>OY728158.1:316144148-326144148 GCA_963277665.1 Viscum album | reverse complement strand
AGGTCAAAAAATAGATCTTATTTAACAAACCTATCGAAAGTAAGAAGATATACCCTTGAGATTCTCTTTGATAATGATGATCTATAACATGCCCTTTATTGGGCTTCATCAAACTTCATAGTTTAGATGATGAAGAATACTAGATTTGAATATCATCAATATCTATGATCAGAATCAATGATTATAAGTAGAAAGATTAGATATTTTATTATTAAAATCCTAACAGAATAGAATCTCTATGTAAACAAATAGAAAAAATTATAATCGAGAATGCGTAATGTATTGAGGAAACTCCCAACTCAAAATAAACTTTTAGAAAATATAATTTTAGACCATGTTTCATTCCTCAAAGCTCATTCACCATTTATAAATGAAATTAAAAAAAATTCCAATGGAAATATTTGAGATATTCAGGTTTAGTTTTAAAAAATAATAATTTAGCTCTATCACCTTCTAGATGAATTCAATGTAACTTCCATGAGCTCTGAAACATAAGTGTTGTATTCAGTTATATAGAACTTATGTGTATCAGAATTTTAAAAATTATATAAAAATATAACATAAAAAAATAATCATATAACTATAAATTTAATATGAAGTGTATTTATATTATTAATTTGTTTTACAAATTATGTCATTTAAATAAAACCCCCCCATTTTTACGATTACTTTACACACAATAAAAACAAAGGAAAATGGTATGTTTTACTAAAATACAAAAGTAAATTACCAATAACTTATGATGAAACTTCTATTGAGTATAACATTAAAAGAATACATATTTATTATCTTTTTAAATATAATATGACAACTCATCCATAAAACAATTCCCACCGTAATTAAATGAAAAAATACCACACAAATCCATCTCTAAACTCACCCATTTGTGTTTTTTATAAATAGAATGAAAAATAAGTTTTATTGAAAATAAAATAATAATAATAAGAATAGTACTAAAGAAAGGTAAAAATTATTTTAAAATATACAATGATAGTCTAGAAATCCCCCCTGTACTTTAGATTAGGTTTTCCTGAGATTCCTATCCCATGTGATGTACTTTATCTAACCAACCTTTATGTAAACACTAGGGATGAACATACATTATCCCCTTAACTTACTTAACATATTATTTCTCTCAAACATATAATCTTATTCCCAAAATTTTACCACATTTTTTTCTTTGCTTGAAATATGTCTCTTTGATATTTTTTATTGAAACTTTAGAAACACAAAACCTTCTGCCACTTGGTATTAAAAAATATATAGAGGAATTTTAAAAAGAGTAAAACATAAAAAGATAATAAAGGGACATTAGAATAATAAAGACACACATGAATTAATTAAAACTATAATGAAAACATAATATCATTATTAGGAATATGTAAAGGTAAATCATATAATAAATTTTTTCATACATAATTATAAGATATAAATATATGAAAGAGGGGGTGTTCACATAATAATAAATCTTATAAAATAAAATGTTCCCTCTACAAGACAATTAACACTAATTATATTGAATAAAGTAACTTACCTTAGATTTAGATTAGTAAGATGTTCAATATTATCTTACAACTTATGATTAAAGTTATTCCAATATATATGAAGTATCTCTATAATAAGTGAGAATAGTTCTATATAATAATGCAACATCCAACCCTATTCTCATGGAGTTTTTTAATGTCAGGAGAATATAAAAACAAGAAGAGGAAAGTGATCTCTTAACAATAATCATACCTATATTATGTCTAATATATTCAAATATATTATAATTTAAAGGTTTATTAAAAATTTCAGCAAGATGATCTTCAATTTCAATAAAATTGAGAATAATATATCATTTGAGTGTGTGTCCTTGAAATAAGTTTTGTATTGTACCTATTTATTTAGGCTGTGAGTGATGTGTGGGGTTCTTAGAAAAATACATAACACCTACATAATCATTAAGAATTATTGACTAAGGAAAAATCATCCTAAAATAAGTGAGTGTGTGCTGAATCAATAAAAATTTAGTGTAACAACATCAAAATACCACATATTTAGCTATGTAAGTGGAACTTGAAACAAAATTTTACTTTTTAATTGACATAAAGAGAAAAGATTCACTAATAAAATTAAATTCTTCATAAGTAATATTATTATCCATCATACAACCATTGAAATGAGTATCTAAATAACCATTAAGTGAAAACTTGGATTTTAAATAATATAATTTTACCAATTCTAAAGTTCCTATATGGTAACATGAGACCTGTTAATATTATTTTAAATAGGAATCATTCAAATTTTTTAAGAATATACCATATAGAAAAAATATTACATATTCTCCAGTCAACTAGCCTCCAAATAAAGTAAACATTCAACCATCTTGTAAAATAATTTCTAATTAAATGGTTTCTAGGAATCATCTTGAACAAGTTTATTAGGGAAAACTATTGAAGGACTAATACTTGAAGTACTGAAAAATTAAAAAAACATAAGTAAATATATGATATAATTATATTGAGTTGAAATATTTCCTATGAGTATCTGTTATTTGGAAGGAAATAAAATAGTTAAGTTGAAAAATCATACTTATCTCAATTCCCTTTTTCATAAAATCTGTAAAACTATATGTATGTGATTTTTAGCTTTAACTGAAAATGATGTCATTGAAATAGTTTTTTATGATTATGGTGTCATTGAAAACATTCATGATAAAAATTAAGGTATCTTCCATTCATTTATTTAATCTATCTTTTAGTAGAAAATCTAGATAATATATCATACGAAGCTGTTGGGGATTGTTTAAGACTATAAATTTCCTTAGTAAGTCTAAACACATATTCCAAAAAATTAATATCTTTATAAATATGTGTCTGTTCAATATGAACTTCATTAAAACCATTAGAATTAAGGAATGAAAAATTTACATCCATTTAAATAGAGTAAAATTTAGATGAGTTATATAAGATAATAAAATATAGATGGATAACATTCATGATACCAAAGAATTTTTTTTAATAGTATATATAATCTTTAGAGTAATAACCCTAAAAAACTAATCTATCCCTATTTTGAAAAATTGTTCTATTCTCATCACACATATTTTGGAAGAATCATTTCAATTTCATAATCAAATGATCCCTATAGTATTTCAACCAAATTAAAAACCATATTCCATTGGAATTGGTTAAGGTATTATTGTATAACAATTATATAGATTTCATCAAACAAGGCATAATATTCAATTTTAGGTTCAAATTGATACATGAATTCAATATGCCCATATTATTTTTATAGGAACTTCTAGATCTAACTATTCGATCTATATCACTAGTGATATTATTATAAGGATAATTTCATAATATCATCTTGTTTCTAGGTAAAAATGAATGTTTTCCATCATCTAATAGTTGATTAACCCATACTAGTTTGGATTTTTAAATGTTAATTTTTAGTGTATATGGTTCAATTTTAAGAAACAAAACATGGGAGGTTTCAAAAACACAATTCATAATACTTTTATAATTCAGATGTTAGTACTTTATGTAAGTATTAACCACATTAAAATTGACATGTAACATTTCTTCAATGGTATGTGTTTGTATATTGAAAATATAATAAGCCTTAATAGTGATGTGGTAACCAACAAAAACACCATCATCAACCTTCAAATAAAATTAAAAAATATTATATTTCATATTCATGATGAATATTTTACATCTTGAAAACTTTGAAGTTACAAATAGTTGTCTTTCTTCCATTCCACAATTCTTATGACATTTTACTAAAACCCAATGAAAGAAAATATTTATTTACAATGAAGGAATAAGTATTAATTGATTCAGCCAAAACATTATAAGTAATACAATATAAACATAATAAAGTATAAGAAATTTCTTAGAGTGTTCTATTCCTCTTTTTTAGTACCATATTTTTTGTGGAATTCTTAGTAATAATAAATTATGAGAAAAAAATATTTCTGTAAGAACCCATTTTTTTCTGTGAAAGACTTTGGAATATTCTTGATGATATTCTTGAGCAGCATCTTCAGACGGTGTGCAATTCCGAGCCCCGGAGTGGCCGGAATTACACTTTCAGTGCATTCACACTGGGCACGCCAAATAAATGGGATAACTCCTAAACGGGGTTCTCGATCAGAGATCTGAGTGCACTGATGAGTCTAAAATGGGGTGTTTACCCTAGGAGTGATATAAGACATGTCGGCGTGGGACGTTTGGGCCCCTCGCCCGCTTTCGGAATGTTGAACGGATAAATTAATTAATTAATTTATTCATTTAATGGTTAAAATCAAGTACCTCTTAAACAGTGGCTCATATTGGAAAACCGAGGGCACCATTGAGTCCAGAACATTCCGTTTACCCTAGAAGAGGTGTAAGTTTTGCGGGCGCGGTCCGTTTGTAAAAAATGGCCCCAGGGGCATTTTCGTAATTTGGCGGCTTCAGGCGTTCAGTTTTATAACTTTTGAACGGGACCTCAGATTAAAATTCCGAGATAGCCGTTGTGCTCGGGGGCTGGTGTTTGGCCTAGGGGAGGCTTAACCTCAACTATGTCAAAGGTTTCAGATGTGAGGAAAATTATGGGTTTAAATTAATTAAAATTATTTTTTTATTTAAACCCTCCTTCTCCCCCCACCTCCCTTGTTCTCCCCTAGAGAAGCGCCCTCAAGGCAGACCCTCAAGCTCCTCCTCTTCCTCCAATCAAGGTGGTGCGTTGCAGCGGCGGCAGATCGTGCAAGAAGCGTCGGGCGAAGCCCATCGAGGTAGGCGATGTTCGTTTGAGTTTTAAATCCCGAAATCCTCTTTGAGTTTGATTATTTGCATCATATTGTGTACATTTCTTCAAACAAATCCAATGGTCTTATAGTATAAATTTTGTTCTTTCCATTGCTTTTCTCGGTTTTTAAATCGGAGTTCGGAGGAGGCCGCGGTTGTTCGGCGAAATTTGCGGGGGTTTTTTTTTCCGGCGGGCCTTCAGCGGAGGAGGCGGCCAGGGGCTTCGGCCGGCAGAGGCGCCTGCGGGCGAACTGGGGTGTGCTTTCGGGGCTCGCGGACGGTAAGAGGAGGCCGGAAAAAGCGGCGCACAACGTCTCTTTGGCAGCAGGCGGCGACCCCAGGGCAGCAAGAACCGCGCTCTGCGGGTCTTAGTTGACGCGGTGCGAGCGAGGGGGGACCAGCTAGGGTGGCCGGTCCATTTGAAAAACCGGACCCGAGGTAGGGTCTGGTGGATTTGGGGCGGACCGGGCCGGCCGGTCCGGACCGGCCCATTTGGGGCCCCCTTTCATTCGGGGGGAGTATCTCCTAAACGACGCGTCTATTTGACGCGCCGTCTGCGGAAGTGGAACCGTAGTGATGAGAGGAATATTTTGAGGTGGTTTTGGGGAATTTTAATTCGCCAAATGAGGGTCTCGGGTGCGCGACATGACCGTTAAGTGAATTGGCGTTTTCCAGGGGATCTTGTTTTGGACGGCGCAGACGTGTCTGACATCCGTTTTAAGCACTGTCTGTGGCGTTGGGACCCTGGCACCGAGGCAGAGATTTCTAGGGTGGCTTAAGGCATTGAGGCCAAAGTTGAGGCGTGGGCCCCACGACCCGTCTTTCGTGCTGCGTGCAGCATTTCACGACTTTTTCATCAGATGCCCGTTCGGGGCGTGCGAGTAGCCGTTTCTGGGTGTTTTTCCGAGGGGATTGCAATGGTGCAATCCACCCTCTCTATTTCTGCACGATGGTGCGGGCCCCATGAGAGCCGTTTGGATGTTGATAGTGATTTTCCATATCTATCACCGAGAGGCCATTTTGGACAAGTGAATAGTCCATCTTGTGTACTTTTTCGAGTGCATCTCACCGGTGTGATCCATTGGTAGCGCTTCGGGACTGGGGTGCGGGTCCCGCATGGTACCGCTCGTGCGCGGTAAGCCGAAACGTATCATTTTCTCTGGATATCCGTTCCACTCAAGTGAGTAGTTCTTTTGACGTGTTTTTTCGAGAGCATTGTGATGGCGTAGTTCTCCCGACCTTCTTCGAGGATGTGGTGTGGGTCTCACCCGACTTGGTTATGGTGAATAGTACCCTTTCTCACAGGGTGTCCATTTTGGGCGATTGAGTAGTCAATCCCATGTGTTTTTCTGAGGGGATCGCAGTGGTGTGCTCCATTTGTTCAGTTTCATAATCTTGGGGTGGGCCCCATATGGGTTGGTTACAGTGAATAGTGCATTTTTCACCAGTTGACCGTTTCAGGTGAGTAAGTAGTCGATCTCGCATGTTTTTCCATGAGGATTACAACGGTGTAATCTAATCAGGTGGGCGGAGCCTCATATGTGATCTTATTTAATGTGGAAATGTGAAGGTGCCCTGGTGGCGGTTCTTCTACCGTGTTTGTAGCGGACCCTTGGTGTGTGATCGCGTGCACTCCCGTGTGAGTGATGTAAATGCTTGAAGATATGTTGTTGGCTGTGCCTCAGCCATTGAGGTGGAAGGTTGGAGTTGTTACATTATGCCTTCCTGTTGACGTTGGGTGTCGTGTGCAGGATAGCCTTTGGGCTGGAACGTGGTACACTCTGGGAGTATATGGGAACGCTTGGAGGTACATGTGGTTGTTTGTACCTGAGAACGTTTGTGAATTCGGTTGGGGTTGACTTGGGGCCACACGTCATGTGGGCCCCATGTGCGTGTCGTGTTCTACTTTGCATACTTTTGACCTCTTGCGACGTAGAGGGTCCCTCGGTTCCCGAATGTTGACCAGCAGGGTTGAGTTTTTCCCCTGGCTCTGTGCTCGATGGTTTAGATCAGCAGGGTTGAGTGGTTTCCCCTTGTTTTGTTCTGGAGTCGGTGGTTGCATGATACCCACTCCATGTTTAGTTGGCCATTGTTGTACCATCCATTAGAGACGACCTGTGCAGTTCTGGGTTTACCCTCCAGTAGAGACTGGGTAGTGGGTTGCTCAGTGACTTCTTCGGGTTTACCCTCCAGTAGAGACTGGGCAGTGGGTTGCCCACTGACTTTTAGGGTTTACCCTCCAATAGAGACTAGGTAGTGGGTCATCTGACACTCTTAGGGTCTACCATCCAGCAGATACTGGGTAGTGGGTCACCCGACAACCTCTTAGGGTCTACCCTCCAATAGGACTGGGTACTGGGTCGCCCGTCGTCTAGTTCCAGGTCTACCCTCCAGCAAGGCTGAGCAGTGGGTCTCCTAGCGACTTATTTTAGGTCTACCCTCCAGCAGGTTTGGGTAGTGGGTCGCCTGATGATGTATTAGGGATTACCCTCCAGTAGGGCTGGGAAGTGGGTCACCCGATATTTTGTTAGAGTTTACCCTCCAACAGGGTTGGGCAGTGGGTCACTTGATATCTTATTATGAATCACCCTCCAGTTGGGCTGGGTAGTGGGACACCCATTGACATTCCAGACTCAGTCCTTTCTACTAGGCTAGTTTGTGGCTTTCCTCCGTGATTACCGGAGCAGGACCCTTGATTGTACGGGTCAGTGATGGAATGACATTGACTTTAAGGAGACCTCTCGACTGCGGGGCAGTGATGAGGTGTGGTTTGACTTAAACCAGAACTCTCAAGTACGAGGGGCGCTTTCCCCCACCGAGACACGTCCTTGTGACGTGACCTAAAACCGTGCAGGCGAGTCAGTGCCGCCCAAAGCGGATAGTGTCGAGGTGCAGTGGTTTGAGCCCCTTAACTTGTAGTTCGGGGCAGACGTGCGGGATGCTGGGCATCGATGGTGTTTACTTCTGGGACTGTTGGCGACTCACATTTATTGGGCTGAGCTACAGGATGGAGATCCACTTACAGTCTTGTTCAGGCTTCTTGATAGATCATATGGATTTGTATATACCTTGTTCTGGTACCCACTTCTTGGGTTTGGTTACTCTCCTTCCAGGAGAGGCGAAGACGTGCGGGGTATGCCACGTGCTTTCCGTGTCTAGCTTCTCATGGTTGGACGAGTCTACTCTCCTGCTATAGGTAGCGAAGACTCGATGAGAAGTTCATCTTCTCACCATTTCTATCTCCTTGTGTCTGGACAAGTCTACCTCCTTTCTCTTATTGGGTTGAGCTGGACTCTCTACTGTACTCTTTACTGCACTCCTTATTGTACTCCTTTACTTTCCCCTATTCGATCTACTTCTCACCCTTTGGTACCTCCTTTGTTGCTCCCTAGAGCCTTCGGGGTATCCTACTGAGTACTTTTATACTCACCCCTTCTTGGGATTTTCCCGCACTTAGTGTGCCCTTGAAGATGACAAACAGGTTGGTTGTGACTTTAGTGGAGCTTCGGAGTTTTGGAGCTTGGACCACGTGCGGTGGTCGGAGTTGGGTTCTAGGTGGGGGACCCTTCCAGCTGTTTTTCTTCTGTTTACCTATTGCCGGGTTGTGGCACTTTTCTAGTTGGGCGCGTGTTTTGCCCCTTTTCTTTTCATTTTACCTTCATCTTTTACTTTGTACTTTTAGGGGTCGATGCACATTGTGGTTTATTTATAGCAGTTGTTACTTTTCTTTTCTTTTTTACTCTGCACTTTTTCATTGAGTGTGCTGCGTGTGTGTGTACAGGTACTTAGGCAACGACCTACCCGAGTTGTTGTGCCTTCGGCATTGGTCGCCAGCCCCTGGCCTATGGAGGCGGGCTTGGGGTAGTTGCAGCTTGAGCCTGGGTAGGGTCGGGTCGTGACAAAGTGGTATCAGAGGTGGTTCATTCCTTGGTACATTGTGCGGACATCCCTAAAAAGGATTTGGTTGGGATTTAGGGAAACAGTGTTAACGTGTCTCGAGAGAGGTTATCAGGCCAGGGAGTCCAGTGATGGTGCGACAGCCGACAAATCCATTCATCAGGACCTTGATAACCCGCTTGTCGACTCGGCATGTTGAGACACTTTTTGTAGGGAAAAATTTGGTTTGTGCATCACATAGCATTGAGTCTTTGACTGTCCTTCTTGAGCCAGCTCCCCATCATTGTTATTGGTATATACATATATGCTCATCTGACCGCGACACTCCTTGATAATATTCAAGATGTCTCCGCGAAGATAGCCAGCCAGAATACCAGATTTGGTTCGTGATGACAACCCTGTGAGCTACGAGGCCTCAGTATAGGACCCATCATGTGAGCCCCTTTCTCCGGGTGGGCCAGTAGCGGCACCCCCACCAGGTAAGCAAGAGATAGCTTTAGCAGAGCAGGCTAATCTTGAGCACACATTGAGCGCACTCCGCGAGTTCCAGAGGCAGGGACCGTTGAGGTTCAGTGGTGAGCCATACCCTTAGGCAGAAAAGGTTTGGATAAAGACAGTGGTTCTCCTTTTCAGGCTTGTGCAGATGCCGATAGATCAGAGAGTGTCCCTGGTATCCAACCTTTTTCATGGAGTAGCTTGGCGTTGGTGGAGTCTGGTGACTCCATTTCTTGACGAGTCGTCGCTTTTGTGGGGTGAATTTCGGTTGTTTTTTCATGAGTAGTTTTTCCCCTCCTGCTTACGCTCCTTTCAGATTCAAGATCTCCTGCAGTTTCAGCAGGGAGGGATAACGGTGGCCGAGTACGCGGCTAGTTTCGCAGACCGTGCACACTTTTACCCGGACTTCTTCCATGACGATAACTTCCAAGCGCAGAAGTTTGAGCAGGGTCTCCGCCGAGATATTCGTGCTGTTATAGTACCCTTGTTCATTTCCACATATGCTGGGGTGATAGAGCTGGCGCTGGTGATAGAGAGCTTTCTGTCATGTTCTATAGTTGGTGGTGGCAGCAGGCACGTTGGATCCGAGACGTCTGCCGCAGCCAGCGGGCATCGGCAAGCAGAACCTCGGCGCAGGTGGCTTTCTGACAACCGGACTCAGGGGCGTGTTCCTACACCGTAGTGGCACCAGAGGGCATTATTGTAGTCCGAAGAGTGTCGGTTCTATCCTTGCGACGTGCGAGGTCACTTGGCACGCGACTGCTCGATCATACATGTGGAGAACTTCGAGTAGGCCGCAGGTTCACCACCATGACGGAGGCAACGTCGTGATCGGAATAGTACCCAGAGAGGTGGTGCTAGCAGAGGAGCAGGAGGATCTGGTAGTAGGGGAAGACTTTACAGGGTCTTCCCATCACCACTAGGTGGTCCACGTCAGGCTCTGGGAGCTGATAATTGGGACCACAGACAGCCACGATCCTTGAATGTCTACTATCCTGCAGAGCATGAGGTGATAAAAGGTACGCCCTACAACCCTTCTAATTTTTGTAGTTGAATTGTCAGGCTCTGCGTGTGAAGTGCTTATCTCCCTGCTCCTTGTTTGAGGTGTTACCAGGGTGATGTAGGGCGTCAGGTGTAACCGTGTGTTGGTAGAGTAAAAGGTGTGTACCCTTCCTCTTTAGTCGATGGCGTCGACTCCAACACTCTCTGAGTTTGTAAGAGAGTCTTGGTTGAGATACATCGACTGTGAAACCTTGTGTGACCAGACATCCTTAGGTGTTCCACTATATGGATGTTCTGAAGAAGGGAATCACCAGGCCTTGTCCTAGGTGTGGGCGGTGATTCCAGTCACGACGTGGGATGTAGGGGTTTAGCCGGGGAGGTTAGCTACCCCCGAGAGCCTTCGGGCCATTTGAGACTGTGCGAAGGGATGGCGAGGTTCCCTACTGCCTTGACCTAACCCCAAAGTCTGAAGTGGGTGCACGATGTCTCCCGCATGGTTTACCTGAAGAGACATGTGCATGATCCTATGCACACCATCAGCAAGGGCAGACCTCACATGAACAGATCAAACCCTTTGGTCTGTGTGTGGTGACACAGGACTGTGCAAGAGTTCTTCTGGGTACGGGAGAGCCAGGTGTGGGCTTAGTACCCTGATTTGTTCCCTGGTTTTTCTTTTCAGGGAAGAAAATATTGAAGGAGGGAATGATTTAAGAACCCTATTTTTTCTTTGAAAGACTTTGGAATATTCTTGATGATATTCCAGAGCAGCTCCTTCAGACGACGTGCAATTCCGAGCCCCGGAGTGGCCGTAATTACACTTTAAGTGCATTCACACTGGGCATGCCAAATAAATGGGATAACTCCTAAAAGGAGTTTCGGATTAGATATCTGAGTGCACGGATGAGTCCGTAATATGGTGTTTACCCTGGAAATGACATAAAACATGTCGGCGCTGGACGCTTGGGCCCCTCGCCCGCTTTCGGAACGTTGAACGGATAAATTAATTAATTAATTTATTCGTTTAATGGTTAAACTCAAGTATATCTTAAACAGTGGCTCAGATTTGAAAACCAAGGGTACTGTTGAGTCTAGAACATGCCGTTTACCCTAATAGAGGTGTAAGTTTTGCGGGTGCGACCCATCTGTTAAAAAATGGCCCTAGGGGCGTTTTCATAATTTGGCGGCTTCTGGTGTTCAGTTTTATACCTTTCGAACGGGGCCTCAGATTAAAATTCTGAGATCGCCGTTGTGCTCGGGGGGTGGTGTTTGGCCTAGGGGATGCTTAACCTCGACTCTATCAAAGGTTTCAGATGCGAGGGAAATTATGGGTTTAAATTAATTAAAATTATTTTTTTATTTATTTAAACCCTCTTCTCCCCTCCCCTCCCTTATTCTCCCCTGGAAACCCCCCTTCAAGGCAGCCCCTCAAGCTCCTCCTCTTCCTCCGATCAAGGTGGTGCGTTGTGGCGGTGGCGGATCGCACAGGAAGCGTCGGGTGAAGCCCATCGAGGTAGGCGGTGTTCGTTTGAGTTTTAAATCCCGAACCCCTCTTTGAGTTCGATTATTTGCATCAAATTGTGGCCATTTATTTGAACAAATCCCATGGTATTGTAGTATAATTTTTTTTATTCCCATATCTTTTCTCGGTTTGTAAATCGGAGTTTGGAGGAGGCCGCGGTTGTTCGGCGAAATTAGCAGGTTTTGTTTTTTTTTCGGCGGGCCTTCTGCGGAGGAGGTGGCCAAGGGATTCGGCCGGGCACAGCAAGGCGCGACGACGGGTCTCCAGCGCGAGCGGGCGAGGCCGGTGGAGGCACCTACGGGCGAGATGGGGCATGCGTTCGGGGCTCGAGGACGGCGAGGGGAGGTCGGCACAAGTGGGGCGCGGCGTCTCTTTGGCAGCAGGCGGCGACCCTGGGGGAGGAAAACCCGCGCTCCGTGGGTCTTGGTTGACGCGGCGCGAGCGAGGTGGGACCGGCCAGGGTGGACGGTCTATTTGAAAAACCGGAACCGAGGTAGGTTTCGATGGCTTTGGGGCGGGCTGTGACTAGCGGGCCGCAACTGCTTGGTTCGGACTGTCGGTTAGGACCGGGCCGGCTGGTCTGGACTGGCCCATTTGGGCCCCCTTGCATTTGGGGGGCCGTATCTCCTAAATGGCGCATCTGTTTGACGCGCTGTCTATGGCAGTGGAACCGTAGTAATGAGAGTAATATTTTGAGGTGGTTTTGGGGAATTTTAATTACTGAAACGAGGGGCTCAGGAGTGCGGCATGACTGTTAAGTGAATTGGTGTTTTCCGGGGGATCTTGTTTTGGACAGCGCAGACGCGTCCGACATCCGTTTTAAGCGCTGTTAGTGGCGTTGGGACCCTGGCACCGAGGCAGAGCTTTCCAGGGTGGTTTCAGGTGTTGAGGCCGAAGTTGAGGCACGGGCCCCACAGCCTGTCTTTCGAGCTGCATGCAGCGTTTCACGAGTTTTTCATCGGACATCCATTCGAGGCGTGCGAGTAGCCATTTATGGGTGTTTTTTCCGAGGGGATTGCAATGGTGCAATCTGCCCGGTCTATTTCCGCACGATGGTGCGGGCCCCACGAGGGCCGTTTGGGCGTTGATGGTGACTTTCCATCTCTATCACCGAGAGGTTGTTTTGGACAAGTGAATAGTCCATCTTGTGTACTTTTTCGAGAGCATCGCAACAGTGTGATCCGTTGGCAGCGCGTCGGGACCGGGGTGCGGGTCCCGTGTGGTACCGCTCATGCGCGGTAAGCCGGAACATATCTTTTTCTCTGGATATCTGTTCCACTCAAGTGAGTAGTGCTTTTGATGTGTTTTTCCGAGAGCATTGTGATGGCACCGTTCGCCCGACCTTTTTAGGGGATGTGGTGTGGGTCCCCCCGACTTGGCTATGGTGAATAGTACCCTTTTTCACTGGGTGTCCATTTTGGGTGATTGAGTAGTCAATCCCGTGTGTTTTTCTGAGGGGATCACAGTGGTGTGCTCCATTTGTTCAGTTTCAAAATCTTGGGGTGGGCCCCATACGTGTTGGTTATGGTGAATAGTGCGTTTTTCATCGGTTGACCGTTTCAAGCGAGTAAGCAGTCGATCTCGCATGTTTTTCCGTGAGGACTACAATGGTGTAATCTGTTCAGGTGAGAGGAGCCTCATAGGCTATCTTATTAAATGTTGAAATGTGAAGGTGCCACGGTGGCGGTTCTTCTACCATGTTTTTAGTGGACCATTGGTGTGTGATCGCGTGCACTCCCGTGTGAGTGATGTAAATGCTTGAAGAGATGTGGTTGGCTGTGCCTCAGCCGTTGAGGTGGCAGGTTGGAGTTGTTACGTTACGCCTTCGCGTTGACTTTGGGTGTCGTGTGGATGATAGCCTTTGGGCTGGAATGTTGTATACTCTGGGAGTATACGAGAAAACTTGGAGGTACGTGTGGTTGTTTGTACCTGAGAACATTTGTGCATTCGGTTAGGGTTGACTTGGGTCCACACGTCGTGTTGGCCCCATGTGCATGCTGTGTTCTGCTTTGCGTACTTTTGACCCTTCATGATGTAGAGGGTCCCTCAGTTCTAGATTGTTGACCAGCGGGGTTGAGTTTTTCCCCTGGCTCTGTGCTCGATGGTTTAGATCAGTATGGTTGAGTGGTTTTACCTGGTTTTGTTCCCGAGTCAGGTGGTTGCACGATACCCACTCCGTGTTTGGTTGGCCAGTGTTGTACCATCCAATAGAGATGACCAGAGCAGTTCCGGGTTTACCCTCTAGTAGAGACTGGGTAGCGGGTTGCTCAGTGACTTCTTCGGGTTTACCCTCCAATAGAGACTTGGCAGTGGGTTGCCCATTGACTTCTAGGGTTTACCCTCCAGTAGAGACTGGGTAGTGGGTCACCCGACACTCTTAGGGTCTACCCTACAGTAGATACTGGGAAGTGGGTCATTCGACGACCACTTAGGGTCTACCCTCCAACAGGGCTGGGCAGTGGGTCGCCTTTCGTCTAGTTCCAGGACTACCCTCCTGCAAGGCAGGGCAGTGGGTTGCCTGTCGACTTATTCCCGGTCTACCCTCCAGTGGGGATGGGTAGTGGGTCGCCTGATGATGTATTAGGGTTTACCCTCCAGTAGATCTGGGTAGTGGGTCACTCGATATCTTGTTAGGGTTTAACCTCCAGCAGGGCTGGGCAGTGGGTCACCTGATATCTTCTTATGAATTACCCTCTAGCCGGGCTGGGCAGTGGGACACCCGTTGATATTCGAGACTCAGTCCTTTCTACTAGGCTAGTATGTGGCTTTCCTCCGTTATTACCGGAGTGAGACCCTTGGTTGTACGGGTCACTGATGGAACGACCTTGACTTTAAGGAGACCTCTCGACTGCGGGGTATTGAAGAGGTGTGGTTTGACTTAACCCAGAACTCTCAAGTACGAGTGGCTCTTTCCCCCACCGAGACAAGTCCTTATGATGCGACCTAAAACCGTGCGGGCGAGTCAGTACCGCCCAAAGTAGATAGTGTCGAGGACCGGTGGTTTGAGCCCCTTGACGTGTAGTTCGGGGCATACGTGCGGGATGCTGGGCATCGATGGTGTTTACTTCTGGGACTATTGGCGACTCACATTTCTTGGGCTGAGCTACGGGTTGAAGATCCCCTTACAGTCTTGTTCAGGCTTCTTGATAGAGAATATGGATTTATATATACCTTGTTCTGGTACCCACTTCTTGGGTTTGGTTACTCTCCTTCTAGGAGAGGTGAAGATGCGCGGGGTATGCCACGTGATTTCCGTGTCTAGCTTCTCGTGGCTGGACGAGTCTACTCTCCTGCTATAGGTAGCGAAGACTCGATAAGAAGTTCATCTTCTCACTGTTTCCAGCTCCTTGTGTTTGGACAAGTCTACCTCCTTTCTCTTGTTGGTTTGAGCTGGACTCTCTACTGTACTCTTTACTTAACTCCTTGTTGTACTCCTTTACTTTCCCCTATTCGATCTACTGCTCACCCTTCGGTACCTCCTTTGTTGCTCCCCCGAGCCTTCAGGGTATCCTACTGAGTACTTTTATACTCACCCATGCTTGGGCTTTTCCCACACTTGGTGTGCCCTTGTAGATGATGGACATGTAGGTCGTGACTTCAGCGGAGCTTAGGAGTTTGGGAGCTTGGATCGCGTGTGGTGGTCGGAGTCAGGTTCAAGGTGGGGGACCCTTCCAGCTATTTTTCTTCTGTTTACCTGTTACCGGGTTGTGGTACTTTTCTGGTTTGGCGCATGTTTTTTCCCTTTTCTTTTCAGTTTACCATAAGATTTTACTTTGTACTTTTAGAGGTCAATGCACATTGTGGTTTATTTATAGCAGTTGGTACTTTTCTTGTCTTTTTTACTCTGCACTTTTGCATTGATTGTGCTACATGTGTGTGTACATGTACTTAGGCAAAGGCCTCCCTGAGTTGTTGTGCCTTCGGTGCTAGTCGCCAGCCCCTGGCCTATGGAGGCGGGCTTGGGGTAGTTGCGGCTCGAGCATGGGTAGGGTCGAGTCGTGACAATTTCACTATAAAATGTTTCAAAAGTTGAATTTTCTAACTGCCCACTTTGATCACTTAGAATAGTGAAAATAGGAAGGTTTTTTAGATTTTGAACAAAATTAAAATGATTTTTTAAAAACATGAGTGATTTTAAATTAAGTGTAAGTGAAGAAACCCATGTATACCATTTTAATTATTAAATAAGAAATAAAAATAGTGTTTACATTTGGTAGTCACATTTTTTGTAGATTAAAATGATCCATGTATACTAATATTAAAGGTTCAAAAGTAGAGGCTTCACCAGTTGGTTTAAATTTTGAGTTACATTGATTAGAATATTGACATGGTTCACTAAGTCTAGAATAATTAAACTTATGTTCTGGGAGTTCATTTATTATTCCTCTCCTAGAAAGTTTATCCAAGGTTTAATAATTATAGTTTCATAACCTTCTATTCCAAATCCAACACTTATCCTCAGCTTCATTGAGACAATGAATGTTCTAGTAAGAATGGTCCATTAGGAATATAGTGTAAACATTGTCATGCATATTAGTAGGTAATATGTGAAATAATTTAAAATGCATGATGATATATTTTTCATCCACAAAGTTCATGGATTAACATTTATCACATAATTGTCTTATGTTAATAAATTTCTACTTATGTTCTAAAACATAAAAAATATTAGAAATACGAGTCTCACTGAGAAATGAGACACCACTAATTCCAACAATTTTTATTCGTGCATTGTCTCCAAAAGTACTATGTACACACTTCAATTTATGTAAGTAAAAGAAGTTGGAATTATTTCTAATAATGTGCTAAGAAAAAACTCTTTCCATGTAATAAATATTTTAGCTGTTGGTTCTTATCCTTTTTCCTATAATCAAATACGACTAAAAGTAAGGTATAGAAACTTACTTGGTTCCGTAACTATTACAAAAGAAAATCATTAGGAGCCTAAATCTATCCAAACCTATAGTTTTTCGAACAACTGATAATTCTATAAGAATATAAAACCTATGATTTTATAATGATTAACACTAATTCAAGGAACATCTATTATTTTAATGACCTCCCATTTGATGTTTAGTGGTAAAGGGTGAACTCTTCTGAGTGAAATAATTTCACATGAAATTTGATTTCACAAAAGTAAAATGTATTTTCGAAGATATATGATATGTTTTAACTTTATTAAGAGTTTATGAAAGTTAGACCTTCTAAAGTTAAAATTTTATAATAGTTTCTTCAGGCTACTAACATTAAATTTTATTTTCTTCTTCATTTTAATCATTATAAGAAGAAATGGATTTTGATTTTGGATTTAACTAAAAAATTAGCCAAGAAATTCTTTCATTAGATTTAGTAATTTATTAAATTAAATAATCATAGATTTTTTTCAAACTTTTATATCTATTATTAAGGCTATTCACATATTCATCAATCAATTCAAATGATGTAGTATCATATTTATCATGAAGAAAAGGGGAAACTAGAATCTATAGATAAAGTAGTAAGAGTGTCTATAATTAAATTTCCCATGAATAAAATTTAATTAAAATGTTAAAAAAAGGATATAAATTCTGAAATAATAATATCAAAATTATTTTAGGGTGTAGTTTTCAAATTTTTATGAAAACATTAGTTTTTCATTGAATATTGAAATATATTGATTTTTTAAGTTTCCATTTATTTTCATTAAATAAATTAATTTAAAGTATGATTTTATTTTTTATTTTTTCTTAAATAGATATATGATACATTTTATTTTTAATTATATAATTAATTTTATTTTAATCATAAATTTTCATGGTTTTGGTATAGATATATTTCTATGCATAAAAACACAATTTTGTTGAAAACTATTTTTAAATAAAAAATGTATTTCAATACTTATTAATTAAAATAATAAACAATGATGAATTATTAAAATTAAATTTATAGATTATATAAATTTAAATTTAAATTCATATAATGATGATTATTAGTCATAGAGTTAATGTAAACTGATATTTTCTATGAGAAATGCATTTTCCTGAAAAACCACTTGTCATCGTTGTTTGCAAGATACATATTAAATGAATTTCTACCAAATTTATAGATTGAATTTGGTAAAATGGATTATATATTATTAACCATAAAAATTAATTTTATTTAATAAGGTTAAATTAATTTTAAGTCACAATGAATAGTAAAAATAGTAAATATTTGCCACCATGGTAAAAGAGTAAATTAGGTTAACTTAGTCTAAAACTAGTTGATAAGTCCACAATTTTTCATCATAAATATTATTTTATGAAGGTATTTCTACCCTTACAACCTTATGATTTATATTCTTTTTTTAATGGTACACTTTTCCATGAAATTAACATATATAATATTTTATGCAATGAAAATACAAAATGTCACTTTCTTACTTTCAAATATATGTTATTTGTTCACATAAGGAAAAAATAGAGTTGTGAATAAATATTAATTATTATTTTTAGATTAATTAATTATATTAATTATTTAATTTTATTTATAATTTTTATTCACTATATAATTACCTTAAACGCTTACGCAATGTTGACACAATATTTCATTAATTGTTTGAAAAATAAAATAAATCATATTTAAAATTTTAAAAGTAATTTAATGTGAGTGAGTTATAGTATACCAAGATTTTTATAGATTAATATATCATAGTAGTATTTCATTAAAATTATACATTCAAACTCCCCTTTGTCTTGATGTATTTAAAGTCAAATTAAATCGATAGTGTCAAAAATGACTTTAATGTTAATTTATAAAAACAAATATTTATTTAAAAGATTTTAATTACAAAAATTCATATATTCAGCAATTTTATTGGTATATGTTTTAAAATATCAACTATTATCCATTTATGACTAAATTTTCCTTTTATAGTTACTATCTTGACCCATAAAGAATAAAAACATCATTTTTGTGGTAATTGTCAAAAAGAGTTAACAATTTTCAAAACAAAGATATAAGGGTAAATACCTAATATAAAAACATAAAAATTTCATTATATTATATTATTTATACGCATACTCGTCCTATATTTTAAATTTATTATTTTTGGATTCTTTTTTCCATTAAAATTAATTTAGAATAATTTTATATTTTAAGAAATTCCAAAAGTACTCCTCCCCTCACTTATAAAAGGGAACCTCCTCATCTCTTTTATTTACACTTAAAAAGCCTTTTAGTTTATAAAATACCTACCAAAATACTTTAAATAACTCCATTACCCTGACCTAGATTCCTTGGTTTGATAAGAAAACCCTTATAAGAATGATTTTGGTCTAAACCTAAAAAGGTTTTCTGAATAAGTGGCATCTTTCTTAAACACGTATTTTTGTTTTATTTATTATTCCGTATACTTAAAATCCTATTAAACCATAATTATATAATAAAATCACTGTATAACATATAATTAGATTTTATTATGTTAATTTAATACCTTATATCTATATCCCATTCCATCAAATGGGAAATTAAACTGTCATTTGTTTGTATGGTGGACTACTGCCTTGTGAACTGATATAATTTGTTTTCCATCACCACTTCTCATGGATGGTTTTAATAATATATTTACCATATATAATATATATAATACTAATGAAATATATATCATTATGAAAATATATTATATCATTTAATTTATTATCTTTTGATCCATTGAAAAATGATATTGTTGTTCGAGCATATGTGTGAACTACCTCCTCTACAAAGTGATGTAATTAATTTTCCATCACCACCACTAATGGATAGTATTAATGAAATATTTAATATATATATATATATATGATATTCATGATATATTTATCATTTTAAGGAGATAATATATAATCTAATTTATTATATTTTCATCCATTAAAAAATGATAATGTTGTTCATGTATACATGTGGATGACCACCTCCATGAAGCAATGCGATTCATTTTCTATCACCATATCACATTGATGATATACATCAGTTTATTTAAAGAAATAATATTAAATTTATGTTATAATTACCATTATGTAAATATAAAATCATACTTACCTTATTTTTTTCATGATTGTTGAAAAATAGAAATGTTTTTCATTCATAGGTTTGAATTAACGTTACCATGCTTGTAACATAGTTAATTTTTCATAACCCTATTTCATGGTTGGTTTTAAAAGAATAGTTTATGTTTAAAAATTATAATTATGTCATTATTATTATTCTATATATGATGTAATAATGACCAGTTTTACCGTATTCATCCTACCAAATTCCTTTGGGACATATGAACTGAATATTGTCACGATATCCAAATTGGAATTAATTTATAAATTAATTGAATATAAGATGGTAAAAATTAAATTAAAGGAATAATTATGATAACATTTTAATTTATAAAGTAAATAATTAACATTTTTTTTATTATTGATGAAGATAACTAATGTATGTGACAAGTCATACCCGAGGTAAGGGATTCTATCTCAGTTTTCTTTCCTTGAGGCATATTTTAATGTTATTTAATAATTTATTTTTATATAGTGTATATATTATTATTTTAAATGTTATATATTGAATTATTAATACTCCATGGTATTTTAATTTTTACTTATTATCTTTTCATCTGATAGTATTTTACTTAAATGTTACCAACTGACAAGGGATTTCTTAACTCAATTTCCATGAAATGGGTTATACATCTATTTCATTGACTATGATATTCTATGATTATGTATGAAATTAAATTTTATTGTATTTTATTAAATTTCCAATTTTATTTTTGTATTTAATTTTTTAAAACATAATTAATTCATTGATTAATTCTGACTTCAATGATATATCCATTATAGGGTATTTCCTCTCAATTTCTATTCAACAAGACATATTTGATATTATGCACTTATTTATTTTATATGTGGTTTATATATTGACCCTTTATATATTTAAAATTTATACCTATTCTATAATTATAATTCGTGTTTTAATTCAACTTTATTATCCAAGTGTTTAATATTTAAAAATTACTAAAGAGGTAAGGATTAATTTTATAATATCATTTTTTATGATTTATTTAATTTTTATTGAAGGAATATTATGATAAAACCTTCATAAAATACATATATTTTATTATCCTATGGAAATTTAAATAGTTTCTATATTTTTTGAAAAATTTTCTTATATTTAATACTTTAACCAATAAAATGAAATTTTAAAAGAAAGGTCAATCATATTTATCTTTTTGATCGGGTATATTTTTCTCTGATGTCCATATTTTTCAAAATTATTTTACAAAAGTTATTTTTTACTTACAAAAAATATTTATTAAGGATATTTTATGTTATAATTAACCTTTTATAGGGTTTTAAATTAATATTTATAATTTTTTCGAAAAGGTTTATCTTTGAATTTCCTTAAAAAAATTCATAAGGAATGTTTCATTTTAACGTATATAAAATTAACAGACTTTCATGAAGCTGTAACCATTTTATAAAATTTAGCTTATTCTAATAGTTTTCAAACGTTTTACAAAGAAAAATATCTTATGAAATCTTATTTTAATGATTCTATTATATTTTCTTTTATCCTTATAAATACATGAATTTATAAAAAAACATTAATTATATTTTATTAATTTTGTAGTTTTTAATTTTCTCTTAAAAAGTTAAATTTATTATGATCATTGGACATTAAATATATCTTAAAAATCCATATTATTTGTATCATGTATATAATTATTTCCTAAACCATATACCATCTCTATATACAGTGTTTAGTTTTAAATTTCATTGATTGACAATGGAAATATTGATATTTCATATTCTTTATAAAATATAGATATTTATTGATAAGGTATATTTTTTCTAAATTGAATTGATCATTCAATATATGATTAATTAATTTGAAATGAAATGGAAGGTGGGGCCCAACTATAGACATCCCCTCAATGCATTTACAAGTCACATGAGACAAATAATTAAGATAAAAATAAATGAATTTTTTTGTGGATACCTACCCATAAATTAACCTATCTTGGAACAATAACTTGACGATATAGATATCCTGATGTCTAAATCTTGATGTCTAATATTAAGTATTTATTTCATTGAAAATTTAGTTATTATTATCCATGAGATTACTATATTCATATTATCCATGGATTCATCTCAATATCAACTTATTGATTAAATAACACATGTTCTTAGTTATTTACCTTTCCATATTGATCATCCATTATTTACTCACGATGGATTCCATTATACATAACCGTTATTGGGAATCTATGCTCACCATTATTTTTTTCCATTCCCTTGGATATGAATACTGAATCATTGAATGTGTTTAGGGATGTATAATATTTACATTTTTATGATATGTATTTTATATTTCACGTTTAATATGGGAATCTTGTATGTATATAGTTTACCAATACTACTAAAATATTTTATCCTTTGGGATGTGATCTCCTGTATCTAATACCAATGTAATAAAGTAAGCAATAGATCTTGGTTACTAACGTTAAGGCTATTGTATTTGGTATTAGATAAATTTTACCAGAAATATTAGGAACTAGATTTAAGAAAAACATTGATTAGGGAACATAAACCTTTGATATAATTTGAAGACATCCCCTAAATACACTCTATTTATGATTCATATAAGGATTATTTGATATTTTTATATTCCATAATGGGTTAATAAGTCCAAGTTTTACTATAAGTTTAATGTCACATATTCCCCTTATGAGGTTTTATCTGATGGAAGTACATTGGTGACATTTATAGAGTTTTAGTAGATGTATTTGGAACATGTAACACTTATGTATAACTTGAGTTGTAGTGAGAATGTTATTTAAGTAGTAATGCTTTTATACTTTGTTTTCATATGATACAAGTTACTTATAATATTTACGGTTAATATGATAATTGATGTTAAGGTAATAATAGTTAATTAATATTATTTGATTTTGTGAAAAAATAATTTATATAGAAAACCTTTGTAGTTAAAAAGCGATTTGATGAATAGTTTTTTTTTGAAGATGTTCATAATATTTTTTTAATGTTATTGGAATTATAGGAATATATTTTTAGAAAAAGGATAACCCACATGTCAGATGATAACTCGTCAGATCCTTCAAGGCCACAAGGCTTGTACCAAAAAATAAATGGTGATAAAGGTTTGATGCCTACCACAAGCCTACATGATGTATTTGTTAGTTTCTCTAGATCCTTTTTGATTAATCTGATGTTGGTGTATTCCATGAATATTTGATTAAGACTTCACCAAATTTTATTCATTCCCACTTGTTCTACTCACATCATTACTAGCTTCCCCACCTTACTGTTGTTTCTTCATGGACTACGTCTTTCTCAAATATGTTTTTATACATGTGATCCCCTGGTTTCAGTCAATATTCGTAAAAAGAAGAGGTAGTTTTGCATGTTGGTGGTGGTCATTTTATCGGTGGTGGATTTCAAGCGTCTATTATGGGAAATAGGTGGTGGTCTGGCTTGATGGGCAGTGGCTGTCTAACATCTTATGGATATCAGGTGGTGGTTTTGTTCTTTGGGCATCAGTCTGAGGTGATCTAGTGGTGGCATCTGGAATGAAAGGGTGTTAGTGTTGCAAAGAGCTCAATGGTGATAAAAGAGGGGTCGAGTGGATGGATATGTGTGGGATATTTATGTACTTTGATATCTTAGGTGTGGTTTAGTTGAACCTATTTAGATTTTTGGACTACCTATTTTTTGGGATGCAATTGTTTTTGAGGGATTTGGACTTGGTTTAATTGTTTGGTAAGAGGTTAAGGTTCTTGTAGGTACCAATAGGTGGGAATCCCTGAAAGAGGGATGGGTGTGATGACACCCATCATTTAACCATATTTTCTCATTCTTATTGGATGGATGGGAACCCTAATCACATTTCTTACAATGTTTTTGGTCTTATTTTTCATTTCATAATATTTAAAGTGTAGTGAGTTCCTCATAGTAATTGTTAGGTGGGAAGCTCGAAAAAGGTATAGGTGTGATGACACCTATCATATGGTCCTCCATTCATATGTAAGTGTGAGTAGTAGGGGTTCTTTATCATGTTGTGTTGGACCAGTATGCCACAACTTCATGGAGGGGGGGGGGGAATTCATCATTGACCAATTTCACTAATGCATCATCTATTAGGGGGTGATGAAACTTTATCCATTTCTTTTCTTTATGTCTTCTTCCCATTAGACTCTCAGGATAATATTTAATCTTTTAGGTCTAGTTTTAAATAGAATTATTTCCTCAATATTATAATGGTATTACTCTTCTCTATTTTTTCAAAATAGGTTGTTTTGGTTTTTATTCAATCAAGGGGGATTGAACCTCAAAGAAAAAAAAATGATCAAAGCCAATGATCCTATACCTGAGTGGTATATTCACTTTCTTAGAATCAAAGAGACTTAAGATCAAATCTAGGTTAGGGTGAATTTATATGTTACTATAACAATACTACAGCAGGTACTATAGCACCCGACACTATTCACCCAATTTGGGTCTCTGGGCCATCAGTCTAGGCCTACAGGTCTCAGGGCCTTTGGGCCACCAAAGGCCTTAGGGCTGTAGGGACTTTGGGACACCAATGGAATTTGTGAAATAGGGATTTTGGGACTCATAAAATACCAAGAATGGGTAGACCACACAGGAGCAGGCGCAGACAAGGATTTAGATAAAAAATTGCAACCACTAGAGCAGTACTAACCAAATTGGAAGAATGAGAGGGTTTGAAAATTTCCATCGGGACCAGGAACCATGTAGATCTATATGAGGCAATTTTATACAATCATCCATTTGAGGTGGTGATCTAGGTTCCTTAAATATGCAGATGCTGGGGAGGGGATGTTTCAAGTGATTCAGGTCTTGGGACTTTCAGGTCATGAATTGGGTTGTGTATGGGCCTTGTTCCTTGGGCCTATGGGTCATGTAAGGGTTCCCCTTAAACCCTTAAAATGAGGATTATCCAAAAATAAATAAAAATAATGCCTTTGGTCCATTAGATTACATTAAATTATTCTTGTTTTTGATGTGATTATTGATACACGAGGATATATTTTATTAGGTTGAGGTATATATAACTTTTAGGTGTAACATAAAGGATTATTTGGGAAGAATGAAAATAAAATTTTTACGATATAAGTTCAAAGGAATGATATCACATTTGAATTGGAAAAATTATTTAATGTTGAGGTTATTGAAGTTAATGGGGTGGTAGGGTTATTTGATTATGGGATAGTTTAAGATGAATCTTTGGTATTATTGTAGAAATTTTTGAATAAAAATGTATTATTTATTTATATGAAGGATTATAAATTTTTAATATTATCTTACCTTGTGGTAAAAATTTCTATTTTGGTTAAAACATAAAGATAAAAGGAATAACTTTTTATCATTTTTTGAATTATTCTATATGTTATAAGTTTATTTTAGTGATTTATTCATGAAAAATTCATCCTAAATTCTCTTCATTAGGAGAATGTATGAGATTGTAGTAAAAATTATTAAATAATGAACTTATACTTATAGAGTATGCATATTTCATTATTTTATTAGTATATATGATAAAGGTATTCATAAAATCATAGAAAAGGATCTTGAAAGAAAAATGATATCCTGTTACAGTCATTTATGATGAATTTATAGTCTTTTCACCCATAAAAAATGTATGGTTTTGTGGTCATTAATATTCTTCTAAACATATACTATATCGATATATATTATTCACTATGTGTTAATTTTATCCTCCATGTCCATATTTTTTTACTTACCATTAATTTTATCATATTTTTAAACATAGTTTTTTATTCTATATAACCCCAAAATTTCCCTTTCCCTCTTTTCAAAAGAATGTTTTATTAACCCTTTTTACAAATTGGGTTATAAAAAATGGTATTTTCAAAAGTAAAAACTATGGTTACTGAGATCAAGTTAAAATTATGCGGATATAACTTCTTAAAGGTGGTGGTGGGGGTGTGGGGGGTTTAAAGCCCCACAATTTAAGAGTATTATGTTTGATAGCTTGTGTCACATGAAAAACTGAGTTTAAGTGAACCACGATATACTATAAAAATATTATTTTTAAACATGACTGAAAAAAATTTCAGTATGGATAGGAATAAAAATATTTATAAAAATATAGATAAATGTTTTATATAATATTTTTTTCTAATTTATAATAAATAATTACTAAATTTTTAGTAAAGTGATTTTATGGTTCAAAATACATTTTTATGAAAAAAATTATCATTTTTTATGGATAATATAACCAACTTCTCTATATTTTGTGGTGGTATTTTTTAAAAAGGATATTTATTTTGAAATCACTATATCAAAAATGATTTTAGTGTGAAATTTTTTTGTCTTTTTCTGAAAACTTTATTTTTAGAAAATTGTGAAAAATAATGATTTTGTTAAAACATTCATTTAATTTCATTAAATAAATTAATTTAAAGTCTTATTATAGGTTTTATTTAGAATTAAAATAAATATGATCCATTTTATTTTTAATAATTTCATTAATTTCATTTAAATCAATAATTTTTATCATTTTGGTATAAATCTATTTTTATACTTAAAAACACATTTTTTGAAAACAGTTTTTAAGTGAATAATTTTTTTCCATTTTAATTAATTGAAAAAACCCATAATGAGGAATGATTTAAATGAAATTTATAATTTATATATCTTTATATATTAATTCAAATTCATATAATGAAGATTACTAGTCATAGAGATAATGTAAAATTATCTTTTACTTAGAAAATGCATTTTCTTGAAAAATTGATTTTCAACATGCTTTTTAAGATACTTATAAAATTAATTTATTTCACTTATAAGGATTAATTTTTTTAAAATATATTCCATATTTTTAATCATCAAAATTTATATTATTAAATAAGTTCATCTTATTTTTTTTCATAATGAATAGTAAAAATAGGAAAAAATCACCACCACAGTAAAAGTGTAAATCATGTTAATATTGGTTAAAACTAAGTGAAAAGAGCACTATTTTTCATATTTCATATTATTGGATGAATTTGTTTCTAACATCATCCTATAAGTCTCAATATTTATTTTTATATGGGACACATTTCCATGAAAGTGACCTATATAATATTTTAAGTAAAGAAAAACATAAAATATCACATTCTTTCTTTTAAAAATCTCTTATGGTTCACATAGGGGAAAAAGAAATTTTCGAATAAATATTAATTATTATTTTTATTATAATGAAATTATTTTTATAATGTTAATTTAATTATTATTTTTAGTGATTATAAAACTACCTTAAATTTGTACGCAACACCTACACAATATTTCAATAATTAATAGAAAAATAAACTAAAAGATTCTGAAAAAATTCAAAGTATTATAATTTGAGTTAGTTATATTGTTCCAATATTTTTATAGATTAATATGTAATACTAGTTATATGTTAAAATTATATATTGTAACTCACATTTTTCTTTATGTATTTGAAGTCAAATTAAATGAAAAGTGTCAAAATGATATTAATGTTATTTATAATAAATAATATTTTATTAAATGATTTAAAATTCATAAAATACCTAAATTCATCCAATTTATTATTATATTCATAAAAATATCATTTATGGTCTATTTATTTCCCAATATTCTTTTTATTGTGTCTTTATTGATCCCTAATGATTAAAAACATCGTTATCACGGTAATTGTAAAAAATGGTTAACATGGGTAACAACAAAGAGATAAGGGTAAAAACCTAAAAAAACATTTCAAAATTTATTTTTTGATAAAATTTAGAACCAAATTTATTCTATATTTTTATTATATTAGTTTATTTTCCTAATATTAGTGAAAATTAATTAATATTAATTTAATATTTTATGAAATTACTAAGGTTCCCCTCCTCTCACATATAAAAGGGAACCTCCTCTATTATTTTCTTCACAAATAAAAAGCCTTTTTGGATCAGTAAAAATCTAAAAAAATATTTTCCTTACATACCTTACCATAACATAAGGTTTTTTGTTTGATTAAAAAACCCTCCTAGGAAAGATTTTAGTGTAAATTGAAAGAGGTTGTCCGATGAGGAGGTAACAGTTTTAACCGAGTGGTTCTATTTTTTTTTAAATTCCACCTCATTAAAGTACTATTAAAACATGATGATATAATAAAATAATTATATCAGACATACTAAAATTTTATTATGTTAATGTAATACCCTATATTAATCTCCTCTTCCAACAAATGGGAAATGAAACTATTGTTTTTGTGTACGGTGAACTAGTACCTCATGAATTGGTGTGTTTCATTTTCCATCACCACCAGTCAAAAATAGTTTTAATTATGGATTATATATATATATATTTTATATTTATGACATATTTATCATTTTTAAAAGATATAATATCATATACTTTATTTTCTTTCCATCAATTGAAAAATGACAATGTTGTTCGTGCGTACATGTGGACTACCACCTCTATGAAGTGATGCAATTAATTTTCTATAACCACCACTCATGGATGGTTTTAATTATTCATTTAATATATATATATATATATATGATATTAATGAAATATTAATCATTATTAAAATATAATATATAATCTATTTTCTTACCATTGCATCCATTAAAAAATGATAACATCACTCATGAGTAAGTGTGTAATACCACCTCCATAAAGTGATGTGATTAATATTACATCACCACATCACATTGATGATATATAATTTTATTTATGGAAATTATAGGGTATTTATGTTATTATTATAATTCTATAAAGATAAAATAATAGTTACCTTATTTTTATCATGATCTTCAAAAAAATGGAAATGTTACTCAAGCATACGTATGACTTACCATCTCCATGATTTTAACATATTTCATTTTTCATAACCATAATTAATGATTGGTTTAAAAAGTATAATTGATGCATAATAATTGTAATTATTTTATTATTATAATTCCTTATATGATGCAATAATGAAATCTTTTACCATATTCAACCCACCAAAGTTATTTTGGATATATGAACTGAATATCATCACGATGTCCGATGTGAAGATAATTGATTAGGTAATTAAATATAACATGGTAATAAATAAAATAAAAGGAATAATAGGCATTAAAAGTTTTCTTATACAAGTAAATAATTATCATTTGTTTATTATTAAGGAATATAAAGAACATATGGAGCTAGGTCCGAGGTAAAGTATTTTGTCTCAATTTCCTTTCATTAAGGCATATTTTAATGCTATACATCAATTTATTTTATATGGGGTATATAAATTCATTTTACATGTTATATTATAAATTCTTTATACTTTATGGTATTTGAAGTCTTAATTCAAATCATTTCATCCAAGATTATTTTAATTGAATGTTACTAAGTGGTAAAGGGTTCTTAAACTCAATTTCCATTCATTGGGGTACACTTCCACTTCATTGAATATATTATGAAATTATTATATATAAAATGACCTTTGATTTAATTATATTGTATTTCCAATTTTGTTTTATAGATTTAAATTCATCACACATAATTATTTCTTTGATTAAATTTTACTTTAATGGTATGATCTTTGTAAGTTATTTCATCTCAATTTTTATTACATTGAGACATATTTGATATTATACACCGATTTACTTTTATGTGGTGTATATAATAATCATTTGATACATTTAACATGAACAATGATTTATTCATGATGATTTAATTTCTACTTTAATTTTATTCATTTAAGGGGTTATTATTTAAAAGATTCCAAAGAGGTAAGGATTTATTTTATAATCATATTTTTTGGGATTTCTTTAATTTTTTATGAAGGAATATTAAATCCATAATTCATAAAATAAATATATTTTTAAATCATCTATATATTTTTTGATTCTTCCATATTTTCTTAAAAATTTTCATCCCTTTGTCACTTGAACCCTATAATGGAATCTTAAAATAAAAATAGATCTTATTTCTATTTTTGAGCGGGTATATTTTTCTCCCATGTCGATATTTTTCAAAATTTTTTAAATTTTTTTATTTTATAAAATGAGTTATTAAGGATATTATAAGTTATAATTTAATTTTTAAAAGTATTTAACAGAATAATTATAATTATTTTTGATAGGTTAAATTTTGAATTTTGTTATAAAAATTTAAAAGGAATTTGTTTAACATATAAATCATTAATAGTCTTTCCTAGCATCAAGACTATTTTATGATATTTATCTTATTATACATGTTTTAAATAGTTTTAAATAGACAAATCCTTTATAAAATCTTATTTTAATATTTTTCTTCAATTTTATTTTATCCTCAAAATAAATGAATTTATCACAAAACCTATATGATCTCCTGTAATTTTTTCTTTTTTAACTTTATCTTGAAACATTCACTTTCTTATGATCATTGGATATTAGGTTTCAATTAAATATCCCTATTATTATTTTGTGGATATAATTATTTACTAAACCGTATAACATTTCTACATACAATGTTTAATTTTAAAGTTATTTGATTGATTGAGGAAATATTGATTTTATGTATTCTTTATTCAATATAGATATTTGTAGATAAGGAATATTGTTTATGAATTAAATTAATCATTAAATATATGAGGAATGCATGGAATTTCAATGATGGGTGGGTCCTGATTATAGATAGAGTCTCAATTCATCTAAAAGTATCTTGAGACAAATTAGCAACGTATAATTAAGTAGGGTTCTGAGGTATATCTACCCATTGATTAAACTATATTAGAGAAAGTATTTGATGATATAGATATCATGATGTATGAAATCATGAAATATAATAGTAATCATTTCATTCATTAAGAATCTAGTTATTATTATTCATGAGATTACTGCATCAATATTATCAATATATTCATTTTATGATCATGTTATTAATGAAATGGAATGTGTTTTAAGTTATTTACCTTTCCATATTGATTATTCCTTGTTTAAAAATGATAGGTTCCTCTGGGAATAACCCTTAATAAGAATCTAATCTCACCCTTATTTTTTTCCTTTCCCCATGATATAAAGAAGGAATATTTGAATGATTTTAGGGATGTAGAAAATTTAATTTTTATGCTATGTATTTTATATTTTCAATATAATATGGGAATCATGTATGTATCTAGTTTACCAATACTTCTAAACTATCCGATCCTTTAGAATGAAATATCCTGTAATTAGTAAAAATGTAATAAAGTAATCACTGAATCTGAGTTATTAGGGTCAAGGATATTACAATGACAGTTCATTTACAATAATCGTAAAAGACTAGTTACTTTATGAAATTGATTCACCCAGAAGAAAATTAAATAATTGATAATCTGATTTAAGAATTTCTCTTCTTGTCTCACAAAACATAGATGTCTAAAATTTTTAATATCAATTTGCCTCAATTTTTTTCATTTTCCAATAAATATTTCATTTTAAATTATTTCTCATTATAGAGAAAGGTAAATTTATCTGAATATTAAAATTTTTCTTATATTCTATTTTTTATTCGTGAGTAAAATAGGTATTTCTTTCTCTCAGATTCTATAATTTCTAGTCAACCTTATATAATGATCAACATCATTATTTATAACAAACCTCTTCATCTCACTATTATATTACTCATATTCATCTTTTTAAAAGTTTGAAGAATGACTGAAATTCAAATTCTCAATTGTAACAATTGGTATCTCTACCATAATGAATAAAAGAAATTTTATCTTATATATTTTAGTGTCAATAAATAGAAAATAAATCAAAAACTAAAGTCAGTATTAATTTTCAAGAGAAAATAGTAAAATTAGTAAGATTCCTACCCTGATACTTGTTGTATCGAATAATAAAGGAAGATATAATCTTTAATACTCTGTGTTATACTATGTAATGTTATTATGGTAGATTCAAGAGGGGGGGGGGTGAATTGAATTTAAAAAAAGGAACTTATAATATTTATCCCAAATGGGAAAATAAACTAAGGGAAAGTTATAATTTTCGACCAGATTACAGTATAATATGAAATTTTAGTTCACATAGTGTAAATTAAACTCTTGGAATATGTAAAACTAATTTTAGGTATAAAAACCATTTAGAAGATAAATTAACATAGATAAAAACAATTGAATGGTGTTTAGGATAAAAATCCATAAACTCATTTAAATTATATATTCAAAGGATATTACAAAAATTTTTAATTTAGAAATTTTCTTCTCTTTTATAACAAAGAGGTAAGAGTATTAGTAACCAAATTCAAGATCTAAACGTTCCACACCATTAACTTCTTTGAAAAACCATTGACATATAAAATTTCTGAACCTGGATCTTCTTCATCAAACCCATCAGAATATACATGTCCTGTACCTAGAACTTCTTCAAAAATTCCATCTAAAGAAGACAAATCTATCCCTAATCTCATATTTAATCAATTATATCAACTCTATGTACTTCCATATACTTATAAAAACTTCATATACATGATCAACATATTATATTCCCTAGAATATCTTAAATCACAATGATCATAAGAAACGATCATAAGAAAACATAACTATTTTATACTAAAAATTATCAAATAATAGAACCAATAATTGAAAACATAGAAAAATATTACAATAAAGAAATATCAAAGAATTTAGGTAATACACAACTTGAAGTAAACTATGCAGACTTGTAATATGTCCTAATGTTTAGTTCCTTGATGCTTAGTCTCTATTTGTAGAAAATGTTGCAAAAAAATTAAAGTGGTAATATCCATGATCTTTGGGTTTAGTTTTAACAAACACGATATCATATTTATCTTCCACTAGATAAATTTAGTGTGACATCAAAAATCTTTTAAACATAATTTTTTCATTTAGTACACCAAAAATAATGTGATTCAGAAGTTAAAAATGGTATAGAAACAAAAATTGAAATATCCCCATGTTAGTATAAATTCAATATAATGTTTATTTGGATTTTCATGATAAGGATTTGAAATATTCCATTTGAAGCAATATTTTCATGATATAGGATCCCAGGTTAAAAAAATCAGTATCAGTTCCACATGTTATTTCTTGGTGAATATATAATAGGAAGTTTTCATTATGTAGAATGAAGTAATTGTAAAGGGAGTGCCCTTATTTTATGTTTTCTGTTATTAGGTGATGGTGAATTTAATTAAATGAAATTTTTGATCTTTTTGCCTTGATATTTTCTCATAATGGTTCATGTAATTCAATTCATTGACATTATAGAGTTTTCAATGATTTAAATGGAGGAGAAATTGTTTATTAATGATGTCAAGGATCACAATTCCTTATCTAGAGAATTTTATATCTAGATATATATTAAAGTGATGATTTTTTCTATAAAAAAGTAACGTGGGATAATTTTTATAATATTTAAGATGGTGATAGAAAATTAAAATAGGCAAAGCTACAGGTTATTCACATCAAGTGTGATGATCTGAAGGCAAGTTCAAGAGAAAATATTGATATTTTATTCTACTATAGTATTAATGTTTTTTTGGGAAATTCATGGAATTGGTCATGAGGTGAATAATTATAATATAGTGAAGAGTATTCTATGGATATTAATACTAATTTAAAATCCAATGGTGTTAATAATTAATGAATTAAATCATAGGGAATTATCTCTAGATGTTCTACCCAAATTATTGGAGACATATGAGATACTAGTGAAGTTAAAAAGATCATTATAACATTATTTAAAATAAATGGATTTTAAATATTTATAGAAGTAATATATTTATTGTAAAAAAATTAAATAATATGTTAGTTATGATTTCTTATCACTTTGATGAAAGAAATTTATGAGATGAAAAAATATATTTTTTGGTAAGATTCCTAAAATTTTATTTCATTATGAAAATATTTTTCACATTACTAATTGGTGTTCAAAAATGATTTGATCAATAGTAAAATAAGATTAAATTCATAAAAAAACAAAGAATTAAGTTCTACAATATATGGAAGAAAAATTATGGAAATACAAGTTGAAATATGATTTAAAGAAAGGTGATTATATGCAAAGAGGAAAATGATCCTGAGTAAGATCCTTTAGAAGGTTTTGAGGCTAAGTTTATATCATATTCATAAGATGATATAAAGGCTACATCCAAGAAAATTAAATTTGATATATAAGGGGATGATTAACTATATGTAGTTTTTTATCTCAATGTGGAATTGGAATGGTGTCATGAGGATACTAACCAATAAAGAAAGAGGAAAATAAATATTAGAGAATAAATGAAAAAATTATAAAGTTATGTTGATAATATTGAAGAATAATTTTATTTCTTAAAGAAATTTGTGGAAGAAATGTAAATGTTCAAGTAAAACAGAAATAAGTAGTTAAATATTGGTAATAGATTTCAGAACATTTTATAATAACTAATTCTCTTAGTATGTCCATCAAATAGAAAACTAAGAAGATTGAAATAATCAAAGAAGAAATTATATATTTTTGGAATAATCTTGATTCTATAATAAAAATATATGGCTCAAGGAAGAACCTACCATTTTGAAAATTATTATATGAAGTATTTAATGATGGGGATGAATGAGGAACCAAATTTTTTGTTGATGATTTTAGCACTCAAAGAACCAATTTCATATGTAAAAGAGGTCTCAAATATGATACGAAAACAATAAAAAATAAAGACAATAATTTTCAAGGGAATAGGGAATAAAAATATTGGCAAAACTATTAAACCATTTGGGACATACAATTAGTCAAGTAGTTACTAACAAATAGGGGATGTTTTTAGATATTACAACAACAATACATTTCATTTGATGAAGTGTAAATTTTTTGGAAAACATAGCCACACGATGACTTATTACAATACAGAAATGAGTTATTTGAAACAATAAGTAATTGGACATTATAAAATAATAATAAAAACATATATTTCAAATCAATATAAAAATTCATTCTATAGATATTGTTTCCATTAATATAAATTTTGGTATAAAAGTATTTATTTCAAGAAAATAATTACCAGTTTTTACTATGGATGTCAAAAAAGAATGGGTTTATCTCAGTCATATTTAATTACATTTAGAAACATGTTTTAACTAGTATAGGAAAAATAATATGACATTACCACTTGTAATGAATTAAATGATAAGAGATTATTATATATATCAAATAATTCTAGAGATTATTGGAAATAAGGTAAACTAGAGATGAAAGAGAAATCTATTATTATTGAGATAGATTTGAAGGCTATAGAGTATAGTATTAATGAGAATAGTAATAGTGGTCACTCATCCTAAATGATAGGTAACATGACTGTTATAAAAAATGTGAATGTAAGAGTTTATAGAATAGTTATATTTAGAAATGATGTGTATCTAAAGATTAATGGATTAGAAAAAAACCATTTGTTTGGAGATTAATTAGATAATACTATAGTCATCTATGTTGATGGTCTATACCATAATTTGTTTAGTGTGATTTAGTTATGTGACTTAGGAATATAAGTTACATTTAACTAGAGAGGATTTTATATTAATACAAAGATAAAAACCTCTCTTATGAAATCATAAATAACCAATGAGAACTTATATCAGGTAGAAAAAAAGTATAATACTTCTCTCCTTACTATAGAAGAGGAGTGAAATTTATGATAAAAGAGGTTTGGTCACATTCATCAATAGAGTATGGATAATTTATCTAAGTTAAAATTTATTATTTATATAAATTTTATTAAGAGGAACAAATAAAAGATATATGATGTATTATTGAGGGGAAATATGGTGAGAAACTATGAATATTCAAGTAATAAGTGAGAAAAAAATAAATTGAATTTGGTTCACACTGATCTTTGTGATCTAATCAATCAATGTAGAAATCATGTTGAGAAATACATAATTTTATCTTTTGATGTCTACATTGGGTTTGGAAGTACTATGATTATGTGATTTAATAATGAAGTGTTGAACTCTATGAAATGATTTTGAAGAAGAGTGGATAATGAAACAATAAAACCATTAAATATTATATGGTTAGATAATGAACTGAATACACTTCCATTGAAGTTGAAAATTATCTATAGAAACATGAAATGATCCTAAAGTATCAACAATAAGTAATTATCAGCATAATAAATTTATGGAATGAAGGAATATCATAGTAAATAATATTTAAAGGCTTTATTGATTTAAAATGTAAAGTGTCTATTCACACACATAATAGATCATTTATAATATTTAGAGAAGAGAAAATTCAATGTGAAATTTGGCATGGTAGAAAAAATCATTCAATTATATTGAATCATTTATAAGTAAATGTTTCATTTCAAATAAAGAGAGAAATCTTGGAAAGCATAATGATGGAATGGATGAAGGAATATTTTTATGCTTCTAATAAAAGAATAGTGAGTATAATTTTTTTCACAAAAGAATCAAAAAATAGTTTAAAGTAATTAAGTAAATGTTATTTAATATGAAGCAAATGAAAATTTGATAAATTATTTTCTAGAATAATTGAGTGAAGAAGATGAAGAGAAAAATATTACCTTAGTAAAATTAAAAAACTATGTAATTAATAATGAATCTAAGTCTTAATTAAAAGAAGAGTATGGTGAAGAATTAAGTTCACCTAGGATTCAAACATTAATAATAAGAATTTAAATTGATCCAATAAACATTATTTGTTACAAATATTCTCAAACAAAGACCTAAATAAGGATAATAATGGAGAACATTTCCCTATTATCATAGGTGGAATCAACTTAATTTAGAGAAACAACAAAGGATGAATCATTAGTAAAATATATGAATTAAGATATTGGAAAAATTAAAAATAATAAAACAATGAATCTAGTAGATAGACCTTAATATCACAATGTGATTGGTACAAAATGGTTCTTTAAAATTAATTTTGATAAATATGGAATAGTGGTCTAGAACAGGGTGAGACAAGTATATAAGGTGTATTATAAAATTAAAAGAGTTTACATTAAGGAATATTTTACACTAGTGAAAAAATATAATCAATTTAACTTTTATTAATAGTGGATTTAGAGAAGAAGTTTAGACTTTATCGAATTGACATAAATACAATGCTTATGAATGGAGTATTTAATAAAGAATTATACATCAAACAACTAGTATGGTTTCTTATTGTAAATGATGATTCAAAGGTTTACAGATTAAATAAGTCATTGTATCGACTAAGTGAAGTATCATGTTCTTGGTATGAATTTTTGGACGTATATTTGATAAATATGGAGTTCAAGAGGGGAGGGGTTGACAAAAAAATCTACATGAAAGTATCATATAATGAGCAGTTGAAGGTGAAGTTTTATTTAGAAGATATCGTATTTGGTTTAAACAAACATAATTATATTGAAAAGATTTCAAAGTTTATGTGTTTGAAATTTGAGATGTCAATGATGGGAGAGTTGAATTACTTTATTCAACTGTAAGTACATAAAAAAGAAGGACACACATTCATATCATAGGTTATATATGTAAGATAATTGATAAACAATATTATAATGGATTATTTGAACTAGTTTCAAATCCTATAGTGGTTGAACTAAATATTTGAAAGTATTAGGGCACTAAGGGAGTGAACACAAAATTGCATAGAAAAATTATTTAGAGTTTATTATATATCAAAATAAAAAAGTTAGATATATTCTATGCTATATTCCAAGATAAAATTTTTTAGATTTATCTAAAGAAAGAATATCACTCTACTATAAATCATATAATGAGGTATATAAATTTAACATTAAACTATTATTTTTTTCAAAGTATGAGAATATATATTTTTAATGTCTCATTTAGATATGGATTGTTCAAGAGATTTGATGGATTAAAAGAACACAAGAAAAATAGCTTTATCTATTAGAATAAATATTAATGGATAGATAAGAAATATGTATGATAGTATAGGCTCGAGTACACGAGAGTTATAATATATTTTAGTTACAAAGGATTGTACAAAGTTGATGTTGTTGAAGTATAAATTATAATATGTTGGTGATGAAGTTATAGAAACAATAATGATTAATTGTGAGAAAAATAGCGACATGAAGTATGAAAATAATCGAATAAAACAAACCCCTAAATAATTCATTGAGATATATTACAACTTAATAAAGGAGAAGGCATAGATTATTTTTAGAATATTGGAGTTTTTTTGGAATTCAGAGCCAAGTGTTAGATATATTTAACAAAACATTGGATAGAATTGGGTTTGAGAAGAATTGAATTAACCATGGATTTGAATAAATTTTATCAAACTAAGGTGGAATGAAAAACACCCCTCACCATTACACATAATTCCTTGTATTTTTTGCTGGTTTTCATTTTGTGCTGAGCATAAAAATATAATTGGAGACACAATATATGGGGAATTAAAAGAAAGAAGAAAATTTTAAATTAAAAAAATATATACAACATTAGAAAAATAAATAAATTTTATTATTTCTAATTTAATGCTTTTTATTTTCTTTTTTTTGGATAATGGACATTTCATTAAAATATTCATGTAATTAGAAAAAAATGAGAAAATATTTGAATTTTATTATTAAAGTAGGAGAATGAATAAATGGGGGAGATAGTAATATGTAGATGGATAATGGATGGGAATATTACAATCAGGATAATGGAAAAACATATGTGGGATTGATAACAAAATACAAAGGCGAAGAATGTTGTAACCACTATTGTAATGCCAAATTTGTTTTAAATGGGATATTAATTTCTAGAAAATTGAAGTTATGTGTTATTTGTAGTTAAATGGTGTGAGGAAATAAGAATAATAGAAAATAAAATTTAGATGTATGAATAAATATTGACATAAGAACAAGGATCATTCCATGAATGGTTTTCAAAGTGCATGATATGTAATGTTTTTAGAGTTGTAGATTTATTGGAATTTGGTAAAGTATTATGATAAATAATATTTTTATATTCTTACATAAATTCATTACACTTTGGGGGAAATTTTAAAATTAATGTACATAATAGATTTCAAGACAGGATATATAAGGATTTCCTTGGTTGGATCCTTGACATGTAAGGGCCAGTCATGTTGTGGGAAAGATGTCCATGCCATGAAGTGGTTTAGGAAATTTTCATTGGTTCCCATTATTTAAATAATCCCATCCCATGTAATAAGTCTACTCAATAAAAAATTTAAAAATTTAATAGATTTAGGATTATATCATTACATAATACAATGGATGAACCATGATTAAAGTAAATGCATCATGATGTTTAGATAATGCACAAAGAAGTAGGGATATGATAGATAAACTCCATGTTTTTTAGCACCCCAAATCAAGAATACACTATGGATCACCCTATCACACCACAATTCATTTGGATATAGAAGAGTGTTATGTAAACAACCATCAAGTTATGCTATAGTGAATCTTTCTACTATGTTTTTATTAAAATTTGAAGAATTTGACCCGATTCAATGACTTGGTATTCTAAAAATAGTATGGTGGTTGTTGGGATGACCATTAACTTCTCATTTTAATTTATATGGTAGATATTCACCTAAATATAATTCAATGGATGTATTTGATGAATAGTAAGTTCAAGGTATTTGATTTATTTTGAATTTGTATTTTTATTTCAAATGGGATAGGTCATAAATTTAATAAGTCTTGTAATGTAAGATTGAGGAGAGAAATTAAAAAATAATATTAGGAATAATAATAGTCTAATAATATATTATAGAGTTTATTGAATATATAGAATTAAGGATTGAAGGGTAATTGTATTATATTTCATTAAAGATCATGATTTTAAGTGAAGAGTTTCTATACATATCAATGATGATTAAGAAGTGGATAATAGATCATCATAAAGAAATCTTACTGCTGTTTGTGGTTATTTCTTCTGCATTTAATCTTATTTTTATGACTTGTGTCTCAACTGTATCATATATTATAAACCTCCAAGAAAATAGTGATCAAAATTAAGGAAGTTTCTATATAGTATAGATGAGTAGTGAACCTCTCAAAAATTTGATAATAATAAAATAGTGGATTAATGATTATTGTAGTCAAAACACATTGTTTTATGTTCTCCATGGATGTATCCCTATGCGAGGGAACTAAGTAAAATCCCTAAGTCCATGCTTATTTTTTTTTCAATTGGTTGTTAATGTTTGTGATAATTTTGATAGATTTAATGTGTCTTTACAAATGTGAGTTAAATTTATATTTAAGCTTGAGATAAGAAGAAATTCCAATTCTCCCTCATTTACCCCCTCTTAAGCTGTATATTGTGCAAACCCAAGTTACAAAAATTTACCACTTCCTTCCGTAGACACTCTAATAATGAGTGTTGATATGGAAATATTCTACACTAACCCCATCATAAATTATAACCAATCACCCCATAAATACCAAGTATCTATAAAAAAACATGCCACTCCATTTCAAGCTTACTCTACTTGGGAACCTAACTACTAATAAACCAAACTATAAGAAATATTACCTTATAAGAAATAATACTCATAACAAAGCTATCAAAATGAAGATACCCAAGTCACTTTACTAAAGATTACAATGAACCATTTATCTCCCATACCTAGCTTACAACTGACTAAATTCTTGGAATATCTTATTAAATCACACATAATCCTCTAAAATTTCCTCATTAAGAGTCATATATCAAAATCCTAGGGTAAATATACAATCCAACTTTTCCCACTAAAGTGTCTCTTACTAACATACCCCCTACTATCCCATCCTACTAAAGGGTACCCAACCAACCCAAAATCTCTATATAAGGTCAAATAAAGGTAATAAATACCCTGATCTACCAACTAATGGGCTACTATTTACTATTTGAGACTGTCAATAATATCAAAAATAAAATCCATAACACTCAAAAACCAATGTGTTGGGGGTGAATTAATTAATGGAACAATAATAATTTATTCAATAAGATAGTAAATATGTTATTGTTTACATTTTAATTATCCAATATTTTTTTTTCAAAAATGAAAAAAAAATCATTAGAAATTACTTTCCAAAATTCTTATGCATTTTGAAAACCATTTCACACTGAAAATTATTCATTCAAATATCCATATATACATATATTCCTATCATGATTCTTAAGATAACATCAATATACCACCCTAGGCCAAGAGAAATAATAGAATTAAAATATCAACCAAAAACATTATATTTTTATAAACACTTAAAATAAAACAACACATTGTAAGATATTGAATTTAATATCTTTAGTAATATAGGATTACACTTTATAGGTGTTCATAACACACAAGGTTAGTGTAACCCCAATATATTACCAATCCTATTTTCATCTAGCATGTCCCCAAATAGTAATACAAGAAAAACAATTTTCTAATACCATTTTTATTGGTAAGGCCTGAGAACCTAACCACATGTCTATGTTGAGGGTACCGCATAACCTATGGTTCACCTCTCCAAATGTTATAGGCCGATGACTAGTAGAGATATTCTATAACTATTATGGGGATACTATACTCTCAATACCATCACATAAAATATACTTTAATAATATAATTATTAAAAAAAATTAGAGAATGGGTATGGAATTATAGTATATAGATAAATATAAAAAATATATAAATATCAACATGCTATATGAAAATGGACCATGACGACACACACACACACAAACACACATACATATAATGGGGTTTCCCACCAATCCAATAAAATAACCAAAATAAAAAATACCAAAATCTAGATAGAGACATCAAAACATAATACCGACTCCCTCATCAGTCATTTCACCCAAAATCTATATAGATTCTCTAATCAAATATTCAATACAAATTGGAACATTGAACTGAAAAATAAGGTATGAAAAAACACCAAGTTAAAAGTGTAGTGTGTGAGATATAATGTTAGTGGAGGTACCACCAATGCAGTTAATCACATATTCCAAAAATATATAGTGTATTTATATAAATGAAAAATAAAAAAGGAGTGAACATTCAATCATGTCAGACCATTAGGTGCTAACCAGACCACCCCAAAATCCAACCCCACCTTCTTTGACCAATGCCTACATTGGTCTACCATAGTTATATATCATGAAACGTCTATCAAGGTAAATTCATAACATAACTAGTCTTTAGAACATATGAATCCCTCAGAGGATGAAAAAACCTAGCCAAACCCGAGTACAAAATATGACCATTAAGGGAATATAAATGGAAAAAACATACCCAAGTATAAAATAATACCATTTGTTTAAATTAAATAAAAGTTACAAACTCAAGCACACAGAAATATCATATAAAAAAAATGAAATAGAAGATATTTATCTAGGAACATAGAGTTATTAATAATCATCTCACATGATGATGATTCTCCAGTCACTCATGAATTAGGAACACATGGGTGGTGTAATATAAACACCCCACTTAAAAGGTACTAGTACAAACCATATCTAAAAATACCTCACCACCATCAATAATATGTACAATAAATATACATGGGAATGGTATATCACCTCTAGAACAAGAAGTATGAGCTACTGGGGAGCATCTCTCATCGCTTGTGATTGTCCCAAAACATAGGAAGACTGAGCACTTGGGATGTGTAGCTCTACACTCTGGTCTCTCAACCTATAGACCTTAGACACATAATTATCTATATGAATAAGTTCATGATACATATACAATAATTATATAAATATCCCATCCTGTATCTTATTTTATCACATACCCATACTTAGTACTTTGCTAGGGGGCATCACACATACATCAATTTCCCTAGCTAGTCTTACTGCATAGGGTAATATTTTACATACCCACAAATAAAAAATAAATCATGATTATCCTAATGCACTTAGAAAATATCCTAGAATCCATTATTGTCTTAATAGTTATAATAAGACATACTCATTGGATAACTTGGTATTTGAATCACACCAGGTCACATCTACCACTATAAATTTACTCTGTAATAGCTAACCTATAATGTCTCAAAATATTACATATAAAATATCACTTGAATCAATATCATGGTATTATCACCCAATAACAACCAATGATGATTTATAATCAAAAGGGTTTCACTCAACACCTTATCATATCCTATGTCCACAATTGGACTAAGTGATGTTCCACTATAACTACTCAAGTATTTTCACATTAACAGGTATTAAATATTAAATATCCACACCTTTATCATACTCCATTAATTTAATTAAATTATAATGAAAATCGCACTCGATAAATTGAGAGGTAACATACTCTTTGACATCACTATGACTGTCCATACATATTTTTTTATCATAAATAACTTCCCAGTCAAGGGATCACAATCTATACCAAATCTAGACAGAAAATGTGAAAGGATTCTAAAAAAACCAATAAATAATATTTACACACTATCATAATTCCTTAAGACTCACTCCCATCACTCTAAGAGTTCCAAGAATCAATAAAATTTACTATGGATCTTACACATATAACCCAAGGCACGCCACAAACTTGAAACCACCACAAAAGGACATCCATTAAGCAAAAATAAACTAAACTCCCAAGGTTTATATCCAATCTTCTTGAATTTATCATATAGGCAAAAAAAATATAAATTAAAATGTAGAAAATTGAAGGTTACACCCTTTAGTTTAATATCCACTAGAAATCTATAAAATCAAAAAAACTTTTTTATAGGGTCCAAATTGTTTTTAGGAGGACCTGACATACTCTAATACACGATTTACGATGTACCCATCCCACATATGTAATTAAAAAACTTGGAAATCCTTGAATATTCTTGAACGACACATTTTTACGTGAAAAATATAGTAATATATAAAATAAATAACCAACTTGGAGCTTATAAGAGTTAATAATTTTGATATTTAAAACTGGTTTGACTCTATTCACTTGAAATCAATAAAGGATAAAAATAGTCCCTACAATTCGGAATAATACAAAAGTACAGAGTAAAAATAAATAGTGAGATAAACATTAAGTAATAGATTATCCTTAATGAGAGGATCCTCCAGCTCTAGATAACTCATCAATCTAGAAAGGGATACCAATCTGGGAGATAAAAGAGTGAATAAAGAGAGGGGAAAATGAGAGGGGGAGGAACTATTGGGGAAGGGGACAAGTAACTAACAATGAGGGAGGTACATCCTTTTAAAATGATAAAAAATATAAAAAACCATATAGGGGTAAATTTTAGCATGAATAAGTAAATCATGGTGCAATTCCCTCAATTAGGGAAATATTTTTGTGTAACTATGATGTTCATGATGCAACGAACATTACCAATTTTGAACCTATAAATCATCATCCCCAAATTAAAACATGACACAATTTCTCATGAAAAAACACTCTTACAAGGTTTATTTTTGATACTCCTACTTTAAACGCCCTTCGTGGTGCAACCCCTTGGTTGTGGCATGACACATCCCTATCTAGAATCTCTCATGAAGTAACACCATGGGAAACGATGTGATGTACCACCTACAATGGAATTCCCTATTCTAAACTGAAGAGATCCTTCCAAGTTTTTCCTAACACCAACATAAACTATGAAAACACTAAAACATGTATACACACACCCCTAAGAATGTCTAAATCCCTATGATCTTAATGTGAACTAAAATTTTGAAAACAACCAAACCCTGGAAATAAAAAATAAAATTCCATTTGAATTATTTGACTTGTAACAATGTGGGTTGTTACAAAAATTATTTATTGGAACATAAGAATGAATATTTGGATAAATTAATTGAGGACATTCAATAAAAATATAAGTCTTGACTATCTACATAGATTATATACTTTTTTTAAATCAATGAAATCATTTTGTTTACACATTTTGTAATATTCATTACATTTGTATTATTCATAACTTGTGATTTTATATTTGATAATAGAAATGTGGGAGATAATTTATCATGGTATGTATTTTATTTTATTGAAGGAAAAAAGAAAATATTTGGGGATAAAAATTTTAGTTGGAATATGCTCTCAGAATTGTAGTATGTTTGGTTTTAAAGATTTGAAAGGGATGACTATTAATATATTTACAAAAATGGATTTAATTCATTAAAATATTTATTATAGTGTCTTTTGATTATCAAAAAAGGAGATATCATTGAGTTATTTTTATAAATGACATCATTTTGATAAATCACTATACACTTAATCTATTGTTATTAATCTTTAATTAGAGTTTTTTTAATTGAAAATAATTATATAAAGATCTAAACCATATATAATACCCTAAATTTACATATTACATCTACCAAATCACCAATATAAGATTAATTAATTCTATTAATATTGAAATTATCAAAAATACATCAAAGAATGATAAATAGATATACTCTTCTCCTAAAAATTAAAAATTATTTAAAGTTGGAATAACTAATATCTAAAATATAAGATAACCAATTAAAGAAATATGAACTACATGATTTTAAGATAGTGTAATATGATGGTTAAATTTAAAATCACATATAAATAAAGGTTAAATATCAAGTGTGATCAAAATTGAAACATTGAATTTATGATCAAAATAATTATGATTGAGTATAGGATATTCTACTTCAATTTTTCAGTTTTCTGATTTACGCCTCTATTGTGAGGGTTTTTCATTATAAAGGAAAAATACATTTATTTTTTAATCATTTTTTACTCTTATTATGATTTTTATAAAATCCATTTCTTGGTAATGACTTTCTGTAGTCTATCATATCGATCTAAGAAGTTTCAAGGATTTTAATTTTTTTAATCTTTGAAAAAAGAGGTTATCTCTTAAAACAAAGTATACTCAATCTATGTATCCCCCCACTACTTTAAATTACAAGTAAAAAATTATAAAGGATAATAACTTGTATATCATTTATTAATAAAATTTAAGGGTATTGTGAATTGTTCAACTATATCCCCACATTAATTATTTACATTTTATAATTTACTTTTTTTGTATTACCTTCTTGGGTTTTTATATGAGTTTTATTTTAAAGTTTCTATACAATATGAATTACTTAAATAATTTTTCCATGTTACTATATTTCATTTTTTAAAATTTAAAATTATATTTTAATTTTATATATCTTTACTATATTCATTTAGGATAAATTTAATTCTTAAGAATTTTTAATTCTTCAATTCAACCCTCCCAATGCTTCCCTTTTGTGTCAATAATCTACAAACTCTACCACAAGTAACACAAAAATCCCAATAACTTTATTGTATAAACAAGAATAAATAAACTTATTGATAAATCCACACTCTTTGATTACAACATAAAACCAAATGTTTCGGTTCTAAGAAGTTTAATATAATCCATTAATGGAAAATTATAGGTTGAAAACATTAGTAGAACTATACAGAACTTCAAAAACTGTTAGATATATCAAATATATATCCTAGAATAAACTATAATTATATATTTATTTGAAATACATTTTATTTATCTCATAATCACAATTATATCTTATAGTAAGAAATATTTTGTTAGTATTTATCATTTTTACTCGTGAAAATTTCCATTTATAGTCAATACCATGATCTTTTTATGACCCTAAAATACCAACAGTGTGCTATAGGTAAGAACTCTACCATCCATGTATCCTTTCATATAGAAGTTCCCACTATAGCCCTTGTGACTCACCACTAAAGGTTCCTATTCCAAATTCCAAACATGGTTAGTGTATATGGATTCTATCTCAGATACCACCTCTAAAAAGTATTTAATTATAGAACTAATCTCCTAGGTTGAAATACATCATAAGTTTTAGAAAATAATTTGAAAACCCTTGACTGATTGGAAACACATAGATCTAATTTCCCATTCATCAATTCTTTCATATTTATGAGCAGGAGTTTATCAACATAAATGTGTGATTCATACTTGATACCCAATATCCATTAATTATAATTACTGAAATTTATTTCTATAACATTCATCTCAATATGCACATAATTATTCTCTTTGAGAATAGTTATCAAATATTAAGTTCAATTTAATAGACTATTGGTCCATCCTATAAGAGATCCTAAAATGATGTTATTTATATAGAAAATTATCTACAAAATAAATATCTTTGGGTGAATATAAAATTTTATATCATTTAGATAAGTAATTTGAATAAAATATTTCACATTAAAAATTATTACCCCTTATATTATATCAATATAGTGGGATATGATCTATATTTCACTTATATTCATTCATATAAGAATTTACCATAATAATTTTCTCTTTAGGTAGACCATCTAGAAAATCATATCATCTATCAATCTTAGATAGTTAAGTAGACAAATCTTAAATAAAATTTCCACATTAATATTATAACTCTATTACTTTAGGCATATAATCCTATTAGTGTCACCTAGTTAAGTGTATCCATAATATTATAATCGGACATAAGAACCTAATACTATTAGTTTAACCAATACCCCACACGATTTAGATAATATAATTCATGGGAAACAAGATATGGTATAACTAACCCATTTATATGATTTAGGGTTTTAAAAGTGACCACCTTTTAAGGAATCTAACATATATATATTTAGGGTTTTCTTAGTTGCAACATTTCCATATGTATCATTTTCATATAAAAAGTAACCATAGAATACTATAAAATATTTACTTCTCATATTATACCCATATGTATGAATTATTTTAGTTATTTAGTTTTTAATCACATTCCTTCCAATAAACCAATATATTCCAAAAAATATTAATTTATATCACATTACACACCTCTTCACATTTGTTACTTACCCAATAATAAAATCCAATTTTATCTATACATATCCAAATATATCACATGTAACATCCCATGAAAATAAAGAATATGAAATTTTTATATTTATTAATATTTGTGAATTAAATATTAATTTTACTTTAAAGGGGTTTCTATGTTCGATAGCGTACCTGATACACAACAATGGATTTATTAGAAATCTTACGTTGCACACTAATAATATAATATTATTATATTAAATGGTTATTAACTCCGAGCCGTTGTATTGGTGGGAATGAACAAAACTAAATAAAATATGTTTATACATGTTTGTTAAATGTAATTACTTTTATCCAATAAATGTTAGAGGCTTAAAATGTGAATGAATCTTAATTTAAGCATAATTTACATTAAAAGGTCTATTTACCACCTTTTAATGGCGTACCATTTTGAAATCTAGTTTTGGTCACTTTAATACATGCTATATGACCAAATAAAATCCTTCTTTAGAATGGGGACATCAAAATTTACTTTGTGTAAATTTTTGGAATATTTCGGTTAAAGTTCATTTTTTAATGAATAGTGAAAAATATTGTATTTAAATTCAAAAGTGCCTTTTAATCTAATTTATTTATATGGTTAGATTATCTTTTTAATTTGTTTTAAAGTAAAATTAAAATATATTTTTACCATTTAATCCAATATTGGTCATTGGTATATATTTCACTTTGAAATTGGACATAAACAAGTATCAATCTTTTGATAGTTATTATTTCTTAAAAACACACTATTTCTTTTGATAACGGGAAATAATTTTAAAATTAATTAATGACACTTTTTTTTAATTTGTAAAAATAGAAATCATTTTTTAATTCAGAACTTCAAATATATCTTAGGCTGAATTTTTGGTATTTTTCTGAAAAACTTCAATTTCTGATGAATAGTGAAACCACTTAGTGGTAGTTAAAAAAAACTGACTTTTTCATTTAAATGAAATTTTACCACTTCTGTGAATTGAATTTAAAAAATATGACATACTTGGTTGTTATCAAGAAGTAAAATGTGGTTCATTAAGATGAAAATAATTTTTGGTGAATAGTAAATTTTGACTTTTATTTACCACAATTAAAGGTAAATAGGGTAATTCAAGGTTAAAAGAATATTATAATAATTCAAAATTACCTTAACACTTGTCCTAAACTTATTGGTTGAGTCATTAACGACCGTGGTAATCTTTGGGTCTATTTTGGGACCCCTTTGATCCAATTGGAAGTGATAATGACAATTTAGATTAATTAATTTAAAGTAAAGGCCAAAATGACATAAACAAAAATCTTTTAGTAACTAATTTTTATATGGTGTTATATAAGTCCTATTTTCGACTATAAATATTATCTGGAAATATATAACTATTTACTATATCATGGTATTTGTTATTATAATTTTTAGACATCAAATAAATTAAATTATTTATGACACAATAATGATGCAGTATTTACCTAATTAATAAATGATTTAAATAAATAAGATTATAATGATTAAAATATTATCCAAAACATGTCAAATTCTGATTCGATGATTTTATTTCGACCATGAATCATCTTAGCTTCGAATATAATCATTTTTGGGCCATTAGAAACGGAATATAATTATATAATTAAATAATAGTTTCACACTTTCCTAAAGAGCCCCTCCTCCCCCTTATAAAAGGAGACCACTTCCAACAAATTACTCACACCTCTCAAGCCACTTGGCTCATCCAACATCTGCCCAATTAAGCTCTAAACATCCCTATCCTCATATTAGAATCCTTACCTTAGGTAGAAGGCACTTCAAGAAGTCCTCTGGTTCAAACCAAAGAGTGTTACCCAAATTAAAGGTAACGATTTCTCTTAAATTGTTTTCTTTTATTTTACTTCTCCAACCCCTAAAATCTTTTTATTACATTATTTTGTAACAAAAAAAGTATCCAAAATATACTAGGATGTTTTTATGATAAGGATTCAAACTACACTTACACACACCTCCATCTAATGGATGAAGTACATAATGTTTCTATGGATGGAAAACTAACGCCTCACAAAACGATGATTGTTCAAATATCTCCAACCGCCTTTCATGGTGGCCATTTTGATGGAAATGTATTTATATATGATATATATTATGTTTATGTTTTCTTTATGATTTTGTATTTTCCATTTATAGAATGACTTTAAGGTTTCCATAGTGGGTAAATACGATAATCTCATTTGAGGAAGTGTGTACTACCACCCCCTCAAAGTGATGTGACTCGTTAATGCCTTATGTGGGATGTATAAAAAATGGATTTAGTGATATTATATATGATATTATACTGGAATTATAATATACCTATGTATCATTATGTTTTATTTCCATTAAAATAATAAATAGAAATGAAAGTAGCGTTCATGCATACGTACGACTTACCGTCTCCATGAACAGTGCATTTCATTTCTTACCTCTAAATGATATGTAATATTATAAAAACATGTATATACTGGGTATATATGATATATATGATATAAAAATCATGAATATCATTCTGGATATAATAATGCTTTGACCACATGGACAAATTCTAAATATAAGGAGTTCATTTTTACTCAAGTACCAAATATCAACAAAATGAACATTATTAACTTAAATGATTTCATAATGTTTATAACATGGTAATAAGTGATATAAAAGGAATAATAAACTTTAAAAAGGTTCTTAAGAAAGTATAAATTAGATTTAGTTTATCATTTAGGAGATTAAAGAATGATCGAGTCAAGTCGGACATAGGGTAAGGGATCCGACCTCTCTCTTTCTTTACAAGTACTCTCTTTTATGTCATTTATTTTTTGCTCCATGTTATTATGTTGGAGGATGTCCTTTCATATTCACCATAATGTAATTTTCATTTTCATATTATTAGAGATACCCTCTTACTCTCATTAATCCATTTTAATAATTTTTATGTGGTGCAGTTAGGATGCCGAATTTTTGTAAGGGATTTTCTTATCTCACTTTTTAATTCCGTGAGATTTCCATTGTTCACCACTAATTTATTGCATGTGGTGTATTGTGTATTGCCAATTGATATATATTATAATTATTATTTTTATATTCATGTTACTTTGTCAATAATTTGTTGGTTATTAACTTTTGGTCATACGACTCGGTTGATTACAACGTGGTAAAGGGTTTCATCTCACTTTTTATTCCCGTGAGATTCATGCGATACTTGCCACTATTTACATTTATGTAGTGTATGTACTGCCCATGATTTTACTATTTGTGTAATATAATTTCATTTATGGGCATTTACATCTACATTTTAAGGTACTTCTTTCATGTGGTGTATGTTTTGTAAGTTACCAAATCGGTAAGGGAACCTTTCACCCTCCTCTTTATAAAAGACTTATTTTTGTTATGTCTTTTAATTTACATCTTATTATGTTGGGATATGTTATACTATATCCTTATTGATGTAAAATTTATATCCAAGTGACAAGATAACATTTTTTATCTCATCAACTCATTTTCTGAATTTTAAAGTGATGCCGTTAGGCTGTCAAATTTTTATAAGGGAACCTCTTAACCCAATTTAAATTCTTCAAGTTCAACTTGTACTTCTTGAATATGTCATCCTATGAATATGTGTGAATGACCTATAATTTTTTTACACTTAATATCCACTTATATTGGGTTTATTTATATTTTTCACACATAATTATGTGATTGATTTATCCTTAATTTAAGGATACCATCTTTATAAGGGATTTCATCTCAATTTACATTTCCATTGAGAATTCATTGTTGTTATGCACCAATTCACTATTATGTGGTGTATATACTGTCCATTGGCATAATATATCATGAAAACCTTTATTCTCATGATATTATAAAGTTTTGATTAAATTTTATTCCTCAATTATTTTTATTCAAGTGTCTCTCTTTTTGGTAAAAAACTCTTTAACTAAAAGATCATTTTCAATGTTTTAAAGATTTATTCCTCTAAATATTTCTCATTAATGTCCATGTTTTCAAAATGGGTTTTATAATTTATTTATATGGACATTAATGTTTTCAAATGATAATCCATTTAAAATCTTCAAAGTGGTATGGGACAATTTGATTCAAAAATCTATTTTTAAATGGTTTTTGAAAATAGTTTGATAAAGCATTTTTTACTTAAATATCTTGATTTGATATAGAGGAATATGGAAATTTTATCTTTCCTTTATACTTGTTTTATGTGTTATGATTATGTTATGGTTATTGGGAATTGTTTACGTATACGGGTGGTTCCATGATAAACCTAGGGCGGGTGAACCCAAGATAGCTCTCCAATGCATTGGGTAACGTGACGGAGGTAAACGCGATGTTTCTACTAAGATATTTAGGGAATATACCATGGTGGGTATTCCAAGTGTGACTATATATGTAGTTGTGATAGCTACAATGTAAGTGTGATATGAATTCCATAATTAACCTTTATGATTTATGATTTGTGTGTGTTATTCATAAATCTCATGATTTCATAAGGTATGTTATGATTGAAAAGTATGGTTTCATTGATTTGTATTTATTGATGGGATAATATTTTCATTACTTATTTTATAACCCTTACTGAGCTTTTTATGATCACCCCAAGTTTTTGAAATGTTTTCCACCAGACTTAAAGATGAATTGGGTCAAGGATGGGATCAAGAAAAAGTCATGCTATCTAAAACATGGAACTAGACATATTTCTATTTTAGTGTTTTTCTTTTATGAAAAAAATTGATACTGAGTAGTAGTGTCTACATGTAATATTCAAGTTGTAATGTAATTGTTATGATTAATTCTCTAAAACTCTAAACCTGAAAAGATCCTCAACGTGAATTATTCATTTAATTCAATATTATGTAAGGTTTAAGGCCGAGTCGTTATAGTTGGTATCGGAGAGAGGTTTAGACAACTTTAGGGATTAGGAATTTTCGTTAGACATATGGTTAGTCCCTATCTATTATTTCAGTTAAATCCTTGTTTTATAACTTTTTCAGATCAAGGAAAGTTAGTTACAAATTGAAGGAGGAGGATCTCAAAAGACATTCCAATCTCTTCCTGATGACATGCTTGCAATAATTATTGAAAAGTCATGTTCGGATGATTGTGAAACTTTTTCTAGCATACAACTCACTTGAAAACAGTTGTTTGAGATATCAAAAACATTTAATATACCTCGTTATCATTGTGGATCATGGGTTGTATTTAGTCAAATCATATTTTCACAATATTATCATATTTTTGAGAAAGGTAAATATTATCAAGGTATTTTCAAATATTTTACCATATCACAAGATTTTGAAGCATATTATGATTTTAAAAATGGTGCTGAAGAAGGAGACCCTTGCGCAACGTATTTATATTTTCTTTTAAAATATAGTTTCTCAACACATACTTATAGTATTTTAAAAGTACCGTTAATTGAATGTTTCAACCCAAATTCGGTTCGACTGTTTTATAGAAATCATGTTTTATCAGATGTTTTGAAATTATATGTCATACATGATTATTTTCCAAAAATATTTATCTATGAAAACCCATATGACCCATGTTGTACAAGGTGTATTTGGATGAAGGAAGCAAATGATTTTGAAGGATCTCTAAATCATTTTTGTGATTAATGGACCTTCTACCTATGTGAACGAGATGATGATGAAACTAAGTGGATGCCATGATCAAGGTATGATGTTTTTCATTTTGGGAATCGTTTTATTTTATCATATGGTGGTGAAATAAGAATTTAAGAATTAAGATGTTGAGATCATAATGAATTTGGATGAAAATGAGAGTCATAAGGAAACCTTTGAGGATAAAACATGTTAGGGTTATTTTTGAGTTTTATAAAAAAATAACCCGTAGGATGGGTGACAACCCATCGCATCTGGCAAGGCTTCCAGTATCGAACCCACAACCGAAGGGCGACAAGGGAGCATCGCCTACCACTAGCCTACTTGAAGTCCCTGGTTAGTATGACTTATTATTTTAGTAAAATTATATAATAGAATAAGAATAAGTTGATTTTTGGAACTTATGTTTTATCAAATGGATATACTTTGTATAGAAAAATGATTTACTGATTAAGTGATAAAGGTTGTGGAGGAAAACATTCTCTATTTTTAGGAAACACTATATGACTAAGTAAGATAGAATACTATGGGATTTAAATTGTGTAATAATGGTTGAAATTTAAGTTTGGAAGAATCTATGTTTTTATTATGGACACATGATGATTTGATTTATTTAAGAAAATGATTTTCCTATCATAAAGAATATGTGATTAGGTTAATTACTTTCAATATGAGACTTTATGAGTAACTGGTGTTTCTGGGAGGTAAATGTTAAGATTTATATTGGAAGTCTATGTAATTAAATCCTCATGAGATTTGGGTTACAATCATAGTTTGGATTACTTTTGAAGAATTTTAGGGACAATTGTTTATTGAATGGTCTTTGTTGTACTTTGGGTTTTGTTAGACAGTTTTTGGAGATTAAAAGTAGTTTTTCTTTATATAAAAGTTTATTCTTTTGGGGGATTACCTGATCTTTTACTAAACGTTTTGGTTTTAGTTAATATATAAAGGAATGGGAAATGTATAGTTCATATTTTATGGATTATGTGATTCTCTCGAAGTTGATTATAGTGATTTTATTATAAAAAAAAGTCATCCTGAATACTCATCATTTGGAGAAAAAATAAGTTTGTGCTAGAAATCTAGTAAAAGATGAATGTCTACATGACAAGTAAGTATATTTACTTATGTTTTTGGTTAAGCTCATAAATAAATTCCTCAACGAAAAGTGTCTTTAAACAAAAACCTAGTCCGTTAACTTTTCCTACTGGGGAATCAAATACCGTTTAACCCATCACAAGTTTGTGATTTTCTGGTGGTTAACTTTCTCCTAAACTTTGTTTCTATCACTATCCATCAGAACATGATGGGTTTTTTCTCCTCCATATCCATGTTTTCATGGAATCCTAGTATCTTTTGTCTCGGGTAACCTTTGTACTTCTCTTACTTTATTTTAAAGTGATAATTTTACTGACTCTTTTTTTGATGTGGGGCTTTCAATGAAGTTCCCGAGCACAATTTTTAAAATTGCGAGGGCGCAATTCCCAAAAAGGGGGAAGGATGTAACATCCCAGGAAAATAAAGAATATAAAATTTTAATATTTATTAATATTTGTGAATTAAATATTAATTTTACTTTAAAGGGGTTACTATGTTCGATACCGTACCCGATACACAACAATGGATTTCTTGGAAATCTCACGTTGCACACTAATAATATAATATTATTATTTTAAATGGTCGTTAACTCCTGGCCATTACGTTGGTGGGAATGAACAAAATTAAATACAATATGATTATACATGTTTGTTAAATGTAATTACTTTTCTCCAATAAATGTTAGAGGCTTAAAATGTGAATGAATCTCATTTTAAGCATAATTTAAATTAAAAGATCAATTTACCGCATTTTCATTGAGAACCCTTTTTAAATATAGTTTTGGTCACTTTAATACATTCTATATGAGAAAATTAAATCCTTATTTAGAATGGGGACATCAAAATTTACTTTGTGTAAATTTTTGTAATTTTTCAGATAAAGTTCGTTTTTAATGAATAGTGAAAAATATTGTATTTTAATTCAAAAGTGCCTTTTAATATAATTTATTTATATGGTTATATTATCTTTTTAATTGGTTTTAAAGTGAAATTAAAATATATTTTTACCATTTCATCCAATTTTGGTCATTGGTATAAATTTCACTTTGAAATTGGACATAAACAAGTCTCAATATTTTGATAGTTATTGTTTCTTAAAAACACGCTATTTGTTTTGATAACGAGAATTAATTTTAAAATTAATTAATGCCACTTATATGTTTTGACTTTTTAAAAATATAAATCATTTTTTAATTCATAATATCAAATATATATTAGGCTGAATTTTTGGTATTTTTCTGAAAAACTTCAATTTTTGATGAATAGTGAAACCACTTAGAGGTAGTTAAAAAAACTGACTTTTTCATTTAAATGAAATTTTACCACTTCTGTGAATTGAATTTCAAAAATACGACATACATGGTTTTTATCAAGAAGTAAAATGTGGATCATTAAGATGAAAATAATTTTTTGTGAATAGTACCTTTTGACTTTTATTTACCGCAGTTAAAGGTAAATAGGGTAATTCAAGGTTAAAATAATATTATAATAATTCAAAATCACCATAAAACATTTCCTAACCTTATTGGATGAGTCATTAATGACCATGGAAATCTTTGGGTCTATTTTGGGACCCCTTTGATCCACTTAGAAGGGATAATGACAATTTAGATTAATTAATTTAAAGTAAAGGCCAAAATGACATAAAAAAATCGTTTAGTAATTACTTTTTATATGGTGTTATAAAAGTCCTATTTTTGACTATAAATATTCTTTGGAAAGATAAAAATATTTACAATATCATGGTATTTTTTTTTATAATTTTTAGACATCAAATAAATTAAATTATTTATGACAAAATAATGATGCAGTATTTACCTCATTAATAAATGATTTAAATAAATAAGATTATTATGATTAAAATATTATCCAAAACATGTCAAATTATGACTGGATGATTTTATTTCGACCATGAATCATCTTATTTTTTAATATAATGATTTTTTGACCATTAGAAACCGAATATCATTATATAATAAAATAATAGTTTCACACTTTCCTAAAGATCCCCTCCTCCCCCTTATAAAAGGAGACCACTTCTAACCAATTCCTTACACCTCTCAAGCCATTTGGATCATCCAACCTCTGGCCAATTAAGCTCTCAAAATCCATCTCCTCCTCTTAGTTGCCTTACCTTCGGCAGAAGGCACTTCAAAAAGTCCTTTGGTTCAAACCAAAGGGAGTTACCCAAATTAAAGGTAATGGTTTCTCTTAAATTGTTTTCTTTTAGTTTACTTCTCCAACCCCTAAACTCTTTTTATTTTTTATTTTGTAATAAAAACAGTATACTAAATATACTAGGATGTTGTTATGAGAAGGATTCAAACTACACTTACACACACCTCCATCTAATGGATGAAGAACATAATGTTTCTGTGGATGTCAAACTAACGCCTCACAAAATGATGATTGTTAAAATATCTCCAACCGCTTCTCATGGTGGCCATTATGATGGAACTTTATTTATATATGATATATATTATGTTTATGTTTTCTTTATGCTTCTGTATTTTTCATTTATAGAATGCCTTTATGGTTTCCATAGTGGGTAAATACGATAATCTCATTTGAGGAAGCGCGGACTACCGCCCCTCAAAGTGATGTGACTCATTAATGCCTTATGTGGAATGTATAAAGGATGGAGCTAGTGATATTATATATTATATTATACTGGAATTATAATATACCTATGTATAATTATGTTTTATTTCCATTAAAATAAGAAATAGAAATGAAAGTAGCGTTCATGCGTATGTGCGGCTTACCGTCTCCATGAATGGTGAATTTCATTTCTTACCTCTAAATGTTATGTAATATTATAAAAACATGTATATACTGGATATATACGATATATATGATATCCAAATCATGAATATCATAATTTATATAATGAAACTTTGACCACATGGACAACTTGTAAATATAAGGTGTTCATTTTTACACAAGTATCAAATATCGACAAAATGAACGTTATTAACTTAAATGATTGCATAATGTTTATAACATGGTAATAAGTGATATAAAAGGAATAATAAACTTTGAAAACTTTATTAATAAAGTATAAATTAATTTTAGTTTATTAATCAGGAGATTAATGACCAATCAAGTCAAGTCAGACACGAGGTAAGGGATCTGACCTCTCTCTTTCTTTAGAAGCACTCTCTTTTATGTCATTTCTTTTATGCTCTATGTTATTATGTTGGAGGATGTCCTTTAATATTCATGATACTGTAATTTGGATTTTCATATGATGAGAGACCCCCTCTTACTCTCATCAATTCATTTTAAGAATTTTTATGTGGCGTAGTTAGGATGGCGAATTTTTGTAAGGGATTTTCTTATCTCACTTTTTAATTCCGTGAGATTTACATTTTTTGCCACTAATTTATTGCATGTGGTGTATTTTGTACTGCCAATTGATATATATTATCATGATTCTATTTATATTCATGTTACTCTGTCAATAAATTTGTGGTTATTAACTTTTGGTCATACGACACGGTTGATTACAACGTGGTAAAGGGTTTCATCTCACTTTTTATTCCCGTGAGATTCATGCGATATTTGCCACTTTTTCCTTTTATGTGGTGTATGTACTGCCCATGATTGTACTCTTTGTGTAATATACTTTCATTTATGGGTTTTTACATCTAAATTTTATGGTACTTCTTTCATGTGGTGAAAGTTTTGTATGTTACCAAATTAGCAAGGGAACCTTTCACCCTCCTCTTTATAAAAGAATTATTTTTGTTATGTCTTTTAATTTACATATTATTATGTTGGTATATGTTCTCCTATATCCTTATTGATGTAAACTTTATATCCAAGTGATGATATACCCCTTTTTTTATCTCATCAACTCATTTTCAGAATTTTAAAGTGATGCCATTAGGCTGTCAAATTTTTACAAGGGAACCTCTTAACCCGATTTCAATTCTTCAGGTTCAACTTGTACTTCCTAAATACGTCATCCTATTAATATGTTTGAATGACCTATGATTGTTTTACACTTAATATCCACTTATATTGGGTGTATTTATATTTGCACAAATAATTATGTGATTGATTTATCCTTAATTTAAGGATACCATCTTTATAAGGGATTTCATTTCAATTTACATTTCCATTGAGACTTCCTTGTTGTTATTCACCAATTCACTCTTATGTGGTGTATATACTGTAAATTGGAATTATATATCATGAATAAATTTATTCTCATTATATTATAAAGTTTTTATTAAATGTTATTCCTCAATTATTTTTATTCAAGAGTCTATCTTTTTGTAAAAAACTCTTTAACTAAAAGATCGTTTTCAATCTTTAAAAGATTTATTCCTCTAAATATTTCTCATTAATGTCCATGTTTTCAAAATGGGTTTTAAGATTTATTTATATAGACATTAATGTTTTCAAATGATAATTCATTTAAAAGCTTCAAAGTGGTATGGTACACTTTGATTCAAAAATATCTTTTTAAATGGTTTTTGAAAATGGTTTGATAAAGCATTATTTACATAAATATCTTGATTTGATATAGTGGAATGTGGAAATTTTATCTTTCAATTATACTTGTGTTATGTGTTATGATTATGTTATGGTTATTGGGCATTGTTTACATATATGGGTGGTTCCGTGATAAACCTAGGTCGGGTGAGCCTGAGATAGCTCTCCAATGCATTGGGTAATGTGACGGAGGTAAACGTGATGTTTCTCCTAAGAGATTTAGGGAATATACCGTGATGGGTATTCCAAGTGTGACTCCCTATGTAGCTGTGATAGCTACAATATAAGTTTGATATGGATGCCATAAGTAAACTTTATGATTTATGATTTGTGTGTGTTATTCATAAATCTCATGATTTCATAAGGTTTATTATGATTGAAAGGTATGGTTTCATTGATTTGTATTTATTTATGGGATACTGTTTTCCTTCCTTATTTTATAACCCTTACTGAGCTTTTTATGCTCAACTCAAGTTTTTGAAATTTTTTCCACAGGACTTAAAGATTAATTGTATAAGGCCCCAGCCTTAAACCTTACTTAATCTTGAGTTAATACAAGATTACACATTTAGGATCTTTTCAGGTTTAGAGTTTTAGAGAATTAGATCATAAACTTGCATTACATTCCACATTTAAACAATGTGGTTACATAAAAGATAGTATTCATTTTTTCCCATCAATGAAAACATATTTAGAATAAAACATTGATTCTTTCTTGACACTTCCTTGACACTATAATTATATCATGTACCTTTCCCTTGACCTGTGAAAAACATTTCAAAAACTTGGGATGAGCATAAAAAGCTCAGTAAGGGATATAAAAATATATGTAAAGGAAACATGAGTACATGTACACATAAGAATCAATGAAATCATACTTTACTCATAAAACATAATCACTTTAACATACCTCATCAAATCATGAATAAATCATAGAAATCATAAGACATAAAAGGTAACTTGAGTCATTCATAACATTCTTACTTAGGGAGTAACCCTCTTGGTTACGTTTGGAATACCCACCACAGTATATTCCCTAAATATCTTCGGAGAAACCTTAACGTTTCACTCCTTCGCGTTACCCAATGCATTGGAGAGCTATATCGGGCTCACCCACCCTTAGTTTATCACGGAACCACCCGTCTTCATAACAATTCCCAAGAACCATAACATAATTGTACCATATAATACACGCATAAAGGAAACATAACATTTCCACATTTCAATCACAAGATATCAATAAAACACATTGATATAAAAAAACCTTATGAAAAACATTTTCAATACCAAAATAAAAGAAATGTAAAACATGGTATTTATTTTTCTTCTAAAAAGAAGGTATGGCTTGTAGAGGAAGCCGGAACTCAAATAATGGTCACGGCGGTAGAGAAGTCGTTTTCACCGCATACGTTTGAAAAAAACATTCCCTTTTGTCATTTTGTAAAACGCTTCGTATAAAAAAGATTCCTTTTGGATAAACGTAAAATTAAAAGGGTTTTATACACCGTATAAAATAAAGTTGTGTATAAAATAAAATATGCCTCAATGAAAGGAGATTGAGACGAAGTCCCTTACAAAGACGGTATCCTTGGTTTAAGGATAAATCAATTACATAATTATGTGTGACAAACGAATACACCAAATATAAGTGGATATTAAGTGTAAAACAATGAGAGGTTATTCACACATATTTATATAATGACATATTCAAGGAGTACATGTTTATCCCAAAGAATCAAATTTGGGTTAAGAAGTTCCCTTGCAAAAATTTGACAGCCTAACGACGTCACTACAAAATTCAAAAAATGAGTTGATGAGAGATAAAAAGGGTATCTCATCACATGGACATAAAATTTAAATAAATAAGGATATATAAGAACATATCCCAACATAATAGTATGTGAATTAAAATACATAACAAAAGAAGTCTTTTAAAAAGAGGAGGGTGAAAGGTTCCCTTACCGACATGGGTATCTTTCGAGACATGCACCCCGTGAAAGAAGGACAATACAACATTGATGTAAATACTCATATATGAAATTATATTACACAATGAGTAAAATAATGGTCAGTACATACACCACTCAAAGGAAATTGTGGCAAATTTAGTATAAATCTCACAGGAATAAAAGTGAGATGAAAAATCCTTTACGAAAACTCGGCAGTCTAACGACGCCACTTAAGACTTCCAAAATGGATTAATGAGAAGAAATAGGGTCTCTAATCATATTAACATAAAGTTTACCGAATGAGTAATATAAAATAACATCCTCCAACATAACAAAGAGGAGCTTAAAAGAAGTGACATAAAAGAGAGTACTTAAAAAGAAAGAGAGAGGTTGGATCTCTTACGGAAATTCGGCAGCCTAACGACGCCAATCAAAACTTCCAAAATGGATTGATGAGATATAATAAGGTCTCTAATCATATGAACATAAAAATTACAGTAAGATTAATATAAAAAAATATCCCAATAACAAGAAAGATGAGATTTAAAAGGAATGACATAAAAGAGTGTACTTTAAAAGAAAGGGAGGAGTCAGATCCCTTACCTCAAGTCCGACTTGTCTTGTTCGTTTCTTTATATTCCTGAATAATAAACTTTGGTCAATTTATAATTGCTTAAGGACCTCCTTTAAATATTATTATTTAGTTCTTATCACATATTATAATTTTATAATAATTTTTTAATAATGTTAGTTCATAACAGACGTTTTTGCCGATGTTTGGTACATGAGTCAAAAATGAACTTGTTTGAAAAATGATTGTCCATGTAGTTATATGTAAATAATTTCCAGAATATTATTAATGATTAAAATATCATATATATCCAGTACATATTCATTTTATACTATTCCATATCATTTGGAGATAAAAAACGAAAAACACCGTTCATGGAGATGGTAGGCCGTACGTACGCATGAACGCTACTTTCATTTTTTCTTTGTCATATTAATGGAATTAGAAATAAATGATATATATATATTATAATTCCAGTATAATATATATGTTATATAAGTCACATATGTTCATTAATTTCATTCTTTATATATTCCATGTATTGCATGTACAAGTCACATCACTTGAGGGGGCGGTAGTCCACACTTCCTCATATGAAATTATCGCATTTACACAACATGAAAAGAATAAAGGTATGGTTTAAATATAAAATACATAAGCATATAGTAAAAATAAATATCATATATATCATATATAAATTACAGTGAAATCATAATGGACACCTTTAAAGGTGTTAAATGAATATTGAACAATCATCGTTTCATGAGGCAGAAAATCGCCAACCACAGAAACAGTATGTTCTTTAACCATTATACGAAGGTGTGTGTAAGTGTAGCTCGAATCCTTCTTATAAAAACATCTTATTATATTTAAGATACTGGAGTTGTTACAAAATAAATGAATAAAAAGAGTTTAGGGGGTTGGAGAAGCAAAATAAAACAAAAGGACACAAGTGAAGACATTACCTTAAAATCGGGTAACTCCCTTTGGTTTGAGCTCAAAGGATTCCATTGGAAGACTTATGCCCAAAGTGAGGCTTCAAGGAGTTATAGAGTGATGCGAAGAGACAAAATGGGCAGGTTTTGGTCGAGCCAAAAGCTTTGGAAGTGTGGGTAAGGAGGTAGAGGTGGGGGCCTTTTATAAGAGGAGAGGAGGGGCACTCTTGGAAAGTAAAGAAATGTTACTTTATTTTAGAATGGGTTTCGGATTTTAATGGTATCACATTGATGTGTTTTGAGTATAAGTTGATAAGGGTTCGAAGTCCACCCATCAAATAGGTTTTGGACATGTGTAGGTCTTATATTTTACATTATCTTTCCATTTTATTTAAATCGTTAAATAATGACGTCATCACTACATCATCATGATGTCATAAATAATTTAATTTATTTAATGTATAAAAATTATAAAAAATACTATGATGTAGGAAATCATTTTATCTTTCCAATGAATAATTATAGTCAAAACTCTGACTTGTATTACCCCATGTAAATTTTTTTTAGTAAAACATCTCATGTTTGTGTCATTTTTACTTTAACATTAAATAAAAAGGTATTTATGTAATTTTCCAACCGAAGTGGCTCCAGGGGGTCCCCAAGTTGACCCATGGATTTTCATGGTCGGCCATGACTCATCCAATGAGGGTAATACATGTGTCTAGGTCATTTCATATTATTAAAACATTATTTTTACCTTAAACTACACTAATTACCTCTAGTCGCGATTAAAATCTTAATAAGTTACTATTCACCAAAAAATTATTTTTATACCATTGAACCAAATTTTACTTATTAATGACAACCATGTATGCCGGATTTTTGAAATTCAAAACAAAAATGTGGCAAAATTTCATTTAAACGGAAAATCATTTTTTATAAGTACCACTTAGTGGTTTCACTGTTCATTAAAAATTGATGTTTTTCAGAAAATTACCAAAAATTCACCCAAAGCAATATTTGATATAACGAATTAAATAATTATGTCTATTTTACAAAATTAAAAACATATAGGTTGCATTAATTAATTTAATAATTAATTCCTGCTGTCAAAACAAATAGCGTGTTTTTATGAAACAAAATGTATCAAAAGATTGACACTAGTTTAAGTCCGATTTCAAGGTGAAATTAATTCCAACGACCACAATTGGATTAAATGGTAAAAATATATTATAATTTCACTTTAAAACCAATTCAAAAGTTAATCTTATCATATGAATAAATTAGATTAAAAAGAGGTTTTGAATTAAAATACAATATTTTTCACTATTCATTAAAAATTGAACTTTTTTGGAAAAATACCAAAAATTTACACAAAGTATAATTTGATATCCCGATTATAAAGAAGAATTTTATTTTGTCAAATATAACACATAAAATTGTCAAAAAGTGGATTTAAAAGAGGTTTTCCATCAAAAGGCGGTTAATCGTCTTTTTAAAGAATATTAGAATGTTTACGCTTAAAATTGGATTCATTCGCATTTTTAATCCTATAACATTTATTGTAAAAAGTAAAAATATTTGACAAACATATATAATCATTTTGTAGTTATTTCTGTTCATTCCCACCATTACAACGACTAGGCATTAACTTCTATTTAAAATAATTTTATTTTATTATTAGAGTGCAACGTAAGATTCCCAAGAAACTCGTTGTTGCGTGTTGGGTATGCCATCGAGCATAGCGTCCCCTTTAAAGTCATATTAATATTTTATTCAAAAATATGGATAAATGTGAAAAGGTCATACTCTTTATTTACCTGGGGTGTTACATCCTTCCCCCCTTTTGGGAATTGCGTCCTTACAATTTTAAAATTGAGCTTGGAAACATCCTTGAAAGTCCCACATCGGAACAAGAGTCGGTAAAACAATCACTTTAAAATAAAGGAAGATAAGTATAGAGGTCACCCGAGTTAACCCATGCTAGGATTACATATAGGAAAACATGGACATGGAGGACAAAACATAGGGTCATGTTCTGATGGAGAGTGATAGAAAACATGTTTAGGATAAAGTTAACCATAAGAAAATCACAAACTTGTGATGGGTTAAATGGTATTCGATTCCCCAGTAGGAAAAGTTAATAGACAACATTTTTGTTTTAAGTTAATTTTTATTGAGGAATTTATTCATAAGGAAACATAATCACTTATCATGTTGACTTTCAAGTTTTATTAGATTCCTTACACAAAATCATATTTTCTCCAAAAGAAGAGTATTTAGGAAGACTTGTTCACATTAAGAGTACTATAATCAACTTCTAGAGAATCACCTAATCCACAAAAGAGAACTATATACTTCCCATGTATTTAGTCATTAACCAAAACCAAAACCAAAAAGGTTAGTACAATATTAGATAATCCAGAAAAGGATAACCATTTATAAAAAGAAAATCTATTATTAATCTCCAAAATTTGTCCAACAAAACCCAAAGTTCAATGAGAACCATTCGATAAACAATTTTTCCATAAAATTCTTCAAAGTAAACCAAACTAAGATTGAAACCCAAATATTTGAAGGATTTAGTCACATAGTCTTCCAAGTTAAATCGTAACATTTACCTCCAAACAACATCAGTTGCTCTTAATGTCTCGTATTGAAAAGTAATTAACCTAATCACATATCCTCCATGATATGTTAATAAATTTCCATAGATAACCCAAAATCAACTTACTATTAATTCATAAAATCATCTAACTAAAAAGAATCAGTGAAACTAACCAGGGACTTCACGTAGTCTAGTGGTAGGCGATAAATACCAACCGCACTTTGGTTGTGGGTTCGATTCCCGCAGCTTTCTCCGACGCGACGGGTTGTCACACAGTCTGCGTGTTATCCTTTTTATAAAACTCCAAAAATAACCCTAACATGTTTTAATCTCAATAGTTTCCTTATACCTCTCATTTTCATCCAAACATATTAATTCTTGAAGTCTTATTTCACCACCATAAGATAAAATAAAACGATTCCCAAAATGAATAACATCATACCTTGATCATGGTGTCCACTCGGTTTCATCGTCATCTTGCTCACATAGGTAGAAGTCCCATGCATTACAACAATGATTTAGAGATATTTCAAAATCATTTGCTTCCTCCATCCAAATACACCTTGTACAACATGGGTCATATGGATGTTCACAGAAAAACAGTTTTGGAAAATAATCATGTATGACATATAATTCCAAAGCATCTGATAAAACATGATTTCTATAAAATAGTCGGACAGAATTTGAGTTTAAAATTTCTATTATTGGTCCTTTTAAAATACCATAAGTATGTGATGAGAGACTATATTTTAAAAGCAAATATAAATAGGTTGCATAAGGGTCTCATTCCTCAGTAACATTTTTAAAATCATAATATGCTTCAAATTCTTGTGATAAGGTAAAATATTTGAAAATACCTTGATAATATTTACCTTTCTTGAAAATATGAGAATATTGTGAAAGTAGTATTTGTCTAAAAACAACCCAGGATCCACGATGATAACAAGGTATAGTGGAGGTTTTTGATATCTCAAACAACTTCTTGCAAGTGAGTTGTATGCTAGAAAAAGTTTCACAATCATATGAACATGACTTTGCAATAATTATTGCAAGCATGTCATCAGGAAGAGATAGGAATGTCATTTGAGATCCTTATCCTTCCATTAGTAACCAACTTTACATGACCTGAAAAAAGTTATAAATCAAGGATTTAACTGAAATAATAGATATAGGGACTAATCATCTGTCTAAAAAAACTCCTAATCCCTAAAGTTGTCTAAACCGACCTCTAATACCAACTATAAGGCCTAAGCCTTAAACCTTACTTAATCTTGAGTTAATACAAGATTACACATTGAAGATCTTTTCAGGTTTAGAGTTTTAGAGAATTAGATCATAAACTTGCATTACATTCCACATTTAAACAATGTGGTTACATAAAATATAGTATTCATTTTTTTCCAATCAACGGAAACATATTTAAAATAAAACATGGATTCTTTCTTGACACTTCCTTGACACTATCATCATATCATGTACCTTTCCCTTGACCTGTGAAAAACATTTCAAAAACTTGGGATGAGCATAAAAAGCTTCTTAAGGGATATAAAAATATATAGAAAGGAAACATGAGTACATGTACACATAAGAATCAATGAAATCCTACTTTACTCATAAAACATAAGCACTTTAACATACCTCATCAAATCATGAATAATTCATAGAAATCATAAGACATAAAAGGTAACATGAGGCATTCATAACATTCTTACGCAGGGAGTAACCCTCTTGGTTACGTTTGGAATACCCACCAAAGTATATTCCATAAATATCTTCGGAGAAACCTTAAAGTTTCACTCCTTCGCGTTACCCAATGCATTGGAGAGCTATATTGGGATCACCTGCCCTTAGTTTATCACGGAACCACCCGTCTTCATAACAATGCCCAAGAACCATAACATAATCATACCACATAATAGATGCATAAAGTAAACATAACATTTCCAAATTTCAATCACAAGATATCAATAAAACACATTGATATAAAAAAACCTTATGAAAACCATTTTCAATACCAAAATAAAAGAAAATTAAAACATGGTATTTATTTTTCTTCTAAAAAGAAGGTATGGCTTGTAGAGGAAGCCGAAACTCAAATAATGGTCACGGCGGCAGAGAAGTTGTTGTCACCGCATACATATGACAAAAACATTCCCTTTTTTCATTTTGTAAAACGCTTCATATAAAAAAGATTCCTTTTGGATAAATGTAAAAGTCAAAGGGGTTTATACACCGTATAAAAGAATGTTGTGTATAAAACAAAATATGCCTCAATGAAAGGAGATTGAGACAAAGTCCCTTACAAAGACGATATCCTTGGTTTAAGGATATATCAATTACATAATTATGTGTGACAAACGAATAAACCAAATATAAGTGGATATTAAGTGTAAAACAATCAGAGGTTATTCACACATATTCATAGAAGGACATATTTAATGAGTACAAGTTTATCCTAAATAATCAAATTTGGGTTAAGAAGTTCCCTTGAAAAAATTTGACAGCCTAACGACGTCACTACAAAATTCAGAAAATGAGTTGATGAGAGATAAAAAGGGTATCTCATCACATGGACATAAAATTAAAATCAATAAGGATATATAAGAACATATCCCCACATAATAGTATGTGAATTAAAAGACATAACAAAATAAGTCTTTTAAAAAGAGGAGGGTGAAAGGTTCCCTTACCGACATGGGTATCTTTCGAGACATGCACCCCGTGAAAGAAGGAAAATACAACATTGATGTAAATACTCATAAATGAAAGTATATTACACAATGAGTAAAATAATGGGCAGTACATAAACCACACAAAGGAAATTGTGGAAAATGTAGCATAAATCTCACAGGAATAAAAGTGAGATGAAAAATCCCTTACGAAAACTCGGCAGCCTAACGACGCCACTTAAGACTTCCAAAATGGATTGATGAGAGGAAATAGGGTCTATCATCATATTAACATAAATTTTACAGAAATAGGAATATAAAATAACATCCCCCAACATAACAAAGAGGATATTAAAATAAGTAACATAAAGGAGAGTACTTAAAAAGAAAGAGAGAGGTCAGATCTCTTACGGAAATTCGGCAGCCTAACGACGCCACTCAAAACTTCCAAAATGGATTGATGAGAGAGAATAGGGTCTCTCATCATATGACCATAAAAATTAAAGTAATAGTAATATAAAATAATATCCCAATAACAAGAAAGATGAGCTTTAAAAGGAATGAAACAAAAGAGTGTACTTTAAAAGAAAGAGAGGAGTCCGATCCCTTACCTCAAGTCCGACTTGTCTTGTTTGTTTCTTTATATTACTGAATAATAAACTTTGGTCAATTTATAATTGACTAAGGACCTCCGTTAAAGATTATTATTCAGTTCATATCACATATTATAATTTGATAACAATTTTTTAATAATGTTAGTTCATAACAGACGTTTTTGCCGATGTTTGGTACATGAGTCAAAAATGAACTTGTTTGAAAAATGATTATCCATGTAGTTATAAGTAAATAATTTCCAGAATAGTATTAATGATTAAAATATCATATATATCCAGTAAATATTCATTTTATACTATTCTATATCATTTGGAGATAAAAAACGAAAAGCACCGTTCATGGAGACGGTAGGCCGTACGTACGCATGAACGCTACTTTCATTTTTTCTTTGTCATATTAATGGAATTAAAAATAAATGATATATATATATATATTATAATTAAAGTATAATATATATGTTATATAGGTCACATATTTTCATTAATTTCATTCTTTATACATTCCATGTATTGCATGTACGAGTCACATCACTTGAGGGGGCGGTAATCCACCCTTCCTCATATGAAATTATCGCATTTACACAACATGAAAAGAATAAAGGTATGGTTTAAATATAAAATAAAGAAGCATATAGTAAACATAAATACCATATATATCATATATAAAATACAGTGACATCATAATGGCCACCTTTAAATGTGTTAAAAGAATATTGAACGATCATCATTTTGTGAGGCAGAAAATCGCCAACCACAGAAACCGTATGTTCTTTAACCATTAGACGAAGGTGTGTGTAAGTTTAGCTTGAATCCTTATTATAAAAACATCCTAGTATATTTAAGATACTTTATTTGTTACAAAATAAATTAATAAAAAGAGTTTAGGGGGTTGGAGAAGCAAAATAAATCAAAAGGACACAAGTGAAGACATTACCTTAAAATCGGGTAACTCCCTTTGATTTGAGCTCAAAGGCTTCCATGGGAAGACTTCTGCCCAATTTGATTCTTAAAGGAGTTATAGAGGGATGTGGAGAGACAAAATGGGAAGGTTTTGGCCGAGCCAAAGGCTTTGGAAGTGTGGGTAAGGAGGTAGAGGTGGGGGCATTTTATAAGAGGAGAGGAGGGGCACTCTTGGAAAGCAAAGAAATGTTACTTTATTTTAGAATGATTTTCAGATTTTAATGGTCCCAAATTGATCTTTTTAGAGTATAAGGTGATAAGGGTTCTAAATCCACCCATCCAATAGGTTTTGGACGTGTTTAGGTCTTAGATTTTACATTATCTTTCCATTTTATTTAAATCGTTAAATAATGAGGTCATCGCTGCATCATCATGATGTCATAAATAATTTAATTTATTTAATGTCTAAAAATTATAAAACAAATACTATGATGTCGGAAATACTTTTATATTTCCAATGAATATTTATAGTCAAATATCCAACTTGTATAACCCCATATAAAAATTGTTTTAGTAAAACACGTCATGTTTGTGTCATTTTTACTTTAACATTAAATAAAAAGGTATTTATGTAATTTTCCAACAAAAGTGGCTCCATGGGGTCCCCAAGTTGACCCATGGATTGTCTTGGTCGGCCATGACTCATCCAATAGGGTTAGGACATGTGTCTAGGTCATTTTATATTATTAAAACATTATTTTTACCTTAAACTACACTAATTACCTCTAATCGCGATTAAAAACTTAATAAGTTACTATACCCCAAAAAATTATTTGAATACCATTGAACAACATTTAACTTATTAATGACAACCATGTATGTCAGATTTTTTAAATTTAAAACACTAAGGTGGCAAAATTTCATTTAAACGAAAAATCAGTTTTTATAATTACCACTTAGTGGTTTCACTATTCATCAAAAATTGATGTTTTTCAGCAAATTACCAAAACCTCACCCAAAGATACATTTGATATTCCAAATTCAAAAATGATGACTATTTTACAAAATAAAAAACATATAGGTTTCATTAATTAATTTAATAATTAATTCCCGCTGTCAAAACAAATAGCATGTTTTTATGAAACAAAATGTATCAAAAGATTGACACTAGTTTATGTCCGATTTCAAGGTGAAATTAATTCCAACGACCAATATTGAATTAAATGGTAAAAATATATTCTAATTTCACTTTAAAACCAATTCAAAAGATAATCTAATCATATAAATAAATTAGATTAAAAAGAGGTTTTGAATTAAATTACAACATTTTTCACTATTCATTAAAAATTGAACTTTTTCCGAAAAATAACAAAAATTTACACAAAGTAAATTTTGATGTCCTGATTCTAAAGAATAATTTTATTTTGTCAAATATAACACATAAAATTTTCAAAAAGTGGATTTAAAAGAGGTTCGCCATCAAAAGGTGGTTAATCAACCTTTTAAAGAATATTAGAATGTTTACGCTTAAAATTGGGTTCATTCGCATTTTTAATCCTCTCACATTTATTGTAAAAAGTAAAAATATTTGACAAAAATATATAATAATTTTTTATTTAGTTCTGTTCATTCCCGCCATTACAACGGCTATGTGTTAACTACTATTTAAAATAATATTATTTTATTATTAGAGTGCAACGTAAGATTCCCAAGAAACTCGTTGTTGCGTGTTGGGTACGCCATCGAGCATAGCATCCCCTTTAAAGTAATATTAATATTTTATTCACAAATATGGATAAATGTGAAAATGTCATACTATTTATTTACCTGGGGTGTTACAAATTTGGTCAAGGATGGAATCAAGGAAAAGTCATGCTATCTAAAACATGAAACTAGACATGTTTCTTTTTAAGTGTTTTCTTTTATGAAAAAATGGATATTGAGTAGTAGTTTCTACATGTAATATTCAAGTTGAAATGTAATTGTTATGACTAATTCTCTGAAAATCTAAACCTGAAAAGATCCTCAACATTAACTATTCATTTAATTCAATATTATGTAAGGTTTAAGGCCGGGTCCTTATATCACATGCATAAGGTTTTTGAAAATGTTTTATATAAAGGAATAAAAGTATAACAAACCAAAATCCCTAAAATAGAAAGCATGATAAAATATATAGAAAACCATCAAATTTATCGAAGAGTTACTAAACTCCCAATCTAGTTAGAAGTCTGACCCAAAGTCCCAATATCCACAGATCAATACTCAAGATAGTACTCAATTCCAATAATACTATAATAACTTATATATATCAATCATAATAAAACATATTTTTTTTCAGTCTTAATTTTAATTACAACTCATAGTATTGGTTAAAATGTAACTAAATCATAGTATGTAACTCTTATATGTATGGTTCACAAATTAATATTAATCATCATAAAAAATTTAATCAAATTCTGCATCATTCATAATATAAAAAAATTATATGGAATAATTTTAATTTCATAAATATGTGGAGAATTAAAATACAACAACCCTATTTTTTATTACACATATAAACATGATTTATTACATAAAATATTCACTTGATACAACATGTAATATTGAGAGGTATAGTTTCTTTGGGTCTTAGGAACATTAAATAACAACATAAAACATAGAACACAACATCTTATTGAAAAAATCTTTTACATGACCATTACATTCCCTTGTACTGAGCATTGCATGGGATAACCTGAGGACATGCACAAGAAAAGTGTGATATATAAAGCCGAGTGAGGGAATAAACATGGAATAACATCAGGAATAAAATACATGTTAGACCATAGGAATATTAATGGAACATAAGGGAAACATAAACATAAATGCATGATAAAGCATGATAATCATAACACGGAGATGTGGCAACAACACTTAACATGGAATTAGCATGAGCCAAGGCTCGTTGCACATGGAGCATGAGTAAAATATCATTTCACAAAAATCATGAGTAAAACCTCGTTGCACTTTAATTATCATGATTAAGCACCCATTTAACATGATGTATCGTTATACTATACTTTACCCAGTGCATTTGAGTGCTATCAGGGCACACTCTTCTTAAATATTTCATTTCATGCGTAAGTGTGCCACAAGATCATAAAATATGGATTCATAAAACATCAAAATTTATTCCAAGATTAAGGAATGTTTAATTAATACATGAAACTATATAATAAATAAGTAGATGTGTGTAAAGGTGAATACCCTTTATAGAGAAATTGTCATGTTATTCATTACACAATAACTTTAGCTTGGAAAACCGCGGTCCAATTTCGGCAACATAATGATGTGATAAAGGAATTCATAAAAAAAGTTTATGAGAGAGAAATGGGTGCCTCATCATAAGTACATGAAATTGAAAGTAAGGGGGTCATGTAGATACATATTCCAACAATTTTAATGGAATTTAGATTCAATGATACAAAATAATTACTTGAATGTAAATGAGGAGAGAGAAATTCCTTTCAAAATTTCTGTATGGTAACGGGTGTACATGGGAGGAATTTAATGAGAGAGAAAGAGGTCTGTAATCATTAAAACATAAATAGGGAAGTATGGGAGAGTTTTGAAATCATACTGCAACATTTACAATTGAAAATAAAAGGGCATAACAATATTAAGAAACTTGGATAAAAAGAGAAAGGTAAGAATCCCTTATTTGGAAGTGTGATCCCAAAGGCTTGGGAGGGGCTTGAGAGAGACTTTTTTGGAGCTTGGAGAACCTTGGGAGGATTCTAGAGAGGGTAAGTCAGAGGTTGGACGAACTACAAGGGCTTTGAGTGTGGGGGAAGTGGGATCTTTGGTGGGTTTATATAGGAGAGGAGAAGGAATTCTTTATTATTTAGGTTTGGGACATCTCACATTAAACTAATCAAAACCACAAACCAGCCCATGGTTTTTGCCCATGGTTTTAAGAAAAGGAGAGTTGAAAACAATATTTTATAAGGTTAATGTCATAAATTCTTAAAATAATAGGGTTTCTTATGTGGAGGTGAGTCACACTCTCAAGGAAATCAATTTAAAGAGCTAAAATGTTTTTTAAGTCTTGAAGGGTCCACTAAAGCATTGTAAAATAAATAAAACAAAACAAAACTAAAATTATTTTAATTTTAAAACATATATTGGACAAAAATAATGTTTATAGTATTTTATTACATCACTATTGGGTCATTATGATGTCATAAAACACCTTATATATTTAAATGGTATTTAATTTTTACCCAAAAATTCGACTATCTCAGAAAATTATGAAAAATTCACCATTGGATAATTTCATCATCCTGATTCCAAAAATAATATTCATTTTATCTAAATAATTTTCTAAATATGTGAATTTTTACTTTTAAAATAAAAACTGACATTTATCGAAAATTCATTGGTTTGGACAAAAACAACATTCAAACCATAATAAAAATTACAATTGTATTCATAAAAATTATATGATAATTTATATTTAATAAAAATTAATTTATTAATAATATTATTTTATTAAAATATTATTTAATTCAATAATCCATTAATTCATCAAAATAGATTACTTAGTTGAATATTAACTAAAAATACTATTTGTGCTTTAAAAAATCTTTACAAAGTAACAATAACAAAAAGAATATAAAATATTTATAGAAAAAATAATGTACATAGTAATAGTTCTAGGGTCTTGTTACATAACTCTTTAAAACACCCACATAAGACCTACAGGTGTTGTGCACGATGGAGATAGAATCTTTGGGTGGCTGGGATAACATTGCTCGAGTGGTAATCTCTATCAACTTCCACTTCTCTAGTAGACGGTTCCTCTCGAGCTTAACGTATTCAAGCTCAGCTTGGGATTGGTCAAGAGTAAATTCCAATGATGCCACCTTCTTTATAAGCTCTGACAAATGGGCTTCATATGGGTAAAGTCTACTGGATGAGGCCATTACTTCCTTTGTTTGAGTAAATTGGATTTGTTAAAGCTCTATATTTATACCAATCATTTCATTGCTGTTCAATAGATATATTAGCAACAGTAAAAATTCCTAATAGTATTTTAAAATCCAAAACATAGAACTAAATAAGTGCATACGTTTTACATAACCCTAAGAAGACATTTAAACAGAGCAAGAAGAATTTTCATTAATGATTTTTTAGGTCGTTACATAAAATATTTAGAAAGCAATATAATAACATTATACATGTATAAATTATATCAAAACCAATTTTTATATAGCCTAAAGTCACACTATCCACCCCAATGAGTGTTTTTGAGAAAATTATTTTTTAATTTTTTAAAAACCAAATCCAAGAATCATGATGTGATTTCTTAACCCAACCCATTTTGGATAGATTTTTTTTTTCAAATTTCCCATGTTGAACCATGTCATATTATCCAAGTACATTATTTTTTTTGGGTTTCATACCATAAAATAAGGATAGTATGCATTAATTATGACATGATTTTTCCTCATTAAAATACCCTTTCCATGAACAATAATGTTTTGGTCAGAAAACCACAATGTGACAAGTCAAAAAATAATTCTCTATTTTATTTTCTAAAAACCAAAATTATTTTTTAAAAACTTCCATTTTTATAAATTTTTTTATAATTAATGAAAATTTTTATAAATCATTTTTTTTCTAAAAACATATTATTCTATGATTTTGTCTTATAACCATTATTATGGTTGTGAAAAAACCTAAATATTCTCATTTTTTAAATTTTAATCTTATATATGTACATATTTAATGGATATGATACCATTGAATGGATTTGTGGGACATCTATATAATCATAAATAGTGAAAATAAAACATAAAAAACCACTTACATGATATAATAGGAGAGAAATTATCAAGGTGAGATGAAAAAATTAAAAAAATCACACCTTACTCCCATATTGAATTTTAAAAAACAACTATTTTTAAATTGTTCCCTTATAATTATCCAATATGTTTATTCATCCAATAGTATCCACAATCCATTAGATTCATCCAAATATTTGGGAGGAACCATTATTAATTAAATGTATATTATAATTTACACCTCAAGAAAAATGAATGTAAAGGAATTGTGAGATCTTTGACTATGTGAATAATCCATAATTCCAGTAAATTATATTCACAAAGTGAAATTAATAGAATCAAATTATTAAATGATAGATATTATTGGATTCTATTGTTTTATACATTATGAAACAATAAAATATATTTTATTTTACAACATCCTAAACTCGGATTCCACTGAAGCTTCCATGAGACCGATGTGCCACATGGCCTCAAGAACATCTTTCTAAATGCCAGAGGCTTCTGAATAGTAGTGAGGGATGAGGTCATGTCGTGGAGGATACTATTCCATCATTAATAGAGTGTATCACAATAGATAATATATAATAATTGGTAATTAAGTAGCAGAAACAAAATGAGTAAACTGATGGTACTACAGGAGCAGACAAAAGTAATAAACAACTGAACAACTAATGATCATATAAAAAAGGTGATGATGGCATATCATGTATATATAAAGCTGAAAAACCTGGATACATTGAAGCAGACATGCATGTTATACAAAAGTAGGAAAAAGAAACAAAAAACTATCCCCAACATCCTGAGATACTGCTCGGTCATATTCTACCAGCTCGATTCTAATTAACATGAAATCAAATGTCCGAAGTAGTATGCTTACCTTTACCAACACCTACATACATTTAATCTTCCTAGGTACTAATATCCACCCAAACAGGGTGTGATATAAATCTTAGTAGGCCATAAACAACATCCCCTATAACATCCTGTTTGTGAAATATAAACTATAATAGTGTGCAAGCATGCATATGTGAAAGTAAATCATTAAAGTAGCATAAATACTCAAGTAGTCTCTTCAACCCTTGGATAGTGTCTAAACATATAACAAGTTATTTAGTTTATTAAGTTTCAGTTTATAGAAACATGTCACACAAGGTAATACCTGAACTAAGATAATAACAATAAAGGATCCAAGGTGAACAAGGAATCCATGATGTTATTTATAGTGAAGATGTTCCAAGGTGATAACCAAGGAAATATATACCTCAAGGGTCACCAAATCAGAAGTAACTATATCTTGGATAAGGGGTAAGAGTTTAATATAAGGAGTAATGTCTAATTAATTCCATAATAGAGAATCTAACCGAGTCTAAGGAAACCATCCAAGGTAAAATGAGATAAGCTATGGCTAGACCCAATGATATAACCAAGGAACCTCAGTCTATTAAAGCAATGTTGGATCCAAGGAGTGTACCCAAGGAATCCTATAATATTAAAGGATAGATCATATGGTGTCATACTAGGCACACACTAATAGACTAGGATCAAGTTCCAAGTTGGGTCTCAACCAAGGAAACTGACATCCTGGAATCAAAATGGCATCCTTGAGTTCTCAAGGCATTCCATCATGAATCAAAGGTGATATCAAGTAAAACCACTCATATAAATAATTCATGTTCCATATGTAGTTAGACACATTACAATTGATTTATTTAATAATTAAGGGAATGTAATTAATTATAACTTTTATTAAGGTTACTTGGTTCAAGACTTGCCTTTCATTAGTGTGAAAAGGCCAAGGGAATAAAACCATTTATGTCATTTCATATTTAATTAAATGGTTATCTACATTAACTTTCATAACATTACAATTCTAGGATAAGTATGAGAAACCACACGCAATCCATTTAATATAAACTAGGCCATGTCATATATACAAAATATAATTTCTAATTTACCATTTAACATTGAAAAATCATGTTAAAGCACTTACCTTTGGTGGTTCAAGTGCTAATCACACATGGTAATAAATATTTTAAAATTCAAAATTCATTTCATTAGAGGGTTTACTATTACCATGGTTAAGACACACACCCAAACAGTGATGGTAACAAGTCACAAACAACCATTAAGGTATAATTGGACACTAAGGGTGTAAATATAGAGATCACTATACTTGGGGTTGTTGGAATTTTGGACATAACCAAAAACATTGAATAGAATATATGTCATGGATCATAGAACATGATTATAATGACTACAAGTAAGGCATATTAATTAAATAAGAGAGACCTGATGAAATAGGCATGACCACAAGACAATTTATAAAATGATGAAACTTGAGGGATGAGTTATAGACCACCTACCTTATACTTGAACTACTCCCCTCATCTAGTTTTATCCTCTAGTTTTTCCTATAGTAGAAAATAATGAAGAATGGATCAATTCCCAAAAATTTTGGCATATGATCCCACATCTTAATAGCATCGTTTATATGAAGAATAATGATGAAAGATTAAAAAAGAATCAAGGTCTTATCGATACACATCCAATATGACAGAAAATGATAGAATCTGAGTATGGATCATTTAAAACACCAAATAATAGGTCTATGCATGAGAGTGGGTTCTTATGTGAGAGATAGAGGAGATGAGGCTCTATCCAAAAAAGAGAGGCCCTACCTCTTATTTAAAAAAATGATTGAGTTTTTACATGATGTGTAAATAATTTACATGTTGTGTAAATCACAAAGTCTTTCCCCAAAGAAAAACCCTTTACACAATGTGAAAGGTTATTACTAGACCATTACACATTGTGTAATAAATACATGTCGTGTATTCCAATTTCAAGGAATGTAATTGTTCTACAGCCAACCTACGCCCACTATTCCCTTCTTCTCAAAAAAACCAACTGGCCTAAAGGCACAATTTCATATTTAATCAAAAAGAGAACTACATCATGGGTTTTAACTTAAAAAAGATCCATTCGTGAGATAAAACAATGTTTCTTATAGTCTTCCCCCATAAAGTAACTAATCCCTGAGTTCACCTTCCAAGGGAAGAAAAACACTGTATGAGAACAACTCCGACCACTGGCACGTATGTTGGCCTCCTGCTCCCAGGTCTTATCCTGTACACAGTTGTGTTACTATAGCACCCATACTAAAGGGACAAACCAGAATCAGAGATCCTTTTTTGTTTCAGTCAATGATTCCTATAGGACACTCCAAAAATGAACCATAGATGTCTAACTCAACTTTGTTTGGATCAAAAGTGTGAGACATGTCATCATGATAATGGAGAAGCTATGAAACTTAGAATAAGTCATGCATGTAACATTATATTTGGGGAAGTAGAAACCGATAGGATACCAACTTGAATATCTCCTAGATCTCAAAAATAACTACATATCATGGTGAAAACTTCCCTTTCCTCTCTACCGATCTAGGCCCTAGACTGGGAAATACCCACAGGAAAACACGATCCTTGACCTCCAACTCCTTATGTCTTTTACGGTGATTGGCATAATATTTCTATCTATACACAGTAGTATACATATGATTCTTGATTATTTTAACCTAATCTGAATTCTCTTTCATGATATGAGGACCTGGTAGGGCTACTTCTTCAACCTCTATCTAGAATAGGGGTGACCGACATGACTTGCCATATAAGGCCTCAAAAAGAGCCATCTAGATAGTCTCTTTGAAGTTATTATTATAGGAGAAATCTAAAAGAGGGATATTATTATAACAAGAATTAATAAAGTCAAGGAAACATGCGCATAACATATCCTCTAGAACCTGTATCATCCATTCCAAATATCTATTAGTCTGTGGGTGAAAGGATATTCTCAAAAGCACTTGTGTACCCATAGCCTTCTGTAACCCCTGCTAGAATCATGATGTTAAATGAGTGTCTCTATTTGAAATGATAATTTAAGGGATCCTATGTAGTCATATGATCTCATAGAAATACAATATACCTAGCTCATCAACTGAGAATGTTTTAGGAATAGGAATGAAGTGGTATACTTTAATCAGTATGTAAATGAAAATCCATATAACGTCGCTACCTCTAAGAATCCTTGGTAATCCAAATAAAAAGCACATGGAAACATATTACCATTTACATTATGGGACTAGAATCATCTATAACAAGACATCAGGTATCTATTGCTCCACCTTCACCTACTGATAGGTGGAACACCTAGTGATAATGCTTTATATATGATGTTTCATCCATTTCCACCAAAACTGGAATTCAAAGTCTCGATACATTTTGGAGATGCCTGGATGAACTACCCACTAAGAATCATGGGAATCTTGCATTAGTTCTTCTCACATATTTGTAGGAACCCATACACATCAATGAATATTCAGGATGTCATCTTTATCAATGGACGAATCTAGAGGCTGGTTAGCTTTTGAAATACTCTCATAGAGAACCAAGCCCTCAGGATATGAAAATTTCTTGCTCTTCACCTTATTAAGGAGGGAATAGGTACATGTTAATGGTGATAGATAAGACTACTTGTGACTATCATGAACCACCAGATACAACTTATTAAATAGAGTCATCAATTTCCATTCATCTCTATCTTCACGTACAACTTTTTCCTATGTTTTCTAACCTAGTACATCCTCTACTCCAATGACCATTTTATTTGTATTGGTAAGATCAAAATCAATGCAATGAAGTTATTCAAACCATATTCAACATTTTATATTTATGTCACACTATGAAAAGATATACCTGAGGCTATTTAGGTCCACATACACCACAAAGTGATCACCCGACAAATAATGTCTCCAGCAATGTAAGGCATGGAAAAATTATGCTAAATCAAGGTTGTGCGTCAGGTAATTTCTTTCATGATGTCCCAACTACCATGATATATACACAATGAATCTATCCTACTACATCATCACTTCTCCTAAGCTGATGCCTGATGCATTACATAACATGGTATGACCTCTTTTAGTCTCTAGAAGAACCAAAATAGGTGTCGAGACAATCCTCCCTTTCAACTCATGAAAGGTTTTATCATTCTCTCATGACAACAAGAACTTAACACCCTTAATTTTAAGACTATTAAGAGGCGAATAAAGGCATGATAAGTCTTTTATAAAACTTCTATAATAACCTTTTAACACTAAGAAACTCTGTATATCAAATAGGTTCTTTTCCTATTCCTAGTAAACCACAACAATCACCTTCTATGTGTCAATAATGAGTCCATATCTCAAGATAGTGTGACCTAATAAGTGAACCTTGTTGATAAAAAAGTTTCACTTATCAATCTTGGAATAAAAGTGATTCTTTCTCAGTGTAATCAGAATGATCTCATTATGCTTAACATGGTATCTACGATTGTGAGAATACACCAAGATGTTTCCTACAAGGACTATGAGAAAAGGATCCAGATAGCAGTGTAACTCCCTATACATCAAATCTGTAAAAAATTGTAGATACGTTCATGAGACTGAATGATATAATGAGGAAATAATATATACCATACCTGATATGGAAAGTTGTAAGAGGTATGTATGATGGACTAACTCGCACCAGATGATAACCTAATATTAGGTCAATATTTGAAAACACCTCAACTCATCAGATCTAGTCCAAGAGATCATATATTTGGGGTAGTGGATACCATTTCTTGATTTTAAGCTGGTTAAAATGTCTATAATCTATGCAAAGACAAAGTGTCCCATCATTGTTCTTGAAAAAAGTCACAAGAAAACACAAATAGGAAGTGATAGGGCTTATAAAACCCTTTTAATAGAATTTATCTAACTACAATTGAGCTCATGGATCACTGTAGGTTCCATTATCTATGGTGGAATGGACACTGTAGATCCTCCTTGAATGAGCTCAATCATAAACTCTACCTCTCTCTCAAGAGGTAAGCTATAAAAATCATCAGAAAAATACATCCATGAAACTATCTACTACAGAAAGGAATTCATCCTGAAGTAAACCCTGATCCTTCATGAAGAGATTAGAAATATTGGAAGTTACTTCACATATCCCATGATGCTATGGTCCATATTTACCAGCATGGACATTACACTCACCCTTATGTAGATAAATACTTCCCCTGGTGATGTAAATGATACCCTACAGAGATAAAAATATACAATGACATGACACATAACTAACCAATAAATCCCTAGAATGACATCGAATCCCATAATGTCAAGAACAAAGAGGTCCCATAAGAAAAGGCTATTGCGTACCTCAAGGGGATAGTCCCTGAATTGGAATATTCCCTTTGACCGTATGCCCAATGGTGTATCTAGGTTCATTAAACCTCATTAATACTATATTTCCAGCCCAAGGATTTCAACAATATATAAATAGATAAAGGAGTGTGAAGAACATATATCAAGTAAAGTAGATACTACAGTGGTGGCCACTATAATAGTACCTCGTACTGTAGATGGTCTTGCATCCTGATCCTTATGTATCGATTATAAATCATGCAACTAACCTGATCCATGACCCTATGCAATAGCTAGACTACCATGATTATGACTACCCTGATAGTGCTATTTGTGATCAGAGATCTAGCTACTGCAGCCACGAACTCATCCTCAGCTTGTCTTACTAATGCTACTCTAACTCCATGTCTAAAGCAACGTAAAAGAACTTTCCCCTGAAGGTGGATTTGGTGTGGAACCTATTCCACTAGAATCTAATGGAATGGTCCGATAGAATCTATGATGGTTCCCCATACGACCACTCTCCCAATACTATAAAGTGTCTATATCACATTGAGGCATTAGGTTCACCTATCATCCACACTGATGACACACCATAGAGCTACCAACATGGGTAACCTAACTTCCACTACCCTGTTGAGAAACCATGAAGAATCACTTTCTTTTATGGAATGAAAAACTGGCCCAACTTGGAACTGATCCTCTATTCTCGGTACTTTCATCATCCCCTAGGTTGTGCTTAGTAATAACAACCTGATTGACTATTTCAGAAAAGGTGGGTAGGAAAAAGAAATTCACCTAAGTATATATGGCATACTACAACCCATCCTCAAAAAATCTAGCATGAAAAAGATCATCACTATCTAGAAGTGGTCTGAAGTAATGTAAGATAGTAATATGCTCTAAATGCTCCATTACTAACATAGCACCCTTTTTGAGATTCATGAACTCTCTCGCTCAGTCATCTCTCAGCATCTAAGGAAAAACTAATCATAGAAGGTAGTCTGTAAATCAACCCATACCATGCCCAGATGGTGTCTATCTTGGGTAACTGTTTCTCCCCAGAAATGGTCCAAATCATGCATCATGTAAGTAGAAAGTTTGAACCACCACTCTAGAGGGGTCTCCAAATGCTCAAAGATAGATAAGGTGATCTCTAGCCTAGACTCAATAGCCCGTGGACTTCCATACCTTGTGAAATTAAGAGGATGCTGCTACTGGACCTCATAGGTCAGATCAACCATCATAGGTGCATTATATAGAGCACCAGGCATGGACTACATCATATGTCAAATACTATCATGAAGCTGAGCGGCAGGGCCCCGATCAGTTATAATAGGTGGTTCCTCAAGTGTAACTTCTAGAGGTAAGACTAGTGGTTTAGGGCCCACCATGTCAGTAGAATGGTTGTTTCCACCCTCCTAGTGCACGACATAAGGAATTCATGGAATCATTGGTGTAAAAATTCCAAAAACATGCCTCAAAACAAATAATAAGTAGATATATAGTAACACTAGAAGAAGCTAAACATAAGGAAAGTGTTCACTACCCATGATTTACTACCCAAACCACCGTCTTATAATTATAGGTATTTGTATGTTCTTAAGTATAAATTATAGGTGTTCTAGTAGATTAAGGTTCAAATATAACTTACCTCATCATTTACTAGAAACCATTTCACTTAATAAGTCATGTTTCACTTTTAATGTTTACATTATCTTATTTCCATATATCACGGTTCATATAGAATGGATCGCCATTCCTAGTGAATTAGGGACCATACACCTTATCATTGAAATTGACAACAATTTTATTTTGAATCTATTTTCCTGACTTGGTAAATTACCCAATCCAACCCACGAGGGCCCATAAAACCTCATAAATTGATACTTAAAATCAATCAATTAAACAAAAAGTGTATCATAAGAATATATATATATATAAACATGGATCAACAAATAATTACAGTCATATCAAGCAATGAAAGAACTGAAATGCACGTATATGGAATGGAATATGCATGTCATGTGAATTCTAGGTGCCTATGATGATGCATGTAATAATGATCATTTCGCTCATATCATTGCACTAAGGATAAGATATGATCCTCTATATGAATAATAATTAACAACACCACATATCATGTGAGTCACCCAATGGTGAAAGGACATCAACTATAATAGGAAAAATTAGAACAAAAATTGTAATTTATAAAACTCAACCTTTACCCGAAACATGGGTTCATAACAACCAAGTATGACTCATGAACATGATCCAAGCATTCCCAATATCAAATATATTGTCTATAAATAGTAAATAAATAAAGTAACTCCTCTAATACCACTTTGTGACATCCCAAACCTAGATTCCACTGAAGGTGCCCCGAGCTCAGTGGGCCACAAGGCCTCAAGCACATCTTCCCAAATGATAGAGGCTGATGACTAACAGTGAGGTCCTAGAGTGTGTACATGGGGAGACTATTTTCTCATTACCCAATGTCTATCAAAGAAAATAATATAAAATAATAGGTAAATAAAAATAAAAAACAGTATGAGTAAACATGTGGCACAAAATAATTAAGCATAAGAAATACACAACTGAACAAATAATAATCATATACAAAAGATGATGATTATATGTCATGTATCTACAATGTTGGAAAACATGGATACAAATTATCATACAATTATTCTATACAAAACTAGAAAAAATAAACCAAAATAGTGAATCTAACTGAGTAACTATTTCTACCCTTGGCTGGTGTCTAAACATGAAACCAGTTCTTTAGTTTATTATGTTCCAATTTATATACATAGGTCAGATGAGTTAATACCAGCACTGATAGAATAATAATAAAGTATCCAATGTGAAAAAGGAAGAAATTATGTTATTTATAGTGAAGAGGTTCTAAGGTGATAAAAAAGGAATCCTAAACCTCAAGGGTTTCCAACTCAGTAGTAATTGTAGCTTGGATAAGGGGTAAGAGTGTAATCCAAGGAGAAACATCAAAGGATTTCCACAATAGTGAATCTAATCAAGTCCAAGAAAAACATCCCTAATAAAATAAGATAATCTATGGATATGCTCAAGGATGTAACCAAGGAACCTTGTGTCCATAAAAGACATGTTGGATCCAAGGAATGTATCAATGGAATCCTGTAATAGTAAAGGAGGGATCCTATGGTGACTTACCAGGTATCCACTAACAGATGAGGGTCGAGTTACATGATGGGTATCAACCAAGGGAACCAATATCCTTGAATTGTAATGGCATCCAAGAATTCTCAAGGCATTCCCTTAGGAATCCAAGGTGATCTTGAGTCAAACCACTCTTATGAATAATTCAAGTTCCATATGTTTTTAAGCACCTTAAAATTTATTCATTTATTAATTAAGGCCATATAATTAATCATACCTTTTATTAAGTTCAATTTGTTCAAGACTTTCCTTTCATTAGTGTGACAAGTCCAAGGGCATGATACCATTTAAGTCATTTCAAATTTAATTAATTTGTTCTCTTATTTACCATTAATAACATGAAAAGTCTGAACTAAGGAAGAGAAACCACATGTAATACATTTAATATAACTATTCCATGTCATATATATACAATATACTTTCAAATTTACCATTTAACATTGATTAATCAAGTTAAATCACTTACCTTATGTAAGTAAAGTGATAATCACACATAGTATTAGCCACTTAACAATTCAAAATTCATTTAATTCAAGGGATTACCATTAGCACAGTCAAGAAACACACCCGAATGGTGGAGCTAATAGGTTATAAACCACCATTAAGGAATAACTAGCCACTAAGGGCATAAATACATAGATCACCCTACCTGGGGTGGCTAACGTTGTGGACGTAACCACCAACATTGAATAACATATATGGCATGGGTCTTAGAACATGGTTCTAATAACTACAATCAAGGAATATTAATTAAACAAGAAACACCTGATGAAATTATCATGAACACATATCAATTTATAAAATGATGAAACTTGAGGGATGATTTATATACCACCTTTCTCATACTCATATAAATCTCTTTGTCTAGTATCAACCTATGACTTTTCATAGATTGGAGGAGATCTATATAATGGATCAATTCTATGAAATTAGGGCATATGATCCTATATCTAAATAGAATCATTGATTGGAATAAGAATGAAAAAATATTAAAAAAGAATCAAGGTCTTATCGATACACATCCAATGTGATAGATGATGACCGAATCAAAGTTTCGTTCATGAAGAAACAGAAAACCTTAGTTCTAGGTGTGGTAGGGGGTTCTAGTGAGAGAGAGTGAGGGAGGGGAGGTGAAGCTTTGTTTTAAAAGGGAGTCCCTACCTCCTATTTTTAGAAAAATTCTTGGGAATTTACATGTAGTCTAAATCTCAATGTCTTTCCCCTTGTAAAAACCATTTACATGATGTGGAATGTTCTACCAAGACTATTACATGTCATGTAATCGATACACATCATGTATTTCAATTACACAGTTTGTAATTGGACCACATCTGACCTACAACCCCCATGTTCCCTTCTTCTAAAAAACAAACCAACCAGCCTAAAGGCATGATTTTAGATTTAATCCAAAAGATAACTACAACATGAGTTTTAACTGAAAAAAGGATCCATACCTGAGATAAAAACCACGCTCTTATACATTTACACCATTTTAATTATTTTCAACAGCTAACTCTCTATTGATTGATTTTCTAAATTCCTTTAAAAATCAATAATACATCAACACATCATTACACGATGTCTCAATAATCTTAAATAGAAATATAATAACTATTTTAATTTTGGACGAATGATATATTATACTATTTAAGAAAACACCATGGAATAGAATCTAAAAGTATGATAATACATAAACCATGGTGTTGTGATCATCAACAAGTTATATATTTTGTTTTAGTTTATATTTCTAATGAAATAGTTGAATTAATTATCTATGGTAAATTTTAAATTAAAGAATAAATTATGTTTTAAAATGGAGGTAGAATAGTTAAAGATAGATTATAAATTAAATACTTCCAAGTTTTATGTAATTAGTTTTTAAAAGGGTTTAATTCATCCCCGAAAAGTTTCTTTAGGGTATCAAATATCTTCCCATTGAGGATACTTTTAAGGTAATGAGAAAATTTATATTTTTTTAAAATTATAATTTTATGAGATACTAAATCAAAATTTTAGAAAGACAAAAGTGTGTTAATGGTAATAACAATATGTAATTTCTATGTACCAATACATGTATAGTGAATATAATATTTATAGTATTTCAAACCAATTGATTTTCATTGATTAAATCGATTTAAATCAGTATATACAACAATGAATCAGTATAATAGTAAATACTTATCAAAAAATTGAAACAATTCACTATTAAAATGGAATCTGGTAAATGAAATGTTTATCTATTATATATGACTAATTTCTTAATTATTAATATTTTAATAATTATTTTAATTTAATTTGTTTTATATAAATTTTTAAATACATATTTATTTAATATATATAAAATACATGTTACTTATATATATATATTTATATAATAAAAATTCCAAAATACCATTATTTATAATGGTGTGACCATTGGTGGTTTTTTACTCACTTACACTATGGGATTCCACCAAAACTTAAAAATCCTCCTATTATCACTATCTATATGGGATCCCTATGGGGGACCATAATAAATATTCAATGAATAATTTTCATTCATGTGTACACACAATATATATATATAAATATATAATAGCCTCATATATTAGTTAAGTAAGTATTTATCCTCTGATAAAATAATTCAAATCATTATATGCAATACATGTATCTTTCATTTTAAACCAAAATACCAATATGTCATTTATATATATTTTATGGACAAGTGATTATTTCATAATTATGAAATATCTATATTGAAATCCCAACAACCCTTTTATGAAGAGATATAACTTCTAAGTTCATATAGGTGAAATATTACAATGTGTTTCTCATATTATAACACAAAAATTGTAGAGTATTAATATTTCACTAAAAATTTATGACATATACTCTAATCATAATGAATGATATTGAATCCAATTAGTTGAAGTTATTTTAACAAATACTAACAATCATTTTAGTAATATTTTATTACACATTAAACACTTTAATTAAGATCTACCAAATGAAAGTATTGGGTTTCCATTACTGAATATATCTTTATATGGGGTTTATAACAATTTTATTATTATTTATGCATGAAATATATTTCATTAGACATTTTATGAATAGATCCATACAGTTCTTACATGATCTTTTATAAACTATTGTTACAATATTTTTTTAACAATTGTCTCACATGATAATGTATTAACAAAATCTATCTAGACTCTCTATTACACATGAAACTGAAATATGTTACCAATGTTTATTTAATATAAAAATTGATAAAATTAGAATAAAATAAAAGAGGATATAACTTAATGTACAATAATAAGTTTATAATCTATTCTACATCATTCCAATAAGACAATGCACAATAAATTCTGAACCCTTATTTGAATGTGAAATACATGTTTTCTTTTCACCGACGCAAAAAATTAAAAAACCTATAAGAGTAAATTACCATAATGTTATAGATTTATTAACTCACAAACTAGTGATACAAATTTGTTTTACTTGTATACTTTCCCATTTAACATATTAAAAAAGTTATATTAGGTCTAGTAAAATGCATCACATACATCAAAGAACCAATCTCACTAGAATATTCATGTTGTGTTATCAATCTTTCCATATTAATAAATTTTTTACACTATACTCAAATAGAGTCTTTTTATCCTTCAAACTAAGATGATTAAATATATTCATAATCTTATCCATATATTGATATTTACTTAATAAAGAACCACCAATATTATTTATAACCTCAATAGCTAGATTATTACCAAATATTAAATGATTTTTTTTTATTTTAAACATAGAGGATAACTATTTATTTTCATCATTAATAGTAATCACGTTGGTTCAAAAAAATAACATGTTATTTATATAAAGTCACACAAGTAATCTAAATCTTTTAAAAAATTTGAATATATACACTTTTTTATAAAGACATCCATTTTATAATAAAATATAATAAAAATTTCCATGCCATTATTTAGGATCTTCATTAAGGATTTAAAGAGATTGAACTAATTTAAATAGTTTATTTGTATTAACTTATAAAAAAACCCTTTTGGTTTTTGTATAAAATTTTGTTTATTTAAATCCAAATTTAAATTGGTACTTTTATACCCATTTTATGAAAATATAAATTATTTATAGAATCTGTAAATTTTTTAATGAATTAATTAAATCCACATGAATATTAGTATAAAAAAATCTCTTAATTTGTATTTTTATTCCACATTGAAGAAAATAGAATTTTAAAGGTTGAATGGGAACATGAATAATAATGTAGCTCTATCAAATGATCAAACATCCATGATACCATCTACTCGATTCCAAATAGATATTTAAGTGTTGGAACCATACAACCTTTGAATAATTAAATAAATTAAATATTTATTCCACTTTGGATCCTTTTGAAGGATATCCCAATGAACCTACTTTGTGGTTGAGTTGTAATTTTTTCCATTAATGATGAAACATGTAACAAATAAATGTTTTATAAATAAAATTCTAGTTGTGATTGAATTAAATTCCCTATTTTTGATATAGAAAAAACATGTACTTATTTGGTTTTATTATATCCTATTTAATATTAAAGGAAATTAATAATAATAACCATTTATGATATATCCTTTCAACAATGATAATGTTATTAGTATAAATATTGGGGTTTTAAGAATCCAATTAACACAAACAAAGAAAGTGATGACCTCGACTATTAGGATACTCCTTATAAATTCCATTTATTGGAGAATATGAGGGAAATAGTGTCACTGAGATTTACCCTTGAATAGTACCAAGATATTATCAAATAACTAATGAATGAGTGAAACCATTTATGAGAGAAGTTTAAGCTCATTGAAATCACAACCCAAACCATGTACGCTGCACCACCCCATGAAATTCTCACCTTTGTGAACCTTACCCTTAAGAATTTTTCTGGTTTAATAAAGGGTTATGTATCAAGACCCTAAAAATATGAATATTAATAATTTATTATAAATTAAATAATTATCATATTTATTCTTTATTGGTTTTATTAATAAAAATATCAAGTAATTTGTTTTATAAAACCAATTTTAGTATGGAAAAACTAAAATTATGTATATGGGTAATATGGAATTTCAATTAAGACATCCCTTTTGATGAATTAAAGAATTTATGAAATAAACTATATTTTAATAAAGTATTATTATTAAACTGAATTTATTATTTATAGTTGATAATATAATTTTATGAAGCCAAAAATATTTTTTATAAGGTCTGGAATAATGTAATTGTAGAAAAACCCAGTATTTTTCAATAAAAGTGGTTTTTGATTTAAAAGTGAAATTCATCATATTTAGAGATTTATTTGGATAAAATAAATTTTATTTTTGGATTTATCATTCCAAAATTACCAAATGGTCAATTTTTCATAATTTTTTGAGAAAATCCAATTTTTGGGGAAAAATTAAATACGTTAAAAAATATGTTATGTATTATAACATTATAAAATCCCAAAAGTGATATAATAAATTATATAAAAGGTATAAAAGACTAAATATATGTTTCCCCTTTTAGATAATTTTATTTTTTGTTATATTATTAATTTTATAAATATTTTTTGAATCCTCTAAAATCTATACTATATTTTATGGTTTTAAAATCATTTCTTTATAAAAATGAATCACTTACACATCACCAAGTTTAATATTTTAATGTGTTAATACATTTTACTTATAAAATAATAAAAAAACTCCTCTTTTTAAGAAAAAATTTGAAAAAAACCATGGTAAGGTTTTTGGTTTTGATTACTTTGTTATATAGATTCCAAAACCTATAGTTGTGAAATAATAAAGAACTCCTTACTATTTTCCTATATAATCCCACAAAATAACCCCTTTATGTTCACCTAAAAACATTGTATAAATTCCTTAATCTGACATACCCTCTATATATTCCACTTATGGTGCTCCAAATCTCTCAAGAAGCTCCTACTATGCTTTTGTAATCATTCTCACCTAGTAAGGGATCCTCTCTTTCTCCTCTTTATTATAGCACTTTATTTATGTAATAAAGTTTTTCCTCCAATTTCTATTGATGTGATATGATTTTAAACATCCCTATTATTGATCTTATTATGTTGAAGTTATGTTAACCCATTCACTCTCATTATTAATTTCTATGACTCATTATGTACCTCAGTTATACTATTGAAATTATCCTATAAGTTTCCCATGACATGATTTTATTCAAGAACCCTCCTTGTCTTATGCCTATTAATTCAAATACTATAACGTTGGATTATTTAATTACATATACATCACACTAACCTTTATACCTACAAGTTATTATAAACCTCTTTACCTCTCATTGAACCATTTTATGATTCTCCATGTATGTAGTTACACTGCAAAAATGTCACTACGATTTCCTTGCCAATGATTTGTGAGGTGTATAACCATACCTATTTATACTCAAGGGTATTCACCTAGTTATACAAATAATTAATTTATAAAAAAATTCCATTTATTTTAATCATAATACTTAATATTAGGATTAAATGTGATGAAATTTGTTGCTATATTATATGATCTATGTCACACACTTATTCATGCACATGATATGATTATGATGGATTCATCTAAAATAGTGACCCAATGCATCGGATAATGTTTTATTCTCATGAGTCGCCATGTATGGTTCATGGGAGTTTATAAAAATCACATTATTTTATGATTTATTAGTGTATAATATTGAATTATTCTTATTATTTTATGTTTAATGTTGTTTCCACATACCCCTATTGACTTTATGTCATCATGCTACATCATGCATAATTGTTCATATTTATAACTATCACCCTATTTATGTCCAATTTAAATTCATATTGTCTAACATGAAATAATTTTTTCATGTTATGATATTTTTGTTCCCTTAATAGGATTTATATCTCACCCATTTCTTATGTGTGTCCCTAGGTTATCCCATTTAGTTTTAAGAACAATGGAATATTATGAGAATGTTAAGGTATTTTTCAATAATGATGATGTACCCCATGTTTTAAGTTATTATATAATGTACCCAATTAACCAAAAAATATATACTTCTCGATCTTATAGGTTGTAATATGTGTATTGTTATGAAGTAAATCATGAATTAATGTGTAATAAAGACAAGGGATGTTATAGTTTGTATGAATGGAAGGTTTAATTATTTTTGGGATTAAGATTTGGAAACTCTATTAAAAGGCATAGGGATATGACTAAACCAAATAAAACATCCATAAATATTATTAATGTATAGAGTAAGTTTTTTAGAAGAAAATACATCCATTCCTAGATACTATAAGTGGATGTAGCTCTGGAATATATGTACCTAGTGGTAATATTCCTAAAAAGGGTGATTGACTTGGATTCGATAGTCACCTTCTGCATAATAATGGGACTTTCTTCATACCTGGTTTGACACTCTAGGGGGATATTATTTAGTAAATTCACAAGCTCATTATGAACCATTCTCAAGGGAATGAAAATTACCATTAGAGTCTATTCTAGGAAATATATCATGGATAACATATATTGAAGCCTATAAATTCATAAGTCAAGGAAATAAATTTCATTTATAAATTATTCCATTAATGTTATTGAATTCCCAATTGTATGTTTAATAGTTTGAAAATACTCATCCCTAATTTTCCATTTATTCTAGAAAATGGCTAGATATAAGAGGGACTGAGGAAACAACCAATGTGATGTGAAATGTGATGACTGACCAAATGAGTTTCTTAACCTGATGAGAGAAGAATCACAAACTTTGTGGTGATACTATCTCAGTTGACTTAGGTTATGAATATAAATCTCAATTAATAGGAACACCCAAATTTCCCTAAGAAAGAACAATCTTCATTTGAGAAATTTATTTGAAAATGGACTTTTAATTTCAATGGATCATCTGATCCCTTAATTGTGGAATAATGAATCAACTCCATTGAAAATTTCTACTCCATCGTTCAATGTTATAAGAAAGAGATGGTTATATTTCCCTTTTATCATATGTATAGAGAATCTAGTCAGTGGTTGACATTTATCAAGTAAATGAATCATGAGTAATAGATTTAAGTGATGGAGTGGAAGGAGTTCCAGAAAATGTTTTTCAAAAACTATTTCCTTGCAATATCTGACATAAAATAGAAAGGGATTCCATTTCCCTCAAAAAACGATGATTAATAGATCATGGGGCAAAAGTAAAACTTCATAATACTTGCACGATATGCCTCTGGCATTGTCATTAACCCTGAATGAAAAGTTTACCACTTATTTGGTGGGATAAAACTCTATTAATGAAAAGACTTGGAAATTTGGGACTTTGAAAACTATTAGGAAATTTCCCTATGTTCCCTCAAATTTGAGATAGAGATAAAGTAATCTCAAGTGTCTCATAGGGAGAAGAATCAACAAGTAGAGTTTAGTTATGGTGGTACAATGGATAAATCTAATGGTGGTAAGAAATTTCAACATACCACATATCTTAAGTGTGGAAATAGGAACCCTTGAAATTTTTGAAAGGGGAAGAGGAAATGTTTTAGGTGAAACCAGAAAGGGATCCTAGATAGTTATTACTGATGGGAGAAACCCACCAATATAATGGAAGAGAGGAATGTTCTAGTTAAACCTCAACCTATTTTCTGGTGTTTAAATTGTAAATAGAAAGGAAAATATATAAACCACTACCCTAAGACATGGTATATTTGATACAATCAATGCCAAAAACCTCCAAGGTTGGATCAGTGAGCATATACAATAACAACCACTAAGGTGGATCCCAACAACAAAGTGGTGAAAGGTATGCTAGTTATTCTTTCACGAATAGAAAAAGTACTTTTTTATTCAGGTTCTATGAATTTTTTCCAATTAAACATGTTTAGTATAACAATTGAAACACCACCGCAAAGCATGGAAGTAGAGATATTGGTGCAAATGATAAATGAGTAAATTTATTCATCCAAAGGATATAACTTCTACCTGGTCAAAATTTTGGGGATTAAACTCCTAGAGAACCTTATGATATTCCCTTTAGTGGGATTTGATACAATTATTGGTATAGAATTTATTTACTTATATAGATCCAACAATAATTCCCATGAGAAAGAAATCACTCTCCATATCAAAAATCATCCTCTATTTTTTTATGAGTTCAAGGAGGTGGATGAATCTTATTTAGCACCAAAATCATTAGGATTGATATTATTTTCTTATAATAAATCATATATAACTCAAATAAATGAGTATAATGAAAATATTATCCATGAGGACTTCCCATTGTGGTGAAATACACTAATGTGTTTACCAAATAATTTCTTAGCCTTATTTCTAACTGAGAGGTTGAATTTTTAGTCAAGATTATATCTGGGGATTTTTTAATATATAATACTCTCTATATAATGACTTTTATAGAACTTGAGGATCTGAATAAGAAACTATAGGTGGATATGTAAAAAGTGTTCATATTTCTAAGTACCTTACCATGGGGTGCATCGTTCCTCTTAATCAAGAAGAGGGAGGGGTTGATGCACCTTTTCTTTGATTATCATGATCTCAACAAGATCATGATAAAGAAAAAGTGTCCCCTTCCCTAGATTGATGAATTGTTCAATCAATTACATTAAGACGAATACATCACCAAGGTGGATCTTCAGTCAGGGAATTATCAAGTAAGGGTGAAGAAGGAGGATATCCCTGAGACTAATCCATTAAAAAGGTATGAGAACTATAAGTTTATAGTAATGTCATTAAGAATTAATAATGATACAATAATATTCATGAACTTGATGAATAGATTCTTTAGATATTACCTTGAAATTTTTTTGGAAGGATTTATATATGATATTCAAATATACTCCAAATGAAAGGAGGAGGTAGAGGATAATCTGAGCAATGTGCTAAAGAAATTTTGAAACGATAATATTTAAGAAAATTATAGAAAATTTGTGTTCCAATTGAAGTAATTATCATTATCAGGGAATGATATCACTATAAAAGTGATATATGTAGACCATTCAAAAATTAGATGAAATTAAATGGTCGAGATCAATATCTGTGACTGATATCCATATTTTCCTTGGACTGGATGGGTATTATCAATAATTTGTAAGAAATTTCTCATGATAATAAAAAAATCTAACCAAGATATATCAAAATGAATTCAAGTTTTTTTGGGAATAAAAAATGTGAAGAGAGCTAAAAAGAGTTTAAAAAGAGGCATTGGGAAACAAATACCTCAAGGAAAATTTGTTGTATTTTTGGTCTGATTGTTTTTTTTGGAAAAGTGGGTTTCCATGGTATATTGTGGAGTTATAGAAATATTTTAGACAAGGTATGTTTAAAAAGATCCAATACAAAGGAATAAATGATCTAGAGGTGGTAAAGAAATATTTATATACAAGGTGCCACCATTTCCCAATGATTTCCAAATTTTTGGGGTCTATAATTGGATGGATAAAAAAAGGTGATATTGTAAAATGATGTAATTTCATATAAAAGTGAAGTGTTATGTGTAAGGGTTATGGTGTGTCAAAAGTTTCTTGCAATTGAATATTTGATATCCCTTCATCAAAACATGGTTAAGGAAAAAGGTGATCCTAAGATCTAAAATTGCATGAAAGATTGGTTTTTTTATAAAATAGGAGTTATGAACAATAGTATGCATGAAATAAGCTTATAAACAAAATATGATGTGAAATTGTATAGTTATAACTTGAAGGAAGTTTCATTAAATGTAGGAATTCTACAACAAAACATATTTCATGCACACATAATGGAAGTAGCACAAGAAAGTTGCATGTAGGGACAACTATGTCCAAAAATCAGAGTCTACCCCTATATTTTTTTGTATCTTAACCCTTAGAGAAAATCAGGTCTCAAGATCATATAATATTTTTCCGCAAATTTTAGAAGTTGTGCTCAAAGAGTGTTGCATGAATAAACAACTGAAATATTTGTTGTTCACAGAAAAGGACTTGTGTTTTCATGACCAAGGGAGGTGCATACAATGCGAAAGAGTTTCGATCAAGAGAAATTTACATGAAAAAAATAAAAGTTGCATAAAATTTAGGAGTTCCATGACTAAACAGAAATGTTGTTATCAAGGTGATAAATTTGTGTGCAAGACATCCAAAGACTGTGCAAAAGAAAAAGCTATGCGAACAAAATGGATTTACCATGTAATTCTGTGGTAATGTGGTATTCATCAAGTTTCTGAAAGTTGAACTTAATGATGTACTAAATGAGGTGTAGAACATATTGATTCAAGTGATCAAAGAAGAGTCTTGTGGAGGATAAGATAGTACACTTCAGTTGAGAGAGTAGTGAGAATTAAAATTGAGATTGGTTGTAAACTAAGAGGGATAGTGAGTCCACTCAAAACATTTCAAAGGTAGTGATACTAATCACAAAAGTGATCTTTCCCCAACCTTGTTTTAGTAGTGAGCCTTAGTAAATTTGGTACCTCAACAAATTTATTTTGTATGCTTCTAGGACATAGCCCAATAAGGGTGAACCGAGTAAAATTATTTTGTCTAAAGTATTATTTTTCATTTATAATCATACATTACTATAAGAAAGGGATATAAGAGTGTTTAATTTTACAATGAAACAATATTATAATGGTTTGTCATTTTAATCTTTCATACCCTGATCTAATCCCTACTCTTAGGGTATTTAACCTTGTTGAACTAACAATTGGTATCAGAGTGAAAGTTTAATATCAGTGTTTCTCTGTAATGACCCAAATATTCATTAATTAAAATTCATCATGGTCTATTTAAATGTCTTATTATGGTTATGTAAAATTTATGCACTTATTTGGTTTTATGTATTGTATTTTAAAATATCGTTAATAATTGTGATCATTGATAATATAGAAGTTGAACAGTGATCAAATGATTAATAAAAATATAGGGCTTTAACAATTCCAATTTACTGATACAAAGTAAGTGATGGACTCATCCAGTAGACTTTCCCCTTACGAAGCCCATTTTTCAAAGCTCATAATGAATGTGGCATTATTGTGATTTTCTACTGACCAAGCCCAAGCCGAGCTTGAATACGTTAAGCTCGAGCAGAACCGCCTACGAGAGAAGTGGAAGTTGATAGAGATTACCACTCGAGAAATGTTATCCGAGCCACCCCAAGAGTTTGTCTCCATCGTACACCTTACCCTAAGGTATTATGTGGGTGTTATAAGGGGTTATGTAACAAGACCCTAGTACTATGATAATTAACATTATTCTTGTATAGAAAATATACATTTTTTATTATTATGACTTTGTAAATAGTTTTTAAAGAAGCAATAGTATTTTTAGTTAATATTCAACCAAGAGATATATTTTGATGAATTAATGGATTTTTTAATTAAATAATATTTTAATAAAATTATATTATTATTAAATTAATTTTTATTAAATATAAATTATCGTATAATTTTATGAATGTAATTGTAATTTTTATTAAGGTTTTAAAGCTGTTTTTGCCAAAACCCATTAATTTTTGATAAATTTTGGTTTCACATATTTAGAAAATTATGTAGATAAAATGAATATTATTTTTGGAATCAAGACATTGAAATTATCCAATGGTGAATTCTTTATAATTTTCTGAGACAGTCGAATATTTTGGAAAAAAGTAAATACCGTTAAAATATATAATGTGTTTTATGACATCATAATGATCCAATAGTAGGGTAATAAAATACTATAAACATTATGTTCGGCCAATATATGTTTTAACATTAAAATAATGTGATTTTAGGTTTGTTTGATTTATTTTACAAAGCATTATTGGACTCTTCAAGGATTATAAAATTGTTTTTTCTTTTAAATTTTTTTCCTTGAGAGTGTGACTCACCTTCACATAAAAAACCATATTATTTTAAGAATTTTGGACAATGGCCTTATAAAATTTTGTTTTCCACTCCCCTTTTGAAAAAAACATGGGAAAAAACTGTGGGCTAGTTTGTGGTTTTGATTAGTTTAATGTGTGGTGTCCCAAACCTAAATAATAAATAATTCCCTCTCCTTTACTATATAAACCCACCCAATATACCAAATACTCATCACTAAAAGACTTTTACGTTCATCCAAAATTTTCTATACACTCTCTATAATCCTCTCAAGGTGCCCCTACCTCCCAAGAATCCTCTTTCTAGCCTCTCCCAAGCCTTTGGGATCACACATCCAAGTAAGGGATTCCCACATTTCTCTTTTTATCCAAGTTTCATAATATTGTTTTTCCTTTTTATTTTCAATTATAAATGTTGGGGTATGATTTCAAACCTCCCCATACTACCTGATTTATGTTTTAATGATGTGAGACCCCTTTATCTCTCATTAATTTCTCCCATGTACACCCGTTACCATGCCGAAATTCCATAAGGAATTTCTCTCTCCTCATTTACATTCAAACAATTCTTTTATATATTGCATCTAAAGTCCATTACATATGTTGGTATATTATGTCCCATGATCCCCTTACTTTCCATTTAATGTATAAACAATGAGAGACCCCTTTCACTCTCATCAACCCATTTTATGAATTTCTATTTGACGTCGTTATGCTGCCGAAATTACACCAAAATTTCCATGCCAAAATCATTATGTAGTGAATACCATACCCACACCTCTATCAAGGGTATTCAACTTTATGCACATGTACTTTTTGATTGAGGAATTTAATTTATATATTCTATATCTTCAATTCGTGGAATGAATTATGATGTTAATGAATCCATGTTATATGATTAATGTAGCACACTTATGCATGAAATGAAATGGTTATGAAGGGTGTGCCCTGATGGCATTCCAATGTATTGGGTAAAGTATAGTATCATGATATGTCATGTGCAATGAGTGTTTAATCATGATAATTCAAGTGAAACAAGGGTTTACTCATGCACCATGTGCAATGAGGGTTTACTCATGCTCTATGTGCAATGATATTTGGCTCATGCTAATTCCATGTTAAGTGATATTGCCACATCTCCATGTTATGATTATCATGATTTATCATGCCTTTATGTTCATGTTTCTCTTGTGCTACATTGATATACCTATTGACTAACATGTATTGTATTCCACATGTTATTCCATGTTATTTCTCTTACCAGGCTTTATAACTCACGCTTTTCTTATGCATGTCCTCAGGTTATCCCATGCAATGATAAGTACAAGAAAATGTAGTGGTCATGCAAAGGAAGTTTTCAATAAATATGTTGTATTGCATGTTTTAAGTTGTTATGTAACGTTCCTAATCCCCAAATACACTAGGACTCTTGATATTCCATGTTGTATCAAGTTAAGAGTTTATGTAATAAATCATGTTTAAGAGTGTAATAAAAGAGAAGGGTTTTCATAGTTAGTATTAGAGGATAGGTTTAGTTATTTTTTGGGATTAGGATTAGAAAACCATATTGAAGGCATAAGACTAGATTACGTATAATAAAAAAAATCCCTAAGTTTTGGTGAGTATTGAGTAAGTTGTTTATAAAGGAAATACATCCTTGTCTGGATACGAGCTGGTAGAGGCGGCTTTGACACAGATGTACCTAGAAGTGAAAAATCCAATAAGGAGTTTTGTGCTTGACCCGGGGTATCTTGGTACATGACAATGAGCCTTGCTGCACTCTTGGTTATGATACTCCTGGGGGATATGCATTGGTAAATTCATAATCATAGTATGAAGCATTATTAAGGGATTTCAAAAAAATACCCCTAAGAATATATGTTAGAAAGTAGATCATGGATAACATATATTGAAGCCTATAGATTCAAAGGTTAAGGAAATAAAAGCTATTTATAAGTCATCCATTTTTTCCTTTAGATTACCCTTTATGAGTTACCCCTAAATTTCCTCTTATTCCAGCCAATGGCTGGTAATAGGAGGACTTGGGCTAACAACCGATGTGAAGATCAATGCGATGACTATGCTATTGAGATGCCCAATCCGATGGGAGCAGGAATCACAAACTTTTTCATGATTCTATCTTAGTTAACTCAATATTTGAATAGAAACATGGGTAAAGAGGAATGTTCAACCCCCCCTAAGAAAGAACAAGTTACCATCGAAAGCTTCACGAGACAAATTCCTCCTACTTTTAATGGGACATCTGATCCCTCAAGCGCCAAACAATGGATCAACTCCATTGAAAAGATCTTCTCCATCCTTCAATGTTCCAAAAAAGAGAAGGTTCTCCTAGATACTTATCGTATAGAGGGTGAAACGGATCAATGGTGTACATTGGAAAAAAATATGAACCCTGAGGAAGAGATCAAGGAATTTGAATGAAAGGATTTCCAGAAGATTTGTTTGATAAATATTTTCCATGCACCCTCTGGCTTAAGATGGAAAGGGACTTCTATTACCTCAAGAAAAAAGACAACAAATTCGTCATAGCGTTCGAGTAAAAATTCAAAAGGCTTGCACGATACACCTCCAGATTTGTCATTACCCCTGAATGCAAGGTTAAACGCTTCTTTGGTGGGATGAAAAGTATCCTATAGAAAGCCCTGAAGATTCGTGACTTCAACAGCTATGAAGAAATTGCCTGATGTGCCGTCAATGTCGAATTGATGATCGGAGAATCTCATGGGTATCATGGGGATAAGAAGTATATGATGGATTTCAATTCTGGAGGTCTGATGGATAAATCCAACGATGCTAAAAAGATCCAGCACCCCACTTTACAATGGTGCGGAAAGAAGCACCCCATAAATTACTTGAAGGGGACTAGGAAATGATTTAGGTGTAAAAGAGAAGGACACCTAGCTGTTAACTACCGACAAGAAAAACCAATAGTTAAGACAGAGGAGATGAATGCTCCCTTCTAATATCAATGTGTTTTTCATTGCTTCAACTGTAAAGAACCAGATCATCTTTCAAATCAGTGCCCTAAGACTAGGGTTTTTGAAGGCAACCAACAAACTTCAAGGTAGTAAGGGAAAGATTTTTCCAACACTACTATTGAAGTGAACCCTGAAAACGAAGTGGTGAGAGGAAATCTAGTTATTCACTCAAGAATAGTGAATATACTTTTTGATTCAAGTTCTACGCATTATTTTATATCCTGAAAGTTTAGTAGAACAATCCCAACACCACCACAAATCATGGAAGTAAAGATGTCGTTGAGTAAAACAAATGGGGCAGTCATTGCATCCCATGAATACAACTCCTCCCCTGTCATAATCGGTGGATTGAACTTCCCAGAAAACCTCATCATACTCCTTATGGTGGAATTTGATGCAATTTTTGGCATGAATTGGATTTCCCTATATAGAGCCAATATAAATTTCCGTGAGAGTGAAATCACTCTCCATGTGGAGAATTGACCCCCCCCCAATTCCATATAAGTGCAAGGAGAAAGATGAATCTTATTTAGATAGCTTATCTCAAGCATGGATATTACTACCCCATGAGCATGCATATCTGACTCAGATGATTGAGTCTAAGTACACAACCATCCTTGAAGACATGCCTATTGTGAGGGAATTCACTGAAGTGTTTCCCAAGGAATTACCTGGTCTTCCTCCTAGAAGAGATGCTGAATTCTCAATTGGTCTTATATATGGGAAGTTTCCAATATCCAAGACTCTATATAGAATGAATGTTGTGGAGCTTGAGGAGCTAAAGAAACAACTACAAGAGAATCTGGATAAATGGTTTATATGCCTTAGTGCTTTACCATGGGGTGCACCAGTCCTCTTAATCAAGAAGAAGGATGGGTCAACGCGCCTTTTCATCGATTGTCGTGAGCTTAAAAAAATCACGATAAAGAATAAGTATCATCTTCAAGACTTGATTACTTGTTCGATCAGCTATGTGGAGCACAATAATTCTCCAAGGTAGATTTTCGGTTAGGATATTATCAATTAAGGGTGAAGAATAATGATATCCCAAAGACTGGTTTTCTTACAAGATACAAGAACTTTGAATTCAAAGTAATGCCTTTTGGGATCACTAATTCTCTAGTTATCTTCACAGATTTGATGAATAGAGTCTTTAGAGATTACCTTGAAAAATTTGTGGTAGTATTTATAGATGATATTCTAATATACTCTAAACCCAAGGAGGATCACGAGGAGCATCTAAGAACTGTACTAGAGACCTTGCGAAAGGAGAATCTCTATGAAAATTACAACAAGTGTGAGTTATTGTTGAAGGAGGTCCCATTATTTGGCCATATCATCATAATCAATGAGATATTTGTGGATCCCTCCAAGACAGCTACAATAGAGGTATTGCTGAGGCCAACATCGGTAATAGATATCTATAGATTTTTGGGGTTAGCTGGATATTATCAACTATTTGTGAGAAATTCGTCACGATTTTCCAACACTCTTACCAAGATAACTCAGAAGGGAGTAATGTTTTCTTGGAGTGATAAATGTGAAGAAATCTTCAAGGAGTTGAAAAGAAGTCTTATCACTGTGACCATGCTCTCTTTACCCATAAGTAGAGAAAATTTTATGATATTTAATAATGATTCGAAGAAGGTCCTGGGCTATGTGTTGATGAAAAATGACAAAGTCATTACCTATGCTTCATGGAAATTGAAAGTTCATGAGAAGAATTCTCCAACACATGATCTTAAGTTGGCTGCGGTGATCTTAGCCTTAAAAATTTGGTGGCATTATCTCATTATGGGGAAGTGTGAAATATATACGGACCAAAAAATCCTCAAGTATATATTCACACAAAAAGAGTTTAACATACGCCAATGATGATGGTTAGAGTTGATCAAGGACTATGACTGCTCAATCCATTACCACCCTTGGAAAGTGAACAAATTATTGGATGCTATAAGTAGAAAGGACCCATAGATTCTATCATTGTATAGAATTGATAGGGATACAATCTTCTTATATTTGATGAAGATGGACATGGGAATCATAAAGAAGGGAACATCATTAATCCTTTAAAAAATGACTGCTCAACCGTCTCTTTTGGAAAGGTTAAAGGATGCTCAAAAGGATAATATGGGAAATGAAAAGAAATTGGAAGCTATCAAAAAATGGAAATTCTCAGAGTTCAATGTTAATGAAGAATGAATTATGAGATTTGGGAAAATACAATGTGTTCCATCAAGTCTGGAGCTGAAGAAGGAACTTTTGGATGTTCCACATAGTTCAAATTTCTCTATTCACCCAGGAAACCAAAAGATGTATCAAGATATCTGAGAGAATTATTGGTGGATAATATGAATACGGAGATCACTGAGTATACATCAATGTGCCTGGTGTGTCAGTAAGTGAAGGTAGAGAGTCATAAGTCTAAGTGGATGATGCAACCATTGTCCATACTAGTATGGAAATAGGAGAACATCACCATAGAATTTGTCACCGGACTTCTGAAGACATCCAAAAGAAACAATTCAATCTGGGTTGTTGTATATTTTCTTATAAACCTTGCACATTTCATTTCAATTCGAGAGTATTTCTCATTGGATCAGCTGGCATAGATATATATGAGGGAAGTGGTAAGGCTGCATGGAGTACCACTAACTATTGTATCTGATCAAGATCCAAGATTCAACTCTATGTTTTGGAAGAGTTTTCAACATGCCCTAGATACTGAACTGAACTTCAGTACGACCCATCATCCTCAAAATAATAGCCAATCCAAGCGAACTGTTTAGACACTGAAAGATATGTTAATATCATGTTCAATGGACTTTAAAGGAGGATGGGATCAACATCTTCCTCTGGTTGAATTCTCCTATAATAACAGTTTCTACTCGAGCATCCGAATGGCACCTTATGAAGCCCTATATGGGAAGAGGTGTAGAATACCGAGATGTTGGGATGAATTCGGCGAGCGTAAGCTACTAGAACCATAAATGGTGGAGAAGGTGAAAACCATTCACCAGAATATCAAGGCAGCCCAAAGTCAATAGAAGAGTTATGCAGATAACTGTCGACAAGACCTTGTTTTTAAAGTTGGAGAAATGGTATTTCTACATATATCTCCATGGAAGATGGTCATGAGGTTTGTAAAGAAGGGGATGTTATGTCCTAGATACATCGGCCCCTTCGATATTATTGTTCATGTTGGGGATATAGCCAATCGATCAGCACTTCCACCGACCATGGCTAGAGTACTTGGTATCTTTCATATATCCCTCTTAAGGAAGTACATACGAGACCCTTCACATGTACTCTCTTCATATGTAGTACAACTAGAGGATGATCTTTCTTATGAGGAGCAACTAGTGAAGATATTAGACCATAGAGGAAAAGTTCTATGAAATAAGACTACTCTCCTCATGAAAGTGTTGTGGGGAAACCACAAGTTTGAATAAGTAATGTGCGAATCAGAGGAAGTGATGAAGTTGAGTTACTCATATTTGTTTTAGTGTGGTAAAAGAAAAATTTGAGGGTGAAATTTTTTAAGAGGGGAAGATTGTAATGACCCAAAGATTCATTAATGAAAATTCATCATGGTATATTTAAATGTCTTCTTATTTTTATGGAAATGTATGCGCTTATTTGGTTTTATGTATTGGATTTTAAAATACCATTTAAAATTGTGATTGTTTCTAATATAGCCATTGAATAGTGACCACATGATTAGTATAAATATAGGGATTTAACAAATCCAATTTACTTAGAAAATGGAAGTGATGGCCTCATATAATAGAATTTCTATATACGAAGCCCATTTTTATGAGCTCAGAAAGGAGTTCACGTCATTGGGCTTTTCTCTTGAACAAGCCCAAGTCAAGCTTGAATACATCAAGCTTGAGAGGAACCTCCTACTAGAGAAGTGGAAGTTGATAGAGATTACCAGTCGAGAAATGTTATCCAAGCCACCCCAAGAGTCTTTCACCATCACGCACTTTACCCTAAGGTCTTATGTGGGTGTTATAAGGGGTTATGTAACAAGACCATAGTACAATGATTATGTACATTATTCTTGTATAGAGAATATACATTATTTTTATTATTGTTACTTTGTAAATAGTTTTTAAAGAAGAAATAGTATTTTTAGTTAATATTCAACTAAGAAATATATTATGATGAATTAATGGATTTTTTAATCAAATAATATTTTAATAAATTATTATTATTATTATTAAAATAATTTTTATTAAATATAAATTAGCATATATTTTTATGAATGCAATTCTAATTTTTATTAAGGTTTGAAAGTTGTTTTTGTAGAAAACCATGAATTTTTTAGAAATGTCGGTTTCACATATTTAGAATGTTATTTAGATAAAATGAATTTTTTTTTGGAATTAAGATGTCGAAATTATCCAACAGTGAATTTTTCATAATTTTCTGAGACAATCGAATTTTTGGGTAAAAATTAAATTCCATTTAAATATGTAATGTGCTTTATGACATCATAATGACCCAATAGTGATGTAATAAAATTCTATAAACATTATGTATGGCCAATATATGTCTTAAAATTAAAATAATGTGATTTTGGGTTTGTTTGATTTATTATATATATATTTAGTGGACCCTTGAAGGATTATAAAACATTTTGTCATTTTAAATTGTTCTCCTTGAGAGTGCGACTCACCTCCACATAAGAAACCCTATTATTTTAATATTTTAGGCCATTGGCGTTATAAAATATTATTTTACACTCCCCTTTGGAAAAAACCAAGGGAAAAAACCATCGTCTGGTTTGTGGTTTTGATTAGTTTAATGTGTGGCATCTCAATCCCAAATAATAAAGAATTCCCTCACATTTCCTATATAAACCCTCCCAAGATCCCACTTCTTCTTCACTAAAATCCTTCAGAGTTCATCAAAACTTTTTTCACTTCTCTCTAGAATCCTCCCAAGGCGCCCCAACCTCTTAATAAGTCTCTCTCAAGCCTCTCCCAAGCCTTTGGGATCACACTTCTAAGTAAGGGATTCCTACCTTTCTCTTTTTATACAAGTTTCTTAATATTGTTATGCCCTTTTATTTTCAATTAGAAATGTTGGGGTATGATTTTTCACCTCCATAATACTTATATATTTATTTTTTAATGATTATATACCCCTTTATCTCTCATTAATTCCTCCCATGTACACCTGTTACAATGCCGAAATTCTTTAAGGAATTTATCACTCCTCATTTACATTCAATAAATTCTTTTATATTATGCATCTAAATTCCATTACATATGTTGTTATATTATGTTACATGATCCCATTTTTATATATTTAACATATAAATGATGAGATACCTCTTTCACTCTCATCAACCCATTTTACAAATTTCTATTTGACATCGTTATGCTGCCGAAATTACCCCAAAATTTCAATGCCAAAATCATTTTGTAGTGAATACCATATCCACTCCTCTATCAAGGGTATTCAACTTCATGCACATGTACTTGTTGATTGGTGACTTACATTTATTTATTCCACATCTCTTATTCTTTTAATTAATTATGAAGTTAATTAATCCACGTTGTATGATCTATGTGACACACATATGCATGAAATGAAATGATTGTGAAGGGTGCACCCTGATAGCGCTCCAATGAATTGTGTAAATTATAGTATTATGATACATCATGTGCAATGAGTTTTGACTCATGATAATTCAAGTGAAATGGGGGTTTACTCATGCTTCATGTGCAATGATACTTGGCTCATGCTAATTCCTTGTTAAGTGTTGTTTCCACATCTCCATGTTATGATTATCATGCTTTATCATGAATTTATGTTCATGTTTCTATTTTGATCCATTAATATGAATATTTACTATCAATTATTGTATTCCTCATGTTATTCCATTTTATTTTCCTTACTGGGCTTTATAGATCACCCTTTTCTTATGCATGTCCTCAGGTTATCCCATGCAATGCTATATACGAGGGAATGTAGTGGTCATGTAAAGGAAATTTTCAATAAAAATGTTGTGTTTCATGTTTTAAGTTGTTATGTAACATTCCTAATCCCCAAAGACACTAGACCTCTCAAACTTCCATGTTGTATCAAGTAAATAATTTATGTAATAAATCATGTTTAAGAGTGTAATAAAAGAACAGGGTTGTAATATTCTCTCTCAAGGGTTTCAATGAAGGTTTTCAATAACAAAGGTATTCTAATATTTTATGGAAATAATTATCAATTATGGAAGAACTAGATATATTAATACTTCTTATATTTAAGAATTTATGTATTTATAGTAGTGATGCATGGAATTTTGGACATTATTGAAAGTGGTGGTTTATCATAAGATGAGTGAAGATAATTGGATATTGTTGCCAAATTAATCAAAACATTAGTTGGAGACCTATCTAATGAACTCTAAAAAAATATTTTGTCATTTATGTCATAAATTCAATGTGGGAAAAGATACTAAATATTTATGAGGGTGACTCAAAAGCTAGAGAAGAAAAGATGTAGGTTCTATGGAACAAGTATAAGGATATCATAATGAATCCTAAAGAGTGTGTTAGTGCGTTATTTTGACCAAGTTAATGTTGTTGTGGAATAAATGTTTGGTATCAGTGAAATTATTGAATATGTAAAGATTTTCAAGTGCATATTGAGAATACTTCCACCTCAGTTTAATCCAAATGTTTCTTTATTAGAAGATAAATATCCAAAGGAGAAAATGTTGGATAGTTTTCATAGTGCTCTTATTTCATACAAGATAATAATTGATGATAATGAGCCTATGGGATAAGGTAAGTCTAAAAAAGTTTCATTCAAATTAATGAAGATGAACACTATTGAAGAAGGGCATACAAAAGAAGAGATAGATGATTCCATATCATTCCTTTCATCAAATTTAAAAATAGGAAAGGAAAAGTTTAAAGGGAAACTTATGCTTTAATGCTTTCAATGTGGAATGTTTGGACATATTTCTACAAGATGCACTAACAAGTTTAAATACAATGATGTGGATGAAGTATAAATTCCCATGAATAAGTCTTTAGCCTACATGAATGTTTTGATTTTTTTAAGAGAAATTTATTTAAAAATAAGAATATCCTTTTATAAGAAAATCTAAGTTCATATGAATCTAAGGTTTAAGATATAGAAACATTAAATATCATGGAGAAAATTATATGGTTCTAGTTGTAGGTTACTCCTAGAAACATTTATAATGTGAAAACGATTGAGAAGAATTGAAATGGAGATTTGATCTTCAAGAGAATTATAAGCTCCTCCAGAAGTGATAGATGTTTGGAGAGCCAAATTTATGAAATACAACAATGTTTTTCTAGATGAAAAACTCTTTATGTAGTAATAAGAAGAAAAAAATTCTAAGTTGATATAATAAATTGAAATTTTTATGTTTTCAAATCCAGATAACTTAGAAATGATTAGTGAGTACAAGCTCAATGTTAGGAATAGAAAAGGGTGACCAATGATTTGAATAATTCAATGGATGATAAATAAAAAATCATAGAAAATCTTGAATAGGAGGGTTTCAGCCTATAAAGGAAATTTACAGATCAGAAGAAACTCTGGACTCCAGAAAAGTAGGTCGCAAAGGTAGACGAAAATGGAAAAGTATAGTTCAAAATTCAAGTGAAAAAGACAATGGTATGTCATGAGAAGAAAATGTTAGATCTAAATGATACAACTGGTATGTTTCTTGATCAAAAAAGAAAAAAGTAATGGTTTAAATCATACAACAAGAACCCACTCTGATATTGATGGTTTATTTGGGTATGAATTAGAACCAGAAGATTTGGAGAACCCATGGGAAAACCAATAGTGCAATAGTGACACACAAGAATTCACCCCACATTAGATTCTATTACTAGGTAATGTTAGGACACTCAAAAAATGTATTTTCTACATACAATAGGTACCAAAGGGAATAATACCAATAGTGGTATCCAGACAGATCTCAATATTCCAAGATATAATTTTATGGTTTCTGTTTTGTGTGTGGAGGATTCAAAAACATGGTAAGATATTTATCATCAAAACTGCAGAGGAATGTACCAAAGAAGACCAAATGTGGTCATAATAACCAACTCAATGTATCATCAAATGAGCTAAAAATGAAAAATTGATTTGTCACTATGAAATTTAAATATAGTCCACTATACTCCAAGGAATATAAATATTATCAATACATACCTGTTGTGAAGTAGAAATCATGGATAAAAAAGAATAGAGCTGAGTAGGTAGTGGTTGCAAGGATTTACCTTAAAGGATCATATCATTTTGGTGTATGGATCCTTTATAGTAAATGTACATCCCATATAAAAGTTAATAAGGATATTGTTATGGGAATATAATTTGACAAGGGAGGTGTTTTCAAATTTTGAAATGATGAAGGCTTGATGATTGTTGGCTTGGGAAATGTCAAATTTGGGGGGTAAAGAAATGAGATTTACTGATGTCTTAGTGGTTTAAGGTCTCAGTCATAACATACATAGTGTTAGTAAACTATGTGATTCAGATCATGATATAAAATTTACTAAGAATATGGGTACCATCAAATAAATAGATGGTGAAGTTGTTCTATAGGGAAAAAGAACAAAGGGGAATATATACCTTGTAAGTAAAGAAGATGATTTGTGCTTTCAATCTAGAGAGGAAGAATTTTTTTTGGAAGAAACATATTAGGTATCTATGTCAACCACCCCTAGAATATATAATCAAATGTAATACAGCTCGAGATCTCCCCAAGATATCATGTGATATAACTCACACATGTGATGCATGCCAACAAGGGAAGATTATCAGAAAGACATACAAGGGAAAAGAAAAAATATCAACAAGAGTGCTTGAATTTGTGCATTCATATGTATGTGGACCTATCTTACCAAGATAAATTGATATAAAGAGGTATTATGTCATTTTAATTTCTGATTTTAGTGGGATGTAATTGGTATTTTTTCCACAAGTTTGATTTATTTGGTTTCATAAAATAATATCTATGGAAACATGAAAGGATTATTGTCCAGAGTATTCTGAAGTTGCATACTGATAATAGTACACAATTTAAAAGTAGTCAAGTAGAAGATTATATTGAGAAAAATGGGATAAGGAATCAAGTTTCATTGTGATAAATCCTATACAAAATGGAGTGGTTGAGAGGAGGAATAAGAACATTAACTATCGCATCCCGTCTTTTTATAACATAAACTTTCACAAAACTGAGGATCTTTAAGGATTAGTGTCTTGGAAACAAGGAACATAATACATGAAAAAAACATAAAACATTCTTCTTAAACACTTTAAAGGATTCTTTTTAAGTTCATCCTAGGTTCATTACTGCATCTCATAACCTGGGGACATACATCAAAAGAAAGGGTGAGCAGAAGACCCAGTAAGGGAAACAAGAGAAACATTTTACATGTGAACTTGAGATACTTCAATAAGGACATGAAAAGAACTTTAAGGCATGAGAAAGAAATCATGAGATACATCATAATAAAAATAACATTTTTCATAACTTGAAAATGTGGCTGAAACATTCAATATTGAAATCATTTCGTTTCACCAAGGTCCATCCCCAAGGTGTTATTAAAAATTACCAAGGTTATTCACCAAGGTATCAGTCTAAAAAGTCATCTCTAGAGATTTAGTCTTTACCCAATGCATTGGAGCACTATCTGGGCGCAACCTTGACATGTATTTATTATCATGTGAGCCACATATATCATCATCAATCATTTCATAAACAACCCATATATCATAAAACAAATGGGTTTCATTTCATAACCGTAACATTTTAAAAACTGCTTTAAAGACATGATCTTTATGTCACTTTAAACCCACGGAAAGGGGAAGCGGGTTTCAAGTATGTAAATCCCAGAATTTAAAATAGAAAATTTTGATATATATGTGAATACACTTGTATAAATAAGAGATTTTAGTATTCAATTTATAACATAAAATAATTTTGAGAAAAGAGAGAGGCATTTTGAGACGAAAATTCTGCAGCATAACGACTATGTTACAAGGTTTTAGAAAACATTTAAAAGAGAGGGAACATGGGTCACCCACTCATAAATGATCCATAAACCAGTAGGGGGAAAAAATATAAGGTATTTAAGAACATGGTAATGCAATTTTAAAGACATACCATATGAAATGAAAAACATGGAAGTGAGACAAAAATAAGATTTCTTTTATGAAAATTCGGCAGCCTAACGACGTCACTTAAACTTTAATAAAAAATATTAGACAAGATCAAATAGGGTCTCTCATCATATGATCATAAGAGATCAGTATGATAGATATAGAGATCATACCCCAGCATAATAAAAAGGAACTTGAAAGACTTGACATGAAAATAGAACTTAAAAAGAAGAGAAGGGTGAAAGAATCCCTTAAAAATCGGCAGCCTAACGACGTCACTTAAACTTTCATAAAACGAAATGATGAGAGTAAGAGGGGATCTCTCATCATAAAAACATGAAAAGGGAATTAAGAGGAATATAAAAGAACATCCTCTCACATAAGAACCTGGAGCATAAAAGGAATGACATAAATGAGATTAAATGAAAAGAAAGAGAGAGGTCAGATCCCTTACCTTAAAACATAACTCTTTAAAACTCAAAGGTTTGGACCTTGAGGGATTGGGGGCACCTTGAGAGGACTCCTTGGGAGGTAAAGAGACCATAACTTAGTTGGGGGAGAGTTGGGAGTGAAAACTAAAGGAGGAAAGGGTGGGTATTTATAGGGAAAGTGAGGGGACAAGGCATTAATGGCCAAGGGACACCTCACAAGTGCTTTTCTCAAAACCATGTGCTCTCCCTTGGAATTTACCATTGAGTTAGGCCACATGGGCCCCGAAAACAATAATTCATCACCCTTGGCCTGACAAACCTTAAAATATCTCATGACATCATCATGACATAGTTATGATGTCATTAAACATACCGAAACCCTAAAACTGTATTTTTACTATTCACTGAGAATTCAAATTTCTCAGAAAAAACCCAAAATTTCACCTAAACCAAATATCGATGCTCTAAGTACATTTTTGAACTCCATTTTATAAAAATAATTTTATAAATATTTTTAATTTAATTTTTAAATAAAAGCACTATTCATCGAGAATTCATTTTTTTCAAAAAAATCCCCAAAAATTACCATAACATAATATCGATGATCTGAGTTCAAAAATAAAGTCCATTTTATAAAAATAATTTTCTAATTATATTTAATTAAATTTTTAATTAAAAAACACTATTCACTCGAAAAAACTAATACTTGACTAATAATTTATGAAACCGTTATTTACCCATTTTATTGAATCTCATTACTTTATCAAGGTGTGTAAATTATATTAAAACTTTCTTTAAGTGAAATTACTAATCCATTTGGTCACATTACTAATCCTAAGCGTAAAATCACTATTCATAATTTACTATTCATCAAAAATTAAGTTGAACTTATTAGACTCCAAATTCCTTACGGAACACTTTTGTAGAAGACCATTTTTTGAAAATCATTACACATCATTAATTATTTAGGGTTTTCATAAATATTTTAAAATATCCTTTTTTTCAAAATTCATCAATAAAATACATTCTAAAATTATCCGGAAATTTGAAATTTCACAAACATCACTAAAGGAAGAAATCTCAATTCATTCATCCCAAAGGATTACACAAAGAAGCTAGGGTCTCATCACATAGCCCCTTATAACACCGGCATATGACCTAAGTGTAAGGTGTGCTATGGTGAGAGAATCTGAGGGAGGATCAGTTAACATTGCCCTAGTAGTAATCTCTACTAACTTGAACTTCTCCCATAGGCGTTTCCGTTCAAGCTTGACATGCTGGAGTTCGGCTTGGGCTTGGTCCAAAGCGAAGCCCACAGATGCTACCTCCTTCCCAAGCTCTGATAAGTGGGCTTCATAAGGTTCGAGTCTACTGGATGAAGCCATCGAGTCCTCTTTCTGCATTAACCATTAACATCTCTATTAAATCGTTAAGAGTAAGTTAATATACTATTTAAAAAGTTTGGGTCATTACATTCTTCCCCCCTTAAGAAATTTCATCCCTGAAATTTATACTTGAGGCCTAGTCGAAAATGTGAGGGTACTTTTGCTTCATTGTTTCCTCAGGCTCCCAAGTCGCTTCTTCATATTTATGATTCCTCCACAACACTTTGACAAGGTGGGTAGTCTTGTTTCGTGGAACCTTGTCTCTACGGTCTAAGATCTCCACTGGATGCTCCTCATAAGAGAGGTCATGTTCTAGTTGTTCCACCTCTAGGTTCAGTACATGCGAAGGGTCGGGTATCAACTTCCTCCAGAGAGATACATGGAAGACATTGTGAACTTGAGATAGGTTCGGTGGAAGTGCTAGACGATAGGCCACTACTCCTATGAGATCAAGGATTTAATAGGGGCCAATGTACCTAGGGCTGAGCTTCCCTTTCTTCCCAAACCGCATGACTCTCTTCCATGGAGAAATTCAAAGGAAGACTTTGTCACCAACACCAAACTCCAAGTCCCTTCAACGATTGTTAGCATAGCTCTTCTTCCGACTCAGAGCAGCCTTTATGTGTTGTTGGATGGAATGAACCTGTTCTGTCATCTCTTGCACAAGATCAAGCCCAAGAAGATTTCTCTCACCAGTTTCATCCCAACAAGTAGGAGTTCTATATCGCTTTCCATACAGAGCTTCATAGGGTGCCATCTGAATACTCGAATGAAAGTTGTTGTTATAGGAGAACTCAACTAATGGGAGGTGTTGATCCCATCCACCTTTAAATTACATTGAGCATAATCTCAGCATGTCTTCGAGTGTCTGAATAGTCCTTTCAGATTGGCCATCACTTTGAGGATGATAGGCCGTACTAAAATTCAATTCAATATTCAGAGCATATTGAAGACTTCTCCAGAATTTTTATGTGAATCTTGGATCACGATCAGACACGATGGATAGTGGTACCCCATGCATCCTTACCACTTCCTTCACATATATCTTGGCAAGCTGATCTAGAGAGAAATCTTCCCGAATAGAGATAAAATGGGCTATCTTGGTGAGACGGTCCACAATAACCCATATCGCATTTTTTCCTTTGGATGTTTTCAGGAGACCAGTTACAAATTCCATAGTGATATTATCCCACTTCCATACTGGTATGGGTAGCAGTTGTAATACCCCTTTAGGAAGTTGTCGTTCTGCCTTTACTTGCTGACACACCAGGCACCTTGTAGTGTAATCAGCAATCTCCCTCTTCATGTTATCCCACCAATAATGATCACGAAGGTCTCTATACATCTTAGTGCTTCCCGGATGTATAGAGAAAGTAGAGCTATGAGCTTCATCCATCAGTTCTGTCTTTATCTACTGAATAGATGGAACACATAGTCTTGTACGAAATTTCAATACACCTTCTTGATCAATATTGAAATCAGGGAACTTCCCATCCTTTACAGCCTCAAACTTCTCCTGCAGCAAAGGATCTTCTTTTTGAGCCTTCTTGATCTTCTCTAGTAATGAAGGTTGAGAAATCATTTGGGATAGGGTTGATGCTGTCCCTCTCCTTATTATTCCCATGTCCAGTTTTACTAGATCTTTAATCAAGGGATCTCTTAAGATCCTCATTGTTGCCAGAAGAACAGGGTCTTTCCTACTTAACGCATCTGCAACTTTATTTGCTCTTCCAGGGTGACAATGAATTGAAAAATCATAGTCTTTAATAAGCTCCAACCATCTCCTTTGTCTCATGTTCAATTCTTTCTATGTGAAAATATACTTTAGACTTTGTTGGTCAGTGTATATATCACATTTCTCCCCATAAAGATAGTGCCGCCATATCTTTAGAGCAAAAACAACTGCCGCCAGCTCTAGATCATGCGTAGGATAATTCTGCTCATGAATCTTCAACTGTCGAGATGCATAAGCAATTGCCTTGTCATTTTGCATGAGGACACACCCAATCCCTTTCAGAGATACATCGCTAAAAATAAAGAATCCTTCTCCGATAGAGGGTAGTGTTAACACAGGTGCAATAACCAATCTCTTCTTCAGCTCTTGGAAACTTTCCTCGCATTCCCTTGTCCAGATGAACTTAACCCCTTTTCGAGTTAACTTGGTTAGTGGATTAGAAAGCCGTGAAAAGTTTTTCAAAAACCTCATATAATATCCTACTAAACCAAGGAAACTAAGAATCTCAGTTACTGTTGTTGGTTGAGGCCACTCCTCCACAACCATTTTCTTTGCAGGGTCAACCGAGATTCCATCATTGGTTACGATGTGCCCTAAGAAAGCCACTTGATGTAACCAAAAATCACACTTGCTGAACTTCCCAAAGAGCCTCTCCTTTCGCAGAGTTTTCAAAATAACCCTCAGATGATCTTCATGCTCCTCATGACTTTTTGAATATATCAAAATATCATCATTAAAAACTACCACAAAGTTATCGAGGTGGTCCTTAAAGACTCTATTCATCAAATCCATGAAAATAGCAGGAGCATTAGTCAAGAAGAAGGGCATAACAGTAAACTCATAATGCTTATATCTTGATCGGAAGGCAGTCTTTAGAATATCTTCCTTCTTCACCCTTAGTTGATGATAACCAGATCGAAGGTCAATCTTAGAGAAGAATTGAGCCCCATGAAGCTGGTCAAATAAATCATCAATTCTTGGAAGAGGATATCTGTTCTTCACTGTGATCCCGTTCAGTTCTCTATAATCAATGCATAGCCGCAGTGATCCATCCTTCTTCTTCACAAAGAGAACTGGTGCTCCCCAAGGAGACACACTCAGTTGGATAAACCCCTTCTCCAACAAGTCTTGGAGTTGTTTCTTTAACTCTTCTAGCTCCAAATTTTCCATTCTATACAGAGTCTTTGATATCTGTTAAGACCCAGGTACGAATTCAATGGAGAACTCTACCTCTCTTTCTGGGGGAGGTCCAGGTAACTCCTCAGGAAATACATCCATGTATTCCTGAACAATCGGAACATCTTCAATTTGTATGCTCCCTTTCCTTTCTTCATCATCACCGATTAACTCCATAAAGAAAGATATGGGAGGTGCTTCTATATAGGGGTAAGTTCGGGATATCTCTCCTTGGAAGATAACTATAGGTCGTTTATTCAAGACTACTGAGATTTCCTTACTTCTGCATTTGATCTTAGCATTATACTTTGAGAGCCAGTCCATCCCTAGTATAATGTCGAATTCCAACATGGGAATGACTACTAGATTTTCGATAAGATTGTTCTCACTAAAGTAAACACTAGAGTCTCTAAAAACTGTTGATGCATGGATAATCTCACTTGGAGTCTTGACTGACAACTCTAACTCAAGAAATTCGGGGATTGATTCTATATTATTTTCAAACTTGGAAGAAATAAAGGAATGTGTAGAACCAGAATCAAACAAAGTAGTTGCTAGTTTTGAGAGGACAACAAGAGTACCTGCTACCACGTCATTCGGAGCTTCAACTTCAGTTGTTGTGATAGCAAAAGCACGACCTTGCTCCCCTGGCCTTTGCTAAGGTTGATGGTGATTCCCCTCTACTGCCCTTGGATTTGGACAGAGATTAGAATAGTGACTAAGTTGTCCACACTTGATGCAATGGACTTCGGGTAAGGCCACAACCATCTTTCCTCTGTCGTTATTGTTGGGGAGTTGAGGCTTCACCTCACTACGACAATTACGAGCAATATGGCCTCCTCTTCCACACTTTTATCACTTGCCACTTCCGACCAAGCAGTTCCCCGGATACTTATTCCCACATTTATTGCATGTGGTAAGTTGCATTTGCTTTCCACCTCATCCCTGATCAAAAGTCTTCCCTAAACTGGGCTCCAACGATCTCTTCTTGTCATTTGATTTATGAGACCACTGTGTCTCACCAAACTCCAGCTTGACTTTCATTGCACTCTGCACGATCTCCTCGTAGCTATCGTAGTCCCGGTTGGATAAATTCTTCCGCAGATGAGGTATCAGTCCACTAAAAAATCTATCAACCTTCCCACTTGGATCCATGACAAAGCTAGAGGTATATCGTGAATGTCGGGTGAAGTTCATCTCATATCTTTCGACAGATTCGTTCTCCGTCTGCTTCAGCTCGAGAAACTCTTTCTCCATTCTCGTTCTCATGGAACGAGGGGAAATACTTGTTAAAGAATATTCCCCGGAATTCTTTCCACTCCATAGCTTCCATCTCTCCTCTAGGCTTCGTGTTTTTGACCAGTGACCACCACTGATCAACTTCTCCCTCTAGGCGGTAAATAGCAAGGGTGACTTTTTCTTGTTCCGAACAAAGGAGTACAGAAAAGATCTTTTCAATGGAGCTTATCCATTGTTCTGCAACCAATGGGTCAGTAGATCCACTGAATGATGGTGGTCGTTGATGCATGAAGGACTCAACAGAATGTTGTTCCCTTCGTGGTGAGATCGGCCTCTCAGCTTGATTCAAGTTATTACTCATAACTTGAGTCAGTTGGTTCATCATTCGCATGAAGGTTTCCATTCCAGCTTCCATTGGAGGGCCGTCAGCACATGGTGCATTGAGGTCACCATCGGCATGGTTCCACCTATTGCCCGCCATTTTTTAAAAGGATAAAACTTTAGTGAGAAACTTATTTCATTTATGAATCTTTTAACTAAGACTTCATTCTTAGACAATTACATTTCTCTATAATTCCTTCAAAATGATTCATAAAAAGCTTGTGATTAACCAAACATATCCCCCGGGAGTGTCGTAACCAAGAGTGCAGCAAGGCCCGTTATCGTGCACCAGTTCCCGTTCGAGTCTAGCTCAAAGCGGTGTTTTTGGGTTTTACCCCTATGTACATCTGTGACAAAGCCGCCTCTACCTGCTCGTATCCAGACCGGGATTTTTTTGATTGATAAACCACTTAATCAATACTTACCAAAATACCAGGAAGTTTTCCTATATTTAAACTTTTCTATAGGGATCTTCCTAAAGTTTTTATATCCTAATTTCCACATATAACTAAACCATCCTTTGATACCAACTATAGCATCCCGTCTTTTTATAACATAAACTTTCACAAAACTGAGGATCTTTAAGGCTTAGTGTCTTGGAAACAAGGAACATAATACATGAAAACAACATAAAACATTATTCTTAAACACTTGAAAGGATTTTACTTAAGTTCATCCTAGGTTCATTACTGCATCTCTTAACCTGGGGACATACATCAAAAGAAAGGGTGAGCAGAAGGCCCAGTAAGGGAAACAAGAGAAACATTTTACATGTGAACTTGAGATACTTCAATAAGGACATGAAAATAACTTTAAGGATTGAGAAAGAAATCATGAGATACATCATAATAAAAATAAAATTTTTCATAACTTGAATATGTGGCTGCAACATTCAATATTTACAATCATTTCGTTTCACCAAGGTCCATCCCCAAGGTGTCATTAAAAATTACCAAGGTTATTCACCAAGGTATCAGTCTATAAAGTCATCTCTAGAGATTAAGTCTTTACCCAATGAATTGGAGCGCTATCTGGGCACACCCTTGACATGTATTTATTATCATGTGAGCCACATATATCATCATCAATCATTTCATAAACAAACCATATAGCATAAAACAAATGGGTTTCATTTCATAATCATAACATTTTAAAAACTGCTTTAAAGACATGATCTTTATGTTACTTTAAACCCACAGAAAGGGGAAGCGGGTTTCATGTATGTAAATCCCAGAATTTAAAATAGAACATTTTTATATATATGTGAATACCCTTGTATAAATAAGAGCTTTGAGTATTCACTTTATAACATAAAATAATTTTGAGAAAAGAGAGAGGCATTTTGAGACGAAAATTCTGCAGCATAACAGCTATGTTACAAGGTTTTAGAAAACATTGAAAAGAGAGTGAACATGGGTCACCCAATAATAAATGATCCATAAAACAGTAGGGGAAAAAATATATGGGATTTAAGAACATGGTATTTCAATTTGAATGACATACCATATGAAATGAAAAACATGGAAGTGAGACAAAAATAAGATTTCTTTTATGAAAATTCGGCAGCCTAACGGCGTCACTTAAACTTTAATAAAAAATATTAGACAAGATCAAATAGGGTCTCTCATAATATGATCATAAAAGATCAGTATGATAGATATAGAGATCATACCCCAACATAATAAAAAGGAACTTGAAAGACTTGACATGAAAATAGAACTTAAAAAGAAGATAAGGGTGAAAGAATCCCTTAAAAATTCGGCAGCCTAACGGCGTCACTTAAACTTTCATAAAACGAAATGATGAGAGTAAGAGGGGATATATCATCATAAAAACATGAAAAGGGAAGTAAGAGGAATATAAAACAACATCCTCTCACATAAGAACATGGAGCATAAAAGGAATGACATAAAAGAGATTACATGAAAAGAAAGAGAGAGGTCAGATCCCTTACCTTAAAACGTAACTCTTTAAAACTCAAAGGTTTGGACCTTGAGGGCTTGGGGGAAGCTTGAGAGGACTCCTTGGGAGGTAAAGAGACCATAACTTCGTTGGGGGAGAGTTGGGAGTGAAAACTAAAGGAGGAAAGGGTGGGTATTTATAGGGAAAGTGAGGGGACAAAGCATTAATGGCCAAGGGGCACCTCACAAGTGCTTTTCTCAAAACCATGTGCTCTCCCTTGGAATTTACCATGGAGTTAGGCCACATGAGCCCCCCAAAACAATAATTCATCACCCTTGGCCGGACAACCCTAATATCTCATGAAATCATCATGACACAGTTATGATGTCATTAAACATACCGAAACCCTAAAACTGTATTTTTACTATTCACTGAAAATTCAACTTTCTCAGAAAAAACCCAAAATTTCACCTTAACCAAATATCGATGCTCTAAGTACATTTATGAACTCCATTTTATAAAAATAATTTTCTAAATATTTTTAATTTAATTTTTAAATAAAAGCACTATTCATCGAGAATTCATTTTTTTCAGAAAAATCCCCAAAAATTACCATAACATAATATCGATGATCAGAGTTCAAAAGTAAAGTCAATTTTATAAAAATAATTTTCTAAATATTTTTAATTAAATTTTTAATTAAAAAACACTATTCACTCGAAAAAACTAATACTTGACTAATAATTTATGAAACCGTAATTTACCCATTTTATTGAATCTCATTACTTTATCATGGTGCCTAATTATATTAAAACTTTCTTTAAGTGAAATTACTAATCTATTTGGTCACATTACTAATCCTAAGCATAAAATCACTATTCATAATTTACTATTCATCAAAAATTAAGTTGATCTTATTAGACTCCAAATTCCTTACTGAACACTTTTGTAGAAGACCATTTTTTGAAAATCATTACACACCATTAATTATTTAGGGTTTTCATAAATATTTTAAAATATCGTTTTTTTCAAAATTCATCAATAAAATACATTCTAAAATTATCCGGACATTTTGAAATTTCGCAAAAATCACTAAAGGAAGAAATCTCAATTCATTCATCCCAAAGGATTACACAAAGAAGCTAGGGTCTCGTCACATAGCCCCTTATAACACTGGCATATGACCTAAGTGTAAGGTGTGCTATCGTGAGAGAATCTGAGGGAGGCTCAGATAACATTTCCCTAGTAGTAATCTCTAATAACTTGAACTTCTCCCATAGGAGTTTCCGTTCAAGCTTGACACTCTGGAGTTCAGATTGGGCTTGGTCCAAAGCGAAGCCCACAGATGCTACCTCCTTCCCAAGCTCTGATAAGTGGGCTTCATAAGGTTCGATTCTACTGGATGAAGCCATCGACTCCTCTTTTTGCATTAACCATTAACATCTCTATTAAATCGTTAAGAGTAAGTTAATATACTATTTAAAATGTTTGGGTCATTACATTAACAACATGAAAAGAATAATTCCTATTGAAAAGGAAATACTAGATAAATTCTAGATGGAAGGAGTCTTTACATCATTCTACATTTCCAAAAGATATATATTATATATGAAGGATAAAAAGACTCCATATGAGATTTGGTATTGGAAGAAAACAACATTGAAATACTTTCAAATAACTGGAAGTAAAAGTTTTATTCTCAATAAGGAGAAACACATGAAATTTGATTCATGAGGAGATGATGGGATATTTCATGGATATTTAGGATAAATAAAATCATATAAATGTTTCAACAAGAGGCTTGGAAAGTTAATTGAAAGAAATTATGTCATAATAGTAGATAATTAAGAGAAACTTCAACAACATAGTGAACAGTTCCCTAATGATAGTGATCAAGAGGTAAGAACCTCCATTAAAGTAGAAGTGGAAAATGATGATTCAGAAGATGTTAATGATGATGAGTAGGAGGAATTAAAATCTATATTTCCCTAAAAACTGAAGAGTCTAGTAGAAATTGAAAGAAAAAACATCTATGTTGATTAGGAAGTTCCATTCTAAACATGAAGAATGAAATCATTACATCAGAAATCCTTACTATATTAGGTATAAAATAAATATTTTTATTAAGTAATTGGAGATAATAACTGATTTCAGGCTATGCATGAAGAACTTGACCAAATTGAGAAAAATCAGACATGGGAGATTGTTTCTAGACCAACAGATAAGAATATCTTTAGGACTAAATGGGTATTTTATAATAAGATGAATGAAGACGATAAAATGATCCAAAACAAATAATTAATTTTTTGTAAAGGCTACTCCAATATAAAGGGTATCGATGTTTATGAGAAATTTTCACCTATTGAAAGGATAAATAAAATCATATCATTCTTATCCATATCAGTTCAAATAAGTTTTAATGTTTTCCAAATTGATTTCAAATTATCATTTTTGAATTGGGTTCTTTAAGAAGAAGTGTATATCAAGAAACCAGATGATTTTATTATACATTAATATGAGAATAATGTTTTTCAGCTAAGAAAGGAAATATATGGGTTGAAACATGCCCCAAGATCTTGGTATTCAAGAATGAATTAGTTTATGAAAAAGATCGTCTTTTAACATTTTGGAGTTGATTACAATCTGCATTTCAATAATGATAGTAATCAAAGGGTTATGATTCTATTTTATTTCAATGAAATAATATCCAGTGGATTAAATGAAGTACAATGCAAACAGTTCACCGAATTCATGAAAAGTGACTTTAAAATGTCAATGATTGGTGAACTGATATTTTTCCATGGTTCAAAAGTGATAAAAGAAAAAAAATTTCATAGTCATTTCTCAATATAAATACTCCAAGGAGTTTTTGAGAATATTTTTAATGAATAATTCTAATGATATTATTATTTTGGTGGCTACCCGGATGAAACTATCATGGGATGATGAAGGCAACATAGTCAATGTCAACAAATACAGGAAAATCATTGGTAGTCTATTGAACGTGATAGAAAAAAGACCTAAAATTGTTTTTATTATATGAAAAGTATCAATATATCAAATAAATCACAAAGAAATATATTTTATTTTAGTGAAATGAATACTTTAGTATATCAAGGGAATTTTGGATTTTGGTTTTTAGTACAATGAAAACTCTCGATAAGGGTTATTGGGATATACAGATGTAGACTAGAAAGGATCCAAAGATGATAAAAATTCAACCTCAAGTGGTGCATTCTATGTTGATGGTTTTTTTTATTTTTATGGATATTAAATAATGAATATTTATTTTCATTGAGCACCACATAAGATGAATATATTAAATCCACTCAAGATTGCATGCAATTATTATGGATGAAGTAGTAGCTTAATGATATAGTAGTTCTTGTCATATCTACGATTAGAATCCATTGAGATAATTCATGTCCTATAAACCTTAGTAAAAATCTAGTCCATACCTCAAGGAAAAATCACACTGAAATAAAATATCATTTTATAAAGGAGAAGGTGGAGCATGGTCTTGTGAAGTTGGAGTGTGTTCTTATAGAACTACATGTTATAAATTTTTTTGATGATGTCCTTACCCAAAGTGGCTTTTGAGAGACATAGAATGGCTCTTAGAGTTCATTCAACTCTTTTCACTTGAAAACGTCTTGGTGTGGGACCTCATCTCCTCGAGGCATGATGTGTTTTTCTATAATGTACTGATCTGTGTCCTTTACCCTGTGGCAAATCACAAATGAGTGACCTTCATGTTCATTGACAAAGGGGGATATTTTATATGTATAAAAGTGGGTGGGTGGGTGGGGGGTTCTTAATCAAGATATATGGAGAATATAATAGTGGTATCAGTGAATTAGGAGGAGTTTTAAATTTGAAAATGCTAAATACAATCAATCAAAGGATATATAACATGATAGATGGAGTTGGTGACAAAATCAGATGTGTGTTTTTGGAATTAATTGATGAATTGATGAACTTTGCATGATACTCTTGTTTCTCACACCCATCATGGATCATGTGGTATTAGAGTGTGTGTTGAGAAAATCTTTGATCACTATCAAAATCTCAAGAATCAAATTTTTGAAGATGAATGAAGCTTTAATGAGTTATCAAAATGTGAAGAGTTGTCAACAAATCCAAAGGGGGAATATTGTTGTAAAAAAGTGCCTCAAGGTAATATTGCATTATTTTTGGGTTGATTATGTTTGTTGATAAATCCACCTTCCATGGTAAGATATGGAGTTATAGGGAGATTTTTGACATGGTATGTTGAAAAAATATCCAAGAAAATAGAATTGATGCTCTGGAGGTAGTACAAAATGATGCGTATACAAGGTGGTGTAATTTCCCAGTGATTTCCAAATTTTTGGGGTCCGAAATCTAAAGGATTAAAAAATGTGTTTTTGGAAAAGGAATTAACTTTGTGTAAAAGTAAAATTTTGTGCATAAGGGTGATGGTGATTCAAAATATTCATGGAATTTATGATTTGAAATCACCACACCAAAATTTGTTCAAGGAAAAAGGTGTGTGAAAGATCTAAAATTGCATGAATGATGGGTTTTTGATCAATACAAGAGTTTTGTGCATCATTAGGCATGAAAGAATATTATTTTCAAAATAAAAAAAATTAAATTTTAAAGGTTATAACTTGATGAAAGTTTCACGCAAGGAAGGAGTTCTATGAAAAACTAATTCCTTGGAGGCATGGGGGAAGGTGCATAAGAAAGTCATGTGCATGGACGACTATGTTTATAAATTACTGGCTACCCCTCTATTTTGAGTAGAAAAGACCTTAGAGAACACTAGTTTTATGAATCATGTAATATTTTTACACAATTAATTGATGTTGTGTACAGAGAGCATTGTGTGAAGCAACAACTGAAATATTTACTGTGCAGAGAAAAAGAATTGGGTTTTCATGACCAATGGGAGGTTCCTGAAAAGTGTAATAGTTTCATGCAAGAAGAATTTCTGTGAAAAACCAAAAGTATCATGAATGTTGGGAGTTATATGAATAAACATAAATGTTATGCTCATGGTTATAAAGTTACATGCATGACATAAAAAGGTTGCATGAAAGAAAAAGTTGTGTGAACCAAATGGATTTTCCCAGTAATTCTGTGGTAAAGGGGTATTTATCAGGTGGATGAATGTGGAAATAATGATTCACTACATGAGTTGTAAAAAATATTGATTCAAGTGATAAAAGTGGATTCTTCTAGAGAAGTAGTGAGAACACTTTAGTTGAGAGAGTAGTGAGCTTCCAAATTTTGATTGGTTGTAAACCAAGAGGGATAGTGAGTCCACTACAAACATTGTAAAAAAAGTGAGCCTAGGTATAGAACTTATCTAGGCAAAAACTTATTTTGGTAATGATCCTTAGTGAATTTTTTACATTGGGACATTGTTGTTGTATTCTCCTTGGATGTAGTCCATTGAGGTTGAAACAAGTAATATTTATATGTCTCATGTATGCTTTAATTTATTTTCATAAATTTCAACGAGAAAGGGAGATAAGAGTGTTTTGTTTTATAATCAAATAAGATCCAAATGAGAATTTGTTTTAATATTTCATACCCTGATTCACTCCCCTCTTAGGGTATTTACCCTATTTGGGATAATAAGTGGTATCCTAGAGAAAGGTTAATATCAGTTTTTCTCTCTTAAGGGTTTCAGTGGAGGTTGTCAATCACAATAGGATTGTAATATTTGATAGAAAAAATTTAAATTATGGAAGAATCAAAGGAATCACTACTCTCTATCTTTAGGAATGGATTTCTTTATAGGAACAATGCATGAAATTAGAGCCAATATTGAAAGTAGTGATTTATCAGAAGTTAAATGAAGAGAATTGGATGTTTATGCCAAAGGAATATACACTTTAAGAGGGGCCATATCTAATACAATATATAAAAGGTGATGACATGTAATTTATCACATGTGACGTGGGAAATGTTTCTAAATATTTATGAGGGAAACTAAAAATTCAGAGAAGCAAAGATGCAGGTTCTATGAAACATGTATGAGGATATCAGAATGCACCTTGATGGGTCAATTGATGCATTCTTTGAAAAATTTAATGTTTTTTTCAAAAGAAATGTGTGGTATTAGAGAAATTATTAAATGTGTAAATATTTTCAAGAATATATTGAGAATACTTCCACCTCAGTTTAATCTAAAGGTCTTTTATTAGAATATAATGATCCAAAGGAGATGACGTTGGATAGCTTGCACAATACTATTATTTCATACAAGATGATAAATGATGATAACAAGTCTTTAGAAAATGGGAAGTGAAAATAATATACATTCAAGGCCATGAAGAAGCTCACTTTTGAATAAGGGAAGGAAGGAGAAGAGAAAAATGAAGTCATGTCATTCCTTTCATCAAATTTACAAGAAGAAAAATGAATGTTCAAAGGGAAACTTCCTTTTTCATGATTTAAATGTCGAAGGGTTAGATATATTACAGAAAGGATCCGTAATACTTTTCAAGACATTGATGATGATGAACTAAAAATTACCATGAAGAAGTATTCAGACTATGTGAATGGTAAGAAAAATTTTAAGAGAAATTTCTTTAAAAAAATAATATTCATTCATAAGAAAATGAAAGTTCAAAAGAATATACTATTGAAGAGATGGAAAACTAAAAAGATCATGTAGAAAATGATATGGTGGTAGTTGTAAAATACTCATAGAAAAAGGAAAAATATGATAATGATAAATAATATGTCTATGTAAGAGTTTACATTTATGCTGAATTAGAATATTATCTTGAAGAGATAGATATTTAGATAGCCAAAATAAAGAAATCCAAAAAAGTGGTTCCTGATGCCAAACTAATTTTGTAGCATCAAGAAGAATAGAATTCAAAGTTTATATAATAAGTTTAAATGATTAAGTATTCAATTCCATAGAACTGAGAAAAGATCGATGAGTACATGCTCAAAGTTGAAGAACAGAAAAGGGTGATCAATGTTTTGAATAATATAACAAAATATTAAGACAAACTCTTTGAAAATATTCAGGAGGAGGTTTTCTGCCTATGAAAGATTGTGAAATATTCGGAGAAACTCTTAAATCCAACAAATTTGGTTGAAAAGGTTGTATAAAATTCAAATGTAGAGTTCAATGTTCTAGTGAAATATATAATGGTCTATTAGGATAAGAAAATGATAGATTTGAACAATATAGCTACTATGGGGCTTGATAAAAAGCATAAATAATTAATAGTTGATGTCATACCAAAAGATACTAATCCAAGATTTAATATTTATTTGGGTATGAATCATAACTATAAACTTTGAATAACCCAATGGAAAACCAGTAGCACAGTAATGAAACACATGAATACACCCCACATTAGATGTGATTCCTGTGGAAAGATGAGACACTCAAAAAATGTATATTCTATAACCAATAGGTACCCAAGGTACCAAGACAATATTAGTTGTCCATACAGATCTCAATATTCTAGGATATTATTTGATGGTCACAGTTTCATGTGGGAGGATTCAAACACATGGCAAGATATTTCCCATCAAAAAATGCAGAGGAATGTGCCGAAGTAGATTGAATGTGGTCATAAGAAGAAGCTCAATGTATCACCAAATGATATGAAAATTAAAAATAAATTTGTATCACTACAAGATGAATATGATCCATAATAATTCAAGGAAGATCAAGATTATCAAACCATATAAGGTATAATGTAAATAATAACGATAAAAAAGAATATAGTTGAGTAGGTAGTGGTTGTGGAAATTTCTGTTAAAGAATCAGATCATTCTGATGTATGGATCCTTGATAGTGGGTGTACATCCCATATTATAGGTAATATGAAACTTGTTAAAGTATTAAAATATGATTTGGAAATTGTTTTAAAATTTGGAAATGATAAAGTCTTGAAGATTATTAGCTTCAAAAATTCCAAATTTGGAGGTAAATAAATGAGATGTGCTGATGTCTTAGTTGTTGAAGGTCACAATCATCACTTTATTAGTGTCAATAAATAATGTGATGTAGGGAATCCTATATTATTTACAAAAATATGTGTATTATCAAATTAAGATATGGTGAAATTTTTCTATATGAAAAAATAATAAGGTGAAATCTCTACCTTGTAAGTGGGAAAGAATATTTGTGAAGAAAAAAAGTTGTGGCATAAATGACTTTCCTATATATGTCAACCATTCCTAGAATATATTTTAAAATGTGATGCAACTCAATATATCCCCATGAATTCATGTGATCTTACTCACAAATGTTATGCTTTTTGACATGGGACGATTATCAGAAAGGCGTACAAGGTAAATGAAAAAAGTTATCTAGATTGATTGAATTGGTGAATGCAGATGTACGTGGAACTATCATACCAAGAAACATTAATAGGAAGAGGTATTAAGTTCTTTTAATTGATTATTTCAGCAAGATGGCATGGGTATTTTTCATTTCCTACAAGTACGATGTATCCAGTTTCATAAAAAATACCAATGGGAATCTGAAATGAATATTTAGAAGAAGATTATTATGTTTCATACTCATAATGGTATGGAATTCACAAATAGTCAAGTGGAAGGTTATCTTTAGAAACATGGTATAAGAATAATGTTTCAACAGTGATAACTCCTCAACAAAATGAAGTGTTTGATAGGAGAAATCATATCATTATAAACATTTATAGAAAAATGCTTATTGAAAAGTACCTACCATAGAAATATTGACTAGAAGTAGTCTCGACATTAGTCAATATATACAAAAAGGCTATGTTATATCTGAAGTAAGTAAAGACACCATATGAAGTTCAGTATAGGAGGAAACCAACATTGGAATACTTTAAAATATTTAAAATTAAATGTTTTATTATTAATAAGGATAAACACATGAAATTTGAATCAGATGGATATGATGTGATATTTATTGGATATTTAGAAAAAATAAAAGATTATAAATTTTTCAACAAGAGACTCGGAAAGGTATTTGAAAGAAATTATTACATAATAATATAGAATGAAGAGAAACTACAACAAAATTCCAAATAGTTCTCTGATAAAAATGTTGAATAGGTAAGAACCTACATAGAAGTATAAGTGGAAAATGATAATTCAAAAGAAGTTACTGATGATGATTAGGAGTAATCCAAATATATATCTACATGAAAATTGAATATTCAATCTAAAATTGAAAGAAAAAATATTATTGGTGATCAGGTGGTGCCAGTTCAAACACAAATAATTAGGCAATTAAAGAAATAATCCTTCCTATCTCAGGTAGTGACTAAATGCTTGGATGAAGCAGATGGAGATGAGATCTGGGTTCAGGTTATGAATTGCGATCTTGACCAAATTGAGAAGAATAAAACACAAGAGATTGTTTCAAGACCAACAGATAAGAATATCATCGATACCAAATAGTTATTTCTCAATAATATGAATGAATACAATACCTTGATTTGAAACAAAAAAATGAATTATGTGCAAAGGGTACTCCCAGATAGAGGGTATCGATGTTTATGATACATTTTCACCTATTTTAAGTATAGAGACAATTGTATTGTTTTTATGCATATCAGTGCAAAGAGGGTTAAATGTTTTATAGATAGATATCAAGTCATTAGTTCTAAATGGGGTTCTAGATGAAAAAGTGTACTTTGAGAAACTAGATGTTTTTTTCTTATCAATGAAATTTATAACATAATATTTTGGCTATGAAAGGCACTATATGGGTCGAAACATGCACTGAGATCATGGTATTAAAGACTAGATTAGTTTATAAAAATGATCAACTTTGAATACGGTGAGGATGATTAAAATATCTATTTTAACAAGTATAGTTATCAACGGATGATGTTGGTGGTGTATTTCAATGAAATAATCCTCAGTGGATCAGATATAGTAAGGTGCATACAATCTGCTGAATTCATGAAAAGTGAGTTCAAAATGTCAATGATTGGTGAACTGACATTTTTCCTTAGTTTACAAGTGGCACAAGGAAAGAATGGAATATTAATTTTTCAATCTAAATATGCCAATGAGATTTTGAGATGATTTTTAATGGATAATTTCAAGGAGATGATGAATCTGGTGGCTACCCAGATGAAACTTTCATGAGATGATGAATTAAATGTAGTTAATGTCATAGAATACTGAACAATCATTGGTTGTTCATTATACATTATAGAGGAAGACCTGATATTTTTTTCCGCATTCCAAGAAAAAATATATCAAAGAAATACCAAGGACATCCTTTTCTTTTATTTAAAAGAATACTTTGGTATATCAAGGTAATATTGTATTTCATTTTTCTGTACAACAAAAATTTTCAGAAAGAGTTATTGGGATATAAAGATGAATATTGGACCAGATCATCCAATGATGAAAAATAAACATCAGATTTTTCATTTTATCTTGGTGGGTTGTGTATCTCTTGGCTAAGCATGAACCAAGATTCATTTGATTGAGCACATCAGCATCTGAATATATTGAGTCCACTCAAGATTTCACTTAGTTATTGTGAATGAAGCAACAACTTGATGATGTGGGAGTTCTTGTGAAGTCTCCAATCAGAATCCATTGTGATAATTCATGTTATATTAATCTTATAAAAAATAAAATCTATCACTCAAGGGAGAATAACTTTGAAATTAAATATCATTTTATCAAGGAGAAGGTGGAGCATGATCTTGTGAAGTTAGAGTATGTTTATACAAAAATACAAGTTGTAGATATTTTGACAATAGAAAAATCCAAAGTGGGATTTTTGAGGAATCTACTAGCTCTTGGAGTTTTGTCAAAACCCTATACTTGAAAAAGTGTGGATGTGGGACCCCTTATCCAAGAGTTATGATGTGTTTTTTCCTGATGTATTGATATGTGTTCTTTACCCTATAGATGATCACAAAGGAGTGACCTTCAGTTTCATAGACAAAGGATGAGAAGTTATAGCTATAAAATGGGGGATGTCTTAATCAGGAAAGAGGTAGAAGTAGATAGGGGGAGCAGTGAAGTAGGGGGAGTTTTAAATTTGATTATTCTAAAGAAGATCAATCAAATGATATATATCACTATAGATGGGGTTCCTGATATAATCATATGAGTGGTTTTGTAATGAAGTGATTCATTGATGAACATTGCATGTAATCTTATTTCTCACATCATGCATGGATTATGTGGTATTAAATTGTGTGCCAAGTGAATAATTTATCACTATCTGAATATCATGAATTTAATTTTGGAATAATATGGAAGAATATTTAATAAGGTATCAATATATGAAGAGTTTTCAACAAACTCAAAGGTTGAGATTGTTGGGAAAAAATCCCTTAAGGTTATATTGCAATATTTTTGTCTTAATTGTGTTTTTTACAAAGTGGATTTCTAAGGTATGTTTTGGAGTTTTAGGGATATTTTTGAGAAGGTATGTTGAAAAATATCCTAGAAAAATTAATGTATTCTTTTGAGGTGGTAAAAAATAATGCATCTACAATGTGGTGCAGTTTCCCAGTGTTTGCCAAATTTTTGGGGTCTAAAATATAGAGGATGAAAAAAGATGTTTTTGGAAATGTAATTAATTTCACATAAAATTACAAGGCTACACAAAAGGGTTATTCTGATTCAAAATTTGAGCACAAGTCAATATTTGGGATCACCACATGAAAATATGGCTAAGGAAAAAAATGTGTTTGTAAGATTTGAAATTTTACAAAACATAAGTTTTTGCGCGAAACAAAAGTTGTGCATAGAAGTAGGTCCAAAAGAATCTTACATGCCAAATATGATGCCAAATTGTATAGTTCATCACTAGAAGGAAGTTTAACCAAGGCAGGTGTCCCACAAAAAAATATATTTCTTGTGTGTACATTAGATGGGACACAACAAAGTTTCACACAAGGACGACCATGTCTATAAATTGGAGGCTACCCCTCTCTTTTGAGTAGCTCAACCCTTAGAGAAAAATCAGGGATCAGAACCATGTAATATTTGAATGAAATGAATATAATATGTGTGTAAATAGTGTTGCATGAACAAACAACTAATATATTTGTTGTGCGCATAAAAGGACTTGTGTTTTCATGGACAAGGGTTGTGCACACAATATGTAAGAGTTTCACACAAGTGTAAGTTCTGAGATAAAACAAAAGTTTCAAGAAATTTGGGAGTTCATTAAGTAAACATAAATGATTTTTACAAGGTGATAAAGTTACAGACAAGAAATATAAAGGTTTCTTGAATTAAAAATTTATGTCAACCAAAATGAATTACCCAGTAATTTTATGGTAAAGGGGTATTCATCAAGTGGATGAATGTGGAACTTATTGATGAACTAAATGAGTGGTAAAAAAATTGATTCGATTTATCAATGTGGAGTATTATAGAAAATTATTGAGTATAATTTAGGTGAGAGAGAAGTGATCATTCAATTTTTATTGGTTGTAAACTAGGAGGGACATTGATCCTAATCCAAACATTATAAAGGCAGTGATACTAGGCATAGAAGTGATCTAGCCTAAACCTTATTTTGGCAGTGAGCCTTAGTGGATTTGGTACATCAACACATTTCCATTGTATGCTCCTTGGATGTATCCCAGTGAGGGTGAACCAAGTAAAATCCTTGTGTCTTGTGAATTATTTAATTTCTATTCATACATTTCTTTAGGAAAAGGAGATAAGGGTGTTTTGTTTTAAAATGAAACAAGATTAGAAGGGGTAGTTGTTTTAATTTTTCAACCCTAATTCACCTCCTCTATAGGAATTTAACATATTTAGTCTAACAAGAGGCTTATCACTATACCTCTACTTATTCTATCCATAATTTGGGAACTTTTCATGGTATACATTGATCCTTTGATGAAGGGAATGAGTTGTGTACTAATGAATAATGAAAAAGTGATAACATATGTAATTGAAATTTCATGAATAGAAATACCCAACACATGATCTGAAGTTGGTTTCAATTATATTCATGTTGAAAATATGGTATAATTATATATTTGGGGAGAAGTGTGAAATATATACATATAATAAGAGTCTGAAGTATATATTCACACAGAAGGAGTTGAATACGTGCCATTGAATATGTTTAGAGATGATTAAGAACTATATCAACTCAATCCACTACTAGATCAGGGAAGAAAATAAATTGGGATATTATCTAAGTAGAAAGGATCATGAAATTTTATCATTGATGAGAATAGAGATGGTTCGATTCTTCTCAAACATTAAAAGGATGGACATGGGAATCATAAAGGAAGGAAAATCACCAATCCTTTCAAAAATGATTTCTCAAGCATCCCTTATGGGGAAGAAAAAGGATGATCAAATAGTGTATGTGTAAATTTAGAAGAAACTAGAAGGTGTATGAAAGAGAAATCCTAATAGTTAAAAATTAATCAAGAAGGGGTTGTATGATTTAGGTCATGACTATGTGTACCATCAATCATGAATTAAAGAAGGATTTATTTAATGATGCACATAACTTAAACTTCTCCATCCATCTAGGGATTATACACATGTAAATCTCTGAGATCACTATTAGTGGGACAATATTATGAAGGATATCACAAAATATACATCAATGTGTCTTGTATGTTAGTATGTGAGGGAGAAAAGGAAAAAATCCAATGGGATGATGAAATCATTACCCATACCTAAATGTAAATGAGAAAACAAAAGCATGGAATTTGTAAGTAGTTTTCCAAATAATACAAGAGAAAATAATGAAATATGGGTTGTGGGGGATTATCTTATAAATACTTCTCACTTGATTAAAATTCAATAGGTATTATCTATTGATAAACATGAAAGGATATATATTAGATAAGTGGTGAGGATCTATGGAACACCCGAATAAATTATATATGATATAAACCCAAGATTTACCTACATGTTCTAGAATAGTCTCTATCATGCTCTAAATACTGAGTTGAACTTCATCACGACTTATCACCCTCAAACTGATATCCAACTTGAGAATACTATCCATACACTTGAGAACATGTCGCGAGCATTCTTGAAGGATTTCAAAGAAGGATGAAACAAACATATTCAGCTAGTATAGTTCTCATAAAATATTAGTTTCAACTCAATAATACAAATGGATATTTATGAAGACCTTTTTGTGAATAGGTGCAGAACACCTGTATGATGGGATGATGTTGGTGAATTCAAACTACTTTTTTCTGAAATGGTTGAGTAAATGGTGGAAAAAGTAAAAGACATTCAGTACCACATCAGGGATTCTCAGTATAGAAAGAAAATCTATGATAGAATATATTAATGATACATGAATTTTGAGGTTGGAGACAAGGTATTCCTCTACATATCTTTATGGAATAATTTCTTGATATTTGGGAAGATGTGAATGATTAGTCTAAGATAAATTATTCCCTTTGAGATCCCTGATTTCATCGGGGCAGTAGATTATAGAATAACACTATCACTCAACCTATCTCAAGTGCATGGTGTATTCCATGTAACCCTATTAAGGAAGTACATACCATATCCATTACATGTGTTAAATCCATAGGTTGTACTATTGGAGAATGATCTTTCATATGAAGAGATGCTGGTCAATATCTTAGACCATATAGAAAATGTTCTACGAAAGAAGAAAATAAACCTAGTCAAAGTGCTATGGAGAAACCAAAAGTTTTAAGAAGCTACATGGGGACCATATGAGGAAATTAAACAAAAATAACCTAATCTATTTTAGTGTATGAAATGAAAATTTATAGGGAGAAATTCCTAAAGGGGAAATATTTTAATGACATGAACTTTCATAAATAAAATTACATTTGTGATTGAATTAAATGAACTATTATGGTTATAGAAAGCACATTCAATTCTTTTGTTTTATTATATCCTATATAATATAAAATACAATTAATAATCATAACCATTTATAGTATATTCATTGAACAATGATCAGCTGATTAGTATAAATATAGGATTTTTTTAAATCCAATTGACATAGACAAATGAAGTGGTGACCTTGAGTAGTATGATGGTGACCTATAAAGCCCATTTATCAAAGCCTAAAATGGAAATTGAATTATAGGTATATTACCTTGAACAATCCCAAGAAAATATCCAAAAAATAATGCATTATTGTAACTATTTATGGTAGAAGTCCCAGCTCATCAAGACGAAGACCAAAACCATGTACACTACACTACCCCAGAAAAATTGCACCACCATGCACCTTACTCTTAAGGTGTTTGCTCATGTAATAAAGGGTTATGTATAAATACCCTAATAATATAAATATTAATATTTTATTTTCAATAAAATAATTATTATATTTATTTCTTATTGTTTTTACATTATAAAATTATAATGTAATGAGTAAGATAAAATAAGTTTTAATACAAAAAAACTTGAATTATGTTTTTGGGTAATATGCCAATTCAATTAAGACATCCCTTTTTATAAATTAATGATCTTTATAAATATATTATATTTTAATAAAATATTATAATTAAATAATTTTTATATATAATTTTGGATAATTTTATTTTACAAAGTCAAAAAATAATTTTTATACAGTTCAAAAAAATGTTATTTTCAATAAAGTATTCTTCAATAAATAGGGTTTTTAATTTAAATGTGAAATTTATTATATTAAAATATTTATTTTGATAAAATAAATTTTATTTTTGTATTCATCATGTTAAAATTATCCAACAGTTATTTTTTCATAATTTTTCGAGAGAATCCAATTTTTGGGTAAAAATTAAATACATTATAAAATAAGGTGTATATTGTGAAATCATAAAATCCCAAAAGTATGTAATAAATTATATAAAATGTATTAAAGAGAAAATATATTTTTCTTCTTTAAAATAATTTTATTTTTAGTTTATTTTATTTATTTTATAAATCATTTATGAATCCTCCAAAACCAATATTATATTTTCAGGTTTTAGAATCATTTCATTATAAAAATGAATCACTTACAAATCAATAAGGGTAATATTTAAATAAGTTTATAACTTTTAATTATAAAATAATGAAAAATATTCTCTTTGGTAGAAACCATTGGAAAAACCATGGGATGTTCTGTGGTTATTATTAGATTGTTATATAGAGTCCAAAACTTAAGTTAGGGAAACAATAAAGAACTCCCCAATATTTTCCTATAAAAACCCACCCAACATCCCCTTCAAATTCACTAAAAAACCCTTCATAACTTATTTAATCTACCATAACCTCTCTAAATTCCTCCTAAGGTTCCCACAAGTTCTCAATAAGCTCCTCCCAAGATTTTGGAATCACCCACTCAAGGTAAGGGATCATATATTTCTCCTCTGTTTTCAAGCACCTTATTTATGCAATTGACTTTGTCTTATAAATCCTATTGATGGTATATGATATTAAAAATCTATATTAATTAACATATTATGTAAAATTGTTTATTTATCCCTCTAAATAACATTAATCCCTTCAATGAATCATTATGTACACAAGTTACACTACCGAAATTAACCTGTAAAATTCCAATGCTACGTTTTTATTCAAGCACCATAATTATATTAAGTATATTAATTCCAAAATTATCATGTTGAATTATTTTTTTACATATATATCTCACTAAAAGTTTTAATTAATGTTTATGAGATTATCCTTTCTCTCTCATTGAACCATTTTTTGAATCTTTATATATTGTCGTTACACTGGCGAAATGTCACTGTGATTTTTCATGATAAACATTTGTGAGGTGTATACCCATAACCATTTCCACTGAAGAATATTCTTACAGCTGTACCTATAATTAATTGACAAATAAATCTGATTTATGTTAACCACAATTCTTAATCCTAGTATTAAGTTTTATGAAATATATTATTATATCATATGATATATACGACACACTTAGGCATGTTCATGATATGATTATGATGAGTGCGCCAAGATAGTGTTCCAATGGATTGGGTAATGTTTTAGCCTTATGATATTCAATATATGGTGAATAATAGGTTATCATAATAAAATAATGTTATGATGTCTTGGTGTTTAACATTTTCTTTTGAATATGATGTCATGTTTAATGTTGTTTCCACATCCTTATATTTCCTTTATGTTATCATGCTACATCATGTCTCATTGTCCATGTTTTTGATTCTCACCCCTTTTATATCCCATTGAAATTTCTATTTTCTAACATTTAATACTTTATTTATGTTATTCATTTCTTATCCTCTTACTGGGATTTACATCTCACCCCTTTTTTATGAATTTCCCTAGGTTATCCTTTTCATTTTCAAGAATGATGGAATATTATGAGCATGTTACAAAAGTTTACAATAATTCTGATATACCCACTATTTTAAGTTCTTATGTAATGTACCTAATTAACCAAATACACTAAAATTATGGATATTATAGTTTTTAATATGTGTATTATTATTTAATAAATAATGAATTTATGTGTAATAAAGAGAATGGTTGTTATACAATATGTATGATATTAATATGCGATGAAGAAATAAATATTGGTAAGATTTTATAGAACCAAAGCCTATTGAAATGATTCATGAAGTTCCTAAGAAGTGAAGCTTGTAAGTATTAGTTGGTTACTACCATATGGAAAATATGATGTGTTGTATGTTTTATAATTATACAAATGGTAAATTTTTTAGATGCTTCATAATGTTCATATATGAAATCTGTTAATGTAAATGAGAAGATAATATAATATAGATATGACTGATGAGATTTTGTTTAAGATATATTCACTTAGAGAAGATAATTTAGAATGAAAATGTTCTAATTGTTGGTATTTCACATGTATATTTGGTTCTAGAAGAAATGATGATGATAATAGTCCTGCCATTATAGTATTAAATTTCCAATCATTTGATAGAAAAAGGATTAGATACTAAAAATACCAAGGTCTGTTCTTATGGTATCTTGATAGTAGTCCCAATATTACTTTCAGGTTGGAATGTTTTTCAGAATATTTTTGGTGGGCTTGTATTTAGCCCTATTTACTTTTCTTTACATATTTTCATAATCTGGTTGTGAGATTTAGATATATTCATGCATGATTGTTTATTTGTTTTTACACTTTAGAAATTTATGGGTTTGGAGATGTTTTCATGTGTATAGGTACTTAGGCTAAGGCTTCCCATGTTAGTGATATACCTACTGAGCACTAGTCAGAAACCATTGGCCTATTGGAGGTGGGCTTGGGGAGTTCTGAAACAAGCCCCATTTTGATGGGTTCTGACAGAGTGGTATCAAAGAAGTTAGTTCTACCTGAGGACCAGATTCTATGAGATTGGTTTGGGGAAACAATGTTAAGTGTTTTGAGTTCGGATTTCAAGTCAGGGAATCCAGTGTTGTTGTGGTGGTTGATGTGTCAATAAACCATGACTTAGATCACCTATTTTTGACTAGGTACATGATAAAATTGGTTTTTGGGAAAATAATGGTAGATTCATCATATATGAATGGGTTGTGGTTTTCATGTCCTTGATTCATCTCACATGATATACTCATTGATTGTGGTACATCTTGCTTACTTTTAGAATGCCTCTGTGATGTATTCTAGCTCGGATTCAACATAAAGATCATAAGAATGATCCCCACAGTGATGATGCATCGGTATAGGTACCAGTTCCATAGGTGATACCAACAGGTTGTGAACTAGTTATGCCACCACTTATAGAGAAGCATGTGGTACCCAAAGTAATATAAGATGAGGTGCGTAGGGTGAGTGAACTTCATGAGTTATATCTTCAAATACCCCTTAAGTTCTTAGGTGATCCCTAACCATAGGTGGCTGAGGACTGGATTGAGGTGGAAACCCAATTATTTTATCGGGCCAGGACTCCATCAGATCAAATGGTGATACTGGAGGCGAGACTTCTCTCTGTCTCAACAGTGTGATGGTGGGGTTTGGTGACCCAGTGTTACGATGTGGTGACTATTACATGTTTAGAGTTTTAACACCTTTTTATATAGGAGTTTTCTATAGATATGATAATGTTTTTAAATATCCAAAAGCTTCTTGTAGTACAAATAAGGAAACATGACAGTAGCTGAGTATTTATCAAGGTTTACTAACCTCTCCAGGTACTAAGTGGATATGGTTTATGACCAATTCTTTAGGGATCAGACAATAGAGTGAGGGATATTTTGATACATCTAATCTTGTGTTATCCTGAAATTAATTTGTACCTTGGCTTGGTTTATTGTGTGAACTTTAGTGGTTCAGAGTTTCATGGCTGAGAAGACACAACCAGTGGTTGATGGTAGAAGGATTATAGGAGAGGATACCTTGACGATAGATATCCTAAATCAGTATCAAGGACTTATACATATAATTAGTTTTAGGAGGAGGTCCTAGAGTATAGGTTATATGGTTTATGGCTCTCAGGATGGGTCTAGTCAGCCTAGAGAGAGGTGGTTCTACTCATGTGATGTCATGGGGCATCTTGTATGAAATTGTTCGACCTGGAATAAAAGTGAAAAAGATACCTTGAATGGGATGTAAAGGTAGAGGTAGTTGTATAAGGAGGTATGTCCACTAGGTAGAGAATTTGGAATAGTATTTGGGAGAGTAATAGGAGGTGGTAGGCACTTTGACTTGTTTCCACCACTACCCAAAGGTGCTCCATGCCAAGATCATGGAGCTATAGGATAGGGGTGGAAAAAAATAGGTGGTTGAATATTAAAAACATGAGGCTCTGGGAATGATATGAGTTATGGTCCATGTCATTTCTACCTTATTTTTAGTATTGATAGTCATAGGTGGAAGTCATTCTATTCTTTTCACATATCTTGTATGAGAATTAAAGATTCCAGTTTAGCCACTATCTCAACCCTTTCAATTGGATAGTTCTACTAGATATGAATCAAAAATCAAAATCTTGTTCTGATAGTAAAGACAAACACTTGGAGGTGAGAGTTTCTGTTGGGCCTCATTTTATAATTAATGAGGACTTACGACATCATCATTGTTATGGAATGTTTATCAATAATTCATGCCCCGATTGAATATTTCAGGTGGATAATGAGTTGTTCCCATGGTGATAGAAGAAGGTTATCCTTTTTTGGGTGAAAATGAAACCCAATCAGCATAGGATGGACTCATTCATAGGAGGGTGAAACTGATTACTTATCAATTGGATAGATTGACCCAATGTACAGTGGATGTTATGAGTTTTCAGTTCCCTTTAGTGGTAGTGTAATATGAGAAATATTCCCTAAATATCCCACTGAGAGATATACTTCTTTATTAATTTACACCTCTTGACAACACTTATTTCTATTCCAACATATCATACGGCTCCTGTAGAGCTTCGTGATATAAGGGTGTATTTTCAAGACTTGAAGAGGAATGGATTTGTTTTACCTAGTGGTTAACCATGGGAAGATCAGTTTTGTTTTCCAAGAAGGTGAAAGAGAGATTGAGGTTGTGTGTAGTCTACCAATGCTTGAACCATGTGATCGTGAAGAACATGTTTCCACTACTGAGGATCGATGAAATCATTGATAAATTGAGAGGGTAAAATTGTTCTCGATGGTTGAACATAGGTCAATCTATCACCAGTTGTGAATACAAGATGAGTTTATATCGATGAAGACATTCAAATGCTGATATGGTTACTATGAGTACTTGTTGATTCCCATTAGCATGATTAACACCCCTGTAGTGTTCAATTAACTGATGAACTGGATCTTTCATCCTTTCTTAGAACGATTCATGCTATTATTCATTGAAGACATCCGTATATTTTTAGAGTTAATGGTGGAGTAGAAAGGATACATGAGGATGGTTCTAGATGTACTCTAAGAGAACCAAATTTAGCAAAATCTATCAAAGTGTTAGTTCTGGATACATAAGTTTTATTTTCTTGGACACGTTATCTCAGTAGATGGAGTGCTAGTGGGCTCGACCATGTTTTATGTATTATTATCTTAGTATCCACCAAAGAGTGTGGAAGAGGTGCATAACATCCTTGGGGTGGTGGGATATTATAATATATTCATACCAAATTTCACTTGGACATCAAAATAAATGAAATATTTGAATATAAAGAGGAATCATTTCATGTGGATAGAAAAGTGATGGCATGATTTTCAATAGTTGATGCAGAGTTTGATGAGTGATAAAATCTTGAGATTTTTTAGAGGAGGGTGTCATGTACATAGTGTTCTGAGATGCATTAGGAACTGGTTTTTGTTGTGTTTTGATGCAGTGGAAGGGGGTGATTTCTTATGGTTCATATCAAATAAGACCACATGAGTAGAATGGAACAACCCACGATCTTTAGTTAGAAACACTAGTCTTCTCATTAAATATGTAGAGACACTACCATATGACTGAGAGGCTTATCATCTATTCTAATCAGAAGATTCACAACTATATATTCTCTTAGAAGGATATTAAATTGAGACAAAGGTGATGAATAGAGTTCCTCTAGGATTATAATTTTGAAATTATCTATACTCCTAGGAAGGGGAAAGTGGTAGTATATGATATCATTAGTAGAACTTGTTCTTAGATGCTAAATGAGGTGTTATAGAAGCAAAACTCATTGTAGTTATACTTTATAGATAGAGATGGAGAAACTTACATCCAATCAATGGTTCTCACCCCTCTGGTCTTGCAGTATGTCCAAGAGGAAAAACTAGGGAATACTGACTATGAGACCCTAGATACTAAGATATCCACTGGAGATACTACAGATGGATTTTTATAAATATGGGGAGCATGCCATTCTTTTCAAAGGATACACAATGGTACCAGTGATGTTTCGAGAGGATTTTATGAGATAGTTTCATACATATACTTTGGAGGTACATATAGGTGTGGAAATAATGTACCAAGTCTCCCAACACCATTTTTGGTGGCCGGGATGATTAAATTAGTTTTAGAGTTTGTCTCTCGATGCCTTACATGTATGTATATGAAATATATTCACTACGTTATAGCGGGTTTAGGTCAAAACCTTAAGTTTCCAGAGTGGAAGTGGGATGGGATATCCATGGACTTCCTAATAGGATTACCACATATGTCCAGGGGACATGATGCCATTTGGGTTATTGTACACTAAATCACCATGTTGGCCCACTTCTTTTCTATCAAATAGAAATGTTTAGATGAGTGCATGGAATGCCTCAACATGAATGAGATAGTCTGGCTCCATGGATTTCCATTGATGATAATTTATGATAGTGATTATTGATTCACATATTAGTTGTGGAAGTGATTGAAGAAGACATTTGGAACTTAGTTATGCTTGAGAACAACGTTTCACCCCCAAACATATGGCTAGACTGAGCATACCATTTAGGTTTTAGAGGACATACTATAAGTATACACATTCAACTTTGGTTTTAGTTGGTAGGATCACCTACCACTGGTGAAGTTTTCATAAAACAAAAGATAGCATTCCACCATCGGTATGACACCATTTAATGATTATAATGGGAAACCATGAAGGTCACCACCTTGCTAGATTGACTTAGGAGAGTCGAAACTCATGGGCCTAGAGTAGGTATGAGCCACTACAGAGAAGGTGAAAATCATCCAGAAGTGGATGAGAACTGAACAGAGCTCTCAGAAGCCTTATTCATACAAATGACATAGGACTTTGGAGTTAGAGGAAGGAGACAATGTTTTCATATGGGTATCACCTCAATGTAGATTATAGATGTTTGTCCAGGGTGAAAATCATTATCTGAGAATCATGTTACCTTTTCAGATTGTGTGTAGAGTTGGTGAGGTGGAATAACTCTTAGCTCTAACACTACAATTAGCTTGGTTACACAATGTCATCTATGTATCGATGTTGAGGAGGTACATTCATGACCCAACACATGCTATTTACTGGGGATATCTTGACATCGAGGATGGAGAAACTTTTTCTGGGTACCTGGTAGAGATCAATGATCAATAATAGAGGATCCTTTATGGGTGATACACTCCTTTGTTGTGTTTTTGGTGGTAGCAAAATAATATCCAAGATAGAACATGGGAGTGGGAGACTCAGATTTTTTTATCAGTACCAAAATCTATTTGTGTAGACATTATTTTGGATTTTTTGGATGTAAAGCCCCAAGGTGGGGATATTTTTGTTTTTCATATTTTTCGTGTATTATTTTTGGATATTATATAAATTATTTTTGAGACCAGGTGCTAATACGATGTTCTATTTCGAGGCACATTGTTCCCAGAATAATTTTTTGAAATATATTAAAAATATTAAATAGAACGCACGTGATGTTTTCCAAAAAACATTGAGTAAAATATAAAAGGAGTCTTGGATCATAATCTCGAGTGCACCACTGAGTTCAAAATTCATAATTTACCCTAGGCATCACATAACCTTGGTCGATGTGAGAGGTTTGGAGAAAAGATGTTGCAAGCATAAAATAAATAATAGAATTTTCTAAATTATTTTATTTTATTTTGTTGATTCATAAAAATAATCTATTGTTTAAATAAATGGTTATAGGGAATTCCTAGCTTTATCTACTAAAACCTAGAGATCCAATGAACCATTGGAGACCCATCAAAGGATATTTCGTTGGAAGATGATGACCATATTAGAGATCGACGACCAGTGCATGATGGAATTAAAGGATCTCACCAACGATCATAATGCAGTCTCAATCTTCATCCTAAATTGATTCATATCAATGTTGGAAATTGTTTGATTTGGATTTTTATATGTTTTGGTTTCTATGATGAACACGTATCAATAAAACAAAATATTCATCCACAGATCATGCGTATTGTGGGATGGGTTAGAATAATCGGGATTTGAGAGAATTTCATTGGGATTTAATTATTATGTCTACATTTGATGTAAAAATAGAAAAAATTGAGGTCGATACAAGAATCGACCATGGATCATTACTCTTGATTGTTCTTGTTATTTTATCCCCTGATTCTTTATTCTTCATGGGAGTTCTTCATTTGGATATGGTTTTAAACATCCCAATGAATCGATCATTTGGAACATGTTTCATGGTGCAACGATCCTACATTGTAGATCATGGATCGGCTCGACATGACTGTGGTGCGAAGATGGAAGTGACAAAAAAACACAGGGTTTTTGATACCCGATTTTAAGTTATTTATTGTGTAATGAAGAATGGTGTGTGAAGGTGATTTACATATTAATTTGATGATACGAACCTATTTTTTTTTGATAGAGAGGCCTGGATGAGGTGGTTACTTTATTTTCCTGATGGGACGGTCGCCAGATTGAATTTGGATTACAGCTATGAGAATCTAGAAATTTCTTCACTACATGATGTGTAACTCAGAGCCACACGCCGTGGGGGGACCATCTCAATTGTGGAAAGGGTTTCTGGAAGGAAATAATTATCACACTATATGTGGCATGGTCATAATGATTTTGACCTCTCTTGGGTGGTTCGGTGTGTACCTCAAAGGGTACACAGACACTAACTAGATTACATGGGAATGGGAACACCACGTAATCACACATGGACATGACTTGGGAATATATACATAGGCTAAGAAATGTATTGGTACATAATAATAGTACATTGGAAATCCACACACTGTATACTATTACACAAACATGTGACACATGTCGTTCACACGGGTGGGACCCGAGGTCAAGGGGGCATGACGTGTCACCCTAATACATGTTATATACTCCTAAAAAATTGAATTGAAGTATTTGTACTTAGTATAATTGAAATGTATTGTCAAGCTTCATTCATCATATCCATTTGTTCAGGGTTAGTGTGGAATCACTTTCTACTCCTTGGACACTGATCTCTTCAACACGACATCTTAGATAGAGTTGTTAGAATCCTTTCATGAGGCCTAGAGGGAGATCCTATATTCAAATTCATGACCTATATGGAGTTCATGGTATCTTCATGACTACCACTATGTGGGTTAAATCACCTACTTTGTACGTTAATCCAAATTGAGTTATTGGGATGCCCTATGGACTTTGGAGTGATCCTCATCTATGTATCACATCTCTTCAGACTTACAACATGCACTTTTAATGCAGAGGATCAATGATCATTACCTCTTGGACAAAAGTTATCAGTGATATCATACTGAGGAGTGTGTTCTCCTGGATGAATTATTTTTGGAAACGTTTAGCTAGAATCCTAGGCCGTTATTATGATCGTGACTTACCTTTAGAAAGTGTGTCTTTTTTGAGTATATATAGATATTATTATTATATTTTCTATGGAAGTGAACCTATATATATATATATGATTGAATCCTTTTATTTTATGATTTTTTATTTGGGGTGTCTTACTAGGTATTATTATACTCACCTCTATATAGGATTTTTAGACATTTATCATGTATTGTGAAGTTGAATGAACTTTTGAAAGATTTCTTGACAGACCATGACTAGATAATATTTTTTGATAATGGATAGTTCAATGTGTGTTCCTATAGTATCTTGATATAATTCCCAATATTACTTTCAATTTGACTTGTTTTAAAACTCTATGTGGTGGGATTGTATTTGGACGTGTATACTTTTCTTTACATACTATCGTACTATGGTTGTGGGATTTAGATGTATGCATGAAAGTTTGTTATGTTGTTTTTTAATTTCAAAATTTTATGGTCTTGGAGATGTATGCATGTGTACAGGTACTCATGTTTAGGACTCCCATGTTAGTGATATGCCTACTTAGCTCTAGATGCCAGCCCCTATACTATAAGAGGTGGGCATGGGGAGTCATGATACATGCCCTATTGGGATGGGTCATGAAATTGATGATATGGATAGACAACTTGTGAGTATCAACCTGTAATCATGATAATTTTTGTTCTGATCTTAACAGATATATAAAGAGTTCTATGGACCTAAAAGAACTGTCTATTATAGTTTAGAATAAGTTTGATGTGTAGCTACTATGAAGAACTTTGAGAGTTGTTTGTTATATCATGGAAATATATATAGAGTGGAATATGGAAGAGATTAATAATTGTAGTATCCATAAAAGGAATATTAATATTTAATAAAACTATGATGTGATTGGGAAGGGACGGAATTTCTTTCAAGAAGCTTATAGTTGATTTAAATAAATTATGAAAGTATTAGGTTGATGTTGAAAAAATAAAAAAACAATTTATCTTATAAAAAGTAAAATGTATGATGTTTTGGTTCCACATATGATAATTTATCTATAAGTAAAAGTGGAAAATGAAATTATCAAACAAAATTCTTCACATGATATTTTGGAGCCATATACGATAATTTGTCTACATGTACCCGGAGAAGGAGTCTGAAATTTGTCTAAGGAAATTATCTAATGATAGAAAGATATTTTGGACCAAAAAATATATTTTTTTGTGTATATTGTTTGAAAATTTATCTTACATGATAAAGATAAAAGGAGACCATAATATAATATACATACTGATTTGTCTATAATCTTTTGGGAAAAAATTCATGGCTCTATAATATTTATATTATAAAAAAGAAAATTTGAATATGAATATGAATGTGCAATGTAATTCATGGATCATGCATCTTGATAAAACCCATGACCATGACTAAATATGACATTAAAAAGGGATAAAATAGGAAAGGGGGAACTTTTAGTGTATAGATGACATCTTTACACTATCGAACATGACACCATGTCACAACACATGTAACCACACAAAAGGAGAGTTCCACACCTCCTACTGCATGATCCATGTCACCATACCTATATGGAAATATCAAGAAAACTAAAACATGTGTATTTAAAAATGAGAGAATCATGTGAAATTGTAATATCTCAAGAGTTAAAAAATCAGATATATAAGATAGAATTTTAGGAAAATTTTTAATAATCCTTCAACTTATAGGTCTTGAGAATTGAAGGATGACATTTGAGGAAGGTTATATATGTGAAAGATATAATGCTCATGTTACTATTCGCTATATATATATATATATTAATTTTGAGCAATATTAGTGTATATAAGAGAATATTGATTTAGATAACATTAAATATATTCTATAAGTTTATATAAAGAGAGATGGAGTCTCAACTATGCATACAAGTGAAAAAAACAATTATCAAAATAAGAAGAAAAAGGCAAGAACCAACTCTGCGTGCACGTAAATTACTTTAGTTAATGAAAGAAGATAGAGTTATAATTCTAAAAAGATAATATCACATTGAAGAAGAAAAAGAAAAGGAAAATGAAGAGAAATAGAAAAAAACATTTATTCATTATAAATTCCTAAAGAAGAGAGAGTTAAGAAGTACTGTTGCGATCACATTCCAAGATAACGTTTTGAGAGATCCATCATAAAAAATCATAATGTTTATGCCTTATGAACATTGTAGAAACCCATAAGACTATCATAAGTGATTAATAAGATTATACATATAGTCTAAGAGGGACTCAATCCACCATAGGTGATATTGTTCAATGAAAGTATGATCCCATTATCTTGTATGAAGGGACAATATGCCCTCCCGTGGTTATACCAACTTGGTTCTAGGATTATAGGTTCAACATTATATACTTTGTGGGATTCATTTTATAATAATATGTTACTCTTATAGGTGATATAATAACCATGATTAAATATTTACTTAGTTATTCAAAAGGTGGTGAACCTCATTAAAAGATCCTTGTGTTATCCTGTTTTTTTCTTGTTTTCCATATGAATATCAAACAAAGGAGAGATAGAGGGAGAGATAGATCCGTTAATTGAATAAGTAGAGTGGTAATTAAGGGATTAAAGTGAAATTGGATTACAATTCACACCACACTGATTCATCCCCCCTCTTTACTTGTGATTATCATAAAGAGACCCTAACAAATCCTCAAAATAGAAGGTCGTGTAGTCCCGAGACTTTATATACTCCTCTATATTTATCCTCCCTTTATTAAATCAATAAATTAGTATTTTCTCCTAGGAATAAATACATCCCATTTTTTCCTTATTGATGTAGAATTGGAGCTTTCTATAATTCATGCTATTGAAGTCTTTGTCCCAGGATTTAATCACTATGGAAACATCCCTTATCTATTATTTATAGTGAAACATCATGTTTGTTATTCTAATATCCTAATATACATTCATGAATTCCTCATTAAAAATAATATTTCCCTTGTTACCCTCAATATTGCGATCTTAGGGTTTCATAAGTAGGTTTGGAATTTATTTCAATGTCAGATGATCCCTTATTTTGGTATAAAACCTTAACAACTAATATTTATTTAAAATATTGTATGTTAGAATTGGAATCATAATTTATTATATATTCCCATTTATATTCAATAGGTTTTCATTTTTTTAAAGTTTTATAGCGACCCAAGTATTATTTTCAAAATCGAATTCATATCTTTATTAATTTATTCTTTATAGAAAGATATAGCTATAGAATAAATTACTTATTCATCAAAAATGGGGTCATCATTTATTTTTTGTACCCTAAGAAATTTATTTAGAAAAACTATTATTTTGGTCTTATTATGCAAAAAACTATTAATTCATAAGATATGAAATATTCATGATGATGTTTTTTTCTTATATGTTTTTAAAAATCAATTATGTTCAACCAGATAATCAACATTATTTTCTACATTGTATTTGAACGAGCTCAAATAATGGATAAAGGTATAAATTGAATATTTTCCTCTAAATTATCTTTTTCATTTTGTTATTTTTATATATATCAAAATTAAACAATGAAAATAAATTCTAAATCCATTATTATAAATGATTTATTACTTCTTACATAACAGATGTAATTTAAATTAATACACCTAGGTTTATTTATAGTTATTTTAGTATTAGGAACAATGAAATATTAGAAACATCCTAATATTTTAAAATATAATAGATTAGATTTCCTACACTTATAAATTTTATAATGGGATAATTTAGACATCCTAGATATTATTATATTATGGATATTTCATGTTGAAAATAAAAATTCATCTCATAAATTATATGGTAAATTATATTTGTTAAGTATGTAATTTTTTATTTCTATTAAATTACAGTTTTTCCATTTGCTCAAACCATTATGTTTGAGGTTTATAAGGAGTAGTAAGTTGATGAATTATATTGTTTCCTTCATCAAACTTATTAAACTCATTCATACAGTATTCACTAACACTATTGAGGTTTAATAATTTAATATTACTATTTAATTGGTTCTTAACTTCATCTTAATATTTATCAAACATAATAAAATAATCATCGTTTGTTTTTTGGAAGATATAGATATAAATACCTATTATGTTTATGATTAAAACTAATAAAATATCTTATACATATAATAGTGAGTAAACAATAAAAATAAAAAAATATCATATTTATATATTTATAACATATCTAAATTTTATTAAAAAAATTTAATGTATTTTTTTAATAATTTTGGAATATTTTAATGTTTCACATTTATTTAATTCATTAATAAAATTAATTTAATTAAATTTCATCATTACAGTAAAAAATAAAAATTTATCTATGATAAATGATTAGTACATATATTATAATAATCAATCAAATAATTATAATACCTAATCATAAAATCAATATATAGTTGATTCGTCCCATCAATTAAATTCCTATCCCCATAAACATGTCACCCTTTGACAAGATAAACTTTTCAGATTAAAATGAATCCCCAAAACCATTATTATAAATTGGATCAATAAAAAACATATTCTTAATAATCATGGGTATATATAACATGTCTAGAAGTATAAATTTATTTCAAGTAGTAAAATATATTTTCACCCATCCTTGATCTGTGATATTGATGTTTTTATTGTTTCCTTGTTAAATCATGATATCACTCTCATCAAATGTTTGGAATATAAAATGTTCTTTGCATACAAGCACAATAAATCTAAAATAAATTACCAATTACTTCTTTATAAAAGTCATATTTTCTTTGGATATCACTTATACTATATTTTATTGACTCATAATATTTGTAGTTATCTTTTTCAAACTATTTAAATTGTGATATTCCCAAGAAAAAAATCCTACTTTTTATTGTAAATACACTCTCCCTTATTTTTTAAATGATGCCCTTTCCTTTTGAATTGTTAAATTTTCAACATGGAATGAAAGAAAGAGTATTTATTCACCTTAAAATTTAGATTATTAATATTAAAATAAAAATATAATTTCATTCCCCTATCTCACAACATGAACAATTTTTTTGATATGTAGATTCATTTTTTGTTTCTTAAAGGAAATATATTATTTATTTTTTTATAAGTGACTCATCAAATTTTTTCCACATAAGTGGAAAATTATAAATAATTACATCTAATTATAAAATTTGTTGAATTAAAATTTTGATAGAAACAAGTTTGATCATAATAAGATTAATTTCAATACCTTTATTTGATATTAAATTTATATCAACCATAACATAATTATGATATATTAATACAAGAGTTTTTTTATACCTTAATTCTAATCTTTGTATTTTAATTATAGTGTATCCCATATCTAATGTGTGTAATTTTTTTATCAGAAACAATTTTAAGCATATTTGGATAATTTTTCAAAGATATGATCTCAACATAAAACCACACCATCTTTACAGTTTTCCCTAATTCCACAAATTTGTTCTACTACTATAACTTAAATAGGGGAACCATCAAGACTTAGTGTAGGATCCTCTAGAAACATTATATAATTCAACTCGAAAATATAGAAAATCATTAAAATGGAGAAGGGGAATATTATCTTATCTTTCTATTGGGGGAAATATTTTATATCACATAAATAAAGTGTAAAAATTTCTTGACTCATAAAATTTCATGACTCCGAACCTATCTTCTACATTCTATCTTGAAGCTTTCATCCGTTTGATTATTAGAAATTGGAGGAATAATAGTTTAATAAGGATTAGAAATTGAATACTTAGAAAAGTAGTGTAGTCACATTCTAAAACATTTAAATCTACCCTTACAATTTTTTTGAATGTCTTGTTAGAAGTGTCCCTCATGGATACATTCAATGTGGATAGGAAATTTTGATTACATTTTTGATGTCTTAATTGATAAGATGAAAAACCTAAAATTTGGAAATAATAAGGGGAGTTAAAGGGAATGATAAAGGGGAATTTTTAAATACTCAAAATGTTATAGAAAAACCATATTTATAGGATTTTAAACAAATTGAGTTGCGCATACTCTATCACGATGAATCATTTTAAGTAAAGTTAAATCCCTATAATAGGAAACTTCTAATTTGAAAAATTTTAATTTTTCAATATTGAAAGTGTATTATAATTGATGTGGTGATTATTTATTGAATAATACTAATCAAACATCCAACTATAATTTTTTATTAAGCCACTTTAAGGAAAAGTGGGAAACCAAAGTTCGCACACAAAGACAACTACGTGATGAAAGAGCTCACAGAATTGTTAAACACAAGACTATGGTTATTTGAGTCTAATGATCTAAATAATTCCCAATGAAAAGTTCTAAACTGGGTGTTTGGATCCTCCCTAATAAGTTCTTCAAGGTGAGAAATCATTCTGTCCATTATCTGGATTAATTCCTCCAAGGTGATTTTGCCTTGGTTGAACCCTCGGGTGATGATTCGATCTTTCTCGTCTTTCCACGCTTATTGCTCCTCTAGGGCCTCAGTCTACAAGATTCTTTCATAAATCCTTAAAATATCTTCATTTGAGGTGTTTTCCCGAAGGAATTTTTCATTGAGGATATTCTTTTGAGGTCAATTAAGAGTGTTGAGGCTACTGTAAATATTATAAATAGTTCTGAATAAATTATATATTAATTTCAATGATTTTAAACTTTGTAAAAATTGGATAATTAATTTGTGATTAAGAGTCCTCTAAACCTTGTGTAATGTAATTATGTAGAGATATTGGAAATTCACCCATACCTTGAGTTTTTCAAATAGCATAAGATTAAACTTACTAATGAGTAATAGAAACTCTAATAATATAAGTGGAAAGTGTCTATCTAAACTACTTAAGAATCATCTATAGTTCATGTAAAAGTTACACTACCATAAAACATAATAATTGGAAAAGGAAATATATGTTTATGATTTTTTTTATATGAATGTAATATTCATATTATAATATGAAAGAGTTACTTATAAACTAAGTTAATATAAATTATTCCCAAGTATTGTAGATAGACTAAGGTACACATGAGTGATTAGAATGAAACTTAAGTTCCACTATTTGAAATGTGGAATATTCAAGAATTTAATAGTCATTTTCTCTTATAAGAGGGAGGCTCTATAAAACGTGGAAAATTAGATAATCCATATAAAAATTATACTTTGATGATATTTTATGGTTATTAAAATTAAAAGTGTCTTGAAATTGTTTTTAATCTATGACTAAAGATATGTTTTTGTGGAGTATTTAAAAATAATTTTTCCATTCAAGGAAAAGTTGATCGGGATGTGAAATTATTTAAGGAAGAAAGACTAGCAGAAGTCATGTTGGATGTTTTAGATACAAACACACAATAGGAAGAGTGATAGGACATGATGAAAGGTGAATATTATGAGGAATTTTTTATTCCATATTATATGGTACCTTGAAAAGACTATTTCATTTTGGAGAAAAATTAGGACCACTCATTCCATGAGGGATTACTTCATATCATGAATATTTTCTATAAGAACATAATATATACATAGATTTTAAGATGATAGAAGTTATTTAAGATGTTTTTTATAGGATAAAACTATATGTTATTTTATAGTTGTGGAGATTAAGTGATTTAATAGAAATTGAGTAATGTTAACTCATCATATCACTTGACTTTAAAATCCTGATATTAAGGATAATTATATTGGAATTATTGGATAAATATTAATATCGAATCAAAGTGAGTCAACTGAAGGGTTTTAGTATAATTAAAATTTGAAAACAAATATAAATTAAATATGTTAGATATATAAGAACTAAAGTAGGATAAAAATCTATTATAAAAAAAATAAGGAGTGACGTGATGCGGTGGAAAGTCTAAAGAACCTTTCAATCAATGGTGAGAATTACTAAAAAGGATGAAGATATTATGTGTTTTATTTTATGAATGAATTTATCATACGAAAAACTGATATGAGTGTAAAAATATAAAATAATGTTTCAAAGGATTTTAGGGTAGTTGAAGTCCATTAAATAAAAGAAGAAGATCCCCTTTGGCGATAATCTGACATTTTAAAATTCATTTGACTACATTTTTCACTATTATTGATAATTTGTTTGTCAAATAATGTGAATTTAAATAATTATTTTCATGTGAAAATGTATTCAGATACACTAATTAGGTTGAGTATGATATATACCCCAAAACCACTTATAATCATAATTGATATTTGGGAAATTTTTTTGACTCAGAATCAAGTAAATCTCAAGGGAATATTCTCCCATGATGGGGGTAAAACTTATAAAAATATCATTTCTATTGTGTTTTTTTATTTTTCATGCATTTAGGAAAGATTGGGAATGAAAATTTGAGTGGATCATACTCTAAAAAGTAAGATGTTTTTTTTCAAGAAAAAAATTCTAAAAGAGATACCATAGATTAAAATTCTCCTTATTAGTAGTTGAAACCATTCTTGGGCACATTAACTTATATTAGAGCACCCAGTTTTCCTCTATTAGGTCTATATTCTATTGGATTTGGATAATATAAACTCTGTTTATTGTATATGTATTATTATATTTTATGGAAAAAACTACCTCAGATGGAATAATATAATGATATCCTAACTTCTTTCACCTGGCATAGAATTGATTTATAAAACTACTATGATATTTCCTTAAATTAAGATAGATTCACCAATTCCATTTTATGATAAGATAAATTTATAGGTATAAATAATGGAAATAAATTTCATACTTATGTATTTATTAGATAAATTTTATGAATTTTTTTGGGGATTCAAAAAGAAAAATAAATTTGGGAAAATGTGGAAAATAATTTTAAAGGGAATATATATATTAAAGAAGAAAATATGAAAATATAGAGAAGAAAGTTTGAATACAGGAAAATGGTTGATGAAGGAACTTTTGATTTCTATGTTATAAGAGTGAATGAGACAGTGAACACTATCGAAGGTAATGGATAAATGTTTAAAGACTCCAAAATTATCAAAACAAGGAACCTTCTAGATAAAATTGATCTAAAAGTTTACTTATAAAAAGATAAAGATGATTTATCCCATGATGAACTTATTAATATTCATATTTTTAATAAAATGAGAAAAAATACACCATTCAAGAAGAAGGATAAAGATGAAATTTATTTTGAATCTAAAAGAGAAATAAAACTCAAGTAAGAAGAAGATAAGAGATCAAATTATTTTTAATTTTAATAAGAAATGGATTTTTATTATAATAAAATTTTAGATCTTGTATAAAGGAATCATAAAAAAATAAAATTAAAGTACCATTGTAAAATTCTTATAAATTTTTTCAAACGTGGTGATGTTGGGAATTTTTTAATTAATTTTTACAAAATAAAAGTATTATGTTTATGGGATATAAGTATGATAAAATACCATATAAAAATAAATTGGGTAATAGTAAAAAGAAATTCAAATTTTTTTAGATATTAAGAACAATTTTATAAGAAGGAAGGGAATAAAAATGATGAGAAATAAAGAGGGAGTCAACTCCAATCAATGTTTCCAATTATAATATGATGAGATTAAAAAATTCACAAAGTTTATGTATTTTGTTGAAATTATTAATGAAACATCATTTAGTGAAATAGAAGAAGGTAAAGATACATTTATGGAGAATATGATTGAGGTTAAACTCGAATCCCATCCTTATAATAATACTAAAATCAAGAAGGAAGTTAGGTTATTGAAAAAGAAAAATGAAAATAAGTTTGAAGAAAAATATGAGCTTATTAAGATAGAATATGATTATATTGAATAAATTAAGTGGCACAAGTTGAATATTGAAGAATAAGATAAGTTGGTGAAATTACTTGATGAAAATCATTATATATAAGAAGAATATTAAAATAAAACACATTCAATGTATCTTGAAGTTAAAAATTATCTAAGGAATATAAAAATGGATATCATCAAAGAATTGTATGTTAAATTATAAACCTCCAAAGCTATTAAGAATGTTTTCCCATAAGGGTTGGTAAAATCTACCTTGATAAACATAAAAATAAAATTTACATTTCTAGTTGTGTAAGATATTTTTTAAACTTAGGGAATGTTTATGTTAATCCTAAAAATGATAAACATTTCTATACTTAAATTAAATATTAAGTTAGTTAAATAATAACTATTTCCCTTAGATATAAAGATTCATAGAATATAGGAAGACACCTACAAAATATTTCTAGAAGTTTTTTATCAGTATAGAAGATATGAATTTATTGGATAATACTAGGGTCATGTAATCTATGGGAATAAATCCTATTAATGTGGGTACAATATGAAACTCTCTTGGATAAGGAATGATTTTAGGGGGAGTTACACTAAAATAATAAGTAGTTATTTTAAAAAATTAAGGAATAAATCAAGAATTGGAAAATATATGAAGAAGAGATCATTAGATTTATTTACAAAAATATGGTTTATATTTTAAAAGAAATATATGGAATATTTAACCAATATTTTCATAGTTCTAATGAATGTATGAATATTCTTATTGAATACCTTTCTTTTAGTGAAAAAGGTAAATAAATTCAAAACAAAATGAAGGAAGAAAAATATATGATTATTAACGTAAGCCATGGATTTTTGATAGTGGTTATTCCTATAAAATGGTATGTGATACTAAAACTATTAAAGACATGGATGATAATTATAGAGGATTAGTTACATTTGGTAATGATAATTTTTTAAGAAATAGAGGTATTGGTACTATAGAAATAAAATAAAAGAGTTCGAAATCCAATGATATCATTTTTTGAAAGATGTAAACAAAATATATTAAGTTTGTGAAAATTATGTTATGAGTTTAATGAATTTATTTTCAGTTAGAATTCATGAATCATCAATAACTCAAAATATTTATTAATTTTAATCAAGGGATATATAACCCATTGAAATTTATTACAAAATTTAAATCATTTTAATTTTAGTAATTTGAGTTCTCAGGATAAACAAACTATGAAATATATTAATTGTACATTATGGTCAAATATGTTTGAGTAAAATATAAAATAATATTTTGGGGAGATATCTACCCCAACCAAAGAGATATATAAATATTTTCTTTTATAAAACATGTCATTAGGAGTATATGGTTTATGGAACTAATAAAATATTGTTATTTCAGTCTTCTAGGCCACATGAGCTAATAAATTTTGACTTATGTGGGCCTATGAGATAAAATTATACTAGTTGTTATATTTAATTTATGAAATTTATTTATGAATTCATATGAATGACCATTTTTATGTTCATAAATAATTACTTATATTTAGTAGACATGGTTAAGATTTTTAAAAGATATGCTGATAAATACTCAGGTGTTCATATATAAATGTTGATGAATGATAATGAGAAATAATTCACTTGGTATTATTTTTAATTATATCTTTATAATATTGGAAATAAATTCTAATAAAATTATCCTTATACTCCTCACCAAAATTTATTTATTTAAATAGATAATAAATTTATTTTTGGAAATTGTAGAAACATGCTAGCTGAATATAAGTTATCAGAATTGTTTTAGAGATAAGAAATGTTTAAATTTTTACATATAAACAATATATTATTACTAAGAATAGATTAAAACATAAAAACATATGAGAAATATAATTTGAAGAAGAATAATACAAATTAATTCTTATTTTTAGAAGTCTATTTTTCATGAAGATCAAAAATTCAAATCTGGGAAATTTCTAAGAGAAAGATAAAGAAGAGATCTTTATGGGTTTTCATTCTTACATAAGAGGATAAATTCAATAGAATAAAAAGATAAATAAGTTATTAATTGTTATTTTGTGATAATTATTGAAATTAAACCTAACTTTGGTTAAATATTTAATGAATATTTTGAAAATTTAGATGTAGAGAACATGCGTAATTTTTGTAAACAGATTAAAAAATAAATTGTAAATGAACCAGATGTTACTAATGTTGACTAAGATCAAACCAGTGTTGTGGAGGAAGATATTTATGTTTAATTAAATAATTATATATTGAAAACTAATATTAAACCAAATAATTTTATTTTAAATCAATAAGATCCAATCCAAACTAGAAGAAAAATGATACTTGAAAACCAAAAAACACTGATTTCACTTGTAGAACTATAATCAATGGAAGAGACAGTTGAGGATATATAATGAATAAGGGATATGAATCCCAAGATAGACCATATTAAGAAGAATGTTTATTGATAAAAATTCCCAACACTATAAGGGGAAAAATTTATTTCTACTATGCGGTTATTTAGAAATAAGATGAATAAAAAAGGTGTGCCGGTAAGAAACAAATCCAACTTGGTGTGAAAATGTTATTCGCACATGGAAGGAATTGAATTTGAAGATAATTTTTCACAATAATCTAGAATATAATATATTACTATTTTTTTATTTTTATTAACTCAAAATCACTACAAATTATATCAAATGGAAGTGAAGCCTAATTTTTTAAATAAAGAGGTTGAAGAAGAGGTTTTTATTGAGCAGATTTAAGGATTCATTCTTAATAGTGATGGAATAATGATTTTTATGTTGAAAAAAATTTATATGAATTAAACTAAGATAATAGGGCCTAGTACTCTATGCTGGATATCTGCATAAAACAATTTAATTGATATAAATAGAAATTTCACAACAACTTATATGTGAAAGAGATGAGTTTAAGTACCTAAATTTTCAATGTTCATGTTAATGACATAATTTTTACAGGTGACAAAGAGTATACTTGTGATTAATTTTTAAAATAGATAAAAATTCATTTCAAAATGTCAATTCTGAGGGTATTTATGAATATTATGGGAATTCATGTTATTAAAATAAAATACTATATATTCTTGTCCCAAGAAATATATTCTATATAATTTATGAATAGATTTTGCATGGAAAACTCTAAGAAAATATCAAAACCCATATCAATTCATATTAACTTCAGAAAATAGGATGTTGGAAATAATTTCAATCATAAATAATTCTTAAATATCATTACAAACTTTAACTATCTTACAACATCAAGATAAAATGTTATATATGTCATGAAACTTTATAAATGATATCAAATTTATCTAAAGGAATCAAAATTTCTAGCTGCTAAAAGAAATTTCATGTGTATAAATGGTACATTAAGCAATGATTTGATGTATCAAATAAGGATATAATTGAATATAATGGGTTTTACTAAGGCATTTTCATAAGGATACTAATGTGATAGAAAATATACTTCAGGTAGCACTTTATTTTTATTTTAAAATTGCATGTGCTTCTGTAGAAATAATGGAAACTTAGTGAATTTGAATAAATCCATGACTGTATATGTTTTTGTAAGAAAATCCTACACCCAAATTCATTTAAATAAAGTTAATCTATAGGACTTGAAAATAATATTTGAGAATCTATTGAAGATTAATTTTGATATTCAATGTGACATTGAATTTTTTTAAGAATATCATCCAAAATTGCAGATCTTAGTATATTTATATAAAATATCATTCCACTAAGGAATATGTAGATAATAGAGATTTGAGTATAGAATATATCTCAATAAAGTATTATATTTTAGATATTTTTTTGATTAATAGAAAACAATTAGTTTACTGAGGTATGTCTAAAACATCATTTTAGCCTTCCTAACTCACTTGAGGATTTGTAGGAATAATAGCCCAAAATGATTTTGATTCATTTGTCAAAAGGGGCTAGAAGTGAACCAAAAATATTATGAGATAAAGGTATAAAAAATAATTTATATTTTATGAATCCATGGTTGTGGTTGTTAGAAATAAGCTGGTGAAAATTTTAATGAGTGTATAGATGCTAGGGGAGATATTGTGATTAACTTGGCTGCATTTTTCTTATCACCGATAGATATAATTCTCTCAATGAAATTTCCTTATATGATATTGTGGTGTTAGGGATTTTTTATTTAATAATTTCTTTTATTTAATGAAAGTTGGAATTATTTCATAGCGATGGAAAAAAATAAAAATAGTGATATTGAAGAACCCAGAAGAATTATTTAAGTGTTTTATTTGGTGTTAACAATTTATTAAAATTATTGTAAGTTAATAAGGATGTGTTTATAAGGTTTTATAATGTTTCTGAGTTTATTTTTGATGTGTCTCACCTAATGTAACAATATTGAAATGGTTTTGAGGAAATTATATATTAATTATGAGTTACATAATTTTAGTAAATCTTTTCCAAGTACGTTGTGTGTAATGGTCCTATAAACAATTTGTGAAATAAACTCAAAGTAGATACTAGAAATTTGGATATTTCCTTAGTTTTACTAATAACGTTAGAGTAACATTACTAATGGGTAAGAGTAACTTTATATTAGTGGAATTGTTTTATCTCAAATGCTTAAGAGTCATTTGAAGCTCTTATAAATGTAATAATGCCTTCAAAAATAAACATTGTAAAAGGAATTAAATATGTAAGATTCATTTAATTTTTAAAAAACAGTCTTATGACATTTCATATGATCCATTTATAGACTATTTAAATTTAAATCATACCTTTGTACCATATTAACACTATTGTTTGTATGATGATTTAATTAAAAAGTAAGAGACATTCTATGAAAAATAGAAAATTATATAATTTAATATTCCATTAAACATAAAAGAGGGTAGTTATATGAAATGTGTAAAAGTCTAAAAGTTGTCAAGAAATTATACTCTGATGATGCTCTATTGTTCTTCCAAATTATAAATGTAACATTATAATGTTTATTCCATGATTTAAAATGACTTGTTATGGAGAATTAAAAAAGATGGGTTCTATTCCATGAAGAAGATGATCAATATATGATGTTATCTAAGAAAGAAAGCCCATCCAACAATAGTTTTTATTTTTGAGATACAACAAAAATATGGGAATAAATCCATGAGTTTTGAATGATGAAGAAAATATCATATGGAATGAATAATGTTGCGATATGAGGTTCTCTTTTATAACTGTTTTGTTTTGGATAAAAGTGAGAACCACTCTTTCTATGATGGATTTCTTCATGTCATGAAGATTCTCAATTTGTTACTTCATATAGGCATATATTCAAGGTAATAATGTATATTTTAGATATTTTAAAGAGAAAGAAACTTCATATTATTATGTAGTTATAGGGATTAAGTGAATCTATATATTTTGAAGAAAATGAGTCTTGATAATTAATGACAACATATGAGTTTAAAATAAAAATATTATCGGGAATTATATTATACCATTTGGTCCATGAATTATATTAAATTGAAGTGTCATAAATGAAGGGTTTTTATACTCTAAAAACATGACAAATATATTTGAGAAATATCCCAGATATATAAGAATTGTATAATGGGAAAGTGGTGTTATCAAAAAGGAAGAGAGATACCGGAAACAATGACAACTCTGAAGAACCTATCTGACGAAGGTGAGAATTATTGAGAAGAAAGAATAAATAATTTTTATTCTTTCAAGAATGTGGTAATAATTTTGAAAAATAGATATTAAAGGTGATTGGTATTAAGGTTTTTTGGAATATTTCATGGAAGTCTAAGTCCTATATTTGAGAGATGAATCTCACATATTGCAATGTTGTGACATTTTAATTTTTTTTGAAGCAATTTTTCACTATGTTAGGATTTTTTATTATCAATTGGTGGGAACTAGTATATTAATTATTGGGATACAAAGTGTTTGGAAACACTAATTTGTTTCAAGATGATATCTAGCCCAAAACACTTGTAATCATTATTTATATTCCTGGAAAATTTGTGACTTGAACTCAACTCAATTATAATAAGGATATAGTCAACCACCATGGGGGAATAATTTATAAATATATTTCATTTCCTATGTTATTTTATTTATGTAGCATCGGGGAAAGATAAAGAAATAATATTTGAGTGGATCAAACTCTAACAAGAGAAATGTGTTTTTTTCATGAAAATAAATTATAAAATAAGTACCACTGATTCAGCCCCCCTTTTGAGTGGTAAAAAACATTCCAAGTCACTTAAATCATATATATAAATTTTTTACATCAATTAACTCATTTTTAGTGCTCTTTTACATCCATATGAAAATATCCATTTTATAAACTCTCTATGGAGTAAAACTAGTAACACCCATTTGAAGAGACATTAAATTTAAATTTATAAATGAAAAATATTGCACTATATACCCTTTATTAGAATAAAAACTCATCATGTATTAATATTTTAGTAGTAATTCCTAACTCATCCTCCAAATAAAAAAAATGATATTGACCCCATATAGTTGTGGTTACTTTATAAAATATCAACAAATATTTTATAAACTTTATATTTACCATTATACATTTTGATTTGGATATTATTAAAAAATTGTTGGGTTTCCATCACTTAATATTTTTTTATTTTTATTTTATCCTCATTTTTTATTAGTTAGTTGTACAATATATTTAATTATAACTTTTTAAATGGATATGAATGTTGAATTACAAAGAAAATTATTTGAGAATCATTATGTTAAAATTATCTCACATAATTATGTAAAAAACCAACATTTTAAAACATTCTATTGTAAGTGAAAATATAATCCCTCAAAATGTGTTCGTTACTATTATAATTGATAGATAAAAGATTCCCCAAAATATTCTATAACTTATATCCAACAATAAGTTTCTATTCTTTTCCAACTCAACTCAATTATTCATAAAAAAAGTAAATTTTGAATCCAATGTCAAATGTGGAATACCGTTTGGATTCCTAATCACCTGATATATATCACAACAACTAAGAGCAAGTAACCAAGTTGGTGTGGAGTAATATATACCACTAATGTATTATATCCCTGATTAGAGTTTCATTCTAATAAATATGAATAACTATTATGAAAATAAACTCAAATCATTGGTCTTCATTAAATATACAAATATTTTGGTTATTTATTTCTAATGATCCTACCTAGATTACTAGTATATCTAATAATTTTACATATATAATTTGTGATATAGGTTATTATTCAATTAATCACAGTCATTGAAAAAATGATTTCACTAGAATATTATAATAGTGTCATAACTCGAGATGTATTAATAAAAAATTTTACACTAGAGTTAAATGATAAGATGATTATAAGTATTCAACATCTAATCAATATAATGACAATAAATTAAATAAAAACCACTACAATAATTTTTTAACATTAATTCCTAGAATTTTATCTATGATTATAAGGTCATTTATTTTAAATGTATAGGATATAAATTTACTTGTCTTATTAACATCAATAACGACTTTTCAAAAAAATCAATTTATCATCTATATTGAGAAACAAAATAATACTATATACTTTTTAAAAATTAAAAAAATAAAATTATCTACATTATTATGAAAAATATATTAATAAAATAATATAATAAATACTTTCATTCCAGTTTTAGCATATTTTTTTAAGACCATAAATAGATTTAACTAATTTACAAACTTTATTTTCATTATATTGTAAAATAATTTTTTTTGGTTATCTTATGTAAATTTCTTTATTTAATAATTTTTTTAAAAATATAGTATTTATATTCATTTTATAAATATATTATTATTTAACTAATAAATTTTAGTCAATATTGAATGAATCTGAGAAAAAATAGAATAATTCTCAAAATAATCAATACCAATGTTTTTGCATAAACCTATAACAATTAATATTTCTTTAAAATATTGAATGTGACCACAAGAATCATACTTTATTTTAAATACCCATTTTAATTTATTAGTAATTTATATTTTAAAAAAATAAATAATGGAATATGTTTTACTTCCCATAATAGAATCTATAAAATAATTAATTACATATTTTTATAAATTAGCATATATGGAATACATTTTTTCGTTATATGATATGGGTTAATAATCTATGGTTAGTAGCATATGATATTTTTTAAGTGATTATTATTCTGATCCCCTTAAAAAAATTCTATGAATTTAGGAGAAGTAAAATATGGATTTATATTTTTTTACTTACTAGGTCTTATACATTTTTTTGGTTTAACTAAAGAATTATATATATTATCTACTATTTTAATTAAATTATATAGAAAAATATTTATATAAACATGATAATTAATTTCATCAAAAGTATTTTTATAAAATTTTATCATAAAATTTGTTAAATCTCTTGAATCAAAAATATATTATTTCTAAATAAATAATTATACATCCATTACTATTTTCACATGAACAAATCAAATTCATCAATTATTCAATGTACACTTTAGTTATTTTATAATCTAGAACATTGAAATATACTAATCACCGATAACCTTGAAAATATAAATGATTAGGTTCCCAAAAATTATAAAATTCATAAAGGGATAATTTATATTTGATGGAAGTACTTATATTATCATTATGACATGTAAATAATAAGGATTTATCCCATAAATTAGATATAAAATGAGATTTATTAAGAATGAAATTTTCAGAAGCCCTAAAAAATAATTGTTTAAAATATTAATGCACTTTACATTGAGATATGGAGTTATCTACTAAGCATTACTCAATACAGTAATGTGGCGATTAAATTAATATCACATTAGAGGAATATGATGACATAGTTTGTTGAGTTATTAATTCCTAATATTTGAATATGTTTATCAGTTTTGATTATTATAAAAATTCTCATAGACTCATTTGAGGTTTTTTGTAGTAAATAGGTTGTGAATAAGGTAATAAATTCATAGAATTCTTATACCATGTTTCCATGTGTTAAAAACAACATCATTTTTTATGTTCAATAAAAAATCTCTTAAAAAAATTAGAAAAAAGTGAATTCAGATGGCTATAGTTTTTTGAGATGTTGAAAAATACTTATTGGAGACTATGAAGACAAAAACATCATTATGGTTTTATTTAACATGTCATTGTTTTTTGGGAAATAGAATCTTGATTTCAAGAAAATCCATTCGATTGATATATTAACTATGTTGTGGTTTTATTGGTTCTATAAGAAAATAATTATTTACTTTGAATAATGTGAAAATTTTGATATCCATACATAATTTCATAATATATTTACAAAAAAGTTAAATGGATATGTTTGAGAGAAGTAGAAGGTTCAAAAAAATTTATTTATGGGAGAATCATGAGGATGATAAAAGAAGATCATCAATGGTCACTTATAATCACTAATAATAATTCATTCTCTTTAAATCATCATTCATACTTTTAAGGAGTTTAATTCCTTGTTTCTACTCTATAATTTTTTCTTAAATAAAAATAATACAATAATGTGTGATGTGAAATAATAATCACTAATCATAAAGGGATTAAAAATTGATAAATTAAGTAACACAATATTGAAAAAATCTCTTATGTTTATTTTATATTTTATAAATTTTAATTTATTGCATCAGGATTGATTGATTTTTCAATTAATTATATTGTGGAATAATTATAATGAGAGTATAATATATTGTGGTTTAGGGGAATTTGTTTACGATAGTTTATCCACAATGTATGTGATTCATGTAATGCCTCGACCCAGCGAACCTGAATAGTGTATGTCTTAGTAATGATAAGAGACTTGATGTGAACCAACCCATACACCATAGAATATCAAATTTTGGTGATATTTTATAAACAATATTAGAGTGAATATTCTCTCAATATCATTAAAATAAATGAAAAATAAATAACATATTCCTTATAAATAAAATAATATCAGAGTATGTTTAGGGGATTACATATAAAAGAAAACCGTAAATTAATAATCATACACCCATTCTATATCAACATGAACTATAAAATCCATTTATCACAAAAATCTCAACAATATCACCATTAGGCTGATAATATAGAAAATAAAATACACAAAGTGGATATACTATAAACCCACAAGCTTCTCCTCAATCCTCTCTCCAAAGTCTATTGATGTAATATAACTATATCCCCTATACAACCATTTATTAGGATTTCACAATAGACCTAAGGTCTATAAATCTATGAGAGTTCATGTACATGTGTGTGTATGAAAAATTCTGTAGTCCACCACTAATTTTATGCCTATTATAGACCTCTATAAACTAGTGTATTAACATGATGAATAAATATATTAATATAACATAATATGAAAGAAATCAATTCATGTCATCAGGTGCTAACATTAACACCATAACACATGAATATACATATATTAGCCTCTATAGATGAATTATTCCTAACATGGTATAGTAAAACATGGATGTTGTCATGTATTATAGCCGGTATAGGAACTGTAAGGAAGAATATATACGTAGTGGAGAATGACACATCCATTGAAGGAAATCATGTCATTGAGGGGTGTATCATTAAATATCACACTAAAGAAAGAGTAAATGTTGATGTTAGATCATGTAATACCTACTTATCTATCATATCCATGTGATATAAATTCACAATATTGAATGATTCACTTAATTTGTGGAACAAAACACTCCTCGGAAGAAGGATGATTATAATGATAGATAATGAAATAGAAAAAGAGAATATGAAACTAAAAAGAGTGGATTAATAACAAATAAAAATTATAAAATAGACAACCAACTTGTAAACCATAAAATATTTCTATGGAAGATGGAAAAAGGGGGTGTATCATGAAAATTCATACTCGGGAAAAGGAACACGTAGCTGAGATATCACAATATACGATGGGTAAAGATATATTTGGGTGATATATAATGAAATACCACAATTTGTAGAATATAAAGAGGTCTTGAGTCTTCCCTTGGGTCTCTAACACACGAACTGAAAAAAAAAGATTTTCTTCATATGCACAAAATGTCAACATTATAAGAATGAAAACGTAACAAACATAAAAAAAATTTAATGTACACCGAAGTCCTAGTCCTATTTTATCATCTAACTTCTTTAGCACATCCCACCTCATAACTCATATTCCCATAAATATAAGTCATTGTGAGATGAATTGTTCATATATTTTATTATGCAAATGGAACAATATTTTCTAGTTATAAAGGACCTAACTAAAGTACATAAATAATGGTTCTATCACATGTTCAAATATTATTAAGTGAACATGAATCATATAGGTCACAACCAAATATAGTCTCAATAGAAAACTTCAAAATGATTAACTCTAATATTATGGAATTTAAATGATGGTAATGATACCCATAAACAATTTATAATTCAAACCATGCACATGTAATATAAAAAAATTAATTATTAAGACAACATATCTAACTATCCTAGAGATGAATGTTTTTCTATGACCATCAAACCATGTAAGGATTAATCCCTATGGATAATAGTATTTTCCCTAATAAGAACTCAAGACCCAAGAATATACTTTTCCAACCCATTACCTATAAATCTACATAAAGAGATTCCATTTCCTTTATATATATCCATAAAAACAATTTGTACAATCCTAACCATAAAATAACCAAAGGATTATAAGGTGTATCCTACCCATGAAAAAACCAAAATCCACCATTTACCTCTTAAGTGGAAATTTTGATTATCCTCAAGAGCATCTAGTCACCCTACAATCATTTTGAATGAAGATAGGACTACATTACCCCCCCCCCCACATATATATAAAAGAACCCTTCGTTGGATAGTTATAATAAATATAATGTTCAAAGAACCATTTTTTTTCTATCACATGAAATCAGTAGTCACTCCCGTTATAGACATAGTCACTGGGTGAATGTGAAATCACAAAATCTATTTTAGAAAATTCATTTTTCCCAATGAAACATCTCCAAATCTAAATCAAGATATGAGAACCATTTTGTCCAAATTTGTGTCACCCAAACACAAGAACTCATTAAATAAAACTAGAATATACATAAAACATGTGATATATAGATTTATATATAAGGTAACACCTTCTTAGAACTTAATATATTTACCCTATAAAATACCACTTGTAAATTCAGATCCATTTTACTGAAATCTATATATCAAACAAAATAGAACTATTAAGTGTTTTCCTATTAAACAACAACAAAGAACTAGAAACAATGTCAATAATAATATGAATTACCTTATCCTGGACTATAAGAGTTCTTTGATAAAAATGGATTGTTCATCAGGAGAGAGAAAAAGATATGAGATATTGAATAATTTAATAGAGAGGGGTAATGGGAGGGGGAAATATCCCTAACACATCATTGAAAAAATTGAACGGGATGGGGTGGGGGTGAGGGTAAGTGTCACAACTCCCCCCCATATAAGGTACCCCTACTAGGATAAAAATGTCAGAAGGAATATTATTATGTTCAAATCCTACCTCTAATTGGCCACATGATGGAAATAAGCACTAAGGGTATATCATACATACAAAAGGGAGGATTTACCCTCTAAGAGAACATGAGTAATGGGAGATAAGACAAGAAAAAAAAATCAAATCATGATTATAAAGGTAAAATAAAACCCACATACATGCATGTACATTCATATAAAACTAGTAAAGAGGTAAATGAAACTATAAGTACCTAAAAGGTAACCATGTATGTGACCACGATGCACAAATAAATTCCTAACAACAATGATATAGTAATATTCAACATGATATCCAAACTACTCCTGTTGACCTGAAAAAAATATTATATATATGGTAGTCATAATAGGTATACTCAGCAGGATCCTCCCCAAATCCTCTCATACAAATGATAAAAAATCATACAAAATCCTAATCAAAATATTAAAGTTAACCCATTACCTAAAAACGTATAATAAGTTCACAGATTCACTATGGATATCTCTCACTAGTATCACATAAAAGAGATCATATAATATGGTAATAAAACAAGGGTACCCCACTATCGTGTCCCCACTAATTTTCTACCCTACACTAATTCTCTATTTCCGGGGCTATCTCTCTCTAAAAAATCCATCCCAAAAAACACCTAGGATAAAGTATCATGAGATTAATATCATGAATCGCATATTCTCTTAATTCCATGATACATTTCTAGATTGTAAGTGAGTACTTTATAGGATCCACCATAACCTGTATGTCACGTATTATACACTGAGTATTAAACCTCAAGCCATCACAACCCATACACCAAGTAATGTAAATCAATCCTTCAGAGTCCATACATGTCATACATATACTAATACTTAATATACTATATTTGGAGATGGATGTGTGTGAAATTACCAAAATCTATTTAAACCCTCTACAAACATGCATGTGGAAATATAACCACCATACATAATAGCACATAAATCTACTAGGAGAAGAGAGTAGGTCTAGAGGGGGTAGTCAATCAACTATACCTCACCGACCTTGATGTTGGCGGATACACCCTCCTCGAGTACATTGAGTGTTAGTCATCTTCCTAATGAAGATGTGATATCATATTAAATCATAAAACATATTGAATATAATATTTCACACAACCACATTATAGGAATTAACCTAGTATTCAGCTCAACTGTAACAATCATCACCCAGAGACCTAACTGCCATTGCTAAGAGTTCAGTATCATATTAGTAAAAAATAATTTGAGAATAATTACATTAATAAATTTATTTATCATTCATATTTACATTAATTAAATCATTAAACATTAATAAAACTCATTCAAAAAACACTTTATTAAACCTTGAAGGTGATGTCCATTCCCTCTATGCATAATCCAATAGATTCCACAGATTCTCAAGATTATCAATATTTTTATTAAAAAAATCACTAAACCCATGGGTTAAAATACTATGTATCACTTCAATTATTGAAATACCTTGATTCATGCTCAAATTTACCCAAGATATGAAGGTAGAATGGTCCTTGTAGTTTATCTTGGGTTATCAAATCCTTAGAGACATAAGAAGTATCCTACAGACACATACATTCTATGGATTGTTTTTGGATATGAAGTGGCCAAATTGGGTTTATTTAATATGTTTTTAAAGGATATCTACCAGATTTAAGTTAATTAAATTTAAAAGAATGATTTGATCCTAGGTTATCACTCAGGGTGGATTGAACGTATTTTCTTTTCAATGATTTCAATTTCTTATAGTTTAGATGGGTTCATTTAAGAAGATAAAACAACATTATCACTTACTGGTTTAATACCTACACCCTTTAATACTAATCACCTATACACTTGAAGGATAAAAGTTTTGAGCACTTCAAGGTAACTGTTTGTATAAGCACTTGAAGTGTGTGGCCTTAAATTCAACAAGGACTATGGAGTTTAAAAATCATCAAATAAAAATCTCAATTAAAGAAGTGATTATAAATTAATAGGGTGATAAATAACATCCAGTCCATCCCCTTTCTACTCCCTTAGGTCAACCCATAATGGGTAAGCCCTACATTGATGCTATGGTATCAATGGAAGCAGGAAGTAGACTCATGAGGGAGGAAGTGAATAAGTAAAGAAAACAATAAAAAGAAAATGATCACTCCACCATTGTGTGAATAATTTCACAAGGTTTGGTGTAAATAAATTCACACCTTGAGAAAACAGTATCAAAGTGAGATGGAGAAAAACAGAATAATAGGAGAATAATAACTTTTATTAAGAAACTATGATGAATTAAAACAACTTACATGTGAAGGAATAACATTATAAAGACAAATTGGCAGCATAACATTAAGATGAAAACAATGCTCCAAGATGAAAAAATACTCCACCAAAAGTGCCTTAAATAGGCATTTTGAGAGACTTGGGTGGATCCTACAATAGTAAAAAGCATCCCACTTTATTATGGTAGGCCTAGGGTGGTGGAATGCTTGTGGAACTTGGACTTTTCCACACTTGACCCGAGGTGGAATATAGTTTTCATCCTCTGAACAGAACTGCTTGTAAGACCTTCTAGATAGCCGAATCAGAGTGGGACATAGATGAATAAAATGGTTACCCGTATGTCTCCTAATGTATGGTACAATTTGGTCTCATATGGAGTTGTGGATTCCAAGATATGATCATATTAGTAGGATTTGTTTCTGGGATGCAAAATCTGGGAAAGAATTTTATCGCCAAATTGGGCCACCTTAATGACCTCCATTGAAGCCAAATTAGCACTGTCTCTTGTAGAGTTATTTGTTCCTCTACATGTTTTCTAGAATCACAATAAATTTGGGATTCATGGGCTTTTATTTCTGGGACCACATTCAAATCAGTGGTCTGGTGTCCAATATAACTTCTCCATAATTGTTTCCATTAATCACAAAATCTTCCCATCTTGTTCCATGAATTATCCATTGATCCTTGAATGAAACATGTTCATATAGAAGTGAAGATAAATTTCCCAAAATATCAAATTCAAATATGGATAATTACATTCCTTAAAATTAGATGAATCATTGGGTAATTTAAATGATTTTAAAAAATGTACCACATAATAGTGCATTTTATGAAGGAATTACAATCATAATGTGAAATGATGTTCAAAGTGTAAAATGCACTAAAATAGTGTTTATTAATAATAAAGAACATGAATATTGTATAAATTAACAATGAATATTAGCCTCATTTAGTGGCTAATCACACCCCCCAACTTGAGTTTTTCTAGTCCCGAGAAAAATATATCTCAACAATATGAAATTCGAATTCTCTTTTCCGAAAACATTTTAATACATAATGATAACCAAAAACCCTTATACCAAACAATCATGAAACCCATAAAAATATTTTAATACAAGATAGTTTCATAAGCAGATTCCAATCCCAAGCCCATTCCTTTGTTCAAATTCATTGCCATATTTCATCCAATATCAATTAATTATTAGGATGTGTTGTGTATTACAATAGACGAGAGATTGAACTAAATTACTTGATGAATGTTCTATGGAAAACAACATGTACTAAGAAATAACTCACTTCCTTGACAGTTTTGGGTGATAGAAGGTGAAGAATGATGTCAACCTTGGATTGATCAACTTCAATCCCCCAACTTAAGACTAGATGTCCTAGAACTAGTCCGTCTTTAACCATGAAATGGCATTTTTCCCAGTTTAGGACTAGATTATTTTCTTCACATCATGACAAGACTCTCTCTACATTCTTTAGAAATCCCTCAAATGTATCCCCAAACACAGAGAAGTCATCCATGAAGTCCTCTAGAAAATCCCCTACCAAGTTTGAGAATATTCCTATCATGCACTGCTGGAAGGTTCTAGGGGTAATGCATAACCCGAAGGGAATGTGTTTGAAAGCAAAGGTGCCAAATGGACATGTTAATTTAGTATTCAATTGATCCTCTAGTGAGACCTCAATTTGACTATACCCCGAGTACCCATCAAAGAAACAGTAGAAGGCATGACCTTCCACTCTCTCAAGGACTTGGTCAATGAATGGTAATGGGAAATGGTCTTTCTAGGTGAATGAGTTTAGCTTCCTATAGCCAATGCAGACCCTCCATCCACTACTCTCCCTAGTTGGAAGAATCTATCCATCCTTATTGGTTATCACTGTGATTCCTACCTTCTTGGGAACCACTTGTATTGGGTTGACCAACTCACTCTTAGATATAGGATATATGATACCAACTTTTAACAATTTTAGAAGTTCCTTCCTTTCTACCTCCATGAGATTAGGATTGTGTCACCATTGAGGTTGATGACATTGCTTTGAATCAGATTCTAGAACAATCCTATGAGTCCTGATAAGTGGGCTAATCCCAGGAATATCAGACAGGGTCCACCCAATGGATTTCTTATGTTTCCCAAGGACATCTAAAAGTGTCCTCTCATGATTTTATTTAAGAGAAGAATAAATGACAATAGGATGTGTTTTATTGTCCCCTAGGAAAGCATACTTGAGTGAAGTGGGAAGTTCCTTAAATTCAAGATCAAGTTGGATCAAAATTTCAGTATAATATTGGGACATTAGATTAATATCAATTTTGTTTCCGAGAGTTTTAGATATGATTGATTCACCACATATTGAAGTTTTAGCTGAAATATTTGTTTGATCATATTTAGGGAAGGAAGTTTGATTGGTCTCCATGAATGTGGTTTGCTGAAAGGATTCACTGATTGTTGGACCTAAGACTTTATCATAAGAGCAATTTGAAAATGATTCAATCGAAGGAGATAAAATTACTTCATGTGAGCAAAGGAAATCAATCTTATCCTGACTTAAACATCTATAAAATATTACTTTATGTTCTATGGATTCATTATCAATTATTCCTGTGATGTTTACTTCATGAATGTCCTAATCATTCCCTATTTGTGAGCTTGCATTATAGATGTTCAAGTCTAGACTCATGTTTCCAATGGTGATGGTCATATTCCCATTTCATACTCAGATAATAGAGTTGATTGTTGCAAGGAAAGGACGACCAATGGTGATTGGGGTTTTTTTCTTATTTCCTAAGTTTGGATGGTTGTTAAGGATAAAGAAGTCGGTAGGGTAGATGAAGTTTTCATCCTTTACCAAAACGTCCTTTAAAATCCCCTTTGGAAACCTAATGATACGATCATCAAGTTGAAGTGTGACAGATGTGGGCTGGTGTTCTTCTAGGCCTAACTCGCAGTACACAACATAGGGGATGATATTGACACTAGCACCTAGGTCACACAAGGCCTTGACAACTTTTCTCTCTCATAGTTCAACATTTATGTAAGGGAAACCCGAGTCTTTCAACTTAGGAGGAATGGTCCCTTGAATGGTGGTACTCACATTAGTAGCCAAAAAGACTTGGTTTTTATGTGAAAATTTTATTTTAAAAGTGCACAAGACCTTAAGGTACTTTGATTAGTAAGGCATGGTTTGATGTTATCGAGAAGGGGAATGTTCTACTTAACTTGTGAGAATATTTCCCATAATGTTTCACTCAATTCAGGCTTGGTTTCCCCCTCATGCACTGAGGAAATGGTGCAGGTTGTGGGGTTGTTTGTTGAAGAGTTGTTTCTTTGAAAAAGTTATCATGTTTTTCAGTTTGATCATTTGGTTCATTGGAATTTTTATCCAAGTTTTAATCTTCAGGTGGGTTCTGAATTAGTTGTTCAGGTTTCTCAATTTATTTCCCACTTCTTAAAACAGTCACAAACTTTATTTGTTCATGAGTTGTTTGAGTACAACTTGACTCTCCCCTTGAAGTTAAGGATGGCACCGCCTGAGTTTGCTTGGGTTCCTTTCTAGTTTTGATGGTTTGAAGTTCTTGTTTAAGGGAAGAGACTTCCGAGTTCATCCTTTCCATTTGTTTGCACAGTTGTTCTAGTTGGCTTTGTGGAACAGTTTGGGTTGGTGCTTGAGAAGATTGATTTATCCCGAGAGGATATTTTGGAGGTGGGATGGTTTGTTGAAAATGGACTAGTGTCTGTTGGTATTTTATAGGTTGGGTTTGGAACTGGTTATGGGTTTTTTAATTCTGATGAGGGTAAGGAATTTTTAAATGTGGTTGGCTAGGTTGTTGGTTATCTTTACAACGGAAGCCTGAGTGGTCATTACACCTTGGGTTGAAGGTGTTTGGGTATTGAGGATTTTGAAAGTTCAAAGCATTTAATTCCACTGGGGGTCCTTTTAAAATAACATATTTGATGGATGTAATGGTTTGACATTTGTCTGTCTTATGGTCATGTTTGTCACAAATTGTGCAAACAGGGTCTACAGTTTGGATTTCATTGACTTTCCTAAGGTCTATCTCTTCAACCTTCTTTGAGAGTGCTGCGAGTTTATCCCTAAGGCTTTCCACTTATCTAAGTGTATGAATTCAAATATTTCTTTGTGGATTTTCAGAATAAGTTGAAGTTCCCAATGTTTGGTTTTGTTCTGAAAGTCTTTCTAGATACTCGTAAGCATCATTTGGGGCTTTGTTTTTAAAGGTTCCATTACACATCATGTCAATGAATTTTTTGTTCCCCAGAACCAACCCTTCATAGAAAATTCTCACTTGTTCAGGAATAGAGAAACCATGGTGTGGAACCATGTTTAGAGTGTATTTGAACCTCTCCCATGTTTCATAGAATGACTCTCCCTCTTTTTCAAAAATATTTTGGATACTCTTTTTAAGTGGAATTATTTTGTGGTGGGGAAAGTATTTTTTGTAGAATTATCTTTGTAGTTGGTCTCAAGATTTAATGGATGATGGTCTCAAAATTTTTATCCAATTTTTAGCTCTATCCTTTAAATAAAAACAAAATAGCCTCATCTTAGAGAATTCTAGTTGATGTGGGGGACATATGGTTTCTATAATGTCACTGAACTCCTTAATGTGAAGGTAGGGCATCTCGGACTCCATTCCATGGAAAGTGGGAATGTGGTTTAGGACATGGGGTTTATAGATGTAGTTGGAATCTCCTCGGTAATTGTGTCTAATTCATGAGGGGTCCTTGGTCCAAAAAGGTGTGAGGTAGTCATTCATGGTTTGATCGATTGAATTCTCCAAGTTTGGGGCTACCTCATTTGGGTTTCCATTTTGGTTCCCACCCGAGTTTATGAGTTGGTTTCTTTCAAGACCTTCCATCAAAATAGGCTCAATTTTTTACTCTAGAGTATTAGGAAGATTAGGATCTAATGGAAAGAGTTCCCTTAGTGTACTTGACTTCCCAACCCCAGGACTATCCACCCTAACTAGATGGTTTGATTGATCACGGGTGTAGGCGGACATGCACCAAAAGAAAAAAAATGAGAAAGGGAAAAGATAAGAGAATTTGGATGAGAAAAGAAGAAATGGGGGAGAATAGAATGGGTGTTTAGATGACTTAATTGGGTCCTTGGAAATGGAACCAAAATTTGATTCACACTCAAATTTACCCAAGAGATGAAAGTATAATGGTCCTTATAGTTTAGCTTGGGTTATCGAATCCTCAGAGACCTAAGAAGTAATATAAAGACACGTACATTATATGGATTGTTTATGGCTATGAAGTGGCCAACCTGGGTTGATTTAAGATGGTTTTAAAGAATATCTAACAGATTTAAGTTAATTAAATTTAAAAGAATGAGTTGATCCTAGGTTATCACTCGAGGTGGATTGGACATATTTTCTTTTCAATGATTTCAATTTCTTATAGTTGAGATGGGTTCATTTAAGAAGATGAAAAAACATCATAAATTACTAGATTAATACCTAAACCCTTTAATACTAATCACCTATACACTTTAAGGATCAATGTTTTGAGAAATTTAAGGTAAAGGTTCGTATTAGCACTTGAAGTGTGTGACCTTAAATTCAACAAGGATGATGGAGTTTAAAAATCATCAAATAAAAATCTCAATTAAAGAAGTGATTAGAATTTAATGGGGTGATAAATAACATCCATGAATGTGGTTTTCTGAAAGGATTCACTGATCCATTGTTGTCACGAACAAGACCTCCCCCGCGCAGACTATCCGCAACACATGATCCGTCGGTGTTGAGTTTAAATCCCCCCAAAGGTGGATGCCATCGAACCTAATTTCTAGGAACAGAACTGGACACAGGGGATGGATCATACAGGATAGAAAGAAGCTGTTGCAGAGTGGGGGCCTCCCTCCAGGAGTAGATGACCCGAGCAATATCTAGGATGAGACTCTTTGTTCTGATCGAAATCGCTCGAACAGAGGAGGAAACCCCATCATGGAGATATCCATTCCGAGCCTGCCACAAGCACCAACATCCAGCATGCAACACCATAGTACGTGCTCGATTTTCCGGTCCCTCACTGTCCGTGCCATGGAACCAGCAGATAATGAAGGGATGGTCCGTCATGGATGGAATGGAAAGGCCAGTGAAGTCACCAAAAGAGTTCCAAACCTAATGCTCCCATTCACTATCAAAGAACAAATTATCCGAGGTTTCCTCCTTAAGCCTCTTACAACACAATCATTTAAAAACCAGGTTCACCCCGCACCACTGGATGTTCTCCTCCATGGGTAATTCTCTGTTACATATTATCCATGTAAGAATGTTTAATTTTGTGGGTATATCTTTATCCCACAAAGCCTCATGCCATACATCCAACCCTTCCTACAAGACAGATAGGCGATGGTAATCTTTAGAGTTGAAACAACCTGAGGAAGATAAGGTGAACACACAATGATTCGGATCCTTGGACAACAACACCAGGTTGAAAAAATCCATCTGGTTCCTATCAAGGATAGAATTGATGAAAGGCAAGAACATACTGACCTCCTTAAAAGATATGTTAATGACTGGACAACCCGGATAACCGATCACCTGGACACACCAGTTATCTTGCTTGAAAGAAACGTCCCCTGTACCGATGATCCATCAGAAATGTGGATGAAGAGAGTTCACCAAAGGATCGATCACTCGCCAAAGGGGGGAATCATATCCGCCCAAAACCTACCCTATACCACCGCAACACGCATGCATGGTCATCCCCCACATCGTCCGTCTCTCCAAGACTTCTCATGCCATTTTTTCATGAAAGAAGGTGAGAACATCCCCTAGATTACGAACATTGATACTGACCTCCCCTATGGTCCTTGCCAGCTTCTTCCAAGAAGCCCAGTGCCTACGTCCCTCATTCCTGGGGTCCCAAATAAATCTAGAAAAAATCCCATCCAATTTTCTGATAAATTCTTTAGGAACCAAAAGAGCCGATAAAGCATGGATTGGGGTGGCCATGAGGACACTATTAACCAAGGCGATTCTACCACCAAAAGACAAAAAGAGACTCTTCCAGTTGAGTAATCTCTCTGATATTTGACAAAAAATGGAATCAAAGATGCAGATACGAGGAGCCTTTGATGAGATGGGGGCTCCCAGATACAGCATGGGAAGATTACCTCTTTACATGCCCAAAAGGAGACTCATGTTGAGGATGTTCCTATCCGATAAAGCATTAGATATATAAAAATTACTCTTACTTTTATTGATGAGATGACCGCTCCAAAAGCAGTATTCCTCCATGGTGTTAATTAGGCCACGCACAGATCTGTTGGAAAAATTTGTAAAAATCATGTAATCTTCAGCGAACATAAGGTGAGACACTGAGGGGAAGCACATACTTCTTCGATATGGAAGGATCTCACCTGACACCATTTTGTGATGAAGGAGATGGATGAGAACTTCCTGAGTAATAATGAAGATGCTCAGCGAGACATGATTACCTTAGTGAATCCCCTCATGTTGCTTTGAAGAAACCAAAGGTCTTTCACATAAAAGAAATCACCACCCAAGAGGAGCTAAAACAGCGGAAGATAATATCAATATTCCAGGGAGATAGACCCATACTTGTAAGCAATTTGTTGATGAATCTCCACTCTACACAGTCATAATCTTTGATCATATCTAGTTTAATAGCCATATTAGAGCCTCGGGTTTTAAGGTTGAGATCCCTAAGCATTTCCTACGTCAAACCAATCGCCCCATGGATGGAGCATCCTTTGACGAAGCCGTGCTGTTTAGGAGAGATGCATTTGGGAAGATGGGTGGAAAGCCACACATTAATGATACTTGCAAGGATCTTATATGGCGTGTTACACATGCTAATCGGCCAGAAATGCTCAATTGATGTTGGGGATTTAGACTTAGGAATAAGAACAACTGTGGTTGCACAAGACACTCTGGGAAAAGGTCCACCTCTGAAGAAATATTGAATATCCACGATTAACTCGGTCTTTACTAAGTCCCATGCATCTCTGTAAAACCCACGAGGAAAACCGTCGGGTCCTACTGTGCTATCCGGATCTAAATAAAGCACGGCCTCATGGATATCACTCTCCTGGGGATTACCACTCAGGGTATCATTATCCTAGGAAGTGAAGGTAGGCTTAAGGGTATCAAGAATCCACATGTCCCCCCCAGGATACCCATTTGGAAAACTGGTACTCGGTTCAGTAAGAAGGCTATGAAAATGGGAACTGGCAAGGCCTCTTATCACCTCCCTATCATCTGAGAAGGAACCATCCCACAGAGCAATATTCGGAGCAATCCACATTTTCCTTTCTTTAATGCATGCATGGAAAAAAGCTGAATTTTTATTACCCTCTTTGAGACACCTGATTCTAGCTTCCTCCATGGCCTGTCGCTTTTTCCTTAGAAGCATATCCAAGAGAAGATCCTTTTTATTGGAAAGCTCCTCGAAGGACCGATCGCTCCAGTCTTCTTCAAGGAGTCATTCCAGCCGATCCACATCTAACATAACCACTTTCAGGTCTCTGTTTGAAGATGTGAAATCCTTCAACCAAATGAGAAGATTTTGATTAATACGTCACAACATGCTATGGAGGACAATCCACATATTACCTTGAGTGGGGGAAGACCTTGAATCACAAACCAGGTCCCTGTATCCTGGCTTTCCTGCCCAATAACGATAAAACCGGAAGTGAGAGATATGGTCAATACCAGTAGAAACAGAGATGAGGAGTGGGGAATGATCTGATATGCCATGTACCAAATGGGTCACCTTAGTATTAGGATAAGAAGATAACACAATCAAGTTCTTGAGGCAGCGATCCAAGCGGCTCCATGACCTTCAGGATCTTATTTGATTATTACACCATGTGAAACAGTCACCCGAGAAACCAAGGTCCATGAGACCTTTACCTACCATGAACTGGGAGAAGGATAGACTGGCCTTCCTATTAAACAGACCCCTGCCCAACCTTTCCTTCAGCTCAACCACAAAATTGAAGTCCCCCCCCCACGTAACAAGGTATAGTGCCAGGATCGAAGGAGTTAAGCTCACTCAACAACGTCTCCCGCTGGGTCGAGTCACAACTCCCATAGACAAAGGAAAAGATGAAGCAAAAGGAGTCTTGGGAAACTTTGATAGTGATGAACTGATCCCCCGCCCGGGTCATAGCCACCGAGCAACTACAACTCCAAAAAATCCAGATATGATTATTGGTCGGCTCCGCATGCATGAAGCCATGCATTTTTAGTTTTTAGGAGAACTCCATAATACTGCCAGAATGATGATTATTCTCAAGAATGGACACCACAGAAACCTTGTGCTTGGAGAGTTCCGAAGTTAAGAAGTCTGTTTTAATACGGGCACCGATACCTCGGGCATTCCAGACAAGCAACTGAGTCATTGGAAACTAATGGATCCGGGACTGGCCCCAGACTTCATGGCCTGTTCGAAATGGGAAGACTGTCGACCCTTGAGAGAAAGATATTGATAACGAGTACGAAAACCAAAGTCATTTGCTGGCGGAGGAAGAGAAGAAGAGCTGAAACCTTTACGGGGGTTTCAGGTCCCCCTACTAACAGGATGTGAAGATCCCCTCTCCGGTTCCACAACCTCCCTATGAGTATCACTCGTGGAGATAACATAAGAAGTAGCCAAGGAAGAGGGGGATTCTGAACCTTCAAAAGAGAATCCCAGAAGAACCATCACGAGAGAGTGCTCGTCCCCACTAGGGACACTGAGATTTAAAGCTAAGGCCAGAGGGGGCGGCAGTGGGATCCCCAGGGGAAGAAAAATAGATGGAATGAGGGAACCAGAATGAACCTAAGTCAAGCACCATGGAACAACATGGAAAATATCCAAAAAAGACGTATTATCCGACAAGCAGTGTGGAACCATAGGAGCCAAATCCAGCAAGGGATGCACCGAAACCGGCTCTCCAGACTGAACAACTACCTGAGGTAAGACCGGGTGATCACCAGCTGATGAAGCCAGCTGATGAAGCCAGGATTCCTTACCATACCTTTACTTCTTGGAATGGGCGACTCCGCCCTGTCTGACGAGCACGACAACACATTTTCACTTAATGACCTTGCATAAGGCAGTGGGAGAAAAAGCACGAGAACACTGGGTAGATAATGTCCTGAACCCAACAAAAGTAATCCTTCACTATGAAATCGATCGACACCAGCACTGGAAGAGATAGGTCCAGTTCAACACAGATATGGGCCAAAGATGCCTTGATGCACCCACTAGTCCGGGGATCAGAGCACAAGAATCCCCCCAAAGCATCCCCGATCGCTTTGAGAAAATTGGGATTCTGGAAAGGAAGAGGGAGGCTAGGGAGAGAGATCCACACAACAGCTCGAGGAAATTATTTCCCCCTATGCGCATCCATCGTCCATCTCGACAGATTGAAACTATAATGGCCCTAGGAACGAGGAGCTCGACACCACGCCCGAACAAAGTCCTCTTGCGAAGAAAGAACGATCCATAAGGAGTGCCGATGTAGAACTGAGATCTGCGCTGGGAGTTGAAGGCCCCATGATGACACAAAGCGCTGGAAGGTCACAAGAGAAGGCTTGACAGTGCTGAAGCCATCTATCAAGGTGATATTCAAGCACGCCGCAACGTCTTCGAACACCGAGGCGGGGAATTCCGGACTGATTCGAGAGCCTATACGGGATGACAGAGCTGACCCCACAGAGACCTCTGGGAAAGGGAGGCCAACAGAAGAGCCATGGCAGTAAAGGGAATCACGAAACGAGAGCAGATCCAAGGGAGGAACCCCGACAGAAGCTGGGGTGGCCGTAGGAAGAGGAGCTGAGGACGAGAAACTGGAGGGCTCTGGGAGATAAGGATCCACCGGCACCGGATCAAAAGGAGGAGGCAGCACCGATGGCGAGGGAGCACAGGAGCCGGGAACCGGGGAGACCGGAGCCGTACCTAATGGCTCCAAGTAAGCGGAGGCCACCACAGTCTCATCAGTGGTCTGGTGTCTAATCCGACTTCTCTATAATTATTTCCTTTCATCAAAAAATATCCCCATCTTCTTCAATTAATTATACATTGATCCCTGAATGAAACATGTTCATATTGAAGTTTAGATAAATTTCCCAAAATATAAAATTGAAATATGGATAATTAAATTCCTTAAAATTAGATGAATCATTGGGTACATTAAATGATGTTAAAAAATGTACCACATAATAGTGCATTTTATGAAGGAATTACAATCATAATGTGAAAATGATGTTTAAAATGTAAAATTCACTAAAAAGTTGTTTATGAATAATAAATCACATGAATATTATATAAATTAACAATTAATTTTATCCTCATTTAGTGACTAATCATTGATGGTGTTATTTTTGAGTTATTTTCTCTTTTATTTTTTTCTTACATGTGTTATGTAGCTTAATAATTTGTTTTTTTCAAAACACAATAGAGATTTTTGGGAAAACAATTGGAGGTGCATGGTTGAAACATGGTTAGGGGAAACCATGTTCCATCCCTAGTGAAAACCATGTGGACCAGATAGTGGAACTATTATGGAAACATGGATAAGAACATGGTTATAATCCCCTACAGGTAAACCGTGTGATCCCCTCCTATTGGGAAGAGGATTCACATGGTGGGACATGGTCTAGAAGATTATGTAACCTACCATATTATTTACAATTTTAAATTTCAACTTTTATCCTCCCTAATTATAACCCTATAACCCCCTCATTTCACCCCATTCGACCATATCCTACCATAGGCACCCCTCCCTCTCCTCCAATTATCTTGGGCTCTATTTTTGGGTAGAATTGTTCATAGTTATTAAATAATACTCCAATTAAGTTCCTCCTCTATCTTTCTCTTCTATTTGTTTGATATATTCCCTATATGTTTTTGAGTTATATATTCTACAATAGTTATGTTGATCAAAAATGGGTTAAAACTTGTTTCTTTGGATTTAATTTTAATGGTTTTGGTGTTTTATAGATCTCATAGAATCATTGATTTATTCAGATTTCTATTTTCAACTATATTTGTGTGAATTTGAGTGAATGTAGGTGATTCCATGTTATTCCATTATTTGTTGATTTTAATATTATTATCGTGATTTCTAAAAGTGTTTCTCAATCATGTGTGTGGGTGAAAATGGTGTTTTCAAAGATGTTGGAGTGAGTGAAAATCACTAATGTGATTCAAACCTTTGTTACTGGTTGATTCATGTGTTTATATTTTTGGACAATAGATTAATGATAAACGATTCTCACTCAAATTTACCCAAGAGAAGAAGGTAGGACGGTCCGTGTAGTCTAGTTTGGGTTGTCGAATCCTTAGAGACCTAAGAAGTACCTACAGACACGTGCATATATGGATTGTTTTTGGATATGAAGTGGAAAACTTAGATTGATTTTAGATGGGTTTAAAGGATATCTAACAGATTTAAGGGAATTCAATTTAAAATAATGATTTGATCCTAGGTTATCGCTCAAGGTGGATTGGACGTATTTCCTTTTCAATGATTTCAATTTCTTATATTTGAGATGGATTCATTTAAGAAGATAAAACAGCATCATCACTTAATGGTTTAATGCCTACACCCATTAATACTAATCACCTATACACTTGAAGGATCAAAGTTTTGAGCACTTTAAGGTAAAGGTTCGTATTAGCACATGAAGTGTGTGGCCTTAAATTCCACAATGACGATGGAGTTTAAAAATCATCAAATAAAAATCTCAATTAAAGAAGTGATTATAAATTAATGAGGTGATAAATAACATCTAATTCAGCCCCTTTATACTCCCTTGGATCAACCCATAAGTGGTTTATCGCTCCATTTATGCTATGGTTTCAATGGAAGTGGGAAGTAGACTCATGAGGGAGGAAATAGAGAAGTAAAAAAAAAACACAATAAAATAACGATCACTCCACCGTTGTGTGATAATCTCACAAAATTTGGTATGAAAAAGTTCACACCTTGAAACAACGGTATCAAAGTGATAAGGATAAGAACAGAATAATAAGATAAGAATAACTTTTATTAAGAAACAAGGATGAATTAAAACAACTTACACGTGGAAGACAGATTTGAGATAACAAAACCGCAACATAACATTACAATGAAAGAAATCTCAAAGATTATCAACTCCTCCAGCACCAATGCCTTAAATAGGATTTTTTGATCCATTGGGTCGATCCACCAACAATAAAAGTCATCTCACATAAGTATGGTAGGTCTAGGGTGGTGGAAAGTTTATGGAAGGAAGACTTTTCACCCTTGACCCGAAAAGCCATCCAGCTTGCATACACCGAACAGACGTGCTTGGAATACCTTCTAGATGTCCAAATCAGAGTGGTCCATAGAATGAGAAAATGTATCCCTGGATTTCTCCAATCCTCATGAAAAATATGGGCCAATTTGGAGTTGTATATTCGGAGATATGATTAGATTACTGGGATGTTTTTCTGGGCCGCAGAATCCGGCCCCGAATTTTATCTCTAACTTGGGCCGCCTAAATGACTACCATGGAAGCTGAATTAGCATTGTATCCTGAAGCGTGATTTGTTACTATGCATGGATTCTATAATTACACGAAATTTGGGATTCATTGGGCCAGTATGGGGGGCCACACATTCGAATCAGTGGGCTGGTGTCCAATCTGACTTCTCCAGAATTGTTTCCGTTCATCACAAAATATCTCCATCATCCTTTGTGAATAATCCATTGATCCCTGAATGAAACATGTTCATTTTGAAGTTTAGATAAATTTCACAAAATATCAAATTAAAATATTTATTATTACATTCCTTAAAATCAGATGAATCATTGGGTACTTTAAATGATGTTCAAAAATTTATCACATAATAGTGCTTTTTAAGAAGGTATTACAATCATAATGTGGAATGAAGTTCAAAGTGTAAAATACACTAAAATGGTGTTTATGAATAATAAATCACATGAATATTATATATATTAACAATGAATATTAGCCTCATTTAGTGGATAATCACACCCCCCAATTTGAGTTTTGCTAGTCCCGAGAAAAATATATCTCAACAATATGAAATTTGAATTCCCTTTTCCAAAAAAATTTTAATACACAATGATCACCAAAAAATCTTATACCAAAAAATCACAAAACACATAAAAATATTTTAATACAAGAAAGTTTCATAAGTAGATCCCAATCCCAATCCCTTTCCTTTTTTCAAATTCATTTCCATATTTCATCCAATATCAATTAAGTATGAGGATGTGTTGTGCATCACAATAGACATGAGGGTTCATCTTTATCAAGGGGGAAATGACGAAAGCACTAGGTGGAATCACATTTCAATTTTAAGATGAGTATTCTAATTTTTTTTGTATTATATATATATATATATATTTTGTTTTTTTTGCACTTTTTCCATGGTAATTGAAATTGCACTCAAAAGAGTCAACCCCTGTAGCGAGACTTTGCCGATGACTCCCATGCTCAATGACCTTACGGAACCAAGTGAATCCCACATACTCGGGCATCATCTCAAGTTATCTTAGTCAAAAAAAATTCAAATTACCAAAAATAGAGATAAAATTACTAACTCTGGGATAGACAACTATGGAGTCGCGATCCCCAAGTGCCAAAATCCACGCGTTAGGTCATTTCATTGCTCTAAGCGCAAATTTATTATTATTTTATTGAATAATAATATTAAAAATAAAATTATCACCAAACCTATGATATTTATTTGGGGGACCCCATGAACTCAAACTAATACCCCATTATCCAAAGGACTTGCATTGTGCTCTTTTTTTTATATTTGGATGAAAATATAAACAATGAAATATCACATTGGACAACCACACTTTCCAAAATCTAAGCTCATGAAATTATACAAGGATTAAAATCAGAATCAGGGAATGCTAAATTATTTGATATTCAGTTTCAAAGTGTGCAATGTGTATTTCCATGTTCAAAGTTAAAGGAATTTTTCCTTCCATTTACACTTTTTTTTTCAAATCATTCATTTTTTTAACACAAAAGCATTTTTTTATTTTATCTCCCCCCCAACATAAAATAAAACTATCCCTAGTGTTAAAAAAAAGAAAATTTAGAAGGGGGTAGAGGTAGATAATGAATGTTCAAAAAGGAAATTGAAAATGAGGATCATGGAATGAAGTCACATGGTGGTTAAAGTTGAAATTCTTGCTGCTCCAAATTAGTCCTTTGATCTCTTAGGGGATATATAAACCTCCTTGATTGAACATGTATCACCCAAAATAGTCTCTGAACCATACAAAGAAGAACAAACTAGAAACAACAAACAACACAATGACTTATTTAATTCCAAGTATCATCATTTTCATGCTTTTCCCTATTTTTTTTTTGTTTTTTTAAATCAAACTATTGATACATTGTCTTGTTTTAAATTTCTGGGTAAGGTATTACTCAGGGATCACACCATGTGACATGGATGAATACGATGCTCCCCTTTTATACCAATCCATTCTAATAAAATAAGAACATGTAAATAGTTTTATTTTTTTATTAAATATCAAAATTATTAATTAATCCTATTTAAAATATAAAGTTGTTTAAAACAAAAAAAAATTATTGGAAACTTGAAAACCATGGGTTTCCTCCCATACAACGCTTTGTTTAACGTCACTAGCTCGAATTTAACCCCCCAACTTATCCAATACCAACTTTCAACATTTTATAGACCACATAGTTCACCAATTCAACTAGGTTGAGATTGATTCTATGTTTAGAATTTGTTTCTTTCACAAACCTATATCCTAAAATGAGTGGGTAAATCCAAGGAATATCAGAAATGGTGGATCTAGATGCTTCTCTAGTCTTACCTAAGGCATCAGTGATCATTCCTACATTATTAGTTTCAAGAGAATAATTAATTCCATCAGAAATGTCATGATTATAAACTATAAAGGGATACTTGAGAGAGGAAGGAAGAACACTAATTTTGAGCTCAGTTTGGATAGGAAATTCAGACATAGTTTTGCACTTTGAATCACACTCAGTTTCATTGAAAAAATTTCTCAAAAAAATTGGTTCCTTTTTAATAGAATGTTCAACCCCAAAATTAGAAAGATCAGTATTAGGAATGGGTACGGACTCAAAGTTTGTGATTTCTCTTAACGGTTCAGTGATTTGTGCTTTTAAAAAATCATCAATGGAGTTATATTCATGAGACTCAATCCATGATGTCAAATTTCCCTCTTGTGAATACAAAAAATCAGTTTCCTATTGATTTAAACACCCATCAACAATTCCATGATCCTCCTGATCTTCCCCAAATCCAAAGGTTTTCTCTTTAGTAAATTCATGAGAGGTTTTTTGGAAACTAGACACTTCACATAAGGTTATATAATAGACAATTTGTGTAGGGATGGGTTCCTCACAAGTTTTAATGCTTTGTATTTCTAACCTCAATGATGAAACCTCAAAATTCATTATCTCCATTTTTTGACATAGTTTTTCAATTAATGGATGTGAATCAAGAGGGATAAGGGGTTGTGCCAAATGGTCTATTCCAAGTGGATAATTAAGTTGTTGGAACTGCACAGGAGGATGTTCTGAATGGCCTTTTTGGGATTGTAAATCATAATAGGTTGGAATGTTTTGTGCAGAATAGGATTTAAAAAATTGTGGCTCAATAGCTTGTTGATTATCCCACCAGTAGAAACTAGGATGGTCATTGTACATCACACTTGGTGTGGAGTGATCAAAGTAAGGAGAGGTTCCCCTGGTTTGGATTTGTTCAAAAGGGTTTTCCATAGGAATGAAATTGGGGATGATATTAGAGAAGTGGGGTTAGAAAAGGTAGCTAGTGTCTAAGATAAATTACTTAGGTCCCCGGAAACGACACCAAAATTTCATTCTCTCTCAAATTTACCCAAGAGAAGAAGGTCGGACGATCCTTGTAGTCTAGTTTGGGTTTTCGAATCCTCAAAGACTTAAAAGTACCTACAGACACGTGCATTATATGGATAGTTTTTGGCTATGAAGTGGAAAAATTGGATTGACTTTATATGGTTTTAAAGTATATCTAACATATTTAAGGTAATCTAATTTAAAATAATGAGTTGATTCTAGGTTATCGCTCGGGGTGGATTGGACGTATTTCCTTTTCAATGATTTCAATTTCTTATATTTGTGATGGATTCATTTAAGAAGATAAAAAAAAATCATCACTTAATGGTTTAATGCCTAAAAAAATTAATAAGAATCACCTATACAGATGAAGGATTAATGTTTTGAGCACTTTAAGGTAAAGGTTCGTAATAGCACATGAAGTGTGTGGCCTTAAATTCAACAAGGATGATGGAGTTTAAAAATCATCAAATAAAAATCTCAATTAAAGAAGTGATTATACATTAATGAAGTGATAAATAAAATCTAATATATCCCCTTTCTACTCCCTTGGATCAACCCATAAGTGGGTTAGCCCTCCATTGATGCTATGGTTTCAATGGAAGCAGGAAGTAGACTCATGAGGGAGGAAATGGAGAAGTAAAAAAAACAATAAAATAATGATCACTCCACCATTGTGTGATAATCTCACAAGATTTGGTATGAAAAAGTTCACACCTTGAAGCAATGGTATCAAAGTGATAAGGATAAGAAAAGAATAATAAGAGAATAAGAACTTTTATTAAGAAACAAGGATGAATTAAAACAACTTACATGTGGAAGACAAATTTGAGACAACAAAACCGCACCATAACATTACAATGAAAGAAAGATCAAAGATTATAAAATCCTCCACCAACACTACCTTAAATAGGCATTTATGAGCCCTTGTGTAGATCCTACAATAGTACAAGTCATATCACTTGAGTATGGTAGGTCTAGGGTGGTAGAAAGTTTGTGGAAAGAAGACTATTCACCCTTGACCCGAAAAGGCATCCTGCTTGCATCCACCGAACAGACACACTTGAAATACCTTCTATATGGCCAAATCAGAGTGGGACATAGAATGAGAAAATTGAGACCCAGATGTCTCCTAACCTCCTGTAAAATATGGTCCCATTTGGAGTTGTATATTCGGAGATATGATTAGATTACTCGGATGTTTTTCTAGGGCATAGAATCTGGCCCAAAATTTTATCTCTAACTTGGGCCGCCTAAATGACTACATTGGGGGCCGAATTAGCATTGTCTCATGGAGCGTTATTTGTTCCTATACATGTCTTATAGAATACCACGAAATTTGGGATTCATTGGGCCTGTATGGTGGGACACACATTTGAATCAGTGTTCTGGTGTCCAATCTAACTTCTCCAGAATTGTTTCCTTTCATCGCCAAATATCTCCCTCATCCTTTGTGAATCCTCCATTGATCCCTGAATGAAACATGTTCATATTGAAGTTTAGATAAATTTCACAAAATATAAAATTAAAATATGTATAATTAAATTCCTTAAAATTATATGAATCATTGGGTACTTTAAATGATGTTAAAAAATGTATCACATAATAGTGGATTTTAAGAAGGTATTACAATCATAATGTGGAATGACGTTCAAAGTGTAAAATGCACTAAAATGGTGTTTATGAATAATAAATCACATGAATATTATAAATATTAATAATGAATTTTAGCCTCATTTAGTAGCTAATCAATACATGAAGGAGTTTTTTTGTGGGGGGTGGGACAAAGCCTATGGGAACCCTATTTTCCTAGGATGGTTTCTACTAACTAGTATGATAGTTGAGTCGGTTGGGAATTAACCTAGGATACATGGATGTATTATGAAATAACACTAACAAAACTATTTGATGATACTTTTAGGACCACTAGAACATTGGATTACATATCCCTAGAGCATCATTCAAGAGAAAGGATTGTGTGGTTAAATAAATAAGATTAAGAGGATCCTATGAATATATTAACCAAGATACTTAGGGATTTCCCATCACATTTTGTCATGAACCACCTTCTTAAAGATGAGGGAAGGGATAACAAATTTTCACACCCTTCCTTTCTCAAGATGAAGAAGAGATAACAACCCCTGGGTCCCCCTACAATAGGCCCAAAGTGTTGAATAGACCTAAGGGTATATAATCTCACATAATATAGAATTCATTACCCTTTTTATAGAATAATATAAAGAGATAAGATGGTAAATCCCATGAAACTCCAAATAGTAAAAGTAAAAGTGATTCCAAAATCCATTCCCACTTCAATGTTAAATAAGTAAAGATGATACAAGGTACAAAGAAAATTCAAGCTAAAGTAACAAAGGAGAATAGACTAAGAATAAATGACAACTAATCCTGATGCCCGAGCTAGTAATGTACTGCACAGTCCTAAAATTTAACCTAGAATCCTGAAAATATTATTACGGATGCAGGGTGAGTAAACGAGTATACTCAATAGGAGAACAAAATCCACCCGTGCACAATTGGGGGGACATACTAATTCCAATGTGAGAAGGTAGTATAAGCTTAAATAACCTACCAAGGAGTACTAAATATCCCATCCTCACTAAGGCATGATCACCAAATAAAGTAAGTCATGTAAAGTAGTAGTATAAAAACATCGACATTTGGGTACCCCACACAACTTTCCCACTGGTTAGCTTTTGAATTCTAATGGATAACATCTTGACACTACTACTATTACCATACAAAGTCACACTACCACAACCTACCCGCACATACCTAGGCCTCATACCACACTCATTCCCACCCTCAGTCACTTGGGCCAAAACAACCATGCCACTCACATGAAGACACCTGGGCCACACCACGAAGAAACTTGGGAAAACAATCCTGGTCTATATACACATAGGCCTCTCATACAAAACAAACATACCTAAAGGATCTGGGACTCTGGTAAGCCTCTAACCATTATATCCTTCTTGGATATTCTTGAGCGGAAATAACCAGAAGAGGGTATGAGGAAGAAAGTCAGTAACCAACCATCTATCCTCTCACCGAGATGTTTGGGAAATACACCCTCCCCCATGAAATGGGGGTGTTTGGAAAATGGTGCTAAAAAAAGGTGGGGTGCATTTAGAAATGAAAAGGAACTACAATATATATATATATATATATATATATATATACATACATATATATATAGGTAAGAAAACACTCAGCCCCGACCTATGGATCCCAAAATAAAAAACAAACTCATACAAAACCACATTTTTGCTACCCATATATACAGAACCACAAATCATGTACTACTAAATAATAAAAAAAAAACCCTTTTTCATTTATCCTATTTACATTTATTAATTAAGGGATTCAATTTAATTTATTTCCGAAACTATCAGGCATCTACCAACCACAAGAATTTCAAAACAATAAAAAAACCAGATTTGCAGTCCCACTGCATGCCTCCATTCAACCACTTCCAAATATAATTCTTCAAAATTATACCACACAATCCTTCTCTCATAGCCTTTTTCTATAGCCCTGCTATCCCAAAAAATCTCAGATGCAGCCCCACTATATACAAGTTTATAACGACCCCGCAGTCCCACTTCCCAACATCATTTGATGGCCAGAACACAAATAAAGGAAGTTATGCTGCCTAAAAGTCCATCCATTCCACAATCAATCAGCATCTCAACAAGATACTCCAACACACCAAACATACCACCCCAAAAACCAAACACACAACAACTACCATTAGACCACAACACCACTCCAAACGCATCCTACACCCTTCTCATAGAATGAACTCTTCAGTCAACTCCTGTACCCATAACCGTGCTCCCAAAAGAATCACCACAAAACTCACACAAAAAACCAACAAAACACAAATCTCATACACACCTATCAATTGGAAACACACACACACACACACATGTTCACATTTGGTAAACATTGTTCTTTAATCCACTTGATAAGCAGAGGTGATCATACAATGGTTTTCATCCAGGGGCATCCGTTTCATTTAATCAAGTATACATGATTAGTCAAATTTGTACTCACACCAATTATTTATGAGGAAACACCAACAATTATAAAGTTTCACCCATGAAAATACAAATAACAAAAATTACCATGGTTTTTAGAAGGCTTTATAGCCATAAAAAGTCATACCATCAACAAGGATAAAAAATAAAGAAGGAAATCAACATCAAACCTCTCTCAGCCTGTTATTTCATTAATCCCGTTATCTTTTGATCTTACATCCTTACCTTCATTTATTATGTGTAAAGAGAAATATTCAGCCATTATTTACAAGAAATCTTTATTACACCTACCCTTCATGATGCACAATTAAATAGAGATAGAAGAAATCCCTATTTGGATGATCAAGGGATCAATGTTCCTCCTGGCGCCAAGAACAGGGGATCACACAAGTAGTAGGAAACTCCATGAAAAATAAGTAGGAGGGGATCTATCATAGGAACACTACTCTTCTAGGGAGGAATGCTCTTGAAGAACCAAGGGAAAAATGGAAAATACACTAGTAATGGAAGATCCCGGCTTTGAAGACCCAGATCCTATATTAAAGGGAGAATGGTTTCCAAAAGTCATTAATGTGGGATCATGCTCAAGATTACACAGTTTGAGTATCAAAAATCCCATGGAATGATAGGAAATTAAGGAAATAATTAATATACTTGAAAATTATCATAAAAATTCCCAAACAACACTTTAAACTCGGTTTACATCAAATAATATGTAAGAGGTTAGAAATTAGAAAATTGGGAAAAAATTAAGAAACCTAAAAAACGAGTCATTGATGGGTGAGTCCCCAATGGGTGAGTCATTGACACAGAGCCACTAATGGGTGAGATACTGATGGAACCTTCTGATGTTGTTCCACTGATGTTGATCTAGCAACACTGAGCTATAGGCTCTGAGCTACCGACGTAATGAACTATCGATACCTTAACCTACTGACGCCCTAACTTACCATTTCCCTGACTCGATGACACTGATTCCCTCTACTCATTGATTCTAATTCCTTTCAATCACTGATGAACTGAAATGATGACCCACTGACATGTTGATTCATTGACATGCTGACACTGACACCCTGAGTTACCAATTGAAAACTGGAAATTTGGAAAAATATTTAAATGAATCACTAATAGATCCCAAAACACCTCAAACACTGGATTTTCCCAAAGGAAATTCCTGAGGGAATATGGGTTATTACCTGAGATACCTCTCAAACTATTATTTTCCTCGAGAATTAAAAATTAACCTAGAAGAAAGGGGGTCCTAACAACCACCCCTTAAGATACCTATCAAGAGAAAACCACATTGTGTTATTTTTAAAGCTGGAGTGAAAATATTAAAATCCAAGAACACCTCCTTAACATAAATCTCAGGAAAAAATGTGAAAAAACTAAGGCCCCACTACCCTAAACAACCACACCAACCCCAAAGTTAACGCAGTTCAGACACAGAGATTAGGGATCTCCTTCTTCCATGTCAAGATTCTATCCATTTTGGGAGTTAACAACTTGTCCAAATGAGTTTAATTTCATCTACATTAATGCGTCTGGATTAGAAATCTAGTCATCCCCTCCCCAGAGTCAGGAATTTTCACATGGATTCAGCGAAAAAAGAAAAAACTCATCTGATAATGAAAATGGTGAAGCATTATATAATAGAATGAAAAAAAGTAAAACACACAAAGAAAACATATAATAGCTCTGGGTACTAGGCACAACCATATTACTACTGTTCCCAAGTACTCTTCTTGAGGCCACCATGCCTCTAGAGCACATGAACCAAAAGAATTTTCCATCCATGAAGCACCTTCTATTCAAAAACCTCAATTCTTACTGGTCACTCCATGAACGTTATACCATACTTTATATTAAACTCTCCCCATTAAAGGATGTGTGAGTCATCATGTAGATATAAAAGGATCTGAGAGACATGGAAGACGTCATGGATTTTCTCTAACCATAGTGGAAATGCAAGATGATATGCCACCTCACCAACTTATCCCAACACCTCGAAAGGCTTGATGAACTTGGGGAAAATATTGCTTCCCTTACAGAACCTTCTCTACCCACACTGAGCAGAAACCTTTAAGAACACATGGTCCCCATCCTTGAAATCTAAAGGCCTCCTCCTTTGATCAACATATGAATTCTATTGGTCCTTTGCTGCCTTCATTCTCTCATGCACAAGTTGAAACATCTCTGTCGTTCTCTTAACTACCTCTAGGAATTGTAGGGATGCTTCACCAACCTATTTCCATCATACTGGTGAATGAAATAGCCATCCGTATAAATCCTCAAATGGTACCATAACAATGGTAGAGTGATAGCTATTATTTTTGGTAAACTCTGCAAGGGTAAAGTGTCATAACCATGATCCTATGAAGTCCATAACACACACTCATAGCATATCCCCCAATGATTGGATGGTCCTATATGTCTTTTCTTACATATGAAGGTGGAAAGTAGTGCTAAGGAATAAATGGGTGCCAAAGGCATGCTGCAATCCCCTCCAGACTCGCGATGTAAAACATGTATTCCAATATGATACAATGGATCTTAGAACTCTAGTCAGCCACACCACCGCTTCCACATACCTCGGCACTAAGGAATCCACTACGCTCAACTCCTTAATCAATAAGAAGTGAGCCAATTTCATCAATCAATCCACTACTACCCAATGGGCATCACATCCACCCTAAGTCTTGGGTAATATTGTGATGAAATCCATTGAGATGTCATTCCACTTACACTTGGGAACATTTAAGTGCTTTAACCTAGCTTCAAGAACATGGTGCTTAGCCTTTACCTGTTGACACACAATGCACGTGGCCACAAACTCCACCAATGCCTGCTTTAACCCGAGCCACCAAAACTGTTCCCTTAAGCCTCATTACATCTTTAAAACTCTTGGGTATACCACTAGGGGTGAATTGTGAAACTCATGAAGAACTCCCTCACACATTTCCACTGGGAAAAACAACATCCCATAGAACAACATCCAATTTTGACTATCCTCCAACCATCCTTTTGGAGCATCACCCTAGGAGGCATAATCCCACATCACTCTAGTATCCGAGTCTCCCCACTAGGACTTCTCCACCTACTGCATTAAAGAAGACTGCACTTTCATGTAAAACATGTCACCTCTTCTTCCATCCACTCTCACATCTAGATGAAAAGTGACCAAATCCTCCATTTCTTTCCAAGTATCCATGAATGTTCAAACTATCACTTTCTACGACTTATTTCTTAAGGCATTAACCACCATGTTCCCATTTCCTTGGGTATAAGAGATCCTGAAGTTGTAGTCCTAGAGAAATTCCATCTATCATCGCTATTATAAGTTTAAGTCTCGTTTGGAAAAGATATACCTCAAGGTCTTATGATCCATGAAGACCACAAAGTTCTCTCCAATAAGGTAATTCCGCCAAAATTTCTGCGTGATCACTACCAATACAACTTTCGAATCATGGGTGGCATAGTTACGTTCGTGAGGATGTAACTACCTAGAACCATAAGAGATTACTCCCCACTACTGCATCAGCACACATCCCAAGCCTAGGCCGAAAGCATCACAGAACTACTCGAACATCACCCCTTCCTCTGGAAACCTAAGAACTGGGGCACTGAATAGCTTCTGCTTCAGGTAGCTGGAAGCTGTCTGACACTACTCACTCCACATGAAGGGCTGGTTTTTTCTAGTCAATTCTATCAATGAAGATGCAACTCTAGATAAGTTGGGTACGAACCAATAGTAATAGCTTTCTAGACCCAAGAAACTATGATCCTCTTCCACATTCTTATGTGCTTCCCAAGAAATAACTACTTCAACCTTTGATGGGTCCACTGCTATCCCTTAGAGAGACCCCACATTTCTAAGGAAGTGAATGTCTCATGTCCATAAATTTCACTTGGAAAAATTTTAATAGAACTGGTGGTGCTGAAGGACCTATAAGAAAATCCTCATATTCTTGGCGTGTTCCTCCTCTATCGTTGAGTAGATCATGATTCCGTCGATGAACACAATGTCAAACTGGTCCAGGAACTCACAAAAAATAGAGTTCACGAGCCCCATGAACATGACTAATGTATTCATGACACCAAAGGTAATGAACATGAACTCAATGTTCCCATAATTTCATATGAAAGTAGTCTTTGGGATTTCACCGTCCTTCAGCCTCAACTGGTGATATCCATACTGTAGATCAATCTTTGAGAACCAACCTGCTCCCTTTAACTTGTCAAAAAGAACATCGATCCCCATGAGAGGGCAATGATTCTTGACCATTACTTGATTCAGCCTTTGGTAGTCTATTCAGAGTCTTAGACCACCATATGAATTCTTTTCAAACAATATTGGAGAACCAAATGACAACACACTCGATTAGATAAAACCCTTCTTCATCCGATAATCAATCTTAATTCACAACTCCCGTAACTCATAAGGTGTCATCTGATAGGGAGCCATCGAAATCAAATACGCACCGGGTTGCAAGTCTATTCTTAACTCAACATCACATGGAGGGGTAGAGTCACACAATACACTGGGAAGACATCCAGGAACCCTCTGACACCCCCTAGAATCTCCACCATCTTTGTGTCCACTAATACCGCTAATATCTTAGCTGCCAAAGAGAGAAGATGCTTCATACACCAACTTCCCACCTGACAACCCCTCTCACCAATGAAAACTACACACTGACCATCCATATCTAAGAACACGAATCTTCTAATGAACCAGCCAATAATGGTGTGCATAGAAAACAACCTATCGATTCCTAGGATGACATTGTATGGAGACATCTGTAGCAGAAGAAGGTCCCCACTGGACTGATGCAACCCCAACATCATTATACATCCTCGACAAACATAAGACAAACATACCTGACCTCCAACTGGAATAATCAACACTAGGGGTATGGGATTTATCTCTATGCCTAGTCCCACAACATGGGCTAGAAAATTTTTATAAAAGGAGTGTGAATATCCTGAATCAAACAAACCACACTCAAGAGTACAAAACAGACTGATCATACCTCAAACAACCTCTGGCCCCACTGGAACTACGGCCTCAGTATCATGTAACTACCCATTCTATACTCCCCTACCCCTCTTCTTTCATCTGCCTCCCTGACCATGCCCTGGTCGAAGTCCTAGAGTTACACCCTGAGGTCATCCTCCCCCAACACTATCTACCCTTAGTGAAGCGGGAGTTCACTACCCCTACTGCTGGAAATACTTGACTAGAAACTACTACTGCTGTGGTGGGTTCTGAACTTTCCCACGCCCACTGTATGGTGCTCTAACTGGTCATTGTATTAAAATAATTCCACAACCTCTATAGACAAATCACCTCGATCTTGGGTATATTGGGTAAGGGTGAGGACTAGAAGATCTGATCTGGAACTGCTACGGCCTAGTTCCCACTGGCCGAAACCTGGAAGGCCCTGATGTTGGAGACCTATTTCAGATGGTCTTTCCCTTTGATGAAATTGGTTGTCTCCCCTCTCATAGATAACCTCCTATAGAGTTCATACATTACACTAACTCAACCTTATTTAGATCCTCTATGTATGTTAGTAAGGTAAAGAGAGTGATGACATACAGAAGATAAGGTCATAGTGTGTCCTCTAAGTGTCTCACTCAGGACTCCTCATCCAGAAAGAGATCCAGTCCGAAGCATAAGAGATCCTTGAAATTAATCCCTAGTTCCCTTACCAATATACTCCCCTTCTAAAGGGATAGTAGATTCTACCCATTCTCAGACTTCATTAGGGAGGAAAGGATTTCTTCTTAGAACTCCTCAAATTCGTCCTACAAAACATCAATCTCATTCTTCTACCCAAGGTAAAGTGTCCACCACTAACGCGATGATCCCCTCACCTAGCTCACCACTAGAGGAACCCTATACTCTTTCAGAGCGTACATCAAGTTTAATGAGATCACCAGCCCATCGAGCCAACTCTCTATCTACATTTCTGGGACACTGTCCTCATACTTTCCTAGAGTCTGCCATTAGAAGGCACGTAGAGTCTTCTACCACTATTCATATTCCTATTCTCGATCGGCCTTCTACTGATCAACTAGGTCAATATAATGGGCCTCAACTACTCGTACCACATGTGTACAATGTCTGGGTTCCATATCTAAAAAATTAAACAAGGAACTCCTAATTCTGAGTCATGTGGAAAATTTATTTTAAATTCATTTTAACTCTTCATTTATTTTAAATTCCCAAAACACCCATGAAACTCAAGAACACAATTCATTACGTTTCATGTACCTTTCCAAGGGTCTATCGCCTACAATAAAAGTAGCGTAACTTAGTCTTTTAGTAGGTCTAGAGTCATTTCATTGGATCATGGGGGGGACTAAAATCCCGTGTCCTAACTGGTCTTACCTATCCTATTTTACATACCAAGGTCACCTAACACTGTTTCCCTACTACCCAAAGCAATTATCACTGTTCCTAAATCTGAAATCCATCTTATACCTCAACCCCCAAAACATTCTTCTTTGATACCATATTTTCATGACCCTCTTTCTTCAAGATGTGGGAAGGGACAAAAAAGTTCCATGTCCTTCCTTTATCAAGATGAAGGATAGATAGAGGCCCCTGAGTCCCACATTTAATTATACCTAGAGTGGTGAATAGAATTAAGGGTATAAAATCCCAGATAATATTTAAGGCATTACTCTTTTTATAGAACAATATTGGGAGATAATATGGTAAAGCCCAAGAAAATCAAAATACTAAAAGTAAAAGTAAAGCAATAATCCATTCCCACATTCATGTTCAATAAGTAAAGATGATACAACGTACAAAAAAACTCCATGGTAAATTACCAAAATAAAATATACTAACAAACAATGACAACTAATCCTGATGTCCAAGCTAGTAAAGTCCTCCAGAGTCCTCAAAGTTATCCTAGAAACCAAAAAATAGTTTTAAATACATAGGGTGAGCATATGAGTATACTCAGATGGAAAACTAAAGTCACCCATGCACAAGTGGGGGAACATAATAATTACCCTATGAGAAAAATGTTGAACCTAAAATCTCCTACCAAGGAGTACAAACCAGCACAACATCACTAAGGAATGATCACCAAATGACACAAGTCAAGTAAGGTAGTAATACAAGAACATTGACATTTGGGTACCCCACACCACTTTCCCACTGGTTAACTGCTCATTCCTAACGACTAACATCTTGACACTACTATACTTCCCATACATAGTCCCATTTCCAAAACCTACCCGCACACAGTTAGGACTCAAACCAAAGGCAATCTCACCAATAGAAATCTGGGCCACAATAGCCATGCCTCTTGCCTGAAGACACATGGTCCACATCCCAAAGACACTTGTGAAAAAAATCCTGGACCGTAGGCCCCTATGCCTCTCATCCACAACAAACCTTCTTGAAGGATTTGGAACTATGGTAAGCCTCAATCCATTTCAACCTTCCCGAATACGTTCAAGTGGTTAGAACCAAAAGTGGGTGCAAGGAAAAAAGTCAGTAACTAGCCATCCATCCTCCCACTAGGATGTTTAGGAAAGATAGCCTCCCCCATTAAATGGGGGGTGTTCAGAACATGGTTCTCAACAAAGGTGGGGTGCATATAAAAATAAAAAAAATACAATATATATATATATATAGTTAAGAAAACAGTCATCCCTAACATTCATATCCCAAAACAAACAACCAACTCATACAACACCACATTTCTTCTACCCCTATATGTACACCCACAAAATAGCCACTACCAAAGAATAACCCAACCCCTTTTTAATTTAATGAATTTACATTTAATAATTAACAGATTCAATTTAATTTATTTCTATCACTACTAGGAAAATACCAACCAAAATTATATCAAAACAGCAAACAAAACCAGATTTTCAGTCCCACTGCACGTCCCCATTCAACCACTGCCAACTATCATTATTCAACGTTATACCACACAATAATTATCTCAATAATTAGTCCCATATCCCTAGTCTCCAAACAACTCCTACATGCATCCCCACTGCATACAAGTTGATAACCACCCCGCAATCCCACTGCCTAATGTCATTTGACGACCACAACCTAAACAAAGGCAATTCCACTGCCAACAAGTCCATCCATTCAAAATTTAATTATTATGTTAACCTAAAAATCCAACACACCACACATACTGCACCACACACCAAACCCACAAAAAATACCACTAGAGAATATCCCTACTGCACACATTTCCCACAACCTTCTCACAAAACCAACTCCTACATCCACCCCTATATCTATAACCTTGCTCCCAACAATAGCACCACAAAACTCACACAAAAAAAACACAACACAACACTCATCTAAACCTATCAACAAGATATATATATATATATTAGTATACAATTTTATAAAATCCACCTAATAATAAAAGGGTAATTGTACAATGGTTTTCATCCTAGGAAAACCATTTCTTTTAATCGGGTATACGTGATTAGTCAGATTAGTACTCGCACCGATTGTTTATGAAGAAACAATAATAGTTTTAAAGTTTCACCCATGCACAAATAATGACCCAAATAAACATGATTTTTAGAAGGATTTACAGATACAACAAGTCACACCATCAATAATGATAATAAATAAAACATGGAATCAACATCAAACCACTCTCAACCCATCATTTCATTGATCCTGTAATGATTTCGATCTTACTGCCTTACCTTAATTTATTTCATGTTAAGAAATGGATTCAACCATTATTTACATGGAATCATTAGTAAACCAACCCTACATGATGAAAAATTAAAGAGAGACAGAAAAAATCTCTACTTGTATGATCAATGGATCCAAGTTCTTCTTTGCACAAAGAACAGGGGATCACACAAGTAGTAAAAAACTCCAAGAAAACTAAGTATGAGGGGATATAGCACAAGAAAATATCTCGTCTAGGGTGGAAGGCTCTAGAAGTTCCAATGGGAAAATAGAAAACACACTAGGAAGGGAAGATCCCATCTTTGAAGAGCCATATCCTATATTAATGGGAGAATGGTTTCCAAAAGTCACTAATGTGGGGTCGTGGTCAAGATTATGTGGTTTGAGTATCTGAAATACACTAAAATGTTATGATATTAATGATATTCTTAATATCAATTAAAATTCTATTAAAAACACCGAAAAAGGATTTAAACTCAGTTTACGTAAAATAAGACATAAGAGGAGGGAGAACTGGAAAACTTGAGAAAAACTAGGAAAAAATGGAAATGAGTCAATGATGGGTTAGTCACCAATGGGTGAGTCACCGACATAGAGACACCTATGAGTGAGCTACTGATGTGGCCTATAGGCACGAGGCCACCGATGATGTGCTACCAATGCCGAGCTACCGATACTGAGATACTGACACAACAACCTACTGACACCTCATCCTACTAACCCCCTAACTTTCCAACACCTTGACTCACCGAAACTGATTCCCTCGACTCACCGATGTTGACGGCATTGACTCACTGATGCACTGACATACTAACATCGATTCCCTGAGTTATCGATGGAAAACTATAAATTGGGAAAACTTTTGAAACAAGTCACCCATAGCTCCCAAAACACCTCAAACAATGGATTTTCAAAAAGGAAAGGCCCGAGGAAATCTGGCATACTACTCATTTAAACAATGATTTATCCTTTTTTACATTTCCTTGAATTATTTTCTTTTTTCATATTAAAATAAAACCGTTTTCAATTGGAACTATTAAAATTCCTACTTGGAAACATTCATGTTAATTTATCTCTTAATTTCATTTCAGGGGGTCTCTTGGTGGTATCCTACTGAGAATGTGATCTTATACCCTACATACACCTTTGGGTATATGTATAAATTTTTCATTTATATTCTAGTAAAGGTAAGGACTTCCATGGAGTTGGTGGTCATTATTCCTATTATCTCTTCTTAACAGATTTTGTTGGTGTTGGAATAGTGGATATTGACAAACAAGTCAGAAGAGGTTTTTTTACCGAATTGATCCCATCCCCATTTTGGTTATTTTACTATCTCCATGTAAATGTAAATTTTTTAACTTTTACTTGTAATTTCATTCATTTTTCTAATTTTTCCTTGGATGTTGGTTGTATATCTTTGAGGATTTTTAGTGATTTTAGTTATTTTCCTCATGATTGAGACCATTACATAAGAAGTTTTATGATGCCCATGATCTAGTTTCTAGATTATGGGGATCAACAACACCATTCATCCCATGCCATGGGCCGGTTAAGGTGTTGGGTTATGTGGTATCCTGAATTTGTTCTAAAAAAATGGCATCAAATAAGGGTTTTGACCTTCTTTGTGTCATGTTATTTATGATGTCTAGATAGAAAATATCTAGGACTATCAGGGCTTAAGGATCTAGTTGTGAGTGGGGTTTCTGGTGAAAAAACCTTGTGAAGGACCTTAGGTAACCATGGGATATTTGGGATTTTGTTTGTCTCTTCATTCTAGTGCAATTCATAAGCTGTAGAATGGTTATGGACACCGATGTAGGGTGGAGTGATTTAATTTTTTTCTAGTGATTTTAATTTTTTTAATTATGATATCTTAGATTATTCACAATATGTTTCTGGAAAGATTTAAATGGGATGATTTATTGTTAGTTTCTATTGTGTTTAATAGATTGTGTAGAGTTATGCTTCATTATAGGCCTCTCGTGCATCTATAAGAAGAGACCATAGAGAGTTATCGTTCCATGGTTAATCAGAGATTTGTTGAGGCAGTAGTTCAAGCTCTCTAAGATCAAGACTAAGGAGTGGGATTTGACCATGCTGATGTTAAGAAATCCAATATTGGTTTTGAAAAGTATAGGGATCAATAATTTATCAAGAATAATTCACTTTCTTTATAGGGAAGCATGAATCCCCATGAAGTGGAGTAATGGGTGGAGAAAATTGAGAGGATCATTTGATTCCTCAGGACTCAGAAGGCCATTAAGGTGACATGTTTTGCATTTACAATGGAAAGACCCAATCATCAATGGTGGGAATCAGTGGTTCAAGATGGAAGGCATGAGAAAACGGAATATAAGGACTTCAAGGATGCTTTTAATGAGTAGTATTGTTCGGGAATGTTGGACTTCTCTTTGTCCTAGAAGTTCATGGATCTCCATCAGAGAGAACATTCAATATTGGAATATATCAACCAATTTTCATAACTAGTCCTTCTCTCACCTAAGGAATTTTATAATGAAAAGTTTAAATACCAAAGGTTTGAAATGGGTGTGTAGCTAAACATTCAATATCAGATGTTTTTGTTTAAAATAAAGATGTATGCTGAGGTGGTTGATCGATATATGATGGTGGATATCGACCAGTTAAGTAAGTTAGGCTGGTAAAAAATGTTTCTAGTATTGAATTTTAGTGATTATTGTTAGTTTTGGAAAAATAGAAAGCACATGGAGTGATATAAGATGGGTTTTAGTAGCTCTGGATATCCATCATGACCATCTTTTTCAGCTTCTAGTGGTGGTGGATCTATCATGTGTCATTATCATGGGACCGTTGGACATGTACAAAACACATTTTATCCCTACCCAGGAGGTTCCATAGTTGTTTAATCCTAATATATATGCTATGGTTTTATAGGATTGTGATCCCTTATCATGAAAAAACATGGTCATCAACCTCAAGGGGAATGACACCTCAATCAAATCCAACTAGAGCCATTGGTTCTTAATTAGGTGGTTATGGTAGCAGCGATGAATATATTTATAGATATATTTAGGTTAAGGTAGATATAGATGTTAGTTTTTAACCCCAAGACCAGATAGAGATAAGGAACCTTTGTACTTTGGATCAGACACCAGTAAAATTAGATACAGTTCTAGAGATAGTTCAACGTACTCTTCTTGTTATATCATCAATGGCAGTTACTTTATTTGACACTAGTGATTCTAATTCAATTTTATATTATCAAATTGTGTATTCAATTAGGCTACCGATGGAGATTATTCAATATGTTATAGATTTGGTTAGACCTCTTTGGAAGAGGTGAGAATACCCAAGAAGATCAGTGTATCACTGAAAGGGTGAGGCAGTGAATCTGTGATATCTTTTTGTTTTAAGATTCCTTTATTGTGAAACAACCTTCGACTCATATTGTAGAGTTATTAACTTACTGAAAAAAATCAATCACACATCCATAGTAACACAATATTTTACAAGGTTCAATAATGAACAATAGTAGTTATGTCCTTGGTATGGTTTGGAAACAATCTATTAGCACACAATGCACTAGAAATAAATCCGTTTGGGTAGATATAATGTGTAGGATATTCCATTTCTCTTATGTAGCACAATGTTTAACACAACAGTGAACATGCTTCAAGTATCATGAAATTATGTAATAAAAATTATGCAATACGTTATGAGAATTTCACCGGTTTCTTAACAACATGTTACTATGTTGCCTTGTCAACTTTCACAAATGTGAAATTGAATTTTTTTTTCACTTACCTACCCAGTAGGTGGTTAGAATTTCCTAGACATCGTAAGGATACTCTGTTAAATTTTCCCAGTCAAATATTCCCAATATGATTTCATAGTTCAATAATATAACTCTATCAGAATACTGCTAAAAAATCTAAACTACTTATGCCTTTGTCTAGAAATCCCAATATGATTCCATGTCTTATGATCCTGTTTGATATGATGATCATCTGAATATGATCTTCCCCTTCTTCTTATTCTTATAACTAAAAAACCTACTCAAGAAATACCAATCCATAAATTAAATCTCTCTGAAAAATTTTATCACCCTAAAATATCTCTCATTTTTTTGAACAATATGTGTGTCAGGTATGTACAAAGTACTTCCCTCAATTTATAGGTTTTCCAAATATGGTTAAACTGGGATTCAAAAAATCTTTCTTGCTCAACAATTTTTTTTGAAATATTAAAATTATATTAGACAATGGACTCATATTTAACTTATTCAATGCTTCCCAACTCTTATCATTTCTTCTCAAAACATCTCAAATCCTCTCATGACTTCAAACTGATTCAGATTTTCTGAACATTCTTTAGTCGAATTCCAATGGTCACTTAATTTTTTTCATCACGATGGATACATAAGGTCACTTCTATTTTTTTGACCAACTTGAATATAAATCATAACTGAATATTTATCCTTATGATGCACAATACAAACTATAAGTCCTTGAAAACCATTCTTCTATAAACATAGTCACAACTTATAAATATTCTAGTACTTCCTTGGTATCACTTTAGCATCGACTTAAAACTCCCCTAACAAATTTTTTTCTCAAATATATTAAAACTATTCATTGACCTTAAAGAAAAATTTATAACAACTTTAAGAAGTTCTTATTCTATTATTTTCTTCACATCAATGATCATGTGTTCAATGATATTATAAGTGTCAGCCTACATCCGATGGATTGATATCTACCTTCCTTTGTCAGATCTATGTCACCAACAGTCTAATAATCAACACCACATTTAATGTAATGGCTGCAACCCATCTAAAACAAAATGTTCTTCTTTCTCTCTTGACCCACATGATAAGAAAATAAATTTGATCATTTATTTTTCCGTGAACCAACTTAAAACCACTAACACTTCATCTTGATAAACATGGTTTACTACATTATTGATCTGTTTTTACTTTTTTCTATGAATCAATCCCCAAAAACATAACTTATTTTATTCTTCAATGGTTCTACGGACTCCCAAAATAAATGATTTTACCTGCAATGATTGGTGGCACACATCATTTGATATATCAGTATTAGTAGCTTCAGCCAAAAAAACTTTTTTCCTTTTTTGATTACTATACACACTACTATATTCATTCTCTAAATATTTATTTCTTGCATATTATTATTATATCTGAAAACCACTATCTTCATTTTCTCACTTTCCAAAAAAAATTCCCAGCCTTTAAAAAATTCTACATTTAATGATCTCACATTTATTAACTGAGACTGGAAATCTTCAATGTTAACAACTTCCTTCTTCAAAAAACTTATGCTTGTATCATGACTTCTTCATGACTTTGAGAACATTAAAGACAAGAATAACATCATAAGAATGTCATTGTAAAGTAGTATAACTTCTCAAACATCTAGAAACTTCTTTCTTTAAATTCATCAATATGATTTGAAAAATATGTTCTTCCTATTTTCCTCATAAATATTTCACTACAAGTTCTCTAGAAAACATATGAATTTTTTGAATTTCAAAATAGAAAATCATCATCATATTTTCATCTGATCCATGTAGAATCCGATATATCATTTAATTACAATATTTATTTTAGTCTAGAATCATGGAGAGTCTGATGAAACTTTTCTTCTAGAATCATTCTTCTCAATCCATTATAATATTTTAATAATTTTGAGTCTGATCATCTGAATATGATAGAAATTTTGATTATAATAACATTACAATTAGAATTTATTTCTTTCTTATTGGATAAAAAATACAAAACATTCAATAAAAAATTCATTCATCTTCCAAAAACATCTTCCACTCATATTAGTCCCAATAATATCACCCTTTGGATTTTATTGTCGATCAATATTCACAAATCAATAAACTTTGTAACCTCAAGTTATGAATCACTTATTAATAATTCGAATCCTACATGATCTAACTCATTGTAGGAAATAATAATCACTAAGAGAAACACCGTGATGTCCAAAAGTAGTGTAATCATGAATCTTCCTCAAATTTTCATGACAAAATTCTTTTCTTATTCGATTTTTCCTATAAATAAATCTTTCCTACAACTAATCCAAAAAATTGTCAGAATATTTCACAAATTTATATGCTGAAATCATAGATTACCCAAAACTTCCCCTACATACATTCTTTCTTAAAAGGTTTAGCACATATAAATAGATAGATTTATGAAAAAATTCCACCAATTTACAACACTACATAAAAACATGATGATATAGGGAAGAAAAACACATACCTCAACCGTGCTGAGAAAGAGGTTGGATGCCTATGTTCAACCTCAATTTATAAAAAGAATCATTCGATAAAGGTTTTTCTGAAAGTGTCAGTAACTTGTTCTGATATAAGAACATAATCCAAATCCAATTAATTCTTCTCCCCATTCTATTTAATGACATGGTATTTGATATCAATATTTTTTTAATGGGATGGTTGTACCAGATTTGTAGTAAGGATGAAAGAACATTGATTATCACATTCCAAGAGAAAGGATGACTTCACTTTAACATGTAAATATTCCAACTGAGTATTCATCCACATAAGTTGAGTAGCATTTTGAGTGTTAGAAAAATACCTAGATTTATCCATGATAATAGTTACTAAATTAAAAATCTCTATATAAAAACTAACACAAATATTTCATTGAAATAAAATTCCACCAGAAGTGGATCTTATATCATCATCATTTCCCACATAATCAACATATGAATACCTAAACAAGTCAATAATTTTTGAGCTATCAGACATGGTTACAATTTTTTTTTGTTTTATATATCTATGAATTATTTTTCCATCCAACAGATGTGATTATTTTGGATCACTATGAAATATATCACTTAAAAAAACAACATAAACAATTTTAGGTCTTGAGGCAGTCAAATATAACAAACTTCCAATCATATTCTTAAAATTTTTAGATCCTACTTCCTTAACTTATCCATCTTTAGATAGGTTGGTCCCCAATGAAATTGGTGTGTGATTTTTATTTTAATTTTCCAGGTAGAACTTCATAAGAAGTTCCTTATAATACTTTTCTTGAGAAAGAAATATGTGCTTCTTCTTTTGTGAGATTTGTAACCAAGAAAGTATTTCATTTCACCCAATATTGAAATTTCAAACAAAATTTTCAACTCATCATAAAATCTTTCCCAATTTCATCCATAATTACCTTCAAGGATAATTTCATCCAGAAAAATAGATACATTAATGGAATATTACTAACATTATTTGAGGTAAGGATTGATATAAACTCTTCCTTTCTTTGAGGGAATACTAATAAATTTCTTTGTTCTTGTTTAATCCCATAGAAGTATTTCCTGAACCTGAAAACATAACATCTATCCTTCCCAACAAAAATGAAACATGGTTGTTAAATATATAATTCCTCACCAATATTACCATTAAAAAATGATGATTTAACATCTATCTAAAAAAATTTGTAACTTATTTGTGCAACAATATCAAGGAAGATTCTAATTATTTCTAACCATGACACTGGAGAAACAGTGACAACAAAATCTATACCTTCAATATATGTGTAACCTTTTCACAATAATCTTACGTTTATTCTTATAAATTACCCATCTTCATTCATCTTATTCAGGAAAAACCATTTTTTACCAATACCATTTTTTCGATTGGTTTATGTATGAGTTCCAATATATCATTATTTTATATCTAATATATCCCTTCATTCATAGCCTTATCCCAGTCCAAATGCTCAAAATTTTCATTCACATTTTCTAGGTCAACATTTGAATACATAGAAGTATGTGTATTAAATTTTTATGTCCATCTTGTATGAACCATCTGACATTGATCAATGATAATGTTTTTAGCTTCCAATTTCTTCCTCAGCCTATGATGAAATTTTTTAGATTCTTAATCATCACTTGAAATAACTAAGATTGATTCTTCTTCTTTAGTAGGATTACCATTGTAATAATCCCATTCAGAATTGTTATCATACATTATTTTATCCTGTTTATCTTCATTAGCAGTATGAGTTTTTTTGGCAGCTTCCTTAGTGTTTTCAATAAATTAACATCAAAATAATAAACTAATCATCCTATTTATTTATTGAAACATCTATAAACTCTTCATTGGAGATCATATTTATGAAAAATTTCATATTCACCTCTCTAATCAAACTTCCTAACACCTCCACCTTTATTCTTTATAATGTATGGGCTCCAAAAAAATATTAAGTGTTTCAAACTTGGAGTTTTCTCATATAACATTTCATATGGATTCAAATCTAAACATGGTCCATAGAAACATTGATTTTGAATATACACAGTAGGGATCGTTGCTTTCCCCCAAAAGTAATGAGAGAGACCATGTTCATGTAATATAGTTATCCCCATTTCCACCAATGTTATAATATGAATTTTAGAAGAACCATTTTGTTGAAGAGTGTATGGGGTATTTCACTCATTTAAAATTCGATGATTCTTAATATAACATTAAAACTATTCATTTTTTTATTCCACACCATTTTATATTTGTAACTTCTTCACTAAATACTCACATTCCTTCCCAGATTTTCCCCTAAAAATTTTATACATATTCAGAAAATCTAACTTATGTTTCATATACATAACACAAGTAATGTGAGTAAATTAATCAATAAAATTAATGAAGTAATTATCTCAATGAGCTTATTGTTTTCTCATTGTACCACATATATCATAATGAATAACTTATACGGGTTGTTTTGAAAAAATGTTAACATTATTATGCATATAGTTTTTAATCTTTCCTTTCCAAAAAATGGTGCAACACTAATATGTTCTTCTTGGCATATTAGAAATTCCACAGAAACTATTTTTCTTTGATAACTTTATCATGTTTTATATGAAACATGTGTCCCATCCTTTTATAACACAAATTAATTTCTTCTACCATTCCTAATTATCATATTTTTTGAACCTTACCATCTTAGAACAAGTTTCATTTTTAATATTGGCCTTTTTAACTATGTTTCGATCTCCTTCACTTTTCACATAAAAAAATAAATATTTTCTAAAAATGGATTTTTTTCCATTATCAAAAACATGTAATGCAATTAGAATATTATGTTTAATCCCATAAAAAAACTAATAATTATTAGATTTCCTCATTTATTCTCAAATGATATCTTTTCCAACACCTTTTATTATGATAAATTCATCACTTCCAAATGTCATGGTTCCTTATTTTAAATATTTCAAATTATTTAAAAATTTAAAATATCAAATCATATGAGAAGATCACCCAATATCCATAATCAAATTGTGTTCTCATTTTGTAGGTTTGTGTGTGGTTTCTGCAACAAAATATTTTTCTTTCTCTTTATCTTTCTACAAAACCAACTTATGAGAGTTTTTAAATAACTTATTTTGGAAGTAAATTTTTTTTGAAAGGTGTTCAGGTTGTTCATATCTTTCATAAATAGTTTCCAAATGTTGGAACCTATTTTCAATTCTCATAATAACCTTATCAAATATCTTCAAAACTACTTTCTCATACTTCTTCCTTTGATATGATTAAATTCCACTCAATATTTTCATTATAAAATTTGTGGAGTAGTGGAAATGTTGTTGATTATACCAAATTTTTTTTCCATATAGTCAAATCCACCACAGTATCAGTGGTATCTATGTAAACAGTATTTTTCTCTCTAACTTTCCAACTAATCAGGGTTTTGAGAATGTTTCCTAGAAAAATTATTGTATTCCTTATTAGAAATTTTTTGACCACCAACCATTATATTATCAATTGGAATATTATTTATCATCTTGGTTTTCTTCTCAACCATATTAGAAACAATGGTAATATAAACCATTTTAGACTCAGAATTTTTTGAAACTTATGACTTCTCAACATTGTTGGTTTTAGCCATATACACAACTTTTACAACATTCTTCTTCTCTGATTTTTTTTACTTTCATTGAAACATTTTAAGGTAACTTCTGTTCTTTTATAGGTTTACCCTTTCCAAAGCATTCACCAACTTTATAGATAGAATTTTTGAAACTTATAACCCCCTAATTTTCTTTAAAAAATTTATATTGGAAATTTTTAAAATCTTTTTCTTATGCCTTTAACTTTACTTCTAGATGTTAACTACAATTCTTTTCATTCTCAACCGATTTATTCAATTAAACAATATCTTCTAATAGATTGGATTTATCATGAGGAAAACATTATTGTGTTGTATAGGAATTTATATTTTTAAACTTTCTAATTTCTTTCTCATGTATCTAAATCTTTGTCTGAAATTATTTCAATTATTCTTTCAAATGAAATTATAATTGAGTTTCTTCTTATTCAGAACTACTACTTCTAAAATCTTCATTATTATCTATTATAATGAAATTATTTTCTCTAGCATTTTATGTAGATTTTTCCGATTTCGCTTCACTAAATTATTCATCATTATATTTAGAAAAAATATTATTCTTTTGGATTTGGATAACTTTCTATCATTTACTCTGAAATAATATTTGTTCTTATCACCCTATTTATTCCATAATCTCCCCTACCTTATATTATTTTTATCACTATATGCATATTTATTTCTTTAAGGTAAACTTGTAGAAAAGTTCCCAACAATTCCAAATTCAAAGATTTTGAATGTTTGATTACCTTTATACATTCCTAAACCTATTTTACATTTTTAGAAAACATGGATTGAAATTCATCATGATTTTTACATAAGTAATTTCTGTATTCAGAGCCAAAAACTTCTTATTCTTCATGAATCTTCTTAATATTCTTTTATCAGCATCTTAGAAAGACATTTTAGGATCAAATTTTTCATTTTTTCTTTTATAAATTTTTCTTTTATTATTTTATAATTAGGGAGAGTACTATACAAATAATCCAAAGATATTGTTTCTAGATCTTTATCTTCTAATGAATAAATTTTAGCATCAAAAGTATCAAGAAGTATTCAAAATATACTTTCAACAATATTAGAATCTTACAACTTATCACCAAGACATATGATAGTTCTAAAAAGTTTATTTACGCTAGTAAAGAAATAACTAATGGATCCATACTCACCCATCATGAGATCTTCATACTTCAGCCTCCAAAGTTGTAATTTATCATTCATCACTTTTCTATTGCCTTAATAAATGTTCTCCAACTTATCCCAGATACCTTTGGCTGTGGAAAAAACTTTCAATCTTAATAACTCACTTTTAGAAAGTGATGAGAGTAAAGTATTATTAGCTCTTCCATCATTCTAAATATTCTTCTTATTGACATATGTAAGAGGAAATTTTCCATAAATCAGAAAAAATTCTATATATTGTGGCTTTAAGAACGTCATACCTGATATACATAAGATAAAGAAACATTCTATCTTTCCAGATATGATATATCTTACCATCAAACAATAGAATCCCTTTAATATTTTCACAATTCAGATTCATCATGAAAAATTATTATTCAAAAACAACAGCAAAGAGTAAATGATAGGAACCGTCACACTAATTCAAATCGGGAACACCCAGCCAGATCAATGTATCACTCAGAGTGGGAGGGGGTGAATCAATGAGATAATTTTATTTTAATTTTACTTTATTTTGAAATAGAGTTAACCACTTATTAAAGAGTTTATACCTTACTAAAACCCAAAATAATCACACATCTTTAGCAAAAAAATAATTTAGAAGGTTCAATACTCAAAAATATTAGCAATGACTTTGGTATAGTTTGGAAACAATATAATAACTCAAAATACAATATAAAAAAAATTATTTTTTCATGATATAATGAGTAGGATATTCCCTTAAACTCGTGTAACACTATGTTCAATATAATAGTGCATGTGATTCAAGTAGCACAAAATGATGTAATAAAAATTCTATAACAAGTTTTAAAAATTTCACCAATTACTTCAAAACACATTATTGTGTTTCCATATAAACTTCAAAAAATATGATCTTAAAAAAAATAACTTTCCTACCTAGTAGAAGGTATGAACTTCCTAGACTTCTTATAGATAATTAGTTTGATTTTCCCTGTTCGATCAGCCCAGTCCGATTTCTCAGTCAGATAATATAAATCTATTAGAGTACCACTAAAAAAATCTAAATTGATTCGATCTCTATCAATAAATCCCAGTCCCATTCCTAGTATGATGATCCATCCTGATACAATGATCATCAAAATATTAACTTCCTCTTCATATTCTTCGTCTATCAAGAAAACCACCTCAAGAAAGCATAATTTGAAAACCCCTTCTCTATAAAAACATTGAAAAATATACCTTCTATATTCTTTTAATGAAACGTATGTGCGTTAGGAATGTATAAAGTACTTCCATATATTTATAGGTGTTCTAAATTTGGTGTAGGTTGGATTCTAAATATATTTCCCAATCAATTAAATTTCCTAAAATCTTTAAATTCCATTAAATCATGACTTAATATTTGAATTCATCAATAATAATAAAATATTATCATTTCTTCTCAAACCTTGTCCAATATTCTCACAACATCCTATAACTTTAGTCTTTTTGAACATTCTTCAGTCTGATTCTGATTATCACTCTGATTTTCTCATCAAGTTGTATATAAAAAGTCACACTGATTATCCTAACCAACTTCAAAATAAATCAGAACTAAAAAATTCACATTATGATGATAATTAAAAAATATAATTCTTTTGAAACCATAATTCCATAAACACATTTTTATCTTATAAATATTTTAGAACTTCTTCAACTATAATTTTTTATTGGATTCAAACTTCCGTAATAAATATTTTTCTCCAAACTCCTCAAAATGTGATATCCCCTTGCAAACACTTTTATAAATGATTTAAGTAGTTATTATTTTATTATTTTCCTCACACTGATGATCCTTTGTTTAATGATGTTATTAACATAATTCTTTATCTGAGGGATCAATATATTCCTTCCCCTATTAGAATAGTGTCACCTATTGTCCAATTATCTTCACCAAATATAATTTGATGATGGTGTCCCAACTAAAAAAATGTTTCTTCTTTCTCCCCTAATCCACATGAAAAGGAAAAAATTAGGGAATTTTTCTTTTTTGACCCAATTAAAAATGACCAACACTTTATCTTGATGAAAATGGTTGAATACATTATTGATCAGTCCTTGAATTTGTTCCATGCATATTCCCCAAAAAAAGAATTTTTTTCTTATTTAACAGTTCCAAAAAATTCCAAAACAAATGATTAGGCCTCCAATGATTTGTGGAACACCACATCTGATAGAAAAGTATTAACAGCTTTGGATACAATAAATTATCTTCTTTTCTAATTACGATACACATTGCTAACTTCTTTCTCTGATAATTCGTTTCTTATGGATTTTCGGTATGATTAAAAACCCAAATTTCCATTTTCTCACATTAAAAATAAAAACCATCACTACCTTTAAACAATTCTATATGTGATGACCTCACATTGATGAACTCAGACTAGAATGATTTGGTTTCACTAGCTTCCTTATTCCAAAAACTTCTGCGTGTATCATGGATTCTTCATTATTTTGAAAACATTAAATATTGGCATAAAATCATCAAAATTTAATTTGAATGTTGTATAACTTAAAAAACATACAAAAAATTAATTATTTATAATCCTTAATAATATTAGAAACACTCATCCCCCCTATCCTTCATAATTGTTGAATCATAATATCTCCAGATAACTTTTAATTTTTTTGAATTGAAAAATAGAAAACAATCCTCATATTTTAATCAAATACATGCAGAATTGAATACATCTTATCACTATGATCTTCCTTTTAGTTTATCCCTGAGGTGAGTCTGATGAACCTTTTCTTCTAGAAAAATTCTTCTTAATCCAATGTACTTTCTTATAATCTTTTAGTATGATTGTACAAATATGATGATTAATCAGATTATTAAAACATTTAAAAGTTAATTGATATTTTTATTCTTTGAAAACAAAAGACAACACATTCAATATAAGCCAATTTCAACTTCTAAAAACATCTTCCCATCAAATTGGTCCCAATAAGAGGAAGGAAAAATGTTTTAGATGTCCATCATGTGTTATTACATGGTCCATGATCATGTTGGAATTATACTTCCCATTGCTAAAGATTTACATTTTCTATGTAATTCTAGGATTATATTGGATAATGTTTTTCAAGGACAATATCAATTTTTATCATTGGAAGGTTATGTTTATTACCCTTGATGATAAATTCTATGATTTTAAGGTTAATGTTATCCATAATCAGGATGAGTTGGACATGCACTTCTAGTGTTAGGAATAAATGATTTCCATGTATTTTCTATTATTTTGGAATATGATGAGTTGGATTCTTATAATTTTTTTCCTCATATAGTGGATGAGTTCCCAGATGTATTTATATTATTATTTTTGGTTTACCTTCGAAATGAGTTGTGGATTTCACCATTGATTTGGTGTTTGGGACACATACGACATCTCTCGCCTTTTATCATATACCCCTAATGAATTTATGAAAATAATGATATATTTATAATATATGGAATCCAAAGGATTAATTCACCTAAGCATATCACCTTGGTCCAAAGTAGTGATTTATTTCTAATAAGGCCAATGGATCTCACTAGTTATGAAGATATTACTAGAAATTGAATAGGGTCACCATCAAGAATAAATACCCCTTACCCCACAATGATTACCTATTTGATCAGATCAAGGGTGAAATGTAGTTTTACCAGATTGACTGGTGTTCTAGGTATAATCAATCTAGGGTGATAGAGGATGATGTTTTAAGAAATATTTTTCAAGCAGGTATGGACACCTAAAATATTTGGTTATTCCATTCAGGTTGACACTATCGCCAATAGTTTTCATGGACCTTATAAATTGGGTGCTCTATGGATACCTTGAATTCTTTTTCATGGTGTTTATGGAATATATCCTAAATTAATCTGGAATAGAGGAGGAGCACAATAAGCACCTACATATTGTATTGGTTACAATTTGGGAGCACTACATTTATTTCAAATTCATAAAGTGCAGTTTTTGGATTTGAGAAGCAAAAATTTTGGTGCTTATGAAATCTCAGTAGGGGGTTTTAGTTGATACCGAGAAATTTTAGGTGGTGATGTAATGGTAGGATCCAAAAATTCATTTGATACTAAGAGCTTATTAGTCTTGGTTGGAGATTAAAATTCGTTCTTTATATATTTCTCTCATATTTATTTTCCAATGATAACACTCACTAAAAAAGAGGTGATGATTGTTTGGGGTATAGAAATCAAAGAATGTTTTGAGGATATAAAGTATCATCTAACCACTACCCCCGTCTGGATTTTTTTGAGGATAGAAAAGGTTACATGGTCATTTATGATGTTTTAGAAATAGCTCATGGGTTTGTCTTGATGCTGGGTGACCATGTGGTGGTGCATGACTCTCGTCATACTTAAACACACAAAAGAAATTACCCAAACCATGAACTCAAGTTAGCAGTAATGATGCATGGTCTAAAATTATGGTGTCACTATATTTTTTGGGAGAAATTTATATTATACTTGGATAAAAAAAATCATGGAAGAAATTTTAACCAAGAAGGATATGAATCTGATGCAATGTAGATATATTTATTACCTTCAAGGGTTTTACTTTTATATTTTATATACACTGGGTAAATGGAATGTGGTAGCTGAGGCCTTAATCAGGAAAATGCTGACTCAATCTCTGAAGAATTACTGTGATGAGTGGGATTTTATAGCAACAAAAACTTTTCATATATAGATATTACATCTTAATATATGAATATTCATTACAAAACACTTCAATCCATTAAAGAATCGATTAGGACTAGTATATTTGGAAACATGGAATCATAACCAACTAGTTCATAAAAAATCTACAATGGCTATCACTTATTTCTTCCTAACTAGTACCCTTTCTATACATATCATACTTAATACATTTCTTCATAACTTTGGGAAAGGAAAAATAATAGAAGGGTGACCTCAGATGCTCAGTAAGTGTAATCATGGGAGATATCAATGATTATATAAGAATACCATGTGGATAAGGGTATAAGAACATGTTATTAAAAAATTTTAACCATATAATACATATCATTTATCATAATATTAATTCATGGAACAAATTGTTATAGTTCTTATGAAATAATCAAGATAATAAAGTAACATAAACCATGAAAGCCTAAAATTGGCATTATAAATTTATTTCCAACATACATAAGCATATAAAATAATTTCCTTAGTATTAAAGGATCATTTACAAGGATATAATAGTGGAATGGGTTAACTCCACAAACCATAATATTAGTGAAATTTTAATCCCAAGACTATCATACTTAATATAGTCTCTTTCTGAACCAGGTCTACTCCCCATTCCCGTCTTATTTATCACATGTGATTTTAATATTTTCCCATTGCATTAGAGGGAAATATAGGTCCCACCCATCACATAATGAAAATAATACATATGTGTTCCAAAATATCAAAAAACTTTCATCATATCAGAGATGATGAAAATAAATGGGCATCATAAACATGTCATCAAAGCATAACCCATGGAATAGAAATGAATTTCATAGAAATATAATATTTTAATCATAAACATAAACCATAAATAGAAAGAATAAAGAAGGAATCCATAGATCATAACCATATAAAATACTAATTAATATCAAAGAATGTCATCTTAGATAGAAAATTATATTTAAGGACCACTTGGAATAATTATTTTATAGAATAAGTTTTCCATTTTAAAATCACTTTGATTTTAAAAAGATACAAAATTATAATGGAAAATATTTAATTTTAAAATAAACATGAAATTTTTAAATAAATATTTAAGTAAAAATTATTCACAATTAAATGAAAATTCATTTATTTTATATAATTTAAAAAACATTCCTTACATAATTTTTGTAAAAAAATTACAAAGTACCTCATTTGGAAAATTACAAGAAGATTCCTTTCAAATATTTTATAAAAAAGATAATAATGGGTAAAAATTACAATAAAAAATAGGATAATGGTAAAAACATTATTTAAAACAATGTTAGAAAACATATATATGGAATAAAAATATTACCCAATAGAGACTTATACACAAAAAATCCTGAATATTGATGAGATTGTGAAATAAAAAACTTAACTCAAGTTTGGATTGCCTAGAAACTACTATAACATTTGGTATAAATTTACATTTATTATAAATTTACACCAAATTCATGTAAATACTTATAGTATGATTTATTATCCCATTTTAATCTTTTTACACCAACTTTTATAGATAATTTATTTTTAAGATTGTTATTTTTGATTGTTAACTATATCATTTATCATGAGTATATAATTGAGTAGTTTGAGTACTAGTTCATTTATCTTTGTTAAATCATCAAAAAAATATTTATAATGATATAATTATCATATATATTCACTATATACATATTTAGAGTGGACCATTAAAGTTACAAATAGAAAAATGAATTACACTGTTCTTGGAGACAGTATGCCATATGTTTGCATGAACGTTATTTTAATTTTTCTATGATTGATATGAAATAAGTATAAATATTAATTCAATATTATAGGATAATTATTATATCATATATATCATATAAATTCAAAAAATTATTCCTTATCACCATCCAGGTAAAATATTAATGAAAAAAAGATCACATCACATCATGAGGGTGGTCGTCCATACATACACACAAACAACATTATCATTTCCCACAAGATTGGATTATAAGTAGGTAGATTTTAAATTATAAATATGTTATAAATATCATACATAAAAATTAAGACAATAATAATACCCATTCATAATATATAGTGATGAAATATGAGTTGTATTGCTACATGGATATCGTAAGCTGTACGCATGCACACGAAATACATTCAATTATAGTTTGATGGGAAAGAGGGTGTATAATGGAATTTTAATAATCAGAAAAATTAATAGTATTTAGGACACTAAATTTATTATTTTTTGATAAATACCATAGTTTTATAGGTGGTAATTAAGAGTATAAAAGAATGTGATTGGTCAAGGTGGCTATCTATTATTTGAAATGAATTATTTAGATATCCACTAAAGGTATCTAGGGTTGGACTTTTGATTAATAAAAATATCTAGGATGTGTATTGGGAATCTTATAAGGGAAATTTAAAAAATTTGGTTGATATCAAAGGCTTAATGAGGTGTAAATAAATGAAGTAGGAGGTGATCTTTTCTAATTAATGTGAGTGATTCTTTTGGAATTTCATAAAATATTAAATTATAATAAATTAGTTATAAAAACAAATTCCTCCAAATGTCTATGGATTCAAGGATAAGGTTAAATATGTTTGTAATACCATTATCTAACTGAATTTAGACAACTTCTAGTTTCATTTTCAAAACTTATCATTTTGATTAACAATTTTTTAACCAATTTTAATTTTGACCATGGAAATACCTTTTTCAATATTAAAGGGTTGTAATTTTGTACTTATAAGATGAAAATTTAAACATAAATGGTCAATTTATGAAATTTTAGACCATTTAAAAAATAAATTTTGAATATTTAATTTTTTATGATTTTTAAATAATTTAATAGAACATTATTTTGATAAAATATCATTGTTTTAAATTTTGACACTATTTAGTTAATTTGTCTTTAAATCTGTCAATAAAAAGTGATAATTTGAATATAATTATTTAAAACACTATTATATGTCTTTTATATCAATAAAATTGATGGTCAAAAGTAAATAACTAAAATTATATCACTTGTAATAATTTTAAAAACATTTATTACATTTTTATTGAATGAAGAAATACTACATCAAGCTTTAATAAGAAATTAAGGTAATTATATAATTAGTAATTTTTTCTAAAATTATATCATGAAATGAATTTTTATAAACTCAAAATATACACTTATATTCATTTATAATATACTTTCATCTATATTTTGGCACATAAGAGATTGAAAGAACATAGAGAGTGACATTTTGTAACTTTCTTTGATTTAAATAATATACAAGTCATTTCCAAGTAAAAGTGTCCAGTAAACAACTAAATTTAAATAATATGGTGTTACGAGTCGAATTAAATTATTCAAATAAGAATTATTATTAAAAATTATGTTCTTATCACTTATTTTTAAACCATATTAACCCTATTTTCCCTTTACCGAGGTGATAAATTTGACCATAGTTTCTATTCATATTGTCCAAAATTAAAAAGGGACTATTTACAAAATTTGAAAATCCTAATTCTTAATATGTAACTAATTTTATCTAATTATATACCTATAAACTGAAGAAATTAATTTTAATGTAAGTGTGAAAAAAGTGAGAAAACTGTTTTTGAGAAAATATACATTTTATGCATAAAAGTGGATTTATTATTATGTTATTCCTAGAAAAATATTTATTAAATATTTAAAACATTATATAAAGTAAATAATATAAAAATTTAATTAAAATAATTCCCAAATGTTTAATTTTTTTTATTAATATAATATATATTATACGCATATTATTTTTTTGAAAAAAGATCAATTTTATTTTTAAATAAGTTTTTTTAAATTCTAATCATTTGATAATTAATGAATTCCTTTTATAAATGTGTAGACAAGATATTTTTCATAATTTAGTTGTTATTATTCATACCCACCAATACAACTACTTGGTGATATTAGAAACATAATATTTTAACAGTGGAACTTCATTTGTTTAAACACGACGTTGTTTATAACCTAATCTATCGAAGAAATAAAATTATTTAAAGAAAAATATTTCATAAAAATCCCATTGTGTTAAATTTTACCCACCTTAAAATTAATTTCAACCACAAAATTCATCCCTATGATATAAATAGGTGAGTATAATTATGCCTCATCACATCCTCAGGTTCCCACACAGTTTTCTCAAATTTGTGGTTTCGCCGCAGACATCGACTAGATAAGTGATCTTGTTTCATATAACTTTCTCCCTATGATCCATAATCTCTACCATGCTTTTATTTATAATAACTATTTATTTCTAGTGGTATAACCTATGAGTTTAGTAGAGATATATGTAACACATCTTGTACTTGAGAGATATTTGGTGGAAGTTTGAATCAATAAACTACCATCCCGATACAATCAAGAATTTTAAAAGGAATGATATACCAAGGTCATATATTTTCATTCATTACAAATATCATCATCTTATTATAGGGATATATTTATAGGAATAAATTTTTTCCAACATAAATCCCTATATATTTATGATTATTTTTAGCACAATTTTTTTTTTCTACTCAAATATTCTCTTATGTGATTTCAAATGGATTTAACATTCTCGGTTGTTTCCATAGCCTGATCATGTCCCAATAGATTTGTTTCTCCAATTTTATTCCATAATGTTGGAGTTTTACAATTCATACCAAAAATGTCTTCATAAGGAGTAATCTAAATATTAGAGTGAATGCTATTATTGAAGGAAAATTCTACCAAAAGAAGTTGTTGATCTCAACCACCTTAGAAATCCATAGATAATTATCTTAACATGTATTTTAGAGTTTTAATAGTCCTCTTAGTGTAACCATATGTCTATGTATGACATGAAGTTCTAAAAAATAACTCTGTATCTAAATCTAGATGATGACTTCTTGAAAACATTTATCAAAACCCCAGATCCTGATCAGATACAATTGATTGTGGTATACCATGAAATCCTATCACTTAATTAATGTATACCTGAGTAAGTTGATCAAGGGAGAAATATTATATAATTTAAATGAAGTGTTATTACTTTTTAAGGTGATCTAATAAATCCTAAATATCATTATTCCCTTTAGATGTTTTAGTGAGTATGATGAAAGAATCCATGGTGATGTTTTCTCATTTACATTTTGGTAGGGTTAATGATTATAACATCCCCTTAGAATATTTTCTCGCAGCCTTAACTTTCTGATATAGAAAGCACTGAGAAATTTGCAGTGAAATATATCTCTTCCTTCCATCACTATATAAATACTCATTCTAATCTCTATACATATTCATACTTCATAGATGGATACAAAATGAAAAAAATATGATCTCCATCCATTATCTCCTTCTTCAGATATGATATCGGTGGGACACATACATGGTTCCTAAAATCATATAACTACATAAAAATCAAACTTGAACTTAGAAACATTTATGACCTTCATTACATATATAAATATTACTTATGTGCCTCTTTAACAATTACTTGGATAGATGGTTTGAAACTCATTTGAGAAAGATAATATTTTCCCCCTTCCTTCAATATTTAATGATCCATACTTTGAAAGTATAGAAATATTTAATATATTTTATCCTTATCATAAAAAATATAGATTCATCATTTTAACTAAAATAATATTCCATCTTGTTTACTTTTTGAGGGTGGTAATTTATTGAGACACCATAACCATTAACCAGTTTCAACTATATTCTCTAGATCATGTTCATCTCTGTTTGAGTGAAAATATACTTTAAACTTTTGTCATCAGTATATATGTCAAACTTTTTTCTATAGAGATAATACAATGATATCGTTAATGAAAAAAATTTCCACATCTAACTCTAAATCATGAATTGGGTAATTTTTCTCATGGTCATCCAATTGAAATGAGGCATAAGATATAACCCTATCGATCTGCATGAGGATGAATCCTAGTCCCTTATTTTAGGAATTGATATAGATTACCAGCCATTATCCACTATAGGGTAGTTTATTAATATGTTCATTAAATTGACTTATATTTAGTTACTTAAAACATTCCCCACATACATACATACAAATTAACTTGTCTATCTTTCGTGTTATCATGGTTAGTGGATAAGATATCCCTTAAAAATTCCTATAATACAATGATAATATCCAACCAAACCAAGAAAACTATACATCTAAGTCACAGTTGTTGGCATGGTCCATTATTTAATAACTTTTTTTCTTTGTAGGTTCTAATTATATACTCTCACATAATATTATCTAACATAATAATGAAACTTTATGAATCCAAAATTCACACTTCAAAAAATTTTCAAAACATTTATCCTTCATTGGGTTCTTCAACACAATTCTCAAATGATCTTTATGATCTTCACTATACTTTTAATTCATTAGAATATATTATATAAATACTACAAAAAAATGATCATGGTAAGATATAAAGAATCTAATCATTAATTACATGATGATATTAGAGGAATTGGTAAGACCAAATGGAATCACTATAAATTCATGGTGTCCATACCTTGTACCAAATGTTGTCTTGGGTATATTCTCCTTCTTGACCCTCAATTAGTGATATCCAGAATGAAGATCAATCTTGGAAAATTATATATCTATGCATCATTGATCTAACAACTCATAAATATAGTGTAGCGGATACTTGTTAATGATAGTAACCTTATTTAGTTCTTGATAATAAATGAAAATTCAAATTGATCTATCTTTCTTATAAAAAAAGTAGGTACACCAAAAGGTGATATAATTGGATTAATTAATCCATTTTCAAAATTATTCTAGTGTTTTGTCTTCAATTATTGTAACTCATTTGGGGAAATTCTATATAAAGTATTAGAAATAAGTGTAAAATTGGATATGCGTTTTGTTGAAAATTTAACTTCATGATTTAGAAGAAGACCAGAAAACTCTTTTTTAAAGACATCAACTAACTCCGATATAATTCGAATATCTTCGATGGAAAGCTTCCCTCCATCCATCTGAGATAAACTTCAATTTAGAATAAGAATAATGACCCATAAAATGGATTTAATTTCCATTGCAAATTAATTTGTATCATCTCAAGGATACACAATCAATGGTTGGTTTGGAATATCAAACATTAGTTCCCTTAAATAGATGTAGATATAAGATTTATTTAAAGAAATCCAATCCATGCCCAAAATAACATCGAATTAAAGTAGTGGAAGAATAAAAATATTTGTAGGAAACACATTCTATTAAAAATCAAACAAATAGGAATCATCAACTTAGGATGAGTTCATCATACTATTTAGGGTTTTTAATGATAACTCAAAATCTAATTTTTATAGTGGTGCTTTGATACCCTTAGAAAATTATTTAGGTATAAAAGTGTGGGTAGATCCAGAATCAAATAAGAAATTATTAGTTCTAAAGAGGATGGTAAGTGTACCTTTCACCACATCACTATCACACCCATCATCCAAAATAGTGATTGAATGATATTTCACATTCTTTAGGATTAAGTGGTTTTTGAAATCAATCATCATCATTTACCATTGGATTTGGGAACTTATTGGCATAATTACCAAACTAATTTCATTTAAACAATTTGATTGTGGGTTGTAAATTATATGGATATTAGTATCTATCCTTATCATTAACTAACTTATTCTAATCACATCAATATTTAATTTCTTGATGAAATTCATTTCCAAACATGATAAATTTTCCAGTTCCCTTAAGATAATTCCCCCCTTGTTTTTATCACACTTCATGAATAATGGAATTCCAATTCCCTTCTATCTATTATTTTTTATAATTTATTTTGAATTTAATTTTTCTTTTCTTATCAAAACCATGATATTTATGGGTAAATCCAATATTCTTCTCCAAATTGAGTTCACATCAAACTATTTCTTCATATATTTTTAATTCCCTTATGGATAATTCCCTTTAGAGATGTTGTTTAAATACATTGATGAAATTTTCAACCTTAATTTTATGTTGGATGATACTACCAGATTCATACCTCACATGCCTTGTGAAATTTTACTCATAATTTCCAACAAATTCATCATTTTTTATATAAATTATATAATTATTTCTTTATTTTGGTATTAAGAATAAAAGGATAATAATTATTTATAAATAATACATTTAGTTCATCGCAATCCATGTAGTCAATTTCAAAATTTTCCCTTGTGTTATTAATAAGATTAAATTATTTATATTATTTTCCTTCCAATGATAAACAAACAAAATAACTTATTCATGTTCCAAACTCTAAAGAATAGAAAATATATTTTTAATGGTAGTGATCCACTACTCAGTTAATAGTGTATCTTAAGACCAACTAAAATAAGGAGTATGTTTCCTAATGGAGGACTCAAAAAATGTTATTCCCTCCATTGATCATTTGGAATCTCAACATGATTAAAAAATTAAGAATGTTCCATGAGTATAATAATAATATTTTTAATTATAACTCCCCTAATATTTAGTTTTTCAAGATGAAAACCATTTCATTTTCCATCAAATTGAGCATTAAAATGATTTATTTTGGTTTCAAAAATTGAATAAATATATGAATAATAGTGCGAGAAATAATAGTCATAGTGGAAAACCACATAATCATGAAAAATAAACCATACGATTTCTAAATAGTGAAACATTCTTCTATGACACCTTTAGTTTAACCTATATAATTATGGATGCATGACAAAACATTAGGATTTTATTCTATACATAGAATTATCTCTATGGTCCTTACTAATGTTTTATAATCTTAGATTTTAAAGGTTAACTAAAAATTAATCTAACACCAGGTTTAGTAAACCATACTTTTCACACATTGATATTTCATATTAATAGATGAATATTCATCACATTACATTTTGGTCCATGAAAAAATCCTTTAGGTCCAGTATCATTGGAAAATTAGAAAAATGAACAACTAGTTCATAAAATATCTTCAATATCTCCCCCCTGATTTTTTCATAACTACCACACTTATAATCAATATCATACTTAATACCTTTCTTCATAAACAAGGTAAAGGAAACATAATAAAAGGGGGAGGTCTGATGTCGAGTAAGGGTAAAAATGAGAGATACAATTATAACATAAGAATAACATGTGCATAGGGGTCTAAGAACACGATCTTATCATTTCTAAACCATACCCTACATATAAAATATCATATACTTAAGTCATGGAATAATTATTAGAAATTAATAAAACATGAATCATAATAGAATCATGGAACATGAACAAAAAATGCTTAACGTAGGAAAAAGAAATTAATTTATGGAATGTATATAAGGATAGAAAGTCATTTACTGAGTAATCAAGGATAATTTTTAAGGCTATAATAATTTAATGAATTCACTACCCAAACCATTTTATTAGTCAATATTCACTCCAAATACTATCATGGTGTACATAGTCCCTTACATAATTGGATTCACTCCCCATTAGAGTTCTATTTATCTATTGAGATATCAATATTTACCCAATGAATTGGAGATATATTTTTTTCACACACATCACATAATGAAAATAATATATATTTTACTAAAATATCATAAAACATTCATAAAATTAGATCATATGAAAAGAAATGGGTTTCATAAACATTTCATCATAGTATAACCCATAGAAAAAATGGGTTTTATAAAAATTTTATCTTTTTAATCATAAACAAGAAAACTCTAGAGAAAGAATAAATATGGTATCCTTGGATGATATTATAATTAATTTTATGCAATATAAAAATATGTTATCTTAGGTGTAATTATTTTTGAAATATCACTTGGAATAATTGTTGAGGAAAATAACCCTTCCATTTTGAAATCATTTTTTAAATCTACATGATAATAAATGAGAATGTTTTCATTAAATTTAATAATTGGAACTTGTAAATGATTCAAAAAATAAATAATTATTCCTTAATGAGGAAATGTAATTCATTCTGTATAATTTTAAAAATAATCTATTCGTATTTCTTTCAGAAAAGTCACAAAGTGCCTCATTTGGAAAATAACAAGAAGATTCCTTTAATACCATTTTTTAAAAAGTAAAAAATGTTTAAAAATGACTTTAAAAAATCAAATTAGAATGATTAAAACCATATTTATTACTTTTTTATAAAAAAATTATATATAAGAAAAAATATTCGGCAACAAGGACTTAAAAATAAACAATACCAAATATAGATGAGATTGTGAAATAAAACCCTTACCTCAAGTTATCCTTCATCAGAATGATCTATAACATCCTGTATAAATTTAATTTTATTATAAATATTTAATATATTAATCTTAATATTTATAATATCATATTTTTTCCTTTTATAGAATTTCAACTCCCCCTTTTATCAATAATTATCTTTTAAAATTATTGTTTCTAGGTGTTAACTATTTTTTATAAAGACTATATCGGTTTTGTAGTTCTGAAACTTGTATATTTAACTTGGTTACATAGTATAAATAATATTTATTGTTATCTTAATATAATATATATTCATTATATACTTATTTAGAGTCATCCATAAAATTTTGACATAGAAAAATGAATTACACCATTCCTGGAGATGGTAGGACGTACGTACAGATGAACATTGTTTTCATTTTTCAAAGGATGGATTAAAAAAAGGTTATATATTAACTCAAATTTATAGGATAATTTTTATATCATAAATATCATATATATTCATAAAAAGAATCCTCATAACCATCAGATTAAAATATAGATGACAAATAGATCACATTGCTTCATAGACGTGGTAGTCTACACGTACGTACAAATGACATTATCATTTACCAAATGATTCGATGGTAAGTAAAAATATGTGATATTATCATTAAATAAGTATAAGTATTTCATTAATATCATATATTATCTTAAACCCATCATAATACCCATCCTTAAAATATGGTGGTGAAATATGAATTATATCACGACGTGGCGATGGTAATCCATACATATGCATGAGCAATACTTTAACATCAAATTTAATAGTAAAGAGGTTTTATAATAGTTTTTTTATAATAATAATTACATTTAAGAATATATATTATAAATAATTTATTATTTTATAACGAATACCATAGATTTAGATGAGGTAAAGCAGAGAACAAAAGAAAGTGACTAGTTACGTCAATTACCTCTTCTTTGAAATAATTCCATTAAATATCCTGTAAATGGCTCTAGGGTTGGTATTTTTGGAAGACTTAAATATATAGGATATGTATAGGTATTCTTAAAAGGTATATTGGTTTATTTTGGTTGATCATTAAGGATCAAATTAGTGTAAATAATTGTGGTTGGAGGATCCCTTTTATAATTTACGTGATGGGAACTTTTGGAATTTATTAAAATATAAAATTATAATACATTAATTATCATGAAAACTGCCTATAAATGTAAATTTATTAGAATTTATGGTTACATATGGTTTTAATACCATAAAAAATGCAATTTATACTTGTTTTGGTTTCTTTTTAATCCTTCTCATTCTCATTAATCCTTAGTTAAGAAATTTTTATTTTAACTATGATAACCGATATTTCAGTATTAAATGTTTGTAATTTTTCCCTATAAGTTAAAAATTAGACCCTAAATGGTATATTTAAGATATTTTAGACCATATCATAACCACCTTGTTATATTTCATGATTTTTTATGTTTTTTAAAAAATTTAATAAAATACTATTTTGATAAAATATCTTTATTTTCAATTTTTGACACAATTAATTTAATTTATCATTGAATTCATCATAAATTCTTTTTAATTATAATTTAATCATTTAATACCTCCATAATATGTGCAATATATTTATATATTTCTTTTTTCACATTATCATTTTCAAATTATATCACAATAAACATTTTTAAAATAATTTATTATATTTTTTAAATGGTGAAATAAAGCATCAACATTGCATAAGTAGTTGTGGTCATTATATAATTAATAAAAGATAAAAAATAAATATATAACCTTAAAAGTATTTTATTAAACTCACAATAGACACTTGAATTCATTCATAACTTATACTTTTCTCTATCTGTACATATTAGAGTTATTAAAAACATAGAGAGTGACGCATTGTAAATTTATTTTATTAAAATAATATATAATTAGTTTTAATTTATCAGTGTCAATTAAACAATTAAATTTAAAAAAATGTGTTAAGGGTAGAATTATGTTCATCAAAAAAAAAATTGATGAAAAAACATGGCTTTATCACTTTTTTAATCCACATTAACCTCATTTACCATTTTCCAAGGTGATAAAATTTACCGGGTTTTCTATTCATATTGACCAAAAAATAAAAAGTTTTTATTTACCAAATTTAAAACTTCTAATTATAAATATGAAATTAATTTGTTCTGATTAAATACATATAAATTGGAGAAATTAATATTAAATTAAGTGGACAAAATGAAACAAAATCTTTTTTTAGAAAGATACATTTAAGAATAAAACTCGATTTCATATGCTATGCCCGGAAAATAGTTTTTGAATATATAATACATTTCATCAAGTAAATTTTATATTCCATTAATTAAAATCATTCATCAATGTATAATTTAATTTATTAATATAATATGCATTTCATGCATAAAACCATTTTTCAGAAATAAACATCACTTTTATTTTCAAATAATTTTCATTTGTAATTACAATCATTTGATAAATAAGGAATTAATTTTATGAAATTTTAGAACATACATTTTTTTAATATTTAGTTGTTTATATTTATACCCACTAATCCAACATCTAGGTTATAATGGAAACACAATTTTTTAATATTATTACAAAGTTCGTTTAAACTTAATTTTGCGTGTAACGTAAGCTATCAAAGAAATAAAATTTTTCAACGAGAAATATTTCATAAAAATTATTGGGGTGTTAAATATTTTAAGGTATTTTACCCAGATTTATCTCTAATAAAAGGAGTATAGTGGAGGCATGTTCTTAGCTAGTATTCAGTTGACACCCTCCCTTCTTGAACTGATCCCAGACGGACAACCAAATGATCAGTAATTTCAACAGTCTATGCAGCTCCTAAATTATGGGGAGGTTCATAATGAATGGAAATTGTCCCTTGTGACAATTATTTTCCTCAAGGTAAAATTCATAGTTGTTTTTTTCTTGTGAAAGGTTGTGTAACAAGAGATCCACCAGTCCCAATGAACCATCTATTATGGCACGGACAATATGTTTTTTAACATGCGTCACCTATTTTGGTGGATAGGTATGAAACATTCCATATATTATTTTGTATCACAATGTTTTTTTTCCAGAATATTAAAGATGAACAATAGAAGAACTCATGAATATTATATCTTTTCCCCATTCCTACTTATATTTGGGAAGAGTTCTCCATACATTTCATCATTGTAATTTTATATACAACCCTAGAAGAAATTTAATTTGTGGTTTTATTGAAAATATAACAAAATATTCCCATATAATTATGAAAATGGATTTAAAAAAAGTAATATAATTTGGTAGGATGTACATTTAAGAAATTCATGCAGCTTCATGGTGTGTCATCAACTATCTTGTTAGGTAGGGAATCTATTTTACTTTTTGATTCTGGTTAGACCTTCATAAGTCTATGGGGTAAAAGGTTATGCTCATTACGACATACCATCCTCCAATAGATGGTATGATAGAATGGGTGTATCATATTATTGAAAATATGATATGTAAAATAATTATTAACTTTATCTGATCATGGGGTATACATATTGGGCTGGTGGAACTTACTTACAATAATAGTTTCTAATCCTTGATTTGTATAACTTCCTTTTATGTTCTCTATAGTCAACCATGTTGGTCTCCTATATGCTAGATAGAATTTTGTGAAACATATTTGAAAAGTCCAAGACTTGTTTAAGATATCATTGAAAATGTATTTATGATCCAACTATATTTATTGATATCTTAGATTCATCACAGATCATTATTATCAAGATTTGGAGATCTCGATTGGTGAATGGGTGTTTCTAAAGGTAGTACCTTAATTGGGTCATCACTAAATTGGAAAGAAAATTAGGTGATTCCAAGGTATTTAAGAACATTTAAAATTATTGATAAGATTATTAAGGTCATAAACCATTTGGATTTTACTTCTAATTTGATGTTAATTCATGAAATGTTTCATGTCTCACAATTAAAGAAGTATAATCTGGACCCATCATATATGGTGAATTGGGAATATTTGGAGCTAGAACCCGGTCTATCAGTGACCTAGAAAATGGTTAATAATATTGATTCCAAAGTAAAATCAATTTGGGGGAAATAAATTACATTATTTTGGGTCTTTTTTCAGAATGATAATAATGAGAATGAGATGTGGGAGTGAAAGTCTTGGGTAGAGGAGGAGTACCCACACCTACTCTCTGATCATACTACAATATGAATTTCTGTGAGTGTAATGTTTTCATGGTGGGGATATTTTTATAACCAATAGTGTTATTTTAAGATATTTTATATATTATTATTGTTCATACATTTATTATATAGTTTTATTAGATGTTTTTTTAAAATGGTGTTTTTTCGGTGGACGGTAGGAGGCACACAGTTAGCGCATGGTTTGGGGAAACCATGAACCATCCTTAGATAATTATGTGTGGACTAGAAATTGGTGTTTTCCAAGAAAAATGTATTTTTAAACACTAATTCACCTCTATAGGTAAACCATGTGGCTCCCCCTATTATTATATTAAGGTTTCACAGAGTTTGTGCATGGTCTAGCTAACCATGTAGCCTTCCAAATTAATATTTTTTTTGAAATTACAACTATTACCCTCCCGAATTTTAACCTTAAAACCCCTCATTTGACTACATTTAACCCTTTACATCCCTAGTAATCACCCTCCATACACTCCAATTCTCTTGGGATCTATTATTGGGTAGATTTCATATTGGTTACTGAAAGAGCGTGGTCATGGGAGCCCTCAAATTATTAGTGGTTTTAGGGGTACTTAGGTGCAGTAGAGTGGCTGACCAAGGTCGTCTCTCGAAGGAGGAAGTGAATTTAACAACTTATTAAAGGTATTCTAAAAATAAAATAGAATAGAATTAAAACACTAGTTTAAACGATGGGGTTTTTTTATAGTTTATAAATCTAGAATAAGTTTGCTGGAAGAAGATTGTATTTTTTTGTTTTTTGTTTTAAAATGAAGTTTGATTAAAAAGACACAACAAGAAGATGTTTTTTTAGAAAATATTTTAAAAGGAATAATCAATATAACTCTACCTATTACATAAATTATTAATCAATATCATTTAAATTATCATTCACTTAAGTATTATCCCTTAATTTTTTAAATCCCAAACCCTACGAGAATTAACTTTACCACGAAGATGATGTGAATTTAACCCTAGGATAACTTCGGAACATGAAATCGTAGCACCCTGCTTCAATTGATTTTCTAGGATTATCTTATGGTCAGTGGTAAATTAAGGCAAATTTACATTTTGTAAATGAGGATGAATTGTGTTTAGGGATTATATTTGAACTCTACAAATTTATCCCGTATGGTCTTGTATTACCGATTAAGATCGCGCTCTCACAATTTACACAAAATACCGAACTCGTGTGTTTTTGTGTTAATTGTTCAGTTGCTTTCTTAGTTTCTTACAATTTAAAAACACAATTAATGGATCATATTAAGTTAATTACATTATCTCAATTATTAAAAATAATTAAATGAAGATGGTAGAAGATATATAGATTACTAAAAGACTACTCTTCCATGGGTGGCGTAATCATCTTAGAAGTGTTTTGCATGTGAAAAGGTTTATAATGGGTATAACCCAAAAACACTTCTACTAAATAATTCCAACCCAATTAGGAAGATTAAGATAAGGATAAATTTAAACAAAATAGAAGAAAAAATTAGGAATAAAAGAAGATCAAATAAGTGTATTACACAAATGAAAACCTTACAAAATGAAGAAGAGAAGGAGGCTTCGATGAGGGGATCCTTGCTTCAAGAGCTACCCCTCTTACAATGGTTGGAGAATATGGATGAAAACAATTATACTCTACCTCCAATATCATAATTCACGTAACAACCCCAAAATATGATAAAAACACCAATTTATAGAGTGGTGGGGAGGCTAGGTTCAAAGTGGTTTCAAGTGTGAATGTGAAATCTCGGCCAAATATTTTAATGCAACTTGCACCACCCATTTGACCTCCAAAACTCATGAATTCACCGGCCTTAAAGATGGATAATATGTGCGTATATGGGTCCTATATCCCCTATAAACATTTGGGCTCAATCCAATCCCATATGAAGGAGGTATGGCCGAAATATAAAAGCATTTCCATTCTGGTGTGTCCAGACCACCTTTGATTTAATGACCCAATTTCAATAAACAAATGCACTCTTTAGCTCTAGTGTACTGAATAAAAGTTGTATAATATTAAGTTAGGAACACTGTTACAAAAGTTAAAATTCAAATAGTAAATATAAACATATTTATCTTCGAAATACTACAGTGGATTATAAAGGGTAAATCTGGACTTTTCACCAAATTTTCAAATGAATGATCAAATCCCAAATATTTTATAAATTAACAAATTTAACACAATTTGAGAAAATTATATCATTTATTATCAATAAAATATTCAACAAAATAGTGTTTTATCAACTCCCCCACACTTACCCTTTTACACTCTGGAGCAAAACCTCATATCAAGTAAACATTAATATCAAATCAAAACAAATTTTAAAACACATATCCTTAAGATCAAACAATTAAAAACCGAGAAACAAAAGATATAATGCCTCATAAAAAACCATTATTTCAATTTCTTCATTTATATCATTCAATATCTTTCCACTTTGTTTATCCTCTCATGCACAAAACACTTACCTCACTTGAATTTTCTCTTATCACACAAATGTCATTTTTTTTGCAATGTCTTTCTCATCCAAACTCATACAAGGGTCACCATAGGCTTGATAGATTCCTAAATCACCACCTGATGTGAGTCAAGGACGTATTTTTATCATGAGGGATTTTTAGGGTTGTTCTATGGCTTTCGGTTGGTAGGATTTAGATGTGAAAAATTCTGAGGCAGAATAAGGAGGGCTTGACTCTTTTTGAAGAAAAAATGCATTAATCTAATTTTCACTTAAATATGGTCTTCTCATCAATCCCCATAGTATCAATTCAGCTCCATCATCATGAAAAGTCATGAAAAATTTACACCATTCATCATTTTAGCATCAAAAATATAAATCTTCTCAAACATGATTTTCTTGAAAGCTCCAGATAGGCACAACTTTCCACCTCAATTAGAAGCTCCAGAAAAGGCACAGCTTCACCTGTCATGAAAGATCCAGAAAAGGCACAACTTTCAATATGATTAATTTCATCAGCATGAAACACATCTCTTCAGAATTTAATTTTCCACCCAAAGTATCACAGAATGTGGTAGCACAACACAAGATAGATCCCCCAACACTTAAGCTCAACAAGATTATGCAATTTCACTTCAAGAGTTGCTTGGATAGGGAAAATTGGCTTGTAATGTGGATAACCTAACAGGATGTGCATGGATTCTAAGGGATACAAAGATTAAATGTTCAAGGTAGGACATTATAACAAAGGATTCTTTGAAATAGGGGCTTTAATACCAAACCAGTGCCTCAATCATTTAAACATATGTACCTCAAACCCTCAAGTTTTGACTGGAATAGATCAAATTCTGGTTAAATCAAGCATGGTTTGGTTCTCTCAAGAAGTGAGGTGAATGTAAAGAATATGAAAATAATGGTTCATAAGCCTCATAGGAAAGTGATTTCAAATATAAAGACAGTGAGATGTGGCATGGGATTCAAAATTCAGTGTACTTTTCATGAAATTGCTAAATATTTGAACTTGAAACAAAGTCATTTTCAGCATTCATTTAAGCATAGTTTCAAGGGATAAATTGTTTCACTCATTGATATGCATTTCAAAATTTTGATGAGAATAATTTATGCTCAAAAATTTCAAAAACAGAATGAAAATTGAAAAATAAACACACAAAATTTGAAAAAACACTCAATTTTTTTATTTGTTTTTTTTAAATCAGGAAAATAATTGAAATTACTAAACTAAAAGGTTACCTCCCCCACAATTAAAATATTGAATTGTCCTCAATGTGAACCCATGAGATGATATATTCACATGAAATGCAAAATTTTTAAATAGTACAAATAATATAAAAGTGAAAGGGTTAGGAACAGCCTGATGTGCTCAAGTGATGATGGGGTTATGCAGTGTGATAAAATCCACTGCATCAGTATAAAGTCCCTCAATGTATCTCTTCAAACATTACCCATTGAATGTAAAGATTATTCTAGAGTCCTCTTGTGTGATCTCCATGCACCATAAGGAAAAACATTAGACACAATATAAGGACCTAACCATCTGGAATGCAACTTACCATGCATCAGCTTTAGTCATGAACTGTAGAGAAGGACTTTCTCTCCAACATGAAAATCCTTTTGTTGGATCATTCTATCATGAGATACTTTTGATTTTTCCTTATAGAGCCTTGAGTTCTCATATGAAGACAATCTAATCTCCTTAATATCTTGAATTTACAGCTTCCTTTGGATTCCATCTTTGGCCAAATCCATGTTGCATTTCTTTATAGCCCAATAATCTCGATGCTCAACTTCCATGGGGAGATGAATCGCTTTCCCAAAAACAATCTGAAATGGGGAAATACCAATGGGTGTCTTGTATGCTATCCTATAATCCCACAATGCATCATCCAAGCGCTTTCTCCAATCCTTCCTTTTTGGCTGCACAGTTTACTCCAATATTTATTTCAACTCACGATTTGAAACCTCATCCTGACCATTTGTTTGGGGGTGCTATGGTGTTGATGTTTTGTGTGTCACCCCATACTTTCAAAGGAGGGAAGCAAAATTCTTATTGAAAAAGTTTGTCCCTTGGTCACTGATGATGGCCTTTTTTATTCCAAACCAGTAGAAAATTTGAGCCTTGACAAAATCCACTACAACATGAGAATCGCCAGTCCTGGTGGCCTTGGCCTCCACCCATTTACTCACATAATCAACAGCAACCAAAATATACAAAAATACAAATGAACTAGGAAAGAGACCCATAAAATCAATGCCCCATACATATAAAATAGGACAGAATAGTATGGGTTGTTGGGGCCTCTTATTTCTCCTAGAAATGTTCCCGGTGTGTTGGAAATGAGAGCATGACTTACAAAACACATGAGCATCATGGAATAAGCTAAGCCAATATAATTCAGAGTCCAAAACCTTCCTAGCTGTCCATTGGGGTCCAATGTGTCCACCACAAGCAAGTGTATGATAGAAATGTAAAACAGACTGAAACTCATGATTGGGAACACACCTCCTAATGAATTGGTCACTACACATGTGCCAGAGGTAAGGATCATCCCACACATAAAACCTAGACTCACTTTTTAATTTTTGGACCTGAAGTTTCTTTAAATTTACAGGTATTTCAGAGGCAACAAGGTAGTTAACTAAATCTTCATACCAAGGATGCATACTTGAGATGGAATAAAGATGCTCATCAGGGAAAGTGTCCCGAAGTGGTACTTGGTCCAAGGTGTCATCCTCCAGTGTGTGAGTAAGCCTAATCATGTGGTCTGCCACCATGTTTTCTGACCCCTTTTTGTCCTTTATCTCAATATCAAATTCCTGAAGAAGGAGCATCCATCGGATCAGCCTGGGCTTTGCATCTGGCTTCTTCAAGAGGTACCTCAGAGCTGCATGGTCAGAAAAAACAACTACTTTAGAGCCCAATAAATATGAACAAAATTTATCTAAATCAAATATGACAGAAAGAAACTCCTTTTCCGTGGTTGTGTAATTTTATATGGATGAATCTAGTGTCCTCGATGCATAGGCGATCACATGTGAACGTACCTCCACCCTCTGAGATAAGACAGCTCCAACCGCGAAGTTGGAGGCGTCACACATAAGCTCAAAAGTAATCTCCCACCGTGGGGGCTGTATGAGTGGTGGAGTGGTCAGACACTTCTTTAGCTCATCAAAGGAAGTCCTAGGAGAATCATCAAACACAAAATCAAAATCCTTTTGGAGTAATCGTGACATAGGAAGAGCAATCTTACTAAAATATTTGATGAAGCGCCGATAAAATCCTGCATTCCCTAGGAAATATCTAACATCAAACACACATGAAGGATATGGTAAGGATGAAATAATGTCTATATTAGATCTATCAACCTCTATCCCATGTTTTGACACTACATGCACTAATACAATGCCATTCTCTACCAAGAAATGACACTTTTTAGAGTTCAAGACCAGATTCTTCTCAATATAATGATTCAATACATTTCCTAAACTATTTAGACATTCATCAAATAAGGATCCATACACTGTAAAATCATCCATAAATACCTCCATGAAGGTCTCAATAAAATCAGAAAAAATACTCACCATGCATCTCTGGAAGGTACCTGGGGAATTGAAAAGTCCAAATGGAATCCTCCGGTAGGAAAGTGTGCCAAAGGGACAGGTGAATGTAGTCTTCGCCTGATCCTCTGGAGCTATAGGAACCTGAAAATATCCAGAAAATCCATCCAAGAAACAATAGTGTGTTTTGCTAGCTAGTCTCTCAAGCATTTGATCTATAAATGGTAGGGGGAAACTGTCTTTGCGAGTGGATTGATTTAGTTTCCTACAATAAATACACACACGCCAACTATTTTGCACCCTCATTGGAACTAACTCATCTTTCTCATTTTTAACAATAGTAACACCACTCTTCTTAGGCACAACATGAATAAGACTTACCCACTGAGAATCTGAAATGGGAATGATTATACCTACCTCATGCAATTTCTCAACTTATTTTTTAACAACTTCTAGGAGGGTGGGATTGAGTCTCCTTTGTGGTTGTCTCACCAGTTTGGCCCCATCCTCCAAGATAATCCTATGCATGAAAATGGAGGGGCTAATACCTTATATGTCAGCGAAGGTCCACCCAATCACCCTGATGTTCTCCCTAAAAATATTCAAAAGATTTTCTTTATGTTCAAAAGGGAGATTTTTAGCAATGATAACATGTAATCTATCACCACTCAGCAGGTATGAATATTTAAGATTTGGGGGAAATGGCTTGATTTCCAATGTAGGGGGGTGATGTATGGATGGAGAAATTGTTGCAATAGACATATCTACACAATGAACCTCAGTATCAGAATATAAATAATCAAAATCAGAGAATAAAGCATCAAATCCATTAGCATACTCAACAACCATGTCATAATCAGAGTTCACATGATCAAAATCAGAATATGATTCCATTTCAAAATCAAATCTTAGAGAGTCTTGTTCCTTAGAAATAGGTGTTGAATTACTCTTAGACATCAAAATAGAACCAGTACTCATAATCTTCCTAAGCAAAGGACAATCCAATTCCATTGTGTTTTTACTTAGTGGTTCAAAATGGGAGATAACAAATGCAGAATGATCCTCTGAGGGGTACTTCATGGAATCCATAACACTAAATATCACAACATCATCCCCAAATTCCATGGAAAGTGTACTCTCATTGATATTTATGATAGTATTTGTAGTTTTGAGGAAGGGTATACCTAAGATAATGGGGGCATGAGAAATTAGCTAATCATCCTCCATGTTAAGCATGTAGAAATCTGCTGGAAAGATCATGTATATTACCCAGAAAAGTACATCCTCCAGAACACCCGCTGGATATTCCGTAGCTCTATTCGCCAATTGCACCACTACTCTTGTCGGTTTCATCTCACCAATCTGTAAAGAAGAGAATACAGAGTGAGACATCAAATTTATGGAAGCTCCCACATCACAAAGTGCATCAGAAAAGTGCAACTCCCCTATGGTGAATGGGATGGTGAATGTACCTGGATCCTTTCACTTTGTTGGCCTTGATAGAGTTGGTGTAAAGAGTGTTGGCACATTCCTTCCAAGATTGATCCTCTCATTTCTCTTGATCCCTCTTCTATTGGTGCAGAGTTCTTCTAAGAATTTGGCATACCTTGTAATTTTCTTAATGGATTCAAGTAGAGGAATTTTTATCTCCACACACTTGAATGTGCCCAAAACCTCCTTTTGCATTGCTTCTTCAGCCATCTTCATGGTTTGAACAACCCTGTTTGTAAAAGGAAGGGTTTTAGGCGGAACATCATTAATCTTTTTCTTACCTTTATCTTTCTCCTTGGGTTGCTCATTAGTTGGTATGGAATGCGACTTCTCTGGAGTTGAGGTGAATCCTGGTGGAATGGTAGGTACTGATGTATCGCTCATTTTCTTTCCACTTCTCAATGTGATGGTAATAACATTCCCCTTTGGATTTGGGGTGGGTTGGGAAGGTAGATTTCCAGAATTCTTACTCACAAGTTCATGGAGGGCGGTGGCGATCTGGCTCATTTGAGTCTTAAACTCCCTCAACTCCAAAGCTTGAATCTTCAGCTCATTCTGTTGATTAAGAAAAATTTTCTTCAAAATATCATCAGTGTTAGAGTCTACCTTGTTTTGTAGAATCCCTTGTTGCTGACTTGTTGATGTTTGAGCTTCGAATCTCCTTTGGGGTTGTTGGAAACCATGTTGGTAAGGTGGAGGCTACTGGATGTTTGGTTGAAAAGGGGGACTTTGTTGTTGCCCAGAGCCATACATTATGTCTGATTGATCCTTCTACACTTGGTTTTATGTTGGATCAAACTTCTTTTGGGGATATGGTTGCTGTTGTTGTTGTTTCTGATATGGTCTCCCAGGGAACACTGCTGCACAATCTTCTGTCTCTTGGAGTTGTGGGCAATAGTCAGTTGGGTGGCTTGTCTTGGTGCAAATACCATAAGGCCTTGAAGGAGGGGGTATAGATTTCTTTTGTTCCAAAGCAATTTCCCTCACCATAGCGGTCAATTCTTCCAACTTGGTATCAATCAAATGACTTTCAAGAGAAGAAGGACTTACCTGATGTACTCCCCTGACATGTGGTGTACATCTATCACCAAATTGTTGGGAGTTTTGGGCCATTTTGTCGATCAACGCACATGTAGCTACTGGTGTCTTTTCCACCAATGCTCCTCTAGCCGCAAAATCCACCATACTTCTCTCCATAGGTGTGAGTCCTTCATAGAAGTACTGGATGAGTAGTTGATCACTGATTTTGTGATGTGGTCACCTTGCACACAACTTCATGAATCACTCCCAGTACTCATACATTGACTCCCCTTGGGCTTGTTTGATCCCTGATATCTCCTTTAGAATGGATGTTGTCCTTGATGCTGGAAAAAATCTTTGCAAGAAAAGACGTTTCAAGTCATTCCAACATGTTACATCTATAGGTTGAAAATAATACATCCAATCTTTTACAGCTCCATCAAGTGAGAATGGGAATGCTCTTAATTTGATTTGATCTTAAAAAACATTTCTTGGTTTTATGGTTGAGAAAACTACATTAAATTACTTAAGGTGTTTATTGGGATCCTCACCAGATAAGCCATGAAACATTGGAAGAAGGTGAATTAATCCAGATTTCAATTCAAAGTCCGATTTGAGGTTCGGGTATGCAATACAATTTGGTTGATAGTTAATATCCGGTGTCACCAATTCTCAAATGGTTCTATTCAGTTCATTTCCATTATTTTCAGAAATTGGTTCTTGTTTTAATTTGGACTTAGAAGTGTTTCAAATTTCAAAATTCCAAGAGTGGATGAATTCCCCAGTTGGGTAAATGTCGGCACTTCCCATAGACTGAGAATAACAGATTCGCGCCCTAAGGCTACGTTCAATATCATAGTCGAGATAAGATATCCTTAGTATTAGTTCGTGTCATAAACCAAAAAAATGAAAATAGGAAAAGTGGACCACAAGAAAAAAATGAGAAGTTTGAGTTGATGGTCCAAAAAGAAAAGAAGCGGATGAATGAAAAAAATGAAAACTTGAGAAAGGGGAAAGATGAGAGAGAGAGGTCAAGAAAATAATAAAATGAAAAATAAAAGAAATACCTCTAAATGGTTGAATAAATTACTTTCCCCCTGTCAATGACACAAATTTTAAAGAGCATTGTTGTGGGCGCCCTCAAATGATTAGTGGTTTTTGGGGTACTTAGGTGCAGTAGAGTGGCTGACCAAGGTCGTCTCTCAAAGGGGGAAGTGAATTTAACAAATTATTTATGGTATTCTAAAAATAAAATATAATATAATTAAAACACTACTTTAAAGGATGAGGGTTGTTTATAGTTTATATATCTAGATAAAGTTTGCTAGAAGAATATTGTATTTTTTTTTGTTTTTAGTTTTAAAATGAAGTTTGATTAAAAAGACACAACAAGAAGATGTTTTTTTAGAAAATATTTTAAAAGGCGTAATAGATCTAACTCTACCTTTTCAATAAATTATTAATCATTATCATTTAAATTAAAATTCACTTAAGTATTATCCCTTAATTTGTTAAATCCTGAACCCTACGAGAATTAACTTTACCACGAAGATGATGTGAATTTAACCCTAGGCTAACTTCAGAACATGAAATCGTAGCACCCTAGTTTGGTTGATGTTCTAAGATTATCTTATGGTTAGTGGTAAATTAATGCACATTTATATTCTGTAAATGAGGATGAATTTTGTTTAGGGATTATATTTGAACTCTACAAATTTATCCTGTATGGTCTTGTATTACCAATTAAGATCGTGCTCTCACAATTTACACAAAATCCCGACCTCGCATGTTTTTGTGTTAATTGTTCAATTGCTTTCTTAGTTTCTTAAAATTTAAAAACAAAATTCATGGATCATGTTATGTTAGTTACAATAGCTCAATGATTCAAAATAATTAAATGAAGAGGGTAGAAGATAGATTGATTACTAAAAGACTACTCTTCCATGGGTGGCATAATCATCATAGAAACGTTTTACATGTGCAAAGGTTTATAATGGGTATAACCCAATAACGCTTCTACTCAAGAATTACAACCCAATTATGAAGATTAATAGAAGAAGAAATTTAAACAAAACATAAGAAAATGTGAGGAATAAAAGAAGATCAAAGAAGTGTATTACACAAATGAAAACATTACAAAATGTAGAAGAGAAGGAGGCTTCGATGGGGGGATCATTGCTTCAAGAGATACCCATATTACAATGGTTGGATAATTTGGGTGAAACCAATTCTCCTCTGCCTCCAATATCCTAATGAATGTCCCAAACCCACCAAATGAAAAAAATACCAATTTATAGAGTGGTGGGGAGGCTAGGTTCAAAGTGGTTTCAAGTGTGAATGGGAAATCTCGGCTAAATATTTTAATTCAACTTGCAACGCCCATTTGACCACCAAAACGCATGAATTGGCCAGCCTTACAGAAGTATCATATCTGAGGATATGGTTCCTCTATCTCCTCTACAACTTTGGGCTCAATCCAAGCCCAGATGAAGGAGTTATGGAAGAAATACAAAAGCTTCTACATTCTCGCATGTCCATCCCACCTTTGACTTAATGGACCAATTTCAATAACCAAATGCACTCTTTAGCTCTAGTGTCTTGAATAAAAGTTGTAGAAACTTATGTTAGGAACACTGTTACAAAATTTAAAATTAAAATAATAAATATTAAAATACTTATCTTCGAAATACTACAGTGCACTATAAAGGGTAAAACTGGAATTTTCACCAAATTTTCAAATGAATAATCAAATCCCAAATATTTTATAAATAAACATATTTAACATAATGTGAGGAAATTATATAATTTATTATTAATAAAATATTCAACAAAATAGTGTTTTATCAGTTACTCAATATTCTTCTAATTATGTCTCTCCTATCACATTATCTTCTCCTCTCTTGATCTCTTCCCTCTTCTTTATGGTGTCCTATCTTCTCCAAAGGTTATGGTGACTCAAAATGGGTTCAAACTTGTCTCTTTGGATTTAATATGAGTGTTTATAGTGTTTTATTTATCCCATAGGATATTCTCTTGATTAGTTATGTAGTTTTTGATCGTATTTGGGTGATTGTATGTTAAAGTAAGGTGGTTCTGTGCTATTCCATTATTTAATGATTTTAATATGCATATATTTGTTTTTAAAAGAGTATATAAATCACGTGTATGGTTGAAAATGGGTTTTAAAAGGTTTTTGTGTGATTGAAAAGAATTAATGTTATTTGAAACTTTGTAAATGGTTGTTTCCTTCATGTTGGAGTGTGGTTAATATATTTATGATACTTGAAGGGATGTTTTATGTTGTGTAATGTATGAAAAATCACTTGGGAACCCTAGGTACCTAGGTGGGTTGTTATGGAGCATTACTCTAGTTGATTTTGTAGGTAATTGACCCAGTCCCTTCAGAAAAATTACTCTAATATAATAACTAAATAATATGATGATGCATTGGGGACCGATAAAATATTAACTTAGACCTCTATAGAGGATTATACATGAGAAAGGACTATATTGTTCTATCAACGATAGTATGAGAGTCCTAGTAACCTATTGAACTAGATTCTTAGGGTCTTACCATTGTTTTTAAACAATGTTTTATCTTTTTTTTATCTTTCTATTCATCATTTTATTTTACATCATAAAAGACATGTTTTGAACTTGAACTATTAAATTTGTTCCTTGAAAAATGATTGTCAATTAATATAACAATTTCATTGTATGGACTATATTTGTAGTATCCTACTAGTAAAGTGAGGCCATACCCTGCATAAAGAATTGAGTGAATATATACCTTTACCTTTATGATTTAGATTTAGGGAAGGACTTCTATGAATGCGGACATGGGTATTATTTTTAGTGGATTCTTGAGAGGTATTATTTGTGGTGACATGGAGGATATTGAACCACATGTGAATCCCCTATTTGGTTTTTTAATATCCCGCATTAAATTTAAAATTGTTAACTCATACTTGTACTTTCTTTCGATTTTTTGATATTTCCTTGAATGTTGGATGTGGAGGTATGTGTATTATTTTATGTTGTTAGTTATTTTCCTCATGGGAGAAACCATTATTAACGGAGTTCCATGATTCCAAAGAACCAATTACTATATAGCGGGGATTGAGGACACCCTTTGGGCCATGCCATGGGCCAGGTTAGGTTTCAAGTTGTGTGGAAACCCAAAATGGTTTGTGATAATTCAATAATTCATAGTACTCTAGGAAACATCCAAAGGAACCAAAAAATGATTCATAATCAAGAATAACCAAATTTATCAAGAATCGGGGAAGATAAATTAGATAAACAAGAAACCCGACCATTTGACCCCTAATAAGAATATTAACAAAAAAACATACCTTATCTTAGAATAACAGGGGGAAGACCCAACTTAAACCAATTACATTAAACCTAGTGCCATACCCAACACCATCATGCATATCACCATACATCTATCCATTGAAGGCTTCAACTTCTTCTAAAAACCTAGGCCTTCCTACCCATATCTCTTTGGTCAATAGAAATCATCATAACAATTCAAATTTCATATAAAATCCCACTTCTAGACACACAAAATATAGAAAATGAAAACAAGGGTCAACAGGGAATCCAGGTCCTTAAAATAAGGCATCTAGCCTTTATATAGTAACAGGTTATCACGAACCCAAACATTTATCTTTATCAAATAAATAATTTTATTCCATCTTAAATTAGCCAATTCATTTATTATAGGTTACAACTATGGGTAACACAAAGATCTATATATAATTGGATATTATGTTATTTAAATATGCTCTCTAGAATAAATTATAGTTTCAATAAACTATGAGAAGATCAATTATCATTTAAAATTACTTTTATTGTTATATACAATAATAATTACATCTTCAATTTCATTATCAATTTACTTTAAAATTTGGATAATCAATTTAATTAAACATTAACCAAGAATCATTTTATTTTGGAAAAATAATAAGAAATGATGGTTTCATTAAACATGCCTCATTAAATTTCTTTAGCCCACTAAAAATGTCATGCTTTACATTATTTAACCACTTTCATCAATTTAACATAATAATCCCAAGAATAACAAATTTGTTACAAATTATAACATAGAGAACCCACTATCTAGAAAAACAAGAGGCAAACCGTTATAATGGTTTTAAACATGTGATCACTACAACTATAAACCGCTTCTTAGTTTCATATAATTTATTCTTTATTTAAGTTAATTCCACCACCACCCAAAGATATAAAACCTGATTGATTTATTATTTCATGTACCTTAAATAGGATAATAAATTAATTATATACCTTGAGGCCTAAACATTATTTGAATAAGAATAGAAAAAATAACGCGTACCTCTGGTCACCTCTACCATAGGAAAACTATAGACCTCCAAGAACACCATGGCATAACCGTTTCAACAACAATAATGAAAAATGAATAAAAAACATGTAAAGAAACATAAATTGTATGTAAATATATTAGAATGAGGAAAAATAACTAACTAAGAAGAAACCACACAAAAAGTGGGAGAACTCACCTCATATTTCCACAGATCGAACATAGAAATCCAAGAATTAATCCCTATTGAAGGGATTACAAAATGTATTGAGATAATATCTATTGCCACCAGATGTTTAGAGAGAAAAAAATAGGTCATGATGAATTGATGATTCTTTAGTTTTTATAGTAGTTATTACTAATAGATATTGACCATTTGAATGGGTCATTCATTTTGCAAATGTCTCACATTTTATGTCCCACTAAAAAATACATCACGACAAAACATTCCACCTATAATTAATTAACATCATGAATCCCATGTTAATAATGTTAGTTTTTCATGGTTGAAGTAATTATTTGAAAAAAAATATTCTATTAATATCCAAAAAAAAATTCCCATCGTCAATACACCCCAAGAACCACTCTCACACAAGCTACAAACTAATTTTTAACCACGAAACAGACTCTACATGAGCTATGAACCACACATTCTAAATGTAAACTTCTTTTATCATCATGAAATACCCATGATTCTATATTAAAAATCCTAAAAACTATAGAACCAATTATTTGCGTCTTCCAATTGACCCAATATTTAGAAATATGAAAAGGATAGGACTATAAGGATCTGATCCTTTACATCAGATACCTCTAAAACTTTTATCATCCTCAGGAATTAGAAAAAACCATAAATAATAAATGAAAAGGATTATTTTGAAAAAAACCCCTTGTGATATCTCTCAATAATCTTGGTAATACTAGATTTCAACCATCTCACTCATATAGAAAAAGTTCAAAACCATATATAACAAAAAACTAGATCCTAATCACTTTCCCAAGGGAGATGCCTCTAAAACATGATCATGTCCATAAAAATGAATCAATTAAGAGGAAAATAACTCCTAAACCAAATAATGATAAATAAGAACAATTGAGAATCACTATAAGAGAAGAGATAAACAACAAATAAATATAGATACTGAGCATGAATATGTGAATCACATTCTCAGGTAATCTCCTCTATGCCACTATGTTTCCAAAATACATGAACCAAGGGAATAATATTCCAATGAAACTCTTTTTCCTAGCTTATTCTCCTCAAAATTTTCATCATCATAAACATTGATCTCACCCTAAAAAATGATGTGGGATTATTCATCAAGTTAATGAGGGAGTTGAAAATGGATGGCATCTTGCATCCAGATCTTTTATGGGGGAGGTTCTATATGATATTCCATGATACAATTGTCAGAAAACACCTCGAAAGGCCTTAAAAATTAGGGAGATAGAATAATACCATGATATAGACTTCCATACCCTTGATGAGGACTCACCATTAATAAAACATGATCACTGAATTCAAACTCCAAAGGCCTACTCCTATGATTGCTATAGGAATTATGATGATCCTTCAGTACCTTCACCCTCTCATGATAACCTATACCATATCTATCATGTTGTACACTAGTTCTGGCCTGATAATTACTAACTCTCCCACTATTTTTCATTATAATGGTTAACATAAAGGTCATCAATATAAGGAGTCAAATGTTTTCATACCAATGATGGAGTGAATAATAATAATATAATAAAACTATAATGAAGATAGTTTCATACACTAAGAACCTATAAAATATTGGTCAAAATAACACAACATGTATCTATGATTCTATATACACTACTCTATTTTACCAATTGATTTAAGATGGAAATTAGTGCTAAGGAATAATTGTAACAAAAAATCATATTGAATAGATTTATATACCTTGTAGGTACCATTAGGATCATGAATGGATATGATTTCCTTGGGAATCCATGAAGTTTCACCACCTCATCCTGGTACTACCTCAATAAATTCTTTATTGAACTTGACACCTAGACTTCTAGGATATGGGATTATTTTGTTGAAAATCCTAATATAAAACATATAGAATCAAAGCATATCTATAATCAATGTAAATTAGTAAAAAGTATATCTACATGTCCTCCCACTTTCATTATGGAACATCTAATGGTTGAATAAAACCACAAAGAACATGGTGCTTGACCTTTACCATTTGGCTACAACTGCATGCTTTATCCTAGGTCACCAATATTTACCTCTTAGATCTCAGTAAATTATTTTCATTCTTGGATGTACTGCCATTTATTTTTTATGGAATATATGGATAACCATCTATTTCATTTACAAAGGGATGAAAATATTCCCTTAGAATAAAAACTGGTGTTTTTCATCCTAAGACCAATCATCACGGGGATTACCAAAGACAACTTGATCTCTTCAGACCTCTACCTCAGAACCCCCATACTGAGACTCCTCCACCTAATACACCTTGGATGACTACAGTTTCATATGGAAAAGGAAATCCTTCCACAAAGCTCTCCCATATCAAGATATATAACTAATATCTATTCCATAACTCTCCAATAATATACAAATTTAGGCATGAAATCCCTATGTGACTTACAACATAATGCATCACCTAAAACATTACCCATTACCAGTGTAATTGAAATCATGAAGGCATAATATTGAAAGTATTACATCCACTATCACTATTGAAAATTGTGGTCACACTAGTGTAAGACATACCTCAAGATCATTTGATTGTTAAAAACAATAAAACACCTGATGATGAGGTAATATCACCCCAACCTAAAGGAAAACACGAACGATTCAAACACAAGGTCATGGGTGACATAATTATGATCATAGAGACATAACTGCTGATAACCATAAAAATTGTATATTATAAATTATAAAACAACCAAAACCAATATGTGGTGCATTATAGAAAATATTGAGTAGAGATCCCTCTTCTAGGAAACTAATAATTGAAGCAATGAACAATAAATCCTTCAGGTACTCAAAATCCATATAACACTAACGAGTCTACAAAACAGTTGATCCTTTCAGGTTAAGGTCCTCAAAGGAGTCCCAAAATGAGAACATTCAGATAAAAAACTCTTATAATTGCCTATAATACCAAGGAAACTCCAAAACATATACAACAATCTTAGGGGATTTCCAAGAAATGACTTCCATGATCTTCGAAGAATCTACTGCTACTCCCTATTGGAACATGACATGACCCTAGAAATGAACCTCATAGGACCAAAAATCATAATTTTAAACTTCCAAAATAGATTCTAATGATAAATTACTCCAAAAACAACACACATATTCAATTTATTATCTTTCTTATATGTAAATAACAAAAGTTATGATCGATAAAAATGACTGTTAAGAGATATTGGAATTACATAAAAACTAAATTAATCGAAACCATCAACATGAATGGAGTGTTCTTCCTACCGAATGATATCAAAATGTACTCATAATTTCCATATAGAAATTATAAAAAGGTATTTAGAACATCCTAATATTTCACCTACATTTGATAACATTCTGACTACTGATTATTATCTGAAAAACAAACCGATCCGATAAACAAATTGAATACATTAATAATCCATGAAAGAGGTTATTGGTTAATTATTTTACCCTGATTTTAGTGATGATAATCTATATAGAGACACAAATTTCAACTAGTGTTATGCATAAGAAAAACTTGTGCACCCCAAGGTGCCATATTTGGGTGAAAAAACCTCAATGAAATAGATCATCAAGCTATACTCATAGCTCTCTTAGGTCAAAATGAACCATCCTATATGAAAACATCAAGATGGGAGACACATATAGCTATATCACTTTCCCAAACTCTATCTCTCACCGAGAGAGTAATGCCAAAAACTCCTCATGAAAAACACCAGGGTATGCTTGTACAACCGTGGGAAACACCCTCAGTTGAAATTCTAATGAATTCATCTTTATCCCATCCATCAAGTGAGAAAAGGCTGGATCACATATTTGACCCATCTAAGGGTCTTTATTTCCAAAAAAACTTGGTAGACTCCCCTTCAACATCAAATAATATAATATCCCTCCTAAATAAGTCTATAATATCCAAAATTTAATAAATCCCATTTGTATTTAAGCTGATTTATATATCAAGGATTATATGAAAGTGTGTGCACCTTATGAATCAAAAAAATCATGTAACCAATTAAAAAAAAGAAATGGGTACCTCGAAGGTCTCTGTATCATCTGGGTCTAGTTATTCCTTGGAATTCAGCTAGACAAAATCTACTACATGGAATCTTTGAACCTAATTAAAACCATCTTCATGGATAAACTATACAGTTTTAGGATTAAGAACCACATAAGGATGTCCTTTTCCAACCCATTTCCTCTCAACTAATCCGATGATGGACCATCCTAATAACATATCAGCTAAAACATTCACAATAGAGGAACCCAATGTGGAATGGCTGGTGTATTCTATAATCTTAGAAATGTTTTGAACTTTCACCACCAATGTCATCTACCTCCACATGAAAAATAGGGTTTTGATCCCTTGGAAAATTCTTGAGTGTTGTAAAACCTATAAAACATGATTATTAGGGCTAAGACCTACCCCCCAAGTATACTAAAGCTCTTCTATATAATAAATTAGTAACATTGGAACACAACATTTCTTTGTGGAGAGTCATGATGGATCCTCTCTCATAATGATCATGTTATGGCCAACATCCTCTCAATAACATCTACTCTCACCAGCACCTTGAGATATGATGAGAACATGAAGGGAATAACCTAATCCTATATCTATTGGTGAAAAGCCACCTCAAAATACCTCACCCTAGCCTCCTCATTTGGAAATATGTAAGAAGTATATCAATGAAGTGTTTTGAAATGGATCTTGAACTCCCACTCATTAAAATTCCCCTTTCAAATGGTAAGAAACTATAGGAGAATGGAAACCTTCATGGTAAAATAATGACACTATACTTAGAACTGGTTCTTAAGCTTATCTCATATGGCCTTCAACACCTCATGATACACAAGGTACAAGATCCACTATTTCTTTACTCTTCCAAGGAACATTGTCTCAACCAATGAAACATCATTCTCCTTCTGAGCATGGGTTGAACTGAATGAAAATTCAACCTCCTCCTACTAGTATTATATAATTGAGTCTGAAATTAAGCCCATATCCTTATACAATCTCTATCTCCAAAACTAGATGATTTTCCTCTTCCAAGTGTCATCGTCATTGACCTCTATTTTGTAGTGATCTTATGGCACATCCTTCTAAATATCATCTACATGAAACTGATGGGGATGTTGACTTGATTCCATACCTGAAAAAAAAGAAGTGGTTAGAGACTCATAAACTTATAATATGGAATATTTAACATTAATTAATAAATTTTTTACATTATTTTTAGTAAATTTATAACCTATACTATTTTCTCCCCATTTAAAAAATAGTTGATTGGAAGTGTGATGTGCAATCATTTCCAAGGTCTCTACCACAAAACTAGTATCACTTCACTTAACATGCTTGGTAAGTTTAATGTTCAATTCATAATATCACAAGGATCCCTAAATACCTGTCTTAGCTGAACTAACTTATTTAGGTATATTACTAAATATAGATGACATCATTACTGTACAAAATGATGTATTATCAATCATGTTCCACACTAAACTCCATTTTATCCCCAAAAATGTAGCTTTAATACCACTATTTCATGACCCCTCCCACCCAAGGTACCCCTCCTTGGATGGAAATGAGAGAAGGGAGATGATGTAATATGAAGCATGACTCCAATATTTTAATGCTTGGTAACAAGCACTGAGGCTAAATTATACATTCAAATGGGAGGAATTACCATCTAACATAGCATTGGTATTGAGAGATATGACAAGAACACAAATAAAATCCTTGTGATGAATGTAAAATTAAACCCAAGTACATGCATGAAATTTTATAAAAACTAGTACAACTAGAAAAGAAACTAGAATTACCAAAAAGGTAAACTCAATAATGTCCCCAAATCCCAAACACCTCTCAAAAGAACATGAGATAGTAATATATAACCCATTATCCAACCACCTCAATATGAATTGAAGAATATATTATATATACAAAAGGTGAGAATAAAATCTATACTTGTTAGGATCCTCTCTAGAGTCTCTCATGAAAACTATAAATAATGCATATTAAATCAAAGTGAAAATTATTGAAGATAGAGCATCTCAAAAATAGGTATATTAATTTTCTATCCTCTCCATGGATATATATAACCATGCATTTTATTTAATAGATCATATAATATAATAATAAAATAAAGGTACCCTGCAATTGCTTCCCCATTGGTTTACTGCTCTACCCTAACACATAATGTCTTGATCCATATATATCTATGAGAATCCATCCCAAAAAACATGGTCTAAAGTATAATAATAATAATATCATTAATAAAACCATCTCATCATCACATTTCACTTATCTAGAAAGTATTCGAGTAGTTTCTAGGGTCCACTACAAACCATATATTGTATATCAAACATCGAGTATTTCACTTTAAGCCATCACAACCCATATATTGAGTAATTTACCTCAAGAAGTCACAACCCATACATTTCATACTTATAATAATCCTTAAAATTAAATATAGAAATATAATTTTTTTTGGAAATAACCCCAATCCATTAAGGCCCTATACACAAACATCTAGGGAAAGATCACCATATTGCATTCCAGCACATAAAACTTATAGAGAAAAAAATGGTACCAGAGCGGGTAGTCATCTATCAATACCTATCCAAATAAGATTCTTGGAGATAAACCCTATTGAATTCCACTGGGTGTCAATAACGCTACTTCTGTGGGTGTGGTAGCATATGAAATCAGAAAACATACATGATATAATATATCTCACAACCATACTATGAGAATTAACCTAGTCATATTTTCAACTTCAAATATCATCATCTAGGCCCCCAACTACCACTGACAAGAGTTATGTAACCTATAACCACGCATAAATTTAATAATAAACAACTTAATTACATTCTTGTATCATTTATCCTTACATTAATTAATTCATTAATAATTAATTAATCTCATTCCAAATACACTTTATTAAACCTTTAAGGCAAAGTCCATTCCCTCCAAGAATAATCCAACAAAGTTTAGAGTTTCAAAAGATAATTTATATTTGAATCCCAACAAATTATAACACCATGGGTATAAAATAATAATAATTATATTACCGTTCCATAATTACAAGTACTATAGGAAACATCCCAAGTTACCAAAAAAATATTTATTTCCAAGAACAACCATCTACGTTAAGTAGTAAGGAAAAGAAACTAGATAAACAAGAAACCCATCCATCCAACCATTAATAAAAACATTAATAATAAATCATCACATATTTAATAATAATAATGGTAAATCCCATTTTAACTCATTTAATCAAACCTAGTTCCATCCCCGACACCATCATGCATATCACCATGTATATGTCCATAATAGGCATGGACTGATATAAAAAATCTAGGCCACCCAACCTATATCTCATCAGTCAAATACCTTCCTAGGATTGTATAAAATTGCATATCAAGGATCACATTTGGAGTATATTGAATGAAAAAAATAACCAACAGGGTTCAACAGGGCATCCATGTCCAAAAAACTAGGCATCTAACCTTTTTATGCAAATAGGCTCTCACAACTCCAAACATCAATATTTATAAAATAGAAAGTTTTATTCTATATTGAATTAAATGATTCATTTATTATAGTTTATAACTATGGTTATCCTAGGTAATCGTGTATATAATTCAATGAAATTATTTAAACATGATCAATAAAATCAATTCAAATTTTATAAAATTATGAGAAACAATTTTCAATTTAGATGAGTTTTATTATGATCCACAATTAACATTATGACTCCCAAATCTTTATCTTTTTATATAAAGATATGGATAAACTATTTAATTAAACATGAACAAAGAAACATTTTATTTCCATTAAATTATAAGAAACTGAGGTTTCATCAAACATGCATGTTTACATTTATTTACCCATCCAACAATTATCGACATAACATTATTTAACCATTTTTCATTAATTTAACATTATAAACTCAGGCATAATAACATGATTAAAATTCATAATATATATAACAAACTATTTAAAAAAATAATAGTAAAACTGCTATCATGGTGGAAACATGTGATCACTACAACCAAAAACCAATTCTTAAATTAATATTTTTGATTATTTATTTAAATTAATTACACCACCACCCAAGCTGTTAAAGAATGATTAATTTATGATTTTATTTAATATAAAATGGATAATTAGTGAATCCATTACCTTATTGATTAAACATTATTTGAATGATAATGAAACAAAAATATGGATCTCAGGTCATCTCTCCCATAAGAAAACTACAACCCTTTAAGAATACCTCATTATAATCATGTAGACATTAAAAATAAAACTTCATTAGAAACTATGAGAGAAAACCCCATCACATGGCTAAAAAATAGTTTAAGGAATAAGAAAAATACAAGAAGAAAATGTATGAAAAGAATTACAACCCATCTCAGATCCCCATAGATCAATCATGGGAATCCATGAATTAATCCTTATTGAAGGGATTCTAAAAAAATGAAAGGAGAATACTAATGACTTCTTGGAGTTAGAGAGAAAAATATAGGCTTCGATGAAGTAAGGTCACTATAGGTTTTATAAGTTTACTAACCAGTTTATATTCACTATGTGAATAAGTTATTGATATTGTAAATGTACCAGGTTTTATTTTCCTCTAAAAATGAATTTATGTCAAACCATTCTACCATGAATTAATTCAAGTCATGAATCCCATGTTCATGATATTGGATTTTCATGGTTGGATATTTTTGGGTGAAAAACCAATTCTATTCACATTATGAATGGCTTATACATCATGAATATATCCCCCTAACCACCCTCTCAAAAATGGTGAGTTAATTTTGGGCTATGAATCAGACTGAAAAAATGCTGAGAATTGCACATTCATGATGTAAACCTTATTCAACATCTTGAAACACATTACCATTATATTATAAATCCAAAACACCACCAAACAGTTTATAAAAATCTTCCAATATATTTGGAATTTGGAAACACCAAAAGTGGGATTCTAGTAAGACCAGTGCCCTAATTAATATTTTATTAATAAAATTTAAAAAATAACTGTTAAGATGACCATAATAAAAGGGGATATCTATTGTAATTTTTGTATCCCACAAGACTCCTCATATCCTACACCCAGGTTCCTGATGGTCTTGGATGTGGTATAATTCCAATTCCTTTCCCACTGGACATTTGGTGGGATCCCACAATCCTTATAATATGAAATCATATAGCCTATATATGTTTGTTTTCATTCCTAAATTATCTAAATTATATTTTAATATTTTATTCCAAAACCCCCACCACCAAAACACATCCTTAATTATTTTAAACATGTTTGAACGATCAAATTTCCATCCATTTCCTAAAATTCAGAATTCTTCGATCTCAATATTTCATGGAGAATAGATCGATTTAAATTAAACTATACTTGATGACCCATGCCATTAAAAAATTTCCACCATATATTTTCTGGTCCTCAAAAAGTTTCTTTGATCATATTTGGAATTCTACTCAATCCATTAATTTATGATACTACCCCTAATTCATGATCTGAGAATAGAGATACATTGGATATTAATGTATCTACAATTGATCAATAGTTTATTTTTTGAATACTCCCACTATAATGCACAAACTATGTTATTAATTTTCCAAATATCATATGTAAAAATAAAACCTAACTCACAATACTTGATTGCATGACAAACATGCTAGTCAGTATTCCACTACACCAACTTCTTACAAATATATTGTATAGAACTCATTAAAATACCTAATTTCTTCACCCAAACATAATTTATAGACATTGAAAACACCATGAGATCCTTAAATCAATGACACTAGGTTTTAGACTCTATTCCCAGTTTGGTACATTGTAAAGGTAATTGATTTAACACTCTCTATATTGAAATTTCTTAATTTCCATTATCACTTAAAATATATGTCCTTCCTAGACCGATCATCAAATTTTATTTTAAGCTAGTTATCAAAAATTACAACCCTACTCAAAATATCTAAATTAATACTTGAATCTGGTACTCCCCCTGAACTCTATTTAACTCATCCTATCCACACCCAAATATAAGAAATGAAATCACAACCAATAACTATCTTCCTTTACTATAGATTCTAATCTAAGATTTTTATAACTCACCAAATATATGGGTCAGGAATCAATCCCTAATATACATAAATGATCACTACCCATGATCGTAGATTAGAATATTTTAATGACTTCACCCTATGAGGCATATACTAATTCAGATTTTTATCTCAATTCATTAATCCCTAATATACCAATTTGGATTTTATTGACCCATCACCCACAATATTCATTAAATTTCTCATATAATAGTGTTCATAATCTCAAAAAACCGAAGGTAATTACCTCATTAAATGAATTCTCTTATCATTGATGCACATACATTATGTTACTTAGATTTAATTTTTACTCAGGAGTGATAGATTTAGAGACAGTTTTATTCCTTTTCCAGGGACCTCCCCCTTTACTTATTCAAAATTTAAAATACATCCAAGTATTTCCCAAAATTGTTTCCCTTAACACTGATGTTATATCATGGGAACACTTAATGAATATTGATATTCCTAAAAACTAAACAATTCAATCCATGTCCCATGACCTTATTGTATCAATTAATGATAGGATCTACCCAATCTAGTGAAAATAACTATAATTTTTACCGAATATCTTACTTACAGTAGACATGACACCATTTTAAGTCACATTAGATGATATGATGCTCCAAACCTTTTAGTGTATCATAAATTTTATTAAGGATATAATTATATTTCATAACCCTCAAGAGGTTACAACTCACCTCATATCCATACAATAATGACCCCATCTCTTATTTAATCTCATTTTTATTGTCACCCTACCCTAATCCATACTATAGTTTGGTGGAATATATTTAGGAGGTCTATAAACTAGAGTCTTGGACTCTATTTAAAACCCACTGCATGCCTCAATTCCCATAATCCATTCAATTTATAAATAACCAACACAAATCCCTTTGAAAAAGAAAATATACAAGGATATCCTTTATATAATCAACATGTATTGTTATTAAGAAATGTGTCTCCACCCATGTAGTCATAATAGGAATCATTTTTTAACTCCAAATGATAGGTTTAATTTTAAAACCCTTTGAAGGGTTCATTTCCATCACTAATCTCAATTTTTTTTCTAACCAATAGACTTATATAGTCTTATAAAACCTGATTATACCATCGACTCATGTATTCATGAATTATATATCAATGATATTAGGATTTCATCTATTACCATAGTACTATGGATTTCTTAAATGGAAACTATAATAAATCACAAATTACTACATATTCTTCCATTCAAAATGTACTTAAGGTATTTCCTAATCCAAAAACAATACCATGACCACTTTTCAATCTTTTATCACACAAAATTTCTTAATGTCTACCCATTAAATAAATATACCATATAATACCATCATTTTTATCTCATATAATTCATTAAACTCACCCACTATACACCATTGAATGTGAGAATAAACCAACCCCATTACTGAAAAATCCTCAAAAACTACGTTACTAGTATACTCTAAATCAACACATTACTATCATAATATTCACACACCCAAGAATCGTGCTCATACAATTATTGACAAAAATTCCCATGTAAGTGGTCTAAGAATCTATCTAATCCTACCTTATGATCATAACCATAAACACATGAAAATTTTCTATGATTTACATAGAAATCATCCTAAGGAAGTCTAAATGCCTACCCAACACTGTTAGGAGTGTTTAAACCACTAAAGAATGCCTATCCATATAAAGATCCAATCCATTACCCCTAAATATGGTTTATATTAAAATTCATTCCCATAACATCAATTCCATATTGACCCCTAGATGCATATTGTCTAACAATCTTCCCCATGGCATCTAATTCCCACATCTACCCACTAGCATATCATGCATACCACGTGAACATTACTATAGTATTTAAATATCAATTAATTAATATAAAAAGAAATAACACAACCAATTTTAATTTTTTAATAGAACCTTAAAAGGTTATTCCATAAAACATTGAATAACATATTTTCTATATTTTAAAAAACTATTTTTTTCCATTTTTTTTTCAAAATATTTTCATCCAAAAATATTTTCCAAAAAATATTCCCATTAAAAACATTTATTCATTGATATGAAAAAAAGAATATTTTAGATAGTCATATATGCCATTTATGATATATATACACACATTTATTACCATCTTGGCCTAATAGAAAAACTATAATCATTAACTATAGCGTTATTCATGAACAAAATCTCACCCATAACAATGAAAAAATTAACCAAAATCCCCCAAACATAATAACTTTCACTTTTAAATTAAATGTTTGGATAGTTTGTGGATGTTTCTTCAGCTTAACCAGATACATTTTTTCAAATAGATACCATTAGACAAAGATCATAAGACAAAATAGAAAATTTGTTTCCTTATATGATGTTTCAGAATATATTGGTAAAATGATTTTCACCAGAAAAAACATCTATCAGACTTTGTTCCTTGGATAGATTTGAGTGGACATAGAGTCATTAGACTGAGGAGTTTTATGGAGAGGCTTCAATGATCAAACAAAGATCATTGGCTAAAATAATGACAGTTTATGTTCATTGGGAAAAGTGATTTAATGCATGGGTTGTTACTTTATAGTCAACCATTGGTTGTTGAAATTAAATATAAAATAGTGTATCAGTAGTCTCTCAACTCAAAGGATGGTTTATTGTTAAACGCAGAGGTTGGTGCATCTTCTTGGCTATATTGGGAGCTCTATAAAGAGGTGAGGTTGTAAAACTCTTATGTAATATCTAATTGTATAATGATTGGTAGATTTTTAATTAATTATTTTAAACCCAATATTGTTGAGGAAGCGAGTTGAGTGCTTTCAAATCATTTTTATCTTCCATAATGAAAGATGCTTATAGTGTTCTCCCATGGATATAAGACTTTTTATGAACTATATAAATCCAGTTTGTGCATTTATTATTATTAATTTTTTTTAAGTGAGATTGTGATGTTTTGTATGGTGACTAGGCTATCATCCCAGTTATCGTGCAAATTACTTAAAGGATGTAGTTATTAGACCAGCAATGCATCAAATAATTTTTTTGAGCATTAATAGTGTTCATGCTAGAGTGATCAGACAATAAAATCCATTTGGTGTATGTGATTCATGATAGGAAGATCCATCGAATACAATGTATATAGTTTTGATTAAAATGGGTTATACTCTTGATAATTGGTATCAATTATAGATCAATTGGTTATACTTATCTGAAAACATTTAGGTGAATTTGTCCCATTGGATTCAATTTTTTCTAATTTTAGTTGGTTTAATATTATTATAAAGATGAATTCAGAGGAAGGAATACATAATATTGATAATTTTTATGGAACATACTTTCCCTTCTGGGGAATATATCTAGAACATCTATTGATAATAAAATATCATGAAGATCATTTATCCAATAAAGGTCCTGTAATAGTAGAAAAAGTGGAATGAGAGTGGTTCAATAGGAAGGTGATTTCCTTGGTTAGGATGTATCTTACCAGGATTGTGTCATTCAAAATTATAGAGATGAAATATAATACCAAGGTTATGAAATAATAGGGTAAAATATATGAGAATCCAACAAATATTAATTTTTTTCCTGATATAAATACTATTTAAATTTAGGTTATCGGATATAAGGCTCAACACTAATCATGTGAATGATTTAAACCTGATCTAAGGGAAGCTCAAATATATGAAGGTGAAATTCAATGATGATGTTTTGTATTTTCTTCCTCTTTCCTTACATCCAAATAAGTGTGATTCCATGGCAACAATACTGATAATACCCTGTGAGATAGTAAATCTTATATTTGATGATTCAGAATTAAATCTCAAATGATTAGTTATGGTGGAAGGATGTTCAGACTCTGACTAAAATTTATCTAATTACTATCATATGAGTACGATTAGTTTATGAAATAAAATTTTAGAATTTGAAATCATTAGAGGATAAGCCTCATACAATATTTTTATGAAAATTTAATAATATTGGTTCTTTATATTGGATTTATGGAAAAAAATTATTTGAATAAAGATTGAAATAATTGGTCTAAGGATTCCACTTCTGGATAGAGAAAATCAGATATTAAAATTGATCGAGGGTCCAACGTGATATTGAGCATGATCATTATAGAAAAGTCATGGGTGATTAAATCAGGGGTATATTTTCATTCAACCAGTAAGTGAGGGTGACTTGTTGATTATATACTTGGAATGTTGGGAAGACTATATCTAATGGGTGATGAATATTTTTATGTAGTTTGGAAGGGAGAGGTGTATATTAAAAATAAAAGTAGAAGTGTTTTGAAATTGAAATATTTTATATATATTATAGGTCTCTAAAAGAACATCATATCAGTAGGAAAACTTAATGATATTGGTTTTATGAAAAAACCTTAATTGAGTTTGGAAGATCAATATATTTTCTAAGGTCATTGACCACAATGTTAATAATGGTACCTTGTATCATATCGAATGGAGTGATGATGTTGAAGTTATTAGAATTACTTAATTGGGAAGTGTGGAAAAGTGGAATTGTAGGTTTGGTCCCCTCAGTGAAAATGATATGAAATTTATTTTATAAAAAGGTATAAATAAACTCATTCACTTTTCTCGTGGAATATTATAGAATTATATGTTTGTAAAAATATATTTTCCTTAAACTTGGTTGGGAGAAATATGAGGAATATAAATTTAAAAGTTGTTCATTCAAATATATAGGGACCATCCCCTATTCACTCATATAAAGGATCACTATAATTTAGCACCTTAGTTGATTATTGTACTCACAAGGGATCTATTTACTTCATTAAGAATAATTCTGAAGTGTTTATGAAATTTATTCAGTGTAATTTTTTTTGGAAATAAATAGTGTTAAAGAATGTTGAAATTCCTCAGGATAAAAAATGGTAGGGAATAAAATTGACTCAACTTTCATAAATTCTGTAAGAAGAAGGAAATAAATAATGATAAGAATATTCCAAGGAATCCTCAATAAAATTTAATAATTGAGATAATTAATTAGACTCTGATATATAAATATTGGAGTATTAGGCTTCACTTGGTAATTTTAAAGGTAATTTGTATAGAGGTTCTGAATAAATCATCTTACTTGATGAAAAAAATATGTCTTTATATGTGGGACAAGAACATCTTAAGGACATTAGTTCAAATAGGAAAACATGGATCAACCATATCAATATTATTAGAATAATGGAATATGTTCATAATGATGCTAATAATATAATTGAGTTAGAGGTGAATTCAAAAGATAATTTTCTTGTCAGATATGGTGATGATAAATTTTGTTATAACCTATGGGGTGATAAGGAGAAACAATTTATCTATCTTTGGGATGGTTTTTTAATGAATAAATTCATTGTAATTATCAAAACATAGTTGAAAGGGAAGTTGAGGAATTTTCAACAATTAAATAATATGGCGATCAGAGAGAAGATATTGGAAAACCTTTCAGTCGAGAAAGTTTATGGGATAAATCAGAGGATATAACTCCATTAGTTAGGGTAATAGACATAGGTAGATCAAATAAAATAATTTTTATATGGTGAAAGATTATAGAGACATGTATTAGACTCATAGAGATCCAAAATACCTTCATAAAAAAAATACTACCTGACAGATAGGTTTTGAAGACAAACTTAAGGTTTTATTGAGAAGATCCTACTCATTTTAAGAAACATGTTTAAAGTTTTCAGGTTGAAATGAATTTTTTTATTCTAATTGATGTAGGGGAAACATTCATTTTAGAAGATGAAACTACCCTCAGAGACTCAAAATAGTGGGATTTATCCATGGAAGAGAAAACGATTTCCTTAAATCTCAACAATACATTGGAGTTGGCTGAGCTTCTGGAAGGAAAGTGTGATCTATAAAATAAATTAGTATTTCATTGGAAATGGGAAGTCTATGGAGTTATAAGATACAAATAAATACCAGTGGTGAAGGATTTTTATTAAAAATAATAATTTTTCATTTCATAAATTATCTCACAAGTGGGCAAACACACAACCATTTAGATATTTATTATCACTGTTGCATTATACGATCTACACATAGAGTAAATGGATATGAAAACATCTTTTATTCATGGTGATTTGGAGGAATAAGTTTATTTGGTTTATCCCAAGGGTAATGAAGTCAATTTTAAGGCTCGTTAGTATTTATGTTCAAATGAAGACTTTTTGTCTTGAATCGGGCTCCAAGACTATGGAATATGAAGTTTGGAAGTTTCAAGTTTTATGAACATTTATATGGAACATACCTCATACTATTATTGTATATGGATTATATATTTATTATTGATCTAGTGTTCCAATATATTGAGGAATATAATATACAGTTTTAAAACATTTGTAAGATAAATAATCATAGGAATGTTAAGAATATACTAGAGATTGGAATTAAAAGGGATAAGAAATCCAGTTTGTTAGTTTTATCCTATAAAGAATACATTTTTAAATTCTACCAAATATTTAGAATAATTTTTTTGAAACATGTCCCTACTCTTCTTGAGGGACACTAAAATCATTATAAAACATTATTACCATTAATGGATATATAAGATAATAATCTGGAGAAGTTTTTTATGCTTTAGTTTTCGGAAGTGTGATGTTCATAATGGTTTGTAATCAACTAGATATTTAATTTGTAGTGGGAGTTTTTAGCCATTTCATATCAAATACTGGAATCAAACACTGATAAGATGTGAGATGGATCTTATGATACATGAAAGGGTCAATGGATGTAGATTTATGTTTTGGGGATGATGATTATATGAATTGGTTTGTAGACATTAATTTTGTTATATGCATAGAATCATAGAAAAACATTTCTGGTTATTTTAACAACATTTAGTTGGATGTCTTCGTTTCTTCTAGTGGCTACTTTATCTACAATATAAGGAGAGTATGTTACTATTACTAAATCTAGGAAAGAGTTAATATGGTGCTTGCGGAAGGAACTCATAGATAGAGGAATGTTATTTTGTGATATTTAGAGTACCATTCCCCCTACTAACAACCCAATGATTCATCCAAGAATGAAACACCCTGACTTAAAGTATCAATTCATATGATGTTTGATGAAGGATAATGTATTTTATATTTAAGAGGTTACTGAGAAGAAAAACCATACAAATATTCTATCAAGGGTAATAGTCCAAGATTTTATGAGGAAACAAATTGCCATATTGGGACTCTACTAATCAAATATAGTGAAGGGAACTGCATACATTTGATAGAGGAAGAGCATAGGTGAATGAAAGAAAAAGTGGAATGAAATCCTAAAGTAATTACCAAGTGGGATATTATTGGGTTTGTGGAAGTTTATTCAGGTTAATAAAATGGATTTTTTTATATTGAGATGATCTATAATTCCCTAATATTATAAAAAAAACTATGTTTGATAGCGTATATGACTCACAACTCCAAGCCTAAATGAACCATCAAATATTATTATTTAGATATGACTGCTATAATGTAGTGGTTAAATTTTTGACTACGGAATGGATTAAATATGTTATAAAAAATATATAAATATCCTAATTAATATGAATATATTTATAAATTATTATAAAATAATAACTAAATTTTCAATGAAGACATTTTATTTATAGAAATACGTTTTCTTCAAAATTGTTTTTTATAGTTTTTGTGAGAAAATATTTTAATTAATATCTTGAAATTATACAAATTTTTTTGATAAAATGAACATAATTTTTTATATCATCATATAAAAAATAACTCAGGGTGATTTTTTTTTATTTTCTTGAAATGATTGATTTTTCAGTGAATAGGGAAAATTGTCGAATTTTCCAATAATCCCGTTTTATTTAATTAAATCAGACAATTTAAAATTACCAAAGTATTTTTTATTTAATATTAAAGTGAAATATGAAAAATTTTTTTTATAATAATATAATTATTTTTTTGAATCAAAATTTTTCAGTATTTTGGTATATTTTTATTTTTGGTTTTAAAAACACAATTTCTTACAAACCGCTTTTAAGTGAAAAAAGCTTGTCAATTTTATTTAATTAAAATAACCCATAGAAAGGAAATATTTAATATAAATTCATTTATAACATATGTATTTATATTAATTTAATTTTATATAGATATTATTTCTAGTTATATAGTTAATATAGGATCATCTACTACCTCAAAATTATATTTTACCAGAAAACTATTTTTCATCACCTTTTACCATTTTAATTTTTAATTAAATAATGAAAATTATGAGAATGTTTTTATAAAATTTATTTCATATTTGGTATGAAAATAGTTAATATTACATACTAATATCAACTTATTTTTATTGATAATGAATAAAAAAATAGTAAAAATTTATTACCATGGTTAATGTTAAAATAGGATTTTCACCTTACACACGATTATGTTGAAATTATTGTTATAAATATATATTATTTTAGTTTAATAAATGTTATACTCCTTTTATAATTATTGGGTTCAATTTATACAATATGTTAATTTAATTTTTAGGTGTAAAGATTAAAATACCTAGGTAAAAATAAGTTTCTGTGGTGAAAACTAAAATGATAAAAGTGAGTAACCATAAAGGTAAAGGGAATAAAATTTTAAGAAAATGTTTATTTATTAATTTTGTGGTGGCTTGGGTAAAATTTATATTTCTTAATATATGTCATTTATAATTTTTTGAGTCAATTATCTTGAGGGTGAGTTTATATTATTGAATAATTTTGGGTTTTTACAATAATATCACTCCTTCTCTCTTATAAAAGGGAATCTACTATTCCATTGTATTCATATTTAAAAATAATTTTAGTTTATAATATTACGAACCAAATTTATTCCTTAATCCCATTAGCACATCTTATATTCCTTGGGTTGATTAGAAAAACCCCATTGTATGGATTTTGGTGAAAACCAAAAGAGGTTGTCTGAAGAAGAGGTTTCATTCTTAGTCGAGCATTTTGTTTTATTTATTTTTCCACAAACATAAAATATAACTCGAAACTAATGATATAATAACATAAATATATCTCACACACACACACACAGATATATATATATATATGTTATTATGTGAATTTTATAACCTACATCCATCTCATTGTTTATCAAATTTAAAATGAAACCATCATTCATGTGTATGGAAGACTACCACCTCATGAATCGTTGTAACTAATTATCCATAAATATCCCTAAAAAATGTATATGATTTTTGATTTTATGTATATATATATATGATATTAAGGAAATATTTATCAATATATAAAATTATTATATCATATATTTTCATACCTTTCTATTCATTGAAAAATGATAACATCGCGTTCGAGTAGAATACCACCTTCACGAAGTGATATGATTTGTTTTTCATCACCAGATAACATTCATGGTATATATAAGTTAATTAAAACACATTATATTTTATTTCTAAAATCATTATAATTATAAAAAAATAAAATAATTCTTACATTCTTTCCATCATGATCATTGAAAAATGGAAACGTTACTGATGCATACATATGATCTGTCATATCCATGATTGTAATGTATTCTATTTTTCAACACCATCTTTCATTATTGGTTTTAAAAGTATAATTTCTGTATAAAAAATACAATTATCTCCTTATTATTATTCTGTTCATGATGGAACAATGTCTTTTTTACAGTAGTCAACCTATGAAATTTATTTTGGACATATGAACTAAATATCATCAAAATATACAACATTAACCTAAATGATTAAGTAAATAAATATAACATGGTAATAAATAAAATAAAATGAACAATAAATTTGATAAATTTTCTTAAGAATATAAATACTTAATATAATTTTGTTATTCTTGAAGAAAATTTATGTACGTGATGAGTCAAAATCGAAGTAAGTAATTTCATCTCATTTTCCTTTCTTTGAAGAATACTTTAATGTTACACACCTAAATCATTTTATTTGTTGTATATAATGTAAATTATATATGTTATATCATTAATCATTAATATTTTATTGTATTTTATGTTTCAATATATTTTACTTCATCCATGTGTATTTGATTCGAAATTTACCAATATGGGGGTGGCATTATGATACATTGTACTTTCTTTTCAAGGTTGTTTATGATAAAAGTTCCATTGGGGAAAATAATATAAAATTATTTTCATGAACAATGTATACTTAATTATAAACTATTGAGGAATATTTTTACTGGTTCAGTCTCCATTTCCTCCCTCATTTAATAAATAAATATCAAGAAATATATTTGTAGGTAATACCGATCTTGTGTCTTCTTTTTTTTCTAGAACATTTCTCTTATATGTTGATATTTTTCATAAAATATTTTAAAGAATGTTTTTAATATTTTCCAAGGATTTATTAAATCTATTTTTATGCATGTTTAAATTTTTATACAATTTTTTTAAAATAATTCATTCTTCCATTTTCTAAATATATTAATTTTTGACTTTTTTTACAAAAGTGTGAAATGAATGTTTTATTTCAACTTATATATAAAAAAAGCATTACCAACATCATGAATGATCAATGATTTTAGGATTACATTAAAATTATCTATTTTTATTTTCAAATAATTTTATTTATAATATTTTATGATTTTTTAATTTTTTTAAAAAGTGATTTCCAATTCAATGGTTTATTTTCCCCCAAAGATGTTCTAGTGGAAATTTTAATGATGTTTTTATCAATTAAGACAACATTTTATGCTTCCGCTTACTTATAATTTATATACATATGTATCTTAGACATATTCCAAAATCATTATCTCTTCCTTTTATGGGGTAATACATTCATTAAGATCATTTATCCAATGTATTCTTTATGAAATCTCCCTTGATTATGACATGAGGAAAGATTATGCAACCCATTTCTTTCCATGAGAAATTCTTATATTTATAACATAAGATTGATTTTAATTTGTGGCACACATATGAATTCACATCTTATGATGGTTATTCCATATTGCTCCAATGCATTGGGTAAAGCTTTTGTCTCATGAGATGTTATATATGGGATTTGGGAGTAAACCTAATTCATTATGGGACTTTTTTCCACCATGTGAGATTATCTAGGATGTTAAGCTTGACTCATATTTATGTCATGTTATAGGTTTCTTCCACATTTCCAATTTTTAAATGACATATGACACCATGTTATTTATGTTATGATTCTATATGATTACTTATGATCCCTCTCTTTTATGACATCATGTTATACCTTTGACTCACACATTTAGTTTCCTTATCATGTTTATTCCCTTGCATAGTTTTTAGCTCACAGATTTGTTTTCTGTATTCCATGGGTTATTCTTTAGATTTTTAGAAGCTCAACTGAATATAATAGTTCATTATTGTAAACAAAGTAATAATTTCATGTTTCAATTTCAATATTATGTATTGAAACTATGAATTCCAAAGACAACATGCCTCATGATCATTGAGATTTACTTATTAGATATTTATATGTAAAATGATTTAATAATATATATAAAAGGATATAGGTCACTATATAATTGAACATAGATTATTAGAAAAAAATTATGGATGCTTCCTACTATGACATTTCCGATCATTTGGGCAGATGTTTTGTCTCCAGAAAAAACAACCGTCTGATAGTGTGCCTTAGATAGAGTGTAGTAGACACAAATTCATCAAATTGAGGAATTTTATAGTTCTCATTTGATTATTTGATGAAGATAATTATATAGAAATCTCACTGTTGATATTCATCCAAAAATGAGATTTAATTCCTGGGTTACTGCTTGATGAAAGGATATTGAAGGTTAAAACCAAAGATATAATCGTTTGCCAATGGTTTCTCTTTTCAATGGAAGGTTGACCATTAAACTCAGAGGTGGTGGAATTGTTGATCATATTGATACCTCTATAAAGAGGTTTGGTGGACCACCTCTAATGTAATAAATGAGGGTATGAAAAATTAGTGTTTATGAATTAATTTTTTACGCCCAATAGTGTAGAGAAAGAAAGCAAGAATTTTTTACTGGTGTATATCTATTTTAATAAATTATGTTTATAGAGTTCTCTTATGGATGTTGTACTTTTTCGGAAACATATATATATATATTTAAAATATCTAAGTTTTTCTTTTGTTTAAAGTAAGATTTTGTAGTTTTGTGTCATGATTATGTTTTATCTCAAACATATTTCATTACACATTACTTGGTGGAAGTGGTTATTAGAAAATCACTCCATACACTAATAATTGGGAGCATTCCCACTGCACAGTTTGGTGTGATCAAATAGAAATTTTTATCTAGTGTACACAATTCTTGAATGTTATATCAATCTGTATGAACATATAGAGTTTAACTTCTTAGGGGTTCTCCATCTAAAATTATTCTTGAAAAAAATCTCAGTAATTATTATGAAAACCTATCACTATAATCCCCCTAACCGGATAACTTTGACTTTAAAATAGAATATGTTCATAAAGAAAAAGCATAGTATCCAGTCAATGTTTCTATAATGAATTAATACAAACATGAATAAACTAATACAATAATCACATTATTTAAATATTACACCACACAATAGTATAATAAATTAAGGAAAAAAGGGATTCGTGTAATAGAAATTAGTTACATAAAACTATTAATTTATTAAAATATAAATAAAATAATAAATCATTCTACATTGGATCCTTTCCTATATATCTCATATTATGCTATCATCTTCATAACCTAGGTAATGAAAATAATATAAATAGGTGAGAAACAATGATCAGTAAGGGAAAATACATATCATAAAGAATTATGTCACAATTAAGAGGAGAATATGAGGAAAACATAAATATATAAATATGTGATCACAAGATGATGCATGATAATCAAAAAACATAATGAGGAAACATAATATCATAAAAAAACCAATAAGTAATCATAAATGATAAAACATATAAAAGTTTAACATGACATAAGTTATGTGATACATGAAAAGGCATAAGCTTGAAAACATTGAATTTATTGAAAATTAAATCTATATTGAAACATAAAATAACTTGATAAAAAAATGAGGAAATGATTCATGACATGATAAACATGAAAATTTTTAACACCCATATTTATAAGAATTAAATGTGAGCAAACCCATTATTGGAATGCTTATGTGAACAAACTAATTATGCCCATGCCTAAAAATGTGAGCTAACCCATCATGTATACACTTTTGTGAACAAACCAATTATGTCCACACATGAATATCTCATGAGATATAATCTTACACTAGTGTATTGGAGGGTGATATAGGACCCCACCCATTATAATCTATACATATGTGTGTATCTTAAAAAAGCATCATCATAACTTAAACAACCCACGCAAAAATAATTGGTTACTTAAACATATCACATAACATAAACTTAAGAAATCATTAGATATAAAAATAATATTTCCCAAAATGTCTCATAATGTAATAAAACATAAAAAATGGCTTCGTGAGAGGTATATAATTTTAGGAAAATGAGAATAAAATCATGAAACATGGTTTTCAAAAACATTTTGTACTCATCTTTTCAAAAGCCATAGTTATGTGTCCTACTTCTAAAAGTCGTATTTATTTTTAATAGAAACAAAAATGATAACTTAAATGTAATTTATTTTGGTTTAAAATCTATTTTACTTAAGAAATAATGAAATAAAATCAATCATGATGGAATGTATTGGCATTACATTGTTAATTAATAAATTATTTAACTGAAAGAAATGATTTTGAGTTACCAAGTCCCTTACCATTACCATTGATTTACATGGAATGATTGAACTAATTTTATTAGAAATATAACAATATTAAATAATTATTTTAAAACCTGATTCTTATATACTTTTATTTATTCTCTTTATTAATAAGAATTAACTTCATTTATTAGATTATTGTAATATGTTTTCAATATCGAGAGTTAATAATATTAACCGTTTAGAACTGGGTTCATAAAAGAAGTATAGATATCCACATTTCTTATAAAGATAATAATTTAAAAACCATTAATGGTTCTGAAATTGATGATTTGAAAATACTTATAATGTTATAATTCAATTTCATGTGATTATTTGTTGAGTTTTATTAAAATTGAAATAGTGATGAACTATTTTGAGGTTTTTTATTAATATTGATGGATTATCTAATAATGATCATTACATTTTGTGTTGTAAAAAAAGAAACATATTAATGATATATATTAATTATAGACTTAATATATAGTTATAAAAAATAAACTGAAACAATCCATGTTTGTAAGTGACAGAAAAAAGAAACACATTTATTCATGGAGGCGGTTGCCCGCACAACACATGATCCATGTTTTCATTTTTCATAATGGAAAAGGGGAGGAAGATGAATATTTTTATCATCATTATAATAAAATACCAGTAAAATAATGATACTATTTTTTTATTTTAATATGGTGAAATGAAATTTTAGGAATAATTATATATATAAATAAATAGAAAAAAATAGATGTTTATGAACTTATATCACATTTATTGGATTATCATATTTATGAAGAGGAATAAAAATTTTAGGGATGTTATTTTGGGAATAATAGAACCTAATTAAGGTTGATAAGAGTGCAGAGAATAATATTGGGTAGATTATGGGATATATTTTGTGTTTTTGGTGTGAGGGGAAGTTAGGAAAGGAGTTCTCCTTTATAAGTTAAAAGGAGGGACATTTTTGTAAATACCAAAAACTATTCAATAATTGGAAGGAAGTCTCATTCCAAGTGACAAAAAAATTAATAAATAAACAAGTCGAGGGAATATAATGTTAATAAACACCTACAACATAAAAAAAATCATGTTTTAAACATGTTACTCTGCTTACCTCTAAGGATAATTACTTTTACCATTTTAATCTTCATCACGATAACTAGTTTTTACCTAAGCAGTTTTTCCTTTAATCCTAAAAACAAAATAATAATTATTAAAAATTTAAACCTAATAATTCAAAATATAAAGTAAAATTTACGAATAAAAATCCTATGTGTATAGAAAATTAATTCGAACAAAAACACATATGACACAAAAAACCCATTCATTAAAAAGTTTATTTAAAAAAATGATTTATGATTAGCGTAGAATTATAAATTTTATTGATTTAAATGAAATTAGAATTATAATAATAATTAAAATTGTATTTATTTAAAAATAATTTAATTCAATTTTTTTTTGCATCATGAAAAATTAATTAAAAACAATAGTTGAAAAAAGATTTCATTAAAACACATTACAAATTTTCAAAATGTTGAGCATCAGTTTATTATTAAAAATAGTATTTTAAATTGATTTAATATACATTATAATATATAATTTAATATTAATAATTTTCAAAAAAATTTCAATGTATTCAAATTATAAAATAATATCAAAAAATTGACCCCATTCATTAAATCAGTATTTTCCCTATTCACCTGAAAGTATTTATTTCTAAAAATTCTAAAAAAAAGAATCTTAAGATAATTAAACTATTGTAAATCCAAAAATAATTATAAAATTTTCAAATTCACATCAAAAAATTTATAAAATCAACATTAATATTAAATTATAAAATATCATGAAATTTTTTTTTATAAAAAATCATTTTTTTTCATATTATCCTTTATTTTTAAAGTAGTTCAAATATACTTGAAAAAATAGGTTTTATAAAATAAATTTGATGCCTAATAAAATATTTTATTTTTTTCTTAGTTATACTTATTGTGTGGATATTAAAATTAAATTTTGTTTTGTTTTGTTTTATTTTTATTAATACAATTTTGTATATATATTTCATAATTATTTAGCTACTAATTATAAATTATAGTCATATAAATATTTTATAATAGTCTATATTTAATTGTTTCAGTTTCATGTATGGATAATTAATCAAACACAGTATTTAATTATATAGGAAAAACTCATTTTGTAACAATCAACCCCCCATAATATAATTTCATCCTCAAAATTTCATTACATGGTAGAAAACAAGTGAGGGTACTTCTTTATCATCACATCCTTAGGTTCCAACATAGTCAACTCAAACTTATGGTTTACCAGTAGAACTTTGACCAGATGTGTGGTCTTGTTTTGCAACACCTTATATCTTTTATCCATAATTTCTATCAGTTTTTCCTTATATGAGAGATCATATTTCAGTTTCATAGATTCCGAGATTGGTATATGTGAAGGGTCTAGTTTGTACATTCATAAAAGTGATACATTGAGAACATCATGTATTTTGGAGATGTGTGGAGGGAGTGGTACATGATATGGTAAAACCCCTACATGATAAATGATTTTAAAGGGCTTGATGTGTCTGGAGTTTGTCTTATCTTTCTTACCAACTCAAATTACTCACATCCATAGAGATATTCAAAGGAACACCATGTCACCAACTTCAAAATATATATTTATTCGATGATTATCTAATAAAATATTCTATCAAATTTTTTACACTTTTATATACCATTTAATGTTTTGAACCTTCAATACAATTTACACTACTAGAAATTATATCTTTCCCAACACTTGTATTCCAATGGTTCTTTTGAACCGTTGGAATAGGTGATCTTTACCAATGATTTATGCAAAGCGTTGGTAAATATCTGTAAAAATTGATATTTCCCAAGGGTTTCAACAAACCGTTGGGAAAGATGGGGAAAAAAATTATTTTTCCAATGGTTTGATGAAATCATTGGGAAATATGGTAAAAAATGTGTTTTCCAAATGGTTTAATGAAACCGTTAGGAAAAATCTATCTTTCCCAATGGTTTTTAATAACTGTTGGGAAAAAGATGCCCCAAATTTGCAAAACCCAGGCAACCCCCTCCCCATGATTCCAAAATCATTCCAGAAGCATTGTGTGGCTCTCCCAGAGGCGATTTCGACTCGCAGAAGCCCTTGAAAAGCCCTACCACAGGTACACCTCTTCCATCGGATCAGCTGCTAGGTTAGACTACTTCCACCATTCTCAAGGATATTATTCCACCTCTTCTCAAGTATATCCTTCTATTATAAAGGATGTCATTATTCCCAATTTTTAGGGTTTTTGTAAAATTTTATGATTCACTACTCTACGCATTGTGTACTTAAATCACTACATCAGTGTACACATTGTCCAATTAATGTTTTCATTACACATATACATTTATAAGGGCATGATGTATCTTTATTGTGTTCTAATTTTAATGATTCACAGTTTTTTAATCTCAATGCTTAAAATATTACACATTCATGTATATGAACTCATAAGAAATTGTGTGTAATATTTATTCATAGTATTTCATGAAAATAACTCCTTTCATTAAGATCATGTCAAACATGAAGATCTAGTTCATATTAATTTTTGTACACTATATGTATTACATAACATGTATGCATCATGTTTCTATCAAAATCTATATATATATAAAATGACACACTATTCACTTTTCCTTTTCACAATAGAACATATAAAGTATCTTCTTGAACTTTGAAGAATAGTATGTAGTCCCAAATTAGTACTTCTTCCTTATTCATGAAACTAATTCACCGAATGTCAAATTCAAAATACTAGTGAATATTAGTTTTCCTAATATAACCATTAATCATTCTGCCTTCAACATAATACATGAGTTATTCAATCAAATTTTTAAAACACAATGAAAATTTTCACTGATTTGGGGTTCCACAAAATGCTTGGAAAAATCAGAAAAACACATGTATTGAATCATGTTTCTCATATGGTTTCATGGATACAAGTTCATCTCAAAAATCATGACTGCGTGGTTCAAATATCATGAGGACCATGGGATTATTATTCTTAACAAAAATGAAGTTGTTTTCTGCAACTATGTGTTTTTCTTTTCACTTTTGATTTAGCTGAAAGGAGAGCTTTGTGGTCATTAATCATGGATGTGGGTGGTCATTTAGGATGTAATATAGTATGAATTCATTTTACTTGATATATCCAATATTATTATTGATTTATGTTCAATTTCATTATCTTTGAAAAGTGATGTTGTTTAATATGTTGTTATTAATGGTTATAATAATGACGATATGGTATAAGGGTTCACATGGTGTGTATAAGGGTTCACATGGTGTGTATAATGGTTGACATGGTGTCTAAGTGGGGTGACGGTAGGGCTGTCCAGGTGGGGTGAGGGGGGGGGGGGGTTGGGTTTTTCAAGTGGGGTGTGGGGGGTAGGGGTGTCCAGGTGGGGTGGGGGGGGGATGGGTTTTCCAAGTGGGGTGTGGGTAGGGGTGTCCAAGTGGGGGGGGGGGGGGGTAGGGAAGTCCAAGTGGGTTGGGGAGGGTTTACAAATGGATAAATCTCATAACTATAAACTCTTTATAAATTATGGAAGTTTGAAAATGTATAGGGACATTCGTGATCATTATTTGGTGGGATAACATAAAAAGAATTTGAGGTTTTTAGTCCTTTTTTATTTGGAGTTTCTTTTGATTATGATGTTTCTTATTGGTACCTATGATGGGAATTTATTTTAGTTTCTAAATTGGCTAAGACTCCCCCACCATGCATAGTGTATGCGACCTCTACCCTTATTTATCATTCTATGTACACAGCCTATGTAACCTCTACCCTCATTTAATCATTGAACTCAATCCATTAATTCAAGCCTTCATTATCAGTATCATGTAAGAAATTGAATGATTTAAACCCATCCTCACAAGATTTCTTACCTTAGATAGTGTCCAACATATGGAATACAAGCTTTTGAAATCATCAGTTAACTAGGATCATATATTCCATTTCCCCAAGATGACTATACTAATATAACTTTGGGGTCAATTAAATATGGTTCTCATTGTACGTTGTATATTCTGTGTCCTTCTTGGACAATACTCACTTTTATAAGGATGGGGTGCTTTTCACTAGCCATGCTGGCATGTGTAGACATCCATAAAAATGTTAGATAAGTCACAAGTTTAATTCAGTAATGTTTTTTTCATTGACATACTTTATTATTAATCTCAAATTTAAAAATAAAAGTTTTTTTCTATACTTAATGAAATTAAATATTTTTACAAGTCATGAACAACCTATTAGTGTAGAAGCCAAAAATTTATTCACCCATGGGGTGCGCTTGACTTGGGGAAGTAATTGGGTAATGAAAGGTATGGCCATAGAGGTGCCAATAATGAGTTATTGAACATGAGTGAATGATTTGGGATTCCTATAACACATAATGGGACCTGAGGCATGTGCCTCTTATATACCTAATGAATATGAATATAAATAAATCTTAATTTAATTTATAAGTACTTGTTCTTTACATTATTTTAATAGTTCACTACATCGACTAGAAACTTCTTCCTTTACCATTTACTTAAATGTATTTTCTATTAAAGTTCAATCCTATTTAATTGTTTATGACAAAATGACTTATATAAATTCTTTTTACAGAATGGACAGAAGTTGTATGTATGAAACTGATCAGTTCTCATGAAAATTTCAAAACAATTTGGATAGCTTTATAGATTTTTCATTTCACAATTCTTTAGATAGTGGTCACATACACTTCCCATGTTCCAATTATATTGGTAGACCTTGGTTGAGTAGTGAGGAAGTCAACTAACACATAACCAAAACTGGATTTCAAGAAAACCACTTTGTGTGGTATCACAATGGGGAGAAAATGAAATCTCAAATTGGTAATGATTGAAATGAAAGGACTGGAATGAAGAATTTGTTAGATGATCAATTTCTGTTTATTCATCATCATGAAAAAGAAAGGATTTCGACTCAAGAAGACTTTGATATAAGGATAGTTGATGCATCTAGTGAAAGTGATGATATTGATAGGGTGAAAAAATTGAATGATGCTGCCATGACTCTAGTATATCGACAATGCGATAAAATGAAAAAGCTGGAATTTTTAATCCAATTATTTCATGGAAAAACTATGTATGGGATTTCTAATACAGCAATCGATTAAATTCTTACCCTCTTGAAGGATTTACTTCTTGATGATGTAGATATTCCCTCAAACCACTATATGCCATGGAAGTTAGTTCAAGAACTTTTATTTTCAAGAAACAAAATTCATGCTTTCCCGAAAGATTGCAGTTTATTCTGGGAGGAAAATGCTGAAAGAAATGATTGTATAAAATGTGGCACATCCTGTTGGAAGTCAAAATATGATGGAACACCATCCTGCATTCCACAGAAAGTAATGTAGCACTTTCCATTCATCCCCAGACTCTAGAATCTTTTTATGTCTGATGACATATCAATAAAAATGAGATGGAATGACACCGAGAGAAAGAAGACTAATGATGATTTCGTTCATCCTACAGATGGATTTTCATGGCAGAGATTTGATGCTCGACATCTTGATTTTGCAGTAGACGTGCGTAATGTGAGGGTGGGTCTTTCATGCGATGGTTTTAATCCGTTTGGGCAGATGCTTACTTCACCCAGCACATGGACAGTTTTTATACACATTTATAATCTTCCCCCATGGTTGTGTATGAAAAAAACTTTCACTTTCATTGGTATACTCATATCTGGTCCTTATGATCCCGACATTGATATTGATGTATACATGCAACCTTTAATAAAAGAGTTGAATCTTCTTTGGGATGTGGTTGTGCGCACATACGATGCATGTTCGAAAGAAATATTTCAGATGCGTATTGCACTTATGTGGATGATCAATTATTTTCCAGCTTATGAAATGATGCCTGGATGGATCACGAAGGGAAAGCTATCATTCCTAGTATGTATGAAGAATACACGATCCAGAAGACTGAAACATCGATGCAGTTTCAGTTTTATCGGACATCGACGATTCTTTCCAAATGATCATCCATATATAATAAATCTTAGAAGATTTGATATTACCATAGAGATTGATGATCCACCTCATCGTATGTTTGGAACTGATGTGCTTAATTAATTGAGTGATTTCAGTTTTTCATTCGGGAAGGGCCAAATGAAATCTGTAAAGATAAATAATGTTTCCACTGAAACCTGTTACAATTGGAGGGAGAGGAGTATTTTTTTTATTTGCCTTATTGGTCAACCAATTTTTTATGTCATTGCTTAGACATAATGCATATTGAAAATAATATATGAGAAATGTTGCTTTCATTTCTTCTAAATGTCAAGGGGAAGAAAAAAGACGATTTACGATCTCGGTGTGACTTCGTGGATTGGGGAATCAGACCAGAATTGCATCCTGTGCGTATTAGTGAAAATAAATGGAAACTTCCATGTGCTTCTTATGTGATGAAACCTACGAAAAAAACAATTTCTAGATGTATTAGAGACTATTAGAGTTCCTAATGGCTATTCAAGAAACATATCTAAATGGATCTACAGAAGAGAGTTGAAGCTAAAATCATTGAAGACTCATGATTATCACGTTCTACTGCATGAGTTGCTTCCAATAGCAATCCATCAACTTTTTTCCAATAATGTAACGGTGACTATTATTTGGTTGTGCCATTTTTTTAGAGATCTTTGTGCTAAGAAGTTGTCCACGTCTGTCTTGCAAAAAATGTTGAATATGCCCCATTAATTTTGTGTGAGTTGGAGAAAATATTTCCTCCATCATTTTTCCCATGCATGCTATATCTGATTGTCCATATTCCCACTGAAATACTTATTGGTGGACCTTTTGCTTTTCTTTGGTTGTATCCAACAGAACGAAATATGTAGAAATTAAAGACTTATGTCCGAAACGGGAATCATCTGGAAGGTTCTATCATGAACGGTTACTTGGCTCAAGAATGTATGGATTTCTGCTCAATGTATTTGTCTGATCTTACTAAAAAAAATGAATAGACCAATGAGAAATGAAGAAAAACAATATGAGAAAATTGAACCCAGTTTTCCATAACTTCTTCAAACAGGAGGAATTCCAGGATCATATACATTGAAGATATTAAGCCATGAAGAGAGAGAGACGGCACATCGCACAATTTTGTTCAACTGTGATTTGTTCGATGAATCTATCAGGTAAATAAATTGAATATGTATATCTTACATATATATATCTATTAAAATATTCATATTATTTATCTACAAGGATCATAAAACAATGTTAAATAGGAAGCATCATTCTTTATCTTTGATAAGGAGAGAGACTTTTCATAGCAAAGAGTTTTCTTCTTTGTTAAAATTGAAGGTAAAAATATTACTTTTAAAATAATTATATCAATATTTAATTAAGTTTGATATTCATATATATTTCAGGTATTGAGTTTTTATGCAGACTCTGTCTCTAAGGAAATAAGATCTTTGTCTTTTGGTCCTAATATCGTGGTTCATGACTTTAAATCATTTATTATCAATGGGTACAAATGTATTATCACTGAACAAGCAAAGAACATGAGAACACAACATGATGGTGTTATGGTTACTTCCAAAACAGATTTTTATGCCAGTGCATCAGATATTAGTCCACGATTTGAAAATGTGGGTTATTATAGAGTCATTGAGAAAATAATAATATTGGATTATTACTCTTATGGACGAGTCACAATGATGAAATGACAGTGGTTTGATTCGATGACGAGACATGACACATTTATTGATGATTGTGGATTTTGAGTAATTAATATGAATCACACTCTTGCTTCTGAAGAACCATATGTGTTGGCATCAATGGATAAACAATTTTTTTATGTCAAAGACCAACTTCGACCTGAATTTGGTGTCATACTTGAAGTAATTCCAAGAGATATTTTTGATGATGGTGATGATGGAATTGAAACTATCCGTAGTTCCATTGGAACCAATCTATTTATTTATTTTGATGAATCTAATAGCTCAATTTTCAAAGTTGATTGTGAACCGGAAGATGTGGTTGAAAATATATAGAATCATTTATCCATGTTCTGAATTCTTTTGGTTTACCTAAAGTTGGGTTGTTAAGGTTGGAAATATTAAAATTGATTTAGTATTGATCACAAATATGTTTTAGCTGGCTTGAACATTATGTAAATTTTCAATGTTTATTGGTTGCAGTTTTATTTGAATTGCATTTTATAATTTGGAATTGAACTGTATTCAATCCTAGTCAAACAATATTTCTAACTTAGTGAACATTACAACTTTTATTATTTATTAAATCTATTCAAGCTCATCTAAAACAATTGATAGCTAAATTACCAATGATTCCCCCTATTCACTCATATATCTAGTGTTTTGGGTTACACATTAGTTTCCTTTTTCTAATTAATTACATATTTGTTTTAAAAAGTAGGAAATGCAGCCAATTGAAGAGAGACAAAGGAAAAAAATGATGGAGAACAATCGTTGAATGGTGGAGTTGCGCATTCCACCATTACTGCCTGCAGTGAGTACATTATTTCAAATATATATATTTAATGAATATATAATGTGATGTGATTAATTTTTTTGTAAACATTTTTTTAGGATCTACCTATACATTGAAAATTATTCGACGAGGATCCTTGTACTGGTCCTAGTACTCAGGCTGGTGGTATGAGGAGGGTTCATACCAGAGCTGACCGAGTAGCTTCGTGTACCCAACTAGACCCTGCCCCTCCCACTGACATGTCATCATTCCCACATTCTAATCCCGGTGTGCCGTTAGGGACACACAAGATATTTAGGCCTCCCATGTTTTCACCACCTTTTGCATCTTCTGGCCCATCTTTTCCATATCCTATGATGATTCCCACTCCCCAGTCAGAATCTGGTCATACAGTTGTCCCATATTCTTTTCCTTCTACTTCTATCTCTCTGAGCTTCTATATTCCATTGTCTTCGACTCCTGTTCCACCACAGGGTGTTCCATCAGTTTCTAGGGATCCAGTAGTGCTCGGCGATCAGACTGGAACAAGTATATTTATAGAACCTTAACAAATTTTTATAGCAATATTTATTTTCATTATAACATGTTTTTATATAATATTTGTTTTTCTTTCATGACAGATACATCTACTGACAAGAGGCGGGGGCAGGGGTGTACACGCATGCGTGTGGTGTGGAACTGCCGCACACATGTTATGGTGGATTACAATGAAGACAACCAAATGGTTGAGAAAACAGGGCATTAATGTCGGAGTTTTTTGGCGACGCTTTCCAAATACTCCAACATAATTCCCGCCAACCCGCTATCGTGGAGACTTTTTCCACATGAGGTCAAGGATAGATCTTGGGCAGAGATATGGGTCAAAAAATCTGTTTTATTTAATTCCATTAATTATTTTTGTATTTACATGAATTAATATTTTGATTTCAGCTTCGATATAATTTTCCCGATGGTGAGGTTGCACTACCAGAATGTCTAATGGATTTATGCGAGATTTGAAGAGCTTATGAGCATGAGTTTTATATTGGCTGACATGCTAGAGTTGGCACTGAGTTAGAGGCAGTACCAGTGGTGGATGATTGTCTTATAGAGAAGTATTGTCATATGATTACTCATTGGACAACTACCTAGTTTAAGGTATTAATTAAATTTGAGGTATTTAAACAATAACTTTCATGTTTTGCATTAATACTATATTTTTCATTATCAAATCTTATTTAGGAATCATCTAGAAAAAATAAAAAAACATTGATGCAAAAAAATACCTCCACACACTGGGACGTACTACGATGCCTGATCATGAGAGGAAGCAGGTATGACAATTGTTTATAAGTTTTCTTTAAAGCTTACACTTTATTTTGTTTCCTCAATTATTTAATCGTTTTCTAATGTTTTCATATAACTTTATTTTTCAATGTCATTGTAGAGGTAAATACAGAATATTGAAGGACATGTTCCTTGAGCAAAACTGTTTTGCTCGAGTAGACGAAAAAAGGATGGAAGTGCCATCAACAAAGTGACTCATCAACAGATTGTAAGTTTTAATCTATTGATTTTAGATTTTAATATCTACTTTGTAACTTAATAATATATTTATATTTGTAACAGGATGCTTTAGAGTCCCTCGATGCCCAATAACCAGGAAATTTTGGGCCAACTGATCACTTAAATCAGGTGTTGGGAGAGGAGAATCCTGGCAGAGTACGTTTCCAACATAGGATAGCCCTGAAGAGGTATTGTCCCTCCTTAGGTATGAGTTGTAGTGCCACCGAGATGCAGAAATTTAGGGCACATGCAGAATAGGCTGAAAAAATGGCCATAGAGATGGCAGAACTGTCTGCTAGGGAAAACAGTGCATTTATGAAATTTATTTAAGTTCTACGTCCAACACTTCCACCAGAGGCTAACCCAGATTTTTATGAATATATTTCATTGATAAATTATATATATGGTGAACCAGGTGGCTGTTCTAGTGGTGTTCAAGATGATGTAAAACCTGAAAATGATGATGGCGAGGAGTCTAATGTGGAATAGGAGGGAGAAGAGGAGGGAAAGGTAGATGGCAAGGGTGAGGTGGAGGGCGAGGTTGAGGAGGAGGGCGAGGAAGGAGAGGAAGATGATGAGGACGAGGATGAGGGTGGTGATGATGTTGATGATGGTGATGGTGATGTGGGACAAGTTGATCTGTTACATTTTGGATTAATATTACTGAGATTTGATGTTTAATCTATTCTAGTTGTTGGTTTTATCCAGACCCGTAGTATAGTATTAGAGTTGAGTTATTTTCATATATTATATGTTTTCATGGATGTTGATGTCTTTTTTTTTTTGTGTTTGGGAACTCCCTAGAAAACCCGTCTCCTTCCTGTACCCTGGACAACCCCCCATCATCCTCCTTGGACCCCGAACAGCCCCTGGACAGCCCCCTGGATAGCCCCCTAGACAGCCCCCCTCACCCTCCTCCTTGGTCCCCGGACAGCCCCCCCGGACAGCCCCCTGACAACCCCCCTAACAGCCCCCGGACAGCCACCCACCCTCCTCCGTGGACCCCGGACGCCGCCCCGAACACCCCCCCCAGACAGCCCCACGGAGAGCCTCCCAGACACCCCCTAGACAACCCCCAGACAGCCCCCCAGACATCCCCTAGATAACCCCTTGGACAACCCCCCGGACATCACCCCCACCCTCCTCATTGGACCCCAGACAATCCCCCGAACACCCCCCAGACAGCCCCCCACCCTCCTCCTTAGTTCTCGGACAGCCCCCGGATACCCCCCGGATAGCCCCCCACCCTCCTCTTTGGACCCCAGACAACCCCCCAGACAACCCCCCAGACAGCCCCCAGATAGCCCCCACCCTCCTCCTCGGTCCCCTAACAGCCCCCAGACACCCCCCGGAAAGCCCCCTGGACAGCCCCCCGAACAGCCCCCTGGGCAGCCCCCCCACCCTCTTCCCTACACCCCCAGACAGCCCCCCCACCCTCCTTGATTTCACATGCATTTTTTTATTTCTTTGATCATGCAATGTTATTTAGGATTATTCCATTTTTGTATGTCTTTAATTATATGAATGTTTTGGTAAGATTATTATCTCATGCTTATCAAATGCATGTGATGATATTATTTAATTTGAATACAAATCCTTGTTGTACATTCTCCATGTTATGTAAATTATGCCTTGTTTGATTTATTTTACTTGTCAATTGTTAGGATAAAACATGGGTTACATGTTAAGGACTCATGGTCATGCTCAGATAATTTAGACATGAAATTCCAGGATGTATTCATTGGTTTCTAGGTGAGGGATACTAGGATGGTTTCTATTATTCATGAGTGATATTGGTTCCTTGAAGATAAACCGAGAACATGTCTGTTTTTCAATATGGTAATACCATGCCTCAGGTGTGGCCGGTAGCACTCTAACTGTCTCTCTTTTGTTTAAAATGGATGAGATTTTAAGTGAAAAGAAAAACTGGATTATGGAAAACTGACCAAACACATTCAGATTCTGTTGATACAGTATCACAATGATCCATGGGTCATATGTGATGTGTACGAGTCAACCCCAGCTCAATCTGAGTCACGGTGTGCCTAGGATCACTCTATGTGTCTCTCTTATGTTTAAAATGGACAATATTTTAAGTACATACGGAAAACCGACCAAACAGATTCTGATTGTGTTTATACATTAGGACTACTATCCATGGGTCATATGTGATGTGTATGAGTCAACCATTCCTCAATCCGATACGTGGTGTGGCCGGCACCATTCGAAGTGTCTCACTTTTGTTTGAAATGGATAACATTTTAAGTGAAAAGTACAACTAACATATAGAAAACCGACCAAAAACAATCGAATTGTGTTGATACTTTAAGAAAATGAACCATGGGTCATTTTTGATGTGTACGAGTCAACCCAATCTAAATCCGAGGCGTGGTGTGGCCGGTAGCACTCTAACAGTGTCTCTTGTTTAAAATGGATGAGATTTTAAGTGAAAAGAACAACTAGAAAGCGTAAAACTGATCAAATGCATTCAGAGTCTATTGATACTGTATTAAAATGATCCATGGGTCATATGTGATGTGTAGGAGTCAATCCTTTCTCAATATGAGTCGCGGTGTGGCCGAGATCACTCTATGTGTCCCTCTTATGTTTAAAATGGACAACATTTTAAGTACATACAAAAAACCAAACAAACGGATTCTGATTGTGTTGATACTTTAGCACAATGATCCATGGGTCATATGTGACGTGTATGAGTCAACCCCACCTCAATCCAAGATGCGGTGTGGCCAGCACCATTCGAAGTGTCTCACTTTTTTTTTGAAATGGATAACATTTTAAGTGAAAAGTAAAACTGTCATATATAAAATAGACCAAACACATTCGAATTGTGTTGATAGTTTAATAAAATGATATATGGGTCATTTTTGATGTGTACGAGTCAACCCCATCTAAATATGAGGCTCAGTGTGGCTAGTAGCACTCTAAATGTGTCTCTTTTGTTTAAAATGGATGGGATTTTAAGTGAAAGGAACAACTGGCCTGCAGAAAACCAACCAAATGCATTCGGATTCTGTTGATACTATATCATAACGATCCATGGGTCATATGTGACATGTTTGAGTCATCCCCGACCCAATCTGAGTCGTAGTGTGGTCAGGATCTCTCTAAGTGTCTCTCTTTTGTTTAAAATGGACAACATTGTAAGTACATACGGAAAACTGACCAAATGGATTCTACATATGTTGATACTTTAGAAAAACGATCCATGGGTCATATGTGACATGTACGAGTCAACTTTGACTCAGTCCAAGATGTGGTGTGGCCGAAACCATTTGAAGTGTCTCACTTTTGTTTGAAATTGCTAACTTTTTAAGTTAAAAGTACAACTGACATATGGAAAACTGACCAAACGCATTTTAATTGTGTTAATACTTTAGGAAAATGATACATGGGTCATTTGTGACGTGTACGAGTCAACCTCGTCTAAATCTGAGGCACGATGTGGCTGGTAGCAATCTAACTCTGTCTCTTTTGTTTATAATGGATGAGATTTTAAGTGAAAACAACAACTGGCATGCGGAAAACCAACCAAACACATTCTGATTCTATTGATACTGTATCACAACAATCCATGGGTAAAATGTGATGTGTACGAGTAAAATTCGGCTCAATCCGAGGCGCAGTGTTGTAGGGATCACCCTAAGTGTCTCTCTTTTGTTTAAAATGGACAACATTTTAAGTACATAAGGAAAACTGACCAAACGGATTCTGATTGTGTTGAAACTTTAGAACAACGATCCATGGGTCATATGTGATGTGTACGAATCAACCCTGCCTCAATCTAAGGCGCGGTGTGGCTGGAACCACTAAAAGTGTCTCTCTTTTGTTTCAAAAGGACATCATTTTAAGTGAAAACATCAACTGACATAAGGAAAACTGACCAAACACATTCAAATTGTGTTTATAGTTTAGGAAAATGATCCATTGGTCATTTTTGATGTGTAAGAGTCAACCCTGTCTAAATCCGGGGCACGGTGTGGCCGGTAGCACTCTAACTGTGTCTCTTTTGTTTAAAATGGATGGGATTTTAAGTGAAAAGAACAACTGGCATTCAGAAAACCAAACAAACGCATTCGGATTCTATTGATACATTAGGATAATGATCCATGGGTCATTTGAGACGTGTAGGAGTCAACCTTATCTAAATTAGAGGTGCGGTGTGGCCGATACCACTCTAACTGTGTCTCTTTTGTTTAAAATTGACAGAATTATAAGTGAAAAGCACAACTGACACATAGAAAACCGACCAAACACATTCGGATTCTGTTGATAATTTTTCACAATGATCCATGGGTCATATGTGACTTGTATGATCCAAAATGGGATCAATCCAAGTCGCGGTGTGGCCGAGATCACTCTAAGTGTCTCTCTTTTGTTTAAAATAGACAACATTTTAAGTACATACAGAAAACCGACCAAACTCATTCGGTTTCTGTTGAAACTTTAGGAGAAATATCCATTAGACATATGTGATGTGTACAAGTCAACGTCGCCTCAATACGAGGCGCGGTGTGGCCGACACCATTCACAGTGTCTCTCTTTTGTTTAAAATGGACATCCTTTTATGTGAAAAAACAACTAACATACGAAAAACTGACCAAATTCATTCAAAATGTTTTGATGCTTTAATAAAACAATCCATGGGTCATATGTGATGTGTACGAGTCAACCCCGCCTCAATCCGAGGTGCGGAGTGGCCGGCACCACTCGAAGTGTCTCTCTATAGCTTTAAATGTACTTCACTTTAATTAAAAACAACAACTGACATACGGGAAACCGACCAAACGCATTCAGATTCTATTAAAACATTAGGAAAATGTTCCATGAGTCATTTGTGACATGTACGAGTCAACCCCGTTTCAATCCGAGGCTAGGTGTGGCCAGCACCACTCAAAGTGTTACAAGTTTATTTGAAATAGACAACATTTTAAATGAAAACAACAACTGACATACGGAAAACTAACTAAACACATTAGTATTCAGTAGAAACTTTAGGACAACGATCCATGGGTCATATGAGACATGTAGAAGTCAACCCCACCTCAATCCGAGGCACGATGTGTCCGTCACCACTCAATGTGTCTCAGGTTTATTTGAAATATACAACATTTTAAATGAAAACAACAACTGACATAAGGAAATCTAACTAAACGCATTTGGATTCAGTTAAAACATTAGGAAAACAATCCATGGGTTATATGTGACGTGTACATGTCTACCCATCTTCAATCCGAGGCAGATATTGTCCGGAACCACTCTAAGTGTCTCTCTATAGTTTAAAATGGGCTTCATTTTATTTGAAAACAACAACTGACATATGGTAAACCAAACAAACACATTCGGATTGTGTCGATACTATAATAAAATGATCCATGGGTCATATGCGACATTTAAGAGTCAACCCTTCCTCAATCCGAGGCACGGTGTGGCCAACACCATTCATAGTGGCTCTCTTTTGTTTAAAATGGACATCATTTTAAGTGAAAACAACAACCGACATTTGAAAAACTGACAAAATTCATTTGAAATGTGTTGATGCTTTATGAAAACCATCCATGGGTCACATGTGACGTGTAAGAGTCAACCTCGCCTCAATCAGAGGCACTGTGTGGCAGGCACCACTCTAAGTGTCTCTCTTTTGTTTCAAAAGGATATCATTTTAAGTGAAAACATCAACAAACATATGAAAAACCAAGCAAACGCATTCGGATTCTGTTGATACATTAGGAAAATGATCCGTGGGTCATTTGAGATGTGTACAAGTCAACCCCGTCTAAATTCGAGGTGCGGTGTGGCCGGTACAACTCTAACTGGGTCTCTTTTGTTTAAAATGGGCAGGATTATAAGTGAAAAGAACAACTGGCATACATAAAACCAACAAAACACATTTTTATTCTATTGATAATTTATCACAACTGTCCATGGGTCATATGTGACGTGTCCGAGCCATCCCGGGCTCAGTACGAGTATCGGTGTGTCCGAGATCACTCTATGTGTCTCTATATTTTTTAAAATGGACAACATTTTAAGTACATACGGAAAACCAACCAAACGCATTTGGTTTCCATTGAAACTTTAGGAGAACGATCCATGGGTAATATGTGAAATGTAAGAGTCATCATCGACTCAATCCAAGTCAGGGTGTGGCCAACACCACTCAAAGTTTCTCTATTTTGATTAAAATGGACTTCATTTCTAGTGAAAACAACTACTAGCATACAGAAAACCAACCAAGTAGATTCTGATTGTGTTGATACATTAGAAAAACGATCCATGGGTCATATATGACTTGCACAAGTCAACCCCTCCTCAATCCGTGGTGCGGTGTGGCTGACATTATTTATAATGTCTCTCTTTTCTTTAAAATGGACATCATTTTAAGTGAAAACATCAAGTGACATAGGAAAAAATGACCAAACACATTCAAAATGTGTTGATGCTTTGTACAAAAATCCATGGGTCATATGTGACGTGTATGAGTCAACCCCACCTCAATCCGAGGAGTGGTGTGGTCGACACCACTCTAAGTGTCTCTCTTTTATTTCAAAAGGATATCATTTTAAGTGAAAACATCAACTGGCTTACAGAAAACTGACCAAACGCATTCAGATTGTGTTGATACTTTAGGACAATGATCTGTGGGTCATTTTAGACATGTACAAGTCATCTCCATATAAATGCAAGGCACAGTATGGTCGGTACCACTCTAACTATGTCTCTTTTGTTTAAAATGGACAAGAATATAAGTGAAAAGAACCACTGGCATATGAAAAACTGATCAAACACATTCAGATTCTGTTGATAATTTATCACAATGATCCATGGGTCATATGTGACATGTACGAGCCATCCTGGGCTCAATCCGAGTCGTGGTGTGGCTGGGATCACTCTAAGTGTCTCTCTTTTGTTAAAAATGAAAAACATTTTAAGTACATACCGAAAGCTATCCAAACGCATTAGGTTTCTGTTGAAACATTAGGAGAATGATCCATGGGTCATATGTGATGTGTACGAGTCAACCTCTCCTCAATCCAAGGTGCGGTGTGGCCAACACCACTCAATGTGTCTCTATTTTGTTTAAAATGGACTTCATTTTAAGTGAAAACAACAACTAGAATACAGAAAACCGACCAAATGGATTCTGATTGTGTCGATACTGTAGCATAATGATCAATGGGTCATATGTGACGTGTACAAGTCAACCTTCTGCAATCTGAGGCGCGGTGTGGCTGACACCATTCATAGTGTCTCTATTTTGTTTAAAATTGACATCATTTTAATTGAAAACAACAACCGACATACGAAAAACTAACGAATCGCTTTTGAAATGTGTTGATTATTTAGTAAAGTGATCCATGGGTCATATGTGACATTTACAAGTCTACCCCACCTCAATCTGAGGCACGATGTGGCCGACACCAATCAAAGTGTCTCTCTTTTGTTTCAAAAGGATATCATTTTAAGTGAAAACATCAACCGGCATATGAAAAAACAACCAAATGCATCTGGATTGTGTTGATACATTAGGACAATGATCCTTGGGTCATTTGACATTTGTACGAGTCAACCCCATCTATATCCGAGGTGCGGTGTGGCCGATACCACTCTAACTGTGTCTCTCTTGTTTAAAATGGACTGGATTATAAGTGAAAAGAACAACTGGCAAACAAAAAACTGACTAAACGCATTTGGATTTTGTTGATAATTTATCACAATGATCCATGGGTCATATGTGACGTCTACAAGCCAACCTGGACTCAATCTGAGTCACGGTGTGGCCGGTATCACTCTAAGTGTTTCTCTTTTGTTTAAAATGGACAACATTTTAAGTACATATGGAAAACTAACCAAATGCATTCGGTTTCTGTTGAAACGTTAAGAGAATGATCCATGGGTCATATGTGACGTGTACGGGTCAACATCTCCTCTATCCGAGGCGTGGTGTGGCCGAAACCACTCAAAGTGTCTCTCTTTTGTTTAAAATGGACTTCATTTTAAGTGAAAACAACAACTAGCATAAGGAAAACCGAACAAACGGATTCTGATTGTGTCGATAATTTAGCACAACGATCCGTGGGTCATATGAAACGTGTACGATCAACCCCACCTCAATCTGAGGCATGGTGTGGCTGACACCATTCATAGTGTCTCTCTTTTATTTAAAATGGACATCATTTTAAGTGAAAACAACAACTGACATACGAAAAAATGACCAAACACATTCGAAATGTGTTGATGCTTTAGGAAAACGATCCATGGGTCATATGCGACATGTACGAGTCAACCCTGCCTCAATCCGAGGCATGGTGTGGCCGAGACCACTCTAAGTGTCTCTCTTTTGTTTAAAATGGACTAAATTTTAAGTACATATAGAAAACTGACCAAACAGATTCTGATTGTGTTGATAATTTTAGAAAACGATCCATGGGTCATATGTGATGTGTATTAATCAAAACCGCATCAATTTGAGGTACAGTGTGGCCAGAACCAATCAATGTTTCTGTCTTTTGTTTCAAAAGGAAATCATTTTAAGTGAAAACATGAACTGACATACGAAAAGCTGAGCAAATGCATTCAGAATGTTTTGATACTTTGGGACAAAAATCCATTTGTCCTTTGAGACATGTACGAGTAAAACCCATATAAATCCAAGCCACGGTGTGGCCAGTACCACTCTAACTGTGTCTCTTTTGTTTAAAATGGACAGGATTATATGTGAAAAGAAGAACTGGCATACGAAAAACTGACCAAACTCATTCAGAATCTGTTGAAACTTTAGTACAATGATCCATGGGTCATATGTTACGTGTACTAGTCAACCACATCTCGATCCAAGTCTCGGTGTGGCTGGGACTACCCAAAGTGTCTCTCTTATGTTTAAAATGGAAAACATTTTAAGTACATAGGGAAAACTGACCCAACGGATTCTGATTGTGTTAATATTTTAGCACAACTATCCATGGTTCATTTGTGATGTGTACGAGTCAACCCCGCCTCAATCCGAGGCATGGTGTGGCTGGCACCATTCAAAGTGTCTCTCTTTTATTTAAAAAGCACTTCATTTTAAGTGAAAACAACAACTGTCATACAGAAATCTGACCAAACACTTTCAGAATATGTTGATACATTAAGACAATGATCCATGTGTCATTTTTGACGTGTACAAGTTAACCTCAGCTCAATCCGAGGCACGGTGTGGTCGGTATCACTCTATGTGTATGTATTTTGTTTATAATGGATATCATCTCTAGTAAAAACATTTGGTATATGAAAAACCGATCAAATTATGAATTGAATTCTAGATTCCACATATAATTGTCATCAAAATTTTAAATTGAATTCTAAATGAATTATATATGTTTATAATTACGTTATCAATTCTGATTTAATTCTGGATGCGTATAGTTCATCGATGCATTATATGTTAAATGTGTATGAATTTGTTCTCTATATGTATGTGTTAGTTGGTTATTGTAGGTACAATAATTGTATATGAATTTGTTAGTTTATTGCAGGTAAAATAATTTGAAATGATTGAAAATGAGAGGGAATGGATTGGCTGCTATGCAAATTGCACAAAAATGAGAGGGTAGCTGCTGTGAAAATTCCAGGCTATTGTGCAATTTACACAGCATGGGATATTCTAATAGTTTGAAACTGTTGGCATAGCCTCTCTGAGTAATTTTTTACCGACGGTTCTATGAGCCATTGGTAAAAATATAGCCGTCTTATTGGTTTTCCCAATGGTTCAAGCCAAACTGTTGGGAAAAACTATCCCAATGGTTTGGCACAACCATTGGGATAGGTTAATTTTTTATAACCTATCCCAATGGTTCACTATAAACTGTTGGGAAAATCTTTCCCAATGGATTACTTCCCTATGGTTTGTAGAACCGTTGGTATATATTATACCAATGGTTCTGCAACCTTTCCCAATGGTTCATAACCATTGGGAAATCTGGCATTTCCAGTAGTGTTATTGGAAAATATTATGACCTATTAGTTTCTTCTCTCCAAGTTCATCCCAATTTGATGGATAACCACATCTATTTTGTTATAGAGACTCATATAGTAGTGTAAGAATGTTATAATGGAATCTATTTTTATATGATAACCTTTCCACGGGGTGGCATTTATCCTAAAATCCTTAGCAATCCATCAATAAAGATCCCAATATACCCTCTAGAGTTTGAATTGTCCTATCAGGTTGACTATTTATTTGAGGATGATATAAAATTATAAAGCTTAGTACTATATAAAAATATATATGAATAATTCCCTAGAAATATGTGGCAAACCTCAGATCCTGATAAAATACAATGGATAGTTATACTCCAAGTAGCCTCACCACCTCCCATAAATATATCTTGTTGAGTTGGTCAAGGGGTAAATCTTTATTTATGATTATAAAATACTCTAACTTTGTAAGGTTATCAACTAAAACCCAAATACCATTTTGAACATAAATTTTTTGGGGAGTCATATGATAAATTCCATGATGATGTTTTACTATTTCTATATTAGTATAGGTAATGACTGCAACATATACTTGTAGTTTTTTCAATCAAACATAACTTACCAACATACCAAGAATTGAGATATTTATTTTACAATCTCTCTCAATTAATACTATCCCAGTTTATTTTTTTCTTCACAACTCTATTAATACTTGTTCTTCTTACATGGAAAGAGAACGATAAACTATGCATATAATCCAAATGTTCCTTATTCATTTTTTTTCTTCAATGGGATATATATTCTCCATTTTGAACCACAATATATGCTATGAAGATCAATTTTCAGTATTTTATAAGTATTTAACTCCTCATATTTGACTAAATAGATCCTCAATACATGGTAGAGGATCCTTTTTTATTGTGATTTTATTAATCTCACAATAGTCAAAGAAAATGTGCATCGATCCATCCATCTTTTTGAAAAAAGTTATTTTGAACACCCCATGGTGAAGCACAATGGAATATGAAACCATTTTCCAAATTGTCTTATAGTTTCTTATTTAACACCACTAATTCAATGGGAGCTACTCTTTATAGACTATTTGAGATACAAAAGGATCTAAGCATGCATTTGATTGAAAACCCAAACTCATTATCTTGGGTAAAGCTAGAAAATTAATCTAGAAAAAAATCATTATATTCCTATACAATATCCATGTTATCTATTTTGGCTTCCTCCCCCAATCATTTGATCCAAGAGTCCCTCGTTTTTGGGTAACATAAGCTACATTGTATAATTTTCTTCCATAAGTAATTCATAACCTTCCTTTCATCAATATGTGATTATAGGATGATTTGGAATATAAATGAGACCTCATTATCTCAATAGTTTATATGTGATTTGTATATGGAATGACAATACATAACCAATAATATGTTAAATTCAACTAAATGAATATTAATTAGATCCACAAGATGTATCCTCCCACAAATCTCAATCATGGAAGATTTGTAAAACTTACACATGATCATTGTGCTACCAAAAGTTTTAATTGATATCTCAATATCCATTAAATGGGGTGGTTATTTTATGTTCATAGAAAAACATTCTTATATAAAACAATGCGATTAATTAGAATCAAACAAGTTATTATTAGATCTAAAAACAATATCAATTGTAGATAGTATAAATTCATTATGATGATCCACCTAAGCGGTAGTGATCAATAATTCCCTTCCTAGTTCCCATGGTTTGGGAGGTTTCATGTGCCAATTTTTTCATTGGAATGAGGGTGGGGCAGTAATTCACATATTGTCTCAACTCCTTTTACTTCAAGAATTCTATTGTGGGTGGATCATTAATAGGGACTTTTTTAACTATGTTGTGATAACCAACCTTTTAGAATTGATTTTATAGTTGTGGTCCTGGTGTCCTATTTTACCAAACATGGAACACTCCATTGATCCCTTGAGACAATTGTTAGAGTGCTTCCTACCACATTTATTTAATGTAAGAAATTGGTCCTTCTTCCTACCATGTGTCCTATCATTAATGCTTACATGATAATCTAATTTCCATTTTTTCCCTAAAATATTGAAAGGTTTAAGTTTCAATATAAACATTAGTAGAACATAAAAACAATCTATTCATAGCTGCTAATATATCTTAAGTATAACACCTCTTTATGAAATAGATTTACTCTAGTATAGAAGCAATCAATTTTACTCTCGATATGTGAGATAAAAATGGAGTCATTCCTTGAATGTCTTGTAATTTTTTCTTCATATAAACCAATATAAACATCACCCATTTTCTTAAATTATTGTAATTACTACTCCATAATTTAGTGAATATTCTATAGAAAATTTTTAGTGAAAATTTTTCTTTTAAACTTTTCTCATTCCATAGAGTCTATGAACTCATTTTCCATAGTGTTTTTAATGAGACACCACCACTATTCAGTATCACCATTTAAATGATATATGAACCAAAAAACCTTCCCATGGTTTGAGTAATGTATAATGGAAAAAATCTTTCCCACTGAATTGAAACACAACAAAGAAACCGTTGGATTATAAGAACTACTAAAAGTGGGTGGATGTTTCATCATAAATGAATTGATTGAATTTCCCCCCTCTTATCTTTATTTTGGAGGAAAACATTATTTGGGTTGTTCCCAAAAACATGATAATGTTGTGTGAGAATTGTCATGACATTTTTCAGTCTATACCCAATCTCATTATGTTTTCTATTAGAAGAATATCTAAATTTTCCAATTCCCCCATTGTTAATTATGTTCTTTCAGGTTCCCTTTAATACCATGACTAACGAAAAACTAGGAAAGCTTATATATAATTTAATGATTATACAAAAAAACTATAGACATAGAATAAGGTTTTCATAAATGATGTTAATTAATTATACTATGAATATCGTGGTTTCAATATTGGTTATCCATGATTGGATTTATAACTAAAAATTTATATAATGTAAAAAATTTATTTTTACCAACAAAATATTTGGGACATTGTAAATAATATTTTCAAAACTAGGATAAGATTTCTCTTGAAATTTAGAGTCCTTAGGAGGATTGGTTTTGATATAATAAAAATATTAATTAAATTATATCATGGAAATATTTTTTTTTAAATAATTGAATTAATCATGAAGAGAGTCATAGATAGAAAATATGAGACCATTTTTGAATACTGAATCCATTGGTTACATTATGTTTGAAATAATGTTTTCCAGAATCATATGTTTTTTGTAAAGTGTATTTAGAGGCAAAAATAATAAACTAGATAAATTAATTAATTGATATGTTATTTTAAATGCAGTGTCCTCAAAATCTCTTATAAAATACCACTTAAGGAAACTAAATTACGATAGTTTCCAAAACTTAGGGATTGATAGATGATCCGTTGGAGGAGAATTTTTTGAGGAATGATGATAGATCATTATTTGGTAATTCGTGTACAATAGTGGATGGTGATCATTCCAATGATAGTAGTGAGTGACCATTATTCAATAAGAAATAGTCTACTATCCTTTTTTCATATTCCCGCTCTATCAGTCCTCAAAGTTCCAAAGAAGGTGATTAAAAATATTGAGAACCTATTATCCTCATTTATCTAGGATTATCATTCAGATGGTAGGTTATATTGGACATCCTGGTCAAGAATGGTGTTCCCTATAGATGAAGGTTGTATCATAGATTTTAGTGTATCTGAAATGATGAAATGTCTATGTTCTAGGCTATCTTGGGAGGTGGTTGAATGGAACACACTGTAGGAAATGACCATCACTCATAGTTATAAGGAGAAACTAGAGATTCCAAAGAGGAATGTCTTGAATTTATATAGAACTACCCAAACCCATATTCATCATATCAAGAGTTTGACATGCTAGATTTTTGGGTGGGGAGATAACAGATTCTGGAATGATAATTGGGTCCGAAGTACACATGTATTTCAAGGATGTCTGATTCTAAATATCACATTCCATCAAAGTATAAAACAGACTTCATTTATCTAAGATGTTCTCGATAAAGATAAACATGCTTTATTCTAGATGATTAAACACAAAGATGAGCTGGAAAAGTGTCTTTTCAAGGACTATTTTATGGGATCCTTCTAAGAAAAAAATTAAATATCGATGCTTTTAAATACCCATATTTGTGATTCATGGGGTCATTTCCTTTTGTGCAAAGAGATATCTCAAAATTATAACTTTCATCTTTGGCATTTTTGGAATCACATGATACCAATAGGCATAGAGGTAAGCCATAAAGGATAAAATATGTTTTCTAAATGATTTTATTTCTACCACCCCTGCATTGAGACGAAAACACACTTATTCATTAAGAGTGAGTGGGAATGTATAGTGTGTAAAGGATAGGGTGATTTTGTGGGCTTGGGTTACAAGAATATCCATGTCACTATTGATCTCCAAAGGCTGTTCCAAGGCGTAGACCAGAATAGTGTAGAGAAGAAGGAAAAAGCCATCATCCTATTTTTCAGGTGCTGGTGAATTTGTGAGTCTAGGAATAGGGCTCTTCATGAATACATTTCATGCTCCAAGATGGCATTGGATTCCAAAACCAGGTGGTTAGTCTCTAATATAGTAATTATTATAAAAAAGTGAGATGATGATCCTCATATGAGGCACTGGTTGAAATATAATAACCACTATCCAATAAGACTTTGAATTAAAATTAATTATTGGTAGATTAGTTGCAACCCCCTAATCGAAGGGATAAATATCAATACATCAGGTTCATTATTAATTAGAGTAATGCGGGGGGATGTTTCTTTCAGGACCCAAATGGTTTGGTCATTGTATATTTCAATAAAAATTTGGGAGATGAAACTACCTTCAAGTGGAGGCTTGGGATATTCTTCAAATAAGTAAGTTCTATAAGACCAGGAATATTAATGACCCAGAAATAGAGATTGATTCCAAAATAATTTTTAGCTCTCCCAATAACCTCAATACAACTCCCTGGTCTATTTAGTACTTTATCTAGAAATGTAGACATCTCATTGATAACAGGACTGAATTACACCACACTTGGAGAGAAGGAAACACGGTGGAATATTTTCTCACATCTAGGTACACTCATGATAATGAATTTGTAACATTTTCTTTTGTGGGGTCCCTCCATAGAGTGTGTGTTAACATTTTTAGAGGAGACTATTTGGCCTCAACTATTTTAGACCCCCTTAACCCATTTTTTAGCCTGAAGCTTGTATGGTACATCCCAAATAGCTCCTGTTCTATGGTTATCTCTATTTAATAAAATATACAAGTTTGTCTGTGTATGTATTGTGCTGGTAGGTGACACCCATGAATAGGATGTGGTCGTAATTTATACACTAATGATGATCAGACATCAATGAAAATAGATAAGTTATTTTTAAGTAAAATTGGTGGTTAGATCGATGGAGGAGGTGGGGTGAGATGAACTTTGTGATGAACCAATGATTATAGAAAAATCTTGAATACATAGTTTGTATTAATAAGAACACACACATTGTAGTACCCTAGATAAGGTGGATATGGTTTCCATGAAAATAAAATATTACAAGCCCTGTGGTACCCACCACACACAATGTGACCTATACCTAGTGACTTGGTGTGTACCCTATTTGTACACAGGCATAATCAAAACTAGGTATACCAACATAGCCAAAGTACATATGAATTAATATGTACTAAGGAATGGATAAGTACATAGGAATAACCATAGTATATAAGCATGGGTTGGAGAACACATGTAAGGACCCGACCCCAGTTGCCTGGAGCCGGTGCCTTATTTGATTACATTGGCATACAAACAAGGAATAAGAATCTCTAAGGACTAATTAGATTAGTATTATTGGAAACAAGATACATAAATAAGTTCAACATTACATAAAGAAATGAAATAAAACACAAATTTATTCCATTAGAAACATCCATGCCTCCAAGATTATACTTGCAAGTCATTCATAATTTACTTCTTCATATCTTGGAAAAAATGAAACATAAGAAAGGGGTGAGCTCAAATGCTCAGTAACAGTAAGAAATACATTGGAATATAAACATAAGACATGATGCATAACTGAAAATACATTCCTTTAACAGTAAACTTGAACACATTATGGAAGGAATATGAGCTGAGAAAATAATTCCATAACAATACATATTCATGGGTATTCTACTGGTCGAATAACCACATGAACTTTTAATTACTAGCTTCATTATGAGGGAAGTTCATATGCTGGAAATTATGAAACATTTTGTCAAGACTTGGCCAAGACGTCTAATGATTTAGGCCTCGACCAAAATCCATATAACACATTGGGAAAAGCGTCGGCCAATTCCACGTCTATTTGTCTTATGAGACCTAACAATACATAAACGGGCTATAGTGGGACCCACCCATCACATAATAAGTCCAATTCATTCCTCATATGAGTGGGGATAAACATAAACAACATATACATTCATATAGAAACTATCATATGAAATATAACTATCTTTCCCCAATCATTAAACATAATACAGTAACCATTCTGAGTAATATGGTAAATTGTTTTAGGATAGATCATCCACAATAGAGTTAGTCATAAACCATTAAATAAAATAAGGTATATGAATTCATGAATTATTAAAACCAATAAAACCGTGGAATCAACAAGAGTGTATAATTAGATGAAAACACTCTTATAAAATCATTAAGCAATTCTGGAGATAAATACTCTTCTATTTTGAAAAGAAGAGTTTTTTTGGAAAAATCATTGTATAAAACCAGAAGTGAAGTAATATAGTATTTTCATAATAAAATGAGTTATTTTCTAAAAATAATGGTTTACCAAAAACTGATTATTGAGTTCTCTTGAAAATATATAAGAATTTGAGAAATTCCCTTAAATCCAGCTTGTATTTTAGAAAATAATTTGAAAGTTATTTTAGAACATGTAACTATCCATAAAATAATGAAGGGTTATGGTTTTTAAACATATATATAATACTGAAACCGAGTATATGTGGAGTACATAACAATAAAGATGAATTTCATTGAGGTAATTAGACAATGAAAGTAACCTGAATGAAAATGGAAGTTCGGGTGGAAAAACCCTTACCTTAACTCCAAATGTGTTCCACTCTTGAACATAAGCTCTTGGAATATGAAATTATATGTATAATTAATTATTTAAGAAAATATTATACATGTATTTAGTTAATCATAAATATATTTAGTTCATTTATACACTTATTTCTAAGTTATTTATTGAATTGCGTTGTTCCGCGGTGTTCGTTTTCTTTATTTTCATAATTAGTTCACTTGTTTTTAAGTAATGGAGTTAATGTGGAATGGTTATAAATCTACCGGATTTAATTTATATATTATTTATGAACATAAAGAATTGATAATGGTCATTTCTATCATTTGGGTAAATGGAATGAGGATGAATCATTAGATGATAACAACTTTGATTATTCGGCAGTATTTGGATTATTATGAACTAGTTTTGTCATATAACTTAATTATATGTACATATTATGGTTCCTGAATATTCATTATGTTATAATACATATATTATAGTCTTGTTCAAACATAAATATGGTATCATGACCATTAATGATGAAGAAATTGAAGAATGAAACATCATCGTCCATGAAGGCTATAAATTGGAACCTCATGGATGTTGATTTCGTTTATAAAAATATAGGGGGGGAGTAAGAATATTTATGATGGTTCTTCCATTCACATGATATAATTCTAGTATATAGATGATAATAGATTTAACATGATCATTTGGACCGATGAGGTGAGGTGAGGATGAAAAAAAAAGATAAATTGAAATGAAACCAAATGAAAAAGAAGGGTGCTTTACCTCTTGAAATAACCTCCTTGAGAATCTCCTTAAGGAAAGGGGTTTTGGTATTTTGGTAAGACCAGAAGCTTCGTGGAAGTGTGGATATACTAGGTATGTGTAAATGGGAAGAAATTTGAGGAGCTTCAAGGCTTATAGGAGGGAAGAGAAGAGGGAGGGGTGAGGGGTTTTTATAGTGGAGGGGAAGAGTAAATTTTGAATATTTAATTCATTATTTTATTATATCCCTCTATACAACCAATAGTGTAGTTTCATGTGACCCCTATTTGTAATAAGTGCATTTCAGTTTGAACTATTTGGCCTTAAATCACTTATTATGTCATAAATAGTATATTAACTGATAATTTGTATATACGGTATTTTATTGTATTTCACTATTCATAAAAAATTCATGAATTTCAGAAAAATCCCAAAAAATCACCCCTAAATTTTTTCGATGTGTAGAATTGAAAAGTGTACTCCATTTTTCAAAAATGTTTTTTTAAATATTATAATTTAATTTTTAAGTAAAGTTATAGTTAATTCGAAAAAAACAATCTTAGGGGTATAATTAGTTTTATGTGACATTGAAAAATTAATTAAGATACCATTATCATATTACCTTATGAAAATAAAATAATATCATTATTTACTATTCATAAGGGTCATATTACTATTCATATTACTATTTATAAGGGTATGTTACAATTCCCCAAAAATCTAGTTTTTTCAATCAGACTCCAAATGACTTAATGAAGACAACTCTAGATGACTATTTTTCTAAATTCAAAACATAGAAGAGGCAAAGTTGTGTTTAATGGATATATTATAAAATTTAATTCTATATCTATTTTCAATAATTTGGGGCATTACATTTTACCCTCCTTACAAAAATTTGGTCCTTGAAATTCACAAAATATTACCTAAAATGATTCGGTTATGTCTTTAACATAAGATCCTCAGTCTCCCATGTTTCTTCCTCCATCTTATGGTTCCTCCAAATAAGATTTACCAGATGAGTTGTCTGATTTCTCAATACATGTTCTCTAGTATCAAGAATCTTGATATGCTCTTCACAATAAGATAGATCAGGCTCAAGTTCTAATTCATTATAACTGAGTACATGTGTTGGGTCTGACATATGCTTTCTTAATTTTGACACATGATACACATTGTGAACCTTAGAGAGACTTGGAGGAATTGCCAGATGGTAAGCTACGACTCCAATTCGGTCCAAAATTTCAAAAGGTCTGATTAACACAGGACTTAATTTTCCCTTCTTACCATATAGTATAATACCCTTCCATGGAGATATCTTTAAGAAAACATGATCACCTTCTTGAAATTCCAAATCCTTTGATAATCAGGATAGCTCTTTTTCCTACTTTGAGATGTTTTGATATGGTTATGGATAATCTTTAACTTTTTCATTGTTTCTTAAACAAGTTCTAGGCCCACGATCTTTCTTTCACCAACATCATCCAGACAAGTTGGTGTACTACATCTCCTCCTATAAAATTCTTCATAGGTTCCCATCTGAATAATTGAATGTAAGCTATTGTTATAGGAAAATCCCACGAGAGGTAAATACTAATCCCACATGCCTTGAAAATAATGTGAACAAGACCTCAAAATGTCTTCTAATGTTTGAATAGTCTGTTTTGATTGTCCATCAGTTTTTGGGTGGTAGGCAGTGCTCATATGAAGATCAGTATCTAGGGCCTTCTGAAGACTCTTCTAGATTCGTGATGTAAAATGGGGATCACAATCAGAAAAAATTGATGAGGGTACACCGTGATGTATTACAACTTCATTAATATATAATCTTTCTATACATTCATGTGGTAAATCTTCCCTTATAGGAAGAAAATGTGCTGATTTTGTAAGACGGTCAACAATGACCCATATCATATCATTGTTTCTAGGAGTCTTTGGTAAACCCATGAAAAAGCTCATCATAATATCATCCCATTTCCACATAGGTATATGAATGGGTTTTGTGACACCACTAGGTTGTTTTCTTCCTACCTTCGCCTGTTGACAAAATAAAAATCTCAACATGTAATCAACAATCTCACTTTTCATGTTTTCCAACCAAAAAAGTTCCTTTAGATATCTAAACATATTTGTGCTACCAGGGTGTATAATGAAATTATAGCTATTAACATCATCCAATAGTTCCCTCTTTAGCTCGGGAATAGTGGGAACACAAATTCTTTTTCTGAATTTCAAAATTCCACCTAAATATGTGAATTCAGTCAACCTCCCATCATTTATACATTTAATTTTCTTTTGAAACTCCTCATTATCAGCATGAGAAAATTTTATCTTTTCCTGTAAATAAGGTTTGGAAACCATTTTAAAAATTAGTGAGGTGTTACCTTCCTTGATAATTCTCATATCCATCTTTACTTGATCCATGAACAGAGGATCCCTTTCAACTCTCGTCTTGTTCAGAATGCCATGGTCCTTTCTACTCAAAGAATATGCAACCATTTTTGCCTTCATGAGGTGGTAGTGTATTATGAAATCATAGTATTTGAGTAGATCGATCCATATTATTTTTCTCATGTTGATTTCTTTCTATGAGAATATATATTTCAAACTCTTATGATCTGTATATATCTCACATTTCTCACCATAGAGGTAATCTATCCAAATATTCAGGGAAAATATTACCACTGATAACTCAAAATAATGAGTTGGATAGTTTTTTTCATGATTTTTTAGCTGCCTAGATGCATAGGAAATCACTTGATCATTCTATATAAGGATACAACCAAGTCCTTTCTTTGATGCGTCACTATAGATAACAAACCCATCATGCCCCGGTGGTAGGTTTAGGATCGAAGCATTCACTAACCTCTTCATAAATTCATCAAAACACTCTTCACACTCCTTAGTCCATATGAAATTAACTCCTTTTTGTGTGAGCTTGGTCATTGGGTTGGATAAATAGGTGAAGTTCTAAACGAAACACCGATAATAACCGGCTAAACCAATAAAACTACATACCTCAGTTACATTTGATGGAGTAGGCCATTCTTGCACAACCTTTGTCATCACAGGATCTACAAATATATCTTCCTTAGAGACAATGTGGCCCAGAAAGGAAAATTATTGGAGCCAGAACTCACACTTTCTGAACTTCCCATATAATTCATTTCTTCGTAGAGTATTCAGAATGTATCGCAAGTGATTTTCATGATATTCATAGCTCTTAGAGTAAACTAGTATATCATCGATAAACTCCACAACAAAGTCATCAAGATATTCCTTGAAGAATCTGTTCATGAGATCCATGAAAAGAGATGGTGCATTGGTTAGTCCAAATGGCATTACTATAAACTCATAATGCCCGCACCTGGTTCGAAATGCTATTTTTGGAATGTATTCTTTTCTCACAAGCAATTGATGATATCTAGATCAAAGATCAATCTTCAAAAAATATTGGTCTCTATGAAGTTGATCGAATAAATCATTAATTCGTGGCAGAGGATTCTTATTATTTATTTTAATTGCATTGGTTTCCCTATAATCAATGCACAACCACATAGACCCATCTTTCTCTTTTACGAAAAGAACAGGGGCTCCCCTTGGAGAGACACTAGGGCGAATAAATCCTGTATCACTCAATTCATCTAGTTGTTTTATTAGATCCCCTAACTCAATAGTGTCCATTCTATAATGGGTTTTTGATATGGGACTTGAACCAGGAATTAAGTCAATGGAAAACTCAATTTTCCGCTCTGGAGGATGTCTAGGTAAACCCTCTGTAAATTCATCAATATATTCTTGCACAACAGGTACATCTTCTATTTGAACATTTTTCCTCACACATAGTTATTTCATTCTCTTCCTCCCTGATAATTGTATTTAGTTGAGCTACTATGGGTGGGTCTAGATAAGAATCTGGTGGTGACGTCTCTTCTCTAAAGATAAGGTACTCCTTCTTATCTATGAAAATTGTAACCTCTTTCTTATTATAATATATTTTTGAATCATGGTCCAAAAGACAATACATACTGAGGATTATATCAAATTCAATAATGGGTATACCAAAGAGACCATCAGATAAAGAACATTCATATTCCCTAATGGGAAATGATTCACAAAAAACTATTGCAATGATACTTCCCTTAAGAGTTTTGACTGAAAACTCCCTTGTTATATAAAATGGGAAATATCTAATTTTCATAGCAAATTGGGAAGATATGAACCAATGAGATGATCTAGAATCAAATAAAGCATTGGATAAATGTGATGAAATGATCAAAGTACCTGCCACCACATCATTTAGAACTTCAACCTCTATAGTTGTGATTTCATAATCTTTTCCCTGATCCCTTGGCCTTTTCTGTTGAATATTTCCTTAATGCTTTGGACAGTCAATAGAATAGTGTCCCATATTCTGACAATTATAGCATTGAACATTATTTTCTTCCTTCTTCCCTTTACAATCACCAGAAAGATGGCCTTTCTGAACAAATTTGAATCATACTCATTTTACTTTTATGAATTCACCAGGGTGTTTCCTTCAACAATTGTCACATGGTGGAAATTCAACACTTCCCTTCTTCCCCATTTCCTTATTTCCTTTCCCAGATTTTTCATCATCACTCTTCTTTTTTTCTTTCCCTTAAAGTCATATGACTTAGAGAATTCTTTTTATTTGTTGATAACACATGAAACTATATGCTCATATGATGAAATAATTTGGGATACTAGTTCCCTCCAGACGAATGTATTTAGGCCATCAAAAAATCGATATATTTTTCTCCTTGGATTTCGTATGTAGTCTCCAACATGTCTTGCTAAACTTGTGAAGTTATCTTCATACTTTTCAACATTATCCTCTTCCTTATACCTCAGATTAAAGAATTGCCTCTCCATATCCGCTCTTTGTTCACGAGGAAAGTATTTCTCCAGGAAGATTTCCTTAATGTCTCTCCATTCCATATCCTTTATTTCCTCCACCTCCTTTGTGTTTTGGATTAATTACCACCACTGATCCGCATCTCCCGATAGACAATAGATTTCCATGATGACCATATCTCTTTAATTACAACCCAAGGTGAGAAATATCATCTCAAGGGAACATATCCACTGATCTACCACAAAAGGGTTTGTAGTCCCATTGAATGATGGAGGTTGTTTTCCTATAAAGTTATCTAACATATCTCCTCCATGTGGTGGATCCATATGCTCTATACGGGTAATGTTATTATTCATAACCAGAGTAAGTTGTCCTAGTATAGTTATAAGTTGCTCAACACCCGTCACATCACTAGATCCAACATCATTATCTTGCATCGGAGGGAAATCCCTACTCGCATTCATGGGGTTTCCATTCCTTCCACTAGGCACCATTTCTAAATAATGGCATTCACTAGATTAGGGTATGTATCATAATTTATATCCTCAATGTAGAAAAATAATGATCATAAATTTAAATTCTACGCATATCTAATCTCTTAATCATAAACATGGTATCTTTGAGAAAAATTTTAAATTTAAATCCTTCATAATGGCTTGTAATGAAAAAATGAATTATCCTAAACATATCCCCCATGAGTGTCATAACCAAGAGTGAAAAAAGTCTCGATGTTGTATACCAGGATACCCCAGGTGAAGCCTGAAACTCCTTGTAAGAGATTTCACTCCTAGGTATATATGTGCCAGAGCCATCACCACCTGCTCGTATCCAAACAGAGATGTATTGCTTGAAAGATACACATAATCTATTACTTACCAAAATACCATGAAGTTCATGTATATTTATCCTCAAGGACTATCTTAGGGACTCTTCCGTAATCTACATTTTCTAAATCTACTTTATAAGTTTTCTACTAAACTTACTCTGATACCTACTATAAGGACCCGAACCAAGTTGCCCGAAGCCGATGCGTTTTTTGATTTCATTGGAATACAAACAAGGATTAAGCATTCCTAACGACCAAGTAGTTTAGTATTATTGGAAAATACATACATAAATAAGTTCAATTTTACATCAAGAAAGGAAATACAACACTAATTTATTCCATTAGAAACATCCATTCCTCTAAGATTACGCTTGCAAGTCATTCATAATTTATTTCTTCATATCCTGGAAAAAATGAAACATAAGAAAGGGGTGAGCTCAAATTCTTAGTAAGAGTAAGATATAAAGTGGAAGATAAACATAACACATGGTGCATAATTGAAAACACATTCCCTTGACAGTAAACTTGAACACATTATGGTAGGAATATGAGCTGAGAAAATAATATCATAATAAAACATAATCATGGGTATTATACTAGTTGAATATCCACATAATCATTCAATTAATAGCTTCATAATGAGGGAAGTTCATATTCTGGACATTCTGAAACATTTTTTTAAGGCCTCATCCAAGACTTCTAATGATTAAGGCCTCAACCAAAATCTATATAACACATTGGGAATGGAATTGGCCAATTCCACGTCTATTTATCTCATGAGGCCTACCGATGCATCGAGGGGATATAGCGGGCCCCAACCGTCACATAATAAGTCCAGAGAATCCCTCATATGAGAATAGATACACATAAACAACTTATACATTCATATCAAAACTATCATTGGAAATGTAACTATCTTTCCCCAACCATTAAACATAAAACACTAACCATTCTGAGTAATATGGTGAATGGTTTTAGGATAGATTATCGACAGTAGAGTTAGTTATAAACCATTAAATCAAATACGGTAGATGAATTAATTAATGATTAAACCCAATAATACTATGGAATCAACAAGAGTGTATAATTAGATGAAAACACTCTTATAAAATCATTAAGCAATTCTGGAGATAAATACTCTTTTATTTTGAAAAGATGAGTTATTTTGGAAAAATATTTGTATAAAACCAGAAGATAAGTAAGATGGTATTTTCATAATAAAATGAGTGATTTTATAAAAATAATGGTTTACCAAAAATAGATTATTGAGTGGTCTTGAAGACAGGTAAGAATTTGAGAAGTTCCCTTAAATCAGGCTTGTATTTTGGAGACAATTTTGAAAGTTCTTTTATAACATGTAACTATCCATAAAATAATGAAGGGTTAAGGTTTTTAATCATATACATAATACTAACACAGAATATATGATGATTAAAAAACAATACATAAGAATTTTTTTGTGGTAATTAGACAATGAAAGTAACCCGAATGAAAATGGACGTTCAGGTGGAAAAAACCCATACCTTAACTCTAAACGTGTTCCGATCTTGAACTTAAGCTCCTAGAATATGAAATTATAATTATTAAAAAATTTTTTACAAACCTATTATACATGTATTTATATTACCATAATTCTGTTTAGTTCATTAATACCCTTATTGCTAAGTTGTTATATTGAATTTCGTTGTTCCGGGGTGTTCGTTTTATTTATTTTCATAATCGGTTCACTTGTTTTTAAGTAATGGAGTTCACATGGAATGGTTATAAATATTAATTATTGGAATTATATATTATTTATGAAAATAGATTATTTAAATGGTCATTTATATCATTTATTTACATGGAATGAGGATGAGTCATTAGATGACAACCACTTCGATTATTCAGCGGTATTTGGATTATTATGAACTAGTTTTGTCATATAACATAATTATATATACATATTATGGTTCATAAATATATATTATGTTATAATACATATATTATAGTCTTTTTCAACAATAAATATGGTTTCATGACCAGTAATGAAGATGAAATTGAAGAACGAAACTTTGTCGTCCACGAAGGCTATAAATTGGAACCTCATGGACGTTGATTTCGTTTATAAAAATAAAAGGGATGGAGTAATAATATTTATGATTATTATTTCATTCACATGATATAATATATGATCCTGGAGTTAACATGATCATTTTGACAGATGAGGTGTGGTGAGGATAGAAAAATAAGATAAATTGAAATGAAACCAAATGAAAAAGAAGGGTTCTTTACCTCTTGAAATAACCTCCTTGAGAATCTCCTTAAGGAAAGGGGTTTTGGTCTTTTGGAAAGACCAAAAGCTTCTTGGACGTGGGGAGAGAGTAGTTAAGTGTATATGGGCAGAAATTTGAGGAGATTCAAGTCTTAGAAGAGTGAAGATAAGAGGGAGTGGTGAGGGGTTTTTATAGTGGAGGAGAGAAGTAAATTTTGAATATTTAATTCATTATTTTATTATATCTCTCAAGAGAACCAATAGTGTTGTTTCATGTGACCCCTAATAGTAATAAGTGCATTTGAGTTCGAACCATGTGTATTTACATCACTTATGATGTCATAAATAGTATATTTAACTGATAATTTGTATATATGTTATTTTATCGTATTTCACTATTCATAAAAAATTCATGAATTTCAGAAAAATCCCAAAAAATCACCCCTACCATTTTTCAATGTGTAGAATTAAAAAGTGAACTCCATTTTTAAAAAATAATTTTCTAAATATTATTAATTTAACTTTTAAATAAATTCATAGTTAATTCAAAAAATAACAATCTAAGGGGTATAATTAGTTTTATGTGACACTGAAAAATTAATTAAGATCCCATTATCATATTACCTTATGAAAATAAAATAATATCATTATTTACTATTCATAAGGGTCATATTACTATTAATATTAATATTCATAAAGTTATGTTACTATTCACCAAAAATCAAGTTTGTTCTATCAGACTCAAATGACTTACTGAACACAACTCTAGATGACCATTTTTCGAAATTTAAAAAATAGACAAGGAATAGTTGTGTTTAATGGATATATTATAAAATTGAATTCTGTATCTATTTTCAAAACCTTGGGGTGTCTCAACCAAAGTAGACTTGAGGTAGGAAACACAGCCGGTGTTCTCCCATTACACATAGTTTACTTTATCCAAGGTAGTTTGAGGCCCTTATTCCCTTAAACATGGACCGGTTTAGTTACAGTATGTTCCCTTAGTATATATCCAAGATTTTAGACTAAGGAATCAAATCTTGATCAATGTATGTGATCCCCTATATGGTATCAATCTTGTATTGAGTTCTACAAATCCCTCTATATGCCTTTAATTTGGTTTCTTTATCATATATATTTTCCTAGGTGGAATTTTAGGAATCGTCTCAACCAATATACTTAAGCTTTGATCATATACTCAGAGGGTTATTCTAGATAGGGTATGGTATAATCCACTTGCCTTTGGAGAGATATGATATCTTTGTATTCATATTTTCTACATTCCAATACATACTTCCACTTGGATAATCCTAAAGAGCATGACCTCTTAGATGAGTACCATCAATGTAATCATGATTGTTGAGTAAGTTCTCCTTGATGAGAGTTAAATTGAAACCTCGAGCAAGGATTCTTGGCTGGATTTTTGATTGTGACCTTACCCTGAGACATTTTTTCCATCATATGTATATCTGGGTTATTATTTTATGTCTCATATTCTGAATAATATTACCTTGGGATGATGAGTTGAATAATCTCTTGATGGTTTATGTTTGGTGATTTGTGGGTGTCCTACTGGGTATTGTGATAATCATTCCTACTTGAGATCAGACCACACATGTCGTGTCTTAAGAATAAGTCATGCATTTCTACGAGGTAATAGGAAGAGTAGGAGCAGATGGAGCATAGTTGAGACAAATAAACCGTGGTTCATACCAATTTTTAAATTTAAAATAAATCCAAACATTTATTATATGGGATTAACCTTTGTTTTTTTTGTGTCTTGTATTTTTTATGTATGCTCTCAAGTACTTTTTTCATACCTTAGTTGTGGGATGTAGATGTATTCATGAATTTGTTTATTATTTTTACTTTATAATTCAGTATGATGTTGGTGTATTAGAGATGTGTGCATGTATATAGGGAGCCTAGGGTAATTACCCTAATGTGTTTGTTATGCCTACTCGGTGCTTGTTTCCAAATGTTTTCTTATTGGAAGTGGGATTGGAGTGTCACACTTGTATTATCACTAGCTAGGGGGCCCCCGATGTGTTGGGCCATGAAAGAGTTGAATCATAGGGGTTTTATCCTAGGACCATAGTTTGTATATTGTCGAGATATGAGGATGGTTTTTGAATTAAGGGAAATGTGTTTAATTATCTAGAGTTTATCTCTCAGGCTAGGGAATTTAGTGTCGGTGAAACGGTACATGGATCAATTCATTAGGACTCTAATAACCTGCTTGTTAATTCAGTTTATATATATACTGGTTGCAGAGAAAACAATATCACATGAATCATATAAGATTTATTTTTGGCTTCCAAGAACTTATTATGTCATCTCTTTAGATATACTCTTAACCATAGTAAATATTGTCTATTTCGGGATTCATCTATGATGATTTCAATCTAGGATTACAAAATAGGATCTCATTGATGATCCTATTTGTGATGAGGCATCAATATAATGATCTGTATAGAAGGTGGTACATCTGGGTTGTTGATAGTGTTTCCACCACCTGAAGAGAAGAAAGATTCAATGGTAGTACTAACGGATGAGATGAATATGATATGCACACATAATGAGTTTCAATGATAGTGACCCCTCAAGTTTTAGGGTCAGGATGACCCCCAAGAAGATGAGGATTATTTTTAGGTAGTTACATGAGTTTTTTCACCTGGATAAACACCTTTATATCAGACGGTTATTCTTGAGGAATGCCTTATTCATTGATCCACTGGTTGATGGTAGATTCTGGTTACTCATTCATATGAAAAGGTGACTCTTTAATGTGTAGAGTTTGAGTGTATTTTGAAAGTGGATTTTTCTCCCACTATATTTTAAGCAGTTTGTATCTTAGATGATCGATATCTTCAGGAGGGAAACATGACTATGTTAGAGTATTCGTTGAGGTTCAAAAACCTCCAATGATACTCCATGTACGTGGTTTGATATGAATTCATTTAGGCCTATAACTTCATGTATGGTATCCAAAGAGATATTCAGGCTATTTTAATACCTATTTTGATTCCAAATTATGTTGGAGTGATCGTGTGTGATTTAGTATTGTAGAGTTTTTTGGATGATCAGACACTAACTATTTGTGTTGGTAGTGGGAACACAGTAGATAATGCCTTGGTAGTTGGTAGTTAATGGTATAAACATGGATATTTTCATGATAGATGCTTAAGGGGGGAAGTCTCAGGATAGAGGGTGTAATGTTCATGACTCTAATAATGCTTCTAGTTAGTCTAGGGTGAGATAGTTCTACCCTTTCAATCTCAGGGGCATCTCATACAAGATTGTATGACCTACAATATAGTTGATAGAGATATAGTTATTGGACTTCCTAGGTAGGGGCTCTAGTTTAATAATGGTTTTTTATGTTTCAAAACTTGTCATATGAGTAGGAAGGTAAGTAGGATATGGAAATTGAAATGATTTATTTACACCATAACCCCATGTATTCTATGTTTGGATTAGTGATCTAGTGGCCAGGGATGAGAACAGTTGAAGGTATTGAAGGCCTATGATCAAGAGAATATAGAGATAATTAGAGGCATGTTTTTTGTATTTTATACCTTAGATATAGTACTAATAGAAAAAGGTGTGATATAATATTTTCTTTATACTTCCCTTATTCGAGAGATAGAGATTCCAGTAGAGTGTTTGGTACAACCTTGCATTTAGGTAATCTAACTAGAGGAGTTTCATTGATAAAAAACTTTTGATGATGGAGTGTTCTTACTCTTATAAAAGATAGACTCATTTGGGATATCTTTATAGTGATGATGAGGACTTATATTTTCATATTTGGGATAGAATAGATATACACAATTCATGCATAGATTGACTATTTTGAGAAGAGTATGTGGTGGTATGAATAGGTGAAATTAGGTTTCCCTTTTTAGTGAGAATAAAATCAAGGTAGAGAAGGATGGGCTCAGATGTACAAGGATACAACTGATTACTCACTAGGTGGATAGTATAACCCTTAAAGTAGTTAATTCTTGAGTTATTAGTTACATTCAGTGGGGGAAGGGAATTATGATGTCTTTATTGAGGACATTCTAGGACTACCTCTCCACTATGAGAATGTCTTCTGCTCAAAATTTCACCCAAGAACTACCCTGATATATATACCAAAAAATCCTATTGATCTCATAGAGCTTTATGAGTAGAGGGTGTAATTAGAGGAGTTAAAAATGAATGGATTTTCAGACCTAGTGTTTCCAATGGGAATCCCTAGTATTGTTCAACAATAATCTGGATGAGATATTTATTATTAGTTTTTTATCATGAAATCCCAATAAATAGTTTCCCCATGAAAAATATAGCAAAGTGGTGACCATGATATTGTCTCATGAGGAGGTTGCAGACTATGTTGTCAAACTATCACTTTATTTATTTTTCTATGTTAATTTTAAATACTAAAAATTGTGATTGAAATGAGTGAAACAATGATAAATTACATAAAAAAATATTAAAAATATAGAATAAGTCCACAAATAAAAATAAAAATAATGATTTATAGAAAAATTATAGATAAGATATAACAACTGTGGACAAGTTTTGTCCTTTTTGAAATTCTATTTGTCATTATTTATAAATGAATTATCAAATTATATTTCTCAATGTATACCTAAATACCTCAATGTATACACTTAAATTACCTAGAAACCATATTAAGATCTAAAATATGGATTTTTATTCCCATACAAAGGTGATCTAGATAAACAAAGACCTCTGAGAAACCTAAATAGATTAAACTCACTATGCTCAATGGGAAAACATCACCTAAAGAAATTTAAATATTGATAATAACCACTTAACTTTAATAAGATAAAAAATATTCCATAATAATATATAATAATGTGTATTGAATAAATAAAAGGACCATTATCATTCAACTAAAATAGTTTCTGAAGATATACAAAATAACACAATGAAAAAACACAGACTCAAAATGATAGAGTATCATCATGCTTCCACCATCTATGACTGATTTTTCTTAAATTTTCATTACTTTATTACATCATAAAATACTCTTATTATAAATAATATTATATACACCAAATCCCACTCCCCCTTTTAACTATATTTTTAAATGGAAGTGTAGTTGAGAAAATATAATGAAAATGGTATGGAAAAGTGATTTATAGTTTCCCCCCTTGAATTTTGGACCACCTTCCAGAAGTATGTTTGAATATTTCCTTCATGAATATTTTTGAACAAATGTTTTTTCTTACCTATAGAATTTATGGATATTTGTACATGTGGATAAATGTTTTTATCCAAATTAATGAAGTGAATGTTTTCTAGATGAAATGTCTCTTCAATTTTCTCCAATTTCATGTTCCCATTGAGAATTTTAATGGTTGAATTGAATCACTGTATTAAATTTTCAAATGTGAATTTGGGTTCTCGATATTTATCAACTAGAATCAGCTAAGTTAGGAACCTATAGGTCATGTTATATCTAACTTATTGAGAGTGTTTCAATTATACCTAAAAAAATATTTTTTATTTTGGTTAATTTTTTTTGGGAATAGAAATAGTTAAATAACAAATTATCCTTGTTAGATGAAATAATTCAGGTAGTCTAATATATACTAAAAACAAAATTATTTTATTAATTAGTTCATATTTTTATAGTAATTACAAGAATAATAAAATAATAAAATACTATTAAAATTCCAAAATTTGGGAATTTTTACAATTAAGATGAAAAAGTTTTAAGAATATAAAAATTATGCAAAAGAGTATAAAATAATAGATTTTGGAAGATTAGGTTATTTAAATACACATGAAAAATATTGTAAATATCAGTTCTATAAATTCCTCCACTCTTAGGACTTAGACTCATGGACAAGTTATCACTCAAAATAAATTTCCAATGAGAATTAATAACCCATGTCAATGAAATTCATAAGGTAAAAATCACCCATAATTAATCATGAATTTTTAATATCTTAAATAAAAAATTCACCATTTTCCTTCATTCATTCGATTCCCATATCTTACATTCTTCAATGCACAAGGATTTCTACCTCATTTTTTTCTCTCATCATATGATTTTAATTTAATTTTTTTTCTGTCATCCAAATAAATTTAAGGATCACAATAGTAATTAGAAATTACAAACTCTCTACCAAATTGAGTAAAGGAGTTATATCCATCTTGAAGTCATAGAAATGGATTTTTTTATGTTTTTTATTTGGTGGGTTATAAATTTAAAAAAACTTTAGGTAGAAAGATATGGATTGGATCTTTGGTGAAACAAAATTGCATGATTCCAGTTTCCACATAAGCATGGAATTAAAATATTTCTTCTCTAAAATAACATCAAAATCTATTTCATGGACATCATAAAATATATTTCAATTCGGAAACAATTTTTTGATGAATTAATTTTGAAATTTCAAAATTAATGTTTTATGCTCTAGAAAGGAACAACATTTTTTATTAGAATCACTAAAAAGAAACAACTTTTATTGGTCATTGAAAACTCAAAAAAGGAAAAAATTTAAATTAAAACAACTATTTCTTTAGCCTTTCAATTATACACACCCAATGAAGTATATAAATTTATATAAAATTAGAAACAATTTCAGCCACACATATCCTTTAATAAATTCATACAATACACTTCAAGAGCAGTTCAGATACTGAAACTAGATTACAAATAGGATATCATAGAGAAAGTTCATGACTACTAAGTGATAATTAATATAAAATGTAATATTTATACTGAAATAAAAAGGATTCAACTCCTTTTAAAAAGTGGTTTCCAATCACACACAAATTTCCTCAATCATTTTGAATAAATTTTCCTTAAAACACACAGGTATTGAAATAAACATGAAATTTCATGGTTAATAAATAATTACCATAATGACATAAGAAATGTGGATATTTGGAATAAGATGTAAAAATAGTTTGGAGTCCCCATGGTAATGTTATATTAAACTTTGCAAAACATTCATGACATGGAATTTAAAATTCAACGATCTTTTCAGGAAATTTCCCAATTTGAATTTGGAACAAAACACATTTTATTATTCATTTAATAATATTTCCATGAATAATATTTGTCTATTTAATTGAACATAATTTTTAACTAACCAAGGTAATTAGTTTGAATCACAATTTTTTTAAAAAAACAACATTTGATAAAAAGAACACATAATTTTAATGTAAATCTAAAATATAAATTATAAAAAAATTGCAATTTTACCAATATAAATCCTTTAATAATTTTATAAAACTTATTCATTGTGAATAGTTAATATGAGATGTGAACATCAAGAAAATATTACATGTTAAAAATAAGTTGGAAGGAAAGGAACAATCTAGTTTTTTTAGCAGCAAAAACATTGATAAATCATATTAAAAGTTGTAACTTGAAATCCTATAAGGGAAAAAATACTCATAATTTATTAAAATAAAATAATTAAAAAGAAAAAAATAAATAAAAGGTAATGTGTCTTGGTGTTAACCCCCAAAGATAGTGTTAGGATTTCACTTCTAATAGTCTGGCTATAGAACCCCCAGTTTTAAGTATATAACACTTCATTTATGTATTTTAATTTTTTAATGTTTTTGGGTGATGATTGGGGGTGGGGGGTTGGAATATTTTTGTAATATTTTCTTGGGGTTTCTAAAAGGGTATGATTTTAGCATGGTTACAAAAACCCATGAAACTCCTACAAGAAATTGTGAAAATTGAGGGAGTGTACACTTGGTTGGTGCATGGTGTGGCAAAACTATGCAGCCACCTTTGATTAACCATTCTTTTTGGGAAAAAAAATTTTCATGGTTACCACATAGTTTTCCTAGTTGTGAGACTAACCATGAATATTTAAAATTTAGAACATAATAAGTGGATCTAACATGGTTTAGTCCCAAATCTATTTGTTTTTTCTACTATTTCAACCCTAACATGGGTTTTCTTCCTCCAAAAGGCTATAATGACTCTCATCTTCAATTTGAAAGTGATTTGTTGGAAAATAATGGTGTTTTTATGGCCATATTTCATGGTAAGTCTCTATTCCTAGGAGTTTACCTTAGATATAATCTTTTTAACTCTCTTGGATTTATATATCTACTCTATTGGACATATATCTATGATATTATATGATAATCATGATGAGATATGACTGTGTTTATATTATGGAAAAAGTTATAAATAAGGTTTTTGGAGATTTAACATAGTTTTTTTGAATAATTTGTTTCATTATTAATTTTTCCATAATTTTAAAGGAAGGTGGCTTCAATCTCGAATCTTATTAGAACTTAAGTCTCAGTTTCAAATTGATTGAATTTCACAAATTTGGTCTTGAAATTGATTCGAAACTCATGGTATAATTAGACTTTAGTGATGGTTAGTGGTTTTGTATATATTGGTTGTTGTTTAAAGTGATTATTTGAATAATTTTAAAATTTTTCGATAAAATATGGACTATATTTGATTTATTCATAATGGTTTTGTGGAAAGGTTTTCTAGAAAAAAGTTTTTTTTATTGAAATGTCTTGGAATGGTTGGTTTGGAATGGTTTTTTTATACCCATGTTTTTGCGAGTTCAATCTGTTGATGTGACCCTGAATAATGGGTGTATACCACTAGGTTTCAAGGGACCTGACCATAGATAAAGAGCATATTCCATTAGGAAAAATTGAGATTGACCCCATATAATGACATAGTGGATGTAAGAGAGACTGATCATGAGTATTGAACTATAACTAAATTATGCATATGTGTGTGTGTGTGAATCATGGACTATGTATGCCACAAAGAAATGTGAAATGGTCTAAATATTTGTTTGGTTACTTTATTTGGAAAATGTTTTGGTATGAACATTGTTTTATATTTTGATATAAAATATTAAAAAAATTTAAAGGGTTTTATATAAATGGTTTTATATAAATGTGCTAACATGTTCTTTCATATTGGTGTGAGTGGGGAAGTCATTTTCAGAAAACCTACTATGTTTCATTAATCACCTCCAACTTTGGAACTTAGGTGATTTTGAAGATATCATTTATTATGACATAGGTAATGGGAATGTATCACATTTATTTAGTTGTGCTTCAGGATACTTGGGATTTCATATTGGAGTTTGTGTTGGAATCTTATTAGAAGTTACTGAGTTGATGTATTTAGAGTAATTTTAGTTTTTCTAGTTTTTCATTTCGATTTTTAGTTGATTTTGATCTTGGTTTCATTTTATAAATTTGATATATTTTGGTTTTTTATACATTGAGTTATCTTATATTGAATCATGAATCATGTAGTTATTTTTGTTTGAGGTTATATTAGTTTTTAATTTCTTTTAAAAAGGGAAATCGTCTCCTGATTATTAATGATTCCCTTGAAATTTATTCTAAGACTTTGGTGTCACGGAGATATCGCCTAATGCTAAGAACCAATTTCACCTCATCTCAATACAATGATGAGGGATGAGATGTTATAAGTTGTAACGTCTTATTTTTTTTATTTTCTTACTAATGGTATCAGTTTGATCAATATGTGGTCATCAGTTTTTCTGGTCTTGGAGTTGAAAATCAATCTCATTTAGTCATTTTGTTGGGTTGGTAGAAATGAGTAGGTATGTAGTGACTTTAGATTTAGAGAATAAAAATGTTTAGATAATAAATTTATACTAAAATTTATATTACTAGGTATTTGGGTACATATGTGTTTTAGAGACCCTTGAAGGAATTATAATCTCATATTTCATGGGTTTATCCAATTAGACAAGCATGAAATGCATTGATTTAAAATGACTTCCCAATAGGAGTGAATATTTTATTTTGAGTAATGATTTATGATTTGGTACAAAAATGTTTATTTTTTTTGAAATTATTGATTTTTATTAATTGTGTGAATTTAAAAATGGTATAATAATAGTATTTTTAAAGTGGTTTTACTTTTAAAATAATGGTATAATTTTGAAAAATTTGTTGCAAACAGATACATATGGCTCCTTTTGAAGCATTGTATGGGCGTCCTTGTCATTATCCCCTATATTGGGTAGAAATAGGCGAGACTATACTAGTGGGGATTATAATTGTCTAAGAGACATCAAAAAAGATTTAAGTGGTTGGTAAAAGGAAGAAGATGGATCATAATCATCATAAATGGTATGCAGATCATCACCGAGGGTCATTTTCATTTGAAGCGAGTGATCATGTGTTCTAAAGAATCTCTCCAGGTATTGGAAATCATCATGTTAGAAATCATGAAATTTTTTCTCCTAGATAAATAGGACCTTTTGAGTTACTTGAATTATTTAGTTATGTGGTATTTCATTTGGATTTTCCCTCTGGTTCAGTACACTATATAATGTGTTTTATGTATCATAGTTGAAAAAGTATTAGCCTGATCAAGACCATGCGATTCGATTACATCATGCTGACCTAAATCCAGATTCTTTATTGGTATATGATCCGGTATGGATTTTAGGTATGTAAGAGAATTTATTGTATGGTCAAATCATCAATCTAGTGTAGGTTTTATGGTAACATGGTCAGATTTAGGAAGAAACATGTGAATGAGAGAAGGAAATGGTTGAGCAATGGCCCAATCTTTTGTAGGAAAATGATGGTTTTATACTATCTGAGGATGGAAAATTTAATTTTGGGGAGAATTTATAACCCAAGATTTCAAGTAACCCTTTTTTAATTTATTTTTTGTGTTTAATGTGATTGGGTAATATTTGGGAGGGTCTAGAAGACTTTTGGTATGTTGGGGGGGGGGGGGGGTTCTAGAGGTGCACAGTTTGAACATGGTTAATAAAAATAGTGAAACTCCTAATAGAAACTATGAAAAGTGAGGAAGATTAATATTGGTAGGAACATAGTTTTTATAAACCATGTGTCAACCTTGGAGTAAAAAATATTTTGGGTATAAAGGAATTTACATGGTTAACACACGATTTTCCTAACCATGGGACTAACCATGCACAATTAAAGGTCAGATACTATAAAAGAGTATCTAAATTTTTTGATCCCCAAATCAACTAATTTCCCACTATTTTTACACTAAAACAATCTTTCATCCTCACAATGGTTGTGGATAATCTCACATTCGATCCAAAACTGATTAGTTAGAAAATTACATTGTGTTGAAGGCCAGATTTCTGGATAAGTCTCCATTCTTTGTGGGTTTACATAGATATAATATTATTACCCCTCTTAGATTCATATATCTAGTATTTTTGGGATATATCTATGATAATTTATGTCAATAATGATGATATATGGCTATTTTTATGTTATAGAACAAGATCTAATGCAGGTTTTTGAAGATTCGACCCAGTTTTGTTGAAGAATTTGTATAATTATTGATTTTTTACCATAATTTATGAGCTATGTGGCTTCAATACCAACTCCAATTATTATTATATAAATAATTTGTTTCAAATTGATTTATTTTATTGAAATTGGTTGTGAAATTTATTTGAATATCATGGTAGAAACACGCTTTAGTAATGGTTTGTGGTTTTGTGGAAATTGACTATTGTGTAAAGTGCTTGTTTTAATGATTTTTAAATGATGTTTTAAAATATTTATTGTGATTAACTTATTTAAAAAGTTTTAATGTAATGGTTTTCAATAAAAATTATGTTTTATTGAAATGAATTGAAATAGTTGGTTTGGAATGATTTTGTCATAAAAGACTTAATGTGAGTTTATGATTTCAATGTGACCCCAAATAAGGGGCATGTACCATTTGGGTATGAGGGATGTTACCATGGAAAAGGGAAGTGTTTAATTGGGGAAAAATGAGATTTTACACTTAGTAATGACTTATTATATGGAAATGATACCGCACCTAATAATGGAACTATCACTGAAGCATGAATATGTGGGTGTGGGTGTGAATCCCAGAATGGGTATGCCAAAATCGAATGTGAAATGGTTTAATGAGTTGTTGGTTTATTTTTTTTTGGAAACCATTTTAGTAAAACCACTATTTATATTTTTATGTAAACATTTTAAATGTTTTAAAGGGGTTTAAATAAATTTTTTTATATAAATGTGATAACATGTTCTATCCTAGTGGCGTGAGAAGGAAATTCATTTAGGGAAAATCTATGGAGTGTGATTACTGACCCCATCCTTTGGAACTTCAGTTATTTTGTAGATATCTTTTATAGGGAAAAAATAAAGGGAAAAAAATTAATGGTGCTTCATGAAACATGGAAATGTATATTAGAGTTTGAGTTGGGGGCCTTTGGAAGTTGCTAAGTTGGTGTCTTTAGAGTTTTTTTTAGGTTTTGTCTTCATATTTATAGTTGATGTTGATCTTGGATTCCTCTTTGTAATCTGATATATTTTGGTTTGTTTTGTTTTACACTTATTTTTATTACATTTAATCATGAATCATGTAGTGATTTTTGGTTGTGCTTATCTTGATTGGTTGTTTCTTTTAAAAAGTTAAAATCATCACCCAATTATTAATAAATCTCATGGAATTTATTTATAACATTTGAAATCTTGTGGGTGTCACATAAATACATGTATAAATTCCTCCTCATCTTAATCCAATGAAGAAATATAGGATGTTACATAGACAATTCCATCCATTCATCCCCAATCTGATAGTGGGTGATGTTTCTTCTTCATAAACCTCTAAAATGAGTGTTATTTGGCCTTATTAAGCTAAAAAATTTGTTGAATCTCCCATTTAAAAATTAATTTAGGTTTCTCTCCAGGTATTTTTTGTTTTAATAATTTAGTGTAAGTGGGACGAAATGTAAAAGTAACTTCCCAACACTTTATCTTCAAAAACTACCTTAACTAGTTTTTGAAATTCAATTACATTATGTCATTCAACTTTAATTTCATGATGGAAAAAGATTTATTATTTGAAAAATAGCTCAATACTTTTATACTCATGTAAACCATTGTACTCTTTAACTAGTAAAACTGATATTTCTTAAATTTAAGCCTTTATATCCTCTTTATTTGAAAAAATGTCAACTGAAAAGAAGTAGGCATAAAATCTTTATAGGGAGAAGCTATTAAATATTTATTATCAAAATAATATTTAAAACTACAGATCATAATTTGAGGCCTCTCCATGTGGATTATTATGATACAAATCTATTTAGGAGAGAACAAAAGTTGTATGGAAAGTACGAGTTAGCTCATGTTCCTCAAAATACTCGTAAAAAAAATGAATGAATGAAGTTTTCCTTCATCTTTGGTAAAAGTTTAATACTATGGTTTTTAATTTTAAATTTTTGAAATAAGAGATTTCACATGGAATTTTATTATCAACAAACCAATCCTAATATTTTTCCTAGCCTTTTTATTTCCTAAAGACACAAATATTGGTAAATTAGTGGTAATTTAATAAATTTTAAAAAGAAGATTCCGATTCATTTTTATATTCATAAAAAGGTTTTTTCAATATAAAATGTGGGTAGGTTTTTATTTTAATAGTCATGATATTTTTTTTAAGATTTTAATTATTTTAATTATTTTATAGTGGTAGTAATCTAAACTTTTTTTAATACATCTTGAATCAAAATATTAATGTTTTGAATCACCAAAATAATTTTTTTAGATCATGAGATTTGTTTCTTGGACGATGAAATAGTATTATTGGAATTATTATTCTTAAAATCATTCATTAATAGACTCCTCAAAATGTTGATAATCAGGGAAAGAGAAGGATTAGTCACTATAAAAATCCATTTTTTAATGACTCTAAACTATTGGTTAAGATAATAATTTTTTAAAAAAATTAAAAAAAACAATACAACCTCTTGAGAAACAACACTAAATGAACACTAGTTTTGTTTTCAAAAAATAACAATCTATAATTTCCAATTTTAAAATTTGGCACAGTATTGACTAAAATGTTCTATCACAAGGAGGTTGTAGACAAATTTTTCAAACTGTCACTTTGTTAATTTGTTTTTTAAATGTTATAATGAAAATAGGTAAAGAAAATGAGTTAAAAAATTTAAATTACAGAATATAATATTATAATTATAAAATACAGTTAACTATTAAGAATTAGAATCAATATTAATATATAAAAGACAGACATGAGATAGAATAAGTGGAAAAGTTTCAGCTTTCAAACACCCTAATTTATCATTGTCTAAAAATGATCTATCAAATTATGTCTCTCAGTTTGTAACTAAATACTAAAATTTATACACCAAAATTACCTATACATCATATTGAGACCTAAAATATGGGTGTTTATAAACTAATCAAATTTATCTGATTAAGAAAAGGCCTCGGTGGAAACAAAATAGATTAAACTCAATGTGCTCAAGGGGAGACCTTATGAAAAGAACATTAAAGAATGAGAATAACCAAATTAATTTAATAATATTAACCAAAAATTGAATTACAGTTTATAATAATTTGTATTTAAGAAATAAAATAGCCCTCTTCACTCAAGAAAAATACTTTCTATAGAGATACAAAAGAAAACAATGAAAAAACACAAACCCAAAATGGTAGTGTATCATTGGGCTTCCACCATCCATTACCACTTTTGGTTTATACATTCTTATTTTGATTATTTCATGAAATAATTCCCTTATCAACGATATCATATCCACCACATATCATTCCCTCCTTCTAAATATCCTTTTAAATGGATGTGAATTTGGGAATATATAGTTAATAGGGTGTTGTGAAGGTGTTTTCTAGTTTCCACCCACAAAATTTGTATATTTCTATCCTTATCCAAGCTTAATTTCTTAAATTTTTCTTTATGAATTTTTTGTCAATACAATTTTCTTTATCTCTAAATTTTTTAGGTGATATAGACATGTTAAACAATAGTTATATCAGAATTAATAAAGTGAACTTTTTATGGATGAAGTGAATCTTAAAATTCCGTCAATATCAAACTCCCATTGATCCTGATAATGAATGAATTTAATCATAGTATTAAATTTTCATATTTTAATTTAATTCCTTTTTATATTATAGGTAAACATACTTCAATTAGGAAAATGTATGCTATGTTTTATCTAATTTACTTAAGTCATTTCAATTATGTATAAAAAATATTTCGTAATGTGGGGTTTTTTTGGACCTCCAAATGGTTGTTCAAGAACATAGACCATTTAGATGAACTGAATCACACAAGACTAGTGTTACAAAAATTATGAATTTTGATAATGTGATCAGATTTCTAATGTTCTTCCCAATATTTCAATATGATAAAACATTATGAGATTTCCAGTATTAGGGAATTTCCCCAATTAGGCTCAAAACTACTTAAAATTAAAAAATTTATATATTTTCACATAAAAAATAGATTGGTGGGTATTAAATCATTGAGATGAACAAGAAAAATACTTGAAATAACATTTCTATCAATTCCACCACACTTATCACTTGGACTTCTGGAGTGGTGAGAAAACAAAATAAATTTTCAATGATAATACAAAATTTATATCAATGAAATTCACAAGAACAAAATATATTCAACAAAATCATTATCTCTTCATCTTAAAAAATTATAATTTCACCATTATCTTCATTTATTCCATTCCCATTTCATTATCTCTTCCATGTACATGGATTTCTACCTAACTTTTTTCTCTCTCATCACATGAATTTTATTTAAACAATGTTTTTCTCATCCAAATAAATGAATGAATCTTTATAGGTTTAAAACATTTCTAAATATACACCAAATTAATTAAAATAATTGTATCTATCTTGATATAACTGATGTAATATTTCTAACGTTTGAACGTGGCTAGGTTTCAAATATCAAACATTCTATGATAAAAATAAATGGATTGACTTTTTGGTGATGAAACATTGCATAATTTCTATTTCCACTTAAGAAAGGTATTCTCATATTTCTTCTAAAATATAAATAAAAAATTTGTTTCATATAAATCCCACAATAACTTCCAATTCAATAGAACTAGTTCAACAATTTATTTCCAAAATTTAATAATATATGTAAGCTCGATAAAGGTATCACGTTTTTTGAAAGATAAAAAAATGAACGAATTTCATTTATCATTGAAAGATCCATAATGGAACAAATTTCAAGGAAAAAAACAATTTATTAAGCATAGGATTTTATTTGAAAAATGTAGCACAACATGATATAAAAAATCACAATGAAACCCCCCCACAATTAAAATTTACTAAAATAATGAAATTAACTTCTAGAGAGGGTTAGATAGGGAAATTGAATTGTAATGGGGATATCTAATAAGTAATGTATAGATACCAAGGGTAAAAAAATCGAATGTAAATGGTATAAAAAAATACAAAGGATTCATTTGTTTTTTCAAAAAGTGGATTTTAGTCACAAACAAATTGCCTATAACATTTTGAACATAAGTTCTTTAAAGAACATAGTTTTTTAGAAACAAGGACAGTTTTGGTTTAAACACCAATTATTTTGTTCACTCAATAAATTATGTTATTTTAATGAAGATTTAAAAAAAATTTAGAGTCCTCATGAGAAATTTATCTTCAAAATTTCATAGTATTTATCAAATTGAATTCATAAATCAATATTCTTTTCATGAGTTTCATTAATTTCAATTTGGAACACAAACACATTTTAGAATTCATTTATGTTTAGTTTCAAAAATAAATTTGGTTATCCTGCATGGAAAAAAATTTAAATTCACTAATTAAATTACTTTTAATTTCAAAAGTTTCTAAAGAAATAAAGAATTTAAAATAAAGAACACAAAATGCAAATGAATAACTGAAATCAGATGTTTGGAAAAGAAAGGGCACAAAATCCTAATCTATCTAACATGTTACTCCCCACAGTTATTTTATAAATTATACTCATTATTCATAAATTATATTAAAATTAAAAATAAATTATATAATACATGAATAAAAAAACATGAAGTAAAGATACAACTTGGTTTTTATTGAGCAGTAGTAGCCCTGAGTTAGAATTACAAAAACTGCAACTTGGAAACCAAAAATAAAAACAATTTTTTTTTAAATAAAATTAAATGAATGAAAATATATAAAATTAAAAAATAAAGATAAGGTAATAGAGAATTTATTTGATATCTTAAGTGGGTACTATTATTTCAAGCCCCAAGTCATGAAGTTCCATCTAGTAATCCCCAATCCAAAGGTGGGTGCAATTTCTTCCTCATAAATCACCAAAATGAATTTTCTAGAGTCATATTTAGCACACAAAACATGAATAATCTCCCTTTGACAAATTAATATATGTTCCTCTCCATGTCATTTTTTTTCCAATGATTTATTGGGTGAGGGAAAAAAATACAAAAGCAACTTGAAAATAATTCTTCCTAACAAAAACCTCCACTGGTTATTTAAATGAAATCCTATGATGTGGTTCTTCTTTAATTTCATTATTCAATTTGATTCCCTCTCTAGAAATAATACCTTTACAACCATCCTCATGTAAAAGAATTTACTCTTCAATTAGGAAAACTACCCTCTCTTCAAATTTATCATTTACTTCATATTCATCTAAAAAATTAATTTACTCAATATAAGTAGGCATAAAATCTACATAGGTCGAAATATTTAACAATTTATTATCAAAATAATATGAAAAATTAATCAAAATTTAAGCATTTTCATTGTGGATTCTTAGGCTCCAATTCTATTTCGGAGTAGAAATAGTTTTATTGAAAGTATGCATCAACTCAAGTTACTCCAAATGCTATTTAAAAATTAATAAATCAATTTTCTATTATTTTTTGGAAAATGTTTCAAGAAATGGTTCTGAATTTTTAATTTAAAAACATGGGATTTCACATGTAATTTAATTTTCAAAAAATTGACCCTAATAGTTTTCCAAATATTTATGTTTTCTTCAATAAAATCAATTGTTAACTCAATGATAATTTTTTCCTTGAAATTTAAATAATGATATTAGAATTAATTTTTTAATTCACCCATATAAGGTTCATGAATATCAAATTTTTCTCGGATAGGATTTTCCTTTTCCTAATATTCTTTTTGATCTTTTAATTCATTCAATTATATAAAGATGTGAACATAATCTCAACTTGGCTTCTTACTTCTTGAATCAAAATGGCATTTTGTTGAATCACTAAATCATTTTGTTGAATCCTAAAATTATACTTTTGGATCAAGAAATTATTTTCTTAGAATTGAGATTTTTAAAATTCTTCATGAAGAGACTCCTAAAATTTCTAAAAAACATGCCAATTATAGAATTTTCCTCCATGAAAATACGTTTTTAAGGACTTTGAGTTAGTGGTTAAAATCCATGAAATTTAAAAATAAATTTTAAAAAATAATAGAAAAACTCCCTATCATTATCTAAAAATTGATTTTCGTTTTTTTGAGTAACCCCAATCAATAATTTCACATTTTAAATATAATAATAATGATTACCATGAGTTTTTCTCATGAAGATATTTCATACTAGGTTCCAAAACCGTTACTCTATTATTATTTTTAAATGTTATAAATAAAAGTTTGGAATCAAATTAGTAAAACAAACATAACTTTTTAAACATAATACTATAAATAGTAATTAAATTTAGCAATTAGAAATCCAAATAATGAATGATATAAAAAATATATACCAGAAATAATAGTAGTGGACAAGTTTCAGACATTATACACTACCTTTATCATTGTCTAAAAATGAACTATCCAATTAAATTTCTTGCTGTATAACTCTAGAACTCAAAGTATACACCTAAATTACTAATACAACATATTGAGATCTCAAATATGTGTCTTGATCCCCATATTAATGTGATACGGTTTCCTAAATATCAATGAGAAACCAAACCCAATTAAAGTCACTCTACTAAATGGGGAGACCTCATCCAATGAAATTTAAACAATGATAATAACCACATAAATTTAATAATTTGATCAAAATACCAAAATAATTTATTATAAATAATATTCATGTAATAATACTTCCCTATTCATTCATGAAAAACTATTTTAAAACAAATATAAGAGAAAATAATGAAAAAAACACAAAAGGGGAGAGTATCATTAGGTTTCGACCATCCATCATTTTCGGGGATTAGACCTTTATGTCATGTTTAATTTATAAAATAATCCTATTATTAAGAATATACTCTTAACCTTATCCAAATAATTCCTTCAAAACATCCTTTGAAATGGATGTAGAGTTTAGAATATATAGTAAAAAGGGTATGGGAATGGTATTATTCAGTATCTATCCCCTGAATTTTGTATTTATTTTAGACCTACACCATGATTAATTTTTTAAATGTTCCATAATAAATGTTTTCCTTTCATGATAATTCTTTCTCTCTATTTTTTTTTGGCAATTTTAACATATTTATCACTTTTTATTAGAATTAATGAAGTGAAATTTTTATAGATGAGCTGTCTCTTCGACTTCCTCAACCTTCTTGGCCGATTGAGAATGTTAATAATAAAATTTAATCTAGATAATTAATTTAGAGATGATCCTTCTAGTTATATGTATCTTCCAATTATAATCACCTCAATTGGACACCAATAGGATAGGTTATATATTTTTTAGTAAATGTGAGTAAATTTTATCTAAAACAATATTATCAAAATTGGGTGATTTTTTGGGCCTCTAAATAGCCAATTTAACACTTATCCCTATTTTATAAAATTAATAGCATCATCCATTGGTCCCTAAAGAAATTATTTCTACAATTGAATTAAATTTTTTAATGTTATTCTCAGAAAATAAAAATGATAAAAAATACTAAAATTTTAGAATTATGGAATTTTCAAAATTAAGATGAAAAGTCCATAAAATTCGAGATGGGATGAAATTATATGTAAAATAATAGATTAAGGGAGAATAAATAATTTATATAATAATTAAAAATACTAAAAATATTAGTTCTATCAATTCCCCCACACTTATCCCTTATAATCCTAAACAACTGTACACTTAAAAATAAATTGCCAATGAAAATTAAAAGTTTATATCAATGAAAATAATAAGATCAAAACCTATTCTCCCAACTAATCATGACTCTTTAAAGTAATAAATTCCAAATTCACCATTATTTTATTTTGTTCTATTGTCATGTCTTTGTTTCTTCCTTGTACTTGGATGTATACCTCACCTTTTTTGCACTCCTCAAATTATTTTTATTTAAACAAGTATTTTTCTCATATAAATATATGAAAGTGTCACCTTATTCTTGAAAAGGTTAGAAATATCCTCCCAATATATTCATATAATTGTATCTATCATGAAGACATAGAAATGGTTTTTATGAGGTTTGAAAAACATTGGGTTTAAAATGTCGAAACTTCTAAGGCATAAAGTCATGGTTCATATATTTGGTGAAGCAAGATTACATGATTAAAATTTACACTTAATCATGATCCTATACTCATTATCTCAAAAACAACTTCAAAATTTGTTTCATAGAAATATTTTTTTTCTCTAATTCAGCAGCAATGGTTTTAATTTTTTTTCTTCTAAATTTTCAAAATTATTTTATTAAGCTCTATAAAGGTACATCTTTTTTCCCAGAAAGCTCAATGAAGGAAAAAATTTCATTTATAATTGAAGGATCCATAAAGGCCCATATTTCAATGACACAAATTCATTCATAAGACTTTAAATTTTATCCACCCAATGTAGAATAACATGGCATATATATTCATAAATTATCTCCACTAAACTTAGGATTTACTAAACTCATTATATATACATCAAAATCAGTCTCTATAGAGAAATTATCTTATAATGAGGATATTTAATATATAGTTCTTATCTAAAAATGGATTACAAGGATCAAATGTAAATGGATGTATAAAGTAAAAATGATTCAATTTTTTTCACAATGGGGATTTCAATAAAAAATAATTTTCCTAAATAATTTAAAAAAAAAATCCTTAAAAATCAAAGGTTTTGAAAGAAATAAGGAATCATATAGTTAAAGAAATCATTATTTGGTTCACTCAAAAAATGTTGTTATTATGAAGAATATTAAAAATTTTATTAGTGTTATGTCCACTAGGTCAAATACCTTGAGGGGGGGGGGGTGAATTAGGGTATGAAAGATTAAAATTTCACCCCCTTCAGATCTTATTTTGTTATTAAACAAAGATATCTTATCTCTCATTCCCATTGTAATTCATGAATAGAATTTTAATCAAGTATGAAAAATAACATTTTTTACTCAGTTAACCCTCATTAGGCTACATCCAAGGGCATTCAACGATGGTGTGAAACTGTACTAAATTCACTAAGGATCACTGCCAATAAAGAGTGCAAGGTTTGGGATAGATCTTATATGCTCAGGCTCACTACCTTTACATGATTTAAGATTTGGTCACTGCATTTCCAAGGGTCACTCCCTATGCCTCTTTCATTGGATCATTATTGGGGGAAAGGGGAATTGTCTTCCTCTTCCTTCACTCATTGCCCTTGTAAAGGAATCCACTCATAGTTAATAGACTTGTAGGTGAAACATAGTTTATAGACATATATGAACCATTAATTTTCATGAATTCCTACATCATCAAATTTAGGTATATTATATGTTGAAGTCGCCTTTACACCCATAAATTATTTCTACATTCTTGGGTACTGTTAGATACCTAAAAATACTTTTGCAAACTTATTTGAATCTTGTTGAATATTTCTTGTGTGTTTCACGAACCACTTGCTTCTCTTGAGTATTGTGTAGCAGGTTTTCTACATGAAACACCTCCTGATCGTACTATTGCAACCTTCATGAACTACTTATCCACTGCAGTCAGGCTCTCCCATGGACTGGCTTCACCTATACTCTCTAATACCGCCCCTGCATACTGACTCTGAGCACCTCCTCTATGATAAACTACTACAATCCACCAGATTCCCCGAATCACCCTATGTCCAAGAATTGTTATATCTTTTCATACTTCTTTCACTTCTACATTCTAGTGCTCCCCATCTGCATAACATGTTCTTCTTCCTAAAACCGTTAATCTTTTGCATACTACAAAGTCCCACAAAAAAACCTTCATGAACTATTCTATGAACATCTCCAGCCTTTGCATAATCTTTTATTGAAAACCACTTTTAGACTTCATTGAATTCCCTGAGAAAATATATGTTCTCTAATGATATTCTCTCTCACATATAATTGGTGGGATTAGAGATCCTTATATAGGCAAGGATATCTGCAAAATCTACTAATCTATTATTTACCAAATACTTGAATCAGTGCATCCTGTACCGCATTCCGATTATCCTATCATGAAACACAACCATTCCAAGAACCTTCATACATCCCATGTACCATAGTCCCTTCAACATTAACTGTGAAACATACCGTTTTCTTTGCCCTACATACCGTTCCTGCAACCTGGTATGCGGTCACGAACTATTCCTAGACGTGGTATGCAGACCATGTTCTGAGGTATGTGGTTCACTTATTTTTCCAATTTCTTTTTATGTTCTTCACACTATTCACTCTTATGATGAAAACCGTCCTTTTACAACATCAAACTACTGATTTTGAGGGGAAAAATTTGGAAAACACTAGGAAACTACACAACCTTAAAAAACTTATTTCAGAAAACAGCTACTATACTCATTCACGGTCATCTGGATCTATTAAAAAACACAATCACAAAAAAAATATACCAAGATGACACATTGTGGGATTTTTTCCCAACAATATCCCCCTTTGGTTTTGATGAAAACTCTTCTCAATAAAATTCTTTTAATTTCATTACCTCATTAAGGCTCCATCCTTATTAAATTATTATTCACTTCATGAAACTAATATAGTTATAAAAGATTTACTCAACACTTACTCTTAGCCCACATGAGAAATTATCTAAGTGAGAAACAAGAGTGTTATGCAAATATTATCAGTGATTCACTTCATTCTTGATCCAAAATCTTAAAACCAGTCCAATTTTTTCATCATGAACCTTAGTTGTCATGATATATAATCATGGATCGATCACTTCTAGAATCATCAAATTTAATACAACTACATCACAACTCTTCTAAATATATGCTCTAAGTGACTTTTCTCCCCTATAATAGTCACACATTCATCCTCTTTTCAATGAAAGTGAAGGGAGATTCAATGTTGAATTAAATAGGGTAATGAAAAAATATTAGTACATTAGAGAAAAAGACACCATACCTCATGGAGAGGGATTCCCAAATACACGATTTTTCATGTACGGGGAGTCGTCTAGACTCGTAGAGCCGGTCTATGCCTTTCAATGTGATTTGTTGTTTTGTAGGAACAAACTCCAACTTCCCAAGCCCTAGCTCTACCTTCTCCTTGATAAAATAATACTTTATTTCATTGTGATTTGTCCTTGAGTGGTGTACTAAAGTTTTTCTATGATTTATAGAACTTGAATTATCATAATTGATTCTGATCAGAGATTTCACTTCAACACCCATATCCTCAAGCTGCTTCTTCGTCTACAATAGATGCATACAATCTTGAGCAGCTGCAATATATTTAGCTTCTACAGTGATCAATGAAATAAAATCTGATTTCTTAATCAACCCGGAAATAAAAAATCCTCCAAGTCAAAAGGAAACTCTAGACGTTGATTTCTTGTCATTTGCTGATCCAGCCCAATCTGAATATGTATTTCCCAATAACTATGGTCGGAATTTTTCATCATATATTAAACCAAAATGCATTTTCCCTTGATACAACTGTGTATTCCTTTCACTACAATCATGTGGCTCTCCTTTGGATTGCTTTGATATCTCACTACTTGGCATGTGGATAATAAAATATCAGGCCTTTTCTCTATTGGGTACAACAAACATCAAATGATTTATCTACACTTAGGGATATTAACTACCTTGACTTCATCATCCTATGATAGTTTCAACCAGTTAGCAATCAGATTCTTAGTCTCATAGTAATTATCCATTATAAACCTTTTTAAAACATCCTTGTTATATTTAGATTTAGAAATGAATGTACCATTATTTCCTTATGTTATGTGTAAACTAAGGAAAAATGTCAGTTCACCAATCCTTGACATTTCAAACTCAATTTTCATGAATTTAGAAAAATGTGTTCGTTGTGCTTCATATGATCTACAAAATATTATGTCATCAACATAAACTAGCACTATCATCCATTGATTACATTCATTGTTACAATATAGATTGTAATCAACTCCACCGCACTGGAAACCGAGTTTCTTCAAAAACAAGTCAAGCCTTTAATACCATGCTCTTGGTGATTTCTTCAAACCATATAAATCTTTCTTCATACCAAAAACTATATTCTCATATTCATGAATGAGAAAAACATATGGATGCTAAATGTAAACTTCTTCTTCCAGTACTCTATTAAAAAATGCTAAATTGAAATCCATATAGAAAACCCTAAAATTTATTTCCACTGCTATGGAAAAGAATAATATGATTGTATCTAGCCTTGTAACATGTGAAAATGTTTCATCAATGTCTATACCACCTATCTGGGAGTACCCTTTGTACACAAGTTGTGATTTTTTTCGAATCAGGACACCATCTTCATTCATTTTGTTGTGAAAGTCTCATTTCATCCCTATGAAATTATTATATGCTTATCTCAAAATAATCTCCCATGTTTGATTATTTTCAATTTGGTTAAGATCTTCATTGATATCTTGAACCCAGTTCTCATCTCCAGCTTTTCATCAAAACATTTAGGTTCCACCTATGGAATGTATGATGCTTGTTGTAGAGTCTTCATTTTCATTATCTACACTGGTGCTGTTTGATCACCAATTATGTTTTGTCTATCAAATTTAGATCTACATTATGGTCTGTAAGAAGAAATTGATTTATTCTCATCATCTAAGTCTTCTTCTGAATCAACATCTAGAACTAGAGGGTCTGCTAATCTTCTCATCTCATCATCAAAATACTCTTGAGTCTGATCATGTAGTTTTTGAATATTCTGTTCATTCTCTACTATAGTCATATCATGACTTTAAATTATCTTTCCTAGCTTCTTATTAAAGTAATAATATGTTTTTTTCTTTGAGTAGCCAAGAAATATCCCTTTCATCCCCATGAGAATCATACTTTTTGTGTTTCTCCTTATTGAGAATGAAACATTTACGTCTGAAAACTCGAATGTACTTCAATGAAGTTTTCTTTGCACACCATTAATCGTATGTATGGTTCTATGATTTCAGACAAAGTAAATCACAATTTGATGTGTAGACTACTATCATCATTGCTAATTTTCAAAATTTCTTCATAAGGTATTTCACAATGAGAATTGTTCTGTCCATGTTGTTGAAATTATAATTTCTTCTCTCAACTCTTCCATCCTTCCATGGAGTTATTACTATAAAAACATGATGCCTTATCCCAAATTTCTCAAGATAATCCTCAACTTGGGTGTTTGTGAACTATATTCCATTATCTATTCAAATTGTTCAGATTATTTGACCAAGCATCTTTTCACATTCCCATCGATATCTTGTAATGAAATTGAACACTTCATATTTTTGGGAGATTATTAAAACCCATTCCATTCTACTATAATCATTAGTGAAGAGATAATAATATCACCTCTCATCGACAACCCTTGGTGAAATTGGCCCACACAAATCAATATGCACCAACTTAAGCAATCTTGTTGACTTTTTCTCGATTGGATTTTATGTCTTTTGAATGATCTTACATTGTTGAAAAAATCACATGTATGTGTACAATCACTTGAAACTCTAGAGAGATTTCGAGCAGCATCATATTTGACCTGGTCATCCAAGTATTTTTAGATTATGTGGCCAAGATTCTTACACCGTAACTTGTTATATTCATCCTTTGACAAAAAGTAAATATCTTATTCTCCACCCATGAGGTAGAGATTCTATTATGTATGATTTCCTTGCAGCACAACAACACCATCCTTTTCCACGCTGATACACAATTTCTTAGAAAAATGTACAGCATGCCCTGAGACACACTATTTATTTACACTTAACAAGTTGTGACTAATCCCTTCGACAACCAAGACATCTTCTCATATCATGTCTTTTCATCGAAACTTGGATCATCCTCAACCAATAATTTTAATGCCTTTACCATTACCAAATTATTGATACCTTCTTTATCATACATAGTTCCAGTCCCTAGATTCTTATTTATCATCATATGGGATGTGAATCCACTAACAATGATTCATATCTTAGTGAAATATAATTCCTTGAATGACATTTCTACAACCACTGCCTTCTTAGCCCTTTTCTCTTTGACCCAAGTATTTGAATTCATTCCCGAAATAGAATGATAATCATGATATTCTTTGGTATATGATCAAACAAATTAAACTTACAGCATTAAAAATCAATTTTTAATTTTCATATCTCTTGATGAAACATTTGGCTACTTATTATAAAGAAATTTAATCTTCCTTAGCACATTCCATAGTATTTTTGATGTGAAACATCTTTTCATATGTCCAATTCCTTTACACCTTAAATAATGAACATCAAATGATGACCTAGAATTTTGAACTATGTACGACCACATCTGTTGTTCTCATTTCCATTAGTACCTCCTTGCTATGGAATATACATTTTGAGAGTTTCCCATCTTACAATAATAATAACATCTTATGAAAAGTACATTCCTGTGTGGAAATGAGGCACCAATATTTGTACCTTAGGTTCTCTATATCTTTTTATTCTACATCATACCAAAATCAATCTTCAATCATGGAGTGGGTGCTTGTGGTTTGACTAGATCCATAACTACATTATGTTTTAGATAAATCCCCATAACATCCTTATCATTTAGATTTGATTGTTACTTCTGTTATGATGTGCCACTATGCTCAAATTTCATCTTCTCTTTTTTTCCTATATGAGCTTATTTCCTAATGTCAAACCGAGAATTAGAAGTTTCTCCTGATATTTAAGTGTTTTTCATAGACCAAATACTTACTCTTCTTGTTCTTTGATTCGTTTTATTTGACCTTTTCCAATTTCATCCAATCTTTCGATATAAATTTTCTACTCTTCAATTTTGAGTTTATACCTCAACACCTTTTTTGAGATTTCTGGCATTTAAAACCACATATTTTAAATTTAAATATTCATTTAATAATTCTCTTCTTCCAACTACTACATATAATGTTTCAGATAATGAAATACATTGTTATATTTCATTGTTTTTTCTCTCAAAATATCTATCTATTCAAGGGAAGCTTCTAATTAAACCTAAATATCAACTCCACCTTCAATTTCTCCATCTTCATTGTCACTGTATTCTCTTGTAAAATAATTTTGGACTACTTCCACTAATGAATCTACTTTATGATAATTTCAGTCCTCCAACTCTTTGGCTTTAGATTCTTCTGAACCTTATCTTATTTTGAAAGAAGATTCTTCTCTTTGAAGAACTTTCTGTCAATACTTCTCCCACCTTCCAAATTTGATGAATAGTTATTTAGGGAATTGAATCATTGGCTTAATTATCCTCATCAAAATTCTTAAGAAACATTACTGCAAAATTCCAAATCCTTCCACATCCAAGGAATGAAAATGGAAGTTTACCATTGATCTTTACTTTTCCCCTTTTCATATGTGGGGGGAGAAATGACATGACATCATCCAAATTGTCCTCCTTAGGACTATATTCAATTAAAAGATTTTATATGTCCTTGAATGCCACTTATTTGGAATTTTCCTTTTCAACTGCATTGTTATCATCATTTCTAATTTCATATGCTACAGGGGTACTGTATAGGTTATTTAATTTTATCTCTTTTGTTTCTTTTTCTTCCAATATTGAACCTTTTGTATTTAACCATGGTGGAAGTTTCCTCAAGATACATTTTAAAATATTTATATCTTCAATGAATTCTTGAAGACCCCGCATTTCACCCACAATAACATTTACCCTATCGAAGAATGCATCAATAGTCTCATTGAAGTTCATTAAGATATACTCATACATGTTCCATAGAACATGAAAATTTCTTTATTAGACTTTTGTTTTTCCCTCATAAAATTTCAATATTTTTTATTACATATCATGTGATGTCTTATAGGACAACACCTTCTTATATATTGAATTTTATAGGGCTCCCCCTAATGAATTTATCCCTTTAGCATCAACATTCAATTACATTATTTCATATTTTGATAGAGCACCACTATTAATTTCAGCTGATATTCCATGCATTTCTTCTGTAAAGACATCCATTCACAATGACTGAATGTTTTGATGCATTCGATTATTCTATAGTTGAAATTTATTTCTATCGATGATTTAAATTCCTTTAGGATTGACCACATATATTTCTTCTTTTGAGAGAGAGAACCACAAAATTTCAACCTTTCCCTTTGATACCAATTGTTAGGCCCACTAGGTTGAATACCCTATGTTGGGGGGGGGGGAATTAGGGTATGATAGATTAAAATTTCTTCCAATTTGGATCTTGTTTCATTATTAAACAAAACATTCTTCTCTCTTATTCCCCTTACAAAGTATGAACATAATTTAAATCATGCATGAGACACAATAATTTTTACTTGGTTCACCTTCACTAGACTAGGTCCAAGAAGCATACTACAGTGGTGTTCCAACATACCAAATTCAATAAGGCTCATTTCCAATAAAGATTATAAGGTTCGGGCTAGATCTTCTATGCCCAGGCTCAATGCCTTTACAAGATTTAGGGTCTTCTCACTTCATTCCCTAGGGTCACTCCCTATAACTCTTTCTCTAGCTCACTGCTAGTGGAAAGGGTCATATTCATTCTATTCCTTCTCTCAATTCTCTTAGAAGGGAATCCACTCACATTTTATATATCTTTAGGAGAAACCCAGTTTATGACCATGTTGGTTCCCTCATTTTCATGAATTACTACATCCTCAACTTTGGGTTGATGATCGGTTGAAGTCTATTTTTCAAAAATATATAAATTACACCTTCCTGAGTACTGTTAGATACCAAAAAATACTATTTAAATCCAATTTTAATCTTTTTCTAGATTCCATAAGTGTTTCGTGGTCTACTTCATCCTATAATGTACTTTGTAGTGAGTTTATGACATGGAACACCTCCTCCACATACCGTTTCCGCTTCTAAAAATCGCTTCTCCTCCACAGCCTACCTCTCATGTGGAATTCATTTTCCAGAGATATCGTGTACTACATTGATATACTGATTCTACACACCTCCTCTAGAACCACTTCTGCAAACCACCTGGTTCTATAAATCAGCCTCTATCTGCGAACTGTTCTCAGTTCGTTGACTGCCTTTGCTTCAACGTCCTGGATCTCCCCATCCACATACCGTGTTCTTATTTTGTGGAAAATAATTCTTTTTTAGACTAAAATTTCCCAAAAAAACACTTTCAAGAACTGTTCTGAAAGCTTCTTCAGCCTTTTTAGAATCTTTTCCCACAAACCACTTTCAAAAATCACTGAATTCCCAGAGAAAAGAGTTGTTCTCTAATGATATTCTCTATCACTTATAATAGGTGGGATTAATTCTTTTTATAAAGTGTCATGGATATCTAAAAAATTATCTAATCTAATATTTTTCAAATCTTTAATTTGGTACAGCCTCCACTGTATACCGATCCTCCTACCTTAAATGACAACCATTCCACAAACCACTTTTCCACCGCAGTTCACATAATGCATCTCTTACTACATGGAAGACCATTCCATGAACTACCATGCATCTTTTTTACCACAATCCCTTCACCACAAATCGTTCCACATACTGTTTCCACTTCCCTACATACCATTCCTAATGCCTGGTATGTGACTGTGAATTGTGCCCAAACATGGTACGTGGTAAATTTTCTGATGTACACAATTCCCTTATTTTACCAATTTTATTCATAGTTATTAACTCCATTCACTCCTTGTATGAAAAACTTCCATTTAAAATACCAAACTCAAAATTTTGAGGCCCAAAAATTTGGTAAACATTGGGAAACTGCGGCACCTTAAAAACAGGCTTTCAGAAAACACTAACTATACTCATTTACAGCCATATGAATTTTTCAATAAATATAATCCCACCCAAAACATACCATGAGGATACATTGAGGGATTTTAACCAACATTTTGAGTCCTTACAATAAAATTCTCTTTAAATTTGGATGGCATTCATAGCATGGAATTTAGAATTCACTGATATTTTTTTTAATTTCTACAATTTCAATTTGGGAAGCCACACATTTCAATATACATTTAATATTTTTCTCCATGAATCAAGTTGGTTTCTATCAATTAAAAAAAATTCAATTCACCTTGGAAGTTACATTAAATATCAGAATTTAAAAAATCCCCAAAGTTTATATAAACAGAAAAAATTCATAGGAAAAATAAAAAATTTATTTTTTTAAAGGAAAAAACACAAAATCCTTATAAGTATAATATGTTCACCCATAATTTTTTTATTTTTTAATTGTGTATAGTTTATTTTAGAATTGAAAATAAATAAGGCAATATATGTAAAAAAGTGGGAGGGAATGACATAACCTATTTTTTATCGAGAAAAAACATTATTAAGATAAAATCTTCAAATATGGAACATGAAAAACTAATATAAAAATAGAAAAAGAATAAAAATTTATAGAAATAAAATAATGAAAATATGAAATAAAAATAAGGTAAAAGTTTCTTGGTTTGAGACCCTATGTGGGTGTAAGAATTTAACTTCCAAAAGTTAGACAGCTCTAAACGATCATCCCCAATCTGAATGTGGGTGTGGTTTCTTCCTCATAAACAAAAAAAAAATATTTTCTCCATTATTATTCATCTCACAAAACTTGTACGAGATAAATTTTTTTTAAAAAATTGGTCCCCCTTTAAGTCTTTTTTATTCCAAATATGCAGATGAAGAATGAAAAATGTTAAAGAAACTTCTGAATAGTCTATCCTCCAAACCATCCTCAACTTGTTGTTTAAATTAAGTTATAGGATATGTTTAATCCCCAATTTCAACTTGAAAAATTAATTATTCTTTAGAAAACAACTCAGAACAAACATCCTCATGCATGAAAATGTAATATTTAACATATAAAACCATTTTTTGTTTAATTTTAGCCTTTACCGCATCTTTATCTGAAAATTTAGTCAACTCAAAATAAGTATACTGAGTAATATTTTAAAATTTATTATCAATATAATATTACAATAATTTATTAATGTTTAATACTTATATTTAGTGCCCATTATAATTCATCTCTATTTGATAGTGGAAAATAGTTTTTTAAAGTAGGAAGTAGTTTAGGTTCTTCCAAATAATCTTAAAAATGCATGCTTCATATTTATCTTCCTTATTATCAAAAGGTTCATAAAAATGTTAAAAATATATCATTTCAAAATTTGGTATTTCACATGGAATTTCATTGTCAATAAATCCAACCAAATAATTATCCAAATAATTTTTATTTTTTCAAGACATGTTAATTGGGAAATCAGTGATAATTTCTTCCATAAAATTTAAAAAACTAGATTCCTATTTTTTTTGAATTCAACAATAGTATTTTCTTCAATGTAATATGTGGATGGGAATATATTTTACTTTTCTTGAGATTCTTTTTTAGATTTGACTTATTTTAATTATTTTCAAGAAATGAAAAGAATCTAAACTTGTTTTCTTGTTTCTTGAATCATAAGAGCATTTTTTTGACTCCCAAAATCATTTTTCTAGATCATGAATACTTTTTATTAGAATTTATATTTAAAAAATTCATCATGAAAAAACTATTTAAATTGATAAAAATCATGAAAATAATAGGTGTAATCACTATTTCAATATATTTTTTAATGATTATGAATTTTAGTATAAAATCCTTAATATTCAAAAATATTAATTAAACTACAGAAAAATCCCCATAAATGGTGGAAAATTTATTTTGATAATCTATTGTAAAACCACCATAAATAATTTACCCTTTTAAAATGAAATATAATGGTGATTATGAGCCTGTCTCATGTGGTGGTTATAGTCTAAGTTACTAGAGTGACATATTTTAGATTTATTTTTATTAAACGTGAAAACTAAATGTTTCATTTCAAATGAGTTAAATTGATAAATTATATAAAATAATATTAAAAATAGAAATTAATGTTATAAATTATAAATTATAATTGAGACTAATAGAAAAAATATGTACTAGATGTAGTGGAAATGATAATGTTTCTCCCTTCAGACACTCCGGTTATCAAAGTCAAAAAATGAATTAATAAATTATATTTATTTGTTTTTATATCAAGACCTTTATTTATACACCTAAATTACCAATAATATATACTCAGACCTCAAATATCAGTTTTAATCCCTTTATTAGAGTGATACTATAAGGCCCCAGCCTTTAATATTACATAACATTGAATTAAATGAATAATTCCCATTGAAGATCTTTTCAAGTTTATAGTTTTAGAGAATTAGATCATAACTATTACATCTCAAAAGATTACAAAGTAGACACTTCTACTAAGTTTCCATAAAAAAACTCTTAAAAAGACACATGTCTAGTTCCTTGTTTTATATAGCATGACTTTCCCTTTATCCCCTCCTTGACACTATTCCACATTAAGTCCAGTGAAAACCATTTCAAAAAAACTTGGGGAGAGCATAAAAAGCTCAGTAAGGGAAACACAAAGAATGAAAACTATTAGTTTTTCAAAAAAAAAAGTAAACCATGTATACTTTATCAAAGTAATACTTTTCACCTTTATGAAGTAGTAAAAAATTTTCACTGAATAAAAGATCAATACTTACCCTTTTGTAACCAAACGATTACCATAAGACCCATATAAAGAACACATAACATATGAAGGTAACTTGGGACATAAACATACTTAAATGGAATAAACATACGATCGACTTCCACACATATCACTTAATAGAATAGCCATACGGCCGACTTCCATACCCAATGCATTGGAGGTTATAACGTAACCACCCATCCTGGTATTCACAGCACCACCTGTCATATGGTTTATCACATAACCACCCTTCAAAAGTCCAAGTACCATTATAAAATCATTAGACATAAAAACATATAATGGAAAGAAAACATTTCCACACTTTGATCACAATATATCAATTAAATATATTGACATAACAAATCCATTCTAAAAACCATTTTCAATACCAAAATACATAAAATATTATATGGTATTAATTTTATTTTAAAAAAACATTACGGATTGTTGAGGAAGCCAAAGACCAAATAATACTCACAGCGGCGGAAAAGGTCGTTGTCACCGCGTACGTTAAAAAACATTCCTTTTTCTAGTTTAGTAAAACACTTCGTAGAAAAAGATTCCTTTTGTATAAAAGTAAAAGTAAAAGGGTTTATACATCGTATAAAAGAAAGTTTTGTATAAAATGAAATATGCCTCAATGAAAGGAGATTGAGACGAAGTCCCTTACCTCGGGTCCGACTTGACTCGATCGTTCTTTAACATCCTGAATAATAAACTTGAGTTAATTTCTACTTTCTTAAAAACCTTTTTCAAGTTCATTATTCCTTTTATATCACTTATTTCCATGTTATAAACATTATGTAATCATTTAAGTAAATAATTTTTGTTTTGTTGATATTTGGTTCTTAAGTCGAAAGTGGACTTCTTACAATTACATGTTGTTCGTGTGGTCAATGGTTCATCATATCCAGAATGATATTCATGATTTGGATATCATATATATCATATATATCCATAATATACATGTATTTATAATATTACATAATCTTTTATAGGTAAGAAATGAAATGCACCGTTCATGGAGACGATAAGCCGTACGTACGCATAAACGCCACTTTCATTTCAATGTCATATTAATGGAATTAAAACTAAATGAGAGATATGTATATTTTAATTAAAAAATTATATTCATCATTTATATGTAACATAAATCATATATATCCATTATATATATGTACTTTTAATAGTACATTACATTTGGGGATAATAAATGAAATGCACCGTTCATGGAGACGGTAAGCCGTACGTACGCATGAACGCTAATTTCATTTCTATCTCATAATTTAACAGAAAGAAATAATAATTATATAATGGTATATTATAATTCCAGTATAATATAATATATAATATCATTAAATCTATCCTTTATACGTACCACATATGGTATTAACGAATCAAATCACTTTGAGGGGGCGGTAGTCCGCACTTCCTAAAATGAAGATATCGCATATACCCATAACGGAAGCCATAAAGGTGTACCATAAATGAAAAATAAATAAGCTTAAGGAAAACATAAACACATTATATATGATATATAAATATAGTGACATCTTAATGGCCACCATTGAAGGTGTTATATGAGTGTTGAACAATCATCGTTTTGTGAGGCAGAAATTCGCCATCCAAACTAATAGTATGTTCTTTAACCATTAGATGAAGGTGTGTGTAAGTTTAGCTCGAATAATTCTTATAAAAATATCCTATTATATTTAAGATACTGGTGTTGTTACAAAAGAAATGAATAAAAAGAGTTTAGGGGGTTGGAGAAGCAAAATAATACATAAGAACACATGAGAGGACACTACCTTTAAAACGGGTAACTCCTTTTTATTTGAGATCAAAGGCTTCCTTGGGAAGACTTCTACCCAAAGTGAGGATTCTAGGAGTAATAGAGGGATGTGGAGAGACAAAATGGGTAGATCTTGGTGGAATCAAAGGCTTGATAGGTGTGCTTAAGGAGGTAGAGGTGGGAGCCTTTTATAAGAGGAGAGGAGGGGCACTCTTGGAAAGTTAAGAAACGATATTTTATTATAAAATTATTTTCGGATAAAAAGGGTCCCAAAATTATATATTTATAGGCTAAGGTGATAAGAGTTCTAAATCCACCCATCCAATAGGTTTTTGACATGTTAAGGTCTTATATTTTACATTATCTTTTCATTTTATTTAAATCATTAAATAATGAGGTAATCGCTGCATCATTATGGTGTCATAAATAATTTCATTTATATAATGTCTAAAAATTATAAAAAACTATCATGATGTAGGAAATCTTCTTATCTTTCTAATAAATATTTATAGTCAAAAATATGACTTGTATAACCCCATTTATAGTTTTGTTAGTAAAATAACTCATGTTTGTGACATTTTTATTTTAACATTAAATAAAAAGTTATTAATGTCATTTTCCTACCAATGTTGCTCCATGGGGTCCCCAAGTTGACCCATGGATTCTATTGGTCGGCAATGACCCATAAAATAAGGGTAGAACATGTGTCTAGGTCATTTAATATTATTCAAACTTTATTTTTACCTTAAATTACACTAATTACCTCTAATCGCGATTAAAAACTTAAAGGATACTATTCACAAAATAATTATTTTAATCCCATTAAACCAAATTTTACTTCTTAATGACAACCATGTATGTATGATTTTTTAAATTCAAAACAGAGAGGTGGTAAACATTCATTTAAATGAAAAATCATTTTTTTTAAGTACCACTTAGTGGTTTCACTATTCATCAAAAATTGATGTTTTTCAGAAAAATACCAAAAATTCACCCTAAGATATATTTGATATTCCGAATTCAAAAATTATTTCTATTTTAAAAAATTCAAAACATATAAGTTTCATTAATTAATTCAATAATTAATTCCCGCTGTTAGAGTAAATAGCTTGTTTTTATGAAACAATAAGTATCAAAAGATTGACACTAGATTAAGTCCAATTTCAAAGTGAAATTAATTCAACGACCACTATTGAATTAAATGTTAAAAATATATTCTAATTTCACTTTAAAACCACTTAGAAAGATAATATAATCATATAAAAAAATTAGATTAAAAATAAGTTTTCAATTAAATTACAACATTTTCACTATTCATTAAAAAATGAACTTTATCGGAAAAATACCAAAACTTTACACAAAGTAAATTTTGATGTCCCGATTCTAAAGAAGAATTTTATTTGGTCCAATATAATGTATAAGAGTGACCAAAAATATATTTAATGAGGGTTCTCCATCAAAAGGTGATAGTTCGACCTTTTAGTAAATATTAGAGTATCTATGCCTAAAATTGAATTATTTTTCTTATTTTAAGCCTTTATCTTTTATTGGATAAATGTAAAAACATTTAAAAAACATATATAATCATATTTTAGTTATTTCTATTCATTCCCGCCAATACAACAGCTACGTGTTAACTACCATTTAAAATAATATTATTTTATTACAAGTGTGCAACGTAAGATTTCAAAGAAACTCTTTGTTGCGTATCAGGTACGCTATCGAACATAGAAACCCATTTAAAGTAAAATTAATATTTAATTCGTAAATATTAATAAATATAAAAATGTTTTATTCTATATTTACCTGGGATGTTACATCCTTCCCGCCTTTTGGGAATTAAATCCTCGCAATTTTATTCACTTATCAAAATAAGTTGGGGGTATTTATCCCTCATAGCACTTTTAGATTCCCATGCTGCCTCTTCAACCATATGGTTTTTCCACAAAACCTTTACCTGGTTAATTACCTTATTTCGCAACACTTTCTCTCTTCGGTCAAGAATCTGGACTCGTTGTTCTTCATAAAAGATATTATCTTCCAACTAAACTACCTCTGGGCTCAAAACATGAGATGGATCTGACATATACTTTCTCAACATCGAAACATGAAAAACATTGTGTACCTGAGATAAATTCAGAGGTAATGACACTCTGAATGAAACTGATCCAACTTTCTCCAGAATTTCATATGGTCCAATAAACCTTGGACTCAGATTTCATTTCTTACCAAATTGCATCACACTTTTCCAGGGTGAAACATTGAGAAAAACATGATCACCTACCTCAAAAGATAGATCATTCCTCCGGTTATCTGTATAACTTTTCTGTCTGCTCTGAGCTATTTTCATGTGTTTCTAAATCAACTGATGTTTTTCTGCCATCTCTTCTACCAATTCTAGTCCCATTAGCTTCCTTTCAACCACTTCATCCCAGAAAGCTGGAGTTAGACACCGTATCCCATAAAATGCCTCAAGTGGTACCATTTGTATACTGGAATGAAAACTGTTATTATAAGAAAATTAAACCAAAGAAAGATGTTGGTCCCAACTTCCCTGATAATCCATCGAACAAGCACATAGCATATCCTCAAATGTCTGAATTGTTCATTCTGAATGCCCATCTAATTGCAGATGGAAAGCTGTACTAAAATTTAATTCAGTACCCAACGACTTCTGAAGGCCCTTCCAAAAGTTAGAAGTAAACCTAGGATCACGATCCGACACAATGGAGAGGGGAACTCCATGTAACCTGAATATCTCTTTAAGATACAAACGGTAAAGTTGATCTTGGGAAACATTATGTCTTATAGCAAGGAAATTAGTATATTTAGTCAAGCGATCAACAATAACCTAGATTTCATTATTACCTCGAGGTGTCTTCGGCAATCCCACAACGAAGTCCATGGATATATTCTCCCATTTCCAATCTGGTGCTGGTAAAGGCTGCAGAATCCCTTTCGGTAATTGCCGCTCCACTTTAACATGATGACAAGTCAAGCACTTCACAGTAAAATCAGAAATATCCCTTTTCATTATGGCCCACCAGTAATACTCTCGCAGATCTCTGTACATCATAGTACTGCCAGGATGAACTGAAAACGGAGAACTATGAGCTTCACATAACAACTCTGTCTTCAACTGTGAATCACAAGGCACACACAATATCTTCCCAAATCTCAAAACACAATCATTGTCAATGTTGAATTCAAGTAAGTTACCCTTCTGAACCAGCTCTACCTTTTTCTGTAACCCACTGTCTTTCTTCTACGCTTGCTTAATTATGTCTGATAGGGATGATCTCACTGATACCTGAAACAAAACAAAAGAACATCCTGCACCAACAAATTCTATTCCAAAGTTCATCAAATCAAAAACCAAAGGATCTCTTTCCAAACATATCATGGTTAATGAAGCATTGCTTTTTCGACTCGAAGCATCAGCCACTTTATTTGATTTTCCCGGATGGTAATAAATTGTACAATCAGAATCCTTGATTAATTCTATCCATCTCTTATGTCTCATGTTCAGTTACTTCTAAGTGAATATATACTTTAAACTTATGTGATCAGTATATATTTCACACTTTACTCCATACAAATGATGCCTCCAAATTTTTAGAGAAAAAACAACAACAGCTAATTCCAATTCATGTGTAGGGTAATTTACCTCATGAGTTTTCAACTGATGTGAAGCATATGCAATTAACTGATCATTCTGCATAAGAACACAACCAAGTCCATTCAACAAAGAATCACTGTATATAAAAAACTCACCATTCCTGGAAGGATGTTCCAAAACTGGAGCATTCACCAATCTTCTTTTTAACTCCTGAAAACAATCATCAAATTCTTTTGTCCAGATAAACATAACACCCTTACGAGTTATCATAGTCATTGGACTAGATTACCATTAAAACCTTTCAACAAACCTTCTGTAGTAACCTACCAAACCAAGAAAACTACATATCTCTGTTACATTTGTGGGTCTTGGCCATTCTTCAATAACTTTTGTTTTAGCAGGATCAACAGTTATGCCATATTTTGAAACAATGTGACCAAGGAAAGAAATTCTTTGTGACCAAAACTCACACTTTCTGAATTTTCCATATAGTTTATTTTCTTTTATGGTTTGAAAGATAACCCTTAAATGACTTTCATGCTCCTATTTAATTTTAGAAAACACCAAAATATCATCAATAAAAACAACCGACATTTTTCACCTGAGTCAACTGAGCCATCACTGCAACAAACTATTTAGTTCCGATTCTGACCATCTCAGGACACTGATTTGAATGGTCATTTCCCTCTATATGCCTTCCCAGAAAATCTATTCTATTTTCTCTATGAAAAACCATTCTTAACACAAAAATATCTTAGGAGAAGAAACATGGTAATCTTCAAATGCTATATCATTTCAATCATACCATAAATTAATTTATAATTTAACAATTTTATAACTCCTAAAGTTGTCTAAACCGACCTTTGATATGAACTATAAGGCCCCATATTTAAATATTACTTAACATTTAATTAAATGATTTATTCCCATTGAAGATCTTTTCAGGTTTAGAGTTTTAGAGAATTAGATCTTAACTATTACATCTCAAAAGATTACAAAGTAGACACTTCTACTAAGTTTCCATTAAATAAAAACTCTTAAAAAGAAACATGCCTAGTTCCATATTTTATATAGCATTACTTTCCCTTGATCCCATCCGTGACACTATTCCACATTAAGTCCCGTGAAAATCATTTCAAAAAAACTTGGGGTGAGCATAAAAAGCTCAGTAAGGGAAACAAAAAGAATGAAAACTATTAGTTTTTCAAAACAACAAGTAAACAATGTATAGTTTATCAAAGTAATACTTTTCACCTTTATGATGTAGTAAAAAATCTTCACTGAATAATAGATCAATACTTACCCTTTTGTAACCAAAATATTACCATAAAACCCATATAAAGAACTCATAACATATGAAGGTAACTTGGGGCGCAAACATACTTAAATGGAATAACCGTATGGTCGACTTCCACACATATCACTTAACGAAATAGCCATACGGCCGACTTCCATACCCAATGCATTGGAGGTTATAATGTAACCACCCATCCTTGTATTCATGACACCACCCTTCATATGGTTTATTATGTAACCACCCGTCAAATGTCCAAGTACCATTATAAAATCATAAGACATAAAATAAATATAATGGATAGAAATCATTTCCACACTTTGATCACAATATATCACTTAAATATATTGACATAAAAAATACATTCTAAAAATAATTTTCAATACCAAAATACATAAAAGAGTATATGGAATTTATTTCATTTTAAAAAACATTACGGCTTGTTGAGGAAGCCAAAGACAAAATAATACTCGCGGCGACGGAAAAGGTCGTTTTCACCGCGTACGTTAAAAGAAACATTCCTTTTTTTCATTCAGTAAAATGCTTCTTAGAAAAAGATTCCATTTGTATAATAGAAAAATTCAAAGGGTTGTATACATCGTATACCAGAAAGTTGTGTATAAAACGAAATATGCCTCAATGAAAGGAGATTGATACGAAGTCCCTTACCTCGGGTCCGACTTGACTCGATCGTTCTTTAACGTCATGAATAATAAACTTGAGTTTATTTTTACTTGATTAAGAACCTTTTTCAAGTTCATTATTCCTTTTATATCAATTATTTCCATGTTATAAACATTATTTAATCATTTAAGTTAATAAAGTTTGTTTTGTCGATATTTGGTTCTTAAGTCGAAAGTGGACTTCTTACAATTACATATTGTTCATGTGGTCAAAGGTTCATTATATCTAGAATGATATTGATGACTTAGATATCATATATATCATATATATCCAGAATATACATGTATTTATAATATTACATAATCATTTAGAGGTAAGAAATGAAATGCACCGTTCATGGAGACGGAAAGCCGTACGTACGCATGAACGCTACTTTCATTTCTATGTCATATTAATGGAATTAAAACTAAATGAGAGATATGTATATTTTAATACCAAAATTATATTCATAATTTAGATGTAACATACATCATATATATCCATTATATATATGTACTTATAATAGTACATTACATTTGGGGATAAGAAATGAAATGCACCGTTCATAAAGACGGTAAGCCGTACGTACGCATGAACGATACTTTCATTTCTATCTCATACTTTAATGGAAGGAAATAATAATTATATAAAGGTATATTATAATTCCAGTATAATATCATATATAATATCATTAAATCTATCCTTTATACGTACCACATATGGTATTAATGAATCAAATCACTTTGAGGGGGTGGTAGTCCGCACTTCCTAAAATGAAGATATCGCGTATACCTATAATGGAATCCATAAAGGTGTGCCATGAATGAAAAATAGAGAAGATTAAAGAAAACATAAACATATTATATATTATATATAAATATAGTGACATCTTAATGGCCACCTTTAAAGGTGTTATATGAGTGTTGAACAATCATCGTTTCGTGAGGCAGAAATTCGCCATCCACAGAAACAGTATGTTCTTTAACCATTAGATGAAGGTGTGTAAAAGTGTAGTGTGAATAATTATTATAAAAACATCCTAGTATAATTAGGATACTGATTTTGTTACAAAAGAAAATAATAAAAAGAGTTTAGGGGGTTGGACAAGCAAAATAAAACATAAGAACACATGAGAAGACAATACCTTTAAAACGGGTAACGCTTTTTGATTTGAGCTCAAAGGCTTCCTTGGGAAGACTTCTAACAAAAGTGAGGATTCTAGGAGTATGAGAGGGATGTGTAGAGACAAAATAAGAAGATCTTGGCCGAACCAAAGGCTTGAGAGGTGTGGGTAAGGAGGTAGAGGCGGGGGCCTTTTATAAGAGGAGAGGGGGGGCACTCTTTGAAAGTTAAGAAACGATACTTTATTATAAAATTATTTTCGGATAAAAATGGTCCCACAATTATATATTTAGAGTATAAGGTGATAATAGTTATACATCCACACATCCAATAGGTTTTTTACATGTGTAGGTCTTAGATTTTACATTATCATTTCATTTTAATTAAATCATTAATTAATGAGGTAATCGCTGCATCATCATGGTGTCATAAATAGTTTAATTTATTTAATGTCTAAAAATTATAATAAAAAATAATTATGTAGTAAATCTTTTTATCTTTCTAATGAATATTTATAGTCAAAAATATGACTTGTATAACCCCATTTAAATTTTTTTTAGTAAAATAACTCATGTTTGTGACATTTATATTTTAACATTAAATAAAAAGTTATTAATGTCATTTTCCTACCAAAGTTGCTCCATGGGGTCCCCAAGTTGACCCATAGATTGTATTGGTCTTCAATGACACATCAAATAAGGGTAGAACATTTGTCTAGGTCATTTCATATTGTTAAAACAATATTTTTACCTTAAACTACACTAATTACCTCTAATCGCGATTAAAAACATAAAAGTTACTATTCACCAAAAAATTATTTTAATCCCATTGTACAAAATTTTACTTCTTAATGAAAAACATGTATGTTGGATTTTTGAAATTTAAAACAGAGAGGTGGTAAACTTTCATTTAAATGAAAAATCAGTTTTTTTTAAGTACCACTTAGTGGTTTCACTGTTCATCAAAATTGATGTTTTTCAGAAAAGTACCAAAAATTAACCCTAAGATATATTTGATATTACGAATTCAAAAATGATGTATATTTTAAAAAATTCATGAGATATAAGTTGCATTAATTAATTCAATAATTAATTCCCGCTATCAGAGAAAATAGCATGTTTTTATGAAACAATAAGTATCAAAAGATTGACACTAGTTTAAGTCCAATTTTAAATTGAAATTAATTCCAACAACAAATATTAGATTAAATGGTAAAAATATATTCTAATTGCACTTTAAAACAAATTCAAAAGATAATCTAATCATATAAATAAATTAGATTAAAAAGAGGTTTTGAATTAAAATACAACATTTTCACTATTCATTAAAAAATAAACTTTATCGGAAAAATACCAAAAATTTACACAAAGTAAATTTTGATGTCCCAATTCTAAAGAAGAATTTTATTTGGTCCAATAGAATGTATAAGAGTTACCACAACTATATTTAAAGAGGGTTCTCCATCAAAAGGTGATAGTTCAACATTTTAGTGAATATTAGAGTATCTATGCCTAAAATTGAATTTTTTTTCTTATTTTAAGACTTTATCTTTTATTGGATAAATGTAAAAACATTTAGAAAACATATATAATAATATTTTAGTTATTTCTATTCATTCTAGCCAATACAACTACTACGTGTTAAATACCATTTAAAATAATATTATTTTATTACAAGTGTGCAACGTAAGATTTCAAAGAAACTCTTTGTTGCATATCGGGTACGCTATCGAACATAACAACCTCTTTAAAGTAAAATTAATATTTAATTCTGTAAATATTAATAAATATGAAAATGTTTTATTCTTTATTTACCTGGGATGTTACATCCTTTACCCCTTTTGGGAATTACGTCCTTTCAATTTTATTTACTTATCAAAATAAGTGGGGGTATTTATCTCTCATAGCATTTTCAGATTCCCACGTTGCCTCTTCAACCATATGGTTTTTACACAAAAACATTACCTGGTGAATTACCTTATTTCGCAACACTTTCTCTTTTCGGTCAAGAATCTGGACTGGTTGTTCTTCATAAGAGAGATTCTCTTCCAACTGAACTACCTCTAGGCTCAAAACATGAGATGGATCTGGCATATACTTTCTCAACATCGAAACATGAAAAACATTGTGTACCTAAGATAAAATCGGAGGTAATGCCACTTTGTATGCAACTAATCCAACATTATCCAGAATTTCATATTGTCCAATGAACCTTGGACTCAACTTTCCTTTCTTACCAAATCGCATCACACTTTTCCATGGTGAAACTTTGAGAAAAACATGATCACCTACCTCAAAAGATAGATCCTTCCTCTGGTTATCTACATAACCTTTCTATCTGCTCTGAGCTGTTTTCATGTGTTTCTAAATCAACAGAACTATTTCTGCCATCTCTTCTACCAATTCTGGTCCCATTAGCTTCCTTTCACCCACTTCATCCCAAAAATCTGGAGTTAGACACCGCATCCCATTTAATGCCTCAAATGGTACCATTTGTATACAGGAATGAAAACTGTTATTATAAGAAAACTTAACCAAAGAAAGATGTTGGTCCCAACTTCCCTGATAATCCATCGAACAAGCGCGTAGCATATCCTCCAAAGTCTGAATTGTTCATTCTGACTGCCCATCTGATTGCGGATGAAAAGCTGTACTAAAATTTAATTCAGTACCCAATGACTTCTGAAGGCCCTTCCAAAAGTTAGAAGTAAACCTGGGAACACGATCAGACACAATGGAGAGGGGAACTCCATGTACCCTGACTATCTCTTTAAGATACAAACTGGAAGGTTGATCTAGGGAAAAAGTATCTCATATAACAAGTAAATGAGTAGATTTAGTCAAGCGATCAACAATAACCCAGATTGCATTATTACCTCGAGGTGTCTTCGGCAATCCCACAACGAAGTCCATGGATATATTCTCCCATTTCCAATATGGTACTGGTAGAGGCTGCAGCATACCTTTCGGTAATTGCTACTCTTCTTTAACCTGCTGACAAGTCAAACACTTCACAGTAAAATCAGCAATAACCCTTTTCATTCCGTCCCACCAGTAATACTCTCCCAGATCTCTGTACATCTTAGTACTGCTAGGATGAACTGAAAACGGAGAACTATGAGCTTCACATAACAACTCTCTCTTCAACTGTGAATCACAAGGCACACACAATCTCTTCCCAAATATCAAAACCCAATCATTGTCAATGTTTAATTCAGGCAACTTACCCTTCTGAACCAGCTCTACCTTTTTCAGCAACCCACTGTCTTTCTTCTGCCCTTGCTTAATTTTGTCTGATAGGGATGATCTCACTGATACCTGAAACAAAATAGAAGAACTTCCTCCACCAACAAATTTTATGCCAAATTTCATCAAATCAAAAACCAAAGGATCTCATTCCAAACATATCATGGTTAATGAAGCATTAATTTTTTGACACTAAACATCATCCACTTTATTTGATTTTCCTAGATGGTAATGAATTGTACAATCATAATCCTTGATTAATTATATCCATCTCCTCTGTCTCATGTTCAATTCCTTCTCAGTGAATATATACTTTAAACTTTTTTGATCAGTATATATTTCACACTTTACTCCATAAAAATGATGCCTCCAAATTTGTAGAGCAAAAACAATAACAGCTAATTCCAAGTCATGTGTAGGGTAATTTACCTCATGAGTTTTCAACTGATGTGAAGCATATGAAATTAACTGATCATTCTGCATAAGGACAAAACCAAGTCCCTTCAATGAAGCATCACTGTATATAACAAACTCACCATTCCTGGAAGGAAGTTCCAAAACTGTAGCATTCACCAATCTTCTTTTCCACTCCTATAAACAATCATCACATTATTTTTCCTAGATAAACTTAACACCCTTCTGAGTTTGCTTAGTCATTGGACTAGATAAACATGAAAAATTTTCAACAAACCTTCTATAGTAACCTACAAATCCAAGAAAACTACGGATCTTGATTACATTTGTGGGTATTGGCCATTCTTCAATAACTTTTGCTTTAGAAGGATCAACAGTTATGCCATTTTTTGAAACAATGTAACCAAGGAAAGAAATTTGTTGTGACCAAAACTCACACACGATGAATTTTCTATACAGTTTCTTTTCATTTATGTTTTGAAAGATAACCCTTAAATGACTTTAATGCTCCTCTTTAATTTTAGAAAACACCAAAATATCTTCAATAAAAACAACCAATATTTTTCAACTAAGTCAACTGAGCCATCACTGCAAAAAACTGTTTAGTTCTGATTCTGACCATCTCAGGACACTGATTTGAAAGTTCATTTCCCTCTATATGCCTTCCTAGAAAATCTATTCTGTTTCCTCTTTGAAAAACCATTCTTAACACAGAAATATCTTAGGAGGAGAAACATGGTAATCTTCAAATGATATAACTTTTCAATCATACCATAAATTAATTTCTAATTTAACAATTTTCTAACTCCTAAAGTTGTCTAAACCGACCTCTGATACCAACTATAAAACCCCAGTCTTAAATATTACTTAACATTGAATTTAATTAATAATTCCCATTGACGATATTTTTAGGTTTAGAGTTTTAGAGAATTAGATCTTAACTATTACATATCAAAAGATTACTAATTAGACACTTCTACTAAGTTTCCATAAAATAAAAGCTCTTAAAAAAACATGTCTGGTTCCATGTTTTATATAGCATGACTTTCCCTTGATTCCATCCTTGACACTATTCCACATTAAGTCCTATGAAAATCATTTCAAAAAAACTTGGGGTGATCATAAAAATCTCAGTAAGGGAAACACAAAGAATGAAAACTTGTAGTTTTTCAAAACAACATGTAAACCATGTATACTTTATCAAAGTAATACTTTGCACCTTCAAGAATTAGTAAAAACTCTGCACTGAATAAAAGATCAATACTTACCCTTTTTTAACCAAAAGTTTACAATAAAACCCATATAATGAACACATAACATATGAAGGTAACTTGGGACATAAAAATACTTAAATGGAATAACCATACGGTCGACTTCCACACATATCACAAAATGGAATAGCCATATGACCAACTTCCATACCCAATGAATTGGAGGTTATAAAGTAACCACCCATCCTGGTATTCACGGCACCACTCGTCATATAGTTTATCACGTAACCACCTATCAAATGTCCAAGTACCATTATAAAATCATAAGACATAAAACAAATATAATGGAAAGAAAACATTTACACACTTTGATCACAATATATCACTTAAATATGTTAACATAACAAATACATTCTAAAAACCATTTTCAATACCAAAATACATAATAGAGTATACGGTATTTATATCATTTTAAAAAACATTACGGCTTGTTGTGAAAGCCAAAGACCAAATAATACTCGCGGCGGCGGAAAAGGTCGTTGTCATCGCGTATGTTAAAAGAAACATTCCTTTTTTTCATTTAGTAAAACGCTTCATAGAAAAAGATTCCTTTTGTATAAAAGTCAAAGTCAAAGGGTTATATATATCTTATAAAAGAAAGTTGTGTATAAAACTAAATATGCCTCAATGAAAGGGGATTGAGACGAAGTCCCTTACCTCAGGTCTGACTTGACTCGATCGTTCTTTAACGTCCTGAATAATAAAATTGAGTTAATTTCTACTTGCTTAAGAACCTTTTTCGAGTTCATTATTCCTTTTATATCACTTATTGCCATGTTATAAAAATTATGTAATAATTTAAGTTAAAAATGTTTGTTTTGTCGATATTTGGTTCTTAAGTCGAAAGTGGAATTCTTACAATTACATGTTGTTCATGTGGTCAAAGGTTCATTATATCCATAATGATATTTATGATTTGGATATCATATATATCATATATATCCAGAATATACATGTATTTATAATATTAAATAATCATTTAGAGGTAATAAATGAAATGCACCATTCATGGAGATGGTAAGTCGTACGTACGAATGAACACTACTTTAATTTCTATGTCATATTAATGGAATTAAAACTAAATGAGAGATATTATATTTAAATTCCAAAATTATATTCATCATTTAGATTTAACATACATCATATATATCCATTATATATATGTACTTATAATATTACATTACATATGGGGATAAGAAATGAAATGAACCATTCATGGAGACGGTAAGCCGTATGTACGGATGAACGCTACTTTCATTTCTATCTCATACTTTAATGGAATGAAATAAAAATTTTATAAAGGTATATTATAATTCCAATATAATATCATATATAATATTATTAAATCTATCCTTTATGTGTACCACATATGGTATTAACGAATCAAATCACTTTTAGGGGGTGGTAGTCTGCACTTCCTAAAGAAGAATTTTATTTGGTTCAATAGAATGTATAAGAGTGACCAAAACTATATTTAAAGAGGGTTCACCATCAAAAGGCAATAGTTCTAACTTTTAGTGAATAATAGAGTATCTATGCCTAAAATTAAATTCTTTTTCTTATTTTAAGCCTTTATCTTTTATTGGATAAATGTAAAAACATTTAAAAAACATATATAATAATATTTTAGTTATTTCTATTCATTCCCGCCAATACAACGGCTACGTGTTAACTACAATTTAAAATAATATTATTTTATTACTAGTGTGCAATGTAAGATTTCAAAGAAGCTCTTTTTTGTGTATTGGGTACGCTATCAAACATAGAAACCCCTTTAATGTAAAATTAATATTTAATTCGTAAATATGAATAAATATGTAAATGTTTTATTCTTTATTTACCTGGGATGTTATAGATACAATTAAACAAAGAAATCTCATCAATAAAAATAGATGAAACTCACTCTTTTTAATGGATAGACGTCACTCAAAGAAATTTAAATAATTAGAATAACCACCTTACATTAATGAGTTTAATAAAATTCAAAAAAAATTTATAAAAAATGTTTATTCAACATGTAAAATGACCTTGTTCGTTAAATAAAAATAGTTTTCAAAAAAATAAAAAATAAAACAATGAAAAACAAAAAACTCATAAAGGGAGGGTATCCTCGAGCTTCCACCATCAACTACTGGTAAGACATTTTTGATCAGGGATTGATTACATCATGAAATACTACTCTAGTATTGAATATCATCTCAAACAAACTTCATTCTCTCCTTCCAAACATCATTTGTAATGGAATTAGATTTGAGAATATATAGTTGAAAGGTTGCCGCAATGGTGATGTCCAGTTTCTGTCCCCGGAATATTGGATTGATATTATAATTCCTCCTAGAATAATTTTTTAAAAGTTTACTCAAAAATATTATTCTCATGCGAGTTTTATTTCTCCTTACAAAATTTGAGGCAATTTATACAATTGAAGAAAAATTTATATTTGAATTAATGAAGTGAACATTTTATCAATGAATTATCTCTTGAACATCCTCCACTTTCATATACCCAATGAGAATAATAATTAAAAAATCTAAATTTTTTATTAAACATTGTGATGTTCTTTGAATTACAATATCTATTATAGCAATGTTAACATCAATCCTACAACTTTAGGCTTATTTATATATAATTCATTGATTGTGTATCAATTATTTTCGGAAAAATATTTTCTAAATTGGGTGACTTTTTTTCCTCCAAATGGTATATTCAACAATGTACTAGTTAAATAATATAAATTTCAAAATCCATGAGTTCTTAAAAAAGGAATTATTAAAATTAAATATTATTTTTAAAGGTTATTCCCAAAACAACAGAATGTTAAAAAAAACTAAAATTTAGAATTTTATAATACTCCAAATTTAGTTCAAAACTCTAAAAAATTATGGAAATGATGCAATTATATATAAAGAACATATTTTTGGATATTAAATATTTGAAATATGCATGAAAAATTATGGAAATATGAGTTTTATTAGAGTTTTAGGATGTGTGTGAATTACTAGCACCTGAATATGGTTACTATAAAGAATAATGATCCAATACCCAGAATCAATGACCTATTCAACCGATTTAGAGGGTTGAGATGTTTCTTGAAGATTAACCTCAAGTATAGCTATCACCATCTTTGATTTTGGGATGAGGACATACCAAATATGGAATTTTAATGTCATTATGGACGCTAGAAGTTCTTTATGATTCCTTTGAGTGTGAAAACTCCCCAATAGTTTTCATGGGGCTCTTGAACTGGATCTACCAGCCTTTATTGGATCAATTTGTGGTGGTCTTCATTGATGATATCCTAGTGTAATTAGTATTATAGTAATATAATATAATACTTCTAAGTATGGTTCAAGAAATAATACATGATAACCCTCTTTACTATAAGATATCAATGTGGTGTTCTATATTCTAGAGGTCCGCTTAATGGGCCCTATAATATCCGAAGAGGGAGTATTGGTGGACCTCAAGAAGGTTGAGGTAGTGCCATCTTTGGTGCTACCCAACAGAGTGAAAGAGGTATGGTACATCCCTGTGTTGGTTGGATACTATGAAATATTCTTTCTCAATTTCTCCCATATTTCGGCACCCTTGTTTTATTTGACATGAAAGCGGATTCATTTAGTCTGGATAGAGAGGTAAAAATATTATTTTTAGGAGATAAGGAGGAGGTTAAGCACCTCCATCTTGAGACTTCTAGTAGAGGGTGTTGTTTATGTAGTTTTTTGTTATTCCTCTATAACTATACATAGTTTTTTATGATGTATGGGAAGAAATTGATTACCTAAGGGTCCAAAAATCATAGACCATACTACAAGAAAAAGGATATTGAGTAAAAAATTGTGTTATACACCATAAAGATGTTGTTACACTAGCTTATGATTGAGTTATTTAGTTTCTATTAAAACCCAAATTGTGTAAAATATATATTATTAACAAATGATCTCAACTTGTGATATAGGTGATGACTATAGTAACTCCATGATTATGACTTTAAAATAGGATATACTCTTAGAAAGGGGAATGTTGTGGAAGATTCTCTCAGAAAGAAACTTTGTTATCATTTTTTGAGAAATGTTTCATAGTATTTGGCTTCATTGTAGTTATCCTTAGTGAATTAGGATAATAAAAATTACCTTTATTTGATGGTTGTTACCAATCCAATTATTTGGTGAGTTTGGGAGGCTCATCTTTGAGATGATGACTATGAGGCCCTGTGTGTTAATATATCCACAGGATGTTCTCTTGAGATATTTTATGAATGTGAGGAGCACAAAATCCTTTTATGAGGATGGGACTTGCTACCAAAGACATTAATTGAGGTGGTTTTTAGGAGGTTTCATAATTCCTCCTTGCTGGTACAGATAGGTGTGGTAAATATACACTGGGACCTTTGATGTTAGTTCTTGTGTTTTAGAATAAAGAATCGTGTCATAGAGTTTGTGTCTTGATTCCCCACATGTAAACAAGTGAGGATTGATCACCATGTTATAGATAGTTTAGACCATCCACATGAGGTTTCAGAGTAGATGTGGGGTGGTATATCTATAAACATAATGATTGGAAAACCATGATTTTATAGAGGAAATGTTTCCTTTTGGGTGATCTTAGACTGACTCACCAATTTGGACCACTTCTTAGCCATCTGAGAGAATAGTTTATTAGAGAAATTGACATTCCTTTATAGATTCATGGAGTTGTCTTGATGATCATTTTATACCATTATGTTCATTTCATTTCATAATTATATATTGGATTTCATGAGGCCTCTAGGAACATGTTACATCTGAGCATGGTGTTTAACCCTAAACAGATTGCTAGACTGAGTGACCCAATCTGGTAAAAGTGAAAATTATACATGATTTTATTTTGGACTTTGGTCATAGTTGGTAGGATATTGTAACATTGAGGGAGTTTTAATATAAAAAACTACTATTTTACCATAGGTGTGGCAACATTTTATGCCTAATCTGGGAGAACCCACAATTCACCACTATAATGTACTGATCCACTGAAGAATGATCTTGTGGGTCTAGAGTTGGTGTGAGAAAAAATAGAAATGGTTAAGATCATTCAGGAGTGGTTGAGGACTATCCATAGCTGTCAAAATTTTTATGTGGACAAATGATGGAGGCCTTTAGAGTTTGATAAGGGAGACTATGTGTTTATAAAGGTATCACCTAGGTGGGATTTGTAGAGTTTTTGGTGGGGTGAAAAGTTATCTACAAGGTTCATTGGTACTTTTTATATATTGCATAGGGTTTTTGAGGTGGTGAAAAAATTGGACCTACTACTATAGTTAGATCAGGTACATGATGCATTCCACATGTCATAGATGAGGTGATATGTTTTTGCCTAGTCACATATTATCGATTGGGGCATACTGGACATCGAGGATGGAGCTACTTTTTAGAGTACCTATTAGAGATTGAGGATCAGTAGGATAAGATCCCTTGTGGTTAAGAAATTACCTTGGTGCATATCCTATGGTAGCATGAGAATATTTAGGTGGGAACCTCAGAGTAGGATAACTAGATGTGAGATCAATATCCCCATCGTTTTTAGTATGATTTTTTCTTTCTAGAAAAAAAGACTGGCGTTGAGGAGAATGAATTGAATCCTTTTCCATTATAAATATTTGGGATATTTTAAATAATATTTTCAAATCTAGGAGCTGAGATTGCATGGTATTCTGGGGCCCATGGAGGCTTAGTTATGAAATAATATAAATATTAAATATATTATATCAAACCTGAACTAATTTTCATTAATAGTATAATTAATCCTGATTATATTTTATTATTAAAAACATTAGGGAAACATTAAATTAGGTATATGTGTTTTACCCTAGGACAGACATAATCTTTTTCAACCCCGGGGTTCTGGTAATGTATAGTTGGAGGTAAAAATAAATAAATAAATAAATAAATAAATAAATATGGTATTTTAATAACAATGACCTAATATAATTTTATAAAAGCCCACTAAAGGAATCTTTGTAGGTTACATTCATAACCCTAGTGATTTAGAGTGGATCCATTGTAGAAGAATTATCGAAGGAATGACTATGGATCATGGTTTGGAAATCAGTGCAACAAGGATTTTTGTAGAAGTCTCCAATGAAAGTGATATATGACCATTATTCTTCATAAATACATCCAAACATGAGGTATGAATTTTTTTTATTAGTTTAATCCTCTTGAGATTATCCCATGAATAACATTATTAAACTCCATTAAAAACATAAATTCATGGTCCAGTAATGTTTGAAGGTATTGAGTTATCTTCCGACAGTTAAAATTTGAGGTTATTTGATTTTTTTTGTTCTTCGTTCATTGTTCTAATGATAGTGAGTCAAGGAAAACCAAAAAAAATTGATGAGTTCCATTATACTTGTCCTATTTTTGGGATTTCCAACCTTTTATTATACTATAATCATTGGCATCCCATTTGTTCAGGAGTTTAAAAGTTACCTAGAAACCAATCATTATGCATTCAAAAATTGGTACAATAGATCATTTCCATTAGTGAGCTATTGATATAAATGACACAATTGATATTTTTTGGTTACTACAGATGGTTTGGGATAGATTTTTATCAATTTGGGATACCTCATTTGGTGGTTTTGTAGGCGGTGAAGGTGTGGTTTGATTGGAGGTGACTCCATAGAAAAGGATGTGGCCGTAATCTGGCCACTGGTGATGATCAGAGTTTTTTCATCCAATATAGATGATTTTGGGTGATATTTTAGGCTATATAGAAGCTAGAGGTGACATGAATTAGACCACATGAAAAACTAGTAGTTTTTTAAAAATTCTGACAATATGTCATGAAGTATAAAAAAACACACCATGTAGTACCTTGACATCAGCAGCTAGGGTTTCAAAAAGAATTAAATTTCACACACAGTGTTGTACCCAAAAAATACCATGTGACTCAGTCATGGAAACATAGAATATACCCTTGGGTACATTGGCGTATACATGGCCAGGTACATGGGTACATGCATTTTGCTTGGGCATAACTCAATACTAGAACATGGATCGGTACAGGATCATTGAGGAACAACCCAAAGTACATGGGAATAAACTAGAGCACATGAGAAGGCCCATGGTAGAAATAAATTCCTTTTACTCTCAATACATTCCTTATACTTTATTTGAGGTAGTTGGAGGCCCTTATTATCTTCAGTGTATAACCATTTCTTTAGGGTAGTTGGGTTTCATGAGTACCTCTGTGTTACTTGATGTGGGATATTCTATTATGTATTCTTCCTAATGTGGGGTTTTATGAATTTGTGTGACCACTACACTCTATTTTGATCCCCAACATATAGGTTTATTCCTGATAGGGTTCAACACAACCAAAAATCCTTAGGAGAGATCCCCTATTTGTGTATAAATATTTTTTATTACATTGTATATTTATTCATGATGAGGCCTAATGGGAAAGACATATCAGATGAGTTCTATCAGCATTTTCATGTCCGTGGAGTGAGTTATAACAGACTAGTGTTACTTTTAATCCTTGAGCATGAATTACATGATAACATTATGGTTATGAAATTATCCTGAGAATTTGTATCTATCCCAAGAATATCTATTTTGTTATTGTATGTCACATATTATGGTGGAAATTACCTTGTGATGATGAGATAACTAATCACTTGATGGTTTATGTTTTGTGAGTTCAGATTGTCTTAATGGAGGTTGTTATACTTGCCCCTAGATGGGATATGGCTATACATGTCACGTCTTATACAGATTATGGGACTTTAGATGGGGTCCTATGTTGATTAGGAGAAGATACAACCCTATTGAGATAGAGAGATCATGGTTCATAAAAGGTGTTTCATTTGAAATACATCCCCTCATAACATTGTAAGTTGGACTCTATTATTGTTTTTTGTAGATTTTATTTGACCCTTTTTATCTTTGGTAAATTTTTTGTACATTAATTTTAGGATGTAGAGGTTTGCATGAATTTGGGTATCAGTTTTACTTTTTCGATAAACACAATGTTGGTGGAATGGAGTTGTGTTCTTGTGTACTGGAACCATATTCTAAGGCCTCCCATGTGTGCGATATTCCTACCCAACACTTTTTTCAACCCATAGCCTATTAGTGGAATGAATGGGGTTTCACACTTTGCTTATCATTGGCCTGGTAGGCCATAGTGAATTAGGTCATGAAATATATATTAAAATCTCTCTGAATGTTTTTTAAAGATAATTTGATTAACCAAATCATATCGTTCAAGAGTGATAAACCCAGTGAGAAATAAATATGCATTATCCGTGCACCAGAATGGTGGACAAGATATACTTGACAAAGTCTTTTTTAGGTTTGTTAACCCAAGATATATATTTTCCAAATCCACATCCTCTTATAATATCTAGATATATATTTATTTCTTAGAAAACCACACAATCTATACTTTACCGAAACAACACGATGTTTTCTCAAACTTATCCTTATGGGTTTCACTAATTCTTTCTAAACTAATCTCCCAAAAATTAAAAAACTGATATCCTAAATAACTAAAACCAAGTATTATACATTCTATATGCACCCAATATAAACATGATATAAATAATATATTAATCACATGGTTTAGAAATTATATCACATTACCGTTTTATAGTCAAAGGGAAGACAAGTTTGGTGCCTTGGACATTAGATACATAATCATATTATTTTATAACACTTGAAAAAAAAATTCCATAATTTTTTCCTCTCGACCCTTTCTTATAAAACCCATATTATTTAATCATCTTCCAAAACATAGGAATAGTAACATAAGTAAGAGGTGAGCTCAAAATCTTATAAAGGAAAAAGACAAATCATAATGTTTTATACCATATGCATGGGGATAATATAAGGAAAACATAAATATAAAAATAATAGATTATAAAACCATTCAAGATAATAATAAAAATGAAGGAGCCTCCAAATATTATTAATTTTTTTAATGAATCATAAAATATAAAACATATTACATGTGAACAATACATAAGGTTCGGGCTATTCGGGTTAAAACATAAGGTGTGGTATACATGAAAACACATAATTTGTGAAACATAACATTTCCTGGAAATTAAATACATATTGAAAATTGAAATAAATTGATAAGAAAAGGAAATGTGTCATAATGTATTAAAATTAAAAATGTGTCACATCAATATTAATTGGAAAACATTTGTGTGGAAACCCTTTATGCCCATGCCTATGTGAACAAACTTTTTATGTATATGTCTAAAAATGTGAACAGACCCATAATTTCCACTCCAATGTGACCATACTCATTATGTCCACACCCAAATATATAATTTTATACCATGGAAATAGAGAAAAATATAGGACCATAATAATCATTATCCATAAATATGTGTTCCACTTAAAAAAATTCATCATCACATCTTAAATAACAAATGAAAAAGGAATCGGTTTCTTAAGCATATCACATAACAAGAACTTATGAAATAATATGATATTTAAATATAAGTAAAAAAATTTGTTCATAAAATAATAAATTATAAAACATAAATTCATGATAAATACATCATTTGATAATAATGAGAACCAAATCATTATTTTTTTGAAAACCTTTTGTATTAATTATTTAAAATGATATAATTTTGAGTATGTTTTCAAAAAGTTTTATTTTTTAGATAAGTGGAAATAGTAACATATATGAAATTGATTTTGGTTGAAATTTTTTTACCTAGAAATAGTGAAGGAACATATACCCAAATGGAAATTCATATAAAATCAATGCTAAAGAATAAAACGTGGAACTCAAATAAAGGATTTGAGTTACCGAGTCCCTTAACTTTACCCTAAAATTCCTTGGAATGATTTAACCTCCTATATCATAAAGAGTGAAATATTATTTAATTAATTTAGAACCTTATTTTTGTAAATTAATGTTTACAATATCCATTAATAATAATTTAATTAATTTAATATAATTTTTTATTCTCTTTTCAAATTAGGTGTTAATAATCTTAACTTTTTAGAACTAGGTTTGTAAAAGTGGTGTTGATATTCATTTTTCTCCCAAATATAATATTTTAAAACCATTAAATATTCATTAATTTAAATTTTTTAAATAATATTAATGTTATAATTCAATTATGGGGGGGTGGGGGGTTATTCATGTTTTATGAAAATAGAAATGATGAAGAAGTAGTTTCAAGTTATTTACTCATATCGATGGATTTCCTTATAATGATCATTATTTTTTTGTTTTATTGAAGATGTAACATATTAATTATATATATAATTATAAATATAATATGTAATTTTAAAATATAAACCAATACGATACTTTTATTTTATTAAAGGTAAATAGAAACAATTTATTCTTGAGGTGGTAGTCTGTACGACACACGATTTACATATACATTTTTCGTAATGGAAAAGGGGAGGGCGAGTAATGCTATTAACATTATTATACTAACATAATATTATTAAAATGATACTGATTTAATAATTTTAATAAGGTGTAATAAAATTTTAGGATGAAGTAATGATTATAATGAAATAATAAAATGAAGAGAGGTTTATGAACTTATACCTCACTTATTCAATTATCACCTTTGAGAAAGGGATTAATCCTTTGAGGGGTGGTATTTTGAGCTCATTAATATTTATATGTGCGTATAGAATATTATTTTAGTGTATGGTGTGCTATTTGTTTTGGTTTTTTTAGTGATGGTAAGTGATGAATGGAGTGCCCCATTTATAATTGAAAATGAGTGCCATATTTGCAGGTACCCAAAATGATTCAATAATGGGAAGTCAATATCAAGAAAAGTTCTTCCAAAATTGTTAAATTATTGATTTTAGGTAATTAATGTTCTATAAACACCACCAAAATTCATAAATAAACATTTTTAGACTATTTATTCCCTTTTCCTCTAAGATTAATAAAATTTACCATTTTAATTTTCACCACATTAATAAGTTTTTACCAAGGAAATTTATACTTTAATAATGAAAATAAAATAATACTTCTTAAGTAGTTTGGAATAAATAATTATAAATATTAAATTAAATTTATTAAATAAAAATACTATGTGTAACTAAAATTAATTCTAACATAAACACATGTAATTAAAAAATTATTCTTTGAAAAAGATTATTTTAAAGAAAAAAAGATTTATGATTTTGGAATAAATATAATTTACATTTATTTCAGTGAATTTAAAAGAGTAATAATTATTAAAATATTATTTAACTAATAATATAATAAATAAAAAACTTCCCTGAATTATTTTTCAATTAATTAATTAAAATTGTTGAAAAAATAGTTTTTATTAAAAAACTACATATATTTTAAAAATGTTGAGCATGTGTTTATGAATTGAAAAAAATCAATATGATTTATTATACATTATCATATATAATTTAATAGGAAAATTATTCAAAAAATTTTAATGTATTCATATAATAAAATAATTTGATACAAGTGATTAAATTAATAAAATCAGTATTCTCATTATTCACAAGAAAATTAGGGACCTCCAAAAAATATTTAATGTTCATCTTAATATAATTTGATTATGATCAATAAAATAATTATTTTAATGTTTTCAAAATAATATCATTAAATTTATAAATTTAACCTTAAAACAAAATCAAAAAATATCCGGAAAAATAGTTTTCTTAAGTGATCATTTTTCTATATTAAAAATTATTTCAAAATCAATGTTAATAAATCTTGAAAAATAACCATTTTATAAAATAAAATTTAAGCATAATAATTTTTTTATTAGTTACATTTATTTACCAATTGGGTTGATATTTAATATATACTTTATTTATTTTATTTTATTCATATATTTATTTATATATATTTCATATAATTTTAAATACTTTTTATACCTTTTAAATTCATGTCTATATTTTGATAGACTACATTTTTTTGGTTTCAAATTTTCATGTAGAGAAACTAATAAATCAATGTATTTAATGAAGGAGGTAAAAGCATCTTTTTACAGTTCCGACCACTATAATTTCTATATTTTATACTCTAAAATCGTTATATTGATGGAATAATGCACAGATACCACTTGTAACACCCTGACTAAGATCACATGAATATTGACCGTTATAGTGACCCTATGACACATCAAGCATGCCTACCCATATTTCAAAGGATACTGATTAGTGGCGTAGTTTTATGACCAACATTGTTGAGTCTATACAAAATATATTATAAAAATAAATAATTAAATCATCAATAAAAGAATATGAGAATATGTGAATGGTATCATTATTAATCTAAAAAAATAATTTTTTTTACATAAATTAATTTTATTTTAATATGAACCTTTATTGTCATACATAAATCATATCCTAAAATGTCATACTATTTGACCAATCATATAAAAAATTAAAAAAGTAAGAAAACATACAGAAATTGTCATGACCAGCCTTCACCAAGATGAGGGAAGGGACAAAAGGTTGCGAGACCCTTCGTTCTTCAAGTTGAAGGAGAGATAATGACCACCGAGACCCGCCCCCAATAGGTCCCGGAGTGGAGAATAGCACCAAGGGTATATAATCACACACAAGATGGAAGGCATTACCCCTTTTTTCATTTTAATAGGATTGAGAGATAGGATAATAAATCCCAACAACGCCAAAAGTGGAAGTAAAGGTAAATACAAAACAAACCTTTCCCATATGAATCTTCCAAAAGTAAATACTACAAGGTACAAGAAATCCCCAAAATGAAATTACCAAAGATAGAAAAGAGCAATGACAATTTTCCCAACTTCTGAACTAGTAGGATCCTGCACAATCCATGAATTCCTCCTGGAAACCTTAAAACAGTTTTATATACATAGGGTGATCATACAAGTATACTCAGTAGGGAAAACCAAAGACTCTCGTACACAAGTGTGGAGGCATTCTAATGCCCCGTGAGAAAGGAGATAACCCAAGCACCTAACAAGGAAAACTATCCACCCAATCCTCACCAAGGCACACTCCCCAAATAATGCAATTCAAGTAATGTATAGTAATAGCACATCGATATTTGGGTACCCCGTGCCACTTTCAAACTAGTTATTGGAAAAATCCTACACATCTAACCTCTCCTGCCATTGTCACCGTAGTCCCACTGCTACACCCCGCCCGCACACACCTGGGCTAGAACAACTACTTCCATTCTCGAAGACGCCTGGGCCTCATCCCGAATACACATGTGAAAAATCCTCCCTGCACACACCTAGGCAACCACCACATCTACCCTGCATGAATATTCTTGGGCTATAATGGACCTCGGGACATCACATCCTATATGATGAGTCTTGGGCTATTCATGAAATGGAGTAGAAAAGGAGCTAATAACCAGCCACTCGTAGGAGTACTTGAAAAAACACCCTCCCGCATGAAATGGGGGGTGTTCGGCAGTAGGTGATCAACTTGGGTGGGGTGCGAATAAGAAACATAAGAACTGCAATTACATAAAATATATATAACAAGATCTCACCCCAACCTAGGAGTTCCAAAACCAAATTAAAAACAAACACCCTCGTTATTATTCATTCACAAGAAGCACTGAACCTACAACCAAGTCACCACTCATCCTGGAAAATGATTCACCATTGAGCCCATTCTTATTTTCATGTTCAAGTGATCCCATTTAAGTGAATTCTGAACTACTTGGAAACTTACCAACATAACCACAAGCCAAAGAAATAGAAACAGCCAAACAACAATTTAAGAATTCACACCCGGTTCTCTTGTGAATTCACAACAACAAAGGGATCCGTGGGATCCCTAAAAGTACTGGAACCAAACCAAGCCTCGAGATATATCCCCAAAAAAATTTAGATTCACAAAAAACAATCATACCACAACAGAGGATCCCATCCCCATAAAAACAATAGAATACCCACCCTTCATGATACACAGTAAGAGAGACAAAGGAAAAACCCTACCTAGATGATCAAAGATCAATGATTCTCTTGATGTTCCAAGAACTGGGGATGTGAAACTTGCAGGGGAGGAGTGTCCATGATTCAAATAATGATCAGTAAGGGATCCAACACATGCGCACCACCTGCCTAAGGATAGGAACTCCAAACGCTCTAAGGGAAGAGCGATCCCAGCCAAGAATAAGAAAAGGAGGAGGGCTAGTGCGATATAAAGATGAGTCCAGGAATTACTGGATATCAAGATCTTTGGTGGTTTTAAAGGCGGATCATGGTTTCACTACACAGTTGGGTGGTTACACATTACCGAATTAATTGTTATTTAATAACTCTCATCGGAAATTGGTGCTAACAGCTATGAATTTAATGGATTTTATATAAACAGAGGGGAACTTTACACGAACACACAATGGGGTCTGTTGAGGGTCTCCCCAATCTTAGGAATTTAAACATTGATTATGGGAAAAAAAGGCCTTGAAAAACTTACAAAAGGTTAGAAAAGGTTTAAAAGTAGTGTTAAGGAAAAAAATATTGATGAAAAACTCGAGAAGGATGTGTGACACCGGTCATGTCACACCGATCAGTGGCACACCGATTGTGTCACACCGATCGGTGACACAAAGATCGTGTGCCCCCGATCGGTTGCACACCGATCGGTTGCACACCGATTGGTCGCACACCGATCGCTCACACCAATTTGTGCCACACCGATCATGTCGCACTGATCGGTGACACACTGATCGTGTCCCATCGACCAGTGACACATTGATCGTGTCACACCGATTAGTGACACACTGATCACACTGATCAGTGACACATCGATCATGTCACACCAATCGGTCGCACACTGATCGGTCGCACCAATCGGCGACACACCGATCATGTCACACCGATTGGTCACACACCAAAATTAATCCTACCACAGAGACTCCAACCTTAAGATCCGGAATTTGGAAAAGGGATAGACCATGAGGGTCTGGGACATTACATTTGATACCTCTTGAACTATTCTCATCCTCAAGAATTAATGCTAGACCTAAATAGAAGAGAGGGTTCCAAAAACCCCCCCTCCCTTGAAAGATACCCCACGGGGACAAACCATGCCAAACAGCCACGCCAAACTCATGGTCCATATTGTCCCAACACACGGTTTTGGGAGTTACTTCCTTCATGTCAATATACTATCCGTTTTGGGTGCCACTAACTCACCCGCACGGGTTTAATCGCATCCACCTTAATCTGTCTTAGTTAGGGATCAAGTCCTCCCTTCCCCACATATCAGGACTTTTCATAACATTCACAAGGTAGGGGAACAAAACAACTCCTATACCAACAAGGTCAGCATTACATCACAAACAAGTACAAAATGAAACAGAACAAAACTCAAAATAGCTCTGGGTATTAGGCATGAATCTGTGCCTCCCGTTCCTAGGTACTCTTCTCGAGCCCACCATGATTCCATAACACACGAACCAAGGGAATGGTCCGTCCATGGAGTACCTTCTCCTCACGATCCTTGATTCTCACAGGTATTTCCACAAACATCATGTCAACCTTTATGTCCATCTTTCCCTAGTCAAGGACATGTGAATCATGATGTAGATACCGTCGGAGCTGTGACACATGGAAGACGTCATGCATTCTCCATAGTGTCGGTGGTAGCTCTAGCTGATAAGCCACTTCACCAACCCGCCACAGTACTTCGAACGGTCCAACAAACCTAGGAGAAAGATTACTCCCCCTACCGAACCTCTGTTTCCCACACTGAGGGGAGACCTTCAAGAATATGTGGTCCCCAACCTCAAAATCCAAGGGTCTCCTCCTATTATCATCATATGACTTCTATCAGTCGCGGGCCACCTTCATCCTCTTCCGTATAAGCTGAACCTTCTCCTTCATGCTCTGCACCACTTCGGGGCCAAGAACACCTGCTTCCCAAACCTTGGTTTAGCATACGGGTGAGCGACATGGCCTTCCATAAAATGCTTTGAACGGAGCCATACCAATGGTATAGTGATAGCTATTATTGTAGTAAATCTCTACCAGTGGAAAGTGTCGTAGCCACAATCCCCCAGAGTCCAGAATACATGCCCGTAGCATATCCTCCATTGTATGGATGGTGCGCTCTGTTTGTCTATCTGTCTGGGGGTGGAAAGCTATGCTAAGACGTAGCTAGGTGAAAAAAGCATGCTTCAATACTCTCCAGACTCATGGGGAAAACCACGCATCCCTATCCAAGACTATGAAACTTGGAACCCCATGCAACCGCACTACCTCATCCACATACCTCCGTGCTAAGGCATCTGCTACACCCGACTCCTTGAGGGCAAGAAAGTGAGCTGATTTCATCAATCGGTCCACCACTACCCAGATAGCATCACAACCTCCTTGAACCTTGGGTACTCCTGTGATGAAATCCATCGATATGTCATCCCAATTCCACTTGAGGACATCTAAAGGTTGTAACAGACCACCTGGAACACGATGTTCAGCCTTCACCTGCTGACACAAAAGGCACCTGGCCACAAACTCTGCCACTGCTCGCTTTACCCGAAGCCACCAAAACTGACTCCTCAGACCCTAGTACATCTTGGAAACTCTCGAGTGCACTGCTAGGAGTGAGTTGTGGAACTCACCATGAACTCTCTCGCTCATCATCTCATGAACAAACAACTTTCCTCGGAAAAGCATCTGATTCTGACCATCCTCCGTCCATCCTACCAGAGCATCACCTTGGTTGACCCAGTCACACATTAGTTCACCATCTATGTCTCCCCACTGAGACTCCTCCACCTTCTGTAGGAAAGAGGATTGTACTGTCATCTAAAACATAAAACCTCTACGACCATCCTCCCGTATATCCAGTTGTAGGGCAGCCAACTCCTCCATCACCTTCCAAGCATCTGCTGACTCTCAAACCACATTCTTCTGCGACTTCCTACTAAAGGAATCAGATACCAAATTCCCTTTTCCTGGGGATTAGGAAATATCTAAGTCGTAGTCCTGAAGAAACTCCATCCAACTTCTCTATCGTAAGTTCATGTCCCACTGGGAGAAGATATACTTCATGGTCTTGTGATCCGTGAAGACCACAAAACGTTCCACAATGAGGTAATGCCGCCACAACCTTAGTGTGAGCACGACCGCCATAAGCTCTAGATCGTGGGTGGCGTAGTTATGCTCATGGGGACATAACTGTCTAGACCCATAAGAGATTACCCCTTGTCGTTGCATCAGCTCACACCCAAGGCCTTGTTCTGAAGAATCACAGAACCCCTCATACGCTACTACTTCTTCTGGAAACCTTAACACCGAGGCACTAACCAACTTCCCCTTTAGATAGCTGAAGGCTGCCTTACACTTCCCACTCCACACAAAATCCTAGTCCTTCTTGGTCAAGGTTGTCAAAGGTTCTACAACTCTGGAGAAGTTGGGTACGAACCTACAGTAGTAACTTGACAGACCTAAGAAACTATGAACTTCTATCAAACTATTGGGTGCAGCCCAAGACACAAACACCTTGACCTTTGATGGGACCACCTATATTCCCTGATCGGACACCACGTTTCCAAGGAAGTTCACTTCTCACGTCCACAACATGCACTTGGACAATTACCCATGGAGTTGGTGCTGTCAGAGGACTTCTAAAACCGTTCTCAGGTGTTCAGTGCGATCCTCCTCTGACCTTGAGTAGATCATGATGTCTTTAATAAACACGACTACAAACCGATCCAGGTATTCCTATAAGACAGAGTTCCAGAGTCCCAGGAACACAGCTGGTATGTTCGTAACACCAAACAACATGACTACAATCTAAAAGTTTTCATCCATACACCTAAAGGCAGTCTTTGAGATGTCACCCTCATTCACCATAAACTGGTGATATATAGACCATAGATCAATCTTAGAGAACCTAACTACTCCCCTCAGCTGGTCAAAGAGATCGTCTATCCTCGAGAGAGGGTAACCGTTCTTGACCGTTACCTGATTCAGTCTCTAGTAGTCTATCCATAGTCTGAGACCACCATCTGCCTTCTTTGTGATCAAGATAGGAGGAAACCATGGTGATGCACTTGGTCGAACAAAACCCTTCTTCATCAAATCGTCAATCTGAATCCGCAACTCCCGCAACTCAGAAGGCACCATCGGGTAGGGAGCCATCAAAATAGGACGGGAACCAGGTTTCATGTCTATCCCGAACTCAACATCACGTCAAGGGGGTAGACTCTCCACTTCTTCAGGGAAGACGTCCATAAACTCATTGACGGTCCCTGGGACTTCTGCCATTTCTGTATCCACCGACTCCACTGATAGTTCAGATAACAAAGAAAAGAGGGGATCCTCTCGCCTGTTGCTTTTCTGGAAACCCCGCTTACCGACGAAAGTTAGAGGTCAGCCACCCAAATCCAAAAACAAAATCATTCCTCGAATGTAGTCAATGAAGACACATACAGATAACAACCATTAAATGCCTAGGATGACATCATATTAATTTATCTACAATAGAAGAATATCCCTAATAAACTAATGTGGCCCTATCATCAGTCTACACCCTCAGAAAACATAAAACAAGTCAGTCTGACCTTTGATTGGCATGCTTAGCACTAGGAGCACTGGAAGTCTCTCAGTGTCTAAACCAAGAGCATGGGCCAAACTGGGTAAAAAAAAGTAGTGAGAAGCTCTTGTATCGAACAAGGCATAGGCAAGATTACTAAACAAGCTGATCGTACCTCAAACAACTTCTGGACCTATTGGAACTACTGCCTCTACGGTGTACAACTGCCCATGCCCAACTCCTCTGCCTCTCTTTTGTTGGCCACTTCCCAGAACATGCCCTGGTCGAGGTCCTTTAGCGGAACCCTAGGGTCGGCCTCCTCCCGCCACATCTGGTCTCGGAGGGGTGGGAGCTTGCTTCCCCTGCTGAAAGGGCCTAGTTGGAAACAGCTGTTGTTGAGGTGGGCGTTGAACCTGCCCACCCCCACTATACTCCACTCTATCTGGGTACTGATTCTGAAGGTTCCCATGGCTACCACAGATGAAGAATCATGCTCATAGACCCTAAAGGAAAGGGAGAGGACCAGGAGATCGAAACTGGAACTGCTGAGGCCTACTGCCTACTAGTCGAAACCTAGAGGGCCCTGATGCTTGAGTCATGCTACTGACGGCCATCCCTTTTGATGAGCCCCACTGGATTCCCTCTCACGATAAACCTCTCAGTGTGTGCATCCTCTCTACCACTTCAGCCTTCCTCTGGACCTCCATGTATGTCATTAAGGTGAAGAGAGTAACAACATACTGAAGAGAAGGTCGAAGTGCCTCTTACAAATGTCTTTCCTGAGACTCCTCATCTAGAAAGAGGTCTGGAGGAAAGTGGAGGAGATCCTTGAACTTGATCTCCAACTCTCTCAATAACATGCTCCCCTGCTAGAGGGAGAGTAGATCCTTCTTTTTCTCAACCTTCATCATGGAAGAGAGGAATTCCACCTGAAACTCCATCTCGATGTCATCCCATGTAACCTCAGCCCCCCCTCTTCTCCCGAAGATAAAGCATCCACCACTGACACGCTGCTCCCCACATTTGTCTTACAGCCAGAGGAACCCAGTATTCCATTGGAGCATGGATCATGCTAAAAGCTATCACTATCTCCTCTAGCCATCTCTCTGTCTCCATGTCTAAGATGCTACCCTTGTACTTCCCGAGGTTATTCCGCTGAAATGAATGAAGAATCCTCTGCCACTGATCGTCCTCCTCCTATCAGTCAGCCCTTTGTCAACCAGCCAAATAAACCTCCAGGGCCTCAATCCCCCGTACTACCCTTGGACATTGTTCGGGTGCTGTAGGTTCAAGGCAAACAAGGAATGTCGAATCCTGAGTAGTGTAGAAGATTGCTTTTAAATTTTCTTAGACTTCTTATTCATTTTAAATTCCCAAAATACCCATTAAACACAAGAACACAAGTCATTATAATGCATGTACCTTCCCTAGGGTCTCTACCCTACAATCCGTGTAGCCTTACTTGGTCATTTGGTAGGCCCAGAGTCCTTGCATCGGATCATGGGGGCCCCTAAAATCCCATGTCCTAGCAGATCTTCCCTGGCCTATTTCATGCACCAAGATCACCTAACACTATTTCCCTACCATCCAATGCAATCCTCACTGTGCCTAACCCCAGACTCCACCCTATCTCTCAACTACCAACCTCTGCCTACGATACCATTCTGTCTTGACCCGCCTTTTCCAAGATGAGAGAAGGGAAAACATGTTTCTAGACCCTTCCTTCTTCATGTTGAAGGAGACATAATGACCCCCAAGACCCACCTCCAATAGTTCCCGGAGTGGTGACTAGCACCAAGGGTAGATAATCACACACAAGATGGAAGGCATTACCCCTTTTTTCATTTTAATAGGATCGAGAGATGGGATAGTAAATCCCAACAATACCAAAAGTGGAAGTACATATAAAGCCAAAACAAACCATTCCCATTTTCATGTTCCAAAAGTAAATGCTACAGGGTACAAGAAAACCCCAAAATGAAAATAACAAAGAGAGGAAAATAGCAACGAAAATTGTCCCAAATTCGGAACTAGTATGATCCAGCACGATCACTGAAGTCATCCAAGAAACCTTAAAACAGTTTCATATACGTAGGGTGAGCATACAAGTATACTCAGTAGGGAACACCAAAGACTCCCATTCACAAGTGGGAAGGAATTCTATTGTCCCATGAGAAAGGAGACTTCCCAAGCACCTAATAAAGAAAACTATCCACCCAAGCCTCACCAAAGAAAAAATACCCAAATAATGCAAGTCAAGTAATGTATTGTGATAGCACATCGATATTTGGGTACACTGTGCCAATTTCCCACTAGTTATTAGAAACATACAATGCATCAAACCTCTCCCGCCATTCTCACCATAGCCCCACTGCCACACCCCGCCCGCACACACTTGTTCTAGAACAAATACTGCCACACCCAAAGACACCTGGGCCTCATCTCGAAGACACATGGGAAATAACCTGCCCGCACAAACCTAGGAAACGACCACAACTACCCTGCTTGAACAATCATGGGCTATAATGGACCTCAGGCCATCACAACCTTCCCGATGAGTCTTGGTCTATTCAGGAAAGGGAGCTGAAAAGGAGCTAATAACCAGCCACTCATAGGAGTACTTGGATAAACACCCTCCCCCATGAAATGGGGGTGTACGACACTAGGTTGTCAACTTGGTTGGGGAACGAATAAGAAACATAAGAACTAAAATTACATGAGATATATATAACAAGAACTCACCCCTACCTAGGTGTTCCAAAACCAACTTAATCAGAAAAATCCTCATTACTATCCATTCACAAGAAGCACTGAACCCACGACCAAGTCACCACTCATCCTGGAAAAAAATTCGCCATTGATATGATACTTGTTTTCATGATCAAGTGATCCCATTTAAATGAATTATACACTAATGGGAAACTAACCGACATAACCACAAGCCAAAGAAAGAGAAACAGCCAAAAAACAATTTAAGCATTCACACCCAATTCTCTTGTGAAGTCACAACAACAAAGGGATCCATGAGATCCCTCAAAGTACTAGAACCAAACCAGGACTCGAGATAAAGCCCCATAAGACTTCAGATTCACAACCAACAATCATACCACAACAGAGGATACCATCCCCATAGAAACAATATCATACCCACCATGCATGATACACAGTAAGATAGGCGAATGAAAAACCTTACCTGGATGATCAAAGATCGATGTTTCTATCGATGCTCTAAGAACTGTTGATGCACAACTTACAGGGGAAGAGTGTCCGGGACTCTAAGGATAAGCAGTAAAGGATCTAGCACAATCGCACAAACTGCCTCCGGAAGGGAAATCCGAACACTCCAAGGGAAGAGTGAACCCATCCAAGAATAAGAAAATGAGGAAGGCTAGTGTGATATAAAGATGATCCCCGATGTCACTGGATATCAAGATCTTTGGTGATTTTAAAGGCAGATCGTGGTTTCACCACATGGTTGGGTGGTTACACATGACCAGATTAACTTTTATGTAATAAATATTATTGGAAATTGGTGGTAAGAACTATGGCTTTAAATGATTTTTCATAAACACAGGGGAACGTTACACGGACACACAACGGGGTCCGTTGAGGGTTTCTCCACTCTTAGGAATTTAAACATTGATTATGGCGCTAAAAACGGCCTTGAACCACTTCCAAAAGCTTAAAAAATGGTTTAAAATTAGAGTTATAGGAAAAACTGTAGAATAAAAACTTGACAAGGTTGTGTGACACCGATCTTGTCGCACCGATCGGTGACACACCAATCGTGTCACACCGATCGGTCACACACCGATCGGTCGCACGCCGATCGGTTGCACCGATCGGTGCCACACCAATTGTGTCCCACTGATCAGTGACACACCGATCGTGTCACACCAATCAGTTGCACTGAACAGTGACACACCGATCACATTGATCATTCGCACCAATTAGTGACACACCGATTGTGTCACAACGATCAGTCACACACTGATAGGTTACACTGATCGGTGACACGACGATTGTGACACACCAATCGGTTGCACACCAAAATGATTTCCTACCACTGAGATGCCACCATTAGGATCCGAACTTTTTTAAAGGGATGAATCATGAGGGTCTGGGCCATTATATAAATCCTCTATTATTAACCCCAGATTTATTCATCAATCCAATTTCTAGACTCTGTTGAGATACTATATCTCAATCCCCTATATAAATTAATATTAGACCTATACATAACAAATATTTTATTAAAAACAACATGATTTCATGTAGAGTATGGAGTATGAAAAGTAAATATTCCCCCATTAACAGTGTCCCAAATTTATATTATGACATATCATAGTACACATTAGGTAAATAAGTAAAGTTGTATCCTGCAACGTGATGTTGAAAAATCCATGTCAACATGTACTTAACATGACATGACAATACCCAATATTACCATCATCAACTTGAATCAGTGGATCTTTATTAATGTGTCATAGGAAAACTGAAACGGTGTTTCAAAATGCAAATTATCTAGACACTATAAAGAAGGAAATCTGGGTGATGCATCATGAAACATTTTCTTTAAGTGATCTGGAATTCATGGGGTGAATCATGACACTCTATAATCCAAGGAGAATATATATATATATCAAATCATTAAATATCACTATCTCCTATATACCATAAATGTGGATCATGAAACATCTATAGGATGAGATGATGAACAAGATGGGTGTATTATGGCTTATGCCTTCGTTATGGAAGAAGGTACTTCTAGTAGATTATGAAATATCGCTAGAGAAGTTAACAAAGATGATGTGAGTATCATAAAACACCAAATTAAATAAAAGGACCCCCAATATAGTAGAGAATAACATATCATTGGGGAATATAGTACTACCAAAGGATGGATCATGACATACCACACTTGGTAAAATGAGTGATCAGTGAGTAGGTAATTGAATATTATTTTGGAATATATATTCAAATAGTAGATCATGACATACTTCCAAAAAGTGAAAATCAAGAGGTCTTATGTCTACCCTTATGAATCTAACACCAGAACCATCATCTTTACAAATAATATCTTTATACGTACTCTACGTGAACATAGTGAAGATGATAAAAAATGACCAATATTGTAATTTCATGAAAAACATTAAGGTATTAAAATTTTCAAGGTATTTATATTCTATTTCCTTTGTTTTAGATGTGTTTTGGGGAGTGTTAAGGGTGATTTGTAGGTTTGGAGTTGTCGTTTATCCCTCCGAGGGTTCACTGCGGCATGGTGATGGCTATGGGGGCCACCCTTTTAGGCATCTAAAACCATTTCAGGTTTTAAACATGTTGTGATGGGGACCTATTATTGAAACTTACTATTTTTTACTCCATTATATTATTAAATAAAACTATTCTAGATAGAGTACATTACATGAAACATCGAGATTTAACTACTGTGAAATGATATTACATTCAATATGACCATTATAACTAAGTAATTGAATTTGTAGGTATGAATGCGAGTAATTTAATAATGAAATATATATAATATTTCACTTTAGAATAGAAATATATAGATTTTTTTCATTGTAAATACGCACTAAATTTTTAGTAAAGTTATTTTTATGCTTCAAAAATACATTTTCCTAAAAATGGGTTTTACTAATTTTGTGAATATATATTATAAATAATTTCAGGATATTTTAGGAATTATATTTTATAAAAATTATATAAATATTTATATATTTAAAACAAAACTATCTCAGCGATAATTTTTAATATTATTCATAAAAGTTTGATTTTTTAATAAATAGTTGAAAATACTAATTTTTGTAAATATTTGTTTTTGTTTCATTGAAATGTATTATTTTTAATTTAATATATCTAAAATTATGTTAATTATTTTAATTTATAAATAATATAATTAATTATATAAGAATTATCTTTATACTTTACTTTCGAAAAAATTCATATTCGGGCCTAAAAACACATTTTTCTAAAAACATTTTTTCTTCATGTTTTATGAATTTATATTAAACCTAATTTATTTAAATTATAAGAATTTAATTTGATTAAATTTAATTATTTTTTGGATTCATTAAGTCAAATTTATTCTCATAATAATTTTATCCATATTCTTCAGAATAAGTTAATAATTTGGTAAATTGAAAAAAATATAGTTTTTAGGAAATATGATATCTTTTATGATATCTTTATGATATAAATATGATATAAGAATACATTAAAATAATTTAATGAATGATTTATTATAATATAATTAAAATATCAAACAAAAAAAACTAAAAACATATAAATTGGGCTTTATTTAATGATAAATATGAATATCATTTGTAGTGCTGATGATGTGCTTGTATGACACTCATACGTCAGATTTGGAGTCCTAAAGATGATATTAGACAAGGATGAATTATTTTATTGGTTTGGTTAACAAATATGAATTATTATTGATTATCATTATGGATATATATCAATTTTGGAGTTATATAATAGGGGACTTATCCAATATCTCACACAATTCTAGAAATGTAAAAATAACAGATTTAATATGATTCCATGACATATATTTGTGTAAATATACATATTTAGTAAATATAAAAGAATATATTTTACATAATTAATTTAAATTTAATTATTAATTTTTTTTAACATTTATTGATGATATATTTACCATAAATGCCTACGCAACTATAACACGTTGCTTGTTCATGTAGTAGAAAAATAATGTAAATGATTCTAAAAACTATAATATTAATATTTATTAGTTGAGTTATATTATCACATGAATTTTATAAATATATATATAATATTAGGTACTTTTTAATGTTTTATACTCTAATTTAATTTGAACATTTTTACTTTAGCATCAAATTAAATGAATAGTTTTAAAAAGGACATTAACGGTATTTTATAATAAAAAATAATGAATTGAATATTTTAAAATTAATTATAATAATTTATTAATAAAAGATAAATATATATGAATTAATATATCCACCATGGTCTATTTTTGTAGAAATTGTCTTTTTATATTAATTTTATTTACCCTAAAAGACTAAACGACATTGATATCACAGTAATCATCAACAGGGTTAACATGGGGTCAAACAAAATTGGTAAGGGTGAAGAAATCATATAAAAATGTTAAAATTTTATTTTATGGGATTATTTAGACTCATAATCATCTTATATATAAAATTTATCAATTTTTCCCACATTTCTAAGAAAATTAATTTATATTAATTTAATACTTTTTAATTCAAAGTGTGCCTCTCCCATCAATTATAAAAGGGAACCTCCAATTCTCTCCTCTTCACACATTTTTAAAAATTTATATTGGAAAAAATATATGCAATTACATTCATAAAATATCTCCCTATATTCAGTAGGTCGTATTTTGTGTATAATAGTAACCTTAGAGGGTTAATGTGTAATGAAACTGAGGTTGTCTAAATAAGAGGTATAGTTTTTAGTCGAATGTTTTAGTTTTTTTATTCTTCCATCACCTTAAAATATTCATCAATTATGTTATGATAATAAAATAATTATCATAAATATAATAATATGTTATTATGTAAAATTTGACACCCATATCCATCACCTTTCCTATAAAATGGAAAATAAATCCATCATTCCTGTGTATGGTGAACAATCATCTCGCGAACTGATGTAATTATTTTTCTAGTACCGACTCTTATGGTTGGTTAGAATGTAGTGTTTAAAGTATATTTATGATATTTATTACATAATTATAATTCTAAAAGGTGATTATATCATATATTTTATAAAATTTATATCTATTGAAAAATGATAACATCATTCGTGCATACCGGTGGATTACAAACTCAACGAAGTGATGCAACACATTTTTTATAACCGCATCCCATGGATTATTTATATAAGTGTATTGAAATAGATAATTTAATACTTATGATATAATAAAAATTATATGAATTAAAAAATAATACTTACCTTCTTTTCATCACTTTCATTTGAAAATTGAAATGTTTTGTATGACTTATCATCTCCATGATTGAAGCATAGTTCATCTTCTATAAAAATATTTTACTTTTGGATTTGGAAATTATATTTGATGTTAAAATTTATAATTATTTAATTATTATTATTCATGAAATTATTGAATAATGAACTCTTTGAACATATTTATCCTACCACAACTATTTAAGGATTATGAACCGAACATCCTCATAATATCAGATGAAAACTTAACTAATGATTTAAATAAATATAAAATGGTCATAAATGATATAAATTGTGTAATTTTAATAAAATTAACCATAAAAGGGTTAATAATAATGTAAATAACTAACATTATTTTATTATTCATAAAGATAAAAAGCATAGGTGAATTCTCAGACTCGTGGTTGGACACAATTTAACTAAGTAACTCATTTTAAAATGTTTTAAATATTAATTTTCTAAATATTTTTCTTCCATATTTTGTGTATGTATTTATATTTCTATAAATTCATTATAAATTATATTTTATGTCTATTTTTTTAAATTTTTTTAATGTTATTATTTTATGTCTTTTATATAGAATGTTTAACTTTATTTAAAAATGGAAGAGGGAACGTTCTTGCTTCCTGTTTATGGAATCGATGGATTTTACCACCTATATAACAAATATTTTGGTTTTGATTAATTTTTCATACTCCATGTTTTTATGAAGTAAATATCATCCTTATTTTTTTATGTGTATATTTAGTTTTAAAAATTGAGATTAATGGAAAGAAATATATCAATATCCAAAAATGTTTTTGTTACAGGTTAAATTGAGTATTTTTTTTGAGTTTAATGATTGAAATTAAAAATAATTTATATTTAATATATATTAACATCCTTGGATGTTTTTCATGATTGGTCCTTCCTTAAATATCTCTCTAATTTGTTATGTAATTATTATGTTCTCTAGATAATTATTTTGGAAGTGATCTATATTAGTTATTCCACTTATATGGGTTCATATAATGGTTCCAGTAATGGTTCAATAAACATGATATCCCATGGGAAATACTTTAATTTTACATTCTTTATAATTATTATTCATAGAAAACATTATATTTCAAAAGGTAATACAAGTATATTTTTTTTATTTGGGATCGATTGTTCCTCTTTAGGATAAAAAGATATATTTTTTAGAAAATTGTTTTCATAGGTTTTTAGTTTTTTAAGAAACTATCATGATTATGATGTTTCCTTTATATTTTTTTGTAAAGTGTTTTATGAAAATATTCAGGAATTAAATTCAATTTCATGTGCATGTAAATGATGATTTGAGCTCAAAGTTTACTATATTAAGGGAAACTATATTTTTTATATCATGATCTTAAAATAGACTAATCAGTTTCTACATTTAATTTTTTATATCCAAGAATGTGCTATTGGTTATAATTATATTTTTTTAAAAGTTTTTCATTTGTTTATGGATGAGAAACAAAAAATATAATTCTATTTAAAAGTAATGTATATTTTTCATAATTTGTTTCATTATAAGTGTGTAGTATTTTGGAGAAAATGGACATTGAGTGGAAATGTCAGATTTTTTATATATGCATTTTTATTTAAGAGTTATGACCTAATTTTCTAGAAAAAATAACTAAAAATATCCTCTAAATATAAGAAAATTAATATTTTAATAAATCATGCTATTATATAGTTTTTCATGGTTGGATCCTTATAATTTTCATGGGAATAATTGTTTAGATAAATTTTGAGATTAATATTATAAAAATTTTTTGACAAAAAAGGGGAGATGTCTATGATAAGTATAATATCATCATGTTTTGGTAATGTATATATTTTTTGAATTCTATGATAAGAAATTACTATTTTGAAACTCGCAAGTGGACATGGATTTGGCATATATTTACCTTGCGATGATAACCATGACATGAGTGGATTGGGTGTTAACTCAATCATCATAGTTCTGAGATTTATAACATCATATTACTAGTTTATATGTTTTTGGACCTATTGAATTTAGTTCCCATTGATTGGATCTCTTTGTGGGTTGTTTTAGATATTTTACCAAACCTTATTTGAAGGTTTTTGGGCTATTTCATGGTTTTCACATGGTTTTCACATGATTAAAAAAATTTGAAACCAGGGTTTCATAGTTTTCGCATGGTTAAAAAAAGTGTGCAACATATTACATGGTTTGTGCATGGTTAAAATAAGTGTGTATCTTGGTCTCATGGTTTTTGCATGTTTAAACTATGTATGCATACTAAGTGTGAAATCTTGCATGGTTAAGGTGCATGGTTAGTAAAAACCAGGCAACGTTGACCAATAAGCCATGAAAAAAATATTTAAAATTATTAAAATTGTTAATAATGTCCCAAAACACCCCTAATTAATCCTAAAATCCTCACACTTAATCCCAAATTGATTCTTTTTCTTTTGGGATCCCTCCAAAGTCATTTTGGCTCTCCCAAATGCATTTATTGGTGGATTGAAGCACCAATCAAAGTGGAGATCTTCTATTACAGTGGGTTATTTTTTTATATTAAATATCTATTATTATCTTTATTTATTATTGTAAATGTTTTTAAAATCATTGGGTTTTTTTGGATATTGATTTATTATTGTGCAATGATAGATCTATAATATTCTCTATCTTCTTTTAGGATTTATCTTCTTAGATTTGGTGATCAACATTGAAGGTGACACATCTTGGATTCATTATGGTTGGATTCTTTATTTTCCTAGTAGGCGCTTCCATGAATTTTATTTATTTTATGATTTATTATTTCCTGAGAATTTATAGATACCTGGTTCATAATTTATAACACATGTTCTATGAAATGTTTTCATTTAATTCCTCATAAAATCGTTTTGGACCAATTTTCCTTTGAATTTAACATGGAATGAATTTAATGGATACAATAATGAAATTTCACAACTTTTTGTGAATTTTATAATGACATGTTTTTTTCAAAGAATTGTTGAAAAATGTTTTGTTGGAATTGATGGTTTTTTCCAGGGGTTAGTTTTATTAATTTAAATTACTTGATTTTAAAAAAATTAATGGAAATATTTATTGTTTTCTAAATATTTTTTAATGATTTAATTGATTAAATGACCAAGAAACTCTTTTAAATGATTTTACCATTGGTTTTGAATAAGTTTTCTTGGGTTATTTCAAATAAATGATTTATTCACATATAAAGAGGGTGTAAACCCATGTTTTGTAAAGTATTCAATCCTTTTTAAAATTTTAATAATTCCATTGAATGGTTTTATGATTCTTTAAAATAAATGATTTTATTAAAGGCCAATTTTTAATTTTAATGATGAACTGTGAAAAGAATAGGGTAATATTACCATTTTGAATATTGAATTGTATAGGATGGTTTGAATTGAAATTAATGATTCTTGATGTACCAATTGGAACTCATTTGTAATTATTTCTTGTTATAATTCCTTAATTTCAATTTTTTTGATTATTACTAATCTCATTGTTTGTTGGTTGAATAAGGTATTATTTAATTTGAGAGAGTTCGTGGGTGATAGAGATGTTGATGATAAGGATCCCGTAATCGTGGAAACTTGTTTATGTCGCCCTTTATTTTGAATAGTCATGGGAACATAAATAGTTATATGAGATGACCTAGATATATGCTTCACTTGAGAACTCCCAAACTTCTAGTGGATCCCCAGAAAACATAAAAGGTTCAGGCTATGGAGTTGCGGCCATGAAAGTGGGTGTGCATGGAACTAGTTTTCTATAGACCCATGATAGTAGATGTAGGACTTGCAGTTGGTTGTGTTTTAATTTTATTAACTATTATCAAGTGGATACACTGTCATACCCTGGTTGTACCCATGAAATCAATATACTTGATCTTGTTACATGACATAATTTATTGTCACTATTTGGCATCATAGTTTCCTTTCATTCTTCATTTATTTCTACTATGAACCTGTAATCTATTATATTTAATCTTTTCTATATTTGCATAATAGGTGCATATTATCATTTTTTCTTGATTACATGACTTTATCTTGAATTTTTGTTTCAAATATTTTTAAGAAAATGTTTACTTTTTAAATGAAATAATGGTGTGTTATATAGGTTTAGTATTACAAATGATTTTAAATGATTAAACCTCTATTTTTAAAATAATCCTCCTGTTCTCTCCATTATACTCATATTTTAGAATATTTCAATACCATACCAAGTAATTACATAGAATCTTTGATGGTATCATACTGGGATCATTAGATAATAACTTTATTTTAGAATTTGGTGTTTTCAGCCTTTATTTTCTAATACCTATTGTTCTTGGTCTCATCTCTCTTTGTGGGTTTATGAATGGATGGCCAAGGATGGGAAAATGGTACATGGTGGGTGGTCCTAGGCCATCAAAATGTGGGGTTTTTTTTCTTCTCTTATATTTATTAGTGTCACTTTGTTCTTTGATATGTATGTATTAAATTTTATATATATATCTTATGATGTTTCTTTAGTATAATATGTTATTGTAATAATTTTATGGTGAAATCATTCCCAATTGTTATTTTTTAATTCCCAGGTTCTTGTCACCAACCGGTGGAGACCGAGAATGCAATTTATGTTAGTGGTGAATTTTCTTAGATATCAGTTTAGATGGTATTATATGTTGTATTACAACAAATGGTATCAATATAAGTCTTTAAAAAATTGGAAATAATTGAGTTTTAAATCCTTATGGTATTTGGGGTGAGTAATCATAGAAATAAGATTATGAATATGTCGGGTCTCAAGAGTTAGTCCATGAGCGGGTGCATGATCACCACCCCTTCATGATGTGACCTAAGTTACCCGAGATGTTGGGACTTGAGTTTCATAAACCAAACTGGGTCGACCTTAAACCCCTCACCTGAGCCAGCTCATGGAATGGGTCAAAGGGTGTTTCAGATCCCCACGGGCTGGAAATTAGTGTCGGGCATCAAAATTAAATAGGAGGGAACAATTAGTACCATATGTTACCCTAAATGTCACCATTGACCACAAACCAACATCGCACTACAACTGCCAAATCTAAGCCAAAAGTAGCACTTGATGCTAAAAACAAATGTAAACTATAGGCGTGAGTATTAGAACTGAGTAGGCATACACCAAATCTCTATTACCATATTTATTTACATTAAATAAAAGATCCATAAATTTAAATTTTGAAATATAATGTGTAAAACTAGGTTTTCACACATTCTATTCTTAAAAGAAATCACTGTTGATTTCACTTTTTCAATAAAAAAACAAGTTTCAATTTTTAAGAAGTAGACATTGAAATTTTAATGGAGGTGATGTTTACACTAAAAAGGGAAGAAGTAAGTGAAAAACATTTTCAAAACCTTATTTCATAAGAACATCAAACCATTTATTCACATTTATAAAGATGTTAAACTATGCATGGAAACATGATCGGCAAACATACAACACACGAAATTAAAAAAAACCACACAAGAGTAACCGACTAGTACATGCATCTGAATCATCATCAACAGATAACTAAGTACTAGAAAAAATGGAGGACCTAGGAGATCAATAATTTTCTAGAACATACTATACATGTGACTCATCTTAATGGCATGCCCTACCCAACAGTGTCATAACACCCAAATGCCCGATCATCACCCTGACTATCATAATCAAGGGGCCCAATCACATAGAAATAACAACAAAATATCTCTATGTTATGAGCCACTAGGTAGTGCGTAATCAAAACAAGTGCAACAATCATGCACTGAGAAATTACTCACTATGTGAGGTTCCCATGTTCTGACATAAAATTGGGGTGATCTAATAATGTCAAAAAGCAATCCATCATATATAAATGCATCACACGCAAGTAACACAAAAATTAATCACCCCCCAATAACTCTATAGAAAACATCCATCACCATTATACTTTTTTACAAGGTATTCCTACATGGAATACCTCCCAAAATATACAACATAACCAAGAAAAGATGACCCTCCAAGGAGAGTTTTTAAGATAACTAGTTTTACAAAAATGGCACCCTATCCTTATATGATTTCCACATGCCAAACCATTACATAAAGAATCACACAAAAAACACTTTTAAGACTAAAATAAAATGTGGAAACCCATTTATGAAATCAAGATAACCATTTTAAATCTAAAATACATTTATAAGGGCTAAAGGATAATTTCATCAAACAGTTAGTATGAACATTTAATAAAACAATTTCATGTAACAAACACAAAGAAGAATTAACTTTATTTCTCATTAGAAATTTATTGTAATTAACCAAATATGACTAGATAGAAATTAATAATAGTGAAAAAGTAGGAAATCAATTAATCGTTAATTTAAAGGCTAATATATAGGGAAACTTACCTCAAACATGCTGCTTTTTTATGAAGACCACTCTATATAACTCTTCTCACTTTCTCACAAAAGCATTTATAAATACATACATACATACATACAAACATACATACATACATACATACATACATACATACATACATACATACATATAGAAATACACATAGATACATTGTAAATATTCCCCATTCCATGAGGGCTTATGTACAAAGAGGGAATTTATATATATTTCTTACCCTACGCATGTACATGTAAGCACTCTCAACACCCACAAACCAAACCCACTACAATGTAGTCTAACACACTATGTAAAAATTATTGATAAATCAAAAATCCAAAAAATCATTAAATAAAATTAATTGAAAATAACAGAACAATCATTATTTATAAATCAATATACCATTCCAGAAATAAAAGGATAAGGAAACAACATTTTAAAGTGAGCAGTGCCAATGAGACTTTAAGCCAACCTTCACCCATACACAACTCAAATTCCAAATGGACCTTTCCTTTTTCTAAACACCCACCCAAGCCTGTTTCAAGTCCAACTGATCCAAACCTTGAGGAACACATTCAGAACCATTATTAAAACATAAGTAGCGCCACTTCCCCATTTTAGAATACATGGAACCATTTTATAAAAAAACTCGAGAATGGGGAGATGGGGTGTTCTTGAGAGGGATTAGATCAAAAGTGCCATTTTCATTTGATCACACATCCATGTGTGAACCTAGTGCACCCATCGATGTGGTAAAATCCAAAATAACACTATAATGTCAATGAGAACACTCAAAAACTATTTTTATAAAACCAAAATTTACTTCCAAACCAAATCCATCTTTTTCACTTAATCCATAAATGAAACTGCAGTTCACAAACCAAGATATAACCTTTTAAAACAAGTTTCAAACCATTCTAAGAGAAATCAAAATGTTTCATATATAAAATCCATGTCATGTTGCAAATAAATTTTACAAAAATTCTTCAATGGGGTAAACCCCACCGAACCATCCAATTTCACTACAAATGTTTGATAGAAAATTTATCAAACACCCATATCACAAATACACATGGGCATAAACCGTGATTCATCTAAAAAACATTTTTTTAAAAATATTTAACAACTTAAAATAATTATAACAAGATAAATATAAGTATCATAGAGGTTCTTGGAAAGTTTATAAATTTATAAAATAAAAAAATCATCAAGGGAAATGTGTTGGAAATGAAGAACACAAAAACACCTACCTCAAACCTAGAAGGATGCAACAAAAATCTTGGTAATAGAAGATTTGTGCCCCGAGGATGATCCACATTCCCTAGATCAAAAGAAAAACAATCCAATGAAAACACTAACCATTAGGGTTTGAACTAGAGAATAAAACCACAATAAATGTTAAGAAAATTTCAATGGAGGATGAGGGCTCTAGTGACAGATGAATGACTGGAGATGGCGCCAATGAGGGAGGTATGACTAGAACAGAGACCACCAGAGGTAGGGTAGATGGAAAAGGGGGTAGATTAGAGGAGAGCTGCATGCTTGGAAGGGAGGCTGGAGGAGGGCCACATACTTGGAAGGGTGGTCGGAAGAGGTGGTACTACCGAAGGGAATGTGGTCACCAAAGTAGTGTGCTGCATGGGGTGGTACATGCCGGTCAAGGGAAGGAGGTGGGAGGATATTGTGCACCATGCACAGTTGAAGGGGAGGGGATGTGGACGACGTGACCTAGGGTTTTCACAAAAAATGGTTAAAATAAAATTAAGAAAAGAAACTTAAAAATAATTTTAACAGTAATTTTAAAAAAGATAATAGTAGTAGTAGTAATAATAATAATAATAATTTTATTTTTAATAATAATTATTTTATCATTATTATTTTTATTAAAAAATTATATAAAATTCTATTTTCATAAAATTTTATTTATTTTAAGTGTTGGGAAAACATTCAGTTACCTAGGCCGACCACACAGTTTCCACTAGCTGTGTGATGCTTGTGCACCAGCCCAAAACCCAAGAAAATGATTGAACCTCAAAAAATTAAAAACCAACACTCATCCTAAATCTCAATGAGGCAATACAAAGCCAAAAAATAATTTAAGAAAATATTTTTAAAGTTTGGTTTGTGACATTGAGCCATTATTTCATGTTATTGGTTTTCAAATGATAAATTATAGTTAGATTCATAATGAGAATATATTTGATTTAGGTAATATATTATTATTATTTTAAACAAGAATAGAAGGATGACCATACTTTTACCATGTTTTCATGGTCTGGAAAACTATGAGGAATTTATGTGAATGATTTTGAAATCGAACCATAAATAGTTTTGAGGTTGGTGTTTAGTTTAACATCCCGTATGACCAATCCCTTTATAGTTCTATATTAGTTTCGAAACATGAATCCTTTTCCATTTTATTACATGTGAATTCACATATATGAGGTTGGTTATGTGGGTTATGGATGAGGGTTGGTTCATGATATTTTTTGGTTATTTAATGTTTAATACCTTCTTATTAATGTTAAATCCCATTTGAAAACTAAATTGTGTCTTAAATAATGTTTTTTAAGTTCCTTTAGAAATGTTTTTTATGACAAAAAAAGATGTTTTATGAAATGATTATTTTAAAAAATAATTATCAAAGAATCATATGTGATGTGATAAAACAATGTTTTAAGAAGAAATTCTATTTTCAATGGATTTAAATGGGAATGGGTTTTATAACTAGAAAATGGGATTAATTCTTTTGAAAACATATAATATTTTACTTGTGCTGGTAAAGAATTATTGAAACTATGATTGATTTATAGTTAGATTTATCACTTTCAAAGGAATGTGTAATGTATTATAAATGGTGAAATATTTTGTGTTACAAAATAAATTAGTTTTTCATTAAAGTGTTATGTGAATTAGTTTTAAAACATTTGTGCTATATTTGATTTTTCATTGATTCTTAAGTTTGTTTGCCTATGTTTTGTAACAATTTAAAAATTTACCCCAGAAAGTCATTCAATAATGATAGAATTTTGGCCCAGTGGTCTAGTCCTCTGGTGTTTCTTCATGATTTTGAGAAGGTGAATCCTTTTTTGATGACTCTAACAAGACTCTATATCAATTTTAGGATTCTATTAAGTAACAACATTTTTAATCCATCATTAAAATCTTGAATTCTCATCCAACTTCTTATAAATGTGAATTAGGTTCTAATAAGGCCATGCAATGGAAAGTAGAAGTTGTTTTGATATTTAATACACTCGAGAATCCTAAATCTATGAAGGTTAAGTCTATCAAATCCTCATTTGGAGGACCAATCCAGTAGTGGTGGTAATTTTTGATTACCTTTGGTATGCAATAAATAATTTCTCAGTAATACTTTAAGCTAGTTTTCATTCAATAGCAGTATCCTGAGTATGTGAAGAAGGAGAAGGGTTATGATTTCTTGAGTTTCAATAAATATTATCTATCTATTGAAAAGTATGTAAAAAAGTTATAACATTTAGTATGTTTTGTACCTAGTCTTGTTGGTATTGAATTTAGTATGTATGCCTCTATTAGAAAATTTCTTCACCCAAACCTTGTAACTTCCATGCCCATGTAATTATTGATCTCTTATCCAAAGATGCTTGAAATGGACTTTTTATGTGAAGTGGAGCTAAAAAAACATCTATAATGGATAATTTATACATTTTTAACAGAGAATGTTTAGTCTCCTTATAGAATGAAATGTATTACCATGTGTTTCTAGAGTGTAGTATTTGATAATTCTGATAATTTGTGTTCCAAATCTCTAAAATTTTGGGGATGGTTGGTATTTGAGGTAACCTTCTGATATTTTTTAAGTTGTTATACCAAAAAATAGAAACATTGTTTTATAATATCTTCTCCTGAATATGGGGTAGAATATGCTTCGTGATAATAGGGTTCCAGCCATAGGTATAGGAGTGAATCTTTTCACATAGTGGAGGAGCATATGATTGTCAGATTTTTGATTTCAGTTGTCAATTCTAAATTTTGATCCATATTTTTTGTTTCTAAAGTGAAAGTGTAAATTGTTTGAGTTTTTTGTTCTATTGGATTATCTCTTTTTCAAAAAATTTTATTTGGGGATCTTATTGATTATATCTTTTGGACCTTGGTTTTGATTTTTATGGATTTCTATGTTAATAATGGGTTCACTTCTTGATATCTTGGTTGTTATTCCTTGATGTTCCTCTTATTTTTACTTGATGGTAGAAGATAAATTTTGATATATTGGATGATCTACTAGGTGAGAGTTTAGTTCCCTATTATTCACTATCCTAGTTGAGATAGGTCTTTTTAGTTGGACAGGGATATACCTTGGTAATGTACAAAGGTAACTAGGACGATGTGTATTTTTGATATACTAGGCACGTGGTGGTGACAAAATTTGATTTGATGATCTCATTAAGGTATGGGGATATGTTTGAAATATCCTAGGTTATCATCAAGGACTTACCAAGGATATAAGTACTTGTCAGTTCTTTACAATTATTATTTATTTTTTTTATCTTTGATGTTTATCCTTCAAAAAAATTTGAATTATCTCTTTTCTGGGTATAAGGTATGGGCTTTTTTTATGTTACACCATTTTGGTAAATTAGTAAATGTTGGGGAGACCTTTTCTAGGTATCTAGTCCTTCTATAATTTGGAGATATGTGATGATATTATTGTGTTTATCCTCAAGTTGTTTGTGTTTTTAACATTTGGGTGAGTCTCACTTTTAGACCATGGACCATTCACCTCACATGATGAGTGAGGGAGTTATTCTTGAATTATCATGTTCTATCTTTCAAACTAGAATATTTCTAGGAATAAAAAGTCCTATGGTGGGGAGGATTTAGGAACATGTTACTTGTTTTTATGTGTTTTGTCCAATTCAATTTAGTGCAAAATGGTGGGATCCCTTTATGGGTTATTTTTATTATTTTATAGACCTCATTTGAAGGTTTCTGGAACTTCTCATGGATTACAGACGGTTAAACAAAGTGTAAAACCTAGTTTTAATGGTTTTTACATAGTTTGTGAATTGTTAAACATAGTTTGAAACATGTTTCAGGGTTTTTAAATGGCTTTCACATGGTTAAACTAAGTGGGAAACCTAGTCCCATGGTTTTCACATGGTTAAACTAAGTGTGTTGTTTAAGTGCGTAACATTGAATGGTTAAGGTGCACAATTAGTACTGACTAAGAGAATTGGTGTAGGAAACTACATGAATGGTCATTAATGTTAGTAAAATTTTAATTAAATTCTAGAAACCCCATAATTTACCCTAAACTCTTCCCAATCAAACCTAAATTGATTCTTTGTCTTTTTGGAGACCTCCAAAGTCTTTTTGGATCTTTTAAACACATTTATTGGTTGATTGAAGTGCTAATTCAAAGTGGATATATTATCTTTCAGTGAGTTTATCTCTTTTTGATATTCAATATCACTTATTATCTTTATTTATTTTCCTAATGTTAGTGAAATACTTGTGTTTTGTTTTATCTTGATTGATTTATGTGGTATTCTAGTTCTAGGATATCCTCTCTTTTTTTAAAGATCTATCTTATTAAATCTATTGATCTCCATAAAAGGTGAAACACATCAAATTAATTTCATTTGGATTACATGTTTTCAAGGTAGGGGTTTCTATGATTTACCTTCATTTTGTGATTCACCATTTCTTGAGAATTTAAATATACTTGTTTCATAATTTCTAACACATGTTCTAGTAAATTTGTTCATTTAATTTCTCATAAAATATTATTTGAATATTTTTCCTATTAATTTAAAATGGTATGAAGTTAATTTGTATAATCATGATATTTACCACCTTTTATTTAAATTGTATATCTCTATGTTAGTTTTGTTTTATTTGTGAAGAAATTTTAAAGGTTGTTTTGGTGAAATTGAGGGCTTTGGCCTAGGTTTAAATTTATTAAATGAACTTACTTTATTTGAATTAAAAAATATAAATATTTAATATATTCTAAATAGTTTTAAATTCTTGAATTTATTAAATGACCATGAATCCATTTTAAATGATTTTACCCTTGTTTTAGAATTGTTTTTTTGGGGTTATTTGAAATAAATGATTTATCTGCATTGAAAGAGGGTGTAAACCCATGTTTTGAAATGTATTAAATCATTTTTAAAGTTAAAACACTTACATTCAATGGTTAAATGAATATTTGTAATAAATTATTATTTTAAAGGACTATTTTGGCATTTTAAGGATGAATTGTGAATGTTAGAGGCTATTATTACTCTTTTAAATAACAAATTGTATAAAAGGTTCAGAATTTAAATTTAAGATCTTGATGGCCTAGTTGGAAATTAATGATAATTATCTCATGTTCAAACCATTAATTGAAACTTTATTGATTCTCATACTTACCATTTTTTAGGGGTTGGAAAAGGTATTATTTACATTGAGATAATTTTGGGGTAAGATTGCGATGTTGATGAAAAGGACCTCATTATCCTAATAACTTGTCCATATCACACCATATTTTGACTAGTCATGGGATCCTAGATAGTTAAATGATATGAATTAGATATATGATTCCCTAACAAACATAATCCCCTATAGTGGATCTATAGAAAATGTGAATGTTTCAAGCTTTGGACATATATCATGGAAAGTAGGTGTGCATGGAACTGGTTTTCACTAGACCCGTAAGACTAGATGCAAGCCTAAAAATTGGTCATGTTTTAATTTTATTATCTATTCTGAGGTGGACTCACTATCATACATATTTTGTACCCATGAAATCCATATACTTAATCTTGATACATGACAACATTTTTTGTCTCTATTAGGAACTAGAGTTTCCTTAGTTGCATCATTTATTTCTATTATGCACCTTGACCCTATTATATTGATTCCAACTCATCTTTCCATATAAGGTGAATATTATCATCTTTTCTTGACTATATGACTTAATCTTTTGAAATTGTTTTCAAATATTTTCAACAAAATGTTTATTTTTTAAATGGTGAAATTTCATGTTTTACATGTTCATTTTTATAAATGATTTTTAATGATAAAAAATCTATTTTTAAAGTCATCCACCAACTATCTATTTTATAATACTCTTTCATCATATTTGAGTTACCTTATGAATTAACCACATATAATCTTTGGTGGAATCCTACTGAGATCATTAGATCACAACTTACATGCATCTTTTTATGTTAGCAACAATTTATAATCTTATATCAGGTCTTCTTGCTATCATCTTCCCTTCTAAGATCATGCTTGGGTGACCGAGGGTGGGTGAATTGGGACATAGTGTGTGGTCTTGGACCACTAGAAGGTGGGTTTTAGTTTTTATATCCCCCTATTAGTTTTATTTGTGTCCCTTCATACTTTTATATGTATTTATTTAATAATTTATATATCAGATGATGTTTTCACATTGTACACTATTATTTTAAAATTTTGAGTTCGAAATCGGTCCCAACAATTAATTTTTAATTCCCATGTGCTTGTCTCCATCTCATGGAGATAAAAAATGCTCGTTGGTTTAGTGCCTAATCAGCTCAGATATTAATTTAGATGGTATTTGGGGTTGGTTTCCTACACGATGAGTGGTATAAGCCTGTAGTCCTATCCATATACTCCCAAGGGAAAATATATTCAGTGATTCACAATATCTATTATGAAGAAAATGATTATTGAACCTATATTAATCTATAATAATATATTATGATATAGGATAACCCTATGGTGTTATAGGTTGATATGTCTAAATTTTTTTAGAAGGTGACATGGATTGGTTTCCCAATCCATGTCAGAAGGAATTTATTAAATAGAAAGGTTACAAGGAAATCCCGAGGTGTAAAAAGCATACACCATCTAAAAAATAGAAAAATACCAACAAAAGTAAAACATTACAAAACTAGGTATGCACCTTCAAAAAGATCCAAAAGAAGATCTACACGAACATCCAATAGAGGGAGATCAGACCCATCATGTCTTCAGCATTCTGCTACCTCAGATTCTAGAACAAATCAACTCATCATCAAGGCAAGGTCACAACCAAACAGATGTATGAAAAGTCAAGAAATAATGTGAACTCGAGCATTCCAACTAACTCAAACCTTTAACATCAGAACCAGAGGTAGAAAACATCCTAAGAGAGCTTAAAAAATATTTCAATGAATGATGCTCCTCAAAAAGCATCCTAATATTGAGCTCATCCCAGAAAAAGAAAACCAAAAGAGCTTAAAGGAATCCCAAAAAATCAGCAACTTTTTCACTGTATAGAAAATCTAGAGTCCATGCAATATTGGCAGTACAGGTTCAAAGGCAGGTTTAGAAGCAGTTCCAAATCAGAATTCTTAAAAGTACATAAGTAATGAAAAAACTTAGTCAAATATTTCTGATCTGAATCAAACTGTAAAAGAAGTAGTCAACAGGGATTCTGGAGGGTTAATAGCCTTCTTCTCCTCGAAATACCTAGTTCAACTTTATGAAATGTTTCAGCAGAAATTTCACCACTTTTCATTTTCTCATAGGCCAATCCTTTTTGATCTTCCCAATGAGCATCAAATTCATTTAATTTTTCATCAAGGGAGAGTTGTGGTGTAATCTCATTAGCCTCATCAGCTAGAGTGTCCTGAACTATCTCATTATTGACAGACGTAGTGGTATTGATAGAGCGAGTGGTGATGGTTATTTCCATCTGTGAGTAATCTCTCCTTTTCGTAGTTTTCCTAGGGTTAGGAGTGATGTATCCATATTCATACACCATGAGTTTTTTTCCCTTTCTGGCAATTTATTTCAAGAAATTCTCCTCTAATTGCCTAGTTTGGTCTTCTACTTCGTGAGGAACATCACTGGTTTCAAAGTATTCCTCCTGTTTATCCCCTTGGGCTTCCTAGGTTTGGGTGACCATATCATGTTCCTTAGAAACAATAATAGTTTTAGAATCATCCCCTGTGTTATAGGGTTCTAGTAAATTAGGAAGTCTGTCTATATGAGTAGAATCCTTTTCTATGGAAACCTTAACAGCATTAGTAAAATCTGTCTCTTGAGGATCTAGATCTTGCCTCTTATCCAAGTGCACTACTTGCACAGAGTTGTCCATCTTCTTTGTTGAAGTAGAGGGGTTAGCAGTTTTCTCTTTTTCCACCCAAACGGACTTAGTGACCTCTGTCCCTACTGGTTTTCCACAGTTGGAGGTCACATGTCCCAACTGAAAACAACGTTGAAAATAATCAGGGAGTTCTTCATAAACCACCGCTTGATAGAAACCATGATCCCCATTTTGAATCAATATGTAAGGAGGGAACTGCTTAGAGATATCTAACTCAACACATATTCAAGAAACAGAGGGACGAGTGAGATCTTTGGTTGAATTGTCATGTTTTAAAGGATTTCCAATTAGCTTTTCTATTGGAATCAAAGCTATTTGTTTGAAAAAATGAAGGGGAAGTCCAGGAAATCCTACCAAAATGGGGACAATCAGATATTCTGCAGAAGGGTCAAAGTTGGGTGTCCATTTTAAAACCCTCATGGCGTATCCCCCAAAGAACCAGATTTTTCGAATTCAGATCCGGTAATAGTCTTCCTCTGAAGCAAACCGAAGAGCAATATGTGTAGAAGTGAGGAGACCGATGTGAAAACCCGAGAATCCTAACGATTTGAGTGATGTTCTAAGAAATTTCTGGGAAGGTCTGTGCTTTGTAAAGTAACCAATCAAAACATATCGCAAGTCCGAAGCAAGAAGATTTACATCCTCTGAAGAGAAAGCGATGGCCGTTTTCCCGCAGTGTCGGTAAGGTTTTGGATCTATCTTCACATCAGAGTCCGTGATGTCATTTGTAGCTGGATCCAAAGATCTACCCACAACGACATTAATTGAGGTATATTTAATCATTAAGTTTAACATGTTTAAAAGTTATTTGAGGAAAATTTCATTTACCTTTTATGGATGTAAGATTAAAGGTATTAGAAACCATTATGGTTTATATGATCTTTCATATTGATTTAATTAGCATTTATTACTATTTTAGATCATAGGTTTTATCATATAGATAACTGCGGGATAGAAAAGTGATTTTGTGATTAAATGATTAATTTCATTTCAAATAAGATCACTATACTTTTTAAATAACATTATATGATTAAGGTAAATATAATATTACAATATTAGATGATATTTCATTTGATGAATAAAGGTTGATTTATCTTTTAATAGCACATATTATTTTATTATGAGATTATTTTGGTAAATGATTAGTATATTTTTTTTAGAATATATGACCATGGAATATATATTTTTATCATGATAATTTAAGAGTAAATTATGTTCTTCTGAGGGAAATTTTTGTTTATCTTGGAAGAATGTAACGCCCCAACACCAGTTACCTAGAGTCGGTGCATTATTATGTAACATTGGCATGATCACAAAAGATCAAGTCTCGAAAGGCCGATTATTTTAGTAGCCTTGAAAACACTAGATACATTCATAAATGTTATATTACACCATAAAGTGAAAAATCACAATAACATTGTCTCTATAGTCCACACTCCTATCCCCTTCAGAGTATCCCTATAGGTCAGTCATAATATATTTCTTCACATCCTAGGAAAATAAAACATAGAAAGGGTTGAGCTTAGATGCTCAGTAAGGATAACAATATAGTGGAAACTTTCATAAATAAACATAAACATTTAAGGCAATATATAACTAAAAGAAGCCTTTTAAACTTGAACTTCAGCATAATATGGAAAAAATAAAATGAAATAATGCCATTTACTTATTCACATGGATATTCTAATAGTCGAATAATCACATGCAATATCAATAACTACTTTCATAATGATGGAATGCACAATGCCATACTATCATAACCACGTAGCCAAGGCCACGTGCCAAGACTACAAATACGATTTTTTCAAGGCCTCGTGCAAAGACACTAGTTTGTTTAATGAGACATACCAATGCATCGAGGAGCTATAGCGGGCTCCACCCATCACTTATTAAGTCCAATGCATTCCTTATATGAAAAGGTTTAAACATATCATAAACCATAACATAATCGTATCACATAAAACATGCATAAAGGAAACATAACATTTCCACATTTCAAACACAAGAAATAAATACAACACATTAATATAATAAAAACATTATCAAAACCATTTTAAATACCAAAATAAAAGAAAATTTAAAATTTGGTATTTATTTTTCATTTTAAAAAAAAGTTATGGCTTGTAGAGAAAGCCAAAACTCAAATAATGGTCACAGTGGCGGAGAAGTCATTGTCGCCGCATACGTACGACAAAAAAACATTCCATTTTGTCATTTAGTAAAATTCTTCATATAAAAAATATTCCTTTTGAATAAATGTAAAATTCAAAGGGGTTTAAAAACCCTATAAAAGAAAGTTGTGTATAAAATAAAATATGCCTCAATGAAAGGAGATTGAGACGATGTCCCTTACCTCGTGTCCAACTTGACTCGATAATTCTTTAACCTCCTGAATAATAAACTAGAGTTAATTTATACTTGATTAAGAACCTTTTTCAAGACCATTATTCCTTTTATATAACTTCTTACCATGTTATTAACATTATGTAATTATTTATGTTAATAATGGTCATTTTGTCGATCTTTGGTACTTGAGTCAAAAATAAACTTCTCATATTTACAAGTTGTTCACGTGGTAAAATATACATTATATCCAGAATTATATTCATGATTTAAATATCATATATATAATATATGTCCTGTATATACATTCCTTTATAATATTACATAAAATTTAGAGGTAATAAATGAAATGCACCATTCATGGAGACGGTAAGCTGTACATATGCATGAACGCTACTTTCATTTATATTTCATATTTAATGGAACAAAAACATAATTATATAAAGGTATATTATAATTCTAGTATAATATAATATATAATATCATTCACTCTATCCTTTACATGTCCCACATATGGCATTAACGATTCAAATCACATTGAGGGGCGATAGTTTGCACTTCCTAAAATGAAATTATCGTGTTTACCCATAATGGAAATCAGAAAGTTATACCATAAATTAAAAATAAATAAGCATAAGGAAAACATAAACATAATATATATCATATATAAAACTAGTGTCATAATAATGGCCACCATGAGAGGTGTTAAAAGAATATTGAACAATCATCGTTTCGTGAGGCAGTAATTCGCCACCCCCAGATACATTATGTTCTTTACCAATTAGAAGAAGGTGTGTGTAAGTGTAAATCTAATACTTCTTATAACAAAATCCAAGTATATTTATGATACTGTTTTTGTTACAAAAGGAAAGAATAAAAAGCGTTTAAGGGGTTGGAGAAGCAAAATGAAACAAAATAACCTAAGAAAAGACATTACCTTAAAATCGTGTAACTCTTTTTGATTTGAGCCAAAGGATTCCATGGGAAGACTTATGCCCAAATTGAGGCCTATAGGAGTAAGACATGGAAGTTGAGAGAGTATTTTGGCAGAGGTTGGCCGAGCCAAATTGCTTGGAAGGTGTGAATAAGGTGGTAGTGGTGGGGGCCTTTTATAAGAGGAGATGAGGGGCACTCTAGGAAAGTCATGAAATTTTACTTTATTATATAATTATTTTCGGATTTTAAAGGTCCCATAATTATATATTTCTAGGATAAGGTGATTAGGGTTCTAAATATTCTCATCCAATAGGTTTTTGACAAGTGTAAGTCTTAGATTTTACATTATATTTTCATTTTTTTTAAATCGTTAATTAATGAGGTAATCGCTGCATCACCATGGTGTCATAAAATATTTAATTTATCTAATGTCAAAAATTTATAAAAAAAGCTATCATGATGTAGGAAATATTTTTAGCTTTCCAACTGATATTTATAGGCGTAATGTTAACTTATATAACCCCATATAATAATTGTTTTAGTAAAACAACACATGTTTGTGACAATTTTATTTTTACTTTAAATAAAACTTTATTAATATAATTTTCTTACCCATGTGGCTCCATGGGGTCCCCAAGATGACCCATGGATTGTATTGGTAGGCCATGAATCATTTAATAAGGGTAGGAAAAGTGTAAAGGTAATTTCATATTATTATAACATTATATTTACCTTAAATTGCAGCAATTACCTTTAATCACGATTAATAAAACTTAAAGGTTAAGATTCACCAAAAATTATTTTCATCCCATTGGTCAAATTTTACTTACTAATGAAAACCATGTATGTATTATATTTGAAATTAAATTCACAGAAGTGGTAAATTTTCATTTAAACGAAAAATTAGTTTTTTAACTACCACTTAGTGGTTTCACTATTCATCAAAAATTGATGTTTTTCAGAAAAATACTCAAAATTCACCCTATGCAATATTTTATATTCCTAATTAAAAAATGATGTCTATTTTGAAAAATTCAAAAAAATATAAGTGAATTAATTAATTTAATAATTAATTCCCGTTTTCACAACAAATAGCGTGTTTTTGAGAAACAATATATATCAAAAGATTGACATTTGTTTATGTCCAATTTCAAAGTGAAATTTATTCTAATGACCACTATTGGATAAAATGGTAAAAATATATTCTAATTATAATTTAAAACTACTCAATAGTATAATTGATCACTATTAATTATTTTGATTTAAAAAGTTGTTTTTAATTAAAATTTAGTAATTTTCACTATTCATCAAAATATAAAAGTTATTCAAAAAGTTCCAAAATTTCACCCAAGGCTAAATTAGATATTCCAAATCCAAATATGAAGTTCATTTTGAAATATAAAATTTATATAATTTCAAAAAGTGGGTATTACTATTCATAACGGCTATTTTGACTGGCCACGGTGTGTTAGAATCTCAAACTTGCGTACAATGTAAGCTATTGCATTATTGAAAGAGAAGCGTATTGTGGAAGATTGGGGTGTTAAATTCTCCCCTCATTCAATAAATTACTTCCTCGCAATTTGAAAATGTTCTTCAAAAATAAAAGGTTGAAAATAGAAAATACCTTGGTGGAAAACCCACATCGGAAATAGGGTTAATAAAAATATAACATTAAAAGATAGAAAGAGAAGTACAAAGGTCACCTATGATAACCCATACTAGGATTCTATAAATATATGGATATAGAGGAGAAAAAAACCGTCAAGGTCTGATGGAGAGTTGTATAAAACAGGATTAGGAAAAAGTTAACTACAAGAAAATCACAAACTTATGATTGGTTAAACGATCATTGATTCCCCAGTATGAAAAGTTAACTGAAAACGTTTTTGTTTTAAGTTACCTTTAATAAATTTGAGGAATTTAGTTAAAAGATTTACTATGAACATAAGGAAATATATATACTTGTCATGTATACTTTCATTCTTTAATAAATTTTTACCCAAACCCATCTTTCACCCAAAAAGATAATAGAACTCAAAAATATTATATTTATCCTAATCGTACAATGTTAAAAATATTAACACATACCATTTAGATTAGGAATACTATTTTGTAATAACCATGGACTTCCTGTAGTCTAGTGTTAGGTAATAAAGGCCTATCACACTATGGTTGTGGGTTCGATTCCTGCAACTTTTTCCGACGCGACGGGTTATCCCCCAACCTGCAGGTTTTCCTTTTCCTAAAACTATATTATTATAATATTCCAAAAATATTCTTTAGGAATTTTTTAAACTTAAACAATACTATCCAAAGTTCAAATTAATCCATTACAACCTTTATTGTAATCCAAAATTCTTTTGTCTCTACTTTCTCAAAAAGGTCTCGAAATTCCAAAAACAATTGTAACGTTAGATTCCCCAAACAAAGTAAAGTTTCTCTTATTGTCACATATTAAAAATATGATTTCATTCATCCTATTAAAACCTTAATGAAAACAACAAGTACTACAGTATAGTCCTTATATATATCACATTATTCTTATTACCAGAATATAATCATTGAGTCCAAAAGCACCAATACATTAATTATTCCACTTCAACTATAGTAATGACATAAGATTTTCCTTGATACCTTGGACTTTTTTTAGATATGTTTCCCTGATGCTTAGGAAATTCATTTGCATAGTGCCCCATTTCCCTACAATTTTTGCATCCAACATTCACAACCTCTTTCTTTCCCTTGCAATCATGATCCTGGTGACCTTTTTCTCCACATTTATAACAAACTCCCATTCCTTTTAGGCAAGTACGGGGTGATTCTTCCCACAATTATCGCATAATGGAATATCCTTCTTTCCCCTTTTCCCTTTATCTGTCTCTTGTTCCACCATTATCTTATTCTCTTTCTTTACTTTATTGTCATATGAAATAGAGAATTCCTTTTCTCTCTTGATATCACATGAGACAATATCTTCGTACAACGAGAAAGATTGTGAGACTGAGGCTCGATGGAGAAGTGGTTTTAACCCATCAAAGAAACGATAAATCTTACTTCTTGGGTTACTTATATAATCTTTAGCATACCTCACTAACCTTGTAAAGTTATCCTCATACTTTGCGACATTCTCGTCCTCCTTCTACCTCAGACTCAGAAATTGCTTTTCCATATCTACTCGATGGTCATGAGGAAAGTACTTTTCTAGGGAAATTTAATTAAACTCCCTCCATTCCAAATGTGATACTTCTTCATCTTCATTTGTGTTTTGAATTAGTGACTACTATTGATCGGCATCACCAGTGAGGCGGTAAACTGCAATGACAACTTTCTCCCTTTCACTACTCCCCAAGGCGTGGAAAATTTTCTCTAAGGAGTTTATCCATTGCTCAGCTAATAAGGAATTTTTACTCCTATTGAATGTTGGTGATTTTTTCCTCATGAAGTGGTCTAACATTGAACCTCCACATTGCGGATCAGGGTGCTCCATATGAGTAACTTTATTATTCATAACCTGAGTGAGTTGTCCCAGTATGGTGATAAGCTGATCAGCACCACTTGTATCACCAGCTCCATTATAATTATCTTGAGTAGGAGGGCAATCCCTACATGGAGTGCATGCATTGATACGGTTTCCATTCCTTCCACTAGGCTCTATTTTTAAACAATGGCATAAACTAGATTAGTTTATGAATCAAAATAAATAATTCTATATTTGTAAAACACTTAACATAAATTGAATAGTTTATAGATATAATCCATAATCATAAAAATGTTTTCATTGAGGAAGTATATACTTATAAACCCTTCATAATGGTTTGTAAAGATAATGGGAATTATCCTAATCATATCCCCTGGGAGTGTTGTAACCAAGAGTGCAACAAGGCCCATTGTCGTGAACTAGTTCCCGTTCGAGTCTAGCTCAAAGCAGTGTTTTCAAGTTTTACCCATAGGTACATCTGTGCTAGAGCCGCCTATACCTGCTCGTATCCAGACGTGGATGTATCTATTGGAAAACTCAAAAAATATCTATAATACCAAAATTCTAGGAAGTTCTTATATACTAATTCTCAAAGTATATCTTAGGGTTGTGTGATCTAATCAGAATTTATCTAAATCTAGTTTCCAAGGTTAGTACTAAACTTCCTCTGATACCAATTGTAACGCTCCAACCCCAGTTACCTAGAGTCGGTGCATTATTACGTAACATTAGCATGATATCAAAAGATCAAGTCTCGAAAGACTGATTTGTTTAGTAGCATAGGAAACACTGGATAAATTCATAAATGATACATTAAATCGTAAATTGAAAAATTACAATAACATAGTCTCTATAGTCAACAATCCTATCCCCTTCAGACAATCCCTATAGGTCAGCCATAAAATATTTCTTCACATCCTGGGAAAATAAAACATAGAAAGGGGTGAGCTCAGATTCTCAGTAAGGATAACAGTACAGTGTAAACTTTCATAAATAAACATAAACATTTAAGGCAATGTATAACTAAAACAAAATCCTTTTAAAATTGAACTTCAGCATAATGTGGAAAAAATAAAATAAAATAATTCCATTTACTTATTCACATGGATATTCTAATAGTCGAATAATCAATGAAATATCAATAACCACTTTCATAATGATGGAATGCATAATTCCAGACTATCATAACCATGTAGCCAAGGCCTTATGCCAAGACTACAAATAAGATTTTGTCAAGGCCTCGTGCCAAGACAATAGTTTGTTTGATGAGACCTACCGATGTATCAAGGAGCTATAGAAGGATCCACCCATAACTTATTAGGTCCAATTAAATCCTTATATAGAAATTTTTAAACATATCATAAACCATAAAATAATCATATCACATAAAACATGCATAAAGGAAACATAACATTTCCACATTTCATACACAAGATATCAATACGACACATTAATATAATCAAAAAAATATCAAAACCATTTTCAATATCAAAATAAAATAAAAGTAAAACTTCGTATTTATTTTTTGTTTTAAAAAAAGTTATGACTTGTAGAGGAAGCCAAAACTTAAATAATTGTCACGGTGGCAGAAAAGTCGTTGTCGCCGCATACGTATGACAAAAAAAAATTCCTTTTTCTCATTTAGTAAAATGATTCATATAAAAAAGATTACTTTTGAATAAACATAAAATTCAAAGGGGTTTAGACACCGTATAAAAGAAAGTTGTGTATAAAATAAAATATGCCTCAATGAAAGGAGATTGAGACGAAGTCCCTTACCTCGTGTCCGACTTGACTCGATCATTCATTAACCTCCTGAATAATAAACTAGAGTAAATTTATACTTTCTTAAGAACCTTTTTCATGTTCATTATTCCTTTTATATTACTTATTACCATGTTATGAACATTATGTAATTATTTAAGTTAATAACGGTTATTTTTTCGATCTTTGGTACTTGAGTCAAAAATAAACTTCTTATACTTACAATTTGATCATGTGGTAAAATATCCGTTATATCCAGAATTATATTCATGATGTAGATATCATATTTATCATATATATCCATTATATACATTCATTTATATTATTATATAACATTTAGAGGTAAGAAAGGAAATGCACCGTTCATGGAGACGGTAATCCGTACATACGCATGAATGCTACTTTCATTTCTATTTCTTATTTAATGGAATGAAAACATAATGATATAAAGGTATATTATAATTCCAGTTTAATATCATATATAATATCATTCACTCCATCCTTTACATGTCCCACATATGACATTAACGATTCAAATCACTTTGAAGGGGCGGTAGTCCGCACTTCCTAAAATGAAATTATCGCGTTAACCATAATGGAAATCATAAAGGTATGCCATAAATTTGAAATACAGAAGCATAAGGAAAACTTATAAATAATATATATCATATATAAAAATAGTGTCAAAATAATGGCCACTATGAGAGGCGTTAAAAGAAGATTGAACAACCATCATTTCGTGAGGCAGTAATTCACCACCCACAGAAACAGTTTGTTCTTTGAACATTAGACGAAGGTGTGTGTAAGTGTAAATCAAATCCTTATCATAACAACATAAAAGTATATTTATGATACTATTTTTGTTACAAAATAAAATAATAAAAATATTTTAAGGGGTTGGAGAAGCAAAATAAAACAAAATAACATAAGAAAAGACATTACCTTAAAATCAGGTAACTATTTTTGATTTGAGCCAAAGGCTTCCTTGGGAGGACATCTTGCCCAAAGTGAGGATTCAAGGAGTAAGAGAGGGAAGTTGAGAGAGTATTTTGGCAGAGGTTGGCCAAGACAAATGGCTTTGAACGTGTGGATAAGGTGGTAGTGGTGGGGCCCTTTTATAAGAGGAGATGAGGGGCACTCTTGGAAAGTCATGAAATGTTACTTTATTATATAATGAGTTTCGGATTTTAAAGGTCCCAAAATTATATATTTTGAGGAGAAGGGTTAAAAATATACTCATCCAACAGGTTTTTGAAAATTTTATGTCTTATATTTTACATTATCTTTTCATTTTATTTAAATCGTTAACTGATAAGGAAATCGCTGCATCATCATGGTGTCATAAAAAAAATTAATTTATTTAATGTCTAAAAATTATAAAAAAATATCATGATGTAGGAAATATTTTTATCTTTCAATGAATATTTATATTCGAATAGATAACTTATATAACCCCATGTAATAATTGTTTTAGTAAAACAACACATGTTTTTGACAATTTTATTTTTACTTTAAATAAAAAGTTATTAATGACATATTCTTACCAATGTGGCTCCATGGGGTCCCAAAGTTAACCCATGGATTGTCTTAGTCGGACATTACTCATAAAATATGGGTAGGACATGTGTAAAGGTAATTTCATATTATTATAACATTATATTTACCTTAAATTGCACTAATTACCTTTAATTGCGATTAATAAAACTTAAAGTTACTATTCACCAAAAATTATTTTCATCCCATTGAACCAAATTTTACTTACTAATGACAACCATGTATGTCGGATTTTTGAAATTTAATTAATAAAAGTGGTAAAGTTTCATTTAAATGAAAAATTAGTTTTTTAACTACCACTTAGTGGTTTCACTATTCATCAAAAATTGATGTTTTTCAGAAAAATACCAAAAATTCAGCCTAAGATATATTTGATATTTCTAATTCAAAAATGAGGTCTATTTTACAGAATTCAAAAAATATAAGTTGAATTAATTAATTTAATAATTAATTCCCGCTGTCACAACAAATATCGTGTTTTTGAGAAACAATATATATCAAAAGATTGACAATTGTTTATGTCCAATTTCAATGTGAAATTAATTATAATGACCAAAATTGGATAAAATAGGAAAAATATATTCTAATTATACTTTAAAACCACTCAATAGAATAATTTATCACTTTTAATTATTTTTATTTAAAAATTCGTTTTTAATTAAAATTTAGTAATTTTTACTATTCATCAAAATGTAAAACTTATCCAAAAAGATCCAAATTTTCACCCTAGGCTAAATTCGATATTCTGAATCCAAAAAATGAAGTCCATTTTGAAATATAAAATTTATATAATTTCAAAAAGTGGGTATTACTATTCATAACGGTTATTTTGATTGGTTGTGGTGTGTTAGAATCTCAAACTTGCGTATAATGCAAGCTATTGCATTATTGAAAGAGAAGCATATCATGGAAGCCTGGGGTGTTACAAATAATATGTGATTATATAATTCAAATCTCTAGGTTTTAATTTTTCTGAAGAATATTGTTAATAATTTTAAAATTGTTATTTATCTAATGATTTATGTGAATTTTGGGTATTATTGTTGAATTTTAGAGATTAGTATATCATTTATTCATATGAATGCTTATTTATTTTGGATATTTTCTTCCTATGTGCCAACAATTTTGTATTTGGTTAATGTTTAAATATAAGAAGAATTACTAATAATCCATTTTTGAAGTTAATTTTAGTGTTTCTGGTGTGAATAATTTCTCTTAAATTCTCATAATTTAGAGAAAAAGGTGATATTTTTTTGGAAATTGATTAATGGATGAAATTATACTTGTGAAGTAAGTATATTTCCTTATGTTATTTGTTTAGATGAAAAAGGAGATCCTAAACTCTAGGAAAAAGATCCTATGGAAAATTTATCTTATCAACTTTATTTTTGATGAATTGATATTCTTTTTCACACCTCATTATTTTATGGTTTTGTGGTCACTGAATTTCTCATGATAATACAGTGTCTTATGATTGGTGTTCTCTACCACTATCCCTAAGTATTCTGAAATTAATTCTTCCTCCATGTCTATATTATCAATTCCAATTAATGTTTTCCTATTTTAGAACTTTATAAAGTGTCTTTTTAGGGGACCATCATATTTTATTTATTCTCTTTTCAAAAAATGATTTATTATCCCTTTTTATGATGTGTTATTTAAAATATTTTATTTTTTATATTAATTTTTTTTACTTTAATAACCATATGATATATAATCCAATCCATTGAATTAATTCTAAAATTGCATTAAAACATTTTTTGAGGCATGACATAGAATTTTGACAATTTAAATTATTTAATTTTTATAGAATGTAATTTCCCATGATGTTAAAATACCATTATGATCAATTTCATAAAAGACATGAAACACAAACCTTTTATGACTATGAAATAATATTATTTTAAATATGAATATTATAACTAATATATTGAATTGATAGCTATGAATTGGATTAAAAAAATGAAATTTATATAAAACATTCCTATTCAATACAAATTTATTTATTAACTATTAGGAAATTAGCTCAAACTTTTTTGTAATGTGTTTTTTCTTCAAAAATACAATTTATTCAAAATTAGATCATATTTATTATTATGAGAGAATATTATAATTAGTTTCTTGAAAATAATTCATTTATATTTTAGAAAAAAACATCACTTTTGAAATCATTATTTCAAAATTATATTTATTTGAATTTTTCAGATTAGTCTAAAAAGATTGATTTTCACTTAGTAGTGGAATTTTTTATATAAGAATCTAATTAATTAAGTAGTAATAATCTATATTCTTGATTTTGGTAAAAGTTCATTTTTTGTGCTTAAAACACAATTTTTTTAAAACATTTATCACAATTTATGAATTTATATTAGAAGTAATTTGTATAACATAAAGTGAATAAATTTTATGAAATGGAATTATTTTTTGGATTTTTTAAATAAAATTTATTTGATGGTGTTTTTTAGGTTTTTATGAAGATGTTGAATTTTTTGTTAATAGATAAAAACACAGTTTTTATTAAATACGATATATTTTTAGATATCACCATGACATAAATATGACTTAAATAATTATTAAAATTATATAATGAATAATTATTGATTTTATAATAAAAGTATAACTGAAAAATAATTCAAAACATATAAATTATGATTCATTTCATATTAAATATGAAAATAATTTTCAGTGCTGACTCAATGCTTGCATAGTGTTGAAATGTAAAATTTGGCATCCAAAAGTTAATTTTTGAAAAAGAAGTATTATTTAGTAAATATGGATAATAAATATGAATTATTATTTATTATATTTATGGATAAATTTTAATTATTTATTTTTATAATAAGGAAATTATCTAAATATTTGTGCAATGTTTGTACATGGCTAGAAAAGTCAAAATTAACATATTAATAATGTTTTCATGACATATAGGTGATTAAATATATATATTTAATGAATATAAAGCTTTATTTCAAACATAATTAATTTCTTTTTGTGATTTTATTTATTTTTAATTTTTAGCGATGAAATAATTAACTTTAAAGTTTACACAACACCCGCAAAGTGCCTGTGAAAGCTGTAAAAAGTCATGTAAATGATTTAAAAAACTTTTAATTTTTAATTTTTTTGGAAAATTATATTATACCATGAAATTTAAAGATATATATAACATATTTTGGATATTTTAAAGGTTTATATTCTTATTAAATTGTTATATTTCTGAATTTTATTTCAAATTAAATGAATAGACAAAAATAACATTAATTGTATTTTATAATAAACATTATTTTAATAAATGGATTTAATTAAAGATATTAATATATTTTTATAAATTTGTCGGATATGGATTAATGTATCTACCATGGTTTATTTATGAATAAATTTTCTTTTTTTAGTAATTTTTTTAACCCTTGAAAGGTAAAAACATTTGATATCTCTGTAATCATCAAAAGGATTAACGACATTCAAAACAAAGTGATAAGGGTGAAACAATTACATAAAAATGTCAAAATTTTACTAGATGAAGTTATTTTGATTCATAAACACACTCTATTATAAATATATCCACATTATTTCACATTTTTAATGAAAAATAATTTATATTAATTTAATACATTAAGTAATTCTAAGAGTGCCCCTCCCTTGAATTTTGAAAGGGAACCTCCTCTCCTCTTTTACTCACACTATTCAACCACTATAGCTCATAAAATAACTACAAAAATATAATCTTAAAACATATAAAAAATTATTGTTGTTTTTTTCCATAATACCAAATTTCTATGTATTAAGGTGGAGAGTGATTGAGGTTTTCTGAAGAATATGTATAACATATTGCCGAAGGTTTTAGTTTTATTTCTTGTTATACATCCATGAAATATTCTTCAACAATGTTTAAATAATAAAATTAGTACATTCCATACATTTATATTTTATTATTTTAATTTAACAATGTATATTCATCTACTCTTCCCTCAAATGGGAAATGAAGCCCTCGTTTGTGTGTATGATGAACTACCACATCACGAACTGATGTAATTATTTTCCCATCACTACCTCTTATTGATGGTTGTAATGATGGATTTAAATTATATGTATATATATTATATTAATGACATAATTATAAATATTTAAATATTATATATCATATATATCGTCACACCATTCCATCTATTAAAAAATGATAATGTTGCTCATCTGTACATGTGGATCCACACCTCCTTGAAGGGATGGGAATTGTTTTTCATCATTGCATCACAAGGATAGTATATATAAATGTACTTAAAATTATAACATCATATTTATAATATAAATAAAATTATTGTGAGATGAAATTACACTTACCTTATTTCCTCTTTTTCATTGAAAAAATAGTAACGTTACTCAAGTGTACATATGACCAACCTTCTCAATAATTTAACATAGTTGATTTTAAATAACCATATTTCATTTTTTTAAAAGCATAATTGATATATATAAATGTCAATTTTATAATTATTATTGTTTTGGAGATGATGGTATAATGATCACCTTGAATATTTTCACCCCACCGAAGTTATTTTTGGATTTTCAACTGCATGTCCTCAAAACATTTGATGTAAATATAACTGATGAATTAAATAAAAAACAGGGAAATAAATAATATTAAAGGGTTAATAATTATGAAATATATATTAAATTTTTTCTTAAAAAAGTATATAATTATAGTTACTTTTTTATTTAGGATGATAAATAACCTATTTGACACGTTGGACTCAAGGTGAAGGATACTTTAACTTAAAACCTTATTTGAGAAAGTTTTAATTTTTTATTTTATAAATATTTTTATTTCATAATTTATGAATATAAAAAAATATTTATATCCTTATTATAAAAAAAATTTAGTTTACTTTTTACTTTCTTTCAATTATTTTTAAAGGGAACCTCTTTTCATATTTTATATAACTTTCTCTAAAAAATATAAAATAAATGTTCTATTTTTTCATATATGACATCAATGGATTTTCCCACCACTATAAAAAATATTTAATTTTTGAATATATTATAATAATCAATTTTTTTTTCAAATAAAAACCCTCCTTTTGTTTTGGGTATTTTTAGTTTATAAAATTTCCTTTTAAAGGAAAGGAATATATAAATATTTAAAAATGATTTGTGTGTGGGTTCAATAGTATATTTTAATATGTTTGATGATGAAAATGAATGGTTATATGTTATTTATACATTTTATGGTCCTTTTGAATTTTTTTATTTGGTGAAAATGGTATATCATTCTAATTCATTGGATAATGATTATGTTTTTAAAAGAATTATACTGGAAGTTAATTGCATTGGTTATTCAACTGATAAGAGTTCATGTAAGGGTTCTATGAAGATGATATACCATGTAAAGAAAAATAATTTTATGATATATATAATTATTTTTCATAGAAATATTTTGATTTTAAAAGGTATGTTAATGGGAATTTTTTATATTAACGATTATTCCATTTAAGGGTAAGAAAATATATTTCTTAGAAAATATTTTTCAAGGGTTCTCATGTCTTCTAAGAAACTATTAATACAATTTTTTCTTTATGTTTTCTTAAAAAATATTTTATGAAAATATTTGGATTGTAAATATGAAATCATGTGAAACTAACTTATTATTGTATATCTATGATTATTATGTTAAAGAAAAACTCTCTATTATGATATCATGGTTTTAAAATAGATTATCTTGCTTCTTTCATTATTTTTTAATTTCTTCTGCTCATATTATTGTGTTCATTCCAAAATTTTAAATGTTTTTCAAAGGGTTAAAGGTTCATTAACAACATAGAATAATTTATAGTTAAATTTATTAAGTTTTTTCATTAAAAGAAAAAGTTTTTCATTATAAAAGTTTTGTATATTTTAGAAAAATGGATAATAAGTGGAATTGTGAACTTTTTAATATATGTGTTTTTAATGTAAGATTTATGGCCTAAATATCAAAAACTATAAACCAAATATATCCTCAAAATATAATAAAATAAATAATTAACAAAAAACTAAATATTATGCAATATTTTAAAGTTGGGTCCTTATAATTTTGGTAGTTCATGGTGCACCACGAGGACAACCACGATAATGGAGATGGGAATGATGTATGGTGGATCATCATATGTGAAATAGGGATACGTGAAGGTCACCATGGGGGTATATGTTCCGAGTAGATACCATAATTTTTTCAAAATGTTTTTTATTAGTATATGATATAGACTTAAAAATTTCAAAGGATGCAGTGTATGAAGGTAATAGAGTGAAGGAAATGTGAACCATGGGGAGTGACTATATGTTTTTTTCCTTATGATGGTATCCTAGGTAGAATCCCTTATAAATTTCAAGGGTGGCTTGCATGAGGGGTCACCACACTAGGGAAGTATTCCCATTTCATATTCATGGTTCATGGAGCATTTCTCTATGGGAAATGTAGAGACCTCCAGACTTCTGGTGTTGAGTATTTCGATGAGTACAGAAACCAAGGTGGTTTCTATATGAAATGAAAACCCACATGACATGTTTATGAGTGTGGTGGTGCATGGTTGAGAGGTGTGAACACTATGAATACATTGTTGAAATAGGGTGAAAGAATCCACTACACCATGGAGTGAGATATAGTGTGTTCAAAATTGAAAAAATATCTCCTCTACACCATAGTGCCTCCCAATGGATAATTGTGACTTTTTCTGAGATAAATCAAGAACAGAAAGGGGAGGTACACTATACCATGATGTCTCCCAATGGTGTGCCTTGGATGATGGATCATTATTTTCTAGATATAACAAAAATATGGTGAAATACTTGACTTGATCCACACCTCCATAAATAGGGTCTTAAGATTTTTATTTTATTCCCTATTCTTGTACTCAATTAGTGCCTCAGATACTAAGGATTTGAAGTAGTGGCATGGTGCATTTACCTACTATGGTTACTTTCACACATAAATTCTAATATTATTTTGGAGTTTTTAAATCTTAAATTACATTTCCCCATTACATTCATGTATTGATTTAAATATTAATCTTATCCCTAACTCTACCTCTATATTAGTATTCTTATTCCATTGTTTATTGAATTGGTTAAATTTATTGGATTTTATATATAATTTATTTATATCATAATATACCTTGAGCTTCTTAATCCATCGTGTTTCTTATTATTCATTTCAAATTTCCAATTCTTCTACTTTCTCTTAGTTGTATCTTTTTTCTTGTTTTAATGGTGGTAGAAACACTAAAATATTATGATTATTTATTATGATTCATGGTTTATGATTCATGTGATGAGGAATGTAAAATCGAATATGATGGTGGAATATTTTCTGCTTAACTCGGTTGAATCGACTTGACATTTTTCTACTCAATATGATGTAGGATATTACAATACATTCTTTTATCTTCAAGAATAATTATTCATGACATGTTGTAAATTACTCTAGAAAATCTATTGAAGCCTTGGAAAACACTATGATTTTTATCCACTTGAATTTAGGAACTTGAAATATCACAATTCACAATCAATTTGTAGCCCTCAAAAAAGAGTCAAACGAAACATCCTCATTCACTCGATTGAAACTCGCACATTATGTCCTTAAGTGATGAATTATTTAAGGGATCCAAAAATTTATTAATCTAGCATGACTTAAACTCAGATTATAATATATATTTATCTCTCTCATTGATCTCAGTGAGATTTATATGATTCATGGGTTTGGGATTCATTTTACTTATTCATTACTATTATTCTCTCTCCATTAGCTTGGTGGTGGAGATTTCATCTTCAGGAGGGCCTGTGATTTAATTGTTTCATTTTCTATTATACTTATCTATTTGAACTTAATTTGGTCCTAGGGAGGGGGTTCTTGAATTATATTCTTTAAATTCATTTCTTCTTACTGATGGATTATTTTTATGGTTTTGTGATAGACAAACATATGGTTTATTGATATGATTTTGTGATTCCATGTGAAATGGTAATCCTTGTAATGAAATATAAAGTGTAAAATATAGAATGTCAGTTGTAAAATATATGAAGAAAAATATTATTTTCTTTTATTCCCTATGTTGATGACATATTTATATGTTCCTCCATTATTATGCGATTTCCCTTAGGTATTGGCAGATATTCAAGAAACGGTAATGATTAAGGGAATATTGAATGGAGACAATGATGTGAAATAATGAGATATATACCTTTGATACAGTTGTTAAAAACCCATGTTATAATACTAAATTGAATAAATAGTAGTTTCTGTATTATTGGAAACTCATATTCTAAATTAAATAACCATTTACTTTTTTATATTCTATCCATGACATGTTGAAATTAGTTATTGGAATGGGGAATGAAATAAGTAGTGATTTTATGAAAAAATAGATTTTTCTAAATGTTTAATTACTCAAGAATGAGTTTCGATAATTATATAATATATAATCACATCTAAAAGGATATGGTAGGAAAAAACTCCAAAATATTTATAGGTAATAATCAACATGGGAGAATTAACATGATCAGTTAAAGCATAAAAAAACTCCCACATTCTAATTATAAAAACAAAATATAAATTTCATTATATAATTAACTTTACTGAAAAAATATTTTAATTATGTTACTACATATTTTATAATTACTATAGTAGGATGTATTTTTAAATAGAAGGTAAACTAAGAAGGAGGTAAAGCTAAATGTAGTTAGTTAGAATGAATTTCCAAAATTTATAAATCCATGAGTTGATGGGTAAAACATAAGGGTAGTGATGAAGATATTATTCACAATTAATAGCTGGAGAAACATGAGGACATAAAAGGTGATAACTTATATAGGATGTATATAAACAAGATGAAAATATGGGATTAACATTATTTATGTTTTTAAGGATTTTGGTGAATTATTTTTTTTGGTTAAGAGGATTAAATCAATTAACTTTATCCATTAAGTAAATTTTATATTTGAATAACTATCTATAGATAATTTCTAAAAGGAACTTGTATTTATAATATATAATAGAAATTAATGAATTAACAAGATTGGGTAATATGAAAAATATGGACAAGCCGAGAGCTTGGCATGTGGTTTAAATTGATAAATGGTGGTGGTATTGATTATGATGTAGTAGTTGGAACCCATATTGACATGGTTAATTAATTTACTATTCATTATTGGTATCCCTTTACAATACTGTATCATGTTGTATGATTTCTATATAATTTCACTTGTTTATTTTCTTTTTAAATTTTTTTCTAGAAAATTTGCAATTGTATGATTTCATATCATGGTTTTTTTGATACTATACATTAAGGATATAATTGATTTTGGTTATGTTTATACCTGAACAAGATATTACGGCTCAAGTTAATTGAAAAATCTCGGCTCTGGGTGCCACTCAACAGGTGCCCAGAACCCGGTTCACCACGTAACCTCAAGCACATTTCCCCAAATGTCAGAGGCTGCTGACTAGTAGCGAGGGCCCATGTCTGATAATGGGGAATCTATTCCATCATTTGTCATAGTGTAGCGCAGCGGAATGAAATAAAACATACAACGAACAGCGAAAGCGGTAAACCATACACAACTGAAATAAGCAACAATAGTGGATATAAACAATAGTATATAAATGATTATGCTACATGTCTCAAGCTCTAAGAAAACAGCCAGAATATGTTATACATTAATACAGTACAACCAAAAGCAGAGTACAGCAAAACAAAGCAAAACAGCTGGCAGTAGCATCGCGAGCCTAGGCTCGGTCCCATGCCCTCCTACCCCTCAACAACAGTCAAGTACCTAAATAGGGACTCTTTCCCATATCTACTCCTGCAGCAACGCAATCTGTTTGGGCTGAAAAGCGTGACCCAAATAGGGTGTGAGAAATAAATTCCTTGTAGGCACCCACCAAAGGCCCGTGCCCTACTGTGTGTAAACATACAGAAAGTGTGCAGTAATGAAATGCAAATAACCAAGAAGTACTCAAAAGTAACTAACTTACAATTTATATTTCCATTTAATTATTAATTTAATCCATTTAATTTAGTATCATTTTTTTCTCAATAGCACCATGCCCTCAGGACAACCAGTATCATGCCCTTAGGCAAATATAGTGAACCACACCCTCTGGCTATACAGAATCCAACCCACAGGTATTTCCCTCGGGTGTAATAGAAATTTCCCTCAGGAGTAGGAAGTGTCGCCCTCAGGCACAGAAGTCAAGCCCTCAGGCACGAAAGGTTTCCCTCAGGCAAAATAATGATAGCCCTCGGGCTAAATAGGACAGTGCCCTCAGGATAATCACAACAATTACCACTGGCTAAACGTGTAACCGTGCCATGACCAACAAGTAAACAAGCAGTAAACAATAACTTTCTCTCAAGGAAATTCTACAATTACTACTTTAAAGGCATACCCTAGGGTATCCTGGCCAAACAGCTAAACTGTGGAACACACCCCCAGGGTGGTTCCAGATCCAAGCAACGATCCCAACCAGCATTTTAATAGCATAATTAAATACCTAATCATTTCTAGGTGTTTAATATAGTAACGACCTCAGCCACACGACAGCCCAACTTGGGTTCGTGGCACAAAAACGCACAAAAAACATGAAAGTTGGAATCATAAACACCAAGCCACCTACCTTATACGCCAACAAGGGTTATACCTAGATGCCGACTCCAGAAACGCCCAAGAATGGCGTAGATCTAACGAAGAACAAAACCTACTTAACCTCAAATAACTCTTATTAGGATAATAATTGGTAAAAATAGTCCAGGAGAAGATAGGGATTACCCGTGCGGTTCCAACGTGATCATCTGAAGCGGAATCAGATTCCAGACGAACACCCGGCGGATCGTCAAAGGTCCGGCCTTCTCCTTTGGCTCCCAAACGGCTCAAATGCCTCCTTTTCCAAATGAGGACACTACTGCCTATTTTAATCTGAAAAAACAAAGTACATGACATGTAATTCTGAGTATACAGCATGTACTTACCAAATTTTAAATTGTTCCTTTGGTGGCTTCCTGCCAGCGCGACACTGTTCTCCTACCGGCAAGAGTACACGACATGTACTCTTGAGTACACAGTGTGTACTACTGCCCACCTGGCGGCTGCTCCACCGCCTTACTATTTTGGCTTTCCGACCAACGACACGGTGTGTAAAGAACCATTACACAATGTGTAGTCTGTTCCTACACCCTTTGTCACCAACATGGATACACGCCCTATGTACTCATCCCAACACGGCCAGAAGTACACGGCGTGTGGAAAACGTACACGGCGTACAGTTCCAAAATTTAGAATTTTCCCCATTTTCCATATTTTATTAAAAAAACATAAGGAAAAGAGAAAAGATGAAGCTCATACCTCAATGAGATGAACCGAGTTCTTACAAACTTCCCCCCGTATAGCAATTCGTCCCCAAATTTCCATTCCAAGGGTGGAGAAGATATAGCAGTGAAAAATTCCGGCCACTGATCACGTGCATCGGCATCCCGCTCCCAGGTCTCATCCTACACTCGGCCATGCTGCCATAGCACTCATACGAGAGGAATTGACCGGCCTCAGAGAACCTTCGTACTCCTATCAATGATATGAATCAGATGCTCGTCAAAGGACACATCTGCCTCCAGCTCAACCTCCTCTGGCTGAAAGACGTGAGACGGGTCTGAATGATAGCGACGCAACTGAGATACGTGGAAGACGTCATGCATGGCTCGGTACCTCTGCGGTAACTGCAACCAATAAGAAACCAGACCAACCCTCTCTAGAATCTCAAATGGCCCCACATACCACGGTGAAAGTTTACCCTGTCTCCTGATCTGTTTGTGTCCCAGACTCATTGAAACATGTAGAAAAACCAGATCCCGAACCACGAACTTCAAAGGTCATCTGCGGCGATCAGCATATGACTTATGACGAGACTGTGTGGTAGCCATCTGCTTCTTTATCAACTGGACCTGCTCAGAAGTCTCCTGTATGAGCTGTGTCCCCAGGAAAGCTTCCTCACCTGCCTCTAACCAGCGCAAAGGTGATCGGCACGACCTACCATATAAAGCCTCGTATGGTGCCATCTCAATTGTCACCTGGAAGCTATTGTTATAAGAAAACTCGACTAAGAGCATATGATTCTACCATGATCCCCCAAAGTCTAGGACGCAAGCACTTAGTATGCCCTCTAGCACCTGTATCGTATGCTCTGACTGTCCATCGATCTAAGGGTGGTAAGCTGTGCTCAGAAGCACCTGTGTACCTAGTGCCCTCTGAAAACACTGCCAGAAACAAGACGTGAAGTGAGCATACCTATCAAAAATGATGGAACGAGGGACCCTATCCCACCCCAATCTATCTGTTGCTCTTATTACAGAACTATATTTTTTTGTGCTTTTTCAAAAAAAATGCATGTTTTGGGTTCGACGCCATTGAACGCACGGGCGGAGCGCGACGCCGCGCGGCTTCGCCCATGCAACGACACTGTCCGTCGGTCTTCGGAAAAATTTAAAATTAATATGTTTTGCACTTTATTATGGTTACAATTATTAATTTTAATTATTACATTTGTTATAATTAAGGTTATTATTATTATTATTATTATTATTATCATTTACTTTTTTTTTTTTTTTTATCTTTCTTCCTCTTTCTTCTTATCTTTTCTTTTTTTTCTTCTCTATTTTGGTTATTCCACGTGGGTGTCCCCCGCCTTGCAGCAGACTACCTCCTTCTCTTTTTTTTCTTTTTTTTCTCCTTCTTCCTGCAGCAGCTTGCTTCGCCTCCTGTTTTCCCAAGCCGCCGTTGCTTCCCTGCACCCCCTGCGTGCCTCGGCTCCCCATTCGCAACTCCCAGCCGACCTGCGACCTCGGCTCCCCCGAACCCTGCTCCTCCTGGTGAACCCCCTGCATGCCTCAGCTCCCCCGTACCCTGCTCCGCCTTCTAGAAGCAGTCGCCGACCACCACCATAGTCCGGCAGAAGCGCCGCCCTCCTAGCTACGTTTCCAACCGTCGTGCCCCTGTGCACTGCGTCCCTGCTTTGTCCAGCCGACAACAGTGGACCCCTCCTTCTCCACCTGTTGAAATGCCCAGCAGCTCCGCCTGACCAGCCTCTTTTTATCCCACCACCTTCTGTGCACCTGCTGCTCACCTTGCATGACCACGTCCAGCCACACTCCACTACCAGCGTCAACCCCCTATTGCAGTGCCTAACAGCCGCCTTCAGCCTCCGCACCGGATTCCTGTCACCCTCCTACTAGTGTCTTCCTGCAAAGCACACCCTGTATGTCTGGTTTGATAGTCGCATCCGCTTCCGCAGTAGCCCACGCGTGCAGCTCTCCGCCGCACGAGTCCGCGGCTGGCCTCTTCTGCTGCTTCCCTGTCCAGCATTCATCCTCACGCATACCCCCCAGCCTGGTGTGCCTCCACCCTCGTGCTGCTCCTCACCCGAGCCCTCTGCCAGATCCGCCCCCATCTCTCCACCTCTCCTAGCGCTCCACCCCTGTGAGTCCTGCACTAAGGAACCCCCTACCTCTTTGCAGCACCCAGCCGCCGGTCCCCTCTCCCTGTTCTCCCTCACCCCGCACTACTGACCTCCACCTCCTGCACCCCCTCGTAGTGCCCCTGGCTTCTACCTCCAGGTCCGACGCTCTCCTGCTAGCCAGGCCCCCCTGCACGTTTCGGCCTCCCTACCCTGCTCGGCCTGCAGGTACCAGCATCGACCCACATCCTACCCAGATCTCCCACGATGCACTATCCCGCCTCCAACCTCCGCACTCGCCGTGAATTTCGTCCAACTTCAGCAATCTGCGATGCCTCATCCTACTGGATAGCATCGGCAGTCTGCATTCCTCCTTCCCGATGGATGACCAGACCTATGAGGAGCCCCCTAGCTCCCTTGTTGCATCATGAGTTGGACCTCCAAAGGATCTTTCTGCACGCCATCTCTAGGCGGCACACCGTCCGGCCTATAGCAGCGCAGCGCCCTAGGCGCCTCCTGCAGTACCCTCTGACACCCACCTGGTTCTCTCTCATTGTGTGCCTTCTGAACCATCGCGCATCCTCCGACTGAACGCAGACCCTTCTCGACCGCTATTGGTGACTTTTTCAGTGCCCCGCAGCCCCTCGCCGACCTTTTGAGGGGGGACGACCAGTTATGTTAGCTTCTATTCCACCTCTGTTCATGTGACCAGCCGCACACCTTGTTCTCAACTGGGTGTGCGACGAGCGTCCGCTGCCGAAGGCGAGCGGTTTGGGCTCACGCCGTTTCGCCTGCACTGGGGTTCAGGTGAGGTATGCGATGTCTTTTTTTTTTATTATTTTAAATTAATTTTTATGTTTTTTTAGTTATTCTTGCGTTGTTAAATTGTCGGGTTATTCCAGGTCAGTGTTTTAATGTTTTAAACCATTTTACTTTCGGTTGCAGCATGTTGGCAAGGCATTTCTGTGACAATGCGGTCACCATCTTGCACGTGCCTGTGCACCCGCGTGAGGCATGTCGCATCGTCGTGATTAATGTGTGAGTCGAGGTAGGTTCCCAACTGCAATTACTTTTTAATTTAGAATTTATTAATTGCTTGATGTTTAATTAATTTTAATGAATGAGAAATAATACTAGATAATAAAATTTTAAATGATTGTCTAGTGTGAAAAGATCCGTTTATTTTATACCCAACAGTTGGGACATTTTATTGACGAGCGGACACCAAGTATTGAAAGAATGCCAGTTTGATCTTTAAACATAATTTATGGAATTTCAAATGTGGTTCTGGGTTTAAAGATAAATTATTTATTCTGAACAAGTGTTTTGGGTTTTCTTGAGAAACGAGTTTTTCCTTTAAAATTGGTGAAGGCCCGTTTGGCACTTTAATAAAATAAATTATTTTGGAAAACCCACTCAGGGGTGACTTTTGGTGTGCGTTTATTGTGTGAGCTGTATGTGATGTTTGTGCATCATGACTGTTTGAGTTACATTGTGGATGCACCCCTGTGTATTGCATGTATTGACATGGGAACCTAGCATAGTGAGTGAATCTTCTGAGAAAGATTGCTGCACTAGTTTAGATTATGCACTGGCTAGTGGCCCCATAGCGGGGGAATACTGAGTTATTGCTTCTATGGGGATTGGGCCCCTCGGTTAGGCCATGTAGGGCTATGCAGGGCGGTAGGGCGTTATGATGTCATCGAGCTACAACATGCTTTCAGGATGAGTCAGATGTATAGTACGTTCTAGATTTTTCACGATCTTCTAGGTCCGACCCTTGTTTCCTTTAGTGTTTATTTGTATGTGGCAGACGATTGAGAGGTCTTGTTTAGTTTCTGGCCCATGTGTGCCACTTTTTCCATTTCCCTTGGTGTGTGTTGTGTATAATGTGTGGTTTCCCCATTTTGGCTAACAACTGAAGTTTGTCTTCTAAATGGATCGCAGAAAATGTTTTAAAAAGAAATATACATAATCCTTTCATACATTAAACTTGTTTTTAAATTAAAAAGGGCAATAGACTGATACTTGTTTTAGAAATTAAAGTCAGTGTGTGTGTGAAAACCAATATTTTTGTATATTTAGTTCAAACTTGTAATTGGTAAATTCATCTTTTAAAGGTAGTGCATTGGGAATAGTTTTTTGGGCACGCCTACTGAGTTTTAATACTCACACCTATAGTTTGTTCCTGTTTTTAGTTTTGTTGCAGGCTGGCTCGAGCTTGCTCACCGTGGGCGAGAGTTGGTTGTGGTCTGGTGAGCGACTCTGGGAGTCGTGAGGAGTTTTTGGACGAGACCAGGTTAGTGTGTTTTTGTTGGTCGTTCTTCCTTTTTCGTGTCATTTATTTTTCCTTCCGCTACTTTGTTTATTTATTTATTTTTTCTGGGCGAAATCGTTCCCACTTTTCCTCTACTGATGCCCTGGAACTTGTCGCCAGCCCGGGAGGATCGGGAACGCCTCTCGGGTTGTGGCTTTCTGAGGGTGGAAAGCATTATGGTGGGGAGAATTGTCACACCCTAACCTACCCCTTACATTATTTTATAATTTTCATTAACTTTTAATTTTTTTTTGGGGTTTTCTCTTTATAGTGTTTCTTGGATGTAGTAGTCGTCACCTGTACCATTTTGTGGTGTTTCTTTTCTTTCATTTGTAAGAATGGTTGTGGCTGAACCTCTTTGAATCCTTTGTTCGAATGGATGTGTGTTTTGTAAAATTCTTGTTCATGTGTTATGATTGGGAATTTTTGAAGCCTGACTGCGAGGCAGGAGATGCTTCAATCATCGATGCTCCAGCCATAGGCTCCGGAGTGAAGCTGGCGCATAGTCAGGTGAACCCCAGTAGTGAAGAAGGGGCTTAGTTTAATCAACATCATTATTGTTGTATGGTTTGTGTTCATCTGAGGGTGTGACATCGTTGGAGTGACGGTGACGGTAGTTTCGATGCTCTACCCGTAGGCCCCTTCCCTTATCCCCCTTGTGGTGGGGGGTTTTTGGACCGTGTAGAAAATATTCAAGCTCGGTTACCCTAGTCATTCCTTATGGTTGGGAGAATGATCACATGTCTCATTGAATTCAGTTGGCTTGTTTCCTATGGTGGGGAGTCCAATCGGGCCTCCCCGTGTCAGTATCAGAGTTTCTACATGGGTATCATTTTGGGTGGTGTTTAAAGTGTTCGTCTTTTGAGGATAAGTTGCGTGTCATGGGTTTTCGGTGTCTACTTGGATCAATCAACTGGAGGTGCTTAAACTTTTGGGGGTGATTGACACTTAAGGAGTTTCTTCTATGGTCTAGATCTTGTTGTGGCTTCCCGGGGACGGGAAGCATTATGGTGGGGAGAATTGTCACACCTCGATCTATCTGTTGCTCTTATTCCAGAACCAGATTTTTGTGCTTTGTCAAATGAAAAATGCATGTTATCGGTTCGATGCCATTGAACGCACGGGCGGAGCGCGACGCCGCGCGGCTTCGCCAATGCAACGACACTGTCCGTCGGTCTTCGCAAAAATTTAAAATTAATATGTTTTGCATTTTATTATGGTTACGATTATTAATTTTAATTATTACATTTGGTATAATTAAGGTTATTATTATTATTATTATTATTATTATTATTATTATCATTATCATTTACTTTTTTATTTTTATTTTTATTATTAATTTTTCTCTCTCTTTATTCCTCTTTATTCTTCTCTTTTCTTTTTTTCTTCTCTCTTTTGGTTATTCCACGCAGGTGTCCCCCACCTTGCAGCAGACTGCCTCCTTCTCTTTTTTTTCTTTTTTTTCTCCTTCTTCCCAAAGCAGATTGCTTCACCTCTTATTTTCCCAGGCCGCCGCTGCTACCCTGCACCCCCTGCGTGCCTCGGCTCCCCCTACGCAACTCCCAGCTGACCCGCAACCTCGGCTCCCCCGAACCCTGCTCCGCCTAGCGAACCCCCTGTGTGCCTCAGCTCCCCCGTACCCTGCTCCGCCTTCAAGAAGCAATCGCCGACCACCACCATGGTCTAGCGGAAGTGCCACCCTCCCAGCTACATTTCCAGCCACCACGCCCCTGCACACCGCGTCCCTGCTTTGTCCAGCCGGCAACAGTGGACCCCTCCTTCTCCACCTGTTGCAATGCCCAGCAGCTCTGCCTGACCAGCCTCTTTTTATCCCACCACCTTCCGTCCACCTACTGCTCACCCTGCATGACCACGTCCAGCCACACTCCACTACCAGCGTCGCCCCCCTGTTGCAGTTCCTAACAGCCACCTTCAGCCTCCACACTGGATTCCTGTCGCCCTCCTACTAGTGTCTTCCTGCAAAGCACCCCCTCTAAGTCTGGTTTGCCAGTCGCATCTGCTTCCGCAGCAGCCCATGCGTGCAGCTCTCCGCCGCACGAATCCGCGGATGGCCTCTGCTGTTGCTTCCCTATCCAGCGTTCACCCTCACGCATACCCCCCAGCCTGGTGTGCCTCCACCCTCATGTTGCTCCTCACCCGATCCCTCTTCCAGATCCGCCCCAATCTCTCCACCTCTCCTAGCGCTCCACCACTGTGAGTCCCGCACTAAGGAACCCCCCTCCCTCTTTGAAGCACCCAGCCGCCGGTCCCCTCTCCCTGTTCTCCCTCACCCCGCACTACTGACCTCCACCTCCTGCACCCCCTCGTAGTGCCCCTGGCTTCTACCTCCAGGTCCGGCGCTCTCCTGCTGGCCAGGCCCCCCTGCACGTTTCGGCCTCCCTACCCTGCTCGGCCTGTAGGTACCAGCATCGACCCACCTCCTACCCAGATCTCCCACAGTGCACTATCCTGCCTCCAACCTCCACACTCGCCGTGACATTCGGCCAACTTCAGCAATCTGCGATGCCTCATCCTACTGGCTACCATCTGCGGTCTGCAGCCCTCCTTCCCGCTGGATGACCAGACCCGTGAGGAGCCCCCTAGCTCCCTTGTTGCATCGTGAGTAGGACCTCCCAAGGCTCTTTCTGCACGCCATCTCCAGCCGGCACGCCATCCGGCCTTTAGCAGCGCACCGCCCTTGGCGCCTCCTGTAGTACCCTCTGACACCCACCTGGTTTCCTCTCGTTGTACGCCTTCCGAACCATCGCACATCCTCCGACTGACCGTGAACCCTTCTCAGCCGATATTGGTGACTTTTTCAGTGCTCCGAAGCCCCTCGCCGACCTTCTGAGGAGGGACGACCAGTTCTGTTAGCTTCTATTCCACCTCTGTTCACGTGACCAGCCGCACACCTTGTTCTCAACTGGGTGTGCGACGAGCGTCCGCCGCCGAAGGTGAGTGGTTTGGGCTCACGCCGTTTCGCCTGCACTGGGGTTCAGGTGAGGTATGTGATGTCTGTTGTTTTATTATTTTAAATTAATTTTTATGTTTGTTTTTAGTTATTCTTCCGTTGTTAAATTTTCGGGTTATTCCTGGTCAGTGTTTCTATGTTTTAAACCATTTTACTTTCGGTTACAGCATGTTGGCAAGGAATTTACGTGACACTGCGGTCGCTAGCTTGCACGTGCCTGTGCACCCGCGTGAGGCATGTCACATCGTCGTGATTAATGTGCTAGTCGAGGTAGGTTCCCAACTGCACTTACTTTTAAATTTAGAATTTATTAATTGCTTGATGTTTTTTTAATTTTAATGAATGCGAAATAATACTAGATAATAAAATTTTAAATGATTGTCTAGTGTGAAAAGAGCCGTTTATTTTATACCGAACAGTTGGGACATTTTATTGACGAGCGGGCACCCAGTATTGAAAGAATGCCAGTTTGACCTTTAAACATAATTTACGGAATTTCAAATGTGGTTCTGGTTTTAAAGATAAATTATTTCTTCTGAACAAGTGTTTCAGGTTTTCTTGAGAAACGAGGTTTTTCTTTAAAATTGGTGAAGGCCCGTTTGGCACTTTAATAAAATAAATTATTTTGGAAAACCCACTCAGGGGTGACTTTTCATGTGCGTTGATTGTGTGAGCTGTATTTGATGTTTGTGCATCATGACTGTTTGATTTACATTGTGGACGCACCCCTGTGTATTGCATGTGTTGACATGGGAACCTGACATAGTGAGTGAATCTTCTGAGAAGAATTGCTGCACTAGTTTAGATTACGCACTGTCTAGTGGCCCCATAGCAGTGGAATACTGAGTTACTACTGCTATGGGGATTGGTCCCCTCGGTTAGGCCATGCAGGGCTATGCCGGGCGTTAGGGCATTATGACGTCATCGAGTTAGAGCATGCTTTTAGGATGAGTCAGATGTATAGTACGTTCTGGATTTTTCACAATCTCCTAGGTTCGTCCCATGTTTCCTTTAGTGTTTATTTGTATGTGGCAGATGATTGAGAGGTCTTGTTTAGTTCCTGGCCCATGTGTGCCACTTTTTCCATTGCCCTTGGTGTGTGTTGTGTATTATGTTTGGTTTCCCCATTTTGGCTAACAACTGAAGTTTGGTCTTCTAAATGTTTCACAGAAAATGGTTTAAAAAGAAATATACATAATCCTTTCATTCATTAAACTTGTTTCTAAATTAAAAAGGGCAATGGACTGATACTTGTTTTAGAAATTAAAGTGAGTGTGTGTGTGAAAACCAATATTTTTGTATATTTAGTTCAAACCTGTAATTGGTAAATTATTCTTTTAAAGGTAGTGCATTGGGAATAGTTTTTTGGGCATGCTTACTGAGTTTTAATACTCACGCCTATAGTTTTTTCCTGTTTTTAGTTTTGTTGCAGGCTGGCTCGAGCTTGCTCGCCATGGGCGAGAGTTGGTTGTGGTCTGGTGAGCGACTCTCGGAGTCGCGAGGAGTTTTTGGCCGAGACCAGGTTAGTGTGTTTTTGTTGGTCGTTCTTCATTTTTCGTGTCATTTATTTTTCCTTCCGCTGCTTTGTTTATTTATTTATTTTTGCTGGGTGAAATCGTTCCCACTTGTCCTCTACTTATGCCCTGGCGCTTGTCACCAGCCCGGGAGGATCGGGAACGCCTCTCGGGTCATGTCGCGGACCGGCTCGGGTGATCGGTTCAGGGTCGACCTGGGTTGGTTCGTGACAGACCCCATGAAGACTATGATCTCTTGGATATACATCCTTCTGGGCTCATCAACACCAAAGGTCTCCTTGATCGGCAGAAAGTGAGCTACCTTCATGAGTCTGTCCACAACAACCCATACGATGTCATTGCCACGAGGTGACCCCAACAAACCAGTCACGAAATCCATTGTGACATCATCCAATTTCCACTACAGAATGGGTAACTGCTGTAACAGCCCAGCTGGTCTCTGATGCTCCACCTTCACCTGCTGACAGGTGGAACACCTCGTAACAAAACCAGCTACATCTCTCTTCATACCCGGCCACCAGTACTGATGTCTCAAGTAATGGTACATCTTGGTAACCCCAGGATGAACTTCCCAAGGTGAAGAATGAAACTCCTGCATCATCTCCTCGCGTATATCCCCTAGAACCCACACTCGTCCATGGAAATGCAAAACCTCATCATCGCCTATCGTCCACCCAGGAGAAGGATCCCCACTAGCCACCGACTCCCGTAGAACTAGGCCTTATGAATCAGATAGCTACCTCATCCTCACTCTATCCAGGAGGGTAGAAGTCACAGCTAAAGAAGAAAGATAAGTCTGTCCCTGACTGTCGTGCACCTCCCGATGCATCTCAGAGAACAAAGCCATGAGCTCCCACTCACCACTGGCCTCCTGCACTGCCTGTATCTGAGACTTCTTACTCAGTGCATCAGCTACTGATTACATTTACCATGTGTATAGGCAAGCTCAAAATCGAAAGAGTGTAGGTATTCGACCCACCTCCTCTGCCTCAGATTCAAGTCACGCTGATTAAAGATATACTTGAGGATTTTTTGGTTGGTGAAAACTAAAAAATTCTCCCCCAATAGATAATGTATCCAATAGTGCAACTCATGTACAACTGCAGCTAACTTGAGATCATGCGTCAGGTAATTTCTCTCATGTGGCCTCAACTGCCGAGACTCGTACTCTACAACTCGGTCTCCCTACATCAACACTACTCCCAGCCCAATTCCTGATGCATCACAGTAAACTGTATAACTCTTCCCCTGCTCTGGGAATATTAGGATCGGTGATGATGTCAACCTTGCCTTCAGGTCCTGAAAAGCTGTCTCGCAAGCTTCCGACCATACAAACTTTACACCCTTCTTAGTCAGACCCATCAACGGCGCTGCTAAGCGGGAGAAGTCTTGTATAAAACATATGTAGTAACCAGCCGGCCCTAAGAAACTCTGTATCTCAAAAATGTTCTTAGGATGATCCCAGGAAACTACTACTCTCACCTTCTCTAGGTCTACTGAAACTCCTGCCTCTGAGTTGATATGACCCAGGAAGTGAATCTGGTCCATCCAAAGTGGAACTTTGAGAGCTTAGCATATAGCTGATGCTCTATTAGTGTACTCAATACAATCTCAAGATGGGTGGCATGGTCGTATCGAGTATAAGAGTACACCAAGATGTCGTCCACAAATACTACCACAAAAGAATCAAGATACAGATGGAACACATGATTCATCAGAGCCATGAAAACTATTGGCGTGTTCGTGAGTTCGAACAGCATAATTGTATACTCATATAGACCATACCTACTCCTCAAAGCTATGAGAGGTATATCAAATGGTCTCATGCACAGCTGATGATATCCTGATCTCAGGTCAATCTTCAATAACACTCGTGCTCCATAAAGCTAATAAAAAAGATCATCAATCCTCGGTAAGGGATATCGGTTCTTAACCGTCAACTGGTTCAGCTTCCGATAATCCACACAATGTCTGAGGGTACTATCCACCTTCTTTGCAAAAATAACCATAGAACCCCAAGGAGAAGTACTGGGTCAGATAAATCCCTTTTCCTGTAACTCCTCTAACTACCTCTTGAGCTCCTGCAGCTCAGGTGTAGCCATCCTATAAGTAGGAATGGACATCCGTGATGCTCCTGGAAGAAGCTCGATAGAGAAATACACCTCTCGCTCCGGAGGAAGACCTAAAAAGTCATCCGGGAAGACATCCCTGAAACAATCAACCACTGGAGGGAAATCCACCTGACAAGTCCCCTGGTCATCCAGATATAAGCTCGCAATCTGGGCTGTGACTCCACCTCACCCACGATGCTCTGGTCTAGCTCAGCTTGCCTAAACATCCCACTCTCCCTTGTATAGAAACTCTCCACCCACTGGTGACATGAAACACACCCTGCGACGATAAAAATATACAAATGCTCGATAGGGAGCCAACCAATCCATCCTAAGAATGACGTCATATCTCATCATCTCTAATACATAGAGGTCCCAAAGGAAGTGACACCCACCAACCCCAAGGGGCAATCCTTGCACTGATGCACACCAGCCGTTCTAGTTCCCAACAGAGTGTCTAGCGTCAGGATATCGAAAGAAGTAGAAACACAGAGACCAAGGCTCTCCACAATGGGTATAGATATGAAACTATGTGTAGCACCCGTATCGAAAAGTACTGAAGATAAAACAAAAGCAACTAGAATAGTACCTCTAACTGTAGAAGGTCCAGGATCCTGCTCCTGCTGGGTCTGTTGCACTGCATATGCCTGACCAGTGCCGCGACCGTACGACACAGCCTTGCTACCATGAGCTATCCCACCATGCTGCCTCTGAGATCTTGGTGTCTGGCTACCACGACCACGACCACCATCTCAGCCTGCACGCCCAGACATATTCCAGTTCCCCAACTGGTAAGAAGCCACTAGTCCTACCCCCACACACGGAGTCTGCACATAACCCCTCTCACTAGCCACTGGTGGAAATTCCCTGCAAAAGTGTTGTAGATGACCCATCTTCCCGTAAGCTCATCACTCCACTGGGTCTCGTGGACACTGCAATCTCTTATTCCCCTCTCTACAACACTGGTAGCACCTAATCGGGCCACCTGAAGAAGCTTTCTGGCTGGTACTGCCACCCTGAGATAAGTCCATCTGTCTCTTCCTCTTGCTAGTAGAAATAATACCAGTAACTGGTGCTAAACCGCTCTATCCCACACCACCAGATTCCCACAGGTTCATCTCTGTAATCAGCACCTGGTTCATAGTAGCATGTACAGTAGGCAACTTGAAGACATTCACCAGCACTCGGATGTCATACTGAAGACCATCCTCAAAACGTCTGTCTCTCAACGTCTCATCACCCACTATCAAGGGTGAAAAGCGCTGAAGCATGGTGAGAAGAGCATAATAATCCATCACTAACATGACGCCCTGCTGCTGATTCATGAACTCTCGAGATCTATCTTCCCTCAGCGTCTCGGGAATGAATAAGTCATAAGAGACTGCCTGAAAGTCTTCCCACGCCATGTCCCTATGATGCTCTGACTGGGTGGTAACATCCCACCACCTCTTGGAGGAATCACGCAGCATGTATGTTGCGAGCTTGACCCTCCACCCTGGAGGCGTCTCAAGATGCTCGAAAATAGTCTGCATCGACCCCAGCCAAGACTCTGCAGCCAGTGGTCCGCCATCCCCTGAAAACGTAGGCGGATGCTGCTGCTGGAAGATACATCTCAGTTCATCCATAGATGTGGCAGCCTGCGGTGCTCCCTAAAAGGTCTGCATGAACCGCATAAAGCCTTCATGGAATTGCGCCTCTACGCCTGTGTCCGGTATAGCAGCCTATGCCGCATCTGGCTCTACTAGAGGATCAAATGGTAGCCCATGGCCCACCGTATCTGGTGTATTCTCGTTGCCACTCTCTTGGAGAACAACGCGCGGTCATCTAGGCGGCATGATACTGTGATGTCAAAAACACACCTTAGATTCCAGATTATTAAGGCTGAAATGAAGAAACCACAAAGGGAAGAAGAAGAAGAAAGTATTTCAAAATTTACAGAACAAGACTACAAGACGTGTATACTAACTGCACGGTGTGTACTTGAATTCCCTTCCCCTTCTCGGGTCCTTCGACACGGCTATGCCACACAGCTCCCATTCGAACAAAACTACATAGCATGTACTTAATCTACACGGCGTGTATGGTGTTATTTTCCAACTACTTGTGTCGCTTGTGACACAGCTGACTACCCAGCTTGAAACTACATGGCATGTTACACCTATACACGGTGTGTACACCACCTCGTATCCCAGCCACACGGCTAAGTCCACACGGTCTGTCCTCGGACAAGACTACAGGGCGTGTCCCCAAAGGTACACGACGTGTTCAAGGAACGGTGACATCAACTCGTGTTGTTAGTTACATGTCCGAGTCCCATGGTCACACTACACGACATGTTCATCATTAACACGACGTGTTCTGTAAAGGAGTTCACCGACCTGTGTTGTTAGTTACACGGCCAGACTCCGGGTCAAAACTACATGGCGTGTATATCTGGTACATGGCGTGTTTTACCCAAGCTCTTCCCTACCACATGTCACTGCCCACATGGTTTATGACACGGGAAGAGACTACACGACGTTTACTCTGGGTACATGGTGTGTACTCAAAAAGTTCATTTTTTTCCCAAACAGAAGGCCACACACGGCGTGTGTAAGGATACTACACGGCGTGTATACTGGATTTCCGGACAGTACGCCCCATAAACTTCACCGAAACCTAGAAAACACTGAAAAACAACACCTAAGTGTCAAATTCCAACCCGTGAGGGCCTATACTCCCCACGAATCAAAGATTGACATCTTATCTATGTTATAACATAATAAACAGTCAATGATCCACAAAATTCCAGTCAATGAGGGCCTATACTCCCCAAAAACCAAAGTTTGGCATCCATACTATGAACAACTCACACAAAAAAAATTACCCTATCAAATAGCAGGTATTTTATCAGTGCAGCTATCACAACCGCATGCTTTTCTAGCATAGAAGCTATCACAACAACATGTAATTTTTTAATGATCCTACATGGCATGGAAACTATGCATGGCATGTGATTCTATCATGTCCCTAAATGATGCATGAGATGCATACCCTCATCTCATCAGGTTGCAACTGAATAGAACCCACCGATAAAATATAAACAACACAATACAAGTGCGTCACCCAATGGTGAAATCATATCAACTGTAAGATTTGAAAAAATCGGAAAATTACTAACTACGAGGTAGACTGACTTTTCCCTATACACGGGTTAGCTACGCCCGAGAACATCTTATTACCAACTACTGTATCGTCCTATCCGTGACTACAGATCCAAATAGTATGTCAAAGAAAAGAACACCCTCTGATACAACTTTGTAACGTCCCGGATTCAGGTGCCACTCAACGGGTGCCCCAAACCCGGTTCACCACGTGACCTCAAGCACATTTCCCCAAACTCAAGAGGCTGCCAACTTGCAGCAAGGGCCCAGGTCTAATAGTGGGGAAACTATGCTCTCATTTGTCAATGTGTAGCACAACGGAATGAAATAAAACATACAATGAACAGCAGAAGTGGTAAACCATACACAACTGAAATAAATAACATTAGTAGATATAACCAACAGTATATAAATGATGATTATACATGTCTCAAGTTCTACGAAAATAGCCAAAACATTTTATACATAAATACAGTACAACCAAAAGCAGAGTACAACAAAACAAAGAAAAACAGCTTGCAACAGCATCACGAGCCTAGGCTCGGTCCCATGCCCTCCTACTCCTCAGTAATAGTCAAGTACCTGTATAGGGACTCTTGACCGTATCTACACCTGTATTAACGTAATCTATTTGGGCTGAAAAGCCTGACCCAAACAAGGTGTGAGAAATAAATTCCCAATAGGCACCCACCAATGGCCCGTGCCCTACTATGTGTAAACATGCATCAAGTGTGATGTAATGAAATGAAAATAACCAAGAAGTACTCAAAAGTAACTAACATACCAGTTATATTTCCATTTAATTATTTATTTAATCCATTTAATTTAGTATCATTTTGTGCTCGACAACACCAAGCCCTCAAGCCAACCAGTATCATGCCCTTAGGCTAATATAGTGAACGACTCCATCAGACTATACACAATCCAACCCGCATGTATTTCCTTTAGGCGTGACAAAAATTTCCCTCAGGCGTAGGAAGTGTCACCCTCAGGCACAGAAATCAAGCCCTCGGGCATGAAAGGTTTCCCTCAGGTGAAATAACGACAGCCCTCGGGCTAAATAGGACAATGACTTCAGGCTAATCACAACAACGCCCTCAGGCTAAATGGGTTACCGGGCCATTCCCAATAGGTAAACAAGCAGTAAACAAGAAATTCCTCTCAGGTAAATTCTACAATTACTACTTTAAAGGCAGACCCTCAGGTATCCTGGCCAAACGGTTAAACAGTGGAACACACCCCTGGGGTGGTTCCAGATCCAAGCAACGATCCCAACCAGCATTTTAATATCATAATTAAACATGTAATCATTTCTAGGTGTTTTATATATCAACAACCTTAGCCACATGACACCCCAACATTGGTTCATGGCATAAAAACTCCCATAAGAAACGACAATTGGGAAAATAAACACCAAGCCACCTACCTTATACACGAACGAGTGTTATCCCTGTACGCTGACTCCAGAAATTCCCAAGAACAGCATAGATCTGATGAAGAAAAAAACCAGCTTAAAATCAAATAACTCTTACTAGGAGATGAATTGGTAAGAAACAGTCCAGGAGAAGAGAGGGCTTACCCGTGTAGTTCCAATGTGATCGTCCGAAGCACAATCAGATTCTAGACAAACACTCGGCAGATCTTCAAAGTTCTGGCCTCCTCTTTTGGCTCCAAAACGGCTCAAATGCCTCCTCTGCCAAATGAGGAGGCTACTACCTATTTTAATCTGAAAAACAAAGTACGCGGAAACTACTTCCAAGTACACGGTGTTCACATAGCAAATCTTAAACTGTTCCTCTGGCGGCTTCCCGCCAGTGCAGCACTGTTCACCTGCCGACAAGAGTACATGACATGTACTCCTGAGTACAGGGTGTGTACTGCGACCCAGCTGGCAGCTGCTCCACCGCCTTACTATTTTTGCCCACCGACTGACTACACGGCGTGTAAAAGACCACTACACGACATGTAGTCGGTTCCTACACCCTTTGTCACCAACATGGCTACACGCCCTGTGTACTTATCCCAACATAGCCAGAAGTACACGGCCTGTGGAAAAAGTACACGACGTGTAGTTCCAAAATTTTAGATTTTTCCCCATTTTCCATATTTTATTAAATACACTTAAGGAAAAGAGAAAAGAAGAAGAACATACCTCAAAGAGAAGAACCGGGTTCTTACATTAATCTCAGGTATAATCTATACCAGATAAAATTTATCATGGTTATGATGTGAACATATATATATAAATGTGATTTAAGGGCTTGAGGTGTAGTTTATACATATATACACATGTTAATGTTGTAATGGATCAAGGTTATGACACTTTCACCTATTGTTGGATTCAATGAACTATGGTTAGATTGTAAAAATATCTTTGGTAAATGATGTATTGGATGTTATATCTTGCTTTAGATATCACGATTAATGGTTATAACAAGATTTGTGGTGGTGAAGTGGTGAACTAAAGTATGTGATGATGTTTTTGTGATGATATTGTTGCATAGGAAATAAACTTTGGTGATGATATTTCTATATAGGGTGCAGGTTTTTGTGATGAAATAACCATATGGGCTAAAAGTTATGGTGATGATATAGTACATAGGGTGTATGATGGGATTTTTATATGGCTACATTGGGTGCAGGTTATGGTGATGATATGGATATATGGTGTTTAGACGGTGGTGATGATATAGATGCATTAGGTTGAGGTGTTGGTGATGATGATGGAATGATTGGAACATGTTGAGAGATGGAGTCAAATATTTTTCCAACATTATATGAGATAATATTTTGATTAAATGGAATTAATATAACACGATTTGATTATTTATTTATTTTTTCTAATAATAGTTGGTATTTTTTGGATCCATTGTTATTATATGATTCTAGAATATTTTTTACCAATCTAATTTATTATAATAACAAATTTCATATCTAATTGATGATTTTAGGAAAGTAAGTTATGGGGATGGTTATTCAGAGTATTACATGCTCATTGGCTATAACAAAACTATTGTATTTCATTAATTTTTCATGCATATAGATACAATTTTATTTTTCATAGATAGATAATTTCAGAAAAACATGATCCTACTTAGTAATCTAAAGTGCTCAACCAGCTATAGTTTTCTGATATGTTTTTAAGACTGATTGATGGAGATTTGAGGATGTTGTTGTTTAATCAGATAGAGTGGAATCTAGGAGTTTTTCATTTATTAATACTTTTTTTATTCATTTCCAGGTTCATATGGGTTGTTTATAGTAATTTTAAACTAATTTTTTTTAATTTAGAAGTTGAAGGGTTGTATTTGTATTATTTTTTAGTCTTTTGTGAGAAACATTCCCCCCATATGAGAAACGAATCCATAATTACTAGTCTCTGAACACAATACCTATTTGAGGTAGGACTTGGGGTCTCCAAGTCATCTTCATTAGGGATAGTTCATGAAATATTGATATAAGTTCTATTAGGTGAGAGATAAGATGATGATTGAAATTAGTAATTGATGAGGTTTTCATAGGTCAATAGGGAAACAATGTTTTATAAAATAACATGTTGCTAATGTGGGTAACTAGATAATATACATATATTTAGTTCCCATTGTAGAATTTTCCACAACACATAAAGATAATATGTATGAATAGTATATAGGTCTTTTTGTTCCCTATGATATGATTTGAGGTCCATCGAAAACAAATGAACTGGTTTAGGCGAGAATGCATTGATTGTTGGGTAGAAAATTTATAAGGGATGCACGAATAACTATTATGAGGGATGAACATATAATTTTAAATTGGTACTAATTATCAATAAATTTATAGTGTATATAGAATGAATGGGAATGCTACTATGTGTTGGTTGTTCTGAAAGAATGTAAAAATATTTGACATGATGATTTTTTAATTCCTTGTTGAGAATGATAAGAATCAATGTTATAACATGTTTAAAGTTTTCCATATGATTCCATCACCCATGAATTCAATTTTCTACAGGATATTTTATGATATGTTTGATTAAATGTGAATCATGAAAGGAATACATGTTGAAAGTAAGTCCCAAATAAATAACATGATAAATGTTGATGAATAAATTCATGTGGTGAATGTTTTGTGCTGTCAATGTCATGTGATAATTAATAAACATTGAAAATTAATATTTTGTGTTAATAAAAAGTTTTATTAATGATTAAACATGGTTTTGTGGTTACTAAATCCTCATCCCAAGATAATTCTTTGTGACATAAGGAATTAAGAAATTTTTTTGATATCCGTTAGAGGATCTGGAATGATATTATGTGAATAGTCATTCTTTGCCTAGATATAAGTTGGGTGAAATGATGATGGGATTGACATAGATAAATGTTTTAGTGTATAAGCCTTGATGGTTTATTGGATAGCCTCTACCTCTAAAACTTTTTAGATCATGGTTGATTTTTTAGTATTTTATATTTATGTATCTTCCAAAAATTATATTCAATATTTTATGACATGATGGAATGCTACGTGAGCATGTCTATTACTACAATATCCAGCAATAATTTCGTTTCGATTTTTTTGGAACATTATTTAAAAAATTTATTTGAATTAAATTGGAAACAAGGTTATTGTTTCTAGAATTAATGGTGATGACCAGCTGAATCCAAGAGATGATTTTTTAAATAATGCATTATTTAATGGAAATTATGTTCTAAATAATTGATATTCACTACTGATGGTATTAATATTTTTCAACCTTATATTTTGAGATATAGGAACCCTTATGTGAATCAATAATGGAACCCAATTTTGGGTTGTTTTATATGGTCTATGAGATTTGTTATATACATTTTGATTCCCAAAAAATGGATCAAAGGAGATGTATAAATAAACATGGTTACATGGATATAAATGATGAAGTATGTCTTGAATCATGTATGATGTTATTCATTTTTTTCTTGGGACATCATTGATATGAATATCTAAGGATTGGTGAGTATATTATTATTTAAAGGATAGATGGTTATGGTATATGGAGTGAGGATTATTATAGGATGGTTCCTTTACTCCTTTACTCTAACAATAAAAAATTATTTTGGGAACTAATCAAAATATTATATAAATAGGAAAATTCTAGAATGACATTTGAATATGAAAATGAAAACTTTTCTTACCAAAATGCTATTTAGTAATACAACAGTTTTTAGTATATAATTAAAATAGTTTACATTGATTATAATATGTGCATCACACCAGAAATAATTCAATAACATCAATATTTTTGATGGAGGATTTATTTTCAGGTTTTAGGGTATTAATAAATTTGAAAAACAATCTGAGTGGATATTTATATTAGATTTAATATAAAATTTTTGATTCAAAATAAAATAATTTATATCCATTTTAGTAAAATAAATAGATCATATATTATTTTATTTTAAAGTATTTCAATTGAGAAGCCTATAATGATTTTACTCAATAATTTTGAAGTGTTTTAAATTAATATAACCCATTATAAAAATAAATCTTTTAATGAACATGAATAAAATGAAGGAGTAGTTTACAGGGGTTTGATTATTATATTTTTAAGATTTTTTTTTCTATTTTTTTAGTTTGAGTAATAGCCCAAATAATATTCAATATATTTAGAAAGATAATCTTATCTACTTGGGATGTATATTTCAACATATATAAATATTTTTTCCTATATCTTGGTTCTTATTTGATTATTAAGGATGAGAAAGTTTGAGAGGTATATGATGTAAGGGAACATATTTTTTAGGGAATCTCATTTTCATTTCCTCAGTTTTAATTATGTTGTCGGAGTATTTGGAATGTTTTAAAGGAATAGAGTAAAGGTTTTTCCCTCTTAGGGTTCACCATGGTGTGGTGTTGGTGGTGGTGGAGGCTGTTTTATTAGTGGTTTCTATTTATGCATCATAAAATTCTATACTAGTGGTATGCACTTAGAGCTCATTTTTAGGTGTTGCTTTGTGCACCATGGAGGAAACCACACCCATGGTGAGAGACATTGTGTATTCTAAATATCCCTATGAAAAATGTGGATATTTAAATATTTACATGGGGGGATTTGAGTGAAAAAAATTCATTTTTCCATTCTATATGCTTTTGAGGAGTCTGTAGCATGAAATTAATAATTTCAAAGTTAATAGTCCATGAAGGGTGCTTTTTAATGAATATATAAATCCCATGGTGGGGTTTTAGACCTATGTTTTCCCAAGAGGTATTCTCCAGTGCACCTTCCCTTAGACATAATATGGCAAGGATGCATAATGGGTCACTATTTTTGGGTGAAATGCTTGTTTTATAGGCATGGTACTTAGTGAATTTTCCTATGGGAAATACGAATAATATAACACTTATGGGGTCAATAATTTTGGTTATTCTAGAATATTGGGTAGTTCTTGCATGAAATGAGAAACCAAAATTCATTATTGATTGGCATGATAGTGCTCTTTCGAGGTATTGGTGCATTATGCATGTATGGTGGACATATGGGGAACGACTCTACCATGATGTGGTGAGAGTTGTGGTCAATTCAAAACAGGGAGGATATTCATCATTTCCCTAGTGTATCTCCATCCAAAGGCATGTTGTTTCCTATGATTCATACAAAATGTTGAGGGGAAGTTCACCAAACCATAGAGTATCCCTATGGCGTGCCTTGGATTATGGAAAAACTCCATTTTGGCTATCACCATTCCGTGGTGAAAGCCTTTAATTAGTCCATGTTTCCCAAAATAGTAATTTTCTTTGTTTATTTATTTAAAACTACCCCTAATAATTTGGTTCATCATGTACCAAGGATTTGGATATGTGATGTGAATCATTGACCAAAAATATCCATCTTCCATTGTTTATTTTGATAATAGGTGGGATTTGGTGAGTCTTAAATTATATTCAGCAGTATGACCATGTATTTGTTTTAATATTATTATTATCCCATATTCTCCAATTTTATAGTCCTTTTCTTTCTTCCTCTTGATCCATGGTTGATTCTAATGGATATTCTCTATAATTTCTTCACCCCATGAAGGAACTTAACCTTCTCAATTCATAAATTATCTTATTATTTTATTCAAGGACTATCTTACATTCAATTGTTTTATGTTACTTATTATTCATGTTTGGATTATGGTAGTATTTTTTTTTGTGGTGATGGTGCAATTTTGTTTATGGTTTATTACTGATGGGATTTGGTAGAGGTAGTGGAAGTCATTGGTTTAATCTTGAGAGCATGAATTAGTTGTATTGGACTATGTTTTGTTTACTTGATATATGGTAGTGGATATCAGTGGTTATCTTTTATATTCGGAAATAAATGTGGTTGAATTATTAGAATTCATCTATAAACCCTATCAAACACTTGATACCCCATATTTTTTGACAACTAGAATTGAATGACTACAAATATCATTATTTACTCTCAATTGTTTCCCTTTAGATTGGGTGAAGGGAGACCTCCTCATTCGTTTAATTAAAACTCACCCAATAAAACCTTAATCATTATATTCATGAAAATATACACCAATAAGTTATTCCACCATCCCTTACACTTAGATATATTGGTAGTTTTACCTCTCTCCTTGAGATTGGTGGAGATGATATGACCCAAGGGGATGGTTTGTGTCTTACTTATGCTTTGTTATTTTTCTCTCTCTTTAGGCTTGGTGTTGGATAGTTGGTTTGAGGGGGGGGGAAGATTTAATTGTTTCATTTTCTATCACATTATATACTCCTAATGTTGTATGGTTTGGGTGGAATGGGGTCTTCTGTAACGCCCCGACCCTAGTTACCCAGAGTCGGTGCATTATTACATTACATTGGCATGATCACAAGAAAGATCAAATCTCGAAAGACCAATTGTTTTAGTAGCCTTGGAAACACTAGATATATTTAAAAAGTTTTACATTACATCATAAATTAAAAAACTACTACAACAACATAGTCTCCATATTCCACACTCATATCCCCACATAAAATCCCTGTAGGTCATTCATAACTTACTTCTTCACATCCTGGGAAAAATAAAACATAGAAAAGGGGTGAGCTCAAATTCCCAGTAAGGATAACAATATAGCGGAAACTTTCAAAAATAAGCACAAACTTTTAAGGAAATGTATAACTAAAACAAAAGCCTTTTAAACTTTAATTCAACGTAGTATGGAAAAAGTAAAATGAAATAATTCCATTTACTTATTCACATGGATATTCTACTAATCGAATAATCACATGCAATATCAATAACCACTTTCATAATGATGGAATGCATAATGCCAGACTATCATAACCACATATCCAAGGCCTCGTGCCAATACTACAAATAAGATTTTTCAAGGCCTTTTTCCAAGACACTAGTTTGTCTCATGAGACCTACCGATGCATCGAGGAGCTATAGCGGGCTCCTCCCGTCACATATTAAGTCCAATGCATTCCCATATGAAAAGGTTTAAACATAACATAAACCTTCGTATTAAAACTAGCATACGAAATGTAAATACTTTCACCATAATCCATGAATGGTAAAAATAGAACATCCACAGTAAACATATCACAAAACCTTCAATAAAATATATAAGTTTTGTATCATAATAAATAAACTTCAAATAAGCGTAAAATCCATCAAAGGATGTTGACATAGATGAAATCAAAACTCTTTTCAGAGAAATATCTATTTCTATTTTCAAATAATTTAAGAGTCATGTATTTCTAAAATAGAACATTTTCTTTGAAAATATTCTTATAAGCTTGTAAGGTAAGCTTTGATGATTTTATAACGGCAGAAAATAACCGCACCCGCCGTATATGTTAAAAAAACATTCTTACCTTAATTTTGTCGAAAAGGTTAAAAAGCATCTTGTTTTGAAAACGACGGAAAGATTCATTTATAAACCTCTTATAAAAAGACAAAAAAGGGTATAAATGAATTTAACCCATATTATTGTAAATAGTAAAAATGTTTTGAAATACATTTTAAGAATCATGGATGTGGATGATAAAGAGATCCCAGTAGATTATTACGTATAAACAACCTCGGATAATGAAGAGATTGTGAAATAACCCTTAACCTGTACATTTCCTTGGTTGGGTTAGGTTAAAATACTGTATAATATTTAAATAATTTTTATTAAATTATACAAGAATCATATGCCTTCATATGATATCATATATGATCTTTTAACATTGCTTTGTTAATAATATATTAGTATTATCGTTGTTTCGGGTGGTAACTTACTCGTTTTCTTTTATATGTTTTGTTACGTAAGCCATGTTTGTAATGGATAGTTTGTATATTATTCATATAGAAAATGATATCAAGTCCTTAAACATCATTTTTATATCAGAAAATGATAATTATACTTGAATGGATACGATGGAGAATGAATCTCATCGCGTTCGTGGAGACGGTAGTTCGTACGTACGCACGAGCGACAACATCATTCTTTTGATATTAAAATAATATATAAGTTGAGAGTATATCATATATACAGAATCATTATCATGTTATATTTATTATGTACATGATTTACATATCATTATTATACCCATCCAAATAATAATATATTGAATAACAATTACACCACGACGTGGAGACGGTAAGCCGTACGTACACACGTATGGTGACATGTTATTCAAAGGGTGGTTAGAATACTGAATATGGTTGTACAATATTTATAATAACATCACATTATATATATAAGATACATGGGTTATTATTTTATAATGGTAATAACAAAGAAAGAAGAAGTGGAAGAAGAAAGGAACTTGGAAAAGGGTGGTGAAATCATTACCTCTTCTTCGGGTTCTTCCTTTTGATTTGATCAAAAGGGATCCTTAGGTTGGCTTTCTGATCAAACTAAGGCCTCTAGGTTGTAGTGAGGTAAGTTGGGAGAGTATTTGGGTAGAGTTTGGCCGAACAAAAAGGATTTGAAGGTGTGATGAAATTCGAAGGAGGAGTGCCTTTTTATAAGAGGGGTGAGGGGCACCTTTGGAAAAGCTAGAAATATTAATTTATAATAAATTCATATTCGCTTTCTAATGGCTCCAAAGTTGGTTATTCAAAGGTTAAGGTGGAGATAGGTCTAAACCCATTCAACCAATAGAATTTTTACAGGTTTGGGTTACTATATTAACCTTATCTTTTAGTTTTAACTCTTAGTTAATTAGTTTGACATTTACCATGTCACTTTGTATTTTTATAATATATAGTTAATAAACATAATATATACATCCAAGATACCCCAAAGTGGTCCATTACTGATGAACCTATCATGATATAAGTCTCTTGGCTGAACCTTAGATATTTAGTAATTTAATATCAATTAATAATATAATATTTTTTTTTAAAAACTCTTTTATGTCAATTTTTACACTATTCAATAATTGATTTTTGTGAAACTCATAATAGAATTATTACTTAGACCAAAGTTAATAAAATAAATCCTAACATGTCATATTAGCCTATAAAATTATTTTAATTCATTAAAAGTCTCATATTATATTTATTTGGGAATTTATCATATCAATTATTTTAATTTTTCACAATTATGGTAATTTATGCATCAACATTGTGTCATAAATAAATTAAATTATTTAAAGTCTAAAAATTATAAATAAGATATAATTATGTAGGAAATCATATTAGATTTCTAATTAATATTTACAATCGAATTTATCTTATGTATAACCCTATATTAAAAATGGTTTAGTAAATAAACTTTGATTTTAACTCTTTTAACTCTTCTTTGAATTAAATAATAATAAATGTCCTAATCTAATCCAAGTGGACATAAATGATAATATTTTATTCCTAAGGCTGTTTTGGTCGAGATACCCTTGTCCAATAGAATTAGGACATGTGTTAGGGTACTATTGATATCATTTTTACCCTTAATTACCCTATTTACTTTTAACCGTGGTAAATAAAAGTTAAAAGTTACTATTCACCAAAAATTATTTTCATCTCATTGAACCACATTTTACTTATTGATATTAACCATGTCTCTCAGATTTTTGAAATTCCATTCACAGAAGCGGTAAAATTATGTTTTATGAAAAATTCTGTTTTTTTAACTACCACTCAGTAGTTTCAACATTCATCAAAAATTGAAGTTTTTTAGAATAATGCCAAAATTTCACCCTAAGCTATAATTGATATTCCGAATTCAAAAATAATGTCTATTTTACAAAATTCCAAAAATATAAGTTGCATTAATTAATTTTATAATTAATTCCCACTGTCACAACAAATAACGTGTTTTTAAGAAACAATATATATCAAAAGATTGATAATTGTTTATGTCCAATTTCAAAGTGAAATTAATTATAATGAACATCATTTGATAAAATGGTAAAAATATATTCTAATTATACTTTAAAACCACTCAATAATATAATTTATCACTATAAATTATTTTGATTAAAAAAGTTGTTTTTAAGTATTTTTCACTATTCATAAAAATTGGAAGTTCTCGGAAAAATACCAAAAATTGAACTTAGGATAATTTCGATATTTCAAATATGAAAATGAAGTTAATTTTGAAATATAAAATATATATAATTTCAAAAAGTAGGTATTACTATTCATAACGGCTAGTTTTATTGGTTGTGGTGTGTTAAAACTCGATGTTGCGTACAACACATGTTATCGCATTATTCAAAGAGAAGCGTACCATAGAAGCTTGGGGTGTTACATTCTCCCCTCCTTCAAATAATTTCGTCCTAGAAATTTCTAGAATACTTATCACATGAAAAGACTCGGGTGGTTCTTCATCATAAGTTCCTCGGTTTCCCACGTTGCCTCTTCTATCTTATGGTTTCTCCACAAAACTTTTACCAGACGCGTCGTCCGGTTTCTTATTACTTGTTCTCTCGTATCAAGAATCCTGACGGGCTCTTCACAATAGGACAGATCGGGTTCCAGTTCTAATTCTTCATGTGTGAGTACATGCGTTGGGTCAGGCAAGTATTTCCTCAACAGAGATACGTGGAACACATTGTGAACTTTGGAGAGACTTGGCGGCATTTCCAATCAGTAAGCTACAGCCCCAATTCGTTCTAGAATTTCGAAAGGTCTGATGTACCTGGGACTCAATTTACCTTTCATACCAAAACGTATGACTCACTTCCATGGAGATACCTTCAGGAAAACATGATCACCGACTTGAAATTCCAAATCCTTTATTTGATTATCGGCATAGCTCTTCTGCATACTTTGAGCTTCTTTGATGTGATTTTGGATTACCTTCACCTTTTCCATCATTTCCTCCACCAGTTCTGGGCCTACAAGTTCTCTTTTACCAATTTCATCCCAACAGGTTGGTGTATGACATCTATTTCCATATAACTCTTCATATGGTGCCATCTGAATACTCGAATGGAAGCTATTGTTATAGGAAAATTCTACCAGAGGTAAATGTTGATCCCACATACCCTAAAAGTCAAGTGAGCAAGATCTCAACCTGTATTCTGAGGTTTGTATAGTTCATTCTGATTGTCCATCCGTTTGAGGGTGGTAGGCAGTGCTCAAATGAAGTTCAGTATCCAGGGATTTCTGAAGACTCTTCCAGAATTTTGAAGTAAAACGGGGATCACGATCAGTAACAATCGATAGGGGTACTCCATGAAGTCTCAAAACTTCATTAATATATAGTCTTGCTAGACGTTCCAGTGGTAGATCTTCTCGTATAGCAAGAAAATGTGCTAACTTGGTAAGACGATCAACAATAACCCATATTGCATCGTTCCTTCTAGGAGTCTTTGATAGTCCCATGACAAAGTCCATCGTAATATTGTCCCATTTCCACTCAGGTATGGGAAGAGGTTGCAGGACTCCTCCAGGCTGTTGCCTTCCAGCTTTCACTTGTTGAGAAACCATACATCTTGACACAAAATCAGAAATCTACCTCTTCATGTTGTCCCACCAAAAATTTTCCTTCAAATCTCTATACATTTTGGTGCTCCCAGGATGTATAGAGAAATTGGAACTATGAGAATCATCCAACAATTCCCTTTTTAGATCAGGTAAATTGGGAACACAAAGTCTCTTCCCGAATTTCAAAATTCCATCTTCATACACAAAGTCCCTCAATCTCCCATCATTCACAGCTTTAATATTCTTTTTAAATTCTTCATCATCGGTCTGAGAAATCTTAATCCATTCTAGTAAAGATATTTTGGCAACCATTTGAAAAAGAATTGATGTTTCACCTTCCCTGGTTATTCCCATGTCTATCTTCACTAGATCCATGAAAATTGGATCCCTTTCAATTCTCATATTGTTCAAAAATCCATGGTCTTTTCTACTCAAAGCATCTTCCACCCTGTTTTCCTTCCTCGGGTGGTAGTGTATCGTGCAATCATAATCCTTGAGTAATTCAAGCCATCTCCTTTGCCTCATGTTGAGTTATTTTTGTGAGAAAATATACTTCAAACTCTTGTGATCAGTATAAATCTCACATTTTTCACCATAGAGGTAGTGCCTCCATATCTTCAAAGCAAAGATCATAGCTGCTAACTCGAGATCATGAGAAGGATAGTTTTGTTCATGAATTTTCAACTGTCGTGATGCATAGGCAATAACCCTATCATTCTGCATAAGGACACAACCGAGTCCTTTCTTCGATGCATCACTATAAATAATGAACCCATCATTCCCCGATGGTAGAGTCAATATAAGAGCATTGGATAATCTTCTCTTCAGTTCTTCGAAACATTCTTCACACTCTTTTGTCCAAACAAAATTAACCCCTTTACGTGTGAGCTTCGTTAATGGGTTAGCCAATAAGGCAAAATTCTGGACGAATCATCGATAATAACCTGCTAAACCAATAAAACTATGTACCTCAGTTATACTCGTAGGTGCTGGCCATTCTTGGATTGCCTTTGTCTTAGAAGGATCAACAGATATTCCATCTTTAGAGACAATATGGCCAAGAAAAGAAATCTCCTGACACCAGAATTCACACTTGATAAACTTCCCATATAATTCATGTCTTCTCAGAGTCTTCAAGATAATGCGCAAGTGATTTTCACGATCTTCATAGCTTTAGGAGTATACCAAGATATCATCAATAAATACCACCAAAAATTCATCGAGATACTCCTTGAAAACTCTATTCATCAGATCCATGAATATAGAGGGTGCATTAGTCAATCCAAAAGGCATTACAGTAAACTCGTAATGCCCGTACCTGGTTCGAAATGCTGTCTTCGGAATGTCATCCTTCTTCACACACAACTGATGGTATCCAGATCGATGGTCAATCTTTGAAAAGTATTGAGCTCCATGCAGTTGGTCAAATAAATCATCAATGCGTGGTAGGGGATACTTGTTCTTTATTGTTATAGCATTGATCTCCCTGTAGTCGATATATAACCTCATAGATCCGTCTTTCTTTTTAACAAAAAGAATAGGGGCTCCCCATGGAGAAATACTAGGGCGAATAAATCCCTTATTACTCAATTCCTCTAGTTGTTTCTTTAGTTCAACTAATTCTACAGTGTCCATTCTATAAGGGGTCTTTGATATAGGCCTTGATCCAGGAATTAAATCAATGGAAAACTCAACTTCTCGTTCTGGAGGATGTCCAGGTAAATCTTCCGGAAATACATCTACAAATTCTTTCACCACAGGTAAATCCTCTATTTTAACATTCCTTTCCTCACCCACAGTTATTTTATTCTCTTCATCCCCAATAATTGAATTTAGTTGAGCTACTGGGGGTGGATCTAAATAAGAATTAGGTGGTGAAGATTCTGCTCTAAAGATAAGGTGTTCCTTATCATTATCATCAAGAATCGTAACCTATTTATTCTTAAAATAAATCTTCGCATCATAGTCCGAAAGCTAGTCCATACCGAGGATTATATCAAACTCAATCATAGGTATGATGATGAGATCGGCAGATAAAGAAATTTTATGTGCTCTAATGGGGACTGATTCACAAAACTTTGTTGCAATGATACTTCCCTTAGGAGTTTTAACTGACAACTCCCTTGTTAAATGAAATTGGAAATATCTCATTTTCTTAGCAAACTGGGAAGATATGAAACAATACGATGATCCAGAATCAAATAATGCATTTTCTAAACTTGAGGAAACCATTAAATTACCTGCCACCACGTCTTTCGGAGCTTCTACCTCAGTAGTAGTGATAGCATAAGCTTGGCCTTGATCCCTTGGACTTTTCCGAGGTAAGTTCTCCTGATGCTTAGGACATTCATTTTCATAATTCCCTATCTCCCAGCAATTGTAGCACTGAAAATTGGTAGCTTCCTTCTTCCATTTGCAATCACGAGCTTGGTGGCCTTTTTCACCACATTTGTAAGAGACGCCCATTCCCTTCAAGAAAGTACCGAGGTGTTTCTTCCCGTATTTACCACAGGATGGATATTCAACCTTTCATTTCTTCCCCTTATTTCCATTCCCAGATTGATCAGCAGTCCACTTCTTCTCTTTCTTTGCATTAAAGTCATAAGACTTAGAGAATTCCTTTTTGGTCTTGATAGCACATGAGACAATGTCTTCGTACGATGAAAAGTATTGTGAGACTAATTCTCGACGGAGAAATGGTTTTAACCCATCAAAGAAACGATCAATATTACTTCTTGGGTTACGTATATAATCTCCAGCATACCTTGCTATCCTTGTAAAGTTAGCCTCATACTTTGTGACATTCTCATCCTCCTTTTGTCTCAGACTCAGAAATTGCCTTTCCATATATGCGCGATGGTCGGGAGGAAAGTATTTTTCTAAAAACAGATCTTTGAACTCCCTCCATTCCATATTTGATACTTCATCATCTTCCTTAGTATTTTGAATCAATGACCACCATTGATCAGCATCTCCAGCGAGGCGGTAAACTGCCATGATAACTTTTTCCCTTTCACTACTCCCCAAAGCCTGAAATATTTTCTCTAGGGAAAATATCCATTGCTCAGCTACTAAGGGATTTGAACTCCCATTGAACGTTGGTGGTTGTTGCCTCATGAATCGATCTAACATTGATCCTCCACATTGCGGATCAGGGTGCTCCATACGGGTAAGGTTATTATTCATAACCTGAGTGAGTTGTCCCTGTATGGTGATTAGATGATCGGCACCAGTTGCATCACCAACTCCACTATAATTATCTTGAGCAGGAGGGAAATCCCTACATGGAGTGCGTTTATTGATACAATTTCCATTCATTCCACTAGGCACCATTTCTAAACAATGGCATAAACTAGATCAGTTTATGAATCAAAATACATAATCTCATACTTATAAAACACTTAACATAAATTGAACTATTTATGGATATAATCCATAATCATAAAAATGTTTTCTTTGAGGAAGTATATACTCATAAACCCTTCATAATGATTTGTAACGAAAATGAGAGTTATCCTAAGCTTATCCCTCGGGAGTTTCGTAACCAAGAGTGCAGCAAAGCCCGTTGTCGTGCACTAGTTCCCGTTCGATTCTAGCTCAAAGCAGTGTTTTCGGGTTTTACCCCTAGGTACATCTGTGAAAGAGCCGCATCTACCTGTACATATCCAGATAGGGATGTATTGCTAAGAAAACTCACAAAATCTCTACAATACCAAAATTTAGGAAGTTCTTCTATACTAATCCTCAAAGTTCATCTTAGGTCTACGTGCTCTAATCAGAGTTTATCTAAATCTAGCTTCCAAGGTTTGTACTAAACTTCATCTGATACCAACTGTAACGTCCCGATCCCAGTTATGCAGAGTCGGTGCATTATTACATTACATTGGTATGATCACAAGAAAGATCAAATCTCCAAAGACCGATTGGTTTAGTAGCCTTGGAAACACTAGATATATTCATAAAGTTTTACATCACATCATAAAGTGAAAAACTATTACAACAACATAATCTCCATATTCCACACTCATATCCCCACATAAAATCCGTACAGGTTATTCATAACTTATTTCTTCACATCCTGGGAAAAATAAAATATAGAAAAGTGGTGAGCTCAAATGCCCAGTAAGGATAACAATATAGCAGAAACTTTCAAAAATAAGCACAAACTTTTAAGGCAATGTATAACTAAAACAAAAGCCTTTTAAACTTGAACTTCAACGTAGTATGGAAAAAGTAAAATGAAATAATTCCATTTACTTATTCACATGGATATTCTACTAATCGAATAATCACATGCAATATCAATAACCACTTTCATAATGATGGAATGCATAATTCCAGACTATCATAACCCCATAGCGAAGGCCTCGTGCCAATACTACAAATAAGATTTTGTCAAGGCCTTGTGCCAAGACACTAGTTTGTCTCATGAGACCTACCGATGCATCGAGGAGCTATAGCGGGCTCCACCCGTCACATATTAAGTCCAATGCATTCCCATATGAAAAGGTTTAAACATAACATAAACCTTCGTATTAAAACTAGCATACGAAATATCAATACTTTCACCATAAACCATGAATGGTAAAAATAGCACATCCACAGTCAACATATCACAAAACCTTCAATACAATATAGAAGTTTTGTATCATAATAAATCAACTTCAAATAAACGTAAAATCCATCAATGGATGTTGACATAGATGAAATCAAAACTCTTTTTAGAGAAATATCTATTTCTATTTTGAAATCATTTAAGAGTCATATATTTATAAAATAAAATAGTTTCTTTGAAAATATTCTTATAAGCTTGTAAGGGAAGCTTTGACGATTTTATAACGGCCGAAAATAGCCGCATCCACCGTATAAGTTAAAAAAAACATTCTTACCTTAATTTTGAATCAAATTCAAAGTGATATGGGCAAAAAACATCTGAACATCGAATGGTAATAATTCATAATGAATCATTGATATAATCAATTGAACTATCACCGAACTGAAATTTGTTAATTGTATAAATGAATGATTAATTTCCTTATATACATAACTTTACTAGAAAATTATTATCAATAGGTTATAACATAGTGTTTAAATTATAATAATGGAAGAAATGTGAAAATAAAATCTAAAATAAGAATGATAAAAAGGTAAAGATTGTTGGTAAAAAGAATTTCAGGAATTTATAAATCAATGAGTTGATGGAAATATATAAGGTTGATTAAAAAGATATTATTCAATGGTAATATCTGAATGATCCTAGTGATATAAGTTATAATAAAATAATTTGGATAGATATAAATAAGAAATAAATCCAAAATTACCATGGATTAAGTGTTTAGTGATTCTAGTGATGTAATATAGGTGTTAAGAGGGTAACCTCAACTAAGCTCCAAAATAAAGTAAATCTGAGATGTAAATCACAATGAATACGTAATTGTAAATAGAACCATGTAATAATAATTTTTAAATTAAATGAAATAAATAAAATGATTGGGTAACTTAGAAAATATAGATATTTTTGAGATCTTTTCATAAGGATTGAACTGGTAAGTGGTGGTGGGGTATGGTATGTTGTGGTAGGGGGAACCTTAATTAACATGGTTAATTCATTAACTATGTTTTAGTAGTATCCCTTTATAGTACCTTATTATTTTTAAATATTGATATTATGATTTTTATTTTCTATTGTTTTGATTTGTTTCAAGTTGACTATGGAATCCTACCTTTTTATTACATAATTACATCTTACAAACAAAGAATCTTTTAATTTTAGTGTATTTTAAGATAAGGTACATAATACTTGAAAAAATTAAACACTGTTCTATTAAACATTATATTCTTCTTCAACGTTCATAAAAATTAAAATTACTCTAACTAATAACCTGGGGATATACATCAAAGGAAAGTGTGAGGAGAAGGCCTAGTAAAGGAAAAATAAGAGAAACCATTTACATGTGGACTTGAGCAATATTTGTAAGAACATGAGGAAAATAGTAAAAGAATGATAAAGAGGAATATAATAATAATTATTATAATAAATAGAATAATAACATGAAAATATGGCTACCAAATTTAATTCAGAAATTCTTAAGCATATCACCAAGGTCCATCCCCATGGTGTATAAATTTCCAAGGTTATAACTAAGGTATCATAAATCTTATCATCTATAGAGATTAATCTCTTTACCCAATTAATTGGAAAACTATAAGGGTAAAACATTAATATATATTTATTTTTAAGTGATCCACATAAATAATAATAATGAATTTAATAAATAAAATAAAGAGAATAAAAGAAACTAGTTTCATATCAAAATCACGGTGTTTTTAAAAAGTTCTTAAAAACATGATTATTCTGTCATTTATAACCCATAAAATGGGAATGAGGGGTTTATGTATTTAAATTATTGAATAAAATAAATCATTTTTATTTATTGATCAATACCAATGGAAATTAATGTTGGTTGGGTATTCACATAATGAAAATAAAATAATTTATTGACTAAATAGAGAGATTTTGAGATGAAAATTATGCAGCATAATGGGTATGAAACATAGTTTTATAAAAAATTAAAAAGAGTGGTTACATGGTTAAAAAATTCATAAAAGACTAATAATACAGTATAAGGACATAATAAAATGGAATTAGGATCATTTTATTGAAATTTAGAAGTCATACCACATAAAAGAGAACATGAAAGGAAAAGAGATGTTGGGGAATCCATTACCTTGAAGAGTAACTACTAAAAATATTGGATCGAGACCTTGAGGGAGTGAGGAAACCGTGGGAGGACTCCATGAGAGGTATAAATATTAAAAAATAGTGAAGTTTGAATTTTTAATGAATAGAAATGAAGTATTGGGCAGGTATTTATTGTAATAGAGAGAGAGTTTTTTTATTTATTTCAAAGTACATTTCATTAGTGGTATTTACAAAACCATGGGATTTCCCAGGGTATTTTCCCATGGTATCAACCACTTGGGACATATGATATCGTATTGTTTTCCTTAAGAGTCTACCATCATTATTAGATAAGTATTACATCAAAAATGATGTCATTAAACATACAGAAAACTCAAAACTTTATTTTTACTATTTACCGAACAACAAACTATTTTATAAAAATATCATAAATTAACCATAACCTAATATCAAAATTCTAAATTCAAAAATGAAATTTATTTTATCATAATTAATATATATATATTATAGAAATTTAAATTTTAACTATAATAATACATTATTATACAAAATAATAGCGGATGGAAAATGCATAGTGAGACGCAATGTAAAATTTTCGATACATAAAAAAATTTATTTTAAAAACTTTAATCAAAAACGAGATTTTTATAACACTATTTAATTATAATAAAAAATAATTAATAAAAATTTATTTTAATTTAGTCGTAAAATTAAAAGTTTCAACCGAAAAATCAAATTATCAAATTCTTTCTTAATTTTTAAGAAAAAACTTTCTTAAAAATAAAATGGTGAAATAAAAGTTTTATTAAAACAATGGGATTACATTTTAAGTATCTAGGTCGTTGAAAAATAAAACCTTAAAACAATCGCATACGACATAAGGGTATAGTGTGTGATGGTGATAGACTCTTGGGGTGGCAAGGATGACATCACCCAGGAGGTAATATCCACTAACATAACCTTCTCCCGTAAAATATTTTGTTCAATATTAACATGTTGATGCTCGACTTGGGCTTAGTCCAGAGTGAAGCCTAGTGATGCAACCTCCTCCCCAAGATCAGAAAAATGCTCTTCGTATGTCCTGAGCCTACTGGATGAGACCAACGACACTAGTTTCTGTATTAATTATCTATTATCATTTCTATTTATAAACAGTATTTATAATGTGAAAATTTATTATTATTTCCAATGGTCATATTAACCAACGATCATATAAGGGTAAAAACCTGATGGTCACATTTCATTTGTACTTGTATATTTTAATTGATTACAACTTAGTAAAACATTCATTTTGAAGAAACAAAATTTTATTCAAAATTTTGGGTCATTACATTCTACCTCCTTAAGAAATATCATCCCCAATATTTCAACTCATACCCTTAGCAGAGAAAAGGTGTGGGTACTTTGGTCTAATAGTCTCTTCTAGTTCGAATGTGGCTTCTTCATATTTTTGGTTCCTCCAAAACACATTAAAAAGGTGGGTAGTCTTGTTATGAAGAACCTTGTCTCTATAATCCTAGATCTCCACCGTTTGCTCCTCATAAGTGAGGTTATGTTCCAATTGTACCACCCCTAGATTCAATGCATGTTAATGGTAAGGTATATACTTACTCATGAGGGATACATAGAATACATAATACACTTGAGCTAGAATTAGAGGAAGTGAAAGCCGATAGGACCCTGAACTTATGTGATAAATGATTTCATTTGATCTAATGTACCAAGTCTAGGGAATACCTTTCTTCCCAAACCACATGTATATCTTCAAAATAGAAATTCAAAGTGAGACCTTGTCACCAACATCAATCTCAAAGTCCCTTCTATAGTTGTTGGCATGTTTCTTTTTCTGACTTTGAGCAGACTTAATGTGTTCCTAGATGGCATGAACCATTTATGTCATCTCTTACACTAGATCAGGCCCAATAATATTTCTCTCACCAGCTTCATCGCAACAAGTAGGAGTTAAAAATTTCTTCCCATATAGAGATTCATAGATTTCCATTTGAATGCTCGAGTGTAATATGTTTTTTATGAGAACTCAACTAATAGGAGATGTTGATCCCATACCCCTTTAAATTCCATTTAGAATGTTCTCATATCGTCCTCATGTTTCTAAATAGTCCTTTTAGATTGGACATCAATTTGGGGATGATGGGCCATACTGAAATTCAATTCAGTATACAGATCGTGTTGAAGATTTCTCCAGAATTTTGAAGTGATACTTGGATCATTATTAGATATGATAGAAAGTTGAAATCCATGGAGCCTTACCACTTACTTCATGTAAATCCTATTAAGATGATAAATATAGTAATATTTTGGAATAGTGATAAAATAAGTTGTCTTAGTGAGATGGTCCACTATAATTTATAATAAATTGTTTCTATTGGATGTTCTCTGTATACCAGTGACAAGGTCTATTGTAATATTGTCCCTCTTCCATGTTGGTATAGGTAGTGGTTGTAATACCCCATTAGGAAGTTGTCACTCTACCTTCACTTGCTGACATACCAAGAACATTATAGTGTTGTAAAAAATATCCATTTTCATATTATCCCACCAATAATGATCATGAAGGTCCCTATACATTTTTCTGCTTCTAGGATTTATAGAGAATGTAGATCTATGAGATTTATCCCTGAGATCCTTCATTATTTATTGAATATATGGAACACAAAGTCTAGTATGAATTTTAAGTACAGTTTTTTTGTCAATATTGAAATAAAGAATCTTTCCATCCTTTATAGACTCAAACATATTTTGTAACAAAGGTTATTATTTTTGATATTTCTTGATCTTCTCTAGTAATGACAGTTGAGAAATCATTTAGTATTGGGTTGATGATGACCCTTCCCTTACAATTCCCATGTCGAATTTTATTAGGTCGTTGATTAAGGGATCTCCTTGAATCCTCATCATTTACTTAACAACAACTTCTTTCATACATAATGCACCAAAATATTTCTTTCTCTTATAGGTTGATAATGAATTGAAAAATCATAGATTTAAAAAGTTCCAACCATCTCCTCTATCTCATGTTAAATTTATTCTGTGTCAAAATATAATTCCTACTTTGTGTTCTATGTATATTTCTCATTTCTCCTCATAATGGCAATACCTCCATATCGTTAGAGAAAAAAAACAGCATCCAACTCTAGATCATGTGTATGATAGTTCTGATCATGAGGATTTAACTGTCGAGATGCATAAGAGGCAACATTATCAATTTTTATGAAGATTCACCCAAGTCCTTTCAGAAAATAATCACACAAAATAACAAATACTTATCAAAATGATGGTAGAGTTAACATTAGTTCAGTAAAAAATATCTTCTTCTTCTCTTGGAAACATTACTCACACACATTTTTATAGAAAAACATGACCCCATTTTGAGTTAACATGGTTAATGGATTTGAAATTCAGAAAATGTTTTTCACAAACCTTTTAAAATATCCGGCTTAACAAACTAAACTATGAATCTCAGTTACTATAGTATGATGACGCCACTCCTCTACAACCTTTTTCTTCTTAGGGTCAATTGATATTCATTCATTGGTTACAATGTGACCTAATAAATAAACTTGTTGTAACCAAAATCCATATTTTTTTGGACTTTCCATAATGACTCTATTTCCGTAGTTTTGGAAAAATATTACTTAGATGATCCTCATGCTCCTAATGACTTTTAGAATATATCAAATATCATCAATAAACACTAACAAAAAATTTTCAAGGTAGTCCTTCAATAATCTATTCATAAAATCTATGAAAATATAAGGTGTATTAGTTACTATAAATGGCATAAAAAAACTCATAATGCCCATATTTTTATGGGAATAAGGTTTTTAGAATATCTTATTTCTTAACCCTCAATAGAAGATAACCAAATTAAAGATCAATATTGGAGATGAATTGATCCCCACAAAGTCGGTCAAATAACTCATCAATTGTTGTAAGAGGGTATTTCTTATTCAGTGTGACCCGGTTCAGTTCTCTATAATCAATGCATAGCTGCTTTGATCCATCATTATTCTTCACAAAAAGGACAGGTTCTCCCAAAAGAGACACACTCAGTTAGTTTAACCCCTAATCTATAAGATCTTGGAGTTGTCTCTTTAATAAACAGGGAAAATAATGTTAAAATTTTAAATATTCTATTTTGAATCTAATGTGTAGTGTGATAACATAATTTCATTATTGGAAAAGAAATTATAATGAGTTTCATATTCCATATTAATATTTATTCGTTATGTATTGATTCATTTTAACTATAAATCTTATAAGCATGTTTTAATACAAAAGTATCATTTTAAGAGTAAATGGTTATATGTTTATATGAATATAGAATCATATATAGAGAATTATTTTCCATAATTTTTGAGATGTTTTTATTTTTTAGAATTTTTTTATAATCTATTGATTATGTTAGTATGTTTTGGAAAATATATGTTTTAACATCATGATTAAAATTTTATTTTTTATAAAAATGAAATTTTATTTTTATGATAATATGTATTTGGAAAATGGAATGTTTTTGAACATAAATGAAAGATATAATCATGAGTTTATTTAATTAATTAGTGTACTAGAATTTGTAAATTGGTACTACTTATCATGAAATTTATAGTGTATATAGAATTAATGGGAATGCTAAATACTATGTGTGGATTGTTATGAAATAATGCAAAAATATTTGACATGATGATTTTTTAATTCCTTGTTAAGAATGATAAGAATCAACGTTATAACTTGGATTAAAGTTTACCATATGATTTCATCACCCATGATTTCAATTTTCTACATGATTTATTATGATATTCTTGATTAAATGTGAATAATGAATGGAATAAATGTAAAAATTAAGTGATAAATAAATAACATGATAAATGTTGACGAATAAATTCATGTGGTGAATGTTTTATGCTGTCAATGTCATGTGATAATTAGTAATCATTGAAAATTAATATTCTATGTAAATAAAAAGTTTTATTAATGATTAAACTTGGTTTTGTGGTTACTAAATCCTCATCCCAAGATAATTTTTTTGTGAAATAAGAAATAAGGTAAATTCGTTGATATCCATGAGAGGATACAAAATTATATTATGTGAATAGTCATTCATGGAATAGATATAAGTTGGGTGAAAGGATGATTAGATTGATATGGAGAAGTTTTTTAGTGTATATTCATTGATGGTTTATTGGATAGCATCCACCTCACATACCTTATAGCTGATGGTTGATTTTTTATTATTTGATATTTATGTATGTTCTAAAAAATATATTCAATATTTTATGAGATGATGGAATGCTACTTGAGAAAGTATATTACTACAATATCCTGTAATAAATTTGTTTTGATTTTTTTGGAACATTCTTACAAAAAATTCAATTGAATTAAATTGGAAACTAGGTTAATGTTTCAAGAATTAATGGCGGTGACTAGATGAATCTGGGAGATTATTTTTTAAATAATGCATGCTTTAATGGAAATTATGTTTTAAATAATTGATATTCACTACTGATGGTATTAATATTTTTCAACCTTATATTTTGAGATATAGGAACCCTTATGTGAATCAATGATGGAACCCATTTTTGGGTTGGTTTATATGGTTAATGAGATTTTTTATATACCTTTTGATGCCCAAAAAATTGATCAAATGAGATGGATAAAGAAACCTGGTTACTTGGATATAAATGATGATGTATGTCTTTAATCAGGTATGATGTTATTCATTTTTTTCTTGGGACATCATTGATATGAATATCAAAGGATTGGTGAGTATATTATTATTTAGAGGATATATGGTTATGCTATGTGGAGTGAGGCTTGTTATAGGATGGTTCCTTTACTCCATTCCTCTGAAAATAAAAAATTATTATAGAAACTAATTGAAATTTTATATTAACAGGTAAATTGTAATATGAAATTTGAATATGAAAATGAAAACTTTTCTTACAAAAATTCTATTTAGTAATACAATGGTTTTTAGTTTTTAGTTAAAATAGTTTACGTTGATTATAAAGTGTGTATCATACCAAAAAAATTCCATAACTTAAATATTTTTGATGGAGGATTTATTTTTAGGTTTTATGCTATTAAAAAATTTGAAAAACATTCTGAATGGATGTTTATATTGTATTTAATATGAAAATTTTGTTTCAAAATAAAATATTTTATGTCGATTTTAGTAAAATAAATAGATCATCTATTATTTTATTTTATCAGATTTCAATTGAGAATCCTATAATGATTTTCCTCAATACCTTTGAAGTGTTTTAAATTAATATAACCCATAATAAAAATTAAGATTTTAATGAACATGATTAAAATGAAGGTATTGGATTCCAGGGGGTTTATTATTTTATTTTTATGAGTTTTCTTCTTTTTTTGAGTTTGATTCATAGCCCAAATAATCTTATATAAGTTTAGAAAGATAATCTGATCTACTTGGGATGTATATTTCCACATATATAAATATTTTTTCTTATATCTTGGTTCCTTTTTGATTATTAAGGATGAGAATGTTTGAGAGGTATATGATGTAAGGGAACATATTTTTTAGGGACTCTCTATTGCATTTCTCCAGTTTTGGTTATGTTGTAGGAGTTTTGGTAATGTTTTAAAGGCATAGAGTTAAGGTTTGTCCCTATAAGGGTTCAATATGATGTGGTGTTGGTGGTGGTGGAGGCCGTTTTAGTAGTTTTGGCTATTTATGTATCAGAAAATTCTATACTGTTGGTCTGCACTTGGAGCTCATTGTTTGGTGGTGCTTGGTGCACCATGGAAGAAACCACACCCATGGTGACAGATATGGTGTATTCTAAATATCTCTCTTCAAATGAGGAGACTTAAATATTGAAATGGGGGGGGGAGTGATTTGAGTGAAAAAAGTTTATTTTTATCTTCTATATGCTGTTGAGGAGTTTCCAGCATGAAATTGTTAATTTCAAAGGTCATAGTCCCAGAAAGGTTCTTGTTAGAGCATATATAAATCCCAAGGTGGGGTTTTACACCCAAGTTTTCCCCCGAGGTATTATCCAATTGTAAGGACTCGACCTTAAAATATTACATAATATTGAATTAAATGAATAATTCACATTGAGGATCTTTTCATGTTTAGGGTTTTAGAGACATACGAAATAACTATTATATCTCAAGAGATTACAAAGTAGACACTTCTACACAGTTCCCTTTTTTTTCTTAAAATAAAAACTTTTGAAAAAAGAGTCATGTGTTGTTACATGTTTTAGACAACATGACTTTTCATTGATCCCATCCTTGACCCTATTCATCTTTAACTCCTGTGAAAACATTTAAGAACTTGGGATAAGCATAAAAAGCTTCATAAGGGCTATAAAACAAAGAAAGAAAACATTTTTCCATAAATACATAAAAAACATAAACTCTTTTACTTACCTCATGAAGACATAAAATTTATGAATTGAGTATAGAATTCATAAATCATAAAGGTAACTTGTGGCATCCATATCATACTTACAATGTAGTTATCACAGCTATATAGGGAGGTACTTTGGAATACCCATCACAATATATTCCCTAAATCTCATAAGGGAAACATTCACGTTTACCTCCTTCATGTTACCCAATGCATTGGAGAGCTATCTTGGGCTCACCTGCCGTAGGTTTATCATAGAACCACCCATATACGTAAATAATTCCAAATAACCATAACATGATCATAACACATAACATAATCATAAAGGAAAGATAACATTTCCACATTGCAATAACAAAATATCATTTCAAGATATTGAAATAATAAATCCATTCTCAAAATCATTTTCAATACCAATATAAGTAAAAATAGTATATGGTAATTATATTTCCTTTTAAAAACATTACGGCTTGTTAAGGAATCGAAAGAACAAATAATACTCACGGTGGCAGAAAGGTTGTTGTCACCGCTTATGTAAAAAAACATTCCTTTTTGTCATTTAGTTAAACAATTCTTATTAAAATATTACCTTTGAATGAAATGAAAATTCAAAGTGGTTTATACACCATATAATATAAATTTGTGTATAAAACTAAATATGCCTCAATTAAAGGAGATTGACATGAAGTCCTTTACCTCATGTCTGACTTGACTCGATCATTCATTAATCTCCTGAATAATAATCTAAAGTTAATTTTTACTTGCCTAAGAACATTTTTCAATTTTATTATTCCTTTTATATAACATATTACCATGTTATAAACATTATGTAATCATTCATGTTAATAATGTTCATTTTCTCGATATTTGGTACTTGGTTAAAAAATGAACACCTTATATATACAAGTTGTCCATGTGGTCAATAATCCATTATTTTAACACCCTGATATTTTATGAGAAGTATATTTTTTTTATGTCTTATGTTATACGCAACAACAAAGGAATATTTCACAGCACACAACACTAACTTGGCTTGCGTTACACACAATCATGACCTTCCTCGATAGCGTGTGTAGTACGCAATACCGAGTTCCACTAAACGATGATATATTATTATAAAATTATAAACTAGCTGTTATGAATATTATTATCTGAATTTTAAATTTTATAACATTATTATTAATATTACATATTTTCTAGGACATGTTATGAGTGTAACGCCCGGACCCTAGATACCCAGAGTCGGTACATTATTACATAACATTTTCATGATCACAAAGGATCAAGTCTCGAAAGACCAATTAGTTTAGTAGTCTTGGAAACACTAGATATATTTATAAGTCTTACATTACATCATAAGGTAAAAAAAACTACAACAACATCTTGTCTTCATATCCCCTCATACTATCCCTTCAGGTCATTCATAAATTACTTCTTCACATCCTGGGAAAAGATAAAACATTGAAAGGGGTGAGCTCAGATGCTCAGTAAGGATAACAATATAGCAGAAGCTTTCGTACATAAGCATAAACACTTAAAGAAATTTATAACTAAAACAAAAGCCTTTTAAACTTGAACTTCAGCATCATATGGCAAAGATAAAATGAAATAATGCCATTTACTTATTCACATGGATATTCTACTAGTCTAACAATCACATGAAATATCAATAACCACTTTCATAATGATGGAATGCATAATGCCAGACTATCATAACCACATAGCCAAGGCCTCGTTCCAAGACTACAAATAAGATTTTGCCAAGAACTGGTGCCAAGACACTAGTTTGTCTCATGAGACCTACCGATGCATCGAGGAGCTATAGCAGGCTCCACCCGTCACTTACTAAGTCCAATGCATTCCTCATATGAAAATTTTTAATCATAACATAATCATTCATATTAAAACTAGCATACAAAATGTCAATACTTTATCCACAAACCATGAATGGTATAAAAATAAAACATCCATGGTCAAACATAAATCATTCAATAAAATATGGAATATTGTATTGTATCATATTAACCTCAATCGAGAATAATGAAGGATATTGACATAGATGAAAATAATCATCAAAACTATTTGAGAGAAATAACCCCCTTTTTCTTGAAATCATTTAAAAGTCACACAATTTGTCAAGAAGCCATTTAAAAATAGATTTATGAATAAAAGTGTCCCATACCACATTGAAACTTTTAAAAGGAGATTTAATTTTAAAACATTAATTTCCATATAAATAAATCCTTAAAACCATTTTTTAAAACATGGACATTAATGAGAAAGATTTAGAAGAATACGTCTTTAAAAAATTTAAAAATGGTATTTTAGTTAGAGTTTATAACCAAAAGAGAGACAATTGAATACAAATAATTGAGTTAATCAAAACATTTTAATATCATGAGAATAAAGGGATTAATTATATACTATTTCAAAGTACATTATATACACCACATAAAAGTGATTTGGTGTATATCAACAAAGAATTCTCAATGGAATGTAAATTGAGATGAAATCTCTCATAAAGGCCGTACCCTTAGGTTAAGGATAAATCAATGAAATATTTATGTGTGAAAAATATAAATACACTAAATATGATTGGATATTCAGTGTAAAACAATCAAATGACATTCACACATAATCTTGTAAAAACAACACCAATGAATTGGATGTTTAACTCAACAAATGGAGAATGACTTAAAATTACTCTTATCAAATTCATATCGATGACTTGAGAAATTATAAATGGAGTTATTATGTGTATAAAAAGTATATATACAAAAAATGGGAGTGGGAATTATTACATAAGAAAATGAATAGTGATTCCACACATAATCTCGGAGTAAAATAATCAATGAAGTTTGCATAATGCCGAATAAATGGAAATGGAAACTTCAAATTCCCTTATCGATTTTGTAACTTACGAAACATACACCCATGAAAGAAGGATAATACAATGATGATGTAAATATCCAGAAATTAATGTATATTACACAATGAATACAATCATGGTTAGTACACACACAACATGCAATAAATAAGTGGTGAACAATGGAATTCTCACGGAATTAAAAGTGAGATAAGAAACCCCTTACTTTGTACTTTTTACTTGTTAGACGGTAGGTTAACCTCCTGTATAATGGTGAAATAATTGTTTTTTGATTATAAAATAATCATTTACATTAATATTATATGATATATGATCTTTTAACATTGATTTGTTAATAATATCTTAGTATTATCGTTGTTTCGGGTGTTAACTTACTCGTTTTTTATATGTTTTGTTACGTAAGCCATGTTTGTAATTGATAGGTTGTCTCTTAATCATATCCAAAATGATATCAAGTCCTTAAAAATTATTTTTTAATAATCAAATGATAATTTTACTTGAATGGATACTATGGATAATGAATCTCATCGCATTCGTGGAGATGATAGTCCGTACGTACGCACGAGCCACAATATCATTATTTTTATGACAAAATAATATATAATTGGATGGTATATCATATAGAAAGAATAATTATCATGTTATATTTATTATTACATGAATTACACATCATTATTATACCCATCCAAATAATAATTTATTGAATGACAATTACACCACGACGTGGAGACGGTAAGCCGTACGTAAGCACGTATGGTGACATGTCATTCAAAGGATGGATAGAATACTAAATATGGTTGTAATATATTTATAATAATATTAAATTATATAGGAGATACTGGATTAATTAATTTAGAATGGTAATAACAAATAAAGAAGAAGTTGGAGAAGAAAAGAATTTGAAAAGGGTGGAAAAAACATTACCTCTTCTTCGGGTTCTTCCTTTTGATTTGATCAAAAGGGCTCCTTAGGTTGGATTTCTGATCAAAATAATGCATCTAGGTTGTATTTAAGGAAGTTGAGAGAGTATTTGGGCAGGTTTTGGCCGAACCAAAAGTCTTTGAAGGTGTGAAGTAATGAGAAGGGGGAGTGCGCTTTTATAAGAGCTGTGAGGGGCACCTTTGGAAAAGCTAATAATATTATTTTATAATAAATTTATATTCGATTTATAATTGCTCAAAAGTGGATTATTTAATAGTTAAGGTGGGGATAGGTCTAAAACAACTCAAACAATAGAATTTAGACAGGTTTGGGTCATTATATTAACCTTATCTTTAAGTATTTACTCTTAGTTAATTAATTTCACTTTTACAATGTCTCTTTGTATATTTATATTATATAGTTAATAAACATACTATATACATCCAAGAGACCCCAAAGTGGTCCATTAATGATACACCTATCATGATATAAGTCTCTTGTCCGAACCTTATATTTTTAGGAATTTAATATCAATTAATAATATAATATTTTTTTTAAAAACTATTTTATGTCAATTTTGAAACTATTCAATAATTGATTTTTGTAAAATTTATAACAGAATGATTACTTATAAAAACTTTAATTAAATAATTAATAACATGTCATATTAACCTATAAAATTATTTTAATTCATAAAAAGTCTCAAATTATATTTATTTGGGTATCTACAATATCAATCATTTTAATTGTTCACTATTTTGGTAATTACTGAATCAACATTATGTCATAAATAAATTAGATTATTTAGTGTCTAAAATTTATAAATAAAATACCATTATGTATGAAATAGTTTTAGTTTTCTAATAAATATTTATAGTCGAAAATCCAACATATATAACCCTATGTAAAAAATTGTTTTTCTAAAAGATATATGCTTGTGTCATTTTTCTATTCATTTTAACTTAATTAAAATAAAGTGTCCCTATCACTTACTAGTGGCACCATGGTGTCCCAAAATCGACCCAAAGATTCCCATGGTCGGACATGTATCAACCAATAATGTTAGGATACGTTTTTGGTTAATTTGTTATTATTATAATATTATTGTTTAACCCTTATTTACCAGATTTACCCTTTAACCATGGTAAAGAAAATATTTACCGAATTAATTATTCAAAATGTCTAAAAATAAAAGTTACATATTTACACAATTTGAACATCCTGATTCCCAATATGGAATCCATTTTTCCAAATTCCAAACACAGAAGTGGAAGAAGATAATTTAAAATTAATTCCCGCTGTCAAAACAAAAAGCGTGTTTTTAAGAGATAATAACTATCAAAAGATTGGCACTTGTTTATGTCTGGTTTAATTGTGAAATTACGTCCAATGAAAAAAAATTTATTAAATGGTAAAAATATATTCCAAATATACTTTAAAACTACTCAAATAAATAATTTATCAATATTAATTATTTTCATTAAAAAAGTTGTTTTTAATTAAAATCTAGTAATTTTCACTATTCATAAAAATTTGAAAGTTTTCTGAAATGTACCAAAATTTCACCCTAGGACAATTTCGATATTCCAAATCGAAAAATAAAGTCCATTTTGAGAGATAGAATTTATAAAATTTCAAAAAGAAGGTATTACTATTTATAACAGCTATTTTGATTGGTTGTAGTGTGTTAGAATCTCAAAGTTGCGTACAATGCACGCCATTGCATTATTCAAAGGTAAAAGTACTGCGGAATCTTGGGTTGTTACATTCTCCCCTCCTTCAATAAATTGCGTCCTCTCAATTTTTTTTAAAAAAAAATTGGTCTTGAGAATATAATGTTAAGTCCCACATCGGAAAAAGAGTGAATAAAACTATCACTTTAATAGAAAGGAAGAGAGGTATAAAGGTCACCCAAGATAACCCATACTAAGATTCCATGTAGGAAAACATGGATATGGACGATAAACTAAGTGTTATATTCTGATGGAGAGGGATATAAAACATGATTAGGAGAAAGTTAACAATAAAAAAATCACAAACTTATGTTGCGACAAACGGTCATTAGTCTCCCAGTAGGAAAAGTAAATGGACATCATTTTTTTGTTTTAAGTTACATTACATAAGGACGAGGAATTCATTTATGATATTGACTATGAACATAAAGAGATAGACTTAATTTTTAAGTAGAGTTTCATTATTTAATAAATTTTTACCACTAACTCATTTTTTTTGAACAATGAGTATTCATGAAGACTTGGTCACAATGGAAGAGCTAGAATAAAATTCTATAAAAATACATGATCCACATAGGATAAACTATATATTTACCCTGTCTTTAGAGATTAATCAAAAACAAAAAGGTTATTATAATATCTGATGATCCCACAAATGGATATTCCATTAGAGAAAAAAAACTAATCTTAATTTCTAAAATTAAACCATCAATACCCCAAAGTTAAATAAATACCATTCAATAATCTATTGTCCTTAAAATCCTTCAATATAATCCAAACTAATTTTGAAACCCAAAACATATAAGAATGTATTATTCCACATTAAATTGTATCTCCAAATGACATTAATTACTCTTAATGTCACATACTTAAAAGTAATTAACCTAATCATTTCCATAAATAACCTAAATCACTATAAATACACAATAAAAACATAGATAAAAATCCACCATTACTCCTCAAATGAAATCCCATACTATTCTATTTTTCTTGGGTATATAGTGTTCACAAAAAAGAGAAAAACTTACAAAATAACATTTATCACTTAATCACCAAATCATTTTCCAATAATAAGGGTATTCATTTGATAAGAAATTAGATCCCAAATCAAATTATTATTGATCAATAAAATCATTTAACTAAAAATAATAGTCACACTAACCAGGGACTTCACGTAGTCCAGTGGTAGGCGATAAATCCCAATCACACTTTGGTTGTGGGTTCGATTCCCACAGCTTTGTCCGATGCGACGGGTTGTCACACGGTCTGCATGTTGACCTTTTTCAAAAACTATATTTTATAACATTACTAAAATGAGAAAAATTCCTCAAAATAAATATAACATAATTTAACCACAAATCGTATCTCATACCTTGCATTTTCTTCCCAAATTATAATAACTTATAATTGCCTCAAACCCAACGATCATGTAAAACTAAATGGTTATTTATAACTATATTCACAAGTTAAAAGATAATTCTTTCTCAAATATAATTCTCACATGGAAAACTGCAGGGTTAAAAATAAAAGAGAAAATTATTCAAAAGTAAACCCATCAATAAGGAGAACTAATACTTTTTAAACATTTATCCAACCATTTATTTCCACATAGCTTCTTCTTTGACCAATAAAATATCTTATAGAATAGGGCATTCACTCGGGTAATGGACATGTCCCCTACATTTACAGAAAATGAATGTAAATGGACTCTTGGGACCATTTTTATCTTCCTCCATATTACTCTTCATTTTTCTTCGGCAATTCTTCACTTTATTTCCTTCCTTCCCGCTCATAAAGCATTTATTTGTCCCATTTAGACACTTTCCTTGGTGTATCCTTCCACATTTCCTGCATGATAGAAATTGAGGATTTCTTTCTCCATGGTCTCCACTGCTGGAGCTCTTATCATTCATCACCTTTCTCTTCTTTGTTCAGTCCGGGAATTGGTTAATATATATATTGTTGATCATATTTTTGGAAAATTAATTTGGCATAAAGACGATATCTTTTACGCCTATCAACATTCCATTTTTTTGCTCTTTTCCACCACCATTCCCACCTTGTACATCATTCTCAAAGTCACTATTACTTCTTTGGAATCCCTCCATTGACTAAAACCAGAAAGCACTGTGTGAGTAACAGTAGTCATAAAATCATTTAGAGATTAACATGTCACCATATTCTCAATTTGAAACACATTAGGATTAACCAATGTCATTTACTCTCATCTTATATATAATACTTCAAATCGGTTTGTAAAGAAAATGTAAATTATCCTAATCATATCCCCTAGGAGTGTCATAACCAAGAGTGCAGCAAAGCCCGTTGTCATGCACCAGTTCCCATTCGAGTCTAGCTTAAAGTAGTGTTTTCGGGTTTTACACCTAGGTACATCTGTGCCAGAGTCTCCACTGCCTTCTCATATCCAGACTGGGATGTATTTCTCGGAAAACTAACAAAATCTCTACAATACCAAAATTTTAGGAAGTTCTTCTATACCAATCCTCAATGTTCATCTTAGGTCTACGTGTTCTAATTAGAGTTTATCTAAATATAGCTTCCAAGGATTGTACTAAACTTCCTCTGATACCAACTATAACGCCCCGACACTAGATACCCAGAGTCTGTGCATTATTACATAACATTGGCATGATCGCAAAGGATCATGTCTCGAAAGACAGATTAGTTTAGTAGTCTTGGAAACACTATATATTCATAAGTCTTACATTAAATCATAAGGTAAAAAAACTACAACAACATATTGTCTTCATATCCCCTCATATTATCCCTGTAGGTCATTCATAAATTATTTCTTCACATCCTGGGAAAAGATAAAACATTTAAAGGGGTGAGCTCAGATGCTCGGTATGGATAACAATATAGCAGAAGCTTTCATACATAAGCATAAACACTTAAATAAATTTATAACTAAAAAAAGCCTTTTAAACATGAACTTCGGCATAATATGGAAAATATAAAAGGAAATAATGCCATTTACTTATTTATATAGATATTCTAATAGACAAACAATCGCATGCAATATCAATAACCACTTTCATAATGATGGAATGCATAATTCCAGACTATCATAACCACATTGCCAAGGCCTCGTGCCAAGACTATAAATAAGATTTTGCCATGCCCTTGTTCCAAGAAACTAGTTTGTCTCATGAGACCTACCGATGCATCGAGGAGCTATAGAGGGCTCCACCCGTCACTTACTATGTCAAATGCATTCCTCATATGAAAAGTATTAAACATAACATAAACATTCGTATTAAAACTAGCATACGAAATGTCAATACTTTATCCACAAACCATGAATGGTATAAAAATAGCACATCCACAGTCAAACATAAATCATTCGATACAATATGGAAGATTTTATTGTATTATTTTAACCTCAATCGATAATAATAAAGGATATTGACATAGATGAAAATAATCATCAAAACTATTTGAGAGAAATATCCCCCTTTTTCTTGAAATCATTTAAAAGTCACACTATTTGTCAAGAATCCATTTAAAAATATATTTTTGAATCAAAGTGTCCCATACCACTTTGAAACTTTTAAAAGGAGTTTTAATTTTAAAACATTAATATCCATATAAATAAATCCTTAAAACCATTTTTTAAAACATGGACATTAATGAGAAAGATTTAGAAGAATAAGTCTTTAAAACATTTAAAAATGGTATTTTAGTTAGAGTTTCTAACCAAAAGAGAGAAACTTGAATACAAATAATTGAGGTAATAAAAACATTGTAATATCACGAGAATAAAGGGATTCATGATATAGTATGTCAAAGTACATTATATACACCACATAAAAGTGATTTGGTGTATATCAACAAAGAAGTCTCAATGGAATGTAAATTGAGATGAAATCTCTCATAAAGGTCGTACCCTTAGGTTAAGGATAAATAAATGACATAGTTATGTGTGAAAAATATAAATACACTAAATATGATTGGATATTCTGTGTAAAACAATCAAAGCACATCCACACATAATCTTGTAAAAACAACACTAATGAATTGGATGTTTAACTCAACAAATGGAGAATGAGTTAAAATTACTCTTATCAAATTCATATCGATGAATTAAGAAATTATCAATGGATTGATTATGTGTATCGAAATTATATCCACAAAAAAGGGGAGTGGTAATTATGACATAAGAAAATGAATAGTGATTCCACACATAATCTCGGAGTAAAATAATCAATGAAGTTTGTGTAACCCCGAATAAATGGAAATTGAAATTTCAAATTCCCTTATCGATTTTGTAACTTACGAAACATACACCCATGAAATAATGATAATACAATGATGATGTAAATATCCATAAATTAAATTATATTACACAATGAATACAATCATGGGCAGTACACACACCACATGCAATAAATAAGTGGTGAACAATGGAATTCTCATGGAATTAAAAGTTAGATAAGAAACCCCTTACTTTGTAATTTTTCCTTGGTCGATGGTAGGTTAAACTCATGTATAATGGTGAAATAATTGTTATTGAATTATAAAAGAATCATTTACATTAATATGATATCATATATGATCTTTTAACATTCATTTGTTAATAATATCTTAGTATTATCGTTGTTTCGTGTGTAAACTTACTCGTTTTTTTATATGTTTTGTTATGTAAGACATGTTTGTCATTGATAGGTTTTATATTATTCATATCCAGAATGATGTCAAGTCCTTAAAAGTTATTTTTAAATAATCAAATTATAATTATACTTGAATGGATATGATGGAGAATGAATCTCATCACGTTCGTGGAGACGGTAGTCCGTACGTAGGCACGAGCGACAATATCATTATTTTGATGTTAAAATAATATATAATTGGATGGTATATCATATAGAGAGAATAATTATCATTATATATTTATTATTTACATGAATTGAACATCATTATTATACCCATCCAAATAATAATTTATTGAATGACAATTACACCACGACGTGGAGACGGTAAGCCGTACGTTCGCGCGTATGATGACATGTCACTAAAAGGATGGATAGAATACTGAATATGGTTGTACTATATTTAAAATAATATTAAAGTATATAGTAGATACTGGATTAATTAATTTAGAATGGGAATAACAAAGAAATAAGAAGTTGAAGAAGAAAATAATTTGAAAAAGGGTGGTAAAAACATTACCTCTTCTTCGGGTTCTTCCTTTTTATTTGATCAAAAGGGCTCTTTAGGTTGGATTTCTGATCAAACTAAGACCTATAGGTTGTATTAAGGGAAGTTGAGAGAGTATTGGGGAAGTTTTTGGCCGAACCAAAAGGCTTTGAAGGTGTGAAGTAATGAGAAGGGGGTGTTCCCTTTTATAAGAGGGGTGAGGGGCACCTTTGGAAAAGCTAAAAATATTATTTTATAATAAATTCATATTCGGTTTATAATGGCTCAAAAGTGTATTTTTTAAAGTTTAAGGTTGGTATAGTTAAAAAAACACTCAATAAATAGAATTTAGATAGGTTTGGATCATTATATTAACCTTATCTCTAAGTATTAACTCTTAGTTAATTCGTTTCACTTTTACAATGTCTCTTTATATTTTTATATTATATGGTTAATAAACTTACTATATATATCCAAGAGACCCACAAGTGTTCCATTAATGATACACCTATCATGATATAAGTATCTTGGCCGATCCTTAGATTTCTAGGAATTTAATATTAATTAATAATATAATATTTGTTTTAAAGACTCTTTTATGTCAATTTTGACACTATTCAATAATTGATTTTTTCTAATACTCATAACAGAATGATTACTTCAAAAAAAGTTAATTAAATCATTCCTAACATGTCATATTAAACTATAAAATTAGTTGAATTTATAAAAAGTCTAAAATTATATTTATTTGGGTATCTACAATATCAATCATTTTAATTTTTCACTATTATGGTAATTACTGCATCACCATTGTGTCATAAATAAATTAAATTATTTAATGTATAAAATTTATAAATAAAATACCATTGTGTAGTAAATCTTTTTATATTTCTAATAAATGTTTATAGTCGAAAATCCAACTTATATAACTCTATGTAAATTTTTTTTTCTAAAAGATATATGCTTGTGTCATTTTTGTATTCATTTTAAGTTAATTAAAATAATGTGGCCCTATAACTTACAAGTGGCACCATGGGGTCCCAAAATCAACCCGAAGATGCACGTGGTGGGAGATTTATCAACCAATAAAGATAAGACACATTTTTGGGTAGTTTTTAATTATTATAATATTATTTTTTAACCCTTATTTACCGGATTTACCCTTTAACCATGGTAAATAAAATATTTACCGAAGTAATTATTCCAAATTTCTAAAAATAAAAGATACCTATTTACAAAATTTGAACATCCTGATTCCAAATATGGAATCCATTTTTCCAAATTCCAAAAACAGATGTGGTAGAAATTAATTTAAAATTAATTCCCACTGTCAAAACAAAAAGCGTGTTTTTAAGATATAATAACTATTAAAAGATTGGCACTTGTTTATGCCTGGTTTAATTGTGAAATTATGTCCAATGAAAAAAATTGAATTAAATGGAAAAAATATATTCCAAATATACTTTAAAGCCACTCAAAATCATAATTTATCAATATTAATTATTTCTATTAAAAAATTTGTTTTTAATTAAAATCTAGTAATGTTCATTATTCATCAAAATATGAAATTTATCCGAAAAGTACCAAAGTTTTACCCTAGGCTAATTTCGATATTCTGAATCCAAAAATGAAGTCCATTTTTAGAGATAGAATTTATAAGAATTCAAATAGAAGGTATTACTATTCATAACGTCTAGTTTGATTGCTTGTGGTGTGTTATAATCTCAAAGTTGCGTACAATGCATGCTATTGCATTATTCAAAGGGAAACATAACGTGGAATCTTGGGGTGTTACAATGAGAAAAAAATAAAATTTTCAGGTAAAATATGTATTTTTCAAAAAATGCAGTTTTGCTGCCTTTTGGTGGCGCACCCACTTTAAGTCTAGTTTTTGACATGTTTATAAGTTCAATTTGACAAAATAAATTTCTTATTTGGAATCAGGATATAAAAATTTCCTTTGGATAAATTTTTCATATTATTATGATAACTTTCATATTTTAATGAATAGTAAAAACACAGAATATTTTAATTAAAAACAACTTTTTTCATCGCAATAATTTATTTGGTTAAATTATAATATTTAATGGTTTTAAAGTATAAATATAATATAGTTTTACCATTTAACATAATGTATGTCATTAGCATTATTTTACATTGAATTCATTGGTAAAAACATTTCAATCTTCGGAAATGTTTTAACTTTTAAAAACCCAGTTGGTTAACAACGGGATTAATTTTATATTAATTACTGAAACTTCATTGTTTTGATTTTTTGAAAATGGATTCCATATTTAGATTAATTGGGTCCAAATTATGTTAATAGGTAACTTTTAGTTTTTTGAGATTATGAATAGTTACTACGGTAATTTTTATTTACTGCAGTTAAAGGTAAATCGGGTAATTAAGGGTAAATATAAGATTATAAAATTACCCTAACACTTTCCAAAATCCTATTGGATGAATAAATGTCAACCCATATCACCTAAGGGTCAGACTAGATTCATTTCATGGACTTTTGACCATGAAATAATATAATTATTATTAAAACCAAAGAAAGTGACAACATGTCACTCTCTTAAATCTTATAAGAATAATAATTCCAATTTAATGATAATATTCATTAAACTTATAACATGAATAGTCCATAGAAATCTAATAAAATTTTATACATCATATGAATTTATTTATAATTTTTAGGGATTAAATAATTATCATTAATTATGACACAATAGTGATGTTGAAATTATTTTATTGGTTTAAATATCAAATACATGATTTTAAAAGTAATAAAATAAACATTATATGAACTATTTAATGTTCTCCACTAATTTTCAAGAAAAATATGACATGTTATAAATCTATTAAATATTTTATTTCAAACATATATTCTGTATATATTTTATTTAAATTGAAATAAATGTATAGTGTCAAAATTGACACTATTGTTAATTTATAGAAATTGCATATTATAAAAAATTTTAAAAATCACAAATTTTTTTAAAAATTGTAAATTAAAATATATATGGTATTAAATTTAATAAAGTATATAATTACGGACTATTCACAACATATAAATAATTATTTATAATTATTTAAAATTTAGAATATTATAACCAGAAATAAAATAAAAAAGATTATATAAGGATAAATCATGCTGATAATGTTTAAAATAAATTCCAAACCTATATAAATTTTATTATATGATGAGATTACAACCCTATATAATCTAATATTCATATTTAGGTCACTTTTGAAGGTTTTTATGTGGGTTTAGAATTTATTATAAATTAATATTTCTTATAATTACAAAGGTCCCCCTCTCCTCCCTTATAAAAGAGAACCTCCTCCCTCTCCTCCTAAAACCACTTTGAGCCTTCAAGCTGGGCCAAAACGTACCAATTTCTCTTATACACTTCCCTAAAGACATATTAGATGTCCTGATCTTCTTAAAATACCAATCTTAGTGCCCTAAGAGGAGATTTCAAAGAGTCGTGTCGAAGAAGATGTAATATCTGTTACCAATTCTTTCAAATTTATTTCTTCTTTTACTTATTCTTATTTATTTGTTCCGTCAAGAATTAATAACATCAGTATCACTCATATACTGATATTTTATTATAAATATTAAATAACTCTGTTTCACCTTCTATCCATCCTACGGAAAATGAAATCACCGCGTATGCGTACGTACGGAATACCGTCTCCACGCCATGGTGTAATCTGTTTTCCACCACCACCATAATTGGATGGGTATAATGATGTAAATAATAATTATATATTATTATTTTAAAGTGATATTGATTATTAAATAGTATACATACACTTCAATACAGTTCCACGATCATGGGAACGATATCATCGCTCGTGCGTACGTACGGCCTACCGTCTCCACGATGTGATGCAAATCGTTCTACATGATCTTCATTGAATAATTACTATATAAATGAATTGAATGATTAAATATGATATATAATACAATAATACCATTCTGGAAATGAGGTATCTATAGCCTAAAAATAATAATAAGAATTTATTCTACAAAACACACATAAGAACAAAAAGCAATTAACACCCAAATAACAAGTAGCAATTAAATATTACTAATAAGAAGCTAAGAATATGACCATATATGATAACATAACAATTTTTATGATTATGGAGTAAGTCAATGACATTATTTAAATCATTATACAGGAGGTTCAGTCATGTACAAAGCATATTAGAACTAAGGTAAGGGAAAATCTCGCAAATATCAATTTTTATCCAAGATTGATTTTTCTTTAGAATTTACTGGGGAATTTTTATCAACCACATCCAAGTTTCCCCAATATGTAATATTATTTTATCATCAAAAAATTTTTTAAATCCAATTTTACCCATTTTTAAGTTTTTAGTAAAAGATATTAAGGGAATCTTTTGTCATTTTTAGTACGAGGTACTTTTTTTGACTTATCTGGCCAAAGTACGAGAAGAATGTTTTTTAACTTATACGACATTAATGGATTTTTATGATTTCGTAGACAATTATTTCCATGAAGATTATTTTACAAGTTTTCAAGCTTAATTTTAATCACCTTATTTTAGATTAAAATTCTAAGACATGTTAAGAAAGGAAAAATATTTTTGAAGTAGAAATGATATCTTCCTCAAGATTGGAGTCCATGTGTTTTATCAGAATTATTTTCCATCTAAGGTAATATAGGGTTCTATTTCTATCCCTATTTTTACATTTATTTGATTATGTTATGAGGGAATTAATTTTATGATGTCCTTTTATCTTATATGGATTATGTTATGATGGAATGATATTTAAGAATCCCATTTTTATTACATGGGTTTTGCTATGATGTATGATTTATGATTTTGTGGCACACATAAGAATGATTTAATTATGAGATGGGTGGGACCTATATATCCGTCCAACGAATTTGGTAAATATTTATATGTCATGAGATAGACATGGCTGGAAGGACAAGTAAATCCGGTTCAGTGATACAGGACTGGAATGAGGATTGAACTCGGTTCAGTAATGGACTTTGTCCACTATGATAGTCTTGGCAATGAGTCTTGACTAAAATGAAATGATTTTCTATTATTATGTGTGTATGACACAAAGCTTCATGTTTTATGTTATGAATATTGGGATTACATTTCACCACTATGATTTATCCCATGTTATGATATTATGATCTCTTTTTCAGGTTAAGATATTCAAAATGTTATATTCTTATGAATATGATATGATTGATATTTATTTTGTTTACCCTTACTAAGAATTTGAGCTCACCCTTTTTATGTTTTATTTTCCCCAGGTCAGGAATAAGGATATTAAGTAGGATATTACAAAAAGGGAGACTAGATATGATGAAAAAAATGGGAGACAACTTAGATGATTTATGAACCAGTTGTTTATGTTTCCCAGTTTCTAAAGACACTATACTTATATGGTCTTTTCATGGTTTTGTTATATGTTGTAATAAGTGTGCTTCAATTTTGAAGTAATAACAATGTATGTAAAGTATGGGTCGTTATATTTGGTGACAGAGGAAAGGTATAGTCAACCTTTATAAACGTGGATGTGAAATCCTTACTAAGAACCCTAAGGATATGTCTAAGCATAGAACACAATATTAGTGTTTTAGAAATGGCCATGAATAACCAATGATAAGACCTTAAGTGTAAAATTTTATTCTTGATTATGTGGTTTTCCTATTATGATTAGTGTTTCTCACACTATGCTTATTGGTTTTAGTCAATAGATGGAACCTAAAGGAACCGTGTTAATGCTGAATGCGACGGGCAATGAAATGATTGTCCCCCATGAGCAACCAAACATTATGGGAGATGGAATGAAAAATATTGTAGCCATGCTCACACAACATTCTCAAGAAATGAACCATGAAGGACTTCCAAAAAAACAAAGGAAAGAGCAACATTCTGTTGAATCCATCATGAGGCAGCATTCACCTTCATTCATCGGGTCTTCTGATCCATTAGTGGCTGAACAATGGATTAGTACCACTGAAAAGATATTTTCAGTTCTACAATGTTCTGAACATGACAAAGTCATCTTAGCAGTGTATCATTTTGAAGGTGATGCTGATCAATGGTGGAATCTTATCAAGAATATGAGGCAAAGAGATGAAATTGAGTCTATGGAATGGGACTAGTTTAAGAACTTATTTTTCAATAAGTACATCCCCCGTATTCTTTGAACAAAGATGGAGAAGGAGTTTCTTGAACTAAATCAAATGGATGATGAATATGTTGGTACCTATGAAGCAAATTTTACAAGACTTTCAAGGTACGCTTCCAAAATTATTATCCAACCTGAGAGTAAAATAGATCGATTCTTTAGTGGCTTAAAACCAAGTCTTCGAAGGGCGTTAGCCATAAGGGACTTCAATAGCTACGAGGAAATTGTTCGATGTGCTCTCAAGGTTGAGAAGGATATTGGAGTAACCCAACAGTCATATGGGTTTGATAATAAGAGGAAAATGGAATTTAGAGGAAAATCTAAAGACCACACTAAAAAGAAGATGAGTTTTCCTTTATGCTCAAATTTTGGAAAGAAACATGGAGGGAATTGCCTTAAAGGGACACGAAAATGTTTTATGTGTGGAAAATAAGGTCATCGGGTAGTTCAATGTCGAAATAATGGAAAGAATATGTATTATGATGCGAATAAAGAAAGGGATACACAAAATGCACGTCCTACACTTCAATGTTTCAAGTGCAAGTAGATGGGGAATTATGCCAATCAATGCCCAAATCCAAGGGTTTTTTATGATGATTGACGTCAATAAACTCTTAAGGCCAATGACAAAGGAAAGTCACATGAAATTACTATCGGCGATGTGGATTACGATAACGATGTGGTGAAAGGTACACTTACCATCCACTCTAAAGTAGAAAATGTTTTATTTGATTCTAGATCCACCCAATATTTTATTTCTGAAGAATTTTCTAATGGTATCACTGTATTACCTCAACAATTAGATGTTGAGTTAGCTGTGAAAACTCCTAATGGCACAACGGTCGCATAAAAAGTTTATAATTCTTCTCCGATTGAAGTTTGTGGGAAAGTGCTTCCTGTAGATCTTGAGATCCTTCATATAGTGGAATTTTATGTGATTATTGGTATGGATTGGATTTCTTTATATGGAGATCATATCAATTTCCAAATATGGGAAATCACATTTAATATTCACAATCAATCTACAATCATCTATTGATGCAAGGATGAATATAACCTTCTAGTGTAAATTTCTTCCATCTTATGGGTCTTGATTCCAATAAATGAAGGTTATTTATATCAAATGGTTGGAGAGAAACTCACGATTAAAAATACACCCATTGTATGAGAGTTTGATGATGTCTTTCCGGAGGAAATTTCAGGTCTTCCACCAAATCGTGAATTTGAGTTTTCAATATAACTTATACCGGGTGATATTCCCATTTCAAACACACCTTATAGAATGACCCCAATGGAGTAGCAGGAATTGAAGAAGTAACTCCAAGAGAATCTTGATAAAGTATTCATACGCCCTAGTGCATCACCTTGGGGAGCACCTGTTCTATTTGTTGAGAAGAAAGATGGATCAATGAGACTCTGCATTGATTATCGAGAACATAACAAGATCACAATCAAGAAAAAATATCCTCCCCATGCATTGATGACTTATTTGACCAACTATGCGGAGCTCAATACTTTTCCAAGATTGATCTTCGTTCAGGGTATCATCAATTAAGGGTCAAAAGGGAGGATATACCAAAGACGGCTTTTCGTACAAGGTATGGACACTATGAATTTATAGTGATGCCATTTGGTCTTACTAATGCCCCTGCTATCTTCATGGATCTAATGAATAGAGTCTTTAGAGACTATCTTGATCAGTTTGTGGTAGTATTTATAGATGATATTCTTGTCTATTCAAAGAGAAAAGAAGAACATGAAGATCACTTGCGAATTTTATTGAAGACCCTGAGAAAGGAGAAGCTTTATGACAAATTTACCAAGTGTGAATTTTGGCCTCCAAAAGTTGCATTTTAGGGTCACATAATCTCAAAAGAGGGGATATCTATAGATCCAAAAAATCAGAGGTTATCAAAAGATGGTCGAGACCAACAACAATAAATGAGATCTGATGTTTTCATTATTTGGCTGGATATTATCGACATTTTCTGAAATATTTTTCACGATTATCTAATCCACTCACCAGGTTGACTCGAAAAGGATTTAAGTTCGTGTGGATGGAGGAGTGCGGAGAGAATTTCAAGGAATTGAAAAGAAGGTTATCCAGTGCACCTGTGCTCACACTTCATTATAGTGGAGAAAGGTTTGTGATCTACAGTGATGCATCCAAGAAGGGATTGGGGTGTGTTATCATGAAAAACGATATGGTGGTAGCTTATTCCTCACGACAGTTGAAAATCCATGAGAAAAATTACCCAACTCATGATTTGGAGTTAGATGCGGTAATCATTGCATTAAAGATTTGGAGGCATTATCTTTATGGTGAAAGGTGTGATATATATACTGATCAAAAAAGTTTAAAGTATATATTTTCACGCAAAATGAGCTAAATATGCGCCAAAGAAGATGGTTTGATTTGATTAAGGATTACGACTGGTCAATTCATTATCACCATGGGATAGAAAACAAGGTGGTAGACACATTAAGTCAACAAGACCATGTTAGATTATCCATGATGATGATCAAAAAGGATCCAATATTTATGGATTTACAAAGGATGGATCATGGAATTAAAATGGAAGGGGAAAAATATTATCTTTCTCAAATGAATGTTCAACCATCTATGCATGTGATGATTAAAGAGGAACAACAAGTAGATGTAGAATTACAAAAGAAGGTGATAAATGTTCCTGAATTCAACCTTGATTGTGATGGGATAATAAGGTTCAAGAATCGAGTTTGTGTTCCTCCCATCCCAGAATTAAAGAAGGAGCTGTTGGATGAGGCTCATAGTTCATCATTCTCTATTCATCCTAGAAGCACGAAGATGTATAGGGTCCTGAAAGAGTATTTCTGGTGGGATGTCATGAAATGAGATGTTGTTGAATATGTCTCTCGATGCTTGGTTTGTCAGTAAGTTAAAGATGAGATATAGAAGTCTAAGGGGATGTTACAACGATTAACCATACCCGAATGGAAATGGGAAAACATCACTATGGACTTTTTCACAGGACTTCCTAAAACATCCAAAGGCAATAATGTTATCTGGGTTATAGTTGATCGTCTTACGAAGTTGGTACACTTCATTGCTATTAGGGGAGATTTCTCTCTGGATCAGCTTGCCAGGATATATGTAAAGGAAGTGGTAAGATTGCATGGAGTTCCACTTTCCATTATATCTGATTAGGATCTGAGGATTACCTCAATGTTCTGGCGAAGTCTTCAGCATACTCTAGATACAGAGTTGAGTTTCAGCACTGCTTATCATCCTCAGACAGACGGTCAGTCTGAGAGAACAATTAAAACTCTAGAAGACATGTTGAGATCTTGATCTATGGATTTAAAAGGGGGTTGGGATCAACACATACCTTTGGTGGAATTTTCTTATAATAAAAGCTTTCACTCCAGCATTCAGATGGCTCCTTATGAAGCTCTCTATGGAAAGAAATGCCAATCTCCAATTTGCTGGGATAAAGTTTGGAAAAGAATGCTATTAGGAACTGATCTTGTTTATGAGATGGTAGAAAATGTAAGATCTATTCAAAAACACATAAGAGCAGCTCAGAGTCGACAAAAAGCTTATAACGACAACCGAATAAAAGACCTAGAGTTTGAAGTCAGTGATAAAGTGTTCTTACGAATATCTCCTTGGAAGAGAGTAATGAGATTTGGAATGAAGGGAAAGTTGAGCCCTAGGTATATCAGTCCTTTTGAAATACTGGATCGTATTGGGAAGGTAGCTTACCGATTGGCGCTTCCACCAAATATATCTCAAGTTCACGATGTGTTCCATATATCTTTCCTGAGAAAGTACATACCTGATCCTTTACAAGTACTCAACTCATAAGTTTTACCACTGGAGCAAGATCTTTCGTCTGAAGAACAGTCGATATAGATTCTGGATCATAACGAAAAAGTTCTACAGAACAAGAAAACTCGCTTGGTGAATGTTTTATGGAGGAACCACCAATTCTAAGAAGATACATGGGAGCTTGAGGATATGTTGAAGGAGAGGTATCCTCATCTATTTGTTACGAAGTGACGAATTCGAGGGTGAAATTCATTTTAAGGGTGATAGAATGTAACACCATGATATTTTATGAGAAGTATATTTTTTTTATGTCTTATGTTATATGAATCATCAAAGGAATATTTCATGGCACACAACACTAGCTTGGATTGCGTTGCACGCAATCGCAACCCTCCTCGATAGTGTGGGTAGTACGCAATACCGAGTTCCACTAAACAACGATATATTATTATAATATTATAAACTAGTCGTTATGAATACTATTAACTGAATTTTAAATTTTATAACATTATTATTCATCTTACATATTTTCTAGAACATTTTATGATAACAAAATAAAATTTTCAGGTAAAATAATTATTTTTAAAAAAATGCAGTTTTGCCACCTTTTGACGGCGCACCCACTTTAAATCTGGTTTTTGACATGTTTATATGTTAAATTTGACAAAAATAAAATTCTCCTTTGGAATTAGGATGTAAAACATTACTTTGGATAAATTTTTCATATTATTCTGATAACTTTCATATTTTAATGAATAGTAAAAACATGCTATATTTTAATTAAAAACATCTTTTTTTATCGCAACAATTTAAATAATTAAATTATAATATTGAATAGTTTTAAATTATAAATAGAATATATTTTTACCATTTAATATAATTTATGTCATTAGTATTAATTTTACATTGAATTCATAGGTAAAAACATTTCAATCATTGACAATGTTTTAACTTTTAAAAACCCGTTTGCTTAACAATGGGATTAATTTTAAATTAATTACTGCAACTTTTGTGTTTTGAATTTTGAAAAATGGATTCCAAATTTTGATTCAATGGATCCAAATTATGTTAATAGGTTACTTTTATTTATTTTTTTGAGATTATGAATAGTAACTATGATAATTTTTATTTACTGCAGTTAAAGGTAAATCGGGTATTTAAGGGTAAATATAAGATTACAAAACTACCTTAACACTTGAAAAAATCCTATTGGATGAATAAAAGTTGACCCATATCACCTAAGGGTCATACTAGATTCATTTCATGGACTTTTTACCATGAAATAATATTATTATTATTAAAACCAAAGAAAGTGACAACATGTCACTCTCTTAAATCTTATAAGTATAATAATTTCAATTTAGGGATAAACTACATGAAACTTCAATCATCAATAGTTTCTAGAAAGATAATAAAAATATCTACATCATATGAATTTATTAATAATTTTTAGGGATTAAATAATTATCATTAATTATGACACAATAGGGATGTTGAAATTATTTTATTGATTTAAATACAAATAAATGATTTTAAAAGTATTAAAATAGATATTATATGGACTATTTAATGTGCTCCAGTAATTTTATAGACGAAAATGAAATGTTATGAATCTATTAAATATTTTATTTTGAACATATCTTCTGTATATATTTTATTTAAACTCAAATAAATGTATAGTATCAAAATTGACACTATTGTTAATTTATAGAAATTACATATTATAAAATTGTTTAAAAATCACAAAAATATTTAAAACTTTTAAATTAAAAAAAATATGGTCGAAAATGAAATAAAGTATACAATTATGTACAATTAACAACATATAAGTAATTATTTATAATGATTTAAAATTTATAATATTATTACTACAAATAAAATAAAAAAGATTATATAAGGATAAATCATGTTGATAATGTTTAAAATAAAATTCCAACTTGTCTAAATTTTATTTGATGACGAGATTAAAACCCTATCTCATCTATTATTCGTATTTTAGTCATTTTTGGTGGTTTTAAGAGGGGTTGTAATTTATTATAAATTAATATTTCTTATAATTCCAAAGGTTCCCCTCTCCTCCCTTATAAAAGGGCACCTCCTCCCTCTCCTCCTCACACCACTTTGAGCCTTCAAGATCGGACAAAACTAGACAATTTATATTCTCCAATTCATTATAAACATCTTAGAGGTCCTATTCTTCTTAAAAGACCAATATTAGTGCCCTAAGAGGAGATTTCAAAGAGGCGTGTCGAAGAAGAGGTAATATCCGTTACCAATTCTTTCAAATTTATTTCTTCTTCTACATCTTCATCTTTAGTTGTTTTATTATGAAGTAATAACATTAGTATCACTAATATACTGATATGTTATTATAAATATGGAATAACCCTATTTCACCTTCTATCCATCCTACGGAATATGAAATCACCGCGCGTGCGTACGTACGGAATACCGTCTCCACGCCGTGGTGTAATCTGTTTTCCACCACCACCTTACTTGGATGAGTATAATGGTGTAAAGAATAACTATATATTATTATTTTAAAGTGATATTGATTCTGAAATAGTATACATACACTTCAATACAATTCTACGATCATGAGAACGATATCATCGCTCGTGTGTACGTACGGCCTACCGTCTCCACGATGTGATGCGACTCGTTCTACCTAATCTTAATTGAATAATGATTATATAAATGAATTGAATGAATTGAATGAGTAAATATGGTATATATTACACTAATACCATTATGGAAATGTGGTATCTATAACCTAAAAAAGAATAATAAGAATTTATTCTATAAAACACGCATAAGAACATAAAGCAATTAACACCCAAATAACAAGTAGCAATTAAATATTACTCATAAGAAGCTAATAATATGAACATATATGATATCATAACAATGAGTATGATTCTGGAGTAAGTAAATGACTTTATATAAATCATTATATAGGAGGTTCAGACACGTACAATTCATATCGGACCTAAGGTAAGGGACAAGCTCCCAAATCTCAATTTTTATCTGAGATTGTTTATACTTCAGAATTTACTGGGGAATATTTATCATACACATCCATGTTTCCTCAATATTTAATATTATTTATATCCTCCTACAATTGTTTAAATCTAATTTTACCCATTGGTATGTTTTTAGTAAAAGATATGAAAGGAATCTTTTGTCGTTTTTAGTACGAGGTACTTTTTTTTGACGTATCCGGCCAAAGTATGAGAAAAATATTTTTTTAACTTATACGGCATGAATAGATTTTTAGGATTTCATAGACAATTATTTCCATGATGATTATTTTACAAGTTTTCAAGCTTATTTTTAATCAAATTCTTTTAGATTAAAATTGTAAGACATGTTAAGAAAGGAAAAATGTTTTTAATGTAGAAAGGATATTTTCCTCAAGAATGGAGTCCAAGTGTTTTATTAAAATTATTTTCCATCTAAGATAATATAGGGTTCTGTTTCTATCCCTATTTTTACATTTATTTGATTATGTTATGATGGAATTAATTTTATAATGTCCTTTTATCTTATATGGATTAGGTTATGATTGCATGATGTTTAAGAATCCTATTTTTATTACATGGATGTTGCTATGATGTATGATTTATGATTTTTTGGCACACATAAGAATTGTTTCATTATGAAATGGATGAGATCTATATCTCCCTCCAATGCATTGGGTAAATATTTATATCTCATGAGATTGACATGGATGGAACAGAAAGTTAATCTGGTTCAGTGATATTGGACTGGAATGAGGAGTGAACTCGGTTCAGTAATGGACTTTGTCAGCTATGATAGTCTTGGCAATGAGTCTTGACAACAATGAAATGATTTTCTATGATTATGTGTGTATGACACAAAGCTTCATGTTTTAAGTTATGATTATTGGGATTACATTTCACCACTATGACTTATCCCATGTTGTGATATTATGATCTCTTTTATGGGTTAAGATATTCAAAGGTTATGTTCTTACAAATATGATATGATTGATATTTCTTTTATTTACCCTTACTGAGCATTTGAGCTTATCCTTTTGTATGCTTTCTTTTCCCCTGGTCAGCGAGAAGGGTATTAAGTAGGATATGCCAAAAAAGGATTCTAGATATGATGAAATAAATTGGAGACAACGTATATGATTTATGGAATAGTTGTTTATGTTTCCCAGTTTCTAAAGACACTATACCTATACGGTCCTTTCATGGTTTTGTTATATGTTGTAATAAGTGTGATTCGATTTTAATGTAATAAGAATGTATGTAATGTATGGGTCATTATAATTATATCTAGAATGACATTAATTATTTATATATCATATATATCATATATATCCAGTATATATATATATTTATAATAGTACATATCATTTGTAAGTAAGAAATGAAACACACCGTTCATGGAGATGGTAAGTCGAACGTATGCATGAACAGTAATTTCATTTCTATTTCTTATTTTAATGGAATTAAAACCATAATGATACATAGTTATATTATAATTCCTGTATAATATCATATATATTATCATTAACTCCATCCTTTATATGTCCCACATATGGCATTAACGAGTCATATCACTTTGTTGGGGCGGTAGTCCGCACTTCCTCAAATGAAATTATCGCGTTTACCCATAATTTAAACCATAAAGGTATGATATAAATAGAAAATAAAGAAGCATAAAAAAACATAAACATAATATATATCATATATAAATATAGTGCCATCATAATGGCTACCATGAGAGGTAGTTGGAGATATTTGAACAATCATCATTTCGTGAGGCGTTAGTTTGCCATCCACAGAAACATTGTGTTTTTCACCCATTAGATGGAGGTGTGTGTAAGTGTAGTTTGAATACATCTAATATAAAAATCCTATTATATTTAGGATACTGGTGTTTTTACAAAATAAATGAATTAAAATAGTTTACGGGTTGGATAAGTAAAATAAAAGAAAACAATTTAAAAGAAATCATTACCTTTAATTTGGGGAACTCCATTTGGTTTTAACCAAAGCACTTCTTAAAGTGCCTTATACCAAAGTTAAGGCTTATAGGAGGAGGATAGGTATGTATGGAGCTTAATTGGGCAGAGTTTGGATGATCCAAAATGCTTCAGAGGTGTGAATAATTGGTTAGAAGTGGTCTCCTTTTATAAGGAGGAGGAGGGGCTCTTTAGGAAAGTGTGATAATATTATTTTATTATATAATTAAATTCGGTTTATAAAGGTCCAATAATCATTAAAGTATAATATTAGATGAATAATATTTTAAATAATATCATCCAATAGAAATTGGACAGGTTTTGGTTGTTATTTTAATATTTATAATCTTATTTATTTAAATCTATTATTAATGAGGTAAATGCGACATCATTATTGTGTGAAAAATAATTTAATTTATTTGAGGTCTCAAAATTATAAAAAAATACCACGATGTTGTAAATATTTTTATATTTCCAATGAATATTTATAGTTGAAAATATAATTTATATAACACCATATCAAAATTAATTTACTAAAAGATATTTGTTTATGTCATTCTCACCTTTCCATTAAATTAATTAATCTAAAGTGTCAATATATTTCATAAGTGGCTCTATGGGGTCGCAAAATAGAACAACGATGTCCATGGTCGGCCATTACTCATCCAATAAGGTTTGGACATGTTTTAAGGTAATTTTGAATTATTATAATATTCTTTTTAACCGTGGTAAATAAAAGTCAAAAGTTACTAATCACCACAAATTATTTTCATCTTATTAAACCACATTTTACTTCTTGATAAAAACCATGTAAGTAGTATTTTCAAAATTAAATTCACAGAAGTGGTAGATTTTTATTTAAATGAAAAAGGCAGGTTTTTTAACTACTACTAAGTGGTTTTATTATTCATCAAAAAATGATGTTTTTCAGAAAAATAACAAAATATCAGCCTAAGAAATATTTGATATTAAGAATTCAAATATTATGTCTATTATTATAAATTCAAAACATAGAAGTGGAAATAATTAATTTAAAATTCATTCCCATTGTTAAAACAAATTGCATGTTTTTAATAAACAATAACTATCAAAAGATTGACAGTTGATTATGACCAATTTCAAAGTGGAATTAATTCTAATGACCAAAATTTGATTAAATGGTAAACATTTATTCTAATTACACTGTAAAAACAATTTAATAGATAATCTAACCATATAAATAAATTATATTAAAACACAGTTTTGAATTAAAATATAATATTTTTAACTATTCATTAAAAAATGAACTTTATCGGAAAAATTCGAAACACATATATAATGTATATTTTGATGTCCAAATTCTAAATAAGAATTTTATTTTGTCAAATTGAACATATAAAAGTGAAAAAAACTATATTTAAAAAGGGTTCTCCATTAAAAGGTTGTAAATCGACCTTTTAATGTAAATTATGCTTAAAATTAGATTCATTCATATTTTAAGCCTATAAATTTTTATTGGAAAAATGTAAATACATTTAACAAAAATTTATAATCATATTTTATTTAGTTTTGTTCCTTCCCACCAATAAAATGACTAGGAGTTAACTAAAATTTAAAATAATAATATTATATTATTAGTGTGCAACATAAGATTTCAAAGAAACCTGTTGTTGCGTATCGGGAACGCTATCGAACATAGAAACCCCTTAAAAGTAAAATTAATATTTAATTCACAAATATTAATAAATATGAAATATGTATTATTCATTATTTACCTGGTATGTTACAGCAGTTCACCATCCATTAGACATATCATGTTAGGTATGCATAATGGGTCACTATGTTAGGGTGAAACGCTTGTTTTTTGGGCATGGTACATAGTGCATTTCCCATTGGGAAATACATATAATATAACACTTACGGGGTCAATAATTTTGGTGATTCTAGAACTCTAGGTGGTTCTTGTGTGAAATGAGAAACCAAAATTCATTATTGATTGGCATTGTGGTTCTCTTTCGAGGTATTGGTGAATTATTCATGTATGGTGGAGATATAGAGAATGACTCTACCATGTTGTGGTAAGTGTTGTTATCAATTCATAACAAGGAGAATATTCATCAATGACCCAGTGTATCTCCAACTAAAGGCATGTTCTTTCCTACGATTCATAGAAAATGGTGAGGGGAGGTACGCCACACCATAGTGTATCCCGAAGGCGTGCCTTGGATGAGGGAAAACCTCAATTTTGGATATCACTATTCCTTGGTGACACCTTGACTTAGTCCATGTTTCCCAAAATAGTGATTTTATTAGTTTATTTATTTATAACTACCCCTACTCATGAGGTTCATCACCTACCAAGGATTTGGATATGTGATGTGACTCATTGATAAAAAAATATCGATTTTCCATTATTTATTTTGATAATAGGTGGGATTTGGTCAGTCTTAAATTATATTCAGTAATATGATCATGTATTTGTTTAAATTTTAATATTATCCCATATTCTCCATTTTTATAGTACTTTTCCTTCATCCTCTTGATAATTTGTTGACTTTAATGGATATTCTTGAAAATTTCTTCACCCCATGAAGGACCTTAACCTTCTCAATTCATGGAGTTTCTTATTATTTCATTCAGGGCCCCTATTACTTTCAATTGTTTTATGTTTCTTATTATTCATGTTGGGATTATGGTAGTATTGTTTATTTTTGGTGATGGTGGATTTTTTTATGGTTTATTATTGATGGGAATTTGTAGAGTTAGTGGAAGTCATTGGTTTAATCATGAGAGCATGAATTAGTTGTTTTGGACTTTCTTTTTTCTACTTGATTTATGGAAGGGGATACCAATGATTATCGTTTATCTTCTGGAATAAATGTGGTCGAATTATATGAATACATCTATAAACCCTATCAAACCCTTGAAAACCCCCTATTTTTTCGACAACTAGAATTGAATGACTACAAATATCATTATTCACTCTCAATTGTTATCCCATTAGATTGGGTGAAGAGAGAACTCCTCATTCAATCAATTAAAATTCACCCATTAAATCCTCAATCATTATATTCTTGAAAATCTACATCAATTAGTTAATCTACCATACCTTAACCTTAGATATTTTGGTAATTTTAAATCTCTTCTTGAGATTGGTCGAGATGATATGACCCAAGTGGATGGTTTGTGTTATACTTATGCTTTGTTATTATTCTCTCTCTTTAGGCTTGGTGTTGGAAAATTGGTTTGAGGGGGGGGGGATATGATTTAATTGTTTCATTTTATATCACACTATATACTTCTAAAATTGTATGGTTTGAGGGGAAGGGGTTCTTCCATGATATATTTTTATTTAATTTCTTCTTCTAGATGGTTGATTGTTGTGGTGAATTAGTAATTAAAGATATGGGGTTCTGATATGATTTTGTTAATCCATGTGTCTTTGGAACCCATAGTATGAAATCAACAGAGGAAAATTTATAATGGTAGTGTTATAATAATGATAAAATGATTTACTTTTATTCCATATTCTAATAATATATTGATATGTTCTTCCATTAATATGTGATATCTAATGTGAATCGGTAAAGAATCTACAAAATGGTGAAGAGGAAGGGAACATTGAATGAAAAAAAATCACGTAAAACAATGTGGTAGATTAAAATATAATTTTATTATGAGGGAATTTTATTTTATTGAATTGAATAAATAATATATTTTAATTTTTTTATACTAATATAATAAATTAATTTATCATGTACTAATTTATATGTTGTCCATGATGTATTCAAATTACCTATGATATTGGGAATGGGTAATGTTAGGATTTTATAAAAATATTGAAATTTCTTTAATAATTATTGAATAAATAAATAATGAGTGTTTATAGTTATTTATTCTTGAATCACATCCAAAGTGATATTGAATAAAAACTTCTGAACATAGAAAGGTAATAATTCATAAGGAATCATTGATATACTCAGTTAAACCATAACATAACTGCAATTTGTTAATTGTATAAATGAAAGATTAATTTCGTACTATAAATAACTTTACTAGAAAAGTATTATAAATAGGTTATAACATAGTGTTGAAATTATAATAATGGACGAAATTTTTAAATAAAAGTTAAAATAAGAATGGGAAAAAGGTAAAGATGGTCAGTAAAAAGAATTTCCAGAATTTATAAATTAATGAGTTGATGGAAATATATAAGGTTGATTAAAAGGATATTTTTCAATGGTAATATCTGAATGAACCTAGAGATATAAGTTATAATAACATAATTTTGATGTATGTAAAGAAGAAATAAATATAAAATTATTATGGATTAAGTGTTTAGTGATTCTAGTGATGTAATTTACGTGTTAAGAGGGATGTCTCAACTAAGCTCCAAAATAATGTAAATCTGAGATATAAATCACAAAAAATATATAATTGTCAATAGAACCATGTAATAATAATTTTTAAATTAAATTAATGAAATAAAATGATTGGGTATCTTAGAAAATATGGATATTTTGAGATCTTTTCATAAGGATAGAACTGGTAAGTGGTGGTGGGGTATAGTATGTTGTGGTAATTGGAACCTTGATTAACGTGGTAAATTCATTAACTATGTACTATTATTATCCCTTTATAGTACCTTATGATGTTTAAGTATTGATATTATTATTTTTATTTTCTATTGTTTTGATTTGTTTCATGTTGACTATGGAATCCTACCTTTTTATTACATAAAATTTTATCACATCTTACAAACAAAGGATCTTTTAAGTTTAGTGTCTTTGAAGAAATGGTACATAATAAATGTAAAAAACTAAACATTGTTCTATTCAACATTATATTATTTTTCAACATTCATCATATGTAAAATTAATCCAAATCATAACCTGGGGATATACATTAAAGGAAAGGGTGAGAAGAAGGCCAAGTAAGGGGAAAATAAAAGAAACCATTTACATGTGGAATTGACCGATATTTATAATAACATGAGGAATATAATAAAATAACGATAAATAAGAATATAATAATAATAAAAAATTGAATAACAACATGAAAATTTGGCTACCACATTTAATTTAGTCATTATTAAGCAAATCACCAAGGTCCATTTCCATGGTGTAAAAATTTCCGAGGTTATTACCAAGGTATCATAAATATTATTATCTATAGAGATTAATCTCTTTACCCAATGAATTAGAGATCTATAAGGGTGAAAAATTAATATTTATTTATTTTCAAGTGATCCAGATAGATCATAATAAAAAATTTCATAAATAAAACAAATAGAATAAAATAAATTTGTTTCATATCCAAATCATGGTGTTTTTAAAAAGTCCTTAAAAGCTTGATCATTATGTTATTTATAACCCATATAATGGGAATGGGGTTTTTATGTATTTAAATTATAGAATAAAATAAATTATTTTTATGTATTGATCAATACCACTAGAAATTAATGTGGGTTGGGTATTCACATAATGAAAATAAAATAATTTCTTGAGAAAAGAGAGAGATTATGAGATGAAAATTATGCAGCATAATGGGTATGAAACACAGTCTTATAATAAATTATAGAGAGAGGGTATATGGTTAAAACATTCATAAAATTCTCATAATACTGTATAAGGACATAATAAAATCGAAATAGGATCATGTTACAGAAATTTAGAAGTCATACCACATAAAAGTTAACTTGAACATAAAAGAGAAGTTGGGAAATCCATTACCTTGAAGAGTAACTGCTAAAAATCATGGATCAGGACCTTGAGGGATTGAGGAAACAATGGGAGGACTCCTTGGGTGGTATACCTGTCAGAAAAACGTGAAGTGTGAATTTTTAATGAATATAAATGAAGTAATGGGTGGATATTTGTTGTAAAAGAGAGAGAGTATTTTTATTAATTTCAAAGGACATTTTATTAGTGGTATATAAAAAACCATGGGCTTTCCGAGTGTATTTTCCCATGGTATTAGCCACTTGGGACATATGATATCATATTGTTTTCATGATGAGTCTACCATCATTTTTAAATCAGTATTACATCACAAATGATGTCATTAAAGATACAGAAAACTCAAAACTATATTTTTTCTATTCACCGAAAAACAATATATTTTTTTAAAAATATCATAAATTCACCATAACCTAATATCGAAATTCTGAATTCAAAAATGAAATATATTTTATCATAATTAATATATATATATTTGAGATATTGAAATTTTAACTACAGAAACACATTGTTATTAAAAATAAAAGCGGACAGAAAATGCATAGTGAGACGCATAGTAAAGTATTTGATACATGAAAAAAATAAATTTTTTAAATTTTTTTAAATAAAATGGAGTGTTTTTATAGCACTATTTAATTATAATAAAAATTATATATAAATAATTATTTTAATATCATAATAAAATTAAAATTTTCTACCGAAAAATAAATTTATCAAATTCCTTCTCAAATTTTAACAAAAATTACTCTTAAAACAAAAACATGAAATAAAAATATTATTAAAACAATGGGATTACATTTTAAGAATCTAGGTCCTTGAAAAATAACCCCTTAAAAAATCACATACGACCTAAGGGTAAGGCATGAGATGGTTATAAACTCTTGGGGTGGCAAGGATGACATCTCCCAGGTGGTAATCTCCACTAACAAAACGTTATCCCATAATAGATTCCATTCAATATTAAAATATTGAAGCTCAGCTTGGGCTTTGTCCAGAGTGAATCCTAGTGAAGCTAACTCCTCCCAAGGATCAGAAAAATGCTCTTTGTATGGCCTGAGTCTACTAGATGAGGCCATCAACTATTCTTTCTGCATTAATTTTCTATTATCATTTCAATTTATAAACAATATTTATTACATGAAAAGTTATTATTGTTTCCAATGGTCATATTAACCAGTGGGCATATAAGGGTCAAAACCTGATTGTCACATTTCATTTATTCCTGTATATTTTTATTGATTATGACATAGTAAAACATAAATCTTCAAGAAACAACATATTTTTCAAAAGTTTGGGTCATTACATTATACCCCCTTAAGAAATATCATCCTAAAAATTTCAATTCATACCCTTAGCAGAGAAAAGGTGTGGGTACTTTGCTCTAATAGTCTCCTCTAGTTCTAATGTGGCTTCTTCATATTTTTTGTTTGTAACAACCCAACGTTTTTAAATGGAAATTGCCTTCTTATAATTATGTCATAAAATAACATGAAACCACAATATAATGAATTACGAAGTGAGAGGTTACCTTTAATCATAAGTTTGTCACTTCAGTGTTTTGAATTTTGAAAATCCGACATACACGATTGTGTTCAAGATGTTTTTTAAAGTCTAATAAAACAAAAAGAATTTTTGATGAATAGTAACATACCATTGTGAATAGTAACCTACCTTTATGAATATTAATATCATCCTTATGAATAGTAAATCATCTAACATAAGATTAACCTTACCCATGATTAATTAAAAAAATTTAGACATCTTAGAAAGTGACAATTAAACCTTAGTAAACATTTTTGTATTTTATAAGTCATAAATAAATAATAATAAATAATTATTTAATTTAAAAGAAAATTTATTTTCATAAAATGTCTTTAATAATTATCAAATCAATTTCTTATAGTTTTTAGATAATTTTATAAGACCCTACATAATTTTTGAAAACACTATAAAATCAATTTTAATTTTAAAAACTATTTTTTTAAGTAAATTATGATTTTAATTAAATATTAAATTAATAATATTTAGAAATTGTTTTTTGAAAAATTGAATTCATTTTTGGATTCTACACGTCGAAAAATGGTTGTGTTAATTTTTTGGGAATTTTTTGAAATACTTGAATTTTTTATGAATAGTGAAATACCGTAATTTACTAAAATAAGCTAAATTAGCTAATTATAAAGTCATGTGTGATGTTCTACTGATGTAAACCCAGTTGGTTCGGGATCACATAATAAAATTAATATTCTTGGTCATTCATGAATAACTATTCATTTTCTTAGGGGAAATTAATAAAATAATGAATTTTATTTTAAAGAAACCCCTCTCCACACCACTATAAAAACCACCCTTCACACCCTCATTTCCTCAAACCTCTCAAGCTCCAAGCATTCAATAAACTTTTCCCAAACATCCTCCCTAGACCGTCTCCCACATTCAAGAGATTATGGTCTCATCAAAAGACGAATCCTATCTTCCTTAAGGAGGATCTCAAGAGGAAGATTTAAGTGGTAATTTCTCTCCCTCTTCTCCTTTAATTTCTTTTCAAGTTCAAGTTCATTTCTTGATCTCTCTCCATCTATCATCATCCAAATGGTATTGTAACTCTAGTATTATACATTTACTGTAATCTTATGATTAAAATGGGATATTATATCATCCAACCCCTTTTCCGTCTTCTTTTTTATTTTATTAAAGAGAACGTTGTTCCTGAGGGGTTAATTTATCACCTTCAAGAACGACAAGTTTTCTTCTTCCATTTCTACCTTCAGATATGGTAATGAAACCATTTTTATGGTTGAAACAGAAAATTTTATATGTATTATCTCATATTAAAAGTTCTGGATGTAACTTATTACCATATTTCTTGTGATAAAATAAAACAAGTTCTTTATGATAAGAAAATTCATCAAATTAACCCAAACAATCATCATTTAATTATTATCTAATGATACATACAAATGGATATAATATGATTCCTTATAAGATAATTATAACTCCTATAATATCATTAATAACAAATAATATTAGTTCTGGATGTTTACCCATGTTCTACCCGAACATCAATTTAAGAATACAAGTGAACCACTCAAGAAAACCATAAAAAAAACATTCTCGAACAATGTTTTAAAACTGTATAACTCATAAAAAGGCACAAAAAATCACATAATAAAACCATAGTGAACCATATTAATTAAAAAATGGTTCTTTATTTCTAATTAATGAATATAATTTCATTATATAGTAAATTAAAGAGAAGGAAGCATTTAGATACAAGTTAAGGGGAAATTCTCGAACCAAACTTTCATCCTTAAGGTTCTCTCTCTTTCACTACATTTTTGATATGGATACTGCTTAAAGATAACTTTTTTATCATTTTCTTTCCATTTATGGGATATAAATTCTTGTCACTGCTTTTTATGTCAAAAAAATGTTTTCCAAAAAACTCTTCTTTTAAGAACACGCCTTTTACTTCTCACTCAAAGTGGACGGTTCTTGTAACATGTATGTTATTCCCTCTTTCTATTGGGAACCCTAAGTTTATGAATGTTTTCATATGAGAATAAACCCATTACTTTACATGGTTTAGTTATGAACATTTTTATATGTGTTCTATGTGTCAAGCATTATAATGATAATGTTATGATGTGATGGGTGCACCCGGAATTATACAGCGCTCCAATGCATTGGGTAAAGTGATGAATCTCATGAGTTAATGTGAAATGATGTGTGAAAAAGATTATATCTTGGTTCACAAGTATGTGTGGTATTTAACCACTAAGACATGATGTTTTATTTTTATGCATTGCCACATTTCAAGTCATATATTTATGCTTCCTCTCATGTTCATGATCTTTTTCCCATGTTATGATTATGCTCATTCCATGCTATAATATTCGTATCTATCCTCTTACTAGGCTTATATATCACCCATTTTCATGTATATCCTTAGGTGGCTACATGTACTAAGGATAGGACATGTTCCAATAAGTAGTTGGAGAAGAAGAAATAAAATAAATGTTCATGCAGAATGTTGTAATTATTATGTATGGTCCTAGTTTTCCCAAGACACTAAACCTTTGGATCCTCTATGTATAATATTATTGTGTTTATTTTTAAAATGATGTAATAGTAATTTAAGAAAATTCAGGTTCACTATAGTTGGTATCAAAGGAAAGGTTTAGTTAATTTGGGAATTAGGATTAGTGAACCCTAGAGAAAACCTATAGCATGAGACTAAGTACAAATATGCACACAAAAATATTTACATAGGGATCCCATATGTCATTATTTTTGTATAAATTATTCACATGAATAATTAATGTATTCATGACTTCATTACTTATTTTTTGATCTAACCTTTTCTATTTTAGAAAATAGTGTGAACCAGGAAAAATCAGGCCAACAACTCGTGCGAGGGCCAATGTAATGATTTCCCAAACGACACCCGCAATAATTTGGGAGGTGGAGTTCAAAACTTCATGGTGATTATTACCCAATTATCTCAGGTTATGAACGATAACCATAATAATGTGGAACATCCTCCCACACCAAAGAGGGAGAAACTGGCTATCAAATGTTTTATGCGGCAACGACCACCAACGTTTAGTGGATCTTCCGATCCACTAGTTGTGGAATAGTTGGTGAACTCCATAGAGAACATCAATTCTATGCTTCACTATTTTGAGTCGGAGAAGGTGACTATAGACATTTATTATCTAGATGGGGAAGCCGATAAATGGAGGACTTTGATTAAGAACACCACGCTAAGGGAGGAAATTGAAGAGATCAAATGGGAAGACTTCAAGATAATGTTTCTTAACATGTATTTCCCAAGAACTCTTCGCATGAAGAAGGAGAGAGAATTCATAGAGCTCAAGAAAAAAGAAGGAGAATCTATCACAACCTATAAATCTAAATTTATTAGGCATTCAAGGTATGATTCAGGTTTTTTTATGAACAATTATTGCAAAAATGATAGATTTTTAGTGGATTAAAACCACACCTTCGAAAGGCTATTTAAATTCGAAGCTTTGGGAGTTATGAAGAAGTTTTTTGATGTGACCTAAAAGTGGAGATGGAGTTTGGAGAATGGTCCCAAGGATATAGGGATAAGAAATTAAATATGGAGTTTTAAGCTGTAGGATCTAATGACAATAGTGTGAAGAAAAATGAACGACCCACATGCCAAAAATGTGGGAAGTTGCACCATGGGAACTGCCTCAAAGGGAAGGGGAAGTGCTACAAGTGTGGGAAAAAGGAAACCATGCTCAAGAGTGTCTAAAAGACACGAAAAGGAAGGAGAATGTGGCAGAATAATGGAGAGAACCAGTCATGGTTCAATGCTACAACTGTAGGGAGCTACGGAACTGTGGAAGTCAGTGCACTAAACCTCGAGTTCTTGAGGGTAATCAACATCAACAACCACCAAAGCCAAAGCAACAAGGGAAGGATTATTCCATCACTAATTTGGAGGTGGATCATGAAAATGATGTTGTAGAAGGTATACTTATAAGGCCCCATCCTTAAACCTTACTTAATCTTGAGTTATTACAAGATTACACATTGAGGATCTTTTCAGGTTTAGAGTTTTAGAGAATTAGAACAGAAAACATTCATTACATTCCACATTTAAAAAAAGTGGTTACATTAAATATAGTATTCATTGTTTCCATTAACAGAAACATTTTTAAAATAAAACATGGATTCTTTCTTGACACTTCCTTGACACTATCATCATATCATGTACCATTCCCTTGACCTGTGAAAAACATTTAAAAAACTTGGGATGAGCATAATAAGCTCAGTAAGGGATATAAAAAAAATATGAAATGAAAACATTATTCCATGCATGAAATCATACTTTACTCATAAAACATAATCACATACCTCATCATGTCATGAATAAATCATAGAAATCATAAGACATAAAGGTAACTTGAGGCATTCATAACATTCTTACGTATGGAGTATCCCTCTTGGTTACGTTTGGAATACCCATAACAGTATATTCCATAAATCTCTTCGGAGAAACCATAACATTTAACTCCTTTGCATTACCCAATGCATTGGAGGGCTATACCGGGCTCACCCACCCTTAGTTTATCACGGAACCACCCGTCTTCATAACAATGCCCAAGAACCATAACATAACCATATCACATAAAACATGCATAAAGGAAACAAAACATTTCCACATTTCAATCACAAGATATCAATACAACACATTGATGTAATAAAAACATTATGAAAACCATTTTCAATACCAAAATAAAAGAAATGTAAAACATGATATTTATTTTTCATTTTAAAAAAGTTATGGTATGTAGAAGAAGCCGAAACTCAAATAATGGTCATGGCGGCGGAGAAGTTGTTGTTGCCACATACATACGACCAAAAAAACATTCCCTTTTGTCATTTAGTAAATGCTTCATATAAAAAGATTCATTTTTAATAAACATAAAAGTCAAAGGGGTTTATACACCATATAAAAGAAAGTTGTGTATAAATCAAAATATGCCTCAATGAAAGGAGATTGAGAAGAAGTCCCTTACAAATATAATATTTTAAATAAAATAGATCTATTATGTGTATTCACTATAATTAAACATAAAGAAAGTAAAAATACAAGATATTACATAATAATATCATGACATAATTTGAAAGTAGGAGATTAACCCAATGAACGAAAATTGGTTTAAGAAGTTCCCTTACCTCAGGTCTGACTTGACTCGATCGTTGTTTAATCTCTTCAATAATAAACTTGAGTTAATTTTTACTTTCTTAAGAACATTTTTCAAGTTCATTATTCCTTTTATATCACTTATTACCATGTCATGAACACTATGTAATTATTTAAGTTAATAACGGTCGTTTTAACGATCATTGGTACTTGAGTCAAAAATAAACTCTTTATAATTACAAGTTGTTCATGTGGTAAAATATCAATTATATCAAGAATTATATTACTGATGTATATATAATATATATTATATATATCTAGTATATACATTCATTTACAGTTTTACATAATCATTTAGAGGTAAGAAATGAAATGCACCGTTCATGGAGACGGTAAGCCGTACGTACGCATGAACGCTACTTTCATTTCTATTTCATACTTAATGGAGTAAAATCATAATGATATAAAGGTATATCATAATTAAAGTATAATATAATATATAATATCATTAAATTTATCCTTTATAAATACCACATATGGTATTAATGAATGAAATCACTTTGAGGGGGCAGTAGTCCGCACATCCTAAAATGAAGATATCACGTTTACCCATAATGGAAACCATAAAGGTATGCCATAAATGATAAATACAGAAGATTAAGTGAAAAAAACATATTATATATCATATATAAATATAGTGTCATCTTAATGGCCACCTTTGAAGGTGTTAAAAGAATATTGAACAATCATCGTTTCGTGAGGCAAAAATTCGCCATCCATGGAAACAGTATGTTATTTAACCATTAGATGTAGGTGTGTGTAAGTGTAGCTAGAATCCTTCTTATAAAAACATACTAGTATATGGAATATACTGGTGTTGTTACAAAAGAAATGAATAAAAATAGTTTAGGGTGTTGGAGAAGCAAATAAAACATAAGAACACAAGGGAAGACACTACCTTTAACTCGGGTAACTCTTTTTGATTTGAGCACAAAGGCTTCCTTGGGAAGACATATGCCCAAAGTGTGGCTTATACGAGTTAGAGAGAGATGTGGAGAGACAAAATGGGTAGGGGTTGGCCGAGACAAAGGCTTTGGAAGTGTGGGTAAGGTGGTAGAGGTGGGGTCCTTTTATAAGAGGAGAGGAGGGGCACTCTTGGAAAATTAAGAAAAGATACTTTGTTATAAAATTATTTTTGGATAAAAAAGGTCCCACAATTATAAATTTCCAGGATAAGGTGATAAGGGTTCGAAATCCACCCATCCAATAGGTTTTTGACAAGTGTAGGTCTTCGATTTTACATCATATTTTCATTTTATTTAAATCGTTAAATAATGATGTAATCGCTCCATCATCATGATGTCATAAATAAATTAATTTATTTAATATCTAAAAATTATAAAAATACTACAATGATGTATGAAATATTTTTATCTATCCAATTACTATTTATAGTAAAAAATATGACTTGTATAACCCCATATAAAAATGGTTTTAGTAAAACAATACATGCTTGTGTCATTTTTACTTTTACTTTAAATAAAACCCATTAATGTCATTATCGTACCCAAGTGGCTCCATGGGATCCCAAAAATCGTCCCATAAGTTGTCTTGGTCGGGAATGACACATCCAATAAGGGTAGTACATGTGTCTAAGTCATTTCATATTATTAAAACATTATTTTTACCTTAAATTACACTAATTACCTCTAATCGCGATTAAAAACATAAAAGTTACTATTCACTAAAAAATTATTTTATTCCCATTGAACCACATTTTACTTCTTAATGAAAACTATGTATGTCGGATTTTTGAAATTCAAAACACAGAGGTGGTAAAATTTCATTTAAACGAAAAATCAGTTTTTTAAGTACCACTTAGTGGTTTCACTATTCATTAAAAATTGAAGTTTTTCAGAAAAATACCAAAACTTCACCCTAAGCTATATTTGATATTATGAATTCCAAAATAATGTCTATTTTAAAAAATTCAAAATATATATGTTACATTAATTAATTTAATAATTAATTGCTGTTGTCAGAGCAAATAACATGTTTTTATGAAACAATAAGTATCAAAATATTGACACTAGTTTAAGTCCAATTTCAAAGTGAAATTAATTCCTACAACCACTATTGGATTAAATGGTAAAAATATATTATAATTGAACTTTAACACCAATTCAAAAGATAATCTAATCATATAAATAAATTATATTAAAAAGAGTTTTTGAATTAAAATACAACATTTTTCACTATTCATTAAAAAATGAACTTTATTAGAAAAATACCAAAAATTTACACAAAGTAAATTTTGATGTCCCGATTCTAAAGAAGAGTTTTATTTGGTCCATTAGAAAGTATAAGTGTGACCAAAACTATATTTAATGAGGGTTCTCCATCAAAAGGCGATAAGTGGACCTTTAGTGAAAATTACAGTATATATGCCTAAAATTTAATTCTATTTGTTTTTTAAGCCTTTATCCTTTATTGGATAAATGTAAAAACATTTAAAAACATATATAATCATATTTTAGTTATTTCTATTCATTCCCAACAATACAACAGCTACATGTTAACTACAATTTAAAATAATATTATTTTATTACTAGTGTGCAACGTAAGATTTCAAAGAAACTCTTCGTTGTGTATCGGGTACACCATCGAACATAGAAACCCCTTTAAAGTAAAATCAATATTTAATTCTTAAATATTAATAAATATGAAAATGTTTTATTCTTTATTAACTTGGGATGTTACATCCTTCCCCCCTTTTGGGAATTGCGTACTCGCAATTTTATTCACTTATCAAAATAAGTGGGGGTATTTATCCCTCATAGCATTTTCAGATTTCCATTTCACCTCTTCAACCATATGGTTTTTCTACAAAACCTTTACCTGGTGAATTACCTTATTCCGCAAAACTTGCTCTCTATGGTCAAGAATTTGGACAGGTTGTTCTTCATAAGAGAGATTCTCTTCCAACTGAACTTTCTCTGGACTCAAAACATGAGATGGATCTGACATGTACTTTCTCAACATCGAAACATGAACAACATTGTGTACCTAAGATAATCTTGGAGGTAAAACCACACGGTATGCAACTGATCCAACTTTCTCTAGAACTTCATATGGTCTAATGAACCTTGGACTCAGCTTTCCTATCATACCAAATCGCATCACCCTTTTCCATGGTGAAACTTTGAGAAAAACATGATCTCCTACCTCGAAAGATAAATCCTTCCTCCGGTTATCCGCATAACTCTTCTGCCTGCTCTGATCTATTCTCACGTGTTTATGAATCATCTGAACTTTTTCTCCCATCTCCTCTACCAATTCTGGTCCCATCACCTTCCTTTCATCAACTTCATCCCAAAAAGCAGGAGTTTGACACCGCTTCCCATATAACGCCTCAAATGGTGCCATATGTATACTAGAATGAAAACTGTTATTATATGAAAACTCAACCAAAGAAAGATGTTGGTCCCAACTTTCTTGATAATCCATCGAACAAGCACGTAGCATATCCTCCAATGTTCGGATTGTTCGTTCTGACTTCCCATCTGATTGAGGATGAAAAGCTGTACTAATATTTAATTCAGTACCCAACGACTTCTGAAGGCCTTTCCAAAAGTTAGAAGTAAAACTGGGATCACGATCAGATACAATGGAGAGAGTAACTCCATGTAACATGAATATCTCTTTAAGATACAAATGGGAAAGTTGATCTAGGGAAAAAGTATCTCGTATAGCAAGGAAATGAGCAGATTTAGCAAGCGATCAACAATAACCCAGATTGCATTATTACCTCGAGGTGTCTTCAACAATCCCACAACGAAGTCCATGGATATATTTTCCCATTTCCACTCTGGAACTGGTAAAGGCTGAAGCATCCCTTTAGGTAACTTCCACTCTGCATTAACCCGTTGACATGTCAAACACTTCACTGTAAAATCCGCAATATCTCTTTTCATTCCATCCCACCAGTAATACTCCCGCAGGTCTCTGTACATCTTAGTACATCCAGGATGAATTGAAAACGGAGAACTATGAGCTTCACATAACGACTCTCTCTTCAACTGTGAATCACAAGGAACACACAATCCTTTCCCAAATCTCAAAACACAATCATTATCAATGCTGAATTCAGGCAACTTACCCTTCTGAACCAGCTCTACCTTTTTTTCCACTCACGGTCTTGTTTCTGTTATTTCTTGAATCTGTCTGATAGAGAATATTTCACTAATACATGAAACAAAATAGAAGGACATCCTGCACCAACAACTTTTATGCCAAATTTCATCAAATAAACACCACAGGATCTTGTTCCAAACAGATCATGGTTAATGAAGCATTACTTTTTCGACTCAAAGCATCAGCCACTTTTTTTACTTTTTCCAGATGGTAATGAATTGTACAATCAAAATATTTGTTTAATTCTAGCCATCTCCTCTGTCTCATGTTCAATTATTTCTGAGTGAATATATACTTTAAAATTTTCTGGTCAGTATATATTTCACACTTTACTCCCTACAAATGATGCCTCCAAACTTTTAGAGCGAAAACAACAGCACCTAATTCCAAATCATGTGTAGGGTAATTTACCTCATGAGTTTTCAACTATCATGAAGTATAAGCAATTACCTGATCATTCTACATAAGGACACAACCAAGACCTTTCAATGAATCATCACTGTAGTTAACAAACTCACCATTCCTAGAAGGAAGTTCCAGAACTGGAGAATTCACCAATCTTCTTTTCAACTCCTAAAAACAATCATCACATTCTTTTCTCAAGATAAACTTAACACCCTTCTGAGTTAGCTTAGTCATTGGACTAGATAACTGTGAAAAATTTCTATCAAACCTTCGGTAACAGCCTTCCAAACCAAGGAAGATATGAATCTCAATTACATTTGTGGGTCTTGGCCATTCTTCAACAACTTTTGTTTTTTCAGGATCCACAGTTATGCCATTTTTTGAAACAATGTGACCAAGGAAAGAAATTTTTTGTAACTAAAACTCACACTTGCTGAATTTCCCATACAATTTCTTTTCTTTTAAGGTTTGCAAGATAAAAATTATATGACTTTCATGCTCCTCTTTACTTTTAGAAAACACCAAAATAAAAACAACCAACATTTTTCACCTGAGTCAACTGAGCCATCACTGCAAAAAACAGTTTAGTTCTGATTCTAACCATCTCAGGATACTGATTTGAATGATTGTCTTACTCCTGATGTCGTCCCAACAAAGCTGCCTTGTTTCCTCTACGAAAAACCATTCTGAACAAACATGTCTTAGATGAAGCCACATGGTAATGTTGAAATGCTATATCATTTCAATTTGACCATAAAAAAATATTTTTGGATAATCATTTAATATAATTATAACTCCGAAAGTTATCTAAACCAACCTATGATACCAACTATAAGGCCCCAGCCTTAAACCTTACTTAATCTTGAGTTATTACAAGATTACACATTGATGATCTTTTCAGGTTTAGAGTTTTAGAGAATTAGATCATAAAACATTCATTACATTCCACATTTAAACAAAGTGGTTACATAAAAGATAGTATTAATTTTTACCATCAGTGAAAACATATTTAAAATAATACATGGATTCTTTCTTGACACTTCCTTGACACTATCATCATATCATGTACCATTCCCTTGACCTGTGAAAAACATTTCAAAAACTTGGGATGAGCATAATATGCTCAGTAAGGGTTATAAAAAAATATGAAATGAAAACATTTTTCCATGCATTAAATCATACTTGACTCATAAAACATAATCACATACCTCATCAAGTCATGAATAAATCAAGGAAATCATAAGACATAAAGGTAACTTGAGGAATTCATAACGTTCTTACGTAGGGAGTAACCCTCTTGGTTACATTTGGAATACCCATAATAGTATATTCCTTAAATCTCTTTAGAGAAACCATAATGTTTAACTCCTTCGCATTACCCAATTCATTGGGGAGCTATATTGGGCTCAACCACCCTTATTTTATCACAGAACCACCCGACTTCACAACAATGCCCAAGAACCATAACATAATCATATCACATAAAAAACGCATAAAGGAAACATAACATTTCCACATTTCAATCACAAGCTATCAATACAACACATTGATATAATAAAAACATTATGAAAACCATTTTCAATACCAAAATAAAAGAAATGTAAAACATGGAATTTATTTTTCATTTAAAAAAAGTTATGGCTTGTTGAGGAAGCCGAAACTCAAATAATGGTCACGACGGCAGAGAAGTTGTTGTCGCCACATATGTACGACAAAAAAAACATTCCCTTTTTTCATTTAGTAAATGCTTCATATAAAAAGATTCCTTTTTAATAAACGTAAATGTAAAAGGGGTTTATACACTGTATAAAAGAAAGTAGTGTATAAAAAAAAATATGCCTCAATGAAAGGATATTGAGATGAAGTCCCTTACAAATATAATCTTTTAAATAAAATAGATCTATTATGTGTATTAACTATAATTACACATAAAGTAAAATTACAAGATATTACATAATAATATCATGACATAATTTGAAAGTAGGAGATTAACCCAAAGAACAGAAATTGGGTTAAGAAGTTCCCTTACCTCGGGTCCAACTTGACTCGATCGTTATTTAACCTCATGAATAATAAACTTGAGTTAATTTCTACTTTCATAAAAAACTTTTTCAAGTTCATTATTCCTTTTATATCACTTATTACCATGTCATGAACACTATGTAATTATTTAAGTTAATAACGGTCGTTTTAACTATCATTGTTACTTGAGTAAAAAATAAACTCTTTATAATTACAAGTTTTTCATGTGGTAAAATATCCATTATATCAAGAATTATATTCATGATTTAGATATAATATATATCATATATATCCAGTATATATATTCATTTATAAAATTACATAATCATTTAGAGGTAAGAAATGAAATGCACCGTTCATGGAGACGGTAAGCCGTACGTACGAATGACCGCTAATTTAATTTCTATTTCTTACTTAATGGAGTGAAATCATAATGATATAAAGGTATATCATAATTACAGTATAATATCATATATAATATCATTAAATTTATCCGTTATACGTACCACATATGGTATTAACAAATCAAATCACTTTGAGGGGGCGGTAGTCCGCACTTCCTAAAATGAAGATATCACGCTAACCCATAATGGAAACCATAAAGGTATGCCATAAATGAAAAATACATAAGATTAAGTAAAACATAAAAATATTATATATCGTATATAAATATAGTTTCATCTTAATTTCCACCTTTGAAGGTGTTAAAAGAATATTGAACAGTCATCTTTTCGTGAGGCATAAATTCGCCATCCCTGGAATCATTATGTTTTTGACCATTAGATTTAGGTGTGTGTAAGTGTAGATCGAATCCTTATTATAACAACATTATAGTATATGGAAGATACTGTTGTTGTTAAAAAAGAAATGAATAAAAATATTTTAGGGGGTTGGAGAAGAAAAATAAAACATAAGAAGACAAGATAAGACACTACCTTTAAATCGGGTAACTCTTTTTTATTTGAGCTCAAAGGATTCCTTGGGAAGACTTCTTCCCAATGTGAGGCTTCTAAGAGTTATAGAGGGATGTGGAGAGACAAAATGGGCAGTTTTTGGCTGAGGAAAAGGCTTTGGAAGTGTGGGTAAGGTGGTAGAGGTGGGGGCATTTTATAAAAGGATAGGAGGGGCACTCTTGAAAAGTTAAGAAAAGATACTTTGTTATAAAATGATTTTCGGATACAAAAAGGTCCCACAATTATAAATTTAGAATATATGGTGATAAGGGTTCTAAATCCACCCATCCAATAGGTTTCTGACAAGTGTAGGTCTTAGATTTTACATTATATTTTCATTTTATTTAAATTGTTATATATTGATGTAATCGCTGCATCATCATGATGTCATAAATAATTTAATTTATTTAATGTCTAAAAATTATAATAAAAAAAATATGATGTAGGAAATCTTATTATCTTTCTAATGACTATTTTAGTCAAAAATATGACTTGTATATCCCCATAAAAAAATTGTTTTAGTAAAACAATACATGTTTGTGTCATTTTTACTTCTACTTTAAATAAAAGACATTAATGTCATTATCTTACCCATGTGGCTCCATGGGGACCCAAAAAACGACCCATGGGTTGTCTTGGTCTTCCATGACACATCCAATAAGGGTAGGACATGTGTCTAGGTCATTTAAAATTTTTAAAACATTATTTTTACCTTAATTTACATTAATTACCTCTAATCGTGATTAAAAACTTAAAAGTTGCTATTCACCAAAAAATTATTTTAATCCCATTGAAAACAAATTTAATTCCTAATGACAACAATGTATATAGGATTTTTGAAATTCAAAACACAGAGGTGGTAAAATTTCATTTAAACGAAAAATCAGTTTTTTAAGTTCCACTTAGTGGTTTCACTATTCATCAAAAATCGAAGTTTTTCAAAAAAATACCAAAACTTCACCCTAAGATATATTTGATATTCCAAATTAAAAAATGATGTATATTTTAAAAAATTCAAAACATATAAGTTACATTAATTAATTTAATAATTAAATCCCGTTTTCATATCAAATAGCGTGGTTTTATGAAACAATAAGTATCAAAAGATTGACACTAGTTTAAGTCCAATTTCAAAGTGAAATTAATTCCAACGACCACTATTGGATTAAATGGTAAAAATATATTCTAATTTAACTTTAAAACCAATTCAATAGATAATCTAATCAAATAAATAAATTAGATTAAAAAGAGGTTTTGATTTAAAATACAACATTTTTCACTAATCATTAAAAAAATGAACTTTATCAGAAAAATACCAAAAAATTACACAAAGTAAATTTTGATGTCCAGATTCTAAAGAAGACTTTTTTTGGTCCAATAGAAAGTATAAGTGTTAGAAAAACTATATTTAATGACGGTTCGCCATCAAAAGGCGATAAGTGGACCTTTAGTGAAAATTAGAGTATATATGCCTAAAATTGAATTCTTTTCGTTTTTAAGCCTTTATCCTTTATTGGATAAATGTAAAAACATTTAAAAAACATATATAATCATATTTTAGTTATTTATATTCATTCCCGCCAATAAAACGGCTACGTGTTAACTATCATTTAAAATAATATTATTTTATTACCAGTGTGCAACGTAAGATTTCAATGAAACTCTTCGTTGCGTATCGGGTACACCATCGAACATAGAAACCCCTTTAAATTAAAATCAATATTTAATTCGTAAATATTAATAAATATGAAATTTTTTTATTCTTTATTTACCTAGGATGTTACAATATTTCTTATTCACTCAAGAATGTAAAAAGTCTTTTTTGATTCTGGTTCTACACATTCCTTTATATCATGAAAGTTTGGTAGAACTATAGAATTGAAGCCCCAAAACATTAATGTAGAGATATCTATAAAAACACCAAGTGGTGAAATCATTGCAACCCAAGTTTTTGACTCCTATCCTCTTGGCATATGTGGGTAGATTCTTCCAGTGAATCTTGTAATACTTTCATGGAATTCGACACTATAATGCGAATGGATTGCCTCTTGTTATATATAGCACATATCAAATGTTCGGAAAAGGAAATATCTTTTCACATTACGAACCATCCCCAGCTCTTCTACAAATTCAAGGAAGATAATGAATCTCCTTTGAAAAATCCTTCAATGGTGTGGGTGTTGATTCCCTATGAAGAAGCATACCTCGCCCAAATAGTTGAGATGAAGGAAAGTGCCAATGTTGAAGAAATTCCCATCGTGATGGAATACAGTGATGTATTTCCCAAAGAGTTATCTGAAATTCCCCCGGATCGTGAGGTTGAGTTCTCAATTGAACTCATACCCGGAGCTACTCCTATCTCGATGTGTCTGTATAGGATGGTTGCTATCGAACTAGAGGAGTTAAAGAAGTAGCTTCAAGAGCATCTGGACAAAGGGTTCATACGCCCTAGTGCATCACGTTGGGGGTGCTCCAGTTTTATTTGTGAAGAAGAAGGATGGAACAATGCGGCTGTGTATCAATTATTGGGAACTCAACAAGATCACCATAAAGAACAAGTATCCTCTCCCAAGGATTGATGACTTGTTTGACCAGTTAAGAGAAGCTCAATACTTCTCAAAGGTGGATCATCGTTCTGGAAATCATCAGGTAATTGTGAAGAAGGAATATACTCAGAAGAATTCCTTCTGAATAAGGTACGGGAACTTTGAGTTTTTGGTGATGCCCTTCAGACATACTAATTCCCCTGCAATCTTCATGTATTTGATGAATAGAGTCATTAGACATTACCTCGACAAATTTGTGGTAGTGTTTATTGATGATATTCTCATCTACTCCAAGAGAAAGGAGGAACATGAAGAACATCTAAGACTTGTTTTGGAGACATTATGAAAGGAGAAGATGTATGCCAAGTTCAGAAAGTGTGACTTTTGGATGAAGCAAGTCACATTCTTGGGACATGTGATCACAAGTGAGGGAATTTTTGTGGATCCTTTAAAAAAAGGCGATTGAGGAATGGCCCAGGTGCACTAGTGTCACAGAAATACGTAGTTTTCATGGATTATCTAGGTACTGTCGACATTTTGTGAGGATCTTCTCACAATTCTGAAGCCCACTAACTAAGTTAACAAGGAAGGGGTAAACATATGTCTGGACGGAAAAATGTGAGGGATGCTTCATGGAGCTAAAGAGAAGGCTGATCACTGCACCTATACTCACACTATCAAAAAGTGGATAACGTTTTGTGATATAAAGTGATGATTCAAAGAAAGTATTGGGTTGCATACTCATGAAAAATGATAATGTGATGGCCTATAACTCACGATAGTTTATGATCCAATGAGCAGAACTACCCGACGAATTATCTTGAGCTGGCAGCCGTGATTTTTGGCATGAAAATCTGGAGGCACTACCTTTATGGTGAGAAGTTTGACATATAAACTGACCACAAGAGACTAATGTATATATTCAAACAAAAGGATCCCAACATGCATCAATAGAGATGGTTAGAGCTAATCTAGGATTACGATTGCTCTATTCACTATCATCCTGGAAAAGAATACAAGGTAGCTGATGCTCTAAGCAGAAAAGAACTTGCTACTCTATCTATTTTGTAGATTGAGAAAGACCCTATCTTCTTGGATATGAAAATAATGGATTTGGAAATCAAAAGGGCAGGGGATACATCCTACCTTTCCCAAATGATTGCGCAACCAACCATCTAGGAGAAGATTAAGGAAGAAAAAAGGGATGATGTGGCGATACAAAAGAGGGTCAATGCAGTAAAGGATGGGAATATACAAGAGTTCCATATCAATGATGATGGTGTGATTTAGTTTGGAATTTGTATTTCTATGCCTTCATAACCTGGGATAAAGAAAGAGATATTGGATAATGACCTAGATCAACATCCTCTATCCATCCTGGGAGTCCCAAAATGTACCGTGATCTCCGAGAACACTTCTGGTGGGATAACATGAAGAAGGAGATTGCAGAATATATATCGTGGTTCTTGGTATGTCACAAAGTTAAAGATGAGTGACAAAAGTCCAAAGTTATGATGAAACCATTGCCTATACCCATGTGGAAATGGGGAAATGTTACTTTGGAATTTGTCATGGGTATCCCGAATATGGTGAAGGGAAATAATGTGATATGGGTTGTGGATGACCTACTCACCATGAATTCACATTTTATCACTATTCGGGAAGATCTCTCACTTGAAAAACTTGCAAAGATATATGTTAAGGAAGTGGTGAGACTGCACGGTGTTCCTATCTCAATTGTCTCTGACCGTGATCCAAGGTTCACATCTAAATTCTATAGGAGGCTTCAACATTCTTTGAGTACTGAATTAAATTTTTGCATGACCTATCACCCCGAAACTGATTTCCAGTCTGAAAGAACTATCCAGACGCTTGATGATATGCTAAGAGCCTACTCTTTAGAATTCAATGGTTTATGGGATCAACATCTCCCATTTGTTGAGTTCTTATACAACAATAGCTTCTACTAGAGTATTCAGATGGCTCAATATGAAGCTTTGTATGGAAAGCGATGTAGAACTCCAACATGTTGGGATGAAGTTGGAGAAAGAAAGCTACTTGAACCCAAACTTGTTCAAGAGATGATAGAGAAGGTTCAAGTCATTGAGAAACACATCAAAGCTACTCAAATTTGGAAAAAGTGCTATGATGACAACCGTTGTAGGGACTTGGAGTTCGATGTTGGAGATAAAGTCTTCCTTTGAATATCCCTATGGAAGAGATTCATGCGATTCAGGAAGAAAGGGAAGCTATGACCAAGGTATATTGGCCCCTTTGAGATCCTTGACTGCATAAGAGCCATGTCCTATCATCTTGTACTTCCACTGAATATGGATCAAGTTCATGATGGGTTGCATGTATCACTACTGAGGAAGTACATACCAGACCCCTCACATGTACTAAAATCAGAGGTGGTGTAGCTGGAAGATGATCTCTCCTATAAAGAGTACTCGGTAAAGATTCTGGTTCGGAGAGATAAGGTTCTATGCTACAAGAAAACTCATCGTTTCAAAGTTTTGTGGAGGAACCATATGTTTAAGAAAGAAACTTGGGAAGCAGAAGAGGCAATGAAGGAGAAACACCCGCACCGGTTTGTGTAATGTGAAATTTCGGGGGCAAAATTTCTTAAGGGGGGAAGAATGTAACAACCCAAAGTTTTTCAATAGAAATTCCTTTCATATAATTATGTCATAAAATAACATGAAAACAAAAAATAATGAACTACTATGTGATAAGTGTCTTTTAAACATAATTTAGTCACTTCTATGTTGGGATTTTTGAAAATCTGACATACACAGCTGTGGTCAAGATGTTTTTTGGAGTCTAATAAAACAAAAATAATTTTCGGTGAATAGTAACATAACCTTGTGAATAGTAACCTACCCTTATGAATAGTAATATGACCCTTATGAATATTAAATCATACAACATAATAGAATCCTTACCCATGATTAATTCAATAAAATTTAGACATCTTAGAAAGTTACAATTTGACCTTAGTAAACGTTTTGGTGTTTTATAAGTCATAAATAATTAATTTTAATTAATTAATTAATTTAGAAGAAAATTTATTTTCTCAAAATGTGTTCATTAATTATCTAATCAATGTATTATAGTTTTTAGATAATTTTATAAGACCCTACGTAATTTTTGAAAACACTATAAAATCAGTTTTAATTTTAAAAACTATTTTTTATGTAAATTATGATTTTAATTAAATATTAAATTAATCATATTTATAAAAATAGTTTTAAAAAATTCAATTCATTTTTGGATTCTACACATTGAAAAATGTTTGGGGTATATTTTTGGATTTTTCTGAAATACTTGAATTTTTTGATGAATAGTGAAATGCCGTAATTTACAAAAATAAGCTAAATAGGATAATTATAGAGTCATGTGTGATTTTATATGGACGTGAGCCCACTTGGTTCGGGATCAAATGATAAAATTACAATTCTTGGTCATTCAAGACTCACTATTCCTTGTCTTAGGGGAAATTAATAAACTAATGAATTTTATATTAAGGAACCCCCTCTCCCCTCCACTATAAAAACCACCCATCACACCCTCATTTCCTCACACATATCATGCTCCAATTCTCCTATAAACTCTACCAAAAAATCCTCCCTAGACCCTCTCCAACTTTCAAGAGCTTATGGTCTCATCAAAAGACAATTCCTAGCTTCCTTATGGAGGATCTCAAGAGGAAGATTTAAGAGGTAATTTCTCTCCCTCTTCTCCTTTAATATCCTATCAAGTTCAAGTTCATTTCCTGATCAATTTCCATCTATCTTCATCCAACTGGTATTTTTACTCCTGTATAATACATTTACTGGAATTTTATTATTCAAATGGGATATTATATCATCCAACACCCTTTCCATCTTCTTTTTTATTTTATTAAAGAGAATGTTGTTCGTGAGGTGTTAATTTATCACCTTCAAGAACGATAAGTTTTGTTCTTCCATTTCTACCATCCGATCTAGTCATGATACATTTTTATGTTTGAACAATAACTTGTTATATTTATTATCTCCTATTTAATGTTCTGGAACTGACTTATGACCATATTGTTAGTGATAAAATAAAACAAGTTCATTATGATCAAAAAAGCGCTCAAATTAACCCAAACAATCATCATTTAATTCTTATCTAATGATACATCCACATGGATATAATATGATTCATTATAAGTTCATAAAAAATCTTGTAATAACATTAATAATATGTAATATCAGTTCTAGATGGTTACCCATGTTCTACCTGAACTTCAATTTAAGAATTCAAGTGAACTACTCAAGAAAACCATAAAAATAATCATTCTCAAACAATGTTTTAAAACAATGTAACTCATCCAAAGGCACATAAAATTACATAATGAAACCATAATGAACCATATTAATGAAAAAAGGTTCTTTATTTCTAATTAATTAATATAATGTCCTTATACGGAACATTAAAGAGAAGGAAGAATTCAGATACAAGGTAAGGAAAAATTCTCAATGCCAACTTTCATCCTTTGGGTTCTCCGTCTTTCACTAAATTTTTGATATGGTTACTCCTTAAAGATCATTTTTAATCATTGTCTTTCCATTTCTGGGAAATACATTCTTTTCACTAGTTTTTATGTCAAACAAAATGTTTTCCAAATGAACTATTCTTTTATGAACACGCCTTTTACTTCTCACTCAAAGTGGACGGTTCTTGTAACATGTATGTTATTCCCTCTTATTTTTGGGAACCCAAATTTTTTTAATGTGTTCTTATGAGATGAAAACCATTCCTTTCCATTTTTTAGTTATGTACATTTTTATATGTGTTCTATGTGGCAATAATTATAGTTATAATGTTGTGATGTGACAGGTGCACCCAGAATTATATAGCGCAATATGAATGCTTCTATAAGATGGGTGCACCCAGAATTATACAGTGCTCCAATGCATTGGGTAAAATGATTAATCTGTTGATTTAATGTGAAATGATGTGTGAACAAGATTATAGCTAGGTTCACAGGTATGTGTGGTATTTAACCACTAAGACAAAATGTTTCATTTTTACGCATTGCCACATTTCAAGTCTTATATTTATGCTTTCTCTCATGTTAATGATATTTTTCACATGTTATGATTATTCTCACCCCATGCTATAATTTTATTATCTATCCAATTACTGGGATTCTATATATCCCCTTTTTATGTATATCCTCAGGTGGCTACATGTACTAAGGAGAGGACAAGTTCTAATAAGAAGCTAGTGAAGAAGAAATTAAATAAATGTTTATGCTCGATGTTGTAATTATTATGTATGGTCCTAGTTTTCCCATGACACCAAACCTTTGGATACTCTATGTGTAATATTATTATGTTTTTTATCTTCAATATGATGTAATAGTAATGTATGAAAAGGCAGGGTTGCTATATGGTTCCTCCACAACACATTAAAAAGGTGGGTTTTCTTGTTATGAAGAACCTTTTCTCTATAATCAAAGATCTCCACCGACTGCTCCTCATAAGAGAGGTTATGTTCCAATTGTACCACCTCTAGATTCAGTACATGTGAAGGGTAAGGAATATAATTACTCATGATGGATACATAGAATACATAATAAACTCGAGCTATAATTAGAAGAAGTGAAAGCCGATAGGCCACTGAACTTATGAGATTAAAGATTTTTTAAGATGAAATGTACCAAGGCCATGGCCTACATTTATTCCCAAAACTCATGTATATCTTCAAAATAGAAATTCAATGTGTGACCTTGTCACCAGCAAAAATCTCAATGTCCCTTTGATGGTTGTCGACATATCTCTTTTTCCGACTTTGAGCAGCTTTAATGTGTTGCTAGATGGCATGAACCCTTTATGTCATCTCTTGGAATAGATGAAACCTAATAATATTTATCTCACAAGATTCATCACAACAAGTAGGAGTTATACATATCTTCCCATATAGAGATTCATATATTTCCATTTGAATGCTTGAGTGTAATCTATTTTTGAATGAGAAATCAACTAATGGGATATGTTGACCCATCCCCCTTTAAATTCCATTGACCATGTTTTCAGCTTATCCTCATGTTTCTAAATAGTCCTTTTAGATTGGCCATCAATTTGGGGGTGATAGGCCATACTAAAATACAATTGAGTATACAGATCATGTTGAAGATTTCTCCAGAATTTTGATGTGAACCTTGGATCATGATTAGATACGATAAAAAGTTGAACTCCATAGAGCCTTACCACTTCCTTCATGTAAATCCAATCAAGTTGATCAAGAGAGTAATATTTCTGAATAGTGGTAAAATGGGATGTCCTAGTGAGATGGTCCACTATAATTTATATTAAATTATTTATATTGGATGTTATCTGTATACCAATGACAAAGTATATAGTGATATTGTCCCTCTTCCATGCTGGTATAAGTAGTGGTTGTAATACCCCATTACGAATTTTTCACTCTATCTTCACTTGCTGACATACCAAGCACCTTATAGTGTAGTCAACAATCTCTATTTTCATATTATCCCACCAATAATGATCATGAAGGTCCCTATACATTTTTTTTCTTCTAGGATGTATAGAGAATGTAGAGCTATGAGATTTATCCCTAAGATCCTTCATTAATTATTAAATAGATGGAACAAACAGTCTAGTATGATTTTTCTGTACAAATTTTTTATCAATATTGAAATCAGGAAACATCCCATCCTTTATAGACTCAAACATATTTTGTAACAAAGGATATTTTTTTGAGCTTTCTTGATCTTAACTAGTAATGACTGTTGACAAATCCTTTGGGATAGGGATGATGATGTCCCTTCCCTTACAATTCCCACATCCAATTTTATTAGGTCATTGATCAAGGGATCTCTTTGAATCCTCATAATTTACTTAACAACAACATCTTTTATACATAATGCACCAGCAATTTTTTTCTCTTATAGGGTGATAATGAATTGAAAAATCATAGTCTTTAAGAAGTTCCGACCGTCTCCTTTCTCTCATGTTCAATTCATTTTGTGTGAAAATATAATTCAAACTTTGTGGTCTGTGTATACATCACATTTATCCTCATAAAGGTAATGCTGCCATACATTTAGAGAAAAAAACACAGCCCAATCAATATCATGTGTATGATAGATCTGATCATGAGGATTTATCTGTCGAGATGCATATGAAATAACTTTATCAATTTTCAGGAGGATTCACCCATGTCCTTTCAGAAATGAATCACATAAAATAACAAATCCTTATCCAAATGATGGTAGAGTTAACATTAGTTCAGTAAGAAATATCTTCTTATGCTCTTGGAAACTTTACTCACACACATTTTTGTTGACAAACATGGCCCCATTTCGATTTAACATGTTTAATGGATTAGAAATTCAGGAAATGTTTTTCACAAACCTCCTAAAATATCTGGAGAAACCATGTAAACTATGAATATCAGTTACTGTAGTATGATGAGGCCAGTCCTCTACAACCATTGTCTTTGCAGGGTCAATTGATATTCCTTCATTGGTTACAATGTGACATAAGAAATCAACTTGTTGTAACCAAAATCCATATTTTTTTAGACTTTCGAAAATGTATCTCCTTCCGTAGTTTTGCAAAAATATAACTTAGAAGATCCTCATGACCCTCAAGACTTTTGGAATATATCAGAATATCATCAATAAAAACTAACGAAAAATTTTCAAGGTAGTCCTTAAAGACCCTATTCATAAAATCTATGAAAATAGAAGGTGCATTAGTTAGTCTAAAAGGTATAAAAAGCCTCATAATGCCCATATTTTGATCGGAATAAGGTTTTTAGAATATCTTATTTCTTCAACCTCAATTGATGATAATCAAATGAAAGATCAATATTCGAGAAGAATTGATCCCCACAAAGTCGGTCAAATAATTCATCAATTCTTTTAAGAATGTATTTTTTCTTCATTGTGATCCTATTCAGTTCTCTATAATCAATGCATAGCCACATTGATCCATCATTCTTCTTCAAAAAAAGAATAGGATCTCCGCAAGGAGATAGACTCGGTTGGATAAATCCCTAATCCATAAGATCTTGTATTTGTCTCTTTAATTCTTCTAGCTCTATATATTCCCTGCTATATGTGGTATTTGATATGATATTTCATCCTATTACGAGTTCAATGGATGAATCTACCTCTCTTTTTGTGGGAGGTCCGGGTAACTCCTTAGGATATACATCAATGTAGTGCTAGATGATTGCGACATTTTCTATGTAGAGACCTGAAGCTTGACGTACATGGACATTACATTACTTTTGTGGAATACTTAATACATAATAAAAACAGACACACAAGGACCATAATAGTTTAGTGTCTTTGGAAAGTCGGAATATAATCTTCTAATCTTGGTGAAAGATCTTCAACATCTCCCATAAAGATCTTCCCCTTTTGTTTTCTTACCTAAAACATTTCTTTATATCTTGGGGAAAAGAAAACATATAAAGGGTGAGATCAAATGCTCAGTAAGGTTAAGCATGGATAAAATAAAACAAATCATATACATTTGAACTTAAAAACATGAACATAATGTTTAAACATCAAAAGCATGAGAAATGACATAAAACATGGAAGTACGTAAGGCATAGATCATAAATAAACATTAAGCATGATAAAATAGCATGGGAGTAAAACATGTAATTGTGGAAACCATTCAGCACATGTTATGATTTCCATAGTAGTCAAGGCATTGCTGCCAAGACCATCTTAGTGGACAAAGTCCCTTTCTGAATCGAGTTCACTCCTCATTTCAGTCCTCTAACACTGAACCAGATTAACTTACCATTCCAGCCATGTCTATCTCATGAGATATAAATCTTTACCCAATGCATTGTAGGTAGATATAGGTCCCACCCATCTCATAATGAAATCATTCTTACTTGTGCCACAAAATAAACATACATCATTCATAATAACCCAATAAATAAAATGGTTTTCATAAACAACATCCCATCATCACATAATCCATATAAAAGAAATGGATATCATAATAAGAAAAGTTAAACCATGTAAATCATAGAGACATGTTACTTGAAACATACACATATGAAATAATTTCATCTTAGATGAAAAATGGTTTTGATAAAACACTTGAGATGAACACTCGAGGAAAATATCCTTTCTTCTTCAAAATCATTTTATTTTCACAAAATTTCATGAAATTTTAAAAGGAAAGTATTTTGTTGAAAATAGCCATGAAATCTTTTGGAGTATGTTTCATGAAAATACAGATTTATAAAACCGTAAAAATCTGTTTGTACCGTATAAGTTAAAAAAACATTCTTCTCGTACTTTTGCCGGAAAAGTCAAAAAAGTACCTCGTAACGTAAACGAAAGAAAGATTCCTTACATACAATGTGTTAAAAGTAAAAAATGGGTAAAAATGACTTTCAACATTCATGAAAACACTTTTATAAAACATGGACATGGATGATAGAAATAACCCCAGTAAATACTTACGAATAAGCAATCTCGGATAAAAATGAGATTTAGAAAATTATCCCTTACCTTATGTCCGATATGTTTTTTATGTATCTGAAACTTCTGTATAATGATTTAAATAATTTCATTGACTTATTACAGAATCATATTCATTGTTATGATGTCATATATGGTTTACTTATGACTTTATATTATCCGTTCTTTTGTAAATTCCATGTTAAAGAGTGTTTTGGGTAAAATCGTTTCAGTTGTCGTCCGTGTTTTGACTAGTAATTATTCATATGATTAGATAGATCAAGATTAATTTATTCCAGAATATAAAACATGATTTATATATAATATATATTCAGAATATACATATATATAATAGATCGATAAATGAAAAGAAATACACCGTTCATGGAGACGGTAGGCCGTACGTACGCATGAACGCTGCTTTCGTTTCCTTATTGAGTTGAATGGAATTAAGTAGATGCAATACATATAAATAAATCCAGTAGATTTATAATGTCATATATTTCATTATTATTACTTATATATACATTATAATCATTCTTAAATGGTTAACATGGAGAATGAATCTCATCGCGTCGTTGAGACGGTAGTCCGTACGTACACACGAGCGATGATATCGTTTCCATAATTATTGATTTGAATTGGATTGGATGATACAATATATCATAATCAGTATTATGTTATAATAAATATGTATAGTTATTACTTACACCATTATACCCATCCAAGTAAGGTGGTATTGGAAAAACAGATTACACCACGATGTGGAGACGGTATTCCGTACGTACGCACGCGCGGTGATTTCATTTTCCGTAGGATGGATAGATGGTGAAATAGGGTTGTTTCATACATATAATAATATATCAGTATATGAGTGATACAGATGTTATTACTTCATAATGAAACAACTAAAGAAGAAGAAGTAGAAGAAGAAATAAAGTTGAAAGAATCGGTAACAGACATTACCTCTTCTTTGAAGCGCATCTTTAAGACTTCCTCTTAGGACACAAAAATTGGTCTTTTAAGAAGACCAGGACATATAGGATGTTTCTAGGGAAGTGGAGAAGAGAATTTGACAGGGTTTATCCAAGCTTGAAGGCTAAAATTGGTGTGAGGAAGGGAGGGAGGAGGTGCCCTCTTATAAGGGATGAGAGGGGCACCTTTGGAAATCATAAAAATATTAATTTATAATAAATCCAACCCCACTTAAAAACCTCCGAAAATGACTCATATTAGAATATTATATAATATAGGGTTGTAATGTCATAAACATATCAAATTTATACTTGTTGTGATTTTATTTTAAACCTTATCATTTTGATTTATCCTTATTTAGTCTATTTAATTTTATTTGTGGTATTAAAATTATAAATTATAAATGGCTAAAAATAATCACTTATATGTTGTTAGTTTTCCATAATTGGATAATTTATAATATTTTAGACTATATAAATTTCAATTTATAATTTTTATATATTTTTGTGATTTTTAAAAAATTTAATAATATGTTATTTTTATAAAATAACAATAGTGTCAATTTTGACAGTAATCATTTATTTGAATTTAAATAAAATATATATAGAAGATATGTTCGAACTAAAAGCTATAATAGATTAATAAGAGGTCATATATATCTATAAAATTAGTGGAGAACATTAAATAGTTCATATAATATTTAGTTTATTATTTTTAAAATCATTTATTTGGTTTATCTCTTAATAAAATAATTACTACATCATTTTTGTATAATTATTTAATATAATTATTTGCTGAATAACAATTAAAAATAAACTCCTATGATGAAGATAAATCTATTACCTTTCATAATAATACTTTTACTCGAATTTATCATCTTAAAATCACAATATTTAAATTGTTATATTTATTAAATTATGAAGGTGACAACTTTGGCATCATTTAAAATAAAATAATATAAGTGTCATAATCACTTTTTTAAGGATATAAATGGTCAAATATTCGACCATTGGATGATTAGGGTTTACATTTACATGACCAATAAGTTTTGGTCTGGTTTTTGTGCCTTTTATGGTCAGTATTAGTTTAATAAAAACTATATTCTTGATTTTTACTAGATAAGCAATTTTCTGCATCACTATTGTGTCACAATTAATGATAATTATTTAATACCTAAATTTTTTAAATAAATTCATATGATGTAGATAATTTCATTATATTTCTGGATACTATTTATGTTCTATGTTTCATGATGTTTATCACGAAATTAAAATTAATATACTTATAAGATTTAAGAGAGTGACATGTTGTAACTTTCTTTGGTTTTAATAATAATTAAGTTATTTTCCTGGACAGAAGTCCATTAAATGATTCTAATACTACCCTTAGGTGATATGGGTCGACTTTTAGTCATCCAATAGGATTTTTACAGGTGTTAGGGTAATTTTATAATCTTATATTTACCCTTAATTACCCGATTTACCTTTAACTATGGTAAATAAAATTTACCGTAGTTACTATTCATAATGCCCAAAAATAAAAAGTAGTCTATTAACATAATTTGGACCCACTGATTCCAAATATGGAATCCATTTTTCAAAATTCAAAACACATAAGTTGCAGTAATTAATTTAAAATTAATCCCGTTGTCGAAAGAAAACGGGTTTTTGTTTAAAACATTGCAAAATATTGAATTTATTTAACCTACGAATTCAAGGTAAAAACAATTTTAATGAAATAAATTGTATTAAATGGTAAAAATATATTCTATTTATAATTTAAAACCATTAAATATTATAATTTTACCACATAAATTATTACGATGAAAAAATTTGTTTTTAATTAAAATATAGCGTGTTTTTACTATTCATTAAAATATGAAAGTTATCAGAATAATATGAAAATTTTATCTAAGGTAAAACTTTATATCCTTATTCAAAATAATAATTTTATTTTGAAAAATTGAACTTATAAACATGTCAAAAACTAGATTTAAAGTGGGTGCGCCATCAAAAGGTGGCAAAACTGCATTTTTTGAAAAATACTTATTTTACCCGAAAATTTTATTTTGTTCTTATAACATGTTCTAGAAAATGTGTAAGATGAATAATATTGTTATAAATTTTAAAATATAGTTAATACTATTCATAAAGGCTAGTTCATAATAAAATTATAATAACATATCGTTGTTTAGTAAAACCCGGTATTGCGTACAACACACGCTATCGAAGAAAGTCATGATTGCGTGTAATGCAAGCCAAGTCAGGGTTGCGTATAGTGCAAGACTCCATTGTTGTTTTGTTATAATAGAATCCAACCATTTTTCATTTATACATTGAATATATATATATATATATACACTCAATGTTGCGTAGAATAACTTCTATCAAATGAACTTGAAAATGTGTATAACATGATCCAAGAATTGTGTTGCGTATACTACAAGCTAATACGGTGTTGCATATAGCACAAGATAATCTTGGTGTAGCATAAAACAGAAGATATGAAAGAAATTAAAACAAATATATCTTATAAAATCTCGGGTTGTTACATTCTATACTTATAATATCATTTAATTCTTCATCCACAGTAATCTACTCCATAAAGAAGGCTATAGTAGGTTCTTCTAGAAAAATCTCAAATTGAGAAATATCTTCTAGGAAGATAAATATAGGTTTCCCACTGAAGAATGTTAGTTCTATAAGGCTGAATACCCTGAGAGGGGGGGGGGGTGAATCAGGGTATGACTAATTTAAAATTAAAGACCGTTCTGATCTTGTTTCGCTGTTAATCAAAGCACTCTTCTCTCTCTTTCCTATTGCACAATATAAACAGAAAGTAAAGCAGGAACATGACACAAAATTTTTTACTTGGTTTACCGCTAAGGGCTACGTCCAAGGAGCATACACCGACAAGTTGTAGGTCATACCAAATTTCCCTAAACATCACTAGCTATGGATTACAAGGCTCGGGCACAGTCACTCTATCCCAGGCTCACTGCGTTTATATGATTTAGGGTCAGTTCACTGCATTCCCAAGGGTCACTCCTTGTTTTGCTCTCTCTGGATCACTGCTGGTGGAGAGGATCACCTTCTTCCTTTTCCATTGCTCACTGCTCCGGAATGGATCCACTCTCAGTTTATAGACCTGTAGGTCTCTTCATTATCTCTAATAAGTGCATCCTCTATTGTATGTAGATGCACTTTTGAAGTCCAACTTTCACCCATAGATGAATTTCTCTTTGCACCAAAGGTATCAGGAAAACTTCCAACTTCCACGCAGCCTGAAAACACAATCGGGAAATCAACCATACTTGACACGCATGTCAAAACCGGTGCGCAAGTATCGGCGCACAAGTCACAATGGGCAAACAAGTCTACCTCAACTACTTGTGCGGCACAATATTCTACAACTCCAAACTTGCGAGACTCAATCCCTTTTACACCCAAACCAATATTGGCGCACAACAACCAACCAGCGCGCAACTTCAAACACTGGCGCACAAGTCCACCTGCGTGACCACACTCCACTTGCGCGACATCCACACCTGTGCGATGAGATCTCTGATTTTTCTATGTTTTGAAATCTATTAAAATCGAGGAGGGATGGTCCAGTATTTATAGGCATTTGGTCAACCTACATGGTGGTACAAAAGTCTATCCTCGGTGCGCAAGTCTTGGCGCGCAGGTCGCTTCCCCTACAAGTCACTTGCACAACCCACTTCCAAACTTCCGCGAACTTCTTTACTTTTCTATATTTTGAAGTTCTGATCTTGAAAAACAATAGGCACACATGTTCTCAAGCATCCAAGGCATCGGCATGCAAGTCTCTTCACGGCACGATGGTCACCTACGCTACCAACCCAATACCTGCGCGACCCTTATCCCTTTGCCATATTTTGATGATCTGATCTTGAAAAACATATGATGCACAAGTTTCTAAGCCTTCAAGAACACGGTGTGCTACCATTATCCCTTTTCCATATTCTTTTTATACCCACTCCATGTGATCCATTCCTTTTTCAATGTTCTTGAATTAAAAATTGATCGTTAACCACAACTCTTGAACTCGACATGCCACTATGAAATCCCCTTAGTCAACGAATTTGTATTTCATGGTTTTCTTTTTCAACAATCAAAGAATAGATGTCCACTTTGTCAACAAACACAATCACCTAAAAAATTATTCAATGATAGCTTGAGGGATTTTTTCCCAACAATCTCCATCTTTGGGATTGTTGAAAACTCTTCCATAAAAAGATACAACGTTAATTCTTCAGCCACCATTCACCTCTGTGATTCTGATAGCGATCAAGGATTTACTCAAGACATACTCTAAGCCCACATGAGCAATGCTCAGAGTGAGAAACAAGATTAAATGAAAAGTTCATCAATGAATAACTTCATCTCTGACACCCACTATTGACATCAAACTGATACCAATTTTTACCAAACTAATACCAATTTTTGGAAATATTCTTACCACATTCCAATATCACTCTTATTCTTTCATCAAGGTCCTTAGTTGTCGTGATATCTATTCTTTGATAGATCACTTCTAGCATCGCCAGATTAATACTCTCCCCCTTTCTACTTACAACTTCAACTCCTATCAGCTTCAAAACCTCTTTAGCCCCATTTCCTGTGTTGTCTAAGCTAGGATCTAGCTAAGCACATGTAACTAGCTTAAACTCCCCCTATCTAGCTGCTCTACCTCCCAGCTTCCCCCATATCATTCATCATTTATCAAATAGGAACATTGTCTCCCCTTGATCAATCACTATTTTCCCCCTTTGTCAATGAACCAAAAGGACACTCCTTTGATGCCTGTAATAGAGTAGAGAACACATATCAGTACATTAGGGAAAATACATTATACCTTAGGGAGAGGGGGTGCTCCCACATCTACACTCTTTTAAGTGTGGGGAGTCGACTGAACTCCTATATCCAGTTCATGCCTCTCAAAAGATTCCTTGGGTAAGGCCTTTATTAGAATGTCTGCAACCTTTAGCTCTTTAGGCACACACTCCAACTTCCTGATTCCTTGTTCAACCTTCTCCTTGATAAAATGATAATTTATCTCAAATTTATTTGTCCATGAGTGATGGATGGGATTTTTGATGAGATTTTTAACACTTGAGTAATCACACTAAATTCCAATCAGATACTACACTTCCACTCCCATATCTTCAAGCTGATCCTTCATCCACAATAACTGTGTGCATGCTTGAGTGGATGCAATCTACTTAGCCTCCGTGGTGCTCAATGAAATTTAATGTTTCTTCTTTATTGTCCAAGAAATACAAAATCCACCAAGATAGAATGCACCTCATGATGTTGATTTTATGTCATCTGTTGATCGGGCCCAATCTGCATCCGTGTAACCCAATAACACTGATTGAGATTTGTCATTATACATCAGACCAAAATCTATGGTGCATTTGATATACTGACGTTTTCTTTTCACTGAAATCATGTAGATTTTTTTGGGATTACTCTGATATCGTGCTTCTTGGCATGTGGCAAAAATAATGTCAGGCCTTGTCGTAGTTAAGTACAATAGACTTCCAATGATTTTCCTGTATTCTATGATATCTACCACCTTTCCATCCTCATATTTGGAAAGTTTCATATGAGTAGAAACTGGAGTATTCATATCTTTGTAATTTTCCATTAAAAACCTTTTCAAAACCTCTTTGGCATATTTAGATTGAGAAATGAATGTTCCATTCTTTCCTTGAGTCACCTGTAGACCAAGGAAAAATGATAGCTCACCAATAATTTACATTTCAAACTCATTTTTCATGAATTCGGAAACTTTTCTGCACTGAGCTTCATCTAGTCCACCAAATATTATGTCATCGACAAAAAACAACACCATCATCCTTTGATTACTATTGTTGTTGAAATAGAGATTGTAATCAACTGCCCCATTCTAGAAACCAAGCTTTTTCAAGTACTGATCAAGCCTTGAATACCATGATATTGGTGCTTGTTTCAGCCCACATAACGCCCTCTTCAGCTTGAAATTTTTTTTCTTATCCTCATGAATGAGAAAACCATCTGGATGCTCAATATACACCTCATCTTCTATAACACCATTCAAGAATGCAGACTTGACATCCATCTGGAACACTTTGAACTTTCTTTTCACTTCTATGGAAAACAATAATAAGATTGTCTCCAGCCTTGCAACCGGTGAAAATGTCACATCAACATGTATTCCCTCTGTCCGGGAGTATCCCTTACACACTAGCCATGCTTTGTTCTGAATCACTGTGCCTTGTTTATTCATCTTGTTGCGATAGACCCATTTAGTCCCGATTAAATTCTTGTCTGCTGGCCTCGAAACAATCTCCCATGTCTAGTTCTTCTCAATCTGATCAAGATATTAATTGATAGCCTAAATCCAGTTTTCATCTTCAGCTGCATCGGAAAATTATTTCAGCTCTACTTGAGATAAAAACGATGTTTGCTGTAATGAATTCATTCTTCGAGTCTGAACTGGAGATGTCTGATCACCAATGATATTCTGCCTATCAATTTTAGCTCGACTCTTTGGATTTCTTATAGACACAGACTTGAAACATTCTTGTTCATCATTAGTATCCTCTTCTGAGTTAGCCTCGACCACTTATTCTCCCCCTGTGTTGCTTACCTCATCATCAATTTCATCCAAAAACTATTCACTGGGTTGTGGAGTATTTTGTTCACTTTCAACTATAGTGACATCATTGGTCTCATCAATTTTTCCCAGCCTTTTGTTGAAACATTTATATGCTTTTATTTTCCCTGAGTAGCCAAAGAATATCCTCTCATCTCCTCGTGACTCAAACTTCCTGTGATTTTCATTTTTGAGAATGAATCACTTACTCCCAAAGATTATAAAGTATTTCAGCATTGGCTTTTTTCCATACCACATTTCATACGGAGCCTTCCCTTCCATCGGACACAACAGAGACTTGTTTGAAATATAGACCAAGGTCAAAAGTGCTTCCTTCCAAAATTTCTCTGGTATTTTCTTTTCAATACACAACATTCTATCCATGTTTTTGATGATCCAATTTCTCCTCTCAACCACTCCATCCTGTTGGGGAGTTCTCACTGATGAAACTTGATGCCTTTTCTCGTGTTTGTTGAGATGGTTCTTGACTGGACTGTTTGTGAATTCTGTGTCGTTATCAGTATGAAACTTTAGAATTTTCTGCCCAACCATCTTTTCTGATTCTCTCCTATACTACTTTATGCAACTGAACACCTCTGTCTTATGGGTAACGACAAATATCCAGGCCATTCTGATATAATCATCAATGACAAGAACATAGTACCATTTCCCATTTATAGCTCATGGGGAGATAGGTCCACATACATCATCATGAACAAATTCGAGTACTCTAGTTTATTTCTGTTCCTTTGGCTTGTATGAATTTCTGATGATCTTCCCTTGTTGGCAAGAATCACATGTATGAGTGAAATCACATTAAAGTTTGGGAAGGTCTCTAGTAGCATCACACTTGATCAGATCTTCCATGGATTGTTGGCATAGATGACCAAGTCGCTTATGCCATAACTGGTTTTCGTCCTCTCTAAATAAAAGGCAAGTATCTTCTTCCCCACCTACAAGATAAAGCTTTCCTTTGTCCCTTTTCCCTATAGAACAACTACTCCAACTTTTCCTTTCACAATACACATCTCTTGGTAAATCATATAGAGTGCCCAGAGTCACATAGTTGACTCACACTAAGCAAGTTATGACTAGGACCCTCTACAATAAAGACATTAGTACGTCTCATTTCTTTGCCCCCAAACTTGGCTTTTCCTGAACCAACAATCTTCAGGCCTTCATCGTTTCCAAATTTGACAACTCATTCTTTGTCGTATTTTATACCTGTAACATGATCCTTATTACCTATCATGTGAGAAGTGCAACCACTGTCAAGGATCCATACACCAGAGAAATCTGATGCCTTAAGGGAAATTTCGGCCACCATAGCCTTCTCATTTTTCTTCTTCTTGGTCCATACTTTTTCCTTCACACTCGACATGGATTGAGACTTACGTTCTTTCTCAGAGTATGATGGACCAGCTTAATCTTGCAAAGCCACAAATATGTTCTGTATCTTTAACACACATGTTGGTTTATTGATCTACTACTTTCAAACATTTTGATTCTGATTTGGCACATTTCTCTTTATAGTTGATGCGTAGTACCTAGACATGTGCCCTAATCTTCCGCATAAAAAATAGTGTCCTTTGAAATATGTTCTCGAAAACCGTCCTCTGTTTGGATGCCACCTCTGTTCTTGTTCCCTTCAATATCTCGTGGCTATGGAACACACGTAATGTGAATTTCACATCTTCCCACAACAATAAAACCTGATATAAGGTGAATTCATTAGAGTTACTTCAACACTATGAGTTTCCCCTTGGGATCTCTGAATATTCTGATTCTTGTTTGTGCCCAAATCAAACTTCAATTTTGGTATGGGTGCTTGGGGTCTGACTTCAATTGCCACAGATTTTTTCTTCTTATCAAGCCCTGAATCAGCCTTAACATCTGAGCTCAATTGCTTCTTCTTTCCTACTGAACAACAAGGATCCTCCTTCACTTTTTCATTATTCAGAATGAGATTCTTTCCTAACATCACATTGGAGGTCAAGAGTTTTTCTTGATCCTTCATTTTTCATCACAGGCTGACAACTTATTCTTCAAGATCATTGATACATCTGACCTGGTCCTTTCCTGTGTTATTCAAACAATAAATTTCCTTCTTTTGTTCCTCAATTTTAGGCTTATACTCAATAATATTTTCTGAGCTCTCTGGTGTTGATGATTTTAGTCTTTAAATTTCTTTTAACATCTCAGAATTTTAATTATCATGTAGTTGTATATAGAGTTTTGCATCACCAACTACTTTATAGGATTTCTTCTTTTTGGCTTTCTAAACATCTATCTCCTCAAGAGTTTCTTCTAATTCAGCTTCCATATAAACTCTTCCTTCAACTTCTTCTTCTTCTTCTCCAATGTCAGTTTCTTCCTTTTCATGAGAAGTACCGACGACTGCCACCATATCATTTTCTCCATGATCATTGCTGTTTTCAATCTCCTCAACCTCTTCAACCTTAGACTCATTTGAACTATCCATTTATTGTGAAATAAGATTCTTCTTCTTAAAGAAATTTCTCTTGAATTTCTTCTTCCCATTCACATAGGCTAAAGATTTCTTCTTGTGAATTTCAACATCATCTTCATCATTTTATTCTTGAAACGTTTTGGTGCATCTTACTGTGAGATGTCCAAGCTTTCCACACCTAAATCATGCAAGTGGAAGTTTCTCTTTGATCTTTACTTTTCCTCTTTGATGGTTTGAGGATAGGAATGAAATTACCTCATCTGTATCTTCTTCCTCCTGATAATCTTCAATGGTTAGATTTTTCATGGCCTTAAAGGCCACCTCTTTGGATTTCCCCTTTTCCACAGCGTTGTTATCATCATTTCTCACTTCATATGCCACAAGGGTGCTGTGAAGGTTATCCAATGTCAATTCATTCAGATCTTTATCTTCCAAAATAGAAACTTTCTAATTGAACCGAGGTGGAAGTTTTCTCAAGATGCACTTCACAATTTTTATGTCTTAGATAATTTTACCAAGACCTTGCATGTCTTCTACCACAGCATTTAACCTGTCAAATAATGCATCAACAGACTCATTTAGGTTCATTCTCAGATCTTCATACGTGTTCCACAACACTTGCAGATTTCCTCTCTGACCTTTGTATCCCCTTCATATATATTCAAAATCTTTTCCCACATGAAATGTGATGTTTTTCATAACATCACCTTTGTATATATGGGACTGGAAAGGGATCCCCTTAAAGCATTGATTGCACTGGCATCAGCATACAACTCTCTATGCTAAGCTTTTGATAATGAACCACTAGTAATATCAGCTGTGATACCATGAATAGCTGCTGAAAACACATCCATTACCAAAGATTGGAAATAGTGTTGCATATGATTCTTCGATATCTGAAAATTACATCTGTCGAAGATCGGAATCCCTTTATGATTAGTGACCTCCATTGAGGGATGAAAAAATATCAAGCTTTTCCTCTGGTGGGGTAGGACCGTCTACTATTTGATGAATGATTCAATTATCCTCCACACTCACTAGTGTTTGGTACACATTATTTTATTTTTGATTAGTTGGTAGTTGTGTGGGGCTTAACTGTGGAATGATCTTGTCAAGTAATATGACTTGATACTATGTTAAGGGGTTCGAGTTGAAGACATATTATAGTGTATGGGTTTTTCTTTAGATATTGGTGGATATCATTTTATGTGGGTTCTATTTTCCCTAGAGATGTAAGGATTTGACCTAATCTTATGGATGGATTGGTTGGTGTAATATCATTCCCATATCGACTATTACCATTGTTGGGTAATGACTACATATATCAATGGAGTAACTTAGGTCCTTCATGGTGAGTGGGATACTTGAGTGGGCCACACATGGCCGCTATGCTAGATGTTGGGAGAAATCGTAGCCCAAGTAACATTCCTTACGTTGGATGATGGGGAGAAAGTGAATGTAGTATTCCCTATTATTTTGGACCAGTTTTAGGATGTGTTTCCAGAATAATTATAAGTGTTACCACCCAAGAGAGATGTTGAGTTTATTATCGATTTTTTGCTGGGGGAGGAGATGGTTTCCAATACGCCATACCAAATAGCCTTAACAGAGCTCTGGGAACTCAATGATCTTCTTGATGAGTTGGAATGTAAGGGGTTTATTTTCATAATAAATCACATAGGGGATTAACTTTAATGTTTTCTAATAAGGATCATAGATCACTGAGGCTATGTGTCAATAATAGGAAAGTAAACTAGATGATGGTTAAGAATCAATGAACTCTTCCAAGAATTGATGAACTATTTGATTATATTAGAGGTTTCTATGTGTTTTCTAAGCATTATTTGAGATTTGGATGCCATCAAATGAGTGCGGGACCTTCTGACATACCCTATACAGCTCTCTGAAGTAAGTATAAGTTGTATGAATTTTTCTGATTCAATTTGGATTATCCAATGAACTGGATATGTTCATCTCCTTGATGAAGAATATATTCCACCCATACCTAGATTAGTTCATAGTTGTCTTCGTTAGTGACATCTTGGTGTACTCCAGAACTCATGACTATCCTACCGAACATTAAGAAATCATCTTGAGTACACTAAGAGGGAATATGATTTGTGCCAAGATATCAAAATTTCTATTTTGGATTGATGAGGTGTAGTTTTTGGGACACATCTTTTCTGTGTAAGGTGTGTTAGTTGATCTAGAAAAGTTTCCAGATGGGGTGTCTTGAGAGAATCCCATGAATGTCTCTGATGCTCAGAGTTTTCTAGGTTTCTCCAGTTTTTACCGATGGTTTATCATAGATTAATCTTGGTAGGAAGTGCCACTCATAGGCCTTGCCAAGAAGGGGGTTAAGTTTGAATTGTCAGAGGATTTTGAGAATTATTTTTAGGAGATGAAGATGCGGTTTACCACCGCACCGATTTCGATCTTACCCGAAATAGGTAAAAAGTACACCCTATTTTTTGATGCATTTGGTGTTGGACATGGGGATGTTTTGATGCATGATGATTGGTTTATACTTTATAGGTTGAAGTATTTGAGAATACATGATTGAATTTACCCTACTCATGATCTTGAGCTAATAGATTTGGTTTATGCCTTGACATATTAGAGGCATTACATATTGTGAGAACCCTTCCCAGTTTTTTCCAACCGTAAAAGTATCAAGTATATATTCTCTCAGTAGAATTTGATCCTTTGATAGTGAATGTCGGTAGGGTACCTAAAATAATTGGATTTTGAATTGGTTTATACACTATGTAAGGGTAATAGTTTGGATGATGCCCTGATCTATAATACATATAATTAGATTTTTCAAGAATCTAGTTCAGAGTGGAAGATGATGTCCTTGTTTTCTAAAATGAATTTGGGGGTACATGATGGGAATTGAAAGATGACCCCTACATATATTGTAGTTGAATTCTAATTTATAATCCAAGTTAAAGAGATTCAATTGGTGGATCCAAAGTTTAGGGATATGAAATAATTCCTTAAAGGTGGGAAGTCACCTTTTAATTGGGATTTAGGTACAAATTGAATTTCTTATGTTCATGGTTGTGATGTGGTGTGCCAGGTGTATGGGAGGAGTTGATGTGTGAGTTTCATGTGTCAAAGTGGAAAGTGTATCATGGATTTAATAAGATATACCTTGATCTTCATCGGCAGTTATAGTGGTTGGTAATGAAGAAAGAAGTTTCAATTTTTGTGGCACAATACCTTACCTATTAAAAGTTGATGTCAAAACATCTGTGTCCCGATGGGTTGTTGCATCCATTTCCTATTATAAAGTTGAAGTGGAATGATGTAATGATGAACTTCATAGTCAATCTTCTGAGGATGCCTCAGAATAATGAAGAAATTTGTGTGGTGGTATATTGGATGAACAATGTGGCACATTTATTATTGACCCAAGAGACCTATATAGTCAACCAGTTGGGAGAATTGTTTATTCTAGATGTAGTATGATTTCATGGTGTAGTGAGAACCATAGTTTCATATCAGGATCCATGTTTCACCTCAAACATATGGAAGGGTCTATAGAAGGTGCTTGGTACCTAGGTGTTTTTGAGTACGTCTTAACACCCATAGATTGACGGGAAATAAAAGAATAAACTTTAGGTATTAGATGACATGTTGAGAGCATGTGTTATGGACTTCAGGGGTTTAGGGGAAAGGCACCTGTCACTTTTTTATTTTTCCCACAGTAATATTTTTTAGGCAATAATTCATATCGCTCTATTTGAGACACTCTATGGGTGACTGTGTAGATCTCCATTGTGTTAGTTAGTGAACGGGGAGTCTAAGCTACTAAGACCGGGTCTAATGTATGATATGCCATAGAATGTTTGATTGATTCAAAAGCATATGACAATGTATCAGTGTAGATAGGCGTGATACGTAGATTGGGTTCCTAGACCTCTTTAGTTTTTGGTGGGTGATAGTGCGTTTCTTTAAGTGTCACTGAGGGTGGGTCACCACTGTATCCGGAAACCGGGAAAGTTGGCACCTAGGTCTGTTGGTCCATTTGATATTATGGAGAGGATCAAACCTCTGGCATACCTATTTTCTCTTCCCAAGTGTTATAATGGGATTCATTATGTTTCCATGTTTCAGAACTCCGACAGTATCAAAATAATATGTCTCATGTGATTAACATTGATGATGTCAAGATTGAGGTTGATGCGACCTTTGAGGATCATCTGTTTCATATTGTGGACCTTGGTTAGATGGTTTTTGGGGGAAAGGTTTTTTTCCTTCGGTTAATTTTCTATACCATAATATAAAGTTTAAATATGACACTTATTATCAATAATTATATATACGAGTAAAGTGTCTAGAGCTGTTTTCATAGGAAACATAGTGATGCACAGAAATAGTGGTGTGAGGATGACCCATCCAAATGTGGAGATATTATAAGATCTTGAAACACCCTTAAGGTATGTTTTTGTTTAAATTTTAGTTTAAGTTATTTATTTTGGTTAAATGAGTGCTTTAAAAAGTTCATGTGAATACCCAAGGGTGTTCTAGGGGTTCCAGACAGGAAAGAGAAAGAAAAATGGGGTTTTGGGGCATACTTCACAATTTGCACATAGTTAGGGAAAACTATGTTGAAATCCCCTGTAACATTAGGGGGTGGGACTATTTCCATATATTATCATTTGCACGGTTTGAAAAACTATGCGGGTAAACTATGTGACCAAAAATGTTAAGAAATTTACAAAAATTCCATAATGGGATTTTAAGTTTCACTTAGGATTTTACTCCACCTCCCCTCTTGTAAACCAAGGGACGAACCAAATCTTCCAAGAGCTCATGAGGGTGATTATCCTTCATTCCTTGGTCCTTTGGAGTGATTTTGATTTCATATTGAATATTTTGATGAGTCTATTCCCTATCATCCTTTTATTTTCTATTTAAGGATTAAAATCTATTCCTATCCTCTTCTAAAGCTATAAACCCTCTATTTCCATTATATTTTGGTTGATAATTCAAAGTGTTGTTCAAATTGGATATAAGGACACAATTAGAAGTGTGTTAAACAACATATTCAAGGTTGGTTTCCTATAAGTTTTATCCCATAGATCATATTACGATTTGTGCATGTAAGGTTTTATTCTTGTTCTCATATTGATCTGTTCATGGTTTAATTGGAAAAAATGTAGTATATTGAGTGCCTAATTAACCAAGTAAACCCTCCCGATTCTCGTGGAATTCATGGAGGATTTCATGACTATTTTTTGGGCCACCCATGGAGTGTTCCAACCCTTTCAAATGCAATAACATGAGTATAAAGGAAAAAATTGTTTTATAATGATGTAGAGACTTAGTGAGTATGTTAAGAGGTTTATGTAATGAGTTATAATGGATTGTGTATAGTTGTGTCTAATATGGATAATGCCTAAGGGATAGTTTGGTTGATATTTAAATTGGATAAATGGGATAAATGGGATTATGATAAAGAATTATGTTTACAATTGAATATGCATAGTGAGATAGGAATGAGAAATGGGAATGGGGGATAAAGGGTTATGTGATATAGATGATGAATGTGTTAATAGATTGAGGAATAATGTTAATTTCCTATTTATTTATAATTTGTGATATAGAAAATGATATTGGCTAGGACTTGTAGTGATGTGGTTAATTGTGGTGTATGATAAGGAATCATGTGCACATTTCTTGGTATAGTGGTGTATGGACTTGAGGTTCTAGGTCCATGGGTTTATTTGGACCAAGTTTATAGATAAACCCTTAAATACATGGGTTATATAAGGGTATAGAGTTCTATTCTCCTAATGGTTTCATTCCACCCTGACTGAGGGTTTGAGGTCAGTATTATATGGTTATTATAATGTGATGCCTAGTGGGATAGGGCACAATTTTTTTTCCCATATGCTTTAGAATATTGAACATGCCTTATCCATTTAACAAATTAAAAGGTAGATTAATCCATGGGATATGTAAGTAATGAACCTTGATTCAATGGTAGTATAATATAAAGGATCATAGTCTACAATGAATTGTTGAACTCTTTACCTTTACTTTATGTTATTTATCACTTTCATGCACTATATACATTTACTTAACATTTTGTAGACACTATTGGTGGTGGATTACTTAGTTATACTCACACCCTGCTCAAGCTATCATTGGGTACCTGGGTAGATTTCATGCCTGTAGTTCAGGACAAGGGAAAATCCTTGTGTGAAGAAGTTGAGTTGGTCATGGGACATATATGGGTGAGGTTCTTGACATCGAGTCTGGACCATTTTTGGGATTCTTCTATTTGTCTTTATTTTGGATTTTTTTTCCCATGGAAATATAGAATGGAAGGACATATTTACTATTGTATATAGTTTTGGGAGTTGGTTATTTATGCATGTTATTAATTGTTTTTTATTTTTTCCTCTATTAAAATTGTGTAATTATTTTTATATTTCTGTTAAAGAGGGTATAGTTTCCCCACATGACCCATTAGACCCTCTCTACTAGTCTACAACCTCTGGCGTATGAGGAGGCACACTTGAGGCCTTGTGGAGACCCAATTATGGCCACCAGTTTAGTGGATCCTGGGTCAGGGATGTTGAGAAGCTAAAGGATAATGTTAAAATAAAGGATTGAGAAGGATTTATTAAAATATTTTTTAACAATTATTTCATTTAAAATTTTCATACTAATATGGAGAGAGTTTTTTTGAGCTCAAGAAAAAAAGATTAACCCTATTTCAATTTTTGAGGATAACTTCACAAATATTTAAATATATATATATATATATACAGTTCAAATATCAACCAATTTAAAAAGATAGATAAGTTATTTTGTGTCTTGAAACACTATATCTTAAAATATATAAATAACATAGGATTTGGGATTTATATAGATGATGTTTGGTTTGCTCTAAAAATAGAAATTGAGTTTTTTTAAAGGTCCCATGGGAATGGAGATAAGAAAAAAATGATGGAGTTTTATGCCAGAGGATCAAATGATAATGAAAATGAAGGAATGAAAATTAAACTATCATCATTTCATATATGAGGAAATATAATATTAAGGAAATTTCTCAAAGGAAAAAATGAATGATTTATGTATGGGAAATAAGGGTATCAATCTCAATAATGATTGTGGGACATAAAAAATATGTATGATAAAAATATGAATGAACCATTCAATACACCACCTATTGAATAATTTGTAATAGATTGGAAATTGTGAAATATGGAACTAAATGAAAAAAAATATAGGGTATCTATGGGTAATCAACATAAATAACTACATAATCCATGGGAGAATGAGAAAAACTTATAGTATCTTCATCGGTGAGGCAGAGTAATAAAATAATTTGGTGAAAGGTCCACACATAATTTACTGAATAATAAGAATTTTTTATTTGATCAATATTTGGAGTATAATTTTTTATCTTGAATGTTTACTTAAACTATTTATTCACCTCCATAATACCTTAATGTAGATATACAATATAAAACATATAGAAGTTAAATCATTTCAATCTAGGTTTTGGAATCTTCCCAAGTTAGTGTATGTTGGATGTTTCTTCCAGCTAATATTATAATTAATCCTTTAGTGGAATTTATAAATATAGATGTCTTGATTGTATCTCATTATATAAAATTCATATTAACAACAAGGAAAAGAAAATATCTTTCAGTATCCTAAATCACCACATTATCCAATAGAATTCAAGTAAGATTATAAATCCCATTTAGAAAAGGTATGAGTATTAAGACCTAAGGGTGATTCATATCTAGATCAAATGACTGAGACCGTAGAACACATAAAACCTGATTAAATTCCTATTATTTTGGAATATAATTATGTATTTAGTAAATAATTTTCTACTTATCTGCCAGATCCAGAGGTATATTTCTTAATAACTTATTCCAGGAACACACCTATATTGAGGATCCATATAAGATCTTTTTAATTGAAATGGTGGTGTCAAGGAAGTAACTATAATGGAATTTAGAAATAGGGTTTATACACCTATGTATATCACATTTAAGTGCATCAATGCTCATTATCAATAATAATAATGGGGAAATGTAATTTTTCATTAATTATTGAGATACTAATAAGACTAATATAAATAAAAAGTATCCAATTCCATTGATAAATGAGGTGTTCATCAAATTTAGAGAGCATAATTACTATCAAAATTGTAAATTTATATTGGGTATCACCAGTTGATAGAAAAGATATAATACTTTCAAAATCTAGCCTTTTATATAAGATATGGAAACTTTTGGTACATATTTTTAGGACTACCTTGTGTATGTTGTATTTTTTTCAATGAAAAAGGAGTATCAATGACGTTTTTTGTGAGTAAATTTATGAATAAGAATTGTAATTAGAGTGAAGAACAACAACATGAAAGTGTGTTGGAGAATCGCAGAATATTTATAAGAGTTCCCAATAAGCTGTCTACTTGTTCTAAGTGAAGGATAATTTAAATACACACCATGGAAGTTGGTTTAGAGGTTTTTATAATTATTCATATAAAAAATATTTCATTATTTTGATGTTTTTGTTATTTCTTTATATTCTATTTTTAAAGGAATTTAATATTCAATCTTGGTTGTTGGTGAGGTGTACAAAAGAAGAATAAATAATGTTTAAAAGAGATGAAATGAGAAGTTAGAAAGATTTTATTTGAGTAAATTATTTTTGGAATACCTAATATTCTATTATTACATATTTAGAAAATTGATTTTAAATAGAAATCTAAATATATTTTGAAACGTCAAGATAACACTTCTTAAGTAGTCATGCCATTATAGATAGCCCACCAAGAGAGATTGTATGATAGAAAAATTGCATATTTGAAGTCCATTGTGGGCCATAACTAGCCTGAGTAGAGAATACAAGCCTAGCGAAGTACTGAGTGAATGTTTGAACTACCATGTTAGGTGGAATGGTGGACTCATTAGGTGGTTTAGCCCTAATGCATTTGGATATCTAGTTACCACACTTTTTGTAGGATTTACGAGCATGCGCTTTCTTAAAACATTGGTGTGGGACTATCCCCATATAGAACTATTCATCAATTAAAATATTCATAGAACTAGGATGATTTGATATCACAATAGTTACCTTTCACCATATATTAGTGTTTTCATGAAATAATATTCATGTTACATTTTATATTTTCATATGAACTAATATTGAGTTCAATGGATAGAAGGATAATAATGTGTTTATAAAAATTCATGAAATAACATTAGACAAATAGTGCATAAAGGTGTTATTAAAAATCATTGGATATTCTGAAAATCACTAATATAATATATTTAAGATGTGATTATGATTTTAAAAGAATATGTTTGAGTATAATTTCATTATACATTCACTAAAGGTTCATTAGAATTTGTGAATGTCTTCATCAAACACTTTTGTCAGAAAATGAATTGAAATATCATATAAAAATAATAATTATTTTTAATGAAAGAATGAACTAAAACACATAAAAAATATTCATTATAGTCTATGTAGTTTTACAAATTCTCCGATGTATTTAGGGTACAAAAATCAAAAGGTAAAAGGATTTCATAAGGTACTAAATCATTGTAGGGTGTATTTTTAGAGAAAAAGTTATGATTAAAGGATTGAATTAATAAAAGGGAAATTTTAGAAGTGTAACTATAAATTTTTAATATTAAAATAAAACCTTTTAATATACATGTAATATTTGGCTGTGTAAATATTAAATTCCTCTAATTTATATTATTTTTTCATGAATTCCAAATATGATGATGCTAATCGAGGATTTTAAATTCATATATCATGATAGAATTTATATTTATTTGATTAGATAACAAATAATGAACAAAAATCAAATAAAAAATATTTGGAAAATTAATTTAAAAGAATATACTGGTTAAATATACATGAACTAATGCATATGTCGAAGTGATTTTAAGTTAGAGGATTTTATAGAGTTATTTTAATGGAAGAAATAAAAGTTAAAACCATAGTGTTTCCATATATAATTTGAAAAGAATAATAAAACCAGATTATTTAGTAAAATAAAATGAAAAAAAAATTAATTGAAAGTAGGGATTCTTTGAAATTCAAATTACATGAAGAATAAGACAAAATGTTAAATCGATGATATAACTAATTTTTTAAATTTTTCTAATCGAGGAAAAGGTGTTCGTATATTAACCAATACGGAACACATATTGAAAAATTTTATTATCTAAGAATGGAGATTTCCCAAGTCCATCACTTTACATAAATTATTCTGAGTCTAAGAGAATAATAGATCTATTTCAATCCATGTTAAGTAAAGGAAAATAATGAAGAAGAGATATCTAATATAAATTTTTGCTACTGATAAAAGAAAACGATGATGGGGAATAAAGAAAAAGGGAAATTTCTATGTAATATAGTATACATTGGATTAAGAATAATTTTATATCTATGAAATAAAATAAAAAGTAGAATAATATGTTATAACCCATATTGGTTTCTTGTATAAAGACAAATAAGTACATGTGTTCAATTATGTGTATAAAAATAGAAGAAGATACATGAATACATGAACGGGAAACATTACATGAAGGATCTCACACATCTAGAATATGATTTCATTCTAAAATGATGAAATAATCTTGAATTATTACTTCAATTTATATGAATTTAATGAATTGGATGCAATAATGTGTGGGATGTACCAAAAACTATTATGTGACATGTAACATGGTTTTTTTATAACCCCTAATTATTAGTAGCTCATAATGTTTTTTTATTATGAATTGTATTATTTTTGTTTTTCTTGGAACAATTCTTTTGACTTTTCTTTTTGAAAGGTGAACCATGTAAATCAATTTTCTTCTTGTTTTGTGCGTTTGGGTGTGCTGAAAATGATAGAAAGGTGATATAATGTGATATCCATTCACATTATTATATATAGGTAAAAAAATTTAGAATTTTTTTAACTCAGATAAAAATACACTAGCATTGATTTAATCTTCTTCTTAGTATATGTTATATTCATAAATTGTCCACTAATTAGTGTCAAATAAGTTTACACCTTTGATTAGTATCCCTTATGTTATTTTTTTTAAAGTCTTTTATCTATTTCATAATTTATAACAAAGATTAGATTTAGGAAGATAGATATGCTCCTGATTAAAATTACATTTCTACAAAGACTATTATGAAAAAAGAAAGGTAAACAAAAGAAATGGTTAAAGAAGGTATTCCACTCATTCCAGGAGGAAGAAATTATAGTTTCTCTATTCTATGATAGAAAATATGATTAATATGGCTTGGAAGCAGAAGAACATGTAGTCCAATTTATAAACAAGGAGATAGATAGTCCTTTTACCTTACAGGAATAAAGAAATTATAGTGATAAATAGGTATTTAAAATTATTTTTGAAACTATACACAAGAAGAACAAAGAATTTATTAACACATATCTATAGATTCTTATAAAATATATATCAATGGATTAAAAAAATATTTCATAGTCTTCCTAATGAAATTCATTGTTTTATTTAGAGGGGGTTTTGGAAGTTAATAGGAAGAGACAACCCAACATGATTAATATGGAGATTATATGGAGAAATAATTATTAAAAAGGTTCTAGAATGCATAAATCAATAAAAAAATTGGAGACAAAGAAAATATAAATATGGGTCATGAAATAAGATTATCCAAATATGAGAGTGGGTGGGTCAAAAAAATTCAATATAATAATAATTCTATAAAAATATTATGGAGAATATCATACTTTTGAAATTACTCAAAAGTCATCTGTTGATAAAAAGAAATCTAAAATGGATGTCAAGGATAAGAAAGCAGATGAATATGAAACATGGTCAAAAGATGATTTAAAATGTATGTTGAGGGAAATAATAGAACCATGAAGGAGTGTGAAGTTAGATTAAATATAGTGGAAAATGAGATATCTATTCTTTATAGGATATTCCTCATGATTTTATATGATTTTAAAACCTTAAAATTGTTCAATACTTATATTCAGATAAATCTAATTGAATTTTTTATGATGACACAAAAATTTATAGTAATAATGTTATTCTAAAAGGATTTAAACTAGTGGAAAACTTTATATCATGCATCTATCATTCGTAAGGATCAAAAATGGAATTTTACCATCCATACCTACATATAATAATTATTAAAAGTATGTTATCATAGACAGTGAATGATTAAAATAATTTTTTTTATAAATATGGATGAAGAAAAGTAATGAGTAAACTAACACCATTTTAAATATGGATATAATAATTCAAAGGTGGTGTGGTTCCAAATAATAATTTAAACCAAAAGGAAAATGTTGAAAAATTAAATGCTATCAATTTTTGGAAAATATTGACAATGAGAAGTTTATCAATTTTTTGGGGGTCTTTTTGGTTTTGAAATAGGTTTTGTACACAGTGTAAATGACTATGGGAAAAATATGTCATGTTATTACATTTTAATAAAGCCTATATTTAGGGAGATTAAATATGAGATGATGCAACATCCATAAAATAAGGGGGAAAGTATCTCTATCTAGAATATATTTGAAATTAATGAAAATAAATATAATATATGTAATGATCAAGGTAAAAGTAATGGTACATGATTAAACATTCATGTATAAAAACAAATACATATAAATTGAGATACAATTTTATAATAGAAGGTAATACATCATTGGTAAATAAAGCAAAGAATTTGAAAAAAAATAATCTGAATAAACATCTAAAGAAGATAGATTCAATATTGGGATAATAACTAAAAAGAAAAATTATTAAAAATAATTATAAGAGGTCCATAAAATTTTCCAAATCATAAAGAACGTATACTTATATTTTGGGAATATAGGACATATGATAGGTACATACAATAAAGACATGTATGTCTATGTTAATAGAGGTAAAAAAAAGCATAGTGAATGACTAGTTCAGTAAAGAAACAGAGGGATATATTTGATGAACGAAACTAATAAAATGTTATGGGGAAGTTCAATAAATTATACCAATTCAGCTATTAATTTTATATAAATTTAGATATTAAATTTTTAAAATGAAATTTAATTAGAGGAAAAATAGGTGAACAATAATTTTAATGGAAAGGATGATGTTTTATGTGAAAAATTGATTATCCTAATATTGTTTTAATGAATGATTACCCATGAAATTAAAATGGGTTTTGTTCAATATTTAATCGGTCTAGAAACAGAACCAAATGTTTTCTAATTTTTTTACTTTTATTAGTGGAATACACTAAATGAATAAAGATAAAATTATGTGATGAAATTTATTTGGTGTGTGAAGAGAAGTGTCTCATCACACATACAAAAATTTAAGCTATGAAGAGATCCATAATGCCAAAATAAAAATAATATTAAAAAAATGAGATGTAAAATTGTTTCACATTATCCAATTTCCATTTTTATATTATTTTTTTTGAAAGCCTTGTAGGAAATTGAATTTGAATCATATTCTCAAGGGGATAACATGAAAACGTAGTGAAAGATTTGAAAAAAGAAAATTATGTAATGTAACAACCTTATTGGAATGATTATCTAATTGGATGATAAATAAAAATTTATGAAAGGATCATCCTTGAAGAAGATTATTTAGAGGGCAACCATGAGGGGGATACATGTGTATAATGTTATGATACGTTTTAATAGTAATTAATTCATAAAAATATATACTTATGGATGTTTTTCTAGAAAGTGTTAATAAAAAAGTAATGGGTTTTTATTCTCTCAACATTGTCTACAAAAAATCCAATCATAATATTAAGGGGGTGAAATTTTATATTTATAAATGACATGGAATTGATATTAAATTTTTAAGGTATTAATTCTAAAATTTTATCCTTCTATTTATATTCAAATATTTTTTTAACCATGTGTTAATGTGCGTAAATGAAATTATGGTTGAAATTTTTAATGAAAATTTCTATTAAAATTGGTATCAGTTAATTGTATCATCATGAAAGTAGTTAGTAATTCTATGATAATGGTGTTGAGTTTCTCATTTTATTTGTTATAATATTCTTTTTAGAATTGGTTAATTTTGTTCTAAATCAAACTGTATTGTTTTCTATATATTGCATAACTCACATTAAATTATATAGAAATGGTTTATGGTACATTGTTAGAGCAGGAAATGATATTATCCACTCTTATACAATTAGTTTTTATTTTAATTAAGGAGGATAAAACAAAATGAAATGAATGGTTTATGAGAAATAGGGATAAAATTAAAGGTGAATAATCAATAAAGTAAGAACATGTATTGACATATCATTTTAATGATTATAGACAAAAAATACAAAGGGGGATGTTATTGATCTCACTTTTTTTATATTAAATTTATTTTCACTGAAATAGGTGCGTCAATTAAGTTTTATGTAGACATATTGATGAAGTAAACCTACAATGGGAGTGAATAAAAAATATCATCGAAGTGTGATAGAGAACCCAATAAAGTTAAGAAGAGTTCCTAAGATGGTGAACACTTTCTCAAAGTTAATAAGGATTTAAATTCACATACTGGATGGCCATTTTTTTTATTTTTAATAATGAAAAGGTTTCCTTGAATTTGTATTCTGGTTGATTCCTTTATATCAAAAAAACTATTTTATGAATGGAAGATTACCTCCTTGATGATTATTAGGATAATTAAAGAGGTATGTATTGATTTTAGAAGGTAATAAAAGAGAATTTATGATTGTGATATTTGAGTTCTTGTGTTTTATCTTTATTATATATTTCTATAGTTTATATTTCAAGAATTAATTAAATATGGAATTCCAAAAAATATGGCTATCCTTTAATAATGAACATCCCAATATTATAGACCATCAGAGATATATTAACTAGATTAAATAAAGGTAAGAGAGGATGATATATGTGGAGGCTAATGTAGGTTTTCACTGGCCTGAGGTGAGGGAATCTGGCATTGGACACTGTTGAGTGAATTCCAAAACTGACATGTAGGGTTTCACAATAGATATTCTAGTAAGATTATCCCTAAGGGATTTAAACATAAAACAAAGATGAACCCTGTAGGACATATAAGAAGTAAACCATTTTGAATTTTGATATTATATTCTCTTAACATGATATTATTCATTATTTAAAGGATTCATGAAATCATGATAATACATTACCACATTAGTTTTATTTTAATTTGTAATTGTGTTATCATGTAGGAATCTTCAAAATGATTTTATAATATCTAGATGAAATAATGTAGTGATTTTATGATAGAATGGTGATAAAATGTTTATCCAAAATTCATAAAAGACTATTTAATAAACATTTCATATGGATGTTTATAAAATAATTAGATGTTATTGAATTCTATACTATAATTTTATCAGAAGAAGGTCATGTTATTAGAAGATTTTCTAAAATAAGTTTTTAATAATTTCAATAAATGTTTTAAAGTCATTGTGAATGTCTTTATAAAAATATTTTGATATAAAAATAAGTGAAATTTTCTATTAATATAATTGTTGTTTTATATTAAAGGGATAATTAAACCACATAAGAAAATGATATTTGAGTTTATATGGATTTTATAGAATCTTAGAGTTCATTTTTTATAACCATTTTTAGGTTAACAGTGTCCATAAGGTATTAGATCTTCATAAGATTTATTTTGAGAGTAGTAGGTATGTTCAAATTCTAGACACTCTAGACCTACAATCCAATTACCACTACTAAAAACTTATTCTTTACACAAATAAATTTATACCAAATATGGTGAAAAAAATAAAGTTTCACATATTTAATAATTACAAAATTTCATGTCATAAATAATATCATAATCCAAGAACCTAAAGTATTAGTTTCATTGGTGATTAACTACATAACAATATTATTTCACATAATTGTGAACATTTCTACATAATTGAACCATACATGACCCCCTATGAAACATATTATATGATATAATTATATTGTTAAATTGGGGTTTAGAAAATATATGAATGATTGATATCAAATGATCATTAAGGTAACAGTTTACAATATATATCTAAATGAGATAAATCCTTTAAATATAATGAAAAAATGGAAGTAATATCATAAAATTTTATTACAATTTTATATAAAATAGTTTAGAAAAATGATTTTATCATTTACATTAACAAGTCATTTTCAAGAAGGTGACAGGAATAACACTTAAAAAAAATTAAGAATGAAATAAAAAATATTGAACCTTGATAAAAATAATTTAAGCCTAAAAATTTAGAGTGTAATATAAAATAAATGAATGTGATATTCAAAAAATATCTTTATTAACATCCACACCATTTAAAGCATTAATAAACCTTCCTTTTGAAAAAATTTAAAGAAAAATATATTTCTAAAAATTTATAATATATATTTTTATTTAAAAATAATAAATAGAAACATAAATATATAGAATTTTTATAGATAGTGAAGAGTAATGAATTTTTAGAGAGGATAAAAATTATTTTAAAAATAAAATTTTTTAATTAAGGAATGTGACACACAAAAGATGACATTTTTATGATAAAATAAAAAACCCATAGAGATTAATATACATTAAAATATTCTCTAAATAAATGGAAGAATATATGAAACATATATGAAAATATTAAATAGATAAAAATATTACATAATTAAAAGGAGGTTGAGTTTAAAAAATCCTTATGAATTTTGAAATAATTGACTCAAGTGAATATAAATAAGTTATTCAGTAGTAGACTTGTAAATCTATTGAAGGAAACATAAAATAATAATATAGTATTACAGGAATGTAAGTATACCATGTAAATGAATAATATGATCATAATAAGAAAATATGCCTCAAAGAATCAATTTTTTTTAAGAAAATCCTAAAAAAAATCTTATTTATGAAGTAATATTCATTTGAAAAGGATTTTCTTAGAAATAAATTTAATTCAATAGAATAATAATATGAATAAAATTATAATTAAATCACATGGTATAATGTACCTAACATATAAGAATAAATTTTCAGATAAATTATCAGAACTCAAAGGATAAAATTCTTTGGTTTAAATTGAGGTATTCCCAACAATTTTATTCCAATGGTTTGTTCAAATTGTTGGTATACTGTTTTAGGATTTACTGTTACCAATGGTTTGAACAAATTGTTTGTATATTTCATTTAGAATCAATATTTCCCAATGGATTGAGTAAACCATTGGAAAATATTTATTATTTTTAATGTATACCAATTTTTTTTTAAACCATTGGTAAATAATATATTTCCCAACGTTTTGTTTAAAATGTTGGGAAAACATTCCGCCAAATACACATCGGCTCTAGCTCCCCCACCCATGCAATTACATCTCTAATATAATGCTCTCCTGAAGCTCTCTCTTTACCCTATGATGTGGAACACCTTCCACCCAATATATCCATATTCAATCAAGAAATTTTTTATTTCTACACTTCAAATTAGTATGTTTTACCTTAGTTTAAATTTTCCATATCTATTTTGTTTTCTATTTTGATATGGCCTAAACCATAGATCTGTATGGTCTGTGGAATGATATATTGAACAATTTAATTTGATTTAAATTATTTTTCTATACTTCATGTGTCATGATTATGTCAATCACTTTTATTTGAAGACTTCATAGCCATTACTTCTGTGTAGTGTTCGTGAACCATATAAACTAATGGTTGATGGTGAGATTTATCCCATCTCAAAGATGTTAAAGGGATTATTTTGTCATATGGTCTCTAGGTGGGTAATGGATATAAATATAGTGCATGTGAATGGATTGGGGTTGGTTGGGGTAGTGGGGTAGGTGGTTTTCCATTTTTTAATGGGGTGATATGGTAGTTTTTATAGACTTTAGTTTAGTTGAAAATTGGATTTGGATTTTCTATTATAGTTTTTGATCAAGGAATAATGGGATGGGTAGTGATATTGAGGATGAATTTCCTGTTGGTTGGGTGATGGATTAGAATTGTGATATTGTTTGCATTGGGTATAGGTAATTTTTAAGGTATTATATTGGTATTACCTCCCATGAACACCACCATCCCACCCCATGGACACCCCCATTGGAAAGCCCCCACTCCCCCCTGGACACCGCCACCCCCATGGACAGTCCCCCCACCACCATGACTCCCCCACCCCCTGGACACACCAACCCCCCATGGATATCCCCCCCACCCCTAGAGACCCCCACCCCCTGGACAACCCCCACCCCCTGGACACCCCCATTGGACATACCCCTTCCCCTAAACACCCCACCCCTACTTGGATATCCCCCACCCCCTTGGAAAACCCACACCCTTGGTCACCCCCCAGATACCCCTCACCCGCAATGGACAGTCCCCTCCCCCACCCCCTGAACACCCCCACCCCCTAGACACCCCACCCTTGGACTGCCCCCACCCCTTGGACAACCCCCCTATAAACCTCGACCACCTGGACACCCTCCAACCCCTTCGACATCCCCCACCCCCTTAGATAGCCCCCCCTGGACACCACCCCACCTTATGGACACCACCCCACCTCATAAGTGCTTGGCCCAGTTTTCAAATTGGAATTAACCATGTAAGCGATTTCCCCATTCCCCAATGACTTTCTCTAAGTGATCCGCAGATAATTATAAATTGAATTTATCATGTTTTGATAAATTTAATAGGTTTTTTAATTAAATGGATAATGCATGATGGTTTTCCTTTCTTTATTAATAAAATGGTTTTAAATAAAATTACACTAAGAGGGGCTATAGGGGGGGCTATCCAGGGGGTTTTCTAGGGGGTGGGTTGTCGAGGGGGTAGGGGACTGTAGGGGGGGTACGGGGGGCTACAAGGGCATGGGGGAGGGGATGTGGGCTATCCATGGAGGGGTGTGGGTTGTCTAGGGGGTCAGGGTGGGTTTTCTATGTCAGATAGGGGTGTGGGATGCCAGGGGTGGGTTGTCGAGGGGGGTGGGGGTGTGCTATCCAGGTGGGGGAGGGGGGGGATATAGGTTGTGGGGTGGGCTGTCCAGGTGGGGGTGGTGGGATATCTAGGTGGGATGCGGGGGGGCTGTCTAGGTGGGGGGGGGGGGGTTCGGCTGTCCTGGTGGGGGGTGGGGGTGTGTTATCCTGGTGGTGGGTTGGGGGTGGGTTGTGCAAGTGGTATGGGGGGGTATCCAGTTGGGGGGAGGGCTATCCAGGGGGCTATAGGGTGGGTAAGGGGCTGTAGTGGAGTGGGGGAGGAGGGTGTGGGATTTCTAGGGAGGGGGTGGGATATCCAAGGGTGGGGGGGGGGGGGGGCTGTCCCTATTGGGTAGAGGGTGTGGGTTGTCTATGGATGGGGGGACATCTAGGTGGGTTGGGGGGCTCTCCATGTGGTGGAGGGTTGTCGATGGGGGCAGCCAGGTGGGGTAGGGGGGATTCCAGGGTGTGAGGGGGGGGGGGGGGGGGTCCACTCAGATACTCTACAAAAAAATAGGATTCAAATATAAACAAATGTATAGTTGCTTTCACACGTTAAGACCTTTCTTGAAGTTCCATACCGACACTCACTCTTACCCTTCAAAGAAGAAGTGATCTCTGTAAAGAAATCTCACTCTGGTTCTTATTAACTATGCATATTGATATCATACAAAGTTAACATTTGTCCAACTCCATATCACATAATGATATAAAAATTCTCATCCTCCCATGAGTAGTGTCCCATCAAAACATGGATCATATTACTAAACAACATGCATATGATCAAATTTAACACAAAAACAAAATTTTTTAAACATAGAGAATATTTTATTTACACCTTGTCTCACAACCTTGAATTATCTCTCAACTAGCCTCTCAAGGAATCAATAAGACACATACCTAGCTCAAAATTTGGAGGTGTGTTTACAATTAGGTGTGTTTTTTAGAATTCATGTATGATATTAAGAGTGGAGGAAAAAATCTGATTCACATATGATATTTGGAGGTGTGATTGTAATTAGGTTTGTTGTGATTTATATGTATGATATTCATGGTTCACACCAATAGTCTTCTGGGTCATCTATAATAGGCTTGAATTCATGCTACAATTGGATAGAGATTGGATTCTATGACCCTAGTTTGGGGGTGGACACCCCACCCCCTTGGACAACCCACCCTCACCCCTGAGACACCCCACCCACAAGGGAATCCCCCACCCCCTAGACACCCCCACCCCCTTGGACAACCCCTGGACACCACCCCACCCCTTAGACACCCCCTCCCCCTGGACACCAACACCCCCTGGACACCCCCACCCCTGGATATCCCCCACCACCTAGAAAATCCCTATGGAAACCACCCCACCCCCAGACACCCCCACACCCTGGACACCCCACCCCCTAGACACCCCAACCCCTTGTACAACCCCACCCCCACTGGATAGCCCCCACCCCGTTGGACAACCCCCCTAGACACCACCTCACCCCCTGGACACCCCCACCCCTTAGACAACCCCCACCCTTGGACACACCCACCCCCTAGATAGCCTGACCCATTGGCCTGCCCCCACCCCCTGGAAAGCCCCCACCCCTGTACATCCCCACTCATTTGATATCCCCCCCCTAGACACCACCCCACCCCATTTACACCCCCACCCCCTAGAAAACCCAACCCCCTGGACATCCCCAACCCATCGGGATACCCCCACCCACTGGACCCCCCACCCAAACCCCACATGGGAACCCTCTACCCCCTTGGGTGGTGTATTTGATCAATTTAATAATCTACTATAATATAAAATTTCTTTAATCTAAAGTTTACTCAACTCTTGAATAATTATCCTCCACAAGTGTACATGATCTTGTACACTCATGTATTGTTCTTAAAATATATATTGTTATAAATATAGTAATTTGTTATCTTTAATATTATGATTCTCATGTAGAGTTATTTGTTAGTTATGGTTTCATATAAAGTGAACAATTACAGTTTACATAAATATATTTACGATGAAACTTTAATCATATTGAATTTCTTTTGATGAAATGAATTTCAACATTTTTTTAAAGAATGGATAGAAGTTGGATGTATGAAACTGATTAGATCTAAAGTGATTTCAACAAAATTTGGACTACTTTTTTGATTTTTCATTTCACAATGTTTCAGATAGTGGTCACATACACTAACCATGTTAAAATTATGCTGGAAGACCTTGGTTGAGCCATGAAAAAGTCAACTACCACAACCCCACCCCCTTGGACAGCCCACACCCCCTAGACAGCCCCCACCCCCTGGACACCCCCACCCCTTGGACACCCCCTACCCCTTAGATAACCCCTAACCCCATGGACATCCCCCACCCCCATTATACACTGCCCCAGCCCTGGATATACCCATCCCCTGGACTCCCCCACCCTCATGGACATCCCCCACCCCTGGAAACCACCCCACCCCACCCCTGACCCCCACCCCTCATAGAAACCCCTACCCCCTTGGATAGCCCCCACCCCTGGAAATCCCCTTGGCCCCCACCCCCTAGATACCCCCTACACCATTGGAAAGCCCCCAACCCATAGACAACCCCCTGGACACTACCCCACCCAGGACAACCCAACACCCTTGACACCCCCACCCCATAGACAACCCCCCACCCCATGGATACCCCAACCCCCTTGGATAGACCCCAACCCCCTTTATAGCCCCCACCCCTGGACATCACACCACCACCTAGATACCCCCATCCCCTAGACACCCCACCCCCATGGACAAACCCTACCCCCTAGATAGCCCCCCCCCCCCCCCCCCCCGCCCCCGGATCACCCCCACCCCCTGGACACCCCCTACCCCCTGGACACCCCTACCCCCTTGGACATCACCCTCATCCCCTTGGATAACCACAACCCCCTGGACACCACCCCTCCTCCTGGACACACCCCACCACCCTGAAAACCCCCACCCCATTGGAAAACCCCAAACACCTAGACATCCCCCACCCCCTTGACACCACCCCACCCCCATGAAACCACAATACCCAAGACACCCCCAACCCCTGGACACTCCTACCCCCTTGTACAGTCCCCCTGGACACCCCCTACCCACTTGGACAGCTCCCAACCCCCTGGATAGCCCCCCACCCACCGGACACCCTGCCCCTTGGACACACCGACCCCCATGGATAGTCGCCCATCCCCTAGACACCTTCACCCCCTGAACACACCAACCCCTGCACACCCATACCCCTTGGACAACCCCCATCCCTCTGGATAGCCCCCACCCCTAAACACTACACTCCCTATACACCCCCACAACCTTGACACCCCTACCCCCATGGACAGCACCCCCATCCCCTTGACAACCCCACCCCTTCGACACCACCCCACCTCCTGGACACCCCCACCACCATGGACACCCCTACCCCTATAGATAGCCCCCAACCACCTAGACAACCCCCAACCCCCAAGACACCACCCCACACATAGAAACCCCACCCCCTAGACACCCCCAGCCCAACGGACATCCCCCACCCCTAGAAACCCACACCCTTAGACACTCCCATCCCCTAGACCCCTACCCCCTAGACACCCATACCCCCTTGGACAGCCCCCCATGGACACCCGAACCCCCATGGACAACCCCCTAACCTCCTTGACAACCCCCACCCCCTGGACACTCCCATCCCCTAGACACCCCCACCCCAATGGAAATCCCCCCACCCCCTAGACAGCGCCCCACCACATGGACACCCCTACCCCCGTGGGCATCCCCACCAAACCCCCTGGACACCCCCACCCACCCCCTGGACACCACCCCACCACCGGAGACCCCCACCCCCATAGATAACCCCTGGACATCCCCCAACCCCTAGACACCCCTAACCACTTGGACATCACCCCCAACCACCTGGATAGCCCCCACCACCAGGGCACCACCCCCACCTCCTGGACACCCCCTCCCCCCAGACACCCTACCCCTAGGACAAAAATCCCAACCCCCTGGACAACCCTTTCCCTAGACACCATCTTTTTTCCACTCCAACATGAAAATGGGGGAGTCTCAACCTAAAAGGGAAATTCTTCCCCTGCTAAAAGAACAATTTATGTGCACAATGTAGAATGACTCTAAGTGTGAGGGGGAAATAAATACATGTAATTACTGTATGTGTATGAATTCAGTATGAATTCATATAGAATTTTGCATGTATTATGCAGGTATTTAAAATTATATATGAATTATGTATGTGTTTGGTTTGGTACAAGTGTACAGGTAGAATTATATAATAATTCAGTACGTGTGTTTGGTTTTCTACAGGTGCACAGGGGGAGGTAGGCCTGCTAGTGGAAGTGAATTGTAGCAGGTGCTCAGGGGGAAGGAAGGCTTGCTGCTATAGGTGCATAAAGCTTATGGAAATGGTTTACAACCATTGGAATATGTGCAAAAAAGAAAACATATACCAATAGTTTTGTGTTAACCATTGGTATATATCCTTTAATCGACTTTTCCCAATGGTTTGTGAGGAACCATTAGTAAAAGTCTATACCAGCGGTTTAGAAACCATTGGTATAGACATGAATTTTGATATTTCCAAAAGTTTTAAACCATTGGTAAATATTAATACCAACGGTTACAAGAAAACGTTGGTATATAATCCATTCAGCAGCCATATCCCAACGGTTCTCATATAACCCTTTAGATATGTCTATTCCCACATCTCCATAGCCAACAGTGTGGACAACTGTTGGTATAGTTTATACCAATTGTTTGAAATCATTGGTAAAGGCTATGTTTCCAGTAGTGATTGGGTTTATAGAAATCCATATATTGGATTCATGCTTGGTCAAAATACTCTAAAGACTTCATAATAAACATGAAATTATTAATAATATATTTTATAACCTTATTCTTATTTGATAAAATTTCTACTCTTCAATTATAATCATTCATTATAAATTTAGTATTTTTCAATGAATTTTAATGAGATGTTATTGGTTTGTATTGTTTTAAACACACGTTGTAATGTTGACCTCAATACTCATTCTTTGATACTTTGTTAATCTGTCATCACCTGACCCACTAGGGTATAAGTTGTAACTACCCCAAGACTACCTAAAAAAGGCCAAGTTCTGGTAACCGACACTGAGTAGGCATATACCACACAAGAGAAGCATTATCCTAATGTATTTATACTCAAACACACACAAATATCCATGCCCAGAAAATACTAGAATGTAAAAAACTGAAATTAATGCATGAATTAATATATAATAACATAATAAAAGAATGAAAATACTGCAATGAATGTGATAAAGGTAAAAATGCAAGACAAAAAAAAGAGAGCCAAGATTTTTCAAAAGGATTGGACTACTATCAAATGTAACAAACTAGAAAACACCTCGATATTTCTAGTTTATGATAATCTCTAGCAGCTCCCTATCCTATAAAGCTATCTTCAAAATGGTAATCATCTGTACAACAAATTTCACACATATGAAGAGGCCATGCATGGGTGAGTATCATAATACCCAATATGACACCCTAAGAAAACTAGACATAAATCATCAATAATTTTTATCTAGTAACAACGATATAAAAATCCATCCCTAAAAAACACCCATATATAATCAAGAAGGACACCATGCCTCCAGGTTGTCATAATCTACTACCAAACAATGATTATTCTTGATGAAATTATTTTTCCTAGAGAACGCACTCCATGATCCATGATATCACTAGAGACCATCATCTGAGAGTTCATGATCATTAGGCACCATCTAAGAAAAATCATTGGTCTATAAAGATATCAATCATCAGATATGGGATCACACCGAGGACTACTAGTGGACTCCATAAACCTAATATGGATTAATCCATGATGTTGGAGATCATGTTATGATGATAAAAAACTCTATTGCAATGGAATTATTGATGGAGGATAAACCCCCATGCATAGAGGTCACACCAATTCCAAGACCCCCACATTGGGTATATAAAGAGATGATAGAGGATCTCACTCTTATGCCTTGGAGAGACACCACAAACTCTATGAAAGATTCATTTTTTATAGGGGGGTAACAATCTATATATATGGGCATAATTCTACACAATAAATATGAGAGGATAGACTAAGGGAAAACACTCAAACCAATACCATAACAAAATCAAAGAATAAAAGGGATCCCAACACCCTCAAAGGCGGTGTACTGTGTGGAATGGGGGTAAATGGTTTGTATAACCAAAACATGGTATTAACATGTTCTTAATACTCATAAAAAATGTTAATAACCATATTATTGTCATGAATGTATATTTACATGACATGTAGATATATTGTGGTACCCTCACTATTCCATTTTTCTGTTTTCATGTATTGTTGTCCATGCCCCTGTACCAATACATGTACACCTAGTCGTTCCCATATACACCTAGCCATGTAAATATATCCCCTACTTCCCATTTCTATGTATCATCCAAGATGTATTCATGTCCTCCATCAGGGGTCATGTGACATGTGACATATGTCACACTTTGTGTGATCCTTTTCTCCTCCACAGAAACCATAACATCACAATGAGGGTCCTACTTGGTGTGAAATCTCCAGATTACATGTTGTGTAACATGAGATTTTTCAAAACCATGGGTTCTTCTCTACATCACCATCTATGCTATCCCTGATATGATTCATTATCCCAAGCTTTGAATCTTCTCTGAAAAAACCTTCATCGAGACACCTGTTGATTCTGTGTTAAAATATTAAGAAAAACATTCCTCGATCCGCAAGATATACCTCCGATTATACTTCGCCTTTGTTGAACCTCAATCACACTCTTGATTTTAAACCACACATGCGGTTTTGATCTGTGTCACTGGATAATGGTTGAACCATGATTGAATACCAGATATTCATCAAACCATGGTCCAAGGAAAATTCATAGAATGAACGTGTGAGGAAATGTGGGTAGATATGAATAAACCCTATGATTTGGAGAATAAAAATAATACTTGGTTCATTCAGCCTCTATCTATTATCAAATAATTTGAAAAATGATATTGGAAGTAATAATTTAATAATAAATCAACCATAAATAAAATCTATTAACGATTCACGAATCAATTCTTATTCATGGAATTGATTAACATTTAAATGGGATAAATAATGAGTTAGAAATCCCAAAAAATAAATCATCCTACCTATTTTTTGGATTGATCTCTAATGATTAATTTCCATTTTTATGTCATTCTCAAGGTTTTGGAACTATGAAAGAGAAATAATCCTTGATCTTGATCGGATTTGACAACATTCTTCAAGAATGATCTCCTCCAATGGTCCTGTATATGAATTGGGTTAAGTGGAAAACCCTGAGATATCCTAATAAACATGTATATATAGAGTAAACATGTCACCATTTCAATCTAATAAAATTAAAAACAATAAAAAAATAATTATATTAATTTTCTCGGGTGACTTCACCTTTCTGAAACAACTGACGCTGACAAAAGATTTTGTCACACCTAGGGTAAATCCTATTCTTTGAGCTTAACGAAGACCTTATATTTCAAATATGAGACTAAATTTAATATTTATTGTACTTTTTAATTAAATTTTCATTCACATGATATTAATTTTGTTAATATATTTCAAACATTTTTTCGGGGCTCATTGGAACTCAGAATCTTACATCGTCTTAAAGCCTAACTCTAAAAATAACCCATAATATATTTTAATGTAATACAAAGAAAAATTATAGTCTTCACATTATCATTTATAAATTATATAATTTACTAGAATATATATTCCATAATAATTTATAAATTTAAAATTTCATTCCATGATATTTTTAGTAATGAGTTGTGAATATGAAAATGTTGACAAAATTTGTTTAAGTATTTTTTTAATGAATAAATGTTTTATATTAATAGCGAGTTTTAATATTATTATTATAACTCAAAAAATAGAAAAAAATTATTTACTCTTTAATATCAAAAATTAACAATAATTAATTTTCTCTATTTATCTGTGATTGAAATTTATAACATTATAAAGGTTAGTGGCCAAACACACCAAACAAGAGCATGCTATAATCAACTGATAAGTATGATTATGATGTTATTTTGTTATAATATCATTATTCCATAAGTATAATTATATTATTTGGTATTAATTAAATAGATAAATAAGTACTTATAATGGGTGTATTATGAAGGTAATATTTGAATCTATTAGTCAAAAAGAGTAAACAATTTTTTCTCTTGTTATGCTTTTATTTGGTGAACAAATATACAATGATATATTATCATTATTAATATTTAAGGAATGAAAATTTTTTCTTTAAATAATCATAATAATTTCATAAATATCATATTTATTCATTAATTCCATTTTTAGAATCATCCATGATAGGCCGTGTTGAAAACATAAATACCTCATTCATAGAGGTGGTATCTCACATGTAACATGAGTGACTTTTTGATTTTTCAAATGAATGAGTGGGAGGTAGATAATAGTTGTTCAATAAATATAATAAAATTTATGTATAATAATTATAATTATTTCATTATAATATTATTCATATAATAGGTTTGAAATAGAATAATTAATAATAAAATTTTAGGGAGTGGATAATACTAACATTGAGGACTGAATGTTCACTCGAAAGGCTTCTTTTAGGTCGGGGACATCAGGAACTATCTTGGAAACAATGTCTTTAAAAAGTTTAATGAGGATATATTGGAGTAAAATAGGTCATATTCTGAAGATAATTTTTATGTATTGGTGTGGCTTGAAGTGGGTGGATTTTAGCTTCTTTTATATGTGAAAAAGTGGGAATTTTCCTTAGAAACACAAGTTAAGTGAAAGGTAAATAATAGATCACATGAGAGTTAGGTGAGGAATGGTTTGTGAGAAATGTGGGTATGATTTTACAATCTATCAATGGTCTTCTATAAGTCTTAGGGTTCTTGTACATTTAGAATAATTATAAGTAGATGAAGTTACCAATTTTCACCCTTACCATCTATTATTAAATTTCAACCATGGCAGTTATTCTTACACTAAAAATATTAGATAACCCATCATATCAAATTTGGATGAAATGATTACAATTTTAGACACAACTAAATCTAATTATGTTTCAAAATATGTGATAACTATCTTTTAAAATAAAAAAAATAATATGTAAGAAAACATTATTTTGTTTAAAATTGAGTGTCTATAATATTAAGCATTTTTTGTATAATTTCCTATCAAATAAAAATTAAATTTGTGAATATATATATATATATGTTAAAATATTTTAAAATCATATTAGAGTCATAAAAACTTAATATTTTAAAATATTTAAAAATTATCAAATGTTTATAAGATTATTCTATTGAATAATAATTTTTTACCGTATAACTATTATTTACTTTAGTAACATAATTATATATTAAAAATGACTTATTTTTATATGATGATAAAAAATAAAAAACCATTATATTGGTTTCAATTTATAGATTTGATACAAATCAATTATATTATAAGAGTTCCTAATGTATAAAAACAATTTTAAGAAAAATATATAATTTTATCCTGAAAATAATATATTCTTATTACATTCCTAATAATAACAATTGTATGGATGTTAATTTTTTTATTCTATATATTATTGTTAATTTTAATTCATAAAATTTATTTATTCATTATTTATCTATATTTATTGATTACATTTTTATTTAAAGTAACCAGTATTTTTTTTAAATTAAATATGTAAAATTACTATAAAAATGTTGATTTTATACAATTTGTTTCCTTATTAAATACATATTTATTTCACAAAAAAATATATTTAAAAAACCCATGAAAATATGTGACTAATACTTAATTATAACATATGAAGGGATGGCTATCGTGGGTGGTGATTCACCTAGTGTGGATCCGAAATTGATTTCCAAAATCTTGAAAATCTCTTGTAAATGTTTTTTCTCAGGCCCCATATTGTTGATTTTGTTATGTCCAGGGTTTAGAGAAAACAGAAGATAATCAACCTCCCTTAAGGGATCATAAAATGAGCTTCATATGTAATATATATACAACTTTATTCTATTACATTTATACATAGATATCATATATATTTTAATTGTACTTATACCCACCAACTCCAAGGGTATGTTAGAACAACATTATAATCACAATGACTATATATGAACAATGAATATATATAAGTGATATGTTAAACTCAAAAATAATACATAAAAACATTCATGCTATTTTCATATCTTCCAACATTAATATTTTATTTCTCATTCTCAACTATAATTCAATAGTTTCCATCAAGGTTATTACCTTTATAGAAAACCATAGGGATAATTATTTTATGATAGTTCAATTTTTTATTACTTTTTGATTTATTCCACTCTTATTTTTTTAATTTTGTTTCATATTTCATTTATATAATGAATTTTTATTTCGCTTTAATATTTTTATCTCAATAAAATGAAACACCAATTGTTTTTGTTTAGAGATGTGTGTGAAAAATACATTCAACATCATATTTTTTTTGATGGAAATTGATACTAAATTCTTGAGGTTTTACTCTTTATCCCCTTAATTAAAATTTATCTAGGAATATTTATACTATTCTTCTTAGAGTAGTGGAATTTTTTGTACACAATTTTGAAATACAAATCAACATGTATTAAAATCTCATCACCGATGTTTAATGCTACAAGATACAGTTGTTCCAGACTGTGAAATGATTAAATTATTCAGCCTCCTTTATCCCTCTAAAATGTGACATCATTATAAAAATTTTCATTTTTGAAACTGAAAATTTGTAAAAAAACACATTATATTTTACATATATATTTGAAACATCATTTATAAACTTTTTTCAACAAAACATTAGGATATGATTTAACTTGAGTTGTTTGAATAATGGTTGGTAATTAAGATATTTAAAATTTTCATCTAAAAAAAGAAATAAATATTCTTCTCGATGGTCACCATCTATTATAGCCGAATAGTGGTATTCTATGCATTTTTAATTGGTCCATTTAAATTACTTGTTAATGTCTCATATGGTATTCTCTAAAATGAGTAAGATAGTATAATTTGGATTTCTAAATATTGTTGAATGTTTACCATGATTAATTTTGATAATTATTTATAAAATAGGGTAGTATATGTTTTATTTATGTTTTAATGTAATTTTTAATGTTGTAAAAGTATTCTAAATCAATTGATCTGAATTTAGAGTGACTATTGCATCCAGATTTTCTCAGAGACTAAGGATGGTTATGTGTATCTTTTTAGAATCAATCTCAAGGATTAACTTTGTTCTTGAGAATAATTTTTTTGAATTAATAATAATGTTGGATCTGATGCTTTCACAAGGGCGTAAATCATTTTACTATGACATACTAGTTGTCTTCCCACATTCCCATATTCCAAAGGTGGGAAGTATTCATCACTTATTCGTGGAAATTTTATCCTTGATAGAAATGGGATGATGAGATGTTGGTCTCTCCTTCGGTGGCTTCCTCCATGGAACTCGTCTCCTAGTCTACGACTCCCTCGTAGATTTAAAATGTTGGTCATGAATCTAATTCATGGTTCCATATCATTGTGGATTCCAGTTAATTATACTATTTATGTTAGGACATTCCAAGGGGTCCTGTCAGAGCATCCACCTTCAGTTAGGGGAGTAGTCACGTTGGACCTCGCTGGTGTGTCTAGACAATGAAACACTGGAACTCCAAGATGTATTCCCCTTATGATATATATTCTCAATGTCATGAAAGACAGAGGAATCCCACATCGTCTATGAGAAATTGTATGCCATAGGCATGCCTCCAATGTTTTCTTCGACTTCCCATGGTTAACACGGAGTATGATGAATGTTTAACATCAAGTATTGATGGATTAGATTGATAAAAACACTAATGAGAGTGGAGCAGATAGGTACATCCCTAAGAGGAAACACCTGGGAGGCTTAATAGATGGGTAGATAAAAAAACACCCAATGAGGATGGATCTGAAGGTGATTGAGTCCCAAAGAAGGGTACACCAAGTTTTACCATTGGCTAGGATTGAACCTCATTAAGGCATCATATGTACCCTATATAGAGGACAGAGGATCGAGGTTTACACAATGGAAAACTACCAAACCACTTGTTAGAGAATACACGTGGTTATAGTCCTGTCGTAAGTGGAAAAATCTTTATTGTATGGTAATGGATTTTGTGGGGAATATGTATGGTTAGTTGGATATGGAAATGGACTAATCCTATTAGTACGTGGAATCCCAGGTAAGACTCAGGATGTATGATGGATGGTTGCCTGATGTGAATGGGAGGAATGGGATGGAACCGACGTGAGATGACAATGATGTTGGGATTGAATGTAGGAGAGGCTTCCCACGTATTCCCATGTAAGGGAATCAAAGTACACATAGTTTGGTGTGGATATAGGCTCTTGGGGAGGTGGCCTGTGAGAATGGATGCATAGATGATACCCATAGGATGTAGAAAATTTGGGCTAGGGAATGAACTTCCTGAAACCAAAAAGCTCCAAGGAGATACTAGGATGGGATATGAGTGATGGGCATAAACCTCAAGAAGGATTCCCACGTATCCACGTGGTTGGTAATCAATGTCCACGTAGTTTGGTGGGGGAATGGAATTAGGGTGTACACAAAGGACAGTGACCCAAATACATACTTGGTCTTTCACACGGTTAGTAGCCCATTAAAAGAGGGACACTCTTGGTTGGAATATTCTGGATGTAATGTGAGGCTTACCCAAGGTTAGCTACCCATGAAATATTTTAACACCACTAAGGGACAAACCAAAGATGTGGGTCCCAAAAAAAGGACACTGAAGATTACCAATGTTTGGGATTGAACCTTAGGGGGACATCTTATATACACTATGTAGGAGAAAGGTATCAAAATCCATGTATTTAGAAAGCATATAATTTAATGCAATGTTGGTCGAAAAAGGGCGATACAATTTAACATCATGTAGGACAAGGGAAAATTGATGTGAAGTGGTCTGTACTGATGGGCGATGGGTGTAAAAATTGGGGAGGCTTCCTACATATCTTGTTTAGAAAGGGAATGGATCAAAATACACAAAGTTCAGTGGGATGGGGAATGGGTCTTACACACCAAGGCGACCTATGATAATGGAAACATGGATGGTACCTACAGGAAGTATAACCATCAGGTTGGGTCATGACCTTCCCAAAACCTAAAGGCTCAAGGGAGAGACTAGGATGGGACATGAGTGATGGGCATGAACCATAGAGAGGCTTCCTACGTATCACCATGTTTGGGAATCAAATTCAACATAGTTTAGTGGGGCTTGTAATTGGGGTGTACACAAAGGACCGTGACCCAAATACATGTTGGGGATTATGAATTTTTATCTTTTTATTATAATAGGGACACACATAGATGAAAGAGTATGGATTGAATGTGGGTATTATGCATGTTTAGCAGCTTGGGAACTGGTCTGACATCACTTAGGGAAATACCAAGGATGTGGGTCCCAACAAAGGGGACACTGATGATTACCAATTTTTGGGGTTGAACCTCAGAGCGGATTCCTACATACCCTGTCTAGGTGATTTGGATAACAAACCAAGTAGTTTAAAATCATACAGTTTAAAACCATCTAGGATGAAAAAGGGGGGTATAGTTTAACGTCCTGTGGGATGAGGGTAAGCTGACGTGAAGTGGTTGGTACTGATGGGTGATGGTCTTGAACCTCAAGGAGGCTTCCTACGTACCTTTCTTAGAAACAAAAATGATCAATGTCCACATAGTTCTATAGAGAGACGTGACACCTGAGGAGACTATGCTTGTGAATGGGAACTTGGATGGTACCCGGAGGAAGTATAACCTCTGGGATGAGGTATCACCTACCTGAAACACAAAGGCTGAAGGGAGAGACTACGATGGGACATGGGGAATGGGATTAAACCTCAATGAAGATTCATATATGTCCCCGTGGTTGGGAATCCAAGTCCATGTAGTTCTGTGGGGCATGGAATTTTGGTATGAACAATGGAAAGTAATTCAGAGACTTGTTGGGGCTTACACAGTGTCAACAACCCACCTTAAGAGGGAAACTCTTGGTTGGATGAGTATGGATTGAATATGGTTGTTAAACATGGATAGCTACTTGGGAATTGATCTAACTCATCTAAGGGACATACCAAGGATGTGGGTCCCATCAAAGGGGACACATACTTTTACTCAGGTTTGGGGTTGATCCTTGAAGATGCTTTCTACGTACCCTGTCTAGTAGACAGGGATCATAACTCACATAGTTCAAAACCATACAGTCAAATTTCATGCGGTATAAAAAATGGGGATACAGTTTAATGTCATGCTGGACAAGGGGTAAACCAATGTGAAGTGGTTGGTACTGATTGGTGATGGGATTGATCCTCAGGGAGGCTTCCAATGTATCTTTCATAGAAAGTAAATGGATTAAATTCCCCATAGTTTAGTGGGGGAATGGGGATTACACACCAAGGATGCCCAAAGAGGGTGTCATGTTTGATACCTACTCTGAGCCCATGTGAGTATTGTTCGGTGTGAGAAACGTGAGGAAAAAAAGACCTGATGATCATGTCGTGAAAGGTACATCTCTGAGGAATGGAGTGGGAATTACGCATGGTTAGCGGCCCGGGGAGATATAGATTGGGACATACTCTACGAGGTAGGTATGATAATAAAAGAGAGTGTTTAGATGTATGAGGGGGATATGACCCTCATACCTAAAACATCCCATCAGAGGGTGTCAGGGATTACATGGAGACTTTATGAGGTGTGCATGGTGACAAAGCTCAGAGTGAAAGAGAGGGTGGGAGGTAACCCATGCCCATACCCTCTCTGATCTTCTTGGACCAACCACACATGATCCTCAAGGATTCATAAAGCATAGGTATTTGCAGATCTCAGGGATTCACAGAACTCATGGGCTTGCAAAGAATAAGGGATCACAGAGTTCATGGCTTCACATAGCACAAGGATTCATAAAGCACAAAGGCTATACAAGATATGACTTTGTAATGAGGAGAACCTTACGAAGAATAGCATCTTAGCCTCAGTATGGATTAAACTTGTTTTTGGAGGTTGACTCATGAAGCTTCGGTGCCTCGTGAAGTACCGAGTACCGAAAGAGGTCTCCTTCCGAGGCGATGGCCCATAAGCTCTGCAACAGACATCCCTATCCGAATAGGGGGTAAACATTAGTAAAGGGAAAGGGATTTCACAATGATCAATTATATTGAATGATTCATATTTTCTATTGTTCATAGAGTAAAGGGGGATTTGTGACTTGTGAGTATGGAAGTAAAATGGTTAGGGTTTGATCCCTTTTGAGTTAGGGGAGAATGGTATTTATAGGATCCATGGGGGGCATGATGCTATGAGGGTACACCAAGAATCCAATTGTTCATAACCATCATAGATAGATAGAATCAATTTCGTCACGACCGTGATATCGAACCTCATATCATTTATGGCACAAATCCTTCATTAATTCCCTCTTTAGAAATCATAGAGGAGGTCATGGATTTTCATCGGCCATGGTGATGATGTACTTCATGAAGCATCCTTATTTGAAACCATTGTGTCCTTTGATTATCTTTCCCACACACATATTTTGGCACCAAAATCCCCCCCCCTCAGAATTGAAGCTGAGGAGAAAAATAGTGTCAAATTATGTGGGTACATCACCAAAATTTTAGGTAGATCATGAAGTAAGATATTGAAGTAGGGTCATAATGCGGATAGGTGATGCACGAGTTAAGAACTATGTAAATCTCAGCATGGATGGTGTGCTGTGAAGATTTGGGTCGTCACCTATAAATAGGGAGGATAACTCCTCTTTTTTCCTAAAGTATATCTATAGCTTTGCACTCGATATCTCGATTTGAAAAGCTATATGCGCTCTATGATCGCTCTTTGCGAACTAAGACAACTTTTTCACTACACAACACAATGAGTCTTTAGACTCTACAATTGTTTACTCTGTGAGATTTGTTTTTGTGCCCTTTGAAGGAACTCTATGGCTAGTCTCCATGATTAAGCTCTATTATCGAGCTTTGAAAACCAAAATACAATTTATAAATTCATGGGATTTAATGGCCATCCAAGAATATACATGGGGAGTCCTTATGGATGCTTCCTGGAGGGAAGAGATGGATGATAATATAGGAGTTACGGAATGTGTGTGAATCCATTCAGACCATGAATCCATGGTGGAGCTCCTTTCTAAAATCCAAAATAATTATCCCTTGTGAAAAATATACCATCTTTATGGATTTGGTCTAAGGGATGATGTTCCCATTCTTGAAGCAAGTAGGGATGAACCAGAATATTGGATCAGAAGTACACTAGGCCAACACCAGTGGTTCAAGACTACCGATGGTCATACATTGGATGATCACACACATATCAACAGTGAATTGTTTTATAGACATTTTAACATTGTTTATGGGATGGTTCTAGATCCATAGGTACCTACCCCATAGTACCACATCATCCACAAGTCGGATTTCAGGAACTCGAAGAAGGGGTAGAATAATTATTGTGACTTATGCCAATGTGAATGATTTAAGGAGGATCAGGCCTAGGCTTACTGGGTTTTTTCATCCTGTGAGGAATTCGAGGAACTGATGAAGCAAGTAGGGCTGTATGAAGTTGTGTGGGCCTCCCAATTTTACACTAATTAGAAGAAACAATTGATGATAGAGTTACTGAGCTGGTGGTCATCGAGAAACACCACTTTTCATCTTTACGACGGGGATATAGACATCATTCTTTGGGACCTTCATAATATCACAGGGATTATGATCTTTGGGGAGATGTATGTTGAGTTCCTCCCCATTAAGAACACATGGGAGGATGTAGAGAATATTTCATGGCTAGAAAAGATACTGATGGATCTTGTGCCAAGTGAGGACAAACTGTATGTGAGGGACGTCTAATGAAAGTTGTGGTTTAAGCGTTTCATAAACATCCCATCAAGGCCTACTGCTGAAGGAGAGGAAGAACCCATGAAGCTACTAGTCATTCCTTCCTCCAGTCTAAAGGGAACCCAACATAGTAAAGTGAATTATTATTGGTGAATCTTAGAGGATATCCAATGGAAGCTATGGGGGTACAATGTCAACATCAAGAAGCCACTAGTGGTTTGGATGACTGGGTTAATTTTGACACTTATCTCTAGATGGATGTTGCCGGTACGAGACACACATATGAGTGTGAAGCCAACAAAATTCATTATGGAATCCATGCTGGAGATGGGGAAGCGTGTCAACTAGGGGACCCCATTGTTGGCCAAAATATAAAGGGTTTTGTGGAACATCAGTGAGGGGAAGAAGCTGCATAGGGTGTGCAAAGCAGTCCATATTTTTTACTGATGGATAGCGGCACACATGGGAACTTATGAATATACAAACCCTATTTCTCCTCTTGTATCAGACTTCCAAATAGCTTTCTTAAATGTGGTGGGGAGATTTCCAGCCAAGCTAACTCCATCGCTGATGCTGAACAGAGTGTAGAGGGTGGATGAATTCAATGTAAGCCAATTTCTATTTCCAACATGTTTGTTCACCAATGAAGACCATGGAATTGAGGAGCATATTTCATATCTCCTAGCCTTTTGGGGTGGTGTTTTGGTAACACAGATTGATCATGATCCTATCTGTGAGTTGTACCCCCCACACCACTTTGCAAGGTAGTTCTAGTGCATGAAAAAGGCTGGCCCCGAAAGTCTACTTGGGAGTGCGTTATGAGGACAATCCATTAATTATGAGGTAGATGTGGCTCATGTTTACGTGGTAGTACAAGAAGGTGTGGAATGATCTAACTCATCCAACAACTATCTATTGGATAGTAAAATAGTATGAAAATTGTTGGGAGACATCCTACATAGGGGAAATTTTGAAGCGACAAGCAATCAGCTCTAGTGACGGTGTGCCTTCTCAACCTCATGGATGAGGTTGAAAAGTGGAAAGAACATGAAGTGGTGGTGGGGATACTTAGAAATGAGTGAAATAATTCTAGGACCTGAACCAATCGAGATTCAAGTGGCGGTGGAGGACCCAATAGTCCTTGAGAAAAATAGTCAGCAGGATGGGTGGCCACCCAGGGGGTTCCATAGGATACCCACTCAGGCTTTGGGGAAGCATGTACACAACATAGACATGCCTGAGGATGTTATTTTCCCGAATTCTTGGTAAACCTAGGAGGTTAACATAAAATTCATCAATCCTTCTTATATGTGGCACCATCTTAACTATCTTGGGATGGATCTGTGAGAGATCAGCCCTGCCAAGGCCAACTTTCTAGTGCCTCAAGCAGAAGGGGAGCAGTACATCTCTAAGCTAGAGTAATTTTTGAACTCTTAGGGTACTCCACATCCAATGACGGACTGAGTTAAAGTGATGAACAATCAAAAAGTCCCTCCATAGTTATTTTCTACTAAATTGAGAGAGTTCTTCCCCTTACCAGGAAAATAGAAAGTGATCTTCTTGGTGGAAGAGTATGGTAGTGGGAGACACTTAGAGTAAGGTGAGGTTTCAGACTTAGAGGTAGATGATTTTTAGAGGGTCTTGAGGTAAAACCTAAACTATTTTGATGTTTTCCTCATTCAGGTCACTTAGTCCTTCTCAACAATAATTTTCCCTATGAAGGATAACCCCATACGTAGATCCCATTCTTCCACATTTGTAGATGTTTTTTGGGATCAACACCTATGAAAATAGTGATTACCGAATTTAGCAAGGCTGAAATAGCTAGTGGGTTCTCCCAGAATCTTCATATTTCCCAACCATATATGGGGGTCCACACCTTGGGGTTCCAGTAGTAAAATCTCATGGTAGAAAGAAATTATTTGATCTCTTTAAGTCCTCTTCATCATAAAATATGTAAAATTTTTCCATTGAACTAGGACATCTGACATTTGTGTATTTCTATATACATAATTCTTAAAATTTCAAGAGCTTCATTGGTGAGGATGAATGGGGAACCATGCGCTTTCTTTCCAAGGGAAACACTGATTGTTGTTGAAGTAGGCGCCCATGCTGACCAAACCATAGGGCTCATGATTACAAATAGGACCATTTTTAGTACTTAAGATGAGATTATCGAGGTGGAATCTATTGACAAGGATCAATATAATGACATGGTACCCAACCAAACTAACCAGAAACCAAATAATGATCCTTTTGATGAATTTTTGTATGCGTTCTAGGAAAATGAGCCAGACAACCCAAAGGACCGGAACAAAACAACTTTCGATGTAGAGAAGTGAAAGTTCATACATCACCAATCCTGTAAAATGATCAAGCACTTCATCAAGGAGACCCCAAGCATAATGGATAAGTTATATGGCGAGTATTTGTTCCTAGATGGATGAACTATGCACTAGATTCATGGATTATCAACATCCCCATATGCTCATTTGATATTACATGGAAGAAAATATACATGAACAAGATAGAGACCTCAGTGTGCGTTGGAAGTGGAGGATGTTCGTGAAAATCATGAAACTTTCGGAGGCTGGGAATGATATCCAATGCCTAAGGGAATGGGAGAACAAGTATTCTTCTTTCTTTGATGCAAAATAAGGAGAAATTTCATGATTGAAGGCACAATTCACAGAGGCTGAGGAACAGATGAGGCAAGATTCTTGAGAGATGGCTATTATCCAAGATGATGACGATCGACGCTAGATCATGGTGAATGAATTGCATCCCCTTGCTATCGAGAAGGAGAGGGATATTAATAGGTGATAGAAGATACTTAATATCAAATTCTAGAGAGTATTAGAGCTAGGATTATCCATTAGAGAGGTAAATCCATCAATTGGGGGGACTAATCCATGGGCGTTGTACTTTTTATGAACATACAAACGTACTTTTATGATTTCTTGTTTATTTTGGATACATTCATGTGTCCTATTATCTACTTTGATTAATGAATCTCGATTATAACTGTGAAATATCATTCGATCAATCCCTAAGCTCTTGTGAGTCGTTCCTGAACATGAGAAACAAGGGATTACCACATCATTATTACCCTTGAATAAGAGAGTTCCAACCAATCTTTGTACATCCAAGGTATGAATGACCACTCTGAGTTTTTGGGAAGAATAAGGGGGGTCATGGTTGGAGAATGAGATACTCAAAATATCCAAACCTCACTCTTCCAACATTCTCTAATGCACGATCGGGATAATTATACGGGTTTGGGAATAAATCTGAACAATGGGGAATGAATAATGTGAATTACGATACCCCAAATTCAGAACGCAGAGAGAATGACATGATGAAATCAGATAGTTGTTGACCAAATTCAGAAAAAAATACATGTATCACGTTAGCCTGAAATGGGAATTAAAAATATAGGGGTGGTTTTTGACTATATTCAAAAACACTTGGCCAAACATGAAGTGTTGTCCGATATCCTCCAGAACATTAGCCTAGGATGGTAGATGAGCCTCAAGGCTGAGCATCCTAACCATTAGGCGGTTCATCAGATGTGGAATGAAATGACGATAAAAAATAGAGGTCACACAGAGCTCGGTGATGAAATTATGTTCTATTTGGATAAAGTCCAACACTCATAAAATTACACCACCATGATTAAAGTACACTTGGTGAGTGTAGCAGTCTGAACCGAGATTATGCCTAATTCTGGAAGGGGCTTATCTTTCAAGGACCTAGTGTGATCTATAGTTTTACATTGTTTAAATGGGGATGATAAACATGCAATTTAGGTTCATATGGTGAGGACGATGCATGGAATAGTTTATGGTCATATGGAAAGACAAAGAGGTAATACTATATCATTCATGGATATTACCTTACTTCAACCCCTAAGCCTACATGATCCATGCTCAGTGTAGGAATCCAGGGGATTTATCAGGTATTCCCTTTTTAATGAGATCATGCAATGGTGAAAGGAAATTTCATTTTGGTAAAATCCCATATGAACCAACATTCCTTCTCGACGCGCACAAATGCTCAAAGTTATGATACTAGTGGTGTTGAGGATCCATTAAATGAAAGGGGGATTAAACATGTGATTTATAGAACATGATATTTGGAACATAATGGGAGTGACATGATGATGAAGGGAAAATTTTGAACATGTTTGAAACACATCATCCATTTTGAGTTAACATAGAATTGGGAACAGAAAAATGAAGGTGGACCACTGACCATATTCAAAACGTGGGATTTTCATCAAATTTTACATTGAAATCCATCGAGGTATTGGCCTAGGATGGTAGGATAGGACTATGTATTAGCTTCTATACTATTTGCGGGGTCCCTTCGAATGTGAAAGACAATGTTAAAACAAATAAAGGAATGCATAGAGCATAATCATTACGCATGAAATTTAAGCATCATTCAAGAAGAACCCTAGGAGTGATAATATCAAAGAGTGTACACGATGCAGTTATTATAAAACTGACATGAACGAGGATCAAAGAGGTATGCAACACACAAGTTAATTTTTGGGAGAACCCAGGATGGAAGGGGCTGAGGAGGCAAATGTATTTGTGGCTGGATGAAAGACAAGATGTCTGGGCATCACTATATATCTCATAAGGATGGTAATCAAGCCTCACATAATTATAGAGGAAGATGTGTGTTGTGGCTACTAAAAATATGATGTGAATGAGGACATAAGTTCACACCACACCACAAAATTCGAGGAAACTCTGGCTGAAATGAAAGAAGAGGGTTCATTTTGATGCGGTAAGGCCACAAAAAAGTCTATTAATCTCTACGTATCCCATAAGAATGAGAATAAAGATAAACATAGTTCTTGAAGGTGGTATGGAAGGTGGCCAATACCAAAAGGTGGAAACATCTTCTTGAGTGAAGACATTGAACAACTAGGTAATTTTGTTGTTACATGTCCTAGGTGTTAAAGGCATGGTTTAATATTGTATGATACAGACAGAAGGGATATTAGTTTTATGATGTTAGAGCTCAAACTAGAATGGGAAGATTCCCAAGGTGTAAATGTGTAACATTGTGCTATAATGAAATAATAATGTGAATGAGGATATAGGATGTCCACACCGTAGCACAAATTTCATGAGAACACATGCACAGTTTAGAGTCATGATTTCTGGACTTGGGAATCTCATTTAAGATGTGAACTCCAAGTTTAAGATCATAGTATTTGGACCGTAAAATGTGTGGTTCTTCCATTTATGCAGAAACCATACCCATATCCTTAAGTCCACATGAGCAGTGATTGGTTTGGGAAACAAGGGTAGAGAATATCTTCACAACACATGGAATAATTAGTAGGGGATACAGTGGGGAGTCAAAGATGACCCTCACGATGCTGATTTATCCACTTCAATGTGCATAACTGCATAGAGGGATAAAAAAAGGGTGTCAATATTTCACTTGAACATGATGGACTAGAAAAGGAAATGAATCACATGAAAAATATTTAGTGTTCATTGGGGGTGGCACAACAATAGAGGATAATTGTTGACCGAGTTCAAAACACAACAACCACATTGCATTGGCCCGGAATGGGAACAGAAAAATGAGCATCAAACACTGTCCATATTCGCAACATGAGACTTGTATCAAAATTTCATTCAAAATCCCCAGTGATGTTAGCCTAGGAAGCTAGGAGAGCACTAAGGCCTAGAATCCATGCCATTCGGGGGTCATTTCAGATATGAAAGGTGATAGAAACCCAAATAAAGGGAAATGTGAAACATGAAAACAAATGAAAACATGTGAATGTAGAATCTAACACTATAAGTCCTAAACCATAGTGAATCTAAGCATTTTTTTGAGGCATAATAGAGGTCAAGAAGTCTAGACAAAAAAGGGGGGAAATGGGTTGGTGAACCTGGGGTTGGACCCAAAGATGAAATGTATGGGTGTTCCCACATATCCCATAATGATGAGAGTCAAGAAAAACATAGTTCTAGAAATTTTGTACAGTTTATCATCATGCGATAAGGTTATAAGGGGTATATTTTTATCGAGAGAGGAACATGTTTGGAATAACAGAATAACTCGATGTGAATGGGGACATAATTCTACATACCACACCCTTCGATTCTTAGAAGAGAACCTTGGACAAGGGGCTGAGATATGGAATAGGATAACCTGAGGCAAGACCTGAGGAAGTAATATCTTGGTGCCCCTACGTATCCTATAAAGGCAGTAATAAATCCATATTTAGATATTGAAATCCATGCATTTTAACTTCATTCTGTAAGGAAAAAAGGATAATGGAAGGGTGATACTTGGAGGGACGTTCATGGTGGGGATATTATAAACCTGGAATGAATGAGGGTCAATGAGTTCCTCACCAAACCATGTGATTCCAATAGGGTTCAGGATAGGGGACTAGAAAGAAGGAAGAAATTGATGTACATGGGGCTAGACCCAAGGACAAAATGTTAGGGCATTCTTACGTATCCCATGACTATGGGAATCCAACCAATTTTTTTTCATGAAAACTGCATGGTAGGGTACCAATTCCAAGGGAAATACCATCATGCAGCTCTAGACCATGCATAAAAAAATGGCATTTTATTGGTCTTGTTTGTTCTTTAATGTGGGAGTTTTTTGGGTAATAAACCCATAATGGAGATTCTAGGCGTCACTATAGGAATCAACCCATTTATAGGCCTTGACAAATGGAATTGTGGATGACCAAGGCCAAACATGATGTCCCCTCAAGTGAGGACACTAAAATGTGGTTCTAGTTTTCATCATGTGGCCAGGATGATAGTGTCATAGTAATGGTCATTTGATAGGACCAACCCATCCACTTTAATATCATGTGGAAAAGATGCAACAGTTTAAAGTCATGTGGGATGAGGAAACATAGATTAGTGTCATATGGTTTGGATGCATACGGACGAATGAGGTTCTAATTAGAATGTTTCTAGCATGATAAAGAATACCAGATGTGAATGAGGACGTACGTCCCCACCAAAAGAATGCACAATCCTAGGGGGGAAACATCAGGCCAAGGGGCCATAAACAATTGATGGAAATAATGAAAAGGGGACGGACCCAAAGATGAAATGTCTGGGTGTTCCTACATATCCCATGAGGATGGGAATCACGCCACACATATTTATTGGAATGTTATGCAGATTAGTGTTATGTGTTAAGGATAATTATTGGAGGCACTATCCCACAAGAGGAAGTATGTGGTGCAGATATTATAAACCCGACATGAATGGGGAAATAAGTCCACAAATTCCACACAACAAAACCCCATAAAATGATGTCCAATAGTCCAAACCAAAGAGATAATTGATGAAGCCTTGGCTGGAACTAAAGATGAAATGTCTGGGCATTCTTACATAACCCTTGAGGATAATAATCAAGAAAAACATAGTAATTAACATTCCATGAAATTTAACGTCATGCGGTAAAGACGGTGAGATCATAGCTTAATGTTCTAAAGCTCAGACCGAAATAAGTGATATTTTTTCAAGGGGGTATAAACCTTTACCAAATCCCTAAGCCCAAATGATCTATTCTTGATGTGGGAAACAAGGGTAGAGATGATCTTCACAACACACAGAATATATAGTATGGGGAAATAGTGTGAAGTCAAGGATGACACCATGGTGTTAATTTGTCTTCTTAACGCGCAAATGCACATGGAGGAATAGCACCAAGGATGTCAAAATTCCATTTTAACTTGATGGAGTGGAAAGGCATGTGAATCATGAGTCTGATATTTAATGTTCTATGGGGGTGGCATAATGACAGAGGATGACTATTGACCATGTTTGAAACATGGAATCCATATTGTATGACCTAAAATGGGAACAAAAAATGATGGTCGGCTTTTGACCACAATTAAAATGTTGACCCAATCCCAAAATATCATTCAATGTCCTATTGGATGTTTCCCCAAGCAGTATTAAAGTCTGAAGGCCAATAATCCATACCGTCCGAGGGTCCTTTAGGATGTGAAAAATTGTGGAAACCAAAATAAGAGAGATATAAAGCATGGAAATGAATGAAATCATGTCCACACAGAATACAAAAATCAAAGTCCTAAACCACATTGAATCTCTCCATGTTATGGAATCACCAAAAATGGTCAGTGGGCCCAATTAGGAACATACAACTCAAGGAGGGGAGTGGAGGACATGAGAATCGAGAGCTCTCAAAAGAGAGATACATGTTGTGGTTATTGAAAACCCATTGTGAATGAGGACATAAGTCCCAACCACACCACATACCCCTGAGATAACATAATCCAAGTGTCCAAAAGGAAGATAATGTTATTAAAAAAATAGTTATGTACCAGAAGATGAAATGTTTGGGTGTTACTATGTGTCCCCTGAGGATGGGAATTAATTCACTTGTAGTTTCAAAACCACTCTGCAGTTTAACATCATACGATAAAGGTAATGGATGAAGGATGTTCTGGAACAAGGGCCCCATGATATAGATGTTGTAAACCCGACATGAATGGGGACCAAATAAGTCCCCATACCACACCATATATAGCCCATATAAAATAAATAAAACTAAATGGAGAAGATATTTTTTGTGCTATACCGGAAGATGAAATTTCTGAGCATTCATATGTTTCCCATAAGGAATGGAATAAAGCCAAATGTAGTCTTGAAAAAGTCATGAAATTTAACTTCATGTGAAATGGATGTAAAAGATCTCAGTTTAAGGTTGGAGAGCTCAGACCATTTACAATTTAACATCTTGTAGGATGGGAATAGGTAGTTTAGCATCTTGGAGGACAGAGATGAGCATTTTAACACCATATAGGATGGTAATATATTTTTACATCATGAGGTATGATAATACAGTTTAACATCATTTGGGAAGTTATTACCTCATACAAAGTACTTCTTGAGGAATTTGGCATTGGTGAGAGGAGTAAGATTATCACCATCATAACCGACTAGAGATTATGTACCATTTGGGTATATCTTGTGAATGATATAAGGACCCTCCCTTTTGGGCTCCAAATTAAATGTATTCTTACATGGTATCATTGGAATTCTTAGGGCCAACATTTCATTACCTTGTAAGATAGAGTGGAAGATAACTTTCTTATTGAATGCCTTTTCAATCTTGTTTTGATGCATCTCCATATTATTTTGGGCACAAAGACTGTTCTCATCATGTTGTTCTAGTTTAGCAATATGGATTTCTTTTACTTTGTATGGTTCATACTGATCATAGATGGCTAGGTGTAATGAGTGTAATAAAATCTCAGTGGGAAGGACTACCTCTATTCTTTACACCATAGAATATGGAGTCACCAAAGTAGAATTATGAGTCGTCATCCAGTAATCCCAGAGAGCATTGCGGAGTTTTTCCAGCCAACTCATCTTCTTTGAACCAACCATATTCTTTGATATTTTATAGAGGGATTTTTTAATTCCTTTGTCTTACCATTATCTTATCCATGATAGTGAGAGGTATGATTAGAATGGATATTGTACTCGTTGTACAATTTCTTTATTACAGCCACCCAGAAGACAGTGCCGTTATCAGTGAGAATGGTGTGAGGGACTCCAAATCATTGGATGATATCGGAGCTCAAAAAATCAATGATTTAAGAAGACTTGAATTCTTTGAGTGGAATTACCTCTTCCCACTTGAAAAATTAATCAGTAGAGTTCAGGATGAACCTGCACTGGTGTGTTGTTGGTGGTGGATATGATACCATGAAATTAAATCCCTAGACCATGAAGGTCCAAGAGTATGTGGTGGTATAGAGAGGCTTTGATGGTCGATGCAAAAAATTAGCATTGATCTGAAATGCATGGAACCTCTTGGTAAAATCAATGATATCACGAATCATGGTGCGCCAAAGGTATCCCAATATTTGTATCTGATGTGAATGTGTTGACCGTACTTGAGAGTCCCACAAGAAACAACATGAAATACATACCTGACCTGAGAAATTTTTCTTCCATGAATGAAATAGAGGAAAATACCATAAAACCCATGTCTGTATAAGATATTTTCAAGACTGGGACTACTCAAGATGGTAAAAAACACTGCACACCGTCAAATTCTCTCATGTTCAGCTCGGTCTTTCGGGATATTACATTATTGGAGATAATCAATAAAAGGGGTCATCTAGTCAAAGGAACCTTACCACACTGCAAAATAGGGACCTGAAGGTCCTGATGTGGAGGAACCGATGGTAAGGTAGCTTACCTATGGGATATCATCATCATTCGAAGTGATGGGGGTGATAAATCTTCGATATGCCACCTGGATAATCAAATCATCAGGGTCAGGCTCTAAAATTGAAATAGAAAGGCTGTCCAGGGCATCAGATTGACCATTTTATGATCAAGGGACATGAGTAGCTTTTTCTGAGAAGGGAATTGGGCCTTGAGATGGTGATTATTCTCTAACAACAGTACGAGTTCTGATATCCTAACGATGTAGTCACCGTGAATCATCTTGATGACCAGTTCAAAGACCCCTTTCACATAAATGTGGGGAACTTCAATCATGAGGGACAACTCGAGACCAGTGATGGGATCCTGGTATTCTACATAATTATTAATACAACCTTCTGACAACAAGAATGAATATATTTGAACAACTTGTGTAGGCATGATGAAGATGATAACCATGACCACTCTGTTGATTTTGGGATTATTAATCCTTCTGCCGGTAGGGCTTTGGGAAGTTCTATCAAATTGAATTTTGTAACACAGAATGGATTGATCCACTGAAAGTATTTCCACATCTAGAAAATCAAGATCCAGATACTGATCTATGGTGGATATATGGGAGGTGAGAAAGTCTCCCAATTCCTGTCCCTTGATAGCCTTTTAGGGGGAAAACCTAATGAAAAATTTTGAAGGATCACTACCCACTGGGCTAGATGACCTCTCAACATGGGGAAATTCAGAATTTACTTCAAAAGATCCACTCGGGACACTAGCTGTATCTCAGGGTGCTATAGGTAAAGTCCCAATTTATGCACTGTGAATACTTATGTGAGGAAGCTCTTCTCAACAAAAGAGTAACTAGTCTATGTATCAAGGACCATGCAGCTGAGATAATACGAACTATTCTTTGATCCTTCACTATTCTTCTTGGTGAGAAGGATGTTGATGGACCATTCAAGAGTGGTCACATAGAGGACATATAGTTTTTTGGAAATGGGTGCCATCAGAAACAGAGGTTGTAGTAGGTACTGCTTGATTTCCATAAAAGCAGTATGACACTCTTCATCCCACTGATAATCAAATCCATTCTTCATGATATGGGAAAAGGGACAACACTTCCCAGCCATATTTTTAATGAATCAACAAATTTATGATTAGTGTACATGAAAGCCTCATAGCTCCAAAATTTTTCTTAGAGGAGACATCTGAATGATTAGCTTTATAATTTCTAGATCTATCATAATACCTATATATCTGTCAACAAAGATGAGAAACTATCCAAAGGAGACTCCAATATCACAGGTCAGGGGGTTCATATTCAGATGGCTGGAATAGAGGATGTCAAAAAATTTATCAATAATAATGATATTCTCTTAATGTTGGTGATATTTAACCACCAAATCATCTACATAAAATTAAACCAATATCCCACGGACTGTCTTGAATATTCGGTGCATGGAACGCTGATAGGTAGCAACAAAATCATTTGGAATGAAAGTCATTACATGGTAGAAAGTAGTACATTGTGGTTATTTGAAGGAGGTAGAATCTTCATCCTTTGGGGAAATTTGGATTTGATTATACCAACAATACCCATCCTTGAAAGAGAGAGTGTGGAACCCTATAGTGGCGATGATCAATAGCTCTGTCATAGGAATAGAAAAATGGTTTTTCATACTGTGACAATTGAGATACCAGAAGTCAATGCAGACTCTAATTTGTCTATTACTATTAATTATGGGAACAATGTTAGATAACTATATAGGGAAATGGACCTCCTTGATGAATTTTGTTTTGATGATATTATTAACCTTGGCCTCGACTATGGCACCAGGAGAAGGGTGAATTATTCTAGGATGTTATTTGAAACCACAATGATTTGATGTGAGACCAAGAAAGTGGATGGGGACCTAAGGATATGACCCTAGAATCTCGTCATAACTCTAGGTGAATAAATAATTATGTTGCTTTGGAAATCAATGTATCACTATTGCTCTTCTGCAGGCATAGCCGCCCTGATCGGTGTTGGCCTCAGATTTATATTGGTACCAAGGTTCACCTGTACCAATTCATCATCCATAGTAGAGACACCCTATTTAAATGTGGGAGGGGAATCTTAAAAAACAACTTCATCATCAATGTGGAGAGGATCAACAGTAGGAGGCAACTCCACTAAGTCGACAGATCCATACGGGATACTTGTGACATTCTAAGCGTTAGTGGAATCCTCATCAAGGGATTCCTCTAATGCTGAATCCATGGATATGAAATTTGTTGACTCGATACCATCTGGCCTTCGAACCAAGGGGAAAAATTTTATTATATCAATGAAATAATAGTGAGATAGCTTGAGTCAAGTTATACTAGCCCAAAGAAACAAGAATGTATGATGTATTTCTATTTCCTTAGGTGGACATCTTGAACAATTATTGGATTATGGGGGGCTCTAGGATCATTCAAGACTGATTTGTGTAAGAATACGATGTGATATCATAGTGTTCTTTAGATATTAGAACACACTTCTACCTCATTCTAGAGACAATTAAGTATTTCCCCATGTCAAGAGTCGTGGAATCCAATATGTGAATCAAGAAAATGTAGGCGTCATTCAGGTTTGTCCATGGGTCAGATGCATCGGTTGCATGTTCATTACCATTAGCCTGAATCTGCATATTCATTCTCTTGTAACAGTTGACATCCAATTATAGGTCTTCATAAGAGGAAATGGGAGACACATCGCCTTATGGTACGCCTACTCAACCATTAAGGGAGTACTTAAGGAAAAAATGATATAATGAAGAGACTACCGTATACAGGTGGATCCATGGTCTATCTATCAACACATTGTAAGAGATGTCTTATGAGAAAACCATGAACTGAATCCTAGAAACTAGGCCACCAAACTTAGTATTCAAGAGAATATTTCCAACTGGTGTCTGCTTCGTCCTATCATAAAAAAGAATTTTTAGTCCAAAGGGCCTGAGATCTATTCCAGATAGCCCCATCTTTTAGTACGTCCTAGCCGGGAAAATGTAGATCCCAAATCCCATGTTGATGAGACAACGACAGACTTCTATATCGTTGAATAGACTAGTGGTCTATAGCGGGTGTATGTGTCTCTGTATAGAAGAACCATCATATTCTACAGAGAAAGAGTTATTGGTATGACATTAATCATGCTCAACTATCTTATAATGTAAGGTCTTTGTAGCTGCTACTTCAATCTCAAAATGGATGGGTCTTCTTAAATCCTCCACAAGGTCTTCATGCATATTCGCTAACAAGTGGAGAGCCTCGGAGATAGGAAGCTTCACAAGAATGATGGCAGGATGCTTGAGGATATCCTACTTCTATGCTAAGCATAAACCTCAACTGACTGGTGGTCACTCTATGGTAGGATGTCTGACTGGCACTGCTGGTTGAATCAAAGGATTTTGGCTAGTGCTGGGAATGTCATGTTCATCACTATTCAAATTGTATTGAGTGACTACTGGTTGAGGGATAAATGGATGATCACATTCGATTAAAGAATATGTCTGACCATAGAACATTCATGGTGGTTTTTCCTAATCAAGTACCAAAAATGATAGTGGAGGAGCATTTGATGAAATTAGATGAGAATTCTGTAGGTGTTGAGCTCTACGCTAGGCCTGCTGTCTTGTCTCAGTGGTGAATCACGGAAAAATGAACCCTGGCGATTCACATTCCCACGGCCCCTTCGATGCTAGATTCAACTTGGGATGTTGTCAGGGTCCAGCGGGCACTCTTCAACATCAAAAACCATGTAAGGGTTTTCCATATCAATGGTATTGATTGAAGTGTAACAGTGATCATCACTTGAAGAATCTTCCATTGCTGGGAGGATTCGAGGGGATATTTCCATATCTAAGAGCATGAAATTTCCCAGAGTATGGGATGGAGATGACATTAGTGGGGGAATTTTATTTCCCTTGAATCATTGATGGTTTCCCCTTGGGAAGAGGAAGGCTGTGATGTTGATGGAGAAGTAGTCGTTTCAGGTAATGTGGTGAATTCTGAAGGCTCTGGTCGATTCAAATGTGCACAAGTAATATCATGGGAACCTATGACTACCTTTGGATCAATCCAATCATCTTATTTTTAGGTCTCACTATTACAAACCTACTTTCATTTACCCTCGCTTTCACTGTCATGTTTTATAGACACACATGCCGCCTATGCCATGGTTGGACCAAACCTGACTATGTTCATATCGAAATAGTCATAAATCCATTATTTAGACACATATCATCTGTTGAGTTTGTGCCCAAAGAACCTGTTATATGGGTAGAATTTGTGAGGATCAGTGAGATCCACCTCTTGAAACATCTTTCATTCTAACAACTGTAGGATTCCAAGGTCCATGGATATTCAAAAATAACCAGGGAACAGAGCCTTGTTATATGAATAGGTCTGATTTTTTTTTGATCTGGGAAAGGAGATATAGGATCCTTTCCCTAAATGGGGGCTTGAAATTCTTATTGAGGAGGTGTAACCTGATTGTATAACCTAGGTGGTGGTGGTGCATTATTTAGGGGCACCTACCGATTTTGATGTTGGAACTACTGGGTTGGGGTATGAGTCTGAGGTGGTGGATCTTGATGGGGATGTGAACGTGTTTTGTCTAGTAATATCTACCACTATGTAGGGGAATTTTCCTTGACCAAAATATTAGTCTCAGCCTTGACAACTATTCCTACAAGAACTATGGGGGAAATAGAAGTGAATGTTTGGCTTTCTGTAAATATTCCTCTAGATGATATGCTTTTTTGGAGAAATAGAGAACTCTCCCAGGGTAGTTCTAAGTGATGAGATAAGGGACCAATTCTACCTTGACATTCCCCACACACATTATTAGCAACTATTCTCAAGTCATCAACATATCAATAGAATTGGTGAGACCCTTCCACATAGAAAAAAAATCTAAGACCCACTCATCAGGCCTCTACTTGCATTTGAAGAGGTCAAAAATGATAATCTTGATGGTGGTGGAAATGAAATGGTAAAGAAAATGTTTTCATAGAACATACCATCTAGATATAGATTGAATGGGTAACTGGCTATAACAAAAAAATACAGTCCCTTCCAATGTATGATAAAAACCCCAGAGTTTGGAAGCCTCCAACTATATTGGAGTTCCCAACATGATTCAACATCATGAAATGAAGTTGGACAGATGTTTCAGTGGGTCTCCTTTTCCATTAAAAGGGAAGAAGGTAAAATTTTCGATACCCAGGTGCATTGGAAAATAATCCACCCATGTTGGATATGGCTTTCCATCAAGTGGGATCTCCACTATTTGGGTTTCTAAATCCTTTAGGCAGGCAATGATAGAGGCCATGGGATTAACATGGGGAAGATTATTTTCCTCACAAGGATCTCTGAACACCATTGCATTGAAAGGTTATTCATCATGGTATGTAGGACCAGTGGATCATGGAGTGGCTGGTGGGATGACTTGTGGGACTAAAAGGGGAACGGCACATGGATTGGATGGGGGAACTTGATATGGGTCCCTAAGAGTTTTATCATGCAGCTCAGGTAGATTTGGTGATGCATGTCAAGCCTGATTTCCGTAATCTCCAGCCTCTACTCTATCTGTATGGGTAGGACATGCAAGTTCACTAGGAGGAAACTTTCCAGTGGGATGTTGTACCTGCTACTGCTACCCTTTTCTAGGAGTAATATAATCTGGTAATTTTTTCATAGCACTTTTTGTGGAAATTCATCGACTATATTATTTTTTTCACGAGTTGTTGATGCAACACAACCTTTTTAGGGCCATCTTCTATTTTTTGAACTGACCCAGACTGGTCAGAGGGATTGATGGTCCCAGTTTTCTCTATACCCTTATTTGGGTCCCGACCAATGGAAATTGACTCTGAAGTTGTAAGAAGGGCTAGTAAATATCTTTTCTAACGATTAACCCTGCCCAAACGAAGAAAAAAGTGTGGCCCCACACCAGGGGGTATGTTCTCTTTCATCAGTCCTTTCTCAATTTCATCCACTTATAGTTCGGCTGTGTAAACTACAAATATGTCTGGAGGCATATCCTCAACATCATATGGCAATTCGGGCTGGTGCTGGATAGGACTAAAGTAAAGTTCAACATTGTACCCCCAACCATGGACCTAAATGTGTGGTGAAACCTCCTTAGTAATTCGTTGGACCACTGTAGATCTCTAGATGCATCATTTCGGGATGGTCCAATGATTAGTGGGAAACTTAGGGAAACGGTCCATGAGAACATAGCCAAGTCATCCATGTAGCATTGTTGGCTAATGTTGATGATGTGTTTGAGGAAAATGGGATAAGCTACCCATCAATGAAGGAGACATAAGTGCATTATCCATAGATTTTGGTGGAAGCACATGACCTCCCCCTAGGTGAGATATTCTTGCATGCTAAAACCTGCTGTTGCAATGGGCCAGAACATCTCAGGGTGATGATCCATGATGACTAGGTTCCAAAAAATTCTTAGATAGGGCTTAGGATCCAGACCTTGGTTTCCCCATTCATCGATCATGGTCCATTAAGAGACTAGTAATGTCATTGAATAATACCGTTAAGATAGTATATTGGCTGGTGGAGAGTACAGTTTGCGAGCTTACAAGATGTCGCCTCTTTGACTGTCTTCCGAAGAATGAAATGAATGAGCCGCCACATCCTTGTAAGATGAACTAATCAACACTACTTCTCGTGCATGGGATGCACTCGTTGATGGTGGGTCATGATATTACTCATACTCTATTGGTCCCCATAATAACTCTGCATGATCTCTAGTTGAGTTAGAGAGTAATCATTTTGATGATAAGGAGGACTGTATAGACATTTCCTTGAATGGGGTGAAATCTTCCACCTCTTGTTTGTACCTGGAAAGGGATACAAGGATTTGGTGGGCATCACTTCCCAAATGGATGAGTCTTATACGACTTATTCCTTCCCCATCCCCCTACATAGAAGATCTAGGTGAGGGTTCCATCACCAAATCATACTCCGCCTCAGAATATGAAAAGTAGACATGTTTGATTGTGGTTTGAAGCTTCTTAGGATTCTTCCTTTGGCGTAAGCGACCCATTCTCCTTCCCATGGATGGTTCTTCAGGACAGGGTATGTTTTTGATATGGGTAGTTCATATGTGCGAATTTGAGCTATTTTGTAGAGGACCTATGCCCGTAGTGGATGGGATATGAAGAAGTAACTTATATCAACTTTTTTTTGACGTGGGAGGTCCCCTGATATGTTGATATGGGGTGTTCGGGGCACCTGAAAAAATGTCGAATGTAACACAAGGAAGAACTCCATATATGATAGTGCTGGTGTGGGGAGGGCCTCCTCTAGAGCTAGTAAACACATGGGGATACCTCCATGGTGGACTTCTATAGTGTGGGGAGGACCTTAGAATTAGTCAGCCCTAGTAGCAGTGGTACGAGGAGGGATTTCATTCTAATTATACTAGACATGAGAAGGGCCTCTAGGTTTTTCATTGATGAAGTGGGGAGAAACAATTATTTGGTGATTGATGGAATGGGGAGGCCCTTCTCTGGAATAGATGAGAACATGGGGAGGGTCTCTATGATTTTGGTTGAATGGGAAAGTAATAACCTCATTTTGAGAACCGGGTCTGCGATAAAATATTCCATACCTGAGACCAGGAGCATGGGGAGGACATTCATGATGAATGACGATGATGCAGGGAGGGTGTTCACCAGATTTGATGACGCTGGCATAGGGAGGACCTTCATACTGAATTATGAAGTCTAGAGGACCTCCTCTATGTATGATACTGGAATGGGGATGACCACCATACTGGATTTCATCATCACTGGTCATCCCACAACAGTTTCTTCCTACACTAGTGATAGTGGGGGTAAACTAGACTCTCTTGTGAGGTGGCTAGTGCCTTAATCCATACTTTTCTCGGATGTTCCCCTACTCTTGGACAGAAATAGGGGGATAATAGCATGCAACGGTGGTGGATTGATCCAAATGACCCAGAGAAGATGATACATCTTGGGGGTGTCTTCCTAAGCTGGCACCCGACATTGACGTCTGGTCATCTGAACTAGAGTCAGCTGTGCATGGAGGTGGAAAATCTACATTTCAGTCTGTAAGACCAGCTAGTGATGCTGATGTGGAAAGGTGGAATCTATCCTTGGTGGCTCCCTAGCTGAAGCCTTGTCTGAGTGGACTCATACATCCCTTACTTCGTCTACTTATGGGAGGGAGTCATAGTAGCACTTTAGGGATAGGCTACTGAAGATGATAAAGGTCAAAGTAGGGAGAAAAGGCTCTCTATGAATCCCTTGGGGGGGGAGGAGTTGAGGGGGCACCGATGCCTCCTTGTTTTGGCAGGATAATTTCCTTGTTGGGATGACCCCTTCTTAGTTTATATCGCTAAACAAGAGTATCAATCACCATCTACTGAATGAATTTAGAGGGATAAAGGGGGCATAGGCACCATGTAGCTGCATGCATGGGATCCATTATATATTAGATAAATCCATTGATAATTTCCATATTCGTGCTTACCCTACCCCTGCATCTGCAAGTGAGAGATGATTGGTTTCATTTAGCTTGAGCTTGGGTCTTGCAATGCAGGAAAATTCAATCGTCAATAAAAACAATAAGAAAGCGATGAATTGTGGCCCAAAGTCATTTAGTATACCATGGTTGGATTGAAATATCCATGCTAAAAATGTCGCAGATTGGAATTCCCAATGATTAACTTCCCCAAACTTTGTGATTTTCACACCAAGCCAGCTATTTTCATGGCGGGAACTGGAATCAGATAGCTGGATCCATGGACATGTTCATTTTATAATGTCTCGAATGCTACTAATCGTCATATTGAATAGAATATTCATGTTGGTTTCACCATTTCTATTTTATATTAATTCATCAGTGTACACATCGTCATGCTACGACACTATTTGTTTCCCTGCATTCCTTCTTTCCAAAGGTGGGTGGCATTCATTACCTACATAGGGATATTTTCTCCTTGATCAAAATAGGATTATGAGATATCAGTCTCTCCTTTCATGGATTCCGCATCATAATTGGTCACCTATTCCGAGTCTCCCTCACTGATTTAAGATGTTTTTCGTGAATCTCATTCCCAGTTCCATATCATTTTGGACGCCGTTTAATTACACTGCTTCTGTTAGGACATTTCACGAGGTTGAGTTTGGGCAGCCACCTTTGATTTGGGGAGTTTTCACGTTATAAATTGATGGCGTGTCTAGGCATTAGAACACTATTACACCTAGATCAATTCCGCTTATGATATGTATTCTCAAGGTCACAGAATCCCAAGGCATCCCACGTCGAGTGTGGGGAATTGTATGCCATAGGCATGTGTCCATGGTTTTAATTGTCTTATGATGTTTATCACGGGGTATGTAGTGAGTTTAATGAAGAGAAGAGATGGATTAGACTGATCATAATGTTGATGAGAGTGGATTAGGGGTACATTCCTAGGTGGGAACACCTAGGAGTCTTACTAGATGGGTGGATAAAAAACACCTAATGCGGATGGATCTGAGGATTATTGGGTCTCGAAAAGGGGGACACCATGGTTTTCCATTAGCTGGGATTCAACCACATGGAGTAATCCTACATAACCTATATATAATACATGGATAAAAACCCACATAGTTCGAGAGGTTTAATCATGGGATAAGGGTATAAAAAATATAAAAAAAACCCGAAGACATATTGGGGCTCATACGGGGTCAGCAAACCATCGTAAAAGGGACACTCCTGGTTGGATGGTTTAGAATTGTGTGAGGCTTATGCATGGTTATCTACCCAAGGGAATGGAATGATCATATCAAGATATGGGGGAATGGGTATGACTCATGATTTATTATGAATGGTTAGGAGAAGTGGATGAGAGGAACGCGATGGAACCGACTTGAAGATGATGGTGATGTTGGACTTTATCCTTAGAGAGTCTTGATACATATCCCTAGGGTAGAGAATAAATGTTCACATAGTTATTTGGGGATTTGGGACACCTGAGTGGGATGAATGTGAGAATGAAAACATGGATGGAACTCGGAGGAAGTAGGACCTTCGGGTTGGGGAATGAATTTACCAAAACACAAAGGATCAAGGGAGAGACCAAGATGGGACACAAATTATGAGACTGGACCTTAGGGAGGCTTCATATGTATCCCTACGGTAGGGAATCAAAGTCTAAATAGTGCAGTGGGGAATGGAATTGGGGTGTTAAAAAAGTACAATGACATAGAGACATTCTAGGTATTACACATGGTTAGCAACCCATCACAAGAGGGGCACTCTTGGTTGGAAGCATATGGATTTAATGTGGGGATTAAACATGGTTAGCTTCACAAGAACTGGTCTGATTCCACTACAGGATGGACCAAGTATGTGGGTAACAAAAAATGGTACACCTAATTTTACCTTTATTTGGTGTTGAACCTAGGGGAGGCCTTCTATGTACCCTGTTTAGGATACATCGATCAAAACCCTCAAAGTTCAAAATCATACAGTTTAACGTCTTGTGGGACGAAAAAGGGGGATACAGTTTAATGTCACATGGGATGAGGTTAAACTGACGTGAAGTGGTCAATACTAATTGGAGATGGGATTAATACTTGGGGAGGATTCCACGTGCTTTTCTTAGGAAGGGAAAGTATCAAAGTGCAAGTAGTTTAGTGGGATGGGGAATTATGATTACACACCAAGGCGGCCTATGAGAATGGACACATGGATGGTACCTAGAAGAAATAGAAACTTTGGGTTGGGGCATGACCTTCCCAAAACACAAAGTCTCGAGGGACAGATCGAGATGTACGTGGGTGATGGGCTTGAGCCTCAAGGAGGCTTCCAATGTATTCACATGACACAAAATCAAAGTCCACATAGTTTGGTGGGGAATGGAATTAGGGGGTACACAAAGGACATAAACATAGAGACATGATATGGATTATTCATAGTTATCATCCCATATTAAGAGGAATACTATTGGTTGAAAGAGTATGTATTGAATCTGGGGATTATGGATGGTTAACGGCCTGAGAACTGGTCTGACTCCACAAAGGGATACACCAACGATGTGGGTCTCATCAAAGGAGAAATTGATGTTTACTAGTGTTTGGGGTTAAACCTTAGGGAATATTCCTATGTAACCAATCTAGGAGATAGGGATAAAAAATAGGTAGTTCAAATGCGTATAGTTTAATGTCACGTAGGGCGAAAAAGGGGGTACAGTTTAACATCATGTGGGATGATGGTAAACTGATGTGAAGTGGTTGGTTCTGATGGGTCATGGGCTTGAAACTCGAAGAGGTTTCCTACGTACCTTGCTTTGAATGGGAAAGGATTAATGTACAAGTAGTATGGTGGGGAGATGGACCCCTAAGGATTCGTAGGTGATAATGGATGCTTGGATTATTGCCAGAGGATATAGAACCTTTGAGTTGGGGAATGACCACCCCAAAACAGAAATGCTCAAGGGAGAGAGCATGATGGGACAAGAGTGATAGTATTAAACCTCGATGAAGCTTCCTAAATATCCCCATGGAATGGAATCAAAGTCTACATTGTTTAGTGGGGAATAGAATTGGGGTGTACACAAAGGAAAGAGTCCCAGAGACATTCTGGGTCTTATGTATGGTTAATAGCCCATCACAAGAGGGATAATCGTGGTTGGAAGATTATGTATTCAATGTGGGGATTATGCATGTTTAGATATCCAGGAACTAGTCTGACTCTACTAAGGGATGGTTACTATGTACCATGTCTATGAGATAGGGATCAAAAGCCAAATAGTTTATAAGCATACATTTTAACGACATGAAAGACAAAAAGGGGGATACATTTTAACATCATGCTGGATAAGGGTAATCCAATGTGAAGTGGTTTGTACTAATGTGTGATGGGAATGAACATTGATGAGGCTTCATAAATACCTTTTGTAGAAAGGGAAAGGTTAAAATTCCATGAATTTTGGTGGGGGAATGTTGGATTATAGATGAAGTCCATCCAACAAGGGTGTCATGGTTAATGCTTACTCTAAGCCCACATGAGCCATGCTCAGTGTGACAAACAAGAGACAAAAAAACCAAAAGATCACATCACAAAATGTGCATATGTGAGGAATCGAGAGGGGATTACACGTGGTTTTTGATTATCCTTTTCATCACATTGTCTAAAAGAATGGAAAGGGAAATGAATTCGCCCAAAGTGATTCATTCTTTGAAGAAAACATCAAAAATCGACAAAGGCATGAACAAGGCTTCAAATGCACAAGAGTCGCGCATGTTACCTCACTGTCGTGCAAGTATACTTGTGCACCACAAAATGGTCGCACAAGTGACTTGCGCGCCCTAAAGGATAACTGCCTGAGGTCTTCTCCAGCCTATAAATAGACCCTATGGGCCCCCCATTTGGGGGAGGAATTATTCCAGAATTTACAGACAGAGCTCTGAATGCCCAAGTCTCTTCTTAAGGTCTTTCGAACACTTCTAAGGTAATTCCTTACCAAGAATGGAAGGTCTAAACAATAGGAGTAAGGTATAAGTGTTAAAATTCCCTAACACTTGCATGCCTAAGTGGTTTTACCCTTAAGGTAAATGGACACACTTGCGCGCCACCCTACTTCTTCATCAGAACTTGCGCGCCATCATCTGGAAAGCCTCTAGGTATAATACCAAGGGTTTGAGGCAAGTCTCCCCCAAGTATTACCCTAAGAGATGAAAATCATGCAAGTACCCATGTGTCGCGTAGGTATACCTATGCGACTAGGACTTGCACGCCCACGCAGTACCTGTGAATCGGCCAGAACTTTCGCGCCCACGAAGTACCTGCGTGCTTGCCAGGACATGCGCACCCCTACCTTTTTGGGTGCCTTTTCTTCCCATTTCACCCCTCTTTCGCTTCTCCACAACTCCTATTCAAGATTCAATCATCGAGACACTCTTCAAAGAAATTTATGGCATGATTTCTTGATTTTGATTCCTTATCTGAAAGGAACTCCAAGGAACATCTCTCAAAATCTAGTGATTTACACATCATTATGTAACTAAAGATTGATATTTCATTCATTCAACATCATCCTTTGAGATGAGAGAGTCTTTAACGTGGGACTCTTTTTTAGGTGTACGCCCCAACCATAATTCTCTTAACCTGGGCCTCCTTTTCCGGAGTAAGCCCCAGTCTCAAATATGGGCATCCTCTTCAGGAGTAATCCCCATGTCACTTAAGTTTTCAAGTACCTTAATCTGGGCCTCCTTTTCAAGAGTATGCCCCAGTGTTAATTTCTCTTAACCAGTTCTAATTTACTTTTGATTTGGGGGTTCTTTCTCAGGAGTAAAATCCAATAATAAGTCCCCTTCTAACTTGGGCATCTTCCTTAGGAGTAAGTCCCATGATTAGAGTATCCAAATCTCTATAAAGTACATATACCTTTATGGACCCTGTTCCTGGATTTCTTCCCTGAAGTAAATCTTAATCCTCATCTATTTTGGGATGTCATACATACATAATCCCCACATCATTTCTTATGATTGCATCTTTCATGGCACAATTGTCTAGTTTTACTAATACCTCTTTTTTCTCACACCGATCATGACTCACATGACCTTAGAGTGTAAAAGTAATTATGACATCTTTCTTTGAGCCATCAATCATAAAAATCATACTCCCTTATTCGAACTACGTGGGTTCTGATTCCTTTTCCAAAAGAAAGGATACGTAGGTAGCCCATCAACGAGTACGATCCAAATTCTGAAATAATCCATGTCCTCCTGAATGTAAATAAACTTCAAGTGCCCCATTGAGTGGATTTAAAACTAGAATGGTCATCATAATGACCAAGAGACTTTTATGTATTTTAAGGATACCATCAAATAAGAATCTCTAACAAATACAGATGATTATTCATCGATGAAGAACCTAAAATACAAATTAATGATTCTCTAAATTTCCTACATATAAATCATTGATTTTCAGATCTAAAGGAAAGCTCATTTTATACTTGTTAATGTAATAAGGATTCACAAACATAACTTAAAACTATTAAGAGAGTCCTAGAGTAGACAATAATTCCCCTCAAAAATGTGTGATGAGTCCGACCTCCCATCCTCTCAACCAATGAAAATTCCTAAGCCTCATCTGTCGACAACTAATGAGCACCTACCTTTGGAATGTATGTCTAAATGGATATGAAATCATTGGATGTTTCCGGTTATACAAACAAACCCATTAGAAACCGATTGGAATGTTTGAACCTTTAATCAACGATATCATCCCCGATTCCAGAGGGAAACAAAAAATGGTGAACCTGACGTGAATCCTTAACCAAGTTAAAATAATGATTTGCTTATTTGTTAGGACCCTATTTAAAAATCAATGAGAGGGCCAACAAAAAAATCATTTACATATGTTCTCATAAAAAAGATGTAGTGGTTCAATTTATCTTGATTACATCTGTTATATCAAACAGTCACTCTTTTCCATGATCTTGTGCATTTCTAGAATGGATTCTCTTAAGTTCACATCTGTGAATACATCTACTGTGAAAACCTCTACTACGAATGCCACTACTGTTACTCCTACTGGATCATTGTCCACTCTGAGTACGACATCACCTACTCAACATCTTCGACGCTAGGTATTAAATGTGCTGGTTAAATTGTACCGTCAACATGATACCATTATAACTGTGGAGGCTGCTCGACAAGCCCTCCAAGTGAACAATTCACCCTGGTCATCCGGACGATGATGACCAGCGATCAAGAAGCAAGCGGTGCTAATTACCATCTCCAACCGTTTCGGGTCGTTATCCCCGGATCACAATCACTATTCACTCCCATATTCTAGGGAGGTGAATGAGCAGGTCCCTTAGGGCCTTAATTCAAGGAAGTAGGAGTCCATCCAGAGGGCTCCCATTAACCATCACCACTAGAGTCGTGCAACTACGTGCCCTCAACATGATGAGGGTGTCGACTCCAGGAATTTGGCTCAGGTTCCTCAAACCTGAGAGGACAAGATGAATCACCAGAGGAAAAATCCGATTAACAGTAAGCAGGTTCTCAACTTTTTCATTTCCGAAGAATTCCACCAACCTAACTTGGTGGAAAACAATGAGTGGGCACACACACCTGCCTATTTTAATTCCACTGTCCAGAAGACTCTTCTAGCAGCATCACGCCAATCCCTCCAGGAAATTCCAGTGGAGTACTATAGGCAGGAACATATACCTGTTTATACGTCATCAGTTAGTCAGCAGGCTCATCTGACTACATATGATGGATCTCTTAAACCATGTTCAGCAAAGTACAATCAGCAGGCACATACACCTTTTAGTATTGATCAAGTCGACCAACAGTCTCACTTGGTAGCACACGGAAAAGTCAGTCGGAAAGCTCCGAAGACAAACAGGAGGCAGACTCAACTCTCTGCCCCCACACTTGAGTACTATCAGGATTCACTGACAGGAAAAGGAGGATAGGAGCAGGCACATATACCTACTCAAAGCACGGAATGGACATATATCCCCATTCCGGCAGCTGAAGTCACCAAGCATATTCTATCAATAGTGAAATAGAACAAGCAAATCCCTCCTCATATTCTGGATGCTTTCCAGGATATTATAACAGCTTCAGCAACATCTTAGGGAAAGACACTTAAATATAACCCTACCAGTGGAGTAACACATCAACAGTTCACTCCGAAATAGACACACACATCTGTTCCAGTCCAAGAGGGTTATGGGGCGTACTCCACCATATCATACGAACAACCAAGTCAGGATCATACACCTGATTTGAGTGGATATCGTCAGCCTCAAATGGAATCTCTCCTGATCAGGCACATACACCTGCTCAGAGCATCCACTTTCATCAATAGGTGGTTTCCAAGGCGATTAAGAAGGTATCTAAGAAAAAGACCCACCCAGCACAATCAAGAAATCAAGATCCAATCTGTAACAAGGCCTTGCTCGATTCTGGAGTTCTTGAAGCCCTCAGACAGTTATCTATTGTAATGAAATATTCTACTACCTCATTTCCCAATAGTGGGAACATTAATTCCGAAGGTCTTCTATAGAAACTTCTTCATGAAGTCTTGCTTCATGACAATTTAGTTGATATCGAAGTTTCATCTTCAGATGAGAGCCACAGGAACCCTCTGTGTTGTCAGAAGACCAAGGAGCAAGAGATCTCATCTTTTGCTGTAATCTTCCATGGTGGTCCTCCCCATGATGATGAATTTCGCTGCGAAATTCCTCTCCGTAGTAGTGATGCACAATGCTCAGAAAATTCTCCAGTGGAAAATGTAGTGCCAAGAAAGTCCACTTATCTTGAGGCACATGAAGATGTGAAACCAGTCATGTCTGATGCTTCATCGCTAGCAGATGAAAAACTTTCCCAATCAGAAGATAGGCCAGGGTGTAGGTCATTCTCCGAACTACCCCTAAGTCATGCATATTATAGTTTGATTAGTGAATTCTCTACCAATATTGTTGAATCTGATGAAGCAACAAGGAAGCACCAGCTCTGCTCAAATCAGGTATAATAATCTTCATTGAATGATAAAGTGGAAATACTGCACATGAGAAAACAATTGGTGAATGGTGATGTGCCAGTCATGTTTTGGCCTCTGGCTGACTCTCAGTATGACATTAAAGAGATGCTGATGGAAGATGGGATTCGTGATATTCGTCTCAACATATGGAAAACTGTTTGTCATTTGAAAAAGAAATTATTATCTTATGATGAATATTAAAATCATCTTAAGATTATAGAAGGGTTACAACGTCAGATTGATTTGGCATCTCTATCAGTCTCTCGATATCTGAATGCTGAAAAGCAACCGAGAGCCCTTCAGCGTTCATGCCTTGGCGCACTAAGAATATTGCACCGGTTAATTTCCAATTCCCCATTTGGTATTCATGTCAGAGGATGGGGTGTTCATGGAGAACTACATTTCACTATGCTCTATAGTCAGAAAATCCCACCAAAAATGGTCTCATGCAATGTTATTGCCTGTGGCTGGCCACAATCAACTAGCTTTGATTGTATTCAAAGGCATGCCCAAGAACATGCCTCAACTAGTTCCTCTCAAAATCAAGAATACAGAGAAAAAGTTGATGAATTACTCCTGCATAAAGCAAACTAGAATATTGAACATGCCTCTCGTATGGAGCAAGCACATCATCAAGTGACAAAAGTGTTGGAAATCATCCAACAGACTTTTGAACTGGGGGATAAAAGTGGATACAGGTTGATGCATCCAGATAATTTCTGGACTAAGGTCCACAAGATCAAGAGATCTTTTAAGAAAGTCTCAGACATAGCATGTCAAGAGCCACCCCAGCTTGCCTGAATGGGGACTCTTTTAAACCAACTCTTGGAATCAACAAATAGGATTTGAGGAGTTGAGAAAAGAGAGCAAGAACAGCCCCAGTCCACCGGACTGGGGACTTTTTCAAATCATCAATCCTCTCCTCAAAGAAAGTAGGTCTTTTCTCAATTAGGGAAGAATCCTCAAGAGTAACGTAGAGCCAAATTATCATGAGATTCTTTCCAAATTACGGTTCATCAAGAAGTTTCTGCGAGATTGAATCAAAAAAAGGCAATGTCTCATCAAAGACACGGATGAAGACAATATCACAGAAATGCTAATAGAAGGGATGCAATGCGTTATGTATCAATCAATGTCCTCAATTCCGTTGTTGCTGATCCATGAGATGAGGCTCACTCAAGGGACTCAGATGAAGAGGTTCATGCTCAGGAAGTTATAGGCATAGACACAAATGAAGAAGGTGTACGTACATGAAATCAAAGGTTTACCCAGAATCTGTGTGTTCCTTCAAATAACCCACTTCACCCTCTCCGAAAGGGATCAAACAAGGGGAAGGGAAAGAATAAAGTTACATATCTTTCCTCTAGAGAAGGTCAATCACTCTTACTAGAGAAATGATTTGCGCAACAAGTGGATGAAATGATGTAATTGAGGAGGATGGATGTAGAACTAATTTAGGGTTGTCTTCCTCTTAAGTGTGCTGGAGTAAGTAAACCAAAGGGATTTGTTGCAGCTACTAAGATGGATCCAGAATATCCTCCTTTATTAGTACGCCCTCACAGGTCTAATCCTACAGGTCAAGTACAACACCAATTGGTAGTGTTGCCATCAGTTGCAGTACCAGCTGCCACACCTATCCAGACTCCAATCATTACACCTGCCCAAGTCCATGCTCAACCGGATGTTTCACAAAAGTTAATAAATACCATTGAGTCATTAACAGCTCAATTAGAGACTATTGAAGGGAAGCATGAATAGGTTCAACCGGAAAAGAAAGCTTACCCTGAATGGGTAGATTCAATCTCTCCCCCATCAAATTTTGGGAATCCTGTATTCCCTATTTTCAATGGATCAGGCGATCCTGAATAGCATGTGATGCATTACGTGTCTTGTTGTGATCCTATGATGGGAACTCCGGAGCAGAAAGATGTAGTGAAACTCAGATGCTTCATGCGAACCTTGCAAGGACCAGCTTTTGTCTGGTATACATGCTTGAAATCCTGGTCAATTACCGGATGGGAAGATCTCCATCAACGATTTCTTCTTCAATTTAGCACAAAATATTCAAAGACAACAATTTTTTATCATAAAAACTGTAAGAAAAGGGAGAATGAAGGTGTCTCTGATTTCATTGCTCACTGGAAGGGATTATCATATTCCCTAAGCTTAGAACTCCCTCAAGAGGAACTGTTGCCAATCTGTGGGGAAAAGATTCATGTTGAATTACACACGCCGCTGATCCCATTGAAATACACATGAGGGTTTCGAGACCTTACCTCAATCGCTCAACAAATTGAAGATTCTCTTATACAGACTAAGGCTAAATCTCGTGTAATTTCATCTACTCCAGGAAGGAGAATGGGTAAAGAAGAAACTCCTATAGTTATGCGTAAACAAGCACAAGTACCTACTTCTACCTCAAAACCATAATCTTCTCGAAGGGATCCACATCCCGAGCATCAACAACAAAGGTCATTTCTTCAAGACGATCAAAGAGGTCAAAGACGAAAACAATTTGAGGATATGAAGAGAAAAAAATACTCTTTCTGAAATGAACAAGTTCTTGGTTACTTAATTTCAGCTTTGGAGAATAACTTGGTTCAGCTACAAAGGCCCAAGAGGCCAAACAAGTAAGGAGATGAAGACCGTCCCAATTATTGCCCCTTTCATCAAATATTGGGGCATCCCAAAAAGAGTGTTTTGTCTTCAAAGACCTCCTGATAAATATGGTCGACTTGGGACAAGTCAAACTGAAAGGCTCTTCAGCCTAGGTAGCATGTGTTACTACTATAGTTTGCGAGGCGGAAGGTGAGTTGCAAGAATTAAAAAGAAAAAATGCACAAAAATATGATTATTGGATGGTCAAAAAGACGATCAACCAAACTCATGCTATTTTGTGAACACACTTGAGGAAAAAAATTGTGCCTCCTGCTATGAATGCCGCAAAAACATCCTCTTCAGAAGGCAAATACTCAAAAGGGAAGCATAATCCCAAGAAGGAGGAACAATCAGAAGAAGATGAATATGTGTCAAAGCCAAAGTTGTCTTTGACTCTAGTAGATTTCATGCCATATAATTCGAAACAATAGGCACCATCCCACCAAATGGCATAGCCTAAACAAGCTAATCAGGCAGAGTCTTCATCGGATGAAGAGTTGATTTTTGGCTCTATTAATATGATTCAATTAATAGATCCCTATCCCAATCACAGTTTCAATTTCGATGAGCCTAAATTCCCTGTATCAAATAGAGGAATCAGAGGAAGTTCTAGAGGCTCATGTTATAGGGGAAGATGTGGATCTTTTTGAAGCCACTATTCCAATTCTACCCCTGATAGAACTGTGTACGTAGCAGAAAATCGTGGTAGAGCCCTTCAGTGAGCTCCGCAAGATCAAGAAAGTTCTTCTACCAATAGAAAATTCAGTCCTGGCACAGTTATTCTGGAAGACCAGTTGAAGGTTCCATCTTCTTCCTCTCAGCAAGTGAATAGACCTAATTGTTCTAATCTTCCAAAGCCAGGAGTATTACCAACTCCTATCCCGGTACATGATGCATCAACTTCCAAAGCATCTGTTTCCAAGGAACCTGCTAAACCACATGTTCCTGTTCGGAAACGCAAACCTCTAGATTAGAAGTATGATGTATTGAAACACTTGGACCAAGTACCATCCAAGTTATCAATTCTGGATGCTTTTAATCTATCAAAGGATCTTCGGGAGGCACTCATCGAGGCTTTGTCAATTCCTCAGAAGTTTGAAACTGAAATTCATGTAGCTGAAGTCGACCACGTAGAGAATAATCATGCGGAATGCCATGAAGTGATATCTTTCACTAATGAAGATGAAGATGATGTCATGCATGGGCATATTAAACCTTTGTACTTATCTGGCAAGGTCAATGGCGTAGACATCCGAAGAGCTTTCATTGAAAATGGTTCAGGAGTCAACCTCATGACCAATTGTGCACTTCGTCGATTGGGCCTCAAGAAATCTGATTTATCTCCTTCTACCATGATGTTACAAGGATATGATAAAAATGAACAAGAACCACTGGGCGAATTTACACTCAAAACTCAATTTGGAGATCTTGTATCCAATTCAGATTTCATGGTTGTTGATCAAGACTCAGCCTTCAACATCTTGCTTGGGAGACCCTGGCTACATCAACATGCGGCTATCCCTTCATCATACCATCAGTGTATCAAATATTGTTTCAATGGTCATGTTGGGAAATTATATAGTGATAAGACCCCGTTCAAGACATGTGAGTCTCAATAAATTGAGACAGAATTCTATCACATGAAGGGAAGGGAGAAATCCATAACAAAGGAGATTACCAAAGCTAATGCTCTGTATGGTTTGGAAAAGATTCCAGTAAATCCATTTGCGCATGTGAGTATAGATTATGTGTTGCCTATCAGTAAAATTGACAAGATAGACCCAAATCAAAATACTGTTATGGAATGATCCATAATGTCAATTACGGCAATCGAGCCGGAAAACATGGGAGAAATTGGCGATCCTCCAAGCAGTGATGAAAGCCCAAATGGTGACATTTTTTTCATATGCTAAAATCCAACAAGTCTACACTTTACCAATCAGTCCAGAAGAAATTATAGCAACATCAGAGGTGAACAATGATGTCGATTCTCAATCCATAATCTCCTCTTTATTACCCAAATAAGACCCTTCATCATCAATCGGTTCGGAAATGGAAGCTTCTTCTTCAAGATGTGAAAATTTTGACATCTCTTCAGATCATGAAAATTATTCTTTATCATCTACTATACAAGTAGAAATGGAAAAAATAACACATGATGAAGAAGAAGAGGAAGATCTCAGAGATGCTCCTCCAGCATTTGAAGATGGTATCTCTACCACTGTGGATGAACCTAGAGAAATAAATATGGGTACAAAAGAAGATCCACACCCCACTTTAATCAGTGCGGCCATGACTCTTGAAGAAAAAGAGATGTATACTTCCTTTTTAAAGAAAAATCGAGACATATTTACTTGGAACTATACAGAGATGCCCAGGCTTGATCCTAATGTTGCTACTCATCATTTGGGTTTACTAGAAGATCATCGATGATTTAAGCAAGCCGCAAGAAGAACACACCCAACTTATGCTTCCAAAATTGAAGCTGAAGTGGATAAGATTATCAAATATAACTTCATCGGAGAAGTTTTATATCCCAAGTGGTGGGATAATATTGTCCCTGTAAAGAAGAAGAACAGAAAATTAGAGTTTGAATCAATTTCAGAGATATTAATAGGCATTGTCCTAAGGATGATTTCCCAGTACTGATTACAGAACTTTTAATTGATGCAATAGATGTCTACGAATCACTTTCCTTTATGGATGGATATTCTGGATATATTCAAATCCGAATGGCCCTAGAAGATGAAGAATCCACATCTTCCAGAGCCCATTAGGGTGTGTTTTTCTACTGGGTAATTCCCTTTGGCTTAAAGAATGCAAGAGAAACATATCAGCATTCCATGCATCGTATCTTAAATCCCTTTTTAGGGAAGTTTGTTGAATGCTATGTAGACGATTTGGTGGTTAAATCCAAACAACGTTCTAATCACTTGGATGATTTGGAAGTCATATTCCTCAAGCTTCGACAACATAATTTGAAGATTAACCCCTTAAAATGTTCTTTTGGGGTAACCTCAGGAAAATTTCTCGGCTTTGTTGTATGCCATCGTGGTATTGAAGTCACTCCTGAGAAGACAAAGTCAATCCTTGGTATGCCACCACCTCAAAATTTTAAATAATTAAGAGGACTCCATGGACACTTAGCCCATATTCAGCGTTTCATCGCCAATTTAGCAGGAAAATATTTAACCTTCACCAAATTGATGAAGAAGGGAGTCACATAGAAGTGGACTGAAGAATGTCAAGAAGAATTCGATATTCTCAATAAATACCTCTTGAGTCCACCGATACTAATGCCACCTGTTGAAGTAAGACCACTTATCCTCTACGTGATAGCTCTAGAGTGATCATTGGGTGCCTTTCTTTCTCAGAAGAATGATACTAGGAATGAAAACAGCCTTTACTACCTTAGTCGGACTATGCTTGAAGCAGAAACCCAGTATTCAAGTATTGAGAAGTGCTACCTGGCATTAATCTTTGCAGTTCAGAAGTGGAGACACGAACTACAACATCACGAGGTCCAATAGGTATCTCACAATAACCCACTCAAATTCATCCTTAGTCGTCCAAGGCTTACAGGACATCTGGAAAGGTGGGAAGTTATTTTGTAGCAATTCGACATTCAGTATGTGTCTCAAAAGGAAATAAAGGGCCAAGCTCTGGATGATTTCCTAGCTGAACACCATTTAGTGGAAGACACATCTTTAGATATTGAACTCCCTAATGAGGAAGTCTTCTCTATTCATTAAAGTCCCCATGCATGGGAAATGAATTTTGATGGTTCTTCCAGAATCCCAATAGGGAGGAAAATGGAAAATCCTAAATTCAACAAAGTTGGCTTAGGAATTGTGCTAATTTCTCCAGAAAAGGTAGTATTACCTTATTCCTTCTTATTGTGGGCGGTTAGTACCAATAATGAAGCAGAATACCAAGCTCTAATTGCAGGCTTAGAATTGGCGCTTCAAGAACAAGTGAATCACTTGAAGGTGAAAGGTGATTCAGACCTGGTAATCAAACAAGTCAACGGGGATTATGCCATCAGAAAAGAAGAACTAAACCATTTATATGATTAAATCAGAGATTTAATGGTGGAATTCCCTTCAGAACTGACATTTTCTTATGTCCCGTGATGACAAAATGCTCAAGCTGATGCACTAGCTAATATAGCCACAGCTCTGGCAGATCCAAATCGGGACGTGAAAACCATCAGTACTGCCCACCGTCATATAATTTCACCTTATGTTTGAATCAAAACAGAGGAAATTAATGAATGTGGTCCCATTCCCGAACAGTATAGTCACACTACAGGATGGATGTCACCTATCAGGGAATACCTTCAAAATGGAACACTTCCACCTGATAGATCTGAGAAAGAACAAATCTGGCGACGTGTGATCAATTTTAATCTTTATGATAACCCAGATCACATAGAGAAAATTCTCTAAAAACGTGGTTTTGATTGAGTCTTCTTCTGATGCATTGATGGTGAAGAGAAAATGGATGTCATGAAAGAAGTGCATGTAGAAGTCTGTGGTGCCCACCAGTCTAGACATAGACTGTCTGATGAGATTTGAAGGCTTGGATACTTTTGGCCTTCAATAATACTAGATTTTTTTGATTTCACAAAGAAGTATCATTCATGCAATGTGCAGTCCAACTTCATTCATCAACCTCTAGAGTTGCGTCATACAGCTAAATACTCGTGGCCATTTGGCACATGGGGAATGGATGTGGTTGGACCTCACCCGTCAACTACGACCAATAAGTTTAAGTATATTCTTACTGCTACTAATTTCTTTTCCAAATGGGTAGAGGCAATACCTCTCCGAAATGTCAGTTCTAAATGCATTGTTAGCTTCATCAAGTCTAACATCATTACCAGATTTGGTGTCCCTCATACCATATTGATGGAAAATGGCACCAATTTCTATTCATCCGAGGTGAAGAAGTTGTATTAATAATACAACATCAAATACAACCATTCATCTCGGTATCATGCAGCGGCCAATGGAATGATATAAGCCTTCAATAAGACTTTGTAAAATATACTGCAAAAGATGGTGGATAAAGATAAGAAATCAAGACCTGATAAACTCTTCCAGGCTTTATGGGTTTATCAGACTACCACCCACACTGAAACGCGGTCAAGTCCATATTCATTGTTATATGGAACGGAAGTAGTCCTGCCAATTTAAGTTCAACTACCCTTGCTCAGAGTTTCCATTTGTGATTAGTCATCTACAGATGAACAATCTCAAAAGTGATTTAATGAATTGCAATAGTTAGACGAGAAAAGATTGTGTACTTTCCACCACTTGGAATTATATTAGAATAAAATAGCATGATCTTTTAACAAAAAAAGTTCATCTTCATTCATTCACTCAGGGATAATTGGTATTAGTTCTCAGAACTCTAATGATACAAGGAAAGAAACCTCCCAAGCTTGAGCCAAAATGGGAAGGACCTTACTCAATACATAAGGTCTACTCTAATGGAGCTTATTCATTAATATCGATGGATGGAGAACTCATCACTAGTCCAAACAATGCCAAATTTTTGAAGAAGTATTTTGTATAAACATAAAATATATCATTATTGGTCCGCTATGACCTTAAAATGCACAGCCATCCAGTATGATGTTATACTACATAACCAACGGTCCATGCATATGACCCTAAACTATTTTCACATACGTCCAACATGATGTTAAACTGTGTCCCCTTCATCGTCCTTGCTATATGAAGTTAAACTATATAGCAACGGTCCATACATATTACCTTAAAATATTTGTATTCCTTTCATCTCACATGACATTAAACGTTGATGTCCTAACTACATGACACGAAACTGTACAGAAGTCCCTTATGTCCAATGAGATGTTAAACTGCATCATCAATGATCCATACATATGACCATAAACTATTTTTACTTTCATCCAACATGACGCTAAACTGTGAAAAAGTTCCCTAATTTGTCCAACATGACGTTAAATGGTGTACTCTTTTGTCCTCACTGCATGACATTAAACTGCACAGTCCCCCTTTCGTCCAACATGACGTTAAACTATATTGTCCCCACGTCCTATCTACATAAAGATAAACTATACAGAAAGTCCTTGACACGTCCTACATGACATTAAACTGTGATTTGTCCCTGCTACATGACACTAAACTGTGCAGCACCAATAGTCTTAACTGCAAGACTTTAAACTCCATAGTCCCTTTATATGTCCTACACGACATTAAACTATGCATCGTTAAGGTTTTTGTTACCTCTTATTTCTCACACCGAGTATGAATCACGTGAGCTTAGATCAAACATCAACCATAACACTCTCTCTGGGATACTAACCATGTGTAAGTCCCAACAACATCATTTTTTAGGTCGTTGTCCCCAAGAACAACTTGATCCTTAATTTATTCTTTAATTTAACTACGCAGACATTGATCCTTGCCTTCCAGGCTAGGTACGTATGAAACCTCTCAAGGTTCAAGCCCAAAATCAATCTCTTCACATCGGTTCACCTCCATCCCATACGATGTTGATTCATGAAACCGCCCCTAGAATCAATACCATTACATTGGTTCACTTTCATCCTTGATATACGATGTTAAACTATACAACACCTTTTGTCCTGTACGACAATAAAACTTCAATAATCTTTGATACCCTCACCTGAGGGGGAATCATAATTTACATTTATTTTTCAATCATGTTTCATCCCAAAGACTACGTGCATACATGGCAATGCCCAAACCTTTTATCTTGGGTTAAACCATCATTGCACTGAAGTCCCCTTCCGCCCTTCACATGTACAAACCAAATTTGTATAGAGGGCATTTCTAGAACTACGTGGGCTTGATTCCCATCTATATGGAATACATAGGAACATTTGAGTGTCCCTCCAATCCAGCCCCAAGTCTTTTCAGCCTAACCCCAAATTCCACTTTTAGTCCCCTAGCTGAAAAGTCCCCATTAATACACCCATTGTGTATTTTATATAATGTTCCAAGCTCTAAGACCCTAAACCAAGATCTTCAATCCTTTTGTCCCACACGATGTTAAATTGTAGTTCAAGAACAACGTATGGCTTGATTCCCATCCTTATGGGATAAGTAGTGAATTCCAGCATTTCAATTCAGGACCCAGCCACAACATAATTATGGTTAGAATTGATCTATGTATCTCTTTATACGTTGGACAATACCCATCTTTATGTGTCATAATCCAAAACTTAAATATTTTTAGATCTTCATAACCCTTTTCTTGAATTTTAATCACAAAAATGTAAAATTTCTGAGAGTTCATTTACCTAAATATTCAGTACGTGCCCTTATACGGCCTTGCATAAACAGTCTCCATAATAGATTTGTCATCCAAAAGATACTATTATCTGACTATGCAGCCAATGCCCTTAGGTGGCCCTACATAATTCAACCCCCTAACGGGTTTGTCAGATACTGGTAACTTCATTCTTGGGAGGAAAGCCTCCTTTTCCCCTATTGGTCTTATATGACAGTATGTAGGGATCCAAAAAAATAGCTATCCTTAACATATTTATCCCATATCCTTTTTCATGATCTGAAAGTATTCAAGTCTATGGTTTATATTCTCCTTACCTATGTTTGGGTCAGACCTTCGTAGGAGTGATATCCATCCAGCTCTTTGATAATCTTATTTGGAAATATCTTCTGCATATTCAAGTACCTCCTTCCATATAGAAAACTCTATAATTTGGAAAATTTGAATCTCCAAAAACTTTCACTGGCTTTTTAGCACTAGGAAAGTAAATTTCTAAGAGTTAGTTTTCCTGACTTTGCAGCACGTGCCCTTAGGCAGCCTTGCATAAACTGTCTACATAATAGACTTGTTAGCCAAAAGATGCTATTTATTTGACTATGCGGCCAATTCCCTTAGGTGTCCCTGCATAATTCAACCCCCTAACGGGTTTGTTAAAAAATGGTAACTTCATTATTGGAAACTACTTCTTCTAAAAACTTTTAGCTCTTTTTCATATCATTCCTCATATTCAAATATTCTTAAGCCATAGTTTACATTTTTTCCCTCATACTTGAGTGTGGTAATGATTTTTCAAATATATTTTCAAGGAATTGAGTCAATTATAATTCATTAGGTCAAATCAATTTCTACCTTAATCATTGGCCTCTATATGTCTGACGTGCATGACTTTAAACTGCCCACAAAAGACAAAGGAACTCTGAATAAAAGTCACTTTCCAGCTCACTAAACATACATTTAGTATGATTTAGGTGATATTGAGAAATTAAAAAATTCATAGTGTGTAGGGTTATTTATATTAATCATAGTAAAAATCAAACTATGCTTACTAGGCCCATTGGCTTTTGTAAAATTTAAATCATGTTGCATAAGAATCCAGGTACAAATGATTGAAGATGAAAGTGTTTTTCATTGATACCCATAAGATAGAAGGACATCCACATACTATAGTCCCTTCTCGTTTTCATGAATTACAAGAGGCTTTCAACATAACTTTTCATTTGATTTATGGAATCCCGAGCTTCATCAGCAACAACCTGGAATTCATTCATTCAACTTGATATAATAAGAGATGCAGTGATACCAGCTCTTCTTGGAACAATTGTAAAAGGATGTTCTTGAGTGCGATTTGAGAAAATTTTCTGCTGATCAAACTATGACTCTGTTTCCGTCCAAGAGACTTGGGAGATAGATACATGGATTTGAGAATGGAGCATTGGAAGTAAAGATCCATTTGGAGAGATTAGTCTTTTCAGATATTGCTCTAATTCCATGTTTGTCTTCTATCCACCAACCGGTAGCGGAAAACATTTCAGCCCATGGGTTTTCCATTTTCATACCTGCAAGGACATGACATGGAGGAAAAATTTGAAAGTTCACACCAATGTTGTTGCTCTTAATGCACAACATAACTGAAATAGAGGAGTAGTGGTGAAACTTCATCTCAGGCATATAGTTCGTTTCATCTCGAACATTGACTCCATGTAGATGACCATGACCATACAGAGGTAGGTATATGCTCTATGAGAAATTTAGATGATATTTCTTCAAGTATTTAGACAAATATGGGAAAGTACTGTCACATATATAATAGTAATCATGGCCAACAATGTTCATCATGTCATTAATCCGCTTGCTAGCTAGTTCATCAGCTATTCTGATTCTTCTTGGAGCTATTGAATCTGCACAAAAGTTGAATAATTAACTCTTAAGTAAGTTGATTTTTTATAAAATTTGTGATAGAATTAGAAAAAATAGCAAAGGAATTAAGGCATGAAAGTCTAAACTTGGAGCAGAAGTATAGATATACCACGCAATTAATTGGTGCACAAGTATCACCGTGCAGGACCAGATACCTTGATAGCAGTGTGACAATAAAGAGACAACAGAAAATAGAGCAATCTACGCGGTGAAGGTCACTTGCGTGGTGAGAGCTAGAAAGTTTGAAATCCAGATACTTTGTATGGAAATGGGGCCACATATTTATAGGCCACAACCATACCCTGTGTGCCGAAGTCTATCCACCTACAAGTTTCACGCCACTACCTGCGCGCCATACCTTGCGTGCCACCTATTCCTTGGTTTTCTTCTTTTTCCTCAGAGTCAAATCCTCTTTTCTCTCTAGATCCAACATTGAGGGGGGACTTTTGTTGACGCTCATTTTCGTCACATTGTCTAAAAGAATGTAAAGGGAAATGACTTCGCCCAAAGTGATTTATCCTTTGAGGAAAACATAAAAAATCAACAAAGGCATGAACAAGGCTTCAAATGCACAAGAGTCACGCAAGATCCCTCACTGTCGTGCATGTATACTTGCGCGCCACCTAATGGTCATGCAAGTGACTTGCACTCCCTAAAGGATAACCGCCCGAGGTCTTCTTCAGCCTATAAATAGACCCTGTGGGCCCCCATTTGGGGAGGATTTTTCTTGAATTCACAGACAGAGCTCTGAACGCCCAAGTCTCTTCTTAAGGTCTTCCAAACACTTCAAATGTAATTCCTTACCTAGAATGGAAGGTCTAAAACAGAGGTGTAAGGTCTAATTGTAATAATTCACTAAAACTTGTGCGCCTAAGTGGTTTTACCCTTAAGGGAAATGGACACACTTGCGTGCGCCGCCCTAATTCTTCATCAGAACTTGCATGCCATGTTTTGGAAAGCCTTTAGGGATAATACCAAGGGTTTGAGCCACGTCTCGCCCAAGTATTACCCTAAGGGATGAAAATCGCGCAAGTACCCATGTGTCGTGTAGATATACCTACACGACCAGGACTTGCGTGCCCACGCAGTACCTATGCGCCGACCAGGACTTGCGCGCCCACACAGTACCTGTGCGCCTGCCAGGACTTATGCGCCCCTACCTTTTTGGGTGCCTTTCTTACCCATTTCACCCATCTTATGCTTTTCCAGCTCTCCTATTCATGATTTAGTCTTCAAGACACTCTTCAAAGCCATTTATGGCATGATTTCTTGATGATGATTCCTTATCTGAGAGGAACTCCATGGGACATCTCTCAAAATCTAGTGATTTACACATCATTATTTCACTAAAGATTGAGATTTCATTCATTCAATCTAATCCTTTAAGATGAGATAATCCTTAACTTGTGCCTCTTTTTCATGAGTAATCCCCAACCATAATTCTCTTAACCTGGGCCTCATTTTCAGGAGTAAGCCCCAGTTTCAAATATGGGCATCCTCTTCATGAGTAAGCCCCAAGTTTCTTAATTATTCAAGTCCCTTAATCTGGGCCTCCTTTTCAAGAGTAAGCCCTAGTCTTAATTTCTCTTTACCAGTTCTAATTTACTTTTTATTTGGGGCTTCTTTCTCAGGAGTAAAACCCAATCATAAGTCCCCTCATAAAATGGGCATCTTCCTTAGGAGTAAGTCCCAAGATTAGAGTATCCAAATCTCCATAAAGTACATATACCTTTATGGACCCTGTTCCTGAATTTCTTCCCGGAAGTAAATCTTAATCCTCATCTATTTTGGGCAGTCATACATACATAATCCCCACATCATTTCTTATGATTGCGTCTTTCATGGCACAATTGTCTAGTTGTACTAATACCTCTTGTTTCTCACACCAAGCATGACTAATGTGAGCTTAGAGTGTAAAAGTAATTATGAAATCTTTCTTTGAGCCATCAATCATAAACATCATACTCCCTTATTCGAACTACGTGGGTTCTAATTCCTTAAAAAAAGGATACGTAGGCAGTCCATCAATGGGTATGATCCCAATTCTGAAATAATCCATGTCCTCCTGAATGATTATAAACTTCAAGTGCCCCACCTAGTGGCTTTAAAACCAGTATGGTCATCATAAGGACCAAGATAATTTTATGTATTTTAAGGATACCATCAACTAATAATCTCTAACAAATACAGACGATTCTTCATCGATGTAGAACCTCAAATACATATAAAAGATTCTCTAAATTACCTACATATAAATCATTGATTGCCAGATCTAAATAAAAGCTCATTTTAGACTTGGTAATGTAATAAGGATTCACAAACATAACTTAAATCTATAAAGAGAGTCCCGGAGTAGACAATAATTCCCCTAAAAAAGGTGTGATGAGTCCAACCCCCCATCCTCTCTAGCAATGCAAATTCTTAAGCCTCATCGGTCCACAACTAATGAGTTCCTACCTTTGGAAAGTAGGTCCAAATGTGAATGGAATCATTGTTCGTTTCTGGTTCTACCAAAAAACCCGTTAGAAACTGATTGGAATGTTTGAACCTTCAATCAATGAAGTTATCCCTGATTCTAGAGGGAAACAGTGGTTACTATCCCAAGAAGATGGAGATTGTGACTTACTCTGGGAGGAAGGCCTGACCAGAAAGGTGGCTATCCTGATGTATGATGAGGATATGTCCATCATAACAGAGAGATCCCATCAGAGGGTTTTGAGGCTTCTATGTAGACTATCTGAGGTGTGCGTGGTGACAAAAGCTTATAGAGAAAGAGGGAACGAGAGGGAACCCATACCCATCCCCTCTCTGATCTTCTTGGATCTACCACCCAAGTAGACATCATAGTTTAACATCGTATATCAATGATGCGGGTTCTTGATAGTTTATTTTTCTCCAACTCAGAAGGTAAGGATTTCCTCATCACCCCTAGGACTTAGAAAACTGGTGCACTTCAACCCATGGTGGAAAAATTTTAAATGGAGCCAAGTTTGTAGAGTAATCCATTGTAGGACTCACATTAGCATGGTTATGGAGAGAAGAAATATCCTTTAGTGTGCCTAGGTGAATAATCATGAGGCAAAGAAACAAAAAATGAAACACAACCTAAGGGACACTAAAATAAATTCTTAAAAACCTGGAGGGCCGCATGGGAAAAGGGTTTGTGAAGCAAGAGGACTCACGGAGAGGGGATTCGCAAAGCTCAAGGGGTCACATAGCAGAAGGATTCGTAGAGCTTGGGGGTTCGTAGAGCTCATGGGCTCGCAAAGCATAAGGGATCAAAGAGAAAATGGCTTTGTGGTTGATATTTATTTTTTGAGAACAAAGGCTCATAAAGGATATGGCTTTAAAAAGATAATAACTTTGCGAATCATAGAGTCTCATCCTTATGATGAAGTACACATATTTTGGAGGGAGCTTCACAAATCTTCGGAGCCTAGTGAATTATTGAGTATCTAAAGTGGTCTCCTTCATTTGTGATAACCCATAGGATTTATGAAGGGAGTACCTCCCTTAAGAGGGGGTAAACATGAGTAATGGGAATGTGATTTTGGAATGATAAAGTACCTAAAATGATTATTTTTTCCCATGGTTCATAGAGAAAAGGGTGCTTAGTGACTTGAGAGTTTGGAATGCGAATGGTCAGGGTATCGATCCCTTTTGAGTGAAGAGAGAAGTGTATTTATAGGTTCCCTAGGGTTTGAGAAGCTCTAAGGGCACGATGTGAAGCCACTTGCACTTCCCAATCGATGAAAAATTGTGTCAAGTTCATCAAAACTATGAACTCGACCTTCATCTCCTCCAAGGAACATATGATTCCTTCATTACCTCCTCAACGATCACAGATGAGGCCTTTGTTCTGCATTGGCAACGATGCTCATGGACTTTGGGAAGTGGCCTCTTTTGGCACCATTGTGTCCTTTTCTTATCTATCCCACACACATATTTGGGCGCCAAAAAATGTATAAAAAATGTAATAATTACTAGTAACTTATGAAATGATTTTATTTTATAATAATAATTTTCCCTTAAATTGTTTTATAAAGAAATAAAAATTTCAATAATTATCTTATAACATCCAATTCTATGTAACCTTTCCTTGACATATGGGAACTTAAATATATCCTAGGTTTCTCTATGTTGGGTTATTAATAACTTCAGAACTTCCAATCCTCGAATATATCTTATCTTTTTTCTTGTTGGGAAAATCTACACATCATCCACTTAACCGATTTTAACTTGGTTCATCCATAACATTAAATTTATCAAAGATGAGGGATATAAATTGTTAAATTAATACTTTTATAAAAGGAAATCTATCACCCATTTAAGTAGTAACTCATATTTTTTTATACCTTAACATGTGAATCTCTAGGTTTTATACTAGGTTATCCTTTATCATATTCGAATTAGGTTTTCCAACCTAAGTAGTTATATATATATTTTATATCACCAACATTCATTTAAATCCATCAAAATGTTTCATAAAGAGAAAGTTTATCAACCTGATCATATCCCCCTATTAGTGTAAACCAAGTGATCCGTTAGGAAAATATATTCACCACTAAGTCAATATTGAGTTAATACCCAAACAACCTTTTAAAATGTTATTATCTCTTAGTGCATCTATTCTAAATTCTAAAACAACTTGTTTCTATCCAAAAAATATATCATTTATTGAAAAGAAAATATTCAATACATTAAAAAATATTAGGGATGTTTTCCTATATTTAGGAATATCCCCATGATTTATATTATTTTTTTTGTTTTCTAAATTTGGAAAATGATTAAACTAATGACTAGAATTCACTAAACCATACTTTGATTCCATTTGAGACATCCTATAAATTCACATTAAGTTCTAGTTATAAAAACACATTATTTTTCATAATTCCTTTGATATTGGGTGAGATGATCCATGCCTAACTTGACTATATTTAATAATTACAAAATTTATTCTCTTAAATAATTCTAAAACCCCAACACCGCATATTTTATTTTCTTGGGAGATTAGTTAGAGAAATATACTATTTCATATAATTGAAATTATTTATCCATAATTCACCATACTAGACCCACTATAGATATATTATATATCTTACACATCAATATTTTCTAGAAAAAAAGGAATAAGATATGGTGATCTCAAACCCTCAGTAAGGGAAAAAATTTAAATATTTCTTAATGTAGTTGTATCATATGCATATGTGGAAGTAATAATAGGGGACGCATATCATATTAAAAGGAATATGGAAAAACATTTGTTTTCCCTAAGTCATATTAAAAACTAAATACCTCAAAATGATCAAACATATTCCAGGGAATTAGAGTGTGGAAATAAGAGATAATAATATGTATATATTGAGAATAACATAAGCATATAGCATAAAATAGACATGAGTAATACACATAAGTATATGAAATCATATCATTGTGAGAAAACCCAATGATAAACATGCATTACGTTTTGAACCAAATAGAATATTGATGCATCATGTTCTGAATAATGAAAAAGTTCAATGAATTGAGTAACAAAAAAAAGAAAAAATTCCCATGCATCGGGTTGTGATAAATAAAATTTCTTGTGACATAGTATGTGAATAAGGAAATATTACTAGGAATCACGTAGTGAACAAAGAGAAATTATTATGAAACAAATCATTCTATCATGATGTATTAAAATTTAACTAATTAATTGGAAGGATATATACGACACAATCTATCACAAAATTATCATCCATGTATATGTTTTCCTTATGGAATCAATCATTTGTCATATCATAATGCACCAAAGGAAATAAAATGAGTATAATATCATTTCTAAATGGTAACACATGAAATTACTGAAATAATTATTTTGGTTGATACAAAAAATTTATTCACCTAAAAGGAATATTTCTTAACATAATTTATAGGATTAATCATAAAGAAATTCATAGGGGATACAAGTAACATCCTCATTTCATTTGAATGTATAGGATGTTATGATATTATTAATCTCTTATATTTTTAATTTTTATTCTCTAATATGTGTTTTAATGAAGATTGTTATTTGTTATTTAGGTTCCAAGAACGAACTGTGAAATATTTTTGGAATGGAATGATCTTGATGTTGATGGAAAACTGCTACTAGCTATCCCATGGAACACACTGGCCAACTGTTGGTGTTAAAGTGGGTCTGTATTGTTCTATACACCACAAAAAATCATCAGTGTGTCAAGTACAAAGGTACAATTAATATACCCTATGTGTTTAAATTATACTAATTTTACCAAATCATTTAATACCCAAATATCACACTCTTGAGACAATTTTTAATTAAATAGATCCCTCTTGGTCTCTAAAGATCTCCCATCCATCTCCACCTGATCCATCAACCTTCGACTAATCTGGGTGATTTTGATTGTTAGTTTTATTTTATATCTTTTCAATTTTCTAATTATCCATTGTAAAATTATTAATGATATATATTGGATAACTTTTTTCCTTTATGGCCTGATGATTAATTACTCATTTATTAATAGATTAATGGTAGATCCAGCATGTTGAAATTTTTTTGTGATCAAACCATGATCTAACTTTAACAATGAAAGTTCAATCAGAAAGTATTAGTGAATCATCATCCTCTTAACACCTCAAAATTCTAAAATACAACTTTTTATTCAATAGTGTTTATGAAACATAACCCCAAGTGTAAAACGAGAACATAATAACCTAATACATTATAATATATTTACTATCTTAAACAAATATAATATATTAAATAGCTCAAAATTCATTCAAGAGAGACCATCCTAGATAGATTGTGTTACATGCAAGAGAACCGTTTTAGGATAGCTTGCGTAACACGCATGACCTTGTTTTAGAGAACAATAATATATTATTAAAATAGTATTATTAATTATAATATTATATAACATTGCAATTATGTTAGCAATTATCAATATTCGTAAATAATTTATGAAAATTTATGATTTATATAAATATAAAATTAATTTAATGGTTACAAATTATGTAGAAAAAATAATAACCAATTGGATATAAAAATAATAATTATTATAATTACGCCTACAAAAGAGTTATATATTAATAAACATAATTATATAAAATCAGTGAATGATTTTTATATATTAAATCAAATAATTATTATTTTCTTCCATTAGGTATGATTGGTATAAGAAAATAACAAACTCTATTTTACACATAAAAAACTATAAATTTATAAAAGTAATTTTAATGTAATTTAATGGTGAACCGATTATACATATGAATTTTCCACTTTAATTGATTTAATATGTCATAATAAACTTCATATTCTAAAGAGAAGCAGAATAATTGTTTTAGGTTGAATTTTTTATATTTTTCTCAAACATTTAATTTTTTAATGAATAGGTAAAAATACAGAATTTTAGTTTAAAACTGATTTTCATATAATTACATTATAATGTTAAATTATACTTTTAATTATTTAATGTTTTAGTAGATAATATTTTTTAAAATTAATACAATTTAGGTCATTATAATAAATTTTAATTTTAAATTCATTATATTAACATATTAAACATTCATCCTTTATTACCTTAAAAACCTGTATTGTTTTCCCATCTATATTATTAAATTTAAATTAATTTCTGCCACTTCTATTAATAGAAATTAAAAAAATGGATTAAATATTTGGAATAAAAATATTTTATGATGTCGAATAATGTCAACTTAGTTTTGGAAAAAAAATATAAGTGAATGTAATTAAAATATATTACATTTATTAGGAAAAAATATGCTTAATAAAGTACTAAATGTTTAACTTAAGGGCTCGAATGAACTATCCATCTTTCCAATACCCATTAGATTGACCTATATAGTCCATAAACATTCCATGATTTAGTTTTGTTGTTTTTATGACTTTTTTTAGGGATGAACATGTATACACCTAACTAGTTTCTAAAAATTCCAAGTGAGTCATTTTCCTTCCTTATAAAAGGCCACCACTTCTCCCCATTCCTCAAACCTCTAAAACCACCTAGTTTAGGCCAATATAATCCTATATAGCTTCCCAAAATACATACCCTTGTCCTTTAAGATTCAGTTTTTGATGAAATACTTCCAAGGAATCCTTTTAGTACAATCCAAAAGTAGTTATCTGATTAAGAGATACCATCTTATCTGAAGTTTTTTAATTATATTTCCATTATCTAACAACTAATATCTTCTTATTATATTATTTTATAACAAAAAAATTATGCTAAATATACTAGGATTTTTTAATTCTAATTGTTATACATACACATCCACACACTTCTATCTAATGGGTAACAAACATTTTGTTTCTATATACAGAAAAATACTGCCTCATGAAATAAATATTGTTCATTTTTCCTTTACCACCTATCATGGTGGCCATTATGATGTACACTATGATTATATATGATATTTATGATATTTATTATTTATATGTTGATATATAATCCTTTTATTACACATAACATTAATACATTACATTTTAAGTTAATATGATAACATTATTTGAGGAAGTGTGGATTACCACCCCCTCAAAGAGATATGATTCATTCACACTATACATGGAATGTATAAAGGATGGTTTTTATTAAAAAAAGGTGACATAAAAAATCTTTATATGATATTCATGACATAATTACCTTTATATAAATATACTATATATATATTATTTTCGTTTTTACCATTCCATACACTTAAAAATTGATAACGTCATTCGTGGACGTGTGGACTACCACCTCCTCAACATGGTAGGACTATTTTTACATAACAAATATATATAGATAATTACATATGATTAAATAACATGGTATTTTTAATATAATGATCATTCTGGAATGATATTGTGTTAACTACCTTCTTTCCATCAAGATCATTGAAAAATGGGAACGTTACTCATGCGTAAGTACGACCCACCGTCTCCATGATCGTAACATTGAATAATTACTCATAAAAAAATTTAAAGAATTATTTTAAAAATATAGTTTATTTATATTATTTCCTGAAAATTATTATTTAGATGTTATATAATGTCCCCTTTTTATTATAGTTTACCTACCAATGTTTTTTTGTTATATAAACCAAATTTGCTCAAAACAGTCGATAAAAAATTAATTATTTAAGTTTTTGTATAAAACACAGTAATAAATGAATTGAATGTAATGATAAAAATGAAAATGGTTCTCATTAAAGTATATAATTAATATAATTTTATCATAGAGGTTGTTAAAGGATGTCTACAAGAAAGGAAACATAAGGCATGGGATTCTCATCTCACTTTTTTACATTCGTGAGATAAATGTCATGTTCACCACTTACATAATTTGTGTGGTTTGTCTACTAACTATTTATATATGTTATATAATTAAATAATAAATATTAATGTTATTTAATAATTTCTTTTAATAATCTTCCTTCATAAGGTTTATTATTTAAAATGTTTCACAGTGGTATGGGAAACTTCGGAATGATGAAATATTATTTTCCCCAAAGAAATATAAATTATTTTTAAAGAGTATTTCCATTAAAAGAAAATTATATTACATTTTTTTAATAAAATCTTTCATTTTACACTCATATAGAAATATATGACCGTTTTTATATATTAGTACAATTTATATGGTCTTTGGTTCTCAAGGTGTTTTATAAAATGTTATGAAAAAAAGCCTGACTTCATTTATCTCTTAAGTAGGAGAAATAATTTTCTTGTAAATACATTTATTTGTTTCAAAAATTTAATTATTTTATTATTATTTGGTAAGTAAAATTTTAACCTTTGTTTCTTTTACTAGTTTTTTCAATGTAAACTTCTTTTCATCTTTAAAACAAGGCATTTTTTAACCATTTACAGTGAAAAATGAATGTTCTTTTAGGAAAAGTATGAATTTCCCACCACCATTCTTATGAATATTCTTTTCATTGTTTTAAAGGTTAATTTTTAATAAATTTATTTTTTATTGTTAAATTCAAAGAAATGGTTTTTCAAATGGATGCTCAAAACGAATTGATATTATCCTCACGAATGTTTTCAAAATATATATATTTTTCAATATTTCCATTCATCATCAACAAAGGCCCCTTATTTTTATCCACATGGTGTTTTTTATTAATAAATCCATAATATTCTTTTGGATGGTTTATTATTGAATTCACTACTGATAATATTCACATTTATTTCCTTGCTACCTTTTTCCCTTTTAAATATTTAATTTCCTTTGATCATCAAACATTGAATTTACCATAGTTTACCATATCATTTTCTAGGTATGTGTAATGATTAAATCATACATCATTGTAATATAGTGTTTAATTTGAATGTTATTCAATAATTTTGGCAAATATTGATAAATAAGTATCTATTACTCCAAACAGATATTTGATACAACAAATTGTTAAATCAATTATTTGAGATATAAGGAATATTTTTGACTGGTATGACACATGTGGGGCCTGGTTATAGATATCCCCTCAATGTATCAGTAGTCTCTGGGGGAAAGTCATTTGGCCAGTGGAATTAAATGTTTTTTAACTCATATGTTGTAAAAAATATTGTGAAAGGTCATGATGGTAACGGTAACATGTACCTAGGAAACATGCCATACAATAATCAAGATTTATCATCATATTAGTTTTTGTTATTATTCATCCATGAAAGTTTAGTCAAAAAATATATGGATACATTTCATTTTATGTTCATTGATTAAATGTCATGTGTTTTTGTTTCATACCTTCCCATAATGATTTTTCCTTATCAAGATACTTCAATGTCATGTGTTTCAAGTTATTAACTTGAAATAATTTTTATGCACATAATTATTGGTTTTTTCACTACATGGTATGTGAATTTCATTATTTACTATTCAATAATTATCAACCCCATAAATTAATTATTTATTCATCAATATTTTTACCTCATTAATCATTTGATCTCACCCTTAACATGTTTCTTTTCCCTAGGAATACAATAAGTGTACTATGAATGATATTTGGGGATATAATAGATGGAATAAAGTTATTCTCAAATTTATTTATTCAGAAAGATGGAAAAAAATAGTGGGTAATTAGTTTAATCATTTGTAATACAATACTAATTTGTGTATCTGGTTTACTAAGATGACTAAACTGTCTAATCTATTCGGTTTTGAGTCCCTGTAATCATCCCAACACAATTGATAGGTGATAATAGATCTAGACTATGTGGGGTTGGGTCATTATAGTTGGTATGAGAGGAAGTTTAGTAGAAATCATGATAACAAGATTTAAGAATATACATGTTAGAGAACATAACCCTAAGGTATAATTTGAGTATAATTATTTAAGAACATTCAATAATTTAGTATGTTAATGATTAAATGGATATTCCATGAAATACATCCCTCTCTAGATAATACATATGGATGTGGTTCTGGAAAATATGTATATAAAATTAGTAACTCTGACATGGTGTTCTGTGCATCACTCGGGGTAACCTTGTAATCAATAAAGAGCGTCACTGTACAACTAGTTTGAAAATCCTAGGAGATATTCTTATGAAATTTAAAATTTTATTTACAAAGAGTATAAAGGATTATAAAGATGAATAAACAAGGTTAAACCCAAGGTGTTTAAGATTGAAGATAAGGTGTAATGGTTTAGAAATCCTAGAAATGATATTGTAGTCAAAACCAAGGCCAAGGAAGGACCTATATAGAATTAAATGGATAATGTATTTATGTATTAGGGTTTTATTTTAAAAATTAGTTTAAAGGTTATTTAGTAATGAACCTTATTTAAAGGATTTAAATTCAATTTATTTTAGAAATTATATTAATTTGGTTTTAGAAATGGACAACTAATAAGATGGGTGAAAACTAATAAAATATGGAATGACCATGGGTATTGAACCCATAATTGTAGGATGATTAGGTTTCACACTAAGCATGGACCTACGCAAAGTCATTGTAATATTTTAATTTATATTAGATAACAATTTTGATGAATAAATGATAATGATGAACCAAAAATATCAATTTTGGGGATTAGATATTAATTTATTGACCATATTGGTTTTGGAAGTTAGTTAGAGGAAAATTGTTAGACTTTTCACTCTTATATTGGCCTTATGATACTTTAAAAGTATATTTTAGTGCATTAAAAATAAAATAATTCATTATTGGTAATTAACTTATAGGAATAAAGGGATGAATTAGAATTTGATCTAAGAACAACCAAATGTTTTGATTGTTCACATGAAATTTAAAACTCTTTGGTATATTTCATAATATTCATGGTCAACGAAAGAATTACCCAAAATTATGAAAATGATATCGAAATAAAATTTTGTCCTAATGCCTTAATTTTGGTTGAACTGATGGTCTACTAAATCAGAACATATTTATGAATTTGAAGCCCTTAACATTCTGTTGATCATTTAATTTTTTATGATTGATGACCTCAATCACTCTTTATAAATATCTGTTCTATTCTTCCAAGTATGTATCTATATTTTCCACTAATGTTTTTTTATGTAGAGACCTAGTTACATGGTATTCCATTCTATCTTTGTACATTCCATGATCTCTTTTATGTAGGATAACCTATGATCCCATCTCATGATGTGGGATTTTAATATAGTAAATATCAAAAAATATATCACCAAGATTGAGTTAAAATTGAATTGAAAAAATTTAAATACATTTGGGATAATTTAACATCAAGAAATTATAAAATAAAAGTTTGTATTCAATAGTTTTTATGAAAGACAACAACAAGTGTAAAAAAGAGAACATAATTATAAATACCCAGACCCGAGAAGCCCAAATATAATTCCTTACTTTATTACATTGGCATGATTACTCAGAATTTGTATCCCAAAGGAATGAATAGATTAGATGTTTTGGAAAACCAGATACAAATATATGATTTAAATTACAAATTGAAAGGAAAACAATATATAAAATCTATTGATAACACCCAATATCACTTAAATTACCCCTGCATGTCATTCATAAAATACCTCTCAGAATCCAAGGGAAAAATCATATGAAATAGGTGAGCTCAAATGATGCATAATGGTATAAAGACCAATGAAATATATAACATAAATAGTGTGGTATGATGAAAAAATAATAACACGTGTCATTAAAATATAGTCATGACCTGTGATGACCCAGACCCCCCTTGGTCCCTTCCTTTGCCAAAAATCCAGTTTCCTTGCGGGGTACCGATCGGTGAGACCGATCGGAGAGACCGATCGGTGAGACCGATCGGTGACACCGATCGGTGAGACCGATCGGTGAGACCGGCCGACGTCGCCCGGCCTTGCCAAGTTGTTCCAGTAACGTTCCTTTTTCGCAAATAGGGTTTTAAACCCTATTCTGCCTTGTTAAAAATATCTTGGGAATCCGAAACGCGCACAAAGGTTTTAATTAAATGCTTCATTAATTCATGGGTCGGTTAAAACCACCCAGTGCCATTAATGATGAGTCAAGCCACGTGGTCAACCCACGACTCCCTCGTCTTCCGTGGTTTTGTGTTTTCATCTCGACCATCCCCAGCTCTTATAAATTAAGGGTTAGGCCGTGGCTCCCCCCCTTCTTCGATCGTGGCTCTTCTGGTGCATCGGGACCGCCGCATCGTTATCCGTAAAGTTCCGCGCCCCCGGCCTAAACGTCGATCATCTATCAACAAGTAGGGAATTTTCTCTCGTCTCTCACTTTTGTGTATCATGCGGGGTGGGCGTTACTTTTGTTCCTATGGAATTGGTTGAACCAAACCCTAATGAAGATAATAAACGAAGTTCTAAAGGAAGAAGGGGAAGGGGTTGTGATCGTTGTTATGCTTTATCTTGTGATCATCCCTTTTGTTGTACTGGTTTATGTTTTCTGAAAATTGAGGCCGTTGGCGGTCGTGTGTGTGCACTTGAATCCCCTCGTGATGTTTTAAATGGGTTGCTGAAATTGTGAACTCCTGCTGTGAAATTGGTTAACCACGTATATCCGGCTGAATAATTGAAAGCACCAGGATCGGCCCTTCTGTGATAACTCCCGGTTAGAACACACGGAATTTGAAATCATGGAGTGTGTTAAGTCGTTTAAATCTGAAAATCCATGACTTGTGTTGGTAGTGGTTAGTGGTTGTTTTCCCTTCGGGCCGTTTGCTGGAAATGTGGGAGGGGATGGGATCCCCTGTTCTTTTTATACTCTCGGTGGCTGTGTGAATTTGGGGGATGGGATCTCCTGTTGGCATGGTTTCAGTGGTTGTGAGTTTTTATCACAAATTGGGGAGAGATCCTCTGTTGGCAGAACCGGGTGTGAGCGTTTTGGTTGATCTATGCTTTGACGTTTTCCTTGGTTATGCTTATGGTAGTTGCCCAGTAGTGCTTAAAATTAATTGAACATTTTGACTGAACGTGAAACAAGAATGGGACAAATGGTTTTGTGGGCAAGGGTCGTGAATTGTGACTCGGACGCTGTGGTATTGTGTTCTGTAGGTTGGCTAGGAAAACCTAAGTTTTGGGTGAGTGTTTGTTACCTATATCTATACTTTTAGCTTTGTGTTTCTTATTCGCGCCCCACCCAAGTTGAGAACTTAGTGCCGAACACCCCCATTTATGGGGGAAGGGTGTTTTTCCCAACACTATACTTAGTGGCTGGTTATTAGCTCCTTTTCTGCTCCCTTTCCCGGATAGCCCAAGTACCTTCGGGCAGGCTGTGATGGCCTGAAGTCCATTATTAGCCCAAGAACCATCGGGCAGGGTGTTGTGGTGGTTGGCCAGGTGTGTGCGGCAGGTGGTTTCCCAAGTGTCTTCGGGATGAGGCCCAGGTGTTTTCGGGCGTGGCAGTGGATCCTTTATCCCAGGTGTCTTCGGGCGTAGCGGTGGTTGTTCTGGCCTAGGTGTTTGCAGGCATGGTTACTTGTGACAGTTGAGGCCCAGGTGTGTGCGGGCGGGATTTGGCAGTGGGACTGCGTGTGGTTGTGGCCCAGGTGTGTGCGGGCGGGATTTGGCAGTGGGACTGCGTGTGGTTGTGGCCCAGGTGTGTGCGGGCGTGTGTGGCAGTGGGACTGCGGTGAGAATGGCGGGATTGGTCCGATGCGTAGGATGTCTCAATAACCAGTGGGGAAGTGGCGCGGGGTACCCAAACATCGATGTGCTCTTATTATATATATTACTTGACTTGCGTTATTTGGGGAGTGAGCCTTGGTGAGGCCTGGGATGGATAGTTTGCCTTGTTAGTTGTTTGGTTCACTCTTTTCTCACGGGACTTTAGTACGTTTCCCCCACTTGTGCACGAGAGTCTTGGTTTTCCCTACTGAGTGTACTTGTATGCTCACCCTACATTTACTTTCAGGTTTCCAGGAGGACTACCAGGGCTGCGCGGGACCCTATTAGTCGGACAGTTGGATTTGTCGCTGTTGTCGTATCTTTGTTTTCTTTTGGTATTGTACTTGAGAGCTTTCTTTTTCTTTTGTACTTGTACCTTGTTGTAAACTGTTTAAACATGCATGGGGTCTTTATTTGGGTTCATTTATATAAACTTGCTTCCTTTCCTTTTTGGGAGGTCGACTTGTCCTTTTTCCCGATCCTAAATAATAAAAAGGGTAATGCCTTCCATTTGCGAGAATTTTCTATACCCTTGGTGCTAGTCGCCACTCCGGGACCTATTGAAGGCGGGTTTCGGGGGTCATTATCTCTCCTTCAACTTAAAGAAGGAAGGGCCTGGCAATCCGCTGACCCTTCCCTCCTTTTGGTGAAGGCGGGTCGTGACATGAGCATAATATGGTCAGAATAAAACATGAATAAATACTTCCATATAAATGATCACATGAATCTTCTACATTAATATCCACCATTAGAATAATAATGTGATTTATATATTACTATTTTCAAAATTAGTTAATGAATTTGACATCCACTATAAAAAATTTATTGAGGCATCGACCAAGACTTTTGAGAATAAATAGTTATGGACTAGGCCAAAATCCAATTCTATTTGAACTCATGAGACAAACTGATGCATCAATGGGATATATAGGGCCCATGACATGACATATTAAATCCAATGTATTAATATTATGAATAATTAAATTATATCTTTAAATAAAAGTATCATATTCCACTTTAAATTATCATATATGAAATTAGTCTAATTAAATAAATGATAAATTCTTGAGGTAAATAATCCTAAAACATTCCAAAGTGTCCCATACCACATTGAAACATATAAATCCTAATCTATTTTAACATAAAATAAAACATAAAATTACATTAAAATAATTTAATTCTTGATATGATATATAATAGCATAGTCTACACACAATGAAATAATGGTGAACATGGCATATATCTCATAGAAGTAAAAGTGAGACTAGAAAACCCCTTTTTAACTTTGGAAAGAAGAGTTAATTTTTGAAAAAAAAATTAATTTTTCATAAAATAATATTTTAAATAGTTATATCCTAGAAATTAAAAAGTAAGGACAGTGAAATTATATTTCAGTCATAAATGATTCCTCATTGAAGGGAAATGCTGAAAAAAGGTTTTTAAGAAACATTAGAAATAAAAAAATTTAGTGAGGTTTGAGGAAGATATAGCAGAGATTTTAAATTAGAAAAGAATGTTTGTTTTCATAAAACCATAAATGAACCAAGACATATTTTCACCATAAAAGGGATGAATTTAAAAAATTGTAGTGTCTTAAAATATATTTGGAAGTTCCCTTGAATCTGGCTTGTTTAACAAGAATAATTGAGAAGTAAAATATTCTAAAACATGTATATTTATATAAATGAAGGATTATATGATATGTATATATGAGTATAGAACATATAAATAGAATTTATAATAAATTAAAAAATGAATCCTTACATTTGAGTAATGATGTGAAAATAGTAACTCGAAGGAAAAATGGGGGTTCGAGTACAATCCCTTAACACTTTCTAATCAATTGAATCATATGCCCCAAAATTATTAATCATCAAATAGGAAACTTAATAAAATAAAAATAAATATATTGATGATATGATACATAAAATATTTGTATAAATACCCCACACACAATAATTAGTGGCGAGTTGGGTATATCTCGCAGATATGAATGTTAGTTGGAAAAACCCGTACCTTACATCCAAATGTGTTATGTACATGACTATAAAATCTTGTAAAATAAAATTAAATCCATTAATTAATTAATTTAAAACCATATCTACATTTATTTTACTTATTATTAATTTTATATTTTCATTTATTTTCTTTTTGATGACTTATAAGAAACAATTTTATTGCTCGGGAGAATTAGTTTCTTTGATTTAATGATCGATACAATTGTATATGAGTATAGAAGTTCATGTGGAATACGTATAAATCTCCATAATTGAATTTATATTATATAAATAAATCTAGAAGTTTAAATGTTTATATATATTATTTGATTATATCGTATGAGTTGGAATAATTTGATAAGACATTTAGTGACAATCATTTTAATTATTATGGAAGTTATTGATCACAACAAACTTGTTTTTTTATCGTTTAATATTATGTAAATATGATAATTTTAGAAGATAAGAAAAATTTTAATACATAAATTATAGTCTTTTTTAGACATAAAAATTGTTTAATTACCAGCCTTTAAGGAGAAGTTGATGAACAAAAATCTGTTGTCCATGAATGTTGAAAATCAGCACCTCTTAGAAGGTGATTTCGTTTTTAAAATAAGAGAGAGAGAGAGAACAATTTTAGAAATTATATTCTATTAAAATTATATAAATATAGTTTATAGATGATTCTAGAGTTATCATGATAATTTTTATAGACCAGGAGTGGAGAGAATAATAAAATAAAATAATTTTATAATAAATTAAATGGAAAAAGAAGAGGATTTTACCTCGAGAATTATCCTCCTTGAGACCCTCCATAGAGAAAGTTGTTTTGGTTTTTTGGGTAATAAAAAGAGCTTCTAGACATGGTGGAGGGACTAGGGAAGAGTATTTGGGTATAATTCTCACAAGATTAATGTCTTAGACATGTGAGGAGAAGAGGGGGTGAGGGGTGGTACATTAGTGGAGGAGAGGGGTGATTTCTCATTATTTCATTCATTGATTTATTATTTTTCTCAAGACAAGAAATAATGTTGAATCACGGGACTAAATATAGAAATATGTTTATGTTATTTAGAACCAGGGGTGCCAACATCATCCATAGATCATATGTGATTCCATAATTCATGTATTTAATATTTATCCTCAATTATCATATTTTACAATTCACCAAAAAGTTTAGTACCTTTGATGTAACACCCTGATAATTTATTAGAAATATTCATTTTAATTTCATTGATGTCTTGTGTAGTACGCTACACCAATATTATATTGCGCTATAAACAAAACCATATTATCTTGTAGTACATGCAACACTATTCTTGGCTTGTGTTGCACGCAAGAGTGACCTTTCTCTATAGTGTGTATTGTACGCAATACTGAGTTCCACTAAACAACGATATAATATTATAATATTATTATGAACTTGCCATTGTGAATATTATTAACCACATTTTTAATTTTATAACATTATCATTCATCTTACACATATTCATGAACATGTTATGAGAACAGAATAAATATTTCAGGTAAAATAAGTATTTTTCAAAAAATGCCGTATTGCCGCCTTTTGATGGAACACCCACTATAAATCTAGTTTTTGACACTCTTATAAGTTAAATTTGACAAAATAAACCTATTCATTTCAATAATTATATAAAAATTTACTTTGGATAATTTTTTAATATTTTTCTATTAACTTTCATATTTTGATGAATAGTAAAAATACGCCAAATTTTAATTAATTTTTTTCATCAAGATAATTTTTATGGTAAAATTATAATATTGAATGGTTTTAATGTATAAATAGAATATATTTTTACCATTTAATATTATGTATGTCATTATCATTAATTTTATATTAAATTCAAAGGTAAAAATATTTCAATATTTTACAATGTTTTAACTTTTAGAACTAGCTTTCTCAACAGCAGGTTTAATTTTAAAGTAAATATATCAACTTATGTGTTTTGAATTTGGAAGAATGTATTTAATATTTGGAATAATTAGGTATAAATTATGTTAACAGTCTAATTTTTATTTTTATACATTATGAATAGTAACTATAGTAAATTTTATTTAGTCTAGTTAAAGGTAAATATGTTGATTAAGGTTAAAAATAATATTAAACAATTACCCTAAAACTTGTATTAATATAATTGGATGATTAAATTTTGTCTTAAAATATACTTGGGTCTAAATGGTATCTTATGGAAGCCACTTGGATTTGATTAAGGCCATTAATTTATTTTATTTATAGAAAGTGAAATATGTCATGCTCAACAATTTATAATTAAAGTATTCTTAATATAAGGTTATACAGAATATAAATTCAATTATAAATACTAATTTGAATGATAAATTTTTTTTCTTCATCATGGTAATTTATTTTTGATTTTAAAGAAATATATAATTACCTTAATATCTTATACACTATTGATGCTGAGATTATTTATTTAGTGAAAAATAAATAATTTAGTTTTTATTAAAATCATAATACCCATCAAAAGGACCATAAAAATGAAAAAACCGTATTAGTAGATTATATAAATAACCTAAGAATACAAGGGTCTAATTGTTCTCTATTTAGAGCCATATAAAATAGATTATCATATTTATATTATTTTATTTCAAATGATGTCAAAGTTGGCACCTTCATAATAAAGATAAAATTTTAAAAGTTGGTTGTTTTAGAAGATAAATTAGACTAAAAGTATTCTTATAAAATATGTTATATTTCTATTAATCATAGTATTTTATTTTTAATTTTTACGCAACAAATCAGTATATTAAATAATCATACAAAAATGTTGTAGTAATAATTTTATTAAGAGAAATATCTAATAAATGGTTCTAATAATATTAGAATAAATATTATATGAACTAATTAGTGTTATAAAAATATTTTATAGATTACTATGACATGTTTGTAATATATTAAATATTTTTTTAACATATTTTTTGTGTGGATTTTATGTAAATTCAAATAAATAAAGAGTGTCAAAATTGAAAATTTTGATATTTTATAAAAATAACATATTATTAAATTGTTTAAATATCAAAAAAATATTTAAAAATTATAAATTGAAATTTATATGGTCTATAATGTCATAAAGTATAAAATTATCGACAATTTAAAACACATAAGTATATATTTATAACAATTTTAAATTTAGAATATTATTACCAAAAATAAGATTAAATATATTAAATAAGGATAAATCAAATTTATAAGGTTTAAAATAATTTCTTTACATGTCTAAATTTTATTAGATGATGATATTAAAAATCTATCTCATCTCATCTTCGCATTTGATTCATTTTGGATGTTTTTATGTAGGGTTTGAGTTTATTATAAATTAATATTTTTGAGGTTTCCAAAAGTGCCCCTCTCCTCTCTTATAAAAGAAAGCCTCCTCCATCTTCTATTAACTCCATTTAAACCTTCATGATTTAACAACCCCTGACAATTCCACTTCTCAACGTCTTTAGTTATATTATAGAGGTTCTGGTATTCTCAAAATACCAACTCTAGTGCCCATATAGGATGTTTAAAAGAGGCACATCGAGGAAGAGGTAATCTCTTCTAACTATTATTTCAAGTTTCTTTCTTCTTCTACTTCCGATAATTTAGTAGTTTCATTATAAAGTAATAGAATTAGTATAAAAAATATAATGATACGTTATTATAAATATTAAACAACCTTATTTTACTTCATATACATTCTATGGAAAACAAAATCACCGCTCGTGCGTACATACGACTTACCATCTCCATGCCATAGTGTAATATGTTTTTCCACCATCACCATAATAGGATTGAGATAATGTTAGAAATAAGAAATACATATTATTATTATAACATCATACGGAATCTGAGTTATTATATCATCGACTACAATTCCATTCAATAATTATGGGAATGATATCATCACTCGTGCATACGTACGGATTACCGTCTCCACAACGCGATGAGATTCATTCTACATGTTAACGATTACAGAATGATTATAAAGTATATATAATAAATAATCATGAAATATATAACATAATAATGATACTATATTTATATATACGTTATTTACTTACTTCTATTCGATTTAATAAGGAAATGAAAACAACGTTCATGCATACGTACGACCAACCGTCCCCATGAATGGAGTATTTCATTCCATTTATCGATCTATTATATATATTATATATTATGAATATATATTATATATAAATCATGTTTTACATTTTAGATATAAGTAATTAGGATCTACATAATCATATGAATAATTAAAAGTCAAAAAACGTATGACAAATGAAACGATTTTTCCCAAAACACTTCTTTAACATGGAATGGACAAATGAACGGGTAATATAATGTCTTAAGTGAATCTTATATGATATCATAAATATTATTATGGTTCTGTTACAAGTTATTAATATGTTTAAACCCACTATATTGGAGTCTCAGACACATATGAAAGAAATTGGACATAAGGTAAGGGATAATTATTCCAATCATATTCCTATCCGAGATTTTTTATTCGTAAGTATTTACTAGGGTTATGTTCATCATCCATATCCATGTTTTCTCAAAATGTTTTCATAAAATGTTTACTAATCTTACATATATTCTTAAATTCATTTTTACCCTTTTTGATTTTTAACACATGGTATGGAAGGAATCTTTCCTTTGATTACCATAAGAGGTACTTTTTTGAATTTTCCAACAAAAGTACGAGAAGAATGTTTTTTAAATTATACGGCATGAGAGGATTTTTAAAGTTTCAAAATGCCTTATTTTAATGAATCTTCATGTATAGGATTTCATGATTATTTTCAACAAAATACTTTTCTTTTAAAATTACATGGTATTTTGAGAAAAAAATATTATTTTGAAGAAGAAAGGAAATTTTCCTCAAGAATTCATTTCAAGTGTTTTATCAAAATTATTTTCCATCTAAGATGAAATTTTTTAGTATGTTTATGTTTCAAGTATAATGTCTCTACTATTTACATGGTTTTATTTTTCTTATGATGAAATGATATCCATTTGCTTTATATGGAATATGTTATGACGGGATGATGTTTAGGAAGCCCATTTTATTCTTTGGGTTATGATGAATGATTTATGTTTATTTTGTGGCACATATAAGAATTATTTCATTATGAGATTTTTGGGACCTATATCTCCCTCTAATGAATTGGGTAAAGATTTATATCTCCTTTGATAATCATGGTTGGCATGGAATGTGAATCTGGTTCAGTAAGACAGGGATGGAATGACAAGTAAAATCGATGTAGTAATGGACTTTGTCCACTATGATGGTCTTGGAAGTAATACCTTTGATACTATGGAAATAATATCATGTGCATAATGGTTTTCCAAAATTACATGTTTTATTACCATGCTATTTTATCATTATTAATGTTTCTTTATGATCTCTTCCTTAAGCACGACCAATATTTGTGTCATTAATCATGATTTTGATGTTTTATGTTCATGTTTTTACATTCAAATGTTTATGGATTGTTTTATGTTCTTCATGTTTACCCTTACTAAGCATTTGAAATCACCCTTTTTATGTTTTCTTTTCCCCAGAATATAAAGAATGGTTTTAGGTAATATAAAAAAGGGGGATATCTTTATGGGAGATGTTGAAGATCTTTCACCATGATTAGAAGATTATTTCTTGAGTTTCCAAAGTCACTAAACTAATATAGTGTTTGGGCATCTGTTTTTCTCATGTATTATGTCTTCCAAAAAAGTAATGTATTGTCTATATACGTCAAGATATGGGTCTCTACAGTTGGGATTAGAGTGAAAGTTTAGTTAACCTTTGGAAACTATGATGGGAAAACTTTAGTGAGATTCCTAGAGATATTCTTAATATATATATAGGGATGTCCATAAGGATAAGTATATATTATAAGTTACAATCCTAGAATTATGATAATGATCATGAATAACCTAGGATTAAACTTAAAACTTTATATATTGAACGTAGTCTCCCTTGATTATGTTTTTTTCCAGGTATGATTTTTTCCTCTCACACTATTCTTTTTGGGTATTAGAAAAATGGATGGAAATAGAAAGATTCATGATAATGTAGGATATGATGGATAATGGAATGATATTATTCATGAGAAACCGAATGAAATGGGATTTGTAAGTCCAAACATCATTATTATGACTAATCAAATATCTCATAATATGATCAATAATCTCCGCTTTTTTAAGTTTCTTGACTCAGCTAATAATAGAAAGATGGAGTTTCATGGTGATCATAGAGGAAACAAAGTTCAATTTCCTTCATGTAAATAATGTGGGAAGAATCATCAAGAGAATGTTTCAAAGGAACTGGAAGATGTTTTGGGTGTGGAAAAGAAGGACACAAAGCCAATAATTGCAAAGGAAAATGTTCATTTAACATAATGGACCGGGATAACAGTATTACTAAGAAATGTACAACAGTTAAAAGTTTTAAATTCGTAATGTATGGGAATTATGAAAATCGATGCCCTAAGGGAAAATCTCATGAAGAGAATCAACATGGTTGTATGAGTAGTATTTATGTGGCTGATGATGAAGAGAATACAAATGATATATGAGATGAAAGAAGTGTTGAAGAATTAAATGATAAAGCTCAGTAAATAGTTTAAGAAGGTAGTATAATGATTTCATGTTTATCAAGAATAATGTATGGTACTATGGAATAAAGAAAAATATTAGGATTGTTACACTATTTTTTTCCCTTGAGTATTGGAAAGTACATGTTGAATGATACTGGTAACCATGAAGAGTGATTGAAATTTTTTAGGAAAGAAGATGATATGTGCATAATGAAGGGATAAAAAGAAAATAATATGTTTGATAGTATTAATGATCTCATGACTGATATAAGGATATAGTGACATCATGGTTTTAGTATATAGACATTTTTGGATTTTGGTATGTGGAATGAGTTAACTTTTGACAGCATTCATGTTTTCACTAAGGTTCTATGGTAGTTCATGTTTCAAGAGGATACACGATTAAGGTATTCACATGTTTGGAATATGAACAACAAGATATATCTCATGATATATGGGGGATAAATCAGGGTAATCACATGCTTGGTAGATGACCTCTCGATTAATATTTTTCTTTATACAATGAGATTGGACAGAAGTATTTTGGATAAGCAAAAATATTTTAATGGATTATGTTAGACATCAGATAGTATTTTTTAAAGCTTGAATTTTTTTATATTATTTTTTAAATGTTGTAATAGTATAGTTTTAGAAAAATGAAAACCCATAGGACGGGAGACAACCCATCGCGTCGGACAAGGATGTGAGAATTGGACCCACCATAGTAGCGCGACATGCCATTATCGACAACCCAATGATGACTTAATTTGGGTAACAATTACATTTATTAATTTAATTTTTAAAATTAAGTTTTAGTATTCTTTTTATGATTTGTTTTTCTTTAAAAGAATATTTCAAGTAGTAAAAAATTTATAACCCTGATGAATTTTGAGGGTGAAATTCATTTTAAGGGTAGTAGAATGTAACACCTTGAGAGTTTATGAAAAAAATTCCTTTTAATTTCATTTATGTCTTGTGTTGTATGCTACAAAAATATTATCTTGCACTATACACAACACTGTATTAGCTTGTAGTATAAACAACACTTTTTATGGCTTGTGTTGCACGCAAAAGTGACCTTTCTCAATAGTGTGTGTTGTACGCAATACAGAGTTCCACTAAACAACGATATATTGTAATAATATTATTATGAACTAGCCTTTATGAATATTATTAACCACATTTTGAGTTTTATAAAATTTTCATTCATCTTACACATATTATAAAACATGGTATGAGAACAAAATAAATATTTTGAGTAAAATAAGTATTTTTCTAAAAATACATTTTTACCGCCTTTTGATTGAACACCCACTATAAATCTGGTTTCGGAAACGTTAATGATTTCAATTTGAAAAAATAAACTTATTCATTTCAATAAGTATATAAAAAATTTACATTGGATAATTTTTTAATATTTTTCTGTTAACTTCAATATTTTGATGAATAGTAAAAATACGAAAATTTTTAATTAAAAACAACTTTTTTCATTAAGATAATTTATATAGTTAAATTAAAATATTGAATGGTTTGAAACTATAAATAGAATATATTTTTATGATTTAATATTATTTATGTCATTATCATTAATTTTATATTGAATTCATAGGTAAAAACATTTCAATCTTTGGAAATGTTTTAACTTTTAGAACTAGTTTTCTCAACAGTGAGATTAATTTTTAAATTAAACACTGAAAATTATGTGTTTTTAATTTTAAAAAATGGATTCCATATTTGGAATCATTAGGTTCAAATTATGTTAATAGGAAATTTTTTTATTTTTAGACATTATGAATAGTAACTACGGTAAAATTGTTTACTACAGTTAAAGGTAAATCTGGTAATTAAGGGTAAAAATAATATTATAAAATTACCCTAACACTTGTATTAATATAAATGTATGATTAAATTTCATAATTAAATATACTTGGGTCTAATTGGTATCTTTTGAAACCCACTTGGATGTAATTAAGACCTTTAATTTATTTTATTTAATGAAAGTGAAATATGACTCACTCAACCTTTAATAATTTATGTATTTTTAATATAAGGTTATATAGAATAGAAATTCAATTATAAATACTCATTTGAATGATAAAATGTTTTTATTCATCATGGTAATTTTCTTGTGATTTTTAATAATTATATAATTACCTTAATATATTATACATTAATGATGTAGAAATAATTTATTTAGTGAAAAATCAATAATATGGTTTTTACAAAAATCATAAAACCCATTAAAGGACCAGAAACTTGACCTAAACGTATTGGTTGATTATATATATACCATAATAATACAAGGTTCTACTTGTGGACCATTTTGAGCCTTATAATATATATTATGATATTTATTTTATTTTATTTTAAATGATGCAAAGTTTTCACCTTCATACCCTAATAAAGATTAAATTTTAAAATTTGGTTTTTAGAGAATAAATTCAACTAAATGTATTCTTATGAAATATATTAGATTTTTCTTCATCATAGTAATTTTGTTTTTATTTTTATGCAACAAATTAGTATATTAAATAATCATATAAAAATGTTGTTGTAATTATTTTATAAAGAGAAATATCAAATAAATGGTTTTAAAAGCATTAAAATAAATATTATATGAACTAATTATTATGCTCCAAAACTTTTCTAGATTACTATGACATCTAATTAATCTATTAAATATTTTTTCTCGAACATAATATTGTGTGGATTTTATTTAAATTCAAATAAATGAATAGTGTCAAAATTGACACTATTTATTTTTTATAAAAATAACATATTATTAAATTATAAAAAAAATTAAAAAACTAAAAATTGAAATTTATATGTTGTAAAATGTCATAAAATATCAATTTATGGACAATTTACAACACTTAAGTAGTTAAAGCTATTTAAAATTTATAAAATTATTATCACAAATAATATTAGATATATTAAATAAGGATAAATCAAATTGATAAGGTTTAAAATAATTTCACAAAATGTCTAAATTTTATTTTACGATGATTTTACAACCATATCTAATATCATCTTCTAATTTGAGTCATTTTGGATGTTTTTATGTGGGGTTTGAGTTTATTATAAATTAATATTTTTGAGGTTTCCAAAAGTGCACCAATCCTCTCTTATAAAAGGGAACCTCCTCCCTCTTCTCATCACTCCATTTTAAGACTTAATTCTCAGAAAACCCCAAAATATCACTCTTATAAAACTCTTTAGTTATATTATTCAGGTTTTGGTCTTCTCAAAAGACAAACTCTAGTGCCCTAAGAGGATGTTTAAATGAGGCACGTCGAGGAATATGCAATCTCTTCTAACAATTCTTTCAAGTTTCTTTCTTCTTATACTTCCTCTTCTTTACTTGTTTCATTATAAAGTAATAACATAAGTATCACTAATATACTTGTATGTTATTATAAATATTAAAGAACCCTATTTCACCTTATATTAATCCTATGAAAAATGAAATCATCCCGTGTGCGTACCTACGACTTACCGTCTGCATGCTGTGGTGTAATATGTTTTTCCACCACCTCCATACTTAGATGGGTATAATGGTGGAAATAATAACTATATATTATTATTATGAAATCATTCTAATTCTGAGATATTATATCATCCACTTCAATTCCAATCAATAATTATGGGAACGATATCATCGCTCGTGCGTACGTATGGAATACCGTCTTCACGACGTGATAAGATTCATTCTCCATGTTAACCATTCCAGAATAATTATAAAGTATATATAACAAATAATCATGAAAAATAAGGAATAATAATTATATTGGATTTATTTATATGTTATTTACTTACTTCCATTCAATTTAATAAGGAAACGAAAACAACGTTCATCCATACGTACGACTTACTGTCTCTATGAACGGTGTATTTCATCCAATTTATAGATCTTTTATATATATTATATATTATGAATATGTATTATATATAAATAATGTTTTACATTCTGTATGTAATTAACCATGATCTATGTAATCATATGAATAATTAAAATTCAAAACACTTTCGACAAATTAAATGATTTTACCCAAAACACTACTTTAACATGGAATTGACAAATGAATGTGTAATACAAATTTGTATGTGGATCTTATATGATATCATAAATATTATTATGGTTCTGTTATAGGTAAATAATATGTATAAACTCACTATACAAGAGTCTTTAAGACATATAGAAGAAATTGGACATAAGGTAAGGGATAATTATTCCGACCTCTTTCTTATCTGTGATTGTTTATTCGTAAGTATTTATTGGGGTTATGTTTATCATCCATATCCCTGTTTTCTCAAAAAGTTTTCATAAAATTTTTACTATTCTTCCATTAATGTTTAATGAAATTTTTTCCCTTTTTTATTTTTACCACATGGTATGTAAGGAATATTTCTTTTGTTTACCATACGAGGTACTCTTTGACTTTTTCTAGCAAAAGTACGAGAGGGGTGTTGTTTTAACTTATACGGCATGAACGGATTTTTACAGTTTCATAACACCTTATTTTCATGAAGCTTACTGTACATGATTTCTTGATTATTTTCAAGAAAATCCTTTTCTTTAAAAATTTCATGGCATTTTGAGAAAAGAAAATGATTTTGAAGAAGAAATGATATTTTCCTCAAGAATTTATTTCAACTGTTTTATCAAAACTATTTTCCATGTAAGATGAAATTATTTAGTATGTTTTTTTGAAGTATAATGTCTCTATTCTTTACATGGTTTGATTTTTCTTATGATGAAATGATATCCATTTGTTTTATATGTATTATGTTATAATGGGATGAGGTTTATGAAACTCATTTTATTCTTTGGGTTATGATGAATGATTTATGTTTATTTTGTGGCACACATAAGAATGATTTCATTATGAGATGGGTGGGAACTATATATACCTCTAATGAATTGGGTAAAGATTTATATCTCACATGATAAACATGGCTGGAACGACAAGTAAATCTCATTCAGTAATACAATTATGGAACGACAAGTAAACCCAGTTCAGTAACGGACATTATCCACTATGATGGTCTTAGAAGCAATGTCTTTCCTATTATGGAAATAATATAATGTGCATAATGGTTTTCCACAATTACATGTTATATTCCCATGCTATTTTATCATGATTAATGTCCCTTTATGATCAATTCCGTTTGTACTACCAAGATTTATGTCATTACTCATGATATTGATGTTTTATGTTCACGTTTTTACGTTCAAATGTTTGTGGATTGTTTTATGTTCTCCATGATTACCCTTACTGAGAATTTGAGCTCCCCTATTTGTTTATTTTATTTTCCCTGGGATATAAAGAAAGGATTTATGTAAGAAAAAAGGTATAGATATTGATGGGAGATGTTGAAGATCTTTCACCATGATTAGAAGATTATGTTTTGAGTTTCCAAAGAATGTAAACTAACATAGTCTTCGGCCGTCTGTTTTTTTCACGTATTAATTATTCTACAAAAGTAATGTGTTGTCTATGTACATCAAGCATTGGGTCTCTACATGAGAGAAATCAAAAAAATCACACTAACCATTTTTCAATGATTATAATTAAAAAATTAAATAAATTAAATTAAAATATTATTCAAACTATTAGAAATTGAATTTTTAATTATATTCATCATTTAATTGAAAAATAATGTTTTTAAAATTATAACTGATTTTATAACACTCTGAAAAATTAACTAAGGTATCATAAAAGTATAGTAAAATAATAATAGAAATTTATTTAATTTATCAATTTATTTAATATAAATAAATTTTCTTTTATACTATATTTTAGTTATAAAATTTAAAATGAATATTTATAACTTACAAAAATTCCAAGCCATAATTTAAATTTTTTTAAAATTATCATTTACTTATACTATGATAAAATCATATCATACCTTTATTTATAATATATATATATATCTTATTTATAAATTCATGTGTGAGAATACTATTCATTTGGATGATTTACTATTCATAAGTGTAAAATTACTGTTCATAGTGGTAACATTACTATTCCAAAGGGTAAAGTTAGTAGTCATTAATAAATAATGTCGATCCTCTCAAACTTAAATATCTTACTAATAAAAGCCTTGTATATCTGCTTTTTAAAATTAAATTCACATAAGAGAAAAAATTAGGTTTAAAACATGTTCTCCAATATAAGGTGGTAAAACTTCTTTTAGAAAAATATGGACTTTTAATAAGGAAAATTGTTTTCATTCTTGTAAAAAAATATAATATAATATTTAAATTTCATAATAATATTAATCCTCGCCAATTTAATTTATTGGTTATAAAGGTCATTTTTAAATAATGATTTTTAACTGTTTATCATTGTTCATTTATGTTTGGTGCTGTAAAAACCTTTGTTATCAAAGAAAACAAATTTATGAATGGTTATACAATAAAATTTCGGGGTTTTACATTTTCCTCTCATTCAATGAATTGCGCGCTCTCAATTTGAATTTTCACTTTGAATGTTAATGGTTGGTACCTAAAAATTCCTCTATGGGAAACCCACATCGAAAAAGGGTTAATAATACATCCTCTTAAAAATAAGACAATGAAAATGATGTGGTCACTAAAAAGTTACACTTTTAAGATGGATAATATTAGTGGGAAGTGAACAGAAAAGAGAAATTTAACTATCATGATCTGATAGAGAAATATAGAGGACATGGACATTAGAAAATTAATGATCACAAAACCATAAATGACAGTTATGAAACAGTTCATTGATATCATAAAAAATTATGATAATAGGAAAACATTTTTTCTTAATACTATTTACCTATAATTGAGAACATATTTAACTATATAAGAGTATAAATATACATATCAATTTTATAAACACAATCTTATCCTTTTATTGAGCCTTGAACTATCTATACATCATCTCTTAGCACAAGTTGCATCATGCGGTGAAGTGGTATAATAACCTCTAAAAACACATATAATAAACCACTTAATCCATTTCATAAATAGTTAATCATTCCAAAAGATCACAATACAACACTTTAGAAACATTCCCATGGTAGTTAGTACTATATAATATACTTTTTTCATATCAATCATATATCTATAAAACATTATTATCTCATCACCACTAACATTTTATGCTATATCATTCCATTAAACTTGGGTTTCCAAATGTTTATCTTTCCACCAAATCATTTTTCATGGTACCATTCAATATATGACCACAAGTACTTAATGAAATAGTACTATTGTACAATACATATATATTCCAAAATTCCTATAACCAGTACATCAATGATAATAAAATCAAATGACATAATTATTTAATCCAAACAAAAGCACATTAATCATTCCTATTAACATGTGTTAGCACCATAATATTGACCATGATATATTATATTTTTTGTGGTATATTACTTTAATGCATAGGATAATGATTAATGCAGTGTCCAATAACTTTTTAGTTGAAGTATTGAACATTTGAAAACTCTTTCCTTCCCTTAAAATCATGTGGGTGGTGTACTTTTTCTCCACGTTTCAAGAAAAAAAAATCATATTACTCTTAAGAATATACTGAGGTGTTTCCTTCTATAATTATCACATTTGCGAAAATACTTCTTTCCCTTCTCCCCTTTATCTATATTTTCCACACTTGTACTATTCTTCTCCTGCTTCCTTCCATATACATAATAATTTGAAAACTAATTAACCTTATTGTTTGGACATGATACACCTACACATATGTTAATAATGTTTGAGTGACTACTTATATTCAAAATCTTGACATAAACCCAATGAATAAATGGTCATTCTTACTCTTTGGATTATGTGTATTGATGTTGTTCCCATTCCTTTCAGTATGCACCATTTATAAAAAATTTCATATACTATTTTAGATCATAGAATTATGAAACATATTTTATATTCCTTATACTAGTGAAAAACATAACATAAATTAAAAAATTTATGCATAGCCAATATCAGCATGGTTTCTTTGAGGAAATGTGTATAATTAAATCCTTCATAATAATTTGTATATAAAATGTGACTTATCCTAAGAAAATTCAATGGGTGTGTCAAAAAAGGTCCGTATTAAGGCCCATTTTCATGTACCAGTTTACCCTGAGTTAGGACCAAGACACCTTTCCAGAGTTTTTACTCCGAGGTACATCTGTTATAGAACCACATCCACTTATAGTATCCAGGCATTGATATATTTCTAGAAATATACACAAAATCACAAAATTACAAAATTTAAATGACGTTCTTCTATTATTATCATAAAAGTATATATTTGGGTTTTCCCTAATCTATGTATTTTAAATCTAGATTCCATAGTTTTTATTAAACTTCTTTGGATACCAACTGTAAAGACCTCGACCCTAGTATCCAGGAGCAGGTGTCATAATTTATTACATTGGTATGATTACATGGAATTTTTTCCTAAATGACTAAATAATTTATCAGTTTTAGAAAACTAGATACAAACATATGATTTAAATTAATAATTAACAGGAAAACAACATAGGAAATCCATTTATAATACCAATTATCTCTTAAATTAACTCTGTAAATCTTTCATAAAATTTTTCATGGATTCATGGAGAAAAAGGAACATACAAAAGGGGTGAGCTGATATGAACATTAAGGGTATAAAATAAAATCGAATATATAACATAAACAATAACACGAGATTAATAATTAATACAATATGTCATTAAAACATAATCATGAGAATAATATGATAGGTATAAAAGATTAATAAATAATTCCTTATAAATAATCACATGAAACATCACCATGGATATTCCACTTGTCAAATAATCACATGATTTTTTAATTAGTAATTTCATAATGAGGTAATTTATATGCTATAAATCATAAACCAATCATCGAGGCCTCATCCAAGATTTCTAAAAATAAATGGTTAAGGCCTCAGCCAAAATCCATTTCTAATTTGTCTAATGATACCTATAGATGAATAAAGGGGTTATACCCGGCCCCACCCATCACATAATAATTCCAATTAATTCCTTATATGTCGAATAAAATGATATATATAAATAAACGTGTCTTAAACCAGCTTTAAGTATGATAAATGAAACAACTCTAATAAAATCATTATGAAATTAAAGAGGAAAATAATCATTAAACATTCCAATGTGTCCCATACCACCTTCAAAAATTTAAATATTAATCTCTTATAATATTAAAAAATATTAAAATATCATTAAAATATTATAATTCATGATATAATATATCAAAGAAAAGTATACACACATGTAAATAGTGGTAAATGAGGCATATATCTCATAGAAGTAAATGTGACACAAGAAAAACTCTTTTATCTTTTGAAAGAAGAGTTATTATGGAAAATCAATTTTCTTTTTCATAAAATCATATTTTAAAGATTTATATCCCAGAAAAGAAATTGGAAGGAAATTGAAATTATATTTTAGGAATAAATGATTTTCTACGGATGTGAAATCATGTAAAAATAGTTTTTAGGAAACATTAGAAATAAAATATTTTAGGGTGATTTAAAGAAAATACTAAATAGATTTTAAATTGAAAAGTAACTTTTGTTTTCATAAAAATTTAAATGAAAGAAGATAGATTTTCATGATAAAATTATGATTTTATAAAAATTAAGGTGTCTTAAAATAGTTTTTTATGTGAACTTGAAAATGGATAAGAAATCGAGAAGTTCCCTTGAATTAGGATTTTTTTTATCAGAAATAATTGAGAAGGGAACTATAACACCCCAAGCATCTACGGTACGCTTCTCTTTGAATAATGTGATAGCATGTGTTGTACGCAACACCGAGTTCTAACACACCATAACTAATCAAACTAGCCGTTATGAATAGTAATGCCTACTTTTTTGAAATTATATATATTTTATATATCAAAATGTACTTCATTTTCGGATTCATAATATCAAATTTTTTCTAAGGTGAAATTTTGGTACTTTTTGGATAACTTTAATATTTTGATGAATAGTGAAAATTACTAAATTTTAATTAAAAACAACTTTTTTTAATCAAAATAATTTATATTGATAAATTATGAATTTGAGTGGTTTTAAAGTATATTTAGAATATATTTTTACCATTTAATACAATGTTGTTCATTGGATATAATGTCACAATTAAACCAAACATAAACAAGTATCAATCTTTTGATAGTTATTATATCTTAAAAACACGCTTTTTGTTTTGACAGCGGGAATTAATTTTAAATTAATTTCTGCCACTTATGTGTTTTGAATTTGGAAAAATGGATTCTATATTTGGAATCAGGATTTTCAAATTTTTTAAATAGGTAACTTTTATTTTTAGACATTTTGAATAATTACTTCGGTAAATATTTTTTTTACCATGGTTAAGGGTAAATCTGGTAAATAAGGGTTAAAAATTAATACTATAATAATTCTAAATTACCCTAAAACGTGTCCTAGACTTATTGGATGATACATTTTCGACCATATTCATCTTTGGGTCGATTTTGGGACCCCATGGAGCCACTTGTAGGTGATAGGGACACTTTATTTTAATTAAGTTAAAATGAATACAAAAATGACACAAGCATATATCTTTTAGAAATAAAATTTTTACATAAGGTTATATATGTTGGATTTTAGACTATAAATATTAATTAGAAATCTAAAACGATTTCCTACATAATGATATTTTATTTATAATTTTTAGATATTACATAATTTAATTTATTTATGACACAATGATGAAGCAGTAATTACCACAATAGTGAACATTTAATATAATTGATATTATAAATACCTAAATAAATATAATTTGAGACTTTTAATGAATTAAAATAATTTTCTAAGGTATTATAACATATTATTATTTTATTAATTAAATTTATTCTTAGTAATCATTCTGTTATAAGTATCAAATAAATCAACTATTGAATAGTGTCAAAATTGACATAAAAGAGTTTTTAAAACAAATATTATATTATTAATTGATATTAAATTCCTAAAAATATAAGGTTCAGACAAGAGAGTTATATCATTATATTTGTATCATTGATGGACCACTTGGGTGTCTTTTGGATGCATATAGTATGTTTATTAACTATATAATATAAAAATACAAAGTGACATGGTAAATGTCAAACTAATTAACTAAGAGTTAATACTTAAAGATAAGGTTAATATAGTAACCCAAACCTGTATAAATTCTATTGGATGAATGGTTTTAGACCTCTCCCCACCTTAACATTTAAATAATCAACTTTGGGCCATTAGAAACCGAATATGAATTTATTATAAATTAATATTTCTAGCTTTTCCAAAGGTGCCCCTCAACCCTCTTATAAAAAGGCACTCCTCCTTCTCATTTGTTCACACATTAAAAGCCTTTTGGTTCGGCCAAACTCTACCCAAATACTATCCCAACTTCCCTCACTACAACCTAGAGGCCTTTTTTTTATAGTAAAGACAACCTAAGGAGCCCTTTTGATCAAATCAATAGGAAGAACCCGAAGAAGAGGTAATGATTTCACCACCCTTTTCCAAGTTCATTTATTCTTCCACTTCTTCTTCCTTTGTTGTTACCATTATAAAATAATAACTCCAATATCATATGTATACTGTGATGTTATTATAAATATGGTACAACCATATTCAGTATTCTATCCATCCTTTGAATAACATGTCACCATACGCGCGTACGTACGGCTTACCGTCTCCACGTCATGGTGTAATTGTTATTCAATAAATTATTATTTGGATGGGTATAACAATGATGTGTAATTAATTTAAATAATAAATTTTACTTGATAATGAGTCTTTATATATGATATACCATCCAATTATATATTATTTTAATATCAAAAGAATGATATTGTCGCTCGTGCGTGCGTACGGACTACCGTCTCCACGAACGCGATGAGATTCATTCTCCATCGTATCCATTCAAGTATAATTATCATTTAATGATTAATAATAGTATCTAAGGACTTGATATCATTCTGGATATTATTAGTATACAACCTATCCATTACAAACATGGCTTACGTAACAAAACATATAAAAGAAAACGAGTAAGTTAACACCCGAAACGATGACAATACTAAGATATATTTAACAAAGCAATGATAAAAGATCATATATGATATAATATGAATGTATATGATTCTTTTATAATTTAATAAAAATTATTTCACTATTATACACATGGTTAAACTACCCCAACCAAGGAAAAGTACAAGGTAAGGGTTATTTCACAATCTCTTCATTATCCGAGGTTGTTTATACGTAATAATCTACTGGGATCTCTTTATCATCCACATCCATGTTTTTTAAAAATGTATTTCAAAACATTTTTACTATTTAAAAGAATATGGGTTGAAGTCATTTATACCCTTGTTTGACTTGTTATAGGCGTTTTATAAAGGAATCCTTCCATAGTTTTCCAAACAAGGTTCTTTTTAACTTTTTCGATAGAACTAAGGTAAGAATGTTTTTTAACTTATACGGCAGGTGCGGTTATTTTCCACCATTATAAAATTGTCGAAGATTCACTTACAAGCTTATAAGAATATTTTTAAATAAAATGTTTTATTTTATAAATATATGACTCTTAAATGATTTAAAAATAGAAAGAGATATTTCTCTAAAAAGAGTTTTGATTTCATATATGTCAACATCCTCTGATGGATATTACGCTTATTTGATGTTGATTTATTATGATACAAAACTTCAATACTGTATTTAAGGTTTTGTGATATGTTTGACTATGGATGTGCTATTTTTATACCATTCATAGTTTATGGTGAAAGTATTGACATTTTGTATGCTAGTTTTAATACGAATGTTTATGTTATGTTTAAACCTTTTCATATGGGAATGCATTGGACTTAATATGTGATAGGTGGAGCCCGCTATAGATCCTCGATGCATTGGTAGGTCTCATGAGACAAACCAGTGTCTTGGCACAAGGCCTTGGCAAAATCGTATTTTTAGTCTTGGCACGAGGCCTTGGCTATGTGGTTATCATAGTCTGGAATTATGCATTCCATCATTATGAAAGTGCTTATTGATATTGCATGTGATTATTCGATTAGTAGAATATCCATGTGAATAAGTAAATGTCATTATTTCATTTTACCTTTGCCATACTATGTTGAAGTTCAAGTTTAAAAGGCATTTGTTTTAGTTATACATTGCCTTAAATGTTTATTCTTATTTATGAAAGTTTCCGATATATTGTTATCCTTACTGGGCATTTGAGCTCACCCATTTTCTATGTTTTATTTTTCCTAGGATGTGAAGAAGTAATTTATGAATCACCTGCAGGGATATTATGTTGGGATATGAGTGTGGAATATGGAGACAATATGTTGTTGTAGTAGTTTTTCACTTTATGATGTAATGTAATACTTATGAATATATCTAGTGTTTCCAAGGTTACTAAACCAATCGGTATTTCGAGATTTTATCTTTCTTGTGATCATTCCAATGTCATGTAATAATGCACCAACTCTATGTAACTGGGGTCGGGGCATTACAGTTGGTATCAGAGGATGGTTAGTACAAACCTTGGATGCTAGATTTACATAAACTCTGATTAGAGCACATAGATTTAAGATGGACTTTGAGGATTAGTATAGAAGAACTTCCTAGAATTTTGGTATTGTAGTGATTTTGTGAGTTTTTCAAGCAATACATCCCTGTCTGGATACGAGCAGGTAGAGGTGGCTCTGGCACAGATGTACCTAGGGGTAAAACCCAAAAACACCGCTTTGAGCTAGACTCGAATGGGAACTGGTGCACGACAACGAGCCTTGCTGCACTCTTGGTTACGAAACTCCCGAGGGATATGATTAGGATAAATCTCATTTTCATTACAAATCAGTATGAAGGGTTTATGAGTATATAATTCCTCAATGAAAACATTCTTATGATTATGGATTATATCCATAAATAGTTCAATTTATGTTAAGTGTTTTATAAGTATGGGATTATGTATTTTGATTCATAAAATGATCTAGTTTATGCCATTGTTTAGAAATGGAGCCTAGTGGAAGAAATGGAAACCATATCAATGCACGCACTCCATATAGGGATTTCCCTCCTGCTCAAGGAAATTATAGTGGAGCAGGGGATGCAACTGGTGCCGATCATCTAATCACCATAATGGGACAACTCACTCAGGTTATGAATAATAACCTTACCCGTATGGAGCACCCTGATCTACAGCATGGAGGATTAATTTTAGATCGTTTCGTGAGGAAACAACCACCAACTTTCAATGGGAGTACAAATCCCTTAGTAGCTGAGCAATGGATATTTTACCTAGAGAAAATATTTCAGGCTTTGGGGAGTAGTGAATGGGAAAAAGTTTTCATGGCAGTTTACCGCCTCACTAGAGATGCTGATCAATGGTTGTCATTGATTCAAAATACCAAGGAAGATGATGAAGTATCAAATATGGAATGGAGGGAGCTCAAAGATCTGATTTTAGAAAAATACTTTCCTCGTGACCATCGAGCAGATATGGAAAGGCAATTTTTGAGTCTGAGACAGAAGGAGGATGATAATGTCGCAAAGTATGAGGCTAGATTTACAAGGATAGCAAGGTATTCTAGAGATTATATACGTAACCCACGAAGTAAGATTGATCATTTCTTTAATGGGTTAAAACCATTTCTCCGTCGAGCATTAGTCTCACAATCCTTTTAATCATACAAAGACATTGTCTCATGTTCTATCAAGAACAAAAAGGAATTCACTATGTCTTATGACTTTAAAGAAAAGAAAGAGAAAAAGAGACCTGATGATCAATCTGTGAATAGAAATAAGGGGAAGAAGGGAAAGGTTAAATATCCATCATGTGGTAAATGTGGGAAGAAACACCCCGGTACTTTCTTGAAGGGAATGGGAGTCTGTTACAAGTGTGGTGAAAAAGGCAACCAAGCGCGTGATTGCAAGGAGAAGAAGGAAGCTACCAATGTTCAGTGATACAGTTGCATGGAAATCAGACATTATGCAAATGAATGTCCTAAGCGTCAGGTGAACTTACCTAAGAAAAGGCCAAGGGATCAAGGCCAAGCTTAAGCTATCACTACTGCTGAGGTAGAATATCCGAAAGATGTGGTGGCAGGTAATTTAATGGTTTCCTCAAGTTTAGCAAATGCATTATTTGATTCTGGATCATCGCATTGTTTCATATCTTCCCAGTTTGCTGAGAAAATTAGATATTTCCAATTTGATTTGACAAGGGAGTTGTCAGTTAAAACTCCTAAGGGAAGTATCATTGTAATAATGTTTTGTGAGTCAGTCCCCATTAGAGCACATAAATGTTCTTTATCTGCTGATCTCATCATCATACCTATGATTGAGTTTGATATAATCCTCGGTATGGACTGGATCTCGGACTATGATGCGAAGATTTATTTTAATAAGAAAGAGGTTACGATTCTTGATGATGATGATAAGGAACACCTTATCTTTAGAGCAGAATCTTCACCTCCTAATTCTTATCTTGATCCACCCCAGTAGCTCAACTAAATTCAATTATTGAAGAGGAATAGAATGAAATAACTGTGGGTGAGGGAAGGAATGTTCAAATAGAGGATGTACCTATTGTGAAAGAATTTTTAGATGTATTTCTGAAAGATTTACCTGGACATCCTCCAGAACGAGAAGTTGAGTTTTCCATTGATTTAATTCCTAGATCAAGGCCTATATCGAAGACCCCTTATAGAATGGCCACTGTAGAATTAGTTGAACTAAATAAACAAATAGAGGAATTGAGTAATAAGGGATTTATTCACCCTAGTGTTTCTCCATGGGGAGCCCCTGTTCTTTTTTTTAAGAAGAAAGATGGATCTATGAGGTTATGAATTTACTACAATGAGATCAATGCTATAACGATAAAGAAAAAGTATCCCCTACCTCGCATTGATGATTTATTTGAAAAAATGCATGGAGATCAATAATTTTCAAAGATTGAACTTTGATCTAGATATCATCAGTTGTGTGTGAAGAAGGAAGCCATTCCGAAGACAGCATTTCGAACCAGGTATGGGCATTAGGAGTTTACAGTAATGCCTTTTGGATTGACTAATGCACCCTTTGTATTCATGGATCTGATGAATAGAGTTTTCAAGGAATATCTCGATGAATTTGTGGTGGTATTTATTGATGATATCTTGGTATGCTTAAAAATCTACGAAGATCATGAAAATCACTTGCGCATTATCTTGAAGTCTCTGAGAAGACATGAATTATATGGGAAGTTTAGAAAGTGTGAATTCTAGCTTCAGGAGATTTCTTTTATTGGCCATATTGTCTCTAAAGATGGAATCTCTATTGATCCTTCAAAGACCAAGGCAATCCAAGAATGGCCAGCATCTATGAGTATAACTGAGGTACGTAGTTTTATTGGTTTAGCAGGTTATTATCGACGTTTCGTCCAGAATTTTTCCCGATTGGATAACCCATTATGGTAGCTCACACGTAAAGGGGTTAAATTTGTTTGGAAAAAAGAGTGTGAAAAATGTTTCGAAGAACTGAAGAGAAGATTAGTCAATGCTCCTATATTTATTCTAACATCGGGGAATGATGGGTTCGTTATTTATATTGATGCATTGAAGAAAGGACTTGGTTGTGTTTTTATGCAGAATGATAGTGTTATTGCCTATGCATCATGACAGTAGAAAATTAATGAACAAAACTACCCTACTCATGATCTCGAGTAAGCAGTTGTGATCTTTGATTTGAAGATATGGAGGCACTACCTCTATGGTGAAAAATGTGAGATTTATACTGATCACAATAGTTTGAAGTATATTTTCTCAAAAAAATAACTCAACATGAGGCAAAGGAGATGGATTGAATTACTTAAGGAGTATGATTGCATGATACACTACCACACGGGGAAGGCAAACAAGGTGGAAGATGCTTTGAGCAGAAAATATCATGGAGTTTTGAACAATATGAGAATTGAAAGGGATCCAATTTTCATGGATCTAGTGAAGATGGACATGGGAATAACCAGGGAAGGAAAAACATCAATGATTTTTCAAATGGTTGCCAAACCATTTTTACAAGAAAGGATTATGAGTTCTCAGACTAATGATGGTGAATTTCAAAAGAAGATTAAAGCTGTGAATGATGGTAGATTGAGAGACTTTGTGTATGATGATGGAATTTTGAAAAATGGGAAGAGACTTTGTGTTCCCGATATACCTGATCGAAAAAGGGAATTGCTGGATGATGCTCATAGTTCCAATTTCTCTATACACCCTGGAAGCACCAAAATGTATAGAGATTTGAAGGAAAATTTTTGGTGGGACAACACGAAGAGGGAGATTGCCGATTTTGTGTCAAGATGTATGGTTTATCAACAAGTGAAAGCTGGAAGGCAACAACCTGGACGAGTCATGCAACCTCTTCCCATACCGGAGTGGAAATGGGACAATATTACGATGGACTATGTCATGGGGCTACCAAAGACTCTAAGAAGGAATGATTCAATATGGCTTATTGTTGATCGTCTTACCAAGTCAGCATATTTTCTTGCTATAAGAGAAGATATACCACTGGAACGTCTAGCAAGACTATATATTAATGAAGTTTTGAGACTTCATGGAGTACCCCTATCGATTGTTTCTGATCGTGATCCCCGTTTTACTTCAAGATTCTGGAAGAGTCTTCAGAAATCGCTGGATACTAAACTTCATTTGAGCACTGCCTACCACCCTCAGACAGACGGACAATCAGAACGGACTATTCAATCCTTAGAAGACATGTTGTGATCCTGCTCACTTGACTTTCAGGGTATGTGGGATCAGTATTTACCTCTGGTAGAATTTTCCTATAACAATAGCTTCCATTTGAGTATTCAGATGGCACCATATGAAGCGTTATATGAAAAGAGATGTCGCACACCAACCTCTTGGGATAACATTGGTGAAAGAAAACTTTTAGGTCTAGAACTGGTGGAGGAAACGATAGAAAAGGTGAAGGTAATCCAAAATCACATCAAAGCAGCTCAAAGTAGGCAGAAGAGCTATGCCGATAATCGAAGGAAGGATTTGGAATTTCAAGTCGGTGATCATGGTTTCCTGAAGGTATCTCCATAGAAGGGAGTCATACGTTTTGGTAAGAAATATAAATTGAGTCCCTGGTACATCGGACCTTTCAAAAGTTTAGAACGAATTGGGGTTGTAGCTTACCGATTTCCAATGCCGCCAAGTCTCTCCAAAGTTCACAATGTGTTCCACGTATCTCTATTGAGGAAATACATGCCTGAACCAACGCTTGTACTCACCTATGAGGAGTTAGAACTGTAACCCGATCTGTCTTATTGTGAAGAGCCCGTCAGGATTCTTGATACGAGAGAACAAGTAATGAGAAACCGGACGACGCGTCTGGTAAAATGTTTGTGGAGAAACCATTAGATGGAAGAGGCAATGTGGGAACCCGAGGAACTTATGATGAAGAACCACCCGAGTATTTTCATGCGATAATATTCTAGATATTTCGAGGATGAAATTATTTGAAGGAGGGGAGAATGTAACACCCCAACCTTCTACGGTACGCTTCTCTTTGAATAATGTGATAGCATGTGTTGTACGCAACACCGAGTTTTAACACACCATAACTAATCAAACTAGCCATTATGAATAGTAATACCTAATTTTTGAAATTATATATATTTTATATTTTAAAATGGACTTCATTTTTGGATTTGGGATATCGAATTTAGCCTAAGGTGAAATTTTGGTACTTTTCAGATAACTTTAATATTTTGATGAATAATGAAAATTACTAAATTTTAATTAAAAACAACTTTTTTTAATTGAAATAATTTATATTGATAAATTATGAATTTGAGTGGTTTTAAAGAGTATTTAGAATATATTTTTACCATTTAATACAATGTTGGTTATTGGAAATAATTTCACAATTAAACCGAACATAAACAAGTATCAATCTTTTGATAGTTATTATATCTTAAAAACACGCTTTTTGTTTTGACAGCGGGAATTAATTTTAAATTAATTTCTGCCACTTCTATGTTTCGAATTTGGAAAAATGGATTCCATATTTGGAATCAGGATGTTCAAATTTTGTAAAAAGGTAAATTTTATTTTTAGACATTTTGAATAATTACTTCGGTAAGTATTTTATTTACCTTGGTTAAGGGTAAATCCGGTAAATAAGGGTAATAAATAATATAATAATAATACTAAATTATCCTAAAACTTATCCTAGCCTTATTTGATGATACATGTTCGACCATAGGCATCTTTGGGTCGATTTTAGGACCCCATGGAGCAACTTGTAGGTGATAGGGACACTTTATTTTAATTAAGTTAAAATGAATACAAAAATGACACAAGAATATATCTTTTAGAAAAACAATTTTTATATAGGGTTATATATGTTGTATTTTCGACTATAAATATTAATTAGAAATATAAAACTATTTCCTACATAATTATATTTTATTTATAATTTTTAGAGATTACATAATTTAATTTATTTATGACACAATGATGATACAGTAATTACCATAATAGTAACAATTTAAAATAATTGATATTATAAATACCCAAATAAATATAATTTGAGACTTTTAATGAATTAAAATAATTTTATAGGATAATATATCATATTAGGATTGATTTAATTAACGTTTTTAGAATTAATCATTCTGTTATAAGTTTCAAAAAAATCAACTATTGAATAGTGTTAAAATTGACATAAAAGAGTTTTTAAAACAAATATTATATTATTAATTGATATTAAATTCGTAAAAATCTAACGTTCGGCCAAGAGACTTATATCATGATAGTGGTATCCTTAATGGACCACTTGGGGGTCTCTTGAATGTATATAGTAAGTTTATTAACTATATAATATAAAAATACAAAGTGACATGGTAAATGTCAAACTAATTAACTAAGAGTTAATACTTAAAGATAAGGTTAATACAGTAACCCAAACCTGTATAAATTCTACTGGTTGAATGGTTTTCGACCTATACCCACCTTAAAATTTAAATAATCAACTTTTGAGCCATTAGAAACAGAATATGAATTTATTATAAATTATTATTTCTAGCTTTTCCAAAGGTGCCCCTCACCTCTCTTATAAAAGGGGACTCCTCCTTCCCATTTATGCACACCTTCAAAGCCTTTTGGTTCGGAAAACATCTTCCCAAATACTCTCCCAACTTCCCTCACTACAACCTAGAGGACTTAGTTTGATAATAAATCCAATTTAAGGAGCCCTTTTGATCAAATCAATAGGAAGAACCCGAAGAAGAGGTAATGATTCCACCACCCTTTTCCAAGTTCCTTTCTTCTTCCACTTCTTCTTCCTTTGTTGTTAACATGCCAAAATAATAACTCCATTATCATATATATACTGTAATGTTATTATAAATATGGTACAACCATATTCATTATTCTATCCATCCTTTTAATAACATGTCACCATACGTGCGTACGTACGACTTACCGTCTCCACATCGTTGTGTAATTGTTATTCAATAAATTATTATTTGGATGGGTATAATAATGATGTGTAATTCATGTAAATAATAAATTTAACATGATAATGATTCTGTATATATGATATAACATCAAATTATATATTATTTTAATATCAAAAGAATGATATTGTCGCTCGTGCGTACGTACGGACTACCGTCTCCACAAACGCGATGAGATTCATTCTCCATCGTATCCATTCAAGTATAATTCTCATTTAATGATTAATAATAGTATCTAAAGACTTGATATCATTCTGGATATGATTTGGATACAACCTATCCATTAAAAAAATGGCTTACGTAACAAAACATATAAAAGAAAACGAGTAAGTTAACACCCGAAACGACGATAATACTAAGATATTCTTAACAAAGCAATGTTAAAAGATCATATATGATATCATATGAATATATATGATTATTGTATAATTTAATAAAAATTATTTCACTATTATACAAGAGGTTAACCTACCCCAACCAAGGAAAAGTACAAGGTAAGGGTTATTTCACAATCTATTCATTATCCGAGGTTGTTTATATGTAATAATCTACTGGGATCTCTTTATCATCCACATCCATGTTTTTTAAAAATGTATTTCAAATTTTTTTACTATTTAAAAGAATATGGGTTAAAGTCATTTATACTCTTGTTTTTCTTATTATAAGAGTTTTATAAAGTAATCTTTCCATCGTTTACCAAAGAAGGTGCTTTTTATCCTTTTCGACAGAATTAAGGTAAGAATGTTTTTTAACTTATACGGTGGGTGCATTTATTTTCCACCGTTATAAAATCGTTGAAGCTTCCATTAAAAGCTTATAAAAATATTTTCAAAAAAACGTTTTATTTTATAAATATATGAATCTTAAATTATTTCAAAATAGAAAGAGATATTTTTCTAAAAATAGTTCTGATTTCATCTATGTCAACATCCTTTGATGGATTTTACGCGTATATGAAGTTGATTTATAATGATAAAAAACTTCTATATAGTATTGAAGGTTTTGTGATATGTTGGACTGTGGATGTGCTATTATATTACCATTCATTGTTTATGGTGAAATTATTGACATTTTTTATGCTAGTTTTAATATGAATGTTTATGTTATGTTTAAACGTTTTGATATGCGAATGAATTGGACTTAACATGTGACGGTTGGAGCCCGCTATAGCTCCTCGATGCATTGGTAGTTCTCATGAGACAAACTAGTGTCTTGGCACAAGGCCTTGGAAAAATCTTATTTGTAGTCTTGGCACGAGGCCTTGGCTATGTGGTTATGATAGTCTGGCATTATGCATTCCATCATTATGAAAGTGGTTATTGACATTGCATGTGATTATTAGATTATTAGAATATCCGTGTGAATAGGTAAATGTCATTATTTCATTTTACTTTTTCTATACTATGTTGAAGTTCAAGTTTAAAAGGCTTTTGTTTTAGTTATACATTACCTTAAATGTTTATTCTTATTTATGAAAGTTTCCGCTATATTGTTATCCTTACTGGGCATTTGAGCTCACCCCTTTTCTATGTTTTATTTTTCCCAGGATGTGAGGAAGTAATTTAAGAATCACCTGCTGGGATATTATGTGGGGATATGAGTGTGGAATATGGAGACAAAATGTTTTTGTAGTAGTTTTTCACTTTATGATGTAATGTAAGACTTATGAATATATCTAGTGTTTCCAAGGCTACTAAACCAATCGGTCTTTCGAGATTTGATCTTTCTTGTGATCATGCCAATGTCAGGTAATAATGCACCGAATCTTGGTAACTGGGGTCGGGGCGTTACAGGAACCTTCTTAAAACATGTATATATACATAAAATAAGGAAAATATTATCTTGATATATGAGTTTTTTACATTTAAAAATAATACCTAAGATGTATAAAAAAAATAAAGAATCATTACATTTGACAAAATTTAGATAAAGAGTTACCTGAAGTAAAAAAACTGGGGTTTAGGTACAATCCCTTAGCACTTTGTAATGAATTGAACCATATGCCCAAAAATAGAATAAAATAAAATGATAAATTAAATAAAAATAAAATAAACTTATTCTTGATATGATACATCAATGGTCAGTATACATACACCACAAAAAATATAGTGATGAGTAAGGAAAATCTCAGAGAAATGAAAGTGGGTTGAAAAAACATTACCCTTATAACTGAATGTGTTATGTAGTTACCCCTAACATCCAGGATAATCAAATTAAATACATTAATAAAAGAATTAAGAAAATTATATAAATTTATTTTATTTTTTATAATTTTATTATGTTTATTTATTTCCTATATTATTAGTTATAAGATACATTTTTTTCTCGGGAGAATTTGTTTCCTTAGTTTTCACAATAGACATACTTGTATGTTAGTATTGACATTCATGTAAAATGGGAATAATTCTATAGAAATTTATTTTAAATTATATTATTATACATTAATAATTTTAATTGGTAAAATATAATATTATTTATATGGTGTAAGGATGAATCATTAGATAACACATTTAGTGATAATCGTTGGCATTATTTTTTCGGTTATTGATTATAATGAAATCATTTTGTGTTATCGTTTAGACTAATATAAATATGTTACTTCAAGAACATATGATTGATATTAATAAATATCTTATAATCATGCTTGAATAGTAAAATATTTTTATTATAATAATTAAAAGAGACATTGATGAATAAAAATCTGTCGTCCATAAAGCATGTAAATCGACACCACTTAGATGACGATTTCATTTTTAAAATAAAAGAGAGTGAGAAATGAGTTTCATTTAGATTTTTACATTAACATGATATCATTATATTATATGGATGATACTGTATTTATTATGATCATTTGGACATAGCAGGTGAGGAATTAATAATAAAATAAAAAACATGAAAATAAATTGAAATGAAAAGGAAGAGGATTTTACCTCTTGAATTATCCTCCATGATATCCCCCTTAGAGAAAGGGGTTTTGGTATTTTGGTAAGTGCAAGAGCTACTAGAAATGGGGGAGATACAAGGGAAGAATATTTTTGGAATAATTTTGAAATTATTCAAGGTTTATAGGTGTGAGGAGAAGAGGGGGAAGGGGTAATACTTATTGTGGTAGAGAGGTGTGATTTTTCATTATTTTATCCAATATTTTTTTTATTTTTCTCAAGACAAGAAATAGTGTTGATTATTTTGACTAAATATAGTAATAAGTGAATTTGAGTTTGAAACAAGTGTTCTTATATCAGCTAAACATCATCTATCACTCCATAATTCATTTATTTAACATTTTTCATAAATTATCATATTTCACTATTCACCAAAAAAATCAATTATATTAGAAAATACTAAAAAGTTCACCCTATCTTTTATTGGACGTATATAATTCAAAAATTCACTCCATTTTATGATTTTTTTCTAAATATGAGAAATTTATTCTCAAATTATAATCACCATTTACTCAAAAAATAATGTTTTTAAAATTATAATTGATTTTATGAATATTTAAAAAATTATCTAAGGTATCATAAAATTATCATAAAATCATAATACAAATAATGATAATTTATGAGTAAATTTTATATTAAAAAAACATATTTAAAAACATATTATTATTTAAAAAAAAAATATTTAAATATTTATGACATTCAATAAAACCAACACTTAATTTAACAAATTTTAAAAAAAATCATTTTCTTATATTATATTATAATTATATTATACCTTTATTTAAAAGATTTATAAATGTAATTTATAAATTTATGGGTGAGGATATTATTCATTTGGATTATTTACAATTAATAAGGGTTATATTACTATTTATATGTGTGACATTACTAGTCATAATGGTCAAGTTACTGTTAACCAAAAAATTAAGTTGATCCTATTAGACTCTAAATATCTTACTGAAAATAATCATGTATATCCATTTTTTAAAATTAAATTCACAAAATAGTAAATATTACGTTTAATAACTTTTATCCATTATAAGGTGGTAAAACTATTTTTAGAAAAATATAGCCTTTTAATATGTACATTTGAATTCATTTTTGTAAATAAGTTTGATATAATATAAAAATGACACAACAGAATTCATTCTTTATAATTTAATTTCTTTTTTATGAATTTCATTCAATAATAATGATATTTATTTGTTTAGCACTGTTCATTGATGTTTGGTGTTGTTTAAAACCTATGCAGTTGAAAAAAATTAAATTTAAGAAGGGTCATACCTTAAAATCATAGTTTCTTACAATAAAAACATGATACTGTAAAATAAATATAATATCATAAATAAATATTTTATATTGTATATCTTGAAATGCATGAAATGGAAACCATCCTTGATTGCATGTGTTTCACAAAAGATAGACCTTCTATGAAAGATTGTGTTACAAACAAGACTATGTTTTACCGAACAATAATATATTATTAAAATATTATTATTTAGTATAATATGATATAACCAAGAAATTATGTTAATAGTTATAAAAAATATTAACAGACTTATTAATATTTATGGTTTATATAGATATAAATCAAATTCATTGGTTACCAATTAATGGGAAACAACTATAATAACCAATTGGATAAAAAAAATATTATTATTATTATACTTCCAATGGAGTTTTTTCTTAATAAAAAATTTAATTTAAATATGTGAATTATTTTTTAAAATATTAAATATAATAATTTCTATATTAATCTATTACGTTTGACATGCATAAGAAAAGATGAGCCATTGATTGTTTATACTTGTATGTAGTCCCTTCCGAATATGTGTAAGTTTTTATTCAAGGGTGATTCCCTTAGACATCACTACTTCCAACCACTTTGAATTTTTTTGAATGATTCTTTTCTGATAGGTTACTTATTTTGAATAAAAATTAAATTTTCAGTTAAACATAAAAGAGTATGTTTTTATAAAAAAAATTATAAGTCCTTTTATGGTGAAACCATTTCAAATCTAAAATTTGAAAAATTAATTGATTTAATATGTTAAAATAATACTCATATATTAAATATAAATAGATGATTTTGTTGGGATGATTTTTTGATATTTTCTTAAACATTTCATTTTTTAATGAATTCTTAAAAATACTGATTTTTATGTCAAAAATCCATTTTCATATAATTTATTTATAAGGATAAATTTTAATTTTAATTTGTTTAAAAGTTTAATTAGATAATAATTTTATCAATTAATACAATTTATTTCATTGGAATAAATTTTAGATTGAAATTTAATATAATACCACATAAATCAATCAGACGTTTTTACTTTAAAAACCTGCATTACTGTCTCACCCATAGGGTTAAATTTATATTAACTTATACCACTTATATTATTGTAATTTGAAAAAAAAATATTTTCATATTTGGAACCAAAATAATTTAAAATTACTAATATATTCAACATATTTTTTGAATAAAAATATTATGCAATGTAATTAAAATTAATTACAATTATTATGGAAAAAATATTGTTAATAAAGTATTAAACCATTAGATTAAGGAACCAATTGACCTCTCCTATTTTCCAATAACAATTTTATGTCCATAATCATCTATAAACCTTAAATCATTGAGTTTTGTTTGTTTATTTTGTCTATTGTTAGGTAATAATTTGTCTACACCTAACTTGTTTCCAAAAATTCCACGTGAGCCGTTTTTCCTTCCATATAAAAGGCCACTACTTCTCCCCATTACTAAAACATATCAAACCACTTAGGTTCAGAAAATAACTTACAATATAGCTTCCAAAAATCCCTCTATTATTCATTAAATCCTCCCATTTGGCATAAACTCTATTGAGGAAGCCTTTTGGTACAAACCAAAAGTAGTTATCCGATTAATAGGTGACATCTTATTTCAAGATTTTTAGTTTTATTTCAATTCTCCAACCCCTCATATCATCCTATTCTATTATTTTATAACAATAAAATATACCAAAAATAATATTATGTTTTTATGTTAATGCTTTTACCTACACTTTTACACACTTCCATCTAATGGGTTATGGACATACTATTTTAGTGTATAGTGAACAACTCCCCCAAGAAACAATTATTGTTCAATTATCCTTTACCAATTATCATGGTTGAAATTATGATGGAAAATATTTTTATATATCATATATATTATATTTTTTTTAATTATGTAATATTTTTTTTACTCATACATTTAATACTTTCCATTTTACATTAATAAGATAACATCATTTGAGTAACTGTGGACTACCGCACCCTCAAAGCGATTGGATTTGTTTACACTATATGTGTAATCTATAATAGATTGTTTTATTTAAAATCATGTTACATAAATATAATCAATATTATACACATTACATAATTAATTTTATAGAAGTATGCTATATATATATATATATATATATATCATTTTCTTTGTTAACCTTTCAGACATTTAAAAAGTTATAACATCATTCGTGGACGTGTGGACTACCACCTCCTCAACATGATCTGATTACTTTTACATCAATATATATATATATATATGTGATAAAATGACATTTCATTTATGATATACATATCATTCTAGAATGATATGGTTTTACTTACCTTTTTTCCGTAATGATAATTGAAAAATAGGAACACTGCTCATGCGTACATACAACCTACCATCTCCATGATAGTAAAATTGATTCATTTTTCATAACCACATTTAATTATTGATTTTAAATGTATAATTTATGTATATTATTTTATCATTATTATTATTTATATGTTATATAATTCCCCCTTTGGTGATATTTAACCTACCAAAGTTTTCTTGACACATAAATCGACTTAGGTCAAAACACCTGATGTAATATTAATTGTTTAAGTAGTTGTATAAAACATAGTAAAAGTGAAATTAAAGTAATTATAAACATGAAAAAGGATATCAAGAGTGTATAAAATTGTCATAACATTATTACATAGTATGTTAAATGATGTTCAACTGAAAGGAAATGCAAGGTAAGGGATTCTAATCTCACTTTTTACATTTGTGAGATAAATATCATTTTAACCACTAACATATTATGTGTGGTGTATAAACTACAAATTTTTATATATTATATCATGAATTTATTTATATTAATGTTGTTTAATACTTTAATTTAATATTATTCCTTCAATAGGTATAATATTTAAATTGTTTCAATGTGGTATGGGTCACCGTGGAATGATCAATGATTATATTTCTCAATAATACCATAAATATATTTCTACGGTATTTCCATTCAAGTAAATTAAATTAATATTGTTCAATAAAAAATTTTATTTTCATCTCATTGAGTAATTCATGGACTTTTTGGAGTATTAGTACCATTTTTCCACTCTTTGGTACTCAAGGTGTTCTAGAAAATGTTTTTTAGAAAAATAGACACTATTTATCTCTTTACATGAAGAACATGTTTTCTTCTAAAAACCATGATTTATTAAAAAAATAAAAGGGGTTTTGAAAATGATTTGGAAAGGAAACTATTACCATTTTTTTGTTTACCAATGTTTTCAATGTAATCTCCTTATTTATTCATGAACAAGTCATTTTCTACGATTTTAGAATGCAAAATGTTATTTTATGATATGCATAGAATATACCACCATCATTCCTATAAAGGTTCCTTTGAATTTTTAAAAGGTTAAATTTTAACGATTTTTAAATCTCCTTTCAATGAAGTGGGTTTTAAAATTGTTTAAAAAAAGAATATTTATATCAATAATATTTTAAAATGGTATTTTTATAATATTCTTATTAAGTAACAACAAAAACCCATTATTTTACTCCACATGGAATATATTGTACTGATACCATAATTAATCATACATTGGATGGTTTATGATTTATTTAGATAAGGATTGTATTCATATTCACTTCATTTATTCATTTTATCCCCTTGAAATATTCAGTTTCCTATAATCATTTAACATTGAATTTCGCATATTTTACCATAGCATTTATCTTGAATAAATTCATTTCTTGAAACATATATCATTATTATATGGTTTTAATTTGAATGTTATTTGGTGTTTGGGTTAATATTGATAAATCCATATCTATTACTTCATACATATATTTGATAAGACACATTGTTAAATCAATTATTTGATAAATGAGGAATGTTTTGCAATAATATGACATTGGTGGTTCCCAATTATTGATAGCCTCTAGATGTATCAGTAGTCTCATGGGACGATTCATTTATCTTGACACCTTAGTTTGGTTTTTAACTGATATGTTGTAAATCATCTTATGAAAGGTCTTGATGTTAAAGGTAGCATGTACCTTGGAAACGTAGTTTCCACTAATCAAGAAATTACCTAATATTATTTTCTGTTGTCATTCATCCATGAGATTTTGTGTCAACATAACTATGGATATATTTTATTTTAATTTCATTCATTAAATGAAATATTATTTAGTATCATACCTTGCCATACTTATTTTTCCGTATCTACTTATTTGAATGAAAATCATATCTAGTTATTATCTTTCCATAATGTTTATGCACTTCTTTCTTAGTTTATTTATTACATGGTATGTGTGTTATATTATTTAACATGAAATAATTATTAATCTCATTGATTCATTATTTATTTGTCTATATGTTTCCCTTAATGAGCATTTTAGGCCGCCCTTAATATATTTATTTTCCCATGGAATAAAAGAAGCATACTATAAATGATTTTCAGTGATATACGAGATGGAATAAAGTAATTTAATATATTAATTATTTTTAAATAATAAAAAATAGGTTGCAATTAGTATATTAATTTATTATACAATACTCATTTATGTATCTGGTTTATCAAGACTAGTAAACGCTTCAGTCCTTTCAAATTTGAATCCCTATAATCATGACAATGTAATTAATAATAGACACTAGCTACGGGCTGTAACATCCTAGGTAAATAAATAATATTACATTCTAAGGTTTATCAATATTTGTGAATAAAATTTTAATATTATATTAAAGGGAATTCTATGCTCGATGGCGTACCCAATACGCAACAATGAGTTTCTTTGAAATCTTACGTTGCACACTAATAATATAATAATATTATAATATTTAATTCCTAGGTGTTTTAATGGTGATAATGAACAGAAATAACTACAAAATTAATAAATATTTTTGTTAAATATTTTTACATTTATCCAATAAATTTTAGAGGCTTAAAATCCAAATGAATCCAATTTTTAGAATAAATACTCTAATATTTTTAAAAGATTGTTTTACCGCCTTTTGATGTAAAACCTTTTTTAAATATAACTTTTGACAATTTTATAAGTTCTATTTGTAAAAATAAACTTATTATTTATGATTGGGACATTGAAATTTAGTTTGGTTAAATTTTTCGTATGTTTCTGACATTGTTCATTTTATTAATGAATAGTGAAAAAATACTGCATTTTACATCAAAAATACTTTTTCATCTAATTTAAATATATGGTTAGATTATATTTTTAATTGGTTTTAACGTGTAATTGGAATATATTTTTACCATATAATCCAATGGTGGTTATTGTAATTCATTTCACATTGAAATTGGACTTAAACTTGTGTCAATCTTTTAATAGATATTGTTTCTTAAAAACACGCTATTTGTTTTGACGGCGGGAATGAATTATTAAATTAATTAATGCAACTTATATATTTTGAATTTTGTAAAATATCCATCATTTTTGAATTCGGAATATCAAATATAGCTTAGGGTGAATTTTTAGTATTTTTCTGAAAAATTCAATTTTTGATGAATAGTGAAACAACTAAGTGGTAGTTAAAGCAATTGACTTTTCGTTTAAATGAGAATTTACCAATTCTGTGATTTTATTTTCAAAAATACGACATACTAGGTTGTCATTAGGAAGTGAAATGTGGTTCAATGAGATTAAAATAATTTTTTGGTGAATAGTAATTTTTAAGTTTTATTAATCACGATTAAAGGTAATTAGTGTAATTTAAGGTAAAGATAATGTTATAATAATATGAAACGACCATGAAACATGTTTTAACCTTATTTGATGAGTCTTGGACGACCATGAAAATCCATGGTTCAACTTGGGGACCCCATGGATCCACTTTGGTTGGAAAATGAAGTTAATCACTTTTTATTTAATGTTAAAATTAAAATGTCACAAACATGTATTGTTTTACTAAAATAATTTTTACATAGGGTAATAAAAGTCATATTTTTTATTATAAATATTCATTATAAAGATAAAAATATTTCCTACATCATGATATTTGTTTTATAATTTTTATATATTAAATAAATTAATTTATTTATGACACCGTGATGATGCGGTGATTACCTCATAAATGAAGGATTTAAATAAAATGAGAAGATAGGGTTAAATATAAGTCTTACACTTGTAAAAAACATATTGAATGGGTGGATTTAGATACCTTATCACTTTATACTTGAAATATATCTCTTTGGGACCATTGAAATCCGAAAATCATTTTATAATAAAGTAATAGTTTATAACATTCCAAGAGTGCCCCTCTTCTTCTCTTATAAAAGGCCCCCACCTCTACCACCTTACCCACACCTCTCAAGCCTTTGGCTCGGCCAAACCCTTCCCATTACATCTCTAAACATCCCTCTATTCATCATTGAAGCCTAAACATTTCCAGAATGCTCTTCAAGAAACCCTTTTGGTTCAAACCAAGAGGAGTTACCCGATTTAAAGGTAATGTGTTCACTTGTGTTCTTTTGTTTTATTTTTCTTCTACAAACCCCTAAACTCTTTTTATTCCTTTATTTTGTAACAAAACCAGTATCTTCAATATAATAGGATGTTTTTATGTTATTTATTTGAGCTACACTTACACACACCTCCATCTAATGGTTAAAGACCATACTGTTTCTGTGGATGGCGAATTACTGCCTCACGAAACGATGATTGTTCAATCCTCTCTTAACACCTTTTATGGTGGAAATTATGATGTAAATATATTTTATATATGATATATATGGTATTTATGTTTCCCAGATGCTTATGTATTTTATTTTTAAAACATACCTTTATGCTTTCCATGTTTTGCAATTGTGACAATTTCATGCGAGGAAGTGCGGACTACCACCCCCTCAAGTGATGTGACTCGTTCATGCAATACATGGAATGTATAAAGAATGAAATTAATGAACTTATGTGACCTATAAAACATATTTATTATACTGTAATTATAATATATATATATCTCAATTATTTTTAATTCCAATAATATGACAATGAAATGAAAGTAGCATTCATTCGTACGTACGGCCTACCGTCTCCATTAACGATGCATTTCATTTATTGTTTTCTAAAAATGTTATGGAATAGTATAAAATGAATATGTAATGGATATATATTATATTTAAATAATTAATACTATTCTGGAGATGATTTACTTATAACTACATGGACAATCTTTTTCAAACAAGTTCATTTTTTACTCATGTACCAAACATCAACAAAAACGTCTGATATGAACTCACATTATAAACAAATTATTATAACATTATAATATGTGATATGAGCTGAATAATAATATTTAAAATATAACCTTAAGCAATTATAAATTTACGAAAGTTTATTATTCAGGAATATAAAGAAACGAACAAGACAATTCAGACTTCAGGTAAGGGATCCGACCACTCTCGTTCGTTTCACGTACCCTCTTTTATGTCATTTCATTTATGCTCCATGTTATAATTTTGGAGGATGATCATTAATATTCACAATACTGTAATTTTTATTTTCACGTGATGAGATAACCCAAATTACTCTCATAAATTCATTTTTAGAATTTTTTATGTGGCGCCGTTAGGCTGCCGAATTTTCGTAAGGGATCCTACCTCTTTCTTGCTTTTTAAATATTCCCTTTTTTGTCATTTCTTTTGAGCTCATATTTCTTTTGTTTGGGGAAGTTATTTTATATTAATAATACTATAATTTTTATGTTCATATTATGAGAGACCCTATTTTATCTCATCAATCTATTTTTCGATGTTTTACGTGGCACCGTTAGGCTTCAGAATTTTCATAAGGGGATTTTCGTCTCACTTTTTATTTCTGTGATATTCATGCTACATTGGCCACTATTTCCTTTTTTTGGTGGATTTAATGCCCATTATTTTCCTATTTGTATAATATAATCTCATTTATGGGTATTTACAACTTCATTGTAAGACCCTTCTTTCATGGGGTGTACGTTTCGAAAGTTTCCCAAATCGGTTAGGGAACCATTTACACTCCTCTTTTTAAAAGACTTATTTTTTTTGCCTTTTAATTTACATATTTTTATGTCGGGATATGTTCATATATATCCTTATTGATTCAAATTTTATGTCCAAGTGATGAGATACCATTTTATCTCTCATCAACTAATTTTATGAACTTTAATAGTGACGTCGTTAGGCTATCGAATTTTACCAAGGGAACTTCTTAACCCAATTTCAATTTCTTTGGGTTAAACTTATAGTTATTGAATATTCCATCCTATGAATATATTTTAATGACCTATGGTTTTTTTACACATAATATACACTTAAAATGGGTGTATTTATATTAGTCACACATAATTATGAGATTGATTTATCCTTAATTTAAGGATACCTTCTTTATAATGGATTTCATCTCATTTTACATTTCTATTGAGACTTCATTGTTCTTATGAACCAATTCACTCTTATATGGTGTATATAATATCCTTTGAAATATTATATCACGAATCCCTTTATTATCATGATATTATAAAGTTTTTATTAAATGTTATTCTTCAATTATTGCATTCAAGTGTCTCTGATTTTGTTAAAAACCCTTTAACTAAAATATAATTTTAAATGTTTTGATGATTTATTCTTATAAATATTTCTCATTAATATCCATGTTTTCAAATTAGTTTTAAGGATTTATTTATATGGTTATTAATGATTTAAAATGTTAAAAGCTTCAAAGTGGTATGGGACACTTTGATTCAACAAACTCTTTATGAAATGTTTTAAATGGGTTTGAAAATGGTTTTCAAATGGATTCATTATTTCAATATCTTAAAATGGTATATTGTTATTGCAATGTGGAAATTTTATCCTTCCTTTATGATTAAGTTATATTCTATGATTATGTTATGGTTCTTGGGCATTGTTTAGGAAGACGGGTGGTTCTGTGATAAACTAAGGGCGGGTGAGCCCGATATTTCTCTCCAATGCATTGGGAAATGTGAAGGGGTTAAACGTTAATGTTTCTCCGAAGGGATTTAGGGAATATACTATGATGAGTATTCCTAACGTAACCATGAGTGTTACTCCCTATGTAAGAATGTTATGAATTCCTCAAGTTACCTTTATGTCTTATGATTTCAATGAGTTATTCATTAATATTATGATTTCATGAGGTATGTAAACGTGCTTATGTGTTATGAGTAATGTACGATTTAATTGATTCTTATGTATACATGTACTAATGTTTCCTTTCTGAATTTTTATATCCCTTACTGAGATTTTTATTCTCATCCCAAGTTTTTGAAATTTTTTACACAGGTCAAGGGAAAGGTACATGATATGATGATAGTGTTAAGGAAGTGTCAAGAAAGAATCCATGTTTTATTTTAAATATGTTTCTGTTGATGGGAAAAATTGAATACTAAATTTTATGTAACCACTTTGTTTAAATGTGGAATGTAATGCATGATTTATGATTTAATTCTCTAAAACTATAAACATGAAAAGATCCTCAATGTGTATTCTTGAAATAACTCAATATTAAGTAAAGTTTAAGGCCGAGTCGTTATAGATGGTATCAAAGGTCGGTTTAGATAACTTTAGAGGTTAGAGTGTTGTTTAAGCATATGTGACAAGTTGTGCATAACCACAATGGTTATTATATTAGATAGAGTCATTGTTATTTTTGATGGTTGGAATGAGTTTGAGATATCTTGGTTAACTATATCTTATTGTTTATCTTCATCTTTAGTACATGATGATTTTGTTGATATACCCACACTGACCAGTTTGGTTTTAGTAAATTGATGGATCTAGCAGGCACCAAAGTGACAATGGGTTTGAATTAAACTGTGGTGGTTCTCTGATTAAGAGACTAGATGAAATTGGGGATTCAATGAGAAATCTCGTGGTTGTTATAAAACAACTATCAGGAGTCATGATCAACCACTTGAACCTTGGCAAGTTCTCTAATGCCTCTTGTAGGAGAGAACCAACTCGATGTGGAAGTTCATGTGATAATTATAAAGGTAACTATTAGGGTTTATATGATCCTTACTTTTGAGGTAATTATGGGTTACTATATGTTATGATGGAAAATGAGAGGCATGAGATAAACTTGAGGTTAAAATATGTTATGATTATTTTTGAATATTTTATCTCGTTTTGGGGAATGTTTTATGAATTATATAGTTTTGGAAAATGGACAAAATATAGACTGTGTGACAACCCGTCGCACCGGACTAAGCTGTGGGAATCGAACCCACAACCAAAGTGCGACTGGTATTTATCACCTATCATTGGACTACGTGAATTCCCTGGTTAGTTTGACTACTTATTTTTTTAGTTAGATGATTTTATGAATCAAGAGTAAGTTGATTTTTGGTTATCTATGGAAATTATTAACCTATCATGGAGGATATGTGATTAGGTTAATTACTTTTCAATATGGGACTTTAAGAGAAATTGATGTTATTTGGAGATAAATGTTAATTTGTACCTTGGGAGACTATGTGATTAAATCCTTAAAATATTTGGGTTTCAATCTTAGATGGGTTTAACATGAAGAATTTTATGGGAAAATTGTTTATTGAATGGTCTTCGTTGAAATTTGGGTTTTCTTTGACAAAATTTTGAGATCAGGAGTAGTTTTTTTTTAAAAAAATATCCTTTTTGGGTATTATCTGATCTCGTACTAAACTTTTTGGTTTGGTTTTGGTTGAGATCTAAAGTCTTGGTAAATATTTAGTTCTCATTTATGGATTAGGTGATTCTCAAGAAGTTGATTATAGTCTCTTAATGCGAACAAGTCTTCCTAAATACTCTTCTTTTGGAGAAAACAAGAGTTTGATTAAGGAATATAGTAAAAGTTAAAAGTCTACGTAACAAGTAATTATGTTTCATTATGATTTAGTTAAGCTCAAAAATAAATTTCTAAATGAAGAGTAGCTTAAAACAAAAAAAGTTGTCTGTTAACTTTTCCTACCGGGGAATCGAATACCGTTTTTCCCATCACAAGTTTGTGATTTTCCTGTGGTTAACTTTCTCCTAGACATGTTTACTATCACTCTCCACCAGAACACGACCCATTGTTTTCTCCTCCATATCCATATTTTCATACATGGAATCCTAGTATGGGTTAACTCGGGTGACCTTTTTACACCTCTCCTTTTCATTTAAAGTGATAGTTTTACTGACTCTTCTTCCGATGTGGGACTTTCAATGAAGTTTCCATGCCCAATTTTGAAATTGCGGGGATGTAATTCCCAAAACGGGGGAAGGATGTAACATAACAGGTAAATAAATAATATTACATTCTAATGTTTATCAATATTTGTGAATAAAATTTTAATATTACTTTAAAGTTAATGCTATGCTCGATGGCGTACCCAATATGCAATAACGAGATTCTTTGAAATCTTACGTTGCACACTAATAATATAATAATATTATAATAGTTAACGCCTAGCTGTTGTAATGATAGGAATGAACAGAAATAACTCAAAAATTAATACATATGTTTGTTAAATATTTTTACATTTATCCAATAAATGTTAGTGGCTTAAAATCCAAAAGAATCCAATTTTAAGAATAAATACACTAATATTTTTAAAAGATTGTTTTACAACCTTTTAACGGAGAACCTTTTTTAAATCTAAATTTTGACAGTTTTATAAGATCTATTTGTCAAAATAAACTTATTCTTTATGATTGGGACATTGAAATTTACTTTGGTTAAATTTTTGGTATGTTTCTGACATTGTTCATTTTTTTAATGAATAGTGAAAAAATACTGCATTTTACATCAAAAAGGATTTTTCATCAAATTTAAATATATGGTAAGATTATATTTTCAATTGGTTTTAAAGTGTAATTGGAATATATTTTTACCATTAAATCCAATGGTGTTCATTGGAATTAATTTCACTTTGAAATTGGACTTAAACTAGTGTCAATATTTTAATAGATATTGTTTCTTAAAAACACGCTATTTGTTTTGATGACGGGAATGAATTATTAAACTAATTAATGAAACATATATATTTTGAATTTTTTAAAATAGACATAATTTTTGAATTCAGAATATCAAATATAGCTTATGGTGAATTTATGGTATTTTTCTAAAAAACATCAATTTTTGATGAATAGTGAAACAACTAAGTGGTAGTTAAAGAAACCGATTTTTCATTTAAATGAGACTTTACCACTTCTGTGATTTGATTTTCAAATATCATACAGATATGGTTCTCATTAGGATATAAAATGTGGTTAAATGAGATTAAAATAATTTTTTTTGGTGAATAGTAACTTTTATGTTTTATTAATCGCGATTAAAGGAAATTAGTGTAATTTAAGGAAAAGATAATGTTATAATAATATGAAATGACCTGGACACATGTCCTACCTTTATTGGATGACTCATGGTCGACCTAAAAAATAAATGGGTCAAATTGGGGACCCCATGGAGCCACTTGTTTTGGAAAATGACATTAATAAATTTTTATTTAAAGTTAAAATTAAAATGTCACAAACATGTATTGTTTTACTAAAACAATATTTACATGGGATTATACATGTAATATTTTTTACTATAAATATTCATCAGAAATATAAAATGATTTCCTACATAATGATAGTTTTTTTATAATTTTTAGACATTAAATAAATTAATTTATTTATGACACTGTGATGATGCAGTTATAACCTAATAAATGAATGATTTAAATAAAATGAGAAGATATGGTGAAATATAAGTATTACACTTGTCACAAACCTATTGTATTGGTGGATTTTGAAACCTTATCACCTTATCCTCGAAATATATACTTTTTGGACCTTTGAAATCCAAAAATCATTTTATAATAAAGTAATAGTTTATAACTTTCCAAGAGTGACCCTCCTCTTCTCTTATAAAAGGCCCCCACCTCTACAACCTTACCCACACCTCTAAAGCCTTTGTCTCGGCCTAATCCAGCCCATTTCATCTCTCTACATCCCTATGTTCATCATTGAAGCCTCACCTTTGGCAGAATTCTCTTCAATAAACCCTTTTGGTTTAAACCAAGAGGAGTTACCCGATTTAAAGGTAATGTCTTCACTTGTGTTCTTTTGTTTTATTTCTCTTCTCCAAACCCCTAAACTCTTTTTATTCCTTTATTTTATAACAAACATGTATCTTCAATATACTAGGATGTTTTTATGTTATGTATTAGATCTACACTTACACACACCTCCATCTAATGGTTAAAGAACATACTGTTTCTGTGGATGACGAATTACTGCCTCACGAAACAATGATTGTTCAAAATTCTCTTAACACCTTTAATGGTGGCCATTATGATGTCACTGTATTTTATATATGATATATATGGTATTTATGTTTCCCATATGCTTCGGTATTTTATATTTAAAACATACCTTTATGCTTTTCATGTTGTGCAATTGCGATAATTTCATATGAGGAAGTGTGGACTACCGCCCCCTCATGTGATGTGAGTCATTCATGCAATACATGGAATGTATAAAGAATTAAATTAATGAACATATGTGACCTATAAAACATATGTATTATTCTGGAATTTTCGCACACATATATATATATCTCAATTATTTTTAATTCTATTAATATGACAAAGAAATGAAAGTGGCGTTCAGGCATACGTCCGGCCTACCGTCTCCACGAACGGTGAATTTCATTTATTTTTATATCCAAATGTTTTGGAATAGTATAAAATAAATATGTACTGGATATATATGATATTTAAATCATTAATAATATTCTGGAGATGATTTACTTATAACTACATGGACAATCATTTTCAAACAAGTTCATTTTTGACTCATGTACCAAACATCGACAAAAACGTCTGATATGAACTCACATTATAAAAAAATTATTATAACATTAAAATATGTTATATGAACTTAATAAGAATATTTAAAGGAGTACCTTGAGAAATTATAAATTTACCAAAGTTTATTATTCTAGAATATAAAGAAATGAACAAGAAAAGTCGGACTTGATGTAAGGGATCCGACCACTCTCGTTCTTTTCAAGTACCCTCTTTTATGTCATTTCATTTATGCTTCATGTTATTATGTTGGAGGATGTTCTTTTATATTCAACATACTGTAATTTTTATTTTCATGTGATGAGATACCCTCTATTACTCTCATAAATTCATTTTTATAATTTTTAAGTGGCGCCGTCAGGCTGCCGAATTTTCGTAAGGGATCCTACCTTTCTCATTCTTTTTAAGTACTCCCTTTTATGTCATTTATTTTAAGCTCATCTTTCTTATGACTGGGGATGTTATTTTATATTCCTCATACTGTACTTTTTATGTTCATATTATCAGAGACCCTATTTTATCTCATCAATCTATTTTTTGAATTTTTATGTGACATCGTTAGGCTGCCGAATTTTCACGAGGGGATTTTCATCTCGTTTTTTATTCCCGTGAGATTCATGCTACATTATCCACTATTTCCATTTGTTTGGTGCATGTACTGCCCATTATTTTACTATTTGAATAATATACTCTCATTTATGGGTATTTACATCTTCATTGTATGACCCTTCTTTCATTGGGTGTATGTTTCGAAAGTTTCCCAAATCGGTAAGGGAACTTTTCACACCCGTCTTTTTAAAACACTTATTTTGTTATGTCTTTTTAATTTACATCTTTTTTTGTTGGGATATGTTCTTATATATCCTTATTGATGTAAATTTTATTTCCAAGTGATGAGATACCATTTTATCTCTCATCAACTAATTTTATGAACTTTAAAGTGACATCGTTAGTCTGTCGAATTTTACCAAGGGGACTTTTTAACCCAATTTCGATTTCTTTGGGTTCAACTTGTAGTTATTGAATATTCCATCATATGAATATGTTTTAATGACCTATGGTTGTTTTACGCTAAATATCCACTTATATTGGGTGTATTTATATTTTTCACACATAATTATGAGATTAATATATCCTTAATTTAATGATACCTTCTTTATAAGGGATTTCATCTCATTTTACATTTCTATTGAGACTTAATTATTGTTATGAACCAATTAACTATTATATGGTCTATAAAATATCCTTTGAAATATTATATCATTAATCCCTTTATTCTCATGATATTATAATGTTTTGATTAAATGTTATTCCTCAATTATTGTATTCAAGTGTCTCTCATTTTTTTAAAAACCCTTTAACTAAAATATCATTTTCAATGTTTTAATGATTTATTCTTATAAATATTTCTCATTAATAACCATGATTTCAAATTATTTTTAAAGATTTATTTATATGGATATTAATGGTTTAAAATTTTAAAATCTTTAAAGTGGTATGGGACACTTTGATTAAAAAATCTCTTTATGAAATTTTTTAAATGGTTTTGAAAATGGTTTTAGAATGGATTCATTATCTCAATATCTTAAAATGGTATATTGTTATTGCAATGTGGGAATTTTATCTTTCCTTTATGATTAAGTTGTGTGGTATGATTATGTTATGGTTCTTGGGAATTGTTTATGAAGACAGGTGGTTCCGTGATAAACTAAGGGCGGGTGAGCCCGATATAGCTCTCCAATGCATTGGGTAACATGAAGGGGTTAAACGTTAAGGTTTCTCCGAAGCGATTTAGGGAATATACTATAATGGTTATTCCAAACGTAACCATGAGGGTTACTCCCTATGTAATAATGTTATGAATGCCTCAAGTTACCTTTACGTCTAATGATTTCTATGAGTTATTCATAAATCTTATAATTTCATGAGGTATGTTAATGTGCTTATATGTTATGAGTAAAGTATGATTTCATTGATTCTTATGTATACATGTACTAATTTTTACTTTCTGAATTTTTATATCCCTTACTGAGATTTTTATTCTCATCACAAGTTTTTGAAATGTTTTACACAGGTCAAGGGAAAGGTACATGGTATGATCATAGTGTCAAGGAAGTGTCAAGAAAGAATCCATGTTTTATTTTAAATATGTTTCATGGATGTAAAAAAATGTATACTATCTTTTATATAACCATATTGTTTAAATGTGGAATGTAATGCATGATTTATAATCTAATTCTCTAAAACTCTAAGCCTGAAAAGATTCTCAAAGTGTATTCTTGAAATAACTCAACAGTAAGTAAGGTTTAAGGCCGGGTCCTTATACGGGCTATCTAAGGTCAGGTATCCAAAATCCTTAACATATTAATGATATTTTATTTATGATTAAAACTTGATTCATTGATTATATCTTGGTATATTATTGTAGGATTTAACATTTCAATGACAACCTCACTTGTCTAGAAGTTATTTTTTAAGAACAAAAAATTTTCTGGTTAATCATATTTATTAAGATCATCATGACATATTCTTCTTCTTTAATATCATAATGAATCTATTTTCTATTGATATATTTATGATGGAAAATGATAATGGGATAGAACTTATTCCCTCTTCTAGAATTGAAAAAAAAATCACAATCTACCTTGTCATGTGTGATACAATGCCTTGGGAGCTATTTCATGGTACTCAGAACAAGTATATTATCATGTGATGATTATCCCTTACGGGTAAGGGAAAAAAACATAAATAAATGATGATGATGGACCTAAAATATTTGTTGGGGAATGATGGCTGTGAATCCTAATATATAATAGTTTTTTCATAGATCACAACTATAAAAACGGCCAAGGGAAGTGCCACCTTATATCAACACTAAGAAAAAAACGCTGATAAAGAAACCCTGTATCAGCGCTATAATGTTAGAGCTGATACTGGGAATCTTTATCAGTGCTAAAATTTTAGCAATGATACATGAAATCATTATCAGAACTTTTCTAGTGCGGATAAAGAAGGCACATTATCAATGATAAAATTTTAGCCCTGATACATGGAATCTTTTTCATCTCTTTTCTAGCGCTGATAAAGAAGGAACTTTATCAGTGTTAGAAAAGCCCTGAAAAAGATTCCTAGTATCAACACTAAAATATTAGCGACGATAAAGAAGGCTTGTATCAATGCTAAAATGTTAGCGCTCAAACAGGAAGGCTTTATTAGTGCTTTTTTGCGCTGATAAAACCGTAGTCCCATATTTTATAAAATTGGTCACACATTGTCCTAGGCTTATCACGACCTAAAGCACTTTTGGTACTGTAACCCTACAACTCCCCTCCTCCACCCCCCTATCTTCATGTTTTAAGACCTCCGCCGCCCCCGATCTTCGCGTTACCAGACCTCCGTCGCTAGCCCTTCTCCCAATCCTCCCCCTCGAACCCCTTCAGCGGATCCTCCTCCCCGCAAACCCTACTTCTCCTCATCTTTACTCGACCCTACTCTTCCATTCCTTTTCAGTTGGCGGATCCTCCTGTGCACCTCCTCCTGTGCACCTCCACCTCTTGAAGTTTCCAAGTGTGTGGTAAGTGATTCAATGATTTTAAATTGTTATATTATTTTGATACGATTTCTTAATTTTTTGGAAAGGTTTTGAGATCAACATGTAATGAAATATTTTTTCTAAACGAATGTTTTTATGTTTCATGTTATCTTAGTTGGCGTGTTTCTTAAATATATTTTATGTCTTGTGTGAAAGGTGTGAAATGAAATGAGTTTTCAAAGAGAATTAATTGTTTGAATGTGTTGAATGTGGATTTTATAAGATAAATTCATTTTTGTTGCGTGTTGTATTTTTTTGAATCTAATATGTGTCTTTGAATTGTGAATGTGATTTTAAACATGTTATAAAATGGAATTTATGTGAGTATGAATTTGAAAGGGGATTTTAGCATGGAAATGGTTGGATTCCATATGTGTTCGTCTTGTTTAGTTTCCAAATCTGTTTCATAAATTTTAAAAGTGGTGTGAAATGTGTTTCTAAATGGTTTTAGTGTTCATGAGAAATAGAAAGCAGATTTTTGTGTAAAATATTGGTTTTGGTGTGAGATTTAGATCATTGGATCCGTGTGAAAATGTTAAAATTTGAAAGTGGTGATATCCTTATGTGATTATGATGCATGGAATGTGTATGTGAAAGTGGTGATATAGTTTTAGTTAAGCTAAATGGTGTCTTAGATTTCAAATACTTCAAAAAACTTTTACAGAGAAATTATATCTAGATTTGATGGTATCGGTTAAGTCCATAGAGTTTCTCGACAACATATAAGGTTATTAGACATTGAATCAATATACTAATAGTTTTTCTAAAATTTCATAGTTTTCACTTGTAGTGGTGTTAAACAAGAATCATAAGTCCCATAGGTTTTATATGGGTCTTCGATTAGAAACACATTTCACATTTTTACATTTTCATATTTTCAAGGAGTTTGACAATTATGTGTGAGTATATAGTTATTAAATTTTCTTATTATTTCTTTCACACCACCACTTGAGTCGAGTAACCTGATTGAAATTCATATGAGTACTTTGGTTCTGATGTGGATATGGTTTTTTATGTGTTTGTGACATGTGTATGTGTGGATATATGGGGTTTTAGGCATGGGGATTTTGTACGTAGGGCAGAGACCTAGGAGTGGTAGATCTATCATTCTTGATTTATATTGTGTTAGGAATGGTGTGATTTGAGGAAACTATAATGAATCTAAAGTAATTATTTTTAATGAATTTCATATTGTACAGATTATGAGAATACTTTCTTTACTTATAGAGTTGGCTACTGGTTTTCATCCATATGTATTTTATATTGGTGAGGTATAAAAGGATGGAGTAGTTGAACATAGAAAGGTTGGCCTGATTGAGGAGGATGATCCATAGAGGATGATGCTGTCAGAGTGTTACCATCTATGACACAAGTGATTTTCCCCGCGAACACCTTTATGTTTGGAAACAATTTGATTTTGATGGGGGGGGTCTACCCTGGTACTGTTTATTTCCAAATAATTATTAGAAATGGTTAGGATCTATTAATCTAAATTTTTATAAGGAAGTGGTTCTCTTCTACTGTATTTGGAAGTCTTGTTTTGTGTACTTGAACCATAAATACTAATATTTGAGATTCAAATAGGATGGAGATGAATAATGATTGGATGCATGGTAATCATTTGACAATAGTGTATGAGAATGGAGTGAAAGAGTTCATCATCTTTGAAAAGGATCACACAAAGGATCTTTCCCAAATCCTTTGTCCGTTTTTACGTTTTTGTTATTCTAGACTACTTACTTCAGAAGACATGGAAGAAAATTTGATATGTCATATAATAGATCAGAGTTATAAATGTTGGAATAATCACGGAGGAAAGTGAATGTAGCTACTGGTTGGGATAAAAATACGTTTTATGGATCATCAGATACGAATAAAAATATGGATAATGAAGAAGACCATATGGAGGATGTGATTATAGATGTCAATGATGATGAATATCATATTGAGTAAATGAAAAAGACAATTAAAATTGAACTCTGTGATTTCCCAAAATTGTTTGAGAAGTTAAAGAGTTGTGAAAAGACGCCATTGTATGCTGGTTGCACTAAATATATAGTATTGTTAGCTGTACAAATGTTTTGTAAAATGAAATCAGGGAAAGGATGGAGTGATTTCAGTTTTACGGAACTACTTTCTCTCTTGAATGACATGATCCAGGAAGATAATGAGCTCCCAACCCGGACATATAAATCTAAACAAATACTACACTCGATGGGTATGATTTCTGAAAAAATACATGCTTTCCTGAAAGAGTGTATATTGTTTCTCAAGGAGAACAAATCACTTACAGAATTCCCAATGTGTGGTTCTCCTCGATAAAATAACGATAAATCCAATCCTATGAAATTTGTTTGGTACTTTCCAATCATTACAAGGTTAAGGCGTCTATATTGAAGGGAAGAAGCTGCAAGACAATTTTTGTGGCATGTAGATAAAAGAAATAAATATGGGAAATTACGTAATCTACATGACTCCACTCAATGGAAGAAAATTGATCATGAGTATCCTGAATTTGGAAAAAAGCCGAGAAACCTTCTTCTTGCATTATCTACAGATGGAGTGAATCCTTCAGGTTTTCAAACTAGCACTCATAGTACGTGGCCCGTTATGTTGGTAAATTATAACTTAACTCCCTGGTTGTGCATGAAGTAAAAATTCATCATGTTATCAATGTTTATATTAGGACCAAAACAACCAGGTACTGATATTGATTTGTATCTGGCTCCTTTGATCGAGGATTTGAAGTTATTTTGGGATTCATGTTTTATGTTGTATGATTCTTATAAAAATGAATACTTCACATTAAGAGCAATGTTGTATGGGACAACAAATGATTTCACTTCTTATGTAAATTTGTCAGGCAATAGCATTAAAGGAACTCAAGGGTTTCCCATGTGCGATGAAGATACATAATCAATTTGGTTGAAACGTTCATCGAAACTAAAAGAAGTGAACATTGTTTTTGGTAAAACATTTTCGAAAAACCATACGAAAATCGGTTTGAAAAAGAGATTAGTTTTCTTTGAATTACCATACTGAAATTGTTTGTATGTCAATCATTTTTTTATGTGATGCATGTTGAAAAAATTGTATGTTATATTGTTATTAGAATGTTGCTAAATGTCCCTGGTAAAACAAAGGATGGAATTAAGGCAAGGTTGGACATGGTTGACATGGGAATACGTGAAGAGTTGTCTCCCGTGAAGGGTGAAAATTTAATGTTTCTTTTTCCAGCTGCTTATACTTTTTCTAGGATGGAGAGATATCTATTTTGCAACGTCATCAATGATGTAAAGGATCCATAGGGGTATTCAACAAATATCAAGAACATTGTGTCAATGAATTATTTGAAGTTAAAAGGTATGAAATCACTTGACTCCCATATTTTGATTCAAGAACTAATTCCTATAGCTTTACGTCGTATTTTTCCCAAGAATGTTTGTCATATGTTAACCAAACTTTGTTTCTTTTTCAAATCTATATGTAGAAACGTTTTGGACCTAGAGAAATTTCCAGCTATTGAAAAAGGAAATTTCATCATATTATGTGAATTAAAAATGTTATTACCACCAACATTCATTGATATGATAGTTCATTTGAGGATTCAATTGGTGAGAGAGATTCGACTTTGTGGTCCTGTAAACTATAGATGGATGTATCCTATTGAACGGTATAAGAAGATTTTGAAAGGGTATGTCAATAATCGATGACATCCAGAGGGTTGGATAGTGGAGCGATATATTGTTGAGGAAGCCGTTGAATTTTTTACCATATACCTATCTGATGTGGAATGCATTGGTCTCCCAAAATCTCATCACACTGGACGATTGAGGGTGAGGGAATTTCTGGAAGAGATGTTGTGACAGTTAGTATTACAGATCGAGAGAAGGCCCACATTTATGTTTTTTCATAACATTTTGGAGGTTTCTCCATATATTGAAACTCACAAACAAATTATAAGGTAGTTGAATCCATTAGGGGATGAAAAATGGTTATCAAATACACATAATCACCAGTTTATATGATGGTTTCAAGACCACATTTTTATGCAGTTGGATGAAAATCCAAATTCAATTTCAGAAAGGCTTTTATGGGTAGCCGTCGGACCAAGTGTGTATGTTTTATCTTATAGTGGTTATGTAATTAATGGTTTTACATTCAATGCATATGAACATGATGAAGATAGTACAATGAAAAATAGTGGAGTTACACTAGTGGCTCAATCTATGCATGTTTCTGGAAGTAAGGATATAAATCCAATTTATGCAAATATGTCATGCTTTGGCATTATCAAACTAACACAGGAGTTGGATTATACGACATTCCAATTGCCTATTTTTCAATTAAAATGGGTTGATAACAACAGTGGTGTTAAAATAGATGAATGGGGATTTGTGAATGTCAATTTTAGTAAGGAAGGGTATAAATATGAACAGTTTATAATTGTATCACAAGTGGTACATGTTTTTTATATTCCAAATCCCAAAAACTGAAATTGGTTGATGTTATGTTATCATCCAAAACTACTGAAGGGTTTGATGAAAATTTCATTGAGGATGATCCTTTCAGTGGTACGTTGCAATCATTTCATAGCGGTCCTAATGTTGATGATGTTTTTAATGTTAGTGGAGACGACAATGAAGTGATTTGGTTAATCGATAGAGGTGACAAATACCATCAGCCTATGAAAAAAATAAGGAGAGCTCAATAAACAGGTTATATTTTGTTTGTAATATATATCTTGTTATCTCATGTTATTATCTTATCATTATTGAATTTATGTAATCTAAATTAATTGTTCAACCACTTTTGTAGATAATGACTTCTGCACATTCCGGTGCTCCTAACCATGAGGCTGAACAAGTCTCTCAAGCTACTGCTATTATGGCTACTGCTACTCCTACTATGGCTACTCATAGTGTAGAGCAACAAAAAGTTTCAAAAACTGTTATTTCTCCTAGTGTTGTGGTCCAAAAACCCTCAACACATGTCATTGCTTCCATTTTAGATGATGATATAGATGATGTTGATATCGATGAAATGGCTGGTAATGAAGGACTGACGTCATAGAAAACACAGGTGCGTCGTAGTTTGAAGGTGTTAGAAAAAGTTCTTGTGGAAAAAAGAAAAGACAACAAATTTGATGTCGGATGGAATGCATGAGGCCAATATGTGAATCCCAACAAGGCTATGTTTAGTAGTAACATTGGGATTGTCACTCAGCAATGTGTGCTTATTGACATAGATTCATGGGACCATGTTGTGTCTGGGCTGAAGGCTACGATCTGGTAAGAAATTACGATAACATTATTAATTTATTTCCTTAATTTACTAGAAAATAGAATAATGAAACAATGTCTTACTCTTCTCAATCTCTTTCAGAGTACATTTATAACATACTATTTACACAAGGATTATGTACTAAGGATTGCAGGAAGGATTCATCGTTGTTTTTGCACTATTTTAACAAGATGTCTCCTAAAATATTCCAAAGGTAAAATAAACCCGCACCCAACCATTTTCTACGCTCACCTGATATCCCACAAAGCATGGGATGCATTTATTGGCCGTCGTGGGGATGTGAAGTTTCAGGTAAATTGTGGGTGATAAAAAGTTGTTAATGGATACATGTATTCAACACTTTGATGGTCAATATTTCATTTATGAAACAACAACTCTGTACTGAAAATAAAGAACGTGCATCAAAACCAAAATACCCCTATAGTAAAGCAAGGATGGGGTACGCTTCACTAGAAAATAAAATGGTACGTATTTTAAATTTACAGTAATATTGTTAGGTTCCAATAAACAACATCATAATTATCATTCAATGTTTATATGTAGATTTATGAGTCTAAAAGTAAGTCCAATTCCATCCCACGTCATCTGCTATGGAAGGAGGAATGTGTGAATAAGGAAGGGAAGCTAGTATATGAGAACACACAAAAAGTGAGGGAAATATGTGTAAGTATGACCCAATGATAAAAATATTTGTTTTAAATTGATATTACATAAAAATAATCTGTTATTTTACTATATCTGACAGTCATAAGAATCAACTACTCTTATAGTGGATGCAGACCTATTATCAACGTCTTTGAAATAGACAGAACAATATGGTCGTGTCAGAGGTGGTGGGTTTAGGGTGACTCCTCGAGTTTATTTTGAGAAGAAGAAAAAAACGGATGGTAGAGATTAATAATTTAAACAATTGAACGAAAGACTAAAAACCCTTGAAGAACAAATGCAATGGTAGAGAGAGTTGCTAACAACTTTTATTGGTGGGAAGTAAGGAGAAGACACAAATTAGGAACAACCAGTGCGTGAAGATCCCCCCCCACCCCCACCAGCTTTGAGGCGATCCATTCCCCTCAAAGAGCTGTCTTAGCCATGGAAATAAATATTATAATAATTGTTCTCATGAAATGTAAATCAGACAAACACTGATACTTTTCCTATACTGATCTTCTATAGGGTGATAATGATTTTGATTTATATCTGTCAACACCAACCTATCACCTTATAGCAAGGGATACAGTGTTCAACATCCTGGATTACACGCTACATAATAGACCACTTCTGAAAGATCATCTGAAAGTGGCAATTACTGTAGCTCATGAGCCAAATGCAGAGCTACCTATTCCACTTGGTGACAATTATATTCATATGGTTGAAAAGGATATTGGGACATTAATTGCAAGGTTGTCACAACTTGTAAGAGTACATGCGGACAAAGATGTGTTTATTTCGTTTTTTTCAAGCTAAACCTTTAACAATTAATGAATAAAGGGTCTGTACCAATGAATGTTATTATAGATGGAGAAAGGGAAGGGGGGACAAACGTCGGCTTAGAACCATCTAAAGGATCGACCAACCGATCACATGGAGCTTCTAAAATCACAATAACACCAGCTATTCTCTATCCACATTTACTAACATATAAGACTCATGTGGATATGAAGCTAAGAAGTGGTAGTAGTCAAATAGTGGTTTTTGGAAAGAATATATATGGAGAAGAATGTCAAGATTTCATTGCTGCTGAAAATGTAAATGAGATCCTTGAAAATGGTTGGCAAGGCGTCAGAGTTGTAAATATATATATGTGAGGTAAGTTTTCATGAATTGATTTTCTGAAAGCTGATCTAATGTGAAAATTATGACTAAATGAATTTTATATTGTTGACAGACATATATATGAAAAACAGTTGAAGGAATTTTCTCATGAGAAAAAATTCAGACTCATTATTCTTCATACGACATCAACACATCTAATGAAATTAGAGCCATCAAAAAAGAATGAAATAATGAATGTCTTGCTGAAAACATTTGAAATAATGATTACAGATGACAAACTCTTCATAATACCAACCATGTAGGGGTAAAACTCTACGATTAAAGCATATCAATTATATTTTCAATTCTTTTATTACATATTCATTTTTTCTTTTTTAGGAAACATTGGATGCTAATTACGGTGAACTTGGACACTCCAAAGATTTATTTTCTGGATTCAAAGCAAGGATATCCATCAAACCGACCACACATGACGGAGTTTGTGAATCTGTAAGACACTACCTCCTACGTTTTATGTCTAAACATCAAGTAATATAATTTTTTTTATATTTTACTAAGTATTGTGTTATAATAGGTTGGTGTATCATTATCGTCTAAAAAAGGAATGAGGACATGGGCTAAGCATAAAGAGGAGATCAAGTACAACGTCTGGACGAATATCACAGTATATATAATAAAATTTCACTATCCAAACACATCTCACCACAAGTTAATTATTCTCCTAATGAATAATGATTTTGTAGTGTCAAAAACAAACAAATGATAAGGATTGCGGTTATTATGTTTGTTAATTTATGAAAGAGACCACCTTTCATCAACAAACTAACATCCATAAAAAGGTATTTTCAAAAACAACTACATGTTCATTTAATGAATTAATGAATTAATTATTTTTATATCTTGCAGTACTATTCTGACTACAAAAAAGCATCATACTCCCAAGATGATATATATTTTTTCAGAAATGAGTGCACCTCATACCTAATGGTAGATTGTACACAAATAACATGAAGATTTGACTTGGGGACGTGTACAATTGGCGGTCATTTTTGAGAGAGGTTAAGGGGCTCAAAAAATGAAACATTGTTGTAGGTAAATGTTCATAGGAAAATTTTAATTTTTATAAAATAAAACTTTCTTCCTCTAATGATTTATTTTCCTATTTTAATAGATGATATACACCAGAAACAGGAAAGAATGATGAACCACTAAAAGTGTCTCTCTTTTGATTAAAATGGACACAATTTTAACTGAAAACAACAACTGACCTACGAAAATCTGACCAAATACAATCAGATTGTATTGATATTTTATGGGAATGATCCATGGGTCCTTTGAGATGTGTACAAGTCAACCTCTCATCAATTTGAGGCCCGCTATGGCCGGTATCACTCAAAGGGTCTCTCTTTTGTTAAAAATGGATAGATTTTTAATTGTAAACAACTACTGACGTACAAAAATCCAAAACAATTCTATAGGATTGTCTTGATCCTTTAGGATAATGGACTATTGGTCCTTTTTGATGTGTATGAGTCAACACCATCTCAATCCAAGGCACAGTGTTGTCGGAATCACTCAAATTGTCTCTCCTATGTTTAAAATGGACACAATTTTAAGTGAAAACATCAACTAACATACAGAAATCTGAACAAACACATTTTCATTGTCTTTATCCTTTAGTATAATGATCCATGGGTCCTTTGAGACATTTATGAGTCAACCTTGCCTTAATCCGAGGCATAGTGTGGCCGGTATCACTCAAAGTGTCTCTCTTTTGTTTAAAATCGATACAATTTCAAGTAAAAACAAAAATGACCTACGGAAATCTGACCAAATGCATTTGGATTGTCTTGATACTTTCTGGGAACTATAAATGGGTCCTTTGTGATGTTTAGGAGTAAACTCTGCCTCAATCCAAGTGACGGTGTGTCCAAGATCACTCAAAGTGTCTCTCTTTTGTTTAAAATGGATACAATTTTAAGTAAAAAATCTGACATATAGAAATCCAACCAAACACATTAATATTGTATTTAACATTTATGAGAACAATCCATGGGTCCTTTGTGACATTTACGAGTCAAATCCTCCTCAATTCGAGGCACGGTATAGACGGTATCACTCAAAGTGTCTCTCTTTTGTTTAAAATGGACAAAATTTTAAGTGAAAACTACAACTGACCCATGGAAATCTGACCAAAAGGATTCGGATTGTCACGATTCTATAAGAGAACAATTGACTAGTCCTTTTTTATGTGTACGAGTTAACCCCACCTAAATCTGAGGCCTGTTGTGGCCGGTATGACTCAAAGTATCTCTCTCTTTTTTAAAATGGACACAATTTTAAGTGAAAACAACAACTGACCTATGAAAATCTGACCAGACACATTCTTATTATATTTATACTTTAGAATAATGATCCATGGGTGCGTTGGGGATGTGTACGAGTCAACCTAACCTCAATCTGAGACACGGTATAGCCGATATCCCCCAAAGTGTCTCTCTTTTTTTTAAAATGGACACAATTTTAAGTGAAAACAACAACTGACCAATGAAAATCCAACCAAATGCATTTAGATTATCTTGATCTTAAATGGAATTATACATGGGTATTTTTTGATGTTTACAGGTCAATCCCACCTCAATCTGAGGCATAGTGTGGCTGACATCACTCAAAGTGTCCCTCTTTTGTTTAAAATGGGCACAATTTTAATTGAAAACAACAACTGACCTATGAAAATCTAAAAAATGCATTCATATTATGTTGATCCTTTTTTAGAATGATACATTGGGTCATTTGAGACATGTAAAAGTTAACCCCACTTCAATACAAGGCACGATGTGGCCGGTATCACTCAAAGTGTCTATCTTTAGTTTAAAATGGACACAATTTTAAGTGAAAACCACAAATGACCTACAGAAATCCAACCAAACACATTTGGATTGTGTTGATCCTTTAGGGTAACGATACATGGGTCCTTTTAGACATGTACGAGTCAACATTGCCTCATTTTGAGGCATGGTATAGCTAGTATCACTCAAAGTGTCTCTCTTTTGTTTAAAATGGACAGTTTTTTAATTATAAACAACAACTGACGTACCAAAATCTGATCAAACAATTTAGGATTGTATTGATACTTTAGGAGAATGATCCATGGGTCCTTTGAGACGTGTAAGAGTCAATCTCGTCTCAATCCGAGGCACGGTGTTTCCTGTATCACTCAAAGTGTGTCTCTTTTGTTTAAAATGGACACAATTTTAAGTAAAAACAACAACTGACCTATGGAAATCTGACCAAACACATTTGGAATGTCTTGATTATTTAGTATAATTATACATGGTTCCTTTTTGAAATGTATGAGTCAACCCCACCTCAATCTAAGGAACAATGTGGCCAATATCAGTCAATGTGTCTTTCTTTTGTTTAAAAGGGACACAATTTTAAGTGAAAACAAAAACTGACCTACAGAAATCTAACCACGTGCATTCGGATTCTCTTTATCCTTTATGATAACGATCCATGGGTCTATTTTGATGCGTAAAAGTAATCCTTGCCTCACTCTGAGGCACATTATAGCCGGTATCACTCAAAGTGTCTCTCTTTTTTTTAAATTGGACATAATTTTAAGTGAAAACCACAACTGACCTACGGAAATCCAACCAAACACATTCAGATTGCCTTGATTCTATAGGAGAACGATCCATGGGTCCTTTATGAAGTTTACGAGTCAACCCTACCTCAATCTGAGCCACAGTGTGGCCGAAATAACTCAAAGTGTCTCTCTTTTGTTCAAAATAGACACAATTTTAAGTGAAAACAACAACTGACCTACGAGAATCCGACCAAATGCATTCGGATTGTATCGATCCTTTAGGAGAATGATCTATGGGTCCTTTGGGACGTGTAAGAGTCATCTTGGCCTCAATCTGAGGCATGGTGTGGTGGGTATCACTCAATGGGTCTCCCGTTTGTTTAAAATGGACACTATTTTAAGTGAAAACAACAACTGACGTATGGAAATCCAACCAAATGCATTTGGATTGTGTTGATCCTATAGGATAACGATACATCAGTATTTTTAAACATTTTAGAGTCAACCAAACTTCAATATGAGGCATTATGTGGAAGGTATCACTCAAAGTGTCTCTCTTTTGTTTAAAATGACACAATTTTAAGTGAAAACAACAACTGACCTACGACCTGGACGCCCAGACCCCTATCGAGACCCCCACCACTGGAAAGACCCCTCAACCCCATGGACACACCCACCCCCTAGACACACCCATGGACAACCCCCCCCACCTCAGATATCCCTCCAACCCCCCATCCCTTGTACAACCACCAGCCCCCTAGACAACACACCCACCCCTCCTAGACACCACCCCCCACCTGGATACCCCACCCCCTAGACCCCTCCACCCAGGGACGGCCACCCCCCTCCCGGACACTATCCCACCCCTCGGACGGCCACACCAACCCCCTGGAAATCCCCCCCGACCCACTGGACACCAGCCCACCCCCTGGACACCCCATAGACAGCCCCCACACCTAAACACCCCCCTCATTAGACACCACTCCACCCCCCTTTGATAGCCCCCAACTTCCTCGACTGCCCCCACTCCCCTGAACACCCCCACCCCCTGAGCACCCCTATCCCCCCAGACACCCAAATCCCACCCTCCTGGACACCAACCTACACCCCTTGGACAGCCCCACCAACCCCCCAGACCGCCCCCACCCCCTGGACACCCCCCATAGCTGGAAGGGCCCCCAACACCCGGGACACCAACCCACCCCCTGAACACCCCCATGGAAAGCCCACCCTCACCTAGACACCCCCACCCCTTGACTCCCACACCCTCCTGAGACAGACCCCCCAACCTCATGGACCACCCCCTCCCCCCTGGACACCCCTTTCCCCCTAGACACCCCCTCCCCCCAGACACCCCCTCCCCCCAGACACCCCCTACCCCATGGACAACCACCCCAAAACCCTGAACTGCCCCCAAACCCTTGAATTTTGAATTGAATTCATTATGTACTTAATTGATTTATGAATTATTTGTTAATGGTGTATGTGTATACTCTGTCTAATTAGATTACAATTTAGTTGTTAATTTTGTATGGGTATACATTGTCTAATTAGATTTCTGAGATGTTGAATGTTTTGAGGGTGTTTGGGTGTGCTGCTGTAGATTTTTTTGAAGCAGCAGACAAGACATTTATCAGTGCTTTTTTTGCACTGATAAACTCCACCTTTATCAATGCTAAAAAAGATCTAATAAAGGATCATTTTATCAATGCTAAAAGAGCACTGATAAAACAGACATTTATATGTGGTATTTTAGCGCTGATAAAGGGGTTTTCTATCTATGCCTTTTAGTGCTGATAACGGGGACCCCCTTTATCCACACTGATTATTACAGTGCTTTCTTAGCACTTATAATGCCCTTTTTGAGCACTGATAAAGCCCATTTTTTAGTAGTGGGTATGGAATCATAGAGGCGTGACCTAAAGAATATATAAGGTACGATGACTTGGTGGCCTCACTAGTTAATGATATAAGGTATGATGTATTGAAGGGACAACCTGAATTGATGCATTTAAGACTTTTAAATTGATGATTATGTACCTTATTGATGATTATTTTTCACTTAAGACATCCCATAACTATCCTTCAAAACTGGATCAAAGAATGTACAATAAGGGGCATATGGTAGCTTGGCCAGTGTATGACCACTCAGTACATGATTTTACATTTTAATGCAGTGGAATTTTTATTATCCTTTAATACACTTGTTATACATGTGTACAACTTTAAAACAAACATTTGTATTTACTTATTGTTTTTTTACTCACAACCTATACATACATTTCAATGCCCTTGCATAATTAATTTCTATGTATATATAAATGGGTAATTGGAGATGTTTGAGCTGAGAAACAAGGATATGGGAGTGGTACAAGGATTCACTTTTGATGATACTACTTTTTAATTATTATTTAAAGACGTGAATATCTATATGGATTTGGATTTCCATAATGGGATCTGTATTAACTTATTTGTATGTTTTGAATGGAATCAACATAGTTTCCACAAGTTTACTATAATTATTATATTTTATTATACTAATTATTATTATTATTTGTGTACGTTTAGGATACTAATGGTATAGTCTCCCCAATGATGTTCTTAGACCCTCATTTCTAGTTGGATACCTTTTGTATAAGAGGAGGTGCACCTGAGGTCATTTTACTGTCCATCTCATACCCAGTTGTTTTGGTCAGGCCATTAAAAAATAGTATAAAATAATAATTTTTTTTTTCTAAATAAAAAAAACGAAATGGTAGAAAGGAAATAGCCATGTGGGACTCTGGTAGGGGAGTTACAATGTTCCTAGACTAGTGTGGTGTAATAGACCTCAGATTTACTACTAATAGGATTTTTGTTGTTTTTTATGGGATTTTTAGTATGTTCATGCATCATCACAATTCATGCAGTATCACATGACACACACACACACACACAAGTTTATGTTTCATATACATTTTTAATTTAATTTCTTAATTTTTATTATCTTTTCATGATAGACTTGTTTTCCTTGATTGTGTGATATATCTATTACTATGAATTGGTGATATATATATTTTTTGCATTAAATAGTTTAACATGAGCAAGATACTGTGTTATTATATATAAGATTACTATTAATGTTATATATATATGATACCATGGTTAGTTCAATGAGGGATTTACCATGGGTAACAGGTATGATCCTAGGGAAACCTTTGTGTGATCCATCAGGTAGATTATGATTTTTAATAAATTTCTTAATGATACCCTTTATGTTATAGTTGATGCTACCTCATAGAAGACTAAGAGGATAATCAGCTAATATGGGAAAGCATGCAAACATTTGGGAGGAATCCATGGTTACACCACCATCTATGCATGACACTACTAGAGTTTTATGTTTTTGTTACATATCATTAACGATAGAAAATCATAAAAAAGGAATTTGTTGTGGGAGTCCATCGATAATGATCTGTAACATAAAATATCACCAAAATTAATTTTTTTGTGATAGACCATCACAAATAATTAGTTTTTTTGATGATTAATTCATTCATCACAATTAAATAATCAATTGTGAAGGGTTTGTTGGAAATCTACAATGGAAAAAAGATGGGCGAAAATACCGAATTATGATTGATATAGAGATCCATCACAATTACTAATATTAAAAAAAACTAAAAAATATTTAAAATGATTCAATTTTAAAAAATTCAAAAAATTTAACAGTAATTAAAAAATATAATTAATAATAAAAAAACCTAACATCAGTACACCATTTAACTTAAAATATTTTTATCACCCAAAATAAGAAAATTCATAAAAAATCATAGAGAATTTAATAGTATCAGGTGGATGAAGATAACTTGAATAACCAGGGCCGGAAACTCCATACCAATTCCACATGAAATACATCACATATACTCCAATGTTTGCTCATCTGTTTGAAACTAGTACTCCTTCTCCTGCTCCTACCTCTATCTCTTCAACTGTGGTGTCATCTCATTATGAGCTCTCAAACTATCCCCATACTATGCAATATATGACAATGATGAATCTCCATCATCTCCCTTTGACCTGACTGGTGATGTCATAGATCTACCATAATAAATTTTTGGTGTTAGTCATGAACAATACCAATCACCAACCATTTATCAACACCCTGAGAATTCATCATTATCAAATCTCCCTCATCAAAGCCAGGATCACTAGTGGAATCTTATTTCCTCTCATCTTGAATCACTCATGTATTAGAAGTCACATATGCACTTGTTATATTGTATTATAATTACACATTATAATAACAATAAAATTAATATTTTTTTTAAGAAATCAGTTAAAAAAATATGGCACTATTATTCCCCTATATGTTTCTTATATGGGGATTAGTGTTCAACATCATATAAACTATTTCCTTTATAATATAGTTGGAAATATAATCCTATATAATAAAATGTTTTTACATTTAATATATATATATATATATATTAATAAATAATATTACCGAACATATTTCACTGATGAATATAAATTTTCTGACTTTCGTCATTACATGTGACCTCCAGCCACCCCTAGATCTGACATCAAGATGATGAAATCCACCTAAGAGTCTCATCTAGATAGTAAGAGAACAACTCCTTCTATACATGAGTTGAGATATTGTTAGGTTGATGGGAGATTCAAGAGTGGTCAAAAAAATAGTAGAAGATATATCCATAGCTCACTTTATTTGGTTGTGTAAAAGCTGATGAAGAAAATCATGTATAAAAATATACCATTACTCTTAGATATGATTTCATTGTCTTTTAGTAATTAGAGGCAATTAATTATGCAAGACAATTAAAAAAATATTACAAAAAATACATAATATTTAAAAATTATATATTATTTAATAATGTACAATATAGTGTTCAAAAATCAATTTATGAATGTCAGTGTGAACCTAATCTAATAACTCACATGGCTAAAAACAATAACTTCATCGAATTTGACAATCATGAAAAACAACTAAATTTTAAAAAATATTCAAATAAAAACAAATAATTAGAATAGTATTACCATAACTAACACAATAACTTAATATAAAATTAATATCTTAAAAAATTTACCAAACCCTGGTAAATGAGCATAAAAATCTAGAAATTAGTGTCTCTATGGAACATCATCCAAAATAATCTGTCAAAAAAGACGATACCTCCTCCTAATAGACAAAACATATTATGGATCAGATCAATTTGGCCCATCCACTAGAAGTCAAATATCAACATGATAACTAAAAAGATCATTGGGAGAATCTAAATCTATCTGAAACATATAAGATTACCTATAAGAAAATTTTAATACATATTTCAAATAAAAAAATATAATTAATAGTAGAATTAAATAACATTACATGTAAATAATTGTTAATACATATATCAAATACAAAACCAATAAATAATAGAATATAATAATTACCTATAAATAAATACAATACCATAATAATTTTGCATGTAAATATTTATCAACATAGATATAAAAAATAAAAATCTAAGAAATATCATACATAATATAATATTATTACCATTAAATAATTTTTAATATGGATATAGTATTTAAGAAACTAATTATTACTGGAATTAATGAAGGAATAAAAAAGATGATCGGGTATGTCCATATTAAACAAACAACCTTACCGGTAAATAATTATTAATAAAAATATCAAATATAAAAATCAATTAAATACCTGAATATAAAAAAACACTTTTCATTTTCTTTTCCATCTTTAATGAGTACAATTTCTTCATCCGCATCTTTATCATTGTCAACTTCCATACAAATTATTGTTTCATAACACCTTATTACTTCATCAACATTATGAATATCATCGGGGCTCTACTGGTGGGTTTTATCATCAATATTTATATCTCTTTAGGTTGGAGATATAATTTTGAATTTTTATTGAAAAATTTAAATAATATTCACTAACACAAACCCATTTTACTTACCAATAAACTAATTTTCATGAGATTTTATTTTATTACACACCATTGGAAATTTAAATCTCTCAAAACATCATTATAATTATATAATAAACGTGATATTTTTATGTGACAATATATATGGGTCCTTTAATGTAATAATACTTTTATATTTAATGTCCACTACTCCATATCATGTATAAACTCAAAACCCTTGATTTGTATCAAACCTATGTAATTTAAACATTATTTCATAATTTATCCCTATATGTCATAACTAAATTATTTCATCCAACATACTGTAAAAGTAAACTTCATATTATTTATGATGATATCCTTTCAAACAAACTGCAATATTCATTTATTTTTTATTCAACATATATGCCTGCATGGAATCTAATTCTAATAACCAAATACTCATTACAAGATTTTACCAATTTATATTGAGTGATTTTTAAAACACATAATGGAATATAAATTTTATTTTCATGTTGGGTTACTTTAGAATAGAAGAAATTATTAATAATATATATCATTAAAATAATTATTTAATTTTCTATCAAAAGCAACATAAATTTTTAGAATTATAGAAAAATATGAAAAAATACGTTGACAACATTCCTAAAGAGCAACATTTTTAATTTGTATAAATTGATTTTTTGATATATCCATCATATAGTCCATACAAATATATTGTAAATAATGGTATCTATTATTAAATATTTTAAAATAATAAAAACTAATTCTTACTACATAGATCATGTCATTTTTTCTCAATTAAATTGAAAATATGTATGAGCTCTATCGAGTTCTTCATATAAAATCCATCATTCATGATACCCATCAAAATCAAGCTCAAGAAGATTAAAAACCCTCAACTGATGTTTTTTTACATCATCAACTTTTATATCACTATGACCAATCCGATTATGTTTTGAAATGTATTATGATTGAAAATAATAAGGTAAGAAATTTGAAATTTCTTCCTGAATGTAGGATTAAGAAATTTAACCTTAAACTAACACATTATGATGCACCTTATTCTTAAACATTTTCATAAATATATCTAATGGGTACATCCATAATAATTGAACTAGGCCTCCAAATTTATCTTCATATGGGAAATGAAATAATAAACGTTTTATTGAGTCAATGAAGACTAGTGAGAATATTTTCTCCAAATTACATAGAATTAAAACAACATCATTTTGTATCATACTCAATGAATCATAATCTGATGTTGGCATAAAAAAATATCACAAGAAATATGGTATTTGAGTCAAAATGTGACATATTAAACAATTCACCTTTTAAAATCATTTCTATTCATTCAAAAAAGGTGATCAATAGTAATACATGTCATATAATAATCAATATAAATAGTATTTTTCCTTTGACCAATCATAATAAATTTTTCACATCCCTGTAGAACAAACATAATTTTAGACCATGTGGACTCTATCTAGCTAACATACCATACACCATAAATACACCGATCATGTACATTAATGAAATATTAAGGTTGGAATTATATTCTTAAACAACATAAAATATAGTTACCCCATTATTACATAAAGAAATTAACTAATCTATTAGTGGGTCAAAATAAACTTTGATATTATACTTCTAATGTTCTAGAATTAATAGTTATATATATTATTCCATCACCAACATCTAAGGAGGTCATTTGAATGGAGTAATGAAAATAGGCTAATAAAAATATTGACTTCCATAAGAACAAAAAAGAAAAAACCTTCATTAGATAGAAAAAACCATATTTAATGAGGTTCTAATGGAAAAAGGGTTTTTATTTGATAAAATTGTTTCTTTGAATTGTTGTCACATGTATGATTTAATATGTTACCATCACATTTTTTAGATTTATTTCATTTCATAAATGTCGATATGTTGTGAAATATAAATAAACAATATAAATTAGGTGTAAATGGGAAAAACCAATATTATTTCATAGTAGATACATTTTTTTATTATTGTGCCACTTTATTCTTATATTATCCACATATTAACAAATTAACTAATGATTCATAATCAAGAAGATATAAGATTTAGTCATTTGAATAGCCAGAAATCTTCTGATAACTAAGACCCGAATTATATACCAACCTCTTGCATTCATAGAAACTCTCAGGTTATGTATTTATATCAATATACAATGATTTAAAAAAAATATAATATTAGAATTAAGAAATATTTGGCAGTAAAAAATTGTATTTAATAGTCATAAATTTTGTAATAGATCTATGTTTTGTTATATGAAATCCTTAACATAAGTCCACCTCATCAAATTAAAAAAACTATTAAATTGATATTGTTCATATTTAGGATTTGGAATATCATATTGATCTTTTTATTCTATAATTATGAGTAAAAATATAGTGGTGTACTAAAAAATGAAATGACGGATCCAGAACAAAAAAAAATTTGTAATGTATACTGACTTCTACTCACCATGTTGATAAAAATTAAACTTTTGAAAAACCAAAATGTTATAGATGAATTCCAAATTTATAAAACATTTCGACTATCATAGGATCTCATTTCTTACATGGATATTTAATATTTACCCTATATAAAAAATATAAATTTGATAATTCAAATGATATAAATAATTCAACACCCTCAATGTAGAAAGAATTTATTCTAGATCTATTGGGATTTTTTTCAATGAAATATTCAATCATGATTGCATATATAAATTGATGTCCACTCTTTTAGTCTATAATTATCCACAAAAATAATTGAAATAAGAATAATTATTACTCATTGTGGACACTATAAATACATTATTATATTATAGTTATAAATAATTAGGATTTCCTATATATTATTGTAAAGTCCAATGTTTTTTAACTGGGTTTGTGTACGAAGGTTTTGAAATTTTTCATTCGCTTAACGACGTGTCAGTTTTTAAAATGAGCTCTAGAACAATATTCTGAGTGTTGGAACATTTAAAGTCAATTTTTTTTAACTTTGGTGAATACCTGATAATTTTCATGGGTTTCCCGATAAGTCTCAGGAACACATGATCTAGAAAGGTCAACTTTAATGGATCTGGACAGGCTGCGCACGATTGCGGTCCAACCCGTACAGTTTACCATGTTTAATAAATTATTTATTTTATAAAATAAGATTATAAGGGAGATTGTGACTAATTAAAATTAAGATTCAATAATAATAAATATGAATTTATTATTATTATTATTGTGGTAGTTTAATTAAATGAATTTTAAAGAATTAATTAAATGAAGGTTGATGAATTTAATGTGGCTTTTGATATTTTCAAAGAAACATTTTCCTTTAATAATGGTTAATTGGAGTTTATAGTTTGATTAATTGGTCTATATTAAATAAAAATTAATTAATGGGTTTTATTTAGTTTTATTTTATAAAATTAAAATAAAGGGGGATGACCCTTATCCCCCCTTTTCCACCCACAGGAGGCGTGACCCCCTCTACAACCCTATCCAGCATAAGCCCCAGGCTGATCCCCTCCCCCTCTCTATGACCTTCTATCCATGGCTGGAGCTCCCCCTTAGAGGCACAATATCCTCCCTACGGTGTGACAGAGCATCGTGCAACCCACCCCCAGATGACCCTCGAGAACAGCGCGTGACCCCCGTGACCTTACCTCTTCATTGTCTATATATATTGTCTACCCAATTTCTTTATGGGTTTGGTCTTATTCAAAAAGGTATGAACTTCTATCATACTCTCCTTCATTGCTTTGGTGTTTCATTTTGTTTTTTATGATGTATATGTTTTGGCCGAATTTATGGTTTTGTGATAACACCCCATTTTGATTTTCTTCATTCATTAATGTGTGACAATGGTGTTTTGGGGTCCATTTGGCAATAATACAACCGCCGACGCCATGGCTCATTTTTCGCCACCACCTATGGATTAGATAAGGTTTCTACTATGTTATTTGGTTTCTCACCGCCAAAATTGGAGTCCAATATTTTATCTGAGACCCTAGTATCTAGAGGTAGGTGCGTAGACCTTACTGTATTGTTTTTAGTCTTCCGAAGTTGTTTTGGTGATTTTTTGTTTTCGTTACGAAGAACGTGCTCATGAAAATATATATTTAGATATATATATATATATATATATATATATACAAAGTTGGTACACATGCTACTGCATTCCATTTGCAACTAATTTCCACCAAGTAAATTAACGTGACATGTATTTAAAATGACATCACCCTGAGGTAGGGTCCCAAATCTGTATCATTTTATTTAGGAATTATTTTTTATTAAAAAAAATTTAGAATATGAATATCCATGATTTTTAAACTGCTAAATTTCTTTAAATGATGATTAAATATAAACTTTTCATTGGTTGTAATGTCATATCATGCCTACTTATGGTTGGGGTTTTCTATGCATCCCCGTTGATGTTGAAACATGATATGTTGATGCAAGAATTTTGATGTTACTGAATGATTCTTTCCACATGTCATAATTGAGGAAATGGCCATGTGATGCTGTTAAGCATGTATTACTAGATATTGAAAATCTATTGAGGTTATTCCCTAAATATTAAATGGTTAAATAGGAAGCACTCATGGGTACTCATGGTAAATGAGACATTAATGGAATTGGACTAGGACACCCATAGGTGTTCCTTCCTAACCCATGTCATGGAATATTAATTACATAAATGGTGATATATCAGTTGGTTAATTAATTTATTGAATGGGGAATGATGGGTAATCCGGTAATTAATTGAAGAATTAATTATCATCTTATGAGTTGAAAAAAGTGTGGCATCTGCTGAATATTGAGAATATTGAATATTCTGACATGTTCAGAGTATAAATTGGAATCTGGTAATAACTAATGGATGGATTAATTATTAAATTTTAAATGATAAGTGGTTAATTAATTGATGAACTGGTTCAAGAGATATGATTCAATTAATCAATTGTTGAATAAAATTAATTTGTGTACATTAATTTAAGATTGTGAATTGATTGATTATTACAACTGTTAGACAATAATACCTTTTGATGCATGTCTGTTTTCCATGTCTTATGTTTTTTTGGATGGAGTTGTTTAAAAATATGATATGATGTGTGAGATGGTTGCTAAATACCTGGGACTTGTTCAGCATGTTTGACTTGAGATTCTTATGATGTGCATGTAAATTATTGAAGTCTTGGATGAATCACTTCTTGAGTGGTAGGTTCAGACCTGTTAAATAATTGGGATAATTAAATGTTGATTAAATTATTTAGTTTCCTTGGTTGAGGTTAACAATAATTAATTGTTATTTAGTTTTTAATTATTGATATGTTGAATGGTTAACTAATTGTTGAGTTATTTGACGGGAGATTTATGTTGTTTATTAGTTGCTGAATCAATTAAAGGATTTGATTATTTGATTTATGAGTTAATTAATGGATGCTTTTGGGGTGTTAGTCATGGATTTCTACACCAATGATAAATATATACATATGATTGATAAACAGGTTGTGAGACATGGACTGATGCTACAAATACTCATGAGGTGCTAGATATGGCGTTCTATACCCATCTTGCAAGGGAATATTCTTTTATAGGATAGGTACTGATTCTCTAAATATACATGTGTTGTAATTTTAGGACTAATAATCCAATAATCATGATCATAATAGACATGATGTTCTACACCCATTAATTGACATTGGAATGTGGGTCCAAATAGTCATATGTGAAATGAATTAAATGGTTAATGAAAGATTTTGTGACATAATGATTTGATAATTGAACATGGGAAATATTTTAGACCCTAGAACAGCTGAGGATGGTATTGAGATACGAGTGTCCATGGTGTCCCAGGGATTTATGTCGTTAAAAAAATAATATCAATTAACAAGGTTTATATAATTTAATGATGCGTGAATTACTGATAAATGAAAATTAATGGGAGATGAATGTTGTGTATGCATGAAAAATATACAATTCGTATTTAGACATGATCTGAGGGATGAATCAGGTACTTGGGTATATATTTACATTGCAGTACTTACATTATTTCTGAACATTTTCACACTATTTAAATTTTTTAATGAATGTCAATATTTGGGGTAGACAGCGGTGGTCCCAGCCAACTAAGATTTATATATCAAACTATACTCAGTCTGCCATTGCACAGAGGTAACCATGTATATTATTTTTTGTTGTAGGATTGTGTTGTTTGAATATACTTGGGAGATAAGAGGAGATGACCTAGAGAAATCTTGGGATGCTCGAGGAGATTACCCTCAGGGCATTGGGTTGTTTCTTAAGTTCTGTACTAAGATGTAAGACATGTTGTTTTGTTAACTGCTTTCAAATTTGTTCCAATAACATGTCATGCACAAATCTACAGTATAAACATGAATTTTCCACTTTTGTTCAAGATTTATAAGAATATGCATTCCGATGATTAATCATTTATTAGACCGATTCCTCTATTTGATGTTATTATCTATTATTGAACCATGATATGAGGTTATAATATTACCACTATCACCTCCTAAGATCCTCACTGTTAGTCGGAATCCTCTGGTGTATGGGGAGATGCGCTTGAGGAAATGTGGCAATGGGTTTGGCCACCATTTTAGGGTTGAGCTGGGTCGGGACATTTCAAAGTGGTATCATAGGCTTCTTTTCCTTTGTCTTACTATTTCTGGGTTAGTAGATAGAATACGAGGAATGTGTCGGCACCAAGGTTAATAGACTTTCTTTTGACTGATCACCCCACATACGTGAAATGATCAAGTGGCTAGGGATTGGATTGATTTTCATGTTGTACACTATTAAAGATGAATTGATTTCACCTTGGGTGACTGATGTATTTTTGGATGCTTATTGATTATGAATCATTTGAAATATTTACCTTCACCTAATATGTCAAGGAAGTTGTATTACATGAATCATATTAGGAACTTAGATATTAACATGCCATTCATATATTCCATGTCATGTAGTTTCATTAGTAGGATACCTGCTAATATAGATTGTGTGCCTTGAATATATTCCATGTATTGGGCTTATTTTGGATGAATTTTTAGAAGTCATGTTTTAGTGATATAATTAAAAAGCTTGAGTGATAATATTCAATGATTATGTGTCATGATTCTGTGTTATATCATGTTTTTGTGCTTTCATAATGTTGATTTATGATAGATTCTTTTAGTGACATGTTATCTTGCTGATAAATGATTGGTTTCATTGGATATATATATGTGGTTGTAATTATGATAGAAATAATTTTTAGTTGTAATGTTAATGGGTGCCTTATAACCATGTAAAAGGGTAATCCGTGTATTCAAATAATTAAAAAGGAATGATAAAGTTAAAATGTTGAATGAAAATGGGAAATCATAAATAGGATCAAAATGCTAACAGTAAGGTGTATGTGAACTTTATTAACTGGTAGATGGACATTGATGTACGCCTATCGTAGGGCATGAATTTTTTTTTTAATTTCCAAAGTGTAGTATAGTTATTAATCTTAGGAAATCTTTTTAAGAAGAGTGCATAGAAAATCAGTTTGTCACTTTGAAATGAGGGTAAAAATGTTTTGTTTTTTTTAATGGAAATATGAAATTGAAAGGATTGAAAAACTATGATATTAGAAAGGTGATTAGGTCAGTGTGAGTTTCCTAATTTTAATACTATCCTTGTTCAATTTAATTCAATCCTCTTCATCTTAGTTAACTAATTTGAGTTTCCACAATTGTTTCTTGTCACTTCCTTGGTGAAATTATGATGGAGAGAGGAAACCTTACCATGATCTCAGTTTCGTGAACTCTCCTAACATGTGTAAAATAGTTGTATTGAATATCATTAATTTACATGGTAAATACCCAATGGAGACTTGTTTATCCCAAAAAATCACGAACATTCACTACCGCTTTTACAGGTACTAGAAATCGTTGAGTAATTCACCACTAATCCCTGGTCTATTCAATCGTATATAAACCAGAAATTAGTACAGGGTGATAAGAATTATTTTACCACGGAAAAAATCAATAACGGAATTAAAATTTGAGATAGATCGCACGTGATAATAAAATATGCTATATGAAATTGAAAACAACTTTGAAGAAGAAAGAAATTTCATTCAATTACGTTCAAGAACTCAAGCATTAAAAGATAGAAAACCAACCCTTCCCCAATCACTCAAAATTTTTACCCCACCATGGTAATGGTAATCGAGATGAATGGGGAAGAAGAAGGCATTAGAAAACTATGAAAAAGAAAATAAATAAAAGAGAATTCCAAAATGTTCTCCTCCTTGGTGTCCTAGAAGGAATGGGATGGAATGAGAGATGCTTTGAGAAGGAGGACCTCTCCTCCTTTTATAACAAGAATTCATCCCCATGAATTTTGACACATTTTATCCCCATTAAATTACATCTTCATGCATTTAACCCTTATTCAATGTTGTTTATAATTATCTTTGTCTCTTCCCCTCATAATCTAAGCAGATTTGGGCAATTATTCTGAGAGTTATGCTCGTTTTACTCTGACCATTCATTCTGTCCAGTCAGACTCTCCAAAACGCCAACCCCCGGATTAAGTAGCTTTAATGGATCCTTAAACAGAAAATTAACACAAACTTTCCTTCATAAAAGATATTACCCAACTCCTTGCGCATCCATCTACCGAATTCCACAATAATTGGGCCCACCAAGAATGGACCCCAAACCAAAAATCAGCAGAACTATAAATAATTTTATTGCGACACTTTGTGAGCTTCTTTTGAGATTCCATATGGTCGATTCAGCTTTTGGTCCAATTAGATTAAATGAAGCCCTGGATGTGTACAATCTGGAAAATAATGAAATTTTCAATTTGGGTTAGTGTAGAATATGTTATATCCAAACTACCGAAATTATTTAAAATAGTTAGAAATCCAAAATGGGACATTTTTACTGTTTAGCCCAAAATAACATCAATATCATAAAAATTAAGCAATTAATCTTAGAGTAACATTTTTGTGGGTTTAAAAAAATTAAATTCAATGTATTTTTAATTTAAAAGATTTTATCAATAAATTCATCCACACTTAGCACTTGGACTCCTAGATAAGTAAAAATCAAATCAAATCAAATCCAAAACACCTTTCAATGAGATCTACCAAATCCATACTACGAAACAAAGAGATATCAGGAATAATTAGAGTAATTATTTCAAGTTCTCTATTTTAGATAATTTAATATATTTCCACTTCATTTCTAATACCATGCACACAAAAAACCTACCTCACATGAATTTTCTCTCATCTCACAAATGTAAATGCTGAACAAGGATTTTCTCATCCAAACTCACACAAGAGTAACCATAGGCTTGATAAATTCCTGCTTCTCCACCAGATGTGATTTAAAGACATATGTTTCTCATGAGGACTTTTCAGGGTTGTTCTGTGGCTTCTGGTTGGTAGGATTTATATGTTAAAAATTTTGAGGCTGAAAAAGGAGGGCATGGCTCTTTTGGAAATAAAAATGCAAGATTCTAATTTTCACTCAAGAATAGTCTCCTTCTCTTCCCCTTTGTAAGAAAAATAGGCTCCATCATCAATCAATCAGCTCAATATTTCGGCAGAAAACAATTCAATCTTTTTAAACATGATTTTCCTGAAATTTATAGATAGGCACAACTTTATTTTCACATCAGAAGCTCTAGAAAAGAATAGCTTCTCTCATAATGAAAACTCCAGAAAAGGAATAGCATTCAACAGAATAATTTTTCAGCAGCCCACACATCTCTTCAAAAATGGATTTCCACCCAATTATTCACCAAATGAGGTAGCACAACACAAGTCAGCTTCCCCCACACTTAATTTCAAATAGATCATGCAATTTCACTTCAAGAGCAGGTTGGATAGGGAAAATTGGCTTGTAATTTTGAAACCTAATAGTCTATTAATGGATTCTATGGGATACCATGATTAATTTATAAGGTAGGCTATAATGAAAAAGGATTATTTTGAAAAGGGGGGATTAAAACCCAATAAATGCATCAATCATTTAAAACACATGTACCTCAAACCCTCATTTTTTGAATGGAATAAATCAAATTCTGGTTAAAGCAAGCATGGTCTAGTTCTCTCAAGAAATGAGGTGAATGAAAAGAATAAGACAAAAATGGTTTAGATTTCTCACAAGAAAGTGATTTCAATGATATAGTTAGTGAAATCTGACATGGTATAAAAAATGGCAATGATAATCATTTCAGCACAAAAGTTTCAAAAACAGTCAAAAAATTAAAAAACTAAACACAGAAAATTATGAAAACACTCAATTTTTTTGTTTTATTTTTTTTGAAAAACAAAACTAAATGTAAATATTAAACTACAAAGGTTCCCTCCCCTGTACTTACATGATGTAGTGTCCTCGATGCATTGAAATGAATTTAACATGTAAGACAATTTTAAAATGATTCAAAACATCAAGAAATTATGAAAGAGAGGTACAAACTGATGGATCTTGTTGATATACAGGTTAGAGGAGCATGATCTCCTCCACTAGCTCTAATGGTAGGGTCCCAAGGAATTTCTTTAACCTATTCCTATTCACAGTGAATGGATTCTTCACTCCATCCTTCATAATATTCACTACACCAAAAGGATATACATGAGTAAATATAAATGAGCCTTTCCTATATGGAACAAAGTTTACCTGGCATTAGCTTGAGTCTTGAGTTGAATAAAAACACTTTATCTCTAGGATAGAAGTTTTTTGGCCAGATCAGCTTGTCTTGGGACACTCTTGTTGTTTCTTTGTAAATAATGAAACATTCAAATTCTTCCCTTTTTATTTTTTCCAAATCTTGTAACTTCAATCTTCTTTCCTTTCCCAAACTTTCATAGTCCAAATTCATTTTCCTCAAATCCCAACAGGCCTTAAGCTCCAATTCCATAGGTAGGTGGAAACTTTTCCCATAAATCAGCCAATATGGACTCATTCCAATCAGGGTTTTTTAGGTTGTCCTATAATACCATAAGGTTTCATCCAACCTTTGTCTCCAATCATTCATGTTTGGATTAACAGTATTTTCCAAAATTCCTTAGATTTTCCTGTTGGAAACTTCATCTTGGCCATTAGTATATGGATGATAGGGAGTTAAGGTATTATGATGCACCCAAAATTCTCCACCAAAGTCTCCATTCTGAAATAGAATAAGTGAGTCCCTTGATCACCGATGATTTCTCTGTGCACTCCAAAACTACAAAATATGTTAGACCTGACAAAATCCCAAACAACTTTAGCATCATGATTCCTCATGGATTTTCCATCCACCCATTTGGAAACATAATCAACTGCATGAAAGATATAAGAATTTTCAAATGACATCAATAAAGGTACCATAAAATATATCCCCCAAACTTCAAAAATTTCACAAAAAATCAATGGATTTTTGGGAATTTATTGTATCTTTAAAATATTTCCTAAAAACTAACATTTTTCACATATTTTAAAAAATTCATGAGCAACATTATAAATGGTGGGCCAATAAATTCTAGATTCTAAAACCTTTCTTACTATCCTTTGAGGTCCAAAGTGGCCTCCACAAGCTAAAGTGTGACAAAAATTAAAGACAAATTTAACATCAATTTTAGGTAAACATCTTCTTATTACTTGATCATTGAAAATAATCCAAAGGAATGGATAATCCCAAATTTAATACCTAGATTTAGATTTTTTTTTGAATTTTGCTGAGAGTTGAAATGAAATGGGACATGAGATGTTACCAAAAAATTGACCATGTCAGCATACCAAGGAACTTCTACTTCAATCAAGTACAACTCCTCTCCTAGAATTTGATCATTCATTGGGTCTATTTCTGGAATTTCAATTTCAGTGGTGTTTGAAAGTCTACTTAAGTGATTAGCCACTTGGTTCTCATATCCATTCATATCCTTTATTTTTATATTGAACTCATGCAACATTATCATCAATATCACTAACCTCGGTTTAGCATCATATTTCTTCATCACATACCTCAATGGTGCATGATCACAAAACATAGTGATTTTAGTTCCAAGAAGATATGATCTAAATCATTATAAAGAAAAAAACAACGGCTAAGAACTCTTTTTTCGTGGTTGTGTAACTGATTTGTTCCGCATATAAGGTTTTCAAGGCATATGAAATGACTTGTGGCCTACCCTCAATTCTCTGAGAAACAACTACTCCAACTGCTTGGTTTGAGGAATTATAGAGTATCTCAATTGGTTCTTCGCAATTTGGAGGCTGCATCATGGGTGGTGAAATCAATCACTTCTTCAACTCTTCAAAGGATTCCCTACATGCACCATTGAAATCAAAATCAGCATCTTTCAAAAGTAATCTATAGAGAGGGAGTGAAATATTATTGAAATATTTGATAAACATCCTGTAGAATATTTCATGTCCTAAAAATGATCTAACATGTTTCACATAAGTAGGGTAAGGCAATGAATTTATCACATCAATTTTTGATTTATCCATTTCAATTCCATTTTTGGAAATTAAATAACCAAGTTCAATTCCACATTTAACCATGAAATGAAACTTCTAAAAATTTAAAACAATATTTTATTCTATGCAGGGTTTCAAAACCTTTTCCAGATTTTTCAAACAATGATCAAAAGAATTTCCAAAAATTGTGAAATCATCTAAGAAGACTTCTATGAAATTTTTAATGTAATCAGAAAATATACTCACCATGCACCGCTGAAATGTACCTAGAGAATTACATAATCCAAATGGAATTATTTTATATAAAAAAGTACCAAAAGGACATGTAAATATCATCTTCTATTGATCCTCGGGAGTAATGGGTACCTCGAAGTAACCTTAAAATCCATCAAAAATGCAATAACGAGTTATCCCTACCAATCTATCTAACATCTGGCCAATAAAGGGGATATGGAAATGATCTTTTTGAGTGAACTGGTTCAATTTCCTAAAATCAATGCATATGCTTCAGCTGTTTTGAATTCTGATAAGGATTAACTCATTCTTTTCATTCCTCACAGTGTGCATGCCAGTTTTCAGGAACAACATGAATATGTCTGACCCACTATGAATCTGAAATGGGATAGATGATCCCAACATCCAAGATCTAAATGATCTCATTCTTCACAACCTCTATCAAGGTTGGATTTAGTATCCTTTAGGGCTATCTAACAGGTTTGGAATCTCCCTCAAGAAAAATTCTATGTGAGCATATTTTTGGGTTTATTCCTGTGATATCACCTAAGCTCCACCCTATTTCCTGGAAATTCTCTCTAAAAAGCTCAATCCATGATTTTTCTTGCGTTTTAGATAGATTATTGGCCATTATCACTGGTAATTTCTCTCCTTCTATAAGGTACACATAATTTAAATATTTATGGAGTGGTTTTAATTCATGTTCAGGGGGATTCTCAAGGGATGAAATTGAACTAACATTACCCAATTCCAAAGGGTGATCCTCCTGAACACAAAAAAACAATATCATATTCCTAATCAATAAAAAAATGGTAAATGAAATCAGATTTGACCTCTTCTCCCCACATTAAATCAGAATCTCTAGTGTTTTGGGAATCCACATGTTCATTAATGAAAACATTATTTTCTAAGTCTAATAATTCATGGCACATACGTGATTCTTCAATGAGTTTTGTATTAACTTCATGGGAGAGTGAAAAGTGGGGGTGATCATCTGATGGGTACCTCATGGATTCAAAAATGTTGAAGTGGGCAATGCTATCTGCAAATTCCATGGTGAGTGTACCTTCATAGACATTGATGATGGTTTTTTCGGTCGTCAAGAATGGTCTCCCCAAAATGATGGGTGAGTGTGAATGGTTTCTATCTTCTTCCATGTTTAGCACATAGAAGTCAATTGGGAATAATAGGTCTTTGACTTTCACTAGGACTTCCTCTAGAACTCTAGCTGGGAAAAGGGTGGATCTGTTTGCAAGCTGGACCACCACTCTAGTGGGATTTAGGTCTCCCATCTGCAAATAAGTGTATAGAGAGTGAAGAAATACATTAATTGAAGCACCTAGAACACACAAATCATTAGAAAAATTTAATTAAATAATGGTGCATGGAATGGAAAACGTCCTTTGATCTTGACATTTGGTTAGAATCTATGGTGTGATAAGGGCTGAGACACTTCTCCCCAAGTTGATTCTTTTAGTCTCATGAAGTCTTCTCTATTTTTTGAAATGATCTTTCAAAAATTAGTCCTACATTTGATTTTTTTTGATAGCTTCAAGTATAGGGATATTGATTTCCACTTTCTAAAAAGTGTCTAGAATTTCTTTTTGAAGTGTTTCCTCATGAAATTTCTTTGATTCGATAATCCTGGTTAAAAATGGTGTGGGTATGTCTTTCTTCTCCCTTTGTTTCCTTGACATTGTTGTTTCTTGTCTCTTATTCCGTGGCCTATCCTTATCCTCATTCTCTTCATTTTCTCCTTCTTGGTGGATTTTCACAAGATTTTCTGAATTTTCAACATCATTCTCCCTCATAATAGGAGTAATGGTTTTAGTTTCAAGGTTGGATAGAGGTTGGAATACTTTTCCATGACCTGTTATGATTGCATTGACATTCTCTTTGGGATTTGGAACTGTTTGGGATGGTAGCTTCCTTGGATTCTGGGTTAGAATTTCCAAAATATTTTTAAACTTGTTGGATAAGTCTTTTAAATATTATTTAATCCACACAACATCTAACTGTAGATGTTGTTCCCACTTGATGGTTGTGCACTGGTGGACTGTTTCTTATATGTCTTTCTTGGGATTGGTGGTCACTGAAATGGTTGTTTATAGGACTGTTGGAATGGAGGGGGGTTCTGGTTTTAGTGTTGAAAAGGTGGTCTATCATGGGTCTGTTGGAATCCATACCCTATTTGTTTTTGGGGATGCTGTGGTGGATTTGGCTGGAATTGTCTTTGCTAATATGTAGCAACACAATATTTGGTTCCCTGCACTTCTAGACAGTGGTCCGTGTAATGATAATTAGAAAAGCATAAACCACATACCTGATTTGGTTCTTGTTGTTCTTTCTCTTGTTTCACATCCATCTATCATAATAAACTGGTGTGTTATCCTATCTCACTTCATATTAATTTAGTTGAATCGTATTTTCTTACCTCATGGATTCCTCTTGTTCCCGAACCTCTTATTCCAAATTGTTGTGATTTTTGAGCAATCTTCTCAATTAGTATTTTGATATCTGCAGGAGACTTGTCACTGAAGGATCCCCCAGATGATGCATCTCTAAGATTTAGATCATTATCTAGATATCCTTGGTATAAGAAGACAAGGAATTAGTGTTCCTCCATTTCTTTATGTGGGAAGCTAGAACATAGCTTCTTAAAATGCTAACTGTAATCATAGAGGGTTTCTCCAGTTGATTTTTGTATGATGTAAATCTCCTTCTTGGTGGTTGTGCTCTTGGATTTGGGAAAGATTCATTGCATGAAACACCTTTTTAGATATTCCCAATCATTGATCTACCCTGAATGAAGATTTTACAACTATTCTATAGCTACACCTTCGAGTTATAAGGGGAATGACCTCCACTGAAATTGGTCTTCAGGTGCTTCTCTAGGCATGAAGCTTGAGAAAGTGTATCTGAATTCTTGCATGTGCCAATTTGGATCTTTCTTGTAAGACCATGAAACATTGGAAGCACATGAATCATATTGTCAGATAATTCAAAATCATTTGGTTCAGTGGGTGCAATTAGTTGGTTATTTTGAATGGAAACTTGTGGTGCACATAGATCACGCAGGGTTTGGTTGGGATTTCTGGACATGATTTCAGGTTCAGAGTGAACACTAAGAGTATCACATGAATATGAGAGACCTATTTATGCAATGATTTATGGTATATTTCTTTTTCTTAGTTGGGTTAATGTTCTTTCAATTTTTGGATCAAATTCAATTAATGGTTCTTTTGAGTTGAGGTTCATTCAATTTTGAAAATCTTTTTTTTTGCACTACCTCTCTAGCAGCAACGCCGAGTTTGATGCACGCCTATCATAGGGCGTGGGAATATTTTTAAAAATTTCCTTAGTTTAGTCTAGTGGTTAACCCTAGGAAGTCTTATGAAGAGGAGTGCACACAAAATCAGTTTGTCACTTTTAAACGAGGGTAAAAATGTTGGGTTTTTTTTAGAATAAATTTGAAATTAAAATGATTGAAAAACTATGATATTAAAAGGGTTATTAGTTCGGGGTTGGTTTATTAATTTAAATGTTTTCCTTGTTCAATTTAATTCAAACCTCTTCTTCTTAGTTTATTAAATTGAGTTTCCAAAATTTTTTCCTCTCACTTCCTTGGTGAAATTATGATGGTGAGAGAAAAACTTACCATGATCTCGGTTTGGTTAACTCTATTTCCATGTGTAAAATAGTTGTATTGAATATCCTTAATTTATATGAGTAATACCCATATGGGGCTTGTTTATCCCAAACAATCAAGAACATTCACTACCCCTTTTACACTTACTGACGATCATCAAGAACTTCTCCACTAATCCCTGGTCTATTCCATCATATATAAACCAAAAATTAGTGGAGGGAGATAATGATTATTTTACCAAGGAAAAAAATCAATAACAAAATTAAAATTCAAAAATTATAGAACTTGATAATAAAATCCTCTATATGAAATTAAAAACAACTTTTAAGAAGAATTAAATTTCATTCAATTACGTTCAAGAACTCAAGCATTACAACATAGAAAACAAACCATTCCCCAATCACTCAAAATGTTTACCCCACCATGTTAAGGGTAATCGAGATGAATGGTGAAGAAGAAGGAAATAAAAGACTATGAAAATGAAAATAAATAAATGAGAAAGCCAAAAAGTTCTTATCTTTGGTGTCCCAGAAGGAATGGAATGGAATGAGAGATACTTTGAGAGGGAGGACCTCTCTTCCTTTTACAGCCAGAATTCATCCCCCAAATGTTGACACGTTGTATCCAGATTAAATTACATATTAAACTGTTTTAACCTTCTTTAATTATGTTCATAATTATCTTGGGAGATTCCCCTCAAAATATCATCATATTTGGACAATTATTCCGAGAGTTATACTCGTTTTACTATGGACATTTATTCGTTCCATCCAGACTCTCCAAAACACCAACCCCCAGATTAGGAAGAATTAATGGCTCCTTAAACAGACAATTCACTTGGACTTGAATTCATGAAAGATATTTCCCAACTCCTTGCACGTCCATCCACCAAATTCCACAATAACTGGGCCTTACCAAGATAGGACCCCAAACCAAAAAATGAGAGAACTGTAAACAGTTCTCTTGAGACACTTTGTGAGCTTCTTTTGAGCTTCCATATGGTTGATTCGGCTTTTGGTCCAAAAAGATTAAATGAATCCCTAGAAGTGTAGAATACAGAAAAGAAAGAATTTTTCAATTTTTATTTGTATAAATGATGTTATAGAAAAACTACAGAAATAATTTAAAATAGTTTAAAATTCGAAATGGGCCATTATTACTGTTCATCTCAAAATAACACCAACATCATAAAAATGAATCAATTCATCATAGAGTAACATTTTTGTGGGTTTCAAATATTTAAATTGAATTTAAATTTAATTGAAAATATTTTCTCAATAAGAAATCTATGGGACAAAACCATATAACCCTTATATGATTGAAAATGGTTATGAATGTAAAACTACAATGTTTTTATTGTAATGAACTATTGTGGGGCTTGTTTTTGAAGAACCTAGATTGAATAAATGGGACCTTTGGTGGTCACATTTTTTGTAAAATGAGTTTAGATGCAAAATATTTTGATAAAAATGAAATGAAACTGAATGTTAAATGATTAAAGAGGATATTTGTGGTAGTATTCCAATTTTTCCATAGGGCATTGATTGAAAACCTAGTGACTTGTTATGAAAATGTACTTGTGGGTTTTCTAAAATTCATTAAAATGTTTAAAGGTTGAAATGAATTAATAAAAATGGAAAAAATGAAAAAGGGGTTTTGAACCTTGTGTTTTCATTTTTGCGTGACCAATATAGAGGATTGACATTTATGCTTCTTATGGGGATAACTCATGGTAGGTAGTACCATTGTAATTTTTTTTAGCATTAAGGTAATTTTTTCCCACTACTTGAGATGACTTTTTTGGACTCAGGTGTGTTGACACACCCATCGGTTTAAATTTTTTGCATCAATGATAAATGTTTGACATTGTGATCATGGCCTGAGGAACATCACACATGTTTTTATGGTATTTCATAAATAGAATTCTAGTAAGTGGATAATATTTTCTTTTGACATTATAGAAAATAATAAGGTTGGTAGTGTCACATAGATTTTCATAAACATGTCGTCAGGTGACACCGATGATTTTAAAGGGAGTCATATGATAGTAGCTCGACTGATCATTTTTGCGACAGTGGTCTTCTCTTAGTGCGCTCTTCTGAATGTGACAAGCATTTCCCCTATATTGAACTCATCATGGATACACTAATATATCATAGTTATTACACCATGAAATTTTTTTAATGTTGTTGGGCTTGATGAGTGGTTCTTTTCAGGGTTATATGCGGCATGCAAGGGTTCCTTGGACTACACCTTCATTCATGTTGGGTAATTATAGCTTTTAAATAGCCATCTGAAGGATTAACTTGGGAATTCCACTGGAGGAAAAGTAAGGAATTTTGTGTACATGCAGTTGGTGTTTTAATAATTTTAAAAGGCACACCATCAGTTCAAGGATGGGTGTGGGTTTTAGGACCATAAGGTATTTATATAAAATCATGTGCAACTAGTTTCTGTTGGTAGATCAACATTCAAACATTTACATCAACATGATCTATAAAATGGACTCAAATGTAAGCTCAATTTTGGTGATCTTTAGATAAGGTTACAAAGAATTAAGTGGTTGGACTTATGTTTTGATTAGTTCTACATTTGGCATTTGAAAACATAATGTCCATGTTTCATGCGAAACAGTTTGACCGTTGTAGGTCAGATGTTGTTGTAGTAGTTTTCGATGGATTATTGGGGATGTTAATTTTTTAAGGTGGGTAGATTGTAAAGTCTCGGGTTTTTCAACTGGGGTTAAATATGGAGGTTTTCAAAAAAAATTCTTTTATTGAGAGGTCTGATTTTAAATAGACGGGTCAGTTTTTAAACTGAGCTCCGAAACATTATTCTGTGTTTCGTAACCTTTAAAGCTGTTTTTTTAACATTGGTGAATACAAGATAATTTTCAAGCTTGTCTTGATAATTCTCGGGAGTATCAGATCTAGAAAGGTCTATTATAATGGATTTTCACGGGCAGTGCACGGTTGCGGTCCTGTCGTGATACATACATTGTTTAATAAATTATTTATTTTAATTAAATATAATTATATGAGATATTGTGATTAATTAATATAAATTTTTAATAATAATAATAATTAAGTTATTATTATTATTATTATGGTTGTTTAGCTAAATGAATGTTAATGAATTAATTAAATGATGGTTGAAGAATTTAATGTGGGTTTTGAGATATTCAAATAAATATTTTACTTTAAGAAGGGTTAATTGGGGTTTTTGTTTCTTTTAGTTGGTCAATATTAAATAAAAAAAATTTAGGGTTTCTAGTTAGTTTTAGTTACAAAAACATAAATGAAATGGGGAGGACCCTTCTCCCCCATCCTCCACGCACAAGATGTTCGACCACACTCTACAACCCTATCCGAAACATGCACCAGGTCGATGCCCTCCTCCTCACTGCAACCACTACTCCATGGCTATATCTCTCCCTTGACGTTCAATCTCCTCCCTTTGGTGTGACTCAGCAGCATGCGACCCTCCCCCAGATAACCCCCGGTAGCATCGCACGACCCACGTGGTATGACCCCTTCTATGTCCGTAGATGTTTTCTACCCAAATTTTTAGTGGTTTTGGTCTAATTCAATGAGGTATTCACTTCTCTCATACCCCCCTTATTGTTTCGGAGTTTTGTTGTGTTTTTGATTCCCTATGTGTTTTGGTTGAATTTAATGTTTTGTGATAAAACCTAGTTTTGATGTTTTTCCTTCATTAAGGTGTGAAAATGGTGTTTTGTGTTCCTTTAGTCTATAGTCCAACATCCACCTCTAAGGATGAATCATATGTACTTGTTTTTCTTCTCTGCTATTGGTTAGGGTAAGTTTTCTACTTCGTTATTTGGTTTTACACCACTTAAAAAGTGTTTAATATTTTAGCTGATTCCCTTGCATCTAGCGATAGGTGCATAGAACTCACTATATTTGTTTTGATCTACTGAAGTTGTTTTGGTTATTTTTTTATTTTTTTAATGGTTCACATGTGTTTAAATATGTATTCATATATAGATATATATGTAGATATATATACATATATATATATATATAAAGGTGGTTCACATGCGACTACATGCCATTTACAGCTAATTGCTGGCATGTACATTATAGTGATACGTAATTAAAATGTCATTGCCCCAAGGTAGGGCCCCAAATCTCTATCAAATTATTTAAGAATTATTTTCATATTTAAATAATTTAATAATATGAGTTTCTTTGATTTTGGAACCGCTAAATTTTCTTGAAATGATGATTAAAGACAAACTGTTTTTTTTTGTATTATCATATCATGCTTGCTTATAGTTGGACTTTTTTATGTATCCCTATTGATGCTGATACATGATATGATGATGCAAGAATTTTGATGTTTTTTAATGATGATTTCCATATGTGATAAATAAGGAAATGACCATGTGATTATGTTAAGCATGTATTATTGTCTATTGAAAATATGTTGAGATTATGCCCTTAATATTAAATAGTTAGACATGAAGCACTCATGGGTCTTCCTTGAAAATGAAACATAAATGGTGTTGGACTAGGACACCCTTAGGTGTTCCTTCTTAACCCATGTCACAGAATTTTAATAACATAAACTGTGATATATAAGTTGTAAAATTAAATTACTGAATTTGGATGGATGGATAATACTATAATTAATTGAAAAAATAATTATCAATTCATGAGTTGAAGAAAAATTATTGAATCTACAGAATATTGAGAATATTGAATATTTTGACATAAACAAAATATAAATCAAAAACTAGTAATAATTAATGGATGGATTAATTAAAACCTGTTAAATGTTAAATGGTTAATTAATTGATGAACTAGTTAAGGAGATATGGTTAAAAAAAGTAATAGTTGAATTAATTGATTTACATGTGTTAATTTAATATTGTGAATTGATTGATGGTTGTGACTATTGGCCAAGAATACCTATTTATGTGTGATTTTTTCCCATGACTTTAGTTTTTTAGGATGGAGTTGTATAAAAATATGATATGATGTGTGAGATGGTTTCTAAATATTTGGGCCTTGTTCAACAAGTTTGACTTGAGATGTTTATGACGTGCATGTAAAATTTTAATGTCCTGGAAGAATCATAGCTTGAGTGGCAAGTTCAGGCTTTTTAATGAGTTGGGATAATTAAATGTTGAGTTAATTTTTAAGTTGACAATCTTGTGTATACAAATAATTAATTGTTAATTAATTATTAATTATTATGATGTTGAACGGTAAATTAATTGTTGAGTTGTTTGACCGGGGATTTATGTTGTTAATTAGTTGTTGAATTAACTAACATATTTGATTAATTAGTTTATGAGTTAATTAATGGATGGTTTTGTGGTGTCAGACAAGAATTTCTACCCCAATGATAAATATATATATATGATTCATAAATTGGATGTGAGACATGGACTGATTCTCTAATTACTCAAGGGGTGCTAGACATGGCGTTGTACATGCAACGTGTAAGGGAATTATCTTATTTGGGATATGGAATGATGATCTAAATACCCATGGATTGTTAGTCAAGGATTGATGCTCCAAATACTCACTAAGGTGCTAGACATGGTATTCTTCGCCCATTAATTGACATTGGACTGTGGGACCAACTAGTCGTATGTGAAATAAATTAATTGGTTAATAGAATATTTTGTGACATGATGATTTGAGAATTGAATATGGGAAATGGTTCGGATCCCAGCCTAACTAAGGAATGTATTGAGATGCGGGTGTCTATGGGAACCCATGGATTTATACGATTAAATAATGAATATAAATTAACAAGACTTGTATTATTTAATGAGTTGTGAATTATTGATAAATGAAAATAAATGGGTGATGAATATTGTATATGCATGAGAAATGCATAATTTAGATTTAGAAACCAACTAAGTGTTGAAGAAGGTACTTGGGTATATAGTTACATTGTATGGTTTACTTTATTTATACATGTTTTCACACTGTTTAAATTGTTTAATGAATGTTTGGATTGGGGGTAGACACCGGTGGTCCTGGCCTACTAGGATTTATATCTCACACCATAATTGGGCCTCCATTGCATTGGGGTACCCGAGTATTTCCTATTTGGTTTTAGGATTGTGTTGTTTGCATATACTTGGGAGATAGTAGGAGAGGACCGATCAGAATCTCAGGATGCTTGAGGAGATCTCCCTCAAGGCTTTGCATCTTTTATTTATTTATGTACTGAGATGTAAAACATGTTTTTAGTTTACTTCATTCAAATTTTTATCAATAACATTTCATGCATTCATCTGCTGTGTAAAATGGAATTTTCCCTTTTTGTTAAAGAGTTGTTATATTCTACCTTCCACTGTTTTATCATTTATGGGACTGCTTCTTCTACTTCATGATATTGTCTATTATTAAACTCTTATATGAGGGTATTATCTCCCACTATAACCTCCAATGATCCTCACTACTAGTCAGTAGCCTCTGGCGTACGTGAAGACATGCTCGAGGTCTTGTGGTGACTGGTCCGACCACCGGTTCATTAGTGATATGGGTCAGAATGTTACAATTATTTATACAATATATAACAAATTATCATAATTTACCAAAATTTAGAAATTATTAATAATAATTATTAATTAATACTAATATTTTATAGACATTACTAATAATGACTAATTATTTATAAATTATTCAAAATTATGGAATTATGAATACTAATTATTTTAATTAATAATATATTTATTCCAAATATTGTGAATTTAAAATATTTTTTACTTTTATAAACAATTCAGGTATGAATCTTTTATTAGTTATTGTTACGACTATTTTTTAATTTTTACTAGTTGATAAAATTATTAATTAATTAAAACCGAATTTTTAATATATATTCTCAATTTTTAAATATTTATAGTGTTTCAAATTTTTTTATTTTACAATTTATAAAAAATTATTACAATTTCATCAATCATAAAAAAATAAATATTTTTTTGAAATTAACAATAATATTTATTATTTATTAATAATATTGACTAATTAATTATTATAAGTTATTTAATGATTATTAATAATTACTTAATTTATTACCACATTTTTAATAATTACTATTTTTGTGTATTTTTAAAAATTGTTAGTATTGTTTATATTTTTCTACAGGGTATAACAAAATTTTCAATAACTATTATTAGCTATGTTTTAGTGAATATTAATTATTTTTAAATTTTATTGACTTTTCATGAAAAACAATTCTATATCATTTTTTATTAAAAAAATTCTATTAAAACGAATATTTTGTTAAAAAATTTTATTGAAATTTATTTTCTCATAATTTTTTTAAAATGATCATTTTCTTTTTTTTCATACGTTATATATATATATATAAATATTATATAATTAATAAATAAAATGTATTTAAATTAATTTTTCTACAATTTTTTATATAAATGTACATAAAAAATACATATATATAAATATATATCACACACCTTAAATTTTTTTAAACATCTATATATTTATATTTACATGTTTATATATTTATATAATATAATATTTTTTAATAATTTATTAATGTTTTTAAAAATATATTTATATCATTTATATATATATATAGATATAAATATATATATATATATATACATCAAAATATATATGCTTTTTTAAACATGTATATTCACATGTTAATATACATACATAGTTTCATATATATATATATATATCAAAAAACTTACATGGTTTTTAGAATCATTTTTCTATGTATATTCAGATATTAAGATATATATATATATATATATATATGTATGTATTCGAAACCTGACACATTATATATATATATTAAAAATGTTACATATTTTTTTATGTCTAATCAAAAGGTTATTGTCACGACCCATCCTCGGGGTTCGTGCCATTACTACCCCAAGCCCGCCTTCCATAGGGCAGGGGCTGGCGACTAGCACCAACGTGTAAATCCTGGTAAAAAGGGAAGGCATTGCCTTTGGAAAGTAAACAAACACCACAGAGCAAGCAAGCAGTAGAAGTAAACACTACGTAAAAACTGGGTACAATAGTAAGTGTGGAAAAGTAAGTGGGTCAGAATACAAACCCAAACTGAAAGTAAAGTACAACTCGAAAGGGAAAACAACAACTGAAAGTAAAGCCGCAACGTCGAGCCGTCCACTGGAAGTCCCACCTGAAGGGTGAGTACAGATAGCCTCCACAGCTCCTCGGGTCAAGCCTTCTACTCTGAGTACGTCTCGCCCAGTGGTCCATATCCAGGTACCGTCCTGCTCTGCAACCCTCAACCACGATCAGCATTGTCCGTCGTCTGCAACCAACACAACGTAATGTGGGTATAGCCCGTGTAGGGGTGAGTATAAGCTACTCAGTAGGGACCCTGAGACCCATTAAGGTCTCCCAGAATCCACAAAGGATAAACCAAAAAGGAAACATACAATCACGAAGTAACATTCGACACTGCTTAGGTATTTTCCCACACATATACCTAAGTCATCAATTCTCGATTGGCTCCAACATCTGAGCTCTAGAACAACCCAGTCCACACAAGAAAGCAAGAGGTAAATCCACACAGGATAGCACATCACAATCCACATAGGAAAGTAAAACAGGTATCAGCTCACACAGGTATACTTTTTCGTATGGTGATAGAGATGAAGTATACCCCCGTAATGACCCACAAAGGATCGATAGGTAACTAACTCCCGCAAAGAACCACACAGGATCGATAGGTAACTGACCCCCACAAAGACCCACACAGGATCAGACCCACACAGGATCTGTAGGCGCTAGCTCACACAGAACCGTTGAGCGCTAACCCACATAGCATCGGACCCACATAGGATCAGTAGCACTGATCCACGTAGGATCGCTGAGTGTTGTATTCGTCACTGTCGAATCCACTGAGGATCATAGTACAGTCGTCGTTGTCATCACAGTCGCAAACGCAGCCAGATCTAGGGTTCCCGCACACAGCAAGCTCATTCGGGAGGGTTTGTTCCACGAGCTGAGAGGCTGATACATCAACTGACTCAAAGTCCAGAGTTGACGTATCCAAAAGTTCTGTATCGTCAACAGGAACTTAGCGTCATAGACGATGCGTCAATCGGACGTCCAGTCTGGAAGTTATTAGCTTTTTCGTCCTAGGGGCCCGGTTGGTTTTTAAGTCAAAACCAACCCGACCGTACTCCACCTGTGTCTAAACCTCGGGAGAAGTAAGCCAAAATATCCGTCTCACAAAGAGGAATCCAATAAATTCGACGGCACGTCAATCGGACGTCCGGAGCTCATGTTATGAGTGTTTCCACTCCGAGGGCCTGGTTAGTTTCGGGTACGAACCAAATCAGCTGAACCCAAAGTATTCCGAAACCTTGAGTGCGATATACCGAAACGACCTCCTTGATCCAAGGATCGCATTGCAACTAACGGTGCGTCGATCGGAGGCCCGTACCTCATGTTATGGGTGACCGACTGGAAAAGGTTTGGTATTAAGGGGTGCGGGCCCGATCCCACCTGGCCCGATACCCCCAGGGTCAGCCCAAAATGGGTCGACCCGAACAGAGTTCGGGTCCGGGCCTCTTGGGCACGGCCCGGCCTGGGCGCGGCCCGGCCCGACGCAGCCTGGGCGCGGCGCCCTGGCCAGGCGCTCGGCCAAACGGTCGAGCCGTTTGAAGGGGGGGACGCCTGCCCCCTACCTTTTGTAACCGCGACCCCCATTATGGGGGGCCGCTTAAGCTGGCCGCCAGGGGTTTATAACCCCCATACTTCCCTTGTCCGGCCGACACACCCCGGCCGGCCGGTTGCTGCCGCCACGGGACCGGAGACAGCCGGTCCCCTCCCTGCTCCGACGTCGGTGGCCCGTCTCCGGCCGCCGGTCTTTCTCCGATGCCGGAAACCCATTTCTGGCCACCATTTCCCACGCTCCACCGTGGCCCGGTACCGGCCGCAGCCTTCATTCGTCTGGTGCGGCGCGACGACGCCGCACCCCTCCGTCGCGGCCCCGCTCCGGCAGCGGTGCTTTTGCGATTCTCTGATGAGGCGCGATGGCGCCGCGACTTGGTTCTATTTCACGGCACGGCGCGACGGCGCCGCTCATTACTTGTCACACGATCCTTCGCGGTGCGACGACACCGCGCCATTCCCGTTCCAATCCACAATACGAACCAACAAGGATAAAGGAGGAGGGTCGTCCGTGTTTGTTCGGTCCGGCCCCCTCTCATTAATCGATAGCAATTGGTCATTTTTCACGAAAAACGTCAAGGTAGAAATCACGAAATTAAATAAACCCCCTACCATGAGTGTAGCTTGAATGGAGGTTCGTCGAACGAGGATTCGTCACTGAAAAACTCTCACAGAAAGAGACGTCATGAAAGATGACGTCGTCTGCGCCGCGGTACACGGCGTCACATAATCGGTTTCCGAGAACTCGGCGTTCTTCATCGGAGACCGATGAGTTCTTCGCATTCTTAGTTGAAGATAAAGAAATTCCTCAAGTCATTAGCCCTTTTCTCCGAAAGAATACACCACAAGAAACTAACGCAAAATAAAATAAGTTTATCTCGTATTTTATTAACATGAATTAAACTTTTGAATTTCAAGAGTTTGAATTAACTCCACTTAATTAATTCATGATAAGTTGTCATCCATAATGGTGAGCTGAGGGGATTTAAAAATGTGGAGGGGTGGGGTTTGTGTGGGCCTCAACACCCTCATAACCACCCTTGGGATGTTGGTTAGTTACCCTACATCCACCCAAAGCTAAAATCCACTTAGAGAAAATAAAAATTTTAGTTAAATTATTAATTAAACTTATACAATTTTTATCATCTTCTCTCGTGAAAACACAACTCCGGAAATGGCGTTACTATGAAATTACATGCGCTACGCTTCCATCAGTGCCCTCAAAATTCGATTCTGAGCACCGGTTCAAAAGTTATATTTTCCCGCTCATTCGTTCACTGAATGTACCTGAGCTAAACTTCAGATAGGAATTCTAGGCACACCAGGCCTCAGAATCAAGTGCCGTCAGAAACTGTGTTCTTGTAAAATCCCAAAGAAAATTATGAAGAAATATTTCCTTGAATTTTACGGGTCTTTACATTACTCCCACCTTAGGGCTTTACGTCCCCGTAAAAATACATCATAAGCTAGGAAAACAAATGTGGGTACTGAGAACGCATATGAGCCTCCCGCTCCCAAGTGCTCTCCTGGAGATTTCCTTGCTACCATCTGATGCGCAATAGAGGGATCGACCGTCCACGTAGGACCTGCTCCTGTTGATACTCGATCTCCACTGGGACCTCCGTAAATGTCGCCCCATCATCAACGTCTAGCTCCCCATGGTCAATCATATGCGTCAGGTCATGCACGTATATCCTCAGCTGAGATACGTGGAAGACGTTGTGCACCCGGTGCACCTGAGGTGGTAGAGTCAGGCGATAAGCTACCTCACAAATCCTGCTGAGGACCTGGAACGGTCCGATGAGGAGTGGAGACAACTTGCCGCCTCGTCCAAATCTCCGTAATCCACGTCGAGGTGAGAAACCCAAGAAGACGTGGTCGCCATCCTCAAACTCTAGTGGCCTCCGCCTCCTATCAGAATAAGACTTATACCGACTCTGAGCTATTCTCATTCGCTCTTGGATGACCTGGACCTTCTTTGTCGTGGCCTGGACCATCTTCGGTCCCACAAGTGCTGACTCCCTAAAGTCTGTCCAGCACAACGGTGATCTACAAGGTCGGTCGTACAATGCCCGTATGGTGCCATCCTGATGGTGGAGTGGTAGCTGTTGTTGTATGAGAACTCTACCAAGGGTAGGTGGTCCTCCCAGCTGTAACCAAAGTCGAGGACACATGCGCGGAGCATGTTCTCGAGAGTCTGAGTGGTCCTCTATGTCTAACTATCCGTCTGAGGGTGAAAAGCGGTGCTCAGACGTAGATGTGTCCCGATCACCTCCTGCAACCCCTTCCAAAGCCGAAAAGTAAAGCGAGCATCTCGATCAGAGATGATAGATGATGGCACACCATGAAGCCATACAATCTCCTGAACGTAGAGACGTCCCAAGCTCTCTACTGAGCCCTGCTCTCTGATGGGTAAGAAGTGTGCCGAATTGGTGAGTCGGTCTACAATCACCCAAATGGAGTTGTGACCTCTGGAAGTGCGTGGAAGTCCAGTCATGAATTCCATAGATATCTCGTCCCACTTCCACTCTGGGAGCTCCAAGGGCTGTACCAAGCCTACTAGTACCTAGTGCTCTGCCTTCACCTACTGGCAGGTGAGGCATCGAGAAATAAACTCCGCCACAACCTTATTCATGCCCAGCCAACAGAGATTTTGTCTGAGATCCTGGTACATCTTCGCTGCATTTTCAAAGAAAAGACCACTACTGCTAACTCCAGGTCATGGGTAGCATAGTTATTCTCATGCGACTTCAACTGATGTGATCCATAGACAACCACTGCTCGATCCTATATCAGAACACATCCGAGTCCAGTCCCTGAGGCATCGCTGTAGACTACGTACCCTACTCCCTCCCCTGGAAATCTCAAGATAGGTGCGCTGGTCAATTTCTGTCTCACCTCCAAAAGCTCTGCTGACATCTGTCTGACTACAGGAAGGGTTGCCCCTTCCTCCTTAACATTCTGCAAAGTTGCAAAGATCTCTCCTTTGCGAAAAGGGAAATCCAGTCTCATCCCCTGGATGAACCACGTTCCTTGCCTAATACAGTCAATCCCGTCATGATTTGTTAATTCATGGCTTGGATGACGTCGTAAGGCCTCGACGCTTCTACCAAGATATCCAACCATTACTCTCACCTCCAAGGGTTGAGTCATACTATTGGCATCAGTGTGTGGTCACTGGGTCTCCTCCATTAAGATTCTCTAAAGTGAGGGTCATGTCAACAGTTTTTTTTAACCAGCACCTCTTAGTATTAAAAAACAAAAGACAAGAAGGAAAACGCCACTATTGTAAGCATCCATTATTACTTCAACTCAATGTACAAGGACACAAGGTAATGAAAACAACAAAGATAGATGCATAATTGGAAATGGCCTCTATGGCTGGAGCTAGACCCGCACTTGTACACCTGCCTCCAGAGTTCCATGATCATAAGCTTCAGCTGCCTGAAGCTGTGCTCTCCCCTGAGGTCGGGGTGGACCTCCTGGTGGTGGTGGTGATAGAGCCTCAAAGCGATTCCCACCACCTACTGCTCGGCCAGCTCCACTACCTCATCCTCCAGCTCCCTGCGGACCACCACGGTCGAACATCTGCCTATGCCTAAGTGGTTCTTCAACCATCTGCTGCTCCTCTGCATGGCGGGTCGGGCAGTCACGAGCCATGTGGCCCTGCCCGCCGCATGCATAGCACTTCCTACAACTTGAAAGACTGGTTCTTCTGCGTGTGCCCCGCACCTCCGAGCTAGTATCCTGTGGTCGTCTGCCCCATGGCCTAGCCCACTTGGACCTCTACGACATCTGTCTACTACCAGCTGCAGAAGACTCTGCCACGTGTCGCCCTACGGTAGGTCTCACCGCTGGTGTAGACTCAGCAAGAAAGCTCTTGATGAGAAGATCTCACTCTCTCACTCCTGCCTGAGTTGGAATGTTGAGGGAGATCAGCGATTCCCTGATCTCATGCCTCAATCCATGCTCAAAGGTCTGGGCCCGGAAGAATGGGTCCCGTACCATGTCTGTTGAGTAGCGCGAGAGATCGGTAATTCTCGCCGAGTAATGGGCGACCGTCAAGCTGCCCTGCCGAAGCTGAAGAAGCTCATGGATGCGCACCGCACGGAGGGTGGTTGGGACAAACTCTGAGCGGAAGAGGCTCTCAATGTCTGCCTAGAGAAGATATGCCTCATCGTGCACCTGGAGCATTATGCTCCACCATCGGCCCACTGCCACATGCTGTAGGCTCGCTGCGAGGATCACCATGAGGTCTGCTGGTGTCCTCACTAACCAGAAAACTCTTACCACTGCCTCCAGCCAGTCCTCGGCTGCCTGGGGGTCAGTCTCCCCATGGAACCTCGACGGTCGCTGGCGCTGAGACTCATGCAGAGCACTATGCCGACGTGCATCGTCAGCGGCTGGGGCTGGAAGCATCGGTGGCACGGAGGGTAGCGGTACCGCCGGTGCCTCTGCTGTCAAAGGGCCCTGTACCGAGGCCTCATCGCTCGGCAGGCTGTCTTCACGCTCAACTCTCGGAACCCTAGCTGGGTGCCTTCGTGGGGCCATCCTGTAAAGAAACAGGTGCGCCAAGGTCAGAACAGTATACCTGGTGAGCTGACATATTGTAATCTCAAGGAAAACCTGAAACACACATGCAATCAATGTTTTCATGCATTAAGTCGGAAATCAAAAGTCAGGGTCCTGGTGTACTGATACCTCGGCCGCCGCACCAACACTGGACTCCCTGGCCTGATAACCACACTCAATACTATTAACACTATTGCTTTACATAGAAAAGATCAGAGTCCTGAGTTCTGCGGTAGAACCATCCTCCCTCTAATACCAATTTGTCACGACCCATCCTCGGGGCTCGTGTCGTGACTACCCCAAGCCCGCCTTCCATAGGCCAGGGGTTGGAGACTAGCACCAAGGCGTAAATCCCAGTTAAAAGGGAAGGAATTGCCTTTGGAAAGTAAACAAACACCACAGAGCAAGCAAGAAGTAGAAGTAAACACTACGTAAAAACTGGTTACAACAGTAAGTGTAACGACCCGAAATTTTTTAAATAAATTTTGTTTCCCAATTTTATGTGTTATTGTTATACTCAACAAAAACGTTTTATTTGATAAACATGATTATAATTAAAATGAGATCAGTGGGTTTTGACTATTATATAACCATCGGTCAATATGACCGCTGTGAACAAAATGTTTTGATATAAGTAATCTTGGTTAATTATTATAGAAAGAAGATTCGATGGCCTCACCTAGTAGTCTTGGACCGATCGAAGCCCATATAACAGAGCTTGGGAAGGAGGTAGCACCACTGGGCTTTTCTATGGATCAAATCCAAGCCGAACTTCATCATGTGAAGCTGGAACGGAATCGCCTTCGTGAGAAGTTAATACTGATAGAAATTACTACTCGGGCAATGTTGACTGAGCCGCCCCAAGCTTCTATCACCCTAGCACACCTTACTCTTAGGTCCTATGCTGGTATTATAAGGGGTTATGTAACGAGACCATAACTACCTTGTGTAATCCTTGTTTTAAATAAAAATTGGGATTTCTTCTTATGATGAAGTTTATGAATTTTGAAATGACCGGATAAATATAGTATGCATATTTTTGATGAATTTTAGAAAAAGGATATTTTAAATATGTTTATGTAAACCCTAAATAATTAAAAATGTGTAATGATTTTCAAAAAATGGTCTTCTGCAATTATGTTCAGTACTAAATTTAGAGTCTAATAAGACCAACTTGATTTTTGATGAATAGTAAATTATGAATAGTGATTTTATGATTAGGATTAGTAATATGACCAAATGGATTAGAAATCTCACTTAAAGAAAGTTTTAAAATAATCTAGGCACCTTGATTAAGTAATGTGATTCAATAAAATAGTTAAAAAACGGTTTCATTAATTATTATTCAAGTATTAGTTTTTTCGGGTGAATAATGTTTTTTAATTAAAAATTTAATTAAAAATAATTAGAAAATTATTTTTATAAAAATGACATTATTTTTGAACTCAAAGCATCGATATTATGTTATGGTAATTTTTGGGGTTTTTTCTGAAAAAATGAATTTTTGATGAATAGTGTTTTTATTTAAAAATTAAATTAAAAATATTTAGAAAATTATTTTTATAAAATGGATTTCATTTTTGAAATCAGAGCATTGATATTTGGTTAATGTGAAATTTTGGGATTTTTCTGAGAAAGTTGAATTTTCAGTGAATAGTAAAAATACAGTTTTAGGGTTTCGGTATGTTTAATGACATCATAACGGTGTCATGACGATGTCATGAGATCTTTTGAGGGTTGGACGGCCAAGGGTGATGAATTATTGTTTTGGGGGACCCATGTGGCCTAACTCTATGATAAATGACAAGGGAGAGCACATGGGTTTGAGAAAAGCACATGTGAGGTGTCCCTTGGCCATTAATGCCTTGTCCCCTCACTTTCCCTATAAATACCAAGCCCTCCTCTCATCCATTCGACTCCCCACTCATTCCCAACGAATTTCTGGTCTCATTACCTCCCAAGGAGTCCTCCCAAGGTGCCCCCAAGCCCTCAAGGTCCCAACCTTTGAGGTTTAAGAGTTACATTTTAAGGTAAGGGATCCGACCCCTCTCTTTCTTTTCAAGTAATCTCTTTTATGTCATTTCTTTTATACTCCATGTTCTTATGTTGGAGGATGTTCTTTTATATTTATCCTACTGCCTATTTCATGTTCATATGATTAGATACCCCCCCTTTCTCTCATCAATTCGTTTTAAGAATGTTTAAGTGGCGTTGTTAGGCTGCCGAATTTTTAAGGGATTCTTTCACCTTCCTCGTTTTCAAGTTCTATTCTCATTCAAGTCTTTCATGTTCCTTTTTATTATGTTGGGGTATGATATCTAAATTATCATACTGATCTTTTATGATCATATGATGAGAGACCCCATTTGATCGCTTCAATTCAGTATTTTGATGTTTTAAGTGGCGTCGTTAGGCTGCCGAATTTTTTAAGTGGTTCTTCACCCTTCTCGTTTTGAAGTTCTACTTTCATGTCAATTATTTCAAGTTCCTTTTTGTTATATTGGGGTATGATCTCTATATATATCATACTGGACTCTTATGTTCATATGATGAGAGACCCCATTTGATCTCTTCAATTCAGTATTTTGATGTTTTAAGTGGCGCCGTTAGGCTGCCAAATTTTTATGTGGTTCTTCAACCTTCTCGTTTTGAAGTTCTACTTTCATGTCAACTATTTCAAGTTCCTTTTTGTTATGTTGGGGAATTATATCTATATCTATCATACTGATCTCTTATGATCATATGATGAGGGACCCTATTTGATCTTGTCAAATCATTTTCTTTTGAAGTTAAGTGACGCCGTAAGGCTGCCGAATTTTCATAAGAGAAATCTAATTTTTTTTTCCTTCCATGTTTTTCATTTCAAATGGTATGTCCCTAAAATTTCATTACCATGTCCATATGTCCTTCTTATTATTTCACCCTACTGTTTTATGGATCATTTATGAGAGGGTGACCCATGTCCCCTCTCATTTCAATGTTTTCTAAAACCCCGAAACTTAGCCGTTATGCTGCAGAATTTTCCCCTCAAAATGCCTCTCTCTTTTCTCAAAAATTATTTTATGTTATAAAGTGAATACTCAAAGCTCTTATTTCTACAAGGGTATTAACATATATATCAAAATGTTCCATTTTAAATTCTGGGATTTACATACATGAGACCCGCTTTCCCTTTCCGTGGGTTTAAAGTGACGTAAAGATCATGTCTTTAAAGCAGTTTTTAAAACGTTATGATTATGAAATGAAACCCATTTATTTTATGCTATGTGGGTTATTTATGAAATGTTTGATGATGATATATGTGGATCACATGATAATAAAGTCAAATTTAAGGGTGCGCCCTGATAGCGCTCCAATGCATTGGGTAATGATGTAACCACTAGAGATTACAATTTTCACGATACCTTGGTGAATAACCTTGGTAATTTTAAAATGACACCTTGGGGATAGACCTTGGTGATATGTTCATGATTGTCTATGTTAAATTATGTAGCCACATCTTCAAGTTATGAAAAATTTTTATTTTTATTATGATATGCCTCATGATTTCATTTTCATGCCTTAAAGTTCTTTTCATGACTTTATTGATGTATCTCAAGTTCATATGTAAAATGTTTCACTTGTTTCCCTTGCTGGGCCTTCTGCTCACCCTTCCTTTTGATGTATGTCCCCAGGTTATGGGATGCAGTAATGAGCCTAGGGTGAACATTAGGAGAAGCCTTTCAAGTGTTTAAGAAGAATGTTTTTTTTGTTTCATGTTTTATGTTCCTTGTTTCCAAGACACTAAACCTTAAAGATCCTCAGTTCCGTGTAATGGAATGAAAAGTTATGTTATAAAAAGACGGGATGCTATAGTTGGTATCAAAGGATGGTTTAGTTATTTGTGGAAATTAGGATATGAAAACTCTAGGAGGAACCCTATAGAAAAGTTTAATATAGGAAATCTTCCTGGTATTTTGGTGAGTATTGAGTAAGGGGTTGCCAAGAAAATACATCCCTGTCTGGATACGAGCAGGTAGAGGTGGCTCTGGCACAGATGTACATAGGGGTAAAACCCGAAAACACCGCTTTGAGCTAGACTCGAACGAGAACTGGTACACGACAACGGGCCTTGCTGCACTCTTGGTTACGACACTCCCGGGGGATATGCTTTGGTTAATTCATAAGCTTGGTATGAACCATTGTTAAAGGAACAATGATAAAATAAAATAAAGGTTCACATAAGAATATATGATCATTCATAACCTAGATGGGAACCTAAGAGATCACAAGTTAGGGTATACCTTTCATATACAAGTTATCCTTATATGCTTTCAGTTCCTTTTCATGATTATTAGCTAAGTACTTAAACCCCTAATTATGCGTTCTCTTCTTAGTTAATGGTGGGAAATGGAAGAACATGTCCCGACAACCAATGTGATAGGAAATGCGGCGATTTTATAATTAATATGACAGGGATGATTAGGGGATTAAAATATGATTATTATTTTGGAAGACGTTGATTATTTTGGGAACCATATTTGATCGAGGTAAATAGTTTACTACGGTATTTTCATTGAGGAGTAAGGTTGACTTATGTTTTGAAGAATCGATGAATTTAAGGTGAACTTATAGTAATTTAGGTTACTTATGGGAATGACTAACCTATATTGGGTAAAATATGTTTAGGTTAGATACTTTTTTTATAAGATGTTAGGAGTGGTTGATGTTGTCTGGAGATGAACAATGAAGTTGTTTTGGAAGACTATGTTATCAAATCCTTATTGTATTTGGGTTTCAATCTTAGTTTGGTTTGTTTTGAGGAATTTTAAGGACCGTTATTTAGGGAATGGTCTATGATGAAATTTGGGTAGTACCATGGAACTTTGATGATTTAAAAGTAGTTTCCATTCCTATGGGATTCTTTATTTTTGAAGAGTTGTTTTACCTTAACCTTTCAGTTTTTGGGATAATGTTTAAAGATAGAATAAATAGATAGTTAATCTTTTGTAGATTATGTGATTCTATAGAAGATGATTCTTGTGCTTTTATGAGACCAAGTGTTTTTGAATTCTCATCATTTGGAGAAAAGATTAGTGTTGGTAGGGACTTGTTAAAGGATGAAACTCTACTTGAAGGTAGGTATATTTTCTTATGTTTTTGTTTTATGTAGTAAATGAAATCCTCAAAATTATGAAATGAAACGTAAAACAAAAATGTTGTTGGTTTACGTTTCCTACTAGGTAATCAAAGACCTTTTACACACATCATATGTTTGGGATTTTCTCATGGTTAACTTTCTCCTAATCATGTTCTCTATCACTCTCCCTCAGAACGTGACCCTTTGTTTTTTTCCTCCATGTCCATGTTTTCCTACATGGAACCCTAGTGTGGGTTAACTCGGGTGACCTTTGTACTTCCCTTTCTTTATTTTAAAGTAATAGTTTTACTGACTCCTTTTCCGATGTGGGACTTTCAATGAAATTTCAAAATCCAATTTTAAAATTGCGAGGACGCAATTTCTTAAGGGGGGAAGATTGTAACGACCCGAAATTTTTTAAATAAATTTTGTTTCCCAATTTTATGTGTGATTGTTATACTCAAAAAAACGTTTTATTTGATAAACATGATTATAATTAAAATGAGATCAGTGGGTTTTGACTATTATATAACCATCGGTCAATATGACCGCTGTGAACAAAATGTTTTGATATAAGTAATCTTGGTTAATTATTATAGAAAGAAGATTCGATGGCCTCACCTAGTAGTCTTGGACCGATCGAAGCCCATCTAACAGGGCTTGGGAAGGAGGTAGCACCACTGGGCTTTGCTCTGGATCAAATCCAAGCCGAACTTCATCATGTGAAGCTGGAACGGAATCGCCTTCGTGAGAAGTTAAAACTGATAGAAATTACTACTCGGGCAATGTTGACTGAGCCGCCCCAAGCTTCTATCACCCTAGCACACCTTACTCTTAGGTCCTGTGCTGGTATTATAAGGGGTTATGTAACGAGACCGTAACTACCTTGTGTAATCCTTGTTTTAAATAAAAATTGGGATTTCTTCTTATGATGAAGTTTATGAATTTTGAAATGACCGGATAAATATAGTATGCATATTTTTGATGAATTTTAGAAAAAGGATATTTTAAATATGTTTATGTAAACCCTAAATAATTAAAAATGTGTAATGATTTTCAAAAAATGGTCTTCTGCAATTATGTTCAGTACTAAATTTAGAGTCTAATAAGACCAACTTGATTTTTGATGAATAGTAAATTATGAATAGTGATTTTATGATTAGGATTAGTAATATGACCAAATGGATTAGTAATCTCACTTAAAGAAAGTTTTAAAATAATCTAGGCACCTTGATTAAGTAATGTGATTCAATAAAATAGTTAAATAACAGTTTCATTAATTATTATTCAAGTATTAGTTTTTTCGGGTGAATAGTGTTTTTTAATTAAAAATTTAATTAAAAATAATTAGAAAATTATTTTTATAAAAATGACATTATTTTTGAACTCAAAGCATCGATATTATGTTATGGTAATTTTTGGGGTTTTTTCTGAAAAAATGAATTTTCGATGAATAGTGTTTTTATTTAAAAATTAAATTAAAAATATTTAGAAAATTATTTTTATAAAATGGATTTCATTTTTGAAATCATAGAATTGATATTTTGTTAATGTGAAATTTTGGGATTTTTCTGAGAAAGTTGAATTTTTAGTGAATAGTAAAAATACAGTTTTAGGGTTTCGGTATGTTTAATGACATCATAACGGTGTCATGATGATGTCATGAGATCTTTTGAGGGTTGGCCGGCCAAGGGTGATGAATTACTGTTTTGGGGGCCCCATGTGGCCTAACTCTATGATAAATGACAAGGGAGAGCACATGGGTTTGAGAAAAGCACATGTGAGGTGTCCTTTGGCCATTAATGCCTTGTCCCCTCACTTTCCCTATAAATACCAAGCCCTCCTCTCATCCATTCGACTCCCCACTCATTCCCAACGAAATTATGGTCTCATTACCTCCCAAGGAGTCCTCCCAAGGTGCCCCCAAGCCCTCAAGGTTCCAACCTTTGAGGTTTAAGAGTTACATTTTAAGGTAAGGGATCCGACCCCTCTCTTTCTTTTCAAGTAATCTCTTTTATGTCATTTCTTTTATACTCCAAGTTCTTATGTTGGAGGATGTTATTTTATATTCATCCTACTGCCTATTTCATTTTCATATGATGAGAGACCCCCCCTTGCTCTCATCAATTCGTTTTAAGAATGTTTAAGTGGCGCTGTTAGGCTGCCGAATTTTTAAGGGATTCTTTCACCTTCCTCGTTTTCAAGTTCTATTCTCATTCAAGTCTTTCATGTTCCTTTTTATTATGTTGGGGTATGATCTCTAAATTATCATACTGATCTTTTATGATCATATGATGAGAGACCCCATTTGATCGCTTCAATTCAGTATTTTGATGTTTTAAGTGGCGCCGTTAGGCTGCCGAATTTTTTAAGTGGTTCTTCACCCTTCTCGTTTTGAAGTTCTACATTCATGTCAATTATTTCAAGTTCCTTTTTGTTATATTGGGGTATGATATCTATATATATCATACTGTACTCTTATGTTAATATGATGAGAGACCCCATTTGATCTCTTCAATTCAGTATTTTGATGTTTTAAGTGGCGCCGTTAGGCTGCCGAATTTTTAAGTGGTTTTTCACCCTTCTCGTTTTGAAGTTCTACTTTCATGTCAATTCTTTCAAGTTCCTTTTTGTTATGTTGGGGAATTATCTCTATATCTATCATACTGATCTCTTATGATCATATGATGAGGGACCCTATTTGATCTTGTCAAATCATTTTCTTTTGAAGTTAAGTGACGCCGTAAGGCTGCCGAATTTTCATAAGAGAAATCTAATTTTTTTCCTTCCATGTTTTTCATTTCAAATGGTATGTCCCTAAAATTTCATTACCATGTCCATATGTCCTTCTTATTATTTCACCCTAATGTTTTATGGATCATTTATGAGAGGGTGACCCATGTCCCCTCTCATTTCAATGTTTTCTAAAACCCCGAAACTTAGCCGTTATGCTGCAGAATTTTCCCCTCAAAATGCCTCTCTCTTTTCTCAAAAATTATTTTATGTTATAAAGTGAATACTCAAAGCTATTATTTCTAAAAGGGTATTCACATATATATCAAAATTTTCCATTTTAAATTCTGGGATTTACATACATGAGACCCGCTTTCCCTTTCCGTGGGTTTAAAGTGACGTAAAGATCATGTCTTTAAAGCAGTTTTTAAAACGTTATGATTATGAAATGAAACCCATTTATTTTATGCTATGTGGGTTATTTATGAAATCTTTGATGATGATATATGTGGCTCACATGATAATAAAGTCAAATTTAAGGGTGCGCCTTGATAGCTCTCCAATGCATTGGGTAATGATGTAACCAATAGAGATTACAATTTTCACGATACCTTGGTGAATAACCTTGGTAATTTTAAAATGACACCTTGGGGATGGACCTTGGTGATATGTTCATGATTGTCTATGTTAAATCATGTATCCACATCTTCATGTTATGAAAAAGTTTTATTTTTATTATGATATGCCTCATGATTTCATTTTCATGCCTTAAAGTTCTTTTCATGACTTTATTGATGTATCTCAAGTTCATATGTAAAATGTTTCACTTGTTTCCCTTGCTGGGTCTTCTGCTCACCCTTCCTTTTGATGTATGTCCCCAGGTTATGGGATGCAGTAATGAGCCTAGGGTGAACATGAGGAGAAGCCTTTCAAGTGTTTAAGAAGAATGTTTTTTTTGTTTCATGTTTTATGTTCCTTGTTTCCAAGACACTAAACCTTAAAGATCCTCAGTTCTGTGTAATGGAATGAAAAGTTATGTTATAAAAAGACGGGATGCTATAGTAAGTGCGGAAAAGTAAGTGGGTCAGAATACAAACCCAAACTGAAAGTAAAGTACAACTTGAAAGGGAAAACAACAACTGAAATAAAGCCACAGCGTCGAGCCATCCACTAGAAGTCCCACCTGAAGGGTGAGTATAGATAGTCTCCACAGCTCCTCGGGTCCAGCCGTCTGCTCCGAGTATGTCTTACCCAGTGGTCCACCTCCAGGTACCGTCCTGCTCCGCAATCCTCAATCACGATCAGCGTTTTCCGTCGTCTGCAACCAATACAACGTATTGCGGGCATAGCCCATGTAGGGGTGAGTATAAGCTACTCAGTAGGGACCCCGAGACCCCCGAAGGTATCCCAGAATCCACAAATGACAAACCACAAAGGAAAGATACAATCACGAAGTAACATTCGACACTGCTTTTGTATATTCCCATACATATACCTAAGTCATCATCGGCTCCAACATCCGAGCTATAGAACAACCCAGTCCACACAAGAAATAAATATGTAAATCCACACAGGATAACACATCACAATCCATATAGGAATGTAAAACAGGTATCAACTCACACAGGTATACTTCTTCGTATGACTATAGAGATGATCAGATGTAGCCACTGATTCATCTAAGCCGTCAGACCCACAAAGGATCGATAGGTACTAACCCCCTGAATGACCCACAAAGGATTAATAGGTAACTAACCCCCGCAAATACCCCCACAAGATTGATAGGTAACTAACCCCCACAAAGACCCACAAAGGATCAGACCCACACAGGATCGGTAGCACTGATCCACGTAGGATCGCTGAGTGCTGTAGTCGCCGCCGTCGAATCCACTAAGGATCTTTGTACAGTCGTCGTCATCGTCACAGTCGCAAATTCAGCCAGATCTAGGGTTCACGCACACAACAAGCTCATTCGGGAGGGTCCGCTCCACGATCCCTGAGGTTGATACATCAACTGACACAATGTCTAGAGTTTATGTATCCAAAAGTTCTGTATCGTCAACAGGAACTCTGCGTCACAGATGACGCGTCAATCAGACGTCCGGTCTAGAAGTTATTGGTTTTTTCGTCCCAGGGGCCCGGTTGGTTTTTAAGTCAAAACCAACCTGACCATACTCCACCTATGTCCAAACCTCAGGCGGAGTAAGAAAAACTATCCGTCTTACTAAGAGGAATCCAACAAAGTCGACGACACGTCAATCGGATGCCCGGAGCTCAAGTTATGAGTGTTTCCGCTCCGAGGGCCCGGTTGGTTTCGTGTACAAACCAACTCGGCCAAACCCAAAGTATTCTGAAACCTTGAGTACGATATACCTAAATGACCGTCTGGATCCAAGGATCGCATCGCAACTGACAGTGCGTCGATCGGAGGCCCGTAGATCATGGTATGGTTGAATGACCAGAAGAGGTTCGGTATTAAGGGGTTCAGGCCCGGTCCGACCCAGCCCGATACCCCCAGGGTCGGCCCGAACTGGGTCGACCCGAGCCGGTTCTGAGTCTGGCCTTCTTGGGCGCGGCCCGGCACAGCGTGGCCTGGGCGCGCTGGCCAGGCGCTCGGCCAAACGACCGAGTCATTTGAAGGGGGGGGGGGGGGGGGCGCCTGCCCCCATGGCTTTTGTAACCGCGGCCCCCATTATGGTGGGGGGGGGGGGGCACTTGAGCTAGCCACCGGGGGTTTGTAACCCCTATCCTTCCCTTTTCCAGCCCGCCCGCCCCAGCCGGCCGGTTTCTGTCGCCACGGGACCGGCGACGGCCAGTCCCCTCGCTGCTCTGACGCTGGCGGCCCGTCTACGGCAACCGGTCTTGCTCTGACGCCAATGACCCATTACCGGCCACCGTTTCCGACGCTTCACCGCGGCCCGATACCGGCCGCGGCCTTCATTCTTCCGGTGCGGCGCGACAGCGCTGCACCCCTCCGCTGCGGCCCCGCTCTGGCCGCGGTGCTTTTGCGGTTCTCCGGCACGGCGCGACAGCACCGCGACTTGGTTCAATTTCACGTCACGGCGTGACGGCACCGCACATTATTTGCCCCATGATCCCACACGGTGCGATGACACCACGCCCTTCCCATTCCAATCCACAATAGGAACCAACAAGGATAAAGGAGGAGGGTCAACCGTGTTTTTTCGGTCCGGCCCCCTCTCGTTAATCGATAACAATTGGTCATTTCTCACGAAGAACATCAAGGTAGAAATCACGAACAAATTAAATAAACCCCCTAACTCGAGTGTAGGTTGAACGGAGGTTCATCGAATGAGGATTAGTCGTGAAAAAACAGTCACAGAAAGAGATGTCGTGAAAGATGACGTCGTCGGCGCCGTGGTACACGGCGTCGCGTAATCGGTTTCCGAGAACTCGGCGTTCTTCGTCGGAGACCGATGAGTTCTTCTCTTTCTTTGTCGAAGAGGAAGAAGTTCCTCAAGACCGCAGCCCTTTTCTCCCAAAGACTCCACCACATGAAACTAACCCAAAATAAAATAAGTTCATCTCTTATTTTATTAACATGACATAAACTTTTTGAATTTCAAGAGTTTGAATTAATTCCACTAAATTAATTCATGAAAAGTTGTCAACCATAATGGTGAGTTGAGGGGGTTTAAGAATGTGAAGGTGTGGGGTTCATGTGGGCCCCACCACCCTCATATCCTCCCTTGGGAAGTTGGGTAGTTACCCAAAATCCACCCAAAGCTAAAATCCACTTAGAGAAAATAAAAATTGTAGTTAAATTATTAATTAAACTTCCACAATTTTTATCATCTTCTCTCATGAAAACGCAACTCCGGAAATGGTGTTCCTAAGAAATTACCGGTGATACGGTTCCATCGGTGCCCTCAGAATTCAATTCCGAGCACCGTTTCAAAAGTTAGAATTTCCCGCTCGTTCGTTCACTGAATGTACCCGAGCTGAACTTCAGATAGGAATTCTGGGCACACCAAGCCTCGGAATCAAGTGCCGTCCGAAACTGCATTCTAGTAAAATCTCAATGAAAATTAAGAAAAAAAATTTCATTGAATTTTATGGGTCTTTATAGTTATATATATATTACATGACATATTAATAAATGTAAACCCATCAAATATATTCTGAGATTTTTTAAACAAATATACATATCAAATTTATATATACATACATATGGACACAGACAGACACATAATATATTAAAAATTTAAAAAAAAATTATACATTTATATTCACTTGATAATATATATATATATATGTAAAAATTTCTATGAACTATATTCACAAGAATTTAAAAAAATTAAAACAAATCATAATATAATAATCAAGCATGGTTTAACATCCCTACTATGATTAATGTAGTATCATAATTCAAAAATATCATATCTCTATATACAGAAAGTACAGTTTACGAATTAAATTGATTTATATAAATTATGTCAAAATCAGATATCCCTATTAATTTTCAAAATAAACATATTTCTAATAATATCATAATTTTTTTGTTACAGTAACATAAAATACGAAACACTAAAATTGATTAATAATACAGAATAAACAATAAAGAAAATACCTCAAGTGAATTGGAATAACTCATGTAGAATCTATGGAATCCCAAATAAGGAATAAAAAACATACAATAACCCTAAAAACAAAATATTCCATAAATATCATGGAAATTATTTAACCTAGGATTTACCAATTTAATTCATGTAATATTAAATAGAAAAATCTCAAAAAGAATGAAAGCAGATATAAGTGGAGGTAGTACAAAGATGATACAAACCCAAATCTGTAAAAAATGATAGAAAAGGAGGATTTAATTGGGGGATTGACATCAGTGATGTGCTGTGAAAAGGAGATCAGGAGAAGTGTGGAGGGGGAGGTAGAAGGAAGGTGATGTGTTTCTAATTTATTATTAATTATAATGGGTTATTAGAATGAGAATTTATTCAGACATGAAAATTAATTTTCATAAATTTTTTTATGGACATTATTACCCATTGATAAAGGTTCCAATTGGATAAACAATAGTGATAGACATAAAAATAAAAAATATTATCATCTTTATATTAGAGCATCAAAATCATGTTTCCTATGGGATGACACATAATCCCAAAAAATGCATTTAAGAAAGACCATATTCTCAAACCCAAATAAATTGTTTTTTCAATTTGAAATTAATTCTTCCAAAAATAACACTTTCTTCATGAATATTTTCCTTGGAGATCATACCCGTCTTTATTAACTGATAATAAATAATCTTTCTCTAATAGTGGTAGGGTGTTGTAATGAATGATCCCACGTTCTCTTGTAACAGATGGTGTTGGCCTACTCTAGTATGGAGTATTTTATCTTATTCTTGCCTAGTGTAGACTATCACCAAGGTCTATTGCAAACAACACCAGGGTCATGAACCTCTTGAATCCACCTTTCTTTGATGACATTAGTGGACCAAAAGATATAGAGGACTATAAATACATCATTTAATGTGTCTTCAACCTCATTGAGTCACATGAGGATAGGATGGTTAATAATGTAGTTTTCATGCTATAGGTACCCACATATTATTGGTGGGGCATAATGGGAAAGGGGAGTTGATGTGAGAGTTAAACATGTGACACTTTCAAGGACCATTATTCATAGAATTACATTCATATATAATGAATTTAGATAGATAATATGAGTTCATGGAGCCACAATATGGGTCAATGATGGAATCTTCATACTCTAATTATTTCATAGAGCATCTCCACATTTCTCTACTTGGGGAAGGAAACAAAACAAAAAAGTCTATAATGTTCATGAAAATAATTCATTCCGACATTATATGGTAGGTAATAATATTTGACCATGTGATATACTTGAATGTTTTGTTTAAGGAATTGACAATCGAGAAGGTCTTCGTGGTGGATTGAGAAGTTCTTCTTTTTCTACCCTTTATGGATTAAGCATGTGAACCACCTAATTATCTTAAGGTTATTAATTATGATCTAAAGAAGGGGAATAAAAAATATGTTTTTAGGGTAGTGTAATAGAGGTAAAGTATTGTACATAATCATTAGTTCCCATAAGAGGTGACCCACATCGTGTCAACTATGGGAAGATTGAACATTTTCTTAGTTCTTGGTCAGTACCTTATATAAATTATAGGTATTATGGAATTGGGGGCCTTTGATATATTTATTTTTTCATATATATTTGAGTTCATGATTCCGTATTGAATTGTGGAAGACATAGTTAAGGAACCTGGGTTCAGGTTGGGGTCCTCAACTCTAGGATTAGAAAATAATGAGTTAGACTGGTCATGCATCTTAGGGATATGGTCACATAGATAAGGAATTATAGTTCTATACAGAAGGGAATAGCACAATAGATGGTGGTGAGGGGATATGTACTATTCTAGGTATTGGTTTCATCACCTATAATTTATCTACTTCCTTGTTTAATACAAGTGCTCCCATTTTCCCTAGACATGATTATTAGGAATGTTTTTTTTAAGTTTATTCCCCTCAAAATACTATTTTTTAATGGTAGGTTATCTTCAGTGATTCCTATATTTTCTTATAGTCATTTTAGTTTTAGAAATATATGGGGATTCATGATTCATGGGATGATAAGATTCGATGTGATATGTGGTATAGACAGGATATCAAATGATCAAGTAAAAATTGATTACCATCAGATATGGGAATAATCTATATCTCACAGGAGAGAGATGTATGTGATGACCAAATAATAGGAACTGAGGGAATTTTTATTTGGGGAAGTAATGAGATAACTCTAGATGATAACAATGATAATTGCATGCTTTTCAATTTCAACAAAATCAATGGTATCCCCCTCGTCCTTTTTTCCAATCATGGATCTCTATTAAGACGTCTTTTGAGATGAATTCACATGAATTACCCATGATATTGGATTTTATTTTGAAATAGGACTCATAACTATTGCAAAACATATTTTGATTCTCCCAATCATATGGAAACAACTAAGTTAAAGGAACTCAAGGTGCATCATAATGACTTGGAGTACAAGGACTTTACGGGGATGATTATTTCATCATGGGGTGAAACTGTATTGTTTTTGAAGATAAATAATACTATTACTCAACTCGGTAAATATTACATGAAACTAAACAAGTTTATATTTAAGAACATATATTTTTACATAGGATTTATCATTTATTCAATCAGTTATGGTGAGCATAGTAGTTTTCCAAGATTGATCTATCATCAAGCTATCACCAGTTGTGGATTAGAGAAGAGTACATCTTAAATAAAAAAATTTAGAACATTTATATTTTGTATGAGTACTTGTTGATTCCATTTGGATTGATTAATGTGTAAACTTTGTTTATGGATCACATGAACAAGATCTTCCATCCACATCTGGAACCATTCATCATGTTGTTATTTGATGACATCTTCTTCTACTCATTGAACATAGAGTAACATGATAGACATCTTGAGATAGTCTTATGTCACTTTGTGAACATAAAATTTATTTAATTTTTTATATGTACATTTTAATGATTCAATAGGTGAAATCCTTAGGGAATGTGGTTTCTAAGGCAGGTATATACATATGCTTGGACAAAGTGGGGGAAGTGATGTCCTAGAAATTTCCCCAAAAAATGTTTGAGATCAGTATATTTCATAGTGTAGTAGGATTCTATTAACATTTTATCCATTAATTTTTCAATTTACTATCTCCTATAAAATATTTTATAGATAATGGTGTGATGTTTTATTGGGATGAACAACGTGAAGATATATTTTTTGAACGGAATATGAGGTTGACTATAGCTTTGATGTTGATAATTCTTCATTTAGGGATTGTTTATTTTATTTACCATGATGAATAAGTTGTTGGTTTGGTAGAAGTACTAACACCATTATATAATGTAATAGCATATGGTTTATGTTATATGTGGAAATATAAGTGAAATGATCATATTCATGACTTGGAGAAGGAAGTTGTGGTCTATGCTTTAATGTTTTGGATACACAATCTATTTAATGGGGGACTTTTTTGTTTAAATTGAATACAAGAAACTTATTTATGTCTACACATAGTAGTATCTAAACATGTGGTAGAGGTGCTAAATAGTGTTTATATATTCATCACATTGAGATTTCATATAAACATGGTAATGTTAACGTCCCTGTAGACACTATTAGCCTCAATACATAGCTAGATTTGTACCAAGATTGGTAGAATTCTAAGGGCGGGTGATTCCTAATGAATTTATTTGAAAAATGGATGATGGATGATTCCAAGGATCAATGATCAATGATCAATGATTTAGGATACTTTTCTGTTAAAATACTCCGTGTATGAATAGGTAATGGTTTAATATGAGACTAAACTAGGGTGTTCTTTGATGTGGTAACAATTAGTTGGTGGTGACCTAATACCTAGATTGACATTAGAAAAAGAGGATTTGATCATTTTACATGGGAGATTCATAGTAAGTCCTTCCATTAGGGAGGATTTGAGGAGATTTCCACATGTATAGGTTCATAGTATATCCCAATGTGAAAATATGAACCCTTTATTTAGAAAATAGACGAGGTGGATAAGGATAATGTGGTACAATACTAGTTTTTTTATTTACTTACATTCAATAGGATAAAGGCTGGGAAATAGTGTGTTGGGGGTCTGTTTCATCTACTACATATACATATTTGGAAGTGGGAAGGAATCACATTCGATTTTTAATGTGTTTCCCAGGACATTGAGGAGACTTCGTGCTTTTGGATTGATTGTCAATCGGCTGATGAAAGATTATGTTTTATTACTATTATGTGATACTCACTCATTAGAAAATATGGGAATGTTTTATGTCCAATATATCGTATTGTGATATAGATCTTAATTATGAATTCTATTTAATAAGGATTCATATTTTACATTGTGGTTTTTTTTGATACATAGAATTACATATGGAAAAAACTGAGAGTGAGGATGACATAACATCCTTAGACAGAAATATCGTTATAGTAGATGATCTATATATTAGAGGATATTTTTTGATCATACATCCTTAAATTATTTGATACATAGAATGATCAAGTATCCTTGGATGATTACACTTACAAAAAAAGTTATTAGGATTTTAAACAAATGTCATATTATGAGTCTCTGTATGGAAGGCCATGTCATTCACTACTTTTTTAGTATGAAGCTGGTGCGGTAGCATTGGTAGGTCCCGGTATGGTACATGTTAACTCTATGAGAGTGAAATAGATTCAGATGGGGTTGAATATAAATCAGATCAGATATAATGTATATGATAAATATAAAAGGAGGCCCTGTGACTTTTCTATATTTGGTTGTGATTCTATATGAGTGAATCCTTGGTTAGGACACTAGAATTTGAGGAAGAAAGGGAAGCTAGAGTCGTGCTACATAGGAAACTACTATATCAAAAACAAGGTTGAGACAAAGGCATATTTATTGATTTTACATCTCTCTAATATGTTGTGCGTAATGTTTTCCATGTGTCACAGCTCTATAGGTATATTCGTAATCCTACACATGTCATCGATAAGGATGATATTGAGCTACATATTTTTACACTATTCACAGGTCACATGAAAAAAAATCATAAATTTGAGTGAGAAAATCATTCAAATAAAGGAAGTTCCACTATTCTTATTTATGTGGTGTCATGAACAGATCCACGAGGAGATTTGGGAGTGGGAGGTAGATTTTTGGGATCAATGTCTCAAGTTTTATGAGATGAACCGTTTAATATACTTATCTAGGATGAATATTCATTATAGGGTGATAATTGTAACATCATTTTTTTAACACAATGTATTTGAAATTATGAGTTTATAAATTTATCTTTTCTATTTTTCTTCTTCATTAAAATGGATTGTGAAGGGGATATTTTTTAGTGAATAAGGGTTTCGTAACTGAGGATGGAAGAGTTAAGATAGGGAATAGATATATATTATGTGGAAAATAGACACCAGCTAGTCAGAGGAACCCACTAGACTATAGATAGAATTTTACTAGGTCTGCATTTTTCTATATACCACACTAAGTGGCTAGTGAGGCTCACCGATCAACCAGTACAACTAGCATGGGGGTGAAATTATTGAACCCCACATGTTTTAATTTTTTTTCACTTCCTCTAAGAACCAAATATTACCCCCTTGAGCATATTTTTAATTTTAGAGTCCTCTTATGGTCTCTAATGCTCTCCCGTCTATCTCCCCTTAATCCATCAACATTTGACTGATCCAGTGGGTTTTAACAATTTATTTTTTCATAAATATATGGAATTTTCCTTCTCTAATTTATGAAATGATCATTTATCTATATTGTATCTTTTTTTTCCTTGATGATATTGTGATTAATTCCCCCATTATTCATAGGCCAGTGTTATATATAACAAGTTAATTTAGTTTTGTTATTAAATTAAGATCTACATTCTACAAAGAGAATTAAGTGGGTGAGATTTATTGAATCATTAACCTATAACACTTCTAAACATTAATATTTATGATGAAATGATGATATTTTAATAATTTATTGGTATATTTTTGGAGGATTAATGGTTTCACTAACTACAACTCTTTTCTAGAGCTTAATTATTCAAGAATATTTACATTTCAATGTATTCTTCTTTGGAATGAATGCAATGAGATTTTCTTCTTCTGGATTCATATCATGAATCTATTTTACTTTGATAGATTTATGATGAATCAATGATCATTAGATAGAGCGAACTCCATCTTTTTGAATTCATAACAAATTATCAAATTGTTAATTTAATGATAATGAATTTAAAGAATTGGTTTTCATTACTTGAAATAACTCAAAATTTATTTCGTTGTTAGAAACCATAAGTCAAGTAATTATAGTACAATATTTTTCACATTGTATAATATTGAGTTTAATTTCTAAAATTCATCCATTATTAACCCTACCTATAGTTCGATATCCTTTATATGTGAACCATTATCTATGGGAGTGACACATGTACGTTCAACATCTTATCAATAATACATGGTATTTTTTATCAACACCCTTGAGGTAAGAAGTAATTTAACATATTGGGATCTCATATATAATTTTTTAAATGGTATAATTATTATGATTTCATAATTGGTCGAATGTGCTTGATTTTGATCACATGTGTGTGTGTAACATGTGAGACATGTATTGAGGTTTTATTAAAAGAGTATTTCTAGAGTATATTTTCCATGTTTAATGATAATCACATTTTTTATATGTTTCTAAAATATTATCATGATGATATTTTAGGTTTTCCTTGTATTCTCTACACTATTATGTATATTATAATACTTATTTTGGTTTCTTTTGTTACGCAAAAAGGTGGACCATCTTGTCATCAATATCGCATAGAGGGGAAGTGAAGATGAAATATCATGAAGAAGAAGATGTACATGTCAAAAAGTTATAGGTATGATGGTCTGAAGACCTGTCCCTAGTTAGTAGTGTTATGAGCATGATGACCTGGAGTCCTGACTCGAGGCATTTATAGGTCATGATAACCTAGAGTCTTAAAAAGTGAATGAGCCCGGGTATGACGATATGGGTGTCTGACCTAACATTATTCCTTGAGATTATTTAGATACATGATTATGATTCTTATGTCCTGATTTTGTTCACATATGAAATTCCACAGATATCATTTTTTCATGGATCTAATGCAAGCATTATCAGGGGTCAGTGGAATCTTGTCCAGTAAACGACCGCTCAATATGTGATAGTATGTTTTTATAATTTTTTTCACAATTATTATTATCATGAGATACAGGTGTTACACTTTTTCCCAATAGTTATGGAATCAATAATGGTTTTCTTGAGGGTTTTTTTTGGATTACAACCTATACATATTTTTTTATGCTTCCAAGAACATCATATATAGGGATACAAGAAAGGGAAGTGGGACCATGGAAGAATACTAACAAAAGGAACATAAATCAGGGAGATGTATTGTGATATACTCAAGTGGAAAATATTATTTATTTATTAATTTACCAACATTCATGAAATGACTTAAAAATTTTAAATTATAATTCTTCCCTAAAGATGTGTAACATATTATATAATAAACAAAAAAACCATATCTCTTTAATAATTAAGTGAATATAAATGGAAATGTAACCTTAGAGATTTGACAGTTATATGACAGCTGGTAAATATGACCATTTGAAACTATAATCCTTGTAATAAATTTTTTCGTTATAATTTTTAGGTACAAATGACAAAGAATAATTAATGTAGGATTGAAAAATGATGGACTCGTCCAATAGAGTAATGCCGTGTGAGTCCCATTTTTGAGAATTTGGAAGGGAAGTAGAGTCATCAGGCTTCACTCTTGACCATGACCAAGCCATTCTTCAATAAGTGAATTGTAAAAACCCGGTTGTCCCAAGACCTTCCTTTGTAAAAATATAGTATTTTTAGTGATATCTGGGGTCATTGGGTTATTGATCAGGATTTTTCCAAATTATAGTGTTTGTAGTATCCTATTCACCATCAGTGAGTCATTAAGGAGTTTGGAAGGTTTCAAGTTGAATGAATGGTGTCACTGATCAGTGTCGGTGGCACCAATGGGATTCAGTGGCACCGATTGGCATCAGTAGCACTGATGGGAGTCAGTGGTATAGATGGGCGTTGGTGGCATCGATCAACATCGATGGCACCAAAGGTCATCAGTGGCATGGATGGGTGTTTTGGCACCAATGGGTCATCCGTTGAACTAATCAGCATCGGTGTCAGGGTGATGGTGTCATGGCGATCATTCCAGGGTGATGGTGCCAGGGTGACGATGATTGGGAAACAGTTCCAGGGAAATAGTTTTAGGGTGATAGTGTCAGGGTGATGGCAATTCACCTAATGATGTGTCATTCTCAGTTTTTCCAGGACCTTCCAGTTTTCCCCAATAATGTATCTTTTGATGTAAAAGTGTTTTATTACCACTTTCAAAGCCATTTAAAGCCCGAAAAAAGATGTTTTAAATCCCCAAGAGTATATAGAAATTTAATTTACCAATAATGTGTGGTCTTTTATTCCACATCACACCCTTCCCCATACTTTCCAGCTTTACCCCTATTACATGGGTTTTAACTATTTAGAAGATATATTTTTACTCACATTAGTCATCTCCACTATCTTTGACGATAAATATTATATAACAATTAAATATAGCATGTGTAACCACCCAACCATGTGGTGAAACAATGATCTACCTTTTAAGAGGTTCATGATTTCATATCCCATAACTCCAGGATCTGTCCTTTTATCACCGAGATATTTTTCATCTTCCTTTGACCCTTTCTTTTCCTTCATGTTCTTGGAGCCCCTCTTTGAGTGACAAATTGGGCACCCTTGCTGCAGCCCTTCTTGCATAGCCTTGGAGTTCTTAGAGTTCATTCTCTACAAGTTGCGTAGCCCCAGTTCTTGGCACGAGGAGAAAACATCAATCACTGATCATCCAAGTAGGGTTCTTCCTTTGTGTCTCATTATTTTTCATCATGCAAGGTGGGTGTGATAATGTTTCCCTTAGGACGTGGATGAAACCTAACCATAACAAAGATAATTAACGGATATTAAATAATGAAGGGGTGTGATTGATGGTGATGATGTTGTGCTCTTTTATCTTCACTTTTATGTTGTTAATTGTATTGGATTATGCCTATTGAAAATAGTAGTGGTTGGTGGTTATTTCTTTTGCATTAATGATCCTCTATTTTTTATGGATAATATTGTGATTGGATGGCTATAACATGGAAATTGGTTAATCCTATAATTTTGGTCTATACAAATGGATTCCCAATGAATAAGAATCATTGTGTGATCACCCTAGTTAACCAAATGGAAATAAAGAACTTGATAAATGTTGTGGTTAATTTTGAAAACTCCCTTGATCTATTCTCTAATACACATTGTTGTTTTGTTTGATTCTTATGGGGTGATGTGGAAGGGAATGGGATCTCCATCTATTTAGTTGTTGGATGTAGATTTGAGGCCGTGTGGGGCTATATATTGGGGATTGGTTTAGTTCCTGTACTTTGAGGTATATGATATATCCGATTTGTTGTTGTGACTTTACAAGAGAACTGGGTGCAAATGCTTAAATTTCTACTTGGATGTTTTTCCTTCAGTTGTTCTCTTGGCTTCTAGCTATGTCAGTTAGTTTCCTAGTAGTCATGGAATATTTAAATTGAATCACTTAATCATGAAAATGAGAATGGGTACACTGGGGGATTGTTTTACAGAAATGGGTTGCGCTCTAGTTATTGATGTTGTGTGTTCGTGTAATAAGGCATAGTAATGAGGGTGTTTGTGTATGGGCTTGTTGTCTATTTCGCAACCCATAGGTTGGGACGAGTGTTTGTTTTATTATATGTTTAAATTTAGTTATAATTTTTCTTATTCGCGCACCTCCTAGGTTGAGTAATGTATGCCAAACACCCCAATTTCATGGGGGAGGGTGTTTTTTCCAACATTCATGTTAGCGGATGGTTAGTATCTCCTTTCATCTCCCTATTCGAGGTTTCCCATGACTCTTTGGGAAGGATGTGAAAGCCTTGGGTATATTATTTCCATAGAGTCTTTGGTAAAGGAGTGTTGTGGTGGTTGGCCTAGGTTTGTGTGGGAAGGTTTGTTTCCCAAGTGTCTTCGGGGTGAGTCCCATGTGTCTTCAGGCATAACAATGGTTGTTCTGGCCATGGTTTCTTTGGGCATGGTAGTGGTTTTGGTGGCCCAAGTGTTTACAAGCATGGTTATGTGTGGTTGTGGCGGTCCAGGTGTGTGTGGTTGGGATGTGTGGTGATGGCCCATAAGGTTGTTGTTGGGGTAGTAGTGGGACTACAGTGCGACATGTGGGGGAGGTCTGTTACATTGGATGTTCTAAATAACAATTGGTAATGTTATGTGTGATACCGAAATATTGATGTGATATTTCGATTACCTTACATGCCTTATGTTATTTTTGGAGTGTGCCTTGGTGAGGTTGGATGGATAGTTTTTTTCTAGGTGATATCATTATCTATATTTTCTCATGGGGCATTAGAATGCCTCCCCACTTTAGAATGATGGATTTTTATTTTCCCTTTTGAGTATACCTGTATACACACCCTACATGTATAAAACTGCTTTCAGGTTTCAAGAAGGACCTTGAAAACCATGCTTGAATTTACTAGCTTGAGCTTCGAGAGTTTCTGTGGCTTTTAATTCTTTTGGTACATTTCATCAGTGTTTTCTTGTGCCTTAAATAATTTTATTTTAAACCTAGAAATGTGAGTGGATTTTTGGAAGCAATTTTACTTTCAGTTTTGAGAGTTTTTTAGGATTTTCCATCTTATATCCCAATCCAATTAAATAAAAAATGTAATGCATTCCTTTTTTATGTGCATTTTATACCCTTGGTGCTAGTTGCCTTTCTGGGGCCTATTGAAGGTGGGACTCGGGGGGTCATTATCGCCCCTTCAACTTGAATAAAGATGGGTCTGAAAGTTTGTTGTCCCTTTCCTCATCTTGGTAATGGTGGGTCATGACAGAATGGTACCATAGGTGATGGATTAGAGATAGGATGGATCTAGGGGTTAGGAATAGTGATAATTGAATGGGATGGTATGGAAATAGTGATTTGAAATCATGGTGCATGAAATAGACCACGGTAGACATGCTAAGACATGAGATTTTAGCCTCCTCCTGTGATCCGATTCAAGGAATCTGGGCCAACTTAACTACTAGGTAAGGATACACTAATTTTAGGTTAGAGGCCCTAGGAAAGGTAAATGTATAATAATGAGTACTGTTATTGTGTGTTATTGGTGTTTAGGGAATTTAATAATGAATAAAAATTTTAAGAAAAATTTAAAAGAGATCTTCTACACTAATTGAGCATAGGAATTCACTATTTACCATGTGGATATGATACCCAGACAACGTCAATGAGTAGTGTGGGTGATCGAGGATCATGAGGCTGATTAGGTTGATTAGCAGAGGGCTGATTGGGATGAGGTGGAAGACTAGGGGCAGAAGACACATTGCGGCTTTCTGCAGCAGACCCTCGGGAAGTATGTATGTATCATTTCAGAACTGGAGAAAGAAAGATAGCTCGAGGAGTTGGTGATAGATATCATCTTGATCATGGATCTGGCTGAGTACTGAGTTCCTCTGGCTATGATCCAGATACAGGTAATGAAACGTTAGTGGTGGACCCTCTATCACAAGGAGAATAAGGAAGCTGATGTTTCATGGATCGTTTTTTAGAGGGAGTTCTAGGCGGAATTCCTCTCATCCACAATGATGGATGATAAGAGGTAGGAGTTTATTTCTCTCCAGTAGGGGAGTATTTCAGTGAGGGTGTTGGGGATAAAGTTCAAGGATATCCTTTTCTTTTCTCCAGACCTATTTCCATATGTGCAGTCTCTGGAAAGGCATTTAAAGGAGACACTTCGACCCTCCCTTTGGTATGTTGTCACTCCCTTCACACTATCAACATCCTAGGAGGTACAGAAGAAGTATGAAGTGGTGGAGAGGATTAAAATTATGGGAGTTGTTTTTTGGTAGGGGATCCAGTTGAGCTCGTGGAAAGGGAAGGCTTTTAGTAGTAGGCTTCCAGCATTAGGGCCTTCTAGGTTTTAGTCAGCAGGGAATAGGCCCCAACAGTTCTAGATTCGATCTCCCGGTCCTCTCCCCTTATTTACGACCCTAGTATATAGTTCATTTATCTATGGAATTCATTGGAATCTCCAAAATCCATTCCGGGACTGAGTGATGTACAATGGAGGTGGAAATGTTCATCGCCCACCTCAGGTGAAGCAGTTTCTAGCCATACCATTTCAGTAGCATGAGCAGGGGCAGTGAGCTCCTTCTCCACCAAGGGTGGACTATGAAAAAGGAGACTGAACCTAGGGCCCTCCTTACGGCCCTCAAATAGGGATTTTTCCGGGAGCATCCAATAGCCGAGGGACAGAGGAGCTAGGTGTGGACAACTACACTCCATGGAGGCAGCGATTCAAGCATGGATGGAGGTTGTTTGTGGTATGATCATATTTTTTAGTACTCTTGCATGTGCCTTGTTTGATTCAAGATATTCACACTCATTTGTTATACCTGGTCTATCCCATTCATTGGGCCTAGACATAGAGATACAATTTATTCCCCTAGTGGTGAGTACACTTGTTTGAGATTAGAATAGCCTATTTATGTTTGTTGAGGATGCATACTGATGTTAGTGCTGCATCATTCTTGTGTTCATAACATTCGGCTTCAAATGAAGCCTTAAGATTTCATCATAGGCATGAAATGTATTTTTTTCGTACATGCTGTTATCAACAACTTCTAAAAGAGGGTGGTGTTATCAAATATGTTCGGCCAACATGTAAATTTCATTGGAAAGAAGGGTTTCCATAAGAGAAGGTGGAAATTAGAGCCAATTTTTTCTTTATTAGATGAGATGTCAGTCGATTCGGTAGATATAGATATGGGGGAAGTCAGGGGGATCATCAGTGAGTTCCTGGACGTCTTCCCTGGAGAGGTGGTTTCTCTAACCCCTTGATGTGATTTTGAGTTCGGGATAGTCAGGAATCCCATCACCCATCTGATTTTAATTGATCTCTATCAGATGTCACCTTCTGAGTTGTGGGTGTTGCGGATCTAGGTTAATGACCCAATAAAGAAGGGTATATAAAACCTAGCGTGTCACTATGGCGTGCTCTAATATTGTTCAAAAATAAGGAATATTGTGGTCTCAGGCTATGTATATACTACTGAATGATCAATCAGGTGATGGACATGAATCATTACCCCCTCCTGAGGATTGATGACCTCTTTGACCAGTGAAAGTGAGTAGGTTGGTTCTCTAAGATTGAACTGTGGTCGGGATATCTCCAGATGTGGTTGAAGAAGGGTAACATCCTGAAGATGGATTATTGGTGTAGATATAGGCACATTAAGTTCGTGGTAATTATATTCTATGTTACGAACATAGAAACAATTTTTATGGGGCTCATGAACTCTTTCTTCCATGAATATCTTTACCGACTTGTAGTCATGTTTATGGATGACATCCTGATCTACTCTTTATCAGATGAGGATCACACCGAGCATCTGAGGATTTTTTTGGAAGTCCTCCGAAACCCCCAAATCTATAAGAAGTTGTCCAAGTTCATGTTCTATACATAAAAAATGCATTTACATTGACATATGGTGTTCCATAAGGGGATAGTAGTGTACCTGTTGATGGTTGAAGAAATTGTTTCTTGGGAATAACCCACGAATGTGGCAGACGGTTGAAGTTTCCTTGGACTAGCTAGTTACTACTAAAGGTACATTCCTAAATTCTCTCAAGTTGCAGCCCATTTGACAGCCTTGAACATGAATGACCAGGCTTTAGTTTGCAGTGAGAAGTTCCAGATAGTATTCAGTTATTTGAAGGGGTTGTTGTTTAGTTCCCTAGTGTTATGGTTTCTAGAGGAAGGGGAAATGTTTGAAATAATCTGTGCTGATTCCATTCTTGGATTGGGGTGTGTATTGATGCAAATATATGGAGTGATCTTTTATGTGTATAGGTAGTTATTTATTCATAAATATAAAGATTCCACCCATGTCCTAGAGCATGAAACAATTGTGTTCACACTATAGTTTTGGAAGCATTACCTAATCGGGGAATGCTATGTGTCATCATGGATCAGAAGAGCTTGGGGAATGTATTATTCCACCGATACAAGAAATTACAGTAGTAGAGGTGGATTGAGTTTCTTTTGGTATAACAATTTGAGATCTTATAAACATTATGAATTAGAAACATGGTATCCCATTCCTTGAGTAAGAAGTCGTCGAAGGATGTGATTCGAGAGTCAAGAGATTCATGGAGAGAAATGGAGGAGTTAGTTTCCTTGCACCTAGACACTAAATTGGAGGATGGTAGACGTTTTATATTCTATATTAAAGAGTTTTATTCCTTGTTACAATATGTATAGGAGTCTCAATAGGGGTACTTATAGGCTGAAGTGATGCATAATCACATTAGCTTGGGAAATGCGCCAGAAGGATTGTCAGAATCAGATTCATTTCAACATGAATTTGTTGATCCCATAGATGATGCACGAGAAAGTTATCTATGAGTTCCATAACACACCCTTGGTGATACACTCAGGAGTTTCTAATATATACAAAGGCTTCAGGGGCCCAGTTTGGTTGCCTGGGGTAAAATGGGTAGTGGTGGAGTGTGTCGAAAAGTGCATCGTGTGCTAGTAGGTGAAGGATGAGAACCATGTTCTGGGTTGTCTATTGTAGCCTTTATATGTCCTGAAGAGGATGTGGGACAACATCTCAATAAATTTCTTCATGATACTACCTATTGTTCAAGGAGGAAGTGATGTTATCCAAGTTTTGGTACACCGGCTAACGAGATCAGCTTACTTTCTGGAAATCATGGAGTCAAGTGTGGTGGATGCCTTAATATAGAGGTATCTAGATGAGATTGTGCAGTTTCATGTATTTCCAAGGTCTACAGTCTCATATTGAGATGCAAATTATACCTCACAAATCTGGATGGGGTTTCAGTATTCTTTTGGCACCCAACTATCCCTTAGAACTGCTTTCCACCCCAAATAGATGGATGGATAGAGAGGACCATCCAGATGTTGGAGGACAATTTACGAGCATGTGTTTAAGAATTTGGGGGATTTTGGTCATGAAACGTTCCTTTGGTAAAGTTTTCCTAGAATAATAACTATCACTCTACCATGGGAATTTCTTCATTCAAAGACTTCTATAGAAGGCCTTGTTGTTTGCCATGGGAAATATTGTGTTTGGAGAAGTGTGTTTCTTTGGCCTTTAGGTAGTATAGAGAATGATGGAGAAGGTTTAACTTGTGTTTGAGAGGATTAAGACAGCTCATGACTGGCATAAGTCATATTCTGATCATTGGAGGAGACCCTCAAAGTTCATAGTTGGGAACCATGTGTTCTTAAATATCTCCCCATGGCATGGGAAATAGAGGTTCGTTAGGGGGAGAAAGCTTTATCCTAGGTACATAAGATCCTTCATTGTGTTGTGGTGATTTTGTGAAGTGGTTTATCAGTTGGCACTACCACCACCTCTATAAATTGTCCATAAAATATTCAATATGTCTCAGATTTGTCATTATCTACATGATGACTCGCATGTCCTCGACTAGGGAAAACTATAAATCGAGGATGATGCAGCATTCATGGAGAAACCAGTGAGGATCAATGATTCTGAGGAGAAAGTGCTTCATGGAAAAACAATTCCCTTGGATCATGTGTTATAGAGGCATTGTGGCCTCGAGGAGTGTACTTGGGAATGGGAGGCATAGATTTGTGCCCAGTACCCAAAGTTGTTTTGAGTTTTGTTTTGTGTTTGTTTTTACATGGCTATGATGTACTGCTTGAACATTTTTCTTATGATATGAGATGTTTTCCTTATTCTCTCAATGTTGGTAAAGTCCTCACTATAGATAGGGGAGGACCTAATCCCTAATCAAGATGCATTAAGGTGGGTGTGATTAAACCCATGTGGGCGAGTTAGTGCCACCCAAAAAGGATAGTATATTAACATAGAGGAATTGACTATAGAAGCCATATGTTTCTACATTGTGACCATTATATGTTTTTGTGGTTACTTAGGGGAGAAGGGAAGTGGTGTATCTGTGGTTGTTTAGGTGAAGATGAGGGAGAGGTCTTCTAAGATATCATGGTTTGTTCTGTATTTTGGATAACACTAGGGTGGTTTTTCCCTGAGAGGTATCTTAGAAGGTGGTTTTTCAGACTCATATCTTCTCTTTAGGTTACTCATGGATTTTCATGAATGAGAATTGTTTGAGAGGTATCTGATGTAAAGACCTAGTTTTCTCGATCCCTTACTTTTTTAAAATCCTATGTTTGTAGTGTTCATAGGGGTCACTAGGTTCTTGCCTAGAAGTTTTCCAAATTTTGGTGTTTAGGGTGTCCTGGGGACAATCAGGGACTCATTAAAGAGTTTTCCAAGTATCAGGTTGAACAAACAGTGGCTCCAATCAATTTCGGTGGCACTAATTGGCATTGGAGGCACCGAACAACGTCATTGGCACCGATGGGTCGTCCGTAGCCCCAATCGTCACTGGTGCCTGGGCGACGGTGCTAGGGCGACGGTGCTAGGGAGACGGTGCCATGGTGATTCTTCCATGGAGATGGTACAAGAGCGACGGTGCCAGGGTGATGCAGCCATGGTGATGGTTCCAGGGCGATGCATCCAGGGTGGCAGTGACTCACCTAAGGGTGATTCATTCCCAGTTTTTCCAGGACCTTCCAATTTTTTCCCAGTAATGTATATTTTGACGTAAAAGTGTTTATTACCCCTTTCAAAGAAATTTAAATCCATTAAAAGATATTTTAATATCATAAGATTCTAGCGACTCATCAGTTACCAAAAACATGTGGCCTTTTCCTCCATGTCACACCCTTCCACACCCTTTCCAGCATCACCCCTATTTCATGGTTTTTCTATATTTAGAATATATCTTTTAATTCACATCCGTTATCTCCACCATCGTAGAGGACAATTATGAAATAAAAACTAATTACATCGTGTGTAACCACCCAACTACGTGGTGATACGATGATAATTATTTTAAGAGGTTTGAGATTTCGTATCCCATAACACCACGATCTGGCATTTTATCACAAAAATATTTTTCATCTTCCATATCCCTTTATTTTCCTAAGATTTATTGGAGTCCCTCTTTCTAAGATGAATTGTGCTCTTCTGTTGGATCCCTTCCCTCTCATCCTTGGAATACTTAGAGTTCTTCCTCTATAAGTTATGCATCCACAGTTCTTGGTGCAGGGAGAAATATTTGATCCTTGATCATCCATGAAGGGTTATTCTTTCATCTCTCTTTATTGTGCATCAGGTGGGGCAGGTGTGATAATGTTTCCCTCAATACATGGATGAATCAAAACCATAATGAAAATAATAAACAGACATTAATGAATTAAGTGGTGTGATTTAAGATGGTTCTTCTGTACTATTTTATCTTCTCTTATATGTTCTGAATTTTATGGGCTTATGCCCACTGAAAATAGTGTTCGTTGGTGGTCCATTCTTGCACACAAATGTACATCTATATTTTCTGGATAGTCTTTTTATTGGATGGATGTAACATGGAAACTGGTTAATCCCATAAATATGGTTAATAAAAATATATTCCCAATGAAAAATAATCATTGTTTGATCACCCCGTTAAACCAAACAGAATGAAGGAACTTGATAAATGATGTGGTTAAATTTGAAAACTCCCTTTCTCTATTCTCTAATACACATGGTTTTTCTTCTTGATGAATATGGGGTGATGTTGATGGGGACATGATCTCTTGTGGTTCAGTTTTTTGTTGTGGATTTGAAACCATGTGGGGCCGTTTTCTGGTGCTTGTTTTTTCAGTAATTCGAGGGATCTCACGGATCCCTTTTGTTGTTGTGACTTTACATGAGAACAGGGGGTGAATTATTAAATTACTAGTTTGCTATTTTCCTTCAGTTTTTTTCTTGGAATGTGGATATATATGTAATATTCCTTCTATTGATGGAATATTTAAATGGAATCACTTAAATAGAATAATGAGAATGGGTACACAGGGGTATTATTTTAATGAAATGGGTTGTTCTCTTGTTGTGGAAGTTGTGTGTTCGTGCTTGTTGGGATAGTAAAAAGGGTGGTAGTGTATGAGCTGGTTATCTATTTTGGAACCCTTAGGTTAGTATGAGTGTTTTTTTTATTATATGTGTGAATCATGTTCTTCTATTTCGTATTCCTAACCCACCCATGTTGAGCACTTTGGGTTGAACATCCCCATTTCATGGTGGGGAGTGTTTTTTCCAACTTTCTTAAGAGTGTCTGGTTAGTAGCTACTTTTTTATCCCTATCCTAAGTATCACAAGACTCCTCAGGTAGGCTGTGATGGACTAAGGAATATTATGTCCCATGAAAATTCGGGTAGGGTATGTTGTGGTGGTTGTCCAAGGTGTGTGCAGGAAGGTTTGTTTCCCAACTGTCTTTAGAATGATTCCAAGATGTCTTCGGTCATGACAATGGTTGTTTTGTCATAGGTTTATTTGAGGGGGTAGTGCTTGTGGGGGCCTAGGTGTTTGCAGGTGTGGTTATATGTGGTTGTGGAGACCTAGGTGTGTGTGGGTGGGATGTGTGGTGATGGCCCATAAGGTTCTTGTTGGGGTGGTAGTGGGACTGCAGTGAGACTTGTGGTTGAGGTTTGACGGGTAGGATTTCTGAAATAACCAATGGGAAAGAGGTTTTGGGTAACCAAATATTGAATTTCTATTACTATTACATTACCTAACTTTAATTATTTGTGTAGTGTGCCTTGGTGAGGCTCGGTGGATAGTTTCCTTGCTAGGTGATTTAGTTATCTCTATTTTGTCACAGGGCAATAGAATACCTCCCCAATTATACATGAGAGATTTTGGTTTTCCAAAATGAGTATATGTGTATCATCAGTCTATGTATATAAAACAACTTTCAGGTTTCTAGGAGGACCTTGAGGACCATTCCTGACATTATTAACTCATGCTTTGGGAGTTGTTGTTTTTTATTCTTTTGATACTTTTCATCAGAGTTTTCTTATGACCTATGTCTGTTTATTTTAAACATAAATACGAGAGTGGATTTTTTTATTTACTTTTCAATTTATTTTTTGGATTTTTTTGGATTTACCATGTTATCTCCCAATCCTAGTAAATAATAAGGGCAATGCCTTCCATTTTTACATGATATTTTAATCCATTGGAGCTAGTCACCACTCCATGGCATATTGCAGGTGGGACTCAGGGGGGTGGGGGTCATTATCTCCCCATTAACATTGAGAAGGATGGGTCTGGTAGTTTTCTATCCATTTCCTCATCGTGGTGTTGGTGGTTCGTGACATGAAGTTATATTTAAATTGCTTAAGGGAGAAGTTCAAGTTATTGGAAATTACTACTTGAGTGATGTTAGCAGAGCCGCCCCAAGAATCTATCACCATTTCAAACATTACCCTTAAGTAACATGAAGTTTTATAAGTGGTTATGTGTTGAATAATAGGTTTCTTAATGATAAATTTTATTGTACATATAATTTTTTTCCATCAATTCAATTTTAAGAATAGTTTTTCTTAATAAAATTGATGTGGAATTTGAAAAATTGATTTCTTGGAGAAAAATACTACATTATAATAATAATATAAATAGTTATGATAAACTATTATATTATTAATAATACTTATTTTCATGAAATTTCATGATAATAAATAATATTGAAATATAAATGATAGAATACTTTTATTTTTTTCTAGTGTTAGAAATTTTACTACGCATTTTCTATCAGATATTATTTTTAAAAAATAAGGGTTTTTATATTTAAAAGTAATAATTCTCATATTTGTGGAATTATTATAATAAAAAACATACTATTTTATATATCATAAAAACAATATTATGATAGGGTTACATTATTAAAATTTTCTAAAATACTATATTTTTTCATCAATAGCAAAAATACTGTTTGAGTTTTTTAGTTTGTTTATTGACTATATAGTAATTTTATAATGATGTAATAAGTAATTAAAAAAAATAAAAAATTTAAAATATTTCATTTTATGAATGTAAAAATATTTAACTGAGTTTATTTGATTTAAAAAACTATCATTTACTTCCAAAATTCTAAAATGGAAACATCATTATTAAAATCATTCTATTTGTTGAAACTGTACTTATCCATCCCGAAATAAGTAATATAATATGATGATAAACTAATGTGGATGAAAATATCATATAATATGACCCATTATTCATATAAAATTAAGAAAAAACAACAGGAAATCCCATGTTTTTTTCCACAACCTAGGTTTCCACGACCATTATACAGAAATTATTAAAAAAATCCTCCTCTTTTGCTAAATATTCCCACCCTTTTATCCATCTCCATTCACTCCCAATATATAATATATTAATATATAGTATTTTTACCATAAAAGGAGTCCTCCTAAGGTTTCATAAATCCCCCATAGTCCCAATCCACATATTTTTGGAGCTACTCTCAAGGTAAGATAAATATCCTTCTTTTCTCTTCGTTTCAAGAACACATTTTGTATATTTATTCCAAATGTTACTGTAAAAATCTATTATATAGATTATTTAATTTCCAAAATTTGAAATTATATATTATAAATGTTTTATTACTATCCCATATCTTTTTAACCTTCTCTAAAACCATGTTTTATACCCTTTATGTTGTCAATTTTAATTTTTAAAAAATATCTCGTCTCACCAAGAAATTATATTATATTATATTTTTGTGATTACCTAATAAAATTTATTTTATAGAGGTATTAACCAATATAAATATTTTTTTAGTATTTTCTGGGATTGACATACATAAAACCAACATTCCCTTTATGTTGGATAAGAATGACATAATGATTATGTTTTTAAGCACTTGTGAAATTCCATTATTTTGAAATAAAACTCATTTTATTTTATTCCCCATAGAAAATTTATGAAATTATTTATTATGATCCATGTGGATAACATGACAATATTGACATATGATGTGTGAAACTTGATTGTGCACCAATTCATTGGGTTAAAAAAATTTAATATACATATATGACATGTTTTACGATACATTAGTTAATAACCATTTTAATATTTAAGACGACTCAAGGAAAAAAGATGGTTATATTATTTTGAATATATAATTTAAATGTTGTATCAAAATTTTCATGTTATGATTAATTTCCTTTTTATTATGATATGATTCATGTTTTAATTCTCATACCATAATGATATTGCATATTCTATTATTGATATTACCCAAGATCACTTGTAATATATTTCAATTGTTTCCATTACTAGTCCTTATGCTCACCCTTTACTTTGATTTATTTACCGATGTGATATGATGTTGTAAATGTACTTAGGATAACCCTATTAAGAATCCGTTCAAAGGGATAAGATGTTTTTTTGTGTTTTCATTTATTATGTACCTTTTTTCAAAGAAACTATATATTAAATGATCTTATGCTTGTATAATGAAATGGATAGTTATGTAATATAAATGTAGGTTGACATATCTTGTATCAAAGTGTTGTTTATTTATTTTAGGAATTTAAGACATGATATTTTTTTAAAAAATGTTAGTTAAATTTTAAAATATAGGAAAGCATACTGGTACTTCATTGAAGTAAAATGTAAGTCATTTTTGAGAAACTAAATATTAATACAGATACACATATGTGGATGTGGGTCTCGAAATGATGTATCTATGATTAAAACCCAAAAACTCAACATTGAACTAGAATCGAATGGAAACAAATGTCTAAAAAGAGGACTTTCAACACCCCTGGTTTGACACACCCATAGGATATGTTTGGTTAACCATAATATTTTTATAAACCATTATGAGGAATATATAAAACATGTATTTAATGCTAGAGAATATGTTTGATCATAATTTATCAATTGTTTAAGGCATACGATTCTATTAGAATTAAAAAATTATTAAAATAAACATGTTTGTTTGTAATATTTTTTTTCTTTTATAAAATTGAAGGAAATAAGATGAACTAAATAAATGGTGAGCATCACGGACCATGCGTAGATGTCCCTTTAATGGAATCTGAAATGGAAAAAATCATGAGAATGATGAATAAACTAACTTGAGTTATGATAAATAAAATGAATCAAGATGAGATAACAGATTCCCCTCAATGGAATCAATATTTTTTTAGTCATTTATGTGTGAAGACCCACATTCTTTCATTGGATTTATTTACCAGTTGACTAATGAATAATGTACATGCTTTCTAAAACTAAATTTTTTGTACTTCACTATTCAAAGAAAAATAAAATCACCCTAAAGGTGTACCTCATAGTTGGATAATTTTATCAATGGTGGAAAAAGATTAAAAACACAAATCTAAGGATGGATATAGATATAATTGAGTGGGAAATATTAGGGGATCTTTTTTCAACAAATATTTCTCCCATTTGATGTGACCCAAAATGGAGAATGAATTCATAGAATTAAAGTAGAATGAAAATGAATATGTGGGATGCTATAAGATGGAAATTACAATATTTTCTCATTACATATATAGAATTTTGATGGATCTTAATGGAAAGGTTAATAGATTATTTTGTGTCCTAAGACCATATCTATGAAATAATATTTCCTAGAACAACTACGAATTCTATAAGGATATAGTGTAGAGTGGTATGATTGTTCAACTGGAGTTCAAAGACATGTAGTGGTGCCATATAACAATTGAAATGAAGATATATTTTTATCCAAACATGGGGATGAACTTTGTTCATAAATGATTTGGAAAAATGTGAAACTTCCAATAAGAAAAAAATACACGAAAAATAATTTAGAGGATTACATGATTGGGGTTGGGAAGTGTTACATGTGTGGAAAAGAAGGCCATATTTTATAGAACTGTTGTAGTGAGGTGAGGACTCAAATTCACAACACTAATGATAAAGGGAAGAAGGTGTATGCCCGTCCTGATGTCCAATAATTCAATTGTGGACATCGTGGGAACTTTTCCAATCACTTTCTGAATTAATATGTAATGGAGTAGAATCAAATTCAACTCATAATATGATAAGAAATAAAGGTCAAGCTTATGATATCACACCATCTGGAGTAGAGGTTCTAAATGATTTTTTGATAGGTACTCTCATATTTATCTTAATGCTAGAAATTATTCTGTTTTATTATGATTATACCAATTACTTTATTTCCTAAATTTTTTCAAAGAATATAGAATCATTCCCTAATCTTCTAGAGGCATAGTTGTTAGTCAAGACTCCTAGATTGATTATCAAGAATCAAAAATGTATCAATACTCTATTTTTGACGTTAGAAAGCATAATATTATATCAAATCTTGAATTCCTTCCCATTTTGGAATTTGACATTATACTATGGATGAGATGGATATGAAATTATAATTATAACAACTACAGAATAAATGAAATGATAGTAGTCTTCAATGGAAGACCTATAGTTATTTTTAGGTGATAGATATCCCAAACTGAGCTTTGTCTAGAAGCACCACCCATAGACATCATTATGGGGATGTCTAGTGAAGTTGAAGAAGGAAATGAATGTATACGAATAGAAAGTGTTCCCATCATTCAGGAATATAATGATGTATTTTATATAGAGTTCTCCATTGAACTCATACATGGATCAAAGACGATATCAAAGATACCCTATAAAATGGAAAATTTGGATCATGATGAACTAATGAAAAAACTCTTTGTTATTTTTGAAAAAGGGACAATTCGACCAATTATGTCTTCTTGGGGCATAATGTTACCAGTGATGGAATCTCAGTTGACCCAGCAAAGACAAAGGTTGTGTAGGAGTGACCTCACTCTACTATAGTAACTGAGATTCATTATTTACATGGTTTCATAAGATATTATAGGAGGGTTTAAAAAAAATCCTAACATTATAATCCACTAACCACCTTAACAAAAAAGGATAACTTCATCTAGAAAAAGGAGAAGGAAGAATGATTCTAATAGCTAAAGAAGATATTGGTTAGTACACCTATGTTTACTCTATCCTATACCAGATAATTATATTTTATTTTTAGTGATGCATATTGGAAGGGGATTGGATGTGTCCTCATGAAAAATGGCATGGTGATTACTTATGCATCTCAATAGTTGAACACCTCGGAGAAAAATTATCTTTTGGATGACCAAGATATAGATGATGTTATTTTTAATAGAAGTTATAGAGGAAAGATATTTATTTTTAGAAATGAAAAATATAAAAATACCACTAATGTGTTATGTATATTTTCAATCAAAAATAGTTAAACATGAAATTGAGGAGATAGTTTTATCATCTTAAATAATATGATTTTTCAAATCACTATTAACACAAAAGATAAAATAGCATCACTAGTGCATTAATTATGAAAGAACATATCATTTTGGAAATGATGTGGATTTCAGGAGATCTATTGTCTAGGGACTCAATAAGGTTGGATATGGGAATCCTAAGGGATGGGAAATCACCATCCCTACCCCAAAGGATTTCTCAACTTTTATTGCTAGATAAGATTAACAAAGATCAAAGATAATATACTTTGTTACATAAGAAGATAAATATCTACATATTGGGATGTTTTTAGAGTTCCATATTGATCAGGAAGGTGTACTAAAATTTTGTACAAGGATATGTGTTCCATCTACTCTATAATTAATTAAGGATTTTCTTTAAGAATCTCATAGCTCTATATTCTCTATACATCCAAGAAGCACTAAAAATTATATGGAACTTCTTGATCATTATTAGTGGGATAACTTGAAAAGGGATATTTATTAATACACTACAAGGTTCTTGGTGAGTCAACAAGTGAAAGAAGTTAGACAACTTCCTAAAGGGGTATTACAACCACTATCTATACTAATATGGAGGTAAAACAATTTAACTTTGTAAATTTTCACCGTTCTCCTACAAACATCCAAAGGAAATAATGTGATATGGTTTGTAGTTGATCATCTCAATAAGAGTTCCCATTTTTTTACTATTTAAGAATATTCATCTCTTTAAAAATATTCCATGATTTACATAAAAGAAGTTGTGACGTTTCATGGAGTGGAAATTTCTATAAATTAATATCATGATCTAAGGATCACATAAAAATTATAGTGAATTATTTTACATGAACTAAATACTGAATTGAATTTTAGTATGTCCTATCAACTCTAAACTAATGGACAACCTAAAATAACTATTCATACACTTAAAGACATGTTGAGAACAATATCAATTAAATTAAAAGGTTTTATGTGATCAAAATATCAGATTAGTTGAGTTATCATTCAAAACAATCTTCCATTTAGGTAATCAATTAGAACACTATGAAGATCTATATGGGATGTAATGTATAAATCCTATTTGTTGGGATGATGTTTGTGAGAGAACCCATTTGGGCCTTATCTTCTACAAGAGATGAACGAAAAGATTTATGCCATAAAAAAACACATTAAAGACTCCAGAAGTACACAAAAGACATATGATGACAATATTTTAAGGGGCTTGTGGTTTATTTAGTTGAAAAAGATGTCATTTTAATGTCACCATGGAAGAGAGTAATGCGATTTGGGAAGAGGGAGATTCTTAACCCTAGGTACATTTTACCCTATACAATCATTTATCACATAGGATCAGTGTAATATCAACTAGAAATTACTCCAAATCTAGATCAAGTTAATGATTTTACTCAATAAGTATCTCTTCAGGAAGTAAAAACATGCCCCTTCACATTTACTGAATCCTGATGTGGTATAATAGGAACATAACCTATCTTATGATGAGCAGCTAATAGAGTTCTTAGACCATATAGACAGTGTTCTACACAATAAAACTACCCACGTCATCAATGTGTTTTTGAGTAAACATAAATTTGAATAAGATATGTGGGAAAAAGATGAGACAACAAGGTAGAAGTACCCACATCTTTTATTAACTAAGATAATGAGTTTAAATTATCAAAAAAAATTATTGGGGGGAAGAATATAATGACCCAAACTTTTTAAATGGAATTTTTCCAAAAATTATGTCTTATATTATATTATAAAAAAATTTCCACATCAATTTAATAATGAATTTAATATTATAGGATATGTTTCCATCATGATTTGACCATTATTTTAACATTGGTAAATATAACCATTATAAACTAAACTCTTGGTAATAATTATTTGTGTTACAATTTGTAAGTAGAAATGATAATGACTAATTAATGTAAAAAGTGGAAATGATGGAATCAACTAGTATATCTGTTCTGTATGACTGCCATTTGATGAAGCATTGGAGGGAGGAATAATAACTTCGGTTTTCTCCTAACCAAGCCCAAGAAAATCTTCAAAAAGTGAATATAAAACAAAATGGCATATGGGAGAAGTTTAAGTTAGTATAAATTACCACTTGGGAAATGTTAGTAGATCCACCTCATAAATCTATAACCATTTACCACATTAAACATAGGTTTTATGTGTGTGTTATAAGGTTTATCTTTTTTATTCCCTAGATACTTAATATGTAATTCCATTTTATGAAAAATAATTGTTTTCCCTTCATTTCCATTTAAATAATCCTTTTTATTAACAAAACTAAGATATAATTTGATAAATATATTTTTCCAAAAGAAATTGTGCTTTAAAAAATTAATCTAATATTTACAACAAAATAAGATATTATTAGTAACTATTATTATAATGAAATAGTATGAAAAAATTAGTCTTTTATAATTCTAAATGATATTTTTTTACTTTTTATCAAGTGTCAAAATTTTTAATATGCATTTTAATCCACATTTATTTTTAATAAATAATATTTTTTAATTTAAAAGTTAGAATTATTATATTTATATAATTATTATAATAAAATAATCATCACTTTTCAAATCAGGGCTCAAAAATATGTTAGGATGAATTTATGAGTGTTTTCAAAAATACATTATTTTTTTTGAATAGTAAAAATATAGTTTTAGTTTATTGGTATTTTTAATGACATCATAATTATGTCATATTGATTTAGAAATTAATTAAGAATAATAAACAACATAGAATATGCTTATTTTTTATATAATGTATTTTAATAGAATTTAACCAATTTACTAACCTATAATTTACTTTCCAAAGTCTAAAATAGAAATCTTAAAATTAAAAACATTATTTTTTTGAAAAATTACTATTTCATGAAAAAAGTAATATTAAATTATTATAGACACTTTTGTATTAAAATTACATAAAAATATTACCCAAATGTCAAAAACCATGGAAAAATACCATGGTTAGTCCCATGGATTTTTATTTTAAACAACCTAGGTTTCCAAAGCCTCTATTTTGAAGTTAATTAATGAATCATACACTTTTTCTACAAATACCCACATTTTTTTACATTTAATTTCACTCGCAATACATAATCTACAAAAATATGGCAGTTTTACCTCCCAATGATTCCTCACATGATGTCTTAAATCCCCTATGGTTTCAATCACCATGATTTAGGGGTTATTCTTCATGGTATGGGAAATATCTTTCTTTTCTCTTTGTTCTATGAACCTTCATTTTTATATGTATTTTGAATGTTACAGTCACTACCTATTTATTCTTTTCTATTCTTCCCTATACTTAAAAATTATGTTTTATTAGTAGGACACCCCTATCCCCTCTCTTTTTACACTTTTAAAAAACCAATTTTTTTACTCATTTTGTGGTCGATTTTATTTCTCAGAAATTGTCTCTTCTCACCACGAAATTCACTTTTTTTTTATTTTTGTGAATATCCAAACCTTTTTATTTTCTTTCAGAAATATCCATGTTCATTTTGGGGTTTACATAAATGAATCTTCCATTCCCATTCCATGGGTTAAAAATAACATAATGATAATGTTTTTTATGCTCTTTGGAATCACCATGATTTTGATATAAAACCCATTTTATTTTTTTCCCCGTGGGTTATTTATGAGATGATTTATTATGATATATATGGATCACATAAAAATTAAGTCATATAAATGATAGACTCTAATCGTACTCCTTTTCATGGGGTAAATAATTTAATCATCAAAGATGAAATGTTTAAAAATACCTTTAAGAATAACCGTTGTAATTTTTATGACATCTGAGTGACACACCATGTTGATATACATATGAATGTATAATTTAATTTTTTTGCCTAATTTTTATGTTATTATTAATTTCAATTTTATTGGGATATTTCTCATGTTACCTTCTTCAAGATATAACGATATTCTTCATGTTATTATTTATATTCCTCCAAACAACCTGAAAATTGTTCTATTGCTTTCCCTTACTGGGTATTATTCTCACCCTTTTCTTGGACGTATGTCCCCAGGTTATGCGATGTATTTAATGTACGTAATATGATCTATTGAAGAATAATTTCATGTTTGTAAGAATAATTTATTATTTTTTCATGTAGTATGAACATTTTTTTCCAAGAAACCAAAATTTAAAACATCATTTGTTTGTATAATTTAACGAAATGTTATGTAATAAAAAGATAGGATTCCATATTTCACATATAATTCGGTTTTCACTACCCTAATAGAATCATTATTTACTTATTTTTATAATAGGAAATATATATACAATGTTTCCACATTTTTAATATGGATAATATATTTTATTATACTATTTTTGACTATTATTTGTCTAATTATATGATATAGAGTGTATTGTCCCCCAGAGTTGGGCTTAGATCCCTATTTCACTTTGGAAGTCTCTTTCACATTAGGAGGTGTGCATGAGGTCATGTAAATCTCCAGATAAGATTCAATGGTTTGTGTTAGTGCATTAAAGTATATCATTAAAATATAAATAGGAAAATGACAGTGAGATCATAAAATGAAAATTCATTAAACATTTTTAAACATATCAAAAATTGAATTAGTTATTAGTGAGTTTCAATTTATTTTATAATATTATAGGAAGAACCATTGACAAAATTATCTGTTAATGAAATCCCAAATTTAGATCCATTAAAAGACATATAGATTTATATAAAAAATGAGCATTGTATGATGAAATTAATGAACTTGAAAAAATTTCCATTTGAATATTTCAAAAATAGAATTGTTGAAAGATAAATCATTTGAAAGATTAACAAAACATTCTGATTAAAATATGTAATGCGAAATATAGACATCAAAAGAGAGATTATATAAATATATTTAAAAATGAGAAAGGAAAATATTTGTGGAAATAAATAATATGTACATGTAAGGGAAAGAGGTGATTATAGAATATGATAATTATTATTTACAACAATTTAATTTTGTTTAAAGAATATGATACACTAAAGAAGAAACATTGATGATAAAATGTGAATAACATATAGAAAATTTTAATGTGCCTTATAATGTAATAAATATGAATAATATAAGAAACAAAGTTGAATATAGTAAATGGAGAAAAATTATAACTCAATGAAAAATAGATAGATTTATTAAAATCATTATTAATACTGTAATAATTGAATCAAAATGATATGAATGAGAACTTAATGAATTTAAATATAAATTAAATGAATTAAAATTTTATAATAATAATAAAATCCAATGGGTCCATGATTTCACTAGTCAAAATAATAGTAGATGCATAATATGAAAACATGCCTCAAAGAATGGGGAATTTAAACAAAAACCCTCACAAACATCGTATTTTTGAAGTAATATTCATATGAAAATAAATTTACTAACAATTAATTTAATATAAAGTAAAATATAATTAAAAAATATTGAAAAATTTTACCAACTTATAATAATATTTTTCATTAAGAACAATCATAACTTAAAGAATAAAAAATGAGTTGACAAAAACCCTAACCATTCTTGTAAAATTATTCTCTAGAATCCAATATAATAAAAATAACCATATAAATAATACATTTTATAGAATTTTAATTTTTAAACTATAATTATATACATTCAGGACACATTTATTAGTTCATTATTGTTGTTTTCATCTTCAGATGTCAGTGATTTTTAATATTTCACACAAACATTATAATTTAGATGTTGATCTTTTTTAATTAATAAAATGTTAACATTCATTAAATAATTTAAGGTACAATAATAACTATTTAATTTATATTTATAAATTTCTAATAACTTTCAATGAGAGTTTTAGTTACAATTCATGAAGTTGAAATCAGTGATAAACTTCTATTATAGTTTTTTGGGAAGAAAATGTGGTATGTTAAAAATGAATTTAAATATCAATATTAAATTTATAAATCTAAAAAAATCATTAATATTTAATCATAATACTAATCATGATTTCGTATTCATCCATGATAGAAATCTATATCATTGTTCATGTAGGTGGTAAAATGACCTAAATAAGAACATGCTATAATCAGTGGATAAGTATGATTATGAAGCGATTTAGTTATAATATCATTATTAAAAAATAATAACGATATTATTTATGTTTTATTAAATCAATAAATCATAATTGAAAAATTTGTATATAAATAATGTAATATTGGAATATTTTATTTTAAAAGTATAAATTGCTCCCCCTATTTGTATGGTTATTTTAGGTGGGTAAATTTACAATGAATAGTTTTTTGATAATATTAATTATAGAAATATTAATTCATATTTTTATAATATTAAAAATTTAATAAATATCATATTTATATAATAAATCCATTTTTATAAATGGCTATGAAATACAGTGACAAAAAATTAATGTCATCATTCATTGAGGAAGTAGTCTGCACGTAACATGAGTTTTCTAATTTTTCAAATGGATGGATGTGAGATAATTAATGTGTTTTTCATAAAAATAATAAAATATCATTATAATAAAGTGAATAATTTAATTATATTTTTGTGGTTATAATAGTATTAAATGGTAAATATAAATAAGAAAAGGAAATGGAGTGGATAAAACTCATGTTGAGGAGTTTAGACTTCTCCTAAATAGCTTCATTCAAATGGGGGAATATGGAAACATTTTTGTAAGTAAGGGATTTAAAATGTTTAAGTTATATAACTGGTAATAAAAATGGGTATATTTTCCATGAAATTATTAAGTATAAGAGTATCTTAAAGTGGTTGGACATTTTTTCCATTTATAGGTGAAAAATAATTACTTTTTATTGGAAACTAAAGTTAGGTGTAGGTTAAAGATGGAATCACATGGTATTTAGGTGAGATAGGTGAATAATGGTTTGTGATACATATAGGTATATCTTCATAACTCAAAAAAATTAATCTATATGGTCTATGTGTCAAGTAAATTTAGTAAAATTTGTGAAAAATTATGTTACCTATTTTAAGCCTTTTTTAAAATTATTAAATTATAACAATTGTAAATAATACCTTAAAAAAGATACAATAACGATCTATAAAAAATGTATCAATGTGTATTATAAATATGGACTCTAATAAATTTAATTCAATTTCTAAATTTGATAAAATTTTCTTTAAAATTAACACTTATTATATATTAAAAACTGTTTTTGTATAAAATCAATTTTTATTGTATTTAGTGTTTTTTATTATTTAAAATATACTATAAATTAATTGACTGCTAATATTGTTTAAAATATATAAAAAATATAATTGATTCATCAAAACTAATCTATTTTATTTATTTAAAAATTTGACAACTCTTATTAAAAAATTATTCAAAATATAATTGGTTTACCTTTGTGACTAATATTTACATTATAAATTTATTTTGAGTATAAAAATGGAAATTAACATATTTGGATATGATGACCCAAAATATAAAATTATTTTTATAGCCTCAATTTATAGTTCTTATGAAAATTATTTTTAATATAAGTGTTCAGAACACATAAAAACCATTTTATGAAAACTATATATTCAAGAATAAAATGAATAAATTATTATTAAATTCTGAGTAATAACTATTGAATTGGTGTTAATTTATTTAAATATATATATTATTAATAAATTTTTATAAATAAACGTATTTATTAATTATATATATACAGTAATTGAATACGGTTTTATTAAAAATAAGAAGGAATTTTATTTGAAAGTACAAATGTGTTATTTACAAAAATACACATAATATGCATATAATTTACCATATTGAACAATATTTTTTTATATCATCATAATTTATAATTACACAACCCCTGAAAATCTCTAAATAATAGCTGATGATATGATAAGAATAAATGGTTAGCATGGGTGGTGATTCAATGAGCAAGGAGATCATAGTGATTAAAATGAGGTTGACCTTTTCCAATAAATGATTTATCTAATGACTTACATATTGAAGTTTGAATTGGGTTTCTTTAGGGAAAAAAGTAGTGAAGACACCTCACTTAAAATATTGGATAAATGATATTTATAATTAATAATTATACTACTTGGTGCTATTTATTTTCTATATTGATCTCATAATGTTATTACTTGTATTTATTTCCCAGAAATCAATGCTTATGTTGAATTCATCATATAATCCCTATAGATATATAAATCATCTGGACCCATATTGAAAATATGTTTCACTACTATATATAAACTATTATTATTATTAATATTTTCCTATTATTTTTCTTGTCTATTATATTTCTAATTCATGACATTAATTTCCCAGTTTGAATTGGGGTTATGATCTTCACCTTAAACCATGAGGATTAATATTTTAAATTCATTGTATTTTTATTTAAATGAAAATTTATTTAGGTTTTAATTTTATTAATGTTGTTTCATATTTTAACCTTATAGTGAATTTATATTTCTTTTTAATATGTTCACCTCAATAAAATAAATCAATTTTTTTTGTTTAGTGTTTTATGTGCGACAACCTTTTCAATATAGTTTTTATTAAAAGGGATATTGAAACTAAACTTTTGAGGTGGAATTGGTAGAGTGACTTCATATGTGTAAAAATGTAACGTTTATAATAGTTACTCCATGTTCATAAGTGTTAAAGTGAACTTTATAAGAGTTTGATGATGTTTTGAAAAGTAAATAATAATTTCAAATACATTGTGGATTTAATAATGAATTAAAAATACTATTACGATGTGATAAGATTTCCTACCCAATTATTATGATAAAATTGATTTTGAATCTACTATATTATTTTTATTGATTAAGAAGTATCTATGAGGTATTTTATCCAAGAATTTATGAGTAAAAAAAATGAATTATTCTTGAACTCGTGTATACCTAGATGTTATTTTATGATGATTATTTTCTTGAGTAGTTTTATAGAATAAGTGAATGATTAAACATGAGAAATTAAAAATAAAATTGGAGTATTTAGTAAAATAAAAAGGGAAGAGTGATTAACAGATTTTATGAATCCATGATATTGATATTATTAGGATAATAAGCCTAATTTTTAAACTGTTACAACCACTATTATTATTTTATTCTTAAACTAAAAGAATACTGTGTTGGAGGAATGACTGAGATTAAACCCCTATTGAAAAAATCATGATTAATATAGAGGAGATAAACTATGACTCCAAAAATTGATGTATATTTATACGATTCAATGATTAGAAGATATCTATTGTTACCCATATTTCTAAAAGGATGATAAGGTAATATATATATCTACATAAGATCAATTTCATTGTATAATGAAAAATAAAAATCGTAATAGTAAAATGAGATAGTGTTGTACAATTCATTTCACATAGGAAGAAAAAAAATCTTACATCTATGAAAATGAATAAGAAGAAGAAGAAGAATCCCTTATGATTTTCTAATTTAAATTAGGAGATATGATGTACAATTTTATTTTTAAAAGGAATAAGAAGGGAGTTTCACTTGTGTAATGTACTGAGAAAAATAAACATCCATCATATCAACTACACTATAGAAATATAAAATAGGGAAGGAATCTTCGATTGTCAACCTAATTCATATCAATATAAATAGGAAGACTGTTTAAAGTATAGGTTGAATCACACAATATTTAGAGACCTATAACATGATTTTTGGATAATGCCTATTATTTTTTATCTCATGAGATTGTTTCAAGTGGATAATGTGACATTTTATTAAAATTCAGCAAGAATCAACCCTTTTTATAAAGTGTATCATATAGATCAAATATCTAATTGGTGTGTGTGTTTGGTTTTTTCGATGAATGAAATAAAGGATAGATAATAATATAACCTTGTACTTAATTATAGAGAGAAAAAAAAAAGAAATAGATAAAAGTTTTAAATTTGATTAAATTACACTAACATTGATTCATCACACTCTTAGTATTGTAAATATCCCAATATTCCTCCTTTACCTAGTTATAACATTTGGAATTACAATATACCCCAAAAATTAATAGAGCATTTAGATTCCACATCAATAAATTTTTGGAGGTATTTATTAATTATACTCTTAAATTCTCATAGAGAAAGGAAGATTATGAGGAACATCTAATGATTTTTTTAAATATTATAATTATAAAAAAAAATTTTAAAAATGTTTATAAAGTGGTAATTTATGATTTAGGGAGTCACATTCAATTGGCATGTGATCCTTAGAGTGGGATTCATCTGTATTTTTTTAAAAAAAATCAATTTTTTAATTACCATAACCAATATTTTATTCCTATAACTATAGTTTTCTTTGATAATTTCGCTATTATAGGTGAATTTTTAGAAATTTTTTGTGATTTTATTTCCCTAAATCAAAATTAACATGTTTGGGTGTAATGTACATTAAGATAAAATAATCTGAACATATCTTTAAGGATACCATAATGAGGCTAATCACATCAATTCTACTCACTCTAACCTTAAATAAATGATGGTTTTTATGTAATACGATGTGTCGAATTAAGGACTATGTTAGGATATACTTAAAAATTATAAAGTGATATCCTATGGCACATGATTATGTAATATCCATGAAATAATATACCTGACATTTAATCTATGGTTAGATACTATTATATATTTTTTAATATTAATATACTCTACGTCTAAACAAAGAAGTATGAAATATATAATGATCACACAAGAATAAAAAATATATAAAAATAGAATGTGTGGTTTATTAATTAAAACTTCTGATTAGATTTAATCAACTATTATGATTGATTAATACATCACTATATTAGAAATGGATGTAATGTAGCTGTACTTGTTAGAAGAAAAAACATACTACCCTAGCTATGAAGAGGATTGAATGTTATCCTATATTAATGGACATGAAAAGGATGAATCATGAACTCAATAAGGTATGGATGGAATTTAACCATATCTAAATTATTTCCACACATTCAATATAATATAAAATCAAGGAGACACAAGGGAATTATATTTTCCATCAAAATATGGTTAGTAAAAAAATTAATTGAAACAACCGGAATTCAAAATTTAAAAAGATGTTTTGATTAAATTAGTAAGACACTATATGGTCCATAAACACTAGAGATAAATGATCTATTAGTTGATTTATATAATTTTTTTATTAACCATGAATATTCCATAATGAACTGATTTAATAAAGTTATCTTTTAGTGGGACAACATGATGAATTTTATTTCTATTTACACCTCAATGTGAATGGTACACTAGAAGGTTAATGTATCACCCTTATTTTGTGTTACCTCACTATTTCATGTTTTTTTACATTTAGAGTCATTGTGATAATTATTATGAAAGAGTTTATAGGATTAAAGAGATAATAATTTTGAATCTAGATACATAAAATAGATATGTCATGAATAGTCAATTCATGATGACAACCTATTCTGGGAATATTCCATGATTCCTTTCATATCATGAAATATGTTTTTAGGTGGATGGATAATTAAATATTTACATGAAACTAATTCATTAGATGATATGGGTTTTATGAAATTAGAAGAAAGTGTGACTGAAAATTCAGGATATGTTGCCTCTTAAGACATCATAGCTGAAATTATAAATTCGACTCAAGAATTAGTTGAGCCTATTCTATTTTGATCCACCCAATAAATATAATTCCTCATGTGTATGCCAATATTTTCCTCTAAAATAATAGCGATTCTATAGGAAATATAATGTGATATTTGACGTTATAACATAATTTACAGGGAATCTATGAGAATTCTTTAAAGGAAACCAAAGGTAGTGACTTCCTTCCTCCTCACCATGGATCACTTCAGTTTTATTGAATAGAACCATATATCCGTGAAATGATACCAAAATATGTTGACCTATATGTGTTTTGATGATAAATTCTAGTGATTTAGTAGGGTAACAAAAATAAGAGGTCTTATTTATGGAATTATCTAAGATCCATCGTGCCCAAGAACCATAGGCTAGTATTTTTTTACAAATTTACACATTTATTAGGTCTAAATATATTTTATGTTTATAAATTATTTCAACTCTATTTTAAACTGATTTTCCATTGTTTTAATATTTTGATAATTATAATATTGTTTGGATTTGAAATTAGATTTTGGTTGTCTCACCAAATGGACTTGTTTTTTTGATTAATAAAATTTTCTTAATTGAGTGATATTTTGACCCATGTTCTTAGTATAACAGACTGTAGGAGACATTTGAGAAGACACAAGTTGGTGTGTCTTTGTGATTTAATTATGAGGGGCCTTTTGGAATTAAACTTTGTGGTTGGTTCTGAGTAGAAAACAACAATAGAAAATATGACACCAAGCGATGGATTGGAAGAAGATGTACCATTTCTCATGAGCTTAAGGGTTTCGTTTATCATGATTTAGTTTTTTCATGTGGTAACAAGGTATATTATGAAAAACTAACAATTATGATCCATTTTTTTCTTATGAAAGAATACAAATCTTGTTCAAACTAAATTTAGAAAACTTGTTCATATAATATATTTTATACTATGAATGTTGTATATAACATTGATATTCTTTTAGGTTATTTTATAACATATGACATAACATGTTTATGGACATAGTGGCATGTGGGGAATATATTGGGGTTTTAAAAATGAGAATGATTACTCATCCCCAATATATGAACATTAAGGTTTATGTAGATATTGTTTCTCAAGATATAGGAAATCATCATGATTGATTTATTTAAACTTGTGCTTCTGGATGTGGCTATCATAGTTGCTGGAGATGGATATTATATTTTTTACCCATATTGGTTAGTAGTAGTCCTACCTCGGTTCTTGGGTCCTTTACAAATTTATATTTTTATTTTATATCTATTTTTGATCAACTAATACACTTATGTTCACCCATGTTTTATTATTTATTGATGGATTGGTCACAATTATCATGGTTGGATTTGGGATCATGAATCATTTATATAGATGTCTTTGGTTTCATTTACTTGTATCCTTTTGTGTGTTTGTTTTGTGTGTGCGTGTTCGTTTTTATTAAAGGTAAAATAATTCCCTCATATCTCATGTGTTTGATGCGTTGGAATTTATTTCCAACTTTTAGTGTTGGGTGAATTCAACTAATGTTAGTATCACTTCATCATTCTCTAAATCGAATGAGTTGGAGAAGGATGTTACAAATGATACTAGTTTCTTCAGTCCATGATTCGAGTTGGTAGTAAGGAAATAATAACATTTAACGTTTCAATATATATCTTAAAAATATGTATCTTACCTTTTTATTCATTACTTCAAATTCTCATAGTTATTTTTGAACAAATGTGTCATATTAAGCTTCTAAGAGAGTTTTAAACTCATCGTCATGGAGTTTACCAAGGATTTTAGTATATCATGTAATATAACTACGAATTACCAGTAGGACTGCATTTCAAAATGGTAATTTGATTTTTATATTGATATATTGTGATTTTTTTCTTATTATATAAAATAAAACCTTGAAATTATGAACATAAAAAATTTATAGAATATTGAATTTTGAAATTGTTTTTAGAATGATAATGAAACTAGTATTGAGAAAAAGAAATTAGTGAGAGGGTGTAGATAAGAACACGGTTTCACTAGGACCACATGTAATCCTATATTTTGATCAGATATTAGTGCCTAATTTTTAGGCTATTGAAAAGGGACCCGGGATTGACGAACTTCATCAAATAAATCACTTGGTAGAAGTATAAAAGAATAACTGACCAATATTTCATAGTGGTTTTGGACATAGAAATTAAGTGGTAAGGATGATGCTGGTGACATTAATGTTTTACTTCTTGGGAACCCTAGAGGTGATGCTGATCAAGTTACAAATTTATATTCATGTGGTCCTTGTTCTAGTATGGTGTGACTTAGATGTTCAAGCTTGGATGGATTAAAAAATCAGTAGGAAATTATTTTTGGAACTATTTAATAAAAATTTATTTCCAAAAACCGTATTGATTATCAAGACATGAAAGTTTCATTCAATTAGACAAAGGAGGAATGTCAATGAAGGAATTTGTTTTTCAATCACTCACTTTTCTCTCTTCTCACAAGTGGTATAATCTAGTAAAAGACTGAAAGTCTGATCATTGAGCTGGGTCATCGACCATAGGTTTTCTCAAAGGATATAATGTTCTATATCAAAAACTATATTGAAATAGTGGATAAAGAACTAGTGAGAGAAATAGAACATGCTGGGAATCCCATTTAGGGTATAAATTCATCCATCTGATTTCTAGTTCAAGCATCATTATAGAGAAGAAACGAAATAGGGAGAGTTACTTATAGGGTTGTAAGGTAGTGGTAAATCCATCCAAAAGATTAGTCTTTTATCCACCACTCCAAAATTATGATCTAGGATATTTTATTGTATGGAACACTATTTCAAAATATAAGGAATGCAGTTTATCAATAAAGAATTTTCACCACTAGGTATAGAAAGGGAATCTCAAGAAGAATTGTTAAAATATTCTCATATCATCAGGTGGAACATACTCAACTCAACCATAATATTTTTATACTATGATAAATATGTACTATTCGACTAATTCTCATCTATATTACTAGGTGAACCAGTATACATCTAGGAACTAATTGGTTGTTATGGAAGAACCATTTCAAGGAAGTAAGAGCTATCTCATGGTATTTATGTGGTAGTTATATGTGTCACGACCCGTCCTCGGGGCCCGTGCCGTGACTACCCCAAGCCCGCCTTCCATAGGCCAGGGGCTGGCGACTAGCACCAAAGGCGTAAAATCCCGATAACTGGGAAGGCATTGCCTTTATAAAAGAAAACAAGCACCACAAAGTACAAGCAGAAACAAAACACTAAGTACAAAAGAAAACCTGACAAGTAAATGGGCCAGAATACAAACCCAAAAGAAAATACAACTACAACTGAACAAAAAGAAAAACAGCTGGAAGTAGGAAGCAGCTCCTGGGTCGTCCTCCTCGGATCCTACCTGAAGGGTAGGTACAGATAGCACAGCTCCTGGTCGTCCACCACGGATCCTACCTGGAGGGTAGGTACAGATAGCCTCCTCCACGCTCTCGTCCGTCAACCTCCTCTGTGAGTCGTCTCGTCGCGTAGTCCACCTCCGGGTACTGACTCGTCATGTAGTCTACCTCCGGTTACCGACTCGTCGTGTAGTCCACCTCCGGGTACCGGCTCGTCGTGTAGTCCACCTCCGGTTACCGTCCAATCCTCGAACACTCGGCCTCCGTCAGCACTGCCCGTCGTTTGCAACCAACACAACGAGGTGCGGGCATAGCCCGTGTAGGGTTGAGTATAACGATACTCAGTAGGGACCCTGAGACCCTCAAGGTCTCACTAAACCAACAAGGATAACCACAAGAAGATCTCAACAGTTAAACTCTACTTTGATATATGCCCATACATATACCTAAGTTATCAAGTAACCTAACTCAATCATGAGGAAACACAAGGATTGTGAAATTAACGGATAACCACTACCCAGGTATATGCCCATACATATACCTAAGTTATCAAGTGACCCATCTCAATCATGAGGTAAACACAAAGGTCAAAAGTCTCATCTCAAACCAGGATTTTCATTATCGAAACCGTAACTGCTGAAGAGCTCCGTCTCTGGAGTGTATAGTGGTCCTGTCACGACTCCGAGGTACTGCTCACTAACCTAAGACTGCTGAGGTACTCCTCCTGTCGATTGACGCGCCCTCTGTTGCGTTGAGACCCCTATGACGAGGCGGTCCTTTGAGATACTTCTTCGGGGGACTTTGAGATACTTGGAGTATCTACTTGTAGCTCATAGAGCGGACCCTCTTGGAGATGAGCGTACGGAGTACGGAGACCGTGTAGCCGGCAGAGACCTGAAGACTGCTTGTCCGATTCGATTCAGAGTGACTCACGTAGCCCAATGGGGAGCACAACTTCATGAGGTGGAAGACCCACAGCGGAGGAGCACTACTATGTGAGGTGGCAGACCCGCGGTACTTGACAGGAGGAGTACCTCTGTAGGCTATGAGGGGTGAGAACTACTGTGTTTGAGTGGTAGACTCCGGCGGGAATCACTACTGTGTGAGGTGGCAGGCGCGCGGTACTTGACAGGAGGAGTACCTCAGCAGTCTTAGGTTAGTGAGCAGTACCTCGGAGTCGTGACAGGACCACTGTACACTCCAGACACGGAGCTCTTCAGCAGTTACGGTTTCGATAATGAAAATCTTGGTTTGAGCTGAGACTTTTGACATTTGTGTTTACCTCATGATTGAGATGGGTCACTTGATAACTTAGGTATATGTATGGGCATATACCTGGGTAGTGGTTATCCGTTTCTTTATTGTAACATCCCCAAATGATAAAGGGTTAAATGTCTAAATGATATGACTCATGTCAACAAGGTGCACCTTCCTTTTCAGGAGCCTGCCTGATTAGAACTCCACAGTTAAGCGTGCATGGCCTGGTGTAGTGATCAGGATGGGTGACCTCCTGGGAAGTTCCCCAGGGTGTGTGTGAGTGAGGACAAAGCACACTGGAAAGGACATGTGTTGGCCTGTGGGGACTGTCATTAGTCAGATAACCCGTTCAGGCATGTGGATGGACCCTAGGGGGGGCCTCACGTGTCTACAGGGGCAACTGGGGGTACCAGGTGGGCCAGGACCCGACGGTCATGTTAAGGCGGGGTGACTGTGCTATCACCGGGACCCGGTTGTCACATTTGGTATCAGAGGTGGTACCCAGCCTTAACTGCGGTGCACTGCCTGGGTTGAGATGTATGACCCACAACGAGGGCGTTGTTCCCTAAAGGGGGGTTGATTATAACATCCCCAAATGATAAAGGGTTAAATGACTAAATGATATGACTCATGTCAACAAGGTGCACCTTCCTTTTCAAGAGCCTGCCTGAATAGAATTCCACAGTTAAGCGTGCTTGGCCTGGAGTAGTGATCAGGATGGGTGACCTCCTGGGAAGTTCCCCAGGGTTTGTGTGAATGAGGACAAAGCACACTCGAAAGGACATGTGTTGGCCTGTGGGGACTGTCATTAGTCAGATAACCCGTTCAGGCATGTGGGTGGACCCTGGGGTGGGCCTCACGTGTCTGCGGGGGAAACTGGGGGTACCAGGTCGGCCAGGACCCGACGGTCATGTTAAGGCGGGGTGACTGTGCTATCACCGGGACCCGATTGTCACAATATGCAGTAGAATAGTCTATCATGAGTGAGATACTAGGTCTCTCCATAGTATGAGGTTACATTCATCTAAACAAGACTATTATGCATATATTATTTTATTTCGATGTGTCACATTCTTTAATTACTCCATCCATGGTTAAATAATTATGAGTACACATGGAAATTATGTCTTGTATCTTGAGTAGCATGACACCCCTCAAATAGATGGCATATAGAAGATTCTAATTAACAACATGTTCCATTTCCATTGATATCAATAAATTTATCTGGTTGTTTTCAGACCTATAGATGTATTCTTTTATTTTATATTTTTTATGGATGTGATTGTTGGAATTAAATCCAAAATCAACTCCTACATTCATAAATTTATTTTTCACATTCCAAGATGGTTATCTTAATATATTCAAGGGGAATTAATATGTAAATGTCGATACATATGGACAATTAGTGATAGAAAACTAATCATATCTATATACTTAGAAGTACCATCCTTATCGAATTATAACATAATAGGAAACATGAATCTTCCTATTATAGTTGATTTATACCCAAATGTCTTTTTGAACAATTTATCTGGATTACCACCAAAGAAGAAAATCATATTTTTTATCAATATACTTTTGAGACAAAAACATATTTATTTACCATATTATAGAACGTATCCAATTGAGTTGAAAGTGTTATAGGTTCATATATAAGAATAGGAATGTAATATTTTCATCAGGACTAGTGTGTCACATTGGGATACACCTATTTTATTTATAGAGAAGGCATAAAATTGTCTCCACATATGTGTTCATTATTATAAGATGAATCAAGTTACAGTGAAACAAATATATCCATTTCTTCAATTTATGATATATTCGATCAATTAAATTGATTCACATTGTTCTCCAAAAATGATTTAAGCTAAGGATATCATCATTCTATATTTAGAGGAAATGATATTCTAGAGAAAACATTTTAGAGTTTGTGTGGCCATTATAGATACATTGACATTCCATATGGTCTGATGAATAAAAATCCAATATTCATATAGTTAATGTTTCTAATCCTTCATAGGTACCTTGAATTATATTTTTTTGTATTTTTTTGAATATATTTTGGTTTACTATTGAAGAAGTTAAGACCATGAGGAAAACATGGAAATTATTCTTAGTGAATTATAAAGTCATCATTGTATGCTGATTTTTTAGAGTGAGAATTATAGATACAAGATATTTTTTTATGTTTGAATGTCACCTATAATGATGGTATATCAATAAATCATTTAAATATTAATGTATTTATCTCAAGGATGAATACAAAAAAATTTCATGATACACAATTCTCTGGGATTAACAAGATATTATCATTTCTTTATTCAAGATTTCTCAATGCTATTTTCTCTAATAAATTATTTAAAAATAAAAGGTGTTCTATCCACATTGATAAATGACTCTATAAAGTCCTTTTTAGATCTTAAATCACATCTAACCTCGACTCCCATAATTTTTTTTCCATAAATAAGTAAACGAAAAGTTGTATATTACGATGTGCCAATATCCAATATTCATTTTATTCTTATGTAGGGAGATTATATTATTGAATACAATTTATGGAATTTATGAATGTATGAGAAGAACTTTCTGATGCATGGAATGAAATTCGATTTAGTCTTCCATGCCATAGAGACCTAGATACTTTTCCTCTTAGGAGAAAAGATCAAATTTACCCCTGACTATAAGATTATTAAATTCATCTTTTCTTACTAGGGGTTGAATTTTAGTCAAAGAGGAATGATGGAGTACCTATAGATGTTTTATTTGTACATGGTATACACATCAGGTAAATTGATTTATATGGAAGATGTTTTGATTCGTAAATCATATAAAGAAGCTTTCAAAGAAGATCAATTAAAATGATAACTAATCCTTGTGATTGGGGACTTATTTGTGTATTTGAAGACACATAATGTTCATGAAATCTTCTTCCTAGTTCATCTTTTTTTATCTTTATAGAGTATGTAAAAGTGGCCTTGGTATCAGACCCAAGTTACATCACCATTAAGTCCAAACTAAATAGTGGGGAGGATTCTAATAGCTTGTTATAGGATAGAAACCCATTGTTACAATTTTAGAATAAAATCGCTGCCCCTAGTGACTATCGAAACATAATTTTATTATATCACTATTCAAAATGGAATGAACAAATAGGCATTTAGAAGGTGTAAATGGTGGAAACATTTATTTTTGGTGGGAGGGGGTGGAGAACTAGATTGCACATATTTTTGAAATGTATAACTTGGTAGAAGGTTAATTATAGACTTACAAAAGTGGAGTGTATGCTAAAATTAATTCCTATAACTATATAGTAGTGGGATTATATTTATATGGTCTTTCTCACATTTCTATTCAGAACACTTCAGAAGCATTATGTTGTGTGGTTGATTGTGTATCTAATCACCAAGTCCCCACACATTATTCTAATTAGAGAATCCTACACGGTATATGATATGGAAATGTTTCATATTAAATAATTCACCAAGTGATGTAGTGTCACAGAATAAATTTGTCTGAAATAAATACTCGATTATCTATTTAGAAACTCATTGAAACATGTGCTCGGAACTCAATTGACCACGATCATGGTATATCATCCCCAGGAGGATGGGTAGTCACCACATACCATTCCAACATTGGAATACATGATCAATGTCCATGTCATGTATTTTAGTGTATATTTGGTTGATCATATTCCATTAATTGAGTTCTCCTTTAATAAAAACAATAAGAGGACAACACATGTGGCCTCGTTTGAGGCTTTGTACAGAATTATTAATCATTCTCCACTATATTTGGTGGAAATATGAGAGATTTTAATAATTGGAATGAGTATTGTCTATGGGACTATAGAGAAAATCTTAATGATCTAGAAGTGGATGTCTATTACAAAAATCCCAAAATATTATATAATTATAACCATCATTGACCATTATCCTTCGATGTGAGTAATAATTTATTCTTAAAAGTGACACCCAGACTTGGTCATCAATACTTTGGAAAGAATGGGTGTGAGAACCAATGTATGTGGAATCATTTATTATTGTGGAATGAATTGGAAATATTTGATATCATTAATACTTAAAAAAATATTTATTTTTGTCCATAACACATTACATGTTTCAAAACTAGTGATGTATCAATTAAATTCCAATCATGTGATCATTTGAGATCATGCCACTCATGTGACTAATGAAAATTTTATGGATGAGCTGATACATATTCTAGATAAATAGGAAAATACCTTGTGTGGAATATCTATATACTTTTTATAATAATTTTATGATATTATGGTTAGGTTTATTAGGAAACATGGTAACAAAATATGTTTCTACTATAGAAATGTAATAATTTATTCTAAGGAAACAACAATATATAGATTCTCATGTATAGAAATCAGTATGGTGGGGAGGAATTTATCACCCTCAGTTTCAGGTATGACATAGTTATATTATTTTTTTATGTTTGGATTCACTGTGATTTTTTTTATAAAATCTATTAAAGTTATAAATAGACTGAAATTCTAGAATCCCACTGTAGGAAATATTCATGAAGTGAATAGTAAAATCACAACAAGAACATATATTTTGTGATTCTTTTCAAGTAATAAAAGGTTTTTAAGGTGAATGGATAAGGCATTCACATCATGTAAAAATAATTATATGATATAGGTTTTTAGAAATTGAAATTTGATGTGATGTGATATTTTCTTGTATGTGGCCTATTAAGAATTCACATCGTGAATTATGAAGTCACTACATTAATTAATTTCATTGAACCTATTTTATTATGGAAATTGATTAAATTTAATCATGTGACTTACACTATTTTCCTCATTATTTCCACATCTTCAGGGGTTAATTGTAATGGTCTTTAACATCTAGACTCCATTTAAAATGGATCATCTAGATTTTTTTTGAAAACCAATGTTTAAGACCGAATTCTTTATTTTTCCCAAGGATGTCCTAATTTTTTTGAATAGAAACAAAGGTCAGTGTTGTTATACCCAGATCTATGGAATTTTATAAGTTTTATTATTTCTTAATGGGATTTAATAGAGGTATATAATGGAGAGTTAATATTTTATCAATCATCTATGATCCATGATTCCAATTAATCCTAGGTAGGTGGGTTTTACCTCTTTCAAAATTTATTGGAACTATATGTATTTTCGGTTTATATAGTATTTTCCCTCTATTTTTCAATTTTTCCCAAGTAAAAAATTTCTTATAATTCTATTAATAGTTTAATCTAAATCATGGGTGTCTCCCATAATGGAGTTGAAAGATTAATTAAAATAGTTTTCTTTAATTAATGATGTTTTGACATGAGTTATTTGTATACTAGGTTGTGAGTGAAATCTAGGAAGGTACAGGTTATTGTGTGTTAAAATTTTGATTTTATCAGGCCTTGTTGAAATGAACATGGTGCTTGGTGACAATTAAAATGGAACATGGGGAAATATTTCACTAAATGATTTATTTGTGGGGGACGTACCACCTATCATGAGTATATGGGTGTCCTTTTACATACTAGGGTCAGTGAGTTCATGTGATAACATGGTTTAGTAGGTGAAAACTAATATTATAAACTAATTTTAATTTTTGAAAGGGAAACGGTTTTAGTAAAGATTAGTTTAAAAACATTATTAATTTGATATATTTTATATTCTGAAAACTACTAACCATTTAGATATTGTTCAGACATATTTTAAATCATATGAGCTAACATGTTTCTAGTTTTATTAGAACTATAGAAAAATCATGAAGTTTGACTACTAGGTATGATTACTGTATGGAAGAAACCACCAAAAATACATATTATAGTTATTTTAAAATATAAATTAATTTATTTTACCAAATATAATATTGGTTTAGTGTTTAAAATAATTAGTATGAACTCTTACCTAGTTAACACATACATTATAATTGAAAAATTATACACATTATCTATTTTTTCACCATATAAAACTATTTAAAACAAATTATTATTTATTTCATGAAAGGTCATCACGAATGTCAACATGATTTCATTATTTCCCATAAAGATCTAATAAAAAAATTTAAAAACCTATAATGATCAAAACAATCTAAATAAAGGATATAAGAGAATGGAAGCTGTTAGACTCTTGAAAACTTAGAAAATAATATAATATTTCATTTATCTAAAAAATTCTTTGAGAATATCTAATAAAACATTGTAACATTAAAAACACTGATATGTTTTTCTCAAAGAAAATAAGTAAAACCCATGGCATGAAATTAAATCCTCTTTTATCGAATTTGCGCATCATATTCATAATTCCCTTTAAAAACAATTTTAATTAAAATAACCACATGGATGACTTATGAAATTTTCATTAGAAAATGAGTTGAAGATATATCTTAGACCACCCATAAATTAATCTTTTACAATATCACCCAGTTCAATCTAGACCACCCTATGTTATGCTCTAATGGGATTTGTTGGCACAGTTCACACCACCCCATTCTAACAACTAGGAAGATCACCAGAAGCTATCTCAACCACCACATGTTTAGTACATATTCACCAAATAATGAACTAAAAAATTTCTATTCTTTCAAATTTTTTATCATAAGTCATTGAAATAAATATTTTAAACTCATAAAAAAATCATTATAGTATTTTAAAATAGTGTTTCCTTTTTTAAAAACATATTTTAAAATTGAAATGCTTCAAATATCATTAAGAAACCATTTTTATTGAAAATAAAAATGAATATTTATAAAATAATAATCCAATTATTAAGGTTTAAGGATGTAGGGGAAAATAGCCATTCCGTATAAGTAAAAAAGCATTCATTTTTAATTTTATAAAAATAATCTTTAAAATATGATTTTTTTTAATAAAGTTACATAAAACATAAAATAATATTTAATTTTTAAAACAAATTGAGGGAAATTATAACACTAACTTTTAAAGGAACGAATTTACATATAAATACATTCAAAAAAATTATTTTAAAAAAATAAAAACAAATAAAAATACTTAGAAAATAAATCATTAAAAAATTTAAATTTAGGATATTTTTGTTAAAGAGTCCCTAACCATAAGTCAAACTTATCATGTATTTTAATTATCTTCTTTAATGATAAAATTAGTTAAATTAAAAGTTTATTGAGAAAATTTTTCATGTTTAATATTAAATTTATTTAACTCATTTCTATGTTATTAAAAATTACTTAATCATTTAAGGCCATGTCAGACGTTTTGATTATATTTAGTACCTATGTCCAAAATGGCATTGGTAAATCAACTATAGTCCATGAGGCCATTATTTATTTATATCAGGAATAATATTAATAAATAATAAAAATTATTACATATAAGTTTTGATTTTAAATATATCCGTTAAATATGGATATGAAAAATAAACTAAGTTACCATCATGGAAAAGGATGGTCGTACTTACACATAAGTAACATTTCCATTTTTCAATTATCGTTATGGAAATAAGGTAAGTATAATTTTAAATTTATATAACATTAATAATATAATTAATATATCATTAATAATTTTTATTTAAATATATATATCATCCATGTGATGTGGTGGTTAAAAGAAAATCACAACACTTCACGTAGGTGATAATTCACACGTATGCACAAAAAATGTTATCATTTTTCTGTTCATGGAACTGTAAGTATGTATATGATATAATATATTTTAATAATTATAAATATATCCTAAATATAATATATATTCAATAATTTCATAATTAGGATTAGTATATAGAGAAGGTTGTGGAAAAATAATTACATCAGTTAACGAGATGGTAGTCCCCCATACACACACATGATGAATTATTTTCCCATTTTATAAAAAAGAGATGTATATGGACATTAAAATGAAAAAATAACAAATAATTTTATGGATAATAGTTCATTTTCTATTTTATAATTTTTATATAATAGTTTAAATAAGTGGAAATATAAATGAAACAAAAAACATAGATTAAAAAATGATACCACTTCATTGGGAAGTATCATTTGATTAACACCTTAAATCCTCAAAAGTGAGTGTTATTACTAATGTAAGACCTCTAGAATTTGGGGACAGATTCTTGAAACTTATTTGGGATGAAAGTGGCTAATGGAAATTGATATTTATGTGTGACAAAAAGAGAATATCTAGTGCTCATTTATAAAATAGGGGAGGGACAAATTTTATATTTCTCACAATATTTAATTAATATAAATTAAATTAGTATTTTAAATTTATCTCTACATATAAACATAAAAGATAATATATTTATTTTTATAAATAAATTCAAAAATTAATGAATGAGATAGGTTTTTACTAAATTAAAACTCAAATATTTTGGTTGTAACACTTTTAATTCTATCTAAGACAACATGGGTTTTTACTCTTTGAGGGTCAACATTGTTATTATAGAATGCAATAATAACCATAAATGAATCATGTATTGAATTTAAAAACATATAAATTTTTTTATGTATTTTATTTTTTATATTTTTTATATCATTACATAAATTATTATTTTTTACATATCATTAATATCTATTTTATAACAATTAATTACTTTAACTTATAAAAAAAATAAAAAAATATATATTAAAAAAATATTTTAATTAACCATTAAAATTTCATCTTCATTTAAAAACTTCATGTATGACATTAATTATATCAAAAAATATTTGTTTTAGTAGTTTTAATACCAATAATTTTATTTTTTCCATTAATTTAATAATTATCACATCATCATTGTGAAAACCTTTAATGCAATTATTTATTACAAAAGAAACTAAATAAATTACAATTATGAAGATGAATATTTTATATTTCAGAATAATTTTTAATGATGAACATAGATTTTGGATGACCATATATTAAAAATGTTATACGTATTTCAAACATTACTATTCCAAGTTTGATGTTTGTTGAAATAAAATATGATAAAGGGTTTAAATTATTTGATATAGATACAAGAGGCCATAAATTTGGCCTGAGGATGATTTCAGAAAACAAAAAATCATAAAATAAAATTATGACATGGTTTATGCTAATTTCTTAATCTTTATCATAAATATTTTTTCTCTTGATTACTTGATTGAACCTTTACTACAGTAATAAAAATAACAAAGTTTACTATTTATATTTTCCAAATAAAAAATGGAAATATTTAATAAATTTTTACCTTATGATTGAAAATATGGAATACATTTTTCAAAAATCAATAAACAAAAGGGCCTAAAATTATGTTAGAATTAATCCCATAGATGGGGTAAGAAAGTAAGTTTTTAATGTGAAAAGTTTTCAAAGAATGGAATGTTTTAAAATAAAAATTCAATAATAAAATATTTAAATGAACTTATTTAGATAAATAGAGGTATAATTGATCTATTTTTACTTTGAAACTGATTTAAAATATTGTTTTAAATTATTCATTATTTAGATTAAAAGTCAGATTCAATTAAAATGTAGTAATTTTCACCCTTTACTAAAAAATGAATCTTATTAAAAAAATTACAAAAATTCATCCGAAGGAAATTTTGATATTAATATTTTAAAATTGAATTTTAATTTTTCAAATAGAATTTATAAAAGTGTCATAATTTAGTTTTGAGAAATGTGTTCAATCAAAAGGCGGAAAAACTGAATTTTGAGAAATTCAAGTATTTATGTATAAAAATGACTTTTTTTTATATCATATATAGAAAACACATAGTTTAAATGTTAAAATTTTTAATGATTAATTTATATAAATTTATATTATTAATATATTCTAAAATAATTTATTCGTTTATTTTATTTTCATAAAACACACTTGTGTGCATTTAAATTGTTTTTGAAAAATAGATTTTATTTCATTTTAAAAAGGGTTTTATTTTAATATATTATTAATTGGTCACCAAAAAATTAATTATATATAAATGAGTAAAACATATTTTTAAAATTCAATTAATCATTTTTAACCTTCCATTTAGGTGGCTCGTTTTTAATTGTAGCATTCAAATATTAATAGTTAGTCATTATTTTAAGCTTGATGTAATGTATCATGGTTACTATTGAACATTGTGTTTCCATATTAAAATATTAAGATGTTACATTTACTAACCCACCTGATATTATCTTTGGTTCGTATTTAGATGTCATTTTCTATGATATAGGAAAGGGACCATTTTTTACATTTCTAACAGAATCTCTTGATGTCATTGTCATAGTCAGTGAAGTTGGAACTTGGAGTTAGTCCATGTCCAAGTCAAAAGATGTGTAAATTCGGTTTCTAGGTCAATAAATGCATTAGTTCTTTAGTTTCACTCTACTATTGTGGTTTTTTTCCTTATGTTTTCATCCTTGTTTTATTGTTTATTAATAGTTCCCATCTATCTTTATGGATTTTGCCTCGGAGCAGCAGTTCTTCACTCTCCTTGCAACACTAGGGTTTTGCCCTCTGGGTTTCCCCCTCAACTCCTCTGCTCCTCCAGCATCCATGTGGTTCGGTGTCAACACCCCTCAACTCGGTATGATTGTGTGTGTGGCTTCTGGTGCTCTCAACACAACATCAGCTCCCCTCGTCTCGGCGCAAGTGCTTTTCGGTGCTTACGGATTCGTATGTCCATGAAAGGCTCGTTGTGCGTCTTGGAGGCCAAAGGATTCCACATGGCAGGCGATGGCTTCAGATATGGCTAGTGAAGGAGTCTCGACTAGCATTGAAATATTGGCATCAGATCTGGGTTTTATATCTACTGGAGAAAGTGTTTTGATCCATTCCGGTATGGCTTGGCGTCGGCCCCAGAGTGATGTGTAGGGGAGGGGGACTTCTTGGTTCTGGCTTCTGGCGGTCCTGTGCACTCCTTGTAGGTCTAAATCTGGTGATTTTCACCTCTTGGTTTATTGCTTTGATGTTGTGGTTCTGTTGATGTGCGGTGGCTGGATTGTTCTTTTCCACGTGTTTTCTCTCCCATCTTTTGTGGTTTGCTTGCACTGGATTCCGATGAGGGTGTGCATGTAGTCCCATTCTAAGTGGATCCATGCCCAAAGAGGTGTTTATTTTTTAGAGTGTCCCAAATCCCATCATCACTGATGTCCTTTTTTTTGGCGCTGATACATCCAGTCCTAGGTGACAATGACATGGCGCTGCATTTTTTGGTTCGTCTTCCGATTGCAATGGAAACAATAATGGTGGGTTAAGGTTTGGGATGTGTGGTAAGGATTGTCCTGGTTGCTGTCATGGTTGAGGCTGGATCATGCATTGCTTTGTGTTGATGATGTTATTTTCAGACATTTTATCTTTTTATGGCCCTGCAGTTCATGGTTTAAGGAATGATGCTGGGTAGGGGTTCTTCCGTGTAGGATTTATTTTGTTTCTTTGTCTTAAACTCTTGTAGTATGGTGGTTTTGGTTGTTTTATGTCATTGATGTCATGTTGGGTTCCCTTTCATCCTTTAAAAAGGGGGTTTACGCTTTAATAAAAAATAAATTTTCAGTCAGTATAATGTATTTTTTACTATGGTTTCGTTCTAGAGAATGCATCATCTATATATATATATATATATATATATATATTTAGTTTCATTTATTTGTATACTATGGTTTGTGTGTGTTATGTGTGTATATTTATTAAAGAGTAAACTATTTCCCAATTTATCATGATTTGAACCCTTGGTATTTATTCCCCTCTTTTGGTGTTTGGGGCATGTCAAATATGGTTTGTATTACATTGGCCTCCTCCAAAACCAATGAGGGTGGGAGGGATATTATAGTGAAGGCTATGTATTAATAATAAAATTGTAATATGAAACAATTACTGATGCCAACATGGAAATAAAATAACATATCCATATACTTTATCACCATTCCTTAGATGAAATATATGGGAAGTAATACTATATGGGTAGTAGTGGATGAATTAACATGTCTTCTAACTAATTAACTATTGAAAATGATTTTTCATTAGATCATATTTCTAAAATATATATCAATGATGTGGAGTGGTAGAATGCAGAACCAATTTTTACCATATCATATTGTTATCTAAGGTAAGTCTATAATTGTTGGAGCATAATTTAACAAGACATAAATTACTATTTAAACATCACCATGACCTATAATCCACACATAGATGGTCATTCTAAAAAACAAGATAAACTCTAAAATACATTATATGATCTTACTCAATAGATTTATAAAGAGGTTAGGATTAATATTTTTCTAGTGGATGAGTTCTTATATAATAAAAGTTTCCACTAATTTATTTATATTTTCCCATATAATTCACTATATTGGATGATGGGAAAACTCTATCTTTCTTGGAAAATATGGAAAAAAAATTCTATGAATGTAAGTGACTAGTTTTCGTAGAGGTATGTAACATTTAATTACCATTTGTTTCTATAGTTTTACCCTTTGGTTAATGTTTATTCAGTCTATAGAGGATAAAAGGTTGTTTGGGGCTTACTCAGATCCTCATATTTTGGGGAAAACTGGTAGGCCAAATGTATAATAGAAACAATGTCATCTAGTTCACAATGTTTAATGATACAATGAGGGGAATTTAAATGAACAACATAGGGACACACAATTTCCCCCAATCATGACACCGATGTAGCATGAGAATGTGAGAAAATTGTGGAATTTAATAGAGGAAAATAAAATCGTTTTCATACATTAAATCAAGATATGAAAAATAACCATGCAATCCTCTTTAATGGAAAATAACCCATGCATAATTGGAACAAGGTTCTAAAAACCATGAGAAAAAACCCATGTTCCATCTAAAAAAATAGTAAATTTACAATTTTACCCTTAAAATCATTATAAGTCACCTCCCGATTTCTTATTTCTTCCCCTAATAAAAAACTGTATCTTTTTTTCTCCTACTGAATCATCCCCATTCCCACTCACCAAGGCTCCTTGATAATTTCTTCATCAAACCTCCAAATAAATATTCACTGATCTTGATATATTTATAAGGATAATCCCTTCACCCATTAAGATCATTTAATGTTTATTATTCCAAAAAAATGGTTCTATTTTAGTGTGAGATAATGTTCCTTATTTTTTGGGACATCGTATATTCTTCCATTTTCTTCGGATTGTTGACAAATTGAGGGCTTATACTATAAGAGGCATCTATAATAGGAATAAGGTTGGTGATTAACTGTATATCCATATATGTCTCTACATTTAATTTTCCTTCCTATTTACACACACCATTTTCACTAGGAAGTACTCCATCAATACATATTCATTAATTTAAATCAACATAAATAAATTCTATATCCCCTATGAGACATCCTTGAGCCTATTTGAGGTCGAGACCTTAATGAAGACAATGCATTTATGCTGCATTATTTTTTTATTCCTTTGGTGACCTACAATGAGATTATTTGGGAAATAATTTGTGTGTTCTCTACATGAATTGTGATATGGTAGGCTCTTGAAATTAAATAAATGTTTTAAATTTATAAAAATTCAAGTATATGTGTACAAATATCACTTTCTCCTTACATTTGTTAGTTAAATTGATTATTGGTTTCATTTACTTTATTAAAATTTCCATGTATGATGAAAGGGAATGGAAAAAATATAATAAATTGAAATTGGATTGGGTATTACATGGACTATAACTACATATTTATATTAAAAATTGAGTATAATGTGCCTACAACATATGGAACTTTTTCATATTTATTGTAATGATCATACTTTTCTAGCCTTTTGTTACTGATGGATAACCTTAACCACTTAAAGGACACAATTTTGATTCATTGAGCCAATTACCATGGCTGATAAGAATGAAAGAATCTAAAATTTGTCTTATTATCTGAATTCACCTGCATTGTACTAATGATTAACCCAACTTTTTTAGATATTATAATTCCTTGGATACACTCCTATGATTCATATTTATATATTTAAACATGTGGAGCCAGGGATTCCCCTATTGGGACCTGTCATTCAAAGATCAGGATTATTATAGATGAGCTCAAAGGACACATTTAGACTCTTTTATACTATAATTCCTTTGGTGTATTCCCTAAATTATATTTATACCCCTTATAGACATACTGTATGAGTTACCACTATGAGTTGTCTTGAACCCTAAGGTCCATGATACCTCAATTCCACCTTTGATCATCTATTATTATTATCTAATTTAATAGTACTTATGATACCTTATATATAAGAATTCCTTATTATAAGTTGAATAATAATTAATTGAGTGATCTAATGTTCAAATACATTTCTAGTAGAGGATGTTGAAATGTATGAGTATTTATTTTCGAATTGATTTACTTTTATATACCTTCAAATTGTTAAATATTGTATTCTAAAACTATATTTGTATAGATGCCACTAATTGTAGACTGATGATATTTATCTCTCACCCAATCTTATATACCCTTGGTAATTAGGAATATTATATGATCACAGGTGTGGAAAAGGGTAATCATCTGGATTCGGACACCAGACTTCTTTCTTTTGGATGAGAGCTTGGTAGTAAATGACTAAGCTAGTGCTGAGGACACTTGTATATTATTTCCATTTTTTATTCTTTTGTATACCATGTATTTTACTTTATTACATCTTCTATGTATGCATGTTTTTCCATTGTTGAAATTACATCTTCTTTTTTATATGATATTATTTACTAATTTTGGGTATTATTAATTTATTTGATGATTATTCTTGATTCCAATAAATTATTCACTATTATTTTATGCTACTAGTTTTTTTCTATATTTATCACCACTATGTTCTAATTTGACCTGAGTGCATGGTCTCACCATAGCCAAAACATAGGCCCCCACAACAACTTGTTAGTCTATATCATACAACGAGGGACACATGAAGCCATATGGTTGACAAGGTTGAGTTACTCATCAGTAAATTATATACAAGACATCACAATGTGGTGTTAGAGGCATTATTTTATTACCATACTATTTTTTCAAAAATTTAGAAAGGATATTAAGAACATGTTGTAAAATTGTTGTAGGCTTTGTATGAGAGTATCTAACCCACATTTGGTGTAAACATTATGTTTCCTAAGAATGATAAATTATTGAGATATATTTCTTATTAGGACCAAGTTTAAGGAAGAGTTGGTTTGCATGGATTGTATTTTGTTGATCTTAAGGAAGTTTTCATAAAGGAAATTCACCTTGAATTTATAAAGTCTCGGATCCGAGAATATTGAACATTCTGAGTCTGTAATTCGGAGTTTGGAAATTAAGGAGTTCGGAATCGAGAACCTGGTGATCAAATAATTCGGAGTCTGTTAATTCAGAGTCTAGAAATTGAGAAATTTGGAGTCTGTAGGTGAGGAGAAGGCACCAATTGTGATGATGCTTTTTTGTTTTGTATCTCTAAGATTATGAGAATATGCCGGTACTCATTATAGAAGCAAAAGATGGGTGGATAAGTCACTCTTAGAATTGAAGAAGTGAATTCAAGAACCAAAAGCTGTTCCAAGAGTTAGGAAGAGCTGTTCGGAGAAATGATGAAGTCACACCGATAATGGAGAAGTCATACTGAGTATCTGGTGAAGACGTTATGAGAACTAGAAGTGCGTAGTCAACTTTCGGAGTCAGAAGTGTGGAGTTGACTTCTTGAATAGAATTTGCGGAGTCTACTTCCTGGACAGAATTTACGGAGTCTACTTCCAGAATCAGAAGTTCGTAGTGAGAAGTTTGGAGTCGACTTTCTGAAGAAGATGTTCTTAGCGATAATTTCGAAGTCTAATTCCTAAACCTGAATTTCGTAGCCCGAAGTATGGAGCCAATGCTGAGATTTGGTGAAGTCGTAACAAAAATCCATACCGATGAAGCGATGAAGAGTCATGCCAAGGGTTGATGTGATGCCAAAGACTCAAGAAGGGTGGATCCGAGAATATGGTGCTGAGAAGTGAAGAAGATTGAATATGAGAATGTGATACTAAAGAATCAAGAATTGAATCTGAGAATTTGATGCTAAGAAGCTAGAAGAGTGGATCTGAGAAACTGATACTGAGAATCAAGTGTAAAAATGTTGGATCCGGAAAATTCCAAAGTTATAAATCAAGAGAATTGGAAGAAGATTTGAGAATATTCTATAAACGTTGACAAAGTCTTAATTACTCTGAGATTTCAGTAGAAATTAAGATTTGGGTGAATTTAAGTGAGGGGGAAAATATTTTGGTATCCCACCTAAGTACACTTTGGAGCACCTATGAAAGGAGATCAGGGTGCTAATTAAGTAGTGTGATGAGAAAGTAGAGAGATAATCTCTAATAATCTAGAGAGAGGAAGAAGTGCATGGCCGACTGAGTTTAATTGTGGTTTCAATCGAAATGAGAATTTGAGACTGGTTCACACCATATTGAGTTTCTAGGATTGAAGAAAATTCATAGAGGTGATGAATTCGGAGTGGAGAATCCGGAGTGAAGATTTAGAATGGGGAATCAGTACTGGTTGTCATCGTGTTGAGTTTCTCAGACTGAGGAAGACTCGGAATGATTTTTTGGAGTGGAGCAGAATTCGGAGTGAAGAATTCGGAGTGGAGAATTCGGAGTGGAGATTCATAATGGGGAATCAGTACTGGGTATCACTATATTGAGTTTCTCAGACTGAGGAAGACTCGGATTGAAGATTTGGAGTGGAGAAGAAAATTCAGAGTGAAGAATTCAGATTGAATATTCGGAATGGGAAGTTTAGACTGTAATTGATCTATCTCAAGTCCAAGGAGTCCTTTCTTTTATTCTGGGTAAGGAAGTAAATATTTTTCCTGAACTTTCTTACACTTGTGTATTTTAAAGGAAGTGCAGGTAATATAAGTAGTTACAAGGAAAGAGACATTTCCCTATTGTGCTAGGAGGGTGCACACGCACTGGAGTGATAGTTTAATAGTGCTTCATGAGTGTAAGGGTATATCCTACTCATTGTAATCCAAGGATTGTTTTATTAGTGGATTGTATATTGATAGATTGTTTCCATCCATACCAAGGACGTAGCTATTATTATTGAATAATGAACCTTGTAAATTACTGTGTTCCTTTGGATGTGTACTTTTCTATTTCTCAGCAGGGAATTATATCTTTAATATGATAGAAAGGTTTTTGTCAATCTTAAGGAAACTTAATAGAAGAAAATGGGGGACCACTGATTCACCCCCCCTCTTAGTGGTTCATTACTCCAACCAGGTCCTTACAAGCGGTATCAGAGGGAGTTTACCTTTGTTTTCCTTGCTGATGGAGAATCTGAATTGTGTGAACAGTAACGTCATTCCTATATTCGACAGGAAGAACTATCACATCTGGAAGGATATAATGCTACCGTAACTCATGTCTATTAGTTATTATGTTCTTGAAGCTGAAACAGTTGGGTTTCCCCTCATTGAAGACAATGTTCCACTTATACTTGTTGACAAGAAGTTTCTTTAGAATTATCGAAGAGCCAATAATGCTATATTGTTATCACTTTCTAAAAGTGAATTCTTGATAGTAAAAGGAGTGGCCAAAACCCAAGGAATATGGGAGAAATTGAAAAAAAAATAAACGAAGGCAATAAAAAAGTCAAGAAGGCAAAACATCAAATATGGAGATTGAAGTATGAAGACCTGAAGATGGGAGAGCATGAATCTTTTGGGGATTTCATCACCAGAGTGAACGCTATTGTTAGTAACATAATATGTCTTGGTGAATTGCTGAAAGACTCTACTGTGGTGGAAAAGATCTTGAGGATTCTTCCTGATAAATTCAATGAGAAGTTATATTCATTAGAAGATAGAGATTCTGAGACTCTATCTCTTGATGATTTTCATAGCACACTCATTACTTATGAGATGAGAAGGGAAAATTCTATGAAGACTAAGACAATGGTTGATAGAGAATTATATTTCATGGCCATGAAGAAGGAGAAGTCTAAGAAGATCTTTATTAAATAAGATGGTGGTGACTTTGACTCTAAAATTGAGGTATGTAAAAATCCTAACGTTTTTTTATCCTTGTTTTTAGAAAATGTTAAAAGAGGAACAGTTAAATACAAGGTAAAACATCCCATGAAGTGTTTTGAATGTGGAGCCATTTTCCACTTTGCGGCTAACATTTCATAAAGGGATAATGAAGAAGACAGTGATGTAGAAGAAAAAAATCCCAGAAAGTTATGGAAGAAGCAGGGTGGTAAAGGAAAATAGGGGAAAGAAAATAAGTTCTTCAAATCCAAGAGAAAAATCCTTCTATCCATCACTGATGAAGATAATGAAAGTGATGCAGAATCTGAAAAATCAGTTGAGCATGGTGTTGAGAATACTTTCATTGAAACAGTGAATGATGATGATTTCGGAAGCAGCAGCTCAGAAGAAGAAGAAACTCAGCTTGAGATGCATCTGAAAGAAGAATTAAAGGAATGTTTAAGGAAGATCAGAAGGCTGGATAATCTTAAAAAAAATTTGGAAGATGAATGTTCCTCAGTTTTAAATCAAACTAATGTTAGAGAAGAACTTGAGAAAGAACTTGAAGATTTGAAGAAGTCTCTTTAAGATGAAAAAAACCAAAACGAGGACATGATAGTTAAGCTGAATGGAAAAGATAAATAATTAGAACTCATTAAAAAGAATCTCTCAGAAGTTGAAACAAAAACATTAGTTTTCAAAAATCAACTACTGATATTTGTGAAGGCTCTCAACAATAACATTCTGAGAAAATTCAACAGAAGAATAAACTGGTTGCAGAGAAGAAGATAGCTGAGAAAGTTACTTTTGTGGACAAGACCGGCATTACTGGGAATTTTGATGTTTCACGGAAACCTAAGTCTAACACTGGTGAAAAGCATGAAAATTTGGAGAAGGCCGAATTCTAGCAGAGCAATATTTCAAACAAAATAATGGTTGGTGAGGCTGAAGAAATAGAAACAATGAAGTATCAGAACAAAAGCTTCAGAGGTTGGTACTCCTTCTATGGGTACTATTGGTTTTCTAGTGGATTTGGGCATATGGTGAATATGTTTTGTTTAAATCATCATTATTACCACCACCCCAAAAGTTATGAAAGGCAGATATTGAGGGGGAGTCACTCTCTTTAAAGGAAGAAAAGTGAGAAGGTTTTCTTGAAGAATGTTGAGAATAATGAAGTAAGAAAAAAATAGGTTCCAGCCTCTAAAGACCATTTGTGAAATGTGGGAACAACCCAGACAACTTGCAAAAGGATGTCTTGTGCTGTTACTGGATCAAAAAAATTTATTAATTCTCAAAAGGTGAAGGTGAAGAAAGAAGTGAAAGAGGAAAAAGCTCTTGTTGTTGGAACTTCTCTAAAATTTACAAAGGAATAATGACCCTGGATACTTGATAGTGGGGTTTATTCACATATGAAAGGATACTTGAAGTTGCTAAATAATATAAAGATGTTTAATGAAGGCACAGTGACATTTGGAAATGATGAATCTTTAAAAATTAAAGGTGTTGGATCAGTCATCATTGGAAAGGAAAAATTGAAGTCCAAGAAAAATCTGTATGTTGATGGTTTGAAGCACAACATGCTGAATGTATCAAAATTGTGTGATGAGGGTAACAAAGTTATCTTCATGAAATATGGGTTTATTGTGAAAAGTGAAGAATATGGGCAGATTGTTACAAGAGGTCAATGAACCAAAGGGAATCTTTTTTAGGTTGGAAATTCACAAAACTCTTGGTACATGAGCTTAGTGGAAGAAAATCAGTTGTGGAATAGAAGACTTGGAAACATGTGTCAGAGAAATATGAGCAAGTTATCTCAAAGGGATAGTGTTTGAGATATTCCATATTTACCAAGAAGAAGATATTGGTGTTGCACTACCTGTCAGAAAAGAAAGATTACAAGTGTTGTGCACAAGAAGGTTGACATTTTTTCTAAACAACCCCTTGAACTAATACATTCTGAAATATGTGGGCCAATGAGAAAACAATCAAAAAATAGTGACAAGTACTTCATCACCTTCATTGATGATTTTACTCACATCAAATGTGTTATATTTATGAAGCATAAGTCAGACGCCTTGAAAATGTTTAAAAGCTTCAGAAGGAAAGCTGAGAAAGAATGTGAGTACTCTGTGAAGAAGTTGAGAACATATAATGGTAGTGAGTATAGAAGTGAAGATTTTAAAAACTATCTTGAAAATAATGGTATTCAGCATGAATATAGTGCTCCATATACACCTCAACAAAATGGGGTTTCTGAAAGGAATAAAAGAAGCTTGGTGGAAATGGGAAGAACCATGTTGCTTGAACATGGCCTTACTCATTACTTTTGGAGGCAAGCTACAAGTACAACTGTTTATATTCAAAATCGAAGTTTCTATAGGCCTCAATCAAACATGACTCAATATGAACTCTTCTATGTAATTACTCCAAGTATGAATCACGCTAATGTTTTTGGGATTCCATGCATCATAAAGAAGAAAGGTGGAATTTGTGGAAAATTCGAGAAAAAAGGAGAAGACGGAATTTTTCTTTGTTATGCTCTAGAAGGAAGAAGTTATAGATGTTTTAAAAAATAATGAAGAAGAATGGTGGATACAGTTGATGTAAAAGTCACTAAAAATCCAGGGAGAGATAACCATGTCCAGACCGACAAGGATGATAAGGAAGATGAAGTTGATAATTCTAATAAGGGTGCAAAAAATTTTAATCCTAATCAAGATGAAGAATCAGATTCATCCATATCAAGTGATGACAAAGGAACATGAAAAACCTATCCAAAGATGATGAAACAAGTGCAAGATCAGAATATTATTGGTGATCAACGTCACATAGTTCTAACTAGAAGAACAAATAATTATATATACATACTTCCTCGTATTCCAAAGTGGAACCAAATGATGTTAAAAAAGCATTTGAGCATCCAAAATGGGTTCAAGATATGAATGATGAATTAGATCAGATTGAAAAGAATGAAAAATGGGAACTCGTACCAATGCCTGAGAATAAGAACATCATTGGCACCAAATGGGTCTTCTGGAACAAGATGAATGAAGAAGGTAATGTTAACAGAAATAAAGAAAGATTGGTTTGCAAAGGATACTCTCAGATTGAAGGAATTGACATTGAAGAAACTTTTTCTCCAGTAGCCAGATTAGATACCATTATAATATTTCTTGCTATTTATGCACAATGAGGCTACAAAATCTTTCAAATGGATGTCAAATCTTCATTTCGTAATGTGGATCTCAAAGAAGAAGTTTATATGGAGTAACCATGCGGTTTTGTTGTTGGTAAGAATGAAAGTTATGTGTGCGGGTTGAAGAAATCCTTGTATGGGCTAATGCAATCTCCAAGAGCTTAGTATTCCAAACTGGATACTTGCTTAAAGGAGATGAACTTCATGAAAGTAAGAGTTGACAACAATCTGTACATCATGTAAATCCAATTTCTTTATCTCATTGTGATTTTCTATGTTGATGACATTATTTTTGCTGTGAATGATGAAAGAAGTTGTGAAAGGTTTGCTGAAGAAATGAAGTATGTCTTTGAGATGTATGTGTTGGGTGAAATGGGATACTTTCATTGGTTAGAAATCTTACAGCAGAATGAATTCATTTTTCTCTCCCAAGAAAAGTATTTTTAGGAACTCTTTAAGTAGTTTGGAATGGAAAACTCAAAACATGTATCAACTCCTATCTCTGTGGGAACGAATCTAAGAAAATATGATGAAGGAAAAGAAGTTGATCAGAAAGAATATCCTAAGTTGATTAGAAGTTTGTTATACCTGACTACATCAAGACCAGATTTTGTTTTTGTTGTTACATTATGTGCATGATTCCAGAGTGCTCCTAAAGAATCACATCTTGTTGCTAGAAAATGAATTCTCAGATACATAAAAGGCACTGTAGAATTCGGAATCAAGTATAATGGCTCAAATAACATTGAAATGTTTATCTATTCAAATACAGATTGGGTAGGAAATGTTGATGATAGGAGATCCACATCTGGTGGAGTGTTATTTATAGAAAAATGTTGTGTTGGATGGAACTTGAAGAAGCAAAATTCCATGACAATTAGTAAGGCTAAAGATGAATATATTGCTGCCACCATGGCCACAACTCAACTTATTTGGATGAAGACATAGTTGGAAGATTTGTTATTTGAAGTGAAGTTTCCCTTTCTCTTGGGCTGTGATAATCAAAGCACAATTAATCTTACGAAGAATCTAGTCCAACATTCTCGATCAAAGTATATTGACATCAAATATCATTTCATCAAATAGCACGTGGAAAAGAATGAACTGAAACTTGAATATGTTTCATCTTATGAACAAGTTGCTGATATTATTTCGAAACCCTTACCAAAGGAATCATTCTCATGATTGAGGCTTAACATGGGTGTCCAACCTCTTTATCATCAAGGCTGTGGTATGTTGTTCCATCCGCTTTCTCTTCTTACCTTTGGATTGTTTTTTCAAGGTGGAGAAGTTGTTTGTATCATAAATATATTGTTCAAAGAGATAGTTGTGGGTAAGCTCTGAACTCAACATTGTTTGTGTATGTGAACTGTTCTAACTGTTTTTTGGAGTGGTTGTAGGAAAGAACATGAAGTTGTTTACAGGATTTGTGAAGATACAAATGTATGAAGTTGAAGATTTTTTTTTCACTACCTATGTACAACATGGTTTTGCTGTCAATGATTCTTATTTCCTACAATGAGTTAGCACATGTAGGATTATAATTATTGATAAGTAATCCATTTCTTGAGTTTTACAGGTTTGGTGATTTATGAAAACTTGGTTGACAACAAAATCCAAGGGGGGAGATTGTTAGGACCAAGCTGAAGGAAGAGTTGGATTGCATGGATTGTATTTTCTTGATCATAAGGATGTTTTCATAGAGAAAATTCACCTTTAATTTCTATGAGTTTGGAATTGATAATATTGAACATTTGGAATCTGGAATTCGTAGTCCGGAAATTGAGGAGTTCGGAACTGAGAACCTGGTGATCGAATAATTCAGAGCCTGTAAATTTAGAGTCTAGAAATTGAGAAGTTCGAAGTCTGTAGGAGATGTGAAGGCACCAATTGTGATGATGCTTTTCTATTTTGTATGTCTATGATTATGAGTATATGAATGTACTGATGATACAAGAAAAAGATGGGTGGAGAAGTCACTATGAGAATTGGAGAAGTGATTTTGAGAACCAAAAGCCATTCCGAGAGTCAGGAAGAGTTGCTCCGAGAACTGATGAAGTCGCACCGAGAATAGAGAAGTCATACCATGAATCTGTTGAACCCGTTACGAAAACCAGAAGTACGGAGTTGACTTCTAGAGTTAGAAGTACGAAGTTGACTTCCTGAACAAAATTTGCAGAGTCTACTTCCTGAACATAATTTGCAGTGTCTACTTACTGAATCAGATGTTTGTAGCGAGAAGTTTAGAGTCGACTTGCTGAAGAAGAAGGTCGTAGCGAGATGTTCCAAGTCATCTTTCTGAACCTGATGTTCATAGCCATAAGTGAAGAGACAATTCCGATATTTGGTGAAGTTGTAACAAAAATCCATACTGAGGAAGTGATGAAGACTCATGCCGAGAGTTGAAGTGATACCATAGACTCAAGAAGGGTGGATCCGAGAATATGGTGTCAAGAAGTGATGAAGAGTGAATCCAAGAATGTGATACCAATGAATCAAGAAGTGAATCCGAGAATTTGATGCCGAGAAGCCAGAAGAGTTGATCTGAGAAAGTGATACTAAGAATCATGTGTAACAAAGTTGGATCTAGAAAAGGCGAAAGTTCTAAATCAGGAGATGTGGAAGAAGATTCGAGAAGATTCTAGAAGCATTGAAAAAGTCTTAATTACTCCGATAATATATGAGAAATTAAGATTTGGGTGAATTTAAGTGAGCGGGAAAATATTTTGATTTCCCACCTAAGCACACTTTGGAGCACCTATAAAAGGAGATCAGGGTGCTAAGTAAGTAGTTTGAAGAGAAAGTAGAGATAAAAGCTCTGATATTCTAGAGAGAGGAAGAAGATCTTGGCTGACTAAGTTTAATTGTGGTTTCAATCAAAAACAGATTTTCATACTGGTTGACACCGTATTGAGTTTCTCAGATTGAGGAAAATTCGGAGTGGAGAAGAATCTGGAGTGGAGAAAAATCTGGACTGGAGATGAATTCGGAGGGGAGAAGAATCCATAGTGGAGAATCCAAAGTGATGATTTGGAATGGGTAATTAGTACTGGCTGTCACCATGTTGAGTTTCTCAGACTGAGGAAGACTCGGATTGAAGTTCCAGAGTGGAGAAGAATTCTTAGTGAAGAATCTGGAGTGGAGAATACAGAGTAGAGATTCGGAATGGGAAATCAATACTAGCTATCACTGTATTGAGTTTCTCAGACTGAGGAAGACTCGGATTGAAGATTTCAAGTGGAGAAGAAAATTTAGACTGAATAATTCGGAGTGAAGATTCGGAATGGGAAGTTCAGACTGTAATTGATCTATCTCAAGTCCAAGGAGTCCATGCCTTTCATCATGGTAAGTAAGTTAAGAATTGTGCTGAACTTGCATACACTTGTGTATTTTAAAGGAATTTCAGGTAACATAAGTTGTTACAAGAAAAGAGACATTTCCCTATTGTGTTAAGAGGGTGCACATGCACTGGAGTGATTGTTTCACAGTGCTTCATGAGTGTAAGGGTATATCCCACTCGTTGTAATCCAAGGATTGTTTTCTTAGTGGATTTTATGGTGCTGGATTGTTTCCAACCATACCAAGGATATAGTTATTCTTACTAAATAGTGAACCATGTAAATTGCTGGGTTCCTTTGGATATGTGCTTGTTTGTTTCTCAGTAGGGAATTATATATTTAACCGGAGACAAAGGTTTTTCTAGACCATAAGGTTACATAAAAGAAAAAAAAGGGGTACCACTGATTAATCCCCCTCTCAGTGGTTCATTACTCTAACTGGGTCCTGACATTTCTAACTAATACAACCGATATACTTTAACCATTGGGTTATTCACATGAATTGTGGTATTTTTAATGATTTATGGATATTCTACCTTGTCCATGTATGATAAATAACATTGTTACATGCATCATTATATGAATGTAGTATTCACATGAAATATATGTTATATACCATATTGGTTCATTTAGTTGCTTATATCTCTCATGTTTCCTCTGATTATTGAGCGTACATTTTTTATGATATATTCCACTTCCACTAACATCCACTATAGTGAACAAAAAAAGGTTGTTTAAAATATCAGCACTAACCTAAATGGTGTTTTCCCAAATAAATTGGTTCTATAATAGTAAATATCCAATTTTGAACCTTATAAGATATATATCCTTGGTTACATTAGATAAGATTTCCCTGAAATTACACGTCAAAAAATTCCAATTTATAAAGTGTACGTTACTTTAAAAATTATAATGGGTAATTCATTGAATCAAGCTATCATATTTTACCCTTTACGTTTTTAGAACGAATTTATAGGGATTCAGTGGTGATTAAATGGGTGTCAATTTCAATTTGTAAAGAGTATGGGCCTTTATATACTATGAATAAAGATCTATATAATGGATTATTTTAATATTCTTAAACACACTTACAAACATAAAATATAAAATTTAACTTATAAATCAAATGGATTCTATTAAATGTATAGCCCAAGTGAAATTTAAAGAGTGTTTCCCTCCATAACTTGCAATGGAAGCAACATATACTATAACCCCTATAAATAAAAAATAAAAATCACAAATACCATGAACTTTTGTATAGGTAGTTGGGTTAGTATTTTGTTTTTTGAGACCTTTTATTCTCTTCATCATCCATTATTGATCCAATATACATTATAATCTTGTTCTAGGGTGTGAGATTTGAATTTGAAGAGCTACGACACCATGAATTCCTCAAGTCCTGTTCGAGGAAAGGGGTGATAACCATTATATAGAGATGGTGGTCCCTAATACACCAATTTTACCAGAATGAGTGCCACATATGACACAAACTAATTTTCTTGAATTGAGATATAATCCTCATCTTCAAGAGAGTTTTCTAATCTCGATACAGTTTAAATAGTGTTCCCCATGACCTGCATATATAATATCTAATATCAATCATATGTTCCATTAGTAACATTCTCCCATATTGTTTTGGGTATATTAGTCTTGAGGATAATGAGAAATGGATAAAATACATTCTTCCCATCTTCAATCAATTACATTTTAATCTAGATAAAAAGGACAAGATCACCATCTACATACTACATGATTCCAACAAGCATTGGTGGGAAATAATTACCTAAGATGGTCTTCATCCGGGCATTGCCTGGGAAGACTTTTAGTTGCCTCAAATGAATAATATTCCCAGATATGCTATGATCTGACTAATCTATGGATTTTATCCACATAAATACGGGTGTTATGTCTTTCATAGACAATTCATTACATTTCATTGGGTTGTAACGTTTTAAACCTCATCTTGTCGGTGATGAGTTATCATTAGAAAGCTTCTTCGAGGATGGAATAAGGTATTAAATCCATACATATGTGAATTTATTACACATGTATTTTCTTTTGGGATCATAAACCAAGATCTTATCACTGAGCACAACTTGAGGGTTTCAGATAGTATGGGGCATAGAGTGCCAGTACTGAGAAAAGATAAGAATTATTCTATCCGTGTGAAGCTTAACATTATTGATTCTCATCAATGTAGTGGTAATGGATAAAGAATGTTGTTCTCATTATAATAAACACTCAGGGATAAAGTACATGACTATACACTATATGAGGTAATATTCTAGTATCATTTTCTATCATATCTTGTTTTTTTCGATACCCGTGATTCACACTCCTATTTCAATGTATCGATTATAGAATGTCTTGGACATTAAATTCATTAAATTTTGAGGGTGATGACCTTATAAACAACATTGGGTGTATTGTTAGAGGTTATTTTTCAATGCATGGACTATCCTCTACATATTTGTTTCGTCAATTATTTTAGAATTTGATTATTCATGAAGTGATAGGGTTTGATGTCAAACATGGGATGGATTGTCTCATTCCTTATCATGCCCACATTTACTATTATCACCAAAGGGTGACCTTAAAGTTTTCGAAGGGAAGTATATATTTATATAAGGGTGACTGTTATGTCCCGGATGGTCAAGTTGGAGTAGAGTTTCGTGTGATGGGAGAAGTGACAACCCAGACATCTAGCATTTCCATGGATGATTGGACAATGTGTTTGATAAATTTTCCTCCCGTGGTGGATTGTTTTAAGGATGTTTTCACATACTAATTATTTGGACTACATACCAAGAGGTATGTGTAGTTTATTAATGATATTTACCTAATCTAATATCTAGTATAAATTCCTCTACATCAGATGGCACCTACTTAGCTCTAGGTGCTCAAGAAGAAATTTCTATATTTATAAATAAAGGGTTTTATCAACCATAGTACTTCTACATGGGGTTAGAATATCCTTTGTTCCATGAATTTTAATGGAACTATCCAAAATTGTGTGTATTTATTGATGTTGAATTATTTTACATTCTAGAACGAATATCATTTACCTTGAAAAGATGATTTCTTCAACCAGAATTGAGGAGTTTGGGTGTTCCCACTGTTTGACATGAGATTAGGATATCATCCATTGTGAGTCATTCCTTCTGATATACCACTTATGAGTATTTGAAGTTGGAATGGTTTATAAGAGTTCCAGGTTATATTTTTCATTATTATGAACAATCCTTATTATTTCATGGCATTGATGAGTTGGGTTTTCCACCCCTATTTGGATTCTATTTTCATTGTTTTTGTGGCATACATCTTGGTTTATTATTATAATAAAAGGGAACATGCCAAATATATTTTGATCATATAGAGTAAAATAAGATGGAATCAATTATTAGATAAGATAAAAGTGCCACATCTATATTTACAAGGTTCACTTATTGTATCAAAGTGTCTTGGAATAAGGATTATCTATTAAACATAGATGGTGAGTGTTTTTTTTTTCATGTGACCCACCAAATAATGTGTTAGATATAAATGTTATCATGGGTATATATAAATATTACTTCGGTTCGATATTAGTCTTATCACACCTTGTAGTACCTATTAATAGTCTCACTAAGAAGATTGTGGAGTTTTTATAGTTTGAAGCACGTGAGAAGGCCTTTCAAGAGATGAATGGAAGGATTACATAAGAACCAATACCAATTCATATAGACTATAAAAGTGGTTATAAAATGTTCCCTGTTTTATAAGGCATTGAGATAGATGAAATAATTATTTTGGAATATTGAGTTGCAACATATGGGTTTTAGTAGTTGGTATGACACGAGCATAATTACCTAACACATGTATTTGATCTTGCAAAGTTCATTCATTCCATACATTGTTGGAGGTATTATATTATAGTAGAGTGTTATTTTACAGTCCACCATAGCCTAAAATATGACTTTTCACTATGTTATTTAAATCTCAGATAGAGAATATTTGTAGAAGAGCTTCAGTATTTTGTTGTTGAGCTTGGTTATATGCCATAGAAGGAAAATCCGGTAGGTGATGTGTTTTTCGAGATATCATCCAACCAATACATTCTAGAGGCCCATGATGAATGGATGTTGATATAACTATTTTTTGAGATGCGTCTAGAGTTTATAGATAGTAAAAAATAGCCTTTTATTACATACTTATCAGTTACCTATCCCCTTTTTGATTGGGTAAATAAAAGGCATTTCTCAGACCATGAAGCATTTTTTCTATGAAATTTTTTTCCAGTGAGGATCCACCTCAAGATTTGTTAGTATATGGGGACAACATATTTTATACACACGCGAGTATTTAGTTTCCTGTAGAAATCAGAGTGGATATAATGAAACTATTCCATGATTCTTAGTTGATAGTACACCAATGTATCTTTACAATGTACTGTGACACGTGTCGTCAGTATTGGTGTCCTGAGATGAAATGTCAGAATGAATGTTTTATCACTATGAATTCCACCAATTTGGAGGTGAAGGTGGAGGAGTAATTTCCTGATGGATTATTAAATCCAACACCAATCCCATAATGGAAATGGGTTTGGCATTACAGTATCTTTTTCGACGACTGTAACAAGTTTTCATCATGGTACCAATAAAGGTTCGGAAATCCTGGATCAACTGGCACCCTTACTATATATTCAGAATAATTTCTCAATTTATGAGTTTGGAAGAATATATATCTTTGAGATTATATCCCTAATCAGAGTCCCTTTTTGTATATATAATTATAGGGACTCTCATTTAACACTGTAGTTATAGAAATGGTTTAATAATTATTTGGTTACACATGTGATTTTGAGAATGGCTTTTCGCCCTTAGACCAATGGATTGACGAAACAGACTATAAAGGAGTTATAAGGAATTATCTGAGTATATTTACCTAAATTTATAATTTATTTGGATAAAAATACACCAATAATTGAGTGTTCCTAAAATAATAACTTCCGTGTAATAATTTAGATGTCTTCGTATGAGGCCTTATATGGAAATCCATTCTGTTCACCTATGTTTTGGATAGAATTAGGGGTGGCGGTGCTACTAGGTCCTCATCACTTATAGTAGACTTTTAGGTAGGAGAATCTATTTAGATAGTGTACGCCTACTAATAATAATAGATATAAATTTTACATCAATAACCATTAAAAACCTCTATATTTTGAGGCTGGGGATAATTTTTCCTTATGGGTATTAACTAGACATGGTCATAGAAAGATACAGAGGTAAGGGAGGTTGTCACGTCATTTTTATCAGAATTTTTATATCTTGGATAGATTCAAGCTAGTATCCAATCAGTTGTTACTATATCGTTGTTCTTATTCCATGGATGAAATCTTCCATATCTCACATATTTTATTTTACCATGTCAACCCATCCCATACATTTTATCCCGAGGATGTTGAATTAGAGGTTGATTATTATTTTGGTGAGTATCCCATTCATGTCATGGATCTTATTGTGGAGTCTATACATGGTTTGTATGACCCATTGGTTTTGGTTATATAGATTCATGCTAATGTACATGATGAGAATTGCGAGTGGGAGGCTGATATACATTCTCGGAGGACATAGTTTTTCTTAGATGATGTTCTAGCACCATTAAAATGGAATCTTGGTGATGAGTTTCATTGAGGGGGGAAGAATGTATGAACCAAATTTTATTCATAATATGGAACCTTTAATTTTATTCTTTTTCAATTTTTTAATACTAATGTAAATTTTTAGTGAGTCCATGGAAGAAAAAATGGTGTCTCAGGCTTCTTTGGAGCCTGAAGCCTCCTATTTTTGGGAAAATAGGGGGGTCACATGGTTAATATAAATTGTGTCACCCAGTCTACATTTTTTGATGACACATTCAAGGTCTTTCAATCAATAGAATAGAGCCACACTATTTTTCCCAACCATCTGACACAGGCTTCATGACCTCATTAATTACTTTAAGACTTTAACATATGAAAACGGAACAATCTTTGCATAGTTTCTCCAACCATGCACCTGAACTCTATGAGTCCCATAATTTTAAATTAATCCATGCATGAATGGTAAAAATATTTTCTAACCCTACTTCAAAACCGTGAACTCTTTAAAACAGGAGAAATTAAAATTTTCATTTACACTACTTATAACTCATCGTCCTATTTTATATTTCTTCCTCTAATAGACATCAACCTCTATTTTCATCCCATTGTAGCATCCTCAATAACCCTCAAATTGGTTCATTGATAATTTCTTCATCTAACCTCTAAATAAATATCCAATTATCTCATTGGATACATACCTGTATGGTCTCTAACCCTTAGGCACCTTTCATTGTTCTTTGTTATATAGATGACTATATATTGTTTTTCATCTCATATACCCTATTTTTTAGGGTATTATTATTTTCATACGTTTTATTATAATACAATACAAAATAAAGTAAGATACTAGATGAAAAAAATACTTCATGAATATGGTTGGTGTTCCATGAATTATCCCACAATGCCTCCCCATATATAAATTGGTTCCATTATGTAGACATTAGTTTTACCATGGTCTTATACTTAAATATATCTTTCTTCAATTAAATTGACCTAAATGAATGATATGTCCCTAGTGAGACCTGTGTGACCAATTTTTATGTTGTGACTTTAACATAGAAAACCCATTTAGGGTATATTCTTTATTAATGCCTTTGGTGACATATAATGGGATTGTTTAGGACATTGTTCGGGTGTTCTATAATGGTGATTTTATAAGGTTTGTTATTTAAATTAAATAGATGTATTTATTTGTTTAATTAGAAATTACATATTTATTGATATCACATAGACCATACCATGTTATTTAAATTGATAATTGGTTGAATTTCCATTATTCATCTTTCTATGTATGTTTGAAGGGAATGGAATGACCCTAATAAATTTCAATTGGAAAGAGTATTATTTTTCTTATGATGAATTACGTATATAAATGAAATGAATATAAGTCACCTACTATATATGGAACCTTTTCATCATTATTAGAATGGTCAAACATGAGAAGATATAGGATTCCATAGGAGATGCCTTGACTACTAAGAGGAGACCATTCTAATTCATTGAATTAATTTTAATGGAAGATTCCCACTATAGAATATAGTCTTTTTTATTATCTAATTTCATCATCATTATACTACAAATTCACCTAAATATTATCAGGATATTTGAATGCCTTGGATAATATCCTTAGATTCATAATGATTTCTTCTATTATGTGGTGTCCTGGATTCACACCATTAGTCCCAATTATTAATTTATTGTGATTATTGTATACAATATCCAATGAATAAATTAGACTCTTTCATAGAATGATTTTATGGGTATTACCCTTGGATTACATTTATACCCCATATTTTTTGACTATAGGAGTTACCACTATGAGTGGTATTGAACAATGTTGTCAAGTATTCCATGGTTCTACCTTGGATCCTCTATTATTATTTTTATTATATACTTTTATAGTAATATAGATTCATTTTGTATATAAACTCATTATTAAAAATTGAATCAAAAATTATTGAGTGATTATAATTTTGGAAACATTTCCAGTCGAGGCTGAAGAATGTATGTGTTATTATTCTTTTCATGGATTTAATTTTATATAACAGCACACTATTATAGTTTATATTTTCAGATTATATTTTTTATACACTATTGGTTGTGGCCTACAAATTTTTATATCACACCATATTTGGGCCGCTCTTTGTACTCTAGAAGAGTATATGATTGCATTTTTGGAAAAGGTTATGCATAACATATCGACACCTGACTTCTTACTATAGGATGGGAGCTTTGAAGTAGATGACTAAGATAGTTCTTTGGGTGAACAAATAGTTTTTACATTTTTGATTCTTTCATTTATCATGTATTTTATTTTATTCCTTATTCCACGTATTGATGTTTCCCCCTTTTTTAGTGGCATAAAATTTTATTATCTTTTGTATATGAGACAATATACATATTTTAAGAATTATTCTTTTCTTTGATTATTAATATTGATCATGTTTCCTTATTCCTTATTATTATTCATCAATTGTTTGTTTTTACCTTGATCTATAATATACATAACTATGAATAGAGGGAATAGTCTTCTCACAGAAACACCCACAGAACTCGTGTTAGTCATCATCCATTGTCATTTGGGGAGGCATGATTGAGGTCATGTGGATGATCTAGTTTAGTTACTTAAGAGTGAATTGGGTCTGGGATTTCAAAATGAGGAATAAATGTTTTGTAGTAAATCATAGAGATATATCAATTAATTCAGAAACATATTAGAGTGAAAAAAAATTCACTAAAGTTCTATGTTGAAAATCATAAAAAATATAAATGGTTAGATGTTACAGAAAAGGTGTCCCTCTAAATGTAACCTTAGAGGAGGTTTATAAGGTTTTAATAGATAGTAAAGGTCATCACTAGGTATGTTAATCGAGTTTATTTTATATATTTTATAATTTTTTTACATATAGAGTAGAATATCAACAAAACCAAGAACATGTTCATGTTATGTTCAACGTATCTCTCATAAGGATCTTCATATCCAATCATTAGATTTTACAGAATCAAGAGGTTGTAAAATTGTAACATGAAATGTATTATAAGGATAAAAATTCATGAGTTATTATCCTAGATATAATTGTATATGTAAAATAGAAAAAAATTATAATTTACTTTTATGAAACCATAATTATACTGATTCAACCATACACTAGAGGATATAATGAAAAAATAGTATCTACTGAACCCGCTTCTCAAAAAAAAATTAATTTTTGAAGAATAAGGTAATTATGGTGATTAGTGAGATGATTTTTAAAACATTATAAACATGATTTACTGAATGAAGACACAAAAACTAATATAGTTTAGATTGGCTTTGGTTAATCTTATAGAAAGTTATTTTAGAGGAATAATTGTTTTGTAAGAGAAACTATCCCATAGTATTACGAATCCTTCCAAAATGCTTGTAGCATTAATGTTAATAAACAAAAGGAATATAAAACGTTGTATGTTTAAGGAGAATATAGTTGATTCTATGGAATATCTTGGGGAAATTATTATAAGATACTTCACTTAACCTTAAATGTTTGTGTGATATTTTCAAACATAGAAAAGACCTTGAGTTTTTAAGACATTGAGAATGTTTGTGTGTATTTACTATTGTTCAATTTCATGATTAGTTAAATTAAAATGAAAAAATTAAATTTTTTAATCTTTTATAGAGTACCATAAGACCTTAATGTCTTTTTATATGATAGTTTACATTCTGAAAATGGAATAATCATGAGAAATATTAAAAATCAATAATATTTTTGATTTGAGGCCGTGAAAATTGAGAAAGGTGAACTTTTTAAGGATTTCGGGTAAATGTTAATGACTTTTGTGATGACATCACATGAATTTCTTATACTTCAAAATATTTTATTATATCTTTAGAGTTAAATAGTTTGAGAAAAAAAAATTTATGGGAAATTTTTGATAGTTAATTTCATACATTAATTCAAATTGTGATTTGATATTTTCTAAATGACTTAATAATCATAATTATTTTTATAATTATTATTCAATAAAATTTATGGTGAATATTAGACATTATATGTTAAAGAATTCTATAAAGAATAAAATATGTTTCACAGTGATATTTGAGGTGAAAATCAAGTTGAATCTAATTCTAAAATATCATTTGGTATTCTGTAATGTCCAATGATTTTATAATATATCATCCCATAAATAAATATAATGTGTTTAATATCATTCTCTATAAGAAAAACCAAACTAAAAATATCTGAATCATATTAGATTAAATTTATTTATAAAATTATAAGAATAATAAAACCACAAGTAAATTAAAAGATATTACTAAAAAAGTTTCTTATGTTTAAAGGATAAATAAGAACAGTTCATTCTAAATTAACTAATTTTTAATATATTTTATATTTTTCATAATAAATTAAGTTGAAAATTAAAATATTTTGTTATTAAATAATATATTAACATTATTTATTTTACAAACCAATATAGAATAAAATAATTAACACTTAAAAATATAATTTTTCAATAAAAATAATATTTTTTTATTTTTTTATTTTCATTAAAATTAAAAATTTTTAATTTGAATTTTATAAAATGAAATTTTTTTTCATGTATTATTTAAAATAATATGTTTGGATGAATTATTTATGGTTTTCTGAAAATATTAATTTTTGGTTGTGTAGTGAAAAATATTGTTTTCAGATATACTAGGACTTTTAAGATGTAATTAGGTCATAAGAATAGATGAAAATTTTATGAAAACATTTCATTATCGAATATGAATTTATAAAGTAGAATTGTACATTTAAAATATTATGTTTAATTTATAAAACCTATGTTTGTCATTTTGGAACTCATGTAATAGTTTACTCCAATGAAAACTATTTTTGGCGTTTTCTAATAATTAAATATTAAAATGGGCAATTTTGGTCTTGTATTTATCTAAAAGATAAATAAATACTATTTAGTTAATAATAAACTAATTAATTTCATGAAAAGAAACAACATTGATAATTTTATATTAATCATATTTTTTACACTTAAAAATCAACTTTCCCAAAAAATTACTTTTCACTATTATGCTTTATAAAATTGAAATTAAATTTTTATTATAATATAAAATTTCATGGATTAAATAATTTATATACATGTAATTATTAGTGATATCTTATTTAATAATTCCCATTTTATTTCTAGGCATTATAATAAAAAAGGGTGAATATTTAATTAGTTTGATAAAACCAAAAGTGAAAAATGAACAATATATGTGTATAAGACATTAAAAAATATTTTGAAATTAGTTTTATAGGTATTATTCACATTACACCAACCCCAATCCATTATTTTCCATTATAGGATCATTGTGACCATTTAATAATGAATTTTTCTTTATATTATTAAAAAATATAACCCACCCCTGTTTTAAAAGTAGTCTTACATCATCCCTTCAGAGAGACACTAATTTTGGATTCCTCTTATTATTATACCACTTTTAATTCACATAGACCCCACTACCAATTTTACAATTCCCATTATCTAGGTTAAATCCCCAATTCATCTTTTTCAAATTTGACCTTAAAGGGAAAGTACTAGTCATCAATTTGAGTAATAATAACTCCCTAAATTATTTTTTATTCCATATTTCTATTAAAAATTAAATTTTATGTCTTATGTATAATTACATATTATTTGATTTTATAATTAATTTTATGATGCTTAGGGGATGATTGTTATTAACCAGACCTCGTATCCCTTAAAAAAATGAAACATCATTTGTGCATACATGCAGAATGTAGGTATCCTGACCCTAACTCCCCGAGCTAGTGAATACTACCTTTACATTAACATAAGTTAAAAGGAAATAACATCCTAAAATATTTAATAATTTATTAGTATTTATAAAGTAGACACATACCTAAGTCTTGTATAATAATTGAATACACAAATTAGAACATAATTGTTTTCCATGAATATTACTTTACTCTCTCTAGTGTCTCTTTATATATCAGTTCTAGTAATTTTCAAGGAATATTGGAAAAAATAAACAAAATATGGGTGAGATTAAATGCTCAGTAAGGGTTTTGGAAAATGGAAGCTACCAGGAATCAATAAGTATATCCAATATTTGAAAGTAAATAACTAAACACACATTTGTCATAATCAGTAATTTAAGAAGGATGTGTGTAAACAATATAACATGGAAGAAAACTGAACATGAATTCCATTTAAATATCTTGATATGTAATAATCAATATGAGAAGGTAAATAACTAAAAATCCATTCCATTGAATAATTAAACATAGAATGAAAATCATCAACATATTTTTACGTAGTGAAAATATAATTGATAGTCATGAATAAATATGAATAAAGGAAATAAGATATTATTGGAATCCATATTCGCTGGACATATGAATCTTTTACCATCAAGACAATTTAGAAGATGGTTTAAAACATACTACTATCAGTACCTTTTATAACAAGATTTAAATGACTTGTTTATAAATGTGAAGGGGTTTTTCAACAAATTTCATTATATGAAACTACTGACGCATCGAGGGGATTACATTCAACGATCCCCAACCTATTTCAAACCATTAAGAATCAAAACTTATATATCAAATAATATATTTAAGTAATAAATTACGTGCCTTATAAAATATATGTATTGTGTAATGAATAATGTTTTATCATTATTTCCTATACAATAAAATAAAATTTATTTTAAACACCGTATGTAAAAATGAAATACAGTTTTTTAAATAAACATATATATGATAAATAATGTGTATATTTTGGATGTATTAAATTTTAATTTATGAAAAGATAATAATCATATCAGAGGAATGTTTTTCACTGATAAATGAATTGTGGAAGTGAATTTCAATACTCTCCTTTGAAAAAATGATCATAATCCATCAACAAAAACAATATGGATGGAATTAATGAAATTTATAACCATTCTCGTAATAAGAAAGGGATTTTTTTATTAATTGAAATAACATAAAATATCTTTAAAACTATTATTGATGAAAATATCTATTTCATTTTCATTTATTAAAACATAATACTTTTCCTGGAAAATATTTTCTATAAAATAACATTTCATTAAAAATTTTGAAAATACATTTCTTTGAAAATAAAAATTTGAAACTATAAAATAATATTAAAAACCTATGATTGGTCATGACAATAAAAAATTATTTTCATATGGTATTTGTTAAAACAATAATTTATTTCACTTTTTTTTGATAATTTCCATAGTGCCATTATCTTTAAAATGACAATAGATTCATTCTGTTTTATTTTTTAAATAGTAAAATTTGTTGAAAAATACTTAATTAAATAATTTTTACATTATATTTTTTTTGAATTTTATTTTAAGAAACGTTGCTCTGGTGGAAAACATATTTCAGACTAAAGAGAGAAATAAAGTCATGTTTTCTAGAAAACAATTTTTAAATAATTTAAAGTAAAAAAGTGTAAAAAAATTGTACTACCACTTTAAAGAGATAACTAATAACTATAGGAGTATAAAATTTAACATCTTATTAGTAAAGGGGTAACTGATTTCAATCAATTGATATTCAAGAATACATGATCTTTATTAGAATGTAATTATAAAATTATCCTCTAAAATTATAATATAATTGATGTGAGAATTAATAAATGAATTTATTATGTGTGTACACTTTAATCCAAATAAGAAAGGTATTCCATCATAATATAATCTAATGTAATTACACACATAATCTTAACATGAGATAATACTCGATGTAGAAGTTTAACCAAATGTGTTGAAATTGAGGTGGAAACCCCCTTTCCTTATGCTTACTTTTGGTTGATGGCTCATTAAACTCATGTATAACAGATTTAATAATGTTATTTACTTATTATAAGACAATATTAATATTTATAATATCATATATGATCCATTTGTAAAATATTTTCACCTGTTTGTTAATAACCGTTCATTATTTTCATTGTTTTAGGTGTTAATTGTCATATTTTTTTTGAGTTTGTTTTGACTTCATATTTATTCTTCCTCTTACATAGATCATTATTTAATAATAACCAGAATTTAGACCATTAATTAAATAAAATATATATTGAGTACATATTTTTTTATATTAATCCATAAAAATTGGAGGTAGGAAATAAAATACACCATTTATTAAGATGGTAGGTTGTATATACACATGAACATTGTTTCTGTTTTATAACCATATTAAAATAAATATGTTTTCCTGATATATATATATCTATATATTATAATTACAGTATCATCATGAAGTCATATATATCATATAAGTTTATAAAAATCATCCTTAATTAATTCCATTTAAAGTCTGCACAAATCACATCGCTTCATGAGGCAGTGTATATCTTGGTTGTATATATAAATATTTGGGTGTATATATATGTGTGTGGGTATTTATATGTGTACATATATATTTTAGTTTTAAATGTACATATATAAATGAATTTTAAAATACATATTTAATAATAGATATTAAATTTATTTTGTGCTGGATTAAGGAAAAGATGTATTAGATGTCATGAGGCGCAAGAAATTTAGGAAAGGGGAGAGATAGATTTAATAAATAATTAATTAAATGTAATTAATGAATGATTTTGTTAGAAAATAAAAAAAAAAGTAATGAGGGATGTGTGGAGTGCAGAAGTGGTAGTTACCGACCACTCCCTTTTATAAATAATATTACTGTTTATTTTATTTTATTATTTTTTTGAAAATTCATTCTTCAACACATCTTGTGTTGTTGATTGACTTGAAGAATCGTTGATTACATTGGGTTTTTTCAAAATGAGTATAATATCGAACTTACTTTTTATTTCAAATATTGTAACGATTTTGTGGTGGAATTTAACCTCAAAATCAACCATTATCATCAATTCATTATTGCATTTAAGGTAACATGTTCCATACCATTTTGATCCATGTATATAATGTCTGTATGATATGTGATTTGTGTTGACTAACTCATTCTTGCTACATGATGTAGGAGGGTGAATGTGTATCCATTACTCATTATTTATTTATATAATATGATTATGATTGTTTATTTTCTTTATAACATGTTGAGTTTCTCAAATGTATGTATGTATGGATTTTGTTACACTCAATACATGTTATATATGTTTTCCCTATTTCCATGGGATACTCTTGGTATATGGCATATTTTTGTGTTATGAATGGTTCTATTATGACATGTGGGACTTTCATGGATCATTATCCCTTGATGGGGAGCATGTTAAGATGATGTATGTGAGTTGATAATGAGACTGGGATATATGATGGGAAATGATGGACTATCGCATCCTAACCTAAGGTCATGATGATAATGGTTGACAAACCCATATGTAATAACCATGGGGAATGATTTTCATGAGTGATCATACATTCTTGGAAAAAATGGGGCATGGTGGTCTATGTATCCTTGATAAAATACAATGATGAGGCATGTTGAAATTATGAGGTTTGACTTGGTAGTATGGGGAATGTACGAGAATTTAGACTGTTGAGGATGGATCTTATATTGAGACATTTATTGGAATAATCTGATGGTTTGCAGCATGGGACTGAAGTGGGTATAATTATGGTATATGGAGGCTTTGATAGTGTATGAATGTTTGGAAAGATGTTTTCTTCTATGATAATTTTTTATTTTTATTTTATACACTCTTATGAACGTAAAAACATATTATAGATGTATTGGTTCAATCATAATGAGCCGTTTTACTCACACCCTAATTGGGCATTTTGGTCTGCTTATAGATTTCATGACCTAGAATCTGGTAAATGGAAATGGACTTATATTGGATGGTTGAGCAGTGAAGCATGGAGTAAGAGTGGTTGAAGATAGAATCTAAACTACCCACATATTTTTTTCTTGATCACTTTATTTATCTAATGTTAACATTCTAGATAGAATTTCCATAGTGGGAGCAGTTTATTTAAATAAAATGTTTAGTTCAGTGTTCCTCATGACTACATTAGTTGCTATTATTATTATACATTGGTTATTTATTTTTCCTATGCACTCTGTTAAAGTTTATAGTCTCCCCATGGTTCCACTTGAGACCCTCTCTACAAGTCATAAACCTCTTGTATACAATGCAGCACACTAGAGGTCAGGTGGAATTCCATATCAGATTCCGGGGTTCAGTTCAGGATGTCACAAAATCAAATTAGTGGACCAAGACACATTAACTTGTTTCTTCTCTCTTCCTTGATTTAGGACATGATGGACATGAGATATTATATATGGGAGTCAGGTAGGAGAACTATAACAGTTCCTGGATAGAACTAAATAATGTGCCATTGATATCCCATAATGTGGTGGATTTGTTTTGTTATACAGTTGAATAAAATCACAATGGTTGGTTCACATATTTCACACCCTAGTTTTATTTCCTTCAATTATGATTAGTTTATAGTTTTTTCCTATGTTTCTCTCTTGGATTTTTGGTTTTTCAGATCAGAACATTGAGTTTTGGGATTTTTTTTTCTGTTTTATGGTTTAGGCCCATGGTTACGTGGAAAACATGTGGCCTATAGATGATGAGTATCCTTTCAATTCATTTTGAACATAGACAATTTGATTTTCAAGGGAAACAGAAAGCATGGTTAAAACCATGCATCTCATAGGAGGAACCATTCATGTAATGGGTTACTATGGTCGAGGGTACATGTCATAAGCATGGGTTATCCAAAATCTTATAGAATGTGTGCACATGGTTCTGGATGATTTTATTGAAATAGATCTCATTGTATACAAATATATCTATCCATACCATGTGGTTCTTTTTGTGTCTAGTAAGAGGGTGCACATTCGATGCAAGATTTGGGAATCTTTATGACATAACCATGCATAGTTCTTAGTATTCTTAAAATTGTGAAATTTTCTTTTAACCACCATCAAATTTTATCACAGAAAAATATTATTCTTACCCATTTGTCTCGTGAATATCTATGTGTAATCCTAGATTTTCTGCATGCCCCCTCCTCTTAAAAGGGCAGAATCAAGGTATTTCTTATAGTTATTTGGGCCAAATAATCAATGTAATATCATTATATATTCTCCATTTTGCTTATTTATTCCTTTATATTATTGGTTCCTCTTCTCCCTTCATTACATTGTTATAGGGTTCTTGTTTCCTTGAATTTAAATTGGGTTTTTTTGTAAATGTTAATTTTTCATTATATTTCCTTCTTGTTCTATGGTGAAGTAGATTAGGGTTGCGATCATTGAAGAATCCTGAGTTTGAGGGGGAATCCCATTGCATTTAGTCTCTAAATTTAAGAGTAATTTGATTTATTTTTTTCACCTTCCTAGGATATTAATAAGCGATGTATGATTTTTAGGATAAACGTTTGATGGGAAATGTGGTTATTTCTTCTTGGTTTTAATTATAATAAATTCCTTGATTATAGTTTTCAATCCATGTGTGTGATGAAATACTCAGTTGATCTTATAAACACTTTTTCAACATAAAATGGGGATTTGAATATCTTCAAAGGGATTAATTTTTATTTCTTGTTTGGAATGTGGGGTATGTTTGGTTATTCATGGAATGGTTTTACATGTGAATGTTATGTGAGGGCTGGTTGGAACATTTTAAATTCCATATTTGGGAAACCCTTCTTGGTATGGGTCCCTCAACTTCTTGGTTGACAATGATATGGGAATGTCCATAGTTTTAGAGTTCTCTTATGTGATGATGGTTTAAATGTAGGAACATTTTCCTTAGTGCAGATGGGGTGGTTCCTATTTTTTTGAATCATGTGATGTGCGATGTGAATGGTTCATTACATGGATTTTTTTGCACACCCAATTGTGAACATGACATGGGAACCCAACATAGCTATTGGAACTTCTGATAATGCTTGGCATACTAGCATATGATTCCTCTCTTGCTGGTGGCCCTTAGATGGATTTTACAGTAATTTGATTTCGTTCACCTATCTTAGGTTAATAAGGGTGGAACTAACTATTTGGGCTGATTGATGGAATTTGGTGAGGCATGCCTATGGGATAAATCAGTTTTCAAGGTTTTATGGATATTCCTCTAAGGTCCTAGCTATTCTATTTTTTTCTTCCCACACCTGATTATCTACGGTGGATAGTCCAAGTGTCAATGTAGTTATGGTTACCTATGTTTTATTAGCCCATTTCCCTCGACATGTAATCATTATTTGAGATTCCCTATGTGGTTTACCTCTCGATAGAGAAAAAAATGATTGATTTTGTTAAAATGGTTTGATACAAAAATGTTGAATGAAAATTTTACACTCCATTAAACTTTTGTATGAAATGTAAAAATCTCCCACATTGGTTTATTTCCTCATTCCCCTTAAAATCTTAATTATCCTCTTAGAAATGAATTTTTTTCTGAATTATAAGGGAAACAGAAGGAGATTAATTTTTATTTAATGGTAATGTTTGGAAAATCTATGATTCTATATATTTTATTTCAAACTTGAAATTGATGGATCTTTAATTTTTACTGTGAATAATTTTATTTTTGGAACACATACTGAGTTTTAATAATTCATTCTATAGGCATTTTTTATTTTTGAATTTGGTGTAGGTAGTAGTTTATTTATGATCTCCATGGGAAATGCTGGGTTTGGGATCATAGACTGACCCTTGAGGTCACATATATATTTAGTGGTTGTGAGGTTCAGTTTGTTTTTTTTGTTCATCCTGGTTGTACCTTCAATATTTGTGTAGATGTTTCACAATTGTGTTGTTTTTTTTTGGGGGTTGATCTTTTTTACATCTTCAATTTTTTAATTGTTACTAGTATTATTTTTTCAAACTATCCCTCAGTTTATTCCCTTCACACATGTTTCCATTCCTAGATGATCAAGAATTCCTACCGACCCTTATCATTGATCAACTTTGTTGACCAATTCTAGGTCATCCCAGGTTGGTTAATGAAAAATTGGTATCAACATTTTTTCCATAGAAGAAATATATTTCATATCATGAAATTTTATGTGGTATATTAAGGTAGATAGATTTGGACTGTTAGGATATTGTCTGTTGGGATGAGGTAGTTTCTAGCCAACAATTTCTATAAAGAACATTGAGTTACCATGGGAAGTCAAGGTTTTCTGGTTAATCTAGTGCTTGTGAGTTTTTTGATATTTGGGAAACAAACTAGAGTTTGATCCAGTGGTCTTAGTAATATCATAAGGCTCATAAATCCTTGTGGAGTTATGGACATGGTCAAGAAATACTCCATGTGATGATGGAATAATTGAAATATGACCTCTAATTATATCGCCAAGTCACCCACCAAACCTTGTTTCCCCATTAATTATATTTTTGAGTCTTTTTGATTTTGATAATTTTCTTAAAACAATGTTTTTATTGTTTAAAAATTGATTTAGATTAGTTATGTTTTGTTTTTTGGAAATGATAAATGTGGATTTGGGTTTATTTCAATGATTTTTTGGAAATATTTTTTCACATACAATGACTTATGATAAAATGGGGTTTCAAATTAAATTTTTATAATGAAATTCGGTTTTTTTAAAGATGATTGAAATGGTTTAAATGGGAATAATTGGGTTTTTGGATGGAATTCATGGAATTTTCTATGTAGGTTGAAGAGGATTATAGTGTGGAGTTTGAAAATTGGTTTTAAACTGGTGTTTAGTGGACTTTTTGAAAGTGTTTTTGCTAATGTAATTAGTTGGTTTTCTTTTTTATGTTTAGTTTTTTCTTATCGTGATCTCTTTTGGGTGATTTGGTTTTCATTGAGTTCTTTGTTTTTTATTGTTTAGTGTATGCCCGCACTAATCATTCAATGGATATTTAAGGTGCAACTACTGGTGGTTCACCATTTGCAGACCCTCTAGTTGATCAACCAAAGGACTTACTTATTGAGTTTTGGATGTTGAATCCTTATCTATTTTATGGATAATAAGATCATTTCAAATCTGAAGAGTGGATGTGATAAATAAAAATGATTTTTATTTTCCCTGAGTTTCCTGATTCTCTAGTTTGTATGTTCTATACCATTATGATTTAAGCTCCTAGATAGAAGTATTGGAAGTCGATCCTCAGAAATCGCAATTGAGAAGACCGATCCTAGAAATTCCTCAAAGATTCAGTCTGTTAAGAGTAATTTTATGAGGCTTTGAAGGTGATGAAAGTGATGGAGATGTGATACCTACAATAAAGTGATAGATCAATGTTGGAGTTCTTCTATTATTTCAAGGATATAGTTCCTTATTTTAAAAAAAGTGTGAAGTATGGTTCCTTGAAGACACATCATTTTTATAACTAACTTTGTAAAAAAATATAGATTAAGGTGTTAGAGCTCTATTTTACCTCCTTCGACGTTGTGGTAAGGAAATTATTTCTGAATGAAGGCGTGCTAGCCAGAGTTCTTGAAGAAGCCGACCTTCAATGATTCATTTGAGGAAGTGACGGGAATTATAGAGTCTCTATCAGAAAGTGGCTTGAAGTGGGTTATGAAGTCAGCATGAAAAAAGTAATTCTTCTAGGTGCATGAACATGGTGTGTCATCAATGTAGAAATCTGGGAAAAAAGAAGCCATCATGTTACAAATATCCAGTGTCCTGACATACCTATGGATACATAGTTCACCTGAAATAGTTCTATCATGGTGTTTGTAGTAAGAGATGTAATGATAGATCCACCCCATCAGAAAACACCCCCACCCATTCATAAGAGTAAGGTGTTGGTCTGGGATCATTTTGAATCCCATTTAATTTTTTGGTGTTCATTATGTTTTAGTGGTTTTGTTTTGTAGGGTTATCATTTTATTATAATATTGAAGGACATTGTAGTATATGAGAAACTCTATCATAATGGAATTGAGTCTTTTGGAAATTATATATTCATCTATCTTGAGTGGGGTGTTGTTCCATTGTGTGTCTTGTTCCATCCACATAACATATGGGGTGAAATAGGATGATGTGTGTTTAACTTTTATATATATCTTTTTGTGGTATTTTATTGAATGAGTGAAGTGAGTATCATGGTGTTTTGTGTTTTTTGGTTCATTCGCGGGTTTATGTTTGGTCATTTTGGTTTAGAGTTCCAGTGATTTGGAGTTGATGTTTATTGGGAACCCAATTATAAAAATAAAATGGTGATGAGTATGTTTTTCCCCCTATATTGGTAATCTAGTTTATCCCATGGTGTTTCCTTGGTGATAGGTGGTTTCCTTTAGAAGTTTCGGATTCTGAGTCTTTTTCATTTGGGTGGAAATTGGGATTTTAGAGAACACAAGACAGTTTTGTATATGATTTGTTTCTCAGGTTTGTGGTTTGAGTTTTCCATCATTTTTTGGGGAAGGGGTTTTGGTTCTATGGATTTTTAAATAGTGTTTTTTGTTTTATTCATGGTGGTTGTTAATGAAATATTGGATTTCATGAATTAGATCATATGAGTGTGTGAGCCATTTTCATTGATCAATCAATTAAAAATATTAAGGATTTATGGGGATAGAAAGCATAATGTTGGGGGAAAATTTTAAAACAAGATTTATATTTTCTTCTTTAATATGTAGTTTATTTTTTCCATGGTTTATCTCTTATATTGTGGGTGTTTTAGATCAAAAAGTTGATTTTGGTTGTTTTTATTCTGATGAATTTTTTAGCAACACTATTAAGGGGAATACAAGAGGCATCAAGATGATGATCCACTTTTTAGTTATTTTTGAACATGCATGGTTTGAGTTTCATGAGAAATTCATGGTTTGGATCATACTGTGTGACTTGTAGGAGAAATTTTATGGGTCTTCGATGTCTCTAGTCAGGGGTACACAACTTGAGAAATGTTATTCCAAAGGGTGTGGATGGAATTCCTGAGGATCTACAATATTTGACAAAACCAAATCACACGGTTGGCACATGACTTACTAAACCATATGGCAAAACCATACAGGTTCCCATTGTGTTCTGTAAGGGGGGGGGAATTAGTGAAATGTTTTAGAAATGGTGTGACCTAACTGTGAATACTACCCATGTTTCATAAAATATTAAAATAAACTTTCTACACATATATAATATTACCCTCAAACCATCCTATTCTTCCCTATTTTGATCGCACGTCTCCATGTGGGATCATCCCATGTTCTCTATTCTTTGACTCATAATCCAATGGGGGATCATCATATTTGTTCTAGTTTTCGGGTCAACTATTTAATGTAATATCATCCTATCATATCCCTCTTCATTCTTCAATTATATTTTCTGGTTCCTATTCTCTCTAAGATCATTTTTTCTTCGGTTCTAGTTCCATTGAGACTAAATGAGCTGTTTTTTGTTGTTAAGGATCCACTTGGTAGCTATTTCCTACCTAGTCTAGGGTGAAGTTGATTTGGGTTTCCACCATTGATGCTCAATGAGGTTATGATATGATCCATTTTCATTTGTCCTTTAAATTTAACAATACAATTATTCATTGTTTTTCAATATTTACAATGATATTTATTAGCGATGTATGATATTTGGAATAAATATTTGATGTGAAATGAGATGATTTAGTATTGGTTTTAATTGTATGAAATGGTTTGATTATTCTTTTTATTCAATGTTTATGATGAAATGCCTGCATTGATATTCTAAAAATGTTTTGGAAGTTAAATTATGTTTTGGATATCTCAACATGGGGTTTGAGGATATTTATGATTTTGAAAGTGGTGTGTGTTTGGTTCTTTATGAAATGGGTTGACATGGAAAGGTTATGTGAGGCTCGATTGAAAATTTTAATTTTATTTCACTGAAAAAACCCCCTTGGAATTTTTTCCATTGACTTAATTGTTGTTGAATAGAAGGTAATGTCCTTGGCTTTGGAATTATCTTATGTGATGATGTTTTAAAGGTAAGATACTATTCTGTTGGGCTGGTAGGGGTGGTTCCAGTTTGTGTGACTCATGTGATGGATTGTGTGAATTGTACATTGATTGTATTTAAATGGAACACCAAATTTTGAGAATGAAATGTGAATCATGTATAACTATTTGGACACATATGAATTCTTTCTACACTAGTTTTTTATTTTGCTAGAGGTCCATAGGAAGAACATTTTATGCTTTGGGATGTGCCTCTTTGTTTGGCCTAGAAGGGTAGGAAAATATGTTTTGGACGGTTTTTTGCATTGGGTTAGGTTCTTTTATGGGATGAATCAGCTTTTATGGTGTTTTGGATTTTTCAATGAGCTACTAGGTACTCCCATGTTCTCTCTCTAATACCAGATTATCTGTGGATTATTGTCTCATTTTCATTCCAGATATGGTCACCCAAGTATCATTAGACTATTTTCCTCATCCTGTAATACTAGTCTTTGTATCCTTATGTGATTCTCATCATAAAAAATAATATTGTTCGGTTCTCTTAAAAATATTCATGGAAATTTTTGAATGAATGTTTTACACCGCTTCCCTATTTTATATGAAAATTGAACATCTCCCATCTTAGTTTATTTTTTCATTTCTCCAAAAAGATTAATTACCCTATTGGAAAATAGTTTTGTTATAAATTATGAGGCTAATTTATTATGATCAATTTTTTTATATGTAATGTGTGGAAAACCTATTTTTTTATATATTGTATTTAGAGCATGAAATTGATGGATTTATTATTAAAAGGAAATTAATTGGGAATCTTTTTCTTTTAGGCACTACTAATGAGTTTTAATAATCATACCTATAATTATTTCTTATTTTAGGATCTAGTGTGTGTTCTAGCATGCTTAAGATCACCATGGGAGATTTTAGGAGAGTGACCATTGAGGTCCCATGGAGATATAATGGTCATTAGGTTTATTTTTATTATTCTGTTTTACTTGGTTCTTCCTTCATTTTTTATGATGATTTTTCTCAGTTTTATTGCATATTTTATTGGGTTTCTATGTTTACTTATGTTGTTTTTTATTTATACTAGGTAATATCATTCCCACCATTACTTTATTGAGGCCCTTAGAACTTTTTTTCATCCCAGGAGGATCGGGAAGGCCTATTGGGCCTTGTTGCGTACCAAATCAAGTTACCATTTTGGGGTCAATGCAGTTTTGTTTGTTATAAATAAGGCTGATATGTTATTTATTTGGTTTCATGTATGTTCCTACATTGTGTCTAGACATGTAGGTTTTAATTCCATATATATAACTATTTTTATTTTTGAAAGTAGTTCTTAAATTAAACCCCATGGTTTTTACTATCTTTTTGAATTAGTTTTCATGTGGGATATATCTATTGACATGTTGCATGCTATATCATTACAACCATTTAGTAGTTGAACTAATTATGATGTAGTATTAATATATATATTTATGATGAATATGATTAATGTTTATGGAGGGTTTCCAACAATAATTGAAGGAGGGGTATACCTTAGGCTATGTGTAGATTCCTAGGAAAACCATGTGTGATCCCTTAGGATAGATATGATTTGTATATTTTTTTAATGTTTCTCCTATTATAGAGATAAAATAGTGGGAGTCTGATGTTGGAACTCAGTGGCCATTATTGTTTGAACAAGACCACTATAGATCCTTCTTGGGGATGAGAAGTTGATAATGGTGGTGAATTCTAACATCCTCATATTTTTAATGATAATAAAACACTCATTGTAAATAATTTGTGAGTATTTTTATTTGAAAAATTTAAATTTAAAAAAATTACGTTACAGATGACTTAAAGGACTTTAATACGGCTAAAATATCTATTAACACTTTTGACTAGAATAGGGAATTTTTTCTTAGTCATGAAAAGAGTTAGGAAATTTTTTTGAGGGCTGTAGAGACTCGATATTGATTTTATAAAAATATTAAATATTTTATATTATGTGTGCATGATATTTTTTCCAACATAATTAAATATCTCTCAAATGGTGCCCCATTAAAAAAATCCATGAATACATTCAGGTCTAGGATTTAAGGTTAACCTTAGGCGTGATATAATTTTTTTGTGTGTCAGTTGTTCTGTCAAATCACCTTTGAGGATTATTTTGAAAATTTTTTTATTATATTTTCTTCCAAAAATAATTCTATATCTCATAAATGTTATATATTTTGAAAAATATGATACCACCATTAGGTATAAAATATATATTTTACCCAATAAATGACATAATGTTTGTGTGTGTTAGGTTTTTGGATACATCACACTTAAGGATAATAATAATTATATTATTATCATTTTATCTTTGAAGAAAAAAATGGAAATTTCATATGTAATAAATTTACTTAATTAATGAGAAATGTTATTCCATGGTTGAATATTTTTTTAGTAGTTGGTTAGGTAATAACATTAATATTATTACCTTGTGCTAAATAAATATTAATATGTGGTTTTATTAATTGATTAACTATTATGGAAATCAATTTAAATCATATATAAATTGTTAATGGCAGAAATTATGTGATATATTAAGTAATGTTAATAAATATTTTTTTTATTAATATTATTCTTAAATTTGGAATAATATTTATCATGAAAAAATAAAATATGTGTGTATAAATATAAGGGATGATTAAATATCAATATACATGTGTGGGTGAATATATTGATATGTATATATATAATGTGTATATAATGGATATAAATATAGATATATATTTGGGTATATATATATATATCTTTGTGGGTGATTATATATATTTATATATGAGGTGGAAATGTACATATAAAAGTGAATTTTGAAATACATATTAAATAATGGTGGTCTAAATATGATTCAATGTGGTTTAAGAGAAAAAAAATGTAATATGTGATGAGGCACAATATAATTATAGTGGGAGTATAAGAAATATTTAATAAATAATTAAATAAATGTAATTTAAAAATGATCTAAAAAATAAAATGAAAAAACATAAAATTGTGGGAATAAGGGATGTTTGTAGTGTGAAAGAGGTAAACACCCAGCCTGTCTTTTTTATTATTAATATTATAATTCATTTTATTTTATTATTTTTTTCAAACATAGTTAGTTGATATCTCTTACAACATTGATCAGATAGATATGTCATTGTTATTTTTGAGTTTATCTCAATGAGTATAATTTTTTAGACTAATTGTTTCCAAATGTAGTAAGGATTCTGTGGTGTAATTGAACATATATTAAAACCGCTATTTTATAATTGTTTTTGAATCAGTTTTTAGATGTTCCTTAACATTTTGGGCCATGTATATGATGTTATAATGACATCTGATTTATGATTGACTAACATATACTGGTTATGTGATACATATTGGTTCATGTGTAGGCATGATTCATACTTGACTTACATTAATTTTTTTGAATGTTGATGTAATATAGACCATGTTGAGTTTATCATATGTGTGTATGTATTTATTTTCTCAGAGTTTGTACATTTCATAAATGATTCCAATTTTCCATCGAGATATTTTTTATAATGAAATGTTGTTGTGTTATGCATGTATAGAAAGTGATAGGTGGGACCATAATGGATCAATATCTCATTATGGGGAGCATGTTTATACAATGAATGTGAATTGATGATGATAAAGAGATAGATGTTGTGGAATTATGCCCTTGTATTCCCTGACCTAGGGCATGATGATCATGAGTGATCAGAACCACATGCGATGATCATGGGGCGTGATGATCACGAGTGATTATGCCCTCATGGAAATAGTTGGGAATGATGATCTATGTGACATGAAATAGATATAATAATGTGGAATGATGACCTTGTATGGATTGATCATAAGGCATGGGCCTGTACAACTATTGAGTAGCATAAGGATGGCTCTAACATTGAGGTGATTCCAAAAACAATCGAGTTTTTCTAGTATGGAGTCGACTCATTTACAAATATGTTTTACGGTGTCTTTGTTATCGCATGAATTTTTAACATGATTGTTCCTTTTTTATGCATTTTTTATTAGATTATACACTTTTATGCTTGTGAATACTTTCAAAGGAATCATTGGTGATTTCCTACCAAGCATTTTTACTTATTCCCTACTCAGGTATTTCAGGGATCTTATATATTTCATAACCCAAGAACCAATGAAGGGAATGAGACCTGTAATAGATGGTTGAGAAGTGGAACATATAGGATTAGTGGGTCAATATGGAATATAGATGAACCACAGATGACTATTTATATTATTATCACATTATGTATCATCTTCATACTTTTCGTATAGGATTGACACATTGGTATCTCTATATTTATATGAAATTTTTATTTCACTATTCCTTATGATTTATATAATTATGTTTATTATTATAATTTTAATATTTATTTCTTTTGTTCACTCTGATAAGGGGTATAATATTCCCATGTCTCCACTTGAGGCCCTCGCTGCTAGTCAGTAATCTCTTGCGTAAGACATGGTATGCATGAGGTCATCTAGAATTCAATCTCAATCCCAGTGGTTTGGGTGATGATGTTACATAATAGTATCATAAGAAGATGAAACACTAACATGTTTCCTCTATTTTTCCTCGATTTCGAACATATTTGATATGTCAATTGGGATATAATTATGGGACCTATTATAGTTCTTGGCTAGCACTACATAGTGGACCTATGAGTTTCCATAATGTTATGTGAAATGTATTCATATTACAATTGATTATAATCACCTTGGATTATGTTCATATGTTTGATATGTTATTTGTTAGAATTTATATATGTTTGAGTTTCACGAGTTGACATGTAGGTTAACATTCCAAATATATAATTGTTTTTAGGTTTCAAATTAGTTCTAAAATTAAATTCATTTTTTACTATTTTTTGGGATAGTTTTCTTGTGTGGTATATCTTTTGACATGTTGTATGATATATATTTACATCTAATTATTTTATGAAATTATCATGTTTTTGTGTTAGTATATATATTATGACTGTGATTAACATGCATGGACAGAGAGTAGTGTTAATTCTAGGAGGGATATACCTTGATCTATGAGAATACTCCTAGGTAAACTATAGTGACCCCATATTTTCATACAATAAAATTACATCACATTTGAGAAATACATAAAACATTATAAAAAATATTCCCAAATTCCATATTAGTCAAGTTCCATTTGAAACATGGAAACATAAACACCGTTATATAAGTGAGATACATTATCTCCCACTAGGTTATTATTGACTAGATCCTTTATTAGAAACATCATACATAATAAATATCTTCCTTACTTAGTGAATGAAACCTAAAGAGAGGTGAGATTATATTCTTGTTAAGGGTAAACAAGGGAGACATGGAATAATAATCCTATGTAGAAGGGTATGGGAATGCGGTCATAAAATTGGAAGATCATACCATGAATTTCATAAGATCATAACCATGAATCATGGAATGAAGCTATTCAGTTGATATGAAATGAATAATATAGAAATAAATAACATAATACATGAAATCATAACATAGGAAGAATATGTGTAATTGAGGTAGAAAATTATGTGTATAATACATATTCCATAATAATTAAGGACATACTTCTAAGACTATCTTAGTAGTAGGGGTTCACTCTCCATACCATCATGATATTCATGGTCCACTTCCATGGCCATATAAGTAGCTTGAGTTCACTCATAATACCATCTTGGTCTTCATGTTTCGCTCCCATGTCTATCTTATTAGTCATGGATCATTCCAAAGGCCATATTAGTCTATCTAATGAGATATAAATCATTAATCAATGCATTGGAGTTATATATAGGTTTTACCATATCATAATGAAATCACTCTAATTTAACTACCCATCCACTAGGTCTTGTGTCGTGATTACCCCATGATTTCCACCCATAGGGAAGTGGTTGGCAAGTTGAATTGAGTAGAAATATCAAAAAAATGGGGGAATTTGACTAAATACCATTACACAGAAGAAAAATTCTAAGACACAGTTACTAGAAAGTGAAAACACTATGTTAACAAAAAATGGCATAAAAGTAGAGAACTAGATGAAAATGAGGCTAGAATACAAGCCCAACTGAAAAGAAAATATAAAAGTACATGTCACTAGAACTCCTTCAAAGAAAATTCTACCTAAATGGTATGTACAGAAACAACTGTATGAATGCATAGAAGCAAACCTCATTTGTTAGGTCACTCTAAGAACCACATGGACAAGGTCCACCACGGAGTCTGTCGAAACACCATTCATCAACACAAGACATGTCACATGCAAGAAAAGCCTGTTCACAGGTGAGTAAAACAATAGTCAGTAGGAAACCCTAAAACACAAAGTAAAAATCCTAATATGAAACACCACTAATAAGATAGAATCATCTCAACATTGGTATGTTTCAATAAAACTTATAATATAAACATCCAGGTATACTCGTAAAAGATTTCAATACTCAAGATCTCATCCAATTCCAACCATATGGTCCCACTCGTACCACACTCAATGTCACAAATCTCACTCCTTGAGCTATATGATAGTATGAATGTTTAAAATTTCTACCAAAAGTATCCAATACAACAACTGGTCTTGCTACGTCATGAATTTTTATGATACATCCTATATCTCTAAGACAAGGAGTCTCAGTAGCACATCCAATAGAGTCACTAGATTCTACTCACACAAGGTACATGTCTAAATCATGAATATAGTTATGAAAGTCCAGGAATATTCAAATCAAATGTGACATATAGTATCTACAAGAGAATCACTTTTAATCTTCTCAGAATAAATACTCTGCCTCTTCATAAGAGACCAACTCCATCTCTTCAGAGGAGACATACTCTTCATCTTCAAGGGAGACCTACTCCGCATCTTAATAAGATACCTACTCCATGTCTTTTCAAGAGACATACTCTATGTCTTCCCGAGAGACCTACTCACCACCTTCCCAGGAGATATACTCCACATCTTCATATGTGACATACTCCACATCTTCACTTGATAATTACTCTATGTATGTCACAATTTGTAGGAATACAACACTATGTAAGACAGAGCCACATGATTCCCCTCTTACCATGCTAGTTATAAGAGAACTTATATGTCGAGGTAATAGTTCATACTGAATCCTCCATGACTGGTCATGTAGAGTTTCTCAAAAGTACCACCTCAATAGTAGGGCCCCAATGGAGAAATTGGCTTGTAAAATAGAATTAGGATTTGAAATTTTTTCCCATTTATGAAAAAATTGGTAAGTCAGGTCTGGGTCCAGTCTGACCTAGTCGGACCGACCCGGGTCTGCCAACTGGGCCCGGTTCAGCCTGGCCTATTGGGTTTGGCCCGCTGGGCTATTGGGGAAGAACTATCTATCTATCCCGGCTCATTGAGTGGGCCACCTCACTTTTGTGGGACGTGACCATTGTCACATCTGCCTAGGCCACACGGTCTTCTGAATGCAAGGCTACCATCTAGATGGGTCTGCTGACATGGACCCCCTTTCTCAAGCACAACTCATCCATGGGAAAACGGTCAACTTGGGAGCCACTATGGTCAACACAGTGGGCCACTGCGTCTATCTTGCCCTGGGGCTTCCACCAAGGGCTCATACAACCACTGTTACAGGAGGAATTACTCCACCACCCTGGCACACGGTCTCTAGTGCTGGTGTGCCGGTGGCCCCTTCCGTGGGCCAATGGGTTTGCTACAATACTCTAATTTTCAATCCAAAATATAATCTATGATCCTCGTTTCACCACCTTCACTATCATTGGTTCAGATCCATTCCATGATCCATACCAGTGCATGTTCATTCAAATAGCAATATCATCTGCACCACTCTGATCCCTCGAACACCATCTTCCATGCACCACCATCACATCATGTCAATCCCAAATTCACGATATAGGATTGTTTTTTAACAAATCGGTTATGCAATGATCGATCCTCCACAAATTGTTGAGTCACAGAACGAATGAAGAATACATGTGATGAACGAATAATGGAGGGATAAAAACCTAAACCATCAAGGTGTAATAGAACTTAATCATTGTTGAGAAAAATTGTGGTTCGTTTCCATTGGAATGGTAAACATAAACAAAAGAAAAATATACAATATTAATCTAACATAATTCCAAAAATAAGTAAAACCCATTCCACTACAATGACTGATCCAAGAGCCAATGTATTTGTGGATTGATTCACATTAATCATAGAATAACATGAATGGGGGGAAATAAAATCCAAACAAGACACCCTACATTGTGGTTTGGATCTATCGTTGGCGACGAATAGAGAAACCCTGCCATCGTTTGTCAATCCTTGAACCTTGATCCATGATCTGTGATCCCTGATCCACTAGCTTTTATCATCATTTTTCTTTCACCAATACGAGAAAATCACCAAATCCTTTCTCCAAAGTATCTAGGGAATTCTAGGGATACGCATTAATTGTGAATTCATGTTTTATTATGGAGAAAAGAAAACATGTTATCCCATTATAGCATTGAAGAATCACCCTGATGTTTAATTTGAGGAAAAAAATGGGCTGACTCATCACTGAATTTCTACGAAATATTTAAAAAGAAATAACATAATCTTCTTTATTTTTTTAAAACATCCAAAAATTAACTTCCACCGTCGACTCGTTCTGGACGATGTTAGGGTCTACCTAAAGAAAAAACCAGATTACGAACTCAATGGTGGTCTCAAATTTCCCATCTGAGTAAATATTTCTGATTTATTAAGAATTAAAAATAAAATAAATTTATGTAATTATTTTATTTAGGGATACGTCCTTTTCATGTTTTCTTAGAGGTGTCCCACAAAAACTAAAGTTAATTCAAGACTAAGGTTAACCGTCCATCCTGAACGCAACGTTTCCCTAGTATTAATAATCTTGCCACCCATATAAGATTTATTTCACTTTCTTAGGAAAAACTGTCACATGTTCTATTAAAAAAATTACATTTTTCATTAAACCATTTTAGGAACACCGTGCCTCAGAATCCTAAATCGTCTCTATGCCTGGTCTCAGAATTTTAATTGAGATTTTATAAAAATAAACCAGGGAGATATGAGTCATTACATTCTCCATACCTTAGGGATTTACGTCCCCAAAATCCAAACCAAGGGATACCCAAACAAAAGGCGGTATGAGCGCAATCATGATCCCCCCACTCCATGTTCTTTTCCAAATATTCCAATGCCACCACAAGGCACACAATGAAGGAAAAAACTACCCCCAGAGGGTCCTCTCGTTCCTTTCCTCAATCGTTATTACCTATATGAAAAATGAGAATACTGATAAGAAACTATCATATATGATATTCTGTGGAGTCAAGCTATATCCTACACATAGAGGCATCTCGAGATCTCAACTGAAATATATTCTTGAAAATCTAATAAGTCACCTACTTGATGAGTTGGTCTAAGATCTCCCAGATGGTCTCATGTCTCCTGGATGTACATGTTAAACCCATCATGATGTCTAACAATATCTTTTCTTACTCTTTTCCTGGCACCCTAAGGATGAAAAGAGAAATCACTTCCATGCATAGGGGCTCAACACGGTGAGTTGAAAAACCAATAAACTTATTCAAAGCACTGCTCAAATTTTATATTAATAGGTGATCCCAACTTCAACCTATTCCATCATCCCAATTGTCATCCTTGACACCCACATGCATATATCGATGCATCTCTCTACTCTAGTCATCCACCGCTACAACTATATATCCAATGAAAGGAAGGATGTGCTCCCCACCTTTCGAATATCTATCAGGGGAATTCTCCATGAAAAAATGAGCACGCAAATTCTAACAATCAAAATCACTGATCCATGCCACCCTAACACATTATAATAATGGAATGGTAAGAACCACTGACTATGGTATGAAATATCATCTCTTTCTACAATGGATAACCTTAATTATTCCAACTACATCATTTTCTATTTTAGGAACTACGAAATAGATCTCAGGCTAAGAGCATCCACTACCACATCTCTCTTACTTGGAGTATATACTATATATAAGTCATACTTATAGAGGAACTCTAGAAAATGCCCTTATCTCTAGTTGAAAACCTTTTCATAGAAGTTATACTTGAGACTCTTGTGGTTTTAGTAGATGAGACACCACTCACCCATCTAGTAGTCTCACCATAGATTCAACGTAAATACTACCATTTCCAACTCAATATTGTTGGTCGCATAGTTATTACATGTGGTGTCAACTGACAAAAACCGTTGGAAATAACATCTTTCCACTACATAAAGACACAACAATGTCTGGTCCCTAATACATCGTAGAACATTACATACTCAACTCACTCACCAGGAAAACTCAAGATCAGGGAGCTCGTCAAACACTATATGAACTACTGAAAATCATGCAAGTACCTTTTTGTCTACATGAAAGGTTTCCCATTTAAAGTAATCGGAGTGGTCATCGATCCTTGGTAGTGGATACTCATTCTCCATGGTCACATAATAAAAGTGTTGGTAGTCCACACATTACCTCGAAAAATGGGTCTTACTAAGACCTTTCTCTGCAAGTCCTCTACCTGCACCCTAAACATCAGAAGCTTTGAGAAAGGCACCAATATTCTGATTCTAGTTTCGGTTCCATCTCGGGGTGTTCAACAATGCATAATTATATCTCCTTGTAGGGAGGAAAAACATGAAACATCTCTTGGAAAGGCATCCTCGTATTTCACCACTACAGTTGGGAACGGAAAACTCATAACATCCACTGCCCTTAGGATATGTCTTGATAAATCATGCATGATTAGTTTCACCCTAATATGCATGAGTTTATCCCATGCTACATGGTTTTCATATTTTTCCAAATAAGGAGATCCCCATTCCATCATTTCATACAAACCACACCATTTCCCCCAAATAGTCAATCTGACATTGGACTATAGATAACTGGGCCATACCTAGGCTAAAATTGTACGTCCCTGATGCTACCACAAATAGGTTCCAACCGATGCTCTCTCTCCGAGGATTATCTCACACTATCGACACTAGTGTGATTATTGGGTCTCCTTCCATAGGTATCTCCATATGTAGTGGTCAAGTAAACAATTTAACCTGAAAATATAGGTCTCAAAAAAATTGTGACAAAGAAGATTGATTAGAACCTATGTCTATTAATATGGAAGCTAAGAGTAGACACATAACATACCTTGAATCATTCTAATATCCCTTGGGTCATATTCCTTGACGGCATGCAGTTTCCCATTCCCTTTTCCTCTAGCTCCCTAACACTGGTGTGAACTATATAGGGGTGGTGGTGGTAACATGTCGAAATTTATAAATATTTTTTCTGTTCTCCCAAATCCTCTACCACATCTACTACCCTGCATATCCATTAGACCCTGTCACTATCTCTACATCAGTGTCCCATCAACCATTTCTTCGTCAGTATCACTATGGGCTGCACAATCTCTCTTAAGATATCCCCGACCATCCCATAAGAAACATTTCCTCTCTGTTGGCCTACTTCAATCACCCTACAAGCATTGATTTATATATCCCCTATCATGGGACCTCCTATCAGAACGTCTCCCACCTGCAAGTATATGAGACGGAAATTGGATTCCCTCTCCCATGGTCTTTGATCTTATCGTCCCACTACTAACATCTACTGGATGTATATTCTCATCCAATTGACCTTCAAAGATATAGTTTCACTGTAGAACCCATGAATAAGTAACAATGAATAGAGGAATAAAACTGTCTTGGATGTCCCTAAGCAAAACAATCTTTATGGTCTGATCCTTGATGCACTGGTCATGTATCTTATTCATTGAGTAAATGGGACGGTTGGTATTCCTTAATGAATAATTAGACACTAACTTTTCATCCTTCTATAACTATAGAGGAACATCGGTATGAATATCCCTTAACTTTTATGGTGTCAGCCCCTTATCTATGAATGGGTTTAAAACACTGTCCAGGGATGAGTCACATCATCATAAGACCAGGTAATATAAACCTTTGCATCTCCATATTGAGCTACGTAGAAGGCTCACCGCTAGGACCTCTAACTAATCTAATGGTGTCCTAATTGAAAGGAAAAATTGGTCACCACCTCAAGATAGACCATAATATACTGTGAGTTGGGCTTGGTTCAGAACCTGAGGGGTATCTATTGTTGAAACTTTTGAAGTGCGATCAACTTGTGTATCTCATCCACTAGTTCTATGAGTACCATATGCTACTCCACATGTGGTTGTATAACAGATACACCACCCAAAGGTTATTTCTCTAGTAAAAATCACTATACTGATCTCATCACTCCACCGATCATCCTCATCATCCCGTGGTGGAATCCTAGCAAGCTATCTATGAGGATGTATCCTAAAATGAAAGAATATGTACCATGATTAATAAAGTATATCTGGTTAGATAAATCAAGAAGAACATGGTAAACACAACCCATTTCTATACGATTCATGTATCATCATTTTTTCCCAACAAAATGTTTATTCATGTACCAAGTTGAAAAGTGGAATTCATGGTCTTGGTGTAGGGATACATCGGCCACCGAACCAACAATGTATTCCCTATCCCGAAATACAATCCTAAAACACTTAAGACTATTGCATGAAACCAAACTCATAGTCTCTGGATTCTTATCGTAGAATCGATCCCCATATGATACCACTCAATCATTATCAATCCCCCGAGGCCCATGTCGTGACTACCCCAAGCCAACCTCCCATAGGCTAGGTGATGTAGACTAGCACTGAGTAGGAATATCCCAAAAAATGGGAGGTATTTTCTTAAGTACACACACACACACAGACACATCCAAGTCATAGATTCTGGATGTGAAAATACTAACTAAACAAACACTAGGTATGATAGTATAGAACTGAAGGTAAATGGGGGAAGAATACAAGATCAACCAAAAAGAAAAATTAAATGTACAAGTCTCTAGAACACCTCTGTAGAAAACCCTACATGAACGGTAGGTATAGAGATATTTTGATTGAAGACATAGAAGCACACCTCGTCTATCAGGTCACTCTAAGGACAACCTAGCCCAGTCTACCAAAGACTTTGTCAAAGCACTGATCATCTACAGAAGACAAGATACAGGTAGGAAAAGACTATGTAGGGTTGAGTAAAATAATACTCATTAGGGCACCATGAAACAAAAAGTAATAGACCACAAAAAACAACACTAAGAAGATACAATCATCTCAACATAGTTATGTTTAAACAACACATATAACAAGAACATCTAGGTTTACCCCTAAAGGTATCAATGAGTCAAGGTCTCATCCACTACCTGCCATATGGGACCTCTTATTGCATGCTCAATCCAGGAGGTCTTAGCCCATGAGCCATCTAAAAGTAAGAACATAAAACACGTCTACCAAAAGTATCCGAGACAACACCTGCTATCAGTATGTCATGAAGTTTCCCTGATACATATTGTCTTGGTAGGACAAGGAGTCTGGATATCAATGCCAATAGAGTCACCAGTGTCTGTCAAAATAGGTACTTGTCAAATTCATGAATATACTTAGTCTAGGCATAATCCAATCTGATGAGATAGAAATTCTCTATAGGAAATTCACTTTTCATCTTTTCTAGAATACTACATCGCATCTTCGTAGAAGACATGATCCACATCTTTGTAGGAGACAATCTCTGGGTCATTATAGGAGACCCACTATGCATCTTCACTAGATACATACTCTTTATCTTTTCCAAAGACCCACTATGAAACTTCATTGGAGATTTACTCCACATCATCACAAGGGACATACTCCACGTCTTTTATAGAGACTTACTCCATGTATTTCACAATTCTCCGGAGAATTACTCCACGTAGTTCTCATCCAAATGATTATGGTATTAGCGTTCTAGTTATGGGATAGACAATTCCTTGATCTAATATGTCATAAACTAACTTGCACGAAAAGCCATGTAGAGTATCCCAAAAGGGTCGCATTGTCATGGGGGTCCCAACACTATAAATGTCTTGTCAAATGGACTTATGGTTTGGATGTTATAAACATTTAAGTAAAAGGGGTCGGTGGGGTCTTGGTTCGATCTTACCAAATTATACCAACATGAACGAGACCAGGTTGACCTACTGGGAATGGTATGGCCCCTTGGTCTACTGGTCCCAATCCTCTGCACCAAATAGGGCTACCCGGTCTATCCATCTCACTCACTGAGAATGTCGCGTTGTTTCTACAGGTTGCGGCAGATGTCGTGTCCGCTTGGGCCACATGGTCCGCCGACCGCATGGTTGCCCATCCATCAGGTGCACTCATGTAGAACCCCATTTTACCTCACATGACTCGAACACATGAAACATGTTGATACAGGTGCCACCGCAGTCAACGTGGTGGGCCGCTGCATTACACCACTGCTGCCACTGGTGGACCCTGTCAAGGGCCACCGGGTTCACTTCGATGATCCAATTTTCAATCTGAAAGCTTCTCTACAATCTAAAGGTCACCAAATTCACTACCATGGTCTCAAATCCATGAAATGATCCATCCTAATGCAGGTTAATTTGAATGAATATATCTTTCATTCCTCTTTGATACATTTAATACCATTATCATCGAACCTATGTCATTCCTTATGAATCCCATATCCATGATATTAGATGATTGTACCATGAATTAGTTACGTAATGATTGATTGATCATTAATTGTTGAGTTGTGTTCCAAACAATTCATGGTTGTGAAGAACGAAGAACAGAGGAAAAAAATCATGAAATAAAAAGGAGGAATAGACCTTGATCGTTATACTAGGAGACTAAGGTTCATTACTATTAGAACGGTAAATTTAAACAAAAAATACAATATTATTCTACTATAAACCCACATTAAAGTATAACCCATCCCACTACAACAAACGATACATAGGCAAATCTATTTTTGGATTGGTCAAAATTCTTTATAGAATATCATGAATGGGGGGAAATGAAATAAAAACAAAACACCCTACCACAATGTTTGGATCCATCATTGTTGAAGAATAGAGCTAGACCACCATCATTTGTCAATCCTCGATCCTTGATCTATGATCTGCAATTAATGATCTGTGATCTATAGTGTTCTCTATCATTTATCATTGACAAATTAGAGGAAACCACAATACCTTTATTCGGAGATTCAATTGAATTATAGGGTTAGGTGTGAAACCTAAATTCCTATTTAATTCGAGTGAGAAGAAAATGAATCATCCCATTGGAGTGTTGTAGCATCGCCATATTGATTCATTTAAGAAATGAATGTTCTAACTCATCACTACGTCACTGCAAAAATGTTTAAAAATAAATAAAATAATTTTTTTAAATTTATGTTATTCTTCTTTAATATGTCCAAAAAATAACTTTTGCAGTCGACAAATGCCGATCGATGTTAGGCCCTTCCTATGAAAAATTCCACATTACAAACTCAATAGTGTTGTCAGATTCCTAATATTAGTCACCGTTCATGAGTTATTATCATTTGAAAATAAAATAATTTTTTTTAATTATTTTATTTAAAATTATGTCTTTGTCAGGTTTTCTCACTGGAGACTCACACCGACTAAAGTTACGTCTCTCCTACGGTAAACATTACATCCTGAACACAACGGTTCCCTCAAATTTCTAATAGGGGCACCTATTTTAGAGTTACACGAATTTTCAAGAGAACCAATCATGTACGCTATTAATAACATAACATTTTTTTGAACCATTTCAGGCACACAGGGCCTTGGAATCCTCCACCTTCCCAGCGCCTAGTCTCATAATTTTTCTAAATATTTTCCAAAAAATAATTTGATAAAATTTGAGTCATTACCACAATCATGTGACAAAATATCATTAAAAATTGTATCATGACCCACCGATTTAAATGGGTATTATAAACATGTAGTCATATCATAACCTGTGGAAAAGATGGGTTTTGTAATCATCTCTTCATAAACATATATCGCGAATGAATCGGGTTTCAAAATCACATAATATATGAATGGTAAATAGGTTTCACAAACCTCATTCCATCAAAACATAATCCATTATAATAAATAATATGAACAGATAAATTGAATGATTTCCCCAAAAAGTCATGATTCACACCAATAAATGTTTTCTTAGATGGCAGATAATTTTGAAGGATCATTTAATAACCTTTATTGACTAATATATCCTATCTACATTGATAACACTTTTTAAAACATAATTCATTTTTTAAAACATTTTTATTTGAAATTATCTTTGAAACTATATAATAGAAGTATTGGAAACAATAAAAATATTATAATAAATTTTTATAGAAAAATAATCTTCCAGGATTATTTTTAAAACATTTTTGAAAACATTTCTGATAACATGTTTTTTTGAATAAAACATATTTCCAATTGGACAGAGAAATAGAGACATATGTTCATAAAAAACCATTTTTTAAATATCTTAAGTACAAAAGAGTGAATAAATAGTACTAAAACTGGAATATATTATGAATAAATAGAGGATAAATATATTAATTAGTGTTATTGAGGGATAAATAATATTATTTAATTAAAATAAGTATAAAAATAATCAATATAAAAAATCAATGAGAATGTTTCAATATACTCCAATAAAATGGTAACAAGAGGTCATACTCTCCATGTTAGAAAGTGAAACTAAATTAATCATAAAATATCATGTAAAGACAGATATTAATTGTATAAAATGTGAACTGGAAGTACATAAACCTCAAAAAAATTAAGTGCATATTAAAACACGTGTCTCAAAGAAGTAAAATTGAGACAAAACCCTCTTGCTGATTTCGTAGCATTTGAAACATTAACCGCATGAAATAATGATCATGGAATTGATATATAAAGACCCTTAAATTTATGAATACGAATCACTAAGCACATCTATGGGTAATATACACCCTGCACAAAAGGAATTGATGGTGAATAAAGAATGTATCTCATGGAAATAAAAAGATATTTGAAATCCCCTTACATTATGTCTTGAGTCTCATCATACTCATTAAAATATCTTGTATAATAAATATATGTTTATTATAAATCATTTTATAGAACTGTATTCTTATCGCTAATACCATATATGGTTTTATTACTACCTTATATTACACTCTTGTAAAAAATCATTTGATAAGGTGTAATGTATATGATCCAGGAGCCACTCAAAACTGTTGCGTACCTAGTTGGCCATATGTCCTCAAGACCATTTCCCAAAATGAAAAGGCCTACTAACTAGTAGCGATGGCCTGGGTGTGATAGTGGGGAAACTATGCCCTCATTAATAGAGTGTAACATAATGGAGGCAGTAATAATACAATTGCAACTACAGTAATAACAGGAAAAAAAAGTAAACAATGGATGACTAAAAATATAACAACCATATGTCACAACATACAAAGGATAATGTTGCATGTCACATGTTCTTGGAAAAAAAAAATATGTCACACTACAGTAGTACATAATATAAGTACCAAAATTAAAAAACAAACAAAACAAAATCAGAATCATCGTAGGCCTAAACATGGTCCCATGATTTCCCTATCCTACTAGAAAATCAATTACCTCTAAAAGGGTTCATACCCTTATCAAAACCTACAACAACGTAATCAGTTTGGGGCTAAAAATATAACCTAAATAGGGTGTGAGACTAAATCCTAGTAGCAACCCACCCAAGGTCTGTGCTAACTGGCCAGTGAAAATATATAACATGAAGTGTAAAATAGGGATAGTCGTAAGTTAGGAAGTATTAATGATTAAATAGTCTTACAAGAACTGGTTTTTAATTATGTTCATTTTCGGTTCATTAATAATTTAATTACATTGAACTATATAAGTCATCATGTCTGACTATAACAACACTTATCTTTATTACACACATAAACATAATTTATTATATAAAATCGTCAGTTGAAAGAAAATAAAATTTTTAGAGGTCTATTGTATTTGGGGCTTAGGTTTATTACATAACAACTGAAAACATGAAACATGCATATTTATTGAAAACTTCTTTTACACGACCACACACATTCATTCATACATAGAATTTCATGTGATAACCTGGGGACATTCATAAGAAAAAGGTGAGATATAAAGCCTAGTAAGGGAGTAAAAAAGGCATAACATGAATAATATAGTAAATTTTAGAAGATAGGCATATCAATGGAGCATAAGTGAAACATGAACATAAAGGCATGATATGGCATGATTATCACAACATGGAAATGTGACAAGAACATTAAACATGACATTCGCATGAGCCAAGGTTCATTTCGAAAAGATCACGAGTAAACCCTCATTGCAATTTAATTATCTTGAGAAAAACCTCATTGCTCTTGACGTATCATGGTTCTAATCTTTATCCAATGCATTGGAGTGCTATCAGGGATCTCCATTCTTAATCATTTCATTTAATGCATTAATGTGCCACATGGATTATATAACATAGATTCATTAAACATAATAATTTATTTCACAATAAAGGAATATGAAATTCATACATGAAACTCTATAATGAATTTGTACATGTTCATAAATGTGAATACTCTTGATAGAGAAATGGGCATGGTATTCACTACACAATGACTTTGGCTTGGAAAATCACGATGTAATTTTTGTAGCATAATGGTGTGACATTAGAATTTATAAAAATGGTTGATGAGAGATAAGTGGAAGTCTCATAATATTTATATGAAACGGACAATAAGTTGAATATATAGATACATGTCTCATTATATGCAATGGGATTTATATTTTTAATACAAAAGAATTTCTTGAATGTAAATGTGGAGGGAGAAATCCCTTACCAAATTTCATCATGGTAATAGGTGTACATGGGAGGAATTAATGAGGGTGAAAAGTGTATATCATCATTCAAAAACAAGTAGGTAAGTATTGGGTTTGTTCTAAATCATACCCCAACATTTGTAATGGAAAGGACAAGGGAATATAATTAAAAAACTGTGACAAAAAAATGAGTGAGGAAGAAATCCCTTACTTGGAAGTGTGATCACAAAGGATTTGGAGGGGCTTAAGAGAGGATTATTAAGTGTTTGGGAAACCTTGGGAGGATTTCAGAGAGAGTACGGAAGAGGTTGGTCAGGCTCCAAAGGCATTGAGTGAATTTGATGTGGGTTCTTGGGTTGTTTAATATCGGAAATGGGAGGGAATTCTTTATAATTAATGTTTCAGTCCCTACACATTAAACTAATCAAAACCACAAATCATCTAATGGTTTTCCCTTTGTTTTTTACAAAGGGGATTAGAAAAAATTATTTTATAAGTCTAATGGACAAATTTATTAAAATATTAGGGTTGGTTATGTGGATGTGAGTCACACTCTCCAGGAAATCATTTTAAAATGTTAAATGTTGTATAAGTTATGGAGGATGCACTAAGACAACATAAAATTAATAAAACAAATCTAAAATCACATTATTTTAAATATAAAAAAAAATATTGGAAGAACACCTCCTTTATAGTATTTTATTACAACACTATTAGGTCATTATGATGTCATAAAACACATTATATAATTAAACGATATTCAATTTTTACCCAATGACTCAACTATCTCAGAAAATTATGAAAAATTCACTATTGGATAATTTTAATGTTATGATTCCAAAAATAATATTTTTTATATAATTTTTTTTAAATATGTGATTTTTTTACTTTTAATATAATACCAAACATTTATCAATTATTCTTGGGTTTTGAAAAAAAACATTCAGACATTATTAAAAATAAGAAATGTTTTCATAAAAATTATACGATCATTTATATTAAATAAATAGTAATTTAGTAATAATATTTTATTAAAATAATATTTAATTAAAATATCCATTAATTCGTCAAAATAGATATCTCAATTGAATATTAACTAAATGTACTATTTGTGCCTCAAAATACATTTTAAAAGTAAAAGTAATAAAATGAATGTATATTATATATTATATAAACTAATAATACACATAATCATAGTTATAAGGTCTTGTTACATAACCCCTTATAACACCCACATAATACCAAAGGGTATGTTGTGCGATTGTGACAAACTATTGGGGTGGCTCAGATAACATATCTTGGGTGGTAATCTCTATCAAATTTCACTTCTCATATAGGTGGTTCTATTCAAGCATAATGTGTTGAAGCTCAACATGGGCTTGGTCCAATGTGATGCCTAGTGGCACTACCTCCTTTACGAGCTCCAACAACTGGACTTCGTATGGAGTAATTTTACTGGATGAGGTAATCGCTTACTTAGTCTGAGTAAATTGGGTTTGTTAAATCCCAGAATTTATTCTGATCATGTTATCACTGTTAAATAGATACATTATAATTGGTAATAATTAATAATAGTATTTTGAAATCGAAAAAAATAAAACCAAGGAAGATTGTATTTTATATAACCATTTTACATAAAAATACATTTTATTAGATGAAAAGAAAATTTCATTATTAAATGTTTGGGTCGTCATAATCATTCCCCATTAAGAAATTTCACCCTCAAAATTTTCTTTTCCCACACAAAAATAGATGTGGGTAACTCTGCTCGATCACTTCAGTTAGTTCCAACGTTTCGACATCAAACACATTGTTTATCCACAACACATTCACGAGGTGCATTGTCATATTTCGTAAAAATTCTTCCCTACGATCTAAAATCATCGAGGACTTATCTTCACAGGAGAGGTCATTAGCCAATGGTACCACTTCTGGATTGAGTACATACTCTAGGACAGGTATGTACTTCCTCATCTTTGATACTTGGAATACATACTGTACTTGAGATATGATCGGTGGGAGTGCTAGTTGATAGGCCACTGCTCCAATGTGATCAAGGGTCTCAAAAGAGCCGATGTCACTTGGAATAAGCATTCCATTCATCCCAAGTCACATAATTCTCTTCCAAAATGATATCAAGATGATTACCATGTCTCCGACATCAAACTCTAGGTCTCTTCTTGTTTTATCAACGTAGATCTTTTTTCAACCCAGATCATCATTAATGTGCTATTGGACTGTCTTAACCTTCTCCACCATTTCATCGACCATTTCTAGAACAAGGAGTATTCACTCTACAACATCACCCCAACATGCCAGTGTTCTGCACCTCTTCTAATAAAGGGATTCATAAGGATACATTTGGATGCATGGGTAGAAACTATTATTGTATGAGAACTCAACCAAATGAATTTTTTGATCCCATCATCCTTTTAATTCCATTGAGCATGATCTCAATATTTCCTCATGTTTTTGGATTGTCTTCTTAGATTAACAATCAATTTGAGGATGATAATCCGTACTAGAGTTCAAATCAGTATTTAGAGCATGCTAAAGACTCTTCCAAAACATTGAGGTGAGTCTTGGATCACAATCAGATATAATTGATAATGATACTTCATTCAACCTTACCACTTCTCTAATATAAATCTCTACCAGTTAATCTAATGGGAAATCCTCTCAAATTTCAATGATGTGTACAGGCTTTGTAAGATCATCCACAACACCCCAGATAGCATTGTTTTCTTTAGATATATTTGTATGTCCAGTGACAAAGTCCATTGTGAGGTTTTCCCTTTTCCATGTTGGTATGGGTTAAGGGTGCATCATCCCCTTATACTTCTTTCCGTCAGCCTTCACTTGCTGACATATGTAGAAATTTTATGTATACCTTGAAATCTCCTTCTTCATGTAATCCCACCAATAATTATCTTGGAGATCTCGATACATCATTTTATTTCCTGGGTGAATGGAGAAATTTGACCTATGTGCATTATCAAAAGGTTATTTCTTTAACTTTGGACAAGATGGAACACATAGTCTTAAACCATATCTCAAAATTTCTTCTTCATTAAAATTGAAATCCAAGGATTTCCCTATTCTGATAGTGTCCACTTTCATCTGAATTCCCACATCATCCTTTTGATCATCATTTAACCATTCCAAAAGAGACAGTTCAGTAATCATTTGTGAAAGGATTGATGATGTGTCCTTATTTATGATTCCCATGTCCTTCTTCATAAAATCTTAAAATATTGGTCCTTTTCAATTCTGATTAATGATAAAATTTCTTGTTCATTTTTACTTAGATCATCCACCACCTTGTTCTCTTTCCTAGGGTGGTAATGGATTTTGCAGTCACAGTCTTTGATAAACTCTTACCATATTTACTGGCACTTGTTTAACTCATTCTGTGTGAATATATACTTGAGGTTTTTCTGATCTGTATTTATTTCATACTTCTCCCCAAAGGGTTAGTGTTGCCAAAATTTTAAAGCAATGATTATTTTAGATAAATCTAGATCATATGTTGTATATATTTACTCATAAAATTTCGAATTCATTGAATAATAGGCAATGAATTTGTTATTTTGAATGAAAACACAACCCAACAACATTTTCAAAGCATAACTAAATACCACAAAAAGTTATAAACTTGGTGGTACTGTGAGCATAGGCATAGTGATAAGCCTCTTTTTTCATTTCTTGAAGCTCTCTTTTCATTCATCACTCTATGAAAACATTACATAGTTCCGTGTTAGCTTCATAAGAGGGTTGGACAATTTTTGTGAAATTTCAAACAAACCAGCAACAATATCTAGCTAACCCCACCAAGATACTGATATCAGTTACCGATATTGGTATCAATCATCCCTCAATTATAGATGTCTTAGAGGGATCCACAGATATCCAATTGCTTGTGATGATATGACCCATGAATGAGACCTATGTTAACCAAAACTCACATTTAGTGTACTTTTTATAGAGATTATCCTTTCCCAAGGTCTCTAGTACAGTTCTAAGATGCTCCTCATACTTCTCCAAAGTTTTGGAGAATTTTAGAATATAATCTATAAAGACTACCATAAATTTTTTTAGTTAATCTCTAAATACACTATTCACCCTATCCATGAGGATTTCAAGAGCATTAGTGAGTCCAAAAGGCATTACTAAGAATTCATAGTACCCATATCTTCTACAAAAAGCAGTCTTGGGGATATCCTCCTTCCGCAACCTTACATGGTAAAATCCAGACAACATATCATTCTTTGAGAAGTATTATCCTTTGAGTAGCTGATTAAACAAGTCCTCAATTCGTGGTAGAGGATAATTTTTCTCTATCGTGATTTTTTTGAGCTCATAATAATCGATGAAAAGGTGCATTGATCACCCATCTTTGTGACGAAGAGGACTGGTGCACCCCATGGTTAAGCACTTGGGCATATATACCCTTTATATAGAATCTCTTGTAGTTTTTTATTCACCTCCTCAAGCAACAATTCATACATTATATATAGAGTCATGGATATTGGGAACACCCTAGGTGTAAGATTAATTGATAATTCCACATATCTTCTAAGGGGAAGACCATGCAATTCCTTGGGAAACACATCAGCGAATTATCTCACAATAGGCACGTCTTCATGGAGGTTTTCTTCCTTGGATGCAATCATCTAGGCCAGATATGCATGATAATATTTTAGTAATATCCATGCTTGAGATGATGGTTCTAAGAATGATTCATCCTTTTCCTTGCACTTGTATAGAATCAGGGGTCGATTCACCGTATTGAATGTGATTTTCCTCTCATGGATATTTATGTTAGATCTATGTAGTGAAATCCAATTCATGCCAAGAATGGCATCTAATTCCACCATAGAGAGTATGACGAGGGTCTCCGAGAAATTCAATCCACAAATTGTGATATGGGAGGAGTTATATTCTTGGGTTGTAATGTTTTCCCCATTTTTCGTTCTCACTAATATCTTTACTTCCGTAACTTGTGTTGGTGTTTGGATTATTCTTTAACATTTCAGATATAAAGTAATATGTATAACCAGAATCAAAAAGTAGAATCACTATTCTAGAATGAATAACTAGCATACTTGTAAAAACATCATTGTTGGGGTTCACATCGGTTGTAGTGATGGAAAAATGTCACTCTTACTATCTTGGAGGTTGTTGGTTGCCTTTGAAAACCTGTGTCTTAGGGAACTGGTTTGCAAAGTGTTGTAGTTCTTTGTATTTGAATCCATAAACAACGTGATGAGGGTTGAATGGGATGTTCCTCTCCTCTATCGCAGCCTTGGGTTTTCCTTGTTGGTAGTCAATGGCCAGGTTCCCCTCTTTTCCACAACTAAAGCATTTCCTCATCCCCTTTATGAAATTTATAGGGTGATTTTTTCCAATCCTTTTTCATGTGGGGTGCGGGATTTTTTTATCACTGTTGGATTTATCCATCAGACCACCAGAATTGAACTACGCCTTATGCTTCCTATCCCCATGATACCCCAGATTTTCAATGATCTCCATTTTGACAATGAGGGCACATCAGACAATTTTCTTCCTTGGCCTCAAAGTCACAAATCGCTTGAGATTTCTATAGGCTTGGCTTTATCCCACAAAAGAAGTGGTCAAACTTGCATTTGGGGGTAACGACAAAGCTAGAGGCATATCATTCAAGCCTTGTGATGTTTTCCTCTTATTCTCTGACAGATTCATCATCTCTTTTCTTGAGGGCATGGAAGCCCCTTTCCATCTTATGTTGGTGGTTGTGCCGAAAATATTAATTGGAAAACATCTTCCATAAATACTTATATTCCATCACCTTGATATATTCCTCAGGATTCGTATTTTTTATAAATGTCCACAATTGATCAAATTCACCCACTATATAATAAGTATCTAGAAGAACCTTCTCTTTCTTAGAACATTGAAGGATAGATATGATCATTTCAATGTAGTTGATGCATTGTTTGGTGATTGAGGGATCAAATGACCCAATAAAAGTAGTAGGCCTTTTTCTCATGAAGATCTCTATTTTCCACATGATCTTTAATTGGGGGGTTGGTGGGTGTGTAGTGTTCCTATTGAACCATGTTTCTATTAAAAACATGAGTTAACTGAGAGAGTATAATGACAAAGTACACGATTACCGCTCCCATCAAATTGGACATCTCATTAGAACAGTCATCACAATGATCTTCACATCAGTTGTTAGCCTAATTCATCATATTACCATCCATTTTCTATAATAAAAGGAAATTTTGGGTTAAAACAAAAAGGGAAATCCAAATACAAAATAATAAGACCTATAAATTACTTTTATTTTTTAACTTATGAATTTATAGGCCTCAATCTATGTTATCCACAATCTACATCCTAAAATATATTATTAGTGGAATTTTTTAATTCCCCTAATAATGGTTCATACTAAGTTTATAAATTTACCAAATAATATCCCTTGAGAGTGTCTTAAACAAGAGTTTAGCAAGGTTAGTTGCCATACACCAGTTCCCATTTGAGTAATTTAAAGAGCGGTGTTTTTGGGGTTTACCCCTAGATACATCTGTGCCAAAGCCGCCTCTACCTACTCATATCCAAATAGGGATATATTTTCCTTATAAACACATTAATCTACACTCAAAGAAATATGGTATGTTTTTATTTTACATAGTCTTATCCCTAATGATTTCACTAGGATTTTCTAATCTTAATCCCAAAAATAACTATACGTATCCTCTGATGCCAACTATAACAACTCTTCTCTTTATTAAACACTTAAATATGATTTATTACATAAAATATTCACTTAATACAACATAGAAGATCTATAGGTATAGTGTTTTTGGGGCTTAGTAACATTACATGACAACATAAAACATGAAACAAATATCATTATTGAAAACATCTTTTAAACAACCACACACATTCCTTCGTACATAAAATTGCATGCGATAAACTGAGAACATGTATAAGAAAAGGGTGGGTTATAATGCCCAATTAGGGACTAAAAAATGAATAAAATGAGGAACACACTCAATGTTATTCAATAGGAATATTAATGGATCTTAAGAGAAACATGAACATAAAATCATGATTTAGCATGATTTTCATAACATAGAAATGTGGAAACAACATTTAACATGATTTTGGCATGAGCCAATGCTATTTTCCCATGGAGCATGAGTAAACATATATTTCACTTGAATTAAAATGTGTAAACCCTCATTTCAATTGATTTATCATGATACAAATCTTTACCCAATGCATTATAGCAGTATCAGGGAATACCCTTCATAATAATTTCATTTCATGAAAAAATGTGCTACATTGATCATATAAAATGGATTCATTAAGAATAATAATTTATTATAAGATAAATTAATGTGTAATTATTACATGAAACTCTATAATCAATTTTTAAATATGCATAATGGTGAATTCCCTTGAAAGAGAATTTGGAATGATATTCACTACACAATGACTTTGGCTTGGATAACCGTAGTGCAATATCTGCAGTATAATGGCATGACATAAGAATTAATAAAAATGGTTTATGATAGATAAAGGGATGTCTCATTATATTTAAATTTAATGGATAGTAAGTGGGTCATATAGATACATGTCCCAACATATGTAGTGGGATTTATATTCATAATACGAAAGATTTTTTTTTGAATGTAAATGTGGAGAGAGAAATACCATACATAATTTTGGCATGGTAACAGTTGTACATAAAAGGAATTAATGAGAGATAAAGGGAATCTAATTTTTAAAACATAAGGAGTAATGTATAGGGGTGTTTTGAAATCATACACTAACATTTTTAATTGAAAATCAAATGGTATAACAATATAAAAAAACATGGATAAAAAATGAGAGAAGAAGATATCCCTTACTAGGAAGTGTGATCTCAAAGGCATGAGAGGGTCTTGAGAGATGATTATTGTGAAATTGTGGTACCTTGGGAGAATTATAGAGAGATGAGGGAAGAGGTTGGTTGAGATCCAATTTCTTTAAGTGAAGAGGAAATGTGAGCTTGGGTTGGTTTAAAAAGGAAAAGGGAGGCAATTCTGTATTATTTTGTTTTTTGACCCTATATATTAAAATAATAATAACAGCAAAAAATACCATGATTTTTAAAAAATGGAATTTGAAAAAATTATTTTACATGTACAATGTAAGAATGTTTTAAAATATTATGCTTCCTTATGTGGAGGTGAGTCATACTCTCAAGGAAATCATATTAAAAAGATAAAATGTTTTATAAGTCTTGGAGTGTCCACTAAGGCACCATAAAATTAAGCAAAAAAAATATAAAATCATAATAATTTAAACATAAAACACATATTATCCTAACAAACCATTTATATTAATTTATTAAATTACTATTGGGTCATTATGATTTTATAAAACACATTATATAATTAAAAGGTATTTCATTTTTACCCAAAAATTCAACTATATGAAAAACATTATGAAAAATTCACCGTTGGAAAATTTTAACATCATGATTCAAAAAATATAGTAATTTTATATAAATAATTTTATAAATATGTGAAATTTTACTTTTAAAATAAAAACCAACACTAATAGAAAATTCATCTGTTTTGACAAAAACAATTTTCACACTATAATGAAAATTAGAATTATATTCATAAAAATTATTTGATCTTTTATATTTAATGAAAATTAATTTAGTAATAATATATTATTAAAATATTATTTAATTAAAAAATCCATTAATTCATCAAAATATAAATATTAATTGAATATTAACAAAATATACTATTTGTTCTTTAAAACCAATTTTCCACGTGACAATAATAAAATGAATTTATATTATTTATTATATAGAAAAATAATGCAAATAATCATAGTGATAAGGTATTGTTACATAACCCCTTATAATACCCACATAATACTGAAGGGTATTGTGTGAAATGGGGATAGGCTCTTGGGGAGTCTTGGATAACATCACTCGGGTGGTAATCTCTATCAACTTCAACGTCTCCTGTAGGAGGTTCCGTTCAATCTTAACGTGTTGAATCTCTGCTTGGTATTGGTCAAGAGTGAATCCCAGTAATTCTACCTCCTTTCTATGCTCTTAAAAATGGGATTTGTATGGATAAATATTACTATATGTGGCCATCCCTTCCTTTGTCTGAGTAAATATGATTTTTTAAAGCCCTATATTTTTACTAATATTGTGATCACTATTCTATAAAGACCCGCACTTATTTCATACTTAATCTTGAATTTATTCAAGAAAACACTTCATTTTACATTGAGGATCTTTTCAAGTTTTGAGATTTAGAGAATTAAGACAAAACATTCATAACATTACACATTGTTACATAGTGGATACCATAAAATCAGTTTCCATTTTCCTCAGAATATAAAACATCAAAACACAAAACAAGACTCCTTGAAAATTCTTCAACATTTAACATGTCTTCCTTCCTTGTATTACTCATCCATTAACCTATGAAAAATCATTTAAAAACATGGGATGAGCACAAAATCTCAGTAAGGTATGAAAAAGAAGGAAAAATCACATTAGTTCATGAATACGCATGACGTATGAAAACTTTTTCAAAAGACATGATTCCACCCATAAAATCTTAATTTGTGTAACATAAGATTTACACAAGATCCACACAAACATAATTATAATCATAGAGGTATATTGGGGCATTACTTACATAATCTTGTAACCATCTTGGCTACCTTAAAATTTGTAACCCTCACAGCTACCTTACTTTGTGTAACCATCACAGTTACACGTGGAGTAACCATACGACCGACCTCCAAGTTACTCATACCCAATGCATTGGAGGGAAATATAGGTCCCACCCTTCATCATAAACAATTCCCAATAACCAAAACATAATCATACAACATAAATAATATCATAAAAACATTTCTTTTGAATATTGTAAAACATAATTTGAAAAGGGGATTTTAGAAGAAAAGTCCTTTATAAACATCATATACTTGAAGTGAGACTTAATAGAGTGGATGGAATATGTATATAATCTGTATATACACATAATGAAACGTAATATAAACAGAACCCATCACACAAACAATTTAAATAGCACATAAATTATAAAGTAGAAGGTTAACCCAAATAATGGAAATCGGGTTAAGAATTCCCTTACCTTAGGCTTGTCTTACTTCAAAATTGTTTAAACCTCATGTATAATGGTTAAAAAATTGTTATTAGTATTTTAAAGACACATGTTCATGTTTATAACATCTTATATGGTCATTTAATAACCTCATTTCACACCTTAATTGTTAGGATTTTGTTCCTTGCATTATTTTGGGTGAGTTCTTTTGTGATTTTCACGATCGGTTCATGATGAATCGTTCTTGTTGATTGGAAGTGAAACTCCAAACTTGGAATGGAGTAGTATTTAAATATTTCCAGTACCATAAATTATACCATTTATCACTTTTATGCTTTATATGGTGATGATTTATAAGTTAAAACATTAATTATGTTCGTTTAGATCATTTAAGTGGTTCTTTGATAATTACAACCTCATTTAGTCTTATAAATTTGAACCATGGGTAATAAATAATTACAAAACCATATATGGGTTATAAAACATATATTATAACCTGGTTCAACCATATAAATGGTTTCATGACCAGACTTGAAAGAATTAATGGAAAGTGAAATTACATCGTCCACGATGTCGGTAATTCGACACATCACGGACAATGTTCTTATTCCTTAAATAAGTGAGAGAGGAGAGGAATAATGATTTGTAATTTTCCATAAACATGAAAACATCCAGATTATACATTATTCTGGAGATTTCATGCCTCTTGGATAAGAGAGGGTGAAGAAAGAAGAGAAAGGAATCATGAAGTAAAGAAAACATGAGAAATTTCTTACGAAAATTCGGCAGCCTACCGACGTCTCTTAAAATTTCATAAAAACAAGATTTATGAGAGGAATTGTAACACCCCAGGTAAATAAAGAATATTAAATTTTCATATTTATCCATATTTGTGAATAATATATTAATATTACTTTAAATGGGACTCTATGCTCGATGGCGTACCCAACACGCAACAGCGAGTTTCTTGGGAATCTTACTTTGCACTCTAATAATAAAATTATATTATTTTAAATGGTAGTCAACTTGTAGTCATTGTAATGGAGGGAATGGATATAAATAACAAAAATATGATTATATATGTTTTTAAATGTTTTTACATTTATCCAATAAAGGATATAGGATTAAAATACGGAAAGAATTCAATTTTAGGCGTATATGCCCTAGTTTTCACTAAAGGCTCACTTATCACCTTTTGATGTTGAACCATCATTAAATATAGTTTTGTTCAATATTAAACATTCTTTTGGACCAAATAAAACTCTTATTAATAATTGGGACATCAAAATTTACTTTGTGTAAATTTTTGGTATCTTTCCGATAAAGTTCATTTTTTTAATGAATAGTGTCAAATGTTGTATTTTAATTCAAAACAAATTTTTAATCTAATTTATATATATGATTATATTATCTTTTGAATTGGTTTTAAAGTGAAATTAGAAAATATTTTTACCACTAAATCCAATAGTGGTCGTTGGAATTAATTTCACTTTGAAATCGGACTTAAACTAGTGTTAATCTTTTGATACTTATTGTTTCATAAAAACACGCTATTTGTCATGACAGCGGGAATTAATTATTAAATTAATTAATGTGACTTATATGTTTTGAATTTTGTAAAAATAACATCATTTTTGAATTCAGAATATCAAATATAGCTTAGGGTGAATTTTTGGGATTTTTCTGAAAAACTTCAATTTTTGATGAATAGTGAAACCACAAAGTCGTACTTATAAAAACTGATTTTCCATTTAAATGAAATTTTGCCATCATTGTGTTTTGATTTTCAAAAATCCGTCATACATGGTTGTCATTAAGAAGTAAAATTTGGTTCATTGAGATTAAAATAATTTTTTGGCGAATAGTAACTTATTAAGTTTTTAATCGCAATTAGTGGTAATTAGTGTAGTTTAAGGTAAAAATAATGCTTTAATAAAATGAGATGAGTTTGAAACATGTCTTACACTCATTGGTTGTGTCATGGACTACCAGGAAAAGCCATGGGTAAACTTGGGGACCCCATGGATCCACTTTGGTTGGGAAATGACATAAATAACTTTTTATTTAATGTAAAAGCAAAAATGACACAAACATGATATGTTTTACTAAAAAAAAATTAGTGGGTTATACAAGTCATATTTTTGATTATAAATAGTCATTGGAAATATAAAAAGATTTAATACATCATAGTATTTGTTTTATAATTTTTAGACATTATATAAATAAAATTATTTATGACATCATAATGATGCAGTGATGACATCATTATCTGACGATTTAAATAAAATGGAAAGATAATGTAAAATCTATAAACTACACATGTCCAAAACTTATTGGATTAGTGGATTTAGAAGCCGTATCACCTTATCCACGAATTATATCAATGTGGGACCTTTTAAAACCGAAACACATTTTCAAATAAAGTAATATTTCTTACATTCCAAAAGTGCCCCTCCTCTCCTCTTATAAAAGGCCCCCACCTCTACCTCATTTCACACACTCCTAAAGACTTTGGCTCGGCCAACCCCTGCCCATTTACTCTCTAAACATCCCTCTCCTCATCCTATAGGATTCCCTGTGGGCAGAATCCTTTCAAAGGAAGCCTTTAGGATCAAATCAAAAGGAGTTACACTTTTAAAGGTAATTCATTCTCTCATGATCATTTGTTTTATTTTGCTTCTCCAACCCCCTAAACTCTTTTTATTTACTTATTTTGTAACAAAACCAGTTTATTAAATATACTAGGATATTTTTATACGATTTATTTGAGCTACACTCTCACACAACTACATCATATGGTTAAAGAACATACGGTTTCCGTGGATGGCGAAATTCTGCCTCCCGAAACGATGATTATTCAATACACATTTAACACCTTCAAATGTGGCCATTATGATGTCACTATTTTTATATATGATATATAATATGTTTATGTTTTCCTTAAGCTTCTGTTTTTTTTTCATTTTGGATATTCCTTTATGGTTTCCGTTATGGGTAAACGCAATATCTTCATTTAAGGAAGTGTGGACTACCGCCCCCTCAAAGTGATTTGATTCGTTAAATACCATATTTGGGACGTATAAATGATGTAACTATGATATTATATATGATATTATACTGGAATTATAATATACCTTTATATAATTATTATTCCATTCTATAAAATACGAAATAGAAATGAAAGTAGCGTTCATGCGTACGTACGACTTACCGTCTCCATGAACGGTGCATTTCATTTCTTACCTATAAATGATTATGTAATGTTATAAATTCATGAATGTACTGTATATATATGACATATATGATATCTAAATCATGAATCCAATTTTGGATATAATAAACATTTGGCCACATGAACAACATGTAATTGTAAGAAGTCTACATTCGACTTAAGAACCAAATATCGGCAAAACAAATATTATTAACTTAAATGATTACATAATGTCTATGACATGGTAATAAGTGATATAAAAGGAATAATGAACTTGAAAAAGGTTCTTAAGAAAGTAGAAATTAACTCAAGTTTATTATTCTGGAGATTAAAGAATGATCGAGTCAAGTCGGACCCGAGGTAAGGGATCATACTCCTCTGTTTCTTTTTAAGTACACACTCTTATGTCATTCCTTTTAAATCTCATATTCCTTGTTATTGGGATGATATTTTATATTAAACATACTGTAATTTTTATGTTCATGTGATGAGAGACCCTATTCTCTCTCATCAATCCATTTTGGACGTTTTGAGTGGCGCGGTTAGGCTGTCGAACTTTCGTAAGAAATCTAACCTCTCTCTTTCTTTTTAAGTACTCTCCTTTATGTCACTTATTTTAAGCTCCTCTTTGTAATGTTGGGGGATGTTCTTTTATATTCCTATTGCTGTAAATTTTATTTTAATGTGATGAGATACCCTATTTTATCTCATCAATCCATATTCGGAAGTTTTATGTGGCGCTGTTAGGCTGCCGAGTTTTCGTAAGGGATTTTTCATCTCACTTTTATTCCTGTGAGATTTATGCTACATTTGCCACAAATTCCATTGAGTGGTGTATGTACTGCCCATTATTCTACTCTTTGTGTAATATAATTTCGTTTATGAGTATTTACATCAATGATCTATTGTCCTTCTTTCATGGGGTGTATGTTTTGAAAGATACCCAAGTCGGTAAGGGAACCTTTCACCCTCCTCTTTTTTAAAAGACTTATTTTGTTGGGTCTTTTAATTTACATATTGTTATGTTGGGATATGTTCTCATATATCCTTATTGATGTAAATTTTATTTCCAAGTGATGAGTTACACTTTTTATCTCTCATCAACTCATTTTGATGTGATGCCGTTAGGCTGTCAAGGGAACTTTTTAACCCAATTTCGATTTCTTTGGGTTCAACATGTAGTCATTGAATATTTCATCCATTGAATATGTGTGAATTAACTTTTATTGTTTTAAACATAATATCCACTTATATTGGGTGTACTTATATTTGTCACACATATTTTTGAGATTTATTTGTCCTTAATTTAAGGATACCTTCTCTATAAGGGATTTCATCACATTTGACATTTCTATTGGGGGTTCATTGTTGTTATGCACCAATTCACTCTTATATTGTGTATATACTGTCCTTTGGTGTATTATATCATGAATCCATTTATTCTCATGATATTATAAAGTTCTGACTAAATTTTATTCCTCAATTATTGTATTCAAGTGTCTCTATTTTTGGTAAAACCCCTTTAACAAAAATATCGTTTCAAATGTTTTAATTATTTGTTCTTATTAATATCCATGTTTTCAAAATGGTTTTAAGGATTTATTTATATGGATATTAATGGTTTAAAATTTTAAGCTTCAAGGTGGTATGGGACACTTTGATTCAAAAATCACCTTATGAAATGTTATAAATGGTTTTGGAAATGGTTTCTTTTTGAATGGATTCATTATTTCAATATACTAAAATGTTATATTGTGATTGAAATATGGAAATGTTATGTTTCCTTTATGCATGTTTTATGTGATACATTTATGTTATGGTTCTTGGGCATTGTTATGAAAACGGGTGGTTCCGTGATAAACTAAGGGCGGGTGAGCCCGATATAGCTCTCCAATGCATTGGGTAACACGAAGGAGTGAAACGTTAAGGTTTCTCCGAAGAGATTTAGGGAATATACTGTGATGGGTATTCCAAACGTAACCAAAAGGGTTACTCCCTACGTAAGAATGTTATGAATGCCTCAACTTACCTTTATGTCTTATGATTTCTATGATTTATTCAAGGTTTGATGAGGTATGTTAAAGTGCCTTTGTTTTATGGGTAAAGTATGATTTCATTCTTATGTATATATGAACACATGTTTCCTTTCCATATTTTTTATAACCCTTACTGAGATTTTTATGCTCATCCCAAGTTTTTTAAATGTTTTTCACAGGTCAAAGGAAAGGTACATGATGTGATTATAGTGTCAAGGATGTGTCAAGAAAGAATCCATGTTTTATTTTCAATATGTTTCTGTTGATGGGAAGAATGAATACTGTCTTTTATGTAACCACTTTGTTTAAATGTGGAATGTAATGCAAGTTCCATGATCTAATTCTCTAAAACTCTAAACCTGAAAAGATTCTCAACGTGTAATCTTGTAATAACTCAAGATTAAGTAAGGTTTAAGGGTGGGGCCTTATAGTTGGTATCAAAGGTCGTTTTAGATAACTTTAGAGGTTAGGGTATTATCTAAGCACAAGTGACATTACCATAATGGTTAGGATTTCAGAAAGAGTCCTAGATTTAGATAAAGTGAATGAGTAAGTGTATCTTAGTGTTTACCTTACTCATTAGTACATTATGGTTTTGTTTGTATACTCACACTGACATTTATGTTTTTAGTGAATGGATGGATCTAGCAGGCACTAAAGAGACAACAGGTTTGAAGGAAACTGTGGTGGTTTTATGATTAAGATACTAGATAAAATGGGGGATTCAATGAGGAAACACATGGTTGTTCTAAACCAACTATCAAGGAGTCATGATCAACTACTTGAACCTAGGTATGTTCTGTAATGCATCATGTACGAGATGATCAATCAATGTGGAAGTTCAGGTAATAATTATAAAGGTAACCATTAGAGTTTTTATGATCCTTACTTTTGAGGTAATTATGGGTTGTTATATGATATGCTGGAAAATGAAAGGCATGAGATAAAATTGAGGTTAAAATATGTAATGATCATTTTTGATGATCTTATCCCTTTTTGGGGAATGTTTTAAGAATTATGTAGTTTTGGAGAAAGGACAACACGCAGACCGTGTGACTACCCGTCGCGTCGGACAAAGCTGTGGGAATCAAACACACAACCAAATTACGACTGGTATTTATCACCTACCACTGGACTACGTGAAGTCCCTGGTTAGTTTGACTGATTCTTTTTAGTTATATGATTTTATGAATTAAGAATAATTTTATTTTGGGTTATTTATGAAAATGATTAACCTATCATGGAGGATATGTGATTAGGTTAATTACTTTTCAATACGAGACTTTAGAAGCAACTGATGTTGTTTGGAGATAAATGTTACGATTTAACTTGGAAGACTATGTGACTAAATCCTTCAAATATTTGGGTTTCAATAATAGATTATTTTACTTTGAATAATTTTATGGAAAAATTGTTTATCGAATGGTCCTCGTTGAACTTTGGGTTTTGTTGGAAAAAATTTGGAGGTTAAGCATAGATTTTCTTTTTAATGGGTTATCCTTTTCTAGATTATCTGACCTTGTACTAACCTTTTTGGTTTTGGTTTTGGTTAAAGCCTAAAGACATGGTATGTATACAGTTCTCTTTTGTGGATTAGGTGATTCTCTAGAAGTTGATTATAGTACTCTTAATGCGAACAAGTCTCCCTAAATACTCGCCTTATGGAAAAAAATATGAGTTTGACTAAGGAATATAGTAAAAGATGAAAGTCAACATGATAAGTGATTATGATTCCTTATGAATAAAATTCCTCAATAAAATGTAACTTAAAACAAAAATGTTGTCTATTAATGTTTCCTACTAGGGAATCGAATACTGTTTAACCCATCACAAGTTTGTGATTTTCTTATTGTTAACATTCTCCTAAACATGTTTTCTATCACTCTCCATCAGAACATGACCCTTTTCTTTTGCTTCCATTTCCATGTTTTCCTACACGAAATCCTATTATGGGTTAACTCGGGTGACCACTGTTCTAATCATCCTTTATTTTAAAGTGATTGTTTTACCGACTCTTGTTCTTATGTGGGACTTCAAGGATGTTTCCAAGATCAATTTTAAAAATTGCGAGGACGCAATTCCCAAAAAGGGGGGAAGGATGTAACACCCCAGGTAAATAAAGAATATGACATTTTCATATTTATCCATATTTGTGAATAATATATTAATATGACTTTAAAGGGGACTCTATGCTCGATGGCGTACCCAACACGCAACAACGAGTTTCTTGGTAATCTTACGTTGCACTCTAATAATAAAAGTATATTATTTTAAATGGTAGTTAACATGTAGCCGTTGTAATGGCGGGAATGGATATAAATAACTAAAATATGATTATATATGTTTTTAAATGTTTTTACATTTATCCAATAAAGGATAGAGGATTAAAATACGGAAAGAATTCAATTTTAGGCGTATATGCCCTAGTTTTCACTAAAGGTTCACTTATCACTTTTTGATGTTGAACCATCATTAAATATAGTTTTGTTCACTCTTAATCATTCTTTTGGACCAAATAAAACTCTTATTAAGAATCGGGACATCAAAATTTACTTTGTGTAAATTTTTGGTATCTTTCTGATAAAGTTCATTTTTTAATGAATAGTGTAAAATGTTGTATTTTAATTCAAAACCACTTTTTAATATAATTTAGTTATATGATTAGATTATCTTTTGAATTGGTTTTAAAGTGAAATTAGAAAATATTTTTACCATTACATCCAATAGTGGTCGTTGGAATTAATTTCACTTTGAAATCGGACTTAAACTAGTGTCAATCTTTTGATACTTATTGTTTCATAAAAACACGCTATTTGTCATGACGGCGGGAATTAATTATTAAATTAATTAATATGACTTATATGTTTTGAATTTTGTAAAACAGACTTAATTTTTTAATTCAGAATATCAAATATAGCTTATGGTGAATTTTTGGGATTTTTTTGAAAAACTTCAATTTTTGATGAATAGTGAAACCACTAAGTGGTACTTATAAAAACTGATTTTCCGTTTAAATGAAATTTTTCCATCATTGTGTTTTGATTTTCAAAAATCCGACATAAATGGTTGTCATTAAGAAGTAAAATATGGTTCAATGAGATTAAAATAATTTTTTGGTGAATAGTAACTTATTAAGTTTTTAATCGCGATTAATGGTAATTAGTGTAGTTTAAGGTAAAAATAATGCTTTAATAAAATGAGCTGAGCTTGACACATGTCCTACCCTCATTGGTTGTGTCATGGCCGACCAAGACAAGCCATGGGTCAACTTGGGGACCCCATGGATCTACTTTGGTTGGGAAATGACATAATTAACTTTTTATTTTATGTAAAAGCAAAAATGACACAAACATGATATGTTTTACTAAACAAATTTTTTTTTGGGGTTATACAAGTCATCTTTTTTATTATAAATAGTCATTGGAAAGATAAAAATATTTCCTACATCATAGTATTTTTTTTAATTTTTAGACATTAAATAAGTTAAATTATTTATGACATCATAATGATGCAGTGATGACACCATTATCTGATGATTTAAATAAAATGAAATGATAATGTAAAATCTATAAACTACACATGTCCAAAACGTACTGGATGAGTGTATTTCGAAGCCTTATCACCTTATCCACGAATTATATCAATGTGGTACCTTTTAAAAAAGAAACACATTTTCAAATAAAGTAATATTTCTTACTTTCCAAAAGTGCCCCTCCTCTCCTCTTATAAAAGCCCCCCAACTCTACCTCATTTCACACACTCCTCAAGCCTTTGGCTCGGCCAACACCTGCCCATTTACTCTCTCCACATCCCTCTCCTCATCCTAGAGGATTCCCATTTGGCAGAATCCTTTCAAAGGAAGCCTTTAGGCTCAAATCAAAAGGAGTTACACTTTTAAAGGTAATTCATTCTCTCATGTTCATATGTTTTATTTTGCTTCTCCAACCCCCTAAACTCTTTTTATTTACTTATTTTGTAACAACACAAGTATCTTCAATATACTAGGATGTTGTTATAAGATTTATTCGAGCTAGACGCTCACACAACTACATCAAATGGTTAAAGAACATACGGTTTCTGTGGATGGAGAAATTCTGCCTCCCGAAACGATGATTGTTCAATACACATTTAACACCTTCAAAGGTGGCCATTATGATGTCACTATTTTTATATATGATATATAATATGTTTATTTTTTCCTTAAGCTTCTGTTTTTTTTTCATTTTGGGCATACCATTATGGTTTCCATTATGGGTAAACACGATATCTTCATTTAAGGAAGTGCGGACTACCGCCCCCTCAAAGTGATTTGATTCGTTAAATACCATATGTGGGACGTATAAATGATGGAACTATGATATTATATATGATATTATATTGGAATTATAATATTCTTTTATATAATTATTATTCCATTCTATAAAATATGAAATAGAAATGAAAGTAGCGTTCATGCGTACGTACGACTTACCGTCTCCATGAACGGTGCATTTCATTTCTTACCTATAAATGATTATGTAATGTTATAAATTAATGAATGTACTGGATATATATGACATATATGATATCTACATCATTAATACAATTATGGATATAATAAACATTTGGCCACACGAACAACATGTAATTGTAAGAAGTCCACTTTCGACTTAAGAACCAAATATCGGCAAAACAAATATTATTAACATAAATGATTATATAATGTTTATGACATGGTAATAAGTGATATAAAAGGAATAATGAACTTGAAAAAGTAGAAATTAACTCAAGTTTATTATTCAGGAGATTAAAGAACGATCGAGTCAAGTCAGACCCGAGGAAAGGGATCCTACTCCTCTCTTTCTTTTTAAGTACACACTTTTATGTCATTCATTTTAAAGCTCGTCTTTCTTGTTATTGGGATGCTCTTTTATTTTAAACATACTGTAATTTTTATTTTCATATGATTAGAGACCCTATTCTATCTCATCAATCCATTTTGGATGTTTTGAGTGGCGCCGTTAGGCTGTCGAACTTTCGTAAGAGATCTAACCTCTCTCCTTCTTTTTAAGTACTCTCCTTTATGTCAATTCTTTTAAGATCCTATTTGTAATGTTGGGGGATGTTATTTTATATTCCTATTGCGTACATTTTATTTTAATGTGATGAGATACCCTATTTGATCTCATCAATCCATATTCGGAAGTTTTATGTGGCGTCGTTAGGCTGCCGAGTTTTCGTAAGGGATTTTTCATCTCACTTTTATTCCCGTGAGATTTATGCTAAATTTGCCACAAATTCCATTGAGTGGTGTATGTACTGCCCATTATTCTAATCTTTGTGTAATATAATTTCGTTTATGAGTATTTACATCAATGATCTATTGTTCTTCTTTCATGGGGTGTATGTTTTTAAAGATACCCAAGTCGGTAAGGGAACCTTTCACCCTCCTCTTTTTTAAAAGACTTATTTTGTTGGGTCTTTTAATTTACATATTGTTATGTTGGGATATGTTCTCATATATCTTTATTGATGTAAATTTTATGTCAAAGTGATGAGATACACTTTTTATCTCTCATCAACTCATTTTTATGTGATGTCGTTAGGCTGTCAAGGGAACTTTTTAACCCAATTTTGATTTCTTTGGGTTCAACATGTAGTCATTGAATATGTCATCCATTGAATATGTGTGAATGACCTTTTATTGTTTTACACTTAATATCCACATATATTGGGTGTACTTATATTTTCCACACATATTTTTGAGATTGATTTGTCCTTAATTTAAGGATACCTTCTCTATAAGGGATTTCATCACATTTGACATTTCTATTGAGGGTTCATTGTTGTTATGCACCAATTCACTCTTATATGGTGTAAATACTATCATTTGGAGTATTATATCATGAATCCATTTATTATCATGATATTATAAAGTTCTGACTAAATGTTATTCCTCAATTATTGTATTCAAGTGTCTCTAATTTTGGTAAAACCCATTTAACCAAAATATCATTTTAAATGTTTTAATTATTTTTTCTTATTAATATCCATGTTTTCAAAATTTTTTTAAGGATTTATTTATATGGATATTAATGGTTTAAAATTTTAAGCTTCAAGGTGGTATGGGACACTTTGATTCAAAAATATCTTTATTAAATGTTTTAAATGGTATTGGAAATGGTTTCTTTTTGAATGGATTCATTATTTCAATATACTAAAATGTTATATTGTGATTTAAATGTGGAAATGTTATGTTTCCTTTATGCATGTTTTATGTGATACATTTATGTTATGGTTCTTGGGCACTGTTATGAAAACGGGTGGTTTCATGATAAACTAAGGGCGGGTGTGCCCGATATAGCTCTCCAATGCATTGGGTAACGTGAAGGAGTGAAACGTTAAGGTTTCTCTGAAGATATTTAGGGAATATACTATGATGGGTATTACAAACGTAACCAAAAGGGTTACTCCCTACGTAAGAATGTTATGAATGCCTCAAGTTACCTTTATGTCTTATAATTTCTATGATTTAATCATGGTTTTATGAGGTTTGTTAAAGTGCCTTTGTTTTATCGGTAAAGTATGATTTAATTCTTATGTATATATGAACTCATGTTTCCTTTCCATATTTTTTATAACCCTTACTGAGCTTTTTATGCTCATCCCATGTTTTTGAAATGTTTTTCACAGGTCAAGGGAAAGGTACATGATGTGATGATAGTGTCAAGGATGTGTCAAGAAAGAATCCATGTTTTATTTTCAATATGTTTCCGTTGATGGGAAGAATGAATACTGTCTTTTATGTAACCACTTTGTTTAAATGTGGAATGTAATGAAAGTTCCATGATCTAATTATCTAAAACTCTAAACCTGAAAAGATCCTCAACGTGTAATCTTGTAATAACTCAAGATTAAGTAAGGTTTAAGGTTGGGGCCTTATAGGAATGGAATATCTCATAAATAATACAAAATTTGAATAGTAAGGGGAAATATTTCATGAAATATCCCAACAAAAGACAAAGGTAAAGGAAGAGAATAACATAAAATGGAAGAAAAGAAAGAAAATAAAAGAGGTTGTTTACCTCTTGATCTCTTTTCCTTGAGATCCTTCTTAAGGGCATTGATTTTGGTCTTTTGGTGAGAAAAGTAGCTCTAGGACGTGGCTAAGAAGATTGGGGAGGAAATTTGGCAGAAATTAGGCAATTCTCAAGGCTTGAGAGGTGTGGGAGGAAGAGGGGAGTGAGGGTGATATTTATAGTGGAGGAGGGGAGGTATTTTAGATTATTTTAATTATTATTATAATATTTTCATCAAGACTATGAATAATCTCAAATCAAGTGGCCTTAATTAGTGAAAATATCAAGTGAGTTCGAATCAAGTGGCCTTGCATCACTTATGATGTCATAAATAGTGCATTTTTACTGCTAAATTGATTATACGGTATTTTATCGTATTTCACTATTCACCGAAAATTCAAGAGTTTCAGAAAAATACCAAAAATTTACCCCAACCATTTTTCGATGTGTAGAATTCAAAAATGAACTCCATTTTTCAAAAATAATTTTCTAGATATTATTAATTTAATTTTCAAATAAGGTCGCAGTTAATTTGAAAAATAACAATATTGAAGTTCAATTAGTTTTATGTGACATTGGAAAATTAATTAATATCCCATTATCCTATTGCCATGGGAAAATAAAATAATATTATTATTTACTATTCATGAGGTCATATATACTATTCATATTACTATTCATTATCACATGTTACTATTCACCAGAAAAACAAGTTTGTTTCATCAGACTCTAAATAACATACTGAACACAATTGTAGATGACGGTTTCTTGAAATTTAAATCATAGAAGAAATAAAATTATGTTTAAAGGATACTTAAAAAATATATACCACAAAATTTAAATCATTTTCAATTTATTTTTAGAAACCCTTGGGATGTTACATTATCCCCACCTTCTTGAAATTGCGTCCTCACAATTTTATTTATTTATTAAACAACTGAGGGTATTTTTCCCTCATAGCATTTTCAGACTCCCATGATTCTTCTTCAACCATGTGGTTTCTCTACAAAACCTTTACCTGGTGGATTACCTTATTCCGAAATACCTGTTCTCTTCGATCAAGAATCTGAACCGGTTTTTCTTCATAAGAAAGGTTCTCTGCCAGCTGAACTGCTTCCGACCTCAAGACATGTGAAGAATATGGAACATACTTTCTCAACATCGAAACATGAAAAACATTGTCTGCCTGAAATAACCTCGGAGGCAAAGCTACGTGGTATGCAACTGTTCCAACTTTATCCAAGATTTCAAAAGGACTGATGAACCGTGGACTTAGTTTCCATTTCTTACAGAAACACATCACAGTTTTCTAGGGAGAGATTTTAAGGAAAACATGGTCACCTACCTCGAAAGATAAGTCTTTCCTTCTGTTATCTGCACAAATTTTTTGCTTGCTCTGAGCTGTCCTCATGTGTTGCTGGATCATCCTCACTTTCTCAGCCACTTCTTCTACTAATTCTGGCCCCATCAACTTTCTTTCACCGAATTCATCCCAAAACGCAGGAGTCCGACACCACATTCCATACAAGGCCTCAAAAGGTGCCATCTGAATACTGGAATGGAAACTGTTATTATAAGAAAACTCAAAAAATGAAAGATGTTGATCCCAACTTCCCTGATAGTCCATTGAACAAGCTCGAAGCATATCCTCCAAAGTTTGAATCGTTAGTTCTGACTGCCCATCCGATTGAGGATGAAAAGCTTTACTGAAATTCAACTCTGTGCCCAATGACATCTGAAGTCCCTTCCAAAATTTAGAAGTGAACCTAGGATCTCGGTCAGACACAATGGAAAGAGGAACTCCATGTAACCTGATAATCTCTTTGAGGTACAATCGAGAAAGCTGATCTAATGTCATTATATCTCGAATAGAAAGAAAATGAGCAGACTTTATTAGCTGATCAACAATAATCCATATCGCATTGTTACCTTGAGAAGTCTTTGGTAGTCCAACAACAATATCCATGGATATATTCTCCCATTTCCATTCTGGCACTGGCAAAGGCTGAAGCATCCACTTCGGTAACTGCCGCTCTGCTTTAACCTGCTGACATGTCAAACATTTCATTGTAAAATCAACAATATCTCTTTTCATCCCATTCCACTAGTAATACTCTCGAAGGTCTCTGTACATCTTAGTACTTCAGGATGAACATAAAATGGAGAACTATGAGCTTCACACAACAATTCTTTCCTCAGCTGGGAATCACAAGGCACACACAACCTTTTTCGAAATCTTAAAATACAAACTTTATCAAGATTAAATTATGGAAACTTACCCATTTTAACCAATTCTACCTTTTTCTATAGCTCACAGTCTTCCCTCTGTGCTTTCATAATTCTGTCTGACAACGAAGGATGCACTGAAACCTGAAACAAAACAGATATATTCCCTGCACCAACAATTTCTAAGCCAAAATTCATCAAATCATTAATCAAGGGATCATGTTCCAAACGTAGCATGGTTAATGATGCATGATTTTTCTGACTTAAGGCATCCGCTACTTTTTTTGCTTTTCCAGGATGGTAATTAATCGTCCAATCATAATCCTTTATCAGTTCTAGCAATCTTCTCTGCCTCATGTTTAATTCCTTCTGAGTAAATATATACTTAGGACTTTTATGGTCAGTATATATTTGGCATTTGGTTCCATATAGATGATGCCTCCATATTTTCAAAGCAAAAACCACACCTGCCAATTCCAAATCATGTGTGGGATAATTCAGCTCATGAGGTTTAAGTTGTCTCGAAGCATAGGCAATTACCTGATCATTCTGCATCAAAACACAACCAAGTCCCTTCAAAGAAGCATTACTGTAGATGACAAACTCACCATTACGGGAAGGTAAGGCCAAAACTGGAGCATTCACAAATATCTTCTTTAGTTCCTGAAAACAAACATCACATTCCTCTGTCCAAACAAATTTAACCCCTTTCCGTGTTAACTTAGTTATTTGGATAGATAACCGTGAAATATTCTTAACAAATCGTCGGTAATAACTTGCTAAGCCCAGAAAATTGCGAATCTATGTAACATTTTTGGGTCTTGCCCATTTATCAACTACTTTTGTTTTGGAAGGATCAATTGTTATTCCATCCTTATTTACAATGTTCCCAAGAAAAGAAATCTGTTGCAACCAAAAATCACAGTTGCTAAATTTTCCATATAGTTTCTTTTCTTTTAAAGTTTGTAAAACAACCCTTAGATGTTTTTCATGCTCCTCTTTAATTTTAGAAAAAACCAGAATTTCATCAATAAATACAACCATAAACTTACCCAAGAACTCATGAAATACTCTATTCATAAGATTCATGAATACAGCAGGTGCATTAGTTAACCCAAATGGCATAACAACAAATTCATAATGCCCATATCTAGTACGAAAGGCTATTTTCTGGATGTCATCCTCCTTCACCTTCAGCTGATGGTATCCGGATCTCAAGTCAATATTGGAAAAGTACTGAGTTCCCTGGAGCTGATCAAACAATTCATCAATATGAGGCAAAGGATACTTGTTTTTAACAGTGATGTTATTCAAAGCTCTATAATCAATGCAAAGTCTCATGGAACCATCTTTCTTTTTAAAAAACAAAACCGGGGCTCCCCATGGTGAAGTACTGGGACGAATGAAGCCTTTGACAAGAAAATCCTGCAACTGATTTTTCAATTCAAGAAGTTCTATTGGAGCCATACGATATGGGGGTTTTGAAATTGGCATAGCATCAAGAACTAAGTCAATTGTGAATTCGACTTCTCGTTTAGGTATGATACTGGGTAACTCCTCAGGAAAAACATCAAGGTATTCATTTACCACTGGCACATCATTAATTTGAATAGTTCCCTTGTTTTCAACAATATGATCCAGATAACTTTCATTTCCATCTTTCAATAGTTTCTCAGCTTCTTGATATGATATCAATTGTATGGGTTCATTCTTGTATACAAACTGAAACTCTTTCTAAAAAACAACTTCTTTAGCTCTACAGTCAATCTTAGCATGATAATCAGAAAGCCAGTCCATCCCCAGAATAACATCAAACTCGACTAAGGGTAAAACAACAAGGTTTGCAGGTAATGTCTTTCCACATACCACAATAAAAATATTCTTATAATTCTTCTTTTCTATAACATTTCCCCTGGTGTTTTAACAACAAGTTCATGTATCATTTGTTGAGGTGATATTTCCAATTTACTAGAAAATTCCTCAGAGATAAAGGAATGTGTAGACCCCATATCAAACAAAACTTTAGCAAAATCTGAGTGAACAAACAAAGTACCTTATACAACTTCATTGGATGGCCCAACATCTTCTGACATAGTCGCAAAGGATCTCACTACACCTTTCTGCTTGTAGTCTGGCTTCTTTGCATCATTTGGATCCCTCTTTGGACATGCATTTGCATAGTGACCCATCTCACCATATTTAAAACACTTTGAAGTTTGCTTATCAGGATTAGCCTTTGGATCATTTTCATTGCAATCTCGGGCCTTATGTCCAAACTTACCACATTTAAAACACTTCCCAGTTTTGATAAGACATTCCCCAGGGTGCTTCTTGCCACAATTTTTACAAACTGGAAACTAGATTTTCTTACCATCAGATTTCATCAGTTGATTCTTACCCATTGCTTTCCAATTGGACCTCTTCTTCTCTTTGTTTCCAAATTGCATGTGATCGTCAGCAAACTCCATCTCTACCCTCTCAGCACATCGGACAAGTTTCTCGTATCTTTTGAATTCACGGGAGGCAAACTCCCTTCGATACCTTGGCTTCAATCCTGAGTAAAAGAGGTTGATTTTGCTATCGAGATCCAGAATAAGATTTGGAGCATACCTCGCCAGTCGGGTGAAGTTCACCTCATACAGAGCCACTGAATCTTCCTACTTTTGTTTCAATTCAAGGAATTTTTTCTCCATTCTAAGTCACACCACCTTAGGAAAATATTTTTCAAGAAAAATATTTTTAAATTCATCCCACACTAAGGCATCAAAATCCTCTCTACCCCTGATATTCCTTACCATTGACCACCACTGATCAGCTTCCCCTTCAAAATGATAAATGGAAAGACTTACCTTTTTATTGTCCGAACATCCCATAACAACAAATATCTTTTCAAGGGCCTTAATCCATCCTTCTGCTTCCACTGGGTCAGAGGATCCATTGAATGCAGGAGGATGTTGTCTCATAAAATGTTCCACCACTGTCATGTTTTGTTGGGGTACCTCAATTTGTCCTCTTGCATGGATGCCACCACCATTTATTGCCTGCGTTAGCTGAGCCATTACTGTCACAAACTGCTCGGTTCCAATCCCTACCATTCCGGGCTGTTGATCAGGAAGGATGTCATTCTGTTGGTGCCTATCCTCTTCAGCATCCATGTTCCTTCTGTGGACAACCATTCTAAACAAACATTTCTTAGATGAAGCAACATGGTAATATTTAAATTCTATAACAAATTAAACATAGAGTGAAAATTATTTATGGTATTCTATTAGCATCACATAACCCCTAAAGTTATCTAAACCATCCTCTGATACCAACTATAAAGACCCGCACTTATTTCATACATAATCTTGAATTTATTCAATAAAACACTTCATTTTACATTGAGTATCTTTTCAAGTTTAGATCTTTAGATAATTAAGACAAAACATTCATAACATTACACATTGTTACAAAGTGGATACCATAAAATCAGTTTCCATTTTCCTCAGAATAAAAAACATCAAAACACAAAACAAGACTCCTTGAAAATTCTTCAACATTTAACATGTCTTCCTTCCTTGTATTACTCATCCATTGACCTGTGAAAAATCATTTAAAAACTTGGGATGAGCACAAAAGCTCAGTAAGGTATGAAAAAGAAGGAAAAATCACATTAGTTCATGAATACACATGACGTATGAAAACTTTTTCAAAAGACATGCTTTCCACCCATAAAATCTTACTTTTTGTAACATAAGATTTACAAAAGATCCACACATACATAATTGTAATCATATAGGTATATTGGGGAATTAATTACATAATCTTGTAACCATCTTGGCTACCTTAAAATTTGTAACCCTCACGGCTACCTTACTTTGTGTAACCATCACAGTTACACATGGAGTAACCATACGACCGACCTCCAACATACTCATACCCAATGCATTGGATGGAAATATAGGTCCCACCCTTCATCATAAACAATTCCCAATAACCAAAACATAATCATACAACATAAATAATAGCATAAAAACATTTCTTTTGAATATTGTAAAACAGAATTTTAAAAGGGGATTTTAGAAGAAAAGTCCCTTATAAACATCATATACTTGAAGTGAGACTTAATAGAGTGGATGGAATATGTATATACTCTGTAAATAAACATAATGAAACATAATATAAATAGAACCCATCACACAAACAATTTAAATAGCACATAAATTATAAAGTAGAAGGTTAACCCAATGAATGGAAATCGGGTTATGAATTCCCTTACCTTAGGCTTGTCTTACTTCAAAATTGTTTAAACCTCTTGTATAATGGTTAAAAGACTGTTATTAGTATTTTAAAGAAACATGTTCATGTTTATAACATCTTGTATGGTCATTTCATAACCTCATTTCACCTCTTAATTGTTAGTATTTTGTTCCTTGCATTATTTTGGGTGAGTTCTTTTGTGATTTTCACGATCGGTTCATGATGAATCGTTCTTGTTGATTGGAAGTGAAACTCCAGAATTGGAATGGAGTAGTATTTAAATATTTCTAGTACCATAAATTATACCATTTACCACTTTGATGCTTTATATGATGATGATTTATAAGTTAAAACATTAATTATGTTCGTTTAGATCATTTAAGTGGTTCTTTGATAATTACAACCTCATTTAGTCTTATAAATTTGAACCATGGGTAATAAATAATTAAAAAACCATATATGAGTTATAAAACATATATTATAACCTGGTTCAACCATATAAATGGTTTCATGACCAGACTTGAAAGAATTAATGGAAAGTGAAATTACATCGTCCACGATGTCGGTAATTTGACACATCACGGACAATGTTCTTATTCCTTAAATAAGTGAGAGAGGAGAGGAATAATGATTTTTAATTTTCCATAAACATGAAAAAATCTAGAATATACATGATTCTGGAGATTTCATGCCTCTTGGATAAGAGATGGTGAAGAAAGAAGAGAAAGGAATCATGAAGTAAAGAAAACATGAGAAATTTCTTACGAAAATTCGGCAGCCTAACGGCATCTATTAAAATTTCATAAAAACAAGATTGATGAGGGGAATGGAATATCACATAAATCATACAAAATTTGAACAGTAATAGGAAATATTTAATGAAATATCCCAACAAAAGACAAAGGGAAAGGAAGAGAATAACATAAAATGGAAGAAAAGAAAGAAAATAAAAGAGGTTGTTTACCTCAGGATCTCTTTTCCTTGAGATCCTTCTTAAGGGCTTTGATTTTGGTCTTTTGGTGAGAACAACAGCTCTAGGACTTTGGGAAGAATATTGGGGAGGGAATTTGGCAGAAATTAGACAATGCTCAAGGCTTGAGAGGTGTGGGAGGAAGATGGGAGTGAGGGTGATATTTATAGTGGAGGAGGGGAGGTATTTTAGATTATTTTAATTATTATTATAATATTTTTATCAAGACTATGAATAATCTCAAATAAAGTGGCCTTAATTAGTGAAAATATCAAGTGAGTTCAAAGAAAGTGGCCTTGCATCACTTATGATGTCATAAATAGTTCATTTTTACTGATAAATTGATTATATGGTATTTTATCGTATTTCACTATTCACCGAAAATTCAAGAATTTCAGAAAAATACCAAAAATTTACCCCAACCATTTTTCAATGTGTAGAATTCAAAAATGAACTCCATTTTTCAAAAATAATTTTCTAAATATTATTAATTTAATTTATAAATAAGGTCACAGTTAATTCGAAAAATCAAAATATTGAAGTGTAATTAGTTTTATATGACATTGGAAAATTAATTAAGATCACATTATCCTATTTCCATGGGAAAATAAAATAATAATATTATATACTATTCATGAGGTCATATTACTATTCATATTAATATTCATATGGGCATGTTATTATTCACCAAAAAACAAGTTTGTTTCATCAGACTCTAAATAACATACTGAACACAATTGTAGATGACAGTTTCTTGAAATTCAAATCATAGAAGAAATAAAATTATGTTTAAAGGATACTTATAAATATATACCACAAAATTTCAATCATTTTCAATTTATTTTTAGAAAACCATGGGATGTTACATATTCAATGGCTATATTAGAAATGATAACAATTTTTAGTGGTATTTTGAAATCACAGAACATAAAACAATTGAAGTTCATATATTGTTTAACAATTTTACAAAATAATACATTTAATTACATCAATATGAATTTTAATTAATAATTTTTTGGGTCATTACACCGATGATCCCCATATAAAACTAAGCACAATATATGTCTTAGAAGATAAATTAAATTTTTTTTAGTGAAGACTAATTCTGAGCTTCCACTTTGGCATGGTATAAGAATCATAAGTAATTCAATTTAAATATTCAATTACAAGTAAATGTCAACTAATTACATATAACATAATTCTAATAGATCTTGTCCTTAGAATCCCTAATTGGATTCATGGTTACCATGAGATTTAAATAATAGTCTCCATGTGCTCGACCACTCCATACAAGTCTCAATCATGACATAACACTATGATACCCTCCTAATTTTGTCCATGGTCTTTTAACTGAGGCCTTGGCTCACCCAAGGTATAAGTTATAATTGTCATGTGATCCCAACATTTCCTTTTAACCATAGGCTATGGCTTTCCAATTTCTATATAGCCCTTTATCATTTCATATAAGAAGAAACACATGTAAATCAATCTGTTACATGAATTTGACATTAATTTATCAAGTGGGAAATTCATCTGTCATAAAAAAAATGAAAATTAAACTATTAAATAGATTACAATTTAAGAAAAATCATTTTGAAGAACCTATGAAGAGAATTTAAGGGATGCCTTAAAGTAATACTTGACTAAACAACCATAAAAGGCCATTTACTGTAAACACGACATTGGGGTGGACATGAGAAAAGGTAAAAATCCATAAACATGATTTAAAAACCTTAATTAATTACCTATAAACTATATGCAATAGAAATATAAAATATTCACTCAAGGAGACACACTAATAATGGTTGTGCAACACTCTTGCACATATATTGAACATAATAATTAACAAAATGGACGAGACCACCAACCTTATGTTAGTATTACATTTCTCATTTAATTCCGACCTCTAATTTGATATATAATAAAATATATTTACAAAAAAAGAATAAAAGTTCATGGTTCAATAACTAGGTCGAGAGAAGAAATTATAATGATGTTCTCAAGACGAATTGAGGGCTCACTAAGGGGAATCCAAGGCATCTGATGCTGTTCAAATCAGAGATTGGATAATGAAACCGGAGGCCACCATATCCTCGAATTGCTTGGGTTCTTTGTTCGGCGAACAAAGTAATGAGTTCAAGTCCCTAAAAAATGAATATACTACTAAATTTAAAATAAATAAATAAATGTATACGTTGTGAACATGAAACTACACACAATGTAGTGCCAATTTCTATACGGTTACTGGCCAGACATGTACATGGCGTGTATCAGGATTATATGGTGTGTAACTACAATTACATGGTGTGCACTTGGGTAACATGATATTTACCCCTATTTTCCTCCACATACTTAAGAACAACCAAAAAATTAATGATTCACACCTAAAATGAAGAACCAATTTCGTACAATATTCCACCGTTAATGCAATTCATAACTGAATTTCCCTTACAAGGGAGGTGAAGAAGAAACTGAGAATAACTCTGGACATTGAGTTCAAATTTCAGCATCTCGCTACCGGGTCTTATCCTGTGAACAACCATTCTTCCGTAACACCCATTCTAGAGGAACTGACTGGCCTTAGAGAATGTTTTTATTCCTATCAACTATACATATAAGATGTTCCTCAAAAGATGCATCATCCTGAGGAACAACCTCTTCAGGATGAAAAACATTAGACCGGTCTGGGTGATAGCAACATAACTGAGATACTTCAAAGATTTTGTACGTGGATCAGTAATTCTGATTCATCTACAACTACATGGAGACCAACCTAACTATATCCTGAATCTCAAATGGTATGACATGTATCTTTGAATGTTTTCCATGTATCTTGATGCTCCTGTGTCCTAACCTCTTTGAAATGAACAAGAAGACCTAATCTTAGACCTCGAACTCTAGAGCTCGTCTGCCGTGATCAGTGTATGATTTCAGATGATACTATGCAGTTTTTATTCAATTATGAATTAACTAGAAGTATTTAGAAGTATCATATATGAGATGTCATCCTAATAATGCATCCTCACCAACACCTAACTAGAATAGGGGAGAACAACATGACCTACCCTATAAAGCCTCGTAAGCTGCTATCTGTATCATCACCTGATAACTATTAAGGTAGGATAACTCAATTAGTGGAATGTACTTATCTGAAGATCCCCAAAAATCCAATATGCAAGCTCGCAGGGGGTCCTCTATCACTTGTATCATAGACTCTGGCGGGACAATAGTCTGTGGGTGGTATTCAATTCACATAATCACTTTTGTACCCAATAACCTCTGAATACTTTTCCAGAAACGAGAAATAAAATGGTTGTCGTTATCAGAAATGGTAGAGCACGAGACCCCAAGTATTCATACATGCACTAAAATATAAAAACTTCTGAGATCATCAACATTAAATTTATCCTTGATCTAAAAGAAATGTGATTCCACCATAAGCCTATGAAAAACAAACCACAAAAAATTGTTACATATAGGTGACCTTGGAAAACATGTTACGAAATACATCATGACATAATCTCATTTCCACTATAGAATATGTAACTACTATAAAAGCCCAGCTAGTCACTAATGTACTACCTTCACCAGCTGATAGGTGGAACAACTTATAACAAACCTAGAATCCTCTCTCTTCATACTCGACCACCAATACTGACGATGTATGTCACGATACATCATGGTGACCCTAGGATGTACCACCCAAGATAGAGCATGAAACTCTCACACCAACAATTCACATATATCCACAGGGACCAAAATACATCAATGGATACCCATGATCTCATCATCTCTTACCATCCAACCAAGAGGAAGGTCCTCACCTGACATACTCTCCCATAGTACTAGGCCTTCAAAATACGATAGCTTCTTTAACATCACTCTATCCAGTAGGTTAGAGTTAACAGCTAACGATGAAAGAAACTACTTTCCCTACATATCGTGTTCCTCTAAGTGCATCTCTGAGAATAACTTCATAAGCTTCTACCCTCTACTATCATGCTGCATAGCTTGTATTTGAGTCCTCCTACTGAAAGCATCGACCACTACATTTTCATTCCCATGTGTGTAGGAAAGATCAAACTCAAAATACTAAATGTATGACACCCACATTTGCCGCCTCATTTTCAGATCATGCAGAGTGAATATGTACTTGTAGATTTTGGGGTCTTTGTAGACCAAAAAATGATGTCTAAACAAGTAATGTCTACAATAGTTCAATTATTGAACCACTGTAGCTAACTTGGGATCTTGCATTAGGTAATTACTCGCATGTGGCTTCAACTACTGAGACCCATACACTATGACCATCTCTCTCTACATAATCACTGCTCTTAACCCGATACCTAATGCTTTATAGTTCACAGTGGAACTCCTTCCCAGATCTAGAAAAATCAATATTAGTCTCGATGTTAATCTACCATTCATCTCATGAAAGGATGTCTCGTAAGAATGTGATATATCTAACATCACATCCTTCTTAGTCAATCCCATTAATGGAACCACTATGCATTATAAGTATTATATAAAACATATGTAGAAACCATATATCCCTAAAAAACATCATATGTCAAAGATGTTTTTTTCTTTTTCATTGAAAACAACTACCCTCAAATTCTCTAGGCCCACTGATTCTCCTGTCTCCGAGATGATGTGACCCAAGAAGTGAAACTTATCTATCTAAAAGTGAAACTTTGTGGGCTTAGCATATAACTAATTCTACCTTAATGCACTGAAAAATACCTCAATATGTGTGTCGTATTCATGTCAATTATGAGAATACACCAAGATATCATCCATGAATACCACAAAAAAAGAATCAGGTTAGGTATAGAACACTCGGTTCATCAGTTCAATGAAGACCACTAGCAAGTTCATGTGACTGAATGATATAACAAGATATTCATATAGACTGTAACTACTCTGAAAAGGTTGTGTGAGGTATGTCTTATGATATAACACACACCTGATGATAACAGGATCTTAAATAAATTTTCTAGAAGACTCGTTCTCCTCAATGATGGTCAAAGAGATCATCTATCCTTGTAAGAGGATACCAATTCTTAATTGTCAACTTTTTAAACATCATATAATCCACTCATACCATGATATTAATATATGCATTTTATTCAAAAAGGACTGGTGAACATGACAGAGAAGTACCAGGTTAGATGAAACCCTTAGCTTCCAAATCTACTAGTTGTTTCTTTAGCTCCTAAACCACCATTGTAGACATCCTATAATGTGGAATGGAAATCGGTTTTGCTGCTATAATTATCTCAATAGAGAACTCTACCTATCTCATCAGGGGTAAACCATAAAATTCATCTTGGAAGAAATACCTGAAGTGATCAACCATGGGAGGTAAATCTTCCTGACATGTCCCTTAGTCATGTAGATTTAAGATTGCGATCTGTGTTATCATCCCGCCCAACCCATGATGATCAGGTCCATCTCAGCTCGCCTGGACATCCCATTCACCTTTGTGATGAAAAGATCCACCCTATAGTGATGTAAAAATTACCCTACAATTATAACAATCAATAAAGGCTTCAAGTGGGACAAATCAGTCAATTACGAGGATAACATCGAAAACTATCATCTCTTAGTGATAGAGATCCTATAGGAAGTGACACCCACCAACCTCAAGGGGGCACTCCTTATAATAACAAACATTTGTTGTTCTAATCCTTAATAGAGTTTCTAACATCTAAACATCATCAAAAGTAAAAACACAGATATGAAGGATCTCCACAATGGGAACAAATATGAAACTATGAGAATCCCCTATATCAAATAGTGGAGAATCTAAAACGGAGGCAACAAGAATAGTTCCTATGAAAGTAGAGGGTTCGAGATCCATTTCTTGTAGGGTCTATTGCACTGCATAAGTCTAACATGTACCATTGCCTTGTGACACTAAATGGATACCCGTAGCTGATCCACCCTATTATCGCTGAGAAACTAGGGTCTGGCTACCATGGCCCTGACCACCACCTTAGCATGAGTGGCCTGGCATATTCCAATTTTTTGATTGTTGAGAAGCTACCGACCCATGACTTAATTTTGTAGTCAATGAAGACCCTCTCTCACAAGATACTAGAGGGAATGTCCTACAAAAATGATATAGATGGACTATCTTTCCATAGGATCAACACTTGAAATCATCCTATGGACACTGTAGTATTATATTCCAAAATCATTCAGACTTTTAGCATCACACATGGCTACATGAAGGTACGTCCTAACTACTATCATCACCATGAGAAATCTCCGGAAGATGCTTCCTAATACTGGTCAAAATAGTACTAGATATAGACTCTGAGTAGCCCTAGATCTCACATCCCAATTCCCTCAGATTATGCTTAGTAATCTATGATTGATTCACTTTAGAAGATAAAATAGTGATCTAAAATATATTTACCTGTGATATGATGTTGCACCTGAAATCATCCTAAAAAATCACAGCCTTTGATATATCATCACCCATCAGAATAGGTGTGAAGCATTGGAGCTCAATAAAGTGGTTTTAGTAATAAATAACTAATAAATCAACATACTCCATATGCATCAAATCACAGGATTTATTATACCTCACTATCTCGAGATATAAGTATTCATAGAATACTGTTCAAAAATATTCCCAAGACATATCCCATTAATGTTTCATCTGAGTTGTAACATCCCACCATCTCTTGGAGGAATAATGAAATATATATGTAGCGAGATTAAACCTACGTTATAGAGGAATATACATATGCTCAATGATCAATAACATGGCATATAACCCTGGATCTACATCTGATGGTCCACCATTCCCCAAAACAATTGACGGATACTACTGCTACAACAATTGATTCAGCTCATCCATACATGTTGAATACTATAGTGATCCATGGAAGGTATTCATGAAGCATGTAAAGTATTCATGACACTGTGACTTAGCCCCCTCATCTAGAACAATAGCTGGTTTCTCAGTTGGTAGGACTGGAGGATCCAATGGTAGCCTATGACCAACCACCTTTGGGATATGATCATCATTACACTCATGGTGTATATCTGGAGGTCTTCATAGAGGCACAACTCTACAAGGATATGCACACAACTCAGTTCAAATTATTTTCAATGTTTGTAGTTCAAGAGCATAATAACAAAACATGAGAAGAAAATCCTCAAAGGTTACAAAAGATGTGTACACGATGTGTAAAAGCCATACACAACATGTACCCTCATGATCCTACCTGGGCGTGTATTTCCGTCGTCATGGGAATGTAAACACCCAAGATACATGGCATGTCAGTCTAGTACATGGCATGTACTCTAATATCCCCTCTTATCCATATACTTTTACATGGCTATAAAAACATAGGATCTTCATGAGTAACTATACCCAGCATGTTCCAATAGTATACATTGTTCACAGGATGAAAACCATCATTTTATGTTATCCTTAATAGGGTAGGACACACAGTTACTTAGTACATGGCATGTAGAAATGGTAGATGACTTGTACATAAGAAAAGTGTTCTTATCGAATAGAATAAAACATTGTATGTGTTCTTAGAATCTCATTCCATGTTTTCAAGGTTTCCAAGAAGTATACCTCTGAAGATTCCCTAGAAACCTTGTTTTTTCAATGTTAGCTAAGGGTATGCCAGATTTCGATCTGTGGGGTCCCATACACCCTACGAATCAATGTTTGGAATCCCGATATATATCATATCATAACAGAAATTCAATATAAGACAATAACCTGATCCACCAAATTCTAATTGAAGAAGGCACATACCCCTTTGTGGAAAAAGTTTGGCATCCACCAAATTCGAATCATAGCACATACAAATACACCTATCAAAACATCATACATATCTATCGTGGTATCTAATAATGCAGTATGAAATTAGTAATTCTCATTAAATTTAATGGTAGGAATGAATGGCATGTGATATATAATAAGTTCATATATAATCCATCAAATTTCATACCCAAATATCATCAGGTTTCAACAAAATTGGACCACAATGGAATCAATAATAACAGAAAAATAAATGTTCATCACCCAATAGTGATGTCGAATCAACAATAACCACTCAAAATACCAAATCATTGTTATATTTTTGTAATTTTTATTGTCACTGTACATGGGGTATCTATTCTTAGGCATATTTTATTATCAAACTCAATTTCCTTCCTATATGTTTCTAATGTATCAAAAAATTAAGGAAAAACACAATGGAAAACCTCTGATATATAACTTTGTAAGTTCCCAGATCCAAGAGAAACTGAAAGGTTCCCCGTACTCGGTTGGCAACATGGCCTTAGGGGAATTTCCAAAAACACCATAGGCCATGAACTAACTGTTAAGGGCCTAGGTGTGATAGTGTGAAAATAATGCCCTTAGTAGAAGAGTGTTACACATCAGAGATAATAATTGTACATAACATAAGCAGTAATATGAGGCAATAATAGTAAATAGTAGAAGGATGACAATATAACAACCATATGTCATAACATACAAAGGATGATGTTGCATTTCACATGTTCTAGGAAAAAATTCAAAACATGTCACATTGAAATAATACATAATGAAAATACCAAAAGTAAAATAATACATTAGAAACTCAGTATCTTCACAAGCCTCAGCTTGTAACCATGTTGTATTTATATTAACAAAAAATCATGTACCAGTAGAAGGGTTCCTACCTTTATCGACTCTTACAACAACATAATCTCTTTGGGCCCAAAAAGGTGACCTAAATTTGGTATGAGACTAAATCCCATTAGGCACCCACCCATGGTTAGTGTGGATCTATCAATGAGAATATATAACAAGAACTGTATGACATGGAAAGCTGTAAGTTAGGAAGTACTCAAATGTAAATAGTCTTATAAGCACCAGTTCTAATTTGTGTTTATTTCATGTTCATTAATAATTCAATTACTTTAAACTATAAAGTTCTCTAGGTATATACTAGGACATATGATCACAATATAAAAGTAATCACAATTGGTGTCTCAAAAGACCATCTAAAAAGGTGTATGTGATGACTAAATCCAAGCATTTTCTTTAGCTTGTTAGACACACCATAATTCATTTCATTTCAATATTCAATTATAAGTAAATATCAACCCATTCCCTATAAACAGCTTCCAATAGAGCCCTTCCTTGGAATCACTCATTAGATTCCAGGATCGCTTGAAATATAAATAAAAGTCTTCAAGAGCTTGACCACTCCAACCGTGGCTCACTCACTACTAAATATGATGACATCCTATCGAGTTCATCTATGGTATTTTATCCATATCCATGGTTCACCCATGGTATATGGTGTAATATTCATATCAACCCAACCTTTACTTTTAACCTAGGGCTATGAATCACCCATTTCCATTTACCCCTTTATCATTTTATAGAAGAAAAAAAACATGTAAATTAAACAATTAAATGGATTTAATATCAATAACTCAAGTGGGAAATCCATCACATAGTCAAAAAATGTAAATTAAACTATTATAAGGCATAAAATTTAATAATCATAATTTTAAACAAACCATGAAGTGAATTTAAGGCATATGTCAAAGGCATCCTAGGACAAATGTCCATAAATGGTTATTCAAGGGAAACCTACCCATGGGGTGGCCCTCAATCAATGTAAATATCCCTAAACATGATTTAAAACATTTAATAAATTACCTAAAATTATCATGAAATATAAATAGGAAATATTAATTCATGGATACATCCTAATAATTGGTGTGTGACACTACAAAACATATAATCAACATGACAATTTTCAAAAGACATTAGACCACCTACCACATGCTAAGGACTCTCTTTATCCTGCATCATCCTCTAATTCGATCTAGAATAGTGTAGATCTAAAAAATTGGAATAATATATAAAGGGTTGATGACTAGATCACGATATGAAATCACGAATAATGACTCAATAGAAATCAATAACTCACCGAGGGGAATCCAACGCATCTGACATTGTTCGAATTGGAGATAGGATGAAGAAACAGGAGTTCACCCTATCCTCGGATCGCCTGGGCACATGGTTCATCGAATGAAGGTGTGAGTTTTTATATGTCTACGAAAAATGATTCTACATCTCTATTTAACACAAAAAAAGTAACATGTCATGTACTTGAAACTACACGCTATGATGTTTATGTTTTCATATGGATCCTGGCCAGACCACTACATAGTGTGTATTAGGATTATATGGTGTGTGACCCCAATTACATGGCATGAACCAATGTTACATGAAATTTCTCCCACTTTTTCATCCAATAACATAATAAAATCCTAAAAATATAATATTAATACCTCAATGGATGTACTGAGTTCCTTCGTAAGTTTTCATTTCGGGTATTATTCGCTTTGTTCTTCACATTTTCCTTAATTTGTTATTTATCTGATAGTTATATTTATATAATGACTTACAGAATGTCAAAAATTAAATAAATATCATTTATATTAAGTGTATGTGTATTATAATAATCTATATTATATATAATTATGACTGAGAATACACCGTTCATGGAGACATTACGATGTACATATGCATTGACGTTATTTATGTCATTATTTTCATATTGGAAGAAAGAAGGTAAATGAAATATGTTTATAGTTGTCAATATATATCATTATTCCAGTGTAATTATTTTTTCATAAATATCATATGAGTTCACTAAACCCATCCTTAATACATTACAAGTAGTCTGTGAATGAATCACATATCTTTGAGGGAGAATTAGTCCACACATCCTCAAACGCAATTGTAATATTTACACAAAATGGAAAGTATAAATACATGTGTTTTAAAAGGATTAAATCATATTATAAACACAATATGTAACATATATAAATATATTTTCCATCATAATTTCCACTATTATTGGTTGTAAGGAGAGATGAACAATCATCATTTTGTGAGGTTATAGTTCGATCTACACATAAATACTATGTTTGATACCCATTAAAATGAGGTGTGTGTAAGTGTAGTTATAACCATTAGAATAACCACATCGTAGTATATTGAATATAATTTTATTTTTATGCAATTATGTAATAAATATAGTGTAGGGTTGTAGAAAGAAAATAAAATAACGGATCTTGAGACAAGTTGTCACCTCTTAATCTGGTAGCTCATCTTTGTTTGTAACAAAAAACATTCCTAGATTACTTTCATCACAAGGGGAGGATTATAGGATGATTTTAGGGATGTTGGTAAGAGTATTGGGAAGATCATGGCCAATACTAAGTGGTTTTATATGTTTTAAGAAGAGGGATATGTGGTGTCCTTTTATAGAGAAGGGAAGGACATAGTTGGAATTTTTTAAAAGAAGCTAGTTTTTCCCACGTTTTAACCTATAAAAGTAATAAATAACGAAATGAACTAAATAATATAAGGTTAATGGAATAAAAATATCCAGAAAATGGGTTTTGGGAATATTTCTTGGTACTTTTGGGTCATAAATTTATGTTTTAGTACTCTCTTAGCTGAATTTTTTCTATTAACCAGTGTAATCAATTTTAATCACCTTCAAAAATATTTTTTGTAAAAAACTCAGTTGAACATATTATAAATTATAAATTATACTGATTAAAAATATGGAATCAATTTTTCTAAATTATAATCATAGATGTGGTGGATGTAAATTTAAAATAATAATCCCACTGATGGGATGACATTGCGGGGTTTTAAAGAAAAAACATCAACTTTTTTCAAATTTTTATGCACAATTTCAATGTAAAATTGGATAAAATGTCCTAAATTGGATTAATTGATAACAATATGATATAAGTATACATTAAACCAAATTAAAATATAATTTAGTCTCATTAAGAAATTAGATTAAAATGCAGTTTTGAAATAAAATTTGGTATTTTTCACTATTCATCAAAAAATGAAGGTTCTTAGAAAAATACCAAAAATTCACTCTAAGATAATTTATAATTTTAAAATTTAAAAAAATTATTATATGATATAAAATTTATAATTGGGTTTAAAAATCAATTTTATTTATTTTCACATAAGGACATTAAAAGTAGTTTATTTGAAAAAATTGTATTTTTAAACAAATAATGACATTAAAATAAATAATATCTATCATTATAAAAATATTGTATTTATATAACAAAATTATAGAAAATATATTAAAATTATTTATTTCCATTCATAATTAAAATTTTAATGGCATGGTTATAATTTCATCATGTAAATAATTATTAAAATATAATTTTGTTTTGTTGAAACATCAATGTTGTGTGTAATGTATGCCCTGTTAGTGTTGTGTGAAAAATATACCAGGTTGATTTTATGTGTAAAATTTGTTGAGTAAGTTTTGTCTGAAAAGAATGGTTGAATTATTGGATTTCAAGTCATAAATAAAAAATTATTTTATTTGAAAAAAGGTCTATAAAAACATGGGGTGTTACATTATACCCTCATTAAAATAAATTTTAACATAAAAAATCATCACTTCGGTAAAGAATGTGCTTAATTTTGCATCATCATACCTTAAATTCCCCACATTGCTTCTTCTAACCCAGGATTTCTCCAAAAAATATTGATAGGGTGATTAGTCTTAATTCATAAAACACTATCTAATCTGTCTATAATTTCAACTGGTTGTTCTTCATAAGAATGACCATACTCCACTATTATGATCTATGATTTTAGTACATGTGAATGGTTATTTATGAAATTCCACATGAGAGATACATGTAACACATCCTATAATTGAGATTCATTTTTGGAAGTTTCAAATGGTTTCCAATCATCCCGACATGATCAATTATTTAAAGGGACCAATATATCTAGGTCCTAATTGTCCATTCTTCTTGAATCTCATAACATTTGTCTATGGAGAGATTAATAGAAAATTTTTTCTCACTAACATATAATTATAGATCACAACATCAATTATCATCATAATGTTTACACCAACTTTGATCTACCTTTATATGCTGCTGAATGGTTCCAACTATCTTGAACAATTATTCATGTATCTCATGGCCCTATAGCTTTCCTTCTCCATACTATTCCAACATATTAGAGCCCTAAATTTATTCTCATATATAGATTAAAAAGGTTCCATCTTAAATATTTATTGAATCGTATTGATTTAAGAAAAATAAACCTGAGGAAGGTTTTGATCACAACCACCTTTGAAATCCAAAGAACATGATCTCAACTTATCAACCAGGGTTTGAATTATTATTTTAGATTCAGCATCCATATATGGATGATAAGAAGTGTTGAAACCCAATTTTGTGTCATGTTCTTGTTGAAGGCTTGTACAGAATATTGAGGTGAAACTTACATCTTGATTCGATACAATAGAATGTGGTACTCTGTGTAGCCTTTCCACATAATGTAAATTCAGGAAATCTGATTTGGAGAGAATTATTCTTCGCTAATGATGAAGTTTGGTTACTTAGTAAAATGATCGACTAACACCCATATAACATTGTACCCTTTCAAGATTATGTTTAGTTCAATGGAAAAAACGATAGTGACGTTCTCCCATTTCTATTATGGTATGTGTAATGGTTGTGAAAACACCTTTGACATTTGTCTTTATGCCTTAACTTGTTGGAATACCAAGGACAAAGATACAAAATCTATGACACCTCTCTTCATTCAATCCCACCCAAAGTATTCTTTCATGTCCATATTCATCTTTATACTTACAAGATGAATAGATAATGGAGAGCTATGAGCTTCCTATAATAGAACCTTCTTTAAATATGGTATGGAAGGAACAAATACACGGATCTTGAACCTTATCATTCCATCCTAATATTGTTCAAACTCTTTAACTTTCTTAGATTTCTTTTACAGCTAAACATATTATTTCTACACCTCCTGAATCTTTACATAGATATAGGGATAAAAATTCATTTCAAAAATATCTGATTTTCCCCCTTCAATCTAGATTTCTAGATGCATTAATTTAAAAACACATAAATTGTAATACCCTAGGTAAATAAAGAATATGTCATCTTTATATTTATCCCTCTTTGTGAATCAAATATTAATATTACTTTAAAGGGGATGCTATGCTCGATGGCGTACCCAACACGCAACAACGAGTTTCTTGGGAATCTTACGTTGCACACAAGTAATAAAATAATATTATTTTAAATATTAGTTAACGAGTAGTCGTTGTACTGGCAGGAATGGATAGAAATAACTAAAATATGATTATATATGTTTTTAAATGTTTTTACATTTACCCAATAAAAGATAAAGGCTTAAAATACGGAAAGAATTCAATTTTAGGCGTATATGCCCTAGTTTTCACTAAAGGTTCACTTATCACCTTTTAATGGAGAAATGTCATTAAATATAGTTTTGATCACTCTTATACATTCTTTTGGACCAAATAAAAATCTTCTTTATAATCGGGACATTTAATTTTACTTTGTGTAAATTTTTTGTATTCTTTGGATAAAGTACATTTTTTAATGAATAGTGTAAAATGTTGTATTTTAATTCAAAACCTCTTTTTGATATAATTTATTTATATAATTAGATTATATTTTTAATTGGTTTTAAAGTGAAATGAGAAAATATTTTTACCATTAAATCCAATAGTGGTCGTTGGAATTAATTTCACTTTGAAATCAGACTTAAACTAGCGTCAATCTTTTGATACTTATTGTTTTATAAAAACACGCTATTTGCTCTGACAGTGGGAATTAATTATTAAATTAATTAATGTGAATTATATGTTTTGAATTTTGTAAAATAGACTTCATTTTTGAATTCGTAATATCAAATATATCTTAGGGTGAATTTTTGGTAATTTTCTGAAAAACATCAATTTTTGATGAATAGTGAAACCACTAAGTGGTACTTATAAAGACTGATTTTCCGTTTAAATGAAATTTTGCCATCATTGCGTTTTGAATTTCAAAAATCCGACATACATGGTTGTCATTAAGAAGTAAAATGTGGTTCAATGGGATAAAAATAATTTTTTGGTGAATAATAACTTATTATGTTCTTAATCGTGATTAGTGGTAATTAGGGTAGTTTAAGGTATAAATAATGCTTTAGTAATATGAAATGACCACGACACATGTCTCAAACTTATTGGATATGTCATGGACGACCAAGAAAATCCATGGGTCAACTTGGGGACCCCATGGAGACACTTTGGTTGGGAAATGACATAAATAACTTTTTATTTAATGTAAAAGTAAAAATGACACAAACATAATATGTTTTATGAAAACAATTTTTACATGGGGTTATAAAGATCAGATTTTTGATTATAAATAGTAATTGGAACGATAAAAAGATTTCCTACACCATAGTAGTTTTTTTTATAATTTTTAGAAATTAAATAAATTAAATTATTTATGACATAATAATGATGCAGCGATGACATCATTATTTGATGATTTAAATAAAATGGAAAGATAATGTAAACTCTATGAACTACACATCTCCAAAACCAATTGGATGAGTGGATTTCGAACCCTTATCACCTTATACACGAATTATATCAATGTGGGACCTTTTAAAACCGAAACACATTTTCAAATAAAGTAATATTTCCTTACTTTCCAAAAGTGCCCCTCCTCTCCTCTTATAAAAGGCCCCCACCTCTACCTCCTTTCACACACTCCTCAAGCCTTTGGCTCAGCCAACCCCTGATCATTTACTATGTCCACATCCCTCTCCTCATCCTAGAGGATTACCTTTGGGAAGAATCCTTTCAAAGGAATCCTTTAGGCTCAAATCAAAAGGAGTTACACTTTTAAAGGTAATTCATTCTCTCTTGTTCATTTGTTTTATTTTGCTTCTCCAACCCTCTAAACTCTTTTTATTTACTTATTTTGTAACAAAACCAGTATATTAAATATTCTAGTATGTTTTTATAAGATTTATTTGAGCTACACTCTCACACAACTACATAAAATGGTTAAAGAACATACGGTTTCCGTGGATGGAGTAATTCTGCCTCCCGAAACGATGATTGTTCAATACTCATTTAACACCTTTAAAGGTGGCCATTATGATGTCACTATTTTTATATATGATATATAATATGTTTATTTTTTTCTTTAAGCTTCTGTATTTTTCATTTTGGGCATACCTTTATGGTTTCCATTGTGGTTAAACACGATATCTTCATTTAAGGAAGTGCGGACTACCGCCCCCTCAAAGTGATGTGATTCGTTAATGCCATATGTGGGACGTGTAAAGGATGGATTTAAAGATATTATATATGATGTTATACTGGAATTATAATATACCTCTATATCATTATTATTTAATTCCATTAAATAATGAGATAGAAATGAAAGTAGCGTTCATGCGTACGTACGGCTTACCGTCTCCATGAACGGTGTATTTCATTTCTTATCCCCGAATGTAATATACTATTAAAAGTATATGTATATAATGGATATATATAATGAATGATACATCTAAATGATGAATATAATTCTGGAATTAAAATATACGTACCTCTCATTTAATTTTAAATTTCATTAATATGACAAAGAAATGAAAGTAGCGTTCATGCATACGTACGGCTTACCGTCTCCATGAACGATGCATTTCATTTCTTACCCCTAAATGATTATGTAATATTATAAATACATGTATATGGTGGATATATATGATAAATATTATATCCAAATTGGGAATTTCATTCTGGATATAAAGAACCTTTGACCACACGAACAACATGTAAATTGTAAGAAGTCCACTTTCACCTTAAGAACCAAATATTGAGAAAACAAACATTATTAACTTAAATGGTTACATAATGTTTATAACATAGAAATAAGTGATATAAAAGGAATAATGAACTTTAAAAAGGTTCTTAATCAATTATAAATTAACTCAAGTTTATTATTCAGGACGTTAAAGAACGATCGAGTCAAGTCGGACCTAAGGTAAGGGACTTCGTCTCAATCTCCTTTCATTGAGGCATATTTCGTTTTATACACAACTTTCTTTTTTATGGTGTATAAACCCCCTTTGACTTTTACTTTTATAGAAAAGGAATCTTTTTCTACAAAGCATTTTACAAAATGACAAAAAGGAATGTTTCTTTTAACATACGTGGCGACAATGACCTTTTCCGCCGTCGCGAGTATTATTTGGTCATTGGCTTCCTCAACAAGCCGTATTGTTTTTAGAATAAAATAAATACCATATACTCTTTTATGTATTTTGGTATTGAAAATGGTTTTGAAAAAGGATTCTATTATGTCAATATATTTATGATATGTTTTGATTGAAATGTGGAAATGTTATCATTACTTTATATTGGTTTTATGTTTTATGATTTTATATTGATACTTGGAAATTTTAATGGGTGGTTACGTTATAAACCATATGACGGGTGGTGCCGTGAATACCAGGATGGGTGGTTACTTTATAACCTCCAATGCATTGGGTATGGAAGTCGGTCGTATGGCTATTCCATTAAGTATGTATGGAAATTGGCCGTATGGCTATTCCATTAAGTGATATGTGTGGAAGTCGACTGTATGGTTATTCCACATAAGTATGTTTATGTCCCAAGTTACCTTTATATATGATATGTGTTCTTTATATGGGTTTTATTGTAATCCTTTGGTTACAAAAAGGTATGTAATGATATTTTATTCAGTGAAGAGTTTTTACTACTTCATAAAGGTGAAAAGTATTACCTTGATAAAGTATACATGGTTTTTCTATTTGATTTGATAAACTAACAGTTTTTATTCTTTGTGTATCCCTTACTATGTTTTTATGCCTATCCCATGTTTTTGAAATGTTTTTCATAGGACTTAGCATAGAATAGGGTCAAGGATGGGATCAAGGGAAAGTCATGCTACCTAAAACATGAAACAAGACATGTTTCTTTTTAAGAATTTTTATTTTATGGAAATTTATTAGAAGAGACTACTTTGTAATCTTTTGAGATGTAATAGTTATGTCCTAATTCTCTAAAACTCTAAACCTGAAAAGATCCTCAATGTGAATTATTCATTTAATTCAATTTTAAGTAAGATTTAAGGCTGGGGCCTTATAGTTGGTATTAGAGGTCGGTTTAGATAACTTTAGAGGTTAGGGTATTCTTTAAGTATAAGTGGCATTACCATAATGGTTAGGATTTCAGACAGTGTACTAGTTTTAGATAAAGTGAATGAGTAAGAATATCTTAGTGTTTATCTTCCTCATTAGTACACGATGGTTTTGTTGTTATACTCACACTGACCCTTTTTGGTTTTAGTAAATGGCTGGATCTAGCAGGCACCAAGGTAACAGTGGATGTGAAGGAAACTGTGACAGTTTTCTGAGCGAGCAACTGAATGATATGGGAGCTGCAATGAGAACTCTTTTGTTTTTCCTCAACCAACTATCTGGAGTCATGATTGACCACCTAAACCTTGGATATTTCTCTAAGGCATCATATATGCAAGAAACAAATCCCTACGTAACTACATGTAATAATCATAGAGGTAAGTGTGTTCAAAAACCTATGTGTCAAAGATGTGGAAAGAAACACCTAGGAAAATGTTTCAAAGGGATAGAAATATGCTATAGATGTGGAAATGAAGGTCATAAAGCAAGAACCTTCCATGGAAAAAGGAAGCATCCAGTTGACTCGAGGAAAGGGAAAGAAGTTCTTTCTGAGGGATCAATTGAATGTTTTAAATGTGGTGTGCATTGTCATTATGCAAACACATGTCCTATGAAGATGTTTCGTGAATGGGGTCACCAAGAGCGTACAAATGTTTGTTTACCACTACCTAATGCCATTCCGATTGAGGATGAAGAGACTGACAATGACCAATCAAAGGTATGTATTATTTCATGACTATTGTTTTCCTCTTTTGGAATCTTAGGATATGATTCATGATTTTGTTTGTAGGAAAGAGGTATTTCGGAATAAGTTGGAAAGGAATGGTTAATGGATCATGAAGAATGTTGAATAAGTAAGATCTCAACATATAAGGGCTTCAAGAGTTATGGTGGAATTATTAAGAGTATAAAGTCTCTTTTGATAATGGGGTTACATTAGAATACTTTTTATATTATGTGTAAACCTGATGTTTAATATATGAAATTTTATTCAAGGAATAGTTATCTCTTCTTTTGTGGACATAGTTATAAAGAACCATTTGGGTTTATATGATCCTAACTTTTGAGGTAATTATGGGCTAATATATGTTATGATTGAAGTGAAAGGCATGAGATAAAATTGAGGATAAATTATGTTATAGTTATTTTTAATGATTTTATCCCTTTTTGGGGAATTATTTAAGAATTATAGAGTTTTGAAAAAAGGACAACACGCAGACCGTGTGACAACCCGTTGCGTCAGACAAAGCTGCAGGAATCGAACCCACAACCAAAGTGCGACTGGTATTTATCGCCTACCACTGGACTACGTGAAGTCCCTGGTTAGTTTGACTGATTCTTTCTGGTTATATGATTTTATGAATTAATAGTAAGATGATTTTGGGTTATTATGAAAATGATTATCCTATCACGGAGGATATGTGATTAGGTTAATTACTTTTCAATACGGGACTTTAGGAGAAACTGATGTTGTTTGAAGATAAATGTTACGATTTAACTTAGAAGACTATGTGACTAAATCCCTAAAATGATTGGGTTTCAATCTTAGATTGGTTTACTTTGAGGAATTTTTATGGACAAATTTGTTTATCGGATGGTCCTCGTTGAACTTTGGATTTTGTTGGACAAATTTTGGAGATTAAGAATAGATTTTCTTTTTCTAAAGGGTATCCTTTTCTGGATTATCTGACCTTGTACTAACCTTATTGGTTTTGGTTATGGTTAAGGTCTAATGATATGGGAAGTATATAGTTCTGTTTTGTGGATTAGGTGATTCTCTAGAAGTTGATTATAGTACTCTTAATTTGAACAAGTCTTCCTAAATACTCGCCTTTTGGAGAAAATATGAGTTTGTGTAAGGAATATAATAAAATTTGAGAGTCAACATGATAAGTGATTATGTTTCCTTATGAATAAATTCCTCAGTAAAAAGTAACTTAAAACAAAAATGTTGTCTATTAACTTTTCCTACTGGGGAATCGAATACCATTTAACCCATCACAAGGTTGTGATTCTCTCATGGTTAACTTTCTCCTAAACATGTTTTCTATCACTCTCCATCAGAACATGACCCTATGTTTTCTCCTCCATGTCCATGTTTTCATACTTGGAATCCTAGTATGGGTTAACTCGGGTGACCTTTGTACTTATCTTTCTTTGTTTTAAAGTGATTGTTTTACCGATCCTTGTTCCGATGTGGGACTTTCACGGATGTTTCCAAGCCCAATTTTAAAATTGCGAGGATGCAATTCCCAAAAGGGGGGAAGGATGTAACACCCCAGGTAAATAAAGAATATGTCATATTTATATTTATCCATATTTCTGAATCAAATATTAATATTACTTTAAAGGGGATGCTATGCTCGATGGCGTACCCAACACGCAACAACGAGTTTCTTGGGAATCTTACATTGCACACAAGTAATAAAATAATATTATTTTAAATATTAGTTAACGAGTAGCCGTTTTACTGGCGGGAATGAATAGAAATAACTAAAATATGATTATATATGTTTTTAAATGTTTTTACATTTACCCAATAATAGATAAAGGCTTAAAATACAGAAAGAATTCAATTTTAGGCGTATATGCCCTAGTTTTCACTAAAGGATCACTTATCGCCTTTTAATGGAGAACTGTCATTAAATATAGTTTTGATCACTCTTATACATTCTTTTGGACCAAATAAAACTCTTCTTTAGAATCGGGAAATTTACTTTTACTTTGTGTAAATTTTTGGTATTTTTTGGATAAAGTTCATTTTTTAATGAATAGTGTAAAATGTTGTATTTTAATTCAAAACCTCTTTTTAATATAATTTATTTATATAATTAGATTATATTTTGAATTGTTTTTAAAGTGAAATTAGAAAATATTTTTACCATTAAATCCAATAGTGGTCGTTGGAATTAATTTCACTTTGAAATCAGACTTAAACTACTGTCAATCTTTTGATACTTATTGTTTTATAAAAACACGCTATTTGCTCTGACAGCGGGAATTAATTATTAAATTAATTAATGTGACTTATATGTTTTGAATTTTGTAAAATAGAATTTATTTTTGAATTCGTAACATCAAATATAGCTTAGGGTGAATTTTTGGTAATTTTCTGAAAAACTTCAATTTTTGATGAATAGTGAAACCACTAAGTGGTACCGATAAAGACTGATTTTCCGTTTAAATGAAATTTTTCCATCATTGTGTTTTGAATTTCAAAAATCCAACATACATGGTTGTCATTAAGAAGTAAAATGTGGTTCAATGGGATAAAAATAATTTTTTGGTGAATAGTAACTTATTAAGTTCTTAATCGCGATTAGTGGTAATTAGGGTAGTTTAAGGTATAAATAATGCTTTAGTAATATGAAATGACCAAGACACATGTCCCAACCTTATTGGTTGTGTAATGGCCAACCAAGACAAGCCATGGTTCAACTTGGGGACCCCATGGAGACACTTTGGTTGGGAAATGACATAAATAACTTTTTAATTAATGTAAAAGTAAAAATGACACAAACATAATATGTTTTACCAAAACGATTTTTACATGGGGTTATAAAGATCATATTTTTGATTATAAATATTCATTGAAAATTTAAAAATATTTCCTACACCATAGTATTTGTTTTATAATTTTTAGACATTAAATAATTGGATTATTTATGACATAATAATGATGCAGCGATGACATCATTATTTGACGATTTAAATAAAATGGAAAGATAATGTAAAATATATGAACTAAACATGTCCAAAACCAATTGGATGAGTGGATTTAGAACCCTTATCACCTTATACACGAAGTATATCAATTTGGAACCTTTTAAAACCGAAACACATTTTCAAATAATGTAATATTTCCTTACTTTCCAAAAGTGCCCCTCCTATCCTCTTATAAAAGGCCCCCACCTCTACCTCGATTCACACACCCCTGAAGCCTTTGTCTCAGCCAACCGCTGCCCATTTACTCTCTCCACATCCCTCTCCTCATCCTAGAGGATTCCCTTTGGGAAGAATCCTTTCAAAGGAATCCTTTAGGCTCAAATCAAAAGGAGTTACACTTTTAAAGGTAATTCATTCTCTCTTGTTCATTTGTTTTATTTTGCTTCTCCAACCCTCTAAACTCTTTTTATTTACTTCTTTTGTAACAACATCAGTATATTCAATATACTAGGATGTTGTTATAAGATTTATTTGAGCTAAACTCTCACACAACTACATCAAATGGTTAAAGAACATACGGTTTCCATGGATGGCGGAATTCTGCCTCTCGAAACGATGATTGTTCAATACTCATTTAACACCTTTAAAGGTGGACATTATGATGTAACTATTTTTATATACGATATATAATATGTTTATTTTTTTCTTTAAGCTTCTGTATTTTTCATTTTGGGCATACCTTTATGGTTTCCATGGTGGTTAAACACGATATCTTCATTTAAGGAAGTGCGGACTACCGCCCCCTCAAAGTGATGTGATTGGTTAATGCCATATGTGGGACGTGTAAAGGATGGATTTAAAGTTATTATATATGATGTTATACTGGAATTATAATATACCTCTATATCATTATTATTTCGTTCCATTAAAGAATGAGATATAAATGAAAGTAGAGTTCATGCGTATGTACGGCTTACCGTCTCCATGAACGGTGCATTTCATTTCTTATCCCCAAATGTTATGTAATATTAAAAGTATATGTATATAATGGATATATATAATGAAGGATACATCTAAATGATGAATATAATTCTGGAATTAAAATATAAATACCTATCATTTAATTTTAAATTCCATTAATATGACAAAGAAATGAAAGTAGTGTTCATGCGTACGTATGGCTTACCGTCTCCATGAACGGTGCATTTCATTTCTTACCCCTAAATGATTATGTAATATTATAAATACATGTATATTCTGGATATATATGATATATATTATATCCAAATCAGGAATTTCATTCTGGATATAAAGAACCTTTGACCACACGAACAACATGTAAATTGTAAGAAGTCCGCTTTCACCTTAAGAACCAAATATTGAGAAAACAAACATTATTAACTTAAATGGTTACGTAATGTTTATAAAATTACAATAAGTGATATACAAGGAATAATGAACTTTAAAAAGGTTATTAATAAAGTATAAATTAACTCATGTTTATTATTCAGGACGTTAAAGAACGATCAAATCAAGTCGGACCTGAGGTAAGGGACTTCGTCTCAATCTCCTTTCATTGAGGCATATTTCGTTTTATACACAACTTTCTTTTATACGGTGTATAAAACCCCTTTGAATTTTACTTTTATACAAAAGGAATCTTTTTCTACGAAGCGTTTTACAAACCGACAAAAAGGAATGTTTCTTTTAACATACGCGGCGACAATGACCTTTTCCGCCGCCGTGAGTATTATTTGGTCTTTGGATTCCTCAACAAGCTGTAATGTTTTTAGAATAAAATAAATACCATATACTCTTTTATGTATTTTGGTATTGAAAATGGTTTTGAAAAAGGTTTCTATTATGTCAATATATTTATGATATGTTGTGATTGAAATGTGGAAATGTTATCATTCCTTTATATTGGTTTTATGTTTTATGATTTTATATTGATACTTGGACATTTTAACGGGTGGTTACGTTATAAACCATATGACGGGTGGTGCCATGAATACCAGGACGGGTGGTTACGTTATAACCTCCAATGCATTGGGTATGGAAGTCGGCCGTATGGCTATTCCATTAAGTATGTATGGAAATTGGCCGTATGGCTATTCCATTAAGTGATATGTGTGGAAGTCGACCGTATGGTTATTCCACTTAAGTATGTTTATGTCCCAAGTTACCTTTATATATGTTATGTGTTCTTTATATGAGTTTTATGGTAATACTTTGGTTACAAAAAGGTAATTAATGATATTTTATTCAGTGAAGAGTTTTTACTACTTCATAAAGGTGAAAAGTATTACCTTGATAAAGTATACATGGTTTACTATTTGTTTTGATAAACTAACAGTTTTTCTTCTTTCTGTATCCCTTACTGAGTTTTTATGCTCATCCCAATTTTTTGAAATGTTTTTCACAGGACATAGCTTGGAATATGGTCAAGGATGGGATCAAGGGAAAGTCATGCTACCTAAACCATGAAACTAGACATTTTTCTTTTTATGAATTTTTATTTTATGGAAATTTAGTAGAAGAGACTACTTTGTAATCTTTTGAGATGTAATAGTTATGTCCTAATTCTCTAAAACACTAAACCTGAAAAGATCCTCAATGTGAATTATTCATTTAACTCAATTTTAAGTAAGGTTTAAGGCTGGGGCCTTATATAAATAATGTATCTTTTGTGATCCTCATCATGGTTGAGTTAGCATTATCCTTCCAACTCAAAGCATTGGACACCTTGTTTGCTTTATTAGGGTGGTAATTCATTAAGAAATGATAATCCATTATTAAGTATGAACATATTATCTAGAACATGTTCAAATAATTCTATGTTAATATATTTTTCATTATGTAATTAATTATATATATATTATATATTTCTCTATAAGGATAATGCCTCTATATCTTTGATGAAAACATTATCGACGCTGACTCCAAATCATGAGTTCGGTAATTTTTCTAATGACTATTTAACTCCCATGAGGCATAAGTGATAACTATTTTATTGAGTATAAGGACACAACAAAACCATTAATTGATTTATTTCTATCGATTACAAACCCTTTTCTACTATAGGGTAATTTATGCAAGGTACACTAACTAACCTTATCTTCTATTCAATGAAATTTTCCATAAAATCATATGTAGAGATGAACGAGACACCCTTTTGAGTTAACATGGTTAGGGGATTATATAATCTCAAGAAATTCTCCAAAAGCCATCGATAATATCTCTCTAAACAAGAAATCTTTAAATCTTAGTCACCAATGATAGTCTATGCCAAAATTTAATATACTCCTTCTTTGATGGATCAACTAATATAATATCTATTGATATTATATGACCTAAAAATGAAACTTTTATAAGAAAAATTCATATTTGTAAATTTTTCATATAGTTTCCCATTCCTTAGGGAATTTAGTACAATTATCATGTGATATTCAAAATCTTACAATATTTTTGAATATATATGAATATCATCTTTAAAGACTATAAAAAACTGGTCAAGGTAATCTGTAAATAGACTAGTCATTAAATCCATGAAGATAACAAGGGGAATTAGTAAGAAAAAAACAAGTCATTGTATATTAATAGTGTACATACCTTGAATGGAATTCCATATTGGGAATATACTCCTACTTGAAACTCAATTTATGATATCTAGAATATAGGCCAATCTTGGAATATTATTGGGCTTGGATTTTTTGATAAAAAAAATAATCAATACATTGAAGAGGATATGTGTTCATGATTTTTATCTTGTTCAACTCCCAATAATCAATACAGTTTCACATTGATCGAAATTTCTATTTCAAAAAAAGAACCAGTACACCCCATGATGCCATAATTTTCCAAATTACCACCTTATCAAGGTTTTCTCATATTTTGTTCTTCAAATACTATAACTCATTAAATAGCATTTTATAATGAGTATTTGAAATTGGTGTAGAACTTGGTATGAGTTTTATTGAGAACTTAACTTCACATTTTGGTGAAAATATATGAATCTCTTTTAAAAATTCATCCAAAAAATATTGAAAATTGGAAAATCATCAATGCCAATTTTCTCCCCATTCATTTGAGATAAACAACCCTTATGAATTGGAATTAAGACCCACGCAGTTGATGTAATATATATTTTAAATTAATAATTATAGTCACATGTATGGATGATAATAAGAGAGTTTTAAATATAAAATGTAACATCCATTCCTTGACAATTAATGTGGGATTTATATAGTGAAAGAAAATCCATTTATAATATAACATCAAATTCAACCAAAGGAAGAGTGAACAGATTTTTAGTAAGCACATTCCCTAAAAATTCAACGAGAGTAGAATCATAGACTTGGGATTCAATTATCTTACCATTATGGGATTGCACTAATAATTCCACTTCTATTTTTTTGGTGGAATCATAACACCCATAGACAAATCTTTAGATATGAAAGGGTGGCTAGATCCATAGCGGAATATGACATTAGCAGTTATAGATTTAATGGTCATTATACCTCTCATCATGTCGTTAACACAAACCTCATCAGAAATAGTGATTTCCTGATATTTTTCCTTTTCCCTCATCTTAAGGGGTTTCAAACTTTGATCATCATCACTAGTCCTTAGGTTTGGACAGTGGGTAACATAATTCCTGTTATCCATAAAATTTTATAACTGAATCATGGGAGGTCAATTCTATGTTGTTTTTATCCATTAGTACTATTTTATAACTTCTTTATATCACTTCAATAATAAAATTCCCAATGGAATTACCTTCCACACATAAAAAATTTATTAAACAAAATAAGAAAATTTCCATCTTGCTTCCTCCAACACCTAAAGCCTAAAGTAAAGATCTTATTTTTCTCTTCATAGTTTTCAGATTTTCCCTTAAACTGTATCTTCGTTTTCTTTTCAAAATCATTGGATTGCTATGTGATCCAAACCACTATTTGAACCTTGATTTCATGATTCACAATCTCTTTATATCTAATAAAGTATCTTATGGACAATACCCTTCAAATACTTTGAGTCAATCCACTGAAGAGCCTATCAACATTACATTTGCGTTGGATGATAATTATTGAACTGTACCTCCCATGTCTTATGAAATTACCCATATAGATACAAAAATATTCATTATTCCTTTGAATAAAATCAAGGAACACTTTCTTCATCATTCTACAAAGAATATTTGGAAATTACATGTTGAAAAATATGTTCTTGAACAATTCCCAATATACAGATTCATTCTCATATTTCTACCTCATTTTCATGATTATAGTCCACCATTGGTCTGCTTCACCTTGTACATTAAAAACAACCAGAATGACATTCTCATGATCTGAACACTATATAATTAAGAATATATTTTCAATAGTACTGATCCATTATTCAGCAATAAGTGGATCATAAGACCATATTAATGAAGGTGGATGTTTCCTCATAAAAGACTCAACTGAATGAGGGTCTTTCCTTTACTCAATTTTAAATACACAATGATTCATAGCATTGAAATGATGTGTGAGAATATAAATGAGTTTTTAATTCACTATGACTTATCATTTGGCTACCTATGAGGAAAATCATTTCATTTTTCATCACAATCTCCATTGACATGTTTTAGTCAGGTTCCAACAATTGAGTAAAACCAAATGTATAGAGTAATAAATAATATTCATATTGAGGAAGCATATAATCATGAAAAGAAAATTATAGTACTTATAAATAATGATTCATTCCATAATCCAATAAAACTTAGGTTTATCCAAGTTTATACATAGTGAAATTCTATTTAAATTCTTCATAATGGTTCATAAATAGTTTTGGAATTTCAAAAGCATTTTCACGGAGAGTGTCAAACCAGGTGTGTAGCGGGGCCTGTTGTGTAAAATGTTACCTTGAGTCTTGCACAGAACATATTTTTGAATTTTTTACACCTATGCACATATGTTCCAATTCCTCATCTACTTGTAGTATATATTCATGGGTGTATTTCTAAGAAAACACTCACTCTATACATTACCATAATTCAAATACATTTTCATATTCTTTTCCATAGCCTTAGAATTGACCCTAGACATTACCATAAGGGTTTCACTAAGGTTTTATAATCATAGATTCCTAATATTAACTAGATATTTTCACTGATTGAAACAATAGTTACCCTAAATTGTCATATAGTCACATTAAATATTTTTTTTGGAATACTGAAAAAGATTATACAAATAGATTCCCAAAGAATATATTAGTCTACTATCTTTGGAAAGACAGAAACATAAAAATAGGTATATAAGTGAGATACATCATCTTCTAATAGGTTCTTCATGACTTGAACCCATATTAGAAGCATCATAATTAATACATATCAACATAACATAGAGAAAAAAACATTAAAAATGGTGAGATTAGATGTTCAGTAGAGGTAAACAAAACAGACATGTGATTATAAGTATGGGCATAATGGTACGAGAACATGGGAATAACATTGGAAGATCGTAGAATTTATATCATAAGATCATAAACATTAATCTTGGAAAAAATAATGGTAGTACATAAGACAATAATCATAAATAAAAAAAGAAAATATGCCATAAAATCATAACATAGGAATAAAAACTAGAATTGTGGCAGATACATAAGTATATAATATGATTTCTATAATATCCATGTAACACTACCAAGACCTTATTGGTAGTATGGATTAACTCCCCATGCCATCTTGGTAGTCATGGTTCACTCCCATAGAGATCTTAGTAGCATGGGTTTAATCCTCAAACCATCTTGGTAGATATAGTTCACTACCATGTCTATTTTATTTTTCAACTATCATTAACAATATAATATTAGTCTATATAATGAGATATAAATCTTTTCCCAATGCAGTAGTGGGAGATTTGGGTCACACCCATATTTTAATGAAATCACACATACATGTGCCGCAAGATCTTTAGAAATTATACCATAACCCATGAAATTAAATGGGTATTATAAAAATGAAATCATATCATAACCTACAAAAAAATATAAGTTTAATAATAATCTCATAACAAATATAACCAATGAAAAGAAATAGGTTTCAAAGAATATAACATGTTAGAGGGAAATATGTTTTAATAAAGATCATTCCATAAGTAACATAATACATTTTGAGAGAGAATATAAATGTAAACAATTAATAACTTCCAAAAAAAGAAATGTGTATCACCAACGAAATATATCTTAGATGAGAAATAATTATGAAATAACTTTAAAAAACATTTCTTGAATTAATTATCCTATCTGTATTGAAAAACACTTTCTAAAACAAAAAACTGTTTGTAAATTCTTTTATTTATATTTGATAAATTATAAAAGAATATTTTAAAACCATAAAATATTGCTAAAAATAATTTTTAAATTAAAATTATCTTCAATTATCATTTGAAAACATTTTTGAAATCATGGTTTTTGAATAAAACAGATTTCCGACCGCGTAGATAAATTCAACTAGATATTCATAAAAACATTTCATAAATATCTAAAGTAACAAAGATTAAAAAAGTGGAACATAAACATGAATATATCATGAATAATAATAGGATATAAAAATTCATGGGTTTTCATGAGATATGGATCATAATATTTCATCAAAGGAATCATAATAAAAAACATTCTCAAAAAGCGATGAGATTGTTTTAATAAATTCATAAAACATTGTAACTTAAAATCACACTCTTGATGTAAGAAAATGAAATTTAATTAAACTTAAAATATCATTGAAATAAGGATATTCATGTTATAAAATGTAAAATAGGAGTATACAAACCTCTATGAATAATGTAGGTGTCTTATAAAACATGTGTCTCAAAGAATTCAAATTTAGATAAGCCTGTCTTACAGATTTGGTTTCTTATGAAAAATTAACTACATGAAATAAATATCATATAATGGAAATAAAAATACCCATAAATTTATGTATAAGAATCATATAATACACGTGTTGGTAGTATGCACACCACACAAAAGGAATGGGAGGTGAATAAATCTAATATGTCAAAGAAATAAGAAGTGAGATGAAATACCCTTACCTTGTGTTTTGACTCTCGTTGTACTAATTCAAACATCATTTATAGTAAATAATAGTTTCTTAAAAATGTTTTTTCTGAATAATATTCTTATATATAATACCATATATGGTTTTATGATGACCTTATATTATCTGTTTGTTAACAATCTTATCGTAAGGTTTCATTTCAGGTAATATTTTCTTTGTTCTTCACATCTGTCTTAATTTGTTATATCTGTGGTCCTTATAATTATATAAAGGTTTCCATAATTTACCCCATGAGATAAATAAAATATATATTAATTATATTTTTAATACTATAATCTATATAATATATAATTATCTAAATGGAATACACTATTCATGGAGATGTCATGCCATATGTATGCCTAAAGGCTATGTCCGTCTTTATTATCGTATTTAATGAAAGAAGGTAAATAAAATAATTTTTATATAAATTTATATATATTTAATTATTATAGTAGCATTATTATATAACATATATCATACAATTTTACTAAACCCATCATTAATTTGTTGCATGCAGTGTGAGAAGGAATCACATCACCTTGAGGTGGTGATAATCCGCACTTCTCTAAACAAAAATGCTATTCTTTCACAAAAAATAAAGTATAAATATATGTTTTTAAAAATATTATAGAATATTAAATACATAATAAATATAATTTATAACTTATATAAATAATTTTTACAGTAATGAAAAATGAAAAATTATTGTTTTTAGAGACGATAGTTCCCCATACCCATAAACAATATGTTTGTTACCCCTTATATGGAAGTGTGTGTAAGTGTAAGAAGAAATATTAGATTAACAAATCAATCATATTGAATATAATGGGATATCTATAGAATAATTTAATAAATTGAGTCTATGGGCTAGAGAAATAATATAAAATAAAGGCATTAGATAGTAGTCGTTTCCTCTTTATCAGGTAACTAATATTGGTTAGTTCCAAAATGCATTTATGTAATGCTTTCTACCCAATGAGTGTATTATAAGAAGAAGGGAGGGATTTTGGAAAGTTTATTTCATAGACACTATTTGAACTTAAGGGGTTTGAGTGGTTTCAAGAAGAGGATATTTGGAGGCCTTTTATATGTTAGGGAATGTACACACTTGGCATTTTTTGAAAACATGTTACGGATACCGATGTTTTCAAAAAATAAAATTCATACCATACAAATAAAAATTAATAATTGAAGGTTAATGTATAATTAATGTCCATAAAATTGGTTTTTTAAAAGATTCTATGTCTATTTGGGTCTCAAATTTATGGTTTAATACTTTGTTAACATAAGTTTTCTCTTAATCGTTGTAATTTATTTTAATCTCAATCACTAGTCTTTTGGTCAAAAAACAAAGATGAAATTATTATAAATTATAAATAAATATAATTAATATTATGGAATCTATTTTTTCCAAATTCAAATCCCATATTTTCCAGTAATTTATTTGAAAAACTTTTCACACCAATGAGACGAGATTGTGGGGTTTTAAAATAAAAATGTCCAAATGTTTTTTTGTCTTTATATCCAATTTCGAAGTAAAATTGGTTCTAATGAACTAAATTGGATTAATTTAAAAATTTGGATCTTTTTAAACATTAAAAATAAATAAAATATAATTTAAAATTATAAATAAATTTGAGGAAAATGATGTTTTGAATTAAAATCAGCTATTTTTCACTATTCATAAATAAATGATGTTTCTCAAAAAATCCAAAAAAATAACCATAAGATAATTTCAAAATTATAAATTAAAAATAGAATTTTATTTTATCAAATTAATGTTTGGAATGTTTCTAAAATTATTTTTATTATTATTCATATAAGGACATTAAAATATTTTCATTTGAGAAAATAGTATTATTAAATTTATAAGGGATTAATAAAAATTATATCATTCATTTTAAATTTGGTTTATTATTATAAAATTATTATAAATAATATTTTAAAAGTAGTTATTAATATTCATATTACTATGTTTAATGACCAGGTTATAATTATAGCTTTTAAAAAATTATAATAATAAAACAATGTTTTGTAGAAAAATTAGTATTGCGTGTAACGTTTGTGGATTCAGTGTTGCATGTAATAGACACCAAGTTAAATTTCTGTGTAACATATGCTGTGTCATTTTTGTGTTAGAGGAATTTTTTACATATTTCATTGAATGAAATAAATGAAAATTTAATTTATTCAAAAAATGAAAATAAGAACTTTGGGTGTTGCAAAAACATTTTCTGATCCCTTAGGAATTATATGATTTTAATATATTCATAATGATCTTCCTATTATAGAGATGCGAGAGAGGGATTTTGATGTTTGATCTCAATGTATTGAGTTATTTTAATAAGACCGCTAAAGATACTTCTTGGCGATGTTAATTCTATAGATGGGGAGATTTATAACAACCTCAAAATTTTAAGGAAAATAAAACCCCATTAAAAAAAAGTTTATGAGTAATTTTATTTCAAAAATGAATATTTTCAATAAAAATTTATAAATTTTTAAAGGTATTATTTAAAGGGTAAATGTTTTGTTAACACTTTGTAAAATTCTATGAAATATTTTTAGAGTTAGGCGCTATGTTAGCGAAACATTACATGTCTTGTAGAACTTATATATTGATATAATAAAAAAATAAAACTATTATATTCTAAATGCACAATATTTTAAAAAAATAATGAAATATCTCCCAAACTATGTCCCCTATAGGAAATTTGGATCCTTTATTAGGTTCGGGATGTGAGTTTTTACCTATTCATTATGTAATAATTGTGTGAGTCGTCTATTCGGTCAAATTTCATTTGTGAATAGTTAAATTTAAAATTTTATTATATTTTTTTAGGAAAATAAAAGAATATGTCACAAATAGTGAATTTTATAAGAAATACAATATCCCTGTTAGTTCTAGAATATTAATTCTATCATAAGTGTGACATAATAATTATGTGTGTCTAGTGTTTTGATACATTACACACAAGGATAATAATTACATAATACATATTATTTGTGTTGAATAAAAAATAGAAGTTAAATGTTTACATAAATTTTCTTAATTAATGTTTGATGTTTCAACATGGTTTAATATATATTTACCGCAGGGTTAGGTAATTAAAGTGATATTAATACCTTGTGATAAATAAAATAAATTCTGTTATTAATATTAATTGAATAATAATTCAGGACATTTATTTGAAATAGTATTCAAATTGTTAATTGTGTAAATGCTGTGAGAAATTTATAATATTAATAAAGATTTTTGTTATTTGAATTTTTAATTTTGGAATAATATTTGTTGGAGGAAAATTAAAATGGTTGTAAATATATAATGGATAAATATGTATTTATTTACAAGTGTGAGTGTTTATACTAATTTGGATATATATAACGTGTATAGATCAGTTATATATATATATGTGTGTGTTTTGGTATATATATAAGGTGTATATGTACACATATGAATTCATTTTAAAATACATATTTATTAATGGTGTAATAATTTTTTTTAAAGGGTTTTAATGAAAAATTGTTTATGTTGGGATGAGATGCATGGAATCTATGAGGGGAGGGGGGATTTAATAAATAATTAATTAAAAGTAACTAATGAATGGAATTAAAATAATCAAAAATAAATGTTATAAATAGGGAATGGTGGAAGTGTGGAGCACACAAAAGGTCCACATCCACCTTCTATATTTTGTTATAATTATTATTTATATTAGTTTATTGTTTTTAAACTCTTTTCATCAATATATCTTGCAATATTGATTGGTGTGACACGTTGTAGGAATCATTGGGTTCCTCACAGTGAGTATAATTTTAATCATAGTTTTGTTTTCGACAGTATCGAAGATTTAGTAGTGACATTGAACCCAAACATCAACCTGTATAATCAGAATTTTGTTGCATCTATGGTCGATATTTCCTTACCATATTGCGCTATGTATATGATATTAGAATGATATTTGATTTATTATTAACAAAACCAAAATTTTAATATAATTCTTGTAGGTCTATGTGTGTGTGTATCCTTGAGGCTTTCTTGATTTCCAGAATATGATTATGCATCAAGATGTGCTTTAGAACATGTTTAGTTTCTCACATGCTTGTGTATGGATTTTCAATTACTAAATACTTGTTATGTATGATGCCTTTATTTCCTTATGATATTCTTAGTATACGCTATTTTTGGACTATTCATGGTTCCAAAGTGATAGGTGAGTCTGTCGTGGCATGGTATCCCTTGAGGGAGGGAATTTTCAGAGACTACTTGTGGGTTGAGGAGGATACAAATATAAACACTGAGGAATGATGGCCTAGTTTGGCCTGAAATCAGGGTATGATGACCATGAGTGATCATACTTTTATGTGATGACCATTGGTCATGACAATCATGAGTGATCAGGCCTGTATAAAATCTATGGGACGTGATGGTCTGTGTAAACTAACCAGAAGATAACACTATTTCATGATGACATATTTTGGTTTGACATGGAGGTCAAGTGTGTATATTTATATTGAGCATCTTGAGGGTGACTCTGATGTTGATACATTTCAATGATCATTATGATGTTTTCCATTATATCAATTTAGCAAGTACAACTGAGGTTAGTGCTGGTTTGGTTAGGGCATGAACATTTGGAATAATTGTTTGTTGTGTGTGATTTTTTATTATTAATTTGTTTTCGACTATTATGAATTGTGAAAACCATTTAAATATTATTTTTTGGTGTCTAAATGTGAATTTTTACTGACACCATACTTGATAATTTTTGTGTGATTGTAGTTTTCATAACTCGAGATTTGGTGAAAGGAAAGGGCCTTATTGTGGGAAGTTGAGTGGTGGAACATAGAGTTGGAAAGGGCCAGGATTGACTTTAAATAACCCACTTATTTTTATTTATTTGTCTATATATATATATATGTATGCTTCTTACTTTCTAGATCTACTTTTCAAACTGGGAAATTTTTTATTATTTGACATGTTTAGTTCACTATTCAGTATGATAGAACTGACTATGTTTATTACTATAATTTGGTTATTTATTTCTCATGTCCACTCTTCCTAGGAATATATTCTCTCCATGGTTCTACATGAGTCCATTACTATAAGGCCCTGGCCTTAAACCTTACTTAATCTTGAGTTATTACAAGATTGCACATTGAGGATCTTTTCAGGTTTAGAGTTTTAGATAATTAGATCATAAAAATTGCATTATATTCCACATTTAAACAAAGTGGTTACATAAAGATAGTATTCATTTTTCCCATCAATGGAAACATATTTAAAATAAACATGGATTCTTTCATGACACTTCCTTGACACTATCATCATATCATGTAACATTCCCTTGACCTTTGAAAAATATTTCAAAAAAAAACTTGGGATGAGCATAAAAAGCTCAGTAAGGGTTATAAAAATATGGAAAGGAAACACGGGTTCATATATACATAAGAATGAAATCATACTTTACCCATAAAACATATGCACTTTAACATACCTCATCAAATCATGAATAAATCATAGAAATCATAAGACATAAAATGTAACTTGAGGCATTCATAGGATTCTTACGTAGGGAGTAACCCTCTTGGTTACCTTTGGAATACCCACCACAGTATATTCCCTAAATCTCTTCGGAGAAACCTTAATGTTTCACTCCTTCGCGTTACCCAATGCATTGGAGAGATATATCGGGCTCACCCACCCTTAGTTTATCACGGAACCACCCATATTCATAACAATTTCCAAGAACCATAATATAATCATAGCACATAACTTAATCATAAATGAACGATAACATTCCCACATTGCAATAACAATATAACATTTTAAGATATTGAAATAATGAATCCATTCTAAAAACAATTTTCAAAACCATTTAAAAAATTTAATAAAGAAATTTTTGAATCAAAGTCCAATACCAATTTGAAGCTTTTAAAATTTTAAAACATTAATATCCATATAAATAAATCCTTAAACCCATTTTGAAAACATGGATATTAATGAGAAATATTTATAATATTAAATCATTAAAACATTTAAAACGATATTTTAGTTAAAGGGTTTTTATCAAAATGAGAGACACTTGAATACAATAATTGAGAAATAACTTTTAATAAAAACATTATAATATCATGAGAATAAATGGATTCATGATATAATATTCCAAATGATAGTATATACACCATATAAGAGATAATTTGTGCATAACCACAATGAAGTCTCAATGGAAATGTAAATTGAGATGAAATCCATTATAAAGATGATATCCTTAAATTAAGGATAAATAAATCTCATAATTATGTGCGAAAAATATAAATACACCCAATATGTGTGGATATTAAGTGTAAAATAATCAATGTTCATTCACACATATTCAAAGGATGACATATTTAAAAACTACATGTTGAACCCAAAGAAATCGAAATTGGGTTAAGAAGTTCCCTTGACAGCCTAACAGCCTGAAATAAAAATGAATTGATGAGAGATAAAAAGGGTATCTCATCACTTGGGCATAAAATTTACATCAATAAGGATATATGAGAACATATCCCAACATAACAGTATGTAAATTAAAAGACCCAACAAAAGAAGTCTTTTAAAAAGAGGAGGGTGAAAGGTTCCCTTACCGACTTGGGTATCTTTCAAAACATACACCCCATGAAAGAAGGACAATAAATCATTTATGTAAATACTGATAAAAAAGTATATTACACAAAGATTAGAATAATGGGAAGTATATATACCACTCAATAGAAATGGTGGCAAATGTAGCATAAATCTCACGGGAATAAAAGTGAGATGAAAAATCCCTTAGGAAAACTCGGCAGCCTAACAGCGCCACTTAAAACATCCAAAAATGGATTGATGAGATCAAATAGGGTCTCTCATAATATTAACCTAAAGTTTACAGCAATAGGAATATAAAATACCATCCCCTAACATAACAAAGAGGAGCTTAAAAGAAGTGACATAAAGGAGAGTACTTAAAAAGAAAGAGAGAGGTTAGATCTCTTATGAAAATTCGGCAGCCTAACGGCGCCACTTAAAACTTCCAAAATGGATTGCTGAGAGATAATAGGGTATCCCATCATATGAACATAAAAATTACAGTAAGATTAATATAAAAGAACATTTCAATCACCAGAAAGATGAGCTTAAAAGGAATGACATAAAAGAGTGTATTTAAAAAGAAATGGAGGAGTATGATCCCTTACCTCGGGTCCGACTTGACTCGATCGTTCTTTAATCTCCTGAATAATAAACATGAGTTAATTTATACTTCCTTAAGAACATTTTTCATTTTCATTATTCCTTTTATATCACTTATTATCATTTCATGAACACTATGTTATTATTTAAGCTAATAACGGTCATTTTAACAATCATTGGTACTTGAGTCAAAAATAAACTCTTTATAATTACAAGTTGTTCATGTGGTAAAATATATATTATATCCATAATTGTATTCATAATGTAGATATCATATATATAATATATATCCAGTATCTTCATGCATTTATAATATCACATAACATTTAGAGTTAAGAAATGAAATGCACCGTTCATGGAGATGGTAAGCCGTATGTACGCATGAACACTACTTCCATTTCTATTTCATATTTAATGGAATTAAAACATAATGATACATAATATTATTTTAATTCCTGTATGTTATCATATATAATATCATTACATATATCCTTTATACGTACCACATATGGTATTAACGAATCAAATCACTTGGGGGGGGGGGCAGTAGTCCGCACTTCCTAAAATGAAGATATCTCGTATACCCATAATGGGAGCCATAAAGGTATGTCATAAATGAAGAACACAGAAGCTTAAGGAAAACATAAACATATTATATATCATATATAAATGTAGTGACATCATAATGACCACTATGAAAAGTGTTAAGAGAATATTGAACAATCATCGTTTCGTGAGGCAGTAATTCAACATCCACAGAAACAGTATGTTCCTTAACCATTAGATGAAGGTGTTTGTAAGTTTAGCTCTAATAAATAACATAAAAACATCCTAGTATATTTAAAATACTGTTTTTGTCACAAAATAAAGGAATAAAAAGTGTTTAGGGGGTAGAGAAGCAAAATAAAACAAAAGGACTCAAGTGAAGACATTACCTTAAAATCGGGTAACTCTCATTGATTAGAGCTCAAAGGATTCCTTAGGAAGGATTCTGCCCAAAGTGAGGCTTCTAAGAGTTATAGAGGGATGTGGAGAGACAAAATGGGCAGGGGTTTGGCGAGCCAAACGCTTTGGAAGTGTGGGTAAGGAGGTAGAGTTGGGGGCCTTTTATAAGAGGAGAGGAGGGGCACTCTTGGAAAGTAAAAAAATGTTACTTAATTTAGAATGAGTTTTGAATTTTAATGGTCCCACATTGATTTGTTTCGAGGATAAGGTGATAAGGGTTTTAAATCCACCCATCCAATAGGTTTTGGACATGTTTAGGTCTAATAATTTACATTATCATTCCATTTTATTTAAATCGTTAAATAATGAGGTCATCGCTGCATCATCATGATGTCATAAATAATTTAATATATTTCATTTCCAAAAATTATAAAAAAAATACTATGATGTAGGAAATATTTTTATCATTCCAATTAATATTTATACTCAAACATCTGACTTTTATAACCCCATGTAAAAATTGTTTTAGTTAAAAAAACTCATGTTTGTGACATTTTAATTTTAACATTAAATAAAAAGGTATTTATGTCATTTTCCAACCAAAGTGGCTCCATGGGGTCCCCAAGTTGACACATGGATTGTATTGGTCGGCCATGACTCATCCAATGAGGGTAAGACATGTGTCTAGGTAATTTCATATTATTAAAAAATTATTTTTACCTTAAACTACACTAATTACCTCTAATCGCGATTAAGAACTGAATAAGTTACTATTCACCAAAAAAATTATTTTAATCCCATTGAACCACATTTTAATTCTTAATGACAACCATGTATGTCGTATTTTTGAAATTAAAAACACAAAGGTGGAAAAATTTCATTTAAACGGAATATTAGTTTTTATAAGTACCATTTAGTGGTTTCACTATTCATCAAAAATTAAAGTTTTTCAGAAAATTACCAAAAATTTAGCCTAAGCTATATTTGATATTCCGAATTCAAAAATGATGTCTATTTTACAAAATTAATAACATATAAGTTACATTATTTAATTTAATAATTAATTCCCGTTGTTAGAACAAATAGCGTGTTTTTATTAAACAATATATATCAAAAGATTGACACTAGTTTAAGTCAAATTTCAAAGTGAAATTAATTCCAATGACCAATATTTGATTAAATGGTAAAAATATATTCTAATTTATCTTTAAAATACATTCAAAAGGTAATCTAATCATATAAATAAATTAGATTAAAAAGTGGTTTTGAATTAAAATACAAGATTTCACATTGAGGATCTTTTCAAGTATAGAGTTTTAGATAATTAGATCATAAAACTTGCATTATATTTCACATTTAAACAAAGTGGTTACATAAAGATAGTATTAATTTTTCCCTTCAGCAGAAACATATTTAAAATAAACATGGATTCATTCTTTACACTTCCTTGACATTATCATCATATCATGTACCTTTCCCTTGACCTGTGAAAAAAATTTCAAAAAAAACTTGGAATGAGCATAAAAATCTCTGTAAGGGTTATAAAAATATGGAAAGGAAACAAGAGTTCATATATACATAAGAATTAAATCATACATTACCCATAAAACATAGGCACTTTAACATACCTCATCAAATCATGAATAAATCATAGAAATTATAAGACATAAAAGGTAACTTGAGGCATTCATAACATTCTTACGTAGGGAGTAACCCTCTTGGTTACGTTTGGAATACCCACCACAGTATATTCCCTAAATATATTAAGAGAAACCTTAATGGTTCACTCCTTCGCGTTACCCAATGCATTGGAGAGCTATATCGGGCTCATCCGCCCTTAGTTTATCACAGAACCACCCGTCTTCATAACAATTCCCAAGAACCATAACATAATCATAGCACATAACTTAAGCATAAAGTAATGATAACATTCCCACTTTTAAATAACAATATAACATTTTAAGATATTGAAATAATGAATCCATTCTAAAAACCATTTTCAAAACCATTTAAAACATTTAATAATGAGATTTTTGAATCAATGTGCCCAATACCACATTGAAGATTTTATCATTTTAAACCATTAATATCCATATAAATAAATCCTTAAAACCATTTTGAAAACATGGATATTAATGAGAAATATTTATAAGATTAAATCAATAAAACATTTAAAACGATATTTTAGTTAAAGGGGTTTTAACAAAATGAGAGACACTTGAATACAATAATTTAGAAATAACATTTAATAAAAACATTATAATATCATGATAATAAAGGGATTCATGATATAATATTCCAAATGATACTATATACACTATATAAGAGTGAATTTGTGCATAATGACACTGAATTATCATTGGAAATGTAAATTGAGATGAAATCCATTATAAAGATGATATCCTTAAATTAAGGATAAATCAATCTCATAATTATGTGAGAAAAATATAAATACACCCAATATAAGTGGATATTAAGTGTAAAATAATCTAAGTTCATTCACACATATTCAAAGGATGACATATTCAAAAAATACATGTTGAACCCAAAGAAATCAAAATTGGGTTAAGAAGTTCCCCTGACAGCCTAACGACGTCACATAAAAATGAGTTGATTAGAGATAAAAAGGGTATATCATATATTGGAAAAAAAATTTAAATCAATAAGGATATATGAGAACATATCCCAACATAACAATATGTAAATTAAAAGACCCAACAAAAGAAGTATTTTAAAAAGAGGAGGGTGAAAGGTTTCCTTACCGACTTGGGTATCTTTCAAAACATACACCCCATGAAAGAAGGACAATACATCATTGATGTAAATACTTATAAACGAAAATATATTAAAAAAATAGTAGAATAATGGGAATTATATATACCACTCAATAGAAATGGTGGCTAATGTAGTATAAATCTCACTGGAATAAAAGTGAGATGAAAAATCCCTTAGGAAAACTCGGCGGCCTAACAACGCCACTTAAAACATCCAAAAATGTATTGATGAGATCAAATAGGGTCTCTCATTATATTAAAATAACATTTACAGCAATAGGAATATAAAATACCATCCCCCAACATAACAAATAGGATCTTAAAAGAATTGACATAAAGGAGAGTACATAAAAAGAAAGAGAGAGGTTAGATCTCTTATGAAAATTCGGCAGCCTAACAGCGCCAATAAAAACTTCCAAAATGGATTGATGAGAGAGAATAGGGTCTCTCATCATATGAACATAAAAATTACAGTAAGAGTAATTTAAAATAACATCCTAATCAAAATAAAGATTATCTTAAAAGGAATGACATAAAAAAGTGTACTTAAAAAGAAAAAGAGGAGTAGGATCCCTTACCTCGGGTCCGACTTGACTCGATCGTTCTTTAATATCCTGAATAATAAACTTTAATTAATTTCTACTTCCTTAATAACCTTTTTCAAGTTCATTATTCCTTTTATATCACTTATTACCATGTCATGAACACTATGTTATTATTTAAGCTAATAACGGTCGTTTTAACGATCATTGGTACTTGAGTCAAAAATAAACTCTTTATAATTACAAGTTGTTCATGTGGTAAAATATCCATTATATCCAAAATTTTATTCATGATGTAGATATCATATATATCTTATATATCCAGTATATTCATAGATTTATAATATTAAATAACATTTAGAGTTAAGAATTGAAATGCACCGTTCATGGAGACGGTAAGCCGTACGTACGCTTGAATGCTACTTCCATTTCTATTTCATATTTAATGGAATTAAAACATAATGATACATAATAGTATTTTAATTAAAATATGGTATAATATATAATATCATTAAATATATTTTTTATATGTACCACATATGGTATTAACGAATCAAATCACTCTGAGGGGGCGGTAGTCCGCACTTCCTAAAATGAAGATATCACGTATACCAATAATGGAATCCATAAAGGTATGTCATAAATGAAAAATACATAAGCTTAAGGAAAACATTAACATATTATATATCATATATAAATCTAGTGACATCATAATGGCCACCATGAAATGTGTTAAGAGAAGATTGAACAATCATCGTTTTGTGAGGCAGTAATTCGCTATCCACAGAAACAGTATGTTCTTTAACCATTAGATGAAGGTATGTGTAAGTTTAGATCGAATAATCAACATAAAAACATCCTAGTATATTTAATATACTCGTTTTGATACAAAATAAAGGAATAAAAAGAGTTTAGGGGGGTGGAGATGCAAAATAAAACAAAAGGACTCAAGTGAAGACATTACCTTAAAATCGGGTAACTCTCATTGATTTGAGCTCAAAGGCTTCCTTGGTAAGTATTATGCCCAAAGTGAGGATTCTAAGAGTTATAGAGCGATATGGAGAGACAAAATGGGCAGGGGTTGACTGAGCCAAAAGCTTTGGAAGTGTGGGTAAGGAGGTAGAGTTGGGGGCCTTTTATAAGAGGATAGGAGGGGCACTCTTGGAAAGTAAAGAAATGTTACTTTATTTTAGAATGAGTTTCGGATTTTAATGGTCCCAAATTGATCTTTTTCGAGGATAAGGTGATAATAGTTCGAATTCCACCCATAAAATAGGTTTTGGACATGTGTAGGTCTTATATTTTACATTATCTTTCCATTTTATTTAAATCGTTAAATAATGAGGTCATTGCGGCATCATCATGATGTCATAAATAATTTAATTTATTTAATATCTAAAAATTATAAAAAAAAATACTATGATATAGGAAATATTTTTATCTTTCCAATTATTATTTATAGTCTAAAATCTGACATGTATATCCCCATGTAAAAATTGTTTTAGTTAAACAACTCATGTTTGTGACATTTTAATTTTAACTTTAAATAAAAAGGCATTTATGTCATTTTCCAACCAAAGTGGTTCCATGGGGTCCCCAAGTTGACCCATGGATTGTCTTGGTCGGCCATGACTCATCCAATTAGGGTAGTACATGTGTCTAGGTTATTTCATGTTATTAAAACATTATTTTTAACTTAAACTACAGTAATTACCTCTAATCGCGATTAAGAACTTAATAAGTTACCATTCACCAAAAAATTATTTTAATCCCACTAAACCACATTTTAATTCTTAATTAAAACCATGTATTTCGGATTTTTGAAATTCAAAACACAAATGTGGCAAAATTTCAATTAAATGGAAAATCAGTTTTTATAAGTACCACTTAGTGTTTTCATTATTTATCAAAAAATTGAAGTTCTTCAGAAAATTACAAAATATTCAACCTAAGATATATTTGATATTCCGAATTCAAAAGTTATTTATATTTTACAAAATTCATAACATATAAGATACATTAATTAATTTAATAATTAATGCCCGATGTCAGAACAAATAGCATGTTTTTATGAAACAATATATATCAAAAGATTGACACTAGTTTAAGTCAAATTTCAAAGTGAAATTAATTACAATGACCACTATTTGATTAAATGGTAAAAATATATTCTAATTTCTCTTTAAAAAAAAATTCAAAAGATAATCTAATCATATAAAAATATTATATTAAAAAGTGTTTTTGAATTAAAATACAACATTTTTCACTATTCATTAAAAATTTGCCTTTTTTGGAAAATACCAAAAATTTACACAAAGTAAATTTTGATGTCCCGATTCTAAAGAAGAATTTTATTTTGTCAAATATAACACATAAAATTGTCAAAAAGTGGATTTAAAAGAGGTTCACCATCAAAAAGGCGGTTAATCGACCTTTTAAAGAATATTAGAATGTTTACGCTTAAAATTGTATTCATTCGCATTTTCAATCCTCTAACATTTTTTGTAAAAAGAAAATATATTTGACAAACATATATAATTATTTTTTAATTAGTTCTATTCATTCCCTCCATCACAACAGCTAGGCGTTAACTACCATTTAAAATAATATTTTTTTATTATTAGAGTGCAATGTAAGATTCCCATGAAACTCGTTGTTGCGTGTTGGGTACGCCATCGAGCATAGCATCTCCTTTAATGTTATATTAATATTTTATTACAAATATGGATAAATGTGAAAATGTCATACTCTTTATTTACCTGGGGTGTTACAATGACTGCTAATTAGAATCCGCTTGTGTATTAGGAGGTGTAGACGAGGTCATATAGAATTCCCTTCCAGACCTAGTGGTTCTGGTCGATATATCACCAAATTGTATTAGAGAACCATGAATAACTATGTTTTTTCATCCCTTATCCTATATTTGGGAAAGGTTAGAAAGGATATAGTATGGTTGTCATATAGAAAGTGCAAATGTAATAGTGCCTAGACTACACTGAATGGTGAAACTATGAGTTCCCATAATGTGGGGGGAATTTGTTTTTCAGTTAAAAATGATTAAAATAAACTTATATTATGAAAATAATTTTGATATTTTATTTATCTGATTTTCTATACATTCATGCATCACGAGTAGACATGTGTGTTCACATTCCATATATATATGTGTTGTTATGTTAAACAGTTATTCTTAAATTAAATTCCTTCGTTTTTAGTTTCTACTTGGGATACATTCGTTGTGTGACATATCTATTTACATGTTTTATGATATATCTTTACAAAAATTTATTATTTTAATTGATCATGCGATTGTGTCAGTATATGTATGATTATTGTGATTAACATGCAAGGATGAAGACCATTGTTAACTATAAGAGGGGTATACCTTGGGTTAGGGGTTGAGTCATAGGAATGCCTTGTGGGATCCCTTAGGTTGGATCTGATTTGAATATGTCCTTAATGCTCCTCTTGTTATGGGCACATGATATAAGGAGTCTGATATTGAAACACAATGGCATTTTTTGTTAAAGAATGACTACTATAGATACTTCTTGGGGATAAGAAGTCTATAGAGGGAGAAAATTGTAACATATTAAAAATTTTAAGTATCATAAAACACACTTTGTAAATAATATATGAGTGTTTTTCAGAAAAAAATGAAAATTTCAAAAAAAATCACATAATAAATGATTGAAAGGGTCTATGAAATTGAAACATCTATTTTAACACTTTGGAACATTTTATTGAATTTTTTTATGAGTTATAAGCCAAGTTAGCGAAAAAATATAGGGCCCATTTATCCTCATATTGATTTAAAAAATATAAAATATATTATATTACGCTTGACTGTTATTTTTACAAAATAATGAAATATCTCCCAAATAGTGTCTGAAATTGTAAATATAATGCAATATATAGGTATAGGATTCATGTTTTACCCGTTTCACAACATAACATTACTGAACATTAGGATTTCGGTCAATTCGCATGTGAGGACAATTTATTAAATATTTTTATTAAATATTTTCTGAAAATAATGAAAAATATCATAAATGGTGTATCATATTGGAGATCCAAGATCCCCATTTGGTGTGGAATACGTTTTGACACTAGGCAAGGCATATGTTTTGTTTTCTATCTGGTGTCTTGATACATTTCATGAAAGGGTAATAAATATTATGTTTTTACAATTATTTATGTTGAATAAAAATTTAAAATTACATGTGCAATTAATTTGTCTTATTTAATGAGTGATGTTTTACCATTGGATAATATTTCTTTATTGGGATAATTGCTAATAAGTGTTATATTCTTAACTTGTTCTAAAAAAATGAAAATTTGTTGAAAATACTGATTGATTAACTATTATAAACATTTAATAGAAGTCATATTTAAATTATTTATTGTGTAAATGGTGTTAGATATTTAATAATAAAAATAAAAATAAGAAGAATAAAAATTAAATCTGGAATAATATTTGTGTGTAGAAAAATAAAAATGTGTGTATACATAAGGGATAAATATATATGTATATACTTATGTTGGTGTATAGAATTATGTGTATTAATATAATGTTTATCTCATGTGTATATATACGTATATGAGTTTGAGTATATATATATATATATTCGGGTGTGTATTTATGTATATATATAATGTGTATATGTAAACATATATATAAATTTTAAAATAAATATTTAATAATGGTGGATTAAATATGCTTTGAAAATTTTTCAATGTGCTTAGTCCTCACACACACACACACCTTGGGAAGATTTCGAAGAGGCCATCTCTTTTTAATCACTACTCCATGGAAACCATTCATAATTATATATTTCAAATCAGGTAGGATCCTGAAATTAATGTTTCATATTGTTGACATGAGTCATATCATTTAACCTATTAAATATTTATCATTATTGGGTATTACCAATATTAAAGAGAATCATAATACATAACTATGTTAATGGATAAATAAATATACAAAATATATATCATTTAAATTTTTAAAATTTAAAAGTACACATATAAGAATTAATTATAATATGATAACTGATCCACATTACCAGAAAAAAAATAAAATATAACACATGTAGTTGATAAGCTAATGGTTGAATGCAAATAAAACCATTTATTCTGCCAATCATTTAATTATCCTGATCCAAAATTACTTTTTATACTTCATCCACACTTGCATGAATAACATTTTCAATATCAAGAAGGAAAATAGTCAGCATATTACTGTTGATGGGATTCAATATCCAAGGTCAAATCTTCAAATTCATCACCCTTATCATAAATGTATTTTTATTTTATATGGACAACTACACTTCACCCTTCATCCATGAAATCTTCCATGTAATATAAAATTTTCTATTGCAATGTGAATATATATAGAACATTTGCATCATGGCCAGGAACATCCATCCTGAAAAATGTCTTTATAGATGTAAACTGTTAAGAATATATTTTAATATCACTAGTAATACTGAACCATTTTAATTTAAATAAGAAAAAAAATAGTAGTTGTTGTTTATTCAATAATATGAGTCTGTATTTCATTTCATTAAAATTTAAAAACATTAAATATACCATTATTCAATGCTTTTAATAACTCTAAAAAATTAAATGTACAAAATTTTAAGCCATTCCCATTGTGAACATTGAATTTTCAAGCATTCTTTAGAATATCCAAAGACAACAACTTTTAATATTGTAACAACATAGACCTAATATAAGTATTCATGATCTATAAAAAGTAATGTACATTTTCATATTTAAATGATATAAATTTCACCCTTATATACATGTTGATAGAAGTATTTATGAACATAAATATTGTGAAACCATTCTACAAGATCCTTATTGGAAACTTCAATTATATATTTATCTTTTAATGTTTGATTTCCCATGAATATTTTTGTATCTCAATATATTTAATAAATGGATCTTTAATTTCACTATACCAAACAATATATCATTACACTTATAATAATTCCATTTTCATTAAAGTAAATTTTGATATTCTCCCAACTATATAGCTAATAGTAGGAATGATTTTTGACTTCCCATGTAGTTTAGATTGAATATATATGTTATAAAAAAGTCCAACCTGATTGATTGTTGCATCCATATCATTAATTTATCTATAATAGAATGTACAGAACTCTTCTACTGGGTTACCATCTGAAATATAGCCTTCAAGTTTAGCATTATTTTTAACAGATTATTTAATATTATGAATATATGAGTAAAATTATATGAATAAGATATCGTTTCATACTAAATTTAGGGTTGAAAATGGATTACATGATACTTAAAAACATATAAGAAAACTATATCTCAATTAGATAGATACTTTGATAATGTATGGTAACTCAGAAGTTTCCATGTCCAAACAAAATGTTAAAGACACCATGATAGTAAAAAATTATATATGAAATATCAGATCTATTGATCAAATTGTCAGTAAAAATCAACCCTATATCTTGTCGAGGTCAGTATGTTTTGTAGCACTCTCACATATTCGTCTAATTAATGTATGAAACAAGAGTACAACTATTTTTACTATTTTTTGTAAAAAAATATGAAATAAAAATGGAAGTAACTACTCTAAAATAATATGAGAATCATTAAATTACATTTCATATAACCAATGATGCTTTACACTGACACACCATGCGATGTTACTTGAGTACCAAACAGATATAACTACATGTTTTAAAATTCCATGGAATATATAATTCTCTTAAATATTCATTGATAAAATTATTATATTATAAATTTCATTATTTTCTACACATATATCATGATTTATATTAATTGTTTTCTAGTCATTCCACAAATTGATAGGGTTCTTCAATTTTATATGCTCGTTAATTAATGTTAATATAAAATTTCTAGAAACATTCTTTTCAATATGAATTACATATATAATATGACACATAAAATTTAATTCCCAATATTTATTTTTGAAGAATATATATTTTTTATTCTATTATTGTGTTCTGCTTTCAACTAATGATGCATTTTTAATTAAGTTCCCACTATCAGTCAAATAATGCACCTTCCTAAACTGACCTTCAAATTATACTAGTTGTGATAGTATTTTAGAATCAATGAGAAATTTTTTTAGTGGTCAGTGATTAATAGAAGAAATTAATTTGGAATATTTATACTTAAATCTACACGATACAGTAAAAATTAATTGATAACACATGAAGAACCATTTGTTATATAACATAGTCATTAAGGCTCAAAATCAATGATATATACTAGAATATCAAAACCCATGTATGTGTTCCAACCAAATAAGGTTTGATGTCTAAGGAAGTCACTAATAAACCACATTATAAAAGCATAGATTTTAAACAATTTTCTAAAAGCTGCACCATATGTCTCCACATCGTTGCTGCATGACTCATGAAATTTATTAATTATAGGCTATAGCTATAAATCAATTTCATTTCTAAAAACTGTTTCCTTGGATTAATAATAAAAAAATGAAGTTTGTTTTTTGCATACAATTTTATAGTGTTAAATCATATGGGATCAAAACAACCACCCAAATGTTATAAACCATACTAAAAGTAAAGAATGGGTTAATCATTCAACAATGAATCCAAATCATATATAACTAGTGTCGAATAATAAATAATTATGTAATAAATAAAATTTTTTCTTCGATTTTTAATATGATTAATATTATGTTATCCCATCATTTTTATAATCTATACCGTTCCACTTCATGTGATTAGTGTATTTCAATGAGATTCAATCTTTGTAACCATGGTTTTAATGATAAGTAATGCAAAACATTTGAAAGTATGTTCATTTTTTGTTTCTTATATGTATTATTTTGTTTTAGAATTCCAACATTACACATTCAATTTCCTCAATATGATTAATTTTTTGAACTCCTACTACATGCGTCTTATCACCAATAATGTAAATAGTCATTATTACAAAAATATATATTTTATAATTTTAACAAAGCTTGTTGACAACTTTATTCGTGAAACAAATAATAACTTGCGATCATAGATTATTGAAATATTCCATATAAAAATTACAATATCATGGACATGCACTTATATGAAATTCTACAAATTAATTTGATAGGTAATAACATTAGTAGAAAAGAAATAATTGAATTCTATAGACATCCTTCATATAACTCTTGATTTACAGTGTCAGGTAAGTCATGAAACAAATTTTTGTCCATAGTAATTTTCTCTATCATATTAGTATTTGAAGAATTCGGATAGATATTTTGGGATATGTTATATTCTTGATATGGTGGTAATGAGGCCCCCAAGACATCATTTTTCATGTTAATATTTGTATCACCATAAACGTTTTGTACTTATATGTTTGATGCAGATGATGTTGTCTTGAAAAGTCAAAAGAATCATTTACAAGGTTTGGAATTTCAAATTCCACTATTGAGGAATTTGTGAGCTCCTAATATTGACTGGAAATAGTGCTCAAATATTATATATCGTTCTATTCCCCATTAAAAATCAATGCACATATTTAGTTGGAAATTTTTTGACTAAAAATTTCATAAACAATATGTTTCTTAAACCATCTTATAATTTTATATTTAGGAAATTTAATTCATATTATAAGGAACCTACCTTAAACATTACATAATCTTGAATTAAATGAATAATTCACATTAAGGATCTTTTTAGGTCTAGTTTTTTAGATAATTAGGCCATAACTATTGCATATCAACTTGAATATTACATATAGACACTAGAACTCAGTACCTATTTTTTTAATAAAATAAAAACTAATAAAAAGAAACATGTCTAGTTCCATGTCTTAGACAAAATGAATTTTCCTTGATCCCATCCATGAACCTATACATCTTTAAGTCCAATGGAAAAAATTTCCAAAACATAGGATGAGAATACTAACTCAGTAAGGGTAATAAAATAAGGAAGGAAAACATTATCCCGTTATTAAATAAAAATAAATTAAACCATACTTTTGAATCATAACATACCATACGAAATCATATGATTTATGAATAACACAAAAAAAATCATAAATCAAAAAGGTAACTTAGGGAATTCATAATATACATAAATTTTAGCTATCACAACTACATAGGAAGTCACATTTGGAGTACCCATCACAATATATTCCCTAAATCTCTTAGGAGAAACATTTAAGTTTACCTCCGTCAGGTTACCCAATGCATTGGAGAGCTATCTCAGGCTCACCTGCCCTATGTTTATCACGACACCACCCGTATACATAAACAACACCCAATAAAGATAACATATTCATAACGCATAACACAATCATAAATAAATGATAAAACTTCCACATTCCAATCATAATATATCAAATCAAGATATTAAAATAAACAATTCATTATCAAATCATTTTCAAAACCATTCAAAACATTTAATAAATATTTTTTTTAATCAAAGTGTCCCATAAAAATTTAAAGCATTTAAACGAATTATCATTTGAAAACATAAATTTCCATATAAATAAATCGTAAAAACTATTTTTAAAAAAAATATTAATGAAAAATATTTAGAAGAATAAATCTTTTAAACATTAAAAATGATATTTTTGATATAGAGTTTTCAACAAAATGAGAGTAGCTTGAATAAAATAATTGAGGAATAAAATTTAATCAAAACATAATAATATCCTGAGAATAAAGGTATAAAGGATATAATATTCCAAATGATACTATATACATCGTCTAAAAGTGAATTGGTTCATAATGACAATGATGTATCAATGAAACGTAAATTGAGACGAAATCCCTTATTAAAACTGTATCCTTAGATTAAAGATAAATCAATTACATAGTAATGTGTGAAAAATATAAATACAATCAATATGATTTGATATTCAGTGTAAATAAATCATAGGAAAATCGCACACGTTCTTTTTAAGACAAAATCAATGACATGGATGTTAAACTAAATGAATGGAAATTGAGTTAAAATTACTCTTATCATGTTCATATCGATGACTTGAGAATTTATCAATGGAGTTATTATGGGTATAAAAAGTATATCAACACAAATGGGAGTATAAATTAAAATGTAAATATATAAATAGTTATTCCACACATAATATTATCATGACATAATCAAGAATTATAATATTAAACCAAGGAGTGGAAATTGGGTTAAAATGTTCTTTTGCCGATTTTGTAACTTACAAAACATACAACCCATTAAATAAGGATAACAAAATGAATATGTAAATACCCAAAAATTAAAATAGTTTACACAGTGAATACATTTCATGGATAGTACATACACCACACAAAGAGAAAATAGTGGCAAATAAAGAATGAATCTCAGGGGAATAAAAAGTGAGATGAAAATCCTTTACCACGTTGTAATAAATCGATTCGTATGACCAAAAGTTAAAAACCACCAAATGAATCACAGAATAAAATTAATATAAATAGAATAATGATAATATATATCAAATTGATGTACAAAATACCCAATATGCAATAAATTAATGGTGAACAATGGAAATCTCACAGAATTAAAAGTGAGATAAGAAATCCCTTACCTTGTGTCCAACTTGACTTCTTTGTTTCTTGTACTTCCAGAATAATATACTTCAGTTAATTTCTACATGATTAAGAACCTTTTTCTAGTTAATTATTACTTTTATATCACTTATTACCTTCAAATAAAAATTTTATAATTATTTGAGTTCATACAATACATTTTGTCGATGTTCGGAACTTGAGAGTCAAAAATGAACTTGTTAAAATTAAAATTTATCTTTGTGGTAAAAAAGTACATTATCTATAGAATGATATTAATTATTTATATATCATATATATCATATATATCAAATATATATTTGTATTTTTAATAGTACATAATATTTGGAGATATGAAATGAAATGCATCGTTCATGGAGATGGTAGGTCGTACGTACGCATGAACGTTACATTCATTTAAATTTTGTATTTTAATGGAATTAAAACTTAACGATACATAAGTATATTATAATTCCAGTATATTATCATATATAATTTCATTAGATACTCTTTTTATATGTCCGAAATATGGCCTGAACTAGTCATATAAATTTTAGGGGGTGGTAGTCCGCACTTCCTCAAATGAAATTATCACGTGTACCCATAATGGAAACCATAAAGGTATGATATAAATGAAAAATACAGAAGAATAAAGAAAACATTAACATAATATATATGATATATAAATATTGTTCCATGTTAATGACTACCATGAGAGGCGGTAGGAGATAATTGAACAATCATCGTTTCGTGAGGCATTAGTTTTTCATCCACAAAAACCGTATGCTCTTTACCCATTAGATGGAGGTGTGTGCAAGTTTAGTTAGAATATTTCATATAAAAACATACTAGTATATTTATGATAAATTTTTTTTATAAAATAAATGAATAATAACAGTTTAGGGGTTGATGAAGTAAAATAAAAGAAAAGAATTTAAGAAAAACGGTTATCTTAAATTCTGGTAACTCCCTTTGGTTTTACCCAAAAGATTTTCTCAATTGCCTTCTACAAAAATTAAGGATTATAAGATGAAGATAGGGATTGTGAGAGCTTATTTGGGTAGATTTTTGGAGATCCAAGGGGCTTGAGAGGTGTGAGGAATGGGTTAGAAGTGATGTTGTTTTATAAGGGAGAGGAGGGGCTCTTCAAGAATGTTTGAAAATGTTTTTTTATTATATAATAAATTTCAGTTTCTAAAGGTCCATAACTAATTAAGGTCAAATATAAGATTAATAATGGTCGAAATAAATTCATCCAATATGAATTGGACTGTTTTTGTACGTTATTTTAATATTTATTATCTTAATTATTTAAATCATTTATTAATGAGGTAAATACTACATCTTATTTGTGTCATCAATAATATTATTTATAGGATGAATAAAAATTATAAAAAATACAATTATGTAGGAAATATTTTTATCTTTTAATTTAATATTTATAGTCGAAATGATAAATTATATTACCCCATGTAAAAATTATCTTACTAAAAGATATTTTTTTTGTGTCATTTTTGTCTTTAAATTAATTAATCTAAAGTGTCATTTCACTCCCAAGTGGCTCCATGGGGTCCCTAAATAGTCCCATGGATGCCCATGGCCGGCCATGACTCATATAATAAGGTCAGGACAAGTGTTAAGGTATTTTTTTTTAATATTATAATATTAATTTTACCTTGAATTACCCTATTTTCTTTTAACTACAGTAAATAAACGTCAAAAGTTACTATTCACCAAAAATTTATTTTCATCTTATTGAACAATATTTTATTTACTATTAACAACCATGTATGCAGTATTTTCAAAATTCAATTTATAGAAGTTGTAAAATTTCATTTAAATGAAAAAGTCTGTTTTTTAACTACTACTTAGTGGTTTCACTATTCCTAAAAAATGACGTTTTTCAAAAACATACAAAAAATTCATCCTAAGATATATTTTATATTCCAAATTAAAAAATTATTTCTATTTTAAAAAGTTAAAAACATATAATTTTTATTAATTAATTTAAAATTAATTCTCGTTGTCAAAACAAATAGCGTGTTTTTAAGAAGCAATATCTATCTACAGATTTACAGCTGTTTATGTCCAATTTTAATATGAAATTAATTCTAATGACCACCATTGGATATAATGATAAAAATAAAATCCAATTACACTTTAAAATCAATTTAAAAGATCATATAACCCAATAAATAAATTATAATAAGATGCAATTTTGAATTAAAATACAGTATTTTTAACTATTAATCAAAAAATGAATGTTATCTAAAAAATACCAAAATTTTACCTGAAGTAAATTTTCATGAACTAATTCTAATGAAGAATTTTATTTTTTCAAATGTAACATATAAATGTGACCAAAACTATATTTAGAGTGGGTTTTCCATTAATAGGTGGTAAATCGACATTTTAATGAATATTGGAGTATTTATGGTTAAAATTAGATTCTTTCTTATTTTAAGGCTCTTGAATTTATTGGATTAATGTAAAAACATTTATCAAACATGTATAATCATATTGTAGTTAGTTCTTTTAATTCCCACAGTTACAAAGACAATGAATTAACAACTATTTAAAATAATAATATTATAGTATTATTTTTCAGTATGACTCAGGGTTGTGTACAACGTAAGACTTCAAAGAAACCCATTGTGTCATATCGGGTATGCCATCAAATCATAGCATCCCTATTAAAGTACAATTAATATTTAATTCACAAATATTAATAAATATGTAAAATTTCATGTTCTATATTTACCTAGTATGTTACATCATTCCCCTCTTTTGGGAATTGCGTCCTTGCAATTTTAAAACTAGGCTTGGAAACATCATTAAAAGTCCCACATCGGAAAATAGTCAGTAAAAATATCACATTAGAAGAAAGAAAGAGACGTACAAAGGTCACTTAAGATAACCAATACTAGTATTACATGAAGGAAAACATGAATATGGAAGAAAGAACAAGAAGTCATGTTCAGATGGAGAGTGATAAAAAACATGATTATGAGAAAGTTGACCACCAAAAAATCACAAATATGTGATGGGTTAAATGGTATTTGATTCCCTAGTAGGAAAATTTAACAAACATTTTTTTTATGCTACCTTTAATAAAAGTTAGTAATTTATTTTTGAGCTTAACTAAAAACATAAGGAAACATACTTTATTTTCATGTAGACTTTCATCCATTACTAAATTTCTACCATTAAATGAATCTTTTATCCAATTGATGAGTATACAAATAGAAATTGTCACATTAAATGAACTAGAATCTACTTATAGTTTATTACATATTCCAAAAAATATGAACTAAATATTTCCCCTGTCATTAGACATCAACAAAAAACAAAACGATTAGTACAAGATCAGATAATCCCCAAAAGGATAAACTTTTACAAAAATAAAAACTACTCTTAATCTTCAAATATTGTATAACAGTACCCAAAGTTCAACAATGACCATTCAATAAACAAATATCCATAAATTCTTGAATGTAACCCAAACTATTATTAAAACCCAAAATTTCAAAATGATTTGATCACATAGTCTTTCACATAAATCTTAACATTTATATCCAAAATCATCGACTACTCTTAAAGTCTCATACAGAAGTGTAATTAACAAAATCACATATTATCTATGATAGTTTAATCATTTACATAAATAACCCAAAATCAACTTATTATTGATACATAAAATCATCTAACTAAAAATAATTAGTCCTACTATCGAGGGACCTCACGTAGTCTAGTGGTAGGCGATAAATCCCAGTCGCACATTGGTTGTGGGTTCGATTCCTGCATCTTTTTCCGACACGATGGGTTTCACATGGTCTGCGTGTTGTCCTTTTTCAAAAACTATATAATTTTATAACATTCCCAAAAATAGATAAATTTATCAAAAATAACCTTAACATATTTTATCCACAAAGGATATCTAATTACTTCCATTTTGCATCCCAAAATGTATTAACATGTAATATCTTCAAATTCAAGGATCATATAAAACCAAATGGCTATTTATAACTATATCCACAAATGAAAAGATAATTATTCCTTGAATAAAATTTTCATATGTCAAACTTCAGGGTTACACATACTATAAAACTTCTTCTAATGTAATCCCATCAACAAAAGAGCCTTAATACATTGAAGAATTTCACCATCCTAAAATCTACCATAACACTTAAATCCCTTAAATGTTGAATTCTAACTGATTCAAAGTTCTTCATGATCCATTAAATATTCCTTTACAAATTATTCTGAAATACAACTTTCCAAAAAATAGGAGCATGAATTATATCTTAAGATTTAATAATATCAAAATATTTGTTAAGAAATAAACCATACCATTCATTGGTTATTGTCAGTTTCCTCACCCTTAATTGGAATGAAATCAGGTATTGGTAAACATATATTTTTATGATCCTGGTGATCCCATTCCTAAAAATTATTCGTAGGACATCTTTTGGTATAATGACCACATGGACCACATTTAAAACATTCAATTGATCCCTCAAACAGAATGTATTTCTCTTTTTTAGAGTCAACCAAATGCTTCCTTTTTCCATGGAAGGTTCATGATTTATGACCTTCATTTACAGGTCTATAGTATACTCCCGTTCCTTTGAAGAATTTTCATATTTTTTCCTTTCCACATCCTTGACATATAGGTTTCTTAACATACATACCTCTATGATTTTTACCTGAACATCCGTAGGGATTTGTTTCTCACATATACGATGCCTCATAAAAATCACCAAGGTTCGGGTGGTCAATCATGACTCTAGGTATTTGGTTGAGAATAACCACAAGAGTTCTCATTACAGCTCCCATTTCATTTAGTTTCTCATTCATAAAACCGTCATAGTTTTCTTCACATCCACTATTACATTGGTGCCTGCTAGATCCGGAAATTTACTGAAACCTAAAATATCAGTGTGAGTATATCAAAAAAATAATCAAATAATATCTTATGGGGAGGGTAAATAAAATGATATACTTATTCATGTTATCTTAATATCATTCACATTATCTAAAATAACTATGAATCTTTCTAAAATCCTAATCATTATGATAATGTCACTTATGCTTAAACAACACCCTAACCTCTAAAGTAATCTAAAACAACCTCTGATACCAACTATAAGGACCCAACCTTAAATATTACATAATCCGGAATTAAATGAGTAATTAACATTGAGGATCTTTTCAGGTTTAGGGTTTTAGAGAATTAGGTCATAACTATTGCATATCAACATAAAAATTACACGTAGATGCTACTACTCAGTATCTATTTTATTCATAAAATAAAAACTCTAAAAAAGAAACATGTCTAGTTCTATTTTTAGACAACATGACTTTTCCATTATCTCATCCTTGAACCTATTAATCTATTATGTCATGTGTAAAACATTTCAAAAACTTGGGATGACCATAAAAAGCTCGGTCAGGGTTATTAAATAAGGAAGGAAAACATTTTCCCATCATTAAATACAAATCAATGAAACCATACTTTTCAATCATAACATACCTTATGAAATCAGAAGATTTACGAATAACACACAAAAATCATAAACCATAAAGGTAACATATGGAATTCATAAAATACATACAATTTAGCTATCACAGCTACATAGGGAGTCACATTTGGAATAGACATCCTAATATATTCCCTAAATCCTTTAAGAGAAACAATAACGTTTAACTCTGTCACATTACCGAATGCATTGGAGAGATATCTCAGGCTCACATGCCCTAGGTTTATCACGGAACCACCCGTATACATAAAAAATGCCTAATAACCATAACATATTCATAACACAAAACACAAGTATAAACGAAAGATACAATTCCAAGTTCCAATCACAATATATCAAATCGTGATATTGAAATAAACAATTAGTTATCTAATATTTTTCAAAACCATTTAAAACATTTAATAAAGAGATTTTTGAATCAAAGTGTCCCATAACACTTTGAATATTTTATATGAATTATCATTTGAAAACATTAATGTCCATATAAATAAATCCTAAAATCCATTTTTAAAACCTGGACATTAATGAGAAATATTTATAAGAATAAATATTTTAAATATTTAATACGATATTTTAGTTAAAGAGTTTTTAAAAAAAATGAGAGACACTTGAAAACAATAATTGAGGAATAAATTTTAATAAGAACTTAATAATATCATGAGAATAAAGGTACTCATTATATAATATTCCAAATGAAAGTATATACACCGTATAAAAGTGAATTGGTGCATAATGACAATGATGTCTCAATGAAATGTAAATTGAGACGAAATCCCTTATAAAAATGTATCCTTAGATTACGGATAAAGGAATTACAAAATATTGTGTGAAAAATATAAATACACTCAATATTATTGGATATTAAATGTATATAAATCATAGGATATTCACACATGTTCTTTTGAAGACAAAACCAATGACTTGGATGTTTTTATTATTGAATGGAAATTGAGTTAAAATTACTCTTATCATGTTTATATCGATGACTTAAGAATATATCAATGGAGTGATTATGTGTATAAAAAGTATATACACACAAAGGGGAGTCGAAATTAAAACATAAATAAATAAATAGTGATTCCGCACATAATCATATCATGACATAATTAATAAATAGACGAATAAAACAAAGAATAGAAATTGGGTTAAAAGGTTCTTTAACCAATTTGTTAACTTAAGAAACATACAAAACATGAAAGAAGGATCATAAAATGAAGATGTAAATACCCATAAATTAAATTATACTACACAATTAATACAATAATGGTCAATACATACACTACACAAAAGGAAATAGTGGCAAATATAGCATGAATCTCATGGGAATAAAATGTGAGATAAAAATCCATTACCACGTTGTAACAAATAGATTCGTATGAAAAAAAGTTAATAACCACCAAATTATGCACAAAATAACATGAATATAATTTTAGTCATGATAATATTTATCAAATGGTAGTACCCAATAATCAACATGCAATAAATTAGTGGTGTACAATGAAAATTTCAAGGAATTAAAAGTGAGATGAGAAATCCCTTACCACCTGTCCAACTTAACTTGTTTGTTCCTTTTTCATCCTAAATAATAAACTTAAGTTAATTTCTAGTTTATTAAGAACCATTTTAAGGACTATTATTCCTCTTATATTACAAATTACCTTGAAATAATAATTAGTTAATTATTTGAGTTTGTACTGGACATTTTGTCGATGTTTGGAACTTGTGTAAAAAAGGAACTTGTTATAATTACAATTTTTCCATGGTGTCAAAAATTGAATTATCTACATATTGATATTAATTATTTTAATATCATATATATCATATGTATCCAGTATATATATGTATTTATAACAGCACATAAAATATGGAGATAATAAATGAAATGCATCATTCATGGAGATGGTAAGACGTACATACACATGAACACTACTTTCATTTATATTTCATATTTTAATGGAATGAAAACTTAATGATACATAGTTATATTATAATTACAGTATATTATAATATATAATTTCATTAAATACACCCTTTATACATCCCACATATGGCTTGAACAAGTCATATCATTTTGAGGGGGATGTAGTCTGCACGTCCTCAAATGAAATTATCGCGTGTATTCATAACAGAAACCATAATAATATAAGCATAAAGAAAACATAAAAATAATATATATCATATATAAGTAAAATTCCATCATAGTTTCCACCATGAGTGGTGGTAGGAGATAATTTAACAATCATCGTTTAATGAGGCGTTAGTTTTCCATCAAGAGAAACAGTATGTTTTTTACCAATTAGATGGAGGTGTGTGTAAGTGTAGTTAGAATAATTCTCATAAAAACATCCTATAGTATTGAGTATACTTGTATTTTTATGAAATAAAGGAATAAAAAGAGGTTAGGGTTTGGAGAAGTAAAATAAAATACAAGAATTTAAGAGAAATTGTAACATTTAATTCGGGTAACTCATTTTGGTTTGAAGAAAAACGACTTCTTGAAGTGCCTTCTGCCTAATGTAAAACTTTTAAGAAGAATAGAGGGATATTTAGAGCTTATTTGGGTTGAATTATGATGAGTCAAGGAGATTGAGAGGTGTGAGGAATGGGTTAGAAGTGGTGTCCTTTTATAAGGGAGAGGAGGGGATTTTTAAGAATGTTTGAAAATATTATTTTATTATATAATTATTTTCAGTTTTTAAATGTCGAAAACAAATTAAGGTCGAAGATAAGATGACTCATGGTCAAAATAAATTCATCCAATAATAATTGGACTGGTTTTGGATGTTACTGTAAAATTTATATTCTTATTTACTTAAATTATTTATTATCGAGGTAGATATTGCATCATTTTTATGTCATAAATAATATTATTTTTTTGATATCTAATAATTATAAAAAAATACCATGATGTTGGAAATATTTTTATATTTCTAATTAATATTTATAGTTGAAACTATAACTTATATAACCTCAAGTAAAAATAAATTTACTAAAAGATATTTGTTTGTACAATTTCTGTCTTTACATTAAATTAATTAATCTAAAGTCTCGTTATCACAACCAAGTGGCTCCATGGGGTCCCAAAATCGGACACAATATGCCCATGGTCGGCCATTACTCATTAAATAAGGTTAGGAAATTTTTCAAGATAATTTTTTATTATTATAATATTCTTTTTACTTTAAATTACCTTATTTTCTTTTGACTGAGGTACATAAAAGTCAAAAGTAACTAATCACCAAAAAATTATTTTTATCTTATTGGACAATATTTTACTTATTAATAAGAACCATGTAATTCATATTTTCAAAATTAAATTCACATAATTGGTAAAATTTCATTTAAATGAAAAATTTTGTTTTTTAAGTACTACTTAGTGGTTTCACTATTCTTCAAAAATTGATGTTTTTATGAAAAATACCAAAAATTCAGCCTAATCTATATTTGATATTACGAATTCAAAAATTATTTCTATTTTAAAAAATTAATAACATATAATTTTCATTAATTAAATTATAATTTATTCCCTTTTTCAAAACAAATACCATGTTTTTAAGAAACAATATCTGTCAAAAGATTGACACTTGTTTATTTCTAATTTAAAAGTGAAATTAATTTCAATGACCACCGTTGGATTAAATGGTAAAAATATAATCTAGATAGACATTAACTCCAATTAAAAAGATAATATAACCATATAAATAAATTATAATAAAAGACAGTATTGAATTAAAATACAGTATTTTTTACTATTGATCAAAAAATTAATTTTATCAGAAAAATAAGAAAATTTTACCCAATGTAAATTTGGATGTCCCGATTCTAATTAATAATTTTATTATGTCAAATGGAACACATAAAAGTGACCAATACTGTATTTAAATATGGTTCGCTATTAAATGGCGGTAAATCAACCTTTTAAAGAATAATAGATTATTTATGCTAAAATTTATATTATTTCTTATTTTAAGGCTCAAGAATTTATTAGATAAATGTAAAAACATTTAACAAACATGTATAAAGATATTTTAGTTATTTTTGTTCATTCCCACTATTACAACAACTAAGCCAGAAATGTTTGGGGTCAAGCCCCTTTATTTAAGAAAAAGAAAAAAGACAGAAATTCCTTTTGGGTTGGGTAAGGTAAAACCCATTACAAGCCCGTAGGCCCAGTGGGACAAAGCCCATTTAGAGACACGCACCCAAAACATCAGACGATAGAAGATCCCAGTGGGAAAACCCATTACAAGTGAAAAACATCACTAGAAAAGAGGAAACACAACCCAAAGGCCAAACAGACCAGGTCCAACACCGCAGAACCACCAATGTCATCGGAACCGCCGTGACGCCATCCGCCGCTGTCTGACAGAATCATCACCATCGCCAATCCTGACCGGTGGATCCACCCGCCGCGATGCACCTCCGCATCTGCTCAAACACCTGAGCGGGATTACTCGCCACATACTCGCTACAGGCAGGTGCCCCTGCCGCCGATTACCGCCTGTCACCACCCAACGCGGCACCGCCACACCGCCATCAGCCCGCCGCACCGCTGTGAAGCCGCATCGCCGCACCGATCCTCGACCAAACTGCTCGTGACCGCCCACACCATTCCCATGAACCACAGCCCACTGTCGCCAGGACCACTGAGGGTAAACCAAGACACGTTCACCCCTCCAAGCGCCAAATCCGACCAGATCTGGTCCAGTATGGATGCCGACCGCCAACAAGAATCCCCAGACTCCTCCCGCACGCAGAAGTATCGCGTCCACCAGTGGAAAACCCAGATCTTCCGCCTTCGCCAGGGATGCTTGCGCTGCTACAAAGAGGAGACCGAAACTGAAGCCTCCGGACCTGCGTCGTCGCCTTGTCGGAAGCCGAGGAAGAAACCGCCGCCGAGGAGGAGCCGCGACCGAAGCCGCGGGAAAAATCATTCCGCACCGGATCCAAATCATGATCTCCGATCTCAAGCAGATCAGGAAAGATACCAACAAAAATCTCGCAAGACTGGAAGCAGATGAGGACCTAAGCCGCTCTGCAAAGACGTCGCAGCCCCGCCGTTGCCAAGAGACCGCATCCGCCGAGGAAGAAAACATCACATGGGTCGAAACCCTAGAGAGCGAGAGAGCTCTCCGCCGAAGCAGAGAGCTCCCTATTGAGGGATTAGATATTCAACTATTACAACAACTAAGAATTAACTACTATTTAAACTAATTATATCATATTATTATTTTTCATCATGACTCAGCATTGTGTGCAACGTAAGATTTCAAAGAAATCCATTATTGTGTATCAAGTATGACATCGAATCATAGCATCCCCTTTATTGTAAAATTATGATTTAATTAACATATATTAATAAATATGAGAAATGTCATGTTCTTTATTAACCTGGGATGTTACACATATTATCCCTTAGATCAATTAGAAATTGAAAATTTGAAAAATTCTTTTAATCCCTCAGTATAAAAAGGATTTTTATAGTAAATTCCATCCATATTTTTTATATGTTTCACCAAGTGTATAAAATTTGTTAAAAAGTATTTTTTAACCATTATGATAAATTTTACACTAAAAAATAAAAAATATATTTTCATTTAAAATTATGTGTTTTTATTGGGTTATTTTTTATAATCAAAATTAATATAAATAATATATTCTCTTGTAAAAAATATAATAAAAAAGACTCATTCATGTAAGAAAACTTTTATTTATTCATTATGAATGTTGAGAAAAAAATTGAACTTATATATCTGAATGTGTATTTAAATGAGTAGATAAATGAATGAAAATCAAGATATGTTATTAATAAAAAACTTCTGTGAGAAATGAATAATATATTTTAAAAACATAATAATTAACAAAATCTAATATATTTTGTAGCAAAATTGATTTCATATTTTTGAAAATATAATGATAAAATAAATAACACATTTAATATTGAGTAATAAATAAGTTATTACTAACTTAAAGTATGTTATGTTGTAACTCCATACTATGGAAAAAAGAAATTAGTAAGTAAATTTTTTTGTCCTATTATTGGTATTAATTAGTTTTTATATCGATGTAATTATTAATTAGAATTATGGATTTTGAAAGATGAATGACGTCTTATTAAAATCAAGGATAAATAATTCAAAATTATTAGGAAATATTATTTCTATAAAATAAATAAAATGGAGAATTATTTCCCAATATGATAAAAAAATAACTACAAAAATTCAACCACATAGTACTTATTAACTCAGTAAACATGAAGGGTGTAAATCATGTAGTCAATATTTTAATTACCATGTTAATAATAAATATTTTAATAAATATTTAAATAATAAAGAATCACCATTTGAGGATTTAACTCTTTTCTGGCCACAAATAATTTTATTATAATTAAAATAGTGATGATTAATAAAATAGATGATGTAGATAATAAAAACATAAGACAACATGAATAAAAAAATTATATATATTCCATGTGTCTTTATTTCACAAATTCTACACTCATTGAAAGTGATCATGTATTTCCCGAAATCACCAATGGATTATTCGTAAAAAAAACACATACAAAAGAAATATTTATAGTAAATAAAAATGATACATCAAAAAATATTAGGTAACAAAATATCATAACATTCATTGTTAAGTATAAGATTTTAAATCCCGAAAACTAAAAATTAGACTTAGCCTATCATTCACTACACCATCTCTAAAACCAATGAAATTGAACAATCATTTAATAAAAAAGTATCCAAAAACATATTATAGTTCAATTCCATATAATATATTAAAAAAAATAATTCAAACTTATATATCATAAAAAATCCCAAAGCTCAACCATTATAAATTAATTGCAACCAAAATTCATGTGAATTGATATTTAGTGAAAGAAAATTGATTATATATAAATTAAATAATTTATTACAATCAATTAAATATTTTAAAAACATTAGTAACTCATTTAATACTAAAATATCCATCAAAAAATGGAATCAAAAAATAAATTCTAAAACAATAATGGAAAAATCAAGACAAAGACCAATTATTCAATATGAGTGTGCACTATACAGGTAAACTCTATATGAAACAAATACTATATATGACCATAACTCAACTGGGTAAAAAAAAAATTTATATCAATAACATTATCATAAAAGTATTAAAAATAAAAGTAATAAAAAAATGAAATAAAGCTTTAGGACTCCCTCCCAAGTGAGCATAAGTCCAATAGAGAGGGGAGGGATTAAGTAGAAGTAAATCCAATGAAGAAAACTAAAACATAAGCTGAGAAAGTGGGGATAAATGACATGGGATGTTCTTCTTTAGTGGTGACACTAAATCGGATAATGATACGGATTTGTGTGGGAAAGGGAGGAAATGACGTTTGGGGTGTTGACTGACCATCATTGTTATGTTAGGGTGTGTGGAGGGATTCCTGAGCATGAGAGGAATATGAGGCGGGGGAAGTATCATGATGGTGATTCCTTGCAAGGGTTATTGTAGGTATTCAAGAGGGAGGAGAGATTTTATTCAAGGATGGGGTGTCATTTGAGAAATCAAATTTAATTATTTTTTGGAAATATTTAATATTAGTTTATTAATATTTCCATTAATAATCCTCCATTAAACAATCATATTTTTTAGTTCCATTTCAGATTAAAGAAATACAATTTTCTTAACTCTCCTCGATATTTTAGTCATTGTAAAATTCCAAAACATTAACCTCTGTAATGTTAGAACACTTGAATATACTTAGATCAACATTATGTAGGTTTTTGTAAATAGAAGCTCGAATTTTAATGGTAATTCATCTATATTATTATTGAAATACTAAGAAGTTGAATTTAATCATCAATAAGTATATTTATTAGAAGGACCCGTTCAATATTATTCAAAATAATCACGTATCATGGATGAAATAAGAATCATGATTTTTGGAATGTGAATACACAAAATAAGAATCTAGAAATTCTTATTTCCTTCGAATTAAATAATTCAGGTCTCTCTATATTTCATTTATAATTTATCCTCTCATTCCATGAATGGTGTTTACCTTTATTATCAATATCTCTTTAATAAAAAACAATTCAAAGTGTTTATAATGTTCTTAACATGGAAAAATAACTCCAGAATCATGAAATTTAATTTATTCTTCACTAGATTCAAAATATGGAAATTGGGGTTTTCCAACTAGTAGAACATTAAAATTTCTCTATTTATTATTGCATAATCCTGGTAACATAAATTGTATGTTTTATCAATGTTTTAATTCAATGCCTTATGATGATCTAAATATATTTTTAAAATTTTGAGATTTTCTAAAGCATTACACTCAGATAGAGGTTTATGTAGTTGAATTAAAAGGCATACACTAAGTGGAGGAAGAATAACGATTCTTCCATTATCAATTTTCATGATATTCCAATGTTTTAGTATGAAGTAATAGATTTGTAAAAGTATTAAGATCGATAGTTCCATATTATTATAGTCAAAATTTGATGACCACCTTGAATATTTTTTCTATATACATGTGGTCTTACATTTAACGTTGATGACTAATGATCATTTTTGGAAAGTCCTTATTGTCAGGACCTAGAAAAGTTTCCTAAAAATCATAAATAATGACTTCTATATACATATTTTAATAGAAATATATATTTTATAGGTTTTCTAAAAACTTGTCCAAGTCATTTATGAAGTTATTCAAATGATTTTTAAAATTATTAAAAAAAATGAAACTCATTTAACGATTTATTTTAGGTCTTACAAGATATTGAATATTAAAAGAAGATTATTTCAATAAAAATATCTACCAGCCCATGTGTGTCTCTTTTTCAATCAATCTTTTGCCAAATCAATTCAAATCCAACCTTTAACCTTGTGTGTATAAACATTGATTAGAATAACCAACATGATTTTTACTCATCATATGTTTTCTCATTTCTATAAAACAATCATGAATCAATTTTAAGTGTTTAATGCACTTATTTTTTAAAACATTTGGCCACTATTCAGTATAATTTCATTAGTGATATCATGTTTTGTATGTTCTTCCAACCATCTTATTGAATACAAGGCATATTCACCTTCAACACAAATCATAGACATGAAAAATATCTATTTCAATCATTTAATATATAATGGTGACCCACTTGAATATGTATATATAAAAAATTAAGGGTAACTAAATCCTCATTTTTCATTTACCATGTACATGGGAATATAATTCAATCTCCCTAGATGCATGGAGCCTCACCAAATCACCTAAAGAATCTATGTTTCATTAATAAAGATGACAATCCTAACAAAAAACATATATAATAATACAACATTAGGAATAATAATTTCAATGATACATATTATATATATGAACAAATGACTTTATTAGTTGAAGGTTGAGCTAGATAACCCCTCATCATTGGATGTGATAATCAAAATACCATAAATTTTTCCAAAAACATAGTATAATAGATGTCTTAAAAATTGATATCAAATTTAATTTTAGGAAAGATAAGGTTGTTAAAGGAATCCTAAAATAGTTACTTATTAAACCCAAAGAATACATTGATATCTTCATCCATTGACTAAAAATTAAATCATTGAGGAAAAAGTAAAAATTAAAATGGTTCTGAAACTCATTAACCATAATTGGTGTATGATATTATTGATTTCCCCCTCACTTGTATCATATATTTTTTTAATATAGGGGATGTTTTGTGTTGGTAATGGGAGTTCTTATTCATTAACTAATTTAATGTTTCTCATGAGATATTTGGGAGAATATATGAAATTAATAAAATATTTGTTTCTTCCCGATTTGTTTTTAGGGTATTTTCTAAGGTTAATTAAGTATAATATTGTAGTTCGAATTCATTACTCGTATTCATCAACATTGATAAAGTACAAATAGACATAGATTGTTCATGTTGATGAATTAAATATTTATATAATTAATTTTCACCACATAATTATTATCTTATGTTTTATAAGCAATAAAGAGTAGAAGAGATCAGTGTAATTGATAAACAATACAATAGAGGATATTTTTATTCTCAATTGTAGATGGTGTTTTATTTTCATTAATCACAAGTTTTAATTTGATAACTAATGATATTTTATATAAAGAATAAATGATAAGTGTTATTGAATGATGATACACTACCTTAAATAATCTATATTGAGTTAGGATGAAGATAGATGAAGGTGATATTAGAGAATTATTATTATGGAAGAACAAATAATAGAGAGTATGACGAATCCATCCAAGATCTAGATAGATTGAATGGTTCTTAAAAAATGGAATGGGACCCCACATGATGATGTTTTTAGGTTCTTGTAGATGGGTTGGAATTGATTAAGGAGGTTCTAAGAAGTTTATTCTCTTATCTTGGAATTTTTAAGATGTTGTTTGAATATTTAAAAAGTCTTTATGTTAATAATACATTATTTCATTTCATTAAACATTAATTCATTTTATAATACACTGATTTAGTTTATATGATTTATAATTTTTAATTAAATGAACATTATGAAAATGGTTATACTTTTTTGGGGAACTATAGTACTTTCAACGTATAATTATTTTCATGTTTTGGTTTGAAAAATTGAGATTCAATGAAACATATATTATTTCCATAGTACTTTTGTGTTGAGGTTGATAAAAGTGAAAATTTAATACTTCATAGTTATATTTTGTGACTTTTTAAAGATATTTATAACGAGTTCTAAAAATTATATTCTACTCCAAATGAATGTTTAATAAGAATAAATTTGTAAAAATAATCTAATTATATGGTTTTTATATTATTTATAATGTTTTATGAAATAATTGATTTTTTTAAAATGTGAAAAAGGAAAGGATTCAAAAGAAACATTATTTAACTTATCATGTTTTATGAAATCATTATATGGTTCTTAAAAAATATAAATGTTATATTAAATCATAGTTATTCATATTACCCATTTTATATATTAAGAATTAGATGGTTTGAGAATATTCTTGAAGTTAAATTTAAATACTGTATTTTGAGACAATAGTTTATAAAACGTTGTGTTATTCATTATAATGAAACAATCATATTAATTACATAATATTTAGTTCTAAGTCAAAAATTAATTCTATTGATTTTCAGGATCTTTCTCAGTTTATTTTTTTTATAGAATTAGTTCATAACCCATACATAACAAAACCATATAATATGAAGTGGGATATTCTGATCAGAATCTATTATATTAACAATATGATAAATTTTTTATAAATATGATTTATATTAATGAAAATTATTCATGACTCTTAACATGAATTCTTCAATTCTATTTAATCATTATTATACCCATTGACATAACATTTTAAAACATGGTTTGATCACAAAAATCATTATAAGGGATATAAAATATGAAAACCATTAGTCAAGTGATAAAATTAAATCCAATGAAATGATTAACTTTATATCAATTTTCTTTGAGGGAAATAAATAAATCATTTTCCCATGAATGTCACACATGGTTTTTAAAAAATAAATGCATTAAATCCTATATTAATCCTAGATAAATCATATATTAATATTGGGACATCATTATTCATATCACTCTAAAAAATGGAATAACCATAAGTTCAAGGGCCATACCCAATTCATTGGAGGGTTATCAGAAACCCACTAATACTTGGTTTATAACATAATTACTCATCCTAGGTTTATAACATATCCAAAAATACATGTTTTATAAAATAACCACACATCCGCATAAATAGTATTCAATAACCATAGCATAATCATAACAAGTAAAATCATACAATTTTCAACATAATACTCATTAAATATTCTATTCACCCCTAAGAAAACTATTTTAGATATTAAAATTTCAACCCCTTTTAAAAACCCAATTTCAATAAAAAAATAGAAAAAAAAGAATGATGGGTTTTATTAGTATAACACATGAATGTTATAAAGTGATTCCTACTTGAAATAATGGATCCAGTGATGGAAAAGTCATTTTTGTTGCATAAATTAATATAGAATGTTTCTTTTGAAAATAAAGTTACAAATTTAGAAAAGAGTCTACCTTTTTAAATTAAATTGAACAAAAGACAAAAAATCCCTTTATAGAACTCTAATTTCAATAATAAAATCATTTTAAAAACATAGACATGGATGAAAATTATAGTTCGAAGGAAACCATTAAAATATATTTTTAAATAAAATTACCTTCTCATTTGGGAAATAATTGAATCCAAATACCCATTAAAGAATAAAATTAAAAATAACTTCAAATATTATAACAATAGATACATTAATGATATGAAATGTATAAGTTACTTTATATACACCTCATAAAATAATGTTGTTGTGTAACATAAAAATAATCCTTGATGAAAAGAAATTGAAATGAAGTGCCTTACCTTAATTCCAACATTTCATATACATTATTTATCTTCTTGAATAATAAAATTATGCTAATAATTTAGTGACATCACATTATTTTTAAGGATTATTATTATTCTTTTTAACTTATTACCATTTTATAATGGATTACATAATCAATTAGTTTTATCCCGTATTTTTTTATATATTCATCTTATATATCAAAAAATAAATCCATAGGTTGACTATGCTCAAACTGGTTATTATATAAACATACACATAATAATATCCACGATATAATTATCATGCTTACATGTAAATTATTATTTTATGATATAATGAACTAATTTTTCATGAAGGGAATTATATTTGTTCTTTGGCATAAATTTTCTTAGTTTGGACCATGTAATGTTACCAAGTGAATCCATGAAGGTTGTGTGGGTGTCTCATTCTAGTTCACTGTCCATATACCTAAAACTTAAGGAATAAAACGAGATGGAATGGTTAGAATAAATTATTCCACCCATCCTGTAATATTTCCCCAGACCATGTGTGGCATTTTAGAGGGGAGAAAGGGGCCCACATGGTTTCCAGAAATCGTGCAAACCTAGGAACTGACATGTGAGAAATTTGAGTGGTTTGGGATAGAGTATTTTCACACGTCTTGCTCACTTTTCTCCAAACTCTACACCAAGCTTATGCATGATCACTCCACAGATAATGGGGTTAAGACAATTTGGAAATAGTTTGGAAACCATGTGGGAGAACCATTTCACCCTATTTTAAGGGGATATATTCAATTTCCCTTGTTATGTTTTTAACATTAAACCCTATTATCCTCCTTTTTTATCAAGTGAATGATCATTATATTTCCTCTCCATGAGCTTCATCTCTCATATATCTCGGTTCCTTAATAAATCATTCATCCATGATTCAAATGGATCTATATCAAAAGCATTGGATATATAGGTTTATGATCCTTAATCATATTTCATCCATTATTATTTAATCATCCCATCTATTTCGTTATTTTTGTGAAATCACATTAAATTTATTTTCTAGATATGGTTCTATTCTTTATTTTTATTTTTTTATACATTGAAAATGAATATGAAATTGGACGAGAATTAATCTATGGCCCTAAATTAGGTGGTTTATATGTTTTCCCCAAAATGTCATTATGTTTCTATAGCTTTATTGTTGGGACTCACACGGACCATTTCCACTTATTTCCCATAATTTATTTATTCCTCTGTAAATATATTCAAGCATGTTGTTATAATTTGTGTACACTTTGTAAATAAATAATTGATTTTGACACTGTTCATTTCCACCCATATTGTTGTGATAAATTAATTTCACTCTATTATGTAATTTTTTTAATATAAAAAAACATCGTCTACATGTTCAGCTTGTCTATGAAATGTAATTTATCATTTTAATGTAATTTTCTAGTTGACCAAAGAACATTTTATGTGTTTGTATTAACCCTGGGATTGAATTTTTTTCCTTTTTAAATTAAATATATTCATTTCAATAAATAGAAATGGTTGGTAAAAACACACCACATGATTTATCTTTATGAACTTGTGTTATATAAATTGTTATTCCCCTAGTTGCATGGGGATTGATAATTATAAATTCATTACAGTTGATACCTCATGTATATTATTATTTTTATGATTGTTCCATTACTATTGGATTGTGAATGATGTATAAGGTAATTGTTGAGCATGATGTTTCATTCTCCATTACATCAGGTGCTAATCATCATTTCTCACTCCATTATACTTTAATTTTGGCAATGGGCATGATGTTCTGTGTTCCTCCACGTATAGTGTTGGAAAAGACATCTCACCCCATCTATATTGAATGATCAAAAATATTTATCAGATTCATTATGAGATTTATGGATTTTACCCATTCATGAGCCTATAACACTTTACAATAGTTATGGATGGGTGATTTATTCCCCAAGCCAAACAATATCTCAGTATCCATGTATATACGTACTTATGTCTTCACATACTTAGTGAATATACATGTATACACTATATAAAATTGTATATATAGATATAAAATTACTTTATATATAGGTATTAATTAAGATCTAAAACCAAGCTATGATGACATAGGTAGAGCCGACCAGATGTCTTATGGAAACCTGAGTAAACGAGTAATAATACATTTTTCCTGTTTGTTATTCATTGTACCACCATAGATCCAAGATATGTACAATATTTGGATTATTTCTAGACATCTTTGATGTTGGACTACTGAGTTTATCTCCTACCATACTCAGGCCTCTAATGGTACCCAAGTTTACATATTGTCTTCATGTATGGATAATGGAAATATCATGACAAAAAATTTATGATCTACTTTAATTATAGCTTGCAGCAAGGGAATAGAGGACTGGGTGTATTCTTATGTTGATAATAGAGATGTATTTTGATATTTTATAATTTTTTATAGAATGATGTATATGAATATCCTATATTTCCCATTTTTCAATATTATGATACCATGAAGTAATTTTATATGTCTCAACCAACTGGCTCTTTATTATTATTATTATATACCCTTTGATAGACATGACTTCATAGTTTCTCACATTTGTTATTTCTTTTAAATATATTATATGATACTTTTGTAACATTCTCTTTGTGTATTAATTATTATCCGGTGTTCCACTATTATATTAGGGAATAGTTTTCCCACAATTCCACCAAATACAATCGTTGATATTTTACATTCTCTAGTACACGAGGTGTTGTGCTTGTGGCCATGTGACCCACCAGATTAGGGCACATATTAATTATATCCTAGGTTAGAATGTAAAACTATTGTATTAGAGATGTAAATTTTTTTTTACTATTTTGGTATTATAAAGAAGTCTAGAAGGTAATGGAATTTGGTAATTAGCATGTTTCGGGGAGTATCTAACCCACATATATGGGAAAAACAAATTTACCATTGATGGGTTATTGGTTTTTTAAACAATAAAAATTATTGTTGATATGACTTCACCAAATGGGGACACACATATTTTTTGATGTTATTATAATTGATAAAATTTATAGAAAATTTATTCCTTGGACTGTTAAGGAATAGAATTAACATCTCATTCATCATTATAAGAACATTATGAATTACATTCCATGAATTTTTCCATGCGACATCTACTTTCTATGTGAAATTTTATGTTTCATATAACTAGTTCATGGATTATTATATTTTTAAATGTTCTATCATTTTTTATAGGGATAATATAATTATATTAATTAAAGTGGATAAACCATTCTTAATAGTGTTTTCAACATATATTGGTGATGACACCATAATTATACAATTATACAATGTTGTGGGTTCTGGAACTACTGGTTCGGAAATGTGATACATATATAATATGTACAAGTCTATGAACTCTGATGAAGTTAAATATTTGACATCAAATAGTTATCGCTAAATGGGATGCCAATTGTAATGTAAATTTGTTTTCCCTTATACCTTTAAATTGAAACTCCATATACCAGGACCCATATAATCTCATATGAGACCTATACCAAAACCCAACCTTAGTTCTGGGTATTTAGTGGTGTCTTTTATGTCTTTAGGAATCATTATGATCATTCATTTACCTCTGAAACCTTGATTTTATATCCAGAAGAAAGGTTAGATTTTCCAATAGGAATAGTATATACTTATCCTATTATCAATCAGTGATTTTTTGAACCTCAAAATTCTATTAAAAAATGGACATGGGATCGTATAATAATTCCAACATTAAAACCTCATGTCATACGCTAGAAAGCTGGTGACAACCATGACCTAGAGGTGGTGGGACCTGAGTCGCAAGTTGCCCCTCCTATAGTTCCACCTATGGAATCACCTTATATTCATGATATGGGAACTGAAATTCAGTTTCAAGAGGATTTTTTTTATGATTATATGTATGAATGTTGTCTCTTATCCTAACCTGACAACATATGAGTTTACTCAAGTAGTTTATTTTTAGCATCCTCCCAACATTTTTGAGGATGGCTGATAACATCCAACCAAGTCATGTCTTGAGGCTATGATTTCTATCTTTTGATCATCTATAGATTTTTCAAGGGCGGTAGGTTAGACTCAATTATTATATACTATGATGTTATTTCATGCATTTGTGGATGGTTATTTCCCCAAAAGTCTAACATCAAGATATGGTCTAGATAGGTTTCCATAACATTTTTATGGCTAATTTATTCCAAATACTTAGTGGGATGACTGAGATAGAGACTTTGGGAACCTTCATCAGGGATCCATATCTATCGTAGATTATTCATCACACTTAAATAAGATACAATGATTCATTTTTACCTTATCTAGGGATGAAATTATTACCGTAAGGTGTTTCGAGGATGGGATGGTATATGCCATCCGATCACAGGTCAATATCTTTCAATTGGTGACTATTTATGAGATTTCTAGTCAGGACCTCATTATTGTTAATAATTTTAGGGTAGATGATGGTGGGAGCCAATGAGGATCATCTCCCAAACCTACATGTGATTCATCTAGTGCAAGGAAGTAACATTTTTTCGTTTCTTGTGAGGGTACTAGTAGGAAGATAGCTCATACTAAAAATTTCCTCTTATGTCACCAATGTGGGAAACTAGGATTGAAATAACCACAATACATACGGGATATAGTGAAAAAAGTATGAAATGGAAGGATGTGGAATATATTGGGAATCTATAGGACTTTTCCATCAGTGCTTAGTTATAAGGGATATACACCTACCCCTTGATCCGGAGATGGTTTTGTAGTATCTCACTATCATAGAATCTATAATACCACCGACCACATAGGCTAAGGTGGTGGTCTAGGATAAGGCGGTCAAACATAGGATTTATATTCATAGTAGAGAGTGCATACTCAATGTAGTCATGATGTGACTAAGGGTCATGATAGATTCAATTTACATGCAGTGAAACCTATGTTAGAGGATTATATCAACATACCATTTACTGTTCAAGGTACTATTTTAAAAACCTTTACATCAGTGTCTTTCTTATTTGACATAAGATATTCTCACTATTTTATATCTAATCTAATCATGGAGAGTATTTTACTCAATATAGAACACTTCTATGGTGTCATGATTCACGATACACTATTAGGTATCTGATCATAGATCTTTTTTGTTTATGAGGATTTTCTCATTGGAATTTCCAGATATTTCTTTATATGGAATATTTTCTTCCTTGAAAAAAATTTTCATGATGTAATCATCGGGTAATATTGGTTATTTCCCTATCAATCCCATATATATTTTTATCATTGAAGGGTGATGTTTACATCACTAGAGAGCAGTAGATATGTCCAAAACTAAGAATTAGCTGTCCATGTATCTCGAGATAGACCTAAGAATTAGAGGTTGGGAAGAGTGATATCCCAAATATACATTTTTTTAGATGATCAGGGGTTACGAATAACGGTTTTCCCTATAGTTTTGAATCTATTCAAGGAAATTTTACTTAATAATTTATATGTGTTAATCCAATCATATAGGATCAATTCAACCCTGAGATAGTGCGAGGAGAATCACCGATGTCCATTCCTCATTACAATATGGCACCTAAAATTTTTATGGATCTCAATAAATATATGGATGACCTAGAGGATAATGGTTTTATACACCCTTGAATATATCCATGGGGTTCACTATCCATTTTTCCATGAAGTTTTATGGTACCCTCTAGATTTTCATGTATTATCAATGTTTAATCAAGATTAAGGTGAAGAATCATTTTCCAATGCCTTGAATAGATGACATTTTCTATCTTCATTGTGGAGTGAGGGTGTTTTCAAATACATAATTATTGTGGGGATATCATCAGTTCTATATAATATCTTCAGACATACATCATATTTATTTCTAGAGGATGTATGATATTTATTAGCACCTTGTAATGGAGTTAAGTCTCAAGAATGTGCCAACTCATTTCATGGATTTAATGAACCAGTTTTACCACCCATATCTAGATTCATTTGTGGTGGTCTTTATGACCATCAACATAGTGTATTATTAAATTAAAAATGATCATTCTAATCATCTTTTGATCATTATGAATACAGTTTAAGAGAACTAGACATATTATATATTAAAAATTACACTTCTAGATCGATAAAGTCCACTTCTTAGGTCATATAATCTCACAAAAATATGTTTCAGTAGACCCGTAAAAGGAGAGATATATAGTTTCTTTGAATTATTCCAAGAAATTAGATGATATATAATATATCTTTGGGATATTTGAGAATTAAAAATACTTAATCTAGGATTTCTCATGCCTATTAGTTCCTTTTATAGGATTGACTAAGAAGAGTGTGGAATTCGTATGATTAGAAGCCTATAAAGAATCTTTTCAAGAGTTGAAGGGAAGATTTACTTCAACACCAATATTGGTCCTAAAAGATCCTTGAAGTGGATATAAAATTTACTATGATTCATTAAGTTTTAGGATGGGAGTAATTATGATTTAGAATAGGAAATTCATTGTGCACAGGTATTATTAGTTGAGTCCTCATGATCAGAATTACCTGATGTATGATCTAAAGTAAGATTCTGTTGATGAAGGTCTATGTTGTTGGAGACCCAATTTAAATGGGGAGAATATTTTTTTTAATTAATGATACCAAAAGATTCATGTGTATCTTTATAGAAAATAATTTTAATATTAGGTAGTGGATATGGGTTGATTACATGCAATCCTTAGATTTTGAGTTTTCCTACACACATGAAAAGACAATTCTATAGCAGATGCTTTGTTCTATAAGGCTTATATACAGGTGGTTTAAGAGGATAGTGGTGGATGGTATCTCATTGATTTATTTATATAAATTCATGATGAGATTTAGGATAATCAAGGCCAGACCATCCTCTCAGCCTCAACAGTGACCTCTACTATTCTAAAATGGGTAATAATGTTGGAATTCATAGATCTTGAGGGTATTTTCCTAAGGGAAAGTATGTTAGAAGAGGAATTATATTCTAGTTCAGCCATGGATGAGGATGAGAACCTTATATTTCATAGAATTGTCTGGGTCCCAATAGACATTAGATAAGAGCTGATGCATGAATTTATTACCTCAATTTGGATAGTACATCTAGGATTAACCCAGATGTATCGAGACTTATGTCACCAATAATTGTGGCTTTTTATGAAATGGGAGATATCTTGTTTTTTTGCATAATTTTATGAATATTCAAAAGTTATGGCATAACATCATTGAAATATATTAATTTTTAAGATTTTTTCTTTTCCTAGGTGGAAATGGTACAATATCAATATATACATTATGGCTAGTTTACCCTGATCACCATATAGATATGATATAGTTTGAGTAGTATTTGGACGTTTAATAAAGGTATCAAATTTTGTTTCTAATTTGAGAGGCCTAATTTATAGGTGATATGGGTGAGATATATGTCAGGGAAGTCTTATGACTATAGGGAGATGAAAAATCTATTATAACTAACATGGATGGTCGATTCATGTCTCAGTTATAGAAGGGTTTGAATATGGACATAGGTATACAGATGATCCAGAGAATGAACTGTCACCCTTATTCTAATGGATAGAAATATTAAAAATCTAATGTATAGTAGGACATTCTATGTTCATGTATCCTCTTCGTTAGGGGTTCCTAGGAGAAACATATTCTATAAAGACCTGGCCATAAAAAATTAAATAATATTGAATTAAATGAATAATTCACATTGAGGATCTTTTCAGGTTTAGAGTATTAGATAATTAGGACATAACTATTACATCTCAAAAGATTACAAAGAAGACCCTTCTACTCAGTTTCCATTTTTTCACAAAATAAAAACTATTGAAAAAATGAGTCATGTCAATTTAATTTTTTTAGACAGCATGAATTTTTCTTGATCCCATCCTGGACCCTATTCATCTTTAAGTCCTGTGAAAAACATTTCATAACATGGGATGAGAATAATAAGATAAGTAAGGGTTATAAAACAAAGAATGGAAACATTAGTTTATCATTACATACATAACATAAGTTCTTTAACATACATCATGAAATCATAAGATTTATGAATAACACATAGAAAACCTAAATCATAAACGTAACTTGTCATATCAATAACATACTTTCATTATAGCTATCACAACTATGTGGGGAGTTACATTTGGAATACCCATCATAGTATATTACCTAAATCTATTAAGAGAATCATTCACGTTTACCTCCGTTAGGTTATCCTTTTCATTGGGTAGCTATCTCAAGCTCATCCACACTAGTATTATCATGAAACCTCCCATATGCGTAAACACTTCCCAAGAACCTTAACATATTTATAACACATAAAAAAAATAAAGGAAAGATAAAATTTCCACATTTTAATCACATTATATAATTTAAATATATTGACATAAAAAATCAATTTTCAGAACCATATTCAATACCAAAATATGTAAAAATAGTATATGGTATTTATTTTCCTTTTATAAACATTACGGCTTGTTAAGGAAACCAAAGATCACATAATAATCACTGCAATGGAAAAGGTCGTTATCACTGCTTATGTTAAAAAGATACATTATTTTTTTGTCGTTTAGAAAAATGCATCGTAACTAAATATTCCCTTTGAATGAAATGAAAAATCACAGGTATTTATACACCGTATAAATGAATGTTGAGAGTAAAAAAAAATATGCCTCAATGAAAGGGGATTGAGATGAAGTCCCTTACCTCATGTTTGACTTGACCCGATCATTATTTAATCTCCTAAATAATAAACTAATGATATTATCTACTTCCTTAAGAAAATTTTTCAAGTTTATTATTCCTTTTATATCACTTATTACCATTTATAAACATTATGTAATCCTTTATGTTATTTACAATTGTTTCGCTGATATTTGGTACTTGAGTAAAAATGAACACCTTATAATTACTAGTTTTCCATGTCATCAACATTCCATTATCTCTAGAATGATATTAATGAAATAGATATAATATAAATTATATATATTGTATATAAATGTATTTAAATAGTACATAACATTTGTAGATAAGAAATGAAATGCACTGTTCATGGAGATGGTAAGTCATATGTATGCAGGAATGCTACATTCATTTCTATTTCAAACATTAATGGATTTAAAAAAAAATTGTACCTAGTTATATTATAATTATAGTATAATATAATATATAATACCATTAAATATATCATGTATATGTTCCACATATTGCATTAACGAGTCAGATCACTTTGAGGGGGCGGAAGTCCGCACTTCCTCAAATGAAAATATCACGTTTACCCACTATAGAAACCAAAAAGGTATCCTTTAAATAAAAAATAAAGAAGAAAAAATAAATTATAAACATAATATATATAATATATAAATATAGTTCCATATTAATGGCCACCGTGAGAGGTGGAATGAGATAATAGAACAACCATCCCTTCATGAGGTGTTAGTTTTCAATTCACAGATACAGTATGTTCTTCACCCATTTGAAGGAGGTGTGTGTAAGTGTAGTTTGAATAATTCTTATAAAAACATACTAGTATAGTTAGGATACTAGTTTTGTTATAAAATAATGGAATAAAAAGAGTTTTTGTGGTTGTAGAAGTAAAATAAAACAAAATAACTCATGAGAAGATTTGCCTTTAAATCAGGTAACACCCTCTGGTTTGAACCAAAAGGGATTATTGAAGTGCTTTTTGACGAAAATAAGGCTTCTAGGATGAAAAGAGTGATCTTGGGAGATTAGTGGAGTAGAGTTTGTATGATCCAAATGATTGAGAAGTGTGAGAAATGGGTTGGATGTGATGGATTTTTATATGGGAGAGGAGGGTCTCTATAGGAAAGTTTGAAACACTTATTTTATTATAAACACATCTTTGGTTTTAAAATGTCAAATAATAGTTAAAGTCTAATATAAGATGACTCATGGTAGAAATAAAATCATCCAATAGAAATTGGACAGATTTTAGATATTGTTTTAATATTTATAATCATATTTATTTAAATCATTTATTAATGAAGTAAATATTGCTTCATTATTTTGTCATAAATAATTTAATTTATTTGATCTCCAAAAATTATAAAAAAATATCATGATGTATGAAATCTTTATATCTTTGAAAAAAAAATTATAGTCGCAGGGATAACTTATATAACCCAATGTAAAAATTTGTTTACTAAAAGATATTTTTTATGTCATTTTGGTCATTAATTTAAATTAATTAATATAAAGTGTCATTATTACTCCCATGTGGCTCCATGGAGTCCCTAATTCGACCCTAGGATTCCCATGGCCGGCTATGTATCATATAAAAGGATTAGGACACATGTTAGTGTAATTTAGTATTATTATAATATTATACTTTACCCTTATTTACTATATTTATCTTTTAATCATGATAAATAAAATATTTAATGAAGTAAATATCTAAAATGTCTAAAAATAAAAGTTACCTATTTAATGAATTTGGACCTACTTATTCAAAATATGGAATCCACTTTTCTATATTCAAAACACCAAAGTGGTAGAAATTAATTTGAAATTAATTCCCACTATCAAAACAAAAAGCGTGTTTTTAAGAGATAATAACTACCAAAAGATTTACATTTGTTTATGTCCAATTTCAAAGTGAAATTAATTACAATGTCCAAAATTGGATTAACTAGTAAAAATATATTCTAATTACACTTAAACAATTAAAAAGATAATCTAACCATATAAATAAATTAGATTAAAAGGGGCTTTTGAATTAAAATATTGTATTTTTCACTATTCATTAAAAATATTAACTTTATCCAAAAAATACCAAAAGATTACCCAAAGTAAATTTTGATGTCCCGAATAAAAATAATAATTTTATTTTGTCAAATATAAAATATAAAAATGATGAAAATAATATTTAAAGAGGTTTCACCATCAAAAGGCGGTAAATCAACCTTTCAAAGAATATTAGAGTATTTATGTTTAGATTCATTCAATTTTAAGCCTATATATTTTATTAGAATAATGATAAAACACATAAAAAACATGTATACTCATATGTTAGTTAATTCTATTCATTTCTACTAATACAATGGCAAGGAGTTAACTTCTAATTAAAATTATAATATTATAATGTTAGTGTGCAACATAAGATTTCAAAGAAACCTGCTATTGCGTATTGGGTACGCTATCGAACCTAGACTCCCTTTAAAGTAAAAAATAATATTTAATTCATGAATATTAATAAACATTCAAATGAATTATTTATCATTTACTTGGGATGTTACATCCTTCCCCCTTTTTGGCAATTGAGTCCTCGCAATTTTTATTCTATTATCAAATAAGTGTGGGTATTTATCCCTCATAACATTTTCAGATTCCCACATTGCCCCTTTGACCGTATGTTTTTTCCACATACCCTTTAACTAAAAAATTAAATTATACCACAAAACATGATTTCTATGGTCAAGAATCATCACTGGTTGTTCCTTATAGGAGAGATTCTATTCCAACTGAACAACCTCTAGGCTGAAAACATTATATGGATCTAGCATATACATTCTTAACATTGAAACATGAAAAAAAATTGTGTACCTAAGATAAACCTGGGGGTAAGACACTCTGTACGCAACTGATCCAACCTTCTCTTGGATATCCTAAGGTCCAATGATCCTCAGACACACCTTTCTCTTCATACCAAAGTGCATCACACATTTAAATGGAGAAAATTTGAGAAATACATGATCACCAACCTATAAAGGTTGATCCTTCATATGGTTATCCGCATAGCTTTTCTGCATGCTCTGAGCTATTCTCATGTTCATCTGATTCAACTGAATTTTTTTCTACCATATCTTCTACCAATTCTTGTCCCATCAACTTTCTTTCACCTAATTCATCCCAAAAAGTTGTAGTTCGACAACGCTTTCCATATAATGCCCCAAATGGAGCCATTTGTATTCTGGAATGAAAACTGCTATTATATGAAAATTCAACCAAAGAAATATGTTGGCCAATACTTCCCTAGTAATCCAGTGAACAAGCTCGTAGCCTATCCTCCAAGGTCTGAATTGTTCATTCTGACTTCCCATTTGATTTAGGATGAAATGTTGTAATAAAGTTTAATTCAGTACACAAAAACATTTTAATGCGTTTCTAAAAGATATAAGTAAACCTGGGATCACTATCAGATACAATGGAGAGGGGAACACCATGAAATCTGACTATATCTATGAAATACTACACATAAATATGATCTAGTGACAAAGTATCTCGAATTGGAAGGAAATGAGTCGATTTACTCAGTCCATCAACAATAACATAGATTGCATTATTACCTCTAGATGTATTTGGTAATCAAAAAATGAAGTCCATGGATATATTTTTCCATTTCCACTCTAGCACCGGTAAAGACTGAAGCATCTCTTTCAATAACTTCCACTCTACTTTAACATGTTGAAAAGTCAAACACTTCATAGTAAAATTAGCAATATCTTGATTCATTCTGTCCCACCAGTAATACTCTCGAAGATCTCTATACATCTTAGTACTACCAGGTTGAAATGAAAATGTTGAACTACGAGATTCACATAACAACTCATTCATGAACTGTGAATCAAAATGAATGAATAATCATTTCCCAAACCTCAAAACACAATCATTATCAATGTTAAACTTAGTCAACTTACCCTTCTAAACCAACTCTACATTTTTCTGTAATTCACTATCTTATTTCTGTGCTCGCTTAATTAAATTTGATAGAGATTATTCCACTGACACCAGAATCAAAACAGAATAATTTCCTACACAGACATAATTTATCCCAAAGTTCATCAAATCAAGAACCAAAGGATCTCATTCCAAACATAGCATGGTTAGTGAAACATTACTTTTTCGACTCAATGCTTCAACCACTTTATCAGCCATTCTTGGATGGTAATGGATCATGCAATTATAATTGATGATTAATTAAAACCATCTCATCAGTTTCAAGTTCAACTCCATTGGATTAAATATATACATCAAACTGTTTTGGTTAGTATATATTCCACAATTCAATCCATACAAATGATGCCTCCAAATATTTGAAGCAAGAACAACAGAAGCTAATTCCAAATCATGTGTAGGGTAGTTTAACTCATGAGGTTTCAACTGACATGAAGCATAATCAATTACCTAATAATTCTACATAAGGACACAACTATGACCTTTCAACGAAGCATCACTATAGATAACAAACTCACCATTTCTGGATGGCAGTGCCAAAACTGTAGAATTCACCAATATTCTTTTCAATTATTGAAAACAATCATCACATTCTATTGTCCATATGAACATCACTCCTTTTCAACTTAACATAGTCATTAGACAAGATAACCTTGAAATATTTTTAACAAACCTTCAGTAATAACCTTCCAAACCAAGAAAACTATGAATCTTAGTTATATTTGTGGGTCCTGGCCATTCTTCAACAACTTTTGTTTTAGTAGGATCAATAGTTATGCCATTTTTTTTAAATAATGTGACCTAATAATGAATTATTTTGTAACCAAAACTCACACTTCCTGAATTTCCCATACAGATTATTTCCATTTATATTTTGAAAGGAAACCCTTAAATAACATTCATGCTCCTCTTTACTTTTATAAAAAACCAAAATATTATCAATGAACACAACTACAAACTTATCCAAGAACTCACAAAAAATTCTATTCATAGGATACATGAATAAAAATGCTACATTGGTTAACCCAAAAGGCATAACTACAAATTCATAATGTCCATATCTAGTACAAAACGTGGTCTCCAGAATGTATGCTAATATTACTTTCAACCAATGGTACCCCAACCTCAGACCAATCTTTGAAAAATACTGAGCTCTCTAGCGCTTATCAAAAAAATCATCGATATGAGGAAAAAGATACTTGTTCTTAAAAGTGATGTTATTCAATGCTAAATAATCAATACAAAGTCTCATTGGACCATCTTTTTTTTAACAAATAAGACTGGAGCACCCCATGGTGATGTTCTAGGTCGAATGAAACTTTTATATAATAACTTTTTCAATTGATTTTATATCTATAAAAGTTCAATTTGATCCATTCGATAAGAGGGTTTTTAAATTAGTTTAGCATCAGGAACTAAGTCAATAAGAAATTAAACATCCTGATTAGGTATAATACTAGGCTAGTCATCAAGAAAATCCTCAAGGTATTCATTTACCACTGGCACAAAATTAATCTCAACACTTCCTTTATTTTGAAAATTATGTGCAAGGTAACATTCATTTCCATATTTTACTAGTTTCTCAGCTTCCTGATATGATATCAAAAGTAAGGGTTCATTATTGTACACAAAATGAAAATATTTCTAATAAGAAACCTTTTTTATCTCTATAGTCAATATTATCATGATAAACAGAAAGCCAATCCTTACCCAAAATAACATCAAACTCTATTAGAGGCAAAATATTAAGATTTTCAGGTAGATTCTTCCTGCACAAAAGGACATGAGGTTTCTTATAATTTATTTTTGTCCCAACATTTCCTCCATGTGTTTTTACCATTAAATTCATATTCATATCATTAGATAGAAGTCCCAATTTTCTAGAAAATTTCTCAGAAATGAATGACGGTGTAGACCCTGAATCAAACAATACACTGACATAATCTTAACAAACAAACAATGTACCTGATACTACATCATTTGATGGACCAACATCTCCCGAAGTAGTTTCAAAGGATTTCCACACCCCTTTTTTCTTGTATTCAAGATTCTTTCCATCATTTGAGTTCTTCATTGGACACTCATTTGCATAATAACCCATTTCATTACACTAGAAACATTTTACCTACTGTAAATCAGATTTTTTCTTACCATGAACTTGATCTTTTTAAGTGAAATTATGAACCTGATGTCTCATTTTACCACATTGGTAGCACTTACCAGAATTCAAAAGACATTCCCCAGCATGATTTTTACCACAATTTTCACAAACTATAAACTTATGTTTCTTACCATCAGTCTTTTTTGAAGAGTTCTTCTCTTTCATCTGCCACCTCGACCTTATAATCTGTTGTTTTTCAAAGAACACATGATCATTGAAAATCTCCATTTCCACCTTCTCCACACAACGAACATGTTTTTCATACATTTTGAACTCATGAGAAGCTAAATAACTTTGATACATTGGATTTAATCCCGAGTAAAAATGGTTGATTTTACTATCAAGATCTCTTATGAAATTCAGAGTGTACCTTGGAAGTTAGTGAATTTTTCTTCATAAGAAACCTCCGAGTCATACTCCTACACAAATTCTAGGAATTTGTTTCCATCCTAAGACAAACCACTATAGGAAAATATTTTGTAAGGATCATTCCATTGAATTCATTCAAATCAAGAACATAAATCTCCTCACAATCCCTGATATTTTTCACCATCGAGCACCACTGTTCAGCCTCACCTTCAAAATGGTAAACATCAAGACTAACCTTTATGCGTTCTAAGCACCCCATGACATAAAAAAATTTCTCCTGTGCTTTAATCCACCCTTCTGCTAGCACAGGGATAGATGATACCTTGAATTATTGGGGATGTTTCCTCATGAAATGATCTACTAATGACATGTTCTTCTGTGGTTGATCTGGTAGGTATTGTGCATGGGTAACACCACCATTTATAGCATGAGTCAATTGTTCCATCATTGCAACAATCTGTTCAGTTCTGATTCCGACCATCTCAGGTTGTTGATTTAGAAGGTTGTCTTCCTTATGATGTCATCCCAACATAGATTCCGTATTTTCTCTATTGAAAACCATTCTGAACACAAAAATATTTTAGGCAAAGAAACATTTTAATCTGTAAATGCTATATCATTTCAATATTAACATAAATTAATTTATGTATATTAATTTAACAATACCGTAACTCTTAATTTTATCTAAACAATCCCATAATACCAACTATAAAGACCTGGCTTTAAAACATTACATAATATTATATTAAATGAATAATTCACATTGAGGATATTTTTAGGTTTAGAGTTTTAGAGAATTACAACATAACTATTATATCTTAAAAGATTATAAAGAAGACACTTCTACACGGTTTCCATTTTTTCACAAAAAAAACTCTTGAAAAAAAGAGTCTTGTCTAAATCCATGTTTTAGGGAGCATGACTTTTCCTGGATCCCATCCTTGACCCTATTCATCTTTATGTCATTTGAAAAACATTTCGAAACATGGGATAAGCATAAAGAGATTAGTAATAAATATAAAACAAAGAATGAAAACATTAGTTCCTAATTACAGACATAACATAAGATCTTTAACATACATCATGAAATCATAAGATTTATGAATAACATATAGAAAACTAAAATCATGAAGGTAACTTGTGGCATCCATAACATACTTTCATTATTGCTATCCCAGCTACGTAGGGAGTTACATTTGGAATACCCATCAAAGTATATTCCCCAAATCTCTTAGGGGAAACATTCATGTTTACATCCTTCATGTTACCCAATGCATTAAAGAGCTATATCATGCTCACCCACCCTATGATTATCACAGAACCACCCATATAAAAAAACATTTCCCAAAAACCGTAACATACTGATAACACATAAAACAAAAATAGAATCAAGATTAAATTTCCAAATTTTAATCACAATATATCATTTAAATATATTAACATAAAAAATAAATTATCAAAAGCATTTTCAGTACCAAAATACATAAAAATAGTATATGGTATTTATTTTCCTTTTATAAACATTAAGACTTGTTAAGGAAGCTGAAGAGTAAATAATACTGGTGGCGGTGGAAAAGGTTGTTGTCACCACTTACATTAAAATGAAAAATTATTATTATTTTGTTTAGTAAAATTCCTCATAGGAAAAGATTACCTTTTGAAATAAATAAAAATTCAATGTAATTTATACAAAGTATAAATGAATGTTGTGAAAAAAAACAAAATATTCCTTAATGAAAGGGGATTGAGACGAAGTCAATTACCTCGTGTCCGTCTTGACCTGATCTTTCATTAATCTCCTGAATAATAAACTAAAGTTAATTTATACTTTCTTAAGAAACATTTTCAAGTTTATGATTCCTTTTATATCACTTATTACCATGTTATAAAAATTATGTAATCATTTATGTTATTAACGGTTGTTTCGTCGATATTTGGTACTTGAGTAAAAATGAACACCTTATAATTACATTCTATCCATGTAGTCAACAATAAATTATCTCCATAAAGATATTCATGATGTAGATATCATATAAATCATATATTTCCAGTATATATATGTATTTATAACAGTACATAACATTTGGAGATATGAAATGAATTGCACCGTTCATGGAGACGACAAGTCGTACGTACGCATGAACACTACTTTAATTTCTATTTCATACATTAATGGAATTAAAACATAATGATAACTAGGTATATTATAATTCTAGTATAATATAAAATATAATACCATTAAATCTATCCTTTATATGTCCCACATATGGCATTAACGAGTCATATCACTTTGTGGGGGTGGTAGTCTGCACTTCCTCAAACTAAATTATCACGTTTACCCACTATAGAAACCATAATGGTATGCTATAAATAAAAAATACACAAGAAAAAAATAACATATAAACATAATATATGTTTTATATAAATACAGTTTGATCTTAATGGTTACCATGATAGGGGGTAAGAGATAATTGAATAATCATCTCTTCGTGAGGCGTTAGTTTTCCAATCACGGAAACAGAATGTTCTTCACCCATTTGATGGAGGTGTGTGTAAGTGTTGTTAGAATCCATATCATAAAACAAATGAACTTATGAGAAGATGTTTCCTTTAAACCGGGTAACTCCCATTGGTTTGAACAAAAATGGATTCTTGAAGTGCTTTATGCCTAAGGTAAGGATTCTAGGATGAATATAGGGATATTTGGAGATTAGTAGAGTATAGGTTGTACAAGACAAATGATTGATAATTTTGAGAAATGGGTTAGATGTGAGGGATTTTTATATGGGAGAGGAGGGGCTCTTTAGGAATGTTTGAAAAAATTATTTTATTATAAACACATATTCGGTTTCAAAAGGTCAAATAATAGTTAAAGTAAAAGTTAAGATGAGTCATGGTCAAAATAAAATCATCAAATAATAATTGTATAGGTTTAAGATACTGTTTTAATATTTATAATCATATTTATTTAAATCATTTATTAATGACGTAAATATTGCATCATTATTGTGTAATAAATAATTTAATTTTTTTGATGTCCAAAAATTAAAAAAAATATTATGATATAGGAAATATTTTTAGATTTCTAAATAATTTTTATAGTCACAATGATAACTTATATAACCCCATGTAAAAATTTATTTACTAAAATATATTTGTTTATGTCATTTTTGTCATTACATTTAATTAATTAATATAAATTGTTATTATTACTACCAAGTGGCTCCATGGGGTCCCTAATTCGACCCAAGGATTACCATGGCCGGCTATGTATCATCCAATAGGATTAGGACACATGTTATGGTAATTTAATTTTATTATAATATTATAATTTACCCTTATTTACTATATTTAGCTTTTAATAATGGTAAATAAAATATTTACTGAAGAAAATACAAAAAATGTATAAAAATAAAAGTTAAATATTTAAACAATTTGAACCTACTTATTCCAAATATTAAATCAGTTTTTCTAAATTCAAAACACCATAGTGGTAGAAATTAATTTAAAATTAATTCCCGCTGTCAAAACAAAATGCATGTTTTTTAGAGATAATAACTATCAAACGATTGACACGTGTTTATGTCCAATTTCAAAATGAAATTAATTAAAATGTCCATCATTGGGTTAAATGATTAAAATATATTCTAATTTCACTTTAGAACCAATTAAATAGATAATCTAACAATATAAATAAATTAGATTAAAAGGCAATTTTGAATTAAAATATAGTATTTTTTCACTATTCTTTAAAAAATAATCTTTATCAGAAAAATACACAAAATTTACCCAAAGAAAATTTTTATGTCTCAAATCTAAAGAATAATATTATTTTGTAAAATAGAACATATGAAAATGACCAATACTATATTTAAAGAGGTTTCTCCATCAAAAGGCGGTAAATCAACCTTTTAAAGAATATTAGAGTATTTATGCTTAGATTCATTCACATTTTAAGCCTCTCACTTTTATTAGATAAATGTTAAACATTTAACAAACATGTATAATCATATTTTAGTTAGTTCTATTCATTCCCGCCGATACAATGGCATGGCATTAACTACCGTTTAAAAAAATAATATTATATTATTAGTGTGCACCATAAGATTTCAAAGAAACCCGCTGTTGTGTATTGGGTATGCTATCGAACATAGAATCCCCATTAAAGTAAAATTAATATCTAATTCACGAATATTAATAAACATTCAAATGTATTATTCTTCATTTACTTGGGATGTTACGTCCTTCCCCCTTTTTAGTTCCCCTATAAAAAAAATATCAGGAAACCATTTATATGGACCATTATGAAGCCCTATATTATAGGCCATTCCAGTCCCCTATATACTAAATAGAGGAAGGGTAAGGTTACGATTAGACCACATATTATCAACGATACTTTAGAGTGAGTGAAGTTGATCAAGAAGTACATTTGGATAGATCAGTCTAGACAGTAGTCAAATTACAATCGATGCCTATGAATTCATTCTTTTGAGGTACAAGATTATCTTTTCTAGTAAGTTTCTCCTAGGTTGGTCCATCAATGAATTCATAGTTTGGGAAATCATTCACCTAGATTAATTAGACTCTTTGATGTAATGAAGTGAATTGGGCTAGTGGCATACCAGATAACACATTCTTAGAGATAATGATGTTTTCATAAATTATTTCACATATCTCACCTGTGATGATATTATCCAAAACCTTTTCACTTTTTCTATCATGGATTGGTTGAGTTAGAGATAAATTTTTCTTTTGATTTATATCTAGTATGTATTTTGGATCAATGTGTGAAGACGTTTAGAGTTAGGCTAACCTATTATGTATGATTTCTATGGTTTCATGGTCAAGTATAGGAAAATACATGGGTATATGATATTAATATATTAGCCCGATGGCTAAATCTCTTCCCAGATGATACCTCCTTACACTAAGAAGGCCAACATGGGGAAGCGTTTCATTAAGGTGGGGATTTTTTAATGACACATATATTCATAAATGTATGGATCATCATTTTTAGATCAAATTTAACAGTTTCCATCTTGTAATGTTGCATAATGGATTCACAATGTTCACGAGGGTGTTTAAGGCTTGTTTGGTTACCAGAGTGTCAGAATCATGAGAAACTGACTCGGCCTCATTGTTACTATATACTGTATTTCCTATCCCACATGGTTTCTTATAACCATGAGGGGTGTTTCAGATTAGATTAGGAGGCCACATGGTTATTTTTCCAATCTGCAACCCTAAGAAAATGCCTGTGTGAAATTTTAGAGGTCTCAAATAGAGGATTTTTATAATGCTTTCACACTACTATCCAGACCATGTGTTGATCCCATATGGTTTCTATCCTTATATAGTAGAGGCATAATATTTTATCCAACCATGTTGAAAAACCAAGAAACTCTTTTTATGGGGTTGATTTAAAAATTTTCCCCTCTTATGTTTTTATATTGATTCTCTATTTTCCTCATTTATTATCTAGACGATGATATAATTTCCACCTTTATATGATCTCCCTTTCTCATACATATTGGTTAGTTGATAAATTCTTCATCCAGATTCTAAAAAGGTCACTTTTGCAGGTACTGGATAGCTAAAGTTAAGATCCTTAATCCTCTTTCTTCAATTATTGGATATTCTTCAGAAATCATGCATTATTTTAATGAGAGGCCATTTTTATTATTTTCCCGACATTGGTCATTTCTTTGGTTTTACTTCAAAAATGTTTCTTAGTGATGATAAGAACTCATCAATAACCATAAGGTAGTATTTTCATAGGATTTATTTAAATGTCATGATAAATTTATGGCTTCCCCATTGTGCTACACGCAGTCCATTGTCACATTTTCCCATAATCGTGGTCTTAAATTATAAATAAAGTCATCCATGTTTTTTTAATCCATGGACCCATTATATGTAATTAATGTTTTTTGACCTTGTTATTTTATACTCCTTTGGGTGTGATATATTAACTTCTCCAACTTGTATATTTTTTAACATGTCGAACACCCTATCAGTGTTTATCTTTACTCTGAAATAGAATTTACTATTTTTTAATTGTCTTATTATACAATAATCATTATAACTGTTTTTATTGACCTGGGAATAAAATATCCTTTCATGGATAAATTAAATGCCTATATTTAAAATATTGTAAATGATTGGAATGGACATACCACTTTCTTTGAATTTATGAAGATGTGTTATATAATTTTTAATGCACATGGTTTCACTAGGATTAATGGTTATAAAGGAATTAGTGGTGATACCTCATGGTTATTATTGTTATTATGATTATTTCATTTCTATTTACTATTGAATGATGCCTAAAGCACAAGTTGATCATGAATTCCACTCTCCCTTAAATCAGGTGTTGAGTGCAACATCTCATACTGTTATACTTTTATTTGGGTGAGGGGAATGATGTTTCATGTTCCTCATCGGGTTTTGGTAATTATGTCTCACCCACCTATATAGAAGGATGTGAAATATTTGTCACATTAATTATGTGATTCAGGGCTTGTACCCTTTATTGAGCCCATAAGACATTAGACAAGTTATAGATGTTTGAGATACACCCTAGGTCCATCTTGAACCTATATCCATGTATATATGTACCTATTCCCTCACATAATTATGTTATATATGTTTATACATGTTATATATATATATATTATTATATATATGTTTATGAATCATACTCTTACACTGGCCTATGCTGAAGTATGATGAGCTAGGTATGTGCCATATAGGATCATGAGCCCACTAATAGTTATTGTTCTGTATTGTTTATTATTAATTATACATGAAAATTTCATTGTAATAAACAATATCTATATTATTTATTGACACTATCTGTGGTTGTATATTGGGTTTACCTCACACCCTACTCAGTCCACCTCAAGTGCCCGAGTAGATCTCTTGTCTAAAGGTATGGCTAAGGGAAAGCACCCTGATACAGATATATGATTAGTTTTACTGAAAACATGGATCATTGGAGCTAAGATATGAGACTATTCCCATGATACAATTACATATCTCTTTTGGAATTATTTATTTTTTTATATCATGATTTGTATTCTGGTCCCATATTTCCCTTTTTTATTTAACATGAAATGACATCATTGTATATGACAATGCCTATGGGTAGTGGATTATGATTATACAATCATGATAATTTAAGGTTCCTCATATTATTATATTTGAATATATTTTCATATAATATATCATTCTTATAATAGTATTTGTTTCCTTATTTATTCTTTTCCACTATTCCACTAGGATTGATGGTACTGTCTCCCCACTATACCACCTACGACCCTCACTAATATTCGACAACCCCTTAAATACAGGGAAGTTACCAAGAGGCCATGTAAACCACTGACTTTGTGAACCAATTTTATGGATACCGGTTAAAAATGATACATAAGACTATTAATGAAATATGTCTTTGAGAAATTTAGTATGTTTTGATTATAGAGATGATAGGCTGTACACAAACATGAGTATTGTTTCATCTTTCCAACGATCATTATGGATATGAGGTCAATAATATTTTAGCTTCATAGAAGTGTTAATAATATCATATATACTATATTATATCTTTAAAACTACATAAATGTGTCATTTGTGTTGTGTGCTGATTAAAAGAGAGACATATAAATTCATGAATGTAGTAATCTACATGTTCCTGGATGATGTTATCTTTTTTAATTGACTAATAAGAAAAGAAATAAAATGATATTTCTTCATTATATAATGATAAATATGTCATTAATTTAAAAAAAAAATTCATTTATATCATATATATACATTAAATTTACCTTTATTACCTCTCATGTAAGGCTTTTGTAAGAAATGAATCACATCGCTTTGTGAGATTATAGTCCTCCATACACATGAGAGACATTATCATATCCCCTATGGAATGTAATGTAAAATTTTTTATTTGATATAATTATTATAGGGTTAAAATTAAGTTATAAATATCTTATATATATTTGAGATCAATCATCATACCCAACAGTTCGAGTTGTTTATTGAAAATGTGTCACATCGGCTCGAGAGGTGGTAGTTCGTCACACACAAGATAAAAATTATTGTTATCCATTTGAGGGAAGATGAGACAGATATAGGTCATTAGATTAATATAATAATATATCATTATATTTTTTATAATTTTTTTATTATATAACGATAAATTAATGTATTTTATGGTGGTCAAAGAAGATATCATACCAAAATGCACAGTTATTAATTTTACATATTCTTGAATAATCTCTATGTAATTATACATAAATTATTCCATTATTTTAATTATGAATAAAATAATTATATTGGAAGAGTTTTTTGATGTTTGAAAGTTATTTGGGTATATTTTTCCCAAAAAAGGGTTTTATGGTGTGATTAATAGAGGAGAGGGTGTGACCGTTTATAAGTGAGGTGAGTGACAGACATTTAATTTCTGAAAAAAATGGTTTACCTTTGTTTTTAACATGAAAAAGGATAAAAATATATTATTTTAAACAATTGGAAATTATATGGTATAAATATGACCATAAAATATATTTTAGAAAAAAAATTAGGTCTTTTTAACCCTTATAGATTTAGTTCAACCCCTGATAAACCCATTTTTACCTTAACAATTGTTATTATTTTCTAATTTTTTCATAATTTATTATGGTAAGAAATTATGTTGATGTTATAATAAAATAAATATCATTATTATTGAAAATATATAATCCATTTTACCAAATTTAATTAAAAAATCATGAAAATTATAGTTAGAACAAGACTCAGAGATGTGATTAAAAAGTAGGTTTTTATGAAGATTATTTTTCATGAAAAATATCATTTTATATTACCTATAAGAGGTTTAATAATAATTATATAAATTAATATTAACATTTTTTATAATATATTAATATTATTTTACAAATTATTAACTAGGTATTATTTTAATTAATTAAAATGAAAAAACATTATGCATTTAAAAGTAGTACTTATAGAAACCACTTTTTAACACAAAAACAAAAGTATACTAAAATCCTAGAATATTTTTTGTCAAAATTAAGTAATTTAATTAAATATAAATAAAAAATATTTATGTAACTTTTATTTATATTATAAATATATTGGGACTTTTTAATTACTAAATTTAATGAAATGATATGACCTTTTTAAACAAATTTTTATTTTCACTATTCACTGAAAAATCAATATTTTCCAATAAGTACCAATAGTTCACTGAAAGAAAATATTTATATGATGAATTTAATAATTATATTAAACATTTATAATTATAATTATTAAATTTTTATATAATATCTTTATAATAAAGAGTTTAGTTTTAATTATTTCTTTTTGGATATAAAAATTATTTTAAAATTTTATCATTAATATAATCATGAAAGGGATTTTTTTCATAACCTAGGTTGATAAATTAATAAAACATATAGTAAAAATAATTATTTTTATAATCATTAATCATGAAATTAAAAGATTAATGTTATAGAATATGAGTTTACAAAAATTTTTATAGAAGAAAACACTTTTCATGAAGCTGTGTAAGAATAAAATCAAGATAAAATTGAATCCAATGTATCATGAGAATGTCAAAATATATAAATAGGTCCATGTCATAGAGCTTGAAAAATAATTTATTTTTTGGGTGATATTTATAACATAATATGTGGAAAGAAAACAAAAATACTTAAGTATCATGTCTTCACACTTTTATGATAATTATTTACCTGTGGGTTTTGTGGAATAAAAAAATATGAAATAAATTCCATAATATTTCCTATATAATTTTTATTATATGTGACATAGTCTTAATGAATAATATTTATGAGATTTAATGTTCTGAAAATTGTTGATACAGTAGCCACATGACATAGTGGATATACTAATCGAGTTAATAAGGAAGAAATATCTTCTATAATTTCCACATTAATTTTAATTGAACTATAATTATAGATAAAATCAATAAAATTACTACATTAAAGGAGGAATAATATTAAAATAAAATTAATTAATCTATGTATTGGAATATTCATTTTTTGATCTATATTCAATGATCTATTTATTGTTCATTTGTATTGGTTCTAGATTTCATTTTAGTGCCAACATTATATATATGGAAAAGGATATACCCTTGCCTAGGTTCTTCTAGATTACAATAGGAAAGATATTTCAAGGATATATAAACCAAAACACACTAGATAATTAGTTATACATTATGAATGTGAACCTTAATTACATCTGATTTTCATATGTTTCTTTCTTACTCCCATGTGAGTTATGATATAATTGTATTGAACAAGGACAAGAGTTAGAGGGTTGTTTAAAAAATATAAATGAAATAATTCACCCCCTCACAATTTTTATCACACTTCATGTGACCCTTTCAGTTACTAAATTTATTCCAGACTGATAATATGAGATGAAATATTGTGGTTAAAATATGTATTAGGGAGAATAATGAAATGTATTTAATTTTTTCAATATAAAATCATTTTTATATAAACATGTCATATTATTATATATGGAATATTATATAACACATGTGACATATAAAAAATTATTTTCTCACATTATCAAAATAGGAAATTTCATATAGATAATAAATATACATCATAAAATAAAAATTATTACCAAGGTATAATAAAAAGAAATAAATAATAGAACATTAATATGAAATATTAAAGAATCAATGTCTCTTATAATTGTCACAGTCATATAAAACACTATAAACCTAAAAGAAAACATTAATAATAATATAATAGTATCAGTAAATGATATAGGTATCCATGACAAAAAAACTAATTGAATAATTATTGAAGGATATCGGAGATAATTATAGGAATTAGAAAGTTAATATGATCATTAAATAATATAACATGTCCAATGATATATATATATATATTTCCATTAGAATTGTAACATGAGTATTTGAATAGAAATTTTAAATCTAAATAATATTTAACATGATTTAATCCATTAAATAAAAATATCTAAATATAAAAAATAAATATAAAAATAATAAATCTAAAATAGAGTATAAATATACAATATAAAGACATGTATTTTAACAAATTTTGTAAAACACAGTAATTGAAATTTTGATATTAAATTTTAAAATTATATAATTTTAAAAATTATTTTACATAAATGATTTTTATTTTTTAGTAAAATCATTGAAATTATATAATATTAATTTTTTTAAATTTTTTGATAAACTATTTTTTTGGCGAATATACAAAATTTGGTTCTATACATACTTCACATTAAAAATATAATATTAAATAATTAACGGTTAAATAATTATGAAATTAATTGTAAAGAATATTAATAAAATTAATAAGACAATGTATTCCTTTGAAATGAAAAAATATAACTTATAAATCAAAATTCAAATTTCTTATGTCAAAAAAGAAAATGACTTCCATTAAAAAAAATATTCCAATTTTTTGTTCCTTTATTTTATATAGACTAGTAACATCAATGTTTAGATGGTTTGAATGTCATAACAAATTTTATTTTTAATCAAATATTTTTTGCACTAGCAAAGAAGGGAACTATTGAATTTCTTAATCTTGAAATAATATTTTTTTAACTGTTCTAATCAATGACACCTGTCTCTTTGATATATTAATACACCCTCTCACCCTAATGGAAAATCAATTCTCAAAAAATTTATATTTTTTATTAGATGAATAATTTCCATATCCGTAACAGTAAAGTATCCATAGATATATTCAGGTGTCACCAAACTCCAAGAATCTAAAAAATTAGGGTCTTAAAAAATTTGTTACATTGAGGATTGATGTTACCCTTCTTTATTCATCCATTTAATTTTCCTTCATTCATCCATCCATTCTCATTACCACCACTAAATAAATAACCAATAAACTAATAAATTATTTTATAAATAATAAATAAATGTTATTATTCTTTTATAACTCTTTAATAACCTATTTTAAAAAGTAAATTACTTCTCTCCTTCTTTTGTTAATGTTCAACTAATTATTTTTCCCATAATCACAAGGACATTATAAATTTTTATGGATCACTACCTTTATAATTGAATTTTGAGGATTAATAGCTATATATAACTTTAATATGATATGATAAATTTATTATAAACTATTTATATTTTATTGGTATGGTCAATCTCCAATTCATTCAAAAAATCCAATTTTAATAAGTATACCCACATATGTGGGTGTTGTTAACTCTTTAATTATCAATAAATTATTATATGGATTTAGTAAATATGTATAATCAATAATTATTTTATTTTATATAATTTTATCCTATTTGATGAAATTTTACTAATGGATGAATAAAAATGTATCAAAAATCAAATAAAATAGAAAATGGGATAATCCAAATCAATATATCATTGTGTCATTTTAACATAAATTTAATATTAATAAATAAATTTTGGTGATTATGGTTGATAAATAATAAAATAAATGGATGTAATATATAGTTTTATTAATTTTTTTATGATCATAATTGTTTTTATATAAGAGTTTCCAATATTATGAAATGAAATGGGATATACAGAAAATAGACTCTCAAATATTCCCTCTTCTTTTAGGATGAATCCATCTCCCCCCCCTTAAAATTCCACATAAAATATGACTTATAAATTATTTCTATATAACATTCCCTTTGTTGTTTTCTAGGAATATTCATGTCTATATTTCACTGGAATGCATTCATATCCATCTTAAGGATTCTGGTTAAAGGATTTTTTCCCAAAGTACCCAATTGATTCCTGATAAGTTTATTATTCTCCTAAATATGAAATATGATGTTATCAAGAATGATTATACCATTGAAAAATATTATTTCTTTTCTTTTTTAACCACTATTTTTATCAATTAACATTTTACATACCAAAATATTATGAAATTTATTACGTACTTATAACCTTGTTTCAAATATATGATGTAAATACGTGTCTTTTTTAGGTGGCATGTTTGATCAAGAGAGTGTTATGAATTTTTAGTATTTAACTGAATTATATATCACAATATTAAATTGGGTAAATAAATATTATATTAAGCTATGTTTTAATTAGAATCATTTCAGATAAATTTAATTTATTTGAAGTATTACATTTTACATGACACAATGTTTTAAGAAAGAATAATATACATTTAATATTATATTTTTAAAAATAATCATTATAAACATTATTCTAAACATGAAACCATGAATAATAATAACCAAATTTGTATAAACTAAGTGCATTGGTTTTAAATAAAGATATCATATTGATAAAAATTACTTAATTTTCAGTATAATTTTTATATGCTCCAAAAATCTAATACCTCAAAAATGATTCGTTTCATTTTTATAAGAATATAATAATTTGTTTTTTCAAATTTTAGAAAAAGTCTTAGAAAAAATAAACATCATTTTCAAATCCGCATGTAAAAACTATTTTTGAATTTATTATGGATAATTTAATACAAGGAAATATTTTTTGATGAATTTTAGAAAAACAATTAACTATATTTTGGTTGAAATAATGTATAAGATAAATTTTATTTAAATATGTAATGAATAATTATAATAGTTAAATTATTTATTTACTAATATAATTTATGTCGTTCTTGTAAATTTTATATATAAATTCTATATTAAAACATTATATTAAAGATTTTATAATTGGAAAACACTTTTTTCATCACGTTTTTTGTTTTAATTTTGAAATTAAAATTTTCCATTTATGTGGATAGAATTCAGTGAATTGGCTTACCTATTTTAAATCATAATAATTAAAACTACATAATAAGGACAACATAATTTTTTTTAAATGTATTAATTAAAACAAAAAAATAAATTACCACCATTATGGATTACATGAGTTTATAGGGTGTTATACTAAAATAGTATGTGGTGAAATGACCTATAAAACGTGGGTACTCCTTCTTCTATTCAAAAGTTCCTACTGTTTGTTCTCCCCCACTTATAAATGGGAACCCCCTCTACTCTCATCTTCACACATCCAAAACACATTTGTTATAGTAATACCTAAACAAATCCATTACATACATACATACATACATATATCGTAGAGGCCTTATATTTATTAATAATACCTTTAAGGAGGCTTTTAGTGCTAAAAATGAAGGTTATCTGAAAAAGAGATAACATTTTTGTCTGAGTGTTTTTATTTTATTTCATCATCCACCTCCTTCAAATACTCTTAAAATATTTTAATATAATAACACCAATATATCCTATATTATAATATTTTCTTGTTAATTTCATAACCTATATCTATAAACTATTCCATCAAATGGGAAACCAAACCACCCCTCATGTGTATGGTTGACTAAAGACTCACCAAATGATGTAATTAATTTTCTAACACTGCCTCCCATGAGTTGATATAATGATGGATTTAAATTATATATATCATATTAATAATATAATTATATTTATGGAGTTATTATATCGTATATTGATTCTTAAATTCCATTCATTGGGAATATGATAATTTCACTTATGTGTACTCCAGACCACTGCCATGCGATGTGATGTGATTCATTTTTCACCTACAAATTACATTGAATGTATAGAGGAAAGATATAATGAAACAAATTATATATATATATATATATGAAATATGAAGGAATCTATAATGTTTATATATTATTTACCTTCATTCATTTCCTACCATCACGAAAATGGAAACAACATTCATGCGTTCCTAAGACCTAACATCTCTAAGAATGAAGAAATTCATTTTCCATTTCGTAGTTTTATGGATTAGAATTAATAAAAATTTAATTCATATTAATGATATTTATATCATGGTTAAAATTATACAGATTATTTTACCATGATCAATTTAAAATGATAGAAAATACCAAATTGAAACATACTAGAAAAAGAAAACAGTTGTTACACGAAATGAGATTTTAACTTGGAATTGTTAAGTAGTGGGTAATAAAAGTTCATAATAAATAATAAATAATATAATATATAAATATGTGATTTTAATATATTTATAACAAAACTATTTTAATTATATCAGATGAACAATCATTTATGTAGGAAGACAAGACTTAATATAATAGAAATTTGTTTCAAATTGTCTTCCTTGGGACATATATAATCTTACACACTTATCTTATATTATGGGATATATATAGAGACCCTATGACATGTTGTATCATTATTTTTATTATTATAATGTTATTTATTGTTTCAATTGATTTTATTACTTCATGGGTATTACAATTCATGCGATTTCAAAGTTGTAATTTTTTTATGTTACAATGTCACGGTTTATTGGGATTGTTTATGGTTATGCTTCCAATAGTGAGATCGCCTAATTAAAATACCCAAAAACACATGAATATTATTTTCATTTGGTTATTTAATGTAAATTCATGTTTTCTTATCATTTTTTTATTTTTTCACTCAATAATCCAAGATAATATTTCCAAGGAAAAATAGACATTATTTTTTCATTGGTCAAATTGTTTTTTCCTCTGTGTTTATTTTTTCTAATTTTTTTTAAAGAATGTTTTTTATATTATCTAAGGAATTGTTAATTAAAAATTCAGGAATTTTTTTCTTTTTCAAAATGACGTAAAAGGAAGCCTCTTGTCATTTTACAAATAAGTTATTTTTAGCTTTTTACCATAAAATGTGAATGAAATATTTGTTTTTAATGTGTTTGGCATGAGTAGTATTTTCACCATTATAACCACTCAAGAAAATTAAATATTCCACTATATTCTTTCTAGTGTAATTCTAATGATAATTGTTTCTATATTATTTTTAAATATTCATATTTTTTAAAAATTATTTAATGAGAAAATAATATTTTCCTCAATAAAAATTCTAATATATTTTTTAAAATCATTTCCCGTATATAAATAAATGTTTTTATAATATTTAAGATTTAATCGGGATATGATATAGGTATAAACTTATTATTACTTCTCTTGTTGTTTTATATTTTTGATGAAAATATTTTTATGAAACTCATTCCTCTTTCAAGTGTTATTCTATTATGAAATGTTTATGAAAATAGTTCTGATTCCATGGGTTATTCGATGTTAAAATGATGAAATGATTGTAAAAAAATTCATTTCATGGGTTTTATGATGATTAAATTTATATGATCTCATGGAACAAATTTTTATGATTTTAAAAATGTGTTATGTGGGTCCTATATATACATCCAATTCATTTGGTAAATATTGTTATCTCCTGAGATAAATAGGATCGTAATGGAAAGTAAACCAAGTTTAGTATGGTAATCAAACAAATATGATAGTCGAGGGAGGAAACCTTGACTACTTAGATGGTTTAGGGAGAGAACCCATTCCACTGTGATATCTTTTTAATTACAAAATTTATAGTAATGAAATTATTTTGTATGATTTTGTGGATACGAAATATATATATCTTATGCTAATGAAATTAGCTCATGGTTTATTTTCATTGATCCCTTTACAATCCAAGCCTTATAAACTTCCAAAATTTATTCTATGAATCAATATTATGATCAATGATATACATTTTAGGGGTTTAAATTGCTCTTTTTGTTATCATATCCTAATTCTCGTGTTAGGATTATGATAACATTGAGATCTTCCATGTTTAAGCAAAATAAGTATCTGAACTCACTCTTTCTATTGTTTCCTTTCGATATGATAGGATGAAAGATATTACATATGATATGTAAAATAAGGTTGATGTGTCTGAAGAACTAAGTGGGAGATTATTTATAAATATTATGAAGAAGTATATTATGTATTTGAGTTTTCTAAAGGCACTCAAACTAAATGATTATGGCATGGATCGATTAATTTGGAAATAAATATTCAGCTAATAAGAAATGATATATATATGTATGAAATGTTTTGGTCATTATAGTTGTTATCAGATCTTAATTTAGCTAAACCATTAGAATCTATGATGAAAAAACATTAGTGAGAACCCTATGTATAAGTTCAATTAAATGAACATATCATTAGATTTTTGTAAAATATGGAGTTAGTGGTTTATGAATAGTTACATCACAATCAAGATACAATAAGTGGATATGGATACTGTATATTTGTACATACGTGTAATAAATTTGAAAATAGTATATTGAGATGGACACCTTCATGAACATCTGAATGACAATGAGATATTAATTTTTGCCTCATTTCACACTACGAGGAGATATGTCTTTTGATATTCACAATAACATTACGATCCATTATTATGGATTGAATAGTTACCATGAATTGAATTTGTTAAGCCAAAGGTGTCATATATTTTACGAAGGTTCCCTGATTTAAACATCATATAAGTAAAATTTTCATGATTATATAGTTCCCAAATATGATTATTATTACTTACCCTAGGATTTATGGTTTTAGTCAATGGATGGAACCTGATGGAACTATATAAATGTTATGTTTGATGGAAAATTTACTGATTTTACACATGAGAAACCACAATTTATGGGAGATTAAATGAAAAATATCATTATTATCCTTACAAAAGTATATCAATATACTAATTATGATGAACTTCCAAATGAGAAAAAAATTGAACAACATTCTATTGAGTCCATAATGAAGAAATGTACACATTCTATTCTAGTTATGTTGATCCCATACATTCAGAAAAATGGGTCAGTAGCACTCAAAATATATTTTTTCATTATCCAGTGTTTTGAAAATGAAGAATTCATTTTTGTTATCTGTCATTAAGATGGTGAAGTAGATCAATGGTAGAATATTATCAAGAATACAAGTCAATAATATAAAATTTACTCCATGGAATGGTATGAGTTTAAGAAATTATTTTCCAATAACTACTTTACTCATATTCATCACAACAAAATAGAGAAGTTATTCTGTGAGTTAGAGTACACGGATGATGAGTTCACTGGTATATATGAGGAGAATTTTATAATATTGTGAGGTATAATTTTTTGTATTATCCTCCCACCTAAAAACATAGATGATCTGTTATTTACTGGCTTAAAAAGCATAAAAATTTATTTTCTATAAGGGACATTATTATTTGTTAGTAAATAATTCATAATTCCATTAGGATAAAAATCAATATTGGAGTTACCCATAAATAAGATGGTTTTGATATGAAATAAAATATATAAATCCAAGGAAACAATAAAAAAAATGAGAAAAGAAGGTTTGATTTTATTAAGGACGAGGGTGTTTATGAAAACATATAGGAAATTGTCTTAAGTGGACAAGTAAATGTTTTATGTGTGGGAATGAATCTTTTCAAAAACATTATTTCAAATGTTATGTGAAGACGTTAAATAATGATGTGTATATGAATAAATCTCCATATAGATCACCACCCACACTCCAATGTTTCAAATTCATAGAGTATGGTAATTTTTCAAATCAATGAAAAAATATAATGGTTAATGATTATTATCGAAATATGAAACCTCTTAACGTAAGAGATAAATTAAAATTCAATTCAATCAATATTTAATATTAGGGGTATAAAAATGATGTTGTGAAAGGAAAGCATTTTATCCACTCTAGAACAGATAATATCTTATTGGAATCATTATCTACCCACTTTTTTATATCTTGAACATTTTCTAAGGGTTTCCAAATTCTACGCTTACTAATATATGATGAATTATGAGTGAAAACTCCTAATGGAATGATGATCACTTCTCAGGTCTATGTTTATTCTCTAGATGGATTATATGGGAATGTACTTCCAATATATCATGTTAATATCCCTACAGTTGAAGTGTATTTTTTTAGGAATGGATTTTTGTTCACAACATAAATAACTTATAAATTCCCATGTAAGGGAAGTCACATTTTATATCCCAAACAAATATTTTATTTTCTATTATTGTGATGATAGATATGAACTTTCGATGGAAACCACATCCAGAGTATACATCCTGATTCCAAATAAAAATGGGTTTTTATCTCAAATTATTAGGGAGAAACTAAATATCACTAATATTATTATTTTAATAGATTGTGTTAATGGAATTAAAGAAGAGTTTCATAGTATTCCATAAAAACATGAAGTTTAGTTTTTAATATAACTCATACATAGTGATTCATCTATTTCAAATAAATCTTATAGAATAACCTTCTTTGAGTTATAGGAATTAAAGAAGCGAATATAGAAGAATATTGGCATGGGTTTCAATCACCCATGTCTATCACCATTGGGTTAACATACTATTTTTTAAAAAATAATTACAGATCGATGCACTTCTACATTTATTATCAATAGCCAAATGATATCACAATCAAGAACAAGTATCCTACACCTCGTATTGATGATTTGTTTGATCAACTTTGGGGTGATTAAAATTTATCAAAAATATTACATCATTTTTGTTATTATCAATTACAAATAAATGAGGATGTAACCAAGAGTGTATTCTATATAATTTTTGTACATAGTGAGTATATAGTGATGAAATTCAATCTTTCTAATTCTCTTATTAGATTCAGGGATTTAATGAATTTTTTTGATATTAACTTGATTCAGTTTTTTGTATTCTTTATAGGTGTTATTCTGATTTTTTCAATAGAAAAGGAAGCGACTGAAAATCAGTTGAGAATTAAACTAATAGATATAAGTAATGTGAAAATATCTGAAAAATTTTAAAAGATTTATTTTTTATACAAAAATTTTAATTTTATGGTTGTATAATCTCAACATATGTTATATTGGTGGAGCCAGGAATGATTGAAGTTATTTAATGTTATTTAATGTTTTCATTGAACAAACAGTTTGACTGTGATCAAATGTTTTATTTTTTTGGTTGGAAATTATGGATGGTTTATGGAAATATCCTTACAACTATGTAATTAAATCAACGTGTTAATTAGGAAGGGAGCCCAGTTCCATTGCAGAGATGAATGTGAATTTTTTTAAGGAACTATGAGAAGGTTATTCAGTACACATGCTCTTATATTACCCTATATTTTATAATGGTTTTAATCTATAGTTATGCATCAAATAAGGGATTAGGGTATGTTCCCATTCAGAATTACAAGGTTATAGCTTAAGAATCATGAATATTGATGGTTCATGTGAAAAATTACCCAAATCAAGATATAGAGTTAACCTAAATAATTTATTCATTAAAAAACGAACTCATTATATTTATGTGAAATTATTGGATACTTATATCGATAAAAAAAATTAATGTATATATTCACAAAGAAGGATTTGAATATTTTTGGGAGAATATAGTTGGAACTAATTCATAATTCTGATTTTTGATATATTACCACCCTTGAAAAGTGACCAATATTGAAAATGATTTGATTCTAATGGATTATAATAGCTCACCTATGAGGAGAAACCCCAAAAGATCCAATATTTATGGATATTCAATGGATTAATTTCAAAACCACAAAAAGGTGAAAAATATTAACTTTCTCAAATTAGTATTCAATTACCTATCCATGTGATGGGGAAAGAGGCATAGAAAGTTGATATGGAGATGAAGAGATCACGGTGGATTAATTTTAGTTACAAAACAAGTATGTGATCAATACATACATTTTTTTAATAATTTTATATTATGGGAAGCTCGTATATTTTTATTCAATATTATTATGGAATGTACATTGGTTTTTAGAGATCTGAATGGGTATTTAAGGTTGGTTGACAAGATTCATGATATTAAAAAGTATTTATATCAGTTCTTAGTACGTCATAAAGTTATGGTTCATAGAGAGAGGTCTAAGGGGATGAAACAATAATTACCTAGAGAACAATTGAAATGGGAAATAATCAGAATAGATTATTTCATCAGAATGATAAAAAACTAAATAGTTAAAAATTATATATGGGATGTACTAAATATCATTAAAAATCTAGTCAAAATAATCACTATAAAAAATATTCTTGTCTTATTCATATTTCTGGTATATATATTAAAATATATTAATGTTCAGATGTAGTAAAAAATTCTATAATGTCAGATTGGGATCTATGGTTTACCTCAAACATCATGTGAAGTCATTAAAAGTATTTGGATATGGTGTTTCTTTTAAACATTATTTAAAATTCTCTGAATGATGGTATATTTCATAGAAAAATTCAATACCTATAGGATATGATGAAATTTTTTTCTTTTTATTTATATGTAGGATTGTATCAAAACCTTCCTCAAGATGTGTTTTCTTACACAAATTTATTTCACTGGGGAATTAAGACAGATTAATATTAATAACTCTATGGGAATAAGTTGAGAATGTAATGGGATGAATTTGGAGAAATAAGTTTATAGGGACCATAACTAGTTGATGAAATTTAAAACAATTATATCCACACTCAGTAACACATATGAGAAGCACAACATTATAAGAATGTTTATGCTGAAAATTACTGGTATGTTGTGGAATATGAAGATGGAGATATGAAATTTCTATGAATTTATCCCTAGATTAATGTAATGATATTTGAAAAGAAGGTTACAATAATTTATTGATATATTTTTTCCTCTAAAGTTTTTGGTCATATCTGGATTGTAGCTTATCGGTTAGTGCTTACACCAAACCTATTTCAATTCCATGACATGTTCCATGTATCCTTAATGGGGTAATATATACATTAGCTTTAATATGAATAAAAATTATAGGATATACCTCTAGGTCTTGATATTTCATTTGTGGAACACTAAGTTGAGATTCAGGATTTCACTGAGAATTCACAATTAAACAAGACCTCTCGCCTAGTCAATGTTTTGTGTCAAAACCACATTCTTGAGGATGGTATATGGGAGATTGAGAATGTAATGAGGTATAAGTGCACTATATTTTTCCAAATGTTATAGAGTTTTAGGCTAAAATATCATTTTTTGGGGGACATAATGTAACACCATGAGATTTTATTAACTATTTTTCAGATAAATTTAATTTCCTTGGAATATTGCATTATTCACAACACTAAATCTTGAAAAACCATAATATACATTATATATTATTATTTAAATGTGGAATTTATAATCTAACCAGTATACATGGTGGAATGAATATGAATATCCACATTTTAGAAATTAAGTACCATGGTGTCATATAATGATATCATATTGATAAAAAAGTACATAATTTTTAGTAGCGAATTTATGCATTTCAAAAATAATTTTTTCTTGATAAAAAATTATTTCATTTTGTGAAAAAATAATAAAATAACTTTTTTCCAGTTTTATAAATTGTTTTTGAAAAGGTTGTAATAGACCAGCTAGAGTTAACAAGATAATCTAATCAAGACATCTCTTCACATGATGAGGTACATCGAGATAAGAAATACAAGAGTAATATATAAAAACTAATAACACATACAACCTGATTAATATGAGAAATATAATGAAATTAATCCAATATCAATAAAATCTAATCCAAAACAGTATAAACCAAAATTAACGACAAGTCTAGACTAACATGTCTCATTTTTACCAACTTCCATAACAAAACCAAGTTTCTAAAAGGGAAACAACAAAAAAAGAAGCCGACATTCTACAATATTACCTTTCATTAACCTATTTCCTATAAAACAACATTTGTAAACTCCAAAGATAGGTACTAGTGTTTGAGAAAAAAATCCTAATAGGATTACACTATAGTGTCTATACATGTTCAAATACATACAATTCAATTGTACTAGATTTTAAAATATATAAATAATTTACAAAGTATTTTCCTAAATCAAATCCCCATTAGAAAACATTTTACTTTTGTTTTCATAAAATCCTGTTATATTCCTAACGAAATAATTTGAAAATTACAAGTGATAATAAAATGGTGAATACACACACACACATCATAAAGTAATAAATTAAACACATATCCATGAAATAACGCATCATTTGAATCCATGTGATACAACCTCATGTGAAAAAAATGTGACAAACTATAAATGACGATACAAATCAGGTGATAAATTAAAAAAAATGACAAAGAACTACGTATTAGGATCACATACTATGGAAATACATAAAAAAAATATTATATAAAACACTAGGAATAGGTTGTTAGAATCAAATACCATTTAATTCTAGTCAACATCAAAAAATAACCCATATTAGTTTCACATGGAGTAAGTTTATATGTGTTTATTTCCTGATGCACCCAATGTTCCCATGATGATAATTTTCAAAAATATTTTCAGAAACATGACCCCATTATTATGAATTTGTTTTAAATTCGATCAAATCTTGCTTCAATGTTTGAAAAACAATTTTTGCATTAGATCCTCAATTCAAGAATTTCATTAAACACTTGTTGTGAAAGAACATATTTGTAAAGATAAACCCATTAAAAAATAATCATTCCATGAAATACATCAAAATAAAAAAACTATTTAATTACATGAAAAAGTAAAATAAATATTACATGAATGATATGAAATTAAAATAATTATCCCATTTTATAGAAAAACATACCTCAAAACATAGGTAGAACTATTTTCCATAAAAAAATAAAATAGGGAGGTGTTAATTGGGTACCAAAGATCCAAGATCTACAAGAAAAAACATCATTCATCTATTAAACAAAAAATATTTTGAATAAGCAGATCCAATACATTCAAAAATAAGATAGGAGACTGGATAAGAAATAGATCAGGAAATAAGAGGAAACAATATATAAAAAATGCGTTATATGTTGATATGATTCATCACGAATTAATGAATTCCATGGCAAATATATGGTGAGAGACTTCCAATGTGATAGGGAAGTGTTAGAATGAGACAAAAATAAATTTGGGGGTATTTTTCTTAAAATCGTCAAAGGAAAATGGGTAAATTCCCATTTTTTTAATAGTTCATAAGAGGGTTGAATAGTTTCTAGGATGAGGACACACTATTAAACAAATTGTGGGCCTTAACTGGGTTCTCATACTGTCCATTCAACCTAGGGTGTAAGATTTGCAGGGTAAGTGCACAATTTTTTAAACAATGTTCTACCCATGTGAAAACCCACTAGAACATAAAATAGGTATACAATATGGTTAAACTAACTATGAACCTTAACATAACACCTTTACTAATTTCTCAAAAAAAATCCAACTCCAATCATTTTAACCCACCTAGACTCCAAAAGAGAAAAAAAGGAAGAACTATAGAATAACATTGACCCAAGTGGAATGACAATTCTTCCCACCATTAACTCTTTCTATATCTAGAAATTCCTAAAGATCCTTGATATATAAATAGAGAAGGCCACAACCACCTCATTAATGATTCTTACTCTAATGTCTCATGGATAAATCATTTTCATTTCTATAGTACCTAAAGGAATAGAACCAATTTACCAACTAGTATCGTATCTTGGTGATCTAAAATTTTAAATAGTTTCCCAACAATAGTTGTATCATGGTCCATGTTAACATCATCTCATATAATCACATGGTAATGATTTGGGTGATACCTCATTAGATAAGAAACACGAAAAAATTTGTGTATTGATGTCAAATTGGAAACTAAGTCAAACTTATATTCCACCATTTTGAGTTGTAATATACTATCAAATGGATAAACAAACGTCAGTTCCAACATACCATTCTAACAAAACCGATGATTTCCCAAGAATGGTGAAACTCTATGAAAAAACTAGACCACAACCCTCAAAAGTAGTGATAGTTGATGATAATGCACAAAATATTTATGATAGATACATGATGTGATCAAACTTTTTTGTTCCAACTTCACATTTCCCATCATCTCCAGAATGAGACTTACCTCAAACAAGGACCACTCTCTAAACAATATCAGGAATAAGGGTGTTGTACATGGGTGACCATTCAGATTTTTAATGGATTCTAACATTATTAATTCATTATATCTATTTTTAAGGAAATTGAAATTACAATAAAATTATACCCACAGTATCCACCAAAATAGGTCAGAAAATCCCAAATTAGATCCTAAAGAACATAGGGTGATCTATTTGACTATACATCTATATTTGGAAGATAATCCCTAATAAATTTCAAATATAAACCATCACCTATATAAATACTTTCTCAAACACGGATGTGAGACTAATGTTCATATAAGAAACAACTATATAAGGAACTCCATAAATTCTCACATTCACTCAAACATACAAGCCTCTTTCTGATTCAACATTTTTTATTTCCTTTATAGGAAAGAAAATTCATTAATATTGAAAAGAAACCAATGATCACCCTAAAATAATTTTAATCACTTGGAATCCATGGAAAAGAAAAAAAATACATCCATGGAATTCTCATCACTCCTCTCATTCATAGTGGGAAACAATATCAAAAAATTCGTCTGTCTCTAGTGTTCCACCCTAATTATCTAACATGTGAGAAACTACAAAACTGAAACTAAAACTGACCGGCTAATCCTTCGAAAAAAATTCTGATGTCTCACACTGTGATACATCTTATTTTACTTTTGGTGTAAGAAATAACATGATATGTTTCCACAATATATTGACACTTTCCTAAGAGGAAACAAAAAAAAACCTCAAACTAAGAAAGATCAATGCTCCACTAGGATATTAAGACCACTCACTTGAGGTATCCCTACCATAAAAGCTCTTGTTGGAGAATTAAAACCAGATATATATCACATTATAAAGTCAAAATAACTAATCAAAAGATGACAAAGAATTAATTGTATCAATGACCACATTTTCACAAAATTCTTTCACTCTTATTCTCATGCTTGCAAAAAAATCATCAAATACCACTCCGCAACCGATTTGTACATGGATTGGGTCAAAATTTTATACTAAATGCATCAAAAAACAAGTTACCATTTTAACAAGTTCACAGAATATCAAATTCACAAGTCTTTAGATACACCATGCAACATGACAATCACATGTTAAGATCCCTATTATTAAAAATATATTTTTTTCTATTTTGATAAGAATACATTGTAAACAACTATGAAAAGAGATATTGATGCCCCATATTGAGTACATGACTAACTCATTCCAAATAAAGATATTTAGTAGGGTAGATATTCTAATTATGGTGTTACTTGTGTGAGATATATGCCACAACTGATTTCCCCTACGTAATGATAGATCCTAGGATAATTCCAAAATCATAGAAGAAAACATCATAACAAAAACATTGTACTGGAAGAATGAAAACTAGTGTTGAATTCAATATCAATTTCATCTCCTCACAAATATTTATAATTTTCATTCCATTCAAACTATACACCATTATAGGATAAATATATCATCAAATATGTGATCATGTAGATATCCTTAAAAAATGTCTATAGAAAACAACCAAACCCAAGAAGCTCTGGATCTCAAAAAAATCTCCAGAATTATCCTATAGAATAATAACTGGTATTTTCTCAGGATCCCCTAATCCACCCCTCTCATATATCACATGCCCAAAAAATTTCACTTATTTTATCCAGAACTCGCATTCGGAAATGTTACCATAAAAAGATGTTATTTAATTATTTAATGATTAATATACAAATGGTTCATATACTCCTCTTCTATCTTGGAGTACAAAAAAATAATATCCAGGAACAATACAACAAAATAATCTAATAAATGATGAAATATTCAGTTCAATGATGTCCATAAATAATGTTGGGGCATAAATAATAATAAATTTAATATGAAAAAACTAAAATACCCAAACCAGATGATTAGAAGTATCTTTTGTGTATCATATTCTTGGAATCTAAACTTTTGGAACCCTAAATGTATATCAATATTTGAAAACCCACATTTCTTTCTATGTTGGTCAAATATATCATCAATCCTCAGAAATGAATATTGGTTCTTGATAGTCACTAGATTTAACATTTGATAATCCATGTAATGTCTAAGACTCCCAAATTCACTATTAGGAAAGAGGATAGGCAATGAACATGGAGACACGCTATAATGAATAAATTCCTAATACAATAGATCCTAATGTTGTAATTTAAGTTTCCCCAACATTGTAGGTTCCATTCAATAGGATGGTATAGAAATGGGAATCATACTACAAAGTAGTTAAATAGTAAACTCAACCTATATCTTTGACGGTAATCTAGAAAAATCATCTAGAAATACCTCAGGGTGAACACATACCATTGTATAAATCGGATTCCCCAAACATGGGTCACTGACAATAGGAACATCTCTGAAAAATGGAATGATATTACCCCAGCTTGAGGAATAATAAACCCTACCCTTCCCGACCTAGAGTCTCCGTCACCTAAAAAAACATGAGTGACTCCATCATGAGATAAAATAAGAACATGATGAAGACAAAATTCTATCTTGTCTTTAACACTGATTATCCAATCCATGCAAATAATCATGTTGATGATGTCATTCCAGGGAACTAAAATGTTCCATATCACCTGTAGGTCGGCTATCATTGCCTGACACACGAGGAACATTAAACCATATTTTGAACACATTCCTGATGCATTTGACAGATCCAACAAGAATTAAATGATCTTAAATGTTTTCCAAACACATAAGATAGTTTTTGGGATATAATATAATGATCACCACCCGTATCAAATAAAGCTATCACTATAAAATAAGAAATAAATATTTTGACATTAATAGTAGCTAGAACGGCTTCATATTCCTCTTGTTCATAATCAATATCATAAATCCAAACATTCATAGCCACATGAAAATACCCTCAGACCGAGGATTAGTACCACCACCATTGGAATCATCGTTAATAACATGAACACCCTCGATAAGTTTGGATCCTTCACTCTTCCCCTGATATTTTCTTTTACAGAATGTTCTAGATGGGCCAATAATCAAAATTGATGAGAGGGACAAGGATCCACTATAAATTTTGGATTGTTATGAATAATCCTTAAACATTTATAGTATATAATATATCGTAGTCCTAACACAGGCCTAAAACTAGTTATGTTTATAACTAAACACCCTTACGCGTTCTTTTTCTGCTAGATGACTTGCACTTGCTAACAACTGCACCAACCGTAGTTCCACTATAACATTTATTTCCATATATTTCTGTATTTACCAATGATTTTTTCTACTATATCAATGAAGGATTGAAGGACCAATAGAATAAACATTAATTGAATATCTAGCCTTAATCCCAACTCAATCGTCTAAGCTGTTAGGTTATCATTTGTGAAAAGATTCTGTGAAAGTTGCATCGTCTTACTACAATTGGTATAATAATCTAGAATAGTACACTCACCTTCTTTCTAGGTAAATTACTCTTGGATATTATCTATAAATAACATCTCATTGTAAAAATACTAATTCAATATTTCCGTGAACGAATACCAGTAATGGTCCTCGTGTAACTTTGTTTTCACAATAGAGTCCCGCCATTTCTTTCCTGATCTCCCAAGTATGTCTATGGTAAACACCACATATGAGTCTTCAAGATTCTTCAGGATTTTATTGATCATATAAATTCTCTCAAGCCACTCCCAAGATTCCTCGAGTCCTTTATCACAACGTAATATTGGTGGATCATAATTAGTGAATTCAGATCTATAATCCACCACACATATTAGGATTATAACAACTAATTATGCTGGAGTATTAATTTTCTGTGTCATATATTTCACAAAATAAGTTTCTACTAGAGGATTATCCAACATATCCCTTCTCAAAACATCCTCTCTCATATTGTGGAGATTAAATCATATAGGATTTTTTATTAAGCACAAGAAAATGACAAATCATTATTATAGAATATTCTAAAATAATATGACCAAATTCTTGAATTCACATTTATTCATTAAAAATAAAAAATTTAATGAAATACTGAATTCAATTATTTATGTAAAAACTATTGGAAATAATAGTTCCATTTAAATAATCATCCAATACATTTCATTTAAATGGCCTCAAACTCCAAGTCTCAAACCTGGTAAATATTTTCTGACCACCCATGTTAACTCATGTTTAGACAAGAATGTGAGATGGAAAAGAACCATCACACAATTTCTATATGAATTTCTATGGTCCTAAATCTTGTATACCTAAGACAAAGAATAAAACATGGGAAATATTAACACACATTTGACTGAGAATCATGGTGATACCAAATTAAAATTGAATAACCTAATTCAACAAAACATGACACCTAATCCAAAAAATCACATGATGAGGTACAACATGATGATGAAAACATTTCTTATATATGAAAAAATATACAACCAGAGTACCATGTAAAATAAAAATATATAAATCCATGATCTGTTCAATCCATGCCAAAAAAGGATAAACCATAAAGCCTAAAATGTCTAGAAAAAAACCGTCATTGGACCTATTGTCACCTCTAAACCATCCAAAGGTGATGAAAATGAAAAAAAAATTATTCAACACAGCACTTTATTCACTTCACATTACTTATTTAAAGACCTTGATTTTCTATGTAATTTATAATGTATATAGAATTATTACGAGTCTATGGAAATTGAATAAGCCTGATTATGAGGCCCGGTGTGCCCAGAATAATTTCTGAACATTTTTTGGGTACGTTCAGTAAACGCATGGGTGGCATTTTGTATCGTTTGAACCATTTCATGGATTAAAAATCTGAGAGCACCATTTATTCTGTAGCACTGGGAATCTCGTAAGGAATGATTTACTTTGATCGTAGTAGGTATGGAGAAAAAGTTATGTTTTGTAACTTTTTAAAAGTAATTAAATAAAATACCTTTATTATTTTATTTTTATTCTTCTCTACCAATAGATAGTTGAGTGTGGGGCCTACGATGTGTCAAGCTAATAAATGGATTGACCTATCAATCTTATGTAACAAAGTCGTTGAGGAATTTAGAAGGTTCTTAATTATTGAGCCCCCATTAATTCCCAAAGTCGATACTTACCCTCCCCCTCTCTTATATATATGGATTTTGGGAAGGGTTATCGACACTACATCACCAAGAAACGAAGTGTTGAAGGAGTGCTGAGATGCCAAACCCTTATAGGATGTATCCAATCCCAGTGGGAGGTGACAGGTAACACCAAACCACCGTCCGAAGGATGACAAATTATTGGCATCATTGGGAACTCGTTGTGGGAACAAAGAAATCTATCCTCCTTCATGCGTAGGCATTATCTAATGTTTTCTGAGATAGAGTTTTATTCATTTATGCTTTTTAGATGAAATCCTATTCTTCATCCTTAAATAATACGATGAACCTGGACCAATAAACTAATGGTTTGATCAGTAATTCATTCATTTTTGTGGGAGGTTGTGGTGGGGTAAGTTTTTAGGGTTTTTCTTGTTGTTTAATTCAACTTATTCTTAAAATTTTAATCCCCGCCATGTTTATGAACTAATGCGGAGGGTGCATGAAAAATGAACCCAGCCCGAACCCTCTACTGTCTTGCTATACTTGCGCCTCCAGGGATGATCGCCATCGCGGCATCACCGACTGGCTACGCTGGGAATAGCTCATCAATTCATGCCACAAGGGGAGTCCACGACATAAATCCATGGTGGGCATTGGGGTGGCTAACACTGTTCGGCCATAGAGGAGGTGTGGCGCGCCGTCACCCGCCACTAGTGAGGAATGGGGGCCACGGTTCGTCAGCCCGATCACTGGAGGAAGGCAGCCGAAACAATGGCTGGTCGCGGGTGGCGAAGCGGTGCACCATCGCGCACTGCTGGACAAGTTAGTTGGCACATCGGCTAGCCGAAATAGAGTCACCAGGAAATAATCTAGTGGGTACCATGGGCCACCAAGCAGTGCCCTGTGGCACCGCTGCTGTGAAAAAGACCGAATGACCATTGTCCATTCGTGAAAACTGAGGGTTTCTCCCTGGTGTTGGCTTGAGAGGACCCCCTTGAGGGTCGCGCCTAAAACGGTTGGGTAGCCGCCCAGCATGTCGCCGCCACGTGGGCCGTGCTTCAAGTGTCTAGGCCGCTGCCCTAGCTGGCCATCACCCTCTGCAGGCCACCCAACTTGCGGGTCGGCCTCCCCCCTTTCAGGTTGGGCTGGACCTCGGCCCAGTGGGCCAAGTCTTTTGAGGCCTACCTAGGCTGGGTCGGGTCAGGTCAGTCCGACTGGGTGGTACCGAACCCAGGCCCACCGGGCCCATAAATTTTTAAAGGGCCCTAACATGGGAACAAAGCTTCCATTTGATGAACCATCTGTGGAACTGGGGACCTTGGATCGAGATAATTATTTTGGTATATTACAATTGAGTTTTGTATATATTTGGAGTATGCCTGGGTTGGATTGAATCAAAATCAATCCAGACCTCCGAAATAGAAATGCTTATAACTCACAAACTGGGCGTCTGATGGACGTGTCATCTATCGCATTGGAACCCTTACGACATGGAGGTCCTTTGGGTTACCCATTTTTGGAGACTCGTGCAATTTTAAGTAGAAAATATGGATTTAGGATTGGTTATCCCAAAATAAAGAATTCTATGAGTGGGAATCCAGTCGTTGGTAGTTAAGAGGAGGTTGGAGACAAACCATACGAAGGTTAGTACTGAGAGATAATATGCGGGTCCATACCGAGCAGCCCCGGGTGGGTCAGAACCTAGAGGACATATGTTGATCAGCACCTAGAGGTGTTTTTTGGATCATTACCTAGTGGTCCTGTGTGGATCAACACCTCGCAACCCGATGAGGACTAGCTTTGAGCAACCCGCCGTGGTTCAGCGATATATCGATCCTGTGTGGGTCAGAACTTATGTGGGTCATTGCGGTGGTTAGTAACCTATCGAATCTGGGTGGGTCAGATCCTTTTTGGATCATTTTAGGGTTTAGTACATATTGATGTTGTGTGGGTTAGACTCCGTATGGTCAGAATCAATTACTATTGATAGAATAATATGATCTAGCTTTGCGACTAATCATCTGTACTTCTATACATCATTGAAAAGTAGGTTTGAGCTGAGACTATTTTTGATTTGTGTCTATTTCTTTGTGATTTGTGATTGATATCATTCATTGTGGTTTTACTTTTTGGAATTCTGAGAGACCTTCAGGGGACATGGAGTCCCTATAGGGTATTGTCGTACTCTACCATGCACGAGCTTCACCCGAACCATGTTGTGTCTTTTGCAGATGACATACAACATTGATCGAGGCTGAGGGATCCAGGACTCGACGGTACTCAGAAGTGGACCATATGGAAAGACATGACTCGGGTAGAATTCGTTATGGATTAACCAAGTGCTTCTTATCACTTTTCAGTTGTTTTTTACTTTTCAGTTGCACTTGTATTTCTTTTTCAGTTAGGCTTTTATTTTGGACCCTTTACATTCAACACTCTTTTTCCTACAAAATTTTACTTAATGTTTTCTTCTTCTTTCCTTATAATATGTGTGTTTGTACAGGTTTGAAGGCAATGACTTCCCGTTTCTAGGATATGCCTTTATCGTGCTAGTCGCCACCCCTAGGCTATAGAAGGTGGGATTTAGGTAATCATGGTTCGGGCCTCGAGGTACTGGTCATGATAAAGTTGTATCAGAGGATTCATTTCTAATGGAGAACTAGGACACTGATATTTTTAATTGAGTAATTTTTTTAAGTGATTTGAGAGTGGTTTTCATTTAGTGGAGTCCAGTGTTGGTGTGGTGGCCGACATATCCATACACCAAGACCAAAATTATGATTTCTGACTCAGTGCATGAAAACTATAATTGTGTGTGTTTTTGGAAAGTTTTTCCTTTTGATTTATTTTTTAGTTAGACCACCATGTATAACTATTTTACTATGGCACACTTGTATTCTTTCAGGATACCGCCACGTAGACATCTAGACAAGATTCATGAGAGAGTACGCGATGACGGCCCACCAAGCGATGTGGCCTCGGTGTAAGGCACACATACGACATTATCACCTCCATGTGGTGTACCAGTAGCACCACTACCCATTGGGCTACAGTTCCCACCAGCCCCACCAGTAGAGGGTGCATGTTGACTGAGTGTGTTGCATGAGTTTCAGCAGAAGTGGCCTCCGAGACAATGAGGTGAGACGAATCTGCAGGTGGCTAGGGATTGGTTGGAGGTCATAGCCAATGTTTTCTGCCAAGTTAGGACACTAGCTGACCTTATGGTTATTATAACAGCCAGTATTTTTCAGGCGGTAGAAGGGATATGGTGGAGTTTTATGCACCTGATACACGACAAGGTGACCCAAGTACATGCAGACTTCGAGAGCCTTTTAAGGGAAGAGTTCATCCCAGCGACCGTACACTCTGTGTGTATATAAGAGCACGTGCACATACAGTAGTGATACATGATAGTGTCCCCATACTCGACGAGGTTCATTGATCACTCCCACTACTCCACCAACATGGTACAAAACCCTTTCATCAATGCTCAGTCCTTTAACCTAGGTTTCCAACGGGAGATCTGAGCAACGATGATAAAAATCAGCATATCCACTCAGGCCAGGGTTCTTGAGTGAGATATTCTGTTGGAGAGATTCCTAGCTGACTAAATACCCACAGCGAGAGCCACCATTGATCATCAGGTAGCAAATTTATTTTCACCAGGCAGCATGCAGATGACACATAGGTCCAAGCAGACAATACCTTATGGTGGACGACCCCGGGACAAAGGGTTGGAGGTGTGGTGCTCGCAAGGAAGACGAATTCAGGTAAGGGACAAACAGTGTTACACATGTAGCGGGAAGGGCCACATGGCTCACAACTACTTGAACCGCTATATGGATGACCAGTAGACAATCGAGGGACCAATGAGTCAGAGGCAGAGGTTCAAACAAGGAGGTCCACAGGGTGGTGGGTATGGAAGAAGATTTGGTCATGCAATGGGGAGTGGTAGGTGTTTCGAGGTTCTACCACCACCACCACCACAAGGTGGCCCATGTCGACCACATGGAGTAGGTGGATAGGTATGAGACCATATCCACACAGTAGAGGCCTACGACCACGACATTCCGGTGATGATTAGAGGTACAATTTTTGTCTACTCCACATTAGCTACAGTACTTATAGACACTGTTTCCAGTCACTCTTTCATTACTACGGCCCTTGTTCGGAGCAGAGAGATTCCACTAGAGCCATTGGGATGATTTTTAGAGAAATAGACTCATGTAAGAGAAGCTTTGATGATTACATACTGTTTTCAGAGGTGTGAGATTACTCTAGTAGGTGAGAGATTTGGCTGGGATTTCCTAGTAGTGGATTTGAGTCCTTATGATGTCATCATGGGTATGGAATGGTTATCCATAGTCCATGCTCAGATTGACTGTTTTAGGTTAAAATTGAGGTGTGTCCACACAAATACGACCGTGTCTTCCTTCAACAATGAGAAGGTAACCTTTGGATCACATGATGTACATACCGAGAGGATGGTACAACTGATTACACATCAGATGGATAGCCTTACCTGCAGGGCATTTGATGTTGAGAGTCTGATCTATCTACTAGTGGTAGACTAGTATGACGATGTCTTTCCTGATGATCTTCTAAGACAACCTCTTTGTAGGGAGGTATATGTTTACATTGACCTATACCCCAGGACGACAACGATATCTACACTAGAATATCAGATGGCTCCCGTAGAGCATCGTGAGTTACAGGTATAGTTGGAGGACTTGCAGAGTAAGGGGGAAATAAGGCCCATCGGTTCTCCATGAGAAGCCCCGATTTAGTTCACCAAGAAGGCAGATGGGAGTTTTATTCTCTATGTGGATTATCATCTCCTGAACCATGTGGCCATTAAGAACAGGTATCCACTTCTGAGGATTTGTGATCATTTCGATCCGCTGAAGGGAGCTTATTCGTTTTCAAATATAGAATTCATATCAGGCTATCATCAGCTTAGTGTATGATATGAATATGTGTAGAAGACAGCCTTTATATGACTATATGGAAAATATGTGTTCATGGTTATTCCATTGGGCATGACTAAATACCCAAAATTATTCATGGGACTCATGAAAAGGATCTTTCAGCTATACCTTGATCTCTTTGTGGTGGTGTTCAAAGATGACATCTTGATATAATCAGCGATTGGGGAGGAGCATTCCTATCATCTGTATATTGTTCTAGATACACTCCGGGAGCACCAGTTTTTTGGTAATCTCTCGAGGTGCTAGTTCTGGATATAAGAGGTCCACTTTCTGGGACATGTTTTCTTGGATTAAGGAGTTGTAGTGGATCTAGCCAAGATAGGGGATGTACATCCATGGGATCCACCCAAGTGTGTGACCGAGGTGTGGAGTTTCTTGGGGTTGGCTTGATACTACCACAAATTCAATCCTCACTTTTCAAGAGTTGTGACACCCTTGTGAGGGATGATGAAAAAGGGAAGCCCTTCGTGTGGACAAATAGATGCTAGTAGATTTTTCCAGAGCTGAGGTTGAAATAGACATGTTCCCCATTCTTATGTCTACCAAAAGAGGGATTTGGGTTCGTAGTCTATTGGAACACATCGGGGACTATACATGGGTGTGCCCTAATGATGGTGCGAGTAGTGATCACCTAGGGATCATGAAAATAGAGGTAACATGAGAAGAACTACGCTACCCACAACATGGAGTTAGCAGCAGTGGTCTTCTACATGAATATGTGGTGACATTACTTGATGGGTGGAAATTTTACAGTCTACTTTGCTCACATGAGTCTCAGGTATATCTTCTCTCAAAAGGACATAAACCTGAGACAACAGAGATTGCTATAGTTCCTCCAGGACTATTAATTTGAGAAGTTCTATATTTATGGGAAGGGGAACGTGGTAGAAGATGCACTCATCCGGAGGACTGGTCTACAGTTGTTGGGTGATATGATAGAGAAAATATCCTTATTTCATATATCATTCAGGTATAGAGATGGAGCAGCTTACCTCAAATCTTCGACATTCCCTCCCCCAATCCTTTAGCGAGTTAGGGAGGCATAGCTTGGGGACAATGAATGTGAGGCTCGACATGCACAGATACCCTCAGGATAGGAAGCTGAAAAATTTTATAAAGGTGGGGAGCATGTCATCCTCTTTAGAGAACGTACCATGGTACTAGTGGCACTACATGTGAAGGTGTTGAGCGAGTTCCATACATCCTCTCTGGTGGCACATCTTGGTGTGGAAAAGATGTACCAGGACCTTCTGCATCAACACTAGTGGCCATGGATAATTATGGAAGTGGAAGAGTTTGATTCATGATGCCCCACTTGTCAGGAAGTGGAGGCCGGGCATCTGGTTCCAACATGCTTATCTCAGAAAGATGAGGTGCCAATGTGGAAGTGGGATGGGATCTCCATGGACTTTGTGACATGGATTCCACATACATCCAGGGGACATGATTCCATTTAGGTGATCATTGACCAAATCACCATGTCGGCCCACATCCTACACATATGAGAGCAGAGATCAGCTGAGGGCATGGGACAATTTTACATATATGAGATTATACGGCTTAATGGGGTTCCATCGAAGAACGTCTCTGACTGTGACACACAATTTATATCCCGATTATAGAAGGGATTATAGGAGGTGTTCGGTACACTACTACATTTCACCACCGCCTATTATCCCCAGATGGATGGTCAGATGGAGTGGAACATATAGATGCTCGAGGACATGCTTTGTGTATGCGTCCTAGATTTTGGCCGTAGTTGGGAGGATCACTATCCCTTGGTGGAGTTTTCATACAACAACAGTTACCACTCCACCATCAATATGGAACCATTCGAGGCCCTATACTGTAGACCCTGCAGATCACTTCAACGCTGGACAGACCCCGGGGAGTCAGCAATTTTGGGTCAAGAGTTGGTACGAGCTACCACTGAGAAGGTACAAATCATCCATGACCAGATAAAATTGCATAGAACAATAAGATGTATTATTCTGACAAGATACAAAGAAATTTGGTGTTCTTAGAGGGGACCATGTATTCTTGCGTGTCTCCCCTAGACGTGGAATGCATATCTTTGGCTGAGGCGACAAATTATCACCAAGGTTTATCATACCTTTTCTAATACTTCAGATGATAGACATTGAGACATACCACATGGAACATCCACCACAGTTGGAGAGGGTGCACGACGTCTTCCATGTATATCAGCCGAGAAGATACGTACATGACCCATATCACATCATATACCATGGAGAGATGGACTTCAGTGATGGGGAAAATTTGACGGAGGTTGTAGAAGTGACTGAGGATCGACAAGAGTGGGTCCATCGTGGGCTGTCGATAACTCTACTGTGTGCTCGCAGGTAGCACGAGAACCTCCAAGAGACCACATCAGAGTAGGAGGCTTAGATTCATGACCAGTTTCCCAATTTGTCTCCTTAGTCAATGTTGTGGATTTCAGGGATGAAAATCACTTTGGCGGGGAGAATGTAAAGACTTGGATTTTCCATATTTTTTTAATTATATAAAATTATTAAATATCTCCAAAAAATTAGCGGTGCCCAATTTTGAGACCCGATGTGCCCGGAATGAATTTATGAAATTTTTTTCTCTTACGTTCAGTAAATGCGTGAGTGTGCTTTTCTAACATTTCAACCCTTGATCATATTAAAAATATGAGGAAACCATTGAAGCTGCAGCACCGAGATTCTCTTTAGGGATGATTTATATTAACCATAGTAGGACTTGAGAGGAAGTTATGTTTTGTGACATTTTAAAAGAAATAAAATAAAATATTTTTATTATTTTATTTTCTTTCTTCTCCTCCAACGGACAAGTAGAGTTTGGGTCCAACGATGTGTCAAGAAAATAAATGGATTGACCTATCAATATCTAGTAATGACGTCGTTGGGGAATTAAGAAGGTTCCTAATGAATGATCCCCCATTAATTCCCCACGTTGTTACATACCCTCCCCCTCTCCTATATATATAGAGTTTGGGGTGGGGTATCGGAACAGCTTCTCCATGCAACAAAGTTCCAAAAGAGTGCCAAGATGTTGAACTCTTAGAGGACGGAGCCGATCCTTGTAGGAAATGATGGGTGAAAGTGATGTACAAACCAAAGGATGATATACAAGTGGCATCATTGGGAACGGATAGTGGGAATGAAGAAAAAGATCCACCTTTAAGCGCAGACATTCTCTAACATTTTATGAGGTAAGTGGTTTATTGTTTTAAACATTTTAAATGTTTCATCTTCCTCATTCTTGAATAATATGAAGAAGGCAGACAAACCTACTAACTGGTTTATCCGAAATTCATTTTTTTGCTGGAGGTTGTTCTAGGGTATCTTTGAAGGGTTTTTATTATTGTTTAAATCAACTGTTTATAAACACTTAATCCCTTCATGTTTAGGAACTAACACGGAGGGTTCATGCCTAAAAAACCCCACCCGAACACTCCCCTATATTACTATCCTTGTGCCTCCATGGAAGACTGCCATCGCAAAAACACTAACTGGATAATATGGGGATAGAAGATTGACACGTGATGCAAGACGTCGATGCGACAAAAAGCCGTGGAGGTCATTAGAGCAGCTGGCACTAACAGGTTGCAAAAGAGGATTTGGGCGCCGTCATGCACTACCGGTGAGCAAAGGGGGTCACGGCTCGTCATCTGCGATGACTAGAGGAAGGTGGCCGGCTATGGGTGCTAGAGTGGCATGACATCAGACACCGCTGGAGAAGTCGGTTGGCACACCAGTTGGCCGTAACAGATTCAGCATGTCCTGCTCCAACAGGTCGCACGTTCCACCCGGCAGCGCCACGTTGTACCACTACTGAAAAATTCTTAAAAAACATTGATCATTCAGGAAAACCAAGGGTCTCTCTCCTAGTGGATGCTAGGGTGGACCCCCTTGCGGGTCGCGCCACACGCGGCTGGCCGCTGCTCAGTGGGCCTCATTTCATGTAGTCAACCTGCCTACTTAGTGAGTTGTTGCCCAAGAAGGCCACCCCCTTTGTAGGCCCGGACGTCCCTTTGTTGGCGGCCCTATATAGGCCCGGATGCCCTTGCGGGCCTCCCATTGTGGGTCGAGTCCATCACGGCCCAGCTCAGACTGGGTTGGGCTAGGTCATTCTAACCGGGTCGGACCATACCCAGGCCCAATCAAGCTTAGAAACCTTTAAAGGGCCATAACTTCGTAATAGGGTGTCTATTTGACAAACCATCTACGGTGCAGACACCCTTGGATCATGACGATCCTTTTTGGTATACTCCACATGTGTTTAGGAGATAGTTAGAGCTTGGTCAGTATGGATCGAACCCAAATCCAACTGGGCCCACAGAACTAAAACACTTATAACTCACAGACCGGGCACCCGATTGATGAGCCGTCTGTCATGTTGGACCCCTACCACATGGAGGTCATTTGGGATACCCCTTTGAAGAGATTAGTTCGGTTTAAATATGAAATATATTTTAGGGATCTCTTTACATAGAATCAAGAATGCTATGAGAGGGAATCCAGTGGCTGGTTGTGAGGCAGAGGTTGGTGACCAACCATTCAGAGGTTAGTACCGAGCTGTCCTATGTGGGTCCGCACCGAGTGACCCTGTGTGGGTTAGAACCAAGTAGTCCATTGTGGATCAGGACCTAGATGTCCTGTGTGGATCAGTCCCTTTTTCCTATGTAGATCAACTCCTCGCGACTCTATGAGGACCTAACTTAGAGCGGTCCATCATGGTTCAACGATATACTGATCTTGTGTGGGTCAGATCCTATGTGGGTCATTGCATGGGTTAGTTACCAATTGACTCTAGGCGGGTCAGATCCTGTGTGTATCATTTAGAAGGTTAGTACCTATCGATTTTATGTGGGTCAGACTAGGTATGGTCAGAAGTAGTTCCTCTTGATAGAATAATATGATCTAGCTTCGTGACTAATCATTACTACTTATATACATCACTGAAAACCTAGATTGTGTTGAGACTCTTTTTGAGATGTTTCTGTTTCTTTATCCTTTGGTATTGAGATCATGCTTTGTGTTTTTCATTTCTAGAATTCAGAGAGACCTTAAGGAATCTTTGGGTCATTACTGGGTATTGTTGTACTCACTCCTGCATGAGTTTCTCCCACACTTTTTTGTGTCTTGTGCATGCGACGTACAATATGGATCGAGGTTGAGGGTGCCAAGACTGGATGGTACTCAAAAGTGTACAATTTGTCATAACAAGACTTGGGGACAACTGATCATGATCTTTACTTACCTTTCTGGTAGGATCCACGGTGGATGACCCAGGAGTTGCTTATCACATTTCAGTTGTTTTATTATTTTTAGTTGCACTTATATTTCGTTTAGATTTGGGCATGTATTTATGCCCCTTTACGTTCAATACTCTTTTTAATATAGTAGTTTACATCATGGTTGCTTCTTGGTGGGTTCTACTCTATGTGTTTATACAGGTTTCAAGGAAATTCCATATTTTTTTATTGATAGGCCTTTTCGGTGCTAGTCGCTAGCCTCTGGCCTAAGGAAGATGGGATTGGGGTTTTCATGGTTCGGACACCAGGGGATGGTTCATGGAAACCTATATCCTATAATATGAATATATAACCACACGTTGTAAAAATTAGGGTGTGAGGACAAATCCAGATATGATTCCACCAATAATAAAAGGGTAGAGACCTCCAAAGAACAATAAAATGGTATGGACAAGCCATAATGAAATTAAGGGTTGATTATTCTTAAAAAAATGTAAAATGGTTAAATCAAAATTTTAACTATTTATATGGGGATCACATGTTTTCTTAATGGTTTTTTCCTGGTCAAACTAATTGTGCACCTTAATTGTGTGCTTAGATAGTCCATTATATCCATGGGTGGATAGTTGACAATAGTGGTCCACATTTTTATTTTAATAATGCACAATCTATGAAAAGTGCCACTATAACATCACAAATTCATGACACATAGTTATATCATGGTTAAACTAAAAGAGTGACTTTCCAATTTTCTCTAAAAGCCTTGTTTTCGATCTCCAATCCCCTGAATCCTCGAGGACTCAAAAAGTTATAAACCTAGGTTTAAAAATGGAATACCTATGACCCAAAGATATTTTCTAATATAAACATAATTTTTTAATATATATTTCTTAATTAACTTTCAGTTAATTTTTTATAATATTCTATAATGAATAATTTTATTATGAATAGCAAACCAATGATTCTTTTAATAAAATACTTCCTTATTATTTATATAATTTAAATGAATTATTTAATTTAATATTGATTTAAGAGTATAAAAAGTTCAATTATATATTTATAAATCTAATTTTGTTATTTTGAAGTAATTTCATCTTTATTATTAATATTAAAAAGTTTTATACTTATGAATATTTCTCCTTTGGGAAACTACATTTTAGTCACATGTGTAGGTTTAATTTTAATTAAATAATACCACTTATTTGAATTAAATATGAAAAAATTAATTCAGTATTTATAATGAGAATAATTATTATAACATATAAAGCTAAAATTCAATTTTTGTCAAAATTAATAGTAAATTTAGTAAAAATTAATTACAGTGGTTACGGATAAAATAGTTTTATCAAAAGGTTAAAAAGAAAAGATGATGGGTAAAATGAACTTGAAACATGTAAAAATCCGATTTATGGATATATTGAGAACTTTTATCATATATAGTACTAGAATTATCTAATTTGGATCCTTTTTTAATTTTTTAAATTGGGGTACTTGTTTTTGTTTAAAAAATTTCCAAGTATCTCTTCTGTGACACTTATAAAAGGTCACCCATCTTATCACCTATTCACATAAGAAAAAACTATATATTAAATCAAATAACAAAAAAAATATAATACTTAATTAACTAAATAAATATTAAAGGCCATATTATTTTAGGAAACCCTCTTAATACAAATATTGGTGATATCCTAAGGAAGTTGTCTAGAGGATAGATAAGGTTCTTAATCATGAATTTTCATTTTATTTATTCATAAATAATTTAAAATAAATTAGAAAATGTTGATATTATAAAAATATGATCTATTATATATTTATATGTTATTATGATAATAAAAAAACAAATATATGTCTCTTATTCTATCAAATGGGAAAGACAATTATCAATCATGTGTACAGTGGGGTACCACCACACGAAGTTATTTAATTTGTTTTCCTTAAACATATCTCATGGGTGGATATAATGATGCATTAATAAAATAAATAGGATATTGAATATATATATATATATACTAATTTAATTATAATATCATATATACCTTCTTTAACTCTATTTATTTTGAATATGATAATGAAATTTTGTGTGTGGAGGAATACCTCCTCGTGAAACAATGTGATTCATTTTTCACTTACTCATTACATGAAATGAAATTAAGATACATTTAAGGAAAATACGTGATATATATATATATGAAATAATAAAGCATCTATAATGGTGATATATTATTTACATTCATTTATTTTATTCTAATGAAAAAATTGAAACAACTTTAATGCGTACGTAGGCCTACCATCAACATGAATGGTGTTATCGATTTATTATCTATAAATTTTACAGAATACTATAAATATATATTTAGTGAATATATAAGATATTAATATAATTTTTCATTTTGGAGATGATATAATACTGATAAAATTAAAATTTCTGAAATTACCAAATCAAAACACAACTAAAAAACAAATCATTTATTACCTGAAATGAGATTTTAATAATGAATTCTAAATAAGAGGGTAATAAAATGTAATAATTAAATAATATATATTATGATATCTATAATTTTTTATTTATTATATTTATTTTTAATATATATTTATTATAAAGTATGTTTAAAAATGCATAAAGGCAGATGAGACTTAATGTAATAGGAATTCATCTTAAATTATCTTCTTTGGGACATATGTTATGTTATAACCCTATCTTAGTTTACGAGGTGTTTACAAACCCAATATGAATTGTTATATCATGAATTTATTTATTCTAATGATATTTATTGTTTCATTCATAGTTGCTCTATTATGGTACTTATTAATCAAAAGAGATCAATGTGAAAAAGGTTTTATGTTATATCCTCATTATTTATCAACATTGTATATGATTATGATTCCAATTATGCAATATTATTATCAAACATTAAATAAAATCTTGAATTTGATTATCCTATGTATATTTCATGAAAATACACGTTCTTATTTTATTAAACTTACTTTATATCCTCAAACATCAAAAATAATGTTTTTAAGGGAAAACCAGCTTTATTTTTTCCTGTGGCAGAAGACATTTTTCTTCTATAACCCAGATTCCAAATATTTGTTTCAGAGAATATTTTAAATATTTTTGAATGACCATTGATATAAACATTTATACATGATATAACTTGTATAAAATGGTTTAAAAGGAATATTCTCACCATTTTTAAATAATTTAATTTTACTTGTTGCAAAACATGTGAAAGGAATAATTGTTTTAAATTTATAAAACAAAAAAAATATTTCATGTGGTCATGAATAATAAATGAAATAAATATTCATAATATATGTCTATGTATATTTTCAAAGGAATTTGTTCCAAAATATTTTAAATTTTCATATTTAAAAATCGGGATTTCATATTGAAAAGGATATTTTCATTAATAAATGATATAAGTGATCAATTCATTTTCTATATAAGAATATATCCTTTAATGATAATAAAACATAAATAGGTATATGATCCATGTATACCATTATTATTATTTCTTTGGATGATTTATTTTTGTTATAAGAATATTTTTATTAAACATGTTATTTTTCTATAGGTTATTCTATGATAAAATGTTTATGATACCCATTAATTTTTATAGGTATATGTTAAATTGAAATGTTGAAATGGTTATAAAACCCTCTTCACTATGTGGGTTCTAAAATGATATATGTTTTATGATCTTATTGCATAAATTTTTTATTTCCATTATGTGATAGGAGGTACCTATATCTCTCTCAATGCATTGGGTAAATATTGATATATCAAGATATAATATGGACTGGAATGGGGAGTGAACTGAATTCAGTAAGGGACTCTATCCACTATGATAGCATTGAGTGTGAACATTGACTACTATGATGGTTTGGGTAGTAAAATCATTCCACTATTATATCCTTGGTATTATTCCATTATTATTATGGAAATGACGTCCTATACTTATTTTTAGGCAATAAATCTATGAATTATTTGAATGTTATACTATCATACCTTTTGTTCATTTATTCTATTAGGGTTCATGCCTTATTTACTACAATGATTTATTCAATGACTCGAGATTATGACCAGTGATATGCATGTTATGGTTATAAATTTTTATTACATTATAAGACCATTATTATCATGTTATTATTATATGATCATAGATATCTCTCATATTTACCCTTATAGGGAATATATTCTCCTGATTTATTATATTTCCATAACCTGGTTATGAAGAAAGGCTTTTTGTATAACATGTATATGAAGTTTACTATTTTAGAGAAACTAATTAAGAGATTATGCTGAATATTATGAACAATTTTTTACCTATCCATTTTTTAAAAATACACTAGATGTGATTTTTTCTGTAATGGATGGTTAATTTATTTACCAAATATTCATCTAATAGGATGTGATATCTATTTAAGAAAATTGTGGGTCATTATAATTATATCTCATGATAATTTATTGTGCATAAATTATATAGTGATATTTCTATAAAATGTTATGAATGGAAATGACACATTGAACTCTTTACAAAATTTTATGATTCCTTAACTACGATCCATGACTTATGTGATGATGTTTCATTATAATAATGTTTTCATATTCCATTTTTGTATTAAATTTTTTCCAAATACTTATAATTATTATTCTCTACTAATGATATGATTATGATTATTACTCTCACCCATGTATTTATGTTGGTTAATATATCACATTTATTATTACTATTACTCCCCTTGCTTGGTTTTTTTTCTAATACGTTCATTGATGTTATTTAAAAGTCGATAAAATATAATAATTAGTTAATAGAATACTATTGGAGGACTATTAATAATGAATTAAAAAATTTAATGTTTTATTTGTGTTTATATTGTATGATCTTAAATTTACCCAAACACTAAACCTATTTATTTTAAAAGTTGTAATAATAGGTACATTTAACTTAAAAATGATTAAATAATAATTTATATATGGTTGGTGATGATGTAATCATGGTACTTACTGAACAAATGTGTTATTTAATAAAGAGATTAAACGGTTTATTAAACTGAGAAATGATTAAAAATATACTATATCAATTGGTATAACTCAGTCATTGGATGTCAAATTATATTTATAAACTCGAACTATTGGGTAATTTATAGAAAAAAGTGGACACAATTTATCATGTTGTATAAAACATGTGGACATAGAAAATATTATTATTGATAATAGTAATGGTATGGAAACATGAATAACCATGAGAAATTCCAACAATTTTAGATTTTTTCCATAATTAAATAATAAAATTATATTTTAATCCTTGTAATACCAATATTAATTGCTTCATTGGTGGATGGGTTATCTCAAATTTAAATTAATTAGAAATGAGATATGGTGGTGTTCACATAATTAAATTAATATGATAGTGATACAATCTTAATTTAGAAATATTAAAAATGGGAAAGGTGAAGCATGGTAAAATAATACATATACAATTATTAAATGATACTATCAAAATAATGGTTTCTATTTCAATGATATTGTTTTTCCAGTTATGAAACATGATTCTACATGAATTTTTATTTCACTTTCTTCTCTAATGAATTATAATCTTTTCTAAATGGATTTGAAGCCTATTTTATTATAATATTTACACTATAAAGAGGGTTGAAATTAAATATTTGAGGGATTTATTCTAATATGTGATGATTCTAATGTATAAAATCACATGGAAGTGAATAATGGGACTAAGAAACTAACTTGAGTATGGTCTTAACAATTAGAAGATATCTTTAATAGAATTTAATTCAATTGAGCCAAGGAGGATAAATATTTTTATTTCAAATAATTAATTATCCATCCACTCAATCTGATAGTTTACATTAGTGATAAATGTTTTAATAAAACTTATGTGGTATATTGTAAGGAATTTTCTTCGAAAATAAAGAGACACTTTGAAATTATAATGATAGATAAAATTAAAATTTTCATAGGATTTCATGTAGTCAACATATTAGATTTTATAATTTTTCAAAAGATTAATAGTTATGTGAGTTTTTAAATTAATTTTGAATAAAATAACAATGTGTTTTATATACTCTCATTTCCATTAAGACTAAATTCAATATAAATGATTAAGGAAGCAACTTGGATTCAATTTTTTCAAGTGGTTAATCAGTTTATTTATTATTTTATGGCTTCATGTCTATATATAATCTATCCTATAACAAATTGTGCATGATTCCAAAATAATCCAAAGGAGTAAAATGTTACAGTAGTGAACCATATATTAAAATACAATAAGGAAAATATTGAGTATGGATAGATGAATAATAAAGAAAAATATATTCAAATTTATTATTTATCATGTTCTGATTGGGAATACAATGATTAAGATCAAAAGTCCCATTTTACAGTAGAATTATTTATCCAATGGAGTTGTTTTTTCACTCCAATAAACAAATTTAAGTAAAATTAAGAATAAATATATAATAAAAATATTTTATTAATAAAATAAAAACATATATTTGTGATATTGGATTTCACATATCCATTGGTGATTACTTAGACAATAACATGAAATTAATTTATCAAGGAATACAGTAAATTATTTGAGGAAAAAACTTATTGATATTAAATAAAACATTATTAAGGAGAATGTGGATTATTTTGAGATCAATACAGGGAATGGATAAAAAATTGAACATGTTTCAATTATCTTGATGATTCCCTTGGTGAAGGATTATTTCCACCACATGGGGGTGCTTTTAGTATGAATTATTTGTTAAAACACTTATGATAATACTGCATATATTTTTTCCTCATTCATCTCATTTAATTACATTAAAATTTGAATAAATATTTAATTGAATTAGTTATCAATAAGGTGGATTTCTTGACATTACATTGGATGATAAAGGTTAAGAAAAGGTTTGGGGATATTTAGAATAGGGAGAAAAGGGGAGATGATTATTAATAAATTTTCATTTATATATTGATTGAATGAAAACAAAAAAAATAAAAAATGAAATATTGAACTTTCCTTAGGATCTAAGTCATAAAATGTAATATTGAAGATAATTTAAGGTGACTTGATTATGTGCTAATTTTCATTACACTGGTATTTGGACACCTCTTATAGATATTATGTTATCTCATAATGTGGTGTTTAGATTTCCTATAAACTAGGAGAATTCTATAACTTGGTTTCTTTAGCTGAAAATTCCTTTGGTTTGAATGTTTTTTCATGTTTTAGTCATTATTACATTATAATATACCAATATTAAATTGGATAGTGTTTAATATGACATAATGTACTCATGACGAAATCAAATCATGTCATTATATGTTGAAAACACAATGTAGTATATGTATAGGAATCATTAACTGTGATTAAGATGGAAAAACCCATGCTGTTATAAATGGGGTCGAAATACATTTAGAATCACTCAATAATGAAAATGATATAAAGAATAAAATTCCTTTTTTGTGATCATAATTTTATGTTTCAATGATGAAAACTTTAAAATTTCATGGGACTTAAGTATTTCCATCATTAATTATGGATATATCATTGAACAAACTATACCACATTATATTAATGATCATCATATCATGGTATAATATTATCAATAAAAAAATTAGAGATTACCTTACAATAATTCGATGAAAGAAATATATAGACACCCATACAATCATGGGAGAAATATAAGGAGTGAAAATAGAATTTTTTTTATATGAATAATTTGAACATATCATCTTTTTATAAAAGACACACAAGGATGATATAATATATTTTTTGATTACTTTTACTCATTAATAATATGCATTTATCTTTAATAATATATTGAATGACTATAAAAATTTAGGTAATATATTATCATCCATAACATTGTCTTTGTTAATTATAATATAAGAACAAGTGGCATATGGTAAAAAATGAATCCTTAAGGAATAAAAACTAAATAATAAGAGTGGTTATGTAATGTAATAATATATTTAATTCTTATTATGTTACATCTCTCATTTTATTTTTCATCATCATATATTTTTTAATTGTATGAAATTCTTATGAATAATAAAAACAAAAGTATCAATTGGTTTAATTGATGATTTTTTTAATGATTCAACCCCAATATGTATTTCCCACACTCAACATAGAAACATAAATATTAATATTAATACTAACTTATAATGACCCATTTTAGGTAACCCAATATATTATAGTATTCTACAATTAGATATTTATTAATTATATAGTTTACTTTACAAAAAAACTTAAATAAATTAATAGAGTATTTACCACATATATCATAGAAAACTACGCCAATAATATCAATATGTTGGGATTTAACATTGTGTTTACATTTAATAAAGATATTAAAAGATTTAAATTTTGTCTCATATAATAAAACATAAATACCTAATGTTTTTTAAATGTTTCATTTACCTCAATGGGTAAATAGATAATAGTATTTCGAAATATTATAATGGAATAATTTTAATATTTTTGAATTTCTTTATAGCCTAATAAGTGGTTTTAACATTTTTAGATTTTTTTCATATTTAGAGATTATATAATTCAAATTCTAAAATTAATTAAAATTTATCATTTCATTATATTCAGTGAAATAAAATTTATATGCCCTAAATTTCCATTTTATAAAATATAACACTCATTCATACTATTGATATATATTTGATACATCATGTTACATGAATACCATTTCTCCATAAAAAAATTCATTCTATGCTGAGAGAACTTTTTATATTCCAATAAATCCTAAACCCATTCATTATAAAGAATATCAAAAGAAAATAGATTCATTCAAATCTCATGTATATATATAATATTTTCATAATAGTAAATTTCTTCCTAAAAATATATTCTAGTTATATTTTTTATTAACAATTAATGTCTACAGATATATGAATTCTTTGATGTATATATTCCATGAATGAACACTAATTAAATTGTGGCAACATTTAATGATATTTGAATACATAAATTATATATAAAAAATTGAGTGTCTATATTGTGTTTTTTAATGTTGTGTTAACCTTAAATATCATTTCAACAATTTTATTTATCTTATATATTTGTAGTTTCTTGTTCATTATCATTTAGTAGTAAAATTCACTAGAAAAAATGAAATATATTTACATGAAAAAATAACCAAATAAACTTAATAAAATTATTTATTTTATTTAAGACTTTTATATTTAGTTATTTCTATGTTAGAAATAGTTCCCTTTCTATAATTACCATATATTTATACATAAAATCTACTTTAATACAATAATATTTTACAGTTTTTCTATGGAAATATATTAAACATTTTTTAAGAGAATTTATACATTCATTAAACATAAATGGAAGTATATAAATAATTACAACCACTATTATATTATCCCATATGAAATTTCGATGAGAATAGTTTTTTATAAATTGAATGTTCATAAACTTGTTCTAATATCAGTTTTGGATTAAATTATGATATTTTTCAATAATTTTTTTTACACATTCATACATATATTTTTATTGGAATTTTATTGTATACTAAATACGTATAAAAAAATTACTTTATTTATAATGTCTAAAAAAATAAATATGGATATGAACAAAATATCAACCCTTTCTTTATTTATATTTTTTTATAATTTATATGAATTTTATCTAACACTATTACATAAAAAATGACATTAGGATTTTTCAGTTTCCCATTTATCAATATATTGAATATTAAACTCTATTAAATGGAAAAAATATCAAAATAATGAAGAATAAATTCATCCTTTCTAATAAGATAATTTTATTTTTCTATCATGTAGAATAGGTTTCACCATATCTTGAGCCATAATAATCAGTGACTTAAAATTCATCTTATATATTCTTATTTTAACATTAAACCACTTTCATAGTTATAAAAAAGAAGATGAAATGTTGATGTGTGATTATAAAATAAAATTTAATAAGAGTCATGGAATCAATTGTAAAATTGGATTAATTTATCCACACTATTTTTTTGGGTCATACAAAATTACTCTTCAAGGATATACTCAATATGGTTAAGAACATAAAAAAATAATTTGGGATCCATACATGATGAGATAATAAAATGAATATTCTTAAAAAACTATAGATATTTAATGATAATTAATGTATAGAAGTTTTATATACATTGAGTGGCCTATTAAATCCCATATTTATAAGCATTTAATTTAATAGAATTACACAAATTAAATTTCTCCAAATCATAAAAATTCATATGAAATCAATATTAAAGTAAAAATTTGATTTGAAACCTTATAACTCCTCAAAATTGAATGAAAATTAATATATATTTGATCCATATTAATCAAATATGATTGTATTAATAAATTTAATAATTTCTTTAATTTTATTTTAATTTACAATTGTTTTTTTCTATGTTTGTATTTATATAATATAAAAATTATATAAAATTGAATACATTTTAAACCATGTAACTCATTAATATTGAATGTATATTATGTTATATGAATGATTTTAAATTATAAATCACTAATTTTTTAATTAGATATATTTTGAAAATTTAGTTTATTTAATTTTATTTTACACTATATTAAATTTTTACATTTGAATATATTTTATTTATAAAAAATATTCACCAACGTAATTAATTAGCGTAGGTGTGACTATAAGACATGTTTATGCATTTTTATTATAGTATTCAACCAAACATAAAATATATATTATCACTCGTCATTTGGGACACCCATGATGGGCTAAAATAATAGTATAATTAATAATATATACCTAAACAAACATAAATACCCACACACACAAACAAACACCCACCCAGCAACACAGAAAATATAAAATTTATGAAAATAAAAATTATGACCATGGATGGTTTTCACATTTGATGTTTACATGAAATTAGGATATAATAGTTATACACTATAATGGCTAAATGATAAGCACCTCAACATTAAATTCACCACCACACATTCTCCTATGTATCAGGAAGAGTAATATTTTTATATAAACAATTTTTATCAAAATATTTTCTAGGAAAATAATGAGACATATAGTGTCACTATCAAATTATCTATAATAAAATAGAGACTTTTGATTAGAATCAATAATTAACACACATGTGTGTAGGTGATATTTTGTAAAATAATCACATGAAAATGATAATTCAATCCAACTAGTAGGAAAAAGTAGAAACATTCCATGAATAGAAAAATGATATAAAAATATCAAAACAACCATTGTTACATCGCAAACAATGAAGTAAAATAATAGTATCCAAGTGAAAGTATATAAGTTAAATTCAAATTATAAGATAAAATATACTTTATATGAGAACCATGTCAATTATTCTATTGTTAATTCTTTGGAACAATAAAAAATATAATAAAAAAATTATATTTTTCAATAAATAATTTGTACCATATCCAATAATATTCTCTATACAAGATTCTGTGTATGATTCTTCAAACAAGTCATAATTTTATCTTATGAAATGTAAAAATTGTAAATTTTCATCTTTCACTACACACACAAACACACTTATATACTTTTTTCACTATATATGGTAAAATATCCCAACAATATTTCATGAATGACTATTTAATATGACTATGAAAATAAATAACCCAAGTTCAATAATAATTTCCAAATTTAAGAAAATATAGTTTCATTATTTTTGCAAAATTAATAACAGGATTTACTATGATATGCCATTATAAATCATTAATATAAACAATATTGATATCGGCTATATTTTATAGAATCAATATTTTTTATATTTTTTATTTAAGACATTTTTTTCAGCTAAAGTACGTCAATTATATAAAAGGATTATATAAATACCACAAATGATGAATTTTTAGGTAATAAATGGAATGTTTTTAAATTGTAACAAATCCACACTATGATAGTTAGGATCATGAGACAAGAATATTTTCAATGGAATGAAATAATTAAAAATTATAAAGTAGAATTGCTATAAAACGAATATGAAGATAATGATTGTGGGTATGGACATAGTAATATCACCAATGTTATGATGTTTTTTTGTAGAAAATAGAAAACAGTTGGGATACATGGAGTGATTATTATTATATGTGTAACATTACTTAAATATTGAAATCAAACAATATGATTTAAATAAACACATGGGAAAATGCACTGGTTTCATTAAATGAGAAAAATAATCATATTTTAGAGTAGAAAATAAAATATTTTATGAATATTTATAAAATATATTGTTTTAATTGATAGAATAAATAAACTAGAACACATTAAGGATTAGAAATAGAGCAATTATAAGGATATATGTAAGGAAAAGTTACTGTGAAGTATCCTTGAGGAAAAAAACAAAGAAATAGGATGCGTCACAAGAAATATCTATGTATTACCTCGATTAGAAGTAAATAAAGTTAGTCATATTGGAAAAGATATAGTGATTCTAGTAAAGATAGAATATTTTCCATAAATCTATAATTGAACTAGTTAATATTTGTTCATCATCTTATGATATCAATATCACTTATGGTTAGTTTATTGATATTTTATAATTAGATGTATGATTTATTATTTTAAAAATGGAATTTATATATAGGTAGTTACCCAACATTATGTAAAAAGGAAATGTTCTAGGGATATTATACATACCCTAAAAATATTACAATGTTAGTTATTTTTTAGTGAAATATGATTTATAGAAGTTATCATTACACCCTAATTGGACTTTTCATATTAGTGTGAACCAAATAAATGGTTATATCACATCGGTTCATACCTCATCCACTGTATACCATCTTATTCTAAGTATCCCAATTTTTAACATTAAATTTTAACTGTCTGGCTGTAATAATCGGAAGATTAATTTTTTTCTTTATTCTAAATTTAAAAAAAGGTATAATTTCATTAAATTAATGATATTATGAATCACCCACTCATTTTAGGACTCATCTCATTATGGGTTCCATGGATTATATCCAAATGAATTTTTAACCATAAACATGTTTTATCTAAAACATCACATTGATTTGATATTTTTTCATTCTATTAATTATTATTGTAAATATTTGAACACCAATAAATAAAATATATATAAAAATACTTTTTCATCATGTTTTTCAATTATACGAATGATAAATGCAAGATTATCTAGAATATTTTGACCCTCATGTATATCTTTTAGGAACTATATATTTTATAGTGGATTGATTGCAAGGATATAATCAAATATAATAAAAAATTAAAAAAATAGAGAACATATATTAATTTATTCATTTCATTAATGTGATCACTCAAATATGATCTTTAAATAATGTCAATGATATAGAAAATTTAATGTTCAAATGGGGGTATATTGTGATAATTTATAAAGGAGTCATAATGATTAATAAATCAATGTATAAAGTGTTTAGTACATTTTTTTGTGATTAAAAATATCACCGAAAAAGACAATGGATATGTTCATTAATCATGCATTTGGTACAATTGTATTTTATAATGGTTTGAGAGAGATGATCAGTAATTTATAAATTGTTAAGAAAGAACATTCAAGACACATTTATCAGTTTTTTTCTAGGGCCTTAGTGATTGAGGAATGTGATAATAAAATCATAACACTATGTGATCTTCGTATAACCCTTTTACCTGTGAGATGAAAATGAAATATAATAAGTATTCATTATTAAACTAATTATAAACAAATAAACTAACATATATATTAAATATGTGTAGAATTTTCAAGAAAAAAATATCAATTAGATTAAAATTGAATTGACGAGTTCACTATTGAGAAACAATCATAAAGGGAAATAAAAATTTAAATCGATGTTTCATATTTCAAATTTTAGTTCTTCCTAATCAAGAAAAATTGAAGAAAATATTATTTAAAATTTTTTATGATGAAATAAAATTGGAAGGTAGCCTAGTGAGATCTATAAGCATATTCATTAGAGGAATATCATATTTTATATGAAAGAATGATCTCCATGAAAATGACGATGAATTTGAAATAAAAAATTGATGATGAAGATAATTAAAAAAGTTATTAATTATATGTTGGATAGAATGATTCCTTGATGAAACATAATGTTAACAATAATGTTTAATTTGAAATTAAGAAATTAAAATTTGAGTACAAATATGTTATAAACCATCACATTTAGCAGGTTTTTCAACAAATTTGTGAAATAATAAAATATTACAAATGAGTAGTACTATACATGGTCCCTCTAAAAGGCTAAAACGTAGTTTTTAAAATGGATGTATAATTAGAAAAGTAATGTGTTGAAAATTTTATTATTAGTCAATAAGTAATAAAAATTAAATGAAAATAGAAGATCAATATATATTATTAATGATGTTACTTGTATTCCAAATTGAAAGGATGATAATAATAGAAATTTGAAATGTAAAATTACTTCTAGACTAAATACTCAATCAATTGAAAAATTATTCATTTATTAGTTTTATAAAATAACCACCATAATAAGTAAAATATTTACACATTGAGTATATCATAAGAATCATGTTGTAATAATAAGTTCACATTAAAATGGGAGTCTTAATCATGGAAATTCATATAATTTAGCATAAATGTTCACATAATATCCTTGAAAACATATAAGTATATTAATTATAAGAATTAATTATCAGTAAATAAGAAAAATTATACTATCAATCCTATATTTTGTTTCTATTATTTTGGTTATATATATTATAGTGGAAAAACCATGTTCTTTGTGGATAAATTCATAAGATGTCCATACACTAAGAGGTTTTAAATCCCAATATATCCAATATACAATGGTCAATTGTGAAATATATTAAATTAAAAAATTAATTTTAAATTTTCAATTTTGGAAGGGAATATCAGATATAGGAGAAGATAATTTATTATATATCACCTATAAAATTCATAAAGTGATAAAAGAATTGTTGAAAAAGGTGATAAAGTAAAACAATAGTAAATTGAAAGAGAGAAACTCTTAATAAAGTTGTATTATTTAATGTGGACATACCACTCATGTAGTAAGAGATATATGTCTTGTGATTGAATTCGTGTTCAATAAATCATTCTTAATAAACATTGTAAATAACTGTTAAGTTATAATATAATGAGGGAGATGATATGGTTTTAGATATAAAGGTATTATGTAAACATATTTTTTAAGTGGTTTAATTGAAAAATAATTAAAAAATTATAGGTATATTTATTTATTATGGGTACAGTGTTGAGTTCAGAAGAAAAAAGTATCAATTCATATGAATCTGTGGAATTCTAATTCTAAAAGGGGAAATAAAAGGAAGCGATTAATATGAAAAAATATCACTATAAAGAATTAGATATAGGTTAGTGGATTTTTTAATGTATATCATTTTATACATTAAGAATGATTAATATTGTTATGAATGAATAATGTCGTCAATTATAAGAATATAACTTCTCAGGGAGATTAAATGATAGTATAAAAAACATTATACACATTATGGTTACCTAGATAGAATATACACTCTTACCTACCATTATATAGTAAAAATTAAATAGCTAACATTATATAATAAGATTTGATAATCATAAGGGTAATCTAGATATTTTTTTTGAATACATGGTTTGAAAGGGGAAAATGAAAATCAAATATATATTTTTTATTAGATATTGATTATTATAATGACCATGGTTCATCATGAATATGTTTAAATGAATAATATTCAAATATAAATTTTTGGTACCTTAATTATTTTTTCAAAATAGGGTAATATTTTTTAGTGATAGGATGAGTGTAAATGAAAAATTATTGAAGCCAGGGAAATACACTATAAGTGCCTATGTAATTAATATATAACTTATTAGAAAAATTGGGAGAATTGAGGGCTATTTAAGAAGTTTGAGTTGTAATTGTTTTAATACATTCAGCTGAAATCAAATTTTATTTTGGTAGATAGAAAGTTGGATTATTTAATTGTGAAATATTTTTTATGATTTAATGAATTAATTATAGGGTGAATGTTAATTTATATTTAAGGTACACATATTATATTTATTTGTGATGGTATATTTCTATGTACTGTGGAATTTAATGTTCAGTTTCCATGAAAAAATTTGAGGAAATTGGTGTATAATGTTAAAAAAATTGATGTCACATTTACATGGGGTTATAGACATTGAAATTGGTTATGGGTTATACATGTATTTAAGGGCAGTTAAATTAATAGGATATCAAAAAGGATCCTAGTTTTTAGGTTATATAAAAATAAGTATATATTTTATGATTTAGAAATGTGATTAAATTAATTTTTGGTTCCTCCACTTTGAGCGATGATAACTTCTCTAGATGTGAAAATACACATATCCATGAGTGTATATGTACATAAAAAATCTTTTGGTGACTTTATTTTGGAATTATTTTTACTCCATCTCATAATGAACTTCTATTGAACTGCTGTAACATGATCTCCTCATGCCAGATAGCTTGAAACTATACTTGAATGACCATTCATATTTAATTGTCTTCAAAAAATTATCGTAGAATTTTCTATATTTTAAATAGTTATCATGATATAAAATCACTATATTTATATTGAATACATAAATACATACATAACAAGTGGAAGAAGTAAAATATTAGGTTTTTATTTCCAATCCATATTAAATGTAATATTTCAAAAAAAATATCAAAATTTAATATATTAGGATCTGACCACTCATGAATTCCATCTTAGGTGACCATGTCTAGTTTCATCTGATTAGAGACATTTGTTTATTTAATTATGAAAATATGTCTTTATATACGATAAAAAATATTACCCAATGATGTTACAAAATTACCCATTTATAAGACAGAATAAATAAAAGCTTGTAAATAGAGAAGTAAGGAAAAAATGATTGTGATCCTATGAAATGTGGAACTTTATCATTATTCAAATATGTACCCAAAAAAGAAAAGTGATAACCTTAACTAGTATATTTATCATGGTTATGTGTACCCAAATATTCTTGAATCCAATATAGAATGATTTTTTTAAATAGAAAATTGTATAGGATTTATAGAAAGATGAAACTCATGCATAATTGTTACATAAATTTTATACATATATAATATTACACATTCAAAAATTTATCTGTTGAGTTTAATTTTAAGTTAGGATCATACAAAAATATTATATATAAAAGAATAATATCAATTTAAAAAATTAATTATATTCCCCCTATAATCCAAAAAAATAATTTAATCATAGAAGATCAAATGAAGATATTCATAAAAGAAAAGGTGAGTGGAGGATCATATAATGGGGAGGAATAATTGGAATGAATTGGAGACATAAAGTTAACTAGTGTATGTGAGTGGGAATAAGTGTTGTCTTTAAATCAGAATCATTAAATAATGATCAGAAGAATATATAAATAATATGATTTCTACTTTATATGTGTCATATATATATAATAAGGAAACATTAAAGTCATATATCATATATTAATTCAAATAAAACATAACATGGATTGGTTAGGCTCTATGTTCGTGCCCCATAATATATTATCATTAGATAAAAACATTTCTGAATTCATTAAAAGGATAGATAATGTAACAACAAAATATTTCACTAGGTGTTCCTTAAATAAGTATTAAGTTTGATAGATTTCTACCCACAAAACAACAAACTAAAATCACATATAATATTTTAAAGGAATATTATTAATAATTTTTATGAATAATAAAAACATTATAAAATAGAAATATTTCAATCAATTTGAAATTCACACTAAATATGATTAAGAACACCTAACGATATAGAATGATGTTTTCAATAAATCCAAATTTTCTTTATATATTTTATTTACAAATGAATTATAAATTTAGAACTTATATAACTCTTATTTTCTAAATTGAACTTATTTTTTTATTTTATATTATTAATATTTTTAGAAAATTATTATTATTTGGATTATTCTAAAATAAGTGTTATTTTGTGAATATTGAAAATTTCAGATTTTACGAAAATTATAAATTTTAGCAATTTTTCAATATATGAGAAAGCCATAGATGATAAAAAAAGAATAATATTTATTATGTTTATATTTAATGAGAAAAATTCATTATTTTTAAATATCATTATGAATTTATAATTTCTTTTTTTAAATATTATAATATCATTAGTGTTTTATTCTAATTTAAGAACGTTTTTAGTCATTTATTTTAATTAAACATTTTAATTGTAATATTAAATTTTGGATTCCCATTGAATCAAGATAGATGATATTAATTTGAAATAAACTAATTAATATTATTAAATTAAAAAACATTGATAAATTTATACTACACACAAATTTTTATCATGAAAATCATTTTTTTCTCAAAATTATATTCATGGGTTTTGTGTGATAATATTAAAATTATATTTTCTATACTTATGAAATTTTATATTTTAATATATTTTTAATATTTTATGTAAACATTTTAATATTATTTTCTTAGATAAAATTAATTTTTACACATAAATTTATGTTACAAAGTAAACATTAGTCATGCCGGTCAAATAGTTATTTTTCAAGGATTGGTTCTTTTAAAGTATATTATGATTTCCAAATAAATTTTTCTACCTTATAATAAATAAGATAATATGTTTATAAACATATAAAAAAATAAATTATTACTCATTTAGAAGTTAATAATTATTATATAATATTAATAATAATTAATGATAAAAAATAAATTTTCTATATAAACAAAATTTCAACACATTGTATTTTTAAATAATAAAAATATAATTTTCTATAATTTTTGAAAATTAAAATAAAAGGAGTACTATTTTATATTCATAATGATAAATTTTGGTATAAAAATCTATCTTAAATTTTTATTATTAAAATAATTACCATGTTTAATATTTAGTCAAAATTAACTAGTGTCAAACTGGGTAAAAGAATGTAGCTCAAATTTTACTAAATCAATTTGGCACATATACCTTCTATAAATACTGTTTTTTTTTGGAAATAGGGAGATAAAAGTATCATAATAATTTCCCAACTTGACTGATGTATCACTCTTGAAATTCCATTCTTGTCCCTTACCCAACATTATTTACTATATATTTCTCTGTCATTTCACCTATAATAGGAGCCCACTTCTATCCATCAAAAACCACAACCCCTATATATAAATTCCAATGAAACTATACCATGAAAACTAATTATGGATCATATATGCATGTTTTCCACCAACTAGCCTTGACCAAGTTCTTAAATTACATCGTTTCAAAAGGATATATCAAGAGAAGATTAAAATTCCCATCATAATTATTACATACCCATAATTACTTTCATTATAACTTTTATCCAAACTCATCCAAATCACTCAAAATTCATTTTTATAATGAAATTAGTATAATAATATACTAAAATGTTATTATTTTAAAGGTACACCCTTTTATAGTCCCCTCCAACTCAAATAGAAAAATGGAAATGTTTCTTATGTGCATATGGGAACTAGCACCACCCTAGGAGGCACTTTTCATTTTATTATCACTATCATTCAAGTATAGTTATACAAATATTGAATGAATACATATGCTATTTATTTATTGATATATATATTTTTAAATATAAATTAGTCATTTTATAATTAATATTTTAAATGAGAAATCCTTATAAAAATGATTACCTAAAATGAACATACTAAGAGGAAATGATATTTGTTTATAACAGTAAAACTATTTTTCAATAAACTTCTGCACATTAATCATTAAGATTCTGATTAATATCTTTAATATCATATAAAAATTTTAATTATACTTATTTAATAATAAAATTATAAACAAAATAATAACTTCCATATCCATGATTTCACAAAGATTATATCATGTTCTGGTTGGGTTAGTTTAACCATCAATTTGAAAAATGTAATAAATATTTACCAATTATGGAATTGTACACATAATATTGGAATATAATAAGTAAATAATTATATTTTTTTGTTATGGTTTGGTAATATAATACTTTAACTATATAAATAATTCACAACCATTTAGTTTTCCAAAATCATTGATACATTCTCATTGCCAATTTCGCCTATAATAACTGTAACTAAATGTCTCATAGAATGAAATTATAAGTTCATAAAAAATAATAAAAAATAAATTATAATAAATTTTTTCATATGGGAATTATAAAACATTGGTGATGAATTAAAAAAGACACTTTTGTTATGAAAATAGTTTAAAATGATCAAGATAACTCACACTTGATATTGAAAAATTGATAAACAATTATAAAAAATATATATAAAGAATAATTGTTAATAAATGACATAATAGGTTATAGGAATGAAAATATTTATTAAATATGTGATTAAGATATTTATTTATATTATAAAAGATATTAGAGAATATTAAACTATGCTAGGAAACAAGCTAAGTGTTTCTTTGCGTCCCATGAAACTCTATGGGAAATGTAAGATATTATGCACAATAATTTATTTTAAAGGTTATATTCACTAAAAAATTGACTTCACCAATAAAAATAGCATCCATTTATCACATTTTAATGGAAACATTATTATCTTCATCTCTTTCCATTTTATTCTTACATTCCCAATTACTTAATATTTTTATCGTATCAAGTTTTAATTCATTAAAGCATAGACTTTTTTAATTGAATAAAATTATAATGATTTGTTTGATCCTATAATTCACCAAAATTATATTTTCTTTCATATCTTCATTACGTAAATTACTTCTCATTATAAAAAATAGATCTTTGATATAATTTATTCTGAAAAACTGAGATATTAGTAAGAATAAATCCCAATCTTTCCAATGAATCTTTTATTCCAAGATAAAATTTTACATCCCTCCACTATTATAATCTCTTTTTTGGAAAGGTAATATGTATTATTTTCTATAATGATCATAATTATATTAACACATTTTAATAAGTTAAATTTATTACCCTTTTATGGATTGGGTTTAAAGAAATAAAATATTTAATAATATTAATTAAATGGGTTTCCTTCATTTAAAAATCACATATATTTCATTTTAATCTTGTTGATAACCATTATATATTTCCGAGGTTCAGAATGTTTTATATTCTTTTTCAAATGTAAATTATTTCAATGTTCTCACATTACCTTTCAAAAAATTAAATTTTAACGTACCTCTAACTTCTTATTAGTATGATAGTATTAAATATATTTTCTAAAGACTCTTTTTTTCTTCCATGTGACAATATATTTTAACAACATTATTATTTAATATGAATAATTCTTTCATTTTGTCATGGATTAATTAATAAATTATATTTCTCCAAGTTTCCTAAAATATTTATTTTATAATTCATTACAATGTTCAATAATTTTAATTATTTATTAATTTGTTTTAATAATACTAAAAAAAGTGATATTTATATAAGTTATTGTACTCAAATATATATTATGGTTGATTGAAGGATAATATTTAAATGTGTCCATCCACCTTAATACTTTGGGTGTCATATATGATGTTATTTTCTATCAAATTTATGATCCCTAAATTTTTTTTCATGGATAACCATCCACTAGAAATAGGAATATATTTTAATAAAATAATGTCCCATTTTTAAACCATGTATTACACTTATTTGGTTGAAGGTGTTCACCTATATTCCATTTATTTATTGGTAGTGGGAATTAATGACTTAACTATATACCCTTAATCTATATGATGTAAATACCATATTATTTTTCAAGTTGATTGAATAGTATATACATAAAATGTTACTAAATATCATTGAATACCAATTTTTATTCCTTTGGTATATCATTTTATGTTAATTAATGGAATTATTAATGTTTTCATTATGTTTCTATATTTAAAAATTACATGAAACCCATTTTTCCATTATTTATGTATGACATGGTTTATTTTATGTGGTACAAATATGTTTAGATGAGAAAAGGTGGGGCCCTGTATCACCCTCCCATACATTAGTAAAGGTTTTATCTCTAGAGATTTTTAGGTGTGTAAATAATGTGGTTTTTTAAATATACCTTGGAAAAAAATTATTTTTCTCACATTTTTATGCATGAACATAATGATTTTATTCATAAAGGTGTTGAAAAAATGATTTTTATAAAAAAGTTATTTTCTTTCTAGTTGTTCCATGTTTCCACATTTCCATGATGATATATCATTTATTTATGCATATTCTATTGCATATTATATCCTATCAAGGAACATTATTATTAAATAATGTTCCCATTCTATTTTGATTCATATATTATTGTATTCAATTACATATTCAATTATTTAATATATATTATTTTTATATATACCTCACTTGTTTATTCTTATTATATCCATATACTCATATTATTTTCACCTACAATTTATGATTTTTATGTCTTATATATACGCACATAATACATCTTAGCTCACCCATTTCAAATGTTTCCTTTTTCGTAGGTTATAAAGAAACATAACACATAATATGTTTATAGAAGTGTATATTTTGTTAATAATTCATGGTATATTGTGATGACTTGTTATGAATTAATCCGTTTCCAAATAGTGGATAATTAAATGACTCTATATTTTACAATATTTTTTCATTAAAAATATATTCTACTCGATATCATTCATGACATGGAACACAGAATTAAAATGAGCTATAAAATAATAGATTATTATTAGTAAGAAAATTTTAGAAGAAAAAAATAAATATTAAATAATAACAATTTAAGCATTTAAAATTTCATACAAAATATGATTAATATCACCTAATGTTCGAAAATTTCATTTTTTGAATAAAAGTAGTTTTTCATTTTATATTCTATTTCCATCTAAAAAATCAATAAATTTCAGAAATTAAATTTTTTAGATTAAATTATTTTTGAATAAAAAATATTATAATTGTACAAATAATAATTTTTTGGATTATTATGAAATATGTTTTAAATGTGAATAGTGAAAATTATAATTTATATAAAAAAGGTAATTTATTTGACATTATTATTATATTAGATAGAAAATAATTTCAATAAAACCATTATATAATTCAAATATTTATTTAATGATTAAGAAAATATTTATTTTTATATTATTTTTAACTTATAAAACCCATGTTCAATATTATAGATAATAAATAAAATTTCATTCTAATTGTAATAACATTTTCAGTCATTTATTTTAAATATAATTAGTAATAGTAATATTCAGTTGTGGTTTTTTTGGGCGACATGTATATATAAGTTTTTTGTAAAAAAATAATCTATATCTATGAATTCAAAGACATTGAATAATGTAAACTACACATGAATTTTATTAATAAAAAACCTTTCTAAAAACCATTTTTAGGGGTTACGTATACAAATATTAAATTTAACTTTTCTAACTATTATAAATAGTATTTTTATAAAATTATATTTTTATTTTAGATCAAAAATATCTTTTTATTTTTTATTTTCCAATTAATATCCTTGCATAAAATTAAGTTATGAAGGTTATAATTTTTTCCACTATAAGACAACAATTTTTCATGGAAGGATACTTTTCCTATATATTGTTATTTTAAATTAAATTTAACTATTTTAAAATATAGTCTAATGTACTTTTTATAAAAAAAATTCATATAAAAAAATTAACACTCATTTAATGGTTAACTAATGTTAAATTATATAATTAATAATTAATGATTAAAAATAACTTTTATACATAAAATGTTTTTTAATAGATAATATGTTTTATTTTCAAAAGTTAATATAATCATATTTAAAAATTAAATGATATTAAATTGGATGAAAAATCGTAGTCATTATACAGATCCTCACTTTTCATACATTATCATTCTATATCCATTATGGACTACTTAAATAATTATAAAAAGATACGCATAAATACCATACTAGTCTAGTGGCTTTGGAAATGTGAAACATAAACACTGCAATATAAATCTACTACATCATATCACACTCGGTTCCTCTTGACTAGACTACTTCTTAGACACATAAAACATAATACATATATTCATAACCCGGGGGAAGTAAACATAAAATGGGGTGATATGAGATTCTATTTAAGGGAATATAAAGCAGATACATATACATAACCATGAACATAAGGGTATGAGAACATGATCACAAATATAAAAGGTCACAACCCGCATATAAATATCCAAAACATGAATCATGGAATAAATAATTGAAATTCATAATATATGAATCATAACAAAATAAGGACAATAGCAATGAAATAATAACATAGGAATAATACATGGAATTGTGGAAAACACATAATCATATATATTGATTTCCATTGTAGTCAAGGAATTTTTGACGTGGCCATATTAGTGGAAAAATTTATTTAATATATTGTTTTAACAACATATTCCAGCCCTATATTACTAAACCGAGTTCTCTTCTCATTCCATCCATGTAACACAGATCCAAGTTCATTTGTCATTCCAACACAATAATACTAAATTGAGTTCATTTATCATTCTTATCCTCTAATACAGAACCAATTTCATTTCCCATTCTTTCCAATTATATCTCATGAGATATAAATATTTACCCAATTAATTAGAGGTAAATATAGGTCCCAACCATCTCATAACTAATTCATACATACATATGATAAAAATTATGAAACAATTATATCATAATCCATGAAATTTAATGGGTATCATAAACATTTAATCATATCATAGACTATAGAAAATATTTAGGTTTCATTTCCATTTCATCCTATAATAACATGTGAATGTAATTATGTATCACATGAATATATCAAGGTATAACCCACTGAAAATAAACATGTTTTATAAGAATATAACTCGTCTAAGGGGAATAGGTTTCAGAAACATATATCCCATTAAAGATAAAAAGAACTCAAACAAATCAAAAACCATTGAGATAAATAATATCAGTGAAATGTTTACATAATTTCATAGAAAGGAATGAGTAAAATAAAAATACATCATCTTAAATAGAATATAATTTTGTGATATCTATTAAAAAAAATTCTTGATGAAAATATACTTTCTTCTACAAAAAATCATTTTAAAACATAAATCATTGTGAAAATAATTTTTCATGAAATAATATCAAAGATTCTTGAACACGTTTTGATAACCATTTTCCTTGAAAAATTATTAAAAAAATACTGAATTTGTTTTTGAAAACCATTTCATTCAAAAAACATTTAAAAATTATAAAGAGAGCATGAAAATAGTTTGAAAACCTTTCTTTTTGAAAACATATAAAATAATATTTCTTTTTTTTGAAAACCATTTCACATTAAAATAACATTAAAAACATATAAATTAATATTTTAAGACCATAAAATATTAAAATCATTTTTCGTTGAAAATATTCTTCAAGGAAAATTTTAATAAATTTTTTAAAACATGTTTTTTCAATAAAAAAGATTTAAAATCAAAAAGTAAAATATAGTCATATTTTCATAAAAATATGACTATATATGTATTATGTAAGCATAATCACAAACCATATCAATAAACAATGAGATTGTTTCAATAAAATCTTACAACAGGGTAACATGGGATCATAAATACCAAGTTAAATAATAAAATAAAATGTTGATAAAATATAATTAAATAAAGTATATTGATGATATGGAATTTCAACAGGAAGTATATAAACCACAAAAAAGAATTTAGGTGTATAGTAAACCATGTGTCTTAAATAAGAAAAACTGAGAAAAAACTGTCTTACCGATTTGGTAGCTTTTGAAATAGTAACCCCCTGAAAAAATATCAAATAATGGATTTGTATATTCCCATAAATTTAAGAGATATAATTATTTAAAACATCCATGTTTAGAATAAACCCCACACAAATTGGGTGGGTTGTCAATAAATCATGTATGTCGCAGAAATAAAATGTGATATGAATTCCCCTTACCCTGTCTCTTGACGCTCATAGTACTTATAAAAAACTCTTATATAATAAATATTTTTTTTAAGCATATAATAGGACAATATTATTATATATAATACCATTTATTGGTTGATTATGACATTATATTACATGCTTTTTAGAAATCCTTTGTTAAGGTTTCACTTCATGTAATATCTACTTTTTTCTTCTCGTGTATCTTAATATGAAATATCTTCGATCCTTATACTTATAAAATGATTTCAAGAATTTAAAACATCATATTAATATCATTAATATTTAGTATATTTTTATTATAATATATATAATACAGAAGAATGAAATGGAATACACTATCCATGGAGAGGGTTGGCCATTCGTACGCATGAACACTGAATTGGTTTTGTTGAAGCATTTAAGGAAAGTAAGTAAATTTAATATATCTAAAAATATATATAATATCATTAAAGTATAATTATCATTATTTATATATAATATAAGTTCACTAAACAGATATTTAATACATTCCATGTAGTGTGTGAACTAATCACATCGCTCTGAGGTGGTAGTAGTCGATACTTCCTCAAACGAAATTATCATGTTTATATAAAATGTATATTATAATGATTTTTCTTGAAAAGGTATTATTTAATGTCAAAATGAAAAAAAATTAATAAATAATATATATAAATATATTTTACATCATAAATCCAACCATGATATGTAATGATGGAAAAAGGAACAATCATCAATTTGTAAGGCAATTGTTCTTTATACACATAAAAATTAAATTTGTTACCTATTAGGTGGAGGTGTGTGTAAGTGTAGGTATAAACATTAGAATAAAACTTAAATGTGTATTTAAGATAATGGTTTTTTATAAAATAATTAAATAAGAATAATTTAGGTGATGGGGAATGAAAATAAAAAAAGAGTTTAAGGGGGGGGGGTGTTACTTCTTAATCAATTAACGCTTTTTGGTTTTCACCAAAGGGCTTACTCAAAAGGGTTTATTCCAAAATGGATGCATAAAGAAGGTAGGGGGATGTTGTTAGGATATCTCAATAGATATTTTCTCACACTACGTGGTTTTTGATGGTTAAATAAATTGAGGACATGACACCTTTTTAAAATGGAGGAGGAGTGGCGGTTGAGTAAATCATTGAAAAAGGAAGTCTAATCATGTTTTTTCTATGTAAAGTTTCTCATTTAAGGGAATAAATTCATTATAAGGGATTATAAAGTTTAAATATGGCCATAAAATGAGTTCTGGAAACTTTTCTAAGTCATTTTGGGTCCTAAATAGGAGTTTTGGTCTTCAGTAAAGCCTAAATTTTCCATAATCGATGTATTTAATTTTAATTACATTCAATAATATTTTTGTTCAAAACCTAATTTGAAATTGTCTTAAATTATAAATTATTCGAATTTATAATATAGATTTGATTTTCTAAATTACAATAATAGAATGGTTATAAATTAATTAAAATTTAATCCCACTGCCTAGTTGACAATGTGTATTTTTTTTGTAAAGATGATTTGTTCACCCAAAAACACCAAAGCACATATATTTTAAAATAAAGAGTTTATAGAAGTCTAAAATATGGAATCATATTACAATTTTTTTCATTTAAGTGAATCAGATCAACAGGTTGATCATCAAACTTGTTAATGTCTTGATCTAATCCCATGTTTTCCAGACCATTTGAAATAATGTTTTAATCCTGGTAAGCATGAGTGATGGTGTAATTGGTCAACATTGTGTGTTTTTAAAGTTAAAATTTTCAAAATATTTCAAAGTTTTTAATTTCAATTTAAAAGTTAAATTGATTTTTATGACCTAAACAAGGTTTTTTTAAAAAAAAAATTAAATTATCTTTTAAACAAATTTAAAATTTAATTTATCCTTATAAATAGGTTATATGAAAAAAAGTTTCAAAATAAAATTCAGTTATTTTCACTATTCATTAAAAAATGGAACATTATAGAAAGTTAATATTTTATTCCCAAACATAATTCTTATCTTACTATTTAAAATATGAAGATCATTTTTACATATTATATGTATAAAAGTCCAAAAAATTGGAATTAAAATGGTCCTTCCATTAAAAGGCAGTAAAAATACCTTAATAAAAATATAAAGTTTGAAGAATTAAATTCGGATTATTATTATCTTATGTCTATAAAATTTATTGGATTAATATAAAAAATACATGATTGAATATATAAAAAATGTATTACATTAATATCACTTAGTAATGGAAATTTTTTTATTTTAATAGGGTAGTCCATATTTTCGACCATAAAAATATTATTATATTCCATTATTTTCAATCGGTTTCATATTCAATTATAATTTATTTGTAACTAATGAATTCATATTATATTTATTTAATCCATACATTTTCATAAATTATATAACACTATTCATAACCCCTAATTTAATAGCTATGTTATATATTATTTTATTAAACAATAATATTTTAATAATATATTATTGTTTGGTAAAACTTGGTCATGCATGTCACAGAAGCCATTGAGGAAAGTTATTTTTTCATGTAACACAATGTAACCTCAGTGCTCTTTTCAGAGAAATAAAAAAAAATTCATTTAGTGGATGATTTATGTTTTGTTTCATATAATGAAATCCAAACATAGTGTTTTAATTTAAAATAAATATTTTTTAGTGTTTGAAGAAAATAAACATTTCAAAAAGGTTAAATTAATTTGTAAAATACAATTCAGAAAATCATTGGGTGTTACATTTTATCCCCCTTAAAATTAATTTCTCCTTAGAAATAACTCTTTTTTATCAATGGATAAGTACTAGAATGTATCCTTCAATGAAACTCGCATCATAAAACTGAATATTGAAATTTCCCTTAAAAGGGAAAGTTGGAACCATAACAGTTACCCAATGTAACAAATAAATAAGTTTCCACATATGTTAATATAGTTGGGAAGTGAAAACATTGATATGGAATAGAAATATAACTATTATGTTCTAATAGAGAGTGATATATAACATGGTTATGAGAATGTTAACAATATAAAAGACACAAATATATGATGATCTAAGGGACCATCTTGTTTATCAGAAACATAGATACTTGAACCTAATTTATAGTTTTATGATCATTTATCCTAATGCTGAAGGGTTTTCATGGAATTATTTTCTTGCATGATTTTAGAAAAACTTCAACCATTGTTTTTTATTGATCCACTTCACCTTTTTATATAAATAAGAAGATGGTTTTTCCATTCCTGAAGAACATATAGATCATGAGATCCATGAAATCCCATCCTATTTTTCATTAGTTATCATCAACACAATTTAGTTTTAATAGGCTGTCCAATATACATAAATCTTTATATGGAGAGATAATAAATTAATCTTACTGACTTCAACTGAATTTTATCTTAAATATTCCATAAATGTTTAACCATAAAACCCTTCAGAAATATGAAAATTAAAATATTTCAAAAGAAATTAATGAAATTGGAATACAATTGATCCCTCATATATCTCAATGTACCACTTGTTTGTCACATTCCAGTCATGTTAATTCCCCCATTGTAATTCCTCTTGAAACAATGTAATAACCCAAATTACCATAAAACATTTTGGAAAAAATTCATGCTTCATTATAAAAATCATTACTGGATATATTAATTAAATACATCAAGTTCTAAACATTATTTTTGATGACCTAGAACGCCTTTTCAACAAATAGTAATAGGTTGATACATACCATACAATTTACATATTCATATCCAACAAATCTTTATAATTGCATCATTATCTCATCATCAAGCATTAACTAAGGGTTACCCTACCTTAATCAAAATTTAAACATTGCATGAATTAATTTATCTATATCATCATTAACATTCTAAATGTTCTTTTTAATCCATAATTAAAACATATAATGAAAATTCTTATATATTTCATGATTCATATAACACTGTCTTCAAATACCAAAACATAAATACTTATTTAATCCATCTTTATTCTTATCCCATTTCTAAGGCTTCATGAAATTATTCTTTAATACCCCTTTATTTGAATATGAAATAAAGATCATCTATTAATATTTTTCAACCTTAATCTATTTATTCATTTTATATTTAATATAAACAATACTGGAAGAACATCACATACCTTTCACATGTCATTTGATGTCTATTTATCTTTAGAAGTATAACAAATACTCATACCACTTTCCCAATTCTCATAATGAAATTTTTAGTTAGGAATTTGATTTTCATTAAAACTTACTTTCGACATCTAAAAATTTTAATTTTAACCATTCGCATTATAATTCAAACCATTGAAAAAAATAAAAACATAGTGTGATAAAAATTAATCATAATGGGATATCATATAATCATGAAAAATTACATATAAGCTGCCTAAATCATGAATCCTACTTTTTAAATCTATGAAACATTAAGATTATCCTATGTTATTCATATTCATACATTATATAAATCCTTCGTGATGGTTTTTAAGATATTTTGAACTATTGAAACATATCCCCTGGGAGTGTTGAACCATGTGTGTCTATGTCCCATTTACGTGTACCAAATTACCCAAAGTTAGGAACATAATAACATTTATCAGTTATTACTCCATGTTAAATCTATTCTAGAGACACATCCACTTATAGTATCCAAATAAAGATTTATTCCTAGAAATCCAATCACTCATTCCTTTAAAATAATAATATTACATTTTATTATGGTTTTCCTTATCCTTAGATATGTCCTTAGGCATTTCCTTCGGGTTATCTATAAGGGTTTATCATCTGACCTTCCAAATGTTAGATAAAACATTTCTATGATACCAACTATATAATCCCCACTTTTCATTCATTAAAATTATATAAATTTTGAAGAATATTTAAAACATTTTACAAATAGACACCAAATACCATATTAGTCCAGTGCCTTTGGAAACACAAAAACATAAACAGTTGTACATAAATCATCTATATCATCTCTCACTATGTTCCTCTTGAATAGAACCCATCTTAGAAATATCAAACATAACACATATCTTCATAACATGGCGGAAGAAAACATAAAACTGGTTTCTCGTAGATTCTCAATAATGGTGAACAACGAAGATACATAAGAAAAATCATTAGAAGAAATGTAAAAGTAAATGATCATGAAAACAGAAAATATATCCTACATATCATATATCATAAACATGAATAATGGAATAAATTATGGAAGTTCAAAAGATCTTAATTTTTAAGAAATAACAACGTAAGAAATGAAATCATAACATATGAATAATACCTGGAATTATGGTAGACACAAAATAAAATCTATTTATTAGAATTTTAATCAAGGTCTTAAATCCATGGCCATCATAGTGGGTAATGTCCTTTGCTGAATCGAGTTCACACCCCATTCCTGCCCTGTATTACTTAACAGAGTTCACTCCTCATTCCAACCTTGTAATACTAAAATCAGTTCATTCTCATTCCAGACCTATAATAAAAAACTGATCATTTGTCATTCCATCCATGTAATAATGAACCGATTTTATTTCTCATTACATTTATGTATATCTCATGAGATATAATCCTTTAACATTACATTAGTTCGAGATATATGTCCCACCGATTACATAATTAAATCCTACATAAATGTGAGAAAAATTCATACATCATCATATCATAACCCATGAAATGAAATGGGTATCATGTACATTTAATCGTATCACAACTTAGGGAAAATAAATATGTTTCATAGTAATTTAATCATAGAATATCTTGTGAATGGAATCACGTTTTAAAATAATTTATCGTGGAACAATCAAATGAATAGAAAAATATTTTATAATCATATAACCTGTGGATGATATACATGTTTCATAAACATAAAAACATTGAAAGAGAAATGGGTTATCATGAACATCATGAAATCAAAACAAAAACCATTCAGAGAAAGAATATAAATTGATCCTTTAGATAATCTCCCAAAATTCATGAGTAACTTCATCAGATGTCACATATGATGGAAAATAATTTTGATATTTATTTTAAAAATATTTCCTCGGGAAAATATCATTTCTTATTGAAAAATTAATTTTAAAACATTAATGTATTTGAAAACAATTTTCATTGAAAATATAAAAAATAAACTTGAAACATTTAAAAAAAATTCGTTAAAACATATAAAATAAGTCTAAAAACATTTTAAAGACAAATTTCCTTGAAAATACCCTAAAAATTTTAAATAATTAATGAAAAAATGTTGAAAACCAATTCATTTGAAATTTATTTAAATCTTCTAAATAAAACATTAAACCATTCTTCCATGAAAACATATAATAGTCTATTGAAAACATGTTTAAAAACCTCTTCCTTTGAAAATAACTATGAAAAAATATAAAGGAATCATTGAAAACCGTAAAAACAATTAAATGATTTTTTCCTTTAAAAAAAATACTGAAGTATCATTTGAAAGAGTATTTCAAAACAAGGGTTAAAAAAACAGATTTTCGATCGAAGAGAGAAATAAAGTCATATATTAATAAAAAAACATTTTTTACATAATATTAAGTACCAATGAGTGAATAAATGGAACTAAAACTTGAATATATGATGAATAAAAATTGGGGAAGAACATTCATGAGTGTTCCAGAGAGAATAATCCTATGATTTTAATAAATTGAGCAAAATCATAAATGATATCGATTAATAATAAGATTGTTTCAATAAAATCTTACCACATAGTTACGTGGCATCATACTTTTCATGTATGAAAATGAAATCACTTGAGGATTAAAAAAACATTAAATTAATTATATTTAGGATATATCATTTCATGTGTATGTATATACACCTCAAAAAATAATATAGGTGCATAATAAAACATATGTCTCAAGGAATTGAAACTGAGGCAAAATTATCTAACTGATTAGATCTATTTTTAAACATTAACCACATGAAATAATTATCATAGAACGGATATGTAAATAACCATATATTTATGTATAATAATCATTGAAAAAATCTAAAGGAAGTATACACAACACCCAAAAGGAATGGGTGGGGAACAATGAATATGTATCCAGAAATAAAAAGTGGGATGAAATCCCCTAACCTTGTGTCTTGACTATCTTTATACTCAAATAAACCTCTAGTATAATAAATTTAAATTTTATAAACTTTTATAAAAAACGTATTATTATATCTAATACCATATATGGTATGATTATTACTTTATATTACCTGCTTTTCAATAATTCTATCTTATGGTTTCACTTCTAGTAATACCCGCTTTGTAATTCGCATATGTCTTTATTTGTTATATATTTTGTACTTATAATTATACCAAAATTTATCTAATGTAATACCAGATATAAATATCATTTATCTTAATGAAATTTTTATTTTTATAATCTATATAATATATAAGTATGAAATGGATTACACAGTTCATGGAGACGATAAGTCGTACATAGGCATTAACACTAATTCCATTTTATTAAATGATTGAAAGAAATAAATAAATAAAATATATTTAAATATTTATATAATATCATTAAATTATCATTATAATGTTATATATATCATATAATTCCACTATAAACATCCTTAATAAATTCCCTATGGTGTGTGAATTAATCTTATCACTTGGAGGGGTCAGTAGTCCAAACTTCCTCAAACAAAATTATCATATTTACACAAAATTATCCTTATAAAAATATTTATTAAAAAGGGATTAAATAAGCATAAATACATAATAAATACAATATATGACATATTAAAAAATATTTTCTATCATTATTCCTACCAGGAGATGAGGTAAACCAAAAAATGAGCAATCATCATTTTGTAATGTGATAGTTCACCAAACACATAAAAAGTATTTTCATTACTGATTAGATGGTGGATTGTGTATGTGTAGGTATAAAACATAGAATAAAATCATACAAATATATTTATGATACTTGTTTTTTAATAAAATCAAGTAATAAAAAATTTATGTGGTGGAGTATTACAATAATAAAAAGGATCTTGGGGGAGGGTGTTACCTCTTAATCGAGTAAATCCTTTTGGATTTCCCCAAAGGGATTAAATGTATGATATTATTAAAACATGGAGGCTTAATTAAGGAATTACGAGAAGATATAAGTATATTTGAGTAGATATTTCCGGAATATAAGTGTTTTGAGATGTGTAAATAAGTGAAGGAGTTGATGCCTTTTTACAATGGTGGAGGAGTGGCACAATTGTAAATATTTGGAAAAGGAATTCTACACTCGTTTTCCACATGAAAAAAGGTTCATATAATGGAACAAATTTGGTTAAATTGAGTATTAGTTATAAATATTTCAATATAATGGTTTTCGAATATGTGTATAAGTTTTTTTGGGTGATAAATTTAAGGTTTAGTTCATAGATTTACTTTGTTTTAATAGAAACCCTCACTTTGCAGTCATTAAAATTAAATAACTATTTCTGAATACATGAACATTATACAAACAGACACGAGAATACAGTACTAGTATAGTGCCTTTGGAAACATGGAAACATAAACATTTGTACATTAATGAGATACATTATCTCTTAATAGGTTCTTCATAAATAACACTTTTATTAGACATCTCAAACATAGTACATTTTTTCCAACATAGGGACGGAAACATAAAAATGGGTGTGATCAAATTCTTAGTAAGGGTAAACAAGAGAGATTTGTAAGGATAAACATGAGTATAAGGGTATGAGAAAGTGATCATGAAAAGTGTAGATCATACCCTTCATAACAATGATCATGGAAAATGATTAGAAATTTATAAGACTTGAATCACAATGAAATAATAAGAACAGGCCATGAAAGCATAACATATAAATAAGACATGTATTTGTAGAAACCAAAAAAACATATAATATGATTTCAATTGTATCCAATACATCTTTTCAAAGACTATCTTAGATGAGTAATTACATTATAAATCCCAGAACCCCCATTTCATCACTATATTACTAAACCGAGTGACCCTCATTACAGCCCTATATTACTGAACTGTGTAACCCCCATTCTAACTTGGTATTACTGAACTGAGTAACCATCCATCCAGCATTATTTTTTATCAAGATATTTTAATACTGATCTATTATATTAGAGGTAGATATAGGTCCCACCTATCACATAATGAAATCATACATTCATGTTCCACACAATCATTAATAGACATATCGTAACCCATTAGATGTAATGGGTATCATAAAAATGTAAACATATCATAACCTATAGAAGAAGACATGTTTCAAAATAATTTAATCGTAAACATAGCACGATACAAGAAGTGGGTTTCAGAATGACATAACTCATGAAAGAGAAATATGTTTCATAATATCATGCCATAAAAACTTATTCCATTTATAGAAATAATATTAATGGAGACATTGAATAATTACCCATAAAAGAATTATTAAAACCAATGCATGTTATCTTACATGAGAAATAATTTAGAATGATATTTTAAATATAATTATTGAGGAAAATATACTTTTTTGTTTGAAAAATACTTTATAGTACGTAAAACCATTTAAAAATAATTTTCCTATAAAATACCTTAAACCCAAATAAATAAGACATGAAATCATTTTAAAAATATATTTCCATGAAATATTTTAATACAAGCTTCTAAAAAGTTTAAATTCCATTTTATTTGAAAACACTTCAAAACATTTCATGAAATACAGAAAATGTTTTGAAAACCATTTCATTTAAAATACTTTGAAAACATATGAAGAAATCATTAAAATGTTTTGAAAACACATTTCGTGAATACATATAAAAGAAGATTAAAAACATTTTGAAAAACATTTCATAGAAAAAACATTGAAAACATATAAATAAATCTTGGAAGAATTTTAGAAATCATTTTTTTTTAAATTTATAAAATAATATTGAAAACATTTTTAAAAACATTTCTTTTAAAAGAATTTGAAAACATGTAAATATGATATGAATACATTTTGAAAACAATTTTCCATGAAAATATATAAAATAAGTTTAAGACAATTTTTTTAAAAAAATTCATTAAAATTTTATTAATTAACATTTTCTTAAACATTTTCCTTTTTAACAATGCAAAGGATGTTTTGATGAAATGATGATGGGTAAATTCATATATGTCATACATCATCAAAAGAATGTTCCTTTTTAATGGTAAAATGATAGAATATTGCCTTATTTGGAAAGAGAAAAGAATATTAACTTGATGAAATTGTTAAAATATAGAAGGGAATAAATTTAGTTTATATATTATAGGGGAATGGTGTAATATTCTTGAAATATTTTTTTAGGAAACATAGATTTCCGACCATAGAGAGGGCAATGTCAAGATTTCCTAAAATGACATTATTAATTATCTTGTGTACCAAAGAGTCAAAAATGGTACCAATACATGAGTATATCATGAAATAATAGAGGATAAAGAAACTCATGAATATTATTCAGATATAGATCATAATAATTCATCAATGTAAATTTAAACCTAAATAATCCTGAAAAGAAAGCAGGTTGCCTCAATAAACTCTTATAACATGGTATCTTGGGATCATTATATCCATTTAAGGAAATGAAATTAAACAAATAATATAATATCAGTAAAATATTTATATTCAGGATATTTAATATATAATTTATATATAATAACATTAAAAAATAGTTTAGTCACAAAACAAAACATGAGTCTCAAAGATGGAGAATTGAGACAAAACATTTTTACCGATTTGGTAATATTTGAAACTAAAACCCCAAGAAAGAAGAAATATAAAATGGGAATACGAACAACCATAATTTTATGTAAAAGATATATATACTACTATAATAGGTATTATATACACCGCACAAATGGAATGTTTGAAGATCATAGCCTGTATCTCAAAGAAATTAAATGTAATATTAAATCCCCTTACACTGTGTCATGACTCTCTCTATACTGATACATGATTTCTATACAATAAATATAATTTTGTTATATATTTTGAATAGAATAATATTATTATATATAATACCATATATATTTTTATTATGACTTTATATTACCCTCTTGTTACCGATCCTATGTTAATGATTCACTTTAGGTAAAATATACTTTGTTCTTCACATGCGTCTTAAATTGTTACATCTTTTGTCCCTATACATATGTCCTGATTCCAGAATATAAAAAATGATATAAATATCAGTTAAATATATTATATTTATATTATAAAAATATATTCAATATAGTTGTACAAAATGGAATACACAGTTCAATGGGATGGTAAGTCGAACATATGCTTAAACATTGTTTTCATTATTTTGTTGTCGGATTGAAAGAAAGTATGTTAATAAAACATATATATATATATATATAATATTTTCTCATTAAAACTATCCTTAATAAAAATAATGTGGTGTGTGAACGAATCACATCACATTGATGGGGCGATAATCCACACTTCTACAAACAAGAATATTGTATTAAAAGAAAATAAAATTAAAGAGATTTATTTTTTAAAAAAAATATATAAGCTTATATACACTTTAAATATAATATATGAAATATATAAACCTAGTTTCCATAATAAATGCCACCATGATTGGTGCTAAATGAGAAATGTATAATCATCGTTTCATGGGGCAGTGGTTCATTATACAGAGAAACAATAGGTTCAATGTCTATTAGATGGAGGTTTGTATCAGTTTCTATAATAAGGTATGTATAAAAATATCCTATTATGTGGAGGATACTAGTTTTGTCACAAAATAATGGAATAAATAGATTTCATGAGTAGAGAAAAAAAATAACGTAAATGAGCTTGAGAGAAAAAATTATCTCTTAATTGGGTAACTCAATTTTGTTTGTGAAAAAAGGAATTATTGGATAAGAATTCTACCCAAAGGGAGGATTCAATGTCAAATGGTGGATTTTTTGGGGGATAATTGATCAAATATTTGATGAAATTAAAAGTTCTGAGATGTGTGAGGAATTTTACGAGGTGGTGGCCTTTTAAAGTGAAGGAGATAGACTCATTTGGAATGTCTAGAAATAAGTTATGTGTGAACATGTTATTTCATATATAAAGTAATACCAAACAATCGAAAATAATTAATGGAAGGTATATAGCCAATATATTGAAATGAAATGGGTGTTTTACATGTTTCTACGTCATTTGTACCCTTAATTGTAAGGTTTATTCCCTAATTAAGATTAACATGATCTTAATTGCTCCAATTAATTTTAATCACTTTTACTGATCATTTTGATCAAAAAATAAAATGATATTATTATAATAAAAATATTTGACTAATACAATGGTTTTTATTGTATTTTTTGAATTCAAATCACAAAAGTGGAGAAATTATGATTTGTGCTAATCCTGTAGATGGGATGAAATAATAGTGTTTTAAAATAGAAAAAAGTTCCAAAGTCTGTTAAGATTTATATTCAATTTAAAATTGAAATTGATTATAATGAATTAAATTATATTAGTATGTGTATAATTTATCGACTTTGACCTTAAAAAATATTTATAATATCATTAATAATTAATCATTAAAAATAAATAGATGCAGTTTTAACTAAAAAGAAGTATTTTCATTATTAAAAAAACATGCATTCTCGCAAAAAAATCCCACTAATTCACCGTATGCTAATTTTGACGTTCTAAATTAAAAAATGAATTTAATTTTATAAAATTAAATTTATAAATGTGTCTAAAATTAGTTTAATTATTATAGTAGGTTCATTCGAGAGAATTTTATTTTTAACATAAATGTAGATTATATAAAATATTATGTTATATTATCCATATATTTTATTTATATAAAAAAATCATAACCAATATTTGGAATAAAGTTGTTACTATTCCTATAACTATTTTTAATTTTTGGTTTCTAATTTCATCATTTAATTAATTTATTATATATATATATATATGTCATAGAAACTCTGTGTTTCGTGAATCATACGCCAAGTCAGTCTTTCTTAGAGCCCAAGCCAAGTTGGTATTACGTGTAGGGCAGGCCAAGATAGTATTTCATGTGAAACAAATATCAGAATTAGTAATTATATATATATATATATTTATATAAAAACTATTTACAGTGTCATGTGAAATAAAAAATATTAAAAAGATAAACTAATTAGAAAAAAATTATCAAAATCTCGATGTGTTACAATATTACCTTAACTAATTTATTTTATTTTAATTACATTCACTAATTATTTTTTTCAAAAAATTTGTTGACCTTATTAGAAGCTATAAATTATTATTATTAAAAAAATTGAGTGTATCTTTCCATATTACAGTCACATAAGTGGCATAAATTAATTTAAATTTAATCCTAAAATCGGGTCGTCAATGAGGTGTTTTAATGAAAAATCGTTCAAAGTTTTTCTATGTTTTATTATTAAATTTAAAATTTAAAATTAATATAACGAACTAAACTTGTTTTATTAATAAAAATATAATCTAATTAATCTTTTAATCAAATTTAAAATTTAAAATTACCATATAAATAGATTAGATAAAAAACACGCTTTGAATGAAAATTCAGTGTTTTCACTATTCATTTAAAAACCAAACTTCATAGATAGGTACTAAAAACATACCCTAACATAATTATTATTTTTATATTTTAGTTATGATGTTTATTTTTACATATTAAAAATATAAATGTTCCAAAAATTGAATTTTAATTGGGATTCCAATAAAATTAGGTAAAAATACCTTACTAAAAATATATCTTTTGGATGAATATGAAAAATATTTTATTGAATATATTTCATATATATTACATTAATATCCCTCAATATTGGTAACTGATGTAATTTAATAGGTGCAAACAACTTTATGACTAAAAAAAATTAATATTTTTTTTCTATTTAATTGGTTTTCTTATTCAATTCTAATTACCTGGTAACCTATGAATTCATAATATAATTGAATATACCATAAATTCAAATAATTTAGTTAATAATATTCATATAAATGAATTTAATTTCTAGGTTATATCTTATTTTATTAAATAATAATATTTAAATAATATATTATTGTTTACTAATACACGATTATGCATCTTACACAATCCATCAACGAATGTCATTATTGCTTGTAATGAAAGATACACTCAATGTTCTATATAGATCAAGATAAAATTTATATTTTATATATATCACTAATAAATTGGTGTTTTGTATATCATAAGAAAAACATTGATCTTAATATAAAATAAAATATTTTCAGTGTTGTGTGAAATAAAAAATATCCAAAAAGACAAATTACTTCTAAAAAATAAATTTAAAAATCTCGCGGTGTTACAGTCGTCATGTAAAAATTTATTAAAAATTTCCATCTTACAGTTTTAGTGATAAAATAAATACAATTGTTTAAATTTAATCATAATTAATATGTGTTAAAATGGGTAATCTAATGTGGCCCGTGTTTTACCAAATCAATTTGAAACAAAGATTATATTTAACTCCTTTGTTAGGTTTAAAATTCATAAATACATTTCTCGATAGTATTTTCCCTCTTAATAAAACTAACTATCCTTAAATTTCATTAATATGCCTTACCTAATATTCTTTCTTAATTATTTGTCCCACTTTCTATCCTATAAATGGAGATGACATCCTTCCATTTCCATCCGAGCACACTTTTCAAAATTAGAAGAAAATATATTCTATTTACTTATTATGTAGACCCTTTAAAATATTTCCACCCCTATCCCCAATAATGTTCCTTAATTCATTCATTTCCAAGGGTTTCTTCAACATGATATCTAAATTCCCTATATATGTTTTACATACCCTTTGATATATTTTCTTTATCATTATCATCCACCATACAAAAAGACCATTAAAACTATATGTATATAATGGTATAAGAATAAATAATGTAATTAAATATTATATACCGATGGTATTACAATTATCTAATCCCCTATAATTCAATCGAAATAATTAAAACATTACTCATTTTTTTTAAGAATAATCATCTACATGAAAGAAACATTTTGTATTTTTAATCACCATCCTTCAAGGATGGTTATATAAATGGGTTTAATAAATATAAATTTTATTTATATAATTATTAGTATTCAATAAATTTAAATTCATGATTAAATAATTTATATTAGTAATAGACAATCACTGTTAAAATAATAATCTAAAATAACCTTATTATGAAGAAAATTTATTTTTATATAAGTGAAAAATGAATTTTCATTTACTTTATTCTTATAACTTTAAATTTTTTTGAATAATAACCTCAATTTAATTTAAATAATTTCATTATAAATTATTTCTATAACCTCATTTTTATTTTACTCTTTAAATTCAGATTATTGTTTTTTATTTGGCTTCGCTCTCAGGTTTTAGGTGTTGCTGATTTCAATTTTGAATTTTTGGTTGGGTTGCCTTAGTTTCATGGTTTAGATGCATGATTAAAGGGATACAATGTGACCTATTGATACTGATTCTACTTTTTGTTCATTTTGAACCTATATAGTTTGAGTTTCATGGGATTAAGAGGGCTTGGTCCAAACCATGCGGCTCTAGGGAGAAACTGTGTGGGACATTAGGTGTCTCTGGTTAAGGGCACACATCCTAAGCACAGTTAGGAAAATTTCTGAAATTTTTTTCCATGGGTCTGTAAAATTTAAACAAATAAACATCACATGGTTTGTGCATGACTTACTAAACTATGTGGTCGAACCATGCAGGTTCCCTGTGTGTCTAATAAGTAGTACATGATTTGTATACAGTTTGGAAAAGTTTTCATCCTGACTATGAATAGTGACGATGTCCTTAAAAGTGTGAATTTCTCTTTTTACAGTCTTTGGATTTTAACCCCAAATTCCTATTTTCATCCCCACTTAGTTCATGTGATCCAAAGGGAGCCCCTCATTTCCCCTATAATCCCCATATCCTGCCATAGGGGTTGGATATAGTGATTTCATCCTATCATGGGGATAAATAAACAATGTATTCTTCTCCAATATTCTTCATCTTATTCAATCAATTTCTTCTTTAGTTTTTAATCTTACATGGCCTTATTATCCTAAGGATCTTGTTTCTTTGGTGTCTTATTATTTGTTTTGTCTTATTAAGACCTATATTGAATTTGTTTTCTTCATTGAGCCTTTGTGGAGTATTTTTTGGGATAGCATTGTTGAAAAAATATGAGTTTAAAGTAGGTTTTCCTTTGAACTTATCCATTAAATTTAATAATTGTTGGTTTCATTATTTTCAAACATTCCATTGATATTAAATAGTTATGTCTGAGTATTAGAATAATTTTATGATATTAAATTATTTTGTTTTCTTAATTGTCTTGATGTATTAGGAATTTTTTGTAAAGATATCCACAGCAAGTGTTAGATAAATTTCCTAGTTCGCCTCTACAAGTAGATTATGGGTTCTAAAGCATGGTTTTGTTTAAATTTTTTTTTTGAAATTAAAATTATGGTCTGGGATTCATAAATGGGTTTTATAAGTGGTGTTATATTTAAATGTTGTGTGTATTGAGATTTTAAAAATGGTTTGACATGTGACAAAAAATTTGTTGGATTCCATTTCAAAATGAGACATTTTAAGGGTTTTGGAGGCCCACTTGGATATTTTGTGAAATTCAATGACATGAAAACTCATCTTGGATGATTCTCATGCCATGGTTATGTTGATTGTCTAATTAGATCCACCCTGAGAGGCTCTCTTGTGGTTAAAGGGTTGAAATTCAATATATTATTCCTTAGGGGACTTGAGGGGAAACTTGTATTATGTGTTGCTTGTGTATGATGTATGTGCTTGTGATTGAATACATATTTGTAATTTTTGGATCAACCCCACTTTAGTCTTGACATTGGAACCAGTAATAGGTAGCATATTTACCTTGAAAATTTGCTAAACGATCTTTGGATTTCACTCTAGCAATGCCCTTAGCAAGGAACAAACCTCGCTTTGGTATAGTTACCCTCAGTCAGAATAGATTGGGTGTGATCGAGCATGTGGGTGAGTTTATTTCATACGGTGAGTCATGCTTACTAGATGGGTTAGACGTAAGTATATTCAATATTATTCCCCTGAACACCTAGGTTCAACCATGTCAATCAACACTTATTTGTTAATAGTTAATGATTGATATGCATTATTAGTTGTTTACTTGTGCATGCTAATTTTTCATTACCCTTATTTTGTGATCATATGAACCGCTCTCTAGTGTGGTATCCATTTTTGGTAATAGGGATGATTTGGTTTTCAAGGGTTTGTAAATTTTTTTGAAATTGTTTTTTAGTGAACCCCACACCTTTAAAATAAAAACTCCATCATTATCCATTAAAAATATAACTTATCCTCCTAGAAAAAGAATGTTAAATTCAATAGAAAAATGGGGAATGGATTATAATTTATTTTAAATTGGAAATAATTGAAATACATACCTTTTATATTGTATTTAGAATATTAAATTGATTATTATATATTTAAAATGAATTCATTTGGAATTTATTATTCATTTACACCTATAGATTTTTAATACTCCCAGATATAGTTCTTTATTGTTATTTTCATTTGGTGTAGGTTCGAGCTTATGTTTTATCACCATGTGTGATGTTTTTTAATTACTAGAGGGTGACCCTAGGGTTCACATAGAGATGTTGTGTTTTTCATAATTATATATGGTTTTGTTGTTTGGATTTTCTTATTTATGGTTTTTGTATAAATGAATTTTTTTGGTAATTTTATATATTTTTGGATTATATATTTACCTTCAATTATTTTATTTATTTGTTATATTTTATTATGATAAATTATTACTTTTCTCTCAATTGATTCCCCAACACCAGGTAATAACTTGGGAGGATCGAGAATGCCTCTTGGGATATGTCACAAGCCTATTAAAGAGAGTAGTCAGGGGTCATGTCAATATGTTTCATGAATCAAATGGTGCCAAATGAGGTTATTTTTTTAGATTACATAGATTTCAATGTTCCCTTTTCTATTTGTTATGAAAAGTTTGATGGAGTAGGGCTGTTAGATCCTAGGTTGTAATTATGAGTGTGTTTGTTTCCAATACATTCTATACCGAATGTTGGTTTTCTAAGGGAATAAGTGTTTCATGTTATTTATTTAGTTCTTGTGGGTATTTTAGGAAAAAAGGGATTTGTGATAAAGGTATAATTATTCTTGTTGGTCCTTCCAAGTCAGGTAGATCAAGGGATGTGGTCCTAGAAGACACTCCATGATGGTGGTCGGATTGTTATATGGAGACCAACCATATATATAAGTCACCCATCATCACAAGTTTCCCTTTGATAGATTTTTTTGAGGATTATTGAATTTTTAATGTTTTTCTGAATGTTTTGTTTTGGATTATGGAACCCTTATTTATATAAGTAATGTTTTTTTGGAAGATTGAAAAATATTTGTCAATTTGTTTTCAAGATAAATTTGTTTGAAATAGATTTTTAATAAGTTTAATTTTTTGTTAAAACAAAAATTTGGTTTTTCAAGATTGAAACACCATTATTAAAACATGCAGTCAATGCAAAGCTTTTTTTTGGAAATGGAATTGATTTTTGAAGATACACAGTTTTGGTAAAAAAAAATTAAATGTTTTGAAATATAGGTAAGATTTGAAATAGTAAGTGGATTGAGAATATAAAAACATTGGTGGAATGTTCTACTTATAATGTGGAAAATATCTTATACTGTCCTTTGGTATTACTCCGATTTATTACATGTGTTCATGTCTTTGAATGTGTGGATGGTTAGTGGAAAAAGTTGATGGGTGCCCAGATTAACAATGGAAAATATCTGTGTGAGGCTCCATGGAATACAATTGTTGAGGGTGAAACATACCATGTTTGTTTCTCTTCTCAAATTTTTTCATAAGAGGACAATATAGGATGTTTTAATAAATAGTTGTTTTTTGTAGTATTTTATCATGATATGGGAAATTTTGTTTAAGTAGGGTTTTGAGTATTATAACATGATGGTGTGTTTGTTTTTTATTGAGTTATTGGTTTTATTATTTTTTAGTTTACACTCCCACCAAGGATTCAAAGGGTATTCGAGGTGAAGCTATGGGTGGTTACCCATTGGAAGACTATCTAGTTTATAAACCTAATGAATTAATTCATGGGTTTATAATATTGAAAAGTCATATATTTTCTGGTCATGTTAATCCTTTTATAGTGGAGGTGTGGATGTGGATAATCAAAGGATCATCATATTCTGTGAGTTGGTTGTGTTTCAAAAGGTTATGTTTACTACCATTATGCTCGAAGGTATGGGTTTGAAGTGGGGGATGTATGTCTCTCAAAACAAGCCTCAAGATGATCTTACCTAGTTGTTCATTAAAGATCCATTCATTTGATAGTTTTTAAATGAGGTAATGAATGTGGGGAAGGGAATAGAGATGTGCTATCTATAGTAAGGTGATAGATCTATGTTGGAGTTTATTTTTTATTTTTCTTATCTTGTTCCCTACCATCTAGAGTGAACTGTAGATGATTCTGTAAAGGTATCATTTTTTAGAATTATGTTCATCCTATTCTATAGTTGATTATGTGAGAGTTTTATATAATCTATTTTGTCGATATGTTGAGGTAATATATTATATTTAAAGATATGTTTGTCAGAGTGATTGAGGTAGTCAACCTCCATCAAGTATCTATAAGTGGTGAAGGGAATTCCATCAAGGATATGTGGACTAAGCCTGAATCTATTGCCGCTAGTCACAAAATTAAAAAGGCTATTAGTTCATTTATTAGCTACTTCTAAGTAATTGATCATTGTATATAATCCGTGAAAGAACTTATATTATAAGAATATTCTATTTCTTATTTCCCTTAAGACATGTCATACCAACTTAAACCTTTGTTTCTTGAAATAGATCAATCGGGATTTTTCTAGAAAGTGGAATAGAGAAAAATCCACTGCATTGGTAGACACCCCATATCCTTTGCTGGAGTGAGGTTTTTTCTTGGGTTTAGTTTGAAGATATTTTCCATTTTTGTTCTCTTTTTTTAGTGGTTGGGTTTTTTTGTGTTTTTACTTCCATGTAAAAAAGATGGATGTTTGGTATCTTTCTCGAACAGTTAATTTAATGAATATGTTTCCATTGGAAATTATGATATTTTACCCATTTGAGGGGTGTTTCCTTCTGTTATGTTTTTGGTTTTTTCCACTCAGTTATGGTTAAAGGGAATTATGCTTGTGTATCTTCTAAATCACAATCTTAGTAAAAGTGTAATTTTTGATAAAATTGAGTCTTGTGACATTCCATGTTCATTTAGTTCTACCTGGTGTGTTGTGTGGCCACTCGTGACACCTTAAGAAAGAATTATAATTGCGTATTATTAGATTATGACTATGGGTAAACCGATTCATTAAGATATTAGGGATCTAGCCATAGGTTCTAGAGTGAATCTCTTCACAAAGTCACGAACCACCATGGTTGTGGCGAATCTTGAATTAGATATTGTTTTAACTATTATGGTGCAGGTAGTTTAAGCATTATTTTTTTAGTTTTCATTTTCATTATATGTTTCTCCTTGTTTAAAAAGTGTTGGAGGTCGTGTTTTTGTAATATTATAATGGTTGTCCATTTTTTGATTTGAATATTTAATTGGTTTTAATTGTATGGTTCTCCCTTCTGAGATAGTTTTTGTTTTTTTTTTCTCATCGAGATATGGTTTCATATTGTAGAGAAGATGAATGATGTATTAGTTTTCCACTTGGTTTGGATATTCCTTTGTTTTCCCCCCTCTTGGTAATAGGTTGGTCTTTGTGGGGAGTTCCTTTGTCAAAATATGTTGGATAACTTATGTTGGTTGGTGCTAGTTGGTTTCTAATGGCAGGGAGTCTATTCTGACCACCCATGCTAGTAATTCGGTTTAGAATCTAGTTTTGTTTGAAAATGGGAACTTTCAGTTTTGGTTTTTGGTTTGGAGTATTTCTTTGTGAGTAAACATTATACTTTTGTATTATGCCCAATGTTCATGATTGAAACAAGGTTTTAGAAGTTTTAGATCATGTTTTCCATATTTATTTTCTAATTGGATTTGGATCATTGGATCGTTCCAGGTAAGATGAGTATGTTTTACTTAGATATTGCTGATATGCTAATCAATTTGACAAGTCTAATTGTGTGATCATTTGAACACTTTCAGTTGAATCAATCAAATATAGATTTTGCGCATTTTTTGGGGGTTGGGAGTATATTTTTTGGGAGAATTATCACACCATGTTTTTTATTTTTGTTCATCAAGTCGTCTTATCCTTTTTCCTTAGTTTCATTCTCTGGTTCCAAGTCTCCTGAATTTTATTTTTGTACACTGGGCTATTTTTCGTCAGTTCTGTTGTTTAGATGGATGGATAATGGGAAACCCTATGAACTCATGATGTTATGTCTACTTTTAGTTTATTTTAAACTTTCAGAGTATAATTTTCATGTGATGTATTTGGTTTAGTCCAAACTGTACTACTCTTTTGAGAACAATTGTGGGTCCATGGGTGTTTCTGGTCATGGATGCATGTCAGAAATCATAGATAGGCAAACCGTGTTGATGCCATGAACATGGTTCTGCAAAATTTCCATGGAACCATGTCACATGGTTGGCACACATTTTTCCAAAATGTGTAGCCATACCATGTGGGTGCCTAATTTGTTTAGTAACTGTTGTACAATTGTCACAATGTTTTGAAAACCAAGTGGCCTAACTACATGTGGTGTTTATTTCATTAATATATTGAATTATCCAATCTTCCCTCATCGTATTTTAACCATAATACACAAAATTCATTGATGTCCTATTTTGTGAAACCTAATGGGATAACCTCACATCCTCTACCGGAATTTTCTCCTCTCCCAAAGGTTGTATTTAGTTATTTATTACTGTTTTGGGGGTAAATCTTCAAGTATTACCTCTCCTCTCTTCTTCCTCATCATCCACATTATATATTATCTCAATTTATTCTTCTTCTTTGGACATGTGGACCTACGATTCATTTTTATTTGTGTTTTAGTTAGGAGTTTCATTTAGTAAAGGTTTCTCTTGGATGTTATTGATTCATTAACCCTTAGTGGTTTTTTTGGGTTGGATTTGTTGAATTACTTTTAGATTTAGGTAGGTTTCCTTGTTTAGTTATCAATTATATTTTTGAATCATCGGTCTATTACATTTCACACCTTTCAGCGATATTAAATAGTGATGTATGAGATTTAGAATAATTTTTTTATGTGAAATGAGGTGGGTTTCTTAGTTGTTTTTATGTTTACGGTATTATTTTGTTAATATATGCAGATCAAGTGCTTGATAAATTTCCCAGTCGGCCATTACAAGTAGGTTATGGTTTTAGTATCATGTTATGTCTTTGTAAATGTATTTGTTTCATTTAAAATGATGTCTTGGGTTATTGAATGGGTTTTCCAAGTGGGATTAGATTGAAAAGTGCTATGTGTTTGGATTTTGAAAAGGATTGACATGTGATAGAAATGATTTGGCTTCATTTTGGAAACATGTGATTTCTCATATAGTGTTTGAGGATCATTTGAATCTTTTAGGAAATTCATTATCTGGAAAAATATCCTTTAATGATTCTCATGAATTGGTTATCTTGAATGTTTTGGAGGTCCAAAATGATATAATCCCTTTCGGTTAAATGTTTTAATGTAAATACATTGTTCTTTAGGTGACTTAGGGGTGACTTATTGTGTGTGTTTCTTGTGTATAATGTATGTGCATGTGACTTGGTTTGACATTATTGTCTAACCTTGAGTTTGGTGTTGAAATGGAAACTGGGAATAACTATTTGAATTTTGGATAATTTCTGTAGTAAGAGCTTAGGATTTTACTCTGGATAGAGGCCCTTAGCATAGACCTTCTACACTTTGCGATAGTTCCCCATGATTAAACTTTTTACAGTGATATTAAGTGTTGGGGAAAATTGACATCATAGGTGGAGTAATACCTTCATGATGAGTCATATGTAATTATGTTATATATTATTCCCCTGCGCTCGAGGGTTCCCCCATTTCCTTCTACACATAGTTATATATGATGGATAATTGAGATGAATTGTTAGTTGGTCACTTGTATAAGGTGTTTTTTCATTTCCCTCATTTGGTAATCATTTTTGATACACTCTTATATGGTCTCAAAATTTGATAAGGGAGATGAGATGGTTTTAAATGTTTCATTGAAAATTATGTTTAATTTTTTTTACTTATATCCCCCCTTAATAAACTAAAACAAAATCATTATCCTTTAAAATTATAATTTTTATTCTTTGGTAAAGAATTTGTATTTTAAAAGAGAAAAGGGAAATGAAACATTTTTTGTTTTAATGTGGAAATGTGTGAAAAAAAATTATTTTTATATTATATTTCAAACCAAAAATAGATATATTATTAATTAATGTGAATGCATTGAGAATAGATTTTTTGGGTATGCCTGCTATGTTTTAAGACGCAATCATATAGTTCATTCCTGTTCATATCTTTTGCCGTAGGTTCTGAATTGGTTTTAATTTCCATTGGAGATTGTTGGTTTCTGTTTCAGAGAGTGACCCTTGGGGTCACATGGGGATTATGTGGTCATCATGTTTGGTTTGGGTATTGAAGTTAGTTTTTTTTTATTTTTTGTTTTTTTTACAAATGATGTTAAGTTGGGAATTTTATTTTTTCTGGAATGATCAATTTATTTTATGTGGTTTATTTTATTTTTTTCCTTGAAATTAATCCATTTATTTCATTATTGATGCCCCAAAACTAGTTGCACACCTAGGAAGGTCTGGAATGCCTCTATGGAATTGTCTCAGGCCAACATGAGTGACGGTTTCAGTGTTTAATGGGGTTGTTTCATTACATTGGATATAAATATGTTATAATAAAATATAATCTCACATAGCCAAACACACACATAAGTTCTAGCAGGATATTGTGGGATTAGTTTATCCAGATAATTGAAAAAATATATAAATATCAAAAATTAATGGAATTTGAAACATAAATATGTTTATTAGTAAGTCTATAATGATTTATTCTTGGTCATTTTTTGGTAATATAAAAAATTATACCATTAATTAATTAACCACCTTCCATTGGTTAAAGATCACCAAAACATTTTCGTCGCCAATTGTTTCTACAAGAACCGATACTTAAACACTTATAAAATGAAATTTACAGTTTATAAAATGTCCTAAAATTTACATTAATTTTTATGATATTAGAATGATGTAATTTGGGATAGGAATGAAGAAATATACAACAAATAACATACTAGTTCAACATGACCATAATTATTGAAACCCAATATTTAAAAATAGATAATAACTAACATATATTCATGTATATATTAATTTTAAATGCAGTTTATAAAATCCTATAGACCTGAATATATTTTTTACATAAGTAATTAAAATAATTATATTTTTAATATAGAATCAAAAAATTAAATCGATGGTGTAGGGTAATAAAGTAAGAGATTCTTTTCCTCATTTTTAGTTCCATGGGACACAGTTGATATTTTGAACCCTAACCTTTTTTATAAAGGGGTATTAACTTATGAATTTATATTACAAAGTAAAATATCTTTGATTTCATGTTATAATAATATCCACATGATGATATTCCTATTAATTTCAATTTATTCTTATATTCGAAATTTTATAAGAGTTTTATCAACTTAATTTTTGATTCATTGGGTTATTAAATTTCATACACAATTATACATTTCTGTATTTTTAGGCCTTCCCATTCCCAAATTTTATAAGATACTTTTTTCTATGGGGAAATTACTTTTCATCATCAGTACCCACTTCATTGATAACAATATTTAATAATTAAAAGTGTAACATTGGTAAAAATAAATCACATTCTTACCAATTAAAGTGTTCTTCCATGTATATATTTTCCATCCAACCAACGTTTTCCTCTGATTTTTTGAAAGATAATATGGATTATTTTATAATATTATTATATTACCCTTTACCCCATTTCAAAATAAAAAATTTAATACCCTTATAATGATTTAATTATTTAAAAAAAGGTATTTCAAAATATAAAATAAAAGGTTTTCCATCCATTAAAAACAAAACCTTTCATATTTAACTTAATATTTTTGTGAAAAACATATTTTTTCCAATATATATTATTTAATTTTTTTTAAATGTAAATGTTTTCAATGTACTCACTTCACCTTTTAGAAATGAACTTTCAATGTGACCTGTAAATTGTTTTATGATAATATTGAATATTTCTGATGAAAGTTATTTTAATGTATTTTTTATTCATGAACAGATATTTTATATGAATTTTTTAGGAAAATTGTCCCCTATTTTTTTAGGAAAAAAATTATGTTTATCATATTTTAATAAAATAATTTCTTTCAAAATGGTTTTGAGAGATCAAATCCAATTCCTACTTCCAAAAAAATTGTAAAACTCTTAAAATGAAATTCACTTCTATGTTATTTTCATTTGATACATTTTACGGTTGACTAAATTAAATTATTCAAACATTACCATTTTCCATTTTTCTCATCATGTCTATTGTAATATTCTTTTCTATCAATGATATTACCTATCACTAAATTTCCCTTTCCAAACCATCCACTGTGAATATGCATTAATTTTATTCTTATGCATTTTCGGTGTGAATAAACCATTTTTTCTTTTATTAATTAATGTGTGTTATACTAGATTATATACATCCATTGATTGGGGGAATTATTGACTTGTTTATATACCCTTTATCGATACTTTGAAAATACCATATGCTTTTCTATCTTAATTGAATATTAGTTACCTAGAATGCAACAAAATATCTTTCAATGCCGGTTATTTTCCATGGGTATATAATATTATTATCGTTGATGGAATTTTGAATTTTTTCCTTATATGATTATATTTTAAAATTACATGAAGACTATTTTAATTCCATGGGTTCATTTTGATATGATTGAATTTACATGGCACACAGATGTATAGATGATGATTGGTGTTGTCCTATATCAACCTACAATGCATGGGTTTGTTTTTATATTTCATTATATTGTCAGTTTAGAACTAATTATTTGGGTCACATAGGCATATAAATAATTTGTTTTTTCATATACTATGATTTAATATAATGATATTATTCACACAAGTATAGATGTAAAGTTTTTCTAAAAAAATTGTTTCTTCTGATTATGGTTGTTCTATATTTCCATGATATTTTACATGATATTCCATATTTTTATAATTATTCTTTTTCGTATGTTATGAACTAATTCCTCATTTTTATTGAATCTAGTTCCTACACTCTTTTTGTTATAAAATAATATTTTATTGAGATGTACAACATTATTTACAATCTATGTTTTCTAGGATACAACTCTTGTATGTATCTTTATTATACCCATATCTCATATTATTATCACTTATGATCTCAAATTTATATCACTTTTGTTTACCATTATTTAGAATCTAATATCCCTCCTCTCATTTGATTCAATTTCTCTTGGTTATGAATAATGGTAATAATTATGATGTTTTTAGAAGAATATATGAGGTGGAGAATTTATTAAAGACATTGAAGACTAATTATGGATTAAGCGGTTCCTTATATAGTGGGGGAAATATACAATTATTAACAAATACATGGGTTTTTTTAGTTAAGGTTTTTTTCTAACTCTCTAACAATATGAACCAAAATTATCATTGGAATAATTTTTGATGATATAGTTACATTAAGATATGTAATTATATGGTCATGTATGTGTACTACTATAAATAATTATGTATTGCATCTGTAACATCAAAATATGTTTAAAATCATGTGTGACCTATTTTAATGAAACAATACAATGATTACATATAATCTTGTAAGATGAAAATATACAGCCTTTACAAGTTAGAGATGGATTAAAAAATATAATAAATCATATCATATCATCAATACAAAATTATATTCAAATGAATAAAAATAAAAGATATATATTTATTGAATCTAAGATAAAAATTAAATTATATGATCATAAAGTGGATTGAATTACTAAAAAATATAAAGGACCTGACACTATTTTATTTTGAATATATCAATATAGAAATTTTGAAGAGTTTTAATATCCTATTTTATTAAGAGTTATAAGAGTTAGAGGAAATATAAATTTTAAAGATTTTATCTAGAAGAGTATTTGAGAATTCAGATACATATTTGTATTTTTATAACTTTGGAAACTGTAGGAGATGGCTTTATGTGCGATTTTGGTGTTTTGTGTTTTCTATAGGTATTTTGAATAAGTTATAGGTTTTTCCTTTATGGGGAATAAAATTTTTTCATAGGTCTCCTGCCTTGAAACTAAACTTATGGGTCATTCCATGGTAGTTTTGTAGGGAAAAAACTATGTTGGGATTCCCATATTCTTTTCTCAATACCTAATGAGTTTAAATGTTTCTAATAAAAATTATTAGATCAAGTGGATAATATTTGAACCATTTTCTGAGGATATACCATTCAAGAAATATGAAATTAAATATAATACTAAAATAAAGAATAATGATATTAATCATGCATACCTTACACCAAATAACAATTGAATAATTATTCACCCTCTATTGATGAGTTTTACAGATAAAAATGGTGTAAAAACATCCTAAATATATAGTTTATCCCTAGGTTTCAAAACATCATATAATGTTTATAGGGAATCCATCTTCTTACAAGGCATGCAAGTGCAACATGTTCTTGTTAGAGGAATAAATAGTGAAACAAGTCCCAAGGAGTTTTGACTGAGCATAATGAAATCAAACACATACAAATTCACACACTTCCATCAAATGAAATTAATTTAAAATGGAAATTTTTTATACTCTTTAGTTATTTCCTCATAGATTCATGTATTAAAAAACATGAATAAAAAACATGGTTGGTTAATGCATCGTATGAATATACTCTCTTACATTACATATTATGTAATATTTCCATATTGATATCCTTCATGTGAGTACAAATAAATTATATTTATTCATCATTTTTCAGCAATAAAAAAAATCTATGGTCATTCAAACAGTAATTTTAGTATAATTTGATTTGTATTATATATATCATATATTCATATAAGGATTTAGGGAATATTCATAAAAATCTTTTACATTCAATTAATACAAATGGAATCTGTGATATTTGACCGAATATTGTATCATATATAACAAATCATGAAATCATATCAAAAACTCATTTTTCGATATCTTCCAAAACAATTTTGGAAAGATGCCATTAACTAACTATGAATCACATCATATGTAATACCATGTGAATACCCATAGAAAATAATTTTGGATTCAGTATTAACACTTGTATAGTAACACTTTTATTCAAACTAAAACCAATTTACTCAACCCAAAAGTGTGACACAGTGGGACTTTATAACAGTGAAAAAAATAAAACACTTTGGATCTATATATATTTAAATAGATCATCCACTTTGAAAGAACCAATGACTGTCAATATATAATGGGGTCCATTTTTATCACTATTAAATACACATATCTCTATACTTATTTTCACAATTCTATATAATTTGAAAAAAAATTCATTATCATAATTTCAATTTTTAAGAGACATCGAACGGCCATGCGACATAGGGAATATTAATCCAATTCATCCAACTCATATTTTCTTGATTATCTTTGTTTATATTAATATTATTGGTGAAAATATTTCATGTCATTAATAATTATGGATAATAATATCAAATTTCCATTATATAGATAGATAAATAATATGTAGGTTTACCCACACACACCCACAAATTTTTTCATTTTAGGGACCATATTCCATACTCATCACATTAGTGGAAAACTTCAATCCTAGTGGAGCTCTAACTAATGAAATTATATAAAACATACCCAACCTACCCTATATTATCTAATCTAATAAGTCATCTTTAATAAGTAGGGTATCAATGTTTGTAGGTTTTATTGCTACGTATCTCACAATCCTTATGTAGTAAGGACTAAAATATTATCCATGCACTCTAGTATGTCAATTAGATTTTTAAGAAACATCATTTGGTAGACCTAGTAAGTAAAAAAGTGAACACAAAAATTTTATTCATTTATTTTTTAACATCTCATCCCATGAACCACTTCCCATGCCCCCATGAATGTGGATCACAAGGCCTCAAGCGTATTTCCCCCTTATGTGAGCGTATGGATACTTGAAACGAAGGTGTAATGTGTCAGTTTCAGGCACAATGAAAGCGTGTGATGGGTGGTGCCCAAATTTAATTTCATCCATAATCAATGATCAATAAGGGATATATATGATGATGATCCCCATGATCCATGAAATTGAGTGAAGGAAATAGGCAATGATTAATTGAACTGGAACCGAGAGAGAAGGATCAACACATATTGTTTATAGTTAGTTTAATTAGATTGAGAGTTACCTCTAAGGAATAATTTATTTTTTGATGAGTCTGGTGATAGAACTGTAGTGCACCATCACTATGTTATAGAAACATTGAATATATTTCCTCTAGCGGTGATCCCCATGTGTTTATTGAATAATAAGACTTCGCTGAAAGAATCTATTGGTGCTATCATGGAGGATCTTTGCGCTTGTATCATCTGCATTTGATTGCTTCAAGAAATGCTTCTAAAGAGTTTTCCTAGATTAAGTGGAGGGGGATTTCACTCCATTCATGAATGAATTCTGGCAGAATATATCTCACGAGTATTGAGATGATTTTCTCCAAATCTATTGTGCACAATCGAGTCAGCTAATGAGAAAACAATGTAATTTGGAATTTGTATTTCTAGGGTTAAAATAATATAATTTCATAACTTCTCTTATTATATATTTAGTTCTCATAAAACCCCATGTCAAATAACAATAGTAACATTATTATTTCTTTATCTAATATATACATGTGAATGAAAATTAAATATTATTTAATTAAATATTATTTTATATTATCATTTCTCACTAGATGATTAAAATCGGTTCACCATTACTCCAAAATATTTATCACACCTTGAATCGTGAATATATATTTATTAACTAAATATCACTGCATTGTTCACAGATAAATAAATAAATATTATATTTAATAAATTGAAAATAAATATTTATTAAATATTCTTCTTATAATATATTCCCTCAAATAACTTGTGACAGAGTTAATGCCATCCATATTACATGAATAATTGTCAAACAATATGCGGGAATTATATTTATTCAACATAATAAATAATAAATAATAATATATTTTTTAACTTATATTCTGGATACACTTATTGTGTGACCCTTTATGCCTCTTTCTCAGTGGTAGTAGGCGAGGCTGCCTAAAGCCCCAATTTAGAATTTAGAAACAAGCAAAGGTACCCATAGAGAATGAATTTAATTCCATAATTACATGTCACCTAATATGAATGCTTACCATGTAATATAATCCCTTGATCAAATTGTCTCTAATCAGATACGTTACATGCCTGTTTTATTTACCTATGTGCTCAATTATGTTTTTCTCTGACATTCAAGAAATAAAACATTCATATTGAATAAAAAAGACATGGATTTATTAAGGAATTTATTTTCCTTCAAATGTAATGAGATATTTACTTCCATTATAGTAAATAATGGATAAATCATTTATTTCATTATTTATTAATGAAACATTAGTCATGACACAAATAACGTATCCTACATGATCATGAACATATCTTATCATAATCTTCATTAATATATTTAAGTGTGTGACTCATAATACTCAATAATGATAATAATAAAGTTTAAGGACCAATAAACATGTTCGTAGATAGGAACATCCAATGAAACCTATCAATGTTGATTTTTTACTGGAATGTTTTGTTCTCATAATGTCCATACAGGACCTTACTAAGGATTTACACCATGAGAAAGTTCCTCAATGTCATATGAGTTTCCACCACTAATAGCATGTATCATTTGTGTCCCCAAAATGATATCCTCATGATATAGAACATATGTAATCAAGAATAGTGTCATTGCGGTTCCAGGTTCTCATTATTCGGGGGAACTACTACGACCATTTATTGTGATAGTTACTCTTTAGATGATTTCACATTATATATTACACAAAATAACAATCATGATGTGATAAGAAGTTTATGAATATTCAAATACCATTAATACAATGTTATCATGATGTATAAAGATATTGGTTTTAGGGAACCAAATCCAACAAACAACCACTTCCTCTAGAGACAACTACTAATAACCATCATTATGGAACCTCTCATATGATAATCATATTTTTATTGAGATGTGAAATTAGTCAAGGGATTTACCAATTTATATTTTGTGGGAACTCTTCTCACTGCAATGTCACTACTATGATTGAAATCCCTTAATAGTTGGTACTTCCAAAGTATATTCTTTTTTCATTGGCGTGACCTTAACTCCTTTCCAAGAGCCACTAATTTAGTATTATCACTGTAAAATTTGATAGGGTCTTTACTTATAGGTACTACATCAAACTCCTAGACAACATTCTTAATCCAAATGACTTCGTTGGATGCATCAAAAGACACTATATACTCAGAATCCATTGTAGAACCACCAAAAACTAGTTACATTGAACTCATCTAGACCACATCTACTCTGTTGATATAGAAAACATATCCTGATTGTGACATAAAATCTTTTTGATATATATAAAAACCAGAATCATTTACCCCTAGATGACCAGCTCATAATCTCCATCATACAACAGAAACATATCCCTTTTTCATCTCAAATACTTAAGGATAACCTTAACAGAAGTCCAATATTGTTTACCGGGATATTCTTGATATCTTCCTTTCTTGTTCAATGCAAAAGAATCTTCAAGTCTAGTACATAACATGGAAGCCATGATTGATCCTATTGTTGGAGAATATGATATCTTACTCATTTTCACTTTCACATGTTATGTCTAAGGACACATTTTCATATAAAGGTGTAAACTATTTGACACTTGAAACAATCTATTCATGGATTTTAATATACTAATTCTCTTTAGTATCTTTTCAATATATATACTTTTACATAGTCTAATAATCCACTTGTATATACCACTAATTATCTTGATCCCTAAAATATAGTCTACTTTACCTATTTCCTTCACAGAGAAACACTTTTTTAACAAGTATTTAATAGATTGTAATACTCATATTTCACTTCCAAAATGAAAAATGTTTTCAAAATATACTACTAGGATAATGACCACATTCCCATTTAACATTTCATAAACACACATCGCAAATTCATTTTTAATGAAACAAAATTATTTTACTGATTCATATAATTGAATGCTACGTGACTTGGATTCTTGATTCAATATATAAATTGATCTAAAAAACTTTAAATTCCATTTGGAATCACCTTGAGTATCAAAATATTCTGGATGTGTCATATAGTCATCTTCGGAAGGTTCCCATTAAGAAATTCAGTTTCGACATCCATCTTCCAAATCTCATAATCATGTTAAGATGATACATCATGTAAGATTCGTATGGATTTAAACATGGGAACTAACAAAGAGTCTTTATCATATACAATTAATTGTTGCTATTTTAACATTTTATCCACTAGCCTTTAATTATAGGCACTTACTTTATCTTTCATGTCCAATTTACTTTTGAATGCCAATTTTCATCCAACAGTCTTTACATCAACTGGTGTATCGACAAAATCCCCAACATGGTTTTAATAAATGGAATCCATCTCATAATTAAATGAGTCTATCCATATTTCATCTTTGGATCTCTATAATGACTCCTTATAGAAGAGTGGTTCATCATTGTCCAACAACCACGAGTAACAATCCTTGGTGACTATAATACAATATCTCTTTGGTTCCCATACATCTCTTTGACTCATATGTAGTAGTATTATTTCTGGAAAAACTACTTTTATGAGGATATATGGAACTTTTTCCTGTACCAATTCCCATGTATAATGGGAATCAACTTCATCAATGTCAATTTTTCTCCACCTATTAATTTTTAAGATGTTATCCCTCTCATGAAAGAAGGATTTTCAAATGATAATAAATTTCTTGTCTGAGGGGTTGGATAGGTAGTAACCCTTTGTTTCCTTGGGATACCCTCTAAAGATACAATTTTTTCCCAAATTTGATAGTTTGTTTCCTAATAAATCCATAAAAAACACCTCCCAACCCATGACAATTTTGTGCAACAAAATGCGTTTCCATCCACTCTAGATGTGAATGAAAATTCCATCTACTACTTTAATTGGCACTCTATATAATGTGTATTCAATAGTTTGTAATGATTATCTCAATTAGGATAATGGAATATCTACATTTTTCATAATCAAGCCTACCATGACAAGAAATGTTTGATTCCTCCTTTCACAAACACTATTATTCTCTAGTGTAAAAGGTGGGGTGAGTTGAGATAGAATATAAAACTCTCATAGAAATTCAATGAAATATTGGTTAAGATAATCACCACCTCGATCTAATCCAAGCTTTATTATATTCTTACAAAGTTGAGTATCGACATTATTAATGAATTCTTTGGATTTATAAAAGTAATTGGACTTATAATTCATCTTGTATATATAACCATATCTAATCAAGAATCAGTAAAAGTTATGAATCAAGAATATACACCTATAGCTTCTAATGGAAATGGTCCACAAATTTATTGTGTACCAATCCTCTAAGATATATGGCCCTCCACCATGTCCAAAAAATATAGGTTTGGTCATTTTTTCTTTCAAACATTCATGACATCTATCAGATGGTTTTAGTTTAGAAGAGTCTAAATAACTATCTTGACAGAGCACTTTCAAACGCTTCTCATTTACATGTCCAAGATGGTTATTCCAATTCTAGGTGTTACATGAGTAATGTGAACTTGATTCATTATCAATATATAAAACATGGTTTTCAAAATTTAATAAATACATAACATTGTTTAAATGTTCCATACCATAACATATGTTGTCCTTATAAAATAAAAAAGATTATTTTGCAATTTGAAAATAAAACCATATGTATGTAAAAATGAAAGATAAACTATGTTTATATTAATATTAGATACATAATTACAACCATTTAAAACCAAAATCATTCCTCTTTTTAGTTAAAGGTGTTAGTCACCAATGGAAATAGTAGTCAGCCTTGCACCATGGGAAGCTCGTAGATCCACCTCTCCTTTAGATGTTTTCGAGAATCTACATGTTTCATTCATTTTTGATTAATATGTGATCACAAAAAGATATTTCTAATAATAAATGTGTATATGTGGAATGATTCCACATGATAATGTACACACATTTAGCTTCCCCATGATTTTGGGTGCAGTTCCTCATCCTGTGGCCTGTATAGCCACAAGAAAAACACAGTATCTCCTTTTCCTTTACCCACCTCTAGTTATTATTCTTCTTGGTAGGATGGTTATCAAGAGCTTAAGACTATTTATATGTCTTGGGACCCTTTTCATTATCCTTCCTCTTCTTATTTACGATATGGACTACATGTTTTTTATGTCGTATTTCCTTATCCCGTTGGATAATCAAGTTTAGATGTTCTGAATTACTATTATCATTATTTATTATATTATAATTCACCACGAAACTAGAGAAGGTCTTTGGAATTGATAAAAGTATGATAACTGTAAACAACCCATCTATGAATATAATCACTGAGATTTCCAGGCATTCAATATAGCCGATAATCTTGACTACACAAGTTCCAACTCATGAAGACACTCAAAGCATAGTGGAAAACACATCAATGAAGATTTCATCTTTCTCTTGTCTATATTTCTATTGATAGAGATCCTAAAGGTGAGACATTGAAACGACTTGATCTTTTGAATAATTTTGTTTCAGAATTTTGAGTATTACTTTATTTTATACTCAACAAAACTCAATCCTTTAATTAATGAAGCGAGTATAATTAAATTAGACCATTGGGTTTTGACTGTTATATGACCATTGGTCAATATGACTATTAGAAACTAAACTCTTTACATTACAATTATTTTTTATAAATAAAATTGATCATGGTTAATTAATATATAAAGAAGAGTTTATGGCCTAATCAAGTAGACTCGGTTCATATAAAGCCCATCTGTCAGATTTTGGGAAGGAGGTAGCATCTCTGGGCTATGCTCAGGACCAAGACCACGATGAGCTTTAACATGTGAATCTTGAATGAAATCACCTAAGGGAAAAGCTCAAGCTGATATAAATCACTACTCTGGAAATGTTGTCTGAGCCGCCCCAAAGATTCTATCACCATAGCACACCTTAAAATGAGGTCCTATGCAGGAGTTATAAGGGGCTATGTAACAAGGCCTTAGATACTTTTTGTAGTCTCTTGGTATAAATATAATTGCTATTTTTACTTATTATAAAATTTTGGAATTTCAAATGTCTCGATAAATATAGGGTGAATTTATATTAGTTTCATATTATTGATTAATTTTTGAAAAAGGGTATTTTAAAATATTTTTGTACATAATAAATAATTAATAATTTAAAATGATTTTTGAAAAAAGGTCTTATACTGTTGGGATAAATAATGAAATTTTGAGTCTAATAAGATCAACATAATTTTTAATGATTAGTAATGTATGAATAGAAACATATCTGTATGAATAGCAATGAATTGTAAATCGGCCAAAAAATAGAAACATCTCTGATGAATGTATAAAAATATTGTAGAGATCTTGAAAGTGAAAAAACAATCATAGTATATGATTTGGTATTTTTATATGTCATAAATACTTTATTTACAATCATATAATTATTTAAATAATTTAAAAAGTAAATTTATTTTCATAAAATGTAATCATAAATTGTTACATTATTTTCTTATTCTTATACATAAATTTAAAGGGACATTGATTACTTTTTCAAGTGTAACAAAATAAGTTATAGTTCTAGACTTGTTTTTTTGAATAAATAATGATTTTATTTACAAAGTAAATTAAAAATAATTAAAAAATTATTTTCATAAAATTTAGATCATTTTTTAATTCATAACATCAATATTATGTTAGGGTAATTTTTTTGGGATTTTTCTGAAAAATTTGAATTTTCGATGAATAGTAAAAAATCCAGTTTTGAGTTTTGGGTGTTTAATGACATCATTGATGATGTAATAATGATGTAATAAATCTGGTAGACTTTTGAATAGTAAGATATTTTATTAGATGTCCCATGTGTCTAGTATGATGAAAAAATAAACTGGGCAAACCCATGGTTTTCCAAATACCACCGATGAGGTGTCCCTTGGAAAATAATTAAATATTCCCTCTCATTCCCTATAAATTCCAATCCTTTCCCTCATTCAGTTCATTACAAAATTCTCCTCAACGATGATCTGTTCTTTTTATATCCCAAGGAGTCCTCCCAAGGTTCCCTCAATCCCCCAAGGTCACATCCTTCATGCTTTTGAGGTCACTCTTCAAGGAAAGGGAACGTTTCAACCTCCTCTTTAAAGTCATGAATTCTTTTAGTTATGCCTTATAGTTATCATCTTTATATGAGGGGGTTAGTTTTTATATGATCTTATTACTTTAAATTTCATATTAAAATTATGATAGAACCTTTATTCTCTTGTCAATTTATTTTTTAAATCATTAAATGACACCATTAGGCTGCCGAATTTTTGTAAAAGAACTCACATTTCCTCATTCCTTTTATGTTTCCTTTTCATGTAGTACGTCATTCAAATGTACACACCATGATATTATTTATTTTTATTCTATACCTCTATTGAAAAATGATTCATTTATTTATGAGATACCCTTGTCCCCTCTCTTTTTATTATTTTCAAAAACAATGTTATATAGACGTTATGATGCAGAAATTTTGTCTCAAAATTTCTCTCTCTTTCTCACATTAAATTATCTTGTTTATTTATGTGAATACACAGACCTATTTTTTTTCTATGGGAGTTCATAAATACCAAAAAATAATATATTTTACTCTATAATTGACATAAATATAACCCTCACTCCCTTTTTATGGGTTCTAAATGACATAATGATCTTATTTTTAAGCACTTTTAAAACATCACATTTTGAAATGAAACCCATTCCTTTTATTATCATTGGGTCGTTTATGAAATTTTTGATTATTATATACGTGTGTCAAATTAAAATAATGCCATATTAAGTGTGGATTCAGATAGTGCTCCAATGCATTGGATAAAAAATTTAATCTCTATAGATCAAAAGATTCAAGATACCTTGGTAAATAACCTGGGTAATTTTGAAGACACATTGGGGATGAAACTTGGTGATATGTTCGGGAATGTCTAAATGAAATGTTGTATCCACATATTCACATAATTTTTAAATTTATTTTTATTATTATAGGCCTCTACTTATATTTCTCATGTCATTATGTTTTTTTATCAAGTTCTTATTAATTTCACAAGTAAATTGATTCCCTTCCTTTACGTATTGGGCCTTCTAATAATCCTTTCCTTTGATATATGTCTCTAAGTTCTGAGATTAAATAATTTTACATAGAAAGAACATATGTTGAATGCTTACAAGTGGATTAGAATAATATTTTATGTTTTCAAGATTTATGTTCCAGATTTCCAAAACACTAGACTTTAAAGATTCTCTATTTTTAAAATGTAATGAAAATTTATGTAATAAAAGGCGAGATTCGATAGACATCTTGATATATGCATCCATTTACTAACATTTCATTAAAATATCATTAAATATGGATTGTATCATTATGAATTGATCATCTGTAGCATCACTCAAAAGTTTCTCAGAGAGAGATAGTTCTTGATTACTTACCTCATTTACAGGCGCAACTGTTAATGCTTCTTCCAGCACATACAATTTTTATTTCATGACGAAGGACAACACTTATGCATGTTTTCAAGTTCTGGAAATAGGTGTTAGTGAGAATGTTTTCTGTATGAAGTATGGATCAAAAATTTATGTTGGATGCAATTTTTCTTGATGTTTCTATAAAATGGCTAAGCATAATTTTAGTACGTTATATGATAACATCTATACAAATAATGAAATATTATTTTTATTAGGCTCCCACTATTTTTAGAATCCTAATTTCCCTCAACATTGGCTCTATAATATCTTTTTTCTCAGATATCCAAGTGGAAAGGATCCATGTTCCCCTTATCATTACCCAAACATTGGTTAGATACGAAAATAGAATTGTTTTAGGAAGGAATTTTAAATGATAACTACATTAACACATAGATCCTTTGTATGCTGAGTGGACTCCCCAATCATGATGTAATAAATATAAATTTCTTCAACCTTTTCATGTTAGATACACCATGAATTAATTTATCAGTAAAACCTTTATGTTAACCAATTTAATTCAACCCAAAACATCATGTTAGAATTCCTAGAAAATTGAAATCACCCCAACATTGGATGGTCAATCACTTTGAACTTTAATTCAATTCTAACTAAAGTAATGGGTCACTATGCTGAATTAATATTTTATCGGGGGATTTTATCCTTTATTCCAAAATTTACAATCATTATATTTATTACATGATTGTTAATATTAAGTGGTATTACTTAAGTAATTCACCATGTCATATTTAATATTTACGCATCAGCATATTTATTTTTGATTCATCTTTCATGCTTGTTAATTAATTAATTATATGATCGTGACTGTGCATCTATAATGAAAGAACCATGAAAATGATAGAAGTAATACAAAGGGTATGATCAAGATCTTATAATAATGGTTAGTTTATCTAGAGTTTGGTAAACTAACCATTGACCTTGGTGAGAAAACTATGAAATAATTAATCTTTCTGTTTACAGATTTTCACATGTCCATCTTTAAATCTCCTTGGATTGGTTACACCTCACCTCCAAACTTGAACTGCCTCCACTATCTTGAGGGCTCCATCCATTACATATTCCGTTTACTCATGTATAGGTTAGGGAAAAAGCTGTTTTGATAAAAGAAACAATGTGCACGTTGGCCCAAAATAATAATGGTGAGACATGGAACATGGACCAATAATTTAATATAATAATAAATTATATTAAATTAGTCACATAAAAATTTTATGTTCTAGCTCAATATCATCCACATGCATGACAAATTTTACACATTTATAAATTTAAATTTTAATTATTTAATCTTTCTTTGTTAAGATAATTCTTTCTCTAAACAGTTAATTATTTTCCACAATTAATCAATCCATTTATGTTAATTCCTATTTGTATTTCATTGATATTCTCATTCATTATTATATTAACCAAATTAAATAAATTCAATCAAAATGATCCTTTTACATAAATGTTCCTTGGAGTAAATAGGGTTAATACCTTTCAAAACCTTCCTAATATTTATTATACCCATATACTATTTTACACTTGTGACATGTGGTATACACAACTTATCACAAACATTCACATTGTGTACTTCATGGATTATTAAATGAATTATATGATTTTTTGGTCATGTGTTATGCTTCATTACACATAGAGTAACAACTTTTAATAAGACTCATACAAGATATATTGGTCTTTAAAATAACACATATGTTAACTAAAATTTGAAATTTTTATGTATATTAAATCCTATCACATGGAATGTCCTATTTTTATGTCCACTCACAAGTACATGAATAAGGGCTTTCATAATAAAATAAAAAAAATTCAATCTTCATAAATTTGTACAAGTACATGGTGTGTAAATTTGATCAACATGACATGTACACCACTCAATGTCTATTTGAGACACATGCCTAGGGACTCAATGCTTAGTCTATGACATGGAAAATTTAGTGTACATGGAATTTTTAATGGGCCCCATGCCATGTTGACTATTTCTTACATGGTCACCCATCAGGTAGGCCTTGAATTGAATAAACAACCTGTCTTTGATGCAAAGGGACCACATCCATGTCCAATGGGCCACATTATGTGTAGTCTGACTGACAGTGTGCCAGTCTATCCTAGTCAACACATGGTGTAATAATTTAATACACCATGTGTAATTATTGAAAAATGGTTGAGTAATTTCTGAATTATCTCCTTGTGAATTGAACACAACAACATGACATGTAACTTCAGTTAAATGGCATGTACTGCTACGTTATCCACGCAAAATCTGTGGCTCCTCTGGATGAGTTACTTGATTTTATTATAATAAAAAAACTAAACATCATGATTAGATCTATGAAAAATAAATGAGGAAGAAATATATCTTGTAATTTAGATTAAAGGAATGATTATCCTTTAATTGAAAAAAATTTATTATAAGTGCAAAAATCACTAATGATCTTGAATAATTATAAATAGTCAAGTTCCCCCTATGACACCACTTGTATGTTCTGAGAACAGTGGAAGCATGCGATGGGTGCTTCCCGACATTAATTATTTACCAAATCCAAGATTAGTGCACGATATATACAATGATGAACGTTTTGATCCACATAATTGAGTGAAAGAAATAGAAGAAGATGAATTGTTTCAGAACAGAGTGAGAAGGCTCAACACATAAGGTTTATAGTCAATTTGATTAGATAATGAATTAAATCTAAGGAATTATTTATTCATTGATTTGTCTAGTGAAATATAAACAGTGAAACATCATTTCTTTGTGGAAGCCATGCCTATATTTCATATATTGGAGATCCACATGTGTTCCACGAATCTTTGGACATCACTGAAGGAGTCTCCGAGTGCTATCATGAGTGATCCTTGCAATTGTGTTATCCTTGTTTCGATTATCTTGAGAATAGCTTCCAAATCATTATCCAAAAACCAATGGAATAGGATTAATCTCAGTTCATGAGAGAATTCTTGGATAATAGGGCTCTCTACGCTTGAGAGGTTTTTCTCCAAAACCATTGTGCACAACTGAATCGGCTAATGAGAAAATTACATATTTGGGTATTTTTATTTGTGAGGTTAAATTAAAATAATTAAACTAGTTCCCATATTATTTATTATTGCTAGAAAAAACCCTTGTCAAATAATAATAATAATAATATTTTTCAACATGCACTGAACATGTGAATTAAAATTCAATATGATATAATTAAATAATATTCAATATTATCTTTTCTCACTAATCCATTAAACTTGGTCCACCATTCCACCCAAATATTTATCAAGACTTGAATAATTTATATATATTTAATTAATTAATATCATGTAATTATTATCCAATAAATAAATATTATACTAAATAAATATGAAATAAATATTTATTAAATATTCTACGCACAATATATTCTCTTGAATAACAAGGGATGAAATAAATGTGATCAAGTATACACGAATACTAATTAAACTAAATTTGTGAATAATATATATTCATCCATTTAAATAATAAATAATAATATATTATTTAACAAATATTATGTATACACTTAGTGAGTGACCCTAGAGGCTTTTTTCTCTATGGCATTATGCGAAGTAGTCTAAAGTCCAATGTTAGAATCTTCAAACACGCCATGCCACCCAAAGGAAAAGAAGTTAATGTAGTAACTACATATCACCTCATACAAATGCATACCATGTAACATAATCCATTTATCACAATATCTCTAATAGAGCAAGTTCCATACCAGTGCCATCAACTTGTGTGCCCGATTATCGGTTTCTTTGACTTTTAAGAAATATAACATTCCTATAGGACACCACAGCTATGGATTTATCATGGCAATATCATTTCCATAAAAGGACCCAATATATTTAAATTTATTATAGAACAGAAGGGATAAATACTTTCTCTCAATAATCATTAAATCACTAATACTCGTTACGCACCCAACGTATCCTACATCACCGTGAACATCTGTCATCATGTTTTTCTTCAATATATCTAACCAAGTATATCATAATACTCAATAATAATAATAAATATTATTATTATGTCTATGGACCAATAAAAACATATGTAGTTATAAAAATCCACTGACATGTATGAATGTTGATTTTTCTATTAGCATGCCTCGTTCTTATAATATCAATAATGGACATTACAAAGGGATTAAACCATGAGAATGTTCCTCAATGTCTTATGATTTTCCACACCTGATAGCCTATATCATTTATGTCCCACAAATTATATATTCTCACTATAAAACATATAAATATTCAATAATAGTGTTATAGTAATTTCAGGAACTTTTCATATTGGGGAACATATTTGACCTTATAGTGCGATAATCACTCTTAGGACAATACTGCATACTTTGTAACATAGAATAATAAACATGACGTGATTAGGAATTTATTAATATTCAAAAACAATCAAAACATGTTTATCATAAAATATATATAAGTTGATTCTAGGGAACCAACTCCAATATAAAGGTGTTACTGTGGGGATATCATACCATCATCTTAGAGTAGAATAATAGACTAGAACAATAAACATACAACAATGGAAGAATATATAAATAAACATAATAATATATAAGAGGAAGAATAAATAACTTAACAACTAAATAAAAAACAAAACCCACTAGGTAGCGTCTAATACTTGGATACACAAAATAATGATGTACAAATTGGGAACATGGGATAGGCATATAAAATAATTCTTTAAAAAAGGTAAAAATGGGAAAAAATTGCCCCACTAGAATCCTTTGAAAATACACTTTACTCCTCCCCTAAGCTCCAACTATAAGTAAGAATATCAAGAACTAGTATTAGCGTGCTTTCACTTATCAGTATTAGTAGAAAAATAATCTACATTGGTACCCAAGGTGGCCTGAGTAGGGTGTGAGATAAAATCTTTATAGGCCATCAAAAACGATGTTGATAAGTAATAAAAGAAGTTATTTTAAATTAAAAGTGTACAGAAATAAGTAATTAATTAAAAATACTGAATATATAAATAATCGCCTTCTCTCGTTCTTAAAGGACACATGAAAGATCAACCAGCTTCGGCTCAGGTCCATTATGAATGTCTAAAGAGTAACTATACATAATATATATATATATATATATAGTGTATTATAATTATATATTTCATCCACCTATATGAACCATTTATGTGATGATTAATGTAGAAATATACATGGAATGCTAGTTACTGGTTGAGTAAGGATATAACTTAGATTTCCATTACCATTCTAATGAGATTATAAGTTCATGTATTAGGGTATATTCCCTATATCTCATAATGGGTGTTAGATTTTAGTCCCTTCACTCTAGATGGTGACTGATCCATCATGTTAACACTTGAAACATGGGACGTGGCATGTAAATCCCATCATCCAACTCGTGTCAATGGTGTGAGATGTAATAATAAACACCAGATGTAATGAAGCATGATACCTCCAAACTCAATAGAACACTTACCATTGTATGACAACATATATCATGGTTTAATATTTTTATTTTTTAATAATTTAGGTAATACCTCTCATGTATCTCATTAATCAATTAAAATTTCACTAAGGCATTACAGTTCACTAGGATAATTTAATAAACATAAACAAATGCCATGTTCCTACCACCATTTATAATACATTACATATAATCCATTTAATTAATTTAAGGAAATGAAAAATATCATGAATAATCATTCTCGTATAATTAAATCCATTTTTTAACTAAAATAGGGAAATTACAATTTTTTGTCATAAGGGGTCACATAGGATGTTCCATTTCCAGAATTAAAATTAACTAAAAGGGAAATTTTATTTATATTTTAGGATAAGTACTCAAGTGGTTCCTTGGGTTCATTTAACCACCATATAATAGATGAAATTTCGTTTGTAATAAAATACGAACACTTAGAAGGCATTTAGGGAAATATACAATTAACTATACAGGTAAAATCAGGATAGAATATCCAAGTGGTGTCCAGAACTAATTTTAAAATCACCTAATTAGGAAAAAAATGACTATTAGGTGTATACATGGTGTGAGGATCAATTAAATATTAAAAAATAAATTAAAGGGAAACATTTGACAAAGGAAGATGTGTAGCGCAAGAAAAAATCCATGAAACTGACAATGCTTTGGGGAAAATTATGAGACCACCAACATAGTTCCATTGATGACTCCTCATATGGTGCAGGCCTCAGATTTTATTAAGTTGGGAGAAACTGAAGAAATGGTCCAATTCCCATAAAATGAGGAGAAATATGTTAGACTTAAATATCTCAAAGGACAAGAATATAAATTAAAGTATGAAGGTAGAGTATTTTAGAGCATAACTATAAAAATCCAAAACTTCCTTCGGATCTGGATTTGCAATTCAGATCACATAGTTACCTCAACACATTGGTTGAGGGTGAAGAAATTCTGTTAGAGTAAATGAAATATGTTGCACAATAGAAATGGGAGAGGGGAACACAGAAATTAGGTATAATGATTAGTGAGGAGAAAAATGACATTTCATACTCACAATAGGTGTTCACAATTTTGTTCATGAGGATATCCAATATATGGGGAAGCTATAATAATGTAACTTGTTAATGATTATCCCCACATGATTAAGTCTCAGGGTTTCCAAAATCATTTGCAAACCATTAAAAATCACAATCTCAAAAGTCCCCAGTATTTATAATTTTTGGGCATCTTAGTCACATGGTTTCCAAAACAACCTTGCATCTCATGCTACACATATATGTTTCCCTGAATGGTTAGAGGACTCCATGTGGGATGGGTTGCATAGTTTCTACTTCCCATAAAGCCCATTCATTTGGACCATTTTTTGAAATCCATTATCTGAAAAAGGAAAGAACACTCCTATGACCTTCCTAAGGCTGTAGTGCATGATTTCAAAAATTAAACCGATTATTTAAATTAAAAAATTAATGATCCATTCCTTATTGAAAAGACTAGTCATTAACTCCCCCCACAATGAAACAAATCCTAGAGTTTTCCTTTTAATGGTAAATAGGTATCATCAACAATGAGTTCCATACACTGTGATCATATATCAGCTTCATTGTCTCATGTATCATCATGTACTCAGCTATGTATTTATAGAAATAGTTCCAAAAGAAGAGACTTGGTTAATAGTGTCTTCACACTCTAATCCAAAATATGATCAAGATAATCATTTAATGAAAAATTAACATCTAATTAAACCCCATTAGGCTAAAATATATGTGATAGTTAAGGATAGTATCTGTGAAGCTGAGGCATGTGAAAAAGTTCTTTCATTGACTTGTATCTATGAAGAAGTTCCAAATACTATGCCAATTGTATGATCCATTTCACAAAATTTAAAGGTCAAACAAACCAAGGTGAGATCTTATATTACATTTGAATATTTTTATTGACCAACCATTGAGACTCCCACGAAAACCCAGTCTTCGAACACAAACTCATGATGTCACTAGAATCTATTGGAATTTGACTCATATTTTTAATCAGCTATCTTCGTGAACCTTATGATTAACCAAACATGCCTTATAGTCTCATTTAAGAGAGGCATTCCAAGAAGAGTTTTCTCCCAAGCCTATATCAAACATAGAGGTGAGCATCGAGGCCTACCATATTAGGCTTCATAAGGAGCCATCTGGATGGAGTCTAGAATGTTATTATTATAAGATAACTCAATGAGGCGAATTTGAATCTCCCAAAAACCCTGGTATCGAGGACACATGCATGGACCATGTCCTTTAACACATGAATCATGAACTCAGTCTATCTATCAGTCTGTGGGTGATAGGTCATTCTTAGTAGAACTTATGTGCCCAATTTCATCTGTAACCACTACCAGAATCATGATGTAAAACAAGTGTCCCAATCAGAAATGATATAATGAGGAGCTTCATTGGGTTCACACTGATGATGTCGTTTGAATCTCACGTGGGTTCAGAATGACAAAAGCTGATGTTGTTAATCGATCTTCTGCGTCTTCAAGGTTTCTCTCATGGAACATTGCATCTGGAAATGACACCAGTGTTGCATCTATGATGGAAATGACAATGATGATAACTAGTCTTTGATGGTACAGAGATCACGACAGATCTAGTCTATTTCAGTTTCTCCCTACAAGTTAATCACAAATGCTGTTTTCTACAAATGTCCTCTCTGATTTTGGTTTGATTCAAATGTGTTATGATTATGAAGAGATTTTTGGGGTTTCAAGTGCTCGTGGATTGATTCTTTTAATGTAGATGATGGCAAGTGGTTTCCCGAATTATCAGCTCTGGCATTTTTAGGGAGACGATATTGAATAGTGGTATCATGTGGTGTTTTTGATGATGGTGCATGTTAGAGAGTGTGGATCAAAGATCTCATGGACCGAGGAGTTTAGGTGGTGCAGTGATTAGTGAGGTTGTTCAAATTTGGAATTCGGTGCTTTGGTGTCCACATTTTTATATTCCCATATTTTTTTTATGTCACGTGATGTTTTTTTTTTGTATTTGGAAATGTGAGGTTACCATTTTTCCTTAAAATGGATTTTTCATAATACCAAGATATGGATTTGGAAGATGATAGAATGAGGAGATCTGTAGAGACATAAAACCTCTATTATGTATAACATTCCTAGATCATCTACCAATAAGGTATCTCACATAGGTACGAAATTTGATACCTTCATCCAATGATCAATGAAAATGCACACCATATCATGGAAACAAAGTGATATGGTTAAATGAGTCATGATATCAATCGAAACATCATCTGATTTCTATTTGGTAGTGGCTGATATCTATAAAAGACCTTAAAAATGATGATATTTCACCATCACCTACTAATATCTAAAACAAATAATGATAAAGCCAAAAATATCAGCTTTCCCTTTAGGACAACAATACTAGCATCATAAATACCAAAACATATTGTTGACCAAGGGATGAAATGCACATATTTAGGAATGAAATTACCAAATCATCTCACCCCATATGTTTTCATGGAACCATACACTCTTATGGAATAATATGGTATCATCCCCATCGATGGTGGAACCTAAATATGTATCATTATAAAGGACACATTCCTTTTGGATGAGGCCTTCAAAATTAGATAACATCATCGTTGATACTCATTCTAAATGAGTTAAGGTTACTCCTAAGGTTGTGTGGATAGTTTGAACATCGTCCTTTGGCCCATTAATTTTCATCACTTATAATATAAACATGAGATTCTATTTTCTACTAGATTCTTGAACACACTATGCCATATTATTTTTTCTAAGAGAAAAAGATAACGAATTTCCATTACCTTGCTTGTTTGAGTGATCTAAATCAATTAAATTGAGGTACTAAAAGCACGTTTGTTATTTGAGATTAAGATCACATTATGTAATGATGTACTTGAGTCATTTTTTGATAAATTAATTCCTAGAAATTATCCCCATGTAGATAGTGACTCCAAAATAATAGATCATGAAACAAAACCTCTAGATTGAGTTTGTGTGTTAGGTAATTCTTCTTGTGAGGCCTCAACTGAAGAGACACATATCTGATAAATTTCTCATCTTATATTAAGATATCCGCAAGACCAATATTTAAGGAATCATAATTTATTGTATTGTTTATTGAAGGCTCTATGAAAATATGTATTGGTCCAGAAGTCAAATATTTTTTTAACTCCAGAAAGGATTCATCATAGGCTTCTAACCAAACGAATTTTAAAACACTATTTTTCATTCTTGTCAGTGGTGCTGCAAGATGTGAGAAATCGTGGCTGAAGTATTTGAAATATCTAGATATCCTGGTGAAACCCCAAATGTCAAAAACATTTTGATTTTATTTGAATAATTTTGAACTCTCACACTCTCTGGGTGTAATGAAACTCCTCACTCCAAGATATTGGGACCGGGGAAGTGGACATTGTCAATCCAAATGGGGAATTTACTAAGATTATCATATAGATGATGGTATCTTACTATATTTAGCACAATATCATGATGTTTGGATTGATCATGTTTATACCATTTATATTCTATGATATATTCCACAAATGACATCATGAATGAATCAAAATATGGATGGAAAACCCAATTCATTATAGTTATTAGTACTACATGTGTGTTCCGAAGTTTTAAAGGAATAACTCGGTACTCGTATAGACTATACCTTCTCCAAAAAAATTTGTGCGGTATGTCCAATGAATTGACATGAACCTGGTGATTGACCAACCTCAAATATATATTATAAAACAATCTCAATCCTTCGATCTGATCAAAGATTTCATCTATTTAAGGCATGGATATTGATTCTTTATTCTGAGCTGCTTCAATCAATAGTAATCCACGTAATGTCTCAAGGTACCATCTACCTTACTGGAAAAAATAATGGGAGAACCCCCTGTAGAATTACTAGGGTATAAAAATCCATTATCCTCTAGATCATCTATGTTATTATTGAGTTATAGATGTTCTATAGGTTCCATCCAATAAGGATAAATGGTTATTGGTGCATCCCATGGAACAAAATCAATTGTGAACTCTACCTATCTCACTAGAGGTAGAATATATATGTATTCATGAATTTCACCCACAAAATTATCATCTACAATTGGTAAAATATTGGGTTCTAATCCCTAGTAATCTAGGAAAAGACAAGGCATCTAATCAATCACATTACCCAGTGTTAGCTGCTTGGGTCCTAATCACGGAGCTTCCACCTCACATCCTCATTTATGTATGTTCCTACTTCCCACCAGTGATGTAAACTCCACCCCTAATGATATATGTAAATTCTATATTTATTGGGTACTAACTACTATATCCCAATGATTATGTAAACTCTGATCATGTTGATGATGAAACAATTCCATATGAAGAGTAATCCACCAATATCTATGGCATAGTCATTTCAATGATGAATAAACATTGACTAGATATCTAATAGGGTATCAATATTTACGATTTCATGAAACAACTCAATCTAGAATCCCAAACTATCCATAATAGTCTCATATATAAAATTTTGAGGCATTCCTATGTAAAATAAAGAATACACTAATGTGGAGGATACTAGAATAGAACATCAAATTGTTGAAGACCTGACACCATGCTCCTTCGCAATTTTATAGACTCTATATAACTAGTCTTCATAATAGACATGATTCACTTCCCAATATTCCTTAGTACACCCACTCATGTGGTGATGAGAATCATGAGTCTGGTTACCTCTTCCTCAAAATCCACCTTGGCCTAAGTGGAATATGGTGTTCTACCTACTTTCATGTCGTGATACCAATGGAACTGCTCCTACATGAGGGGTAGAAGTAGATCCTTTCTCACTAGGAGCAAATAGGATGTTTATATAGAAATTCTAAATATTTCCCATCATGTTGCATCATCTTCATTTTTATGGACTCGTAAGCATTAAGGCTTCTTATGTATATCATTTTTGCACCGATGTCGTATCAGAAAACTGTTATCATGAGTGTCCTAAATGAATATACCTGAACAAGTAGCCTCAAAATGTATCTTTCAACCAAAATAATGAACACTAATAGTTCTAGGTCAATTTGGACAACACCTTTCATATTCTATAATATATGTAAAAATCCATCTTGAAACTAGGCGTTAGTTCCAATATCCTAAAGATGAATAAGTGTTATAGGTGTAACTGTAGAAGGAATAATTTGTGGATCAAGGCCCACCACCTAAGATTCATGGTCATCAACACCCTCAGGGTGTACAACCGGTGGACATCATGGCATCAGGATACTAAAATTCCAGATGCTATCCTAATAATAGATTTCAATTGTAGATTTGTCTTGGGATATAAAATTAAGATATTTACAAAGAATTCTTACAGAAACAATCACACCTCATTACCAACTAAACAAGCCATTTCTGTGTTGTCAAATTGACCATAACTGGCCATAATAGTTCTTGATACACCCCATTACCCACTACTATTGTCGAGTTGTGGTAAATGTCTCTATCTCACATAGGTAAGATATTTAATTTGACTTAAAATGTAATGTTCAGTGTGGTTTTGTTCTTGTTGAAATATTAGAATCTATTTAAATGGTGGAATTATATATATTTCTACTTCCAATCTATAGAGGACAAAAATCCCTATGAAAAAAATACGGAGTCCACATAACCCATACTATGACACATTTCAGCCCATGTGACAAATGGTACATGAGTTAATCCTCCAAAATTTACAAATTTGGTGTTTTTATTTATATATTTAGAAACAACTGTTAGTTAAGGTAGGTACATTAAGTTTCAATAATATTTTTGAATCCCTATAAGTAATATCATCACATTTCAATAAATATACAAGGAACTTCCATTATGAGAAATGAAAATGAATACCAAAAATAGATGTGGCATGGAAAAATGAATGGAATATTAGATCAATGGTGCCAATAAATATGTAAGTAATGTAACACCATCATTTCATCAAGATTAATAAAAATAAATCATTATTTAAATAAAACCAATAATTACAACACCGTAAATGAAGTCCACCACCCAATAGTGATGTCGTATTAACCATAAACTGTATAATTAATAACTGTAATTTCTCACCCTTGTAATTTGGAATTTCATTGAATATGGGTTAGCTACATCATTTAACATGGTCAATAACAAATCCCATTAACTCCTAGTCTCCTATATAATACACAAATATTAAGAAAAATGAACAATTTTTCTTTGATTCCACTTTGTAACATCTTGAACTGGGATCCACATCTGATTGCCTAAGACAATGGCACACATGGCCTCTATAGCATCTCCCTGTGTGCTTGAGAATTCTGAATAGCAACGAGGTTGTAAAGGTGTAATGGTGGAGAGACTAAACCTTCATCCCAAAGTAGATCAATAGATAAAAAGAGTATAAATACAAAATTGGAAGCTGGTTTTGGAAGAGAGAATAATTAAGAAGTGAAAGAATAAATAACTGAACAAATGCAGAAAAATTGAAAGCCACTACAATGTTTCATAGACATGGAAACATAAAATGATAATATACAAAAGTGTAACTTGGGACATGCATACAAAATCATTCTATACAAAAAATAAAAAAATATCAAAAAAAGATCCACTATCATCCCAAGAATATGCTCAGTCCTCTCCTCCTTTGTTCCATATATAAGTATGCATCTCCAGAACATGTAGTCGGGTTGTTTACCCTATTAGTTGCTGTAAGTAAATAATATAATTGAGTTCCAAAGGTGACCCGAGTAGGGTGTAAGATAAAATCCCAGTAGGACACCGCCAATGGTGTCTAGAAGTAATCAAATTAATGCTTGTAATTAATTAGTGTGCATGTATATGTAAAAAATTAAAAATGCTGAATATATAAATATCCACTTTCTTAGGGTCCCAATGAAAACATCGAATGTAAAACTACATTTTATCAGGGAAAAAATGAATATCCATGTCGAAACTATAATATATATTTATATTATCCACCTATATGAACAATTTATGTGAGGACTTAAGTAGCTATATACCTGGAATACTAGTTTCTAAATGGGATGGGGTGTAAATTAGATGTACATAACTAGTCTTAAGAGATTATAGTCACAATAATTCATGGTACAATACCTACACCTCAAAATGGGTTGTAGAAATATTGTTCTTCAATAGAGATGGTTAGTGTGTCATCATTTTAACACTTGAAATAGGGGATGTAGCATGCCAATCCCACAGTTCAAAAAGTTTCAATGGTGTGGGATGTTATGCTCAACACCTAATTCAAGGGCGAGTGATATCTTCATTGTCAACAAAACCCTTACAATTGTATCATAATATATATCAGGTCTTAATCATTTTATTATATAATATATGAGGAAATAACTCTAATGTACTTTATTAGTCACATCCAATACCATTAATGTATCGCATTCACAAGGATCTTTTAATTAGCATAAACAAATGTTGTGGACTTACCACCCATTATAGACCATTTCATTTCAATTTATTAAATTTAAATAAGGAAAATTATACAAACATGAGTAACCCATCTAATAGGATCATATCTATTTATTTCACTAAAATATGTCTGTTCAATCTTAAAATTCTCAAGGGGCCACTTAGGATGTTCCACTGATGAAAGAGAATTTACCTAAATGGTACATTGAAATAAATAGTTTTTACATGCACTTATAAGGTACTTTGGTATCATTAAACCATCATATAACAAATGGAATTATAATTTTAATCTAATCCATATTTATATAAGGCATTCCGGGAAATTAACAAATATATATAAAGTGAATATCAAGTTGGCACAACTAGAGGTGTCCATATACAAATTAGAAATTTCTTAATTAACAATGACATATTTATTGTGCATAAAACAAGGTACAATGATCAGTTTTATATGAATCAATTAATAAAATAGTGATGTATATGAAAGGTCAGTGTGTGACAAAATAACCAAGCTATGAAACAACAAAGCACTTGGGGAAAATGATAAGAAATCCAAACATAGGGCCATTGATGACTCTTTTGTTGATGGAAGCCTCAAATTTGATGTTGGTTTAGGGAAGATGGTGGAAATATATGAACCCATGATAATAGGTAAAAAGAGTAGGAATCTAAATAACTTAATGAATTTAAATATAAACTAAAATATAAAGGGAGGGGATCATAGTGTGACATCCAATTTCTATTTTTAGGTTATCCTAATCCCCTATTTCTGAACATGAATTTTTTGGGTTTCATTGGGGGATTCTTTCGGTAAAAGTTTATTGGTATTTTAATTTTTCGGACTAGTGAACAGTTGTCGCATGAATTGTGAGAGTGTGCACCCTCCCAATCCAAAAAGTTGAAATTCAGACAGTGGGATTCTCATAGCTTGTGCATAGTTTGATAAACCCTGAAGCTTGTCATGGGAAACCAAGAACCCTATTTATCAAAGGTTCATGTATGGAACCGAGTTTTTCTAAACCATGTACCTCTTCCCGCTGAACCATCCAAACAAGGTTTTCCTTATTCTAAATTTTTATTAAAAAATCATAAACACAACATATAGGTTCTTGATGGACCTCCCTTAAACCAAATAATTTTCTACCATCCTTCGATCTCAACATACAGATTATTGTCCCCTAATATCCCGGAAGAAAAATAATTGAACCTAGAGGAATGCCCTTAGATTTTCTCATGGTTAGTTTCCTTATTCTGTTCTTATTCTCCTGTGGTATCCCTTGTTATCTAAGGGTTCCGTGAATACCCATGTTGATTTTTTCATCTAATAACTACTATTTGGAATTTAAACATTGTTATATTCATATATAATTCTTATAATTGTTCTCTGTTAGATTTTTCCATTCACATATTTATGATTCAATATCCATTGATCATATGGTAGGTGGTTCTTTTACAATGCCCAATTCATCATAAACATAAAAATTAGTTGTAAAGTAAATTGACTATTTAAATTATATTTATTGACCTTTTAAATTACTTTAATTTATTTTATTAAAAAAAATTTCCAATGAAATTGGTTTTATTTAAAAATTGGTTTTATCGTTCTTTTTGCAATACCCCCCAATTATATTTAATTGGGGTGTGATTATGGGAATTTATAAAATGTAAATTATTTGATTTTAATTTAAATTTGGTGGAAATTATTTGAATTAAATTAGAAATTTGATTAAAATTATCTCAATTAAATTTTTTATATTAATTATGGAATGGTATTGTTGGAATATTATGAGAAAGACCCAATTCTACTGGATTGCGATTTTGTGATGAAATTAATGAAATTGTTTAAAAACTAATTTATTGAATTAAATAGTGGAATTGGGTTGTGAAAATGAATGGTGAATTTATTTAAAAACCATATTTATGAAAAATGGAATCAAAATATTTTGATAAAAACCTCAGGGTTTTTTCTCGATGAAAAGGAATCGTTTTTATAAAAAACAATTATGGATTTTAAAGATAAAATTAGAATATTTGAAATAGAGAATGAGATGAATAATATTTTAAGAAATCTTGAAATAAATTTCACATCATTTATTTTTACTGCATCCCATGGAATCCTTAGTTTGGTAGTGAGTTATTTGTATAGAACATTATCAATGGATAAGTTATTGGTTTACTAGGGTACCCAGGTTGGTTCATGAAAAAGTATTATTAGAGCACTAGGTTCTTATTTTGTCTTCAAGGTATATATATTTGTGAAATCTTCTCGGAACAGGGGAAAGTGGAGAATAACTTCTTTTCTTGATCTCACCATAGTGAACCTTATGTCACTAGGGGTGGTTAGGTAATGACCTCTACTATATCAGTTCTAGTCTTTTTACTGCTATAGATTTGGATAGAGTGATATCCCAATCCTTTTTGTCTATCTGTTGGGATTAATTTCCCATTTTCTATATTCTAGTGTCAAACTGATGACTTTTTTATTATATGTTGAAGGTTTTTCATCACTCCCATGAGAAGACATGTCAATAAGATCTTGGTGGAATCTGTTGTTTAACCTTAGTGAGAAGATAATCTAGTGGACCCAAATTTGGTTGAGGTGGATGTGTATGTTGTACAATCTCTGAGAAATTCACCACTTACAATTCATGATCTCTCTCCATATGTGGAACCTTATAGGGGAATTCTCAAAGATAGGTTTCAATTGTTCCTTCATTATAACCCCCACCGTTCAGAGGCTCAAATGATCTTCAAGAGGATGAGGTATTGTTGATCTTGATGAGACATTTTTTGGTGATCATGGACTCGCCCAATCAAATCTATGGAAAGTGTTCCACCATCGTACGTAAAAGGACAAGGTAGAGATGATGATACCCAATGATAATAGGGATGAAAAATGAGTTCGTAGTGTGGAAGTACTTGAATATTACTTTCACTAAAAAATTCTATATATAATCTATGTTTTTTAAAAAGTGTACTGAGTTTTTCAAAATTTAATGGGATGATAGGACCATGACTAAATATGAATTCCATTTTTTTGAGCTGAGTCACTTTTCAAATGATATTATTTTCAATGTAAAGATGGATGCTTGATGTATCATGTTCGTAATTCTTAATGATATTCATTATTACGTTTTCTTTTTAAAGGTTCTTTCTTATTATGATTTAATGGATAGAGTACTGATGGTTTAAATGGACCTAGATGATATGATAGGTTTATTGGGAGATTATTTCTCTCCCAGAGGAAGAATGAGTTCCTTCAAAAGAATGTGTAAGTTTGATAGTACTCATAGAAAAAATTAATAGTAGGGTAATTATATACCTATTTCATTTCTAGGTAGAGGTCCTTTGGTTTTTGACTAGTGTGTATATCCAATACATTCAAATAGGGTTTTCACTAAGATTCCCAAGAACTTTGGCTCAAGAAGAAGTTCATGGAACGTACAGAAATTATTCCATATCTATTTTCCTCTGAGTAGTGGAGTGGGATAATGTCATACTCCAAAAACAGTATATAAAATCGAATCATTCACATGAAATATGGTTCCACCTACAGAAATCTATAATTAAGATTCTTCATATAGGGTAAGATTCTATAGAGAATGTGGATATGGGTCCAACAACTATGAGAGGTACCACTACTATAGCTCCATCATTAGAGACTTCTCTATTTGATAATAGTCTATCTCATTCAATTATTTCAACCCATGTTATTAATCATTATAATCATCCTATGGATATTTGGTCTTCTATAATGGATATTCATAAACCTCTTGGTATGAATAGAGAACATGGTCTCTGTATTTCTGATTGTGTATTCTCTCTATCATATGTCAATCATTCTTGGAATTTCATGGTTCTCTACATGAATTTATTTATGAAATCATGTTCGGGATGGAATTGATAATTCCTAATAAATCCCATATTTATTTTTATCTTCTATGGGTATCGTTCACAACACACTATGGGGTGTGTCATTTCTTTCATTTAGAATTAGACCCAGGGTCTAGTGGATCTGGTGATTCTTATCCAAAGTTTGGGAATGTGATATTGGTGTTTTCCTAGGATCTATAGGTGGACTAATTGAGTAGTTATCTCTCTCCAATTTTGGTTGTGATTCCAAACATGTTTCCTTATGACATCTCTGGTCATAAATTGGTAAGTGAGTTTATGTTTTTCATTGACATGGTTCATGGTACATAACCTGTTTCTATTCCCTCTTACCACGTGACATCAGTAGAGTTATAAGATTTGATTTCCAATTATGAAAATCTCATTCAGAATGCATTTACAAGCCTTAGTGTCTTTCTGTGGGTGGCACTAGTTCTTTTTCTTTAAAATGATGATTTTTCCATTATCTTGTGTGATGACTATTCAAATCACAATAGAGTTACGATAAGGATAATATATATGTTTCCATGGATTGATGTTTTGTTTGATCAGTTAAAAGGGGGATATTGGTTATTAAATATTTACTTTAAATCCATTTATCAATAGCTGAGGATAAAAGATTCTAACATTCAAAAAACTACCTTTCAGAAAATGTATGGTAATTATGAATAACTTGTCCTTCCCTTTGGCCTAATAAATTTTCAATTTGTTTTCATGGAATTAATATAAAACATTTTACATTTTTTTTTGATACTTTATTGCATGTATTTTTGGATGGCATACATGTTTACTTCATGTTTGAGGAGGATCTTGTGAATCATATAATAACAGTTATGAGCTTGATTAGAAATTACTAGCTTTATTCCTAGCATTCAAGATGTGATTTCTAGATTTTATATGTGATATTATTAGGACCCATGGTGTCAGAATGTGTAATATCAATTAATCTAGAGAAGTTGAATGATGTTATGATATGGAAACAACTATGAGTAGTTCTTGAGATTTATAGCTTCTTGTGTCTAGTCGGATATTATCACTAGTTCGTTAAGGACATCTCAACATTTCCTTCTCTGGTGACTTATAAAAAAAAATAGGGATTAATTATTTTGGGATCAATGGTGTCAAAAATATTTCTTTGAGATAAATATTTTTATGACTATTATAGTGTGGAAGCATCTGGGGATTGTGTAGGGATATGAGGTATTTTGTGATGAATTATGTTTAGGTTTAGGATATGTTCTTATGAAGTCTAATCATTTTGTTGCTTATGGATAACACTAGCTTAGTCCGTGTGAGAAGAATTATATGACCCCTGACCTTGAACATGCAACTGGGATGCATGCACTTAAGAGATGAAGACATTGACATTATAAAAGAAAGTTTTAACTTGTTTTTTTACTAGAAGATCATGAGTTATATATCTCAAAAAATGATGAGAATTTCTTCCTGAGGAATTGGGTAGAATACATGAAGTATTCAGATTTCGACATTTCCTACACCACGAGGAAAGGGAATGTTATTATAGGTTTTTTGTGGAGGAAACATCCAACCCAGGTAGTGAAAGAATCAATAAAAGAGTGGGACTTGATGGATATTTTAACACAGCTTCATTTTGTTGTTTAGGAATCAGGGGTAAAGGTTTCCTTGGCCAATGTTTAGTTGAAATACTCTATTCTCAAATTTATTCTTCTATAATCATATATTGAAGGTGAGTTATGTAGAATTAGAAACACTATTAATTTTGGAGAGATTATGCCAGATTGGTCATTGTCCAAAGAGTCCATACTATCCTTTCATAATCATTTTTTGACACCATATTTGGTATGTAAATCTATTTTGGGTGACATTCGTGGTTCCCAATAAATAGTAAACCGCAGGACCACAATGATCTTCTATAACATGTGGTATTATTTATGTTGTTTGGGTGTGATATAAGGAATTTCTATGTTGGGTTCTCATTGTTATACATGATAAAACATTAAGACTGCTCCTGAGAAACCATCAAGTTTTCTTTAGCCAACTCCAATCCCTACATTGATGTGTATTGATATCTATATAGACTCTATGATTGGGTTCCATATAACAAGATATGGAAAAATATGATATGTGTAGTGATTGGTTGTCTATCAAAATTTGGTCATTTTTCACCAATTAGTGATACAAAATAAATTTGAGGAGTTGGGAAATTTTTAAGTGAATGAGATTGTTCGTCTGCGCAGAGTTACTTCTGTTATATTCTTTGATAGATATCCTCAGTTCACTTCTCTTTTTTAAGAGAGGCCTATATATGGACCTATCATATCACATCCATTTTGGCACAACATACCATTTATAGTTAGATGTCTTGACAAAAAGAGATATATATATTATTTAAAAAATTATTCGCGCATATAATTTTAACTTTTATGGAGCTTGGGATGATCTCATGGAGATGTTTGAGTTTCTTTATCTCAATAGTTAACATTATAAAATCAGAATGGTCATTTTGAGGAATTTTATAGATGACCTTGAAAATTTATACTTTGGTTGTCAGAGATTGATGAAGGATCCCTGGTTGGGCGAAGATTGAACCAAGATATGACAAAAGATAATCATTTGATTCATCAGAGGATTTTGTCATCAAAGAGCTAATACAAGACATATGTTGATTGTCACCATAAATTCTTGTAATTATCATCTTAGGCCAATGTGTTCTTAAAAATTTCTCCTTAGTTAGGTCATCTATGGATTTGGAACAAAGGTAATCTTGATCTGAATCTGTGAAAACTTTTGAGATTTTTGTTTATGTGGGAAATGTTTCATTCCACTTAGAACTACCACCATAGAATAAATCGAATCACAACCTATTTCATGTATCTAAAATTCATAAGTATATATCAGATCCATCACTTTTTTTGACCATGAGTGACCTCGATGTTGAACATGATTTACCTTTAAATGAATGGAGATTCAAGATAATTGAATCTAAGACCAAGGTAATTCATGGAAGGATGATACATTCGTTTTCTTGTGTGATGGTCACACAATTGTGATTCTCATGAGTCAGAGTAGAGGGAATAACTAATGAGAGAACAATAGGATTATCTTTTCGACCTAGATGTTTATTCATTGGTTTTTTGGGATATAATGTCTTTATGGTGGGGAAGTTGTAATATCTTCTTTCTATTTTCTAGTATTCCTAAACCCCTCATTTTGAACATGATTTTTTTGCATTTTTTAGGGGTTGCATCTGGTGTAATTTTAATGTTATTGAAAATCACATTGGCCTATTCTCAGTTGGTACATGGTTGGCACATGATTTTCTGAATCGTGCTCCCTCTCAAGAAAAAAAGGGGAAATTTAGAAAGTGGTAATTGAATGGCTTGTGAATAGTTTTAAAAATCATGCAAAATATCAATGAGAACATTGATAACCATTAATCAATGGCACACGACAAGCACACAGTTATTCTAAATCATGTACCTTCGCCCAGGAAACTATATAGATGAGATTTTCTTTAATATGAATGCTTATAAAAAATTTCAAAACCCTCAATTTAGGCCCACTATAGACTTCCTTTGACCCAAATCGTTTTATATCATCTATAGATCTCCCATAGAGGATTCATGGACCCTTGGATCCCTCCCAAAATCAATTTAATTATATAAGAAAACCCTCTAATTTAACTGTGGTTAATTTCTTCCTCATGTCCTTAATCTCCCACAAACTATCATATTCTCTCTAGGGTTCCATTAATACCTATGTTTATTTTTTGTTATAATACCCACTATTTTGAATTTAAACCTATTTTTGATTCATATATCTTCATTCCCATTATTATGCATTAGAGTTTTCCATTCATGGCTTTGTGTTTTGAGATTCGTTGATCCTGAGGTAGGTGATTCCGTTATCATGGACAATTTATCCTAATACTAAATTGATGATTTAAATTAAACTGATTATTTAAGTGAAATTTCATGATTTGTAATAAATTTATTAATTATTTTTTAAAAAAATTAATAAAATTTGGGGTTTCTTAAATTGGAATTGTCATTATTTTGGGAACATCCAAATTTATTTTAATTGTGGTGTGATTACAGATATTTATAGAATTTAAATTTTTAATTTAAAATTTTAATTTGATGGAAAATGTTTCAATTAAATTATATAATTTAATTGTGGAGTGTTTTTTATGGAAAATTGTGAAAACCACCAACTCCAATGAATTTTGAGGGGTTGTGATTAAAATTATTGAATTGTTTGAATATTAAATTTTGAAATTTAATTATGGGATTTTATTGTGAAATTGAAAATTGATTTCAAATCCTTATTTATGATAAATGGGTTAAAAGAATTTTCATAGAAACCATGGGGTTTTATCTCAGTGAAAAGGCATGAATTTTATACAAAACCCATTATGATTTTCAAAGAGAAAATTATCATATTTTATGTGGATAATTTAATGAATTGTACTATATGAAGTCTTGAAATAAATTGAAAATCCTTGATTTTTAACTTGAGAACATGAAAAACATTCATAGTTAGTGAGTTAGTTGGACAATGAATTATGATTATATGACTTTATAAAATATCACATCAGTACATCACATTCTTTAGGAAATGGTAATGAGTCCTCCTGTCCTTGGTTCAAGGGATGTATCTACATAATTTTATATTTTTATAGTGTTGCCTCCCTATAGCCTGGAACAATATTACCTCTTCGGCATATGATTATGTTTCTTGTTGTTTTTTTAATTTATGTATTCCATTTTCACAAAGTGTTTCACATGCCTTGATAATTTATATAAATTGTTTTATATAAAAGTATTAATTTATTCCAATTGTGAAGAGTTATATTTATGTAAATAACATTTTTTTTAAATTTTATTTCAACATTTGAAAAATATTTTAATAAAATGAAAAGTGAATTATGATTTTTTTAATTATGATTTTTAAATGAAAAAACTATTTGTTTTAAAAATTGAAAGCATTTACTTGGATAATTTGATACTGGAATATTATTATGTAATCATTATGTGAAATATTATAAGTCTTTCTCTCACGCCGTACAGGTTCCTTCTAGTGTTTTTAGAATATCTCCTCCTTGGTTTAGGCATGTGAATGGTATATCTTGGAGTGGTTCTCGTTGTTCTATCGTGGACATGGTTACTGGAACCCCTAGGAGATGGGTAGTTTTCTTTTACTTTCTCTAGTATTATGATACATGGTTTTGTAATTTGGGATTTATTTCCTATTTGGAATCAAGTACATCACTCTAAGTGGAGATTCTTTGGTATGAATTACTAACTTGTATCTTTTACTTATTCATTGTCAATGTAAAAAATCATTCCCAAATTAATATTATATAATGAGAGGTGCTAATTGTAGGAACATGGGTATCGATAATTCCCTAAATAATATGTCTAAAACATCTTGATTTTTGGATTATAATGGTACTTGGGTTGGTTTATGACATGTATAGAATACCTCTAGTGATCCAAGGCTTCCTTCATATCATGATTTGGACTTCAGATCAATGATTTACCTCAACATCAATGTTGAGGGAGAAGAAAATCCATAGGAGGGAGGGAAATGTGTTGCATGAAGGAAATGGGATACATGAAATAGAAATTAGTTTTAAATATTAAATAGGGAAATTTTTTTAAATTGAACCTCAAAATAGGGGTGCACATTTGGGCCACAAAGTTGGCCAAACTCTGCACCAACCATGATCAAGTAACTGTATAAGGATTATCTCTAAATGGTCAAGGTACACAGTTTCCCAAACTATATGCTTACCATGAGAAATCCCATTGTCAAATTTCTATAGTATATTCGCACATTCATTCACTTGGAGTCACGTTGTTTTAGATAAACCATTCAACTATTCTTGCTCCTATACCTTCCAAAACACTGGGCTTCTAATGATCCCCAAACTCTCATGGGACCTTACTTACTCCATAGTTCACCTTTATGGAAATTAAACATAGTATTTTAATGGGATAAAAATAAATCCATACTTTATTGAAATGGTGTATCATTACAATTTTTCTTCTCATGAGCATATCCTATATCTCTATATAGGAATACTACTCCATCAATAATTAATATTTCAACATAATCATAAATAGTCCTAGAAAAATATTAGTTAGGGATAAAGAAATATTTGTAATTTAAGAGTTTAATTATTTTTACACATTATGAAATTCATATCTAAATAAAATTTTATGTATTCAATGTAAATGAGTGATAAAATTGTGAATTCCATTAATAAGATACATTTTAATATTTTTTAACTCAATAAGAATATTTAACAAAACTAATATAAGAACTAGTTTATCATATCATATTTGATTTTCATCTGGATTATAAATATGTTTACTATACTTTATGGTTTTTTTAACACATTACATCATATATAATCCATTATACATCTCTATTTTACTATCTGATAAAAACAATCCATTAAACTCTGTATTGATAAATGTATATAAAGTGAAATAGTTTAAATAATGGTGAGATTTAGGTATGAATATCCTAACTGGTAAAAATTATGAACATATTTAAAACCTGTTAATTTAACAACATGAAATGTTGTGATATAAAAATCAGTTTCATACTTATAACTCTTTTTAGTTTCATCATTATATTCCTTATAATCCAATTCTATATAACTTTTTTCCTTGAATTAATGTAACTATGTAAATTATTGATTACTAAAACATTGCAACATTCTGATGATATTGTGTAAAATTCAATTCATACTTATACTAGTATGATATTTTATTTATTAACATCAAACATAAATAATTCCAATTATACTACCACTATCATCATATACAATAAATTACAAACACATTTCTATTTTGAAATAACATTAACTTTAAATATTAATATTAAACAAATAAACAATATCATATATGGTATTATAATTTTTTTGGAATATTTTAATTTGAAAATTACATTTTTTTTAAATTTAACACCGATGTTTGGTCGAAAGAAATTAAAATTTATTTATTAATATTTCTAGATAAAAATTTAATCATGGATAAGATACTATTCTCACTATCTTATTCTCAAAACATGTTAGTGAAATTGTAGAATCATAGACACTTGGTATACAATTTATCATCTCATACATTCTATAAAATACTCTTTATAATTTAACAACTTCTCTTATCACAAAAAAAAACAATGTGATGCAGTCACACATATATTATAGAGATTCATATAAATTTGATATAATATATTTATTACAAATCCTCAAAGTTGTAACTATTTAGTTCGCCTTATGAATTTAAACTTCATGATCAATCAATTAAACCTTTGATCTTCAAATATTTTATATTTACATCATTTTTTAAAATATATGTTGGATATCACATACCTTTTCAAATTAAGGAATTAATTTCTATTACAAACACTCTCAAAATGGAAAAAATGTGGAGTTTCTCAAACCCCTTTAGGTGTACCTTGAATAAACCAATCATACTGAAAAATTACTCTTCCTTCATGAAAACCCTTTATTTAAATGAAATTAATTTGGATCTTAAAGAAACAATGTTTAACATTTAACCCATTTTTTCTTCTTCTGGTTTTAACATTTCATTTTTATAATCTCTATATAGAAATTTAGAACCTATATATAGAAAGAATTATATATATATATATATTCCAAACATTTTGATAATATCACATAAAATTTATTTGAATTTAATAAAATTTTAGAATATTTTTATAAATGGAAATAGGTTTACTTACATAAAACGTACAAACCATTTTTTGTCTCTCGTTATAGCATGATATTTAATTAAACAAATCATAAACAATCTGTATTAAAAATATCCATATCATTTCTTATAAAAATCTATTTTTTACATTATCTTATATTGAGATAAATGAGATAAAATACACATTTTCTAATAATTTTATCATTTCATGATGTATCAACCTTGTTATTTATGTAAATAATGCTTTATTGATAACCTAAATGAATCCCTGTTTTTCCCATCAATTATTATCTCTATCTAACCTTATGTACACTTACAACACTTTTTAAAATAGACAGTAGATATCATATATATTCCAGAATAATATAATTGACATCTATTACAATTAATGTTTTATGTATTTTATTATGCTCATCATATCATTTAACAAATTCAATAATACTTAATATAATATGATGTAGAGAATCAAATTGAGTATGTGAAACTAAAATTTGATGCACCCAATCATATTGAGTGGTAACTAAGATTACTTAGGTAATTTTTAATAAATTTCCTTTAAAATGTTAAATTAATCACTCTATTATTGCATAATAATCTAAAATAACATGTTGAATAATTTCAATACATGTTTACTAAGGAATAAATTGTTATTTCATATATAATTTTTCATATTTTTTTAATAATTCCATATTCTTTCATTACAACATTTCTTAAGATAACATGTTTTGGGGTAACATATATTAGTCTTATGCTTATCATGGATTAATCATAGAGTATATTTTTATAATGATAGTGATATTATTATCCACAAAGTAATATTTTATCAAATGAGTATCAGGTATTATAAAATGTTTAATAAATAATTTTTTAAAAGGTCTCCCATTATAAAGATGACCCTTTTAAAAACACATCATATCCATTTGTGATCCAAGATCCAAATTTAAATATTAAACGTATCTTCTAAGGAAATCATATTATCATCTAATTATTTATGTTTTCAATCATCCCAATAATATAAAATATGGTTATTGGATATCTAAAAAATAAAAACATTATCTAATATATCATTTTTATAATGTTAGAATAATTCATATGGTATCATTCATAATGGGTTTTAAGCTATGTGTAACTAAAATAAAACATAAAAAATATATTAATAGAAGAAATATTAGGGGAAACCAGTTAGGGTTTAATCTACAAATGGATGATATTGTGTCACCCATTATTTTATTTCCTAAAATAAAATAAATTATAGTCACACTGATATAGAAGAACCTACCCAACTAATTGGTCTAGGTCTTGAAAAGTACATTTTTTGATGGAATCTGATCTTTAGTATTTAAATGGGATTTTAACCTCACCATTTCATCTCATGTTATTCTATTTTTTATGTATTATTCATGAAATTTAGTTTGTAATCCTATTACCTCTACCAAATGAATATATTCACAAAATATTGATTTGTAACTCATTACACATCCCACAGGTTTATCTTACTCACAAAAAAGTAGATGTTAAGTGTAATTATACATACCTAAATGAATTATAGGAATATAGTACAAGAAAAAATCATAATGTGTTTTAGAATTTATAAGACATTGAAAATATCGTCATGATAAATCCTAGAGTGATAGTTACCCAGCCCCATTCTCCATCGTAGACAAGGCATACGCCCTTAAGTGGGTAGGAAGTCTAACCCCAAATCCATCTACCCAGGGATACTATACTAAACAGTGAAAAAACACATCATATTTTTAAAAAAATGTATAGAGTATATTAAAACTGAAATTTATTCTAATACCTTCAATTAAAAACTATGGTCAAGGTTGATGAAAAACTAGCTTCTTTATAGAGAGATTCCAATTATAAAATACGTGGAACTATCATAGAGGATATTTTAAATTCAAACCTAATAATACACAATATTCAACTTTCATAAAGAACATATTAAACCCGAATATATTATCCAATAAAATTTTCAATATATAAACAATTAATATATTTAATCCTAATATAATCATTTGTGTACAATTCATAAACCAAAGATAATTATAAAATATTTTATAATTTGTAGATTTAAAATTACATACATTCCATAGTTTTGAATATAAATTTTTCACATTCACTGTAATATGAACTCTTTAATATTTATCAATATATGAAATTTCCATTTTGAATATATGATATTATATAAATTATGAAATATTTATAATCCAATTTCAATTATGTAAATTTTTAACATAATCCTAAAATAAAATTAATAATCATTATAAAAACCTTGACCATATTAATCATTAATAAAACATTTTTTTGGATTATATAAAATCAAAATAAGTCTCCATTTTTTATGAAAATTTAAAAATAATTAATTCAGGGTAATTTCTAATTTAAATTTATATTTTGTCTTATTTCGTAATTTATAACCCTTTATAAATAAACACTAAATATTTCTAAATAAACACATTTATCTGTAGATCATATTCAATTCCAAATAATTTTGTTAAAATGTATTTAAAATATTAATAATTAGTATTTGAAAATAAATTGATTCAAAAACATTTAATAAATTTTATAAATTAATAGATAGTTATTTTATAAACCTATTATGGATCATATATTCCAAAAATACATTACATAAGGATAGATAAATTATTGAAAAATCCTTAAAACCATTTTTAATTTAATTTTTTTTATCATTGTTTCTTTTCACCATTACATTGAATCCCTATTCTGCACAAGGGTAACCTAAAATTACTCTCACATAGATAGTCTATATATGGCTAGATAGGGCTGAACCATACGCAACATATACCATGTAAGGGTAATGAAATATTGACTTTATGTGAACTCAATCACCTAATTTTAGGACATATGTTACCTTTATAAAACCTTATGATAACATTAGCTCTGTTTACATAGCATCTTGTGTAATGGTATGTGGTCGAAGAACATTATGTAACCCTTATATAAATTTTATTAACGTTATGATTATTGGATCCTCAAAATTCCACTTAAAGGAGGAATAGAATATCCTCAATTTTTATAAGTGTAAAATCAACATGTAGAAAAGGTGAAGAAAATGATTAAAGAAGACGTCCTTCTGATGATAGATGAGGCCTTCATAGAAAATTCACTATGTGTATCACCTCTATGCATGGTTTCCCATGAATGAAATTTTCCACAACATACAATTTCATTCCCAATCACATATATATATTTTCCCCCCCTACAAAAAAAATCTCCTCAAAACGATTTAATATTTGTGGACAATGATGACATTTTTACCCCCCCCCATGAAAGAAATGGTTCACAGGCCTAAGTGTTCTTTCTAGGATCCAATAAATAGAGGAATGATGTCCTACTATAATTGGATAATCCCATATTAAGTTGGGACACTCTATAAAATGGATATATGGGGAGTTGATGTGAGAACATATGAATTGTCAGTGGTAGGTGCTGGAGAAGTCATTATTAGAAGTAAAATCACACAACCATCTGCATACATGAAATCCATTGTGGATGACTACTTCAACATAGTGAGTAAATTAGTTCTTGAGACATATATGGATGACCCCTATTTGGAAGCCCCTTCAAAGATAATTCTATGTAAATCATTTGTGATTTCCAAAATGAGGCATTATTTTCTGAACTCACGAATGAATAAATTACTTCGTGGATAGACCCTTTGTATCCAACCATTGTTAGAAGATCATTTCTAGATGGAACTTTGTAAACATCCATTGACGAATTCTCTTTCATGGATTCTATTTTACAGCCAGATCCTACAAGGCCACCCCTTTTCAGATGACCCTCTTCAGGACACATTCATAGAATACACTTTCTATATGACATTCCACGGATGTTGCTTAACAGTTTACCCCTCCAATTAATCACTTCAAGGAAAGTATTTCATAGAAAATGATGTGTATCCATCAATATGTGACCATTTTCACAATCGTTCACTACCTTTTTTACATATAATGGTTGGTTCACCCTTGCACTCTTGCTCACAATCAATTCTAGGATGTGGTCCAGGCCGTCTGTGTTAGTCCCTTCATTACCAGTAATGTACATAATAAATAATGAACTATCGCACAGTGAAATTTTCATGCTAGGTCAATGAAATTTTTGGTTTTTTCTTTTACCCCTCTAATGTCTACCCTATGTAAAACCATGAGTCAAAAACTACCTCAGGGGACTCTTGAAATCCCATTACCTGAATCGAAATATAGGTTAAACAAAATAGTTTTGTTTTTTTGTAAGTTCCACATTATCCATTTCCGGGCATATTCCTCCTCGTCATCCTGACCAGATGAGAAACATAAGACGCCATAAGATATAATCATAAGATCCCCTTGGTAATGATCAGTATTTTTCTGCAACACATTCACATAGGAATGGATAAAGGATTCATGAACAGATCATAAAGATATAAGGGAGACTAAAATAAGAAATTCTTCCCACTGAATGGGTAGGATGAGGAAGAATTCTCATCCTCTCAAAAAATATGAATTATTATGTATCATTGTATATGTTCCCCACGAAACACCAACCTTCAGAAAGTAGGACCATGAGTCCTCAAGAATATTTTAGTAGTTTGGTTTTTTTATATGAACTACCAAAACCAGTTAGAGACTATTCAAAGAGGTTTTACTAGATATCAGTGATTATGCACAATTAAATACTTACAAATCAATCATTTGGCAGAAAATATTTTTCTTTGAAAATAAAATGGTGAGCATGACATGAGTCCTTAACCAAGGTGGAAGTGTTACCCCACATTAGTCCCCATTCTTATAAAAAATGGAAGAGGCCCAAAATGAAACCATGAATTCTGCATGGGGTCATGAGATGATACTTGGATGAGGTTTTTTCAATAAGTGTATCATAAATGGTTGGAACACTTTACCATAACTACCTTCCATCCAATGGCGTCTCACCAATTCTCTCAAACACATTCATCAACCACTACATTGGAGGATTAATCAACAAAATAGAGGGTGTCATTGCCTAAAAAGTATCATCAATACTGGGTGTAAAATGATTTTTTCATAGAATAAAACCAATATTGTACTCTCTCTACCATTTTGGTAGCTCAATTGTCCCTCCAATACATGAATCCCCATCAGTTTTATACCATTAAATGGTAGGCAGTCAAAAATTAGACATCAATAATAGCCCTCTCAAAACATTTTGGGAGCTGGTCCCCTAAACATGACGTAATGTCACTCCCAAAGGATTAGGATTATGATGAAATAATCACTAAAAACATCATCCCAATTGTATAGGGGTCCCACTTAAGGGCCCCTTCTAGAAATTTTTACCATTAACAATTTACATCTCAGTATTTTAACCCTGATGAGGATATTACCCCGCATGACCCATCCAAAGTCATATGGACCTAGGCCCCCAGGACGGCTCAAAGAGGAAGACATTCAAAAAATTAAGAAAATAACATCATTCTCATTTCAACCGAATAATCCCTCTAGGTAAATATGATGGTATCTCATGAGGAGAAAAATATTCATGGTCCCCCTCAAAAACCCCATCAGAAAAATATAATAAAAAATTATGGGATGACATATATCTAGGACAATGAACCTAAATCCAACTATGAAATTACAGTAAAAAACTATGAGAAGATGAAATTTACTTCTCATTAAAGTAATAAAATCCATTAAAATATAGAATAAAATTATAATTACATGCACATACTTATTAATTCATATGAATTCCATTATTCAAATATGATGTAAAATTTCTATATGATAATCCCTTCTCATAATATAATGTATTCTGTGAAAATCCATTAGTAAAAAAATATAGGTAGAAGAAAATACCTTATAATGGAACTGAATCCTATCAGTCAAATATAATGTGAAATATGTAAATGGAAATACATGTTCATATTTATGAATCCCACTATGAAAATATGGTGGAAAATTATTTCAAGATGATGAAAATCCTGGAAGAATCATATCATTCCCATAAATTAAATTAGAGTGAAACAAATGAGTAGATGAAAATTCCTACTCATTCATGTCATGTATGTAATGAAAATATGACAACAATCAGATAAATTAGCTGGTGTATCCCAGTTTTAAATTAGGGGTAGACTCCTACATCATCCCCAATATAGGAGAACTATTTGTAACCACTAGAAGAAAAGGTAGGACTAGAGTAGGCACATCTTCTTGATCTTAAACTAGAATAATAATATTTTCACATTCCCAACAATTAAGAAACTCAAAAAATATTAGAAATAATTAATGTTATGATATAAATCCATCAACATTTCCTACAAAAATTCCAAGATTTAATCAGGTCTGCATGATTAGAAATGATTTGCGGCCACAACCCTGCAACATTGAGGGGGTTAACTCATCCACATAGCATGGTAGTAACTCAGAATCAGTTATGTATCCCAGTTCCCATCCAAGAGGGTCATTAGCAATATCCCAAAATAAATAGACCAAATGATTCTGAAAAAATACTTATTCCAAATGGGTGTCATCTATCAACTTCAGTGGATGCTCCAAGGAATACATATATCACTTCCAAAATTCTATATGCACATCCAATAATCGTGGCAGCACCACAAGATCCACTAGAACTGGAACCTTATATGAATTCCATCTCCTAGAGTAACTGGCCTTCATTTCCTGCAAGTTATATACTAAATGTAAGTCACACCAAAGGAATCATGAAAATGAAGTTGAGACTCAAGACCCTTATCTTCTGGAAGCTCGAGTACAAAGGTCTATCAAAATTTTATCAATGGTGGAATGGGATAGTGATAATCTATTACAAAATTCAGAACTGGTAGTAGTAGCAGTGAAGATCCTCCATACAACCTTATTACCGGCTTCTCTAGAGGTCCTCCCCTGAAAATCATCTAGGATGGCATCATTTGTGGACACAAATCAATTGATCTTGAGAGCTTATATATTGATGAGGGTCAAGATATCCTTATTCATCACCAAAATACAAATATAAATAAGGTACACCCCTTAATTTCAACATCCCTAAAGGTCCTCTCCTTTTTATACACTATTGAAATTATCCCTACAGTTGAATGTTGACATATGATAGTAGTACTCTCCTTGATTGAATTACATATGAAGGTCCTTCATGCACTAAAATATAATTTTAGCTAGAAGGTACTCCTCTATATTCCTTCCACCCTACAGGGCATGGTTACGGAAAATTCTACATTAATTCTACGAACATGTAGACATTGAGATAACATAGTAGTACTCTCTATGATGGAACATTCTTCAAATGTCCTCTCGGTAGTAATAATTCATATCGGCAAGAAGGTACTCACATTGTTGATTAATATACATTAAAGACCATATATTTTTAGGCACATGGATGGATGGGTTCAAATATGTTATAATCCTTGTCAATTAAATGAACCATACTTTCTTAACTAGGATGTGGTTAGAGAGAACACTCATCCTACAGGCTCCCCCCTGCACCATTCCCATAACAATAACAACCCTACAAGCCCCACTACTCAAACAAAATATGTAGGAATCACCCATTATGGGATGTTCAAGTAGAATATTATTTGGAAGAATAATTAAAGGAATTTTTTCTTGTGAGAAGAAAATTGGAAAAGGAGGATATACCCATTATGTATTGTCCCCTAGCCACTTCTCAGTTTAACATTCCCAATTCATTGTCCAAAAATTCATAAACAACATCTGTCAAAATCTCTTGAAAACCCTCTTAAACCTAAATGTAATTTTCATGAATTATGATGGGTATGTGGGCCATGTTAATGTGTTGGAATTTCTTCATCATCAAATCATCCTGGATTCCCCTCCATCTACATGTTTGGCACAAACTGAGAAGCGAAAAAAAGAATTTCAATTAGTGTACCTCAATGCATTTCATAAGTTTCATCGTCTAATTTCGAACAAGCCACCTGGAATTCATATTTGAAGGTGGGGGAGCATGGATATTTACATTTCACCTTACTCCCTATAATGTATATCCAACTTGAAATGACACACTATATTGTTATTATTCCAAGGAATCTATTATGAAAAACCCATGTTCAAGAAAGAAAACATACTTAAGAAGAATAATCCTTCATTATGTCTCAGATGATTCAGGCTCAAAAAGATAAATCTATTCAAAGCATCTTAAACCAGGAAACAATAATATCATGTAGGAATATTTTATAAAGGAGTAAAATCATTTGGAATAGATAATATCCCCAAATGAAATCAGTTAATGTGAAGATTGGGAATTGTGTCCAGATCATGATCGAACATGGATAGATGAAATAATAGTGCATCGATGATAGAATCAGCTTCCACAGTACATGACATGACTAGTTCTATAGGGATTGTGAATTTTTAACAAAAAATGCACCCATAAAGCCAAAAAAATCTAAACTGAGGCAAAAAAAATAAGAGGAAAGGGGAAACCCCAACTGATATGACATGGGTTATTTTTACCTCACCCCCCGCCCCCCAAAAAAATTAGTATTTTCCTATCTAGGGAGTAAAACATGATGTATTGACTCATAGTTCAACCCATCTTGAATTTGATCTCCAATATAAAGGACATGTATGACTAGGCTATATATATGTTTTCTTTGAGTAACCCCTCTCCAAAAACCCCTATTAATATATTATAAAGGAAGGGAGAGATCCATCTGATGATGAAAAAAACTCTCCTACCATTTGACATCCAATACATCTCTCAAAAGGAATTATGTATCGGTGAACTTCATGTACATCAATATTGCAGGAGACATTAAAAATGTGGAATATGAAAAAGAACAAGTAGAGGATGGATTCATTTATAATCCAATCCACACTTAGAATGATGATGTATATACATGGAACCAGATAATCACCAAAAATTTGGGTTCTACCTTGATCAATCCCCCATTACCTCTGTAAAGACCCGCAAATTTCAAGGAAATTTTTTTCTTAATTTTCTTTGGAATTTTACAAGAGCGCAGCTTCAGACGGCACCAGATTCCGAGGCCCGGTGTGCCCGGAATCAATTTTCGAAGTTTGGCTCGGGTACGTTCAGTGAACGGACGAGCGGGTTTTTCTATCTTTTGAACCGGTGCCCGGAATCGAATTCTGAGGGCACCGATGAAATCGCAGCGCCGGTATTTTCTTAGAAACGCCTCTTCCGGAGTTGCGTTTGCTCAGACGTGGTTTTTAAATTTTGGGGCTTTAAGTCAGAAATAAAATAAAATTTGTGCGACAACTTTATTTTATTTCACTTAAGCTGCTTGGAAGCCACTTGAAGCCACTTAAAGGCGGCTTGATCTGAGTTGAACTGGATAGGATGCTATCCAGAAATATCCTACCCTCTTGGTAGGATATTTGTGAGGCAGGGCCCGCACGAGCCCCGCCGTTTCTTTCGCTAAGAAACGCACCCGCGAAAACCCGTCAAAGTAACTGAAAAGTCAACCGACGCGTTTTCTTAAATTCTTAACAGACCATTTAATTGAGCGGTTTATTTCGTGAATTAAATGGGCTGTTTCGCTCGTTGAATTAATTCAACGAACTGATGGGTCGTTACTTACGCTTTTGCGTTTGTTGGCATGTTTATGAAATAAGATCAACCTAAAAATCCTTTGAAAGGATTTGAGAGGACCTTTGTTTCTTCATCTCCCCTCCTCGCGAAGAACGCGAAGAACGCGAAGAACGCGAAGAACGCGAAGAACGCCGGCGACCAGAATTCGACGACGCACACCGTGATCTGCGACGTCGACGAGCTCTACCCGCGACGTTCTTCGGTGACGCCTCTTCTTCCGCGGCCGATCCTCGTTCGGCAATTAAGGTGAGAAATGAATCGTTTATTTCTCCCTTTTTATTTTCAATAACAACGGATTTAATTAATTAAATCCGTTTGTTCTTGATCCGGAGATTGGCGACGCGACGCCGGATACCGCGACGACGCGACGATCCCCCTTCTTCCGCGACGAGCAATCCCGCGACGATCCCCCGTCCGACGACGACAAGGTAAGGGTTGATTGGAATATTTTTTTTTATTTCCCGTGTTTATTCTTTTAAAATAAAGAACCCGATCTCGGAACAATTTTAAATTTATTTAAAATTGTTGATTGGTTGTTTCTATTCCTCTCGTTGTTTATGACTAACGCGGAGGGTGCGGGTCTAACGAACAAGACCCGGCAACCCTCCGCTGATCTTTTGTTGTGCGGATTTGGCGGACGACGACGAACCGTGCGGCAAGGGCGATCCGTTGATCCCGCAGTGAAGATCGGCCCCCGGGAGGAGCAATGGCGCAGACGGGAGGCAAAACGGGCCACCGGAGCATCTCCGGCAGCCCGCGGAAGACGGCGGCAGCGCGGGTCGTCGGCGCGCCGCCGTGGAGGAGTTCCGCCGCGGCTGAAGCCGCAGCGGCGGCGGCCGGTTCCGCGGCCGCGCGGAACCGGGGAGGGACGCGGCGGCCCGGCCGCGTCCGCCTGACAGGCGGCCCCCCGCAGGGCCGCGTTTTCCTCCAAGCCGCGGGTCAAACCCGCGGCGGTTGCTTCGGCCGCTCGGCCGAAGCCGAGCCGGCCGGTCCGGTCGGCCCGGTTCGGCCGACCCAGGGGGGGTTCGGGCCGGGTCGCCCCGGGCCCAGAACCCCCGTTTCGGGCCTTCTTCGGTCTTTTGCCCATATCTTGGGCCTGGGACCTCTGATTGAAGAACCGTCATCGGCTACGCGATCCTTGGATCGATACGGTCGTTTCGGTATATTATACTCAAGGTTTCGGAAGACTTTGGGTTCGGCCGGGTTGGTTCGTACACGAAACCAACCGGGCCCTCGGAGCGGAAACGCTCATAACTTGAGCTACGGACGTCCGATCGACGTACCGTCAGCTGTGGTAGTTTCCTCTAAGTGAGACGGAACTTTTAGCATACTCCGCCCGAGGATCGGACACAGGCAAAGTACGGTCGGGTTGGTTTTGCCCTAAAAACCAACCGGGCCCCTGGGACGAAAATGCCACTAACTCTCAGACCGGGCGTCCGATTGACGCGCCGTCTATTGCGTTGAGATCCTGTTGTCGTTACGGAACTTTTGGATACATCAACTTCGGACTACGTGTCAGTTGATGTATCAGCCTCTCGGCTCGTGGAGCGGACCCTCCTAAACGAGCTCGCTATGTGCGGGAACCCTAGCGCTGGCTGTGACTTCGACGACAGAGCAGAGATCCTCTGTGGACTGCGACGACGGCAGAGCAGAGATCCTCCGTGGACTGCGACGACGGCAGAGCAGAGATCCTTCGTGGACTGCGGCGACGACTGTGCAGAGATCCTCAGTGGACTGCGTCGACTACTGCACTCAGCGATCCTACGTGGATCAGTGCTACAGGTTCTGTGTGAGCCCGATCCTATGTGGGTCTTTTGCGGGGGTTAGTACCTATCGATCCTTCGTGGGTCCGACGACTTAGATGGATCAGTGATCATCTTTGACGTCATCTGAAAAAGTATACCTGGTTGAGCTGAATCTTATGTTACTCTCCTTTGTGGATTGTGTTGAACTATCCTATGTGGATTTACTGTTTACTCTCCTTGTGGATTTGAGTCTTGCTTTCCTTTGTGGATTGAGTTGTTCTTGAGCTCGTGAGCAGAGCTAGAATTGGGAACTTAGGTATATGTATGGGCATATACCTAAGTCGAGTCAGATGTTACTTCGTGATTGCATCTTTCTTTTGTGCTATATCCTTTGTGGATTTCGGGAGACCTTCGGGGGTCTCGGGGTCCTTACTGAGTAGCTTATACTCACCCCTGCACGGGCTACGCCCGCACCTTGTTGTGTTGGTTGCAGACGACGGACAGCGCTGATCACAGTTGGGGCGTGGAGCAGGACAGTACCTGGAGGTGGACCACTGGACGGGGCGTGCTCGGAGCGGACGTGGGACCCGAGGAGCCTGGAGGCTATCTGTACCCACCCTTCAGGTGGGATTGCCAGTGGACGACACGAGGCCGCCGTCTTTTCTTCAGTTGCTGTTCTTTACTTTTTCAGTTGTACTTTACAGTTGGGCTTGTATTTCCGACCCCCTTTACTTTTCTGCACTTTGTAGTTACTCTCCGCTTGCTGACTCTGTGGTGGTTGTTACTTATAAAGGCAATGCCTTCCCTGTTTACCGGGATTTTACGCCTTGGTGCTAGTCGCCAGCCCCTGGCCTATGGAAGGCGGGCTTGGGGTAGTCACGGCACGGGCCCCGAGGTCGGGTCGTGACAACCTCCTTAGTGAATCTCTACTTAAAAGAAGAATAATAGTAAGGTTGGATATGAACATACACATCCTTCTGTGGAGGAAGATCTCCCTTGCTAGAATAATTATTCACTCAGTAATAAAATTATTTAAAAGAGGTGAGATGGCTCAATCATATGTATCATAGATGTATAATTATTACTAAATATGATCCCTGGGTAGACCCTCAACATATACTTCAATGGTGGTACCTCCACAACATTTCTTCCTAGTAACTGATGTTGGTCTAGGAAATCATTCCCAATCAACACACAGACACTCTGTTTACTTAGACACAAACATGAAAGGATATAATGATTTCCCTCTACTATTGAGAAAACCATAGAAGGTTCAGGAAAATATTAAAAAGATGTACTCAGTTAGATATCCACCTCAAAATGTGGACGATATGATACATAGTGAAATTCCCATTCGTCCTCTAGTTTAGGATCATACTCAACCAGTCCCACTGCCACCACAAAACGGATGGATTCCAATGTTTCCGATATTCAACATACCATTTGACTCAAAATAATATAAATCCCACTATGTACCCCATTGTGACCCCAATATTGGAAGTCTAGAGCTGTAAGAAGCAATATAACTCAGATGTGTCATATGAACCCTACCCGGGGAATCATTTGTATGGTACACTATTTTTTGCATCTAGTTCAATCATGAGACGGAATGATATCCATCAGAAAATCCCCATACAGTTAAATCAACACTACAAAAGAAAATAATCACTATCCACAATAATTGAATATAGTATGAGAATGATAGATTATCAAATTTCATTTCTATTTGTAAATGGTTGCCCTATTCCCTAAACCAACCACCTCCCCATGAATATATTCTTTCTCTATGGATGGATAACCATGGCGATTTTATGTGAATTTTTCTCATCCCATTGAAATGTACTATTAGTTTTCTGGATTTCATCACTATGTCCCAAATAGTGAAACACTCCATAGAACAAAAAAAAGAAGTCTGGGATTGCTCCACCCATCCCAGGGAAAAGTGTAAGAATGGTGGAAGTGTCATCTGTCAAACATAATCTAGACTTAAAACCTGCTCTAGTTCCAAAAACCTACATAATATTTTTCATCACCCCTTGTTAATCAATTTGAATCTCCTTCCCAATAGGTATATCTATGGGGGCCATGGAGAAATCAATTTGATAAGTGAACGATTAAGCATTGCTCATTATGAGATGATCATGTATGTGTCTATTTTATAGCCATTATGGAAAATGATTTACTCCACCTACAAGAGATTCATTTTGGATAACCAGGTAGGTCTTGATGACAAACTTTATTATTGATCGTTTCAATGGATATTGGGGTACACCATTCAGGAGTGCTTCATCTTCAAATACCCCATTCCTAAAATGGCATATTCCTAGAATGTATTGTTGTTAATGCCACCAAAAAAAGTGGAATGTGTATCCACCACTTCCCCCCAATGAATAAGGTCAGTGGAAAGAGGTTTTATTATGAGGGAACATAAGTTAGATATTTTGAATACTCTAAATAAAAATAAAAATTCTCATGGTGTTCTCTCAGAAAAAGTGAAACAACCAACTATGCCCCCAATTTCTCTTGCTGCAATTCATCCTATTTCATCAACTCCACAACCCTCTAAAATCCATCAATATAAAATTTTTATTGACCATAGGGGAAATGGGAATGTGTGGGAATATTAACATATGTAAAAGTAAAATTTAGATCTAACCATCCTAGATTTTAGGCCCTTGTTTCTTAACCAGCAGGCACCACCCTGCTAAATTACACCAATAGAGATGTCCAGTCTATAAAATTCTTCCCAGGATGAGAATTTGATCTTTTGTTCCATAAATGTCATTAACTTATTGGATACCTTCTCTGATGATGAGTTACTATATGAACCTGATTTACCCACATTATATTGAATAACTAGAGGAAGAGGTCGTGTTATCGGAGGATACTGGGGATGATAAAACCACAATAGAAGCCAGTTATCTATCTGCACACCTTCTCAGACATTTAATGTTGTAGAGACATATGGAATAACCCTTTAGCATGTTCTATTTGAACAAGAAATATCTCCTTCCTCATCCTAAATTCAATATGTACCAATAACTCTACAATATCAATTAGAAGATGAAAAGGTGTCAAATCTCCCTCACTGTTCAGGAATACCTGTCAGGCTGAACAACAAAGAATAAGAGGGCCTTTATATATTGTCTCATAGGCTAGACAATATTCCTAAAATACTTATGTCACTAAACTGCTTATAAAGGTTTATCCCCATGCTAGTATGTGTTGGCCTTTAGAAAAATAGTATTACATGTTAATTTTTTTCCTTGGTACCAACCAATTTATCAACCATGGATTCCCTAAGATTATCAAATGAACTTAGGGAAGCACCCGTAGAGTCTTTACTAATCCCCCATGAGTTTGAAGGTGATATGGACAATGATGATGTATTTAGGAAAGAAACCAATTTTTTAGAATGTCATACAATTATTTCCTTAATATATTAAGATGAAGAATACATTATAGAAGGACATATCATAACCTTGTGTGTGTCCTACAAGATATATGACTTAGAAGTATTAAAAGTCTTTATTGATTATGGATCTAGATTTAATATCAATCCAGTATGAAAAATTATCTTGTTGGGTTGTGATGATGATAACACAGTAACCTCCACCATATGATTGAAAAGATATTATAAATGTGAGAATAATCGATTTGTCCAAATAAAGTCATGGAATAGTTTTGGGACCTAGTGGTTGATTCATAATTTCATATTCCTTGGTAGAACACAACCTATATCTTCTTGTTAGAAATACCCCAGTGGCATCAACATGTGGAAATCCTATCCTCATACCATCAATGCATCAAATAATTCCTTAATGGAAAATCATGATGTTTCAAACTAATAAGGCCCTATTAATATCCAAAGAGATTATTTATATCAGTGTTGGATTATATGAGGATAAAGGGAAACAACCCCTTGATGATGGTGTTGTTTGGGTCACAACACTGAATGTTATGGAAATCATCCTCGTTGATCCCTTTGAAGAGCTCGCCAAAGAGTATATTCTACCAGTCAAATAGATCGAGTGCATGATCCTAAATACATGTTCATATTCAATATAATTCATGATTTTTTCTATGTCCACTCAGTTTAGTACTGTGGAAAAGTTTTTTGACTCCCTAGATAGTGGATAAATCTTGGATGGAAAGGCCTTCATCCTATACCTAGTGCTCTAAAAAATCCTTCCCTTACCAACTGAGGAAGAATAGTTTGTATCATCACCAAAAGTGGACAAAAAACACACTTCCTTCACCCCTCAATCTTTCCCCTCTAATGTTTCATAGAAAATAAAACATTTTCAGCTAGGTTAGAGAATGTCATTCAATATTTTGAATATTATGTTATTGAATCCTCCCCTATATATGGAGAATCTATCCCATTACATGATCCCCCTCTTTAAAAGGATGAAGAAGATGAAGAGGAGGAAGAAGAGTAGGAGGAGAACCCTAATGATTACACTCCACCATTTGGGTAGGGAGTTTCTACCACCATTGAGGAACACAGGTAATTATTTATATGTATATAAGAATATCCAAAACGAACCATGATTTTTATAGACATGTATTCTGAAGAGAATGCGGTATATAAATACTTGATGTGGTAATATTGGGATGCATTCAACTGGAACTACACAAAATTTATAGGCCTTGATATGAAGGTGAAAACTAACCACCTTGGCCTATCAGAGGATCACTAGAGCTATAAACAAGTAGCCCAAATAATTCACCTGACAGATACTATGAACATTGAGTCTAACATTGACAAGTTAATTAGATCAAACATCATTAGAGAAGACCAATAACCTAAATTGATTGATAATATCATCCATCTCAAGAATGAAAATGGGAAACTCATTGTCTACATTGATATTAAATATATGAAATGGAATTGGGCAAATGGTGAATTCTAGTCTCGATCACAGAACTACTGATCAAGCATACTACTAAATGTATGTCTGTCTACTCCATGGGTGTATTTTCAAGATATAATAAAATCCTAATGTCCCAAGAAGAAGAATAATCCACCACATTTAGATACCCCATTGAATATTGTTCTATCGGTAAATTCCCCTTGTCTAAAAAAAACTGACACCGTGTACCAATGTTCCAGACATTAAATATTCAAAACATTACTAGGAATATTTTTTGAATATTATCTTGATGACCTAGTGGTTACATCTTGATAAAAATATGATCACCTAGAAGATCCAGAAGTCTTATTCAAAAAAAATCAATAGTATAACCTAAAAATGATCCCTTTTAACTTCATTTTCTGAGTTACCATGGGGAAATGTTTTCACATCCTCATACACCATCATTGAATCAATGTCTACCACTAAAATACAATAGTTATCACTATCATGTAACCCTCCTAAAACCATATATGGTTGATAGTAATTCAAGAAAATTTGGCCTATATCCAATGATTAATAGATAATTTTCATATAAAATGTATTCCCCTCACCACATGGATGAATAAGAGGGTTACATATTAGTGGGATGATTTTTCTTCAAAAACATTCCTAAATATCTCGATATATCTATTAAAACCACTAGGGTTGATCTCTCCTATCCAAGGAAGGACACTTATTTTGTATCTGGCAACCTTAGAGAGATCTAAATGTGTTTTCCCCAAAAAAATAAATGAGGTAGGCAGTAAAAACATTCTACAACATCTAAACTAGACAATAGTAGATTCTTTGACTTGTTATTTGGATATCGAGAGGAGCTATCTAGCATTAATGTTTGTGGTCCAAAACATTTGGCACAATCACCAACATTAGAAGTTCTATTTTTCCTCTCATAGAAACCCACTAAAATAAATTCTCAGCCATTTTATGTTGACTGGAAATCTTTCATGGTGGGCTATCATCCTACCCCAGTTTGACATTTAGTTCAGGGCTCAATAGGCGGTCAAAATCCAGGCATTAGAAAATTTCATGGAAGAGAACCCCTATGTATAAATAACTTAATTACATACAGAATTACCTATGGAAGAGGTATTATCTATTCAATAGTACCCCCAAACATGGGAGATTCATTTTAACAGTGCATCTAGAAGCTTGATAGGAAAGAGTATGGAAGTCCCCTAGTTGAAAAAAGTTAATTTGAGAGTCATACTCATATATATAGTGAATTAATTATTACATTACTCATTCCAACTATACTAGGTGTGCATGAATAATGAAGTATAATATCCGGATCCCATTGCATGGACAGAGAAAGGACATCAAGTATAATTAAAATACTAGAAGATAAATGGAAAATCAATATTGGTCATCAAGAAGGTTAACAATGATTATTGTATCAAAATTAATGATATACCCCCTACTAAGGAACAGTTTAAGACTGTATAGGAATTTAATTTGGAATTGACATTGAGTCATGTCCCATGATTGGAAAATTAATAAGTTAATGCCTTATAGAATTTATCATCTTCTCTAGCTGATACATTCTAGGATGAAACAATCATCAGTATTTCACATAGTTAGATGGTATCTCTTTTAATTCCGTCCAATATTGATGTGATTGATGATATTATCCCCATACTCAACACAGATGGTCGTACCACTTGCTGGACGACACCCATTGGGGACTACCATCAAAATAGAGATATCTGACTGAAAGGATTTTAGAAGGAGTCATTTCAAATGAGAGAAATTAACATTTTTCTATGTGACTTCCTGAATCATCAAAATTATCTAAATAAGTTAATATTTTATAGGGTCCTTCACATGGTTATTTATGGATAATAAACAACTACCATCATGAAGGATGTTTACATGGGATCCAGTGGTGATAAAATATCTGGACAGAAGTGTTCCCACAAAATCTGATGGTTTGAGTACTTATAGCTCTATCTAAAGCAAGACATCACCATATTAGAAAATAATTTAAATTCCGAAAAAGGCTAATGATAACATCATTCACCAATACCTAGAGTTTCAACCTAGATCGAAGTACTCCTGGCCATTTTCCATATGCAGAATAGATGTCATGTGACACTATCCTCCCACCAAGGGGAATAATTTCATTTACATTTTTACTATAAATGACTTCATCTCCAAGTGGGATTAATCTATAAGACTGAAATATTTTAGGAAAAGTAACATTTTTATCTTCATTAAATACATAATATTCACTATATCTTGTGTCTCTCCTAATATAGTTGTGGAAAAATGAACCAATTTATGTTCTGATGAATTAGAGAACATATATCAGCTGTATAACATCGAGCTCAACCATTCATCCCATTACCATGAAATAGATTTTATATATATATATATATATATGTATTGAAAAATAAATTATCTAATATACTCAATAATATGGTAGAAAATGGGAAGGGTATCTTCTAAAAAATATCCTAAATTCCTTGTTCACCTACCAGACCATTTCCTACACTACAACACAGGAGACAACATACACATTACTATGTGGGACAAAAGTCGTATTCCCATCGATGTTTTATTTCATTCACTCCATGTTACAATATGGGATCAGTTATACATGGGTGGATAATCCTAAAAAGGGCTGGATGATTTGGAGAAAATCTTTGAGAAAAGATTGCATATGTTGAATCATTTCAAAGTCCACCAAAACTGAATTTCTTGAGCCATTATAAAAATGTTTTTCATAAAATATATCTTCAAAGGAGAGATAGTTCTAGTCCTTAGGGCATCGATGGTCGAAATAATGAACCCTCTAAAACAGAAACCCAAATGGGAGAGACCTTATGGAATACATGAATTATAATCCAACGGAGCTTATTATTTGATCTCTATGGATGGAGAGCCCACCATGACACCCACCAATACAAGGTTCCTAATGAATTATTTTATGTTACCATAAGACATACTCATCAACATCACATGATGTTAATCTACATGGAACATAATATTGGTCTCATAATGTTAAACTACATGTTACATCCACCTGATCACATGATGATAGAATTCAAGGTACATCATCTTAGTCGCATGACATTAAACTGTATAGCATCAATGTTCCCCTCTCCATGACTATAAAATGAATGTACAAGATTCAAAACCATATGATGATAAACTGCCTACCCACATCCTTGTATATATGAAATTAATCATTTCAAATGGTCTAGAATATATGATCATTAACTGGAAACCCATGTACAAGTATCATGACCTAAAACTATATGCACGCCTCATTGGGAAGGCATAAATGGTGTGTGGACCTTCCTAGTCCTTATTTACAGCATGTTTGTTATTAAACCACATTAAACATATCCCTTATGAATTTATCACCCCTTGGTCCAAATTCAATAACCTTAAACTAATTGTGAACATCCTCATCACATGATGTTATGTTTCTTGGGAATCATCATTTTAATCAACGGTTCACCGCACATGATCTAAATCTAGGCGAGAGAAAGAAAAAAACCCATATCCACAACATTAGATTCATATCCATGTAGAGATTCTCTTTCTCTAGAACTATGTGTGGCTTGATTCCTATCCGCACAAGATACATAGTGATGTCTATATCTCATTCATTAGTCTCATCCACAAATTTCCTTCAACTCATTAGTTTTTTTCTTATCATCCATTGGCTTGAATACATATCTTCATGTTAGGAATATGGTTCTCTCTTTTCAAAAAATCAACATTTTACATTTCAAAAGATTGTAAACTACATAACATTGTTTTTCTCATTGTATGATGTTAAACTGAACTAAACTATAATGTTCTCACAAATTAGAATGTTTTTCATAACATTATAAACATACCATGGAATATTATGTAATTACGCACAACAGCATTCATGTACAGACAAGATATGTAGTGACACTTGGATTTTACATCTTGGTCTAGCCACCCCAATTGAAAAAAACCCCCCTCCCTACGTATGGGTAAGACCAAACTAAGGATGCATTCATCGATAACTACATACAAACTAATTCTCACCATAATGAGATATTTAGTGAAATTTGAATCACATGGCTTGGGCCAGGCCACAATATACAGGAAATGTTCCTTCCCCTACAATAAAGATAAAACAATGCAAGGGACTCCAAAGTGGGTCCTATATAGAAGACCGTTATAATTCAAGTACCCTGACCCTTTTCATGAGTCAAATCAATGCAGGGAAGAACATAAATAACTATGGGTGTCATGATTATAATTCTATTGGAAAGATAGTGATGTTCATACCCTAATATAAGGGACTATATATGAAAAATGGTAAAAATTACCTCATAAAAACCTGACTAAGAAATATAGAGAGTTCTTGTTCAGTACTACATGTGGATTGATTCCCCTCTAGACATGAGATGTATCGACACCCAGATTTCCATTCTTAGGCCCAACCACAACATTTTCCCTCTTTCACATTGGGTCACCTCTATCCTCACCACATGATTTTAAACAATAAAGGGTCTGAGAACTATGTGTTGTGGGATTATTATTCCTATAGATTATGTAATGATGCTCTAACATCCAATACTTGGTATAGCCACAAAAAATGATAAAGATAACTTCGTCCATGTGTACGAGTATGATCTGAACAGGATACCCTATTCAAGAACTACAAAAATATTGATTAGTTTCCACAAATAATACGTAGCTACACCAAAATTTTACATCCTTGTGCATCCACTTCATTGAGAAAATACCCCCTCTATTCATATGGAAAAGACCACCATAGATAGGTTTTGATCAAAAAATACATGTTAAATTATTATCACCATAATAAGATACATTGTTATTCCAAAATTCTACATATTGTTCTATCCACCATAAATTTAAAATTCCTATATAATTTCTTTAATCACATGTGTGTTGAGGAATAAACCCTTTCCATACCCTTGTTTCTTACATATAGCACAACTCACATTGACTTATGATTTTTGGAAGTGGGTTCCTTGCATGATCAAGGTGTTTCCAATCAAAATTGGGTTGTCATGGCACTTTCAGAATGACCTTAAATGGTATACCAATTGATGATACTACATTACATTAAATCTTAATTCAAATGTGATTACCACATAGAAAAAAATGTGTGTGGATCAGTGACATATGTCTTCATTCATGGTGGTTGATTAGATTCTCTGACGCACAACATGAAACTGCATAGTACATAATGAACTACTTGTTGCCTGATTATCATTTTGACAAGATACATAGTAACATCTAGTCCCTCTTTCATAATACTATCCATGGGGTAATGAACAAGGTTAAAAAAATGGACCCATATTTAATGTGTAACAATAGATCTATTTAATAGATCTCAAGTTTGGGTTCCTCATTCTAGGATCTATCAAATAAATATAAATCTCTCAACCTATAAGTCAGATCTATATAATGAATTTCAATCTCTAGGGTCATTTGTAGTCTGAATATATCTTATATTCCCAAAAAAATTTCATTCATTCACCATATTATGTGCCTTAGGAAATTCCATATCAGCACAATATTACCAAGGACATAAAAATGTAGGGTTAGTTTCGTGAGGACACCTTTGTTTGACAATGTACTATATTCCCCAGTTGTCTCATCATAATATTCACATACAAAAGGCATATCAAAAAAAGGAATATTTATCCCTTGTAGGGGCCTATTATATCTCCATAATCATAAATGTCATTTTTCGACATATCAATTATCTTTATCATGGAATACTTAGAATCATGGTTTACTATTTCTTCTCCCCTCATGCTTGGGGAAAGTCAGAAAATCAATGCATGATTAGCCACCCATTTATAATCATTTCTATCAATAATTATCCTATCCATATTACCATAAACTACACGACCCCACATCATCCTCACCACATGATATAAAATTGTACCAAAAATTCACTAGTAACGTGACACTAAACATTGTGATATTGAGAAATACATATGGTATCATTCAAGCCATTTTAGGATATGTAGTGAAACCACAATGTTCATTATTGGGTCTAATAACAACAAAATATAAAAATTCCCCTTCACAATTCACGAGTACAACCTATATGGGATTTGTAATAAGAACTACATAAGGATTGATTCTCTTTATGACATGAAACATAGTGGCACCCAGGTTTTATATCTCGTTTCAAACACAAAAAAAACTCCCAAATATATTATGCATGAGATACCTTGATGTAAAATGGATTTAAAATATGAGAATAATAACCACATTTTTTTTCTCTTATTAAAAATAAAATTCATTTTCCACATTCTACAGTTCAATCATTGTATGGGGGGAACCTTACATGAACTACTTCTATCTTTACTCATGTTATAACAATATACATACTGAACCCTGGATCCCCAATGTTGTGTATAGTCATAAAGTAATAATTTCTCCAATTTCTCATGTTGATAGGTTATCCCTACAAAATATTTTTCTAGAATAAGAACTATGTATGACTTGATCCTTCTTTCGACAATAAAGGTAGTAACGCCCAGACCATATATCTCTTTCCTAAAAAAATGAAAAAAAAATCCTTCATATGTATGGAAAAAAATCATGTAAGGATGATATTGGAATCCAATACAACAAAATTTAGAATAGAAATGCCCATTTAATGTTTTGGAACTCTTTTTTCACAAACTAAACTCTTTTTCATGAATGGACTGAATCACCACAAACCTCTAAATCTATTTGAATCCAAAGGACACCGTTGTTTTAAAGGCATAATATTCCCATTTCACTCTGCATAAGATTACAATAAAATTTCATATCATCCATATAAAAATTCATCTTTTGGAGAGTATTTTACTATATCTATACAACACAGTTGAAATTACATCCCACATCACTCATTAGATTCAGAAACCCTACAATTATAGCTTATGAAATTCCCCCATCATTCCCAAAGATGGTTGTACATTATTAGACGAAGTATATTGAAAATGAAAAATAATTTATTCCTATGGCTAGGCCAAGTGATCGTAAATCTTAAAAATTTAATGTCTATGTTTTATGACATTAAAATACATAATTGTAGTCTTACACCATTCTCCAACCCTCATTTAGAAAGCCAAAATCCTTAATGAGTTTTTTTCATTCAAGGTCAGCGTCGAAATTTATGTTGTCATTTTAAGACCAAATTCCCTTGACAAACCAACCATTTTAGTTTTGAGAAATCTGAATTTTCATAAAATTACATGGGAATCAAAAATGAAGGGTTAGTTTCTTGATGTAACTTTTTTTAATATTAACAATATACCCTAGTTGTCTCTACATTAGCACCCCACAATAAAAGTCCTATCTACCAAAGGAAAACTTTTCCCTAAGAGAGGCTTTCCCTACAACCATACTCCATGATAAAATCCTATTGGACACCATTCTTATTGTTACTCCATATGTGAATTACCCATATCACATCTCATATTTTGAAATCACAAAACTTGGGTCAATAAAATTCCCACATTCATTTCAAAAAAAATACTGGGGAATTATTGGCTGATATTCCCTATTGGTTCCCTCACCCCATAATCTATGTTCAAATTAGTTTGACCTAAAATAGAAGTGAAATTAGTGAGATTTTAAAGTCTATAAACTACCCCAAAAAAGTCACATAACTCTCTAGTTAGAAGACCACAAAGGGAACCCTGGATGAAAGTTGAGTACAAGATCTCTAAACCTATGCATTGCAAGGATTAGAAAAAAATTGTGAACAATAAAAAAAATTAAAAATGGAAAAAAACTTGTTAGGTCAAAAAATTAAAAAGGATGGCCCAAAAATGTCAAGTTACACCAACTAATTCCACAAAATAGTTGACTGAGGAAAAATTAGGGTGGTTATATGAGATAAAAAATGGTTATATGGTTTGTCTTGTATCCCTAGAAATAGTTGAGACTACGCTCTCTGAGTCCCATCGCTCATGGGAAAAATAGAGCATTATCTGTTATTTCATTCAAGTCAGGGGCACATCTAGATTAGAATAGGAACCCCTTTTCTCAACTAGAACCCATTCCAATGGGATGTATTTTTTGGGTGCTAAAAATTTCAGAGTTAGGAGGAATAAAATTTCAGCCATCTTATTGTTGGAAAATTTAACTAGAATAAATGTTGATGAATATTTTTAGAGAATAAAAGGAAAAAAGGATGGATGTGGTCCACATATACATCTCACTACATGGACCACCTCTATACATGGTGCCTGATGAATGAAATAGTTCTTGGTACATGGATTGATTTGGAATTTTAGATGTTGATTTCTATCCCCCTTAAACAACCACACTCCAAAATGATTTCATTTTTTTTTGTGGTAAATTATGGAATTTTTCACCCCCATGAATTAAATCAGTAATTTTCAAAGGATTTATTATAGGGATCCAACAAATAATGGCCCCATGGGACACCACAACCATCCAATCTAGTAGTAAGTTGTGCCGCTTCACTATAAAAACTTGATAGGGGAAGTGTTGGAAAATATTGATGAATAGTTGAGGGTAGGTGCTGGAGAAATCATTTCCCATCGTAAAATCACCATACTATCCACATTCCTAAAATTCCCTATGGAATACCCCTTATTAAAAGTGAATAAATCACTCCATAATCCATACATGGTTGAATATTGTGAAAAATCTCCTTCATAGAAGATTATATGTGGAGGAAGTGTCATTTACAACATGAGGCATTATTTTCTGAACCCATGAATGAATAAATTAATTCATGTACAAACAATATTTAGCCTAAAATTTGTAGAAGATCCTTTAAGGATAATTATTTATAGATGATCCTTCATAGAAACTCTTTCACAGATAATCTTTCATGGAAACTACTTTGTAAGTATCTCTTATGCAGTGAACCCTTTATGGCAAACCATTTTCTAGAAACACATCACATATGATGCTTTGTGGAAGACGTTTCAATAAAAACCCTTTTTAAAAGACCATTTATAGACTCTATTTGTGGATGTTTCTTTGTGGAAAATTATATGATTCCATCACTATGATTCCATTCACAATGGTTTTCACTCTCACTGGTTTGTACCATGGGTGCTATGCCCCCACACCACCACCCGAGATCACTTCTAGGCTATGTTACCGACCTTGTGAGCCCTTACCTTTGCTACCATCAATAACCTTCACAAAAAATGGATCATCACACTGCGATATTTTTGGTCTGGGTTGAAGCCATTTTGTGTTGATCCATACACATCACTAATTCCCACCTTATATAATACCATGAGTCTAAACATTCCTCATGCACCTCCTAAAATCATATCACCTGACTTATTTTATAGGTTAAACTAGATAGATCTACTTTTTCATAATTTCCAAGATTGTTATTTTTAGGTATATTCCATATTGTTTTCCTAACCACATTACATTAAATTATATTGAACTCATTCCCAAACATGATATTAAACACTTATGTCATAATCCTAGATACATGAAATTAAACTGTAGTATACCCTATATTGAAAACATGGGATTCCATATGAGGAAAAACTGATATTCCTTATGAATCAATCATAAGATTCCCATGAAGCAATCATGAGATGAATTACAACCATTTAATTTGGAGTCTCTATAGAATTATTCCCCAAACAGTGTAGGGAATCCCTCATGGAGTATGCCCCTAGCCTTCATTTCATGATACAGAACTCTTGATCCTTTTCAACTGAGTCTTGGGAAGTCTCTAGATAGATCTCCATATGTGACTATCCTAGTTACCAAAATAAATGAGGATACTAGAACACAAAAAAACCTCTATATCTTCATTTAGTATTTAGCACCTCATCAACCAGCGGACAGAGTGGATGGTGCAATCTTTAGATCCACTACATCCTCTGGTTCTCACACCGTGCATGACTCCCATGGGATTTGAGTTTATTTGTGGTATACACATCCAAATAATTAAAAAACTTCAAATGGGAAATCTTAATGGATGAAATCCACAACCTCCATTCAAATGGGTATCCTCCATTCATATACCCCACACCAAATCTAACCAAGATCAATCATCATGTGGAGAGAATATTTCATGCATAACCCCCAAACACATGGGGTACTTGTAGGATATAAGCCCCTAATATTTTCCCCTCAAATGAATATCTTCCATCCATAATCCCCATTTTTAAGGGACTCATAAATGTTTTAATTCCCAAATTATAGAGATATGTGGTATTTGATTCCCAACTAATTTGGAAACATATAAATCCTCCATTAGGGACAAACCCAAAAAAATTCACACTAATTTTCTCTAGGCCACCTTCCTAGTAGGGGTTATAATACCAACTCCATAGTGTAACCACGGGTTACATAGAATCATCCAACAAAATAATGGGATCCATCTTCCACAATGGAATTCTAGTGCCTTGTATGAAATTTAGATGACTGAAGATAGAAATGTGTTCTATGTAGTCTTTCTCTTGAATCAACTATGCACACAAACAATTCTAGCACATGAAAGTCATAAAAAAAGAAATTAAGGATGATCCATTATTTCTATCACATTTATTCATGTTTCAAAAAACATGTATAAATGACATGACTAGTTCTTATGACTTATGTATCTACTCCCTTATGTTACATGTAAAGTAATTTTTCATTAATGATAGCATTTGTAGAAGAAAACCCATCTAATAAATTTCTATCATTTTTCAGAAACCCTAATTTTTTGGTAGTACAAATATGAACTTACATGAAATATTATATTACATATATATATATGTATATACTATTTAGAAATATAGGCATTTAGTATATACTCCCATACAATCCAGGTATATATTTATATTAATATTTATATATTATAAGTTGGAATTACAATGTGAACTATTTGTTACACTATAATACATTTGATATATTGAGTTTTGTTTCTTGGAGTAAGGAACTACAATGTGAAGACTATCTAGGGTGAGGGATGTATCGTGATGATCTAGGTTGTGACACATATGGGGGAGGTATGTGCAGCCATGACCCTCTAAGAATAATTTAGTATCATCCCCAGAGGGGGAGTGTTATTTCATGACCCAAGGGGTCATACCTCAAGGGACCCACTGTGCCTATTTTTTAGGATTGGTATACCAATAATTTATTGGTTAGACACACTATATTTGAAATTTTATTTCCTTAGAATCTTTATTTGGGAATCACTCCCCACCTTGTTTCTCACCCATAGAATCCACTTGAGGTACCCCAAATTTATGGTAAATAAGAGAATGTATTGTCATATTATAGACAAGTAATCTCTCATCTTCCCTCCCCAATTACTCTTGTTGTTTCATCTATGATTTTTAGATTTTCATTAAAGGGATTTGATGATGATTAAGCCAATAATTATATCATCATGTAATGATTTTTCATTATTATTTACTGCCTTGAGGATGATTAAAGGGGGGACATGCCACAAAACTTTTATGTGGTTCATTATAGGTGAAAAAATAGTTAATTTTTAAAATATTTCCACTGAATTATAATGTAATTAGTACCTAATTAGATTTCACTTGATATGTATTTTTTTAATAGGATGTTCAGGGGAATTAAATGGCATAAGGACATTCTAGTGATAAAGGATTAGACCAAACATGACCACTAAGTGAGATTTCAATTATTATAACACAATGAATAAAATTTAAACATTATTTATAAATTATTAAAATTTATTATTGATACTTTCTCTATTTAGATAGTATATTAATGGAATGGGGGAGATAGGAAAAAGAATATATTGAAACTCTGAGTATGGATTATGGTACGTAATTTCATTTTATTGGTTTATGGTCCCTTTAGTACTAGAAAAAATTCATGTATAAATGTGATTACAAGTATGTTATTTGAGATTGATTTGGGGATTTTTAAAAGGGTCCCATTTGAGCCTTAGTGTTACAGGTTAAGGGATTCTAAGTAGATATCCATGAGGAAATGAACTGTATATTGATGAGGCCTATAGATTACGTGGATTGTCGGGGGGGAATAATTGTTAGACCTATGAACTCCTTGACTGAGGAGAATGGAATAATAGGTATAATACTAGTAGATTTGGATAGCTGTTTGGCATAGTATTTATGTGTCATCATGTTGTGGAAGCTTGAAATCACACTCTCTAGTTTTTTTAGTGGAATCTTATTATTGTAAGGATTGGTCATGATCATTTTCTTATTGGTGTCCCACGAGGGAGTAGTTTGAGAATCTGATATGGTTATGTAAGTATAATCCATAGACATGTCATGATTTGAATGTTTTTAATTGGATAAACCTATGGGTAGATCAATTGGATTACAATTGGTAAGTATAAGGACTTTGTGTATCAGGGAATATTCGTGGAGTATGAGCATCTTCTATGAAAATTAAAGGTTTTGATGGGTTTTAGAATTGTGATAGATATTGAGTAAGGATTTATAGGTGATACCATTTGATCCTCCTTGGTATCACATGGCTTGAGTAAGATCCTTGATGTTCCACTTGGACAATTGTGACAAATGGGATGGGTTGGTGAGTTGGATTTGTATTAGGGGCCTTGAATAATTATAGTTAACAACTTGGGTAGAGGATTTTTTCCATGGTGTCAATATTGGGTAGAATGTGTTGAATAGTAGTGGAGTTTTTGATTGGGAATGCATGTGCAAAGATAATGTTTAGGCTTTGGTAATTTATATTATTTTCATTATTCCATATTTTTTAGCTAATTTATATTTTTTTATTCATTGATGACTCATAACTCTACATAAGAGTGTGGAGGTATGAGACATGATATGAGATGAATTATTGGTCAATACCATATGTTAGTGGGTAGACGTAAGGGTGTGATACCTAAACTTACCTTGAGTGGGATATGAACTGTTATAATGAAAAACAAAACCATACCGTAGTGAGAGGGTTGTTGTGAGGATGTGATAAAAGACATTACAACATGTGAGAGGGTAGTGGTCACGATGTTATATTGGACCTTACCCAATTTGAGAGGGTAATAGTAAGGTTGTAATGGAGGAAATTACACTAGTGCGAGGGTAACCATTATGATATGGTGTAAGACCATACAATGAAAAAGAGGGAAGTGGTTATGATGTGGTAAAAGAAACTATCTTAAGTGATAGGGTATTGGTTGGGAAATTGTGCTAGAACATTCCCTAAATTATAGGGTGGTAATGTGGGGCTAGATATAACATCACAACGTGATGTATAATACCACACTATGTAAGAGGGCGTAGGTTGAGATATAGATATAGGAATGGACCCTAGGCAACATGGTTTGGATTTTGGGTTCAGTTCAATAGAAATTTTTCATTTTCTTTAGAAAATGTGAGTGTGGTTATGTGTTATCATGGATTTATTATAACCCAATGACTTGTTATTATTTCTAATGTGTCCCACATTACAACAAGATTTTACCCTATATATAGACTGTATATGATGGTTAATATGATGGTCACATGGTTAGAACCTACTATGTTTCATTTCCACACCTGGTATGAGAATAATATTTAACATAAAAACCTTATGTTTGGTTTTCCGGTGATATGTTATAGATGATATGGCTAGGGTAGTAGGATGGATGTTAGGAGATTGGACCATGGAGGGTCCCATGATTAATAGTTTTGTTTACCTAGATGTTTTTTCTATTTTTAATATTGTTCATCCGGTTGGGTGGAAATTGTAGCATGAGTGTATGATGGGCATGGGTTTCATTTTAGTCATGTCATGAAAATTCAATTTGTATTTTCTTTTTGAAACTTTCTTGAAATTCCCTTAATTTACACTGAATATATTGGATATTCCTGTAACGTAACTATTATATTCATGATGGTAACAGGAGTATATTCTACATATGCTTCTCATAGTCTCTTAATGATTGTTACAAACCTTTTGTTTATGGTGAGTCTTGTAGGAGGTCGTGTGGTACATAAACTAATGTTTCATACAATCAATTTTAGTTCTGAATTTATGAAATGGTAAGAGAGTGTTTTTTTGTTTGAATTACAATTAATGACCAGATGTTGGTGGTAAAATATCTCTTGTGCTTGAAATAGACCATATAACAGGTAGTAGCTAACCTCGACACAACTATTGTCCATGATAATAGGGGAAAAATATTATTATTCATTGATTTGCACTATTTTGATAGATATTTTTAATCATGATTGATTTTTATTAGGATATGTTATAGATTTTTTGGTAATGACCTAGGGTGGAATGAGATCTTGAGTTAAAGAATTATATTAGGCATATAGGTTTACAAATAATTGTGTATGACTTATTATTTGAGATGGATGATTTTTATGGAAGTTATGTTTTTTTATAAAACCATTTAAATTGGAATAATTTTGTGATATGAGTATTGATTAATAAATCATCAAAAAATAATTTAATTTCAATTTTCCCAAACATATTATTTATAGATAGTTAGATAATTGAAAAAATTATGGGGTTTTTTGTTTATTGTTTTAATATATTTATACTTTATATCATGATATACAACAAGACTAGAGTGGGAATGTTAGGATTTGATATTTCTTATGAGGTATTATTGGTATGAGTGCTTGTGTATTGTTTTCAATTGGGTGGGAGGTTTTAGTTGTTGAAGGAATACATGAATAAGTTGGGTAGATTGGGGTGGGTCTAGTGTTTGAAAATGATGTTCCCCCTCAAGATTAATTAAAGGGGTCTATGGATAAGTAATGGTTACAACTATTATAAAATTGGTTTATTGTTGTATTGTATGGGATTGTTTAACCTTATTTTCATGATAGGAAACTGGTGAGTTTTTTGGAAGAGATAAATTCATATTAGTATATGTCCTTGGTTTAGAGAATCATGGGTGTATGTTTCAGGTGTTAATGAAATGATTAAAATATGTGATATTATGTGTTTTTTGTTTATCTTAGGAACAACCTTGGCTATGTTTGGAATGTGGGAACTCTGAGTGATTCGTGAGGGGTTCGTTGGCCATGTATAATTGGGTGAATTATGATTGGATAATATTTTTACATTGGATTCCATAGACAATATTATATTTGGATTGGGTCATGATTATTTCTTATATTATGGAAAACAATAGATTTCATGGTTGGAGTAGTGGTGAGATGTTGTGACATGATTGAAATATAATGTTCAGAGTTCCATTGGATTCTTTTTTTCAGGGCTCGAGGTACCATGGAATCATGATTGAATATTGAGATGAGATTGTATGGATGTGTCATTATGAATGAAAATCTAAATAGTATATTTGATTTAATGAAAATTAAATGCTAGGTAGGTTCCCATATAAATCTATATATTGTTAAGAAATATATCCATTGGGTTGTTCCTTGGTGAAACTAGTAGAGGAGAAGAAGGAATATTTAGAATCACCAATGGTGAGTACAGAAAGTGAGAAATGTTGTATTACTGTTCATGGTTCTTTGTTAATCATTAATTTTCCTTTAAGGATTAATAGACATTTTTAATGATTATTTGATGATCTTCAGTTGCTTGTATTGGTTCATTATATAGATATTGTTCATATAAAATAGATCATTAGTTGGATGTTTGCATTTTTTTTAGTGGAGGACCATTGATTAATGATGGATTAAGGGAAAAATCATAACTAGATAAAGATAGGATGATGAAAGGTCTTATTGTCCCCTTGGTGGGAAGAATGAGGTATAACATTTGGAGAGGTTAAAAAATGTGAGATAGCATTCATGGTATTATATAAAGAAATTAGTTTAGTTTCAACAAATCAATTGATGTGAATTTAGTGGTTAGAACATTTCATTGTTCGATGGTGTTGAACATGAATTGACTAGTTCATGTGGGAATTTTTTGGGTTATTTCAATTCATCTGGCCAAGGAACAAGGTTGTTGGGATGACGTTATTGATTTTCAATGGGAAGGGATCTGATGAAGTAAATCCTAATGAAATACTTTTGTTTTTGTAAAACTATATATGTATGGTTATTGTATGGAAATTAATGTAGTGGGGGAATAATTTTAATCTTATCACAAGATCCATGTTTCCAAAGGTAGTGATCAATGTTGTGAATTTTTAAATTCCAGTTATAGGTTGTAGGATATACAATTTTATGATACTTGGGATAAAAGTTTACAAATATATATTTGGTTCCATAACTAGGTCAGTTTTTGTGGGTTTTCCATTGTGATGTTCATCATCAATGAGTTCACTGACTAATTATGGATTTTTATTGATGAACAGGTTTGGAGGTGCTCTTATGTTCCATGATTTCATTCAGTTTGAGGTTTCTAGTTTTTGGTTGTTGATCAACATTGGGGTGGTACATTAAATATTTTAAGAAAAAAACTATGTAGAAGGGTATATAAGCAATTTTATATGTGATTTCATTTCAAAACTAATTTTATAAAAAAGAAATGTTGATTAAATGATGAGGGATCCATGTGTTGTATCATTTTGGGTGTTTTTAGAAGAAATCCATTGGTTTGGTAGAGTTTAGAATAGTGATAACATGTCCATTATTAATTAATCATATCTAGTGAAATACAATTTCAATGATTGGATTGGGTATCAATGGGTCATTATAGAAACTTATCATGGATGATAATATTTATAATGGGAAACTTGTAATGAGTCACATTGTTATGTGTTATGTAATTTAATGGAAATGATAATTTTTTAGCTCATGAGTAAGGGATGTTTGGAGGGATTAAATTTAGATTCTAATGTTATGTAGTTTGGAATTATAATGGAGATATTTTTACTCATGTATAATGTGTTTGTTGTATTCTATATTTTTTCGGAAGAAGTTGGAGGATCTCTACCCAGTGGTGAGATGGAATTATTTTGTTTCCTTCCACACTACAACCATAGGTTTCATTGTAATTATTTTGAAAGGGTGTGGTTGTCCTATAAATCCCCTAGTCACACAATAGTGTAGGTTTTGGAGATACTGGGTTTTTTTAAAAGGAGGGAAACATAGAATTAATTTTTGGTCAGACCAAAATTCAATTCTCAAATGAGAGTGATGTGTTGTGACTTCATACAATATAGTGTAAAGGCTGGTATGGGGCATTTTCACCATGAGGTATAGTGTCACACTACAAGGGTTTAATTATTGATTTTATTATAGTTACTAAGAGGTTCATTATGTTACGAACCTCTTGATCACTTCGTAATTCAACCCCTATGAGAGAGAATGGCACTATGACCCAAATCTCCAATCTATAATGGGTTTTTACATTTTGTTATTAGTTGAAGACTCATAGTTTCATGGTTAACCCAACCTTCTTGTACTTTGATTTCATTTTGAAGGGATTAGTTATGAATCCCTCTCCATCCATGTTTCTACCCTATAAAATCCTCCTAAATTCCTCTTAATTTATGTTAAATTAAGCATATTTTTTTCATTATGGTGCTTTTTAAAACACCATATTTTCTCATCGATTACTCCTATGAATTATTCAATGATATTGGGTAGTTTTATATAGGGTATTGATTATGATTTAATTGAATCATGGTGTAATAATCTATATATTATGTGGATTACTATTTCTATGGCCAAATTATATATATACGGGAGATTTTACACCTTTATATTTTTTTCGTTTCGTTGGATGTGATTTTCGTGAAGGACTTTTCCAAAGGTTTTTATTGAAATAGTTCCTGATTGGATGTTTTAGGATTGGGATTTTATTTTTTGAAAGGATGAATGTATTCTATGGGGTACGAAAATTACATTTATCTAGGTTCTTTCCTTGTGGAAAACATATTAATATTTCTTCGATTATTACTCTTTTAATTAAACTGTATAATTAATTTAAATTATTAATTTTAATTTTCTGAACATTGTTTCTTTAGAGAACAGCTTGATAGAATGGTGGAGTTTGGTCCAATATTATATTTTTATGGTGAGTAGTTTGTTAGTATGAAAAATCCATTTTTTATATACTAAATCAATTTTGTACTCATCCATATATATGTTTGGATGTTCCTATATTAATTTTCCTTGAGATGGATTATGATAGATTCAAAGGGGAACAAGTGTCCCATAGTGAGATAGTTTAGGGGTTTATGAGTATATATCCTTGATTAAATAAACCACTGAGTGATGTGGGGTAGGTATAATCAATAAATGCTAGGGTAAAAGTGATATGAACTATGATCTTCTCAACTATGATGAGTGGAATGATGAGTCCAAGTATTGTTTTTGTAATAAGAAGATGGTATTGAGATTTCTGTGCTATCGAGTTTTTCAAGATGGTAATCAATAACTTTGGTTGTTCTTAGTGGAACTAGGTTATCATAATGAAGGGGGATATACACTTTCTAGTGGGTCGATCATGAAGAAGTTATTTGAGGATTTTATAGAGGTATGGATAGAGAATGAGGATCAATTTGAGGATAATCTAATATTGAATGAGAAATTTCCATGTCTAGATAAAGTGGGTGGTAGTCGATTAACATATGGATATATTGCAATGGAAGTGTTGGGATGGGTAAAAAGTATTTGTTGAGACACCTCACAGTGTGGTTGTGTGTTTACATTATCTTAGAGATGGAATTAAAATTTATGGGACTTTCCTTGACAATGTAGAGCATAGTACATGGACAATGTGGGAGACATTTGTCATGACCCGTCCTCTGGGACCGTGCCGTTACTACCCCAAGCCTGCCTTCCATAGGCTAGGGGCTGGCGACTAGCACTAAAGGCGTAAATCCCGATAACTGGGAAGGCATTTCCTTTATAAAAGAAAACAAGCACCACAGAGTAAGAAAGCGAAAAAAGTAAACACTAAGTACAAGAGAAGTGCTGAAAAGTAAATGGGCCAGAATACAAACCCAAAAGAAAGTACAGCTACAACTGAACAAGTACAATAGAAAAGATAATAGCTGGGAGGATGGAAGCGGCTCCTGGGTCGTCCTCCTCGGATCCTACCTGAAGGGTAGGTACAGATGGCGCAGCTCCTGGTCGTCCACCACGGATCCTACCTGAAGGGTAGGTACAGATATCCTCCTCCACGCTCTCGTCCGTCAACCTCCTCCGTGTGTCGTCTCGTCCTGTAGTCCACCTCCGGGTACTGACTCGTCGTGTAGTCCACCTCCGGGTACTGACTCGTCGTGTAGTCCACCTCTGGGTACCGTCCAGTCCTCGAACACTCAGCCTCCGTCAGCACTACCTATCGTCTGCAACCAACACAATGAGGTGCGGGCATAGCCCGTGCAGGGGTGAGTATAACAATACTCAGTAGGGACCCCGAGACCCTAAAGGTCTCACTAAAACCAACAAGGATAACCACAAATAAGATCTCAACAGATTACCTCTACTTAGGTATATGCCCATACATATACCTAAGTTATCAAGTAACTCATCTCAATCATGAGGAAACACAAGGATCATGAAATCAACGGATAACCACTACCCAGGTATATGCCCATACATATACCTAAGTTATCAATTGACCCATCTCAATCATGTAGTAAACACAAAGGTCAAAAGTCTCAGCTTAAACCAGGATTTTCATTATCGAAACCGTAACTGTTGAAGAGCTCCGTCTCTGGAGTGTACAGTGGTCCTGCCACGACTCTGAGGTACTGCTCACTAACCTAAGACTGCTAAGGTACTCCTCCTGTCGAGTACTGTGGCCCTGCCGCTACAACCAAGTGCTTCCCACCATGGGTCTGCCTCTACAACCAAGCGCTCCCATGTGCCGCTACAACCAAACGCACCCATGTGCCACTACAACCAAGCGCACCTCTATCTTGGGTTTGCCGCTACAACCTAGCGCTCCCTTGTGCCACTACAACCAAGCGCACCTCTGTCGTGGGTCTGCCGCTACAACCAATCACTCCTCTGTGCCGCTACAACCAAGCGCATCTCTGTCGTGGGTCTACCGCTACAACCAAGCGCTCCCCACTGGGCTACCCGTGACACACCGAGTCGATCGGTCAAGCAGTCGTCAGGTCTCAGCCGGCTACACGGTCTCCGTACTCCGTACGCTCATCTCTGGGAGGGTCCTCTCCATGAGCTATAGTTCGATACTCCAAGTATCTCAAAGTTCCACGAAGAAGTATCTCAAGGACCGCCTCGTCTTAGGGGTATCAACGCAACAGACAGCGCGTCAATCGGACGCCCGGTCTGTGAGTTATTAGCATTTTCGTCCCAGAGGCCCGGTTGGTTTCGTGTGCGAACCAAACCGGCCGTATCTCAACTATACACCAAACTCTAATAGGGTATTCTCATTGGGACCATTTCTCAATGAGATCACCAACGCCGCTGACGGTTCGTCAAACGGACATCCTGTCAGAAAGGTATCAGCTTTTCCGTCCAGGGGCCCAGTTGGATTTCGGGTGCGATGCAACCTGGCCACTATCCAACTGTATCCAAATCTCGGGCGATGTATTCCAAAATTTCCGTCTCATCAAGAGGAAAACAATGAGACAGACGGCGCATCAATCGGACGCTCGGTCTGTGAGTTATTGGCTTTCTCGTTCCAGGGGCCCGGTTGGTTTCGTGAGCGAACCAACCAGACCGCACTTCGAAGGCATCCAAACCTCGAGCGGAGTAAGCCAAAAGATCCGAATCACTTTGAAGAATACATCAAAATCTACAGCTCGTCAATCGGACGTCCGGAGCTCAAGATATAAGTGTTTCCGCTCCGAGGGCACGGTTGGTTTTGTATCCGAACTAACCCAGCCGAACCCAAAGTAATCCGAAACCTTGAGTGTGATATACCGAAACGACCGTCTCGATCCAAGGATCATTTTTCTGATGATGGAGAGTCTTTCGGAGGCCTGTAGCTCAAATTACGGTCTTTTGACCGAAATTGGTCCGAACACGGGGGGTCTGGGCCCGAGGCGACCCGGCCCGACCCCCCCCCCCCCCCCTTGGGTCGGCCGAACCGGGTCCCCCCAACCGGGTCGACCCGACCCGGGTCCGACCCGGCTGGGCCCGGCCCGGCCCGTCCTGGCTCGGTCCGGCTCAGCCAGTGTGGCCGAGCCGAATCGCGGAGCGGGGTGTCCCCCGCCCGCCGCTAATTGACGCCGGCGGTGGATCCGCCAGCCTCCAACCCTCCGGCGGCGTGCCGCCGCCGCCTTCCGCGGACCACCGGACGCGCTCTGGTGGTCCGTTCCTCCTGCCATCTTCGCCTATGGTCCCCTCGGGACACCACCTTCACTACGAAGGAAGTCAAGAACCAAAATGGCCTGCTTCGTCATCACCCGTCAATCCGCACGTCAAAACGAAACGTGTCGTATTCGTGGTTCTCCAGTGCGGCGTGCTGGCGCCGCGCCCCTTTGCCGTGGCCCGACTCCGTATGCGGATGTCTTCGGGTTTCTTCAACGCGGCGCGATGGCGCTGCGTGCTTGTTCTTCTTTTCACGACACGGCGCGACGGCGCCGCGCATATCTTCCTCATGAAACCGCGTGGTGCGACGGCACCACGCTTTCTCGTTCCAACCCCAGGAAACCAACACTAAAATAAGGAGGAGGATCGGCCGTGTTTGTGTGGTCCGACCCCCTCACGTTATTCGATAACAAATGGTTTTAATCCACGATCATCATCAAGTTGGTATTCACGAACAATTAAAAAAATAAAACCCCTACGTTCTTTCCATAAACAAAGGTAAACATCCAACCCGCAATTAAATACCCACGCGGATCAACATAATAAGGAGTAGATCCGCGTTCTTCGTTTAGAAAGAATCATTATGAAAAAAAATAAATATTCCCAACTTAAATCACTACCTCGAAATCGAAGTTCATTGATCGATGACAAAGTTGCGGAAAGAAGACGAAGAGGTTGATCGTTCTTTGTGTCCACCAAGCTCTTCCAAACCCAGTTGTGTTGGCTGGTGGAAGACGTTCCACTTCGGTAGGTGTCCGGGGAAGAAGTCGAAGAGGATCGGTGTTCTTCGTCGGTGGAGCATTCTTCGTTCGTGAAGATAAGCTTCTTCCCAAGTGTTGGGCGTCTCGGTATTTTACCAGCGCTCCATCGCTTGGTGAAGCCGTCCCCAAACCCTCTCCCATGATCCCTATATATAGGAGAGGGGGAGAGGTATGTAACCATTGTGGTTACATATCTTTTAAAAAAAACGGGGTGGGGTGAAATAAACTGCTTTGACGCAATTTATGAGGTCCGTTGGCACCACTTAAGATGGGAGGGTGCCAAGGAGTTTCTCCCCATTTAATGGGGTGTTGAGGAATTAAGAGGATCACCCTCATTAATGAGGGTGATTTTAGAGGTTTCCTCTCCTCCCATTAATAGGGGGGTTAAGCCCCGTGTGGTCCCTACCATAATAAACCACCCACGAGAGGTTTAGTTCAGGTGGGCCCCACCACCATAACCTCTCAACGGAGGTTAAGGTGTGGTGGACCCACCTCCAACCTCCATGAGGATGTTTCAACCACAACACTCCCAATGGCGGATGAAATAAAATAAAATGCATGACATGTTATTTTATTATTAATTTTTTTAAAGAAAACCTAAAAACTAACTTCCGCTCTCAATTAAACGCAACTGCGGAAAAAGTCTCTCTATGAAAATACCGACGTTGCGAGTTCATCGGTGCCCTCAGATTTCAATTCCGAGCACCGGTTCAAAAGATAGAAAAACCCGCTCGTTCATTTACTGAACGTACCTGAGGCAAACTTCGGAAATTGATTCCGGGCACTCCGGGCCTCGGAATCAAGTGCCGTCAGAAACTGCGTTCTTGTAAAATTCCAAAAAAAATTATGAAAAAAAATTCCTTGAAATTTCCGGGTCTTTACATTACTCCCACCTCAGGGATTTATGTCCCCGTAAAGCATCAACACAATCTAGGGTCACAAAAGCGGTACAGAGCACGCATCTGAGCCTTCTGCTTCCATGTGCTCACCCGGAGGTTTCCGTACTGCCAGAGAAAGTGCACCCGAGGAATCGATCATCCTCGTTGGATCCGCTCCTGTCGATCCTCGATCACCACTGAAACCTCCATGAAAAACACCTTATCACCATCGTCCAGATCCTCATGGTCGATGATATGCGAAGGGTCGAGCACGTATCTCTTCAGTTGAGATACGTGGAAGTCGTCGTGCACCTGGTGCAACTGAGGTGGATGGTTCAAGCGGCAAACCACCTCGCCTACCCAGCTGTAGACATATAAAGGTCCGTTGAACCTCAGAGTTTACTTGTCCCCTTGGCCACAACTCCATAAACTTTGTCGAGGTGAGACCCGTATAAGGACGTCATCATCATCCTCAAACTCTAGAGGTCCCCAATTTCTGTTAGGACTGGAACTCCAAACGACAGCCGCTACGAGGGTAAGGTTGAATGACTCAAGAGTGATTGGTCGCACCCTCCTGTGAAAGAGTTTATCCCGTGCTACCTGGGGTTTTTTTTTCTGCGACCAAGGAAAACCCATCCCGACGTTTTCCTAAAACCGTCAATTTGAGTATGAACAGTTATTTCCCATTCCATACTCAAACTAACGTCGTAAGGCCTCGACGCTGCTTCCAAGAGATTCCAACCAGAACTCTGGCCTCGAGGGTCTGACCACACCGTCGGCGTAAGTGTGATTATCGAGTCTCCTCCCAAGGTATCTCCATACGTGAGGGTCAAGTCCACGGCTTACCGGAAACTCTAGGCCTGGAACAAGATTTTTGAAAGCAAGGAATGATTCATATCAACGACCGTTACTACAGCAGCTAGTAGTGGATACAGACTGTCCCTTGAATCATTTCTAGAGCCATTGGGCCACACTCCTTGAACGCATGTAGCCGCACTCTTCCTCTGCCCTCTATCTCCCTGAGCCTGGCGGGGATAACTAAGGCGGGTGGTTGTAACATGTTAAGATGTACACCACCTCATGCTGATTTCCTAGCTCTGCCTCCACATCTGCTGCTTCGTAGACTCATCTCTCCTTTAATAATCCTTTTCATTATCATTTAACACCCTCAAGTCTCTATGACTGGAGCCGCTTTGCAGTTTCTCACTGCACTGTGCATTCTTCATCCACTCCTGGATGATCTGCACCTGCTTTGCCTATGATCTGAAAGAGCTGCTAAAATTTCTCCTTTGCCGAAAAGAGAAACCCGGTCTCATCCCCCCTGGATGAACCATGCCCATTGCCTAATACAGTCAATCCCAACATGAATGATGCATTAATGCCATGGATGGCGTCGTAAGGCCTAGACGTAACTACCAAGAGATCCAACTATCACTCTCACCTCCAAGGGTCGAGTCACACTGTCAGCATCAGTGTGAGGTCACTGGGTCACCTCCAGTAGAAATCTTGAATGTGAGGGTCAAGTCAATAGTTTTAACCGGGACCACTCAGTATCAACCCAACAAAAGGACATGAATGCAAACAAAGATAAGTGTCTTTTTATTATTGCAGCTCATAGTACAAAGACACGAATACTACAGCAACATTGAACTAGAAGTACAGGAGACGTATCCACTAGTTCCGCTCATATCCACCTACTCCCGGAGCTCTACTACCTTGTCCACTGCTCGGCTGTTGCTCATGCACCAGCCGCTGCTTTTGTCTCGGTGGCTCCTCCAACACCCTCTGATCAACAGTACGAGGATTCGGACAGTCACCTGCCAGGTGACCCTTTCCGCCGCATGAGTAACACTATCTATTTCTGGAACGCCTGGATTTGACCCCTCCTCGGGTGCCCCGCTCCACCGATCCTAAAACCTGAGATCATCCAACTGCTAGTCTAGTCCTCCTGGACCTCTGCATCATCTGTCTACTGCCCACAGATGACTCGGCTACTGATCGAAAAACACACGGCAAAGGCAGAAGCTCCTGTACACGCTAGGGGTGTAGAGCTACTAGCACAAACTCCACCTTGATGAAGGTCTCGAAGTCTTCCCATGCGAAGGTCATCCCATTGCAAAACTGGAACAAGTGGCTCCACCACCTACCTGATGCTGCATGAAGGAGGCTAGCAGCAAAGATCACCATGAAGTCTGACGGCGTCCCCACTAGCTTGAAGACTCTCACCACAGCCTCCATCCAATCCTCAGCCGCCTGCGGGTCCGTCCTTCCTTGGAACCTGGGGGGCCTCAAGCGCTGGAACTCATGCAGTGCGCTCAAGCGACGTGCACCCTCTGCTACTAGGGATGGTGGAATCAGTGGCCCAACAGTTAGTAGTACCGCTGGTGCCTCCGCTGGTGCCTCAACTTAAAAAGGGACCTGTACTGAGAACACATCGCTCGGCGGGCTGTCAGTACAAACCACTCTCGGGGCTCTAGCTTGTCGTCCGAGAAAAGGCATCCTGGAAGAAACAACGTGACATGGTCAAATGATTACACCTGGTGAGATGACCTAGTTTGAGCTAATATTTATAAACATCTAGAAACACACACGCAATCAGTGTTTTCATGCACAAAGTCGGAAATCAGTTGTCAGGGTCCTGGTGTATGGATACGTCAGCCGCCCGCACCAACACTGGACTTCCTGAACTAAAAACCACACTCGGTACACTTAACACGATTTCTTCACAGGAAGAAAATATCAGAGTTATAAGTTCTGCGGTAGAACCGACTCCTCTGATACCAAATTGTCATGACCTATCCTCGGGGCCCGTGCCGTGACTACCCCAAGCCTGCCTTCCATAGGCCAGGGGCTGGCGACTAGCACCAAAGGCGTAAATCCCGATAACTAGGAAGGAATTCCCTTTATAAAATAAAACAAGCACCACAGAGTAAGCAAGCAGAAAAAGTAAACACTAAGTACAAGAAAAGTGCTGAAAAGTAAATGGGCTAGAATACAAACCCAAAAGAAAGTACAACTACAACTGAACAAGTACAACGGAAAAGATAACAGCTGGGAGGACGGATGTGGCTCCTGGGTCATCCTCCTCGGATCCTACCTGAAGGGTAGGTAAAAATGGCGCAGCTCCTAGTCGTCCACAACGGATCCAACCTGAAGGGTAGGTACAGATAGTCTCCTCCACGCTCTCATCTGTCAACCTTCTCTGTGTGTCGTCTTGTCGTGTATTCCACCTCCGGGTACTGACATGTCATGTAGTCCACCTCTGGGTATTGACTCGTCGTGTATTCCACCTCCGGGTACCGTCCAGTCCTTGAACACTCGGCCTCCGTCGGCACTGCCTGTCGTCTGCAACCAACACAACGAGGTGCATGCATATCCCGTGTAGGGGTGAGTATAACGATACTCCGTAGGGACCCCGAGACCCTCAAGGTCTCACTAAAACAAATAAGGATAACCACAAATAATATCTCAACAGATAACCTCTACTTAGTTATATGCCCATACATATACCTAAGTTATCAAGTAACCCATCTCAATCATGAGGAAACACAAGGATCATGAAATCAACGGATAACCACTACCCAGGTATATTCCCATACATATACCTAAGTTATCAAGTTACCCATCTCAATCATGCAGTAAACACAAAGGTCAAAAGTCTCAGCTTAAACCAGGATTTTCATTATCGAAACCGTAACTGCTGAAGAGCTCCATCTCTGGAGTGTACAGTGGTCCTGTCACGACTCTGAGGTACTGCTCACTAACCTAAGACTGCTAAGGTACTCCTCCTTTTGAGTACTGTGGGCCTGCCGCTACAACCAAGAACTTCCCACCATGGGTCTGCCGCTACAACCAAGCGCTCCCATGTGCTTCTACAACCAAGCTCACCCATGTGCCGCTACAACCAAGCGCACCTCTGTCGTGGGTCTACCGCTACAACCTAGTGCTCCCCTGTGCCGCTACAACCAAGCGCACCTCTGTCGTGGGTCTGCCGCTATAACCAAGCGCTCCCCTGTGCCGCTACAACCAAGCGCACCTATGTCGTGGGTCTTCCGCTACAACCAAGTGCTCCACACTGGGCTACACGTAACACACCGAGTCGATCGGTCAAGCATTCGTCAGGTCTCAGCTGGATACACGGTCTCTGTACTCCGTACGCTCATCTCTGGAAGGGTCTGCTCCATGAGCTATAGGTTGATACTCCAAGTATCTAAATGTTCCACGAAGAAGTATCTCAAGGACCGCCTCGTCTTGGGGGTCTCAACGCAATAGACGGTGCGTCAATCGGACGCCCGGTCTGTGAGTTATTAGCCTTTTCGTCCTAGGGGCCTGGTTGGTTTCGTTTGTGAACCAACCCAGCCGTATCTCAACTGTACCCCGAACTCTAAATGAGTATGCTCATAGGGACCATTTCTCAATGAGATCTCCAACGCCGCTGACGGTTCGTCAGACGGACGTCCTGTCATAAAGGTATCATCTTTTCCTTTCCAGGGGCCTGGTTGGATATCGGGTGCTATCCAACCCGGCCACTATCCAACTGTATCCAAATCTTGGGTGAATTATGCCAAAAGTTCTGTCTCATCAAGAGGAAAATAACGAGACAGACGGCACGTCAATTGGACGCCCGGTCTGTGAGTTATTGGCTTTCTCGTTCCAGGGGCCTGGTTGGTTTCGTGAGCGAACCAACCCGACCGCACATCGACGACATCCAAACCTCAAGCGGAGTAAGCCAAAAGATCCGACTCACAATGAGGAATCCATCAAAGTCGACGGCACATCAATCGGACATCTAGAGCTCCTGATATAAGTGTTTCCGCTCCGAGGGCCCGGTTGGTTTCGTATCCGAACCAACCCGGCCGAACCCAAAGTAATCTGAAACCTTGAGTGTGATATACCGAAACTACCTTCTCGATCCAAGGATCGTATTTCCGCTGACGGCGAGTCGTTTGAAGGCCCGTAGCTCATGTTACGGGCTTTTGACCAAAAGTGGTCTGAAAACGGGGGGTCTGGGCCTGGGGCGACCCTGCCCGACCCCCCCTGGGTTGGCCGAACCGGGTCGACCCGACCCGGGTCTGACTCGGCTGGGCCCGGCCCGGCCCGGCCCGGCTCGGTCCGGCTCTGTCCGGCCCGACCAGCCGGCCGTGGCTCAGCCAGTGTGGCTGAGACGAATCGCGGAGCAGGGTTTCCCCCTCCCGCCGCAAATTGACGCCGGCGGCAGATCTGTTGGCCGCCAACCCTCCGGCGGCGTGTCGCCGCCGCCACCGCCTTTTGCGGACCACCAAACACGCTCCGGTGGTCCGTTCCTCCTTCCATCTTCACCTATGGTCCCCCCGGGACCCCACCTTCACTGCGAAGGAAGTCAAGCGCCAAAACGACCTACTTCGTCGTCACCCATCAATCCGCACGTCAAAACGAAACTCGCCATCTTCGTGGTTCTCCGCTGCGGCGTGATGGTGCCACACACCTTCGCCGTGGCCCGACTCTGTCCGCGGATGTCTTCGGGTTTCTTCGACGCGACGCGATGGTGTGGCGTTCTTGTTCTTCTTTTCACGGCGCGGCGCGACGACAACGCACATATCTTCTGCATGAAACCGCGTGGTGCGATGGCACCACGCTTTCTCATTCCAACCACAAGAAACCAACACGAAAATAAGTAGGAGGGTCGGCCGTGTTTGTGCGTCCGACCCCCTCACATTGTTCGATAACAAATGTGTCACACCCCGACCGCGGATGTCAGTAATTGTTCTCCTTTCTGAATCCCAGTTTAAATTTTTCGAAGATTAATTGTGATTGGTGGTTTCGTGCCGGTGCGCGGTCACCGCATCGTTAGCGGTGACCGTGCGTTCAGCCCGGGTGACAGTGTGTTCACCCGGTGTTTTAAATATTATAATTTTTATGTCGGTATTTTATTATTAATACCTTTTTATTTGTGTTATTATTATTGTATATATGTTTATATATATTTATATATATATATTTATAATAATGTATGTGTATATATATATATATCTATATATATATAAATATATATGTGTGTGTAACATCTTTAAATTATTTTATAATTATTATTTTAAATATTTGATCAAAATAATTATAATTTGAAATAACTAAGTTATTATTTATTATTATTATAAGTTTTATTATTGTTATATAAGTTTTATTATTATTAATATTATGAGTTTTATTATTATTATTATAGTGTTATTATTATTATGATTATAATTATTATTATTATTATTTTATCATATATATATATATATATTTAACCCTAAACCTACCCTAATCCCTCTCCCCGTAGCCGCCACCCCCCCTCACCTCTCTCTCTCTCCATCCTCTCTTCCCCCACCTTCCTGCGCTCGGCTCTCCTGCACCAGACCCCTCGTCGCCGTCCCGCCTCACCCTACCGCGCCCGCGCCGTCCCCTCTGTTCGACGACCGAACCCCGGACCCCCCTGTGCCGACCTCCAGCTTCCGCCGCGCCCCACACCCAGCCTCCGCACAGTCTCACCGCCCCCGCAACCCCGAACCTCATCCGGCAAACAGTCCCAGCGCACCCCCCTGCCCTTCCGCTGCGGCGCCCGAGCCCTTGCCAGCCTCGCTTCCCGTCTCGCTGCACCCGCCGGCACCCCAGCCTCGTCCCGGCTTCTCCGGCCTCCCCTCCATCAGCGCCGATCCACTGCCCCGCCTCCCGGCGTCCCGATCCTTGCACCAGCCGCTGCGCCCGGCCGCCCTCTCCCTTGCACCCTCCCCGCCGTCCTGAGCCCGCACCTGCACCCAGCTGTCGTCGCCCTCGCCGCCGTCCGGCGTCCCCCCCTGCGCGCTCCCTTTTCCCCCTACACAGTAAGTTCTCTTTTTATTTTTATTATGTTTTCTTTTTTTTATCATATTAATAATATTATTATTATTAATGTTGTAATGCTAATATTTTTTCTATAATTATTATTATTATTATTATATTATGTTATACTTACTATTATTATTACATTATGTTATTCTTCTTATTATTATTATATTATTATTATTATTCTATTGTTATTATATTATTATTATTAATATTATAATGTTAATATTATTTTATATTATTATTATTATTAAATCATTAATATATTATAATTATGTTAAATTGTTATTGTTGTTGTTATTATAATTATTATTATGATTATTAGCATATTTTTAATATTATTTTATTATGTCATTATTATAATTAATGTTATCTTATTATAAATATTATTATAATTATAATTATATTATTATTGTTACTATTGTTATTATAATTATTATCATATAAATATTATTATTATTATTATTATTATCATTATTGTTATAATTATTATTATTATTTAGTTATCATATTATTATTATTATTATTATTATTGTGCTAAATTATTATTGTTATTTATTTATTCTCATGGTTATTTTTGTATGTGTTATTTATCTATATATATTTGTTTAATTGCTTATTTGTTTATTAATTAATTGATTAATTAATTTATTCATTTATTAAATTATTTATTTTTCCTTCGTGGAATCTTGGTGTTTATATTTAATTTATATTAATCCTTTTTCTGTCGCGGGTTGTGTGACATGTACTTTTCCACTGTTCAGCGTACGCAGTTAGTCCGCAGGGGTTCGTTCTACTTTCTGCTGGGTTTCCGTCACGTCAGCTCCTTGTTTGAGGTAGGCGAATTCAACTGTTTCCTTTCCGAGTTACTCTGCTGATGCTTGAATTGTTTTAAATAAATTTTAATCCATGATTCGCGTGTTTATGATATCCTTGCGCGACTTATTTTGGTGTTTTAAAAATCTATTGTTTTTATTCGAAAGTTAAGTTTGAAGCAATTATATTGTATGCCAAGGTAGTTTTGCACTAGATATTGTCCTACACTTTTTATTGTTTATATAGTGCACCTGTTTAGGCGTTGCCAGCTAACGTGGAACTAAATGCTTATGTTCTCTTATGTTATCATTGGTTGTCTTGAGCGGTGTTTCCTTTTAGTAAAGAAAGAATCATTCTTGGATCGTATTATCCTGTGCTGGTTAGTTTTATGAAATTTAGTATCATTTGGAAGTACTGTCGTGCCCCTTTTGCAGGTTTGACGCACCACTGGATGTCGACACATCCATGGGTGCACTAGGTGCACACATGGATGTGCCCTCAAATGAAGATGGTGTTTGAAATTGTGACTATTTATTTTTATTTATTTATTTTTCTCGAAATCTCGACTTTTCTAAATGGTTCTTGGTTTCAAAATGTTTTCGCCTCTTTTTGAGACACATCGAACTTGTTTAAAAAGAAATCTACGAAGATATGCCCGTTTGGCCCTTTACTTAAAACAAAAACAGTTTTTAGAGTTATTTAAAATGATACTGTGAAATATTCGTGTAAAGCTGTTTGTTTTTGTGAAACCAAGTGCTCGCTTGACAACTCCAGGTATTTTATAAAGTTGTTTTGATAATCGAATGACGTGAAGGCCCGGTTGGCACTTTATTAAATGTGAAGTGATTATACATATAGATATATACATATACGTACTTGTGAGGGCATCTTTACAGGGAGACTTCCCTTCGAGGGTTGTCGTGTAGCGATGTCCGTGTAAGGGGTTGGCAAGTGCGGTGAGATGAGTCACGCGTGTGTGGGCCTCCCACTTACACAGTGTTACTAAAACCACCATGGGTTCCTGGGCGTCTTGTAGATTATAGAGTGACGGTTGCTTGCTAACCCTGATTAGACAGGTTGGTACCCCCCTGGAGTTGTAGACAGGCCAGGAGGGATGTGCCACTGGTTGGCTATTAGGGCGGCCAGTTGGTTATTGACTATGGAGTACCACGCCGGCAGGTAGTCTGAACCCGAGTACGTCTAGGGGTTTTCTAGGGATGTTTAGGATCACCCATGGTTATTTGTTCACCTTGATTGTTTACTTTCAGTTATTCTTTACAGCTTATAGTGTTACTTGTGTCCTTTTTCACTACTATCATCTTGCATTACTTGGTTACTTTCTGTTTCACTGGTTTGCCTTCAGCCTGTACTGTTTACCTGTTTCTTGTTAGCACAGTCGTAGTATTACCTGTATTTGGTTTTGTTAATAAAAACGGGAAATGGTTTTGGAAGTGATTTATAGTGTGCGTTGGGTTTTCAAATGGGGAAAACATGTTGTTTATTTTTAAATGTGAAAAATCTATTTAATAATTTTATTTTTCAATCCTGTGTCAACGGATTTCTTGGGAAAGGAAACATTTGGATTCAGTGGTTTACTTAGGCTTACCTACTGGGCATTTTTAATGCTCACGCCTATATTATCATTTCAGTTGCAGGTCTTCCCTTGCTCAGGTCTTCTGTTTGAGTCGCTCAGTGTTGGAGCGAGGTTGCTCTCTAGTTAGGTGGTGACCTGAGAGGTCACAAGGAGGTACGTGGTCCTGTGGATTTTATTTCTTTTCCGCTGTTAGAGTTTATTTGTTTTGTTCTATTTACTTTTTTTGGGCTGAAATCGTTCCCAACGATCAAATTTTAATGCCCGACACTTGTTGCCATCCCGGGGGGATCAGGAACGCTCCTCGGGACTTGCCGCGGACTGGCTCGGGTGACCGGTTCAAGGTCGACCCGGACTGGTTCGTGACAAAATGGTATCAGAGGCGTTCTTGTTATTTGGGTTGTCCGGTAGAAGGAGATTAGGACTGTCGGAACTCGAGGGGTAGGTACGGGAAGAGCGTCGCGAACTCTTGCTCGCACTGATCTTCGAGTTACCAGGGGTAGTTCGGGAATTGTGTCCTTGTCTTTTCTGGTTTGTCTTTGATTGAGAGATGACAACGGAGGCAAGCCGACGTTACTTCGTGATTTCACATGGAGTAGTGACCCATGTGGAGTCCGAGTACGTGGTTTGAATTCCTCCTAGTGGTCGACGCTGACTTGGGACATGGCACACAACCATGTCACCAGGTTGAGTGTGACTACTAGTCCCTCATTTCAGTAATTGATGCAAATTTGGATCCTGCTTTTGTTTTGGTCTGTGTAAGTACGTTGTTGGAAATGAAAAAGGATTTTGAAAGATTGGACTGGTTTCTTTTAAAGGACTTTAAATATATGAAATGAATTTTAAAACTAAAATTTCTTGATTTGAAAATATGTTGTTTGCTTGGAATTGGTTAAGAATGATTTGGGTTGAAACCTCGGTTCCTCTTCATGAACGTTTGCACATGTGTGAGAATGCATTCAAAATGCGTGTTGATGCAAGTATTAATGGACAGTGGATAAAGACATGTGCAACGGGTCATGGGAGTACCTGGGTGTGTGTTTGAAATTTAACGCTTGACTTTGTTTTCTAAATTGGTTTTAAAGGGGAAATGGTTTTGGAAAGTTTTTGGTTTGAAAGTGGATTGGTTTTTGGAAAGTGATCTTGAAAAAGGGTGGTTTTGAAATCAAAAATGAAAAGGGGATTTTGAAGAGGAGATTTTATTTTTGAGTTGTGTTGTATTTGTTTGGTCCTTGTGCTGACTGTCTTTGATGAAGGCGCTTTTATTGATGTTGCTTCGATTTGATATTGGTTTTGGCTTTGTGTTTTATATATCGCTCAGGAAATGCCACCCAGAAAGGTCTCTAAGGATTCGGATATGTCATGCCCAGTTTTTGGTCCTCCTCAGACTTTGCCTATTCTCCATGGTGATCAGGGTCTGTTAGAGGCAGTAAAATGGCTCGAGTAAGTGGAACGTGTCTTTAGAATGTTGGGAACTCCCGATAATGTTAAGGTTCGAGCAATTATGGAGTTGTTTGTGGGTCCAGCTCTAGACCAGTAGAAGATGGTTACTCCATCATCAACGCAAGTTGAAATGATGTGGGGTGTCTTTAAAATAGTTTTCATCCAATGGTTTCTGCCTAAGGAAGTGAAGCTGGAGAAAAAGAGAGAGCTTGTGCATATTCAACAAGGCCAATGGACGGTGAAGGCATATGTTGACCATTTCAAGGAACTGATTTCCTTTTCTCCAGATGTAGCGTCACATGAGGTCATGAAGGCCTCTCTTTTCACTGGGGGTCTTCGTCCAGAGATCAAGGAGCGAGTCCTCCCTTCTAAAGACCTTTGTTTCGAGAAGCTGGTGGAGGAAGCTTTCTTGGCTGAGTTAGTTTTTGGTGTGCGGGTGGTGAATACTTCAGCGTCCCCTGTTGTTGTTCGTAAGAGTTCCCCCTCTGGTGAGGAAAAGTCACCAGAGATACCTGTTCCTAATGAGTTATCCCCCTTGGTCCCAGCTTCCAGTTCATCAGATCGTTCGATGGTATGCTTTCAGTGTGGTCGTTTTGGGCATTTGAAGTCGTCTTGTCGCAACCCTCCAAAGACGTGTCATCGTTGTGGTTGTCTGGGTCATCTGGAGAAGTTTTGCAAGAATCGTCGCCTGAAGAGGAAACTGTGATGGGAGAATGTCAGTACCTGACTGTGAGGCAGGAGATGCTTCAGCCATCAGTGCCCCAGCCACAAGTCTCGGGGTGAAGCTCGTGCACAGTCAGGAGTCCCCAGGGGTGTGAAGCCTTGGTCCAGGTTTTGTGTTCCGTGTTAGTAGTGGAACAATCAAGATCTTTTAGTACTTGTTTTTCTGCTGTTAAGTTTTGACGTTGTTGTATGTTCATTGTTTTACAATGGGGTTGTCATAGACTTGTTCTATTATAATCCAAGTAGTCTGGATTATGTGGATGTGTTGTTTCTAAATCGTGTGTCCTTCTTAAAAGTGTGTTTGACTCTCGTGTGGGTTGACCTCGTTTTAGTTATGTTGTTGATGTGGTTATGCTTTGTGGACTTCGGTGGATCATGTCTCTAATTTGATAATGGTTAAATGTTTTTCTATGGATTTTCCCAGGTGTTGAAGGTTGTTGACTCTGGTCGAGGATTTAATATCTTGACGGAAGTGTTGTTTTAATCGTGCTATAAGAGTTGGTTGAATTGGTTGGGAGTTCCCGCGTCGACCCCCCCTTTATCCTAGGGTTGTCTATTTAGATGGTCAACGTTTCTGCACTAGTTAAGTTCTTGTGGTGGGGAGAACCCCTTCGTGTTCTCCCCTCAATCTCGGACCCCCGTTTTCTCTTAAATCGGTCGGGAGTGACCTGTGCTGAGTAAGGTCATCCCCGAGATTCTCAGTTCTCTCTGGTTCCTTTAGTTCCGTTGGGGCATGGACTTAAATCTTGATCGACTTTTGGCCTGGTGACTTTCTGGGGGCAGAAAGTGTCTGTGGTGGGGAGAATTGTCACACCCCGACCGCGGATGTCAGTAATTGTTCTCCTTTCTTGATCCCGGTTTCAATTTTTCGAAGATTAATTGCGATTGGTGGTTTCGCGCCGATGCGCGGTCACCGCATCGTTAGCGGTGACCGTGCGTTCAGCCCGGGTGACAGTGTGTTCACCCGGTGTTTTAAATATTATAATTTTTATGTCGGTATTTTATTATTAATACCTTTTTATTTGTGTTATTATTATTGTATATATGTTTATATATGTTTATATATATATATATATGTATAATAATGTATGTATATATATATAGATCTATATATGTATAAATATATATATATGTGTAACATCTTTAAATTATTTTATAATTATTATTTTAAATATTTGATCAAAATAATTATAATTTGAAATAACTAAGTTATTATTTATTATTATTATAAGTTTTATTATTGTTATATAAGTTTTATTATTATTAATATTATGAATTTTATTATTATTATTATATTGTTATTATTATTATGATTATAATAATTATTATTATTATTTTATCATATATATATATTTAACCCTAAACCTACCCTAATCCCTCTCCCCGTAGCCTCCACCCCCCCTCACCTCTCTCTCTCTCTCTCCATCCTCTCTTCCCCCACCTTCCTGTGCTCGGATCTCCTGCACCAGACCCCTCGTCGCCATCCCGCCTCACCCGACCGCGACCGCGTCGTCCCCTCCGTTCGACGACCGAACCCCGGACCCCCCTGTCCAGACCTCCAGCTTCCGCCGCGCCCCACACCCAGCCGCCGCACAGGCTCACCGCCCCCGCAACCCCGGACCTCCTCCGGCAAATAGTCCCGGCGCACCCCCCTGCCCTTCCGCTGCGGCGCCCGAGCCCTTGCCAGCCTCGCTTCCCGTCTCGCTGCACCCGCCGGCACCTCAGCCTCATCCCGGCTTCTCCGGCCTCCCCTCCATCAGCGCTGATCCACTGCCCCGCCTCCCGGCGCCCCGAGCCTTGCACCAGCCGCTGCGCCCGGCCGCCCTCTCCCTTGCACCATCCCTGCCGTCCCGAGCCCGCACCTGCACCCAGCTGTCGTCGCCCTCACCGCCGTCCGGCGTCCCCCACTGCGTGCTCCCTTTTCCCCCTACATAGTAAGTTCTCTTTTTATTTTTATTATGTTTTTTTATCATATTAATAATATTATTATTATTAATGTTGTAATGCTAATATTTTTTCTATTATTATTATTATTATTATTATATTATGTTATACTTACTATTATTATTACATTATGTTATTCTTCTTATTATTATTATATTATTATTATTATTTTTCTATTGTTATTATATTATTATTATTACTATTAAAATGTTAATATTATTTTATATTATTATTATTATTATTAAATCATTAATATATTATAATTATGTTAAATTGTTATTGTTGTTATTATTATTATTATTATTATTATTAGCATATTATTAATATTATTTTATTATGTCATTATTATAATTAATGTTATCTTATTATAAATATTATTATAATTATTATTATATTATTATTGTTACTATTGTTATTATAATTATTATCATATTAATATTAATATTATTATTATTATTATCATTATTGTTATAATTATTATTATTATTTAGTTATCATATTATTATTATTATTATTATTATTGTGCTAAATTATTATTGTTATTTATTTATTCTCTTGGTTATTTTTGTATGTGTTATTTATCTATATATATTTGTTTAATTGCTTATTTGTTTATTAATTAATTGATTAATTAATTTATTCATTTATTTAATTATTTATTTTTCCTTCGTGGCATCTTGGTGTTTATATTTAATTTATATTAATCCTTTTTCTGTCGCGGGTTGAGTGACATTTACTTTTCCACTGTTCAGCGTACGCAGTTAGTCCGCAGGGGTTCATTCTACTTTCTGTTGGGTTTCTGTCACGTCCGCTCCTTGTTTGAGGTAGGCGAATTCAACTGTTTCCTTTCCGAGTTACTCTGCTGATGCTTGAATTGTTTTAAATAAATTTTAATCCATGATTCGCGTGTTTATGATATCCTTGCGCGACTTATTTTGGTGTTTTAAAAATCTATAGTTTTTATTCGAAAGTTAAGTTTGAAGCAATTGTATTTTATGCCAAGGTAGTTGTGCAATAGATATTGTCCTGCACTTTTTAGTGTTTATATATTGCACCTGTTTAGGCGTTTCCAGCTAACGTGGAACTAAATGCTTATGTTCTCTTATGTTATCATTGGTTGTCTTGAGCGGTGTTTCCTTTTAGTAAAGAAAGAATCATTCTTGGATCGTATTATCCTGTGCTGGTTAGTTTTATGAAATTTAGTATCATTTGGAAGTGTTGTCGTGCCCCTTTTGCAGGTTTGACGCACCATTGGATGTCGACACATCCATGGGTGCACCAGGTGCACACATGGATGTGCCCTCAAATGAAGATGGTGTTTGAAATTGTGACTATTTATTTTTATTTTCTCGAAATCTCGACTTTTCTAAATGGTTCTTGGTTTCAAAATATTTTCGCCTCTTTTTGAGACACATCGAACTTGTTTAAAAAGAAATCTACGAAGATATGCCCGTTTGGCCCTTTACTTGAAACAAAAACAGTGTTTAGAGTTATTTAAAATGATACTGTGAAATATTCGTGTAAAACTGTTTGTTTTTGTGAAACCAAGTGCTCGCTTGACAACTCCAGGTATTTTATAAAGTTGTTTTGATAATCGAATGACGTGAAGGCCCGGTTGGCACTTTATTAAATGTGAAGTGATTATACATATAGATATATACATATACGTACTTGTGAGGGCATCTTTACAGGGGGACTTCCCTTCTAGGGTTGTCGTGTAGTGATGTCCGTGTAAGGGGTTGGCAAGTGCGGTGAGATGAGTCACGCGTGCGTGGGCCTCCCACTTGCACAGTGTTACTAAAACCACCATGGGTTCCTGGGCGTCTTGTAGATTATCGAGTGACGGTTGCTTGCTAACCCTAATTAGACGGGTTGGTACCCCCCTGGAGTTGTAGACAGGCCAGGAGGGATGTGCCACTGGTTGGCTATTAGGGCGGCCAGTTGGTTATTGACTATGGAGTACCACGCCGGCAGGTAGTCTGAACCCGAGTACGTCCAGGGGTTTTCTAGGGATGTTTAGGATCACCCATGGTTACTTGTTCACCTTGATTGTTTACATTCAGTTATTCTTTACAGCTTATAGTGTTACTTGTGTCCTTTTGCACTACTATCATCTTGCATTACTTGGTTACTTTCTGTTTCACTGGTTTGCCTTCACCCTGTACTGTTTACCTGTTTCTTGTTAGCACAGTCATAGTATTACCTGTATTTGGTTTTGTTAATAAAAATGGGAAATGGTTTTGGAAGTGATTTATAGTGTGCGTTGGGTTTTCAAATGGGGAAAACATATTGTTTATTTTTAAATGTGAAAAATCTATTTTATAATTGTATTTTTCAAACCTGTGTCAACAGATTGCTTGGGAAAGGAAACATTTGGATTCAGTGGTTTACTTCGGATTACCTATTGGGCATTTTTAATGCTCACGCCTATATTATCATTTTGGTTGCAGGTCTTCCCTTGCTCAGGTATTCTGTTTGAGTCACTCAGTGTTGGAGCGAGGTTGCTCTCTAGTTGGGTGGTGACCTGAGAGGTCACATGGAGGTACGTGGTCCTGTGGCTTTTATTTATTTTCCGCTGTTAGTGTTTATTTGTTTTGTTCTATTTACTTTTGTTTGGGCTGAAATCGTTCCCAACGATCAAATTTTAATGCCCGGCACATGTTGCCATCCCGGGGGGATCGGGAACGCTCCTCGGGACTTGCCGCGGACCGGCTCGGGTGACCGGTTCAAGGTCGACCCGGACTGGTTCGTGACAAGTGGTTTTAATCCACGATCATCATCGAGTTTGTATTCATGAAAAATTAAATAAATAAAACCCCTAAGTTCTTTCCATAAACAAAGGTAAACTTCCAACCTGCAATTAAATACCCACGCAGATCAACATAATAAAGAGTAGATCCGCATTATTCGTTTAGAAAGAAACATTATGGAAAAAAAGAAATATTCCCAACTTAAATCCCTACCTCGTAATCAAAGTTCGTCGATCAATGAAAAAGTTGCGGAAAGAAGACGAAGAGGTTTATCGTTCTTTGCATCCACCAAGCTCTTCCAAACCGAGTTGCATTGGCTGGTGGAAGACATTCCATGTCGGTAGGTGTCCGGGGAGGAAGTCGAAGAGGATCAGCGTTCTTCGTCGGTGGAGTGTTCTTCTTTCGTGAAGATAAGCTTCTTCCCCAGTGTTGGGCATCGCGGTATTTTACCAGCGCTCCGTCGCTTGGTGAAGCCATCCCCAAACCCTCTCCCAAGATCCCTATATATATGAGCGGGGGAGAGGTATGTAACCATTGTGGTTACATAAATTTTTTTTAAAAAATGGGTTCGGGTGAAATAAATTGCTTTGACGCAATTTATGAGTTCTGTTGGCACCACTTAAGAGGGGAGAGTGCCAAGGAGTTTCTCCCCATTTAATGGGGAGTTGAGGAATTAAGAGGCTCTCCCTCATTAATGAGGGAGAGTTGAGAGGTTTCCTCTCCTCCCATTAATAGGGGGTTAAGCCCCATGTGGTCCCTACCGTAATAAACCACCCACGGTAGGTTTAGTTCGGGTGGGCCCCACCACCATAACCTCTCAAGGGAGGATAAGGTGTGGTGGCCCCACCTCCAACCTCCATGATGAGGTTTCAACCACCACACTCCCAATGGCGAATGAAATAAAATAAAGTGCATGACACGTTATTTTATTATTACTCTTTTTTAAAGAAAACCCAAAAACTAACTTATGCTCTCGATTAAACGCAACTGCGACAAAAGTCTCTTTAAGAAAATACCGGCGTTGCGAGTTCATCGGTGCCCTCAGATTTCAATTCCGAGCACCGGTTCAAAAGATAGAAAAACCCGCTCGTTCATTTACTGAACGTACCCGAGAGAAAGTTTGGAAATTGATTCCGGGCACTCCGGCCCTCAGAATCAAGTGCCGTTAGAAAATGCATTCTTGTAAAATTCCAATGAAAATTAAGAAAAAGACTTTCCTTGAAATTTCCACGTCTTTACAACATTACTCATAGTTTCTCGATGTGTGACTATTTCTTGCCACCATTTTTATGTAGAAAACTTTAAGTACATCGAATGACACTTAAAGACACATTGGATAATTACAGGTTTAGTGTAATTGAAATTATAAATGTCATAGATTAATAACATAACCATTCTCTTAATCCTCTTTAAATTCTTCTTAATGGGTTTATCCTATTTTATTTTTACTACATCTCATATCCTACGGACATACATTAAAAGAAAGGGGTGATCATAATTCCAAGTATGGTAATAAACAAAGGAGATATTTATCATGTGACTATGATTCATATTAGTAAAGAATAATAAAAACAAAATGAAAAATATAATAATAGAAATATCATGAATAAAAAATAGAAATGATCATATTGAATTAAAATGAGGCATTCCTAAGCATGTCACCACGATGTCATAAATCATAATTACCAAAGTTTTACACCAATGTTTTGTAAAACCGATCATATCTAGTGTTTAATTAAATTCTTAATACATTAGATAACTATTCGGGAGAACCATTCATATGTATTAATTAAACTGAGGAAAAATAAACATAATAAATCAATTCATCAATAACACATATAAAATAATGAATGAGTTTAATTTCATTTCATTTCATACACAAGTTCTTAAAGACATGGAAATTTAATTATTTTTATCCCATAGAAAATAAATGTGTGATTCAAACATGTAATCCTTGAATAAATAAATTGATTTTACATCTTGGTAAATACCTATGGAATAAGAAATGGGTAGGTATTCAGAATTGTTGACACTCCATTTTTTCACATGGAAGAAAAGGAAGAAAAGGGAAATGCCTTAGGGAGAAGAAAAGTAGATAAATTATGAAGGCCAAGGATATGTGAATCCTTTAAAGGCCATTTTTCCCATATACCCCAAGAACTATCAATTCACAAGGTACCTCTGTGGAACCCCCCATGACTGATCTTCATTAATACCTACACGATACACCCATTAAAGTTAGAACTTTTATTGAAGGTTGCATATTTTTCGATAAATAGAACCATGTGGTCTTCATTTGAATAGATGGAAATTACCAATGGTCAACTGATGCTTTATTTAGCCAAGTGCTTCACTCAATCCACGTGTATGTTTCTTTGTATCTTTATAAAACCAAGGTAAGAGGGCATTAATGGCGGATAGTGAAATTAATGTCTTTTCAAGGATTAAAATAAAAATTACATGCTTGAGGCACTCTCTCAACCAGTGACTAACAAAGACTTGCCCAAGGAACCCATTATTAATAGGGGACATACACGAGTCACATAAAAGAGCACTTATTGTTAACCTAGAATTCTTAAGAAAGATTTATCCCCTATATAGTCACCATAGTGCTCCTTTTTTCAAGGTTCCACCAGTTCTCATAATCCTTCCTCTGTGAAGCACCCCTACACGATCCTCCATTCTTCACTCTACCCTTCACCTATACGAGAAAACCCATTGATGCTCCTTTTATAGAAATTATGACAGGACACCTCTCCCCATGGATCTTTTCTCTAATAGGGAACATGTTGAAACATAAGGCTGAGGCCTTTGGAATGCAAATCCATGGATAAATGGATCACTTGTGTGTCCCCCATTTGTAATTTTATTTCTACATTCATAGGTTTTGTAAAGTTGTCTTATCGAACGGTTATAATCCATGAGGTACATCTATAGTTTAATTTACATGGTCATTCGGACCATTACCCTAGGGGGAGTATCTTGGATTTCTCGATTTTGGATTATAGGGTTAGGCCCATGTCCACCCCTTATCATCTCTGAGACATGAAGCCTCGGGTTCCATGTAGGGAGGGTGAGGATTAATATTTATTTTCCCATAAACATGGAATTAAATCCTCATTCCTCCATACAAAACAATTTATAGGTAATCCCTCCAAAATATATCACTGAAACATTCTTTTAGGAGGTTTTAATCTAAGTCCTCTTTTCCTCCTAACCACTTGGTCAAAGTGGGGTTGGGGGCACACATTCCCTCCCCCATCTCTCCTGTTGCCTTCCCTCATTAGTATCGATAACCTATATCTCTTCTAGGGTAATGTAAAGAATGGGAAGTGTTGTACACTTGTCCTCTTCCACCATTATTGTAGGATAGTGGATATGGGTTAACTCAACACCCTATCCATCTCCATTTGGGTTTGTCTCCATGTACACCTGTAGAAAGAAGTAGATTGTGTGGTATCTCATATATTTTGATTCCCCTTGTTTCTCACACAAAGAGTGACTCATGTGGCCTTAGAGGACAATGAAAATAATGACATATGAATGACCCATAAGCCCCTATTAACAATGGTAACTATTTTTCCTGTTATAATTAGGATTCATATGATTCCCACTTAAGGCCCAAGCTCAATGGGCATCATTCATAAGTGTAAGACATAATGAAATTCCCTTATTCAAGGAATCCTATTTTAGATGAAGCTACCAAAAATCACCATGTGTTAAACATCCCCCATGGTCCCATTAACTGGGTATCCTATTTAGGAATAATCCCCAACCATTTCATCAAATAATCTAGATATCCTTTTAGCAATACCACCAAACATAATCTTCTCAAGGGGTCACACTCCCTTGTGAGAAAAACCATTTGAGCCTCCAATGTCATAGGACCTCATAAACGAACTACATATTCCATGATTTACATCCATATGGGATATTTAGGAAGACTTATTGAGGTTCAAACCCAACATAACAAAACAACCATATTCTCTATGGGCTATATCCCCATCGGGGATTAATTCTACAAAAAAAATCATACCCACTCAAGGTTCTCTAGATCACATCCATAAAATTACCACAAAAAACATTTACTATGCAGATCATCACAGGATTTATATAACACATGATTTCAAAATATATTTTTTGTTTTTATCACAAGATGTTAGATTGTATAATGTTCTATATTACACATCAGTGAAATATGTGGGTTCTTATTTCTTTTGAAATGATTCCTAGGAAGCTCATTTATGGGTTTGATCCCAACATTAAAACAAATAAAGTTTCCCTAGATGAAGATACAAAAAAGTGTTTCCCACTATGGTTTTATAATATTAATGTCAACATAATGGATAAAGAATCTATAATAAGTACAGAAAAAGATATCATCGATGGAGAACCTCATGGATATACTGATATCTCTTTTTATGATTAAACTCATATATATACAAATGATTGTAGATATTATATGTGATGTTAATTAGTTGTCAATTCAAGGATGAGACACATCATACTTGGTAATTAAACAAGGATTCGATAATATGTCTAAAATCTATAAGATTCACAAAGTACAAAATTACTCCCCCCTAAATGGTGTGATGAGCCCGACCTCCAATCCTCTCAACCAATGTGAGCTGTTATGAATTTCTGGCCAATCCTCAGAATGAGTGAATTTCATTGGAAATAAGGTCATCATGGATACAATCTTGTTGGATGTTTCTATTTCCATGATCAAACAAATTGGAAACCATTTAGAAATAGTGATTCTTAACACAAACACAATTCCACGATAAACAAAAAAATGGTGAACCTGATGTGAGTATTTAACCAAGATTACTGTGTCATATATTTTCTTGGCCTCATTAAATTAATGAAAGAGAAGAAAACAAGACAATTAATCATAAATCTTTTTAGTAAAATGAGATTCTACATTGAATGAGTTTTGTGTTTGTGTTTTTCCTATATTCTAGAACATTTTTTTCATAACTCTCCTCAATATAATTTCTTCATTAAATCATTCATTTATGAATGACCTAGCATCCAATAATTCCCAGTATTTATACATATGGAGGACACCGTCAGTAATTTGACATATTCAATTTTGGGTAAAAAACATTATTTTGGAACTACCACTAGAATGGTACATTCTGGACCCTATAGAATGCCTGATAGGCCCTGCATCTCAAAAAACACCGCCAATCAAATGGTCAATGAAGATCCGTGGTCCTGATGGAGATGACACAGATAGTCATAATCAAATGTTTTGGATACAATTCCTAGAACATGAAAAATAGTCCCTCACATACCTCATGGAGGTGGATTAGTGGCCCACATATGACCTAATATAGAAGAAAGAGGGGCTCATCTCAAAGTATCCTATATCCCATCATTTCCACCAACACAGTGCGGTAGTGAACGCTAAAAATGATGAGGGTGTTTTCCTCAGAAATTTGGAAAATGACCATTGAACCAAGGCATGAAAGACAACCCCCCCTAAGAAAAAAAAGACAACCAATAGCGAGTAGGTTCAAACCTTCTCCTCCTCTAAAGAATCCAGCCATTTTAATTTGGTATAAAAATTTTAGTGGGAGCATACACCCATTTAACTTCGTTCAGTCATCCATAAGACTCATGTTGCAGTATTCAATGCATCCTACCAACAAAATACAATGGAATATTGAAATAATGAACATAAAACTACTTATTCCCAACAAACCTTCCACCAAATTCATCTGGAAGCACTCAAAGACATACTACAACCTTGATTTCAAGTAAATTGTATGCATGCACACACTTCTTTATACATTTATCAAGCCATTGGGAATCTGATATTAGAAGGACCTAGAGAAGTCAGTCAGAAAGTATCGATAAAGGTAAAAGAGGATACCCATCTCTCTACCCCCATACATGATTACTATCAATATCTACTAGTAGCAAAGGGCATATAGATGTAGGCAGAAACACCTACTCCAGACATTGAATTAGAATATATCCTTTTTTCGACCACTGAAGTCACCAGCCACATCCTAGTAATGGTAAAATGGGAGAAGAAAATATGGATCCACATCCTACATACTTTCTAGGAAATCATAAATTTGACAATAGTAGTACCCATGGTATGAAAACATATCTATATCCCCCAAACTAGGGTGTCTCATTAACAGTTCACCCTTGAGAAAATACACACCTCTGCTCCTATCTTAGAGATCAATGGGGAAAACTCCCCCATATTATATAGACAACTAGATGAAGAAGGACCCCCACTTAAATGGATGTAATGGGCCTATACCAATGGGACTCCAATATAGGATCAAAAACATACACATGACAACCACATACCCCAAAGAGTTGTCCCAATTTCTCATATGAAGTCATCTACGAAGAAGCCTCATCAAAACTAATTAGAAAATCAAATATCTATCTATGATTTGGCTCATATGAATGGTAGATTTCTTGATGACCTCCTGCATTTACTTATTTAAATCAAGATATTACTATCATGTTACCAAATTATGATATAAATAGAATTAATTTCGAATTTCCTAAATAGATTAATCTCTGTGAGGCTTGAATCATGAATAATATATGATCAATCTTGGAATACAATCTATAGATTAGAGCCACAGTCATCCAGCATTTGGCTAGAAGATCAATGAGAAAGAGTTTCTCCCCTTTCTATAATCAACCATGGGGTTCCTCCCCATGATAGTGTTCTCTATGAATGTTCTCTTATCAGTAGTGTTTCAAATTTTCAAGAGAATTACCCAATTGATAATGTAGTGATGGGAAAACCCTCATATCAGGAGGAACTTATGAAAATAAGGTAATTCAGTTCTGAGGCCTTTTCATTAGTAGGAGAAATCCTTTCTCAATCAGAAGATATCCAAAGGTAATGGTAATTATTTGATCTACCCATGGGTTACGTACCATCCAATTAAATAGGAGAATCTACTACTGATCTAATCATATGTGAAAAGGTATTGGAAGGAGTCGTCTCTAGTCAGAGAAGGTAAAAAAACCATAGGTGAAATATGCAGAGAACATGCATAAAATGAGGAAATAGTAGGCTAAATATGGCATAACATTCATGTTCTTGGACTTGTCCACCCCACAATAAAGTATTCAAGGGGAATTATCGAACGATTGTATGCCCTACATCGATCTCAAAATAAAAAAAACTCTTCATCACATATAATTAAAGGTATTATCATACGATGAGTACAAAATTTACATTTATAAAATAGAATGGTTGTAGAAAAACTTTTCTGTAAAATATATCCAAGATTCATGACATACAAATATCAATAAGAAAAATTTATCCATTAAACATGCAAGTCTCAGCACATTAATGATGTTATGGGAATTGATCAAAGATACCCCATCTGGGGTTGGTGTCATAGTATGTGAGGCACCAAGAGAATTTCATTTTACTATACTCCCTAAATAGGGATGCTCAAAAAGGTGGTAGAATGAAATTTCCTAATCCTAGGTCAGCTAAAAAATGGAATCAATTCATAATTAATGTCAGGCTCAATAAAAAATTATCCCAGACTAACTATCACCTATATTAGGCTAAAAGAGAGTAGTATATCGATATCACTTTTAATTAACCATATGATAATATTTAGCAATCCACCCTCTTAGAAGATCCCAGCTTTCAAGTATTACAAATGTCAGAAAGGGAACAACTGTCTTGTGAAATGGTTTATCTGAGTGCATATTAAATGATGCACTCATCCCATGTTAGAAAAAAAAACTCCATAAAATCAAAACAGATGTCATGGTAATATCTTCCGTAATAGTTTGGGAGAAACCCCTGTCTATATGGGAGGTGAATTTTGAAACCCAACCCTCAATAAAAACAATTCATACCCAAAGGGTAGTGAAAGCAGAACAAGAATAGCTCGAGCTCTTAGTGATATGACCTTTTTCATCTCAACAACAACATCCTTAATGGGAATTAGTTTTCTTCTTATTAGGTAACATAACTTTAAATAAATCCTCAAAGTTTCTCCCACCTCATTAACTTATATTTTCACATGGAACATGCATGAATGAACTATCAAGATATTACCTTCAGGTTATTATCAACCAAATAGTTCCCAGAGAACCAAAAAAATTGAGAACAAGGCCTTGAGGAGGGTATTGAAGAATATGGTATCAGAATTAAACTTATATATTTACCACAATGAATTTACCGTTAGTTAAAATAATCATCGCATCCCTCGAAAATGTTATAGGACATGAATCCAATTTAGAGGAGATAATGGAGGATGTTCTTGTTTTTCATGCAATCCACACCAAAACAATTGAAGGAGTTGTTCACACCCAATCCCAGAGGCTGAACATGAATTTTAAAACTCCCTCATATAATCTAAATTTACCTCCTCAAAAGAATGACAAATAAAAGGGCCAAATCAAGTATCACCTCCTTCATGGAGAGAATATTTCCTGTTCACTGGAGGAAATTTTATTTAGCAATAGGAAGAGATAAAAAAATTAAGAATACTCGATTCAGAATTAATCTAAGGAAACATATATTTTAGTTATGTTTTAGAATAATATCCTCAACCCACACTCCAATTAAATTCACCACAATAAAGATAGTTTTTTCATGACAAATGAAGATGGTTTGAAATATTCGATCAATGAAAGGTACAAACCACCAATATATTTGGATGTCGTAGTAGAAGATAATGAATTCCCTCTATTAGAAAAGCAACCATATCTTGATCCGGAACATCCTCACAGACTATCCCTTATTTGTCACCCACAGCTAGTATTAGCAGTTCCAACACCAATGGTCCTACAAGACACTGCACCCTTTTATGCACCAACTTAAACACTTGTCCAGGCTCCAGAAAAGTTAAACATTCCTTGAATGGTTATGAAAACCATTGATTCCTTAATAGCTCTATTGGAAGGCTTTCAAGAAATATGTTTTCAAATATAGTTAGAAAATAATCCTTACCTAGAGTGGGTATATTTTTCTATTCCCCCACATGTCATTTGGAATCCATTATTTCCAATCATAAATAGCGTAGAAGTACAAGAGTAGAACCACATACATTTCATCTATCACTATAATCCCATGATGGGTACCCCTGAATAGATGGAGGCAGTGAAACTCAGGTGATTCATGAAGACACTGAATGGACCAGTCTTTCAGTGGTACAAATGTTTATCATCTCAGTCAATTACTCATATAAGAGACATCAATAGGAAAATCAATTTCCAGTATAGCTAATTTCAATATATGACAAAAATATTTAATCTCAAAAAATGAAAACAATGAGAGAATCAAAGGATCTCATATTTCAGTGCTCTGTGGAAATGATTTAATACACCCCAAAACCTACCAATCCCTCATAAAGAGTTGTTTCTAAAATATGTATAGAATCTTCATGATTATTTTCACATAATGTTTATCCCTGTGAAATACAGTGCAAGGTCTCAAGACCTTCCATCAATTTCTCAACGGGTGAAAAACTTCATTGTAAGGACCAATGAAATGTCCAAAGTAATTCCATCAACTCTGGGAAGGAGATCTAAAAAAGATAAGGATGCTACATTCACACTTAAGAAGGCCCATGTAACCACTAATAATTCAAAGACCACACCATATCAAATTAATCCACCTCTAGATCATCATAATCTACACCTAAATCACTAGAAAGATCAAAGATATTAATGGTAGAAAATGGTTTAGGATATTATAAGAAATGTATTTTATTTTCAAAATTAAAAACTCCTTAGCTATGTCATCTCAGTTATGAAAAACAATATGTACCTATTGAAAAATCATAGTAAGAAAAGAAAATAAGGCGATGAAAATATCCCAATCTATTTACCCTTCCGTAAAATTCTTGTGAACCACCTAAAGGACTATTTTGTTTTTGAAGACATCCTACAAAATATGATGGACTCAAAGCATGCAAAGTTTAAAAATTCACATCCTCATGAAGCGTATGATTATGACACCAATCAAGAGGAGGAAAACTAATTAAAATAGATTATGCAAAATAGTTCAAAAAATTTTGGTGACAATATGGTAATAAAAATGATCAAACAAACTCATCATATTCTTTGAACATAGTTTTAACTTCAAAATTTGCCTCTAGAAACCTCTACTACTACACAACCAGCTCTTTCAGAAACTCAATCATCTCAATGAAAGTCCTACAAGAAATGACATGACCAAAATGGTAAGAAGAAAATGCAATAATATAAGCTCATTCAAAAGCCCATATTGTCCTTAACATTAGCAGGAATCTTTCCAACTGTCCAAAAAGTATAAGCACCATCCCACCCATCATCATAATGAGAATTGATCCATAAAAAGGAAAAATAATTAGATTAGGATTTTATTATTTGTTCCATTAATATTATTCACTTAATTGATCACTTCACTGAATATGATTCAGATTATGAACCCAAATTCTCCAAAATTGATTGGGGGACTGGGGGGAAGTGGCAATCAAAACTTAGGGAATAGGGGAGGAAGTAATCATTCCAGAAGTCACTACATCAATGACACCCATACTCAAGTAGTATAGATAGTTTAAACTCATGGAAGATCTCTATAGCTTTCTCAGGATAAACAAGGAAATACCTCTATGAATGATAGGAAATGACTGGACATAACTAAGGAGGATGATTTACTAGAGGATATGTCATCACCTGATCATCCTTGTCATACTGGTAGATCCAATAAAATGATAATCACATTCAACATCTACTCTACGGAATTCTCCGTCTACATCAAGAATATCATATCCCAAGGAATATTTGAAAGGAAACCTAGTGTTGGGAAGCACAATATTTTTGACCATAATTATGATGTTTTTAAGAAACTATCCCAAGTACCAGATATGTTATCAAACCTGGATACATTGATTCAATCAAAATATCTTTGGGAGGATCTCATCAAGGCCTTGTCAGGAACTAATGTGTTTGAAGTCGAGGATGATACTACCAAAGTATATCGTGTTGATAATGATCCTATAGAATTCCATAGAGTCATATAATTCACAGAAATTGACGAGGATGATATCATACAAGGGAAAATTAGTCCCTTATATATATAAGGAAGGATAAAAAATATTGTTATATGATTATTAATTATTGATAATGTATAAGGATTCATCCTCATTATGGTTTGAAAAAAATTTCCAAATGGGTCGCAATGAATCTCACCTATATCGCACCACTATGATGTTACAGGGTTTTGACAAGAATGATCAAGATCCTCTTGGAAAGACCACACTCAAAACATATATTGGGGATCTCATGAAAAGACCCGTAAAATTCAAGGATTGTTTTTCTTATTTTCATTGGGATTTTACGAGTACACAGTTTCGGACGACACCTGATTATGAGGCCCGGTGTGCCCGGAATCATTTTCCGAATTTTAGCTCATGTACATTCAGTGAACGAGCGAGCAGGTTTTCCTAACTTTTGAACCGGTGCTCGGAATCGAAATCTGAGGGCACTGATGAAACCACAATGCCGGTAATTGCTTCGGAACACCTTTTTCGATGGTGTGTTTTCTTGAGGGGAGTTGTTAAAAATGTGAAGAATAAAATTATAGTTGGTTAACAATTATAATTTTATTAACACCACTAGTGGTTTAAGTGTTAGGGAAAAGGAAGTTGTGATGAAGTTGGAGTGGGGCCCACACAAGCCCCCACCTCATTAAATTTCCTAACACCCTATTAAACAAACCACTCTAGCTTTAATGTGTATCTCATCCTATCTCCCACTTTAATTTCAAGTCAAATCTTCCATTAAATTATTTGATTAAGCTATTTAATGAATTTAATTAAGAGTTTAATTTATAATTCTTTGGAATTCATGGCTTGGGATTAATAAAATAAGGGTGAACCTTATTTTATTTAGGGGTTGTTGTGTGAGATGAATTGGGAGAAAATAAACAAGCTTTGGGAATCATCATCTTCTTCATTGGAGAACACAAGGAATGTCAAGATCTCGACGAAGAATGTTGTCACCACAAGGAGCGATCGTCGTTCCTTTCTTCTCCTCTCTACAGCCGGTGTGAGATGCCGCTCCACCTCAGACGATCTCCGTCAACGTGTACGGAGCCTCACCCCGCGACGTCGTTTTCTTCAATGCTCACCGATCGTCAACTCGTTATCGAGGTAGGTATTGGTTTTACATTCAAGATTAATATACGGTCTTCATTGACATTTATTAAGCTGCCTGTTATCAAATTAACAGGAGGAGGTCGGACCGCACGAACACGGACGATCCTCCTCCCCCTTTGTTGATGTTCACCGTTAGGGTTTGGAATGAAGGCGGCGTGGTGCAACGGCACCGCGCAAGAATTAGGAATATCACACGATGAAGGAACGCGGCACCTTCGCGCCGTGCTGTTGAGGCTGAAAGAAGCCGCGGCCGGAGTCGGGATGTGGAGGAGGGGCGCGGCGCCATCACGCCACGCCGGAGAACCATGGAGGGCCACGGTCAGGGTGGGCCGCTGTGAAGGGGCGCGGCGCCGTCGTGCCACGATAGTCGGACCAAGGCCGTGGCCTGTAGCCACGACAGAGCAGCGGAGGGCATCTAGAACCGCCGTCCACCGGTGCCCAGTAGGCGGGACCGGCTGGTCCCGCGCGGCACAACCTGCCGGCCGTTACAGCCGGGTGAATCCCACTAAACCAGGGGATGAACCCCCAAAAATCTCATCAGGGCGGACCCTCAGATCTTTTGTTTCAATATGAGGGGGCAGCCCCCCCCCCCCGCCCCTACGCGCCGCTCCGTCACGGACCGAGCTCCCTGCTTAGTCGGGCCGCTCGTGCTGGGCCGGGCCGCCCGCTGGGCCGAGCCACCCATTGGGCCGGGCCGCCCCCTAGGTTAGGCCGCCCCCTGGGCAGGGTTGTGCCCACAAGGTCGGGCCACACCCAAGTGGGCCTGACCAAGGCCCGGGTCGAGTGTACCCAGTTCGGGATGACCCAGGGGGTCTCAGGCTGGGTCGATACGGGCTCAAAACCCCCTAAAATTGGACCACTATGTTCAAAGGCCCATAACGTGGGCTATGGGCCTCCGATTGGTACACTGTTAGTTGTGATGCGATCCTTGGATCGAGACGATTGTTTCGATATATTACACTAATGTTTTCTGAAAACATTGGGTTCGGCTGGGTTGGTTCGAACACAAAACCAACCGGTCCCTCGGAGCGGAAACACTTATAACTTGAGCACCACGCGTCCGATTGACATGCTGTCGACTTTGTTGGATTCCTCTTAGTGAGAAGGTCCTTTTGGATTAATCTACTCATGTTTTGGATGCAGTTGGAGTATGGTCGGGTTGGTTTTTCTTTAAAAACCAACCGGGCCCCTGGAACGAAAAAGCCAATAACACTCGGACTGGGCATCCTGTTGACGCGCCATCTGTCGTGTTGAGTTCCTATTGTCAAGACGGAACTTTGGGATACATCAACTCCAGACTATGTGTCATTTGATATATCGACCCCCTTGGCTCGTGGAGCGGACCCTCCCGGAACAAGTGTGCTGTGTGCGGGAACCCTAGAGCTGGCTGCGACTACGACGACAATGACGACTGTACTGGGATCCTCCGTGGGTTCGACATGAATGAATTTTCCAGGATCCAACGTGGGTTTGATGAGAACGAATACCATACTGGGATCCTCTGTGGGTTTGACGAGGACGAATACCATACTGGGATCCTCTGTGGGTTCGATGAGGATGACTACCATACTGGAATCCTCTGTGGGTTCAATGAGGATGACTATTGTACAGGAATCCACCGTGGGTTCGACTACCGTGCTGGGATCCACCGTGGGTTCGATGATGATGACTACTGAACTTGGATACTCTGTGGGTTCGGCTTCGAGGACTACTAAACATGGATCCTACGTGGGTTTGACAGAGGAGATGATTCAGAGGCTACATCTAATCATCTCCACCCCTCTTTGTAAATGGATACCTATGTGAGCTCAGTCTTGACTTTCAATCATTATCTTCGATGTGATGGAATTGATATCCTCTATGGATTGGTTTATGCTTTCCTGTGTGGATTGGATCGTAATTTATTGTGTGGATTTAGTTTTACTTTCCTGAGTGGACTGGATTGTACAAGAGCTCGTGAGTTGGAGCTGAACTGGAATTAATGACTCAGGTATATGTATGGGCATATACCTAAGTAGTGTTGGATGATACTTCATGATTGTATCATTCTTTATGGTTTATCCTTTGTGGATTTACTAAGTCCTTCAGGGATCTCGGGGTCCCTACTGAGTATCGTATACTCACCCCTGCAAGGGCTTCGGCCGCACTACATTGTGTTGGTTGCAGACGACGGACATCACTGATCGTGGTTGAGGATTGTAGGGCTAGACGGTACCTGGAGGTGTACTTCACGACAAGACGTTACCCGGAGGTGGACTTCACGATGAGACGGTACCCGGAGGTGGACTTGACGACGAGTCGGTACCCGGAGGTGGACTTTACGACAAGACGGTACCCGGAGGTGACAGACGGACGAGGAGAGCTGTGGTGGCCATCTGTACCTACCCTTCAGATAGGGTCTTCGGAGGACGATCCAGGAGCAGCTTGTCACCTTGTTGCTATTTTTTCTTTTTCTTGTACATTACTGTTGGGCTTGTATTTTCGGCCCCCTTTGTACTTTCAGCACACTTGTTATATTGCTTTACTCTGTGTTTTCTTCCGCTTGTACTCTGGTTGTGTGTGTGTTTACATTTCCAAATGGAAATGCCTTCCCAGTTTTTGGGATTTACGCTTTTGGTGCTAGTCACTAGCCCCTGGCCTATGGAAGGCAGACTTGGGGTAGTTACGACATGGACCCCAGGGGACGGGTCCTGAAAAATTGGTATCAGAGAAGTTCGGTCCTACCACATAACTCAGGACTCTAATCTTTCTTCTTGGTGATGCAATAGTGTCAAGGGTATTGAGTGTGGTTATCAGTCCTGGGAGTCCAGTGTTGGTGCGGCGGCCGACATATCCATACACCAGGACCCTAACTTCTGATTTCCAATTCAGTGCAAAAAAACATTGATTGCATGTGCGTTTCAAGGTTGTCTTTGTGATTACTTTGTGTCAGCTCACCAGGTATACAATATTGACCGTGGCACACCTGTTTCTTTTTAGGATTTCCCTATGACGGCAACCAGCTTGGTTTTCGAGCTTTGTGCAAGACGACATCCCACCGAGCGATGAGGCCTCGATGCAGGGTCCTTTACAGCGGAGGCACCAGTGGTACCTTTACTCGCCGAGCCACCGATACCACCCGCCCCAGCCGCTGAGAGTTCACGTCACCTTAGTGAATTGCACGAGTTTTAGCGTTTGTGACCACCCAGGTTCCGCGGTGGGATGGACCCTCAGGTAGGCAAGGATTGGCTAGAGTTTGTTTTATGAGTTTTCAGGTTAGTAGGGACACCAGCTGACCACATGGTGATCCTTGCATCGAGTCTCCTGCATGCGGAAGCAAGTAGATGGTGGATACTAATGCTCCAGTTGTACGACGAGGCATCTCTCCTTTGGTCAGACTTCAAGAGCCTCTTCCACTTTGAGTTCATCCCAACCACCCTCTGTGCAGTGCACATTCAGGAGTTACTATAGCTACCGCAGGGCAGCATGACCGTGGCCCAGTACTCGGCGACGTTTACTGATCTCTCGCGCAATTCCACAGATATGGTATGAGACACGTTCTTCAGGAGCCGGACCTTCGAGTAGGGACTGTGGAATGATATCAAGGCTTCGATGATCTCCCTCAACATCCTGACACTGGTGGGGGTGTTGGAGAGATCCCTAATAGTGGAGATTTTTCTCATCGAGAAGTCACCAGCTGTGAAACCCTCTGCAGGATGACCTGTAGTGGAGTCTTCTACAACTGGCAGTAGACTGATGACGCAGAGGTCCAAGCGGTCCAGACCATCAGATTAGCAATCATAGGATGCATATTCGATTTTACGGGGCACACGAAGGAAATCCAACCACACGAGGAGCAGGAAGTGATATATATGCGGCGGGCAGGGTCATATGGCTCGAGACTGCCCGACTCATACTTAAGATGAGTAGCAGGCGGTAGAGGGACCTCCCGGGTAGAGGTTCGACCATGGAGGTCCTCAGGGAGCAGGCAGACGAGGTAGAGGAACTGGCCGAGCACAGGGTGGTGGGAGACGCTTTGAGGCCCTACCACCACCACCACTAGGGAGACCACCCCAACCGTAGGGAACAAGTTGATAGTGGAGAGCACAACTTCAGGCAGCTGAGGCTTATGACCATGGAGCTCTGAGAACAGATGGATAGGAGCGGGACTAGCTCCAGACATGGAGACTTTTGTTCATGTGGCTTCTAGCTTTATTGATTTTTTGTGTCTATGTACCTTGGGCTGCAGTAATAAAAGACATTGTTCTTGTGACATTTTGTTCCCTGTCCTTTTTATAAAGTTGATACTAACAGGTTCCGATTTAAAACTGTTGACTTGACCCTCACTTTTGAGATACCTAATGCAGGAGACCCAGTGACCGCACACTGATGCCGATAGTGTGACTCAACCCTTGGAGGCGAGAGTAACAGTTGAGTCTCTTGTTAGTAGCGTCGAGGCCTTACGACTTCATCCTTGGTATGGATTAGTATCATCCATGTCGGGATTGAGTGTGTTAGTCAAAGAATGTGGTTAATCCAGGGGATGAGACAAGATTTCTCTTATCGGAAAAGAATAAATCTTAGGAGCTCTTGTTGGACCAAAGAAGGTCCTGGTCATCCAAGAGCGGATGAGGACAGCTCAGAGCCGACAGAAGTCTTATGCTGACAGGAGGCAGAGACCACTGGAGTTTGAGGATGGCGACCACGTTTTTTTGCGGGTCTCACCTCGACGTGGATTATAGAGATTTGGCTGGGGCGACAAGTTATATCCGCGCTTCATCGGACCCTTCTAGGTCCTCAACAGGGTAGTCAAGGTGGTTTACCACTTGACCCATCCACCTCAGTTGCACTAGGTGCATGATGACTTCCACATATCTCAGTTGAGGAGTTACGTACACGACCCCACCCATATCATCGACCATGGGGAGCTGGACATTGATGACAGGGTGACTTTTGAGGAGGTCCCAATGGAGATTCAGGACCGACAAGAGCGATTCCTACGTGGGCGGTCGATTCCTCTAGTGTGCATCAGGTGGCAGCACGGGAACCTCCAAAAGATCACTTGGGAGTGGGAGGCTCAGGTGCATGCTCAATACCCTCATTTGTTCCCCTAGTTTGTGATGTATCTTTATGGGGACGTATATCCCTGAGGATGGAGTATTTAAAAGACTCGTAAATTTCAAGGAATTTTTTTTTCCTATTTTCTTTGGGATTTTACGAGTACGCAGTTTCTGACGACACCTGATTCTGAGGCCCGGTGTTCTCGAAATCATTTTCTGAAGTTTAGCTTGGGTACATTCAGTGAAGGAACAAGCTGGTTTTCCTAACTTTTGAACCGGTGCTCGGAATCGAAATCTGAGGGCACCGATGAAACCGCAGTGCCGGTAATTTCTTAGGAAGACCTTTTCCGATGGTGTGTTTGCTCGGGAGGAGTTGATAAAAATTTGAAGAATAAAATTGTAGTTGTTTTACAATTATAATTTTATTTACACCACTAGTGGTTTATGTTTTAGGGAATAGGAAGTTGTTAGGAAGTTGGGGTGGGTCCCACACGAGCCCCTGCCTACTTAAATTTCCTAACACCCCATTAAACACACCCCACTAGCTTTAATTTGTATCTCATCCTCTCTCCCACTTTAATTGCAAGTCAAATCTCTCATTAAATTATTTGATTAAGCTATTCAATGAATTTAATTAAGAGTTGAATTTTGAATTCTTTGGAATTCATGTCTGGGTATTAATAAAATAAGGGTGAACCTTATTTTATTTGGGGGTTGTTGTGTGAGAAGAATTGGGAGATATTACACAAGCTTTAGGAATCTTCATCTTCTTCATTGAAGAACGCGAGGAACGTCAAGACCTTGACGAAGAATGCCGTCACCGCAAGGAGCGATCATCATGCCTTTCATCTCCTATCTGCAGTCAGTGTGAGATGTCCCTCCACATCGGATGATCTCCGTCAACATGAACATAGCCTCATCCCGTGACGTCGTTTTCGGCAATGCTCACTGATTGTCAACTCGTTATCGAGGTAGGGATTTTTTTACATTCAAGATTAATTTAAGGTATTCATTGAAATTTATTAAGCCTCCTGTTATCAAATTAATGAGAGGAGGTCAGACCACACGAACTTGGCCGATCCTCCCCCCCATTTTTTGATGTTCACCATTGTGGTTTGGAACGAAGGCGGTGCGGTGAAACGACACCACGCAGGAACGGAGAATATCACGTGGAGAAGGAGCGTGGCTCCGTCGCGCCGCGCCATTGAGGCTGAAAGAAGCCGCTGTCAGAGTCGGACCACAGAGGAGGGGAGTGGCACCATCACTCCATGCCAGATAACCATGGAGGGCTATGGTCGAGGCGGGCCACGGCGAATGGGGGCAGCACCGTCGCCCCATGCTGGTCAGACGAAGGCCGCGGCGGAGCATGGGAGAGCGGCCGGAACCACCGGCCACCGGTGCTCAGGAGGCTAGACTAGCTGGTCCCACGCAGCACAACCGGCCAGCCGTTACGGCCATCCAGATCCAGAAAAACGGGGTGTTGAACCCCCGGCCAGCTCAGTAGGGAAGACCCTCCGGTCGGCCATTTCAATGTGCGCCCCCCCCCCCCCCTCGCGCCGCTCGGTCACGGACCAAGCGCCCAGCCATGTCGGGCCACTCGTGCTGGGCCGGGCCACCCAGCCGCAGGGATGGGCCACGCCCAAGTGGGCCAGACTAGGAACTGGGTCAGGTTGACCCGGTTCGGGCCAACCCAGGGGGTCTCAGGCCGGGTCGGTCCGGGCCCAAAACCCCCTAAAATCAGACAGCTACATTCAAAGGCCCATAACGTGGGCTACAAGCCTCATATTAGTGCATCATTAGCTACAATACGATCCTTGTATTGATACGGTCGTTTCAGTATATTACACTCAAGGTTTCGGAAAGCGTTGTGTTCGTCCGGGTTGGTTCGAACACGAAACCAATCGGGCCCTCGGAGCGGAAACACTTATAACCTAAGCTCTGGGCGTCCGATTGACATGCTGTCGAGTTTTTTGGATTCCTCTTAGTGATATGGTCCTTTTGGTTTACTCCTATCAAGGTTTGGACGTAGTTGAAGTGTGGTCGGGTTGGTTTTTACTTAAAAACCAATAGGGCCCCTGGAACGAAAAATCCAATAACACTCAGACTGGGCGTCTGGTTGACGCGCTGTCTGTCGCATTGAGTTCCTATTGTCGAGACAGATCTTTGGAATACATCAAATTCGGACTACATGTCAGTTGATGTATTGACCCCCTTGGCTCATGTAGTGGACCCTCCCGGAACAAGCGTGCTGTGTGTGGGAACCCTGGAGCTAGCTGCGACTGCGGCAACGATGGCGACTGTACTGGGATCCTCCATGGGTTCGACCAGAACGACTGTACCGGGATCCTCCATGGGTTCAACGAGAATGACTACTGTACTAGGATCCTTAGTGGGATCGACGAGGACGACTACCATACTGGGATACTCTCTGGGTTCGACGAGTACGACTACCGTATTGGGATCCTCCGTGGGTTCGACAAGGATGACTATTGTACTGGAATATATTGTGGGTTCCACTACCTTGCTGGGATCCTCCATGGGTTCGACGACGATGAATACTAAACTTGTATTCTCCATGGGATTAGTAGTGAGGACTACTAAACTTGGATCCTATGTGGTTTCGGCAGAGGAGATGATTCAGAGGCTACATCTAATCATTTCCCCCCCTCTTCGTAAATGGATACTTGTGTGTGCTGAGTCATCAATTTCAATCATTATCTTCGATGTGATTGACTTTATATCCTATGTGGATTGGTGTATGATTTCCTATGTGGATTGGGTCGTACTTTCCTGTGTGGATTTAGTTTTAATTTCCTGAGTGGACTGGATTGTACTAGAGATCATGAGTTGGAGCGGAACCGTAATTGACGACTTAGGTATATGTATGGGCAGATAACTAAGTAGTGTTTGATGATACTTCGTGATTGTATATTTCTTTATGTTTTATCCTTTGTGGATTCAGGGAGACCTTCAGGGGTCTCGGGGTCCCTACCGAGTATCATATACTCACCCCTGCATGGGCTTCGCCCGCACTACATTGTGTTGGTTGGAGACGATGGACATCACTGGTCGTGGTTGAGGATTGTAGAGCTAGACGGTACCTGAAGGTGGACTTCATGATGAGACGATACCCGGAGGTGGATTTCACGACAAGACGATACCCAGAGGTGGACTTGATGACGATTTGGTACCCAGAGGTGCACTTCACAACGAGATGGTACCCGGAGGTGACAGACAGACGAGGAGAGATGAGGTGGCCATCTGTACCTACCCTTCAGGTAGGGACTTCAGAGGACGATCTAGGAGAAGCTTGTCACCTTCCAGCTGTTTTGTCTTTTTCTTGTACTTTACTATTGGGCTTGTATTTCCGACCCCCTTTTTACTTTCAGCACACTTGTTATATTTCTTTATTTAGTGTTTGCTTCCACATGTACTCTGGTTGTGTGTGTGTTTATGTTTCATAAAGGCAATGCCTTCCCAGTTATAGGGATATTTGTCTTTGGTGCTAATCGCCAGCCCCTGGCCTATGGAAGGTGGGCTTGGGGTAGTTACGACACAGACCCCAGGGGACGAGTCGTGACATCTCATGTCTAACTCTGAGTTCATGGTTATTTGGAAGCATACAGATTTCAATGCCTTGTTCGAAATACATTGGCAACATCAGCATGTGACCATTCCTTCAACATACAATTGATGCCTCAAATACAGTATCACTGGTAAAATTAGTACATTTCATGGTGATAATGCCATATTCAAATCTAGTGTGTCAAATAAATTGACGTGAGGTTCTATAACAAGGGAGAAAAATTGTCCCTGAATGTTAATGTTACCCATATTAATGCCCCAAATGGCCAGAAGATGATCCCAAATAATGTTTTCCAGCAAACCATAATAGATTTTTTGAAGCTCAGTAATCAAATGAAAGTGGTGGATCTGAATTCAAACACTCTTTCAACGAAATTCATGATTTCAATTTGATATCTAAGCCTGATGGTTCTGAAAAAGTTATCAACTTTCCATGTAATAATGAACGCTTGAATGAAATTTTCGTCATTCCATCCATTGTGCTCCAATGAAGCTGAGTTTCATCCAGTTGGATAGAATATATTATTAGAGAAATAAGATAATGTGAAGAGACTCATTCTTAGTCCCACTTTCCCTTTACATATATCAAAAATGCCCCATCACCATTGATTAATCCATAAATGGTTGTTGCATCTTCAGGATGCCCACAGGATGGATCCCCTCTTCTCTCAGAGGAATATCCTTCATCACCTACTCCCCACACAGATGTCAAATAAGTAAATAAAAAGGAATTATAAGAAGAGGGAGAGCCCACACACTTCTCTGTAGTATTTGAGGAAGGCATCTCTAAAATTATGGATTAACTTAGAGAGATAAATCTTGGTATATAAAAAGATCGACAACCCAATATGATTAATGTGTTTATGACTCACAATGAAATATATGTATATAATTCCATCTTAAATCTAACCCAAGACCTTTTGACATGAAATTAAATATATATTTGAGGAATTTACCCCTAGGTGGACACCAAAAACTTGGTTTTGTTGGAGATCTTAAAGGATACAAGAATACTGCTCGAGGAAAACACCCGACTTACGACTAAAAAATTAAGGTTTAAGTGGACAACCTCATCAAGGATCAAATAATCCATGAGGTGAATTATCTAAAATATTTTTCCAATATTTCCCTTTTCAAGAATAAAAATATTAAAATCAGATTCTACATCAATTTTATAGATCTCAACTAGTATTTTCACATATATGAGTTCTCCATTGCAATGAAATAATTATTTATTGATTATACATATAGATAACAATCCCTCTAATTCATGGATGGATATTTAGGGTACAACCAAATTAGGAATTCCTTGATGATGAAGAATCCATATCATTCAGACCCCCCTAAGGAGTATAATTCTAACTAGTAATTCACCTTGGAGTAAAATATGCGGATAGTATATTCCAACATTCCGTATATCACATCTTCAAACCCTTATTGGGCAAGATTGTTGAATGCTACATTGATGATCAACTTCTCAAGTCTTGAATTTTTTTTGAAAACATGGATGAAATAGAAAGCATCTTAAACATGCTTCGACAACATAGATTAATTTAGAACACCTTAAAATGTGTTTTTTGTGTAACCCTAGGGAAATTTATCAGGTTCATTTTAGGACAACATGGTATCAAAGTTTATGTAAATAAAACTAAATATATGATCCCATGTTTCATCCTAGGGACCTGAAATAGTTTATACGACTTCAAGGAAACATTACTTAAATTTGAAACTTTATAACCAAAGTTTCAAGAAAGTTTTTCCCCTCACAAAAATAATGAATAAAGGGGATACACATAAGATGACCATCGACTGTTATGAATAATTTCACACACAAAAATGCCTCTTATACCCATTGGTATTAATGATACCTAATGAGGTAAATCCACTCATTCAATATGTGACATCCTTAAAGAGATCACAAGGTTTTTTCCTTTTGGAAAAGAATGATAATGGGAATGACAAATCATTAATAATATAATTTTAACCATACTCGATGATGAGAATAGTTATTCAGATAGATAAGAGCTTCTTGGATTTAATATTTTCCATTCAGATGCTGAGACACTATCTATAAGACCAGGAGATCCACTTGGTTTCAATAAACCACCAAAAATTGTCCTCAGACATCATATGACAACAGAGTGTCTATCACGGTGGGTAGTTATTTTGGGGTAGTTTAAAAAACTGCTCATGCCTTATAAAGATATGAAAGGCCAAACCATACCATATTTTATCACTAATAACCAATCTACTGAAGGGAAGTCATCATTATATACTTAATTTCTAGATGAATTGATATTCTCTATTCCGGACAACCCCCAAACACGGGAAATGTATTTTAATGGTCCATCCAGAAATTCAATAAGTAAGATAATGTGAGACCCTAATCATAGAATTGTTAGGTTAGGGATCATGATTATATCCTCATAATAGGTAATGTTTCTATAATACTTCCTATTATCAAAAGGTTGTTCCAACAATGAGGCGGAATGTCATACTCTCATGGTAGGCGTAGGATTGTCACTATAATACTAGAGATCCAACTGGAGATGAATGGTGATTCAGACTTGGTAATAAAACATATCGTTAAGGATTATGGAATAAAAAAGAATGAGCTAAATCCCCCATGTGATTATGTCAATGGGTTAAAGGAGTAGTTACCAATAGAACGAACACTGACTTAGATCCCACAATCATTGATCTCATAGGTAGATACATTGAAAAATGCATCTATAACTTTAACAGATTGATATCAACATGAAATAGTCATTATCACCATCCATCATTGGATGGTGTTTCCTTTTCTTCAATTAATAATTGATGGGATCAATGAAATCATTCCCATATCTATTCCATATGGCCCTGCCACTGGATGGATGATTCTCATAATGAATTACCTTCATGATGGCATACTCCCACTGGATAGTGTTGGAAGAGTGAATATTTGCTGGAAAGAAACCAATTTCACTCTTTATGAAGGCCCAAAACACAATAAAATTCCTCTATAAATGAGGCTTTGATGGATTCATACGAAGATGTGTTGATGTAGAAGAGAATTAGGATGTTTGGGGAGAAGTACATGCAGGATCCTGTGGTTCTCACCAATCAAGGTACATGAATTCTAATGAAATTTGAAGGCGTGGATACTTCTATACTTTGATGACTTAGGATTGTACAAAAATCACAAATAAATTTAATTCATATCACGTTCATGCCAACTTCATCCCCAACCCCTAATAGTTGATACATACATCCAAATACTAATGTCTATTTTTTATATGGGGAATGGATATTATGTGGCCATACCCTCTAGCTTCGGACAAGAAGATCTAATATATCATTAGTATTATTTATTTACTCTATTAATGACATGAGGAAATATACCTCAAAGAATTAAAAACAAAAATAACTGTTTGTTTTATAAAATCTAACATCATTACGATATTTGGTATCCCTTATACAATATTGACACAAAATGGCAGTAATTTTTACTCCACTGAGGTAGATATGTTATATTAAGACACGCTATGAAATCCAACCACTAATCACACTATCATGAAATGACTAATGAAGAGATAGATGCTTTAAAAAAGACCTCGTAGGACATTCTATTTAGTATGGTGGATAAAGAAAAAAATTCTAGGTAAAAAAATCTCTTGTATGCCTCATGCGATTATCATACTACAACTCAGACTTCAACATGGGTAACCCTATAATCAATGATAAATGGAACAAAATAAGTCCTACTCATTAAGGTTCTATTTACATAACTTTGTATTTCCATCTGTGACTAGGTATCTGTAAATGAAAAATTAGAGAAATGACTTAATGAATTTGATTGATAGGAAGAATATAGATTTCATACACTACATCACATTTATGTCTACCAAAATATGAAGACATGCGCCATTAAAAAGAAGGTCTATCTCTATTTATTTCCCTATGGATAACTGGTATTAGTAGTTAGGACTCCAATTATATCAGGAAAGGAACCTCAATATATTGGGACAAGATGGTGGGTTTCTACTACAGAACACAAATTTCACTATAGTAGAGATTATTTCTTGATCTCAATGGATGTTGAAGTCATCACCACTACAACCAATGAAAGGGTCCTAATGAAATATTACATATAATCACGTGAATATAGTTCTACTAATATGATGTTACACTACATATCACCATATACTTCCCTACATAAAGTTGTTGAATTATGTAGTTATTCCTAGTCATACGACCCAAAAATGTAAGATATCATTCATCCACATTGTAAAAAATTAAATTGCAGGATTATCATTGTTATTATTTGAAGTTAAGAAACCCCAAAAATACCATGAGTTGGCACACCCAATGGAATTTCAAATTTGAGGAAGAGTGGATGGTTAGTTCCCATGCATAATCCCCACTCACATCACAACCACTCCATAGTGGTACTTGGGCCCCATTATAGGTATATTCCCCACTGTTATAAAATCCTTTACCAAATGATGTTAAAAGGAATGGTTCTTCTAAGAACTAGACGTGTCTTGATTATAATTCTATTGACATCCATAGGCCACCCAAATATCAAATCATATAACTAGCCACAATCACAAAAAATAATAAAAATCACATTCACCCCATTTATGTATGAATCAGACAAACACATGCAAAATATTATTGAACTAAATATTCATTTATTATCATATTATCGAGATATGTAAGGACACCTATATCTCGTATCCTAGGTCAATCCATGATTAATGAAAATAAGACCCTCACTGATTCCCTAGACATGAAATAGATATACAAATTAAATTTTCTCAGACATGCGACTTGTGTCCCATTACAATGGGAGTCTCAATTATGACTTAACGTCATGCTTAAATCCTATCCACAATCCAAGAAAATTTTAAGGACACTTTACCCATGTTAGAGCCTGATTATCATGGGAGAGAGTTCACTAAGAATTATTAACAACTCTATTATCATGATAATTAATTATGTAGTCATGTGCACATCTCCTATATTGGGTTCAACAACAAAAATTTTCCCTTCAAACTCAGTTCGTATTCTTCCTCACCACATGACATTAAATTTCATGGGATTTCAAGAACTGTCAATGAATTGATTAACATCCCTATGAGATACATAGGGATGATTGGATCCAATCTTCTAGCATATCCACCACAAAATTGAAATTCCCCTATCCTTCACTTGTGTTACCGTTGCACTGTAAAAGAATCCTATACCACTCCATGTGTCTCACACTAAGAATATATCACATGGGATTATGAGTTTTGTGAAAGAGTTATTAAAACAGATATATCAATTCCTATTAGGTTTGTCTTCTTCCAGGCTGTAAGTCCCTAAAAGACACACTAGATGTCATCATCTAATGACAACAGAATAAACGATCTATTTAAGAATGGTGCGTGTCTTGGTTCTTTCCATAGAATCAAAAATAGTGACACCAAGGTCCTACACCCTGGTATAGCTTCAATATTCCTCTTCACATCAGTATTCATGATGTCATTTCCACATGTTGATGAATTTAACGGTTCTTTATGATCTATGTGTGGTTGGATTCTCACTCTTAGTTGAAACATAGTGTCATCCATACAGTCAATCCTACACCCAGTCACAACACAACATGGGAAAGGCCTCTACTCTCCCATGTCTGAGTCATATCTATAAAAGGATCTCCAATACAAGTTCTCCCCCTATGCATAACTCATATCCAAACCCCATATGACCTCCATACATGAATTAAATTTGTATGGGGGACCTTTATTATTAGGCCTACTTGTGTATTTATTCACATACTATTATGATATGTCGTGAATGTAAGGCCTTAATCCTAGTCCCATCCATGAGGTAAATAAAATTTCCACTTCTCCTATATAAAAAAATGCACCTGCAAGAGTTTTTTTGGTACCCTTATTAGCGGGACACCAAGGAAACATATAGGTCCACCATCTATGCATGAGTCATATTTATACAAGGGACTTCATAATATTTTCTCATATTATTCCAGACACTTTTTTTTTCTTGAACATATCCCTTCCATATGTCATACTCAAAATCATGAACAATTTAAGATCTTTATAATCATTCCTCAGCTTCTTATAGCAGAATGTTTTACATGTTAGTGATCTTTTGTCATACTAGGTTTTTTTATTCCCCAGTTGGATTTTTATTAATTGAATCCCAAACTAGGTTAGTGAGACAATGGATTCAGCTCTTTGACTATGCAGTATGCTCCATATATTTCATTTAACAAAACTAACCAAAAATAGATTTTTAAAATATCGGTAATTTGTCCCTTGGGAGAATCCTCTTTTGTACCTATAATATTTGAAGACAATAAGATAGAACTCTGGATTCAAATTCAGTGGTCCTCCCAATAATATCTATATCATTTTTTATATCTTGATATGAATCCGTCAAAAACCATGGTTTATAATTTCCACCCTTATGTACCAAATATACAAGAATAACCTTGATCCAAGAAGTATATGTATCAACTTTGGTTTCAATAATGTTAAGTTCCTAGTCGTATGACCAAAATATACCAAAACCATACTCACTGGTCATGGTTCAGACCTATATAGGGATCCAATTCCCAAAATTATATGGAAATGATGACATGAAATACCCATTTCTTATTCAGGTACTTTACACCACAACCCAAACTATTTCATTTGGTATATTCGAATCTAAATAAACATTAATTGGACATTATCATTAGTTCCTAGGAATTATTGAGGGAATATTTTGTGAAAATATTTTAATATTCCCTAGTTGTTATTGGATAAGTCTCTCACAAATTTTAGATCATGTCATCCATATGATTCCACTATTTATTTTGAAGTATGTGTCATATTTGGCTTGAATAAAACAACCTAGAAATGTGATTTTAAACCAGTGGTAACTTGGTCATTGGGTGTGTACTCCTCTAATTTCATAAGAAACTATTCCATAAAACTCTACAGATCGGGAAGACCACAAATAATAGTTTAAAACATTCCCCTCTCACATGTGAATTTTGTATCACATTTTTTGAGAAATGTCCCACAATAGGGGAATAATAAACCTTTTAGTAAGAAGATATATTTATTTAATTATATCCCCATAATTTCCTTTCAACGTGACATTATCGAACATAGCATAATTTTATTGTAGTGTGGCTTGAATGCACATATCATAATTTTCTAGCGGTATGAATTTAAACTATATAGAATAATTTCCTTGAGTTATGAAATTATACTACATAGATTAAGATTCTTATGGTTGGATTTTAAACAATATAATATAATGTCTTTGTCATACATCATTAAATTACGTATCATATCTTCAACATCATGATATGTTATACTACAAGATTAATTTCATGATTTCATGAAAATAAACAAGAGGATATCATCATCTTTTTTTAGGTGAGGTTTACCATTCAGAAATAGTACCAATATAGATATTCACTTCATTATCATACGCCTCCTTTTAGTTAAAACACTTATAGTGTTCTTCGGAAATATTAATATTAAACATATACCATCAATAATTGAATTTTTAAAATCCTGAAAACTTATTCATTTTACAATATTGTTCTGTGTCTGAGATGAATTTTCATAAGTTCATATAGATTTTCATGTCATGTCATCCAAAGGATGACACTATTTTAACATACAGTATGTTCTCTAGTTGTAATTGAATAAAATATCCCACAAAATGGGTTTTTCAATTCGTAGTAACTTTTTTCCTCGAGAGAGTCATCATTTACTCCATAATATTTTGTTTTATATCCAGGAACTATATAATCAATGATTAAGATTATCCACTAGATATCTAAAGAATTTTCAAACTTCCTTGGCCGACAAGTCATGTTTGGGTCATTTTTCAAAATATATGTTCAATGATGTTCGACCATAAACAATTGAATTTTTAGTCTAACATGCATGGCTTTAAACATCCGCAAAAAGGGACTCAGTACTCACCAAATTGAAAACACACAAATTGTACTCTGGAAAAATGTTTAGTCGAAGCCTGTTAGACATACTCTATATTGTCTATAAAAAGTATCAATGGATAAATATGTAAAATAAAAAACGTGTTAGGTCGAAAACATAATAAAATGGTCGGCCCAAGGGAAATATAACTCTCACCTGGTAACTCTCCTTTATATGGATCCTAGGAAAAAAATAGAGTGATGATATAAAAAGACATAAATCTTGTATTTTTATTTATATAAAATTATAAATTGTCAAACTATTTTCACATGGCCCATTAGTTTAGGTAATAATTTCATCACCCCATCTCTATCATTATGATTATGATTATTTTTTATGATTATTTTGTTCCACAGAAATTAGCTTCGACAGTATGTTAATCAGAACAGTGTAGGGATGAAGAAAAATCTTAATGGAAACAAAATTCCTTTCATTTATGAAATAAAAAACAATAGAAGCATATAAATGAAAATTCCCTCTATCACAATTTATAAAATGACATCATCATAGCTCTTTATATATTCAATTAACTATTATGCCCCACCAGCTGCTTGTTGATGCTCAATCAATCAACTAGGTTTAGTCTTCTCATCATGGAGAAGTGCTTTTATTGAAGATGCAATGGATTTCGACCCTTTTGTTTGGGATTCATCCAATTAATGGTGTAGTTTTTTGAGTTCCCCTGAATGACATCCATTTCATGATAAAGGAGTAATGATTGAATGTTCTTCACATTTATCTTCAATTTAAGATAATCATGCTTTGTATTATCACTGAAATACTTTTGGGGAAAAATTAGACTAGAGACCTCAACATTGGTTAGCAGTTTGGAATTTATGAGGTCTTGTAACTGATTATTATCTTTCTCCCTCTTGAAAAATATCACCTTTAAAAAAATGTGGATTTCTAGGTAATCAAATCCACCAAATACAGTCGTGCCAATATTTTTTGGAATTAGGATAACCTATGAAGGCTATTCATCTAGAGGCATCTTGGAAATCATATTATTGATGAATTTCCAAGACAATACATGTGTGAAACTGAGATATTATTGAAACTATATTCCTGAATCAGAGTTTCAATCAGTGGGAATAATGTACACTAGAACCAATTAACTCAAAGAATAAACCTGATATACTCCCTCTAAGATTATGGTTTCCTCACATTCTAGTGTTGCATGATCTAGTATAGAAACTCCCCCCAAAAACTTGTTTCAGAAGCTAATAATCCAAAAATTTTATTTTTAATCAGTGTGAGCCAAAAAAATGGTGAGAATGGGGCATAATTGTATTAGTTTGTCATCTTTACACAATAGCAGGTCAGTAGCCTTGGAGTATTCCTCCCTAGAACCCCAAACATTAGCATTATGAGTTGGAACCTCTTGATGAGGGGAAATCTCCTGAGTATTCCCTAGTTTATTCAAATGAAGATACAAAAAGAAATAAACTTACTATGATCTCCTGAGGTGTCTCCCTTGAACAGTGGGACATCAAAATACTCCATCACCTTGTTCATTCACTATCACTATGATATTCTCTGTGAATAGAGAAACACATTCCAACAAAGTCATGATCATCAAATTAGGCATAAAAATATTAGTTGTAAAAAAAGTGAAGACTCATGTCCATTCAATTCCATATTATGTGCATAGAATATAGATAAATTTGTTCCATGTTTAACATGTTCTAATATTTTTTCAAAGTCCATGAAAATTTGTCCCATGGAATTTACTATCATCCCAAGCCCCATGGTAATCCCACCCTTGGAAGTGCCTAAAATATTTGGATCATGACATGGTACGTCACCCTCCTCTTATGAATTGAGAGCCCAAAAAACTACCTTGGTGATAACCATAGGGTTGGAATCAGTAATCATAAGTTCCACTGGTGCATGAGATAAAAACATAAAATTATAGAGATCTAAAGTGATCCATTAAAATATGAAATCCTATTATGTATCATTGAGATCACTAGATTCATCCTCCCTCTCTACAATGATTACATGAGTTGTGATATAAGAAAATAATTCTTATTCATCCCACAAAACCTCTCCTATTGTGGGAGATAAATCACCAGTAGGGATATGTGTTCATTCAAAAGATCCATCATCACTCCTTGGAGGATCATATAAAATCATCTTGAGAGTGGAAATGGAAATATTTCCTACAATCCGAGGAGGATTGAACACTTATTCTGGATAAAGAAAATTTAATGGCACCATGTTGACTTACTTCTACTATAAAGGATCTTATCCAAATATTTCACCCTTTGAAATTCCTTTTTTTACATTTTTGGGAGAGGTATACTAGCATCAAAATTCCCAAAGACTCGTATTATAAGAAGCAATGGGAGTTCTCCTTTCATATCAACATCTTTTTATTGCTTTCTTGGAGAAATTTTTCCCAATATTGGAGATGATTCATCAGCACCCACTGGGGTTCAAGTTGAGCCATATATTGGTGAAGGAGCCTCACCCATTTCCCACTTGGCCTACTGGAAATCAAAATAATCTTATCATCATCAATAATTCTTTATCTCACATAAAATAAGGCAATGACATAAGAAAGGGAGAGAGTTATGTCTTTGGGATTGACATTGTCAGTCCATTCTTCAGAAGATGGGTGCTCAACCCCTTCATAATAAACTAATTTCACAATATCCTCCCCCTTTTTTGTGGAATGATTTTGGTCATTGTTTTCAAAAATTATGATCTCTAGCACCTAAATCAAAATCCTTAACATAGTAGGATTGTTCTTGAATCAAAGATCAGGTGTGGCTCAAGTATATCCTATGCCTAGAAACCACAGTCTATTGCAATGAATTGACCATATGATCTCAGTATCAGAGGACATGTCCTGGAAAAATTGGTTGCCACTGGTCATATGAGTTTAGAAAACATCCAATTATATCATGATAATGATCCAATGATTATCTATTTCGATTGTTTAAAAAACTTTACATCAAAACAATGGATGAGGAAATGGAACCCATATTTCATCCTGATAGTGACAACTGCACCACCTAGGTGTGACCACAGTTGATATAGCATCCCGCCTTTTTATCACATAAACTTTCATTAAATTTTACAAAACTGAGGATCTTTAACGGTTAGTGTCTTGGAAAACAAGAACTTTAAACATGAAAACATAAAACATTCTTCTAAAACACTTGAAAGGCTTCTCCTCATGTTCACCCTAGGTTCATTACTGCATCACATAACCTCGGGACATACATCAAAAGAAAGGGTGAGAAAAAGGCCCAGTAAGGGAAACAAGAGAAGCATTTGACATGTGAACTTGAGATACTTCAATAAGGACCTGAAAAGAACTTTAAGGCATGAAAATGAAACCATGATGCATATCATAACAAAAATATCATTTTTCATAACTTGAATATTTGGCTACAACATTTAATATTGACAATCGTTTCATTTCACCAAGCTCCATCCCTAAGGTGTCGTTAAAAATTACCAAGGTTATTCACCAAGGCGTCGTTAAAAATGGTAATCTCTAGAGATTAAGTCTTTACACAATGCATTGGAGCGCTATCTGGGCACACCCTTGAAATGTCTTTATTATCATGCGATACACATATATCATCATAAATCATTTCATAAACAACCCATATAGCATAAAAGAAATGGGTTTCATTTCATAATCATAATGTTTTAAAAACTGCTTTAATGACATGATCTTTATGTCACTTTAAACCCACGGAAAGGGGAAGTGGGTTTCATGTATGTAAATCCCATAATTTAAAATAGAAAATTTTTGTATATATCTGAATAAAACTGTAGAAATAAGATCTTTGAGTATTCACTTAATAACATGAAGTAATTTTGAGAAAAAGAGAGAGGCATTTTGAGACGAAAATTCTGCAGCACAATGGCTACGTTACAAGGTTTTAGAAAACGTTGAAAAGAGAGGGGACATGGGTAAAACAATGATAAATGACCCATAAAACAGTAGAGGGATATAATATAATGGATTTAAGAACATGGTAATGAAATTTGAAAATATACCATATGAAATGAAGAACATGAAAGGAAGACAAAAATAAGATTTCTCTTATGAAAATTCGGCAACCTAACAGCATTACATAAACTTCAACCAAAAATGAATTGATGATGTCAAATAGGGTCTCTAATCATATGAACATAAAATAGCAGTATGAAATATATAGATATCATACCCCAACATATGAAAAAGGAACTTTCAAGACTTGACATGGAATGAGAACTTTGAAAAGGAGAAGGGTGAAAGAATCCCTTAAAAATTCAGCAGCCTAACAGCGTCACTTAAACTTCAACAAAAATGAATTGATGAGATCAAATAGGGTCTCTCATCATATGAAAATAATATTAGATTATGATAGATATAGATATCATACCCCAACATAAAAAAAGGAACTTGAAAGAATTGACATGAAAGTAGGACTTCAAAACGAGAAGGGTGAAGAACCACTTAAAAATTCGGCAGCCTAACGACGCCACCTAAACTTCAATAAAAAAATGAATTGATGAGATCAAATAGGGTCTCTCATCATATGAACATAAGAGTACAGTATTATAGATATAGAGGTTATACTCCAACATAACAAAAAGGAACTTGAAAGAGTTGACATGAATGTAGAACTTCAAAACGAGAAGTGTGAAAACCACTTAAAAATTCAGTAGCCTAACGGCGCCACTTAAAAATTCAAAATACTGAATTGAAGAGATCAAATGGGGTATCTCATCATATGATCATAAAAGATCAGTATGATAAATTTAGAGATCGTACCCCAACATAATAAAAAGGAACTTGATAGAATTGGAATTAAAGTAGAACTTCAAAACGAGAAGGTTAAAGAACAACTTAAAAATTCGGCAGCCTAACGACGCCACTTAAAACTTCAAAATACTGAATTGAAGAGATCAAATGGGGTATCTCATCATATGATCATAAAAGATCAGTATGATAAATTTAGAAATCATACCCCAACATAATAAAAAGTAACTTGAAATACTTTACATGAAAATAGATCTTGAAAAATGAGAAGGGAGAAAGAATCCGTTACAAAAATTTTGACAGCCTAACGACACCACTTAAAACTTCATAAAACGAAATAATGAGATTAAGAGGGGATATCTCATTATGTGAACATGAAAATGGATGTAATAGGAGTATAAAAGAACACCCTTTAACATAATAACATGGAGCATAAAAGAAATTACATAAAATAGATTTCTTGAAAAGAAAGAGAGAGATCGGATCCCTTACCTTAAAACGTAACTTTTAAAACTCAAAGGTTTGGACCTTGAGGGCTTGGGGGCACCTTGGGAGGACTCTTTGGGAGGTACTTAGACCAGAACATCGTTGGGGGAGAGTTGGGAGTGAAAAATAATGGAGAAAAGGGTGGATATTTATAGGGAAAGTGAGGGGACAAGGCATTAATGGCCAAGGGACACCTCACAAGTGCTTTTCTCAAAACCATGTGCTCTCCCTTGGCATTTACCATGGGGTTAGGCCACATGGGGCCCCCAAAACAATAAATCATCATGCTTGTCTGGCCAACCCTTAAAATATCTCATGACATAATCATGACACAGTTATGATGTCATTAAACAAACTTAAACCCTAAAACTGTATTTTTACTGTTTACTGAAAATTCAACTTTCTCAGAAAAATCCCAAAATTTCACATTAACCAAATATCAAGGCTCTGATTTCAAAAATGAAGTCCATTTTATAAAAATAATTTTCTAAATATTTTTAATTTTATTTTAAAATAAATACACTATTCAACGACAATTCATTTTTTTTAGAAAAATCCCCAATAATTACAATAACATCATATCGATGCTCTGAGTTCAAAAATAAACTCCATTTTATAAAAATAATTTTCTAATTATTTTTAATTAAATTTTTGATTAAAAAACTCTATTCACCTGAAAAAACTAATACTTGACTAATAATTTATGAAACCATTATTTAACCACTTTATTGAATCACATTACTTAATCAAGGTGCCTAGATTATACTAATACTTTATTTAAGTGAGATTATTAATCCATTTGGACTCATTACTAATCCTAATCATAAAATCACTATTCATATTTTACTATTCATCAGAAATCAAGTTGATCTTATTAGACTCTAAATTTCATACTGAACATAATTGTAGAAGACCATTTTTTGAAAATCATTACACATTTTTAAATATTTAATGTTTACAAAAATAATTTTAAAATATACATTTTCTAAAATTCATCAAAAAAATGCATACTATATTTATCCGGTCATTTGAAAATTCATAAACTTCATCATATGAAGAAATCCCAATTCTTATTTAAAACAAAGGATTGCACAAGGTAGTTATGGTCTCCTTACATAGCCCCTTATCACACCAGCATAGGACCAAAGTGTAAGGTGTGCTAAGGTGAGAGAATCCGAGGGAGGCTCATCCAACATCGCACGAGTAGTAATTTCTATCAGTTTGAACTTCTCGTGAAGGAGATCCCATTCTAGCTTCACACGTTGATGTTCAGATTGGGTTTTTTCCAGAGTAAAGCCCAGTGGTGCTACCTCCTTCCCATGTTCTGTTAGATGGGCTTCGATCAGTCCAAGACTACTGGGTTGGGCCATCGAATCTTCTTTCTATATTAATTAACCAAGATTACGTGTATTTAGAGAAAATAATCAAAACGTTTAGTTTCCAGCAGTCATATTGACCAATGGTCATATAATAGTAAAAAACCAACGGTATCATTTTAATTATACTCATGTTATCAAATGAAACATTTTTGTTGAGTATAAAAATAAAATAAAATAACGCATAAAATTAGGAAACAAGATTTATTCAAAATTTCAGGTCGTTACAATCTTCCCCCCTTAAGAAATTGCGTCCTTGCAATTTTTTTAAAATTAGGTTTTGAAATTTCAATGAATGTCCCACATCAGAAAAGGAGTCAGTAAAACTATTACATTAAAAGAAAGAAAGGGAAGTACGAAGGTCACCCGAGTTAGCCCACACTAGGATTCCATGTAGGAAAACATGGACATGGAAGAAAAACAAAGGGTCAAGTTTTGAGGGAGAGTGACAGAGAACGTGATTAGGAGAAAGTTAACCATATGAAAATCCCAAACTTATGATGTGTGTAAACGATCATTGATTACCTAGTAGGAAACGTAAACCACCAACGTTTTTGTTTTACGTTCCTTTTCATAATTTCGAGGAATTCATCTACTACATAGAACAAAAACATATGAAAATATACCTACCTTAATGTAGAGTTTCATCCATTAATAAGTTTCTACCAAAACTAATCTTTTCTCCAAAATATGAGCATTCAAAACTACTTGGTCTCATCAAAACACAAGAATCATCTTCTATAGAATCACATAATCCACAAAATATTAACTATCTATTTCTTCTATCTTTAAACATTATCCCAAAAACAGAAAGGGTAAGGTAAAACAACTCTTCAAAAAGAAAGAATCCCATAGGAAGGGAAACTATTTTTAAATCTTCAAAGTTCCATGGTACTACCCAAAGTTCATCATAGACCATCCCATAAATAACTGTCCTTAAAATTTCTCAAAATAAACTAAACTAAGATTGAAACCCAAATACAAGAGGGATTTGATAACATAGTCTTCCAAAATAAACTTCATTGTTCATCTCCAAACAACATGAACCACCCATAACATCTTATAACAAAAGTAGCTAACCTAAACATATTTTACCCAAGATAGGTTAATCATTTCCATTACTATAAGTCCACCTTAAATTCATTTATTCTTCATAATATATGTTAACCTTACTCCTCAATGATAATACCGTAGTAATCTATTTACCTTGATCATATAGGGTCCTCAAAATAGTGAACGTCTTCTAAAATAATAATCATCTTTTAATCCCCTAATCATCTCTATCGTATTAAAATGGAAATCGTAGCATTTCTTATCACATTGGTTTTTGGGACATGTTCTTTCATTTCCAGCCATTAACTAAGAAAAGAAGGTATAATTAGGGGATTAAATACTTAGCCAATAATCATGAAAAAAAAACTTAAAGAATATAAGGATACCTTGTAGAAGAAAAGTATACCCTAACTTGTGATCCCCTAGGTTCCCATCTAGGTTATCCATGATCATATATTCTTATGTGAAACTTTATTTTATTTTATCTTTGTTCTTTTAACAATGGTTCATACTAAGCTTATGAATTTACCAAAGCATATCCCCCAGGAGTGTCGTAACCAAGAGTGCAGAAAGTCCCGTTGTCATGTACCAGTTGCCGTTCGAGTCTATCTCAAAGAGGTGTTTTCGGGTTTTACCCCTATGTACATCTATGCCAGAGCCACCTCTACCTGCTCGTATCTAGACAGGGATGTATTTTCTTGGAAACCCATTACTCAATACTCACCAATATACCAGGAAGATTTCCTATATTTAAACTTTTCTATAGGGTTCTTCCTAGAGTTTTAATATCCTAATTTCCACAAATAATGAAACCATCCTTTGATACCAACTATAGCATCCCGCCTTTTTATCACATAAAGATTCATTACATTTTACAAAACCGAGGATCGTAAAGGTTTAGTGTCCTGGAAACCAGGAACTTTAAACCTGAAAACATAAAACATTATTCTAAAACACTTGAAAGGCTTCTACTCATGTTCATCCTAGGATCATTAATGCATCACATAACCTAGGGACATACATCAAAAGAAAGGGTGAGCAAAAGTCCCAGTAAGGGAAACAAGAGAAACATTTTACATGTGAACTTGAGATACTTCAATAACGACATGAAAAGAACATTAATGCATGAAAATGAAACCATGAAACATATCATAACAAAAATAACATTTTTCATAACTTGAATATGTGGCTACAACATTTAATATTGACAATCGTTTTGTTTCACCAAGGTCCATCTCCAAGGTGTCGTTAAAAATTACCAAGGTTATTCACCAAGGCGTTGTTAAAAATGGTCATCTCTAGAGATTAAGTCTTTACCCAATGCATTGGAGCGCTATCTGGGCGCACCTTGGACATGTCTTTATTATCATGTGATCCACATATATCATCATAAATCATTTCATAAAAAACCCATATAGCATAAAAGAAATGGGTTTCATTTCATAATCATATCGTTTTAAAAACTACTTTAAAGACATGATCTTTATGTCACTTTAAACCCACGGAAAGGGGAAGCGGGTTTCATGTATGTAAATCCCAGAATTTAAAATAGAAAATTTTTGTATATATCTGAATAACCCTTTATAAATAAGAGCTTTGAGTATTCTCTTAATAAAATGAAGTAATTTTTAGAAAAAGAGAGAGACATTTTGAGACGAAAATTCTGCAGCACAACGGCTACGTTACAAGGTTTTAGAACACGTTGAAAAGAGAGGGGACATGGGTCAAACAATGATAAATGACCAATAAAACATTAGAGGGACAGAATATAATGGATTTAAGAACATGGAAATGAAATTTGAAATTATATCATATGAAATGAAGAACATGAAAGAAGACAAAAATAAGATTTCTCTTATGAAAATTCGGCAGCCTAACAGCGTTACCTAAACTTCAACCAAAAATGAATTGATGATGTCAAATAGGGTCTCTAATCATATGAACATAAAATATCTGCATGAAAGATATAGATATCATACCCGAACATATGAAAAAGTAACTTGCAAGACTTGACATGGAATTAGAACTTTGAAAAGAGAAGGGTGAAAGAATCCCTTAAAAAATCGGCAACCTAACGGCGTCACTTAAACATCAACAAAAATGAATTGATGAGATAAAATAGGGTCTCTCATAATATGAAAATAAGAGTACTGTATGATAGATATAGAGATCATACCCCAACATAAAAAAAGGAACTTGAAAGAATTGACATGAAAGTAGGACTTCAAAATGAGAAGGGTGAAGAACCACTTAAAAATTCGGCAGCCTAACAGCGCCACTTAAACATCAAAAAAATGAATTAATGAGATCAAATAGGGTCTCTCATAATATGAACATAAGAGTTCAGTATTATAGATATAGAGGTCATACCCCAACACAACAAAAAGGAACTTGAAAGAATTGACATGAAAGTAGAACTTCAAAACGAGAAGGGTGAAGAACCACTTAAAAATCCAGCAGCCTAACGGCGCCACTTAAAACTTAAAAATACTGAATTGAAGAGATCAAATGGGGTCTCTCATCATATGATCATAAAATATCAGTATGATAAATTTAGAGATCATACCCCAACATAATAAAAAGGAACTTAAAAGAATTGACATTAAAGTAGAACTTCAAAACGAGAAGGGTGAAGAACCACTTAAAAATTCTGCAGCCTAACGGCACCACGTAAAACTTCAAAATACTAAATTGAAGAGATCAAATGGGTTCTCTCATCATATGATCATAAAAAATCCGTATGATAAATTTAGAGATCATACCCCAACATAATAAAAAGGAACATGAAATACTTTAAATGAAAATAGATCTTGAAAAATTAGAATGGAGAAATAATCCGTTACAAAAATTTCGGCAGCCTAACGACACCACTTAAAACTTCATAAAACGAAATAATGAGAGTAAGAGGGGATCTCTAATTATGTGAAAATGAAAAGTGAAGTAATAGGAGTATAAAAGAACACCCTATAACATAATAACATGGAGCATAAAAGAAATTACATAAAATAGATTTCTTGAAAAGAAAGAGAGATATCAGATCCCTTACCTTAAAACGTAACGCTTAAAACTCAAAGGTTCGGACCTTGAGGGCTTGAGGGCACCTTGGGAGGACTACTTGGGAGGTAAGGAGACCAGAACTTCATTGGGGGAGAGTTGGGAGTGAAAACTAAAGGAGGAAAGGTCGGATATTTATAGGGAAATTGAGGGGACAAGGCATTAATGCCCAAGGGACACCTCACAAGTGCTTTTCTCAAAACCATGTGCTCTCCCTTGGCATTTACCATGGAGTTAGGCCAAATGGGGCCCTCAAAACAATAATTCATCACCCTTTTCCAGACAACCCTTAAAATATCTCATGACATCATCATCACACAGTTATGATGTCATTAAACATACCGAAACCCTAAACCTGTATTTTTACTATTCACTGAAAATTCAACTTTCTCAGAAAAATCCCAAAATTTCACATTAACCAAATATCAAGGCTCTGATTTAAAAAATTAACTCCATTTTATAAAAATAATTTTCTAAATATTTTTAAATTTTTTTAAAATAAATACACTATTCACTGAAAATTCATTTTTTTAGAAAAATCCCCAAAAATTACCATAACATAATATCAATGCTCTGAGTTCAAAAATAAAGTCCATTTTATAAAAATAATTTTCTAATTATTTTTAATTAAATTTTTAATTAAAAAACACTATTCACCCGAAAAAACTAATACTTGACTAATAATTTGTGAAACCATTATTTAACCACTTTATTGAATCACATTACTTAATCAAGGTGCGTAGATTATACTAATACATTATTTAAGTGAGATTACTAATCCATTTGGACTCATTACTAATCCTAATCATAAAATCACTATTCATATTTTACTATTCATCAAAAATCAAGTTGATCTTATTAGACTCTAAATTTCATACTGAACATAATTGTGGACGACCATTTTTTGCAAATCATTACACATTTTGAATTATTTAAGGTTTACAAAAAAAAAATTTAAATTATACTTTTTCTAAAATTCATCAAAAATATGCATACTATATTTATCCGGTCATTTGAAAATTCATAAACTTCATCATAAGAAGAAATGCCAATTTTTATTTAAAACAAAGGATTACACAAGGTAGTTATGGTCTCCTTACATAGCCCCTTATCACACCAACATAGGACCTAAGTGTAAGGTGTGCTAAGGTGAGAGAATCTGAGGGAGGCTCAACCAACATCGCACGAGTAGTAATTTCTATCAGTTTGAACTTCTCGCGAAGGAGATCTTGTTCTAGCTTCACACGATGAAGTTCAGCTTGGGTTTGGTCCAGAGCAAATCCCAATGGTGCTACCTCCTTCCCATGTTCTGTTAGATGGGCTTCGATCGGTCCAAGACTACTGGGTGAGGCCATCGAATCTTCTTTCTATATTAATTAACCAAGATTACGTGTATTTAGAGAAAATAATCAAAACATTTAGTTTCCAGCGGTCATATTGACCAATGGTCACATAATAGTCAAAAACCAACGGTATCATTTTAATTATACTCATGTTATCAAATGAAACATTTTTGTTGAGTATAAAAATAAAATAAAATAACACATAAAATTAGGAAACAAGATTTATTCAAAATTTCAGGTCGTTACAATCTTCCCCCCTTAAGAAATTACATCCTCGCAATTTATTTACAATTAGTTTTTGAAATTTCAATGAAAGTCCCACATCGAAAAAGGAGTCAGTAAATCTATTACTTTAAAAGAAAGAAAGGGAAGTACGAAGGTCACCCGAGTTAGCCCACACTATGATTTCATGTTGGAAAACATGGACATGGAAGAAAAAAAGGGTCATGTTTTGAGGGAGAGTGATAGAGAATGTGATTAGGAGAATGTTAACCATAAGAAAATCCCAAACTTATGATGTGTGTAAACAGTCATTGATTACCTAGTAGGAAACGTAAACCAACAACCTTTTTTTTTACGTTCCTTTTCATAATTTCGAGGAATTCATTTACTACATAGAACAAAAACATAAGAAAATATACCTACCTTCATGTAGAGTTTCATCCTTTAATAAGTTTCTACCAAAAATAATCTTTTCTCCAAAATATGAGCATTCAAAACTACTTGGTCTCATCAAAACACAAGAATCATCTTCTAGAGAATCACATAATCCACAAAAGATTCACTATTTATTTCTTCTATCTTTAAACATTATCCAAAAAATAGAAAGGGTAAGGTAAAACAACTCTTCAAAAAGAAAGAATCCCATAGGAAGGGAAACTATTTTTAAATCTTCAAAGTTCCATGGTACTACCCAAAGTTCATCATAGACCATCCAATAAATAACGGTCCTTAAAATTACTCAAAATAAACCAAACAAAGATTGAAACCCAAATACAAGAGGGATTTGATAACATAGTCTTCCAAAATAAACTTCATTGTTCATCTCTAAACAACATGAACCACACCAAACATCTTATAACAAAAGTAGCTAACGTAAACATATTTTACCCAAGAAAGGTTAATCATTTCCATTACTATAAGTCCAGCTTAAATTCATTGATTCTTAAAAATATTAGTCAACCTTACTCCTCAATGAAAATACCATAGTAATCTATTTACCTTGATCATATAGGGTCCTCAAAATAGTGAACGCCTTCCAAAATAATAATCATCTTTTAATCCCCTAATCATCTCTGTCGTATTAAAATGGAAATCGTAGCATTTCTTATCACATTGTTTGTTGGGGCATGTTCTTTAATTTCCCGCCATTAACTATGAAAAGAAGGTATAATTAGGGGCTTAAATACTTAGCCAATAATCATGAAAAAAAACATAAACCATAGAAGGATAACTTGTAGAAGAAAAGTATACCCTAACTTGTGATCCCCTAGGTTCCCATCTAGGTTATCCATGATCATATATTCTTATGTGAACCTTTATTTTATTTTATCTTTGTTCCTTTAACAATGGTTCATACTAAGATTATGAATTTTCCAAAGCATAACCCCCGGGAGTGTCGTAACCACAAGTGAAGCAAGGCCCGTTGTCGTGTACAAGTTCCCGTTTGAGTCCAGCTCAAAGCGGTGTTTTCGGGTTTTATCCCTATGTACATCTGTGCCAGAGCCACCTCTACCTGCTCGTATCCAGACAGGGATGTATTTTCTTGGAAACCCCTTACTCAATACTCACCAAAATACCAGGAAGATTTCTTATATTTATAATTTTCTATAGTGTTCTTCCTAGAGTTTTCATATCCTAATTTCCACAAAAAACGAAACCATCCTTTGATACCAACTATAGCATCCTGCCTTTTTATCACATAAACTTTCATTACATTTTACAAAACCGAGGATCTTTAAGGTTTAGTGTCATGGAAACCAGGAACTTTAAACATGAAAAGATAAAACATTCTTCAAAAACACTTGAAAGGCTTCTCCTCATATTCATCCTAGGTTCATTACTACATCACATAAACTGGGGACATACATCCAAAGAAAGGGTGAGAAAAAGGCCCAGTAAGGGAAACAAGAGAAACATTTTACATGTGAACTTGAGATACTTCAATAAGGACATGAAAAGAACTTTATGGGAAGAAAATGAAACCATGAAGCATATCATAACAAAAATAACATTTTTCATAACTTGAATATGTGTCTAGAACATTTAATATTGACAATCATTTCGTTTCACCAAGGTCCATCCCCAAGGTGTCGTTAAAAATTACCAAGGTTATTCACCAAGGTGTCTTTAAAAATGGTCATCTCTAGAGATTAAGTCTCTACCCAATGCATTGGAGTGCTATCTGGGTGCACCCTTGGCATGTCTTTATTATCATGTGATCCACATATATCATCATCAATCATTTCATAAACAACCCATATAGCATAAAATAAATGGGTTTCATTTCATAATCATAACGTTTTAAAAACTGCTTTAAAGACATGATCTTTATGTCATTTTAAACCCACAGAAAGTGGAAGCGGGTTTCATGTATGTAAATACAAGAATTTAAAATAGAACATTTTTTTATATATGTGAATAAACCTATAGAAATAAGAGCTTTGAGTATTAACATAATAACATGAAGTAATTTTGAGAAAAAGAGAGAGGCATTTTGAGACGAACATTCTGCAGCACAACGACTACGTTACAAGGTTTTAGAAAACGTTGAAAAGAGAGGGGACATGGGTCAAACAATGATAAATGACCCATAAAACAGTATAGGGACAGAATATAATGGATTTAAGAACATGGTATTGAAATTGGAAAATATACCATATGAAATGAAGAACATGAAAGGAAGACAAAAATAAGATTTCTCTTATGAAAATTCGGCAGCCTAATAGCGTTACATAAACTTCAACCAAAAATGAATTGATGATGTCAAATAGGGTCTCTTATCATATGAAAATAAAATATCAGTATGAAATATATAGATATCATACCCCAAAATAAGAAAAAACAACTTTCAAGACTTTACATGGAATTAGAACTTTGAAAAGGAAAAGGGTGAAAGAATCCGTTAAAAATTCGGCAGCCTAATGGCGTCACTTAAACTTCAACAAAAATGAATTGATGAGATCAAATAGGGTCTCTCATCATATGAAAATAAGATTCTAGTATGATAGATATAGAGATCATACCCCAACATAAAATAATGGAACTTGAATGAATTGACATGAAAGTAGGACATCAAAACGAGAAGGGTGAAGAACCACTTAAAAATTCGGCAGCCTAATGACGCCACTTAAACTTCAAAAAAAAATGAATTGATGAGATCAAATAGGGTATCTCATAATATGAACATAAGAGTCCATTATTATAGATATAGAGGTCATACCCAAACATAAAAAAAAGGAACTTGAAAGAATTGACATGAAAGTAGAACTTCAAAAAGAGAAGCGTGAAGAACCACTTAAAAATTCAGCAGCCTAACGACGCCACTTAAAACTTCAAAATATAGAATTGAAGAGATCAAATGGGTTCTCTAATAATATGATCATAAAATATCAGTATGATAAATTTAGAGATCATACCCCAACATAATAAAAAGTAACTTGAATGAATTGACATTAATGTAGAACTTCAAAATGAGAAGGGTGAAGAACCACTTAAAAATTCAGCAGCCTAACGGTGCCACTTAAAACATCAAAATACTGAATTGAAGAGATCAAATGGGGTCTCTCATCATATTTTCATAAAATATCAGTATGATAAATTTAGAGATAATACCCTAACATAATAAAAAGTTACATGAAATACATTACATGAAAATAGATCTTCAAAAATGAGAAGGGAGAATGAATCTGTTACAAAAATTTCGGCAGCCTAACGACGCCACTTAAAACATCATAAAAAGAAATAATGAGAGTAAGAGGGGATCTCCCATTATGTGAACATGAAAAGAGCAGTAATAGGAGTATAAAAGAACACCCTTTAACATAAGAACATGGAGCATAAAAGAAATTACATAAAAGAGATTTCTTGAAAAGAAAGAGAGAGATCAGATCCCTTACCTTAAAACGTAACGCTTAAAACTAAAAAGTTTGGACCTTGAGGGCTTGGGGGCACCTTGAGAGGACTCCTTGGGAGGTAAGGAGACCCGAACTTCGTTGGGGGAGAGTTGGGAGTGAAAAATAAATGAGGAAAGGGTGGATATTTATAGGGAAAGTGAGGGGACAAGGCATTAATGGCCAAGGGACACCTCACAAGTGCTTTTCTCAAAACCATGTGCTCTCCCTTGGAATTTACCATGGAGTTAGGCCACATGGGCCCCCCAAAACAATACTTCATCACCCTTGTCCGGCCAAACCTTAAAATATCTAATGACATCATCATGAAACAGTTATGATGTCATTAAACATACTGAAACCCTAAAACTGTATTTTTACTATTCACTGAAAATTCAACTTTCTCAGAAAAATCCCAAAACTTCACATTAACCAAATATCAAGGCTCTGATTTCAAAAATGAAATCCATTTTATAAAAATAATTTTCTAAATATTTTTAATTTTATTTAAAAATAAATACGCTATTCACCGAAAATTCATTTTTTAGAAAAATCCACAAAAATTACCATAACATAATATCAATGCTCTGAGTTCAAAAATAAAGTCCATTTAATAAAAATAATTTTCTAAATATTTTTAACAAAATTTTTAATTAAAAAACACTATTCACCCGAAAAAACTAATACATGACTGATAATTTATGAAACCATTATTTAACAACTTTATTGAATCACATTACTTAATCGAGGTGCCTAGATTATACTAATACTTTATTTAAGTGAGATTACTAATCCATTTGGACTCATTACTAATAATAATCATAAAATCACTATTCATATTTTACTATTCATCAAAAATCAATTTGATCTTATTAGACTCTAAATTTCATAGTAAACATAATTGTAGAAGACCAATTTTTTCAAATCATTACATATTTTTAATTATTTAAGGTTTAATTTTTTTAAAAAATATACTTTTTCTAAAATTCATCAAAAATATGCATACTATATTTATCCGGTCATTTGAAAATTCATAAACTTCATCATAAGAAGAAATCCCAATTTTTATTTAAAATAAAGGATTACACAAGGCAGTTATGGTCTCCTTACATAGCCCCTTATCACACCAGCATAAGACCTAAGGGTAAGGTGTGCTAAGGTGATAGAATCCGAGGGCGGCTTGGCCAACATCACACGAGTATTAATTTCTATCAGTTTGAACTTCTCTCCAAGGTTATCCCATTCTAGTTTCACATGATGAAGTTCAGCTTGGGTTTGGTCCAGAGCAAAGCCCAGTGGTGCTACCTCCTTCCCAAGTTCTATTAGATGGGCTTCGATCGGTCCAAGACTACAGGGTGAGGCCATCAAATCTTATTTCTATATTAATTAACCAAGATTACGTGTATTCAGAGACAACAATCAAAACGTTTATTTTCCAGCGGTCATATTGACCAATGGTCATATAATAGTCAAAAAACAACGGTATAATTTTAATTATACTCATGTTATCAAATGAATCATTTTTGTTGAGTATAAAAATAAAATAAAATAACACATAAAATTAGGAAACAAGATTTATTCAAAATTTGAGGTCGTTACAGTTGATGTATCCCTTTTGGTTCTGTTCAGTGGGTTGAACCACATGAAAGGTGTTTGAGATGAGCTGGGAACCTTCTCATACACACCCTTTGGCGTGGACAATTAATCATCTGAAATAGATTAATCAACTTCAAAAAATATGGGAATCCTTCATACTCCACTTCCACTTCCCAAATGAATGAACATGTTTGGCCAAAACCACTTTCGGGTATGATGAAATCTATGAAACGTCATAACAGGAGGATAACTCACAAGATTCATCTTATGAAGGTAGTTTGACCACTACCATCATCATCTCCATGGATGCAAGAATAAATAGTATTCTAGTTACCATAATATATCTTTTCTAGTACTATATTCACCTTGGGTACATTTATTTTTAACATGAATATGAGTTGATGATGAAAAGTGTAAGAGGCATAAGCGTCACATATAATCTCACCATCAATCCTGGTCACTATAGAACCATCCCTAAAGGATATAATATATGACCTCAACACATTTCTATAATTCCAATCAATAGTAGTGCTCTCTATGGGTGGATTCCAATAGGTAAATATGCTGAAATATTTAAATAAACATAACATTTTTTAGATTTCATTTCGTTTCAAATACCCCTGATGAATACTGGATACACCCTAGACATAATTTAAAAACTCAATCATGAGAACCATGATCCCAATTTTCACTGCATATGTTCGGATGTGGGCTATGATCCATCTCCAAAAAACATTGAATAGTCTTGTGAATCTAAATAGATCCTTCCCTATGTGAACATGTTGTGGGATTATCAAGATTTTTTCTAGGAATGGGATGGCCAACCCCACAAATGTTTTCACTACCATCATTGCCTCCACAATGAATGTCAATGTCCTTAAACCACCATTGTAATCAATTAATGGAATAAAATAGATTTTAATCCACAAGTAACGAAATCCTTGAAGATGTGTCTTAGCTAGAATGTCAGTCTTTGACTCATATCCTCACTTTTCAAACTCCACCTTCTCCAAAGTCAGCTATATGTAGGATGTACTTCCCTTTTTCATGTATCCCTATAAAAAGTTGAAACTATGAAACTATCTCCCATGGAAAATGGAAAAATAAGAGGATCATCTTAACTTATATTCATGTTAGGGTCACTTCAAAAATATAATATCCTTCCCTATATTATGATCTGAACCCATTCTAATGAGATGCATTTTTTGGGTCCCAAAATCATCAAAGACAGGAGGAACAAAATTCCATCCATCATGTTAATGGTAAAATTAACCAGAAGATATGTTGAAGAAAATATCTATAGATTCCAAGGAACAAAGGATGTATGGGGTTCACAAATAAATCTCACTACATGGAACACCTCTTTACAGGCTATTCCATGATTGAAATTGTTCACACTATGTAGTTTCATTCATAATAATGGATGGTGATTTCTATCTTGTCACACCCGGTTCTTCTTGTCTTTGTTTTGATCAGGTTCATTGAAATTCTTGATCATTTTCCTTGTTAATTATTGAGATTAATGTTGAGTTTTGAAGTACAATCTATTTCTAATCACTCTAATTTTTGGTTCCCTATTGTTTTATTATGATTTTTTGGAGAAAGGGTGGTTTTTTCATGATTTGGGACCACTGTGATCCAATTTCCATATTTAAAAACCAAAAATTGTTTCTTTTATAACATCTTCATTTTTCATCATTTTTTATTCATTACACCTCCCACATGGCCTCTAATGACATATTGAAACTACCATAAAATTTTTTACCAACTTAGAAATTCATAAGCATGGTGAATTTTTGTTACTTTTTTAGGTATTGGGCCATCCCGTGGGCCCATTTCCAGTCATAAAAAAATAATTTTTCTATTTTATATCTTTTTTATTTTTTAATTTTATTCGGTGATTCAAAAACCCATTCATAGAAAACATACCTATACCCCCCCCCCATTATCGAGTTTACCTATTTGGAGCTCATTTGAATCGTGTATTAGGGAGAAAGTTCCATTGTTTCCTCAAAACTTATAGAATTGAGAAGGAAAATTGTTTAATCCATAAGTCAATCCATTCCTACTAATTTTCCCAAAAATATTGTTTCTTAGGTTCTTCTCATCCTTAGGAGACTCTACAAAATGATTCATTCCATTCCCTTTTCTCTAGGTGTTCATATCTAATGGAAGACGAAGAGTTTTCTAGTTGAAAAGGTGATATTCCTTCTCCTTTTTCCTCCCTCTTCTTCCTCGTTTCATTATTTCTTGGTTTTATAATCTACACAATTAATGACTGACCTGGGGTTCTATTATGATATTATTTTCAGTTGGGTTTTTTTTGGTTTGGTGCTAGTCGTCAAAGGTTTAGGGTTTGTAATCCCTCAGATGATGATATTGGGTGTGAGTTTCCCTTACGCCAAGGATTTGAGGTTAGATATCCCTTGAAAAAGACTTTATCATTTATGTTTCAACATTATCATGATTTTATATCCTTATTTATATGATATGTTCTATTGTGAAACCTTGGTTTTAATTTTTTTTGTGCAAATGATGTTTTATGCATTATTTTGTTAAAAATATAGTTTTTTTGGTATAAATGTGCACTCCTCTAATTTGATAAATTATTCCATGAGCATTCCCACTTTTTTTATGGTAATTTAAATGTTTTTCTCTAGCTTGAATAAATTTATGGTATGAAAATAATATTTTATCGTTTTTTAAGTGCTTAAAATAAGTTATTTTGTTTAAGAGTGCATGCCATGTGTTCGATAAATTTCCTAGTTGGAATTTATGTGTCTAATGCCATTTAAAATGATTTTTTAAATTTATAAATACATTTTAAGCATTAAAAAAATTATTTTGGGTTACGTTTATGGATTTCCAATTTGTATTTTGTTTTACAAACTAATGGGTTCTAGTTTACAACATGTTTTGGCCCGAGTAGCCAAAAAATGGCCAGTTTCCGATCCTTATGAAAATGGATGTGTTTTGAAAATGTAACTTGATTGTTTTAAGGGATATATGAATGTTTTTATACTTAAAATGGCTTTTATACACCTCTTTATTAAAATTTAAATTTATAACTTTAATAAATGTTGCTTTTGAGAAAACTTTTAAAGGCATGTTGGCCTTTCCAAAAAAAATAAAGATTAAGTGTTTTACATGTATATACCATGATGTGTCAAGTTCGATTATTTTATGGTCCATGAAATGATTTTATTAAATATTTTTAGGGATTTAAAATAAGGATGGGTATGGTTTTGTATTGTGTTTAAAAATAAAATAGTGTTTTTGAATGAGTTTTATGTGCAAAGCCTCAATACACTCCTTGAAATTTTGTTATGAAATTTTTTAGTGGCCAATTGATTTGTGAAAGAAATTTTGAGAATGTTTTTGGGATGCTTCTCTGCTTATGTTTTGGGAATATTATTTAAATTTAAAATGTGTATTTGATAATATGTGTAACTTTATTGAGCACAAAAGGGAATCCCAAGTATCCAGGTGGGAGGACGTGTACTGGTATGCTAGTGATCCCGTGGGGTTTGGACCATGTTTCACATAGTAAGTTTTAAAATGGAAACACTAACTAAACTATGATGATAATTTTTTTGGGTAACAGTAGGTTATGGTTATGATCTCTGCTAGTGGCTCGTGTGCACGAGAATAAATATTTATTATTGTTACTTTCAACGAGATACGCATTACTTAGGGCTCATAAATAACTAGTGCCAAGGGGTGTTCCCGTGACTTGTACTCATTGGATAATTTTTAATCACCGCCATCATACGGTGTGTTTGGTTGTTAAATTAAGAAGGGTGTTTGATTTATTTAAAATTAAACATCCCTTAAATATTCCCTCTTGAAAACTAGTTTCATTTTGAAGTTTACCTCTTTGAAAATTGTGACTAGCATTCTTGTTTATAAAACATAAATAATTTTGTTTGGTAATTTTTTATAGCATGTGACCACATTTAGAAAACATACTTTTATATTTGTATTTAAAACATGAAAATGATGTTTCTTTTATTTTAAAGGCTGTGAATTGGGATTAGAATATCAGGCTAACCTACTGAGTTTTAATACTCATGCCAATAGTATTCTTCTTCTTTTAGCCCTTGTATAGGTTTTAGCATCTGTTCGATTTCCTTGGTTGATGTGTGATAATAATGATGGAGAGTGACCAACAGGGTCACATGGAGTTAGTTGGTTATCTGTTTTGTTCATTTGAGTTGTTGTTTCATTTGTACTTTCAGTTTTAGTACAAATAATTTTCATTTCAGTTTTTATATAAATGTATTTTGGGATGTCCATTTCTTTCAGCAGTTCGTTTGATTGTTTATATATGAGAAAAATCATTCCCTTGTGTACTGTATTGATGCCCTTAGTGCTTGTTTCCATCTTGGAAGGATCAGGAACGCATCTCGGGACTTGTCGCGGGCTGTCCTGGGTGACCAGTTCAGTGTCGACTCGTGCTGGTTGGTGAAAAAATGATATCAGAGGAGGTTGGCTCATAGAAAAACATTTTTTTAAATTCCCTTGTTATTTGGGTGTTGTAAAGGTAGATGGAGTAGGATTTTAGGGTCCTGAGGGGTATATGTGGGAATAGCATCATGAACCCTATCTCATTCTGATCCTCGGGTTTCCACGAGAAGTGTAACGTCCCGGTTCTGGAATCCACCCATAGGCGCCCCCTAACAGGTATGTTGCATGGCCCCAAGCACATTTCCACGAACACCAGAGCATTCCAACTAGAAATGAGGGCCTTGGGTGTGATAGTTGGGAAACTATGCCCTCATTGGTAGAGTACACAGTGGATTTAAACAGATATACAAAAGTAGAAGCAATAATAATAACATACAAAAATAAACAGCAGAAGAATGATAGAATAAACCAGAGAACAAATATAAAATTATGCATGTTTCATATGTATAAGAAAGCATCCAAACACATCACAATGTTTAAATTAAACTATAAACCAAAGTATAGGAAAACAAATTAAACATCTCCTCAACATCGCATGCCTCAGCTTGGTCCCATTCTCTCTAGGTCTATAACACTCAAGTACCTGAAGTAGAAGGGCACTTTCCCTTATCTCTACATGAAACAATATAATCTATTTGGGCTCATGAGCATGGCTCAAATAGGGTGTTAGATGAATCTCCATAGGAAACCACCCCATGATCTGTGCCCAATAGTCAGTGAATATATATGATATGTAATAAGAAAAGAAAGTAGTAAACAATCCACAGTATCAATGCATTCAGTTTCATTAATCAAGAAACAGTTGATCGAAGCAGGAAATTACAAACATGTAACCCTTTAGAATGTACTCACAGCCTATCCCCTATGGTCCTACCTAGTAACACAAGAAATATACCAAACACAAAAGTTAACCCTCTAGGATGTACTCACAGCCTATCCCCTATGGTTCAGCTTGATTATAGACTCTCTGAGGAAGAACTCACCTTCAATTCCCCCTATAGTCTTGTATCTGTAATAATGGCACTCTGGGGAAGCACTCAACATCACATTCCCCCTATGGACTACTTTTAGGAACTACAGACACTCTAAGGATTCACTCAATCTCAATTCCCCCTGTGGTCTTGCATCTTGGTAGTAATAACAAACAATCTAGAGATTCCCTTAAGTCCATTCCCTATATGGTCTACTACACCAGTTTCTCATAGCCTTGTGTATGTAAAATAAGTATAACAATGCATATCGACCAAAGTAATCCTGATGAACTACTTGTCTAGGAGTCTATGGAATATTATCATGTAAGATAAACAACATCACTCCCTCCTAAAAAACTAGGCATGGGAATAAACAACGAAGCCTAACAGGCTAAGTAAAACCAAACATCCACAACCAAAACATGCATGGGCCACACCACCAAAGAATAGCAATTTACCCTATTCAGAATAAATTCATCCTCTACTTATGTATACAATCATAACAGGAAAAAAATTGGTCTAAAATAGTAAACATGTGGGTTTTGGTTATTTTTCACATATAACTCAAATAATTTCAATGAAAAGTCCCAAACCACCTACAACATTGTTGGGAGATTTATATACTTGAATTTAAGTCTTTGAATTTCCCAGTAACACCGTAAATCTATAAAAACTCCAAAAACTTTCAATTGAGGATAATGTGGAAAACAAGAGGAATCAGGAAACGATGCTCTATAAGAAGAAATAGCATACCAAGGCAATCTCAATGCCATCGACGTTGGTCAAATCAGAAATAATATGATTAGTCAGGGCCTAGGAGATGGATCGTCGTCGTATGGGAGATCGCGGTCAAACCAGGCCTAGTAGGAGGGTGTTATGTGGATTAGACATGACCCTAGTCTATTTAATGGAAAAATAGACACAACATGTACTTTAGAAGTACACATATTGTACTTTCCTTTTCCGTACTCAACCTTATGCGGTCTCCAGGTTACCACACATGGTCGTGTGCATGATTGCTAAATGGCCAGCACTCGGCTACCCGTGGTAATCGAGTACCCGACATGTACTCATAAAGTACACGACGTGTACTTAAAAAATTTCTAAAAATTTATATTTTTCCTCAAAAACACCTGAAAATGAAAATCATACCTGAAAAGAAGATCCGGGTTCTTAAAAACTTCCCCCCTTAATGAAATTCTTCCTCGAATTTCCATAGCAAGGAAGCACAGAAGTAGAAACCCCAAATAGCTCCTGCCACTAAAAATGTACATTGGCCTCCCTCTCCCATGTCTCATCATATACGTTCCCATGATTCCATAGCACCCGTACCCAAGGAACAAACTGGCTATAGGGAACCTTCATACTCCAATAAACAATGCAGATAGGATGCTCCTCGAATGAGGCATTCACCTCTAACTCAACCATTATAGGTTGAAAAACATGAGACTAGTCTAAGAAGTAATGTTGAAGCTAAGAAAAATAGAACACATCAAGAATAGCTCAGTAACTCTGAGGTAACTGCAACCGATAAGAAACCAGACCAACTCTCTCCAACACCTAAAAATGTCTGACGTTCTTCTGCGAAAGGTTACCCTGCCTCCTAATCATTATGTGTCCCAACCTCGGTGTGACATGCATAAAAACCTAATCACTGACCTCAAACTCTAGAGGTTGTCTCCATTGATCCTCATAATTCTTCTGTCATGACTGTGTAGTAGACATCCTCTTTTGAATCAACTCTATCTACTCTATTTTCTCCTAGACAAGATGAGGTCCCAGCATAGCTGCCTCTCCTGCCTCCAGCCAATATAAATGTGATCATAATGGGCTATCATAAAAATCCACATAATGTGTCGTCTAAATAGTTCCAGGAAGACTACTATTATAGGAAAACTCCACAGAAGGTATGTGCTTCACCTAAGAACTTCAAAAATTTGGAATGCATGACTGAATCATGTCCTCAAGCACCTGAATTGTACACTCAGACTGACCTTCATTATAGGGGTGAAAAGATGTACTCAAAAGTACCTATGTACCCAAAGCCTTCTGAAGCCCGTTCCAGACCCGAGAAGTAAAATGTGCATCCCTATTTCTATCAATGGGGTGCAGAATCCCATGTAGACATATAATTTTTCAGATGTCCAACTATCCCAGCTCATCAACATAGAAGGTCTCCTTGATCGGAAAAAAGTGATCAAAATTCATGATTCTATCAATGAAAACCCATATTGCATTGTTCCCTAAAGAATAAGTGGGTAAATATTACATGAAATCCATCGCGACATCCTTGCACTTCCACTCGGAAATGGGTAAATTCTACATAAGCCATGACGGTCGCTGATTCTCTGTCTTCACCTACTGATATGTGGAACACATCATGAAAAACCAGCAACATCCCTCTTCATTCTTGGCCACCAATACTGATGGTGTAGATCACGATACATCTTAGTGATTCCAGGATGAAATTCCTAAATAGAGGAATGAAAGCCCGACATCAGCTCCTCGCGTATGTCTGTTGACACCAATATGCGCCTATGAAAATGAAAGACATCATCCTCACCTATGGTCCATCCAGGAATAGGGTCCTCTCCTGACATGCTTTCCTGTAGGACAATTCCTTCAGAATATAATAGTTGACTTGTAGAGACCCGAAGCTTGACGTACATGGACATTACATTACTTTTTTGGAATACTTAGTACATAACAAAAACACACACACAAGGACCGTAATAGTTTAGTGTCTTTGGAAACTCGGAATATAATCTTCTAATCGTGGTGAATGATCTTCAACATCTCCCATAATGATCTTCCTTTTTTATACCTAAAACCTTTCTTTAAATCCTGGGTAAAAGAAAACATAAAAGGGTGAGCTCAAATGCTCAGCAAGGGCAAATAAAGGAAATAAAAATCATATCATATCTTTTGAAAATCATAACCTGCCAAAGAGATCATAATATCTTAACATGGAACAAATCATAGAAGTGAAAATGAGATCCCCATAATCATAACATGAAACTTGAAACTTTTTGGCATGCACACATAATCATGGAAAATCATTTCTTGTTAGTCATGACTCATTGCCAACACTATCTTAGTGGACAAAGTCCCTTTCTGAACCGACTCACCCTCGTTCCAGTCCTGTTTCACTGAACCGGTATAACCTACCATTCCAGCCATGTCTATCTCATGAGATATAAAGTCTTTACCCAATGCATTTGTGGGAGATATAGGTCCCACCCATCTTAAAATGAATCCTTTCTTATGTGTGCCACATAATCATAAACCATACATCATAGCGTAACCCATGTAATGAAAATGGAATTCTTAAACAACATGACATCCTAAAACAATTCATATAAGATAAAGGAATTCATAAAAATATTTCCATCACAACATAATCAAATCCATGTTATAATGGGGATAAAAACAGAACCCTTTATCATCTTAGATGGAAAATAATTTTGATAAAACACTTGAACTTCATTCTTGAGGAAAATATCCTTTCTACATCAAAAACCCTTTTCCTTTCTTAAAATGTCATACAATTTTAAACATAAAGAATTTGATTAAAAATAAACCTGAAAACTTGCAAAAGAAGCTTCTTGGAAATAATGTTTTAAAAATCCATTCATGTCGTATAAGTTTAAAAAAACATTCTTCGTACTTTTGTCGAAAAAGTCAAAAAGTACCTCGTACGAAAAACGACAAAAGCTTCCTTTCATATCCTTTACTAAAAACTCATCGAAGGGTAAAATTGGATTTAAACAATTTTAGGTGGATGTAAATAATATTACATATTGAGAAAACATGGATGTGGATGATAAAATACACCCCAGTAAATACTTACGAATAAACAATCTCGGATAAAAATGAGATTGTGATATTTCCCTTACCTTAAGTCTGATTTGCTTCGTAAGTGTCCAACCCTCCTGTATAATGATTTAAATAATGTCATTATCTTATTACAGAATCATATTCTTTGTTATGATATCATATATGGCTCACTTATAACTTTATATTACCCGTTCTTTTGTAAATTCCATGTTAAAAAAGCGTTTTGGGTAAAATCGTTTCATTTATCATAGGTGTTTGGACTTGTTGTTCTTGACATTATTATTACTTATATCATTATTTACTTTCTTCCAGAATATAAAACATGATTTATATATCATATATATTCAGTATATATATATATATTTAATAAATATATAAATGAAATGAAACACACCGTTCATGGAGACGGTAGTCCGTACGTACACATGAACGCTGTTTTCCTTTCCTCATTGTCTTGAATGGAAGTAAGTAGATGAAATAAATATATACATAAATCCAGTAGCCTTATAATGTCATATATTTCATTATTATTGTTTATATATACTTTATAATTATTCTTAAATGGTTAACATGGAGAATGAATCTCATCGCGTCGTGGAGACGGTAGTCCGTACGTACGCACGAGCGATGATATCATTCCCATGGTCGTGGAATTGTGTTGAAGTGTATGTATACTATTTCAGTATCAATATAACTCTATAATAATCATATATAGTTACTCCTTACACCATTATACCCATCCAATTAAGGAGGTGGCGGAAAATAGATTACACCACGGCGTGGAGACGGTATTCCGTACGTACACACGCGTGGTGATTTCCTTTTTCCGTAGGATGGATAGAAGGTTAATTAGAGTTGTTTCATATTTATAATAACATATCAGTATATAAGAAATACTGATGTTATTAATTTATCATGAAACAACTAAAGAATAAGAAGTTGAAGAAGAAAGAAATTGAAAAAGATCGGTAATGGATATAACCTCTTCTTTGGAACGCCTCTTTGAATCCTCCACTTAGGGAACTAAGATTGGTCTTTTAAGAAGACCAGGACCTCTAGGATTATTCTATGGAAGTGGAGAGGAGAAAATGGCAGGGTTTGGCCGAGCTTGAGTGCACAAATTGATGTGAGGAGGAGGGGGAGGAGGTGCCCTTTTATAAGGGAGGAGAGGGGCACCTTAGGAATATCTCAAAATATTATTTTATATTAAAGTCAAAATCGGTTTATAATGCTTCCAAAGGGACTTATTTAGAATCTAAAGTGTTTATGGGTCGAAATCCTATCAAACAATAGGATTTAGACAATTTTAGGGTATTATTTTAACCTTATCAATTAGATTTAACTCTAAGTTAAATAATTTAACTTTTACCGTGACTTTTTGTTTTCTTACACTATATGGTTAATACACTTACTATAACACGCCAAAAGAACCCCAAGTTGTTTATTATTAATATATATATCCTTATCTAATTCATTTGGCCGAACCATAGATTTTTAGGAATAAAATAACAATTATTAATATAATATTTGATTTAAAAACTATTTTGTGTCAATTTTGACACTATTTGATATATGATTTTTGTGAAAGTCATATCAGAATTATATGTTCGAACCAAGTTGGTTAAATCAACACTAATATATCATAGTAACCTAGAAAATTAGTGGAATTCATAAAAAGTCTAAAATTACATTTATTTGTGTATTTATAACATCAATTATGTCAATATTTCATTAATAAGAAATTACTGCATCATCTTTGTGTCATAATAAATGATAATTATTTAATCCCTAAAAATTCTAAATAAATTCCTATGATGTAGATAATTGTATTAGATTTCGGGGGACTATTCAGGTTCGAAGTTTCATGAAGTTTATCACTAGAGTAAAATTACTATACTTATATAATTTAAGAAAGTGACATGTTGTCACATTCTTTGGTTTTAATAATAATTAAATTATTTTCATTGAAAAAATGAATCTAATCCGACCCTTAGGTGATATGGGTCGAATTTTAGTCATCCAATAGGATTTTGACATATGTTAGGGTAATTTTAAAATGTTATATTTACCCTTAATTACCCGATTTACCTTTAACCATGGTAAATAAAATTTACCATAGTTACTATTCATAATTCCCAAAAATAAAAAGTAGCTTATTAACATAATTTGGACCCACTGATTCCAAATATGGAATCCAGTTTTCCAAATTCAATACACAAAAGATGCAGATATTAAATTAAAATTAATCCCCTTGTCGAAAGAAAACGGGATTTTCTTTAAAACATTGCAAAAGATTGAATTGATTTAACCTACGAATTCAAGGTAAAATCAATGATAATGACATACATTATATTAAATGGTAAAAATAAATTCTATTTATACTTTAAAACCATTCAATATTATAATTTAACCACATAAGATATTACGATGAAAAAAGTTGTTTTTAATTAAAATATAGCGTGTTTTTACTATTCATTTAAATATGAAAGTTATCGGAAAAATATCAAAACTTTATCTAATGTAAATTTTTATATCCTGATTCAAAGAAGAATATTATTTTGTCAAATTGAACATATAAACATGTCAAAAACTAGATTTAAAGTGGGTGCGCCATCAAAAGGCGGCAAAACTGCATTTTTTGAAAAATACTTATTTTACCCGAAAAATTTATTTTGTTTTATACCATGTTCTAGAAATGTGTAAGATGAATAATAATGTTATAAAATTCAAAATTTAGTTAACACTATTCATAACGGCTAGTTCATGACAATATTATAATAATATATCGTTGTTTATTAAAACCCAGTATTGCGCACAACACACGCTATCGAGGAAGGTCGCGATTGCGTGTAATGCAAGACAAGTCAGGGTTGGTGTTGTGAAAGAATCCTTCGTTTTTTCGTATAATAGAATCCAACCATATTTCATGTATACATTGAATATATATATATACTCAATGTTTCATAGAATTACTATTATCAAAATTGTGTGTAACATGATCCAAGAATAGTGTTGCGTATACTGCAAGCTAATACGTTGTTGCGTATAGCGCAAGGTAATCTTGGTGTAGAATACAACACAAGACATTAATAAAATTAAAAGAATATTTTTCATAAAATCTTGGGGTGTTACATTCCACCCCCCTTAAAATGAATTTCGCCCTCGAAATTCATTGGGGTTATAAATGGTTTACTATTCGAAAGTTTCTTTAATAGAAACCCACATCGTAAAAAATGAATACCAAAACAAATCTTTAAAAACAAAAGTATGAAATGTAACGGTTACCCAAATAAACTAATCACTGGGTTTCCACATAGGTGAAAATATGGATATGGAAGAGAAATCTGACCATCATGTTCTGATGGAGAATGGTAGAGAACATGGCTATGGAAAAGCTAGCAATCACAAAGCCATAAATTTGTGACGATCTAAGGTACCATCTGATTCATCAAATATAAGAGCACTAATACAACATTTTTGTTTCTCAAGATCATTTCCCTATAGTTGATGAAATTGGAATTAGAAGAAATACTTTCGTGATTTTCGTATAGTCTCACCGTTTGTCGTTCTTTGGACAATTTCCACTTCATCTCTTAAAGAAATGATGTTGAATTTATCATTCGTGATGTGTTATCAGATCATATGATAGAATGATAGGTCATTCCATCTCTTTCAAATAAAAGGATAGAAAAAGTTATAAGTCCATCTTATGGTTAATCATATATGGTTCCAAAAATGAACTTATACTTTATATATCATACCGCTTAATAAAATAAAACTAGTTTCTACTAACCAGGGACTTCCTGTAGGCCAGTGGTAGGCGATAAAGGCCAGCCGCACTTCGGTTGTGGGTTCGATTCCCACAGCCTTGTCCGACGTGATGGGCTGTCGCCCAACCTGCAGGTTGTCCTTAATTTAAAACTATATTACTATAACATCCCATCAATAATATCGAAGAAATTTCTATCCTTAAAAAATACTAATTTATGTACAACATAATCCATTCTAATCTTTAGGCTTATCCATAATAATGCAGTCCACTCTCATAATATAGTGAAAACGATTACCAGAGATTTAATACTGTCGTTAATCCCCATATATATGTCTTGTTGGTCACATTCCAAACATTCAAAGGCCTTAATCATGTATTCTCTTGAATACCCATTGAACCTTAGTGAAAACATGAATGCAGTTAAAAGTTAACACTTTCCACATACCAAAATCCTCAAAATTATATATACTCAAACCATGATATCACATAGTCCTTATATCTATCATGAGCTCATGAATAATTTCATACATTTCATTTTCTCCATATCCCTTCATTATGCGCATATCATCTACTTTCCAAAATATTTGAATAACTTTTCCTGGTTATTGGTACCTTAAAATTACTAAAAACCACAATAGACCAATACATAAATATTTCAATACACCATAAAAGTACCTCAACAACATTATTCTTGAATACCAATACATTAGTCCATCCATTTCAATGATTGTCCTGGAATAAGTCATTCCTTGATTTAGAAGTAACTTTTTAGGTCAGGGCATTGAGTTGGGTAATGCCCATGTTCTCCACAAATAAGACATTGAAATCCATAACAGTCTGTCACTCTATGACCCTTTTCTCCACACAGATAACATCGGTCCCTCCATTTGAGGTATTCCTCAAGGTTCTTCTTCCCTTCTTTAGAAATCTCAATATTTCTTTCTTTATGCTCCTCAACATGCGAACATGAATAATAGTTTATCTTCCTCTTCTTTGATGAATTAGGAATACCACTAAATTTCACCTTCTTAATCATATATCGCGATGACTGATTCAGCATAATCGCAATATCTTTCTCTCTAGGAATTACACAATTTTGTTGCTCATTGTCACCAATTTGTCCATTAGATTCAATGTTAACCGAATTCCTTCTGGTTCCCTCCATTAACTAAAACACAAAAAGAATCTTGTGAGAGGAAAAAATCATGCTAGAGAAAACAACATTATAAAGGGGGAGTATCCTCAATATCTAACATCTTAGGTTAAATTCTATGATCGTTACCGTAGTTCTAGGACTGTATCTTATACGTATACTTATCCTTAAGGACATCCCTAGACATACCTTAGAAATATCTCTAGGGATCTCACTAAAGTTTTCGCATCCTAGTTTCCAAAGGTTGACTAAACCTTTCCTCTGATACCAATTGTAGAGACCCGAAGCTTGACGTACATGGACATTACATTACTTTTGTGGAATACTTAGTACATAACAAAAACACACACACAAGGACCATAATAGTTTAGTGTCTTTGGAAACTCGGAATATAATCTTCTAATCGTGGTGAAAGATCTTCAACATCTCCCATAAAGATATTCCTTTTTTATACCTAAAACCTTTCTTAAAATCCTGGGGAAAAGAAAACATAAAAGGGTGAGCTCAAATTCTCAGCAAGGGAAAATAAAGGAAATAAAAATCATATCATATCTTTTGAAAATCATAACCTGCCAAAGAGATCATAATATATTAACATGGAACAAATCATAGAAGTGAAAATGAGATCCCCATAATCATAACATGAAACTTGAAACATTGTGGCATGCACACATAATCATGGAAAATCATTTCTTGTTAGTCATGAATCATTGCCAAGACTATCTTAGTGGACAAAGTCCCTTTCTGAACCGAGTCACCCTCGTTCTAGTCCTGTTTCACTGAATCGGTATAACCTACCGTTCCAGCCATGTCTATCTCATGAGATATAAAGTCTTTACCCAATGCATTGGAGGGAGATATAGGTCCCACCCATCTTATAATGAATCCTTTCTTATGTGTGCCACATAATCATAAACCATACATCATAGCGTAACCCATGTAATAAAAATGGAATTCTTAAACAACATGACATCATAAAAAAATTCATATAAGATAAAGGAATTCATAAAAATATTTCCATCACAACATTATCAAATCCATGTTATAATAGGGATAAAAACAGAACCCTTTATCATCTTAGATGGAAAATAATTTTGATAAAACACTTGAACTTCATTCTTGAGGAAAATATCATTTCAACATCAAAAACACTTTTCCTTTCATAGCATGTCATACAATTTTAAACTTAAAGAATTTGATTAAAAATAAACATGAAAACTTGTAAAGGAAGCTTCTTGGAAATAATGTTTTAAAAATCCATTCATGCCGTATAAGTTTAAAAAAACATTCTTCGTACTTTTGTCAAAAAAGTCAATAAGTACCTCGTACGAAAAACGACAAAAGATTCCTTTCATATCCTTTACTAAAAACTCATCGAAGGGTAAAATTGAATTTAAAAAATTTTAGGTGGATGGAAATAATATTACATATTGAGAAAACATGGATGTGGATGATAAAATACACCCTAGCAAATACTTACGAATAAACAATCTCGGATAAAAATGAGATTGTGATATTTCCCTTACCTTAAGTCTGATTTGCTTCATAAGTGTCCAAACCTCCTGTATAATGATTTAAATAATGTCATTAACTTATTACAGAATCATATTCATTGTTATGATATCATATATGGTTCACTTATAACTTTATATTACCCGTTCTTTTGTAAATTCCATGTTAAAGAAGCGTTTTGGGTAAAATCGTTTCATTTATCGTAGGTGTTTGGACTTGTTGTTCTTCACATTATTATTACTTATATAATTATTTACTTAATTCCAGAATATAAAACATGATTTTTATATCATATATATTCAGTATATATATATATATTTAATAAATATATAAATGAAATGAAACACACTGTTCATGGAGACGGTAGTCCGTACGTACACATGAACGCTGTTTTCCTTTCCTCATTGTCTTGAATGGAAGTAAGTAGATGACATACATATATACATAAATCCAGTAGCCTTATAATGTCATATATTTCATTATTATTGTTTATATATACTTTATAATTATTCTTAAATGGTTAACATGGAGAATGAATCTCATCGCGTCGTGGAGACGGTAGTCCGTACGTACGCACGAGCGATGATATCATTCCCATGGTCATGGAATTTTGTTGAAGTGTATGTATACTATTTCAGTATCAATATAACTATATAATAATCATATATAGTTACTCCTTACACCATTATACCCATCCAATTAAGGAGGTGGCGGAAAATAGATTACACCACGGCGTGGAGATGGTATTCCGTACGTACACACGCGTGGTGATTTCCTTTTTCCGTAGGATGGATAGAAGGTTAATTAGAGTTGTTTCATATTTATAATAACATATCAGTATATAAGAAATACTGATGTTATTAATTTATCATGAAACAACTAAATAAGAATAAGTTGAAGAAGAAAGAAATTGAAAAAGATCGGTAATGGATATTACCTCTTCTTTGGAACGCCTCTTTAAATCCTCCACTTAGGGAACTAATATTGGTCTTTGAAGAAGACCAGGACCTATAGGATTATTCTATGGAAGTGGAGAGGAGAAAATGGCAGGGGTTGGCCGAGCTTGAGTGCTCAAATTGGTGTGAGGAGGAGGGGGAGGAGGTTCCCTTTTATAAGGGAGGAGAGGGGCACCTTAGGAATATCTCAAAATATTATTTTATATTAAAGTCAAAATCTGTTTATAATGGTTCCAAAGGGACTTATTTCGAAGATAAAGTGGGTATGGGTCGAAATCCTATCAACCAATATGATTTAGAAAATTTTAGGGTATTATTTTAACCTTATCAATTAGATTTAACTCTAAGTTAAATAATTTAACTTTTACCGTGACTTTTTGTTTTCTTACACTATATGGTTAATACACTTACTATAACATGCCAAACGAACCCCAAGTTGTTTATTATTAATATATATATCCTTATCTAAGTCATTTGGCCGAACCTTAGATTTTTAGGAATAAAATAACAATTAATAATATAATATTTGATTTAAAAACTATTTTGTGTCAATTTTGACACTATTTGATATATGATTTTTGTGAAAGTCATATCAGAATTATATATTCGAACCAAGTTGATTAAATCAACACTAATATATCATAGTAACCTAGAAAATTAGTGGAATTCATAAAAAGTCTCAAATTACATTTATTTGTGTATTTATAACATTAATTATGTCAATATTTCATTAATAAGAAATTACTGCATCATCTTTGTGTCATAATAAATGATAATTATTTAATCCCTAAAAATTATAAATAAATTCCTATGTTGTAGATAATTGTATTAGATTTCTGGGAACTATTCAGGATCGATGTTTCATGAAGTTTATCAGTAGAGTAAAATTATTATACTTATATAATTTAAGAAAGTGACATGTTGTCACATTCTTTGGTTTTAATAATAATTAAATTATTTTCATTGAACAAATGAATCTAATCCGACCCTTAGGTGATATGGGTCGACTTTTAGTCATCCAATAGGATTTTGACATTTTTTAGGGTAATTTTAAAATGTTATATTTACCCTTAATTACCCGATTTACCATTAACCATGGTAAATAAAATTTACCGTAGTTACTATTCATAATTCCCAAAAATAAAAAGTAGCTTATTAACATAATTTGGACCCACTGATTCCAAATATGGAATCCATTTTTTCCAAATTCAATACAAAAAAGATGCAGAAATTAAATTAAAATTAATCCCCTTGTCGAAAGAAAACGGGTTTTTCTTTAAAACATTGCAAAAGATTGAATTGATTTAACCTACGAATTCAAGGTAAAATCAATGCTAATGGCATAGATTATATTAAATGGTAAAAATATATTCTATTTATACTTTAAAACCATTCAATATTATAATTTAACCACATAAGATATTACGATGAAAAAAGTTGTTTTTAATTAAAATATAGCGTGTTTTTACTATTCATTAAAATATGAAAGTTATCGGAAAAATATCAAAACTTTATCTAATGTAAATTTTTATATCCTGATTCAAAAGAAGAATATTATTTTGTCAAATTGAACAAATAAACATGTCAAAAACTATATTTAAAGTGGGTGCGCCATCAAAAGGCGGCAAAACTGCATTTTTTGAAAAATACTTATTTTACCCGAAAAATTTATTTTGTTCTTATACCATGTTCTAGAAATGTGTAAGATGAATAATAATGTTATAAAATTCAAAATTTAGTTAACACTATTCATAACGGCTAGTTCATGACAATATTATAATAATATATCGTTGTTTATTAAAACCTAGTATTGCGCACAACACACGCTATCGAGGAAGGTCGTGATTGCGTGTAATGCAAGCCAAGTCAGGGTTGTGTGTTATGAAAGAATCCTTCGTTGTTTAATATAATAGAATCCAACCATATTTCATGTATACATTGAATATATATATACTCAATGTTTCATAGAATAACTATTATCAAAATTGTGTGTAACATGATCCAAGAATAGTGTTGCGTATACTGCAAGCTAATACGGTGTTGCGTATAGCGCAAGGTAATCTTGGTGTAGAATACAACACAAGACATTAATAAAATTAAAAGAATATTTTTCATAAATTCTCGGGGTGTTACATTCCACCCTCCTTAAAATGAATTTCTCCCTCGAAATTCATTGGGGTTATAAATAGTTTACTATTCGAAAGTTTCTTTAATATAATCCCACATCGTAAAAAATGAATACCAAAACCAATCTTTAAAAACAAAAGTATGAAACGTAACGGTTACCCAAATAAACTAATCACTGGGTTTCCACATAGGTGAAAATATGGATATGGAAGAGAAATCTAACCATCATGTTCTGATGGAGAGTGGTAGTGAACATGGCTATGGAAAAGCTAGCAATCACAAATCCATAAATTTGTGATGATCTAAGGTACCATCTGATTCATCAGATATAAGAGAACTTATACAACATTTTTGTTTTTCAAGATCATTTCCCTAAAGTTGATGAAATTGGAATTAGAATAAATACTTTCGTGATTTTCGTATAGTCTCACCGTTTGTCGTTCTTTGGACAATTTCCACTTCATCTCTTAAAGAAATGATGTTGAATTTATCATTCGTGATGTGTTATCAGATCATATGATAGAATGATAGGTCATTCCATCTCTTTCAAATAAAAGGATAGAAAATGTTATAAGTCCATCTTATGGTTAATCATATATGGTTCCAAAAATGAACTTATACTTTATATATCATACCGCTTAATAAAATAAAACTAGTTTCTACTAACCACGGACTTCCTGTAGGCCAGTGGTAGGCGATAAAGGCCAGCCGCACTTCGGTTGTGGGTTCGATTCCCACAGCCTTGTCCGACGCGATGGGCTGTCGCCCATCCTGCAGGTTGTCCTTAATTTAAAACTATATTACTATAACATCCCATCAATAATATCGAAAAAACTTCTATCCTTAAACAATACTAACTTATGTACAACATAATCCATTCTAATCTTTAGGCTTATCCATAATAATGCAGTCCACTCTCATAATATAGTGAAAACGATTACCAGAGATTTAATACTGTCGTTAATCCCCATATATATGTCTTGTTGGTCACATTCCAAACATTCAAAGGCCTTAATCATGTATTCTCTTGAATACCCATTGAACCTTAGTGAAAACATGAATGCAGTTAAAAGTTAACACTTTCCACATACCAAAATCCTCAAAATTATATATACTCAAACCATGATATCACATAGTCCTTATATCTATCATGAGTTCATGAATAATGTCAAACATTTCATTTTCTCCTTATCCCTTCATTATGCGCATATCATCTACCTTCCAAAATATTTGAATAACTTTTCCTGGTTACTGGTACCTTAAAATTACTAAAAACCACAATAGACCAATACATAAATATTTCAATACACCATAAAAGTACCTCAACAACATTATTCATGAATACCAATACATTAGTCCATCCATTTCAATGATTGTCCTGGAATAAGTCCTTCCTTGATTTAGAAGTAACTTTTTAGGTCAGGCATTGAGTTGGGTAATGCCCATGTTCTCCGCAAATAAGACATTGAACTCCATAACAGTCTATCACTCTATGACCCTTTTCTCCACACAGATAACATCGGTCCCTCCATTTGAGGTATTCCTCAAGGTTCTTCTTCCCTTATTTAGAAATCTCAATCTTTCTTTCTTTATGCTCCTCAATATGCGAACATGAATAATAGTTTATCTTCCTCTTCTTTGATGAATTAGGAATACCACTAAATTTCACCTTCTTAATCATATATCACGATGACTGATTCGGCATAATCGCAATATCTTTCTCTCTATGAATTAAACAATTTTGTTGCTCATTGTCACCAATTTGTCCATTAGATTCAATGTTAACCGAATTCCTTCTGGTTCCCTCCATTAACTAAAACACAAAAAGAATATTGTGAGAGGAAAAAATCATGCTAGAGAAAACAACATTATAAAGGGGGAGTATCCTCAATATCTAACTTCTTAGGTTAAATTCTATGATCGTTACCGTAGTTCTAGGACTGTATCTTATACGTATACTTATCCTTAAGGACATCCCTAGACATACCTTAGAAATATCTCTAGGGATCTCACTAACGTTTTCGCATCCTAGTTTCCAAAGGTTGACTAACCCTTTCCTCTGATACCAATTGTAGAGACCCGAAGCTTGACGTACATGGACATTACATTACTTTTGTGGAATACTTAGTACATAACAAAAACACACACACAAGGACCATAATAGTTTAGTGTCTTTGGAAACTCGGAATATAATCTTCTAATCGTGGTGAAAGATCTTCAACATCTCCCATAAAGATCTTCCTTTTTTTATACCTAAAACCTTTCTTAAAATCCTGGGGAAAAGAAAACATAAAAGGGTGAGCTCAAATGCTCAGCAAGGGCAAATAAAGGAAATAAAAATAATATCATATCTTTTGAAAATCATAACCTGCCAAAGAGATCATAATATCTTAACATGGAACAAATAATAGAAGTGAAAATGAGATCCCCATAATCATAACATGAAACTTGAAACTTTGTGGCATGCACACATAATCATGGAAAATCATTTCTTGTTAGTCATGACTCATTGCCAAGATCATCTTAGTGGACAAAGTCCCTTTCTGAACCGAGTCACCCTCGTTCCAGTCCTGTTTCACTGAACCGGTATAACCTACCGTTCCAGCCATGTCTATCTCATGAGATATAAATTCTTTACCCAATGCATTGGAGGGAGATATAGGTCCCACCCATCTTATAATGAATCATTTCTTATGTGTTCCACATAATCATAAAACATACATCATAGCGTAACCCATGTAATAAAAATGGAATTCTTAAACAACATGACATCATAAAACAATTCATATAAGATAAAGGAATTCATAAAAATATTTCCATCACAACATTATCAAATCCATGTTATAATAGGGATAAAAACAGAACCCTTTATCATCTTAGATGGAAAATAATTTTGATAAAACACTTGAACTTCATTCTTGAGGAAAATATCCTTTCTACATCAAAAACACTTTTCCTTTCATAACATGTCATACAATTTTAAACTTAAAGAATTTGATTAAAAATAAACATGAAAACTTGTAAAGGAAGATTCTTGGAAATAATGTTTTAAAAATCCATTCATGCCGTATATGTTAAAAAAAACATTCTTCGTACTTTTGTCGAAAAAGTCAATAAGTACCTCGTACGAAAAACGACAAAAGATTCCTTTCATATCCTTTACTAAAAACTCATCGAAGGGTAAAATTTAATTTAAACAATTTTATGTGGATGGAAATAATATTACATATTGAGAAAAAATGGATGTGGATGATAAAATACACCCCAGCAAATACTTACGAATAAACAATCTCGGATAAAAATGAGATTGTGATATTTCCCTTACCTTAAGTCTGATTTGCTTCGTAAGTGTCCAAAACTCCTGTATAATGATTTAAATAATGTCATTAACTTATTACAGAATCATATTCATTGTTATGATATCATATATGGTTCACTTATAACTTTATATTACCCGTTCTTTTGTAAATTCCATGTTAAAGAAGCATTTTGGGTAAAATCGTTTCATTTATCGTAGGTGTTTGGACTTGTTGTTCTTGACATTATTATTACTTATATCATTATTTAATTACTTCCAGAATATAAAACATGATTTATATATCATATATATTCAGTATATATATATATTTAATAAATATATAAATGAAATGAAACACATTGTTCATGGAGACGGTAGTCCGTATGTACACATGAACGCTGTTTTCCTTTCCTCATTGTCTTGAATGGAAGTAAGTAGATGACATACATATATACATAAATCCAGTAGCCTTATAATGTCATATATTTAATTATTATTGTTTATATATACTTTATAATTATTCTTAAATGGTTAACATGGAGAATGAATCTCATCGCGTCGTGGAGACGGTAGTCCGTACGTACGCACGAGCGATGATATCATTCCCATGGTCATGGAATTTTGTTGAAGTGTATGTATACTATTTCAGTATAAATCTAACTCTATAATAATCATATATATTTACTCCTTACACCATTATAACCATCCAATTAAGGAGGTGGCGGAAAATAGATTACACCACGGCGTGGAGACGGTATTCTGTACGTACACACGCGTGGTGATTTCCTTTTTCCGTAGGATGGATAGAAGGTTAATTAGAGTTGTTTCATATTTATAATAACATATCAGTATATAAGAAATACTGATGTTATTAATTTATCATGAAACAACTAAAGAAGAATAAGTTGAAGAAGAAATAAATTGAAAAAGATCGGTAATGGATATTACCTCTTCTTTGGAACGCCTCTTTGAATCCTCCACTTAGGGAACTATGATTGGTCTTTGAAGAAGACCAGGACATCTAGGATTATTCTATGGAAGTGGAGAGGAGAAAATGGCAGGGGTTGGCCGAGCTTGAGTTCTCAAATTGGTGTGAGGAGGAGGGGGAGGAGGTGCCCATTTATAAGGGAGGAGAGGGGCACCTTAGGAATATCTCAAAATATTATTTTATATTAAAGTCAAAATCAGTTTATAATGGTTCCAAAGGGACTTATTTCGAAGATAATGTGGGGATGGGTCGAAATCCTATCAACCAATATGATTTAGACAATTTTAGGGTATTATTTTAACCTTATCAATTAGATTTAACTCTAAGTTAAATAATTTAACTTTTACCGTGACTTTTTGTTTTCTTACACTATACGGTTAATACACTTACTATAACATGCCAAACGAATCCCAAGTTGTTTATTATTAATATATATATCCTTATCTATGTCATTTGGCCGAACCTTAGATTTTTAGGAATAATATAACAATTAATAATATAATATTTGATTTAAAAACTATTTTGTGTCAATTTTGACACTATTTGATATATGATTTTTTTGAAAGTCATATCAGAATTATATGTTCGAACCAAGTTGATTAAATCAACACTAATATATCATAGTAACCTAGAAAATTAGTGGAATTCATAAAAAGTCTCAAATTACATTTATTTGTGTATTTATAACATCAATTATGTCAATATTTCATTAATAAGAAATTACTGCATCATCTTTGTGTCATAATAAATGATAATTATTTAATCCCTAAAAATTATAAATAAACTCCTATGATGTAGATAATTGTATTAGATTTCGGGGAACTATTCAGGTTCGATGTTTCAAGAAGTTTATCACTAGAGTAAAATTATTATACTTATATAATTTAAGAAAGTGACATGTTGTCACATTCTTTGGTTTTAATAATAATTAAATTATTTTCATTGAAAAAATGAATCTAATCCGACACTTAGGTGATATGGGTCGACTTTTAGTCATCCAATAGGATTTTGACATTTGTTAGGGTAATTTTAAAATGTTATATTTACCCTTAATTACCCGATTTACCTTTAACCATGGTAAATAAAATTTACCGTAGTTACTATTCATAATTCCCAAAAATAAAAAAGTATCTTATTAACATAATTTGGACCCACTGATTCCAAATATGGAATCCATTTTTCCAAATTCAATACACAAAAGATGCAGAAATTAAATTAAAATTAATCCCCTTGTCGAAAGAAAACGGGTTTTTCTTTAAAACATTGCAAAAGACTGAATTGATTTAACCTATGAATTCAAGGTAAAATCAATGCTAATGGCATATATTATATTAAATGGTAAAAATATATTCTATTTATACTTTAAAACCATTCAATATTATAATTTAACCACATAATATATTACGATGAAAAAAGTTGTTTTTAATTAAAATATAGCGTGTTTTTACTATTCATTAAAATATGAAAGTTATCGGAAAAATATCAAAACTTTATCTAATGTAAATTTTTATATCCTGATTCAAAAGAAGAATATTATTTTTTCAAATTGAACATATAAAATGTCAAAAACTAGATTTAATGTGGGTGCGCCATCAAAAGCCGGCAAAACTGAATTTTTTGAAAAATACTTATTTTACCCGAAAAATTTATTTTCTTCTTATACCATGTTCTAGAAATGTGTAAGATGAATAATAATGTTATAAAATTCAAAATTTAGTTAACACTATTTATAACGGCTAGTTAATGACAATATTATAATAATATATCGTTGTTTATTAAAACCCAGTATTGCGCACAACACACGCTATCGAGGAAGGTCGCGATTGCGTGTAATGCAAGCCAAGTCAGGGTTGCCTGTTGTGAAAGAATCCTTCGTTGTTTCATATAATAGAATCCAACCATATTTCATGTATAAATTGAATATATATATACTCAATGTGACGTAGAATAACTATTATCAAAATTGTGTGTAACATGATCCAAGAATAGTGTTGCGTATACTGCAAGCTAATACGGTGTTGCGTATAGCACAAGGTAATCTTGGTGTAGAATACAACACAAGACATTAATAAAATTAAAAGAATATTTTTCATAAAATCTCGGGGTGTTACATTCCACCCCCCTTAAAATGAATTTCGCCCTCGAAATTCTTTGGGGTTATAAATGGTTTACTATTCGAAAGTTTCTTTAATAGAAACCCACATCGTAAAAAATGAATACCAAAACCAATCTTTAAAAACAAAAGTACGAAACGTAATGGTTACCCAAATAAACTAATCACTAGGTTTCCACATAGGTGAAAATATGGATATGGAAGAGAAATATAACCATCATGTTCTGATGGAGAGTGGTAGAGAACATGGCTATGGAAAAGCTAGCAATCACAAAGCCATAAATTTGTGACGATCTAAGGTACCATCTGATTTATCAGATATAAGAGCCCTAATACAACATTTTTGTTTTTCAAGATCATTTCCCTAAAGTTGATGAAATTGGAATTAGAAGAAATACTTTCGTGATTTTCGTATAGTCTCACCGTTTGTCATTCTTTGGACAATTTCCACTTCATCTCTTAAAGAAATGAAGTTGAATTTATCATTCGTGATGTGTTATCAGATCATATGATAGAATTATAGGTCATTCCATCTCTTTCAAATAAAAGGATAGAAAAAGTTATAAGTCCATCTTATGGTTAATCATATATGGTTCAAAAAATGAATTATACTTTATATATCATACCGCTTAATAAAATAAAACTAGTTTCTACTAACCAGGGACTTCCTGTAGGCCAGTGGTAGGCGATAAAGGCCAGCCGCACTTCGGTTGTGGGTTCGATTCCCACAGCCTTGTCCGACGCGATGGGCTGTCGCCCATCCTGCAGGTTGTCCTTAATCTAAAACTATATTACTATAACATCCCATCAATAATATCGAAAAAACTTCTATCCTTAAACAATACTAACTTATGTACAACATAATCCATTCTAATCTTTAGGCTTATCCATAATAATGCAGTCCACTCTCATAATATAGTGAAAACGATTACCAGAGATTTAATACTATCGTTAATCCCCATATATATGTCTTGTTGGTCACATTCCAAACATTCAAAGGCCTTAATCATGTATTCTCTTGAATACCCATTGAACCTTAGTGAAAACATGAATGCAGTTAAAAGTTAACACTTTCCACATACCAAAATCCTCAAAATTCTATATACTCAAACCATGATATCACATAGTCCTTATATCAATCATGAGCTCATGAATAATGTCAAACATTTCATTTTCTCCTTATCCCTTCATTATGCACATATCATCTACTTTCCAAAATATTTGAATAACTTTTCCTGGTTACTGGTACCTTAAAATTACTAAAAACCACAATAGACCAATACATAAATATTTCAATACACCATAAAAGTACCTCAACAATATTATTCTTGAATACCAATACATTAGTCCATCCATTTCAATGATTGTACTGGAATAAGTCCTTCCTTGATATAGAAGTAACTTTTTAGGTCAGGGCATTGAGTTGGGTAATGCCAATGTTCTCCGCAAATAAGACATTGAACTTCATAACAGTCTGTCACTCTATGACCCTTTTGTCCACACAGATAACATCGGTCCCTCTATTTGAGGTTTTCCTCAAGGTTCTTCTTCCCTTCTTTAGAAATCTCAATCTTTCTTTCTTTATGCTCCTCAACATGCGAACATGAATAATAGTTTATCTTCCTCTTCTTTGATGAATAAGGAATACCACTAAATTTCACCTTGTTAATCATATATAGCGATGACTGATTCGGCATAATCGCAATATCTTTCTCTCATGGAATTACAAAATTTTGTTGCTCATAGTCACCAATTTGTCCATTAGATTCAATGTTAACCGAATTCATTCTGGTTCCCTCCATTAACTAAAACACAAAAAGAATCTTGTGAGAGGCAAAAATCATGCTAGAGAAAAAAACATTATAAAGGGGGAGTATCCTCAATATCTAACTTCTTAGGTTAAATTCTATGATCGTTACCGTAGTTCTAGGACTGTATCTTATACGTATACTTATCCTTAAGGACATCCCTAGACATACCTTAGAAATATCTCTAGGGATCTCACTAACGTTTTCGCATCCTAGTTTCCAAAGGTTGACTAAACATTTCCTCTGATACCAATTGTAGAGACCCGAAGCTCGACGTACATGGACATTACATTACTTTTGTCGAATACTTAGTACATAACAAAAACACACACATAAGGACCGTAATAGTTTAGTGTCTTTGGAAACTCGGAATATAATCTTCTAATCGTGGTGAAAGATCTTCAACATCTCCCATAAAGATATTCCTTTTTTAATACCTAAAACCTTTCTTTAAATCCTGGGGAAAAGAAAACATAAAAGGGTGAGCTCAAATTCTCAACAAGGGAAAATAAAGGAAATAAAAATCATATCATATCTTTGGAAAATCATAACCTGCCAAAGAGATCATAATATCTTAACATGGAACAAATCATAGAAGTGAAAATGAGATCCCCATAATCATAACATGAAACTTGAAACTTTGTGTAATGCACACATAATCATGGAAAATCATTTCTTGTTAGTCATGACTCATTGCCAAGACTATCTTAGTGGACAAAGTCCCTTTCTGAACCGAGTCACCCTCGTTCCAGTCCTGTTTCACTGAACCGGTATAACCTACCGTTCCAGCCATGTCTATCTCATGAGATATAAAGTCTTTACCCAATGCATTGGAGGGATATATAGGTCCCACCCATCTTATAATGAATCCTTTCTTATGTGTGCCACATAATCATAAAACATACATCATAGAATAACCCATGTAATAAAAATGGAATTCTTAAACAACATGACATCATAAAAAAATTCATATAAGATAAAGGAATTCAGAAAAATATTTCCATCACAACATAATCAAATCCATGTTATAATAGGGATAAAAAAATAACCCTTTATCATCTTAGATGGAAAATAATTTTGATAAAACACTTGAACTTCATTCTTGAGGAAAATATCCTTTCTACATCAAAAACACTTTTCCTTTCTTAACATGTCATACAATTTTAAACATAAAGAATTTGATTAAAAATAAACATGAAAACTTGTAAAGGAAGCTTCTTTGAAATAATGTTTTAAAAATCCATTCATGCCGTATAAGTTAAAAAAAACATTCTTCGTACTTTTGTCGAAAAAGTCAAAAAGTACCTCGTACGAAAAACGACAAAAGATTCCTTTCATATCCTTTACTAAAAACTCATAGAAGGGTAAAATTGGATTTAAACAATTTTAGGTGGATGGAAATAATATTACATATTGAGAAAACATGGATGTGGATGATAAAATACACCCCAGTAAATACTTACGAATAAACAATCTCGGATAAAAATGAGATTGTGATATTTCCCTTACCTTAAGTCCGATTTGCTTCGTAAGTGTCCAAACCTCCGGTATAATGATTTAAATATTGTCATTAACTTATTACAGAATCATATTCATTGTTATGATATCATATATTCTTCACTTATAACTTTATATTACCCGTTCTTTTGTAAATTCCATGTTAAAGAAGCGTTTTGGGTAAAATCGTTTATTTTATCGTAGGTGTTTGGACTTGTTGTTCTTGACATTATTATTAATTATATCATTATTTACTTACTTCCAGAATATAAAACATGATTTATATATCATATATATTCATTATATATATATATTTAATAAATATATAAATGAAATGAAACACACCGTTCATTGAGACAGTAGTCCGTACGTACACATGAACGCTGTTTTCCTTTCCTCATTGTCTTAAATGGAAGTAAGTAGATGACATACATATATACATAAATCCAGTAGCCTTATAATTTCATATATTTAATTATTATTGTTTATATATACTTTATAATTATTCATAAATGGTTAACATGGAGAATGAATCTCATCTCGTCGTGGAGACGGTAGTCCGTACGTACGCACGAGCGATGATATCATTCCCATGGTTGTGGAATTATGTTGAAGTGTATGTATACTATTTCAGTATCAATATAACTCTATAATAATCATATATAGTTACTCCTTACACCATTATACCCATCCAATTAAGGAGGTGGCGGATAATAGATTACACCACGTCGTGGAGACGGTATTCCGTACGTACACACGCGTGGTGATTTCCTTTTTCCATAGGATGGATAGAAGGTTAATTAGAGTTGTTTCATATTTATAATAACATATCAGTATATAATAAATACTTATGTTATTAATTTATCATGAAACAACTAAAGAAGAAGAAGTTGAAGAAGAAAGAAATTGAAAAAGATCGGTAATGGATATTACCTCTTCTTTGGAACGCCTCTTTGAATCCTCCACTTAGGAACTAAGATTTGTCTTTGAAAAAGACCAGGACCTCTAGGATTATTCTATGGAAGTGGAGAGGAGAAAATGGCAGGGGTTGGACGAGCTTGAGTGCTCAAATTGGTGTGAGGAGGAAGGGGAGGAGGTGCCCTTTTATAAGGGAGGAGAGGGGCACCTTAGGAATATCTCAAAATATTATTTTATATTAAAGTCAAAATCGGTTTATAATGGTTCCAAAGGGACTTATTTCGAAGATAAAGTGGGGATAGGTAGAAATCCTATCAACCAATAGGATTTAGACAATTTTAGGGTATTATTTTAACCTTATCAATTAGATTTAACTCTAAGTTAAATAATTTAACTTTTACCGTGACTTTTTGTTTTCTTACACTATATGGTTAATACACTTACTATAACATGCCAAACGAACCCCAAGTTGTTTATTATTAATATATATATCCTTATCTAAGTGATTTGGCCGAACCTTAGATTTTTCGGAATAAAATAACAATTAATAATATAATATTTGATTTAAAATCTATTTTGTGTCAATTTTGACACTATTTGATATATGATTTTTGTGAAAGTCATATCAGAATTATATGTTCGAACCAAGTGGATTAAATCAACAATAATATATAATAGTAACCTATAAAATTAGTGGAATTCATAAAAAGTCTCAAATTACATTTATTTGTGTATTTATAACATCAATTATGTCAATATCTCATTAATAAGAAATTACTGCATCATCTTTGTGTCATAATAAATGATAATTATTTAATCCCTAAAAATTCTAAATAAATTCCTATGATGTAGATAATTGTATTAGATTTAGGTGGACTATTCAGGTTTGATGTTTCATGAAGTTTATCACTAGAGTAAAATTATTATACTTATATAATTTAAGAAAGTGACATGTTGTCACATTCTTTGGTTTTAATAATAATTAAATTATTTTCATTGAAAAAATGAATCTAATCCGACCCTTAGGTGATATGGGTCGACTTTTAGTCATCAAATATGATTTTGACATTTGTTAGGGTAATTTTAAAATGTTATATTTACCCTTAATTACCCGATTTACCTTTAACCATGGTAATAAAATTTACCGTAGTTACTATTCATAATTCCCAAAAATAAAAAGTAGCTTATTAACATAATTTTGACCCACTGATTCCAAATATGGAATCCATTTTTCCAAATTCAATACACAAAAGATGCAGAAATTAATGTAAAATTAATCCCCTTGTCGAAAGAAAACGAGTTTTTCTTTAAAACATTGCAAAAGATTGAATTGATTTAACCTATGAATTCAAGGTAAAATCAATGCTAATGACATAAATTATATTAAATGGTAAAAATATATTTTATTTATACTTTAAAACCATTCAATAATATAATTTAACCACATAAGATATTACGATGAAAAAAGTTGTTTTTAATTAAAATATAGCGTGTTTTTACTATTCATTAAAATATGAAAGTTATCGGAAAAATATCAAAACTTTATCTAATGTAAATTTTTATATCCTGATTCAAAATAAGAATATTATTTTGTCAAATTGACCATATAAACATGTCAAAAACTATATTTAAAGTGGGTGCGCCATCAAAAGGCGGCAAAACTGCATTTTTTGAAAAATAATTATTTTACCCGAAAAATTTATTTTGTTCTTATACCATGTTCTAGAAATGTGTAAGATGAATAATAATGTTATATAATTCAAAATTTAGTTAACACTATTCATAACGGCTAGTTCATGACAATATTATAATAATATATCGTTGTTTATTAAAACCCAGTATTGCGCACAACACACGCTATCGAGGAAGGTCGCGATTGCGTGTAATGCAAGCCAAGTCAGGGTTGAGTGTTGTGAAAGAATCCTTCGTTGTTTCGTATAATAGAATCCAACCATATTTCATTTATACATTGAATATATATATACTCAATGTTGCGTTGAATAACTATTATCAAAATTATGTGTAACATGATCCAAGAATAGTGTTGTGTATACTGCAAGCTAATACGGTGTTGCGTATAGCGCAAGGTAATCTTGGTGTAGAATACAACACAAGACATTAATAAAATTAAAAGAATATTTTTCATAAAATCTCGGGGTGTTACATGACTCATTCATACTTGATCAAGAAGGGTAGAGGTAACAATTATAGAATAAGAACAGTCTGCCCCTATTTTTCGTGCACCTCCAAATGCATCTCATAGAACATATCCATAAGTTGACACTCACTGCTGGACTCCTTATCTACCTATATTTGAGTCCTCCTACTCAGTGCATCATCCACTGCATTTCCCTTCCTAGGTGTATAGGCAAGCTCAATGTCAAAGGACTAAAGATACTCAACCCACCTTCACTGCCTCAAATTCAGATCACGCTGAGTGAAGATGTACTTGAGTCTTTTGTGGTAGGTGAAAACCAAAAAGTGCTCATCAAATAAATAATGTCTCCAAAAATGGAGGGCATGAATAACTACCACCATCTCGAGATTGTGTGTCAGTTAATTCATATCAAGTCACCAAAACTACCGAGACACGTACGCAAAAAATCATCCCCCTTCATAAGCACAGCTCATGACTTAATACCAGAAGACTCATAGTAAACAATATAACTCTTTCTCAGCTCTAGAAATACTAGAATCGGTTCTAAAGTCAACCTCTCTCTAATCTCTTGAATGTTAGACTCACAAGAATCTAACCATAAGAAATTTATACCATCCTTATTTAGGCCCGTCAGTGGCGCTTCTAACCGTGAAATGTCTTGTATGAAAAATTTGAAGTATCCAGTCAGCTTTAGAAAACCTCGTACCTTGAAGACATTGTTCAGTTTCTCCCAGGAAACTTCTACTATCACTTTCTCTGGGTCTACTGGTACTCTTGTCTCTGAGATAACATGACCCATGAAGTGAAACTGGTCCATCCTAAAGTGTCATTTTTAGTGGTTAGCACATAACTGATACTCTATTAGTGTACTCAGAATGATCTCAAGATGGGTAGCATGGTCGTGTCGAGTGTAAGAGTAGACCAAGATATCATCCTCAAAGATTACCAGAAAAGAATACAAGTATGAATTGAACACTCGGTTCATCAGTGATATAAAAAATACATGCACATTCATGAGACTGAACATCATAACCACATACTCGTATATACCTAACCTACTCTAGAAGGTAATAAGAGGTATATCAGATGGTCTACCACACAACTGATGGTCAATGGATCTCAAGTCAATATTTCAAAATAAATGTGTTTCTCGAAGATGATCAAAGAGATTGGTAATACTCAGCAAGGGATATCGGTTCTTGACCATCAACTAGTTCAACTTTTGATATTCCAAACAAATCATGAAGTATCATCTTCCTTCTTCACAAAAAGGACACGCGAACCCCATGTAGAAGTACTATATCAGATGAAACTATTTTCCTATAACTCCTCCAACTACTTCTTCAGCTCCTGCAAACCAGGTGTAGACATCCTATAAGGAGGAATAGACACCAGTGCCAATCATGATATATGCTCAATAGAAAAGACTACCTCTTGATATGGAGGAAAACTTGAAAAGTCCTCTGTAAATACATACCTAAAACGATCCATCACTAGAGGAAATTCCATCTTTGAAGTCCCCCGATCATCCAAATATAGACTAGAAGTCTGGGTTGTAACTCCTCTTATCCTATGGTGCTCTGGAACCGCTCTGCTCGTCTAGAAATCCCATTAACCCTTGTGAAGAATCAATCTGCCCTATGGTGATATGAAGCACACCCTATGATGATAGAAATCGACAAATTTCTGGAAAGGAACTAACCTGTCCATTCTGAGAATTACATCATAACCTATCGTCCCTATAACATAGAGATCCTAAAGGAAGTGGTAACCACCAGCCTCAAAAGACCACTCTTTTCATGGACGTACACTGGATGTTGTCATCCCCAACGGAGTATCTAGTGTGAAGATATCAGCAGAAGAAAAGATATAGAGCCCAAGGCTCTCCACAACAGAAACAAATATAAAGCAATGGGAATCCCATGTGTTGAAAAGAGCAGAAGATAAAAGTAAGCAAACTTGGATCGTACCTTGAACTGTAGAGGGTTCAGAATCTGGCTCTTGCCGGGTCTACTCCACTACAAATGTATGGCCTTCCCCACAGCCCTAGGACCCTACCTGACCACTCTGAGCTGATCCACCCTAATATATCAAATATCCTCGTTACTGACCATCATGGTTGTGACCTCAGACACATCCAGAATGGCTGGAAGAACTCTAGTTCCCATACTAGTGAGAAATTAGAGGAGTTTCTCTAGTACGAGGAGTCATAGATGAACCCTTTTCACCAGCTGATGGTGAGAAAACCTGACAAAAACTCTGATGTTAACCCATCTTTCCACAAGATCGATAGTCCACTGGGTCTCTCTAACACTATGGCCTTGAATGTTCAGCCCTTCCACACTGGTAGCATACTACCTAGATACCTGTAGGTGTATCTCGCCACTGCAGATCCCAACATGTAGACTCTCTATGATGCTTACTACTGTCAGAAGGGAGAACAATTGCTCCATATGTCAAGCCTCCCTATCTCACCACTCCAGAATCCCTCAGATTATGCTCCGTGATCAACACCTGGTTGACGATAATAATTATGGAAGTCAACCTGAATATATTCACCTATGAGTGAATGTTCTATCTGAGACCATCATCAAAATTTCTTTCCATTAATAACCCATATCCCCCTAAGAAAAGTGTAAAACCCTGATGATCGGTGAAATAAGAAAAATAATCCATAATAGAAATAGTACCCTACTCCATACACATGAACTCCCAGGCTCGATCAGCGCTCAAGTTCTCCAGATAGAAGTCGTCATAAAATTTGTAATGGAACTCCTCCCAAGCCAAAACCTGTTGATGTACCACCAGTGAGATCACGTCCCACCATCTCATGGAATAATCCCATAGCGTGTAAGTGGCAAGTTTGACCTGCCTCTCTAGAGGCGTCATCAAATGCTCAATGATTGTCAGCATGGCATATATCCATGAATCTGTAGCCTCTGGTCCTCCTTCACCTAATAAGGTGGGAGGATGATGCTACTGAAAATCCCAAGGAAAATATACCATAGTCAAGGCAGGAGGTGGTTCTCCCTACAGGGTCTACATCATTCTCATGAATCCTTCCCTGAATTGTCCATTAGCAGCTGTATCTGGAATAACTGTTGGTCTCAAGACTGGAATAATATGAGGATCTGCTAGAATTCCCTAATCCACAATATTTGGCATTTGATCACTCCAGTACAACTGTCATACAACTAGAGGACGTCTCAGTTGCATGACTCTGCAAGGTCAAATGCACACCTTATATTCATGATTATCAAGTACTAAAAATTGAACTTACAAGAAGAAAACAAGATAATGAAATCATTAAAGGTTTACAAAACATGACTACATAGAGTGTATGTCCCCTACACGGCGTGTTCCCTTATTCAATTCACATAGGCCTATACTCCTTCCCCAACAGGTCTTGTAACACCCCAAACACATGACGTGTTGTCCTTACAAATGACTTGTACTTGAATTATCTTCCCCTGTTCGAGTTCCCCTACATGTCTAACCCACACGACTCTCCTAAAGAAAAACTACACGGAGTGTTTTTTCCAGACACAGCATGTACTTAACGAGCTTCACCGACTCGTGTTGTTAGTGACATGAATAGATACATGGCTCACACTATACGACATTTTCCATGTGGACACAACGTGTATAAGAAGAGACTCCACCGACCTGTCTTGTTAGCTACATGGCCAACTGCATGGTTTTCACTACATGGAGTGTGAAAGACTGACCCAACGTGAATAACTTATGATTTAATCTACTCATGTCAATAGTCACATGGGTGGACATAGGGTCTCTACACACAAAGTGCATGTCTGGTACACGATGTGTCCAACCACGAAAATCCCAACCCCATGTCTCACCCCACACTGCCTGCAACACGGTTAGAGTCTACACGGAGTGTGAAAACAGTACATGGAGTGTACTTAAGAAAAAACATTCCTTCCTGAATATAAGGACACACAACATGTGTTCATCATTAAACAGCATGTATTATGGGTTTTTCTAGTCATTAATCCTAAGAAACTAACACGGAAGACCAGAAAACACAGAAATGGGCATCTAAGTGCCAAATTCTGATCCGTGAGGTCCCATATATCACGCGAATTAAATCCTGGAATCTTATACTAGTTATAATCAAGGATATAAGAATTATTATCAAAAAAATTCCAGTCCATGAGGGCCCATAACATATCAAGTACCAATGTTTGGACATCATCCGAACAAAAATCATAGACAAACAATACCTTATCAAATAACATGCATTTTATCAAGTCACCTATCACAACAACATGCATATCTAAGACAACATCTATTACAAAAACATGTAATCTCAAATTAATCCTAAATGGAATGGAAAGAATGTATGGAATGTGATTTCTAGAAAGTTCCTATATGATGCATGAGACATCATACCCTCATCTCATCGGGTTGCAACATAAATAAAACCTCAATAATATAAACAGTAACAACACAAGGCTTATGAAACACCCAATGTTAAAAATCAAATCATCTATAAAATTTCATAACTAGAATAACTACATTAAACAAGGTATATTGGATTTTCCATGTATACGAGTTAGCTACTCCCGAGCACAGCTTATTACCAAGTACCAATTTCATCCTATCCCTAGCTATAGGCTTGAAATAGTAATCCAGATGAAAAGAAACCCCTCTAATTCCACTTTGTAATGTCCCAGTTCCAGAAACCACCCAGAGTCACCCTGTAGCTGGTTGGTCACATGGCCTCAAGCACATTTCCCTAAATACCAGAGGCTTTCGTCTAGTAGTGAGGGCCTTGGGTGTGATAGTGGGGAAAATATGCCCCCATTGTGAGATTATACAGAGGATGTAAATAGATACTCAAATGTGGAATCAGTAATAATAACATACAAAAATAAACAGTGGAAGACTCACTGAATAAACTTGAGCACATATATAAAATGATGCCTGATACATATGTCTAGGAAAACAGCCAAACACATCACAATGTTGAAATAAAATTCTAAACCAAAGTACAGGAAAAAAAAGTAATCATCTCCTCAGCATTTGAAGCCTCATCTTTGTCCCATGCTCTCCAACTTCATATCACTCTAGTACCTGATATAGAAGGGAACTTTCCCTTATTTCTATCTGCAACAATATAATCATTTAGGGCCCAAAATCATGGCCTAAATAGGGTGTGAGAAGAATCCCAGTAGGAAACCAACACAAGATCTATGCCTAAAAGTCAGTGAATATATATGGAAGGTAAAATGAAAATAAATAAGTAAACAATCCACAGTTTCGATGCATTCAGTTTCACGAATCATGCAACAGTTGATCAAAGATGGAAATTACAAACAGGTAACCCACAGGGAAGTACTGACAGTCTATCACATCTGGTCCCACCTAGTAACACAAGAAAGAAAATAAACACAAAAGGTAACCCTATGGGAAGTACTCACAACCTATCCTCTCAAGTTAATCTTGATTATAGACTCTTTGAGGAAGAACTCACTGTCAATTCCCCCTATAGTCTCGTATCGGCACTAAAGGCTCTCTGGGGATGCACTCAATGTCACATTCCTTCTATGGACCACATCGAGGAACAACAAACACTCTAAGAAAGCACTCAATGCCAATTCCCCCTATTGTCTCACAATGTGATAGTAGTTATAGACACAATGGAGAATCCCTTACATCAATTCTTCCTAAGGTCAACTACACCAGGTTCTCAAGGCCCTATGTAAGTCAAAAAAGTATATCAACACGTATTGGCCAAAGTAAACCTCAAGAACTACATGGATAGAAGTCTATAGAATATCATCATGTCAGATAAACAATATCACTCCATCCTATAAAACAAGGCATGGGAATAAACAAGGCAGCCTAACATGATAAGAAAAACCAAAAATCCACAACCAAAAAATGCATGTGAATCACCTCCAAAGCATATAAATTCACCCTATTCACAATCAATTAAACCTCTACATAATCATATAAGTATAACCGGAAAAAATAGTGATAAAACAGTAAATAAGCAATATCACATTCATGGTTATTTTGTGATTTTCCACATATAACTCAAAGACATTCAACGGAAAGGCACAGAACACCTACCTCAGTGTTGGGAGATAGATATACTTGAATCTCATGATTTGAATCGTCGAAGGAAACTGTAAATATATAAAAATTATGAAAATGATCAATTGAGGATAACATGGAAAAAAGAGGAATCAAGCGACAATTCTCTAGAATAAGGAAGAGCGTACCCAGGTGATCCCAACACAATCGACAATAGTCAAATTAGATATTAAATGTTCGGTTAGGGGCTCAGAGAAGGATCACAGCCATATGAGAGCTCTCGGTTGAACCAGACCTAGAAGGAGGGTGTTCAGTCGATTAGATGTGACCTAGTTCCGTTTAATGAAAATCAATACATGGTATGTACATGTGAAGTACATGGCGTGTACTTTCCATTTCCGTACTCTGCTTTAGGTGGTCTTTAGGTCACCACACACGACTGTGTGCATGACCGTTACATGGCCAGCACCCGACTACCAGCAGTAACATAGTACATGGTGTGTACTCATAAATTACACAAAGGGTACTTGAAAAATGTACATAAATTATTCTTTTCCCTCAAAAACACAAGAGAAGGAAAAACATACCAGAAAAGATGATTCGGGTTAATACAGGAAGTCTGGTTTTATTAGTGTCCTTTGTTCGTGTAGATACTTTGGTGTTGGGATATGACCAGGGGAGTCTCACTAACGGCCTCTGTGAGCTTGTAGGGCCTGGAAAGCCATGTGGAGCTGGGGAATGGTCCTAATAAGTCTCTTTGTGTTGCTTTTGTGTTTGACATATGATGTCCCACCATATGGTCAAGTGACCCACTGACACTAGTTCACTTTTGTCGGTTTCTTGGACCATTATTGATTTCTGATTTTTTGTATGAAAATACTAATAAGAGAATTATGGAAATGTGTATTAAATGAAGGATCAGATTTTGAAAAGGGGAGAAGGGGTTTTCAAAAAATAAATATATTAATGGTTTTTTGAAGGATATTTTTCATCAAATTTTTGGGGGGAAGTGGAAATGATTTAATGAGATTGGATATTCCCTAATATAAAAATATGGTTTGTTGAAATAAAATGTTTTGAAAGTGTGAATCATTTTATGGTGATTATGAATATTTGTTATTATTGGGGTGTTTTGGGATGTTGACTATTGTTTGAATCTGATTAATTAGTTTTGAAAATTGGTTTTGAGAGGTTGGTGTTTTCCTAGAAAGGCTATTGGTCTTAATGGCCATCAGATTATGAAAAGATACCTTGCTATGTTTTAGAAAATGGGAACATGTTGTGTGGTGTAGATTGGTTTTTTTAAAAGTTGTTAAAAATGAAAAGGGTTAGGTTTTTATGAAAATGGTTCTTGATGATCTATGGTTTGTTTTGTGAAATATGAAAAGGGATTTTGACTTTGTGGTTGGGGTTCCTTTTGAAGGTATGTGATTTTTGGAATGATGTTGTCTTGTTTTAGCTTTTGGTGTTTTCATGGGTGATCACATGCATGGTTTTATTGATATATAGAGGGATGGCCTATATGGCATGGTGTTAGGGTTCCTGTGTTGGCATGAAAATTTTCATGTGGGCAAGACATGATGAATCACCATTGGTGAATGTGGAAACCCACCAAGTTAGTTTGTTTTTAAAAAGTGTTTTGAGCTGAAATATTGTGGCCTTAGCTTATAAAACAATGATTATGTGGCTAGATTTTCCTATGTTTTAGAATATTTTTTTATTCAGTAATCTTTTTGTGATCTAGAATTTATTCTATTGTAGTATCTTGAGATGAGATCTTATTGGTTTCTCGGTTTTGGAGTAATTTTGATTGGGTTTCTAAATATGGGATTGATGTTGTGATGTGACCATTGATAGTTCTCTACTGAAATATTTCCTATTTATCAACCTATGTATTCATTTAAAATTCTTAATCCTCCTAAATGGATGATTCCTTAGCTTATATTATTAATAGAGAGATGTTTGGGATCAATTTAATGTGCTTCTAGGTCGTGATAAGTCTTTTAGACATTGCAGTTGTTTTGAGTGATGTCGATGTGTTTTGTTGTTTTCCTTGTCCATCCTGCCCCTCATTTAGAGTGAGACATAATTTTGATATGTATCAATGTGTTTCTATTTAGATGATAATGTTTTTTTAACATGTGAGTTTTTTTGAGTGGGGTGATCCTTAGTACCCTAACTGTGGTGCACCAGATGCTTCAAGAATCAGGGCTCTAGCCATATGCCTATGAGAGAAGCTTTTCAAGTAGTCAGGAAATCTCTAGAGGTGTAGGGAGCTTGACCAGGATCTTAACTCTACAATTGTGGTAAGGTTGTTTCTATGTCTCTATTGTGGTTCCTAATTAATATGAATATCCCATCGTCGCAACAATCGTGGTGGACTTACCCATCACCCCGTGTCTATGGTTACACCTTCAAGGATGTGGTTTTTTGATCAATGTCTCTGTGGGGACCAACTATGAAATTATGGTGTAGCATTGGTGTTACCTATTTCTGGGTGGAGATTTTTGGGTAGTTTTTTTTATTCTTTTGTGGTTTTAGTGGCCAAATTATTGGGTCCCTTCCCTCCCCTCCTAGAGTGGTGGGGGTCTAGATTAGTGCTGAAAGTGTTGGTTCAGTTCTTGTCCCCACTTTTCAAAAGTGGGTAGTTTAGATTTTCATGTTGTAACCATATTAGCATGGGTTGTTAGGTTATAGTGGGAGTGTTTTGGTGGTCCTGTATATGTTATTCCCAATTCTAGTTAATGTATAATTCATTTTTTTTCATTACTTGTTGGGTTCAAATGGTGTGGAGACCCACCGCGGGTCTCGTTAATTTTTTCCTCTTTTGAACATATAATGTGCTAGTAGTTTCGTAATGGTGGGGTGTCCATTTCATAATCCACTGGAATCATTGTTTTTTTTTGAGTTCTCTTTGGATTGGGTGATTGTTGGGTTCATTGGTAGAAGGCCCAACAACGGGTTTCTTGGTTTGGTTGTCGATTTAGTGACTCAATCTTTCGGTTGATTCTGAAGAAGTGGTTGAGAGTTGGTGTGTTGGTTGAGTTAATAGGATATAGATCTGTTAATGGTTTATTGTGTGTCATTGTATTATGAGGCTGTACCATATTTGTAAATAATCTGTAGGTTTTGATCAATCTTCTGGAATGTGCTATGTCTTTCCGGGGGCGGAAAGCATTAATGGTGGGGAGAATTGTCACAGCCAAATTTTCATGTCGTTGTTTTGATCTGGTTCAATTGAAATCTTTATCCTTTTAATAGGTCTTATTTGAGATTAATGTTGAGTGTTGAAGTTTAATCTATGTCTAATCTCCCTAATTGGGTACCCCATTGATTGTTTAGGTGTTTTTGGAGAAATGGTGTTTATTTCTCGATTTGGGCCAACCGTGAGCCCATTTCAAGATTTAAAAACCAAATTTGTGTCCTTTATAACATCTTAATTTTTTTTTAATTTTTAATTAATTCCACACCCACTTGGAATCCACTAACATAATAAAACTACCATATCCTTTTCACCCACTTATAAATTCATAATCATGGTAAATTTGGGTTACTTATTTAGATATTGGGCCAGCCCGTGGGCCCATTTCCAGTTTTAAAAAATTAAATTGATTCTTTTATATCACTTTTATTTTTCAATTATTTTTTGGTGACTAAACATTTCATTCAAATAAAACATACTTAGACTCACCCTAAATTATCTATTTTACCTATTTAGAGCTCATTTGAATATCGTATTAGGGAGAAAGTTCCCTAGTTTCTTCAAAACGTCTAGAATTGATAAGGTAAATTGTTTCATCCATAATTCATTCCATTTTTACTCATTTCTCCACAAATTTTATTTCCATGGTTCTTCCTAACCATTGGAGACTCTACAATAATTTTCAATCCATTCCCTTTTCTCTACGGGTGAAAATCTAATAGAAGAAGAAGAGTTTTCTAGTTGAAAAGGCAAGATTCCTTCTCATTTATCCTCCACCTTCTTCCTCCATTCATTATTTCTCGGTTTCATAATCTCTAATAATCATGATTGACCTAAGGGTTCTAGTATCCAATAATTTAATGTGCTTTCTGTTTGTTTGGGATAGATCTTCATCAGTTTAGGTTTTATAAACCCTCGGATGGTGATATTGGGTGTGCATTTCCATTACGCCAAAGATTTGAGGTAGGATATCCCTTGCACAAGCATTTATCATTTAAGTTTCATCATTATCATGCTTATATAACATTATTTATATGATATGTGCTACTATGAAACCAAGGATTAAATTTTGTTGTGTGCAAATGATGTTTTATGGCTTATTTTTGATAAAAATATAGTTTCTTTTGTATAAATGTGAACTCTTCTTTTTTGATAAATTATTCCATGAGATTTCACACATGGTTTATGGTATTTTAAAATTTTTCCAATTTCTTGCATAGATTTATGGAATGATAAAGGTATTTTATCTTTTTTTAAGTGCATAAAATAAGTTGTTTTGTTAACGAGTGCATGCCAAGTGTTCTGTAAATTGACCAGTTGGAATTTATGTGTCTAGGGCCATTTAAAATATTTTTTTGGGATTTTAAATACCTTATAAGAATTAAAATAATTTTTTTTGGATTATTTTATGTATTTCCAATTTTTTTTTACTTTAAAAACAAATGGGTTTTGTTTTACAACATGTTTTGACCCAGTTTGCTGGAAAATGTCCGGTTTCACATCGTTATGAAAATGGTTGTGTATTGTATATGTATCGTCAGTGTTTTAAGGGATTTATGAATGTGGTTTTCTTATATAAATGGTGTGTATGCACCTACTTAAAAAATTAAAATTCATAACTTTGTCAAATTATACTTTTGAAAAAATGTTTAAAGGCCCGTTGGCCTTTCCTAAAAATTAAGATTAAGTGTTTTACAAGTATATACCCTTTTGTGTCAATTGGGATTGTTTTATAGAGCATGAAATGATTTTATTAAATGTTTTTAGGGCTGAAAAATATTCTTGGGTATGGTTTTTAGTGTTTTTAAACAGAAAAGACCATTCTTGAATATGTTTTATGTGCAAAGCTTCAATACACTCATTGAAATTGTTTAATGAAAATTTTTAGTGTTTTATTGATTCATGAAATAAATGTTTAGCAAGTTAGTGGGCTGTTTGTGTGTTTATGTTATGGGAATATAATTTTCATGTTAAATGTGTACACTCTTTATTTAATCCCTCTTGAAACTAGTTTCATTTTGAAGTTGATCCTCTTTGAAAATTTTTACTAGAATTATTCTTTATAAAACATGCAAGTTATTGTTTGGTTATTTTTTTAATAGCATGAGACCTAATTTGGAAAAAATACCATTAAATATTTATTTCAAAAATGATATTGATGTTTCTATTATTTTAATAGATGTTAATTGGGAATATAATATTGGGTTAACCTACTAATTTTTAATACTCACGCCTATAAAATTAATCGGGTTTTAGACCTTGTGTAGGGTTCAACATGAGTTCAATCGCCTTGGGAAACATGTGATCATTTTGTTGGAGAGTGACCAGCAAGGTCACATGGAGTTATTTGATTATTGGTTTTGGTCTTTTTAGTTGTTGGTTTAGTTGTAATTTTAGTTTCTTGTAAATACAATGTTTATTTCTGTTTTTATATAAAAGTATTTTGTGCTGTCAATTTCTTTCTGCTGTTTGTTTGATTATTTATATATGGGAGAAATAGTTTCCTTATGTTCTATACTGATTCCCTTGGTGCATGATTCCATCCGGGGAGGATTGGTAATACCTATCGGGACTTGTCTCAGGATGACCTGGGTGACTGGTTTAGGGTCGACTTGGGCTGGTTCCTGACACATTGAATGAAAATAACTAAGCCTGAAAATGATTTATCATTTTTTTTTTCAAATGTGGTATTTTCCACCATAATTATTGAAACCATTCATGGTCCTAGGAGTTATTCTACGTCTCCCACAAAAAAAGGCCCCATAGGTCACTATGGACATCAAATCTAATATCTGGTTGTGCTAATTAACTATAAAAAGGTGCGAGGGGGAGTGAAGGAGAATACAGATGAACAGTTAAGGGAATGTGATAGAGAAATATATCTCTATAGTAAAATAAAAACCCATGATCATTTCTAAAATCATTTTTTGATGACCACTTATAAATAGTGAATTGATCATTCCATAAACCGTACAATGTTGAACACAATAAAAAATCCTCTTCATAGAAGATGTTATGTGGAGGAAGTGTCTTTTACAACAACATGTGTTATTTTTTGACCCAATTAATGAAAAAATTAATTTTAAGGATAAAACCTTTGAAGCCAACATATTGCGATAGATCCTTTGTGGATCCTCCTTTGCAGATGTTCCTTTTCAGCCACACCTTCATGGATGCTCCTTCGCAGGCACTCTTTTGCGGCCAGATCCTATGCGGCCAACACTTTGTGGGAAACCTTTTGTAGGAAACCCTTAACATATGATGCTTTGTGGAAGATGTTTCACCGATGAACTTTTGTGAAAAAAAAATTATGGACTCCATTTATGGATGGTCTTTCACAAAATAAGCATACAGCCATTCCTAGGTTCTCATTCACAAAAATTATTTTCTCTCTCTGGTTCGTACAATTGAGGCTCCACCCCCACACCACCACCTTATATCACCACTGGGATATGGATTCGATCCTCTGAGACTATCTCTTCATTACAATCACTGGTTGTCATGAAATATGGGAAGTCACAAAGAAAAAATTTATGTCTGGGTCATATAAATGTTGGGATAATCCTTAAACATATCTAATTCCCACATTATATAATACTATGAGTCGAAAAATTCCACATGTGCCACTTGAAATCACATCACTTGACTGCATTAATAGGTTAATCTAGATAGATCCCTTTTTGTGTAAGTCCCATGCTGGACACTTTTTGGCATATTAATTCTAGTTCTCCTAACCAGAAGACATTAAATTTTATAGATATCATCCCCAAAAAAAGAACATTAAACTGCCCTCCCATGGTCTAGCTACATGACATTAAACTGTAGTATACCATAAATGGAAAACAAAATATTCCTTATGTGAAAAACATGATATGACTTATGAATTAATCATAAGGTTCTGCATGAAATTATCATGAGATAAATTCTAAACATTCAATTGGTAATACAAATATGATAAATCCCTATCCATTATAGGGAATCCCTCTTCGAGTAATTCCCTGGCCTTCCTCACGAGAGGCGGAACACATGCTCCTTCTCATCTCAACCTTGGGACATATCTAGAAAGATTCGAATATGTTACTATCCCAGTTAAAAAAAAGTCATGGGACTGACAGACCCCTATATAACTCCCTTTAGGATTCATCACCTCTTCCACCAACAGACACAGTGGATCGTGCAATCTTTAGATCCACTACATCCTATTATTCTCACACTCACAATGACTCATAGGGGATTATAGTTTAGCAGTGATCTAAAAATCCACATTATCTCAAAATCTCAAATGGGAATTTTATAATGATGTAAAATACAAACATCATTCAAACAGGAATCCCCCATATATACGCCCCACACCAAATCCAACCAAGAGAAATCATGTTGTGAAGGAAATATTCCACAAATAGTCTCCAACCACATGGGGATCCTATACGGTATAAGCCCATAATATTTTCCTCTTAATGGGGAGATTCCATGCATAATCCCCAACTGTATGGGACTCCAAAAAAGCGTAATCCCCAACTTACTAAAATATGTGGGCTTTATTTTCCAACTAACTGAGATACATAAGAAACCTCTATAGGGTCCATATAGAAAACCCATGTTCACCCTAATATTCTCTTCACCACATTTTTTATAGGGGTCAAATCCACATGGGAGAAAACATCTCATACAGGTCCCTCATGCCTCCTCATCAAATGCCCCACACCAAGCAATGACTAGATACATTTTACCTAGACATCTTGGTCTCATGATGTAAAACTGTCCGGTTTTGTAATCATCACTTAAATTTAAAAGGTGATGTGTCACACTATGTGCCAAGAAACTATGTGGTTTATTATTCCCCTCACTAGGATATATAGGAAGCCCAAATTGTGGGTTCAATCGTGACATCAATATATGTTCCACATCTCAGGAAAATTGAAAAATACCGAGTGCCCCACTACACTACATTAAACCAGAATAATTCTAATTCATGAACAAAGATTATTTGTCCCAACATAGAAAGGGTACCATTAATGGAGAATCTAAAATACATAGATATTCATCCATTGATGGAGAACATTTGATACATGTAGATAATTATGAACCCATGGGTAGTCATAATGGATCATTACCTCAAGGTAATCTAAATTTTCATACATTGAAATGAAAAATGGATTCAAAAACATATTTTAAATAAATAATCGAGTCCTATAGTAGTAAATAGTTCCCACCAAAATAGCTTGTTGACCCTCCCTCTCATCCAATTGACCAATGTGAGTTATTAAGTATTGCTGGATAAGTACCTCAATGATTCCATTCCTTTGTCAAGAATATCTACGAGTCATCATGGATATGATAGATGTTGGGAGTCTAAATATAGATGAACAAAACCCATTAGAGATTATTTGAAGACACTATACCAAGTTTATGTGATTACAACCAAGTCAACCCCTTGAAATCAACCATTCAGGTGCAAATGTTTTTTCGAAAATAATGAATGAACCATTTATCATCATTTATGTTATTTAAAAACTATACTAACATTATTCAAATTGATAATCAATAATATAAAATTACATAACACTATTTGCTAAACCAATTTCTTAAGGGTTATAATATAGACTATCTTGATTTTATCCCTTAGCAAAAAGGTATACCTTGAGTATCCTTTCTTATGTAATGTTAATGAGTTGGTAACCATTTTATATCTAAGTTGAATAAGGGTATAAACCAGGTAAACATTATGCAACCTATCTGTGTATGGGTAAAAACTTTTCCATATATTTGAAAAATCCTAAAAAAAGGCTTTATTCATGGTTTCCATATTCACTTAAATGTTGTAAATCATGTGTCATGTCTAATACCACTAAATAAATATAAATGAGTCTAATGAGAATTATAAAATTAATATAATGTTACTAAAACCATTATGTATGAATGCACCAAAAAATAAATATAAAACTATCTAAAATATTGATTTTAAGAATACTGCTGTAAAACTAGAATACCATACCCAAAGAGCCAATTCATCATTCGTGATCTCCATTGACTGAGTGTTTGAAGGATCAAAAATTGTAAAAGAAGAGCATACCACCTATATATTGGATCCTTGGGTTACATAAAATCATCCTACATTCCAATGGGATCTATAATCCTCCATAGATTTCTAGTGCCACATGTTAAATGTAGATGACTGAGTAGAAATATGGGTTCCATATTTTCTTTTTATAGAATCATGTAGGCTAAGACGCAAAATTTAATCAGATGAAAGTAGTCAAAAGGAATTTAAGGATGATCCTTTTTTAATATCAAATATATTCATGTTTTACAACACATGTATAAATTGAATGGTTGGTTCATTTATAGTATGTATTTACTCCCTTATATTATGTATAATATAATAGTACAATAAAGTTAGTTTTTTAGTAGAATCAATTACTGATAAATGTTTTCCATTTTCTACTATCATAATTTTTTGGTAAATTAAATCATAATTTACATGAAATATTTATTATTTAAATATATTATTTATACATATAAGTCTTCGGGGTACACTCCCATAAAATCCAGGGAAATATATTAATATTCTATCTTTTAGGTGGTAATTACTAGGTGAACATTTCCTTACATTGTAATACATTTCTGAATGTGGAAGTTTGTTTCGCAGTGTAAGGGACAACATTGTGAAAACTATCTAGGGGTGTGTTGTATTAATATGTTCTATGTTGTGACACATATAGGGGGAGGTATGTGGGGACACAATCCTCTAGTACTCATTTACTGTCAACCCAGGAGGGGGGGATTTATTTCATGACCCAAGGGGTTATACCTCATTTGATCCACCTTGTCTATTATTTGGGATTAGTAGACACATCATTTATCGGTTATCCACACTATAGTCAACCAAATATTCACTTGGAAGAGTAATTTTTGAATCCTTTTGGAACTTGTTTATGCCCCATATAATCCCCTTAATGTACCTTTGATTTATGATCAACCCAAGAATATTTTATCATATTTGAGAGAATTAATCTCTTCTATTCCCTTTCATATTTCTCTTGTTGGATTCTATTTCATTTTGCGGATTTTAATTCAATGGTTTTGGTGATTATTAAACCAATAAATATATCCTCATGATTTTATGGTTCTTTGTTATTAAGTGGTTTGAGGTTGTTTAGAGTGAGACATGAAACCAACTAACTATATTTATTATTATATGTGAATCAACTAGTTAATTATTCAAATATTTCAACATAATTAAAATTTTATTAGTACCTACTCAGATTTAAAATGATAGGTATTTAGTTAGTAGGATTTTCAGGGGAATTCAACTGATTAAGGAAATTCCATTGATAATGGATTTGATCAAACATGTCCACATAGTAAGATTTCAATGATTGTACTCCATTGAATAAATTTCATCATTATCTATGAATAAATATAATTAATTATTTATACTTTTTGGATTGAAATTTTATATCAATATCATGGTAAAGAGTGTTATAGATATTGATTTAAATTATGAGCATGGATTAAGGAAAATAATTCTATTTTAGAGGTAGAGGGTCCCTTTAAAACTTAAACATATGCATGTATAGTTGTGATTACAAGTATGTTCCTTGAGATTGATTATGGGATTTTTAAAAGGGGGTTTATATGAGCCTTAGTGATATATGTGACGGGATTATAAGGATATATCCAAAAGGAAATGGGATATATGGTGATGTGACATACAGATTATGTGGAATGTATGGGGGAATAATTTTACAACCTATGAAATCCTTGAGTTTGAATATTGGAATAATAGGTATAATAATAGTTTTTTTGGATAGCCATTAGGCCTGGTGATTATGTGTCATCATGGCATGGAAGCTTGTTATCACACTCTCTAGTTGAGCTTAGTGGAACATTATGATTGTAAAGAGAGTTATTGGGATTTTTCGTGCAGGTGTCCCTTGTGGGAGTAGGTTGAGAATGTGATATGGGAATGGATGGATAATTCAGAGCCATGTATGTATTTGAATGTTTTAAATATGATAAAACTATTGGTAGATCAATTGGGTTTCATTTTGCATGTATAAGGACATCGTGTATGAAAGTATTGTCATGAGGAAGGGGCATCTTCTATGAAACCTTAATGTTTGGTTCTGTTTTAGATTTTTTCTAGATATAGAGTATGGTTTTATAGGGGATTACTTTTGATCCGACTAGGTAGATAATAGCTTGAGTTTGGTCCTTGATGATCATAATAGGTAGGTGTAAAAAATTAATGGTCTTTTGAGTTGGATATGGATCAGGGGCCTAAAATCATTGATAGTTTTGTTCATCTATAGGTCGAGTTAAGGACTAGGGATGATAAGGTTTTCAATGGTGTCAACTTTTGGTTGAAACTGTTAACCTCTAGTTGAGTGACCAATGGGGGAATTTATGTGGATAGATAATGGATAGGATATGATATTTTGTACAATTTCCATTAATCATTATTATTTAGGTTATTACTATTTTTTTTCTTCAGTGATGATTCCTCACTCTAAGTAATATGGTGCATGTATGTCAGAGGAGATGAGATACATTATTTGTCCATACCATATGTGATTGGGTAGAGGTAAGGATAGGATATATTACATTAATTTTAGTAATAGTGAAGTTGTTATGATGAAGCACATGACCTTACTTATAGTGAGAGGGGTTTTCTTAGGATTTGATATAAGACCATAACTAATGTGAGTGGTTAGTGTTCAATATGTTATATTATACCTTACCCAATGTGACAGGGTAATAGTTAGGATGTTATATAATAACTTACCCCAAGTGGAAGGGTAATTATTATGATACGGTACAAGATCATACACTGAGTTAGAGGGAAATGGTTGGGATGGGCTACAAGAAACTATCTTGAGTGAGATGGTATTGGTTGGGAAATTGTGGTAGAACACAACCTAAATAATATAATGGTAATACGGGACCGGATACATTATCACAAATTGATATAGAACACCACAATATGTAATATGGTGGAGGATGAGACAAAAATATGGGAACTAACCATACGAAACATGTTTTGGATTTGGGGTTGTGTTAGAGATATATTTTGCATCTATATTAGAAAATGTGGGGTATGTTAGGTGTTATAATAGCGTAATTATCACCCAATGACCTAATGTGATTTCATTTGGGTGCCATATTACACCAATATTTTCCCATATATATATTTACAAAATATATAGAGTTGTATATGAGGGTTATATGGAAATACCAAACTTTGTTTAATTTCCACAGCTTGCATAAAAGCAATATTTTACCAAAAACCATATATTTGGTTTTTAGGAGATAGGTTTTTGTCGATCTGTCTGAAGATGCTGGATAGTTGTTTAGAGACTGTTTCATGGAGGGTAGCATGATTCTTAGTTGATTTTACCTTCAAATATTTTCTATTTTCTATTTTATTAATCTTATTGGTGAAAATTGTGTCATGAGTGTATGTTGATCATAAGTTTCATTTTATTTATGTCATGATAATTTAATATGTTATTACTTTTTTACACTTAGCTGAAATTCCATGCATTTAAACTGAATATATGTGATATTCCTATTACATAACAATTATATTCGTGATGGTTCTAAGAGTATAGTTTACATATGTTTCAAATAGACTATTAATAATGATTAAAAAGATTTTGTATATGGTGAGGCTTGCAAGTGGCCTTATGGTACTTCAACTAATTTTTCATATGAACAATTTTAGTCATGAATTTATTAATTGGTATGAGAGTATTGTTTTGGTTGATTAGTTATTTATTAGTAGATGTTGGAGGAAAAATGTATCCAGAGCATGGAAGAAACCTTATAATGGTAATTAGTTTACATCAGCATAATTATAGTCCAGATAATTGTTGAAAAGTACATTTCTTCGTTTATTTTCAATATTTTATTGATATTTTGATACATGTTTTATCTTTATGGGGAGATGTTTAATATTTTTTAGCATTGACCCAGGTTTTAAAGAGAGCATGAGTTCAAGAATTATATTAGGCATGTAGGTAAAACAATTCATGTGTAGGTTTTTTATGTGTGAGAAATGATTTTGAAAATAGTCAAATGGATTTATAAAACTATTTAAATTGGAATAATTGGTTGAAATAATTATTTATTAATTAAAGCCTGAAAAATAATTTAATTTTCATTTTAGCAAACATAATATTTTTCGTTACATTGTTAAATATAAAAGTTATGGGATATTTTGTTTATTATTTTGATATATTTATAATTTCCCTCATTTTAGAAAACAAGCCTAGAGTTGGAATGTTGGTATATGATATTTATTTTGATGAAATCTTGGTAAGAGTGATTAGGTATGGTTTGAGATTGGGTGGAAGGATTTGGTTGGTTAAGGATACGTGAATTGGTTGAGATGATAGTGGTGCTTCTTGTGTTGGATAATTATGTGGCCCCCTCTAGTGTGATTAAAGGGGTGTTTGGATAAGATAAGGGTTACACCTATTTTGGAAGTGGGTTATGGTCCTATTGTATGGGATGGTTGATCATTATTTTCCTTGATAAGAAACTTGAGAGTATTGTGGTTTTGATATATTCATGTTAGGAAGCGACCTTGGTTTATAGAAGCATGGGTGTATGCTCCAGGTGTTAGTGAAATGGTCCACATATGTGGGATTGAGTTTTCTTATATTAGAAATTTCCTTGCGTATGTTTGCAATTTGGGGCATATCAGTGCTTCATGAGGGGTAGGTTGGTATTGTATAATTGGGTGGATTATGATTGGGTCATAGTTTTAGTTCAAAACCCATTGATGAGATTGTATTTGGATTGGTTCAAGATAATGTCATATGTTCTAGAAAATAATAGAATGCATGGTTGGTGGAGTGGTGAGATATTGTGACACAGTTGAAATATCATGTCAGGAGTTCAAGTGGTTTTTGGCAATGAGGGTTCATGGAACCTTGGAATCATGATAGGATATTGTGATGAGTATAAAGGGATTTGTCATCAAGAATGACCATATAAATAGTATATTTGAGTTAATTAATATTGATTGACAGGTATTTTCCCATATAACTAAAAATGTTATTAATAAATATATCCATTGGGGTTTTCGTTAGTGAAAATACTTTATGATATGATGAAATATTTAATGTTGTTATAGGAGATTGAAAAATGTAAGAGATGATGGAATATTTTTTGGGGTTGTATAAATATACATAAATGTCCTTAAAGGATTTATAGCTATTTTTAATGATGTTTTTATGATATACAGAGTAGTACACTTGTTCAGTATAGGGGTTGTGGTTATTGAAATAGATGATTAGTTGAATGTTTTAGTTTTTTGTGGTGGAGGACCATCTATTAATAATGGATTAAGGGGAAAAATATTAATTGGGTAATGATAGGATGATGGAAGGTCATATTTTCTCCTTTGTTAGAGGAATAAGGAATAGAATTGGGAGTGGTTGAAAACATTAAAAAACATTCATGGGATTCTATGAAGAAATCAATTCGGTTTCATCGATACGGTTGATGTGACTATATTTGTTAGGGAATGTTATTTGTCATTTGTTATGGACATGCCTTGACAAGTTTAGGTGAGGGGTTTTTGGGTTATTTGACATCATATAACCATGGTTAAAGGTTTCTAGAATGTCATTATTGATTTTCATTGGAGAAAGATATTGTTAGGGAAATACCAATAGGATGCTAGTGTTTTTGTACAATTTTATATGCATGGTAATGATATGTATAATAATATATTTGGGATCATCATTTCAATCTTGTCACATGACCCATGTTTCAAGAAGTCAGTGATAAATGTTGATAATTTTAAAATTATATTTATAGATATTAGGTCAATGAATTTGATTATGTTGGGGATATAGGTTTGAATAGATATATTTGGTTCCTTGACTGGGTCATTTATGGTGGGGTTTCTATTCTGATGGTGACTGTCAATGTGTTCAGTGACTAATTGGAAATTTTTTTGATGAACGGGTTGGGAGGTACTCTTATGGTCCATGATTTCATCTAGTTGGAGGTTTCTAGTTGTGGTTTGAGGATCAACATTAATGTGGGATGGTGATGGGTTTGAGAAAACTATTGTGTAGAAGTGTAGATGAGCATTGCTATATGTGATTGAGTTGGGAAAATCAATTTTGAATATATAAATGATGATTTTATGACGAGGGATCCATGTGTAGTTTCATTTTGGGTGGTTTTTAAAAAAATCCATAGGTTTGGATTTAGTTTGGAAAAGAATAACCATTTTCATCCCGAATTAAGCATGACTAGTGGTATAATATTTTATTGATTGTTTTGGGTATCAAAGAATCATTCTAGACACTTCACAAGGAGGATAATATTTATAATTGGGATCTTATAGTTACCCACATTGTTATTTGGTATGTATTTCAATATAAACATTAATGTTTTTTCTCACAATAGGGGATGTTTTCTAGATTTGAAATTTAGGATCTAATTTTTTTTGGATTTAGACATATGATGGAGATGTATTTAATTATCTTTTGGTGTTTTTGTTTGTTTATTGATTTATTAACAAGATGTTAGAGGAGATATACCTAGTGTAGAGGAAAAATTTGATTAGGTGTCCACTAGACATGAACCATGTGTCTCACCATGATAATGTTATAGGTTTGTGGTTGTGCTATGAATCCTATTATCACATAATATTGTAGGGTTTGTAGTTACTAGTTTTTTATAAAGGAGGGTATTGTAAAATAAATGGATGTTCATAGAAAAATTCTATTCTCAAATGTGATTAATGTGTTGTGACTTCATACACTATGAAGTGAAGGATATAAGAGGAATCTGCATCATGAAACACATATTCATACTATAAGAGGGTTGATTCATGATATTAGTATGGTTTCTAAGAGGTTTATTGTGTTTTAACCCTCTTGATCACACCACAATTCAACCCCTTTGGGTGATAATTACACTTAGACCCAAATTTCCACTATGTATTGGACTACCAGTTTTTTTGTAGTGGAATACTCATGATTTTAGGGATAACCTAACCTTATTTTACTTGAGTTTCATTTGAAATTGTTTATTTTGGTATCCCTCTCCCTCCATGTTTCTCCCTTGGGAAATCATCCAAAATTCATCTTGATTTACTATTGATTAAGTCATGTTTTGGAATTCTTGTGAATGTTAAACCTCATTATTATCTCATCTATTACTCCAATTAATTATTTAAAGATATTGTGTCATTATATATATGGTATTGATTATGATTAAATTGAAACATGGGGGAATCATTATTATATGATGATGATTGATATTGGTGTTTCCAACAGATGTCATAAACAGAGATATGTCACCTTTTTTATTTTATTGTTTCATTGGAATTTATTTACTAAAAGAAATTTCCATAGGTTTTTATTGAAATGGTTATTAAATGTATGTTTCATGATAGGGATTTTATTTTTTTAAGGGATGGGTGTATTCTATTGTGTATGAAAATTATATTTCTCTAGGTTTTTACCTTGTGGACTACAAAATGAGACTTCATCCTTTATTAATCATTTAATTAAACAGTATAATCAAATAAAAATGCATTTATTTAAATCTTTAACCATTGTTTCTTGAGATAAGATCATGAGGGAATGGTAGAGCTTGGTCCAATATTATCTTATTATGGTGAGAGTTTTTTGAGGATGTAATCTCCATTTTGGTGGGAGTATACCAACAATGTACTTATCCTCATATCAGTATGGATGTTCTTGTGTGCATGTTCCATCATATTTATTATGATATTTTCAATGGGGACCAAGTGATCCATAGTTAGATAGTTTAGGGGTTTCAATGTATATACCCTAGATGAAATGAGACAATGAGTGATGTGGAAAAGGGATCATCAAGAAAGGATATGGTAATAGTCATATGATCTATGATATCCTTAACTATGATGAGTAGAATGATGGGTTCATGTATTTTAATTTTTAGTAAAAATTTGGTATTGTGATTCATATGTTACCAAGCTGTGGAAGATGTAATAGAAACCTTTGGGTATTCATAGAATAACATGGTGATCATAAAGAGGGGGATATACTCTCTTTAGTGGGTGGATCTCGATGGAGTTATATGATAATGTGGTTGTGGTATGGATAGAAAATAGGGATCAATGTGAGGGTTATCTAGTATTGAATGAGATATGTCAATGAGTAGATATAGTGGGTTCTAGATGATTAACATATAGACTTACTGCATTGGATGTATTTGGATGGGGTCTGAGTATCTGGTAAGACACCTCTGGGTGTGTTTGGATGTTTAAATCATCCTTGAGATAGAGTTAGGTTTTATAGATTTTTCCTTGGTACCCTATTGCATAGTTCATGGAATATGTGTAAGACATAATGTTTAGTTTTTCCAGTTGTGACTATTTTATCCACCCATTTTTAAAATAGAAAATTTGAAGAACATTGAACAACACTTATTAACACACTAGATATTTTATGTCTTATTTTAATTAAAATTAAAAATATAATACATGAAGATAATAAATATTATTCTAATCCCCTTCAAAGTATTCATAATAATATCATCCTATGTTGGATTTACTACACCTCATATACTACAGACATACTCTTAATTAAAGTGGTGAGGATAATTCCAAGTAAGGTAATAAACAATGGTGGTATTTATGATGTGACCACAATAAATATCAATAAATAATGAGAAAAATAACATAATGAATATCATAATATAAATATCCTTCATCATAGGAAAAAGTTGTCCAACTAAAATGGACATGAGGCACTCATAATAATCTCACCATGGTGTCATAAATCATATTTACCAAGGTTATCACCAAGGTATCAGAAAACATGTCATATCTAGACATTAATTCATTACCTAATACATTAGAGAATTATTCTGCAGAACAATTCATATGTATTAATTCATGTATGGAACATTAAATATAACAAATCATTTTATCAATAACCTATGTAAAATATTGAATTTGTTTTATATAAATTCATTTCGTACAAAGTTCCTAAAGACATGAAAATTTTATTATGTTTACCCAATGGATCAAATATGTGGATTTCATACATGTAATTCTTGAATACATACATTTTATTTACATCTAGTTAAATAAATTTGGAGAAGGAAATGGTTTAGGTATTTAGAATTTTTGACACTCTATTTTTTCTGGTGGATGAAAAGGAAGAAAAGTGAATTACCATTGGGAGAAGAGAAGTGGATAAATGAAGAAGGCCAAGGATTATAGAATCTTCCAATAGAATTTTCTCCCATATACCCCAAGAAATGTCACTGAGCAGGTACATGTATGGAACCCTTCATGAATAACCTACCAGAACATCTTCATGATACACCTATGTGAGCTATAAATTTAATCAAAGGTCTACATTTTCATATAAATAGGAACCCATAGTTTTCGTTTGGATGGATGGATATTCCAAAAGGCCAGTCGATGCTCTGTTTACCCTATTGCTTCACGAAATACCTATGAAATATTGGGGCAAGATTTCTAAAATTTAGGGAGGAGAGGATTAAAGGGGGATAGTGAAATAAAGCCTGTTTAAGGATTAAAATAAACAACACATGAGTGTGGCTCTTGTCTGACCCATGATTAACGAAGAATTGCAAAGTGAAACCTTTTTTAAAAAATTATTTACATGAGTCAGTTCCATGAACACATATTGAGACACTTGAATTCTTGAGAAATTTCTCTCACATGTGTAGTCACCTTGGTGGTCCTACATCCATGGTTCCACTAGGTTTTCTAGGCTTACCTATATAGAGAGACCCTTGCATGAGACTCCATGGTTCACCTTACCCTTCAGCCTACGTAAACCAATGCTTATAGCATTTTCGAATGAAATTATTGAAAGGATCCTCTCCCCTTGTCTCCACTTTCGGATAAGGAACATGTTGAAACCACAACAGAGGCCTCCAAACATGTAATGCCATGGTACAAAAGGAAAATTAGCAAGTCTCCCAGTTGGATTTGTATTTCTATATTCAATGTTTTTCCATAGTTTTCCAAAAAAAATGAATAGGATCCTTGAGGGGTGTTTGTATTTGTATTTACTTGGACATTGAGATCCTTACCCCAGAAATAGTGTTGGGGAGTTCTCGGTTTCAAATTATAGGGTTAGGACCATATCTTTCCCATCTTATCTCTGAGACATAGAGCCTCTGGTTCCATGAAGGTAGGGTGATGATTATAATTACTTTTCAATTAAACATGGAAGGAAAACATCCTGCCTCACTGGAGTACTGATTTTAGCGAATCTCACATAGAGTGAGCCCCTTGATAGTCTTGCACGAGGTTTCACTCTCACTACTATTTGCCTTTTGGACACTAGGTTAGAGAGGGGATGAGATTCTTAGAACTCTCCAATCTCTCTTGAAACCATCCCTCTTTAGTCTCCAAACCCTGGATGCATTCCAGGGTACTGTAAAGAGAGGGACATGTTTTACCCTTGGCCACTTCCACAATCATAATGGGATAGAATAGATGGGAACACTCAACACCCCATCCCTCATCCATTGGGTTTGTTTCTATGTCCACCTATAGACAGAAGTATATTGTATAGTATCTCATATAATTTGTGTGCCCTTTATTCCCACACCAATAATGACACATGTGGCCTTAGAGGTTAACAAATATCATTAAATCTACAAAAACCATAATCACCATTAAAATATGAGAAATAATATTCATTTTATAATCAGGATACAAATGATGCCCTTTTAAGGACTAAGATCAATTGGAATCATACTTAAGAGTAATCCCCAATCCTAATTTCCTTTAATTAGGGAATCCTTCTTACAAATAAGCTAAAAATAGGCCTCTAAACCATCAAGAGTCAAATATCCCTCAGGGTCCCTTTAACCAGCATCCTCCTTAAAAGTAAGCCCCAATCATGTTATCAAAGAGTCCAAGGATACTTTTTAGGAATAAAACCCATTGTAATCCTCTTAAGGGGCCAGACCCCCTAGAGTGACAAACCTATAGAGCCTCTAATGTTAGATGTCCTTTTAACCAAACTACCTAGGCATTTATTTCAATCCATTTGGGATACATAATAAGCCTCCATAAGTTCCAAACCAAACACCCAAAATAAACTTAGAGAGATAATACTTTCATGATTAACCATCTGTTTTTAAATGATTTAATCCCTTACCATTAATCAATTTGAGCTTATTTGCAATATTTCATGATTTTTGGTGGGTTTTGAACTTATGTGTGAAAATTGGTTAATTCTAGACAGTTAACAGTTTTATGTTTCCTATGTATTTCGATCATAACTCCAATATTTTTAATCCAATTCACCCAATTACTTTATTTAGGATGTCATGATAACTAGGATACATATAATTCTTCAGAAACAAAATCCAATTAGATCTTCAACAAGCCAAAAGATTCCGGTCAATGTGAACATTTATTCTGTCCAGCAGAATGGACCATGACTAATTAAATGTATCATATCTCGGCCAACCGACCTCCAAATGAAGTGATTGTAGCTGAGTTAGAAAGATTAAGAGAAGGTCCAAACGTTCACAACATATCACGAATAAATTAATTCTTTAAGGCCTCTAATTAAATGTTCAATTAAGGGTTGGTGGAATAGTGTTTGGCGTCCAGGAAAAGTATCTTCCATTTAGGAGGCCATAACATCCTTCAAACAGATCACATGCCTATAATATTTTGAGGGTAATTGACCAACTCCATTACCAACATTCTATAAGAAGAGACCTTGGCCTAATTCATCAGGGAGAGGGCAGAACTGAAGCTATCATAATTGAAGATAGATTCTAGAGGGGAAAATTATGTTCTTTCTTTTCACTCATTTCTTCTTCTTATTTTGGTATTGACTTCATCTTCCTCATCATTCTAAAATACCCTTACCATGGTGGGGTAAACATATTAGGTGATTTGATGATTAAAGTTTTTATATTTTTAATGTTTTGAGTTCTTACATTTGATTGAATAAAATATTTCTCTCTTCTGTGAAGTTTTTTTAAAATTCCAATAAGCGTATTATTATCTTATGCGATTGTATTTGATTTAATATTATATTGTTATTATTGCTTTGGTAAATGATAAAAATTTCCCTTAAATAGGTTATGGTATATATACGATGGAATAGATCAGGTCTTAGTGGTGAAGTACTCGGTGATCGTCAGTAAGTGTGACTGGGGTATTCAATATTTTAACTTTTTTGGGATAAACAAGACCCGATCGGGAATTTCCTAACTCAATTGATGGTATTCACTACATATGTTTAACACATAGTAAGGAGAGTAGACCAATCTGAGATATTGGTAAGTTTTACTGTCACTATCACCATTTACCAAGGTAGTGATAGGACATGATTGTGAAAGATCACATAAACCAACTTAGCAGAAAAAGATTGAATAAAATTGGAACTATGATAACATTACAATTGAAAAACCAACCCCAACCTGATCAGCCAATACTTATCAATATTTTTTTAATCACATTCCATTTAATTTTTTTCAATCTTAAACATTATTGTTTTCTTTAGTTTTGTTTCATTTTTTTCAAAATCAAACAAATTCAAATACAAAGTGAGAAACATGATTGTTGTGCGCTCCTCTCCAGAGAAAACATAGGTTAACTAATATACTATATTTTAACATAGTAAAATATTTTTTTACACCACCCCATGATAGGTGTGCACTAAAACATGGATCCATTTCCAAGGAGTCAGTGCCACAATCTAATTATTAATATTTGAAATTTTTCATAAAAAAGTTAATAAAATATTTTTCTGATGATGTTTTCAAATTATTATTTCATAACATCATTTAACAACTACCCACATTTGGAAAAAGTATATGAGGGTGGTTATGATATAGTTCAGATGAAAGAACATATAAATGACATAGTAAAACTAGAGAACAAAGTAGAACTTGCATTTGAATATGTCCGTACATTGATGGAAAAACCTATGAATGAACCTAAGGAGGACAAGAAGAAAGAATTACCCACTGAGCTACATGTGGGAGATCAAAAATAATCTAGAAGGATTCTGGAATAAGTGAAAAGAACTAATTGATTCACATATTCCTTATAAAGTATAATTACTAAAACCATTGAAGTAAGACACCACCAAAGTGGTAGAATTTGAAGAAAAGATGGAGGACCTTGACTACCTACCTCTATCTTGTAAAATTAAACTACAAGAGAAACCTCATACTAAAGAAGCAATTTAAGTTGAACAAACTCAGGGAGATAATATTTTCATAGAATCCTTTCACTCTAAATTTAATAAATCAAAATTGAGTAAGACCTTCCCTTTTTATAAATTTTTAGATTTGGCCCACAATTGTATTGCCTTGGTGGATGAGGAAAAAGAAGAAGATACAACTGAAGAAGAACACCTAGGGCTCCCTAAACCAGATGAACACTTATTCGGGGGAGTTCAATATGAGATCCAAGTAGACTTTCTTGAGGAAATAGATACGCAAGATGTATAATTTAAAAGGGAAGAATTTTATTTTGATTCTTCATGCTTTATTTTTGTTAAAATTGAATTACTTATTGATACTCAAATTGATTATTATTTTGATACAGAATACATTAAGTAACCAATGGATAATGAAGAAAATGTTGTGATAGTGGAAACCATGAAAGAGGAGGACTCATTATTTGTCCTACCACTGCCTTGCAAGTTTAATATAATTTTCCTAAGGGTGGAATTGGTGGACCATATCCATATAGTCCTCAATAAAAAGGAAGAAGTTCTAACAGGAAGGAAAATGTGTCAGTGGTTCATCTCAATGAAACTCTACCCACCATCGGATAAGGGGTAACCAACTGAAACTGGCCATCTGGAGGCAGTAAAAACCCAGGTCCCACTTTGGGGATTAATCCATGATCTATCCTTCTTTTCTCACTCTTTCCGTTTTATTTTCTTTTTATAAATTTCTTACATTATTTTCTCCACTTTTGGGTGTAGGTTTTCATGAGCGTAGCAATAAGTTGCTTAACTCAATATTTCACTACCAATAAGTCAGGTTGTACCTTTCATTTTCAATTAATTGATTTCTATGACTCAATTCATAATATTCTTACATGTTAAATAAAATTTAATTCATTGTGGACAATACATAATTTAAATATGGGGGAGGTAACCTTTATAGTTAATATTTTTAATTGATTTTTTGTTTTTTCAAAAAAAAATGCGTGTTTTTAAATTTTTTGTATGTTTTTTATACTTTTGAGCTAAAATGAATATCATCTCCATTTTGGGAACCCATTTCAATGTGTGAAACAATTTATCCCATGAAACTAAGCATAATGGAATGCTAAAAATGACTTTATTTCAACTTCAAATATTTATAAATTTCATGAGAAGTTCTTTGATTTTTGAATCCCATGCCACAATTCACTGTCTTTAAATTTGAAATCACTTACCTGTGATGCTTCTGAACCTAATTTCAATCTTCATTTATTTCACCTCACTTCTTGAGAGAACCATACTATTCTTTATTTAACTAGAATTTGATTAATTCTTGTTAAAACATGATGGTTTTAGGTTCATATGTTTTAAATGATTGAGGAATTTCTTTGATTTTAAGCCCCATTTTCAAAATAATCCTTTTTATAATCGCCCACCTTGTAAATTTAATCCTTGTAGCTCATAGAAGCCATGAACAGCCTGTTAGGTTAGCCCCATTACTAGCTAATTTTCCCTATCCAACCTGATCTTGAAGTAAAATTTCATAATCTAGTTGAACATAATTGTGGGAGAAGGTTGACTTCGGTTGTGCTACCTCATTTTAAGATACTTTGGTTGAAAAATAAAATGTTGAAGAGATGTTCTTGATATTGAAAAAAATAATTATTCTGAAAGTTGTTCCTTATCTTGAACTTTCATGTAAAAGAATTTGTGCCTTTCTGGAGAATCTAATGAAAGGAAATTTGTGCCTATCTGGAGCTTTCAAGAAAAATCATGTTTGAGATGACTGATTCTTTTTCTTCAAAAATGATGAATGGTGTGAAATTTCACTGATTTTTCATAATGTTGGAGATAATTTTCTTCTACGGAGAGTGAGGAGAAGACCATATTTATGTAAAAATTACAATAATGCAATTTTGATTCAAAAAGATCCAAACCCTCCTTATTTAGCCTCATAATTTCTCACATCATAATCCTAGCAACCTAAAGCCACAGAAAAACCATTAAATGTACCCATGATAATCATATATCCTTGAGTCACATCGGGTGGAGATGTAGAAATTTATCAAGCCTACGGTGACCCTTGCATGAGTATTGGATGAGAAAGACATTACTGAAAAACGAATATTTGTGTGATGAGAGAAAATGCATGCTAGGTAATTGTTTTGTGTGCATGGGATAGGGAATGAAGAGGAAATATATTTAATGAACTGAATTGATAACTTTAAATAACAGTTTTTTTGAGGTGTGATATCTTTTGTTTCTGGTTTTAAATTGTTAGATCTCATGGATATGTGTTTTAAATTTGCATTGATTTAATATCGATGTTTACTTGTCCAGGAGTCCAGGTGCTATTTCTGGGGGAATTGACAGAGATAATATGTTCATAATTAATTATATGTTTTTAAATGATTTAATCCCTTCCCAATAATCAATTTTAGATTATTTTCATCATTTCATGAATTTTGGTTAGTTTTGAGCTTATGTGTGAAAATTGGTTAATTCTGGACATTTAACAGTTTTATGTTTTCTTTGTATTTAGAGCACAACTCCTACATTTTTAATTCAATTCACCCGATTATTTTTTAGTAGGATGTAATGATTCATGGTAAAGATATATGTCTTGAGGAAAAAAATCCAATTATAACTCCAACAATCCAAAAGAATTCGGTCAATGTGAACATTTATTCTTGCCGGTAGAATGGACCATGACTAATTCAATGAATCATATCTCTGCCAACCTACCTCCAACTGATGTTATTCATGCTGGGTTATAAATCTTACAAGAAGGGTCAAGTGTTCACAAAATATAAGGAATTAATTAATTCCTTAAGGCCTCCAATGAAATGGTCAAAGAAGGGTTAGTGGAATAGTGTTTGGCAGCTAGGAAATGTATATTCCATTTAGGCGGCCATAACATCCTTCACACAGATCCAATGGCTATGATATTTTGAGGATATATTCCAAAATCCATTCCCATCATTCATTTAGAGGGGACCTCAGCCTAATTTTATAGGGAGAGGGCATAACCGAAGATATCATTACAGATGACATATTTTGGAGGGGAAAATTCTGTTATGTTTTTCAATCATTTATTCTCCTTATTTTTGTAATTCCTTCATCTTCATCATCATTCTTAAATACCCTTACCATGGTGGGGTAAACATATGTGTTGATTGGGGTAGTGATGGTTTTATATTTGTAATTATTTTAATTCTTACATTTGATTGAATAAAATCTCTCTCTCTTCTGCAAAGTTGTTTTTAAATTTTAATAAACCATTTATTATCTTATGAAATTTTATTTGATTTAAAATAATATTTTTATAATTGATTTGGTAAATGTTATAAATCCCCCTATACTAGGTTCTGGTCTATATACTATGGAATATATCTTGTCTTAGTGGTGAAGTACTCCACAATCGTCAGTACGTGTAGTGGGGGTATTGAATATTTTAAATTGATTGGGATAAACAAGACCTGATCGGAAATTTCCTAACTCAATTTAGGTTATCCACTACATCTATTTAAAACATAGGAAGGAGAGTATACCAAGATGAGATATTTGTAAATTTACTCTCACCATCACCATTTACCAAGGGAGTGATAGGACACGATTTATAAATATCACATAAACCAACTTAACAGAAGAAGATTGAATAAAATTGGAACTAGGATAACATTACAATTGAAAAACCATCCCCAAAATGATCACCCAATACATTTCACTATTGTTTAATCACATTCCTTCTCAATTTGTTTTAAATCTACACTTTATTTCTTTCTTTAGTTTTTCTTCATTGTTTTCAAAATCAAACAAATTCAAATACAAAGTGACAAACAGGATTGTTGTGCGCTCCTCTCCAGAGAAAACTTGGGTTAACTACTACTATATTTTAACATAGTAAATAATTGTTTTTTGCACACCCCAAGATAGGTGTGCGTCAAAACATGGCATCGTTTCTATGGAGGCGGTGTCACAATATAATTATTAATAATTGACATTTTTCAAAAAAAAATGATAAAAAAATATTTTACCGATGATGTTTTCAAATGATTATTTTTTAAATTCATATAACAACTACCCACATTTGGATAAAGTAGATGAGGATGGTTATGCTATAGTTTATATGCAAGAACATAAAAATGGCATAGTAAAACTAGAGAACAAATTAGAACATGCATTTGAATATGTCCGTTCATTGATAGGAAACCCTATGAATGATCCTGAAGAGGACAAGAAGGAAGAATTTCATACTGAGCTACATGTGGGAGATAAAAAGATCTAGATGGATTCTGGAATAAGTGAGAAGAAATAATTGATCCACATTTTCCTTTTAATATAGAAGAACCAAAACCCTTGAAGGAAGACACCACCAAAGTGGTAGAATTTGAAGAAAAGATGGAGGAGCCTGACTACCTACCTCTATCTTGTGAAATTCAACTACAAGATAAACCTCATACTAAAGAAGCAATTGAAGATAAAAAAACTCAGGGAGATAATCTTTTCATAGAATATTTTCATTCTGATTTTATTAAATCTGAATTGATTATTACCTCCCCTTGTTATAAATTATCATATTTGGCCAACAATTATATTGCCTTAGTGGATGAGGAAAATGAAGAAGATACCCCTGAAGAAGAACACCAAGTGCTCCCTAAACTAGATGAACACATATTGGGGGGGGGTGTTTAAGATGAGATCCAAGTAGACTTTCTTGAGGAAATAGATACGCATGATGTAGAATTTTAAAGGGAATAATTTGATTTTTATTCTTCATGCTTTAATTTTGTTCAAATTGACATACTAACTGATTCTCACATTGATTATTATGTTGATACAGCATACATTAAGGAACCAATGGATAATGAAGAAGATGTTGTGACAGTAGAAAACAACAAAGAGGAGGACTCATTATTTTTCCTAACCCCACCATGCAAGTTTAATATCATTTTCATAGGGGTGTACTAGGTTTTCTGTATCCATATAGTCATCAACAAAAAGGAAGAAGATCTAACTGGAAGGAAATTTGTTGGTGCTGCATCTCAAAGAAAGTCAACCCACCGTCAGATTGGGGATAACCAACTGAAACTGCCCATCTGGAGGAAGTCAAAACCCAGGGCCCACTTAGGGGATTAAACCATGATCTATCCTTCTTTTCTCAATCTATTTACTTTTTATTTTCTTTTAATAAATTTCTTATATTATTTTCTCCACTTCTGGTTGTAGGTTTTCATGAGCGTAGCACATAAGAGCTTAACTCAACCATGCACTACTAATAAGTCAGGTTGTACCTTTCCTTTACACTTTATTAACTACTATGATTCAATTCAAAATATTCTTACATGTTAAATAAATTTGAATTCATTGTGGACACTGCATCATTTAAGTGTGGGAGAGGGAACCTTTATAGTTAGTATTTTTAAATGATTTTTTGTTTTTTTAAAATGCATGTTTATAAATTTTTTGTATGTTTTTGAAACTATTGAGCTAAAATAAATAACGTATCCATTTTTGGACCCCATTTCATTGTTTAAAAAAACTTATCCCATGAAACTAAGCTTAATGGAATGCTGGAAATGACTTTGTTTCAAGTTCAAATATTTGGATATTTCATGAAAAGTTCTTTGATTTTTGAATCCCATGCCACAATTCAATGTCATTATATTGGAAATCACTTACCTGTGTGGCCTCTAAACCTAAATTTCATATTCATTTCATTCACCTCACTTCTTGATAGAACCATACCATGCTTGATTGAACCAGAAATTGAATAATTCATGTTAAAACATGAGGTTTTTAGGTACTTATGTTTTAAATGATTGAGGAATTTATTTGATTTTAAAGCCCCTTTTTCAAAATAATCAAATTTAAAATGTCCCACCTTGTACATTTAATCCTTTTAGATCAGAGAATCCATGAACAACCGGTTAGTTTGGCCACATTACAAGCCAATTTTCCCTATCCAACCTACTCTTGAAGTAAAATTGCATAATCTAGTTGAACTTATTTGTGGGGGATGGTTGACTTCTGTTGTGCTACCTCATTTGAAGATACATTGGGTGAACAAGAAAATGTTTAAGAGATGTTCTTGATATTGAAAAAAATTATTATGCCGAAAGTTTTGCCTTATCTAGAACTTTCATGTAAAAGAAGTTTTGCCTTTCTGGAGATTCTAATGAAAGGAAAGTTGTGCCTATCTAGAGATTTCAAGAAAAATCATGTTTGAGATGACAGATACTTTTTCTGTTAAAATGATGAATTGTGTGAAATTTCAATGATTTTTCATGTGGTTGGCGCTGATTTACTTCTTCGGATAGTGAGGAGAACACCATATTTATGTAAAAATTAGAAAATTGAAATTTTGCTTAAAAAAGATCGAAACACTCTTTATTCAGCCTTAGAATTTTTCACATCTTAATCCTACAAACCTGAATCCACAGAACAACCTTTAAAAGTATTCATGATAAAAATATTTCCTTGAATCACATCGAGTGGAGATTTATAAATTTATCAACCCTATGGTGACCCTTGCATGAGTATTGGATGAGAAAGACATTACTGAAACACTGATATTTGTGTGATGAGAGAAAATGCATATTAGGTAAGTGTTTGTGTGAATGGGAGAAGGAATTAAGGGTAAATATATTTAATAAAATGAATTGATAACTTGAAATAACAATTTTTATGAGGCGTGATATCTTTTATTTCTTTGTGTTAAATTGTTAGATCTCGGGGATATGTGTTTTAAATTTGTTTGATTTAATATCGATGTTTACTTGTCCAGAAGTCCATGTGATAAGTGTGTGATAATTGATAGAGATAATATTTTCATAATTAATTATATGTTTTTAAATGATTTAATTCCTTCCAATTAATCAATTTCAGATAATTTTCATCATTTCATGATTTTTGGTGAGTTTTGAGCTAAAATGTAAAAATTGGTTAATTCTGGACATTTAACAGTTTTATGTTTCCTCTATATTTCGAGCATAACTCATAATTTTTTACTCCAATTCACCCGATTCATTTCTTCAGGATGTAATTATTAGTGGGCTTCAAATATTCTTTAGGAACAAAATCCAATTAGAACTCCAACAAGCCAAAATAATTCGGTCAATGTGATCATTTATTCTGGCCGCCAGAATGGGCCATGACTAATTCAATGAATCATATCTCAGACAACCGACATCCCACTGAAGATATTCTAGCCGTGTCTAAAAGCTTACAAAAATGGTCAAGGGTTCAAAAAATATTAGTAATAAATTAATTCCTTAAGGCTGCTAATAAAATGTTCAAAGAAGGGTTGGTGGAATAGTGTTTGGCAGCCAAGAGAGGTATCTTTCATTTAGGAAGCCATAACATCCTTCACACGACTCCAATTGCTCTGATAATTTGGGGCTAGATGAAAAACTCCATTCCAAACATTCTATAAGAAGGGACCTCATCCTAATTTGGTATGGGGAGGTCATAATCTAAAATTTCATTATGGAGGATAGATTCCAGAGTGGAAAATTATGTTCTTTCTTTTTACTCATTTATTCTTCTTAATTTTTTAATGCCTTCAACTTCCTCATAATTGTCAAATAACCTTACCTTGGAGGGGTGGACTTATGAGGTGATCAGGGGAGGTAAAGTTTTATATTTTCAATGTTTTGAGTTCTTACATTTGATTGAATAAAATCTATCTCTCTTCTGCTAAGTTGTTTTCAAATTCTAATAAACGATTTATTACCTTATGTGATTGTATTTGATTTAATATTATATTGTTATTATTTCTTAGGTAAATGTTAAAAATATCCCTCCACTAGGTTCTGGTCTATATACAATGGAACAGATCCGGTCTTTATGGTGAAGTACTCGGCGATCATCAGTACGTGTGGTGGGGGTATTGAATATTTTAAATTCCTTGGGATAAACAAGACCCGATAGGGAATTTCCTTACTCAATTCAGGGTATTCACTACATTTGTTTAACACATACGAAGGAGAATAGTCCAAACTAAGATATTGGTAAGTTTTACTCTCACCATCACCATTTACCATGGGAGTGATAGGATGCGATTGTGAAATATCACTTAAACCTACTTAGCAGAAGAAGATTGAATAAAATTGGAACTATGATAACATTATATTTAAAAAACCAAACCCAACCTGATCACCCAATACTTATCACTATTTTTTTAATCCCATTCCTTTTCAATTTGTTTTAAATCTTAAACTTTATGTCTTTCTTTAGTTTTGATTCATTTTTTTCAAAATCGAACAAATTCAAATACAAAGTGACAAACATGATTGTTGTGCGCTCCTCTCCGGAGAAAACTTCAGTTAACTACTATACTATATTTTAACATAGTAAATAATTGTTTTTTCCACAGTCCATGATAGTTGTGGATCATCAAAACTATTCTATATAGGTTATAACCCCATCAGGGGTTAATTACACCTAGAAATTCATATTACGTTCATGTTCTCTAGGTCGCATTCATCTAAGTCCCACACCAAATTTTTACTAGGCATCTTCCACTAGGATATCCTTCCCAATTAATGTTAAACTATATGGTTGGGTTACTATCACATAAACTCCAATGGTATAGTGTTACACATTAAGAATCACCAAAACGTGTGGGTTCTGATACCTTTTTACAGGGTGTGTATGAAGCCCATTAATGGGATTGATTCTAACATCAAAACAAATCATGTTTTCCAAAATTAAAATACATACCATAGATCCCCAATTTTTGCCTATTAAAACAACATCATCATGTTGAATAATTAATCTCTATGATGTACATAAGGGGATACCCTTGATGGAGACCCTTAGATACATACAAATAACTCTATTTATGCATAAACTCCTGCACATACAGATGATTATAGAGTGCATATATGTTTATAATTCATAGTTAATTCTTGGATGAGATACATAATACTTGGGAATTAATAAAGGATTCATTAATATGTATTAAATCTATAAGAGTGTCTTGGAGAATGAAATAACCCCCCCCAAAGGCTGTGATGATCCTGACCTCCCATCCTATCGACCAATGTGAGTTCTTAAGAATTTTTGTCCCAACCTCCTAAAGAGATCCTACCATTTGAAAGAGGGTCCTCCTTGATAAAACATGTGTTGGTGTTTCTGGTTCCATGATCTAACCCACTGGAAACCATTTAGAAATAGTGATTCGTAACTCAAACACCATTCCATGGGTAACAAAAAAATGGTGAACCCAATGTGAATATTTATCCAAGATGATAGTGTTACCCACATGATAGTCCCCATTCAATTTATAATAGAAGGAAATAAATGATAATCAATCATGAATGTGTTCAGTCAAATGAGATGAAACTTTGGAGTATTTCTCTGTCTATGTTAAACATATATTCAAGAACTTCATTTCAGAACACCCCTCGATAAAATGGAATCATTTGTTGGGTCAAAAACCATTTAAAGGATACCATCACGAACACAACATATTCAATGCTGGGTCAAAAATGCACTGTTCTAGGAGTGCCTTCCAAATGACACAATCTGAATCCTTGAGACTGCATGATAGGCCCTGAAGCACAAAAAAAACTAATGATAATCTAATCAATGATGATTGGTGGTCCTAAAGAGATGACCCTAATGGTTTTCTTCATGTGTTTGGGGAGACTATACCCAGAACGGGAAAAACATTCCCCCATACCTCACATTGGTGGATCAAAAGGTATCATACAACCTAATCTATAAGACACATGGTTCCTTCTTCTGGGATCCTACAAGCCATCACATCCACCACCACATCACTGTCTTGAACCCTCAACATGATGAGGGTGTTTTCCTTAGTTGTTTTCCCTTATACCATTGAACCCTGGCATGTGTGATGGCCGACCAAGGAAAAAAATGACCATTATGTAGTATGTTCACACCTTATCCTCCTATGAAGAATCCCAAAAAAATAATTTAATGAAAAATTATGAGTGGGAACATATACTTATTCAACTTAATTCAGTTATCCATCTGACTCATTTGGAATCATTCATGGAATCCAAGTGACAAAATACAGTGGCACATTGTAAGCACGAACATACACCTTCCTGCACCCACCATGCCTGCAAGTAGATACAATTGGCATCACTCAATAATTTCCTCCATCCTTTTTTTGTGGAAAACTGAATGCATGAACGCACACCTACATGTATTTATCATGCACGTGAGAAGCCTTGTTTGGAAACACCCAGAGAAGTCAGTCGGAAATCCATGATGACATCCAATGTGTAGACCCATCTCTCTACCCCCGAACAATTACTATCAGTATCCAGTAGTCGGAAATAGTGTATTAGAGAAGGCACATACACCTACTATGGTAATATAATGGGAATATATCTCTATTTTTACCACCAATGCCACTAAGAACATCATATTATTTGAGAAAGGGTAGATTAAAATACATGTTCACATCCTATAGACATTCCAATACATTATAACTATGATGACAGTAGTACCTAATGGATGAAAACATATCCCCATCCTCATAAACAAGTATTCTCATTAGAATGTCACCCTAGATTAGATATAGAACTTTGATTATATCTAATAGATCAATGGAAAAAACTCCACCATATTATGTGGACAACCAGATCAGGACATACACTGATTCCAACTGGATGTAATTGGACTATACCATTGGCTATTGTAATATAGGTTAAAACACCTTCCATGAAAACCACATCTACCAAAAAGTGTCCCCAGTTTCATGTATGAAGGTATCCAATAAGGAGCTTCATCAAACATGCTTGGAAAATAAAATATTTATCTATATTATGGATTTTTTTAATACAATATTTCTTGAAGCCCTTGTGAGTTTATCTATGGAAGATCATGATCCTACTCCAACATAAGAAAATTATGATGAAAATTGTATTAATTAAAGAAGTCCTCAATAGATACATAACCATGATAGATTTCTTCATTCATACAATACAATCAATTTATAGATCCCATATCCAGATGTGATATGTGATATCAATCCACATGTCCCAAAGATCAAGGAGAAATAGGGTATCCCCTTTCTATAATCCACCATGGTGTTACTCCTAATGATAGTGCCTATTTTAAATATTTTTTCTGTATTAGTGTGTCGCATTATCTAGAGAATTACCCAATTTACATTGCAGTGATGAAAAAAGCCACCTCTCCTGAGGAACATGCAACAACAATGACAGTCATGTATGAGGACTTGTCATTTATAGATGGAATTATTTCTCAATTAGAAGATATCCCAAGGAAATGGTATTTCTCCAAAATCACCCTTGGGTTACATACCATCCAATGAAATAGATAAATCTCCTAATTGTATTGATTAATATGAAAAGTGGATAAGAAAGCATCTTATTTGTCTAACTATGTAGAGAAACCTCTATTTAAGGATACACAAGACATTCTTAACATGAGGAAAAAGATGGATAATGATAAAAAACCAATCATGTTCTCGACTTTTTCCACTCCTAAGTATATCATTCTAGAGGATTTCTTGAAATGTTGATTGCATGACATTTTCCTCAACATATGGAAAAAACATCATCACATAAAATCAAAGGTATTACCATATGATGAGTATAAAAGGCATGTTAAAGAAATAGAATGGTTTCAATGAGAAATTAAATATGAATATTTATTTGATTCATGAAATCTAACTATTAAGAAATAGAATGGATTCATTCAACATTAAAGTATCAACCCATTATTGATGTTGTAGAAACTGATCTCACATACGCCATCTAGTGTTCTAATTAGAGGATAGGGTGGACATGGATCTTTTCACATCACTACACCCCCTACCTTAGGAAGCCTGCCAAAGGTGATAGCATGAAATTTCATATCCCTAGGTTTTCTCCAACATAAGGAAACTATTCATAATCTAAGATCTGCTCAATAAAAATTACCCTTAACCGAATATCACTGACATCAGGCTTGAAGAGTGTAGTTTGTTGAGAGAGTTTTTCATTTAGAATATGAGAATATATATCAAGATTATATATTACAAGTTTCTAGACATCAGATAATGAAATTTTTAGAAATGGGAAATATTGTATTTAGAAATGGTTGATCATAGTGCATATTGAATGATGCACTAAACCCAAGTTTGAACAAAACATTGTAAAATCAAAACAATAGTCGTGGTAATATCTACCACATATTTTTGGGAGAAACCACAATCAATAGGTATATGGAATTTTTTATGCTAACCCTCAATGTCAGCCAATCCAAACCAATGTGTTGTGAAATAAGATCAGGAAAATCTCTAGCTCTTAGGGCTAAGGGAGTTTTTTTCTCAACTACCACCTCCTCAGTGGGAATCATTCTTCTCATGATTAGACAAGATACTTATGAATTATTCCTCCAAAGTTTGTCCCATCCCATGATCCAGTATTTTCAAATGGAATATGCCTGAAAGACATATCAAGAAATTCCATTTGGGTTACTATATGAAAAATACATCCCATAAAATTAGAAAATTAGTGGACAAGGCCTCATCGATGATGTATAAGAAGGTAGTCTCACAAATACACTTGTTGAATTAACATAAGGCATTTCCCATTAGTTAACAAAATCAACACCGCACATGAATCCAATTTAGAGGATAAAAAAGCGGATGTTATGGTTCTTCAAATGGTCTACACTAACACAATTGAAGGTGGTTTTCACACCCAAACCCAGAGGCTCTCCCTAAATTTTAACACTCACATGGACAATTGAAATCTACCTCCTCTACTGAAGGGAAAATGTAATGGTCCATTAATGTCTCACCTCCCTCCTCGAGAGGCTAAGTCCCTTTCACCAGATTAAAAATTTTCTCATCGAGAGGAAGATATGATATAATTGTGGAGGCTCATAGTAGAATTATTCTGAGGAAGCCTCCATGATATGTATGTTCTACATGAATATCCTTAACCAACACTACCAATTGATTCATTTTAAAAAAGAGTGTTTTTGAGGAAAAATGAAGTAGGCTTGGAACATCCTATCAATGTAAGAAACCGTCCAAAAATATATATTTATATCCAATAGTATAAGATAATGAGTTTCCTTCATTAAAAAAGAAACGAGAGAATGTTCAGGAACATCCTCGCCAACATGCCCTTATTGGTTACCCAGTTGTAGTTATTACAGTTCCACCACCAATTGTCATACAACCAGATGCACCAATTCAAGAACCAATTTTAAACCTTTCAAGGCTCTAGATCCTTTAGACATTCCATAAATACTTATGATCACCATTGAGTCAATAACAGCTTGATTGGAAGGCATGGTGGAATGAAAAGCATAAGTACAATTAGAAAAGAATCCTTACCCTAAAAGTGTATATCCGACTCTTCCCCAAATAACATAGAAAATTCTAAATTCCCAATAACCAATGGCTCCGGTGTCTCAACGTATCACATGATGCATTTCATCTGTCACTATAATCCCATGAGGAGTAACCCCGATTAGAAGGATGTGGTGAAGCATCAGTTCTTCATGAAATTGCTACAAGGACCAGCCTTTTTGTGGTAAAAATATTTGCAATCTCGATCAATTACTGGGTGGGAAGACCTGCGTCATAAATTGCTATTATAGTTTAGTTCAACACTATAGTAGAAAAATATATATGATCTCATGAATTAAAGATTGTGAAAGAATGAAAGGGTATCATATTTAATATCTCAGTGGAATGGATTGGAATACTCATTAAACATACAACTCCCCCAAGAAGAGTTTTCTCTCATATATTTTGAGAATCATCATGTTGATTTTCACACTCTCTTTATCCCTATGAAATAAATAATAGGGTTTTGATAACAAACATAAATTGCTAAATAGGTGGAAAAATATATCATAGAAACCATATAAAATTCATAAGTAATCCCAACAACTGAAGGAATGATATTAGGAAACGTATAGGTGGATACATTTACACTTACGAAGGGCCCTATAGACACTCCTACTTCAAAAACCACACCATATCATATGGATCATCCTCTTTAGTGTTGTAATAAATTCCCACCTAACTATGAATATTAGAGAGATTATATGTTCAAATGTTTTACCATATGAAATTCAAGGTCTATTAATTTTTAAATGAACATTTCCCTCACTAATACATCTCATATTCAAAAAACAACTTTGACAAGGCGAAAAATCCCAAGAATCCAGAAAATAAGGTTATGGAGATAACCCAAACTATTTCCCCTTCCATAAAATGTTGGGTAACAATGTAATGTATTTTTTTCATTCAAATACGTCCAACAAAATATGGTGGAATCAGGGAATGTGAAGCCAATAAATTGACATCATCATGTTGCGTATGATTATGCAACTAATCCAAAGGAGACAAATGAATGGAAAAAGGTCAAGAGAAATAGTTCATATAATTTTAGTGATTGGATAGTCAGGAAAACAATCAACAAGACACTTTTTATTTTCCAAAAATAGTTGGAACGTCCAACTGTGCCTCCAGCCACATATAATATAATATAACCAACTCTTTTATCAACTCAATCCTCTGAACAATAGTCCTCCAAAAAAATACATGAAAAAAATGGGAAAAGTAAAATGAAAGAATATAATCTCATTAAATTGAAAAACATGTACTTAACATTAGTATAAAGCATTACAATAGTATGAAAAGTACATGCACCATCCCACCAAACATCATAATGAGTGTTGACCCAACAAAGAGAATCATTATTAGACGAGGAGTTGATTTTTGGTTCCTTTAAGGTTATCCACTTAGTAGATCCCTTCACACCTGATGATTCTAATTATAAAAATAAATTTTCCACAATTGATTGAGGAACTGAGGGATATTTCCAATAGATCTGAGAGAACAAGGGGTGGCACGGTCATTATAGAAGTCTCTAATGCAACTATACGCCTTCTTGAGCTGTATACGTAGCTGCAACTCATCAATGTACTATCAAGTGATCTCATTTGGGATAATAGATTTCCTCCATACATGACAGAATCTATCCTGACATAAATATCAGTGAATATTGGTAAGATAAAATTTCATCACATGATCAACCATGGCATATAGTTATGATTTAGCATACCTGATCAAGCAAGATATGAAGATCTTTGAACTCAGACACTAAGGGATGGTCCACATACATTTGGAAAATAACCTCAAAAATCACCTTTGACATAACACCTCCATTTTTGGATGAATATTTCTTTTGACCATTAGAATGATGGTTTGAATAAAATGGCCTATGTACATGTTATATTATTAATCATAGATTCTATGAGTCAATCAGAATATCTTTGGGAAGCACTCATTATGGTTTTGTGAATTCATATGGTGTTTGAAGTTGAGGTCGCTGCAGCCATGGTAAATCATGCTGAAAATGATCCTGTAGAATTCCATAGAGTCATGTCGTTTATAGAACTAGATTAGTATTTTATCTTAAAAATACATGTTAGACCATTGTAAAAATTTAGAAGGATAAATGAAATTGAAATATGATGATTCAATATTGATAATGGATATGGTGCCAACATCATTCTAGTCTAGAAAATTTTACAATTGGGTCTCAATGACTCTCAACCGTATCCCACCAACATGATATTTTAGGCTTTTGATAAGAATGGGAAATATCTTATTCGATATATAACACTAAAAACATAGTTTGGGGATCTCATGATTAACTCATACTTCATGATTTTTTTGACAATATACTACTTTTATTACCTCGATAGGATGACCTTGTCAACATCATCATGAGACCATTCCTTTATCATACCACTAATGCCTCAAATATTGTATCATTGGTAAAATTGGGAAATAGTATGGGGAAAATCCACCAATAAAAACCAATGAGTCAAGTACATTGATGTAGGGTTCCACGACAGTGGAGGAAATCAATCCAGGGATGGTAATACTGCCCATATTAATGCCCATAATGTTCTAGAGATGATCCAAACTAACCCTTTAATCCATAACATAATAGATTATGTGATGCCCATTACTCAAGTCATAGTGGTGGATCCAAATTCATTCACTCATTCAGAAACATACATGACTTTATATATAAATTTGAGTCTGATTGTGCTAATGAACTTATCAACACTCTATGTATTCATGAACGCATAATTGAAAATGTCTTCATTCGGTCCCCTAATCTCCAAAAAATCATGGTTCCATCATTTGGGCTAGAAGTTGTTATCATGGAAATAATATAAATTAAAGAGAATATTTCTCAGTCCCATTTTAAACTTTAGATCTCCCAAAAGTCATATCACCATTGATTAATCTAGAAATTATTTCTTTATCTACTAGATGCCCAAAGTAAGACTCCCCTCTTCCAACTGAGGATCTTTATTCATCACATACTCCACAAATAAAGCTTAACCAATTAAATACCAAGGAATAAGAATAAGAGGAAGAACATAGGGACTCCCCTCTAGAATTTGAGGAAGTTTTCTCCAGCATTGTATATTAACACAGAGAGATATATTTGGGTAAAAAAGAAGATCCATGACAATCTCTAATTAGTGAATCCATGAATCGCAATGAAAAGGTGTTTTTATGTCTCTTTTTTAATGAAAAACCAAGATATATTAACCTAGAATCCCAAAGTGATTCCCAAAATTGTCCCGGTGGTGGACACCCATAACATGGGTTTTTCAGATGATCATCAACGAAACAAAAATGATGCCTGAAGTACACACCCGACTAACATCTCAGAAATTGTTGTTGATGTTGATGATATCTTCAAGGATTAAATCATATGATAATTGAATTATCCAAAATGGGTACCAAAAATTTTACCTATGAAGAATAAAAATATGTAAATCCTAGTCTTCATCAATTTATGATATCTCAATAGGTATTTTGCCAAAGATGAGTTCCCAGTTCCAATCAAAGAACACCTGATTGATGTGAAATCTGGTAATAATGCCCTCTATTTCATGGATAGCTATTCAGGGTTCATCAAAATTAGAATGGTCGAAGATTATGAAGAATTCATACCATTTAGATCCCACCAGTGAGTATTCTTCTATAGGTTAATTCCCATTGGCTTAAAATATTCTCCAAATACTTACCAACATGCAATGCATCACATCTTCAATCCCTTCGTGGGGAATTTTTTTGAATTCTTTGTTGATGATCAAGTCATCATGTCCCAGAAACGTTATTACCACTTGTATGACCTGGAAAACATTTACATCAATATTCTACAAAATTACATAATGTTGAACCCCATGAAATGTTCTTTTGGGGTATCCTCAGGGAATCTTTCTAGATTCAACGTAGGTTATCATCACACTGAAGTTGATCATCAGAAAACTAATGCTATCATTAGCATTTCTCATCTTAGAAACCTGAAATAGTTGAGTGAAATTCATGGTAACAATACCTACATTAGACACTTTATCACCATCCTTGGAAGAATGTGTTTTACCCTCAAAAAACTAAATAATAAATGGGCCACATATCAATGGATAGACGAAAATTAAGAACAATTTCACACCAACAAAAAATACCACTTCAGTCTGCTAGTATTAATGACACTTTTTGAGGGACAAATACTAATTATATATTTGACATACATTCATTGATCACTAGGTTTATTCCTTACACAAAATAATTATTTTTGGGATGAAAAAATAATTACAAATATCATTTTAACCATGATCTATGTTGAGACTCATTATTCCGATATCGAGAAAATATTTATAGAATTAATATTTTATATTTAGTAGTTGAGTGACTATCTATAGCACCATTATATCCACATGGTTTCTTGAAATAAACCACATGAATTTATCAGCCTTAATCCTATAATGACAGGGTGTCTGGCAGAGTGGGATATTATTCCACAGTTGTTCGACATACAATTTTTTCCTCAAAAGGAGTGGAAAGGCCATGCCTTAGTAGATTTACACAATGAGCACCGATCTATAGAAGAGACATCGTTATTAAATATTCACATTCAAGATAAATAAATATTAATTATTTAGGACAACCACCAGACATGGGAAAATTATTTTGACGAAGTATCCTGGAGTCCAATAAGGAAGAGAATGAAGGACACAATTCTCAAGAAATTTGGGTTAGTGAAAATGATTATCCCCTAATTAAGTTAGTGTTTCCACAATCCATATTACTATCATAAGGTTTTACCAGCAATGAGTTCGAATATTGGGATCTCATTGGCGTCCTATAATTGTCACTCTAATACCAGTGAACCAACTGAAGGTGAAATGTCACTCAGAGTTGGTAGTCAAACAAATCAACGAGGAGTAAGCCATCAGAAATGATGATACAATTCCTCCATGTGATTATGTGTTAGTCTTAATAGAATTTTTACCAACATAACCGACATTTAATCGCATCCTTCAATTAGATATTGCCTTACAAGATGCATTGGAAAATGCAGTGATGGATTTGGTAGATCCAAACAGATAAGAAATAATCATTAGTTTCATCCATCTCTAGATGGAAGCACCTTTAGTTAAATTAATAACTGAGGAGATCAATGAAATCGTCCCCATCCCTATTCTATATAGCCCTTTCACTAGATAGATGGTTCCAGTAATGAACTTGCTTCAGGATTGGTTACTCCTACTACATAGTGTTGGAAGAGAGAAGATCTAGTAGCAAGAAACCAATTTTACACATTCTAAAGGCTAAAATTAAGAAAAATTCTTTTTTAAATAAGTATTTTATAGATTCCATATTATATGTGTTGATGGATAAGAGACTAAGTATGTTATGGAAGATGTACATGTAGGAACCTATAGTTATCACTAGTTAGGGTACATGATATCCGATCAAATCTGTGGGCATGGATACTTCTAGTATATGATTAATTAATACTATATAGAATTCACCAATAAATATAATTCCTATAAATTCCATGCCAACTTCATCCACCAACCTCTATAGTTTATGAATACATCCAAATACTTCTGGACATTTTCCATATTGGGAAAAGAATTTTTGGGGCCATACCCTCCAGGTATGGACATGAAGTTCATGTACATCCTTACTACTATGGATTTCTTCTCCAAATGGGTTGAGGAAATACCACTAAAAAAATTAGAAACCAAATTAATTGATAGTTTCATCAAAGCTAACATCATTACCATATTTGGTTTCCCTAATAAAATATTTATAAACAATGGCACTAATTTTTTATCCACTATGGTGGAAATGCTATATCAAGAGAACAATATCAAATCCAACCACTCATCCCACTATCATGTAGTGACTAATGGAAAGATAGTAATCCAAAAAGACCCTATATATCATACTCTAGAATATGGTGCATAATGATAAATATTCTACACCCAACAGTATATTGTATGCCTTATGGTATTATCATACAACAGCTCATTATGAAACATGGATAAATCATTACTAATTGGTGTATGGAACAAAGTAATTCTAACCCATAATGATTTATTTTCCATCTGTCTATATTGTCATATTTGACTAGCTTTCTACAGATGAAAAATTTAATAAATAACTTGATGAATTTGATTGATTAGAAGAAAAAATATTTTATACATGTATCACATGGAAGTATACCAAAATCAGATAACAAGCAAATTTAACAAGAAATTCTATATCCATTCAATCCTCCAATGATAATTTGTATTTTACATTAGTATTCCAATTTTATCGGCAAAGAAGCCTAAAAATATTGAGATGAGTGGGAGGGACCCTACCCTATACAAAATATTAACTCTAACAGAGGTTATTTCTTGATCTAAATAGATAGAGAAGTCATCACGAATCCATCCAATGAAATGTTAGTAATGGAATATTTCATGTAATGAGATGAAGCTCCTCATAGTGGAAAGATTTTACACTAAATTGAGCCATATAAATCCCTACTATAAGATATTGAACTATGTAGTTTGTCCTAGTTGTACGACCCAAAACTGCAAGATATCATCCATCCTCACCATAAGACATTAAACTACATGATTAATGTCTTTCTTATTTAATGTTAAGAAACCCCCATAATACCATGAGTTGTATCTCCCCATGCTCCATCAAATATGAAGAATAAATGATGGGTAGTTCCCATTCATAAGCCCCACTCACATACAATGACTCTATATTTTCACTTGGGACCCTTATATGTATATGCACCAATTTTATAACGTTCTTATTGCATGATATTAAGTTACATGGTTCTTCTAATAACTGCATATTTCATGATTCTAATTATAATGAGATACATAGTGACACCCGAAACTCTAATCGTAGGTCTATCCGTGACCACCAAAAACACCCTTCACTCCCTTTTTCAATTGATCAAACCTCAACCTGGAACATTTTATAGAGTTACATGTTACTTCATTATCAAGTTTATGATATATGTAATGAAAACCAGATCTCATATCATGGATCCCCCGGTAAAAAAACATAATGAAGACCACCCTATAATTATTTTGTGAATGAATTTGATCTATAATGTGATCATTTATAGGATAGGTTGCTTGAGTCCCATTACAATGGGATGTAAAATGATTCTTAAACCACATGTTTCAATCCTAGCCACCATCTTGGTATCTTTTAAAGTCCCTATCACCATGTTAAATCATGATTTTCATGGGAGAGAAATATCCAAGAACTATGTATGAGTTTATTCACATGATAATGAGGTACATATTGACGCCCATATCTATTATCTTGGGTCTAGAAACAACATTTTTTTCATTCCATGTAGGTTCATCTCCATCCTTACCACATAACGTAAAATTTCACTGGATTTCAAGAACTATGTATATCTTGATTCTAATATGATTGAGATACACAGATACTCCTGGATCCAATCAAATGGTCTATGCACCCCATAATTAAAAATTCCACTAATATTCAATTGCTCTACCCATGTGATGTATATGAAACCTTTACCAATAATTTTATCTCAAACATATAATATCTCACATGGGATAATGAGTTTTTTAAAGGGGATATAAAAAAGGGGGTATCAATTACTATAGGTTATATCATAGTCCAGACTATAAGACACTAAAATGAACACTAGTTGGCCTCATCACTTGACAATAAACTAAACGATTTTCTTATGAACTCTGTCTATCTTGATTCATTCATTAACACAATGGTTAGTGATTCATAGGTCCTATAAACTATTCCATGTGTGACATTCCTTTTTATATCAGAATCAATGACATCCTTTCCACAGGCTGACAAACCGAACGGTTCTTCAATATCTATGTGTATTTGGTTTCTCACTCCTTTGAGAAACGTAGTGTCATCCAGATCATCAATTGTAGTCCTATCCCTAACAAAACATGATAAAGGCCTCTAGTCTCCCATGTATGAGTTAGATCAAATTGAAGAGATCCAATAAGAGTCCTCACCTTATAGGTGGACATGTATCTTACCCCCTTCTACTCCATAGATGAATTCAATCAGTAATGTGGACTTTTATTGTTATATGTAAATTTGGATTGGTTCTCATCCTATTGAGATATGTAGTGATGCATGGGTCTTAATTTTTAACACATCCATAAAGTAAAAATACCTTTTCTCCCACATAAAACAATGGTATTATAGGAGCTTATTTTCTTATTACCCTAATAAGTTGTCAATAAATGAAATACAGAGGTCCACCTACTACGTATGAGTTAGATCTATATAGAGGACCTCCAAATCATGGATAATATCAGTCTAAATTCTATTTTTATGCACAATTATATCCCTTCCACACATAATACTATTAATCATGAACTCTTTATGATAATCATAGTAATTTCTCAGCATATGGTAGTTGAGTGTCTGATACTTGAGAGAAATTTTGTCATAATATGTTGTAATATTCCCCATTTTGATTTTCATAAAACAACTCACAAAATGTGTTGTTATGCCGAATGACTCCACTATTTGACTATGCAGTGTACACCCTACCTAGCCTTGTATAAAAAATCCCACAATATAGTTTTTTAAATAGTGTTAATTTCTCCTTTGGGAGAAGCCTCTTATATACTGATAATATTAAAAGAAAATATGTTGGAACCCATGATTAAAATTCAGTGCTCTTCTTGCTCATATATTTCCCATGTTATCTCTATTGATCTGAAACCCTCCAACACTATGGTTTATAAATTCTCCCTCATGTAAAAAGATTATAGGAATGACCTTTGTCTAAAAAGTCTGGGTATCGACTTTCATTTCCAAAATATTATGGTCCTAGTCTTATATATAAAAATAAAAGAACCATTCATCCTGATCATGGTTCAGTCCTCTGTAGAGTGAATCTTTATCCAATTATTTAGAATTTATGACATGAAATACCCCTTTTGTGTTCAGGTTCATTCATTCATCAAATAACCTCTTTCCTTAGAGAGATTCAAATCATCATAAAAATTACACATCATTTAGTGATAGAATGTCAGTAATCTTGAGGACTTCATTGTTTGATAATGTTTTCATAAACCTGCTTTAGATTTGGATAAGACATTCATAAATTTCAGAGCCTTCAATACATATAATTCCACTTTTGATTATATTGTATTTGACCTTGTTGGATTGTATAAAACATCTCAAAATATATGTTTTTGAACCATTTGTAAATTCAAACATGATATTGTTATCCTCTAATTTCATAATCCCCCTTTACAACCAAATCATTGGATCTAGAAGTCCCCAAATCTCATCTTAGAACAAACTCACCTCACACCTGACTATGGTATCACATTTCCAATGATATAACCAGTAATAGGAGAATCATAAAAAACGTATTCAAAATCTAATGTCATTAAATTATATCCCCTAATTTCCTTGAAGAAATAATTTAAACAACATAGACTAATGTAATTATAGACTGGATTTAATGCACATAGCATAATTTCTATGTGGTAAGAATTTAAACCACAATTAATAATGTGCTTGTTGTATGATGATAAATTACATAGAATAATTTTCTTTCGGTATGAATTTAAACGGGATAATATAATGTATTTTCCATACATCATTAAACTATATATCATAACATCAATGTCATAAGACATAAGCTACTTCATTAATTTCCTAATTGAATGACAATAAACACAATGATTCCATAATTTTTTTAGAAAGGTTCCTTCCCCCATGACATTGACCATATAAATTTTTTTTCTCTTATACTCGATCCATATTCAAGTAGGTGTGGTTTCACAGTCCTAGCTAGTTCCAATATAGATATTACCTTCTTTTTAAGACACATCCTTTTAAAGAAACCACTCATTGTGGTATTTAGAATTAAAAATATTAATCTACGACCATTAGAAATTGAAAGATAGGGTTCATGAGAACATATTCTCTTAACTATACTATTATACAATATAGTTGTCCTTTCATACGTTTGTCATAAATTTCAAGGCCTGTCATCCAAAGGATGGCACTATTTGACTATGCAGTACATTCCCTAGATGACAATTTTTAAAATAGACCACTGAACGGGTTTTTCAATTCATAGTAACTTTTTAATTGAGGGAGACCCAATTTATTCTCTAATATCATGTTTTATATCCAAGAACCACAAAATCATGGATTCAGATTCCCCACTGGATATCTGAATAATGTGTGAATGTCCTAGGCCCACAAACCATGTTTTGGGTCAATGTTACAAAATATATTTTCAAATATATTTGTCCTTAAACACTTTCATTATTAGTTTGACATTGATGGATTTAAACATCCCCTTATAAGAGATTCAGCAGTCACCATATTGAAAACCCATAAAGGTCACTTTGGAAAAAAATCATGTCCCATCTCGCTAGACCTATTCTGCATTGTTTATAAAAAAGAAGTATTAATAAAATGGTAAAAGGTAAAACACAATTAGGCCAAAAATCCAATAACATGGTTGGAATAATTGATATCCATGTCTCTCCCACTATGTCTTCTTTATATGGATCTTAGGAAAAAATAGGTTCATGATATAAAAATATATAAATCCTGTAGGCTTTTTCATACAACCCTATCAATAGTCTAATATGCTCACCAAGCCACTTGGCATAAAAACATTATAGCACCCCATCCCTGTCATTGTGATTATTATTACATAGAATAAAGATATTGTGCCAAGGAAATCAACTTTTACATTAAGTTAATAGGAATAGAGAACGAATGAAGACATATATTATTAAAGAAAAATTTCATTTCATTTATAAAATTAAAAATCAGAGAAACATCAAATAAATAGATTCTCTCTGTCACAATTATAAAATGACTTCTACATATCTCTTCATATATTCAATGACCTCCAGAGCCCATCATCTACTTTATGATGCTTAGTGAATACACTGGATTTAGTCTCCTCAATAAAAAGAAATGTTTCTATTGGAGCTACAATGAATGTTCACTTTAGTTTTGGATTCTCCCAATGATCAGTGGAGTTGTTTGAGTTTCCCCTAAATGACATACATTTCTTTCTAAAGGAGTGATGCTTGAATCGTCTTATCCTGTATATATATTTTAAGATCCACTAGCTTTGAGTTATGGCTGACCACCTATTAGCATAACACTGATCTAAATTCATAAACATTGGAGAGCAATATTTTTTTATGAGGTCTTGAAAAAGACTATTCTATTAGTCCCACCTACAAAAAATATCCTTTACATCAACATGTATTGGGCGGTTATCAAATCTACTGAATCTAAAACATGCCAAATAGGGTTGGAATTCAGCCAATCTATGAAAGCATTTCTTCTAGATACGTCATGAAAATCAAATTTCAAATGATCCTCCAAGTCCTAAAATGTGAGACACTAATAGAAGAATACAAATATATGTCTGAATCAAAGCTTCTATTTGTGGGCTGAATGTACATTGGAACCAATTAACTCAAAGAAGTTCTATTCTATTGTCCCTCAAATATAGTGGCTGCATTTAATTCTGGTGTTATCTAATATAGTATAGAAGCTCCACCCTTAGACCTGGTTATAGAAGTCTGTAATACTAAATGATAAATTTGAATCATTGTTATCTCAAAAAATGTCTACAAGGGGTCAAGATCATATCATTTCATGAAACTTACAGAATATAAAGTCAAAAAGATAACAGGATTCATCCCTCGAATTCCTCAAATTCAACAGTTTGTCCTAGTACCTCTGGATGAGGGAAACTCTCCAGTTTTTTCCTAGGGTTTTCCAAATGAGGATAAAAAAGACAACCCTTTTCATGGTTTTCCAAATCCCCCCCCCCTCAATAGTGGGATTGATATATTCTTTACCTTGTTATTCATTGGTCATCACTATAATATTCTCTATAGATGTTGAAAAACATTCCAAAAATTATTGATCATAGAATTAGGGATAAAATGATTGGTTGCACGAAATTGAAGACTCAAATCCTTTGAATTACCCATTTAGTAGAAACAATTTGTCAAAAGTGGCGGGATGTTTAATATGTTCCAATATTTCATCAAAGTCCATACCAAGATATCTCATGGAAAATACTAACATCATAACCCCGATGGTAATCTCACCCATTGATATTATTAAAATATTTGGCTCGTGACCCAGTACATCTCCCTCCTCCGATGACTTCAGACCCTAAACAAATTCTTTGATGACAACCATAGGGTTGGAATAAATCATCACATGTTCTATGGTTACTGAGATAGATATGAGTTAATTTTGAGAGATATGTCATCCGTCAGAATATTTCATCTTATGATGCACCTTTGAGATCATGATACTACTCCTCCTTTTCAACAATTATGAAACAAGCAGAGGTAAGATAATATAATGCATCCTCAGCCCTCGAAACCACTACCATTGAGGGAGATAAATCACCAGTAAGAATTTTTTTTCCTTTCAAGAGATTCCTCATTAGTCCTTTGAGGTTTATCCAAAATACCCTTGAGAGAGAAAATGGAATGAGTTCCTAAAATCCATTGAAGTTTAACCACTTGTTCTAGAAAAAGAAGAGATTGATTTCACCATGATGAGTTACTACTAATATAGAGGCTCATAGATAAAGATTTAAATCTTTGAAGTTATGTTTTTGTCTTTATTAGTGGAGAGAGACTATAATCAAACTCCACACTGATAGGTATTACAAGAGGAAACAATAGTTCTCTTTCATCTTAACCACCATTGTTTGCTGCCTAGGTGATTGTTCTCCCAATTTGGGAGATGATTCATCATCTGAATGTGGTGTTTCAGTTAGGCCATATCGTGGTAATTTAACCTCAATCCTTTCCCCTTGGACTATTACATATCAAAATGGCCTCACCCTAAGATACAATTATTTATCTCAGAAAAAATAAGGGAATAAAAAATAAAGGATGGTATCGACAAAATTATGTCTCTCGGATTGAAATACTCAATCCATTCCATAGAATATGGGTTGTAAAATCCTTCTGCAACACCTCATTTCACTATATCCTCCACCCATCTTCTGGTCAGATTTTAGTCATTGGTTTAACAAATGAATATCTCTTGATCAAAAATATAAAACCTCACCTTGGTAAGATTTTCCTTGAAGTGAATATCGGGTGGGGATAGGGCCTAAACAATACCTAGAATCTACACTCTAACCCAAAGAAATTACCATATGATTTTTTTCATTAGAGGACACGTCCTTCCAAACTTGGTCTACCTCTAGTCGTATGAATTCTAATTATATCATAGTATATCATGTTGATGATTCTACATCTATCAAATTATGATGTTTATCAACCTTACACTTCATAGATGAATGATGATAAGAAGGAACCTGGATTTCTTACTGATAGTGATCATTGGGCAATCTTTGTGAGACTTTAGTTTGTGTATTTCATTGATTCCAGTTTGTTGGTTTAACATCACAAGAGAAGTTTTAGATGAGCATGGATGTTCATAATCCTCACCCTCTGGCATGGACAAGGAATCCTTCGAAGGAGATGGAGAACCTTCTAAAAATTGGGAAATCCTTCCTACTCCACTTCCTTTTCCACATCCAAGGAACATCATCGGCCAGCTCCCCATTGGAATATGATTCAATCCAAGCATCATCATACCTGGAGGATAACCCACTGTTTGCATCTACAGATGGTAGTTTGACCATTACCTGTGTTGACTCCATAGATGCAAGAATCCATAGCTGTTTAGCTACCAATATACAAATTTATAATCTTATACGAACTCAAGAGATATAATTATTTGATACATGAATATTAATTGGTGTTAAAACCATTAGGGTGCATATTCCCCACATATAATCTCACCATCGACCATGGTCACTAGAGCACCATCCCTATAGGCCATAACGATTTAACTCAACTCATTTATAGTATTACCATCATTTGTAAAATTTCTAATGGGTGGGTTTAAAGAGGGAAAGAAGATGAAATCCTTAAATAAAATCTACTTTGTTTTGATTTCATTGGGAAACAATGACATAGGCAGAATACTAAACACACCATGGACATATGGTCGAAACTCACTCTTGAGGATCTTGATTCCAATTTCAAAAAAATATTTTTTGATGTGGGCGGATATCCATCTCCTCAAATCATGCATTGTTATTGATATTCTGAAAGGAGCCTTCCCTACATGAACATGTGGTAGACTTCTGCGGTTTTTCCCAGATGAGGATGACCAACCACAGAAATGTTTTCATGACCATATTAGCCTCTATAGTGAATGTTCCTAGACTAATTCACACATTTGAATCATTTAAATCTACAACATAGGTTCTAATTCTCATGTCTAGAAATCCCGTCAAATGTGACTTTGCTGGAAAATTAGTCTTGCTCTCATATCCTCAATTTTCATACTCTACCTTTCACAAAGTCGGCAAGAAGGGGCCATGTGATATATTTTTCATATTCATTGGATATATTTTTGATCAATTGAGAGTGTGTTTGTTCCCATAATTTCATAGTAATGTTTTCATCCACACCTCCAAAAAAATATTCACCCATTGGTGTGGGTCATCCTTCTTAGTATAATGTGATATTTTTAGCTACTCATACACTAAATCAAGTGTCATATCAGTATTATCACATGTCACCCTAAAATGGATAAATTAACCATAAATACCTATATGTATCAAAGCCATATATATGTTATTAAAATCCCACAAACTGATTCCATGTTCTCTGTGCATCAGGTGTAAATTATTTTATGTGGGCTCCACTAGCTCGGAATCTCTAGAATAAACACATAATTCTTATATGTTGGTTGGAGTAGATACTCAAGAGGGGGGTGAATTGAGTTCCAATAAATTTTTTTGTTAATAATAATATTATTAAAAATCCCCCAAATTGAATAGTAAGCTAAACTGTACTGAATTTATAAATCTTGACATCTTTCAATTAGTTTCTCAAAGGTTGATTATATCTTATTTAACTTAATATGAAGATTAGTTATCTTTTGAAACTAATTTACTATCCAATAATAGTTATAAACTCTTTCCAGTTTAACTAATATAGTTACATTAAAATAGATTTATATTTAAAGTACTTAGCAACAGAATATTCAAAATATGTTTTAACAATGATAAAAATCACAACAATTTGTAAAGCAAGAGGTTCATTATCAAGTCGAGACATAGTCCTATAAAACAGTTTATATAATCTATGATCCACACCCTCGATCAAGGTTTTACAATAGTACACAGACTATTAAGGTACTCATACCACTTCCACAGTTCTTCATGGGAATGCTAAACAACAGCAAATAGGCTGTCCAGGTCACACTTGACCTCTTCCACAATTCATAGTGGAATACAATAAGTTGTAAAGAGTTTGGTGTGAGGATTTAGTATCCTCCAGTTCATATCAGGAGTCAGTGTGTGTCTAAATAGATATATGTACACACACTACTCAAAAGGTTAAACAAACGTTCACTACAGTGAAAAATTAATGGATAATGAGTTCGGAATGCTATGAGTGATTGCAGATGTGATCTGGACTCGTTTGAATGTTGAAAATGTTATAAATGTCCTTTCTGGTGAGGATAACACAAAACAGAGTGTCTTTGTTCTTATCAGCTACAGTTCTTCAGCCTTGTGAATATGATGTTCAGTAAGCACAACAACTTGGATTCTTTGTTTGTTCTAGGTAAAAATGTTCTTCATGAAGCTCTCTATCTTTTTAGGTGTTCTTCGAGTTCATCCTTTTGTTTCATGGTTATTCATACACATGTTCACCTTCTTCAGCTTATGATTCACTTCCTGTCTATATTTATTCATTGTGTCGTCTCATCTCTTTTATCAGTGCTGATAGATCTTCCTTTTTATTCCATTAAATCTGGAAAAAAGAATGATTTCTTTTTGACTAGTACTAGGTATAGATCCCTGACATTCAACCATCAACATTAATTAATATCCGGTGCATTAAATTAAGAAAATATGACAGTTGTAATTAAATAAGAGTTTAAAGAAATTCAAATAGTTTTCATGACTATTGGAGAGTCTTGAGATCAGTAAGTGACTTGAATCTGCATCGGTATCGGTAGGTCATTTGATCAGCATTGGTATTGGTAGGTCATTTTATCATCATCGGTATGGGTAGGTCATTTGATCAGCATCGGTATTGGTTGGTCATTTGATCAGCAACAGTATGGGTAGGTCATTTGCTCAGCATCATTATCGGTAGGTCATTTGATTAGCATCGTTATCGGTAGGTCATTTGATCAGCATCAGTATCGATAGTTCATTTGATCAGCATCGGTATCGGTAGGTCATTTGATCAGTATCAGTATCGATAGGTCATTTGATCAGTATCAGTATCAGGATGTCATTTGATCAGCATCGGTATCAGTAGGTCATATGATCAGAATCATTATCGGTAGGTCATTTGATCAGCATTGGTGTGGCTGTTGTCATTGGTCCGACTGTTTTCATCGGTGTGACTGTTGTCATGACTTTAACCAATCAGTGACTCACGAGAATAACTAACGGTGATTCAAAAACATGAAATTCACACAAAGTGTCTGTTCAATCTAGAAAACATCCAAGTCAATAGTAAACCATAAATAATCATAGATAAACATATGTAGACATGATTAAACATATATAAATATATTTAGAACAACATAAATAATTTAATAAATTGACTTATACATAATGATAACAATGATTTGTGATTATTAAAATAACCATCTCATAGAGGGATAAACATTCTACCCCTATTTGATATTCACAAATCTGTGGCATAAATGAAGAGAGGGGAGAGGATATAGAATTCAGTATACTCCCGCTCTGTAAACAGAATATATAAATAGTCATTTCGTCCCTTTTATCTATGTATTCATTTATATATGTAATAATCATCATTTCTCCCCCTTTGTTTTATATAAGTAGGAGTCATCATTTCACCCCCTTTGGGATTATCAAGAAGAAGATAAAAATAGAGCACAAAGAGTGAAATGAAGAGGGTTCTATTAAAACAAACACTGAATAAGTTACAAAAAAAAGATAACCTATCTAAAATGACAGGGAAAAATACTTCTTGGGGTGAAGAGGAACTTTCCCTTTTGAAGATGGAGGAATGGAGGGGCTAGAGGGTGGTTTGTGGGATGGTTGATCTGGCCGGATGAGAAGAGGAGGTTGCATAACTCGGGCTGGTAACATAGTGGGTGCTAAGGGCACTTGTGGTTGAGTAGAAGATTTTCTAGAAGGCGGCTGCTGAAATACTGGCCGAATATTAGAGAGAGCCTAAGAAACTGATAATTGACTCGGAGCAATATTGGATTGACTAAGAGGCTCAGCAGTAGGATAAACGATTTCCTTATCTTTCACATTATGATATGGTTTGACTAAATTGATAAAATCCTGAATGAATTCCCCACCATATTTCATGGCCTTCTTAAAATCATATTTGTTCTATATAAAACTCCCTAGAGTGGGAGTGAAATCATTCAACTACTGGACACGATCCATAAAGACTTGAGTGACTGGAGGAAGCCACAAATTCTCATCCAGGAGTTTAAACTGATGGTTCAACTCATTCATGGTATAGGTTTTTGAAAAATAGTGATCTAAATTTTCTTTGGTCTCTTTCTGAGTTTAGTAGAATCATCTAAATAATGATTTACCATATTGTGAATATGATCACTATTTTCTTTCATCATTTTCAACGAGTCTAATTCCAGAATCTGTCCAAGAGCTGCTAACTCTTCTTTTATAACATCTTTTAATGAATTGATCTCATGTCCAGTAATCATGGTCACTTTTGATGATCTAACTTGAGCTACAATCTAAGTCATCTCAGCCTTCAACTTTATCAAATCTGATTTCTTCAGGTGTTCTATAAAATATCTCAAAACTAACATCATGCTAGTGATGGTTGATATAAATCCACCTAACAGAGATACCAAGCCACTGCTCAAATCATTGAGCTCTTAATTCAGAGAGGTAATATGCCTGCCAATCATCTCACCAATATTTCACAGGTCCGACTTAATAATACTTACCACTAATTGTTTTAAAACATCCATAGAATCCTCAGATAAATTCATAGGTGTAAGAGCAGGAGCATTATATAATTCCACTTCCACTGTCTCTATAACTGCCCGAAGCAACTCATCTTTAAATATATCTAAATCATATCGTTAAACTGATGGACCCGGTCTTTTTGTGTCACTTGAACATTCTCAACAACTGGTCTAGACTTAACTGAACGGATTACCTTTTCAATATACACTTCCTCATCCTCTTCCTCGGAATAATCAAAACCAAGAACCGCAAAACCTAGGTGTTCCTCCCAGGTAGCTTTACAAGTGGTATACAGAGGCTTTAAAAAATCAACTTTTCTATAATTTTATTATGAGACATCCTCACCAACATCAATATCTATCAGCATTGTCCTTTCAGCCTTAGGAATAGTTTCCTGCTCATCTAAATGAGTTTGTGGATCAACTTGGATTACATTGCAACCATCCATTGGTCGACGACTCGCATCATCATCATTGTCACAATTTTCACCATCATCATAATCATCACCATCATCACCACCACCACCACCACCATCATCATCATCACCATCATCACCACCATCATCATCATCATCACTGTCATCACCATCATCATCACCATCACCATGTATATTATTGTTTACTAAGGTTTCATCGGTTCTATCTTTTCTACTGGATTCATACTACTCAGAATTTGGTACTTTAGTATCATCTTCTTCCTCATCACCTAGAAGGGGTTATGACTCCGGTAACATAAGAGGTGGATTTTTTGGTCTAAATTACATTCTTCTTTTCTTGGGCCATACTATATCAGGATCACTCATGTCGTTTGAAGGTGACTCAGGTTCACATTCAGTATCCTCATCATCATCAGCTTCAGCTTCCCTTGTTCCATTCTTACTAGACTCTCAAGTCTCCTTAGGAACTTCTACTTCTTCTTCTTCATCAGAGAGGAAAACATCCTCATCAGGTTTTAAACAGGGATCTCTCATTCCCTTTTGTCTCTTAGAGTGGTCAGAAGGACTAAAGGAGTCATACAACTTATCTTCATCAGCAACTGATGACTTCTTCAATGGATTCAAATTAATTTTCATTCTTTTGCAGATATCCTAGTTAATATTGAAGCTACTACTTGATTAGATACACTCATCTACATATTCAACACACCCCAAAAACATTAGTATGACAAATATTTTCTTATAATAGAACAAGGTTATAGCCTTCTGGGATGGAATTACCATTTCAGCAATATGAACTGTAATATATCTACATAAGTTGATCTACTCAACATTCAAGAATAAAAAAAACTCGAAAACATCTTAATAGATTACAGTATAAAAATAACCATTTCTGGGACAGATTTGGTGCTGAATAAATTTAAACAAGATTATACTTTTTCTATCTAACTCAGCAGTTATTATTCTTCTGGATTCAAACATTCCAGTTATCTTCTCGAGAGCAAGCTCATAAGAAAAATATTCAGTAGGAGGAGGAATGTTACCTGTGTAATCCCCATATCTTCCATTATGCAGTACTCCCAAACATTCAACCCATTGCTTTGATGAGATGGTTATATTCTTCCCCTTGATCACTGAAGATAATCTCGCAGTTTCTGCTCCATTCAATAAAATAGGAAAGTTCAGATAAAACTCATGCACTAGCATTGGGTAGTAGACTCAGTTATTATCACAGAACCACTCTTTCCATCCTTGCATCTCCAATACTTTTAGAAGTGCAGACTTACTGGATAACACTCATTCGGAACTCACTTCCTTTTCGGCAGTGACCACCCGAGTTTCCAACTTTGGGTTCACTGACCATTGAGTCGTGCTGTTAGATTCTCCTCATTGGCGTTTCATAGTATAGGAACCTTCATATAACTTTTTCTTCCTCTTTTGTTTTTCCATATTAAGATTTGAGATGTTTGAGAGGTTGGAAGGGTTCAAAATGGTTCAGGACTCCGAAAAAGTAGAGTTCGGTGGGAGATGGAAGGTCAACTGTTTTTAGAGAATGAAATAGCCACGCGTCATAAAATTTATCATTTAGGGTTACAATAATAAATGATAAAAAATTATTAATTAAAACAACTTTGTTTTGATAAATGCTAATGTTCCCTATACTGTATATTTCAAATGGTACTAAAGATTGATTTTACTGATCGGTTTCATAGATCGGTTTCATTGATCAGTTTCACTAATCAGTTTCACTGATCAATCATACCTAACTCTTGAATAATAAAATCTTACCTTTATGAGCATAAGAGTTTGGTTAATATATCAGCTAATTGATGTTCAGAGTCAATAAATTCCAGAGAAATGTCACCTTTTTGATAATTATCTCTCAAAAAGTGATGTCTGACATCAATGTGTTTGGTCATAGAGTGAGACACATGATTCTTGGAGAGGTTCATTGCACTAGTCTTTTCACAATTTATAGACACATGTCTAAATTGATATCCATATTCCAGCAATGTGTGTTTCATCCACATAATCTATGCACAACAACTACAAGAAGTAATGTATTATTTTTCCGCAGTAGACAATGCAATGATGTTCTGTTTCTTACTACACCAAGATACCTAGGACTTTCACAAAAGATGACATGTTCCAGATGTGCTCATCCAATATAGCTTGCAACCCGCAAAGTCAGCATATGAATAAATTATTAAGTCATAGGATTGTCCTTTTGGATAAAACAAACCCAAATTTGTAGTATGTTTAAGATATTTGAAGATCCTTTTAACAGCAAGTAAATGAGATTCATTAGTATTAGATTAAAATCCTGTACACATGCATACACTAAACATATTATCAGGTCGACTACTAGTAAGATAAAGTAAACATCCAATCATACCTCAATAATTGGTTAGATCAACTGGTTTCCCAGTTTCATCATCATCCAACATACAGGTGGTACTCATAGGTGTGTCACATCCCTTATTACTATCCAAAACAAAATGTTTTAAAAGATCCTTTGTATATTTACTTTGATTTAAAATAATACCATCATTCTTTTGAAAAATTTGAAAACCAAGAAAATACTTGTGTTATCCCATTAAACTCATTTCAAATTCATTTTTCATAATCATTGAAAAGTTAGTACATAAATAATGTTATAAGATCCAAATATAATATCATCAACATAGATTTTTACAATCAAAATATCATTAGAAATTATTTTAATGAAAAGAGTGGGATCTATAATTAATTTAGTAAAACCTTTTGAGATAAAAAAATTTGTTAGTCTATCATACCAAGCTCTTGAAGCCTGTTTTAGACCATATAAAGTTTTAGAATGTTAAAAAGCTTGATTTTGAAAATAGGGGTTTGTAAATCTAGGTGGTTGTTCAACAAAAACATCTTCAATAAGAAAACCATTAAGAAAAGCACTTTTAACATCCATTTGATATAACATGAAATTCATTTGAGCAGCATAGGAAAATAGAATCCTAATAGCTTATAATCTAGCTACAGGTGCAAAGGATTCCTCATAGTCTATTCCTTCCTCTTGACTATACCCTTGTGCAACTAGCCTTGCTTTGTTTCTAACTATATTTCCTTATTCATCAAATTTATTTCTTAATACCCATTTAGTACCTATAGTCAAGGTGTCCTTAGGTTTTTCAACTACTTGCCATACTTTGTTTCTTTCAAATTGATTTAATTCTTATTGGATAACCATTACCCAAAATTCATCATTAATTACATAATTGATATTATTTAGGTTCTAACTATGAATGAAAGGCTTGATGTTCAACCTGGTTTCTTAGAGAAGATCTAGTCTATGCCCCTCTATCATGATTACCAACAACAGTGTCTAAAGGATTATTCTTTAGAATTCTGGATGATATAGTAAAGGAAGGTCTTGAAATTTTAGGTTCTTCTCTAGGTTCATGTTTATCAGAAGCAGGTTCTGGTGTATTTCCAGAATTGGTTGTCTTGAGAACAGGATCTATATTTTTGTCACTATGATTTGGAATTGATAAATATTCTTCGAGGTTTTCAAGAGGGCCCTTAGGTTCATGTGGATCAATTTCATAAAATTTTATGTGAACATATTCTTCCACAAATTTTGATCTCTTATTAAAAAATCTATTGTCTTTTATAGTAATTTAATATCCTAAAAATATTCCTACATCACTCTTGGATGTAAATATATCAAGATTATCCTTGGTGTTCAGAATAAAGACATTGCAACCAAAAACTATGATGTATCTAACTTTAGGCTTCTTATTATTCCACAGTTCATAAAGGGTATTTTTAGGAATAGGTCTAATCAAGACTCTATTTATAATATAACAAGCTGTATTGACAGTTTCAGCCCAAAAATAAATAGGTATATCATATTATTGAGAATTGTTCTTGCAATTTTCTGAAGGGTTCTATTTCATATTTCTACTAAACCATTCTATTGAGGTGTCCTAGGGGCAGAAAATTTGTGACTATAGACATTTTGTGAGAAGTAAGATTCAAACTCGTGATTTTCAAACTCAGAGCCATGATCACTTCTCAAGGTCATAATCATAAGTCCACTATGGTTTTCTATAGACATGGATTATTTAATAAAATAAGAACAAGCATCACTTTTGTGAGCTAGAATATATACCCAAATGTATCAAGAAAAGTCATCTACTAGAGCAAAAAAATAGTTCTTCCAATTTAAAATAGAAACTTTAGAAGGACCAAACAAATCAATGTGAACCAACTCGAGAGGTTGAGAAGTTCAAACTTATTTTGTTAATTTAAAATAAACATTATGTTGCTTTCCCTTTCAACATAGATTGAAAACTTTATCAGATGGGAATCAAGTTTAGGTAGGTCTCTAACTAAGTTCTTCCTAGTCTGTTTTCATAGTGTGTGTATATTGCAGTGTCCTAATCTTCTGTTCCAAAGCCCAGACTCTTTATGAAAAGAATTTAAACACGTAACTTTTGTTTGGCTAAATAATTGAAATATACAGCATATACGTTTTTATTTCTTAACCTAGTAAATACCAAATAATTTTTAGAATAAACAAAATTTCAAGCATCATTTTCAAATTTAACATTGTAACCATCCTCACACAACTGAGAAATACTTAACATGTTGTATTTTAATCCATCAACAAGTAAAACATTATAAATTAAAATTTAATTAGTATTACCATTCTGGCCTAAGCTAATAATTTTTCAATTTGAATTATCACCAAAATTGACTTATCCTCCATAAACCGTGATTAATCTATTAAAACATGAATAGTCTCTTACCATATGTCTTTAAAATCCACTTTCCAAGTACCATGTATTCTTATATGAACTCTTCAGAAAAGTGTCCTACAAAATAGGTTTAACCAGAGAATGATTTTGGTACCAAGATTTTCTTGGTTCCAAATAGGTTATCATGAAAAACTATTAGTACCCATATTTGTCTAATGGGTCTCATAGAATCAATAGATTCAAAATATTTTGACAGATAAACTTTTTTTGATCTATAAACATGTGAATAACTTGTTGAAGAATATGAATTTCCAAAACTAGAACTAACATTATTCTATCCAGATTTAAGAATAAATCAATTTTTAGTAATCCGTCTTTGTCAAGGATGATAGCCTATTCCAGTGGTATATTTTTGTACCACTTTTTTTTCCAAGAATTTGTGTTAGAGTATCCTTTCCTTTTGTGAAGTTCTCTAAGTCCTTCCTTAATTTTTAATTAGAAAATTTCAGTTCAGTATTTTCCTTATGTAATTGAGAATTCTTTTCCTTTTCTATACCATGTGAAATTGTATAGTGTTGGTTAAAGCATGTTGTTTCTTCAAGGTCTTATACTTGTCCTTCAATTCATTATAGGTTTCTTCTAGCATATTATTGTAATCAAATAACTCTTCACTGGACAGGTTTTCAGAATTAGAGTCATCTACAGAATAGTAAGAATTTAAAGTAGGAGTATTCAATGTTACCTCAGATGTGTTTGCCATGAAACACATATTAGCTTTTTGAAATTTTTCATCCTAGGTGGAATCAAAATCCGTTGAATTGTATTTTGAAGCACTCTAGGTTGCTTTCATGGATTTATTGTATTTTTTGTCCTTATAGTCATATTTCCTTCTGAATTTTAACTTTGTACAGTCAGCTTTAACAAGTCCTTTCCTTTTTGCATTTGTAGCAAACTATGTCATTACCCTTGTCAGTTATTTTCCAATCATTCTTCCAATGACCTTTGTTGTCATATTTTCCATTGTAGTTTGATTTTCGGAAAAAACTTATTCTTCCTATAAAACTTCTTATATAATTTGGATATCTGACCAATTTCAACATTGCTGTCTGATGCACTTTCCTCACAGCTTGAGCTATCAATTTCACTTTGAATTTTCCCTTTGTCCATAGGTTTTGAAGTAGAATTCTTGAAGGGTACTGATTTATTTCTTGGCTCATCATCTTCTTCTTTGTTTACTTTCAGTTCTTCTTCACACATCATTATCTTACCAATCAATTCTATAACAGGCAGAGCACTAATGTCACAAGATTCTCTAATTGAAAATGATGTGCCTCTCCATCTGTCAGGATGAAATCATAGTATCCTCATGATTTGCTCTTTTGCAGGAACAACTTTTCTAAGTGAGCTCATTTTATTTGCAATTTCGTTGATCCTGAGATACATGTCAGAAATAGGTTCATCAGGCTTAATTTTAAAGTTGTCATATTTAATAGTGCAGGTGTCCAATCTCATTTATTTAACATTGGTTGTTCCCTCATGAGAAACACGCAAGGTATCCCAAATTTCATAAGCAGTTTTACGAGAATATATTCCATGAAATTATTCATCTCCTAAAGCATAGTACAAATAATTCATTACTTTACAATTATTATTGTACGATGTTTTAGTAGGTTCATCCCATGTATTTCTTTCAGTTTCTGGAATCTTATACTGAGTGTCTATAGAAGTAAAGATATCGATTCCCATACTTTCTAAATGAATATTCATTTTCATTTTCCATTGGGAATAATTAACACCATTAATGAAAGGTGGAATGTTGGTAGCAACACCTTCTAGTCTATTATCAAGTACTATATTTTAGAAATTATATTTAAAGAGATGAAATTTAGAACTAATAGAAATTTCAGATCATTAAGATACAACTAAAATCACAGTTTAAAAATAGAGTATTTGGAAATCCTTTGAAAACAACCCTCCTCTTATAAAAAATGTTGGTCGAAGTGGATACTAAAGGGGGGGGGGTGAAGTGAGTTCCAATAAAAATTTCTGTTAAAAAGAATATTATTAAAAATCCCCCAAATTGAATAGTATGCTGAACTATAGTGAATTTATAAAGATTGACAACTTTCAATTAGTTTCTCAAAGATTGATTATTTCACAGTTAACCAAATCTAAATATTAGTTAACTTTTAAAACTAACATACTGGATAAAAAAAGTTATAATCAATTTCTAGTTTAACCAACAATGTAACTTTAAAAAAGATTTATATTTAAATTGATTAGCAACGTAATATTAGCAATAGGTTTTAAAAATGATAAAATGAACAACAATTTGTAAAGAAAGAGGTTCAGTCTCAATAAAAGAATTTGTCCTCAGAAACAGTTTTTATAAACTATGATCCACACCCTGGATCGAGGTTTTACAATAGTACTCAGACTATTTAGGTAATCAGACCTCTTCCACAGTTCTTCGAGGGAAATCTAAAAAACATCACACGTGTTTTCTAGGTCACACTTGACCACTTCCACAAATCACATTGGAATACAATAAGTTTTAAAGAGTTTGGTGTGAGGATTTAGTATCATCTAGTTCATCTCAGGTGTCAATGTGTGTCTAAATAGACAGATGTAAACACACTTCTCAAAAAGATAAAAAAAGTTCACTATAGAGAAAAATGAATGTATAAGGAGTTTAGAATGCTCTGAGTGATTGCAGATCTGCTCTGGTCTTGTTTGAAAGTTGTAGATGGTATCCAAGTCCTTTATGGTGAGGATGACACAAAACAGAGTGTCGTTATTATTCTCAGCTATAGTTATTCAGCCTTGTGCATACGATGTTTAGTAAGCACAAAAACTTGGCTTCTTTGTTTGTTCTAGGTAAAAATAATCTTCTTGAAGGCCTCTGTATTTTTCAGGTGTTATTCGAGTTCTTCCTTTTGTTTTGTGGTTCTTCATACACACGGGTGCCTTGTTCTTCATATGAGTCACTTCTTATCTGTGTTTCTTCTTTGTGTCAGCTCATCTCTATTATCAGTTCAGATAGATCATCCTTTTTATTCCTTTAGATCATTCAAAAAGATCAATTGCGTTTTTACATGTACTAGGTATGGTTCCCTGACATCCAACCATCAAAATTAATTAATAGTCGGTGCATTAAATTAATAAAATATGACCGTTGGAATTAAATAATAGTTAAAATAAATTCAAAATGTTTTCATAACTATTGGTGAGTCATGAGATATGTATGTCACTTGAATCTGCATCGGTATCGGTAGGTCATTTGATCAGCATCGATATCGGTAGGTCATTTGATCAGCATCGGTATCGGTAGGTCATTTGATCAAAATCGGTATCGGTAGGTCATTTGATCAACATCAGTATGGGTAGGTCATTTGATCCTCATCGATATTGGTAGGTCATTCGATCAGAATCGGTATTGATAGGTCATTTGATCAACATTGGTATCAGAAGCTCATTTGATCGGCATCAGTATCGGCAGATCATTTGATTTGCATCGTTATTGGTAGGTCATTTGATCAGCATCGATGTGACCATTTTCATTGGTGAGACGGTTATCATCGGTGCGACTGTTGTCATGACTTTAACCAATTGGTGACACACGAGAATAACTAACGGTGAGTCATAAACCGGAAATTCTCACAATGTGTCTGTTCAATCCAGAACATTTCCTGGTCAATAGTAAACCATAAATAATAAAAAATAATCATCTGTAGACATGATTAAACATATATAAACATATTTAGAAAAGAATAAATAATTGAATAAATTGACTTATACATAAATATAACAATGATTTATGATTATTAAAATAACCATCTCACAGAGGGTTTAACCCTATACACATAAGTTGTCCCATCCATATGGATTCCTATATGTTAACATCAATTAATTAAACCATCAATTCTATGTATCCCTCATGACCCAAATACACCCACATCCATGTAGTCTTACCACCCCTTCTTGGGCAGAAGTCTTGATATTTCCTCCATTCCTTTCACATATCAATCCATGAGTCCTAAACGTTGGAAGAATATCAAGGTTGATTTAATTCAACTATTTGTGTTTTCATTTCTGTATTACACTGGCTATGATGCATATCCCAAACTATTGATCAGGTCCTAGCATTGATATATTCCCCAATGCTAGAAATGGTGGATGTTGTGGAATTATTCTACTCTTTAAACTAATAGAGTCTGGTGTAGTTATCTGGAGATAGTGTGAGGACCTCCTATAGTTTCCATGACCATAATTTGTAAAATAGCTACTCTATGTAATGTAACATTTATATTTCTTCAAGGATCCTACTAGATCATTAACAATAGTATAAAAACATTTTAATATACTTTTCTTAAGGATTTAATCACCTCATCAATGCATTTACTATCATGTTCATCATAAACTTGAATATTTATGGTGTCCGTTTATCCTAATAAATATGTGTTAATTTTCATTCGGAGAATGTTCTATTTAACAAAATCTATGAAGATAAGAATATTTATAAAAGGTGCAAACCCATGTAAAAAACTCATGCATGTGCCTTGTGCAAGTATATCACATATTTCCAATACTCATGATTCCCATGCAAGTAACATTCCCTGGAACATACATCTCATAGGAAGATACAAACCATTTCTGTGAAAATGATTCATTCAAAAAAAGGATTTAGTGGATTGTGTTTGCTGGTGACTATCACAATGGGACTTGAAAGATCAGTGTTGTGGGAACCATTCATCTAATTAAGGACCCTATCTATAGACGAGGACCCCCATACATTGTCCATGTGTGGGGCCTACATGCATGATAGGGTTAAGAGGATTACAATAATAGAAAACCTACATTAATGACATTCTCTAGTTACCTCAACACTTAATCCATACTTTTCATCACTTTACCTCAGGATCATACCCTCTCCCTTCAATTAGATCCAATATTTGGGGGGGGGGGGGGTTGACACAACATTTGTTTGATTGGATAAGAATTCATTAATTGGATATACCTTTTAGAAAATAGAATAGGAGAAATGAAAAAGGCCGTGGATACGAAAATCCTCCAAAGTCCATTTTTACAAAGTACCCCAAGCACTGTTGGTGGGAAAGGTACCTACATGAAACCTTGAAAAATGGAAATGTGTGAAAATTTTCACGATATAGTTGAGTGATATAGAAAATTAACCCAATGTGTGATATTTTTCTTTAAATTGGACCCTGGGGTCTTTATTTAAATGAACATAAATTTATGATGGCTAATAGATCCTTTGTATACCCTTGATCTTTTCTCAATACCTTTGAAATATTATATGTATATTTCTGAAAACTAAATAAGAGAGGATTAATGTGGGATAATAAAATTTATTTTTTCCCATTTGATTAAAAAATAATACATTCGCGAGCCACTTATTCAAACCATGATTAATGAAGACTAGTGTAATGAACACTTCTTCAACCTAGGAGATATGTGAGTCACTTCCGAGAAAACCTATGACGACAATTATTGGTTTTGTGAAAGTTCATGCCAAAGTGTACTCACCTAGGTGTTCCACCACAAAAGGTGCCACTAGTTATCTCATTCCTACCTAGGTAGAGCACACCTTATGTACGCCTCCTTGGTTCTCCCTAACCATCAGCCTACGTGAGCAAACACTTTGATCCCTCTTCCAAGCCGTCTATGGAAGGGCCCTCTTTCTTTCAATCCCTTATCTAAAAGGGAGCATGTGGAAACCTACACCAATTCCTCCATAAATTAAAATCCATGGAAAAGGAACAAAAACATGTCTCCCATTTGACTTATTTTTTCTACAGTCATGGGTTTACCATGCATTTCCTGCAGAACAGTTTGGATCCTCAAGGCACATGTGGATTTATGTTTCAACATTCACGAGGACCCTTACCCCGGGTATAGTGTTAGAGACTTTCAAGTTCCAAATTCTAGGGTTAGGACCATGTCCTCCCCTTCTCATATTTGTGACCTGGAGTCTCTAATAAAATGTAGGGAGGATCGGGATTATGATTTCATTTCCATTCAACATGGAATGAAATTATCATCCCTCAAAGAAGAAATGATTTTAGGGAATAACTTTTAGAGTAATCTATAGAATTTCTTGTATAAGGTTATGATATTTCTCCTCTCAACCTCTCAGCCACTTGGTCAGAGAGGGGATGGCTACCTGAGCCTTCTCCCCTCTCTACTACTTTTTTCCCACCCAATTAACCAAACCTTGGATTCATTTTAGGGTAATGTGAAGAGAGGGAAGTGTTATAACAATTTATTCTTCCAATGTCATTCAAAGAATGAGGAGTTGTTCACAATAAACATAATATCCCTCTCCCTCAATGATTTTATCCACGTCCACCTATGTAAGGAATTATATTGTATGGTATCTCAGATCATCTATTTCCATTTTTTTCTATCATTTATCAGGACTCATGTGGGTTTATAGGTTAATAATGATCACGAAATCCATACAATCCACAAACCACACTGAACAATGAGAACTCTAATTGGTGTTATAGTCAACATATGTATGACACCCACTAAGGGCCCAGTATCAATGTGCATACTCTTTTAGAGTAATCCCCAATCTTAATTCCCATTAATTCATGAACACCCCTTAAGAGTACGCCTTGAAACAATCCTCCAAAAAAATGTGGGTTAAACATCCCTCATAGTCACTTTAATGAGTTACACTCTTTAGGAGTAAGTCCCAATCAAGTCATAAAATAGTACAAGAATCCTTTTTAATAAATTTCCCAAACATAATTTTCTAAAAGGGGCACACTCCTCTATGAGACAGACCTACTAGGCCTCCATAAGTGTAGGTCTCCATAACCAAACAATTTCATCTTTGATTCCAGTCTGTATGGTATAGGTAGTAAGCCTACATAAGGGAAAACACAACACCACAAATCAATAATGCTCTTCCCAAGCCATATCCCCATCAGGTATTGATTGAACCTGGAAATTGATATTCCTTACAAGTTCCCTAGGACTCTTCCTAATAACTATAAAACAAAACATTCCCTATATATATTCCACATATATGTATTTTACACATAAATTTAATCTATACAGTTTTGTTCTTATCCTTGGAACATAAATGGTATTATGTGCCCCATTATGCATTAGTGAACTACATGGGCTTTGATTCTTCTATCATTTATAAATAGGAATCATTTTTATGGGTTCGATCCCATCCTCATAAAATAATTCGTTTCCCAAGATGGAAATAAATTCTAGAGTGCCACACTATGTGGCTATAAAACCAGCAGAATCATAATGATTAAAGGATCTCTAATAATCAAATAACAGAATACCTTTGATAGAAAACATCAAATACATATTGATATCTCCACTAATGAAGAACCTTAGATACATATAGATGTTTCTAGATTCCATACATGTTAATAACAAGGTGTTAATTCATGTATTACTGAAATCATATTTGGGAATTAATAAATTATTCACAAATATGTCTTAAATATATAATAGAGTCCCAGAGTAGGAAATAATTTCCCCAAAAAGGGTGTGATGAGCCTGACCACCCATCCTTCTGACCAATGTGAGTTCTTAGACATCATCATTCAAACCACCCAATAATAACCTAACTTTGGAAAGATAGTCATAAAGGATATATAACCATTTTGTGTTCTTGGTTCCATGAAAAAACTCATTGGAATCCATTCAAAAAAAATTATTACTAATCAAAACACAATTCCATGGTTGAATAAAATATAGAAAATACTTGTGAATGTGGGGAATTTTATTAATGAATTCGATAGCATGACGGTATAAAAACAGGATTATGGAAATGGAATAAATGAGAAGGAATGAATGTATTCCATTGATAAAACAATAATTTTGTAGTAATGGGATAATAAAAATGTATGAAAATATTATATTCTTACATTTTGAAATCATTCCCTAAGTAGGTACTTTAATGAAAATTTGGAAGTTGAGAATTCCCTTACCTTGAATAGTTTACTCTTAAAAGATGCGGAAGAATACATAATGACTTATAAATACCATGGAGGGTATATTTTTGTGGTAAAATGACCAGAACATTATGGCTTATGGAAAAGTGATTTCCCCACAAAATATTTTCTTTAAAACCATAATTTGTATTTTTGAAAACAGAGAGTCACTTATAACATTGGTAATTTTTTAAATCCATTAAATTACTTAATATAAAAAAACATATTTAACGTCTTTATGTTATTTAATTAATTGTTATATCATGATTATATATATAATATGTCTGAAAAAAACAAAAAATAATTTTTAATACTTACTAAAATATATAGTATTTTAGAAAATTCTCAAAAATTCACCCTAACCAAATATAGATGTAATGACTTCAAATATAATTTTCATTTTAAAATAATAATTTTCTAAATTTTATATTTATAAATTCTAAATAAAATATCCTTATTTGTTGAATGTAACAGTGTTTATGACACATCCAAATTTCTAACACTTATACAAACTTTTACACCATTTTATAGTGGTATTACTATTTATATTTAACTAAATTTTGTTTTAAAATTAGATTTCATAAAAATAATACTTGAATAGAATACCTTAGATTATTTTAATAGTGTATATTTTTTCATAAAAAAATTATTCTTTTAACCCAAATATAAAATTATCAAACTCATTAATTTTTCTTGAATATATTATTAATATATAATTCCGAAAATGGGATCGATAGAGAAACCATTTCATTATTTTAAATTCAATTAAAACCATTTATACTAATTTCTAGAACCATAAACCATTTTTAAATTGGAATAAACACTAAGGGTAAATTATGTGGTGTCAACAGTTCTTTGGGGTGCCTCAGTTAACATTGAATTAGTGGTGACCTCCAATAACGTGATCTTATCATGTAATCAATTCATTTTGAGACTCACTTTTTGAATCAGTACTTTGGATTAGTAAAGGGTAAACCCCGCATTTGATACCTCCCTCCAGAAAACTAAAATACTGGCTTCCAAATGAATTAATCTAATTTTTTAGGTTAATGTTTCTCTTTTCTTTAGAAACTATCAATTTTCATTAATTTTTATACAAACTAAATATAATGGTATCGTTTTTATGAATGGTAAATGTTCCCACAAGTCATATTTGGAAATATTCATATTAAACAATCGTTAGTTTAATATTATAATTGTAACATTAACTATTATAAATACCATTTAATTTCATTATACATATTTCAATAAAATTCCTCTCACATTTATATGTCTTTCCATTTTTATAAATGTTAATTTTTTACTAATTTTCTATTTATTTTATATAGTATTGTTCATGAGGTATATGATCCCAGCATATTGGAAAGATCATAATTTTCCCATTCTAATTTTACTATTTTATATTTTCCCCATTGTGATTTTTTTAATTTTTCTGGGATTAGTTTCTGATGGATGCAACATTATTCATTAATGAAATATTTTAATTTTCTTTTTTTCAATGTTATGTATGAGTATAAGTCAATAAAATATAATACACAATTATCAAGAAAAAAAGTAACTGATAAATCATAGGTCTTTACATTATTCCCCCCTTAATAAGATTCATCTTGGTTATTTAAACTCATATTATTAGTTAATAATTGATGAGGGTATTTATTTTTCATGGGTTCCTCTGGTTCCCTTTTTGCCTCTTCATATTTATAGTTCATCCATAACCCATTGACAAGGTGAGTTGTGGTTTTTTTCTCAAAACTTTATCACAATAGTCCATGATCATCACTATATATTTCTCATAAAAGAGGCCATTATCCACTTGTATATCCTTCAGAATAAATACATCTGAGAGATCATGTACGTGCATTCTCAAGAGTGATAAATGGGACACATCATAAACTTGAACCATATTTTCTAGAAGTTCTAGCCAATATTCCATTGTTCCAATTTTATCAAGAATATATAAGGGGAAAATGTGACTAGGGATATTTTTTTCCTTTCATTAAAACCATAATTACTCTATTCACTCCAAATATTAGAAAGAAAACGTATTCTCCTACATAAAACTCTATGCCCTTTGATGGTTGTCATCATAGATCTTATAGATACTATGAGTATATTTTATGTAATATTTTATGGATTTATCCATTTATATCACCCATTACACAAGATAGGGACCATGTATCTTATTTTAAAAAAACTTCTTTTAATAAACAAGGAGTTCTGTATCACATTCCATATAGAGCTTCATATTGATCACTTTCTATAATATAGTGGAAGATACTGATTTATGAGAAACGAACTAATGGGATATGTAGATCAAATACACCTTTATATTCCATTATATATGATATTATATTATCTTCAAGTGTCTCATTGGTTCTTTATGATTTTTTGTATTTTGGGGGTTATAGGCCATACTGAAATTTAAATTAGTATTTATTGCATGCTAAAGACTTATTCAAAATTTTAAAGTGAACCTTGGAGCACTATAAGATTTTATTAAACCTGATACACCAATCATCCATACAACTTCCATTAAATATATATTTGAATGTTTTTCTAGAGGTAAATATTCATGAATAGTGTTTATGTGGGAAATTTGGGTGAGAATATCCACCAATATCCTTAACACATTTTTTCCTTTGGTTGCCTTTAGGAGAGAAATGATAAACTGTGTACTAAGGTACTCCCATTTCTATGTGGGTATGGGGAATGGTTGTATCTTCCCCCTTTATTTATTTGACTATGTTGTAACTTGCTGGCATGCCAAGAACATTGTGGTATTCTCAAAGATACACAATTTCAGGTTTTATCACTAGATATTATCTAAAAGATCACTAAGAATCTTGGTGTTCTATTAATGTTTTTTCTATATCTACTTCCTAATAGAATGAATCCACCTCCACTAATGTAGAATTATTGAATCATCCCATCATTTATTTATTTCACATTTGTTTTAAGGTTAATATAATCCCTTTATACAACCTAGATATCTTATTGGATATATGGTTAAGAAATAATTTTTACAATGAATAATATTTTCAAAAAGGAATAGATTATTTTTTTACAATTTTAATCATATTATTAGTAATTTAAAACATGAATGGAGACCTAAGGAAGGTCCCAAGAACATATAATACTTTTTAAATTTCTAGAGTTTAGGAAAATGTGTAAAAGACTATAATTCATGGTTTATAGAAACCATGTAGCCCATCCAGAGTGGTTTTTATAAAACGATCTGACCTGAGCCACATAGTTATGGGGGCTATTATGATTTTAGAAAAATAATATTTTCATAGTTAATGCATTTTTTGACAAACCATGCACCTAACCATGCGATGTTCCAAAATGTAGCAGTGACATGCACACAGTTGTTTCATGATTTTTATACCATGTGCCTAAACTATGTTCCCCCTTAATTTGAGGTGAAATGTCCAAAATAAAACTTATTTAATCTTGTATTTCTTTTATAATTTATCCTTCTTCCTCTATTGTATGAACATATATGCCCTGCTACTTGTGCTAAAAAAGACCCACATGAGAGGAATTGAGATATTCCCTATATCTGGTGTCTATTTCTCGATCCTTAGGATGCATTTTATCCATCTTGGTATGTTACCATAGTCACATACCTCCCATATAAGTTTATTTTTGAATCCATTAAACTATTTAGGAACAAGACCATTTAACCTACCCTCAGATCATTGGACTATTTCTTAGATCTCATCCAACCCTCTTTTAGTCTAAGGAACATATCAAATGAGGAGTCATTTATGTCCTTGATGTAGTTGGTAACATAAAATTCACTTTAAGTTTTGATGTCTCATAACTATGATGTTGTGTCACAGGCTACATTTTTTCAAAAAAACCAAATTCTATTGAATTCATCATTTATAATTGATCCTTCCACTTTATCCAACACATATTGAATATTATTTTAGTAATATATATTATGGTTACTCCGATAATATTAATTACAATGATGTTCCAACTAGAAATACCCCAATTTTCTAAATGTGTATATGCATATTTCTCTTCTAATGTGTTCGAATTATATTTTAAATTGGGTTTCTAATGAAATGTGAGTGTTTGAATAAGCTAAAGGGTTATTTCTATGTGTTTGTCCAATTCGAGCATAGAGTTTCTCTAGTATACAATTCCATTAATGGATTTATCACCTCTTTAAAAGACCCATTCATCCACGTAAATAGAATAACTATGCCTGGGTAAATTTAATCAGTTGGTTTTATAAAGTATTTATTATTCATGATGGTTTAACTTTTCCATAAATGAAATGAGAGGGGTTTAGTGAAATTTATTATATGAAATGAATGTTTAAATAGTGTATTTTCATTAAATGATTGAAATGGATTGAATGAAATTATTAGAACTAGAAAGGGTAGTATTTTATTAAAATCTATTTCATGTTATATAAAATGTTCCAGAGAAATTGTATTGTTTTTAATGAATTGAACTTTAATAATGAAAAATATGGAGGTTTTTCCCCATGTGTTTTGTTATAAACATGGATATTACCCATTTATATATAATGGTTTGTTAATCATATTTATATGAGATGTTCTTTCTCATATTGAATAATATAAATGTGAACTATCCTTGATATACAATTGTAAGGGATTATAAAGAATGGTGGAATCACACTCCCTTATATCTGGTGATGAGCATGAAATCTCACACTGTTGACACTACTAAAAAAGTAGGCTTTACGCGCCACATTACATTGATCAAGGGATGACTTGATGGACCACACACCATCCTGAGTGTTTTGAATGGTGTCTCACAATTTTATTAGAATGTATAGAATGTACAATATTTCTCATGATTATAGGAACTTTATAATTTTCATGAATTTCTTAGTTATGTCCTTGTCTAGCCAGCACTAGTATTCTAGGTATATGGCCAATTAAGTCTACACATACATGGTTAATATATATGGATTCAATATATAATCAAACTGTATATATAAATATTATTATTATTAATATATATATATATATATATATTAACCAATTAGACGTCCCTTACAATCATGAGAAGAAGTAGGTTGACCCACCATGTTTCCTTTTGGAGGAAGGCTGGGTGGTCATATATTTATTTAGTAATGTATACTAATTCATTATGTCTACACACTTTTAATTATGACTTCTGTTTGGACTATACATAGTCAACGTTGGTGGTGGCATACTGAGATTTTTATCTCACGCTATATTCAATATAACTATGGTAACTAATAAGATTAGAAATTTTTTTGTATTTATATGGAAAAATTCACTACTAAAGGGATTTAATATGCATACCTATATACGAATCATTGAATCAAAGGAATGAGAATTCACTCGAGATTCTAGTTGTGTAGTAATTTGTTCTTTTTTTCCTTTTGTATTGCATTATTGTAAGCCTATTCCATTTTTTCCAATTTTTGTATATTAGCATGACAAGTATCATGTATTGAAAAATCCATAGACACTTTTGATATTATTATTTGTGGTTCAGTTCTATTTACTCTTCACTAAATTCTTCTTAATTTATTTATTATATCTCTTAAAATATGTGTTTGATACCATTAGATGATTTTATAGTCATTGTGTCACTCTAATTAAAGGGGCTAGTCTCAAAACTGAACCACCTTTACACCCTTACTTCCAGCTGGTAGCCTCTAACAAACGTGGAGTTGTGCTTGAGGTCATGTGACCCACTTACTTGGGGTAGTTTGTTAGGTGGATCTTAAGTCGGGACATTAAAATTTGGAAATGGTAGGATGTATTCCTTTTTGTTATGATTTCTAAATATATCTTTTTCCTATCTAAGAACATATGGTATTCCTCAATCTATATCATACATAGAGTGGTTGGTTCCTTTCATCTAAGAGAATCATCTACCATATTCAACATTCCTTTATGGAAGGGAATAGAGATATTCTAGTCCTTGATTAGATCCAACCACAATCGATGATGCATGTCGATCTAATTCTGTGCAAATATATATTTCAAAAATTATCTTTTTGTGTATATATAAATTTTTTCCGTATAAATTTCGTGTCTCGATATCAAAAGAGAAAATATTACAATATATATAACTATATATCATTCGTTGTATAATTATATTCATGTGGATTTAACTCTCATGATGTATAAGTAATCACTTTCGGATTTTGGAATAGTACACTTCCATTTTCATTAAAGAATGAATAACTATAAATGAAAAATTTTTCCCCATTAGAGCTTATCATTCGCACAAGTTCACTAACTAATCTCTTTATCAGATCAGGGAAGCATTCTTCACACTCCTCAATTCAGATAAACATAACACTATTTCATGTAAATATGGTTAGTTTACTAGAAATAAATGAATATAGTTTTATAAAAAACTTCTATATAATCTATATAGACCAAGAGAACTATGAGTATTGGTTATAGTAGAAGGATGTGGCCACTCCTTCATGAACATATTCTTATAAGGATCCACATAGATTCCTTCACTAGTTACGACTTTCCCCATGAATGCAACTTCTTGTAATCATAAATGGAATTTAAAATTTTCACCAAACTACTAACCCTTCTTCATATTTTATAATACAACACATAGATTATCATCATGATCCTCTCTAATTTAATTTTATATCATAATATCATTAATGATGACCACAAAATAATTATCAAGATAATAATTAAAGACACAATTCACATAATCCATAAATATAGAAAGATAATTAGTTAAAGTGAATGGAATTACAACAAACTAAATGCCCCCATATCTTGTTTGCAAGGATGTATTTGGTAAATATTCTTTCTTGACCCTTAACTTATGATACAACTAATAGAGGTCAATATTGTAAAATAATGGAGCCCCATTAAGATGGTAGAACAAATCATCAATCCTTAGAAGAGTTTTTTTCTTTAATGTGATCCCATTAAGTTCTCTACAATCAACTCATATCTAAATTGATATAATATTTTTATTTAAACATATAAAATGCCCTCCTCAAGATGAAACAATAATTTTTATAAAACCATTCAAATAAATTACTTCATGTTTCTTATTTAATTACACTCACATAACATATTCTATTTCATACAAGGCCATTGATGTTGGCAAGGATCAAGGTATGTGTTCAACGGAGAAATATTCCTCCATTTTGTGGGAGGTCTAGGTAAAACTCTAGGAAATATATTAATGTATTCCAAAAATGTGGGGGTATTTTCAAAATTTATATATTCTATTTATTCATTTACTTCACTAATAATTTCCTTAAATAAGTATATATGAGCAAATTATAGATTGAGTGAAGGATGGAATATCACTCAGATGAAAATAACTCTAGGGATTTTTATTAAAGTCCACATGAATTTCTACTATTCTATAGTTGATCTTATAATTATACATTGAGATCTAATTTTACCTGGTATAGAGTCTAATTCCACCATGGATATGACGAAAAGATTTGCAATGAGATTATACTCATCAAATTTTTTACTCGAGTTTCTATACACCTTTGATGATTCGATAATTTTCTAGGATTTTTAGATGATAACTCTAATTTTATTAGTTAAGGATTAAAATTCAATATTAATTGTATACTTCGATGAAATTAAAAAGTGCATATAACCAAAGTAAAGTAGTGTAACTTCTTGATTTGATAGAACAATGAGTATACCTTCCACACCATTATTTGGGTCCTCTACATCATCTATTGTGACTGTGAAGGTATAACTTTCTTACCTTATCCAATGATGAGATCGATTGTGTTTACCTCTATTTTAATTTATTTTGGGCATGGATTATAAATGATTCAATCAATTCACACATTAATAATTGTAATTCATGATGTACTCGATCCATAATCCCCTTTTAATTTACATTGAGATGTTAAGGATTCATCTCACTATGATATCAAGATCTATATAGACATCAAATCTAATAATGTATTACATTAAACTATCAAGAATGTAGTTAAAATAATGAATCTTATAACATTATTTTCTTGAGGGTATTTATTGTTTAAATCCTTATTTTCCATGATCAAAATTCATTCTTGATATTGAATAAAATTATATCATCTTTTCATTTTTCCATTGTCACCATTGTGTCTCTCCAAACCCCATTTCAACATTCAAATCAATACATAATATCGTATCATAAAAAAGATACCATATTTCTATATATGGGTTATCATTCCTCTAAAAATCCTATAATATTTTCCCTAAGTACCCTTAAAAAGTTATATTCTTATTGATAATGTATTTTAATGTTCATTTCATATCTTACCACTAATTCATTTTCCTTTTGATTCAATTCAAATAATTATATCTCTAACTTTTAACATCAAATGGGAAAAATATTTGTTAAAAATGTTTCTCATGAAATCTTCTCACTACATAGAATCTATCTCCCATATTTCCTTTTTGTTCATAATCAGTTTCTACAACCTATCAACTTCTCATTATAATTGTAATACATCCATATATAGTTTATCTAAATGTGAATAATGTAGTAAAAACCTATCTTCTATAGAATTAATCTACTATTTGATATTTAATAGATTAGTAGATCTCCTAAAGAAGGTTTTCATTGAACCATAAAAAACTCAACTCCAGTTTTCCCTTCGATGAAAATCATGCCTCTCAACATGATTCTTGTTATTATTCATCTCCCAAGGTGGTAGATTCCATATCCTCAGGATGTTTTACATTACATCTTCTATGATGATATGAAATCAATATTTGGAACATCCATTGCAGTCATTAATTACATGATTCATCCAACTTCCTGATATTTTTTTGAAAGAATAAAAACTTATTAATAAACTTGTTACTTTTATTAGTCCTGTAATTCTATAGGGATTTTATGTCTTAAAAATTTCTTAAATATGTTCTTTTTATAATATCCTATAATAAAATTTTAATTTCTTATATATCATACATAATGGTTTATAAAAATAATTTTATTAATCAAATATATTCTGAAGGATGGTCAATATTGGAATGTATAAATACCCTTTGTGATGCACTAGGTGATGACCAAGTAAAAAAAATCCACACTTTGGTGTTATTAACCATAGGTATGAGTGTTTTAGATCTACATTCCCTAATATTATCAAGACATGGATTTAATTTTATGGAAATATCTCTTTAAATAATTTATTAAAATTCCAGCAAGTTTTCTCGATTTGATAATTATCCCAAGCGCTCTTACTAAAGTCTTACAATCATAATATTCCAAAATAACTAAACCAATATATGATAAAAATTATGGAATATAACCTTTTTTGATACATGCAACTACAATTAAATGATAAAAAACGTAATAAAACATCCTATAATTAAAGGATTAGTTTCTTGGAAATTAGAAATGGAATTCAAGGATACCATAAATAATAATGTAATACACACAAAATGATTCTTCATTGGTTAATCATATTTTTCATTTATTCATCACAAACGTGACATAAATCGTAATTACCAAGGTTTTTCACCAAGTTATCATAAAACATGTCATACCTAGAGATTAATTAGTTACCCAAATAATGGGAGAAATATCTAGGTGAACACTTTCATGTTTATAAATTCATGTGATAAACATGGGTCATAATATATGATTTTATCAATTAATAATGAATAATAAGTAATGTGTTTTGTGTAAAATCTTTTTTATATGTATGTCCTTAAATAACTGAACATTACATAATATTTATTACATATTAATAGATTGTGGGATTCATAAATGTAAATAATTGAATCCATAAGTTTTATTTCTTTCTATATGAATAATAATGGAAAAGGAAATGGTTTGGTTATTAAAAATATATGAATATTCATGTGAAAGGAAAAAATTCAATAAATTAATTCAGTAGTGTGATGATATTAAATATTTATTAAATATGGCATAATAGGAGGGAACTAAGGAATCCCATTTAAAACAATTTTTTTTGGAATCAATGAGATGTTAAGAAAATTTAATGAAAACACTAAAATCAAAAATTTAGAAAACATTATTGAAAATAGGTACTTTAACAAAAAATAAAAAGAGATGAATTTCCTTACCCTGAAATGATGCTTCCTATGATATGAGGATGGAACCTTGAGGACATAAGGACACGATGGAGGGGTTCACTATTAGGTCATTGTTAGAAGATCCACATAATGAAACTACGACCATTACACACCTTACCCTTTTGGAAGACACCAATATTATAAGGGGTTATGTTTCTATAACTTATTATTTTAAAATTGAAATTCTGTTTGGAAAAAAAATCTATTTAACATGGGCGAACCCTAGTTAAATTGCTTCCATCAAAAGTTCAAATAAATGGGATACAAAAGGAATGAATATACTGGTTGAAGCTATTTCTTCTAATTTCTTCATCAATTACTATTTTTTAGTACACATTATTAAATATAATTCAACCAATAACATTATTTACAATGGTTATATTGACCAATGGACAGATTAATAATCCAAGAGTCATATTACCTCCAATATATAACATGTCATTTTCTCGAACATTATCCACTATAATTCATATTAAGGATCTATATATTTTCCATTTATTAACCATTGATTATTTTACTATAATTTCATTAATTTTCTATATCATTTTTTGGGGGAGATGATCCTAGATTATTGAAAATAACCAATTTTCCATTTATAACTTTTTTATTTTTTTATCCAATTATGATGAATGAAATTTTAATGTGTCTAATTTATAACAAATATAATTCTATTCATTAATTAAATAATTTGTTTTTATTTTTTTATATGTTGAGTGAATATAATTATATATAATATAAGTCACAATTATTTATGAGAAAAAGTCACTAATATGGTATTGGTTGTTATATCGGCCTAGGGGATAGGCATGTGACTTGGGTAAAGTATAGGGGCCATAAATCCTTTTGAGAATTATTTATCTCAAGGATGATATGACTTATTTGGATGATGTGGTTTATTAGTTTGATGATATTAAGTAGTTTTAAATCATTTTAGTAAAGTGTTAGGTGGGGTTGGTTGGTGGCTAGTAGGTGGTTGGTCTATGTGATTGTATTCCATATAATCATTTCATTATTATTGAGGGTCTTACCAAATTATGTAGTGGTATTGAACTCCCTCAAAGTGGGAGTGGTTAATGGTATGTTACATGATAAGAGATGGAGTAAATGGCACTATTCTATATGATATTCTATTATATATTATGTAATAATGAATTTTTTATGGGTGTGATGGTGGTGTTTAGGATATTATGCAAGACCATAACCCTAGTGTGATGGTAGTGTTTTGGAAGTGATATATAAATTTTCCCTATGTGAGGGTAATCAATTAGATGTTATAAATGATCTTACCCTGAATAAGAGGGTAATTTTCTGTATAAGATGTATGATTATCCACTGACCTCTAGGGAAGTGGTAAATATTTTTGGATTGGGTTATACCAAATACACACAAGAGGGGGGTGAATTGTGAATTTTAAAAATTATTCTCGAATGAAGATGATGACTGAGTCTATCATTTTAATTTTTTCATATTTTTTATGAAGTAGAAATGAAACAATTAAAGGAAGAAATGATGTATAGTATTTCGTGGAACAATAGGCCCCTAGTCCACTCCACTAACACTCTACTATATGAGCTTGGTTATTTTCACTATCTGGTCCTCTTATCAACATACCGTCCACAACTAAGTAGAGGTAGTTGAAAGCATTACAAGTTAAGGATAAAAACAATGCCTTCTGGTTCATACACAGAACTAAATTCACAACTTAGTACAAGAATCTGATTACTCTAAATAAAAATAGTATTTCTCTTGAAATACATTCTAGATGATCATCAAAGTTGCAACAACATGCAACAGAGAGTAGGTAGATCGTCGTCATTAGAAAAAATGTTATTCAAATAAGGGAAGTTCATATTCAATCTAGTTGCAATAGATATAGAAATAAGTTTAGCAACTCCAACAAAAATGGATTCATGATATTTCAAAGATGTAAAAACAATGAATCTTCAAAGTGTTTCATCTTTTTCATCGGAAAAATAGTGTTTGATTGATCTTGATTGCAGCAGATCTATAAATCTAAAATGATTTTGTAAAACTATATTCTTGAAAAACTCAAGAACTTGTTATTTATTTTCTTGACGATTCATCCTCTTTTTTAATACAAAATAACCAAGATATATATAAAATAATAACTACCATTTTCATTAAAAATTTAGATCCAAAAAAGTCTCTTTTAGAATCATGATATCAATATTTTTGAATAACAGAGCATTCGTAACTCTCTTGAATATTTGGAATGAAATGATCCTCTTAAATCCATACTTTTTATCACAAATAACCGGCTTTGAATCAGTCAAAGACATGATTTAAAATTGTTCTTTGGATTCGGCTTGAAATCAGCCTAATAATCTTCATAAAGACCGTTTCTCAATAACGTCGTAATTTAAGTCTCTGACACTAAACATATGGTTGAACTATATAGCATTATTTCTATGAACATAAGGTTCACAACATAATGTTCAAAATGTATGTTTGAAAACACAAATTTGATAATCGATACTTTTTTTCTTCAACTCTCAAACGTATGGTACAATATCTATACTTTTATTTTAAAAAAAACATAAGATACATGATCTGTAAGGATCATTATAAAAGTAAGGTTGATGATTCATACTTTTATTAGCTTCCAAACATAAGGTTTATGATCTAGAAGTTTCGAAAAAATGTAAGGCTTTTTTCAAAACTAAGATAATGAACCATACTTTTGAGAAACAAACATAGCATTCCATACTAACGTAGGGTTTTTTTACCATATTTTTCTGATATCCCAACCGTAATGTTCCTTCCAGATGTAGTGTTATTCTTCCATACTTTTATCTATAACATATGGTTTCTTTACAATAATTTTCTAATATTTCATAAAGTAATGGACAGATTCCAGCCTTACGCTATGCTTCTCAACTTAGGGTATGAACAATGTTTCCCGAACACACGAAAGTGATTTCCAAACACATAGATCATGAATAGTGTTCCTATAACATGCTAAAAAGGTTTAAGAACATGTTTTAAACGATTACTTGGGGAATAAATTCATTAATATTATTTCAAAATATAGAAATAAATTATATAAATTTCCTAAAATATGCTCAAAGTAAAATCATTAGAATAACAACTAAGGGTATTTGTGAACATAAAAATCATCACAAAGAGATATAGTATTGTTCTCAATGATCTCCCCTTAATAAAAGAGTTTTATTTAAATCAAAAATTCATCAACAGTCTCCCTCTTTTTTATGATAAAAAAACCCAGGAAATGACCAATGAAAATATTTAACAAAACACATTGAATATAGTTTAGAATTTTTGAAAGAGAAAAAAATATTTTATTTTAACAATATTATTTCATAAATATTACTATTTATCTCCCTTTATAAAGTGAAATAAAATATCTTCCTTTACAAATAATAAAAATAATTTTTTTATCCAAAAAATAATCTTCTAAAAAAATTTTATGAAATTTGTCCCCTTAAAATGAAAATCATAAATTATTTTTCTTCCTATGAGTAAAAGATTTATATATAAAAAATTGTTGTGTTTATCCATATTTCTCCCCCCAAACATATATATTGTGTTTATCCATATTTCTCCCCCTTTTGATATAAAAGTGAATGATATAAGAAGGAATAAAACACATTCTAATGTAGCACAAAACTTATGTAAATGCTTCGATAAACTGTTTATCAAAATGTGAAACAGGATTACTAGAATTTTAACATAGACATTAAAATAATGATATTTAAAACATATGAAATTGAGATGAAAATATATTTTATTGAAAATATAATTACATGTACAGTAGTGATAATGAGAATCATGTTTGGGATAAAAATGTTTTGGAATGTGGTTTTAGTGCCTCCAAATGACCTCCTTGAGTTCTAACATCTGCAATCACAGGCTTTTCATCAGTCCATCTCCTACCTAGACTATGAGATCCCTTCAATCCTGAGTCTTATGGATATCCTAAATAAAATTGTCTCTAGAAACCTCTTGTAACCTCTCCTCCTTCTATATAAACTAATTTAGATTTTTTGTGAATCTGTTCAACAGAACCCTGATCTCTAGTTCATCTGAGGTAAGATGGTCAATAAGATGCTTTTGATTATCCAGAAAAATAAATAATAGAGCACTGTTACCCTATATGTCATGTAATTTGTCATTCATATTCCTCATTACTTCTATAATGGCCTGAAATAGCCTTATCAGATTTGGCGACATAATCGAGGTACCGACTTCACTGTTCCTGACTGTTTCAAACTGTTGATCTTTGAAAGGATTAAAGTATAACAAATCTGACTTCATTACCATCTTAGATTTCAGCTAACCATCTTCACCCAACATATAATTATTTAAAAACCTCATATTTTTGTTTTGATACTGAACCATCATTCATGTTCTGAAATTTCTATCTCTCCTTTTCTAATGCTCTTCTCAAAGCAACAATTTCTGATGCAACATTAGTTAAATTTCAATGTAGCTCCTCTTCTTCTGCATTCATAGAATCAGTGTCACCTTATTCTTGATTCTCAGTTTTATCTTACACTGGTTCTAGTAATACTAAACGTAGATATTTAGAATATGATTTCTCTTCATTTTCCCTTGGTACTGGATTCTCAACTGATTGTTCCTTTGATTTCTTCCCTGACTCATCCATCGAAAAATTCTCATTAAGAACTTCAGTATGAATCTCAAAATGATTCTCTTCTAAATTCACACCAGTAATATGTTTCTCTTCCTGAGAATCTTCTTCATTGAGTTCCTCCAAGACTGGATCATCTAAAATAGGGTTCTCTTGAACTAATTTATCTTGAACTATTTCATCTTCAACTAATTCCTCTTGAACTAATTCAGGTCCAACCACTTAAACATCTCTAGGATTTTCAATAGTTTGAGGCACAATTTATTTTTTCACTTGAGGAATCACCTCTATCTTGGAAACTTTTGGTTTTTCAATTTTCTTTACTGCAGGTCTTCTAATAAATATGCGGCTCATAATTGGTTCAGTTGCATCAGGAGTTTCTTGAACATGCTTCTCACTAGTCAAATCTACTTGATGTCTTTTTTCATAGAAGTCCCTCTTGAATTTCCTCATCCGTAGATGGATCAACTACATCAAATATAAATCTTCTTGAGGTTCCAATTGCTCTTGATTCCGTCATTCCTTCAATAGACTGAGCAGGTTACTCCCCTGGATTCAAGTCCTGGTCTTCCTTAGCTCTAATAGACATAATCATGGCTTTCAAAGTACTCTAGAGGAAGCCATTCATCGTTAGTGTTCTAGCATTTAAAATATTTCTATGATGGAATATTACTCTGGCATCTATTAATCTTACCATATCAGACTTAAAAATTAATTTTGAAATGAACATTCTATATGTATAGAAGTTCATTCTAGCCTCTGTTTGACCGTAGTAGTTAAGATATGTTACCATATATCTCATAAAATTCATCTTGATTTCATTAATAAGAAAAAAAATTTATGTATATGTCAGGAAAGAAAATCTTCTCCATCTCTGGCATCTTAGATGAAATCCCTGTTTGCACAAACCTAACAAGAATAATCTAATCAGGTTCCAAATCAGTCAAGAACATTTTTTCTTATACTTTTAGATAAAAAATGGCATAATGTCCTCTGACTTATGTTCATCATCTCCAATATTTTTTAAGTTGAAATGATATGCTCCCTCAAGATGGTAGTTTATGATTCTAGCTATTTCTATAGAAGAAATTGAAAAATCATGATCTTCAATTTTCAAAACTATGGTATCCTCATTATCTCCAAGACTAAACTGAACAGTTTTGAAAAAGTTATGAATCCATACCACATATAGAAACATAATATTGTTAGCACTGAATTTCTACTCAGGATTCTAAAATATGAGGGCTTGTTTTAGAATGAGATCCGTTTGATAATACTATTCCAAGTCGATTAATTTTCCTGGTAGAATCTATCTTCATGTCGTGTGTTGACTCTTTCAATTACTATATTCACTTTCCTTGATTCTCTATGTCTTGTCCATTTCTATTTCAATGCTCTGAAGGCTCAATGGTTTAGGGTTTATGATATTTAGACAATGGTAGACAATGTCGGTAAGGTTTTTTTGTGTTTCGAAAGATTTTGAGAAAATTAATGGGTTTGGAATTTGAAACGGTTTATGACATCCATGATTACTGTGTCATTTACTTATATAATAATCATTAAATTCTAAAATTAAATAAAACATACGCGTAAAATAATACAAATTAAATTGAATATTATTCTGAAAACAAATAATTAAATTATTTAAAATTTTGAAGATAAAAATAAAAAAACACTAAAAACTAAAAATTTCATTTAAATTTAAATAAACATAGAACCCCCTTAATAAAATTAAACCTCACAGTGGCAAGTGGTTTTGTAAAAATGTCATCTAATTTAATTTTAGTTCTTACAAATTCTAAGAATATTGATTTTTTAGAACATGATCTCTAATAAAATGATATCTGATATCAATATGCTTATTTATTAAATGATTAATAGTGTTTTTTGAAATATTTATAGCACATGTATTATCACATAAAATAGGTCTGTTATTAAAATTTAGTCCAAATTCCATAAGAGTGTTTTTCATCCACAAAACATTTTCACAACAACTGCCTGCATATAAATATTCTAACTTGGCTGTTGAAAGGGAAACTGAGTTTTGTTTCCTTCTAGACCATGACATTGAAGATATTCTTAAAAAGTGACAATTCCCTAAGGCGATCTTTCTATATAATATTAATCATCCAAATTCTGCATCTGAATATGAAATTAAATTAAAATCAGATTTTTTTTATAGATATTATATTGAAAAAAATATCCTTTTAAAATTCTAGAAATTCTTTTGACAACACTTATGTGAGATTATTTAGGATCAGATTGAAATATATCACAAATTCCTACTGAATACATTATATTTGGCCTACAAGAAGTAAGATATAAAAAACTACCACTCATACCTCTATATAACTTGTGGTATACTGATTTTCTAGTTTCATCCAAATCAAGTTTTATATTAGTACATATAGGAGTTGTATATGTCTTGTTATTTTCATGTTCAATTTTTTTAGTAAATCAGTAATGTATTTTCATTGATTAAAAACTTTTGACAAAATATTTTCATAAATTTGGATTCCTAAAAAGAAATTTAAATCTCCCATCATTCTCATTTTAAATTTTTTGCATTAAATTTGAAAACTCATGATGATGTTTTTTGTTTTTTGAACCAAAAAATACATCATAAACATAAATTTGATCCAATAAAATATTAGAGTTAACAGTTATTTAACCAAAGATGGATCTTCCATCAGAACAGTAAAATCCTTTTTCAAAATAAATGAACTTAATCATTTATTCTAAGATCTAGGTTCTTTGTTTAGGAAATGAAGAGCATTAGTAAGTTTAAATAAAATTGTTTTTTGTGAATATTCAAAACCAGGAGGTTGATCAGAATAAACACATTCCAATAAGTATCCATTTAGAAAGGCATACTTAACATCCATCTTAAATAATTTAAAGTTCATTTGAGTTGAACAGGCAAAAAGTATTCTAATATCTTCTAATATAGCTATGGCTGCAGAGGTCTCATCATAATATATACCTTATTCCAGATTATATCTTTTATATACTAGTATCTCTTTATTTCTAGAAATTATTCCATGATAATCTTGTTTATTTCTAAATACCCATTTAGTTCCTATAAGTGGATAGTTTTGAGGTCTTTCAATTAAATTCCAAACCTCATTTCTCTGGAATAAGTTTAGTTCTTCTTGCATTGATATCATCCAACTTTCATCAACTATGGATTCTTCTAATATCTTAAGTTCTAATTGGGATAGAAAGGCAGGGAATTCCACAAGATTTCCTAAATTTCTTCTAGATTTTATTCTAGTGTATATGAATCAAATAAAAGTTTCTAAAGGGAGATTTTTTAGGGTTTTAGATGGTCTAGGTAGTACACTATTAGGTTTTTCAATGTCATGTTATTTGGAACTGGACTGAATTTCATTTAAAACTTTTTCAAAATCATATTGTATGTTTTCAAGCCTCATGTTATCATTAGAGTCAGATTCATCAATTTGGTATTTCCTTTTATCAAAGTGATCGGATTCATCAAATTTCACATGAAGTAATTCCTCAGAAATCCTTTTCTTTTTATTATAAACTCTATAATCTTTGGAAGTAGATGAATATCCTAAGAAAACAACTTCATCGGATTTTGGATTAAACTTACACTGATTAGCCTTGGTGTTTAATGTGTGAACCATGCATCCAAAAACATTAAGGTAAGTTAATTTAGGTTTTTTTTATTATTCCATTGTTTATAGGGTATCTTTTAAAAAAAATTCTAGTTAAAACTATATTCATTATATAACAGTCTCTACTTACTGCTTCTTCCCTGAAATAGGTTGGAAGACTGTATTCATTTAGCATAGTCCTAGTCATTTCATGAATAATACTATTTTTTTCAAAAATTCCGTTTAGTTGATGTGTTCTTGGTGCAGAGGAGGTGTATTTAATATCTATATTTTAGAAAAAGGAATTAAATTCTAGTCTATCAAATTCTCCACCATGATAACTTCTTAATGACATTATTTTATAACATTTTTCCTTTTGGACAGCTTTGCAAAAACATTCAAATTTAGTAAAAACTTCATTATTATATTTTAGAAAATAAATCAAAGTAAACATAGAATAGACATAAACAAAAATATATACATATAATTTATAATACAAGCTTTTTATTCATGAAGGACCAATGAAATCCATATAGATAAGTTCTAGATGTTTAGATGTAGCAATTTTGATAACCAATTTGAAGGATTATTGGTGTTGTTTACCAAGTTGACAAGAATAAAAAAATCTATAACATTCAGATTTTACAATAGGAAAATCAAAATGTAAATGATTCTTAGATAACTTATATAATGAATATACATTGAAATGTCTAAGTCTCATATGCCAGATCTATGATTCATTTAACATTGTTTTCAAGTAGTTTACTTTTAGTTTGCATAAGGAATTTATGTCCAAAGTATAAACATTATTAGTTTTTTGTACTATAAATTTAAGCAATTTAGCATTAAAAATAGAGCAACAGTTATAATAAAAATCAACAAAATAGCCATCATCATAGAGTTGAGAGATAATTATAAGGTTGTGTTTTAATCCATGTACATTGAGTACTTTTTTAGTTGGGACATCTTCTAGATCTTCAATATTTCCACTACCAATACTTTTACACTTGGCGTTGTCATAAAAATGTCTAATCCTCCATCCTTTTGAGATGATGTTTTAAAAATCGATTAATTCCCACTCATATGCTCGGAGTAGCCACTGTCCATATACCATAATTTAGTTTGGCTTTTGCGACCTGCTTCCTACAATGGATTTTGAACTATGGTTTATTTTGGAACCCATACTTTTTGGGTTCAACAGTGTTAGCAACCAAAGACATGGGAATCCAGATTTGTTTTTCTATAATCAATAGAATCATATAAACTTCTTTCAACAACGTCATTCTTAATAGCACTTATTTGTAGTTTCCTTAAATATTTTTATTTAGATATATGACCTTTTGTTCCACATTAGTTGCACATTTTACCTTTTGTATTTGGAACAAAATAGTTCTTATATAGTTTGACTTTATTACCTTTACTGCCTATTCCATATCATTCATTTATAATCACATTCCTTCCAAGAATTTCAAATAGTGTATTTTATCCTTTTTCAAAAACAAGAGCTTGAAATTTTTATATTTTTAAATATGTTTTCAGTGTTTTTATTTTAGTTTTTTTATATGTACTATTCATGGCTGATGATTTATATTTTTCAATTAATTCTTGATGTTGTTTTAGAAGAGTGTCTCTTTATCCACAAATAATAGTGTGAATATATTTCACCAATTTATGTTTCTAAAATAAGGAATCTTGTTTTTCGTCCATCATGTTGCAGTAGGCTGCATGTTTATTATTTAAACAATTAGAACTAGAATCAGAATCAGATATGTAATAAAATTCTATGGCATCAACTTCAGCCACAAAGCACATATTTTATTTATGATTTGATTATTCTTTTTTTGACTGAGACATTAATGATCTGATAGAGTCTTCAGAAACAATCCATGTAGCTTTTATTTATCTTTTTTTATTTCTCCTCATAATCATTAAATTTAAGAATTCCTTTTTCTTTTATTATTTTAATTGAGGATAGTCAGTTATAATGTGAACCATCTTCTTTCATTCATGTCATCTGACTTCTCTTGGTCCTTTTTCATCCATTTTGATGGATTTTATAAATCTCTTCTTGTTTCTGTAATAATTTCTGAATATTCTGGCATGCTAAGCTAGTTCCTCATCTAAATTAGATGAATCATAATTCCCTATTTTCATTCTGATTTCTTTATTCATCTTTATGCTCTTCTTTTGTGATGATACATTCAAAGCAGTATTTTCTATCTTTATTAAGACATTATACTCATTTTCTTTATCATGCATCTCATATTTATACATAATAAGAGTTCCAATTAACAGTCTCATTGTATGATCTATGCTGGGTGATGATTTTCTAATAGCCTCTGATATCCCATTCCATCTAGGAGGTAGTACTCCTAGTACTTTTAGGGCTAGAACTGCTTGTCTAATAGGATCTAAAAAGGCTATGATGTTATTAAAAATTTCTATAAGCCTTCCAATCATCTGGGTGATTCTTTATCCATCAAAAATTATGGATGGGTCGAATTTGGATTTAGCTGTGGCATACCTCATCTTTCTATCATTTTTAGTTCCTTCATAAAAAACTACAATTGTCTGCCCCATTTCATAAGTATTATGGCACTAAGATACTCAGTTGAATTCATATGGTCCAAGACCACAGATGATATCATTCATAGCTTTTGATTTTATGTCGTAATATTCTTCTGTATTATTAGGCCATGTTTCAGGTTTCTCTGAAATCATATAGGGAGTTATAATTTTCGAGTAGTCTTTTAATTCAATTTTCATTAAGTAAATCACCATCCTTGATTTCCAACATCCATAATTTTCATCATTGAAGTAGGGAGCTCTAACCATTGACATACCCTCTCGTGTATGAGACATTGTGCTCTATATAATTCAAAAACATTCGTCATGTTTTAGATTTGACAAAAGTTTCTCAATTGATACCAATTGTTGGATCGGGTGATACCAAATATGCACAAGTGGGGGGACTGTGACTTTTACAAATTCTTCATGAATAAATATAATGAAAAATTATGTCCTTTTATATTTATATGAATTTTTATCCAGTAGAAAATAAACACTTAAAGGATTCCAGGATGTATAGTTGGTCGGGGAACATAAGGCCCCTAGTCCACTTCACCAACGCTTTACTCCAAGATATTGGTGATTTTCAAAATCTGGTCTTCTTATCAATAGATCATCCACAACTAAATGAAGGTAGTTGATGTTGAGTCAATAAGGTTTTCCTTATGAATTTTCCATTCCTTCTTGTTTTGAAAATCACAAACACCTTATCTTTAAGGAAATTTTCTTTTATAAGGAAAATTGCTTTTATAAGGAAAATTTGCTTTCTTAAGGAAAATCGCTTTTATAAGAAAATTTATCCTTATCACATTTTCATCCATATTTTTCTTAAGTATAAGTTTCGGATTCATTTTCTCGGAAACATTGAAACTTTGATATAAAGCATTCTATTTTAGGGTTCAGATTCTGTATAAGAACTATAAGGAAGTATCATTCCGAGTTCAGGATATGAACTCTGACTAAGTTCTATTCCAGATTCAAGATATGAATTCTGAAGAAGAATTCTCATTACGAACTGTAATGAAGAATTCCCATTAAGAACTCTAATGAAGAATTCTAATTACGAACTCTAATGAAGAATTATCATTACGAATTCTCATTACGAATTCTGATGACGAATTCTCATTACGATTTCTGATGACGAATTCCTATTCCGAATTCTCATTCCGAATTCACATATTAAACAGAATTTGAGTATCTTTGTTTTATACACACTGATTTAATTCAGACTCCGAAAAATATCTTTGTTATACTCTGAACTTTTATATTGCTTACATTTCTATAATTTGTCTACTTTTTATTATCTCCATTACACTCCGAACCTTCACTCCGAAGTTTTCATTCCGAACCTTTATGTTAGAATTAAAATGATGTCGTACATTATGTTACACTTGTTTTGTTATAAAACGATGTCGTCCATTTTGTTATAAACTAACCGTTGTCTAAGTGACACGTGTACATGTCCCTCCGATCTTTAAGGAAAATATGACCGTTGGAGAAAGAGCCGACCTTACCTATAAATAGGAGCTCATTTGAAAGAGCTCGGTGCTGATTGCTAAAAGGCTGACTAATCTGCTTGAAGTGATTTCTAGAGAGAGAGGCTCTTATTAACTCTCAAAGCTTCGTGCGACTCCGAATGTTGGTGATTACATTCGAGGGCTTCCGGGGATAGGAAGACAGAGGTGCCGACTACCTTAAAGTTTGAGGGCTTCCTTGCTGAGGAGGATAGAGGTTGCCAACTACCTTGAAGTTGAGGACTTGCGGGGATAGCAAGACAGAGACTCCGATCTTCGTATCAAGGGCTTACCCTGGTGTGGGTCAGACAGACTTGCTTGAATGTATAAATCAAGGGACCTTTATCCAAGGTTTTTGGATACCCTTCCCTTTGGGTTAAAAGACTATTATCTTGTTACTAGTAGTTTTACTACTTGTTTTTATTCCGCTGCAATTTGTATCTTAAGGAAAGTATAATTTTCTTATACTTCCTTACTTACTCTGATTCATTTAGATTCTATACGCTTTAAGGTAGAATCTCATATTGTAACTTTTGTTAAGTTTCAAATTCCGGAACCATATTTCCAGAACCTACTTTTGGAATCTCTTTCCAAGTTTAGTTCGGTGTTAGAGGTGTTGTGAATTTACTTAGTTTAACCTTGTTAAACTTAGCCCTTTCCTTTTCTTAAGGAAACTTTAGTTATTCATAACTAACTTTAAAGGTTCCAAATGAATTTTTAAAGTATACAATTCACCCCCCCTCTTGTATATTGAGCATCTCATATTATATTTCGATCCTACAATTGGTATCAGAGGTTGGAAACCTCTTACTCTATACCAATCTTACATTTGGTATCAGATCCGGTTACTGAAATACTTGTACTCACATACAAGTTTTTCTTGCTCACTTTTCCATTCCAAACTTTGTCATTCCAATTTATCCATTCCGAACTTTTCTCATTCCGAACTTTGTGATTACGATTCTGAGCTACTAACAAGTTTGTGTGCAAAGTTATTTCTAGTATGGCAGGAATTAATGTTGGATCAATTGACAATCTGAATCCTACAAGACCACCTATATTTGATGGTAATGATTATGAATACTGGAGAGATCATATGAAGACATTTGTTATCAATACTGGAGTAGACAACTTTGTCATGCTTACTGGTGATTATAAAATTCCTGACAAGGAAGTCAGAACCTTTACTAACCAGGAAAAGCAAGAATATCAACTCAAATATAAGGTACGCAATACTTTACTATGTTCAATGACCAGAAACATATATAGCCAAATTTCTTCTTGTGAAGCAGCTAACTATATATGGAAGAAGTTAGAGGTTACACACTTTGGAACTTCTATGGTGATTGAGACTAGAAGAGCTATGCTTAGAGCTGAATATCATGGATTCAATTTTCCTTATGGAGAACCTATCTGTAAAGTTCAACAAAGATTTTTGACTATTGTCAACAGTCTACAATCTATGGGAGAAAAAGGGTTAGATGATGAATCTCTTGTGGACAAGATAATTGATATTATGCCTAATGAGTGGGAATCCAAGAGAATAGCTATAGATGAGAACAGGAAGGTTACTCAAATTACTCCTGATGAATTATTTGGAACTCTTCTGCAACATGAGACTAGAATGAAGAGAGGTGCTGAAAACATCAAGAAAAATAATGGAAATAGTACTGTTGCTTTCACTTCAACTTCAAATCAGATGAAAGCGAAGACTCCTGAGAGAGTAACCAGATCCAAGTCTAAGAATGTTATTTTTCAATCCGAATCTAGTGAGAGTGATGTTTCAGAAAATGAATTAGCCAATCTTGCTCGAAGGATGAACACGATAGCTGGACATAGAAACTTTCAATCCAAGTATAAGAAGAAGGATAGGAAAGATAAGAAAGATGGAGAAGTTACTTGTTATGAATGTAAAATAGCTGGACATATTAGACCAGACCGCCCTATGCTCAAAAAGAAAGAAAGAAAGGAAAGACATTCAGACAGGAACAGAAAGAAGTTTTATAAAGCCAAAGCTAAGAAAGTTCTGAAAGCTAATGACACCTGGAGTGCCAGTGGTGGTGACTATTCAGATGAATCTTCTGATTATGAATCTTCAGGACAGAAGAATTTTGGTCTTAAAGCCAGATTACCTATTGATAATCATTGTCTTATTACTATGGTATGAAATGCTGAATCATTGACCAATGTTTCTTTAAATACTAATGATAGTAAGTATTATAACTCTTCTGATGAAGAATCATCTTCTGATGAGGAAAATACTTTACCTACTTTTGAAGAAGTCTCTAGGTTTGCTGAACTTCTTGAGATTGAGAATTCCAAACTCAATAAGAAACTTGATAAGGCAAACTCTAGGAATTCTATTCTTACACAAGAGATATCAGATCTTTCTAAAGATCTTGATAAGAAAAATACTGATTTTGAAAGTATTTCAAAAATTCTTGAGGAAGTAAGTTTTGAGAAGAATAATCTTTCTAAAGAATTAGAAAAAGTAATTTATAAGAAAAATGTTTTCGAGCCTAACTCTAGTTCTAAAACTAATGATTTTGAGGATAAAAACTTGGTTGTAAAACTCAAGTCTGAAATTTTTTCCGTAAAGATGTGTTTATCAAACTTTACCCATGGAAAGGAATATTTTGATAAGATGTATTCTCAAATACGACCTTTAAGAAATAAATCCGGATTTGGTTATACCCATGCAAAACCAGTTTTCAGTAACAAGTATTTTGTTCCTCAAAGTGCCCCATTTTGTACCAAGTGTCAATGTGGTGGTCACTGGGCAAAGAATTGTTCCTTAAACAAAACCCAATCTCTAGGATTTCACAAAGCTTACTTTTCTAAGAAGATGTCGATACCTAAAATTTTATTGTCTGGAAATCTCGGATCCAAACAAGTTTGGATTCCGAAAATCTAACTTTGTTCTTAATTTCAGGAAAATAACGAAAGTTCCAGCAACAATATATGGTACATGGATAGTGGATGTTCCCGACACATGACTGGTAACAAAAGTTTTTTTGAAAAGATTATCAAAACGAAAGGAGGAAAGGTAACTTTCGGAGACAATGCTAAGGGAGAGATTGTTGGTATTGGTAATATTGTTCTTTTAGGTAAAACCTTGATTTCAAATGTTCTTTTTGTTAAAGGTATTAAGAACAACCTCATTAGCCTAAGTCAGTTATGTGATGAAGGTTACCTTGTGAATTTTAGGAATGATAAGTGTTTAGTTCACAATTCCAAGGAAGAATTTATTCTCTCAGCCAACAGGCAAGAGAATGTTTACACCTTAAACTTATAAGACCTAAGAAGCCAAGATTTACCTTGCCTAAGTGCAATGGAAGATCATTCTTGGTTATGGAATAGAAGACTAGGACACTGTAACCTTAGGAACCTATGTAAACTCTCTAAGAAGAAACTAGTTAAGGATCTACCGGAGCATAGATTTGATTCTTCTAAAGTTTGTGATCCTTGTCAATATGGAAAGCAACATTAATCTAGTTTTAAGTCAATCGGTGAAGTCTCAACAACCGATGCATTACAGTTAGTGCACATGGATTATTTCGGTCCAACACAAACTGGAAGTATTGGAGGCAAATACTATGTGTTTGTTCTAGTTGATGATTACACTAGATTTACTTGGGTCTATTTTCTAGCAAAGAAATCTGAAGATTTTTCCTATTTCAAAAGTTTTAGAGCTCAAGTTTAAAATGAGAAAAACCTTCCATTGAAAACTATTCATAGTGATCATGGAGGAGAATTTCAAAATTCTGATTTTGAAACTTTTTGTAGTAAGAAAGGTATTATTCAAAATTTTTCAGCACCTAGAACTCCTCAATAGAATGGTGTAGTTGAAAGAAGAAATTGAATTCATCAAGAGATAACTAGAACCATGTTGAGTGAATATTCTATTGATAGACATTTCTGGGCTGAAGCTGTAAGTACTGCTTGTTATACTATAAATCGAGTTTTGATGAGACCTTTTCTTAATAAAACTCCTTATGAGTTATGGAATGGTAGAAAACCAATACTTTCCTACTTCAAGGTTTTTGGTTGCAAAGTAATCATTTTTAATACTAAAGATAACTTACATAAATTCACACCAAAATCAGATGAAGGGATTTTCTTAGGTTATTCCAGAACCTCTAAGGCTTATAGAGTTTTTAATAAAAATACTAGCACTGTTGAGGAAAAAATACATGTAAAATTTGATGAGTCTGATCCTTTTGTTTTTAAACCATCTCAACTTACATATTCGGATGTGTTTTCAAAAACTGATTGTCAACCTTTGATAGAAGAAACTTCTGATAAGGAAATTGTTCTAGAAGATACTTCAGAAACATTTACCCCAGAAGACTTTCTACCCTATGTTGATGAACAGGTTTTACAAAACCCAAATCAGGTGTTTCTAAAGAATCATCCCAGTGATAGTATCATTGGTGATGTAAATCAACCTGTAAGGACTAGAAGTTCCTTAAGAAATGAAGTAGAACATCTAGCATTTCTTTCCTAGTTAGAACCAAAAAGCACTGATTAAGCTTTAGGTGATGATGATTGGATTAAAGCTATGCAAGATGAACTAAATGAATTCGAAAGGAATAAAGTCTTGACCTTGGTTGAAAGACCTAAGGAAACTTCTGTTATTGGAGTAAAATGGGTTTTCAGAAATAAATGTGATGAAAATGGAGTCATTGTTAGAAATAAAGCTAGACTTTTTGCTAAAGGCTATAATCAGCAAGAAGGAATAGACTATGAAGAAACCTATGCTCCAGTAGCTAGACTTGAATCTATCCGTATTCTACTTTCCCTTGCAGCATTATTTAATTTCAAACATTATCAAATGGATGTGAAATGTTCTTTTCTTAACGGTTATGTTCAAGAGGAAGTTTTTGTTGAACAACCTCCTGGCTTTGAAGATACAAAACATCTGAATCATGTTTTTAGAGTTACCAAAGCTTTGTATGGCCTTAAACAAGCCCCACGAGCATGGTATGATAGACTTACTGGATTTTTGGTTCAAAATAACTATTTTAAGGGAAATTCAGATCCAACCCTTTTTATAAATAAAGATAAGAAAAATGTTTTGATTGTTAAAATTTATGTTGATGACATTATATTTGGTTCAACTCACCAATCCTTGACTGACTCTTTTGCAAGTCTAATGAAATCTGAGTTTGAAATGAGTATGATGGGTGAGTTAACATTTTTCCTTGGTTTTCAAATTTCTCAAAAACCAGAAGGAACATACATATCTCAACATAAGTATATTAAAGATCTTCTTAAAAAGTATGGTTATGACAACACTAAAAGTATAAGTACTCCCATTGGTACCTCAAATTCTTTAGATCTTGACGAAACTAGGAAACCAGTAGATCAAACATCTTTTAGATGTATGATAGGAAGTCTACTTTACTTAACAGCTAGTCGACCAGACTTAATGTTTTCAGTATGCTTATGTGCAAGATATCAATCCAATCCTAAGGAATCTCACTTAAAGGTAGTAAAAAGAATTTTTCTCTACCTTAAGGGAACCATGGATCTAGGATTATTTTATAATTCTGGAAATGATTTTGTTCTAAAAAGCTTTTCTGATGCTGACTTTGGTGGATGTAGAATGGATAGAAAAAGTACATCCGGAACTTGTCATTTCTTAAGAGATTCATTAGTTTCTCGGTCCTGCAAGAAGCAGTATTCAGTTGTACACTCCACTGCTGAAGCTGAATATGTAACAGCTGGAAGTTTTTGTGCACAAGTGTTGTGGATGCAACACACACTCACATACTATGGCCTGAGTTTTACTAAAACTCAAATTATGTGTGATAACACAAGTTCCATTGCCCTCAGTAAAAACCCTGCACATCACTCTCGTGCAAAACACATAGATATTAGGCATCACTTTCTTAGGGATCACACACATAAAGGAGATATTATTCTTCAGTTTATCGGAACGCAAGATCAACTTGCTGATATTTTCACAAAATCTTTGCCTTCTGATAGATTTGAATATATTAAACAAAAGTTAGGAATCATAACCTTAAGGTAATATTTCTTAATTAACTTTCTGCTGAAAAAAATCTCCTTACAGTAATAAACTCCTTTTCATAGGGGGAGTACATTTGATTGTTTATTTAACAAAGTTTTTCAAAATTTTGTTTCCAACTTTTTCGGAACGAAGATTTCCGGAATGGAACTTCCGGAACTACAATTTTCTAGAATGGATATTTTCGTACAGAATACTTCTGGAATAGAAGTATTCATATTGAAAATATCCGGAATGGAAAAATTTCGTACTGGTACTTTCATAACCAGATTTTCGTACCGAACCTTCATTTTTAGTTTTCTGTACTGAGTTTTTCGTATTTAGTTTTTCGTATATAGTTTTTCGTATTTAGTTTTTCGTATTTAGTTTTTCGTATTTAGTTTTACATATTTAGTTTTTCGTATTTAGTTTTTCGTATTTAGTTTTTCGTATTCAATTTTTCGTATTTAGTTTTTCGTATTTAGTTTTTCGTATTTAGTTTTTCGTATTTAGTTTTTCGTATTAAGTTTTTCGTACTGAATTTTCGGTACTGAGTTTTTCGTAGTTTGTTTTCTGTAGTAAATTTTTGCGAACTTTGTCTTTTCGTAATAAAGTTTTTTTTCGTAGTCATCTTTATATTACCCATTACGAATAACTTTCCTAAGCCAATCCGGAAGGTATGATTTCCTTACTCAAGTTTTCGTAGTAATATTTTACTTGCTGGCAGTTTCTTATATTTTGTTTTCGGATTTTAGTTTTCTTTTTTTTACTTTAATAAAAACCTCAAAAAGATCGGATTCAAGTTATCAACCGTCAGATTTGATCTCAGTTCATTCTAAACCATTAGATCAACGGTGGAAGGTGAACCGTTATCCCGTTGCCTATATAAAGGGGACCTAGATTCTAGTCCCACATCAGATTCAAGATTTCGCATGCTGAAGCTCTGCCCCTCTGATTTAAGGCCGTTCCGAACTTCAGTTTTCTCCGTTCCAAACATCCCAGAGGACTTCGGATCTGAATGTCTGCAGAGTTAGTATCTCAAGAAATGTCTTCAACCAAGCCTATTTCTCAGTGGTTAGTATACAGGGAAAGGTTACTCCATCCGGATTTCTTCAACAACTATGATTCCCTTATCTCAAAGAACATCAAGCTGAATGGCTGGGAAGATGTTGCGGTATCTAAAACCGTGAATCAAGATGAAGTATATTCTGATTTTCTTGTCGAGTTTTATGAATCAGTTTCTTTCTATAAGGAAGATGATAGAGAGAAGTTTTCTTTCAAATCGTATGGCAAGACATATAAGCTTTCTTACACCAAGGCTGTAAGCTTGGTAGGGCTAACTTATGAAGGGGAAGCTGAGTTTATTTCTCACGTATTGCCGGAGGTAGTTTCAACAAAGAGAAATCCTTATAAACTCTCGGACTGGCTGATGATAAGGCTCCGAAAATTGCTAGTCTGTCTACAAATTTTCGGATTCTTGAATTATGGGTACAAGGACTTATCGTACCGAGAAAAGGGGATAAGGACAGCCTGAAGAAAAGTGAGATCTACATCTTCGATTTTCTGATAAATATATGGAAGTTCAACTTCATGAGGCATATTCTTATAACCATCGAGAATCTTAAGAAGGGAAATCTCAGAGCACAGATCGTAATGTACCCAGCGATTTTGTCGAAGTTGATAGTTCGGTGCCTTGAATCCTTCAAGGTAGCTTGCAGATCTAAACCAAAGGTGTGTAAAATCTTGTTGGTAAGTGATGATACTCTGAAAAGAATGGATGTAGCCTTTGACAAGAATTCTGGAATGTTTATTGATCTACCTGCTCAAGAAGGAGTCGCTCCGAAAACTGCTGTTCCGGAATCCTCTAAGCCGGTAAGGAAGAGAAAGCAAAAAAGAAGTACTAGTAGAAGCCGAGAATCCCAAGTCTATGGATGTCCACTCCGCACCTCCCAAACCAAAGAAGAAGAAGGCCTATCCTAATGAGGTTGATGCAAAGTGGAGAGCTGATAATGAAAAAAGGAAAGAAGGGGGTCCGCTGTTCGGATTGGACCCTGCGGAGGCTAGGGCTTTGAAGGAGAAAACGGCTGATGAGCTTGAAAAGCAAGCAAAGGAGAAGAATCTTAAGAAGAAGATGTCAGAAGCCGAGGCTGTTCAAGCTTTGTTAAAGTTCAATGAAATGGTTTCAGCAACTATTCCAGTTCCGAGATCTTTCTCCCTGGAATCTCTACCTGAGACTCCAGGAAGGAATCTCGCTGCTCCGGAAGAGGCTGTTACTAAGAATACTGAGGAAGTTGAGCAAGTGGAACAAGTTGAAGAGGCTGCTGAAGGAAGTTGTGAAACAAGAGATGTGCTAAAACAAGTAGATGAGTACAAGGGAACTCCTTCAGAACACTTATCACCCCGAACATCAGAAGCCGAATCCTCAAAGCTAGTTACTCCAGTAATGGAAGAAGAGAAAGGAGAGGAAAAAGTTTTTCTTATCATGGAGAAGAAGAACATCTTTTACTTGATGTTGCTCAGAAGGAAAGTATAGAAGTTTCTATTGAGGAAGATGATGTTGTTCAAGTTTCTGATAGCGAGAAGAGATCTCCTGAACAGGTTTCAATTCCGGAAAAAGATAAGGGGAAGAAAATTCTTGCTGATACTCCGAGTTCAGAAAAGAGGATAAGAAAGGAAGCTGGTAGTTCTTCTAAGAGAAAGTTGGAACTTATTGACGAAGAAAACTCTCCGAGCAAGATTTCAGATTCAGAGTCATATTCGTTGGGACATGATTTTGTTGTCCAGTCTTTGAAGAAGTTGGTGGGAACCATTCCGACCTTCTCCAGTATTGACTCTAGATGCCAGATGCTCCAACATACGTTGAATCAGAAAACAGACTTCGTATCCATGGTTATGGATAAGTGTGTTGAGATTGAAGCCCAGTTCAAAAACTTCTTTATTGGTTACGAAGCCCACATAAGATCTTGCAAGAGGATAACAAGCTGGTCTAAGAAGACAGTGGAAGAGATGATGCTTTTCGATGAGTTTCAAGATAATGTTAAGGATGTCTTTGAGACCGAGGACAAGAAGTTCAATGAGTTGACTTCCTCCTTTGAAGAAAAGCTGACTGAAGAGAAGAACTTCCGGATCCAAGAAGTCAGGGATCTGAATAGGATGTTGAATTCTGTTTCTCAGAATTGGAAATTTTAAAGGGATCATCGGATTGATTTTAAAGTAAGGATGAAGGCTCAGGAAGAAAAAATCAAAGATCAAGAAGAAAAACTGAAGGCTCAGGAAGAAATAATTGAAGCTCAATCCGCAAGAATAGTGGTCCTAGAGAAGCAAGTCGAAGAAGATCATAAAGACCTCAAAAAGATCAAGACTATTCTAAAGGGCCTCATGTCTAAGGAAAAAGATCCGAAATAAACCAATCCGATCTTTTTGTTGTAATTTTTTTTGTTGTTGCTGAGATTACAAATTTTAATGAAAATTGTGTCGCTTGTTTCTTTTTGTTGTCATTACTAATCTTTCAGGTACTTTGTTATTTTTTTCCATTCCCTCCAATTCTTTTTGAAAATCACAAAGGGGGAGAAGGAAAAGATCCTTAAGAAAAAGAGGAACTCTAATAAGAGTTTATCAAAGGGGGAGAAAGAAAAAATACCCAAGGAAAAAGAACTCTTATAAGAGTTTGTTTAAGGGGGAGTTTTTCTTAAAGAAGACCTTCTTATGAAATATCACTCCGGAAAAATGAATACGATCCTTAGAGTTTTAAAGCCTAAGGGGGAGTTAGTCGTATTCATCCATATTTTTAAAACAAGGGATATAAGCATTAATATGTTTCTTTCTTCTTAGAATTTTTTTTTCTTTCGTAAGGATGTTTGTGCTTTCCAAAAAGGGGGAGATTGTTGAGTCAATAAGGTTTTCCTTATAACTTTTCCATTTCTTCTTGTTTTGAAAATCACAAACACCTTATCTTTAAGGAAATTTGCTTTTATAAGGAAAATTGCTTTTATAAGGAAAATTTGCTTTCTTAAGGAAAATCGCTTTTATAAGAAAATTTATCCTTATCACATTTTCATCCATATTTTTCTTAAGTATAAGTTTCAGATTCATTTTCTCGGAAACATTGAAACTTTGATATAAAGAATTCTATTTTAGGGTTCGGATTCTGGATAAGAACTATAAGGAAGTTTCATTCCGAGTTCAGGATATGAACTCTGACTAAGTTCTATTCCAGATTCAAGATATGAATTCTGAAGAAGAATTCTCATTACGAACTCTAATGAAGAATTCCCATTACGAACTCTAATGAAGAATTCTCATTACGAACTCTAATGAAGAATTTTCATTACGAACTCTAATGAATAATTCCCATTACAAACTCTAATGAAGAATTCTCATTACGAATTCTCATTACGAATTCTGATGACGAATTCTCATTACGATTTCTGATGACGAATTCCTATTCCGAATTCTCATTCCGAATTCACATATTAAACAGAATTTGAGTATCTTTGTTTTATACACAATGATTTAATTCAGACTCCGAAAAATATCTTTGTTAGACTCCGAACTTTTATATTGCTTACATTTCTATAATTTTTCTACTCTTTATTATCTCCATTACACTCCGAACCTTCACTCCGAAGTTTTCATTCCGAACCTTTATGTTAGAATTAAAACGATGTCGTACATTCTGTTACACTTGTTTTGTTATAAAATGATGTCGTCCATTTTGTTATAAACTAACCATTGTCTAAGTGACACGTGTACAGGTCCCTCCGATCTTTAAGGAAAATATGACCATTGGAGAAGGAGCCGACCTTACCTATAAATAGGAGCTCATTTGAAAGAGCTCGGTGCTGATTGCTAAAAGGCTGACTAATCTGCTTGAAGTGATTTCTAGAGAGAGAGGCTCTTATTAACTCTCAAAGCTTCGTGAGACTCCGAATGATGGTGATTAAATTTGAGGGCTTCCGGGGATAGGAAGACAGAGGTGCCGACTACCTTAAAGTTTGAGGGCTTCCTTGCTGAGGAGGACAGAGGTTGCCAACTACCTTGAAGGTGAGGACTTGCGGGGATAGCAAGACAAAGACTCCGATCTTCGTATCGAGGGCTTACCCTGGTGTGGGTAAGACAGACTTGCTTGAAAGTATAAATCAAGGTACCTTTATCCAAGGTTGTTGGATACCCTTCTCTTTGGGTTAAAAGACTATTATCTTGTTACTAGTAGTTTTACTACTTGTTTTTATTCCGCTGCAATTTGTATCTTAAGGAAAGTATAATTTTCTTATACTTCCTTACTTACTCTGATTCATTTAGATTCTATACGCTTTAAGGTAGAATCTCATATTGTAACATTTGTTAAGTTTCAAATTCCGGAACCATATTTCTGGAACCTACTTTTGGAATCTCTTTCCAAGTTTAGTTCAGTGTTAGAGGTGTTGTGAATTTACTTAGTTTAACCTTGTTAAACTTAGACCTTTCCTTTTCTTAAGGAAACTTTAGTTATTCATAAATAACTTTAAAGGTTCCAAAGGAATTTTTAAAGTATACAATTCACCCCCCCCTCTTGTATATTGAGCAGCTCATATTATATTTTGATCCTACAGTTGACACCTTTACATGTTAAGGCCAAAAATAATGCCTTCTAGGTCATACCCAGAACTGAATTCTCATCTTAGTACGAGAAGCCGATTACTCAAAATAAAAATATTATTTTTGTGGAAATACATTCTTATTGATCTTTATAGTTGTGATGACACGCAAATGATAGTTGATAGATCATCATCTTCAAAGAAGATGTTATTTAAATATGGGTAGTTCTGAGTCAATCCAGTTCCAATAGATATATAAATAAATTTACAAACTCCAACAACAATGGATTCATGAAAAATCTTCATTGTTGAAGCAATGAATCTTCAACATGTTTCTTCTTCTTCTTCTTCAGAAAAACAGATTTTGTTAGATCCTGATAGTAGCAGATCTGTAAATCTCAAATGACTCTGTAAAATGATAGTTGTGAAAAACTGAAGATCTTGTTATATATTTTCTTGATGATTCACCCTCTTTTTTAATAAAAACTTTCACTGATATATATATAATAACGATAATCATTTTACTTAAATATTTTGATCCCCAAAAGTCTCCTTTATAATCTTGATATTCAAATATTTGAATAACATAGCAGTTGTATCTCACCTGAATATTCGGCATGAAAATATCCCCTTAAATCGATCCTTTGAATAACAAATAAACTTCCTTGAATGAGTCAAAGACATTCTCTAAAATTAGGCTTTGAATTTATCTTGAAATCAGCCTAATAATCAGCCTAAATACCGTTGCTCAGTAATGTCATAATTTAAATCTCCGATGCCAAACATAGGGTTGAATTACATAGCATTCTTTCTCTGAATGTAAGGTTCACAATTTAAGGTTGAGAACGTAAGGTTGATAAACCAAATATTTTTTCTTCAACTCTCAAATGTACATTACAATATCCATACTTTCCTTTTTTGAAAAAAATAAGATACATGATCCATTAAGTTCATTATAAAAGTCAGGTTGATGATCCATACATTTATCAGCTTCCAAACATAAGGTATATGATCCAAAATTTTTCATAAAACATAAGGCTTTTTCAAAATTAAGGTTGAAGAACCATACATTTATGAAACAAACATAATGATCCATACTAATGTTGGGATCTTCTTCCATACTTTTCCGATTTCTCAAACGTAAGATTGGTTCTAAATTTAGAGTTCATCTTCCATACTTTTTTCTATAACGTATGGTTGTGTAACCATACTTTTCTGATATGTCATAAAGTAAATGATAGATTCCATCCTTACACTACACTAATCAACATTTGGTATGAATTTTTTTTCAAGAATACAAGAAATTGATTTCTGATCATTTTGAGTAAGAATAGTGTTTTTAGAACACAGAAAAATGATTTTTGAACACTTTGTGAAATATTCCACACGAATTAAATGAATTAATATTATTTCAAAATATAGTAATAAAGAATATTAAATTTGGGAAATTTATTAAAATTATAGTCATTAGAATAAAAAATAATGGTATTTGTGAACATCAAAATCTTTATAAAGGGATAGAGTATTGATCTCAATGATCTATGCTTAATCAAATATAGTGTTGTTGAAAAAAACTTTCTCACCAAATATGATTAAAAACATTTTTTTAACACCCTAAATATTTTTTTGGAAATAGGATTAATTTTTCCCATCCATTTTTACTTTAGGACATTTATTTTGTTAGATGTGTTAGTGGGATATAAGATTCTATTTTAGAAGTATGACACTGCTTCAGGCTTGAAATATACTACATGTTCCTCATAAAACTACAACACGTGATATTTTTCACTAATATGGGTGATGATCATGTTTCTCTCAAATCATAATATTGTAAGGGTTGGAGATTTGGGTTCAACATTTTCATGATATTAATTCTCTTTTGAATTGGGGAGGACATGGTCTAGAATAGGGTATGTCCACATGGAATAAATTTTATGGGATTAAGTTGTTGATTATGGGTGAAGATTAGGACATAAAAAAGTGGTTTTCATCATGGTGATTGTAGTGTAAGGATAAATTATATAGGTATATAATTAATTTTCTAATTTTTTTTATAACTATGTGGTATCTATAGAGGGTTTTTCCACGAAGATATAACATGTGATTTTATATTGAGTTTTATTACAATAAACCAAGATCTATCATGACCCATTGAGCCTTTGAAAATGAAATATATATTAAATAATATTATATAAGAGGATATTCATGCTGAAACCCCCTTTTTTGATGTGAAGGTTAATTAGGCTATTAATTGTATCGAGGTGGGCTGTGTCATGATGTCAAGATAGGGGAATATGTGTCATCGTAAAAGGGTAGGGTAAAAGATGACAATATGGATAATTATGTATAGGTAGAAGTACTATGTGAGGACCACTAGGATATAATGTGGTGCAATCAAAGGTTGTAATCATTTTACTATAACTATTTTTACAACTCTCCAATTTCCACATATATATTTTCCTATGAATCTTTATTAAAATGATTTTAATTTTATTAAAAAACATAAAGGTTGATACTTTTTCATTTTTTCATAGGTGATAGAACACAAAAAAATTCATATAACATTCCCCTTTTATGTGATATCACCCTCAAAACATAATGGTTACATGTTTCATTAAATCTTATAGACCCCTTCAAGTGAGTCTATTTGTCTACTTATGATATTATTTTATTTCACTATATATTTTATTCAATTATTCCCATTATTTTTATTTTATTTATTATAGGTATATTTTATAATTCATTATTTTATACCATGTGTGAAGAAAAAAAATTCTAATGTATAATATGATTCCTTCTATCAGTGTGATTTTAGTGGTCCTAATGATATCCCAATGGTCATGCTTAATTTTTTGTGGGTGTATGATGTTCAGTTTCACTGGACAATTATGTGCTTGAATTGAAAAAATGATTTAATGGGTTCTAATATTTCATTTTAGAATTAAATTTTTTCCACCCATTGGTGGGATTTTGATGACTGTAGAATCAATGATTCAACAACCATGTTATGGGACTATTAATGAAATGTAATTGGGAAAAATGAGGAAGCCTGTGGGATTCCCCTAAAGATATATGATTTAATAAGATTAAAATATATTCTTATTTGTGAGGAATATACTTTAGTGTGTGTCAAATGTGTAGTCTAGAATTGTGGTAGTTCTAGGTTATTATATTTTTGGGATATTTTTATGTGTGTAATATACTTATTCAAATCCATCCATGTGTCCAGATTGGGTTAATGCCAACACATGAAATAAATAATGTTATTATTGGAAGATTATATGATTTTACATGATTGTAAGGGGAGATATTATATAATTCAATAATTCTTAAAATATGAATTCTTATTGGTATATCATATTTAATCATGAAAAATTTATTAGTGATTATAAAATATTATGGGAAGGATTCTTATCAAACTAGATATATGAGAAATTTAAGGAGATGGAATGATGATTTGGAACATATATGGCCCATCGTTTTTATGATGATATCTGATGATATCTAGGGAAGGTTCATTTTTAACCCTTGTAGTGGATGTTGTGTGTTAATATTTTGGGAAGGAACTTATCTAACCCAAGGGAAGGATGATGATATTTGATTGTTTATAGAGACAATTCTTATCCATCTTTAGGAATATATGATGATATATTATGCATCAATAGTGAGATCTTATATGATCCTTGGAGAGGATGGGATGAGATTGTATTCATGGAAGGAACTTATCCCACCATAGGGATCGATAAAAATTTATAATGGTATCCATGGTGGGATGATTTTCATCAATATGGATTGATGATGAGATGTTGTTTTATCAATGGTGAGAACTTATCTATCCCATGTAATTTTGTGGTGTTTGATAATATTATTGGTGGATGCCATATATATCTATTAACATGTTATATACCACTTCTAGAGACACCCTTAGACTATATGATGTTGGGATTATCAATCATTGGCCTCACAATAGAACTAGAGGATCAAAAATGATTAATTTTATTTCACATTTTATTTAAATTTTGGAACATCAGTAGGAACTCTATTTTGACTAGCCTTTCCTAGGATCACTATTAGTGGTGGCCTACTTTTTTTTACTCACATCCTTCTATGGCCATCATAAATACATGAGAATGATTCAATGAAATTTTTTATTAAAATTGTAATGGAATTACTCATGATGGAAAATCTTGTTATTTGGTATTGAGAAGGTGAGTGGGGACCATGCCATGTGTTTCTAAACATATTATGGTTATATATATATATGTGAACATATAATTTATTTTTGATATTTTGGTTATATGATAGAACCACATGTGATATTTCTAATAATGGATTTTTTTTTGAAAAATAACATTTAAGGAAAAGTGGGAATCCAATAAAGTATGAAAAAGATAATCACCCAACATGATACAAAATAGTCGAATATTTGAATTTTATATTATAAGTATAAGTGAGCTCACCTATAAGGATAATTCATTTTAGAATTGTATCCTTCTGGTTTAGATCATCTTTGAGAATGTTTTCAATGTTGTATTCTATATTGTAGCAATTTTTAATGAGCCCTTACATAGAAATATTATTCCAATTGAATCGATGTGCCAGTATAATAAGATTGTTTTGGATCCAGCTACCCCACTCCTTGGAATAACTAACATGAATATGTCTTCCAACCAGCCTATCCAATTCCTCATGCATAGTAATGATATAAAGTCCCGTATCAAAGAAATAATTATTTTTATTGATGATTATTTCCCACTCATCACACTCCATCAATTTTTTACCACACAGGTGGATGTAAAATATAGAATCCTCCTTTTCAACATGTGTCAGGCTGGATGTAAAAGATTCCCCTGTTGAAGATTCTAGCTCTTTAGTATGGTTTTTGTCTACCTTTATGGAAACCTTCATAGGTATATTTCATTTAATCGAGGATCTATTAATGAGAGGAATAGGTAATAAAGAATTATATTTCCTTCTTCATGGCCTCTGAGAGTGCATCATAAACACATTTGTGTCTATGATAATGTTATTTCCCTTCCATGAAGAGTATCTTGTATAATCCTCCATAATTTCCACTTATGTGGACTCAAAAGGGATTCTAAATCAGAATTATTATCCTCATGGGAACTAAAAGACACATATGGGGTTCTCACCATGGATTGCATCCACATCACTCATTTCCTTGAAAGTATGGAATTATACTTTTCTAGCAATGAAAACCAATTTTTAGAATGGATAACCGTACCTCCAGACTAAACTATATCAGCATAGGATAGCCTATCCTGAATGTATTTTTCTATCATGTTTGAGCTTAAATTTATATTGATTCTATTTGTATTATTTGTAAGACATGTATAGTTTTTCCTATTTCTCAAAATGGTTTGATGAGTTTTCTTCAGGTTTGTAATTATGAAGTTTACAATTTCTTGTATCAAATTGACTAATATTATTTTCTATAATTACACTATTATTTTAGTTACCAAATATAGGGGTTATGTTCTTTACAAGTCATTATATGACCATTGATGCGAGTTGGTTTCATCAAGCATGCATGGATGAAAACTTGATGTATGTAGTGCTCTAATTCAGCCATGTTCGAGGTTAACTAAGACTAGGATGTTACAAAGTGGTATCAAATAAAAATTTATTTTCAATTTTCATTTAGTTTTGTCATGGTAGAATGGATATAATGTGATTTTTTTTTTGTTTTTGTGGATATTTTTATTGTGATAGCTAACATATGTTTAAGGGAGGTACAAATTATCGATCATTGGAATTTTATTCTTTGTTTTTTTATTATTTGGTTACATTTAAAAATATTATTCACTTTATATTGATTATTTATTAATCATATTTTATTATTACTATGGGGTAGTTAGAGGGTTTGAGTTCATGAATAAAATTATAGAATTTGTATTCACATGAAATTTATGTAACCACATGTGGTTGATCTTTTTGATGGTGATATTGGGTTCAATTATTTAATGTGTCAAAAAAAATTATATAAATTTTTACTAAATATTTTATGGTAGAACTATACCTAAAAACTCCCAAATTCTTGTTATTTATGTTAATAAATTATGATAATTTTGTTCTTTTTATATATTACTGACCATGAGTTAAATATAATGGGCGATAGAGAGAAATCAAGTCATGTGACCTTAATGGTATTGAGAATGTATAGATTATCCATAATCTATCTATACCACTTCTTACCATAAACTGTGATATCCATAACTATGATAGAAATATTTTTTATAGAATTTATTTTTAATTGTAGATATATTCTACTATGATTTCCTATAGTGGAGATCAATTATGGAAAGGATGAGAATTCCCCACCAGAATTTGAGTCGAAACTTCTAATTTCACATAAACTATATTTGGGAGATCCACTCTTAGAAAATTTATTTTTGGTTATAATGTCATTGGGGGGAGATGATCCTCAACTATATCGTTGATTGTTGAGATAATATGGGTGTTTTAGATATATTATCCAACCTGATGTATGTGCAGGAGTGTCCCCTTATAATCAATGCTTAGTTTGGGGAAAATAGAAAAAAAATTTATTATCTATAGATACCCCTATATTGGAGGGTGATATTAGTGTCCTGTATGATATGGCGGAAAATTTTGTTCTAGTGATATGTCATAGTTAGAGTAAAATATATTTTTATGTTATCCTATAAGGATTATCAGGTTCTACATTATGATCATTTATTTCAATGTACATTGAGGGAATAAAGGGTTTAAGATATATGACATTATACTCAAAGGGAGTTGTTAGTTATGGTATTTAACATATTCATTATATATATTCATATATATTCCCGCATATTGGATGATGATATTGAATATAGGACAAGACACATTGAATATGGTTTATGGAATTATATTCATGTGCATGAGAATGTATTTCTCCCATAATCATTATCAAAGGTAGTTAACTGAGACATCATATCTTATAGAAACCTTAATAAGGTTATAGGTTATAGTTAGTTGGGTTCTATATAGGGAATATAAATTAGATACTCATGTAGTAGAAATCACCTGTTTGATGGTTCCCAGTTGTGTTTTTATAGTTAGTGTAACTGAAGGGGTGGTTCATCTTTTCTACCAATGAGTATAGGTTCTCTGGATTGATACAATCATATAATTCCTATTCATCTTTATTTTTAGTGTTACCAATCATTAGGTAAGTAACAATCAAATAGGTATGCAAGAAAAGTAATTATATTTTAGGAGTTCTTAGTAATTATCTATGAACATTGAATTTTTTAAAATTAAATGTTTTTGAGGTGGATCATGAGTACCACAATATATTAGATGTTGTAGTTCATTTAGATTTTTAGAAAAATGTGGTAAAAATGGTTCTCCAAGGATAGGGTATATGAAATATATTATGAGGTACTTTGTAGGGAAGTTATGTAGCATATCATGGGAAATTTTAATTCAATTGATATCTCTCTATCTAATCATGGAGTCTATCAATATATGTTTTGAGATAAAATACTGATATCTTCTAATTAGAATTAGTTTTTTCAATAAGCGCATAATTTTATATATTTTATTTTTCATTAAGGATTGTGTATACCCATAATGTACCTATATAGAGTGATTTATATATATATATATGGAATATTAAGGGAATGATCTGATATCATTTAAATTTGTTATATGTTGTTCATAGTTATACACAATTATTCATTATTATGAGATTTTATCATAATAAAGAAGATTAGATTTGACGTGACCTTCAGAATGAATATTCTAGTTCAGTATCAAGGCCATATTGACTATTATAATCAACATGTATCATTATAATATAATATTTATAGTATTTATGCATAAATTGGTAATTGGATATGAAGACATGTTGGGTGGGACTGTTTTATCAGTAGATAGTTGATATTTTAGAATATATTTCTTATCTATTTATGGACAATGTGGGAAAAAATCAGACAATTTTCCCTCTTCTTGTAAAAAAGTGAAATAATATTTTTATTGAAGACATATTATGACTTCCACTGATGCTTGTGGTTGAATTCACAATTGATCTTTTACTATGAATATAGGCCCTTTCCATTTCACTTTATAGGATGGATCCTATAGTGCTTGGATTTTTGAAGGAAGAACAAATTTTTTAGGAAAATAGGATTTTATGACTGAGTACATCCCATTAGAGTGACATGGTTCTTTTTACAAAGAATTTGGAAGGTTATATGATATTTTGTATGTATTAATGGAAGATGAGCTTATTAGAATCCATGAACCAATATCCAGATTCACATATCTATGATCTAGCTAGATAGTTAAGGGGGGACAGAGTTTTCTCTAGGATTTATTTTAGATTAATTTATTATTAGTTATTGTTGAACCATCAGATATACATCATATTTCATTATGGGAATGGTATAGAATTTATGAGTACCTTGTGATGTCTTTTAGTTCTAAAAAACACACCACTAATTATATTAGACCTCATGAATAAAATGCTACAACATACATATATTATTTGTGATTATGTTTTTCGATGATATTATTTTGAAATATTATATAGGGAAGGATTTTATCAGTATTTAAATATTTTTTGGAGTTTACTTATAGAGATTTGATAGTAAGAAAATCACTTCATGTTTTAATTTTGGATTGATCTGTTGTGAGTTTTTTTCAACATTACATTGGATACTCATATACTATTAAACACTTCGATTTCCAGGATTTTGTTTCATAATAGTATATTAATAATGATTTAGATATATACAATTTCATTGGATTGGATGGTTACTATAGAGGGTTTACATAATAATTTATCCATTGGAACTAATTATGTTGACCGTATCCAAGAATAGGGTGACGTTATTCTATTAAAATCATTATAGGTGACCCTTTTATGAAATGAAATGGGGATTTATTTATACACTGATCATGACCTTAATCGATCCTAGAAATTCATATACCCCATATTTTTATTCATTAGGAGATAGGCTCATGAATTTTTTTATGAAAGAATGTGGGAAATATTTTCATGTTTCTAAGAAGTTTAGGTCACAATAGAAGAACTACCAGATGCATATTTTTGATATACTATGTTAGTGTGAACCCTAAGCTGTTAGAAGAAATATTGCTTCCATGACAGGTTATTGGTATTTAAAAATTCTCTAATAATGTGATATATTCTTTCATAGTGTGAAGAGATTCATCTTTAGGTAAGGAAAACCAAGTTCAATTGTTTTTAATTTTTTTTATAGTTTATTCCCCTATGAATAGAAATGTTGTTCTTTATTTGCTATGTAGGAAGACTCTGGTATTGGTGGTGTGATAGTGGTGTATTGGGTAGTAGATTATGGTCTTATTCACTAAGAATCTTTTTCTTGTTTAAAATTATCTATGATGAATTACAATTTTATCCTTGAAAATCACATATTACCTCTTAATAAATGAAATAACAACACATATATTAGATTAAAATAGTCTAGTTATTGGTGGTAGTATATATGGTGGGAATACACCACCTTATTTGTCTCTTTATATTGTTGGTATCCTTCAGGTTTGAGGTCCCATTGTGGTCCCTATTAGTATTAATGATGACTAAATGGAAGAATCAATGCCTCAATGTTTGTTGATCAGATATGTTTTACAAATGCATACCATAAATTTTATAATAGATTTTCGTGGCTTGAATTTTCAAAACCATAAATTTTCAATAAATGTAGGATTTCATTTTAAAAGTGAAAATTCACATTTAAAAAAATTAAATAAATTGAATATTATTTTTGTATTCAGGATATTAAAAATATCTAAAGGTTAATTTTTCATAGTTTTCTATGGCTGTTGAATTTTTGGGTAAAAATTAAATACTGTTTAAATATATAATCTATTTTATGATATTATAATGACCCAATAGGTAAGTCATAAAATAATAAAAATATGTTATTCATTAGTTATATTTTTTACATTTATAATAATTTAATTTTAGAATTTTTTGAGTTATTTTATGATGCCTTAGTGGACCCTGTAAGACATATAAAATATTTTTACATTTTAAAATTATTTCCTAGAGATTTTGACCCCACTTTACATAAGAAAGCATAATATTTTATGATGTTCAGCCATTGGTCATATAAAATAATGTTTTTCAATCCCCTTTGGCATGAAATATGGTAAAAAACCAAGGGTTGGTTTGTGGTTTTGATAAGTTTAATTATATAGATTCCAAAGACAATGTTTGTGAAATATTAATGAATTCCCCACTATTTTCCTATATAAACCCGCCCAATATCCCACTTATCATCACTCAAAACCATTTGAGCACGTACCGAATCTTCCCTCCTCTATCTAAAATCCTCCCAAGGTGCCCCAAGATCTCTAAAAGCATCTCTCGAGCCTCTCTTAAGCCTTTGGGATCGCACTTCCAAGTTAGGGATTTCTTCCTTTCTTATTTTTGTCCAAGTTTCATTATATTATTATACCCATTCATTTTCAAATGAAAATGTTGGTATTTTATTTCCCACAACCTCATAAATTAATCCTTATGTTTTAATTACTAGATACCTCTTTCCCTCTAATTAATCCCTCCCATGAACACCTGTTACAATGCAAAACAATTTAGAAGAGTTATTCCCATTCTCCTATTTCTTCACGTTTCTTTAATATGTTACACCTTATATTTCGAAATTTCATGTTTTGGTACTTAAAGTTATATAACCCCTCTTACATTAAATTTCTTTTAATTGTGATAAGATATACCTTTCAATCTAGTCAACCATTTTTTTGAATTTTTATGTCATGTCATTATGCTGCCAGAATTGCACTGTGTTTTTCCCTGACAAATCATCATGTGGTGAATACCATAAAAATTTATCTATCTATGGTATACACCATTAATCAAATGTAGCTATTGATTATATAATTTAATTTATGTATTCCACATTTGTTTATTATGGAATAAAATATGATTCAAAATGATTCCATCTTACATGATCCATGTGGCACACTTATGCATGAAATGAATTGATTAGAAATGGTGCGCCCGAATAGAGCACCAATGCATTGGGTAAAGAATAGTATCACTATACTCAATGTTCATTGAGATTTTTCTCATTATAATTCACGTTTAATTAGGGTTTAATCTTTTTAATATAAGTTCAATGAGGTTTTACTCATCTTCGATGTGCAATGTTCCTTAGATCATGCTAATAGCATATTAAGTGTTATTGCCACATCTCCATGCTGTAATAATCATACTATATCACGAGTTTATGTTCATGTTTATCTTATGATCCATTTAAATTCATGTTGACTACCATGTATTTCATTCATCATTTTATTTTATGTTTAGTCCCTTACTTGGATTTATAGCTCACCCTTTTCTTATGTATGTCCTCCTGTTATCCCATTAAATGCTAAGTATTGTGGAATGTTGTGGTCATGTAAAAGAATTATTCAATAAAGATACTGTATTTTATGTCTTAAGGTGTCATGTAATGTTCCCAATTTTCCCTGACAATATAACTCTCAATCCTCAGGGTTTTCTTTAGTGCAAGTTCATGTAATAAATCATGTTTAAGTGTGTATTTGAGAGAAGGGTTATTATAGTTGGTATTAGAGGGAGGTTTTGTTATTTTTGGGATCAGGATTAGAAAACCATAATCGAATCCATAGGGATATGACTTTGTATAATAAAAACATCCCTACATTTTTGTGAGTATAGAGTATGTGGTTTGTCAAGAAAATACATTCTTGTCTGGATAAGAATAAGTAGAAGTGTCTCTGGAACAGATGTATCTAGGGGTAAATCCTAAAAATACTACATTCAGCTAGACCCAAATAGAAACAGGTGCATGAAAATAGGCCTTTCTATACTTTTGGTCTGAAAATCTGTGTGTATATTCTTTGGTAAATTCATAAACATGGTAGAAACCATTATTAAGATAATTAAAAAAGCAATCTTATGAATATATTTTGGGAATTAGATCATGGAAAATATAGATGGAAACCTATAAATTCATAATTTTAGTAAATAATTGTAATTTAGAAGTTATCCCCTTTGTCATTGGATTCTACATTATTTGTTACCCCAAAAATCTGTTTATTCCTACCAATGATTGGTAAAAAGAGGTATTGGGCTAATAACCATTGCAATGATAAATGTGATGACTGTTCAAATGAGATCCCCAATCCAATGGTAGTGGTAATCACAAATTTTTTCATGATACACTCTCAGTTAACTAAATTTTTTAATAGAAACATGGGTTAAGAGGAACATCAACCCCCCCCCCCCACCCCCAAGAATCAATAAGCTGTAATCTAGAGAATAATGAGACAACGTCCTCAAACTATCATTGATTCATCTAATCCCTCAGTCACTGAACAATGGATGAACTCCAGTGAGAAGAAGTTCTCCATCCTTTATATTCCAAACAAGAGAAGGTTCTTTTATATTCTTATCATATAGAGGGTGACTCTGATCAATGCTGGACACTACTAAAAAATATAAGCCCTGAGGAGGAGATTCAGGCATTGATATTGAAGGATTTTTTGAAAAATGTTTTTCAAAAAATATTTTCCTCGCACCACCAGAAATAATATGTAATGTTACTTCCTTACCCTCAGGAAAACAGATAAATTATCCATCTGAGAATATGAGAAAATATTTACAAGTCTTGCAAGATACACCTACGGCATTGTCGTTACACCCAAATACAAGGTTGGCCACTTTTTTGGTGGGATAAAACCCAGACCACGAAAATCCCTAGAGATTTACGACATTCAGAGCTATGAGGAAATTTTCTGGTGTTCCCTCAATGTTGACATGGAGATCAAATAATATCAAGGGTTTCATGGGGATATGAAGTTGAAGGTGGATATTAGTTCTGGTAATCCCATGGATAAATCAAACAGTGCTATGAAATTCCAGCATCCCACATGGAGAAAGTGTAGAAAGAAGCACCATACAAATTTCCAGAAGGGGACGAGGAAATGATTTAGGTGTGGACAAGAACAGAACCTATCAATTAATTTCTGATAAGAAAAACATGCTACTATGATAGAGGATAGGAACAATCTGTTTGAACCTCAACGCATTGTTCATTTCATAAATTATAAAGAACCATGATACTTTTCAAACCAGTTCCCTAAGCCATGATTTTTCATAGGTAACCAATGACATACAATATAGAAAGGGAAATATATTTCCTTCACTAATTACAAAGAGAACCCCAATAATAAAGTGGTGATAGTTATTATAGTTATAAATTCAAGAATAGAAAACATAATATCTGATTCTAGTTCTAATAATTCATTTATATCCCTAAAGTTTAGTAAAAAATACCCAACACCACAAAAAATAATGGAAGTAGATATGTGAGTGAGAATGGAAAATGGGAAAAATATTGAATCCCCTGAATATAACTCCTCCCCTGTCAAAATTTGTGTATTGAACTTCCCGACGAACCTCATCATACTCCCTATGTTGTAATTTGATGTAATTAATAGCATGGGTTGGCTTTACATATATATAGAAAACATAAATTTCTATGAGAGGGAAATCACTCTCTATATGGAGGTGTGACCCCCCAATTCTGTACAAATGCAAGTAGAAGGATGAATCTTCCTTAGCACCATCATCTCAAGCACGAATATTATTACCCTATAAGCATACATATCTTGCTCAAATGAATGATTCTATGGAAGCAACCATCCTTGATGACATGGATATTATGACGGAATTTATTGAGGTGTTTCCTAAGGAATTTCCTGGACTTTATCATAGATGAGATGTTGAATTCTTCATTTCTCTTACACCTGGGGATTTTCCAAAATCCCATACACCATATAAAATGGATGTTGTGGTGCTTAAGGAGATAAAGGAACAACTCTAAGAGAATCTGGACAAAGGTTTTATTTTCCCAAGTCCTTTACCATTGGGTAAACAAGTCCTCTTCGTCAAAAAGAAGGATAAGTCATTGCGCCATTAAATTGATTATCGTGAGATCAAAAAATTCACGATAATGAACAAGTATCCTCCACGACGAATTGATAATTTTTTCAATCTGCTATGTGGAGAACTATACTTCTCCAAGGTATATCTACGGCTAGGATATTAACAAGTAAGGGTAAAGAAGGGGGATATCCCCACGACTACTTTCCATAAAAGGTACAGGAAACATGAATTCATAGTAATTAATTTTAGACACACTAATGCTCTATAAATATTTATATACATGATGAATTGATTATTTAGAGATTACATCAAACAAATTTATTGTAGTATTTATAGAATATATTATAATATTCTTGAAAAAAAGTTGTAGCATAAGGTGCATCCAAGAACTGTTCTAGAGACATTGGGAAAGGATAATCTCTATGAAAAGTACAAAAATGTTAGTTCTAGTTGAAGGAGGTCTCATTTTTGGTACATATTATCACAAGAAATGGGATATTTGTGGATCCCTCAAAGAAAAATATACTTGAAGGAAGGTCGAGGCCAACATCTCGGATGGATATCCATAGGTTCCTTGGGTTATATCGATATTATTGCCAATTGGTGAGAAATGTTTCAATATTGTAGAACCCTCTTAACAAGCTAACTCGAAAGGGAGTCAAGTTTTCTTGGAGTGATGAATCAGAATAGAGATTCTAGGAGTTGAAGAAGGAGGCTCATCACTGTGCATTTGCTCTCACTACTATCAAGTTGAGAACTTTTTATGGTAATTAATGATGATTCGAAGAAGGGATTGGGCTATGTGTTGATGAAAAATGGAAAACTCATTGCCTATGCTTCATGTAAATTCATTGGTCATGAGAAAAACTCTACAACACATGATATAGAGTTGGTTGTAGTAATCTTCCCATTAAAATTATGGAAAAATTACCTATTTGGGGAGAAGTGTGGAATATATACAGATCACAAAATCCTCAAGTATATATTCACATAGAAATAGTTTAACATGCACCAATAATGATAGTTATAACTAATCAATGACTATGACTGCTCAATCCATTACCACCCTAGGGAAGCAAAAATGGTGGAAGATGCTCTAAGTAGAAAGGACCCAGTGATTCTATCATTAATGATATTAAAAATTGAACCAATCTTCATCGATTTTATAATGATAGACATGGGAATGATAAATAATGATACATCATAAATCCTTTCAAAAATTATTTATCAACTGTCTATTTTGGAAATAATAATGGATGCTCAAAAGGATGATGTCGAAATTCAGAAGAAAGTGAAAACTATTAAAAAAATTAAATCCTTGGAGATCAATGTTAATGAAGTATGAATTTTTAGATTTGGGTCATTACTCTTAATTCAATCAATTCCATATTTAAAGGATGAAATTTTGGATGATTCTTGTAGTTATAATTTCTCCATTAACATAGGAATCACAAAGATGTATCCTGATATTTGAGGGAATTATTGGTGGGATAACATGAAGAAGGACATTTTTGGGTATACATCAAACATCCTAGTATTTTAGAATGTGAAGTATTATAGGTAGAAGTATAATAGGATGATGAAACCATTATCCATACCAACATGGAAATTGGATAATATACCAATGGACTTTTTCTATGGACTTCTAAAGAAATTCAAAGTAATCAATTCTATCTAGGTTATTGTGATCATCTTACCCAAACTGCGCACTTCATTGAAATTCAAGAGGGTTTCTCATAGGATCAACTGGAATAGATATACAAAAGATAATTTTTAAGGCTACAAGGAGTACCACTATCGATTGGATCTGATCGATATCTAATATTCACCTCTTTGTTCTGGAAGAGTCTCTAACAAGATCTGAACACTGGGCTAAATTCAGTACAGATTCTCATCCTTAAACTAATGGCCAATCTTAGCAGACTATACAAAACATTGAGGACATGGTGAGATCATGCTTAATGGAATTAAAAGGAGGATGGGATCAACCTCATACTCTAGTTTAGTCCTCTAATAATAACAATTTTTACTCAAGAATCAAAATGAAAACTTATTAAGACTTTAATGGGAAGAGGTATAAAACACTGGCATGTTGGGATGATGTTGGGGAGAAAAAACTCCAAGGTCCCGAAATGGTCGATGAAATATTGGAGAAGGTTAAGACCATCCAGCAGCACTTTAATGCTTCTTAGAGTCAAACAAATGAACAATATAGATAATCATTGATGAGAGCTAGTGTTTAGTGTCAGAGTCATGGTATTCCTTAGAATTTCACAGTGGAATAGAGTTATGAGAATTTGGAATAAGGAAAAACATAATACAAAGTATATATCCCCTTTTTAGATCCATTATCACATTAGAGAAGTGGCCTATCAACTAGAACTACCACCAAACCTATCTCAAGTACATGATATATTCCATGTATCACTCTCGAGGAATTACATAACTGACACATCACATGTACTCAATCCAAAGGTGGTATCATTGTAAAATGACCACTCCTATGAAGATAAAGTTCTATGAAATATGACAGTTCCCCTTTTCAAGGTGTAGTGGTGGAACCACATATTTGAAGAAGAAACATGGGAATCAGATGAATTAATGAAGCTAAGTTACCCTCATATTTGTTTTGTGGGAAAATGAAATTTCAAGGTTGAAATTTCTTAAGGGGGAAGATTGTAACAACAAAAAAATTTATTAATTAAAATAAATCTTGTTATAATTAAATTTAATATTATGTAAAATTGTTATAAAAAACATATTCACTTACATGGTTTTCTGTTTATGTATTTTAAAATACCATTAGGAATTGTTACTATTGGTAATATAATTGTTAAATAGTGGTCACACAATTACTATAAATAAAGGGCTTCAAAAAATCTAATTTACTCAAATAAAAGGAGTGATGGCATCATCTATTATAATTTCTCTATATGTAGCCCAGTTGTCAGAGATTGGGAAGGAGGTAGCATCACTGGGCTTCACTCTAAGCCAAGACCCAGAAGAGCTTCAACACATTATGCTTTTACTGAACCACATACATGAGAAGTGAAAGTTAATATAGATTACAACATGAGAAATGTTATCCATGCTGCCCGAAGAGTCTATCACCAACCCATACGATACCCTTAGGTCATATGCGGGTGTAACATGGGTGTATGTAACAATACCCTAGCACTTTGATTATGAGAATTTTTTATATAATGAATATAAATTCATTTTATTATCATCACATTGTAAATGGTTTTTAAAGAATAAATAGTATTTTTATTTATTATTCAAATTCAATTAAGAAAATTATTTAAATGAATTAATAGTTTTTTGAATTAAATAATCCTCTAATAAAATATTACTACTAAATTAATTTTTATTTATTATAAATTATTTTATAATTTTTAGAAATGCAATTATAATTTTTATTAATGTTTGAAAATAGTTTTTGTTAAAACCCATGAATTTTTAATAAATGTCAGTTTTTATTTTTAAAGTTAAAATTATCATAAATAGATAATTATTTAGATAAAATCAGTATTATTATTTTATTGAGGATGTTGAAATTATCTAATGGTGAATTTTACACAAATTTCTTAGATAGTTAATATTTTGGGTAAAAATTATATACCGTTTAAATATATAATGTGTTTTATGACATCATAATGACCCAATAATGATGTAATAAAATTACAAAAAAAGGATATTGGACAACATATGTTTTATCATTAAAAAATGATTCTTTATATTGTCTGATTAATTTTATGATTCCTTAGAGAACCCTCAAAGACTTAAAAAATATTTTAACATTTTAAATTGATTGCCTTGAGAGTGTAACTCACCCCTACATAAGAACGCCTAATATTTTAAGAAGTTTGGCCATTTTAATTATAGAAAAATGTATTCCACTCCCATTTAGAAAAAAAATTGTCAAAAACCATGGGTTGGATTGTGGTTTTGATTGTATTAATTACAAAGATTCCAAAACCAAATTTTGTGAAATATTAAAGTATTCCACTATCTTTTCCTATATAAACCCACAAAATATCCCTCTTATCTTCACTCAAAACCATTAGAGAATGTCCAAACTCTTCCCTCCTCTCTCTAAAATCCTCCTAGGGTTCCACATGCTCCCAAGAAGCCTCTCTCTAGCCTCTCCCCTGCCTTTGGGATCATTCTTCCAAGGTAGGGATTTCTTTCATTCTCATTTTTGTCCCAGTTTCATTAAATTATTATACCCTTTTATTTTCAATTATAAATTTTGGGGTATAATATCTAACTTCCCCATAATTTTATCCTTATATATGAATTATGAGAGTCCTCTTTTCCTCTAATTAAATACTCCCATGAACACCTCTTACCAAACCCAAATTTCATAAGAGTTATTCCCTTTCTCTTCTTTCATCAGGTTTCTTTAATATGTTACACCTTCTATTTCAAAATTACATATATTGGTACTTGTATCTATATAACCCCTCTTACATTAAATTTATTTTAAATGTGATGAGATATCCCTTTCTAACTGATCAATAATTTTTATAAAATTTGATGTCGCGTCGTTATGCTGCAGAAATTGCACCTTGTTTTTTCAAAACAAACCTTCATGTAGTGAATACCATACTCATTTATCAATCTAGGTAATTCACCATTAATCACATACAGTTATTGATTAAATAATTTATTTTATGTATTAAAAATTCATTTATCATGGAATAAATGATGATGTCAAATGATTTCATGTTATATGATCCACGAGGCACACTTATGCATGAAATGAAATGATTAGAAATGGTGCGCCCAAATAGAGCACCAATGCATTGGTTAAAGAATAGTATCATGATACTCCACGTGCATTTAGAGTTTAATGATGATAATACAAGTTTAATGAGGTTTTACTCATGCTAATAGAAGTGAAATGAGGGTTTACTCATGATCTATGGGCAATTATCTGTGGATCATGCTAATAGCATGTTATGTGTTGTTTCCACATATGTATGTCATAATAATCTTGATATATCATGAATTTATGTACATTTTTTTTTCTTATGATCCATTTATATTCTTGTTTCCTAACATGTATTGAATTCTTCTTGTTATTCAATATTTAGTCCCTTTCTAGGATTTATAGCTCACCCTTTTCTTATATATGTCCTCAGGTTATTCCATGCAAAGCTATGCATTATGGAATGTTGTGGTCATGTAAAATAAGGTTTCAATAAATATGTTTTATTTTATGTATTATGGTTTCATGTAATGTTCCTAAATTTTATGACACTATGACTCTCTATCTTAAGTGATGTCTTAAGTGCAAGTTTATTTAATAAATCATGTTTAATTGTGTAATAGAGAGAAGGGTTGTTATAGTTGGTATTAGAGGGAGGTTTTGTTATTTTTGGGATTAAGATTAGAAAACCATAATCAAATCCTTAGGTATAATACTATTTATAATAAAAATATCCAAATATTTTGGTGAGTATAGAGTAAGTGGTTTATCAAAAAAATACATCCCGGTCTCGATATGAACAAGTAAAAGTGTCACTGGAATAGATTTATATTGGGGAAAATCCTAAAAATACAACATTAAACTAGATTCAAATTGAAACTGGTGCATGATAATAGGCCTAGCTGTACTTTTGGTCTGAAATTATCAGGTTATATGCTTTGGTAAATTCAAAATCATGGGATGAACCATTATTAAGTGAATTAAAAAAGCACTCTTATGAATATACTTTGGGAATTAGATCCTAGAAAACATAGATAGACACTAATTAATTTATAATTTAAGAAAATAAATGTAATTTATAAATTATCCACATTTTCATTAGATTCCCCTTTATTTGTTTCCCCTAAAATTCCATTTATTCCTGCCAATGGTTGGTAATAGGATGTGTTGGGTTAACAACCAATTCAAAGATAAATGTGGTGACTGTTCTAATGTGATCCCCAATATGATGGGAGTGGGAATCACAAATTTATTCATGATACACTCTCAGTCAACTGATGTTTTGAAAAGAAACATGGGTCAAGATGAACATTGAATCCCCCCCCAAAGAACCAATAAGCTGCAATCAAGAGCTTAATGAGACATATGCCTCCTAAAATCAATGAATCATTTGATCCCTCAACCACCAAACAATGGATCAAATCCATTGAGAAGATCATCTCCATCATTCATATTCTAAACAAGATAAGGTCCTATTATATGCCCATTATATGGAGGGTGAATCTGATCAATAGAGGACAATAACTAACAATATAAGCCTGAGGATGAGATTGAGGCGTTGGGATGGAAGGATTTCTTGAAAATTGTTTTTCAAAAAATATTTTCCTCACACCCCAAAAACATAATATAGAAAGGGTCTTTCTTACCCTCAAGAATAAAGATGAAGAATCCATCAGAGAATATGATGAAATCATCACAAGGCTTTCATGATACGCCATCGGTATTGTTGTTACCCCCAAATACACGATTGACCGCTTCTTTGGCGGGATAAATCCCAGACTATGAAAATCCCTAGAGATTCGTGACATTCATTTATATGATGAAATTGTCTAGTGTTCCCTCAATGTTTACATGGAGACCAGTGCTTGGGAAGGAGGTTGCATCACAAGTCTTCACTTTGTACCAATCCCACATAGAGATACAACACATTAAGCTTGTACAGAACCACCTACGCATGTAGTGGATGTTAATAGAGATTACAACACGAGCAATGTTATCCAATTCACTCGAAGAGTCTATCACCATCAGACACCTTATCCTTAGGTATTATGCGGGTGTTATATGGGGTTATGTAACAGTACTGTAGCACTAGGATTTTGTGAATTTTTTGTATAATGAAGATAAACTCATTTTATTATTTTCACTTTGTAAATGGTTTTTATTGAATAAATAGTATTTTTATGAATTATTTAAATTCAATTAATAAAAATATTTAAATGAATTAATATATTTATTAATAAAATAAAATTATAATAAAATATTATTACTAAATTATTTTTTATTGAATATAAATTATTGTATAATTTTTAGGAATATAATTTTTATTTTTATTAATGCTTGAAAAATGTTTTTGTAAAAACCCATGAATTTTCAAGAAATGTCAGTTTTTATTTTAAAAGATAAAATACACACATATATATAATTATTTAGATAAAACAAATACTATTATTTGTTTCAGGATGTTGAAATTATCTAACTGTGAATTTTTCATAATTTTCTGAGACAATTAAATTTTTGGGTAAAAATTATGTACCTTTTAAATATATAATGTGTTTTATGACATCATAATGTACCAATAATGATGTAATACAATTATGAAGAATTTATATTGGACAATAAATTTTTAATCATTAAAAATGTTATTTTATGTTGTTTTATTATTTTTATGATGCCTTAGAGAACACACATATACTTACAAAATATTTTTACATATTAAAATGATTTAATTGAGAGTGTTATTCACCCAAACACAAGAAGACACAATATTTTAAAAAGATAGGCCATTGAAATTATTAAATAATGTTTCCCAATCCTCTTTTAAAAAAAACATGCAAAAAAACTATGGGTTGTTTTGTGGTTTTGATTAGTTAAATTATATAGACTCAAAAGCCAATGATTGTGAAATATTAAAGAATTATACATTCATTTCATATACAAACCCACCCAATATCCCACTAATAATAACTAAAAACCATTGGAGTACGTCCCCACTCTTCTCAAATCTCTCAAAAATCCTCCCATGGTGCCCCAAACTCCCCAGAAGCCTCTCTAGAGACTCTTCTAAGCCATTGGGGTCCCACTTCATTGATTTGGATTTCTTCCTTTATCATTTTTGTCCTTGTTTTATTATATTATTATACCCATTTATTTTCTATTTAAAATGTTGAGGTATGATTTCTCACATCCACCATAAATTCATCCTTATGTTAGAAATATTAAAGACCACTTTATCTTTAATTAGTCCCTCCCATGAACACCCATTACCATCCCAAAATTTCATAAGAGTTATTCCCTTTATCCTCTTTATTCAGGTTTCTTTAATATGTTACACCATCTATTTCCCAACACCATGTGTTGGTACAGGAATTTATATAACCCATATTTCTTTCCATTCCTTTTAAATGTGATGATATATCCATTTCAATCTCATCAACCATTTTTTTGTATATTTATGTCATGTCATTATGCTGCCGAACATACATTGTGTTTTTCCAAACCAAATCATCATATTGTGAATACCATACACATTTATCTATCTAGGGTGTTAACTATTATGCACTTATATTTATTGATTATATAATTTAATGTATTTATTCCACATTCAATTATCTTGGAATAAATTATTAGGTCCCATGATTCCATCGATTATGATCAATGTGGCACACTTATAAATGAATTGAAATGTTTTGAAATGGTACGCAAGAATAAGGATCCAATGCATTGGGTAAAAAATATTATCATGGTACACCATGTACATTTAGGGTTTAATCATGAAAATTCTAGTGAAATTAGTGTTTACTCATCCTAATCTAAGTTCAATGAGGGTTTACTTATACTCCATGTGCAATAATCCATGGCTCATGCTAATAGCATGTTAAGTGTTGTTGCCACAACTTCATGCTATAATAATCGTGCTATATCATGCCTTTATTTTCATGTTTTTCTTATTCTACATTTAAATTATTGTTTCCTAACATGTATTTAATTATTCATGATATTCCATATTAAGTACCTTACTAGGCTTTTTATCTCACCCTTTTCTTATGTATGTCCTCGGGTTATCCCATGCAATGCTATGGGTGGAGGAATTTTGTGGAAATGTAAAAGAATGTTTCAATAGAGATGTTTTATTTTTCATCATATGTTTTCATCTAATGTGATAATTTCTTATGACACTAGACATCTCAATCATCAGTTTTGTCTTAAGTTCAAGTTCATGTAATAAATCATGTTTAACTGTGTAATTAAGAGAAGGGTTGTTATTGTTGGTATCAGAGGGTGGTTTTTTTGGGACTAGGATAAGAAAACCATAATGAAATCCTTAGGGATAAGAATATGTATAATAAAAACATATAAAAATTTTGGTGAGTATATAGTAAGCGGTTTATCCAGAAAATACATCATTGTATAAATACGAACAAGTATAGGTGGTTCTGGAACAGATATATCTAGGGGTAAATCCTAAAAAAACCACTTTGATCTAGAATCAAACAGAAACTGGTGCATGAAAACGGTACTTGTAGGACTTTTGGTCTTACACTCTTAGGGTATATGCTTTGGTAAATTCATAATAATGGTATGAAAATTTATTAATAGAATTAAAAAAGCATCCCTAATAATATATCTTGGGAATTAGTTCATGGATAAAATAGATTGAAGCCTATAAATAAGTAAGTTAATTAAATAAATGAAATTTATAAGATATCCCCTTTTAATTGGATTCCACTTTATGTGATACCCCTAAAATTCCATTTATTCCTTCCAATGGTCAGTAATAGGTGGAATTGGGATAATAACTAATGTGATGATCAATGTGATGACTATGCTAATGATATCCCCAATCTGATGGGAGCATGATTCAAAAAATATTTCATTATACACTCTTAGTTAAATAATGTTTTGAATCGAAACCTGGTTCAAGAGAAACATCAAACCACCCTAGGAAACAACATACTACAATCATGAGCATAATGAGAAAAAAGGCATCCTACTATCAATGAATCATCTGATCCGTCAATCACCGAACAATGGATGAACTATATTGAGAAAATATTCTCCATCCTTCATATTCCAAACAAGAGAAGGTTCATCTATCTTTTATTCATATGGAGGGAGAATCTAATAAATGATGGACACTGATGAAAAATATGAATCCTGAGGAGTTGATTGAGGAATTTGAAGGAAGGATTTTTTAAAAATGTTTTTCGATAGATATTTTCCTCGCACAACCAGACATAATATGGAAAATAATATCCTTAACCTCAACAAAAAATATGAAAAATTTATCAGATCATACGACGATAACATCAAAAGGCCTAGATGATATGCCTTCGACATTGTCATTACTCCCAAATGCAAGGTTTACCACCTCTTTGGTGGGATAAAACTGAGATTACAGAATGCCCTAGAGATTTACAACATTTGTAGATATGAGGAAATTGTCTGATGTGCCCTCAATGTTGACATGGATATCATAGAATCTCAGGGGTATCATGGGTATAAGAAGAAGAAATTGTACATTAATTCTGGTTTTCAAATGGATAAATCCAATGGTGCTAAGAATATCCAGCACCCCACATGGAAAAAGTGTGGAAAGAAGCACCCTAGATAATTCTAGAAGGGGATGATGAAATTTTTTAGGTGTGGACATGAAGTTTACCTATCTAATAATTTACAACAAGAAAAACATGTTTTTGCAATAGAGGAGTGGAATCCTCCATTCGACCTTCAATTCATTGTTCATTTCTTAAACTATAAAGAACTAGGTCTCTTTTCCAACCAGTTAACTAAGACCTGATTTTTCTAAGGTAACCAAAAACATCAAAGATGGAAAGGGAATTATTTTTCCTTCACTACCACTGAAGAAAACCCCAAAATGAAGTGGTGATAGGTATACTAGATATGCGTTCAATTATAGAAAACAAACGTTTTGATTTCAGTTCAACACACTCTTTTATATCCCTAAAGTTTAGTAGAACATTCCCAACACCAAAAAAATGGATGTTGATATTTTAGTACGAATAGAAAAAGGGGAAATTATTGTATCCTATTAATATTACTCATCCCCTATCACAATTTGTGGAATGAACATCTTGATGAACCTCTACATACTGCCTCTGGTGTAATTTGATACAATTATTGGCATGGATTGGCTTTAACTCTATATAGACAACATATATTTCTATAAGAGGTAAATCGCTCTCAATATGAAGAATCAACCACCTATTCTATACAATTGCATGGAGGAGGATGAATCTTCTTTTGAAAATCATCTCAACCATGCATATTAATGCACAATAAGCACATTAATATTTCTTAAATGATTTATTCCAAGGAATTAACGATCCTTAAAGGCATGGATATAGTGAGATAATTTCTTGAAGTGTTTCCTGATGAATTTCCTAGAATTTATCTTAGAAGAGATGTCAAATTCATGATTACTCTGATACTTGGGGCTTTTTCAATATTCAAGACTCCATATCAAATGGCTGTTGTGGATCTTGAGAAGCTAAAGGAAAAACTAGAGGAGAATCTGGATAAAGGGTTTATAGGCCAAAGTGTTTTACCATCAGGTGCATTAGTCCTCTTCGTCAAGAAGAAGAATGGGTCAATGTGCCTTTAAATTGATTATTGTGATCTCAAAAAAATCATGAAAATGACCAAGTATCCTATGACAAAAATTGATGAATTTTTTCATTCAGCTATGTGGAGCATAATAATTCTCCAAGGTAGATCTGTGGGTCAGGATTTTACCAAGTAAGGGTGAAGAAAGAGGATATCCCAAATACTACTTTCTTTACAATATACAGGCAACATGAATTCATATTAATGCTTTTCAGACTCACTAATGGCCCAGTAATCTTTATGGACATGATTAATTTAGTATTTAAAGATAACATAGAACAAGGTTGAGGTAGTATTTATTGAATAATTTATAATATGCTTGAAAACAATGGTGGAGCATAAGGAGTATATAAGCACTGTACTGGAGACTTTTTGAAAGGATAATCTCTAGGAAAACAATATCAAGTGTTATTTCTTGTTGAAGGAGGTATCATTCTTGGTACATATCATCACAAGAAATGAGATATTTGTCTATCCCTCAAAGAAAAACACAACTGTGGGATGGTTGAGGCCAACATCTGTGATGGATATCCATTGGTTCCTTGGTTTACCTAAATAATATTTTCAATTTGTGAGAAATTTCCCAAGATTTTCAAACCCTTTTACCAAACTCACTCAGAAGGGAGTCACATTTTCTTGGAGTCCTTAATATGAAGAGAGATTAGAGGAGTTAAAACAGAGGATTATCACTACACCTATGATCATAATACTATCAAGTGGATAACCTTTTCTAGAGTTTACTAATGCTTTGATTAAGGGACTTGGATGTGTGTTGATGTAAGAAGATAATGTCATTTCCCATGCTTCAAGGAAATTTAATGTTCATGAGAAAAACTATCCAACACATGATATGGAGTTGGAATTAGTAATATTCACTTTAAAATCATGGACACATTACCTATTTGGGGAGAAGTGTGGAATATATACACATCACAAAATCCTAATTTTATATTTACACAAAAAGAGTTGAACATGCACCAATAAAGATAGTTATAATTGATCAAAGACAGTAACTACTCAATCCATTACCACCATATGAAACAGAACACGGTGGAAGTTTCTCAAAGTATAAAGGGACCAATGATTATATCATGGATGAGAATTAAAAAGGACCCAATCTTCTTAGATTTGATGAATAAGGACTTGTGAATGATAATGAAGGGAAAACCATAAATCCTTTCACAAAATATTTCTCAGCCATATAATTTGGAATCATTAAAGGTTGCTCAAAAGGAGGATGTCACAATTCAGAATAAAGTGGAAACTTTTAAAAATAGTAAATCATAGTTGTTCAATGTTAATGAAGAAAGAATTGTAGATTTGGTTGGATAACATGAAGAAGGATATCTCTGAGTATACATCAAACTTGTTGGATTGTTATAATGTAAAGGTTGAGTGGTAGAATTAGAATAGGATTATGCTACCATTATCCATACCAACATGGAAATGGGAGAACATTACCATGGATATTTCACTGTACTTCTGAAGAAATCCAATGGATACAATGCTATCTGGTTTATCGTGGATCATCTTACAAATACTGGACACTTCATTTTAATTCAAGAGGGTCTCTCATTGGATCAACTAGAAAAGATATACAACAGATAATTTGTAAGGTAGCATGGAGTACCACTATCTATTGTATCTGATCGATATCCAGGATTCACCTCTATGTTCTTAATGAGTCTCCAACATGCTATGAATACTAAGATAAAAATTAGTATGAATTATCATCCTTAATCAGATGGAAATTCTGATCAGACTATCCATATAGTTGAGGAAGTTTTGAGGTCATGATCAATGGAATTCAATAGAGTATCAGATCAATATCTTCATCTAGTTAAGTACTCTTAAAATAAAAATTTATATTCATGCCTCCAAATGGATCCTTATTATGGATTTTATGGGAAGAGTTATAGAACACTTGCAGGATAGGATGATGTTGGGGATCAAAAAACCCTAGGTCCAAAAATGTTCTATGAAATGATGGCGAAGGCTAAGACAATCAAGCTGCATGTTAATACGTCTCAAAGCCGACAAAAACTCTATATAGATAATCTTTGATGAGACCTAGTTTTTGATGTCAGAGACATGGTATTCCATAGCATATCACTGTGGAATAGAGCTATGAGATTTCTAAAGAATGGAAATCATATGAAAAAGTATATATACCCTTTTTATATCATTTATCACATTGGATATGTTGCCTACTGACTAGAAATCCCACTAAACCTATCTCATGTACGTGCTGTCTTCTGTGTATCACTCTTGAGGAGTTACATACCTGACCCATTCCATGTACTCAATGCAGAGGTTGTATCATTGTAAAATGACCACTCATATGAAGGGAAGCTGGTTTTGGTCTTATATTGTATGGAAAATGTGCTATGAAATATGAAAATTCCCCTCACTACGGTGTTGTGGAAAAACCTCATGTTTGAAGAATCAACGTGGGAATCAGTTGAATTGATGAATCTAAGTTACGATCATCTATTTTACCATGGGAAAAAGAAATTTCAAGGTTGAAATTTTGTAATGGGGGAAGATTTTAATGACCCAAAATTTTGATAACTAAAATTACTCTTAATATAATTAAATGTCTTATTATGTAAAATGGTTATAAAAAACATATTCACTTACTTGTTTTTCTGTTTTGGGATTTTAAAATAACATTTATGAATTGTTAATGTTTCTAATATAATTGTGGAAAAGTGATCACGTGATAACTATAAATATATGGATTCAACAAATCCAATTTACTCATAAACAGGGGTGATGTCTTCATCCAGTTTAATTTATCCATATGTATCCCATTTATCAGATATTGGGAAGGAGTTAGCAACACTAGTATTCTCTCTAGACTAAGACCAAGAAGAGATTCAACACGTTAATCATGAAACGAACAACCTACGACAGAAGTGGATGTTAATAGATATTACCACCTGAGCAATGTTATCCATGCCATCCTAAGAGTCTATCACCATCAAACACCTTAACCTTAGGACTTATATAGGTTTTACAATGGGTTAGGTAACAATACCCTAGCACTATGATTATGTAATTTTTTGTATTATGAATAAAAATTCATTTTATTTTTTTCACTTTGAAAATGGTTTTTAATTAAAAAACATTATTTTAAGTTAATATTTAAATTTAATAATGAAACTATTTATAAAATTAATATACCTTTTAATAAAATATTATTCTAAAAAAATATTATTAATAAATTAATTTTTATTAAATATAAATTAATATACATATTTTCTGAATACAATGGTAAATTTTAATAAGGTTTGAAAACAGTTTCCGTGAAAGCCTATAAGTTTTCAATAAATGTCAATTTTTACATTAAAAGATAAAATTCACTTATTTAGAAAATTATTTAGATAAAATTAATATTATTTTAGTATTCAGGATGTTGAAATTATCTAATGGTGAATTTTTCATTATTTTCTGAGACAGTTAAATTTTTTGTTAAAAATTAAATACCATTTAAATATATATTGTGTTTTATGACATCATAATCACCCAATAATGATGTAATAAAATTAAAAAAATGTATATTGGTCAATATATGATTTACTATTAAAAAAGTATATTTTATATTGTTTGATTTATTTGATAATGCCTTAATGAAACCTCTAAGACTTATAAAATATTTTATCATTTTAAAATGATTTCTTAGATAGTGTGACTCACCACTACATAAGAAAGAATAATATTTTAAGAATTTAGGAAATTGAAATTATAAAATAATGTTTTCCACTCCCCTTTTGAAAAAACCATTGGAAAAAATTATGTTTTTTTGGGTTTGATTAGTTTAATTATATAAATTACAAAACCAATGTTTGTAAAATACTAATGATTTATCCTCTAGTTTCCTATATAAACCCACCCAAGCTCCCATTTGTCTTCACTAGAAATACTTATTTCACGTCACTAATCTACCAACTTCTATTTAGATTCTTTACAAGTCACTCCTTGATTCCATGAAGCCTCTCCCAAGCCTCTCTCAGGCCTTTGGGATCACGCTTCCATGTAAGGGATTTCTTCCTTTATTATTTTTCCTCATCTTTCATTATATTTATATACACTTGTATTTTCAATTAAAAATGTAGGTGTATGATATAACACCTCCTCCATAATTCCATACTTTTGTTTAAATGATGATAGACATATTTAAATCTCATTAATCCCTCCCAAGTACACCTTTTACCATGTCAAGATTTCGTAAGATTTATTCCCCTCCTCCTCTTTATTCATGTTTTATTAATATTTAACACCTTTTATTTAAAAATTCCATTAGTTTAAAAATGTATCTATATAAACAAATTAATTTACATTTCTTGTACATGTTATTAGGTATCCCTTTATCTCCCATCAACCATTATTATAAATTATTATGTCATGTTGTTATGCTGCTAAAATTGCACCGTGTTTTTTCCAAGGAAAATCATCATGTATTGAATACCATATCTATTTCTCTATCAATGGTATAAAATTTATGAACATATACCTATTTATTTTAGAATCTCATGTATGTATTCCAAATTCCATTATCATGGAATAAATGTGGATGTTGAATGATTCCATATTATATGATCAATGTGGAACAATTATGCATGAAATGAAGTTTTTATAAAGGGTGTGCCCTGATAGTGTTTTAATTCATTGGGTAATGAATAGTACCACAATACGCCAAGTTCAATGAGGGTTAACTCATTTTAATTCAAGTGAAATGAGATTTTTCTCATGCTCTATGTGAAATGAGCCTTAGATCATGCTAATATCATCGTAAATGATGTTTCCACCCCTCCATGTTGTGATAATCATTCTATATAATTCCTTTATGTACATGTTTCTCTTATTCTCGGTTGATATTCCTATTTCCTAACATGTATATTATTTTTCATGTTATTCCATGTTTACAATCTTAATGGGCATTATAGCTCACCCTTTTTATGTATGTCCTCAGGTAATCTATGGAAATGCAATGTACGAAGGAATGTTGTGGTCATGTAAAAGAATACTTCAATAAAGATTTTGTATTTTTTGTCTTCAGTTTTCATGTATTGTTCCTAATTTCCCAAGACACTAGACCTCTCAATCCTTACAGTTGTCTTAAGTTCATGTTTATGCAATAAATACTTTTTAAGTGTGTAATAAATATAAGGATTGTTATAATTACCAAATATGGTTTGATCATAACCTTATATTACCCACATGTTAATGATTATATGTTAATGTTTCACATTAGGTAATATTCTATTTGATTTTTGTGCGTGTCTTAATTAGTAATATGGTTTCTCCTTAAACACATATCATGATTACGGAATTTATATCACTATTTTAAATATTAGTCATATATATAATATATGTATATTATGAAAATCTATATAATATAGGATTATGAAATGGAATACATCGTTCATGGAGATGGAAAACACTATGTTCACATGAACACAGTTTCTGTTATTATTGTCTTATTTAATGAAACTATGTAAATTACATATGTATATATATATATATAATTATTTTAGTATCATTAATATATCATATATGTAATTTAATTTCGTTAAACCCCTCCTTAATATATTTCATTTGGTGTGTGAATGAATCACACCGCTTTGAGGGGGCGGTAATCCATACCTCCTCAAACGAGATTATCATATTAACATTAAAAAAAGGAGATGTGTATTGTAACATGAATAAAGAAAGTTAAATAAAATGTTAATATAATATATTACATATATAAACATAGTTTCCATCATAATGGACATAATGATTTGTGATAAAGGAGAAATGAACAATCATTATTTTGGGAGGCACTAGTTCATTGTACACAGGAACAATATGTCCATCATCCATTAGATGGAGGTTTGTGAAATAGTAGGTTAGAAACTTTTGATAATGAAATCCTAGTATATGGATGATACTGGTGATTTCACACAATAAGGTAATAAAGAGAGTGGAGTGGTGGAGAAGAAGAATAATTGGAAGGAGCTTGTGAGAAGACGTTACCTCTAAATTGGGTAACTCCTTTTGGTTCTTCCAAATGGCTTCCTTGAGAATATTTCTTCCCAAAGGGAATCATTAAAGTCGAAGATTGTATTTTTGGGAGTCTACATGGGAATATCATGTATATACATAAATGTATTGTGAGGTACGAGGAATTGGTAGATGTGATGGCCATTCATAGGGAAGGAAAAGGACATACATGGAATTTTAAGAATGAAATTATGTGTTCACATGTTGTTACCTAAAAAAAGTCATACCACACCAAATAAACTGAATAATTTATGTTTTATGGCTGAAATATGGAAAAATAATTATTTTTCTAACATGTTTCTAGGTCTTTTGGGCCCATAATTTTATATTTTAGTCCTTAATTAAGTTTAATTTGGCCTTAACTGTTGTGATTAACTTTAATCACTTTTAATGATAATATTTTTCATAAATTAAAATATACATATGAGACTATAAATTTTAGAATAAATATAATGGAGTGAATAGTATTTTGGAAATTCAAATCATAGAAGCATCAAAATTAATATTAGTGCTAATTTTGTAGATGTGGGGAAATAATGGGGCTTTAATGTTGGAAAAAGATCAAAAGTTTGTTAAAATTTTATATTCAGTTTCATAGTGAAATTGATTTTAATGAATTAATTTTTATTAATATATATAATATTCATCTAATTTGACCTTAAAAAATATCTATAACAACAATTATAAAAAAAATAAAAAATTTGAAAAATGTAGTTTTTAAATAAAAAGTGGTGTGTTTCATTTTTAATCAAAAAATGATGTTTGTAAGAAAAATACAAAAAATACCCCTAGGGTAATTTAGAAATTATTAATTAAAAAATAATTTTTATTTTACCAAAATGAATTTATAAAATTGTATAAAATTAATTTTATTATTAAAATAGATTCATTCAATAAAACAATTTTATTAACAATAAATCACTTTACAAATAATATTATCTTACATTATCAATATGTTTTATATATTTAAAAAAATTATATAAAATATTTTAAAAGTATTTATTATTATTTATATTACTATGTTTAAATTCAATGTTATAGTTATATTATTTAAATATTAAAAACAATAAAAATATATGTTTCATAGAAACTCAGTGTTGCATGCATCATTGGCCAAGTAGGTGTTACTGGTTGTGAAAGCCATGTTGGTACTCTATGTAGCACAAGAAAAAGAGGTATTTCATTTTAAAGGAATATTTGACTTAGTGTTTTAATATATATACATATATATATATATATAATTTACTATTTCTTGTGTCATGTGGAATAAAAAATATCGAAAAGGTAAATTAATTTGAAAATAATAATTCTCAAACTATCAGGGTGTTACATCCTACCCTCCATAACATTAATTTCACCACAAAAAATTCATCTAGGTGATCAAAGGTTTAATGCATTAATGTTTCATTCATTTATTCCCATTTAGTAAAAATGGATACTAAAACATCCCTTAAAAAGGGAAATTGGGAACCATAATGGTTACCATTGTAAAATATAAATGGTATTCCTTATAGGAGAACATATGTTGGGAGTGAATAATGGACATGGAAGAAAAGAATAAATATTTATCGGGATTGGTGGAGGCCATCAATAAAAAACAAGTGAATGATCAACAAATATTTTTGGGGTGCAAATTTATAAATCTGTGATGATTCTAGAATAAATAGATTTAATGGATTTTAAGTTATTAGGACAACAAATTTTTGTATCACTTTTACAAAATTGAGTAATTCTAGATAAGTTTCTATTAAAAAAATATCATTCTTGGGATATTAAATGAATAAAATCTAATACATCCATTACCTCTTGTAATGAATGTCTAAAAACTAACATTGATGAATATTGAACTAAAATATTCTTTTAATGGATCTTAAGGCCCATAATGAATAAAGAGTCTAACTATTTTTCTCATATAAAACAAAGTTCATTAATATATTAAAATAATTTGTAACACTAATAGTCCGTCATAAATATTTATTCCTTGGAAACAAATATTCATTAACACGGGAATCATATAGGATAGTGGTAGGCATGAAACACGTATCACACATCAGTCATGGGTTCAATACCATTGGACTTGTCTGAATTTATTAGTCGTCCCCCAAAAAACAAGATGTACTTTTATAGATCCATTCTAATATAATATATAATATGGATGTCATATTAATAAGGTTAATCACTTATGATTTATTTATCCAAATATTTTTTAAAAAAATCATTCCACAAATACTTCCCCCGATATTTAACATAAACTTTTTATGAACTGTTGAACTTATAACCCTTACCAATGGGGAAAATAAAAAACAATAGAAAGGGAGTTATGAAACTATCTTATCATTTTTTCCCCTATATAACACAATGTAGATCTTGGTTTTCACATTCCAATCATTTTAATACCCTCATCATATATTCTCTTGAAACATGGTAACTACCTGAATTATAATAATTACTTTTGGAAAACATTAATGCTTCCTAATTCCAATTTGTATTAGATTTAATCATTAAATAAAAACATGTAGTAATCTCCATTAGTTATAGTAGAAATCACCTATAAACAAGTCTTTAATTAGTTTCAAGGTAATCAATACTATATAATTTACTTATTCATATCCTATGTATCTTTATCCATGAGACACTAGCTTTACATAAAGAACACATTATGGGTTACCTTCCCTTAGTCAAAATGTCATCTTGTTATTAAATCAGTTCACTAGTCAAACATAAACTTGTAAATACTATGCAAAACAATTAGTAGATCAATCCATGTTTGATTTACCATTTGTAATTTTTTAAACCAATTACATAAAAACATAGATTTTTATGCTTCATCCTTATTTCATTAACAATGATAGCTTATCCTACTACACAATATATTTTTTTCATCACATTTAATTATAGTCTCATCATCATTCAAAATGTAACAATTACTCAAACCATCATGTTTATTCTCATCAGGATCATTCCTCTTGGGAATTTTTGTTCCATAATTACCATTTATTCCACACATAATGCACTTAACCTTTGATGACGACATATGGAGGACAAAATTCCCATCCATTTCATTCACTGAACTCTTCGTTTTTTCATTGCAGTCACATCATTTGTTTCCTTATTTTCCACAGTAAAAACAATTTTTTGTTCCTCAAAGACATTCACTGAGGTGCTTCCTTCCACATTCCTGACACAAAACAAAAAAATTATTTCCTCCATGGTATCCATTACCCAAAATCTCAGAAAATTCCTTCTTCCTCTTCCTTGGTGAGTTTGAGAGTTGTTTAAGGAAAACATTGTGAATCATGTTCTCTGAAAAATGATTAATAATGATTAGGACATATTTCACTCAAGTGAGCATCCCACTAGACTTCTCATGATAAAATCTCACATAACATAAAAAATTAATCCAGTTCCTTCCTTTTCCCTCTAGAGACTAAAACTTGAATCATACTGTGATCATTACATATCATAACACATAACCATATGACCATTAAAATAATTATATATAGAATTTATAAATTTTAAGACCTTCCATAATCAATAACACATTCGGTTTATCCTCAATTATTCATAGATAAATTGAATCCAAATACTTGTTGTTTTTTGTGAAGAGATTTTGAATTTCCAAAGCATATCCCCTCAGAGTGACAAATTATGTTTAAAGCATGGACCATTGTTGTGTACCCGATAATCCCTTGACAAACTTGGAATGTCTTGTTGGAGTTGCTTCCCTTAGGTATATCTCATCTCAAACCCAATCCACGTGTATTATCTAGACATGGATGTATATCATGGAAACCACTCACTCTATCCTTTACCAAAATTCAATGACATATTCCAAAACATTAAATAATCATTATAATTATCATTAAAGACATCACTAGATATATCCTTAGAAATAATCCTTTGAATCTTACTAAGGATTTCTCATCCTAGTTTCCAATGGTTAACTATACCTTTATATAATAACAAATATAGAGACCATCAAATTAAAAACATTAAATAAAATAACATTGGAAAAATAATTAACGTTACGCAAAAAGATGCCCAAAGACCGTAGTTGGTTTACTGCCTTTGGAATCATGGAAACATAAAAACTGGTACATATATGATCTACATCATCTCCTACTCGGTTCATCTTGAATAGCTCCCTTATTAGAAATATAAAGAATAGTACATATTAAAATAACCTGGGGAAAAAGAAACATAAAATTGGTGAGATCAAATTCTATATAAGGGTAAATAGGGAAGGAATGTAAGCATAAACATTAGTATAAGGATAAGAGAATTTGATCTCGTAAATAGAAGATAATACCCTATATGAAAAAGATCATTAAAAATGGCACAAATATTGGATTTTCTGAAGACATGAATCATATGAAATATTGAGCATAATCCATGAAAGCCTAAGATCAGAATAACACAAGTAATTGTGGAAAAAACATAATCATATAATTATTTCCATACAAGCCATGTAATCAATTCCAAGAAAATCTTAGTAGTATGGGTTCACTCACCATAACATCATAGTAGTCATGGATTAATCGAATTTCCATTATAGTTGCATTATTTCACTCATTATACCATCATAGTATCATGGATTACTCCCACGCCCATCATAGTAGTCAATGTTCACTCCCACGACCATCTTAGTTTATCTCATGAGATAAAAAACATTACCCAATGTATTTGTGGTAGATATAGGTCTATCCCGTCACATAATGAAATCATGAATACATGTTCCACATGATAAATAATCATATCATAAGCCATGAAATTAAATGGGTATCATAACCATGAAAAAATATCAAAACAAGTGGAACGATATAGGATTCATAATCATTTCATCCTAAATATAACCTGAGAATAAAAATGTGTTTTAAAAGCATATAACTCGTGAAAGAGAAACTTATTTCATAACATATTGATATGAAAACATAATCCATTTAGGGAAGTAATATTACTGTACACATTGATTAATTTCTTGTAAAGGAATTATTAACACTAATGCTTGATATCATAGAGATGAAATTATTTTGAAAGATCAATTAAAAACACTTATTGATGAAAATATAACGTTTTGTTGGAAATATAATATTTAATACATAATCCCATTTGAAAATAATTTTCTCATAAAAACCCATGAAAAATTATTAATAATACATGATATCATTTTGAAAATATTTTTCCTTGACAAAATTTGAAATAAGCTTCAAAACATTTTAAAAACATTTTCATTGAAAACACATTAAATATATTAAAGAATGATTGAAAATATTTTGAAAAAAATTTCCTTAAAAATAAGTGGAAAACATATAAATAATTCATACAACAATTTTAGAAATTATTATACATTAATAGTTATAAAATAATATTGAATACTTTATAAAAACCAATTTTTTGAATGAACATTGAAAACTTGTAAATAACACTTGAAAACATTCTGAAAATAGTTTTCCTTTAAAAAATAAAAAATATAATAAAAATAATTATTACCAAAAATTTCCATGAATATTTCATATAAATAAATTTTATTAAATTTTTTCCTTTTTTACAATGTAATGGGATCTTCAATGAAATGACTACGGGTAAATCCGTATAAGTCGTATGAGGTCAAAAGAACATTACTTTTTAATGGTAAAAATGATAAAAATGACTTCTTTAGAATGTATGATGAATATTCCATTGAATATATTGGTAAAATATAGAAATTTAAAAAATATATTTTAAATCATTTAAGATAATGTTATAATATTATTGGAAACTCTTTTTGGAAAACATTGAATTCTGACTGAAGAAAGGGTAAAGTCTGACTTTCCTAAAAACACATTCTTTAACTATAATATATACGAAAGAGTAGAATAGGGTTGAATTAACTAAGTACATCATGATATAACATATTATAAAAAAAATCAGTTATATTCTTAAGATATTTTTCATCATATTTCACCAAAGGAAGCATAAACATAAATAATATCAAAAAGAAATTAGATTGTCTCCATAAAATCTTATAACATGGTATCATTGTATAATGCACTCCATGTAAAGAAAATATATTAAAAAAAGAATATCTTATCATGAACAAATTATATTCCTGATTTGTAATGTAAAATGGATGTATATGCACCTCTAAAAAGAGTTTAGGCGATTAAAAAACATGACTATGAAAAAAGAAAAATTGTGCAAAATCATTTTTAATGATTTGTTAACTTTTGAAACAAAACCCCCAAAAAGAAGGATATTAAAATTATAATTTGAGAAACCATAAATTTAATTCCAATATAGTTATATTTCAATTATTTTTTGTATATAAAATATATAAATTTAAACAGTTGAAAACATAGTTTGTATCTCATTGAAATTAAAAGTGAGATGAAATCCCCTTACATTACGTCTTGACTCTCTCTGTAATCATAAGATATTCTAGAAAAATAAATATATTTTTATTATAAATATTTTATATAATCATATTCTTATATCTTTTACCATATATTATTTTACTATAACCTTATATTACCCGTGTGATAAAGATCATATGTTAAGGTTTCACTACGGGTAATATTCACTTTTCTTTTCTCTTGTGTCTTAATTTGTTATATCATTGGTCCTTATACTTATATAATGATTCATTAATTTGTTAAATGATATAAATATTAGGTTTATACAGTATATGTGTTTTATAATAATCTATATTATATAGTAGTATGAAATGGAATACACTATTTATGGAGTTGGTAAGTCGTACGTCTAGCATCCCGCCTTTTTAACACATAAACTTTCATTACATTTTACAAAACCGAGGATCTTTAAGGTTTAGTGTCTTGGAAACCAGGAACTTAAAACATGAAAAAAAAATCTTCTTAAACACTTGAAAGGCTTCTCCTTATGTTCATCCTAGGTCCATTACTGCAAATCAGAACCTGGGGACAAACATCAAAGGAAAGGGTGAGAAGAAGGCCCAGTAAGGAAAACAAGAGAAACATTTTACATGTGAACTTGAGATACTTCAATAAGGTCATGAAAAGAACTTTAAGGCATGAGAAAGAAATCCTGAGATATACCATAATAAAAGTAAACTTTTTCATAACATGAAGATGTGGCTACATCATTTAACATAGAAAATCATGAACATATCACCAAGGTCCATCCCTAAGGTGTCATTTGAAATTACCAAGGTTATTCACCAAGGTATCGTGAAAATTGTAATCTCTAGTGGTTGCATCATTACCCAATGAATTGGAGTGCTATCAGGGCGCACCCTTAAATTTGCCTTTATTATAATGTGATCCACATATATCATCATAAAAAATTTCATAAATAACCCATATTACATAAAATAAATGGGTTTCATTTCATAATCACAACGTTTTAAAAACTGCTTTAAAGACATGATCTTTACGTCACTTTAAAACCCACAGAAAAGGAAGGTGGGTCTCATGTATGTAAATCCCAGAATATAAAATAGAACATTTTGGTATATATGTGAATACCACTTTAGAAGAAAGATCTTTGAGTATTCACTTAATAATATAAAAGAACTTTAGAAAAAGAGAGAGACATTTTGAGACTGAAATTCTGCAGCATAACAGCTCTGTTACGAGGTTTTAGAAGACATTAAAAAGAGAGGGAAAATGGGTCAAATATTCATAAATGACCCATAAAACAGTATATGGACAGAATAATAAGGATACATGATCATGGTAATGAAATTTCAAGGACATACCATTTGAAATGAAAAACATGGAAGGAAGACAAAAACTAGATTTCTCTTATGAAAGTTCGGCAGCCTAACGGCGTTACTTAAATTTCAACAAAAATTATTTAGAAAGATCAAATAGGGTCTCTCATCATGTGAACATAAGAGTTCAGTATGATAGATATACAGATAATTCCCCAACATATTTAAAATGTAACTTGAAAGAATTGACATGAAAGTAGAACTTTTAAAAGAATGAGAAGGGTGAAAGAATCCCCTAAAAAATTCGGCAGCCTAACGGCGCCACTTAAAACATCAAAATACTGAATTGAAGAGATCAAATGGGGTCTCTCATAATATTATCATAAAAGATCATTATGATAAATTTAGAGATCATACCCCAACAAAATAAAAAATTAACTTGAAAGAATTGACATGAAAGTAGAACTTCAAAACGAGAAGGGTGAAGAACCACTTAAAAATTCGGCAGCCTAACGGCGCCACTTAAAACTTCAAAATACTGAATTGAAGAGATAAGATGGGGTCTCTCATCATATGATCAGAAAATATCGGTATGATAAATTTATAGATCATACCCCAACATAATAAAAATGAACATGAAATACTTTACATGAAAATAGATCATGAAAAACGAGAAGGGAGAAAGAATCTGTTACAAAAATTTCGGCAACCTAACGACGCCTCTTAAAACATCATAAAACGAAATAATGAGAGTAAGAGGGGATATCTCATTATATGAACATGAAAAGGGAAGTAAGAGGAGTATAGCAGAACATCCTCCAACATAAGAACATGGAGCATAAAAGGAATGTCATAAAAGAGATTACTTGAAATAAAAGAGAGAGGTCAGATCCCTTACCTTAAAATGTAACTCCAAAACCTCAAAGGATGGGACCTTGAGGGCTTGGGGGCACCTTGGGAGGACTCCTTGGAAGGTAATGAGACCATAAAATCGTTGGGGAAGAGTGGGGAGTCGAATGGATGAGAGGAGGGCTTGGTATTTATAGGGAAAGTGAGGGGACAAGGCATTAATGGCCAAAGGACACCTCAAAAGTGGTTTTCTCAAAAGCATGGGCCCTCCCACGGTACATCCCACAAAGATAGGCCCCATGGGGACCCCCACACAATAATTCATCACCCTTGGCCGGAAAAACCTTAAAAAATATCATGACATCATCATGACACAGTTATGATGTCATTAAACATACCGAAACCCTAAAACAGTATTTTCACTATTCACTGAAAATTCAACTTTCTCATAAAGATCCCAAAATTTCACCTTAATCAAATATCAATGCTCTGATTTCAAAAATGAACTCCATTTTATAAAAATAATTTTCTAAATATTTATAATTTATTTTTTAAATAAATACACTATTCACCGAAAATTCATTTTTTCAGAAAAAACCACAAAAATTACCATAACATAATATCGGTGCTCTGAGTTCAAAAATGAAATCCATTTTATAAAAATAATTTTCTAAATATTTTTAATTTAATTTTTAATTAAAAAAACTATATTCACCTGAAAAAACTAATACTTGAATAATAATTTATGAAAGCGTTATTTAACCATTTTATTGAATCACATTACTTAATCAAGGTGCCTAGATTATTTTAAAACTTTCTTTAAGTGAGATTAATAATCCATTTGGTCATATTACTAATCCTAATCATAAAATCACTATTCATAATTTACTATTCATCAAAAATCAAGTTGATCTTACTAGACTCCAAATTTTGTAATGAACATAATTGTAGAAGACCATTTTTTGAAAATCATTACACATTTGTAATTATTTAAGGTTTACATAAACATTTTTAAAATATCCTTTTTCTAAAATTCATCAAAAATATGCATACTATATTTATCCGGTCATTTGAATATTCATAAACTTCATCACAAGAAGAAATACCAATTTTTATTTAAAACAAAGTATTACACAAGGCAGTTACGGTCTCCTTACATAGCCCCTTATCACACCAGCATAGGACCTAAGTGTAAGGTGTGCTAAGGTGAGAGAGTCCGAGGGAGGCTCGGCCAACATTGCCCGAGTAGTAATTTCTATCAGTTTGAACTTCTCGCGAAGGAGATTCCGTTCTAGCTTCACATGATGAAGTTCGGCTTGGGTTTGGTCCAGAGCAAAGCCCAATGGTTCTACCTCCTTCCCAAGTTCTGTTAGATGGGCTTCGATCGGTCCAAGACTACAAGGTGAGGCCATCAAAGCTTCTTTCTATAATAATTAACCAAGATTACTTGTATTTAGAGACAATAATCAAAACATTTTGTTCAAAGCGGTCATATTAACCAATGGTCATATAACAGTCAGAACCCTATGGTCTCATTTTAATTATAATCATGTTTATCAAATAAAATATTTTTTTTGAGTATAAAAATAAAATAAAATAACACATGAAATTAGGAAACAATATTTATTCAAAATTTTGGGTCATTACAGTACGCACAGATGAAAGTTGTCTGTATATTTATTGTCGTATTGAAAGAATTAATGAAAATGATATACACATATATAAATTTATTAAAGTATTAGTAATTTATCATATATGTATTATAGTTTCATTAAACCCATTATTATAAATTCTATGTCGTGTGTGAAAAATCACATTACTTTGAGGGGGTGGTTGTCCACACATCCTCAAACAATATTATCACATTAACACCAAATGGAAAGTAATAAGATTAATTTTTTAAATGAAATAAATAACTATAAATACATATTAATTATAACATATGACCTATATAAACATATATTACATAAAAATGGAAACCATTTTTTTCGGTAAATGATAAATGAACCATCATCGTTTTGTGAGGAACTAGTTCATTGTACAAAGAAACAGTATCTTCAACACCCATTAGATAGATGTGTATGAACTTTTATGTCAAAATATAGGTATAAAAACATTATAGGGTATGGAGGATACTTGTGTTGTCACACATTAAGGTAATAAATATTTGGTAAGGGTGGAGATGAAAAATAAATTGAAGGATATTGAGAGAAAATGTTACCTCATTATTTGGATAACTTCTTTTTGTTTGTGCCAAAAGAATTCCTTGAGAATATTTCTACCTAAATTGAAGCATTAATGTAAATGGTGGATTTTTGGGAGGCTAAAATGATCGGTCAAGGATTATCTAAAAATATTTGAGATCTTTGAGTAATGGGTAGAGGTAGTGTCCTTTTATAGGGAAAGAAAAGGGCTCACATTGAATGTTTAGAATCAAATTAGGTGTGCACATGTTATTCTATAAAAAGTCATACCCAACCAAAAAAACTAAATAATTTCATTTATATGGAAAATATATGGAAATTAATATTTTTCTGTATAACTTTATAGGTCATTTGGGACTTCAAATTTAAGGGTTAGTCCCTAATTTATCTTAACTTGTCTTTAACCATTGTGATTAATTTTAATCACATTTATATATTGTATTGGTCAAAAATTAATATGGCCCTACTAGACTAAAAATATTAGAATTAATATAATGGTGTATGTAGTATTTTTTAAATTCAAATCACAGAAGTGGAAAAATTAAGATTAGTGATAATCCCTCATACGAGACAAAATAACATGGTTTTAATGTAGAAAAAAGTTAAAATGTTTGTTATGATTTTATATTAAATTTAAAAGTAAAATTGATAATAATGAGTTAAATTGTAGTAATATATTTAATATTAATCTAATTTTATCTTAAAACATATTTATAAAAAAATTTATCATTAATCATTAATTTGACAAAAAATACATTTCTTTACTAAAAAGGAGTATTTTTCACTATTAATCAAAAAATCAATTTTCTCAAAAAAACCCCAAAAATTCAATGTAGTATAATATGGAAATTATTAATTTATAAATTAAATTTATTTTATCCAATTAAATTCCTACATGTGTCTAATATTAATTTTCTTTTAAAGAGTGATTCATTTAAGAAAACAATATTTTTAACAAAAAAGGAATTTACAAAAATATTTTATTCTAGTATCAATATGTTATATTTATTTAAAAAATTATAAAATATATTATAAAAGTATTTAATACTTCTCATATTACTATTTTAAATATCTAGGATAAAATTAACTTATTTAAATAATTTTTTAAAAAATAGGTGTTTTGTAGAAACTTAATGTTTTGTGCATTGTATGCCAAGTCAGTGTAGATTTTAGTGCAAGCCAAGTTGCTAATTCATGTATTGAAACAAAAGTTTGTATTGCATGTTAATATAAATTTTGACTTAATGTTTTAATATATATATATATATATATATAATGAACTATTTACAGTGTCATGTGAAAATAAAAATATTGAAAATATTAATTAATTCAAAAAATTAATCATTCTCAAAAATCACGGGGAGCCACAAATAATTAATTTTAATGATATAAGATAAAAAAAGGTTTGATATATTAAAAAAAGGGTGTCAAGATTTAGGCATCTGAATACTAATTTTTTAGGATTATTTTATTCACTAGTTTGATTACTATTTGTTACACTATGATTTTTTGATTAATTAATTGATGGAACCTAGAGGAACATTGTTAATGGTTAGTGAAACAAAAAATAAAATTATTTTTCTCCAGATAAACCAAATGGTATGAGAGTTGGAAGGAAAAAATATTAATGTTTTTTCAGGAAACATGCCCAAGACACGAATCATGATAAGATTCCAAATGAGAAAATTAGGTAACAACATTCTATTGATCCCTTCATGATTTGACATCCCATTTCCTTAAAAGGATCCTCTGATCCCCTAGTTTCTCAGCAATGGATAAATATGACTACAAATATTTTTCCCATTCTCCAAAATTTAAAAGATGAAAATTTTATATTAGATATCATGCATTTAGAAAGTGGTGATGAAAATGGGGTGCTTTGATCAAGAATAGAGGGTAACATTAATCTATTGGTAATTATAAGTCAAATAGTACATGACATGTGAGGTATGCTTTTGGTATTATCATATAACCTTAATGTATGGTTGACTGATTCTTGACTATTATAAAACCATGTCTTCATTTGTTTTAAACCATAAGATATATTAGTATCTATGAAGATATTTGTGATATTATATCAAGGATTAAATGGATATTGAAGTTAAATATAAATCACAAGTCTTTGATAAAAAATTATAAATGGTATTCAAATCAAAGTCTAAAAACCATGGAGATAAGAGATTATATTTCCTTTATGCTAAAAGTGTGGGAAAATACATGGAGTAAATTATCTTTATTGTAAAATACATTTTTTATGTTTAGTGGGGATGGTCATCTAGAAATAAAATGCTGATATGATGTGAAGAAGTTAGATAATGACACAATTAGAGAGAAATCTATACCTAATTCACTACCCTTACTCTAGTGCTAAAAATGAATGTAGTATGGTCATTAGGTTAAGATGTTCTCAAATCCAATTGTTAATGTAGATTATCTACATCAAAAACATTTTATCATGATTGAAAAAGGATAATATAATTTGATCAAGGATTCTAATGAGGGGTGCGATTAAAACATAGTGAAAGTTACACCAAACATCCACTATAGAACTAACAATGTATCAATCGACTCTAGATCTAGAAATTCATTAATATATGATGAATTTTCTCTAAGTATCAAAATTCCTACCAAACTATTAGATGTACAATTATTAATGAAAACCCCTAATGGTAAGATAATAACATCTAATGTCTATTATTATTCTCTGATTAATGTTCATGAGAATATTATTCCGACAAATCATGTCATAATTTCACAGTTTGAATTTAGTTTTATCTTAAGCATGGAATATATTTCTCTACATATACCCCACATCTATTACCATGGAATGGAATTCACATTTTATTTTCTAAACCAATATAGGATTTCCTACCACTACAATGATAAATATGAAAATATTATGGATATCACATCCATTTAATGGGTTTTGATTCTAATTTAAGAGGGGAGTATTTCTTAGATAGTATGGGAGAAACTGATCATCAATTATATGGATATTATCTGGGAGTTTTTTCTATCATTCCATAAGAGTTTGCTATCCTTACACAAAACAAGAGGTCGGGTTTTTAATAAAACCAATATATGGCGGCACACTAATCTCAATGAATCATTATATAAAGGTGTGGATTGAGTTTTTGGAATTAAAAATTAAACTCCATGATAATATTTTAAAGATATAAATTTGGACAAGTGTGTCTCCTTGGGTTGAATTTTTTTTTCATTAAAATTATGATGGATTAATGTGACTATTCATTGATTATTAAAATTTTACCAATATCACAATCAAGAACAAGAATCATCTACACCATATCAATGACTTATTCGATAAATTTCACATAAATCAATAATTTTTTAAAATTAAACATCATTTTGGATATCATCAATTGATGGGTGAGATGGAGGATATATCCAAGATAACATTCTATAAAAGTATGGACAATATGAATATATAGTTATCCCACTAGGTCTAAATAATTTTTCTGATATCATCATGGATTAAATTAAATGAGTCTTTAAATATTAACTACATTAAATGGTGGTATTATTTATTGATGACCTATTTATTTATTCAATGTTAAGGGAAGAGAATGAGGATCAGTTGAGAATTTTTCTAAAGATAGTATGAAAGGTGAATTTTTTTGAAAAAACATCAATGTTTAATTTTCTGTTACAAAAGAATACATATTTGGGTAATATAATCAAAAGTGAGTGTATATTAGTAGAACTATAAAATATATAGGCTATTTAAAATTGTCCCAAAAAAATATGGTGAAATAGATTCATAAATTTTTTGGTTTAGATATATATTATTGATAGTTTACAGAAAATTTATCCGGGATATATAATCAAATCCAAATGTTGATTTAGAACAGAGCCATTTTCCCCTAGAGATACGTGTGCGAGGAAAACATCACTGAAATAAAGAAAAAATTATTCAGTCCTCCAATGCCTAGATTACCCTATAGTATAGAAGGGGATTTAATCTACAATAATGAATCCAATATGTTATTGGGATGTTTTCTAATGTTGAATACCATGGTTATTGCTCATGCCTCAAAAAAATTAATGGTTAATGAGAAAACTTACTAAACACATGATTTGTAGTTATATGCGGTATGTTTTTCTTATATATATTAAGTGATTGTATATATTATGAGAAGTGTGATATATATAAATATAATTAAAATTTAATTTATATATTCACACAAAAGTAGTTGAAAATATACCCCAGAATATGGTTAGTGCTGATTAACGATGATGAGTACTCAGTACATTACCACCAAGGGATATAGTACATGGTGGTTAATGCCTTAAGGCTAAAGGATCATGATAGCTTATCCATGATGATGACCACATAAGAATAAAAAATTTATGACTTTTAAAGGATGGATCTAGAAATTTGGAAGGAACAAGAGAAATATTATTTTTTCACAATTGAATGTTTAACCATATATCCATGCAATTATTAAATAGGAACAAAGGAGATATTAAGATTCATAAAAGAATGTTGAAAAGGTGCCTGATATTATCCTTGATGAGGATGTATTGAGGATGTTAATAAACCATGTATATGTTTTATCTATAATAAATTCAATAAATGAATTTTTAGTGGATGTTCATAGATCATCATTCTATATTCGGTATTATTATATGCAGATCTATAGGGATATGAATGATCATTTCTAGTTGGGTAGAATAAAGAGAGAGAATATAGAGTTTGAATTGTTGTTCCTGGTTTGTCATTATTTTAAGTATGAGAGACAAAATTCTAAGGGGATGTTACATCGATTACCTATACCAGGAACCAAATGGGAGAAAATCACCATGGCTATTGTCATTAGAATATCAAAAAATGATTAATGGGAATAATTCTATATTGGTATCAGTAAATGTCCATACAATGTTAGCATACATCATTTCTATCATTGAAGACTTATCACTTGATCATATATAAAGAATAGAACTTATGCTAGTGTTAAGGTATTGTTGAGAACCACATTACATTTTTTTCCAAATATGAATATATAATGTCTCGATCCATATCCCAATAAAATCTTCCCAATGAAGTGAGTCACATGGCCTCAGGCACACCCCCACATAAGAAAGAGGCAACCAATTCTTAGTTAGGGCATATGTCATGTTTGTGGGGAGACTATTCCCTCCCAATAATGTGTAAAAATGAGGTATAATCATATTAGTCAATAGTGGATGTATAATATAAATCACTAGTAGAATATAAATATTCCTTAAGATAGTAATAATAAATAAACAATAAGAATAATATATAATATGATAGTAATTTTATGTCTATAAATCATAGTAAAACATGTGTACATACATACAATATATGAATCAAAAGGTTAAAAAGATGAAATATAATTATCCCATAAAGCATCATGAGCCTATCACGGTCATATGCACCACTACTCTAAGGTGAAAAAACAAGCATCGTATAGTGGTTACAATCCATGTTCCCTATATGCTTCTTAGAAGACTATCTAGGTATCCAATAGAGGAATGAATAGGGTTTGTGATAACAATTAATAGGTCACCACTAATAGTGTCAATAAAAAATCCTGTATGTGTATGATAAGAAAAATCACTGTTCAATATATACAACACGTATGAAAATACTAAATGTAAACTTTCTGAAGCATTTGTGATACTTTATATCCAAATTGGTTACATTGAAATAATAATCTGTCTCTCATAAATAGGGGTATATGTAAACAAGAAGTAAAATAGTAAAACTATAGAATGAAATAACTATAAATTGTTACATATGGAAGGGATATCTATATGAATATAATAAATTCCTAACAGAATTATATTTTAATCAAGTATATAATCTCTATCCATGTCATAATATACAATACTACACAAAACAACCATCCCGACCTTGCTATATAATAAGAAGCATCACAAAATGTTTGTGCCATGTAATCTGATGTTTCAGACAATGAAGGGACACATCAAATTTATAGGGGACAAAGAAATCATTGACGAGTTCCAAGAAAATGATGATGGGAATTTATTAACAACTTAGTTAAATTCCCAGTAGCATGTTAACAGACCAAACCCAGTGTGAGTCCAAGGATGATGGATCCATGGGGTCTCAAGGCCCTCAACATCCAATTAAATCTTGATACAAGTTGTAAATAGGTCCATAGAATCTACTATATTAATAAAGACCCATTGTGTAATATTCTCCATGGATTCTTATGGAAATAGGATCCAAGGTGCTCATCCAATGCATCCAGTACCATAACCAATTCAACATATAAATTCAATAACCATTTCAAAATCAATCACATTTATGTAGTTCATGAAACTCATTTCCACAATTTTCATTAAACGAAATTAAACAATTAACATCACACATGGAACATGATGCAGAACTATATCCTAAAAAATCAATTCAATGCCAAATTATCGTAAAAATTTTCCCTCTGACAAAGAGAGCTCAAACACATACTCAACAAGGTGGAAAAACAGGATAGATGTGACGTCACATACCATGGATGGCCTTGGATGTAGATATATATTTTTTCACTTATAAGACATTAAAAAATTTCTATATATATTTCGAGAGATTTGCGCTGGGTCTATGTAAAATTCCAAGGCCCGGTGCCCCAGAAATAATTTTATAAAAAATATTAGATATTGTTTATAATATTCATGTGAAGGAAACAAGATAAATATTAAATTACAGTTAAGATTACGGATTTCAGGCCATAATTCTATCTGGAGTGTGGGGTTACACATAGGTGGGAAATAAATTTTATTGGTGCAGGAAATATATGGAAAAAGTCACCCAATGGAAAATTCATAAATTAAATAATTTGAATAAATTTTTTTACCCTGAATATCATGTTGAATTGATTTTGAACAAGGACTCTAATTGGAAATTTGATACCACCATTGAGTTCTAAATGGTGTATTTTACCAAAGCGCACCATAAAATAAAGGGGTGTGATTGATTTAGATTCTGTACTGAACATGCTTCATATAAATATAGTGTTTTGGCTTTTAGAAAATGGTTATCCCCAAATACCCCCATCTCTCTCTCTCACTGTAACCCCGCCACACATTCTTTCATTTATACATTGTCGGATCAAGGTGGAACCTCCATCAAAAACAAGGTGGATTGGTGTGATTTCTCATATGACGCATCATCAATGTTAAATAATCGATTCAAGGTAGGATGTATTATACTTTTGAAATTTGATTCGAACTTTAAATTGAATATTTTTTCATTTCCATCTAGTTTTTCTTTTCCACTATAAATAATCAATAGCCTCATTAACTTAGCCATCACTATGTGTTTAAAATTAAATTCCTCATATGTTCTTCATGGATATTTTTCACCCGCTTTTGGGTGAATCAAACAACAAACAGATCGATAAGTGGAGGCTGACATTGTAGAGCTCTTGACATGCCGAACACATATCTGTTGAAGGATCCAAAATCAACTGAGCTGAAGAAGATCGGTGGTCCATGGAATGGGCCACTGGAGCACCACCGGTGTGTGGGACCCTAGTGGGCCACTCGATGAAGGGTCATCGAGTGGTGACGGCACCATGACCTCACAATGCAACAATGTGGTATGCAATGTGGCCCATATGGTCTTCTTGGAAAGGTCGTGCGCCAGAACCCAGTTGTATACAGTTGTTTCAATGTACAGTGGTCAGTCAGTAGCTTTGACCTGGGGTGGTGACTAGGCCATGGGATGGTCCTATGTTAGTAGTGGGCTGGCCTAGGTGGAAACATTACCCTGGACCATGGGATGATTTTTCAAGACTATTTATTATTGTTTAAACCAATGATGAGGGGCAGGCCCCATGAAGTCTGATTCGCATGTGTTACGGTAAAATAGGGAATCATCATTGGGTTTTCATTTTAAATGAATGAATATTAAATCCCATGTGGTTTTATAGGATGATCGTAATGGTGTCATCCATAATATTTATTTGGGAATCAAGGTGTTAGCCCCATGAGACACTTTTTGAGCTTAATGTGGCATTATATTATATATTCATTGGGTGCCTATATATGGAGAGTTAATAGACTATCCTGCACATTTTTCAGCATTGAATGTAATGGTTACATTAGTTTCAACATCCATATAATGATGTTTGGTGTTCTGAGCATGACCGTTGTTCAATGGTGTTGGATGACAGCAGTATGCATGCTATGATTTTAGTGACTTACAATTGTAATCCTCTTGCCTAGCTGGGTATGGTCCTTGATGACGTTAAAGTGGAACCCTCCAGCTAGGATGGGCATGTTTCCTCATCAATTTTAGAGTGGATCACTCCAACCGGGTAGGGCATGGGTCCAAAACCATTTTAGAGTGGAGCCCTCCAGTTGGGATAGGATGGGTCCTCATCCATTTCAGAGTGGAACAATCTAGTCAGGCTGTGTTTGGGTCCTCGATAACAGTAAATTGGAACCCTCTTGCTAGGCTGGGCATGGGTCCTCAACCATTACACACGTCTTCCAAACTATAAGGATCAGTGACGACACATATTTTGATGTAACATGGGACTCAAAATTAAGAGGGGTTATTTCCCCACAGAAATGTCTCCATGTGATGTGACCAAGAACATTTCAGGAAAGACATACCCCCCAATGTGTTTATTATAGTGGTGGAGTTTTTAATCCCCATTTACATGCAATTTAGGGTAGTCGCGAGGGATGTTGGGCATCAATGGTGGATACTTCTAGAACTATTGATTATTTTTTACTTGCATATATCTAATAGATATGTTTCCTATTTATCCCTCATTGGGATTCATTGACCGGACACACATATATATATATATATATTAATTTAAAACCCACTCCATGGTTTTTTTACTCTCCTTCACAAGAGAAAAAGACACATGGGGTTTTCCACATGCTATTAATTCCTAGATTCTCATTGTTGGATGAGACTAATCTCCAAAAATAGGTAGAAAAAACTCGACGAGAACCACATATTCTTTCAATTTCATGACCCTTTTATTTGGATATGATTATGTCACTTCTCTACGGGGTTGAGCTGCACACTTTTACTATGTTTGTTCCATCTAATTTTTTCATTTCAAATTGGATCTCTTACTACTCCACCTTATTTTCCGAGCATCCTACTAGGGTTGTTTATAATCCACCCTATATGAGATTTTCCTATAGTTATTATGGTTTTTAAGGATGATGAATATGTTTGATCATTATTCTCGGGAGATTAGGGTTACAAGTGCTTGGACCACGTGTAGTGGTCATAATTTCTGTTCCCTAGGTAGGGATTTCTTAGTTACATTGCATTCTAAGTTTTCTGTTAGGTTTGGATACTATTTCTTCTGGACTGTTTATTATTCCCTATTATCCTATCTATTTTCATTAGTATACTCTTACAATTTTAGTTGTCCATACATATTTGGTTTATTTAAAGCTGGTTACATATTTTATTTATTTTCCTTGTATCTTTAACATCATGATGGTTGTGTGTGAGTGTGTCCAAGTACATAGTAAAAGGCCTCCTCAAGTTTTTTCGACATTAGCACTTATCACCACCCCCTGACCTAAGGGGTCAACGTTGGGGTAGTTATGTATTGATCGTCGGCATGGATCGGGTCATGAAAAAGTGGTATCATATGTTGTTTGAATAAAGATATGTTATACATATTTTTTTCCTAAAAATGTCTTTGTTGGGTTTAGAGAAATAGTATCAATGTTTCTTGAGTATGAAAATCAGGATAGGGAGTCCTGTGTTGGTGAGGTTGCTGGTATAACTATTCATCAGGACCCTAATTACACTCTTATTGACTTGGCATACAGAGACATTTGTGGTAGAGAACTTTGTTACATGTATCATATAGGATTGAGTCTTTGACTTTTATTGTTGAGTCATCTCTCCTTGTTTTTTTTGTGGTTATATATATTTATATATATATTTATATATATATATATATATCTACTCATCTAACAACAATACACATTGATAACTTTCAGGATGTCTCTATGATGAAATAAAGCTAGGTTACCCATTCAGATTCATGAGATGAACTTGTGAGTGATGATGCCTCAGCTCATGTCCCATTATGTGATCCCCTTATTATTTGTGGAATAATAACAACGGCTCCACATATGGAAGAACTGAATGTTTCAGCAGCACAGGGCGAAGACCAATACAGGCTGAGCGTGCTCTATGACATCCAATTCTAGTGGCCACTGTGGATTCTGTGTGAGCCAGACCCTCAGCCAGAAGAGGGATGTTCGGAGTCAGTGTTCTCCCTCTTTAGGCTTGTGCCGATACTAGAAGACAATATGGTGCCTTTGGCATCCATCCTTTTTCATGGGATAATTGGGAGTTGGTGGAGCCTGGTTACCTAGATGAATGATGAGTCACCAATCATGTGAGATGAGTTCAATCAACTATTTTTTTGGGAGAAATTACCCTCGTGCATATACTCCACTAGTATTCTAGAGCATCTAGATCGATGAAACTAATGGATGAAAGTGGTAGAGAATTCATCTAGGTTAACCAACATGACGTGATAATCTTTGTGAATGATCCCTAATGGTTACTTCATGCCACAGAAGATTGATCAATGACTGTCGAGAGATCCATTTCGGCATAATGCCCCTATGCAGCCCACCTAATAAAGACTACATGAATGGTAACTTTTGATAGATATACTCCTATTATATGGATTATAGTTAGCTAGTACATGGGGTAACTAATATAGAGATGAGATGTCTATTGCCGTTGGAAAATTTAATTTTGATGGTCTATAGTGAAAGAGATATTTATATGATTAGGCTCTGGGATGTGGTCAGGCAGCACCAGGGTAACACAAGTTCTCTAGATTAGCTCAGAGGGGGATGATGCTTTGGTTGTTATGAGAAAAGTCTCAATGAATGGGATTGTTCGACTGTGCTTGTTGAGAATACAAAGAAGATCACATGTTGACCACTATTAAAGAGGAAGAATCATGATCTGGGTGGTCCCTAGAGAGGTAGTAATGATAGAGGATAATGAGTAGTAGGAGGTTGGGGGATGATTCTAATTCATGCTCCCACAACCACCACCAAGCGGCCGACGTCAAGCTCAGGGAGCTGGCTTCCAGGGCTGCAGACAGTTGTAGGCTATGGGTTTCTATGATCCTCCAACATATGAGTTGATCTGAGGTATTCTATGTGTTTAATATACTCTTACATTATTATTGGTAGACACAAGCTCTAGTCACTCATTTATAACATTAATTCTGGTACATGAGTTGGATATCCACGTAGAGGAAACAACACAAAAAAATTATCTCAAGGTTCCTACCGGATGCACTAATTCTATGTCTTTATTTTTTGGTAGTGGATGCTATCATTTAGTGAAGAAATGTTTAAATGTGACCTATTTATCATCCTGATGGAACAATACAACATCATCTTGGGCATGGATTGGTTTTCTATGGTTCAAACCCAAATTGACTTTAACTGTAAGATAGTGAGATTCTAGCACACCGATTGGACAAGGTTCTCCTTTCTCAGTGAAAAAGACCTTGTAGTAGGGAAGGAAGGTGTTGTAAATAAGTGTATATTTCCTCTTACCCATATGATAGCATGCGTGACCCTTGTTATAGAAGAACCTTATAGAACCTGGGATCCTTCTATTGTGAAAGATTATATGGATTCCTTCCCTGAAAATGTAAAGGAACAACCATTGAGGTGGGAGTAAGAGTTTTTCATTTATTTGAATCTATGGAAAACCACGATATATTTTGTGGAATATTAAAAATTTACAAAGAGCTATAAGAGCTATGATTATAGTTGGAGGACCATTATGAGAACAGATTAACCAGACCCAGTGGGTCCCCCTAGGTTGAACCTATTTTGTTCATGAAGAATGTAGATGGGAGCTTTGGACTCTGTGTGGATTATCATCGCATGAACCCTACCATAATAAAGAAATAGTAACCGTTAATAAGTATTAATGTCCTCTTCAACCAATTTTAATGTTTTATATGGTTCTCTATGTCCGATATCAGATCTGACTACCACCAGCTATTGGTTTGCAAGGATGATATTCCGATGTTGGACATCCGATATCGCTATGGCCATTATGATTTTCTAGTCTTTACTTTTGATGTGATAAATTCCCCTTTTTTTCATTTCTCTGATGAACCAGGTCATCCTACCATTCATGCACTGGTTTTGTTGTTGTCATTATTGATGATATTCTCATTTACTCTATGACAGATGAGGACCTTATTTATCACTTGAGGATACTTCTTGATTTTCTTTGAGAGCACCCGATTTATGGAAGGATCTTTATGATATAATTCTAGATAATTTTTTTAAAATTTTAGATATTTTTATCACTAATTCATGTTTAGACATGGATCTAGTAAAGATCAATTCAGTGGTTTCATGGGAGATACTAGAGAATACATCATAGGTGTGATGTTTTTTAGGTTTGGATGGTTACTATAGAAGTTTTGGGGTACATTTATATAGGATTGCATCCCCTTTGGATAATATAATGTGGAATATAAAATATTTATCCTTATTTGAGAAGATCTAGTGGGCCTTTGAAGAGTTGAGGTAGAGGATTATGAGTACTCATGTTCTGGGACTACCTGTGGAGGTCGTTGAGTTCATAGTTTATTGTGATTCCTCAGGTGCTAGGATTAGTTTTGTTTTGATGCAATGAAAGGAAGTTAATGAAATTGGCCTAAGGGAGTTGATACCACATGAGGATAACTATGAAACTCATGACATAGAGGTTGTAGCAGTGGTATTTTCCTTAAGGATGTGAAGACACTATATTCTAGAATAGATCATTTTGGTTTACACCAACCAATAGATCCTTTGGTACATCTTTACCTAGAGAGAACTGAATCTAAGTTAGTGATATTGGTCGGAGTTTCTAAAGGACTACGACTTTAGGATTTTTTATAATCAAGGGAATGGGAAGGTTGTAGCATATGCCCTTATTAGGAATTCCCTTGATTTCCTAGTACATGAATATTCAGAGCAGTCCTCTTCCCTACAACTAACCCTAGTGGAGCAAGAGGTTTTAGTTTCCCTATATTAAATAGATCCTACTCAATCACTCTATGAGTGTCTTAGAGAGTCCCAACTAGGAGATATCAACTGTGATGTTTTTCTTGATTGGATACCAACAAGAAATGCACCTGATGGGTATTCTAAAGGACGAATCAAAAGATCATATTCATGGGGTGAACTGTGGTTCCAGTTGCGATGTGGGAGGAGGTAAAATAAGAGTTCCATTATTCTCCCATAGTTGTACAGCCCGGTGTAGAGATGACTTGAATGGATATTTAGTTACAGTTTTGGTTTTCCGGCTTGATACGAAGCATATATGAGATCATCTCATGATGCCTCTCCTTTTAGGAGGAAAAGTTTGAGCATCATGTTTCAGTGGGTCTTTTGTAGTCTCTCAACATCCCAAACTTGAAATTGAGTGGAATATCTATGAAATTCATCAATGGTATATTGTAAACATTGATTTTCCATGATTCCATCTAGGTGATAGTGGAATGACTAATCAAGTCATCATAATTCCTTGCTATCAGAGATCACAATTAGGTGGGATGTTTGGAGTAGTTGTACCTATGAGATATCTTCCACCTTAACAGGGTTTCCTCAATTAATGTCACTAATTGTGATGTGTAGTTTATGTCATGATTGTTGAGAGGCCTACAAGAGGCATTCAGGAACCCGTTGTGAATGAGTATGACCTTCACCCCTAGACCAATGGGAAGACTGGGCACACTATCCATGTGTTAGAGGATATGTTGTCAGAATATGATTTAGATTTTAGATGGAGTTAGGAGGATCACCTACCCTTGGTAGAGTTTTTATAGATCAATAGTGACCACTCTACCAAAGGCATGGAACCTTTTTAATCCCTATATTGGAGACCCTACAGATTAACATTATGTCGGACAGAGGTTCGTGAGTCATCCCTCGTGGGACCTAAGTTTGTGAATTTTATTAAAAAGAATGTGAAGGTCATCTTGGAAAGGATTATGAAAGCCTAGAGAAGACATAAATCATATGTAGGCCACCATTTTAGGTCTTTGGATTTTGATCTGGTAGACCATTTCTTATATAGAGTCAACCCATGATGTCAAATGTGGAGGTTCGACCAAGGACGAAAGCTATCCTCAAGGCTCATCAGGTTGTTTGAGATTGTTTGTAGGGTTTTAAAGGTTGCCTACTACTTTTCCCTATAACTAGAGATAGAGTGAGTTCACGATGGGTTCAATAGGTTATATATGATGAGATAGGTGCACGATCCTATGCATGTTATCGATTGGGATAAGCTAGTTATTGAAGATGTAGCCACCATTGCAGAGCACCCGATGGTGATCAAGGATCGATAGGAGAAGATCATATGTGTATGATCTATCCCTTCAGTTCCCATGTAGTGGTAGCATAGAAACGTATAGGAGAGGTCTTTTGAACATGATGGCTATATGTGGGCTCAGTATCCCATGATTTTTCATATTTTTTCTTTTTTAGGGATTAATATCTTGAAGGAGGGAATGATGTAGAGTTCCGGTTTTTTCCATGTATGACATTTAAATATTTCTTTTTATATTTCCAGAGTTAGGTGGTTTGACGACATGAAATTATAAGGCCTAGTGAGAATAGAATTAATATTAAAAAATATCATTTTTGACAATATACATGAAGGAAATGAGATAACTCTTAAGAAACATATCAGATAAGAAATATGAGGCTACAGTTGAGTTTGTAACATGATTTTTACCCAAGGAGGGACATAACTTATATCAGAATGGGTCTTCAATGAAAATAATACCCAGTGGATAATTTTATATAAAATAATTAAAATTAGTTATTTTACCCTTGACATCGTATCGAATAACTCATAAATAAGGACTTGGATTGGAAATATGATACTTTCTTAGAGATATATATGAGGTGTCATACCTAAGCGTGACATAATATAAAGAGGTTTGAGAGATTTAGATTCTGTGCCAAGAGGGACTCCAATAAATAGAGACTTAAGGATTCAAGATTAATATTTTCCCTTAATCCCCTCCCTCCATATCTTTATATCTCCCTATAACCCCACGAAGACGTATCTCCTTTGTTATTTGTCAATTCAGGGAGGTAAATCCACAGAAACCTTGACAAATTGATGTAGGAGAGAAAAATATACATTGTTAATGATGAACAATCAATTCGAGGTATGATTTATTCTATATTTGAGAACTGATTAAAATTTTAAATTGAATTTCTAGACATTTTCATTATATTTTTTCTTTTCAACCATAAATCATTGGTGGACTGATTAACACAGCCATCAATATATCATTAAAACTCCGTTATATATCTATTATTCATAGATATTCGTCTCATACTTTTGGGCGCCTCAATCAACTATCAGATCTATAAGCGGTGGCTAGCACAGTGATTCTTCAGATGAAAGGATAACATATGCAAAATTAGATGAGGGAAGGAATCCGAATGTTCCATGGAATGGATCAATAGAGTCTGTCGAGCTGAGTGAAGTAGTCCATCCAGACTGGGATGGAATGGTTTGGGTCAGTACAAGGTGACATAACATGGTCATATCTTCTAATCTAGGTGTTCGATTGATGCACCGTCTACAAACACACATTCCCCTCATCAAGAAAAATATTTTTAAAATGGTTAGTAAGTCTCTTAATACTTTTTAATGGCTCGGATTCACAAGAATACAATTTTTAACATTAATAATTTAATTATTATTATTTTGGGGTATCTTGTATCCGACATAGATTCTACATGAAATGTCTGATTAAGGAGCCCTCTATGGTCGCATGACTTTGGAACATTAGAATATATTTCAAGAAAACTGTTGGGAGTTTAAACACCATTCCAGGTGCATTCCCCATGAATCTTGATTCACACATGTTTTAGTGAAATGTAGATTCATCATCGGGTATCTATTTTAAAAGAATTAATAGTAAATCAAGTTTATTTTTTTGTGAGGATATCAATGGTATGATCAGTATATATTTTTTGGAATTGAGGTGTGGTACCCATGAAACACCTTTAGAGCATAATGTGGAATTATACAACTCTTTCATTGGGTGTTTGTTTTTTGGGTGGGTGAATATATTATCCTGTATGTATCTTGACATAAAACATATTGGTGACCTTATTTTTGGTATCCTGATTATGACGTGAGTGGTTTTTTGCATGATTATTCTTTAGTGGTGTTCGATGAGAGTAGCGAGCATGTTATGATTGCAATGAAATCTGAGTGGAACCCTCCAGTCAAGCTGTGTATGGGTCCTCTATAACAATATAGTGGAACCCTCTTGCTGAGCTGATTGTGGGTCCTTATCATTTTCATAGTGTAACACTCCAGATTGTCTAGAAATAGTTCCATGAACATTTCACAGTGGAACCCTCTAGCCGGGCTAGGAATGGATCCTCATCCTTTTTAAAGTGTAACCTTCCAGCTGGGATGGGTATGGGTCCTTGATAGTAGTAGATTGAAACCATCCTAGCAAGCTAGGAATGCATACTCATCCTTCAGGCATTACTTCATGACTATATGAATCAATGAGGACACATGTTTTAATGTAACCATCAAATCATTATTAAGGGGGAGAATTTCCCTACCGAGATGCATCACTGTGACCCAACCAAAATTTTTTTGGGTGAGAGAAACACCTCCATTGTGGATAGTATCAAGGTGTGTCATTTTACCTGATTTTAATTATAGTTTGGGGAATACGTAAGGGATTTTGGGCATCGATAGTGGTTACTTATGGAATTATAGGCTACTCTTTTTCTAGGGCTGAGCTCTAAGGTGGATATCCCCTTATTCTCTCATTGGGGTTCTTAAATGATGAATATATATGTATATATATATATATATATCTTATTGCATCCCCACTCCTTGGGTTTTTGTTACTCCTTGTACAAGAGAGGAAAAGACACGTAGAGAATACCAGATACATAATGTGTGTATCTTCTCATGGTTGGTAAGTCTACCCTCATATTATATGTATCATCAACTCTATGAGAAGTATATATTATCAACATTTTTATCACCTTATGTTTGTAAAAGAATCATAACATCCATCTTGGGTCATGCTACACTCTTTTATGGTACAGTATTCCATCTATATCATTTCTTTCATATTATATATTTTTTGATCCCCATTCAATGCAGGGATTCCTACTAAGTATTTTTATACTCACCCATACATGGGATTTTCCTGCATGTATCTTGCATTATGAAGATGATGGACATGGTTGGTCATAACTTGAGGGAGATTAGGGTTACAAGTGCTTTTACAGTGAGTAGTTGTTACATTTAGGGTTCTTAATGTATGGAATTCTCAGTTACATTACATTCCCAGTTAAATGGGAGGATGGGACACTATTTCTGGTTAGGAGTGTATTTTTCCCCTTTCCCCCTTTATATTTACATTACTATACTCGTACTATTTTTGTGTTCCTTGAATTTTTTGATTATTTACATCATGTATCATTTTTACTTCATTCCCTCCACAAATTTTCATCATGTTGGATATGTTTGAGTGTAAAGGTACTTAGGAAAATGCCTCCCTACGTTGTTGTGACTTTGACAGTTGTCACCACCCCTTGCCTACAGAGACATGTATGGGGTAGTTACAGCTCGAGCCCCTGTAGTGGTCAGGTCAAGACATATGATGTGGCTAATAACCTCCCATGACCTCAATGATGTTTTTCCAAAAACTAAACATGTTCTAATTAATCTAATAAACTTATAAAATTCATTTTCAGGGAAACCCCAAATATTCTTTAATGTGAAAAAATGAAGAATAATAAATAACAATGAAAACATACAAGAAATTGTATAAACCAACTAATATACATTAATAATATATCACTTATCAATTATCAATCGTTGATTCCATCCATATCAATATAAATATGAATAATAGATTAAAATCATGGAAATATGTAATATTATCTTTCATCTAAATAACATCCTTGATATGAAGAAAGGAAAATATTGAGGCTAGAGGAACATAAAACATTTCATTGAAGATCTAACAAGACAAAAATGTATTAATCAAGATTCATATAAAAAAATCAGAGAAAAGACTATGAATTGTATTAAAAAAGAAGATACGAAGGTCATGGGGGTTTTTTCTGGAAGGAGAAGGATATATAAATCTGTTTAAATAATTACCATTGGATAAATCATAATTTCCCCAATAATTTTGGGTTTTTATAGATTGGATGCATGTATATATAAACTATGCCCCAATGGTGCATCCTCATCTATTTTAAGGGGGTTATTTCATGGTTTTCATTTGATTATTTTGAAAAAATGTAGGAAAAAAGTTCATTAATCATCTATCAAGGGTCTATAACATTTTTCAAGGATGCATGCATAAGGTTTCCTAGCTTCCTCAAACTGTGCATCCACCTTCATCCCTCTATTTTTCCCACAAAGTTAGTATTAACTATATAGGCTATCCAACATGGACTCCAAAAACTATTCAACCTTTCTTATGTTCCAAAAAAGTCTGGCTTTGGGTTGTGAACAGTCACCAAACACCCCCAAAACACCCATGTTTGAATTTGGAATCCACAATAAGTCCAAAAAGTATTGAAATCGAAAACAATTCTAGTCCTTATAGAAAAACCCTGGATCATAAAATCATCCCCCATTAAATAAATTATTACATGAATTTCCAATTAATAGGTTCTCAGGAATCGCCTGAGAAAACTCTATCAGCTGATAAAGTACATCGGGCCAGGGTGTCCTGTGTTGGTGCAGTAGGTGACAAAACAATTCATTAGGACCCTAATTACCCTCTTGTTGACTCGGCATACTGAGACATTTGTTGTAAGGAACGTTTTTACATGTATCATATAAGATTTAGTTCTTGAATTTTCATATTGAATCATATTCCCTTTGAATTTTTTCATGTTATATATATATTTAATGCTGATCTAACCACTATACACCATCATAACTTTTATTATGCCTCTAAGAATAAATCCAGCTAGGATACTCCCTTCGGTTCTTGATGATGACCTTGTGAGTGATGAGGCCTCAGTTTGGGGCCCATCATGTGATCACCGTCTTCTATGAGGGATAGTAACAGCATATCCACCAATGGAAGATCTGAAAGTTTTTGCAATGCAGGGTGTGGACCAGTGTAGGATGAGCCTGCTCTATGACTTCTTATCCTAGGGGCCACTGAGGTTTTCATGTGAGCCAGACCTTCTATATAAAGAGGGATGTTCAAATTTAGTGGCCTCCCTCTTCAGGCTTTTCTAGACACTAGATTACATGATGGTGAATTTTACATCCATCCTTTTTCATGGTACATGTTGGAGTTGTTAGATCTTGGTCACCAAGATGCACAATGAGTTATCACTCATGTGGGACGAGTTCCCTAAACTATTTTTTTGAGGAGAAATTACCCTAGTTCATACACTCTATTTGGATTCAAGAGCTTCAACAGATCTTTAAAGAAGTTATAAAAGTGGTAGAGTATTTAGTTAGGTTCACCGGCTTGACGTGATACTCTATAGAAATGATTATGATGGTTACTTCAAGCCAAGAAAGTTTGAGAAGAGAGTCTGTCAAGATATCCATGTTTTCATAGTGCCCCTGTGCATCCCCACCTATGCAGGAGTCTTGGAATTGTAACCTATGATTGAGAGATTACTATTAGAGGGATTATAGTTAGCTTGTACTTTTCGTATCCTCTATAGAGATGATATGTCCATGGAAGTTGGAAAATCATAGTTGGAAGGGCTGGAGTGTATTTGATATTTATATGATTAGGATCTAGGATGTGGCTGGGAAACACTAGGGTAACACAAAGCACCAGATCAGCTTGAAGGACGATAATGCCTTGCTTTTTATGTGAAGGATCACATGGAATGAGACTATTTGGCAATGTGTGTTGAGAATATTGGAAAGATAGCATGTTGACCACCATGTAAGAGGCAGCCTTGGGATCAGTGTGGTCTATAGGGAGGCGGGAAAGGTAAAGGTGAATGAGAAGTTTGAGGTAGGGGATGATGCTAGGTGATCCTCCCATAACCACCATTGAGTTTCCCACATCAGGCTCGGGGGATTGGTAGTCAGGGCTATAGAAAACTATAGGCTATGGGTGTCTGGGATCCTCCAACGCATGAGATGATATGAGGTATGCTACTTGTTTATTATAATCTATCTTTTGTATTAGTAGACACAGGCTTTGGTCACTCATTAATAAAATTACTTCTTGTACATCATTTAGATGTCCAAGTAGAGGAACTATAACAAAAACATTATCTCATGGTTCCTACGGGATGAACTTATTCTGTGTCTTTATCTGCTGGAAGCAGAATCTATCGTTTAGTGAAGAAAGGTTCACATGTGACATACTGGTCATCATGATGGAACAATACAACATCATCCTGGTCAGGGATTGGCTTTCAATGTTTCGATCATTGATTTTCATTCATTGTTAGATTGTGATATTGTTTCACACTGATGGTTCAAGGTTCTCCTTTATCGATGAAAAAGACCTTGTAGTAGGGAAGGAATGTGTTTTGAATTAGATGTAATTTCCTTTCACCCATTAGTTAATGTGTGTGACCCTTGGTATAGAAAAATATTTTGGAACCTGGGTTCTTTTAGTTGTAGAGGATTATATGAATTCCTTCCCTAGAGACAATTAGGAACAACCTTTGAGGTTGGAGTTAGATATTTTCATTTATTTAAAAATAGGGGCTACCACGATATCTGATATGGAATATTAGAGTGTTCCAAGCGAACTATAAGCAATATGTTTATAGTTGGAGGACCTTTTTGAGAAAGGATTTATCAGACCCAGTGTGTCCCCTAAGGTAGAATCTATTTTTTTCATGAAGAAGGTAGATGGGAGCTTAGAACTCCCTATAGATTATCATCGGACGAACCCTACCACGATAAAGTAAAAATAACCATTACAGAGTATTAATCTCCTCTTGAACTAATTTTGATGTGCGATATGGTTCTCTATGGACAAATATCAGATTTGGCTACCACCAGGTATTTGTTTAGAAGGATGATATTCTGAAGTTGGCCTTCTAATGTCGCTATGTCCATTATGACTTTCTAGTTATTCCTTTCGATGTGTCAAATGCCTCTTCTTTTTTCATTTCTCGGATGAACCTGGTCATCCAGCAATTCTTGGACTAGTTTGTTATTATCTTTATTGATGACATAATCATTTACTATATGACAGAGGAGGATCATGTTGATCACTTGAGGATAGTTCTTGATTTTCTTCGAGAGCACCAGGTTTATTTAAGGCTCTTGAAGTGATAATTCTAGATACATTGTGTTCAGTATTGAGATAATTTCATCTCTAAACCCTGTTTAGGTGGGAATCTAGTAATGGTTGAGTTAGTTCTTTAATGGGAGCTACTAGATAATACAATAGAGGTGAGATGTTTTTTGGGTTTCGAAGGGTACTATAAGTGGTTAGTGGTAGAATTATATAGGATCACAACCCCATTGGCTACTCTAATGTGGAATGGAAAACTAATTACCTTATGTGAGTAGTTCTCGAGGGCCTTCGAGGATTTAAGGAAGAGGTTGATGAGTGATGATGTTATAGGATTACTCGTGGAGGTCATTGAGTTAATAGTGTACTGTGATTCCTCAGCAGTTGGGATCATCTGTGATTTGATGCAATGACAAGAAGTCAATGAAAATGGGTTAAGGATGTTGAGACCACATGAGGATAATTATGCGACTCATGACATAGAGGTCACAACATTGGTCTTTTCCCTGAGGATTTGGAGACACTATATTCTGAAAGAGATCAATTTGGTTTAATCAAACAAATAGATCCATAGGTACATATTTACCTAGAGATCTCTATATCTAATTCAGAGATATTGTTAAAAGTTTCTTAAGGAGTATGACTTCATGATAGTCTATATTCAAGGGAATTGAATGGTTGTATCATATTCCCTTAGTTGTAAATTTCATGATTTCCTAGTGCAGGATGATTCAGAGTTGTTAGATTCCCAACAGTTGAACCTTGTGGAGTTAGAGGTTTCAATTTTCATATATTAAATGTAGCCTACTCATTCACTTTATGAGTGTGCAGGAGAGCCCCAAATAAGAGATATCGATTGTGATGTTTTTGCATTATGGGATTTCGACAAGTGATGCAGTAGATGGGTATTCTGAAGGAGAGAATCACAAGATCATATTCTAGGGGTGAACAGTGGTTCCAGCCATGATGTGGGAGGAGGTGATAACATAGTTCCATTATTTTCCCATAGTTGTACATCCCAGTGTGGCGATGATTTAAAATGATATTTAATTCCATTATTGGTGGTCTGTCTTGAGATGAAGCGTATAAATATATATAGAAATGATTAAAAGTCATACAATAAAAAATATGATATCTACATCATTCCATCTTTCGAGATTTTCATTTCAAAAAAAGAAAAAATAGGAAAACAAAACTTGGGATGCTACGCCCGCATCTAACTCTAAGGTTCCAAAGACCTCTCTTATGCGTTTCTATGCTGCCACAACATGCGAACTAAAGGGATGGACCATCCACAAAAGATATTCCCTTATCTATCCTTAATCTCCACATTGTTCTATACAAAGGTGGCAACATCTTCCATATCCTTCTCACCTAAATCGATAACATGCATAGGATCCTGCAGGTATCTCATCATCTATAACATGTGGAACACATCATGAACCGACTACAACTGTGGGGGTAGGAAGAAGTTGTAGACAACCTTGAAAACCCTATTCATGATCTCAAATGGCCTGATGGGCCTTAATGATAGCTTGACTCCTTGGCTGAACCTCCACATTCGACATCATGGGTTGACTCTAAATAAGACTTGGTCTATCAGATCAAAATCCTTGGGCCAACAATGGTGATCTACATGTGATATATGTCTTCCCTAGGCCTTAATCAACCATATCAATATGACATTCACATTCTCTTTGATCACATTCGCCAAATTAGTGCATGTGATGGATTAATCAAAAACCTCTTTCTAGCACAAAGGTGACATGTTGGGTCTCTGATATATGGATTAAAAAGGTTCTATACATATGGAAGAGTGTTAACTATTGTTGTATGAGAACTCTACAAAGGATAGGTGATCCTCCTAGCTCTATATGAAATCTAACTCACATGCCGACAACATATCATCTAACACATGGATAGTGCACTTGGTCTTCCCATCAGTATGTGGGTGATGTTCTTACTCATTCACAACTAGGTCCTGAATGCCTCTTGAAGGGCTCTCCACAATCATCATTTAAGCCACACGTCGCAATCAGATACAGTTGTTAAGGGAACCCTATGAAGGTGGAAGCTCTCTCATGGGTACTACTAGTCCGAACATACCACGTAGCTATGATCCATGATAGCAAGGATGTATGCCAACTTGGTGAGTCAGTCCACTATAAACTAGATGGAATAATGGAAATTCAATGTTCACATAATCACATTGATGAATACCAAATTTACCCAAGGAGGGACATAACTTTTGTCAGTGTGGGTCTTGAATGGAAAAAACACACAGTGGAAAATTGTATATAAAATAATTAAAATTAGTTATTTGACACTTCACATCATATTGAATGACTCATCAACAAGGAATAATATTTGAAATATCATACTTTTTAGATTTATATATGTGGTTTTATACCAAATATTGACATAATATGAAGGGGAATGAGATATTTAGATTTCAGGCCAAGAGGGACTCCAATAAAAAGAGACTTAAAGATTTAGGATTACAGTTATCCCTTAATCCTCTACCCCTCTTTCTCTATCTATCTCAATTACCCCTTGAAGAAGTATCTCCTTTGTTATTTATCAGATCAAGGAGGAAACTCAACTGAAACCTCGATGGATCAGAGCAGGAGTGCAACATACGCAGCGTTAATGATTAATGATCATTTTTAGGAAGGATTTATTCTACATTTGAGATTTGATTCAACTTTTAAAGTGAATTTCTAGATATTTATTTATATTTTTCCATTTCAACCATAAATCATCGGTGAACTAATGAACACATACATAAATCTATGTTTAAAACTATTTTCATCATCTATTCTTCATAGATATTTGTCACATACTTTTGGGCACATAAAACTACTAACAGATCAATGAATGGTGGATGGCACAATGTTTCTCCTGATGAAAGAATCACACATGAAAACTCAGATGAGGGATGGAATCCCAGTGTTCCATGGAATGGATCACCAGAGTGGGTCGACCCATGTGAAGTTTTCCATCTAGACTGGGGTGGATTGGTCTAGGTTAGTCTAGGATGACTTCAAATGGTTGTATCTTCTAATCTAGATATCAATTTTGGTTCTGTCTACAAACACACATTATTCTCATCAAGAAAAATCTTGTTTAAAAGTTTTAGGAAGTTTTTTAATACTTTATTTACGGTTCAATTTCACAAAAATACTATGTTTAATAATAATAATTTATTTATTATTATTTTGGGATTTCTTGTATCTGACATGGATTCTACATGCGACGTCTGATTAAGGAGTGTTCTATGGAAGCATGACTCTGGAACATCAAAATACCTTTATATCAATTTTTTTCATGTTTAAACACATGTCGAGGTGTAATCCCCATGAATCCTGATTCAAAATTGTTCTAGTGAAATATTTCTTCATCACCAGGTATATATTTTAAAGTAACGAATAGTCAATCACACCTATTTATTCGTGAAGATCACAATTGTATAATCCGTATATTTTTTTTGGAATCGAGGTGTGGTCCCCATGAGTCACCTTTAGATCATAAAGTGTAATTATACATCTTTTTAATTAGGTGTTGATTTTGGGTGACTGAATAGCCTATCATGTATGTTTTTCTACATAGAACATGTTGGGGACATTATTTTTGGTATCCAGATTATGAAATGAGGTTTTTTTGAATGATGATTGTTTAGGGGTGTTTGATGATAGCTGCGATCAGGTTATGATTTCAATGAAATGTGAGTGGAACCCTCTAGCCAGGTTGTGTATCGGTCCTCAATAACAATAGATTTTAACCGTCTTGTTGAGCTGGGCATGAGCCCTTATCATTTTGATAGTGTAACACTTCATATGGGCTAAGAATAAGTCCTTGAACATTACACAGTGGAACCCTTTAGCAGGTCTGGGCATGGGTCCTCATCCTTTTCAAAGTAGAACCCTCCATCTTCGATGGGTATGGGTCCTCGATAATAGTAGAGTGGAACCATCCAATCTGGCAGGGCATGAGTCCACAATCTTCATGCACGACCTCTTGACTCTATGAATCTATGATGACTCATGTTTTGATGTAACCATCAACTCCTTATTAAGAGGGTATATTTCTCGATCGAGATGAATCCTTGTGAGAAAACGTAATTCATTTTGGGGTTGACATACCCACCCAATGTGTATAGTATCAAGGTGTGTTGTTTTACCTGATCTGAATTAGAGTTTAGGGAATATGTAATTATTGTTGGGCATCGACGGTGGTTACTTCTGGAATTTTTGGCCACTCTTTTTCTTGGGAAGAGCTGTGAGGTTGAGATCTCCTTATTATCTCATTGGGGTTTTTTAATGAATAATATATATATATATATATCCTATTGCACCCCCACTCCTTGGGGTTTTACTTTCTCTCCTTAAAAGAGAGGAAAAGACATTCTGGGAATACCACATACCTAATCTATGTAGCTTCTCATGTTCGGATATGTCTAACCTCATACTATATGTATCATGTACTCTAGAAAAAGTATATATTATCACCATTTCTAGATACTTTTGATTGTACGTGAATACATAACATCCATCTTCGGTCAAGCTACACTCTTTTATAGTACATTGTTCCATCTACATCTTTCTATTCTTGTTATATATCTTTTTTATCCTCATTCAAATCTGGGATTCCTCATATGTATTTTTATAATCACCCCATACATGGAATTTTCCCATATAGATCATGCTTTATGCAGATGATGAACATGGTTGATCGTGACTCGAGGGAGATTAGGTTACATGTTCTTAGACGATCAGCAATGGTTACAGTTTGGGTTCATAAAGTATGGACTTATTTGTTATATTACTTTACCATTTTTTGTGATGTTGGGACACTATATCTAGTTAGGAGTTTATTTTCCCCCTTTCCCCTTCCTATTTGTATTACTATACTCGTACTGTTTTAGTGGTCCTTGAATGATTGGTTTATTTACACCAAGTTTCATATTTTACTTCTTTCCCTCCACACATTTTCACCGTGTTTACTATGCTTTTGTGTACAAGTACTTAGGCAACGGCCTACCGAAGTTGTTGTGACTTTGTCACTTGTCACCACCCCTAACCTACAAAAGATGGAATGGGGTAGTTACATATCAATTCCTTGAAGTGGTCAGGTCATGATATATGATGTGTCTAAAAACCTCAAATAACCACAATGATGTTTTTTAGAAACCTAAAAATATTCCAATTCATTAAATAAAAGCATTAAATTCATTTTGGGGGAAACCCCAAATATTATAGAATGTGAAAAAAGGAAGAATGATATAAAACAACAAAAACATATAGGAAATGGTATAAAATAAGTAATATACATTCATAATAGATAACTTATACATTATCAATCTCGGATTCCATCCAAATCAATATAAAAACAAATAATAGATTAAAAAATGGAAATATGTAATTTTATCTTTCTCACTAATAACATCATTGATATGAAGACAAGAAAATAATGGGACAAGAGGTACATAAATCTTTGCATAACAGATCTATCAAGACAAATATGTTTTAAACAGGTGTCATATAAAAAAATTTGAGAAATGACTATGAATTATATTCAAAAGGAATATAAAAAGGTCATGGGTTTTCTTTTGGAATTATAACATTATATAAATATTTTTAAATAAATACCACGGTAGAAATCATAATTTACTAAATAATTTATGGTTTTTACAGTTTTGATGCATGTTTAGATAAACTATGCACCAACTGTGCATCCATATCTTTGTTAAGGGGGTATTTCATGGTTTTCATGTGATTGTTTTGAAAAAATGTGTGAAAAATGTTCCTTAAGATTCTATCAAGGATCTAAAACAGTTTTAAAGGACGTGCACATAAGGTTTCTCAATTTCTTCAATCTGTGCGTCCTCTTACACCCATCAATTGTTTCCCGCACAGTTAGTATTAACTATGTAGGCGATCCCGCATGGAGTCCAAAAACCATCCAACCTTTCTTATGTTCCAAAAAGTCAGGCTTTTGGTTTTGAACAATCACTAAACACCCCTATAACTCCCATGTCCTCATTAGGATCCCATAATAGGAAAAAAAAGGTTTGAAACTGAAAAATTTCCATTTCTTCTAGAAAATCCTTGGATCATACAATAACCCCCCCATAAATAAATTTTTACTTGAATTTCCATTCCATGGATTTTCATTAATCGTTTAAGATAAACTCATGCTACTGAGAAAGTATATCGGCCTCTGACTCCCAAGTGTCATCCTGAATATTTCTGCACTTCTATATCACTCATACAAGAGGAACTGACCAGCCTAAGAGAACATTCATCCTTTTTTAAATGATATTAAATTGTATGATCCTCCAAGGATACTTATAATTATATATCCATATCATTTGGAAATAGAGTGTGAGACTTGATCGAGTGATAATGGAGTCAAATAGATATAAAGGATTCCGTTCATGTCTCGTTGCCTATGAGGTAAATGAAACCTATAGGATAGTAGATCGAATCTCTCTAGGATCTCTAATGACCGGACTTATCATGTTGAATGATTACCCTAGGATTTAAATTTTATGTGTCCTAACCTCATTGTGATATGTAAAAATACCATATATATAACATTAAACTGTAGAAAACGTCGAAATTGATCGATATAAGAATTATATATTGACTGTCTGATAAAAATATATTTCAAAATCAACTGAACCTAATATGATGTCTCTTGAATGAGATGTATCCCATGCAATGATGCCCAGCATAAAAGGAGCTAGCTCACAGATGATCAGAATGGCCTAACATACAAATACTCATAAGGTTCCATCTGTATAGTACCATAAAATCTATTATTTTATTAGAACTCGCCTAAGGGTATATAACTCTTCCATGATCCCCAAAAACCCATGAAACATGCTCACATAATTTCCTCAAACACCTAAATCATGAAATCTAACTAATAATCAATTTCAGTGCAGCATGCCCTGCCCAAAATCACCTTTCTGACCAAAAACCACAATGGAATCCGATTGAATCAATCTGTAAATTTGGCATCCATAATCGATAGAAGAGTCCAGGAATTCCTATAAAGCCACACCATCTCACAGATATGAAACTTTTATAGCTCATCCACTTATAAAGACTCACTGGTTGATATGAAATTTTATACCTTAATGATATTCTCAACAACATCCAAAATAGAATCACTACCATAAATATACCATATAATCGGTGTCTTGAAATCCCTCGAAACATCATCCCATTTACAATGATAGTGTGGGATTTAACTTGACATACTATATTATAGAACTAGAAACTCAACATTAGAATACTCTCTCATACACAATCATTCTAGAAAAGTAGAATTAACCACTAAGGATTTGGGAAATGTTTGGAAAGAATTGTTTGGTTCCCCCATGCGAAAATCTAAAAACAAGTCCATAAGTGTCCACTCACTACTGGTATCCTGATCTTCTGGTATATAATTCCTTCTACATAGTGAATCATCAACCACATTCTTCATTCCAGACTTACATGAATTCATGAAGATTCAATAACATTTGTATTCACCCCACCTTCACTTCCAACGATTCGGATCGGGCGATTTAAATATATACTAGGTTATTCTTTGTTACACATACACCACAAAATGATACCATAGAAAATAATTTCTATAAAAAAGAAAATCAGGAGAAACTATTCCTAACTCATGATCATGCGTTGGGTAATTACACTCATGTGGAATCAAATGAGGTGACCCATACACCAAAACTATATCCCACTACATCTGAAATTCTCCTAGAATGATACTTGATGTATTTTAACACACAGTGTAGCTCATTCGTGATATTGTAGAATCACGACCCTATATGAAGTTAGTCCACCCTTCACCATATGAAAGGATATCTCATAGGTATCTGGCCATAAACTAATCACACCCTACTTATTCAAGAGTATAATATGTTATTATAAGAATGATTAGTCCTATATTAAATTCTTGTAATATCTAGTTATTTCCATAAATCCCTTTATATAAAATATATTCATTGTATTCTCCCAGGAGACTATAGATATCACATACCCAAGGTCAATTGATACTATTATCTATAGTATAATATGATATATGAAGTGAATCTTATACATCTAGAAGAGGCACTTTGTAACCATAACATATAATTGATGTTATATCAATTTATCTATAATAACCTCAGGATGATTTTCATGATAATTTTAATTTTGAGAATTCACAAAAATATAATTCAAAAACCCAACGCAAATTAATCCAGATATGGATGGAAAAAAAGGTTCATCTGTGTTATGAAAACTTCTAGAGCATTCATCAGACAAAACTGAATAACTAGATAATCTAATAGAACACACATTCTATGTTATTTTTTATGAGTTATATCCTTTGGTATAATACACACCCGATGATATCCCAATCTCAAATCAACATTAGAGATCACACATTCTCCTTATATATGGTCAAAGATATAATCTATTTGTGTAAGGGATATCATTACTTAACTATCTACTAGTTCATTTACCAGTAATCCATATATATCTTGTGGGTACCTTCCGATTTTTTCAAAAAGGACTAGAGACCCCAGGGATTTGTACTATGTTATATAAACTCTTATTCATCCAAGTCCTATAAATTATTATTGAATAAATACAACTCTAGGATTAATCAATAATAGTTTATCTCCAAGCACTAAATTGATGAAGAACTCCACCTCTCTATCAAAAGGTAATCCAAAAAATCCCTTTACAAAAAAATCCATGAAATGATCAACCACTGGTGTAACATCCCAAGTAAGTAATGAATAATAGATATTTTTATCTATGTCTATTAATGATTAACATAGTGTTTTAGAGGTTTAAAATGAAAATAAATCCAATCTTAAGCATGGAATACACTAATATTCTTAAAAAATTGTTTTACTTCCTTATGATGGAAAACACTTTTTAAATATATCTTTTGACAATTTTATAAACTATTTTTGTCAAAACAAACTTATTCTTTATCATTGGGACATCAAAATTTACTTTGTGTGAATTTTTGATATTTTTCTGACAATGTTCATTTTTAATGAATAGTGAAAAATACTGCATTTTACATCAAAACTGCTTTTTAATCTAATTTATTTATATGATTAGATTATCTTTTGAATTTGTCTTAATGTGTAATATGAATATATTTTTACCATTTAATCCAATGGTGGTCATTGGAATCAATTTCACTTCGAAATTGGACTTAAACTGGTGTCAATCTTTTGATACTTATTGTTTCATAAAAACACGCTATTTGCTCTGACAGCGGGAATTAATTATTAAATTAATTAATGTGACTTATATGTTTTGAATTTTGTAAAATAGACTTCATTTTTGAATTCGGAATATCAAATATAGATTAGGTTGAATTTTTCGGTAATTTTCTGAAAAACTTCAATTTTTGATGAATAGTGAAACCACTAAGTGGTACTTATAAAGACTGATTTTCCGTTTAAATGAAATTTTTCCATCATTGTGTTTTGAATTTCAAAAATCCGACATACATGGTTGTAATTAAGAATTAAAATGTGGTTCAATGAGATTATAATAATTTTTTTGGTGAATAGTAACTTATTAAGTTCTTAATCGCGATTAGTGGTAATTAGTGTAGTTTAAGGTAAAAATAATGCTTTAATAAAATAAGATGAGCTTGAAACATGTCCTACCATCATTGGTTGTGTCATGTCCGACCAAGACAAGCCATGGGTCCACTTTGGGTCCCCATGGTTCCACTTTGGTTGGGAAATGACATAAATAACTTTTTATTTAATGTAGAAGTAAAAATGACACAAACATAATATGTTTTACGAAAACAATTTTTACATGGGGTTATAAAGATCCGATTTTTGATTATAAATAGTAATTGGAAAGATAAAAATATTTCCTACATCATTTTATTTTGTTTATAATTTTTAGACATTAAATAAATTAAATTATTTATGACATAATAATGATGCAGCGATGACATCATTATTTGACGATTTAAATAAAATGGAATGATAATGTAAAATCAATGAACTACACATGTCCAAAACCAATTGGAAGAGTGGATTTAGAACCCTTATCAACTTATCCACGAATTATATCAATGTGGTACCTTTTAAAACTGAAACACATTTTCAAATAAAGATGTATTTCCTTACTTTCCAAAAGTGCCCCTCCTCTCCTCTTATAAAAGGCCCCCACCTCTACCTCATTTCACACACTCCTCAAGCCTTTGGCTTGGCCAAACCCTGACCATTTACACTCTCCACATCCCTATCCTCATCCTAGAGGATTAATTTTGGGAAGAATCCTTTCAAATGAAGCCTTTAGGCTCAAATCAAAAGGAGTTACACTTTTAAAGGTAATTCATTCTCTCATGTTCATTTGTTTTATTTTGCTTCTCCAACCCCCTAAACTCTTTTTATTTACTTCTTTTGTAACAAAACCAGTATCTTCAATATACTAGGATATTTTTATAAGATTTCTTTGATCTACACTCTCACACAACTACATCAAATGGTTAAAGAACATACGGTTTCGGTGGATGGCGAAATTTTGCCTCCCGAAACGATGATTGTTCAATACTCATTTAACACCTTCAAAGGTGGCCATTATGATGTCACTATTTTTATATATGATATATAATATGTTTATGTTTTCCTTAAGCTTCTGTTTTTTTTTTCATTTTGGGAATACCTTTATGGTTCCCATTATGGGTAAACACGATATCTTCATTTTAGGAAGTGTGGACTACCACCCCCTGAAAGTGATTTGATTAATTAATACCATATGTGGGATGTGTAAAGGATAAAGTTAATGATATTATATATGTTATTATACTGGAATTATAATATACTCTTATATCATTATGATTCCATTCCAGATAATACGAAATAGAAATCGAAGCAGCGTTCATGCGTACGTACGGTTTACCGTCTCCATGAACGGTGCATTTCATTTCTTACCTCTAAATGTGATGTAATATTATAAATACATGTATATGATGAATATATATGATATATATGTTATCCAAATCATTAATATCATTCTGGATATAATGAACCTTTGACCAAATTAACAACATGTAAGTGTAAGAAATCTATTTTTGACTTAAGAACCAAATACCGACAAAATGAACATTATTAACTTAAATGATTACATTATGTTCATAACATGGTATAAAAGGAATAATGAACTTGAAAAAGGTTCATAAGCAAGTAGAGATTATCTCAAGTTTATTATTCAGGAGATTAAAGAACGGTCGGGTCAAGTCGGATACGAGGTATGGGACTTCGTCTCAATCTCCTTTCATTGAGGCATATTTTATTTTATACACAACTTTCTTTTATACGGTGTATAAACCCCTTTGACTTTTATGTTTATTCAAAAGGAATATTTTTTATACGAAGCGTTTACTAAATGACAAAAGGGAATGTTTTTGTCATACGTATGTGGCGACAACGACTTCTCCGCCGCCGTGACCATTATTTGAGTTTCGGCTTCCTCTACAAGCCATACCTTCTTTTTAAAAGAAAAATAAATACCATGTTTTACTTTTCTTTTATTTTGGTATTGAAAATGGTTTTCATGATGTTTTTATATCAATGTTTTTTATTGATATATTGTGATTGTAGTGTGGAAATGTTATGTTTCCTTTATGCATGTTTTATGTGATACGATTATGTTGAGGTTCTTGGGCATTATTATGAAGACGGGTGGTTCCGTGATAAACTAAGGGCGGGTGAGCCCGATATAGCTCTCCAATGCATTTTGTAACGCGAAGGAGTGAAACGTTAAGGTTTCTCCGAAGAGATTTAGGGAATATACTTTGATGGGTATTCCAAACGTAACCAAGAGGGTTACTCCCTACGTAAGAATGTTATGAATGCCTCAGGTTACCTTTATGTCTTATGATTTCTATGATTTATTCATGATTTTATGAGGTATGTTAAAGTGCCTATGTTTTATGGGTAAAGTATGATTTCATTATTATGTATATATGAACTCATGTTTCCTTTCCATGTTTTAATAACCCATACTGAGCTTTTTATGCTCATCCCAAGTTTTTTTTGAAATGTTTTTCACAGGTCAAGGGAAAGGTACATGATATGATGATAGTGTCAAGGAAGTGTCAATAAATAATCCATGTTTTATTTTAAATGTGTTTCCATTGATGGGAAAGAAGAATACCATCTTTATGTAACCACATTGTTTATATGTGGAATGTAATGCATGTTTTATGATATAATTCTCTAAAAATCTAAACCTGAAAATATCCTCAACGTGTAATCTTGTGATAACTCAAGATTAAGTAAGGTTTAAGGCTGGGGCATTATAGTTGGTATCAGAGGTCGGTTTAGATAACTTTAGGAGTTAGAATTCTATTAAATGATTATAAAAAAAATATTTTTTTATGGTCAAATTGAAGTGATATAGAATTTGTAGATTACCATGTTGCTTCATCTAAGACATGTTTGTTCAGAATGGTTTTCCGCAGAGGAAACAGGGAACCAGTGCTAGGAAGGAATACAGAAGAAAATAACCTTCCGAATCAGCATCCTGAGATGGTCGAAATTGGAGCTGAACAGTTTGTTGCAGTAATGGCACAATTGACTCAAGAGATAAATGGTGGTCGTATCCATGCACAAGATCAGCCAGATCAACCGCAGAGGAACATGTCAGGGGTGGAACATTTCATGAGGCAACATCCACCATCATTCAGAGGATCATCTGACCCTGTGCTAGCTAAAGGGTGGATTAAAGCACTGGAGAAGATTTTTTATGTCATGGGTTGTTCAGACAATCAAAAGGTTAGTCTTGCTATTTACCGTTTGGAGGGTGAAGCAGATCAGTGGTGGTCTATGGTTAAAAATATCCGGTATGCCGATGAGATTGATGATCTTGACTAGGATGAATTCAAAGGTATGTTTCTTGAGAAGTATTTTCCTATGGCTGTTCGACATAGGATGGAAAAGAAATTCATGGAATTGAGGCAAGAGGAAGACTCGGTGGATGCCTGTAAAGAAAGGTTCACTCGATTGGCAAGGTATGTTCCAAATTTTATCCGAGACCTTGATAGTAAAATCAATCATTTTTACTTAAGATTAAAGCCAAAATATCGAAGGGCATTAGCTTCTCGTGAGTTTAAAAGGTATGAAAAGCTTGTTCGATGTGTTGAGAAGGTGGAAATTGAGTTTGCCGATGACCAAGTGTTCTATAACAACCAGCAGAAGAAGAGACCGAGGTGGCAGGAGAAAGATAAGAATTCTTCAAAAAAGTCTGATGGTAAGAGAACTAAGTTTCCAGTTTGTGATAAATGTGGAAAAAGGCATGCATGGGAATGTCTTCTGAATTCTGGAAAGTGCTACCGATGTGGTAAGATGGGACACAAGGCTTGTTATTGCACTGAAAAGGATCAAGGTGAAGGTAAGATCAAATTTGATTTACAGTTAGTGAAATGTTATAAGTGCAATGAGATGGGTAACTATGCAAACGAGTGTCCGACAAAGAGCTTGAGTGATGGGAAGCAGTTAGACTACAAGCAGAAAGGGGTGGTGAAATCCATTGCAACTACTTCAGAAGATGTCGGCCCATCAAATGAAGTTGTATCAGGTACTTTGTTTGTTTTTTCAGATTATGCCAGTGTGTTGTTTGATTCGGGGTCTACACATTCTTTCATCTCTGAAACCTTTTCTAGTAAAATGGGAATACCATCTCAAGAAATGACTCCTTAACTTTTGGTAAAAACACCTGGGGGAAATGTTGAGGGAAAATGAATTTATAAGAATATTCCTATCCTTATATGTGGAAAGAACCTACTTGAAAACCTTATTGTTCTACCTCTAGTAGAGTTTGATATTATCCTGGGTATGGATTGGCTCTCTATTTACCATGCTAAGATTGACTGTAGAGCTAAAGAAGTTTCTTTTTAGAAAGTCTTTCAGTTTGTTTACAGGAATGAACCCTTACTTTTGATAACATATCAAGAGGCCGAGAAACTTTTAAAAGATGGAAATGAATGTTACCTTGCACACGTCGTTGAAAATAAAGGAACTGTTCAGATTAATGATGTGCCAGTGGTAAATGTGTATCCTGATGTTTTTCTTGATGAGTTTCCTGGAATAATACCAGATCGGGAAGTTGAGTTTACTGTTGACTTAGTTCCTGATGCTAAGCCAATTTCAAAACCCCCTTATCGAATGGCACAAATTAAACTTTTAGAGTTGAAGTAGCAATTGCAAGATTTATTAGAGAAAGGTTTCATTAGACCTAGCACATCACCATGGGGTGCTCCTGTTTTATTTGTTAAAAAGAAAGATGGTTCTATGAGACTTTGAATTGATTATAGAGCCTTGAATAATATCACTGTTAAGAACAAATATCCTTTTCCTCATATCGATGATTTGTTTGATCAGCTCCAGGGAGCTCAGTTTTTTTCAGAGATTGACCTGAGATCGGGGTACCATCAGTTGAAGGTAAAGGAGGCAGATATTCCAAAGACCACGTTCCATACGAGATATGGCCATTATGAATTTGTAGTAATGCCTTTTGGGCTAAACAATGCACCTGCTGTATTCATGGACTTAATGAATAGAATTTTCCATGAGTTCTTGGATAAGTTTGTGGTGGTTTTCATTGATGATATTTTGGTGTTTTCTAAAATTAAAGGGGAGCATGAAAGAGATTTAAGGGTTATCTTGCAAACCTTAAATGAAAAGAAATTGTATGGGAAATTCAGCAAGTGTGAGTTTTGGTTTCAACAAATTTCTTTCCTTGGTCACATTGTTTCTAAATATGGAATAACTGTTGATCCTACAAAAACAAAAGTCGTGGAAGAATGGCCAAGAACCACAAATGTAACCGAGATTCGTAGCTTCCTTGGTTTTGCGGGCTATTACCGATGGTTTGTTAGAAATTTTTCACGGTTATCTAGTCCAATGAATTAGCTAACTCGGAAGGGTGTTATGTTTATCTAGACAAAAGAATGTGATGATTGTTTTCAGGAATTCAAAACAAGATGGGTGAATGCTCCAGTTTTGGCACTACCTTCCAGGAATGGTGAGTTTGTTATATATAGTGATGCTTCATTGAAAGGACTTGGTTGCGTCCTAATGCAGAATGATCAGGTAATTTCTTATGCTTCACGATAGTTGAAAACTCATGAGGTAAATTACCCTACACATGATTGGGAATTAGCTACTGTTGTTTTTGCTTTAAAAATTTGGAGGCATCATTTGTATGGAGTGAAGTGTGAAATATATACCGATCACAAAAGTTTAAAGTATATATTCACTCAGAAATAATTGAACATGAGACAAATGAGATGGCTAAAATTAATCAAGGATTATGATTGTACAATTCATTACCATCCGGGAAAAGCAAATAAGGTGGCTGATGCTTTGAGTCGAAAAAATAATGCTTCATTAACAATGTTGCGTTTGGAACGTGATCCTTTGGTTAAGGATTTGATGAACTTTGGCATAGAAGTTGTTTGTGTAGGAAGTCCTTCTGTTTTGTTTCACGTATCAGTGAGATCATCTCTATCAGATAGAATCAAGCAAGCACATAAGCAAGACAGTGAGTTACAAAAAAAGGTAGAGCTGGTTCAGAAAGGTAAGTTGCCTGAATTCAACATTGATAATGATTGTGTTTTGAGATTTGGGAAGAGATTGTGTGTGCCTTGTGATTCACATTTGAAGAGAGAGTTGTTATGTGAAGCTCATAGTTCTCCGTTTTCAGTTCATCCGGGCAGTACTAAGATGTATAGAGATCTGCGGGAGTATTACTGTTGGGATGGAATGAAAAGAGATATTGCTGATTTTACTGTGAAGTGTTTGACATGTCAACAGGTTAAAGCAGAGCGGCAGTTATCGAAAGGGATGCTTCAACCTTTACCAGTGCCAGAGGGGAAATGGGAGAATATATCCATGGACTTTGTCGTTGGATTACCGAAGACATCTCGAGGAAATAATTCAATCTGGGTTATTGTTGATCGCTTGACCAAATCTACTCATTTCCTTGCTCTACGAGATACTTTCTCTCTTGATCAACTTTCCCATTTGTATCTTAAAGAGATAGTCAGGTTACATGCAGTTCCTCTCTCCATTGTATCAGATCGTGATCCCAGGTTTACTTCTAACTTTTGGAAAGGACTTCATAAGTCGTTGGGTACTGAATTAAATTTTAGTAAAGATTTTCATCCTCAATCAGATGGGTAGTCAGAACGAACAATTCAGACATTGGAGGATGTGCTATGAGCTTGTTCTATGGATTATCAGGGAAGTTGGGACCAACATCTTTCTTTGGTTGAATTTTCATATAATAACAGTTTTCATTCCAGTATACAGATGGCACCATTTCAGGCATTATATGGGAAGCGGTGTTGAACTCTAGCTTTCTGGGATGAAGTGGGTGAAAGGAAGTTGATGGGACCAGAATCGGTAGAAGAGATGGCAGAAAAAGATCAGCTGATTCAGAAACACATGAGAACAGATCAGAGCAGGAATAAGAGTTATGCGGATAACCGGAGGAAGGATATATCTTTCGATGTAGGTGATCATGTTTTTCTCAAGGTTTCTCCTTGGAAAAGTTTGATGAGATTTGGTAAGAAAGGAAAGTTGAGTCCAAGGTTCATTGGACCATACAAAATTATAGAGAGAGTTGGATCAGTTGCATACCGAGTGGCTTTACCTCCGAGTTTATCTCAGGTACACAATGTTTTTCACGTTTTGATGTTGAGAAAGTATATTCCAGATCCATCTCATGTTTTGAGTCCAGAGGTAGTTTAGCTGGAAGAGAACCTATCTTATGAGAAACAGCCAGTCCTGATTCTTGACCACAAGGATCATGTGTTACGGAATAAGGTTATTTACCAGGTAAAGGTTTTGTGGGAAAACCACATGATTGAAGAGGCAACATGGGAATCTGAAAATGCAATGAGGGATAAGTACCCCCATTTATTCGATAAGTAAATAAATTTCGGGGACATAATTTTCTAAAGGGGGAAGGACGTAACATCCCAAGTAAGTAATGAATAATAGATATTTTTATCTATGTCTATTAATGATTAAGATAGTTTTTTATAGGCTTAAAATGAAAATAAATCAAATCTTAAGCATCGAATACACTAATATTCTTAAAAGATTGTTTTACTACCTTATGATGGAAAACCATTTTTAAATCTATATTTTGACAATTTTATAAACTATGTTTGTCAAAATAAACTTATTCTTTATGATTGGGACATAAAAATTTACTTTGTGTGAATTTTTGGTATTTTTTTGACAATGTTCATTTTTTAATGAATAGTGAAAAATACTACATTTTACATCAAAACTGCTTTTTAATCTAATTTATTTATATGATTAGATTATCTTATGAATTGGTCTTAATGTGTAATATGAATAAATTTTTACCATTTAATCCAATGGTGGTCATTGGAATCAATTTCACTTTGAAATTGGACTTAAACTAGTGTCAATCTTTTGATACTTATTGTTTCATAAAAACACGCTATTTGCTCTGACAGCGGGAATTAATTATTAAATTAATTAATGTGGAATATATGTTTTGAATTTTTTAAAATAGACTTCATTTTTGAATTCGGAATATCAAATATAGCTTAGGATGAAGTTTTGGTAATTTTCTGAAAAAATTCAATTTTTGATGAATAGTGAAACCACTAAGTGGTACTTATAAATACTGATTTTCCATTTAAATGAAATTTTTTCATCATTGTGTTTTGAATTTCAAAAATCCGACATACATGGTTGTCATTAAGAAGTAAAATGTGGTTCAATGAGATTATAATAATTTTTTTGGTGAATAGTAACTTATTAAGTTCTTAATCGCGATTAGTGGTAATTAGTGTAGTTTAAGGTAAAAATAATACTTTAATAAAATAATATGAGCTTGAAACATGTCCTACCCTCATTGGTTGTGTAATGGCCGACCAATAAAAGCCATGGGTCAACTTGGGGACCCCATGGTTCCACTTTGGTTGGGAAATGACATAAATAACTTTTTATTTAATGTAAAAGTAAAAATGACACAAACATAATATGTTTTACGAAAAAAATTTTTACATGGGGTTATAAAGATCAGATTTTTTATTATAAATAGTCATTGGAAATATAAAAATATTTCCTACATCATAGTTTTTTGTTTATAATTTTTAGACATTAAATATAATAAATTATTTATGACATAATAATGATGCAGCGATGACATCATTATTTGACGATTTAAATAAAATAGAAAGATAATGTAAAATCTATAAACTACACATGTCCAAAACCAATTGGAAGAGTGGATTTCGAACCCTTATCACCTTATCCACGAATTATATCAATGTGGGACCTTTTAAAATAGAAACACATTTTCAAATAAAGTAATATTTCCTTAATTTCCAAAAGTGCCCCTCCTCTCCTCTTATAAAAGGCCCCCACCTCTACCTCATTTCACACACTCCTCAAGCCATTGGCTCTGCCAAACCCTGTCCATTTACTCTCTCCAAATCCCTCTACTCATCTTAGTGGATTCCATTTGGGCATTATCCTTTCAAAGGAAGCCTTTAGGCTCAAATCAAAAGGAGTTACACTTTTAAAGGTAATTAATTCTCTCATGTTCATTTGTTTTATTTTGCTTCTCCAACCCCCTAAACTCTTTTTATTTACTTCTTTTGTAACAACAACAGTATATTCAATATACTAGGATGTTGTTATAAGATTTATTTGAGCTACACTCTCACACAACTACATCAAATGGTTAAAGAACATATGGTTTCCGTGGATGGCGAAATTCTGCCTCCCGAAACGATGATTGTTCAATACTCATTTAACACCTTCAAAGGTGGACATTATGATGTAACTATTTTTATATATGATATATAATATGTTTATGTTTTCCTTAAGCTTCTGTTTTTTTCATTTTGGGAATACCTTTATGGTTCCCATTATGGGTAAACACGATATCTTCTTTTTAGGATGTGCGGACTACCGCCCCCTGAAAGTGATTTGATTCGTTAATACCATATGTGGGATGTGTAAAGGATAAAGTTAATGATATTATATATGTTATTATACTGTAATTATAATATACTCTTATATAATTATGATTCCATTCCAGAAAATACGAAATAGAAATGGAAGTAGCGTTCATGCGTACGTACGGCTTACCGTCTCCATGAACGGTGCATTTCATTTCTTACCTCTAAATGTGAGGTAATATTATAAATACATGTATATGATGAATATATATGATATATATGTTATCCAAATAGTTAATATCATTCTGGATATAATGATCCTTTGACCAAATTAACAACATATAAGTGTAAGAAGTCTATTTTTGACTTAAGAACCAAATACCGACAAAATGAACATTATTAACTTAAATGATTACATGATGTTCATAACATGGTATAAAAGGAATAATGAACTTGAAAAAGGTTCATAAGAAAGTAGATATTAACTCAATTTGATTATTTAAAAGATTAAAGAACGGTCGGGTCAAGTCGGATACGAGGTATGGGACTTCGTCTCAATCTCCTTTCATTGAGGCATATTTTATTTTATACACAACTTTCTTTTATATGGTGTATAAAACCCTTTGACTTTTACGTTTATTCAAAAGGAATCTTTTTTATACGAAGCGTTTACTAAATGACAAAAGGGAATTCTTTTGTCGTACGTATGCGGCGACAATGACTTCTCCGCCGCCGTGACCATTATTTGAGTTTCGGCTTCCTCTACAAGCCATACCTTCTTTTTAAAAGAAAAATAAATACCATGTTTTACTTTTCTTTTATTTTGGTATTGAAAATGGTTTTCATGATGTTTTTATATCAATGTGTTATATTTATATCTTGTGATTGTAATGTGAAAATGTTATGTTTCCTTTATGCATGTTTTATGTGATACGATTATGTTGAGGTTCTTGGGCATTATTATGAAGACGGGTGGTTCCGTGATAAACTAAGGGCGGGTGAGCCCGATATAGCTCTCCAATGCATTGGGTAATGCGAAGGAGTTAAACATTAAGGTTTCTCCGAAGAGATTTAGGGAATATACTGTGATGGGTATTCCAAACGTAACCAAGAGGGTTACTCCCTACGTAAGAATGTTATGAATGCCTCAAGTTACCTTTATGTATTATGATTTCTGTGATTTATTCATGATTTTATGAGGTATGTTAAAGTGCCTATGTTTTATGGGTAAAGTATGATTTCATTCTTATGTATATATGAACTCATGTTTCCTTTCCATGTTTTTATAACCCATACTGAGCTTTTTATGCTCATCCCATGTTTGTTTTTGAAATGTTTTTCACAGATCAAGGGAAAGGTACATGATATGATGATAGTGTCAAGGAAGTGTCAAGAAATAATCCATTTTTTATTTTAAATGTGTTTCAATTGATGGGAATGATGAATACTATCTTTATGTAACCACTTTGTTTATATGTGGAATGTAATGCATGTTTTATGATCTAATTCTCTAAAACTCTAAACCTGAAAAGATCCTCAACGTGTAATCTTGTGAAACTCAAGATTAAGTAAGGTTTAAGGCTGGGGCCTTATAACTGGAAGAAGAAATAACTAATGTGATCCCTAATTATCAAATAATAAACAATAAAATGAGAATGTCACCTCCCCACTCCCATAAATTTCTGGTCTAACATGGCTAGCTTGTACATCCCATTCACCCTTGTAAATAAATCTTCTCCCCTCTAGTGATGTAAAGTCCACCCTAGGGTGATAGAAATTTACATGTACTCAATATGAAAATATCTAGTCCATCCTAAGAATGAAATCAAACCCTGTCATCTCGAGGATAAAATGTTCCCTTATGATGTGACACCTATTCGAACAAAGGCTCTTCTATGATGAAAATGGAGTATGTTTTGCCTTTTTTTGTCAATACTTGTTTTATGATCAAGAAGATTCCAACAGAAGGTATCATACAATTCAACCAGACAACAATGTTGAAAGGGGTGTTGTTTCATAGTGTTTTCCAAATTTTGTGGTCTAAAAACTGGAAAGTAGAGAAAATAGTTTTCCACAAAGGGAGTTGAGAACAAGATTAAAAGTGTTTTGGAAACTTTTTTACGAGGCACGTGTTTGGGATCCTCATATCAAAATATGGAAATGATTAAATGTTTACATAATATTTATATGTGTGAGAATGATGAGGTTGTGCAGTAGAATCTTATGTTCCTAATGTGACATCAAAAGGGTTTTTTCATGCCCAAAAGGAATCTTATCCAAACAAAAATATATGAATTTTTTTTTGGTTTTATTGGAGTTAAGGCCTATAAATAGGATGATACCCCCATTGAAGAAATTATAATTTTTAAAAAGATAATCTGGTTGCTCAATCGTGCGAATGATTTTCATTAGAATGAATTTAAGAGAGTAAATCTTGAATGCAAGGTGTTCCATTGGTCTGAAAAGACCATTTGAACCCTTTGGGGTAGTTGTATGAAAGATAAGGGTTGAAACATTGGGATTGCACAAATGTCATATTCCGTGATTGATCCCAAATCATGAGTGTAAGATCAGGTGTTGTACACAACTGTAGTATTGCGCTTCTAACTATTTTGGATATCATTCGTGGTCGATCAGTGCTTTCATGTGCATCAATTCAGGACATTGATGCAAAAATTTCTCATGACTAAGAGAGAAAAAGAATTCAATCCAAATCTATTGAAGTGACCTTCATGTCGATAAAATGAGTGGGACTTCACCCAAGGCTGTGTGCTAGGTGAAGTAAACAGAAGTTCTCTGAGGGACATAGTGAGCTGTCTTGAAATTCCTGTAATGGATGTGTGTCTATAATTGATAAACTATTCCAAAAATCTTGAATTCTATAGTTAGGGAAGATTATTATTTACGTAGGATGGTCACACTATCAGTGTATGCTCCTTTGATATAGATATTAGTGGTGAAACACAAAAAAGAGTAGTATTATATATTTTCATGTGAATGTTTGATTAATGATCATATCCATAATACATGTTTAAAGAGGTCCTAACAATGTGGAAACAAGATCAGTCATTTTAAAAGAAATTTTTGATGCCCTGATTCACCCCTCCTCTCTCATGGTGTCACAGGGTCCAACAACACCCATCAACCTCAATGGGAACTCCCATCACTAGTGTACACCATCTCTTCCAATCCGTAATGGAGTATACAAGGACATAACACCAACAAAAAACAAATAAAAATACTATTGTTGTCCATGATTGGTATAGATATGAAACTATGTGAAACCCCTATATACAAATGGGAAAAAAAAGGGTAGTGGGTACTAATATAGTTCCTCTTACCATTTATGGCCTAGAACACTTCTCTATAGGGGTAGGTTGTAAAAAATATATCTCACCAGGACCGAATTCCTTTGAAAAGAACTCAATACCTAGAGAGATACCACTCTAATCTATATGTATAACTAGTGTATTGATGCCTCTAAAATGACCACCACCTCATACTAAATAACCGGTAATACTCCGACTTCTAGCTTAGCATAGAGCTATAAAACTTCCCAATGAACCAAGAGTTAGAGTCGATACTATTCCACTAACTACTGGAGGTATGTTCCTTCAAAAACTATATTCATAAATAATCTTAATGAAATAATTTCACCAGAATAAGTCTCAATCACACGGATTCAAAATATATACACATCATCTAGTATTTTTATAGAAGTAGAGATAAAAACATTGACAATGTAGCTAGTACTCACCTCACGTGAAGACTCAAAATAAAACTTCCTTCCTCTAGTAGTTGAAACACCAGATCAAGATTCTTAACTAACCAGCTCTATGTCCCCATAATCCCTTAGGATCATCTATGTAATATGAACATAATTATTTATTTATATAACAATCACCAACCAAAACACATTTACCTATGATTGAATATAATGACTGATACCTTCCTCAAAACATCTCACCCAAAATATCCTATCATAAAAATAAATGGTACAAAATTCTATAGATATATGAGAAATCTTAATACTCCATAGTAAAAATACTATCGTTCACTAAATGTATAAGCTCACTGGGATGCCCTACTCTTAGAGTATCAAGAAATAATTTTTCAGAAAAAACTACATTAAAAAAGCCACAAAATAATATATCAAAGAATATTAGTCTATTTCAAAACATCCAACTAGTACCTAGATACTCCATAAAGAATATATGTCATGAGATTCACTATCCTATCTATAGGAGTATGTGGATTCTATAAGATCACAAAATTATATCCATAACAAAACTTAGTAGCCTATAGTCCACCATTACCCAAAAATATGAACAAATGATACTACTAGAACAAAACAGAAATATTTCCATAGATGGGGCATGCTACGTGCTCCTTGAATGGTCTATATAATGTGTATAAAAACATCCAAGAACTGTGCCTCGTTACCTTTTTTTGTAAAACTATTTGTTTAATAACATGAACTATAATATTATCTACTTGTAGATCATGGCCCACCACCCCTGGAGAAAAGTCTTCACCACTGTCCTAGACCATAACTGGAGGTCATTTAGACAGTATGTCTTTAAAATTTTAATCACATGCCTTGGAAAATAGTTAACATGAATAGATTATAGATAAAAAATAATATAGGTCAACAACATTTTATGAAAAAATGACACCCATCTGTCTTCTACGAAATCCAAAACTGAGTAAAATGTAATATTTATAAAAATCACTAGAGACACTACCTTCTACCCACTCTATAGTCTACAATGTCATGTTCCAGGTTTCAAAATTCCAATTTCCATTTCAATTAATTTTCTTTTAAATTTTTTTCTCTTAATCAATGAACTAAATGGATTTCCACTTTCAATCCATAAGGAACCATACACCTCATGATCCAAATATAGAATCCACTTAGTCCAAAACAAAATAGGTTCTTCTCCAGGTGACCAATGGTCCATGACTTAATGTTCCATAATGGAATGCTTAGGGTGTTTTCAATAGCCTATGTAGAAAAAAATATTTAGGTTTTTTCATATACTCTACATACCAATATTTCTTCTTAGTTCACTAGATAAATCATTTATCCAATAGAATGATATATCATGCAATGTAGACATAAAAATCTCATGATGTTAAGAAATACACCCTATATGGAAGCGAATAATGCAAGGAATGTGAATTCTGATAGGTTCTGAAATGATGCATGAGACAGAATGACAACATATCATTGGGTGATGACATAATAAAATATTAAATCAAATTAATTATAGAATAAAAAATAATGTGATTCTCTAATTAGATGAATCAAATAAACTGTAATTGGAAAAATATAGAAAAAAGAAATTTCCACTCATAGAAATTTGGAATTTTTCTATACGTGGGGTTTCTAATCCCTGGAATAGCTCATTACCATATTCTAATTCCTTACTATTTGTTTTCTATATTCTCAAAATAGAAAATATTGAAAATAAATTCTCTCCAATAAAACATTATAACATATTGATCCAGATGCCACTAACTGGTGCCTCGAACCGGTGGGTCACATGGTTTTAACCCACCTCCCTATAATCTATATGCCAAAAAATATTAGTGAGCGCCTATGTTGTTTCTATATGTATACTATTATCTCTTTTCAGTTTGTAACCCAATAGTATAATAATATCAGTTAATAGAGGATTCATAAAATAAATAAGTGGAAAAAATAAAATCACCTAGAAGACTGTAAAAATAACAAAACCTAAAATAGTCGAACACAATATGATTATCATGTCATGTATCTAAAAGGCATTAAAACATGATCACATGAATCAAATATGACACATAAATCAAAACATAAAAAATATTAAAAAAACATTATCAGTTATCACCATGACCCTAGAATGGTCATATACTCCCTTACTCTTAAAGAATAAGAAAATAGACAATCAAATAGTGGGTGATTTCCATGGTCCCTATATGCATCCATGAAAACATTCTAGGATCCTAGTGGCAACCCAATCATAGTGAAAGATTACACTCAGTGTCCCATAACCAACGTTGTTTATAAAAAATCTAGTCTATGCATACCATGATAACTGGTGTACAATATATACAATTGGTATTGATGTACTAAAAGTAATTTATTGTTTCCAATGTGATTATTCACAACAAATCATGTATCCATGAGAATAATACTCAACCAAACAGAAAAATTATAGGTATAATGTAGAAGTAAACAAGTAATAATATCCATTGAAAAAACTATAAACAGATTCCCACAACAGGGTTATTTGTAACCATAACATAAATCCATAATAGACTTGTAATATAATTAGGTGTATAACATTCTTCATGGAAATTCCATATAATCTAGTACATAACACCCATGGAATCCACACTATATAATCAAATGTGTCACAAAACTTCAATGTCATGTAATCCAAACAGTAAGACGATGAAGGGCTAGATCCAAGTCATGGGAGGCCAATTCATCCTCATCAAGTCCCATGTCTAGCTCGATGGAAAAATAATAATGACTTGGATAGAGTCAAAGTGGAAGGTCAATTGACCATGTCCAATACAAGTCCAATAAAGATGAATCTAATGGGTATTACGTCCCTCGATATCCTATGGAATTAGAATAAAAGGAGTAAATAGGTCCCATGATTCCACTATTATAATCTATACCCATGGAGTATAAATTACAACAGTGTCTTATGGAATTTGGATCCAAAGAATTCACACAAGGAATCCACTACCATCAAAATCTCTTCATCTCAATTCAATCAATATTTCATAATAATTAACATTTCATGAGTTCATCCAACACATTCCTACAATTTTCATTCAAAAAATTTAACCAATACACATCATGTAAACACATAGAAAAGTTGGAATACCCATCCACTAAAAAATATATTCAATTACAATTTATATTATATAGGATCCCTCTATAAAGGAGATCTAATAGACATTCTAAAAATGTGGTATAATACTGAATATGATAAGACACACCCCATTAGTGTACATGTTTTGGGAAATAAATCTATAATAACCTCAAAGAGACTAGTTGGAAACCTAAACTTGTTCCAATTAATTTTGTCAAATAAATCAATTCATTTTAGGGGTTAATATTGAATGTATGTTGCGTAGAAAATATAAATCCATCTATAAAACAACCAAAAAAAATGGGAAAGGGTATTGACCAAGTATCAAGGTTCTGTATTAAAGAAATCATCCACTACTAATCTCTGGTTCAGTCCAAATTGAGAGAGAAAAATAAGAACATAAAAATTATTAAAAACAGGGCATATAAATATGAACAAAAATAACATTATTGATATAAAGAAAAATGAATAATTACAAAGGATTAAAGTAGAACATACCAAATTGGATCTAATGGGACAAATGATGATTAAATCAGGTATCAGATAAAGAAACGAGATAGAAGACTATCGATTATATTCAAAAGGGAGCTCTCAATGTCACGATTTTTTTAAAGGAAGTGGGAGGATAATGAAATATGTTATTATAATTATTAAGAATGAAATGGTAATTTTCCCCATAATTCCCTGATCTCATTATTTGGCCATATGGTTGGCTAAACCCAGTGACAACTATGCTCCCTTCTTTGGGTCATGGAGGGACTCACATCGTTTCATATAAACTTTTTAAAAACCATGGAAAAAATAAATTTCAATCCATATATAAAGGTGTTTAATCATATATATGGGTTTGTGCCTATGTATTTATGGCTCTCTAGAAATGTGTGGCCTCATCAACCCCTCTATTAATCAATGCATGATTTGATTTAGTCAGGCAGCCTATGCCACACAGTTTCCACTAATTGGGAGAAAATGTTTGTCTTTCCAAAAAGATAGTCTTTGTGCTCCAAATAGGTATTAAAAACCACTAAAACACCCAAGAAGTCATTAAGAATCAATGATAGTTCAAAAAATGGCATTAAACAAAAAAATACACACTTTATTGGAAAACCTATCATCTTGAAGAATATGATATTAACTTCAATGTTATAAAAAAGTCTTTAACATGCAGTAGAATTAGATTTATGATTCATCACTGCATGTCATCCTCAGATAGATTGTTACTATAGGAAAATAATTCAAACACTAGAGGATATGATTATATCCTTTTCTATGTATTTAAAAGTGTTTTAGGATCCATATCATTGTCTATTTGAGTTTCCATTCAATAGTAACTCACACTTGAGCCTTCATATGGATTTTTATTAATCCATCAATGGAATTATGTATTGAGATCCAATGTTCCATAATGAAGAGGGATAATGATATATATTTGGACCTGAGAAAACTAAATAAATGGAAGAGAATGTTATATAAATTTAGCAACACATCAGGGAAGTTTAGAGTTGGTATAAAAGTTATGATAACAATCTCAATTGTAATCTATAATTTGAATTTGGTGACAAGGTTATTCTAGGAATTTTTCAACAGAAGTAGTTAATGATATTTAGCAATATGTGAGAACTAATCCCTAGGATTATCTATCCCATTGAATTTATTTATCACATTGTGATGTTATCCTATCAGTTATCACCTCTACCAAACCTCTCTCATATCCGTGATGTGTTTCATGTATCTCTCCAAAGGAAGTACATACCTCATCCTTTACAAGTATTAAACATGATGGTCATACCAATGGATTAATATATTTATTATGAAGAACATGTAGTGGATATAATGAATCATATAGATAATATTCTATGAAATTTCACCTCTCCCCTAGTCAACATTTGTTTTCAAAACCACTAGTTTGAAGAAGCTACCTGAGATTCAAAAGAAATGATGAGGCAAAATTATACTCATTGGTTTTTAACAGAGTGATTAATTTTGAGAGAGAAATTTATTATATGGGGTTATAATGTTACAAAATAATATTTTATGAAATATTTTATATTTTGAATAAATTAAATTTCTTTGATAGCATTTTTTACATTCAACACCGAGTTTAGACAAAATAGTGGTATATTTTTAATATTATTACATAAACATGACCATTATAATCTAGAAATTATAATTTGTGATATGAATACTAAAAATTAATTTTTAAATAATAATTATAGTAAATTTATATAAATTAAACATATATACTAAAAAATAAATAACTTATAGAAAATTATTTATTTTTTTCAAAAAAACTTTTTTTTCTAAAAAAATAATTTCAATTTATTTTTTATTATGATAATAATTTTATTAAATCATTTAGAAAATTAATTTGATAAAATAAAACACTTTTTTAAGTCATCAAGTAATAATTTTCATAGCTTGATTTATTGGGTCCTTTTGAAAATATTATTATTTCGGTGAATAATGAAAAAGTGAGTGATATTGAAAACTACCATTTAATTTAAAGAATTTATAAAGTTAACATTTAAAAAAATGTAGATCAAAATTATAATTACCTAAATTAAATTTAAATTAATCAAATTTGGTTTATATTAATCATTTTCATATTAAATTTTGATATAAAAACATTTTAAACATTTGTCCATTTTCTCTTTGGATGACTAATTTCTCGCTACGTCTGTAGGTTTAAAAATAAATTATGTCTTTATATTAATTGAATCGATTTTGGAAAAATGGATTTTATATTTTAAATAGCCATAATTCATATTATCTAACATGATATAATTAAATTTTCACAATAATGAATAGAAAAAAATGTTAAAAGATGTTATTGTGGTTAAGGTAAAAATGTGTTTAACAGATGTTAAACTAAAAATATTAGTCTTAAAATTTTCTAATTGTTTTTCTAAAACACCCATTAGAAAGATATGATTCAAACTTATCACTTATATTGTAAAAAACGGTCAATTTTATATCCTTTTTTATAAAAAATCTTAGTAGTCATTTTTAATTTTAGAAATTTTAGGTGTTCCAATCCCGTCACAAAAAAGGCCACCCAATCCACTATCCTATTAAAACTAGAAATCCCAATTTTTCCACCAATACCTATAGAAATAACATCCTAAATTAAATAATAACATCCTATAATATCAATTTAGGATATAACTTGAACCTATTAAGCCATCCTGTGCAACCCAAAACAAGTTGTCCTGAGAAGTGATAACACTGCTGACCAAGAATTTATTTTTCTCTTCTTTATATTCATTAAATTGTTATTAAAAAATAATTATTTATTAATATTAGTATCTAAAATATACTTATATGTTGTTATGCTAACATAATTACATACAACCATCTCCTATTTCATCAAATGGGATAAAAATCATCATTTTTATGTTTGGTGGTCTACCAGATCATGAACCGATGTTATTTTTCTTCCATACCTACGTGTCAATATAGGATATAATTTTGAATTAGAGGCTAATTTAGGATATTTATGATATTCATACAATTATATAATTATTATATCACATATAACATCATACATTCCATTTTATGGGAATATGATAACATCACTCCGGTATTTGGAGGACTATTGCCTCATGGGGCGATTCAATTTATTATTTATTTAAATTGGCTATAATAAAGGTAGATAAAATGAAAATATGTGATATATATGAAATAATAATGAATCGATAATTATCTTTATTTCTTTTAATGTGTCAATAAAAAGGAAAAAAATCATATTTACTTATTACCTACCATATCCATGAATGGAGTATTTAATTTTCTATCTCCATATATTACAGATTAATGTAAACATTTATATACAAAATAAATGAGAAAATAACATAATTTTTATCATTTTATAATCTAATGGAATATCCATTTTAATGTGTATGGTGTTAATGGAATTCTCTTCAATCATTACCAATTATTAATTTGAACATTTATTTCTAATCTTCGATGATTATTCTCTATGAAAAAGACTTTGAATATTTTTTGGTTTTAAGAAGGTTTTTATTCAAAGGGAAATTGATATTTTATTCAATAACTATGTTAAATAATCATACATAATAATTTACCTACTAATATTCCATCCATTAATGATACCTATGCCTTATTGGGTATATTATCAAAGGATAACATTCTTATTATTTATCTTGAAATTTTTTAATGATAAAATGGTGTTTTTAATGTTTATTTCTCTTAAATGGATTATAATTTGAAGAAATTATTATAAATACAACATATTTTCATTCTTTATGATATGATAAAAGGATGAAATGATTACATATATGTTACTTTTCCATCTACTATGATATTATGAAATGTTTATGAAACCCATTTCATTTCATGGGTTATGATATGAAAATTGTTTTATAATATTTTTGAACACATATGTTTGATTTTAAATATCTAAAGGGTAGGACCACTATCTCCCTGAAATTCAATAACTATAGATTTAAATAACATGAGATAGACATGAATGGAATGGGATGTGATCCTAATTTAGTAATGGATTTTTTATACTTTGATGATCTTGGGAGTGATCCAAAAAAATGATGATAGTTTGTGGAGTGAAACCATTCCACCCTGATACCCTTATTTTTTTTCATCGGAAACATGGAAAATTATTTTCTAGGATTGTGTGTGCTCAAAAATTCTATGTTTTATGAACATGTCATACTCTCATGGATTTTGTTCTTTGACTTCATTTTGAGTCATGTATTTTTTTAAAATGATAATATTTAGTCCATGAATCATGATTTTTAACATTAGTATGGATAATATGGTTTTCATATTTAATTTTTATGTTCTCATACTATTATCCTCCTGTTATGTTTATATATCTCTATTTTTTACCCTTATTGAGCATATTATCTAACCATTTCTTATGTTTCCTATCCTCAAGTTGTGTATAAATGTATAATGTAAGATTTATCTAAGATGGTCATATTTATAACAATCATAGGTTGATATTATGTAGTTTACATGTGAACCCATTGTTTATGTTTTAATGTATCCAATATATCTACACCTTTATGATCTTTGGACTGTGTTTCCAAATAAAATATACCTTTAAAATCTTTAGGAATGTGTTTTTATAAGTTAATGAATTCTCATATTAAAAGATGTAATATCTATGTTTGATAATTATTGGACAATATATTTGGTATCAAAGAATAGGGATGGTTAGCCTTGGAAAACTATGATGAGAAAACATTAGGGAGATCCCTAATGAATTATATAAGGATAAATTTAAGATTGAGTCAAGTTATTGGAAAATGTCAATGAATTATGATAATTGATAGAAAATGTGGTTTCCAAGGTATTTCATCCTTGTTTGGATAATATAGGTTGACATTGTTATGTCATAGAGTTACGTATGGTTAAAAGGTCCTAAAATGGTGCCTTCAACTTGACTCAATCATCACTTGGTCCATGAAAATGGGACTTTATGCTCATTATGTTTAACACTCCATGGGGATATTCTTTGGAAATTCACAAACTCTCTACGAACCATAATGAAGGATACAAATTGTTGTTGACTATGAATAAAATATGATAAAACCTGTGTATCAAAGATTGAATATATTTTGTCATGATCATACATACCATAAGTGTTTTCATGATTATGCGATTACCTAATGTGATTATTATTTCATACAAAATGGTTTTCGTTTTAGTAAATATATATAATTTGAAGGAGCTATGTTAGTTATGAGGGTTATGGTAAATTAAATTATTTTACTAATGAAAATCCAAATGTTATTATATGTGGACTGAAAATAACATTTTTATACTCATAAAAAATTTTCAGTCCATTAATCACTCTTAAATTCATAACGGTAAAAGGATGGAATGGTGTTTTTTGTGTCTTGGATAAAAAAATGACCATCCTCCTTTAGTGTATCTGCTAATACACTTTATTTAGAGCAAAGGATTAGTTCCACTTAAATTTTATTTTATTTTCCATTATTTTTGGAACACAAAGTTGAAATTTCAGTAGTATATTTTTAGGGAGGAGAAGTGGATCAATGGTGGAATATCATCATGAATTAATGGGAATATAATGAAATTTACTGCATGGAATGCGACAGGTTTATGAAATTATTTTTCATAAGGCACATTCCCCATATTCCTAGTACGAAGATGGAGAAAGAGTTCCATGATCTAAAATAAAAATACTATGAATCTGTTGGTACTTATGATTAAAATTTTACAAGAATTATGAGTAATGATTCTAGTATTATTATCTAATTAGATAGTATGGTTGATCAATTCACTACTGGATTGAAACCATGTATCTCAATGATGTTTTTCATTTGATACTTTAGTAGCTATGAAGAGATTTTTTGATGTGATATCTTGGTTGATATTGAGGTTATTGTTACTTGTAAATCTCATGGTTTTTATAATATGAAAAGAATTGAATTCAATGGGAAATATAAAATCCATGAATAGAAGAATGTTAACATTCCATTATTCTCAATTTTAGGAAAAATCTTGGAGTGAATTTTCATAAGGTGACTTGTAAATGTTTTATGTATAAAAGGGAATGTGATAGTGAAATAGAACTCCATTGTCATTGGAAGTGGTTAGAAATGATGAAATCATAGATAGTTTCCCACAAGAATCCACCACCCATAGTCCGGTGGTTTAAATTAATGGAGTATGGGAATTATGATAACATATTCCCAATTCAAAAGGTTAGTGATGATGGTGAATATAATAAAGAACGTAAGTCAAGAGACAAAGGGAAATATCATGCAATCACTATTTCGGAACAGGGGTGTGATAACGATGTGGTGAACGATACACACACCATCCAAAATATAACTTTTAATGACTTATTTGAGTCTCGAACCAACCATTCTTTCATATATAATTACTTTCAAATTGTTATCATGATTCCATAAAAATTATTAGATATACAATTAGAATTGAAAACATTTAATGGTATGATGATAACATCTTTAGTCTATAATTGATCTCCATTGGATGTTTGTGAGAATGTACATTCCAACCATCATACAATTATTCTCATGAATGAATTTTAATTCCTCTTATGAATTTGTTTTTGATATCTACATAAATTACAAATCGATTTAAGATGAAGGTATGTCAAATTTGAAATTCCAAACCAACCTATGATTATCTATCAGTGTGACGATAAATTCGAATGTTCTATAGAAATAACATACATTTTATGGGTTTGGATTCAAATTAAAGAGTGTAGTTTAGGGAATATGATTGGGGGGAAAATTATCTGCAATGATACATATCTTTATTAGGACCTTTTGGATGTATTTCAATATGAGTTTCATACCATTCCTTTAAAACATGAGGTTGAGATATCAATAGAATTCTAACCTTGTACCACAATAATATTAATGTCTCTATATAGAATAGATATAATGGAGTTGAAATATTTGAAAATGAAACTCCAGGAGAACCTTGATAATGGATTCATTTGGAAATTTGCAGAACCTTATGGTGCAACTAATTTTTTTTAAAATCAATATATTATAATGTGACACTATATTGATTATAAAAAGAATAAAAGTATCTTATTCCCCATATTGATGAACTATTTGATCAAATTTGTTGAGATAAAACTTTTATATAATTTGAATTTACACTGGATATCATAAATTCATGTTCAAGAATGGGGATATACCCAAGAAAACATTTTTTAAAAGTACATTATGAGTATATAAGGATGACATTAAATCAAAATTATTCCCCTATTATCTTCTTGGATTTAATAAATAAATTTCATATCGATTAACAAGATCATTTTGTTATAGTATTTATATATGACCTTGATATATATTAAAAATGATAAGAAAGTTCATAATATCACTTCCTAATTGTACCAAAGACACTATTTATGGAGAAACTAAATTGAAAATTCACAAATATTGAATTTTTGATGTAAAAGGAAATCATTTTTTCATCTAATAATCTTAAGAGATGGAATATTAGTAGATCTATCAATGAAATAAGATATTGAACATTGGACATGAAAATAGATAGTTTATGAGATCCATAGTTTTTTCATTTTAGAGTAATATTATCGATGATTTTAGGATAATTTATTATGCTATATAATCATCTTGTTAAGATAACCCAAAGTGGTGAGATGTTCTTCGGGATAGATGAGTGTGTGGAAAAATTCTAGAATCATAATAGAAGATTAGTCAATACACATGTGATTACATTTACTGACAGTGGATAAGGTTTTGTAATCTGTTGTGATGAATCCATGATAGGATTGGGATGTATTCTTATGTTGAATGACATAGTTATTTCTTATACATCATAATAATTAAAGGTTCATGAGAAAAATTAAACAACTAATGTATTGGAGTTATCTGTAGAGATTATTCCATTGAAGATGTGTAGGAATTATATTTATTTAGAAACATGTGATATATATACTAATCACAAAAGTTATAAGTATAAATTCACACTAAAGGAGTTGAATATTTGTCATATAGTATGGTTAATGTGGATTAATGATTATGATTGCTCAATGCAATACCACACTAGAAAGAAAACAGTGATAAATATTCATTTAGTTAAGGGTACCACATTTGATTTCCCAATATGAGGATCATAAAAATAAGAAATATTTATATATTTTCAAAGGATTTATTTAGAAATCTGAAAGTTTATAAATATTTACTTTCCCAATTGAATTTCCAACCATTTATCTATTTAAAGATTAATGAGGCGAATATAGAAGATGTTGTGGTGAAAAATTAGGTCAGAATTGGTCATGATTTGAAAATTGATCATGACAGAATAATTATTTTTCTGAACTCTGTATGTGTTTCATCCATACAAGATATGAAGAATGATTTCTTAGAGAAATATCATAGTTCTTCATTCACTATCCATCATTGGTTTAAGAACATGTATAGATATATGAGAGAATATTTCTAGTTGGATGAAATAAAGTGGGATATAATAGAGTTTGATTCATGTTTATTGGTTTCTTAGTATGTTACAACTATGTGACATAAGTTTATTGGAATGTTTTATCCATTAGCTGTACTGAAATGGAAATGAGAAAACACCACCATAAATTTGTTTTTTCAGACTCCCAAAAAGGCCTAAAGGTATTACGAATATATGATTCATAGTCTATCTCCTTTTAAAGTTCACACATGTCAACACTATTAGTGAAGGAATATATATTGACCAAATTTATTTAATATACATTAATGTAGTCTTAGGGTTTCATTTAAAACCATATTCCATTATGTCTGATCAGAATTTGATACTTACCACAATATTCTAGTGATTTCTTCAACTGCATATGGATATGAAATTAAGATTTGGAATTTCACATAATCCTCTAAAACATGGTCAATATAAAATTAAAATTAAAACCTAGGAGGATATAATATGTGCTTATTCTATAGGTTTAAAAGTTGTATGGGATCAACACCTTTATCTATTAGTTTTTTCATACATTAATTTCATTCACGTTGGAATTCATATGGATCCTTATAAATACATCAAAACAATGATGTTTTTTCCAGAAATTTTATTGAATTATGTTATATAAAGATAAATATTAGTACCATAGTTGATTAATAAAATGAAAATGAGTTTTGATCCACTGAATAACACTTCAAGGAATAATAGAATAGATAGAAAAAATATGCTGAAAATCACTAGGTAATTGAGAATTTGAAGTTGGAGAGATGGTGTTTCTAAGAAAATATACATATAAGAAGATAAGGATATGTTTAAAAAAGTTAAAATAATTCATATATATATATGTCATTCCATTTTAGGTTTTTTATTGTACCTGAACATTATCCTATCAGTTGGTGCTTGCACCAAACCTTTCTTAAGTCCATGATTTGTTCAATATATCTCCCCCAAGAAAGTAGATAATTGATCCATGGAATGTAATTATATCATAGGTATCACCAATATAGATGTATATTTATTATGGGTAATATATCGTTTTGATTTTGGATCAAATATACAGAGTTTTTTAAAACTAGACAACTCACCTAGTTAATGTTTTGTGGTGATGCCACATGTATGAAGAAGCTACATGGGAATCTATGGAATTGATGTGGAAGAAGTATCCAAATTTGTTTTTATATTAATGATTAATATTGGGGGTGAGATTCATTTTAAGTGGGTATAATGTAACATCCATATTTTATATGAAATATTATTTATTTATTATAAATATGATTTATTTGATAGTGTGTGTTAAACTTAACGCTGCCTTTTAACAACCCAAGATATTTTATTTATATTATTATTTAAACATGAAACTTATTTCCAAGAGGTTAAACATATTAAAATGAATAGTAATATAAAATTTTAAAATATTATGTACAATGGTTTATTTAAAAAAAATAGATCGACAAAAAAGTACTTAATCATTTGAAAATTCATTATATTTTTCAAAAATACAATTTCCTCAGAATATATTTTTTATTTCTTTTTGAGAGAAATAATAAAAGTATATTTTATAGATTTAGATAATTATTTTTCAAAATAAACTCAAATTTAAATTAAAATTCTAAAATTATCCTGGATATATAATTTCATATTTTTTTAAAAATTTTAATTTTTCTGTCCATAGTGAAAAAATTGTTTTTCTTGAAAACACCATTTTCATTTAGTGAATTAATATGAATAATTTTTATTAATAAACTGATTTCAAAGTAAAATTTACTAAATTATATATCAATTAGTCAAATTTTGTTCATTTGAATCATTTTAATATAATATTGTTATATAAAAATGTTTTAATCTTGTGAAATTTTTCTACTGGGTGAACCACATTCATGTCGCTTATGTCAGCATGATTTTAAATTAACATAATATAATGATATGAATGGAATATCAAAAAATGAATTAAATATTTATAATTACAATATTTTAAATAATATAATATGTTTAGGTTTTATTTTTACCATTATTAATAGTAGAAAAACTAAAAAATATTTACCATGATTATGGTAAAAACTGGTTTACCTGTGGTTAAACAAACAATTAATGATAAAAATTGACCCATAACATCTATAACACGTATTTTATGGACATTTTCCAAACATATGTAATGCATTTTTGATTATGGTCTATTTTACATCGTTGTATCATTATAGAAACATGGTAACAACCTCTTTTTTTTCAATACATACATGTGTTTCACTCACCTCGTTTATAAAATATCACCCAATATCCTTTTCTCTTCACTCTTATGGAACCATTTTTAATGAAAATACCATAAATAACATCATTACATCCATTCTATCATCCTAAAATCTATATTTTGTTTAGAAATTCAACCTATAATTCCTTTTAGTGAAAACCAAAATAGTACTTCTGGGTAAGAGGCAACACCCCTAACAAGTTGTTTTATTTTATTTATTCCTCCACATCAATCAAATATTATTACTAGAAAATGATATAATAAACTTATAATATTCAATATATTGAGTTGTTTTTCTATTAGGTGAATGACCTACAACTATATCATATTCCATTAAATGGGATACAAAATCATTATTTATCTATACGGTGGACTACCACATCGTCAACTAAAGTAATTATTTTTTTCACAACCTCTCACAGCTAGATAAAATGATGGATTAAATTTTTATATATGATATTTATGTGTATATTAATCTTAGGAAATAATTTTCTCACATATAACAACATACTTTCTATTTTTTGGAATATGAAAACATCTCTTCTGTGTATGGTGACCTGCCGCCTCACGAAAGGGATGTGATTTGTTAACATTATATATTAGAAGAAAAAAATATGGGGTTAATGAAAATATTATATGTATATATGACATTAAATGGTTTACCTAAAGGGAATATATTATTTAAATTTATTTTTTATTATTTGAGAAAATGGAAAAAATATTCGTGGATACACATGGTATATCATCTCAATGAACGATGTATTTCATTTTCAATATATTAATATTATAGGTTACTATAAAAATTATATAGAATAAATATTTCATTTATATCATGGAAAAAATTATTAATAGTATAGAACCATGATCAACATTATAGGAAAAAACAACAAATCTATTTGTACAAAAAAACAATGTTTTTATTTCCTGAAGAGTGACTTTACCATGAAAATGTTATGAAACCAGAAATCATACATCATAATAAAATAATATATGGTATGATATATAAAAATATGTTTTAATATATTTTTAAATTTAATATTTATTATAAATAATGTTTGAACATGTATGATATAAGTTAAGACTTAGTGTAAATATTGTTTGTCTTATTTTTACTTTATTGAGACATATTAAATGTTATACACATATCTTACTTTACAAGATTTATATAAATAACCATTCAAATAAAATACATTGAATATATTTAATTACATGATATTTTAATTTTTTTTAAAATTATTCTTTCACGGTGCTTACAATTCAAAGGTACCAAGGTGGTAAAGATTTATTATTACAATCTCATCATTTATCATGATAGATTATGATATTTTCTTCCTCGATTAAATATAATGATACATTTATCATGAAATTCATTATTTTCATTATAATTTTTCACTTTTTAAGAATACATGTTTTTATTATTTTTCTCTTCTTATGTACCAAATATTTCAACATAATATTTGTAAACAAAATATTTTCTAGGTCTCTTTTTGGTCGAAAAAACCAATTTTTCTTCTAAAAACATTTTTTATAAAAGGTTTTTAAAATATGATTTAACTTTATCGAAATCATTAATTATATAAATATTTACCCATGTGGTATTTTTCTTAAATTTGTTTTGGAAATTAATCTTCATGTCACTTTCTAAACTATTCCCATTTGGATTTTACTGAAAAAGTGAAAGGAATCTTCTTTTTAACAAGTATAGTATCAAAAATATTATACACCATAATATAAAATAATGTCATTTAATATATCAATATAATATTTCAAGTTAATATTCAATGATATGTATTTTTAAAATGATTTAATTTCTAAACTGTGGATGTTTTCTTGATGAATGGATATTTTTCCAATAAAATGATCAAAATTTCCTTTTAAAATAATCCACCATATAAGATGACATATGTTGATGTTACTTGTTCTTTAATAAGTATATGGATCAATAATACCATTATTATTCTTTTATTAATATTTCTTTATGTTGGAATAGTGTTTATGAAACCTGTTTCTCTTCTATGGGTTATCTCATAAAGAAATTCTGAAGAAACATGCTTCCTTTTAATTGTTATGCAATGATAAAATGAAAAAATGGTTATAAAACCTTTCTATTTCACACATGTTATTATATTATGAAACATTTATGTATCAAATTTCATTTCATTGGTATTTATATAATTAATATTTTATTATCTCATGAAATACAAACTTATAATTATCTTAATGTGACCGGTGTTCCCAATATCTCTCTCCAATGGATTGGTTAATGATTTATATAATATTATATAGAAACTTATGGAGTGGGGAGTAAACCATTTTAGTTAGGGACTTTTTCTTCTATTATGACCTTGAGAGAGATCCTTGAATACTATGATAGTTTATGGAGTGAACCCATTGCACAAAGAAAGACTTGTTAGTGGGCCATGAATACATTATAAATTATCTTCTGGGTTTATTTTAAAGCAAAAATTCTTTTCCTTATTAATTATCTCACTAGTATTTTCTATTATTCCCATTTTAATTCATGTATTATGAACATCCATTAATAATTTCATAAATCAATTTTTATATATTTGATATGTAGTGTTAGTTTTTCATATTCTATGATCACATTCATTTACCCTTGTTCATTTTTTATGATTATGAATCTCATATATTAACCCTTACTAGTCATATGAGATCTCCATTTCTTATTCTTACTTTCCATAAGTTATAATGAAATTAATTATTTATGATATGTTGAATGGGATTGACAGTTATGATGAACTTAGTAGAAGATGATACAATTAACATATAAACCAGTTGTTTATGTTTTTATGTTTCTAAAGGTACTATATCATTATGATCCTTATTAATGTTTTAGTTTATTGTAATTAATGTTAATCAAAAAATATATAATATTTCCTTATAGAAATATGTGGTCACTATACACAATTTAATTTCTTTTTTCCTCTATGTTTAATAATTTTACTCGGGAATGAATCAACCAGTGATATTAAATTACAATCATTCTATCTATATATAGTTTTTGGTCCCTAATATATCCATTATATATAGACTGTTTTTATACATGTTTGTTATATAAAATCCAACCATCATACTATGTACTTGACCTATAAATTTTTTAGAATGGTTTCCAAATATTTTATATTGAAATTTAATTTATTGGGTTGTAGAAAGTATTATAGAAACCATACAGTCTCTGATTTTGATGGAAAATAGTTGAGACATAATATAATAGAAAATAGAAATTATTATTCAAGAAAAAGAATTTTCTGAATTAAAATGTCACCAGAAATGTGAAAATATATTTCATAGGATTATTCACTATTTTGATATTGTGCCACATGCGAACTACCGTGGACATATCCTTATGTAATTATGAGTTTAGAAATAGATGAGAGTATAATAATTATCTTATACCCACTTATGTGCTCATGTTAGGTGAGGGACACCAATGAAAACTATAATATTAATCATAAAATTTTATATTATTCATCTTTATTGTAATGGGTGAAGTTATGTAATACTTTTATGTTTTAATTTTAATATATTATTTGTATCACATAGTTAATTGCGAGAACTGCCTTAATATATATAGATTGGTTGTTGGTTTAATGCATATCCATCCAAAGATGTTAATGATCACATGAGATGATATTTAGGGTGGGGTGTTTTCCAATGATAGGTATTCACGATAATTTATGATGGTATCTATTGCATGATCTTATCTGACCCGTGATGTTTATGGTGTGACTTGGTGCTCATGGTGGATTACTATTCGAACATGGGGATTCATAATGTTATGTGATGGTACTCATGGAGGGTCCTCATTCTGTACCAAATTTATTTGATGGTATGCATGGAATGAACATGACTAAAACATAGAGTGGATAATGTGAGTTTGTATTTGGGGTGATCCTTATTCAATACTAGAGATTAATGATGATATTTAATGGTTTCAAATAAAGAAACCTATATAAACCTTGTGATTGTTGATGACATATAATATAATCATTGGTTGTAACATGTCCAATCATTATTTTATGGTGGGTTTTGATGATATTATGGATAGATTTTATTTAGAAAATGTTTTTATATTATTTATCTTATTTAATAACACCCATAATATGCTTAATTAGGTATGGATAATCTTGAAGTTCATCGTAGAAAATGAGGATCTATGATGATTTATATCATTGTACATTCAATAATTTATTATGGAACATCACAATGCACAATATTTTTACAGAACATATTTAGGGACACCATTCCTAATGTGTAATAATGAGTTATAACCACAACTTTCATTGGACATCTTGGTTACTCATGAATCCTTCTTGTTTAATGGTCTTTCTAAGAGAGTGGTCCTTATGAATGGTTGTTGATTTGGGTAGTTGGAATATATATTGGGAGATAAAATTATTTAAGTAATCAGGACTAGTATTCCTATTAAATCCATTACTTTTTACTTTTTATTTATTTTTAACCATTATGTATATGATCATAAAATGGAGGATATTAATTAGATTCAGTTTAATTGACTTAAAATTGAAAAATTTCTTATTTCTATAGCTTGTGGTAATAAATATCTATTTTTTCATTTAGATGATATTTTAATTTAATTTTGATTTATTTTTATAAATTTTGTTGTTTTTATTTTTTTTGATATTGTGGATACCTAATCCAAGGGTTATAATACCTATATTTCATTTTCAGAACCTTTACACTAGTTGGGAGTCTTAATAATAAAAAGATTACTTTAAAAGGATTATAGAACATCATATAATTTTTTATTTTGGTGAAACATGATAAAAACATTTTAAACACTCCCTATATTTATTGGTAGTGTTCAGGATTGTGGAATCTATGTATTTAGGTTTACTACATCCGAATAGGTATGGTTATTTATCTATTTATTGAAATTATATTTAGTAGTAGTGGATCCAATTTATTTTTTTTGTCAATTGTTTTTAATATATACATCATATTCAATTAAGATTTTATGATGGTGGAGTTATTCTAAAAAACCTCTATTGAAAATGTTTTTGTATATTGATATACTGTCTAGAACCACTTATAAGTGATATGAGTGAATTGATATAGTATGAAAATGGTTTTAAGTTGAACTTTTTTATGATAAATAATGTCTAAATTTTCAAGAATAATAAAAAATTAAAATCTTGTTACTGTCTCATAGTCAATTTATATGATTAGTATCTTGCACATTTAGCCAGGTATAATGGAAATCTATCAATTCAAATTAAATTATTGATGTATACAATTTGTTTTTCATATATTCAATCGATCATTGAGATTTCCCATCTACTCCAAATAGTAGATCTACATGATAAGTGTTTATAGATGAAATAGATCAATGAGGTCAAAGTATTATTTCATGTGTTTAATAAATTGATAATTAATTCAAATTTTCAATGAAAAGAACACGTCCAGAAACCCAGGTACCCAGGTACCTAAAATAGTAATGACATGGACCAAAGGGAGTTCCCAATCCCCATAAGTTGGAAACTAGCACCTAGAATTATAAGAGATAAAATTGGCTATGAATTTGGATCAAAATATTTTAACAATAAACGATAAAAGTTATTTTGATCAATATTATAATTGTAGAATGTACCAGAAACAAAATTGGTATAAAAAACCTAAAGCATTATAATATTATATTACCCATTAAAAACAGAAACAACCTAAGAGGATTTGAAAAAGACATAGTATATAGGATTTGGAACACCTAGAACCTCTAATTGGAACATTCCCATTTCTCAATCATGGACTTTGAAAATCTTTAAACACCCAAAGGAAACAGTTGGGTGTCATCTATAATTCCCAGTGGGGTCTCACATTGTTTTCCATAATAGATTTCATTATATTAAACAAAATTAAACATAGAATTTTAAACAATGCAGGGCTTGGAATAATATATTATTTTCACATTTTAAGAAATAATAATCTTTTTAATGGATGGAAAAAATGTCAAACATGGATTAAAAAAATTATATAAAACAATTTATTTAAAGAAACTACCATGAAGAAAAAAGAACTATAATTAATGCCATATATAATCAATGTAATCACAAGAAGAACCATGATAATATTCACTAGAGTATTTTATTCTCACATTATAGGATCCGTAATATTCTCATATCAGTGACAAAAACAAATATGTATACATACATCACCTAGGCTTAGGCATAATTGGAATCATCAACATCTGATAAGTGATATGATATACCGAACCATGTTTTTGTTATATTTTTCGTCATCAATCCATTTCTGCAGAATCAGTATCCTAGAATTATTTTACCAAACAAATCACTAACTACCTAGCCTCATATCTACTCAAGTAATCAATAAAAAAGGGAAAATATTTTCATTTGTAAACAATCATTATTTATAATTATATTCCCATATTTTTTATTTCAATGTACTAGGTCAATTTAAAAACCAAAACTAGGGTTTTCATCATATCATTTTCGTGAATTTAAAAAATCATCAGTCTTTAAAATTATAATTTTATTAATCTTCTAAAATAAAATTAGAAATAAATTGAATAATTTTTTCGTTATTAAAATACACGACATATTCTGATTCACTTGGAATTGGGTGGTGTTCTCAAAAACCATTTCCTTTAAAATTCTAATTCCAATATCATATAAAATTGGTGTTTCATAAAAAAATTGAAATCCATTTCAAATTATTCAAAAAACTCATGACATCATGTACATAAAAAATATCAAAAAACACTAACCTTTAATCTGAGAATAAAATATCAACACATGAAATTGGATCCACTAACAAATAATAGAGGCCTTATATATTAATGAATACAACCTAGAAAAAATTTCCCATCAAATTATGTTTAATACATCAAGTACATGATTATTTATGGCACACTAAGTATGTTAGAATGGGATACTAGAAGAAATAATTAGAAAAGAGATCCACATTCCATATAAGATTAAAAATGATCAACCACACTTCAATCCACTAAGAGGCAAGGTTTAAGGATCCAAAACCTCTTCTGGAGATCCTCCTAAACAAAAGAAAAATATTTTGGTCATGTGGGGGTTGATAAGGTTTTAAAATGGGGTGTTTAAGATTGTAAAATATTTATTTGGAATAAAAATTATTATTCACCAATAGTTTATAAGAGATGGTTGCACTATTAGAAAAACCTTTTCTAGTAATCGTGCACCCCTACATTGGTGTGCATTGTTTTTAACAGGTGTACTTTCAAAATATTCACCATCCATGAAAACACTAACTATATAGTGTATCCCATTTTGTACTAGGATGTATTAATTTGGAATATCAAGCTCCAACCATGAATATCCAATGAAACATCCAAAAATTTCCAAAATAACCATAAAACACCCATAAAGATGAACCAACTAATAAGAGATAAAACTAGGGTCTAGGAATATAAAAAAATATCACGTTACCGAAACCCCTTCATAGATATTTATATCCCTATAAATTATTGCTTGATGTTTCAATATCAAAGAGAATAAGCCAAATCTCTCTATTTAGTTGATCACGCTCCCACGTCTCATTATAATCAAAACAATGATTCCATATCAGATAGACAATAGTTATTGTCCGCTGGTGAAGTACCTCTATCTCAGAATCAACAATCTTGATTTGATGTTCATCCATCAATATATCATGTTCAACATCAAGATAACTCTATATCAATACACGAGATGGTTTAGAAAGATAATTTCAATCCTGAGAGACATAAAAAACATTACCTATCAACATAAACGTTGGTGGATGTGATAAATAGTAATCCACATTCCCAACTACTCAAAAAACATTAACGGTCACCAAAAATGCAGGGAATCATTCATTGCCTCCCACAAATTCAATTAACCATGTGATGAGAAAACCCTGAGAAAACCTAGTCAGCAACTGAAAACTCCAACAATCTCCTACAACAATATGAGGTAGATTTATATGAGCTTTATTCCATCAAAATTATTTTACAAATCAACTAAATATTTACCATCTTCTGTTAGACCAAAGGTGTTCCAACCAATGATTTTTTTCCAACCACCAACCAACATAATAAATATCTACATAGCTTTCATTAAAAGTCATATAAAGGATTTTTCATGATCATAGACTGGTAAGTATTGTTATAACATATGTCAACCACTAAAAAAGGGTCATCCTAAGATCCACTAAAATTGAGGATGCACAAATGAATCATTTAACCAAGAAAATGAATAACCCTCTTTATCTAGAAATATTTATATGGATGGTAAACCGTACTCAAGTGAACAGTGTATCCCATCACTTACCAAAGGCCACTAAAAAAAGAGGTAATAGAATGGTCTTTATAAGATACAATTACTTTTGGAACTTCATACAAATGAATAACCTCTTTCGCATAGAGACTTCCAAAATCTGTGACATTGTTTGTATTAGGATTGGTTATAATGTGAGCCAATTTTGGTTTTATGATCGGTCACTAACCATGTCATTTTATTATTAATATGGGTATATGAAAACAAAATGTTAATGTTCTTTGATACATCATCCTACTTCCATATAATTACTGGTAAGGGATAAATAAAACTCAAAGATTTTTGTCAATGACATTGAACTATTAGAAATTATAAAAATGATAGAAAAAATTAGAATTTTGTTTCTCATACATGTCCCCCAGAATTGTTGTTCTATGTCGTTGAACATCTTTTGGGTTCCTGGGTACACAGCACACTATGAATTATTTCAATCCCACATCATATATTTTTTTATTGAAAAATGTACAACATACTATTTATAGAAACATAGGATTCCCTCTATGGAGAATGACCATAACCCATGGTCTACTGACTATAAATATAGTTCCTATTCATATATAATTCATTAGCATGATTTTTTTTCATAAAGAATCATCTTTATAATAGAATAGTTTAGATAAACACTTTATAAGTGAAACCTTTCCTTTTCATCCTACACTACTAAATTAAACAATGAAACGATATCCATCATGTTCAAATATTTTGATGATTACATCATGACCTAGTTTAAAAATTTCATTCTCAAAGAATCAATAACAACATTACATTTCCCTAGGGTTCATGAGAAATTTCAATCAATATATTATAGATTCTCTACCAAACACCTCTTGAATATATTCAAATCTTTTTTATATAAGATATACCTCATTATTTTTTTATCATAATAATATGTAATAATTTTTTGAAAAGTCTAAATTTTCAACTCTAAGTTTAATGAATCATGTATGTGAGTTCAATGTCATGGGTCATATAATTATTTGCATGTGACCTAAACTATTTAGAACCATAAACAACGATGTGATCACTCTTAAAAATAACACTTCCCAAACTAAAACTAGATGCGTCACAAAAGGTCACGTAGTCATACCTAGCCTCTTGATGGGTAAAAACGTTTTTTATATAGAAAAAATAGTTCATCATAATAAACGAACAATAAAATTTTGCATCCCAAATTAACTTCACCTGCATCTGAGTGAGGGAGGTTATAAGAGAGTCCATCTATGTGAAATCCTTTACAACACAATTATAATACTTCACTAGACCCTAAGAGATCTAAATATCTAAATCAATATGTGTTTTATCCCATGTAATAATAACTTATACATTTTTTTGATCAAATGAGATACCATGTCCTGATACCACATGTCCCAATGACATAACTTTCCGAATCAATAAATCAAATTTTCATTATGTGGAATTGAGTTTTTGATTTACCAAAATTTTCCATAAGTGCTATCAAATGATGCTCATTATCCTCAACAGCCTGAGAGTAAAATAGGATTTCATCATCAAATAAAACATTGATCGGATAAAAATACTAATTTATGATTCTATTCATCATATCCATAAAGACTAAAGGAGAATTAGGTACACTAAATAGAATGGAAATATAATCATAATTTTCATAACTTCTATGAAATGTAGTATTATTGATATTACATTATTTATTCTCAAATGGTGTTAACGATATTTAATTTCAAACACAGCGAATCAGTTCTCCCATTTTAACCAGTCAAAATAAATAATCTCTATGAGAAAATGGATGCTTTTATTTCACATAATCTTAATTTATCTTCAAATTATCAACATATATGTGACTTTTTCCATCATATTTCATAGTAAAGTGAAAAAGGTCCTCCAATGGTGCCACACTCAGGTCTATAAAACATTTATCATACTAACCATCCAAATTAATCTTGATGTATTTTGTTTTAGCTATGGACATGTATTATGAAGTAATATACAATACATTTGACACATAAAATAGTAAATAAATGACAATACCTACATACTATGGGAGAAAACAAATAAATATGAAGGAAAAATTCTAGGAAACAAGAAGAAATATTATGCTAGGTCATCAATCAAAGATTCATTCTCATGATCATAAGAAGATAGTAATCTTAGTTTCCCAATTATAGATTATAATTCTTGGATATAATCGATATCAGGTACAATTATCCATGAAATAATGGACACAGTAACCATGTTAAGTAAATAAGACCCATCAAAGATAACAGTCAATTCAGTCCTTTATTGAAATAATACAATCCATAGTGAAAATCATATAAATATATTTCTTATTGAGAATCATAAAATACCTAGGAATTTAAATTATTGTTAATTATAATACATTGGTAGGATAGTAGAGACAATACTCTCTCTTAATTCCTAGCAGAATAGAAATATACATTACATAAGACACAATCTTCTGAGAGATATTTAGTATATTTCCACTAGGAGTCAATATAAATTAATGAAATGAAAAAGTATAAAATAATGAATTCACTAAAGATGAAGCTATAGTGATGGTACTTCTATATATTGTGGGAATAATGTTGGATTTCTATAGAGACTTTTCCTCTTATAGAAGAAGATTCTCTTCAGATTCATGTGGTGAGATCCCCTTTTTCCCTAAAGCATCTGATTGCAATATTGTATTTTTTATTTATTAATGATCCTTTTCCAATGCATAGAGTAGAAAATAAATGTAATACTTTATTAAATTGTCCTAAAATATAGTAATAACTAAAAATATTAGGTTCCATATTGAATGAATATCACAAATGTTCTGTATTTTCATACTGGAAGCAAGTAAAAGGGCCTTCTATAGGTACATTAGGTGTTTTTGAAGTACCTTTCTATCTAGTCCCACTATGAGACTCAATATGATTCTTCTTACATATTAAATAATTCAAAGAACTACGCCTATGATAAAAATAAACTCACATCAAACCTGAAATACAAGACAGATCATGCGTAACCAGCAATTCCCTATCCAACACCTCATAATTAGATGTGAGAATCAGTATGAAAAAAAATGAGAGAGAACATCGGTTCTAAGACCAATATCAATTAGTTGATTCGTCATCTTATCATTTCATACAATTTTAGTTGAAAAATTCATCAACTTGGAAAATTTATTTTCATATGCCATAACATGCCTATCATATTATTTAAGTTTGAGAAAATATATAGCCTTATGCGGAACCATAAAGTTTAGATTAAATGAATTGGTGAAAATAACCATAATGTTTTTCCAATCTAAACACTTGTGTTTCTTCACCAGCACCATCGTGTCCAACAAACTCATTCTAGGTTCTTAATATTTTAAGGTGGAACTTTTCACCTTTATTGATCAAGTTTTTTCATGAAATCAAATAGATTTCCTATAATTCTCCACTTCTATCTATCCTCTCAAGAATAATTTGAGCCATGATACTATGGTTTCTTATAATAAAATAATTATAGAGCCTGATTCTGAAATTAAACACTTTTAGGTTCCAAAACATGAGCCTAGATGGTAATGGGTGCCGGTTCATACCAAATTTCCTTGAAGGTGCACCAAAAAATCTGATGAGTATTTTAGTCAATGAGAGTATTTGTTCAATGTGGTTCACCATAAGGTTCCTCATAGCTAATATTAACACATCTTATCTGAGGAAAGTTCCTACATCAAAACAACAAAAAACGTTGCAGACATTAGAATATTACTCATATCAACAACTCAAACAAGAGTAATAAGAAAATTTATCCCATCATATAAGATATGAGGTTTTTTATTTTATGCTTTCTAAATCAAAATTGGGGAAATGAATATAATTATACATAATAATTCGCCAAGACATGTGTACCCAAACCACCCATGGTGAAACAAGTCACATTATGTTGGGATCTTTCTAGGAACTCACTAGTAAATAACAACTATGTCTGGACAAGATATTCCAAATTTCATTCTGATGTAAAACAAGGATGATAAATTGGAACCATAAATGCAACATCATCAAGAAGAAAACCATATACCATGATACCCAAATACCCAAGACAAAACTAACATGTTTGGAAAGGGTTTTTCTCATCCCTATGGTATTTCGATTAGAAAATGGCATCATACATGAAAAAATAGTGATCTAATTTTCCAAAAATAACAATGGAAGAAATTGTTTTACAAGTAAATTTTATCATAAAACCAAATTTTTGAAGTAATAGAAAAAATTTAGGTATAACAAAACTAAATTAACTATATCTTAAATGTACTTAAAATAATGTAAAATATCCAAATATAATAGAAAACACATGGTACACGGGTCAAGAACACCGACCACCTCTAAGTGGAATATTCACTTTTCTCAAAAATGGAATAAGAAAATCTAAAAATGGCCAAAGGTAAGGGTAGGTGTGTGATATTAATCCCCTATGGGTAATAGTGAGTGTTCCATAAAATATGGAATAATAAAAAAACATAATCATTCTTTCTATTTTTAATAAATCAAGGCATAATGTAGAATAAAATCGTTCACATTAAATAATAGATTTCTTTTGAAAGGATTGAAAACATTTCAAATAAGGATTAAATAAAATTTTTATATAAAATAGGTTATATATTTAATATGTATTGAATAAAATAGTTCTATAAAAAATATATTACATAAAAAATAGTTATAAAAACAACCATGATCAACTATCTTGTTATATGTTAGTTTCTTGTTATAAGATACTCAAAATTCTCATATTAGTTATCAATGAATGAATGTGTACATACACAATTAGTCTCAAGCCGAATATAACTTATCAACTTCCCATAATATATAATATATTCTGATATAGGTTATTGATACAGTTATCATCATCAATAATTTTCTAAAGAGCCATTATCCTTCTTTTTGTATCCCCAATAACCCACATAATACATAGGAACTCATGTTCTCCATTAATCAATAGAAAAATGGAATATCATCACAATTATAATATTACATAATTTACAATTAAAGTGCATAATTTTTTATTTCTATATGAAAAATAAATTACAAAAATATTACATCCATTTTTATCATTTCATTCAATTTTAATACAAAAAAGCATCATGTGTTTTCATCATTTTTGTTTAATCCAGTTTCTTAAATAAAATAAAAAATCAATTCATCAATTCCACCATTTTAAAAATACACCCTAATTTTGAATTCCATTGTATTTGGGGGTTTTCTCAAAAATCCATTCTATTTCAAATTACAATTCAAAATTATAACAAATTGTTTTCTTATAAATAAATTAAAATATATTTCTATTCAGTGAAGGAAATAATGGATTCTATTACATAAAAAATATATAATATAATAGGTTACCTTTAATCATAGAATCAAATATCAACACCCCTAATGGGATCTTCAAATAATGAAAAAAGAATGAATATGCCGTAGGTTTGGAATCAAACTAGGAATCATGATATGATAAAATAGATTTCAGATACATAATAATCATGATGATCTAAAACCCTATAAGTAGGGTATAAATAATTCTATAATAAACTATTAGATAGGAGATCCATATACAAAACAAGATTGAATTTGATCCACTATGCTTATATCTGATAAGATATGGGGTTTGTGGATCCAAAATCTCTTCATGAAAGCCTCATATAATAAAGAAAATGAATGAGGTCAGATTGTGATAAAGTGGATGATAAAATATGGAGTTAAATATTTTAAAATAATTTTTTTGGATTAAAAAAAGACCTTGTACACAGTTACCTGATGAGGGAAGCATTATCGGAGAAACTATACAGCCCTACTCTAGGGGTTCAAGGATTCAACAAGGTGGGTGTATATTTTTTGACAAACTATGTACCAATTCTGAAAACCCTCATTGTTTAGTGTTGATTTTTTTTACTAGGGGGTGTAAAATTTGGAATAAACAATTCACTAACCATGTACACCCTAGTGAACCTCCAAAAGCTTCTTAATTTCACCCAAAGGACCCCTAAACATAACATAAACAAATGTGGTTAATACTATAGTTGTGGAGTACATAAAAAAAGGTAACAATATGTTATAATTGATCTATAAATATTTAATTCTTTATGGTATGCTAAGAGAAAGTAATAAGTTTACTAGATTTGAATAACTTTTAATAAATTTGATTAGATGATTCTTGTTCTATATTAAAATGACTCAAACATAATAAATATAGTGTGATATAATATTTTTATTTTTATGTTTTGATATTTATTTATGGAAATAGAACATAAAAATAATAATTAAAATATTTACTTCCAAAATTATTAACTTCTAATGAATGAGATAATTCAAATGATTCCATTTGAGGTGTTCATTATTGATAATATATATCTAACAGTTATATAATGGTGATAAATGAAGTTTTTATGAAGAAGGAATTAAAGATTCAATTATTTCATGAATTATGAATCCACTATTAAATTGATAAGAAAACAACATAATGGTATAAATAAAGAACTCATATATGTTTTTTCCTAAACTATATAGTAAAATGTTTTTCAAAGACTTTCTATTTGTATGGAACAATGGGCTTCAACCTAGTGTTATTATATTTCAGTTTTTGTTTTAGAAGGATAAATAATTAGAAGAATCTATATGCACTATTCATGAATAAAAAAATAATGATCAATTTTATCATGATTTGGTTATATTTTTATATATATCTATGAATGAATATTCCATGCGAGATACCATACAAAAAATTTGGATGTAATGACCACTTCATCCATGCATATATATATATACATACATGTATATATATATATGCATAATTATCTCATTATGATTATTTTTTTGGGTGTGTTGTTTTAAATACATGTGTAATAACATAAATAGAATAGTAATAGGGCCAATATTAAAAAAGTAAGAATAATTCCTTAGGGTTGTGTCACAAATGATGAAGCTTCATTTTTACAGGAAACTATAAATATCATTCATTGATAACTGAATTTATAAGAATCTAATATGGGAGAAATATATGATTTTTGAATTAATGAGGATGAATTCACACAAAATTTTATAGTTATGTTATGCAGTTATATATACCATTTATAAAGATGAGAATCATATGTTTTTTAAATCAATTATGTGATTACTCTTGGAAATTAAAATATGAATATATATACATCTGTATTATTATAGTTGGGACTCTGGAAAAGAATTAGGATTTGATGAAATAATATTGACATGGTATGTCTTGAAAATATATATATATATGTTTATTGATGAATGGAGAATTTTTCTGTAAGAACAGATTAAGAGAGTTAGTCATGGTGTTTAGAGAGAGAGAGTGTGTGTGTGATAAGAAGAAGAAATCACTAATACTATATACATATTCTGAATAATTATTTTCACAATATAGATGTTTTCAGTTAGTTAAGTTGATACATACTTTGTTTTTAATAAAAATTGAATAGATGTCTAGGTTTTGTGCAAGAATTGAATATATTAGAGTTATCAACACTCAAACAACATAATATTAGTCATTATTGTAAGACATTCTAGTTGTTTACACATTTTATATTATTTAATTATGTGGGATACAATAACAATGTGGGATACACACATATGGTATAGAGAATTATAATTATAATTTAAAAAATTTACCCTACTGATATTGGTTCTAAGGGGTTCACTACTATGTCATTTGTTCATGGGTTTTAGCAGATATAGTAATTGAATGACTACTCACAATGTGTAGTGAACACTATAAATCACTTATGCCATATATGTTTGTTCTTATGTATTCTAAGACAGTAAATAAATTCAATCTATAATGTGATGAATGTTATTTTAAGTAAAAATCCTAAAATTTGATAATTCTTTCACTTTCCTCCTATTACAACAATTTCCTAGATTTTGAGACTCTAAAATTGATATCTAATAAAGGCACTCTTTGTTTTGATTGGTTATTTGATGTTTTGAAAAAAAAATATCTCAATTTAAGTATTCACATATTTTTATTTACATTAATATATAATTTTAATACATAGATTCAAAAGGGAATTCCCATGTTTTATGTAAAGGGATTTAATATTTGGAAGGATATGATGTCTCTTTAACTCTTTTCTTTCTGTTATGATGTACTAGAAGTGAGAACCAGTAGAATTGGATTTTGTACTAATGTTCAATCCATGACAGCAATATATAGGTGTAGTTTGGAAATTATGGTCAAATTAATAATATTATATTATCTTCTATTTTAGATAATGAATTTATCAATTATTAATGAATCAAAAATGATATTTTTATCTAAGATAAATATCAGAGTATATATAAAGTAAAGAGTAATGTGAAGGGGTAAAAGTTACAATTTTCGGTACATTAGTATGAAGTTCTTAAAATTCATGACAATGAGACTATTGTTAGATTCTTCCAAATGGTATGTAAATTATTATGTTTAATTGGAGAATATGATGAGAATTTAGAAAATTATGATATTATTATAAATAACTTTTATATCCTATAATATAATTTTGATTTTAATTATTATAATTTAAAAGAAATAGTTCTAGGTGAAATTTATTTTGAGGTCTTTAATGGTATTTTAATATCATATTGAATAAGAGAGTATGATGTTTTCATTAAAAAAGAAATTACGAAAAATAAATTTAAATCAAATACATAATATTGTAGAAATGTAAGAATGTTGTCTTAGAGAATGCGAAAGGGAACTCTTCTAATTAAAATCATATATAGGTATGATGTTTGATAAAAATATTTTTATCATCTCCTAAAATGTGATAATTGGTAGGGGAATGTATAGTTGTAAGACACCACATAGATGATTCAATTATGAGGTAGTGGGAAATTTTATAGTAGACCTCCCAAAATTCGATGAATTAGATTCCATGGATGAATAAGAAGAATGATTTCAAATACCCTAAAAGAAGAATTCATCCAAGTTAGAATTATTCTATTAGAATAAATGTTTATAATATTTCAAATAAAAAAATTGTAAAATTTTAACCTATGTGGGATGAATATGAACATAGTGATGCATAATAAGAGGCTATAATAAAAATTTAATTTTAGAAAATTGGTATATTACTAATGTTATTGAAGAAGAGTTCACAATGGATGGAATTATAAATTATAGAATTTTTTATTAGGAAACGAAAAAGGAATATTTACAATGGATATAATTTGGAGAAAGAATTTGAAAAACTATATGTTTTAAAATGGGTACCATGGGTATACATATGGAAGAAAATTATAACATCCTATTACATGTTTTATGGTAATAACCCTCTCTTATTTTGAACATGAATTTTTAGGGATTGTTTAGTGGTGCTTTAGATGAAATTTGGAAATCATTGGAGGCTCTCTAAGATGTTCTAGGTTTGCACATGGTTTTTCCGAACTTTACGAAACCCCACAAAAATAGTGAATCCTTGTATAGTGGGGTTTTTTATGTTTTTAAAACCCATGTGCACCACATTATATAATCTATGAAGCCTAGTATATGATACTGAGGATGGGGTGTAGACTTCTTATGTCTATTCAACCAAACATATATAAAAATGCATACATGATTTTATTATTTTGAAAAATTATAAAAAATTACCAATCCCCAAAATTTGTTTCCTGTAATCCCCAATTCTACCTAACATGGATTCCTTGTATTTGGAAGCTATCTATGGTTGATTTTGGATCCTACAAACTAATTTCCAGGAGGATAAAAGGGTGAGGATCTCATTCGATCTTCTATGGGTATGTGAATCTCCTCTCATGTGTCTTATTATTATATATATTTCTCTCATTCATAGAGAGTTTAATATCATTTTTTATGGATCTAAATATATTTAATTGAATATTTAATCTATATTTTAACCCTTTATATCTATTACATTTTTTTATTGGTTTTTCCTATTGCAGGCATTGTTTATTTTAATTCAATGATTAAAGGAAGGTGGTTGCGTTTGAGATTGGCCATGTGATTAGAACTTTATTTTCATTATTTCTTTAAATAGTTTCCAATTAATTTTTCAAAATAAAATTTTATATACCTCGAAATTATGATTTTAATTTGTATTTAAATTTAGGAAAACACCTAATTTACATTGAATAAAGAATTTAGGTCATATTTTCAAATTTATAGAATTGATGAAAGAATTTAGGAGTTGTTTTAAAAAAATAGATTAAATTTAAATGTTTAAATTATTTTATTATTTTTGTATTTAAAAAATATAACATTAAAAAAAACCATTTTTTGGATTTGAACGTGAATAGGATTTTAGAAGAGGAAATGTGAGAAATTTAATTGGGCAAGATTATTTATTTGAAATGGGATGATTTTTCTTTATTTTTTGATTTATTAAAAACATGTGATATTTCATAAGAGTGTTATTTGGGACAGGTATTCTATGATGATAATTCCATATAAATTTATTGATTCATAAAACTCTAACAGTAAAACAGTTCAACAGAAATGTTCCTTGATGATATATTGTGAAGTCTTATTCTACTTATGATGGAGGTAAATGGGTACACTTTTCTCAAATATCACTATTATGAGAAGTGTGGCAATATTTTAACTTAAATCAATTGTACCACAGGGAATGTGAATGTGGTTTTTTTGTCAACATTTATATATTTTAGATGGTTAATGAATTTTTTATGTCATCTATTGTGATTTATGGAAATTGTATTATATAAATTTTTTACTTATGAAGTTTTTGAAATGATTTCCATCCTTTTAAAAGAAGAATATTTTGTTTTTAATATTAAATTGATATATTATTCCATGCCTAGTTTTTTCTAAAATTTAATTCATTATTTGACATTATTATTTTGGAATATGTTATCGAACACATGGTGAGACCCTACTGGAATTAATAGCTCACACCCTACCTTTTCCATCAGGTCGTTGTAGATTTCTTTATGCGTGGTCTAGGAAATTAAGTAATGTCACTTAAAGGTAATGGATTTTCATGATCCTTTTGGAAAGAGTTTATTTTTTTTTGGATATTTTCCTCTCTTCATACAAATTTTCTGATGTATTTTTTTTGTTTTTGTTAGGAAATTCTATTTCTGTTAAGTAATCCCATTGTAGTGTTGAATATACTGATGTGTAATTATTCATATTCCACTATTTCTATAGAAAAATAATTTCCTCTTTTATCCTATATGATTATAGGGGAATGTTGTAACCCATAGTGATTTAGAATAACCTTAGGGATATGTTATTTCTGGCTTAGGTATCAGTGTACTAGGGTATTTGGGATCATTAGTGACAATGTGATATCAGAGAATGGTTTAACATCTTTTCTTGATGTTAGTATGTAGTTTGGGTTGACATTTCATGACACAAGTGGGAGTTATGAGTGAGTTCCTAATAAGATATCATAGTAATGATACATAATTCAATGATGGTGGTAGGGGAAAGGAATCAAGAGGAATAAATTAATCTAATTATATTTGTTTCCTTACTTTTTAGTTTCATTGGGTGAATTATAAATCATGGTATCTTATATGATAGGATCAATTTTTTGGTTTCTCATAATTAATTTATTTACATGAGTAATATGTTTTGTATTCCATGTTTTTTCCTAAAGATTTTTGTATCACGATTTTGTGAATCCATGTAAATAGTATCTAAGAGGAAGCTGCTGATGGACCACAATATGTGAATCCTCACATGGACCATAATATCATTGAGATTATTGTGTGTGTTTTCCATGTTATGGGACATGCACCTATACCCATTCCCCTTCAATATCTAGTAGTATAAACACACACATATATAAGTCTCAAAATATTTCTCAAGGATTACATCAACCTGATTCATCAGTTTACCAATTCTAAACTCATTCTCAAGACGATAAGGATTATATGAGGAAGTTGGAACATCTAATTGAATTTGATATAATTCTTGATGTAGTAAGGTTTAAATATTCCACCTTCAAACTGGAATGAACTACTAGTATATGGTGGGACTTGACAGTGATGTTAAATAAGAAATTTGTTTTATATTTGATGGTAATTATATTTATTTTTATTGATCAGTTCAACTCTAATTCTATGGTGTTTCTTAAGGCCTTGTCATTTGTCAAACATGAGATGGATGATAAAACCATGATGAAATATGTGAACTTATTTGTTGAGAATGTGATGTTTTCACAAAATATTGTATTGAATGAATGGTTAAAAACTAAATAATTCATAATGGGTATTCTATCTATTATTTATTCTCTTGTTTTTGGGTTATATATTTTTTGATATGTTGATGTGTTGGATTTTTTGTTAATTATAGATCATTATCTTCCTGCTATGTTAGGGTTTACATGAGTTCTTTTTATCCCTCTATAATTTCTTTGTGTTAAATAAAAGGAATGAGAAACAATGATTATTCTCAGGGTGTATCTGGAAAATAGGGTTCTTCTAATCACCCTTCAGTGACTGGAATACGTCCACTAACTTTCTTCTATTTTGGAAACCATAGACTACTGAGCATCAAAACATACTATTTTGAATTCATATACTTCAAAATTAAAGGGTTTAAAACCATAGGAATTCTTAATGAAGATTATTCATGTAGAGGAAGAGTATATATAAGAAGTTGATGTGAGAATAATTGCTGTTAGAGGTACCATCACAAAGGCTCCTTATTTAGTGATTTCGTTATTTGATACTGGTTCATCTAAATCATATATGTCAACTCATACTATGATCCTCTGAAATATTCCTATCAATATTTTTTCATATGTGATGGATATTACTACGCCCCTAAAAAGAGATATAACATTGTCTCTATGGTCAAAAATTGTGTTATATATTTATAAGATATTATTCTTATTAGGATTTTATGTCCCCTAATATGACACCTCATGATGTTATTTTTTAGATGGATTAAATCTTTTATAATAAGGCCTAAATAGACTATTATCTTAACCATGGATCCTTAACTATATTTGATTAAGTCTATCATATCGTTATTAAAGAATGAGACCTTATTTGAAGTTGAGATGAACCATATTATACTTATTTTTATTGATTAATATCTATATTCTATTTTTATCTAGAGTGGTCATCTTTGAGTAATGATCTCCCTACAGTTTTTCTTGTTATGAAATCTTTTTCCCCTTAATAATCTATTTTTACACCAGTAAGGGGGTAGATTTTTCTATATATTAAGAACCTCATACTCAAAGAGTGTCTATTAATTATTACCACAAGACACTAGATTAAATTATAGATATTAAGACTCAGTTGAATAATATATTATAGAAAAAAATTATAAACATGATTTTTTCAACTCATGAAGTGCCTGTTCATTTTTCTATGAATAGTAATGTAACAATTTACCTATGTGTTGATTATTGAAAACTCAATCGTGTTATAATGATGAACATATATATGCTTCTACTTATTTATTATATGTAAAACCAGTTGAAAGTGGTGACGTGGATCTCAAAAAATGATACTCGATCTGGTTATCATCATTTGAGAACAAAATAAAATGAATGTCATTGAATTGCCTTCCAAAGAATATCATTTTTTAGTATCTCATCATGTAAGTTGGTATAATTTTTTTCCTTTTATCATTATGGTTTTGATTAATAAGATCTTATATGAGAAACTACAAACATTTGTGGTGGTATGTGTGGATGCGATCATGGTTTACTCTTAGTCCAAGGAGGATCATGTGCATTATCTTACATCGGTTCTTTAATTATTGAAAAATAAATAAATTTATGCCAACATATCATATTGTAAATTTAGGATATAAGAAGTGAAGTTATAAGGACATGTGACCTTAGAACAGTGAAACATAGTTGATCCTATGTAGGTGAAAGCTATCATGAAATAGGAGAAACAATGATTTTTTAATATTCAATGTTTCTTTTGTTTAGTTGGGTATTATCATCGAGTATTAAAGGATTTATAATGTTTTTCTTCTTCAATGAATTCTCTCTAAAGGATGGGATTACATTCATATAGGGATGAGAAATATCAAGTTAATTTTAATGAGACGATGTTTTTTTCACTACTTAAAATCTTTAATCTTCCAAAGGCCAAGAAGGGCTATGTTGTATTCTATAATGCATTTGGATTAGGTTTTAACAATGTTCCTCGGAATGGTGATCACATGGTAGCCAATGGATATTGATATATTAGTCAACAAGAGAATAATAACCCATCCCATGACATTCAACTCGTATTCACAATACATGTAGTTAAAATTTGGGGGAATTATATTTACAATGAATGTTTTACCATGTATTCTGACCATTAGAGCATGAGTTATATTTTCTTTCAAAATGATTCAAATTTTCCCAAGAGTAATTGGGAGGAGTACCTATAATCTTTTCATTTCAAAAGTTCCTATACCCTAGGTACATGAAATGTAATTAGATAAGTAATTTGTATGAAAATTAAATCCATGTCCATGAAAGTATCATATAAAGATTAGAAATTGGTGGATCAGTTTTCATAGTTTCATATATGATTTTGGTAAATAGGTAAAGTTGTTGTATTGGATATTTTTCTATTGACCATTTCTCTTCCTGAGATGAATATTTTTGAATAGGAGCTTCGTGATGAATTTAATAGAATTATGGACTCTCTTTATGTTGGGGAGACCATTTTTTATATTTCATTATCTATGTAGGGTATTATTATTTAATGATACGGGTACATTGTACCTTTTCGAATGGGGAATGGTGTGATGGGGGAATTAAAATATTACCATTTATAAGTGAATACCGAAACTATATATATTTTTTAGGATATGAATTGATGATTTTCCTATCCATGTTTAAGATTATAATTTTTTAATTTGTTTTGTGCTTCAATACCTTCTAACCCGTCATGGATAAGGACCAGAGACCTTCAGGTTTTCTTCAGACACTTCCTATGTTGACATTGATGGGGGATGAGATATCTAGGGACTTTTGATTGGGTTAATGTATAACATAAAATAGATGAATGACATATCATTTGTGATCGATTAGATGACAAAATCAGATCAATTTATACCCATTTGTCAAACAACCAATGTTGAGGAGTTAGGAAATAACAATATGAAAGTGATATTTCATTTTCACAGTGTTCCATCTATTAGAGTCTATAATAGTGATTTCCATTTTACTTAGTTATTTTGGAGACTCCTTTTAGATTAAATGAGATATGTTTTTTGTTTCTATATGTCATACCATCCAGATATTGATATCCAAATAGAGAGATCTTCAAACATTCATGAGGATATGCTTTTTCCTGCACCCTTAATTTCAGTGGACCTTGGGATGTCTATTTAGGAATTTCTTTTATTAACTTATAACCATGTTTACAAGTTTGTGATCAAAATGGGATCTTTTCAGGACGTATATGGTTACCATTGTAAATCAATATTGTTTTGTTCAAAGACCATTGAATTTTTATTTGTTGGACTGAGCATGGTCCCTGAAAAATTAGAAATGATTCAGTTGGTTCATCAAATATTGTTGCGACCATGATTTGGTATAAGTCTTATTTTTAAGTTAATAATAGTCTATTTGTGTTTTTAGTTTCTTAAATGGATTTCTAGAGTGGTTCACCTCGTTTAGGTCATCGACGACAAGGGAGGTAATGTAAAGTTGCTCATAACATTCTATGACATTTTGATGTTTTTGGGATGGTAAGTAAAGTGTATTACCATTTAGAACATATAATATAGTTGGCATTAATACATAATGTGAATCAGTTATCTCAGCTATAAATGTATGTTTCTCTCCCATATCTTTTCCATATATTGGATGATATTAATGATGATCCTGATTTATCTATGAATGAGAATCTAGTCAAGATAGTTTATAATGAGGAAAAGGTACAAAATGAGAGGATGATACCTTTGATTCGTGTGCTATGGAATTATAGTTCTAACTAAAAAGATCTTTTGGAGAGGGGGAATTCATGAGAGTGTAGTGGACTCTTCTTTTTTAGATGAAAACACATTGATAATATTTTTGCTGATAAAAGTTTTCTATGGTGGGGAGGTTGTAACATCTTGTTGTGTGTTTTGAAGTACTCTCAAAAAAATATTTTTGATTCTTCCTTTCTTGGGTCATGTTTTGGGGTTCTTCTAGTGATAATTGAAATTTTTTGGAGGATCTTCTGGCTATTGAATGTTTTTATATGTTTTTTACAGCCTTGTGGGTTTGCATGGTCAATACATGGTTTGAAAAACTATTTTCCTACCAAGTAAAAATGGTGCACCCCAATACATGATCACATAGTTTTGGTGAACAATTAATCTTATATTTTGGACCTTCATAGATAAACATATAAAAAAGACATATTTATTCTAAATAAGTATAAAAAATTTCTTAAACTCTTATTTATGTTCTTATATGGGCAAAAAACAACCTACCTCAGATTATAATCAATATAAATATCTCTAGGGGTGATTTTGAATCCTTGAAGACAATTCCAAGTTTGATCAAAGTGTGTCATTTTAACTCATATGGGTATGTGGATATATTTTCGGATGAAATTTCCCACTATCTCTATCTCTATTACTAAGATATTAATATATAGTGATGTTTTTTATTTATATAAAATCCATTTAATTGAAACTTGAATCTAGGTTTTATCCCTCGATCTCTATAACTTTCAATATTCTTTTTTCATTTGTAATTGGGAGTGTTATGTGTTTTTATTTCATTACTAAAGTTAGGTGGTTCTGTTTGAGATTTTCCATGGGATTAAGATAAATTTTATTGATTTTTTTAAATATATTCCAAATAATTTATAAAAACCCATGTTGATATGAGTTGTAATTTTTATTTTAATTGGAATGGAATTTTGGGGAAACTGCCATTTCTAATGGAATTGGAATTTGGGGAATATTTTGGAATATATGGAATTGATGAATTCAATTTAGAATTCCTTTGAGAAATATATATTATCCAAAAATAAATAAAACCTATGATTGGTTTGGTATTGAAATGGCATAAAATTTTAATGAACCCATGTTTTTCATTTAAATGTATATTAGAATTATGAAAAGGAAAATAATGGAATTAAATTTTGAATGATGATTTATAGGAAATGAGGTGATATTACCATTTAATATTTATTCGTTATGTACATGAGTGTATGGAATGTTAGCGGGTTAATTTGGACAAGCCTGTTATAATTATTATTCAAAAAAATTATAGATAATGAAAAATCATATAAAAATCATGATTAACATCTATATACCTTGATGGGATATTATTGAATCAAAATTTTTCCTAAGTCCAAGGGATGTGTGTACATTTATTTCAATGATTATAGATATTAAATGAGTGAAGATCATAGAACTAGAAACTATCATACCATAGGGTAGATGACCATGGTGCATGTTGTGATTGATTTTATATATATTCCATTATTAATAGAAATGTTTTAATAATTCCTAGTGATTTATATAAACTATTTAATGTAAAAAATTTATTTAAGTTGGGTTTGAAATGTTTTCCATTCTTTTAAAAGAATCCTTTTATTTTTAAAATTTTCAAGTGATAAGTTATGAATTACTCTATTTTATCTAAAATTAAATTCACAATTTTGGTTCATTATTAATAAATTTGTTCTGGAACACATGGTGACAGAAAAATAGGCATTATAGGATTGACCCTAAATTTTCCATTGGGAATTTATAGATTCCATTCTTCTAGATCTGAATAAAGGAAAAGAGAAACTTGGAGGTGGTAGATATATTGTATCCTTTGGTAATGGATGATGTTTTATTTCCATAATTTTTCATTTTTTAGAGTAATTTGATGATATATTTTTTTGGTATTTGTTATCACTTTTTCATTTTTTATAAATTATTCCATTGGAGTATCATATATATATATATACATTTAATTTTTTATATTATATAGTTTTTTGTGGAAAAATTCTCCCCACTTTTACCATTTATGATGATAGGTTCTAGTTTACAGTCAGTGGGTCCCTTCAAGCTATGTCAGTTCCAGACCAGGTATCAGGGTACATGGGTATCTGTGATAGTTCATGAAAAAAGGATAAAATGATATATTAGGAACATTATCTTATTTATCTAAAACATGTTAATATCTTAGAATTACTAAACATATCTAGAATTATATTTAAAAACAATATCAAATGATATATAGAGTGATAATAGAACAATTAATTATGAGAATATGAACACAAATTTTCTTCCTAGGATTATGTTAATGTTATAAAGGATGGTAAATAGTCTAAAATAGTTACCCTAGTATGTTACTGCTATCGTTACATTATTTTGAGAATAATTAAACAACAAATTACTATCTAAGGATCGTAATGTCTAGTGTCTTGGAATAATAGGTAAATAAAACAAGAAACATTAAACTAAATGAAAATTATCATTATTTATAATCTATTTTTAGATATGAACTTCTTTTATCCCTTAATATTCATAGGATAAACAATGGATAACATGAAAAAATGATTGAACTAAAAATTAAAGGTAATTAACTTTAAAATAAATCTAAGAACATAGGATAGAAGGAGTAAAATAATGATATAAACTGTCATAGAACATGATAAAACATAAAGAATAATAACAAGTTATCATAAAATCATGGACTCATAGTAATGTGGTAGAAACATAAAACATTAATTTAGCATAGCTCAACGATCGTTGCACATAGAGGAGAACAAGTGAAGGCTAACCACCTTGACTGTTGTACATGAAGCATGAGGGAAGGCTTAACACCAATATCGTTACACATAACCACTCATGAGACTAAACATAACCCAATTAATTGGAGCACTATCTAAGTGTACCAACCACAAAAAGTTCATGAATATTTTTTTTACACAAATAATCTTACCTAAGAAATCAAACATAAATATAACATTTACCTATAGAAAAAATTTGGTATCATAATCAAGTCATAAATCATTATAAATGGGTTTATCATAAAAGTGTCCATGAAAAAATGAATTAAATCATACATGAACATTCATAAATTTAAAAATTCATATATCATGATAATTTATGTCAAACATGATTTATAACTTTTAAGAAATATATTTATGAAACATTAGAATTAAAAAAATTTAGTACGGTTTATGGAAAATTTTAAAGGGCATTTAAAGACAGAAATGGCAGAATAATTTATATGATACTAGATTTTAAAATAGAATTTTTTAATAATAAAATGAGTTTTTTATATAAAAGTGGTTCTTTAAAAATGATTATATTGTGCACTTAAATTTGGGTAAGAATTATGGAAGTTCCAAAAAATCTGGCTTTCTTATCTAAAATAATTGAGTGGGAAATATTTTTAAAATATATATATACTAGTAAAATAAGGATGATGGTATATTGATACATGAGACTAAGACATATAAAAATCATTTAAAATATGTCAATTTTAACAATAGATAATTTTATTTTGAAAAAAAGTGAGATGGAATAACTCGAAGGAATAATGGATGTTCAGATAGAGTCTTTTACCTTAAGTCTAAAGGCATTATCCAATTGATCTGAATGTCCTAGATAATCAAATTAGATTCATTAATAAAAAATTCCAGAACCCTTTCTATTTGTATTATCTTTATTATAACATTATTATGTTTATTTATCGACTTCCTGATGGGTTAAGAGATTCAATTTCATTGTTTAGGAGCATTGGTTTCCTTGGATTTCACGATTAGTTGATTTAAATACATGTATTATTTTTCATGAAAATTTAGTGTAATTATATAGAATTGAACATATATATTATTAATGATCCTTCAGAGATATATTTTTATTTTATATCACTTCTTTTTATGACATTAGATGAATCATTAGATAAATATTTAATGACAATCCATTGGGATTATTTTGGAGGTTTTTGATCATATCGAAGTAATTTTGTTTAATAAATTAATATAATGAGTAAAAACTGATTATATATTATTAAATACATATATTTTAATATGGTTGGACCATAACAATGGTTTCATGTCCAACCTTGATGGGTGAATTGAGTGATGAAAGCACATCGTTCGTTAAGGTGATAGATGTGCATATTAGAGATATTGTTTTCATTATTAAAGTAAAAGAGATAATAGATGAACTTTGATAAATAATTATTACATAAAGATGATATAATTACTTAATATATAAACAACTAGATTTTTCATTCCACTGGGACACTAGTATGATGAGGGGAGAAAAAATAAAGGAAATTGAAAAAAAATGAAAACAAAAGGAAGGGGGTTTTACCTCTTGATTCTATAATATTGAGAACCTCTATAGGGTATTGGATTTTGTATTTTGTTATGAAATAAATCTCATGGGAATGGGGGAGGGACTTGGAAGGATATATGATAATAATTGTAAAAGTCTCAAGGGGTGAGATGTGTGAGAAGAAGAGGTGGTTGGTGTGGTATTTATAGTGGCGGATAGGGGTGTTTTCTTATAATTTAACTCGTTAGTTTATTATTTTTCTCACGACAATAAATAGTGTTTATTATTTATACTAAACATATTAAACAGATCATGTAAGTTCGAATGAATTGTGCTTACATCTAACATGACTTAATAAATAGTGTTTTTAACTTATAATGTATATATACTGTAAATAATTGTATTTTTCTATTCACTAAAAATTCAAGTATTTTATAAAATATCGAAAAAATTCATCCTAAATTATTTAGTTGTTTATAATTAAAAAATGACCTCCATTTTTTAATATAAATATCCAAATATATGATATTAAATATTTAATAAAAATAAAAATTTACTCAATAAATATAGATTTAAAAATTAAAATTTATTCTATATCACATTGAAAATTTAACTAAGGTCTCATAAATTATATTATAATTATATGACATAAAAAAGTTAATTATGAATAAATTTTATTAAAAATATTCTAAATTATTAAATTATTCATAAAATATTATTTTATTATTTATAACTTATAAAAATATAAACACTTAATTAATAATTTCTAAAATATTTATTTAAATATAATATGATACAATTATATCATATTTTCACAAATAAGATGAATAAATTTATTTTACACTATCATTGGTGAGGTTACTATTCGGTTATCTGGTTTACTATTCATAAGGTTCATGTTACTATTCTATCCATCTGGTTACTATTCCTTTAGTATATGTCTTTAAGTTGTATAAATTCCATTTATTTCAGTTATTCATCATTTATAAAGTTTCTATTGTGTTCACTATGAGATATTATGTGATTACACCATAAGACATAATTATAAGATGGTAATTTCTATTGATCGAATTTTGGGTCTTTACATTCTTCTAAACTTATGATATTTATCCCTCAAAAATTATTTTTATATTCTATGAAGAAAATAGGTGTTGTAACATTCCATTCATAGATTCCTCATATTCCAATATTGTCTTTTTTTATATATGGTTCCTACAATTTACATTGACCAGGTGAGAAGTCTAGTTGCGTATAACATTATCTCCATGATCCCATATCATTACTAGCATCACCTTATAAGAAGGATCATTCCCCTAATGTACAACCTATAAAGTCAATACCTGTGATGGATCCATTATGTACTTTCCTAAATTAGATCTATGGAATACATCATGTAAAAGATACATGGTTGGTGGATATTCTAGTCAATAGGCCACAACATTGAAATGATCATGGATCATAAAGGGGATGATGTACCTAGCACTTAGATTCACTTTATTCATGAATCTCATGATCCTCTTACATAGAGATTACCTATCAGTTTATGTTCACCAACATCATCCCAACATGCTATTGTTCACTACATTTTCTCATGAAGGGAATTATATGGATCAATTTGGAAGCTCAAGTGGAAACTATTTTTTTGGAGAATTCAACCAATGGATGATTTTTTCCCAATCTATGAATTTTATAGAATATTTTCTTAACATGTATTTTAATGTCTAAATATTATACTCAAATTGTAAATCTCTTGGGGGATTATATGCTATACTAATGTTCTGGATAGTGCTTAGAGCTTGTAGGTTAATTTTATAAACATGTTAGTGAATCAGGGATCTCGATCGGAGAAAATAAATTCTGGTACTCCATGCAACCTTACCACTTATTATATATATATATATATATATCTGTGTGTGTGTGCGTGAATTTTGATCTAGTTAAAATTCATCTCAAATTGTGATAATGTGGGTTGTCTTGGTATGACGATCCACAATAACCCATTGATAATTGTTTCTTTTGGATGAATTTTCATGCCTAGTGACAAAATACATGGTGATGTTTTCCAACTTTAATGTTGTTATCGATTATGGTTACATCATACCATTAGTCTATTTCCTTTAAGCCATCACTTTCTCACATACTGGCCACGTTGATGTATATTCAACAATCTTGTTTTTCATACTGTGCCACCAAAAGGTCTCCCATATATTTTGATAATCATTGAGCTCCTCGGTTAATAGGGAAGGTTGAGTTATGTGCATCAATAAAAATAAATTTATTAATCTCTAGATCAGATTGTACAATATTCGCGATCCAAATATTTTGACTCCACCTTCACCGATCATGATCTTGGAGGATTTTCAATTTCATGTATCTTCCACCCAGTTATATATTTCAACATCATATATTTGAACATCTTTTATTTTATCTATAATGGATGGTTGAGAAATCATATGATAAAGTATTGACAATTTTCCTTCATAAAAAATTCCAATGACGATCCTTTTTAATTATTAGAGGATTGTAACTTAATCAATTGTTATCATTGATAATGATTCAAGATCCTTTCTACTTAGAGCATCAGCCAGCTTATTTTCCTTACTAGGATGGTTGTGGATTGAGAAGTAATATTACTTGATGAAAACTAACTATCTTCACTGGAACATATTAAGATCTTTTTGTATGAATATATATTTGAGACTCTTTGGTCAATATTTTCCTCACACTTCTCCCTATATTTATAAAGCTTCTAGATTTTCAATGTAAACATCACTATCACTCACTCCAGATCATGAATATGATATTTTTTCACCCATATTTTCAATATCTTGGAGGTAAAGGATATCACATTATCATTTTAAATTGGTAAAAATTTTAATACATTTTTTAAAGAATCACATTGTACCACAAAACATTCTCTACTCATGGGAGATTTAGTACTGACATAGTGATAATCCTCTTTTTAGATCCCTGAAGCATTCCTCACATTCTTGAGTCTAGACAAATATCACTCCCTTCCTTGTTATCTTGGTTAATTATGTTGAAAATAAAGAAAAGTTCATTACAAATAATCATTAATACATATGTAGAACAAGGTCTATATGGATCTCTATTGAAGATGTTGTCCTAGGCCACTCTTAAATTTCTTTTATCATGGAAGGGTCTACCAATATTTATTTTCTAGTGATAAAATTATGTAAGAATGATACATTATCTATCAAGAAATCTCTTTTAAATTAATTTTCATTTATTTTTCCCCTTAAAAATGTTTTTGTCATTGTATTCAGATACTCTTAATGTTTCTCTAAGATTGGGAAGTATATTTGATTATCATCGATAAAGACTACCAAAAACTATTTGAGATAATATCTAAATAATATATTCATTAAATCCATGAAAATGTGTGGAGAATTAGTGAGTCCAAATAGAATCACTATGAAATCACTGTTTCTATACCTCATTTGAATGATAGTATTTGGAATATCTTCCTTCTTCACCATTAAATAGTGATATCCTAACCAAAGGTCCACCTTATAGAAATAACTAGCCGCATATAGATGATTAAAAAGGATGTCTTTCCATGGTAGGGGATACTTGTTCTTTATCATGATTTTGTTGAGCTCAAGATAATTGATGCAGACACATATTTATCCATCCTTATTATTGATCAAGTGGAAAAGCGTGCCCCCTGGTGAAGTACTCTGGAATAAAATACACTCTTCATGACTCTAATTTATATATATATTTAATTATTTCAGATCAATGGTGGTAATTCTATAAGGGGTATTTGAAATAAGAATAAATATAAGAACATGTTAAATTTAGAACAAAACCTCCAGACGAGGTAACGGATAGGGAAATTCGTCAGGGAATAAGTTAGTGTAATCACTCACAATGGTCAGGTCATTGAACATGATCATATCCTTTATGTCAATCATTTGAGAATGATATGGTTTCTCATAAGGTAGTCATATCGACCTATGACGTGATGATTATAAATGAGATTCATCTTCCTTCTTACACTTATAATGAATTTTAGGATGCATCATGATGTGAATGGTGATATATATTTCCTGAAAGTTTATGCATTCTTTATTTAAAGATAACCACTGTATACCAGTAATAGCATCAAAGTAACCAAATAATGTATGACAAGACTTACTAGGTTGTTTAGTCTGGAATCATTAACCAGGGAGTAGTAATGTACATTGAATAAATTCATTTCCCAATAAGATGTATTCATAGATAACTCAACCTACAATTTTGAGGAGGTGTTAGAATATTTATACTAAACATGCATGATATTAAATAATGTGTAGAACTAGAATAAAATAGTATATTCTATATTCTAGAATTAATAACTAGTGTACGTGTCACCATAATGTTTCCTAGATCCATATCAGTAGTAGTGATAACATAATCCCTTCCATATTTCCTTAGAGGTTGTTGATTATTATCTATGAAACATTGCACTACTGGCTGACCAATGATATGAATCTTCTTTTCATCTTCCACATTATTTGGTTTCTTCATGTCCCTTTGGAAATTCATAGTATGTTTCCCCTTTCATACACATTTGAAACATTCCCTAGTTATCTTTAGACTATTCCCAAGATGATTGTTCCCCAATTATTACATATGGGATATTTGGCCTCCTTTTCAGCATGAGATTTTTTTGGAGATTAAAACATTTTAGACTCCTTTTTTTACTATTTTCACTATGCCCACAAGAATATTGAGAGTCTTTGATATCCATTTCATCTATCAGGGAACAATGGAAAGAAACATCATAAATATCAATGTCTAGAATTTATACATCTTTTCAAAGACTGAGATTTAGTCTTCTCAAGATGTTATCCACCTTTTATTCATTTTTCACAAAAAAAATAGAGGTGTATCTTTCATGCCATGTAATTTTTTCTTCACAAGCCCATAGAGATTCATCTTCCTTATACATAAGTCTAAAGATCACTCATTCTATTTTGAGATGGATGGTTCCTAGAAAATACTTATTGAAAAATATTTTCTGGAATTCCTCCCAATCTAGGGAATCAACATCATCCATGGACCTCATATTTTTTACCAATTCCCACAACTAATTATCTTCCCCATCAATATTATTGACCACAAACAGAACTATCTCTTCACTTGAGCACTAAAGGATATAGAATATATATTCATAAGAGTTATTCTAGTGTCCCATAACTAGGGAATCATAAGATCTACTAAATATGGAAGGCGTTTTCCATATGAAGGATTTATTAGTAACTTTATCTATCTTAGGATAAGAAGGGAATTCCATGTGATTCATGTTATTATCCACAACATGATTATGTTGAGAAAGTACATTCATGATGTTTTTAGCACCCATTCTAATAATATTTTTCATTTAATTTGGGAAATATTCACATTTAATATGTCATTGATTATTGAAAGATGTTCTTATATTTATATCCATTAACATAGAAAAATAAAATTCTATTAGGGGGCTTAAATATATAGTTAATTCACAAAAAGATGAAACATTAATCATAGAAGTATAAACCCTTAATTGTAATGTATATCCTTAATTTTCATTCCCTAGGTATCAATATAGGTTATCCATGATTTATTTCATATAATATATTCTTTTGAGATCATTTTTTCCCTAAAAATTGTTTGTAATGAGATTATTAATTTTACAAAGAATTCCCATCGAGAGTGTAAAATCTAGGTGGATAATTTTTCCCATTGCTGTATACAACGATACAATGAGTCTGGTCTGAAACACCTTGTCAAAGTTTTTACTACATGGAACTTATTTTGAATATCCATGTCTAATTTTAGTACGTAGAAAAGGATATTTTTTCTTAATAATCCCATTACTCTATACTAACCCAAATTTAGGGTTGTTTTCTTATTCTTAGTCTTATATGTATGGTTCTTACTAAATTTATCTATTAGTAGTCCCCAAAAATAAGTAAAAATTTTTATGATACCAACTTTAGTGACACTATACTTTTACACATATAATTACATGATTGTAATCATAATTAAAAAGCAAATTACAAGCCAAGTATCGTAAAGTCTGGTGTCTTAGAAGACTATGTACAATAAAATGAACACATGGATCCAAATAATTTTTATAATTATTTATCAAACATTATGATATAATAGTTTAATTTAAACCATTTTATATTAATAAGATAACCTGAGGATAACATGACCAATGGTATGAGTTAAAATTCCAGTAAAAGAATAAACATTAAAATAAATCATAGATCATAGGTTATATGTCAAAACATAATGATATAAAAATGCATGGATAATTATTATACATAAGGAATCATAACATGGGATTATAAAATCATTGATTCATAGTAATGTGGAAGAAAAATAAAAAATTACTTTATCGTGAATCAAGGCTCGTTGCACCTAGGGGAGCAAGAGTAATGGATAACAACCAGGACTATTGCACATAATGTCTCTTGAGACTAAACATTACCCAATGCATTTGATTGCAATATAGGTGAACCAATCATAACATGTTCATGAATATTTTTCCACAAAAGTAATCATACATAATAAATCAATCATAAACATATGGGTTACCCGTGAAATGTTGTTGGTATCATAATCATTTCATAAAGCATAATAATTTGGTGTCTTATAAAATTGTCAATGAATGAATGCAATTAAATCATACATGGAAATTAATAAAGGAAAATAGGCATATATAATGATAATTTATTTCAATATAGAGTGATAACAAGTAAAAAATTATTTATGAAACATAATAATTAATACATTTATGTACGGTTTAATGAAAATATTAAAGGGAATTTAAATCATGACGGGTAATAATCTGATATATAAAACCAGAAGTGAACTAAGCAAAATTTCATAAAATAATATTGATTTTATAAATTTTTTTGCTTAAAATTTTTTATATATTGAACATTAAATTGAGTAAAATTTTTGTAAGTTCCCATAAATTTGTCTTGCTAATTGAGAACAACTATGTATAAAATCTTTAAAAAACATGTTTTTTTTCTAGAAAAAGAAGGATGAAGGGATCCTGATACATGAGTTCGGATTGAATTATGTCAAAAGAGATAAAGATTAATCTAATGGAATAATGGAGGGATGTGTGGAATACATTTCCTTAAGTCCAAATTTTTTTTAACGTGATTTTAATTTCCTTGATAATCAAAATAGATTCATTAATTAATAATTAACTAACAAATTTTCCATGAATTTTTTGTTATAACTTTATTAAGTACATATATGGCCTTGTTTATCTGTTTAATGATTCAATTTCATCATTTATGAGAATTGTTTTCAGAGGATTTCATGATCATTTTACATGAATACATGTACAAAAGGTCCAGTAAAGTAAGGTAATTATCTAGAATTGAAAAAATATGTTATTAATGATCATAAAGAGGTAACATTTGGGTTTATTTTTTTGTTTTTCGATGAAAATGAACTATTTTTTATAATAAATTAATATCATGTGTAAAGAATGATTCTATAACTTTATATAAAAATAATATAATATGGTTTAGCCAAAAAAAAGTTTTTCGAACCATCCTTAAAGGTGGAATTTAAAGATGAAGGAATGTTTTTTACAAATGTAATTTATTGGCACCTCATGAATGATGTTTTAATTCATTATGTAAATGAGTGAGGAGAAAAGATTTGAGGAAGAAATAATCCATAAACATGCTTAAATAATAGTTTATATAAGAAAACTTTAATTTTCATGCCACATGTAAAGGGATAAGGTTAAGAGAGAAAAATGAAAGAATGTAACTCAAAAATAAATTAAATGAAATGGAAGAGGGTTTTTCCTTTGTATTTGTTCTTCTTGAGAACCACCTTAGGGGATTGTTTTTCTCATTTGTTATGATAAAGATATAATGAATATATTGGAGTATCATATTAGGATATTTTAGTAAAAAAATTTATATGATCAATGATTGAGAGCTAAGAGGGAAAGTGGTGGGGTGGGGTGGTATTTATAGTGGAAATGAGTGTTTTCATATTATATAATTCATTAGTTTATTGTTTATCTCACGACCAGAAATAATGTTGATTGTTGGGACTAAATTAAAATATTAGATCATGTTATTTGGAGACAAATATAATTACATCATCCATTACTCGATGAATAGTGTATTTAACAAATAATTCCATGCAAGTCATTTTTTTCTTTCATTTTATTAAGGCCAGTTTGAGGGTTGCTGGTACCCAATACAACACTTCACCACATCCACACACCATGTTAAAACATCTAGATCCAATTTTAAATTCAAATTATCAAAACCAAAATCAACATAATAGGCCCTTGAGCCTTGTAGATACCAACGTACAACACACCTATCAGTGCACCTGCCGCGCACCTACCATTATGCCACGCCTCGGTCCATGATCTATCACCACACACCACCATTCACAAAAATAAGGTGACGGAACCATCAACCGTCATCATCTTTGAAGCACATCCCTGCAAATGATCAGGCAACAACGATCCCACTACAGCCCTACAACACCGCAATCGCAAGCAATCCGCAGAGCTAGCACTCCAAGTTGTAAGGTGTCGAGTCATCACCACATAGGGATGGAAGACCTAGAAACCACAACATAGAAGCGCCACCGAGGAGGGTATCCAAGCCGATCTGAACAAGAAGCTCCACTCTGGGTTGAAACTGGAAAGATCTCAATAGAGGAGGGACCCTCACCAGCTGCCGAGATCGATGAAGCCACCGAACAGTGAAAGGGAAACCGCGAACTAGGAGCAGGACAATGTCGATAGTTCCAAAACCACAGATTGAACAAAAAACAACTGAAAAACAAAAACCACCCCATTACCTTATCAATACGCCATCATGAAATCCCCATAGGAGAAAATCCAACGCCAAAATTCACGAAAAGAAATCTCCCCCCCCCCTCTTAGCCGCTGTGAAGACAACGCCTCACCTCACCTCACCAGAACTCCAAAACCGACGTGAAGCCACAGACCAGATCCACACCAGAGGCCAAACGCTGAGCCGAGTCATAGACCAGATCGACCCCGAAACTGTCGCCTGGCCATGCCAACTCGGAACCGATGACCCACAGACTAGATCCCCACCGGGAGTAAAAAACTGACCCACACTGAAGCATAAGAAACTGTCACCCCACCTCGCTGACCCCGAGCCAAGGAAGACAACACCGAGACTCTCAAGAATTCCAGAGGAGGGAAGGAGAAAAAGTCGAAAGGGTAACCCTAGCCACTTCTTCGGGAGAAAACATGTCGTTCTGAGGCCTCAAGGGAGATCCCTATTTAACAATTAATGTATTTATACTATAAATTACAACATTTTACCACTCAACCAAAATCCATGTATTTAAAAAAAATAAAAAATCACCTGAAATTTTTTATATATTTAGAATTAAAAAATTAACACCATTATTTTAAAATAATTTAAAAAATACGAGAAAATTTATTTATAATTAAAATCATATTTTTCTCAAAAAAATACAAATGTTAAAATTACATGTGATTTTATATCACATTGAAAAATTAACTAAGGTGTCATAAAATTATCACATAATTATAAGACATCATAATACTAATTTATATAAAAATTTTATGCAAATAATTTTTTTTAAAATTTTTTAATTATTTATAAAATATTATTTAATTATCTACGACTTAAAAAAAATACCAAAACATAATTACTAAATTTTTTAGATATTTATTTACATATAATATTGTATAATGTTATCATATTTTCACTAATAAGATGAATAAATTTTATTTATACATTCATTGGTGAGGTTACTATTCAGTTTTTCAGTTTACTATACATAATGGTCAAGTTACTATTCCAAATTTCAAGTTAATATTCTCTTAGTATATGTTATTTAAATAATAGAAATGCATTTTATTTCATTAATTCATCATTAATAATGTTTGTATCATGGTCAATAAGTAATTTTCTGTGATTATATTGTATTTAATAACTATAAGAAGGAAATTGACATTGATAAAATTCATGTTTTTTACATCTAATAAGTATAATCAAGTCAAACGAACTAATATTTATGATAAATCAAATATATTAAAAAAATATATAAATTATTGGAATTGAATCAACGATTCATGATCTTATATAATTTGTTACATTGAAAATATTTAAAATAATTTTACTATAAATATAAATATTTTATAAAAGCATGAAAATTTTGGATTTCACCAATGATCGAAGACATATCATCAAAAGGAGGATGAAATATATTGACATGATTCTTGATTTAATGGTGTTTTTAATGATAATTGTTTTTCATACATACTTTTTTCACTCAATTTTCTTTGGGTATATGGATATGCTTGGTTAGTTCAACTAACTATATCACAATTAGTCTAAAAATATTTGTACATTGAACTTGAGTTTGAGTCATTCCACTAAATGATTATATATTTATATGAAATTTAAAAAATATGGATTAAATTTCACAAATATATTTATAACATTATAATATGTTTGAGAATAATGTTATCATCCAGGTCACCATACCAATGGATGACTCAAAATGAATCTATCCAAATTAAGAAATAATTATTAGACGATCTAACATATCTATAAATAAAATGTAGTGGTTTTTTAAATTAAACATAACACCTCAAGGTAGAATCCATGGATATTGGACATTGGGTACACATTGCATTTGAAAATAGACATGATGCAATTGAATGATATTAAAAATTATAAATAAGGATATTTTCCCATTAGAAAATATAGGTAACTCAATATAAAAGGGTTTGGTTATACTATAATATATAAAAAAAATTAAAATGAATTTTTTTATATTCATGTGTGGATAAAACACATGATGAGTGTTTCTCATCACCGTACTGAAGGAAATTAGGATAATTTACAGATTTATGGATACTTTTTAAATATTATTTATTACTGAGAGATTATATTAAGATGAAAGTGAAAATTTTTTCTTAGATCAGTTTTTATACACATAGTGTACAATTTATTTGAGTATGAATGAAGAAAATGATATTTTTCAATGATGGCTTATCCATTTGTGATGATTTCAAATGAGGAAACAAACCCAATGAGAATGTGACCACGATGTTCCTAATATATTGAATGAAATTTATGGGAATATTACTATGCATTATAAGTGGAATATTACTAATTCATAACGTTTTATGGTTGATATTAACACATACCATCTAATGGATCTAATCCATTCAATCAACTATGATCCCCTGATTAAAAATTAAATGAATGAAGATAATTATTTCATTTCATGTTTTGATTAATTTACTAACACTAGATGAACTCTATTTATGATATATATAAAAGATACTATAAATATGTTTACATGTTTTCATATATATAGTGCTGAAAAGGTGTCCTTACACCCTCAATAAATTTTGGATAGATAATGGTTATGAGTAAAGTAATAAAATTTTTTGTTATATGATTAAAATTATGATATAACGAATGAATCTATTTCACGATACATGAGACAAATAATAATTTTTATGGATAATGTAATTGGGTCCTAGAAGAGATTTCCCAAATAATGTTGATAGAGAATGTTACCTCTCAGTATTTTTGAAGGTAAGAAATTAGAGAATAATTTCATCATAAAAATCATTAATTTTATAAAGAAAATTTTAATAAGTCTTTATATGAGACTAATAAAATACGGCTCTATGTTTGGAATATCTTATAGTGTTCGACATCATATGTATCATCAAAACAAATGGTGGAAAATTTGATAAATTAGATCCAAGATGAATTTCAGAAATTTTTCTTAGTTATACTCCAAATACATTGGAATATCATTGTTATAATAATGATAATGAATAAAATTATACTAATGATGTAATGAACCTAACATATATAAATTAGGATGTTAGAAATGAAAATGAAATTTCGTGAAGTGATGTTGATGTTGTTTTACTAAAAAATAGATGAGATTCTAGATAGTGATAAAAAATATTGATGATGATAAATAAGAAAAGAAAATTAATTAATTTAATATGATGTGTAACAATCAAATTCATCTTATATAAGTATGATAATTCAGTAATATATCAAAAATATCATTTTAAATAATAATCATTATGTAGACACTCTGATAAATCATCAGACAATATCTCATACTTCATTGTTCACTCAAGTTTTACCTAAATAATATAAAGAATCCATAGGGAATCATGTATGGCATGATTCAACGAATTAATAAGTAAAAAAATAAAAAAATATGGAAATTATTTTAATAACATAATGATAACAATGTGATTAGAATAAAAGTGGGTTTTCCCTGACAAGTTAAATTAAAAGGGGGAATTTGTGAGAAATTAAGAAAGATTAGTATGTAATGAATTTTTAGATGTTAGAGGATTATAAATTAATTATACCATTGAGGAAAATAATTTCCATGTCTCATTATTTAAATTATACCATGACATGTTAACACCATTGATTAAAACATAGTTCATTACCTGTTGGAATAAATTTTATTACCATTGTAATGTTATCTTAATAGAATTATATTTCTTTCTTATGATTACATCCTAATGGAAATAAAAGTTATTCCAAATGGTAATCCAATATTTTATCCTAAATAGAGTTAATAAAGGATTTATATGGGCTGAAAGATGCCCAATGATCTTGTAATTATATGATTAAATACTTAATTAAGATTATGAATTTTTAAAAGGATATATTGGGAATTAATAACAATAAAAAATTGATAAAGTTACATATCCTTGGGTTATTGTCTATGTATATTACATAATATTTTCTTTAAATGATGAAAAAACATATTAGATGTTTTCTAAATATATGAAAAAATTATTTGAAATACCAATTATTAGAGAGATTTGGTATATATTGGATTCCAATTGTATAATTAAAAATATCACATAATACATTCTAAAGAGATGTATTATCACGGTGTTTTAATATAATTTTTGCAAGGATGATTAAAATATTGACTCCACATCCATTTTAGTGGTAGAATATATAATATTATTAGAAAAATTAATGTTGAACTTTGAGAATTTAAGACATTAATTGGAATTTTGTTATACCTTACTGAATATAGGTGATATATATTATATATTTTGTCCCTCAATATTCAAAGAATCCAATTACACCTAAGGAATAGAGATTTTTTGAAAGAAAAAGGATTCTCAGTTATATAAAGTGTTCAATAAATTTTCGGATGATATATGAAAGTAAAAGATGATGAAATTGTTTTTTTTGTGGATGTATATTTTGCGGGTTGCATTGAAGAAAACAGAACCACATGTGGTGGTGTTTTCATCCTTGGTGATAGTTGTGTTTTTTGACACACTAAGAAGGAGTTTTTATAACATTATGCACTTTTAACAATGAAAATTGGTATGATACTCATTGAAGAACTCAATTAATGTAAAAATACATAATTAAATTATTTAATGGTTTTAAGGAATATGAAAATCTTTTTTGGATGTGATAATAAATGTGATCAAAATATTTCTATCTATTCTCTTCATCATTTATAAATAAAACATATTAATATTAATTATCACATAATAAATGGACTTGTGGAAATAAAGGAATTCATTATGAAGTATGTTATAAAAAAGCAGTAAATAAAATATTTGTTTAAATTTTTTTTCCAAGGTAGCTTCCTATTTTTTTTAGTTGATATTATGTTTCTAGACTCATATATCTCAATGGTAGGGTATAGTTCTAGGTCCCCTATCTCAATTTTTCTAAAGACATTATTTTACAAGGAAGTGAAAATAAATTTTTACATTAATAATTTAGTATATTTATCTCTATGATGTTTATCAAAGGGGAGGGGAATATTTTTGTTAGAGTATCCATTGATATGTGTTTCTGTTAAGGGGGATTTTTATTTAGATAAAGTGTTTAAAGTTTTTATACAATGACTTTAGAATTTTTGAACTGTTTTAATAGATTCTTAAATTGGATACCAGAATATGTTTATAAATAGTTTCAATAACATATCTATCATCTTGTAAATATATTTGAGAAAATGATGATGTGATCCTAATGTATTTTATCAAAAATAATTGTTCTAGTTTGAGGAATCGTGATACATATGACAAATATTTTATGCCTATCATGGGATGGTTATTCAATTTTCATGATTCTTATGTTTAGGATACATAATTAGTTGTAAAAATATTCAGTGATAATCAATTTCTAATAACATATAGTTTTATTGTGATTTATGTTAAATTATTTATATCAAAATCAAAATTTTAGTGTCATGTGTACATAGTCATTAGGTTAAATAAGTTCCTCAATGCTATGGTGATCCATTAGAGAATAAAGATTGGCATAATCATAAGTGGAATTGAATAATGTGTTGTGTTTTGTTTTCATCAAGTAAATTATGTTCAAAAAAAAAAAATAATTGTGGATCTATTCTTGAAGGAAATGAAAATAAATGTTGTTTGATGTAGATTCATTGTCTATAAAATCTTGGTAGAGGTTACATGTTGATCGAGGAAGGCTAAATATGTATAATATAGGACTTTGTTTGAGTTGAGAAAAATCTTGAATTTCCATAATGATATCAATTCCAGATCACATTACTACCTCATGATCGATACATATAGTTTATATTTTTTATAGGTGGTTAATTGAAATTTTCATGAAGTCTAGCTTATTCGCATGGTTGATCCATAAAGTTAGTCTTTCATAAATGAAATTCATCTATGTGAATTCATAAATTATTCACATGATCCATCAACATGGTTACAGTTCACACATACAGATGATACATGGGATAACTTGTCTTCTTTATATAGTCTGTCTATTGAGGGAAACATAACGAAGTAGATCAATAAATACAGAATATATAATGTAACTAATTGTTGAAAATAGATGTTTTCCAAATCGGAATATATGAATAGATATTCATTATGGTGATTCGTGGGACATATTTTAATCACTAAATGTTCATATACATACTGTGACAAATGTATTTAATTATTTAGTGATAATATTATATATCAAAAGTGAAAATCAAATCATGGTATTAGATCGGTATTTATAGTTGTTTTATATTCTTAGGAATGAAAAAATTCCTATGATTCTCCATAAAGGATTATTCAATGATAACATCTTTTATGATGATGTTTACTAATGCTTACAAAATGTTTTAATAATTAGGAATTGAAATATATCTTTTTACAGTGAATTTTGAATCCACTCAAAAAAATATTAGAAAATAGTGACCTGGTAAATATAAAATGTTTAAATGTATTTTCCCAATTCATTGAAATTTTTTGTTTTAGGTGGAATTTCTATCTATGTGAATAAATGATCTTGACCATTCCATTTTTCTTTTATAATGGTGATATTAAATGTTTAATAAATTAAAGTATTCTATGTTCGTTGTTTAAATATGTAAATAATAATCATTTTATTTTTATCATGATATATGTAGAAGAAATATTAATAGGGAGATAAAATAGAAAATGAGGATTCCAAAACCATAATATAAATGAATTTATATATATATATATATACTATAAAATATACATGTGTATATTCATTGGGAAAATTTAAAGAGAAAAAATATAGAACATTGAATAAGAATTTTTGATGTTCCTCTCATTAACAGGGAAGCATTATATTTAAAGGAAACAACAAATATCATTTATCTATAAATGAATTTAAAATCATCCATCATAGAGTAAATACATGTTGAATTATTTAATTAAAATTAATTCCATGATTATGTTATAGATATTAAATAGAATTATTATATTTGTTATGAATAGTAGAAATGATTGTTTTTAAAATTAATGGTCTAGGCCTGTAGGAGAATTTAAATTAGAATTTAAGTAATTATACTACTATGGGTAGTAGTGCAGAAAAGAAGAAGGATGTGCTCGAATATTATTGATGATATATATCATGAATATATATTCATCAAATAAATAAGTAAAATATTGTTGGGAATTATGTAAAAATTGGACAAGAATATTGTGTATGTATTTAATTTATAGATATATTGTGTAAGAAAAATTCACTATTGTATGTACATACTCTGAAGATCTAGTTACATGATTAAGATTTAGTTAATCAGTGAAGAACTTGTAGTGTTGTGCATGAATATTGTATAGAAATCATTCTTTTGAAAAATAATAGAAGGGAAAGAATATATCATCATTCAAATTGTAAAATAATAATAATTTTTGGAATACTCCTCAACTAATTACCATTTTCTATAATCATAATAGTGACGTATGAAAAAAAATCTACCTAATGCTTTTAATGTGAGTTCTAAAGAATTTCCCTAATCATAGTGGTTTAAATCGATTTATTAGTTGATTACAAAATCATATATTCTTCTAGATCATGAAAATTCAAGATACTCACATTGAGTTATGAACACACTAAATCACATATTCCTTGTTTGTTCAATATTTTGTGTGGTAAGATAACAAATAATTTAAGTTGAACATGTAATGAATATAGTATTAATAGAAAACATTAAAATTGGCAAAGGACTATTTCCACCTCTGGAAATTGATTTCACAAATCCTAGGTCTCTACAAGGAGGGGATATAACACCAAAACATACATGAGAGGGTAGTGGATGGTAAAGGGTATTTTATCACTGCATGATTTCATGGGTGGAAGTGTATGATTGGATTTTATATGATGACTTAGTGCAGGACCTACAATGGGTAAGATGGTGAGTTCATGTGTTTGGGTGCCTTAGTTAGTATTTCATTTCATGCCATGATTTATTTTGTATGTTATATTGTTGTATGATATATATTCCCTACATTAATACAAAACAAATGATTTCATATATGAGAGGAACATGGTAGCACCATACTGTGTTCTATAATCAGATCCTACATGGGCCCCCTAGTTTCCATGTAGACCCTATGATTTTTTTCATCTGACAATTACTATCTAGGATTTGGATAGATTAGCTGTATAGATGTTGTGAGACACATCAATGGAGGGAATTTTTTATTATTATTTAGTCTCCTTTTATTTAAATTTTTAAGGGTAAATCCTCAATTAATTAGTGTATATGAAGGATAAGATTCATTTAGGTTATATAAAGATGTTGTCTTATGTTATTTTTGGATGGATCTTAGTTTTAATTCCATTTATTTTCTCTAATGATATGTTCGATTATGTTTATTTACATTTAATTATATAAATATTTCTAAATTTATCATCTCACCACATTTTTAATAAGATTTATCTTTTATTTATAATAATTTATAGTGTATGGAGGAATTCCTAAGGTCACGTGGTGGTCTATATTGACATGCAAACATGTGATTTTAGTTAGGAAATTATAAGAGTTGCACTAAAAATTCATTTTCACATGAAAGAAGATAAAAACCATAGATATAAGGGAATAATTACATGTATTTCCAAATAAACTAGACTAATAAATTACATATAGTACTTTAGATGAATAATATATATATATATATATATATTGAAACCATATTTTAAAATATATTCAATGAAATAATTACCATAGTGCGCATATGCTTTCATAAAAAAAACATAAAATGATTTATAAAAGGATATAATATCCAAAAGAAGATTATATTTATAGTAATAGACATACATTGGTCATAAAATAATATTTAAATGAGTATAGGGTAGGAAGAAAAAATATATTTTCTCAAAATAGGAACAGTTCTATAGAGAAATCTCTTAGGGATTTTCATTCATTTTCATGATTAATTTTTGTTAAATCAAGTCATATTTATCAAAAAATTATTTCAATTATTAAAATTAATTAAATTTATTTCTCTTATTAATTATTTATTCTCATTTTTCATAGATAAAATTTAATAATACTTTTTTTATGAGTCATTTTATTATATTCTGAATATTGTGATTAAGAGGTTTCTATTTATCCTTGAGTTCCATTGTGTTGACAATCTAAAGAAAAATCACATAATTAAACACATATTGTCATAGAAACAAAAAAATTACAAAAAATAGCATAAATTTTGGGATAATGAAAAAGGAAAATATTATTACAGGTGGAATTCTAGATCATTCATTGATATGTCAAATGATAAATGTAAATAAAAAATACAAAAAACTATAATTAGTAAATAGAATCATCTCTAAATTAAAATAACATTTAAATTATATTTAGATAATTATTAAATAACTTAGGATATAATGATTATAGATATAAAAATTATAAATTATGTGAAAAATTGTATTAATAACTAGTAATGCTACATGTTCATTAAACACATCACTTTTTTGGAGTGCGTAATATTTGGAGCTTAGAGTACAGTGATACAAAAACATAAATTTTTTGAAAATAATGTTTACGATATGAATTATAGTTACAATTTCCAAATTAGAGTGTTTTTGATGGTTTTTTTAAATGGGGTTGAGAGGTTGAGTTTATAGTAAGATGATAGGGTAATTTTAATCCATCCAAACATACATTTTTATTAATAGAGTGGTGAGATCCCTATATAATACATCAGGGTGTCTTCAAATATCCCTTCCCAAGTATATCATCATATGAAATTTGTAAATATTTAAGGGTTTATGATCCAAGACTATAGTACACTAAATGTAATATCGTATTGTCTCACTTAGAAGTTAGTAAGTCACCTTTATTTTTATTTAACCAAATATATGTTGGAAAATCATTTTATGATATAAAAAATATTCAATTTATATGATTTAATCAAATTAGTATGTGATAAATGTTTGGTTTATTTAGAGGCATGATAACTGAACTGTTGTGTTTTTATATATGAGTCCAGGTGATGTTGAATTCCTTATATAGTGTGACTGCACAGAGGACAGACTGATCCATAATTATAATATGATTTCCCATTTAAATGGAGGCATTGAAATTTTGCATAGCTGATATTTTGTATTAAATTATGATAAACCCTCCAATGATGATTCCATTAAAAAAATCCATTTATTAGTTTAGTTTATAGCTGAATATAGGAAACAAATAAGATATCTTAAACATGTGCCCCATATTTGTTAGGTTTTTCTGAGTTAGGATGCAAAAAAGGATGTTCAACAAGGCATGGTTATCTAGTACCTTTATCCATAGGTAATAATCATTCACCAATAAGAGTTAATTTATCCCAAAACTATCATGATTTGTTAACAATGCCTAGTTCCTGAAAAAATCATGGGATTACCATATGTTTTATAATTATATGCAGAACAACACACTTTAATCCCACCTCTCAAGGGTATGAACACCAAATAAGAAAACTAGGATGAGTGAAAATATTACAATAAGATAAGATAATATATATATATATATATATATATATAATATTAGCAGGTAAAATAAAGACATGAAATTCACCATATGCTATAATTGAATATGTATTCTTCGGTTTAAACAATTTGTAAATTTTAAAAAAGCCTCTTATAATACCTTTTGATTCTTATTTTCAAAAACTATTTTCTATAGATAGTATAGTGACTTTGCAATTATAGATGAGAATTATTTTTTTGATATAATTGTATCACCCTAAAAATCTATTTCACTTGCATATTTTACCTATAGAATTTTCCTTATCATGTTATATTATTATTAAATAAATTTTATTAAAAACAAAATGTATAAAAGGTAATTATTTTAATAATCTAATATGGGAAGAAAATTGAATATACCACTGTGGTTCTACTTAATAAATTCCTTGAAAAAAGTGTAGATAATTTTTCACTAACCTAAACATCATGTTTGTGGTGGGGTATTCATTTTATATAAGATATTAAAAAACATATTTTTCCTTCTACATTAGAAAATGACTTTCACTGATCATATATAATGAATGATATAAGAAAATTCTAAGGGGAATATGAATGGTCCTCTAGAGGGTCGATGTAATATAATCATAGTTATGAATAACATCATGAGTGCTATTATATATTCACCTTGTCTATAAATTAATGTTCGACCAACCAACAATGATCTTATAATAAATGTTCACCTTCATGGATATCATGATTTCATGTACAACTCTTAAATTTATTCCATCTGCATTATTATTTCTTTTAAACCATTTCCAAATATCTGAATGGAATAACCCCTTATATTTGGAATGCCAAAAGAAGTTCTTGATGATATCATTAGTGTTTCGTAATAACATTTTAGGGTGTTCAATAACTAATTTATTTTATTATGAAGATATTAACGTTTTTAATGAAATTTTGTCTACATATGAATGTATTTATATTAAATTTATACATTACTACTTGGTGAAACATTTTTCTCATTGGTCTATCATATTGGTGGACTAAGTTATTCCTTTTTAATAGTGGTTTAGTGACATACTCATTGGTGATATTTTTAATAGATATCCCAATACATATTTCTAAATGTTGTGATGATCAATTTTAATATACATATAAATCCTAAATATTGAAATTATTTGGGTTGATATTTTTCCCCCTATATTTTTCCATTTTCTCATGATCACATTGAAATTTTGGAAAAAGATTAATTTTCCATTTATTAAAATGTTTTTTATCAATAAAAAATTGGGGTGAAATACCTTAGATGACATAATTATATATAAAGGGGTTCACGATTACCACATGAATAACATAGATAATGTTAAACTAAAATTATCTTTAATACTAGTCAGTAGAGTTAGTGATATCATGTCACATTATTCTAATACATATATGTATTATAAAAAAACAAACAATTTCCAGATTAGTGATAATAAGACCCTTTTAAAATATTAGAACTGAAATATTAATTCACATACCTATTCCAAGAAACCAAATTGAATAATGATCTTTAATATGTAATACATTGAAATTTATAATAATAAATTTTATGCATATTTTAACATTATATTAAAGATAAAATTAATTTTCATTTAGTTTTTGGGTGTCTTTTAAGAAAGGTATATTTTCAACTGAAGCATCCTCTACATTATAAAACCATATTATTTCTATATAACATTGAGATAATAAATAGTTATATATATCATGTGTACCTATATTATGTTTGACCACCTAATAATTATTTTACATCCATTATGATTTCATTTTTTTCTCACCCATTAACCCACATAGAAAATCCAAATGATCATGTTTAATAATTAGAAACTATTAGGATTTGGGATTCTAATATATTCTAGTAACTCCTCAAAGACTAGAGTATAGGTTATCATTTCATTCATTTTAACACTATTGGTCTATGATATTGGGTTTTAAAATTATTATCCATAAATCTACCAAGGAAATTACTTTGGTCATCTTGAACAACTACCATTATGACAATCAAAAAAAGTATTTGACTACAAATGGTACCACTATTCTAACACCGTTTTTGTGTAAACCATACTCACTCAAGAGGATTATGTCACCCCTAATTATTCTATTTTTATAGTTGGAATTGAGTTATTTTTTTTAATGACACCCAATATATTCCAATGAATTATAAATGATTCTTCAACCATATTCTGATCCTCTATAAGTAAGTTAAACTATTGGATTTTTTAAATTAGTGAAATAGGAATATTCCATCATCCCAACAACTTTAGAGGACATTGTTTGTCTATATAATCTATTTTTTTTAGGATTTCCCAAAAATGATTATATTTTTATATTTTTTCAACTCAAATACAAAATCACCTTCCATTAGATGAATCTTATTCCAGGGAACATCACATTTATGTCCTTGTATTATAATGTCACATGGATTTCTTGTATCTTATGAGAAATATAATAATGTGATAGAAATTTTAGATATGTTAATGGATGTGCTGTCAATAAATATTCCCGTGATAATCATGATGAGTGGATCGTGCTCCAATAGGACTTTTACAACTATCTAATAGGGATTTTTGGGAAACATGAAATCCCAAATAGGTTACTTATATATAAATTTAACTAAATACATGTCCTCTTGTAAAATTTCATACCATTAAACCAACATTCTAGATAAAAAAACTAATACCTAGTAATTAGTTTAGGATTATGAAATGGTTGAAATCTGGAATGTAGTAAACTGAAAAGGAATAATCAACCACTCTCATTTAGTGGTCTTGAATAGTGTTAAAGTATCCTCCATTAAACCATAGTGTGTAGACATAGTAAAAAATATCCATGTTTTCTATAATGGTTCCCTATTTTTGCTATATCATGCTTATTATAATAAAATATAATATTAAATTATTAAGAAAAATATTTATTTATTCATTATTTATTGAGGGGATGTATTAATTAGACCTACATAAGGACTCTATTTATAAAATATATTTATAGATATATTATATTTTCGGGGAGAAATTTCATTTCATTTTTAACGAATAAATCATTTATTGATTCCTCATTGTGATTACGACCCAATATTAAATGTATAGAGAATTGATAAGAGATAATTTTATTGGTAAAGAACTAAAAAATAGCTTGGGGATTGATTCCGTTTTCATTTTTATGAGGGTGGTAATCATAATGAAAGGGTATTTCATGATTTGAGGGCCATGTTATATTGGATTAGAGTGTGTGAAGAAAAAACATCCCCTTGGTCTACATATATTTCACATGTGGATATCTCTCTTATACTATCAACATAAAAGGATGATCTATTTTTATTGATACCCTTATATATGAGTGAGGGTTACAATCCATCACCAAAATCAAGAAATGAGTTTAATGGGTTTCCAAAGATTTTAGGACCAATATGTATAATCATAGTCACAATTTAAGGATCCATAAAATGGTATAGAGTTTTATTCAAAACTACCTCCTCCAAATCTAACAATTTAGTTTATTGTACCCAATGAATCATATTATCCATCATTACCTTTGTATCTAAATTAAATTTGGAAATTAATTAATTTCCCCAAGAAATATTCCAAATCTAGTTATTTTATATTTGGTGATATTAACCATCCTACCCCCTTTAAGAAATATGATCTCTCTTAATATATTCCATTAATATCCCATATTTTATTTACCCATGGGGTGAAATTTCTTCCCTAACATCACCTATTTTTTTGACTATTGGTAGTGGGATAATGAGGGAATTTATAACCATGGATGGACCAATCAATTTTATTAACAAAATAATAAGAGTATTATCATGTTCATTAAGGTTGTCTCTAGAGTATAAGAGAGGCAAAAAGAATGATGATAATTGGATTAATTTTACTATAATTGTATTAAATATTACATGGAAGATAAAATACAATGTCATATAACAACATGATATGGAAGAAGTGATTTTTTTTAGTATTGAATCAAAGAACCTATGTTTATGAATGACTGATAAAGTATGGATACATAACAATTCATATCAGTATATCTGTACACTAACATAGTATTATTCATGCTTATTGAAAAGGAATGGACAAAGAGAAATCAATTAAATGAATATCTTATCTTATTTAGAATAGTTGTTTTATGGAAGGGGATTTGTAGGATAGGTATGTGGACCAATATTTCTATAATTATGGGATCTCTATGATTGTAGAGATACATGGGCCAACTATATAAGGGTAATCCCTACTTATCAAACTATATATATTAGCACACCCATGATACCCAAAAAACATTTTTAAAAAATAGGTTAATGTTAAATGACCTATGATTGAGAAACAATTATTTCTTAGACCTAAATGATAATATGAATGAATGAAAAGTAGAAAGGTTTCAAATCAAGGAATATCCATTCCAAAAAAAATTCTAGTATCCATCATTGATATTAAAAAACTTTCCCAAATTCATATATGGTAATTCATATATAAATATTTCCCTCATCCACTTATGGTGACTTTAACAAAATTACAATATAGAGGATCATAAACATCTCTATAACACCCACCATGAGGGTGGGGAAGGGTAACTCTATCCAATACTAATTTATAAAAGTGAGTGGGGACATAAGATCAAATGAGGGGTATGATATGAGCCATTATCCTAGACGGAGCACTTTAAATGGTCAACACATGAATAATTTTGAAGGAAATTAATTGATTAAAATTACCAAACATATTTGGGATTGATACAGAGTGAGATCCTTCATTATCATTGAGAGGTTTTATCATTGATTTTATGTGTTGACAAATTCATGACATATTAAAATTATAAAATCTCATATTTATTATTGAACATATTTTTCCTAGAATATTTATCACTATAACACTTCAAGGTACACTAACTATTATATTTTATTAAATATTGAAAATTCCAATATTATGATTGAATATTTGGATATAGACTATGAAAGATATTGTGACATCGCAGGAAAATAAAGAATAAAACATTTTTATATTTATTATTATTTTCGAATTCAATATTAATTTTACTTTAAAGGTATTTCTATGTTAGATAGAATACCCGATACGCAACAAAGAGTTTCTTTGAAATCTTACATTGCACACTAGTAATAAAATAATATTATTTTAAATGGTAGCTAACACGTAGCCGTTGTATTGGTGGGAATGAATATAAATTACTAAAATATGATTATATGTGATTGTTAAATGGTTTTACATTTATCCAATAAAGGATAAAGGCTTATTGTACGAAAATAATTCAATTTTAGGAATATATACTCTAATATTCACTAAAAGTCCACTTATCGCCATTTGATAGAAAAACATCATTAAATATAGTTTTGGTCACTCTTATACATTCTATTGGACCAAATAAATTTTTTCTTTAGAATTGGGACATCAAAATTTACTTTGTGTAAATTTTTTGTATTTTTCTGATAAAGATCATTTTTAATGAATAGTGAAAAATGTTGTATTTTAATTCAAAAACACATTTTAATAATATTTATTTATATGATTATATTATATTTTTATTTAGTTTTAAAGTGATATTAGAATATATTTTTACCATTCAATCCAATAGGGGTCATTGGAATTAATTTCACTTTGAAATTAGACTTAAACTAGTGTCAATCTTTTGATATATACTGTTTCATAAAAACATGCTATTTGTTGTAACAGTGGGAATTAATTATTATATTAATTAATGTAAATTATATGTTTTGAATTTTTTAAAATAGACATCATTTTTGAATTCGGAATAACAAATATAGCTTAGGTTGAAGTTTTGGTATTTTTCTGAAAAACGTCAATTTTTGATGAATAGTGAAACCACTAAGCGGTACTTAAAAAACTGATTTTTCGTTTAAATTAAATTTTACCACCTCTGTGTTATGAATTTCAAAAATCCAACATTCATGGTTGTCATTAGGAAGAAAAATTTGGTTCAATGGGATTAAAATAATTTTTTGGTGAATAGTTACTTTTAAGTTTTTAATCGCGATTAGAGGTAATTAGTGTAATTTAAGGTAAAAATAATGTTTTAATAATATGAAATGAACATGAAACATGTCCTACCATTATTGGATGTGTCATGGACGACCAATAAAATCCATGGGTAAAATTGGGGATCCCATGGAGCCACTTTGGTAGGAAAATTACATTAATATCTTTTTATTTAATGTTAAAATAAAAATGCCACAAACATGTATTGTTTTACTAAAACAATTTTTACATGGGGTTATAAAAGTAATATTTTTTACAATAAATATTAATTATAAAGATAAAAATATTTCCTACATTGTTATATTTTATTTATAATTTTTAAACGTTATATAAATTAAATTATTTTTGACACCATGATGATGTAGTGATTACCTTATTATTTAACGATTTAAATAAAATGAAAAGATAATGTAAAATCAAAGACCTAAACTTGTCAAAACCCTATTGGATGGGTGTATTTAGAACCCTTATCACCTTATCATTTAAATATATAATTATGGGTCATTTAAAAACCGAAACTCATTTTATAATAAAGAATCCTTTTATAACTTTCCAATAGTGCCCCTCCTCTCATCTTATAATAGGCCCCCACCTATAGCACCTTACACACACCTCACAAGATGTTGGATTGGCCAAACCCTGACCATTTTGTCTCTACACATCCCTATATTACTCCTAGAAGCCTCACATTGGGCTGAAGGTTTTCCAAGGAATCCTTTGAGCTCAAATCAAAAAGAGTTACCCTATTTAAAGGTAGTGTCTTCTCTTGTGTTCTTATATTTTATTTTGCTTCTCTAACCCCCTAAACTCTTTTTATTCCTTTATTTTGTAAAAAAACAGTATATTAAATATACTAGGATGTTTCTATGAGAATTATTAGAGCTAAACCTACACAAACCATCATCTAATGGTTAAAGAACATATTGTTTCTGTGGTTGGCGATTTTCTGCCTCACGAAACGATGATTGTTTAATCTTCTTTTGACACCTTTCTTGGTGGCCATTAAGATGTCACTCAATTTTTATATGATATAAATTATGTTTATGTTTTCCTTATTCTTCTATATTTTTAATTTGTGGCATACCTTTATGGTTTCTATTGTGGGTAAACACGATAATTTCATTTTAGGAAGTGCGGACTACCGCCCCCTTAAAGTGATTTGATTCGTTAATGCCATATGTGGGACGTATAAAGGATGGAGTTAATGTTATTATATATGATTTTATACTATAATTATAATATACCCTTATATCATTATGATTTCACTCTATTAAATACGAAATAGAAATGAAAGTAGTGTTCATGCGTACGTACGACTTACTGTCTCCATGAATGGTGCATTTCACTTCTTACCTCTAAATGTTATGTACTATTATAAATACATGTATATTCTGGATATATATGATATAAATGATATCCAAATCATGAATATCATTTTGTATATAATTAACCTTTCACCACATAAACAGTATGTAATTGTAAGAAGTCCATTTTTGACTTATGAACCAGATATCGACAAAACAAACATTATTTACTTAAATGTTTAAATAATGTTTATAACATTGAATAAAGTGATATAAGAGGAAAATTAATCTTGAAAAAGGTTCTTAAGCATGTAGAAAATAACTTTAGTTTATTATTCCAGAAATTAAAGAGCAATCGAGTCACGTCAGACACGAGGTAAGGGACTTCGTCTCAATCTATTTTCATTGAGGCATATTTTTTTCTAATACAAGGCTTTCTTTTATATGGTGTATAAAACCTTTTGAATTTTAGTTTTATACAAAAGGAATATTTTTCTACAAAGAGTTTTACAAATAAAAATGATTTTTTCTGCTAACGTAAGTGGTTACAAATACCTTTTCCACCGCTGTGAGTATTATTAGGTCTTTGGCTTCCTCAACAAGCCGTAATGTTTTTAAAATGAAATAAATACCATATACTATTTTATGTATTTTGGTATTGAAAATTGTTTTTATAATGGATTTTTTAGGTCAATTATTTAAGTTATATATTGTGATCAAAGTGTGGAAATGTTTTCTTTCCAATATATTTGTTTTATGTCTTATGATTTTATAATGGTACTTGGACATTTGATGGGTGGTTACATGATAAACCATATGACGTGTGGTGCCATGAATACCAGGACGAGTGGTTATGTTATAAAATCCAATGCATTGGGTGTGGAAGTCGGTCGTATGGCTATTCCATTAAGTGATATGTGTGGATGTTGACCGTATGGTTATTCCATTTAAGTGTGTTTATGTCCCAAGTTACCTTTATATGTTATGTGTACTTTATATGGGTTTTATGGTAATATTTTGGTTATAAATTGGTAAGTAATGATATTTTATTCAATGAAGAGTATTTTCGGCATCATAAAGGTTAAAATTATTACATTGATAAAGTATTCATGGTTTACCTGTTATTCTGAAAAACTAACAGTTATCCTTCTTTGTGTATCCCTTACTGAGCTTTTTATGATCACCCGATGTTTTTTTTGAATTTTTTTTCACAGGATATATTGTGAAATAGGTTCAAGGGTGGGATCAGGGAAAAGTGATGCTTTCTTAAACATGGAAATAGAAATGACTTTTTTTTGGAGTTCAAGTTTTGAAAAAAAAGGAAACATTGTAGAATTGTCTACTGTGTAATCATTTGAGATGTAATATTTATGATCTAATTCTCTAAAACTCTAAAACAGAAAAGATCCTCAATGGGAATTATTCATTTAATTCAATATTAAGTAATGTTTAAGGCCGGGGCCTTATAATTGGTATCAAAGGTCAGTTTAGAAAACTTTAGGAGTTATAAAATTGTTAAATTCATAAGTTAATTTATGGTATGAATGAAATGATATAGCATTTACATATTACCATGCTGCTTCACCTAAGGTATTTCAGTGTCAAGAATGGTTTTTCGTAGAGGAAACAGAGAAGCTTTTTTGTGAAGGCCTGTTGAGGGAAATGACCTTCAAAATCAGCATACTGAGATTGTCAGAATCAAAATTGAGCAGTTTACTACTGTGAAAGCTCAGTTGAATCAAGTGATAAATCGTGGTTGTGTTATTGATGATATTTTGGTGTTTCCTAAAAGTAAAGAGAATCATTAATGTCATTTAAGGGTTCTCTTGCAAACCTTAAAAGAAATGAAACTGTATGGAAAATTCAGAAAGTGTGAGTTTTGGTTACAACAAATTTCTTTCCTTGATCACATTGTTTCTAAAGATGGGATAACTGTTGATCCTACTAAAAAAAAGTTGTTGAATAATGGCCAAGACCCACAAATGTAACCGAGAATCGTAGTTTTCTTGGTTTGGCAGGTTATTACATAATGTTTGTTAGAAAATTTTCACGGTTATCTAGTCCAATGACTAAGCTAACTAGGAAGGGTGTTAAGTTTATCTGGGCAGAAGAATGTGATGATTGTTTTCAAGAGTTGAAAAGAAGATTGGTGAATGCTCCAGTTTTGGTACTTCCTTCCATGAATGGTGAGTTTTTTATATACAGTGATGCTTCGTTGAAGGGACTTGGCTATGTCTTTATGATGAATGATCAAGTAATTGCATATGCTTCACGTTAGTTGAAAACTCTTGAGGTAAAATACCCTACTCATGACTTGGAAATAACTATTATTGTTTTTTCTCTAAAAATTTTGAGGCATCATTTGTATGGAGTAAAGTTTGAAATATATATTGATCAGAAAAGTTCAAATTATATATTCACTCAGAAAGAATTGAACATGAGACAGAGGAGATGACTATAATTAATCAAGGATTATGATTGTACAATTCATTAGCATCCGGGAAAAGAAAATAATGTTGCTGATGATTTGAGTCGAAAAATTAATGCTTCATTAACCATGCTACATTTGGAACGAGATCCTTTGGTTTTTGATTTGATGAACTTTGGAATAGATTTTTTTGGTGTAGCAAGATCTTCTGTTTTGTTTCATGTATCAGTGAGATCACCTCTATCAGACAGAATTAAGCAAGTGCAGAAGAAAGACAATGGGTTACAAAAAAGGTAGAACTGGTTCAGAAGGGTAAGTAGCCTGAATTTAATATTGATAATGATTGTGTTTTGTGGTTTGAGAAGAGATTATGGGTGCCTGGTGATTCACAGTTGAAGAACGAGTTGTTATGTGAGGATCATACTTCCCCATTTTCAATTCATCCTGTTAGTACTAAGATGTACAGAGATCTACGGGAGTGTTACTGGTGGGATGGAATGAAAAGGGATATTGCTGATTTTACTGTGAAGTGTTTGACTTATCAAAAGGATGAAGCAGAGCGTCAGTTACTGAAAGGGATGCTTCAGCCTTTACCAGTGCCAGAGTGGAAATGGGAAAATATATCCATGGACTTTGTTCTTGGATTACCGAAGACATCTTGAGGTAATAATGCAATCTGGATTATTGTTGATCTCATGAATAAATCTTCTCATTTCCTTCCTATTAGAGATACTTTCTCTGTAGATCAACTTTGTAGATTGTATCGTAAAGATATAGTCAAGTTGCATGGAGTTCCTCTATCCATTGTATCTGATCGGATCCCAGGTTTACTTCTAACTTTTGGAAAGGCCTTCAGAAGTCATTAGGTAATGAATTAAATTTTAGTACAACTTTTCATCCTCAATTAGAAGGGTAATCAGAATAAAAAATTCAGACTTTGGAGGATATTATATGTGCTTGTTCTATGGATTATCAGGGAAGTTGGGACCATCATATTTCTTTTGTTGAATTTTCATATAATAACAGTTTTCATTCCAGTATACAGATGGAACCGTTTGAGGCATTATTTGGGATGCGGTGTAGAACACCGGCTTTTTGGGATGAAGTGGGTGAAATGAAGTTGATGGGACCAAAATTGGTAGAAGAGATTGCAGAAAAATTTCATTTGATTCAGAAACACATGAGAACAGCTCAGATCAGATAGAAATGTTATGCAGACAACATGAGGATGGATCTATCTTTCGAGGCAGGTGATCATGTTTTTCTCAAAGATTCACCATGGAAAAGTGTGATGTGATTTGGTAAGAAAGGAAAGCTGAGTCCAAGGTTCATTAGACCATTTGAAATTATGGAGAGAGTTGGATTAGTTGCTTACAGACTGGCTTTACCTCTAAGTTTATCTCTGTTATACAATGTTTTTCATGTTTCGATGTTGAGAATGTATATTCCAGATCCATCTCTTGTTTTGAGCCCGGAGGTAGTTCGGTTGGAAGAGAATCTCTCTTATGAAGAACTACCAGTCCAGATTCTTGACTGAAGAGAGAATGTGTTGTGAAATAAGGTAATTCACCAGGTAATGGTTTTGTGGAAAAACCATATGGTTGAAGAGGCAACATGGTAATCTCAAAATTCTATGAGGGATAAATACCCCCCCACTTATTTTGATAAGTGAATAAAATTGCGAGGACTCAATTCCCAAATGGGGGGAAGGATGTGAAATCCCATGTAAATGTAGAATAAAACATTTTCATATTTATTAATGTTTTCAAATTAAATATTACTTTTACTTTAATGGGGTTTCTATGTTCGATAGCGTACCCGATACACAACAAAGAGTTTCTTTGAAATCTTACGTTGGACACTAGTAATAAAATAATAATATTTTAAATGGTAGTTAACACGTAGCCATTGTATTGGCGAAAAAGAATAGAAATAACTAAAATATGATTATATATGTTTTTTAGATTTTTTACATTTATCCAATAAAGGATAAAGAATTAAAGTACAAAAAGAATTCAATTTTAGTCATATATACTCTAATATTCACTAAAGGTCCACTTATCGCCTTCTGATGGTGAACCGTAATTAAATATAGGTTTGGTCACTCTTAGACATTCTATTGGGACAAATAAAATTGTTCTTTATAATCAGGACATCAAAATTTACTTTGTATAAATTTTTGGTATTTTTCTGATAAAGTTCATTTTTAATGAATAGTGAAAAATGTTGTATTTTAATTCAAAACCTATTTTTAATATAATTTATTTATTTGATTATATTATATTTTTTATTGGTTTTAAAGTGAGATAATAATATTTTTTTACCATTCAATCGAATAGTGGTCATTGGAATTAATTTTCACTTTGAAATTTAATTTAAACTAGTGTCAATCTTTTGATATATATTGTTTCCTAAAAACACGCTATTTGTTCTGACAGAGGGAATTAATTATTAATTTAATTAAAGTAACTTATATGTTTTTTATTTTGTAAAATAGACATCATTTTTGAATTCGGAATATCAAATATAGCTTAGCGTGATGTTTTGGTATTTTTCTGAAAAACTTCAATTTTTGATGAATAGTGAAACCACTAAGTGGTACTTAAAAAACACATTTTTCGTTTGAATGAAATTTTCCCACCTCTGTGTTTTGAATTTTAAAAATCTGACATTGATGGTTTCTATTAAGAAGTAAAATGTGGTTCAATGGGATTAAAATAATTTTTTGGTGAATACAAACTTTTAAGTTTTTAATCGCGATTAAAGGTAATTACTATAATTTAAGGTACAAATAATGTTTTAATAATAAAAAATGAACTTGAAAATTTCCAACACATATTTAATGTGTCATGGACGACTAATAAAATTCATGTGTCATTTTGGGGACCCCATGGAGCCACATTGGTAGGAAAATTACATTAATATCTTTTTATTTAATGTTAAAATAAAAATGTGACAAACATGTGTTGTTTTACTAATTTTTATTAAAATTTGTAATACAATCATATTTTTTACTATAAATATTAATTATAAAGATAAGAATATTTCCTACATCATGATATTTTTTTAAAATTTTTAGACATTAAATATATTAAATTATTTATGACACCATGATGATGCAGCGATTACCTCATTATTTAACGATTTAAATAAAATGAAACTGTAATGTAAAATATAAGATCTACACTTGCCAAAAACCTATTGGATGGGTTTATTTATAACTCTCATCACTTTATCATAGCAATATATAATTGTGGGACCTTTAAAAACCGAATCTCATTTTATAATAAAGTAACCTTTTATAACTTTCCAAGAGTTCCCCTCTTCTCCTATTATAAAAGGCCCCCACCTCTACCACCATAACCACACCTATGAAGCATTTGACTCGTCCAGAACCTGCACTTTTAGTCTCTCCACATACTTCTCTTACTCTTAGATTCCTCACTTTGGGTTGAAGTCTTTCCAAGGAAGCCTTTGAGCTCAAATCAAAAAGGGTTACCTGATTTAAAGGTAGTGTCTTTTCTTGTGTTCTTATGTTTTATTTTGATTCCCCAACCCGCTAAACTATTTTTATTCCTTTATTTTGTAAAACACAAGTATCTTAAATATACTAGGATGTTTTTATGATAATTATTAGTGCTAAACCTACACAAAACTTCGTCTAATGGTTGAAGAACATACTATTTCTGTGGTTGGTGATTTTCTACCTCACAAAACGATGATTGAACAATCTTCTTTTGAAACCTTTCATAGTGCCATTAAGATGTCACTCTATTTATATATGATATATATTTTGTTTATTATTTCTTTATGCTTATTTATTTTTCATTTGTGGCATGCCTTTATGGTTTCCATTATTGGTAAACACGATAATTTAATTTTTGAAAGTGCAGACTACCGCCCCCTCAAAGTGATTTGATTCATTAAAGCCATATATGGGATGTATAAAGGAAGGAATTAATGTTATTATATATGATGTTATACTGAAATTATAATAACCCCTTATATAATTATGATTTCACTCCATTAAATATAAAATATAAATGAAAGTAGCGTACATGCGTTTGTACGGCTTACCGTCTCCATGAACGGTGCATTTCATTTTTTACCTCTAAATGTTTTCTACTATTATAAATACATGTATATGGTGGATATATATGATATATATGATATCCAAATCATGAATATAATTCTGTATATAATGAAACATTGACCACATAAACAACATGTAATTGTAAGAAGTCCATTTTTGACTTATGTACCAGATATCGACAAAACGAACATTATTATATTGAATGTTAAAATAATGTTTATAAAATTAAAATAAGTGATATAATAGGAATTGTAAGCTTGAAAAGGGTTCTTAATCACGTAGAAATTAACTTTAGTTTATTATTCAGGAGATTAATGATCAATCGAGTCACGACAGACACGAGGTAAGAGACTTCGTCTCAATCTCCTTTCATTGAGATATATTTTGTTATAATACAAGGATTTCTTTCATATGGTGTATAAACCCCTTTGACTATTAATTTTATAAAAAAGGAATCTTTTTCTATGAAGCGTTTTAAAAAACCAAAAAAGGAATGTTTCATTTAATGTATGCGGTGACAACGACCTTTTCCGCCGCCGCGAGTATTATTTGGTCTATGGCTTCCTCAACAGGCCATAATGTTTTTGAAATGAAATAAATACCATATACACTTTTATGTATTTTGGTATTGAAAATGGTTTTTATAATAGATTTCTTATGTCTATATATTTAAGTGATATATTTTGGTCAAAATGTGGAAATTTTTTATTTCCATTATATTTGTTTTATGTCTTATGATTTTATAATGGTACTTAGAAATTTGACGGGTGGTTACATGATAAACCATATGACGGGTGGTTCCATGAATACCAGGATGGGTGGTTACATTATAACCTCCAACACATTGGATATAGAAGTCTACCGTATGGCTATTCCATTTAGTGATATGTGTGGATGTCGACCATATGGTTATTCCATTTATGTATGTTTACCTCCCAAGTTACCTTTATATGTTATGTGTAATTTATATGGGTTTTATGGTAATCGTTTGGTTACAAATGGGTATGCAATGATATTATAATCAATGAAGATATTTTTCCGGTTCATAGAGGTGAAACATATTACTTTGATAAAGTTTTCATGGTTCACTTGTTGTTTTGAAAAACTAACAGTTATCCTTCTTTGTGTATCCCTTACTGAGCTTTTAATGCTCACCCCAAGTTTTTTTGAAATGTTTTTCATAGGATATAATGTGGAATATGGTCAAGGATGGGATCAAGGAAAATTCATGCTTTCTTAAACATGGAACTAGAAATGACTTTTTTTTGGAGTTCATGTTTTGAAAAAAAGGAAACTTTTTAGAAGTGTCTACTGTGTAATCTTTTGAGATGTAATAGTTATGATCTAATTCTCTAAAACTCTAATCCTGAAAAGATCCTCAATGGTAATTATTCATTTAATTCAATATTAAGTAATGTTTAAGGTCGGGGCCTTATAGTTGGTATCAAAGGTTGGTTTAGAAAACATTAGGAGTTAGAATATTGTTAAATTTATAAATTAATTTATTATATGATTGAAATGATATAGCATTTACAGATTACTATATTGCTTCACCTAAAGTATTTTAGTGTTATGAATGTTTTTTATTAGAGGAAACACTGATGCTTTTTGGGGAAGGCATGCTGAGGGAAATGACCTTCCAAATCAGCATACTGAGACTTTCATAATCATAATTGAGTAGTTTACTGAAGTGAAGGCTCAGTTGAATTAGGTGATAAATGGTGGTTGTGTTATTGATGATATTTTTGTGTTTTCTAAAAGTGAAGAGGATCATGAAAGTCATTTAAGGGTTATATTGAAAACCAATAAAGAAGAGAAACTGTATGGAAAATTCATCATGTGTGAGTTTTGGTTACAAAAAAATTATTTCCTTGGTAAAATTGTTTCTAAAGATGGGATAACTGTTGATCCTGCTCAAACAAAAGTTGTTGAAAAATGGCCAAGACCCACAAATGTAACAGAGATTCGTATTTTTCTTGGTTTGGAAAGATATTACCAAAGGTTTGTAAGAAAATTTTCATGGTTATATATTCCAATGACTAAGCTAACTTGGAAGGGTTTTATGTTTATCTGGACAAAAGAATGTGATTATTGTTTTCAGGAGTTGAAATGAAGATTGGTGAATGATCCAGTTTTGGAACTTCCTTCTAGGAATGGTGAATTTTATTTATATAGTGATGCTTCCTTGAAGGGGAATGGATGTTTCCTTTTGCAGAATGATCTTGTAACTGAATATGATTCACGTCAGTTGTAAACTCATGAGGTAAATTACCCAACACATGATTTAGAATTAGCTGTTGTTTTTTTTCTCTAAAAATTTGGAGGCATCATTTGTATGGAGTAAAGTGTGATATATATACTGATCACAAAAGTTTAATGTATATATTCACTGAGAAATAATTGAACATGAGATAGAGGAGATGGGTAGAATTAATCAAGGATTATGATTGTACAATTCATTACCATGTGGAAAAATAAAATAAAGTGGCTGATGCTTTGAGTCGAAAAAGTAATGCTTCATTAACCATGCTATGTTTAGAATGATATCCTTTGGTTTTTGATTTGATGAAATTAGGAATAGATGTTGTTGGTGCATGAATTTCTTATGTTTTGTTACAGGTATCAGTGATATCATCTCTTTCAGATAGAATTATGCAAGCACAGAAGAGAGATGGTGGGCTGCAGAAAAAGGTAGAGCTGGTTCAGAAGGGTATGTTGCCTGAATTTAATATTGATAATAATTGTGTTTTGAGGTTTGGGAACAGATTATATGTGCCTGGTGATTCATAGTTGAATAATGAGTTGTTATGTGAGGCTCATAGTTCCCCATTTTGAATTCATCCGAGCAATACTAAGATATAAAAAGATCTGTGGGAGTATTACTAGTGGGATGGAATGAAAAGAGATATTGCTGATTTTATAGTGATGTGTTTGACTTGTCAGCAGGTTAAAGTAGAGCAGCAGTTACTGAAAGGGATGCTTCCTCCTTTACCAGTGCTAGAGTGGAAATTGGAAAATATATCCATGGACTATTTTGGGGGATTACTGAAGACATCTTGAGGTAATAATGCAATCTGGGTTTTTGTTGATCGCTGGAATAAATCTGCTCATTTCCTTCCTATTCGAGATACATTCTCTCTAGATCATATTTCTAGATTATATCATAAAGAGATAGTCAGGTTTCATGGAGTTCCTTTAACGCCCCGACCCCAGTTACCCAGAGTCGGTGCATTATTACATCACATGGGCATGATCACAAGAAAGATCAAGTCTCGAAAGACCAATTAGTTTAGTAGCTTTGGAAAGACTAGATACAATCATAAAGTTTTACATTACATCATAAAATAATCGTCTTGTCTTCATATCCCCTCATACTATCCCTGTAGGACATTCATAAATTACTTCTTCATAATCCTGGGAAAAATAAAACATTGAAAGCGGTGAGCTCATATGCTCAGTAAGGATAACATTATAGCAGAATCTTTCATAGATAAGCATAACCACTTAAGTAAATTTATAATAAAAGCATTTTAAACTTGAAATTCAGCATAATATAGCAAAGATAAAATGAAATAATGAAATTTACATATTCACATGGATATTCTACTAGTCGAACAATCACATGCAATATCAATAACCACTTTCATAATGATGGAATGCATAATGACATACTATCATAACCACATAGCCAAGGCCTCGTGCCAAGACTACAAATAATATTTTGACAAAGCCTTGTGCCAAGACACTAGTTTGTCTCATGAGACCTACTGATGAATTGAGGAGCTATAGTAGGCTCCACCCGTCACTTATTAAGTCTAATGCATTCCTCATATGAACATGTTTAAACATAACATAAACATTCGTATTAAAACTCGCATATGAAATTTCAATACTTTAACCACAAACCATGAATGGTATAAAAATAGCACATCCACAGTCAAACATAACTCATTCGATACAATATGGAAGATTGTATTGTATCACATTAACCTCAATCAAGAATAATGAAGGATGTTGACATAGATGAAAATTATCATCAAAACAATTTGAGAGAAATATCCCCCTTTTCTTGAAATAATTTAAAAGTCACATTATTTTTCAAAAAGCCATTTAAAAATAGATTTTTGAATCAAAGTGTCATATGACACTTTGAAAATTTTAAAAGGAGTTTTAATTTTAAAACTTTAATGTCCATATAAATAAATCCTTAAAAGCATTTTTTTCAAACATGGACATTAATGATTAAGATTTAGAAGAATAAGTCTTTAAAACGTTTAAAAATGATATTTTAGTTAGAGTTTCAAAGAAAAGAGAGACACTTGAATACAAATAATTCTGGTAATCAATACATTTTAATATCATGAGAATAACGGAATACATGATATACTATGTCAAAGTACATTATATACACCACATAAAAGTGATTTGGTGTATCACAACAAAAAAGTATCAAGGGAATGTAAATTTTGATGAAATATCTCATAAAGGTTGTATCCTTATATTAAAGATAAATCAATGACATAGTTATGTGTGAAAAATATAAATACACTAAATATGATTGGATATTTAGTGTAAAACAATCAATGGACAGTCACACATAATCTTGTAAAAACACCAATGAATTGGATGTTTAACTCAACAAATGGAGAATGAGTTAAAATTAATCTTATCAAATTAATATCGATGACTTGAGAAATTATCAATGGAGTGATTATGTGTATCAATATTATATCCACAGCAAGGGGAGTGGGAATTATGACATAATCAAATTAATAGTTATTCGACACATAATCTTGGAGTAATATAATCAATGAAATATGCGTAAAGCCAAATGAGTGGAAATTGAAATTTCAAATTCCCTTATCGATTAGATAAATTACGAAACATACACCCATGAATGAAGGATATTAAATTAATGATGTAAATACCCATAAATTAAATTATATTACACAATTAATACAATCATGGGCAGTACACACACCACATGCAATAAATAAGTGGTGAACAATGGAATTCTCACGGAATTAAAAGTGAGATAAGAAACCCCTTACCTTGTACTTTTCCTTTGTTGGGGGTAGTTTAACCTCCTGTATAATGTTGAAATAATTGTTATTAAATTATTAATGAATCATATACATTAATATGATATCATATATGATCTTTTAACATTGCTTTGTTAATAATATCTTAGAATTATCGTCGTTTCGGGTATTAACTTACTCGTTTTCTTTTATATGTTTTGTTACATAAGCAATGTTTGTCATGGATAGGTTGTATATTATTAATATACAGAATGATATAAATTTCATAAACATTATTTTTAAATCATAAAATGATAATTATACTTGAATGGATATGATGGAGAATGAATCTCATCGCGTTCGTGGAGAGACGGTAGTCTGTACGTATGCACGAGCGACAATATAATTCTTTTGATATTAAAATAATATATAATTGGATGGTATATCATATATAAAGAATAATTATCATGTTATATTTATTATTTAAATGAGTTACACATCATTATTATACCCACCCAAATAATAATATATTGAATAACAATTACACCATGATGTGGAGACGGTAAGCTGTACGTACGCACGTATGGTGACATGTTATTCAAAGGGTGGATAGTATACTTAATATGGTTGTACCATATTTATAATAACATAACATTATATATAAGATACTGGAGTTATTATTTTAGAATGGTAATAACAATGAAATAAGTAGTGGAAGAAGAAAGGAACTTGAAAAGGGGTGGTGAAAACATTACCTATTCTTCGGGTTATTCCTTTTGATTTGATCAAAAGGGCTCTATAGGTTGGCTTTCAGACCAAACTAATTCCTCTAGGTTGTAGTGAGGGAAGTTTATAGAGTATTTGTTCATGGTTTTGCCGAAAAAAATGGCTTTGAAGGATTGAAAAATGAGAAGGAGGAGTGCCCTTTTATAAGAGAGGTGAGGGGCACCTTTGGAAAAGCTAGAAATATTAATTTATAATAAATTTATATTCGGTTTGTAATGGATCCAAAGTTTTTTATTCAAAGGTTAATGTGGGGATAGGTCGAAAACCATTCAACCAATAGAATTTAGACAGGTTTGGGTTACTATATTAACCTTATCTTTTAGTTTTAACTCTTAGTTAATTAGTTTGACATTTACCATGTCACTTTGTATTTTTATATTATATAGTTAATAAACATACTATATACATCCAAGATACCCCTAAGTGGTCCATTAATGATATACCTATCATTATATAAGTCTCCTGGACGAGCCTTATAATTTTAGGAATTTAATATAAATTAATAATATAATATTTGTTTTAAAAACTCTTTTATGTCAATTTTGACACTATTCAATAGTTGATTTTTGTGAAACTCATAATATAATGATTACTTCGAAAAACGTCAATTAAATCAATCATAATATGTCATAGTATCCTATAAAATTAGTTTAATTCATTAAAAGTCTTAAATTTTATTTATTTGGGTATTTATAATATCAATTATTTTAATATTTCACTATTATGGTAATTACTGCATCATCATTCTGTCAAAAATATATTACTTTATTTAATGTCTCAAAATTATAAATAAAATATAATTATGTCTAAAATCTTATTATCTTTCTAATGAATATTTACAATATAATTTATATTATGTAAAAAACTATATTAAAAATGTTTTAGTAAATAAACATTGATTTTAACTCTTTTAAATCCTCTTTGAATTAAATAAGAATAAATGTCCTAATCTAATGCAAGTGGACCTAAATGATAATATTTTATTCCTAAGGTTGTTTTTGGTCGACATAAACTTGTTCAATAGAATTAGGACATGTGTTTGGGTAATATTAATATCATTTTTACCCTTAATTATCCTATTTACTTTTAACAGTGGTAAATAAAAGTAAAAAGTTACTACTCACCAAAAATTATTTTCATCTCATTGAACCAAATTTTACTTCTTGATATTAACCGTGCCTCTTGGATTTTCGAAATTCCATACACAGATGCGGTAAAATTAAGTTTTTTGAAAAATTCAATTTTTTATCTACCACTTACTAGTTTCACTATTAATCAAAAATTGAAGTTTTTCAGAACAATGCCAAAATTTCACCCTAAGCTATAATTGATATTCCAAATTCAAAAATTAAGTCTATTTTACAAAATTCTAAGCATATATGTTGCATTAATTAATTTTGTAATTAATTTCCGCTGTCACAACAAATAGCGTGTTTTTAGGAAACTATATATATCAAAAGATTGACAATTGTTTAGGTCCAATTTCAAAGTGACATTAATTTTAATGAACACCATTGAATAAAATGGTAAAAATATATTCTAATTATACTTTCAAACCACTCAATAATATAATGTATCACTATAAATTATTTTGATTAAAAAAGTTGTTTTTAATTAAAATTTAGTAATTTTCACTATTCATCAAAATATAAGTGTTATCTGAAAAGTTCCAAAATATCACCCTAGGATAAATTCGATATTCTGAATCCAAAAATGAAGTTCATTTTGAGAGATATAATTTATAAAATTTCAAAAAGTATGTATTACTATTCATAACGGCTAGTTTGATTGGTTGTGGGGTGTTAGAATCTCGAAGTTGCGTACAATGCACGCCATTCCATTATTTGATGGGAAAAGTACTGTGGAAGCTTGGGGTGTTACATTCTACCCTCCTTCAATAAATTGCATCCTCGAAATTTTTAAAATTGTGCTTTGGAATATAATGGAAAGTCCCACATCGGAAAAAGAGTCAATAAAACTATCACTTTAAAAGAAAGAAAGAGAGGTATAAAGGTCAACCAAGATAACCCATAATCAGATTCCATGTAGGAAAACATGGATATGGATGATAAACTAAGTGTCACGTTCTGATGGAGAGGGATAGAAATCATGATCAGGAGAATGTTAACAATAAGAAAACCACAAACTTGTGTTGGGACAAACGACCATTAGTCTCTTAGTAGGAAAGTAAACAGAAATTTTTTTTTTGTTTTAAGTTACATTACATAAGTATGAGGAATTTATTTATGATATTGACTAAGAATATAAAGATATATAATTTCATTTTAAGTATAGTTTCATTCTTTAATAAATTTACACCACTAACTAATTTTTTTAAATGATGTGTATTCAAGATGACTTGGTCACATTGGAAGAGTTAGAATAAAATTCTATAGAATCATATGATCCCTGCAGGATAAAATATATATTTACATTGTCTTTATAGATTAATCAAAACCAAAAGGGTTAGTACAAGATCTAATGATACCCCAAAATAATATTCCTTGAGAGAAATAAACACTAATCCTAATTTCTAAAATTAAACCAAAAATATCCCAATGTTAAATAAATACAATTCAATAATTAATTTTCCTTCAAATCCATCAATATAATCCAAACTAATATTGAAACCTAAAACATAGAAGAATTTTATTATGTAATCTCCCATGTTAAATTGTATCTCCAAATGACATCAAATACTATTAAAGTCACATACTTAAAAGTAATTAATCTCATCACATATTCTCTATTATAGGTTAATCATTTCCATAAATAACCCAAATCACTATAAATCCACAATAAAAACGTAGATAAAAATTCACCATTACTCCTAAAATGAAATCTCATACTACTCTATTTTCCTTTGGCATATAGTGTTCTCAACAAAGCGAACAACTTCTAAAATAAAATTTATCACTTAATCACCAAATCATTTTCCTATACTAAGGGTATTTATTTGATAAGGCATAGGATCCCAAATCAAATTATTATTGATCAAAAAAATCATTTAACTAAAAATAATAGTCACACTAACCAGGGACTTCATGTAGTCCAGTGGTAGGAGATAAATCCCAAACACACATTGGTTGTGGGTTCGATTCCCACAGCTTTTTCCAAAGCGATGGGTTGTCACCCGGTCTACGTGTTGTCATTTTTCAAAAACTATATTTTATAACATTACCAAAATGAGAAAAATTCCTCAAAATACCATAACATAATTTAACCACAAATCTTATCTCATACCTTGAATTTTCATCCCAAATTATAATAACTTATAATTGCCTCAATCCCAATGATCATATAAAACCAAATGATTATTTATAACTATATCCACAAGAGAAGAGATAATTTTTCCTCAAATATCATTCTCACATGGAAAACTGCGGGGTTAATAATAAAAGAGAAAATTATTCCAATATAAACCCATCAACAAGAAGCACTAATACTTTTAAACATTTCTCCAACCATTTATTTCCACATAGCATCTTCTTTGACAATGAAAATATCCTATAGAATAGGGCATTCACTCGGGTAATGGCCAGGTCCCCTACATTTACGGCAAATGACTGTAAATGGAGTCTTGGGACCATTTTTATCATCTTCTATAGTACTCTTCATTTTGTTTCGACAACTCTTCACATTATGTCCTTCCTTCCCACACGTAAAGCATTTCTTGGTCCCATTGAGACACTTTCCTGGGTGTCTCCTACAACATTTCTTGCATGATTGAAATTGAGGGTTCTTTTCTCCATGGTCTCTATTTCTGGAGCTCTTATCATTCATCACCTTTCTCTTCCTTGTTGAGTCCGGGAGTTGTTTAATATATATGTTGTTGATCATATTTTTGGAGAACTAATTTGGGATAAAGATGATATCTTTTACACCTATCAACATTCCATTTTATTGCTCATTGCCACCACCGTTCCCACCTTGTAAATCATTCTCAAAGTCACTATGACTTCCTTGTAATCTTTCCATTGACTAAAACCAGAAAGCATTTTGTGAGTAACAGTAGTCATAAAATCATTTAGAGATTAACATGTCACCGTATTCTCAATTTGAAACACATTAGGATTAACCTAGGTCATTTACTCTCATCTTATATATATATTACTTTAAATCGGTTTGTAATGAAAATGTATATTATCCTAAGAATATCCCCCAGGAGTGTCGTAACCAAGAGTGCAGCATGGCCCGTTGTCGTGCACCAGTTCCCGTTTGAGTCTAGCTCAAAGCGGTGTTTTCGGGTTTTACCCCTAGGTATATCTGTGCTAGAGCCACCACTACCTAATCATATCCAGACAGGGATGCATTTCTTGGAAAACTCACAAAATCTCTACATTACCAAAATTCTAGTAATTTCTTCTATATTAATCCTCAAAGTTCATCTTAGGTCTACGTGCTCTAATCAGAGTTTATCTAAATCTAGCTTCCAAGGTTTGTACTAAACTTTATCTGATACCAACTATAACGCCCCAACCACAGTTACCCAAAGTCGGTGCATTATTACATAACATTGGCATGATCAATTGAATGATCATGTCTCAAAAGACCGATTAGTTTAGTAGCCTTGGAAACACAAGATACAATCATAAAGTTTTACATTACATCATAAAATAAACATCTTGTCTTCATATCCTCTCATACTATCCCCGTAGGTCATTCATAAATTACATCTTCATAATCCTGGGAAAAATAAAACATTGAAAGGGGTGAGCTCAGATGCTCAGTAAGGATAAAATTATAGCAGAAGCTTTCATAGATAAGCATAATAAATCAAGGAAATTTATAATAAAATCCTTTTAAAATTAAACATCAGCATAATATGGAAAAGATAAAATGAAATAATGCCATTTACTTATTTAAATGGATATTCTAAAAGTCGAACAATCACATGCAATATCAATAACCACTTTCATAATGATGGAATGTATAATGACAAACTATCATAACCACATAGCCAAGACCTCGTGCCAAGACTACAAATAAGATTTTGCTGAGGCCTTGTTCCAAGAGACTAGTTTGTCTCATGAGACATACCGATGCATCGAGGAGCTATAGTGGGATCCACCCGTCACTTATTAAGTCCAATGCATTCCTCATATGAACAGGTTTAAACATAACATAAACATTCGTATTAAAACTAGCATACGAAATGTCAATACTTTAACAACAAATCATGAATGGTATAAAAATAGCACATCCACAGTCAATCATAACTCATTCGATACAATATGTAAGATTGTGTTGTATCACATTAAACTCAATAAAGAATAATGAAGGATCTTGATATAAATGAAAATAATCATCAAAACTATTTGAGAGAAATATCCCCCTTTTTCTTGAAATCATTTAAAAGTCACACTATTTGTCAAGAAGCCATTTAAAAATAGATTTTTGAATCAAAGTGTCCCATACCACTTTGAAACATTTAAAAGGAGTTTTAATTTTAAAAATTTTGTTGTCTATATAAATAATTCCTTAAAACCATTCTTTTAAACATGGACATTAATGAGAAATATTTAGAAGAATAAGTCTTTAAGACATTTAAAAATGGTATTTTAGTTAGAGTTTCTAACCAAAATAGAGACACTTGAATACAAATAATTAAGGTAATCAAACCATTTTAATATAATGAGAATAAAGGAATTCATGATATACTATGTCAAAGTACATTATATACACCACATAAGAGTTATTTGGTGTATAACAACAAATAAGTCTCAATGGAATGTAAATTTAGATGAAATCTCTTATAAAGGCTGTATCCTTAGATTAAGGATAAATAAACAACATAGTTATCTGTGAAAAATATAAATACACTAAATATGATTGGATATTTATTGTAAAAAAATCAATGGACATTCACACATAATCTTGTAAAAACACCAATGAATTGGATGTTTAACTCAACAAATGGAGAATGAGTTAAAATTACTCTTATCAAATTCATATCGATGACTTGAGAAATTATCAATGGAGTGATTATGTGTATTAATAGTATATCCATAGGAAGGGGAGTTTAAATTATGACATAATTAAATGAATTGTGATTCCACACATAATCTTGGAGTAATATAATCAATGAAATATGCGTAAATCCAAATGAGTGGAAATTGAAATTTCAAATTCCCTAATCGATTAGGTAACATATGAAACATAAACCCATGAAAGAAGGATCTTAAATTGATGATGTAAATACCCATAAATTAATGTATATTACACAATGAATACAATCATGGGCGGTACACACACCACATACAATAAATAAGAGGTGAACAATGGAATTCTCACGGAATTAAAAGTGAGATAAGAAACCCCTTACCTTGTACATTTCCTTGGTTGGGGTTAGGTTAACCTCCTGTATAATTTTGAAATAATTGTTATTAAATTATTCATGAATAATATACATTAATATGATATCATATATGATCTTTTAAAATTGCATTGTTAATAATATCTTAGAATTATCATCGTTTCGGGTGTTAACTTACTCGTTTTCTTTTATAAGTTTTGTTATGTAAGAAAAGTTTTTCATGGATAGGTTGTATATAATTCATATCCAGAATGATATAAATTTCGTAAACATTATTTTTGAATAATCAAATGATAATTATACTTGAATGGATATGATGGAGAATGAATCTCATCCCGTTTGTGGAGACGGTAGTCCGTACGTACGCACGAGTGACAATATCATTCTTTTGATATTAAAATAATATATAATTGGATGGAATATCATATATAAAGAATCATTATCATGTTATATTTATTATTTTAATGAGTTAAACATAATTATTATACCCACCCAAATAATAATATATTGAATAACAATTACACCACGACGTGGAGATGGTAAGTCGTACGTACGCACGTATGGTGACATATTATTCAAAGGGTTGATAGAATACTGAATATGGTTGTACCATATTTATAATAACATCACAGTATATATAAGATACTGGAGTTATTATTTTAGAATGGTAACAAAAAATAAATAATAAGTGGAAGAAGAAAGGAACTTGAAAATGGTTGGTGAAAACATTACCTCTTCTTCGGGTTCTTCCATTTGATTTGATCAAAAGGGATCCTTAGGTTGGCTTTCTGATCAAACTAAGGCCTATAGGATGTATTGAGGAAATTTTAGAGAGTATGTGGGTAGAGTTTGGCCGAACCAAAAGGCTTTGAAGGTTTGAAAAAATGAGAAGGAGGAGTGCCCTTTTATAAGATGGGTGAGGGGCACCTTTGGAAAAGCTAGAAATATTAATTTATAATAAATTCATATTATGTTTCTAATGGCTAGAAATTTGATTATTAAATTTTTAATGTGGGGATAGGTCTAAATAAATTCAACCAATAGAATTTAGACAGGTTTGGGTTACTATAGTAACATTATCTTTTAGTTTTAACTCTTAGTTAATCAGTTTGATATTTACCATGTCCCTTTGTATTTTTATATTATATAGTTAATAAACCTACTATATACATCCAAGAGACCCCCAAGTGGTCCATTAATGATATACCGATCATTATATAAGCCACTTGGCCGAATCTTAGATTTTTATGAATTTAATATCAATTATTAATATAATATTTGTTTTAAAAACGCTTTTATGTCAATTTTGACACTATTCAATAGTTGATTTTTGTGAAACTCATAACAGAACGATTACTTTTAACAAATACAATTAAATAAATCCTAATATGTCATATTATCCTAGAAAATTAGTGTAATTCATTATAAATCTTAAATTATATTTATTTTGGTATTTATAATATCAATTATTTTTATTTTTCACTACTAGGGTAATTACTGTATCATCATTGAGTCATAAATATATTAAATTATATAATGTCTAAAAATTATAAATAAAATATCTTTATGTATTAATTCTTACTATATTTCTAATGAATATTTACAATCGAATTTATCTTTTGTATAACACTATATTAAAAATATTTTAGTAAATAAACTTTGATTTTAACTCTTTTAACTTTTCTTTGAATTAAATAATAATAAATGTCCTAATCTAATGAAAGTGGACCTAAATGATAATATTTTATTCCTAAGGTTGTTCTTGGTCAAGAAACAGTTGTGCAATAGAATTAGGACATGTGTTAGGGTAATATTAATATCATTTTTATCCTTAATTACCCTATTTACGTTTAACCGTTGTAAATAAAAGTAAAAAGTTATTATTCACCAAAAATTATTTTCATCTCATTGAACCACATTTTACTTATTGATATTAACTGTGTCTCTCAAATTTTCGACATTCCATTCACAGAAGCGGTAAATTATGTTTTATGAAAAATTCCGTTTTTTTAACTCCCACTTAGTAGTTGCACTATTCATCAAAAATTGAAGTTTCACAGAACAATGCCAAAATTTCACCCTAAGCTATAATTGATATTCCGAATTCAAAAATGAAGCCTATTTTAAAAAACTATAAACATATATGTTGCATTAATTAATTTTATAATTAATTCCCACTGTCACAAAAAATAGCATGTTTTTAAGAAACAATATATATCCAAATATCAACAATTGTTTAAGTCCAATTTCAAAGTGAAATTAATTCTAATGAACACCATTGGATAAAATGGTAAAAATATATTATAATTATAATTTAAAACCACTCAATTATATAATTTATCAGTATAAATTATTTTGATTTAAAAAGTTGTTTTTATTTAAAATTTAGTAATTTTCCCTATTCATCAATACATAAGTGTTGTCCGAAAAGTTCCAAAATTTCACCCAAGGATAAATTCGATATTCTAAATCCAAAAATGACGTCCATTTTGAGAGATAGAATTTATAAAATTTCAAAAAGTAGGTATTACTATTCATAATGGCAAGTTTGATTGGTTGTGGTGTGTTAGAATCTCGAAGTTGCGTACAATGCACGCCATTGCATTATTTGAAGGCATATGTACCATGGAAGCTTGGGGTGTTACTGTTCACCTATCCATTTTATCTAATCATGATCCCAGTTTTACTTTTAACTTTTGAAAAGGCCTTCATAAGTCATTGGGTACTGAATTAAATTTTAGTACAGCTTTTCATCCTCAATCAGATGGGCAGTCAGAACGAACAATTCAGACTTTGGTGGATATGCTACGTTCTTGTTTGATGGATTATCAGGGTTGTTTGGACCAACATCTTTCTTTGGTTGAATTTTTATATAATAACAGTTTTCATTCCAGTATACAGATGATACCGTTTGAGTAATTATATGGGAAGCGTTGTCGAACTCCGGCTTTTTGGGATGAAGTGGGTGAAAGGAAGCTGATGGGACCAGAATTGGAAGAAGAGATGGAAGAAAAATTTCAGTTGATTCAGAAACACATGAGAATAGCTCAGAGCAGATAAAAAAGTTATGCATACAATAAGAGGAATGATCTATCTTTCGAGGTAGGTGATCATGTTTTTCTCAAAGCTTCACCATGGAAAATTGTGATTCGATTTGGTAAGAAAGGAAAGCTGAGTCCAAGGTACATTGGACCATATGAAATTCTGGACAGAGTTGGATTAGTTGCTTACCGAGTGGCTTTACCTCTGAGTTAATCTCAGGTACAAATTTTTTTTCATGTTTTGATGATGAGAATGTATATGCCAGATCCATCTCTTTTTTTGAGCCCGGAGGTAGTTCGGTTGGAATAGAATCTCTCTTAGGAAGAACAACCTGTCCAGATTCTTGACCATAGAGAGAATGTGTTGAAAAATAAGGTAATTCACCAGGTAAAGGTTTTTCGAAAAAACCACATGATGATGAGGCAATGTGGGAATCTGAAAATGCTATGAGGGATAAATACACCCACTTATTTTGATAAGTGAATAAAATTGCGAGGACGCAATTTCCGAAAGGGGGGAAGGATGTAACATCCCAGGTAAATAAAGAATAAAAAATTTTCATATTTATTAATATTTTCGAAATAAATATTAATTTTACTTTAAAGGGGTTGCTATGTTCGATAGCGTACCTGATACGCAACAAAGAGTTTCTTTGAAATCTTACATTGCACACTAGTAATAAAATAATATTATTTTAAATGGTAATTAACATGTAGCTGTTGTATTGGCCGGAATGAATAGAAATAACTAAAATATGATTAAATATTTTTGTTAGATGTTTTAACATTTCTCCAATAAAGGATAAAGGCTTAATGTATGAAAGGAATTTAATTATAGGCATATATACTCTAATATTCACTAAAGGTCCACTTATTTCCTTTTGATGGAGAACCATCATTAAATATATTTCCGGTCACTCTTATACATTTCATTTGACCAAATAAAATTATTCTTTAGAATCGGGACATCAAAATTTACTTTGTGTAGATTTTTGGTATTTTTCCGATAAAGTTCATTATTTTAATGAATAGTGAAAAATGTTGTATTTTAATTCAAAACCAATTTTTAATCTAATTTATTAAATGATTAGATCAACTTTTGAATTTTTTTTAAAGTGATATTAGAATATATTTTTACCATTCAATCCAATTGTGGTCATTGGAATTAATTTCACTTTGAAATTGGACTTAAACTAGTGTCAATCGTTTGATATATATAGTTTCATAAAAACACGCTATTTGTTCTGACAGCGGGAATTAATTATTAAATTAATTAATGTATCTTATATGTTTTTAAATTTTTAAAATAGAAATCATTTTTTATTTTGGAATATCAAATATAGCTTAGGGTGAAGTTTTGGTATTTTTCTGAAAAACATCAATTTTTGGGGAATAGTGAAACAACGAAGTGGTACTTAAAAAATAGATTTTTCGTTTAAATGAAATTTTGCCACCACATTGTTTTGAATTTTAAAAATCCGACATTCATGGTTGTCATTAAGAAGTAAAATGTTGTTCAATGGGATTTAAATAATTTTTTGGTGAATAGTAACTTTTACGTTTTTAATCGCGATTAGAGGTAATTAGTGTAATTTAAGGTAAAACTTATGTTTTAATAATATGAAATGAATTTGACACATTTCTTACCCTTAATATATGTGTCATGGACGACCAATAAAATCCATGGGTCAACTTGGGGACCCAATGGATCCACTTTGTTGGGAAAATGACATTAATATCTTTTTATTTAATGTTAAAATAAAAATGTCACAAACATGTGTTTTTTTACTAAAAGAATTTTTAAATGGGGTTATACAAGTTATATTTTTTACTATAAATATTCATTATAAAGCTAAAACTATTTCCTAAATCATGATTTTTTTTAATAATTTTTAGACATTAAATAAAGTAAATTATTTATGACACCATGATGATGCAACGATTTCCTCATTATTTAACGATTTAAATAAAATGAAAAGATAATGTAAACTCTAAGACCTACATTGGAAAAAAACATATTGTATGGGTGTATTTCTAACTCCTATCACCTTATACTCTAAGTATATAATTGTGGGACCTTTAAAAACCGAAACTCATTTTATAATAAAGTAATCTTTTATAACATTTCAAGAGTGCCCCTCCTCTCCTCTTATAAAAGGCCCCCAACTCTACAACCTTACCCACACCTCTCAAGCCTTCGGATCAGCCAACCCCTACCCATTTTGTCTCTACACATCCCTCTCTTACTCCTAGAAGCCTCAATTTTTGCAGAAGTATTTCCAAGGAAGCCTTTGAGCTCAAATCAAAAAGAGTTACCCGATTTAAAGAGAGTGTCTTCTCTTGTGTTCTTATGTTTTATTTTGCTTATCCAACCCCATATACTCTTTTTATTACATTCTATTGTAACAGAACCAGTATCTTCAATATAATAGTATTTTTTATGAGAAGTATTATAGCTAAACCTACACAAACCTCCCTCTAATGGTTAAGGAACATACTGTTTCTGTGGTTGACAATTTTCTGCCTCACAAAACGATGATTGTTCAATCTTATTTTAAAACCTTTCATGGTGGCCATTAAGATGTCACTATATTTATATATGATATATATTATGTTTATTTTTTTCCTTATGCTTCTATATTTTTCATTTGTGGCAAACCATTATGGTTTCCATTGTTGGTAAACACGATAATTTCATTTTAGGAAGTGCGGACTACCACCCCCTCAAAGTGATTTGATTCGTTAATGACATATATGGGACATATAAAGGATGGAGATAATGTTATTATATATGATGTTATACTAGAATTATAATATACCCTTATATCATTATGATTTCACTCCATTAAATACGACATGAAAATGAAAGTAGCGTTCATGCGTACATACAGCTTTCCGTCTCCATGAACGGTGCATTTCATTTCTTACCTCTAAATGTTATGTACTATTATAAATACATTTATATACTGGATATATATGATATAAATGATATCAAAATCATGGATATAATTTTGGATATAATGAAACTATTACCACATAAACAACATGTAATTGTAAGAAGTCTATTTTTGACTTATGAACCAAATATCGACAAAACGAACATTATTAACTTAAATGTTTAAATAATGTTTATAACATAGAAATATGTGATATTGAAAGAATAGTAAGCTTGAGAAAGGTTCTTAAGCAATTATAAATTAACTTTATTTTATTATTTAGGAGATTAAAGAGCAATCAAGTCACATCTGACACGAGGTAAGGGACTTCGTCTCAATCTCCTTTAATTGAGGCATATTTCGTTCTAATACAAGGCTTTCATTTATACGGTGTATAAAACCCTTTGAATATTAATTTTATACAAAAGGAATATTTTTCTACAAAGTGTTTTACAAAACAAAAAAAGGAATTTTTCTTTTAACGTACACGGTGACAACGACCTTTTCCGCTACCGCGAGTATTATTTGGTCTATGGCTTCCTCAACAAGACATAATGTTTTTAAAGTGAAAGAAATACCATATACCCTTTTATGTATTTTTGTATTGAAAATGGTTTTTATAATTGATTTTTTATGTCAATATATTTAACTGATATATTGTGATATAAGTGTGGAAATGTTTTCTTTCCATTATATTTGTTTTATGTCTCATGATTTTATAATGGTACTTGGACATTTGACGGGTGGTTACGTGATAAACCATATGACGGGTGGTTCCATGAATACCAGGATGGGTGGTTACGTTATAACCTCCAACACATTGGGTATAGAAGTCGGCCATATGTCTATTCCATTAAGGGATATGTTTGTAAGTCGACCATATGGTTATTTCATTTATGTATGTTTATGTCCCAAGTTACCTATATATGTTACGTGTACATTATATGAGTTTTATGGTAATATTTTGGTTAAAAATGTGTAAGTAATGATATTTTATTCAATGAAGAATATTTTATGCTTCATAAAGGGCTAAATTATTACTTTGATAAAGTATTCATGGTTTACTTGTTGTTTTGAAAAACTAATAATTATCCTTCTTTGTGTATCCTTTACTGAGCTTTTTATGCTCACCCCATGTTTTTTTGAAATGTTTTTCATAGGACATAATGTGGAATAGGGTCAAGGAAAAGTAATTCTTTCTTAAACCTAGGACTAGAAATGACTTTTTTTAGAGTTCATATTTCGAAAAAAAGGAAACTTTGTAGAAGTGTCTACTGTGTAATCTTTTGAGATGTAATAGTTATGATCTAATTCCCTAAAACTCTAATCCTAAAAAGACCCTCAATAGGAATTATTCATTTAATTCAATATTAAGTAATGTTTAAGGTGGGGGCCTTATAGATATGTTGTGGAAAAATTATCCATTAATGGGGAAGAATTCATTATTAGGAATTTTGGGTAATTTCAAATAATGTAATAAACAATAAATCTTTTAAAATCCTTGATATTAATAATTTATTTGGAAATTTAATAATATATGAATATAAATATATTTTTCTCCATGATTTCTATCATTCCAAAATTTAAATTCAATTTTTTAAAAAATTATTCAAAATATGCAAATTAAATGAATGCAAATATTATTTTATATGAATAAAATTAGTTCTTAGACTTTGAAAATTTCGTTATAGGAATAAAAATTCAATATATTATATAAAATATATTACTCCTCTTATTAATTACAATTTAGTTCATGAAGACCCTATTATAAATTATTTAATTTCTATTATATTTAAATCATGTCCTAAAACATACTATATACAAAAAATGTGTCTACTATTCATCAGAAAAAATTTGTTTTTTAGAAAAATTCTAAAAAAATGAAGTTGCCTATAATCAATGTATTTTTTTGCAATTTTTATTCAAATTTCGAAAATAAATATTTAATTTATGTAAATAATTTTTTAAATTTAGATATAAAATAGCATGGTTAAATAGATTCTAATGAAACACACATCCAAAAATAAATACATTTTTATGTTTTTTAATTATATAACTATATATTTTAATTTAAATACTATTTTTTCGTATTTTGATATTCATAAATTTGAATTTTTTTACTTATACAGTTATTTAATTAGTTTTCCATAATGTTATGTTTATAATTTTGATGATTTTGTAACAATGTTAATATTAATATTTCAAATAAATACCACGTCATTTAAAATAGATATGATTCCTGTTACTATACTATATACACCACTAAAATAATTTAGATAGATTTATCTCATGGTTTTAAAATTAAAACAATATTTTTAGTTATTTTTATATATATCATAGTAGTGTTTTTGATTAATCTATTTATCTGAGACCACAGATCATCATGTTTCAAACTTCTAATCATTTGATTCACACTTTGGTTTTACTAAATTAATCATTTTAAATATTATGGATTGTATTAATCCTTATTTTGTAATTTCCAATATTTATTAAATAAAATTGTTTCATTTTTTTTACAGTTCATTTGATTCAATTATACAATACCTTGTACATGATTTTTTACAATAAAGTATTTAAGAAATATTGGTTACAAATGGAAATTTTTTTATTCTGAATATTGATATTATTAAACTTATTCATATATGAAATTTTTTTAACTCAAATATTTAAAATGGGTCCTCAGTTAAGTATAAATTAGAGTATTTTATTTCATCAAATCCAAATGTTGTATTCCTTTAGATTTAATGTTGTAATTTTATCATATTACTTTGATAAAGTGATTTATATTATTTTATAGTAATTTATATCTAATTCAATGGTCTTTATTGGACGCTTCTCCAAAGAGTGTTTAAGATATAGATTTACCACCATAGAAATAATAACAGATTTGGGATCCAGAGTGTATTTCATTAATAGATAACAAGTGAATACATTTTGACCATCAGAATAATTTTATTGTAATAGATGATAAAACAAACTACTATTTAATAAAAAAATTATGAAAGGGGATAATGATCCAAGGATATAAATTTCCCAAAAATTAAAACCTCACAAACCATCTCCAAATGAGATATATAATGGAATGATTTTTCATTAATATCAATATTCAAGTCTTTTGATTATACTCCACATCAATATTTTATCAACATTGTGATATTTTATTGTGATTTATAGTGAATATATCCCTATAAATTATTTATACTACAATTTTGTTTCCTAATAGGATCTATTCAATACCTTCATCCATAAAAGTTATTGTTAAACATACATTCCATTATATATAAACATATGTTTAAAATAGTATATTTATGTGGAAAATATTTTTATATGACAAATAGTCTAATGGATTATGTTTAAAATGACTTATTAAAAAATAATTATATTTCTAATCATAAATGAAAAATTTTAATATATTTAATGAAAAATACAATTTATTATATTATCTTAATACCATTTTTTGTTATAAATATGTTTGTTAGAAAAATTGTCTTTGTAATGGTAGTTTGAGTCTTGGATGATTTATATTTTTAACATATTTCATAAACACTGTTTTTCATACCCAATTAAATTCTTTTAAAAAATATATTTTCATAATATATATCTATTATATCAATTAATACATATCCTAATTTTTTCATTAATAATGATTTTATTAGACTATGATTATTGATATATTTCTTTTGAAAAGAATTATTTAATATAATTTAGATAAAGAAATGGGTATAATGATTTCTATGTTAAGTGTGAAAATAGATCAATAAATCCAACACCATTTGTTTCAAATGATAATGGAGAGATAATAATTAACCATTCTATGTTATAAAGCCATATAAAGATATAATTCAATTGATCTGGCCAATAAATTCATGATGGGTTCAACATTTCAGCATTTCCACATATATTCAATCAATATAGCATGAATCTTATAGACTAAATGCATAAAACTCATAAAAATGAAAACATTAATGATACATGTGACACAAATTTTTACAGCGACACAACCGTATCACCACACAAGTATTCCAATTTATTATTAAAATTAAATCAAAAACACATTGAGCCCTTTTTTATAAAGTTATGAGAAGTGAATGGAAACAACAACACAAAATGTGACTAATCATTATTTTCTACCATACCCAAAAAACTCTTTTTTCAAGCCTTAATGGTACCCTATAGTTTCAGAAAATATAAAGAATTCCAACATTTCCTATGTTGGATAGTATATATATCCAAATATGTTTTTCTCTGTATAAAAATATATTCCCACTAATCTATAATTATCACTATCCATGTACACAATTTCGTCACATGGAATTCCTATGAATTTAAGAATAATATGGAAGAAAAATAAGCTATGAGGGATGTTATTGGATCATCACCATAATATATGTATTCCATGATTGAAGGTAAAATATATAACCCAATATGTATTGTGAAATTGATTAAGGTTTCACAATCTTTTAACGTTTTTGGATATTGAGCTATTGAAAATTGGGGTTGTCTAAATATTTTATCATAATATTGAATGGAATTATTGACGATACAACATGTATGACTTCATTGATTGATGATACTGATAGAAAATTATATATTGAGTATAGTGTCTATAGATAAAAATGATGAGGGATAGAATTCAATTAAATGAAACAAGATTTCATTTTTGGCCTTTGTGGTTCGCCATATATATGAGGGGTTAGCCTAATATTAGTATACACATGGATGAGGCATGCATGAACACTCTCTATCATTTTTTATACACTATTCCCCCATATTATCTTTTTTATTTATTTGAGGAGTTTAATGGGGTAATCAAACAAAGTTATTGTAGTAACAGTCTTTGTTTATAAACCATCTGTTCTCAAAATTTAAAAAAATATCAGTCCAATTACCCTCTTCATAATTCATAATACTTCATCTTTTCTACTAGAGACTTTATAATATTATAGTGTGGTGGACATAGAGAGATTAAGTATTTATTATATTTATTATGATCTAGGTCATTTTTATTTAGGGGCGGTAGTGTGGCCTAATAATCAAAACATATATATGAATTTGCAATCTATACACAAAAGAACAATTTTTGGGATTATCAAAAATAGAAATTTCATAAGTAATTTTAACATAATGATATTAACGTTGGATTGATAAGAAACCATATAAGGAATTTGAACTTTTTGACCATGTACCAATGATAACCCAAAATTCTATCCATTGGGTTTCAATGGTTATTACTCAAATATCATGCATGACATATAGGTTAGTTTAAGTTTTTATATTAATTATTACCATGTATATTTCTAGTCCATATTACGTAGAGATTTTTGGTTTTCAACTATTTTTCGTGTAATATTAATAGTACATTTACACTAATCTCATATATCTCAAACACATAATTGTCCCTTTTTCTATCTTTCTATTAAAGAAAAAGACATGTAATCATATATCATTATTTATATCCCAAAATAAATGGTCATTTTCTTACTTGTTATTGTATTATCATAATCTTATACACGCGTAAGATGATTTATATATAATTGAAAATTTAAAAAATATGAAAATTTGGAACAATTTTAATGGAATTTCCATTGTTTTCCTACTCTCTATTAAGGGGAAATACAACATAATTATGAAAAATAGAATATCCATAAAAGATAATAAGACATTAAAAAAATATAATAAGAATTTACCTATATATTATATTTATCAAATTAATTTTGAATCACTTGTTAACACTATTTTTGGGTAATTTCTTGTGGAATATTAGTTTACAAAAATTATATAACTAATCAATTTAATTAAAAATAACAGAAAAGATTATTATTATATTTAATGATGAAAGGATTTTTTTAGCTCTTTGAAATATATGGACACCTATGTTTGTGGAACTCTAGATTGGGGTGGGGGAATCCAAATAATATTTAAGACGAACATAATAAAACATTCTCTATAACTCAATTGATTATCCTATAAAAAAATTATAAAATCCATGAGGATTATTAAAGGAGGGTTTCTGAGTAATTATATGCTTCTTCAATATTTCAATCCATTATTAGAAGACAAATTATTATTTTGGAATAATATGACATTTTTATCAATGAACTATATAATAAGGTTATTATTATGTTATAAAAACTAGAGTCATGAGATTTAAATCTGTCTGATACCACATCAAATGAACTTTCTATAAAACTATATGCCTATATAGAATGAAAATATGAAAGAGGAAGAGGATATTCCAGATAGATCATGAACAATGTATAAAAATATCATGAAATTCCCATTGGGGAACCAAATATTTACCCACACCCCTCTAGTAAATCAAAATATATATTTAAATAAGGATAAAGTAGGTTTTCCTTTATAATTCACTATATATGGGGGAATACTAGAGTCTATTACAATACATGAATGTTTTGAATGCTTTTAGAGGGCCTTGAAATTAAAGAATTTATGGTTCCTACCAAGGTAAATTGGATAATAAAATTTCTAATGGTTCATTTAATGAAATAAGCATCTTCTACCTAACTATAGATCATTTTTTAATCGAGCATATTTGATGGTATTTTTCATTAAAAACTATTGGGAGGTAACCTGAAGATATTTTATACATTTATTCTCTTTTAATTATGTTTATTAATTTTAGTTCTGAATACTATTATTTTAAATGTATGCACACTTTTTTTAGATACTCTATTATTTTTACAGTACTAGAATGTCACTACAGATAAGGAGGTTTAATCCAAGAATATTTCTTGAGGAAGGTGTTTTACTCAAATTTATAAAATTTCCGTCTTTCCCATATTTAATACTCATTACTTATATGGTTATAATTTTTACTACAAACATTTATCTATTTTATATTGTTTAATTTTCCATAAAATTGTACTATCTATGTTCAGGGGGAGGATGGGATCCATGAATATAAACATGAAATATGTGGTCTAAATTACTTTTGAGACATGTTATTTGTTGTTCGTGGGATTATTTGAGTTAAATATTGAATTAGTGGAAACTATTTAAAAGGTGTTTCAATGGATTTATATAAATATATATATTTTATTTTATATACATGACTTTGGTTGGGTGATTTGGCGGGTTTTTTTTACAATTAAAGTACATTAGAACAACATTTTAAATGTTAATTAAATAAGGAAACTTCATACAGTAATTTATAATTGTAATAAACAAAATTTAAAGTTTTAAATTTGTTCATGTGTATTGTTTGGATTAAAACATTTTTAAAAATGGGAAAAAGTAAATTTATATAAATAAGAGCAACTAGAAATTTTAGAGATGTATGTTCAATATCATATCAATGGCATTATTATTACAATTAACATTAAGGGGTAGTTTTTCATTGTAATTTAGTGTGTTTAAATATGTTTAGATCATTTGTGCAATTTAATTTCACAAATGGTTATGGAATGAATGAAAATAAAAAATGAGTGTGTTTTGTGTATTCCCATCCATAAAAAATAATGAAGGATGAGTGAATTTCATTTCCAAAAACAGAAATTTAAATTCTAAAAATTAGTCCATAAATTAATTATTAACATTGGGAATATGCAATAATTTATTTATATCTTCATCTTTATTTGGGGATAAGTTGACCAAAATAATAACATTAGTTTTATATTAATAATCCAAAAAATAATAATTTTTTAAGACACAAAGAATAATAATGTTTAATCATGTAAATTTTTTATCCTATGTTAAAATTCTAACGATTTTCACTGAGGAAAATTATAGATTATGTGTCGAGGATTTTCCTAGTAAAAAACTAATTCAAATTTTATAGATAATACATGGAATCATTTGATTGATTTACATTACAAGAAAGATTTATTATATTTTATTCTCTAATTTTTGTCATTTATGTACACATTTTTTTAATGTTTTTTATTTTTTATTTCAGATAATAATTTTAATATATTTTTAGCATCATTTTCCAACACTGATTAATAATACACTATTTTTTTCATTTTCTATTTTTGTATTTGAAGAATATTTATATTACGATAGTTAAATTATTTATCAATTTATTATTCAATTTAACGTTTAATTGAAAACAAAATTTATGGTTATATTTAATAACAAATAAATATTTTTAGTTAAAAAAGAGATAAAATGAGAAAACATTCAATTTTATGATTCCATATATTAATAGGAAGTTATGAAGTTTTGTTTCTAAAACTTAGAGATAAAAACTTTATACAAAATTTATATCATAAAAAATAATGGGATAACCAAATCCAGCATTTCTTACATAAGAAATCTAGGGGGTTAACATGCCATTAACATCATGTATCCATACCCAGTGTTACATTAATCATGGATTATAAACGTGTCATAACTTATGAAAGTGAATTCATTATCACTTTTTATGAAAGGAAACAAGATAATTATTTAACATCATTAAATCTTATGTAATATTATTCGTATAGTTTTTTCAATTTAAAATAATATTCTTCATTAGCCCAAATTTTTTTAAATAGATAAATTGTGAAGGTAAAATCCATCTCAATGTGTGACACATAAATTTCATTACCTCTATATACTAAATTTACAATTCATTAATCATCATTTCTGATAATGAATTTGATGAATTCTTACACAATTTCTTAAAAAACATAGGATTTAAATGTATGAAGAATTAAAATATTTTAGTTAAATATAAGGGTTACCATATTTATTGAAATTGTAACTACCATAAACCCAGTTTCACACAATTATATCCATGGGAATTAAATAATAAAGTAGAAGAGTTGATATGATGATAGTACAACAATCGAGATCATCACATTGACCTGTGAATTCCACATATGAAGGAATCATCAAATATCTAACAAGTGTAACCCGATTAGGAAAATGTGGAAATGTAGTTCCACATTTCATGATGTTATACTATGTAATATATGGTGTTGTGTAAATAATTTAACTCTATCCCTAAGTAATGAATTTAAGATTCTACATGGAAGTAGATAATGGGTGGTGACATCAATAAAAATTTATAAATTTAATATAAATGGACCCCAGTGAAAATAGGAATGGAAGATATTAATTTGGAGAAATAGAAATGTATTTAGGTAGGATCGTTGAGACTAATTAAATAAAGTGTATATTTTTCAATGTATTTTACATATGGATAAAAAATAAGATATATAATAATAGTTGTGTTGGAACTCACTAGATTTGTTTTTAAATTATTATCACTCTTAATTTTATTTATTATTTATTTTAGGTTTATGTCATGAAAATTATATTCATTTTCTATTGGAATATTTTTTTGATAATGAGATTTAATTTTTCTTATTTATCATAATTTTTTTATGAGTTTATTATTTATAAATAATAACTCATTAAACCACTGGTTGTATAATATTTGGGTCTGAAGGAATAAATAATTGTTTTTATTTCCAATAAGGTGTATTATGTTTTAAATTTTCAATTAGGGGAAGGTAGCATGTCTTGAAAACCCACCCATGTGTACATCATGACAACGCATTCACTATATGCCCAAATTTGTAGGGAAATGATAATACACAATATCATAGATTTATTTTCATGCCATGATCATAAACCAGACATATCATATAACTTTATGGAAATTTATAGTTTTATAATAATATTTTATGGATATATTCAGAGAGTAACCACTAATTTTCGATAGTGGCTAAATAAATATAAAATATTACTAGGACATAGGGTTGTGAGGTTTGTTTAAATTTCATTCCTCTTCTAGTGTTTACACTTCATTTTGAAGTGAGTCTTCTGGTTGTAATATTTAACGTAGGATTCCTTTATACAAATTTACCACATATGTAATATAAATCTCTCTCATTATGATAATTTTTTTAAAATTTATATCTAAATACTATTGAAAATAATAGTATTATAATACATTACCTTATTGAGATGATCTACTTCCTTGCAGTTGTTGTGCAATGATGTTCTTTTACACTTAAGAGATGATATGAAATTAAGCGAAACATTTACATCAAGAACAAATGTCTTTTGGAAGACATAAAAAATATATAAACATGAATTTCGTGTTTTCAATGGTTCGTTATGATTTTCCATATGTTTAGGTCTAACATTTTATGCAAATGATCATCTTTAGGGTCAAGTATAATTGAAAGGTCATAAAAATATTGAGTTTAAACATAGATATTAATCATATATGATCCAATTTTGATACCTATACAAACACAAAACTTTTATAATAAAAACCATCAAATATCAAAGAGTATTAAATATTCAGTAATTGGAATGAAATGAGATGTATATGTTTGTTGATTTACCATACCACATATAAAATTTCATATTTTATTTTTTTTAGAAAATCATGACAATATCTATATTGATTACTTATCATTTCAATTTTCGAATCCTAATAGTTCCATTACCACTTTGGGATTCTAATTAATTATGTTTTCATATAATAGAACCATTAATCTAGGTGCATGATACATTATATTATTTATTATATTATTAGACAAAAAAATATTTCCTATGATTATGATTCATTTTTTAGTCTCTCATTGAGTATCGATAAACATGATATATGTGCATTATACTATATCATTGTTTGGAAATATCATGTTGATGATGTACATGAACGAATTATAAATAAAATTAATTCATATTTATTGATATTGAATTCATGTTGCTTTATTTACATAGTTTATTTGAACTTCATTTAAAACTCAAAATCATTACATTATACCTCTATGGTTTCATATGGACGATTGGTTAGATAATAATTTTATAAAAGTGAAATGTTTTATTAGACGTTATATTCATTAAAACTATAATTTTATTATATATGATCATTTTCTATTTCCTAATTCTTGAAATGGATTGGGTACCATGTAATTTTGGGTAAGAAAATCAATTAACTAATTCTACTTCCTCTGATGAAAATACATTGAATTCTCAGTAAACATTTCTAACTCAAACCGTATTCAACTATTCATGATTGTATTTTAATAGATTTATATGTACATTACCTTTTCTACACACAAATATATATATATATATATCAATATTATACCCATAGATATTGAACCTCATAATATTTATAGAAAAGAAATGTTATAATTACTAAAGATCATGTGTTATTTAGTTTTTCTTTTAAAATATTCATGTGTCAAAATGAATTAACATTATGTTTATCATTTTACAAGAGTAAACAATAATGAATCATTATATAATGAATTATAAAATATTTTAATCCATCTGAACATGAGGACTATTGTGGTATGGGTGTAGTTAAAAACCTCTTCTTAAGATTCAAGAATCTTTCATCATAAAGGTTCTTCCATAAATAATTTACACCATACCATGCTTACCAAGATAGTGTGTTGTAAAATTGTGACATATTGGTTTCAAAAAATCAAATATAAACTTTTAATCTAAGAAATCTATTTATTTTCATATACTTATTTGGATTGGTCTATTATTCAGTCAGTATTTTCAGTGAGGGATCTAACCAAAATTTCTTTATGTAGATCACATAACCTAATAATGTAGAATTCTATATTGAAAAGTATGAGTAGATGTTTTTTTTAAAATTCTGTTATCTTTTCAAATCTATATAAAATATAAATAAATTCATAATATTATTCTATAATTTAAGGTTATATGATAATATTATTAACTATATCCACAAAACACATAACAAGGCGGTTTCTAAAGACACTAGTTATCATGAACATTGATATTTTGTGCTGTTTTATGCATAAATGGAGTGAAACTATCTACATAATTTATCTATATTCTATAGTTATATCTATTTATAATATTATATATATATTATTAAATTAGTGATATCCTTAACGAAGATCCTCTTTTGATTATTTTTGTGGTTCACAAATTTGCTCAAATGAGTCATAAATCTATAGAAGTGGATACTTATTGTTTATTATGATATTACTGCTCTCTTAGTCACAAAAGAGGGGTAACATTGGTATATATTTTAAAATCAAAAAGGGAAATGTTGTCCCATAATGTGATTAACAAGGACATGTAGTCCTATAATTGAAATTATTTTAATAATGTTTCTTTAATATCAATTTTTATATTATGGATATTCAAATAATGAAATTTTACATAAGACATGCTATAGGAATTAATAAAATTGTGAAATTTTCCTCATAATATACGTAAGGGTCAAAAAAATATTATTGAAATATTTAATTTCATTACCCTGTAGACAAAATTTGATACCTTATACAAACATTACTAGATCAAGGGGATAAAAAAATAATTATATAAAATATTTAGTATCAAATTTAGATTCCTAGACATTGTTGTCAAAGAATTATCTTACTAAAAAATTAATTACATGCCTTCCAAAACCCATTTATTTTAAGTGTTTTAAAAATTATTAAAAAATATGAAATAAAAAATCCCATTATGTTTTCAAATTATGAAAATTATTTACTCTAATAAGAAAAAAAAAGTTATTAATGAACCATTAAAATTTACCAAAAATCCCCATCACAAGATACTCTTATAGAGATATCATGTATACTAATTTATTTTATAACACTGGAAATGGAACTAGGAATAGGGGTGAGCACTAACACTCCTTAATCAAAATATGTAATTTAATTTATTAAAAACATAAGAATGTTAATCATAATTTAGAAAGAGTAAATTATATGAATAATTCCACAATCTATTGAATCTAAGAGCATATTATATCCCTGATAATAAATAAAAACATGGAAATCAATAATATTGATCTCAAAATAATAGGCATTAAAATGTTAGGAATCGAAAACATTTATTCAAGTTCATATTTGATTACATTATATTGGTATGGGGTGTGGCATACACCAGAACCCTATCTTCATTATCTCATGAGATGAGACTTTGCAAGATGTGGTATTAGACATTAGGTCCCACCACTTTGTTTTTTAAGTCCTAGTAAATCACCATAAGATTCAACATTATATTTCATATCATTCCATAAGGAACAACTAGTAGAAAAAACATATATTTCTATAAAATGAAAAATACTGAATTTAACCAAAGAATCTACCTTCACTAGTCATCAATAATCATCATGAATAATAATAAATTTCCCCTAGTCAAAAAATGGAGAACAAGATAATTACCCATACATAGAAATATGTGTATCTGTAGAAGAAATAGATTCATGTTTTTTACAATAATCTATATAGGAATGAAAATATACAAAATGAAAATACTTTTCCCCGTGTTAGTAGAATAACATTCTTTCTTGGTGAACATCATCTAATTTAAATTTTTTAAAAGTGATCTTCAAAATGTATATAGAAATTAGTATACATATAAATAAATTATATAATTGAATTATAATAAGAAATACGATGAATGAAATTCTGTGGTTTCAACAAAACATATCTCCAATACAATAAAGGAATTTTTGAAGGGAGTTGACATAAATTAAAAATACAAATCTAAAGATAATTCTTCGAATGATATCCCAAAAGAGGGATCAAGATTCAAATTTTTATACTTTGAGATGAATCCTCAAATTAAAGTATATATATATATATATATTAGAACATAATTCATGATGCATAAAAACAATTTAGGTAAATTCTTTTGATAATTAGAAGAGATATGGAAGAGAAAACAAAAAAAGTATTTTTTAAATAAAATGAACAAGGATATAAAATAAATATTTCAATTCACTATCAATAATAATTTTTGAAAAGGTTTCCTGAATGAATCTATAAAAAAGTAATTATAGAAAGGATTTATAATAATGTATCTTTGAAAATATATAATGTATATGTTGAAGAAATTTTCACAAGGAGAAATAATTTAAATATGAAACTATAATCCTTTTTTATTATTTTAAAAATAACTTTGTTTAAGACTCAAATTGTTAAAAAAATACATTTTCATAAAGATTCATTTTGAAAAATATGATTATAAAATATTATGAAATAAAATATTTTGGGGGTGGTGGATGAAACCAACAATGGAAAATAAATTTTCAGGATGGAATATTATAAGTAAAATAATGGTACTTTGATTTATCAATATCTCGTAAGGGAAAAAATATATAAATAATGTAACATCTAAAATGTGTTTTACATAAAAAATGAGAGAATACCATATAATACAATAAAATTATATAATTTAAAAAACATATATTATTCAATTTCATGTTAATTATTATAATTCAATTAATGGAAATTGTGTTTTCAAAAACTCTTACAACCGGTGTAACACATGCCTAAAAATACATTAAAATAAACGAATATGATTTGCATTATTGAATAAAATAATATAAATGAAAATAATGTATTAAAAATTAATTGGATAGTAAATCAACATAAAAACATACAAAGGAATCCATTTGTATGATATATACATAGTATTAATGAATCTGTATTACGACCATGAATTCCCTTGCATCTTGAGAAACATATTATGAAAAAAAATCCATGAAAGTGAGATCTTGTAATAGAAAATAAACTACCATTATTATAATAAAATTAATGATATTATAACTAAAATAGTAATTATGTAAACCAAATAAATGAAATTAGGTTTACATTAGAAAACACATCATAAATAGAGGAATATGAGACAAAAAACCTTACAATGATATTGATTCATTATATACTTGCACAAAATGTCACACACTAATATTTTTAAAATAGTAACATCATAATAAATATGGTGTGTGATAATAAACACTTGGATCATAAGGTAATATAAAAATCAAAATACATTATGATTTATATATTTATAAATAAAAATAATCTCTTTAATAGCAAGTGATGCATGAAACACTAGGTTTAAATAAAACATGAGACTCTACTAAAAAATTATTTTGTAAGCATGATCATTTTTATCAAGAAATTTAGTTAGAGGGTATGAATAGTAATAAATAAATTATTAAAATAATATGGTTATTCATTAATATAATAAACTAAATGGATATATATTTGTTAGAAATAAAAATTGAATCATTTCAAACTAAATGAATTGCTTTCAAAAAATCTATATTATTTTAAATGGTGGTTTTTTTAGGATTGGTATATCTATTTTATTAATAATTTTAGATAATTATAAAATTTATTTGAAATATTAATCTTAAAATTTTAATGCAACATATTGAAATTATGTTTGGGTGAATTATTCTGATTTTTAAAAAAATTTCATTTTTTGGTTGAGGAGTAAAAAATACAGAATTTTTATTTGAAATTGATTTTTCAATTAAAATATTTATGAGAATAAATTATATAATAAGATAGTTTTATATAAAAATTTGTAAAATTATGTTAATATGTAATTATTTAAGGTCATAATAATGATTTTATGTTTATTTTTTTATAAAATATGTTTAATAATATTGAACATTTACTCTCTAAAAACACAATTTCTCATCACATTCAGGAGATCAATTTTAAATTACATATTTCCACATATGTGAGTAAAATGTGGAAAATTTATTCAATATTGGATTGATAATTATTTATATTCTCTAGTAAGGTTATATTATATTTTAATCAGATTCAATAGTAATGAATGTATCAATTATTTATGGTGGGTATGGTAAAAATGAGTTTACCTAGGGTTAGACTAAGAGAATAAGGGTTAAAAATTAACAAACACATGTCTAAATTCTATTTTATTGAAATATTTCCATATTAGCTTCAGAATTATTAATATAATGTTATTTGTAAGATTTTTTCATGCGAATGTATATCATTTTGGATTGTTTTGGGAATTTCCCATGTAATTTTTAAAAAGGTCTCATTTCACCAATTATAAAAAGAAACTCTATATCCTAACCTATTTTCACATTTAAATCAATTTGTATTGACAAAAGAAATCTGAAATAAATCCACACAATCCATAAGAAAAATTCTACAACATCTTTTCTTTCAAAAATATCTCCCATAATTTCTCAAGAGGTTATCAAATGAAGGATTCTCTTAGAGATGGTAACTATCTCAAGGAAGCACTTTAAATTTTTGTATTAATTTTCATCATTTAATTTTTTATGAACACCTAAAATACATTTAAAATTTTTTATAACATATAATAATAAGTTATTTTATTTATTTCAGAATATTTATCCATCTACACTTCTATAAATTGGGAGAAAACTTCATTAATCATGTGTATGAGATACTACACCCTCGCAAACTAATGTAGTTTTTTTCCATCACCCCCATTAAATGATAAATATTTTGATGTGTTTACTATATTTATACAATTTTTTCATTTTATTATAAATATTTAATTTTATAATCTTATATAACTTTATTTGTTTCAATTTGTATAAAATATGATGACAATGCTCATTTGTTTAGCAGAATACTGCCTTATAGAGTGATGTGATTCATTTTTCACTTATGATTTACATGATACTTAACAAGGGTAGAATTATTTATTATGTTTTATTTTAATGAAATTATATTTATTATATAAAATTAATATATTACCCACTTACATACCATTTCAGTATTTATGGTGATTATTTCATTTCTTATGTGTGTGTACGTACTACCATCATTAAGAAGTAGTGTGGTACATTTTCTATGTCCAACAATCATAAACATTTGTAAAAATTTATTTAAATAGTAGATTTTATTTTATAAAATTATAATCTCTATTTATATGATATATATATATATCTATATATTTAATATATAATAATTATAACATTCCATACAAAACACACATGAGAAAACAATGAAATTAACAACCAAAATAATTAAAATAAAAAAATAATATAGAAAAAGAGATGAAAAAATATTTTAATAGGATGATATATGATATTATACATATTATTATTATTTTGATATAAATCATTAACATGAATAAAGACATTATCTAAGGGTTATGGACACATATGAAGGGAATCCTACATGATATTGGGGTTTCTCTTCTACCTTTTTCATTCATGATACAAGTTCCATATTCAACACTTACATCCATTGTGTGGTGTATATAATATTCCATTAAAATGATATATCATGAATCTATTTATCTTAATTTATTTTAATGATTCATTTCATTTAACTTGTTTTAGGGGGATTACGATTTCAAAGTTACGAAAGGGGAAAGGGATTATTTCAAAATGTCATCATTATTAAGGATTATTTATGTTTAGATCTCCCATGGGGGAATTGTTTGAAATTTCGTCATTAAAATAAATATAATATATTCTATTATGGTTATTCCTAATAATTTTCATGTAATATTACCATTTTATACTTTTCAGTGTTTAAAATTATTGATAATATATTATTATGAATATCAGGATTTATTTCTCTTCGGTAGGAAAAAATTTTTCATAAAAGACCATGTTTTAAAAAAATTTATTCATAAAAGTTTTAACTCTTAAAATAATATTTTATTACACATATCATTACAGATTATTAATTTTTTCATAGGTTTATTGGAAGGGAATATTCACTTCATTTTTAAAACAAATTCCAATTTGGATTTTATAGAAAATGTAGAAGGGATATTTTCCATAATATTTTTCGACCATAATTATCAATAAATGTATGAAATATTATTTTAATATATTCAAATGATTATTTTTATTTAAAATTATTTCCAAAATATTTTTTTAACATAACATTTTAATATATTATTTTCATAAAGAAAATGTTGTCTTCCTCCATATTATTTTAAAGATATCTTAATGGTATTTTTATTCATTAAATTCATCAACCATTAATTTTAATTATTAAAATCTAGGGATATTTTGTGTTTATATCATCCTTATTATTTCAATAGAATTTTTCTGATCAGTTTGAATAATGATCTATGATTTTGTTACCATTGACCATATTACTGTGGATGGTTTATTATTGTGTTTATTGATTGGGTATATATTAACATTTCATTTGTTAGAATTTCAATATAAATACGTATATTGATTATTTTTCAAAATAATCATACGAGGAATGAATTAGAATTAGTATTTTAAGGGACCGTCTAGTTATATCCCCTCAATGCATTGATAGGTCTTAGTAGAAATAGTAGATTTTGTTTTTTCCATGGCTTTATCAATTTATTTACTTGTCTAGGAACAAGGAATCAATGGTATGTTTTAGTTGTTCAGTACTATGAATTACAACATTATGAATTCATTTATTGATATTCTATGTGACCATTTTTTTTAATAATTTAATTGGATTAGTTTTCATACTCATGTAATTATGTATATGGAATCATTTCATTATTATTTTTTCAAACCACATTATCCAATGATTATTGATTAAATGAAATGTATTTCATTTTCTTACAATGAAATATTTATTAGACCTTATTAATTCATAGATCCCACTTTACTCATTTTCTTACAAATCATCAGATCTCGCCCCTTGCATATTTTTAATTTTCCCTAGGATACTATTATGTGGTATGTGATTGATATGTATGGATAAAATATAATGAATAATATATTTATAAATAAAAATAAATTCTTTATATATTTTCAATAATAATGATAATTTAATGTATATATCTATTTAACCAAAACTATAAACTTATTATGTCCCTTGGGATATGATTTCTTATACCTTATGCTAATCTAATAAAGTTGTAATTCGCATTGAGATACTATGTTCAAGGTTATTATTGATAATACAAGAAAACGATTAGTAGAAACGCTGGGAAATGTGGAAAACATAGATTTCGTAACATAATTATATTATAGGATTTTAGGTATATATAAAATAACATATTAATATTTTATTAAGGAATATAATATTTATTTTTTTCTAAAAATAAATCTATGTATGTATGCTATAAGAGATGCAGTTTTTTCACAGATGTACCTACGGGTAGTAACATAGAAAAGAAGAATTAGTATTGAACCAATCATATCATGGTGTATGAAAATGATCCTCTATGAATACCATAATTGACACACATAATGGATATTCTTAAGTTAAATCATATTTTCATTAAAAACCAATATGATGGAGTTGAAAATAAAGATATCCATAAAGGAAACATGTTTATAATTATGAGATTATTTGAGCATAAATTTTTCAATTTATATTATGTATTTCCACTAGTTTTTTGATTAAATATTATGTTTCATAATACAACGATCTAATATTTTGTATTTCATTTTTTTAAATGAACACTAGTTGAAGGAGTATTAACATTATCAACGAACATAATCCAAAACATAATAATGATCATCTATTGGACGGGAATTGAAAAATATTTGGAATAGATCTAATATACCAAACATTATCATCATATTAAGACACATTATCATGTGATATCAAGATATAGAAATAACTCTCTAGGTTTTATTGGCCTCGAAGTGAAGCACAAGAAAAAAGTGGATAGAAGAGAAAAAATTATAAATGGAATAAAGTAAATCATTTTTTTCCACTAGTAATAATTGTGGAATAAAAAACCCACGTACTTTATTTGAGTGTAATGTAGTTTTCTTCAATTATGGGGATGAAGGCCACCATTCTCGTGATTTTATGGTAGAAAAATAAATTTATTATGTTCAATTCTTCAACGGTAAGGATATGGGGTACTATAAAAATGAATATCCCAATCATCAATGTAATATATAAAAAATAAGCTAAGGGATCAATGTAAAATTTATGTTATTTCTACAGGTGAAGAGAAATGATTAATGTGAATGTTTTTTAATTCAATAGTTTTGGAAAATCAATATTTTTAGTGAATTATATTACATTTATTTAAATCATGAATACTATTAGGTTTTTATGGAAGTATTATTTTTAATGTATTTAAGAGGATATGATTAATGGTACAGATGAAAAAAGAAAAGTGATTTAGTGAAAAAATTGAACTATATGAAAACACATTATTAATGGAGATAAACCCCTAATATTTTCCATATGTTCATATTATAATGATATGTTTATGGTTTAGTGTTTTCCTCTTTGACATTGGTTAGAGGATCGATGGTTTATGTCATCTCTGTGGGAGATTACTGAAAGCGTTGATTTTTGTAATATAATTAACAACATAAGATTTTATTTCTGGAATAATTCATGTTTTCATTACGGTATTGTGGAGATAAAGGTATTCATATATTTGGAATGTGACATTAAAAGACACTTTATGTCATCTTGGTAATATACTGTATATTTCGTGGCCTTCTTTCTAAAATTGGACAAACATATTTTGATTGAAATTTAAGGATTCATATTTTTAGAATGGATTAAATTGAGAATATGGGGTTATTAGAAAACTTCTATGATATTTTTTGGTTTTTTGTGAGGGTAAGAGGAATATATTGTTAATATTTTATGGATATTACATTCCATTACAAGGTACATTTAGTTCTTAAAAAAAAGATATTCATCTTAGATATTCATTTATTATAGTCATAAATAAAGTATTAAATCATTGTAGAACAATGAAAAGATTAAAAATTTCCAATGAAATAGATATATATTGTGTAATTAAAATTTCATATATTTGCATTCGTTGTGGAAAATGATTTCTTCAACACATAAGGGGGATATTTAATTAAAATTTTTATCCTTGTAACTTTATTTATTATGAATCAAATTTCCCCTTCACTGATCACATATTTGTGGTTCTATTGTCATTAACCTTATATGTATTTTCCACTAATTATCTTTACCAATATCTATTAATATTTTTTTTATTATTATTCACTTAAATGTATTTGTTTTCATTTCACATATATGTTCTCCAACTTTGAAACCATGTTATGTGATTATTCTAGGAGACCATCATAATTCCATTCGATATTTTCATGTGTTTGTTTTCATAATCCTTATTATGATGTCTGATTTATTGAAATTCATTTTCAGACATAAAAACCTTGATTACTATGATCGAGATTAAATTTTGAGGATATGATTTTTTATGTTGGTGGGGAGAATGTAACACCCCTGAGATTTTTGAAATAGGAACTTCATTTTTGATAGAATGAATTACTCATAACACCATGATTTAGAGAAAATATATAATATCATCTATATGATATATTTAATTTTTAATAAATTTCATCTCTTCGATAGATTTTTATTCACATAATAAGTGGTTTCAACGAATCATGATATTCAATTAAAATATTAAAATTTATTCATGAAAATTTTAACCTAGTTATTAAATTGGAGGGTATCAATAATAATAACTAAATTATGAAAATTATATGTTTTATATTTGTAAATAATAAATTTAATGGATATTTATAGATTTTAAATAAAACAATAATCATTTGAAAGTAAAGTAAATATTTCATATAAAATATTTTTTTCCTATAAGAAGGTTTAGATATGCTTTTCTCCTAGAATCCATACTATTTTTTTTATCATTTTTATTAGAGTAATTTTAAAAAATAAACATAATTTTTTATATGATAAAAAAATTATATTAGGTAAATTGTTTGTATTTTTATAGAATGTTTTTTGTCGAATTTTGAAATGTACATAATTTTAATTGAAAATGTATATTTAATTTAAAATATTTATAATTTTTATTTTTATTTAAAATTTTTTTGAAAGTAAATTTGTAATAATATATTACAATTTGAATAATATATACCATATTAATTATATTAATATTTAATTTTAATATAATAACTTTGAATACATTAGAATATATTCACTTTTAAATACCGAATTCTCATCACATTTATTGGATTAATTTTAAATTACAGTTTTCCTCTAATATTAATGTAATTTTAAAAAATAGGATACATAATTAAAATAATAAAAAATATATTATCTATTAAGGTCAACATAATTTTTTCCCATAATGAATAGTAAAAAAAACAGGTAAGGTATAAATCATTTATCGAGATATTAAACCAAGAAGGTAAGGGTTAAAATTAACCAAAATATATCTAAATATTATAGGAATACCATATTTTAATATTATAAAACCATGTTTAGAAAATAGGGTTTTTTGGAATATATTTTTCAGGTGACTTGAATTATCCTTTTTTATTCCTTTGGGATATTTCCACGTAATTTCCTTATTGGTCCCCTTTCCCCAATTATAAATTGGAAGTCCCTACCCTCGCATATTCTCACTTATAAATCCCTTTTTCTTGGACATAACTTACCAAAATAACCCTACAACATCCTTATATATATTTTGGAGATTTGGTCCTTCCAAAAGAATATATTTATGTTTCATATAAGGTGAACCAAAGGATGTCTCTCTTAGAGATGCTAATTATTATAACAATGATATTTCATTTCCATTAATTATTTTATATTTTCAATTATTTTTTAAAAATTATATAATATTGAAACCTTAAATTTTTTTTATATTTTTATGTTTTTTTCATAAAATTTTTCTAACTCCCCTTCCATCAGGTGGGAAAAAATCATCTATTGTGTCTATGCCATAATACCGCCTCGCGAACCCATGCACTTTATTTTCCATAACCACCATAAAGGGGTTGATATAATGATGTATTGGCCACATTAATATGATAGATTTAAAATTATTATACTTGTTTAATTTCAATATCAATGAAACATTTTACATCCCATTCAATTTCAAATTGGATAACATCGCTTGTGTGTACGGTAGACTACCACCTCGAGAAGTGATGCAATTCATTTTTTACTTATGATTTACATTGAAGGTAATAATGAAATAATTAATGAACATATCTGATATATAATATATGATATTGATTATGATAATTTTTTATATCACCCACTATCTTACCCTTTTACTTGTATAGAGAATGTTATTGTCTCTCATGCGTGTGTACGCCCTACCATCTTAATAAAGGAATACAATTCATTTCCATGACCAATTTTAATTATTGGTTCTAATAATGCATGTAATGAGTTAATATAATATTTTTAACACTATTTTCATTATCTATATGAAATGTATAACTTTTTCATAAGACTCTGGAACATTAATGAAAAAACTAGCTTGAGAAAGGAATCCAATTAACCAATAAAATAATGAAAAAAATGATAAATTATTAACAAAAGGGTGGATAATTGTTATAGGAGGATCATATATGATATTATAATTATGAATAGGGTTTTTTTGATAAATTAATAACATGATTATAACAATTATATAGTAGGTAAAAAAATGCGTGACAGAAATCATCATTGAGTCAATGGTTTCTCATATAACTTTTACTTCTGTGAAAAACATTCCATATTAACCACTCATTTAATTTGTTGGTTCTATATAATACCAAATTTTATGTTATATAATAAATATATTTATCATCATTTTATTTAATGTTTAATTTTATTTGATTTATTTTATAGGGCTTATGATTCAGAAGTTACCAAAGTGGTAAGAGTTTACTTCCGAATCACATCATTATTTAAGATTGTTTATGTTTACATATACATTTGGAGATTTATTTGATATTTATATAATAAAATCAATTTAATTTATAAAAAAAATTACTTATGAAGGTTTTCAAAAATATTACCATTTCCTATAATTTATTATATAAAATTATTGAATTGTTTTTAAAGAAATTTGAATTCAATTCTCTATTTAGTGAGAAATCCTTTTTCTTCATAACCCATGGTTAATAAAAATGTTTTTGAATTATGTTTTACATTTTAGAAATTATATATTAGTTACAATTTACACAAATTTTTCTTTTTTAATTCTTTTAAATGAATCATTCTCTCCTTTTCCAAAGAATCCCCATTTGTCTTATAATGAAAATATGAATGGAATTATTATTCTAACAGATATGGAATAATTGTAATATTCCACATTTATGAACAATTGGTGTTTTAAATATTATTGTGAAATATTTCAATGGAAATTTTCAAAGAAAATTATATCCAATTTTCAAATTTTTAGATATTATTTCCAAAATGAGATGTTTATTTTCGTCAAGAGTTTTTAAGGATATATTAACTGTATTTCTATTTTTCAACATCATTAACCATTAATTTTACTTATTATCCATTAGGTTTATGATTTATTGATATCATCCACATTCTTCATTTGTGTTTTTTGTTATTAGTTTGACTAAGGATGCGTGATTTTATTACTATTCACTATATTACTCTTGATTGTTTATGATTATATTTTTTGATTGGGGTATGTATTACCATTTCATATGTTATTTTTTAATATATATGTTTAAGTTGAATATATTTTACCCATTTTATATGAGGAATTTATTGAACATATGAAGTGATGGATGGGTCAATCTATATCCCCTCAATGCAATAGTATGTCTCATGGGATAAACTACATTGGGTTTTGGCCGAGGTCGTACCCTTTATTAAGATGTCTTGGAATAGGGCCTTGATAAAATGTTTTAAATATCTATAATTATGAATTCCTATTTTATGAGTTAATTTTTTTATATTCCAAATGATTATTTAAATAGATAGAATATCCATGGTTATGTTTTCATGGTAGTCTTATTATTTATATGACTGTATTTGATACACATTTATTCCTTTCAAATTATGATAATGAAAATGATTATATGACATATGTTTCTATTAAGTTAAATATATATAATGATTATAACTTATTTATTCATAGATTAAGTGGTCCTATTACCCTTATGGGTAATCATAGATCAACACTTTTTTAGGTTTTATCTCCATAGGATAGAGGGATGTGTTTTTGGATTGATATATAGAGTTACACTATTTTGAATATTGGAATTATGAAATATAATACATTATGTATGTTTAATTATAAATTTAAATAATAATTTATAGTATTTTTATTTTACCAATAATAATATTCTATTTGGTCATTTTGGATTTAATTCATTGTATCTTATGCCAATGTAATAAAGTACACAAAGGCTGTGAGCTACTGCGGTTGGGTTCACTACACCCAACGTCTTGAAAAATTATATATATTATTTGTTTTTGGGTATAATTACATTAAAAACACACACCCCACACATAGTATAGTAAGGAAGACCATATCCCCCCAAGGGATAACCCACCCACCAAGACTTATTTATTCATTACATTGCCCAAAGGCCCAGTTGAAATGAAGCACATTACATGTCCTAATCGAAAACCAATAGGCCAAAAGCCCTAGTGCAACATCAAGAATGCATCGTGGACGTGTCGCCACCAACCTACATTAACTCATTCATGGGGAAATTCTCCCCCACCTCAAAAGGCCGGTGATATCCCCAATGTATAATCCATCTATAAATCCTTATTTATTCGGTACATGGACCAATGAACCAGTGCGCATGTAGCCTATTATATGGTCGAAAGGCCCAAAAACTAGCCTGAAGGCCCTATATAGAATCATTCCTTTTTCATTGTATTCCTACGTAATTCAGTAATATCCATTATTTATTTTAATTTATAATCAGTATATATATATATAATTAGTTTTGAATTATTTTTAACACTAAGTGTATGTCATATTTTATTCATTATACTAATTTCATAAAAAGTGTTTTTATCTTTTATTAATCAAAATTATATAACCATTTAAGAATATTAGGTACTATAATAGATGATACATGAAAGTTTATAAATATATAATTTAATTTCATGGTTTTTTCGATTAGCATCCATTAGTATAAAATTAATGACATACATGTTTTGGTGATTCGAAATGTGTTTTCTAAATTAATCTATTAAATGTTTTAATTAAATATCATGAACTAATATATATTTATATATATTATATTAAATGAGTTAATACACTCTCATATTCATTCATGATATAAATTCATAGTATTTGTGAGAATTTTGGTTAAACGGGCCCAAAATTAAACCAATCATGATATACGAACGATTATGAGGTGGTTTGGTGGTAACATAACTATCATAAAAGAATAAAAATACTATTTATACTTTTTTATTTTGATACATAATAATAATAAATAATTTTAAATGAAATCGGATTTATATAAATTTAATATCAAGAATTAAGAGATCATTTTCCTTTTCGTATTTTGGTTTTAATGGATTGAAATCAGGATAATTGGTGTTTTATCACATCATTTATATGATTTAAAATGTTTCATACCATAACCATAATGATAGAATAAAAATCATATTTATACATTAATACTTTCTCCAAGATTATACATGGAATGATCCAATGAAAAGAAAAACAGAAACCAATCATTCTATATAGGTGGTAGTGGACACAAATAATTGGATAATGATTTCATTCATATCGAACATGAAAAAAGTAATATGGTTCAATATTTCAGAATCATAAAAATTATTTAAATTTTAAAATAAATTTTAAAATTACCCTCTTATAGAATCAATATAAGGTGGTGAAGGAAAATGGAAGACAATACATTATGGATGCGGTAGTCTGCACACCGCATTAATGGATGGTTAAATTGTTTAATAGAAATGGTAAATTATGATTATATGTTATTATCAAAGAATAATAAAATTAAATTTATTAGAAATACTAATTTAATAATGTGGTATATTAAAATTTGATTTAGGAAATAAAAATATAAATGAAATAAGTAAGGTAAAAATCATTACTGAAATTCTGCACATTGAATATTCCCTGGAAGATCCCATTGAAATGGATAGAATAGGATAATATCTTATGACATGAAGCTCGAGAGAGTGATATAGTATTTTATTAGAATATAAAGGTTATTTTTTTAAGAGTAAAATAAAATTTTAGCAGTTCTATGAATCCATGGTGAAGGGTCCCTATTAAAAATGTATAGAATTGTTTTATTAATATTTCACATTAATATAAATATTGAAAAGGTAATCATGTCATGCGAATACAAAATTTAGAAATTATGGATTAGGGAAGAGATAAGGTACTTCCAAGCTTATTGTACTCATTTATAGACGTGTTTGTGTAATGTTCCTTTCCCTTTACCCCATGAATTATTACTTTTTCCATTTTAGCTTTTTTCTATGGTAACTAGGTTCTACCAACATTAGCATAATGTTTATGCCTAAAATTAATGTGGAAATTATATGAAACATTCCATCTAATTATTCTAAATATTAAATTTATTTCATTCTATTGTATTTACAATATTCATTAAAAATAATTTTAAAATTAAAATTAATTATGTATTAAAAACTTATTATTATAAAATATGGTGTATATTTTAAAATATCAAATATCAGTTTTTAAATTAAAGACAAAAAATTTAATATTATAAAGAAAATTTTAAACAACATATTTTTATTTGAAATTATTTCCATTATTTAAAACACATTCTTATATACTAATAATATCATAAAATCATTATTATTACTAAAATGATATTTTACAAAATTCACAAAATATGAATTCTTTTTAAAGAAATCATAAAAATTCATCTTTTGAAAAAATTAATATGATTTATCCATAATAAATTTGAATGTTAAAAATAGAAATTCCATTATTTAGAAATATGCACTTTAGAAAATATGATATATAAAAAAACAATTTTATTTGAAAATTGTATTTCTTTATAATAATAAAAAAATATAATTTACATTAAATTTAGAGTTTATTTTATTTTAAAATTTTTTAATAAGGTGGTTACTCCTATACATTCCCTCTAATTCAACGACTGAATTTTAAAGGTAGAAAAAATATATCATTATATTTTGAATTTTTTATTGTCTGTGTATAAATCTATCGAATATATTATCTTATTTAAAGGTAATCATATATTGAAATTTAACTGTGTTATATTCTCCCATACATAAATAAATTGAAACATACCAAATTTACTTTTATGATTAGTGTAATTTATATTTGGAACTCATAATTAACCATACGTCACCAGATAATCATTATATTAAAATCATAATAAATAACCACAAATATATTTATCATCAAGGTATCTCAATTTATAAGAATATATTATTAATCTATAGTTATTAAAACCCAACACATTTCAAAATCTATTTATCTTATATCACCCTCATTTTAACCTATATTATTCATGGATTATAGTACATTACTTTTAATTAGTTTATCAGATATATGATATCTTATTCCTCAAAATAGTGATCCCATGTTTCCAAGAACATCCCTAAAATACTATATACAAAAAACCATTAAAATATATGATCTCAAAATCCGACTTATCATTAATCCAGGAAGGGAAAATTTAATTAACATGTACCTTAAATTATGAATCACTGTGGTTTAATCTATTTTATCATGTGTCACATTCATTACATGTTATCTGAACTATACATTTTGAAATCTATAATAATTTATCATAAAGTGAATGTGATCAACCTACAAATATACCTAGGAGTGTCAAGCTATGGGTATAGTCTTCGACACATTTCTTGTGCTCTAGAGTAATGATCGAGTCAATGACCAATCCTCCTTTTTAGAAGCGATTAATCCTAAATGCATTTGGTCTATAACTACATCCACCTTCATGTATCCAAAAATGGATTTAATTGCTGGTAAATCCACATTAATCAGACTCTACCAATTATTCAATAGATCATATTGTATATAGATATATTCTTAGGATTTTAACTGATGCTCTCTCATCCAAATACACAATTATGTTTTTTATTATTTCATTATCATTATTTCATATAGTATGCCAAATGGTTATTAATATGTTAAACACAAACAAATAATCCCTTTAATTTTATTAAATATACAACCTAATCTCCAAGGTTATCAAAACCCTACATTGATACCCACTACGATTCCCTCAATCTATCCTCCCATATCTATTTCTTTTAATAAATTCATTAAATACTTCCTTTGATAAAAAATTTATAATCCTATGTATAGTTTTCTCATGATTACAAGAAAAAAAAATCAATACATATATTCCCAAGATCATTTATGTTTAGATAATAAGATATTTACGATAAATCATATACTATTAATTATAATGACTATCTTAACTATATGAATTTTTTGTATAGTAATAAAGAAACTACTTAATTTATAATAATTATTCATAATCTTATACAAATCCTAAAAATGTGTTATTATTATAGATAAATCATTTCAATTAATTTTTTTCATAAATTAATGAAATAAAAAAAATGAATTAGTGTGATCTCAAACTCTAAGTAGAGGAAAAAGCATATTGTTGTTTTGACCAATATAAATTTGAAATATATAAGTGGAAATAGTAAATAATAAGAATAATGTAATATTAAAAAAACTAAGATCATTCTATATCCATGATAATAAATAAAAACATCAATATCAATAACAACATAATAAGGGAATTTATTTGGGGATGTATTCACCAAAACCCATGATGTTTTTTATTATGAGTCCTATTAGTGAATCAGGGGATTTATAATGTTAGGTCTCATTCATAAATTATTTATGTCCAATTTTTCTACTATTAGAGTCAATAATACATTTCATAACATTCCATAATGATTAAATGGCCCAATAAAAATATGGAAATCAGTATAATGAATGATACATAATGTCAAAACATAATAAACCTATGTTAGTAGTCAATAATTATTAAGAATATTATTACTTTTCCCCAAGTTAACAAAACAGATAAACATATTACCACCCATTCATAGAAATAACAACAATGTTAAAAAAATTAAATATGCAACTTTCAAATAATAATCATTATTGGAAATAAAACATATGGAAGTGTTCTTTTTATCCCCATTCCAATATAATAACATTCATTCCTAGCGAACATCGTCCAATCTTAATTATGAAAATTTGATGATCACACCAAATAGATAATTGATTATACTACTATGTATATAATATAATAAAATGATAGTAAGGAATCCATATAAATAATTTTTATGGTTTCAAAATTGGATATCCATTGTGCAATAAATGAAGTATAGATGGGTGATGACATTATTGATAAACAATGACGTAAAATAAATACTTTGAATGGTTTGTCAAAACAAAGGATCATGAATTAAATTTTATGATTCCATGATTCCAATACCAAAATAATATATATATATATATTATAGTATAAATCATGAATTATTAGCACCATTTTCTTAAATCTATTTAAAAATGAGAAGGGATATTGAAGATAAAAAGTAAATAAGAACACATAATTTTTCAAACAATAATGTAAAACAAATATTTACATGTTACTATAAAAGGTATCATTTTAAATGGTTACATGAATACTTTTGAAAAAAATTACTTATAAAAATGATCTCTAATATTATATCCCTTAAAAGAAATAAGTTTTTTGTTAGAGAAATATGGGAGGACCTATAGGATTGATTGGAAAAAACAAATTTATTATTTTCAAAATACCATTATTTAAAATTCATAATATAAGATGGGTAATAGAAATATTCATTTATATCAATAATTTACTTACCCAAATGGGATTATAATATAATATATAATAAAATAATTAGGTTGGAAAACCCAGGAAATAATGAGAAAATTTAATGATGAACAATTATAACTGAATTAATGGAGATATTAGTTATACATATACCTTATGGGAAACATACTCTTGAAATATTAGAACATTTTAATTTTATTTTATAAGTCAAAAAAAAAAATTATATAATACCATATAATTAAATTAATTTTCAAAATAGATCAAACTAATACCAAAAATTTTTATGTGAATGATCATCACTCATTGAACAAAAATTAATTTAAAAAAAGTTCTTATGACTAGAGTAAAACTTAATTATAAATACATTTGATGAAAACAAATTTAAATATCTTAGTATATTTAAATAAATAAAAATATAATAGTTTTTATAAATTTAATGGGATACTAAATTAATATACCACTTTATAAATAAAACATTGGGTGTATCATGTAACATGTTTTAAAGAGTACGAATTTTTTCCCATAAATCATTATTGTTAGTGTAATACTTCAATTAAAACCATTTAAAATAGAGGGAAACTGATTTGGATTAAAATATGGTGATAAAAATTATTAATGTTGTTATATATGAAATAATAAATACATTTTCCACAAAAAATGAAAATACTCATATAATACCAAACATGACTCAAAGTTATAAATTTGAGACAAAAACCCTTACCTCAGTCATTATTCATATGCACCAAATTTCCCAAATAATTAAAATAACTAAATTTAATACATACCAAATATCCTTATAAATAATTGAAATCATTTATACTCCTCATTTACAACCAATATTAATACACACACACACAGAGACATATATTAGTTATTATTAACCTATTTTCAACAATTGGTGTAACTAATCCTTATACCTATGAAATTGTTTTATAAAAGAGGTGTTAATATTCTTTCTTTATCGATATTATAATAATATTTTTATCGTATATTGTTTTTAATAGATGTTCCATGATAATTTATAAATCTGTAATTTCATTTCATTTTATTTTTGGTTATGATCCCTGAGGATAAAATCTGTGACAATCATGATTCATTGATCTGAAATATTTTTTCTCAATTAATGAGTTAAATGTTGATATAAACTTACCAAAAAAAATTTGTTACAAAGTTATATCATATTATAATAGTAAACATGTTCTCAAATTCATCGATGATATAAATGATTACTATTATTCATAAAGGGGGTTAAATCGAGCCAATGATGAGACAACCATTATTAATGGATTAAAGTTATGTGGTTTTTTAATATAATATTATAGAATAATAATTGTCTTATTTAAATTTTATTATTGTTATATATAATAATTATAATTATTGAGAAAGAGAATACAAATTATATAAATTCATTACTTATAAAGAATTGATAATTTTTAATTTTTTGTGACTATTTTAAATGATTAAAATAACGATAAAAATTTATCGATCATATCATTAATAGATTATTACATTTTTGATAACAAAAACTAAACAAAAAAATAAACAAAATAATTCTCCATTAACTACATCCTCCTGACCATCCATTTAATGTTGTGAAGAATAGAGAAACTGAAATCAATCATTCCATAGAGTAGGTAATTGGTATTTATACAAGGATAAGGATATAATTTTTATAGAATTATTGGAAGAATCAATTTTGTTTATATAAGAACCTGGATCTTCATTTCAGGTATGGATCTTGATTTCAGATGTTTTTGAGAAAATAGATGGAATTTGGAAATTTTCTATATACATGTCACGAACTGTTGAGTATATCTCGTGTACTCAATGTACGCTTGTAGCTATGTACTGGCCATGTAATGTTTTGAGTACATGGTCATGTGGTCGCATAGCAGACCACCTAATGTGGGGATCAGTTAAGGCATGTACATGACATGTACATTAAATAAACACACTTTGTACTTTTATTATTATTTTATTAATCATAATATTGTCATGTCTCATCTCCAAATATTATTTCCTCTTCCCATGTATCAAATAGGAGAGTGACGTATGGCTAATAACCTTCAGTGCCTTCCGTTCCTCCATCTGAGCTTCAATTGGGGCACTGTTGGGTGTGTTGGAATCGCACATGTTAGTTCTATCTTTCCCTAGAGTATCTCTTCATGATTTCCCCTATCTCTTGAGTTACTCATGGTTGAAAAACTTGTATCTTTTTGTAGATCTATGATTTTTAGGCCTATAAAAGGGCGGAATTTCAAGGTTTCTCACCATACAACGTCGACGAAGTTGGTTTGTTTACTTTTGGAGTTTTTTGAGTTATATGTGCCTAAGGGTTGATTAACCATGATTCAGATATTTTGTGTTAAGGAATTGAACCGTGTTATCAGAAGAATTAAATTGATTGATATATTAAATATTTTCTTTATATATTATGCTAAATTTCAAGTTTAGGGGACACCTTGTTGGTGGGTTTCCTTGTCTTAATGTTTATGAATGTTTTGTCCAGGTTTCCTATGAGGAAGGCCTTTTTTCCCTGCCTTTTTTGTTAGGTTGGAATTTATTTCTTAATTTATTCATGTTAAGGTTTTGTGTTATGCATTATAACTATCATGACCCGACCCTACCTGGTCTCAAGCCGTAACTACCCCAAGCATGCATCCATAGGCCTGGGTCTGGCAACAAGCCTAGAAGGCTAAACAACTTGGGGAGGCCTTTTCCTGAGTACCTGTACACACACACACGTATCCCACTCAATGAAGAAGTAAATAGTAAAAGGAAAATTAATGTACTAACTCCTATAAAAAACCAAAAATCTGCATCGACCTCTAAACAGTATAAAGTAAAAGCTGAAGGTAAAATGAAAATAAAAAGGGAAAAACATGGGCACAAATAGAAAAGTGCCACAACCCGGCAAAAGATAAACAAAAGTACATCATCTGGGAGGGTACCTCACCTGGAACCCGACTATGACCACTCTATGCGGTCCAAGATCCCGAACTCCTAAGATACTCTGACGTCATGATCGACATGTCTGTTATCTGCAAGGGCACACCAAGTATGGGAATATCCCAGGAAGGGGTGAGTACAAAAATACTGATTAGGATGCCCCAAAGGCTCGAGGGAGCAACAAAAGAGGTACTGAAGAGGCGATTAGTAGATCGAATAGAGATTAATAAAGGTGAATGAAAAAGAGTGCAGTAAAGAGAAAAATAGAGTAACAGATCAACCCAACAAGAAAAAGAAAGTAGACTTTTCCAAAAACAAGGATCTACAAATAGAGATAAGATGAAACTTCTCATCGAGTTTCCCTACCTATAGTAGGAGAGTAGACTCATCCAACCATGAGAAGATAGACATGGAATGCACGTGTCATACCCCGTGCATCTTCTCATCTCCTAGAAGGATAGTAACCAAACCCAAGGAGTGGGTACTAGAAAAAGGTATATACATATTCATATGCTTAATCAAGAAACTGAAACAAGATTGCAAGGGGATCTCTAACCCGAAGATGAGTCCAAGAAAATGAGTAGCCAACAGTCCCAGAAGTAACCACCATCGATGCCCAACATCCTGAATGTCTACCCCAAACTTCAAGAGAAGGGGCTCAAATCACCGCACCCTAACAGTATTTGCTTGGGGTAGTCCTACCTCTCCCACACGGATTTAGGTCGCATCACAAGGACGCGTCTTGGTGGGGAAAGAACCTCTCATACTTGAGATTTCTGGGGAAAGTCATACCACACCTCTTAACTATCACATAGTCGAGAGGTCTTCTCAATGTCAATGTTGTCACATCATTGACCAGTACAACCAAGGGTCCCACTCTGGGAGTCAAGGAGAAAATCCATAGACTAGCCTAGTAGAAATGACTGAATCTGAAAGAAGTTGTCGGGTAACCCACTTCCTTGCTCCACTAGAGGGTAAACCCTAAGAAGTCGTTGGGTAACCCACTGCCTAGTCTTTGGTGGAGGTTAACCCCTAAGAGTTCATTGGGTAACCCACTACCCAGTCTCTTCTGGGGCATAAACCCTAAGAGGTTGTCGGGTAACCCAAAACCCAGTCTCTACTGGAGGGTAAACCCTAAGAGGTCTTTTGGTAACCCACTGCCCAGTCTCTGTTGGAGGGTAAACCCTAAGAGGTCATCTGGTAACCCACTGCCTAGTCTCTCTTGGAGGGTAAACCCAAAGAGGTCGTTGGGTAACCTCCTACCTAGTCTCTGCTGGAGGGTAAACCCTAAGAGGTCATAGGGTATCCCACTGCCTAGTCTCTACTGAAGGTAAAACCCTATGAAGTCAATGAGCAACCCACTGCCCAGCCCTGCTGGAGGGTAAACCCAAAGTGGTCAATGATCAACCCACTGCCTAGACCCACTGGAGGGTAAAACTAGATCTGTTATGTCCATCCCAACTAGATAGTACAACAATATCCAACAGAACATGGAGTGGGTATTGCACAACCACCCAACTATAGAACAATTCCCCTAGTGGAGGTTCAGGGCCCCCGTATAGTGGGTCACTCTGAATCCTCAGAAACTCTACCAAGGAACACGAAGAAATGTGATACTAAAATCCCACATGGATAAAGGAAAAGGGGATCCAAAAAAACTCTGCCGATCATCCCATCGAGAACAGAACTAGGGGAAACCACACCACCCTGCTAGTCTAAACCATTGTTAACCGAAGGACCCTCTGTGTCATGACAGTTCAAAGGTATGTAAAGTAGAAAACGGTACAAACATGGGGCCCTCACAACGTGTGGCCCAATATCATCTCCAAACCACGTACACCAGCATTCCCGGGTACAAACTACAACATGTACGTCCAGGAAGACTTTTATACTCCCAAAGTATACAACATTACCAGACCAAAGGATATTGTGCAGATGACGTCCAACGTCCACACAAAATGGGCGAAAGTGTAAGTTCTCCAATTTTCTTCCACCACGACCCTAGTATGACCATCCACACCTCTTCAAAAATTTACAACACTCTCACAAAAGTGCTCACAATCACATGAAAAGGGTTTCCTACAATCACTGTAGGAAGAGCCTCTATTGGTGCACCTTTCATGCTTCCACATTTAATTAGATACCAAAAGATTCTCTACACATCAAAACAGATCATGTCGTTATAATCATCGTGAAAAAACATGTGAGATAGACCACTTACTCACCTAAAACAAACATATGACAAAAAAGTCGTCCAACACCACTTTACACCCGACGATGTCGCGTGGTCCTGAGGCATGGTCCCGAAACAGTCAGGTGCATCACACCACTATGATGCGATTGCAAAAACACGTCAAATTGACTGATTACTTGAATGGAATGGATGTTTAGAGAAGAAGATGCATTTCACCACACCACACACGAGTGGTGCTACATTGGACCCACATCACATCCTGAAATGTAACAAACGGATCGCATCGTTGCGATCCTCTCCAAAAATTACACAGTATTGACTAACCACTTGTCCAAAACAGACACCAGGTGACAAAGATGGAAATCATTACCTACTCCCAAAACGGCCTTCGTGGGGCCCACAAAATCATCTGGATTCAAATAAGGTGTATTATGCCATTGCGATGCCATCATAAAAACACCCACAAACGACTGCTCACACACCCTGAATGGACATTCGATGAAAAGTTGAAAATTGCAGCGTATAGCCCGAAAGACTGGTTGTGGGGCCCAGGAATCAATTCCGGTTTCAATGCCTGAAACCACCCAAGAATACTCTTTCTCGAAGCCAGTGTCCCAATGGTGCCGACAGTGCCCAAATCGGACTTCAGATGTGCCCGCGCAGACTGAAAGAATAATTTCAGAAAGAAAACACTAATTTACTTAACGGACGTGTCGCGCCACCGAGCCCCCATCTCAGGAATGAAAAATTCCCAAGACCATCTCAAAATGTTCTTCTCGATCCATGGAATGCATCTCCATAGATGGTACACGAATCTAACACCCAGTTTCGGAGTTACACTAGTTTAAACGTCGTCGGACGCAAGTTAGGGTGGACCGGACTGGTTTGGCCGGTCCACAACCCCTGGACCGACCCAAGCTATCCAGCCTGCGGCTCAGCCAGCTGAGCCGCTGCTACCCGTGGTTCGCCCATGTGGACCGTGATCCACCAATATGGACCGGACAGAAGGCCGGTCTTCCATCCACATGGAGACCCACATAGGGAGGGTACACTGTCTGCCGGACGGGTCGCTAACCCCAGTCTTCCTCGCTGACCGACCTACAGTCGGCCGATCTTCGCGCTCGTCCGCGGCTTCCGCCGGCCGTCGGCTGCCCTGCCCTCGTAGACGACCACCTGGAGGCCTCCAACTCACACAGAGTCATCATCCCAGACGCCCGGAGCCGGCCGCCTTGCTGAGGCCGTCGCTGACCACCGCTCCGAGCCACTGTCTGCTGTCACGCCGCCTGCGCCGATCTGCCGCCAGACCGACCAGAACTACTGGAACACCTCATGAAAACCCCCAGAACTTCATTAGACTGCTATGGTCGCCTCAGGACATAGATTTTGAATCCTAAAAAATTCATTGGAAAGCTTATAACAAATCCTACACATCAATGGGGTTCTTTTTGACAAGATAACGACAATTCGACGCATATATATGAATTCAAAGAAGGTGTGAATTTTTAAAATTAAATACACACAATCCGACTTTTTTGGGCATATCCCATCGCTTCATGAGGGATATGTTGTCACCAAAGCCATCATCTCTATGAATGGGGAGGGAGGATGAGGTCTTGATCTTCCCTTGAGAGGGTTTTTCCATAGGAAGAACAATGGACGGGGAGGGGTGAGTTTAGGTTTAAATAAAATAATTTTTTTATAAATTCGTATTAAACATTTAATTGCCCATGAAAAGACCCACATCCGAAACTTCCGACGAGGTTGAGATTAACCAACCCCTAGGGTAAAGAAAACCTCTAGAGCACAACGGAGGTCTCAAAATTTTAATCTGAGGCCCTGTTCAAAAGTTATAAAACATAACGTCTGAGGCCGCTAAATTTCAAAAATTCCCCGGGTGGAATTTTTCACGGGAGTCCTGCGCCAGCAAAAATTACACCCATCCTATGGTAAATAGAATGCTTCATACTCAAATGTTCCCTCGTTGTTCACTTTTAAGCTACCATTTAAGAGTTATTCTGCTTAATTGGCATGCCCAGTGTGAACGCACTGAAAATTTAATTTCAGTAACACCAGGGCTCGGAATCGCACACCATCTGAAGGTGCTACTCTAGAATAACATAAAGAATATTTCAATGTTTTTTATATCAAAAACCAGGTTCTTAAATCATTATTTCCTTAAATCTTTTCATCCCTGAAAAGAAAAACTAGGGAAACAACTCAGGGTACTAATCCCGCACCTGGCTCTCCCGTACCCAGAAGAACTCTTACACAGTTCAGCATCACTGTGCATGGACCAAAGGATTTGGTCCATTCACATGGGGTATACCCATACTGATGACTTTCATAGAAACACACACTTCTTCTTGGGTGATTCACATGGGGGAATTTGGGCACCCAAACCAGCCTTTGGGTTTAGGGTATGGTAGTGGGAAACTCGACATCCTTTCACATCGTCTTAAACGAACTGAAGGACCTCAGGGGTAGCTCACCTCCCCATTCACAACTCTATGCCACACGCTACGACTAGAATCACCATTTGGTCCTTGGAAAAAGCCCAGTGATTTCCTCCATCAAAATATCCATATAGTGAAACTCTCAAGTATATCTTGTCACGCAAGGTTTCACAGTCGATGTCTCACAACCAAGACTATATTACATGCTCTAATGGCGAAGGAGTCGCCACCATTGACTAGAGATAAAGGTTACAAACCTTCTATTCCACTAACACAAGGTTACAACAACACCCCGTGTCACCCTAGTAACAACTCAAGAAAGGATCAATGAGAAAAGAAATTGAAACAGAGTCAAACAATTCTACTACAAAAAGAACAAGAGACGTAAAGCATTCCTCTTGTATATTCTTTCTCTAGAAGATCGTAAACATCCAATGCTCGTGGCTATCCCCAATCCCAAATGTCAACTCCCACGGCCTTACATGGACTGCCTCGTGGTGATGGGAAGACTTGGTAATGTCATCCCCCACTTCCAGTTACTCCTGCCCCTCTACTATAACCACTTCTCTGGGTACCACTCCGATAACAGCACTGCCTTTGTCCTGGTGGTGCACTAGCTGCCATCCTGATATTATCAGTCTTCCTAGTTGGGAAGTCTCACACTAGGTAACCTTTCCCATCAAAAGCATAACACCAACTCTTTCTGGGCTTCACTAGTGCCCTTCGGAGACACTGTGGTGTACGACCATTCCCATGAGTCTGGTTATTGGAATGCCAAATGCGTCAATGTTATGTCAGCCGACACCTGCTAGCTGTGGCAGACGTCTCAGCTCCATCGAGCTTTCTGCCACCACAAACTTTAGAGCATGACAGGAAGGTCCATGTCACCAGTGCCTGCTCTAACACCTTATCATAAGTGGGAATGCCTGAGGGTACTATGGAAACTCGAATCTCTATACGGAGGCCCTGCTCGAACATCTGTTCTCAGAAGTTGACATCGTAGACCATGTCCAGGTAAAAACATGCATGGTATGCGAAACTAGTAGCGTACCCAGTCACTGTCATCCCTCCCTACCGAAACTGTAGGGATTCTTGAATCTAAACGGATTGTAAGCTGAAGGGGTAAAACTAATCATGAAATAGAAGGTGAAAGTTGACCCATTAAAGTGAAGACTCATCGAGTAACTATGTCACCAGACTCCACAACCTCCCAGCTGCTATGTGGAAAAGGCTGGCGGCCAAAGCCACCATCAGATCTACCAGTTTCTGGGAAAACCTGAAGAGGAAAACCACTTTCTCGAGCCAAAACTCTATCGCCTGAGGGTCTGGTTCACCATGGAGCCTCAGCGGTCTCTGATGCTGGAACTCATGGAGCGCGCTCAACCTATGTTCTAGCTCAGCCTGCTCTGCTGGAGCTCTCTTCTGCTCACCTTTTGGGGGAGCTTCTACTAGCCCAACCGGAGAAAGGGGCATGCATTATGGGTCTTCGACTAAGGCCTTTACACATATAGAGTCATATTCACAAACCAAAGCTGGTATCCTTGCAGGCTAACTTTACGGAGACATCCTGAATGTTATCAAGGTGTTCCGCGGTCAGATGAGAATATATGTATATAATAGCAAAAAAACGGGGAGCTGACTCAAGAAAGAGATTCAAGACTCAATCCTATGTGATGAACAAACCAATTTCCCTTCAACGAGTATCTCATCATTACGAGTCGACAATCGGGTTATCAGGGTCCTAGGGAATGGATATGTCGACCGCCACACCGTCACTGGACCCCCTAACCTGAGAGCCACTCTCGAGACATGTTTACACTGTTTCCATATATCCCAACCAATTCCTTTTTAGGGATGTTGTAATAATGTCCCAAGGAACGAACCACCTCTGATACCACTTTTTCATGACCTGACCCAGCCCAGGATCAAGCCAAAACTACCCCAAGCCAACCTCCATAGGCCAGGGGCTAGCAAAAAGTGCCGAAGGCTAAACAACTCGGGGAGGACTTCCCCTGAGTACCTCTATACACACACACACAAACCACTCAATGTAGAAGTGCAGAGTAAAATGAAAAGTAAATTATTAACTGCTATAAACGACCAAAAATGTGCATCAACCAGTAAATAGTACACTGCTAAAGGTGAATGAAAACCGAAAAGAAAAAGGGAAAAATACACGCCCAACCAGAAATGTTCAACAACCCGGCAACAGCTAAAAAAAATTAAAATCGATGGGAGGGTCCCTCACATGGATCCTGAATACGACCACCATATGTTGTCCATGTTGAAGAACTCTTAAGCTCCTCTGACATCAGGATCGACCTATCTGTCGTCTCCAAGGGAACACCATGTGCCGGAAAATCCCATGAAGGGGTGAGTATAAAAATAATCGGTAAGATACCCTGAAGGCTTGAGGGAGCAACAAAAGAGGTACTGAAGAGGTGAGCAGTAGATCAAACAGGGAATAATAAAGGAGAACTACAGAGAGTGCAGTAAATATTACAATAGAGTAACAACTCAAACCAATAAGAAAAAGGAAGTGAAACTATCCCGATAAAAGGAGCTAGAAATGGTGAGAAGATGAAACATATCTTCAAGTCTTCGCTATCTATAGTAGGAGAGTATACTCATCCAACCACGAAAAGCTAGACATGGAATGCACGTGGCATACCCTGCGCGTCTTCGCCTCTCCTGGAAGGAGAGTAACCAAACCCAAGGAGTGGGTACTCGAACAAGGTATATACATATCCATATGATCAATCAAGAAACCCGAACAAGATCTCAAGGGGATCTCTAACCCGAAGATCATCCCATGAAAATGAGTAGCCCACAATTCTAGAAGTAACCACATTCGATGCCCAGCATCCTGCATGTCTACCCCGAACTGCAAGCAAAGGGGATCAAATCACCACACCCTGACTCTATCTTATTGGGGAAACACTAATTCACCCGCATGTTTTTAGGTCGTGTCATAGGGATGGGTCATGGTGGGGATAGAACCCTTAATACCTGAGAGTTATGAGGAAGGTCAAAACACACCTCTTCATTGTCACACAGTCGAGAGGAATTCTCAAAGTCAATGTTGTCACATATTTGACCAGTACAAACAAGGTTCCCGCTCTGGGAGTCATGGAGAAAAGCGACAGGCTAGCCTAATAGAATGGACTGAGCCTGAAAGAATTCATCAGTTAATCCACTTCCCAGCCCTACTGGATGGTAAACCCTAAGAAGTCATCAGGTAACCCACTTCCCAGTCTCTACTAGAGGGTAATCCCTAAGAGGTCATCAGGTAAACCACTTCCCACTCTCTGGGGGAGGGTAATCCCTAAGAGGGTGTCGAGTAACCGACTCCCCATTCACTACTAGTGGGTAAACCCAAAGAGGTCGTTGGGTAACCCACTTCCCAGCCTCTGCTGGAGGGTAAACCCTAAGAGGTCGTCAGGTAACCAACTGCACAGTCTCTCTTGGAGGGTAAACCATAAGACGTCATCAGTTAACCCACTACCTAGTCTCTGCTGGAGGTTAAACCCTAAGAGGTCATCGGGAAACCCACTTCCCAGTCTCTACTAGAGGGTAAACCCTATGAAGTCATTGAGCAACCCACTGACCAGCCCTGCTAGAGGGTAAAACTGAAGAAGTTGATGATCAACCCACTTCTTAGTCCCGCTGGAGGGTAAAACCAGATCTGCTCTGGTCATGCCAACCAGATGGTACAACACTGGCCAAAAGAACACAGAGTAGGTATCGCATAACCACCCAGCTTCTGAACAATTCCCCTAGTATAGGTTCAGTTCCCCTATACTGTGGGTCACGCAGAATAATCAATAACTCTACCAGGGAACATGAAGTGAAGTGATACTGAAATCCCACATGGTTAAAGGAACAGGGGAATCCAAACAACACCTCTGATCAAAATATATAGAACAAAACTAGGGGAAACCACTCCACCCTTCTAGTCTAAACCATCGTTAACAGAAGTACCCACTGGGTCACGAGAGGTCAATGGTACATAAAGGAGAACAAGGTAAAAACATGGGGCCCTCACGATGTGTGGCCATATTGAATCTCTAAAACATGTACACCAACATTCTCGGGTACAAACTAAGACATATACCTCTAGGAAAACCCATATACTCCCAGATTATTCAACATTCCCTGCCCAAAGGCTATTGTGCACACGATGTCCAATGTCCATGCAAAAACGGGCGAAAAATTATGTTCTCCAACTTGATTCCACCACAACCCTAGTATGATCGTCCATACCTCTTAAAAAATTTACTTCAGTCTCAAATAAGTGCTCAAAATCACACGCCAAGGGTTTCTTGCTGACACCGCAGGAATAACCTCCACCGGTACACCTTTCATGCTTCCACATTTAATGATATCCCAAAGGAGTCTCTTCACATCCAATCGGATTCTGTCGTTATACTCATCGCGAAAAACACGCGAGATAGGCCACTTACTCTACGGAAACAAAAATATGATGAAAAAAGTGATCCAACAACAATTTACACCTGAACGACATCCCGTGCTCCTGAGCCTTGATCCCGTAATATTCATGTGCATCGCACCACTACAATACCCTTAGAAAAACACGTCAAATTGACTACTTACTAGCATGGAACTGATGTCCAGAGAAGAAGATGCATTTTTCTGCACCGCACAAAAGCGGTGCTATGTGGGACACATATCATAGTTTAAAAACACAACAAATGGATCACGCCGTTGCAATACTCTCCAAAAAGTACACAATATTGACTACTCACTTGTCCAAAACGGACACTCGTCGACAAATATGGAGATCACCGCCAACTCTCAAAACGACCATCATGGGGCCCACACAACCAGGTAGATTTAAAACAGGCATATTGCAACATTGTGATGCCCTCGGAATAACACCCAAAAATGACTCTTCGCACATCGCGACCAGAAATTTGATGAAAAGATGAAAATTGCTGCATAAAACTCGAAAGACGGGTCATGGTCCCCTGCCTCAACTCTGGTTTTAATGCCTGAAACCACCCTGGAAGACTCCATCTCAACGCCAGGGTCCCAACGCTACTGATGGCCACCAAACCGGATATCAGATGTGCCAGCGCCGACCGAATGAAGAATCTCAGAAAGAAAACGCTAATCTACTTAATGTACTTGTCGCGCCACCGAGCCCCCGTCTCCCGAGACCATCTGAAAAAGTTATTCTCCATCCAAGGAAATAGTCTCCGAGACAATATGTGAATCTGACACCCAGTTTAATAGTTAAACCTTTTTAAACATCATCAGACGCAAGTGGGGGTGGACCGGACCAGTCTAGCTGGTCCACACCCCCAGGACTGGCCCATATCGGCTGGCCCACGGCTCAGCTAGCTGAGCCGCCGCAGCCCATGGTTCTCCTGCGCGGACCGCGTTCCACCGATATGGACCGCCCCAGAGTCCGATCTTCCTTCCACACGGGGACCTACAATGGGCGGTTCCCCTGCCCATTGGTCGGGGTCACTGACCCTGGTCTTCCTCATCAACCGGCCGATAGCCGGCCGGTCTTCATGCTCACCCGCACCCACCGCATCCCATCCGCAGCCACGCCCCCAGAGCCAAGTGCCCGGTCACCTCCTGCTCAAGCCAAGCCACTGTCCCGGACACCTGCAGCCGACCGCCTCATTGAATCTGTGGTCGACCACCACTCCGAGCCATTGTCTGCTGCCATGCCGCCTGAGCAGAGCTATTTCCGGACCGGCCATAACCAACGGAATGCCACACAAAAACCCCCGGAACTTCATCGGACCACCACGGTCGCCTCGGGACTCGGTTTTTAATTCCAAAAAAAATCATCGAAAAGCATAGAAAAAGTCCTACGCATCTATGGGCTTCCCTAAAAAAGATAACAATAATTCGACGAATATATATGAATTCAAAGATGGTAAGGAGGAATAAAACGAAATACGCACAATCCTACCTCATGGGCATAGCCCGTCACATCACGAGTGATCTGCTGTCGCCATAGCCGAGATCTCTATGATTGGAGAGTGAGGATAAGTTCTTGAGCTTCCCTTGATAGGGTTTTTCCTGAGGAAGAACAAGGGAAGGGGTGGGGTGAGTTTAGGCTTGAATAACGAATTTTTTTTATAAATTCTTATTTTACTTTTAATCGTCCACAACAAGACCCACACCTTAAACTCCCAATGAGGTTGAGATTAACTTGCCCCTAGGGTAAAAACCACCTCCGGTTCACAAAAGTGGTCACAAAATTTTAATCCAAGGCCCTGTTCAGATGTTATAAAACATAACGTCTGATGCCGCTGAATTAAAAAAATGCCTCTGTGCTCATTTTTCATAGGAGGCCCGCACCCGTGAATATAATACCCCTCCTCGGGTAAACGGAACGCCCCAGACTCAATGGTGCCATCATTTTTCCATTCTGAGATACCGTTTAGGAGTTATTCTACTTAATTTTCATTCCCAGTGTGAACACACAGAAATTTTAATTTTGGAAACACCGGGGGTCGGAATCGCACGCTTTCTGAATGCGCTGCTCTGGAATAACATGAATAATATTCCAAAGTCTTTCATAGAAAAAAATGGGTTATTACAGTAACTACTTATCCAAGTAGTATTTGAGATTAGATTGGGCTCCAGGATAACGTTTGTGAACAATTGAATTACACAGGGCTATGAGAACCTGGTGTAGATAGAAAATATCGGGAATTGTCATTAGGGATTCCCCAGAGTGTCTGTTATTATTTTACGTTGTAATACAATAGGGGGAATTGATGTTGAGTGCTTATTTAGAGTGTCTATAGTAAACTGTTATGATACAACTATGGGAATTTTCATTGAGTTCATCTTTAGTGTGTCTATAGTACACCTCTATGAGACCATAAGGTGAATTGACGTTGAGTACTTCCACATAGAGTCTGTAGTTTATCATTAAAATACCATAGGGTGACTTGGCAGTGAATGCTTCCACATAGAGTCATTGTTTTTTTAACACATTATCATAGGGGTTAGAATTTTTGAGCTATCCAGAGGGTCAATGTGATATTTTGAATGATGATGAGTCTATCAAGAAGAAGCAAAAGCTTGGAATCTATCGTAATTGATTATTATATGGTATTTTGAGATATCTTGTTGATATTGTTTTACAAGGGGATTCAGATCATAGGCTAGATTCTGGGGTGACATTATTCAATGGATTGAATAAAAAATAAATGCAAATGAATATAACTGGAAACTACATGATTGTTTACTTTGAGTACTTCCTTCTTTATTACTTCATTCCTGCATATTACCTACAATATATATATATATATTCCATGATAGTTAAGCATAGATCCTTTGGTGTTTTCATATTGGGACTCGACTCACACTCTTTTTGTGACATTCATTGGGCCCAAATAGATTATATGTATGTAGGTATAGATAAGAGAATGTTCCCTTTTTAATTAGGTACTTGAGTGTTATTACAGTTGGAGAGCATGTGATGAAGCTTAGGCTTGCGATGCCGTTCGTGGTTAAATAACTTTTTATAAATTAGTTTTAGTATTTTTTCCATAATTGGGACTTTCATGGATGTTTCCCTAGATACATGGGACATGAATCATTTTTTTATATATATACTGCAGTTTTGTATACTTACAGTCTTTCGTTGTTTACCTATTTTGTGGTATTACTGATCTACATACAATTTACAATTTTTTTATGTTTTTTCACTCTTCCAATGATGGAATAGTTTCCCCCTATCACAACCATGTCACCCACTAGTAGTCGGCAGCCTCATGAATTTTGGGAAATGTTCTTAAGGCCATGTGACCCACTATGTATGGGGAACCTTTGGGAAGCACCAGGATCCAGGATGTTACTAAGTTGTATCAAGGGAAGTCCTTTTTTTCTTTATTATTGTTTGGACTTATAGACAGAGATATGAAATAATATGTAGTTGTTAATAAGAAGCACGCAGAAGTATCTACCCCATGTAAAATGAAAAGATAAGATTCCTCGAATATATCAATTTTTTGTTTTTAAAATTATAATAGTTGATTTGAATTCATCATTGGGTGATTCAGTTGTTTTTTATTTTTATCATTGATATTATTAAGGTTATATTTCTATTGAAATCTGATTAGATGAGGGTATTCCATATCATGAATCATAGAGGAACTAGATAGAGATCACCTACCATGCATTCTTGTCATTCAATTTCTGGTGCATTACTGACTGCATGCTGTAGTGATAGATGTTGTGCAAGATATAAATGTTATTGTGATAGATGCATTGATATAATACCAACTATTTTGACATTGTATTGGAATGTGTAATGTTTCATTAGGATGGATGCTAGTGTTTTTTCCCCGAGGTGTTATGATCCATATTGGATCAGAATTTGGTGGATCCGGTTTTAACTATTAATTGAATTTTTTTATGTTATGATGTGAATAAGGATGTCAAACATTGATTCATGTGATTATGGGCTCTCAGGGGGCGGATTTTTTCATTCCTTGGATAAAATTTAATGTTTTTATGGGTTCTGGAGATGATTCAAAGGGCTACTGTCTGAAAGCCCAGACAACACAGTGTGTGGTGTTATGAACAGACGCTATGTGTTCTTTTGGTCTGGGAGAAACAAATTTTCTTAAGTACACATCGTGTACTATATGTACTTGTAGAGTATTCTTTAACCATGTGACTGACTATGTGAGAAAAGACCCAGGGTTAGAAATACTTGGGTAGAACACACATGTCCTAGGAGTACTTGTCTTGCCGAAGAGGACATTTTTCTGGTCGTGTAACTAACGACCCGGGTGGATGAAATTTGGATGGGACACATCGTGTCCATCTTGAACAAACCGTGTGAAAATAAATTGTGTGTCCGACTACATGACTAATGACATGAGTGGTTAGAACATATGTAGTACACACCATTTTTACGGTGAACACACCATGTAGTGTTACCCAGGAGAGAAATGTGTGGTTTATCCATGATGGAGAACTTGGGAAGCAGTGAAAAATTCAAGTACATGCTTTGTCACAGGAGGAACACGTCGTGTTTAGTGGTTTTACAAGATCAGTTTTGGAATAGGTACATGCACATGTTAAAAGGATTAGAGAACACACTATGTATGGTTTATATAGGCTATGTACCCATGTTTTGTAAAATGGTTATTTTTTTCTTCTCTTGTTACTTTCATGCACTTCTAATTTTCTGTTCTTGATAATATTGAACTGAGGTGTGGGTTTGACCTTGAAGAGTCATGCCACCGAGACATCCTCCAGATGTATGCAAGATATAAAGAAATGTTAAAAAACCGTAAAAGGTACATTAATATACTACTGGAATATCCTCCCATTGTGCATATATTGGAATCAGGTGTTATACCGGACATAGGTGTTGATGTAGAGTTTTTAGAAGGCTTCATAATGGTTATGCATGCTTACAATGGAGCACCGCATCCTTCACCGTTAGTGGATGATTTGACACTGGTTTTTCAGTAGTATAATCCTACAACAATCATAGGGAATGGAGGACCTTAGGCTATATATTCATGGTTAGAAGACATGTTGTCTATCTTCAAGCATCTTGAGACACCTCTTGAGAGGACAAGGGCGATACCGACATACATGCTTTCTGATTCCACAAAGATATGGTTGGATGTGATATCACAGGCATGAAACCAACACATTATGCCTTGGGATGAGTTACAGTGAACCTTCTATGACTATTTATACCCAAAGACCTTTAGGTGTGACCAAGCCTGAGAGATCATGGGTCTGGAACAGGGCACTCTTTCAGTCATGGGGTATTCTTCTCACTTCACATAGTTACAATGCTTCACACCAATGCTTAGGGGTGATGAGTTATTTTTGGGCCATAATATTAAGGATGATCTCCAACATGACATTTGATCCTAGATGAACATCTTCAGGTTGACAACCATATCGTCTATTTTCAATCGATCACTAATCACCAATCCCAATATGAGGGAGTTTGGTGCTATGAGCCATGGCTGTTCGGCATCCAGATTTGGTACCCCACCAACTGATAGTAGGAAGAACCACATGGATTGTATGTATATAGATCCCAATAGATTAGATATTCCATTAGGTAGCCAGGTGGTGATCTAATAGTGTGGTAGGAGTGGGTATATGATACCTCATTGCTGGATAGAACCAGATGAGTGCCAAAATTTTGGCAATATGGGATATCTTTAGTGTTTTTATCTGTTTTTTTCACTAGATGCTAGTGATCAGTGTTCTTATATGACTCCACATTCAGGAGTTGGAAAAAAAATTTCCCATTAGAATGGGGGTTGGTGTTTTTCAGGCTATTCAGACCGAGGTTGTGGTTGTGGCTTCAATGGTTAGACACGTGCTTTTTGAGAACCATGGGGGGGTTAATCATAGGGATCTCAAATAGCTCAATAGGGATGAAACACTGGTCAGGCTTTTGTGAGAGAGTAGATCTAGTAGGAGCAAGATCCATGACCCTCTACAGTTAGAGCTATGATACTATTTGCCTCAGTTTTAGGTTCTTCTCTTTTTGGTATAGAGGTGTCTCATGCTTTTGTAACTTCTACATTTGTAGAGATCATTGGGATCTATATCATTATTTATGAGTATGTTATGATGTAAGAAACTCTATTGGGGCCTAGAAAGGCTTGTGTAGGATAGTGCAAGGATTTTCCTCTTGAGGTTTTTGGGTGTCACTTATTATGGGAACTCTATGCCTTTGAGATGATAAGCATCGATGTAATTCTCAGAAAGGATTGGTTACTCTTATTATAGGCCTTTGTTGACTACTATTACCAAAGGGTGAGTTTCACATCACTAGGGGGTGTTTCATTTCTAAACAAAGGCGATTGGGATGTTCAAGAGAGAATAGTTGGATCCAAGATTTATGGGTTGGGAGGAATTATATCCTGGATTTCTAGTTTATATCTAGATGATCTTGGCACATTATAGATTTACATTCCTATAGTGGTGGATCATTTCAGGGATGTCTTTCCTGAAAATTTTCTGTTTTTCCTCCATAGAGAGAGGTATATTTATCGATTGGTCTTGTTAAAGGGGTGTAAATGGCATCCATTACTACTTATAGGATTGTCACACTAGAATTATAGGAGCTCAAGAAGCAGTTATTGAAGTTGTAGTAATAGGATTTCATTTGACCCAACACTTCTCCTTGGGGTTCACTTGTCCTGTTTGTGAAGAAGGCAGATGCACCCTCAGAATATTCATGGATTATTGGAAGTTGAACTAGTTGAATGTTAAGAACTGATATCCTTTATTGATTATAATGATCTCTTTGATCATCTGGGAGTAGCCCGAGTGTTCTCGAAAATTGACTTGAGATCCAATTATCATTATTTTCATGTTAGACCATCAAATATACCTCTTACATCCTTTTGGAGTAGGAATGGTTTATAGAAGTATATGGTTATACCATTTCTTCTCATAAATGTTCCATCAATTTTCATGGAACTGAGGAACAAAGTGTTCCATCCTAACTTGGATTCTATTGTGATTGTTTTTATGGATGATACCTTGGTGTACTCTCACACTAGACACGACCATTCCTAACATCATGAGATCATTTTGAGTACACTAAGAGTGCATCATTTTTATGATAATCTCTCAAAATGTCACTTTTTGATGGAACAGATCAACATCTTGGGGCATTTTATCTCAGATACAAGAGTATTAGTAGAACCCGAGAAAGTGAGAGTAGTATTTTCATGGGAGCATCCGAAGAGAATCATTGGCGTACAATGTTTTCTGGGAAAGGTTGGTAACTACATGAATTTAATATTTGACTTTTCACACATAGAATGGAAACTGAAGGTCTTAATTAAAAAGGCTGTGAAGTACTCATGGACATATTCTTGGGATTCATCCTTTCAGGAGTTAAAAGTGAGGTTGACTTCGGCCCTGATTGTGGTCTTTCCAGATCGAAGAATGAGTTATACCATGTACTGTGATGAATCATGTATTGATCTGGAAGTAGTGCATATACAAGGGGAAGGAGTCATCACTTGTGGTTTAAGGCTGTTGAGACAACAATAGAGTAATTACCCGATTCATGGTCTTGAGAGAGCTGCATTTGTGCATGCATTACGTTGTTGGATACATTATTTGTTTTGAGAGAATTTTTTGGATTTTAACGAGCTCAAAAGTATTAGTTATATCTTTACTTAGTGTGATTTGAATTTGAGATTGTGTAGATGGGTTGAGTACCTTCAGTCTTTTGACTTTGAGATTTCTCACATGCCTAGTAAAGGCAATGTAGTGGATGTTGAATTGAATAATAGGTCTCAGATACATGCAGTTCAAGAGGCCACCTGTGAGTAGCATATTATAGCACTATTATCTATGATTCATTTTGGAGGTTCATGATAGAAAGGGGAAGATTTTTCTTTCTTCTGTAGCTATTACCTCAACTCTATTGGATCAGGAGGAAATGAGGAGTCTATCTGATTCTGAAGGCGTAGTCTTATGGGAGAGTGTTTTCGGCGAGGACCCTTCTCTTAGGTGGAACATATGAATGTATGAGATCATGCACATTCATTGATGTGTATGGGTGTTCATAGACATATGCAAGGAGGTGATGTGGGATTTGAATTCATCAGCTGGGTAGTTCATCCTACTATCACCATGATGTATCGAGATTTACACCATCAGGATTTGTGGCTAGGTATGAAGAGAGGTATTGCAAGATTTACTAAGATATGTTTCACCTGTCAGCATGTGAATGAGGAGAATATGTGACCAATAGGGATTTTATAAAATTTACCCACTGCCAAGTGGAAGTGGAATGTGGTCATGATGTATTTCATGACAAGATTACCAAGGTATCCTCTAGGGAATAATGTTGTTTGGGTTTTCATTTATAGACTAATGAAGCATTCACATTTATTATCGTTCAAGGGAACCTTCAGTGTTTTTGAGCATGGAAGGTTGTATATATGAGAGTTCTTAAATTTTCATTGGGTTTTCCACTCTAACATTTCAGACAGGGATGACCGTTTTACATATCATGTTTGTCAGGGACTACTGAGGGCTTTGGGTACACATGTACTTATGAGTATAGCTTATTATCCCTAGAAAGATGGTCAGTCCGATAGTATAATTACTATTTTAGAGGACATGCTACGAGCATGTGTCCTGTATTTAAAGGGTTCTTGGAAAATACATATACCCCTAGATGAGTTTTCCAAAAATAACAGTTTTCATTTGAAGATTCAGATGGCACATTATGAGGGATTGTATGGAAGGACATGTCGCTCACCCATATGATGGATGGAGGTAAGAGAGATAGCTATGATGGGGATCATATTGTCAAGAAGACCCCATATTAGGTGGATTTGATTTGGTAGAGTATTGTTACTGCACAATAATTTCAAAAATCATATACGTATTGATAGAGATTACCTCTGGTGTTCGAGGGTGGAGATCAGGTTTTCTTGAATGTCACACAATGGTTGGGATACATGGGGATTAGGAGACAGGGGAATCTTTCAATGAGATACATCAGGCCATTTGTGGTTTTGGAGAGAGTCAGTCTGGTTGCTTATCAGTTGTTGTAACCTAAGAGGTAACAGGATATGCATGACTTCTTCCATGTTTCACAACTGTAACATTATAATTCAGACTCACCTCTTGTTTTTATACCCGAGTAGGTTGAGTTGGAGGTAGATTCATCATTCTAGAAGAACCTTATTTGGATTGTGGATTATAATATGAAGGTTATCTTTGGCTGTTAATTTCCTCTGGTTTGTGTGCTATGGTAGCACGGGTGAGTATAGGATGAGACTTTGGAGAGGTATGCCAATGTATGATCCCAGTGGAAGGAGGTGTTTGATGTTTCTTATTCACCACCCATGGAAGTGAAATTCATGTAGGAATTCAATTAAGGATTATCTTTTAAGAACCCATATCATCATTTTAGGTATTGATCTTGATTTCACATGTTTTATAGGAAAAACGAATAATTTATAAGTTTTATAAGTACACGCCATGTACTATTGGGTACACGCAATGTCCCGATTTCCGCATGTAGCCATGTACTGGATGTATAATATCTGAGTATATGGAAGTGTGGTGACATGGAGGACCTCATAATGCGGGGGTTGATGGAGGCATGTCTGTGTCTTGTGAATTAATTAAAAACTCCATGTAATTTTCTTTTTATTTGATTAAATAGAATGGGTCCGTGTCTCATCTCTAGAACTTGTTTCTTCTTTCTGTGTTTTTTATAAGAGAGCGACGTACAACCAAGAATCGTTGAGCGCCTTCTATTCCTCCATAGGAGCTCAGATTGAGGCTCCTCAAGGTGCATTGGATTCCCACCGATGAGATATCTCTTTCTCTAGATCCTCTCATACTCATTTATCATCTCTCTTGAGTTATTCAAGGATGATTAATTTTGATCTTTTTGTAGATCTATGTATTTCTAGGTCGATTAAAGGTATGAATTTCACGATTGTTCACCGTACAACATCCATGTAGGTGTTTTGTTTCTTTTTTGGAGTTTTCTTATAGTTTCTGAATGAGTTACGCAATAAATCATGTATAGGGGAGACCCCGTGGGTCCATTTCCTAGTTTGAATGTTTATGACTTTTTGGTCCAGGTTTTCTATGAGGCAGGACATGTTTCCTTTCCTTTATTGTTTGATTGGAATTTATTTATGAATTTTTTTTATGTTCCTATGTTATGTATTGTAACTACTTATCCATGTATTATTAGAGATTATTTTGGCCTTCGAGATATTGTTTGTGCATGATTGAATTACACAGGGCTGGGAGAACCTTTTGTAGTTAGACCATAATGGGGTATTGACATTAATGTCTACCCCAGAGTGGATGTTATTCTTTTATGTTGTGAGACCATAGGTGGAATTGATAGTGAGTGATTCCTCAGAGTGTCTATAGTATACTATTAAGAGGCTATGGGGGAATCGACGATGATTGCTTCTTTAGAGTGTGTATAGTAAACTATTATAAGACCACAAGGGGAATAGACATTGAGTGATTCCTTAGATAGACTATAGTTTGTCATTATAATACCACTAGAGGAATTGATGGTAAGTGATTCATCAGAGAGACATTGTTTTTTTGAACACTTGATCATTGGGGTTAGACAGTGTGAACCACCATGAGTGTCAATGTGATATTTGGAATATTGACGGTATGCCAAGCCAAAGGACATGCTTGGACAATTTTGTACTTGATTGGTATATGTTCTGTTGAGATGTCAGTTTGATATTGTTTTATAAGGGTATACAGAGATTAGGCTAGATTTGGAGGTTACATTATTTAGTTATATGAAGAATTATTAAATGTAAATGAGTGTAATTGGAAATTATATAATTTTTTTCTCTTATTACCTCCTTGTTTATTACTTCATTCCTACATATTACCTTATATATATATATATACACTGACAGTTAGGCATAGAACATTTGGTGTTTTCCTACTAGGACCCATCTCATACAATGGTTGGGTCATGATTTTGGCCCAAATAGATTATATGTTTGTAGGAATAGATATGGGAAAACTCCCTTCATCGTTAGGTACTTGAGTGATCTTGAAGTTGGAGACCATGGAAACAAGATGAGGCTTGTGATGCTATTGGAATTTACATACATTTGTGTACTTTGGTTTTAGTATTGTATTTACAACATTGTGACTTGTTTGTATTATTTCGTAGATACATGTGATAAGAATCATTGATTTTTATATATGTTGCAGCTGTTTATACTATCATTTTTTCACTGTTTACTTATTGTTTGGTATTACTGATTCTTTTAATATTTAAATTTTTTTTCCAATATGTTACTCTGCAAATGAGCGTATAGTTTCCCCAATATCACACCCAAGGCCCTCACAACTAATTGGAAACCTCTGGTATTTAGGGAAATGCGCATGAGGTTATGTGACCCACTGAGTATGGGGAACCTTTTGGTGGCACCAAAATTTGGGACGTTACCATTTATAGTTTTTAAGACATAAAAATGATATAAATATCCTATTTATTATTAAATTCCCCTTTTGTACCATCCATGTAAGAAAATAAAGAAACAAAAATCCATCATAGATGTAGTGTTTTGAAAAATGAATGAATGATGCTTTAAATATTTATAAAATTAATGGGAAAATGAGTAAGACCATAAGATTTGAAAATGAAAACATTATTCGGTATAGAATATAAAAAGAATAACATAGATTAAACAAGATATGAAATATTATTATTTAAATATGACCATTATAACCTAGAAATTAAATTCCTGGTGATGAATATGATTGATTTTAATATGAAATATATAGAGAGTTCCAATTAAAAATAAATGTATTAATAAATTTAGAGTAAAAAATTACACAATTTTTAATAATATCATATAATGTTTTGAAAATTGTTTTCCTGTACATATGCCTTTTATAAAATATTGTGTGAAAATATATTATTTATATTTTTCAATTATATAAAATTAATTTTACAAAATAAACATCATTATTGAAATCATAATGCGAAAATTAGGTAAAAGTTGATTGTAGATATTTTTCTAGAATAACTATTTTTTAATGAATAGTGAAAACAAAAAAATTATTAAAAATTGTAATTATTTTAATTTATTGGAAAAAGTAATAATATATTTGGACTTGTTAGAAGATTTAAAAAGTTACTTTTGATTAAAAATTACTAATTATAATCTTTTTTGTTACATTCAAACTTGAATTTGGTATAAAAAAGTTTGTATACTTAAAATGATTTTTTCTAAATTGTTATTCTTCATTATGAATTTAATTTTAATATGGAATTAATTTATATTAATAACAGTAATTGATTCATGAAAATTGGATTCCATATTTATATTCTGGTAGACTGTTTTTAAATATTTCACATTTATTTCTTTGTCATTATGAATAGGGACCGTAGTAAAAAATTTAAACAATAGTAAGGATTAATTCGGAATTAATGGACAAAAATAAAATGATAAGGACTATAAAATAACCATATATCATTTCTTTATAATATTTGATCAGTTTAGCTATTCATTTTCATTCTAGTTTTTGATGAAATGGAAAAAATGTACCACATTTCATTGATATTACTTTTATATTATTTAATTTGATGAAAAGTAAAAAAACATCATTCCCATAGTTTTACTATCTATGTAGGCTTTACATAGAGATAAATATAAGCTATGTTTGGTTATAAAAATTTTATTTGAACTATATATTATTTTTATTGTTGTTATTTATTTGTAATTTTTAGTTATTAATTTATTATCTTATAATCTTATTGAATGATTACTTCATATTTATTTAATTAGTCAAAAAATAAAATCAATGATTAAAAAAATTAATTGTATCATAATTAGACTAAATTATTGTTTTAAATTATTTATTTTGAAAAATATAACAAATTAATAATGGATGAATGTATTATATTTAAATTTCTTTGATGTTATGTTGCTTTCAATGTTATGTTAAATAAATTTTTTTATAATTAAATTAACGATATTTTATTTAAAATAATATTTTATTAAATTATTTTAAATTTAAAAAAATCATTCAATTCGATAATTAAGAAAATAATGGTATTGAATTTCATAAAAAATCCATTTATGATCCAATTTTCACCTTATAGGTTAAATTATAACCCATCAATATAGAAAAATCCATTATCATTGTTAAGGTTTAAATTTGATAACCAAGGGGTTATTCAAAAACATATGATTTAAAATAATACCAAATATAGTTTAAATTTTTTGGGATGATTTTATTAATACTATATCTTCATTATCCTAAAATAAATATCATTTTGGATCCATTTTAAATGATTTTGACACATATTATTCGATAATATTTCTTTTATTTCCAAAAAAGTCGTTAATGATATTTTATAATAAACAAAATTTTATTAAATCCTAGAAAATTAATCAGTGTACTATATTCACCCATGTGGTTTATATATGGTTTTAAAAATCACAAAGTCATTCAGATAAGGTATAATTGTCTATCTTTGTACCTATCTTCACCATTAAATAATAAGAAGCATTATTATCGCTTTAATTATCAAAAGCGTTAACAGAGGAATAAAATAAAAATATAAGGGTGAAATCATTAACTAAACTTCTCCCAGTTTTATATTATTAATTAATTTATGCTTATACTCATAATATGTTTCAATTATATTAATTTTTATAAATTTAAACATTGAAATTTGTTTATATTGATTTGATATTTTAAAAAATTCCATGATTCCCCCTCATTATAAAATGACACCAACTCTTATCTTCTATGAACACCTAAATATCGGATTTTTGGAGAATTACTACAAAAATACTATCATAAAATACTTAAAAACATTTTAGAGGTTCTAATTTTTTCATGATTCATTCTATATATGGATTATGGTTTCAAGAAAATACTGTTACTCGAAAGAGATTTATAGTTCTTAAACAAATGTTTTCAATCTATTTCTTATTCTAACTAATTAAAATATTATTCCTTAATGCTAAAATAATAGTACTAGTATCATTAATAAACTAATATTTTTTGAAATGTAATTCCATTTATCATTTTCCACTTCAATCAAATTAGAAAGGAAATATTCACTCATGTGTACGGTAGGCAACTGCCCCATGAACCATGTAATTTGTTTTCTAACACTGCCTCTCATAGATCATTATATTGATATATTTATTTTTTATGTATGATATTAATGATATATTTATCATTTTTTATGATAATAAATCATCTAATTTAATACATTTACATCCATTTAAAAATGATAACGTTTTTCATGAAAACATGTGGAATACAACCTCTTTGACAAAATGTAATTCGTTTTCAGTCACCACATCCCATGGATGATAGATATAAGTATATTTAAATAAATACAATTTTAAATATCAATGTTTTTGAAATATAAAATAATACTTCCTTCTTTTCCATCATGATCATTGAAAAATGGAAACATTACTAATGCATATGTACAAAATACCTTCTCCACAATTATAACATACCTCATATTTAATAAGTATCATTAATGGTTTTTTATAAGTATAATTAGTGGTAAAATTAAATATTATTTCATGATAAATATTTTGGATATGATGGTATTATGTCCTCTTTATACATATCAAAAATACTGATCAGATTTTGGACGTTTGAGCCCAATATCATAAAAAATTAGATCTAAACATCATTGATGGTATAATTGTATATAATATGGTAATACACAATATAAAGGGAATAATAAACATGAAGAATAATCTTATGAATTTATATAGTTTATATACATTTATTATTAGGTATATAATGTATTTATATGGATATTTAGACTTAATTTATGTGAATATTTACTTTAAAAACATTACATAAAATGTTTTATTGTTTTTCTTTCTAAATATGGATGTTCCAAGTCCTTATTCATAAAATTATTTTGTAAATGTATTTATTAATTTTAAAAGGAAAATTGTTTACTATTTTTTATTTACAGAAATAATTTTTGAAAGGAATCAATTTATGTATTTTATATGGATTTTTAATACATTTATAAAAAATAAAGAAGTAATGTTCTATTTTAACATATACACAATCAATATTTTTTCTCGATACTGCAACTATTTCTTGATTTTTACATTCCTTTATAATATCTTCATTTTCGTAAAATAAAAACTCGCATTATATTTTCTCTAGGAATTTTATTTTTTCAAATTAGGATATAAATAAAAGGGATATATCAATATCCAAGAATTATGTATTTTGGGTGAAAATAATGTTTTTATTATGCAATATTCAATGTATTAGTATTCTTCCTTGTGATTGATTTCATTTTTAAAACACATAATCCTATACATGTTATAATGAACTCACATATATTTCACTCCATTTTTATTAGTAATATTTTTATCTCATGATCTGTTAAGTATGAAATTAGGTATTAAACCAAAGCTAAAATGGAAAATTGGCATTATAGTTATATTATCGTGGAATTTATCATTAAAAAATGGGTTTTTCATGTTTTTTGTTACTTAAAAATTTTATTTTTCAGTTTTATTTTTTCCTACAATATTTCCCAATATATTTGTTAAATAATCATTGGGTAGAAAAGTTAATGTTTTGGATAATAAAATAATTATTTCGAGACCTATATTTGTTTTTCAAAATGGAAAATATTATTATGAGTTATTATGTACTAATGAGTTTCATTGATTATTTTTAAGCACCTTAATAAGATATTTTAATCATCCATGTTTTAAAACAAATTCATAAGGATATATGAATGATTTGTAATGATAATGAAGATATAATATGTGAAATTAAGAATAACACTTATTGGGAATAATTCTCACTTAAAGTCATGGGTTTCGTTATGAAATATTCTGTACAAATTATATAAATCTATAAACCTAAATGATCTTTAGTTGTGTAAGTAATCCCAAAATTTCTATTAATGTTATATGTTTTGGTTGGTTGATAATTTTCCACATTAATTGGTATCAAATCATCAAATAAATTTTTTATTATTTATGAACTAGATCCATGAGTGTGGGTCTTAGGTCATTATATTTTTTGTTAGATCAGTGTTTATAAAACATTAGAGAGTATGATTTTTCATGATATGTAATATTAACTATTATGGAAAACATCATGGGTATATTTTATTATATTGTGTTTCATTATATAAACCTCTTATAAACCAATTTTGATATTTCAATTGATGTGATTTTAAAGTCATTAGGGAAATGTTGGTAGATGTTTTGTTGGGTTGAGGTTTATTTAACCCTTATGTTTAACCTGAAGTATTATTTAAGAAAAAATGAATTTAATTTTTTCAGAAATTCATTTAATTTTATTGATAACATATTTATATTAGATAACAATTTTTGTTTAGGTAATTTTGGTATATAAAATTTTGGGAACATGTGATATATCTTAGCATGGGATTAACAAAATATTTTTTTGACTATATAAGTATGGTTGATTTCTATAATGTTCATTATTTATTGAAATATTATATGATATTTTATGAATAAAGGTTTAATTTTTTTAATGTATATATGATTTCAATGTGTATTTTAGTGATTAAATTCATTTATGGAAGTGATTGGTAAATCATTAAAATCATTTAACATTATAAATAAAACATTTCTTATGAGATGTTAAGAGTGAATGATGTTATTTAGAGATAAAAATTAACATAATATTTGGAGAATATTTTCCCAAAAAAAATTAATTTTTGGGTTTTAATCTCAGTTTAAAATTAGTTGAATAATTTTAGGGTTATTAATTATTATATGATATATGTTAATCTTTGAATTCTATTATTGTAGATTTAGATATTACTATTTTATTTCATCATATGAATTTTATAAATTTTTAAAATTATATCACCTTTTTTTAAACATTATGGTTTTCTATAATGTATAAATACAATATAAATATCATATTATCTTTTTTTGGGATTATGGGATTCGTTAACATAATTTTTTAGTGCTTCAAACATAAAAATTGTTTTTAAATTATCATTATTTCGAGAAAAAGATGAGATTGTGGTGGAAATTGATTAATATATGAAATTAATCATAGAAAGTATTTTTTTTATATTCATAGTCAATATAATAATGGTTTTACAAAAATATGATAAAGGATCGTGAAAATAATATCCTATTAACATCATGTTTGATATTTAAATAGATTTTTTTCACATCTCTTTTATTTTAGGAATTATAATCATTAATGTTCTCATGGTCATTCACATTAATATGATCATAGATCTTTATCAAATATATCATTACCATGAAATTATATTTCACTCCAAGTCTAGATTTTCACTTCCCATGATTTTTTTCCATTATCAAATCATAGTATGTTTTATTCAAGAATAATTTCTTATTTTACTTCCATATTGTTGTGTGAAGGTTTTATTAACCATTTTTATGATGTGGGATTTCAAAGGATGTAATTTAAAATTTAAAACCATTAATTACAAAGATTAGTCTTATATTATTAGTATAACATTTATTAAATGATGGGGGTTGTAACGACATGATATTTTAAAATTAAAACTATTTTTGATAGCATATATGACATGAAACACTATGCCTTGAAAATTAATAAAATATTATTATTTAAAAATGATAATTATAACATTGAAATTAAATTGTATTGTATAAATGTTATGAAATTATTTACAAAATATATATAATAGTGCTTATTAATATAAAATTATTGAAAATTTCCTAGTAAATACTCCTCATCTTTGAGTAGAATCAAATTATGCTTAAACAATTTCATTTAAAAATGATTTATACTTCTTTTTCCGAGAGAACATTTTATTTTCAAATTTCAAATTTTATAAATTTTATTAATTTTATACAGAAAAATAAACATTAGTTTATAATCATTATATTGACATTATCTTAGTATAAATGTATGAGATATTTATGAAAATATTTATTATTCAATAAATAGTGGAAAAAGACATATTTTTAATGAAAATTTTATTTTACTTTATTTAATTTCCTTAGTAAAATTCTATTTTTTACTATTTTTATGTTGAATTTGTTTATTTTTAACTATAATACACGTATTTTCTATTTAATAAATTTTACACCTGAACTCGGTATAAAAAAAATTTATACTTAAAAACACATTATTCAAATAAAATTTTTTCATTTCATTTTTATCTAAAATTAGTTTCATCCACTTATATAAATTTAATATGAAAAAATTGATTCCATATTTGTAATTAGTAGGTTTATATTTTCTAAATAACTCCTTTTTATATTTGGTCCTTATTAAGAGTATAAATAATAAATAATTTCTCTATAGTAAGGCTTAATATGATAATTATGATTAAAAATATAATTATAAGGACTCATAAATGACCATAAAACATTTCTTTATCCTATTAGATGAAGTTATTTCTCTCATTTCCATCAATGATTCAAATTTATTTCAACATGGTCTCTCATTTCTAATATCTTAAAATTAATATTATTTTATCAAACAAAAATTGAAAAAAAATATCATTATCATTATTTTATTATATATATATATTTTAAATAGAGATAATTAAAGGATATAATCCATAAATGAAAATTTATTTGAAAAGTAAAATTATTTTATATCATAGTAATTTGATGAAAAAAAATTTATGAGTAAATATTTAACTTAAATTCCTATATGACGTTGCCACACTATTTATTCAATTAATAGAAATAGAAAAACATTTATTTTAAAAATATTTAATGTAATCTAATTTTAATTATTTCTTATGTTAAAATAAATTTTCCACAAAATAGAATATGTTTATTAAGGTTTTAAATTATTATATTAAAATTATTTTTATTTCATGCTGTCTTAAAAGTCAAATTAAATTAATAATTTAAAAAATAACATTATTTATATGTTATGATAAATAATATTTTATTCAATTATTTAAATCTCATATAAATCCATTAAATGGTTAAAAGATATTATAATATTTCTAACTGGTCATATATTTTACGTTTATTATAATATTCTCAACATATAATTTAAATCAAACCCTTTCTTATTGAAAAGACCTTATCACATTTAAGGTTAAAATTGGTTAACCAAGGGGTAAACCCATTTGATAAGGTCTGAAATGAAGAAAAAACCTATAAAATTTGGTTCTGATAATAATATTAACACAATGTATTCCTTATATTCCAATCCATGTCATTTCGGATCATTTTATAAAATTTATAAGCATATAACATTAAAATATTTTAGGTATTTCAAGGAATTACATATCTAATATTTTATAATAAATAATATTTTATTAGATGATATAAAATTACTAATAATCCAACCATGTACCAATATGTTGTGATATATTTTAATAAAATTTATTCTTTATATTTATTTAAGTTAATTATATACTCTATATCATTATTCATTTCTATTAAGTTTGAACTGAAATTAACATCTGTGTGCACGACTAACTACCGCCTCACAAACAATTTACTTCATTTTCCATCACAGCCTCTCATGAATGATTATAATAATTATTTAGAATTTATATATAATATAAATAACAAATATATCATTCTATAGATTTGATATATCATCTAATTTATTACCGTTAAATCTATTAAAAATGATAGCGTCCTTCATGCAGTCTTTTGGACTACCACCTCTAGAAATTGATGTGATTCATTTTACATCCCCACATCACATTGATGACATATATATATATATAATGTAATTATTTGGTACTAATGATCATTTTGTAATGTAAAAATAATACCCACTTACATTCCATCATTATTGTTGAAAAATTAAAAAGTTACGCATTTATTTGTACGACATACAATCTCCATGACTATAACACAGTTCAGTATTCATAAACATCAATTATGAATGATTTTAAAATTATAATAGATCTAAAAATATGATAATTTTTTATTTTTTGGAGATGATGAAATAATTTCAATTTTTTGTATAGCTCAACAGCAGATGTTATTAAGACTTACAAGTCAAATATCGTGAAAACATATGATGTGAACTTAATTTATTATGTAACTGATTATAACATGGTAATAAAAGAAATAAAGGGAATGAAAAACACTAAAGGTTTTTGAGAATAAAGACAATCAATATAAATTTAATATTCATAATTCTAATGAATATACATGGAGAGTCATATTTGAGGTACGAGATATTGTACTTTAAAAATATTGTTTTAAATGTTTCAATGATGTTTTTTGTAAATATTTCTATTCAATTTACATATTCATAAATTTTTTTATACATTTATTTAAAATTATAATTTTATTTTTATATCCCTTTTTAATATTTCTCAATTTTTATCCAAATTTATCTATTTATTTATTTTTTTCACAATGTTTTGAATTTCATTAAAATAACAAAAAAATTAAACATTTAATTTTATCATATACTGCATCAATAGATTTGATCACCCTACAATATTTTTTTATTTTTATATTCCATTATAATATTCCATATTTTTATAAAATATTTACTATAATTCTCATTATTCATAAAAATTTAGTTTTGAAAATGGGTTCTAAAGAAATGGGATATATTAATATATGAAAATGTTTTCATATGGGGGAAAATTATTTTTTATATTGATAGAACCCAAATATTATTATTATGTATTATAATTGATTTCATTTTTTCGAACAAATAATCATGAACATGTTATTATTGGTTCACCATGACAAAACTCCAATGTATTTGATATATTTGTTTTCTCATGAGATGTTATATATGGTATTATGGAGTAAAACTAATCCATTATTGTATTATGTCCAATATATGATGTTTTATTGGAAGATATCCTTGGCTTGTGATTATTTCATATATTTCTTGTCATATCAAATTTCTGTGGTTTTTTTATATTTAATTCAATATTTAGAATTAAATGTTTTAGGAAAATCATTTGTTATAAAAGTTAATTTATTAGATTTTAAAATGTTTATTTTGATACAAAATTATATTTTATTAAATGGATATTTTTTATTACTCTTTTTGTAAAATAAGCATTACATATTTTTTTTTACATCCCTTACTTGTTTTTTAATCATCACACAATTTTAATTTTATTTAATTATGGTTTAAGGATGATTTAGATTGAAGTGGAAAATGTAATATAGGAATATAATGGCTGGGTATGGTGGGAATAATGTACACTTCACATATTTGGTTTCGTTATGTAATATTTTTTCCTATTTCCATAAAACTATAAACATAAATGGTCTTTTTTATGTATTTGTTATCATATTTCATTTTGATGTTTTATGTTTTTGATGTTTTAAATTTGGTAACATGTATTCTCATCAAATCCATATATATAAGTTTATGATTTTAGTGATGGATCTGTGATAGTCGATATTTGGTAATTATAAAAGGTTAATTATGTGTATTCCCTTAAAATAATATCATAAATTGTATAAAAATTATTTATGTTATTACACAAGGATTTTAAAATTTTAATTGGGAATGATAAATAGAAAAGAAAGAAGTTAAGTTAAAATTATTACTCATGTTGAGGACTCCATGATTTTATTCGGTGATCCATTTGAAATGGATGTCATAGGAAAATCTCTAGTGACCAAAATATAGTGAGAGTGAAATAATATTCCAGTAAGAGTATAATGGGCTTGGATTTTAGAGTAAGCCATATTTTATGTTGTTTTATGAAGGGTTTTTGAGAGGGCCATTTAATTAGTGCCACGAATGGTATTTTTTTAAATATTTCATATTAACTAAAATGATTCAGAAGTTAATCATTTATAGTGTATCTAAAATTGATTAATATAGGAGTTAGAAGTAGATAATACAGACCTACATTCCATGAACTCAATTATAGACATATTTTTATCAATTTTCAATCCCCTTTCCCCATGAATAGTTACTATTAATTTTCTATATTTTACTATGATAACTAGTTTACCCTAAGGTGACTTATTTTTTATTCCCTGCTATTAAATTGTTCAAATTAGATAATTTTCATCCACTAATTAAAAATTTGAAATCCATTTCATTTGATTGAATTCGTAAAACTAAGAAAATTAAATTTAAAAAAATGTATAATTTATTGAAAACATCAATTTAAAAAATAATAATTATCTTTTAAAATATGAAATATGGGTTTATAAATACAAAACAACATTTTTTAAAGTAAAAAGTTATTTAAAAATACATATTTTTCCTTTGAAAATGCTTCATGATTTTTGAATTCATGCTTATATAATTATAATATCCTTAAATCCTTGTTTTCATTAAAAAATATTATTAACTTTCACCTAAAAATCCAGCAATTTAGAATGAACTCCAAAAATAAAAATAATAAACAATTACTATTATAAATAAAAAAATAATGTTTTTTTTTCAATTTAATATTCTATGTTTTATAAATTTATCCAACAATTAAAATATGACATATAATTAAAAAAAATTATAGGAAAATATATTTTTCTATAATATTAAATGTTTTATTTCATAGTCAAAGTAGACATTATATTTAGTCTATAAATAATTGAAAAAGTGGTTACACATATTCATTCATTAATATTTAATGTATTTATTTTAATTCTCTAAAAATACTATGGTTCTTTTGATCGTAGTTTCTTGTGCTGAAACTTATTTAACACACTAACATATTTAAAGGTACTATCATCAGTTAATATTTTATTGTGTTTCACTTTCTATATTTAATGTCTTAATTTTCATTTATCACAACCATTTATAAAAGATTGGTTTCAAAAATTTTTATCATAAATAGCAATTATTATGGAGTTTCTAAATAAAATTCCCAGTTGACCTTATAAATATATATATAATAATTTGATGGTTTGGGATATGGAATGATATTTCCATTTCAGAGTAGGTGAAGTGATATATATATATATAAGGAGATCCAACCCATAACCAGTATAGCATGAAATTCCTCAATAGAAATAATTATTGGAATCATAGAATGGATTATCTAATAATATTTTATTATTGATGAAACAAACATGCGGGATTGAATAATTACATTAATAATTGTTTTGATAGATATAAAACATCAATGTAACCAGTATATTGTAAAGTTTTTCAAGATCACCTAAAATATATTATGTAAATTATTGATAAATAATAAGAACACCACTTCAACAATCATGACTTAATCTTAACGGTAACATTTAGAGCATTAATTTATTTTTTCAAGTAAAAAATAATTGATGAAACAACATAAATTGATTAAAAAGTATTTAAATTCCCAATTGCTAAAAACTTATGTGTTAAATATATTTATGATTAGTTCAAGAATAATTGGAAATATTAAATTCATTAGTTCATCCAAGGTTGAATTTATAATATATTATTATCCCAAATTTAATAAAACCCTACTATAATAGGTAAAATGGTGACACGTCCATCACATGTTTAATTATTAGATCGTTTTATGTCATAAATAATATTAAAAATACTAGCAATTTTGAGGTATAACTCTATAGAAAACATTTCATTTGAAAAATAGATATGTAAGATCATAATATTTGTTTAACATATTCATCATAGTCATATTCTATCACATTATAATCTTCTCAACACATAAGATCATGTGAGGACATTTCTCCAAAAATGGGTGCGATAAAAATCTATCCAAGTGAAAAAATAACATGATTAAAATAGATATATGTATCAATATGATTATATGGGAGTAGATAATGGTTTTCAACAAATCATAACCATGGATGAAAAATTATATGTATATATAGAAAATTGTAATGATACATTGAAAACAATACATGATGAATAATGAACCATCATAAGTATACGTTAGAACATACATCCGAGTCAATCGGTTTTGAATTAGATAAAATAATTTCAATATTAACTAGAGGGATTCATAATGGTCTAAATACTATTTATTCAGAAAACGTTAAAAATATTATGTTTCATTGTGAAAATAATTAATAAAATGATTATATATAATTTAATAACCTGAATATAGTTCAACTAGATTGAAGTGAAAAATAAATATTAATAATATCATACATATCTTTTAACTTAATGGTTTTAATATAAATAATTGAAGTTAAAAATTCATTTATTATCATATAAAAGATTTAAATTCCGCAAAAAAAGATAAATAATTTGAAAACAACAATTTGGGGAAATAAATTTTTTAATAGGGTGGAGCCCCTCTAATTTCTTCAAAACATAAGAAAGAAGAATAAAATTTAAATTTAAAAAGAATAAAAACAAAAATAATAATTAAATAAGATTTATATATTATATATTATCTCTTATATAGAATAGATCAATTTTTTTTAAGAAGATAGAGAAATGTATAGAATTTTAAAGATACATTAAATAGGATTTCAGTAAAATTTAACAATCCACATTAATGAAATAGTAATATAATAAAATATCCTAAAACTATTATATAAATGTTAAAATATATGTCTATTTTTTTATAAAATAGTTTATTATAGATTAAATGGTATGAAAATATAATTTTTTACAAAAATATGAGAATTCAACGAGAGAACCTATAACAGTGGGTCAAATATTACCTTATCAAAATCAAAAATCAATAATAACATTCATATACTAGTTATAAATTATATATTCATTTTTAATATTTATTTAACATATTATTATAATTTATTTTAATTAATAATTATATATTTCTCATTAGTTACTGAAACAAATTTCAATGAAATTATGGTTTTGAAAAATTCCAAGGATATTTTGATATCATAGTATTATGCATTGTAATTTATCAAGGATTTATATTTTTTATAGCATAAATATAGAAATGACTAAAATAATATTAATAAAATATTATAAATTAACTAATTATGAATGTAGAGACAAATAAATTACAAATATGATATATATAGTAGGTAGTGTCAACGATATAAGGATGTTTCCAATATAGGAAAAAGATAATATCTATAATCATTAAAATTATTATATTTAAAATTTATATTATATTGAAATCATGATTAAATATGTTATTATAGAATGGTTCTAATCTTAGGAATTAGTGTTTAAAAGGGAAATTAAATTGAAAAAATGGGATAATGTTACCAATTCATTGAAGAGACATGTTACTCTATGTTCTTAAGCACATTTGAACCATGGCCATGGTAAGAATATAACACCCCAAAAGATGATAAAAATATTATTAACTAGAATATGGAATTAATTTATTTAATATGTAATTTTATGGAAGTGATTTTTTTAATGGTATATGGAGGTTATTTGGTGTTGTAAGGTGTGTGTATTTTGAGATGAAATAATGAATATAAAATCATTTAACAACCAAGAATTGAAATAGTTGTTTTACTTGAGACTATGAATACAAATTGAATAAACATATATATTTGTTCAAATTTCAAATATATACAAAATACAAATTCATAGATTAATGAAATTATATGAATATATGAATAATAATAATAATAATTCTTATTTTTAAGGAATAAAATGTATTTTTAGTTTTTCGGGATATTTTACCGAATAAAAATTGAATTTGTTATTATTTTTAATTTTTTTATCTTTTTCAACACATTTTAGGTCTTGAAAACCAATATTTCACTAGTTATATTATTATCAAATCCAAATATAATGATTAAACAAACATTATATAAATAAACGGTTTGTACAATTCACTAGAAAATTCAACTATTTTAAGAAAAATAAGAATCATTATTTTGACTAATTTTAGAAAAATGATTCCAAATTATTAATATATTATTAAAAATTAAATTTATACCTATTGTAAATTAATTAATTAAAATTCATATAAATTACTAGAGATATATATAAAATAATAAAATATTTTTGAAAAAGAATAATTTATTTGGGTTATATGCATCAAACCATGATATTTTTTATGTTAAATACTATTTTCTATTATTTTTATATTCATATAGTAGTATTAATTTAAATATATGTTAATTTAAAGCGTTTAGAATACCAAAAAAATTACTATTACATCGATCATCTTCCTATTTTGATTACCATTTTTCAATTAGCTACCTTACCCGTTATAGTGACCATATAAACCTCATAAATCCTATATATAATAATTATGTAAATCAAATTTCATTAACATATGATTCTTTATAGTTTATTAATTAGTTTATATTATTTAAAATATTATGATTTATTTTTAAATTGATGTCCATTGATGTGGTATTTATGTGAGGCCACAATATATTGATTTTTAGCAGAAAATCATGTTATTTATTTATATTTATTTTATTATTTCAATTTTTTAAACAAATTATATTTTTTATTTTTCTATATGATTATATATTCAATAAATACAATTAAATTTATTTTCATACATGATTAATGTGATTTATTTATAATATTCCGTATATTAGGCCTAATATATTTTGGTTTGACTCACATATATGTTATGGGTGAAAATTTGACATTCTGAAATGTCACGACCCATCCGATGGGGCTCGGATGTGACAACTCGAATCCCGCCTTCCATAGGTCTGGGGTTGGTGACTATCAATTGAAGGCTTTTCCCGAATAGGTAAGGCATTTTCTTAAGGATCTGTACACACTCAAAAAGGGTAACCGAATTAAACAACCCAAAAAAGTAAGGTATAACCACATAAGTAAATTAAAACCACAAATACAACTGTAAACTGAACAAATTGAGCCAAAATACATGTTGTAGAAACTGAAAAAATGTAAACAGCTATCGCGTCTGCCCTAGAGCTCTACCTAGAGGGTAGTTGTGGTATGTCTGAAGTTGAATATAATAATACTATCTAATCCCATTGCACCAAGCTCCACTATGTCTCAAACCTCCAGAGTCTGCCTTAGAGCATCATTAGTCTTCATGATACACACACGTGCAGGAGAAGCCAATGTAGGGGTGACTATAACAACTTAGATGGGGGCCTTGAGACCCCTGAATGTCTCTCAGTAATGCGAAATAGAATAAATCACAAGAAATACCAAAAAGGTAATATCACAAGCATGATCTAAATCCTGAAGCACAATGAAAAAGATACAGCTCACTCTGACGGTATAACATCAAGGTTACTGGGATAGGAATGACTAGTTGTATTGTCGGATCATCCTATCCAATTAACTCTACTATTGACCAGTATATGTCACTATATGATGACCTGTATTGGTCGCTCAATGCTAACCTGTATTGGTCACTGGTGTTGACCCGTATTAGTCACTAGTGATGACCCGTATTAGTCGCTAGTGGTGTTTTTGTATTGGTCGATGGTACTGACTTGTATTTGTCGATGGTACAGAGGTAGGGATGATTAGTCATACTGGTATATCATCCCACTCTGGAGATTTTGATGTTGTCCCGTATTGGTCTCTCTTCTTCTTCATGTCACATCAAACCACTAGATTATTACACGTAGCATGCCTATTCTCCATAAGACTCTACTCCTCTAGCTATCAATCATATTTCAACCGGTATGAATTCCCACAAAAATAATACCCAAGGGCCCTCCCGTTTATAGGGTTCCCAACGTGATAGACAGCGCGTCGATCAGACACCTGGCCTATGAGATATGGGAACTTTTGTAAAATGGGCCCAGTTGGATTCATGTCCCAACCAACCCAGGTCTCATGTCAAACTCATTCGAACTCACTTGAAGTATCTCCAAAGGACAGAGTTATAACAAGGGTCCTTATTCCACTAATACACGTTGATCAGAAGCCTAGTCTGTTTATTACACCCCTTTCTATGAAACAGGGGGTATCATAGCTCGGTCTGGCACCACTCTGTCGGGTTTACCAGAATATTCCCAAAGGGACTTCTTCTCAAAAGGGGTTCCAATTCCACTAACGGAGGACACCCTGTTTTTCAGATATGGGTGTTTCTTTATTTGGGGCAGTTTGGGTCTGGGTATGGTCATACACGGTCATGACGGTCTAACGCAATGGGTCTCGAGGTCTACCTGACCTAGCTTGGGTCTGACCCATTAAGTGTTAGCTAGGTCCACTAGGTATAGACTGTTGGGTTCGGCCAAGCTAGTTCGCAGGCCCTATACTTGGTTGGTCTGGTCCATCGGGTGGGGCTCGACCCACCTGCACTGGCCCGCTCGGACTCGTGTCTATCCCTGTCTCCCTGAAGGCGGATCACTATCTCCACCTGGCCCCATGAACGTGGTGCCATTTCATCCATTCGGTGGGGCTGTGCCCAACCGCGTGCAACAGTAGTCCCGGGGGGTGTCATCAGTTGAAGCAGCAAGGAGCAGGTCCATGCCACACCAACCGGTCGGTGGCGGAGCTTGCAGGAATCATCCATCTCCCATGTAGCCAGATCGGGCCAACTGCTTCTGCCCCCTAGGAACACGATGGCGCGCCTCCTTCCCATCGCCCATGGCCTATTACTGCGGGCCTCCTACAGCCACCGCGGGCATAACGTGCCGGCGGTTCATTCCGCAGGCCACCAAACATGCTTCGGTGGTTTATTCATAGTGTAATCTGCACCTAAAAGTCTCATGTACTACTGTCGTCACAGCGTGACCCTCTATCTCACGTTGCCGTCAAAATTGCGGAAAATTTATCATGATTGAACGCATCATGAGCAATGAAGAAGAGGGTCTGGGCCTTGTTTGTTCTTCTCGCGCCCTACATATTATCATGATAACAATAGGGAGAATATTTATCTATCATTAAAGATTAAATAAACCTATTTCAATAATTTTAAATAAAAAAACATAAACCCACTTCCTGGATTAGACGTCCACTAACGATGATCGACAGAACCACCTTCAGCATTGTCGTCGGTTCATGATTCAGTGGCACTCATCACTGCTCGCTTGATTTAGTCATGTACTCCAGGTGGATGTTTCCATAAGTCATCACCTGAGTTTCCTCTCTCGAAGAAGCTATCCAAAACCCAAACCCAAACTCCATTTAAATTTGAGGGGGTGGAATGTGAGTAACACATTGAATAATGAATGAGGTTCATTGAATGAATTAAAGAACAAATTTTAATTCACAATGATAGAGTTATGTAGTTGAAGAGTCAAGCCATTAAATGGCCTAACTGGTCACCCATCCTACAATCTCTATTCATACATTGGAGAAAAATAATCTAAAATAACAATTACATGTTATTTTGTAATTCATTAAAAAGTCCAAAAACAATCTTTTTCTCCTGACCAACTACAGTCAAAGTAAAGCTTCCCTTAAGCAAATCTCGGTGCTGTGGATTCAACGGTTCTCTCAAATGTCAATTCTGAGCACCAGTTAAATTGATAGAAAATGTTTCCTGTGTGTTTGCTAAACGTAGTTAGAAAAAGATCAGAAATTCATTCCAAGAACCCCAGGCCTCAGAATCATGCGCCGTAAATTTTTTCTAAATTGTAATATTCCAAAATAATTAAAAAATTGAATTTTTTGAGTCTTTAAATTCTTCCCACCGTGGGGATTTACGTACCCAAATCCCAATAAGGCTACAAAAACAAAGGGTGGTACTAGGAACAGATATGAGCCTCTCACTCCCATGTGCTCTCCTGGTGATTCCCCTATAGCCACAGAATGCGCACCAGAGATATTGACCCCCCACGAAGGATCCACTCATGTCTAACCCCTCTCTCCTTCAGGTACTCTGCAAATGTTTCCCCGTTGTCAATCACTATCTTTCCATTTTCGATGACGTGCGATAAGTCCTGAAAGTATCACCTCATCTGGGATATGTGGAAGACGTCGTTCACCCTCTCCAACTACGGTTGTAGTTACAAGTGGTATGCCACCTCTCCAATCCTCCGAAGTATCATGAATGGTCTGATAGACCTCGGTGAGTGTTTTCATCCTCTTCCTAATCTTTTTAGTCCCCGTTGAGGGGAGACTCGCAAGAATACATGGCCCCCTCCTTGAACATAAGTGGTCTATGTTTCCTGTCATCATATGAATTCTATCGGCTATGTGCAGTCTCCATCCACTCTTAGATTATCTGAACCTTCTCAATGGTAGCATGTACCATCTCTGGTCCCACATTTGTTGTCTCTCCTGGATCCATCCAGCACAAGGGAAATCTGAACGGTCGTTAGTACAATGTCTTAAAATGGGTCGTACCAATGGTGGGGTGATAGCTGTTGTTGTACGTGAACTCCACCAAGGGTAGGTGTCCTACTAGCTATGACTGATATCTAGGACATGTGAACATAGAATATCCTCCATAGTCTGGATGGTATGCTCAGTCTAACCATCTGTCTGGAGGTGAAAAGATGTGATGAAGTGAACTTGAGCACCAAAATCCTCCTTCAATCCTTTGTACTACAGAGATGTGAATCGTGTGTCACAATATGATACTATCATAGAATAAAACCCATGAATCCTCATGATCCCGTTAACATAGGGATGTACCATGCTCTCTACTGATCCCTTCTCTCTAATAGTGAGGAAGTGGGATGATTGGTGAGTCGGTCAATGATGACCCAGATGGTATCGTTCCCTCTGCACGTACATGGTAACCCCATCACAATGTCCATCGATATCCCTTCACATTTCCACTCTAGTATCTCTAGGGGTTTTTTCACTATGGCGGGTACCTGGTGCTCGGCCTTCACTTGCTGGAAGGTGTGGCACCTAAAAACAAACTTTGCCCCGTCTTTCTTCATTCCTGGACACCAGTACTGATGCCATAGGTCCAAATAAATCATTATCACGCATGGATGTACTGCCATGTGGGATGTATAGAACTCCCCCAACACCACCTCTCTTAGAACCACTAGTTAAACTGTACATCCTCAAAAATGGATAGCATGCTCTCTATGTTTAGAATATCTTCCAGGTGCATGACCTGAGGATAACTAAGAATGTGTAGTCTTGTAGCTGCTATCTCTGAGTTGCACCTCCCTAACTCACAGAAGGAGTGTAGGGTAAACTGCCATATAATGGAGGTAGAATGTATCATCCCTATCCATGTAGGCTATCTGAAGTGAGGCTAACTACTCTGAAGTCTCGTTCAGTAGCTGTGAACTCGATCTCTGACTAAGTGAATCTACCACTACGTTACCCTTCACTTGAGTATAAACAATCTCAATGTCATATTCCTGGAGAAACTCTAGCCAACCTCGTTGCCTTAGATTTACATATTTCCATGTAATGATATATCTGAGGATCTTGTGGTCTTAGTAAACATTGAACCACTCACCCATCAAGTAGTGTCACAACAACATTAGTGAAATGACTATTAATACCATGTCTATGTTGTGATTCACATAATTCTACTTATGAGGCCTCAAGTTTTGTGATCCATAAGCAGTTAATGCATCACCCTACATCATAATGAAAATAATTTTGGTCCCTGGTCCGTCATAGTAAAACACATTGTCAGTTCCATCCTTCGACAACCTTAGGATGGGACCGTTGGTCAAGATTTTCCTCAGATACTGATAGCACTTTGGGCATGTATCTAACCACATGAAGGGTTTAACCTTCTACTTCAAGGCATTCATATGTGCTTCTAATCTGGATAAATCAGGTATGGACCACTAATATTATCATTCTAATCCAAGGAATCTATGCATCTCAAAATCACTCCTGGGTGGCTCTCGAACAAGTAATGCCCCGATCTTCACCGGATCCACTGAAAATCCAGCCTATGAGATGGAATGTCCCAAGAAGTGGACCTTCTATATCTAGAACTCATATTTTGAGAGCTTCACATATAACCAGTGCTCATGGAGTGTGTCTAGAACTACCCTCAAGTGTACATCATGCCCTTTCTCATAAGCTTAGTACAATAAGATGTCATCGATGAAGACCACTACAATGTGATCGAGGTATGTCTAAGTGATCCAATTCATGATCCCCATAAACAATGTTGGAGCATTGGTCGTGCCGAAAAGAATCACCAAGAACTCGTAATGGCCATACTGAAATCTAAAGTATGTCTTTGGTACATCCTCATCCCATACCCTAAGCTGATGATAGCCTGATCTAAGGTCGTTCTTCAAGAACCACTTCGCTCCTTTAATCTGATAAAGAAGATAATCAATCCTCAGTAAAGGATACTTGTTCTTCATGGTCACCTGTTTTAGGCACCAAAATTCATCACATGGACTCAGACATCCTTCTTTCTTCTTGGAAAACAACATTGGGGATGCCCATGGGGAAACACTTGAACTTAAAAGTCCCTTCCTCTGTAAGCCCTCAAACTGTACCTTCATCTCCTAGAGCTCCACAAGGTCCATTCGATATTATAATGTATATATCACTGTAGTTACTGGATTTATGTAAATGTTGAAGATACCTCTCTACGAGGAGGAACTCTTGGGAAATCTCATGGAAAGATGTCCTCATAGTCATCCAACACTGTTGGGAACTTTGGACATGCCTAATCCACCATGTCAAAGGTCATTCAAGCTAGCTGTTATGTAATCAGTTGCACCCTCCATAGCACATGACCATCTCATGCAGCTCAGTTTTCCTTCTCACCAACAAAGTAAAATTTTACTCTATCTCTTTGCGTACATCGCATTGCACATCTTAGCCAGTCAATCTGTGCATGAAATATTGATAGCCATCCCATTCCTAGAATAAATTCACAGGGATTCAACACCACTACTATAATATCCCATTTAAAACATTCTACCCCATGATTAATATCACACTGTCAGCACCTCTGGGGTGACCATTGAATCTCCCCTATAGGAGTATCCAAATGCAAAGGTCGAGCCAAATGCTCAGTAAGAATATTATAGTCTCGAACTAAGTCTACAACAAGTAAATAATGGATTAGAATTGTGTCAATAAGCACTACTACTAATGTAGGGAAGATATAGATTTTACATCAAATCATCCTAGGGTTGTCAGGATCGTGAGCCTCTACTATCTATCGTTGGGCTTGTCCTTGTCCAACCACTCCCTGATCATATAGTGGACCACCTTGGGGTGGTGGTTGTAGTGCCTAGTGACCCCGATAACCTCCAGCTACATGTCCTGCTCCCCTGACTCATCTATCAACTGCCTGATTCTCATGCTCTTACCATTGTCGCTTCCTTGGTGGCCACTCCACTGTTTTTCAATCATCAACGCAGGGAGTCAGATAGTCATGAGTTATGTGACCCTATCGCTTATAGGAAAAAATGAACTTGCCTCGCTGGTGGCTCCCTCGGCCTGTTCAGACTCGTACCTCTGACCCTATGTCCTAGAGTTTCCCTCTAGAACGTCTAGCCTGAATGGGCTTTGGCTTCGTCTGTCTAATTCCATCTGCAGATGAATCTTCTACTTGTCGTCATGTAGGGTCTCTTACTACCGGTGCCTGCTTGACACAGAATTTATTCATCAAAAAATATTAGTGTAGAACCCCGGATGACTTAGTTATTCTAAGAGAAACTATCGTAGCTCTGATCTATAATCGAAGCCCGTACTCAAAATTCTGGGATCTAATGTAAGGGGTACCATACTAAACACACACGTGCGGGCGGATCCTATGTATGGGTGAGTATAAGAACTCAATTGGGGACCCTGAAGCCCCAAAAGGTTTCTCAGTAGTATACAAAGGAACAAATTAAAATAAATACCACTATGGAAATCTCACAGGAATATCAAAATCGTAAAGAAAAAACAAAAAAAGAAATCTCACTATAACGGTATAACTTCATGGTTACAAGGATAGGGTTTACTAGACATAATGATAGATCATTCATTCTATAGTAACTCTACTGTTGACTTATATAGGTCAATTTATGCAGACCCGTATTGGTCGGTATATGCTGACCCGTATTGGTCAATGGTTCTGACCCGTATTAATAGCTGGTGAGGACCTATATCGGTCACTCGTGCTGACCCATATTGGTCACCGGTGATGACACATATTGGTCACTGGTATAGAGGTTGGAATGATTAGTTGTAATGATAGATCATCCCACTCTAGATTTTTTGATGATGACCAGTATTGGTCACTCTTCTTCTTCATGTCACTGCCATCCACTGGATTCTCGTACGAAGCATGCTTGATATTCAGAAGAGTCTTCTTGTAATGTCAGCCGTCATATTTCAACTGGTACTATGTCTTGATAAAATAATACCCAAGAGACTTCCCCATCACAGGGTGCCCAACATGATAGGTGGTGCATCGATCGAACACCCGATCTGTGAGATATGGGTACTTTTGTAAAAAGGGTCTGGTTGGATTCAATTCTGATCCATCCTAGGATACATGTTAAACTATGTCAAACTCACGTAGAGTGGCTCCGAAGGATAAAAATTTCACAAGGGTCCTTATTCATCATATGGAGTGTCGATCAGACGTCCAGTCTGTTAGTATCACCCCTTTCTGTGAAATGGGGGTGATCGCACCACAGAATTACCCAGATAAGTCAGGTACACGAGAATATTACCAATGAGACTAATTCCGAAAATGGGTCCCAATGATGCAAATGGTGTGTCAAATGGACACAAGGTTTTTCAGTTATGGGAATTTCTTTATTTGGGGGCTGGTTGGATCTTTGCCCGGTCCGACTCGGTTAGTCTGTCCTGACACAATGGGACTCATAGTCTACTTTACTCTGCCCTAGTCCAACCAGTTATGGGTTAGCTTGGTTCACTAGGTCCAGCCCATCGGGGTCATTCTATCTAGTTCACAGGCCCGGGTTGTGGTTGGCCGGCCCCATCGGGTGGGGCTCAACCAACCCACACTGGCCCGCTGGGCCGTGAGTCTGGCCTGGCCTACTGGTCGGGTTTGCCCCACTGGCCAACTTGTCTTCCCAACCAACTTGGTTGGTCTTGCCCATTAGGGAAGCCCACTTCTTCTAGAAGGTTGACCAATTTCTCAAACCGTCCTAGAGAACGCATGGCCATTTTTTTTCACCTGGTGGGGTGTTACCACACCTTGCATAATGGTCAGCCATGGGGCAGAACAGTCTTCAACCGATGTGGCATGGCGTCGGGCCGTGCAACCCCCTACAGCTGCTGAGGTAACCTGTGGGCACCTCCCTTCTCCCATATGGCTGGCTCGGGCCGACCACCTCTAGCCACATTGGCACGTGATGGTGTACCGCCTTTTCACCCCCCGCGGCCAGTTGTTGCAGGCCTCATCCGGCCACTGCTGGCTGGCACCAGCGGTTCTTTATTCGGGCCACCAAACGTGATCTAGTAGTCCGTTAATAGTTCCATATATGCTTTCATGCCTCCCAGACTCATGTTGTCATAGCGTGACCCTCTGTCTCACATTGCCTCAAAACATAGGAAATTCATCCCCAAAAAACGCAACATGAACAAAGCAGTGGAGGGTCCGAGCCCTGTTCGTTAGGCCTGCGCCCTCTTCGTTATAATGAGTACAAGAGGGATAATATTTATCTAATATTAAATATTATATAAACATATTTTAATAATGTTAAACCAAAACCAAACATAAACCCCCCACCTGGATGAGACGTCCGCTTACGACGATCGACAAAACCTCATTTGTTGGTGTCATCAGTACTTGAATCGGTGCCGCTCATCATCGCTGGCTGAATATGGTCTTGTCCTCCAGGTGGATGTTGTAGAAGGACTTCACCAGAGTCTCCTTACATGAAGAATCTATCCAAAACCACAAAACAAGCTCCATTTAAATTGGAGGGGGAAATGTGAGTAACACATAGAAGAATTAATGAGGTTGATTAAATAAATTAATGATATTATTTTAATTCACAACGAAGGGGTTACAAAAATGACGAGTCATTCCACTAAATGGAATGACAAGTCACCAGTCCTACATCCGCTACTCATCCATTAGAGAAAAATATAATAAAATAACAATTACATGTTATTTTATATTTATTTATAAACTCCAAAAACTATCTTTTTCTATTGACCAACTGCAGTCGAAGTGAACCTTCCCTTAACCAAATCACAATTCTTCAGATTAAACACTGACCTCAGATTTCAATTCTGAGCACTGGTTCAAATGATAAAAATTCCACCCGTACGTTTACTAAATGTACCTTAAAAATGTTCAAAAAATCATTTTGGGGACACCGTTCCTCAGAATCACTCAACATCTATTTTCACAAACTCATAATAATATAAAAACCATTACATTTAATTTTTTGGGTCTTTACATGAACTATAGTTTCAATTCATTAGAAGCTTATAAAGGCTGTTATTATATTAAAATAAATGTTATATTATATGAGTAATATATAACACTTTAATTTAACACATTGATGTATCTCATTGGTTTCCATACAAGGGGAAGAAATTATTATTGAGTATAAACTATAATATTTTCAAAAGTGATAATAGATTAATATTTTTAATTGGTAGTAGGATGAAAGGAAGTGTAATATAAGATATGGATAAAAAAATTATATAATTTAATGTTAAGTAGATTGAATACCATTATATAGTAGTAATATTGATTTTATTATAATCATAATGAATATAAATTTCTCTCAATAAGGGAAATGACTACAATAAATTCATAAAAGAACAAATACAGTGAAAGAAGAAGAGATTTATGTTCTACCATAGATTTGTAGAACATTCCTATTATATTTTTTACTATTGATATAGATGTTGTAAGAAATTACCTTACATGATTTAAATTGAATGTGTTAACTTTTTATAGTAAATAGACTAGTCATATATATAATATTTTGAATTTTTATGACATGTGTGTTTGAGTTAAGAATTATCAATAATTGATGAACTATAATACAATAGGGATAAACCATGTTGATTATTTTTAATTTTGTTTGATTTCATCCAATAATTCTAATGATCAAATTTTGAGTTTAATATATTTATTATAACATTGTATGTTTTTCCTTTAAATAATAGAAACAAAATCCATTAATGATGAAATGATAAAATAATAAAAGGGTAAAATATATATATATTATAGATGATTTCCAAATTCACCCTTTCTCTCATTATTAAACCCATTAGAATGTAAATAATGTCTATATTCTAACTAAATACAAACATGTACAAGAATACTTATATCACGTGAATAATATTTTTCAATCATAGACATGTCATGAAGAACAACCCAAATTAATCATAGTAACATTGAACCTAATATAAATAACCATGATAACCATAAAAATACACTAAAAAATATCTCGGAGTTTTACAATATAGACCAATATAAATAGATCATAATGTGTACCCACGACTATAAAAAAATTCAGTAATAAAAAATGACACACCACTCTATGATGTTGTCTAATGGTAGAACATTAATTTCAAATCACATAATATTATAACCACATTTTGTTATGAGTGATATGTATCAACACATAACCTTTTAGAATCACACATCATGAGTGTTAGTTTATGTTAGAATACCATACTCTATCATCTTATCTTTACAACTATCACCTTACCGCAATATCTATTTTGTGGGGGTATAATTTTCAAAATTGTTTATATACATATAGAATTCACTTATCATTATAAGTGAATAATGAAAAATAAATATTCTAGTAGTGGTTTTATTTAGTGGTATTTCTAATATTACAAAAAAACAAGAAATAAAGTCAAAACATCCAATCCTAAAAGGATTTTCTCATTCTCATGGTAAAATGTGAAATTGAATATTTGAAATATTGTCAATGTGTTTTGAATAAATCAATGATCCAATGTACCATTTAAATATTCATGTAATTATGTTAACACCCACATATTATCTATTTAATCCATATGAAAATAATCCATATCCACAATTTTTTGGGACAATTTGTTTTTAATATATTCATTAAGTTACAAAATGTTTAAAAAATAGATCAAATCATCCAGTATATAGGACACTCATGAAAATCATACAATAACAACCATTATTAAAAATTAAAGAAAAATTATAATAAAAAAATAAATACATACATATGTTCTGAATAATAATTCCATTATGATATAAATTTACAAGATAGGCAAGTGGAATTTTTTATTTCATATTTCTTGGTTAATACCCCCATGAAGGTGGGTGTTCTACTAACAAGGGTGTTCTATGTTATACACTCATAACTGATACATTACATGTGTTGTGGTATTAAAATATAAATTATATTTGCTGATATATTTAGTTAATAACATGTTCCCCCATGTGATTCGGGGGGAAAATTATGTGTAGAGCTTCATCAGACCATTCATACTATAAAAAAGAATAATTATATAGTCGCACAATATAATAACTAATAATTCATTAATTAATTGATCAATTTAATTTCTTGTCAACCACTGAGAGGGACACACTCAATATTGTAATCATGAAAATAATGTTTCTTCCATTTCATGTAGTAATTTGTATGATTAATATTGGGTAATTATTTTTTTATTATTTGAATTCTTTATCCTTTAGAACATTTTGAAGTACTAAATTATTTACATAACCAATCCAATAACAAATTATCATTTTCTGTGTGTATTCTAAAGTGGAAAAACACCCAATATTCTATATATTTTATAATGTATCCATTTCTTATGAGATGTAGTTTCTCTCAATGACCACATCACCTTGATAAAAAAATCCAACATGCCATAAAATCAAAATCTGGTGGTCTATAACATTCTTGATCACTAAAACCATTAGGAAAATGATTAGGTGACCACTATAATAATTAATATTATAATTTCTCTTCCATATTATTAATTAAAAATATAATTTTTCAATTACATTTGTACACGTGTATAAATATTCTTAATTCTGTGATTAGATGTGGTTAATGTTAAGATAAATAAAACCATTGGGGGCTTTGTGAGGGGATGTCTCTAAAACAACCCCAGACACCTATCCTCAAATTTTTTATTTTTATTACAAAATTTAAATAAAAACAATTAATTAAATTAAATATATATTAATATCACATATTATCTATTTCTGTAAATTAAAATTTACTTATATTGTTGAAATCATTTATCTCGATATCACAATAATGTTTTGTTTAAATATTTTAGAGAGTTCATTCTCCTCAATGACAATGAAATCACAATATAATAGTGATTTACTAATATTAATAATTTTTGAGCCATCATATGGTTTTTAAAATAAAACATTCAAAACATCACTCATTATGTAAACACAATATATAATTTAATAGTGTGACAATGATTTCATATTTTTTAATCTCATTTCCATGAAACGTTATTATTTAATCTTACGTCCCTCCACAGAAACAATAAATGTCTAAAGTTTTTACTTTTATGGAGTCATATGTAAATTATTCTATTTATTGATTCATCTACTAATGTTATCAAGAAAATATTAAGTGAATTGTTTACAAAAAATTGAATATGTGAAATATAGATTTAAATTTCATATTGGTGTAGTAAATTACATTGTCTCCAACTTTAATGCATATTAATATAAGAATGATAAACAATCAAATAAGTAAAAATATTGGAATTTTTTATTTATCTTATGTTCATAAGTAATATACATTATGACATCGTGCCTCTATGAGACCTATAAAATTTAAATAAACATCATGTTAGGACGTTATCACCACAGTTTTTCAATGAATATCATATTTCCATAATATTTAATACCCCTAATCAATCCTATGATTTGTTTGATATAGTGATGTTTAAACTATTAAACATGGTATACACAATGGACCTTATATTTATTTATTTTAAATATAACATCTATAATTAAATTACTGATATGGATTGATATTTCAAATTACTTGACAAACCATTGGGATATCTGTATTACCTATCCAAATATACATTGGGATTGATATGATATGAAACATTGGAATACATGTTCACCTATTTCCAATTGTATCATCCTTACATGGGATCCACTTATCCCATTGTCCATGATTGTTTTTCACATGGCCTCTAATGTTCCTCCCCATATTCCAGAGGTTGTTGACTAGTAGTGGGGGTGTCAAGGTTTTATGGTGGAGAGAATATACCCTCCTATGAGAGTTTAACAATAGAAATAAGTATAATTATACAACATCAAAAGCATATATAAAATTACAGAAGTAGTACATAGTGGAAGAATAAAGAACTAAATAGCTATGTAAATCTTTCAAAATCCACATTGGTGTGTCATATACCAGGATGCATGGAATGAAGGTATAAAATTAAATAACAAGAGATATACATAAAATCATACTATACAAAAATTACAAAAAAGAAAAAATACTGCTCCACCAGCATCTCATGTGTATGATCGGCCCCTTGAACCTTCACTCAAAAAATAAGTAAGCATGTCATATTTTAGTAGTAGGACACATTCCTTTATTTTAACATAGAGAGAAATAATATTCTTGGATACCAAAGGAATCTTTATCATGGTGTGAGATAAAATCTCAGCAGTCCACCACCAATGGCGTATATAAGGAATCCAATTGGTGTTTATAACTAAATTGTGTATATGTATAAATGAAATAAAAAAGACAAACTGAATAAATAAAAGATAGCCCACTCAGGTTTCTATATGGCATCTGGGGACTCTACAAGAATCATCTTATGGCTAGGTTGAACATCGAATCAGTCACTATATATATTATAATAATATATATAGATTAGTCATATATTGAATCCACTTATATGAACCAAGTATGTGAGGGAATAATTGTCCATATAATAAGAATACTTGGTGCTGGATGGATTGGGGAAAACTCTGACATCCATGACTAGTCTAATAATACTATAATATCATCTAATTGGGTACATTCCCAATATGTCATAGTGAGTGAGATAGTCCACGCTCATCACTCAAGATGGAGAGTGTGTCATCATGTCAACACCTGAAAAAAGGATTGTAGTGTGTGAAGTCCTTCATCTTAATAGTTCCAATGGTGTGAGAGGTCATTCTTACCAGCCAATGTAGGGGATCATGATATCATATTGCCCAATAGAACCCTTAACATCATATCCTGACCTATATAATGTGATACGTCTTTTTATAATATATTACATGATGTATTACCTATCATGTTCCATGGTCACAAAGCCATATATAGAAATAGTCATAACAGTTAAATTTAGCATTTGATAAGGGAATCCATAATAGGAATGACCTTGACACCCTTAAGTCATTTCATTCTGACCAATATTTTCATTAATAGAAAAGGAAACCAAATCACTATTTACATTACATTAATAAATTCAATTAAATTATCTATGGGTGGTAATTCATTTTTTTAATCAAATACATTTAAATGGTGACATGGCTAATAAGGAAATTATCAACATGAAAAATTCCAATTAATGGTCTAATAAGAACACTTGAGGTAACTTGGTTACTTGTAAATATTCACATAAAAATGGAAATTTCATTTAAAAGTCTAGGAAAAGTCTAAATAGAAATTCTATGAATTTGGAACAATTAACCGTAGTAGAGAATTCAACACGGAACACCTAAGAGGTGTCCACAAATAAGTTAAACAACCTGTCAACTAATATACAAGGATCAATGGGAGTGAATCTAGGTTAATTTATCATTTTGATATGAATAATTCAATTAGAATGTGATGTTCATAATGAACAAGAATGCAGAACAATGAAAAATCTAAGAAACATAATACATCATGGTAAAAATAATTATAAGACCTCCATCAAGGCCATTGACAATTCATCACCTAATAGAAGCATAAAATTTCATTTAGGTTGGATGAAATTAGTGAAAAAGTTAAATTACCTAAATATAAGTCAAAATCGATTACACGAAAATAGCATAATGGATCTAAAGGTAAACTAAAATAGGATAGGAGCTTATTAGAGAGCCTGTGACTGTCTATCTAATACATTAGTTAGATCTTGATTCATAAAAAGATCTTCAGAAATAGCCTAAATAATAGATTTAGGAGTTTGTAAATATATGGGAATCCCATTTTACCTACTGTAGAAAATAAGGAGGGAATAATTATTGAAATATAGAGTTAATTTTGAGAAAAATATAATTTTATCCACAAAAAAGGTGGCAGATGGTTTGTCCGCGCATTTTAACAAACTATGCACAAAATATGCTCATGAAACTGCCTAAGGAATTTCCAAAAATGGTTAAGGAACAGAATTTCCCAAACCTTGTGGAAACCCACATTTAGATGCCTGTATTTTTTCACACTATTATTCACATAGAGTGAGACAATTTCAGAAAAACATTATGGCTCATTCTATACCTCTGATTTCCCCCACACGGCTTGTAGAGATAGTGTTTATTGGGCTGCATGATGTCTACAAACCATGAAACCAATTCATTTTTTTCTATAATAAAATATTCATGCTCTGAAAAAGACCTTTATGGTCTTGATATTTCCTTTAGGTTATAATGAACCTTTACAAAGACTAATCTATGAATTATAATCGAAAAACCATGATCCATACCATCATGAAATGATGGGTTGTTACAACCTATCACCCTTAAATAAAATATTCCATATTTTGGTCTTCTGAGGGTATATATATCTTCATTGAAGAGTTTCCACCAAAAATCTCATACATTAACATCTGATTCCCATGTCACATTGTCTACCTGACTGTGCCACCAAATGAAATGTACAAAAAATTGGCCATCCTCAGAGTTTCTTTATTATCTGATCTACAATACGAATGAGATAATCCTAAATGGAATCATCTACATTCAATTAGACCTCATCTATCTAAAATACATGTGATGGGTGTAGATAATATCAACAAATATGAGATGATGAATGAAATAATGCATAGAACAACATCTCAAAGAATGTTTTATCTATTAATCCACTGGTTTATTTCATTCCACAAACATGAAGGGTATAAAAAACATAAGTTAGAGATCAAATTACTTTAAAATATGTCTATTTCCCAACCTAGGTGATTTTAATAAGAAAAAACCAATCTCTGACCTCAAACTCTAGAGGTCGCCGATGTATGTTGGAATAAGATTATTTCATGGACTTAGATTTCATCATTCACCTTTTGATCAGTTATACTTTCTATATAGTATCATACATGAGGCACGGTCTATGAATGGCTTCCTCCAAATCTTCTATCCATAATAGAGGTAAAAAAGGCCTACCATATAAGGATTCATAGGGATCTATCTTGGTTGTAGCCTAAAATTTATTATTAGAAGAGAACACAATGAGGAGAATCAATTTCTCAAAGGAATCCACAATATCAAGGAAACATGAATAAAACATGTCCTCTAACACATAAATCATACACTCCATATATCCATCAGACTATGGGTGATAGTTCATTATTAGATTCACCTGTTTTAATAGGGACTTCTGCAACCCCTGCCAGAACAATGATTTAAAGAGAGTGTCCATATATGAAATAACAGAACAAATAGATCGATGAATATTTTAAATATACCATTCATAAATCCTCTATAGCTTATTTAAAATGGATCTATCTCACATAGTAATGATATGTGAGACCTCCATCAAATGATAAAATAACACCCACATAATATCGTTTCCTCATGGTGGTCTATGTAGAATAGTCATGAAATATATTGAAATTGCTTCCAATTTCAACTCAATAATGGAAAATCAATATAAAATCCCACCATGATTCTGATCTTCCACGTAATCCCACTAATAGGTGGGACACAATGTGATTAAGTTGTATTTATTTCATGTCATAAAAAGCCAAAAATACTGGCGATATATGTCTCGATACATTTTGGTGACAGAAGGGTGAACCTCTCATGATGAAGTTTTGAATTTGGGAATTAGCCCATCTATAATGTCTATTGTGAGTTATAAATTCCAATGAAATTGAAATGTATCATCCACATCCACATCCAAACCAAAATATGTGTCATTCTATGATGTTTCTTTACCTTAGGAAAAGTCCCTCATGATCAGATAGCTACCTCACTCTTAATAGTTCTATAAGAGTAGAGGTCACTACTAAGGCTAAGAGGATATTCTTACCATGGTACTTTGGAACAAAAATATGCTTCCTTGAGAATGATGCAATAAGTTTCCATTTAGCACTAGATTCCAAAAAATACATTGTATGAGTATTTTTTTCATATAGAATCATCCACAACATAATCTTTATCATGTATGTAGGAAATATCAAAATCGAATGACTATAGGTGATCTACCCACATGTGATGTTTGATATTTAGATCCCGGTATGGAAAAATTTACTTGAGACTTTTGTGATATTTGAACAACATAAAATGTTCTCCAAGTAGGTATTGTATCCAAAATCATCAGACGGGTATGATAGTAGTAATCTTGAGTTCATGTTTGGAGTAATTACACATGAGATTCCAAAAATGATGATACCCATACCAAAAGAATCATATTTTCTATATCCAAATTTCTCCAAGATCGATAACTAATGATTGAAAATATAATGGGTATCTCATACCAAGTTTTGGTAGAATCTATATTTTTGTTGATGTCCAAAATACATTCAACTAGATAAAGAAGACATCAATTTCTTCTGATGATAATAATTTCACACCTTTCATTATCATGCTCTTAAGAGATGTCGCATGACATGAGAAATCATTAATGTAGAATCATTAATATTCAGTCGGCCATAAGAAACTCTATATATATATGATGTTCTTAGTACCCTTTATAAAACTATATCTCTGACATTCTTTGGGTCTACTCAAACTACTATCTGTAAAATAACGTAACATAGGATGTATATATTATTGAACAAAAAGTGAAATTTACTAAGCTTCGTATAAAGTTGATGTTTTATTAGTTCATTCAAAACTATATCAAGATGGTTGGTAGAGTCATGTATGGATCTTTATTACATAAATATATCTTCAATAAATACTACCATGAATTGATATATATATGGATGGAGAATCTAAATCACAATAGTGAAGAAGGCTGTAGCTGCATTCGTGAGTTTGAACGACATAACCAAGTACACGTTGAGACCCAAAAAACCCTTGAAATCTCTGTGATATATGTATGATGGACAAAAATGCACCTAGTTACATGATAACCACAAATATATCCGTGTTAACTTTCTCTCTCTCACATATCACCCTCTCCTTTAATATTATTAGATTCGTTTACTATTCTAGTTAGTGGGTATCAATTCATTATCGTGAGTGGGTTCAGCCAATTTTTATTTGCCCCGAGATTGTGGGTAACATCTACCTTCTATTAAAATGAACTGTGAAACATAAAGAATTTGATGGGGAATATGAATAATTTAGCATATATATCCTCTAACTTATTCTTTAGATCTATAATCTCCATATGTTCCATCCTATATGGATGAATAGTCACAGGTGCTACTCATAGAACAACCACAATGGTGAATTCAACATATTGTACTCGAAGTAGTCCAATTTTTTTTCAAGAAGGGTTCCTCCAAAATGATCTACTATATGAGAAAATAGAATTGGTCATAACCAATTTTCCTCTAAAAAATAATTGGAAATATAATCTATTACACAACCGAACCACTGATGCTCGGGTCCGGATCTTGTAGTATACACATCCCATTATCCATTATGTGCATTCCTATAACCCTCTAGTTGTGTAAGAATCACCCTCCAATGATAGCAATCAATATGGGTTCGATATAGAAATAATCATCCCATTATAATGATTATTTCAAAGCTTGTCATATCAAGGATATAAAGATTAAAAAATAAAAGGTATCCATGGATCTCAAGGGGAAAATACTTACAACAGAAAAAGCCCTATGATCAGAAATATAGCGACGTATGAAGTATTAAAACACCATGAAAGTGTTTGATATTGAGGGCCAAAAATCCCATAATGGTCTCAAATATATAATATTGAGACATGTTTTTGTTAAATAAAATAGATAGAAAAGTGGAGACAATCACAATAGTTCCTCGAACAACAAAATGTTCAGTTCTCTACTTCTTTGGCGAAGGCTTCAATACAACTTACTAGAATTTATTGTGGAATTCAATAACTTCTTCACTTCCCTGAGCAAGACCAATCTTCTGTAAATTATAATCATAAGCCAAACTACCTATTCCTTGACTCCCACCTCAATAATATTGGATGATGGTATTCTAGGTACCACCTAGGTGTGATCCTACTAGCCCCTTCCTCAATTTTAAAGTAGGTTTATATCTTCACTCCGTAGGCCATGATGGAAAATTCCTGCAGAATTGATTGATATTCCCCATCCTAACATGGCCTCTACACTCTATTATATCATGAAAAAATTATGGTTTCATGTATCCTTTATTTCTCCACTAGTGATATATTAGAAATATTTCAGCATGAATAGCCTAACTATGGTTACCTCCATGATTATCCTCTTAACTTATCTTTCTCTCAGAAGAGGAACCACTCATAGATCTATGTTAATAACCTCCCTAACTCGCAACATCATCTTCCCTCATGTTTTTCTCTATAATAAGGGTATTGTTTATGCAATATGATATGGTTTTCAATAAAAATACACTTTTGTTCCACTTGATGGTTTATACCATCCCATCCCTGAATTACATGATGATCATAAGGGTGTCACACACTGGAGTAGGGGAGAACCGCAATAGCTCTATGAAATCGGAAGATTATCTTGTAACTGACATGATCCCCTAATAAAGGATCCAAAATTCTCTAGATATGTTATCCCTAAGAGTTTGTGTAATCAAATAGTAATATAAGATCATCTGGAAGTTTTCCTTGATCATATCTCTAGGTGTCCCTGCTTGGGTGATACCATCACACCAGTTCATATAAAAACTATATAGAAAATAGGAACCTAATTTTTCCTTCCACTATAGTGGTGTCTATAAATTATCATATATGGATATAATAGCTTTTATCCATGAATGAAGAGAATGTGATCTCATATCCCTAAAAACTTTTGGAGGATTCTACTACAGGAAATCCAGATTCGTCTCCTCTATGATCAGGGTCAGCCGAACAACATCCATCATACTATGTAACATACATAATATGAACTTTTCAAACATGGAATCTGTACACATTTTAATAATATGTATATGAACCGTAGATGGAATTGTATGAGGAATCAATGGGGAATCATGCCCTACCACCTCATGTTTATGGTCATCACACCCTTCAGGGTGTTTAACCAGAGATCTTCCTGGAGAAATAAACCTAACAATCCAAAAAATGAGTTAGAATATATTTTAAATAGTTTTAGTGATTATAGATAGAAAACTAGGATTGGATAAATGATTGTTACCCATTTCAGCCTAAAATTCCTATCTAATAGGTAAAAAAGACTATAATGGCTATAAAAACACAAGAGATACCCCACTACCCACAACTATGGGTTGCCTTGGTTGTAATCTTATATTTCACATATGACGGATAATAACTTTTACTTTAAAATCCAATTAAATTTACATTTTTTCTTGTTCAAATATTTAAATCACTTTAAATGGTGGCATTAGGTGGATTACCATTTTATATCCAAATGGGACAACACACCTTATAAACAAAAATATATCATCCACTTAACCCATAATATAACACATTCTAATCCATATGAACAATGGTTCATGGATAAATTTTCCCAAATTGATTTCTTAAAGTGTCCTCTTTAACCTATTTAGGAAAACACTCTTAGGTTGAGGCAAGCACATTATGTATCAATTATGTTTTCTAATACCTTCAAGATGAGTTATCACAATTTAATAACTATTCATGTCACTAACAATATATACAAGAAAATGCATGCTAAAAATAAACTTTTCATGGTAAAATATGTTGAATATTAGTCCTATTGTGCCTCTAGGGGCACATGGTAGGAAATTACATCATTTCACTAGACCATGGTAAAGAAATCAAAATTTTAATCATACCATCATCAATAGAAACATAATACATGTGTGTCACCCAATAACAAAGTCACATAAACTGTTAATGAAATAACTAATAAATTAAATTACCCATCCTAGGTGATATTGGATTTCCCTATACATGGGTCAACATCATCATGGAATATGTTCAATCCCAAATCTCTTTAACATCTAGTCTCTTATGTAATACCCAAAAAAATAAGGAAAATAATAATTAATGCTCTAATACCACTTCTTAATGTCACGGACCAGGTTCTACTAAGCCTGTGCCCTGATCCAGTGGGACATATGGCCTCAAACACACCTCAATATATACCAATGACTGCTAACTAAGAGTGTGGGCGTAAAAGTGGTATGGTGGGGAGACTATATAGGGTTATGAGAGTGGTAAAATTGATACAACAATAAACACAAAAAAATATAAGAATCATAAATGACCATAAAAACTAAATAGACATGCGTGGAATCATAATACCCAAACAACTGATAATAATACGAAATTCATTAGGTAGTGTCAAATACATGGATGCACGGATTGATGGTATACAATAGGGGAACATGGGATAGACATAAATTCATGCTATAAATAAATTACAAAAATAATAAAATTATTGTCTAAAAGTATCTCTATTGTATGCTCAATACTCTCCTCCTATGATCCAAGTATAAGTAGTCATATCAAAGACTTGTAGTTGGGATCATTCTTATATCAAGACCTATAGAAAAATAGTATCTTCATGTACCAAAGGAATACTGAGTAGGTTCTGAGGTAAAATCTCAGATGTCCATCACCAATGGTGTCTATATATAATTCAAGTAATGTTCATAACTAAACAGTGTATAAGTATAAATGAAATAAAAAGAAATTCATAATAAATAAATGAAAATCAGCTCTGAATACTATCTGAAACATGGTGGTTGTACCTGATTCAGCTCCAAAAAAGAACAATGTTAGATAAATCACTATATATATAGTAATAGAATATATATATATAATTTAGTTATATATTTGATACACCTAAATGAACCAAGTACATGTGGATGTAAGTGTCCATACACCCAGAATACTAGTTGGTGGATGGACTGAGCCATAACATAGACATCCATGACCATTTTGATGAGCCTATAAGCTCATGAAATAAGGTAAATTTCCTATATCTCATAATGAGTGTGAAATTACATTCATGTCAGTTGAGATTGAGAGTATTTCAACATAAGAACACTCAAATAATGGAACATGGAATGTGAATCCCATCATCCTAATCACATTAACAGTGTGATACATCATGATCAATACACAATATATGGAATTGTGATTCCAACTCTGTCAATAGAACCCTTAAAATAATACCAATGCATATATTCCATTAATAAATATATTTATATCATAATATATGAGGCATTAGCACTAATGTTTCATGGTCACCAATCCATATATATACATAGTATAAATAGTCAATTTATAATATGATAAGGATGTAAGAAATATGCATGATCTTGACTCCCTTCAATAATTTGATTCCAACCATTCCTTTCAATTAAAGAAAAGAAACCCGTAAAAATAAACATTCCATTAATACATCCCATTTCATTATCTAAGGGTGTCAAATCATTATATATGATTAAAGTCCTTTTAAATGGTGAACTGGTCAATATAGAAATTTTCTACATGGGAAATTATAATTATAAGCGGGTATTGTATTTATTAGTTACCTTCTGTTCCTTTAAATATTCATATAACATGATACATTTAATTTAAAATTCATGATGATTGCAGAATAGAAAATTCACGTATTTGGAAAAATTATCCTCAAGGGGTAACTCAACGTGTAACCCACAAGGGGTGTCTATAAACAAGATAAACATCCTTTAAACTAAAATAAAAAGATCATATAGAGTGTATCATGGTGAATTGTTCAATTTGATATGAATAACTCTGTTAAAATGTCCTTGTAGAAAAACATGGCATACAAGACATTGAAAAATATAAAAAAACATCAACCCTTATGGAAAAAATGATGATACCACATGACTCAATTAGGTTCATGATTAATATTCTGTTTTAATCATTTTCTTAGAAGTAGGTAAGAAGAAATAGAACACACGATCCAATTCCGTTAATATAGGAAAAAATATTTTGTACCTAAATATCACAATGGAACTATATATAAACAAAAATATGAATGGATAATATTGAAGAGCAATGATAAATCTATCCATTAGTTCCATTGAATCATGATTCAGACTTCGAAAGGAAGAGATAGCTCAAATACTATATTAATGAATTTAGAAAGCTAGAAGAGAAGAAAATATATTTCATCCAATACCGAAAATAAAGAGGGAATAAGAATCTGTAAAAATATTTAATTGGGGGATTAAATGTCATTTACCCCCCCCCCCCCATGAAGGGCTCAGATTTTTTCTGCATGGTTTAAAAAACCATGCACAACTCATGATCATTAATTTGATTATATAATTTTCATATGATTAATGTTCATAGTTTCTCAAACCATTTAAAAAACATGTGAAAAGACAATATCAAATGTCTGTATTTGTAAGTTTGATCGTTCAACTTGAGGTGTATGGTTTTAGGAAAACTGTGAAGCTCCTAATGCACCTATTTTTCCTCTAGAGCGGTTTATAGAGACTCTGTGGACTAGTATTCATGGTTTCCACTAATTGTGAGGTTCATTAAAGTTCCCACTTTTTGTAACTCTGGGATCTGAATAAGCCCCTTACACTCCTTCGGTTTTTCCAGTCCATATTGAACATTTACAGTGATGAATTAAATGATTTAAATTGAAAAAAGATCAATAACTTCATGAAAATAATGATTGTTGCACAAAATATTGATTTCATTATCACTAATCGACATTTTAATTCTAGATACATTGAGTTATACTTATGCACCCATAAATTAATTTAGCATTCTTGGTAATATCTTGAAATATTATAGGTGCAATTACCAATGGATAAAAAAATTCATTCATTAGATGGGAAACCAAAACTCTCTTTCATAAATTACCTTATTTGAAATAATAAAAATTTTAAAATATAATTTATTGTTTTTTAAGGAACACCATTGTTGCATCGATCTAATTTTTGGTTGTGGTTAGTTGTTATTTTTTTGACATTAGTCATTAATGGTCTTGAAGTGCTGTTTGGAGTATGTTTTTATGTGATTAGATGAATTATAATGAGATTAGATGTTTATAGGTAGGGTTTATTCTTTTTATATGCATGGATATAACATTTCATTATTGTGAAGAATAAATGTTTGGGTTATTATGATATCATCGATAAAGGATGTTTCAGTTTAGATTTTCTTTAGATAATAAATGTACTAACTCATGGTGATGTTTTTTGTGAATATGCTTATTCTTGAAACAGATAAATGGGATTTGATGAAACATGCATGTTCAATTTGATGTTTTTTAGTGATCTGGAAATAAATTATATGGGTATATTGTATTTTGGATGCTTTTATATAATTTGGAATATCTATTGATAAATTTATTTTTGGTAATAATTTAATGGATTTGTCTAATGAAATGATAAATTGATAATTTCAATAGTAGAAAGGGTAATATATTAATTATAAAGTGTTATCCTACAATAAAAAAGTATTGATATGGGTATTCATAATGTTCATAAGATTTTTCTGGTATAGTAGAAGTGTTAGATGGAATATCATAAGAGAATTTTAATATAAAAGAAAAAATGTTAGAAGATTAATTCTATACTTTATAAATGTAAACCCAAACATGAAAAAATTATATATACAGATAAGGAAGTGTTAGTAATAGTAATGATAAACATTGGGTGAGAAATATGTCACTTTTAAAGAGAATCCTAGAAGTTCATAAGAGTAAATAAGGAATATCAAAATGTAAAAATTGCAAAAAATTTAAAAATAGCATACAAACACATTATAACATCTTGAAGATAATTTGAATTATGAAAAATTAAATGAAATTTTTAGAAGGGTAGTATGTCAGTTTAGAATGTTTAAATTATATATTTTTAAATTTAATCTATATTTTATAAGGGACATACTATTTGAGAATTTCTAGTATCAAGTTTAATCACAAGGAAGACATTAGAAGGGTAATTTACATCATTATATCTATTGAAGGATCCTACAAAATCAGATAAATAATAATATTATGTGTAGATTGAAGGTATTTTTTTTCATTGATTTGAATGTGATATGTATGTTGATTTTTTGGAACAGAAATAATGATGTAAGTGTTCAAGATTTTCTATGAGTATTAGCATGAATTAAGATTTTTTTCGATGTAAAAATAGTGTATATTTAATATAATACTTTATGTTTTCAAAATCATATCACAAACCTACACATGATATGCTTCAAACGATGTTATAGATCCCCACATACTAGAAAATGGTTTATATGAAATAAAGGATAACTATTGTTAATAGTTTCACATTAATCAATTGAATAGAAAATATAAAATTTCAGTAAAACAACATATATAAATATACATGTTGTAAAGTAAAATAATATATATTCAAATAAAAAAAAAATTAGTTCCTAAGTAAATATTGTAACAAAGGCAAGATGATAAAAAAAGAATCCAAAATACAAACCAATCCCATATACCCACCACCCTATAAGTGACCATCTATCACTCACCACATAATATTCCACAACCTATAGAACAATTTAAAAATTGACATCGAAAATTGGCCACAACCTTTGAAACATTAAAGGATAATAGCAGGACATTCATATATCCATTGGTATATTTATAGTATGATAAAAACAATCCGAGTAGGATTTTAAAAAATTGTTTGTGCAATTCCATTAAGATTTAAAATCATATATTCTAGTTTGAAATAAATTAAGAAAATATTTTTTTAAGACTAAATATGTGAAGCTAAATAATAAAACATTATATAATATAATTCTATCAATTTTTTTATATAAAATACTAATTTTTAAAACTCTTTAATAAAAACACATTTTTATAAAATGAAAATAATCACTATGAAAAATTATCTTATAAATAACAAAATTCATACAAGGTAACCCATTTCCATTTTAAATACATTATTTTAATTAAAAAAGTTAATTTTTAATAAATGTTTATAAAATCTTATAGAAAACCAACTAACACTACATTTGTATATGAAAAATATGAATGCGCCATGCCATCAAATTAAATTATTTCAAAATATATAAGAAACTGGCCAAAGGTTCCACATATTTCAAACAAAGACAACATATAAATCGAAGAAATCCTATACAACAATCCAGTAGTCAAGAATGGATTTCATGGGATCTACCCTAGATCATAATGTGATTTTTATAGGATTTTACTAAACATAGACTAACTTACGGGCCTAGTTTCATCCTATACACATTCCGCCTAACTATATTACACCCAATATTATTATGGGAATCCCCCACATAGTCTTAGATAACAGTATTGGGGATAATAGTACTATGATAATATCTAGTGTAGCATAAATTTGGTCATTCCACATAGGTACCTAGGTCTCATGACTAAGAAAAATTAAATGTGAAAAACATTCATCAATCAATACAATCATCACAATAATAATAATAAATCACCACCTCCAAATACATCATATGAAATTTCTCCTTGAGATCCATCACCTATTATCCATATACATGAAAGAATAACTATATAGGGAGATATGTGAATGTGGTTCTGAGTGGGTATCACACACCCACACATTTATAAAACCAATGAAAAGTTCCCAAAAGGCCTTATTTAATGATGAAAATAGGAAAAAAAAATCTTCTATACCCACAGGAAATTCATTTTTAAAACATATTATGAACGAATTCATATCAAACCATTATTGAAATAAAATTATTGAAATAAATTTCTATATTATAAAAAACAACTTAAAAGATTAAAAAATTAACCCTTTCTCCATCTTATAAGGTAAACGGGGTCAAAGCCTTTGATTACCAAAAACCCATTTTTATTTTTTTATAATTTTTTTAAACACTAGAATTATAATAAATCCATTGAAAAACTAAAAATACCATTTAATAATTTTTTACAATTAGAAAAACTATTTAAACCAATCATAGACCTTATTTAGAACAATCACATATAGTTATAATTTAAGAAATAATGAATTTTTAATTATCAATCACATAATGACATGCTAAATTATGAATGTAAGAAAAAACACTTTTCTTAGTTAAGTGAATATCAAGTTTAAAGTAATTTCTTATGATGAAAACTTATCAAACAATGCCTAAGGAATCTTCCATAAGCCTAAGAAACCAAATCACACTTACATTATTACATCCCAAACTCATAATGTAATTTTTGTGGCTATTAGGTTTTATCAGAAGGGAAGAAATCCAATGTGAAATTAATGAAAACATGGAGGAAATATCTTGGGGTCATAAATGGAGGGAGGTAGAGGCACCCTTCCATGCAACCGAATTTTGATAATCTAAGAGGAACATAAAATTGAAGGAAACCCCCAAAAATTCATATAGGGGGAATTTTGAAAAGAAAAATTTTAAACTCCTTGATGAATCGCACAGTTAGATCACACGTTAGTAAACCGTATGGTAGCTATGTGGTTTCTCTGGGAAGAAAACTTCCACCTATATCGTTCACCCATATGGTTAAGATAATTAATGTTCTAACCAATAAAGTCTATGAGAAGTGTTGTAACACTACACATGAGATACCCGCATGGTATTTATAACCTTGCACTACTACTGTGTGACACCTAAACCCCAAAAAATTTCATATTTCAATTAAAAAACTCTTGAACAAGCTAACAACCTCATAAATACACACAATAAATAAAATAATAATAGAGAAAAATTATCAGTGTTTCACGATTCTACCTACCATGACACATTCATCCCACCAAAATTCCTCGATATCAAATAAAACGATTGGAAGAAACCCTAACTCTAACGAACACTAAGTAGTGGGTGGTTAGGGAAAGAACTAAGAAGGTCATTAAAAATGAAAATTGATCATAATAAATTCACCCATAATAAAAAATGAACTATAAAAAATAATTTAATTGTGTGTAAGGATAAATCATCCACAATTATAATCAATATCTGTAAGTTCAAGAAGATAATAGGAGAAAAAGACATTGAATATGTATACCACCATTTAAAATTAATAAATAATGGTTGAAACTGAACGTGAAACACATGTCAAGAAAAAAAAACTAAGAACCTCATTATCACCAATCACACAAACACCCTAAACATAATATAAAACAAAATATTTATTAAATAACCAAAATATAAAACCACAATAGAGAAGTCAAACCACATGATTGTCTAAAAAAAGAGGTCATATTTTATTGTCCCATGTCACCGTACACCCCTTGGTAAAATATAACATCTACCATGGGAAGAATCTTATAGTGGTCCCCCAAAATAAATCTGACACCCTCAAGTGCTTACTAAAGGAAACACCAGACCTAACTACCAAAAAATTGACATATGTTACTTTCTATATTCAATTCATCAAGATCCAACTTCTATAAGGAATAACCATAGGAATCTACAACATCTAAAAAAATGACCCAAATATATCAGGAATATGAAATAACCAAAACTCACCTCAAGACACACGAGGAAAATCAATAACCTCTACTAAAACAAAACTATAAGAGAAATAATTAAGGTCCCAAAATTAATACCTCCATTACCAAAAAGGGGAATTCCATAAAACTTCCTTACCAACCATTACAACTAAAATCTCAACCTAATATTCATATCTAGGACATTTCTTTCCCTAATACCAACTTAACTAAAAACCCTCAATAAAATCCACTAAATAAAAGACTATAATCAATTTAGATCACCCAGAAAACATCATGATAATCCCCTCTTCAAATAAACCAAATCACTAAACCAATAAGGATAGAACATGGAACCACATCGAATAAAAACTCTTGAGGATTACGAAGTATGTTAAACTTATTCAATACGCCCTAAGATAAATTCAAGATCACCATTACATGATCTAGATAGAGTAGTATCTAATTCATGAAGTACTATAATGAGTACAGGTTTTTGATAAATTTTTTCCATAGCACTAAACCTGGAGTTTAGGTAGAGTTGGTGAGTGAGAGATCCACTCATAAGAAATATTAAAAACACCATAGTGACGTGCTCAATAAACAGACTTCTAAGTCTTCTTCAAAGAATATCTATAATAAATTCCCAAAATAAAATAAAAACCATACTAATATTCATTAAAACACCAATTATCTAATTTTAATACACACAACTGTAATATAAACATCTCAATTATAGTTAAAAATCACTTTCACATCTGATTTTTTACTTCTATTGATCAAAATCATCAAAAAAATAAAATTTTTATCAAAATAATCCATTTCAAAAATATTTGAACAATTTTTTTAAAAATGAAGACCTATCTACATTTTGAAAATATACTCAAATATTAGTTTTAAAAGATGAATCTATTTAAAAACACACTATAACTATTTCCATAAATCATTTAACATCCAATTTTTTTCAAATTAAGGTCAAAATATTTCCCTTCCCATCCAAGAAACTATTTTCTAAATAAAAACCTATTGTTTTTATAGAGGTACCAATGAATAAGATGTAAACCTAAATAGAAAAAAATTCAATAACATTAATATCTATAATAAAAATCCACTTAATTGCGCTCACAATTATGGTAAACACCATCCTAATTAATATATAGATTAATAAGATAAATATAATAAAACATAGGGGGAAAATATATGTATGATTAGACCTAGAGGCCAGAAAACCCTATGACAATCCTAAAATACCAATAGGAAAGGGTTTTATAACCAACCACATTGGATCTTTAGGGTTTTATATAACATGGATAAGTATATATGAAACATTGATTCCTTCACAAATTTTACCATAAAACTCTAATGTGACACCCCAAATCCTTAATTCTGTCAATGAGAATTCAAATATCATAAAAAATATTCAAAATTTAACTCAATATAAATCCTCAAATTCTAACATCTCATGGGGAATCCGCTTCAACGTAATGGGTAGTGATACAGAACCCATTTCAGATCTACCTCTTGAGCTCGGATGAGGATCCTAGTCTCTTATCTATCCCAACTCACCCTAGATAATATAATTGTCTATTTAATAACTAAGGATCCTTTGAAGAACCTATTTTCTGATAACATTTTATCTTAAATTTCACTAAGCCGACATGACCCATCACCTAAACTAGAACATGAAATGAGAAAAAAATAATTACTCATCATCATAGGTTGAAAAGCAGTGCATATATATCTAAGGAATACTATTGGGAATAGTTTCTTCCAAATCAAATGAAAAACAAATAAACTATATTAATATAAAAACCGAAATATATAATAACTCGTAATTTAAACCAACACTAAATTATAATAGTAAATGAATAAACATAAAAAATGGAATAAAAAACATAATGGAATGTGTAATGCTCCGACCCCAATTACCTGGTCATTGGTGCATTATTTTAATAAATTGGAATGACTACAAGAAATCAAGTCCCAAAGGACCAATCTGTTTAGCAGTCTTGGAAAACTGATTACATACATGAATGTTACATTACACGTTATAACATACAACACAACATAAATAATCCTTTATGAATTCCATTATTACCTTACCTTAATCCTTAATATCAGTTATAATACACTTCTTAGAATACTAGGAAAAATAAAACATAGAAAGGGGTGAGCTCAAACGCTTAGTAAGGGTAAGAAATACAACGAAAGATAACAGAAATTATAATCATGGTGAATAATTGAAAACACATTCCATTCCAATAATAAAAATAAATAATTTTTTGGAAGGAATATGATTTGAGTAAATAATTCCATAATAAAACAAAATCATGGGTATTTTACTAGTCAAATGGCCACATGAACCATAAATATTATTTTTATTATGAGGGAATGTATAATTCTAGAAATCCGGAAACATGTTGTCAAGGCCTCGACCAAGATGTATAGAAATGGTTAAGGCCTCGAGCAAAACCATACATCAAATTGGGAAAGGCCTCAGCCAATTCCACATCTAGTTGTCTCATGAGACCTACTGATGCATCGAGGAGCTATAGCAGGCTCCACCAGTCACATACTAGGTATAATACATTCCTCATATGAAAAGGTTGAAATACAACAAAAACATTCATATTAAAACTAGCATATGAAATGTCAATAATTTATCCATAAACTATGAATGGTATAAAAATAACACATCCACATTCAAACGTATCATGAAACCATCAATACAATATAGAAGAATTTTGTCATAATAAATCAACTTCAAACATGTTTAAAATCAATCAAAGGATGTTGATATATATGAAAATGATTTGTAACTCCCTTTGTGAGAAATATAACTTATTCATAAAAACATTTAAAAGTCACACAATTTAGAATAGAATAAATTTAAATACATTTTTAAATCAATGTGTCCCATAAAACTTTGAAACTTTTAAAAGGAATTAATATTTTAAAAACATTAATGTCCATATAAATAAATCCTTAAAAACAATTTTGAAAACATTGACATTAATGAGAATGATTTAGAAGAATAAATATTTAAAACATTTAATATGATGTTTTAGTAAAAAATTCCCTTAAAGGGAATCCCTTTAAAAAAATATTTTATCAAGCATGGACAAGGATAATAAATATGTCCCAGTAGATACTTTCGTAAAAACAACCTTGAATAAAAAAGAGATTGTAAATTAACCCTTACAAATTTGATAACTTATGAAACATACACCCATTAAAGAAGTATCATAAAATTATGATTTAAATACACATAAATTAAAATTTATTACATAAATAGTACAATTATGGGCAGTACATACATCACAATAAAGGAAATAATGGCAATATAGCATTAATCTCACGATAATATGGAGTGAGATGAAAACCCCTTACCTTGCACTTTACTTTGGTCAAAGGTACATTTAACCTTATGTATAATGACCATTGTATGTTATTAGATTACAAAAGAACCATATTAATATTTATTATATCATTAATTATTCATTTATGAATTTACACTACCCATTTAATAATGATTTTCATGTCAAATTTACATTTCGGTTAATAACCGCTTTCTTTATCGTACATATTTTATCTTATTATTCTTGATTGTATCAATTTTATCATGATTTAAATACTTCCAAAATAAAATACTTTATTCATATATCATATATATTTAGAATATAAATATTTATAATAGATATATATATCAAATGGAACACACTGTTTATGGAGGCGATAGGTCGTACGTACGCATAAATGCTGTTTCTATTTTCATATAGTATTGAACGGAAGTAAGTGAATAAGATATATGTAAGAAAATAAATACATAAATAAATACACACATATATATATATCCAGTATAATTCTTATTTCATATATGACATACTTATTAGTAATATATATTTTTTTAATCGTCGATGAATGGGGAATGTGGAAATGAATCTCACTGCGTCGTGGAGACGGTAATCTATACGTACGCACGAGTGACAATATAATTTCCATAACGATGTAGAATTATATTTTATATTAATTTTATAGAGACATTATTATGTTATTCTCATTATTTATATACATATTTCTCATCATTATATCAATCCAAATAACATAGTGTTGAATAACAAATTACACCACGGAGTGGAGACGGTAATCTGTACGTACGCACGCATGGTGACATTATCATTCATAGGATAGATAGAATAATGAATATGATTTTGAAATATTTATAATAACATCACAATATATATAAGGTACTAAATTTATTATTTTGGTATGTTAATAACAAAGAAAAGGTAAGTGGAAGAAGAAAAGAACTTGAAAGAGGGTGGCAAAATCATTACCTCTTCTTCGGGTTCTTCCTTTTTATTTGATCAAAAGGGCTCTTTATGTTGCTTTCTGACCAATGTATGGCCTATAGGGTGAAGGTATAATATTTGGTAGGATATTTGGGAGGGTTTTGGACGATCCAAATGGCTTTGGAGGAGTGAATTTGAGAGAAGGGGAAGTTTCCTTTTATAATGGTGGTGAGGGGAACCTTAGGAAAAGGTAGAAATATTATTTTATAATAAAATTATTTTTGTTTTATAATGGCTCAAAAATATATTATTTAAAGGCTAAGGTGGATATGGGTCACAAACCACTCATCCAATAGGTTTTATATAGGTTTGGGTCACTATATTAACTTTACTTTATAGACTTAACTCTTTGTTAAATAGTTTGACATTTACCATGTCTCTTTGTATTTTTATATTATATGGTTATTAAACATACTATAAACTTCCAAGATAACACCAAGTGATTGTTAAATGAAACAACTATCATTATATACGAATTTTGGCTGAACATTAGATTATTAGGAATATAATATCAATTAATAATATAATATTCGATTTAAAAATTCTTTTATGTCAATTTTGACACTATTTCCAATTTTGTTTTTGTTAAATTCATAACAATATTATTACTTCTAATAAAATTCATTTTATAAACCCTAAAATTACATATTAGCCTATAAAATTATTGTAATCCATTAAAAGTCTTAAATTAAATTTTTTTTGATATTTATAATATCAATTATTTTAATATTTCATTAAGATGGTAATTACTGCATCATCATTGTTTCATAAATAAATTAAATTATTTAATGTCTAAAAAATATAAATAAATTATCATTATTTAGGAAATAGTTTTACCTTTATAATGAATATTTATAGTCGAAATTATGACTTATATAACCTCATGTAAAAATTAATTTACTAAAATATATTTGTTTAGGTCATTTTTGACTTTACTTTAAGTTAATTAAAATAAAGTGTCATTATCATACATAAGAGGATCCATGGGGTCCCCAAATCGAACCAAGGATTCCTATGGTCTACCATGACTCATCCAATAATGTTAGGAAAAGTGTTATGGTGATTTTGTATTATTATAATATTCTTTTTACCTTGAATTATCATATTTACCATTAACCGCGGTAAATAAAAGTCAAAAGTTACTATTTTAAAAATATTATTTTCATCTTATTGAACAAAATTTTACTTATTGAGGTTATCCGTGTATCTCATATTTTTGAAATGCAACTCACATAAATGGTAAAATTATGTTTTACGCAAATTTTCAAATGCTCCTAGGAGGAGGGTAAATGACGATAAAATTTCAATAAAATTTTTATATATCTAAACATATTATAAAATGACTCAAATGAATTACATTGAAAATATATAGGTATTATGTATCTATTTTTTACTTAAAATAAATTTGAATGAATTGTCGGTTTTAGCCAATAACACATTTTGTTTCACTATTCATTAAAAATTGAATGTGTGCACAAACATGCAAAAAACTTCATGCTAAGATAAATTTGATATTATGAACATAAAAATGAATTCTATTTTACCAAATTTAAAACATAGAAATTGAATTTATTAATTTAAAATTAATTCTCACTATCAAAACCAAAAAGGGTATTTTTACGAAATAATAACTATCAAAATATTGACACTTGTTTATATCTAATTTCAAAGTGAAATTACATACAATTACCAGCATTGGATTAAATAGAAAAAATATAATCTATTTATATTTCAAAACAATTAAAATGTACAATTTATAAATATTAATTATTTTGATGAAATTTTATTTTTCATATAAATTATTGTATTTTTCACTATTCACCCAAATTTGAAAGTTACGAAAAAAACACAAAAAATTTATTGAAACTAAAATCTTATGTCTTGATTCTAAAGAAGAAGTTTATTTTATCAAATTGAATATATAAATGTTTAAAATATTGGATTTAAAAATTTTTCTCCATTAAAAGGTTGTACAATATCATTTTTTTGAAAAATATTTCTCTTTTCGGAAAAAAAATTAATTTGTTCATACATTATGTCTAAAAAACTCATAATATAGATTCTAAGATTATAATAAATATATAAATTTCAAAATTCAGTTAATACTATTCATACCCACTTTTGGACGGCTAGTTTGGTAAGTAGTGGTGCTTTGAAACACGGTGTTGTGTGTAGTGAATGTTGTTGGATTACATTAATGAAATAACGTACTATGAAATATTTGTGTGTAAAATTCTTCCCTCCTTCAATAAATTGAGTCCTCACAATTTGAAATTGTTCGTCAAAAATAAAAGGTTGAAAATATAAAATAACTTTGTGGGAAAACCCATATCGGAAATTGGGTTAATAAAATTTAGTCTTAATAAGAGGAAAAAGGAAATAAAAGGGTCACCACTAAATTATTATCTCTATTAGAAGAACATTGTTGGAAATTAGAGACACGTAATTAGAGGAAAAACATAAATATTTTGCGGGAGTGATTGAGGTCATCAATCCCAAACAAGTGTAAAATTGAGGGCCTCAAATACATCAATCTATAATGATTTGAAATCAGTTCAACAAAATATAAGGTATTAGGAAAACACATTTTTGGTTTTAAGATCCCTTCCCTAATGTTACATAATTTATTTATCCTTAGGATAAGAGGGGAAATATATATATATATATATATATATATATTTATATATATATACCTGACAAGTAGAGCTTCATCCTTTAACTAATTCCTACCAAAAACTCATATTTCACACCAAAATATTTAACAAAAATATTCTTTGTGTCCTAAACATATACGGTTCCAAAAAATAATGAATTTATAATTCACCTATTAGACCCTTTAAAAATAGAAAATACATTATACAATCCAGGGACTTCATGTAGTATAGTGGTAGGCGATAAATCTCAATCGCACTATGGTTGTGGGTTCAATTCCCGCAGCTTTGTCCGATGTGATTGGTTGTCACACAGTCTGCGTGTTGTCCTATTTATAATAATCCAAATATAACCTTAACAATAGTATCCAATTTAAATCTTAATCCATTCCAACGATTAGAATTATACAAAATACTTCTATCCAAACTCACAGTCCAAAATTTATATGGATGTTAAACACAACGAAGATCCTTTTTGTTACGTAATAACATGTGAACACCTTCATCATGTATTATTTTAAAATAGTGTAACACCCTGAATTACCATAAAAACTTAATGATTACATTTATGATCCCTTATCTATTATATAATACAGGATATATTCCTTATATTCAAAATATCTGAACATTCAAACAATGATTAAATAAACAAACTATTAATCAGTTCCAAGGAAGTCAAGAATATCTAATGTATTTTATCCAAATCAATAATCTTTTATTCCAAAATTACTACCTCATTATCAGGACCATATTAAGGATTAATATTCGTTTAACAATGTATTTTCCAAATAGTGTATCTTACTATTAAGTCCCTTTTATTATAACCATATAATATCAAATCCTCAATAAAATTGTACTGTAGTACAATACATATTTATCTCCATAATTCATATAACTAGTATATTTTTGATACAACAGTCAAATGAAATAATTCTATAATAATAACAAAAGAACACTAGTCATTCCTCTTCATCAGTATAATTATCATAACTTGTTTATTATCTAATATAATCATTTTTTGTTTACTCTGATGACTTGTATATTGATTGGCATAGTGTCCCAACTCCTTACAAATGAATCACTGTACATTTAAAACCTTTTTCATACTCTATAATTCACATTCTTGGTGTCCTTTTTCTCTACACTTATCACAAACTACCATTCCCTTCAAGAATTTTCCAAGTTGATTCATTACACATTTATCACATATGTGAAAATCCTTCTTTCCCCACTTCCCTTTATCCATCTTTCTCTCTAACATCATTTTCTTCTTTTTCTTCCCTTCAAAGCCATACGAATCATATAATTATTTATTTATATTATTAAAATAGGATAATATTTATTCACATGAAGATAATTAGTCGGAGACTATTTCCTTTCTAATTGTTGGATTAATACTATGAAAGATATGGTCCTTCTTACACTTTGGATCATAAGTATTGTTGGAGTTCTCATTCCTTCTATCGGGCGCCATTTCTAAACAATGACATATAGTATGTCAATTTATGAATTGCAATTCATAATTCCAAACTTATAAAATACCTAATGTAAATTGAGCAGTTTATGGATATAATCCATAATCATAAAATTATTTTTTTGGGAGGTATATACTCATAAATCCTTCATAATGGGTTATAAAGAAAATTAGAATTATCCTAAGCATATCCCCTGGGAGTGTCGTAACCAAGAGTGCAGCAAGGCGTGTTGTCGGGAACCAATTCCTATTCGAGTCTAGTTCAAAGCGGTGTTTTCAGGTTTTACCCCAATGTACATATGTGCCTGAGCTGCCTCTACCTGCTCGTATATAGACAAGGGAATATTGCTTGTAAAACTCACAAAATCTCTATAAGACCAAAATTCTAGGATGTTCATCTATACTAATCCTCAATGTCTATCTTAGGGCTATGTGCTCTAATCAGAGTTTATCTAAATCTTGTTTCCATATATATTGTTAAAATTCCTCTGATACCAACTATAATTCCCAAACCCCAGTTACCTAGAGTCGTTGCATTATTTTAATACATTGGTATGATTACAAGGAATCAAGTCCTGAAGTATCAATCAGTTTAGTAGTCTTGGAAAATAGATTACATACATGAATGTTACATTACACTTTATAACATACAACACAACATAAATAATCCTTTATGTAAACTATTTTCCCTTAGATTAACCCTAAATATCAGTCACAATACACTACTTGGAATCCTGGTAAAAATAAAACATAGAAATGGGTGATCTCCAACATTTAGTAAGGGTAAGCAATAAAGTGGAAGATAACATAAATTATAAGTACGATGAATAATTGAAAACACATGCCTTTACCAATAATAAACATGAATACTTTTATGGAAGGAATGTTAGTTGAGTAAATAATTCCATAATAAAACACAATCAGGGGTATTATACTAGTTGAATGACCACATAAACCATCAATATAATTTTCATAATGAGGGAATGTATAATGTCAGACATTCTGATACATTTTGTCAATGCCTCATCCAAGACATCTAAAAATGATTAAGGCCTCAGTCAAAATCATACATCAAAATGGGAATGTCCTTTTCCAATTACATGTCTAGTTGTCTCATGAGACCTACCGATGCATCAAGGAACTATAGCGGCCTCCACCCGTCACATACTAAGTCCAATACATTCATCATATGAAAAGGTTGAAATATAACATAAACATTCATATTAAAACTAGAATATTAAATGTTAATACTGTATTCATAGACCATGTATCGTATAAAAATAACACATCCACATTCAAACATATCTCAAAACCTTCAATACAATATAGAATATTTGTGTCATAAAAAATCAACTTCAAACAAGTTTAAAATACATAAAACGATGTTGATATAGATGCAATTGATTTGTAAAAAACTTTATGAGAAATATTCCTTTTTCATAAAAAACATTTAAAACTCACACAATTTAAAAAGAAAGAAATTTAAAGACATTTTTGAATCAAGGTTTCCCCTGCCAATTTGAAAATTTTGAAAGGAATTAACATTTTAAAAACATTCATGTCCATATAAATAAATTCTTAAATATCATTTTGAAAACACGGACATTAATGAGAATGATTTAGAAGAATAAATATTTAAGACATTTAAAATGATGTTTTAGTAAAAAAGACCCCTAAAACGAATACCTCTAAAAAATCATTTATGAAACATGGTCATGGATAATAAATATGTCTCAGTAGATACTTACGTAAAAAAACCTCGGATAATAAGGAGATTGTGAAATTAACCCTTACCAATTTGGTAACATATGAAACATACACCCATGAAAAAAGTATCATACAATGAAGATGTAAATACAAATAATTTAATGTGTATTAAACAAGTAATACAATTACGGGTAGTACATACACCACACAAAAGAATATAGTGGCAATATGGCATGAATATCATGGGAATAAGGAGTGAGATGAAAACCCCTTACCTTGCACTTTACATTGGTCGGGGGTACGTTTAACCTCTTGTATAATGACCATTGTATGTTATTAGATTATAAAATAACCATATTAATATTTATTATATCATATAAGATTCATTTATGACTTCGTAGTACCCATTAAATAATTATTTTTGTATTAAATTAACATTTCGGGTAATAATTTCTTTCTTAATCGTACGTATTTTAACTTGTTATTCTTCACCGTATCATTTAGATCATGATTTAAATACTTCTAGAATACAATACTTGATTCATATATCATATATATTTATAATATAAATATTTATAATAGATTGATATATGAAATGTAAATCACTATTTAAGGAGACAATAGGTCGTACGTACGCATAAACGATGTTTCTATTTTCTTATAGTATTCAATGAAAGTAAGTGAATAAGATATATGTAAGTACATAAATAAAGAGATAAATACATACAGATATATATATATATATATCTAGTAGCATTATTATGTCATATATTACATACTTATTAGTAATATATATTTTTATATTCATCGATCAATGATGAACATGGAAATGAATCTCATCGCGTCATGGAGACGGTAATTCGTACGTATGCAAGAGCGACAAAATCATTTCCTTAAAGGTGTGGAATTGGGTGGTATATTAATTTTAAAAAGACATTATCATGTTATTTTCATTATTTATATACATATTACTCATCATTATATCCATCCAAATAACATAGTGTAGAATAACAAATTACACCACGGCGTGGAGACGGTAATCCATACCTACACACGCATGGTGAAATTATCTTTCATAGGATGGATAGAATAATTAATATGGTTGTGTCGTATTTATAAAAAATCACATTATATATAATTTACTGTATTTATTATTTTGGTGTGGTAATAAAAATGAAAGAGTAAATTGAAGAAGAAAAAAACATGAAAGAGGGTGGCGAAATCATTACCTCTTCTTCGAGTTCTTCCTTTTGATTTGATCAAAAGGTCTCTTTATGTTGGCTTTATGACCAAATTAAGGCCTATAGGATTATGGTAGGATAGTTGGGAGGATATATAGGCTGGTTTTGGTCGATTCAAATGGCTTTGGAGGTGTGAATTTGAAATAAGGGAAAATGTCGTTTTATAAGGGGGTGAGAGGCACCTTAAGAAAAGCTAGAAATAATATTTTATAATAAAATCATTTTCTATTTCTAATGGCTCCAAAATAAATTATTTAAAGAATAAGGTGGGTATGGGTCGAAAACAACTAATCAAATAGGTTTTAGATAGGTTTGGGTCACTATATTAACTTTATCATTTATATTTTACTCCTAGTTAAATATTTTGACATTTACAAATTCTCTTTGTATTTTCATAATATATGGTTAATAAAAATAATATAAACATCCAATAGAATTCCAAGTGGTTCATTAATGATACAAAAAATCATTATATATGTTTTATGGCTAAACCATATATTTTTAAAATATAATATAAATTAATAATATAGTATTTGTTTTAAACATAATTTTATGACAATTTTGACACTATTTGGAAATTTGATTTTGTTAAATTCATAACAATATTATTACTTTGAAAAACATATAATCAACCTAAAAATGTCATATTAACCTATAAAATTAGTGTAATTTATAAAAAGTCTCAAATTAAATTTATTTTGATATTTAATGTATCAATTATTTTAATATTTCATTAATATGGTCCTTACTCCATCATCATTTTCATAAATAAATTAAATTATTTAATGTATTAAAAATATAAAAAAAGTATAATTATGTAGGAAATCTTTTTATCTTTCCAATTAATATTTATTGTCTAAATAATGAATTATATAACCCCATGTAAAAATTGATTTACTAAATGATATTGGTTTGTGTCATTTTTTCCTTTAATTTAAGTTACATAAAATAAAGTGTCATTATCACTAATAAGTGGCACCATGGGGTCCCTATATCGACCCAAGGATGCCCATGGTCTTCAATTACTCATACAATAAGGTGAGGACAAGTGTTAAGGTAATTATTTATTTTTATAATATTCTTTTTACCTTAAATTACCATATTTTCCTTTAACTGCTGTAAATAAAAGTCAAAAGTTACTATTCACCGAAAATTATTTTCATCAGATTGAGCCAAATTTTACATACTAAGGTTAAATGTGTCTCTTTTATTTTTTAAATGAAACTCTCATAAGCTGTAAAATTATGTTTTATGCAAATTTGAAAATGCTCATATGAGGTGGGTAAATGACGGTAAAATTCAAATAAAATTTTTATATATCTAAACTTATTATAAAATGAATTCAGTAAATTACGTTGAACTTATATAGGTATTATGTATCTATTTTGACCTAAAATAAATTTAAATGAGATAAATAATTATTTAAATGAAAAGTCGGTTTTAACCAATAACAGAGTGTTTTTCTAATATTCATTAAAAATGAATGTTTTTAGAAACATACCAAAAAATTCACCGTAATTTAATTTTGATATTCTGAATTAAAAAAGGAAGTCTATTTTACCAAATTAAAAACATATAAATTGAATTTATTAATTTAAAATTAATTCCCACTGTCAAAACCAAAAGGCGTATTTTTACGAAATAATAACAGTCAAATGATTGACCCTTGTTTATGACCAATTTGAAAGTGAAATTACTTTCAATAACCGGAATTGGATTAAATGGTAAAAATAAAATCTATTTATACATCCAAACCATTGAAATGTATAATTTATCACTATATATTATATTTATTAAAAAAGTTGTTTTCAGATAAAATATAGTATTTTTCACTATTCACCCAAATATGAAAGTTATGAAAAAACAACAAAAATTTATTGAAACTAAACTATTATGTCCCGATTATAAAGAATAATTTTATTTTGTCAAATTGAATATATTAAAGTTTCACATATTGGATTTATAAAGCTTTCACCATTAAAAGGTGGTAAAATTTCATTTTTTTTGAAAATTACTTCTTTTATCTGAAAAAAATAAAATGTTCCCAAAATTATTTCTAAAAAACTCATAATATTGATTCTAAAATTATAAAGAATATATAAAGTTCAAAATTCAGTAAATACTATTCATAACCACTTTTGAACGGCTAGTTTTGTAAGTCGTTGTGCTTTATAACTCAGTGATGTGTGTACTGTGTGTTGTTTGATTACTTGGAATTAATAACGTACTATGAAATCATGGGGTGTTATAGAATATAGATTCAATATATTTTAAAATTAAAACCAATATTATATTCTCAATATCTATCTCCATGTTACCTTCAATCACTCACCAACTCTCAAACCACCAATTGTAGACCGACTCAAACATCCACTATGAAAAGAGACCACAACATTGGAATGTGAAAAGGGAAATTGTTGGAGTTGAATATTCTTATTGGTATACTCTATGTGTGAGAAAAAAACCCCACTATGATTTAACCAATAAAATTTTCATATTATTTAACAAAGATTATTAATTCATGATTGTTTTAAACAATGTATGAAAAAGCTTTTTATAGATTATATTTGAGAAGAAAAATAATAATCCATCCCACTGCATAAATCTATTAGTATATTTTATGAAATCCAAATTTTATGAAACTGAATCATAATAAGATCTTCACAAAATATTTTTTAAATGGATGAAATTAGTGTGGAACCATTTCATTAGAAATGACACATACCATAACAGGTAACAAATGTTTATTTAGAACACTATTTTTCATTTAAATCAACCATTTTTAATAAATATTTCCAATATCATTTAAAAACACTACACACACTATATAATTATAATAACAGTTAGAAGAAATCATGTTAACAATTATAAAAATTGAAGAGATAAGAGAAATTAACAAAATGCTCCAAAAATTTGAAACAAAACGACAATATATATATATATATAATGTCATGAAATTCCATATATAAACACAAAAATCAATAATATGTGTCATGTGAAAAACTGTAGGTCTCAATATGAGGCAGTAATATAATATAATAAACATAGTCCAACCATCTTACCAACGTTTCATTATTTGAACAATCCACCTGACTAGCCTACACCCGACATTTTTAGAGGGAACTCCTTATATAGTCATATATCACATAGTAGGGGACAAAAGTAGTGTATTACTATCTAGTGTATCATAATTATATACCTTTAATATAGTTACCTATTTTCCCATAACAAGAGTAATAAATCACCCTAACCATTAATTCTCTCACACGAAATAACCCCTTGAGATCCATTACCAATTCTATACATACATAAAACACTAATCACAATGGGAAATGAGTGAAAGGGGAATTGTGAGGTTCTCACACACTCACCCATTTATAAAATTATTTAATTTTTCAAAAAGGGATTTCTTGAAAGATTAAATTCGGATTCTATGTCATATATACCAATTAAAAATATATTTGGTAAAACTATTCATTTTTAATGAATCTCCAAACCAATTTAAATAAATGTATTCTATTTTTATAAAAATAAACTTAAAGATTTAAAACTCCATCATTTTCCACATCACGTAAAACAAAAGTGGAAAACATGGGTAATTAGGAGGATGGATAAATAAAGGGAAACTCATTTTAATATCCTGTAGGGGCATGTTTGGAACCTAAAATTTTAGGACCTTCAAAAAGTCACTTGGATAGACCACATTGTTTAGTAGACATTGTGGTAACCATGTAGTTTCCATGGGATGAGCACTTCCCACCCACATAGATTATTTATACGATTAATAGAAACCAGGAATCAAACAATTATGGATCTAATAAGTGATGCATCACTATACATAAGAAACCCACATGGTTTTCTTAACCATGAAATTTACCCTTGTGGAACCCAAAAGCCTTGAAAAATTATAGATAGCAGACCCAAAACTATATAAAAAGGGAACACCCAAAAAAATAAGAAAAATAAAATAAATAATAAGGGAAATTAAATATTGGAATCTGATAGTAACTACAATAAATAAACAGTTTAAGTAGGCAATTTTTATGATTTTTTATGGAAAAAAACAAATAATAATAATAATTATTATTTATTTTTTAGTTATTTTATTTATAAGGATGCTATGGAACTAAACACCATCCCTCCATAATAAAATAAATATTTTTTATTTGTATGGTAGTTATCATTACCATAAATAATTCATTTTTATATTTTATACTAGAATATTATGGAAGATTAAAATTGTTGAGAAGTATGGGGAGTGTTCTATGTTATTTACATACTACTAAATAAGGGAAGTAATAAAAGGGTGTTAGTGTTTGATGTGGAATTGTGTATAAATAAAAATGTGGAAATTTATTTATTTATATGTTATTTTTTTTAAAAAAGTATGATAATGATAATTCAAATGATGATTGAGTGGGTGTACACTTAAATCATCTTATTAGAAGAAAACAATTCTTGTGAAAAATAGGTCCCACTTAACTAGTAATATCAATAATTAAATTTATTATAATCAATTATGGTTATTATAATCCCTAAAAAATTAAAAAATATCCATCTTGAATTGTATTCATTTAGAAGTAAAAAAATAATGTAATTGGAAGTTAGTCCAACAATAAAAGTATATTCAGTCATGGATTTTCATTCTTTTAAATCCCTTGTGTTCAATATGTTGATATATTAATGAAATTTTAATTATTTCAAAAATATTCTTGATACTTTTTTATATGCTGATAAATTCAAAAAATAAAATCAAAGATGAATTTAAAATGTACAATTTCAATAAATTTAATCCAACATAGATTTAATAAATAACCTAAAATAATGAATAAATAAAAACAATTGTATTCCACTTATTGAATTTATATCTAGTATATCATTATAATATTGATGAAAAACTTGAGAAATTAAAATAGAAATATCAATGAAAATAAAATTATATTAAAATGTTATTATTTATCATGATATTATCTCTCTCCATGTTTCACCTTCCACTTTTTTCCTAATCAAAACCTGGTCCATGATTTCCAGAATCCAATGAATTCTACAATATAAGTTAGTTGTAGTCACAATCACTATCTATAATTTTTTGTTTACCCCTAGAGAAGGAGTTCATTTTCAACTATTTAATGAATTCCTTAATTCTATTGGATATTATCAATTTTAAATAATTTCTTCACTTACATAGTCTACTTGTAACACATTGAAATAATGTTTTAATGAGTAAATTTTTTTATGTCTTTTGATGTTTGTTTTTATTGCAATCATAAACTAGTTTTGATAATTCATAAGAGCACATGAAAAATAAAAAAAATTATTAAACAAAATGGAGATAAATTACATTACTATATAACTAAACACCCCAACTACTCTAAGAAACTCATTGAAAGCCCATGAAATTCCACCATAAAACCTCCCATAAACATAATTAATATGATCGTGTAGCCATTATCCATTGTATCTACCATTAAAAAATAGATAATGGAAATAAGATTAAAGGAAATAATGAGAATGGGGGGACTGAACATAAACATTTCTTTTGAAGATTGAGGAACCTTGGAGAGAAATTTTGTGTCTTGAATACCTAAAATTTTAGGTATTTATAACCCTTAATGTAACCATTGTAAATTTATATAGTCATTGTAAAATTTAAAGTGAAAATTGATGTTTTTCTAAGATCCATTGTTTTCTTTTAATTTTAAAATAGTTGAATATTTTTAATTGATTTCTGTTTTAAATTATTTATTCTTATTTAAGGAATGGTTTTTTAAGGGAAGTTCACTAAAAAACATATAGATAAACATAATTGAAATGAAGTTAAAATATTTTTCAATTGAGAGAATATTTTATTTTCCCAAAAAATGGTTTCGAGCATGTCGGGGACACCTCAACTAGGGATGGAGGACCCTAAAAGGGTAAACCCTATCCAGGGAGGTGTCAAACCATGGAACAATATCGCACTCAAGTAGGGGGGTCATCCTGTTTGTATAGTGAGGCTCATGTTGGGGATTGGTTGCATAGGTTATGCACCTGTGCATAGGATAGGGTACACAAGGGGTGGGCCAAGGACCGCATGTGGGGTCACGTGTGTAAGGACCCTGATGTGTATGTGTTTGTGCTATCATCGGATTTTAGTAATGCTTGGGGTTATATGTAAGCCAGGAACACTCCCCTTGTTCCAATGTTCGAGGACTATGGTTTAAAAACCACATATCTAATCTCCACCGACCATTCCATCCACAGTCTATCTCAACCATGCACTGTTTTGAAAACACCAAACCACAACGAGGAATTCTTTTGGCCATCTGATCAAGACGATATGTAAGCTCGTCTGTTCACTCTAATATTGACCAACCATTCCCCACCAGATTAAATCTATGCTATCTGATCCGATCTCGATAGATCAAGATTATCCCTCTTCTTTCTCTTCTTCTTCATTCTTTCATAGTTCTTTTTCTTCCACCTACAACCTGATGGTCTACAATCAATCGACCACCACCTTTGAAGTCATTCTCAACCTCACCTTCTCCTTTATTCAATTCCTCCCTGAATATCCATTTTTTTGTTTTTAATTTTAAACAGAAAGTAATTATTGTCATGAGTTTCTTCAAGTATCATTTATATATATATATATATATATATACCATTTGAACATAATTTGGGTGAGATCATACCTTTTTTTGATAATTTTTTTAATGAAAATTAGAATTTGTTAAATAATTAGAAATTTTTATAATTTTACACTTTATAAACCCACTCTTTTCACTTGAAATTTACCTGAACCCTTACATTTCCAATCTCTCTTCAATATCATAGTACCTCTCTCCACCTAGATGAGGTAAGATAATTTTCTCTTTAATTGAAAACATAGTTTGAAAGAGTTAAAAATTAATTTCTCAAACTATGATATATATATATATATACATATGTATATACTTATATAAGTTCTGTTTTATTTATAATCCTTTTATTTTAGATTTATAACATAGAATATTATTTTATCGAAAATTATTTTCAAACCCATGTTTTGAAAAAGGTTATCAAAAGTTTTATCGACCAATGTTACACACACACAAATAGAAAAATGATATATATATATATGAATATATGTGTATAAAATCACTCAATTTTTAAAACAAAATATTTTTAGAAGTTACAAACTAAGGGTTGTGAAGTACTCAATCCTTTATAATGTCATTATAAAAGGGTTTACAATGTTTTATTTGACACATATATTTAAATAAACGTGTATATATATTTATATATATATACTTGTGTATATAAATATATACATGTTCTTCCCAAATTTTCAGTTGTCATAAAACAAATTTTCCTTCAGTAATTAAATCTTTAGAAAATTTTCAAAATATTTATCAGCTATAGTCTCCCTTTTTGTTAATTTACTAATGAAATTATTGTCATTCTATGTTTATACTATTATGTTTTGTGTGATTCTCCATCTCCATACCCCATCATGTCATTCAGAGATATATATGGAAATTATATATCTCTTCTGTGACATTCAATGCATTTTGAGATCGTGAAGGCACTTATTTTTTTTATACAATTATTGATTTTGAGAAGAAATATTATTTATTGTATGGGAATATCCCTTACATGTTTTCGAAATAATTTTCAATTATGTTTTATGACATTTTATAAGTAAAATTATTTTATTAGTAAGAAAATAATTATATGTATGATATTTCAGAAATGTTTTTGTTTTGAACTAATAAAGTTAGAACCATGGGAAAAAAATTTCTTTAAAATAAGAACTAGTTATGATGAATGATATGATATGTGGAGTGAATCCATAAGATTAAGGGACCTTGTTTCCACATGAGTATTATCTAGTGGCCACATGTATGGTATTTATTTATGTTCTGCTAAGAATTCAGGATAATGCACCAAAAAAACTATTACATTAAAATTGGGAATTCCCAAGTTATTTTAAAAATATAATTATTTTATGAAATCTATTTCACAAAAAATATATAGATTTATCAATGTCATGTATGTAATATTTTCATACCAAAGATAATTTCAAGGAATAAATATTTTTTAAAGGATTTTCATAAATGTTTTCAAAACCCCTTTTTAGGGATTTTATGCACACCCCAAATTTTATAAACCCATTTATAGGATTAGTAACCCATCCAAAATGAATTTATGTTGCATATGTAGTTTTCTGAAGAATCATAGTTTACTATTTTTTATATTTTGTTTAGTTTGTTGAAATGAATGTCATGTATCTAATTTTCTAGAACCTAGGCCTATAAAAAGGTCCCCTATTGTAAAAAATGTTGTACATTTATTCATATTTCATTCATTGAAAACAAGAACATAACATTTATAAGATATGAGACCAATAGCTCAGGATCGGGGATTTAGACAACGGCCTCAACTGGTATTAGTTTCTATTACATCACAAACATGCACAACCCGTCTAGCATCCATTTTATTTATTATCAGATTTTATCATTTTTAAAAGTTTTTTCTATTAGAAATTTTGAAGTTATGTATCACTCATTAAAACAAAAACTCCTAAATTTTTAAAATCATCATTTTTATGGATCCTTGTAAAATCCTATATGGTATGGCCTTAATGTATATCCTCTCCCATGTAGACTAATCAAATGACTTCAGTACACCCCTATGAAATCATATTTGTCAATAATTTATTGAAATAGTTTTCTATTTTCATTTAATAATGAACGAAAAGTAGTTGGAATACCATCTTACTTTTTTACTGATCCATTAACCCAATTTTTAGTTAACCCAATAATATTTTTTTTGATTTATCTTGTAAAAATAAATCAAACAAATACAATGCCGATCATATTTAGTGGAATTCATAAAGAATTTTTTTGAAGAATTCCATGTGCACTGTTACATATTTTAATACTTATAGAATTCAGAAACAATATACTCCCTTCATCTTCATCAATTCAAATATATAATAGTGAAAGGAAAATAGTCAGAATACTTTTATCCTGAAACTCATCTTTCACCAGTATAAGTATTCATCATCAATCTTGGAAAATAGTCTTTTTTAGTTATTTCATCTTGAATTTATTTCATTATTTTTTAATAACTTTTACATATTATGAATATATTCTTATCACTATCCATCAAATTGGGTCCTCAGTCTTGATTTTTATCACTGGTCAAAAGGAAAGATTAATTTCCATGAATTTTTATCTACACTATGATAATTGGTCGATGATCTTATTTGTGTATACAACGATTGAATTGATCTCAATCAATTAATTATCATTCAGACATGTCTAGCATAATATAAATAAAGGTTGGTATCTCTGGTGTCTTGAAACACCATAGAAATTGAATTTTCCTCTCAATTGAGTTAAAATAGAACACATTTTACATTATCAATCATCCTCAACTCCAGTGTAAGGAATCTCATATTTCACATCAATTGTACGGTAAAATTAAATTTGATTCACATTCAATTATTCCCCCTTTAATCTAAGTTAAATCTTATTTTAGAAGCTTGAGTTGACTAAACACATAAATTGAGTATTTTTTTGTTCGTTGTTCAAATAATTAGATGTCTTGGACCTTTATTTTTTTTCATTTGAGCTCCGGAAAATGATACATAGCGAGGATAATGATTCTTATGAATATATGAAACCAACTCTTAGATGTTTTGAAAAGTTTCCTTAAAATATAAATTTATTCTATTCAAATGACAATTACATCTATATGAAAATATAATTTAATTCATATAAAAAGTTGGGTTATCATTATGGGAATGTCACTTAATCAATTTTTTCAAATTTTAATGCATCATTACGAAGATCCATTACAGTCCTTATATAATTGTATACCTTTCAAGAATTAAATTTATCCTTATAAAATATAATTTCACCAACATCAAAATATAAATACTTGTGAAAATTATATTGAATATTAAAAAAATTAAATGAAAAATGTAAATTATCATAAAAACAGAATCCATAATGTTCCTAAAAAATCCATAAAAATAAAATAGTTCAAAATAAATAAAATTATGATTAAAATCATGGAACAAAAAAATGGTGAATTCATAATCCAAAAATCCATTTTAAAATTTTTAGGATAACTATTACAATTAATGCTTCACTAAAAATAATGAATGTGATTGTTATGATTTGTATGGAAAATAAAGAATAAAACATTTAAAAAACATGGAACCATAAATATTATTTTTCATTCAAATATAGGAATAATTACAATATCCACTCAAAATGATTCAAAATAAATTATTTATTAATTAAATAATATTTTAGGTACAAATTCATGAATTTTTTTTGAACAAGATGTTAAAAACATATATCAAAAGAAAACCACATTAGATACATCTAATGATAATAAATTTGCATAATATTAATAAAATCATGTGTCAAATGAATAACATAGTATACTATAATGTCAAAAAACGGTAGTGGGAAGATTATATCTATGTAACCTTATATTATATTACTATAATATTTTAATCTCTGAAAATCTCCATATTTTTCAATTAGCGAGTAGAAGTCCTTAAAAAATTTTCCAGCTAAATAAAGACACTAGTTACCTCTTTTATCACAACATTACCCTATTATGACCCTGAATTAGTGAAAAATGATATTGAGAGTAACCCATGAGTCCACCCATTTTTTAAGGTAGATTTACAAAAAATGAAAATGGTGTATCATCACTCTTGTATTGATGAAATTATCAATTTTATGATAATTATTCATAACATGATAAATAATATCAATGCATTTAAAAAATATATCTCCATGAATAATTCATATGAAATTGAATCTTATTATATATAAAAATATATAATAAGATAAAAAACTAAACAACAACAAATTGTGTCAAAAAGAAAATTAGAAATAAGGGAAAGCTATTATATTTTATATGGAAGCATTGTGGTGAAAAGTGTGTGAATATAACTAATATAAATATACTCAGGAAATAAAATATAATTGATATGATATTCATAGATAACATGACATTGATGATGATGGTTTAATGTCTCAAATCTATAGCTATGATTTACATATGTAGATATATTTTTATATTCAAAACAATTGATGAGTGTGATCTAATGAACTAACGATGAAACAATTAAATCATTAATTTCACTAGCCAAAGATTAAATAACATGATTTTTTATCTTGAGGAATATAAAATTTATGAAAATTTTATAGGTAATTGACAATCAAAATAATTTATTTTTTTTAGGTTTATTATAATAATGGGTCTCAGGATTAATATGAATGTGAAAATGTCATATTATCGATGGGGGAATGTTTATATGGAAATAATATTTAATTAAGTGGCTGTATCTAGTATTTATGAATATTATGATTGGTATTTTTACTTATTTTATAAAGACATATAATTTATGTAATTATCATTTAGCACATGGTAATTTTTATTTACCAAATATAATGAAGAAAATAAATTTTATAAATTTTTATAGAAGAATTAAATAAATTTTGAACATTATTAAAATATATTATATTTATAAAAACTATTTAAAACTATTAAATTATATTTTTATAGGTTATAATTTGTTAATTATGATATTTTTTTCATTTAATAGTATATTAACTCCTGGATGTATAGTATAATTTAATAGTTTTTTGATGACTGTAGATATTTTTATATATTTATCTTTATATATTATAATATTAATCTTATCTATGCTTAAAAAATATTAAGTAAAAGTTGAAAATAAACTAAATATAAATACTAATGTATTATACATATATAAAGGTGGTGAATAAATTATGAATGAATTTAATAAGTTATAAAAAAGTAATTCTATAATAAATCAATGTATTACTCCATATAAACATGAAAATAATTTTTATCCAACAAAACACATTTCAAATTAGTACAATTGATAATATCTATTATTGAAAAATATAATTTTTAATATAATTTATTTAGTTAATAATTTTTTATTATATTTTATATTCTTAAAATAATTTCATTTAAAAAATTTAAACAATTTTCTATTAAAATTTTAATGGGTAGGAAGCATAATATTTTATAGTTTAATTTGTTTATGTGTTAATTATATTTCATAGTTCATGATCCTTAATGAACTGATATTTTAACTAGAGAAATTTTAAAAAAAATCGGGTTATACGTGTTGGAAATGAAGCCAGGAAGACTACTTTTTTGTGAAAATTTAATAAAATATTTAAATGACTGTTTTAAAGGATGTTGTGAAACTATAACATTAGAGTATAAAAACCAGGAGATCCATAATATTATACTCTAGAGTTTTAAAGTATTGATTTTGAAATAATTGACACTGAATATGGAATAAGGTTTCTCAAGTATGATGAGTGCCATCTAGTGGTTACCTAGATCATTTTAGTGGTGGTAAAAAATATCATTTTCTATTGAATCATTGAGAAATAGATGAAATATTTTCATGAGTTTTTATAATGTCTTATAGTTAAAAGGGATATAGGGGTCAGTGAGCCTAGTTTTTTGATTAACTAAATTAATTTTTTATGGATTTAATATTTACTTATATTTTCCCTCATATTTTTCTATAATTATATATGTGGCCTCATTAGTTCCTATAGAGTAGACCAATTTAGAAATTTATGTTTTTAATCATCCAAACTAATAAATTATATGAATTAAATATGTGTTTCATTGAGTTCAACCAAAAGAGATAGTAATAGTAAAAAACAATAGAAAATAAAGAATGAATACAAATAAAATAAAGTGAAGTTTTAATTAAAAATTAAATAAATAAAGACAAGTTTAGTAAATCGTGGTTCATTTTTTAGTAAGGTCAAATGATAAATTGATTATCCATTGTTTTTATAGAGTCAGACTGGAACAAGTGTTTGGTATTTGTACATATTCTTGATATCGAGTGCAACTATTTTCTAATGAGGCTAGTGCAAGCTTTGGAAAAACAATTTCCAACTCATGAAACAATGGTCATGAAAAATATTAGGAATGAGGTATAAAATATAATATTCAATTCACAACTCAAATATTGTATGAAAATAGAATCGAAATCCTCTAAAATAACCCCCCTTTAATATAATCATTATCTCTAAAAAATTACTACCTCATGCTTTCCATGAGGGTATATATAATATAAAAGAAAATAATAGAGGAAGAAAACACAGAAAAAGATCCCATATCCCATAACATATTTCTCTTCTAATTTTTGATTCCCTCCTATCATTGGAAATACAATGAATTTATTGAAAAAATAATTCTTTTAAGGGTTGAAATATATTTCAAAAAATTTCTTCAACATCCAACAAAAATATCATCTTCAACAAGATCTAATTCATAAAAATATAAGTAAGATCATGAATATCATAATCTTTTTAATTTATAGGGACCTAATATAATGTGATGTGAATAATTTATTTCAACATGAAGTAAATTTTGAATTAAATGGACCTTCATGTCCAAACATGATCAAACTTATCCATTTATAATCGTGGTTTGAACTAAAAGAAATTTACTACCTCACAACTTATTTCATGTCCATAATATAAACCCAGTCCCTATTGGTGCGAATAAAACACAAAAAATATGATTCCCTTCTATTATCATAGTTGTCTCACAATGAAAAACCATACACAATGAATACATTATCTCATGAAATCTACTAAAAACAACGAATCAACATCCCATTTGATCAATGGTGTGAAAAAACCCACTTTGGGATAAACATTTTCTTCATGATTTGGAAATGAAACTGAACCATAAAAACATCAGTGAAACTTGTGTGATCATAATATGACTCCTAAACACCTTATGAATCATTATTTTACACTTCATCTCATAAGATAGAACATTATTCAATGCGTCATGACCCGTATCTTCTTTAATTAAGTGTATTCACGCTTTAGTGTATTTTATATTCTGTAATCTATCATACTTATTTCATTTATTATGGACGTGAGTGTGGGGTCATAGTGCTCCCATTCTCACTCTCTCATTTCCCATGGCTTTATAGGGCTTATTAGATGATTGGTAAGCTTCATTCTCTTGCATTAATGGTTTTTATAGAGAATTATAGTTGAAGTTGATGAACATAATCAATTTGGGGTATCTTTATTTCATCATCACCATAAAATAGTTTCAAGTATATTTGTTTTTACAAATATTAGATATTCTTCAATCATAAATGTATGTCTATAGATTGTTTAGTGTATTTACTCAATTGGAATAGATCTCTATTTGCATGAATGACTTTATCTATCATGGTGAAAGTGATTTATGGATCCCCTGAGCATGCCTTCTTCCAATAAAATAATTATATGCATGAAGTGCCTTCATTTACATGAGATAAATCATCCTTTATCATCATCAATTGCAGATTCATAGTGCTCTGATTCATCGAAACCTTGTCAGATGTGCCATGAACATATGGAGTTCAATACGAGGATGATAACAAAAATTTTTTAATTGAAATGAAACTTCAATTATTATGATTAAAAGTTCCATATAAATGTAATAACTCATATTGATCATTATTATGGGTGGTTTAATCCTTATATACTATAATGGGTTAATGAAAACCTAGATTAGAACTACCCATTCCACCCCCCTTAATTTCCTTCTTCCCAGCACCGACCCACATTGGGTGAACCTCTATCAATGTACTCACCTAGTACTGAGTCATTCTAGGATCACAAATTATCATCATTTCACATCTCTACATGTGTTCATCATTGAATGGTTTTTCATTATTTCTTTCCCAACTCTTATGGGATATATAAGGATGATTTATAGGACTAATATGGATTATCATTTTCTTTCTAAAATTCCATGTCTTCATCTAGAATTCTAAATCCCATATATTAAACAAATTTGCACCAAATTAAGATTTCAATGATTCCTTATATTTTTTAAATAAAAATTATGTAGAAATATTTTATTAACTAATAATTTTATTGGAAAAAATATATTCATGAAGCTGAGCTATCAAATCTCACCACATTTGAACATTACTTTTATATTAGTATAAAATCTATAAAATATTATAATGGATCAATATTCTACCAATATTCAATTATATAAGTCAACAATATTAAAGAAATATCAATAGTAAATAAAATTTCAAGAACCACAAAAAGAAATTTCTTAAGCCCCCAACTTTCAAGGTTGAAAACACAACAATTCTTTTTACTTTCTCCATTTTTAAATGAAAATGATCGTCATATTATCAATTTATGTTTATAAATTCATCATTATTGGGGTTTATTATTTCAATCTACATCAATTAAAATTGTTTTTATCAGAATAATAAACCTAAAAATTTTACTATAGTTAAGACCGAACATTAATTACATGTATCCAATCCATATAATTTCAATGAATCACAAATCTCTACCCTATAAATAAAAATATAATCATAAATCCTAAGGTATTCGCCATATGTTTCAAATGAATATGAAGTTGGGGTTTAGTAGGTAATTCATGTTAAAAACAATTATGCACAAAGAGGAGTCTATAATATAAACCACATTTAATGATAAACCACAAATAAGATAAATAAAAATCCCTCTAAAAATCTTATCACCCACACCACCCAACTCAAATTAAAGATAAAAAATATGAAAAGTAAGTATACTGACATTATATACTATATTTTTCCATTCTTTATTTTCTCCATCTCTTTTTCAAAGGATTCACTTGGAAAAAAGCTAACACTAATTAACCAACCCTTATTTGATCACCTTACAAATCTAATTTTAATAGATATAATAAGGCTAATGGTTGAGTTAAAAATGGTCATCCTACCCATAACCCATTTCCAATTTTTTGACGGTAAATAATTGAAATGATATAAATAAATTATTAACCTCTCTCAAACCCATGATAAAACCCTATATGTTTTCATCAATGAAAACACCCCTTTACAACATAGAAAACCCTTAATTCAAACAAAAATCATTGGATACCAGGAAAAATACATAGAGTCAGGTTGAAAGGATAAAATCAACATGTAATTTTTCTATTCTAATTATGTTCATTCAAGGATTCCATTGAATCATAATAATGATACAATTAAAAGGTGGTCCTCAATAATAAATTTGGATAAATAATAAAAATTCCTTAATCATTTTAATGTGATATTTTACATTCATGGTATTCACAATATGTAAAGAATGTTCTAGTAGAAAACCATGTATCCAGGCTCTAAAAAAGGGGTATCATAAAAATGTGAAAAATTTACCCTAGAACCCAGTTTGTAAAGAGAACATAATATTAGGACAATCAATGATGGAATAAATAATAATAATAAACCAATAGATCTAAATTTTTAAAAATTAAATCATATAAAATCTAAGGAAAATTTCATCTAGATAAATAAAATATTTACCCTAAATCCTGATTAATTAAATCTATTCCATCATGATTATATTTTATTATTAACACCTTATCATACTCCTTAAATATTATTAATAATTTTTTTATAACATGGAATTATGATTATACATATCAATTTTTTGTTAGATCAAATTTAAAATAATTAGTTCTAGTGTGGCATGTAAATTTACATTAAATCCCAAATCCATAATTTATATTATTAAGGCTATAACAATTTAAAATTTAAAAATCTATATAAATAATGTTATTTCCTCTATTCTCTCATTGTCCCTTCATCATCATGTACCAACAAAGTGAAAAACCCCTAGTTATAATACAAATACCATATCAATAAAACAAAAAAACGATTTAAGGGAATTAAAAATTCTTCCAATACTAAATTAATCAACTAAAAACTAAAAAATTTATAAAAACTCGGGTTTCCTCCAAAAAGATATTTATTTAGAGTCATTTAGACCACTTTACCTCTCAAATGATTACTAGTTTGATGATATTTACCCTATATGGATCAAAAAATGGTTGATGTTGGGATCTGTCTACATATATGGATTCTTTTTCCATTTTCCAATGACAATTAAACTATTACTTGAGGTTTTAAATATTCCACTTCTATTAAGACAATACACCAATTCTTTTTTAGTCATGAAAAATCAAAAGAATAATCATGTACAAACCAATCCTAATGAATCCCCTTTAGCTATTCTGGGGTATTAGTAACTCTAGTATCATTAACCAAATCTAATAACTTTATTTACATCCTTACCTCTTCTTAATGTTTCATGTGATTATCCTCAATAGTCACTTATTCCCCATTATTTATGAAATCTGTGTACTCATGCTCCACCATTTATTCTTCATGTAGATCATCATTTTTTTCATCATAATGTTTCATAGATCCAACAATGTTGTATATTTACTATTCACCACATACCTTAAAAGATAACTCCAAAAATTTACATTAATAGGCTCTCCTAATGTATAAAAATGGTTTTCCTAATAATGTATACGTACTATATTATTCAATGTATATCTTGAAGAAATATAATAGGAAATATATCGTTTCCACTTTAACAAGGTTGATTTTAGTTAGACGTCCTCAATACTTCACCACTTAATCTACCAGTTGAAGAGAAACTTTTATGGCCTTAATGTATTCTAATCCCTATATTTTGAAAGTAGTGTATGAAATGATGTTCACGCTTTTAATGAATTATGTATATCCTTCCAATACTCATTATATCACATATTTATTAGAATTGAAAATCATACTAGAAATTTCTTATTCATCAATATATTCCGTGATAACTAAATTAATAACTCCCTAACTTATGTTATTTTATTTATTTCCTCAATTATTTCATTGATTAAAATTTTCAATTCCATGAGTTTTCCATAGGTGTTCATGTTTTCTAAAGTCTTATTAAAATTAATTTTAGTCTTTAAATTTTTAAAATTTTCATGAAAAATAAATCATTATGTTTCCAATTTCCCTTATATTAATAAATTCAAAAAGGGAAGCTAAATATTTCAAGGTTGTGGTGGTTCCTCCTTATCATACTCTCTATCTTATTTATATTTTACATTCTATTTTATGTTGTTTTAATGAATGATTTCAGTTTTTTCAGCACTATATTTCACATTTTCCACACTCCTCGATTTTATGTCCCTTGAATATCAAATAGTTTTGGATTCCAAGTCACATAAGAGCCCCCCCCTAACTTATTCTTTATATGGTTGGGAATATTTAGAACATAGAACTCTAAAATTTCGATTACCTATTTATAGTTCCTTATGTTATCTCTATGTTATTTAATAGAGGTCTTAGTGGTTTCCATAACATTTACCTAGGTCTCCTCTATGGTTTTTATTTGAATCTGATGATAATGTACATGTTGTTTTTGAATCCCCAGTTCTATGTGTTGGTACCTATATTTTTTTTATGACCTCGAACACTTAAATTTATTTTTATGGTTAAAATTATAATTACTTTCTCTTCAATGTACAAACATTGAGGTGGGAGTGTGAATATCATCAAATACATCTTCTTGGTTAGGGATTCAATTTAGCCTACTATCTATATATAATTTTCCACCATGTTTGCTCCTTACTTTGGTGCTCCCTCTGAATGTATTTGAAACAAATTTCAGACTATTTCTTCTAATAGTTCATAACTTGATTTGAGTGGCTTCTTCATTACTGGTCATCCATCCATGAAATCAACTAGTAACCTATTACCTTTTGAAATTCCTTTATAAATGGTTTAGATATGTAACCAAATTTTAGTTACATAATGATGGAATATTTGTAACTTGTCTTTAAGAATTTCCCATACATTTTAAAGAAACGATTCATCATGTCATTTGAAATAAAAAAATTGAAATGAATATTCATTGGTTTATAGAGAATAAATAATGTTATAAGAAATATTATTTAAAACTCATCCCATGCGGTAAATATAACGGCCACTTATTTTAATTTAATAACATTGTATTTGATAGTGTGTATGATATGTAACACCATGTTTAGAATAGAATATAACATCCTGACACTTTGTGATATAATTTCTTCTTTAAATAAATTCAATAAATTCTATTGGTTTTAATAATCAATAAATTGAGTATAGTTTTATTAAAAAACAAAACAATGATGATATTTCTATACATCGAACCATGAGTTATCTTGCGTTAAATGCAAGGACGTATTTCTGAAATAGCCTACATTACATGCAAGAGCGAGTTTTACCAAACGAAAATATAGTATTAAAATATTAATATATAATATAATAAGATATAACGTAGCCATTAAATCTTTGGTTATGAATTATTTTAAATTAACTTATAAAAATATTTTTTTAAATTCATTGGTTAAAAATCAATTAGAGACTAATATAATAACTAATGGAATACAAGGAAATTTTTTTTGGGCAATACTATTTTTATGGTCTCAATGGTGTTTTGTCTTAAAAAATTAAATTAACATATATTATTGAATGATATTTATGATATATATAAATACATAAAATAATAAATAAAATATTTTTCACATTCACACAATATATTTGATAGAAATAATATTAGAACAAACCTAATTTTACTTTTAAAATGCTATGTTTTTTAATAGGCAGTGTTTCCACCTTTCAATGGAGCACTCATTTTAAAAATTAATTATAATTTTTTTAAATTTTATTTGTAAAAATAGAATTAATTTTTTAAATATGAACATAAAAATTATCTAAGAGTTAATTTTTGATATTTTTATGAGAAATTACATTTTTTAATGAACAATGAAAAATACTGAATTTTAATTGAAAACTATTTGTCAACTAAATTTTTTATAGGGTAAAATTACATTTTTAATTGGATTTAAAGATTCATTAGATAAATTTTAAATATATAAATATAATTTAATTACTTGGGATAAATTTTATGTTGAACATGGACATTAAAACATTTTAATCTTTTGAATATTTTCACTTTAAAAACCTGTTTTCCTATCTAGTTTGAGAAATAATGTTTAAATTAATTTATTCCACATATGTGATTTTAATTTGTAAAAATTTATTCCATATTTATAGTAGTCATTATTTATAATTATTTTGAATTTAAACATAGGTTTTGAAAAAAAATAGTTAAATTAATTAAAAATCAATTATAGTGACTAAGGTAAAAATGTTTTTAGTTAGTGGTTGATGTTTAATCTTATGGAGAAAAATGAGCAAGAAAATATTCCAAATTCAATTTTATAGATATATATGAACATTATACTCCATTTTATATTTAATTTACCATTATTTAATCCACATGATGTAAGTGATACTAGTCAATAGTGTTTACCTTTTTATATTTACAAGAATATCACTCCCACCCATATAAATGGTCACTCGCCATCCTCAACTATCCACAACTCTAAATAACATTGGACCATAAAAAACCAAACTAAATATTATTATAATATCCCTCAACTCATCCAAGAATCCATGCTTTTAATATAAATCCTACCAAAAAAGTCCTTTGGTATAAACCAAAAGGAGTTACCCATATAAGAGGTAACATTCTTCAACGAGAACTTTTGTTTTATTTATTTATAAATACTTTAAACTATTATAATATCATTCTAATTTAATAAAAAAGTATCCTAAATATACTGATATGTTTTTATAATAATGGTATGACCTACACCTACAAAAAATTCCATCATATGTGATACACAATTTTCATTCAAGTGTAAGGAGACAATCGCCTAATGAACCGATTTCATGGGTTCTTCCATTACCACCTTTCAATGTCATAAATAAAATTGTATTTATAATTTATAAAATTTATATATGATATTTATTATGTATTTATTCTTCTGGGATTATTATATAATACATAAATTCATGATTTCCAATTTGTGGGAATACGATAACATCGTTCGTGGACATGTGGACTACCACCTCCTCAAAGAGATGTGATTCATTCACGATTGACATAGAATGAATAAAGGATTCTTTTAATAAACCTATGTGATATATTTGATAAAAATATTATATTATAATTATAATATAATAAAATAATATTTAATTTTTATTCCATTAATACAACAAGAAAATGAGCATTCATTTATGTGTATGGCCCACAGTCACCTTGAACGGTGCATTTCATTTCTCTATCCAAATTATATATAAAATTATAAATACATATATAATGAAAATATATGATAATTACATAATATTTTACATTATTTAGATTTTAAAATCATGATTTATTTATTATCGAAAGAATAAAGAGTCAAAACATTATCGAAAAAACTAGGTAATTATCACCTAAAATAGTGAAAATAATGTATGATTATCAAAAAAAGACAAGTAATATATTATAATAATATCATATATTATATAAGAAATATTAATAAGGTTTTGGAATAATTTAGTATAAAATTTCAAACCATTATTAAGTATTTTAATGGGCATAAAAATACTATAATTTAATGGATGTTCATCAAATTTTTTACATTAGTGAGATAAATGTCACATATACCACTTAATTCTTTTGTGTGTTGTATATACTTCTAATTTCGATATATTATACAATGAATTATTTTATCTTAGTGTTAATTAATTTTTAAATTATAATTATATCTATTAAGGGGATTTAAAATTATAGTTACCAAGTGGTAATGAAATTTCATTACTCAATTCCTTTTCATTGAGTTATATTACTTCTTCATTTTCATTATTATTATTAAAAAATGTGTATAATGACTTTTGAATTTTTTTTATTTAAACCATTATTGTGTGTATTTACATTATAAACACCTAATCCATTATCTTATTAATTATCACTTCAACGCAATGATCATTTTAATGGTTTATTTCACAATCTCATTCTAATAAAGATGTTTATTCATGAATTTTAAATAAATAAATTATTTTATCAATGATTTTTAAAAACTTTAATTTTCTTCACCTCTAGTTATTCATGATATTTTTCATGTAATATTAACATTTCCCACTCTTTTCCACTCAAATTTGTTTAGATATTTTTGTAAATAAATCACAACTTCATTTATCTTTTCATCTAAAAACCTATATTCTCTCGATACCATGTTTTATGAAAATGATTGAAAAAATGTTTTTAACCTTTTAGAAATGATTTATTAAAGAAAATTTTAATCCTTTTTATTTCAATATTTTTTAAAACTAAATATTCTTACCTCTTTCTAAACATGACACTTTTCTATCCTTTTATATTGAAAAATGAATATACTTTTTTACCTCATATGAAATTTTATATTATCATATCATTGAAGTTTTATTTGAAAATTTTCAATTATTTTTGTGAAAATATTTATTTATTGCGATTTTCAAAGAAAAGTATTTAAATTTTTTTAAATGAAAATTATATTTTCCTTTAGAAATTTTTTAAGGATATTTCTATTTAATCAATGAGAATAAAACTTATTTTTAATCTAATGTGTATATGCCATATTGACACCATATTTATTCTTCCTATGGATGACTTATTATTATTTTGACCCTGGATAGTATTGAGATTCTCTTCCATGGATTGTTCACATTGAAGTAACCATTAACCATTAATTTCCCCCTTAAATATACACATTATTTTTCATGGATATGATTATTACCAAAACTACATAAAATTTATTCATATAGTGTTCAATTTGGTAGTTAGCTGATTATCTAGAGAAATATTGATAAATCTATATTATTTAACCAATAATGATAATTATTAAGTAATATTTTTCATTTAGTAAATTGATTATTCGATATTTGAGAAATGATTTGGACATGAAGTGATGGGTGGAGAATAAAATTTATATATCCCCTTGATACATCGATAGGTTTTCATGAGAAAAATTAGTTGGCCAAATTAAACGGGTTTCAACCTATAGTTATATTCTATGATGTTAAAGGTATTGAAGGTATATCATTTGAATTACCTAAGATATGATGTGTAATATTTAAGAATTTCTTCATTCTGTTTTAGTTATTATTATCAATGATATTTTCATTATGAAAAAAACTATGGATTCATTTTATTCTTAGTTTATTGATTAAATGGAATATGTTTTTATTTATTTACCTTACCATATTTATTACTCAATTATTTATTAGTTATTGATTATAAGGAATTTATTCTAATTTATTTTCCCTTCCATAATTATTATGATTATTTATTTGTTATTTATTCTATTATACCTAACCCTTACTGTGTATTTTAGGTCACCCTTATTTTATTTCCTTTCCCACGGTGTCCATGAAATGTACTAAGAAATATATGAAAGGATATAATATATGGAATAAATTCATTAGTGGAATTGTTTCTCTATTTTGTGTATTAATTTGTAAAACAATAATCATCCATGTATCTTGTTTACCAAAAAAGATAAATTGTTTAGTCCATTGGGATGTGATTTACTTGTATCTAATGCTAATTTACCAGTAAAAATTGACTTAAGGATTGCAGGGTCAGGGAACCAATGTGGGTTTTAGAACAAGTTTGGTAACAAATTTTAGAACTAGTTGCAGCAAAACCTCGATTTAAACTCATAACCCTAAAATGATATTTGAGTACTAGTATAAAGGTAAATTTTAATGTTTTGTTAAATTATAGATTTTTTGGGTCTACCTAGAAATACATTCCTATATTTATACTATATGTGGACACGATTCTGGAATAGATGGAATAGGAGAATCAAACCTACAAGGGGAATGCAGGGAATGAATTGTGTGTAACATGGTATATGGCAATGTTCCTTACTATGCATGTAGTTTGACATTGTCAGGAGAATTCTTAGGATGATTCACATTTAATTTAAAAATCATTAAGGACATGAATAAATGATGATACTAAATAACCTAGGTTAAACTTAATGTATTTTAGTATGAAAATATTTTTTCAAGATATATAAATCCTATAAATTATTATGTGATCTTCCCCCTATGATTATATTTTTTCACACTATGATTTCTTGTTTTAGTTAATGGATGGAAGCCTAAGGGGTCATGTTAACATTGAACGTGAAGGAAAATGGGGAGATGTAAATGAGAAATGAAATGGGATGTTGATATGAGTGAAATATATCATGTTTTTTCCTAATTAGTTTCCATGAAATATTATTAACAACATATACCTCAAACAACTCACAGACTCACCATAGAAGTGAATGATGATGTTTTATAAGAGCTTGAGTGGTGGGGAACATAGAGAAAAGAGAGACTGATTTCCATTATGTAAGAAATGATAAAAGAGACAACCAAGTAAGTGTCTTAATGGATCATGGAATTGATATTTGTGTGGAATAGAAGGGAATCTGACAAATAATAGTTGAGAAAAAATGAAGAGTACAACAGAAGGAAATAAATCTCACCCTCAGGATATATTTATAGTTTGTTTCGTTAAATTTGGGGAATCTAGAAATTACCCGAGTAAATTACCTCTTATAAAGTGTAACCTATAGAGAATGGAATGACCTATTTGTAAATACAATGGATGAAGTAGTTATGTAATGTGATATAGGAAAGAAATTATTTAACTATTTTTTAATAGTATTTTAGTTTCAAGAACCATGAAATATATAAGGACCTTGTAAAATATTTTAAGCACATATGTCTTCATTGACTAACTATTTTTAGACACCATCCTTGTATTATTATATTATGGTTGACCATAAATCCTTACACACCTCTTTTTGGGTTTTCTGTGATGATAATTACCATGATTAATTATATTTTTTAATAAATTTATAGAAATACAACCCAATAGTTTTGTATATGTTTTTTTGTAAATGTTATTGGAGGGACAATGGATTTAAATTATAGATTGAAATTATATATAAATTATTTTAATGTTATTGAAATACTTTATGGTTGATATAAAAATTATGTTATTATACTCTATAAAAAAGCATGTTGTATTGAAAACCCAATTAAAAAGGTTATTGAATGGTTAATTTCTTTTTAATAATGACCATCATAATTTTTTGAAGTAGTATAAGAATTAAAGATATATTAGTTTATAAATAAATATATATATAGGGTAAAAACGAATAACATATAGATATGTGGTTGAGAATGAAACCATGAATGAAGGATGATAAAGTTTTTATTCTTACCACTGGAAAACATGAATTCCTAGTTAATATGTTATTGTTTTTAAGTAAACTATTTGAATAAATTTTTTTAATGATAAATTACTAGTCTTAAATATAGGTTTAGATTAATGTATAAACAATATTGTTTATAGAAAATAGTTATAGATAAATATAAAGACTTATTTTATGCATATTATGATTAGTTAAAAGTAAATTTTAGTGCTTTCAGCATAAAAATAATTTTTAGATATTCATTTATTTATGTAATGGATTAATTTGAAATTGAACGAAGAAAAACCACGAGAAAAAATTTTGTTTATAGAAACATATCAGGTAACTATATTTTATTATATTTTTAGGAAATTAAAAAATTACATAACTTTAGAAAAATTATATTTAAATAATGTTCTGTTATATTACCTTAATTTTTTATGACCGCAATGACAATTTAATACCGATTAGATTAATTGTTTTGAGTCCCTCAACATTCTATTGATCATTCACTTGTCTATGATCAATTACGTCAGTCAATACCTATAAATATTTATTCTTTGGATCCATATCAATATATTTACTTGTCACGTGTGTTCTCATACATGGGAACCTAGTTCTGTAACCTTTGTACCTACCTTTATCTCATATAAATGGAATATTTGATTAACCATTTTACAATGTGGGATTCGAATAAAGGAATTTTAGAAAATAAAAACATAGATTACTAAAATCATGTTTAAATTTTGGGGATGAAAATTATTTAAGGTGTAGATAATGAAACACCCTGAAATAATAATGTACGAAAATTGTATTCAATATCTTTTATGAGAAGCAACACCATTCATATGAAGGAATATAACAACCCGAGACATTTTGATATATTTACCCTTTTAAATAATTCAATACATTCTATAGTTTGAAATACCTAAAACCCTACATTTCACTTGCAATAAATTGAATAATAATTTTATCTAACATTAAATTGAACCATGATTCATCTTTTTATTACACACAAGAATGTATTTCTTCAATGGCATCTGTTACACAGAAGATCGTGTTTTACCAAACAACAACATATTGTTAGAATATTTTATTTAATATAATATGATACAACCTAGATGAAAATATTAGGTTATCAATATTATAAAATAACTTATAAAAATATATTTTTGAACTCATTTTTTACATATTAATTATAGATTAACATAAAAATCGATTGAATATAAAGTGGATTTTTTCATAAGATATATTTTTTCTCTTAATGGAATTTTTTCTTAATAAATAAATTAATATCTATTATAGTATGATATTAATTAAATATATATAAATTAAATATTAAATAAAATATTTTATACAATATTCCAATACATTTTATAGACATATGATAAGAAAAAACCCAATTTTATTTATATAAAGCTATTTTTTAGACAGATTATTTTTCTTCCTTTTAATGGAACACCTATTTTAAAAATAAATTTTAGAACATCAATAAATTTAATTATTCAATATAAAAATAATTTTATAATTTATCATATTAAAATTATCTTATGGTGATTTTTTTATTTTTTTTGAGAAATTTCATTTTTTGATTAATGGTGAAAAATACGGAATTTTGTTTGAAAACTACTTTTTGCCTCTAAATAAGTCATTCGGTTAAATTATATTTGGAATTGGTTTTTAAGAATATTAGATAAATTTTAGATATATTAATACAATTTTCTTTATTTTGATAAATCTTATATTGAATTTGGATTTTAAAATATTTCTAACGTTTGACCATTTTCACATTAGAAAAACATTTTCTTGAGCCATATGCTAGATTAATTTTAAAATAATTTCTACCACTTATATGATTTGAATTATGAAGAATGGATTAAAAATTTTGAATCATAATAACATATAATTTATTGAAATTTAGATCTATATTTTGATAAAAAAAACATGATGAAATAAATTAAAATTAATTATAGTGATCATGTTAAAAATGAGTTTACATAATGTTTAAACATTAATGTTAAGGGGCCATATGACCGATAAAATTTCCCAAAAACCATTGGATAGATAGATATCGTCCATATAATATATTTTTTTGTAATATGAACCAATTTTGGGGGAAATTATATATTAGAGTCATCTCAATATTGTTTAACTATTTATATTTACAAGAATTCAACTCCTCTGCCACTATAGAAGGGAAATCAACCCCTAACTTATTCACACATCTGGAGACACTTTGATCAGAAAAAAACTACCTTAAAAACCTATAAAAATTCCTAACATTATAATTTATTACTCAATTTGGTAATAAATCCACCTAAGAAAGTATTTCAGTATAAACTAAAAAGAGTTACCCAAAGTAGAGGAATCGTTCTTCAAAGAGTGATCTTGTATTATTTATTTCTCTATACATTTAATTATTCTTATATAATTATTTTATAATAATATAATTATACTAAATATTTTTATTTTTTTTATCTTAAGGTAATAATAAACAACTATACACACTTCCATTAAATTGGACAGACAATAACCATTCGTGTGTAAGGAAGAAAACAGCTTCCTGAACCGATTTCATTCATTGATTCATTGACACCTCTAATGGTTTGAAATAATGATGTATTTATAATTTATATATATTATATATTATATATATTATATATATATTATTATGTTATTATTATATAATATATACCTTCGTGCATTCAATTTTTTGGGAAAATGATAAAATCCTTTATAGACATGTAGACTACCGCCTCCCCAAAGTGATGTGATTCATTCACATTATACCTGGAAATTATAAAGGATGAGTTTAATAAAAATATGTAATATATATGATAAAAATATTATACTTTACTTATAATATACATATATATGATCCAATTTTAATTCTTATATTATGACAAGAAATTGAAAACTGTGTTCATGTGTACGTATAAATTACCATCTCCATGAATAATGAATTTAATATATATATATATATATATATAATTGTTATAGATTATTATTAATAAATATATACAAGATATATATGTTTATTAAAACATTTTTCATATTATATATATGATTAAATCATGATCTATGTAATATGAAAAAAATAACAAGTCAAAACCAACTAGAAAAACATGGAAATTACACCCGAAATTGTGAAAATAATGATAGATACTTAGTAGACAGGTAATGAGATATTACAATAAGATAATATATTATTTCATTAATATTAATATGTTTATATAAAAATTTATAAAAATGTTTAAAATTATTATAAAATAGGTTTAATGGAATTCAACAAAAAAGTAACGTAAGGTAAGGGAATTTCATCTCACGTCTTACATCTGTGAGATAAATTTCATATTCACAAATTACATATTTTTTGTGGTGTTTCTAGTAACCATTTATTTATATTATAAAATTAAATATTTAATATTCATGGTATTTAAAGTTTCAATTTTAATTATTTCTTCAAATGGTATTTTAACATAAAATTTCAAAGGTGTAAAGAAGATTCATAACTCAATTATTTTTTATTTAGTTATATTTTTTCCTAATTATAAATAATATCATTATATTATGTGAATAATGAAATTTGATTATATATTTATGTATTTAAACTTTTTTATTTTTAGTTATATTTCATACAGATAATAAATTCAATGAGTAATTGTCACTTCAATGTTATGATCATTCTAAGGGTTTATTTCAAAATATAATTCTAATTGAGATCTTATACTCGAATTTTCCTTAAAGAAAATTATTTGATCAGTGTTCAATAATTTTTTTTATTTTTCTTCTATAATTGTTATTCATGATATTTTTTCCATGTAATAGTATCATTTTTCATGTCTTCGGTACAGAAAATGATTAAGAAAATGTTTTTAAGAAGACCCGACTTCATTTCTCTTTTCTGATGGAAACCTATTTTCTCTCAAAAACATGGGTTATGAAAATATTTCCAAAAATATTTTAACCATTTAAAGAAGATATATTCAATAATTTTCTACCTCTTTTATTATTTAAAAATTATGTTCAAGGAATATTCATGATTCATTCTAAATAAGGAACTTTTTTAACATTTTATAATGGAAAAAGAATATCATTTTTTACTTTAAACTGAATAACCTAACTTCATTTCCCGTAAGATAACATTGCAATTTTACAATGATAATTTTTCAAATAGTTTTTCTTGATATTTATTTTCATTGAAAAGGATATTTAATATTTTTTTCAAAATTAATAGGATATTCTCTTCAAGATTTTTTTTTAAATATCTATTTATTTCATCAATAAAAATAAGACTTATTATTAATATAATGGGTATACATCATATTGATACCCTAATTATTATTTATTAGAATGGATTATATTTATTTAAACCAAGGAGAGTATTGAAATTCAATTTCTTGAGTTATTCACTTTTTAGTGATAATTTAAAATTTAACATCCAAAACATCCACATTATTTATCATGGATATAATTACTGAATAAAAAATATACCATTTTTACCTACGGTGTTCACTTTGATAGTTATTTCATTATCTGGAAAAATATTTATAAATACAAATTCTTTAAACATTACTGATATTTTATAAGGAATATTGTTTATCAATAAAATTGATTACCTCATTTATAAGGAATACTTCATACATGTCGTGATGGGTGGGTCCTAACATTATATATCCCCTCAATACAAAAATAGGTTCCCATGAGACAAATCTGTTGGCCAAATTAAATGAGTTTCTCCCTATATATCTAAACGTTCTAGTGAAAGGTATTGATCATATTGGGTTTAATGTTCCCCACACATGATGCCCAATAATTAAGCATTTCATCATTTATATTTTAGTTATTGTTATCCAAGATGTGTTCATAATGATAAATTTTATGGAGGAATTTATGTTTGTTGGTTAAATGGAAATTTTTTTAGTTATTTACCATTACATATTTTTTACTCAAATCCTTCTATGTTTTTTATTAAAGATAATGCATTCTCTATTATTTACCTAACCTACTGATTATTATTGTTAATTCATTATTACTTCCATTGTAATTTACCCTTACTGAAACTATGAACTCACACATATTTGGGTTCCTTTAAACAGGATTATATGAATTTATCTAAGAATGATATTCAAGGTTATAATAGAAGGAATAAATAAATTATAGATAAAATTATATTGTAATTTTTGTATTTATTTGTAATAAAACCCTCATATATGTATATAATTTACCAAAACTACTAAACGTTTCAGTCCTTTCAGACCTAATTTACCTATAAATTATTCCATTATAATAGTATCATGCACCGACTCAGGGATAGAGGGGTCGAGGCACTACAGTAACTGAATGTGGTTCCATTATTTGAATTCATTCCATTTTATTATCCGTTTAAAGAATCTAAAAACCCTATATATTTCCATGTTGATGGATACATTTTTAAATTTTGAAGGTATTGAATAATTCATAAAAAATACCATGGTGTGTATTTGGATTATTATACGGTATCATGATAAATTGGATTGATACTGAGATTATTTGAATAATTTTAAAACATATCCCAAAGTAGTTGGAATATATCAATGACACCAATATTCTTAGTTGGACCCCTAGTTAAATGAATACTATATTCCATCATAATTCAGAGACAAAAATATTTTATTTTCACACTCATAATGGTCTCCACATATACTCCCCAACCATTTATTCTTATATAATACTACTCATTAAATACCTATACAACTCAAGGCCATAATCAAGAACCACATTTACCTTTCCTCCAGTGGTATACTATTACATCGATGATATATCATGAAATTGACAATATAAAAAAATTGAGCATTAAATATATTATAAATACTAAAAAATTAAAAAACATTTAACTATCCAAAATTTCCTTAAATAACATCCTATGGAATAACGTTAGTAATTATTCACATATGGGGCATTATTAGTTTCTATATGATATAATTGTAAAGTCCTAAACCCTAATATCACAGGGATGGTGTTTAATTTATTACATTGGAACTTTATATTGGAAATTACATCCTAAATAACTGAATAGTTTAGTAGTTTTGGGGAACTAGATAAATACCTGAATTTCACATTTACATTTAGAAACATAAAATGCAACACAATATTTTATTCAATAAAATAATTTACCCCTTTATAATTTTCCTACATATTAATAATAAAAAACTTATTGGTATCCCATAGAAAAGAAATATAAAAAATGGGAGAGATCATATTCTCAATAAAGTTATGAGTGCAAGGAAATCTAAATATGGCACAAATAATATGGTAACAATAAATGAAAATAAATTAATTCCATAATATCATCAGTTAAAAACATATAAATTGATATCATAAAAAATCAAATAATCACAATGGAATTATTAACTAATGTAAATATTCTATAATGTATAATTTCAGATATCCATACACAGTGTTGATGCCTCATTCCGAGACATATATACTATTAATGGCTCATTCCCAGAAATGTTACATAAATGGGTAAGGTTTGGTCCAAATAGCCAAGATTGTTTGTATCAGGAGATCTCCCAATGCATCTAGGGGATCTGTAATTCTTGTACCCAACAATAACATAATATGAACAATGTATTTTCCATATGAATAAATAACAAAACATAAGAAAATTCATTAAAAATCAAGAATTGTGTATACTGGATGAACACGAATACAAAATATCAGTAATTTACCCTATAAAACTAACCATAAAACATCGAGAAAATATAATGGATGGTATCATAAGATAATAACCTTAGTAATGAATAATATTTATAAAAGAATTTTTATATAGATGGAAGTATTTTAAAAATATCATTGAAAATCTATTGGTAAAATACCATTTTTTACATTGAAATAGCTTAATTGAAGAATTCAAAAATATGAAGGAAATAATTTTATTTTAAAAAAACGTTGTAATGTTATAAAGTAAGGATTAATGAAAATATTATCCATTAAGGTTGGAATACCCATTCACTCTTTATAATTTTAAAAAAATTCTTCTTACCATATTTTAAAATTGTTAAAAAGTACCTCATTTTGAAAACCACAAGAAGTTTCCTTTTAAAAAGATATATTTGGAAAGTAAAACATGAGAAAAATTACTTCAAAAATTATTTAGAGAATTTTTTGAAAAAAATTGAATTTATTCTTATAAAACATTAATATGGATGAAAAATATTCTCCTAGTGTTGACTTAAATATAAATAATTTTGAATAATTATGAGATTATGTAGTAAACCCATAACACATTGGATGTTTTGAATCACAAAACCCATGAAATAAATAGATTCAAATTAATCATTAAATACAATTAAAAAAAATTTATTCATGATATAATATATCATATGGGGTGTATACACACCACACCGAAGAAATAAGTGGTAAATATTACATATGTATCAGAGAAGTAAAAGTGAGACAATAAACCCTTACCTTAGGTCTGATTTCCATTGTACATATCGAAATATTATGTATAATAAATATGTATATATTATAAATAAATTATAGTATCATACTAATATATATAGTACGATACATGACTTAATTATAACCTATTATCACCAATTTATTAACATTTATTTATTTAAATCACTGTTCCTGGAGATAACTGCTTTGTTTTTAATGTATGTTTGAGTTTTATTGTCTTTTTACTTGTAAATTGATGATGGTTATATAATTTAAATAATTTTAATCATGATATAATTATAATTTATATTCATTATAATCAAATTTAGGGTTATTTTTAAATGATAAATAGAAAAATGAATTTCACCATTTATGGAGATGGTATACTGTACGTATTCCTAAACATTATTTTAAATTTCCTAAAGATTGAATGAAAGAAGGATAAATAATAATTATAATTTCTAGGATCAATATTATATCATGTAAATAATTTATTTTCATTTAATCTATCCTTATAACCATCCATCTAATGCAAAAATTTAAAACATATCACATTGCTTTGTTATTGTGGTTGTCCTTAGGTTTACATGAGCAGCATTATAATTTTCAAAAAAACCAGAAGGTAAGATGTTATATGTTATATTTTAATTAAAAAATAATATTTCTGTCATAAATATCATATATATTTATTGTATTAATATTTGAAACTATTATAGTGAAATGGTGAAGGAAAAGGAATTACACCACTATGTGAATATGGAAAACCATACGAATGAAGTAGAAATGTTTTTTATTATTGTTGGATGGAATAGAGATGTAATATAATTGCACCATAATAATAATAATAATATCTAATTATATTTTTTTTGGGGATATATAATCATAGAAGCTGTACAACACTTATTGATTAAGTAGAATAATAAATAAACATAGAAGGACTCTATAAATACGATTACCCCTTATTCGGTATACTTATCTTATATATCTTATTAAGGGAATTATAGTATGTTGTTCGGAATAGAAAACCTCTATAACTTTTATAAGTATTATTATAATAGTAATGTAAAGGTTTTGGTTCAGATATATTGGTTAATATTTTAAATAATTAAAGTAGTGGGTGCCCCTTTATAATTGAGGTGAGAGGTACTTTGGCAATTTCATATAAGATTAAATTATAATAAATTAATTATGAATACAAATAAATAAAAATTACCAGTTATTAGATAATATGGTATTATATGGTTGAAATATCATCAAATATAAAGTATCGACAGGTATTTTTGATGATTTAAAAATTATCATTTGTTTTAACCCATTTGTTAACTTATTTTAACATTAACCACTATAACACATTTTTCACTCTTAATGGGTTATAATTTAACATATGATGTAACTATTGAATAATAAATGATAATGGATGAAATAGTCGACCATATATTACCACCTTCTTCCTTTTTAAAAATTTTAACGATTTTTAAATAATTTATGAAAATATTATTTTTATGAAATATCATTGATGTCAATTTTGACACTATTCATTTAATTAAACTTCAAATACATCAATAAAAAATTACATTTAGAATATAATTAATTATCAAATAAATAATATGTCATATTAATCTAAAAATTATCAGAACACTATAAATCACTCAAATTATATCACTTTTAATTGTTTTAATATCATTTATTTTTTCCGTGAATTGAATAAATAATGTATTATCATTGAAAAAACATTTAAAGTAATTACATAATCACTAAAATTTGGAAATAAATTTTCATCATGAATATAATAATATTATTATTATTGAAATTTATATTCATTCATAAAATTCATTTTTACCTATGTAGACACATAATATATATTTAAAACTTAGAGAGTGACATTTTGTAACATTGTTTGATTTAAAAATTATATTTATCATTTTAATGGAAATGTGTCAATTAAAAATATATATTTATAGAATAAGGTTATAAGTGTTTAATTAAATTAATCAAATAAGAATCATGATAAAAAAAATTATGACCTTGTCACTTAGTTTTTAAATAGGTTAACCTGATTTATGTTTTACTAATATAATTAATTTTACTGCGGTTAATTTTCATAATGTATAAATATAAAAGTTTAATATTTACAAAATTATCACATCATGATTAAAAATATAGAATTCATTTTATCAAATAAAGAACTTATAAATTTCATAAATTAATTTTAATATGAGTACACAAAATATGATGAATCTTGTTTTTATGAAAATTATAGTTTTATGCATTAAACTAGTTTTATATAATTTTCTCATTCCTAGAAAAAGTATTAGATGAATGTTTTTTCTGAATATATAGTATATAAATTTCATTAAAACCATTTAACCATAGTGATAAATTTAATTTATTAGGATAAAACACATTTTCTCTATAAAATTAGTTTTTTCAGAAAAATATATCATTAATTTTCAAAATGATATTCTTATTTTCATTTATAATCAATTTATAACTAATGAATTTAGTATATACATGTTTAAACCATATATTTTCCATAATTTATTTATTCCTATTAATACCCAAAAACCTAATGTCTTCGCAAAAACAATTAAATAAAATTAAAATAGAAACTCACGGTTTGTTTATACTTATTGTTGCATGTAATGAAACCTATTGAAGAAATAAAATTTATTAATAAGAAATGGATTATAAAATCTTGAAGTGATGCAATAACAATTTGGAAATTTATATTTTTACTCATCTTAACTATGAAACTATAGGAATATAACAAGTGGTTGTTTACGGTTCAACCCAAGAGTTATTTTCAATAAACAACTTAAAAAAAATAAAGAATGAATGAGAATGAAGGTATGCGAATTTGGAGTTCAAAATTAGAGAAAATATAAAATGTTTTGTAAATTTGATTTCGTTATTTAGTAAATAAAAAATCGTAATTTATTACCCATTCTATTATGATACTTGCCTCAAAAAAATTCCATAATCTTGGTACATTTTCTCTATCATAAGAAAAACCCTTCTCACATGGTATAATATTTAGAGTAATAATGAGATAAGTGAAATGATAACATGTTTATTGATTCCTATAGTAAATCAAACAAATTTCATGCATGAGTAAAGAGGCTATTTGATACATTGAAAAAACAATATTGAATTCGTGCAACAATGTCCATGAAACAATAATAAGAAATAGTTATAGTATAGAATTTTGAATTATTAACACAAACATGTAATAAAAATAGGATAGCAATTCACTAACATAACCCCCTTCAATAAAACTATTATTACTATTCAATTACCCCTTCATTCTAATCATGAGGTAATATATAAAATAAAATAAAATAAAATAAGTGGAATAATTTCCATAGATCAATTTATATGGAAAATGATTTATATCCCAATTTATATATTCCTCAAAGAATAAAATAGCCATCGAATATAAAATAAAATAGAAATTCAATGTTTTAAAAAATATTTAATTTTTTTTCAAATATTCTTAAAAATATCATCCTCAATAGGCCTAAATTAAACAAATATCTCAAGTAGAGCTTGATGATAATATTTCTTTTAATTTTTTCTAAAAAATAATGTATTATCTTAATAAATCCATTTCAGAAAAAAAAATCATCACTATATATTGGACCTACATATTTATAATCGATCATGCAACACCAATTTCTCATTGTGGAAATAACTAAATACCATGCAACTAAATAACTATTACTTTCATATTCATGACGTGAACATAGTACCTTGAATTATAATCAAACTAAAAAATATATTTATCCTCTATTCACATACTTATGACATAATAAAAGTCCACTTGCAGAATGAACTGTATCTCATAAAAAATCCAATAGCACTCTATCATCTTCCAATCAAAATTATATATTTACAAAAACCACAACAACATTTATTTTTTTATCCATAATTTATCAAAAGTAGTGACTCCTATAAAGATGAGGGACTCTTATTATATCATCATATGACTTTTATATACTCACTAATTAACTCTTACACACATTAAATCCAAGTGAAAACCTCATTAAAGGCAGATTATACCACATATTATTCTACACTAAAGTCCATGTATGACTTGATGTCTTTAATATTTTTCGAGATCACATGGTGGTTTCATTTTTCAAGATGTAAATTTAGGGTTCATTGGGATCTTATTATGAATTTATAATTTTTTACATCTTCAAAGGGATTTCTATAGGACCCACAATCAATATTCACTCAAATTCATGTTTTTTGTGGATTTTTATTGTGGTGGTAGACAAAATCCATCAATCTATGTATTAAATACATCATCCATTCAATCAAATGGCTACAAATCTCATTTAATTTTGAATTCAACCTCTCCTTTAAGATTTTATAAAACACAGTGACACTTTCAGTGGAATTACTTAGGTGGAATGAGTATCTGCTTTCCTGAATTTTTTTATATATATTTATATAGATTATCATGATATCCCACTATAATTTTTCTAATCAGACATGGTAATTCAATAAATCAGATGAATTTATATATTTGATATCCTGATTCCTTCTGTGTCATCAGTGGAGGATATATGGTGGTCCCACATGGAATAAACCAAAGAGAATTAGTGAAAAAAGATATAGTTCTTTTTCAAGGTGTTGGGATTGTTTTCCTCTATCCTAATGTCACTCATGGACAATATATATGCCCTCATTGGGTTCCATCCTGAAACCCATGGGTGATAGGAGTAACATCCCATCAATGATTATTTTTGGGCCACCATCCTTGGAGGTATCGGATGTGGGACTTGAGTGTTTACCAAAATAATCCTCCCCTCAAACCAAATGCAAAAAATTGGGCCTCCCATTCAATGAAAATCCATCAAACACATTTATCTTGCACCAAAATTTTCTCATCACTCAGACTCACCACCTGACAACTCCCATTTGGAAGACATTTGACATAAGGAACCATGGATTCGCATGATTAAATTGATCAATCACTATCGTTAGAAAACTATTTTGGGAATAATCCACCATAAACACTTGGTTTCACCATTACTCTAATTCCACTTGTTGGGATCAATTTCTACCATCCCTATGTCTTCCAAGCCCAGTAGATAGGTCTTTCCATGGTTCTATCATAAAAACCATGGGTTATTGAAAACATTTATCATTAAAAATTATATGTGATCCACCATCCTTGTTGTAATCTAATGTGAGACTTGTCTTTGTACCCAAAACAAGGAAGATGATGTGGAATTTATTATTAAAACACCACAAAAAAATTTATAATTCAAAATTCCTAGCATACATTTGTTTCAATATTGATAATTCTTTCTGGTTGTATACAATTACTATACAGTGACACTATACGGAATACAGATACAAGAACTATGATGGGATTCCCCACTCTGGTTTCCTTTTTTGTAGAACTGATAAACATTAGTAAATCATCTATCTATACACTATCCTAATACTGATCTATTCTAGGATTACTAATTCTCATCAAAACATTATTCTTAGTATGATCATGGTTAGATGCATTATTCAGTGTTTGTGGATGAAATTCAATGGGATATATAAGTTTGACATGATTTTTAACACTTATTTACATTAATTTCCTTTTCCAAATTAAATTTCCAATGAAAATAAATTCCAAATCATATTTATTTCACTATTTACATATAATTTCAAATGTCAATAACTCTATCGAAATATTAATTAAGAAATCAGAAATTTGGAATCAATTTTTGTTATATTCATATATAAATACTGATAATTTTTTTGTACAGAAAATTGATTTGACCTATTTTATTATTTATTTCTTGTAATTGAAATGAATTTATCATTTTCTTATCTTCCTAATATATTGGTTTCAGTGTTTCTAAAATGATGTTTTGAAACTATCAAACAATGTAAAAACTTGTGTAATTGTTCTAGAGTGTTTTTTTGTTTGTTATTACAATTTATATTTGATTAATAGAAGGCCAGGGTTAATATTATTTAGAATGTAAATTTGGAGCTTGGTTCAACAGTTTTGATACAATAACATCATGTAATCCTTTATTTCAAACATTTTTTCCCTCATTCCTCTATTAGGGTTTTGGAGGAAGGGTTCTATATTGAGTAGTTTCAAAATCAGATCCTTAGGTTCAGGTGAAGAGGTTAACTAGTGATAGATAACTAGTAAATATTATGGATTATATTTTCACTACATGATTCCTATATATAACATATTGCCTAAAATATAAAAAGGTCTAAAAATCCTCATTGACATTGGATAGTATGAGTTATTAATGATGAAAGAGATAGAAAACTTGAATTAAAACAAAACATGGGATCTTATAGAACATTTGATAGAAAAATGAGTGATATAAAACAAATCATTCTACTGGTTAAAAGATAATATGAATGGTAAGAAATCATATAATGAAAGGATATTTATAAATGGGATTTAAATAAAATAAAGTTATTGATTCCAATAAAATATTCTCTCAAATTTTTATGTATACAATTATTTTTATGGTGCATATAATGGGTTTGAATGAATATCTAATCATGAATAATTATTTTTGAGGACCATATTCCTTAGATTTCTTGTAATCCATCATTCATGGTGATTTGGAGTAGGAAAATTTCAATGAGAAAATATTAGGTTTCAATGAATCTATAAAGAAAAACTAGCTATATAAGCTAAAATATGGGTTTCTTGGGATGAATTAAGTAACTTGAAAATGGATTTGGAGGTTCAAAGCATTTATATAAGAGTAAAATTTCATCTGGGGTAATGAGGATCATTATTAGTAATAGAAATATTTATATTATTACAGTTTCATTATATTTTTATTTTATGTGGATGATATTATTAGGTTTAGTCTAATAATGGAATGGATTGAAGAGAGAACGAATTAATTTTCTGAAATATTTTGGATGAAGGATGTGATGGTTGTGAAGTGTACATTGGGAATGAAAATCATTAGAGGCTAAGATACATGAAAAATATTGTTTCCTTAGTTTACATAAATATAAAATGTCTTGGAGAGATTCATTATGAATGGATATAATACTGAGATAACCACAATGGATAGATATTTAATCTTATCCAAGGTAAAGGAAATGTTGAATAAAGAAGAGTTTAAGTACATTAAAAAGGTTTCATATACATAAGTAGTCATAAGTTTGAGGATTTATAGTGTTTGTAAAATTTTTTACATTGATTTTATAGTAGCAGTTGATAGAAAAATTATATCATATATGTGAAAGGAATACTATGAAGTTATAATCTGGATACTCTCGTATCTCAAATTTCTTGTAGTCTTATCATTGTGTTACAAAATTGATGATTCCTTAAAGGAGTTTCTAGATAAAATATTTGAATATGTAGAGACCTATTTTTTTCCTAATAAGACATTGAAATATTTCTATATATATTTCTAGAGATAGGAGCTATGTTGACATGTGATTCCAAGTCCCGGTGTGCTGGAAATAAATTTTATAAAAATTTTAAAAAAATTCATAGAATCAAATCACAAATTATTAATGAAAAGTATATAATTATTAAATGAAATATTAGATCAGGAATATAAGACCACAATTGAGTTTGGAACACTATGTTTACCCTAGGTGCTATATAAAATGAGTCGATGTAGGGTGTCTGGACTCCTCGCACATTGGAAGTATGTTCAGTGAAAAAATTAATTATTACATTAGTCAATTAATTCATTTTAGACCTAAATAAATTGTCTAAAAATGAATCACCATGGATAATCCTCTAGGGTTATCCATGTAAACTGGGGTAGAATTCCTAATATCATATTTCCCCATTCGTTGGTGAGTCACAATGGATAATGATGAAATATTGGATTAGAGAAGATTTGGATACATGGAATGAATTAAATCCTCTCAATAATTGGTGGAAACATTATTTTATGATGTATGATCTAATATTCAATAAGGACTCCTCAATTTTAATGTTTAAACCATTTTCATTAATTCTATTGAGAGGATTGACTAATTCTACATATTTCTACCAATTTCATCATTTTCATGTGCCAGAGTACAGATTTAAATTTATTTATTTAAATGGTGTCTAACAACATATTAATTTTCTTAATCATTATCCATGAAATCATGGAAAATAGTGTTTAAAACTTTTATTATATAATCTTATCCCTCATTTTCTTCATGTTGTTCATGGGTTGGACCCAACATTCCCATTTCAATATTTTTGAGCGGTACCGAACACGATCCGATCTTTGAAATTGCAACAAAATCTTGTACAAAGAGGTGATCAATGAACCAAGAATATATTTGAATCGTTTAAGGGGTGTAGAATATTGTTTCAAAAATTTTAATATGAATCCACTATGGTGTAAGGAATGTTGGCATGTGGTATGAATGACAGAACCCCCGACGAACAAACTGAGTTGAATTCTGGCGGGAGATGGCTGAAAACCACACTTTAATGCCAAATTCATAGAGACTGTATTGAATGTTTTATGGAATATTTTTTAATAATAATCCATAATTGAAGAAGATAATTATGAATAATCACCTTTACATTTAATATTGATAGCTTCATTAACTATAGTCATGTTATTTAGTGTGACTAATAATTATCTTCCTTCTATCAGTATCACTTCATTTTCCATGACAAGAGCCTTTTCATTAGGTGTAGTTTCCCCATTATCACGTGATAATTACTAATTTTATTATAGAGTCCCCTAAAAATGTTCTTAAAGATTTATATCTATCTGTGAAGTCAAATTAATTTTTTTAGAGGCATATAAATTGTGGAAACCTCTTCTCCAAACCCACAATGGTGGGTTCCATAAAGTGATGTGTATTTAAACAATAGATATTTATTAACATAGCTTATAAATAGGGTGTAAACATAAAATTAATATACCTTCCATTAGAGATTCACTGAGTTCTATAATTTAAAATTCATTATTATGTAAAAATTTACCAAAACCCATCATATTATCCAATAAACACATGTGGGTTTAGGTATTATTTAGAAAATTTAAGCAATGTATTGATTGTAGTCTCTGATGCGATCCACTAGTTATTACCTTAGTGGATTCTATTATTACTGAATAAATATCGTGTAATATTAGTTGGATGAAACCTTTGATCTTGCGAAATATGAATAACATGTATGAAAAACCAAATGTTATTATGATGGTATAAAAAGTCTCAAAATATAAACCAATAGGTTCAAAAATTACCTTCCATCCACGAGGGGATATGAGGTTCCTAAAACCACACCGAATTTAACAATTTTAATTCCTAAAAATAAAATTACATGGAATAGATAATTGAAAATGACACTAAGGATACCCCTAGAGGGTTTGAGGCCATGTTATTCAGTTTTATAATACATATAGGGGAAGAATATTATTTATCCTTACTACTCAGACATGCCTTTGTCCAAACCAATATTCCACCAACTGAGTATTTGGGAGACCTAAAGGGTGAAAAAAAATATAAAAATTCATGAAATTAGTGAATGAAAATAGAAAATATATTCTGAAATAAAATCATAAAAAATGAAATATCAATCACAATTACCCTCTCCTGGGAGAATATATATTCATTATCCCCCATATTAATGGTATTCTTTAACTATAAGGAACTGTTATCATTTTTGTCATGGATTTTACCAATATATCTATGATAATCACCATCATCCTTATCTAGACTAGGTTCTATTAACTTGAGTAATAAATTTTAATAAAGCCCTTGAGTGAGTGGGCAACAACCTCATTGACTCTAATATAAGATCAAACCTCACCACTTTAGCTATTATAAGATATTTTGGTGGTTGTTGTGATGTGGGAATTATTTTTCTTAATTTAATTTCCTATATTAAGGGAATCATATATTTCATTTGTGGAATAATTTATCCTCTAGGAACCAACTCAACCCATGTGTTTGGAAACCAAACATATATAGAAATTGGTGGTATAAGATCCAATCGTCTCATTGAGGTAAAATGGTATGAATGACTCAACTATTTTATAGGTATTTGAGTCACCAGAGTATTCATAAAAATATGAATATTACTTGTTTACCCCAAATTTTTTCGAAGAACATATTCCTATATACTTTAAATTTATAGTAAACCTTTGGCTTGGGGTACCGAATCCATCAACTGCCACTAGAGTATGGCCTAATCCAAGATTAATCATATTCTGTTGACATTCTAATGAAAATATATTTTGGTAGAAAATTTGATTTTTCAGTTATTTCCTCATATGTGATCATTAATGAAAATTGATGTGAGAGCGTGGGACACTTATCAAATTGGAAAAGTATAGGTAAGAAGAATAGTTTCTTATTTTTGTAGTGGAATAGAAAATCAAACATGAATATTGAATATGAATCGTATTTCAATTCCACATCGATTCTAGAAATAATAAAGTCCTCTATCCGAATGATTATGAAGAAACATTATTTTAATTACCATTATCATTACCATTAATCATCCCATTTATGGTCTGATATAGAGAACATATGAATCAATGTGAAAAATTAGTATATTTATCTTGATCACTGAGAATGATTGAATTTACCCAAACAATGATTTGTTTATAGGGGTTATACATGGAACCCAAAATATTTGATTCATTTATAAATTTATAACATCTAATGTGACCGAAAACTCTAACCCAACAACACTTTGAAAGGATCAATGAGTCAGAATGAGGGTTCCCACAATAAAAGTTTTGAAATTTTAGTATAATATGGATAACATCGATATATTTATATTTATATATACCCTACTTTCTATTGGATCCATTATCATGAAATTACTAATATTTAATCAACCAGGTTACTTGTGCACTATGAGAAGATACCCAATAATGAATTGGGAAAAAATTGGCCAGGTGGACTAGCATGTTAATCATTGGGATGATATCCCAACCACACACATTATAATTGTATTCCTTAAGAATATGCCAATAAGGTCCTATAGAATCATGGGTCATATAGGTTTGGAAGATTATTTGAGACTCCACAACCTTGATTTCACGAACAACACCTGAATGGAGGTTCTGTAAGACTTCATGCATGGATCCCCTTTCACGAACCATCCCTCAGGGTATGTGTTGTGAATACCCCAAGCCCGCCTCTGATAGTCCAGGGGCTGGGTACTAGTCCCATATAGGAATATCCCACAAATATGAGGCATTTTCCTATGTACCTTCACACACGCACACAACTCCAAACAAAAGATGCTGGAATGTACAAACCCAATGAAGCTATTCAAGAAAACCACTAAGTATAACACTACCAGAGTGAAAAAAGTAAAATACAGTGTGGAAAACTAGGCCATTATAAAAACCCACCAAAATAAAGATAGAAAACATGTAAAACTCAAATCCATAATGATCATCAGCCGAAAACCCTACCTGAAGGGTAAGCGAAGGGTAGCAGCCTGAATCCTTATGAGTACAACTAGTCTGTCTGATCTCACTGAGCACCACCTAGTCCCAACCCTCCATGGACTCTATGAAAGTGTTGAATGTATATATAAGACATTAGTTTTTTGGGAAAAGACCATGCATGGGTGAGTAAAACAATAATCAATAGGACAATCTGAATCCAAAAATGCAAATAACAAAGGAAAACCACACAAAAATTCACAGTTAGATTCACAGTTAAATATGCCAGTAAAAATACTAAGAACATATAGATATAATCATTTCGGACACTATTAATCATAAAGTTCCAACATCATAGATAACAATAGGATTCTCATCATAGGATTGAAAAGAAACACAAAAAACCAAGAGAAACATGCTCCATGAGCTCATCCATCCATGATGGTACCCATCAGAGTGGTACAGTCCATCAGGAACAACACTACAATTCCTAATGTTACATTAAACAGAACATGGTCCCTCGAGAACATCATACTATTTATAGCTTTAGTACATAGAATTTGAGGATTAGTTATCTCTGTCATGCACCCTATATAAGACTAAGAAAACCCATGTGAATTGGCCCTCCATCAGCACTATACACATATGAGGGACCCCTTCTTCTAACCATCTTATGAAACCTCCATCACATTCATATGAAGTGGATTGCACCTCATTCAATCTAGGGAGCACAAGATCCTATCTAGGTAATGTTCTCATCAAATTTATGGGCCCACTATTATTATCTATGTCCGAAAATTGAGGGAGATCCAACTCTACTGGAGGACCCGATCCCCGCTGCTACCTAGAGAAGGGGGAGTACAACTATGTAAGTGAGGACCCACACCCTACCTGTTAGGGGATTACCACTCAATGACTAGAGTACCCACACCCTAGTATGACAAGGGAGTACCAAATATGTGAGTTAGTTTGCTATGGGGGACCCATACCCTAGTACATCAGGGGATGACTGAACCCATACTAGAGAACCCACTCCATGGAATGTAAGGGGAGTACTAACTCTATCAGAACAACGTGCATAGAGGACCTACACCCTAGAATGATAGGGGAGTACTGAATTCTCTAATAAAGGACCTGCACCCTACCCGGTAGGAGAGTACATACTCTATTTATACATCAATTATGGAGGAATCGTTCCCTGGTCCGATAGGGGAGTACCAACTCCATGGGGGGAGGACCCGCTGCCTATAAATATATCTGATAGGGGTGTACCTACTCTATTATAATTTCCATTTCAATCCTCATGAAAAAATGCATGATATGGACTACTCATTTGTCCAAAACAGATATTTGGGGGAAAAAAACATTTCACCACAACACGACCATGCATGGATTCCTTGGGGCCATGCATCAATTTCATTTTAAATTCTGAAAATTAGTTTTGAAATTTCCATCTTAATTTCAGGGTTGTATCATCATAGATAGTTCTTCATTTCAATACCATATACGGGAGATATTTTGGATATAAGGTCCTACAATAATAATAATTTTATTATTATTAGGGGTTTCATTGACCTGAGGCACACGTGTGAAAAAAAGAATCCAACATTTGTTTTAAAATGACCATCTCAAATCTAGAATCACTTTATCACTTACAATTTATTAATTAGACAATATATAAAGAATTTGTGTTAGTAATAATGTTCCACAACCAAAATAATTGTAATAATATTTTAATATTGTCATTCTCTTAAAACATATATCCAAGGAGGGTCACACTCAACTTACTCCTCCCATTTTTTTTGCACCCCTATCATTGTCTCTCCTCCTTGTTAATTTATAATTTTTTTCAAATAACTATTATTATTATCATAAATGATAATATCCTCTGGGTTTTTTCCAACACCGTTTAATCACACCACACTTGTAGAATCTAGGGAGCCCATTTAATGGTTAGTTACAGATCCACTCTCTTTAACTCATTATTTGAATCATTTAGTTCTAAATTTCATCACTTCATGAAATTATTAATATTATAAAAAATATTAATTACCCCCATTAAATTAAATCCATTTAATTTCATTAACCCCTTTGACACATTTTTTTCACCATTATTATTATTATTAAAATAATAAAAATAAATTGTTATCAACTCATCACAATTATGATTATTATTTTTATTAATTATTAACTCACATCATGTTGACCACAACTGGCCACCTCATCAGAGACATGATTTTGGTCATCATCGCGTCCATGCCAAACATAATTTCCCATGATATACCACACTCGAACTCCCCTCATTTATCAATTAGTCCACAAATCCTCGATTCACATGTCATTTAGGACACTAAAATGAATCTGGGGGTTATAACACACTCAAACCGTCCCAATAATTGTCTAATCATGACCTCGCGGTATAATGATGAAGGAAATGAAGAATAGTGGGGAAAATAACCAATAGAAACATTTTTTTGATCGAAGTCAAGCATTTTTTGACAAACGCTCAAGAACGGGGATCCCATGGTTAGACAAAAACTTTAATAAATTAGATTCCAATACATAGGAACATTCAAAGGATAAAAAATGGCATAGATAAAAGATTTCATACTGATATACTAAATAAATTGAATTATAAGGTAGGAAAATCACTTATAACAAGTCCTACCCAAATTAGGATGATCATTGAATATGAAGAAAGAGTCCATGCTCATCGTTCCTTGATTCTTTTATTCCTAATCCGAACTTCGATCAGCGATCCTCCTTCTCATTGTTGTTTGTCGTTCTCCAATGAGAGGTTTTTCCTATACTTTTCTTCTCTAGAGCTCCTAGGGAATTTTTCTAGGATTGTAAATCTAATCCTATAACCCTTCCAAGTCATTAAATGAAGAAACATGTTTCAGATTTTCCACATCATTTTTATTATAGTGTTTCCATATTTTTTTAATTTATTATAGGAAACGAGGTCCCCATCATGGTATTACAGTGTCGCTACAAAATGTAAAAAATAAATATTTTTATTAAGTATTTTAATGGCGATCACATCTAAAAACTAACTTTTAACACTGACTAGTGTCAGTCACGGTTAGTCCTTACCTATAGAAAGCACACCCTCAAGAGCTCAATGGTACTCTATGATTTTTAATTCGAGTTACCTTTTATGAGTTATAGAAATTAGAAATAAAATAATTTATATATTTTATTTATAGTAACATCCCAAAAACTGGTTTTGAATGTTGTCCCACACTATCCAATGTTAGGTTATACCTAAGGAAAGAACGTCATCGCAAGCAGAACAGTGGTCTCAGATTTTCCATCCGAGTCACCGTTTGTGAGTTATAAGGTATTGAAAAATAAAATATTTTTATTTAATTAATTTATTAACGGTTATGTGATTTTAGTGTTTTCGTACTAGAGGATCATGCTGATGAAATTTAAGTCACAACTAGTTTAAAAAAACCATCCTGAATGCAATGGTGCCCTCAGATTTATGATCTAGACTTCCGTTTGAGATTTATTACAATTTTTCTAGAAAACCGCTCATGGTCTCTAGATAAAAAATAATAATTTATCGACCATTCCAGTCACACTGAGCCTCAAAATCACATGTAGTCTAAGTTCCTGGTCTTGTAATTTTCCCGAAAATTTTATAAAAATGAAACTATGAAAATTAGAGACATTAAATTACCCACACCTTAAAGATTTACATCCTCAAAAATCCAAACAAGATTTACTCAAAAAAAGTGTGAGAGAACCAAGAATGAATATGAGCCTCCCTCGCCCATTTTCTCCAGTTATGATCCATGTGATGCCTATGGACAAGAAATAAGGAAAAAGATCATCAATTAAGGATCTCCTTTATTTACGTCTTATGTTAGAGTCTAACTAGTGCTATCTGAGTTTCCTTTTTTACTTACCAAGGAAACCTCATTCCATTACTATGGATGCACCATACCCTTTTTTCATTAAACAATCAATATGTGCATGAATGATAGTATTCCATGAAAATAACATCTTTATAAGGATTCAACTCCATGAATAAGAGTTCTGAAATGAAACTGTTGCCTACATGAGTCGGTTTACACTATCAATTATAGTTAAATCTTAAACAAATATTTGAAAGACCATTCTGGGGTCACCGAGCCTTGAAATCACATGTTATCTCATATCCAGATCATTTAATTTTCCCATGAATTGTCTAAAAACAGAACTTGGAAATAAGAGATGTTAAATTACCCACACCTTAAGGATTTACATCCTCAAAAATCCAAACATGATTTACTCAAACAATGGTTGATAGAACCAAGAACAAATATAAGCCTCTTGATCCCATGTGATCCCCTTAAGGACCATGTCATGCCTACAAACACACACCATGGGAAAATATCATCAAAGAAAGATCCCATTTTTGTGTCCTATGTGAGAGTTTACCCGGTGCTTTCATGGTGTCCTTTTCACAGAGCAAGGAAACCCCACTCCATTAATATGGATGCACCACACCCTTTTTTCCTAAAACTGTCAACCTAGGAATGAACTGTGGTATTCTATACCAAAAATAACATTTTAAATCATTGACATCATGAATAATATTTCCAAACCTCAACTCTCACCTCCATGATTCAGGTCACACTATCAGCAATAGTGTGTGATCATCATATCTCATCTAGTAGGAGTCTCCAAGTGTGAGGGTCATGTCTTTGTTTTGGCCAGAACCTCTCTTGATAGTGGGAGAACAACTTGCACTTTTTTAAGTTAATTCGAGAGAAAAATAAAAAAAAGGTCATGCCTCAGATCTACCCTTGAGTATATGGTTCATAATCCATGAACGCATGCAGTTGTCCTTTCCCACATCCCCCGGTTCCCTGAGCATGGCATGGACCACCTACATCGCTTCTATCTTATCTTCATCATCCACCATCCTGTGGAACTCCTTTCACAAAGCGTTGTCTCTTCTCAGGTGGATGGTTAGTTGAGTCCCCCTCAGTGGCACGATGGGTAGGACAATATCTAGAGAGATTCCCCCATCCATTGAAAGAATAACATCACCTCTCTTGAAGCTAATCTGTTCTTTGGGGATGATCCTTTTCCATATTCCCACGTGTATGGGTTAGGGAATGTGTATGATTCCTACTCAACAATCCCATCACATTTCATCTGTTTTTTCTTAAAAATTCTTCCGTCTCATGACCCTTGTTGTGGGTCACATCCATCTGTTCCTTAGAAGTAAAAATATTGACCACCAGGGATCGTTCCATCACCCCAGCAAGGGTGTAAATATTTAGCAGAACCATCGACACCATGATCTCTCGGCAGAAGCCCTGCTCGAAGGTTTGAGATCTGAAAAACTGGTCTCACACCATGTCTAGTGAGTACCACGACAATTCAGTGAACCTCACTAAAAACTATTCCATTGTAAAGATACTCTGTTTAAGCTGTAGAACTCTTAGATACATACTGACCTTAGTGTGGATGTGAAAAACTCTTCCCCAAATATTTGTCTGAACTCCTCCAATGTGAGTGTCGCCTCATCATGTGACTATATAACCAAGCTCCACCAACATCTTGTTGAGCCTTGAAGAAGGATAGTATCTAGGACAACCATATGATCAGAAGGTGTCCTAACTAATTAGAAAACCAAAGTGACTGCCTCGAGCCAGTCATCTTCTTCATGGGGGTCTGGAACCCTAGTATCTCAAAGGTTTCTACATCTATAACTCATTTAGTGCACTCAGCCTACGTGAATCTTCAGTTTGAAATTTCATCCAAACATGTTTCTCTACGGGTGGTTTCACCATCAGTATACCACCCATAGAGAATGCCTCAAACTCAGTGCCTAGAACTAGATCCTCATCATGGGTTATATTGTCATCATGATCATGTTGTGGAATCTCATATAGCTATTATTGTGGAGACATCCTGAAATGGATCAAGACGAACCACAATTAATAGAGTATATCGGGAGGTATTCCACAAGAAGGACATATAAAACACAAACTGTTACTATATGATTCATGTACCATTTATTTCTCAACGACCAGTGTCCTAATGCACCGAGTTTAAACGTAGGTTATTATATTACTAGTGAATGGATACGTCAGATGCTGCACAAAAACTAAAACCTGTGGGCTATGTTCCAATCTCAAAACATCTTAACATTGTCTCTATGAAACCCAAACCATGATCACAAAACTTTAGTCCTAAGGTAGAACCAACCAGCTCTGATACCACTTTGTCATGACCCATCCCCTGGGGCTTGTGCAGTGACTACCCCAAGCCCACCTCTAATAGGTCAGGGGCTAACGACTTGCGACTTGGGCTGTGTAGGCATATCCCACAAATGGGATGCATTACTCTAAATACCTTCACACATGCACAAAACCCCAAAACAAAAATATTGGGAAGTAAAAAATCCAAAGAAGCTATGCATACAAACCACTACGCATAACACAACCAAAGTGTAACAAAAGTAATGTATAGGGTGGAAAACTGGGCCAACATACAATCCCAACAAAAGAAAGACAGAACATAAATAAAACTCCAAGCCCCTAAATATTTTCCGACGACAACCCTATCTAAAGGATAGTTGAAGGGCAGCTTCTTGAAGCCATACAAGTATGCCTCATCTATCTAATATCACTGAGCACCACCTGGTTTGAACCCTCCCTGGACTCTGTCAAAGTGTCAAACATCATCACAAGACTCTACACATGATGGAAAAGCTTGTGGATGTGTGAGTAAAACAATACTCTGTAGGACACCCCAAAACCAAAAAATGTAAAATATATGATAAAACTCACAAATAAATGCACAGTTAATTCCAAACAAGTATATTCCTAGATATATTCCAAGAACATCCAACTATAATTGTTCCAAACACTAAGAATAATAAGGTTCCAACCTCATATCTAGAAATAGGTTTCTTATCATAGGTTCTAAATAAAAAATATAAAACCAAGAGAATCATCCTCCATGAGCTTAGCATCCATGATGGTAAATGTTCGAAAGTTATACTCCATCGGTAAAAACTCTGGTATTACTAATGGTACATCTGAGAGAACATGATCCATCAGGAATATCGGACTTGGTCCAGCTCTAGTGCTCAGCACCAGAGGTTCATTCATAACTATATTTCTCCCAATGCAAGACTAAAAAAACCCATATGGATAGTCCCTCTCACACCAGTATAGACATATGAGGGATCCATGATCCTAAACTACTTTCAAAAACTATGTCTTTCATATATGGAGTGTCCGGCACCTCAGTTCATTGAGGGAGATCTAGCACTTCTCTAGGTATTTTTCTCCTTAAGTGGATGTGCCCGCTCCACATATCTATGTCTGATAGCTGAGGGAGCTCAAACATCAATGGAGGACCGACCACTACTCAATGATGGGGGAGTACAACTCTGTATGTGAGGACTCAGGACCTACTTGGTAGGGGATTACCATTCTATGACTACATGACACATATCCTAGTACGATAGGGGAGTACCAACTCTGTCAGTTCATTTGATATGGGGGACCTGCACCCTGGTATGTAAGGGGAGTACCGACTATAGGATATAGAATCCACTCCCTAGAATGGTAGGGGTACCGACTCTACTAGAACAACATGTATGGATGAAAGGCACCCTAGAAAAATAGGGGAGTACTGACTCCTATAATAGAGGACAAGCACCTTAACCGGTACGGGAGTAACTACTCTTTTTAAACATCAATTATAGAGGACCCGTTCCCTGGTCCGATAGGAGAGTACTACCTCTATGAGTAGAGAACCCACTCCCTATAACTATATTAAATAGGGGTGTTCCTACTATATCATTAGCAACATTACTATCCTCATGAAAAAACACATGATATGGACTACTCATTCATCCAAAACAGACATCCGGTGAAAAATCCTTATTTCACCGCAACAAGACAAAACCTAGATTCATGGGGGCCATGTTTCAATATGGATTTTAATACCCGAAATTGTTCATGAACCGGTCCTATTAGTTTTAGTATTGCATCATCACATACGGTTCATCATTAAGGTCCCTCTGAGGAAGATATGTCAAATACCAGATCCTGTAATAATAATATTTTTATTATTATTAGGTGTTTTGTTGACAGGACGTACAAATATGAAAAAAAAAGTATAAAAAATCAGCCTTAAAATGACCACCACAATTCTAGAATCACATTTTCACTTAGGGTTTATCAATTAGACACGATATGAATAAGTTGTGATCAGATTAATGTTTCACAACCAAAATATTAATAATAATAATTTATTATTATTATTATTATCATAAATCATATATCCAAGGAGGGCCACGCTCAACTAAATCCTCACATTTTTTGTGCGCCCATCTCATATCCTCTCCTCAATTTTAATTTCTCATTTTGTTCAATTAACTGTTATTATTATCATAAATGGTTATATCATGTGGGTTTTTCAATCACCTTAACAACACACCCCATTTTAAGCATCTAGGGAGCCTATATCATGTCCGGATATAGAGCCTCTCTCTTTAACTCAATATTTGATTAATCTAATTCCACATTTCATCTACAACTAAAATTATTAATATTATAAATAATATTAGTAACCCCAATTAAATCATGTCCATTTAGTTTCATCAGCCCCAATGACACATTTTTGTGTTGCCATTTTCATTATTATTAAAATAATAAAAACAAATTCTCATCAACTCATCACCATTGTTATTATTATTGTTATTATTTTTTAATTCACATCATGTTCACCACATCCATCCACCTAATCAGAGATATGAGTCCATACATTGTCACATCCACACCAAATAGCCTCTACCATGAGATCCCACTCACAGCCTCCGCTCATTTATCAAACCATCCAAAAATAATTGATTCACATGTCATTTGGGCCACTACACTGAATTTGGGGGTTCAATAAAAATCACACCCACAACAAAAATGTTGAATCGTGACCTCTTGTTCTAACCATGGGAACATGAAGAACGATGAGGAAATAACCAATAACAATGTTTTAAGGATTGAGGATAACCATTTTTGGCTAGTCGATCACGAGCGGGGATCACATGGTTAAAATCACAACTTAAATAAATGAGATTCCAATACATAGTCACATGAAAAGGCTGCAACAAAGTATATATCAAAAAATTGAAAATGATTTACTAACTCAATTTAAATATAAGGGTGTTAAAACATATATAACGAGTCCTACCTGGATTAGATCGGCCATTCATGATGTAGAAGAAGTCTATGCTCATCATTCATTCATTCTTCGATTCCTGATACAAACTTTGATTGTCGACCCACTATCTCATTATTGTTATCCATTCACCAATGAGAGGTTTCACCTAGGTTTTTTTCTCTAGAGCACCAGTAGAATTTCACCAGGATTATCAACCTAATACCATACATCTTCCAAGCAAATAAATGAAGAAACAAATTTCAGCATTGTCGTGTCATTTTTATTGCAGTGTTTCCACATTTTATCAATTATTAAAGAAAAATGGGTGCCAATTTTTGGTGTTCCTTCATCGCTGCATCAATGTAAAATGTCAAAACAAAATATTTTTATTAAATATTTTAATGACTTTCATGTCCAAAAACTAACATTCACCCTCGACCCGTTCTATTCAATGATAGGCCCCACCTAAGAATATCACACCCTCCTAAGATTAAAGGTACTCTCAGATTTCCAATACAAGTTACCATTTATGATTTATAGGATTTCAAAATAAAATTATTTTATTATTTTATTTACAGTTATGTCCTAAGAACTACTTTCCACAATTGACATGTGTTGGCCAATGTTAGGACCTGCCTAAGGAATGCACTCACTCCTGATCACAATAGAGGTCTCATATTTCCAATCCAAGTAGCCATTCGTTAGTTTTAAATATTTTTAAAAGAAAATAATTTTTATAAATATTTTATTTACGGTTATTCCATTTTCAGGTTTTCTCACTGGAGGCCCGCGCCGAATAAATTTAATTCAACACTAAGGTAAACACATCATCCCGAATGCAACAGTGCCCTTATATTTCTAATCTAGAAACACATTTGAGAGTTATTACACTATTTTAGGAAAACCACCCATGTTTCGTAGTTAAAATTTAAAAAATCACCATACCATTCCGGGCACACCGAGCCTCAGAATCACATGTCATCTCAGCATCTAGTGTCTTAATATTCCCAAGAATTTTCTAACAATAGAACTAGGAAAATCAGATCTATTACATGTCCATGAAAAATAGGTTAGAAACTAGAGGATGGGGTCTAGTGGTATGGGAGGGGGATACAATACCCTCAATAATAATAACCATCATATATTAGTACAATATAAACATATTCCAATGAAATGGAATAATATAATGATAACCCAAATTAATAATATAATTGATGTCATTATAAGGCATTTAAATTTAATCCATGTACCTCCAATAAGGAAGGTAAAACCAAGTATCAAGATATAAAAAGGTATATAAATGTAGCATTAATATTCTTATGTATTGAATTATAATGCCATCATCTCCAAGATGAAATCATCTCTGTCCCAAATTATAGGTCCCCTTCCCTTGACTAAATCCATTTTCATGAAATCTGTATGTGCATCAAGATGACCATGAATAGTATGAGTATAAACCAATATGGTACCAAAAATTTATCCTTAACATATGTGAGAATTTCTATAGAGGTTTATTTAATGACACTCCATAGTCAAACAATTCCATGCATAGAATCCACGTACTGATAGAGACTCCATGAACCCTAGTTGAACCCGTTTCGACTCCATGAAAGAATAATATCTGAATAGTCATGTAAGTTTCATAATAAGCAGATCTAACTATAAGAATTATCATCCACATTATAGGCCTCATTTCTGAAGATTAGACCATACCAAACCATGACTACCAATTTATATCTCTTGGGCCTGATCAGAGAAGACCATACTACAAAAATGTCTCATCTCAGGACAGACCATATAATCCCATCATCCCCCCATTTTAGGACGCACAAGGCCATCATTAACCATTATATAATTTATTATTGTCATCAAATAATATACAATGTTTGAATATGAACACTCCATAGGACCAGCGGGCCATGACAGGTCCACCTGTCACTTTTCTACCATGCATAGAACAACAATAACATAAAATGTTCCAAATACATCACATGGAATAAGGATTTCATATCATTGAAATATATCCCATTTCATAGCACTAAATCATGGATATCTATTCTATGTCTATACACATATAATCAAAATAAACTCAAGATCATGTTTTAGGACTTCCTACCTCAAGTGTGTCGATGTTAATGTCATGAATCAAAAAGATTCCATTCACAAATCTCTCCCATTCACAATAAGATCAATATCACACATAAAGGCCCCTATAAATGTATATGTACCATTGTTAAAAAGATTCCATAACAATACTCAATAATGAAATAATCTACGGGATTGGATCTACACTAACATACCTCTCAGAATCCCCCACTATTGTTTGGTATAGTTTATGTCGAAGGATATGAACCTTTAACTCTATGAAAATAGAATATTCATTACATAATTTAATTATTCATTAAAAATCATATAGGTGTAGTAACTTTTAAAATTGGTATATCTAAAAAAAACTTCTTCATATGATATATACATCATCTCCCACTTAATTCTACTCAAATTTTACCCTTCTTATATATATCCAACTTAAAGACATCCTCATAGACTCGGGAGGGGAAACATATGAAAGGGTGATCTCCAATAACCAAAAATGGTAATCAATGGATACATAAATGGTCACATAAATATAACATGAGTATAATGGAATAAGAACATGATAATAACATTTTAAAATAATTCCCTTTATATCATAGATCATATTATTGAGTCATGAAAGAAATCTTTGAAATGTATATAACATGAATCATAATTGAATCAAAGAATATAATCCATGAGGGAATATAATTTTCCTAAGGCATTGATTAATGGCATACACATAAGAAAAGAAAATCATTATCTTAGTAGACAAGGCTCTCTATCAAGACTATCCTAGTGAATTTGGTTTTCACCAAAATTAATTGTATTAGTTATAGTTTACTCCTAAGACAATTATAGTGGAAATTTTCTCTCACTGAACTTGGTTCACTCCTAATTAAGGTCAAATTTACCACATGATATATAAATATTTATGAAAATCATTGGTGGGTTATATAATTCTGGGACCACCCATCACAATGTGAAAATAATATATATGTGCACTTCAAGATCATAAAACATTCGTTATATCAGTAACTGTAAAAATGATGTGGGGTTTATAAAAATTTCATTATTTTATCATTACATATCCCATGGAAATGAAATTAGTTTCATAACTAAAATTAAACATGGAAACATAATTTGGGTTATATAATCATCATTAACTCATCATCATCATAATCTATAGAAATAAATAAATTGGATGGTATCATTGAATCACATCCCCTGTAAACCATAAGTAACATAAAGGATGTGATCATAGATGGATATTTATTTTAAAAAATATCTAAGAAATTTTTGTTATGAAAATACATATTCAAAATTAAATCAATTATTTAAAATCTCAAAATTTTAAAAAAATTTATAAAAAATATTATTTAAAAATATCTGTAGAAATAATTAAATAAAGTATCAAAGCATTGAGTGGCCATGAAAACTAGAAATTAAAATATTTCAGTGTTTTTTGAAATAATTATTTTTTATATTTGGTAAAAATTAAACATTAACATGATTTAAAAAAGAATATTTTTTTATTTATTTCAAAAAACAAAACATGGGTTAAATTTACTTTGTACAATCATAGTAGGATTGAAAAAAATTGAAAACACTTAACATGGGAAAAAAATATTTTCGATTGAAGAGAAAAATAAAGTCTATTTTCATTTAAAAAATCATTCAATATATGGTGTTCATGAGTGTAATAAGAGGTATACTATAAAATTTATTCATTATAATTTCATCATAGATAATCCTGATAAATAGTGAGATTTTAACATAAAACCCCTACAACATTGTTACCTTTTAAATTGTAATCCCCATGAAATAATATCATAAGACTAAATTTAAATATCATGAACATAATTATATTTATTATATAAAATATTATATGGGTGTTTTATACACCTCATAAAAGAATATTGGTGCATAAAATAACATATGTTCCAAAGAAGACAATTTGAGATGATAAAACCTTACATTGAGTTCAAATTGTTTGAAAGAACTATAAAATAATGTATAATACATTTAATTTTATTATATTTAAATCCCATTGTTTTGTAAATATAATATAATATATGATCAAATAATAAATTTTTGGCACCTAATTTCTAACAATTCCTTATTGAAATCATCATTTCTGGGTGTTAACATGTTAATTTTCATGAGAATTTCGGTTTGGTAGTTCTAGTCATTGTACTTTGATAATGAAACCAACATCTCCAAAAAAAATTATCATAATATAGATATCATATATATTCATTATATATAGAGAGTCATCAAAAAAATGATATAGAATGAAAAATAAATTATATCGTTCTTAGAGATAATAAGTTTTATGTATGCTTTAATGCTATTTTAACTTTTCGATGAAGGAAAAATAGAAATGTAAATCATAATTAAAAATAACAGAAAAATTATTATATTATATATTTTAAATTATTCATTAAATATATCCTTATAACTACAACACCATAATTTTCATATAATTTATAGAGCATTTAAATTTCTATTTAAATATTATGTTTAATTCTCATGAATCTAATAAAAATTTTCAGAAATAGTTCAAGAGAATTTTGGGATTTTCCAGATCATGGATCTTTGCTTTATGGATTAATATGTTGAGTTGAATCATTTGAAACAATTATTTGTAACTGTGCGCCTCAACTATGCAGGCTATAAAGGGTCTCACATGATTTATCAAACTATGGACCCCAGCCTACACAATAGCATGGGAAATTGCAGACATGTTATAGATGGTTTTTTCATAAGGTTTTCAATGTTAGGATAACTGTGAACCTATTTTTGTAGGGTAGAAGCACCCTTGGGCAGTGCTAATGCATGTTTAGAGCATAGATAAACCAATCATACGTTCAATCTGTGCGCCTCTTAATGTAGGGGGAAATATGATTTCCCCTCTTTTATTATTAAATCTAATCCTCATTTTTTCCCACTCCACATACAACACTACAATCCCATATGAGTACTCTCCCATGGATTTTTCCTAGGACTTGAGTTTTCTCACTCATCTAGACTCCGATCAGATCACTGTTCAACACATTAGAAGAGTATGTGTATGATTTTGAATATACATCTTTAATTTCACAATTTATCCCACCATAATTAGCACTATATACATGAAATATAATATAACATATTTTCATGGTATTGTTATTTTTTTATGATTCATTCTGTTCTAGCCCAAATATGTAGTCAATGCTAGAAAAGGGTTCATTTCACACAATATGGTAGAAGGTCTTTACCTTTTCCCTAAAAGTCACATCATTTAATAATTCTTCTCCATTGTTCCAGAAACTGAATATTCTTTATATTTACCCTTAATTGAGTAATGTCTTAAATTAATTATTGAACATTAATTTAATGGACCTAAATCACCTTTCCTTGGTTCGATGTTTTCAACCACAACGTGAAACACTTCCATGGTTGGTTTGTTTACCTATGTAACATCCCAAGTAATTATAGAAGAAGGAATTTTATTATATATTAATATTTGTGAATTAGATATAAATTTTACATAAAAATGACTCCATGTATGATAGTCTACCAGACACACAACAACGGGATTCTTCGAAATCAAATGTTACACAGAAGATTGAGATATACAAAAAAATAAAACATTATCAATACTATTAATTCAAATGGTTGTTATAACATAACTTTTATATTAACTAGAATGAATATAAATAACTATATTATGTTTAAATATGTTTATTAAATGTTTTTACTTTATTTTAATAACTTTTAGAGGCTTATACTAGGAATACATCCGATTTGAAGCATAAAATACATTAATATATTTTTAAAGGTATTATTACCGCCTTTTGATGGAGAACCCTTTTTAAATCTAGTTTTTGCCACTTTTATATTTTTTATTTGAAAAAATAAAATCCTTCTATGGAAGTGCGACATGAAAATTTACCTTTGTTAATTTTTTTTTATTTTTCTAATAAAATTCATATTTTAATGAATTGTGAAAAATAATGCATTTTAATTCAAAACGGCCTTTTCATCTAATTTATTTATGTTGTTATATTATCATTGATTTGTGTTTAAATTATAATTAGATTATGTTTTTATTATTTAATAATATTTTTTAATTTGAAGTAATTTTTCATTGAAATTTGATATAAACACATTTTAATATTTTGATTGTTTTTACTTTTTAAAACCACATTTTCTCATTTCAACAACGAGATTAATTTTAAATTTGATTTAGAATCATATTTGCATTAAAATATCAAAAACTCACATAAATTATTTAAACCAGTTTGAATTTTTTTAAATCAGATAATTTTATTGGTGAATATTAACTTTAGAATTTTATTTACCATGGTGAAAGGGTAAATCAGATAAAAAGTGTAAAAATAAAAATATAATAATATAAAACTACCCTAAAAATTATGTTATTATTATTTTATGGGATAGAATAGATCAAGACAACCCTTGGGAAGAAAATTTTCCATTTGAAAGCCACGTGGGTGTGATTATGACATTTATAACATTTAATTTAAATTAAATACAGAAATTATCATAAACATGACTCTTATTAAAAATATTTTAATATGGGGTTATATAAGTTGTCTATTTGACTATAAATAGTAATTACCTACATCATAGTATATTATTTTTAATTTTTATACATTTAATAATTAAATTTAATTATGACACAATGAAGATGCAGTGATCGTTTTATTAATTAAATAATCAAATTAATCATATTATAAATATAAAAATAAATATTACATGAAATAATTTATGTCACCCATGAATTTTCGAGGTGAATATGAAATTTTTTAAGTCTATTCAAGGGGTTGGTTAAATGTTATATCTCTATTTGGATATTATTTAAATTCAATTAAATGAATTGTGTAAAAATTGACATCATTTATATTTTATAAAAATAAAAATATATTAAATTATTTGAAAATTATAAAAAAAAATTAAAAAAGTGATTATGATAAAGTATAAATTTTTATTAAGTGTCCAATTATGGTAAATTGAGCTCATATAATAAAAATATATAGCCTCCTAATATTTAAAAATTGGTTACCACAATTATAATTAAAAGTGAATAATTAAGGGTAAATCGATAAAACAAAGATTAAAATAAAATAAATACACATCTAAAAATTTTTGGATTAGAGGATTTAGAACTGTCCCAATTATATCTTAGAAATATATCAGTATTTAATCATATTTATTATAAAAGTTATTTAAATTTATTTAATATTTTACGAGTTTCCAAGGGTGACCCTCCCCTCTCCTATAAAAAGTTACCCACTCTTCTAAAATAATTTTACTTAAAGAACCATTTTTTTATCCAAGATGTTCCTAAAAAACATCCTAAAATATTACCCCATGTTCTGAAGGACTTAGTTTATTATGAAAACCCTTAATTGAGGTGTTAAATTGTTCTTCAATGGTGATCAACTGAAGAAGAGGTATCATTTTCTTTATGTATTTTTAATTTATTTCGTTTTACACTCCCTTAAAGTATTCTAAAATTGCATGGAGATAATGAATCTAGTATCCTCAATGTAATTAGTTGTTATTATGTTTATATCATTAACTAAATCCATATCCACATCCATCAAATGGGAAAATAATTAATCGTTTGTGCATATATATAAATTATCACCTCCACAAACCGATCAAATTCACTTTTCATAACCATCTCTCAAGAATGGTTATAATAATGGAATTAATGTTAAAATATGATATTCATGACTTATTAGTGATTCTATGATAATAATATATCAATTTCATTCTTACTTTCTATTCACATAAAAATGATAATTTCATTCGTGCGTACGAGTGAACTATCACCTACATGAAGCGATGAGACTCATTTTTATTCGTTATGTCACTTGTATGATATATACAAGTATACATAAAAGATTAATATGATATTAATAATGTTATGATAATTATATAATGATAAAATCATACTTTAATTATTTACATAATGATTGATGAAAAAATCAAAAACATTACTCATGCGTACGTCTGAATTACCATCACCAAGGTCATAAAATTGTTCATTTTTCATAGCCACACTTAATGGATTGATTTGAAGGTATAATTTTTTATAAAAATAATAATTATTTCATGAATAATATTATGGTAATGATGGAATTATTACAACATGGACTAGTGACATCAAAACCATATTCATTTTTTACTGAAGATCCGAATATTGACAAAACGTATGATATGAACTAAAATAATTATGTATTTTTTTATAATATGTTAATAAGTGATATAAAAGAAATAATAAACAAAAAAAGGTTCTCAAGAAATTATAAATTAACTAATGTTTATTGTTCTGGAATATAAATATTATACATGATGAGTCAGACTATGGTAAGGGACTTTTTCTCCATCTTCTTTCATTGAGGCATATTTTGGTAACATATACCACCTCCATTTATATGGTTTATATTCAAACCCTTTAACTTTTATTTTCATTCAATTATTTTCAAAATGAGTTTTATTTATATGAATCATTTTATTAAATGTAAAAGGAATTAATTTTTAATATATGCATTTACAACAACCATTCTGTTGTCGTAACAATTATTTTTGTAATTGGTTTCCTTTACAAGATATAATGTTTTTAAAAGAAAAGTAAAATACCATATTTCCTTTTAAGGTCTTTTTTGTTCGAAATTGGTTTTGATAATGGATAGATTATATCAATATCCTGAAATTATATTTTATGATTTAAATGTGGAAATGTTGTTTTTTCTTTATGCTTTCTAACGTGATAAGATTATGTTATGGTTATTGGAAATTAATTATGTATATGGATAGTTTCATGAAAAACATTGGGAGGTTGAGCCTGTGATAGCTCTCCAATGGATTGGGCAATGAGGCTAAGTTAAATGAACATGATTCCCCTATGATATTTAAGGAATATATTGTGATGGGTTTTCGAAATTTAACCATGAAGGTTACTTCCTATGAAGATGTGAAAGCTACAATGTATGTATGATATGGATGCCACAAGTTATCTATATGATTCATTATGGCTATGAAGTTTTTTAGTATTCTTATGATTTCATGTGTCTATATGTATTCCTAGAATACCATTTTATATCATTATTTTCTATCCCTTACTAGGATTTTTGTGATCATCCCATGTTTTTTTAAAAAAATTCAAAGGGTATAAGGATAGGTAATTAAAAGTATGGATTCAAGAATATTTTTACATGATAAGTAAATAATGTTTACTTTCAGAAATTTTATATTGTAAAATAATGTATACTATTTTACTAGTATCCACATTGAATAAATTTGAGTTATTATGTATTAGTTATGTCTTAATTACCTAAAACTGTAAAGCATAAAAGATAATCACTATTAATTCTTGACTTAACCCAAGATTAAGTACTGTTTAAGGATAGGGTCTTATAGTTGGTATCAATGGTCAGTTTATATAACATTACGGGTTAGGATATTTTTAATAGAATATCTATAAATTATTTTTACATTATTGTCAAATTAAAATGATATATAATATTAATATTACCATTTTTATTCATCTAAGATAGTTTTATTCAGAATGGTTTTCAACAAAGGAAACATGGCGGCTGTATTGGGACAACATCCAGAGGAAATAAAACTTCTCAATCGATAACCCAAGATGGTAAAACTTGGAACTAAACTATTTGTTGTAGTGATGGAATAGTTGACTCAGACTATAAATGGTGGTGGTATCCATGCTGAATATATGGAGGATCAACTACAGAGGAACATATCAGTAGTGGATCATTTCACAAGGGAACATCCTCTATCATTTAGAGGATCATTTAACCCCTTGATTGATGGAGGGTGGATTAAAGCACTCTTAAATATTTTCAATGTCCTAGGGTGTTCATATAGTCAAAATGTTAGTCTTATTGTTTATTGTTTTGAAGGTGAAGCAGATCAGTGGTGGTTTCTGGTTAAGAATATTAGAAACAAAGATGATCTTGGTGCTCTAGATTAGGATGAATTCAAAGGTATGTTTCCTAAGAAATATTTTCCAAAGGAAGTTCAACTTAGAATGGAAAAATAATTATTGGAATTGAGGCCAGTTAAGGACTCGGTGGCTACATACAAAGAAAAATATACTCAACTGGAAAGGTTCACCCCAAATTTCATCTACGATCTTAATAGTAAGGTCAATCATTTTTACTCATGATTAAATCAAAAGTATCGAATGGAATTGGAACCTCGTGATTTTAAAAGTAATTAAAATTTTTTTGATGGGAGGATAATGTGTAAATGAAAATTTTCAATGATAATACGTTATTAAAATATATTATAATAATTGGTTGAGGTGGGTAGAGAAATAGAATAATTATTCAAAAAAGACGGAGGGTAAAAAAATTATGTTTACACTTTATGAAATTTGTTGTAAAAAGATCATTGGGAATGCCATTTGAATAAAGGTAAGTGTTTCTAATGTGGTAATGTGGGACTAAAGGATATTAATTACATTAATAAAAGATAATGATATTGGTAAGTCAAATTTTGTTTCAAATAAAGTAAATATATCAAGTGAAATGAGACGGGTCATTATGAGAATGAGTGTCTGATGAAGAACTCGAATGAATAGAAGTAACCAAACTATAAGTAGAAAGTTGTAGTGAAATACATTGAAACACATCAGTCGATTTTGGCCAATCAAATGAAGTGGTATCAGCTATATTTTTTATTTATTTAGATTAATCCAATGTGTTGTTTCATTTAGGGTCTAAAATTTCTTTCATTTTTGAAAAATGTTATGGAATATTGGGAATTATAAATCAAGAAATGAATTCATAAATTATGTTAAAAAAACATGGGGGAATGTGGTGAAATGAAAATTATTATAATCTTTATATCCTTGTCTGCAGAATGAATTTACCTAAAAATTGTGTTGTTTTTTCACTAGTCATGTTTGACATTATTCTAGGTATGGATTGATTTTTGTTTACTATGCTTAGTTTGACTGTAGATCAAAATAAGTTTCTTTTTAGAAAGACATTCAGTTTGTGTATAATAATGAACCATTACCATTTATAACATATCATTGAGCTAAGAAACAATTTAATGATGGCAATTTATGTTATCTTTAAGATATTGTTGAAAAAAAGGAAATTTTTAGATTAATGATGAGCTCATGGTAAATGAGTATCATGACATTTTTTCAAATTAGTTACCTAGTAATATAAAAAATTGGTAAGTTGAATTTACTATTGAATTAGTTCCTGGTGATAATCCAATTTCAAAACCCCCTTATCAACTGGTTCAGATTGATCTTTTAGAGTTAAAGAAACAATTATAGGAGTTATTAAGAAATGGTTTTATTCAACCTATCACATCATCATGGGGTTATCCTATCCTGTTTGAAAAAATTATAGAAAGTTAAATAAGACTTTTTAGTGATTATAGAGCCTTAAATAACATCAATTTCAATAAAAATTATCCTTTTCCTAATATCGATGATTTATTTCATTCTCTCTAGGGAGCATAATATGTTTTGAAGGATGAATTGATGCCAGGATAACGTTAGTTGAAAGTAAAGGAAGAATAAATTCCAAAGACCATGTTTAATACTAGATATGGATATTATGAATTTTTATATATTCTATTTGGATCAACTAATTCACCTGTTGTATTCATGGATCTTATGAATATAATTTTCCTTGAGTTCTTTGATAAGTTTGTTCTTGAATTTATTGATGATATTTTCATATATTCTAAATGTAAAGAGGATCATCAAAGTAATTTATTAAATATTTTGAAAACATTAAAAGAAAATAATATGAATAGAAAATTCAGAAAATTTGAGTTTTGTTTACATTGAATTTCATTACTTAGTCACATTGTTCCTAAAGATGGTATAACAGTTGATACTGCTAAAAAAGATTTTGGATAATGGAAAAGACCCAAAAATATAACCAAGAATCATAGTTTTCTTATATAACCAGGTTATTATAGGAGGATTATTGAAAATTTTTCATGATTATATAGACCACTGAATAAGTTAACATGAAATGGGGTTATGTTCATCTAGACAAAATAATTTGATAAATGTTTTCAGGAATTTAATAGAAGACTGGTTGAATGCTCTAATTTCTGAACTGAGTTCCAGAAAATATGTATTTGTTTTCTACAATGATGCTACATTGAAAGCACCTGGCTATATCCTAACAAATAATGATCATGTTTTAGTGAAAATTCCTCTATTAGAAAATATAAAGAGAGAATAGAAGGAATATAGTGAATTGAAGAACAAGGTAGAATTGGATTAAAAGGTTAATTTCACTAAATACAACAATGATAAAGTCTATTTTTTTTGGTTTGGTAAGAGATTCTATGTACCTTTTGATTCAAAGTTTAAGAAAGAGTTGTTAGTAAAGCTCATAGTTCTTATTTTTCAAATCATCATGGCATTACTAAGTTGTACAGAGGTCTTTGGGAGTATTACTAGTGGGATGAAATGAAAAAATATATTGTTAACTTTACGATGACGTGTTTGACTTGTCAATAGGTTAAATATGATCAGAAGTTACTGAAAGGGATGCTTCAACCATTTCCAGTAAAACAGTGTAAATGGGAAAATATATCAATGTGTTTCATAGTAGGATTACTAAATAACTCTTGAGGTAATATTGTGATTTTGGTTATTGTCGATAGATTGAATAAATCATCCCATTTACTTCCTATTCATGATACAGTGTATCAAGATTTAATTTTCAATTGTATCTTGAAGATATAGCATGTTTACATGTTGTTCCCCTCTCTTTTGTACCTAATCGTGATCCCAGGTTCACATCTATGTTTTGGAATGACATCTAGATTTCATTTGGAACTAAATTAAATTTCATTATATCGTTTCATCCTCAATCATATGGGTAGTCAGAAGAAATAATTCAGACATTGGAATATATACTACCTTTTTTAAAATGGATTTTCAGGTTATAATAGCAGTTTTCATTCTAATATAGAAAAGGCACCATATGATGCATTATATGGAAATAATTGTTTAACTATAACTTTTTGGGATAAAGTAGGTGATAAGATGATTATGAGACTAGAATTGGTAGAATAGATGGTAGAAAAAGATCATTTGATTCAAAAATACATGAGGACAACTCCAAAAGAAAAAATAATTATGCGAATAACCAGAGGAAGGATCTATCTATTGAGAAATGTGATAATTTCATTCTAAAAGTGTCACTATAGAAAAGTGTGGTGAATTTTGGTAAGAAGGGAAAGTTGAGTCCTCAGTTCATTAGAACCTATGAAATCCTAGATAAAGTTGGATCCTTTTACCACAGAGTGGCTTTACCTCCATGTTAATCCAAGGTACACAATTTTTTTCATGTTATAATGTTGAGAATGAATTTTGTTGGATTCATCTCACGTTTTGAGTCCATAAGTAGTTTTGTTAGAAGAGAATAATTCTTATGAGGAATAACCATTTCAGCTTCTTCACCCTAGAGAGAAAGTGTTGTGAAATAAGGTGATTTATTAGGTAAATATTTAATAGAAAAACCATATTATCAATGGGAGACATGGGCATCTGAAACTCTTATAAAAGGAGAAATACCCTCACTTATTTTATAAGTGAATAGAATATGAGGACACAATTTCAAAAATGGGGGAAGGATGTGACATCCTATGTTATTATAGAAGAATACATTTTCATATCTATTAATATTTATGAATTATAAATGAATTTTTTTAAAAAAATTGGGATGATATGTCTGATGGCCTACCCAACATGAAATAATATTTTTTTTCGAAATCTTATGTTTTACACAAGATTGTGATATAAAAAAAATAATAAATTATCAACATTATTATTTTAAATGATAGTTATAACCTAGTAATTATATTGGAGGTAATGAAACAAAATAACTATATCATTTTTACAAATGTTTATATATTATTCTAATAACATTTAGAGGATTTAAATGGGAATAAATCTAATTTTAAGCATAAAATACTCTAATATTTTTTAAAGTTTGTTTTAGACCCTTTTGATGGAGAAACCTTTTTAAATCATGTTTTTTTCACATCAATATGTTCTATTTGAAAAAATAAACTTTTTTTGGAAGTATAACATCAAAATATACCTTGTTTAAATTTTGTGTATTTTTCTGAATAAAGAATTATTTTAATGAATTGTGAATAATATTGCATTTTAATTCAAAAATTCATTTTCGTATAATTTATATTTATTGGTAAAATAACATTTTATTGGTTTTAAAATATAGTTAGATTATGTATTTATTATTTGATCAAATTTTGGCCATTGGATTTAATTTCAAATTGAAATTTGATACAAAAAACTTCTCAATCTATTAATGGGTTTTAATTTTTTTTAAACCCATTTTCTCATTCTGACAACAAGATTAATTTTAAATTTAATTTTTCCACTTATGTTAATTATATTTCCAAAACCTAACATAAAATATTATAATTACTATGAAAAAATTTGATTTCATAGGATTGATATTTTTTGAATAATACCTTTAGTATTTTTTTCCATGGTTAAAGTTTAAATCTGCTAAATATGGGTAAAAATAATATTATAATAATATAAAACAACCCTACCATTTGTCCAAATATTATTTTATGAGATATGGCCAACCAATAAAATCCTTGTGATTAAATTTTGACCTTTGGTATCCCCTTGTGTTTGATTATGACATTTATAACATTTAATTTATTGTAAAGGATAAATTTATAATAAACATGACTCTTATTACTGGAAAAATTTTCATATAGGGGTTATATAAGTAATATCTTCAACTATAAATATATCTTACAAATATAAATAAAACTACATACATAATGTTAATTTATTTATAAAATTTAGACACAAATTAATAAAATTTAATTGTGACACAATGATGATAAAATGATCTCCTTATTAGTGAATGAATCTAATAAATGATATTATAAAAAATAAAAATAATGATTATTTTAAATAGTTATATCATAAAATAATTTTATAGTTGAATATGACATGTTACTAGACTATGAAATGGTCTGCTTCAAATTTATCTCTCTTTTGGGATTTTATTTCAATTCAATAATATGAATAGTATCAAAATTGACATTAATGATATTTTATAAAAAAATTATTTGTTAACTTATTTATAAATCATAAAAATCCTTTAAAACAAAAAAAAAGATTACAATATTTTCTAAAAATTCATTGAGTGTCTATTATTGGAAATTCACCCCTTATAAGTAAAATTTATAGCCTCTTTATATTTAAAATTATGTTACCACAATTAAAATTAAAAGAGAATAATTAACACTTAAAGGGTTCCCCCTCTCTAATAAAAAGGTACCCACTCTTCCCTAATAATAACATTTTTTGTACAATTAATTTTATCCAATATCTTCCCAAAACTCTTGTTAAAATCCCTCCCCAAATTATTAAGGCTTTTTTTATGCAAAACGCCCTTCTTTAAGGGGATAAGGTGTTCCTCAAGGGCGATCAACTGAAGAAGAGGTGTCATTTTTGTTAAGTATTTCTATTTTATATCTTCTTACACTTACAAAGAGTCTACTAAAAACATTATGAGATAATAAATCTATTATAATAAATGTATTCATATATTATTATGTTAATATAATTACAAAAATACATCCCCACCTCCCTCAAATTGGAATGGAATTAATCGTTTGTGCGTATGTGTGAACTATCACCTCCACAAACAGATCTAAGTTTTTTTTCCTAACTATCTCTAATGAAAGGTTGTAATAGTGGAATTAATGTTCATATGTGATATTAATGAAATATTAGTCACTATATGATAATAATATATCAATTACATTCTTACTTTCCATTTTCTTAAAAATGATGATGTCGTTCGTGTGGACATGGGAACTATTACTTTCACGAAGCGATGTGACCCATTTTTATTCGTTATATCACTTGTATAACACATATATGTATATATAAATGATTAATATTATTTTAATGATTTTATTATCATTATGGAAAGATAAAATAATACATAATTATTTTCATTATCATCAATGAAAAATGTAAAACGTCACTCATGCGTACATACAACTTATTGTCTCCATGATTATATCTTTGTTAATTTTTCCTAAACCCACTTCCTGGTTTGATTTAATGGTATAATTTATGTATAATGGAGATAATAATGTCATGAATATTATTTTGGAGATGATGGACATTTTTTCACATGGACCAGTGACATAAAAACCATGTTTATTTCCGAATCAAGTACCAAATATCGACAAAACATCCAATATGAACCAAAATAAATATGTAATTTTTATAATATGTTAATAAGTGATATAAAAGAAATAATAAACCTGAAAAAATTTCTATGAAAATAGAAATTAATTATATTTTATTATTCTATACTGAAAATATTTTACGTGATGACTCTAACTCATGTTAATGGAATTTGTCCCAATCTCCATTAGTTGAGGAATATTTTGATAATATACACCAACTACCTTCATTCTATGTATATTCAACATCATTTAATTTTAATTTTATTAAATGGTTTTCAAAAGGATTATTTTCTCTTTTAATTGGTTTAATAAATGAAAAAGGAATGTCTTTTTTAACATATGTGACGAAAATGAAATTTCTTCCACCATGGCCATTATTTTTCTATTTCTATTCCTCTACAAGTAATAAATTTTTTAAAATAAAAGTAAAACATCATATTTCATTTTTAGGAATTTTGGTGTGGAAAATTGTTTTGATAATGTATTGATTCTATCAATAACTTGAAATGATATCTTATGATTGCAATGTGGAAATGTTAGTTTTCATTTATGATTGTTACTATGTAATGAATATGTTATGGTTCTTTTTAATTACTAATGTATATGGGTGGTTCATAATACACTGAGGGTGGGTGAGACTATGATAGCTCTCCAATGAATTGAATACTGAGATAGAGTTAAACAATAAGGATTCCCCAAATAGATTTAGCGAATATACTGTGATGGTTATTCCAAACGTAACAATGAATGTTACTCCTGATGTAGATATGAAAGCTACAACGTAAGTATGATATGGAGGTCACAAGTAACCTTTTTGATTTATGATCACTAAGATGTTTTTTAGGATTCCTATGATTTCATGGGTTTATAAATATTCATATACTAATGTTTTCTTTACTTATTTTATATCCTCTACTGAGATTTTTGTGCTCATCTCATGTTTTTATAATGTTTTCACAGGTTATAAGGATGGGTAAGAGAAAGGAATAAGTCAAGAATATTTTTACCAATAAATTGAATTCATTTATAATTTTAAACGTTTTATATTGTGTATTTAGTGAATACTAATGATTTGGTATCCAATTTGAATAAATTTTCGTTATTAAGTATTAGCTATGTCCAAATTTCTTAAAAATCTAATCCAGAAAATATCCTCAATGTGACTTCTTTACTTAGCTCAAGATTATGTAATATTTAAGAATGGGGCCTTATATTATACCCTTAAACTAAAACAACCAATTTGGGTGTGTGTGAGATTTCTACCGATAGTGTAAAAATTTATTAAGATAAATGATTCATTGAAGGGTGGATTAAGCTGTTGGAACAATATCAAATGTGAATAAAGTGGATAAATGAATGGCGTAAATGACACCACTATAAAGAGGTGGATAATGTATTGGCTTGTACATGTTTATATATATGGTTGGAATTGATCACATAAAGTAACGTTTCCTCATGAAAATTTTCATATCATATTTGGTATTGGACATTGTAATATGTATTTGATGTTAGGAGATTTAGTATAGAACCGAATTTTTTTACATTTATAGATCGTAGAAGGGAGATTGAGGTATGGAACCAACAAACTCTATATTATTATATTTTGGTGTTTGGACACCTTATTCATGGGACCTAGGTTCCTATCCCATGTAGGTATAAATTACTATTAGATAACCTGTGATGATGTCATTGGCCTCAAAGATGAATCATTGGTATTTCAACATGGGTCTCAAACCATATAGGTTTGGCACATTATATTTATGCGACATATGAAATGGAATGTGGTTACATGATTATTTTATTCATGATTATTTTACACTTCAATTATTGTAATACCTACACATAGTTATTGTTTTTATAAATAGGCTTGACTTTTTATAGACACAATTGCTGATGGCCTACTAAGTATGTCTGACAACCTATTCAATCTATTTTTGGGAACTCGTACATACTTCTTGGAGCAGGTAGTGATAAGGGAAAGTCCCCAATCACGGATGCTTGATTTTCATGTATCATGGAAGCTTAGTATAATATGACCAAGCCCGAAATCGTGATTCATAGTGGTAGATTTTATTTTAAATTTTTTATACATGTAATATATTTTATTCATGATTCATGTATGCCAATTTATTTTTTTATACAATAACAAAATTATCATTATTATGCATTTGATTATAGTTATTACTTATTACGATTTATTATATCTGAATGTTACACTTCTTCTATTCGTAATTTATTATGTTTCAACTATTGTTATTCATTATATAATTGTCCTACACTTTGATCATGAAGGTATAATCTTCATACTATAACATCACAAAAACTCATAGATAATTGGTAGCCTTTAGCATATGGGGAGGAATTCTTGATTCCAGGTAGCAAACTAGGTTGAGTTAATCATGAGATAATAGGGTCTAGGATGTTATAAAATTTTATTATAGATTTCATTCCCATTCATATAATTTTTATGGTTTGGTATATAATAGATTATAAATGAATTGGAATTTTGTAATGAGCCTCTTCCTGGGAGTAGTTGACCCATGTACATGGAAAATCCAAATTACCAAGGTTGGGACATGATTTTTTTGATTATCCCGTTTATAGTTTCACTAATTTCACTGTTGTGTGACACACTTGATGTGTGGTGGTTAACATTATTGTGATGAACCTTAAGCCATGTCCTAGAATGAGTAGGAATCTTTTCTCAAGAATTATTATAGGTTCATATAGATTCACATTCCATTCATATACCATTTCATATTGGATCCGTTGTTTTATTAAATGATACTTGTTGAGGATGACTTGAGTGATATATTTGTTACAAAATTAATGTTTTTGTTGGATAAAATGTAATAAATAATTGATTATTAATGCGTATACATCAACCTAGTCAGTTTTTTTGTAATTCTCTAACCCCAGTTTCTTAGAGTCGGTGCATTATTGTTACACCCCAAGCTTCTACAGTACACTTCTCTTTGAATAATGCGATAGCCTGTGTTGTACGCAACATCGAGTTCTAACACACCACAACCAATCAGACTAGCCGGTTTGAATAGTAATACCAACTTTTTGAAATTATATATATTTTATATTTCAAAATTTACTTCATTTTTGGTTTCAGAATATCGAAACTATCCTAAGATGAGTTTTTGGTATTTTTCTGAGAACTTCCAATTTTTATGAACAGTGAAAAATACTTAAACACAACTTTTTTAATCAAAATAATTTATAGTGATAAATTATATTATTGAGTGGTGTTAAAGTATAATTAGAATATATTTTTACAATTTTATCTAATGGTGTTCATTAGAATTAATTTCACTTTGAAATTGGACCTAAACAATTGTCAATCTTTTGGTATATATTGTTTCTTAAAAACTCGCTATTTGTTGTGAAAGTGGGAATTAATTATAAAATTAATTAATGCAACTTATATGTTTGGAATTTTTTAATATATACATAATTTTTGAATTCGGAATATCAAATATATCTTAGGGTAAAATTTTGGCATTGTTCTAAAAAACATTTATTTTTGATGAATAGTGAAACTACTAAGTGGTAGTTAAAAAAAACTGAATTTTTCATAAAACATAATTTTACCGCTTCTGTTAATTGAATTTAGAAAATCCAAGAGACACGGTTAATATCAAGAAGTGATATGTTGTTCAATGAGATGAAAATAATTTTTGGTGAATAGTAACTTTTTACTTATATTTACCACAGTTAGAATTAAATAGGGAAATTAATGGTAAAAATGATATTAATATTACCCTAACACATGTTCTAATTGTATTGGAAAAGTGTATCTCAACCAAAAACAACCTTTGTAATAAAATATTATCATTTAGGTCCACTTGGATTAGATTAGGACATTTATTATTATTTAATTCAAAGAAGAGTTAAAAGAGGTAAAATCAAATATTATTTACTAAAACATTTTTAATATAGGGTTATACATAAGAGAAATTCGATTGTAAATATTAATTATAAATATAAAACGATTTCCTACATAAGGATATTTTATTTATAATTTTCAGACATTAAATAATTTAATTTATTTATGACACAATGATGATGAAGTAATTACATAATTAATGAAAAATTAGAATAATTGATATTATAAATACCCAAATAAATATAATTTGAGATTTTTTATGATTTAAACTAATTTTTTAGGTTAATATGAGATGTTAGGATTGCTTCAATTAACTTTTTTCGAAGTAATAATTCTGTTATGATTTTTACAAAAATCAATTATTGAATAGGGTCAAAATTGACATAAAAGAGTTTTTAAAACAAATATCATATTATTAATTGATATTAAATTCCAAAAAATCTATGGTTCGGGCCAGAGACTCATATCATGATAGGTTCTTCATTAGGGGACCGCTTGGGGGTCTCTTGGATGTATATGAGAAGTTTATTAAAAATATAATATAAAAATACAAAGAGACCATGTAAAAGTGAAACTAATTAACTTAGTGTTAATACTTAAAGATAATGTTAATAAAATGATCCAAACATGTCTAAATTATATTTTTTGAGTGGTTTTCAAACTACCCCCACCTTAAAATTTAAATAATCAACTTTGGAGCCATTAGAAACAGAATATGAATTTATTATGAATTAATATTTCTAGTTTTCCCAAAGGTGCCCCTCACCCCTCTTATAAAAGGGAACTCCTCCATCTCATTTCTTCACAACTTCAAAGCCTTTTTGTTCGGCCAAACTATGCCCATATACTCTCCCAACTTCCCTCAATTAATCCTAGAGGACTTATTTTGATCAGAAATCGAAACTATGGAGCCCTTTTGATCAAATCAAAAGGAAGAACCCGAAGAAGAGGTAATGATTTCACCGCCCTTTTCCATGCTCCCTTCTTCTTCCACTTCTTCTTCCTTTGTTATTACCATTATTAAATAACAACTCCAGTATAATATATATACTATGATGTTATTAAAAATATGGTACAACCATATTCAGTATTCTATCCACCCTTTGAATAACATGTCACCATACGTGCGTACGTACGGCTTACCGTCTCCACGTCGTGGTGTAATTGTTATTAAATATATTATTATTTGGATGGGTATAATAATGATGTGTAACTCATGTAAATAATAAATATAAAATTTTAATGATTCTTTATATATAGTATACCATCCATTTATATATTATTTTAATATCAAAAGAATGATATTGTCGCTCGTGCGTACGTACGGACTACCGTCTCCACGAACGCGATAAGATTTATTCTCCATCGTATCCATTCAAGTATAATTATCATTTGATGATTTCAAAATAATGTTTAAGGACTTGATATCATTCTATATATGAATAATATACAACCTATCCATGACAAACATGGCTTATGTAACAAAACATATAAAAGAAAACAAGTATGTTAACACCCGAAACGACGTTAATACTAAGATATTATTAACAAATCAATGTTAAAAGATCATATATGATATCAAATGAATGTATATGATTATTTTATAATTTAATAAAAATTATTTCAAAATTATACAGGAGTTTAACCTACCCCCAACCAAGGAAAAGTACAATGTAAGGGTTATTTCACAATCTCTTCATTATCTGAAGTTTTTTATACGTAATAATGTACTAGGATCTCTTTATCATCCACATCTTTGTTTCTTAAAAATGTATTTCAAAACATTTTTACTACTTAAAAAAATATGGGATAAGGTCATTCATAACCTTTTTTGACTTTATATAAGAGTTTTATAAAGTAATCATTTCGTCGTTTTCCAAACAATGTGCTTTTTAACCTTTTCGACAGAAATAAGGTAAGAATGTTTTTTTAACTTATACGGTGGGTGCGGTTATTTTCTGCCATTGTAAAATCTTCAAAGATTACCTTACAAGCTTATAAGAATATTTTCAAAAAAAATGTTTTATTTAATGATTTCAAAATAGAAAGAGATATTTCTCTAAAAAGTGTTTTGATTTCATCTATGTCAACATCGTTTGATAGATTATACGCTTATTTGAAGTTGATTTATTATGATACAAAACTTCTATATTGTATTGAAGGTTTTGTGATATGTTTGACTGTGGATGTGCTGTTTTTATACCGTTCATAGTTTATGGTGAAAGTATTGACATTTCGTATGCTAGTGTCAATACGAATGTGTATGTTATGTTTAAACCTTTTCATATAGGAATGCATTAGACTTAATATGTGACGGGTGGAGCCCGCTATAGCTCCTCGATGCATCGGTAGGTCTCATGAGACAAACTAGTGTTTTGGCACAAGGCCTTGGCAAAATCTTATTTTTAGTCTTGGCACGAGGCCTTGGCTATGTGGTTATGATATTCTGGCATTATGAATTCCATCATTATGAAAGTGGTTATTGATATTGCATGTGATTATTCGATTAGTAGAATATCCATGTGAATAAGTAAATGGTATTATTTCATTTTACTTTTGCCATACTATGTTGAAGTTAAAGTTTAAAAGGCTTTTGTTTTAGTTATACATTCCCTTAAATGTTTTTTCTTATTTTTTAATGTTTCCGCTATATTGTTATCCTTACTGGGCATTTGATCTCACCCCTTTTCTATGTTCTATTTTTCCGAGGATGTGATGAAGTAATTTATGAATGACCTGCAGGGATTTTATGAGGGGATAATAGTGTGGACTATGGAGACATTATGTTGTTGTTGATGTTTTTCACTTAATGATGTAATGTAAAACATTATGAATATATCTAGTGTTTACAAGGCTACTAAACCAATAGGTCTTCTGAGATTTGATCTTTCTTGTGATCATGAAAATGTTATGTAATAAGGCACCGACTATGGGTAACTTGGGTCGGGGGGTTACAGTTGGTATCAGAGGAATTTTAGTATAGACCTTGGAAGCTAGATTTAGATAAACTCTGATTAGAGCATGTATACCTAAGATGAACATTGAGGATTAGTATAGAATAAATTCCTAGAATTTTGGTATTATAGAGATTTTGTGAGTTTTCTGAGCAATACATCCCTGTCTGGATACAAGCAGGTAGAGGCGGCTCTGGGACATATGTACCTAGTGGTAAAACCTGAAAAAACCGCATTGAGATGGATTCGAATGGGAACTCGTGCATGACAACGGGCCTTGCTTCACTCTTGGTTATGACACTCCCGGGGGATATGCTTAGGATGACTCTCAGTTTCATTACAAATCATTATTAAGGGTTTATGAGTATATACTTCCTCAAAGAAAACATTCTTATGATTTTGGATTATATCCATAAATAGTTCAATTTATGTTAAGTGTTTTATAAGTATGGGATTGTGTATTTTGATTCATAAACTAATCTAGATTATGCCATTGTTTAGAAATGGAACCTAGTGGGAGAAATGGAAATCGTATCAATGCATGCACTCCATGTAGGGATTTCCCTCCTGCTCAAGATAATTATAGTAGAGCTGGTGATGCAACTGGTGTCGATCAGCTAATCACCATACTGGGACAACTCACCCAAGTTATGAATAATAACCTTACCCGTATGGAGCACCCTGATCCGCAACGTGGAGGATCAATGTTAGATCGATTCGTGAGGTAACAACCACTAACATTTAATTGGAGTACAAATCCATTAGTAGGTGAGAAATGGATAAATTCCATCGAGAAAATATTTTAGGCTTTGGGGAGAAGTGAAATGGAAGTTTACCACCTCACTGGAGATGCTGATCAATGGTGGTCATTGATTAAAAATAAGAAGGAATATGATGAAGTATCAAATATGGAATAGAGGGAGTTTAAAGATCTATTTTTAGAGAAATACTTTCCTCGCAACCACCGAGAAGATATGGAAAGGCAATTTCTGAGTCTAAGAAAAAAGGAGGATGAGAATGTCGAAAAGTATGAGGCTAACATTACAAGGTTAGAAAGGTATGTTGGAGATTATATATGTAAACCAAGAAGTAAGAATGATCATTTCTTTGATGGGTTAAAACCAATTTTTCGTCGAGCATTATTATCACAATCTTTCTCGTCGTACGAAGACATTGTCCCATGTGATATCAAGACCGAAAAGGAATTCTCTAAGTCTTATGACTTTAAAGCAAAGCAAGAGAAGAAGAGGCCTACTGATCAATCTGGGAATGGAAATAAGGGGAAGAAGGGAAAGGTTGAATATCCATCCTGTGGTAAATGTGGTAAGAAACACCCCGGTACTTGCCTGAAGGGAACATGAGTCTGTTACATTTGTGGCCAAAAAGGCCACAAAGCTCGTGATTGCAAGGGGAAGAAGGAAGCTACCAATGTTCAGTGCTACAATTGCAGGGAGATGGGGCATTAAGAAAATGAATGTCCTAAGAGTCAGGAGAACATACCTCAGAAAAGGCAAAGGGATCAAGGCCAAGCTTATGCTATCACTACTGCTGAGGTAGAAGCTCCGAAAGACGTGGTGGCAGGTAATTTAATGGTTTCCTCAAGTTTAACAAATGCATTATTTGATTAGGATCATCTCATTGTTTCATATCTTCCCAGTTTTTTAAGAAAATTAGATATTTCCAATTTGATTTAACAAGGGAGTTTTCAGTTAAAACTCCTAAGGGAAGTATCATTGCAACAAAGTTTTGTGAATCAGTCCCCATTAGAGCACATAAATGTTCTTTATCTGCTGATCTCATCGTTATACCTATGATTGAGTTTGATATAATCCTCGGTATGGACTGGCTTTCGGATTTTGATGTGATGATTTATTGTAAGAAGAAAGAGGTTACGATTCTTGATGATGATGATGATTAAGAACACCTTATCTTTAGAGAAGAATCGTCACCACCTAATTTTTATCTATATACACCCCCAAAAGCTCAACTAAATTCAATTATTGGGGAGGAAGAGAATGAAAAAACTATGGATGAGGAAAGGAATGTTAAAATATAGGATGTAACTATTGTGAAAGAATTTGTAGATGTATTTCCGGATGATTTACCTGGACATCCTCCAGAATGAGCAGTTGAGTTTTCCATTGATTTAATTTCTGGATCAAGGCCTATATTGAAGACCCCTTATAGAATTCCCACTGAAAAATTAGTTTAACTAAAGAAACAACTAGAGGAATTGAGTAATAAAGGATTTATTCACCCTAGTGTTTCTCCATGGGGAGCCCCTGTTCTTTTTCTTAAAAAGAAATATTGATCTATGAGGTTATGTATTGACTATAGGGAGATCAATTCTATAACGATAAAGAACAAGTATCCCCTACCTCGCATTGATGATTTATTTGACCAACTGCATGGAGCTCATTACTTTTCAATGATTTAACTTCTATTTGTATACCATCAGTTGTGTGTGAAGAAGGAAGACATTCCGAAGACAGCATTTCGAACCAGGTATGGGCATTACGAGTTTACTGTAATGCCTTTTGGATTGACTAATGCACCCTCTGTATTCATGGATCTTATAAATATAGTTTTCAAGGAGTATCTCAATGAATTTTTGGTGGTATTTATTGATGATATATTGGTATAATCAAAAAGCTATGAAGATCATGAAAATCACTTGCGCATTATATTGAAGTCTCTGAGAAGACATTAATTATATGGGAATTTTAGGAAGTGTGAATTCTGGCATCAGGAGATTTCTTTTCTTGGCCATATGGTCTCTAATGATGGAATCTCTGTTGATCCTTCTAAGACTAAGTAAATCCAAGAATGGTTATCACCAACGAGTATAACTGAGGTACGTAGTTTTATTGGTTTATCCGGTTATTATCGACGTTTCGTCCAGAATTTTTCCCGATTGGATAACCCATTAACGAAGCTCACACGTGAAGGGGTTAAATTTGTTTGGACAAAACAGTGTGAAGAATGTTTCGAAGAACTGAAGAGAAGATTAGTAAATTCCCTATTTTGAATCTACCATCGGGGAATGATGGGTTCGTTATTTATAGTGATGCATCGAAGAAATGACTTTGTTGTGTCCTTATGAATAATGATAGGGTTATTGCCTATGCATCATGATAGTTGAAAATTCACGAACAAAACTATCCTACTCATGAACTCGAGTTAGCAGTTGTGATCTTTACTTTGAAGATATGCAGGCACTACCTCTATGGTGAAAAATGTGAGATTTATACTGATCACAAGAGTTTGAAGTATATTTTCTCACAAAAAGAACTGAACATGAGGCAAAGGAGATGGATTGAATTACTCAAGTATTATGATTGTATGATAAACTACCACCCAGGGAAAGCAGTCAAGGTGGTAGATGCTTTGAGCAGAAAATACCATGGAGTTTTGAAAGTGATGAGAATTGAAAGGGATCCAATTTTGATGGATCTAGTGAAGATGGACATGGGAATAACCAGGGAAGGTGAAACATCAATGCTTTTTCAAATGGTTTCCAAACCATATTTACTAGAAAGAATTAAGAGTTCTCAGACCAATGATGAAGAATTAAAAAAGAAGATTAAATATGTGAATGATTGGAGATTGAGAGACATTGTGTGTGAAGATGGAATTTTGAAATTCGTGAAGAGGCTTTGTGTTCCCGATATACCTGATCTAAAAAGGGAATTTTGGGATGATGCCCATAGTTCCAATTTCTCTATACACCCTGGGAGCACCAAAATGTATGGAGATTTGAAGGAACATTTTTGGTGGGACAACATGAAGAGGGAGATTGCTGATTTTGTGTCAATATGTAGGGTTTTTCAACAAGTGAAAGTTGGAAGGCAACACCCTGGAGGATTCATGCAACCTCTTCCAATACCGGAGTGGAAATGGGACAATATTACAATGGAATTTTTCATGGGGCTACCAAATAATCCTAGAAGGAATGATGCAATATGGGTTATTGTTGATTGTATTACCATGTCAGCACATTTTCATTCTATAAGGGAAGATCTACCACTGGAACGTCTAGAAAGACTATATATTAATGAAGTTGTGAGACTTAATTGAGTACCCATATCGATTGATTCTGATCATTATCCCCGTTTTACTTCAAGAATATGGAAGATTTTTCAGAAATCCTTGGATAATGAACTTCATTTGAGCACTGCCTACCACCCTCAGACAGACGGACAATCAGAACAGACTATTCAAACCATAGAATACATGTTGAGATCCTGCTCACTTGAATTTCAGGGTATGTGGTATCAGTATTTACCTCTAGTAGAATTTTACAATAACAATTGCTTTCATTCGAGTATTTAGATGGAACCATATGAAGAGTTATACGGAATGATATGTCGGACACCAACTTGTTGGGATGACGTTGGTGAAAGAAAACTTGTAGGTCTAGAACTGGTGGAGGAAACGATAGAAAAGGTGAAGGTAATCCAAAATCACATCAAAGCAACTCAAAGTAGGCAGAAGATATTTTCCGATAATCGACGGAAGGATTTGGAATTTCAAGTCGGTGATCATGTTTTCCTGAAGGTATATCCATGGATGGGAGTCATACGTTTTGGTAAGAAAGGAAAATTGAGTCCCAGTTACATCGTACCTTTCAAAATTCTAGAACGAATTGGTGTTGTAGCTTACCGATTGGCAATGCCGCCAAGTCTCTCCAAAGTTCACGATGTGTTCCATGTATCTCTGTTGAGAAAATACATGCCTGGCCCAACGCATGTACTCACTTATGAGGAATTAGAACTGGAACCCGATCTGTCTTATTGCGAAGAGCCTGTCAGGATTCTTGATACGAGAGAACAAGTACTGAGAAACCGGATGACGCGTCTAGTAAAAGTTTTGTGGAGAAACCATAAGATGGAAGAGGCAACGTGGGAACCCGAGGAACTTATGATGATGAACCACCCGAGTCTTTTCATGAGGTATTATTCTAGAAATTTCTAGGATGAAATTATTTGAAGTAGGGGAGAATGTAACACACCATGCTTTTACGGTACGCTTCCCTTGGAATAATGCGATAGCATGCGTTGTACGCAACATCGAGTTCTAACACACCACAACCAATTAAACTAGCCATTATGAATAGTAATACATAATTTTTGAAATTATATATATTTTATATTTCAAAATGGACTTCATTTTTGGTTTCGGAATATCAAAATTATCCTAAGATTGTTTTTTGGTATTTTTCTGAGAACATCCAATTTTTATGAATAGTGAAAAATACTTAACAACAATTTTTTTAATTAAAATAATTTATAGTGATAAATTATATTATTCAGTCGTGTTAAAGTATAATTAGAATATATTTTTACCATTTTATCCAATTGTGTTCATTAGAATTAATTTCACTTTGAAATTGGACCTAAACAATTGTCAATCTTTTGGTATATATTGTTTCTTAAAAACACGCTATTTGTTGTGACAGCGGGAATTAATTATAAAATTAATTAATGAAACTTATATGTTTGGAATTTTGTAAAATAGAAATCATTTTTGAATTCGGAATATCAATTATATCTTAGGGTGAAATTTTGGCATTGTTCTAAAAAACTTCAATTTTTGATTAATAGTGAAACTACTAAGTGGTAGTTAAAAAACTGATTTTTTCATAAAACTTAATTTTACCGCTTCTGTTAATGGATTTTCTAAAATCCGAGAGACATGCTTAATATCAAGAAGTGAAATGTGGTTCAATGAGATGAAAATAATTTTTGGTGAATAATAACTGTTTTTTTATTTACCACTGTAAAAAGTAAATAGGTTAATTAAGGGTAAAAATGATATTAATGTTACCATAACACATGTCCTAATTCTATTGTACAAGTGTATCTCGACCAAAAACAACCTTAGGAATAAAATATTATCATTTAGTTCAACTTGGATTAGATTAGGAAATTTATTATTATTTAATTTAATGAAGAGTTGAAAGAGTTAAAATCAAAGTTTATTTACTAAAACATTTTTAATATAAAGTTATACATAAGAGAAAATCGTTTGTAAATTTTCATTATAAAGATAAATGTATTTCCTACATAGAGATATTTTATTTATAATTTTTAGACATTAAATAATTTAATTTATTTTTGACACAATGATGATGCAGTAATTACCTAATTAATGAAAAATTAGAATAATTGATATTATAAACACCCAAATAAAAATATTTTGAGACTTTTTATGAATTAAACTAATTTTATAGGTTAATATTAAATGTTAGGATTGCTTCAATTAACTTATTTAGAAGTAATAATTCTTTTATTATTTTTACAAAAATCAATTATTGAATAGTGTCAAAATTGACATAAAATTGTTTTTAAAAACAATATTATATTATTAATTGATATTAAATTCCTAAAAATCTAAGGATCCTCCAATAGACATATATCATGACATCTTCATCATTAATGGACCACTTGGGGGTCTCTTGGATTTATATGGTACGTTTATTAACCATATAATATAAAAATACAAAGAGACATTGTAAAAGTGAAACTAATTAACTTAAAGTTAATACTTAAAGATACGGTTAATATAATGACCCAAACCTGTCTAAAATATATTTTTTGAGTGGTTTGAGACCTATACCCACCTTAACATTTAAATAATCAACTTTGGAGCCATTAGAAACTGAATATGTATTTATTATAAATTAATATTTCTAGTTTTCCCAAAGGTGCCACTCACCCCTCTTATAAAAGAGAACTCTTCCTTCTCATTTCTTCACACCATAAAAGCATTTTGGTTCAGCCAAAATCTGCCCAAATTCTCTCCAAACATTCCTCAATACAACCTAGAGGCCTTAGTTTGATCATAAATCCAACCTAATGAGCCCTTTTGATCAAATCAAAAGGAAGAACCCGAAGAAGAGGTAATGATTTCACCACCCTTCTCCATGTTCCTTTCTTCTTCCACTTCTTCTTCCATTGTTATTACCATTCTAAAATAATAACTCCATAATCATATATATACTGTGATGTTATTATAAATATGGTAAAACCATATTCAGTATTCTATCCACCCTTTGAATAACATGTCACCATACCTACGTACGTACGGCTTACCGTCTCCACGTCGTGGTGTAATTGATATTCAATATATTATTATTTGGATGGGTATAATAATGATGTGTAACTCATGTAAATAATAAATATAACATGTTAATGAGTCTGTATAAATGATATACCATCCATTTTTATATTATTTTAATATCAAAAGAATGAAATTGTCGCTCGTGCGTACGTACGGTCTACCGTCTCCACAAACGTGATGAGATTCATTCGCCATCTTATCCATTCAAGTATATTTATCATTTGATGATTTAAAAAATAAAATTTAAGGACTTTATATAATTATTTATATGAATAATATACAACCTATCCAGGACAAACATGGCTTATTTAACAAAACATATAAGAGAAAACGAGTAAGTCAACACCCAAAACGACGATAATACTAAGATATTATTAACAAAGAAATGTTAAAAGATCATATATGATATCATATTAATGTATATGATTCATTTTTAATTTAATAACAATTATTTCACTATTTTACAGGAGTTTAACCTACCCCCAACCAAGGAAAAGTACAAGGTAAGGGTTATTTCAGAATCTCTTCATTATCCGAGGTTGTTTATACGTAATAATCTACTGGGATCTATTTATCATCCACATCCTTGATTCTTAAAAATGTATTTCAAAACATTTTTACTATTTAAAAGAATATGGTTTAAGTTCATTTATACCCTTATTTGACTTTTTATAAGAGTTTTAAAAAAGAATCTTTTCGTCATTTTCCAAACAAGGTGCTTTTTAACCTTTTTGACAGAATTAAGGTAAGAATGTTATTTTAACTTATATGGCGGGTGCAGTTATTTTCCGCTATTATAAAATCGTCGAAGCTTCCCTTAAAAGCTTATAAGAATATTTTAAAAGAAAATGGTTTATTAAATGATTTCAAAATAGAAAGAGATATTTCTCTAAAAAGAGTTTTGATTTCATCTAAGTCAACATCCTTTGATGAATTTTATGCTTATTTGAAGTTGATTTATTATGATACAAAACTTCTATATTGTATTGATGGTGTTGTGATATGTTTGACTGTGGATGTTCACTTTTTATACCGTTCATCGTTTATAGTGAAATTATTGACATTTCGTATGCTAGTGTTAATACTAATGTTTATTTTATGTTTAAACCTTTTCATATGGGAATGCATTGGTCTTAATATGTGATGTGTGGATCCCGCTATTGATCCTAGATGCATCGGTAGGTCTCATGAGACAAACTAGTGTCTTGGCACAAGGACTTGGCAAAATCGTATTTGTAGTCTTGGCATGTGGCCTTGGCTATGTGTTTATGATAGTCTGGCATTATGTATTCCATCATTATGAAAGTGGTTATTGATATTGCATGTGATTATTCAATTAGTAGAATATCCATGTGAATAAGTAAATGGCATTATTTCATTATACGTTTTCCATACTATGTTGAAGTTCAAGTTTAAAAGGATTTTGTTTTATTTATACATTGCCTTAAATGTTTATGCTTATTTTTGAATGTTTCTTCTATATTGTTATCCTTACTGGGCATTTGAGCTCAACCATTCTCTATGTTTTATTTTTCCCAGGATGTGAAGAAGTATGTTATGAATGACCTGTAGGGATTTTATGATGGGTTAATAGTGTGGACTATGGAGACATTATTATGTTGTAGTAGTTTTTCACTTTATGATGTAATGTAAATCTTTATGAATATATTTAGTGTTTCCAAGGCTACTAAACCAATCGGTCTTTAGAGATTTGATCTTTCTTTTGATCATGCCAATGTTATGTAATAATGCACTGACTCTGGGTAACTAGGGTCGGGGCGTTACAATTATTAAATAACATTTCCATGATTGAATGGGATCAAATCTCAAAAGAGAGATCAGTTTATTAGCCTTAAAAGTACTAGATAAATTCATATGTTTTACATTTCATTAAAAATTGAAAAAAAACATTGTCTCTATTGACCACATTCATATACCTTGGACTATCCCTACAGGTCAGTCATAAAATACTTCTTCGCATCCTCGAAAAAATAAAACAAAGAAAGGGGTGAGCTCAGATGCTCAGTGAGGATAAAAATATAGCAGAAACATTCATAAATAAGAATAAACATTTAAGGCAATGTATAAGATTAAAACACACGCCTATTAAACTTAATAATCATCATAATGTGTCAATGATAAATAAAATAATTCCATTTACTTATTCAGATGGATATTCTACTATTCAAGTAATCAAATGTAATATCAATAGCCAATTTCATAATGATGGAATACATAATTCCATATTCATAACCAAATAGTCAAGGCCTTTTTCCAAGACTAAAAATAATAGTTTGTCAAGGCCTTGTTCCAAGACACTAGTTTGTCTCCTGAGACCTACCAATTTAACAAGGATCTATTGCAGGCTCCACCTGTCACTTATTAACTCCAATGCATTCCTCATATAAAAAGGATTAGACACAACATAACCATTCATATAAAAACCAGAATATGAAATGTCAATACATTATCCATAAAACATGAATGGGGTAAAAATAACACATCCATAGTCAAAAATATCAAAAAACCTTCAATACAATATGGAAGATTTTTTTCACAATAAATCGACTTTAAACAAGGTTAAAATCCATCAAATGATGTTAACATAGATGAAATCAAAACTTTTTTAATGAAATATCTCATTATATTTTGAAATCATTTAAAATTAATTTAATTTAAAAGAAAAAATTTCATTTGAAAACATTATTATACGATTGAAGGTTATTCTTTGACGATGTTGTAATGGTGGAAAATAGCCACACAAACCGTTTATGTTAAAAAAAGACATTCTAACCTTAATTTTGTCAAAAATTTCATAAAGTACCTAGTTTGGAAAATGACAGAAAGTTTCCTTTCAAAAAATATATGGTAAAATATGGTTATAAATAACTTTAACACATAGTCTTGTAAATAGTAAAAATGTTTTGAATTACATTTTTAAAAAAACATGGATGTGAATGATAAAGAGGCCCCAATAGATACTTACGTATAAAAAACCTCGTATAAGTAAATAGATTGTAGAATTAACCCTTACCTTGTACATTTACTTCATTGAGGGTATGTTAACCTCTTGTATAATATTTAATTTTTTTTATTAAATTCTACAATAACTATAAACATAAATATGATATCATATATGATCCTCTAATATTACATTGTTAATGATATTTCAGTAGTATCATCGTTTCTGGTGTTAACTGATTTGTTTTCCTTTATATGCTTGGTTTCTAAAGACATGTTTGTTATGAATTGGATGTATATGATTCATTTCCAGAATTATATGAAGTCCTTAAAAATATTTTTTATTATAAAATTAAAATTATTCTAGAATGATTACAATGGGGAATGAATCTCATCGCGTTCGTGGGGATGGTAATCTGTACGTACGCATGAACGACAATATAATTATATTAATGGTGAAATATTTTTAATTGGATAGTATATCATATACACAGGGTCATTAAAATGTTATATTTATTATTTAAATCATTTATACTTATTATTATACCCATCCAAATAATTAAATGTTTGAATAAGAAACTACACCACGACGTAGAGAGGGTAATCCATACGTACGCACGTATGGTGACTTTGTCCTTCATATGACAGACAGAAGAAAGAATATGGTTGTACCATACTTATTAAAACATAACGGTGTGTATAAGGTAATGTAATTATTATTTTGGTATGGAAACAACAAAGAATGTGCAAGTGGATGAAGAAGAGAACTTGAAAGAGGGTGGTGAAATTATTACCTCTTCTTCGGGTGTTTCCTTTTCAATTGATCAAAAGGGCTCCTTAGGGTGGATTTCTGATCAATTTAAGGGATATAGGATTATGTGTGGGATGTTGGGAAGGTATTTGGGTAGGTTTCGGCCGAGGAAAATGGATTTTGAGTTGTGAAATTAAGGGAATGGGAAGTACCCTTTTATATGGGGTGTGAGGGTCACGTTAGGAAAAGCTTGAAATATATTTTTATAATAAAATCATTTTGGGTTTCTAATGGCACAAAAATGAAGTATTTAGAGGCAAATGTGGGTATGGGTCGAAAAAATCTCATCCAATTGGTTTTATATAGGTTTAGGTCACCATATTAACCATATCTTATAGATTTAACTCTTAGTTAAATAGTTTGATATTTACCATGTATTTTTGAATTTTTATATTATATGGTTACTAATCATACATAAAGCAGACAAGTGAACCTCGAGTTGTTCACTATTGATATATATAACCTTTATAAGTCCTTTTGAAGAACATTATATTTTTAGGAATATTATATAAATTAATAATATTGTATTTTTTTAAAAACTCAATTATGTCAATTTTGAAACTATTTATTATTAGATATTTTTAAAGGCCCTAAAACTATATAACATAGAATAAAATGTATTTAATCAACCCTAAAATGTCATATTAACCTATAAAATTAGTTTAATTCATCATAAGTCACAATTTAAATTTATTTGGATATTTATAATATCAATTATATTAATCATTCATAAATATGGTAAATAATGCATCATCATTGTGTCATAAATAAATTAAATTATTTAATGTATAAAAAATATAAATAAAATATAATTACATTTGAAGTATTTTTATCTTTCAAATTAATATTTATAGTCAAATTTATATTGTCTGTAATCTTATATTAAAAATTTTTTAGTTATTAAACTTTGAATTTAACTCCTTTAACTATTATTTAAATAAAATAATAATAAATGTCCTAATCTAATCCATGTGAACCAAAATGATAATATTTTATTCCTAAGGTTATTTTTGGTCAAATTACAATTATCGAATAGAATTAAGACATGTGTTACTGTAATTATAATATAATTTTGACCTTTAATTACCCTATTTACTTTTAACCATGTTAAATAAAAGTCAAAAGTAACAATTAATCAAAAATTATGTTCATCTTATTGAACCAAATTATACCTAATGATGTCTACCATGTTTCTTGGATTTTTGAAATTAAAATCACAGAAGTGGTAAAATTACGTTTTATGAAAAATTTCAAATGCTCCTAGAAGGTAGGTAAAAGACTGTAAAAAGTTCAATAAAATTTTATATATCTAAACTTATTATAAAATGAATCAAATGAATCAAATTGAACATATATAGGTATTATGTATCTATTTTGACCTAAAATAAATTAAAATTAAATATCTAATTATTTATTTAAAAGTTTTGTTTTAAATAATAACAAAGTGTTTTCACTATTCATCAAAAATTGTAAGTATTTAGAAAAATACAAATATTCACCCAAAGCGAATTTTGATATTTTGAATCCAAAAATGAAATCCATTGTGAAAAATAAAATTTAAAAAATTTCAAAAATGGTTATTACTATTCATAACAGATAGTTTGATTGGTCGTGGAGTGTTAAAACTCCAAGTTGCGTATAAGGCAATCAACAACATTATTCAAAGGGAATTATACCGTGGAAGATTAGGGTGTTACATTATACCCTCCTTCAAATAATTTCTTCCTCAAGATTTCCAGAATACTACTGCATAAAAATATTTGGGTGGTTCTTCATCATAAGTTCCTCATGTTCCCACATTTCCTCTACCATCTTGTTGTTTTTCCATAGAATATTTACCAGACGAGTCATCCAGTTTCTCAACACTGGTTCTCTGGTATCAAGAATTATGATAGACTCTTTGTAATAAGACAGATCAGGTTCTAGTTCTATTCATTCATAGGTCAGTACATGCGTTGGGCGAGGCATGTATTTTCTCAATAGTGATATGTGTAACACATCATGATATTTGGAGAGACTTGAATGAATTATCAAACGATAATCTACAACTCAGATTTGTTCTAGAATTTTGAAAGGTCTGATGTACATGGGGCTCAATTTAACCTTCTTACCGAAACATATAACACCCTTCCATGGATATACCTTCAAGAAAACATGGTCTCCTACATGAAATTCAAAATCCTTCCTTCATTTTCTATCATATCTTTTTTACCTACATTAGGATGCTTTTGTGTGGGTTTCGACAATATTTACTTTTTCTATTGTTTCCTCAACAAGTTCCGGGCCTACGAGTTTTCTTTCACCAACATCATCCCAAAACGTTAATGTGCAACATATCATTCCATATAACACTTCATATGGTGCCATCTGAATACTTTAATGGAAGCAATTATTATAGGAAAATTATACCAGAGGTAAATAATGATCCCACATACCTATAAAGTCAAGTGAGAATAATCTCAAAATGACTTCTATGGTTTGAATAGACCGTTCTGATTGTCCATCAGTATTAGGGTGGTTGAGAGTACTCAAACGAAGTTCACTATCCATGTTATTCTAAATAATTTTCCATAATCTTGATGTAAAACAATGATCACAATCAGAAATAATGGATAGGGGTACTCCATGAAGTCTTACAACTTCATTAATATATATTCTTTCTAGACATTCAAGTGGTAAATCTTCTCTTATAGCATGGAAATGTACTGACTTGGTAAGACGATCAACAATTACCCTTATTGCATCATTCCTTTTAGGAGTCTTTGGTAGCCCCATGTTAAAGTCCATCATAATATTATCCCATTTTCACTCAGGTATGGGAAGAGGTTGCATGACTCCTCCAGACTGTTGCCTTCCATCTTTCACATGATGACAAACCATACATCCTAATAAAAAATCATCAATATCTCTTTTCATATTGTCCCACAAAAAAATTTCCTTCAATAATCTATACATCTTGGTGCTCCCAGACTATATAGAGAAATTTTAGCTTTGAGAATCTACCAACAATTCCCTTTTTAGATCAGGTATGTTAGTAACCCAAAGTCTCTTACCAATTTTTAAAATTCTATCTTCATATATGAATTTAATCAATCACCTATTATTCAATGATTTAATCTTCATTTGAAACCCCTTATCATCTTTCTGAGTAATCATTATCTTTTCTAGGAAATATGGTTTGGAAAACCTTTGAAAAATTATTTATGTTTCATCTTTCATGGTTGTTTTCATATTTATCTTTACTAGATCTATGAAAATATAATCTCTTTCAACTCTAATCTTGTTAAAAACTATATTATCCTTTCTACTCAAAGCATCTTATACCATATTTTCCATTCCTAGGTGGTAGTGTATAGTGAAATCATAGTCCCTTAGTAGTTCAATCCATCCTCTTTGCCTCATGTTTAGTTCTTTATGTGAGAAAATTTACTTCAAAGTCTTGTGATCAGTGTAAATCTCACATTTTTCACCATAGAGATGGTTTCTCCATATTTTCTGATAAATTATTACAGCTACAAACTCAATATCATGAGTAGGATAGTTTTTCTCATGAATTTTTAGTTTTCATGATGCATAAGCAATAAGTATATCATTATGCATAAGGACACAACCGACACATTCCTTAGAAGCATCACTATAAAAAACAAACCCATTGTTCCTTGATGGTAGAGTCCTGATTGGAGCATTGACTGATATTCTCTTCAGTTCTTCAAAACATCCTTCACACATGTTTTTTCAAATAAATTTAACCCCTTTACATTTGTGCTTGTTAAATGGGTTAGCCAACCGGGAAACATTCTAGGAGAAATGTCAATACTAACCTGCTAAACCAATAAAACCACATACCTCAGTTATACTCGTCAGTACTGGCCATTCCTGGATTTCCTTGGTCTTTGAAGGATCAATGAAGATTACATCCTTAGAGACAATATGTCCCAGAAAATAAATCTCTTGAAGCCAAAATTCACACTTGCTAAACATACCATATAATTCATATCTTCTTAGGGTTTTCATAATAGTGCGCAAGTGATTTTAATGATCTTTATATCTTTGTAAGTATAATAAGATATCATCAATAAATACCACAAAAAAGTCACTAAGATATTCCATGAAAACTCTATTCATTAGATCCATGAAGACATATGGTTCATTTGTCAATCCAAATGGAATTGCTATAAACTAGTAATGCCATTCCTAGTTCAAAATACTATTTTCGGAATGTCTTCCTTCTTTATACACAACTGATGATATCCATATCGAAGGTCAATCACTGGAAAATATTGAGCTCCATGAAGTAGGTCGAATAAATCTTCAAAGTGAGGTAGGAGACACATGTTATTTATTGTTATAGCATTGATCTACCTGTAGTTAATTCACAACCATATAGATCGGTCTTTCTTCTTAACAAAAAGGATAGGGGCTTCCCACAGAGAAAAACTAGGGTGAATAAATTTCTTATTACTCAATTCCTCTAGTTGTTTCATTAGTTCCACTAATTCCACTGTGGCCATTATATAAGGGGTATTTGATATGGGACTTGAACCAAGAATTAAATTAATGGAAAACTCAATTTATAATTTTGGATGAGGTCCAGGTAAATCCTCTAGAAACACATAAATGTATTCTTTCACAATAGGTATGTCCTCTATCCAAACATTATTTTACTCACCCATAGTTATTTAATTCTCTTCTGCCCCAATAATTGAATTTAGTAGAGCTATTGGGGATGGATATATATAGTAATCATGTGGTGATGTTTCTACTCTAAAGATAAGGTATTATTTATCATCATCAGAAATTGTAACCTTCTTCTTATTATAATAAAATTTCGCATCATGGTCCGAAAGCCAATCCATTCTGAGGATTATATGGAATTCAATCATGGGTATGATGATGATATCAGCAGATAAAGATAATTTATATGAAATAATGAGAAATTATTCAGAAAACATTATTGCGATGATACTTACCTTAGGTGTTTTGACTAACAACCCCCTTGTTATGTGAAATTGAAAATATCTAATTTTCTTAGCGAATTGGGAAGATATAAAAAAATGCGATAATACAGAATCAAATAAAGCATGGGAAAACGTTAGGAAACCATTAAATTACATACCACCACATCTTTCAGATATTCAACCTCAATAGTAGTGATCTCATAAGATTGTGCTTTCTCCCTTTCCCTTTTATGAGTAATGATTCTTTAGCACATAGAACATTCATTTTCATAATTCCCATTTTCTCAAAAATTGTAGCATTCAACATTAAAAACCTCTTTCTTCCCCTTGAAATCATGAGCTTCATGGCCTTTTTCACCTCACTTGTAATTGACTCTCATTCCCTTTATGCAATTACTAGGGTGTTTCTTCCCACATTTACCACAAGATGGATATTTTATATTTTCCCTTCTTCCCCTGACTTTTATTTCTTGAGTGTTTAACAAATCATTATTTCTATTTCTTTACTTTATATTCGTAAGACTTAGATAATTCATTTCATGTCGTGATATCGCATGAGACAATATCTTCGAATGATGAGAAGGATTGTCAGACTAATGTTTGATAGAGAATGGTTATAACCAATAAAAAAATTGATATGTCTTACTCCTTGGGTTACGTATATAATCTGTTCCATGCCTTTCTAACCGTGTAAAGTTAGCCTCATAATTTGTGACATTCTCATCATCCTTTTTCCACAGACTCATAAATTTCCTTTTTATATTTTCTAGAGAGTCACAAGGAATGTATTTTTCTAAGAAATTTTTCTAAATCTCCCTCTATTCTGTACTTGATACTTCTTCATCCTCATTTGTGTTTTGACCTGATGACCACCATTGATGTGCATCTCTCGTGAGGCAATAGACTTCCATGAAAACTTTTGTCCATTCACTACTCCCCAAAGTATGAAATGTTTTCTCTAAAGAACTAATACATTGATTAGCTACAAATGGATTTTTAGTCCCATCGAATTTTGGTGGTCGTTGCCTCATGAATTAGTCTATGATTGATCCTCTACATTGTTGACCAGGGTGTTCCATACGGGAAAGGATATTATTCGTAACCTGAGTGAGTTGTACCAGTATGGTGATAAGCTGAACAAAACCAGTTGCATCACCATCTCCACTATAATTATCTTGAGTCAGAGGGAAATCCATACATTTATTACATTAATTGTTATGGTTTCCATTCCTTCCACCAGATTACATTTCTAAACAATGACATATAGTAGATTAGTTTATGAATAACAATACATAATTCCAATCATGTAAAATACTTAAAATAAATTTAAGAGTTTATGGACATAATCCATAAACATAAAAATGTTTTCATTGAGGAGGTATATACTCATAAATCCTTCATAATGGTTTGTAAAGAAAATGTGAATTATCCTAAGAATATCCCCTGGGAGTGTCATAACCAAGAGTGCAGCAAGGCACATTGTTGTGCAGCAGTTCCCATTCGAGTGTAGCTGAAAGAAGTGTTTTCAAGTTTTACCCTAGGTTCATATGTGCCAGAGCCGCCTCTACCTGCTTGTATCCAAACTGGGATGTATATCTTAGAAAACTCACAAAATCAATACATTACAAAAATTATATGAAGTTCTTATATACTAATCATCAAAGTCTATCTTAGGATAATTCTCTCTAATCAGAGTTTTTATAAATCTAGCTTCCAATGTTTGTACTAAACATCCTCTGATACAAACTTTAAAACCCCGACCCTAGTTACCCAAAGTGGGTACATTATTACATAACATTGGAATGATCATAAGGGATAAAGTCTCGAAAGACTGATCAGTTTTGTATCGTTGGAAGTACTAGATACATTCATAAGTTTTACATTACATTATAAAATGAAAAAAAACCAAAATTGTCTCCATTTACCACATTCATATCCCTTAGACAATCCCTAATGGTCAGTCATAATATACTTCTTCACATCCGGAGAAAAATAAAACATAGAAAGGGGTGAACATAGATTATTAGTAAGGATAAAAATATAGCGGAAACTTTCATAAATAAGAATAAACATTTAAGGTAATATATAAGATTAAACCCCAATATTTTTAAAAATAATCATCATTATAATATGGCAAAAAATCAAATAATTCCATTTCCTTATTCACATGGATATTATACTAGTTAAATAATCACTTGTAATATCAATATCCAATTTCATAATAATGGAATCCATAATGCAAGACTTCATAACCACATATTCAAGTCCTTGTACTAAGAATACAAATAAGGTTATGTCAAGTCCTTTTGACAAGAAACTAGATTCTCTGATGAGACCTACCAATGCATTGAGGAGATATAGAGGACTCCACCAATCTCTTACTAAGTCCAATTCATTGCTCATATGAAAAGGTATAAATATAACATAAACATTCATATTAAAACTAGCATACGAAATGTCAATACATTATCCATAACCCATGAATAGTGTAAAAAAATCACATCCAAAGTCAAACATATCACAAAAGTTTCAATACAACATGGAATATTTGTATCATAAAAAATCAACTTCCAACACAATTAAAATCCATCAAAGGATGTTGACATAGATGAAATCAAAAAAATTATAGAGAAATATCTCCTTCTATATTGAAATCATTTTAAAGTCATATAATTATAAAATAAAACATTTATTTTGAAAACATTATTATAAGATTGTATTTGACAATTTGATGTTGTTATAATGGTGGAAAATTTCCACACCCACCGTATAAGTTAGAAAAGGCATTCTTACCTTAATTTTGTTGAAAAGGTCTGAAAGTACCTTGTTTGGAAAATAAAGGAAATATTCATTTCAAAACATATATGATCAAATAAGGGTATAAATGACATTAAACCATTTCCTATTAAATATTAAAAATGTTTTGAAATACACTTTTAAGAAAACATGGATGTGGATGATAAACAGGTCCTCACAGATACTTATGTGTTAACAACCTCAGATAAGCAAAGAGAATTTAGAATTAACCCTTACCTTATACTTTTCACTAGTCGATGGTATGTTAAAATCTTGTATAATAGTAAAAAATTGTTATTAAATTATACAAGAACTATATACATAAATATGATGTCATTAATGATCCTCTAATATTTCTTTTTAATAATATTTCAGTAGTATCATCATTTCAGGTGTTAACTGATTCGTTTTATTTAATATTATTGGTCACGTAACCTATGTTTGATATGAATAGTATTAATATGATTCATATCCAGAATGATATTAAGTTCTTAAAAATCATTTTTAATCATAAAATGAAAATTATTCTTGAATAATTACGACGGGGAATGAATCTCATCGCGTTCGTCGAGACGGTAATCATTACATATGCATGAGTGACAATATCATTATATTGATGGTGAAAACAAATGTAATTGAATGGTATATCATTTACAGAGAATCATTAACATTTTATTTTTTATTTACATTAGTTATACTCATTATTATGCTCATCCAAATAATGATGTGTTTGAATAACAAACTACACCACGACATAGAGACGGTAAACAGTACGTATGCTCATATGGTGACTTTGTCATTTATAGGATGGATAGAAAAAATAATATGGTTGTAACATATTTATAATAATGTCAGAATTTGTAGAAGGTTTTGGAGTTATTATTTTTTTAGGGAAACAATGTAACAACCAGAAATTTTGAATAAATATTGTTTCCTAATTTTGTGTGCTATTTTATTTCATACTCAATAAAACTTTTTCTTTTAATAAAATGAGTATAATTAAAATTAAACTATTGGGTTTTTACTATTATATGACCATTAGATAGTACGACCATTAGAAACTAAATGTTGCAATTATTATCTATAAATACAAGTGATCTTGGTTAGTTAATATAGAAATAATATTCGATGGCATCATACAGTTGTCTTGGTCCAATCGAAGCCCATCTAACAGAACATGGGAAGGAGGTAGAAACACTGTGCTTTGATCTGGACCAAACCCAAGCCGATCTTCATTGTGTGAAGCTAGAACGGAATATCCTTCGTGATAAGTTCAAGCTGATAGAAATTACTACTCGTGCGAAGTTCACTGAGCCGCCCTCAGATTCTCTCACCATAGCACACCTTACACTTAGGTCCTATGATGGGGTTATAAGGGGATATGTAAGGAGACCGTAACTGCCTTGTGTAATCCTTTCATTTAAATTAAAATTGTGATTTCTTCTTATAAGGAAGTTTGTGAATTTTCAAATTTCTGGATAAATATAGTACACATATTTTTGATGAATTTTAGAAAAAGGATATTTGAAAATATTTATGTAAATGTTAAATAATTAATTATGTGTAATGATTTTCAAAAAATGGTCTTCTAAAATTATGTTCAGTAAGAAATTTAGAGTCTAATATGTTCAACATGATTTTTGATGAATAGTAAATTATGAATAGTGATTTTACGCTTAGGATTAGTAATGTGACCAAATAGATTTGTAATCTCAGATAAAGAAAGTATTAATATAATCTAGGCACCTTGATTAAGTAATGTGATTCAATAAAATAGTTAAATAATTGTTTTAGAAATTATTAGTCAAGTATTATAATTTTCAGTGAATAATGGTTTTTAATTAAAAATTAAAATTAAAATTTTTAGAAATTTTTTTTTATAAAATTATGTTCATTTTTAATCTCAGAGCATCGATATTTTGTTAAGGTAAATTTTGGGACTTTTTCTGAAAAAAATGAAATTTTGGTGAAGAGTGTATTTATTTAAAAATTAAATTAAGAATACTTAGGATAATATTTTTATAAAATGGAGTTAATTTTTTAAATAATGGCATCAATATTTGGTTAAGGTGAAATTTTGGGATTTTTCTGAGAAAGTTGAATTTTCGGTGAATAGTGAAAATACAAATGTTATGTTTCGGGTGTTTAATAAAAAAATTAAATTTTTTATTAAGTATATAATCAATATGGTCGACATACGAATAGTTTAAAAAGGTATGAGGTGTCCCAAGTTTCCAATACCATGGGTGAATACCATAGGAAAGCCCATGGTTTTTCCAATTCCACCAATGAGGTGTCCCTTGGCCATTAATGCCTTGTCCCCTCACATCCCCTATATATACCAACACATTATCTCATCCTTGATACTCCAAAATCATCCTAAACTATGTTATGGTCACCTTACCTCCTAATGAGTCCTCAAAATGTTCCCCCAAGCCCTCAAGGTCCCAACCTTTGAGTTTTAAGAGTTATGTTTTAAGGTAAGGGATCCAACCTCTCTCTTTCCTTCCAAGTAATTTCTTTTATGTTATTTATTTTAGGCTACATGTTCTTAAGTTGGAAGATGTTATTTTATATTAATCCTACTTTAATTTTCATGTTCATATGATGATATTCCCTCTATTTTACTCATCAATTTATTTTAAGAATGTTAATGTGGCGCCATTAGGCTGCCAAATTTTTAAGGGATTCTTTCACCATTCTTGTTTTCAAGATATATTTTCATGTCATGTTCTTCATGTTCATTTTTTTATGTTGGGGTATGGTCTCTATATCTATAATACTGATCTTTTTTGTTCATATGATGAGATACCCTATATGATCTCATCAATTCATTATTTTTGAAGTTTTAAGTGACTCCGTTAGGCTGCTGAATTTTCATAAGGGAAATCTTATTTTTGTCTTCCTTCAATGTAATCATTTCAAATGGTATGTCTTTAAAATATAAATACCATGTTCTTATATCCATTATATTTTGTTCCTATACTGTTTTATGGATCATTTATGAGTGGGTGACCCATGTCCCCTCTATTTTCAATATTTTCTAAAACCCTGTAACATAGCTGTTATGCTGTAGAATTTTCGTCTCAAAATAACTCTCTCTTTTTCTCAAATTCTTTTATTTTATTAAGTTAATACTCAAATATCTTTATTCTATAGGGTTATTCACATATATATAAATTTCTTTTTCAATTTTAAATTCTGGGATTTACATATATAAAATCCACTCTCCTTTTTCCGTGGGTTTAAAGTGACATAAAGATCATGTCATTAAAGCAGTTTTTAAAACGTTATGATTATGAAAGGAAACCCATTTTTTTATAATATATAGGTTATTTATGAAATTTTTTATGATGTTATATGTGGCTCACATGATAATAAAGTAATATTTAAGGGTATTCCTTGATAGCGCTCCAATGCATTGGGTAAAGACATAATCTCTAGAGATGACCATTTTTAACGATACCTTGGTGAATAACCTTGGTAATTTTTAACGACACCTTTGGGATGAACCTTGGTGAAACACAAATTATTGTCTATGTTAAATTTTGTAGCCATATATTCAAGTAATGAAACCCATTATTTTTGTTATGATATGCCTCATGATCTCTATCTCATGCCATAAAGTTATTTTTCATGAATTTTTAATGTATCTCAATTTCACATGTAAAATGTTTCCCTTGTTTCCCTTTCTAGGACTTCTGCTCACCCTTTGATTTTATGTATGCTTCCAGGTTATGAGATTCAATAATTAACATAGGATGAACAATGAATAAGCCTTTAAAGTGTTTAAGAATAATGTTTTATGTTGTCATGTATTATGTTCCTAGATTCCAAGACACTAAACCTTAAAGATCTTCAGTTTTGTATAATGTAATGAAAGTTAATGTGTTAGAAAGGCGGGATTCTATAGTTGGTATCAAAAGATGGTTTAGTTATTTGTGGAAATTAGAATTTGAAAACATTACAAGGATTATTAATGAAAATATTATATGTAGGAAACATCTATTGTTATGAATCACATGTTGATGTTGTGAAGTAGTTCTTCATGAAAAAAATTATTAGGGGATTAAAAGATGAATACTATCTTGGTTTATGTTCACTATATTGGGAACCCTATATGATAGAGTTAAATAGATTACTATGGAATTTTCATTGAGGAGTTAAGTTTGACTAATATTTTGAAGAATTGATGAATTTAAGGTGAACTTATAGTAATTTAGGTTACTTATGGAAATAATTAACCTATCTTGGGGAAAATATGATTAGGTTAGTTAATTTTGATATAAGATGTTAGGAGTGGTTGATGATGTTTGGCGATGAACGATAATGTTTATCTTGGAAGAATATGTTATCAAATCCTTGTTATATTTGGGTTTCAATATTAGTTTGTTTTATTTTGAAGAATTTCAAGGACATTTATTTACGGAATGGTCTATGGTGAACTTTGGGTAGTACCATGGAACTTTGAGGATTTATAGTAGTTTCCCTTCCTATAGGGTTATTTCTTTTTTAAGATTTGTTTTATCATACCCTTTATATTTTTGGGATAAATGTTTAAAGATAGAAAGTTATAATTCTGTGAATTACGTGATTCTCTAGAAGCTGATTTGTGTGGTTTTGATGTGTCCATGTGTTTTTGAATGCTCATTATTTGTAGAAAAGATTAGTCGTTGTGAATATTATTAAGGGATGAAACTCTACTTGAAGGTAAATATATTTCCCTATGTTATTATTCTATGTATTAAATGAATTCCTAAAAATTATTAAATGGATCATAAAACAAAGATGTTGTTGGTTTAAGTTTCCTACTGGGTAATCAAAGACCGATTAACCCATCACACGTTTGTAATTTTCTGGTGGTTAACTTCTACTTGGACATGTTTTCTATCATTCTCCCTTAGAACATGACCCTTTGTTTTCTCCTCCATATCAATTTTTTCCTACATGGTATCCTAGTATGGGTTAACTCGGGTGACCATTGTACTTGATTTTCCTTCTATTAAAGTAATAGTGTTACAGATTCTTTTTCCGATGTGGTACATTCAATTAAATTTCCAAGCCCAATTTTATAAATTACGAGGATGCAATTTCTTGAGGGGGGAAGATTTTAACCCACCGATGTTTTGAATAAATCTTGTTTTCAAATTTGTGTGTTATTTATTTCATACTCAACAAAACTTTTTCATTTAATAAAATGAGTATAATTAAAATGAGATTGTTGGGTTTTGACTATTATATGACATTTAGTCAGTATGACATTTGGTAACTAAATGTTGCGATTATTGTCTCTAATAATAAGTGATCTTGGATAATTAATATAGAATGAAGATTCGACGGCCTCATCTAGTTGTCTCGGTCCAATCGAAGCCCTTCTAACAGAACATGGGAAGGAGGTAGCACCACTGTGCTTTTCAATGGACCAAACCCATTCCTAACTTCATTGTGTGAAGCTAGAACGGAATCGCCTTCGTGGGAAGTTAAAACTGATATAAATTACTACTCATTCGATGTTGTCTGAGCCGCCCTTATATTCTCTCATCTTGTCACACCTTACACTTAGGTCCTATGCTGGGGTTATAAGGGGCTATGTAAGGAGACCATAACTGCCTTGTGTAATCCTTTGATTTGAATAAAAATTGTGATTTCTTCTTATAATGATGTTTGTGAATTTTCAAATGTCCGGATAAATATAGTATGCATATTTTTGATGAATTCTAGAAATAGGATATTTGAAAATGTTTATGTAAACCTTAAATAATTAATTATGTGTAATGATTTTCAAAAAATGGTCTTCTACAATTATGTTTAGTAATAAATTTAAAGTCTAATAAGATCAACATGATTTTTTTTGAATAGTAAATTATGAAAATTTATTTAAGGATTAGGATTAGTAATGTGATCAAATGGATTAGTAATATCACTTAAAGAAATTATTAATATAATCTAGGCACCTTGATTAAGTAATGTGATTCAATAAAATAGGCAAATAACTGTTTCAGAAATTATTAGTCAAGTATTTTAATTTTAGGTGAATAGTGTTTTACATTAATAAATAAATTAAAAATATTTATAAAATTATATTAATAAAATGGAGTTCATTTTTGAACTCAGAGATTCGATATTATGTTAAGGTAATTTTTGGGGACTTTTTTTGAAAAAAATGAATTTTTGTGGAATAGTGCATTTATTTACAAATAAAATTAAACATATTTCGAAAATTATTTTTATAAAATGGATTTCATTTTTGAAATCAGATCATCGATATTTGGTTAAGGTGAAATTTTGAGATTTTTATGAGAAAGTTTAATTTTCAGAGAATAGTGAAAATATAGTTTTTATGTTACGGGTGTTTAATGGCATTATTAAATGACGTATTAAGTACGTAATAAATATGGTTGACTTATGAATAGTAAGATGAGTTTTGAGGTGTCCCATGTGGCCAATACCATGGGAAATACCATGGGAATGCCCATGGTTTTTCCAATACCACCAATGAGGTGTCCCTTGGCCATTAATTCCTTGTCCCTTCACTTCCCCTATAAATACTAATCCATGCACGCATACCATCGACTAAAAAATCATACTCAACGAATTTATGCTCTCCTTACCTCCCAAGGAGTCCTCCCAAGGTTCCCCCATGACCTCAAGGTCCCAAACATTGTGTTTTAAGAGTTACGTTTTAAGGTAAGGGATCCTACCTCTCTATTTCATTCCAAGTACTCTCTTTTATGTCATTTCTTTTATACTCCAAGTTCTTATGTTGGAGGATGTTATTTTATATTCATCCTACAGTAATTTTCATGTTCATATGATGATTTACCCCCTCTTTCTCTCATCAATTCATTTTAATAATGTCAAAGTGGTGCCGTTAACCTGCCGAATTTTAATGGGATTCTTTCACCCTTCTTGTTTTCAAGATCTATTTTCATCTCAAGACATTCATGTTACTTTTTATTACGTTTGGGTTTGATATATATATATATATATAATATTTATATTTTATGTTAATTTGATTAGAGACCCTATTTGATCTCATCAAATCATTTTTTTGAAGATTTAAGTGACGCGATTAGGCTGCCGAATTTTCATAAGAGAAATCATAGTTTTGTCTTCTTTCAATGTTTTCATTTCATATGGTATTTCTTCAATATTTCCTTACCATGTTCCTATATCCATTATATTATTTTCCTCTACTATTTTACGGATCATTTATATGTGGGTGACCCATATGCCCTCTATTTTCAATATTTTCTAAAACCCTATAACATAGTCGTTATGCTGTAGAATTTTAATCTAAAAATAACTCTCTCTTTTTCTGAAATTATATTATTTTATTAAGTGTATACTCAAATATCATTCTTATACAGGGTTATTAACATATATATCAAAATTTTCTATTTTAAATTCTGGGATTTACATACATGAAACCCGCTCTCCATTTTCAGTGGGTTTAAAGTGACATAAAGATGATGTCTTTAAAATTGTTTTTAAAACGTTATGATTATCAATGGAAACCCATTTCCTTTATTCTATATGGGTTATTTATGAAATGTTGGATGATGATATATTTGTCTCACATGATAATAAATGAAAATTTAAGTGTGTGCTTTGATAGAGCTCTAATCCTTTGGGTAAGGACTTAATCTCTAGAGATGACTATTTTTAATGATACCTTGGTTAATAACCTTGGTAATTTTTAATGACACCTTAGGGATAAACCTTGGTGAAACAGAAATGATTGTCTATGTTAAATGTTGTATCCACATCTTCAAGTTATGAAACAAACAATTTTTATTATGATATGCCTCATAATCTCTCTCTCTTTCCTGAAAGTTATTTTTCATTAATTTTTGATGTATCTCAAGTTCATATGTAAAATGTTTCCTTTGTTTCCCTTACTAGGCCTTCTTCTCACCCTTTCCTTTTATGTATACTCCCTAGTTATGAGATTCTGTAATGAACATGGGATGAACAATGAATAAGCCTTTCAAGTGTTTAAGAAGAATTTTTTATGTTGTCATGTAGTATGTTCCTGGTTTCCAAGACACTAAAACATAATGATCCTATAATTTGTATAATTTAATGAAAGTTAAAGTGTTAGAAAGTCGGGATGAAATAAACAACAAAGAAAGAGGAAGTGGAAGAAGAAGAGAACATGAATGGGGGCGGTGAAATTATTACCTCTCCTTTAGGGGTTTCTTTCTGAGTTGATCAAAAGGTCTCCTTAGGTTGGATTTATGATCATATTAAGGACTATAGGTTGAATTGAGGGAATTTTTTTAAGGTTATTGGCAACGGTTTGTCCTAGACAAATGTCTTGGGAGGTGGGAAATTAAGAGAAGGGGAAGTACCCTTTTATAAGAGAGATGAGGGTCACATTAGGGAAAGCATGAAATATAATTTTATAATAAAATCATTTTCGGTTTAGAATGGCTCCAAAATGATTTATTTCAAGGATAAGGTGTATATGAATCGCAAAAAATAGGTTTTATACATGTTTAGGTCACCATATTAACATTATTATTTAGGGTTATCTATTAGTTAAATAGTTTGACATTTACAGTATCTCTTTGTATTTTTATATTATATGGTTAATAAACTTACTATAAATTTCCAAGAGGACCCGAAGTGATTCATAATTAATATATATAACCTTATCTATGTTCTTTTGCCGAAATATATATTTTTAGTAATATTATATCAATTAATAATATAGTATTTGTTTTAAAAATTCAATTATATCAATTTTGAGACTATTTAGTATTTTATTTTTTTAAAATCCATAAAAACTTTATCACTTTGAGTAAAATTTATTTAATCGACCATAACATGTAATATTAACCTATAAAATTAGTGTAATTTATCGGAAGTCTCAATTTACATTTATTTGGATATTTATAATATAAATTGTTTTAATTTATCATAAATAAGGTAATTATTGTATCATCATTGTGTCATAAATATATTAAATTAGTTAATGTCTAAAAATTATAAATATAATATCATTATATAGGATGAAATTTTATATTTATAATGAATATTTATAGTCATATTTATATTGTTATTAATCATGTATTAAAAATGGATTAGTTATTAAACAATGAATTTAACTCTTTTGACTCTTCTTTAAATAAAATAATAATAAATTTCCTAATCTAATACAAATGGACCAAATGGATCATATTTTATTCATAATTTTTATTTGTTCTAATCACACTTATCCAATATAATAAAGACATATTCTAGGGTAATTATAATAACATTTTTACCCTTAATTACCCTATTTACTTTTAGTCGTGGTAAATAAATATCAAAAGTCAATATTCACAAAAAATTATTATCACCTTATTGAAACTCATTTTACATACTGATTTCAAACACGTCTATTGGATTTTTTAAATTAAAATCCTAAAAGTGCTAAAATTATATTTAATGCAAATTTGTAAATGCTCCTAGAAGGTGGGTAAAAGACGGTAAAAAGTTTAATAAAATTTTATATATATAAACATATTATAAAATGAATCAAATGAATTAAATTGAACATATATGTATCAATTTTGTCCTAAAATAAATTAAAATAAAATAACTTATTTTTTAAATAAAAAGTCGGTTTTAAACAATAACGCAGTGTTTTCACTATTCATCATAATTTGAATGTTTTCAAAAAATACCAAAGATTCACCCTAAGATAATTTTGATATTAAAAATCCAAAAATATATTCATTTTTGAATAATAAAATTTATAAAATTTCAAAAATTTGGTATTACTATTCGTAATGGCTAGTTTGATTGGTCAGGGTGTGTTAAAACCCCAAGTTGCGTACAATGCGAACTACTGCACTATTCAATGGAAAAAATTCTATAGAAGATTGGTGTGTTACAGTTTTCCTATATAGATTTATGGTTTCTAATAAACTATAAAATTATCAAAAGTTTGTGCCATGTAGAAAAGGATACATATATAGAAAAGTTAGTTGATTTTGATTACATGAATTCGTATTTTAATTTAATGAGTGAAAGTACCTCTATAAATTGGGAAAGTCAATTCATCTAATAAAATAATCTTATAAGAATTTTAATATTGTTTTATTGGATTTTATGATCCAGGTATAGTTACATTAAATACCAATTTTTATTTATAAATCATGTACTTATATAAATTTGGAGTGATACTTCATATAATTGGTTAATAATTAAAATTAAAAAATTATTAAATCAAATTTCAAATGGTTACCCCTAAATTAGGATTCCAATTTCAATGTTATGGGTGTTATCCACATTAACTTGCAATTATCAGAACCTATTATATTTAAGGTGAGACCTTGTCTATAACCTGACCTTAGTAGTGTGTAGTAGGAAACCACACTTGAGGCCTTTATGATATTTCATATAATATAGACCTGGATTGGACAGCATGTAGAGAGTTGTAAATTTTTTATAAGAAGGTGTGTACCTATCCTATTATTTTTTTATTGATTCTATCTAGGTTGAATCTTTCTGAGAGCTACATTTGTAAATTATATAGCTTTTCCACCATAAAGACCTCGGGTCATGTGCTAGGAGGGGGGTGACGATCATGATTTAGAGTTAGTGGGCACTAAACCATCCATATTGTATCATTTGTTGAATCCAAATATCATAATGCTATTCTTAATATGATATAAAATAATCCATTTTGATAGGGGTTGATATTAAAGGTGAGATAAATACAAGAAGATCTGCGACGCGCCCCCTCTATGGTAGAGATAACAAAAACGTTTCATCAGGAGCATCCACTTACTTTATCAGGGGATGATGGCTCCCAAGATGATGAATTATGGATTGAGACCATTTTATATATTTTTAGATTCTAGGGACTCCTATAGAAATTAGAGTCAAGATCATGACATATATAAATCATGTATCTACCAAAAAATGGTGGGATGTTGTGAACTAGAACAATCAACACTAGGAAGTTATTTGGAGGGTTTTCCAATATATCATTGATGATTAATCAATACATAACACTTTTAGGACTGATTGATCATGGGTGTTTATGGACCTAGAGTAGGGTACTATGTCTGTGAGAGGTTTTTCATTTCACTTTACAAATCTTTAGTTATTTTTGATTATCTAATCTAGTGAAGATCCATTCAGGGTGAGATGCTTTTAGGATAGGCTCCTGAATCCTATTCATTAATAAGGGAACATATTTTGGTTGAATACCATGTATGAGAGAGTAAACCAATCCCTTATTACAAAATGTAACCTAAGGGAAGTTAGATATATGGATCTGTGTGGTCTAGATTCTATTAGAGTGGTGCATTATAATGTCGAAGAAATCATAACTTCAATAAATATCATGAGGGAAGTATGAGTAAGAGTTTATGGAATGGAATTTTTATAGACTCCCACAAGTGTGGGATGTAGTGGACCATGAAACTTTGGTGCAAGATATACCCAGTTGAGTACTGAGTATATGGAAGGATGGGTCATTTAAAATAGTTTTGTAGAACATTCACTCCAACTACTTGTGATAGAGGAAATGCACTAATAATAGGTCATAGAGTAGGATCAATATCCTCAGGACTGATGGGATGTTGTATCACTAGAATATGGACATTCCAAAGAGGTGGTTGTGGCCATGAGATCCTGACACGACCAAATATATACAATATTTTTGATACTTGAGGAGAATATTTACATCCCATCTACCATTCTATGTACAATTTTAGTAGCATCTTTTTTTAATCCATTTTATTAGATATAAATTCTACCCAATACATTATATATTTTTCTATTTTAGAGATAATTGGTCTCAAAATTTAATATTTCTGTGGAGTGATGACACATGATACTATATTGGAAGTATGGGAGAATGTATGAATTAGATTATGGAATTCTCCTTGAGGTAGGAATCTATAGTATCTTATCAAACCTATTCATCCTTGAGATGATAGGATTTAACATCATTATCATGATCAAATGTTTAGTACCTTATCATGCCTATACTGATTTCAATCATTGGAGGGTTTCCTTCATATTCATATAGGGTGATATTTATATTCATATGGGTGAATGGTATGTCTAGGTGATTTGGTCTTGACATGAGCATCGTAAACTTTGTAGGGTGAAAGCCCATGTTTTTATCCTTTATATAGAGGAATAAAGATATTGTAGGGATTATTTCCATCCTACAGGGGATAGTTTGATGGAATTTATTAGGGTTGAATGTTGTTTTAAGGGATCAAATTAATTGAGTTTTACACACATAACTATACATATTTATGGTAGTATTCAAGGATAATGTCTTGCTGTATTGTCACACTCAACACAACAATACTAAACATCGTTATATCATGTTGAATACACTAGTATAGAACATGATGTATTATAATCTCACAAAAAGACATTTTTTTATTTACAAATTTCCCTTCATGGGTCACCTCATCTCATAGGTTGGAATATATGTTGAATCAGAGAAGGTGGGAGAAGTAGTTACTTGGGAGAAGACCAATAATTATTTTGACCTACAGAGTTTCTTGAGGTTTTTTAGAAATTACATATTCTTTATAAAATAAATTTACTGTTTTTAAGAAATATTTAACGGTTTTTCAAATAAGGTTTTGAGATTAATATGGTCTAAATAATGTTAGATAGTCTTTATGGAGTTGAATGAGAGACACACCTCAGCATTGATCCTAAATCTATCCGAACCGATCAAAATTTTTACTCAATGTTTTAATGTATTTGACATAAGGATAGGATATTTTTTTGATTCCATAAGATATATTCATTGAATATGAGTCTATTTAGTTGTTTACATATGATAGTAACTATGAAACACAAAATCTAATGCAAGGGTCAACAGTTCACACCTTTCATTGTTGGTTAAACTACTTTTTTAGAGTGCATTATGTGGTATATATGGAACACAATCCTAAAATAAATACCTTCACAATGTAAATTAAATATAATATTGAGAAAGTGGGTTGAATACCTGTATTATATAAATTTTGATCATTCTTATATAATTTTTAAGGGAAATTTTGTTGGTGATTCTCTGAGCAAGAGGACTTAGAAACAATCATTTTAGGTTGAAAATATTGAGTGGAAGCAGATGACCTTATTGTCTGAGATACCTATAGAGGTCCATGAGTATCATAGATAACATATACATACATATATATAATTTAATTATAAACTTATGGAGAGAGTGAATGTGATGAAGTTTTATGATCCAGTTGGTTTGTTTCTCTGTGAGAGTGTTTTAGGCAGTGACCACAACATGGATGGACTATTAATGGGGATGAGGTTATTCACATTCATAAACACATCTGGGTTACATGCGACATGTGATAGAATATAATAAATGAATATAATACATATTATTGGTTTTTACATCATGATCTCAACAATATTTATTTTGAATTATCCAACTAATACTGGTGGCTAGGTTTGAAGAGTTAGATAGCTGTATTTTTTGCCTGTTGTTCCCCTTGTCAGTAGGTGAGGACCGAACACCAATAACTAGAAAGGATTTTATAGCCATTTACCATTCTAGAATAGAAATGGGATGATGAAAAAATGATTTTTCTACTGGTTTACCAAGATTCCTATGTGGTAATAATGTATTATGGGTGATCTTGGATAGGCTAACAAAGGTCTCTCACTTCTTTAATATCAAAGTGACTTTTTCGATAGATGAGATTGGAAGGATATATTTTCATGAGTTTCAATGACTTCACAAAGACCCACATAAAGTTTTATCATATAGAGATGTTTGATTTACTTCTAAATTATTGAAATTGTTTTTGAGAGAACTGTTATCACATGTACTTTTGAGTATAGCCTATCGCCCTCGGACTGACAACCAGTTAGAGCATACAACACAAGTGTTAGACAAAATGATTGAACATGTGTCCTTGAATTTAAGGGTTCATGGGGGACACATATAACTAATTTTGAATTTATTTAAGATAATATCCTACTGTAATGGATAAATACTTCTCATTATTATGCCTTATATGATAGGCCATCTCAATCAACTATATTCTTGTTTAAGGAATGGGAGGTAGTGAAACTTGGAAGTCATCTCATTTAGGAAACATAAAAGATATTTATGTTGAAGAGGAAGTGAATGGATAAAACTAATCCTTGGTATAAATAATATGTTGGATGATACTATATAAATTTATTGTTTCAGGTCAAGGATCATGGTTTCTTGTGTGTTTCAACTAAACTGGGGAATTGATGGATTATGTGGTAAGGTAAGTTGTCACCTAAATTATTCAGAACATTTGATGTTCTAGAGAGGGTCCAATTAGAGGATTATTAAATAATAATACTTTAGAGATATATTTAAATTAATTACCTATCTAAATTTCCTAGCTACTTCATTATTATTCAAACCCATATCACATCCATCAACCCGAATAGGATACATTAGGGTAAGATGTTCCCTTTGAGGAGCATCCTATACAAATCATTGATCAGATCATGAAGGCTCTCTGAGGTAGGTCTATACCATTATTTTTAGTGATATGGAGTCATAACTACATACATGGTGATACCTAGGAGCAAAATTCTAGTTTACATTCCTAGTGGTTTGAGTAATTCTCAAATGAGTCTTTACCACATTTAAAAGGGAAATTGAGGGATGAGTTTTCTTATTTGGGGGGTTCTTTAACACCTATTATTTTTGAAATTAAAAAAAACCTTAAATTTCATTTTTAATATTTAGTTTTATAATTATATATTATCTAAAGATTTTATGGAAGTACTCAAGAGTGTCTTGGAATTTTTTTTGATCCATAAGCACTGGTTTTTGAATGAACAGGGTAAGGCACAAGGTTAGTGATTACAACAGACCTCAACTGTGTAGGATAGAGAGGGTATCGTAGGGATTTTCAAACCATGTAACCTATGCCACATAGTCATTTACGAAATTTAATACATTTTTTATAGGTTTTTTCCTATTGTTTTTCTTTTTTAGGCTAACCTTCTGCGAAACAATGCAATCGGGTGGTTCCATTAGACAGTGATGGAACATAGTTTGGCCAGCCATGTTGAAAAACCATCTGCCTCTTAATATTTTGTAAAATTTTATTTGCCATCCTTAATTATTAATTATCACCCTTGTTTTGTATCCTATTCATGCACATTACCTCTATCATCCATGCGAACTCTCCCATGTTTTCTTCATAGGAAATGAAGTCTCTCCCTCATCCAGACTCCGATCGGATCACCATTCATAATGTTGGAAGAAAATTAGTTTGTTCTTCAGTTGATTTCCTTTATTTTTTTTATTTTATATCTAAATATGTCCCTTTATACATGAAATAAAATATTCCTTATAATCATATAATACTTATATTATTTCTTTTTTATTTCATCCATTTTACATCAAATAGAAAGATGATACTGGATAAGGGTTTGTCTAGTTCTATATAGTAGGTGGTCAATACATTTTACCTAAAAGTAATGTCCTTAAATAATTATTCTAAATTATGACACACAATCATCATTTTGTATGCTTCCCTAAAATTTACTAATGTCATAAATTAACTATATAATTTGAATTTAAGGCCCTTAGAGTACATTTCAATATTTGGAGGTTGTCAACCACAAAACGATCCATCTCCATGTTAGCCACATTTATCTACAATTAAAAAACCATCTATTTGGGTATGTGTTATATTTACACATATAATGGAAGACTTTATTAAATTAAATTATATTTTGAAGGGTTTATTAAACCATTGTAATAATATTAAATGTTTAAAGGTGGATAAATTAATGGTGTAAATGTTGACATCGTAAAGATATGGATGATATGAAGGCCTATAACTTTTCATATGAATGGTTGTACTTGATCAGGGACACTAACATTGAATAATTATAATTTTCATTACTAATTTAGTATTACAAATCCTAGTATGGAAATAATGATGTGTAATTAATTATGGGAAAAAATTTGACAACATATTTGGAAATAAGAAGGGGGATCGGGGTATGGAAACTACTACTCTATATCTATTCATTCGGAAATAATGAAGCCTTGTCCATGGGACCTAGGATAATGGGCCATGGAGGACAACATTATTTCAAGATAAAAATAGATGAGTTACTTGGTTTCAAAAAGGAAACTGTGGAATTTTTCCTCGGTCCATTACCTATGCAGGTCTAATACATTATATGTATCTAACATATACAGATGCTTTTGGTTACCTACTTATTTTATTCTTATGTACCGGAACACATTTTTTATTATCACACTCGTAGTTAGTGATTTCATTCATGTAATTAATTATTTCATAGATTAATTTCAAATGTAATCTTATTATACCTATACGTGGTCACAATTTTTATACATAGGATGGATTTGTTATAAACAACATTGTTGGTGGCCAACAAAGTATATCTCAGCCTCTGTTCGGTCCACTGCTTGGTACTCAGAAAGATATCATGCATAAAGGTAGGGACAAGGGAATGTTACCAATCATGGATGCTTTATTTTTATATAGAAAGGGATTTTAGGAGGACATTACCAAGCCCTTGATCATTATTTTTGGAGATAACATTTTGTCTTCTGTTCTTTTTTTTTACATGTACTGTATTATATGTCAGTAATGATGTATTCCAGTTTCTTATTGTATAGAATCATGACATTACAATCATTATGTAAATGAAATTAGTTATTTCTTCTAAATATTTTTATATTTGGATGTTACACTTCCACTATTGTTCATTTATTATGTTTTCATTGTTTTTATTGATTATGTCTTTATGCTACACTCAAATCATGAGGGTATAGTCTCCCCACCATACGATCATAGACCCTTATTGGTAGTTGATAGCCTCTAAAATATGGGGAGGTGATCCTTAAGCCTTTTGGTCTATAGGTTTCATTTAATCTATAGTGATCTGGTCTTCATATGTTATAATTACAATACATATAAATAAGAATAAAAAAATGAATCACATAATTTTATAGAGGTTGTCGTCCACATGTATGCATGAGATAAAATATAAATTTTCAATGGATTGGAAGAAAAAAAGGTACATATGACATTTTAATTAGAAATGAATTATTATTTAAAAATATCATAAAATTACATTAATCCAATCATAATAACCACATATGGAAGATGGCGATGGAAAATTTAATGCATCACTACATGGAGGTTGTAATCCACACCTACGCACGAGTGATACTTTGAATTCCCATTTGATAAAATATAGGGTGGATATTTGGGATTACATAGTCCTAAAAAATTTATTTATATTTAGGATACTAAATATATTATTTTATGATGAATTCTATATATTTGGATGAGGTAAAGATGAAATAAATTTAAATAGATCGGGTAATATTATTACCTCTTATTTGGTAGGCCTCCTTTAGATCCTTTCATAAGGACACATTGGAATGATATTTTATGACGAAAATTATAGAACCCCATACTTTTTATACAAATATATTTCATATTATTTTGTGAATATTAATTACATTACATTTTGATCCATTCTAGATGCATATAAGTATTATATCTTTGGAAACATGGAAACATAAACAACTAGTTCCTAAAATATATACATCCTTTCAGGATTATTTCTTCATAACTAGAACCCTTAATAGATACATCACACATAAAACCTTTCTTCATAACCTAGGGAAAAAAATTAAGAAAAGGGTGATCAATTATTATTATTAAATGTAAATAAGGTAGATATTAATTATCACATAAGCATAAAATGATCATAAGGGTATGAGAACATGAGATTAACTTTTGGAAATTATTCTTTGAATATCATTGATCATAATCTTGATTAATTAAATAAATCATGATAGATTATAAGACTTGAATCATAATGTAATCAAATAACATGATCCATGAGAGAATAACGTTGGCATAAGTCAAGGATTTTTTATACACATGATTATAAAAAATAATATCTTTTGTAGTCAAGGAACATTTCCAATATTTTCATTGTGGAATGTGGTTTATTCCTAATCCATCATAATATTCAGTGTTAAATCCCAAGACTATCATAGTGTAAAATATACCATAATGAACTGGGATCACTCCCCATTCCATTACTATTTATCTCATGACATAACAATCATTACCCAATGAATTAAAGGGATATATAGGTCCCACACATCACATAATGAAAATAATACATATTTGTTAAAAATATTATAAACCATTACTCATAGCATAACCCATGAAAAGAAATGGGTTTCATAAACATTTCATTACTACATAAACCTTGAGTAAAATTATTTTTATAAATATTTCATCATTTCATCATAGCATAAATCATGGAAAGGAAATGGGTTTCATAAATATTGTGTCATAATATTAATAAAACCACAATAGAATGAATAAAAATTGTATACTTGGATCATATTGTAACATCTTGTTACATTGGTCTTGTATGTTTTCCCTTATTATATGTTCTTTTATTGATTTAATATCCTTAGACGTGATTTTTTGGATTTACTATAGGTTTCAGAAAAGGTACACGTCATGTACCTAAGGTACACATCATTTACTAAGTTCTGGATTCATGTCATGAATGTAGAAATCATGTTGTGTCCTATAAAATATCAACTAAATATGGTACACATCGTGTAGGGGTTAAATGGTGTGTTTTTAACCTTAGGTGATGAGTTATTAAGTGTAACTTATCTAGCATGGCCAACACATAATGAGTAAGGGGTACACATCATGACCTGTCCCACTCCCAAGTTAAATTCACAGGTTCAACTATATTGGTTTGGTCCTACCTTTAGATCTTGTTTTCCCTCAACCCAAGAATATTCTTAGGTTATTTTTAGTGGTTTATCCCCTTCTGGATCAATCCAGTCGACATTGGATATTTTTTTAATTTTCAATGCATCTCACTAGGTAATCATTCTTTCTAATTTTTCATTTCATATGATCATTCTAGAGCTCTAACATTATGTTATCGGATCTACTGATCCAAGTTAGTTGATCCGTGTATTCTTCTTTGAGTTCTATTGTGAGATCTCATTTCAGAGGCCATTTTCCTTCATTGGGTGCGGTGTGGTGGGAAACCTTCTTTGAGGTATGTGGTTTTCCTCTATTTAGTAGACCTATTGTTTTTATATTTGAATTAATCTAGTTATGGATTTCATTCTAGGGTCTCCCTTGGTGTTTTTGCTTTTTGTTCTTGGATTTGGAATCCATTTTGGGCATGCGAGACTTCAAATTTGAGGTATGTGGTTCCGTCTCTTGCCTATGATAATGAACATTCTTATATTGATTTGGAAATTTCTTAATAAAAATATTGATGAAATGGGAATGATTTTTTGTGGGTGTTGAAAAAGGTTTTTGAAATAAAAATGGTTTTCTCAGGCTTTTGATAAATGGGTTTTTAATGTTTTTGAATGGATTTCAAGGAATTGATATGGTTTTTTTTAAATAGTACATGTGTTACATTGGGTACATAGGTGGGAGGTTTTTCTTGAGGCCATTGTCCATGGCTTTGTGATTATCAAGAAGGTTTGTCTTAGGGATTTCCTCTTTTCCCTAGGCTTATTTTTCTATGGGACCAGTATTGATATTTTAGGGGGTTTACTCATGGGGTATTCCTCTACTTTCTGGGCCAGTTGTTCTAGGATTATATTTGTGCACTTTATTCTTATAGTATGAGTAGTCTACTTCCTAGACCTAAAGTATTCTTTGGTGTGTAATACCTTTGCAACTATTTTATATTACTTGGATTTCTGAGTTATCCTTAATATGCATGTCAATGATTTTGAAAAAAATTTTATAGAAAAAATGCTTTCAAACTATTATACATTCTTTTGTTTAGAACAATGGAAAAGGTAAATGATTTCCATGTTTTATATAAAACAAATTTTTTGCTTATAATTCCATGTTTTATTTTTAAAATGCTCATACATGATTTTTTATACAGGGACTTGTTAGAGAACACCTGTGTGGGATGCTACTGAGCTTGTTAGCTAATAAATATCATAATACATTAATGGTGCGTAGAACTTTGTTTGTCTTCTAGTTTAGGGAATTTAAAGGCATAATAGTGAGGTGATGAGGTTCATGTCAGCTAGGATGGGTAGGTGATGTTGATATGGCTGGATTTCATCCATGCCATCATTGGAGTAGTTTTTGGTTTTGATTCTCATGTATTTAGACTTGTCTTTTGGAGTTTTAGTTGGGGTTATAGTTCTTTGGATTCAACTATTTTATTACAGTTATGTAATATATATTTTGTTAGTCATTTTTTGTTCCTATATTTACATGTATGTATAGGCCATGCGGTTTTTCAGGTTGAGTGAAGCCATTCCCTTGGTTATTTTGTTCGATGCCTTAGAGCTTCTTTCCAACCCATGGGGATCAAGAAAACCCTTTGGGTAAGTGACATATCAGGTCGGGTGATGGATTTGAGGGTGACCTAGGTCATTTCCTTAATGTTTGTTATCAAAGGTAGGTCTATCATCAAGAATCTTTTATTGGGTTGCCTATTAGACTAGTGATAGGATTTTTAGGACATGATAAGTATGTTGTGATGAGTGTCTTGAAACTCTTGTCATAATGAGACTCAAGTTACAATGTGATATCGGGATATGTGTCTCTAGTGTTGGTTTTTTCTTTTAGATTATCATTATATTTTTATGATATTTCTAGTTTGAACTATGATTTTTTCTATTTCTGATTGTACTTATGTTTTGGTATGCAGTATTATTGCTCCAATACATCTTCCTCAGGTTTTTATGGAAGGTGCAGTTGATTCTCTTTAAATAAGTCCACCAATGGATCAAAATATCATCGAGACTATCGTATGGGAAATCCATGTTGTCTATTATGATGTTCCTTGTGTTCAGAATGTAGTGTTTGAAGTAAACCCAAGATCTAGAGGAGAAAAAGATCTATTTTGGGAGTTCTTATGGGAGAAGACACCATCCTTTAAAGGGATAACTAAACCTCAAGAGGCAGAGGATTGTATAGACCTGATCAATCAAAATTTTGAATTATCTGAGACACATGAGAATATTAGCGTGAAGTGCATAGTGTTCAAACTCAAGGGTTCCGACAAGAGATGGTTGGACTCTATAGTCTAGGAAATCAAACATGTGGGATTATATCATAAGGGTTTCAAAACCCTTTTATTTCTGATGTTTTTTCCAGAGTCTCTGATGTAGTAAAAATCTCTAGAATTCCTATCATTATAAAAGTGAGAGCGATTCGTGTCATCCTACAACAACCGGATTGATGAGATTTTCCATTTTACTCTGGATGTGGAATAGAATGACCTGCTAAAGGCGCAAAAGTACCTGTAGGTTTTGAAACTAGAAATTATATTTTATGTGTTCAAGTTGAAAAATTATACTTATTCATATATAGTGGATAGAGAAATGATGAACAATATTGAAATAGAAGGAAAAATTAGATTTACTACCTCTTCTCTTACAATTGGTGATAGATTCAGTGACATGCATGGTTAGAAGAGGAAGTGGAAGGACCATAATAGGAGTGGTGGAGGTGGGTCTCAGCTATGAACCTCCTTCGCGTAGTCTGTTGTAGCTGGTAATGTTCCATTGACTTGCTACTAGTCCATAAAGGGGGGTCACACTAGACTTTCATGTCATATGCCTGTGAAGACATACAATAGTTGTGGATGTGTTTCTCGTCTACAAAATTTTTATCAGGATAAGAAAACTTGTAATTTTGGTTAGGGTTTGTCGGGTTCAAATGCTACTGTGGTTCAGTCTAAAGCTTTAAAGACTATACGCCTCCAGCCAGTGGCCTTTGGAGTGAATCATTTTCACACAATAGATGAGTGTCCAATGGAATTTGATGCATGTCTGGAAATAGTGAGAGGCACACTCCTTATTATATCTTCAGTAGCTACTACATTGCTTGATAATGGTTCCTCCCACTCATTTATATTTTAATGTTTTATTGATATGCCTAAAATTACAACAATACTTATTCAATTTGTAATAGAGTTAGAAACACCTAATGGAATGTGGAAAGAGAATGGGTTCCAGTGTCTTTCTTGTTTTTTCATTATAGCTGAGACAGAGTTGGTCTAGGATTTTCTCATTCTTTATCTAGATATGTTTGATGTCATCATCATTATTGATTGGATTGTTTCTCAATAAGATATGTTTTTTATTAACATTGTTATCTCTCATTTCTTACTACCAATGGGAGTAGTCATGTGTTTTAGGGGGAGTAGGATATGAGATCAATTCATAAAGGGCCTTCCCATATAGAGCTCAAATGTTTATCATCTTTCACTGTGTTTGAGCATTATAATGTTTCATCTATTAGTGAACTTCCTATTGCGGTCTGATACTTTCCTGACATTTTCTCGAATGATTTCTTTGGTCTTCCGATAGAGAGGTGGATAGAGGTTACGATTTCCCTGGATCCAGGAACACAACCAATATCGATTCCTTCACACCATATGGAACCAAAATAGTTTAAAGAACTCATGATTCAGTTGGAAGACCTGTTAGAGAAGGGATTTCTATGACCTAGTGTTTCTCCTTGAGCATCCCTTGTGATCATTGTTAAGAAATTAGATGGTTTACTTTGGTTTTGTGTGGACTATTAGAAGTTAAAACTTGTAATAGTAAAGAAAAAATATACTATACCTCATGTTGATTACATTTATGATCATTTTATGGGAGAACAATGGTTTGGTAAGATCGATATTAGGATAGTTTATCATCAGCTCAGATTTTGGGAGTCTAATATACCAAAGATATTCTTCAAGAGCAGGTATGTCCATTATTAATATCACATGATTCCTTTTGGTATAAATTCCACTTTTATAGTTTTCATGGATTTGATGAATCAGATATTCCACAAATATATTGAAACATTTGTGGTAGTTTTCATGGATTATATTATTGTTTATTGTATGTTCTAGCATGATCACAAGAACCATCTGAGTTTGGTTCTGGAGATTCTGAGAAATAACTATCTATATGCAAAGCTTTCAAAATGTAGTTTTTGGATTTTATATGTGAATTTCTTGGGGCACAAAATTTCTAATCAAGGATTATAATTTGGTCTATATAATGTAAAATTTGTTTTTTCCTGGATGGAGTCATGAAATGTATTTGAGATATGAATCTTACATAGTCTTTCTATATTATACTAATAGTTCTTCAAGGATTTACCTAAACTAGCATCACCTTGGACTGCTCTTACCAAGAATGCGGTGAAATTCTCATGATATGAGAAGTTTCAGTCTTCATTTGATGAACTGAAATGACTTCTAACATCGACACTTATTCTGATCTTACCCAATCCCAGTATAGGGTACCTGGTGTTTTGTGATTCATATTGTGCTAGTTTGGAATTATTTTTAATGAAGGATAATTATGTGGTATTCTACATCTCTCATACACTCCTACCCCATTATAAGAACTACCCCACTCATGAATTATATCTTGTGGCATTGATTCATGCACTTAAGAGCAGGAGGTGCTATCTCTTTCGGGAGAAGTTCATGGTTTTGTTTTATAATGAGAGTCCAAGTTATATGTTTTCTTAGAAGCACTTAAATCTTATAAAGAGACGATGGGTTGAATGCCTTTAGACATTTGAGTTTGATGTTTCCTTAAGTCTGGGGATTGGGAATGTAGTTTAAGATTATTTAATCAAGAAGTTACCATCATATGAAATTCATTATTTGATGGAGAAGAGGAAAATTATGAGGCATTTCACATAGTTTCACTTGGACGCTTAGGAGGATGTCTCAGGTAGGGTTATGATCCGTGTTCAATTTTCATCATCACTCCTTATGTATATCTTGAAAATTCAACCACAAGATGATTATATTTATAATATATAGGAAAAACATTAGGGAGGGGAGATAGTTCCTGGGTGGTCTCTTCCTTCAGATGGCATACTTCACTTCGGGAAGCAAGTTATCATCCTTGAACCTATGTGAAGTTCAGCCTAGTTTGATTTTCATATCCCTTTAGGGTCCATTCATCGTGTCACTAAAAAGATGTATTATAACATGAGAAGATAACTCTTGTGTCCAAGTATGAATCATAACAATGAAAATTATTTGTCCCGCAATTACACCTTACAACAGATAAAGGCATAGCACATGAAAACATATAGTATGCTTTAGCCTCCTCTAGTTCCGGTTTTGAATAGGGAATAGGTTTCCATTGATTTATTTTATGGGTCACTACAAGCACCTTGAGGGAAAAAATTATATCTGGGTAGCTGTTGTTTGGTTGAAGAAGTTTGCACATTTCATTCCGATTAAAGAAACCACTAATGTTGAAGATATGGGTAAGATGTATGTGTAGGAGATTGTGAGGAAATATGGGAGTACATTTTTATATTGTTATAGAAAAGGATCCAAGGTTTACCTTAGGGTTATGGATGATTCTTCAAGTGGAAATGGGGACTCTGGTAAAGATGAGGACAACATACCATCCACAGACAGATGGCCATACAGAGCATCTAAATCATATCCTAGAGGATAAGATTTGTGCCTACATCTTGTATTTTGGTGGATTATGGGTTATCCATCTAGGATAGTTTAATTTTTTTTATAATAATAGTTACTAGTTACCAATCATAATGTCTCATTTTGAGGAATTGTATGGTCTTATGTGCAGATCACCTATTTGTGGGGTAGAGGTAGGAGAAGTAGCTTTGGTTGGAACATGTATGGTTTCAGAAACGTAGGTAATGATTTAGGATGTAAAATGACATCTTGTTACATCCTAGAGTAGATAGAAATCATATGAATATCTGTGGTTCCATATATTGGATTTTTCCATTTGTCAGAGTTCTATAGAAATAAGGACCAGATTCTCATGAGACTTGGGAACGTGTGTCCCTGATGAGGGAGCAGTGGCCTCATATTTTTTCTAATAGTAAATCTTCCACATGACTTCATATGGATGGAAAGTCCTTGTGGTGTGGATATTAAAAAATCCCATTACCTTGATCTAGTATGTTGTACCTTCTATGTGATCCATTATTGTTTTAAAATGTATAGATTTGATTTCCAAGATTTACTGTTTGTTATAGAACAGGTGCACGTCCTGTACCTGAGGTACATGTCATGTACATAGTTATGGATTCATGTCGTGAATGGAGAAATCATGTTGTGACCTAGTACATATCATGTACAAGATGTACATGTCGTGAAGGGGTTTAATTTTATATTTTTAAACTAATGCGATAGGTTTTTCGGTGTAACATATCCATCCTAACATACTAGTCATGACCAAGGGGTACACGTCGTGACCCAAACCACACCTAGATTAAAATCATGAATTCTGATATTTTAGATTATTCCATCCTTAAGATCTTGTATTTTCGTAACCCTATACTATTCTAAGTCGATTTTACATAGGTTTATCACCTTCAAAATCTATCTGATCGGCATTGGATCTTTGTTTCATTTGCGATGCTTCTCACTCACTAAGAGTTCTTTCCGGTTAATCCCTAATTATGATAAATGTAGTGCCCTAGAATTTTTTATCCAATCTACTAATCCATGTAGGTTGATCCCTGTTGTCTTCTTCTAGATGAATTGTATGATCTCTTTCTTAAGGCGTACTTTCGTCCATTGGTTGTGGTGTAGCGGGCGTCCTTCTTCGAGGTATGTGGTGTTAATCTCTTCATATAAACTTTTCTGTTTATATTTGAATAAATATTGTCATTGATTGGATTCTAGGGTCTCCGTTGGTGTTTTGGGGGTTTATTCTTATATTTTTATTCCTTTTTGGGTGTGAGCGAACTAAAATATGAGGTAGGTGGTTCTATCTCTAGCCTATGATAATGAACCTCCTTGTTTTGCTTTGAAAATTGGTTTACAAATTGATTTATGAAATGGGCATGATTTTTGTGTGTACTGAAAATGATTTTTGAAAGAAAAATGGTTTTCCCTATCTTTTGATAAAAGGATTATAAATGGTTTTGAATGTTTTTTAATGAATTGAAATAGTTTTTTGAAAAAGAGCACATGGGATACCTTGGGTACATAGGTGGAAGGTTTAGATTAAGTCCATAATCCATTGATATTTTATTATCAAGGAGGTTTTTATTATGTATTTCTTATGTTTCATAGGCTTATTATTCTTGGGGACTGATATTGAAAATTTAGAGGTTTTACTCATGGTCTATTCCCTTACTTTCTAGGCCCATTTTTTTATGATCAGATTGTGCACTTGATTCTTATGGTACAAGTAGTCTACTTCCAAGACCTATAGTATTTATTAGTATGTGATAATTTTTATTCTGTTTTAAATTTATTGTCTTTCTATGTTATCTATGATATTCATGTTAATTTTTATGGAAAAATGTTATGTAAAATATTCTTTGAAACTATCATACCTCCATTTTTTTATAACTATGGAAAAGGGAAATGATTACCATGTTTTCTATAAAACATCATTAGTTCTTATCACGCCATGGTTTATTTTAAAATTGAGAATACATGATTTATTATACTGAGTCTTGTTTTAGAACACCTGGGTGGAATCCTACTGAGACTCTTAGCTCACACACTGAACACTAAATTAGTGGTGCATAAAATGTTTTTTGTCTTCCAGTGTAGGGAAAGGAAAGGGTCCATAGTGAGTTAGTGAGGTTTTTATCGGTTGGGATCAGTAACTAATGGTGACATGGTTGGAGTTTATCCATTCCATCATTGGAGTAGCTGTTGGTTTTGAGTCCCTTGCAGTTGAAATTGTATTTTAGAGTTTTAAGTAATTATAAAAATTATTTTTCTGCTATTTTCTTACTAATATAGAATATATATATTTTGTTAGTATTCTTCTCTTCATTTCTTTAATTTTATATGTATTCCATGTGGTTGTTCATTTTTGGAAAAATCGTTCCCTCGGTTTTGTCATTCGATGCCCAGGTGGTTGTTGCCATCCCATGGGGATTGGGAACGCCCATCAGGTATGTGATGGATAGTGTCAAGTTTCAGGTTTGATGGTAACCTAGGTGGTTTCATTAAACATATCCCCATTACATCATAAGTGAAATCAAGGGTTGTTTTATTTTATGAATTTAAATACTATTAAAATATAATTAAAACATTATTGAGGAAAATAACCCATCCATTATGGAACAACTTATAAAAAAACTATAAAAATATTTAGAAAACAAATTATTTGAGAATTAAATTATAAAATTATAAATGTATATTAAAATAAAAGACTACATATAATTTCAATAATGGATATTTATTCTATATAATTTAAAAACATACCTTCCATTTTTTTGGATTATCACAAAGTAAGTCATTTCTAAAATGTAAAAACAATTCATTTCAAACCATTTTTGAAATTCAATCCTGGTTAAAAATGAATTAAAAAATTCAAAGGATAATAATAAAAGATTTATTTAATTTTTTATATTAAACATAGATATGGAAGAAAATTATTTTATGACCGAAGTGATAAATGAAGTTGATATTAAAATAAAATATATTTTCAGTCTCTTGAATAAATATTATGAGGATAATTAATGAATAAATGTATTTTAAATGAATAACCAAGTTGAATAAAATTAATATTTTTTCTTAAGTGTTAGATCATACGATTTTATCATTGGAGGCATATGTATAATTAATCTTGATAAACAATGAGATTGTGACATAAAAACCTTTACCTTTAGTTTTAATTATTTCAAAAAAATATATCACCATATATAATAAATATAAATATATTTTACTTCTATAAAAATTCATGATCATACTTATAATATTATATATAATCCCTATATATAATTTCCACAGACCCTTTTATCAATAATTTGATATTAAAATCATCATTTTCAGGTGTTAAATATTTCTTTTATCATGAGTATTTCAGCATAATTGTTATAGACTTTGTATATATATAATTGTTCCATCAAAAATAGAATATTAATAATGATATTAATATAATATTTATTATTTACCTACATATTTAGGGTCATATATAAAATATAAAGACATAAAAATTAATTACACAATTCATAGAGATGGTGGGTTGTATATACATGGGAACACTATTTCCATTTTTTGACATATGGAATTAAAGAAAGGTAAATATTAAATCACCATTAAGGAATCTTTATTATATCATATATATTCTTAAAATTCATCATCTGTACCATCCAAGTAAAATATACATGAATAATGAATCACATTTATTTATGGAGGTGGTCCTCCAGAAGTATGCACAAACAACATCGTCATTTACAAAAGGATCGAAAGGTAAGAAGTTCGATGTGATATTATAATTATATAAGTATTAATTAGTTAATAAAAATTAATCCATCAATGATCCCAACACAATATACTAGATTCTATGGTTACATTATTACTATGGTAGAATATACAAGGAATCATAGCCCGATGGACTTAATAGATTGTTACTCTTGTTAAACTGGATATATACCTTGAATTTACATTAAAATTAAAAAAATACAATAATAATGTTCATTATTTGATAATTCTATATTTTAAATTATCATATCATTTCATATCAAATAGAAAGAAATTTCTAGAATCCTGAGGAAAATAAAACACTAAAAAGCGGTAAGCACATATGATCAATAAGGGTATGTGTATAGATGAGTAGATCATGAATAAATCATCATAATACATATGGAAAGGTATTAAACTGAAACAAATTTCATTCAATCATTTAAATTACCATAATATTTATAGAATAAATAATGATCCAATAATTCAATATAAATAGTCACATGAGCTTGAGTCCTAAGCATTAATATTATATCTAATTGAATAATCACATATAAAATAAATAAATAATACCATAATAAATGAATTCATAATTTAATACATCCTAACCATAATAACAAGGATTTGTAACAATAGAAATTATATAAAATGGTATGGTTGTTGCAAAAAACACATGCAAGTTTGTCTCATGAGACCTACTAATACATCTAGGGGCTATATCAAGCCCCACCTACCAATTATAATGTCTAATTAATTTATCATATGAAAGGGTTGAAAAATAAATAACATAACATTCATATTGAAAAAAATTACATATGAAATGTTAATACATACCCAAATCAATAAACACAATCTGAAACCATACTAAGTAATATGAATGGAATCAGAATGGTATGTCCCCTGTAAAAATGATCACAAAACATACAATGAAATTATAAGGATTTTATCATTAAAATAAATACCCATTATATACTAATTACAATAAAGGGATGATTTAATTGATTAATATAAATACGAAACGAATGTTGTAAAAAACATTTTTGACATAAATAATATTTTCACAGTGAACCATTTTTTGTAAAAAAAAGTTAAAAAATATTATGAAAATAATTTTCATTAACAATAAAATTTTTAACATTAAAATTAATCTTTAAAAAATTGAGTGGTCATGATGGCAAAAATTTTGTACATTGCATACACGTTAAAAAAAATCTATTTCCCATTTTTTTAAAAGGAAAATAGGAATTTTTTGGAAAACAAAATCAACACTGCATTCAATTCTTTTATAAGTAAAAAATTGGTAAAAATGTCATTAATTAATAAATTGAATAATTGTAACATTTTAGAAATAATTAATATAAAATACTGTTTTGGATGAAAAATTATTTTTGACAGAAAAAAGAAATAAAGTTGTATTTTCTTAAAAACAATTTCCGAGAAATTTTGGGAAAATAGAAGAAAAGTGGTCCTATTACTTGAATTATTTCATTAATTAACATAGTATGATAAAATATATTTATTTTAATAAATTTAAAATAATTTTGTATAGAGAGACTTATGTATAAAAAATCCTGAAAAATGATGAGATTGTGAAATAAACAATAAAAATTTGGGTACTATTTTAATAATAATCCCTATTTAAGTGATAACATAAAATGAGACATTAAAAATTATTATGTGAATTTTATTCATGGTATATCATTTAAAAATGATCTGTATATACCCCAGACAAAAAAATAAATTGATGAATATGAAATATGTTTTATAATTGTAAATGTGAAATAAGATACCCTTACACTAGGTTTTAATTCATTCATATGTGAACAAATATATTGTATAATAAATATAGGTATATTATAAATCTATTATAGTAACATAATAATATATATCATACAATATCTTATTAACTTTTTGTATTTTATCTCTAATTCATTAATAATTATTTTTCAAAATTAATATTTTGGGTAGTAACAACTTTGTTTCTCATGGATGTTTTGATTTGGTAAATAAAGTCCTTCAATTTTGATCGTGGATAATTCATTTATTAATTTTAAACATGATATAATTTCTATATATTTTATTGTATATTTATTCAGATTAATTTTTTAATCTTATAGAAAGAAAGTTGTTTACACTGTTTTGGGAGAAAGTAGGCTGTGCGTACACGTGAATGATGTTTTCATTTTTTCAGAATGGAAGGAACACAAGGAAAGTAAAAATTAATTTAACTACTTAGATTAATTATTATTTCATATATAGTGTTTATATTAAGTAAATAAATCAATATTATAGTCAATTTCAAAATAAAATGAAAAACATTTTATATCGTTATGTGAATGCGGTAGTCCACACTTACATATGAGCGGCGTTATAGTTTTACAATGGATTGGAATGTGAAAATTTAGATGTGATCTTATTTATTAATAATTAATTTTAGGTAAAAAATATCACATATATTAGTTAATATTAACCCTACTACCTTATATTTAGAGCGTAAGTGAAAAATTAATCACATTACTTATAGAGGATTTAGTCCATAGTACACACGAGACACATTATCGTATCCCCCAAGAAAAAGAAAGTGATAAGGAAAAAATTGTATCATATTTTAAAAAGAATATTAGTTTCTTAAAAATCATATGAATATTTTTTATCCATATTTTTATATATCCATGAATGGTTGTGATGGAAAACGAATTACATCGGTTCTCGAGGTGATAGTTCATTGTACACGTGATCGATGTCTCCCATTTGATGGTTGTAGAGATGGATTTGGGTTATGAAAGTAAAATAATAAAAATCATTATATATTTTAAAATAGTTTTATTATATTATGATAGTTTTATATAAATTTAAGGAGTTTGAAGAATAAATAAACCAAATATGTATATTTAATAATTATATGACTTCTCCAGAGAAGCTTTTTAGGTTTATACCTAATGATTTTATAAAAATAATTAATAATAAAAATAAAGCTAATGTAGTTGGGGTGGTAAGTAAGGAAGATATTTGGGGATGCTTTTCATGAAAAAATTGTATTTTAAGTTTGAATAGGGTAGGAGATGTGATGACAATTTATAAGTGGGGGAGAGGACAGACATGAATTTTTTTAAAAGACGAAGAAATACTCCAGGTTTTCTCATTTCAATAGCCTCCAAAATGGGTCATTTTATGCCCCTAGATCATATAAGGCCAAAATATTTCCAAAAAACGTGTGTTGGACAAGTATTAGGTCGTTTTGAACCCTTATGTTCCTAGTTTAACCCCCGATAAATCCATTTTACCTTAACCACAATAATTATTTTTTAATATTCATTATGGTTAAAAATTAAGTGCAAATTATTAGATAAAAATAGTAATGATGATTCAAAATATTAAACTAATTTAAAATTTTATCTCATAGAATTGGTATAGTTCAATTTAAAATTAATACCACTAACACATCAAAAAAATAATGATTTTTTGAAATAAAAACATTCAAATGTTTAATTTTTTGTATTGGAATTCAACATAAAATTGATTTAAATGGTCTATATTATTAAAATTTAAATATAATTTCAAATATTTTAATTTAAATTCAATATAAAATTCAATTTATCCTTTTAGATAATTTAACTTAAAATTTAGTTTTTAATGAAAATCAGTAATTTTCAATTTTTATAAAATTTAAACTATTAAGATAAATATAAAAAGAATCAAAAAAAGATAATTATGACATTTATATTTCAAAAAATGATGTTTATTTTTTACTTTTATAAAATTTATTATTAATTAATTTTAAATTATGTTTGAAATGCATTACTAAACCTCATTTTATAAGAATATATTTTCTTTCAGAAAACATTTTGTTTTCATTCAAATGAATCTTATTTTATCTCTAATCAATATATAACCATTGAATTTATTTTATAAATTTGTAAACCAGGTAATTTTAATAATAAATTTATTATTATTCATACCTGACAAGCTGAAAATTAATTTTAAAATTCAAAAGCACTTTTGAGGAAAAATGTGGGAAAACCCAATACAAGAAATTATCTAGATCAAGATTACAAGGAATTTTCCCTCCCTGGAATCTATAACTTTATGTTAAGTCTCCACCTCACAAGAACACTCGACAAGATGTCCCATGAAGGGTATCATAGGCCTAGTACCGATGGAAATTCCATACCCTCTCATTCATCAAAATCCAAATAATCATGCGTAGATGGAAGCTTCCTGCTCTGTAACCTCATCTAGGACTGATATTTTTAATGTGCTGGTTGCAACTTCAAAAATTACAAAAAATCCATTGAACTGATCATCGCCCTCAACTTCCCTCAACTGATCACTTGAACTCACATCCCAAAGGACCAATAAAACCACCACGCTACTCTACCTCCAAGAGAATAGAGGAATCATGGAACCAGGGTAGAGAACCAAGAAAACTAAAGGCATGAAATTTTTTTGGCAAAGAGATGGTATGAATTCCAATCAATGAAGAAAATCACACGCAACACAAAGACACGAACTTCACCATTTGATTCAAGAGGGTCAAAAAACATTTTAGGCAAAACCAAAAACTATATTTGTGAACCAAACGAGGTTGTGAGGACAAAAAAAATCAATTTGAACGAAACACCACTGATGAGAATATGAGACCTGCTATCATCACAGAACCATAACCCTCACAGTAGAGAAATCCATGACCGAATACATAGTAATACAAACTAGAACCTAATTATAGAGAACTAGATCCGAACCAATAGTGAGGATGAAGGATATATGAGATCAGAACCAACCGTGATGATAAAGAAGAGATGTTCCCTCCAGCTTGTGCCTGATAGGCTCTCCTATGCAGTAACGGCCATTAGACCCTCTCTATTGCATCAGAAAATCGTAAAAACTTCTCCAATCGGAATGAATTCCAAATCAACAGCATCCTGCAACATGGAATCCAGAAGATATGGGCACGATTTAATAATAGTATTCCAATATAGTATCACATTGTATTTAAACACGATATTGCATGTGTCATAATCCATCATTGATATTGAATTTATTTAAAATTTAATATATCATATAGTTTATTTTTGTTAAATTATATTACATTTTTGGTGTTAAGTTCTGTTTACTCAATCATAGATGATGATTCCATTTCAAAATAGATGGGTGTTATATTCTACCACCATTAAAAACCGCTTCCTTGAAATTTTATCATGATCTCAGAAATTAAGGGATTGAAATTTGAAAATAAATTTGTTGGAAACCCATGTCATAAAAAGTTTTAATATGAAATATTCTTGATAAGAGATAAAGGTAAAAATAAGGTCATATATAATAACAGATAACTCAATTTCCATGTATGAGAATATTGGTGGGAAGTAAAGATATGAACATGGAAGAAAGTAAAAAATAATTATAAAGAGTGATATAGATCATTGATCACATAAAAGTGAATGACCAATGGAATTTTAAGTTCATCCAAAACCATAAATATATAATTATTTAAACTACCATTTGATTCATCATATATGTAGATAATATGATGGCATTGTTGTTTCAAGGTCCCCTTCTTAAAGTCAGGGAATTCATAAACTATCTTTTAATATATGGAAATATACTAACTTGATATATTTATTTTTCATAAGAACAATGTTATCCTCTGGTTGTGATTATATTATTTTCCCCGTCATCTCTTACTATAATTAATAAATAACTAAGAATTGATTTTGTATACCAGAAGAACTAAATTTATCATTTATCCGACTGTAGGATCCATAAATGAGTGAAAATTCCTTTAATATTTTATAAAAATAAAATGGTTTTAATGAGTCATCAAAAAAAATTAACTTCATCCATTCTATAAATAGTTAAACAAAAATCCATTACAAATTATTTTTAAAAAAATACAATCTATAATATTTTAGAATGAATTTCACTAATAATCATAAGGTTCTATTCCTATGACAACATAAAGAGTATATTAATGTAATATTCAAAATATATTAGTACCATGATCACTGTAAAACCTTAATTAAAACATGAATTATTCTAAAAAATATTCTACTTTTTATTCCATAAATAAAATCTCAAATTATTGAAATTATTCCACTATTATAAAAATATTAGTATATTTATACAGATATAACTTGAACCATAAAATCAATAACCAATTTAAATTTCACAAATATTATCATATAACCATCTCATTATCCTTTTTATATAAATATAATGCTCCTATAATGGGTTATCTTCCCTCAATCATGTTTTTTAAAAAAAGATCAATGTTACACTGAATCACATTCCCTATTCATAAGTAACATTAAAAATATTATTTAAAATAACTAATTAAATACTAATTTAGTGTTGTACTATTTAATTTAATTATTATTATAACTAAAATATCATTTATAAAATTCTCCTATAACAAAATTATTGAATACAAACCCAACATCTTTAATTTTTGTACTTCTTTTGAAATAATAACATCAGGTTGACCTTGATCCCTTGTCGTCTTCTATAGTATATTCCCTTAACACATTGGGTATTAATTATCACAGTTCCTAACCACCTTATATTTGAAGAATCAAACATTTGAAAATTATTTCCTTACTTTACTATCACAATAATCTTGTAACTTCTATATAGAATTGTAGAAAACTCATATTCTCTTCAAGAAAATACCAATGTGTTTCTTAACATAATTATAACAAGGGGGACAAATAATTTTTTAAATATTTCCATTTATCCATATTTTTAAATTACATCATATTCTTATATTAATTTTCTTAAAATCCATAATACATAGATAATTATTTCTCTAACTTTATATATATGATGAGAAGGTTTTGGATATTATTTACCTTAGATGAATTATATTAATTCATTTAAATAAATACATAATCTTGATTTTTAGATTTCTTACATAGTATAGATCATGCCTTTCTTACATTGTAAAGTCAGATTCATACTTAGAAACATTTTTCTCTACGTTTTTTCATAGTCTCAAGAAATGTATACCCATATATGCTTGTTTTACATGAAGAAAACACTTTTCCAATAAGATTACCATGAAATACATCCATTCCATATTTTCTATTTTTTCTTCATCAATAATATATTTTAATCAATGTCCACCATTTATCCAAATATACTCAGAGTTGATAAACCATCATGACATCCTTTTACAATTCATTTATTCACAGACCGAGAAATATATTATCTAAGGAACTTATATGTTTCTCATATACAAATGCATTTTTCATCCAATTGAAATATGGTGGTTATTAATCCATTAGGATATCTAAAATAATTAAACCACATGGTAGATTATTATAAAACTCCATATGAGAAATCATAACTCATAATCTGACTTAATTTCCCTAGTTTGGTTATAATTTGACAAGTTATAGTTGCATATCTACCTAGAAATTCATTATATTTCCCATGGGTGAAATCCATACACATGGTATTTTAATTGATACATTTCACATTCCTTGTAATGGAGGAATTTAAAAACAATGGTATAATCTGTATTATATCATACCATTATGAAAAATAATGGATAATTTCAAAACTAGTGATATACATAACATAAATTGAAAAAATTAGGCATAACTTATCTCTCAATCAAAAACATTCTTATTTTTGGGAAATTTTTAAAATAATAAAAATATTTACATATACTTCATAATGGTTTAAAATAAAATGTGAATTATCTCAATAATAACCCCTAGGAGTGTCAAAATAGGTTCATAGAAAGGCATGTTTTTACATACTTGGTAACACTGAAGTCAATCCCAATAAGCCTTTTTCAGGGCAATTACCCCTAGGTATATCCGTTATAGAATGACATCCACTTGTAGTATCTATAAATGTATATATTTTTATGATATTCCACATGATCTCTACCTTAATAAAACACTAATATTTTCTTGTATAATTATCCTCAATGATAGTCATAGGGTTATTTTACCAAATCAATGATTTCCGAAATCGAGATCGTATGGTTTACACAAAAAAAATTTGATCCCAACAATAATGACCCCAACCTCAATAGCCTAGATTAGGTGGTTAATTTATTACATTGTATGTGATACAATGAATGTCACTTCCCTACCTATGATACAAGTATAGGTTCTCTTATCTAGTTAGTCACATGACCATAGGCCCTCCTCCCAATATGCTGGAGGCTTCTGATGACTAGTGAGGGTCTTATATGTAACTATGGGAGACTATAACCACATTATCAAAGACAAAAAACATTAGAAAATAAATAATAAATAACCAAATGATAATAACTAATGACTAGAATGAAACCATAATGGACACAAACCATTATCACATGATATAAAAATTGAAAAAATCTTCAATAAAAGTAGAAGATATTCCCTGACATATATGTGTCAAGAGACAATGTCCATAACCTAAGTGAAGACCCTATCATAAAACCTAAGAGAGTCCTGAGACCATGTATATTTCCTCCATACATGATCAATACCAACTCATCCATCTAACATAGGGATATTTCCCTTATTCTATCCTGTAAACATGAATTCTATTCTGGTATCGATCAGGCAGCCTGAGTAGGGATTGAGTTTTACTCATTAGGCCAGTATCAATGGTATATAAAACTAAATCCATTTTATAAAAGTGTATGAATTACTATAAATAATATACTAAAAAAATAAGTAAAATTTTTCATAGTTTATTATTATTTAATCAACCACATAGTTACCCGAGTTCAAGATAAATCCCAAAAAATCAATATTTTCATCATCACATGTTCAGGTTTGAACTATTCCCAAGGTATGTCACATTTTATTTCATCTTGGGTTTTCATAAGTCATATAATTCTAGTTTCATATAAAAGATAGTTGGAACTATAGTTCAACACCAATATCATGGCCCTAGAACATCATGTATTATACCCCATGGGTATTTGGAGCATCAACCCTATCTAACACCTCTTTTTTATCAAATATGGGTATTTTGAGCATCAGTCCCTATACCCCACTCATTATAAAAAATGGGTAATTAGAGCATCAATACCTAACCCATAATCATTATCACATATCTCAAAAATATTAAATATATCAAATTTATCAATATTGATCTTAATTAACCCATTTATCAATTATTGACAGCACAATAAACCAATTAAATTTATCAAAAACAATCATGGTTCATTAATTTAATCAAATGGAATATTATGAACAATTCACCATTAAACCATATTTTATCATGTAGTTATATGAACCATTAACCCTATAAGGTTAATCCAACCATACCATAATTCTTGTTATTAGTAAATTCATAATCAAAATAATCAACTAAATTCCGAATCTAAATAATCCACCAAATTCACAATCCTAATAATTGACTAATTTCATAATCTGATTAATTAAAAAATTTCATATTCAATTTAATTAGTTGGTTAATTCAAATTCAATTTTCATTTTTCCAAATAAGAAATTGAAATTGCACAAACAAATACAGGGAAATACTAGAAAAACAATGTGAATTGATAAATACTCCCCCTAACTCATGGACATTGATGGATGTTTGTAAAATAATAAATTCATAAATTGATGTTGAACGCTCAAGATAATAATGACATGGATGATCTAAGACCAAAACCTCAGATCAAGGTTAAATAGAAACACACCAGCAAGACCTTGATCTAAATCCAACACCAATTGAGTAAAAATAATTCCCCTTGATCAGTAATGACATGCAAGAGAGAGTGGAATACAAATGCGGAAGAAAATACATACCAACTGGAAGGTGATCCTTCGACAAGATCTTCTTTTAATTAAAAACAAGTTTCTAGGAGCCTTGGAATCCTCTAGAGTGATTCAAAAATCATCATAATGAGTTTAGTTATGAGTGGGGGAAATTTAGGATTCAAAAGGGAGGGGGTTAGGGTTTTGTTTAAAATTTTTAAATTTATTTAAAACCCACGTACATGGTTTTCTGTACGGGGTGTATAGTTTTTAAAATAGGGAAACCTAACTATCCACCCCTTTTGGCGAGGTTTACTATTTGAGAAACCATGATCCAACCATGATAATGACCTCTGTTTGAGGGTTCATAGTTTTCTAAGGAGGATTCATTGTCCTAGAAAAACAATGTGCTAACCTTGCACTACCCAATACCCCTCCAAAACATTAATAAATTCACATGAACACATCCAAGACATGTCTGAATCAATAAAAAAACTTAGGGTAAAATAATACCTAAAATTTAGTTTAAGGAATATCTATAAATATTGGGATCTTATATTCTCCCTACATTACAACAGTTTGTCCTCATGTTGTACAACCAATAATCTCTATGTTTTTTAGGTAAAAAGACATGGTCACTGAGCCAATATATATTTTTAAATCTTCAAAGTTTCTTCTTTAAGACATCCATGTTTCCTGAATACTGAAACAATTGGTATAGACTTTACCAACAACACTTTCTCACTAATATAATCAACAAATTTCATATAATCCTCAAAGGGTGCATCATTATCAATGTCATAATTATAAACATCGATCCCATAAGAAGGTTCAAGGTCATACCATAGAAAATGTGGCACATGAAAAACATCATGTATAACAATATTCCACAATAGAAGAGACAATAAATACACCACCGGCATGATCGACTCCACAACAGTAACACACTGAGATTTTATGAGATATATTATTTTTAACTTCTTTAATGTGTTCTATTATACACTACACCATGATTAGGTTGTAATATACACAACACCGTATTAGCTTGCAGAATACACATCACTATTCTTGGCTCGTGTTACACACATTTTCAAGTTCGTTTTGTGGAAATTATTCTACACAACATTAAGTATATATTTTGTTTAATGTATAAATGAAATAAGTTTTGATTATGTTATACGCAACACCAAAAATAGCTTTAACTACACGTAGCCCTGACTTGGCTTTCATTAAATGCAATCAAGACCTTCCTCAATAGCGTGTGTAGTACACAATACTGAGTTTCACTAAACGATATATTATTATAATATTTTTATGAACTAGCTATTATGAATAGTAGTACCCAGTTTTTGAAATTTTACAAATTTTATCATTCAAAATGGATTTCATTTTTGGATTCGAAATATCTAAATTATCCTAGGTTGAAATTTTGGTATTTTTTTGAAAACATTTAATTTTTGATGAATAGTGAAAACACTAGGTTACTATTTAAAAACAAATTTTTTATATAAATAAATATTTATCTTATTTAAATTTATTTTAGGTCAAAATTGATACATAATACCTATAAATATTCAATTTAATTCATTGGAGTCATTTTATTATAATTTTAGTCAGATAAAAATTTTATTGAACTTTTCACCGTCTTTTACCCACCTCCTAGGAGAGTTCGAAAATTTACATAAAACATAATTTTACCACTTCTGTGATTGGAATTTCAAAAATCTGAGAGACATGGTTAACATCATGGAGTAAAATGTGGTTCAATAAGATAAAAATAATTTTTGGTGAATAGTAAGTTTTTACTTTTATTTACCACGACTAAAAGTATAGAGGGAAATTAAGGGTAAAAATGATATTATTATTACCCTAACACATGTCTTAATTCTGTTGGATAAGTGTAGATAGACCAAAAACAACCATAGGGATTCAATATTACCCTTTAGGTCTATTTGGATTAAATTAGGACATTTATAATTATTTTATTTAAAGAAGAAGTAAAATAGCTAAAATCAAAGTTTAATAACTAAAAAAATTTTAATATAGGGTTATACATAAGATAAATTCGACTATAAATATTAATTAGAAAGATAAAATGATTTAATACCTAATGGAATTTTATTAATAAATTTTATACAATATATAATTTAATTTATTTATGACACAATGGTGATGCAGTAATTACATAAATAATGACATATTAAAATAATTGATATTATAAATACCAACATAAATGTAATTTGATACTTTTTATGAATTCAACTAATTTTATATGTTATTATTAAATATTATTATTGATTTAAGTAAATTTTTTATAACTAATCATTCTGTTATGATTTTCATAAAAATCAATTACCAAATAGTGTCAAAATTGACATAAAATTGTTTTTAAAACAAATGTTATATTATTAATTGTAATTTTATTCCATAAAATATAAGGATCCACCAAATGAATTATATAATGATATATATATTAATAATTAACTACATGGGTTTCGTTTGGCTTATTATAGTATGTTTATTAACCATATAGTGTAAGAAAACAAAAAGGCAAGGTAAAAGATAAATTATTTAACATAGAGTTAAATCTAAATGATAAGGATAAAATAGTAACATAAACATGCCTAAAATATATTGGTTGAGAGGATTTAGACCCATACCAACCTTATCTTCTAAATAAATCAATTTTAAGCTATTAAAAATCGAATATGACTTTATTATAAAATAATATTTTATGTTTTCTTAAGGTGCCCATCTCCTCCCTTATAAAAACAGAATCCCTTCCCTCTTCTCATCATACAATTTTGAGCCATGAAGCTCGGAAAACCCCTACCCATTTATCATCTCCACTTCCCTAGAAACATTCTGGAGGTTCTTGTCTTCTCAAAAGACAAACTCTACTTCCTTAAGAGGAATCTTAAAGGAGGTTCGTCGAGGAAGAGGTAATATCTTCTTCCGATTCTCTCAAGTTTCTTTCTTCTTCTACATATTCTTATTTAGTTGTATCATTATAAATTAATAACATAAGTATTAATTATATACTGATATGTTATTATAAATATGAAACAATACTATTTCACCTTCTATCCATCATATGGAAAATGAAATGAACACGTGTGCGTACGTACGGAATACCGTCTCCATGCAGTGGTGTAATCTGTTTTTGACCACCACCATACTTGGATGGGTATAATGGTGTAAATAAATAACAATATATGATTTTCGTAAAGTGATATTGATTCTGAAATTTTATACATACACTTCAATACAATTCCACGATCATGGGAATGATATCATCGCTCGTGCGTACGTACGGACTACCGTCTCCACGATGCGATGAGATTCATTCTCCATGTTTACCATTCAAGAATGATTATAAAGTATACATAATGAATAATAATGAAATATATGACATAATAATGATACAGGATTTATGTATATTTATATATATGTATTTCATCTACTTAATTCCATTAAATTCAATAATGAAACTAAAACATCGTTCATGCGTACGTACGGGCTACCGTATCCATGAACGGTGTATTTCATTCCATTTATCGATATATCATATATATATGTATATAATGAATATATATTATATATAAATCATGTTTTACATTCTGCAATTAAGTAAATCAGGATATAAGTAATAATATCAAGAACAAGAAGTCAAAACACATACAATAAATGATAATATTTTTCCCAAATCGCTACTTTTACATCGAATTTACAAAGGAACGAGTAATATAATTTCATAAGTGAACCATATATGATATCATAACAATGAATATGATTCTGTAATAAGTCAATAAAATTATTTAAATAATTATATAGGAGGTCTGGATACATATGAAGCATATCAGAAATAAGGTAAGGGATAATTATTTAAATCTCATTATTATATGATATTTTTTATTCGAAAGTATTTAATGGGGTTATGTTTATCATCCATGTCCATGTTTTCTAAAAATGTTTTCATAAAATTTTTAGTATTATTCCATTTATGTTTAAAGTCATTTTACCCATTTATGACTTTTACCACAAGGTTTTGAAGGGATCTTTCTTTTGAGGTAATTTTTGACTCTTCTGAAAAAAGGATGAGGAAAATGTTTTTTAACATATACTACATGAATAGATTTTTATAGTTTTATAACTCCTTATTTTCAGGAAGCTTGCTCTACAAGATTTTATGAAAATTTTCAAAAAATTAATTTTCTTTTAAAATTGCATGGAATTTTGTGAAAATAAAATGATTTGGAAGAAAAAAGGATATTTTCCTCAAGAATTAATTTCAAGTGTTTTATAAAAACCATTTTCCATCTAAGATGATATTATTTCATATGTGTATGTTTCATGTATAATGTCTATATGATTTATATTGTTTCACTTTTCTTATTATGAAATGATATCCATTTTTTTGTATGGATTATTTTATGATGGTATAATGTTTTTGAAACCCATTATATACTTTGGGTAATGATGAATGATTTATTTTCATGTTGTGGAACAAGTAGTAATGACTTCATTATGAGATTGGTGGGACCTCTATCTCCCTCAAATGAATTGGGTAATGATTTATATCTCATGAGGTAGACATGGATAGAACAACAAGTTAAACCGATTCAGTAATATAGGACTATAACGAGGAGTGAACTTGATTCAGAAAGGGACTTTGTCCACTAAGATTGTCCTGGCAGGAATGCCTTGGCTACTATGGAAATCGTAACATGTGCTTAATGGTTTCCACAATTACATGTTTTATTCCTATGATATTTTATAATGATTAATGTTTCTTTATGATCTATGCCTTATAAAATACCATGTTTTATGTCAATGTTCAAGAATTTTATGTTTAAACATGATGTTCATGTTTTGAAGTTCAAATGTGTATGGTTTGTTTTATTTTTTCCATGATTACCCTTACTGAGCATTTTATCTCACCCTTTTTATGTTTTCTTTTCCCCAAGATATAATGAAAGGTTTAAGGTAAGAAAACAAAATGGGAAGATCTTTATGGGAGATGATGAAGATCTTTCACCATTATTAGAAGATGATGTTACGAGTTTCCAAAGACACTAAACTATTACGGTCCTTATGTATTTGTTTTTTTATCTATTAAGTATTCTTCAAAAGTAATGTAATGTCTATGTACGTCAAGCTTTGGGTCCCTATAGTTGGTATTAGAGGAAAGGTTTATTTAACCTTTGGAAACTTGGATGCGAAAAATTTAGTGAAATCCCTAGTGATATTTCTAAGGTATGTCTATGGATATCCTTAAGGTTTAGTATAACAATAGGTTACAGTCCTAGAGTTATATTGAAGATCATGAATAACCTATGGTGAACCTAAGGTGTCATGGATTAAAGAATATGCGATAAATTAGACATCCCATAAGTGACTTTTAATGATTATGTGGTTCCTCATTCTTTTAACTATTTCTTATACAATACTTTCCAGTTTTAGTCAATGGAGGGAATGAGAAGTAATTCAGTTAACGTTGATTCCGATGGAAAAATTTGGTGGCTGTGATCAACAAAATTGTGTAATGCCTAGAGATAATGATATGGTGATTATGCTGAATCATTCATCATGTTATATGATTAACAAGGTGAACTTTGGTGGTATTCCAAAGTCATCAAAGAAGAGGAAGATGGAATTTTATGCAAGGTCACATGGTGAGGATCATAGAGAATTGAATATTGATATTTCTAAAGAAGGGAAGAAGAACCTCGTGGAATACCTCAAATGGAGGGGAAGATGTTACCTGTGTGGAGAAAAGGGTCATAGAGTGATAGACTATTATGGAGTTCAATGACTTATTTGTAGGGAAAATGGGCATTACTCAACTCAATGCCCTGGCCTAAGAGGTTACATCGAATTCAAGGAAGGACTTACTCATTGAAAATCAATGAAGAGGATGGATTGAAGTGTTTATGTACTTGTATTCAAGAATAATTTTGTTGAGGTTCTTTCATGGTATATTGGAATATTTTTGTATTAGTCTATTGTGGTTTTCAATAAATTTATTGTACCGGTAACCATGACAAGTGATTCAAATATTTTGGAAAGAAGATGATATTCACATAATGAATGGATAAGGAGAAAATAATATGTTTGATAGTATTCATGAGCTCATGATTGTCATAAGGACTAAGTGATATCATGGATTGAGTATATAGAATTTCTTGGATTTTGGTATGTGGAATGTGTTAACTTTTAACTGCATTCATGTTTTCACTAAGGTTCAATGGGTGTTCATTTTTCAAGAGAATACATGATTAAGGCCTTCAAATGTTTGGAATGTGACCAAAAAGACATATCATATGATATATGGGGATCAATGATGGTATTAACATGCTTGTTATATAAACACTATGGTAATCGTTTTCACTATAATATGAGATTGGACAGGAGTATTTTGGATACTCCTAAAGATTGGAATGGATTATGTTGGACATAAGTAAGTATTGTTTAAGGCTAGAACATTTTCAATATTATTGATGGAATGTTATAATATTGTATTTTTAGATAAAGGACAACTTTCAGGATGGGTGAAAACTCATCACGTCGGACAAGGATGTGAGAATCGAGCCCACAACCGATGTGCAATGGGCCTTTATCGCCTACCACTGGCCTACAGAAAGTCCCTGGTTAGTGAAACTAGTTTTATTATATTATTTAGTATGATATATGAAGTATAAGTCCATTTTTGGAACCAAATATGATTAATCTCACTATAGATGGACTTATGTATATTTGATAACTTTTGCTAACATTTTATTAGAGACAAATGGAATGACCCATCATTCTATCACCAGATCTACTAACACTTCATGAATGACAAATTCAAATTCATTTATTTAAGAGTTGAAGTGGAAATTTTCCATGGAACGACCAACGGTGAGATTGTACCAACATTAAGTAAGTATTTCTTCTAATTCAAATTTTTAAACTTTAGGTAAATGATATTGAAAACCAAAACTGTTGTCCTAGTGCCCTTATATCAAATGAATCAGATGGTACCTTAGATCATCACAAATTTATGGATTTGTTATTGTTGGTTTTTATAGCCATGTTCTCTACCACTCTCCATCAGAACTTGACGGTTACATTTCTCTTCCATATCCATATTTTCACTTATGTTGTCCTATTTAGAAAACTAGTGATTATTTAATTTGGGTAACCATTATGTTTCATAGTTTAGTTTTTAAAGATATGTTTTGGTATTTCTTTTTATGATGTTGGTTTCTTTGAAAGAAACTCATATGTAATAAACCATTTATAACCCTGACGAATTTCGAGGGAGAAATTCATTTTAAGGGGGGTTGAATGTAACACCATGAGATTTTATGAGATATATTATTTTTACCTTCTTTGATGTGTTTTATTATACACAACACCAAGATTACCTTGTACTATACACAACATCGTATTAGCTTGCAGTATACAGACCGCTATTCATGGCTCGTGTTACACACATTTTCAAGTTCGTTTTATGGAAACCATTCTACGCAACATTAAGTATAGATTTTATTTAATGTATAAATGAAATAAGTTTTTATTATGTTATACACAACACCAAACAGATCTTTCACTACACGTAGCCCTAAAATGGCTTGCATTACATGCAATCAGGACCTTCCTCCATAGCGTGTGTAGTACGCAATAACGAGTTTCACTAAACAATAAATTAATATAATATTAGTATGAACTAGCTATTATGAATAATAATACCCAATTTTTGAAATTTAATAAATTTTATCTTTCAAAATGGACTTCATTTTTGGATTTGGAATATTGAAATTATCCTAGGGTGAAATTTTGGAATTTTTCTGAAAGCATTCTATTTTTGAAGAATAGTGAAAACACTAGGTTTCTATTTAAAAACCAAGTTTTTATATAAATAATTATTTATTTTATTTAAATTTAATTTAGGTCAAAATTGATACATAATACCTATATATTTTCAATGTAATTCATTGGAGTCATTTTATAAAAAATTTAGTCATATAAAAAGTTTATTGAACTTTTCACTGTCTTTTACCCACCTCCTAGGAGAGTTTAAAAATTTTATAAAACATAATTTTACCACTTATGTGAGTGGAATTTCAAAAATCCAAGAGACATGGATAAGATGAAGGAGTAAAATGTGGTTCAATAAGATAAAAATATTTTTTTCGTGAATAGTAACTTTTTACTATTATTTACCACAGTTAAAAGTAAATATGGTAATTAAGGGTAAAAATGATACTATTATTACTCTAACACATGACATAATTCTATTGGATAAGTGTTGTTCTACCAAAAATAACCATAGGGATAAAATATTACCCTTTAGGTCCATTTGTATTAGATTTGGACATTTATTATTATTTTATTTACAGAAGAAGTAAAATAGTTAAAATCAATGTTTAATAACTAAAACATTTTTAATATAGGGTTATACATAAGATAAATTCGACTATAAATATTAATTAGAAATCTAAAAATATTTCCTACCTAATGGTATTTTATTTCTAAATTTTAGACATTATATAAATTAATTTATTTATGACACAATGGTGATGCAATAATTACCTAAATAATGAGGTATTAAAATAATTGATATTATAAATACCAAAATAAATGTAATTTGAGACTTTTTATGAATTCCACTAATTTTCTATGTTAATATGACATGTTAGTATTGATTTAAGTAACTTATTTAGAACTAATCATTCTGTTATAAATTTCACAAAAATCAATTACCAAATAGTGTCAAAATAGACATGAAATAGTTTTTAAAACAAATATTATATTATTAATTGTTATTTTATTCCAAAAAATCCATGGTTCGGCAAAATTACATAGATAAGGATATATATGTTAATAATTAACAACTTGGGGTTGGTTTGGCTTGTTATAGTAATTTTATTAACCATATAGTGTAAGAAAACAAAAAGACATGGTAAAAGTTAAATTATTTAACTTAGAGTTAAATCTAAATGATAAGGATAAAATAGTAACCTAAACTTGTCTAAAATATATTGGTTGAGAAGCTTTCTAACCATACCAACCATAGCTTTTAAATAAACCAATTTTGAGCTATTAAAAACCAAATATGACTTTATTATAAAATAATATTTTATGTTTTATTAAGGTGCCCCTCTCCAACCATATAAAAAGGGCACCCCTTCCCTCTTCTCTTCACATCATTTTGATCCCTGAAGCTCAGACAAACCCTGCCCATTTATCTTCTACACTTCCCTAGAAACATTCTGGAGGTTCTGGTCTTCTCAAAAGACAAACTCTACTTCCTTAAGAGGATGGTTAAAGGAGGTGCGTCGAGGAAGAGGTAATCTCTTCTTCCGATTCTCTCAAGTTTCTTTCTTCTTATACTTCTTCTTATTTAGTTTTCTCATTATAAAGTAATAACATCAGTATTACTTATATAATGATATGTTATTATAAATATGAAACAACCCTATTTCACCTAATATCCATCCTACGGAAAAAGAAATCACAGCGCGCCCGTACGTACAGAATATCGTCTCCACTCCGTGCTGTGATCGATTTTCGACCACCACCTTACTTTGATGGGTATAATGGTGTAAATAAATTACCATATATGATTATTGAAAATTGATATTGGTTATGAAATATAATACATACACTTTAATACAATTCCATGATCAGGGTAATGATATCATCGCTCGTTTGTACGTATAGACTACCATCTCCACGACGCGATGAGATTCATTCTCCATGTTAACCATTCAAGAATGATTATAAAGTATACATAATGAATAATAATGAAATATATGTCATAATAGTGATACTGGATATATATATATATATATATGTATGTATGTATTTATGTCATCTACTTAATTACATTAAATTAAATAAGGAAAAAAAACAGCGTTCATGTGTACGTACGACCTACTATCTCCATGAACGGTGTATTTCATTTTATTTATCGATATATCATATATATATAGGTATATGCTGAATATATATTATATATAAATCATTTTTTAATTTCTTTAATTAATTAAATCAGGATATAAGTAATAATAACATGATCATCAAGTCGAAGCACGTACAATAAATGAAAAGATTTTACCCAAATCACTGCTTTTATATCGAATTTACAAAGGAATGAGTAATATAATGTCATAATTAAAACATAGATGATATTATAACAATGAATATGATTCTTTAATAAGTCAATAAAATTATTTAAATCATTATACATTAGGTCTGGATACATACGAATCATATCAGACATAAGGTAAGGGATAATTATTCCAATCTCATTTTTATCTGAGATTGTTTATTCGTAAGTACATACAGGGGTTATGTTTATCATTAATGTCCATGATTTCTAAAAATGTTTTCATTAAATTTTTAGTATTATTCCATGTATTTTTAAAGTCATTTTACACTTTTATGACTTTTACCACAAGGTTTGGAAGGAATATTTCTTTTGAGGTACTTTTTGACTTTTCCGACAAAAGTATGAGGAAAATGTTTTTTTAACTTATATGGCCTGAATGGATTTTTACAGTTGTATAAAGCATTATTTTCATGAAGAATTGACTATAAGATTTTATGAAAAGTTTCAACAAAATACTTTTCTTTTAAAATTGCATCACATTTTGTGAAAATAAAATGATTTGGAAGAAGAAAGGATATTTTCCTCAAGAACTCATTTAAAGTGTTTTATCAAAACCATTTTCCATATAAGATGATATTATTTCATATGTGTATGTTTCAAGTATAATGTCTCTATGATTTACATTTTTTCCCTTTTCTTATGATGAAATGATATCTATTTTTTATGGATTATGTTATGATTGGATAATGATTATCAAACCCATTTTATACTTTGGGTACTCATGAATGATTTATGTTCATGTTTTGGCACAAGTAATAATGATTTAATTATGAGATGGGTTGGACCTATATCTCCCTACAATGAATTGGGTAAATATTTATATCTCAAGAGATAGACATGGATGGAATAGAAAGCTAAACTGGTTCTGTAATACATGACTGGAACGAGGAGTGAACTCGATTCAGAAAGGGACTTTGTCCACTAAGATTGTCTTGGAAGCAATGCATTGGCTACTATAGAAATCATAACATGTGCTTAATGGTTTCCATAATTACATGTTTTATTCCCATTATATTTTATCATGATTAATGTTTTTTTATGAACTATTACTTATGAAGTTCCATGTTTTATGTCATTGCTCAAGAATTTGATGTTTAAAAATTATGTTCATGTTTTGATGTTCAAATGTGTATTGTTTGTTTTGTTTTTTCCATGATTACCCTTACTGAGCATTTGAGTTCACCCTTTTTATGTTTTATTTTCCCCATGATATAAATAAAGGTTTTAGGTAAGAAAACAATAGGGGAAGATCTTTATGGGAGATGTTGAAGATCTTTTACCACGATTATAATATTATGTTCCGAGTTTCCAAAGACAATAAACTATTATGGCCCTTGTGTGTTTGTTTTTGTTATGTATTAAGTATTCAAAAAAATTAAAGTAATGTTTAAGTCCATCAAGAATTGCATCTATAAAACAACCTCAAAAGATCTAATAATACTAGGCACCAACATTCCCTGAATCTTAATCCTATAGCGACCCAATATTGGTGACACCTAAAGAAACACATTATCTACCACATTAAATGCCAAGGGTAATAAATGTCTATCATAATCGGAATTATGTCTAATCTAGTCCATAGAAATACATTCCTGAATTAGTTGAACCTGCTCAAACATATTTTACATGAGACTCATTCCCAACAACTCTTACTGGCCTTCTTCTATCCAGTATAATGTTGAACTGCATGGACTACCTTAATGTTCCTCATACGATCTATCTGAATAGACTCCTGAAAATTATTTTTTTCATGATAACTCAATAATTACTAGGTTATTCTCCAAAGACCCACCAATGTATTTAATAAATGCTTGTATCATATCCCCCAAAACCATTATAGTAAATTCTGAATACCCATCTGTTTTTGGGATAAAATTTGTACTCAGTAATACTTGTGTACTGAGAAAATTCTAAAATAATTTAAAGAATAATTTAGTGAAACATGAGTCATGGTCTGAAACTATTATTCATAGAACCCCATGCAGATGTACTATATCTCATTCATAAAATTCTCCCAATATATCCCCAAAGAAATTCTCCTAGATAGTAAAAAATGAGCTAATTTCATTATTCAGATCACAATTACCCAAATTGAGTCATTCTTATGAGGCGTCCTCGTAATAACTACCAAAAAATCATTTGTAACGTCTTTACATTTCAAATATATAATAGGAAATTAATATTGTAAACCACAAGGTCATTGATTCTAGACCTTCACCTGTTGATATATGTAGTATCATGTCATGAACCCTAGAATCTCCTTTTTCATGCCCATCCCCAAATACTGTCAATATTGGTCACAATAAATTTTGGTCAAACAAGGAATCACAAACCACTATGAGGAATTAAATTCACGCGTCAAATCCTCTCACATATCTATAGGCTCAATAACTAGATTCCTAACATATATGATATTGTCCTCATCTATAGTCCAAACTGAAGGTGACTCCCCACCTTCAAGGATTTCTCTCAAGGCCAAAAACATTATATCTTTAAACTAACTATTTCTGATTTGGATTAGATGTTTGGATTCCACTAATAATGATATGAGGTTCTTCTTTTCTAGGTCCTCCTTAGATATAACATTCATATATCCTAGGTAAGTCGTCATCGTACACTCAGAACTAGAATCTTGAATAGCCTAAGTCTGTGTCTACCAACTCAATGTGTTAGAAACACTCTTTCTGTTCCCTAGTGTAAGTGATATATGTAAATCAAATGAATTAATATACTTAACCAACCTATATTTATAGAGATTAAGATATAATTTCAAAAATATATAATTTAATCTGTTATGATAGGTATATACATTAAACTTTTCTCCCAATAAATAATTCCACCAACAATTCAATGAATAAATAACATTCATGAAATTGATGTTGTGTGTAGGGTATTTCCATTCATATAGACACAATTTATGTGACCCATTCACTACAAATAAATCTCTATATATCACAAATCCTTCACGTACTAACTAATATATTTTAAAAAACAACGTATACTCCTCACCTTGCTGAGGTAGGATCCGGATTTGTGTGGTGGTCAAATGCATCTTTAGCTCCTAGAAAACATTCTCACATGTTCGTAACCATAAAAACATAAATACCTAATTCAAAAGACCATAAGTGGTGTTTACAAGTTGGAAAAGTCATGGAAGAATCTATGATAATAACCCCCCAAACTGAACAATCTATAGATATTGAAAAATTGTTGGGTTTCTCCCAAGAAACAACTACCTATAGCTTTTTTGGATCCACTAACACACCTTCCTATGAGATTATGTAGACCAATAATCTTACCATGTTGATTGAGAATTATCATTTAGATAGATTGAAGTATAGTTGATTCTTTCTTAGAGTACTCAATATGAATCCAATATGTTGGGCATGAACATCATGAGTCTTGGTGTACACCAAGATATCTTTTAGAAAAAGAACCACAAATTGATCTATGTACAGGTGGAAGATTCTATTCATCAAGGCCATATACATTTCTAGAGAATTCATCAGCCCGAACAACATTATAATAAACAAGTATATGACATAACATCTTTAGAAAGTTGTTTATGGTATATCAAAATGTCAAACTCTCAACGGATGACACACTATACTGAAGTTAGTCATAGAGAAAACACAAGATCATCTCAAAAGGTCAAATATATCATTAATACATTACAGTGGATATCCGTTATTCACTGTTATCTAGATAAACAACTTATAAAAAGATAAAATTTTAATTTCCCATCAGCCTTATTAGAAAAAAATAGATAGAACCCCAAGACAATGTACTCTTATGAATAAATCCAATATCCATCAACACTTACATTTGAGTCTTAACCATTTGAAGTTATGTTGATTCTATTTTATAAAGTGGAATGGAAAATATATCATATCAATGAATGAGATCCATATTAAAATCTACATCCATCTCAAGTGGAATCCCCAAAAAGTACTAAGCAAAAAAATCATAGAAACGATCTATTACAGATGGAAAGCAATCCCTTTTCGCACTCTCATAATCCAAAAAATGACATGAAACCTAAGAGGTGGACTCCACTAGTTCTAATGAAAAATCCATGCATGGCCAGAATGTATATCCCACTATCCATGATTAATATAATTTTAACCCTCCGGAGTCTTAATGGTCACTCACCTGTGGTAATAATATTTGTGGGATCGGTATGCTACCAACTTGTCCACACAAAAAATAAAATCAAAGTTTGACATATCCAGTATGTAAATATCCTATAAAAAATGATACCCCCAACCTCAAGAGAACACCCATTGAATAAGAAGATTTATCTTGACCATAATCCTAATGGTTTTTGTATTATTATAACCTCTATCATGAACTCCACCATCAAACACAACTCGTTAAAAAGATTCATAGATTTAAAACAATGAGAGGCTCCTGTGTCAAATAAGGTACATGAAAGAATATAATAAATATGAATATAATTTTAACTATCAATTGTATATCCTCACTATCCATTAGTGTAGGATGAAATTCATGCACCTGTTCTACCCCAATTCCCAATGTTGTAGTTTGAGTCCCTTGAGCTGGAAAAAGTTATTGATATTGGGTCTATTTCCATGATTTACCTCATACACTCCCTCTAAATCCACATCGAATGGAACTCCAACTTCCATATTGATATGTAGAATGAGATACCCTTATAGTACAATGATTCTTAATAGTTCCTCTATAATTACCCACCTATTGTGGGTTTCTATAGAACTGTTAAAGATGTCTTATTCTATATCAAGCTCAGCACTCTACCAATGGTTGGGGGAACAATCTAAAAAAGTGAACTAGACTACCGCAATAGTGGTAGATCACTCATGTAATGTCTTGATTAACTATTCATTTCCACTGGCTACTCATTTTCCACCTCCCTTATTAACATTCACATAGAAATTATTCCTACTCTTGAAAGATGTGGCATATGACTATCTAGTATAAACAACATTTCCATCACTGGAAGCATCCATTTAGGTACACCTCTCACATGAGATCCCAATTTACATCCTCATAAATTTATTTAGAAAAATTATGTTTTCTTGGTAATTAATATTACATTTAATAAAATCATGTAAATGTTTCACTATAGTAGCCTCATGGAATAGAAATGATGGAACAAAGTGATGCAAATTAGAGAAACATCCAATATAGTCCATCAAGAATATAATCCCCCTGGACAACCTCAACAACTCATCTTCCCCTCCTTCATGATCATATAATGGTAAAATTTATTCAAGAACTTATCCTAGAAAACTTTCTAATCCCTAATCCCTATATTTCCATAAAAAATCTTCATTTCCCAACAATGATAAATCATGACAATGAAACATATAAGAATCAAATTCGACTCTCTTCTTCACTGGAGTCTCTAAGTTGTAAAAAATTATCTGGATAGTATCAATCTAGAACTGATATTCCTTTGGATACACCCTCTTTGGTAAAATATAGAGGGTTCTTCCACTAGAACTCCCATATCAAGTCTATCATACTCCTCACAACCTTCCCTGGATCTCTTTACATAAATTTCTTAAAGAGAGAAGATTTCTCATAGAACTACTCTTCTGACCCTTCACACGAATGTATCAGGGCCCTAGTTTCCATTATAGGAGGATTGTTTCAAACCATATACTCTTATCATTCTATCAATATGTTTCATCATGAATAAATATCTCCAGAATTCCATATAAACATATTAGGACACATTACCATACATTAACATATTTACATTTAAGGGACCATATAATGTCATATATATTCATCCTCATAACCTTCCATACAATAAAATCCTAGGAACTATCACTATACTCAACCATCCGTAGTCTAGGAAAGGGATAACATATGAGAAAACATTTTTATAATTCAGGTTTCTTATTATTGACCCCTTTACCCATTTTAGTTAACATATTTAGGATTATTTATAGTTATAAATTTCATATTGGGCCCTTTGAATTTAATTTTCAAAAGTAAATAAAATAAGTTTCATTTAGACAACTCATAAAAGATATAAATTTTTTTCATTACTAAAATAAATCAGGTCAAAATATTTCTATAGTGCCTAAAATGATGAATGTAAACACAAAATTCATCCCATATTGATAAAAAAATAAAATCATACAAAAAATTAAAAACATTAGACTAAAATTGCCTCACATGTGGTGAAATAACATTCAACTTTCACAGAAAATATTAAGAACAAAAATCCCACCCTGGGTAGTTGGATTTTTCCCCCATAGATTGTTTTTCTACTCCCACACATGAGATCTTTACCAAGGCCCAAATCATCCTAATATATTTTCAAACTTTCCCAAATAAGAAGAAAAAATAATAGAGAACATGTATTTGATACCACTTTATAAGTCTAGACTCGGGAGGCACATATCAATTCCCCGAGCTAGTTGGTAACATGCCTCAGACACACATCGCAATAAACCTTACTCTTCCGACTAGTAGCGAGGGTCTAATATATAACATGGGGAGACCGTACCCTCTTTATCAAAGTTGAATAATAGTGAAAACAAAATAAATAATAACCAAATGATAATAACTAATAACAATAATGATACCATAACCAAGACAGACCCGTATCACATGATATACTAAAATATGAAAACAATAAACCAACATATTTGTTGATATTTCATTCCATATATATGTCAAGAATAAATATGAAAAACCAAAATAAATACACCATGAAAACTTCCAAGCATGTCCTGAAACTATGTTTGATCCCCCCAATCCATGATCTATGCTAACTCATCCATCTAACATATAGATCCTACCATGATCTTATCATCTATACATGTAGAATATTTTGGTACTGCTCTGGTAGCCTGAGTGGGGTGTGATTACAACATAGTAGGCCATCACCAATTACGTCTAAAAAAATCTAGTGTATAACATTATATGTAGTTTTATGAAGAATAAATTAAAATAAATAAGTAATTAGTTTTCACAATTCATTATTATTTTGTTATCCACAATGTTATCCAAGTTTAATATGACACACAAACCATGAAGTCCTACATTGGCCCACACCAAAGTCTGATCTTCCCATAAGGGATTTAATATTTCATTACAACATGGTTTTTCACTAATAATTTAATTACAGTTCCATATTAAGGCTACATGGTACTCTGTTCTAATGAATGTTTCTTGGGCCTAGAACATCATTTTTAGCACCCCATTTGTATTTAGAGCATCATTATCTATCAGATATATCTTTATTATCACATATGGGCATTTACAACATCATTCTCTATCACAGACATGTTATCACATACGGGTATTTGAAACATAGGTCCCTATCCCACCGTCTTTATCACATATGTAAAAAATATCACACAAATCACATTTATCAAGATAAATTTTCATTAACCCTCTTATAAATTATTCATAGCACGATTCACCAATTCAGTTTATCAAAAAAAATCATGGTTCGATAGTTTAATCAGATGGAATAATTTTTGCAATTCACCATTAAACCGTGTAAAAATATTGAATAATATAAACCAATAAACCTTTTTGGTTAAAACAAAAACGCCTTAATTCCCCTTATCAATTAATTCAAAAGCACAATAATAAACAAATTTCATAGTCTGATTAATCAACCAAGTTTACAATCCCATTATTTAACCAATTTCATAATCCCATAAATTGATAAATTATACAATTACATTAAATTTTTAGTGAATAAATTCCAAAAATCAATACCCCCTTGATAAAATTTCAATTTATAAAAATATATGCATGAAAATGATTTCATGATTATGATAATTGAGAATTAAAATAAATTCCTCAAGGTATTTGATGGAGATTGACCGAATCAAAAATCTCCAAATTGAAGTGCAACATTCAAGATCCCAACGACAGGAAAATTCTTATACCAAAACCAATGATTAATATTAAATGGGACACCACCATGAAAACCTAGATCTAAAACCAACAAAAATGGAGTAAAATCATTCATCTTATTTAGGAATGAGATTCCCTAGAGAGTTGAATCCATATGGGAAATATATATTCCAATGGAAAGATAATCCTCTTAATATATCTTAAATTAGTCAAGAATAGGGTTTTAGTAGCCTTATAATCCTCCTGGGAGCTTAAAGAACATTAATAATGATTTTACATCCAAGTGGGTGAAATTAGTGATTAATATTAATAGTTTTGATATTTTTTTTATTTTTTAAATGATTTAAAACTCACATTAACAGTTACTGGTACAGGGAACATGGTTTTTTAATCCATTCACCCTAACCATGCACCCTTTCTAGGGGGCACAAATACCCCTAAGTGGGAACACTATTTGAAAAACCATGCCCCAACCATGAAATTACCCTTTGTTTGACGGTGAATGTTTTTCTAAAGAGGGAACAAGGTTTGGGAAAAACATCCACTAACCCAATACTATGTGAAACCCCACCAAAAACATCAAAAAATAACCTGAACATACCCGAGATAATTATCAATAAAATTATGACAAAAACATGGGTAAAATAATATTGAAAATGATTATTATAGATCATTATAATGTTTAGGAACATTCAAATAATCACACAACTCTAAGGACAGAATTGTTTAGTTGTCTTGGTAAACTAGATATAACTCTATATTTCCCCATAGAACCTCCCTATATCACGAAACACTTCACAGTATCATGGGAAAATAAAACATAAGTAAGGGGGTGAAATATGATACTCAATAAGGAATTTCATATAGATGAATCTACCATGAATAAATAATCATAATAAACAAGGAATAGAAAATAACAGAAATATATTCCATTCAATAAATTAATTATGCATAATATGGAAGGAGTAAATATTGATCTAATAATGTCTTATTCAAAATCATACAAGCTCAAAAATAAACCATTTATATTATAACTAATTGAAAAATTTCATAGAACTTCAATAAATAAAATCATAATGAGGGAATTCATAATTTTTGACATTATATCTATAAGTTCAAGGCCATGTTCCAAGACACCCTTCATAATTGGGTAAGGCCTCCATCAAATTCCCATGATAGTTTGTCTGAAGAGACTTATTAATGCATTGAGGGGATATAGCAATCCCCTCCCATTACATATTATCACTAATTTTTTCCTCATATGATATGAGTCAATCATAATAAACATTATGTTTCATATCAGAAAAATATAACTTGCTAAATTTTAATACATACCAAAATCAATAAAAATAATAGAAACCATATTGAATAATACAAATGGTGTCAAACTGGAACATCCACAACAAAATCTATTAATAAACCATTAAAATAAATAATATTTATGGTATCAATGCAATATATCCCTAGTCATAATTACTAAAAATTGTTGATGTTTTTTATGAATAAAAATTCAACAAAAACATCATTATTTATTTTTGAAAAAATAACCTTTTCAATTTTTTTCTTAAAACAAAAATATAAAAAAATAATTTGAATATAAATTTATTTGAAAATATTTTTTGAAACATATAATGGATGATTTAAAACATTCGATGGTCATGATGTAAGAAATTTGGGACATGTCGTACCTGTTAAAACAACATCATCATTCACCTTTTTGGTAAAATCCAACATAGCATTTTTGGGAAAAGTACATGAATATTAAATTAAAATTATTTTAAAAAAAATTAAAACATTGATAAATTATTTTCAAAATGTTAAAATAATTTATAAAACATTTTTAGAGAACATTTTTTAGAAGAAATAATTTTTTTGACTAAAAAGTGGAAAAATGAAATATTTTATTAAAAGATATCACTCATTTTAAGTAAGAAATAAGAAAAAATGGTAATTATTCCTATGTAAGTTAATGAATAACTATAATAGAATAAAATATATTTATTTGAGTATATATCAAATAATCCCTCTAAGGGAGTCATAAAAATAAATAATCCTGAATAAGGATGATAATGTGAAATACACCCATACCATTTGGTAACATTGGAATCATAATAACTATGAAAGGAATAAATTCAAATGAAAATTTAAATACCATGATGATAAATTATTCATTATATAAAATATCAAAAGGGGTAGTATATATACCACATATTGGACCATGTGGTGAATATGTAATGTCTCATGAAAGTACAAGTGAGATGAGAAACCCAAACCTCAGGTTCGACATCCATAATATGTGTCCAAAAATTATATAAAATAAATAAAGGCATCTTATACATATATTAATGAAACATAATTATATATATAATACTATATATGAATTTTTTATGGTCATTTATCACTCGTTCATTAACATTTCTTTGTTAAAATCACTATTTTGGGTAATAAAAAATTTGTTTTTCATTTATTTTTTTATTTGGTATTTTAGGTATATCTTATTTGATCATGGTTACATAATATACACAATTTTAAAATTGATATATATTTAATATATGTTCATAATATAATTATATATATTAATCTATGAAAATTTGAGATTGAAAATGGATTACACCATTCATGGAAATGGTAGGTCGTACTTGCGCGTGGATATTGTTTCCAATTTTATTGAAGGATGGAATAAAAAGAAGAAAATAATAATTACCCATTAAAAATTAATTATTAATTCAAACATATCATTTATTATAATAAAATACATACTTATTTCCATCCATCTAAAAATAAATTGAAAAATATTTCACATCGCTATGTGCAGGCAGTAGTGGACATGTACGAACTTACGCCATTATTATTCTTCAATGGATTAGAGGGAAAGAAGTTATATTTGATACTATAAGTACATAATAATGTACAGGTCATAAATACATAAAATATTCACTAAATTTAACCATAACACCTTCCATGTAAAGCGTAGGCTAAAACCGAGTCTCATCACTTTATAAGGTGGTAGTTCGCCATTCACTTGAGATGTGTTATCGTATCACCCACAGAATGGAAAGTGATATGGTATATGTGATATAATAATTAAAAAAGTATAAAAATATGATAAATATCATATAAAATATGTTCAATTCATTAATATATTAATCCTTCAAATGTGGTTATGGAAACCAGATCACATCGATTCCCAAGGTGGTAACCCGCTATAAACATAATCAACAATTTTAATTCCCATTTTCTGTAAATGGGGATGGATATGGGTTATTACAATAAAATAATAACATCTCAGTAAATATTAGATAATGGTGTTATTATATTACAATAGATTAATATTATTCATTGGATGCGGCTGAATAAATAAAACAAATACATACATTTTTTAATTTTACCTTTTACTCGGAGAGCCTCTTTAGGATTAAACCAAAAGCCTTAGTAAGAGGGCTTACATAGAAAAATATGGAATATAGGATGTTGAAATGAAATTAATTAATATATTTGGGAAGATAATTTCTGATACAAATGTTTTTTTAAGTGTGAATAAGGGATGAGGGTGGCTATCCATTTAAAAGTGGTGGGGAGAACATTCATGGAATTTTTTAAAAGATAAAGAACCAACATTTATCTAATGAAAAAATACTATAAAATGGTCATTATCAAACCTTATATGATTTAAGGTTGAAATATTGTCATGAAATGTGTTTTTTAATTATTTTAGTTCATTATCAACCATTATCTTTGTATTTTAACCCCTCAATAAACCCAATTTTACCTTAACCGATGTAGTTAGTTGTTACTGGTTTTTACAATTAACTATGATAAAATAATTGAACTAATTAGATAATATTAATTATTATGATTCCAAATATGGAATATATTTTTCTAAATTCAGTTCACATAAGTGGAATAATTCAATTTAAAATCAAACACATAGACACATCGGAAAAAACAGGTTTTCCAAAAAAACATTCAAAAGTTGAAAAAGTTTTTATATCAAAATTCAATATGAAATTCATAAAAATGAGCCAAATTTGTTAATTAAAAATTAAGTTAAAATATTTTTACATGAAAATCAATTTTTAATGAAATTTAACCTTTTAAATAATCTGAATGAAAAAGATATTTTTCAATATAAATCAGTATTTATCATTTGTAATCAAGAAATTAATCTTTTCAGAAAAATTATAAAAATTAACTAAAATATTATTTTGACATTTAGTTTTAAAAAAGTAAGTTTATTTTGTAAAATAAATTTTCTATAAGTTTAAAAAATTATTTTTAAATTATTTTTTCAAAACACGACTAAACCTCCTTTTAGAAAAATATAGTTTTTCCAAAAAATTTATTTTTATTTTAAATAATTACTATTTTACGTCTAATAAATAGATAACAATTGAATTTATTTTATACATCTTTAAATCATTTATTTTTTGTAATTTGGTTATTCATATTCACACCCACCAACTTAAAGTCTAGGTTATAATAGCCTTGTTAAAGAATAATATTTTTATATAATACCGCTATTTTTTTATAACCAACATTGTGTGCATCATAAGGAATCAAAGAGATTGAATTTAATTAAAAATACATTTATTTCATTGTCTTAGTGTGTTTCATTTTATTATAAGATAATTTTTTATTTTTATATACATTATAAATGATGATTTTAAATTTTATAATATCCTAGAATTAGGAAAACCCATTATAATACCCATCCATAAGAGATGGTGAGGAAAATTTAATTGTACCACTACTTGTAAATAGTAATCCATACGTACGCACAAGCGACACTTTCACTTTTAATTTAATATAAAATATGGTTTATAATTATTTTTTAATAATCATAATACCATTTACATTTGTTTTGGAATATTAATGATATTATTTACTAATAAATACCATTTATTTATTAGAGGTAAGGAAGAGTAGTGAAGAAAGTGATCGATTAAGACGATTACCACTTCTTTGAGACAACAATTTTATACCTCCTCTAAAAGTATCAATGGATGATTTTTGGAAATAATTGAACCTATATAATGTTTATAGGAATTTGTAGAAAAGAAATTACTAGAGGATTGTCAAGCTAGATGGTACAAAGTGTTGAGACAAAGTGAGGGTGGATGTAGACTATTATAATTGAGGTGAGGGGTGATTTTGGAATTTTTCAAACATATTAAATAATAATAAATTTATTATCCTTCTAAATTCTTCCAAATGTATAGGTAATCGATTCTAAGGAATGATAGTATTGAAATAAAATCAACAAATAGAATTTATTTAATTATTGTTTTCATTTTAAACATTTTCTTTTTTTATTAACCCTTAGTTAACCCAATTTAATTTTAACTTTGGTAACAAAAGTTTCAATCATAATTTTTTTGTAATTTTTTACTTATAAGGTTAAATAGTCCCATAAATGTAGTAATGAAATTTCAGACCATATCATAACCACTTTCTCTTATTTCATGATTTTTTTTGTTTTTAAATAATTTAATAATATATTATTTTGATAAAATATCATTATTACCAATTTTGAAAATATTTATTTAATTTGAATTAATTTATATAAATAAAATGTTTGAATTTGATTATAATCTTTTACCAAAAAATCCAAAATATAATATTCACCTATGATATTCACATAATACAATATCTTAATCAATTTATATCAGTTTCAATATTTTTAAAATCATTTAGTTTATATTTTTCATTAGTTAAATACATAATATTTGGCATTGTGAAATCATTTAAGGTAATTATATAATAATTAATAATTAAAAATAAATTACCGTAAAAATTTTAATTTTGTTATCCACAAAATGAAAATTAATAATCATAAATAAATATTTTTTCCCTATGTGATAATATAATCATTATTTAAAACAATGAGAGTGACATTTGAAACGTTATATGATTTAAATAATTTATAATTCATTTTTATAAATAATACTCTATTAAAAAATAAATTTAATGACTAAGACATGAAGGGATTAATTAAATTCATTCAATAATAATTAGGATGAATAATTATTGAATTTTTACTTATTTCTAATCGTGATTAAACTACTTTACCATTTACCATGGTAATAAATTTTACCTCGACTACAATTCATAATGAATGAAAATAAAAGGGTCATAATTACGAAAATAGAACCATATGATTGGAAATAAATAATTAATTTTATTTAATTCGACATTTAAAAATTGAAGAAATTAACTTTATGATAATTGTGAAAAAATTCACACAAAAAATGTTTATAAGATAAAAATATTGTTAAGAATAAAACAGAATTTATTCTTATCCTACATAATTTTTTTTTAAAACTTTAAACCATTTTTGCAATTAAATAATATATATTTCATTAAAATATTTCACCATTAGTGATTAATTTAATATGTTAATGTAGATATATATTTTCCAATAATTTTTTTATAAAAAACATCAAATTTATTTCCAAATAAATTTTTATTTCAAATTATATTTATTTAATAACTAATGATGAATTTTAAAAATATTTAGACCATATATTTTGCATAATTTGGTGATCAATATTCATTACTACAAATCAAATGGTTAGTAGATAATGGACATATAATATTTTAATAATGTTTCTTGATTTATCTATACTGACTCTTGAATGTAAAAAAATTTGTCGAAGAAATAAATTATTTAAAAAGGAATATTTCATAAAAATATCAATGTGTTACATTGTACCCCACTTGAAATGAATTTATCACTATAAATTTTTTTCCCTGATATATATGAAGATATTTTCGCCTAATTATATCATCTTGTCCCCATGTATCTTCATCAAATTGGTGGTTTAATCGAAAAACTTTTATAATGTTAGTTTTTTATTTCATAGAAATGTATCTCTACATGAAAAAATATCTGCTGATTGTTATTAATACGAAATATCTTCATTCAATGATATGATAATTTAATTTAGTACATATGAAGGATCAATTGTATACTTCCTCAATATAGATACATTAAATACATCATGAACTTTAGAGAGATTCGTTGAAGGAGACAATAAATAAACAACCATCCCGATACAACCAAGAATATTAAAAGGAATGATATAACTAGTTGTTATGTTTCCCTCTTTCCAAATATCATCACCGACTTCTATGGAGATATTTTTAGGAATACCATGTCACTGACTTCAAACTCTAGATCTTTCCAAAATAATGTCATCATAACGTTTTTCTCATTTTAAGGTGCTCTTATGTGGTGTTGAGAGGCTCTGAAATTATCTTCTGTTTCCTTATAATGATCAGGTCCCAATATTTTTCTTTCACTATATCCACTCTTTAATGTCTGTGTTCTTCAATTCTTAACATAGAGAGATTAATAAGGGTCCATCTGAATGTTTGAGTGAAAGATATTATTTTCAGAAAATTCCATCAAAGGAATGTCTTGATCCCAACAGCCTTTGAGATCTATAGTGAAATCCTTTAACCTGTCTTCTAGAGTTTGAATGGCCTGTAAGATTGACCATATATCTAAGGATGATATGTAGTGAAGATACATAACATTTTATCTAGATACTTTTTAATACTTCTCCAAAACATCAAGGTAAACCTTATACCTTGATCACATACAATTGATATTGATGAACAATGAAAAATTACCATTTTATTAATGTATAACCAAGTAAGATGTTCAAGAGAGAAATATTATCTAATAGAAATAATGTATGATGGATTCATAATGATATTAGCGACAACCCAAATGGAATTATTCCCTTTATATGTTTTTGGGAGTTTGACAACAAAATCCATGGTGGTGTTCTCCCATTTACATTCTAGTATGGGTAATGTTTCTAATATCCCCTTAGAATTATATAACTCATCCATAAGTCATTGATATACCAAACACTAATAAACGTACATTTTAATATCTCTCATCATTCCATACCACCATAAAAACTCATTCAAATATATATACTTCTTCATTATTCCTAGATGAATAGAAAATTAAGAACTACGAGTTTCATCCATCAACTCAGTTTTCAAATCTAGTACCAAAGGGACACATACCCTATTCCAAGTCCTTATTATTCACTTTCAATCAAGGTTGAATTCAAGAACATTTATCATCCTCTTTAGTAACTCTACATATTCCTTCTATTGAAATTTATTCATCACTTAGACATATGGTTGAAAAATCATTTGTGAATGATAATATTTCTCACCTTCCATTAATATTTCATGATCTACCCTTTGAAAATATAGAAATATTGGATCTTTTAAAATAATCATCATGGATAACACATATTCATCCTTTCAAATCAGAGTATATTCCACCTTGTTCAATTTCTCATTGTGTTAAGGTATTAAGTAGTCATAATCTTTAATCATCTCCAACTATCATCATTGGAAAATTTTCAAATATTTTTGAGTAAAAATATACTTTATAGTTTTTTGGTCACTATATATGTCACACATTCTCTATAGAGATAATTACTCCATATATTTAACGAAAAAAATAACCACATATAACTCTAAATCATGAGTTGAGTAATTTTGCTTATATACCATCAATATTTATGAGGAATAAGTTACAACCACATCATTCTTTATAATTAAACATCACAATCCCTTATTTGATATATAACTATAGATTAGAAACCATTCTTCACTATAGGGAATTGTAATCACTTATGTGATTAACAGCATTATCTTCATTTCCAAAGAAAATCCTCACATTCATCAGTACAATTGCACTTGGATCCCTTACTAGTTAAGATGGTGAGCATATTCGATAGTGAAGAAAAGTTTCCCAAAAGATCTTATAATTTACAAAAAAAACAAAGAAAACCACATATCTCAGTCATAGTGGTTAGTTTGGGAAAATGTTGAGTTACTTCTATTTTTTATAAGTCTACTAATATTCCCTCACTTGAGATTATATAACCCATGAATGAAACATTCCAAATATAGAAATCAAAATGGGTAAATTTTCATAGAGATTATCATTCACCAGAGTCTGTATCAAAATTCTCGAATGATCATTCTGTTCTTCTATGATCATTGAATAAATATGAATTTCATTTATAATGACTACCACAAACTCAACAATTTAATATTTAAGAAAACTATTCATTAAATCTATGATGATATTAGGGGAATTTGTAAGACCAAATGGAATCAATATAAATTCCTACAATCTATACAATATTTGGAATAATATATCTGGTATATCCTCCTTCTTGAACCTTAGTTTATAATATCCAGAAATATGATCAATCATGGAAATTTATTGAGATATGTGCAATTGATCAAAAAAGTCATTAATACTAGGTATATGATACTTTTTATTAAATGTGATCCTATTATGTTCATAATAATCAATATATTTTCATATATATCCATCTATCATCTTAACAAATAGAATAGGTGCACCCCAAGGTGACACAATTAGCTAATTGAATGCCCTGTGAAAATTATCCTTATGGTTCATCTTAAATTCTTGTAACTCAACTAGGGGCATATGGTCCACCAACAGCCTTCGGGCCATATGGCCTTTGGGAAGTAAGGGAATTGGGGTCACAAATGGCCTTCGGGCCATAGGGATTTCAGGACATATAAAATACGAGGAAGTATCTTGGGAATACCACATAAGATTAGGCCCAGACAAGGATTAAGAGAAATAAATAGAAACTACAAAAACAAATCTAACTAGATTAGAAGATTGAGTGGGTAAGGAAACATCCATCATGACCACGCACCATGTAGATCTATACTAGGCAATGATATCCGATCAGTCGTGCTAGTTGGGGAGCTATGTGCCTTGATGATGAAGAAGCTGGGGAGGTGTTGTTTCAAGTGTGTCAGGTCTTGGGCCTTTAAGGTCATGTATTAGGTAGTTTTTGGCCCCGATGCCTTGGGTATATGGGTCATGTATGGGTTCCCCTTCAACCCTTAAAAATGGGATTGTCCAAAAATAAACAAAAAATAAGGCATTTGGTCCATCCGATGCAATTAGGGTGATTCTATATAATGTCCTAGAAAAAGTGGTAGAACTAGGTATGGGATTTATTAGAAAATAAAGTTCAAAAATTTGTGGTAAACATGGAAACTCCTCTAGAAATACATCAATGAAATCCCCAAAAATAGGCATACATATGATGTATAGTTTCTCTCTAAATATCTGAGATATACACCCCATTTGAATAGAAATCATGTCCCATGCAATGGATATAATTTATATTAGAAGTTCATTTTTTACAGCACATAGATAAGAGATTATATGTTGGTTTGAAATATCAAAAGTACCTTATCCTTATAATAAATTGATATGTGATTTATATAAATAAATTCATTCCATGCTCAAAATATTATCAAATACAATTAGAGGAATAAATAAAAGATTTTTAGGAAACAAATTCCTAAAAACATAAACATTAGAAGAATCGTTAACCTGGGATATGACCATGAGACCGTTAGGGGTTTTTAATATCAACACAACATTTAATTTTTTAGATTGTAATGTGATACCCTCAGAAAAGAATTTAGATTTATATGAGTGGGTAGATCTAGAATCAAAATATACTATATAATTTCTTGAGTTATCACACCTTGAACTCATATACCCATTTATTTTATTCTTTTATATGTCTCGTGTCAATTGAACGAGGTTTAATTTGGGTCCTAGTTTGAAATTTTTTATGTTTGTGTTCAGTTGGTGGGTCTCGAGCCTGTGTGTTGTCACTGTACCATTAGTGGTGCCTATGCATTTGGTCCTAGTGAATGATCAATTTCCCGATATTTCAAATAAATAATAAATTAAATTATTAAATTATGTTAACTGAAAAAGAAAGTTAAATGAAATTTTTTAATGATAAAACATGGTTAATGATTAAACCATAATAAAAATAATAATATTGGGAATATGATAATATTATTATTTAATTTGATAATAATACTATTATTTTTATATTTTTAAATATATATTATTATTTAAAATTAAATCAATCAAAGTTATAATTTAAATTATTATTATGTTTGTTATTAATATAAATTTGTTATTATTATTATTATTATTATTATCATTTTACTATTATTATTATTATTATTATTGTATCGTTGATAATAATAATATTATTATTATTCACACTAAAATGATTAAGAAATCTACTTATTATAACACTATTTTTAGATTTTATTTTAATTTTTATTTTAATTATTTTTCATTGGAGAAAACCTCCACATCCCTCACTTTCTTCCTCTATTGCATGATAGCACCCCCTCCTAGTTTCCCTCACACATAGCCGCTACCTGCCTCCCGGCCTCTTCCCACTATGCTCTCTGGCCACCACCCACCTCCTGGTCTCCTCCCACTACGTTGTATGACCGCCAACCGCCCCCTGGACTCCTCCTGCTGCGCCCCCACCGTGCCTCCACCTCACCGTCGTTGTCATACCAATGCAAATCCCAGCTGGTATCCATTTTGGCTGAGCTAAGACCTTTGGTATGCCTTTCAGGGCGACCCGTGACCTCTAAATCCCTTTCTAGATCACATCCTCTGGGGCCACCCCCATCCATCCCTCTTCCAGCACGAACCTAAACCCTGTTTCATAGCTACTCCACCTTACTCTGGTGTGGCCATGAATCCCCTCACCGTGTTTATGGAAGGTTTAATAGTAAATTATGAACCACGTTATGTCCACCACCACAAGAGGTGAGGCAATTCAGGGTGTTTTGGTTTTCCATCGCCATTCGAGGTGAGAGTTTTATTATTGTCACTGAGTTACAGACCTTTAATTTAGTGTCATAATTGTGTTTTGATGTCTGGGTATTCTGTGTGCAGTGTGTATAATTATTTGTTATGCAATCTCATTTCTATGCACATTCAAGGTTGAGCACATCTCCACTCCGAGGTCAGGGTTGTAGTGCTTCTTCATTTGGATTATTTTAAATTAGTTTTTATTGTTATTTGTGCTGTTGTGGAAGTGCATTGGTGAGGCATATGGACTCGTTTATCTATACTGCCAGGGTTTTTGGTAAGGTTCTAAACCCTTTATTTGGAATCTCACCTTTATGTAAGGGTATTAAAGTGTTTATGATTTCTTAACAAATTTGTTAGGTGTGCGTTGATCCTTGTCTCTATGTTTTTATAGCCCTTGTAATTGTTGTTGTGAGTTTTGGTTAACTTTGAAAGTGTGCGGATGTATATACTAAGGCATCAATATATATATTATATATGTATATTCCATGTACGTATTACCTCATGTCATGGTGAATACATGCATTGGCTTAAGGAATATATATCTATATATATATTTGAAGGTATGCACATGTGTGTGTGGCAGTTACGAGTAGTCACCACCTTTATTGTCAAGTTCCACAGTGTTCGGCATGACCCAGTTTCTCTTAGAGGTAGGCTTTTCCGATCTTCCCTTTAAAAAAATATTCCTTGGCACTTGGATGTTTTCAATTACTTTTTCAAGGTTAATTTAACCTCTATTATTTTTGTTTTTTGATGCGATTAGTGTTTTTCATTTGTTACAATTTACTAAAAATATGTTTTTCTAGGGGATTGTGTGAATTTCCCAAGTTAATATACCTATGATGTTTATTTAAAATGTTTTTATTCTTCAAAGTAAGATTGGTGGATTCCAATATATTTTTTGGCATGTTTATAAAATTGTTTATCATCATTTTAGTCTATCTATAAACCTGTTTAAAAATAATATATTTTGTTCTAATGTACTTTTATAAAACTATTTTGGAGTATGTTTGGAATGAACAATTCCCATTTGGCTCTTTGTGTGGGTTTTGGTGAATGTTTACTTAGGGAATATTTGGAATTATAACATTAAAAGAAGAATTGGAAAGAATTTTTTGGTAAATGTATTTATACATATCGACTGAAATTCCCATTTGGAACATTCCATTGAAAGGAGATGTTTGGGTAATGCTTTTGGATAATTTGGATTTAAAATCCCTTTTGGCTCTTCCAACTCATGGGTGAAGTTGTGTTATCTTTTAAAATGATTTTTTTTTTGGAAATTGTGTGTTCCTAGTTGTAGTTTTTAAATGTTTTTAGAAAATGGCTTCAATATGGACATAACATGACGACCTAGTTGGAACTTTGTTTAATGTTAAATGACTGTATATGTATATGGGGTGCTCTGTTCTTGGGTAACACATTATGGGTGAATGCATATGATGCATCTGTGTTTGGGGTAGGTAAGTGGAGTGACGTCATAGTTTGGTTATTCACCCGTGCAAGGGCCTCCTACTAAAATGGTATTATTATTATTATTATAACCACCATGGTTTCCTGTTGATATTTTAGTTGATCGAGTGATGGAATCTTATTAGCCCTGATTTGATGGGTTGGTACCCACAGGTAGGTTTAGAGGATAGATGGAGGGGGTACTGATTTCTTTTTCTGCGAGGGTGATTTGTTGGTAATAGACTATGGTGATTCACCATACAATGATATGTGGTTTCTAACCATGTATGTTCGGGGGTCTTGTAGGGATGTTTAGGATCACCGATGGTTACTTTATTATTTACTTTTCTTGTTTAGTTTTAGATATAATTATTATTTAATTTCTAGTTTATACTGACTATTTATTTATTTTACCAAAAACTTGGTTTTCTTATATTAGTTTTGATTATAAAATGGAATATGGTTTTATGGATGGTATATAGTCTGTTTTGGAATTTTCTTTTAAATAAGAAAAACATGTTTCTTATATTAAAATGTGAAAACCCTTCTTATTGCTATATTTCAAAATGGTATTTATGGACTACTTCAGAAAAGATAACATTTGGATTCAATGGTTTATTCTTGGAATCCCTACTTAGCATCTTGATGGTCATGCCAATAAACCCTTTCATGTTTTAGGTTCAGTTCTTGATACAGGTTACTAGTTCATCTTCTCAATGGTGGAGCAGGCTTGGTTCTGAGTTTGGTGGTGACCTAAGAGGTCATAAGGAGGTATGTGCAGTTTATTTTCATTCTTCTGCTAGTTTTATTTTTATCCTCATATTGTATTTGTCTTTTTACCTTTTTTTCATTGTCCAAATCAGTCCCAATGATTAAATTTTGATGACCTTCACTAGTTTCCATCCTTAAAGAATCGGAAACACCCCTTGAGACATGTTGTGGACAGGCATGGGTGACCGGTTCAGGGTCAACCTCATTTGGTTTGTGAAAAAATGGTATCAAAGGAGGCCCTTTTTATATGGGGTGTCTATTAGATGGATATTAGGACTATCGGGGCTCTACAAGTATGTTAAGGGTCCGTTCCTGATCACCGCCACTAATGACGAGACCAAAGTTACCAGGTTTAGTCATGTTTTTGTGTCTTTTTTCTTTGATTTTTTGGACTGTTGGATGAAAATGATGGTGAATTGGTTCATGTTTCTACCTCACATGGGGTGGTAAACAATGTGGAGTCCAAGTTCCCTATTCAAGGTACTCTTAGTGTTATTCCTTACATGGGTCATAGATCACCACCATCTCAATAGGTTAGGTTGATGCACTAGTTCCTTATTCCGGTGGTTTTTTATTAGTTGTGTTTCATTTTGATCTCAATTGATGAGATTTTGTGTTAAAAGTGAAGCTGGTTTTGAAATGGAAGGGGGGTGGGTCCAAAATGATTTGAAATTGGTGAGGTTTTATTTTAAGGAGGAAGTGTTATGATATGGAAATTTTGGCCTGTGTTTTCCTTTGATAAGGGAATGATGATTTTGAACCTTAGTATTATTTATGGAGGGTCACATTTGTTTGGGTATGTATAGAGAATAAGTGGGGGGGGGTGCACTTGTCTGCATATGATGTAAGCGGGATTGAATGAGCACACATGTGATGGTTGATATGGTTTCAAAAGTGAGTTTTTAAATTTAAAACAGATGGCAGTTTCTGGAAAAGTAATTTTTTCTTTTGTTTTTATATTTTTGGATTCTATTCCTATTTCCCTTGGCTAGGGCTATTGTTTGATTGAGATTTGGATTGATTTCGATTGCAGTTATGACTTTCAAGTGGTTATGAGTATTTCACCTAGAAATGATTCTATAGTTTCCAATGATTCATGGCCATTTTTTTTCTTTTTCGGTGTTTCCTATTTATTGAAGTAATCAATGTACATTTGAGGTAGTTGCGAGGTTTGTAGAGTTCGAGTGGGTCTTCGGGTTGTTGGTAACTCCTGAGGGTGTTAAAGTTTATTCCATTCCAATGTTATTTAAGGGTTCAGTTTTGGACTAGTAAATATGGGATTTATCAACTTCATTATAATTTTGGGTGTGGTTAATGGTTGTTATATTTCTCTAAGGTTCCCCATCCGGAAATGAGTGCATGTCATATATACTTATCTTCAGGAAACAATATTTGTCGGTGATGGAACCTAGTTTGTTAGACCTTCTGTTAAAACACTATTTTTTTGATTATTTTATTGATAATAAATGACATAATTTCCTCACACAGTGAAAAATATGTTCAATTGTGAAATATTGGGGATCAGATCATTCATTTACAAATTTGATGAAAATTGAGTTTTTCGATTTTAAATTTCACATTAATATTTCGGCCATAAATATTTAAATGTAAATTAGTTTGACATAAAATTTTGTAACTATGTTCTTGACTTAATCAGATACAAATTATATCTCGGACATTAGAGCATGGCCATTCATTTCAAGGGAGTAAATGGGAAATGAAGACAAGGCTGGATAGAACCATCCAGATTGGATATTACTCCACCATTTGGGCCATATCTTCTTCATCCGGGCTTTTATTGAGCCCAAATTTTTAGGGAAGCTTGGGAAAATAATTATGAACAAATAATACAACTATAATGTCGGCCAATTGATGGGTTTTGGAGGTCAACTATGCGGTGAAACATGGAATAAAATATTTCGCTGAGTTTTCATTTCACACTTAAAAAAGGTATGTAACCCTAGCCCTCACAAACTCTATTTAAAGGGAGTTTTCACTCTATGGGAAGGCTATTATAGGATTTGGGAAGGTTTTTACGAAATATTGTCACTTGGGAGACCCTCAAAACTCATGTAATGAGTAAGGATTTGTAAAATCCTCTATTACAAAAAGGCTCTCCTCTCCCACCTCCACTATGTATTTATTTTCTTTCATTTTTCTATCTTGAATTTTTGTTCAATTAATCTTATTTGTTTTTTAATTTTATTCTTCTCTAAATATTTTAAATTATGTTGGAATAAATATTGGAAATGAGATTTTGTTCTACCCTTTCATGCCTTTGCTCATGCAAAATGTCACCACGATGACCACACCGCCAATGGAAGAGTAATTTTCTTCGTGATCGATCTACCTTCTACCCTATTCATTTAATTATTTTGAATAATTGGGCTACTTTAATTAAATTAATATGATCCATGAGTTTTGTTTTTAAATTTTAATAAACTAAGAAAGCAATTGAACAATTAACACAAAAACACGCGATGTCGAGATTTTGTGTAAATTGGGAGAGCGCGATCTTAATCAGTAATACAAGACGACACAGGATAAATCTTTAGAGATAAAATATAATCCCTAAACATAATTCATCCTCATTTCTAGAATTAATATGTTCTATAAATAACCACTGACAATAATATAACCTTATAACAACAATCAAAGTAGGGTGTTACGATTGCGTGTTCTGAAGCTAGCATAGGGTTTAAGTAATTTTATTTTTGTGGTTAAGTTTACTCTTGTATAGTTAGAGGGTTAAAAAATTAAGGGATAATAATAAATTGTATACTGATTTAAATTATAATTATTAATAAATAAATGAAACAGTAGATTTAGATCTATTACACATTCTAAAAATTGTTTTCTATAGAATCATATTCAGGTTGTGCTTTCTTTAATCAACATACATTTAAAAATTAAAAACTAAAAAAATACAATCTTATTACATAAGATTTCTTCTAGATTTATAAACTATAAACAACCCTCATCTTTTCTAGTAGTATTTTAATTCTATTTTATATTATTTTTATAATACATTTAAGATGTTGTTTTAATTTACTTCCTCCTTTGAGAAACAACCTTGGTTAGCCACTCTATTGCACCTAAGTACCCCAAAAACCACTAATCATTTGAGGGTTCCCACAATAGAGTTCTTTCAAATTTGTTCCATTTCCAGGGAGGCAAGTAATTATTTCAAAAAATTAGTGGTATTTAATTTATTTCACATTTTATTCTCTACCTCTCTTATTTCTTCTTTCTTTTCCTATCATTATTTTTTTCCTTCTTCATTTATTTTCTTCTACTACTTTTTGGACCATAGACAAAAAATTATAATTTTTATTTTACTGTTGTCCAATTTCATTATTTTTATTTTTATTTTATTTATTACATGAACTAATCCCGAAGATCTCTTAGATCTTGACCCTGAGATTGAATGTAGCCTTAGGGCACGAATCAGACATTCATAGTCTACAAGAAGTTTCAATATTCAACCAGTTGGAGAAGTCTTCCACTTTCAGAACATTAAAATTCGAAACAATTCAATTTCAACCATAAAATAAGAACCAATGGATGAAAATAATGGGAATGAACTTAATAGAACTATTCAATAATTGGCTGTATGAGATATTAACAACCAACCAAATTGTATTGCATACCCGAATATTGAATTGGACATTGACATAAATCTGGTTTAATTCATCTTTTTCCAAATATTCATTGATTATCTAATGAGAATCCAAACAAAAATTTGAAATAATTTAATTTGGATTGCTCAAACATTAAACCTAGAAATGTTTCTGAAGATGAAATCAAACTAAGAGCATTCCCATTCTCACTTGATGGAGCCGCAAAATACTGGATGTATTATTTACAACCTGAATATGTTACTTGTTGGAACAATATTCAACATCATTTATTATAGAGAATTTTCCCACATCAAGGACCACTTCCATTTGTAAAGAGATCTCTGGGATCAAGCAATCCCAAGCGGAGTCAATGTACGGGAACATGGAATGATTCATGAAGTTGTGTGCAATCTTCCCGCATCCCCAAATCATTGAGAATCTCCTCATCCAATTCCTATATGAAGGACTCACACCCATGGAGAGAAGCATGGTGGATGTTGTAGCTGGAGAAGAATTTGTGGACAATACATCAGTAACTACACGTGTGTTTATTGAAAAAATGGAACAAAACTCCCAACAATTTGGCGATAGAGGTACACCACATTTCAGGAGAGTACATAAGGTAAGTCCATCATCTCTTGAAATAAATTTGATTGATACCATGTTAGAAGAATTGAAATCTATGGTGAGGCCTATTTATTTGGAACAAAAGACATCCCAACCCCCTTCTTCAAAGACTTGTGGAATTTTCACTGAGACAAGGCACCCAACTGATTGTTTCCCACAATTATAAGAGACAGCAGATTGTGAAGCAGTATTACCAGGGAGACCATATCAGTAGAAACAACAGACATAACCCCAAAAGAAATTTGATTCATTTTCTCCATCATACAACCAAGGGTGGAAGGATCAATCTGACATGAAGTATGTCTCTAGACAACAACAAATGCCCCATTTTCAACAAAACATCCAGCATTTTCCGCCTTACTAGACTGGATTCCAACAATTCCAAAAGAGATTTGAAGCCCATGAATCAACAATCCAATAATATGTGAATCCCCCACCAAAGGTAGATTCTAAAATTGATGACCTTTTGTAGAAAATTGTTCTCAATCAACAAAATGAGTTGAAGATTCAAGGTTTGGAGTTTAGGGAGTTGAAGACTCAAATGAGCCAGATTTCTACTTCCCTCCATAAACTTGTATGTATGAATTCTAGAAATCTGTCCTCACAACCTACTCCAAATCTCAAGGGGAATGTCAGTGACATCTCATTGAGAAGTGGGAAGCAAACATCTGATACATCTTAAAATATTGTTCCTCCTGGATTTACCTCAAATCTGGAGAAGTCGTATTCCATACCAAATGATGAGAAATCCAAAGAGAAAGATAAAGGTATGAAAAATATTGATGATGCAACTCTTAAATACCTTCCTTTTCCAAACAGGGTTGTTCAGACCAATAAGATGTCCGAAGAAGCAATGAAAAAGGAGGTTCTGTACACATTCAAGCATGTGGAGATCATCATTCCTCTACTGGAAGCCAATAAGAAAATTAAAAGGTATGAAAAACTCATAAAATACCTTTGTACCAATCAAAGAGGCCTCAAGGGAAATGATAGGATAGATCTTGGAAGTTATGTGTCAGCACTCATTGCACGAATTCGAGAAATGATCATAAAGTACAAAGATCCAAGGACATTCACCATCCCATGATCCAAAGGGGAGTTTCACTTTTATGATGCACTTTGTGTTTTGGGAGCTTCCATAAATGTGATGCCTCACTCTGTATACTCTTCATTACAGGTTTGTGAGCTGAAACCGATGAAATTAGTGGTGCAGTTAGAAAATAGAGCTACAACATATCCAACGAGAGTCCTTGAGGATATACTTGTCCGGGTAAGAGACATGATCTCCCCAACATAATTCTAAGTGATTAAAATGGAGGAAGATCAGGTAAGTACTCATTCTCCCATTATCTTAGGTAGACCCTTCCTCAAAATAGAAAAAATATCCTAAATGTCAATGAGGGTACACATTCCATTGAATTTCAGGATGAAGTTGTGATATTTAATGTTATGGATTCCATGAAGTACCCCTCAAAGGATCATTCTACATTGGTAATCTCCCATTTTGAACCACCAAATAAAAACCCCATGGAATTTTATTGTTCTAAACTTTTGTATATTATGAGTATTGGTTCTAGTTTGACGTCTAAGAGTACATCCACCCCTATTTCTAATAAAAATGACTCTCATAGATTTGATTTTGAAATGGAATCATATTATGATGTTGATCATGTGAACCCTGATTATGACATGGCTATTGTGAATGCAGATGGATTTGATGATTTATTCTTTGATTTTGATTATTTATATTCTGATACTGATGCTCTTTAAGAACATATTTTAGTTCCTTCTATGTCTTCATCCATAAACCACCCTCTTCATTGGAACTCAAGCCATTTCCACCAAATCTCAAATACTCATACTTGTTGAGTGGTGAGAAATTACCTATAATCATTGTGAACAATCTCCCTTTTGAACATGAAAAAAACTGAGGGAGAACATTAGGGTAATCGGGTGGACCTTGGCTGACATTTCAGGTATTCGACCCACCATTTTCATGCATAGGATTATTTTTGTGGATGGGGATAAAATGGTGAGTCAACCACAAAGGAGACTCAATCCCACACTTTTGGCCGTTGTTAAAAAAGAGTTTGAAAATTTTTCCAAGGCAGGTATAATCTATCCCATTTAAAATTCCCAGTGGGTGAGTCCTATTCAGGTTGTACCTAGGAAAAGTGGTGTTATAGTTGTAAAAAATGATAAAGAGGAGTTAGTTCCAATGAGGGTACAAAATTGTTGGTGTGTGTGTACTGATTATAGGTAACTAAATCAATCTACTCACAAGGACCATTTCCCCCTCCAATTTATTGATCAGATGCTTGAGAGACTAGTTGGGAAGACACACTATTGTTTCTTGGATGGATTTTCTCGATATTTTCAGGTTCCTATAGCTCTAGAGGCTTAGGAGAAGACAACATTAACTTGTCTATTTGGTACATTTTCCTACCGAAGGATGCCATTTGGGTATTGCAACGCCCCAAGTACCTTCCAGAGATTCATGGTGAGTATTTTTTTCAGATTTTATTGAGACCTTCATGGAGTTATTTATGGATTCTTTTACAGAATTTGTTTCTTTATTTGATAAATGTATAAGTAGTGTGGGAATGGTGTTGAATCATTGTATTGAGAAGAATCTGGTCTTGAACATTCAAAAGTGTCATTTCATGATAGGGCAAGGCATTGTCTTCAGGAATTTATTATCAAAACATGGGATAGAGGTTGATAAATCTAAGGTAGATATTTTTTCATCCTTACCATATCCTTCATGTGGGCGTGATGTTAGATCTTTCCTAGGGCATGCCAAATTTTATCAGTGCTTCATCAAAGATGTTAGAAAGATTGCTCTTCCTATGTCACGATTACTTCAAAAGGATTCTTATTTTGTGTTTAATGATTCTTTCAGGACATCCTTTGATGAGATAAAAAATCATCGGACCACTCCACTGATCATATAGCCCCCACCGTGGGAGATTACTTTTGAGCTTATGTGTGACACCTCCAACATCGCAGTTGGAGCTGTCTTATCTCAGAGGGTGGGGGGACATTAACATGTGATTTCCTATGAATCAAGGACATTGGATTTAGGCCAATAAAACTACACAACCATAGAAAAACAGTTTCTTTCTATTATATTCACTTTAGATAAATTCCGTTCATATTTATTGGGCTCTAAAGTAGTTTTTTTTTCTTACCATGAAGCTCTGAAGTACATCTTGAATAAGCCTGATGCAAATCCCAGGCTAATCTGATGGTTGATCCTTCTTCAAGAATTTAACATTGAGATAAAGGACAAAAAGGGGTTAGAAAACTTGGTTGAAGACCACATGAGTAGGCTTACTCACACACTAGAGGATGAAACCTCGGACAATGTACCACCTCGGGACCCTTTCCCTGATGATCATCTTTATTCTATAATAGGTACGCATCCTTGGTATGCAGATTTTGATAACTAACTTGTTTCATATGAAATCCCAAAAAATTTAATGAAACAACAAGTCCAAAATTCAACGAGTGAGTCTATATTTTATGTGTGGGATGATCCCTACATATGGCGCATGTGTAGTGACCATGTTATTAGGAGGTGTTTTCCTAATCATGAGTTCGGGTCTGTTCTACAATTCTATCATACAATTTCTTGTGGTGGACACTTTGGACCCCAATGGATATCTAGTAATTTTTTGGACTAAGGATTATATTCGGCTAGAATATTCCTTGATGCCCATGTGTTTTGTAAGTCATGCTCTCATTGCCAACACATTGGGAACATTTCTAGGAGACATGAAATTACACAACAACCCATACAATTCTGTGATATTTTATATATATGGGGAATCAATTTTATGGGTCCTTTTTCTATTTCCTTTGGATTTTTGTACATTTTAGTTTCTGTTGATTATGTATGTGAATGGGTGGAGGCTAAGGCCACCAGGATAGATGATTCTCATTTTTTTTGGACTTTGTCAAAGTGCAATTTTTTTTGTAGGTTTGGATTACCGAAGGACATCATCAAAGACCAAGGGATGCACTTTTGCAATCAGAATTTGGCTTCCCTCCTTTAGAAGTATGGGGTGACACACAAAACATCAACACCATACCACCCCCAGACAAATTTCATAGCTGACATTTCAAATCGTGAGTTAAAAAAGATTTTAGATAAAACTGTGCAACCAAATAGAAAGGATTGGAACAAGCGCTTGGATGATGCATTGTGGACTTATAGGATAGCATACAAGACACCCATTAGTATGTCCCCATTTTGGTTTTTTTTGGAATGTGTGTCATCTCCCTGTGGAATTTGAGCATCAGGCATATTGAGAAATAAATATATTTAACATGGATTTGGCCCAAGTTGGAATCAAGAGGATGTTGAAAATTCAAGAGATAGAGGAGATTCTATAGTCTTCATATGATAAATCAATGCTCTATAAGGAATGATTGAAAACAGCTCATGACAAAATGATTCAACAAAGAGAGTTTCATAATGGATAGATTATCCGTCTCAATGGTTCACGACCGAATCTGATGCCCGGTAAGGTGCGTTCTAGATGGTTAGGTCCTTATGATTTGACTAATGTCTTTCCTTATGGTGCAGTGGAGATCACACAAGAGTATGTAGGAAGAAGCGTTACAGTCCATGGGAAACATTTGAAGAGATACATTAAGGGACTTCCTACTAATGTAGTGGATTTTATCACACTGTAGGACCCCATCATCACTTGATCATGTCAGGATATTCCTAACCCTTTAACTTTTTTAATATTTTTTTTATTTAAAAATATACATTTCATGTGCATATATAATCTCATGGGTTAAAATTGAGGACAATGCAATATTTTATGTGTGGGGGAGGGAACGTTTTAGTTTAGTAATTTTAATTTTTTTCCTGTTTAAAAAAATCAAAAAAAATTGTATGTTTTTCAATTTTTGTGTGTTTATTTTTGAAATTTCTGTGTGTTTTTTGAATATTTTGAGATGAAATTATTCTCATAACCATTTTTTAATCCATATCAATAAGTGAAAAAACGTAACCATTGAATCTAAGCTTAAATTAATACTGAAATGACTTTCTTTCAAGTTCAAATATTTAGTAATTTCATGAAAAGCACACTGAATTTTGAATCCCATGCCACATATCATTGTCATTATATTTGAAATCAAGTCCCTGTGAGGCTTAAAAATAATTATTTTCCTATTCTTTACATTCACCACACTTCATAAGAGAACCAAACCATGCTTGATTTAACCATAATTTGATTTATTATAGTCAAAACCTGAGTGTTTTAGGTACTTATGATTAAATTATTGAGGCATTTGATTGGTATTAAAGCCCCTATATCAAAGAATACTTTTTTATAATGGCCTACCTTCAACATTTAATCTTTATAGCCATTAAAAACCTTGAACATCCTGTTAGGTTATCCACATTATAAGCTAATTTTCCCTCTCCAACCTACTCTTGATGTGACATTTCATAATATAGTTGAACATAAGTTTGGGGGAAGCTATCTTGTGTTGTCATACCACATTTATTGATACTTTGGGTGAAAAATTAAATTCTAAAAAGATGTGTTTACTGCTGAAGAAAATCATTATATTGAATGTTGTGCCTTTCTGGAGAATTCATGTTAAAAGAAGTTGTGCCTTTTTAGAGCTTCTAATATAGGGGGAAAGTTGTTCCTATCTGAAGCTTTTATAAAGATAATGTTTGAGAAGATTGGTATTTTTACTACTGAAATGTTGAATGGTGTGAAAATTCCTTTTTTCAGGATGATAAACATGAATCAATGCTATTTCAATTGAGGATGAGACCATATTTAGGTTAATATTAGATTAATGCAATTTTTCTTCCAAAAGAGTCAAGTCCTCCTCATTCAGGATCAGAATTTTTAACATCTAAATCTTACCAACCAAAAGCCACAGAACAACCCTGAAAAGTCCTCATGATAAAAATATGTCCTTGACTCACATATAGTGGTGATTTATTAATTTATAAAGCCTATGTTGACCCTTTTATGAGTTTGGATGAGAAATATATTGCTAAAAAATTTTCATTTGTGTGATAAGATAAAATTCAAGAAAGGTAAGTGTTTTGTGCTTGGGCCGATTCATGAAGTGGGAATATATTGAATGATATAAATGGAGAACATGAAATAAGTTTTTTATGAGGGATTATATATTTTCATTCTTGGTGTAGAATTGATGGATCTCAACGATATGTATTTCAAAATTGTTTTGATTAAATATTGATCTCTGTTTGATATGAGCTTTTTCCCAAGAGTGCAAAAGGGTAAGTGTGGGGGTGTTGATAAAACACTATTTTTTGAATATTTTATTGATAATAAATGACATAATTTCCTCAAATTGTACTAAATATGTTCAATTGTTAAATATTTGGGATTAGATCATTCATTTGAAAATTTGATGAAAAATCCAGTTTTACCATTTTAAAATTAACTATAGTATTTCAGACATAAATATTGTTATATTAAATATTTTGAATAATTTTTTTTTAGTTGTGTTTTTGAAATAATGGGAAACAAATTATATTTAGGACATGGGTGCTGGATCATGAATTTGAGGGGTGTAAATGAGCCATGAAGAAAAATCTGGACAGAACCATCCATATTGGATATTACTTCATCATTTGGGCCATATCATCTTTCTTCGAGCTTGGATTAAGGGAAAATTTTAAGGGAATCTCAAGGACATAATTAGGAAAAAATAATTCTTCTAGAAAACCATCCAATTCATGAATTTTGGAGGACCACTATGTGGTTCAACTTAGAATAAAATATTTGGCCAAGTTTTAATTTCACACTTAAATAAGTTATGTAAACCTAGCCCTCAAAAGTTATATTTAAATGGAGTTTTCACAATATGGGAAGGTTGTTAGAGGATTTTAGAAGCTTTATCCAAAAGGATGTCTCTTGGGATCCAATCAAAACTCTTGGAAGAAGTAAGGTTTTCTGAAATTCTCTCTTCCAAAAAGGCTCTCCTCTCCCACCCCCACTTTGTATTTCATTTATTTTATATTTTTATCTTGAATTTTTCTTCAATTAATCTTCTATGTTATTACCTTTTCTTCTTCTATTCATATTAATAATTGGGTTGGAATAAATAGTCGAGACGAGATTGGGTTATACCCTTTCAATACTTTGCTCATGCAAAACGTCTCCATGATGACCACACCGCCCATGGAAGAGTAATTTTCCAATAGATTGATCAACATTATACCCTCATAATTTTCTTATTTTAAATCATTGAGATATTTTAATTCACATAATATAATCCATGATTTGTTTTCTAAATTATAATAAACTAAGCAAAGAAATTTTACAATTAACACAAAAAAACTGAAAGTTGAGATTTTGTGTAGATTGTGAGAGCGCGTTCATAATCGGTAATACAAGACCACACAGAGTAAATTTGTAGAGTTAAAATATAATACCTAAAAAAAATTCATCCTCATTTCCAGAATGGATATGTGATATAATTAACCACTGACCATAGGCTAACCTTATAACAACAATCAAAGAAGGGTGCTATGGGTGCATGTTCTGAATCTAGCCTAGGATTTAAGTAATTTCATAATTGTGGTTAAGTTAACTCTTGTAGGGTTTGAGGGTTAAAAAATTAGGGGATCATAATTAAGTGGATATTTATTTAAATGATAATGATTAATAAGGAAATTAATAGGTAGAGATATATCTATTACACATTCTAAAAATAGTTTTCTAAAGAAACATCTTCTCGTTGTGCTTTGGTAATCAACTTACATTTCAAAATTAAAAAAAAAAAAATACAATCTTCCACAAGAATATTTCTTATAGATTTAAAAACTATAAAAAACCCCCATTCATTCAATTAGTGTTTTAAATCTATTTTATTGTATTTTTATAATACCTTTATGAAGTTGTTTTAATTTACTTCCTCCTTTGAGAAATGACCTTGGTAAGCCACTCTATTGCACCTAAGTAACCCAAAAATCACTAATCATTTGAGGGTGCCCACGATATCATTCTTTTACCATTCTCTTATATGCCACCAGTATGGCCATTTCTGGAATTCTAAGCCATCGTAATGCGTCCCTTTGAAAACGTACCACCATTGTGGAAGTTTGAAACAACATGAGGAAGAGGAAGTTGGGGATCGGAGGGTGAAAATTACTGATTATGAGGCAGGAGATGATTTAGTCATCAGGAAGCCTACCATAAGTTTCAGGGTGATTATAAAACATAGTTTGGATTTTTTAAGGGTGTGTGGAACCTCAGTCTTGTTTATGTTTTTAGTTTTTGGATGGAATTTTCCAATTTTTTGTTGTTCTATTACTTTATCTTTCGTCAGCTCATCCTCATTTGGGTGGTGTGATGATCTAGTTATACCATAGCCCCAGAGGCCATATGAATTCATACCATGGATTCTAAGTAATTCATATTCATTGAAGATATATTGGTCCCATGAATAAACAGACCTGTTCTAATCTTGATTTTGGTCACATTTTTATTCGTTAGGAAATTTTTTTGTCAAATCAATTGGTATTTCCTCTGGGATCTTTGTTAATTAGGGCACCTCTTTAGGTTTTCCTCTAGTGTGTCATTTCTAAAGGGGAATTTCTCTATTACAGGGTCCCGATGTATCATTTGGCCCCATATTTGATTCATATCCTAGTTATGATGGTGTAATTATTTTAATTGTACGATAGAAGTTAGATTGGATTAGTGGGAAGTCCTCGCATACTTCTTCACCCCTCTCTAGGGTGGTATGAGTGGTTTTTTATTTTCATGATAGTGGATATTTATGGTATGGATAAACCATATTTTTCTCCACTTGTTTTGAGTGTGGTTTCATTTGGGTTGGTTGGGTGTGCCTTGAGGAATAAATAGTATCCTAGAAACTCCATGTTTCTTTAGTTTTCATTTGGACATGGACTCAATTCATGTCTATCATTGGGAATGTTTACTTTTTGGGGCATAAAGTGTCTATCGTGGGGAGAATTGTCAGACCCCAAACTCAGACTCCTATTTATTTTATTCTTTTCTATGTCGCATGTAATTTGGAATAGGATTAGTTTGTGTCCCGATTTTATATTTTCAATGTTTTTTTATTTTTGTGGGTCTTGGGCCGATGCGTGGTCACATTCCATTAGAGGTACCTGTCATTTGGTCCTTGTGAATGTCTGGTTTCCATATAGCTCAAATAAATAATAAATTAAATAAATAAATTAAGTAAATTGAAAAATAACTCTAAATTAAATTTTATAATGACAAAACAAAGTTATTGTTTAAACCATATTAATATTATTATTTTTTCACATATGATAATATTATAATTATTTAATTTGATAATAATACTATAATTGTAAAATTATTACAAATATAATTAATATTATAAATGAAATGAACAAATTTATCATTTAAATAATTTTTTTATTAATATCATTTTGTTGTTGTAATTATTATTATTATTATTCTACTATTAATATCATTACTATTACTATTATTGTAACAAAGGTAATATTGTTATTATTATTCAATATAAAATGAATAAGAAATTATTATTATTATGACACTATTTATAGCATTTATTATAATTTTTTTTTGAGGGGATAAACCCCACGGGGTGACCCCTCCCCCACCCCACATTTCTGCCTCTTTCATCTGATAACTGCCCCTCCTAGTATTCCAAATGCATGGATGCCGCCAACCATCAGGCCTCCCCATGTTGCATTGTCCAGCCTCCGCCCACCTCCCGGCCTCCTCCCATCACACCCCCCTCACACCTACAGCTTTCTGCCACTGTCTATCCGGTGCACATACCAACCGGCATGCCTTTCCAGGTGAACGGTGACCTTTGACTCCCTTTCCCGCCAACCTACTCCTGTGACAACCCCTATCCAGTGGACTTTTGGTATAAACTAGAACCCCACTGGGTAGCACCTCCTCATTTCTCCATTGTGGCAACGGATCCCCTCACCGGGTTTGCGAAAGGTGTCACAGGTCATGTCAGACCACCCTCCATCCACCACTGCCCGAGGCAAGGTGATTCAGGATGTGTCATTTCGCTTTCACCATTTGAGGTGGGAGTTTTTTTATCACCACTAGGTGGTGAACATTTATTTTAGTGTCGTAATTGTGTTTTGAAGTCCTCTTTTCTTTGTGCAGTGTGGATAATTATGTGGTATGAAATATCGAATTGCCGCACTTTCAAGGATGAGAACACCTCCTTGCTGAGGTAAGGGATGCACTGCTTCTTCATTTAGATTATTTTAAATTAGAGTTTTTAGTTATTTTTGTGGTTCTTGTAGCGTATTGGTGAGGTGGATGGACTCATTTCACTATTCCTCCAATGATTCAGGTAAGGTTCTAAACCAAATATATGGCATAGAACCTTTATAAAAGGGAATTAATGTTTTTATGATTTTTTAATAATTTAGTTAGGTTTGCGTTGATCCATGCCACTGAGTTATTATGGTCCTTGTAATTGTTGTAGTGAGTTTTGGCCAACATTAAAGGTGTCCCCATGCATATACTAAGGTATTAAAATATATAATATATATGTACCTTCCATGTAGGTATTCCCTCATGGAATGGGTAATATGTGCATTGTGTTACGGGAAATATATATATATATATGATGGTATGTGCATGTGTGTGGAGAAGTTACGAGTCATTTCCACCTTTTTTTCAAGTTCCAATGTGTTTGGGATATCCTAGTTCCTCATTGAAGTAGGAATTTCCAATATTCCCTTTTCGAAATGATTTATTGTCACATTCATGTTTTCAATTTCTTCTTAATGGTTAATTTCACCTCTATTATATTTATGGGTTGATGTGATCCATGTTTTCTTATTATAATTTACTAAAACTATGTTTTTCTAGGGGATTGTGTGAATTGACCATGTTAAGATACCTATAATGTTTAGTTTAAATGTTTTTATTCTTCAATGTGGGATTGGGGGTTTCCAAAAAATGTTTGGTCGGTTTATAAAATTATTTTTAAATTGTTTAGTCTGTTTATAAACTTGTTTATAAATTTTTTTTTCTGAAGTACTTTTATTTTACTATTTTTGAGTATGTTTGGAAAAAACAATAACCATTTCGCTCTTTGTGTGGGTTATGGTGAATGTTTTCTTAGGTCCAAATTGGATTTATAAATTTAAAAGAGGTATTTTTAAGATGTTTTGGGTAAATGTATTTAGACATGTTGACTCAAAGGCTCATTTAGAAATTTTAATTAAAATGTGATGTTTAGGTAATGCTTTTGGAGAATTTGGACATAAAATACCCTTTGGCTCTTAAAACTCATGGGTGAAGTTGTTTTATCATTTAGAATGTTTTTTTTTTGGAAATTTTGTGTGTCTAGTAGGAGTTTTTAAAGGTTTTTAGAAAATGGTTTCGATATGGATATAACATGAAGGCCTAGATGGAACTTTTTCTAATGTGAAATGACTGAATATGTATATGGGGTTCTATTGTCTTGGGTAACCCTTTATGGGTGAATGCATAGGAAGCATCTGTGTTTTGGGTAGGCAATTGTGCTAGTGACATGGTAAGGTGAGTCACGTGTGGGAGAGCATCATACTTACACAATATTATTATTATTTTAACAACCATGGGTTCCTAGGCATATTTTAGTTGATTGAGTGATGGTTTCTTATCAGCCCAGATTAGATGGGTTGGTACCCACTGGTAGGTTTAGAGGACAGATGGTGAGTGACGTTGATTTCTTTTGCTATGAAGGCGATATGTTGGTTATAGGCTATGGGGCTTCACTATACACTGGTAGGTGGTTCTGGACCGACTACATCCAGGGGTCTACTTGGGATGTTTAGGATCACCCATGGATTATTTCTTATTCACTTATCTTATTTACTTTAAGCTATACATATTAGTTTGTTTCCATTTTTTATTATTTATTCATTTATTTTAACATATCCTTGGTCTTCATATCATGGTTTTGTTTATAAAATGAAAAATGGTTTTAGGGATGGTATATAGTGTGTATTAGTATTTTCTTTTAAATTAGAAAAAAAACATGTTTCTTACATTAAAATATGAAAACCCTATTTTGTAGCTATATTTCAAACTAGTGTTTCAGAAAAGAAAACTTTTTTATTAAGTGGTGTATTCTTTGTATCCCTACTAAAAATATTGATTCTAATGCCTATTATATTTTTATAGTTGCATGTTTAGTTTATTGTACGGGTTCCTGGTTTAGCTACTCAATGTTAGACCAGGCTTTGATCTAATTTTGGTAGTGACCTAAGAGGTCACAAAGAGGTATGTGCAGTTTATTTTGATTATACTGCTAGTTTAATTTTTATCATCAGTTTTTATTTATCTATTCATGTTTTTTTCATGGGGAAAAAGCATTCCCAATTATTAAATTTTGATGTCTGGAACTAGTTTCCATCCTAGAGGGATTGTGAATGACCATCATGACATGTTGTTGACTAACTCGGGTGACCGGTTCAGGGTTGACCATGTTAGTTCATGAAAATAGTTGTTTTTAAGTTTACCTTTCATTACATCATTATCATACCGACATCAAAAATAGATATTGAGTTCAAGTTTGATTTAACTATTGGATTAATAGGTAGTAAATTTTGATCATCATTATTAACATTTAGATTTGGGCACTAGTTTTCTTAATTAACATAATCCTGACATTTTAAACATTGGAGTGTGGGTAGCATATTCTATAGAGAATTCTATCTATTTGAGTCATTATCTAAACTCCTCCCATTAATTTGACTTTCAATTTCTTAATGACCTTCTTTTCTATACATGAAACATTTATATATTCCCCTAGAAAATTTCCCTCTAGTTTCCTTCCACACTTTGTGAATAAAAGAAGACTCATGCTTTTCTTAGTATGCCTTTTATAATTTCATGTGAATCATATTTTTGTTATCTTATAAAAACCATGATATTAATGGGTAACCATAATATCCAACTCCACCTTGATGGAACTTCAATTAATTTATTCACATATATTGATTTTCTTATGGAGAATCACTTGTTGAGACATAGTTTTGTTCCACCAATGAATTAGTCAACCATAATTTTTGGTTGGATGATAAAAATAGATTTGTACTTCACAAGTCCTATGAAAATTTCCTCAAAAGTACAAACAAATGCATCATCCTTCTACATTAAATCAAATATTTCTTTCTCCATTTTCTGATCAAGGGTATGGAAAATATTCTTTTTAGAAAATAATCTTTTAAATTCATCACACTCCATAAATGTAATTTATTATTATTACCTTCTATTCTTGATAAGATTCCACCAATAATTTGTTTCACCATCCCACTAATAAAAAGTTTGAAAAAAATTATCTTGTTTTGAACATTGGAGAATGGAAAATATATTTTCAATGGTACTGATCTATTAATTAGTGACTCGTGGATCAGTGGACCCACTAAAATAAGGTGTAAATTTCCTAATGAATGGCTCAATATAATATCAGTCCCTTCTTTTCACATTTCGAATTTCAACATGATTAATAGATTGATAATGTTGTGTAAGAATAAAAATGATATTTTTCATTGTAGAATCTATAAAATTTAGTCTCTCATGAGTATAGTCATTTCATTTTATATCACATTAAACATTAACATGATTTCTTTGGGTTCTGACCATTGAATAAAATAAAAAGTCACAGTGGGAGAAAAAACAATCATAACAGGAACCATAAAATAATGAATAATAATTTATAGGATTTATAAACATTTCCACCTTATTCTATGACACCTTAGGTTTTTTCCAGCTCATTCATGATAATTATCAACATTTTAGGATTTTGTCTCTTAATTTGACTTATCGACATTTTTTTTACTAAAGTTTCTCATCGTAGTTTCCAAAAGATAAATGGAAATTACTTTCATAACAACTATTGTGACCCATACTTTTTATACATAAATATTTCATATTAAAAGATTAATTTTCATTACATAACATTTTTATCCAAACTAAAACTATATTTTTGTAATATATATGGAAACATGGAAACCCAAAAAACTAGTTCATAAAATATCTATATCATCCAATAGTTATTTCTCTAAAAATATAATCCTCATTAGACATATCATATTTAATAATTTTCTTCATAACATTTGGAATGGAATCATAAGAGAAGGGTGACCTTAGATTCTCAATATGGGTAAATTAGGGAGATATAAAGGATAACATAAGCATAACATGATCATAAGGGTATGTGAAAATGATATTAACATTTATAAAATTATACATTTTATATAATAGATCATAGTCTTGAATCATGGCATAAGTCATGGTTGTTCATAAAAGATGAATCATAAAGAAATCAAATAAAATGAACAATGAGAGGATAAAATTTTCATATGACATGAAATAGTGGTATAAGAATAATAATTGAGAATGATTTCCATAATAGTAAAAGATTATTTTAAAGGATACTATAGTGGAATAATTTCACTTCCCAAACCATCATTGTAGTCAAGGATCACTCCCAAGACTGTCATATTGGACAAAGTTTGTTATTAAAATGTGTTCACACCCTATTATGGTCATATTTATCTCATGAGATATAAATTTTTACCCAATGTGTTAGAGGGAGGAAATGGTAACACCTTTAACATAATTAAAATAATGTATTTTTTTTCTATAGGATCATAAACCATTCATCATATTAGAACCCAAAAAAAGAAATGGGTTTTATAAAAATTTCATTGTTACATAACCCATGGAAAAGTAATATATTTCATAAACATTTGATTATTTAATGACATCATAACCTAGTGGAAAGAAATGTGTTTCATAAATTTTTTTTATGATATTCATAAACCACAAAGATAAATAATAATGGTTTTATACTTTTATCATATCCATATTAAATCATATGTTAATTCATATTTTATTATATTTGAGGATTATAAAGACAATAAAAGGTTTATTAAAAAATTCTTGAATAAAAATACCATTAAAATTTGAAATTACTTATTAAAAAACTACATAAATATAAAGGGTAACATATTATTTGAGAATAAAATTTTAAACAAGTAAAGGAAGCTTCAAATAAAATATTATTCACGATGGTGGGAAAATCCATTCATGTCTTATAAGTTTAATGAAATACATTCCTACCATATTGTTGTCGAAAAAGTCACAAAGTACCTTTGTTGGAAAATTTGAAAAAATATTAATTTCAAATTATTTTTAAAGAAGTAAAACAATGTTATAATTGAATTTTAAAAAAACATAGGAAAATAGTGCAAACCTTATTTTAAATATTTTATAAAACATGGATATGGATAAAAAATATTTTTTACCGAAGAGAGAAATGGAGTTTCTTTTACATAAAAAAATCGATCTGTTGAATACATTTTATAAGTAATATCAATGTAAAAAATGAATTTGAAAGAAAAAAATATAGAAGAATAAGGTTTTTATGTTTTATTTAGTGGTATACCATAATATTTCATCATTGGAGTCATAGTCAAAATGAATCCTAATAAACAATGAGCTTGTGACATAAAACCCCTTAGGTTGAGTTTCCCTTGTTTAAAATAAATATAACATCCATTATAAAAAATTTAAATTTATTATATTTATATAATAGAGTAATGATTATCATTATAATATTATATATAATCCCTTTAAATCATTTCCAAATACCCTTTTATAAATAATTCATTTTTAATGGTGTCCTTTCAAGGTGTTATCTATTTCTTTTATCATTATTATTTTAGATCAGAACTATCGGTTCGTGTACGTATATACTAGTTCCATCATATCCATAAAATTAATCCTAAAATTAACATAATATATATTCATTATATATATATATCTGTATTCATCCATAAAAGTTATAGGTGTAAAGGTGAATTACACCATTCATTGAAATAGTAGGGCTTATGTATACATGAATTATGTTTTATTTTTTCACATAATGGAATTAAAGAAGAAGAAATGTTAATTCACAATTATAGGATCATTATTTTATCATATATATCACATATATTCATCAAATTCAACCTCATTGACATATAAATAAAATATATATGAAAAAAATTACATTGTTTCATGGAAGAATGAGTCCACATATATGAATGAACGACATTATCATTTCCCAAAGGATTGGACAATAAGTAGGTATATATGGTATTAAAATTATTCAAATAAAATATTTCAATAAAAATTAAACCCATAATAATACCCATCCATAATAGTTGATTATGAAAAATAAATTGTATCACTATTCAGAGAAGGTAAGTCATACGCACACTCTATCGATACATCCAATTCTCATTTAATTGGAAAGGGGATTTATAATGCTTATTTAATAATCATAATAAAATCATAGAATATTTTGGATAATAAATTTATTATTTTATGATAAATACCATAGATTTAAGGGATATAAAGAAGAGTATAAAATAAATTGATCAGCTAAGGTTATTAAATATTCTTAGAAACATCTCCTGTATGTCTTCTCCAAAGGGATATAGTGTTGGTATTTTGGAATAAATAAAACCTCTAGTGTGTGTCTAGTGAATTTGAAAAGATAAATTTTTATATTTTTAGAAATATAGAAGGACAAATTTTGTTTGGGGATGTGTGGGTGGAGGTTCCCTATTATAATTGAGGTGAGGGGTACTTTTGGAATTTCTCAAAATATTAAATTATAATACATTCATTTTCACGAAAAATGACACAAATATTTAATGTTATTTAAGGCTGTGATAGGATATGTTTATAATATTATCATAAAATACAATTTAGTTAATATTTTTGGTCATTTTAAACCTTATCATTTTATTTAACGAATAGTTAACAAATTTATATTTTAAATATACAAACAACATTTTATATATTATAGTATTGTATTCTTTATGTATATAATGAAAATTGGCCCATAAGTTTCAATGTTATAAATTTTTTTAACCAAATAATAACCACCCAGTCTTATTTCTTTATTTTTATTATTTTTAAATAATTTTATGAAATATTATTTTGATAAAATATCATTATTACCAATTTTGACACAATTCATTTAATTTAACATAAAATACATATATTAAAAAGTTTAATTTCAAATATAATACTTTAATAGAACATGAATATTTCACATTCACCTATAAAATTAATGTAACACTTTAAATTTCTAAAATTATATATCTTATAATATTTTCAAAATCATTTTTTCTTTTTTCCATTAATTGAATTAATATTCTTTTGGAGTTATGTAAGAATTTAATGTAATTATATAATAAGTAAAATTGTAAATAAATTTACATAATGAATATAAAATAATTATTAACAAATTAATATTATGAATAGTCCATAAAATGTTTTTTCCCTATATGAACATATAAAGTTTATTTAAATATAAAAGAGTGACATTTGGTAACTTTCTTTGATTTAAATAATATATATGTCATTTTCAAAGGCATGTTTCCATTAAGAATTTAAATTTCAATCCTATTGTTTTATGAGTCTAGTTAAATTTCTCCAATAAGAATTAAGATGAGTAATAATGTCCTTATAAATTATTTTCAATCTAGATTATCCCAATTTACCAGTTATTTGGGAGATAATTTTTATCATGGTTATTATTCATATTGAAAAAAAAAATAAAATGGGGCCTTTTATAAAATTTGAACCCCATTTTTATGAATTTTTAAATCATTTAATATAAATAATTATCTATAAATTAAATTAAATAATTTTAAATTTACTACTTCAAATATATAAAATCTTCTTTTTTGAAGAAATACATTTTAAGCAAAAAACTAAATATTTTCTAATCCTATGAGAAGAAGAAAATTCTTTGAGTGGTTAAAAAATTTATAAAGTAAATAATATATAAATTTCTATAAATTATATCAGAAACAGTGAATAATTTAATTTATTGTTATTAATATACAATGTGCACATAAAAAGAATTTTTTGAAAGAAAAATCACTTTTAATTTCAAATAAATTTTTTTATTAATTCTAATCATTTGATAAGTAATGAATTCATTTTATAAATTTGTAGGCCATATATTATTTTTAATTTAGTTATCAGAATTCATACCCCCAAAAATAATGTCTAAGAGACAATAGAAACATAATATTTTAATAATATTACGCCGTTAGTCTAAAATTGTTGTTTCATGTTACCAAATATATCAAAGAAACAAATTTATTTAAAGAGTAATATTTTATAAAAAATTAGTATGTTATAAAAATAACCTGTTATTATTTTATAGGGAAGTTGAAAAGATAATTTTAAATGGGTTGTTCATAATATAATGGTCAATGTGCGGTAAAAAAGTGAAAATACGGGTACCCTTTTATAAGTGTGGGGAGGGGCACTCTTATAAATTCCAAAAATATTAATATATAATAATGATATTTTTGAGGAAAATGTTTTCAAATGTTAAAATAATAAATTAAAAGGTTGAATTTTTTAAGAAATCCAATTAATTTATAAACTATGGACATGTTTATGTGATGATTTATGTATTATCATTTGGTTTAACACCTTAATAAAAAAAATACTGTTACTAATTGTAACATGTTTTTCACTCTTAAAGGGTTATTGTTTTATTTTGAATGTAAAACATTGACTCACAAATGGCCATGTGATGATATTTTTGACTATTTATCATTATATCTATCACCATTCAATATTTTTATGTTTTCTTAAAAATTTAATAAAATATTACGAAACATAAAATTTAACTAATTTCATTTTTGATAATATTCATTTAAATTTACATTAAAGACATCATGAAAAATTTGAAATTCGAATATAAAACTTTCAAATTTCCCTAGTATGTAATATTAATCTATAAAATTCAGGGAACACAATAATTATTCAATTATTATTATTTTAATAATTTTAAAGTTGGTTATTTTATTTTTTAATTAATAGAATAAATACCATCTCGACATTGCGTAATATTTTAAAATAATTATTTAATCACTAAAATCATACAAAAAATTTCATGAAATATAATTTATTCATATTTCAAATTAATATTTAAAACAAATTCTAACTTATTTTTATCCTTGTAAAAAATATATATATATTAATTTTATGAGTGTGAAATTTTTTATATTAATTTATTAATGTAATATAATGGTCAATATAAAAGAAATGTGGCACCAAGTTTCCATATTTTTGAGACATGGGTATAAATTTCATAATTATATTCATCCAACAGGATAAAGGTGGAACAAATCTAGTTTTATTTAATTTTCCCTTTGAATATTTATTTGTATATATTTGGATTTATCCTCGAAGTCAGTGTTTCTTTTTAGTGTCTTGAGACCCTAGAAATAATATATTAAAAATATTAATTTATTTTAATTTACACGACCTCATATTTGATTATTTTTCAGTAATATTATTATTGAGAACCTCAAATGGGAAATCAGTGACCACAATTGATTTCAGAATATTGGGTTTACCCGAGGAATGACCTAAGGTTGGTTAGCATCAAACATTTTATGGAAATAATCCCATAGAGGGTGTGTTTAATTATAAAAACTTTATAATTTTTTTAATTTTTTTTAATTTTAAATTATTAAATCTTCTTATAAATACGTTTTTAGGAAATTCTTATCGTGTTAGCTGCTTAACATTGGGTTCTTTTGAGGTGAGAATTGGGCCTTCATCATTGGAAGATTATAACATGAGGAAGAAGGGCGATTAAATAGACATAGATCAAGAGGTATTGAATAAAATTGGTCATATATATCACTATAAAACACGATATTTAGTAGATATCGATCCTAAACATATGTTATGATCATTATTTTTTTCCACACATTTGATTAAAATACTGAGCATTGATTTTTATATACGTTTATTGATCTGTAATTCCACACCCTTATCTTCATTCCATCTTGAAAAATTAAATTACTAAAAAAATTTATAATTGTTATGAATTTTTAACACCCATTATTTCCCTGATCATGTGATCTTTGGACGATAACTCTGGACCAACTATTGTTTCACCCTTATTCTTGTGAGTTCCACCCACCCATTCTTTGTGTTCTTCATTATTGAACCATTGGGTCTTGATTATACATTTTCAGTGTGGTATTTAGTAGGATCAAACCCTTGTATTCATGGTGGTTTCATGCATGATGAAAACATTGGTGATTTGAAGATGGTTCAAGATAATTTTTAGGTGTTGCTTCAGGGATATGGGATTCATATCCACAACGACAATCTGAGGGGATTGAAGCTTCAATCAGTGGATTGGAATTTTATTTAAATATAAATTAGTCTAGGAATCAATGGATGTAGGTGACCCACTTCGATTTTTTTGGAGGTCCAATGTTTAGATATGTAGCATAATTGATGGTCTTGGAGACCAGGCAATGAATATGAAGAATCTATGAAAAGCATGAAAATACACCATGTAGGAAAAAAGAACACATGAGGTGTACTTAATTTTCTTTAATTTCTTGGTTTTTATCCATTTTAAGGATCACATTCCATGTTTATAAGCCCACATTCCATATGTCCCCACTTGAGTAGCTAGTCATGCACTAGATGTACATGAATGAGACATCTTGTGGTTGTACTAGTCGTGTAATATGAGAACATGCCGTGTTTTTGTACTTGTCTATCCAAGCTATGTGCTAGGTTTATACAGCCAGGTCCCAAGTTTGATATAAATTCCATATACGATATAACTAACCATGTGGTATGGCAAGGATTTCCAATCCATGTTTATGGAAGAACATGACCAGGTAGTGATGTGAGGTCACACACAATGAAAAACCCTATATATTCTATATATTCCCTCAAAATATTCTTTCTATCATATATGTTTATCATAGACATGGATTACAACCCCTTTGTATCATATCCTAGTTGTTTTCCACTTAGAACGTAATGGTTTCCTTTGTTTCCACATACATGATACGACTTTAGGTGTTTTGAAAGTGTTGCTTCTTCATGTGATGCTTGAAAATGGATGTGATTAAGTCATGAATATATGTAAAATTATAGGGTTGTTAAGCCCTAGTTTTACTCTGGATGGTGCCCCCCATATCCTCTATATCAACTGAGTGGTACCCCTGAATGTACTAGGTTACTGGTACTCCATTTATAGAGTGGTACCCCTAGATGGACCAACAAGTGAGTTCTCTACCTACCGAGGGGAACCCCTTATCACACTAGGGATCATATCTTATGTTCACTATGTGGAACCCCCCACTAATGCACTATTGGATGAGTGCTCTATATATTGAATGGCACCACCCTATCACACCAGGTTGTGAGTACTCTTCATATTGATTGGAACCATCTTATCATACTAATTCACGAGTTCCTATATTGGTGATTGTTCCTGATCTGGCTGTGGAGCAGTGCTGAGGTGAAAATCCCATAAATTACATTCTTAGGCGGACACTGGTGATACTAAGAATCATTGATATACATTTTGATCTACGTGAAAAATCCTCATATGTGGCTGGGTTATGGAGATAGAGATCCCATTTCTCCCTCATCTAGGATTTTGAGCATATATCTATTATGGTTTTTGTTTCAATATGGTTATCTTTTGATCATACCATTAATGTATCCTTATATTTCTACCTTTTAATGCTCTATTTTTCTTACTGGGTATGTATATAATCAACTATACATGGTATTTTCCCACATTTTAAATGTGTTAAATAGATGATAGGTAATTCATCGATGTCATCAGTGGGGCATATTGAAACATGGATTTTCTGACCTTGTATGGTGGTCAAACAGAAATATTAGGAGTCAGGATCTCCCAGTTTTCTTTTATTCGAGTTTTTGTTATGTTGGAACTACATTTCTAGTAGGGAATTAATTTTTCCTCTTTACAAAATTTTTTTCTATCATATTCTATTTTATTGTTTATAATTTATTGTATGCATGGTTTTAATATAGATTTTGTAGTCATAATATCATTCCTTTTTACTTTTTCTTGATGATGGTTTTGTGTGTGTGTGTGTGTTTTTAGGTAAATTAGGAATTGACATCACCTTTCATTTTTTCCTTCTTGGAACATACAACTTCCCCCAGCCTCTTGAAGTTTTTCTTGGGTCTGTGACATCTCGACATACCTCCAACTAGGTGGCCCCCGATTGTCCAGGTTATTACATTGTGTTATCAGAGAAGGTAACTCCTTGGGATTATGTTTGTATTTGTCCATTTATTAATAATTATTTTCGACATAGTGAAATGATATTGAAGTGTCTCATGTGCAGTTTTCAAGCTATGGAATCCATTGTTGGTTTGGTGGTTAACATATCCATACACAAGGACCTGGACAACATACTTATAGATTTTTCATACTGAGGAACTGTTTGCATAGATCAATTGTACATGAATCAAACCAGATGATGTAATTTAACTATCCTTCATGACTCATACCCCAATATATGTATATATATATATATATATTCTCATCTAACCAAGGTATGTATTGATCACATTATGGATGGATCAATGAAGATAGTTATCTTAGTCACTGATACCATATCATGATGATGATGTGATGAGTGGTGATGCCTCGGTTTAGGGGCCATCTTGTGTGGTGTTTCCTCTAGGTGGTTACGGAACAACACCGTTTTCTATTTAACAAAATATTTTACCAGTAGGGAAATATATGGATGTTTGTAGGATTATAATGGTACATGACTTTCAACATTAGGGATCACTAAGGTTCCACAAAGATTTAGATCCAAAAAAATCGAAGGATTGGATTATGTCAGCTATTCAATTCCTCATCCCCATGTGAGGCTGTAAATATCAAATGGTTTCACTGGTATACATTCCTTTCGGTTGAGAATTAATGCTCTAGAGGGGTGTAGTTGAACCAACTCATTATGTGATGATGATATCATATTCTGAATTCCACATGGTATTTAATTTAGAGTCTTATCCCTAATGATTTCACTTGATTCAGATCCAAGATCTTCTTGATCAGAAACATGGTAGTATGACTATTTCATTGTATGTTGTGTGTTTCAACAACCTTACATGATACACCCTTGATATAGTTTGGGGTAGTAAATTTGAAGTGAAATTTTTTGAGATGTGTCTCCATAGTGAAGTATATTCTACAGTATTCCCCTTTTGTAATACCTCCTATGCTGGAGTTCTAGAGAAGGCTATGGAGATGAAGATCTTCCTATCAGATGGACACCATCTAGTTAGAGATGACAGGGGGAATCATGAGGATGATTCATCTTCCATAGCTAGAAAGATGCAATTAGAAAGGTATTGATGTATGAAACCTTTTCTTAGACGAACATAATAACATAAACATGAGGTATATAGTTCACATAGAGGATCCATTCATTCTAGAGAGGGGTTATTCTATTCATTTGATTGTTGAGGTAAAATGGAAAAATATTTCTTGACCTATCGAGCTGAGGAGATCAGGAAGGTAGGATATTGACCACCATGATAAATAAATCCTCATGATCATGGATTTTAGAGACACTACTAGGGTGGACCTTAAGGAGTTGGTGTTGGAAGGGGTGCAGGTGTTGCTCTGGAGGGATGATCTACTTGTGGGAGATGCGGATATGATATACCCCCACCAACACCATAAGTTGGACTACACTAGGCTCACGGAGATGGAAGATGGTTTTGTGGGTAGTTTCCAGCCCCTGAGGGATATGACCAAGCTTCCCCTGAGATGATTTAAGGTATGACATTTAATAATTGTACTCTTTCTCCTATATTTATAGACATAGGTATGAGGCATTAATTTATCTTCATATACCAAGTATGATAAGTAGAGGTTCTAGTTGAGTTTTTTATCTCAGAATCCTTACCTAGAATTTCCTTATAGGGAACAATTTTTCAATATCACATATCTTCCAGAAATGCAATCTATCTCATGATTGTTATATTTTTTCATGAGACCTCTTGGTCATCATAATGAATCGTTATGAGTTTATAATTGGTATGGACTATTTTTCCATAGTTCAATCTCATATTGACTTTCACTTCATGTGAGTGAGATCCATTCAGGTGGATGAGATGAGATTATACATTATGGATGAGAGATATCTCATGGACGAGTAGGTGTATCTAACGAGTAGAATGATGAATCCCATCATAAATAAGATGGTGAGCTTATCCATTAGTGTACTTATATTTTTAAGCATTTACATTCTTTTAGTGGAGGAGCAATATATGGACATCTTACCCGAGGATGTTCTAGGACTACCACTGAGATGTGAGATAGAATTTTTCATTTAATTTCACCACAAGAGCTTACTGATACCTTTTTCATTATATCAAATGACCCCTACAGTGATCTGGGAGATGAGGTTGTAGTTAGATGAGCATTTAGAGGAGGGTATCATTAGACCATATGTGTCTCCACAAGAATCCCTAGTGTTTTTTATGAAAAAGGGAATACTATATCATTATGTGTTTTTATGAGTTATCATTACCCAAACTAGGTGATGATAATGAAAATGTTTTGAAGACCTATTTTACGAATTGTGAGATGTGAGTTAGTTATTAATGATTGATCTATTCTCCATCTCCCACCAGTTGAGGGTTTTTGAGGATGATATTATGGGGAAAACATTTTTATCTTACTATAGACACTATGAGGTCATAATAATTCATTTAGTTGTGAAAAATACCCCATAGTATTTATGGCTCCAATGAATTAGATATATCGTCCATACATGAATACATTTTGGGTTTTATTCATTAATGACACAATCATTTAATCATTATCATATGAGGTACATGAAAATAATTTGATATTGTTCTCAAAATTAGTCTAGGAGCACATGATTTATGGTAATATCTCAAAGTGTCTATTTTAGATTCATGATGTTCTCTTTCTATGTAATTTCATTTACGAGCATGGGTTTTCCAATGACCAAACAAATATTAATGTAGTTATTGGTTGTGATACACCCAAGAGAATTCTAGTGGCTTTTGTTTCGTTTGTGTTGATGTAGTGCTACATGAGGTTCATTGTCTAACTCGGAAGGATTCAATACCAATTGACCACCTTGATTCATAATGTCCAAAAATTTACCTGGAAGAAGTAGTGTGAGATGGACTTTGACGAGTTGGAGCTATGGAAGATTAATGTACTTTCGTTGAGACTACTAGAGGAGGGTGTGATGTATTATGTATTTTATGATGCCTATAGAGTTGGTATCAACTGAATGTTGATAGAGTGGTAGACAGTGACCACATATGTATTGAGGTAGTTGAGAACCCATTAGTATATCTATGGTACACACAACCTATAGTTGCAAATATTAGTCTAAAATTTGATTATTTAGAGGCAATATATTTTTTAGAGCAATTTATAGTTTCTCAGACCATAATATTCATAGGAATATGTTCAATCTGAGAGAATTGAATGAGATATAGAGGAATTGGATGGTGTTCCCATAAGACATTGAAATTGATATATTCTATACTCCTAGGAAGGAAAAGATTTTTGTAGATGATTTTAGCAAGAAGATCCATTCCCAATTGGTGTATAAGGTGTATGAGAAGTTATATTTATAGTAATTGTCCTTGGTGGAGGAGAGGAGTCCGGTTTTTATTTAGTAGATGGTGGTGCATCCTCTTATCCTTTATCATGTGAGGGATTCCCAATTGTGTGACATTGACTCTGTGGTTCTATGTGACTAGATATCCTCAATAGATTCACTAGTTGGATATTCTAAGCAGTGCATAATGTTTTATTTTTAAAAGGATGGATATTGGTCACATTCATGTTTCATTAAGAGGTGATGAGGGAGTTTCAAACATTCCACTTGGATGTACTTCTCACTTTGGAAAATATTTACATGGACTATCAGTGATACTTTTTGTGGGATTTCATAAGGTAGATTGTTTCCAACATAATCATTCTGTGTTTTACTTGTTAGTAGGTGAAGTATAGAATTAGGAATATTTGACTTAGCCTTTTGTAAACCTAGTGTGGGAATCAGTTGGGATATAAAAGGACTTCATGATAAGACTTCCTTTGACAATGATATTACATGCTTCCATATAGGTGATTGGTGATTTAATTTCCATGTTTTCACACATCGTCTCTATTAAGGTGTATAGTTATGTTCAATTTTAGGAATGATATATGTCAAGGAGACCGTCTAGATTTTTGGAGTACCCATGATGATTGTCTCTGACCGTGATACTCGAAGCAAATAATGATTTCAAAGTGGAAAACAAGGGGAATTTGAGACCCTATTGGTTATGAGTGTGAAACTAAACCCACATATGTATGGATAGACTAATTGGACTATTCATGTGTGAGAAGATATATTAAGGACCTTTTTGTGGGTATTTGACTGGAGTTGGGAGGATCACAATTTATTCATATAGGTTTCTTATATTAACTACTATCATTCCACTATCAATAAGAAAACATTCAAAGACATGTGTGTGAGACCTTACAAATCATCCTTATGCTAGATTGAGAATTGAGAGACATCTATAGTAGGGATAGAGATAGTGCAAGTTGTGATGGAGAAGGTTCAGGTGATCCCTTAGTATATGAGGTAAACATAGAGTAGATAGATATCCTATGTCGATCAATGTCATAGTACTTTAAAGACTAATCATGGAGGACATTTTTTCCTAATAAATATACAACGACGAGGATTGAACATTTTTAGTTAGGAAATATTTTCTTAAATTTTCTCTAGCCATTGAAGATCCTTGAGAGGGTTTGTAAGGTTTTTAGCACTTAGCCATTAACCTATATTTAGACTGGGTATATGGAATATTATGTGTGTTTTAGATGAGGAGATACATGAATGATCCAATATACAATATTTCCTGGGGAGATATGGAGATCGATAATGGAGTTTCCTTCTTGAAGTACCCAATTGAAACTGAGGAATGAAAGGAGAGGTTCTAGTGAGGATAAACTATTACCTTGGTTTGTGTTCTTTGGTATCATGGGAGCATGAAGAAGATCTCATGGGAGTGTGAGGGAAATATTAAATCATATTACACCCAATATTTTCTTATCATGTTTTTTCTTGGGTTGAAATTCCTTGAAATAGGTGAGAATGAAATTAATCAAGTTATATTGGACTTTTAAATTGATCATTTCTATGTATATAACTATATTTTTCATCATAGTCAGTGTAGTGTTTGGGTATATTTGGACACAAACATTAATATATTGAAAATATTAATATATTTTAACACACACATGTGAATAGTTTCATTATTTTTTGTTCTCTTATTTCTTGGATACTTGTATGGAAACCATGATACCATGGTTGATTATGGATTCTGGGGTTTACCCTTGGCATAACCTAAGTGTTTTCATCGTCAGAAATTATGAGGAAATCCGTAGTTAGAGGGATCCTTTAATTAAAATCAATAATTAAATTTATTTACATTTTTATAAAGGAAGTAATTTAGAAACTATATAAGAATTTCATTATGAACTTTAATTAGGGTTAGCAACATATCCTGAGGAGATTTGAAGAGCATAATTGACCATTATTTGTTGGAAGAAAAGAATCTGAGGGTGACAGGCTATCAGGTCAAGGTGGATAGAGGGGAATAAAATGATGTTTCCTATATCCTTAAATAGAAAACACTTTCTTCACCAATTATTAATCGTAAATCATGGCATGTCATATAAATTTTGTTTTATTCCCTTTTTATTTTAATATCTAGAATGTATTCTTATTTGATATTTTTGATATGTCATTTAATGACATTCACATAAGCCCATCTAGATAAACTAAATTATATAATCAATTTATAACATCAATTCCTTTATAAAACCCATGGTTTCTCAGAAAATTTTATCATTGGTTAACAATGCATAGAAAATGATAGTTTCACAAATTTTCTTGTTGTTTTACCCCACTATTTCTTAATTTTATTCAGTATTAGACCAATGGGTCATGATTCGACATTTCCAGGGTTAGTTTGTCCATGGTCAAACCATCAAATTCAAGAGTGATATGATCACAATGAATGAACTAGTGTTCTTTTGGGTGGATAATGATTACATGTGGGTGATGATTCATAAACTAGGATCCAAAGAAACAATCGAGATTGGAGGTGATTCAGGATGAATTGTGAGAATTGAACGGTTGGTTAAATTCGGATTTTTGGCATAAAGAGAATTGGAATCAATGATAGAAGGTGACAACCCTTTAATTTCGTGTGATAAAATGGTGGAATTTTAAAAAATGGATATAATGGGATATTTATTGATGAATCTAGGGATTATAAAAAAATGTGACTACATGCCTTGTATTATAGAAGAATGGAAGACATGTACTTATTTTTCCACTATAGTTAGGGTCATTAACCATGTTAAGGATCACATGCCTAGTGGGTGGGCACACATGCTATGTGGCCCTACCCATGTATATTGTCATATACTAGATATACACCCCCAAGTCCCCGGGTGGTCATACACACCATGTTCAATGAGGATACACTATGTGGATATAGTTACCTTGTCGAGCCATGTACCAGGTGTACACTCCCAATACCTAAGTTGGTATACACATCATGAACCACCTGTAGACCTCATGTGGTTTGAAAATCCTTAAAAATCCATGTCTAGGGAAGAACACAACATTGTGGTGAGGTGAGGTCATACAATGTTTATACCCCGGTACATGTCGTCAATTCCCATTAGAACTTCTTCCTATCATATTTTAGTCTTCAAGAATCAGATTTTGGCTCATGGGTAGCATATCTTGAGTGTTTTTCTATAGTGAACATGATGTTTTATTATTGTATATAAGTTATTATTCAATGTTATCTATACATGATTATGCTTTAGTGGATGCTCAATGATAGAAGTGGTCCAGATAATATCATCTAAGAGATGTCAGGGTCGAACCCACCCACCCAATACACAAAGGCATGGTTCCCCCATGTTCCCCTCAATCTACTGATTGGTACCTCCTTGATTCACTAGGATGTGGGTACTCTTTTTAAGGATTTGTACCCCATCACAGAATAGGGTGTGATTATACTACATACTAAGTATCACCCCTCTCACAGTAGGGAATGGTTCCTATGTTCACTGAGTGGAACCCCACAAATACATTAAGGGTTAGGTCCAATTTTTACATATCTATAGAGTGGATGCCCTATTACACCAGGGCATGGGATCTCTATCGATTAAGTGGAACCCTCATATTTCATTAGGGAATGGGTCCTCTTCCTATTGAGTGGCACCCCATTATCATACTACGGATCGATACCTCTATTGGGTTTTATGATCCCTTGGGTTATAGAGTAGTGGGGTGGTACATTTCGACCACATGAATTTCTCATACCAACATGTGAAATGCTGGGAATTGGTTATATACTTTTAGAGGAACAGTAAGACTCATCACCCTGGGCTTGGTTATGGAGACAGATATACCCTTTATCCCTTACCTGGGATTTTATTTCAGATTATATCTACGCTATGTTTTTTCCTCATTCTATGGAATGATAAAACCTTTTCTTTATTTTTTATTTCTCTATTTTTTAGGAGGGTCCTACTACGTACGCATATAATCACCTATGCATGGTCTTTGGATGTGTGTGTTGTGTCTTATATAGAGGTCAAAGAGTTTGATAGTGTCATTAGGGGTATATAGTGATAATTGGGTGCATTAACCATGTATATTGTTTATTCATAGTGTTCAAGAGATTATCCCTCTTAGTTTTCCTTTATTATTAGTTTTTTTTAGCTTTGTAATTCATTTCAAGTTGGGTGTGTAAGTTTCCCAAAACACTTTTGTTTTATTATATAATACATTATTTTGATCTCTAGAGTTTATAGGATGCTTGGTTTTTCTATAATTTTAATAGTTCTTATATTATTCCTTTTCAATTTTTTGTGGATATGGTTGGGTGTTCCTACATAGTTAAATTAGGGGAAGGCATCCCATTACATTTATACAATCTTTGTAATTGTTGTTAGCCCCTAGAGTATCGTAGTCAGGCATGGGCCTGTGAAGAATGTGCCTATTTTTGGATAGGATGGATTTATTGGGTCAGGTCATTACAAAGGGAAATTTTATATAAATGTTAAAGCCTTATCCCATTGTTTTTACCCTATTTTACCTATTTTACCATTACCGATGCGAAAAATACTCACCAAGGTTTCTATTTATAATGAATTTAATAGTGGGGGGAATATTTAATAAATTTTATCATACATATTAAAAAGTATGGAATCCATTTTTTAATATTAAATTCATAGATATGGTGGAATTTAATTAAATATAAAATCAGAAAAAGCAACAAACACCAGTTTTTCATAAAAAAAAATTAAGTCTAAAAATGTTTTATTAAAAATTGAACTATAAAATGTATTCTAAAATACATAAATATTTATTATTAATATATTTTAACTATGTTTACTTTCATTTTATTTTAAAATTTACATTGTAAAATATTGAATAAATAGTATTGTTTCAAATAAAAATCATGGTTTTTATCCATTCATGGAAAAATAAATCTTCATAGAAAATGATCAAAATTTTATTCCAAGATAATTTTTATATTTTTATTTAAAATATTATTCTCATTTTATAAAATAAATTTTCTAAAATTATAAAAATTTAATTTTATTACCTGCTTATAAAAATAAATAAACACAAATTTTGAATAATAAATTACATTACTAAAATATTTTGTGGTTTTTCTCAAGGATTAACCAATGAATTTATATTGGGTAATTACTTAATATATATTTCATAATTTGGTTAGTACTCATCATTCTCAACAATTTCATTTGTTCTGTTATAATGATCATAAAATAATCACATTTCATGGTTTATTTAAGTCACTGTTTCATGTTTTATACATTATTAAACATCATGTTATTTTAGAATCTTATGTTGTAACCTTCCCCACATTAATAGATTTTATCTTCAAAATTTTATCTTTTCCTTGATAATCTGGTTTATGATATTTGAAAATTTATTATTTAAAAATCAACATCTTAGAAAAGGTTTAATAAAACTTCATTTTGAAATGATGTAAATGGAAATTCAATGAATATCTAGAATGACAAATAACTAGGTTTCAAATAGTTGAACATTAGTGAGGAGTGAAAATAAATAATGGAAGAAAAAAATAATGATGATTTTTTTTATTGTAATAGTGAACATTTATCATAAGAAATTTAATGATCATGTGATGTTAATGATCACCAAACTAAAAATCAAAGAACTATTAGAATGAGCATTGATTCAACAGAAATGATCAAAATATGATAAATTTTTTGTTTCAAGACACTTTTTCTATATGTGAGTAATTACCTTACCATATGGACTGATAATATATGTCTTACCCTATGTTGTAGGCATAAGCTTAAATCATGTCTAAGAAGCATGACATAAATCATCTTGGCTCTGCATCCTAGTCATATGATGTTAAATTAAATGAAAACTTTCTCAACAAATTATGTTAAAATATAGTCTTACCCTATTCTACATGCATAGGATTACCCATTTATTTTATTAAAGGGATTCAACTCTTCCCCTCCTATGTTATTTAACCCTTATACCAACAAAGGTCATCTAACATGCATATTACCCACTTACCCTATGCCACAAGCACATGATGATCTATGTATGAATCACATGAAATGAGATGCTCTCTAGAAAACTTCCATGTGTAAATCCCACACGCATCATTAGAGCTCATAAAAGCACCCCAAATTCCATTCCCCAGAGGAAAAAGTGGATCATTTCATCTTCTGATATACTACTTCCTCTTGTTTCTCACACCGAGCACGGCTCGCGTGGGCTTAGTGGTTCATGGAAGTCATTAAATTTGTATGAACTGAGAGCCCCATGACCCCCAATATGCCATAATAACCAGTTATCTGCACTTAAATGGTCATCCTATTTGATATAATCACCGAAAACCTCCTTTAGAATGGGCCTCCTCTATAGGTGTAAGCACCAAGCCTTTATAAACAATGTGGGATTTGATTCCTAACTAACTAGGATATGTAGGAATCCTTCCTGAGGTTCAAACCCTACATACACCTAAACCCTAATGTTCTCCGGGACACATTCTTTGTAGGTTTATATCTATACTAGAGGGAAAAATTCCTTATATATCCCTTTCATCAGGATTATTATTATGTAACACCCCCTACAAGATCAAGCTCATCAATTGGGAGACCATGTCTTCTATAGGTCCCTTGGGCATCATTCGTGCATATGGCCAGTATCATCTCTCCTCGACTCTCATTTTGAAACATTACAAAACTTACTACATGAAGTTAATATTCATGGTTTTTTCTGTCATATGAACCTGAATTTCAACATCGAACTATGTGGTTTTGGATCCACTTCTTCAAAACAGGGTATGTATGACACTCCCATGAGGTTCAATCCTAACCAACTATAAACCTAGAGGCTTCCTCCTAGTAGTGTACATCCCTAATCCCCCACAAGGGGTGTTCTAATCATTATTCATAGTGTGAAATATTTCCTTTTTATGTCAAAAATCACATATCTCTCTGCATGGGGTGTTTTGATGCATCAATTGGTAAAAATTCAAGATGTAATATCTTCCCTTTATGGGACACATCTTGAAGATCCACCTATACTAGGAATATTTTTCCATACATCGATACATATTCATAGTGTGACATCGTCTCTTTTTAGTACACAACTACCAGATCCCCCTTTATGAAGAGTTCAGATGCATCCATTGATAATCTATCATGGTGTGACATCTTCTGTTTTTGGGACACACCAACCATATCTGCCTCCATGGATTACTCTAAGTGTGTGACCTTTTATATTTTTTTCTTAAAGTTATATAAAGGTCCATATTAATGAAATAAGGCATGAAGTGGATATTATTTTTGGACTTGGATGGAAATGTGAGAAATACATTCATACAATAGTATAAATATAATTTTAATTGAAATTTTAAATCCTTGCCTGAATGATTTAAACATGTTTTATCCATTTTACTCTTACTGAGGTGACAAATATTCAAAAATGATTCTAGTTATATTTACAAAATATAGAAGGGATATATTTAAAAAAATTACCCTCTCAATTAAAAATATATAATCGTTTTTCAATATTATATTAGTAAAATTGTATGAATTTCATTAAATATTAAAACACAAAATGGAAAAAACTTTTTCAAAAAAATGACTTTTTATTTTTAAAATTATTTTTATAAAAAATTAAAAAACCAAATTAATTAAAATGAACATTATTTAACTAATTATATTATAATATATATCAAGTTAATTTGATTCAATCTTAAAACAAAATGTTACTTAGTAAATTCATTAATATAAAATATATTTTCGAATAAAAATATATATTTTTTAGTATTCATTGAAAAATATAAATTTGCAGAAATTTATAATCATATCACTCTAAGATAATATTGAAATTTTTATTTTATAAATTAATTTTAATTTTTCCATTAAATTTAATTAAATTGGAAGAATAAAATTATTTTATTTTCTAAAAAAACCATTTTTTAAGAATAAACTATATTACATAAAAATTGAGTGCTTATTTCTTAATAATTAATCAAAATATTTTTATTTTACTGTAACTTTATATTTATATATATGATAATTATAGTAATCTTAATCATGAATAACTATTCATCCATCTATGAAATAATGGTCATAAAATATTCTAATTTTTTTGTTCATTTAAGATAAGTGTTGTGTGTTGTATACACTATAGAACATAGTGTAGATTTTAAAATTATGGGGTATTACACATATAATTCTACGAATATGTTCATGTTATGTATCTTGGATTGACTAATATAATATTAATTCAAATAATACCACATTCAAACTCCTCATTCTATTATATAAATATTCCACTTTGAATTGGTCAATATCCATGATAAACGATGGTCATTTATAGCCTTAAAATTCTTGCTTGACTGTTATCATGTCCTCTACTATGACCATAGTGTCCTCGAACACAGTAATCTTAGAAACCAGCATAGCCTCCCCCTATGGTTTATTAAAAAGATCTTATCCATTTTCACTCATTTTGGATTCCACCATGGGCATGGCGAGGACTCTATGGTTGTAGCCTAATGGAGGTTCCCCAATTCATCAAATCCAAAGCCACACCCTTACCGACCTGTTAAATTTACTATTTTACGCATGGATCTCCAAGAATCACCATGAATGTGGTGTTTATTATGTTGAAAAAAATTCTTATAAACACCCAAATGATACTCAGAGTATCAATAGGTTCCAACAAAAAATGTCTCAACCCAAACACAAAAGGAATTAGTTGGAAAAAGGAATAAGATATCAGAAAATATTCAAAGGATTTATAATTTGTCCATATAATGAATTATATTCCTCAAGAATCTTCCCTAAAGGTCATGTTCAATTAACTATAGTGATTATAAGCAAACATCCGACTGCAACTCACAATTATCCTCTTAGATCAATATATACTACCAAAAAAATGGAATGATTTGAACTGACTTCTCCCTTATCACATTCTTACACTATTCAATAATATACACTACGTTATCCATAAATGAAGCATATATTTATAAGTTATTTTCCTCATAGTCAATCACATGTGTTCGATTGGGTATTTTCCTATGATTTTAAGAAACATGGAGTGCATCATTAATTCCATGATAACGTTGGGGAATTTCAAATTAGTAAGGCACTACTCTAATATATTTTATTATCTTAAATATTTTAACAAACTAAAAAACTTTCTTCCATTTATTTAATACAAAATGATTCCCCAACTAAGGTTACACCTTTATGAAAACCTAATTTCCATCAATTAAATTCAAATATCATATCCTCTAATAGACATAATGTTATTTTCTACTCTAAGTGGTAAAAATATTATTTCAAATCAACTGTACTCTCTTAGTGGTCTCTTATAAAAAACTTGTACCAATACTAATACTAAAAAATTATTGAGTGGCATGACCGACCATAGAGATCATTAATAGTTCCTTCTAAATAGAATCATGGAGACTACTACTGTATGGAAACTATTCTCATCACATTTACCATAAATTTCCATTATGCATGAACAAAGCATATCCTTATGGATATAAATCATCTTCCCAAAATGACAATCAGTCTATAGATAGTATTCCAAACTCCAATTCCACTAATAACCTGATGCCTTATAAAATCTGTTCCAAGACCACAATGTAAAATTAATGTCCCATTCTGATATGATAATGGAAGGCACTCCAACTATTCATACAACCTATTATACATAATGCTTCCCCAACTAATATACATACCGAGTCTCATACATATACAAAATGTGTACTAAATTTATCAACCAATTGACCATCACCCAAATAGTATCATGTATCCTTGGAGATTGGTGCAACCCCAACCTGATTTCCATTATCACATAATCCTACGTTCACATTGAAACCATATGTGGATGAATCAAACCACAAGGATACTAATTTATAGTATTTACCTTATATATGGTATGGTATCATGAATAAAATAGGTGATGTCACTCTTTATTAATAGGAAAAAAATGTCAGATATCTTGGAACATCTACTTTGACCATGGGTGAAATTCCAATTTTAAAGCATGAGAGCCTCTCATCATCTCCTTCCATAAGGAATATGGAATAAATACCATCCAACTGATGTTAATCATTTATTCATAGTCTAAGTATCACCATTGAAATAAATTTCACCTTCCATGGGTCCCTAAATAACCAAACACTCAAGGAATTACTCTTAGATGAATTTCAATTAGTTAAAAATAATTGTGTTCACTAAAGGGTCACATGTAATCACACATGATCCTTAGCTTTAAATAATTTTAAATATTCCATCCAACCCATCGGATTTCATTAATCCTTTTAAGTCTATTCTTGGTATTCCTGAATCTCTAATACTTTCAGACTAAGAGAATATGCAATGAAATTACCATTACCAAGAGAATAAGATATATCAAAGTGAAATGGCTATATATATTTCACCCAATGTGTCAAATTCATATTGATATTCCAATGTGACAAGATATATTATAAGATATTGTGGTTGGTTTAGATGAATTTTTTTACCAAATATGTAGTGCTTCCAACAATTTAGGGAATAGACAACAACTTAAAATTATAACTCATGCATTGGGTAGTCCTGATAATGTGTTCATAATTAATTTGATCCATAGGAAACTACATGATCCCTATTCATAAACATAGTAATGATACCAACATTTTAGGTATTAAAATACACCACATATCCATTCCCAAGAACTATAACTATAAAAAATGGGGATGTCATAAGTCTCCCATTAATATCAATAAAGAACTATTCACAATTATTAGACTACTTGAAATTTATCCTCTATTAGGCCAACACTATCATTGGTACACATGAACTAGAGAAGTCCTAGATGAAGAATCAATAGTACCCTAGATTCCCAACAGAGTTTCTAATATCAAACACATTCCTAGGAGATTCGTATGATAGTATAAGTTCTAATGTACCTATTTCCACTGAAATATCTTTCTTAGAAATCATATGGACATGGAAATAGCCCTCCAAAATCCAAAAGGGACAATTAAATATTTTTTCTCAAAGCAAATGTACTTGAGGTTTTCTCAATATGATCTCCATGTGTCTAAAAGGAATATATAATGTCTTAGAGTATAAAAAGATGTCATATATTAATATAATGATGAATGATTCCAACTATAGATGGGAAATCCACATTCTGAGAACCATGAAAACCACTAGTTCATTTGTTAACCGAATATTCCTTAAAATTTATTCTTATATTCTATTTCTTCTTCTAAATTCTATATTCAGAAAATCCAATTCTCTAAACATCTATTGATGGTATCTTGAATGGATATCAATCATAGAGAACCATTTGGGTTGATATAAGTGATCAAAGAGATCATCAATCGTGGGTGATGGATACATGATCACCGCGGTTACCTGATTAAACTAGTTTTATTGCAAAAAAACCCATTAAATACCATATTAAATATTATAAAATAATATAGGAGCAAACCAATGTGACATTATTAGTATGATAAAGCCTTTATATTCCAAATTCAATATCATCATCTTCAACACTCTCAAATATGTTGGATCCATGTAATAAGGAGGGATTAATATCAATTGTGATACAAGAACAATATCAAATTAAAATTCAATTCCATTATGAAGATTTTGTCCTAAAAAGTCATCTGGTAGACAACATGATAATTATTGACCACTAGAGGAAATAAGTAGTGGGATACTGTTGATTTTAAAAAAGTAAAAATCCCTTAACTAATGAAATGGTACTTATAATTATGTCTAAGTCCAGGACCACTCTATTAGATTCAATATTTGACTCTCCATTAAACATAAAATTATATCTATTAAGTTAAATATTGGATTTATGCCTCCAGTAATAGTTAATGTGTGTCTGAAAGAATTTCATCCATTCATTTGAATGATCACATAAAAGATATTGAAATCAAGGATTATGAAATTCTAGAGATTTACGTGGAAAAAAACTGATATTGGAAACTCTATACATATCTAAAGATGAACGACCTTCCTTCCCAATGGGTTGTAAAGATAATATAACTCAAAAGAAAACATAATCGGTATGTTAAGAAAAATAACCACTAGAGATGTATAAAATACTTGGAAACAATTGTTTCAAAATGATGGGTAGAATGTGTAGTGGTGATGAAGAATATAACTTAGACTATTGATCGTCCCACGCTATTAGTAGATAGTGTCTGTTATAATGTATATAACTGACCTACATCATATACATAGACCCATACCTGATGTTCATGAATCACCCAAATCTTAATCATTTGAGGGACCCGTACCATCTACTGATAATCCATACTAATCCCATGGATCGACACGTGTGTGTGATTCTAACCATTGTGAGAACTCAAATGAAATATATTTAAGAAGAAACACTACAAATTTCTTATCATTCCATATTTATGGAAATTACAATGGGATATAGATAATACATTGTGTAATTTCCACCCTACCCATAATTGTAATATTGGGAAACACTGCCCTTCAATAGGGAACAAAATAAAACATACCGACTACAATATTTCTAACACTTTCCTTCCATATCTTCTTAACCCTCATTTTCTAATCACTTAAAGAAGAACTCGTAAAATCACTAGGTAGTTCTCTCAAAATTCCACTGGGAACTGGAAGAATACCATTTACAGTGTCTTAATATAACCCCTTCTTGATAGTGAAATCCTTATGAAACACATATGGGTAAGTCCTTAGGATGAAGTTCCTAAGTATGAATATATGTTATAATTGAAGAACCCTCTCAAACAGCCTCACCACAAGCACTTTATTCATAATCTTGAGAGGTACAAAAAAGAGAAACCATGTGAGATGATCTAAATTAGAATATATTGACATCGTACCTTAAGAATGATGAATAAACTCTTATTCGTGTTCTAGATTAATTTATTTTGGAATGATATATACATAGAATAATTCCTTAAATATAGTCCTTGGAAGACCATAACTTGTGCTAGTATCATTCATGATACATCACAATGTCATATAGGGTCCCTAAAAAACAATGGTATCTAACTTTACCCATCGGTTATCAAATGTATCAACCAAGTCTAATATTTACACAATGATAACAATATTGTACTCAACATACTAAGGGTATTTGTTTCCTTGAATGTATTATTGGTTCTAGAGATGAATTTCCAAAACAAAATGAACCATTGTACTTTGTGTGCCACTACATTGATCATGATCAATTAGAAAATATCATAGTTAGACTAACCTAAATGCTTGAATCATTATAAGTTGGGTAGGATAATGCTCAGTTAAACCTTCATGTTTGGTTGGTGGTATAGTATGGAATTTCCGCCTTGTGGGTGTGTTTTGGTCTGCTGTAAGTCCTCATTAACTCATCCCCATATTCAATAGATTTCCAAATTGCATAGATGGTCTAATGGTAGATGGGGAGACTATACACATGATAATAATAACCATCAAAAGTTATTAAAATATACCCATAGTCTGAAAAATATTCCAACATAAGATTAATTGAAATAAATTTTCTAACAGAAGTCTTACCAAGTCATACACAATTAATAAATAGACCACCAATGTGGAGGGAGAAACAATGTATCAATAAATGGAAAAAATAATTATTTTAGTAATAGTATGGATTATAGGCCAATATTTCCCTTGACTCCAAGCCTATATCACCACAAATCCCTATAAGAAGAAATTTCCCTTTACTAGATCCCTTGTCATGATATCTATACAAACGTCAATATTTTAGTGTAAGGTGTGATTATTACCGAATAGGACACCACATACACATCATTAACATATGTTAACAACAAAATATATATGTATGTTATAAAAATAATTAAAATCCATACATAATTAAATAATTCCATACCAAGAATAAATGTATTAAACAAGCACCCATAAATGCCGACTGTACCCACTTTAGCTCTATGGAAAAAAATATTTCAATGTTTATGGTAACATTATACGTAGAGGTTCAAGACACATGGCTCATCACTAGCTGTAGAGTCCCTAGGACTCTAGATTAAATCACACAAAGACACGATGAAACATTTCTATATCTTAGGTCATATCACAAAATACCTTCATGGACCACTATTTCTAGTCGGTTTAAATAATAAAAGTCCATCAACCCCAATGGCAGGCTAGACAAGGCTGTCATGCCGCACTGTCTACGTCAGTACTGTCATCATGATACATGATGTGTTTGAACACACTCCGCCTTGAGGGCCTTCAAGTCACAATGAGTCCAAATTTCACTTTGGTACCATGCATAGAGTAATCACCACAACACATATACCAAATATATCATGTGAAAAGAAGTTTCATCATATCGGTCACATATATCTAGTGAAATAAGAAAATAAAATTGGGTTACACAAGCATACCATGTCACACGATGGTTCTTTATCCAATGTCTACACATATAACATAATATGTACTAAAAATGATTATTAAGGCCCAAATTTAAAGAACATTCTACCTCAATCATGTCAATGTCAACATCATGATTTACTAGATGTAGATTCCCAAATCTCACCAATGCACCACAAGATAAAAGTTACACAAATGGGACCCCACAATTTGTTTGAAACAAATGTATCAATTGTTCCAAAAGGATACTCAATAAATAAACCGGCAATGTTATTGAATCAACACTAATATACCCTTCATAATCCACTAAACCACTAGGATTAGATATGGTGGAAGGAGAAAAACACTTCACTTTTATAATAGATATTATTTTATTTAACAAAATACCAACAAAAATTGAGATCAACAAAAGATTTACCCTTTAATAAAGTAATAACCATTGGACACTGACATCGCATTTTATTGATCATGAGAAAATTAAGATTTATAAACCTTCTTACTAACTATTACGGTTGTAAGACAGGGTCGAACCACAGGGAAGGAAATATTTTGTAAATGATGAAAAGAAACACACAAAAACAAGAAGTGGTGGTGATGATGAAATTATTGAGTGAGTGAAATTGTGTCTGAATATGAGAGGGAATAAATGCAGGCTGGAATGATAGACAATAAACATGAATACATGAAGGAAAACAATAAATAGATGAGAAGGGGGAATTTGTCTGGTCGAATTCAGTATGATTTCCCCTTTTAATGCACTCAAATGAAATATACAGAATTGGTTGAATGTATTTGTCTATATTTTTTGTCTAGTCAACTTGTGATTTAATAATCTCTACTGCTTTTCAACCGTAGAATATATTCCATCAACTAGTGCGGAAACCCAGAGATCACTATTTTCAAATTGTCATTTGAACATAGTGAGTCTCTCTCTCTCTCGAGGTTGAATCATTTTCAATGTTGTACTAAAATTGAAAACAATTGAAATATTAATCCTATCAAGATCAGTTTCCACTGAACATGATTGTATATAAATAAATTTCTTAAAAAGTTAGATATAGAGACATTCAAGTGAAATGGAAGTATTACTGAACTAGAAATAAATACGTTAACCCCGAATATCTAATTCCCTCCTAAATAATATTATCCAATATTATTTATTAAATTTTACACATTAACATTGATTAACCTAAATATATTCATATCGAATAACGAAAAAAATATAGTAATGAAGAAAATATTTTTCCTCTCTGATTAATCATGAAATATACAATCTCTATACTATGATTTATTCTCGATGGTGATGATGAGGTGTTTTGAAATGGTGTCATTAGATATGTCACCCCGGGTTTCTAGAAGGGTGTTGGTGATAGTGATCTGCTCTTGGTTCTTCTACTTGAGGATGCAGTTGTGGAATCTACTTGTGGATGTCAGGTCTGGAAGTTGTTTGTGAATGATTTATGGATATCTTCAAGTAATGTAATAAATCATATCCTCCTATTGGAACACACATCACTACCTGATGAATCTTCTTGAATGTGTGAAAAATTAAAAAATTCCTCTCCCGCCTCTACTCCTTCTAGAGTCTTCCAGTGCCTCTCACGAGTCTGTGTCACAGCTCCTCGATCATTTAAATAGCTTATGCTAGCTAGATCACTGTGCTCCTTCCTCGTTGATAGTAACCTAAATAGGTTCTCCTATAAGCAAATGAAAAGTCCCCACCATAAACCATGACCGCATGATACTTCAACAAAAGTAAGCTGGGAAAATTGAAAAAGTAATTAAGTAAAAACATGTTACAAATTATTGAAACAATAATGAAAAATCATAAATATGTAAATTTACTATTTAAAAACACATGTAATATGAATGTATAATTTATAAATACCTAAAATTACGACTAGATAAATAATTACAATTGAAATTATTCAATAATAAATTTAATAATAAATATAAATTTAATTAAACCATTGAATTTACTCTATTTTTACAAAAATAATGTAGAAATAATAAAAACTTATGAATTAAATTTGCTATAAATTATTATTATTATGTTTTTATTTAGTTTAGTTATTAATTTTATGAATTTCTATATATATGTGTGTGTTTGTGGGTGTGTGTGTGTGTTATTGTTATAGATATACTATATTATATTTTAGAAAGTTATAATAAATAAAAACCAAAAAAAAGAGAATGAAAACAAGAGAAAAGGGAGTAGGGGGATTTTGGTAGAAGGGGACAATGGGGCTATATAGCACATAGAAGTGAGGTGTAGGGAAGGATGGAAAGGAATATGGGGGAAAAGGGTTCTAGCGTGTTGGAGTTGTGGGTGTGGTATCTTCCGAAAGAGGAGAAATGACAAAGAAGGTGCACAAGTAGGGGTGGTGGGTTGCGAGTAGTTCATTATGGAGGAGGTTTGGCCGACTCTAATTCGCGGCGACTGACGGTGAAGCAGGGGGAGGCACAGTGAGGTGTGAGTTCAACCAGCAATAGTGGATGTGCGGCTTTGGGTGGTTTGAGCTTCTGTTGGAGGTGGTTGCAGATCACTTATTCATAGTGGTTGTAAAGGAGGGTTTCCTCCAGATCTGATGTGTAATCAGATTATGAAATCATGGTGTTTTGGAACATCAATTAGATTCTATGTTCATTGATTTATGGGTATTTATTTTCAACTTTGATCAATTTTTTCTTCTTCTGTTCCTAAAACCTGCATTTTTGTTGTGTCTTCATGTGTTTTTGATCAATTGTAGTGGTAGTGGCTCATGGGAGAGGGAGAAGAATGGTGACTACCAGTCACCGTCAAGGTAATTAAACTCAAGATTCCACTCAGAATCATTCAAGCCCAGTAAACTCATCTCACAGACACGACTCATTGAAACAAAAGAGTATACTTCAATCTGATCAAGCACCACCATCCAAAAAAACCTACAACATGATGGTTCAATTTCACATAAAAATGTAATTTTTTATTTTTTATTGTAATTGATATTAAACAATGCTCTTTAGAAATAAAGTAGACAATACTTAAGGACTAATGGATTGATGATTATTGCAGTTTTTGGTGATGAATGGTTTGGAAATAGAGATGGGGTGGTCCAGCTAAAAAGGAATCTTAGTATTGGGTAGCTATAGGGTTCAATGAATAGAAAAAAGGTGGCTAATTGTTCAAAAAATCATGGATTAATCATCTTTTCAGCTGTTGGTGATGAATGGTCTAGAAATGAAGATAGAGCAGGGCCTACCAATGGGTTCAAAGAATAAAAAGAGGGTGGTTGAAAGCTTATAAAATCATTGATTAATGATTTTTGTGGGGATGGGTCAGTTGATAAAATAAATGAGCATGAATTATTTGAGGATTCAAACAGTAAGGAAAGTAATCATGTGAAGAATGAAATCAAAGATTCATCTATTTTGGTTGTTGGTGTCAATGGGATTACACCCAGAATGATATCTCCCCATGTTATCGTTGAATATAGGATGGGAAATTGGATTGTTCTGTCGAATTTTTAAGAGGATCAGAAGGAATATTAGATGAATGAGATGTTTGATTTTGGCAATGAGGATTACAAGAGCCCAACATATAATTATGATAGTAGAAATATTAAGGGGATTGAAAATTGATCTTGAAAAAAATAACATGGGACACATGAGGGATCAAGAATTATAAGAAAAATTTTCAAAACTCTGGACAATGTGGCAAATGTGGTGAGGGAGATGACACGACACCTTAGAAACATAAGTAGAGCTGGACAGAGGGTTCAAAGAAGAAAATAGTTCTTATTGAAAAAGGCCTAAATAAATTCTTAATTATGAAGCATCACAATCATTCATCTCTTATTGAATCCAAGAAAAGATTGATAGAGGATGCAAAATTACAAGCTGAGATTTTAAAAAATAATGAGTATATAAAAATAAATGGAGTGTCAGTTGAATGTAAAAATGTTCCAAATAGACCTCTAGGGGTGACACAAGGGAATGATAGGCCACCGATGTTGAGAGTAGTGCTTTCAAATCTTTCAATTAAAGCTACTGTGAATCACAAAATAAATTATGGGTAACAAATATATGATAAATAAAATATAGTATCTGGAAAAGAGATAGATAAATTACATACAAACCACTCAATATTACAACAAACAATTATGTAATGATTTCACCCACATTGTCCTTATCATGAAAAATTGAAAACTATACATACCAAAGTTACAAATCACATGAAAAAATTGTAATCCCATAAGTGAATCCAATTCCAAGTCCTTGAACAAGACTATTCAATATACCATATATGAGATTTTCATGTAATGAAGTTGTGTACGAGTATTTTTCCGATGTTTCATTTGTAAATGAATAGAGCATCATGATGTAAGGGACATGCTAGGGATATTAAAGGCATAAGTTTTCACCGTGAATGTACTAACAATGAAGCACAATATTGAAACAAATAAAATATAATTCTCTATGAAAAGAAAGTCACAAATGACTAGGCATCAAGTGATCTTGATCCTCAGACCCCTCAATTACCACTACCTTAATTCCTGACCCACTTCTCTATTTATCATATCCTCTCCAGGTCAATATATAAAATGTGTCCAAAAAAGGCTCCACATTGAGACATGGTTGTAGGTTTTAATTCACAAAGATACTTGGTTATGCTCTTAAGCTCATTTTTACATCATCATGTTTAAATAATCCAATAATGAGAATATTTCAAAACCAGATTAAACTCTCCCACATTTGGATAAGAAACTAAAAAACTTTCACAGATAATGTTTAATGCATGAGAGAAATAAAATATATTAATTAAAAGGGAAAATATGAGCTACACCGGGAATTAAAAAAAAGACATCAAATTTCATGATTTATCCTTCATGATTTATCCTCTTGGGCCATGCCTTGATAATTTTCACTAGTTGATGAAATGGTAAAAAATAATACTCAAACATATATAGTGTCTAATGAAAAATTTTCATTTCCATTCTAAGAGCTGGATGATAAATCAAAAAATGCAGTGATATTCTAAAAAGGTGATGCTCAATTTCATCCACGAATAACTAATGATAACCAATGGTCTAATAATGTTGTTTGGACAAACATACAAATAAATTTATATATTAAAAAAATCACCTTTAATGGCCCATCCAACATAATAAATGCCTTCAAATACAAAATCTCCAACCAGCCAAATAATTGTACTTCAATTTTGCAACCCACATCGTATAAAAGAGCACACCAATATCCCTCAAACCATGTAATGATTTTAAGGAAGATAAACTAAAATAAAGAAAAATACGGACCAAAGAATTTATCCATGGTATCAATGTCTCCAGTTTAAAAGGTTCCTTCCAAGTAAAGGGACAAGCGGGAAATGGTCCAACCAAAACAAAAAAGAGAACATGTATATATACTTGCATGATGAAATCCTTAAATATAAGTGATCACATACATCATTTGGAAATACTTGAACCAAAAAGACAGAAAATAATGATGAAAAAGAAAAAACCTACACATCAATTCTTACTTCCTGCTTCAGCATATGCATCCTGAATACTTTCAACAAGTCTTTGTCAAAATATATTAGATATTCCTCCAGCAGCTACACTAAATGGGATAGTACATCATAATCATGAGGGTGTAATTTACCAACAATTGAAAAATCCAATGACAAGACCACTGGTACAGGTAGCCATATTATGAATATTTAAGGTGTTATATGACCAGTTAGTCCACTGGATAGATTCCTGCCTTGAAAACAAGTTGGTGAGATCCTTACAATTCTTATTTGAAGGAAAGAACTCATAAGGATTTTTGGTAGATAACAGGAATTATAATGCTATATGATCCTAGGAGTATTGTCACTATCTTTATTTCAGGAGGGTCCATCCCAAGAATAGTCTTCTGGGAACCATGGATCTTCCTACACCACCTCCTGAACCATACACACCACATGACCATCTTCGAGAGATCCCTCTTTTTTTGTTGTGACAACCTCATGAGGCCATTTCCACAATCACCATATGAGCTATCACACCACCTTCTGCTTAATTTCATCTTCCATACTGTTTCCCTTAGCCCCTAAGTCATGATCCAGGAGCCCGGACCCTGGGATTGGCCTTTAGCCTCCCCCCTACTGCTGATAGCTTGCCATCAAGTCCAGATTGACAATGAACCCATCACATGGCTTATGCCATGCAATAGCTCCATCTAACCTTGACCATCCTTTGCAGCTATTCCTGCACCCCCATTGCAAGAGACTCCATTCCATAATAATGACATGGGAGCGAGCTTGGAAATTTGAAGCATAGGTGATGAAATTGAACCGATTTGAGGTGCGTCATGTTGAATCTGATTAAAAACCTTCGTATTTAAAATTAAAAAATGGGATCTCAATCAATGGAAGCGGTGAGTCTACCTGGGTGAGAAATCTCGCTCTGTGTCCATGCATTTGCAGCTGATTCTGCAACAATTCAGTTCTTCAGCTGAGTTGATTTGGAAGTGATGAGTCGATCCGCAAACTCGTACGATTTTATGAGTTTCCCAGCAAGTTCTACTACCTTGGTCACCATTGGAGAAGCAAGTGAAGGTGTGAAGGGGGAGTAATAGTAGATCTGGAGAAGGGAAGTGACAGTGGGGGTGAGAGGGGCGGGGCAGGAGGATGGTCAGGGTATCATGGTGGAATGTTCAATGGGAGTCACCATTTATGATTTGTGGCAGTGACTTAAGGGGAGGAATGATGGTGGTGACTTGAGGGATGGTGGTGTGAAGGAAACAGAACAGTGATGGTGGGTTAGATTGTAGCGGTGTATTAGGAAGTCATCGTTGCATTACTTCGGTCTGATAGTGAAATAAGGGTATGACAGTGAGTTGTCTTAATAGTGACGAAGGAGTCGCTGTTGAAGCAGAACGGTGACTCAGAGTCACTATTTAGAGTAGTTCTAACTGTGTGACAAGCTGACAGAAATAAAAAAATATAAATAAATAAGAAACAGTAAAATAAATAAATAAAAATAAAAAAACAATAAAAATAACTAACTAAATTCTTAAATTAAAAATATACATTTAGAACACTTAAAAAAATAACCACAACTTATTCAATTTTTTATTACAATTTATTCATAAAAAAAATTAACAATAAAAATTTATTCGGTTTTTATATATCAATTTATATATTAAATACTTATAAAATTAAAATAAAATAAAATACAAAGTACTAAAATATTTAGAAAATAGAAATAAAATTTTAACATTAATTTAATAAATTAAATAATCAAAAACAAAATTGAATTATTTAAGTACAAAATAATTAAGTGAATTAAAGGTTTAACTAAAATAAATATTTTTAAAAAATGATAAATGAATAAAAAGGATGTAAAATTTTTATTTAAATATAAGGAATATAATGAAAAAATTAATTAAATAGAAATGAATATTTAATTTTAATATTTTTTAAAAGAGATAAAATAATATCTAAAATACATTATTTTCATAAAAAATAATTATTTTAAGAAGTAATGTAAACAAATTTACAATAGTTAGTTATTATTAATTAAAATAAATTAGTTCAAAATTTAAAATACACTAAAAAATGATAACAAATGTGGAAATTTGAATTAAAAATGAGCCACTTCAATCCCCCCCCACAGTTAAAACATTATTTTCCCCAAAAAAATTCATTACATTTGAATTATAAAATCAATGAAAAAAATTTACAGTGATCTCAGAATATGAGGCATGATAATAATTAAAGAATAAAGAAATAAGATCTGAAAAATCTTTTCAAAATTGCTCAAAAGATGGTCCAACCAAACTTCAAATGCTTACAAGAAATCAAGGAAAACACAAACTCATTCACTATCAAGGGTGTTAGTCCTCCATTATGAAATCCAATAGTCCCCTACTTCTATTCCAATTTATGTTCTAATTTATGGAGTGAAGACATGTTAAATTCAGTGGAATTAAAACCATGTCAAAAGATACATTCAATTATCACATTATTATAGGTTCCAAAAACTAATGTCCATTTATTTCATCACAATATTGATTCAACTCAAATGATTTTTAAATAAGTAAATTTTTTCATTCTTCATTTGGGTTCAACATTCACCTCACCTAAATTAGGTCATTTTTGAGAGGACACTTTATTATAACTATTTCAAGCCATATTTCATGACCAAATCACTATTCATATCACTTATTGAAAGTGAAATTGGATTTTATTTTTTAACAGAGACACACCCAGTTCACCTCTCTTAGAGAATCAGTTTGGGATATCATTTTTCCAATTTACTAGAATTACAAGGAACTTAAATATTTATCAACTAAGGTGACCTCCTAATGTGAAATTTTTTTGTATAAAGTAATGTCCCCTAAATTTTAGTGAATATCTCTATTTACCTATGTTAATGATCCAAATTTCACAAAAAAATCATATAATACTCCATTCATCGGTTACTAAAAAATCCATAATGGCTGTGAAAAATTATACTCAGCAATCACTCCTCCTCAAGAGTTTCAGACAATGTGCAAATATTAATATCTAGTAAGTTATAATACACTAAGAATAATAGAATTTAAATTCCAAATGAACACAAAGAGAGCGGTGGGTTGGAGGTGTGAAATTACTCAATTCAAGGTGAGGGTGGATAGAAAAAAATAGAAAACGAAAAAAGCTGGATGTGACTCATATGAGTCATTATTGGTGTCTAGAAGAAAGTGATGGTGGTCACTACTATCTTTTCAATAGAGTTAGAACATTTGAAAAAAAAAATTGAAAAAAATTTCACCATTTTTTTAAAAAAGTTTAATAGTTAATTTGAAGTGACTAGAATGACCCCACTCCCCATACTTAAATATAAAAAATGTCTCTATTGATGACTCTCAGGGTGGGAGACAAAATTACATGATTTGAAATAGATTTTGAGTGGTGATAGAAATTTTCAAAAAACATATCCACAAAAAAAAGACAGAAACAAATACATATATACAAAAGAAAGAGAAATGATGATTTTTTTGAAGTTCACAGTTGCAACATGAAATGAAATGTGTATACTGACGTAATTCAAACCATGTAACTACAATAGTGCAACCAGATTTCACTATTTAGTGCAACTATGTTTTTAACTATCTGGTAAAAAAGTAGGTAAGATCCCACACAAAAGTTCATCTATAAAAGGTCAGAGAAGGGTCTCCCCCACACTTGAAATCATGAAACAGACAATTAAATATGAGAAACAAATAAATCTGGAAAAAAGGAGAACAAAAATTCCCTTACTATATGGAACATTGACATTACCATTCACAAAAAATATCCTCCTTTGTGGCACCATGTAATTACTCTTCTCAATCACCAGCATGTTCACAATGTGAACATAATAATCCTTAATTTAATGATAGGAAAAAATTAAACAAATGAATGAGTTGAAGAAATTTTATCTGTATGATGTAGTGTGATTTTCCATAGGTTCTACTTTACTGAGTTTTTTGCAGTAACAACACTTTATCTTACTGAAGCAGTTAATTTAACCCCATCAAGAAAATCATAAAATCAACCATGAAATTAAATTATAATGAGTTAACTTTATTGAAAAAATAAAATGAAAAAAATAATGCATTATATGACTTTGTTCTCATGAAACACTGAGTTTAAAGTCAATAATTAGAAGAGAAACAACATGATTTCTCTAGTCGATATATGAAAGCCAATCCCTATTAGATTCTCTTGAAAGAAATGTCTAATCCTTTTACTGTAGAAATAATTTCTTGCTTCCTTCATGAAATGTCTCCATAAATCCATTGAAAAAAACTCTCAAAATGGTAAAGGGTCCTGACCCCGTGGTCTTTAACTTTTAGGAAAAAAGTGATCGTCTAGAATTAAAAAGAAGGACCCTCTGAACAAACTTTAAATACCTATTATGAATGATTCAATCATGAAAGGATTTTGTTCTCTCTTTATAAATTTAATTGTTATCTTAAGAATCTCTTCAAATATCCTCCAGTTCACTCATCTCTAACAGTCTCCTCTAACCTGAAAAATTGAAATCAAATTTCATGGCCTTGACTGCCTAATACGATTTTTTCTGCAACTGAACATGAAGATGATCTGATTTTCCAATAAGTATCATGTATGGAGACATCCCTATAGGAGTTTTTTGAAGTTATATAGTTCTATAGATCCTTATCTAGCTTCACTAACCAATCATTCATATAAAAAGAAACCATTTCTTCTAAAATCTTCTTAAGATCTCTGTTAGACACTTCTACCTGCCCAATAGACTGTGGGTGGAATGTTTTATGTTTCCTATGAGAAAATACATATTTCTATATAATACTCTTGAAGATATTATTTTTTAAATGAGTAACATTTTCTTTCATAATTTTCTTAGTAAAAAAACCTAAATCTTTTTTCTTACTTGTAGTAGAATTTTTGGGTAGTGCTACTGCCTCAACCTAATTTGGACACATATTCCAAAAAACTAGAATGAAATCATTCCCGCAAGAGGATGAGAATGGTCCCTAGAGGTCGAATACCTAGAGAAAAAAATCATACTTTCGAAATTAATTTTTTTGGTAGATACTACATTTTTCGTACATTTCATAACATTTTAAATTTTTCACTCCCTATGACCAAACTCTTAGAATATTTTAAAAATGAATGATTATATAAATTAGGCTAAAAATCCTTCTATGTAGTTCTCTATTCACCATAGAGGCCACCACAATCTGATGAATGCATTCTCTCAAGTATGGGAAACATTTCCTCCATAGCCACACATCTCCTTAAATATCCAGAAACACACCTCTTAAAGATATGTGTGTCATCCCATAAATATTATTTCAATTTAGAAATGAACTTATTTCCATGGTTGTGTAAAAGGCCCTTGAGCATGACATAAATTTATAGAATGGTGTCATAGTCTGAAACCCAAGAAGATTGCTGAAAAAAAGATGAAAACAATTGTTCATCAGGAAATGAAGTATTTGTCCCTCTCGGTTCCTCACTATGGATGATGGGCAGCCTAGAAAAGTGTTCTAACAAAACAATCTCATCCCATTTCTTATAAATAATAACATGATAATACTATTGTAACTATTGGGTTTATATCATTAGTATAGGGTTGGATAATTTCATTCCATTAAAAAAATGAGGGTAGTATGGTCTTTGAAAATGATAAATCTAGACCCTATCAAGTACACCTGATTTTTTAGGGAAAACAACATAGAAACTAAATCCTTATCAGTTGTTGAATAGCTATTTTATGCATAATATTATTTCTTAATAGCATAATAAATGAAAATAAACATCCTATCCTTCATTTACCCCAAAACAACACCTACATCTAAATCACCAGCATCATACATTACATAAGATGGGAGGTGCCCATCTGGGGTAGCGAGTACAGGTGATGTGTTAAACTTCTATTTGAGGATTTTAATGGTATATACACATTTATCATTATATAGGAGTTTCCTTAAAAACTAGTGGACATAGGGGAATTGTGATCTTAGAAATATCATTAATGAATCTCTTATAAAACCCAATATATCCAAAAAAACATTCGATTCCCATAACATTTTCATTTGGGGAAAACTTTTCAAAAACCTTAACCTCAGAATTTTCAACCTCCAACACCATATTAATGATGTTTGACCCAAGATAATACCTTTAGTGGGCATGAATATATACTTTTTACTATTTTAAAACCAAATTAGTCTCTTGGCACCTTTCCAGCAAAATTTTAATTTTTTTTATAAAATTCTCAAAATTTCATCCCACAACAAAAAAAATCAAAGATGAAAAAAATCAATTATCCTTTCAATAATATTAGATAATATGGTCATTATACAACTCTAAAATGTGACATGATCACCACGGAAGAAAAAAACCATCTTCCTTTAGGTGAATGTCCCAAATAGACAAGTGACGGTTGTTTTATCTTGATCATAATGGGAAATTGAATTCTTGTGGTAACCATAGTAACCATTAAGAAAATAGAAATATTCATTGTCTACCAACCTTTCCAAAATTTGGTCCAAAAATGGCATGTGAAGGTGGTACATTCTTTTGGAAGCATTCAACTTCATATAATTTATATAGACCCTCTAATTTTTGATTTCCCTTGTCTGGATTTTCTCTTTTTTCTCATTTATGACCACTGTCACTCTAATATTTATTGGGACCACCTAGATTACACATACCCAGGGGCTTTTAGAAATTTTAATGATTATACCAACATTAATAAGATTTATCCCTTATTCTCTCAGTATTTATTCATGTTGGTGATGAGTCTCCTCTGGCCTTCAAATATAATATTAGACTCAGGTTCCATAGGAATTTTGTGTATAGAAGATTATGGACATATAGGCATTATATCAGCAATTTTCTAGCCCATGTTGGACTTGTGCTTCTTCAAAACACACAGAATGTTTTTCTCTTATCATACCGGTAGATTAGATGATATAGTCACACGTATAGTGGAACTCGCTTCTAAAAAAGAATATTTTTTATGTGAATGGAGGTTTTTGAGCTCAATAATGGGTGATTATTTACTAGATATAAGACACATGGGCCTGGGTAGGCCACGGTATTCAAGTTTCCTCTTGTAGAAGGAAGTATAGGAGCATTCCCCCTCATAACTAGAACTTATAAAAATAATTCCCTAGAATTAGACTCATGTCTTGGGGATAGAATGTGCTCTATTTAAAACTCAACTAAAATATCCATAAACTCTCTCTCAAACTCATAAATAGGCTCTCTCTCTCTCATTACTTAATCTCATCCCCATGAAAGTGGAAATATGTATATCGGGTTCACTATTTATCTCTACTATAATCCTTAAAAACTCATCTGAATCTTCATCAATAGTACCCCTAGATATTAATATATCATCCATGGGATATATTGGGTGGGTGGGTTCTTTTATGTTTTCAAAACATTAAATTATATTTTTTGTTCACCCATGTTGAAAAATCAATTTACCTTTATATACATCTATCATAGCTCCCCAATGGCTAGGAAGGGCCTACCAAGGATGAAAGGAACCTCTTGACCACAATCCATATCAAGAATTAGAAAGTCAGCAAGTAGAAAGAGTTTTCATACTCCCACTAAAAAATCATCAACCATACACATAGGGTGAGTAATGGATCTATTAATAAGATGTAAAAAAATAGTTTGGGTTGGGGAACTCATAATCATAGGTGTTCAAAAAGTAAAATAGGTATAAAATTGATGCTAGATACTAGATCATAAAGGTAGTTTAACTTTCCACCTATATCACTGAAGGTGAAGTGGATGACAAAGATACATGGGTCCTAATGTTTAGCAGGTATTATATTTTTCAAACCAAATCTATAGTCCTCTATCATGATATATGTTGAAAACTCTTATATGGACTTTTTATTTAAGAATATTTTCTTAAGTGATTTTATGTATGATGGGATTTGAGTGAGAGCCTCTAGGAATGGGATGCCAATGTTCATATTCATTATTAAAATTCCAAAATTTTATTATTTCAGAATCATGAGTTGGTTTCTTAATTATTTTTGGAAAAGGTATAACAAGGAATAGTTTCTCATGATTGGGGGAATTCGTACAGATTCTTCTTCATGAATTTTTTTGCATTTGATTTCATTGTTTTTAAAGACATTTTCTTTTGGGTTTTCAGCTTGAATAATAGGAATTATGGGGTTCCCAGTGTTGCATTCTAATTATTCAGATTCACTATTTATAGATTTTATGTTTCATATTCAATTAATTTTAGATTTTTAGAAGTTGTAAGTTCTTTACTAGAGACTTTGTGGGTTTAGAGACCACTTATAGAGGTCATAGCCATTTATTTTTCTATGGGGTTGGCCTAAGTGGTTCTAGACAGCCTTCATTTGTCTCTACTACCCACATACCTAACTAAATGACCCATTTTTATTTATGATTTTTAATTATTTCATCAATTTTAACATTATAAAAATAATTTTTGGTCTTTTTTTCATCAAATCATACTATAAACTGATGAAACATATCCCTCATCCAATGTTTGGAATTGGATGAATTGGCCTTGGGTTGGGGTTGTGGTTGGAACTGCTTCCTTGGATACTGCTAGAATCCTTGAAGGGAAGCAAGTTGAAGGAATCCTTGCTCCCTCCATGAAATGATTAGTTTTCTCTAACACCCCTGATTGTAGGTGTTGGAAAATGGATCTTCTCTAGGATTCATCATAGGTTCATAGCCAAAACAATTGCACTCTATGGAGGCTGGAAATATTGTTCATAGTTTGGGAAATGTATATGTTTGTGTCCATACATGACATAAGGATTACATTGATCCCTAATGGTGTGAGTGTTTCCATTGATGAACCTTGTAACTTGGGATTCAACTTGAGGTGTAGGGGTGGTTTCTTTCATATCAATGATTCTTCTTCTAGAAAACTTTTTATGGGAGTTTTTAGTTAAATTTTTGTCTTTTTTATAATTTAATATATCCTATCATGAATGTATCCTACAATTGAATGGTACATTAATTTTTGGTGGTTAGGGGTGAGGCTGTTATAGAGGATTTCCATGAGAAATTGAGGGGGAGGGGTGGGTAAAATGGTCATTTGTACACTTCCTGAGAACCCACTAAACGAATCTAAGGATTCATGAAACAGATAACCCTCATCATTCTGGAATATTTTGATCTTGTGCCTAATCTCTAATTTAACCTCCTAGGAAAGAATTTCATGGTAAGGTCATTATAGACATGATCCAATGTGACCACGATCTCCTCCTCTAACTGTTTGAACTGGAAACTAGTATTTCCCTTAACGTAGAAGGGAATCACTGTCAAATTATGTTCTTCCACACTTATACCTCTCAATGTCACTTGATGGAAAATATAATAGAAATCTATAATGAATTCAATAGTGTCTTCACTGGGGAATCCCATTGAATTTTGTAAATTAGGAATGCATGATTTTTTTTGATTACATAAATTATAGATCATTATAAAATCATTATCAATGAAGGGATTATAGACATTGAAGGTAGTATATAGTACCCCCAGTATGAGGTATGCAGCCTTTTTTATGAATTTAATGCATTTAATGTGCATGGGATGATTTGGGATGAGGTTGGGAGAGTTTGTAATGGGTTTGGATGAGATTGGAGACTTTTAAAGGGTTGCACGGTTTGAGCACGGTTAGTTGAAACTGTGTGGGTTCTCTAGGAAACTGTTCAAGGGAGACAGTATTCTTTTCATAGCTTGCGCACAGTTTTCCAAAACCTGCAAGGAAACTGTGCGGACCCTTGATCTCAGGTCAGTATCATGCACACAGTTAGCTCACGGTTTTCCAAACCGTGGGGGCTAACCGTGCAACCACTTAAAAATAGGGTTATATGTTCAAGGCTCCCTTGGGCTTAACTTATTTCAACCCAAACTTCCTCCCACTCGTGACTCATTCAGGATTTTTGGTTCTCAATGGTTGGAGGGGCTCTCCCACTCTATTTGGAAGAGTTTTAAAAAAGTTTTATTGGAATATTGAAGGTGGTTTCTCCTAGGTATGTTTGTCATCTTGTTTCCCTTGTGTTTTCCCCTAGATATACATCCCTCTCTTTTGGAGTTTTCTAGATCTACACTTTTTGTGTGTAGATCTAGGGTTGTGGTTTCCTTGGATGATGTTTTTAAGTCTTATGAATGCTAGGTAAAGGGATCTAGAGAGGTTTTGGTTGTTCTTTCTCTAGATTTGATGTGTGAGGGCATGTGGGTGGATTTCTCTAGAACCCTAATGGTTAGTGGATTCTCTCTCAACTCCAATTGGTTAGAACTGCTGGTTATTTGTTTCAATTAATTATTGTGCTGGAAATTAATTGGGATTTGTTATTCTAAAATGGTTGGAAATCCATTTGGGGAATTTTTTAAAAAGGGGGTTTCATGGTGAAATGCTATTATAGTGGATTTTAAAAAGGAGATTTTAAAATGGGGTGGTATGTTTAATTTGTGAAAATGATTGATGGAATGGTTTTAAATAAAATGGCTGTTTTATTGAATTGTTTTTTGGCATGGAAAATGATTTCCAATAAATGGATGATTTATTGAAGTGGATTGATATGCAATGGAATCAATTGGTTGCATGTGGATGCGACCTTGGAGGGTTATATGCTTGGTTTTGATTTATTGGAATGTTGTGTGGAAGTGGCGAGAAGTACCACTACAAAATGGGGAAGGATAGTGGATTGAAGGGCCACCATCAAAGGATAAATGGACCGGAAGAGCTAATAAGTGGAAATGGATAAACGGATTGGACAGAAGCTCCACCGTTCGGTTGTTTGGTTTTTTTGGTTGTTTGTTGTACAATGATTTGTATGTTGGAATTTTTTTTGATAATGTGTGAATGATGAAATGTCTTGTGGCATGTTTGGTTGGATTTCACTTGGTTGCTTGGTTTGGGTGTGATAGCATGGTAAGGGAATTTTTGGCTTACAGAAATGGTTGTATTTGTGATTATTTTATAAAAATTGATTTATATAAATGTGATAATTCTTTTATCCTAGAGGAGTCTATAGGGAAGTCAATTGGGGAAATCCTACTGAGTTTTATTAATCACCCCTTTCTTTGGAACATTGGGGTCTTTTCAGATGTCGTGTACCGTGACATGGGAAAATGTAAGGCATCACCCTCCTTTAGTGGAGCATTGTGATCCCATGGTGGTGAATGGGGCTTGGAGCTTAGTGAGGAGCTGTGGTGGTGTCATGTCTTGTGATGTTTGGTTGATTAGTTTCCACAGTGTACTCTGATGTTTTGTGGAGTTGTCTGGTTGTATTGGTTTTGAGTTGTATTGTGGAACAACTTTGTTGTATTTTGGGAATTCTTGGTTGGGTAATTTATTTGACATGCATCATATCGTGGATTTTAGTGGATGAATTGGATGGTTTTTTATTAAGGTAAAATCATCCCCCAACTTGATCTTGAAGCCCTCGACATTTATTTCCAGCCTTTGGCATCTTGGGAATGTCTCTTAAGGCCAATTATCCCTCACCACCACCTCAAGCCAATGAGGTAGGGGTGGGGTGTTACAAGTGGTATCAGCTTGTTCGGTCCTTTGGAGTTGATTCTCGGATTTGGTGTTGAAATTCTTTGTGGTATATTCCTTGAGTCAGGATCATAGTAAGGTGTAAGAATGTCAGAACATGGAATGTATAGCATAAAAGGACATAGCTAACCTTTTTATGTGGAAATTAATGTCACTAGGGAATTGGGTACATACGTGTTTTGGAGACACTTACAGGCATTGGATATCTCATTGTCATGGGTGTATCCAATGAGATGAGCATGACATGCATGGTGGAAAACACATCCCACTAGGATGCATATTTCCTTGGGCATAATGATTTATGGGATGAATTGATAAACAGTTTTGCAATGGTGTGAAATTGTAATGAGAATAAATTGGTATTTTGAAAATGGTTTGGTTTTCAAAATGGTGAAACATTGAAAATGTGAACTGGTGGAGAGCCTTGTTATGATAGTGTTGTGTAATGTCATTCAAAATGGGATATCATGATGTCTATGGAAGTGAGACTCATGGTTGTTTATTTTTATACTTATAGAAATGAAACTAGGTAGGAATCATAGAGACCAACCAGAGGAGTCTGCTGAGAATGTGGTAGCACCTAAGACTCATGTGAACCAGAAGCTAGTGGAAATCATAGTGGAAGATATCCAAGCTGTGGAAAGTGGAAATAAAATGGATTAAACATGGCATTTGGATCATGTGGTTCAGTTTCAAAAGAAGAATCCTCCCTTCTTCAGTGGTGATTCATAGCCGGAGAGGGAAAAATCATGGTTGAATAGAATGAAAAAGATCTTCGTCTTCTTGGGAACACCAGTAGAGTTAAAAGTGATGTTGTCCACATATATGTTGGATGATCTTGCCCTTCAGTGGTGGTAGATGGTAGTCTAAGCAGGAAAGGATCAAGGAATGATGTGGGATGGATTTGAATAATTGTTTAATAAACAATTATACCCACGTATGTTGATAATTCAGCATACGACTGATTTCTCCTATTAGAAGCAAGAGCTTGTGTTAGCGATATAGTATGTAGCTATGTTTATGAACTTAGTGTGGTTTGCATCTGAGGTGGAGGGTAGCACATCATTGAAAGAAAGGATCTTTGATGCCAGATTAAGGCAAGAAATATGTTCAAAGATAGTGGTGCTGTGTATAGATGATAAAGAGATGGTGAATTGAGCCTCGGTGGCTGAGTGGGATTTGTTGCGCACTCCGAGTTGAGGAAGAATGGTGGTAACCATGGGGAATAGGGGGAACTCTAAAGCTAGGTTCATGAAAAGGAGGTACACTTATTCCCAGAATGGAAATATGGTATATAATCCGATGGTAGGATTGATAAATCTTCCTCCGAAGCCCCAGAGAAAGCTGAGATGTTTTCAGTGTGGTTCTACAAGACACATCAAGCTGGATTGAACAACACAACCTCAAGCATGTCATAATTGTAAGCATATGTGGAATCTGAAGTGTTATTGTCAGAATTCTCCAATGCTGGGTGCGCATGACACTCTTTAGGGATCGTAGACGTCGCATGCTTTGACTGGACGGGGACAGCACCACACCCCTCGTCAGCAGGGTAAAGTGGGTCATGGTGATTCTCAGAATACCACGATGCCACAACAGGGAAATAAGGACCAGAGTGTGGAAATAAAACATGTGTTTGGATCTAATCAGTTTGTGTGGTATGATCAGTCGGGACCATCCAGGGTATGAGGTTCTATTCATTCAAATTCTACCTTGATGCAAGTACTGATTGATACAGGTGCTTAACACTCTTCTATTGTTGCACGTGTGGTTGATTTTCAGGGTTTAAGGGTAGAAAGTATGCCCTCAGTTTTAAAACATAAAACACCTCTGGTTAGAAGAGAGTTTTGAGCCTTCTTGTGTAGATAATGTTGTATCGTTGTGGGAAAGGTTGAGCTAATGTGGAATTTCTAAATGCTTGAGAATGATGTGTATGATGTAATCCTGGGAATGGATTGGCTGGTGGCTTTTAAGGCTCCCATCGACTGTGATGCATGAACATTGGATTTTACGACACATGATGGGGTTAGAAATATCTTTAGAGGAGAGAGGCATGAAAGTCAGGGTGAAATGGGTTTATTAGCCCCAGAAGTGGGTACATTATTGTAATAGTTGTTGGTGTGGTCATTAGAATAGGTAGACGGTGTTGACCAGAGTGCTCTTCCAGCAGTGGTGGATCTGTTCATGGATGTTTTTTGTGAAGAATTCATTATGTTGCCTCCCGTAAGAGAAGTGGAGTTTACGATTTATCTTCATCCAGGTATTAGTCTTATCATTATTCCATCTTATCAGGTGGCACCAGCTTAATTTTGGGAATTCAACATCTAGTTGGATGAGTTAGAAAACAAAGGGTTTATTCGGCCAAGTACGTCTCCATGGGCAATACCGGTGTTTTTTATGAAAAAGGTAGATGTAACATTGAGGCTATGTGTTGATTATCATAGACTTAACCAAGTTATGATAAATATTAGATATCCACTCCCACGAATTGAGGATTTTTTTGACTAGTCGAGGTGCGCCCATTGGTTCTCCAGGATCGACCTAAGTTTGGGATATCATCATTTGCAGGTGAGGGAGGAAGATATTCCTAAAACAGCTTTCAAAAGTAGATATGGCCATTTTGAATATGTGGTTATGCCCATTGGTCTAACAAATACGCCCAAGGTGTTTATGGAATTGATGAATCAGATATTTCAGAGATATTTGGATTCATTTGTGGTGGCATTTGTAGACAATATTCGGTTGTATTAAATGACAATGGTGGAGCATGAACAACAATTGGCGATAGTTCTGGGGATCTTGGGAGATCATTGGATGTATGCCATATTTTCAAAGTGGGACATTTGGATACATGAAGTTCTTTTTTTGGCCATGTGATTTCTAAAAGAGGTGTTTTAGTGGATCCAGAAAAGATTGAGGCTATTATCTGGTGGCAACCGCCGAAGAATGTGTTTGAGATACAGAGTTTCCTTCATCAAGCTTGGTATTTTTGGCATTTTGTTCATGATTATTAACGTTTGGCTTCACCGATGATAGCATTGACAAGAAATAATGTTCCATTCTAGTGGAATGAATAGTGTCTGCAGTGTTTTGAAGAGCTAAAGGAATACCTTACATCAGCACCAAACATGGTTTTTCCAAAACCAGGAAATGGGTATGTGGTGTATTGTGATGCATCGGGATCAGGGTTGGGTTGCGTTCTCATGAGAGGGAATAATGTGGTTGCATATTTTCCACAATAGTTGAGGCTGCATGAGAAGAAAAAACCCAAATCATGATTTGGAGTTTGTAGTAGTGGTCCATCCTTGGAAAGTGTGGCGGCATTATCTCTTTGGTGAGAAATTCACGGTATATACAGATCCTAAGAGCTTGAAGCACATTTTCTCACAATGGGATTTGATCCTAAGGCAAAGGAGATGGATGGAATATCTCTATATGTTTGATTTTGACTTAATGTACACACCAGGTAAGGGAAATTGGGTGGAAGATGCATTCAGTAGAAAATCATATGCTCAGATGCTGAAACTGGCATCAGAACAGTGGTAGTTGATGTCAGCCATAGCCGATATGCGGTTGCAATGTGAGGACCAGGTCGATAGAGCAGTCCTCTTTTCGATTTTGTTGATTCCTGACCTGGTTGGCCCGGTTAGAGAGGCACATATATCCGATTCTGAGTGTGTGACCATGGGTTCGAGAGTCAATGGTGGGGAGACCATTGAAGGTGGACAACTGGATAGAGAATCAGTTTTGTGTTTTTGAAATCAGATGGTTGTACTCGTTTCTTTTCAGGAAGATCTTCTCAAGGCGTATCTTCATTCCAGGTGGGATATTCATCCTAGAATTCAGAAAATGTATAAAGTATTGAAAGCATGGTTCTAGTGGGATGGTATGAAAACAAGAGTAACTATGTTCATTTTGAGATTCTTGACTTGTCAGCAGGTCAAGGTAGAACATCAGACACCATCAAGAATGTTGTAGTCTTTACCAATCCCTGTTTGGAAGTGGGAGCAAACAACAATGGATTTTGTTACAGGTTTCCCAAGAATGGTTATAAATCACGATGCTATTTGGGTGATAGTGGATCGACTAACGAAGGTGGCCCATTTCATTTTGAATTGTGAATATCATATGGTGGAGGATCTTTCCAAAATCTATATCCAGGAGGAGTTAAAGAGGAATGGTGTTCCAGTTTTGATCATATCTGATAGAGATCTATGGTTGACATCTCGTTTATGAAAATCCTTACAGCAATCCCTAGGAACTATTTTGACCATGTGTACGGCGTATCAGCCACATACAGATGGTCAGTCCGAGAGGACGATACAAACTCAAGAGGATATTTTGCAAGCTTTTGTAATGTATTTTGGTGGCTCTAGGGAGGATCACTCATCGTTGGTTGATTTTTCATACAATAGCAGTTATCAGTCATCCATACATATGGCTACGTTTGAAGCGTTGTATGGGCGGTTGTTACGTTCTCCACTATATTGGTTAGAAACAGGTGAGTCCTTGATGGTTGGACTGAGCCTTGTCCATGATACTAAGGAGAAGAACATGTTGACTGGGAAGGTAATAGAGACAGCTCAGAGTCATCAGAAATCGTATACGGGTCATCTTCTACGACCGTTGTCGTTCAAGGTGAGTGATCATGTTTTCTTGAGGATCACTCCTAGGTTGGGACATCGTCGGTTTGGAATTCAGGGATATTTATCTCCAAGGTATATTGGAAATTTTGAAATTATTGAGCAGGTTGGGGAGGTGGCTTATCATTTGGCTTTGCCACATTGGTATAGTGCACTGAAAAATGTGTTTCATGTGTCACAGTTGAAAACATATCAGCCGAATCGTGACCATGTGATTCGATGGGATCATGTTGAACTAGAACCAGATGCTTCGTTAGGGAACATACCAATGCTGGTTGTGGATAGGCAATAGAATGTCTTGCATGATAGAAGCATTGATTTAGTTTATGTTTTGTGTCAGTATTGTCATATTCAAGATGAGACTTGGGAGCGGGAGAAAGCGGTGATCTGGCAGTGACACAAGCTCTTTTGGCAAAGGGTGGGTTCACTACATTCCGAGGACGGAAAGTCCAATGGTTGGGAGAATGAAGTACCCAAGATATGAGTTATGTATCCTTTTTTATTCATTTTTATGTGTTTAAATTTCATGGTATTTGATGGGAATATTTTGGGAGAGTTTGGAATGATTTTGGATGAGTTTGGAGGCTTTTAAAGGGGTGCACGTTTGAGCAGAGTTAGAGGAAACCATGTGAGATCTCTAGGAAACCGTGCAAGGGATATAGTAGGCTTCACATAGCCTATACACAGTTTTACAAACAATGTAAGGAAAATATGCAAACCCTTGCTCTCGGGGCAGTAGCGTGCGCACAGTTAGTGCACGGTTTGCCAAACTGTGCGGGCTAACCGTGAGACCACATAAAAATAGGGTTATAAGTTCCAGGCTCCCTCGGGATTACCCTATTTCACCCCAAACATCCTCCCACTCATGACTCAATCAGGACTTTTGGTTCTTAGAGGACGGAGGGGCTCTCCCACTCAATTTGGAAGCATTTTGAAGAGGTTTCTTGGCAGATTGAAGGTGGTTTCTCTGGGGTATGTCTCTCTTCTTGTTTCCCTTGTGTTTTCTTCTAGATCAACATCCCTCTATTTAGTCATTTTCATGATCTACACTTTTTGTGTGTATATCTATGTTTGTGGTTTCATTGGATGATGTTATAAAGGCTTGTGAATGATAGGGAAAGGGATCTAGAGAGGTTTCAATGGTGCCTTCACCATATTTGAGGTGTGGGGGCTTGTAGGTCGATTTCTCAGGAACCCTAAAGGTAGGTTTCTTATCTCTCAACTCCACGTGTTTATAATTAGTGTTTCTGTGTTATAATTAGTTATTGTGCTGAAAATTAATTGTGATTTATTATGTGAAATTGGTTGGAAATCCATTTGTGGATTTTGGTAAAAGGGGGTTTCATGGTGAAATGCTATTGTGGTGGATTTTAAAATGGTGATTTTAAAATGGGGTGCTATGGTTGATTTTTGAAAATTATTGATGGAATAGTTTTAAATTAAATTTTTGTTTTATTTAAATGTTGTTTGGGATGGAAAGTGATTTTCATTAAAAGGTTGATATATTGATGTGCATTAATATGAAATGAAATCGGTTGGTTGCATGTGGATGTGACCTTGGAGGGTTATATGCTTGGTTGTGATTGATTGGAATATTTTGTGGAAGTGGAGGTAAGTTGCAATATAAAAAGTGGATGGATAGTGGATGGAAGGTCCACCATCAATGGATATGTGGACAGGAAGAGCCAATAGGTGTGAATGGATAAACGGGTTGGATGGAATTTCCACCATTTGGTTGTTTGGTTGTTTGGCGTTTTTGTTGTTTGCTATGAATTTCTTTGCATGTTGGAAATTGTTTTGCTATGGTGTGAATGATGAAATATATTGTGGCATGTTTGGTTAGCTTTCCCTTGGTTGCTTAGTTTGGGTGTGATGGCTTGGTAAGGGCATGTTTGGCTTATACAAATGGTTATACATGTGATTATTTTATATAAATTTTCTTATATAAATGTGCTAACGGTTTTATCCTAGTGGCATGTGTAGGTAAATCATTTGGGTAAATCCTACTGAGTTTTAGTACTCACCCCCTGCTTTGGCATGTAGGTGTCTTTGCAGATGTCGTATACCGTGACGTGGGAAAAGATAAGGCATCACCCTCCTTTAATGGAGCATTGTGATCCCTTGGTGGAGCTTGGACCTTGGATCTTGGTGTGGAGCTATGGTGGTGTCCTGGATTGTGCTGTTTGGTTGATTAGTTTCCGAAGTGTACTCAGATGTTGTGTAGACACTTTTGGTTGTATTGGTTTTCAGTTGTGTTGTGGAACAAATTTGTTGTCTTTTGGGAATGCATGGTTGGGTAATTTGTTTGACATGCATCATATAGTGGCTATTATTGGATGGATTGGTTGGTTTTTTAGTAAGGGAAAATCATTCCCCAACATGACCTTGATGCCCTCAGCATATATTGACAACCTTTGGCGTCTTGGGAACGTTGCTTAAGGCCAAGTATCCCTCACTGCCTCCTCATGTCAATGAGGTTGGGGCGGGGTTTTACATTGTAGGAACTCTCTCAGACTGTGCCTATAAACTATTTCATTGCTAGGTTGATTGAAATTTTCTTGTAGTGGGTTGTTTAGGGTTTGGTTCACATTCTCAACCACTCTTTTGACCTCCATTTTTTCTTCCTTTTTATTCCATTACAATTCTGTCATGTGTTTTTCTATTTCAAGGTTTTCATTTTCTATGGTATAATACTTTTACCTTGTTTACATATAGTATAAAGTTAGACAATTTTTTTTAAATTTTCTATGATAATTTGTTTATAGTTTTTTTATAGTTTTTTATATTTCTATTTTTTTATATTTTTTTAATCGTTTATATTATTTTTTATTTCATTTCTGTTTAGGTTTTTTTATTTTTATATTGTTTTTATGTGAATTTTTGTTTTGTTTATTAAATTGATCACATGTGCCCTCCCTAGCAACAACACTAATGTTTTTTATCACACGTTGTTGAGCATGAGAAAATTGTAATTTATAAAACTAATTAATACCTAATAAAGTGGTAATATTAGTTTGAACCACATGAAGAGAATAATTATTTTCCTTAATGACCAAACAAAATCCAAATAAAAAAAAATTAAGAAAACACACAAAAAACATACATTGGTGGTGGTGATGAAATAGTGGATTGAGGTTAATTTTGTGTGAATATGAGATTGAATGAGTACAGGTAAGAAAGACAGAAAGTTATCCAGATGAAAAGAAGAAAAACCATCAATGGATGAGCATGGGGAATTTGGATTCCCAGCTTCAATATGATTTATTTTGTTCATTCACTTAAAACAAAATATCTAGATATGATGAAAGTGGTTGGCCATATTTCTCATTTGGTCAACCTATGAATGAATAATCCCTACAGTTCTTCCACTGTAGAAGCCATTCCATCATCTTTCATGAAAAACTGACGATCAATGAGTTGAAATTAGATGATTAACTTAGCGAGTCGATTTCTCTTGAGCTATAGTCATTTTTCAATGTAATACCCAAATTAAAAAATTCCCAAATATTAATTTAATCAATATCATCTTCCACTGATCGTGATGATTTGAAGGAAATTTTTCAAAAATTGAGAGAGAGAGACAATACAATGAATCAAAAGTGTATGTGAATAATAAATTAATAGGTTAAAATAGCACCACTAATTCCCCCAAAAGGATATTACATAAGCTTCATGATTGAATTCAATATATTAACAATGTTTTAAATGAATATATTCATATTATGGAATGCACTAAAATAGAGAAAAGATAAATATGTATCACCTCTGTGATTGATATAAATTAATATCTAATATCTATACAATTATTGTTTCTCTATGGTGATGATGACATGTTCTACAATGGCGTAGTCAAATCTCCCACCTGGGGATTATGGAAGGGTGTTTGTGATGGTGATCTGCTCTAGGCTTTGCTGCTCGAGGATGCAATTGTGGAATCTACTCGTGGAATTATAGTCTAGAAGTGGTTCATGAATGCTTCCTGGATGATATCCAAGTCATGGAATGATTCCTATACTCCTTAAAATATTTTCTCTACATGATGAATATTCTTTAATGTGTGTGAAAAATGAAAAATTTTCTCTCCCACCTCTATACCTTCTGTAGTATTCTTCCGTCTCTCTCCAATCTGTGTCACAACTCGTCAATCAGTAACATAGCTTCCATGTGGCAAGATCACCTTGCTCCTTCCTCTTTGATAGTCATCAAAATAGGTTCTCCAATAACTGAATGAAAAGTACCCCCGTAAACCAAGATCCTCCACTCCTGTAATAAAATTAATCATGAAAAAAAATGAATGACTTAATTAAATAACGTCTTATATATTTTTTAAAAAATAAGGTAAATATATATATATATATATATATATGTAAATAGAATATTTAAAAAGTGAATAAAAATAAATATATAATTTTTAAAAACCTATATTTATCATAAGATAAATAATTATAATTGTAATTATTAAACAATTGATGTATTAATAAATATAAATTTAATTGAACTATTAAATTTAATTTATTGGTACAATCAAAAAGTAAAAATCATATAAATTTATAAATTATCATTATTATGTTATTATATAGTTTCGTTATTACTATTATGAATTATTACAAATATATATGTTATTATTATAGATATATTATATTATATATTAAATAATTAAATTAAATAAAAAGAAATAAACAAAGGGAATTCAAATGAGAGAAAAGGAAGTGGGGGATTCACGTAGAAGGGGATGTTAGGGACATGTAGCAGATGACAGTGAGGTGTAGGGAAGGTGTGGAGGGAAGTGTGGGGAAAATGGTTCTGGCGCAACGGTGGTGCAAGTGGGGGATTGGCTGATGGAGGAGAAATGGTGAGGCAGTTTGTAGGTAGGGGAGGCGGGTCGCGAGATGTTCAAAATGGTGGAGGTCTGGACATCTCCTATTACTAGTAACAAGTGTTGAAGAAGGGGGAGGTGTGGGTTAAACTGGTGGAAGCGGAGGAGTGGATTGTTGGCTATACAAGCCGAAAAAAATAGAGGAATAATAATGGGACAATAAAAAACAACAAAGAGCCTTCAAAATTTTCTATTTCACACACAACCATTCACAGATTGCATATGCTCCCATATTTATAGGGTATTAAACTAAACCAAAATGGACAACCCATGAATTTAATAAAAGGAAAAAAAGCAACATAAATGATTTTCATGTGAGAATTGGAAGCATGTGGAAATGAGAAGTCACATGGGAAATTGTATGCATTGGGAAAGCTACAGACTCCTCTTTATTTTATTTGATTTGTATTTCCAATACTCCGCTTCAAACCAAAACCAGCTTCATCTCGAGCATCATTCTTGGCCATTTGAACGCATACGTAGGTAGTGCCTTTGTGAAAATATCTTCCACTTGTTTCGTATTATGGAAATATCCCAATTTTTTCGTTTTATGTTTCACATGATCCCTGAGAAAATGAAAATTAGTATTAATGTGTTTGCTTCTCCCATGCTGTAACGGATTTTTGGCTAGTTCAATATCTGACTTGTTATCCACATATATCACCATGGATTCATATAGTGGATGCTTTATCTCCTGCATATTTCTCAACCATACTCCCTCACAAATAGTAGAGGATGGTGCCACATACTCTGCTTCACATGTGGATAAAGAATCCACACTCTGATTCCTTGAATTCGAGATGAATGTATCAGATCCATGAAAATATACATGCCCAGTGGTGATTTTCCTTTCATCATGGTCACCTCCCCAATCACTGTCTCACTAACCATATAGATTTTCTTCTTTATTGTATGGATAAAACAGACCAAAATCCAATGTTCCTTTGACATACCTGAGGATTTGTTTTGTAGCTATCTAGTGTGACTCTTTCGGTGCCTCCATATACATGCATAGAATCTAAACAATATATACAATATCTGGCCCTGTGATTGTGAGGTACCTCAGGCTTCCAATTAGACTCTTGAATAGAGCCGATTCAATGCTTCTTCATTCTCCATATTTTTTCCGTTTCATGCTCGTTGCTACCGTTGTGTTTACATCATTACAATCTGCCATTTTGGATTTTTCAAGAAACTTCTTAGCATAACTCTTATGAGATATATAGATGCTGCCATGTTTTTGATTCACTTCAATGCCTAGAAAGAAGGACATAAGACTTCCATCGGTCATCTCAAACTCTTTAAACATGGACTCCTTGAAATCATCGAACATCGGTCGACAATTACCTGTAAAAAAAAATCATCAACATACAAATATGTAATAAGTATATCCCCTCGATCATTCTTCTTGATGTAAATTGCATGCTCATATGGACATTGGGTGAATCCATTCTCTCTTAGATAGTTGTCAATGCATGAATTACAAGTGCGCAGATCCCTCTTCAACTCGTAAAAAGGTTTCATCAGTCGATATACATTGTCTTCCTCCCCTTTCATAACCAAGCCTTCAGGCTGGTCAATATAGACCTATTCCTCTAGAATTCCATTCAGGAATGCAGACATCACATCCTGTTGGTAGATCATCCAATTATGATGGACAACAAGGGATATAGTCATTCTTTCAGTGTCAAGGTGAGAAATAGGAGTGAATAATTCTTCGTAGTCCACCCCATACTTCTGTTTGTACCCCTTTGCTATAAGTCATGCCTTGTATAGATCAATTTCTCCATCAACATTTCTCTTTATTTTGTACACCCATTTGACACTAATACTCTTCAGGTTTTCTAGCAGTGTATTCATATACCACATGTTATTTCTCTCTATCGCACAAATTTTTTCTTCCATATCCATTCTACAACATTCTCCCCTCTTGGATTCCTAAAATGTAAGAGGCTAATGATCTGCATACAAGAAAAGAAGATTTACCTCTTCAGTTCGCTCATAAATATCCCTCTGATTTTTCATCTTTATAGGATCCATAGTTGAGGATGAGCAGGCAAAATTTTGATTTGATGGAGTTCTTTGAGGAGTGAGCAAATTTACCACTAGACTTCTTCCAACTGATGATGTGCCAAAAGAAGTTTTTGAGGGTGTTTTCTCCTGATAATCATGCATTTTTCAGGAACGTCTATCTCGACTGGAGAATGCTTATTAGATTATTCATCATTCCACTTCCATGCTTCTTCCTCACTAAATAACACCTCTCTACTCACCAATAATTTATTGGTGAGTAGATTGTAAATCTTGTAGGATTTAGAGGCTTCACAATAGCTGAGGAAAATCCACTTTTCACGATGATCATCATGTTTCCTTCTTCTTGCTTCTAAAACATTAGCGTAGGTGACACACCCGATGATTCTTAGGTGCACTACGCTTGGTTTGTAGTCGCTCCACACCACTTGTGTTGTAAAGTTCCTGATGATATTTGTTGGACACCGATTGAGAAAGAAGGCAGTACATGTCACTGCCTCTGCCCAAAAAATCTTTGGTAGACCTTTCTCCTTCAGCATGGTTCTCATCATGTCGAGGATAGTGCGGTTCTTCCTTTCAGCGATGCCATTCTGTTGTGGTGTGTAGGCTGCAGTATATTAATATTAGATACCATGTTCCCTATATAAATCTTGAAATGAATTTGAGGTTTATTCTCCACTTCTATCAGATCTAAGAACATTGATCATTTGGACACTTTCAGTTTCAACACGAGCTTTGAATGTTTTAAAGATAGGTACAACATATGATTTTTCTTTGATGGAATACACCCAAAAAATTCTGCTGAAATCATCAATAAAGGTAAAAAAAATACATATCAACTCCATGTGATGGTGTTTCACATTTTTCAGAGATATTTGTGTGAACAAACTAAAGTGGTTCTGTTTCTCTTATAGACACTCCACTTGGAACAAAGTTCCTTTGTTGTTTGCCGAGTGTACACACCTCACACACATTATTTAGAACTTCAATCGTTGGCAAGCCACACACCATGCTTGATGATGGTAGAAGTTTAAGCCCACTAAAATGGAGATGCCCAAAAAGAAAATTCCATCTCTAGGAATCATTCTTCATGAGCCCAAACAAACAATCCTCAGACATCGTGTTGATATGCAGCGGAAACATGCAATTCTTTGACATTTGGACTTGAGCGACAAGTCTCTTGTGAGCATCCCATATAGAAAAACTAGAATTCTCCATGTGTATAACATACCCCTTATAAAGTGGTTGGCCAAGAAAGATGATATTTTTTTCATGCTTGGTATTTCATACACATTAGAAATGTAATTCGACTCACCATTCTTCAGATAGATTTTTTTTCTCTTTTTCCAATCACGGGTACCTTTAAGGAGTCGCCAATGCTCACATTTCCACAAAATTCTTTTTTGAGTTCCTCGAACAATTATTTTTTACCACTCATGTGGTTTATTGCACCCATGTCGAGGTACCAAACATCTGGGCATTCACATGCCTTTTCTTGTGTGAGGAGGAGTGTCGTACCTTCTTTTTCATGGAGTAACATTTCCTCATAGTCGGATCATTCATCATGATCTAACTTGCTCCAAAAATCAGATGAAAAATGGCCGAATTTTTTACAGTTGTGGTATTAGATGTTCTTTGTATTTCTACAACCACGCGTGAATCGGCCCCCACCATTTCCTCTTCCACGAAATTAGGTAATGTTATGTTGCTTTTTTTTATTTCTTGGAGGATTTCCACGCCCTCTACCTCTTGCACGATGATTGACTCATTGCATTTGGTCATTCTTTTGATTTTGTAGAGTCATCTTGGACTCTAAGGAATGCTCTGTTGTTGAACCTGCATTCTTCTGCATTTTCTGCTCATGTACTTGCAACGATCCCATCAGTTCTTGAATCGACAATTATTCCAAATATGTTGACTCTTAGATTGCGAAAACCACATGCTCGAACTTGGTTGTGAGAAATCGAAGTGCTTTCTCAATAAATCGAATATACTCCACTTTTTCACCATTCCTTTTCAAACTTCTAACGATGAAAATTAGTCGGGAGAAATAATCCGAAATACTCTCACCTTCCTTCATTCACTCCACTTCGAACTCCTCCTGTAATGTTTGAAGATTGACCCGCTTCACATGATCAAATCCTTTTAAAATGGTGACAAGTATATCCAAATATTTCTTGCACGATGTTTCATAGATAATTTTTTCGAATGCTGATTCATCCTCCCCTTGATAGAGAAGGAACACAGCCTTGTTTTCTTTCTTCCTAGGATTTTTGACGGTCGTCTTTTCTCCTTTTGTGAAGGTGGATTCTTCCTCCATAGTGGGTACAATATACCCATCAGTGATGATCTCTCGTAATTATTGCGACCAGAACAATGCCTTCATTTGAATCCACCACCTATCGTAGTTGTCCTTAGACAGATCTGGAAATTGTGGCTGAATTGCGGTGGTCATCATCAGAAATTGGAGGATGCTTTGGTACTACCCTCTAATACCAATTTGTTGGCTATACAAGCAGGAAAAAATAGAGTAATAATAATGGGAAAATAATAAACAACGAAGAGATTTTATTCTTTTCTATTTAAAACAGAACTATTAATGGATTACATATGCTCCCATATTTTTAGGGTATTATACTAAAAAAAATTGATAGCCCATGAATTTAATAGAAGGAACAAAAAACAATGCAACATAAATGAATTTCTTGGAAGAAGAGGATGCATAAGGAAATGATAAGACACATGGGAAATGGTATAAATTTGGAAACAAACAGACTCCTTTTTATTTGTTTTGGTTTGTAATTCCAACACGGATTTAGGTCATTCGAGATTCAGTTAGTGGAGGCTACAGATATCTTCATCACACTAGTTGCACAGAGTGTTTCCTACAATTCTGATGTGTGACCTATTTATGATATCAGGGTGTTTTTGATCTTCAATTACATTAGGTTTACATTAATTTTTCCCATGATATATTCTGTTTTGATCAATTTTTTACTTCTTAAGTTCCACCGAGCCCCAATTATTTGTGCTGCCATTGTATTTTATGCTCTATTGTAGCGGTAGTGTCTCACAGGAGAGGAAGAAAAATTGTGACTCCCAGTCAGTGTTGTTGAATAGTTGAATGTGGGAAGGGGGGGTGATGGTGGATCAAGAAAAGGGGTAGTGAAAGTGGCGACGAGATTAGGATTGTTAATTAAAATACATTATTTCAACATTTAAAATACACTTGAAAATGATAAAAATATATGGAATATTGAATTAAAATTTAGTCGCATCAGCCACCATTCTGAGATGAGGATTGTTCAATGTTTAACCCTTAGTATTACAATAATGGTATGATACTCATATGGAATTAATCTTATTATAATAAATAATTTAGGGAATGCGCATGGATAAATTAATGGATGGAAGAATCAGATTGATGTATCATTTAAAATTCTTCATAACATTACATACATATTCACTATTGAATTGTTAATGATCCATGACGAATGGATTCCATTTTAGTCTTTTTAAGTCCATCACAACCATAATATTGACATACACCATGACCTCTATCAAAGCCATTTTTGCATCTAACACAATGACCTAGGTAGACAGACATAAACACCCATATCTAATGTTTATGAGATCTTGGACATTTTCCCTTAGAACAACGTCCACCAGAAGCATGATGAGGTTCTTATTTCCTTGAATCACATGAGCTACCCTATCTTCTATACTCATGGACACAATCAAACCTATTAGTTTTGTTACCTGTTTTACATGGGGCATACCATGGACCACCACCACATACACCACAATCGTTGTGTATACAATGTTAAATAAAAAAGAATCCAAAATTGCTAAAATCTTTTGAAATTTAGACCAGGATCTTAAAAACATGGATCAACCCAAAAAATTTGAGGAGATTATGGAATTAAAGAATAAAATTTAAATAAAAATATTATGGCTTTATATTTGAGGCCTCTTTGTTGTGGGTCCTTGATTTTTTTTCATAATAAAATAATCATTCCAATTACTAAATATAATTTAATTTTATGGAAGAAGGTTAAGTTCCATGGCATTTATTTTGAACCACTATTTCACCCTATTGAGTGGTGGATTCCACTCGATATTATTATGATCACCAGTACCAAATCTCTCGGATCTAGTGCTCATAATATCATACATTACAAAATTTCATTAATATCATCTAAATAATAATGGATATAAAGATCTATTATTTCAAAATTAATAAACATTATTAAATCTCTTATATAAAATGTTATTTTTCATTTGAAGATTTTGAGAATTAGGGAATAATATAAATAGTTAAATCCCTTGTTCGTTCTTTAACATTGACAACATTCACATTATATATGATCTTCTTAATTCATGATAAGTCTTTAATGTCTCCAAAAAATTATTTCAGGAATGTAATCCTTCTAATCCTATCACATGTACTACTTTTCTTCATTACATTGTGATACTAAAACACAAGAATGGGGGATATGAAACACTCAGTATGGGAGATATAGTACTGAAGTAATCATGGAATACACAAGGTATAAATATTACGGTAGAAATATGTAAACAACCTAAAGAAATAATAATTTTTAAACTAGGATAATGATATATCCATGAAAATAAATTAAAATACTGATATCATAATACTAATATCTTACTGATGGAATTCATAATTACGTACATCAAAAACCTACCGTCAAGGCCTTATTCTATGACATTATACTTTTCTTCGATAATACCGTCATGATATCTTACTGAATTATAATGTAATGTAATAAATAATCAAAACAATTTTATTTCATTAAACCCACCGATGAATGGAGAGGATTTATAATTCTAGGCCCCACCCATCACTTGATTATTTCTAGTGCAATCACAATAAGATTCATAATGACCATTCATACCATTTGATGCAAAATTTATTACTCAATAAGACATGGATATCCATATAATCGGGTAAAAAAAAATTAAATACATAATTAAACTATGTTAGTAGTCAATAATCATCATGAATTCTAATACTTTTCTCCATTTCAATAAAGGGATAACATCATCATAACCAAAACTAATAAATAAGGTTTATGGTTAATCATCAGACAATAAAATTTCCAATAATCATCATGATTAATATAATATGATACTATATGAAAATAATTTACCCCTTAAAAATAAAATACCATAATTTTTAGGAGGAAATAAAATAATATATTTTATTGAAAATATCATTTTTACACTCTATATAACAATAAGTATACAACTAAATTAATACTAAAATAAAAATTACACAATCCATCTAGAGAATGAAAGTGGACAGATTCAAAATAACATATCATAAATAGTGAGAAATATTTATCAAAAGTTTTATTTGGAAGGATTTTACATCACCAAAAATCAATTTTGAATACCACATAATGAAAATAAAATTTTATAGTGTTTCTTACTTATATGAAATATGTTCATGGAAATAATCATAACTCACATGATTAAAATTATGTTACTAAAATCATTTACTAATGAGAGAAAATTGAATCAACAAATACTTGAATGAGGGAATATGATTTGGATTGTAAATTCCATAATGTAAGACAATTTTTATAAAAAAATATCCATGTGTAGTGAATACACCATTCAAATAAAACAAGGTGCAATAAATGTATTCAATATTAATAAAGTAGAATTGAGACGAAGAAAAACCTTATCGTTGAAGTAAAACATTAATAAAAACCCATTGAACAAGATAGATTGTGATTGAACATAAAATACCATTATTAAAATATTATTCATGTATTAAATATCATATAGGTTGTATATACACCTCAAAAATTAAATTAGGTTTCTATACCAAAATTATCCTTAGGAGATGAATTATAGACGAAAACCCTTACCTCTTATTCTTGACTCCCAAAAATGTAAATTTCCTTCATGTATCATAATAATATATTAAACATTCAATTAATTCATAACCTTAGTCAAATTTATTTTCATTTGTAATATTTTAAAATAGTAATTATGTTCAGGAATTCTATTATTTCCCACAATAAGTGTTTATAGTTTGGATCATTTATACTTGTTTCATAATAGCAATATCCATGTTAATTATTCATTAAATTTTAATCATTACTATATTAACAATGTTACTTCTAGGGATTATTAAATTTTTTTATGTTTTTTAATCTACATTTATATGTCTCTTAGTAATTATTCATGAAGATAAAAACAGTAAAAAACATGCTTTAATGATTCTTGATGAAAGATGTGCGCTTTCATAATTAAAGAATTAAATATTGATATAAAACCTATATAACCAAAAAATAATTAATTAAACCTGTATACTATATTACTTCAAAAAATCTTATCCCAGAGTGATTCATGATATTAATTCATAGTATCGTTGAATTAGGTGAGTAAACCAACTTAAATATGAACATACCATGAATTAATGAATGATTATGAGGTTGTTTAGTTTTAAATTATTTATATAAATAATAAAATAATCTAATTTGGTGATTTTTATGGTGATATATCTTTCTTTGAAATAATTATAAAGATAATTTAATTTATATAGAGTCATTACTTAAAAAAGAGGTATTATTTTCCCCACAGTTCACACATTTTAAATGATTGAATTAATGATAATTATTTATTGATAATACAATTAATATGATTTTTAACAGGGAATAACAGAACTATAATGATATAAAAAACTAAAATATTATCCTTTAATACCTTCCTTATATACCACACATCCAATTATAATTTTTATTAATCCACTTTAAGGATAAGTGGGAAACCAATATACACACAGAAGGAAAACTACGTGCTGAAAGAGCTCACTAAATTGTTAAACACAAGACTAAGGTTATTAGAATAAGATGCTCTATATAATTCCCAGTGCAGAGTACTATCCTGGGTGTCTAGATCCATCCTGATATGTTCTTCTAGGTGAGAAATCATTATGTATGTTATCTAGATGAATTCCTCCATGGTGATTATGCAATGGTTAAAGCCTCGGGCTATGATTCGGTCTTGCTTGCCTATCTATGATTCTTTCTCCTCTGTGGCATCATTCTGCAAACATCGTTCATAGATCCTTAATATTTTTTTATTGAGGCGGTTGGCTAAAGAAAATTTTCAAGCATCTCTTCCTTAGAGTGGAAGATGAGCCTCAAACACTCCGCACACTCTTCGTCTGTTACACTTGGTTCTCTTCTTGTGTCCCAACTTTCCCCGTCTCGAAGACCATTGCTTTCCTTGCTTCCACATTTCTTAGCCAACCTGGTTTCCATTGGTTTTGGCAGATGAGATTAATCTTTAATCCCCTTGGATTTTTTCCCCTGGACCACTATGCATTTCCCCAAGTCACACTTTCCTTTTTCCCCTTTTTCATTCTTCGGTTGCAGGGACATTTCCTTTGGGTCTAATCCAATCTATCAACTGAGAGTTGGCTGAAACTATCATCACCTGAATCCTCATCCACTTTTGACAATGATTGTTCTTGAGTTCCAAGACCTTCAAATCAGTTTTCACTTTTACCCCAGGTCCATCTTTGAGATCCCTCAGCCTACTGGAGGAATCCAAATTGCCTACTTTAACCGCCAAGTTATTCTTCTTCCCCTCACTCCCAATCATCTGAAAGGAGGACTTCAGAATGATCATTTTTGGATCAAGATGTCCCAGTACACTAACCCCATCTTGCCTTCCTTGACAGTGAAGAGAGCTTGCAGCCACCTACAAGAATGACTTCCCTTGCAAAGGCTTAACAAATGGTTCAACCTCCTTTACAAATTCGCCCTCATTGATCTCACTACACGAAATCAGACCTATGGGATGCTCGTATCTACAACCCATGAATTGAGAATGCTGGTTAGATTCCTCCCATTGCCGAACTTGAGGAAACCTATAGCCATGGGCCTCGCTTACAACCTTCACCACACCATTATAAAAAATTCTGTTCGAGACCGGATGCTCTATCTCATCCACATTCAATGATAGCTCTTTATCCTTTCCTTCCACCTGCCCTGAGTCCACTCCATTCACCTACAAGGAGCTGATCCCTATATCCTGCCTTAACCGGGCTAGGACATCCATGGCCCATTGCGAGGATGTACTGGCCACCACATCCTTCACTTATCCTGTAACTTCTATGTATTTTACAATAATCATGTTGGGGACTTGAAATTTATTTAGTATTCAACTTGGAAATGACGGCCTTATTTTATTTAATTTTAACATGAAGATTTTGGAAGTGGCATAGGGGTTTTGGATGATAAAAATGGCAAAGTTCCATGGATAAATTAAAATCAAAGGTTTTTCTTGATGTGTTGAATATGTTACCCTTTTATAAGTGAAGGTAATGGTAGTTTTAAGATAAAACCTTACATTTTCAATATTGTAAGTTTACTATTCATGTTTTAAAGTCGAAAAAATGGAAAAAATAGTAGAGGACATTTATTCAGGGTCAAAAAATTACATCAAAAAATCTTTTAAGACAACTTTGTTTATTTTATAATTTTTTTTAAAATTTTCCATTTATTAAAAATATCTTTTACAATGGTAATTAATTTTTAAAACATAGAAATTATTTTCAATGAAAAATAAAAATATTTAACTTCTATACAATTATTACTTCTAATTGAAAATTTTAAAATATTTTTTATCAAATATATTTTTAAAATTGGTAAAAATTTATTTTTAAAATAAGTACACTTAATTACATCAAATTTGTTTTTAGATAAGTAACATTTTGATGCTTTAAATTTATAAATAAGGTAAAATTATCTTAGAAAAATATTTAATGACATAAATTGAATTATTAGAAAAATTAAAGTACAGGAGTCTTTAGTGGAAATAAAAAAACAAATATAAATTGAAATATGTTGGATTCTATTAAAAGAAACAAAATTGTTTTTATTTTTAAATAACATTTTAATTTGTTATAGAAAAATTTTCTAGAGGTTTTCAATGATCAAATAATTTTTTAAATTGAATAATTATATCCCTAAAATTAGTATTTGATTACATAAATGTTTTTCTAAATTTATAGTTCATTCCTATAATACTTTAATGTTATGTAAAATCCAAGTTTCATAAAAATCAAATATATGATAACCATACCACAAGGGTCTTCGTATTTATATATCAATATCTAGTAGTTGATGAAAACAAACATGATGTTGGAAATTTAAAATTTTACATTAAAAACTCACTAAAAAATTATTTAGTAGTATTTGCATAGAATTTTAATTACTCACATTATTATTGAATATTATCTTCCTTATTGATAATAAATATTATGAAATTGATTCACATAATTCTCAAATCTCTTTCAAATGAAGAAATAAATATTTGTATCTTCTCTCTTAGACTTACAATTGTGATTTTAATGACATTACTCTGAACAGTTATAAGATTTACCCATACCATTATGGATATTTCCCCCACATTTCGTCACTTAATTTTAAAATATAGGAAATAAAAATTTTCTATTCTTAATTTTCATTAGTTTTTCTTTAATGTGAATCCATATTTATCTTCCTTGGTGTCATTGTGACTACCAATATGTTCACATTATTAATCATATTAAATGATAAATGTTTTCCCAGAATCAAAAGGTTAATACAACTAGATCGTATCCCATTAGGTTTTTTATTTAGATAGTATCAACATTATCCACATAATTCATTATTAACTTGGTTTCTTCAATCCTTATATATTACAAACACCAAAATATTTAACATGAATGATGATCTTTATAATATAATTATCATAACTAATCAAAAAAAAAATTAACCTTAAGTTTCCTCACCTTTTACTATTATCATGTTAGTCCATATGTTCTACATCACAACTTCTAGAAGACTCAATTTAGCCTATGTCACTATTCCTTTAACATGTATAATTTTTAGTTCAAACTAGGTAACATTGAGTTTGGAGCTCTCATTCTTATAAATCAAATCATTAAAATAGAAATCCAAAATTATAACAAGCTTCCTCAAAATATTCTAAACCCACTATTCATTGAAATAAATGATCTACAAATCCCACTTATTCTTCCTCAAATAACATTATTAATTCATATAATTATATAAAAATGTATGAATATACCCTAATACTATACTCACAATTACATATATTTTAGAAAACCTATTTTAATCTCCATGTCAATAAACTATAGTTATGTTATATATTCCTCTTAAAAATTATCTAGATCTTTAAACCTAAAATGGTATTAAACACATGTTTATAAGCGAGCACACAAGTCAATTTTTTAGAATAATGTGCAAAATTAGATATACATCACCCAAAATATTATGCATAAACTTTTAATTAATTTTTTAATCAATTCAATATATATTAATACTATTTTACTCATTTTTATTGAAATTACTCAACCCTTTATAACATTAATGTGAATCTTATTTTAAATACTTGAGTTATTAATACCATAATCATGTGTTCTTCCATATTTATCCCTAAAACTAAAAAAATGAAAAATTCACTTTTCAATTTCATTAATATGATATAATATATGTTTCCATACCATTAAAATAAAATTACCAAAGAAAAATTAATTGATGATTCATAAACTCCTCATGACTTTTATAATATACTAGAATATCATTGATATATATCACTCACTGATAAAAATAAGTATGTGTTTCAAGATTATTGTAATATAATTGTCACTACCATAGGTAGGACTATGAAATTTACATTTACTATTATAATAATAAAATAATAATATTCTCAAACATTTAACTATGGTCCCTTATTCCTTTATAATAATTTTCTATGTCTAGGTACATAAATTCTTCATATTCATTTTAATGATTTATTCTAAACAAATAGTAAAATAAAAATGGTTATGATAATACGAAAAAATTAATATAAATATATATATATATGTATATTTCTTCCCTTATGATACCATTATTTTTATCATATGAATCGTTTGACCCACCTGTGACTTTATCTGTTCAATGCTATGGTATCCATATTAATTTTTATATTACTTTTTCTATAAAAATTAGTTTATATAAATCTTAAATCCGTCACATATTTTTTGTAAATAGAATGTCATTGACCAAGATAGATCACAAGGAGATTCTCAGAATGTGTGTTGTCTTAGGCCCACTCATAATGCATTTGGGTGATGATTGAGTCAATGTTAGCCAAATATTTTTAGGGAGACTACCTCTAGGTGCATATTTTCCACATTCATATCCAAATTACAGTATCTATATGGGGTATTATTGTTATAAATAACCACATAATATCTACTTAACCAAAACATGAGGATGTTTCTAAATACATTGAATTATTCTAAGGGTTTTCATTGATGCTTTCTTATCTTAATACCAACATAAAATGTGAATTTTTTTGATAACAATAAACAATATACATATCCCAAAAGGTTATATATATTTGAAATTATGATAAATAAAAACTTATCAATCGTTAAATTATCCTAAAAAACAGTCCAAATATAAAAGGCTATCTAAAGAATTCCTTTGATACCAAATGTGATTCCTTGAAGCTCTACTCCTAAATCTTGTGCTCGTAAAGTCATATATTACATACTTTATTTGACATCATCTATGAAATAATAGATATAACCATCTATAATTACAAATTCAATAATTATTATTCAATCTCTAACAATAAAATGAAATTTTTAGTTTTACAATTTTATAGAATTAGGAAAAAACATAAACTGATAAGTCCTATATTTTTTTGTCATAAATTTAAAATTTTCCCAATATATTTGAGAATATTTAATTCAATATATGTCTGGAACGTATCCCTAAAATTGTATGATGTGTCTTATCCTTATAAACATGACACAAGTACTATTTTTTCTCTAATAGAGAAAATGCATACAAAATAATTGGTGAGCTCAAATGATCAATAAGGGAAATATATAACTAAAGAAATAATGACATAAACATGATATAAATGTTATAGAAATAATTTGTTAAATGTGTAAAGACATTATCAACATGGAACTAAGATAATGTTATATCCAAGAAAATAAATGAAATTTTTTTTTTAAATAAAAATGATATCAAACTATTGAAATGAATAATGTTGGACATCAAAAACCCACAATCCGGACCCTATGAAATGAATCTTTTATTTTCATCGAGACTATAATCCAGAATTCATGCTGAATTTTGGAATGCATACCCAAAATATAAAAACCTATTTTTTCTCATGATACCTAATTATTAATCAAGGGGACATATATTTTTGGTCCCCACTCATCACATGATTATGCTTACTGAATTCACAATAAAATACATCAATCTAATTTATACAATTCTATGAGGAACCACTTACTCAATAAATCATGGATATACATATAAAAAGAAATATGTAATTAAAATACATAATGAACATGTGTTAGTAGTCAATAATCATTATTGTTTTTTATAATTCTCTCCTTGTATATAATGATAAAGCATTATCATAACCGATCTGGATAAATAAGGTCAATGGTAAGAAAATACACAGTAAATTCTCCAATCATCGTACAAATTAGGAAAAAATATGGTACACAAATAGATTTCCCTATATAAATTTAATATCATGATTTCTTATTTTAAATCATCCAATATGTGTCATTTAAAATGTGATGTTCACCCCATATATAATAATGAGTGTACATCTAAATCTATACTAGAATAACATTATCATAATCCATAGGGAAAAAGAGAGTGGATAATCTCAAAAAAAAAATATACCCCAACAAGTGAGGAATATTCCTCAAGGATTTTATGGTACAGGAATTTATATCCATAGAATAAATTGATAGAGTACAATATAAAACAATAATATAGTAGAATGTTATAAACTAATTAAAAATAGGTTCAAGGGAATAATGATAACTAAATGGATGAAATTTGAGTTACCAAAAACACTTATTACTAAGGAAAAAATTGAATAAAAACAATGAATAAGTTGACAGGATTTCAATAGTAAATACCAAATATTTCAAGGAGTTTGATAAAACTATATCCATATGTAGTTAGTACACTATTAAATTAAAACATGGTGGAAAAAATATATTCTGTCTCAAGGTACCAAAATTGAGACCAAGGAAACCCTTGCTGCTTGAGTAACCCTTTTATCAAAACCACTAAAAAGTAGGATATTATAATTAAAAATTATATACCATGATATAAAAATAATTTAATACATTATATCTAATATAGTAATTATATAAACTACAAAAATTATATAGGTGCCTAATACCGGACATGTCTCAATGAGTGGAATTTTAGACGAAAAGCCTTATGTCTTATTCCTAACTTCTATAAATGTACTTTTACATCCTATATCAAAAACAAATATATCTTAATAAATTTATTATGAACATTTCTATTATATATTTAAATTTAAAATCTTCATAATTCATCACTATCTTCATGAATTCTATTTACTTACCACATGAGGTGTCTATAGTTTTGATTATTTGTCCTAGTTTCATAATCATAATGTCTATGTTCATTATTTTTTCAATTTTCATCACTAATAGATAATTAAATTACTTTTAATAAATTAATTTTATTTATTTATGATGATTCAAACACCATTCATGATTATATTAGTCATTATTATTGAATATGATATTGATGACAAATATGGTTCAATGATTCATGGTGATCAAAGTCTACTTTTTTAATAAAAAAATATTAATATAACTTCTATGGAACTAAGAAAATAAGTTTTTTCACATTTATATTATATAATAAAACAAATTATGTTTCCATAGAGATTCATGTTAGAAATTCATTGTATTGTTCAATTAGGTGGTTAAACGACCCAAACATGAACATTCCACGATTTAATGAAAGTAATTGTGGTGGTTTAGTTGTAATATCATTATAGGTGAAGAAATTATATTATTTGGTGATTATTGGGTTGATATATCCTAATTATAATTAATTATAAATATAATATATTTTATATAAATTCATTAAATAGAATAATGAGATCATACTCATCTTAGTTTGTTTATTTTAATTGACTGTTTGAATAGTTTGATGGCCTTAGATGTTTTTAGGATAATTCCCATTTTTATAGGGATGAGAGTGAATTATTACATGAACTTAAGGCCCTAATGCCAAATTATTAGTATATAACCGAAATTACTACATAATATACTACATACGGTACCCAACCTTTTAGTATATGCTTCATTGATGGGACATAGCTCATCACCTGGCCTAGATGATATGCTCAAATTTCACCATATAGAGATATATAGTTCATAATACTGATGGTGAATTATATACCCCAAATTTATTCCTAATTCCATTATATTATCTTTGGTATATTCAATATGATCACATTTTGTTTCTTGGGGATCCACTTTTTTTGTCAAACCAGACAAGTTCTTGGATGAGAGGCCGTATATCTTGAAAATCCCATACCCCAAAATCATGATGTGTCCTAGAGGCCCTGTGTACCAAAGGAAAAAATGGGATGAATAGTTTAGGATAATACATTACAACTTTAGTACCTTCTAAAATACTTCTATAGTAACCTATAAATGTCTATAAACTAGGATTTGATCTCAGGTTTCATGTGAGATTATTGGGTGTGTTATCCCTTCTGTTACTAACCCAACTAACATTTTAAATGATTAAATTAAAGATAATAATTTGTTTATAATATCATTAGAAGATTATTATATTTGACATACAAAAAAATTAATGATATTAATGATATATTATTTATTCTTTAATCCAATCCTTAGATTCAACCTATTATTGAGGTTAAGGAAAACAAAACATCTTTCATCATAGAGGCAGTAGTTTGTATAACACAAAATGAAAATTTGGTTTTTAATAATTTATGAAGTATAGGAAAAAATAATGGTAATTCCTTTAATACAATAACATAAAATTATATAAATTATTTTATTATAATTATATTTGAATGGAAAGAATAAACTTAAAAGCTGATAATTATGATGAAAACTATGTAGTTGAAAATACTCATGATTTGTACAAGAATTGTCAATAGAATTATCATTAGAGATGAATGATTTTTTATAAATAATATTGAATAAATTATGTTTAAAGTTTTATAGGTTTATTTTAAAAGTATAATTTAATATTTTAAAACAGAAAACATTGTAAAGTTGTGTCTTGAAGTGGTGAATATGTTACCCTTTTATATGTAAAGGGAAGAGTTGTTTTCAAAGTAACCCTTAAATTTTGAATAATGAAAGGTTAATATCATAGTAGAAAGGGGAAAAATGAGAAAATGATGATATTAAATCTAGTGTGTGTGGAAACACACCTAAACCAATCCTCTTTGAGACAAAATTGATTGTTTTATTGATATTTTGTCTATGTTTTCCCATTTTACCAAAACATACATTTAACTCGATAAATAATTTTTAAATATTAGTAGTTTATTTTAATGAAAATGATTAAGATTTAACATTATATATAATTTGATTCTTTTCTTCCAAATTAAAAAATAATTTTATCAAATAAAATATCAAATGGTGTGAAAAAATAATTTTAAAATAAATAAACATTATCGAGTTAAATTAAATTTCACTAAATATTTTTTTTTCTATTTTAAATTTTATTATAAGCTAAAATTATCCAAGATACTAATAGAATGACATAAAAAATAATTATAAAAAATTAAAGGATTTAAATCTTCCAAAGAAACAAAAAATTGATTCTCCCTTAATAAATACACCATTCAAATAAAATACTGAAAAATATTTTCTATAAAAGAATAATTTAATTAGCTATAAAATATATGCCATAGTTTTTCCAAGATCAGATGATATTTGGAAATGAATAATTAGATTCATGAAATTAATATATGATTACATAAAATATTTTCTAAATTTCTAGGTCATTCTTATATAATGGTAATGTTAAGGAAATTTTATGTTTCAGGAAAACCTTATATTTAGACATAAAACCAACATTATCAAAAAAAGAAAAAAAATAATATGTCAATTTAGATAATACGAATTCAAAAATGAAGTTAATTTTTATTAATATTAAATTATACATTATACTAAATCATTTTTTTAATAAAATTAGAAAATATAATTAAAAAATGTTTTAACTGGAATTTTTTAAAACATTAACTATTATTATTCTTATTTCATATCATTTATCAACAAAATTATGGTTAAAATATTATTAATATAAAAAATGTTTACCATTGATCATATTTATCAAGAAATGGAAACTCATAGTTCATAAAAGATTATCTTTTAGAAGAATTCACTTCTAAAAAACAAGTGAACTTATTATTAATTAAATGTAAAATAATTTAATTTCATTCATATTATAATTATCTATTAAATTTTATATAAATTTATTTCATAAAGTAGTTAATCCTTTTAATTATTTCTTATTAAACATTGAGGTTTTAATTTTCTAACATTAACATTTATATTTAACTAAATATATCATGGTTATATTTATGTTAAGTGTTGTAGGTGGAGCAAGATTTCAAAAAAAATTATCTTATTTAAAGGTAATCATATATTAGAAAATCTCAGTGTTTAAATTATCATATATGAATTAGATTAGAATAAACATTATATATGTATATATATATCCTTGAATAAGATCCCCACTGAGAATGTGACATTACAATGACTTACTAATACATGTCTGTGCATTAAATTGAATGTGTTTTCACTTGGGCTCTATCTACAAATTAAATATAGAATTATTTTCTTATTATAGTGAGAGATTTATTGAAACATAGAAAATTCATCATAAAATCCCATTACGATGAGTTATCCTTTAAACTCTATACATCATTTTTATTCCCAATAATACTGCACCAAATCATTGATATAGATAGTTTCAAGGTCCAAATATATATCTCACCATAGACTCTGGTCAAGTGTGGATATTAATTAAATTGGTGAAAATATATAAACCTATTTTTATGAAATATGGGTTATTACTCTGGGATAAGTGGGGTATACCCATGTAGATACCTATGGTTCCCCTAATTACCACATGGTATAAATGTTACGGTAGAAATATGTAAACAACCTGAAGAAATAATAAAATACAAACTAACATCATGATATATCCACAAAAATAAATGAAAACATAGATATCATAAAACGGATATCTTGTTAATGGAATTTATATTTCCATACATGGAAAACCTACTGTCCAGTCCATATTTTATGACATTTTACTTTTCTTCGAAAATACTGTCAAGATATCTTATTGAATTATTATGTAATTTAATAAATAATCAAAACTATTTTATTTCATAAAACCCACCGATGAATGGAGGGGATTTATAATTCTAGTCCCCGCCCATCACTTGATTATTTCTAGTGCAATCACAATAAGAGTCATACAGACCATTCATACACTTAGATGCCAAATTTATTACTCAATAAAACATGGATACCCATATAATAGGAAATAATAAAAAGTAAAATACATAGTTAAACTATGATAATAGTCAATAATCATCATGAATTCCAATAATTTTCTCCATTTCATTAAAGGGATAACTTGATCATAACTAGACTAATAAATAATGTTTATGATCATTAAACAGACTATCAGCATTCCAATAATCATCCATATTAATATAATAATATACTATATGAAAATAATTTTCCTAAAGAAAATATAATACCATAATGTTTAAGATATCATCATATTATATATGTTATTGAAAATATGATGTTTATACTATATATAACAAAATGTATACAACTAAATTAATATATAAATAAAAATTCCATAATCCATCTAGATAATAAAGTGGACAGATTCAAAATAACATATCATAAGAAGTGGGAAATATTTATAAAATAAATTTAGTGGTTGGATTTAACATTACCAAAAATAAATTATTGAATACCACATAATTAAAAAAATGGTATAATGTTTCTGACTTACATGAAATATGTTCAAGGGAATAATCATAACTAATTGAATAAAAATTATTTTACTCATAGCATTAACTAATGAGAAAAAATTAAATCCCAAAATACTTGAATGAGGGAATATTATTTTGATAGTAAATCCTATAAAGTAAGACAAATTTTATAAAAAAATATCCATTTGTAGTGAATACACCATTGAAATAAAACAAGGTGCGGAAAATGTATTCTATATTAATAAAGCAGAATCATAACCATGAAAAACCTTATGGTTGATGTAAAACATTAATAAAAAAACATTGAACTACATGGATTGTGATTGAACATAAAAAACCGTTATTAAAATATTATTCATGTATTAAATCTAATATAGGTAGTATATACACCTCAAAAATTAAATTTGGTTCATTATACCAATATTATCCCAGGGAGAGGAATTGTAGACGAAAACCCTTACCTCTTATTCTGGACTCCCAAAAATGTAATTTACTTTCATGTATCATAATCATAAATACAAAAATCAATTAATTCATAACATTACTCAAATTAATTTTCATTTGTAACATTTTAAAATAGTTATTGTGTTCAAGAATTCTACTGCTTCCCATAATAGGTGTTTTTAGTTTGGATCATTTATACTAGTTTCATAATAGCAATATCGATGTTCATTATTCATTAAATTTTAATCATTACTAGATAAATTATGGTACATTTAGGAATTATTAATTTTTTTTATGTTTTTAAAATACTTTAATAAGCATCATAGAAATTATTCTTGAATATGAAATCAATAACAAACATGCTTCAATGATTTTTGATGAATGACGTGTGCTTTCTTAATTAAATAATTATATATTGTTATAAAACCTATAAAACCAGAATAATTATTAATTAAACTTTTATACTATATTACTTCAAAAAATATTTTCCCATAGTGATTCATTATATAAATTTCTAGTATTGTTGAATTAGGTGATTAAACCAACATAAATATGAACATACAGTGAATTAATTAATGATTATGAGGTAGTTTAGTTTTAACATCTTTATGTTAGAATAAAATGATCTAATTTGGTAATTTTTATTGTGATATATCATAATTTGAAATAATTATAACGATAATATACTTTATATAGAGTCATTACTTATAAAGGAGATATTATTTTTCTCCCAGTTCACTCATTTTAAATGACTGAATTAATGATAATAATTTCTTGATAATATAATTAATATGATATTTAACATGCAATAACAGAACTGTAATGTAATCAAAAACAACAATTTTAACCTTTAATACCTTCCTTATATACATCATAGTAAGGTGATGAATAAAAACAAAACACATTTCATCATGCAAGAGGTGGTCCGCACAATGTACAAATGACGATTTTTTTATTAAGGGATGGGGTTCATAAATAAAAAATGATAATACCTTAATATAATAAAATTAAAGTATATAGATAATAATAATATCATTATATTAATTTGGTTATAATAAATTTTAAAGAATATATATAATAATAATAAAACTATGTTTTTGACAATAATCTTATTGGGGACTTGAAATTTCTTTAGTAGTCTACTTTGAAATGAAAGCCTTATTTTATTTAATTTTGACATGAAGATTTTGGAAATGTTATAGGGTTTTTGGATTATAAAAATGGTATAGTTCCATTGATAAATTAAAATAAAGTTTTGTATTGAAGTGGTGAATATGTTACCCTTTTATAAGTGAAGGTAATGGTAGTTTTAAGAGAAAACCTTACATTTTCAATATTGTAAGGTTACTATTCATGTTTCAAAGTCGAAAAAATGGAAAACATAGAAGAGTACATTTATTTAGGGTCAAAAATGACCTCAGAAAATATTTTAAGACAACTTTGATTATTTTATGATTTTTTAACATTTTCCTTTTATTAAAAATAACTTTTATAATGGTAATTAATTTTTAAACCATAGAAATAAATTTCAAAGAAAAATAATAATATTTAACTTCTAATAAATTATTAATTATTTTTATAAAATTTTAAATATTTTTTATCAAATATAATTTTAAAATGAGTAAAAATTTATTATTAAAATAAGTATACTTATTTACAGCAAAAAAAAATTTGAGAAGTAACATTTGGATGCTTTAAATTTATATACAAGGTAAAATTAGCATAGATACTTATTTAATGACATCAATTGAATTATTAGAAAAAATAAGGTACACGAGTCTTTAGAGGAAATAAAAAAACAAAATATAAATGGAAATATATCTGATTCAATTAAAAGAACCAAAATTGTGTTTTTAATAAAATTTTAATTGGTTTTAAAAGTATTTTCTATAGGTTTTATGTGATCAAATAATTTTTTAAAATGAATAATTATATTCCAAAAATTGTTATTATATGTCTTAAAAGTGTTTCTAATTTTTTATTTAATTCTTATAATACTTTAACGTTATACAAAATACATGTTTCGTGGAAATCATATATTTCAACTAAAAACCAACCATTAAATAATATAATAATTTCATAATAAGTCATTTTTATTTGAATAATTAAAATTGATGGCCATTTTTATTAATTTATATTTATAAAAATATAAATTTATTTGTAGAATAAAATAAAAAATATAATTGAGAAATGTTGTAATCGAAATATTACATTTTAAAATATGAAAATTTCTTATTCTAATTTCACACCATTTACCAACTAATGTTTTATTAAGAAACTACTAACATAAAAAATAATTAATTAATAATAATACGATTATATAAATATAAATTCATATCCAATAAATGATATTTTTATTTTAAAAAATGAAGCTTTAAAATGTAAATGACATTATGATTCATTTTTGGTTAACTAATTGAATTTAGTTCACATTAAATGTATAATTTATTATATATATAAATATAATTTATAAATTAGTTCTCCTTTAATTCTCACTAATTAAAATTATATGTTTTAACATTTATAGTCAAATATTTATATTTTATCTAAATTTATCATGGTTATGTATAAGTTTGGTGTTGCATGTATAGAATGCTATGAAAAAAAGACTTATTTAAAACTAATTATATATCATAATTTAAGTTTTTTTCATTGTCCACATACTTAAATAAATTTAATCCTCACAAATTCAACCATATGATCATATTAATTTCTATAGGAAATTCATAATTAATATTATATCAATAGATGATTGTGGGTTTATTTCGGATGGGGAATTAGATTTAACTATATGAATAATTATGATACGAAACATATAAAGTGCAAAACACGTTCCTAATTTTACATAGATTTACTGTAATAGATGTTAATCCAGATCCATAAAGAATTAAATTCCACAAACTATAAAAATTATTTATATAATAATCATACCACAAGGGTTTTCGTATTTATAAATCAATATCTAGTAGTTGTTGGAAACATACTTGACATGAGAAATTTCAAATTTTATAATCAAAACTGACTAATAAATTATTTATTAGTAGTTTCATTGTATTTTCATTACTCACATTGTTATTGAAGAATATCTCTCTTATTGACCATTATATGATAAAATGGATTCACATACTTCCCAAGTCTCTAACAAATAATGAAATAAATTTTTATAGCTTTTCTCTTCGACTTACAATTGTGATTTTTATGACTTTACTCTGCACACTTAAAAAATTTACCCATACCTTTCAAGAAATTTCCCCCATATTTAATCCCTTATTTTTGAAATAAAGGAAATCAAACTTTTTCATTAATATTTTTAATTAGTTTATCTTTAATGTGAATCCATATTTATCTTCCTTGGTGTGATTATGACTACCAATAAGTTCACATTGTAAATAATATTAAATGATAAATGTTTTCCCATAATAACAGGGTTAATCCATTTATATCTTATCCCATTTGTTTTTTTATTTGGATAGTTTACACATTATCTACATAATTCAATTTTCACTTGGTTTATTTAAGCCTTAGCCACTACAAACACTAAAAGTGTTAACATGAATGAAGATCATTATAATATATTTATCATAACTAGACAAAATAAAATTTAACCTTATGTTGCCACACCTTCTAACACTATCATGTTAGTCCATAGGTTCTACATCTCAACTTGTAGCAGACTTAATTTATCCTATGTTTCTATCAGTTTAAAATATATCATATTTATTTAAACCTTGGTAACATTGATTTGGGATCCATCTTTATTACAAACCAAATCCTCAAAATAGAATTCCAAAATTATAAGAAGCTTCATCAAAATATTCTAAACACAATAATCATTGAAATATTTGTTCTAAAAATCCCACTTATTATTCCTCAAACAACATTATTAATTCATATAATTATATACCAAAGTATGTATATACCCTAATCCTATACTAACAATTACGTATATTTTAAAAAACCTATTTTAATATCCATGTCAATAAACCACAGTTAAGTTATATATACTTCAAAATAATTATCAACATCATTAAACATAAAATGGTGTTAAAAACATGTTCATAAAGAAACACACAAGTCAATATGTAGAATAATGCAGAAAATTAGATTTACCTCAACCAAAATATTATAGATAAAGGTTTCTTTAAATTTATAATCAATTCCATGTATATCTATAATATTTTACTCAATTTTATTGAAATTACTCAACCCTTTATTACATTAATTTGAATCTTATTTTAAACATTTCAGTTATTAATACCACAATCATGTGTTCTTCCATATTTATCCCTAAAACTAAAAACATTAATAAACAACTTTTCAATGTCATTAATACCATTTAATATATGTTTCCACACCATTAAAATAAAATTACTGAAGAAAAATTAATTGATGATTCATATAGTCCTCATGACATTTAATAATATACCTGAATGTCCTCGATATAAATCACTCACTAATAAAAGTAAGTATGTGTTTAAATATTATTGAAATATAAATTTCACTACCTTAGGTAGGATTAGGAAACCGTTCTTTTCAATTATAATATTAAAATAAAAATATTCTCAATCATTTAAGTATGTTCCCTTATTACATTATAATAATTTATTGTGTCTAGGTACAAAACTTCCTCATATTCATTTTCAAGATTTATTCTAGACAAATACTAAAATAAAAATGGTTATGATAATGAAAAAACATTAATTTGAATATATATATATGAATATTTCTTCCCTTAAGATACCATTATTTTTAACATATGAAACTTTTAGACCCACCTATGACTTTATTTGTTCCATGCCTTGGTATCCATATTCATTTTTATATTAAACTGTCTATTAAAATTATTTAAGATAATTCATAAATCCTTCATATATTTTTCATAAATAGATGTCATTGACCAAGATAGATCACAAGGAGAGTCCCAAAATGTGTTTTCTCTTAGGCCCACTTATAATGAATCTAGGTGATGATTGATTCAACGTTAGCCAACTATTTTTGGGGAGACTACCCCTAGGTGCATCTTTTACACAACCAAAACCACATTGTAGTATCTATATGGGGTTGTATTGCTAGAAAAAACCACATAATATATATTAAACCAAAACATTAGGATTTTACTAAATAATTACACTTATTCCAAGGGTTTTCATTGATGTTTTATTATCCTAATACCAACATAAAATGTGCATTATTTCAATAACATTAAACAATATACATATCCCAAAAGGAAATATATATTTGAAATTATGATAAATCATAACCTATCAATCATTAATGTATCCTAAAAAATCCAAATATAAAAGTTTATCTAAACATATCCGTTGATACCAAATGTGATTCCTTGGACCTCTACTCCTAGATCTTATGTGCGTAAACTCATACATTAAATACTTTATTAGACACCATCTATAAAATAATAGATATAACCATCACTAATTACAAATTCTATAATGATTATTCAATCTTTTACATTAAAATAATCTTTTTAGTTTCTAAATATCAGAGAATTAAGAAAAAAACATAAACTGATATGTCCTATACTTTTTGTATTAAATTTACAATTTTCCCAATATAAATGAGAATATTTAATTCATGATATGTTTGGAATGTATCCCCGAAATTATATCATGTGTTTTATCCTTATAAACATCACAAAAGTAATATTTTTTCTCTAACATAGAAAAATGGAAACAAAATAAGTGGTAAGATCAAATGATGAATAAGGGAAACATATAACTGATGAAATAATGACATAAACATGATATAAATGTTATAGAAATAATAGGTTAAATGTATGAAGACATTATCAACTTGGAACTAAGATCATGTTAATAACATTAAAATAAATAGAATCATGGATTTAAATAATAATGATATCATACTACTGGAATGAATAATGTTGGACATCAAAAAACCCACAGTTAGGGCACTATGAAATGACACTTTTATTTTCTTTGAGACTATAATCAAAACTTCTTGCTGATTTTGGCATGCATACCCAAAATATGAAAAACAATTTTTTCTCATGATACCTATTGATTAATCAAGGGAACACTATAAAATACATCAATCTCATTTATACAATTCCAGGATGAACCACTTACTTAATAAAACATGGATATACATATAATGTGAATAATGTAATTAAAATACAGAATAAACATGTGTTATTAGTCAATAATCAATATGAATTTATATTATTTTCTCCTTGTATATAAACATATTACATTATCATATCCCATCATGATAAATAAGGTCAATATTCAAATAATACATAGTAAATTTTCCAATCATCATACATATTGGGAAAAAATATGTTACACAAATAGATTTTCCCATATAAATTTAATATCATGATTTCAAGTTTAAAATAATCCAATACGTGTCATTTAAAATGTGATGTTAACACCATATAGAACAGTGAGTGTAAAACTAAATCCATTCTATAATAACATGATCATAATCCATAGGGAAAAAGGAGTGGATAATTTAAAAAAAAACATATCCTAATAAGTGAGTAATATTCATTATATGTTTTATGTTGTTGGAATTTATATCCACAGAATAAACTGATAGATTAAAATATAATACAATAATATAGTATAATGTGCTCAACCTATAAGAGACAAGTTCTAGGGAATCACCATAACTAAATGGATAATACTTGAGCGACCAAAAACACTTACTACTGAGGAAAAAATTGAATAAAAAACAATGAATAAATTGACCTTATTTGGATAATAAATTCAAAATATTAAAAGGATCTTGATAAAACTATATCCACATGTAGTTATTACACCATCAAATGAGAACATGGTGGACAAATCATATTATGTCTCAAAGTTCCAGAATTGACACCATGAAAACCCTTGCATCTTGAGTAACACTTTTAGAAAAACCAATTGAAAGTAAGATATTATAATTAAACATCATATACCAGGATATAAACATAATTTATTAAATACTATCTCATATAGTAATTATATAAACATCAAAAATGAAATAGGTGTATAATAAAGAACCCATATCAAAGAGAGGAATTTTAGACGAAAATCCTTACCTCTTATTCCCAACTTTTATGAATGTACTTTATCATCCTATATCACAAAAAAATATATCTTAATAAATTAATTTAGAAACTTTCTATTATATATTTTCATTTATACTCTTCGTAAATAGTCACTATCTTTATGAATTCTATAGATTCTCTACAGTAGGCGTCTTTAGTTTTGATCATTTTTCCTAGTTTCATAATCGTAATATCCATGGTCATTATTATCTCAATGTTCATCACTAATAGATCATTAAACAAATTTTAATCAATTTTTTATATTTATTTATTCTGTTTAAAACACCATTCATGGGTATGTTAGCCATTATTATTGAATATGAAATTTATGACAAAAATCATTCAATGATTCATGGGGATCTAAGTGTAATTTCTTAATAAATAAAAAAATATTAATATAACATATATGGAACTAAAATATAATTTTTTTAAATTTATATTATATAATAAAACAAATTATGTTTAGATATAGATTCATGGTATAAATTCATTATATTGTTCAATTAGGTGGTTAAATGACCAGAACAGGAGAATACCATGATTTAATGAATTATTTTGTGGTGGTTTAGTTGTAATATCATTATAATTGAAAAGAATAAATTATTTTGGGATTAATAGTTTGATATTTTATAATTATAATGAATTATAAAGATAATATATTTTATATAAATTCATTCCATAGAATTAAGAGATCATATTCCACTTAGTTTGTTTAGTTTAATTGACTGTTTGAATAGTTCGAAGGCATTAGATTTTTTTCCAGGATAATTCCCATTTTTATAGGGCTAAGAGTGAATGATTACATAAACCAACGGCCTATAGGCCAAATTATTTGTATATAAACCAAATTCCCACATAATCTACTATACACGGAACTATCCCTTTTAGTATATGCTTCATTGATGGATCATATCTCCCCACCTTACCTAGATGATATGCTCAAATTTCCCCATGTAGAGATGTATGGTTCCTAGTACTAATGGCGCATTCTATACTGAAAATTTATTCCCAATTCCATTATATTTTTTTGGTGGTTTCTATTTGATCACATATCATTTCTGGGGCCTCCACATTTGTGGATAGACCATACAAACTCTTTTTTGAGAGGTTATATGTCTTGAAAATCCCTTGCCCCAAAATACAGATGTGTTCTAAAGGTCCTGTGTACCAAATGAAAAAATGGGATGAATAGTTTAGGATGATACATTAAAACATTAGTACCTTCTAAAATACTTCTATAGTAACCTAGATATATCCATACACTAGGATTTGATCTTGAGTTTCATGTGAGATTATAGGGTGTGTTATCCCTTCAGTTACTAATCCAACTAAAATTTTAAATAATTAATTTAAAGATTGTCATTTGTTTATAATATCATTAAAATATTATTATATTTGTCATACAAAAAAATTAATTATATTAATGATATATTATTTATTCTTTAATTAAATCCTCAGATTCAAACTCATATTGAGGTTAAGGAAAAAAAACTTGTTTCTTCATAGAGGCATTATTCTGTATAACAAAAAATAAAAATTTGATATTTCTTAAATTATGAGGTATAAGAAAAAACAGTGGTAATTCCATTAATTCAGTAACATAAAATTATATAAATGATAATAATATAATTATATTAGTTTGGAATGAATAAAATTAAAAGAAGATAATTATGATGAAAGCTATGTAGTTGATAATACCCAATTTTGTTAGAAGAATTTTTAGTAGAATTATCATAAGGGGTAAAGGATTTTTTTATAAAAAAATGTTTACCAACTGAATTTTTAAGTTTTATGGAGTTCTTTTAAAAGAAAAATTTTATATTTTAAAAGAGAAAAATATGTAAATTAGTGTCTTGAAGTGGTGAATATATTACCATTTTATATGTGAAGGGAAGATTAAATTTTAAAGTAACCCTTAATTTTTGAATAATGAAAGGTTATTATTCAAGTGGAAAAGGGAAAAATGATAAAATGTTGTTATTCAATATAGTGTGTGTTTAAATGCACCTAAACCAATGCTATTTGAGACAAAAATGATTGTCTTATTGATATTTTGTCTAATGTTTTTCATTTTACCAAAACATACATTTACCTTGATAGTTAATTTTTAAACCGTAGTTGTGTATTTAAATGAAATTGATTAAAATTTAACATTATATATAATTTGATACCTTGTATCAAATTAACTTGTATTTAACATTATTATAATTTACCTTGTATTTACATTTACCTTGTATTCCAAATTATAAAATAATTAGATTGAATAAAATATCTAATGGTGTGAATATTTAATTTTACAACAAATCAACATTATCGCGTGAAATTAATTTTCACAGAATAAATTTTTTTCTATTTTAAATTTTAATATAAGCTAAAATTATCCTTGATAAAGATATATTGGCATAAATAATTATTATAAAAAATTAAAGGATTTACATCTTCCAAATAAACCAAAAACTAATTCTCCTTTAATAAATACACGATTCGAAGAAAAGTCTGAAAAATATTTGCTAATAAAATTCTACTTTAATTAGCTATAAAATATGAGCCATACTTTTTCCAAGATTAGATAATATTTGGAAGTGAATAATTATTTCCTGAAATTAATATATAATTACATAAAATATTTTCTAAATTTATAGGTCATTCTCATATAATTGTAATGTTAAGAAAATTATATGTTTCAAGAAAACCCTATATTTAGACTAAAAACCAACATTATCAAAAAAACCAAAAAAAAATAAGTCAATTTATATAATATGAATTAAAAAATGAAGTTAAATTTTATTAATATCAAATTATAAAATCTACCAAATCATTTTTTCAATCAAATTAGAAAATGTAATTTAAAACTATTTTAACTTGAAATAACATTTTAAAATATTAACTATTATTATTCTTATTTCAAATCATTTATGATCTAAATTAGTTTTAAAATATTATTAATATAAAAATATTAATCACTGATCATATTTATCATGAAATAGAAATTCATATTTCATAAAATATAATTGTTTAGAAAAATTTTCTTCTAAAAAACAAATGACCTTATTATTAATTATAGGTAAAATAATTTAATTTCATTCATATTAAAATTATCCTTTTAATTTTATATAAATTTATTTCATAAAGTAGTTACTCCTTTTAATTTTTTATTATTGAACATCACTTTTTAAATTTTCAAACATTAAAATTTATATTTTAACTAATTATATCATGGTGATATTTATTTTAAGTGTTGTAGGTGAAGCAAGATATCAAAAAAATTAACTTATTTAAAGGTAATCATATATTAGAATATCACGATGTTTAAATATCCTATATTAATTATAGTGGAGTAAAATTTCTATATATATATATATATATCCATGAATAAGATCCCCAATAATCATGTCCACATTCCAATTACATACTGATAAATGTCTGTGCATTAAATTGAATGCCTTTTCAGTTGGGATCTATATACAAATTAAATATGGAATGATTTTCATATTATAGTGGGAGATTTATTTATACACACAAAATTATTCATAAAATCCCATTACCATGAGTTGTCCTTTAAACTCTATTCATCATTTTTATTCACAATAATACTACCCCCAGTCTTTGATATTGAAAGTTTCATGGTCAAAATAATATCACACCATAGTCTCTGGTCAAGTGTGAATATTCATTAAATGGATGAATATATATGAATCTATTGTTATGGAATATGAGGTTCTTACTCTAGGATAATGGGGGTATACCCATGAGGATACCTAAGGTTCCCCTAATTACCACATATCCTTCTAGAGATAAAATAAATTACTTTTAAAAATTATCTTTGATACCAAGTGATATGAATTGAACTAAACTTATATAAATTTAACATTAATATTTCATATTAAAATAGTATAACATATCCTAGATAAACTTTTGGTTTAGTTTATTGAGAATTAGTTACATAGACAACTTATTTTACAAAACAGGTGATCTTTTCTAAAAAAATTTACCATCTTGGACTCCATTTTTGGCTTTTCATAGGTTGAACTCGTCTCTATAACCCGCGGAGTAAATAAATAAGAACATGGTGATCTCAAGTTCTCTATAAATGTAAAATTATCAATATTTACTAAATTCATAGACCATAATCATATTAGAATACATTTTTACGTTTGAAATTTCATATTAAAAATTACATGAAATAATAATATTTTTTCATAAATACCTATATAAATACTTGTAATATCAAATGAAAAATATATATCATGAAAAAGATTTTTGAATCATGAGATAATTAACATGATCCAGAGAATATAATCACAAATATATGACATTGATATACCCAAGGACCTTGAATCATAGAATAAGAATGAACTTTGGAACAAACATTAGCATATTGAAATTATAATATTATTACGAATTGAATTTTCATAATTCATTTTGAGAATAAACAAAATTTACACACTTCCTGTTGTCGACAAACACAATGTCCATGGTTAACATACTTATCTCATGATATATAAATCCTTAACCAATTCAATGGATTATGATGTAGGACACCAACAATGAATCATTATACATATATTTGAAACATTAAATCAATCATTATATCATAATGACACAATGGGAAAAAATGGGGTTCACAACATTTCCAGATGGTATCCCTAAAATTCGAATAAACAATGAAAAAGTTAATATAGAAAATCATATCATTCAAAAAATTTATATCATAAGAACATTTACAACATGGTTCAAAAAAAAATCACAGGAAAAAATGCCTTTAGAGATAAATAAGAAAAATGGGACTAAATCTTAAAAGTGCTTTTATAAAATTATTTTATATTTAGAATAAATTATGACATTACAATTACTTTGAAATTCATTTATAAAAAAGTGAATTAATTTTTTTGGAAAATATTTACCTTTTTAGTGAACATTAAATATTATACCATTATAAAATAAAAAAATGCAATTCAAAAAAAGTTTTCAAACATTTCAATTAATGATGCTTTAATGATATATATTTGAAGATAGAAAGGGTTATCAAAAAAGAATGTGGAGTAGAAGAGAAATTTTTTTTTCAAAATTATATAAAATATTTTATATAGTTTGAAATATAATTTTCTAAATATCAAATCATAAAAGGAGTAAGAAAGTTCCATTTTATTATAGGATAATCTAAATATGAAGGTTACATCAAGTAACACATAATTGTATTTAAAATTATAAATCAGAACACATGAGAGAAAGGAAAATATGGTTAAAAAGTGGAAACCAACATTAAATTAGATGTGAATTATTATGATAAATGATATAATTTTATGGGTAATCCATTTATGAAGGAGTAATATTTGAGTAAATCATTTGGTTTACACTTAAATTAATATATGGTGCTATTAAATAAAATCTTTTGGTGGCAGAAACCAATCATAGAATGAAAAAGTTCAATAATATGCATTATAATTCCATAGAGGGAGTTGAGCTTGTAAAAAACATACATTTACGGTAACATAAGAATCAAAGAATAAAATAGGGATACCATGAAATAGAACATTAAATATCCTGATATTAAATATATTAATTATACATGAAGTAAATGGTGTTGTGAATATATCATATAATCAAAATGAATGGGCATAATATCAAACATGTCATATAGATTTTAAAAATAAGAAAAGAAACTATTACATTATTGGAATCATTAAAATATATAGAACATTGAAGGTAAAACATGAAATGGATTTAAATATATATTAGGTTTTATTTAAATTATAATTAATTAAATAAAAGGATGTTATATATAACCGACAAAGTTATTAAATGAGGAAATTCACACCATATATCAATGAAGAATAATTTAGATAAAAACCCTTATGGAATTTGTAAGGTAAGAATAAAATAACATAGGATAGATAACATAAAAGGGATATTAAAATATAATGAAATGAAATATATTAAATACATTTTTTTAAAGAAGAGTATTGAATAAACTATATAAGGTAAATTATGGTGTACAACATCAAACCTATCTCATGGGTTTGAAATTTAGAAAAATAAATCGTTATATAAATATACAAATCCCAATGAAATACTTAAATTGGAAGTATAAAAAATAAACAAATTAATATCCTATTTACAAACTTTATTTATATTTTTAGTTTTTTATAAAATTCATTTATTATTATTTTCTACAAGTATAGTAGTTAGTTATATCAATTTTCAATATCGTCTGTGTGATATCTTGATTCTACTGAACAAGTTGCATAGTAGAGACGATGTTATTAATTAATAAAAAATATTTCATTATTAAAAACAAAATTATATTACTAAAATATATAGATTATATTTATATATAAATTTATTATCTCATTACATTAGTTTTTTAATTCTATTGAATAGAAATGGAAATAATGTCGGCTTAATTTTATAATTTTACATATAACAGATGGTATTTTAAAAAAATTTAAATATCTAACATAATATTTATGAAACCATAAATCAGTCATGATTTTATTAAAAACTTATAATAAATTTTGTAATTAAGTTCCCATTGACATCAAATATATTGTTTTATTACATTGTTCAAGTAGGTGAGTAGACTGACCCTAACATGAACATACCATAATTTGATGGGTGACTATGGTAAAAAAAATTATGTTGACAAATATCATTAAATTGGAATAATTGTGATATTATTTAGATTTTTTTATAGTTTTTGAATCTTATTATAAGATATTTGGATAAATAATTAAATCAATTCTTAAAAAATATAAACAATACTTTAGGGAGGTGATGGTATGCATAACACACAGACAACATTCTCATTTCTAAACTAATTAGAGGGAATTTAGGTGGATTTTAATATGGTTGTTTTAAACCATTATTATATTATATATTTAAAATTTATTATTAAATTCCATCCTTATATCTATTGAAGAGAGGTGGTCAGGAAAAATAGAAAACATTAGCTCGGGGAGGTGGTAGTCCTCACAAACACATGTTCAACATATTTTAATTTGAAAATGTCATTGGAAATGAATAAATAATGGGTTTTAAATTATTATAGTAAAACATAAGTATAATTTGGATTATAATTTTATTATATAAATATGGATAGGGTATGTTTGTATGATAAATTTAAGGAAAAAATGATAGGGATTCAGTAATACTCACTTTGTAGACTTGAAAATTATCTTGAAAGTATCATTGGAAATAAAGGGATTAGTATAAAAAATATAAGGGAATAAGATTATTAAATATTGATAGGTTTTAATGAGGGTAAAAATGGTAGAGTTTTAGAAATAAACAAAAATTCTTATGTTTGGAAAGTAGCTATGTAAATGTTCCCATTTTATATGTGAATAAATAAAAATCTATTGTGAAAAAAATTTAGTTTTCAACAATGGACTAACAATAGTCAAGGGTAAAAGGATTGTAAAGTGATAAATAATGGATTTTGTGGTGTTATAAGGTAAATAAGGTCTCTAAAACTCATTTTAATACATTATTAAACCTGTTTTGTGTCATTTTACATTTTGGTTTTTACATTTTTACAAATTTTTACCTAGGGAACTAGTTCTTAAGTAAGTCATATATGTTTTACTAAAAATATAAAATAAACCATGCTATGAAATTAGGGTTTTATGAATATAAATTTAACCACTATTTAGTAAAACTAAATTTGTCGATAATATAAAATTAACTATTAAATTGAATTATTTAATATATAGAAATTATGTTTTATGAAAAAATTGATTTTTTCATTAATAATTCATCATTAAATTATGTATTGACTACGTTTTGAATGAGTTAAAATATATATATGTTTAAAAAATATATTAAATTAATTTTTTATAAGAAATTAATTTAATTTATTAGATAAAACTAAAACAAACTTAATAAAATATGTCTTTGAAAATAATCATTTTACTATTATTATGGTCATTACCTTTAGTAATCATAATTTAATGCCCAAAAAATTAAAATGACTATAATATATAATACGATAATGTTTCTATAAAAAATTAAATATATTTTCATTTGATTTAATTTCCATAAAGGAGGAAACAAATTTTTAATAAAAACTAATTGAAACTGTTTTGGTAATAAAATATTAATTTTGTTACAAAAACATTACACATGGGTTTAATAAATTTATCAATGTATTTTTAATTATTTTATTTTACATATATATATATATATATATTAAATATTTAAAATCATTATTCTATTAATAAAATTTTATATAAGATACGATGTTAACAGAATTGTTATTTGTTTACAATTTACCTAAAAAAATATTGTTATAGAAAAATATAAAAAATTAACTCTATGATAATTCTGATATATGGTATTAAAAAATATATTTCATTTTTAGAATTATAATTATAAAATTCATGATTAAAATAATTTTCAATATTTTTCAAGAAAAACCACTTGGTTGGAAAAAAATCTATTTTAAAATAGTAATTGTTCCAAATAAATTTTTTTATAAATTTTATAATTTAATAAAAATATGTTATTTACATATTAGAGGTTTTCTAATTCTTAAAATATATTAATATTTTTTAATAATAAATTTTATTAAAATATTTAGTCGCTTATTTTAGTTTAGTGTTTCTTGTAGAGTAATATATTAAAGGTAATATTAATTTAACATATTCAAAACCATTGATTATTACATTATACACCCATAAATAAATTATACCATGGAAATTATGATTATAAATCATTGATGAAAGAAGGAAACTGAATTCTTAACATATTTGTAATTTGTTATATAACTTCTAATATTATATCTATCATACTCTCTTAGGATAGATTAAGTTAATTTTCCATCTAGAAGAATCATTAATATTTCAGAAAATAATGTTCCCATTTATGTATATACCTGAATTATAAATTCTATATAGAATATATTTACCAAATACATTAAACTATATAAAAACCATATAACCTTCTAGATATTAACACTCCCTTGAACCCTTAAATAGTATTAATAGATCAGAAAAAAAACACACATAACCCAATAAATATCAAAATCCCAAAAATGTAATGAACTTCCCAAAAACTATGATGAACCATTTATCAATCCCAATGACACCAATACTATATAAGTTATTTTTTGAAAAAAAACCTCTATTATCTCAAATAAAAGAAAATGTTAAAACTAAGTATTATATATCTCTTAATCATGTGTTCTTCAATTTCTATACCCAAAAATATAAAAAATTCGAAAAATAACATTTAATGGTTATTAATAAATTTTAAAATATGTTTTTGAGAATTTCAAGAAAAATAGATAAAGAAAATTTTCTAGATGTTTCAAATAATCCTTATAAATTTAAGAATATAACTGAATATCGTCAATAAATATCACTCACTAATTAAAATATCTATGATTATGGATATTTATATTATTTGAATATTTAAACCCACCTATATTTTCTATGACTATGAAAATATCTATTTTCATCACTATTGGAACATTTTATGATTTTGAACCATTTAAGTATGCCCCCTCAATTGATTGTAAAACATCGTTTTTCAAGAAACATACATTTCCCTCATATTCATTTCCATGATATTGTTTCAACCAAATACTAAAACCTAAATGGTTATGATAATATCCAAAATATGATTACGAAAATATCAATATAAATATTTCGTCATCTATGACACGTTAATTTTTTTGAAAAAATGGTACTTTTCGTTCAACCTACGACTCTATAAAATTCTTGTTTATCAATAGAAATTTTCCTTTGGGATTATCTAACAAAATTAGTTTAAATGACACTCAAATCTTTTATAAATTTTTATTATAACGATGGTAAATTAAAAATTGTGCATCCCTATGGAGTTTCAAACTAGGTGTGTAGAAAGATATTCTTTTCCACTAGGTTATGATCAAATTAATTCCAAATCCATCATTCTCTATGTTACTACCTGTAGGAACATCTATACTAGAGCCTAAATCCAACCATTGTATCCATACATGGATTTCATTCATTATATAACCACAAAATATCTTCTTAACCAAAACATCAGGATGATATCATATACTTATACTTTTTTCATTGAATCATCCATTGGTTTTTTAACTAAGGTTTTTTTACCCTAATATAAAAAATAACTAAAATAATCCTAATGAATTACTATAAGCTTCATTATACAAAGTTAAATTCCACACACCAACATTCCATGGTATGGCACTAAAAAACATACATTTAAGAATTAACTTTTATACTTAGTGAGATGAACTAATCTAAAGATACAAACATTCTTATTAGCGTTAAATCATAAAATAGAATCAAACTACTTAGAGATCCTTTTAGATTATTATCTTTTATGACCTATTATATAGGAAAATTATTTAATAAAACATGTAAAATTTATTCATAATCTATCCATAATATAATTCTTTATAGACTTATAATTTCTTACACTCATCTCCATTTTTCAAATAATTGAAACAAAAGAAAGGGGTGAGCTCAAATGCCTAGTATAGATAAACTTATCAGTATTTCATCAATGGTTAGTTCATAAGAATATGGTAAAACATGGGTAGGGTATTGATTTATTATTTAAAACAATATATATAAATAATATTTACCTATAAATAATTATATAATGACATATAATATCATATTAACAAACATATTCTATTGAAAATAGTGCACAACAATTGTTTGACAAAGATGATCCATATATCATAATCATAGGCATTTGACCTGGAAATTCACCATGACCATCAATAATAGAATAATAATAAAATACTAGCACAAATACTATCTTATAAAAATGATAAGTATAAACAATTTCCCCGAATCATTCCACTAATAGAAAAAAATCACATGCTCTTATAGTGAATAAAATATCAATGATTCTAATTTTGAGGGAAAAATATCCAAGTTTCATGTTGTTAGTACAAAATAAATGCCCTACATTACCTATTTATATCACGAGATATTAATCCATAAATAATGAATTGAATGGTGGTTTATGATCCTAACAATTAATGAACTATACATATTTGTGGCACATAAGATAAATAATTATATTAGAAAGATCCAATGGAATGAAAACGAGTTTCAAAATATTTATAAGTAGTTGTCCATAATTTACCACAAGATTGTAAATGGTTTTCATGGGTTCCACTCCTTCAATACTACTTTTTAATGTGTTTTATGGTTTTATGTTCTTAGAATAATCATGGAAATTGTTAGTGGTCTTTTGTAGTTGAAATCTAGAAGAAGGAATAATTCACGATGTGAATTGTTGATTTATAACATGAGTGAGTAGTATAGGACCTAAATAGTGATTACCATTTTTTTTAATGACATATTTCATTAGTTTAATTCGTGACATAAAACATAGATTGAAAATGTTATTGGATAAGGGGTCAGAATATAGGGATATTCTCTAAAAACTCATGATGTTAAAATTATGTCAATGGCATGAATTAATACATGAATATAAATACTAGGTAATAGTTTTATCAGTGGGTCTTAAATTTGAGTTATTCATGATTTGAATTACCCATTCGAACTATGAATACGTGCCTAGATGGATTCCTATAATTCATTTTACACCATTAATTTAAAGTAAAATCCTCTAATTTAAGTCAAATACCATGACTCCAGAGGGGATCTTTCTTAGTATTTTGATAACCTTTTAACTATTTTTATCTCTATTTCATATACTGTATTTGAAGTGATTCTATGAGAGTTTTAACTCTTTCTATTATGGTTTATTCTCTATTTGGTTTTTTTTCATCCCATGATACCATTACATGATATGATGGTTCATCTTCTTTGTTCTCTTGGAGTTATTTTGGTGTTTGCTGGTGTATTAATGGGAAAACATTCTTGGAGGGGTGTAGATTCATTATGGGAGAGGATATCAGAGATCTATATTACTGTTCCATTATTGACTGCAAGAAGTTTATCTTTTGAATATAGATGATTCATTTATTCTCACACATTTTTATAAAATAATAATGTTATGATATATAACCTTCAGGCAGAAGCCAAATAAACCTTAATAATAATTAAACCATAATTAAAAAAAGAATTGGTTTTGGGTGGCAGCGATCAAAATTTTTTTATTTCAAATTAATAGGAATACTCTTAATTTTTTTAAAAAAATATTCTATATTTAATTATAATATATTTAAAAATGTTTATTATTCATGTAAAATATATAAATAGCATAAATATTCAAATTATTTTTTGGTAAGTAATAACGATTAATTGTTAATTATTAATTTTTACCCTTATAACTTATTAAAATTAATGTGATATATGAATCAATTTTAGAATATTATTTATATTTTGGTAAATGACACCTTAGATTGTTGTGGATGTAAACTATGATAAATGAAATGGTTAATTTAAGGTTTTAACAAATAATTTATATTTCTAAGATAATTTCTTATGGATGGGATACCCAATTAACTTATGAAAGATATATTCCAATGTTATATGGAATAGATTCCAGGCTAACTATTTTTTCATACAATGTTGTGATATTTATATGAATGATGGTCATTTATGTGCAACATGATGGAAACCTAGTATGGATAATTATATGTCTATAAATGAATAGGGATACTCAGTGTGTGGAAACAATTTTCTCAAATGATGGTGGGTTAGATGGTGATTTGCATAGTGTTGTTAATAATGGAACCAAATATAATGGAATGGTTTAGAGACATGATTTCCCATTGATTTTTATCCTGAATGATGAAATAATTTTTCTTAACTAATTATATTTAAATGATTAATGAACTAGTTGTTTGTTTCAAATTTTCATTCCCCACTACTAAATGTAGTTGTAATTCCATGGACTATTAATAACTTATGGTCGCTGATGATAAGTTCTAGAGTACATATAATTATATAATTTTAATGATTTCATAAAAAAATTCACATGGTGCTACCAGATTTGGGGAAATCTATAATTATTATATTTAATGAGGATCCTTGGAAGGAGGTGGACTAGGCCCAGAGGGAATTTAACTCAGTTGCGAAGGAATGTGAATACAAAATGTTTATGGGAAATAGTTAAATTAAGTCACCTAAAATGTTTGTGTACTTATAGAATATCTAGTCATTAGTAGTGGAAGTCAGGTGTCCATGAGATTATAGTTGTAGTTCAGGTTAATGATTGGTATTTTCCCGTATATTCGATTGTGATATTTATATATTCATTATGTTATGTGATTTTATACTCTACTCCAAAAATATTGGTAGGTCTACAGACACCAAGTGGACCCTGGGATGGTGTTTTTATTCAGTATAAAGGTTGGTGAGGAATGGATAGAGGAGAACCCCCTCTTTCCCCACTATATACTCCTTGTAGTATTATGTGATGTTATGCATAGTGGTTACCTTTCTAATATATGTATGTAGATGGATGTAATTTATTGTGGTTATTTTACAAACATGTATCTTCTGATATAGTGTCCTAAGTATTATTATCAGTATGTTGTGTATTTTCATTGATTTACTGAGGTATAATAAATAAATTATAAGGTATGGTGGTTATGGGAAACTTGTCAGCGAAAATTTGGGTATGTGGATTTGTATGTGGATGAAAAGATGACAAGATTCACTAAGTTCATGATATGATAAAGAATCCAAGAAATTTTTTGGGTTGGATTTTTTATTGTAGAGAGATAGATCAGGATGTGTGACATTTGAGTTGAGTATAAAACCAATGGGTAAGTAGAAGTATAGTACCTTATTTTTATATTATGTTTGATGTTATATTATTACATATATCTGGTAATTCATATAGGCGACATAGCAAGGCTATGAATTCAGATATGATAACACTTATTTTATTTCACCTGAATTAGTGAATTATTACATAATAGTCAACATAATGTAATACTATAAGATAATGGAGCCTTATTTCTTTTATAAATTAGGTAGTAAATATATAAAATTGAAATATTGATGCAAAAAATTATTCAGAACTTCCCTAATATTTTTAAAAAATTCTATCTTTCTTCTAAAACTACACTATATAAGCTGGGGATGTATATAATAAATGGGTGAGATATAAATCCTAGTAAGGGAATAAACAAATAATTTCATAAGGTAAAATAGTACATGTGTTCCAAGAGACTTATCAAGGTATCATAAGAGGGTTGATAATTATAAGATTGAACGAAATTGATTGATATAACATGTTAGTATAAATACAACATGGGAATGTGGAGACCACATAAATCAAATCATAAACATAAATAAAGGAAACTACCAAGAAAAAATCACATGGTGGAAAAATTTACAAAATAGTTTACTTTTACTTCGTAATCCCATACATGGTGACACATGAGACAGAATCATTTCCTTAATGTATTGGAGTGCTATCTCAGCACACCCATCATAATATGTACATTCTCATGTGTTCCACATATATCATACAACATAAGGACATATTTAATCATGTATAACTATATAATCAATAATTACTTCATAAATACATGGGAGTCCCACATTAATGAATGATATATACATTTTGTTGACTATCCTTGAGTGGAAATGGATATGGGTATTGATAATATAAAACATTTCTATAAAAAAAATAATAGGATGGTTTCAATAGAATAACATGGATACAAAATGATTTATGGGAGAAATTAACTTGATATATAGTGGAATATAATCAATTTTAAATAATAAGGGTAGTAAGAGGAATGGATGAGAACATATCTCAGCCTGAATAAATAGAAAACCAAAAGTATAGCATAAATTTGCTGCATGAATTAGTATGAGAATGAGATGATCCTTACCATTGAGAGGTTGATTCTAAAATATTGGGATGAGTTTCATAAGATATTGGGGGAACCATTGAATTTATTTAGTGATGTAATGTTATATTAATTTTATTCTTCATGAGTTTTTGGTGAATATGTTTATGAGGTTGGTTGGGATTATATGAAAAAGAGATCAGAATTATCTATTAATTTACAAAACCTTGGTTTTGGACTCTATATGATAAAGTAATCAGAACCAAAAACCATCCTATTTTTTCAATTGTGTCTTCCAAATTGGAGTTGTTTAATTTATTTTACAAAGTTAAAAACTAATATCAATTATATAATACCCTTGGTGATGTGGAAGTGACTCATGTTTTATAAATAAATGATTATAAAACATTAAAATATAATATAAATTTTTCAAGGATTCATTAAGGGTTAAAAAAAATTATAAAATTGCCTAAAAAAGAATTAATTTAAAGTTAATATATATATTTTTCATGGATACCTTTTATCTAATATATTACATCACTATTAATTCATTATGATTTCGTAATACACATTATATTTTTATACCGTAGTTAATTTTTAACAAAAAATTCATCTCTCTTGGAAAAATTATTAAAATTTAACCATTAGATAATTTAAAATATATTAATTTTAAATTAATATTTATTTTATTATAATAATTCTCTATGTATGATAATTTTCTCTTTTAAAAATAAAATTCACATTTAATTGAAAATATTGACTTTTTTGTCAATAACTATATTCCAGTTCTTATAATTTTTATTAAATTCATTAAATTACATTGTAATTTAAATTTAATAAATATTATTTAATAATAATTAATTATTAAAGCATAATTAAATTAAAAAAATTATTTAATTCTTCATAAAAGTATTTTTAGTGAAACTGTATATTTAAAAGAAATACAAGTTTTGTTTCATTGCTTTAAATTCTATTTTTTTATCAGTTTAATTATTAAATAATTATAAAATATTAATATATTAATAAATATAGTAATAATATTATTGAAAATAAATTTTATAAAATTTCTACTATTAGTTTCTAGATACACATCCCTTTATTACTCTATCAGACGAAGTAAACGTAAGATAAGAGATGATGATATTTTTTGGGGGTGTTCAGCATACATGGATTAGGATGTGATATAAATGAGATTGAACATATCTCATAAACATTTTTACTCTTTCGTCAGTTGTTGAACCACATATTGGGTTGTTCACAGTAATATTTTGGTAATACTATATCCATCATAAGCTCAGATAAATGGGATTTAGAGGGTATGATGAAACTAGTCAATGCCATAAGTTATTTCATCCACATCAATTGGACTTTATCATAACTCTTAATATATACTAATTCTACGATCTCTATGTAATGGATATATTTTTTATAGTTATAAAGATTAATTATCATTTAAATCCAATAAGATATAACTTATAATGATCTAAAATAACCAAATTAGTACATGTGTTTTATATAACTACATTACATAATAAGGAATTTAATTTAATCATTAAGTATTTTAATTTATAAATGGCTGGGTCATTACATTCTTCCCCCCATAGAAATTTTTCCCCCAAAATTTTCATTTCATACATTAAAAAATATATGTACTTATGTTTCATTTATTATTCTGATTCCCAAGTAATTTCCTCAAACTTGTGATTCTACTACAACACTCTGACAATACGTGTTGTCTGGTTTCATAGAACATTATCCATATGATATAAGATCCTAACTAGCTACTCGTTCTATAAAAGATCATTCTTTAATGATACCACCCCTGGATTTAGTACATGTGAGGTGTATGGTATGTACTTCTTCAATAGGGATGTATATAGCACAACTTGTTCTTGACATGTGTTATTTGTGACTGCTAGTCGATAAGCCACTATTCGTATGTGATCAGGGATCTTAAAGGTGAAGATGTATCTTAGACTATGTTTTTAATTCTTCCCAAACATCATGAATTTATTCCACGATGATATATGAAAAAACAATTTATATCTTACCATAAACTCTAGATCTCATTGATAATAATCATCGTTGATTTTATATCGATGTTGTGAACATTTAATATATAGTTGGATGGTTTGAACCTTCACCATCATCTATTTCATAAGATCATTGTCCATCCACTGTGGCTCTCCCGAATTATCCCAAAATGTTGGAGTTCGACACCTCTTCCCATAAAGAGTCTCATAAGGTTAAATTTAAGTAGGTGAATGGAAACTGAAGTTACATAAGAACTAAAATAATGGATAGTGTTGATCCCAACATCCTTGGAAGTCTATTGGACATGATATCTCCTTATATTATAGAGTTTTAATGGTCATTTTATAATGACTATCTATTTGACTTTGATAAGAAGTACTGACGCTCTGTTATGATTTTAAATATTTCTAAAGGATTCCCCAAAATAATGAGGTAAACCTCAAATACTAATCAGATAAAACATAGAGTGTAAATCTATATAGTCTTACCACATACCTTATGTATATCATGGATAGTTAGTCAAGATAGATATACACATTTATTTTAATGAAATTCCTTGACTCGGTAAGTTGATCGACTACTACCTAGATAGTATTATTAATTTCATCTATCTTAGGTAGTTCAATGGTGCAATATATAGTTATCCTTTCCTACATTCATACTAGTATGGGTAGTGGTCGTATCACACCCTTATAATTCGGTCACTCCACCTTTAGTTATTAGAATACCAATAATCGAGACATAGAATCTGCAATCTCCCTCTTCATCTTATTCCATTATTTGTTTTTATTTAAACCTGTATATATCCTAGTTATTCTATGATGAATAGTGAATGATGAGTTATGAAAATCATTCAGAATACCCCCCTACAATTATGGTTTTGATGGGACACATATATGAGTTTTGAACCATAAAACTCAATATTATGAAAAGTTGTCTTTAAGAATATTTTCTACCTTCTTATGTATAAAATCTTTATCACTTTGAGCCTCTTTGATCCACTCACGAAAATTTGTTTTTGTAGATATTTAAGAAAGGTAGGATAACAATACTATTATTATTATATTTTCCATCCTTTCCCTGCACCCGAATATTAGATCCCTTAAAATTATATTCAGATATAGAGTGTTTATTTGTAATTAGGGACTCTACCATTTTTTTTCTATCCCATGATGACAATGGATTGAAAAAACACAACTCATGATAAGACCTAATAGCCTTCATTCAGTAAAATAATTCTATTTATGTGTGAATATATACTAAAAACTTTAATGGTATTTTTATATGACATGCTTCTCCCTGTAGAGATAATACAACCAAATAATTAATGTATAGATCACCATAGATAATTATAGATCATGATTTGGGTTGTTCTGCTTAAGGATATTTAGTTAGTGGGAGGTATATGATATCACATTTTTTTCTTTTATGAGTACATAAACCAATAAATATTTGGATGTATCACTACAAATCTCAAATCCACTAGTGGGTAATAAGACCACATGTCCAGTGACAATACTCTTCTTTTCCTTTTTAAATTTTTTATCACATTCTTCAATCTAGAAAACATTAATCCCTTTAAAGATATCTTGGTTAGTGTTTTTGACACGAGATTATATTAAAAAATTGATGATAGTAACAAAATAATCTAATGAAATTATTGATATCTTTGATAGAGGTTGGTTTAACCCATCCTATAATTGCCTTTATTGTTGGAGGGTACAGAAATATCCCTTTGTGGGTGATAACATTAACAATTAATGTTTTTTCCATCTAGAAATCACATTTACTACACTTATCATGCGTCATTCCATTCCACATTATCTTCCATGGAATATTCAAATTCTAATTATATTCCTCCTTACATTTTGATTATATGAGAATATTATCTCTAAAGACCACACTGTATTTTTTGTTTAATCTCTATTGTCTCAATTAATAATGTACATATTGATTTCAGGAGTATTATTGATCCCAAATTGAATAACTTTGAACTCTAAGTACACAAACATTATATGGAAATAGTGTTGGGGATATCCTCTTTATTAACCTTTACATTATAGAATTCAAAAAGAAGATCCACCATAGAGAAGTATTGGGATATATATAGATAATAAAAAAGTCATCAATACATGGAAGAGGATACAATATCTTTATAATAATCTTTATGAGATCATGATAATAAGGTAAAGGTGAATTTTTTATTTCTTATTCATAAAGAGGAGGACATGTTCACCATATAGTAATGAAATTAGGCATATTAACCATTTATCCAAATTCTCTTATAGTTTCATAATTATCTCATAAATATCATAAAAATTCATCTTATATATATCCTTAGTTATTGGTAAATATTTGGGTATACAATCTATTGAAAACACAACTTCATAAATAAGAGAAAGACTAGAATATTATTCCAGAATCCCATCAAAATATTCCCTCATGCAGTCATAAATTTAAGGATGATAATTTTTATAGTCTTAATCATCTGAGATAGATATTTTTTCTCCTAAGGTAATAATATCTATACATGAGGAATTGGTATCAAGAAGATTCATCATATTATCTGCAGTAGTATAGAATCAGAGGATGATCATCACTATGTAGGGTGATTTATTCCACATAGAAATTTATGTTATCTCTATAAAACCATAATTCTATAGAATTCCATAAAGTAATTTTCACAAGTCATGATGGGAAATTCTCCTCACAAAATAATACAAGGTATAAGAAATATATGTGGGTTACAATTATTTCCCCATTTTACAATTTTAATAATAGTTGTACTTCAATACTCGGTAGTGGTGTTATATTAGATCTAATAAATTATTATGACATTGAAGAATATGTAGAACCATAATAAAAAGTAAATTTGGAATATTTTAAGGAGAAACTAGCATACTGGTAACCTCTTTATTGTCAGGATCCACCTCACTAATTTTTATTACATAATCTTTCCCTTCCTTGGAGGGTTTTGGCATTGATTCTATCTGAAAAACCTTGTGTTATATAATTGGATAACATAATTTCTATGTTCCTCGAAATAGAGACACTATATTACTAGTTGAGGGTTTGTTGGGGAATTCCTTTTTTTCATCACAATGATGTGTTTCTACTATCTATGGTTTCTTCCTAGGTTCCATAACTTAATTTATATAAAGCATTTTCTACTAACCTATAGGAAATATCTAAGAATATTTTTCCCACACTATTTACAAGCTAGATGTTGAGATTTCATTCAACAGTTAGATTCCTCTATCAAAATTCAAGGAAGAAACTACATTTTCGGCATCTTATCCCTATTATAACCTTTATGTTAATTATTCTATATTTATTATTTAGGGAAAAATAAAATTAATTTATTATAGATTTGATTGTACCAAATTTCCAAGTCTTTTTATAGACTTGGATTCATCCAACCAAATAATTATTTAACATTAATTTTTTGGGTTAATGAAAAATATAATTTTGTACTATGAGATTACAGTGATGTTTTCCACATACACCATGATATATTTTTTATCTTTTTCATGAGGATAACAAATCCCCTCTATATTTTATGTTAAACAGTGTGTGGTAAATATTTATAAAAAAATATTTTATGAAATACCTTTTTCTCCATCAATTAGAACTTATTCTCCAGGATTCATATTTTTTATCAACATATATAATTGATCAGTTTATCCCTCCATACAATAAACTACTACTGAAAACTTCCCTTTATCAGTTCATTGATGGGAGAAGAAGATATTTTCAACAGGAATGATCTATTTCTCTATGATTATGGGATCAAAATATCTACTAAAATTCAGAAGTCTATGTCATATAAATGTGTCAAATGCTATATAGTCTTTACAAGGGGGATTTATACATTCATCCCAATTCATGTTTTGGTTCAAAACAATATTAAATTAATAAATTAGTATTATGAAGTTCACGATTATTTCTCCCCTCAGGATGAGAATTTCATTTGGACAATAATTATATTTCCCTCAAATCATTTGCTAGATTAGTTTCTCCAATTTCTAGCCATTAAATAAAAAAATGTGATATATAAGTATTAGTATTCTGAATATATCAATCATAAATGGGGAATCATGAAATTTAAAGGTATAACTCATAACATACATATATTACTTTACCTGTGAATTTATAGCATTCAACATTTGTTATTCATAATATAATTCATAACATTATATTGAATGAGATTTTTTGTTCCATTAATAATGGATGGTAATGAACTTATTAATTTACAAATTAATATCCCAAAGGAGTGTCAAACCAGTTATAGAAATTTCCATTTTTTTCATACACTAGGTTATGATTGAGTTCAGCTTAATACATCTATTTTTGGTTATTACCCCTAGGTATCTCTATAGATGATCCATATCCAATTTTATCATCAAAACATGTAGGAATATTATTTGAAACCACTCACTATAAATTGTAACAAAATATAGTGATTCATTCTTATGTTTATTCTTATCCAAAAGGATTTCTATAATTCATTATAATCATAATCCCCCCAAATAAATATAATTTCATTGGATAAAAACTATGAAACCCTATATTTTCTCCCATAATTCAAGAATTATTATATAAATTTTCCTATAAGATAATCTCATATGGTCATGGAGCCTATTTTAATTTTTAAATTAGGAATATAACACATTATCTTGAAACATGGATACAAAAAAATTACTGAAAACTTCCTTAGAAATATGACACAATTACATCATTTTTTAAATCTACATGAGATAATCCAAGGATATAAATCATAAATCGGTGAGTTACAAATCCCAATAAGGGAGTAAAAAAATGAAACCAGAAGGTAAAATAGTACATCTAACATAAGAAGAATATCAAGGATACATTATAGGAGTGATAATCATAATATTAAAAAATAAATCATGATATAGCTTGATAACAGAAATGAATTATGGGAATGTGGTGACAAGATAAATCGTATCGTAAACATAAGTTTATGATAAATACAAAGTCAAAAATAAAATGTCATAAAATGGTCCATAAAGTATTTTATTTACTAACAAATACAATACATAAAACATCAGAAGACTAAAAAAATTACCCAATGCATTGGTGCACTATATGGGGGAACCCATTTTAATTTGTACATACTCATGGGTGCCACACAGATCATTCCACAAAAGGTAATGTTTCAAAATATTTAATATCATGATAAAGGAGTGTGGGTTTTATATATGTAAGTCATAAATAAATAAATATCTGCAGATCAATTTGATTAAATTTTAGTGGAAATGATAATGTGTATTGAAAATATAAAAGTTTTGCACAAAAAAACCACACGACAATTTTTATAAAATAACAGTGATACCCAATGATTCATAGAAGGTTTTAAAGAGAGGTTAGGCTTTGTAATAAATTTTAAATCATAAGAAATGTAATATTAATATGTGATATCATATCCTAAGAGGAATAAATTGAAGACAAAAAGCATAACATAAATGAGGTTCTTGAATTAAGAGTATATAGAGAGGTTTCTTTAACGAGAGAGGGGACGTCTAGAAGAATGGGGGAGATTCTTAAGAGCTTGGGGGAACCTTGTGAGGCCTATAGAGAAATAATGGAAGATTAATGTCATGATATAAATTTTTTTAGTAAAGATTAATGTGAGGTTTTGTGGGTTTATATAATGATAAATAAGATACTTCTTTTTCAATTTTCAATCATAGGTTTTCAACTCGATATGATCAAGTAATCAAAAACACAAAACATCCCATGGCTTACCTAAATTTTTCTACCTAACTGAAGTGGTTTTAATTATTTTAAATTTAACATAACTAATATCTTTAAAATAATTACCTTGGCGAGGTTGAAGTGTGTCATGTTTATAAAGAATTAATTTTCAAATCATAAAATATAATATATTTTTTATAAAATTTATTAAGGGTTTATTAAAAATAAAATAAAATAAAAAAGATATTATTTGAAAGGTGAAATAATTATATTTTCCAAAAACCATTTATGTAATATATTACACCAGTTTTGGGTCATTATTATGTCATAATACACAATTAATATTTACACCCTACTTAATTCTGCATTTTTTATACTTTATCTGGAAATTTTGAAAAATGACCCACTATCTATTTTTTTAGATTATGATTTAAAAAATAATATTAATTTTATAAGAATAATTTTATATTGATAGAAATATTAAATTTTAATACCAAAATGATCATTTATTGGTAAAAATTGTTTTTTTACATTAATAGTTTTCTTAGCCTAAAAATAATACTTTCTACTTCATAAAAGGATATTATCATTTATTTTATAAAATTATTTGTGAATAATAATATTTTATTAAAATATTTTTCATTTTAATATTATTTAGTTTATCAATATGAGTGTTTTTAGACTTTATATTTCACAAAGAAACTATCATACATAATATTTTTGATTTTTTATGTCAAACATGATGAAATATTTCATGAATGAAGGGGAAATAAAACATGGATTTTCATATTCAACTTGATGAACATATATTTAATGTATTGGGGACTTCTATTTATGTGACCCCCACTCCTTTATCTAGGGATTGAATGTGATGAAATAGTTCCACAATTGAATGATATTTGTGGAAAACATCATATTTTGTATATAATGATGGGTACACTCATATTAAGGTCCAACTAATTGGATAATGTTTGTATCATGATATTCCATATATAGGATTTGGGAAAAAATATAATCCATTAACAGACTCTTTCCCTGATGTGGTGTTATCTTGGTTGTTAGTTTTTAATTATGTTTATGGCATGATTTATGGGGTCTCCACATTCCCATGATGCCTTTATACTACCATGTTATAGAATGATTAAATTTTCATGATTATTTTTGTCACCCCTCTTATGTTACCTTGATATACCTCTGGGATCAAATTTAATACTTTAATTTATTCTTGTATTTTTTTACTCCATTACTGAGCATTATAACTCAACACATTCTTATGTACGTCCCTAGGGTTTATCTTAAAGTTTTTAACGAATCATGGAATTACAGGGTTATGTTTAAGATGTTTTCAATAATTTTATTAGTAAATATATTTCATGATGATGGGATATGTACTTAATTTTAGAAAGAATATAGACTCCGTTATCATCAATAATTGTTTTATGTGTACATTTATGTAATATTTCATGAATCAAGGTGAAATAAACTATGACTATGAAAACCCATATTTTATTTCACCTTAATTCATGAATTATTAAATAAATTTAGACATAAAACAATCCCAAATTTTCATCAAGCCTAGAGTAATTGGAAAATTGGGTACATAGTACCCCAACATTAAATATAGAAACAATATCATTTTTTTAATCATCCTTAACATTCTCTTCAAACTCAGTCATTCTTCTAAAACAACATGGGATAACATGGGTATATTTATAGTAATGGTGTGAGATATACTTCCTAATAAAAGAATAAAAATTGATTTTCAAAAGGTAAATAAGTACATGTGATATAACAGCCATATCAAGGAAACATAAGTGGGCTGGGAATCGTAATATTTAAAAATGAAGAATGATATAACATGACTTCATAATGAAAATGTTGTAATACAGAAAAAATAATGTTTTAAATATAATTCAATGATAACTCATAAGAGGAAATCATATAGTGGATAGAGTCCTATAGTGGATTTGGTTTATTTTGTAACACCATATATGAAATTTTTGGAGATTAAAACATTATTCAACAATTTTCTGTGCTATTTGGGGTCACCCATCATAATATATACATGATTATGATGTCCATATAGATCATTCAAAATTATGAAATATTTCACCACATTTAATGCCATGATTAAGGAGAGTGGGTAACATACATGGAAGACCGAAATCAGTGAAGGATATATATATCATGGTTTGGGATGAGATATCATTAATAATTAAAATATCCAATATATAGTTTTTTTGAACTTTTTTTATTTAATATTTGTTTGGTCTTGTTCCCAGAGAATTACAAATAATTATCACTCAGAAGCTCTAATAAATGGGATTCATAGTGTATGATCCAATTGGTGTAGGAAATAAAATATTTAGTCTATATTCATTGGACATTATCTTAACCCATAATATCTACTAATAATTTTATCACTATAATAATAATATCATCACTATACTAATACTATAATATAAATGGATACGATGATAAACAATCATTTAAATTTAATAAGATGTTAATTATAATAGTAAAATATAAACAAAGTACTAGTATTTTTTCTATTGAAACATTACATAATAGGGAATTCAATTAAATAAAATAAGGAACTAAATTTACTATAGAAAATGTAAATACATTAATCCCCCTCCATAAATTTCTATCTTGAACATTTCATTACATTAACTAAAAAAATGAGGATACTTATATTTCAATGCCTCTTCTAGTTCATAAACCACTTCCTCAAAATTTTCGTTCCACCACAATACATTAACCAGGTGATTTGTATTATTTAACTGAATTTTTTCTAAACAATATAATATCTTCAATGAATACTTATCATATGAATAATAATTATCTAACGGTACCTAATATAGTTTTAATAAATGTTATTAGTTTTTTATGTACATCCTAAAAAAGTAAACACAGAAAAAATAACATACTTGAGATATGTTATATTGGAGTGCTAGTTGATAGGCCACCACTTCAATGTGATAAAGGATCTCAAACGGGTTGATGTATCTTGGAATATACATCCCCATATTCTCATACCTCACTAATTTTTCAAATGGTGATATATGATGGAAAAATTTATCTATGAATATAACCATTATGTTTCTTTGAGGATTATCTAAATATTTCATATTTTGAATTTCATAGATTGTATATGATGATATATGGTTTGAAGATTCTATTTCATCTATTGGATTGTTTCATGTCCCATCAATTTTTTCTCTCCAATTCATCCCAGCATATTTGAGTCCAAAACCTTTTCTTATATTGAGTCTCATAAGTTTCTATCTGAATTATATAATGTGAACTATTTTATATGATAACACTACCAGGGTAATGTGTAGATGACCAAATAATTGGAAATTTATTAATTAGGATCTATGTATATTATCCGATTTTGAATGGTACTCTCAAAATAAGCATCAATCTGAGGGTGATAAGTATTACAGAATCCCGGTTATGTTTTCAATTCTTGCTATAGGATTCTACAAAACTATGAGGTAATCCTTATATCTCTACTAGTTAAAATATAGAGTGAAAATCCATTTAATCTTACTCATTCCCCAATGTATATCATTTTGAGTAAGTTTGTAGAGAAATATTCGTTGACTGTAATAAAAAGTGTTTACTTGGAAAGGTGATCAACTAGCACCCAGATGGTTTTATTTCCCTTAGGTTTCCTATGGAGTCCTACAATAAAATATATGGTTATTATAACCTATTTACATACTATTAAGGATAATTGATTTATTATAGAAATATACTTCTTTGTTCTAACATGACATGTTTTCATACCAAGTGTGAAAAGATAAAATATTAAAATATACCTTTTTATGTAATACCACTAGAATTTTTTCTCCAAATATCTATAAATATTTTTTTTTGGATAATTATAGAGGGATGAACAATCCACATCATCAAGAATTTCCCTCTTAATTTTTAGTTTTTATGGGAGGAAACACTAGGTTAGGAACCTTATAACTTCATCTTAAGAAAAGTTGATCTCTAGAATATTTAATAACATCCTATGTAGAAACTCATCAACATTCAAGGACTCCTTGATCCACACAATAATAGTTTATTGGGTAGTTTTTTTATGAAAATATTGATCAATATACTCTTATTTTTCTTTTTAAATACATTTCTTGTCCACAAGGATTAGACCCCTTTCAATCATCATTATAGATAGAGTTGGGGGATCCTTTATTCTCATAACATCTACCACATTTTTGATTTCCCAAGATGGTAATGGATTGAACAATCATAACCATTAACAAGATATAACCACCTTATTTGGTATATATTAATATCATTTTGTGTTAATATATGTTGAGGATTATATGACCCATATACACCAATGATCTTTTACACAAGTGGTAAAGAATCATGTTTGGCATCAAAAAGAACCATGATCAAATCCGGGCAGGGATGAATTTTCGGGGTACTATAGCAGCACTGTAGTGGTGGTAGCACTGTAGTGGCAGAGGCATTATAACATAATTGTAGTAGAGTAGGTACAATAGAAAGTACTGTAAAAGTCCATGTACTGTAGCATCATTATTCACAGAAGGACCCTTAGGGCCAAAAAAATGGTCTTTCAGGCCTTGTATTTAGACCACATGGTCTTGAGCCTTCAGTCTATGAAATGGATCTCCCTCTACCTAGTTTTAAATAAGTATTTTTTTAAACAATAAATGAGGATTCGGCCCCAAACTTTAAAAAAATTATATGACCTGTATATATGTCACCATTCTTTTTACAGAGTTAATTTCTCTATGTATATAATGTGAAGAACACCATATCCAATTCCAGATCAAGAGTTTTATTGGTGATAGTCATAAGATATAAATTTTTCATCTTACATGAGTACACAATCTAGACGCTTTTTGGATGCATTGTTGTAGATAAAAAATCTATCCCTGGTACTAGGGAATTTGAGCACAAGTGCAGTGATAAGCCTCTTATTCGTATCTTTACAAACATACTCACATTATTTATTCAAAATATACTCTATACACTTTTTAGTTATATTAGTTATCAGGATTGAAAGTTGTGAAATGTTTCTCAAAAATTGATGGTTGTACCTAGATAATCCTAGAAATCTTAGGATATCTATCATAGAGGTTAGTATGGTCTAACCATAAAATTTTATTTTTGAAGGATCCATATATATATATTTACTTGTTATAACATTCCAATTGAATGTTACTTTATACAATGATAATTTTCATTTTATAAACTTTTCATACAACTTTTATTGTCATGAGGTCTTATGTAGAGTATTCAAATCCTCCTCATATTCCCCCTTACAATTTTAGTGGATGATAATATCATCTATAAATACTAAAATAAACTTGTTAAGGTAATATTTAATGACTCTATTAGTCAATTTTATAATTATTAATATATCATTAGTGAGTCCATATAGAATAACTATTAAATCATTGTTCCTGTAACTTTTATAAAATGTAGCCTTATGGATATGCACATTCCTAACCTTTCCTAGATAATACCCTGACTGAAGATCCACATTGGAGAAATAATTCGATCCATGTATATTCTTAAAAAATTAATAAATCCATATAATAGGTTCAATTTTCTTTATCGTTATCTATTTGGGATAACTATAATTAATGTATATGTATATTTACCCATCATAATTCTTAAAGAAGAGGACTAGTGGACCCCATAGTTATGAACTTAGGAATATGAACCCATTATCCATATTCTCTTATTATTTTTTCTTCAAATACTCATTTTCAATAATATATGTTTTAAAAGGAGTATTGTATATTGGTAATTCTATTGGTATAATAAAATTAAATAATAAACCTCATGTCTATGAAGGAAAATAATAAATTATTTAGAAATAAATTTATTATATAATCTCACAAGAGGAATGTATTCAATGTTGATATTTTCTTTAGTCTCAATAAATATAAACCAGATAATCTTTCTATTAAGGTAATAATATCCATATTTTATATATTGTTACTAAATAAGATTCATCCTCCTCCTTTCAACACTATATAATTATAGGATGATTTGTGATATAGTGGGTGATTTCCTTATATCTAAAATTCAAGTCTTCTCTATAATGGGAAATCCAATCCATTCCATAATAACCACAAATTCCACTACGTGTAGTATCAGCAGGTTTTCTAGAGAATTAAACACAAACATTTGTACATGGGATAGTTATATACATTGAATGAAATAATTTTCCTGATTTTCCATTTTCAACTATAGCTACACATCCGTACTTTGTGATAGTGTTTTAATAGTTATAATGAACTTCAATGATACAAAAACAATTTATAAGTAGAATAAAAAACGATGTTTAATATCTATAAATGAATAAATAGAGTACATTTCAACACTTTATTTCAAGATCCACCTCAATAGTTGGGTTGGATTAATCTCTCACATGATTCATTAGAGGTTGTTTTAATTGATTTTCTCTAACAAAAATTATCTTAGTTCATTATCATACATAATGAACATATTACTTTCAACTGAAACATTTTACTACTACATGAGGTATAAAAAGGGAATTCATATTTTCTATCTCATAGGTTTGATTCCCTAAATTCAAATCACTAGTTGGGTGACATTCCTTCTTACACCTAAGGCATTTACTCATCGTCTTTTTTCCATTCCAGTGATGCATCATCCTAATATTTTGATAAGTGGGATATTTCGATTTAGTTAAACGATTATATTAATCAATTTTTATCCCATAATGAAACACAATTTCAAATTATTATCCCATTGATAACCCTAAGATAAAATATTTTGTATTTTGAATTTGAGGGAGTATCTAGAAATTTTCTCACAGTTGTTCAAGTCTATGATTTTCAGGTATTCTCATAGACTTGACTTCAACCAACTAGAGATAGGAGAAACATTAATTTCAAAGATAATGAAAATTTTAGAGGCATATTTTGAAATTATTATAGATTTTTACTCATATTACCCAATTTAAATGTCATCATTTTTATAAGGAAGAATGTGGTTATCCATTTCACATCAGTGAGTTTGAGGAAAATATTTTCCAAAAAACATTTTCAGGCATTCTTATTGTTCCATATCATTGACTTATTCATTGGGATTCATAATTTTTATCATTCTCCTCAATTTATTAGATTATCCATCAATATAATAATCAAATAGTATTCCCATAGCATTATATCTGTATTGAAGTATATAGATGATATTTTCCATGAAGTAGATTTTTTTCTCCATGATTAATGGATCTAAAGATCCACTTAATTTTAGATTCCTTTATCACATAATAGTATCAATTGAAAATTAATCATTATTATGGGATTCATAAATTCCTACTCATTTTTGTTTCCATTGAAAACATTAATCAATTGAGAAGGTATTGTCCTAATGTTCATGATTCAAGATCCAATTGGGTTGGGCCTTTAATTTGTGAAGTCATCACATTTCCCCTCAAATTGATTATTTTTTTGGATTATCCTATTTCCCTCCACATAATAAAAAAATATAAAATTGGGTATGGGAATTTTTAAACTATAAAACACATAAATGGGAAACTATGAAAATTAAAGGAATAACTTATAATTGTAATATATTCCTTAACTTATTAATTTTTATAATTTAATATCTGTTATTAATGATCTATTTTCGATAATAAAATCATATGGAAATTATTATTCAATTAATAAAGTTCGGTATATGTTTTTTAAATTTACCTAATCATACCCCCCTGAAGTGCTTGAGTTTGTGTGCAAAAAGGCTCATTTTCACATAATAGGTGATGATCTAGTCTAACTGAATGTTCCCTTTTTAGGGTTATTACCCCAACTTAAATATATGCCCAAGACACATCCATGAGTAATATCTAGACAGGGACTAATTTTCTGAGAAACTAATTAATATATACTTATAAAACATTTAGTATTTTTTTCTTACATTTAGTTTTAACTCGGAGGATTTCAGTACACATTTCTAATCACAATCCAAAAAAATTATATATTCCTTTGATACCGACTATGTAAACCCATATTTTATATAACATTAATTCATGAATTATTACATGGAGGTAAATATATAACATTACCTAACAATAATAGATCCCTATGTCCTTGGGAAATTAGGTACATAAATTATTAAATTCAAACATTGATAAAAAAATATTTAAAACTTTTTAGGATGTATCTAAAATTCCATCATTCTTCTAGAATTACAATAGATAATCTAGGGATTTGAAAAAGAAATGGGTGAGCTATAAAGGCAAGTAATGGAATAAAAATGAATAAAATAATGTAAATAAATACATTTGATCTGAAATACATATCAAATTAATATAAAAAAGGATTAGAATGATAACCATGAATAATTAATCATGATATAACATGTTAGTATAAACATAACATGGGAGTGTTTTGATAACATATATCATTTAATAAAAATAATTCATGGATAACTATCCATAAAAAACACATTGTTCATGGAGAACCATAATATATTTGGTTTACTTCCTAATATCACTCATGATGTCTCATGAAAATAAAATATTACCCAATGTATTTGAGTGATATCTGGGTGCACCAGTCATAATATATACATGCTCATGTGTTCCACATTGATCATTAAATATTATGATATATTTAATAATAGTTAATTAAATTATTAAGAAGAGGGGGTTATATATCTAGAATTTCATAATCCATTAACGATTTTTATATCTTGGTGGATGCCATTTATTAAAATTGGTGATGGCTATTCACAATATAGATTATGGGAATTAAAAAAATTCCTCAATAATTTTGGCATCATAAAGGGGATACATAATGACTCATGGAAGTGCTTAATGAGATATAAAGGGGTACCTAATAACATGGAAATAATATGGTAAATATTAATATTCTGTGAGAATATATCCTATAAAGTGATAGGAAAATAAAAGGCATAATTTAATAGAGGTTCTTGAATGTATAGTAGAAGGAGAGGATCCATTATATTGAGAGAGTTATACTAAAATATTAGGAGGAGATTCTTGAGATCTTACGGGAACCATGGGAGGTCTCCAGATATTGAAGGGTATAATAATTTTACAATATAAGAGTTTGCAGTAAAGTTGAATGAGTGGTTGGGTGGGTTTATATATAAAACTAGAGTGAAATTCCTTATTAATTCCCAAACATCGATTTTGGACACTATATGATAATGTAATAAATAGAAAAGAAACAAATGGATTATAAAAAATGAAGTTCTTTATTAAATTAAATGATTAAAAACTATAATCATTAAAATAATATCATTGGTGATGTTTATATGTGCCATGTTTATAAAGAATATATTTAAAAACATATAATATAAAATAGGTTTTAAAGGATTCATTACTGGTTTTAAAAAACTACAATGTTACCTCAAAACACATTATTTTAAAGGTGAAATTAAAATTTTTATGGGTACCTTTAATGGAATATAGTACATCACTTTTGGTTTATCATAATTTTAATATACACAATCTAAATTTACATTGTATTTAATTTTGAATAAAAAACTAGATTGTTTGTGAAAATTATGAAAAAATAACCTTTGTCTAATTTCAACATACCGATTTCAAAAATATTATTTATTTTATCCAAGTAATTATATATATAATATAATTTAATATTTAAAATAAAAAATATCAAAAAATATTGGAAAATTTTAATTTTTCTACAATATTTGGGTTTCGACCGTTATAAAAATATTTACTAACTTCATAATTTTTTTCTCATTTATATTTTACAAATATTATTTAATAACAATATTTTATTTAAATAGAATTCATTTAAACGTTATATAATTCTTGAAATATGTGTATTTTTATTGAAACTATATATTTATCATAAAAAGAATTTGTGTTTTATCTCATTAAAATCTCATTTTAATGAAACATATTATTTAATAATTAAAAATTAATAATAAAATGATATATATAATCACTATATTATTGAATATAATGTATAAAAATTCATATTGTTAGGGTATAGATACATAGCTTCACTAGGATTTTCCATTGATGAATCCCACAATGAGATTCAATAACCAAATCACAAGATAAACCATTTACCAGGGATGTTCATGTAGATAAATATCACAACCCATACAATTTACACCTAACCACCCCAAGAAAATTTCACCATCACACGCCATACCCTTATATATTTCACTAGTGTAATAAGGAGATATGTATATCGACCCAAATAGTATGCATTTTCGTACTTTTATTTTCACCAAATAATGATTATATTAATCCTTTTATTATTAATTTATAATAAATAAATAATATTTGTTATAATAACGAGATTCTGATGCGAAGAAACACAATTTTTTTGGAATTATATACATTCAATAAAAACACTAATGTTGATAAATTCTATAATTTATTAAATTGTTGATATTTTTAAACAATATTTTTACTAAATGATATGTACATAATCAAAATGTTAATATAATATTATAAATTCAAAGATAATTATTATAATGGTAAAAAATAGTTATGGTCAAAGCACATGTATTTAACAATAAATGTGTAATTTTTATGTATGTGTATATTTTTAAAAATATAAAATAATTTTGGTAAAATAAATATTATTCTTGAAATTAGCATATCAAAAATATCCAAGGGTGATTTCTTAAAAAAATTTGGAGACAGTCGATTTTTGGGTCAAAATTAAATACAATATATTTATATGGTGTGTATTATGACAGCATAATTACCCAAAAGTGAAGTAATATATTCAATAAAGGGTATCATAGAAAAAATATTTATATTTCACCTTTAAAATAATGTGTTTTGATGTTATTTTTTGTTTTTATAGACTATTATTGAATACATAAAAACATATATTATATTTTACTATTTTAGAATCAATTATTTATAAACATTACTCACTTCCACCTCACAAAGTGTATAATTTTAATAATATTGGTTCTCAATCTTTTAAAATAATGAATAACACTAAAAATTAATAGAATCCATGGGAAAAACCATGGGATGGTTTATGTTTTTGATAACATTATCATATAGACTACAAAAAATATATTTTTTAATTATAAAATAATTATCCTCACTTTTTCTATTTAACACCACCCAACTTCACATTCCTCTTCACTAAGGAATCATGGATCAGGACATTAATATTCCCTTCCATCTCTAGATATTTATTTAGGTTTCCCCATGCTCTTAATAATCTCCCCTCATGATTTTTGAATCACCTTCTCAAGGTAAGATACCATCTCTTTATCCTATTTATTCAATAACCTCTTTTATATGTATCCTTCTGTTTTCTATTTGTTCATTATAAGATATGTTCTCACACATTCTGATTACTTCCCTTATTATGTATAAGTGATGAGACTCCCATCTCTCTCTCTACTATTAAGCCTCTCCTTTAATCATTATTTAACAACGTTATGGTGCCAAAATTTCCATGGGATTTTTCTATGAAATGAATTTGTATAGTGAATCCCATTTTCATTTCCACTCAATGGTAGTCACTTAGATTTATCAATTAATCATTTATTCTATACATCCATTTATGTAACCCAACTCATCAGTCATGTGAAAAAATATATTGAAATTTTTTCCTTATGATTAATGATCTATGTGGCACACATGATATTATCTATATTATAATTGGAGTGCCCATATAACCTTATATATCATTGGGTAATATTTTAGTCAAGAGATGTCAAGTATGGGAATGATGGTTAAATCTAATCCACTATAGAACTCTGTCTACCATGTGATGTTGTCTTGGCATTAATCCTTGGCTTATGTTGATGAAACGATTTATATTTTTTATACATTAACATTTTTCCTTTATGATATAACTTTATATCAAGACTTATTTCTTCACGATTATGATTCTCACCCATCTTATGTTACCTCAATTTCTACCTTAGACCACATTTATTTCTTTATCTTATGATATGCTTTGTTTAATATAAGGACCCGGAAAATATTCTTCTTATAATTATGGATGTCTTTCCTATCAATAACTTTTTATTATGTTTTAAAATATAATAAAAAATAATGAATTTTAAATTTAATAATATATTTAAACATAATTTATTGATATAAACTAGTAAAACATTGAATATTAATGGGCTAGAAAAAAAATATTAGAAACTGTCAATAACTTATTTAATTATTTATGAATGTTACATTCAGTGTAAAATAAAACCCAATATCATAAATATTATTAAAATGAAAAAATAGAAGAAAATTAATTAAAATATAACAATTTGGGCCACGGGGATTTCACAAAATCATTTCACCCATGGACCGCACTATAATTTAGAAATATTGAGTTAGTAATAAATATTCATTCAGGAAATTATATTGAACGATGATAGAATATAATTGAATAATTAAGTGTATGAATGATAGTGTATTTATAGATATATTGGGAAATTATACATGAGGAGTGCTTTCCAATGTGGGTGATGGGTATAACGACTATTAATTAATAAGAAAGCTGGACATTATTATTGTTATCGATATAATAATGTGATCTTTTGATATTATTTTATAATTGTATATTTGGAAACTATATTTTTCCATTTTAGCTAAATGTATATTTTATGATAAATTTATATGGTTTCAAAAACCTTTCATTTTTAGGGAATTATCCTAAAAAAACTTTTATAAGATAATTAAAAAAATAAGTCCTAAATAACTTTTATAACAACATGACAATTTTCTATATCATAAAACTATTAATTATTAACAAAAAATATTTTTTAAGAAATTATATTTTTTGAATATTTATATAATTATTTTGATAAATTAAAAAAAATTGATTCAATATATCATAATTATCTTAAGACAAATTTATGGTAATTTTGTGAAAATTATGATTTTTGGGTTAAAAAGTAAAAATATTATTTTTTTACGAAATACGACAACTCTAATGATAAAACTAGGATATGTTCATGATTTAGAATTTATTAATCATTATCCCTAACCAAAAATATTTTTGGAATAACAGTGTACAAAATCTGATATATTTATAATCCCATACTTAGCATTTTGGAAAAAAATGACTTTAACATTTATAAAAACCTATTTTTATGTTTTATAAACATATCATATATGAATTGATTATTATCAATTTTATAAATTTTCCAATGTAAAATGTATTTAATATTTTGAATAATAAGTTCCCAATTTTGTAATATGGTTAATTTCATTTTAGTCATAAATAAGTTACAATGAAAAAAAGTAACCACAATATAGGTAAAATGATATAACAGGTTAAAGCTAAATGGTAAAAGAATAAAATAACTATCAAATAAAAAATTACATGAGTGGTTGATTTATTTGAGGAAATTTAACATCATTTACTTAATTTATTATCAACCAAAATAATTTCAATTAATTACACACAATATTAGATAGCCATAAATACAAAATAATCCTTAATTAATCACTTATAACCACCTCTCCTCAAGTATAAATACCCCCATTACATCCCAAATATGAACTGAAAATACACTAAGAATATATTTTTAATCATTTTACCTCCCAAATATTCACACTATGTCTCCCCCAGGGTCTCAAGGTTCCATATTTAGGTTTTTGGAAGAAAATATTGGGAATTATGATCTTCTTCTTTTTCCTTAAATTATCATGTTTTTGTGAGTCTTTTTAATGTAAAAGACTGTTTATTCCCACAAAATTTTTATATTCCAATTACTTTACAAATGTTGTATTATAAATGTTAGTCCTCCATTCTCTCTCATTGCACATTTTTCTTAATCCATGTTGTACACCATAATTATGCCAATTTTGTTGGAATTGTTTTCTCTTTCATGAAATATTATTATATTATGAAAACCCAAAACTCATAATTACCCATAGGAATTCACCTAAATAAAAATATAAAATAATAATTTTGGGATTCACATTTATGATTCCCACGTTCTCTTTTTTATATCATAAAAACTTTGTAATGTTCATGTCCTTAAGACCTTATGTACTCATCGATTTTTTATAAAACACATTCATTATTCTTCTTTAGTTATTAATGAAATGGTTTGTTATGATCAATGAGGCACACAAAAATTGAGACATATAAGTGGTGTTTCCTAATATACCTAAAATTATTTGGGTAAATAATAAATATCTAGATATTATATAATTTATAATACCTTGGTGAATAACTATGGTAATTATGAATTATTACACCCTAGTGACAAACCAATGTTATATGCTTATGAATGTTTCATTTTTAGGCTATATACAAATTTTCACAATCTGATTATTGTTAATTATTTCAGTATATGACCCATGTTCATACGATAATTCCTAATTGATATACCTCACAGTCATATATTAAGTAGTTTCATTATTTATTCCATTTTTGGACTTTTTGATTACCCCTTTATTTGATGTATGTCCCTAGGATATGATATAGATTAAAATAAACATATGAAGAATATAATAAGAAGCCTTTTAAATTATTCAGAATAATTTTTATGATTTTTATGTATTATGTTCCTATTTTCAACACATTGAAACTGAAATTTTTAATTGTATAATTAAATAGTGTACCTTGTAATGAAAGGATTGTGAAATAAAAAAGACTGATAATCATAGTTGGTATCAAAGGATGGTTTATTTATTTATAGAAATTTGGAATAGAAAAACATTATTAAAATTTTATAGGTACATGTCAAAATCTAGTAAAAAATTATAGTATTTTATAGAAGTATTAATTCTGTGGTATCTAAAAAAACACCACATTCTGAATACTCCTAGTGGATATAGATTAAGAAGAGTTTTATCTAGGTGTAACAGCCCCAAATGGATGTAATGAGTTATACTTTATCATTACGTGGCGAATTACAATGATCCTTGTTGCACACCTAGTTTGACAATCATAATGGATCTTCTTTATTTATTCACATTGTAGTTCAAACCATTAGTAATTATTTATTGTTAATGTAAAAATATTAATAATATTGAATTATATAATCCTAGAATAATGATATTAGAATATTTTAGGATTAATATATCTTTTAGAATTATTATTATAATATTCCAAACTGTAACAAATTCATAACTTACGTTTTCTAAATATGTGAAAAAATGTAATGAAATAGAGGGGATTGAAGGAATAATAGATTCTATAGGAAAAGTGATAATGATTTTAACAATATGGGGAGAGCTAGAGTTTGAAATATTGATGGAAATGATGAGTCAGTTAACTCAAGTATGTATCAAAAATTAAAACCATGTGGGTAATCCCGCTTCACCATGTAAGGAACTAATAATAGTTTAATCCTTAATGCATCAACAAATATGTAGTTTTAGTGGAACCTCTAATACAATGATAGTAGAAAAATGAATAAATAATATAAAAAAATATTTTTTACTCTATTTTCTGGGGAAATAAAAATAATTTTGGTTTTTATATCACTAATATATAGAAACTAATCAGTATTTTACACTTATCTTAAAGATGAATTTACGGGAAGTAGTGGATTCCATGGGATGATAAAACTTAAAAAAGGTATTTTTATCAAATATTTCCTCATATACTCTAGACCAAAATATAGATGAAATTACTCAAAGTTGAAACAAAGTGAAAATGAACCAGTTTATAAGTTAACCATTATATGAAATGTGAATATCACTTAAAAAATTGTCACTAATTCTAATAGGAAGAAACCTAAAATATTTATTTGGATTAGGCCCCATATATGAAAAGATTTGTAGTCTATAAATTTTAGGGTAATGATTATATAGTGTGATATGAACTTAAAGATGAATTATAGATCACATATTTATATAAAATCATGGATGAAATAAAAAAAGATATGGATGAAGAAAAATTATATTAATAATAAAAAATTTATGAATATATAATATCCCATGGGAAAAAATGTGTTAATAATAATCTAGGTAATTCCATGCAAGGAATTAGAAAGTGATACAAGGGTGAAAGTGATGGAAATTTTTCTTAAAAACATCTGGATGATGTGATACTCAATATATAGATTCCATTGAATAATTGAAGAAGGTTAATGTATAACCTACTACATAATGCTTCATGTGTGGGGAACATGGGAATTTTAGTAATCAATGTCCAAATTATAATATAGTTGAGGGAAACCTATATCAACACTTATAGAGTCCAAAGGAGAAAGGTCATGTTATTTCAGTTAGTATAACTGAATTATGTATCCAAATGTTACTACGAAAGGTACACTCATCATATACTCAATGTTATAATGTAAATTTTTATTCAGGTTTTATGCACATTATTATTTCGTTCTAGTTCAAAAATAACATCAATTTTAACTCTAAACTACTATTGGTCAACTATTCTATTAAAACATTATATTAACTATTAATGAAAAAAAGATATATAGGGATTAACCTATAAAAATCAGTGAGTAAAATCTCCCTATAATCTTGGCGTTCATCTTAATGGTGGAATTTGACATAATACTTGTGATAAATTGGATTCTAATCTATAATTCAATGATAAACTATAAAAGAAATGATATTTTGGTAGTCTTTAAGGGAGAACATCCAATTATCCAAAATTTAGAGATTTCATATTCTTTATAGGAAGTAACTCATTTTCACTTTTTTATGGAAATGATCAGTGAGGATATAAAAGAAAGATAAATTATAAATATATAAGATGTAGCCAATGTTTTCGGATACTGATTGAATGTTAACTTTTTATTCTAAAGAGAAATAATGTACTTGAGTTATGGGAAATGGTAGTGATGGAGAACAACTGTGTCACCTTTACCAATGATATTTCAATCATTTGGAATGAATCTAGAAGAAAAAAATGTAATAGTTATTCCTTCTGGATTTACTTTTCTAACCAATACATCATCAACATGATTAACTTCTCTCAAGGTGTGACACACCTCAAAATTCTAATTAACAGGAACCCTTTATTTTTTGATGATATAATTCATATCCCATGGTGGACTGGTCAATCCACATAACAGATCATCCAAGATTTGGAATCATATTTGATATCCAAAATTTCAATATTGTGGAAACTACAAAAATTTAGTCTACTAGTCATATCACAAGAAACTTCTTCAATGGAAATTCGACGACCATAAAAATTACTAAATAGAAAGATAACTGAACCTATTTTTTTATGAACCATTCCCCAAATCTCATTTCCTCATATATAAAAGATCCATCAAAATTAATCTCGTGTCCGATAATTTGCGGTTTATTAGAAACCCATATTCCTAATCTATTACCATCTATTTCTTCATTATTGAGACTAAGTGTTTCAGAAATATGCCAGAGACTAGAAAAATTCACACTTCCCCAGAGAAGAACACCTATTTTGGACACCATAAATTTGGATCAAACCAAAAATAAAATATGGGAATGCTATTTTAATTTTCAAACCTTATTTATAGCCTCCAAAATAACCTAACATTCATCATATAAAATTATTCATTTATCTTTAACATTCATAGTGCTCCTCCCAATTAATTATTTTGGATTACAATGACGTGTTTAAAAAATAGATAATAGGTCATCCCTAGGAAGATAAATAGAGTTATAATTGAAATCATACATGTATACAAGAAAATATCAAAGAACCCATATATAAAGGAATATGTGGAGTTGGACAAATTAAGGAAGAACTATAGAATGTGTTAAAGAAGGGTTTTGTTTGACCAATTTTATCTCCTTGAGGATCACCTATTATATTTGTAATGAAGAATAATGGATCAATACTATTTTGAATTAATTATAGAGTACTTAATGGGGTCACAGTGAGTAAAAAATATAATCTTCCAAGGATTAATGATTTGTCAGACTAGCTTTATTGGGATCAATTATTTCACAACATTAAATTTCTATCTGGGTATCCTCAATTTGGTGTCAAGAAAGATGATATTGATTTTTTTATGCCCTTAACCTTCAATAATACTCCTAAAATACATATGTATTTTCTGAATATAATCTTTAAGGACTTACTTGATGGTTTTTAGTGGTTATTATTGACGATATTATGATACATTCCCATAGATGTGATGAGCATGAAGATCATTTAAGGGTTATATTATAAACTCTGAGTAAGGATATGTTTTTGGTGAATTTATAAAATGTGAATTATTGTCATAAAAATTCATATACTAGGGACACATCATGAACATTGAATGAATCTCATTATATATGACAAATATAATGGACATTGAGTAGTAGAAAGATCTTATAATTATAACAAATATTTATAGTTTCCTTAGTGTAACATGATACTAATGAATAATTTTTAGAATGTTCTCCAAGATTTGAAATCCACTAAACTAATTATCTCAAGTGGAAGTGAATTTTATCTAGAAAAAGGAGTTTAAATAATTCTTTAATTAACTTATTAAGAGTTTGGTTAGTCAATATGTACTAAAATTACGCTTTAGTGGGGAATGATTTCTCATTTATAGTGATGCATCCTTATAGAGGCTTGGATGTGTACTCAAGAAATATGACCGGGAGATAACTTATGTAACATGATAATTATAATCATAAGAACAATATTATCCTACCCAAGTTCTAGAGTTAGCAATAGTTATATTTTCATTAAATATTTGGACAGACTATCATTATGGTAAAAATTTTAATATGTACACAAACATCCAAATATAGAAGTATATATTCATACCAAAGGAGATAAACAGGTATTAGTGGAAATGGTTATAGATAATCTCAGACTACGATTACTATATTCCATATAATCATAGAATGGATAATAACAATATAGATTCTCTTAATAGAAAAAAAACAAATTCTCTTTACATGATGCATATTAAAAAAGAGCCTATCTTCATGGAAATGTAATGTATGGAACTAAAAATCAAAATAGAATGGAATACATCCATCCTGGAAAAAATGATTTTTAAAAAATCTATCCTAGAGAGGTTTTAATATGAATAAAGAGGTGAAATGAGACTGAAAAAGATAGTGACATCAGTAAAGGATGAGAATATTTATGATTTAAATGTTTATGTTGATGGTATCTTAAGGTTGGTATATATAAGTTGTGTGAATTAATCAACCAATATAATGAAAGAATTATTGTATAATGAAAATAGATCATCTTTTTTCCATACATCATAAGAGTACCAAGATGTTACATGATCATTGATAGGGACAATATGAAGATGTAGATCAATAAATACACCACTAAGTGCCAAGTATGTTAGTCTGTTAAATCAAATATACAAAAGGCTATGGGGAAAATTCAACAATTTTCTATACCCACATAGAAATATGATAACATCGCTATGTAATTATTTATTGGTCACTTGAAGACATATAAAGGATAAATTTTGATATGGTTTATGGGGGATCAACTCACCAATACGTCCCACTTAATCAATATTCAGGAAGATTTACACCATTATCACAACAGCGATGATATAAAAAAAAGTAGTGATGCTACATGGGGTAGAACATTCAGTCATATTTTATCATAACCAAAGGTTCACTTCAAAATTCTAGAGAAGTCATCAATATGCTCTTAATACTGAATTGAATTTTAGTACAACCTATCATACCTAAATTGAAGGCCAATCTAAAGGGACTATTTAGACACATAAAGAGATATTGATAGCTTGATCAATATAATTTAATGGTAGATGGGATGAACACCCATCCTTAATTGAATTATCATACAAAAACACCTTCCAATAAATTATTCAAATCTATCCATATGATGATATTTATGGGATGAAATGAAACACTCAAACTTATTGGGTTGATTTTGGTGAATGGAAGATACATAGACCCGATCTAGTGAAAGCGATGATATAAATAGTCCAAGTCATACAAAAAACATAAAAAATTATCATATTTAGAAGAAGGGTCATCTTGAAACCGTCAAAGGAATGTTAGGTTTTATGATGGGGATAATGTATCGCTTTTAATATGACCATGGAAGACAGTCAATCTCACTAGTGCAAAATCAATTTTTAAGTCAGTTTTTTTTCTTTTTAATGTATGTTTTTAGGTGACGTTATTGCTAGTGATGTTAAAAACATGATTTTTATTATGGTTATTTAATAACCTATGGAAAAATTTGATTATATGGTTTTTAACATTGGGTTTTAAAAAACCGACCTAAAAGACCTTCTAGAAATGGCGTTAAGAAGTCATTTTTAAGTCGGTTTTTGAAAAAACTGACGTTAAAAGTCATTTTTTACGTCAGTTATTTAAAAACCGATTTTTTAATCCATTTTTATCATCTATTTTTAAATAACCAACATAAAAAATATTGACCATATTGTAGATAATTTTCCATGCTTTGATTCGACATGTCTTTGAGCTCAAACAGTGTTACGGAATAATGTTTATGACTATCAGAAGTTTGATATTTTTTTCGAGAAAAGATTGAATTAGCCAATCGTAGCTTCATCTTAGAAGGAATTTTTTAATCTATAGGAGGATTTTTAGTTTTACCATGATATAAATAATTATCAACGATTGTAATAAATTAATAATAATTAGATGGTGTATCAATTAAGAAAACTACTCATTGAAATTGTAAATCATTAGAAAATAATTACCAATACCTTGACGAGATTGTGGAAATAAGATATTGTGGATTCAAGTGAATGATAAATCAAGTTGAGTCAGTAGAATGATGTTGGATGAATGAAATGATTATAAAATGGTATATCAATTAAAGAATTGAATCATAAAATCTCTAAATCATGGATGAATGATTAAATAAACCTTGACGAGATCGCGTAAGGAAGAAATAATTGATTTGTGTTGAAGATCAAACGAGTCGAGTTGGGGGACTCGTAATGGTTGAAGTAAATGATCGTTAAATTAGGATATGTTAATAATGGATACATATAATTGATATGATATTAAAAAATTATTTATTAATAATTTTTGGTGACAATTTGAAATTTTGATGTCGGAATGAAAAAAATTTAAATTTCACATTTGTGGGATACTAAAATTATCATTCACATTGTTTTATGATAACCAAAGTGAAGAGATATTAAAATTTTCACATATTTGTTTGCATCGGTTATTATAAAAATGATGTGAAAAATCAATCTTTATCACATTTTCACATCGCTTATTAAATAATTAGTGTGAATTATTATTTTTTGACCTTTTCACATTAGTTATGTAATAACCGACATTAAAAGGTATTTTTCACATCAGTTATTTAATAAAAAATGTTATAAAAGTTTATAAAAAATTATTTCACTTCCCAAGCATTAATTTCACTGGTCATAGAGCTCAAATGAAGTTACGGATTAAAAGTTATGCTCTTTAGAATTTGGCCTTCCCTAAGACATCATTTAGAGATGATCAACTTCTGAAGGCCATAAATTTTAATACGTAACTCCATTTGAGCTCTGTGACCTATAAAATTAAATCATAAATAACTTTCATGTCGTTTACTAAATAACATATGTTAAAAATTCATGAATATAGATTTTTCATGATGGTTTTATAATAACTAACGTGAAAAATAAGTGAAAATTTTAATATCTATTCATTGAAATGGATTTTTCACATCAGTTATTTAATAAACAATGTGGAAATGTAATTTAAATTTATGTTTCATATCTATTATATAATAACCAACTCGAAAATTCAAAAAAAATGTATTTTTCACGTCAGTTCTTATATGACCATTGTGAAAAATCAGCAAAAATGTATTTTGACATCGGTTATATAGTAACCGACGTGAAAAAATGATTTTCAGAGATTGTTATGTTTGTTATAAAAAAATTATTTGAAAAAGGTGAAATTAAAAATAGTTTTTTACTAGTGTCTATTTTTAAATAATGGAAAACATATCGATTTTCACATTACGCCTTTCATATAATTGATCACATAGAAGAAGTGGCCAATCTGCTATATCTTCATCCAAAAAGGACCAAGTTGACAATTCTTTCTATGTATCACTCTTAAGGAATTACTTACATGATACCTCAGATGTACTAAATCCAGAGGTACAACTGAATAATGAACCCTCTTATGAGGTATAGTTAGTGAAGATCTTGGATTATAGAAAAAAGTTTCTATGCAACAACACATATCTCCTTATCAATGTGTTATTGTGTTACCAAAATCATTATGAGGAAATGTCATAACTAGAGGAAAAAATGATGCCTTAATACTCTAATATATTCTCAAATTGGAATTTTTTTTGAAATTTTTGGGATTAAATTATTTTTAGGGGGTAGAATATAACTACCCATAAAATATTCTTCTTTTAATAATGTTTCTATTGTCCATTAAGAAATTTTTATCATGTTTTACAAAATTAGAACATAGAAAGTCATTTCAATTTCATAACAAAAATACACATAATGTGTTGATATGAATTGGCATATGTAGGAATATTAAAGGGATAAACAACACATACTAGAAACGAACAATACTTTATATTTTTATTTAATAAAATTAAATTTATTATATAATAACACCAAATATTAAAAATAAATATTAAAATTAGAAAAAATAAAAGAATAAATAATGTGACATATAAAATTTGATTCACCTCAATCACCTAAGAACCATTTCACCCATAAACATAACTATAAATGAGTAACATAGAGTTATCCATATAATATTCATTCAAGAGATGATATTGAAACTTGATAGAATTGATGTTAATAATGAAGAGTTATAATAATGGATTATTTATAGGTAAATACAAAAAAATGAAATGAGGAATTATATCCAATATGGTTCAAGGGAATATATCCACTTATCAATAAGATAGTTGGTCACTATTGTTTTTGTTAGAAGAATAATGTGACTGTTGAGATTATTTTATAATTATATTTTATAGAAAATATATACATGTATTAATTTATCTTAAAATTATATTTTATGATAAAATTAATTGTTTCAAGTAATTTTAAATATTTGGAATTATATTATTACAAAAATTTATGATAGTAAAAATCAATAATGTCACTTTAAATTTTTAATGAATAAACAATTTACAATATCATAAAAAGTATAAATTTCAACATATAATTAATTTTTTAGAATGTAAAATTTTCATATTTTGTGAATTAATTTTGATACAATACATATAATTTTTTTTATTTAGGATGTCAATAATATCTTAGTGTGAATTTATAGTAATTTTCAAAAAATGTTTGTTTTTTGGTAGAAATGCGAACAATATATTGTTTAACAAATTCAAAAACACTTAATATATAATTAGTATATTATCATGATTTGAAATTTATTAAATCTTATTCTTATAAATTTTTTTAAGGAAAAAAATAGTTGATAATGTATTATATTTAGAATACCAAGAATATAATTTTGAAATACATGATTTTGTCTGTTATAAAAAAATATTTTTAGGGGTTTTATGGATATCATATTAAAATTTATATTTATAACTTTTATAAATTGATTCTTGTGAAATGGATTTAATTTTTGGAATTGTGAAGTCCATATTAGGTAATAAGGTTAATTTAATTTTTATATATTAAATCATAACTGTGTTATACAAAAGTGTTTCTTTAATATTGGTAAAATAATGTAGTAGGTCAAAGTAAAATTATAAAAGCGTAAAATACCTAAAAACAAAAAATTAAATTATTATTTGATATATTTTATGTCCATAAAATGTTTTTAAAACATTTTTTTTCATCCAAAATCATATTAATTATATAAAACCAATAGTAGTTCACCATAAATAAAAAATGACTCTTATTTTATCAATTACAACCACCACTCCTCAAGTATAAATACCCCATTTCCATCCCCAATATATAATAAATATACATTAAGATTACTATTATGGTAATTTTGACTCCCAAATAATCCCTCTATGTTTCCCTCTAGGTTTCAAGGTTTCATACTCTGGTTTTATGAAGAAAATATTCAAGGTGAGTGAATTCTCCCAATCATCCTTTTCCTTCATCTACCAAGTTTTTTTGAGTTATATTTATATTGAAGATTCATTATTTTTAAGTACTATTGATGTTAAAATTGCATCCCAAATGGGTTTTTACAAATGGGATGCCTCCATTCTCTCTCATTATGAATTTTCTATTATAAAGACGGTGATTTTTCTTACATGATTATTAAATAATTTAATGATAAATACATAAAAGCATTACAAAACCAGGATACAATGGTTTAGTGTGTTGGGAAAATTAAATACATAAATTCCTTATAAAAAATAAAACATGAACAATTTTTTTCTTCTCCATCTTCATACCCTTGAATTCTTTTCAGCACAAGTAGTAACCTGAGGATATATATTAAATAAAGGGGTCAAGTAAAAGCCCAGTAAAAGGATATACATGTACATGAAACAATATAAAATGGGTTAGAATAATAATAATAATCATAACATAATTGTACTATCATCATCATAAAAAATAGAATAAGAATTAGATTAAGGCATGTAATGTGAAAATGCATAAAAATGAAACATCATGTCTTAGTGGTCAACTACCAGACATAGTTATGAACCCATCTGGCATCATGTTGACATACATTTCATTTTATCTTATTAGATTAATCATAGTACACAATTAATTGGATTACTATATAATTCTATGATCACCAATTACATCATATCATTTACATTGCACTATATAATTCCGAGCAATCCATTCCCATTTTAACATTTAAATTCTCATGAATGACACATAAAACATATATAAATATTGAACATAAAATAACCCATGGAATGGAATGGGTTTCATTTAATAAATCATAAATTCATGAGTAAACTTTTTAATGATAAAGGATATAACGTTCTTGGTAAAGGAATCAAAAAAATTGAGTGAATAAGACGCAGTCTCAAGAGAAGTAAAATTTATGTCTTTTCAAAAGAAGAGATCGTTTATAGAATATTGTGTTGGTAATAAACTCAAGTAGAAAGCATTTATATCCCAAAAAAGATAATATAATAATAACGAAATTATATTTAATGATATACATACTAAAAATGAGAGTAAATATGGATAACCCAATGAAAAGGTGTGGGATTTGAGAATTCCCCTTACCTAATTCCCATTCACTTTCTTCACATTAACATCATGTATAATCACATTGTATTTAATAAATAACTAATAAATAAAATTTTATACAATAATTTTATTCATTATTGTTTTATTATGTTAATTTAATGGCCTTTTTATGAGTTATAGTGTTTAATTTCAACATTCAAGATGATTCATTTTCAAGGTTTTCATGATAGGTTTTCTTGTATACATGAATGAACATTCGAGTAAAATAAGGATAAATATCTGGAATCATTATAATATGTTATCAATGATCTTAATGAAGTTTTAATTATGTTATAATGAATTATTTTATATGTCTTGTGGGTGAGTCATTAGATAAAAGTTCATGATGATTGTTTTAGGTTAATTTTTTCAGTTTTTCGATCACAATGAACTCATTTTGTTTTATAATTTATTAGTATTTATATATGATTATTACATAACATAAATAGGTTTTTAATATACATTTAAAAAAATTAAACCGTTCAAACGTTTTTAATATAATCCTTGAAGGTGTTAAAGTAAAATGAATGTTCATGAATGTTCATCACCCACAATGATGGTAAATTGGCACATCACAGGTGACGATTTAATTTTTTGAATAAACAATAGAGATGGTGGCATTCAATTATGGATCATCTATTAACATGATATAATTAAATTAAAATAAATATTGGATTTATCATCCCCTTTTGATAAGATAAGGGGAATAAAAGAGATGTTTATAAATCAAAATAAAATGACAATAAAATTAAAAGGAAGAGGATTTTACCTCTTGGAGTTATCCTTATTGAGAACCTTCTTAGGGAAATGATTTTTGTCATTAGGTGAGACCCAGAGCTCTTAGATGTGGTGGAGGGAATTAGGAAGATGTTTGGAAAGAATTTTGATAAGTATTAAATCTTGAGAGGTGTGAGTAGAAGACATGGCGATGGGTGGTACTTATATTGGAGGAGATGGGTGCTTTCTCATTATTATATTCATTAGTTTATTATTCTGACAGAAGAATATGAATGTTTTTAGAATTATCACTAATAAAATTTTAATAAATAAGGGTAGTTCTACATTATCTTTTTTACATCAGTAATGACTCAATGAATTTTATTTAACTTATAATGTATGTATATATATATATATAATTACCATATTTTACTATTAAACAAAATTCAAGTATTTTATAAAAATAAATTAAGTTCACTCAATCTATTTTAATGTTTGCAGAATTCAAAAATGACCTCAATTTTAATAAACAATAATTTTCTATATATGAGTAATTTATTTTTTAATTAAATCCATCATTTATATGGAATATACATATTTTAAAATGGTATATGATTTTTTTACAACTTGGTAAAATTACCTATGATGACATTAAATTAGTTTAAAATAACAAGACCTAAAAATATAAAATTATTAATAAATTTTATGAAAATACAATTTATTTTAATTTTTTAAATTCATCATAATTTTGTAATTAAATATTTATGACATATAAAAATGTGAGTACTTATTTAATTTTTTATGAAATATTTATCAATAATATGATATATTTATATCATATTTTAAATTATAATATGGTTAAAATTTATTTATAATTTAACTGGTGAGGTTTCTATTCATTTTTCCTATTTAATATTCATAAGCGTTATATAACTATTCATATGGTCATGATACTATTTAATTGTTATAGCTTCATTAACTTCAAGAAATAATTCTTATTTCATTATTTCTTCACTAATAATGATTTTATCTGGGTCTATATGTGATTTTATGTGATGTGTACTACATGAATTACATTAACATGGGGTAAATTCTTTTGATACAGGTTTGGGTTCTTCCATTCTGCCCCCATTTTGTAATTTATCCTTTAGAATTTCATTTTACCTAAACAGTCATGGGTACTTCTCCATCATTGTCTCCTCTTGTTATTTTGTTTCATCATCATACTTATGGTTCCTCAAAAACATTTTGAAAAGGTTGGATGAATTATTGTATAGAACCTTATCTATCCGATTAAGAAACTTTACTGGAAGCTCCTCACAAGATAGATCATCTTCCAACTATACCAACTCTGAGTTTAGTACATGTGAGGGATCTGGTACATACTTCCTCACAAGTGATATGTGGAACAAGTCATGATGTTGAGAAATATTTGGTAGAAGTGAAAGTCAATTGGCCATTACTCTTATTCAACCAAGGATCTTAAAGGGGATGATGTAACTTAGTCTAAACTTCACTTTCATTCCAAACCACCTGAACCTCAAGCATGGTGATATTCGAAGGTAGACTTTCTCTCTAACATCGAACTCAAGTCCCTTAGATAGTCAACATCATAGAACTTTTTATAACTCTGAGTAGCTTTGATGTGTTTATGGATGTCTTGAACTTTTTATGTTATCACCTGCACAAGATCATGTCCATGTAGCTTTCATTATCCATCTTCATCCTAATAGGTTGGTGTTAAAGATCCCTTTCCATATAGACCTTCATATGGAGCCATCTAAATATTTTAGTGGATGCTATTATTCTATTATAGCTAAACCAATGGGGGATGATGATACCATCAACATTTGAATTCTAAAGTTCATGATCATATCTTGTCTTTGAGTGTGTGAATTGTCTTTTTAGATTGGTCATCAGTTGGGGGATGGTAGGCTATAAGTAAATTCAATTCAATACTCAAGGCATGTAAAAGACTCTTCCAGAGTTTAGATGTGAACTTGAGATAATGATAAGAGAAACTTGATAGTGGAACCCCATATAGTCTCAAAACATCATTCACATATAACTTTGTCTGTTTTTCAAGAATGATATATTCCTGAATAGGGATAAATTTAGAGGTCTTGGTTAGCGGTCGACCACAACCCATATCGCATTATTTCTCTTGGATTTCTTCATGAGACATGTGAAAAATTCCCTAGTGACATTCTCACATTTCCACATGGGTATATTTAATGGATTCATCATAACATTGGACTTTTGTTTCTTGAAATTAACATACTGACATATGAATCCCCTTGAGATACACTCAAAAATATTCTTCATCATGTTCCCCCACCAGAATTGTTTTCAAAGATCATGGTTCATCTTGGTAATCCTATGAAGGATAGAGAATGTTAAGCTTTGTGCATTTTATAATACCTCTTTCTTTATCCCATGTGATGAAGGAACACATAGACATGTTCCAAATGGAGTAAAACAATTATCATAAATATGTAACTCTTGTATCTTCCTTTATATTTCAGTAATCATGTTATTTTTTAACTTCAGATCAGACCTTCATGAATTTTTTATATTCTCTTTGATAGATTGTTGGGAAATAATTTGGGAAATGTAGGATTTATTCCCTCATTATATGATTTACAATGACATTGTTTTCATGTCCACGATTATAGGTACTTTTTTATACACAACATGGATAGAGTATAGAGTTCATTTCTTGAAAGAGCATCAGCTACCTTGTTTTATTTTCTAGGATGATAGTGAATAAATAAGTCATTGTCCTTGATTAGCTCTATCCATCCCCATTGATGAATGTTGAGATCCTTTTGTGTGAATATATACTTTAGGATATTTTTATTGGTAGATATGTCACACTTCTCACCATATAGGTAGTTCAACCTATTTTTCGAGGAAAAAATTCCCAGTTTCCAACTACAGGTCATGTGTCGGGTAGTTATACTCATGGATCGTTAACTGTTGTGGGGAGTAGTCTATCACATTATAATTTTGCAGGAGTAAAAAACCCAATCCATTTGTTTAAGCATCACTTAATATCACAAACCATTCTCTAGTTTTCAGTAATGTTATTAAAAGTGACGTGATCAACCTATTCTTTAGTTCTATTAATATTTCCACCCGTTTTTCACTCTAGATATAATTTTCCCATATCTTTGTTAAATTATTCCATGGGAATTAAAATAATGAGAAATTTCTCACAGAACATTGGTGGTATAAAAATAATCTATGAAAAATATGTAATTTTGTGACACTAGAAGGTCTATTCCATTCCTTAATTGCCATTATTTTTTAACGGCCCACAAAAGTTCCCTCACCTGTGATTACATGTCCAATGAATGTGACATTCTGAATCCAAAAGTCACACATTCTAAATGTGGGGTAAAACATATACTTTATCAATGTCTCCAAAAATATAATTATATTTTCTAAATGTTCCTCTTTTGTCTTAGAGTATATCAGAATATCATTCATAAACCTTACCACTAATCTTTGAAGGCAATGGTTAAAGACTCTAGTAATAAAATCCATGAATATTGTAGTGGAATTAGTAAGTCTGAAGGGAAACACCAATAACTCATAGTAACCATACATTGTATAAAATGAAGAATTATAAATAGATTCCTTCTCCATATTTATCTAATAATATCTAGAATGCCGATCATCCCTTGAGAAGCACTTATCTTCTCACAAATGATCGAAGAAATCATCAATCTTTGGAAGATAATACTTTTTTTCTTAATAGTGATCCTATTGAGTTCTCGATAATCAATACACAACTGCATTGATCTATACCTCTTCCTGTCAAAGATCACTATCTCACCCCAAGGTGATTCCGTAGGACATATGAGAACGTTGTCCAAATGCCCTTGCAATAGCTTATTTGAAAACTCTAGTTTGATTGGAGCCATCCTATAAATATACCATGAGATATGAGTAGATCTGAGTATGAGTAATATTTTGAAATCTACCACTTGATTAAAGGGATGTTCAGGTAACTATTTGGGACATACATCACTATATTCCATCATGATTGGAATTTTCCCTAGGTTGATGGATCCCTTTAACACAATCAGTTGACCAAGTATTGATTCTTCATTAAGAATCAACACCCACACCATTGAAATATTTTCCAAAGGAAACTCATGATCTTCCATGACTTTGTAGAGGAGAAAGTGATGGTTCCGAACCTGAAAATATATTACATTTTCCTCAGATTTTATATGTTCTCTATATAATGAGAGCCAATTAATTCCCATCATATTGTCAAATTCGATGAAGGGAAGTATCATTTGATTATTTGTAAGAATACTACCACATATTCCAATAAGAGAAGAGTCTAACAGATTAGTTTTAATGATTGTGCAACATGGATTTTTATATATATATTTTCTTCGAGGTTTCAGGGATTTGATTAAATAGATCTATCAAACTTACACGATATAAAGGAATGAAGATAACCATAATAAAATAAGATGTTTTCCATTATTGACTTTATAAGAAGTGTAACTCGTTAGAATTTTTTTTATTTATTAACTTTTTCAGTAGTGAGGGAATGTATTTTGAATTTCCTTTTTTGATTTGGTGATTTTTAATGCTAACTACTCTCAAGGACTCTAGGTTTACTGCATTGGATTTCATAGTGACATATCTTCCTATAGATATAGCATTGTAACTTGGGTGGTGCCCTACATTCCTCCCCATAATCTCCCCACATCATAATGTATTTTCAAAATTCATGAGCGTTTTGGCCTTATCTCCCACACATTAACAATTTCCTCTCCCCTTTTAGGATGTTCTTAGGATGCTTATTCACATATTTTGGACATGTGGGTGGTTGATTTTTCTTTCCACCATTCTCATTAAATTAACCATCTTATAACTCCATATTCTGTTTTGTATTACCATATCCTTGGGGAAATTCTATAAAATCCATTTGAACTTTGATATCACATATAACATCCTCTTCTTGACTACCAAATACATGAATTGAAAAATCTTTTCAAAGGTTAGGTTTTTATCAACTAAGGAATCTATCTATTTTTCTATCATTGTTGATAAATAAACATGAAGCATACTAGTAAATCATTGTGAAATTATATTAAAAAAGGATAGAATATAATTCCATTTTCATTACCTCTATGAATTATATCTCAATATTTTTTCAATGATTTATAGGGAAATAATTGTTAAGAAACAATATCTTAATGTCTTACCAATCCATATCATCAATTTAATCATTCAACTTGGTGTTCATAATTGAATCCCAACATTTATTAGAATCCCCATCTAAATGGTAAACGTCCAAAGTCACATTCTCCATCTCAGAATAGGGAAGCACTAAAAAGTCATTATCCATTGATTTGACACACTACTTAAAAATTAGTGTATCATAAGATCCACTATATTTCATTTTTTGTTTGCACCTAAAAAATGAGATATACATATGTTCCCTCATAGGTGAAGGTGGATGTTGTACATTATTAAGTTTATTATTCATAACCTAATATTTCTCGGTAAGTATCACCATAATATTTTTAACTCCACATCCTAATGAATTGGAGATGTTGTTCTAGAAATTGATGCATTTCCCTTGTAATGGGTTTTGGTCTCATTTCTCCTAGATCCCACCATATTCTAAAATATAAATGGTTAAAAAATCATAAGTCAAAAGTTAATAAATAATTTATTTCATTGTTCCATTAAGTCTAATGGACTGAGATGTGGGATCCCTATGTTTATAATTTTATAAAACAATTATTCTTGGTTGATTAATTATACTGAGGTTCATATTTAGGGTTTTCACTATGTTTCTATAATCATATTTCCCAAATTAACCTAACCATGTTACGATACCATCTATAACGCACTTTATTTTTCTCACATGATTATTACATCATTTAAAGATAACAACCTAAAATCATTACACAACCATGATCCAAAGGTTTAATACCTTGGTAAAATTAGGACCATACATAACATTTAAAAAATAAAACATAAATATTAATTTAATTCATTCATCTCTAGATTCTTATTATCCATTAAATTAAACATATTATAAGAATTCACCTATTGATATAAATCAATCAATGGGGTGAGCTAAAAAACTAGTAAGAGGACGAATATAAACATAAAAAAACAAAACATGGGTGAGAATAATAATCATCTTCATAACATAATCATAAAATCATCATCATAATCAAGATATGAATAATTAGATAAATGGATGGAATGCGTTAATACATAAAAATGAAATATCATGTCTTATTGGTCAACTACCATGCATAGTATTTAAAAAATATAGAATCATGATCACACGTATTTCATATTATCTCATGGGATTCATCACATTACCCAGTGCATTGGTGAACAATATAATTACTAGAACACCCATCATATCATAACATTTTCGTTGCACTATATAATTCTACATGCAGTTGTCACACCATAACATTTACAATATCAAGAATTCCACATATCACATATATCAATATTAATCATAAAATGACCCATAGAAAGGAATTAGTATCATTTAATAAATCATAAATTCATTAAAAACATTGGTAACTATAAAAGAAAAAACATTCTTGGTATATGAATCCTCAATCTTGAGGGATAAAGAAGAAATATCAAGAGAAGTAAAAGGTCTCTTTTTTAAAAGAGGAATTTTTTTGTAAAATAGTGTGTATGTCATAAACTTTAGTAGAAAACACATATGTACAAAAAAATATAATATACTGATAATGAAAATATTTTTTATGGAATATCCATACATAAAATGGGGGAAAGATAGAAAACAAAAAGAAAGAGAGTTGGGTTCTAGAATTCCAATTACCTTATGTCTGAATGCTTTTTTCACATTAATATTCTATATAATCACACTGTGTTAATTAATTTACAAATAGGGAACCTTATATTAATCAATGTTATTCATTATGGATTTATTATATTTATTTTTGGTATTTTTCACGAGTTATAATGTTTAATTTCATCATTAAAGAGCATTAGTATTTACGGTTTTTGTGATTAGTTTTCTTATTATGATGAATGGAAGTTCAGTTGAAATGTAGATAAATATCGAGAATTATTATTATATGTTTTTAATTATCTTCTAAATGTATAATAATTTTATAAATAGTTTGGATATATGGTTTCCAAATGAATAAATAGTTAAATGTTAATGATGAATGTTTTAGGTCAATTTGGGCAGTTTATTTATCACAATGTACTTATTTATGTTTTATTATTTAGTATTATGTTTGTATGTTAGTTATATAAAATAAAGAAATTTTTAACATATATATTAGAAAAAATCAACCATTATAATCATTTTATTAACATACTTTATGGCATTAAAGGAAAATGAATGTCCATCACCAATGATGTTGGTAAATTGACACTTCGATTCAACATTTTTTATTCAAAAAATAAGAACCAACCAGGACAGATTCAAGGTTGCCTAAAATAATGAATCCCTATTGAATCCCCATGTACCAACCCAATACATTCAAGGGGTATATTTCCCACTCTTGAGTAGATCAGTAGGAGGTCATCAAGACTACTCCACAGGGAGAGAGCATCTGCAGCAAAGTTGGCGTCCCTAGGAATATGATGAACCAAAAAAACATTACCAATTTCTAATGAACATCCAAAAATGATGTATGTTAAACACCAAGGAACCTCAAAATTATCTTGTAGGGCCCAAATAAATACCTCAAAGTCTGATTTTACTTTATATACATCCATTGATAACATTTTTCATAGCATAAAACCCGTGAGAAACGCCCGACCCTCTGCGCTCAATGAGCTTCCCAGACTGTGAAATCTACTAAAGGATACTAATACCAAGCCACTTATATCCCATAACATATCCCCCCTAATCATCCAATACATGCATGAACCATCCACATTTAATTTGAATATGTTATCTGGAGGTTTCTATCCCACCCAGCCTACCTGTAACCTTGGATGAGCCAGTAGTTTGTTATGAGTGGTGCGGATCATAGTAGAGTTCAGACCCCCATTTCATGAAGAACCAAGTTCATACATAAGAACATTAATTTTCACTATAATAAGTGCTCTTGAAAATTGACCCTCCCATCTTACTATATTTTGTACCTCCCACAAAGACCAAATGATCGAGATCACTGTGATGTTGTTAATCTGGTTTTCCAACATGTTCTTTTCCTCGACCGAGAACCAGCCCTAAAAAAATGCTTGTAAGGAGTTAAATGTGACATTGTAATTACCCAATCTATCCATAATAGACTAGATACAATGAACCCATTACCCCTTGATGAATAAGTGTAGCATCGACTTTGACTGAGGATTTTCACAGTAATAGCACCAGGATTATAACATAATGCCTTTCTTCTAGATAATTTCCTCTATGGATAGGGCCTGGTTCCACACCCTTTATATGAGGAAATTCATGTTCGAGGGAACCTCCTTACACCACATATGACCATACAATTTATCCTGGATCACAACCTACTATACAATACCATTATAGTCATTATTATTAAAACCTCCTAAGCGAGTGTCATTGAAGCATAAGCGATTTCCTTCCTCAACAAAAACCTTTTCTCTGAATAATTCCTCCTATTCTGAGTTAAGAATGGAATCCAAGAACCTATTATGTTTGAAGGACACTCTCACCGACATCTCCATACCAATAAATCACTTGAACAGATTCCGTATGAGCCACTTATATCTCCAAAAATTTATACCCCCATATTCAACCATCGACCAAGAGGAGTCTAAGAGAATATCAATTGAGACACCATTGTTTTCCCCAATTTGGATAACTTCCATCAATCACATTCCCCCCAATACTTACCATATTTTATTCTCATCATTTTTTCCCACATCAATTTCCCTACAATAATGTCTCAAGCTAATCAAGCTTGCATGGTGTGAATGGATACTATTAAATCCCGGAGGCCAACACCTCCTTCCTCAACCGTATTCTCCAGCCTAGCCCATGAGGTCCAATGAGCCCTTCCTGTGTCATTATAATCCCAAATATATCTCCTGATAATCTTATTCGTAGAAGAAATAGTCCTCTTAGGATGAGTGATGATAGGAAATACATGAATCAGGATAGAGGAAAGCACAATATTTATCAACTTCGCCCGACCTCCAAATGATAGAAACCTATTTTTCCAGTTATAAATCATCCCCAACAATTTTATTAATGAGGTCCTCAAAAAAAATTCACCCAACCATTAGAAATGGGTTCCCTATGATACATAACATGAATCTATTTCTATTGAATGCCTATAATTTCTTGGATCCTCTATACCCTTCTCCTTAAACATTTATAAGAAATAAAGACATTTCTCTTCATTGGATTTACCTATTGGATTTATCCTCTTTGAGAACCACCTTTTTTGAAATATTTTTGGTCATTTGATGATACCAAGAGTTCTTGTACATGGGGGGGGTCTTTGGAGATATTTTGGAATAATATTAAAAATTCTCATAGATTGAGAGGTTTGAGGAAAACTGATGGCGAGGGATGTATTTATATTGGATGGGACGAGTGTTTACTCATTATTATATTCATAAGTTTATTATTTTGAATTAAGACTATGAGTAGTTTAAGAATTATCACCAAAAATATTAAAATAATTCATGGTATTTAGATATTATGATTATTACATCAATTATGACTCAATTAATGGTTTATTTATATTATTGGGTATGTATAGTAAATTACCATATTTTACTATTGCCAAAAAAATCATGTACATCCAAAAAATCCAAAAACCTCACCAAGACGATTTTCAAAACTTCCGAATAAAAAAACACACTCCATTTGAATAAAATAATTTTCTAAATATAAGTAATATAATTATTAATTAAAACCATCATCAACTTGGAAAATACAGATTTTAAAATTATAACTTATTTTATAAAAATTTGAAAAATTACTTATGATCCCTTAAATTTATATTCAAATCAAAAGAAATAAATATACTAATTTACAAATACTTTTAATGATACAAATTTTTTTTTATGTTATCAATTTAATCATAAAATTGTAATTATATATTTATGACTTATAAAAATACCAATACATAATTAATTACTTTTAAAATATTTTCTTACTTATACTATAAATTAGTTATATCATAAATTCACTTACAAGATGAATAGATTTTTTTATACATTAATGGGCGAGGTTAGAATTCATTTGGGTGGTTTACAATTAATATGGGTTATATTACAATTTCTAAGGTCATGTTACTATTATGTCGGAATAGGTATCTTAACATCTAAAACTAGTTCTTATTTCATTAATTCTTCATTTTTAATGATTTTATTATTGTCTCTATGTTATTTTATGTGATTGTACAACGTGAAATTATAATAGGAACACATAAATTCTATTGATAAAATTATGGGTCGTAACATCTTTAATCCATGTTTTATATCGTCACACTACCAAAAATCATTTTAGGAATATTTTTCTTCATCATGAAAATTTATTCTATTTTGAAAGCCCAAAGCTCTTCCTTAACCTTTTAAATTCACCTAGATGTAAATATAATATATTGATTTATGGATTTACATGCATGAGACCCACATTCTCCTTTCATGGAATAAGAAAATATAATGTGCATGTCCTTAGTCACTTAAGTAATCAATGATTTTAAAATATACCCATAAATTATTCTCCTTATGTTATCGATAAAATGATCTTCTTTGATTAATGTGGATCACATTAATTAATATATATGGGGGTACACCCTTATAGAATGACAATGAAATGCATTATAAATTAATCTCTAGTTATGACATTGGTTATGATACCTTGGTCATATGACTTGGTTATTATGAATTATGACACCCTACTGATAAACTGACACACACAGTGTGTAGTCCCACCTGAATGACTCAACAAGTACCTGGGAAGTACATGGACACATGGTGGAGTACACTGGTTACCTATATGTCCTGTACACCCCCACACGACTTGTCCTGGACTAGGTACACAGGTTACCTAGTGTACCAGTACATGGTAATAAACACAGAGTTTGGCACCGTGTACTGGCACACGACATAACGTTGTGTACTAGGAAACTGTCGGGGTACAAGGGCAGACCCCATATGCATGGACATGAATGTAAATCCCTATTACACATTGTTTAACCATCTTATACACATATTCTTTTAACGACACAATCCTATATACTTGGGTAGTACCTTGGGTCAAGGGACACGTTGTGAAACCTTACTATGTGTCGTATAACCCATCTAGCTTAAATTGAGCTTTTTGTCCTCCATATATTATACAATATTCATTAGGGTTCAAAACTTTTATCTTTTCCCTAATGGTTGGTATGAATAGTTTCATACTCCTAGTAATAAGATCCCTTTAGTAGTTCTTCCTAGATAATGTTTCTAGAATCCCCCAAGAGGCCTTGAGTGGGATCATATATTCATTATTTGTTCCATGAGTGGAGTTCTACGTATTAACCTGACTAACACTATGATGGCACAGATCATCTACATATCAAGTTAATCTAGTTTGGGTTGTTGGATTCACCATATGATCTAAGATATGATACTCATATATGTATCGTAATTATCTTCATACTATTAGTGAATATTTCTCATGATGGGAATTTACGAGTAGGACCTATTGGATGGATTTCATCAGTTCTATCGAACTAAGGAGTGTGTTATCCTAGATGAGTGTTTCATGGAATATTCGAGTTGGAAGTATTAGGTTTGTATACCATGGTTTTAGATTACTTATGGAATGTGTGTCTTGGATTGAGTATATATAGATATATTTTTATATGTGATATAGTAATATACCTATGTAGAGATGGATATAATATCCCATGTTGTGGTTTTAGGGTGTCCTAATAATTATCATTATACTCACCACTACATGAGATTTACCATCATGCATTGTTTCTTGTTCATACAATTGTCCTTTTGAAGTTTTTCTGGTATTAATAGGTCCAGATAGTTCTTAGTGATACCAAAAATACCGAGTTGTGTTCCTACAGCTTCTGGCAGTAGTCCCAGTACCTTTTATATATAGGTTAGACTCATGGTACAAACTTCATTGTGATGGGATTGCATTCTAGGACTATTTACATTACATACTTCCTATATTACTCTGTTGTGGGATATATATGTATGCATGCATTGGTAACATAGTGATTTTTACTTTTAAAAATTTTGTGGCCTTTGATATGTGTGTGTGTACATGTACATAGGAAATTTATCGCTTGTTAGTGATATTACTACTTAGTGCTAGTCACCATCCCTTTGCCTATTGGAGGCGTGCATTGGGATTCATGACACCAACCCCACTAAGAAGGGTCATGAAAATTTCAAAAATATAATAATTTTCATGGATAATATTTTGGGCATGTAATAATGTTCATGTATAATATATTTACTCATGAATAATATGTCATTATCTAATTCATTAGAGGGAGATATAGGCCCCATCGATCAAATAATAAAAATCATATGTATGTGTTCCACAATATCAAAAAACATTCACCATATCCTAACCCATGAAATTAATTATGTTTCATAAAAAATACATCATATCATAACCTATGGAAAAAGATATTTTTCATAATGATTTCAACATTTCATCATAACACAATCCAATGAAAATCAAGCAGGATTCACAATATTGATTTACCGGTACAACCAATGGAAGAGAAATGTGATTCATAAGAATCATTAGATCTTAAACACTTCCCATTTAGAGGGATAATTAGAATTTTATCCTTTGATCATATCTCCAATAAGGCATGTGTAACATCAACTAATTTCATATTAGATTAAAAATAATTTGGAATGATTTGATAAAGAATTTATCAAGGAAAATAATCTTTCCACATTAGAAAACACTTTTTAAAGCTATAAAATGATTGGAAATTATTATCATTAGAATCAAACGTGAATTATTATAAAATTATCTCTAAAAATAATTTAAAAAATTTATTTTGGAAAACATTCTTTTTCAATTGGAAAATGACTTTTTTTTCAAATGTAAAACACTTTCAAAATCCTTTTCATTTTGAAATATAAATATTTCAAAAATATTTATAGGAAATAATTTATTTAAAAATAAAATTTAAAACATGTAAAGGATTATTAAAATCATTGATCATTCATGAATATAATAAGTTCTATTAATAATGTGCACATTAAAAACAATGATTCTTTTCAAATTTTGGTAAAAGTCAAATTATAATTGTTTCGAGAAGACATGAATATTATATTCAAATTTTTATTACAATTTAATACATTGATAAAAATTTAATTTAAAAATTATAACATAATAATTTTTTTAAATTTTTTTTAAAAACTAGGTTTTGGAAGAAAATAGATTTCTGACCAAAGAGAGAAATATAACCATATTTCTTAAGAAAAATTCAAGTATTATATGTATAAAAAAGTGTAAAAATTTTAATATTACTTGAATATAATAAATAACCATATGATATTAAAATCCTTGAGTTTATTTATAGATGGTTCATAATATTCTATAATTTGAAATGTAATCATAAACAGTGTCGATAAATGATGAGATTGCAACATAAAATCTTTACCACGTAGGTAAATTTGAATCATAATTCCCATGAAAGATAAATCCTAAAATGTATATGTAAATAAATATAATTTTATATATATTAATCAAAAAATTATTTCATGGAAATCATATACACCACAGAAAATAAAACTATGTTGAATATGGAATTTGTCTCACAGATAAATAAAGTGATATGAATATAATTTACTGTATATATCAAATTACACATTAATAATTATAAAATATAGTATAAAAAATATAATTTTATTATCCATATAATAAAAAAGAAAAAAAATTACATATCTTAATAAATATGATTTACTTTTTCCCTTCTGTTATCTCTTTATTGAAAATTCTTGTTAAATTCTTGTTTCAGTTAATAAACACATTGTTTTTATGTGTTTTTTATTATCCATTTTTGGTCCTATAAGTTTGATCATGGCTCTATAATATAAATACTATTAATAATTATATAAATATCATAAATATTTTTAATATATTTATTTATAGTAATTTATTAAATTTTTGTGTTATTTTGAACCCTTTTTTTTATTTTGACCCACAGTAAAACCATTTTCACCTTAACTGTGGTAAATAATTTTTTCTATTTTTAATATTCATTATGGTAAAAAATTGAGTTAAATGTATTATAATATATAAATTATCAATATTAAAAAAATGTTATGAATTATTCAAAATTTAATTCATATAATTAGGAAATTTAATTTTCAAAATAATTGTGGATATGGGACAAGAAAGCTATATTTTTAAGAGGAAATGTTCAAAATCAAACAAATAATTTATATGAAAATTAAATATTAAAAAATTACAATGACCAAAATAGTATCAATGGATTTATAATTTAACTAATATATTTTTAAAACAAAATTGAAATTTAATTTAAATTTATAATGAAATTACATGAAAAGATATAATTCAACTGAAATTCAATATTTTTCACTATTCATAAAAATTTAAACGTTTAGAAGAATCCCAAAAAATAACCATAAAAAAATTTTGAAAATAAAATTTGAAAAATGAATTTTATTTTTTAAAAATAAAATTATTAATGTTTAATTTTTATTCAATAAATTTAAAAATTGAATGATACTGAACAACGTTTAGTAAAGTATAGTTTTGAAGAGTAAAATTGGAATTATTCTTTTCAATTTTGTAGAAAACATATAAGTTGAATTTTAATCAATTTATTGAATATCATACACATATATATCATAAAAATAAATTACAAAAAGATTTTTTAATTTATTTATGTAAAACATGTTTCTTTCCATAAAAAATTATTTCCCTTATTCTAAAATTGTTTTTATTTCATTTTTTAAAAAACATTTCACAAAATAATTCATTATTTATACACATAAAAAACATATATTTTTATAATTTATTTAATCTAACTCATAGTCTCCACTGAAATGGATTTTTGATGACTATAATATAATAATAAAAAATTATTATGTCACATTTCATCTAAACTTAATATTGTTTTTAATGAAATTTAAAATTAGTGATATGTGTAATCATATTAAGAGTTAGGGTTTCTTGTAACTCATGATAAAATCTAGTATTTGTGTATTTCATGAAAAAATCGGTGTTTTGTGTAACACAAGCTAAACTTAGTGGTGTGGGTAATACGAGCTAAGCTCAGTTTTGAATGCAATAAAAATATATATAAAATAATAAATTTAATTGAAAAAAAATTTAAAAAAATCTTAGGGGGATACATTTTACCAACCATAAAATGAATTTTCAACTCAAAATTTGCAACATTAATTTGAAAAAGGGGATATTTTTTCATCAATATATTCTATGGTTCCCACCTATCTTCCTCAAGTTTTTTTTTCACCTAAAAATCCTAACCTGCTAAGTGATCTTGGTTTAATAGAACCTTCTCCATTAAATTCCTAACATGTACCATGTTTACATCATAAGGAATATCACACTATAGTGGTACGAGATCCAAGTCTAGTACATGTGGTGGATTTGGTATGTACTTCCTCAGGGGAGATTCCTGGAACATATCATGAACCTAAAATAGGTTTAGTGGAAGTTCCAATTAGTATTTTAGTATCTCAATATGATTTGTAATTTCGAACGAGCTAATATACCATGTTCTCAGATTTCCTATACATCAAACAAAAATTCCATCTTTTGTTTATAATAAATATCTATATAATCACATACTCTACGAAATGAGGATTATTTTTTTCCTGAATCACTAACATATCACATGATCAATAATATAATGAAAATTAAATTCTTATATCTCTTGAAAAAATGTGATCTTATATTACCCTATATAGATAAATATTCAAATAGTGAACCAATTAATTATTCCCAAAAATATCATAAAATGTTTAACATAAACCATTCTCGAAATGGTTAAACTTATATCTATACAAAAATTGAAAATTTATAATTATGTTCACTAAATTTTTATATATCCACATAAAATTAATCCACCATATATAAAAAAGATTCTATTTATTATCACCTAACAAACACGTGAATACCTTCATCATTAATTATGTTGAAATATGGTAATAAGCTGAATTAGCATAAAAAATTATTGAAAACATTAATACTTTATTATTACTCGAATAAATCCACGGATTATTGAATTTATTACATAGATCCAATAATTTTGTAATCTCCATCAATGATAGCATAAACAAATTTTCTATCAAATATTTATAATGTTATAAGGTAATCAGTAATATCAAATTTACTTTATCCATATCAGTCATCTCCTTGTGCCAATATCATTATCACAGCATTTGGATCTTATTAAGGTTTTTATTTCCCTCAATCTAATTTTTTCCATGAATATCACATTTAAATGGAATCATCTTTCTAGTCAATAATTAATATTCAAATATTTATGAAAATTCTTAATGAAAAACATATATTGAACAATACTTATATATGTAATAATTAATGAATTTAATTAAATAAAAATTTCAATCATTCTACATAATTCTTAAAACATTATGTAGGCTTGGTCATATTATTTATTACTCTATATTCCTTTTATAAGTCATTCATAGTCTGTTCATCATCAATAGGAAATCCAATACACAAACAGTCTTGCTGATTATCATCATGAGAATTCCCCTTATGAAATAGATTTTCATAATTCAAATTATTTCAACAATTAGAACATTAAATAGTTGATGTTACCTTAGTGATAGCATTATTATCATACCTTACAATAAATATATTTTTAATTTTTCCTTTAAATTTACTTTCCTTGTGTCCTTTTTCAACCTGAAAAAACTTATCATCCATACATGACATTCAATTATGTGCATCTTCAAATATTTTCTCTATATATTAAACTAAATATTATTTTTTCTATATTCTCGACTACTATAAATCGTAGTGAATTCTATCCTTCTCTTATTTGGTGGGTTTATGAGTTAGTTGAGGTTTATATTGGTTATCTTGTGTCTTAAAAACTATTTAGTTATAATAACCACATCCTTTACATAAAATTATCCTATTTGGTTTCTCATCAGAAACATTTCTTTCAGATTCAATGTCAACTCAGTTACTTCTAGTTCCAACTATTGATCAAAACCAAAATTCATTGTGTTAGAAACAATAATTATAGTGGATAACAACATAGTCGTGGAAAAATATCTTATATGATATATAAATTTTTAAAAATTATTTTTAATATATGGCTCATTATACACATCCTCATTCAGTCACATTCTTCATAAATATAAATCCTTTATGAGGGTTCATAAATAATTTTTTATTTTGAGAGCATATTCGCCTAGGGTGTTGAACAGAAGACAATTAAGTCCCATTTTTCGGCACCAGGTGACAATTGGGTCATGATAAATGAACCCTTTTTAGAGTTATTACCCCCAATTACCTCTACTCTAGAACATATCCACTTTTTGTATCCCTACATGTATACAATTTCATGGAAATCACCCCATCTACCATTTTCCAAAATTCCATGAAAATTTATAATAATTGGATCATACAATGACTTATCCATAATAACATACCAATAAAAATCCTTATAAATATACCTATAGAGATATAGAATGAATGAGTAATTGAGGGCTTTCCACTTCAGTGGAGAGATATCAGTCAATATAGGGTTTTGACCCCTACGCAACACATGTCGACCGATCTGATGGGCATGACACGTGTCATGTGATGGGAGGCTATGGGATTTGGCAGTGAGTGATATAAGCGATAATTGTGGCATTGAATGGGAGCTACATCGGCCGGTGGGTTCCTTCTCAGATCTAGAAACAGATCTTGATGAAAATTGGTGTTAGCGAAGGGTGTGTGCGGTGACTTCAATTCATCAGTGTGTATATCTAGGGAGATGCTAATTTCACTATAGTCAGTAGATGTGATGCATCACCATGAGGGCGCTTTGGGAGGTGGTAGGTTTGTGTGATGGCAGACAGCTCTTGTGATGGTGTGGGAAGGCTATGGGAAATGTATCACTTCTTTTAGCATGCGACAGCACGGGCATGCCTTGGTTTTTAGGTGGTTGTCCAGATCTAGTTTCAGACTAGATTTGGATCTGGTGCGAGTTGGTTTAGTTTTTCGAGATCTACAACACTCCTCTCATAGTGGCGTTGGTGGCTATGTTTTGTGATTAGGGATGCTTCGGTGATTGATTTTCTAGGAATTTGGTGGTTTTGCAATATATTGTATTGTCTTTGGGCGTGTACTGAACTTTATCCCTATGGGGGTGAATATTCCTGATAAGGGTTTCTTGTCTCGGCCTTTTGATGATGGATTGATGTGTTGGATTTCATCCTTTGGCCCTTGGGCCTTTTTTAGGCAGTGTCCCATTAGGACTTGGGTATGTTATTAGTTCCCTTAACCCATCACATAAAGGAATTCTATTTTTATTTTTCACTATTAATAAAGGTGTTGGTCTGATCCCTATGGACCTCACTAATGTTTTCTCATCATAGATTTTAAAGGCTAACTAAAAATTTCCTCTTGTACTAAATATAGAGACAAAAATTATCATACATGGATATTACATCTTTTTAGATGTTTATACATAAATTCAAGAAAACACACAACTGAGGACAATAATAGTTTAATTCTTTTATAATCTTGGAACACAATATTCAAATATTTTGAAAGATCAACAATGTTTACAATAAATATACTCCCATTCAGCAGTCTTCATATACATACTTTATATAAATCCATTATTCCTAACCTAGGGGAAGGATACATAAGAACAAGTGATCTTATATTCCTAGTAATGTTAAACATAATATATTTCAATCTATGATCCAATGAAAGAATAATATTAGAATAAGTGTATATGATAATGAACAAAATTTATAAAGTTCATACCCATCCTATCATAGATTATAAACAAGATTCATAACATAAATGTTGGATGTTCATAATACATGAATCATAAAGAAGTCAAATAACATGATCTATAAGAGCATAAAATTGGTCTAAGGCATATATTTATTGAATACACATCATTTTATAGATTTTTGAATATGGCTAAATAGAAATATGTTAACTCATTAAATCATGGGCCTAAAATCAAACCCACAGATAAACATATAGACAGATAACCAGGTCCAGCCATAACATTATGGTCATGAAATTCAAGTCCACACATAATAATTTGACCATGTAGTAAGGTCCACACTTAATATTGTAAAAATTTAATCAGGTCCACACATATCATTTTAAATGTTTAATCAGGTTACCAAATTGAATTTGGAACATGTAATCTGGTTCTTGCATAACACTAGGAATATGTGACCAGTTTTATACATAAAATATTTACACATGAGTTAGTTATTGTTACCCAAGAAAGAATAGGGATAGATATGTCCCTCTTATCAAATAATGAAAATCATGGTTATGTTTTCTATAGGACCATAAAACATTAATCATATCACAACCCATGAAATGAATTGGGTTTTATAAACATTTTTTAGTATCACAACCGAAGGAAAATATACATGTATGATAATGATTTCCTCATTTCATCATAGAATAACATGTGGATAAAAAAGTGGGTTTCATAAGAAAGTTATCATGATATAACTAGTGGAAGAGAATAATATTTCATAAACATAAATACATCATAAATGTAAACCATTTAGAGAAATAATAACAATGGTCTCCTTAGATCGTATCCCTAGTAATGAATATGTATAATCATATAATGTAATCATATATGGAAAATAAATTTAAATTTAAACTAAAAACATTTCATGAGGAAAATATCATTTCCAGTTTGTGTTTTATTGAAGTCATAAAATTTTTTAATAATATTTCTCATTTAAATCATCATTTAATACTAATAAGTGAATCTTAAAAAATATTTTAAAAAATTTAATGATTAAAATAATCATTTTCAAATTTGAAACAACTTTTTTCAATCAGTAAACAAATTTAAAAATTATATTCATTTTGAAATATACAAATTTCCCAAGTATTTAAAGAAAACATTTTATTTGATTATAAATTTTATAACATGTAAGGGAATCTTGTAATCTTTGATTGGTCATAAAAATATGTTATTATTTTCATATCATGCATATTATAGGAAAATATTCTTTTCACATTTTTTATAAAATTGAAAAGATAATTGTTTTGAAAACCATATGAATATTAATTTCAGTTTTTTTAAAATTTTAATTTTTTTAAAATATTTATTTTAAATATAATAATAGAATGGTAAATTAGTTAATAATTTGTTTGGAGAAATATTTTTAAAGGAAATATATTTATGTTCTAAGAGAGATATAAATTTATATTTTTAGAAAATAATTTTCTCAATTATTTTATGTTTCCATGAGTGTAAAAACTGTAATATAAATTGAAAAATTAATTAATAACCATAGGTAAAAATAATTAATGAGTTTATTCATATATGGATGATAATATTTTATCATCAGAAAAATAAATAAAAAATCCCAGTAAACGATGAGATTGTAACAGAAAATCTTTACCACTTTATTAACATTGATTTATTAGCTCCATGAAAGTGTGTTCCTTAAATGGATATGAAAAAACCAATAATTTTAATTATAATCATCATAAAATATTTTCATGTGTAATATATACACCACATAAAAGATATTATTTGTTAATATGTCATTTTTATCATATAGAATAAAAGTGAGATAGAAGTCCCTTACAATAGGTCTCAAATATCATCAAACTCAGTTGAATATACCCTATAATAAATATATGTTTATAATAAATCAATTTAATAACCATAATTACATATATCATACAATATATTATTTATTAATGTACTTTTATATCCCTTTTATTATCAATTCCATGCGAATGTGAGGTTTTGGTTAATAACTACTTTGTTTTTCGTATATGTTTTCATTTTTATTTTTGATCCTCTTACTTTGATCATGGTTCCATAATATCCAGAATTATAACCATGATATAAATAGAATATATATTCATTTTTATTCATTTATATTTTTTAGGAAATATATAAACATAAAATAAAATACACAATTCATATAGACATTATGCCTCATGTATGCCTGAATGTTGTTATCATTTTATCAACATATTTCTAGATAGAAATTTAAATTATATATTATCTTTTAGAAATAATTATTTATTCATATATATCTTATATAATCATTATGAACATCCTCACTACCTTCCTTGTATATAGTGAAAGAATCGCATCACTTCATGAGGTGGTAGTCAGTCGTACACATGAGTGACGTTATCATTTTCAAAAAAATGGAAACAACTATAGTATATGTGATATTATAATTTCATAATCAAAAAAAAATTCTCAAAATCACATATAAACAATATATAAATCATTATTTCATACTATTATAGGTGGTAATGAATAAATGAATGACATTAGTTTGCGAGGTGGTAGTCCGTCTTATACATAAAAAATGATTTTGTAGAACATTTTAAAGAAGCTGAGAAGGTTGAAAGTAATATTGTAACCAAAAAAATATTAGTTTATTTAATATACTGAGGTTAATATATCATCATGGTATAATAATAAATTTATGGTGTGGATGAATAGATTAAACAAAAATAGTCTTTGTTATAAATTACATATTCTTCAAGTATCCTCATTATATTAGAACTAATAATCCACAATTGTTTAGGTTTATATACAAAAACATGTTTGAAAAAATGGTGGTACATTGGGATGTGACTTGGTAATGGATTTTTAGATCCAAATGGGTTTAAGGTGTGAGTAATAGAAGAATATTAGTGGCATTTTCTAAGTGACATGAGTCACAGACATGTATTTTTTTGAAAAGAATCAATCATACCCATATTTATATCATGAAAACTCTCCAAAATTTCCCATTATAGAACCCAAAAGATATTACAGAGACATTGGTCATTCTAGTTGGTATTTTTCATTTTTTCGGTCATTTTTACCCTGATCATATTTGTTTAACACATGATAAACCCATTTATTACCTTAAACGTGGTAAATAATTTTTACTGTAATCACATATAATTTTGGTAATATATTTTTAAGCTTCATAGACTATATTAATTATGTTGATTTAATACATGGAATTTATTTTTTTTTAAAAAATTCATAAAAGTTGTAAAATTTAATTTAAAATCATTCTTAAAGATGCGATGAGAGAGAATAGTCTTTATAAACAAAATTTTCAAAAGTTTACAATGTTTTGAAATTGAAATTCAAAATGAAAATTAATCCAATTACAAAAATAAAATTAAATAATTTATAAATGAATTTATTTTTCAATAAATACAATTTAAAATTTGATTATTATTTATAAATAAATTACATCAAAAAATAGTTCTCTATTAAAATTTATTGTTTTTCACTATTCATAAAAAAATAACATTTTTTGAAAAATACCAAAAAATCACAATTAGAAATTTTTTTTATTCTGATTAAAAAAGATATGTTTAAATTTTATAAAATTAATTTATAAATGTTTGAAAAATTATTAATAAAATAATTCTGCAAAATAATAGAGAAAAAACATCCTTTTAGAATAATATAGTTTTTTTAAAAAAATTGCATATATTATGATCAATGTTATAAGAATACCATAATATATGTATTAATCAGATGATTGAAAATATAATAATTACATTTAATTAAATTATTTTTACAATATTGGTTTTTTAAAATTATTTAGGTAACAGTTTTTTTATAAAACAGATTTCCTTTATTTTCAAATACTATTGATTTTCATTTTTATTTAATTGGTCACCAATTAATTTATTATAAATACATATGTAAACCTTATATTTTCATAATTCAGTTAATCTAATTTATAATTCCAATTCAAACATTTCGTTGATAAATATCATGTAATAATATAATAATATTATGAAACATTTCATTTCAACAAAATGTTGGTTATAACACAAGCTGAACATTATGTTATGTGTTGTGAAAGAATAAATAAGAGTTTCATGTATCCCAAGATAAATTTCATGCTAATTTTAATGAAATCTAAACTCAATGTTTCATGTAACACAATATAAATTCATTTTTTCATGTAACACAATTTATTCTCAGTGTTTTGTGTAATGAAAAATACATAAAATATTATCTTTAATTAAAAAAATATCTCACAAAATATCAAGGGTTTATATCTATGCTCTCTCGTTAATCAATCATTTAAATTGATATGTATGATCATTATGATACCGAATTTATTCTATAATTTTCCGTGAGAAAATTTTGTATTATAAATATCCATCAGCGTGTCCACTCAATTGTATTCATATAGATGTACTTACCATTAATTAATTGGTAAATTCCATGTATGTAACCCATGTTACTTAATAATGGGATAAAATGTGATGACTTGTATCATTAGGTTGAATGATCTATGTGGAACACATGAGCATGTATATATTATGATGGGTACACCCAAATAGCACTCCAATGCATTAGGTAATGTTTTTAGTGTAAAGAGAAGTAATTTATGGGATTAGGGAGTAATCCTGATACATTATGAGAATATTCCCACAATGTGATTTTCTTAGATGTTATATTTGGCTAATGTTTATGACATGATCTATGTTGTCTCCACATTACAATGTTTCATTTATGTGATCATGCTATATCTTACTATACTATTAATCATTTTGATTCACACCCCTCTTATGGTACATTTATTTGCCTCTTATCTCACACATACTACATTACCTATTCTATGATTTTTTTACTCCATAACTAGTTTTAATATCTCTCCCCTTTCTTATAGGCATCCCTAAGTTATTCAATGGAGTTTTAGAAGAATGATTGACTTTTAGGAGGATGTAAAAGAGGTTTTCAATTGTGTTGTTGTATCCATGATTCATGTTGATGTGTTATGAGCATAAGTTTCCAAAGAAAATAGGATAAATGATCTTATAGGATTGTTTTATATATACAATTATGTAATCATTCATTGATTAGGCTTAAATAAAATATTAGTTTTCATAGTTCATATCTATGTAATGACTCTATATTTTTTATATTAGTATTAGAAATCTATTGAGAATTCCTTAGGAATAAGTATAAACATAAGTAATCATCTAATATTTTTGGTAATGTTTAGAGTATGTAGTTTCTTTGAAAATTAATCCCTTTCTAGATTGTATATGTGGACATGGCTCTAGGTTTGAAGATCGTAGGGGTATTAACCCCAAAAATGTCACACTAAGTTTTACTCGATCATCAATTAGTGCATGAAAAAGGCATTTATGCATACCTTGTTTGAAACTCATGGGGAGGTATTCATTTGTAATTTTGTAAGATCATTACAAACTATTATTAGGGGAAAAAAAATTCATTTAATTTTTTTAGGAAATAGATATTAAATAACATAGATTAAATCCATGGAATTCCTTTGTTAATGAATATTTTTTTCATTTATGAGTTTTCTATTTAATGTTCATGGTTTCCCATTATTCTATTTTACCATTTAAAAATAATCATCCCAATTTTTCAATTTAATTTTATTAGTGGTTAGAAATAGGAGAAACTAATCCAAAATGAAATGTTATGGGCAATTTGAATACTACCAAACTCAAATTTGTTACTCAATGTGAGTTGGAATCATGATATTTCAGAGGTAATTTTATCAATTTACCAATGTTTTGGATTGAAAAATAAATCAGGGGGAACTACCAAATTCCTCCAAGAAATGGAAAATTAGAATTAAGATCTTTATATGATAAAGGACTCCGACATTCAGTGGATATTCTGATCCATTAAAGATCGGTAAATAGACGAGCTCTACTGAAAATATAATCTCCATCCATTAATTCTCATAGCAATTGATGTTCATGTTTTTTTATTGTGTGGAGAGAAAAACTAAATAGTTGTTGATGTCAATCAACAAATATTATGGCTCAAGAAGAGGTCGAAGCGTTGTATTAGAAGGAATTGTGATTTTTTTGAGAAATATTTTCCTCACACACTTCGAATTAATATGGAGAGTGGTTTCCTTAGCCTTATGTAAAGGGACTAAAAATCAATAACAGAATACGTGTAAAAATTAAAAAGACAAGTATGATAGGACTCCACCATTTTCAATAACATTTCATGTAAATTTCACCACTTCTTTGGTTATATTATGATGAAAAAACAGTATGCCATTGAAATTGCAGACCTTAACAAATATGGGGAAATTTCTTGATGTTACCTCAAAGATAAAATGGAGATTAGTGAGCCTAAATGTTTTCACATGGATAAGAAGTAGAAAATAGAGTTTAATTTCAGATTCATGATGGATAAATCTAATAGATGAATAAACTACTGACACCCCACTTGTAAAAATTATGGGATCAAGAATCCTATAAATTTATTGAAGGGGAAGAAAAAATTATTTAGGTGTCTGAAGGAAGGGAATGTATATATAGATTTATGATGAGTGAAACCCACTAATGTGATAGGTGAAAATAATTTTCTATGAAACCCTTATCTAGCAGTATAGATTTTCAATTTCATGGAACATGGAAATTATGAAAAAAATCACATAATCCAAGGGTTGTTGTTGATAATCAAATCCAATAATCTCCATGGAATCCATGAAAATATTATTCCACAACAAATGTTGTGGTATACCCTAATAATAATGTGGTTATAAGTAAAAAAGTTTATTCTTTTAGGATACTAAATATAATATTTTATTCTAGTTATATAAATTCATTAATTTCAAATAAGTTTATTATAACTATTGAAACACCATAGAAAATCATAGAATTAGGTCTATCAATTAAACTAGTAAATTAGAAAATTATTGTAACGCAAGTATATAACTCATCCCTTATCCCATTGTTAGCGATGAATTCTCTATAAATCCTTGTGATACTCCCCTTAGATGAATTTAATGATATTATGGGTGTGGATTAAATTTCGTTGTATAGGACAAACATAAATTGCCGAGAGAAGGAAATCAACATATGTATCACAAGTCACTAACTGATTATATAACAGTTCAAGAAGGGGGATGGATCTTCTTTAGAACCATCAACTCAATCATGTATATTAAGTCCTTGTGGGAAGTGTATTAAACTAAAATGATTTAAAATAAAGAAACAATAATCATTTGATGACATTCCAACTGTGAGGGAATACACTAAAATGTTTTCTAAGGAATTGGATAGTCTTTGTACTAGCTGTGTGGTTGAGTTTTCAATGGATTTAAAATTGAGAGATTTACCAATATTGAATACTTCATATATAATGGATAATATTGAAAATGAGGATTTATGAAGAAATAGAAATAGAATATATTAAAAGGGTTCATATGCCCATGTTCATTACCATTGGGTGGACTGGTCCTATTAACCATGAATAAGGATGTGTTACTGACAAAAAAATTTAGTATCATCTACTCAAAAAGATCATGATAAATAAAAACTATACACTACTAAGGATTTATGTATTTCAATATCAACTATGTGGGGACCAAAATATCTCTAAAGTGGATCATTTTTCTAGGATACTATCATGTATTGTTGAAAATGGAGGATATCCTAGAGAGTATATTTGATACAAGTTACATGCACTATCAGTTCATAGTGATTCAATTTGGAATCACTACTAATGATGAATGCCTCAAGGTATTGATTAATACAATTTCTAGAGTAAAACTCAAAAATAGTATTATCATCTTCATCGAATATATTCTCATCTACTCCAAAAGTATGGTAGACCATATTGAGTAATTGAATACTATATTGGAGACTTTATATGTTGATAATATGTATTTTAACTACAAAAAGATTTAATTCTAGTAAGAGTAAGTATCATTATTGGGCCATGTAATCACTAGTAATGTGATATCTATAATCCCATCAAAAAATAAAGGCAATTGAATAGTGTCTAAGAATAAAATCTAGGATGAATATCCATATATTTCTTAGATTAGCTAGGTACTATCATTATTTTGTTATAAAAATGTCATGATTTTAATGAATAGAAACCAATATACCTTATAAAGGAGTAAATATTGTCTGGAATAATAAATGTGGGGATGTTATTAAAGAGATAATGAAGTGAATTATCACTTCACATGTTCTCTCATTACCCTCCAGTGGGGATAAATTTGGGATCTATAATAATTAATCCAAAAAGGCATGGGTTATGTACTCATACAAGATGACATAATTACATCCTATTATTCCCACGAACTAATGATCCAGGATAATAACTACCCAACTCATCACCTATAATTTTATTTGGTGACCATCAAATTAAAAATTTAGTGTAATTATCTCTATAAGAAGATGTGTGATGTATATTTAGATAAAAAAAGACTCGAGTATATATTAAAATAAATGTATCATAAAATTTAATAATTATGGTAGTTAGAGATTACCATGGAATATGATAGTTCAATCTAGTAGCATTCTTTGAAAGCAAACAAAGTGGTAGATGCTCTTTGTAGATAGGATACCACAACACTATCCATGATAAGGATTAATAGGGATAAAATATTCATTGAAATGAAATGGATAAATATGAAAATATTAATATGATATTTATCCTACCTTCCCTAAAAAAATTCAAAACCATCTATTATTGAGAGGATTTTGGAGGACCATAAATATTTTGAACTTCTACATAAGAATGTAGTGAATATTACTATGTTTAACATTAAAAATGATAGAATTATATGGATTCTTACCTAGATCTATGTCCCATTAATAATATAACTAAATGGGTAACTTTTGGTTAATTTTCAAAACTCGTACATATTTATTCATCCTTGAATGACTATGGTGTATAAAAAATTAAATTAAAACATCTGGTTGGATACCATAAAGTGTGAGACTATTGAGTTTGTGTCCTAATACATTGTATTCCAATTAGTCATGGAATAATGAAAAAATATAAAGGTATTATGATACCATATCATATACTTTTATGAAAACAGGTATAAAAAACTATGCAATTAGTTTTTTGGGCTCCCTAAGACTCTTAAGGTAAATAAATCCATCAGGGTGGTAGTCGATATCCTTACCCTATAAGTTCATTTTGTAGCAACCCCTAACCTAGTATCATGGAATGAATTAATTCATTAGTACATGAGAAAAAGATACAATGAATCATAAATAAAAGTATTTAATAGATTATTATTATTAGTAAAATAGAAATATTCATTATTCCAGTATGACATTAGAATAAAAAATTACAAAATAAATGTTTTCGAGAATATTCATTATTCCATCTATAATATCCATTCATATAATTAATAGTACACATCATGGATTCATAGTAGAGGAAAAATGATGAGATCAAATTCTCATTAAGGGTTAATTAGAGAATAATCATTCATGAATTAATAAGATTAATGAATATGTAATGGTAAATAAATGAACACATATGCATGAAATCAATAAACTATGAGGGGAGTGCATCTGGAGATAATGTTAATGAGAAAATATAAGGGATAATAATAAATAGATAGTGGCACATAACTGAAAGGAAATTAATTAAAAAACATGAATATACTTATTAGATAAGGCATAATCAATATAGAAATATAAATAACATAAAAAACATTCAATTAAATCAATAACTGAGACATAAAGGAATCCATAGACAATATCATTACGAAAATATCATGGATAGTCAAAACTAAATTCTAAATAAAGTTATTGATTAATTACTAGAAATCATGTTTTAGAAAAAAGATACATCATCCATGAATAACTTTTAAAATACATTTTTAAACATCTAGTTAAAAAATCATATGATTTGGCCAAAGGATTTCATGATAACATTTTTATTCTCTTCATGAGACTATCAATGCATTGAGGGGATATCTATAACAAAGAACCATATGGATTTTCATGTCCTAATCATTCCTCAAATATTGAATATTCAATTTAATTCATGAACAATATATTTTATCTTCAAATATATATATTGAGTAAGGAATATCAGTTTACAAATATTTCGTAGATAATAATATAACATTTATTATAGATCACCAAATTTAAAAAGATATATCATTTAAGAAGTAAATATATACAAGATAAATAATATGGATATTTATGGGAAATTTATTGTCCACAAGAATGTGAATATTTTATGGGAATGTTAATCACTTTATAAATGAATCAATTAAGTCAATTTCAATGATATCATATTCAGAAATAATAATAAAAAATATATTAAGTATAAGAATGGTCTATGTAAAACATATCACTAGTAGAATACATGTAAAATAAAGGGTTTTCTTATTGATGAATATAAATATCAAAAAAATATCTTTAAAAAAATATCGATGAAAATTTCTTGTACAGTTTTAAATTATCCCTTTGGATTTAAAAAATAACAAAAGACATGGAACACAATTTTATTTGAAAACATCCTTTAAAACTAATAAAAGAATATTCAGAATTTTTTTTTGGTTATGATGTATATAAATTCAATTCATTCTATACACGCTGAAATAAATATTCCTTTTATTTTTATGCAATAAAATTAAAATCAAAATTGGTTTGAAAATGACCTGAAGATTCCATTGAAAAAATTTTGTAAAAAGGAAAAATGGTTAAAAATGTAGTCAATAAATATTTTTTAAAAGTTTACAAACATTTTTGAAAACATTTGTCTTGACCTGTCCCCTAGGGCCTGTGCTGTGACTACCCCAATCCCACCTTCCATAGGCCAGGGGCTGGTGACAAGCACCGAATTGACATATCCCAAAAAGGGAAGGCATTACTCTCTAAAATTTTACACACACAACAAACTCAAACTACATAAAGTACAAAGGGGCAAGAATACAAGACCAAAACCACGATGAAATCTTCAAAGGACATGACTAAAACAACAAAGGAATGTAAAACTACTCCGATATGTTTACTAGAAACACTACCTGAACGGTAGGTGAAGGGTAGCTCCATGTAGCCATAGTAGTACTCTCGTTCATCCCATCTCACTGAGTTGTACCTGGTCCTAGACCACCAAGGTCCCTGTCAAATCATTCGTTCACCCCGTCGCACTATGCACCACTTGGTCCTAGACCACCATGGTCTCCATCATATCATCGATCACCTGCATGTGAAATGGAATGTGCTGGTGAAGCCTATACATGGGTGAGTAAGAAAATACTCAGTAAGGACCCCAAACCACAAGGAAGGACAATAAATAAATCCACAAAGAAAACCATGAAGCATGATCACGAAGAAAGACAAATAACAGAGGTAAAATCTAAAGTGCGGAAAGAAAGAGTATTAACAGTAACACTAAACATCATGCATTTCTAGATTACTCATCCATGATTCCTACCATGGGTATGTTGGGACACATAGAGATTCTCTACACCACGGGCCTACCAGGTCACATTGATCCACTCCTCATCGTGGGCCTTGTAGGTCACACATAGATACTTTCCACTAGGCCATCGTAGCTGATCCAGATAGGATCACCTGTAGCTAATCCTCATGGGGTCTTTTGTCTGCAGTCTTCGAGAATGAGTTAGCTGTAGTATTCCCACACGTAGAGCACTTGATTATAGGAGAAAATACTTCTCAAGACATTATCTACATTTAAGTTTCTATGAATATCTCCTTAAATTATTCCAAAAAAATTGCCTTGTCATAAGGGTTCCAATGCTGCAAACATATCGTTAATCAGACACCAGGTCTGAATGATATTAGTGTTTTATTAATCAAGGTCAAGCCATGTCTGGGCCTAGTCTGACGTAGTTATACCGATCTGACCAACCCAACCATTGGGTCTCGTAATATCTAACCTGGTTTGACAGTCCCAACCCAACCGAGTCTATCTAGGATAGTGGGACAGACCCATTGGGCCACACTAGTCCCGACCAGGTTTGGTCGGGGGTTTACCCCGCTGGGTCGCCCGGCGACCCAGCCCCATTCTGCCCGGCCTGCAACCGGTGGGCCGGATTTTTCCAATCCTGGTACACTCAACAACCCTTTGTTAATTTTCCGGGCAATCCCATAGGAGTAGGTCGTCATCATTTCAAACATGGGCCGCATAGTGTCCCGGTTTGCATGCCCCGGTCCGGCCTGCTCGGTAGGCTGGACATGTAAAAGCTAGAATCCCAGTAGGAAATCTCGTTCTAGCACATTACAGTTTGCTTATCCGGCCCTGATTTACCCCCTATAGGCAGTCGCTGGATCACGTGCTTACATGATCTTTGGCCCCTGTGGTGAGGGATGCTCCGCTTGACATGAACAGATGACCACCTCCCTCCACTAGCCATTGAACCACTACCAGAATCTCTTGACACACCTCTGCATACCAATACAGCTACATCTTCTACCTTTTAATACCATCGTGGCATGCCTCCACCTTCCCATGACCTACCACAGGCGCTGGTGTGCCGAAAGCCTCTTCCGCGGACAACTGGGTCCACTCTGGTTGTCCATTCTTCATGTTGTTTTCACCTCCTGCCTCCATGGGATGTATCCATCTCAATTAATGGCTCAAAAAATTATTTCTGTCAAGATGGAGGTTTGGACATGAAAACACACAAGAACTCACAATGTAAGAGTTTCGGGGCCTTGTTCGAGTCGTCCCACACTATTCGCGTTAAAGTTTAAAACAAGGGGGAGGTTCAAGATTATAACTACAAGGTAACCCTGATGCAAACCCCAAGTATAAGAATACCACCATAAGAATAAGAAATTCACGGGTCAACTGTTAATGGGGTTCTCCTCTATTATTGTTTTAGAATGAAGAATGAGGAAACTCAAAACAAAAATAACCCCTACCTGGGATAAATTCATTTCTAAAGCAATCCGTCCATGGGGATTTACATTCCATTCAAAGAAATTGGTATTTGTCACTCTCTAATTCTATTCTTCGAGGATCCTCATTTTTTCTAGTGATTCACCAGTGTTTTTAATTGGAGAGAGTATCTTTTCCATCTCTTAGATAAACTCTGGAAATTATTCTCCAACACGTTATCTAATTAACAGAGAAATGCACCACAACATTTCTGTTATCTTGTGATGTCACATGATTACTCGGTCTCATTTATGAAATAGAATAACTAATTTGCTTCAATTATAGAATATTTATTCTACTTAATTTATGGAATGAAACCATCAGCTCATCAATACGTTGTAGCGAAACATTTCTTTTGAATAAAATAAAAAATTTATGTTTATTTTTTTGTTTCATAAAACGTTTGAAAATTAACCCTTTCTCTCGACCCATTACAGTTGAGTTTAGTTCCATTCATTGGTAATGTTGAAAATCCTGCCAAAATGGAGCCCTTATATTTTCAATATGGGAACCCTTTTAGATGTCCCAATAACTATGCACACGCACCATTTTAATTCGCATAAAAATAGTTCTAAAAATAAATGTTACCCTCTACCCACGCTAGTCAAGGTTTTTCTCTTCTTAAGGGTAACATTCCATCACGATCTCAACAATACTCTTATATTTATAATATGAGTTATCGTGTAGAATTTTTATGGATTTAAAAATAGAATAATTGTTACATAATTATATTATATTTATCCCAAAACTAACTTCCATTATTGGCCCAAACAGGCCAATGTTAGGATCATCCTAAGGAAATAAAACCCTCACAAGATCAATGGTGGTCTCATTTTTTTAATTTGAGTTACTGTTCATGATTTATTATCCTTTGAAAAATAAAATAATTTTATATAATTATTTAATTTATGGTTATTCCATTTTCGGATTTTCTCACTAAAGGAATGCACTTATTAAACTTATGTTTCACCTATAGTAAACATACCGTATTGAACACAGCAGTGCCCTCGTATATCTGATCTGGGCACCCGTTTAAGAGTAATTAAACCTTTTTAGGAAAATCCCTCATATGCTCTATTTTAATCTTAACATTTTTGTATGAATTATTCTGGTAACTCCAAGCATCAAGATCGCACGATTTCTTAGCACCTTGTCTTGAATAATCACATATAATTTAAAAAAAATTAAGTAACTATGGGGTATTAATATACTCCTCCATTTAAGACTTCACGTCCTCATATGCCAAAACAAGGGCTAATAAAAAACGGGGTTACTGGATATGAATATGAGTTTCCCGCTCCCATGTGCTCTCATGGAGATTCCTAGACTTCCAACAAACATGCACAAGAGGAATCTACCATCCATGAATGATCCTCCCCTATCAATCCTCAATCTATACTGAAAACTCTGCAATAGCCTCCCTGTAATCAAATCTATAGCATATAGAGGCATCCTAAGCCCTCTAATAAACTTTTCATCTTGGTAGTTAGGAGGCTTATTGACTGTGTGAGTCGGTCAATGATAAAATATATGGAATTTTGTATCCAAGAAGTATGTGGTAAAAACATCATGAATTACATCATTATTCCATCACACATCTACTCTGGTACCTGAGGGGTTGTGTCAAACCTACTAGAATCCAGTGCCCAGCCTTCACTTGATGACAAGTGAGGCATCTGGAAAAAAACATTGTCCCTACCTTATTCATCCCTGATCACCAGTACAGACATCAGAGGTCCTGGTACATCTTCGCCTCACTTGGACGCACCACAAAAGGGTATGTATGGAACTCCCTCAACACCTACCCCCATAATTCCATTGATAACATAGAGTGTACTCTAAAAATAATGATGTTCTCCCCAGATTTTTAATATCCATTAGGGCCATGCCCCATGGACATCTGGGCATGTATTTTCTTTTAGTTGTCATATCAGAGTTATGGCACCCTAACTCACTGTAATAGTAGATAAGAATCCACCATCAACTGAAGATAATATTCCTTATCTCTATTCATAGAGGATATCTGAATCGAGGCCAACTACATTGGGGTCTTGTTTAGTAGTTGTGAACTCGATCTCATACTGAGTGAATGTACCTCCACATTCCCCTGAGTATGAGTATAGACTATCTTGAAGTCATAGCCCTGGAGGAACACAAGATAATTTTTTTATCTCATATTCAGACACTTTTTAGAAAAGATATACTTGAGACTCTTATGGTCAGTGTAAACAACGAATCGTTCACCCATAATGTAGTATCACCACATCTTCAGTGTGAAGACTACCACTGCCAATTCAAGGTTTTGAGTCCCATAATTCATCTTATGAAGTCTCAATTTTCACAAGCTATAAAAAATCACTACTTTACCCTATATCAATAAACAACCAAGCCCGATTCCTGATGCATCACAAAACACCATGTAGTCAGTGGCCACCTCTGGAAGCCTCATGATAAGATCACTAATAAAGGATTGCCTCAGCTGATTAATGCTCTACTGGAATATTTCTATCCACCTGAAGGGTTTTAAAATTATTATCAATTCTTTCATGGTGCATAATACTCTAGAGAAATAGGGTATAGACCTCTGATAGTACGCAACCAACCAAAGGAAACTGTACACATCGGTAATGCTTGTGGGTGGATCCCAAGAAAGCAATGCCTCTATCTTTGTTGGATCCATCATAACTCCATCTTCTGAGATTTCATGTCCCCAAAAGTGGACCTTTCGTATGTACGACTCACACGTCGAGAGCTTACCATAGATCTGGTGCTTCTGGTGTGTGTCCAAAACCATCCTTAGGTGTATCGTGTGATCCTCCTCTAATGCTGAATACACTATGATGTCATCAATATAGACCACTACAAACTAGTATAGGTACAAAATTATGATCCTATTCAGGAGTCCCTTGAACATAGTTGGGACATTAATCATTGAAAATGTCATAAATAAGTACATGTAGTGGCCATAAAAACATTTGAAATCTGTCTTTTAGATGTCCTCATCTCACAACCACTCCTTTCAGTTGATCGAAGAGGTATTCAATCCTTAGTAAAAGATACTTTTTCTTCATAGTCAGCGGGTTCAGGATCCAAAAGTCCATTCATAGACTCAAGCATCAATATAACTTCTTATATAACATCACTGTGGTTGCCCATGGGGAAATTTTTGGCCTTTTTAAACCATTCTTCTACAAGCCCTCTAAATGTACCCTCTGCTCACAATGATCTATGAGATCCCTCCGATATAAAATTGTAAAAATAAATTCTATACTATGTTATAGATCAGTACTCAAATATACCTTTATACGATGTGGTATTCTTGGAACATCCTCTGGAAAGGCATCCTCATACTCATCCAAGTCTCTGATACTGACAATTGTTTCCTGCTTTCCCACTACTGAAATCCACTAGCTGCATCTGCTCATACTAAAGAATTTAAACCACAATGGTTATGTCTTGGACCCTATCATAAGTAACAATGTTTTGAGAAATATTTTTATATAGGATGTCCCCGAACACATCTCGGACGAAGGTTTGATCCCTGATGCACTGATTGTATCATATTAATCGAGTAACTGGAATGGTCGGTACACCTTAATGAATACTCAGCTACAGACATTTTGTCCTTATAAACTAGTATAAGTTCCCAAGAACACATAAACCTTAGCTTTAATGGTAAGATCCCTTCATCCAAGAGAGGTTCTCAAGATATGTACCTAGAAAAGTAACCTCATCATAAGATCGGTTATTCTAAACCCCATCATTTCCCTACTGATCCACATAGAAGGATCACTACTAGGACATCTGTTTGATATAATGGTTCCCAAACTAGGCATAAAAATTGGTCACCACAACAATCTAGTCCTCAGATGCTTGCGGGTTAGGCTTCCCTCGGAACATGAGGTGTCTCTTTCGCTAAAATATGTGTATGGAACTAATATATCATTCGTCCTATACAAATTATGCCAGTAGAAACTATTATCTAACAGATGATGGAAAATCTGAACACTACCTGAAGGTCCTATATTGAGAAATTGTCCTTATACCGAAGCCTCATCACATTGTGGACCATCCTTGTGGTTAGCCACTAGAATCTTAGATGGCTGCTTACATGGATACATCTTTAAGGATAAAAACATTAATCATGATTAATAGATTATACATGATGAGCTAACTCTAACTCCGAAATATCATGGGATCTAATTTGAAGATACATGCAATAATTGATTTCATGTACCAGGTCGGAAAATATAATTTAGAGTCTTGGCATATGGATACATCGGTCGCCACACCAACATTGGACTCCCTGGATTGAATGATGAAATCAAAATAATTAACACTATTTCCCATATAAAAATTTATAGAATCTTAGTTCTTCTCATAGAACTGACTGCCTTTAATACCACTTTGTCATGACCCATCCCCTAAGGCCCATTCCATGACTACCCCAAGCACACCTTCCATAGGCTAGGGGCAGGCGATTAGAACCAAATAGGCATATCCGAAAAACAAAAAGAATATTAATTTAAAATAGGACACACTCACAAATCTAAAATAGTGGAAAGAACAAATGGTGCAGAATACAAGATAAAAACCAAAAAGGAAAGTACAAAGGGTTCAGAATAAAAGCCTAAAACCACAAAAATTACTACAGCTCTGGTCAATCCGAATGATACCCTAACCGATGGTTAGGTGAAGGGTAACTACCTATTGCAATATTATTACACCCATCCACCTCATATCACTGAGAACCATCTTTTCTCAGACCACTAAGGTCTTTGTCGAAGTGTTCGTCAGTCTCATCTCACAGAGCACCACCTTTTCCTATACCACCCATGTCTCCATTGATGCAATGATCACTTTCATGAGACACGACATGTGCAGGTGAATCCCATGTAGTCGTGAGTAACACAATGCTAAGTAGGGACCCCAAAACATTAAGGAAATACCACAAAACAATCCACAAAGAAAACTAAATCACATGATCATGAAGCAAGATATCTCACAGTTTTAATTCAATGTATGGAAAGAAAGACTATCATCCATAACATTGAAAATCTTGGATTGCTAGGTTACTAATTCCAGATGAATACCATGTATATACTGGGTAAAACAAAGACACTCCCCAATGTGGGCCTGCCATGTCACACTAAGCCGCTTCCAACCCTGGCCATCGTACTGAGTTACTAATTCCCCATTAATACCATGTGTCTACCGAGTCACACATAGCCACTGTTGGCCATGGGTCTGTCATGTCACACTGTGCCACTACCCACCATGGGTCTGCCGGATCACACAGAGTTGCTTCCCACTTTGATATCATATCTGATCCACATAGGGTTTCTTTCATCTGGTCCACACAGGGTCATTTGTCAGCAATCATCGGGTCTCAGTCAGCCGCATGATTCTCGCACATAGTGCGCTTGATTATGGAATAAACGGATCCTCAATACATTCATCACATTTCATCATCCTTGAAGACCTAATTGGAGTGGGCTAAAAGAACCTCCTCATCGTTAGGGTTCAAACGCCAAAAACTATCATTAATCAGATGATGGTCAGAATGAATTTTTCATTTTTGTAATCGAGGGTCAGTTGTGTCTAGGCCCAGTTAGACCCAGTGGGATCGATCCGACGAAACCGATCAGACAAATCTGACTAACAAGGTTAGTGGGTCCTGCATGACCTGACTCGGTTTGACTAATCCAACCTGACCTGATCTAGTATGACCATTAAGAAAGGTGCATTGGTCCTTGATAGACCCGACCTGGTTCAGCCATGGGTCCTACCAACCGGGTCACCCAGTGACCCAACCCCATCCGGTTTGGCCTGCAGAAGCGAGACGACATCATTTCCATCCCAAGAAGCATTTCACCCTAGTTTGTGCAGCCATTATGGCCAGCCTGGAAGGCCAGAAATCTCCAACCCTAACGCCCAATGTGGTGTCTCATTACAGTGCACTATGAACGGCTTAGATAGACGCATTTAACCCCTATAAGTGGTGACTAGACCACATTACAACAAGAGCCACAACCCACAACCTGATTTTCATACCACACCTTCATAGTCCAAGCCTGCGTTGACCTCTCCACGCACGTCGTCCCCAACCTGCGACCGCTACAGCAGCCCACCGCAGGTGCCGGTGAACTGGCGTCCTCTTCCGCTGAGCACCGAGACCATTTTAGTGGTCTATTCTTCACGTAGTCCACGCCTTCGATCTCCATGGGGTGTCGTATTCCATACTAAGGCCTCAAAACCACTTTTTCATCAACATGGAGGTTCATAAATGAATAAAAGAGATGAAATCACAAAGGAGGAGGTTCTTAGGCCTTATTCATGCGGCCACATACCCTCCTCGTTATATTTTAAAATAAGGGAAGGTTCATTATTATAACAACAAGGTAACCCAAATGAAATCTTCGAGTATAAGCACTCTCTCGCAAGAAAAACTGATCTGTGGATCAACATGTTTGTGGGTTGATCCTTGTTCTTTGTTTTGTAATAAATAATTAGGAAACTCAAAAAAAATAACCCCTACCTAGGAAAAATTTGTTCCTGAAGCCTTCCGTCTACGGGGATTCACATTTTGTTCTAGGCCATTGGCGTTATTATCTCTTTGGTCCCATTATTTGAGGTGAATTTCTGTCACCAGGGATTTTATGGAATTTTTATTTGGAGAGAATATATTTCCCATTCTTCATAGAAACTCTATATTTGATTCTCCCACCCATTATCTTATTAAAAGAGAAACACACCATAGAATTTCTATTACATTGAATTGTTGTGTCATTACACAGTTCAATTTATGAAACATCGTATCTATTACACTTCAATTGAATATTTTTTATGGTGTTACACTTTTGAAATGAAACCATCTGCTCATTGATGCGTTACAGTGAAATAATTCTTTTTCATAAAATAAAAACTTTACGTTTATTTTAATGTTTCTTTAATCATAAGAAAATTAGATTTTTCCCTCACCCTATTTTGGCCATGTTTATGTTCATTCATTGGTAACATTTCCATTCCAGATTCAGCAATGCCCTTTGATTTTCAATTCAGGAACCATTTAAATGTTTCTAAATTTGCGCACATGCACCATTTTAATTTGCTTAAAAAAATAAAAAACTATCTTTCATTTTAGACCCACGTTGGTTGAGGTTATGATACTCTTAATCATAACATTTATAGATGATCTCAATTGTACTATCATATTTCAAATCATAGTTATTATTTAGGAGTTATAATAATTTTAAAATAAAATAATTATTACATAATTTTCTTATTTACGGCCAAAATGTAACTTCCACGGTTAGCCTTATCTAGACATTGTTAGGCTCTTGGTAAGGAAATCATACCCTAAAAAACACAATGGTGGTTTCATATTTTTAATCTGATTCACTATTCATGAGTTATAACTGTTTCAAAAAAAATTTATTTAATTATATTATTTACTATTATTCCATTTTTGGGGTTTCCCCACGGAGGTCTTCGATGACTAAACATAATTTTCACTGGGTAAACTATCCATCATTAATTCAATTATGCTCTCATATTTTGGATTTAGTTAACAGTTTAAGAGATATACAACTTTTTTAGGAAAACCACTCTCATGATCTATTTAAAATGTATCATTTTTCAACTGATCATTCTGGAATCTCTGGGCTTTGGAATTGCACACTGTCTAAGCACATGGTCTCAAAATAATCCAAGTAATTTTTTAAAAAAAATTATGAAATTATAGGGTATTATAACATTTTTATAAAAACTTGGTTTTTGATGACAACAAATTTCTGACTGAAGAGAGAAATGAAGATGTATTTTCATAAGAACATTTTATCAATAATATTAAGTACCAAAGAGTTGTAAAATAGTACTATTAATTTAAATTATAATAAATAAATAGAAGATAAAATATTTGAATTGTTTTATTAGGAAATGGTAAAATAATTACCTCCAACTTATATTCAAGAATAAACAATCTCGATTTGAATTAAATTATAGAATAAACCCTAACAATGATCATACCATTAATGTGAGAATTAATCAATTAATTTATTATGTGTGTCAAATTTAAATCCACCAAAAAATGTTTAAATACAAAATAAGATAATATAATTTCATTATACACATAATCCTAGAATAGCTATGACAACAGAGAGGTAATTTAATGAATAATTTGAAATCGAGTAATTAAATTATTTAACACTTGGTAATTTTATAGTCAAATACCCTTCGATGAAATAATTCAAATTGATACTTAAAATAACATGAATTATTACATGATAATAATATGATAATTTAAAGAAGATATATATACATCATAGAACTGAAATTTTTGTATAACATACAAATGTTCCTCAATTAATGGGAATTGAGAATGAATCCCACACCTCAATTTTTATTGGTTGAATGAACTTTGAACCCTTTTATAGTTATTTAAAATATTTCATTAACATATAATGAATCATGTTAATACTTATAATATCTTTTATTATCCATTTATCATCTTATCACCTGTACAATAATAATCCTTCATTATTTTCATTGTTTGAATTTTTAATTTTTTATGTTTTATCATGTGCGTTTCATCGCGAAAGATCCAGTTATTGCAAATATTATTTATTTATATCAACCCCATAATAATAAAAATGAAATAAGTATCATCTGTTTCTTTAAATATACATATATATTTCATCATTGTGGTATGATGATGAAAAGAGAGTCACATCACTTCTTTAAGGTGGTAGTGAACATGTAAACAAATGATGTTATCATCTTTATGTCATTGAAAATGTAATAAGTAATATTATATTTCCATATTGATAAATATTTGACGAATATATTAAATATTAAAATAATTTAACATATATTAATTAAAATTATCCTTATTACATTCCTGGTAAAACTTTAATGAAAAATAGATTTCATAGCTTCACATGGTGGTAGTTCCCAATACACATGATTTTAATTATCATATCCCCTAAAGAATAGAAGTAAAAAACATCATATATGATATAATGACTCCATAGGTGTAATTATGTTAAAATTATCATATTTTTACTTTATTTATATCATCTTACACAAATATGATAAGTGGTAGTGGAAAAAATAAGTGACATAAGTTCATGAGGCGGTAGTCATCCCTATATGAAATTGATGATTTCAGAGCCAATTTTATGATGTAGGGATGGTTTTTTGTCATTAAATTATTATAAAAAATCTTATTATATGAGTTAATTATACTATTATATCATCCCAGTTTGATAATATAGTGATCCATGGTTAACATACAAGGATATAACGTTAATTTAGTTGAATATTTAGCACATTACAAAAGTATATGCCTGAGGACCGTAATAGTTTAGTGTATTTGGAAAATTGGACTGAAATATTATAACTTAATGAAAGGTAATAAATGTTTATTACAAATATGTTCCCCCTAATTATTTCACATAAATCATTTCTTCATAACTTAGGGAATGGAAACATAAGAAACGGTGAGCTAAGATGCTTCATATGGGTAAATTAAGGAGAAATGTCTGCATAACACGAGCTTAAGGGTATTTGAACAAGAGAATAACATTTGATGATTGTTCCATGTTTATAAAATATCACATAAAATATTCATGCAATAATTATTTTTTTATAATACATTAATCACATGTGAATATAAACCATAATACATGAGATCATAACATATTAATATGAAATAGAATTTATGGCAGAAAAATAATTCAATAAAAATCATTTCCATAATAGTCATGTATTTATTCCAAGTCATATTAGTGGAATAGGATTACTCCCCATACCATATTTTAAGGAATTATACACTCCCCTGACCATCATTGTAGTCAAGGTTCTCCCGCCCCCCAAACCATCATATAGGAAAAAGTCATTTACTGAACTGAGGTTAACTTCAATTACGGTAATGTATATCTCGTGAGATATAAATCTATAACCAATGCATTGGAGGGAGATATAGTTCCTATATAACTCATAATTAAATAATAAATATTAATTCTACTATTCCATAATAATTTTTATGATAAACCTCTAAATTAAATGGGTATCATAAGAATTTAATCATATCATTACATGTGGAAAAGAGACACATTTTCTAATCACATTATCATAGCATAACCTGTGAAAATCAGTAGGATTCAAAAGAATATAACCCATAAAAGAGAACCATATTTAATAAATCACATATCACATGGATGAGGAATGGGTTTCATAAACATCATACCATAAAAAACCATTCAATGAAAGAATACGAATTTAACCCATCGATCGTATACCCATTAAAGAATGAGTAACATAAATAGATGTCATCTAATATGGAAAATAATTTTTGAGAAAACTTATTAATATAATTTTTGGGTAAAATTAGATTTCGTTTTTCTAAATACATTTTAATACACAATTATTTTTTAATACTATTTTTTTGGGAAACAACACCAAAAACATATAAAATAACCTTCAAAAAATTAGGAGAAATTTTTTCCTTGAAACATTATAAAAGAAGCTTAATTTTTTAAAAAAACTTATAAAAGAAGATAGATTTTATTTTGAAAAACTATTACACTTAAAACAAATAAAATATTCTTGAAATAATTTTTAAAACCTTATTCCTTGAAAACATATCAAATAAAGATGAATTATTTTTACAAACTTTTTCAGTGAAAACATATAAAATAGGCTTGAAGCCATTTTGAAAACACTATTCCATGGAAACTTATAAAATAACATTGAAATTATTTTGAATAAATTTTTCATTGAAAACTTATAAAATAATATTTAAAAGTCTTTGAAAACCAATTTTCCTTGAAAACTTATAATGGTATCAATTTTTTTTGAAAACCAATTTATTTGAAAACATATAAAAAAACATTGAAATTTTTTTGAAAATAATATTCTTTTAAATATTCCAATATAATAATGAAATATTTTTTCAAAAACTTTTATGCATTAATTTATTTAAAACATGTTCAATATTATATTAAGTACCGATTAGTGAAAAATGGTTCAAATACAATAAGATAATATAACCAAAAAGCGGATAAGAAAATTCATGACTATTATTGGTAGATTTATCCTTACATTTCACAAATGGGATCGTAATCATATGATATACATATAAATGATGATAATGTTTCCATAAACTCTTACCATGTTAAATCATTGAATCATATGCACATGTATAAAAATTTTATTAGATAAAAAATAAAATATCGTGAAATGAATTATATTAATGATATAACATACAGAATTTAATTCTATGAACCATTTAAAAGAATTTAGGTTCCTAACATGTCATTTGTCTCAGTGAAGGAAAATTGATAAATAATTACATTGTCGATTAGGTAACTTTTGAAATATTGACCCCATGAAAGAGTGATCATAAAATTTATTTGAACATACCGATAATTTTAAATTTAATAATAATATAATATATTCATGGGAAGCATATAAACCACAAAAAATTTAACAAGTGGTGAATAAGGCTTAAATAACAACGATATAAAAGCGTGATAAGAAATCCCATACATATAGTCTTGTATTTTTTGTACACATTCAAAACTCTTGTATAATAAATATAAGTTAATTATAAATATACCATATAAAAATATTCATATATATCATACCATTTTTGATTTTATAATGACATTATAATTCTAGTTGTTTAATAATTCCATGTTTAAGATATGTTTTGGGTAATAACTATTTTTTTCATATAATATTTGACTTATTATTCTTAGTCAATTTACATAGATGATTATTTAATTATTTAATTAATTTAAAACATGATAGAAATATAATATATATTAATTAAATATGTATTTATAATAATAAATAGTGAATAGAAATAAGAAATTAAATACACCATTCATGGAGACGGTAGGTCGTGTGTACTGATTGATGCTATTTCAATTCTCTTATCGAATTTTAAAATAAATGAGAGTAAATGATATATATATATATGATATAATTAAATTATAATTATTATGTTATATATATCATATATATTCACTAAAATCATCCTTAATAAGTCTCATGTAATGTGTTAATGAATCACATCTCTTTGAGGAGACGATAGTCCACATGTTCAGAAACAATGTTATCGTATTTCCATTAAATAGAAATCACAATGTAACACATTATATAATAATTGGATAATGATAAATGCAACATAAATATTATATATATATATATATAATTGAAACATAAATTTCATCATTAATGCAAACCATTAAAGGTTGAAATGGTAGAACATATGACATTAGTTCGTGAGGTGGTAGTCTTCCATACACATGAAAGATGCTTGTATATCTCATTTGATGGTAGTGTGTGTGAGTATAGTTAAAACCATTAACATAGAAAAATAAAATTATATTTTTAATATATATGTTATTTTATAATAATCTAATAGTATTATTTTAGGGGTGGAGAATAAAAATAAAACAAAATAGTTTATGGAAAGATGTTACCTCTTGTTTGGGAAACTCCTTTTAGTTTTCACCAAAGGGATTACTTGGTTGGATTTAATATTAAAATTGAGGAATATAGAATGAAGTTAGAGATATTTTGAGTATATTTGGGAAGTTTGTTTTATTTAATGTTCTTTATATGTGTGAATAAGTGGGCATGTGAGTTCCCTTTTATAGTGGAGGAGTAATAAAAAAATTTAAATATAAAAAAGAAAACACTATTGAGTTATCTCCCTAATATAATGTGTCACCAATAAATATCCATTTTATATAATGTTTTTTATATGGCAATGATATGTTCATAAAATGTATTTTGGAAAAGGTTTTAGGGTATTTGGACACTTAATATAATGTTTAACCACTATGTAAAAACTTTTTTATCTTAATCGAACAAATTACTTTAAATGAGATTCACTAATAATTTAAGTAAAAAATTATGTTAAACATAATATAGATTATAAATTATTCGTATAATAAATTTGGAATTAACTTTCCAAAATTTTTAGCTTGGAAGTGTATGAAAATAATTTAAAAGTAATCTCAGAAAAAGGAGGTGACAATGTGTTTTTAAAGAGAAAAAGTTCAAAAATTAAAAATGTTTTTATATAAAAATTTATTTTAAAATTTGTTCCAAAGACCATAATTATATGAATATATGTATTATATATCTAATTAAACATTAAAAAAATTTAAATATAATATAAAAATAAATAATTTTTTTTCAAAAATAATTTTGATTTAAAATTAAATATTTTTTCCTATTCATCAAAAAATATTGCTTTCGAGAAAAATAAAAATAATCCTCCTATGTTAAGTTTTTATAATAAAATTTCAAAAATTAATTTTAATTTATCAATTAAAAACTGTTACAGTGTCATGAATTATATTTAAAATATGTTCTTTATTAAAAGGTATAAAATTACCTTTTAGAATAATAAATCAATTTATTCATATAATAGGATATATTTATATCATATTGTAATAAAATATATTGAATGAGTATAAAAATTATTTATTGAATATATAATATATATTTTCTATTGAAATTATTCATGCAAAGTGTTTTTTAATTTATTGAGAATAAAATACAAAAATAGTTATCTTTCAAAGGGAATTTCATTATTTTCAAATAGTTTTATCTTTCATCTCTAACCAATTGATAACAAAAGGAATAATTTTATATAAATATGTATATAATATTTTCTAAAATACATTAATATTATTCATATCATCCATTCCAATGGAAATGGGTTAACAATAATAATATTTTAATAATAATTTCAATTTTAAATTATAATTTGGTGAAACTCATACTATCGTGTTATAGAATAATATCGAAGGAACTTTACATTTTGTGTTACATAGTTCAAACACAGGTTTACATGTATCTGAAGCTAATATAAGTGTTTCATGTACATTAATATTAAGTTGGTGTTTTTATAATGAAATCTAAACATCATGATTTTATATAAAAAACTATATTTAGTTCTTTTTGAAATTAATAATATCAATATCTAATTTAATTAATTCGATAAAAAATTACAAAAATGTCCGGGTGTTAAATTATAAAACCTTAAAATTAATTTCTCCCCCAAAATTCATCTTGTTTATCGATGGATTAATACTTCCATGTTCCTATTATAGAAACCAACATCAAATTTTTTTTTATTAAAACATAATTTAAGAAGGGAATGGTAAAAACATAACTGCTACCCAAAGTAACACATAACAAGGATTCTACATAGGAGCAAATAAGTGTAAATTTAAAACATAGACATGAACGAAGAGAATAAATTATCAAAGTGATTAATAAATTTCACTTATCATAATAAATATTTAGATCCATATAACATTAAAAATCACAAAACCAAAAACTAAATAATTTTGAAAGTGGTCATTGATATTAGAAAAACTGATGATAATAGGAAATGTTTTTTTTCAAGTCCCTTTTTACTAATTTTGATGAATTTTCATGAGAAGATATACTTATATGATTTTTGGATCACCTCATCCTTTGTTGTTCCTTGATTAATTTCCACATAATAACTAACTCGAAGAAAAGGTGTATTTTCCATTCCTGAAGTACTAACATATCATGATGTTAAATTATAAGTCATTCAATTTGTCTTTATTTAGTATCATAAAAAAAAGGTATGCAGAATTTATCCAATTTTCATATATCCTTTTTTGGAACGATAATACTTGAATCTCTAAAATCTATTCCAAATATTAACTTAAACCATTCCACAAATGGTTAAACTAATAACCCTACCAAAAATTCAAAATTCTAAGGATTAGAAATATGGACACTAAATCAGTTTAATATTATTACCCCGTATACAATAAGGAATATAATGGTTTTTACATTCTAGAAATGTGAATACTATTTTTATGTATTCTCTTGAAACCCAGTAATAATATGAATTACCATAAATATTATTGAAAACATGTATTATTTCTTATTCTAGGGATTTTTTTGGATATATTACTTAATTCAAAAAAATTTAAACTTCATCCATGATAACATAGACCAATTTATCCCAAAATCCATAATTAGTTCCAAGGTAATCTGTATATTCAAATTTACATATTCATATCTTACATATATTTATCCAAACAACATTATCTTAAAATAGGGAATATATTAATGGTTAACATCCCTTTGTCAAAATGTCACTTTCCCATTAAATCACTTTTCTAGTCCATCAAAACAATTTAATATATTATTTCATATCCTTAGTGAATGAAATCATAAACTAAACAATCACTAAATATTACAGAATTATTGAATCTAAAAACATAAATAGGTAAGTTATTCAACTTCATCCTTAATTCAATGAAAATTATACCTCATAAAATTACTTAATAACTCTTTACATTAAAAATTGACATGAATTATAATCATCATAGTAAATATAGTCATTACTCGTACTGGATTGATGATTCCCTTCTTGATCATTCCACATAGGAAATCAATTTTTTTAATGAAAATTTATTATTCTATTAATGAATTCATGCATATATGATACCTTATTGAATCCATTATTCTCATTCATTAAATTAACAATTATTTTCATTTACACTTTTTAGTTACTTCATTTGTTTCCTTATTTTCTATATTCAACACATATTAATGCTCCTCTAATATATTCACTTCGGTGATTCTTTCCCCATTTTAGACACAAATTAAAATGAATATTATCTTCTCAATGGTCTCCATTACAAGAATTCTCAGTGAACTATTTCCTTATCATATTTAGTGAGTCAGAGAGTTGGTTAAGGTACACCTTTTTATATCATTTTCCATGAAATATTATTAGGCATTATCACAATATCCTTCACTATAGTGATCATCCCATTTGACTGATCTTCAGAAAATTGTATGACACATTCAACATTAACATAGTTCTTTATGGTTCCCAAAATTGAATAAAACTATAAATCATTGAGTAAGAATAAAATATCATAGATGAATGAAACATAATCTTGAAAAATAACTTATTGGAAGTCATAATTCAGGCACCATCATTTTATTCTAAGGCAAGTTAGGATTATCATTAGATAAATCTGTATACATATTCATAGAAATATCCCTTGGGGTCTCACAAAATTATTCTCATTCTACTTTCAAAAGGATGACCAAACCTTTCCTTTGATACCCACTATAGAAACCCATGCTTAACAAACATGGATATTACATATATTGAGATGAAAATTAATAACATTACAAAATTCAATTCTTGAGGACAATAATATTTTGTTGTGTTTGGAAATATGGGAAAAAATATTATAACTAGTGGAAAGATCTCAATTGTTTCCCAAAAATATCTTACCATTACTATTTATACATAAAAATATTCTTTATAACCTGGGGAAATAAAGCATAAAAATGGTGAGCTCAAATGCTCAAGAAGGGAAATTAAAGGGGATATACAATCATAAAATAATCATTATAGTGTGATAGAATGAGATTAAAATATTAAGAACATACCCTACCTATAAAATATCATATACATGATTCATGAAATAATTATTTTTAGTTCATAAGAAATGAATAATAAGGGAATACATAGCATAACACATGATATCATAAAAAGATAATAAGACATAGAATTTGTGGAAGACACATAAATGTATAAAAACAATATCTAAATTAGTCTTGGTTTAATGACAATTAAATCTATGTGGAATGAGTTAACTCCTCATACCAACTTATTAGTCATGGTTAACTCCTTTGACCATCTCATTAGTTATGTGTGACTCTGAATACAATTATAAAGGAAAATTCACATTAATAAATAGATTTAACTCCTCATTATATCCATGTCTATCTCTTGAGATTTAAATTATTTCCCAAATAATTGGATGAAGATATAATTTCAACCCTAATCATAATTAAATCATACAAATGTTTTCCACTAGATAATAAAAATTCACATCATAACCCGGTAAATTGGATGGGTATGATAAACATTTAATCATATCATAACAACTTCAAAAGAGATAGGTTTAATAATAATTTCATCAAATAATAACCTGTAAAATGAATCGGGTTTCATAAGAATGTAAACTATGATTGAGAAATGATTTCTATAAATCATATAAATCATTGAAGGTAAATGGTTTTCATAAAAATCATTCCATCAAAACATAAACCATTCAAGGAAATAATATAAATGGAACCCTTGGATCATAAACCTTTTAAGGAATCAGTGACTCCAACATATGTCATCTTATGTGGAACATAATTTTTGTGAAATATTTTAATAATAATTTATTGACTATAATATTAATTATTATTTAAATAATAATTTTTTTTAAAATAAATTATTTTGAAATTATTATTATTTAAAAACATGAAATATTTTAATGAAAGCTCAAATACCATTTAAATATATTTTTTACATGAAAAATATTAGAGAAATATTGAAAAATAATTGAAAATCATTTCTATATAAAATTTATATAGGAATGTTGAAATAATTTTGATAAACTTATTCGTTTAAAAAAAATTATTTTTTAAATATTTTTCCAAAACTCTTTTTCTGGAAATCGTATAAAATAATATTAAAAATATTTTTAAAAAAGACTTCATTAAAAACATATTAAATAATCTTGAAAAGTTTTTGAGAACTTTTATACTTGAAAATTTATAAAAAATGATAGGAAAAATATTGAAATAGATTCTCCTTGATATCTTATAAAATTAAACAAAACAAATTTAGAAAACCATTATATTAGAAAACATATAATGTGAAATTAAAAACATTTGGAAAACAATTTCCGTAGTAACTTATAAATGAAGCTTGAAAAAAATTTAAAATACCATTTTCTTGAAAATTTATAATAGAACCATCCAAAAATTAAAAACCTTTTTCATTAAAAAATAATTATATAAGATATATTTTTTAAAATATTTAAACATAATTTATTTGATAACATTTTTAAAAACATGGTTTTTAAGAACATAAATTTCTCACAGAATCATGAGGTAATGTATGATTTTCATTAAAAACACTTTCCTATTTATCTTAAGTACCAATGTGCGGAAAAATGGTACCAATACATTAAAATATATAATGAATGACCAGAGGATAAGAAATTTTAGGATTTTTCTTGAATGATGGATCATAAAATATCATTAATGAAAGTATAATCGGAAACAATATAGATAAATGATGATATTTGATGGAATAAACTCCTACGACTTAGTTAATATGAATCATACATCACTATTTATTGTAATGAATTTATATTAAAATTAAAATATAAATTAAATAATTATATATATGATAGAACATATCATTTTTTAGAGTATAATCCTTGTAAAATAATATAGGTGCATAACATGGCATGTGTTTTAAAGAAGGAAAATTAAGACAAAATTATTTTACCGATTTGGTAACATTTGAAATAGATAACCCATGAAAGAGAGATCATAAAATGAATTTGTTAATACTCATAAATTAAATTATACTTGTAATATATTATATTCATTGGATTTATATAAACAACCCAAAATAAAATAGCAGTGAATAAGTCCTAAATCTCACTGAAATAAAGGTGAGACAAGAAAACTGTTACCTAAAGTCTGAACATTCATTATACATGTAATAACCTTTTATATAATAAATACTTTTTTATAATACATATAAAAAACTATTTTATTACATACCATATGATATATTATTTTATTATTATATTTTATTACTATTAATTAACAATTCGTTATTTAGGATGGGTGATATGTAATAACTTCTTTGTTTTTCATACATGATTTTACTTGTTATTCTTGGACCCATTATTTAGATAACGATTTAATTTTATAAATTTAAATATTTGTTTTAAATATCATATATATTATTTATATATTTATTTATAATAATCTATATAAAAATTTAATCAAAAATTAAATACACCGTTAATGGAGAAGGTATGCTATACGTTTGCATGAATGTTATTTCATTTTTCTTATCATATTTTTAATGAATGAAAATTGAATAATATATATGTGTGTATATTTACATTAATGTAGAATTATTATTTCATATAGTCTATATATTTTCACTAAAAAAATCTTAATATATTACTTATAATTTCTGAATGAATCTCATTGCTTTGAGGAGAAAATAGTCCACATGTCCACAAATAAAGTTATCATATTTTAGAAAAATGGAAAGAATGATGTTATATTGTATATAATAATTTCATAATTAAAAATAATTCATTAATATCATATATATATTTTAAAAACCTAAATTTTTTCATTATTCCAAGCCTTGGATGGTGGAAGTGGAAGACCAAACAACATTGGTTTACGAGGCAGTAGCCTATCATACACACAAATGGTGATAGTGTATCTATTTTTAAGGAAGTGTGTGTGAGTGTAGGATGAAAAAATAACATTGAAAAATATAAATATATTTATTATATTGTGGTTATCATATATTCATTTAATAGAACTCTTTGAGGGTGCGTGGTAATAAAAATTAAACTGAAGATCTTATAGAAGGATATTACCTATTATTCAGGTAACGTTTTTGGGTTTTCCGCAAAGAGATAACATGGTTGGATTTATACATATAGTGATGTCTCTAGAATGAAGGGAGGGATCATGTGATGAAATTTGAGATGATCTTTAAAAATATAGAGGGTTTTAGAGGTTTTAATATGTGATGAGGGTGAGTGGCCATTTATAGTATATATAGAGAGACATTCATATAAATATGAAAAGGTAAACAATATTTAAAGGACAGCCTTACAAAATTTTTCTCCAATAATTTTCCATTTCTTATAAAAGGGAGGTCATGGTATATAAATTTGCATATAATGGATTTTTGAAATAGTTCTACTGTATTTTTCCCCATAAGATAATGTTTAACGTCAAAGAAAAGTTTTTTTATAAAATAAATCTCTGTAATTAATTTTAATTTAATTCACTAATATCATAGGTATGAAAATAAATTTATGTAATTATAAATTATAAATTATGATTATTAAAAATATTTAATATTTTTTCCAAATTTTATTCATATAAGTTGAAAAACATTATTGAAAATTAATCATGCAGACGTGATAAGACGATCGGTTTTGAAAGAAAAAATGTATGAAAGTTGAAATGTTTTTATGTACAATTTCAATTTATAACTTGTTTTAATAACCTAAATTGGATTAAATTGTGTATAATTAATCTAATTAAAATTTAAAAACAAATTAAAATTTTATTTATCAATAATAATAAATTATATGAAAAAGATATTTAAATTAAAATTTTTTACTGTTCGCTCTTCATCTAAAAATGAAACTTCACATAAAAATAAAAAAAAATTAACCCAAAATAAAATTTAATAATAATATTTCAATAATGAAGTTTATTCTTTCAAATAACAATAATAAAAGTGGAAAAATTATATTTATAATAGGTTCCCCAACAAAATTTAGTAAAATTCCCTTTTAGAAAAGTACCTCGTTTCATTCATTCAATTAGGTTTATTTTTATCATATTTCTATCAATTTTGATAGATTAATATCAAAAAAATTGATTGAATATATAATGTTTAAATTTTATAAAAAATATTCCTCAAAATTTGTTTGTTTATTTTTTTGAGATAAAATAGAAAAATATTTTTCTTAGAAAAATAGTTTTATTATTTTCAAATAGTTCTTACGTTCATTTATAACTAATAGTTAACCAATTGACACATTTTATATATATATATGTAAAAAAATATTTTCACACTTTAGTAAATAATATTCATAACTTTAATTCCAATGGCTTGGTGGGAACTATAAAAATATTTTATGAAAAATATTATTTGTATATTGTAGTTCAGTAAATATCATCCTTGCTTGTAACAAAATCTATTAAAGGAACTCAACATTCTATGTAAAAAAGGACAAACATAGTGTTTCGTATTTTTAATTCTAATATAAGTGTCGTGTGTAGCACAAGAATGACTTGGTGTTGTGTATAGTGAAAGTCAAAGATAGTTTTTCATATAAAAAATTCTATCTTAAATTATGTGTGAATTTGTTTTATCAAAAATAATAAATTAATTCCTTTATTTTTCAAAATATATAAGGGTGATATAAATCGAAATTGAGCAAGGTGGTGGAAGAATTAAATTATTCAAAAATAACTGGAGAATGTTTCCTCTTCTCCAGGTAAACTCTTTTGGTTTTATCCAAAAGCCTTCTTAAGATTTATTTCCTTCGAAAAAAAGTCTTCTAAGAAGAGGAAATTTATTTGGGTAGGGATTGGCTAAACCAAAATAGTGGGGAAGTGTAAATAATATAAGAGATGGGATGTACTTTTATAAGTTTGGTGAGTGGCATAATTATAGTATTTTGGAAAGATTCACTCATAGCCATGTTTTAATCATTTCACTAGCCTCCAAAATATACCACTGTATAATATAGAAGAAATAAATTCTAAATAAAAATTTGTGTTAGAAATGTTGGTTGGTAAATTTTAACCATTATTTTCTTAGTTTAACCTCCATAAAATCCATTTTCCATTAATGGTGGTAATTAATGTTTAATATTTTCAGTACTAATTTTTAGACAAAAATTAATTTGACCTTATTAGAAAATATAAATTATTTTTTACTATATATATGAAATATATTTTTTTGAATTTAATTCATATAAGTTGAAAATTAAATTTAAAAAAACTATGCACATATTCAATAAGAAATAAGAGTTTTAACGAGAAAATTACTAAAATCACACAATGTTTTTATATAAATATTCAATATGAAAATGAAACCAAACACCTAAATTAGATTAATTTATATATATTTAAACTAATGTTACTATAAAATCACATAAAAATGTAATTCTACATTATAAATTATTTAAGTAAAAATGCCTAATTTTTTACAATTCAACAAAAAATAAAATATTTCAAAAAAATAACAAAATTTAACCTCAAGATAAATTTTCTTTTCCAATTATAAAATGGAGTTTAATTTTTCAAATAAATTTTATAAAAGTGGTGACTGTAATTTTAAATTATGTGTGCTATGCATTACTAATCCAATTTTTTGGAAGAAAATAAATTTTTCCAAAATCATTTCAATTTATTTTTAATGATTGTTATTTTATTTAAAATAAATAGATATCCAAAATTCAAACAAATTTATTTAGTATAATTTGTACCCTCTAATTTAATGGCTAGTATATAATGGTATATTAATTTATAGTTCATTTAGACTAGGGGTTACTAATTTTTCATGGAATTGAAGAGATTTAATTAAATAAAATACATATTGTATCATGTTTATGATTAGTGTTTAATGTCACATATACTATTGAATAATTTTTTATTATTTAAAAATTTCAGGGCGTCACATTCTCCCAACCTTAAATAAATTTCATCCCCAAAATTTAAACATCATATCGGTAATGAAGGGTTGGATATTTGAAATCACTTTTGTTGAAAAAACACATCATAAAAAGAATTAATGAAATATAATCTTAGATAGATATAAATGGAAGTGAATATGTCACATGGAATAAAATATTAGATAGATTTATATGTAAGATAACATTTTGTCACGTTAAGGTGTGGACATGAAAGAAAATTCTAAATAATTATAAATAGTTTTTACGTTCATTGATCATATAAAAGTTAATGATCAATGGAATTTTAAGGGACTTAAAACTATATTTCCAGGATGATTTAAAATTACACATAATTTATCAGATATTAATACAATAAGACAAATTTTTTTATGATCCTTTTCAAAATTTGAGGTACTTATTTACATTATAATTATATAATGAAATATACTTACTCAATTCATTTCTATTTGGTAAGAAAAATACCATCCTTTGGTTTTTATAAGATCAATTTACAATTCGTTCAATACACTAATAATTGAGTATGAATAAAATTTATTTCTTATTTATGAAGAACTAAAATTTATTTTGAATATATTTTACGATCTATAAAAGAGTGAAAAGTCATTCATTATGTGTCAAATTATTTTACAAATAAAATATTGTTAGTATAAGTTATATAATATAATACATTAACCTAAAAACATCAATATTATCACCACTGGTTTCTTAAAAAAATTCGTTTAATCGTTTAACTAAAAATGAACTATTACGTAGGGAATCAAGTTGGCCATTTATAGGTGCTAAACCATTATCATCCTATAGTCATGGGTTCAAACCAAACAGTCTTGAAAAACGTTATGGGTTTTCACCCTTCATAAGATTTTGTTTTTTTATATAAAATATTAATAAAATTCATATAAAATTCCCAAAAATACAATAGAAATTACTAAAATATAAGTAATCATTTTAAAACTTTTTTATTATAGTTTCTAATATAAATTAATTATTTATTACTTTCTTTTCAAATTGTAATTATATTTTTATTATTATTTTATTAATGACCATATTAACCCAAATGGTTATCAATTATTCTAAAACAATGTCTATAAAATGTAACATCATTATTCCTCACAATTTGTTTTCCACCAAAACATACACTAAATTGGTGGGTTTCATTGCAATAAATTCTTCCGAAAACATTCTAAATCATGTGAAATTTTGAAAATATATATTTAAATGGGTGTGTAATACATTGAATATACAATAAAAATTAAAATAATAACCCATGATGGAATCTATAACACTTTATATTAAAGAAGACATATATGCCCTGAAAATTTAACACAATCATGTATTTGTTTCAAAATTATTATTACCAGAAAACAACTTATAAAAATGACTAGAAAATTTAATTCATGAACCCCAATAAATAATTCAATTCTTTTATTTCCTCCTAGATCCATTCTTACTGTAGGTTTTATCCATAAGATGTGGTTATTAAATTTTATATTTCCATTGTTCTCCAAATTTCCGAGAAAAATTAATAAATGTTTCTCTAGGATTAGTTTATTTCTTTCCACCACACACTTTAGTTTCCGCAGTAATTCATTACATTATTCTTTTATTTTCCACAGATGAAAAATTTTATCATTACTTCGAGACGCCTTTATTTCAAAGTATGACACCTTTTCTATAACCTACTATATTCATTGTCATCATCAATTCAAACCCTTCATAATTATTTCTAAAAAATTTTGAATTATCCAAAGCATATCCCCCGTGAGTGTCAAACTAGGTGTATATTAAAGACCACATTCATGTATAATATGACAATCTTTTAAAGCCCAACACACCATTTTATGAGTTATTACAACTAGTTACACATGTTCTCAAACCACATCCACTTGTAGTATCATGATAGGGATATATTAAAAGTAAAAAATATTGTATATATACATTACCAAAACATTAGTATGTTATTATAAACTTATCTTTAAAGTATATCATCGAGTCTTAATTAATAATATATGTTTTACAAAATCTAGTTAACAAGGTTTCTACTAATCTACCTTTAATACCAACTATATCCACTATGACCCCAATATCACGAAGCTACTGCATGCTTTAATTAATTTCTATAAGAAATAGGGCATTACATCCCAAATTAATGAATAGATTAGAAATATTAGTAAACAAGAAAACATACATGTTTTTATTATTACATTAGAATATAGAAATTAGAAAATATATATTTTAGAATATACACTATTCCCTCAAGAATATTCTACCATATGTTTCGTAGTATAGTATATTGATTCTTGGTAAAAGAAAAAAAATAAGGGTGATCTAAAATTCTATATAAGAGTTATTTAGAATGGTAAAAATTGTGAAATAATATTAATAATAACAATATGTAAAGGTAAATAACTAAACACACATGCCACGGTAACAATAAACAATGAAAGAAGTGAATCTTGAGAAAATATAAATGTGAAAATCTCATGGTTAATAATAAATATGAAAAGATAAATAAAAAATACCATTTATCCAGAAACATGATGATAATAATTAGATAAATAATAACCAATATTGAAATGTAAATAACTAAAAACATATTCCCTTTAATCAATAAATAAGAATAATATGAATCTAGAGATAATATCATTGTGGAAATCTCAAGTATAATAATATATGAATTCTGAATGAAGGAAATTCATAATTATAGGATGCCATGTCTCAGTCACATGATACCTAAACCATCAAAAACATTCAAAACACTGTTAAAAATAATGGGTAAAAACATATATGGTTTAGCCAAATGATTACATGAAAGATTAATAATTTTACTCATGACAACACCGATGCATCTTGGGAATATCTATAAATAAGACCCACCCTTGCCTACATGTCCATATAATTCATTATATACTGAATAATCATTTTAATATATCAACAATGTGCCTAAAAATCAAATATTTGTATTGATATAGGAGTAAAGTCTTATCAATATTTCACAGATATGAAAAATTCACTTTATGAAACCGTATTTATAAATGTAATATGGTTTAATAAATAAACATGTCTATGATAAATTATATGGATATTTAGAGGATGGAGAATTTCTATTAGAATGTGAATAATTAAAGGGAAAGTTAATGAATTCAAAAATAAAGGAAGGAAGTTATATTAAATACTCTCATAGGTAAAAATTATCATAAACCATCCAAAAGAAGATTAATAATAGTATCAATACCACACATCCCCATTGGAGTATATCTAAAATAAAGTGTTTTTATTATTGATAAATAAAATACAATAAAAATACACTCTAAAACATTATTGAAGAGAATATCATTTTCACACTAAAAAACCATGTTTAAAACTAAAACATCAAAAAACAATAAGAAAATAAATTTCCTAAAAGATAACATCTAAAACACATATGTTTTTCATTAAATAATTGTAGTCATCATGAATACTATAAATTTTATTCATTCCATATAATTTAAAACAAACATTCATTTCACTCTTTTAATTAAGATTAAATAGTGCATTATTTTAAAAATGACCTGAATAATACTTTTTAAACATTGTAAAATAAAAACTTGGTACAAATATTTGTAATAAATAATATTCAAATGTTTATAAATTGTTTTGAAATTTTTATATAAAAACATGGTTTTTGAAGAATGTTTGTTTGATAGAAGATATAAATGATTCCATATTTTATTAAAATCATTTTTTATTTATATTAAGTTTTGAGGAGTAGAAAAATGGTACCATTACATGAAAATATCATGAATGTGTACTGTAGAATAAAATTAAATTGGTTTATTGGGTATTTTAAAAAACAAGTCCCTTCAATAGAAATTCTAGAATAAATAATATCTATTAGAATGAAATCATGAAAAAAACCATTACAATGTTCATATCGTTGAAGTGATAATTAATCAATGAATTGATTATTTCTATCAATTATAAATCCAATATATATATATATATTAAATATTGTATAATAAAAATTCATTATACACATAATAATAAAATATAAATGACAATGATGAAGTAATGTTTCCCAATGAAAATAAATTGAGTTATGAAATTCTTTACCACTTTTTGATTTTCAAGAAAAATCCCCTTGGAAGAAATAATTCATAATGAGTCAAAAAACCCAAGAAATATTAATGAATCATTATGTTACATTTTAAATGGTAATTATATTCACCATTTAAAATAAATTGGGGCATAACATACAAATTTACCTAAATGGAGGTAAATTGTGATAGAATCCTTTACCTCACTATTTATTTTGGATAAACATGATTTAACCCCATGTATTGTTCTTTTAAATTATTAATAAACTTGTACCAATCCAATATATCTATTTAACATATAATATATGATCCTTTAATGACATCTTATGACTTGTTCATTAATAATCATTAATTATTTCATTGTTTCATGTGTTAATTTCCATGTTTTCTTATGTATGTTTCACTATGAAAGATCCTACTATTTTTCATATTTTATAGTCATATAATATATATAATTATACAAATTAAGTAATTATCTGATTATTTCATTAAAAACACTTATATATATTATTCATTTTGTGTGTCGATGTAAATGGAGTCAAAGAATTTTGTGAAGGTGTTTGTCCACATGTAAATGAACGATATTATCATCTTTAACTGATTGAAAATTTAATAAAGAATATTAACTTTTAAAAACATTATATGTATAATTAATATAATATATATTTTATTTATATCACAAAAATTCCTTAATGTTATAATTATTTCCTTCCATGTAAAAAATCAGTGAAAAAATAATTATATCGCTTCATGAGGCGGTTGTTCATCGTACACATGAGAAAAAATATCGTATCCACTATGGATATAAATGTAAAAACATTTATATTATAAAATGACTCAAGTGGTATAATTATATTAAATATATACATTATATACATTATATCCATGATCATACACATCCATGATGTGGAGTAATGGAAAAAAGAATTGTATTGGTACTTGAGGCAGTAGTATTCCATACAAATGAAAGATGATTATGTGACACATTTTTTAGATGTGGGGATTGTTTTTGGTCACTAGACTAATATAAATACATCATATTATATGGAATATACTGAGGTTATTATATCATGATGGGTTAATAGGAATTTATGGAGGTTTAAGTAGAAAAAAATAATAATTCTCATTGAAGAACATTACCTCTTATTTGGGTACACACCTTAGTTTTTCACCAAAATCCTTCCTAGGTTAGATTTATACACAAAATATGACTCTAGGATGAGGTGATGTAATTATATATTTTATTTGGGTTGGTATTTTCTGAACCAAAACTGTTTTAATGTGTGAAGGAGAAAGGATAACGGGTTCCATTTATAACATAGGTGAGTGACACACTTGAAATTTTTTATAATGGTCAATTGATATAGAAGAAAGAAAAAATGAACTCAACAGATAATAGAGTAAAAATAAATCCCATTTATTATATATTTTATGGGTTATATAATCACTATGATTTTATTATGACTAATCTCAAGCATAGATTCATCAACTAATGCTTTAGAGAAACTATTAATGGTAGTAGTTCTAGATCAACCTTATTTTGGCCCAAACAGAGTATGAAAAACCATACCATGAAAATATATAGTGTCCCAAGATTAACATACATGAATATTAAATTGTTTTAGATGAATATTGAATAAATTATACAAATACATGCCCTAAGACCATAATATTTTTGTGTCTATGGAAACATGGATACATAATATTCTAACATAGTGAATAATCTTCAAATATCCCATGAATATCATCTATTTTAGTCTTCATAAAAAGAGTACCCTTAATAAAACATATAATCATATCATAGGGAATTAAAATCTAATAAAGGGATGTGTCTAAATTCTCATTAATGTCATTCAAGGACGCTACATAATAATAGTATATGAATGAGGATATGAGAACATGAGCATAACATTAAAAGATCATACCCATGATATCAAAGAGCATAAACATCTTTGATGCAATAATGGTTAGATGATCATATCACAGTAATCACTATAGAGTCAAGATAATAATCCAATAAAGAATAATGTAGTTATAAGTCATAGATTTGTGGAATAAAAATCAACTTATAACCTTATTTATATAAATAAATAGAAACAGCTTCACTCATTAAGTAAATTATGTGAAATTAGACCATTACATGAAATTATGTACATGTAAGCGGGGACACACATAAAATTTTGAATGTTAAATAATAGTCATGAATAAATTAATGGACATGAAATCAAGTATTTATGTCACATTATGGACAGGAAATCCATTCCACGCATAACACATTAGTAGTCAATTTTCACTCCCAAGACTATATTGGTAGTCAAGGATGACTACTAAGGCTATCTTTGTGGAATGGGTTCACTCCACAAACCATATTAAAAGTTAATGTTCACATCCAATGCCATCATAGAAAACATCATCCCTTACCAAACTAGTTTCACATCCCAGTATAGCCCTATCTAAAGAGGGAGATATAAATTTTTACCCAATGCATTGGAGGGAGGTATAGGTCCAATAAGTATCATAAAGAAAGCTTAAATATGCGTGACATAAGATAATAAAAACACATCATATCATAACCCATGAAATGAAATGGGTATCATTATGATTTAATCATATCAAAACATATATAAATGATATAGGTTATATAATCATTTCATCATAAGATAACAGATTAAAAAAAGGGGGTCTCATGAGCATTTTATCTAGGTATAACAAATAAATGAGAAACTGTTGGCATAAACATAATTACATCAAAACATAAACCATTTAAATAAATAAAACAAATGGTATTATTATATCATATCGCTAGTAAGGAATAAACCATTTCAATAGATGTCATCCTAGATAGATAATGATTTTTATAGACCACTTAGATCATTTATTTTGGAAAATAACATTTCCTAAAAAATCATTTTTAAGAAAAAATAATTTTAGAAATTAATTTTCTTTGTATACAACTTTAAAAACTTATGATGTAATCTTTAAAAAATATTAAAAATATTTCTTGAGGAAAATATCCTTTTTTATTTAAATAATTATTTATAAATCATAAAACACTTTTAAAACCTATTTAGTTTAAAATAACCTTGAATTCAAATAAATTTATGTTGAATACATTCTGAATGAATTTTTCTTTTAAAATATCCTTGAAAACATATAAATTAAGATAGAAAACATTTTGTAAATAAATTAAAATTGATAATATTATTAAAAACATATAAAAGATGATTTAAAAAACATTTTAAACACTTTTTAATACATAAAAAATTTTATAATTCCATTTACATGGAAATTAAATTAATATAACATTTCAAAATATTTTATAAATTTTTAGAAAACAATTTTTTTAAAAGAACAGATATTTCTGACCTAAAAGTTATAAAAATTTTAATTTTATTAAAATGTTTTTAGTATTTTTAAGTACCAAATCATGGTTAAATGGTACAATTACATTATGATATCATGAATAAACATAGAAGAATAAAATTCATGGTAATTATTTAGATATGAATCATAATATTTAATCAAAGGAAGCATAATCATAAACATTCTCAATAAACAAAGAGATTATGACAATGAACTATTACCACTTCAGAAACATTAAATCAAAATAACCCTTAAATTAAAACATAAAATTAATATTAAAATTTCCTCAAGAGAATAATATTCATGATATGAAATTTAAAATTGGTAATACACACACCTTGGAAAAAAATACTGTTGCATACCATAATAATATTTACAAAGAAGGAAAATTTAAAAAAGTTATCTTACTACTCTGTATCATTGAAAAAATATCCCCATTAAATAGCTATCCTAAAAAACATATAAAAATAATATTAAAATTTAGTAAATTATCATAAAATACATTCTTGGGAAGTATATAAACCACATGGAAAAAAGTGGTGGTAAACATAACATGTGTCTCACAAAAGTAAATAGTGAGCCAGGAATCGATTAGTACTTGAGTAACATTTGAATCATTAAAGCCATGAAAGAATAAATTATATTAAATCTTTTAATACCACTAGATAATTTAAATTCATGATATAAAATTTAATTGGTAAGCATATAAACCTGAAAAAATAAATAAGTGGTGAATATGAAAAAATTCTTTACGAAATAAAAGTTAGAATAGAAATTATCTTACCTTATGTATCTAATCATGTTATATTTGTTCAAACATACTGTATAATATATAAAATTTTTGTCTAAATATGTTATAGAACTGAATTAATATATATTATACCATATGTTATTTAATTATGAAATTTTTTACCAATTTTTAACAAATCCAGGTTAATGTTATGTTTTGGGCAATAACTGTTTTATGTTGCATACATGTTTTTACTTTTTTATTCTTGTTTTTGTAAGATAGATAATGATTTCATCATATAAAAAATGTAAAAAATGAAATATATGTCATATATTTTCATTGTATATGTATTTAATATAACTTATTAAATTTAGAGATAAGTGAAGAAATAAACTATTCCTGAAGATTATATGTCGTACGTACGCATCCACACTGTATTTATTTTCATGTCATATTAAAAGAAAGAAAGAAAATGATATATATTTATATATTATAATTAAAATATAATTTCTATATTATATATACCAAATATTTATTTTAATACAATCCTTAATACTTTCAATGTAATTCATTGATGAATCACATTGCTTCATGAGGCGTTTGTCCGCTATACACATGAACGTCATTATCATATTCCCAATAAAGGTATTTTATAATGTTATGTTTTATATAACAATTAGAGAACAATAATAAAATTTTAAAAATAATTAAAATCTTATAAAAATTTCAAATCAATATTATTTTTAACCATGAAAGGTCATAATGGATGGTTGATGGACATCAGTTCACAAGGTGGTGATCAGTTGTACACATATACAGTGATTGTGTATCCCATTTGATGGAAGTGTGTGATGTGATAGGGAGTGACCCTAATAGAAAAAATAAATAAATCAATATTTATGATAATGAGTCTATTATAAAATAATTATATAAAAAATTAACGCATTTAAGGATGAAATAAAATAAATATGTTCATTAATGGAAGTTACCTATTCTTCGAGTAATTCATTTTGGATTGCACTAAAAGAATTACATGGTTGTATTAATGTAATATTTAATAATTATAGGATTAGAGGGTTGTGGTGGATTTTGTTGAAGTGTTTTAATAGGTTTGGATGATCAAAATTGTTAGAGATGCATGAATAAGTGTGTGTTTGGGGGGCTGCCCTTTTATAGTGGAGTGGGAGGGTCATTCTTGAAAATACAAACTGATAAAAACAATTTGAAGAAATCCCTTTCAAAAAGTTCCTCAAATAGTGAAACATTTCCATTAAATAGGTTATACGGTCACAATGTGTCAATCTAATGGGACTTGGAAATGTTTTAATGTCAAATTTCCATTATGTTTAATGTTTAGTGGCTTAGTAATCTCGTTTTTATGTTAATCTTCATGATTAATTTTAATTATTTCAATTAATATTTTTAATTAATAATATGTTGGAATTATTATAAATTATATATTATTATTATTCAAAATATTTAATCAATTTTACCTAATTAATATCATATAATTGTCAAAAATTAATTTAATATTAATCCCTCAGACACGATGAAACAACGAGTTTTTAATGTGAAAATGTTCTAAGGTTGAAATGTTTTTATATAAAATATCAATGTGAAATTAATTTTAATGAACTATATATGATTGATATATATATATATAAGTGATATAAATATAAATTAAAATCAAATAAAAATAAAATTTATCTATATAAATTAATTTAGTGAAAAAGAAGTTTTTATTTAAAATTCAAAATTTTACACTATTATTCTAGAAATTAAACATATTATAAAAATACCAAAAATTAAACCTAATATAATTTTGATGTTAATATTTAAAAAATAATGTTTATAATTTGAAATTTTGTTTATTATTGTGAAATATATATTTTTAAAACTAGTTCCCCAATAAAAGGCGGTAAAAATTCCTTTTAGAAAAATATGTGTTTTAACACATAAAATTGGACGTATTCTTATCTATTGTCTAGAAAATAAACAATATTAATGTCAAATAGTTGATTGATTATTTTACGTAAAAATAATTCATCAAAATTGGTTTCTTAATATATATTAATAAAATGTTTTTTTTGTATCTAAAATTATTTTTTAGAACAAGAATTTCTTTATTTTCAAATAGTTCATAATCTCAATCCAAAAAAAATTTATAAATAGATAATTAATTGTATATAAAAGTGTAAAAAATATTTTCATATACTATATATCATTATTCATAACACCCATTATAATATATTAGTGACAATAATAATAATATCTTAATAATAATAATAATAATATTATTATTATATTATAGTTTGGTAAAATTTAGTATTGCGTGTAATGAAAGCAATCAAAGGGATTTGGTGTTGCATGTAATAGAAAATAAACTCACTATTAAATGTAAAATAATAGTAAATTGGTGTATCATGTAATGAAATCCATTAAAATAATATGATTTATTTGAAAAAAATAGGTTCATAAAAACTAAGGGTGTTACAAAATCACACAATCACACATCGTAAAAATAGGGAATTATCAACTATAATAATGGGAAATGTATATATACTATAATAGTATGAATTTGTGTAATGTAATTTTATGTAAAATAATGATTATATTTCTCCTTCTATTATTATTTTATAAGTTCTAAATAATAAGATTGATAAGAATTATATTTTGATGCTGTGAAAGATGAATTATATTTTTGGGGAACATATAGCTTAAAAAACACTGATTTTAAAAAATTCAAGAAATTTGAAATGAAATATATTTTAATAAAGAATTATCATTATACATATTTTTTAAAATACCAATTAATATTTTATTTTAAAAAGTTGCAAATAATTTCTAGAAGGGTCATAACTTGTTGTTTTCAAAAAGAAAATATTTTTCCACAATAATAAATTTTTTATTTTAAAAAATAAATTATAATAAATAGATAATTATTTTGATAAAATAAATATTATCTTCTAAATCTGTATGTATAAATTAGGGAAAAATATTTGTTCATAATTTTCATTGACAATAGAATTTTTTGTCGAAATTTGTTACTGTATAAATATATCGTGTGTATTATGACATCATAATGACCCAATGGTTATTTAATATATTCCATAAAAGGTTTCCATGACAAAATATATATTTAACCTTTAAATTAATGTGTTTTACGGTCATTTTATTATTTTTATAAACCCTTAATGAATCCTTCAAAACCTATATTATATTTTATATATTTAATATCAATTATTATTAATCATGACTAAATTCGACAATACCAAGTGTATATTTTAAATATATAAGTTATATAATAAGTATAATATTTAAAAACAATCCACTTTTGTAGAAACAATGGGAAAACCCAGGGATTGGTTTGTAGTTTTGATTATATTATGTCATAGCATCAAAAAACTATGTTTGGAAATTAATAATGAATTACCTTCTCTTTTTCAGATAAACTACCCAACCACGAATTCAATCATAAGAAAAAAACTATTGGATCATAAAATATATCTATTTTTACCTCTCTAGGTCCCTTCAACGGTTCCATCAATCACTAAATAAGCTCTTCCCAGGCTTTTAGATAAAAAACATTCTTTGTAAGGGAAGGACACCATCAATCTACATTCAGTCACATTCCTTTTCCATTATACTATGAATTTACATAAATTATTTCATCTTAGTTAGTGAGTATTACATACAGGTAAACATAAATCAATCACAAAAGATCATGGATTATATTTTAATTGAGAAATTAAAAACATAACAAATCATATAGAAATATATATATATAAAATATTGGAGACTTTCTAGATGTGATCCTAAAACTACATTGTTCATCTAAAATTGCATAATATAACTTAGGGATGTACATAAGACTGGGGAGAGGCTAAACCCCATTTAATGGAATAAAAAAGGAATATAATAAGGTAAAGTAGTATATGTTAGCCAATAGGAATAAAAAGGTAACAAAATAGGGGTGAGAATCCTAATATTGAATAATGAAGATGATATAACATGATATTATAAAGGAATCATAGAAATGTGGCCAAATAACCAATCACTTATCAAAAAAATTCATAGACGACTACCAAGAAAAAATCACATGGTAAAAAAAGTCCCGTAATAATTTAGTTTTTCTCTCTAGTCCCATACATTAAATCCCAGGAGACTAAAACATTTCCCAATGCATTGATGTGCTTTCATGGCACACCCATCATAATATGTACATGCTCATGTTCAACAAATACATCATTCAACATAACGAAATAATTTTGGAACCAAGCCTTTTGTAGCTAGTGTTTGGATATAGAATCTAGTATTTTTTTCTTCCTATTCTACAGTATTTTGATTAGGGAGTCTACAAGGCTAGTTGTATTAGAGTAAAAGATGACTATAATTTGGATAGTAATGTCATTTCCTAGTTTTTGATAAATATTTATGAAAAATATCAGGATGAATGATCAAGAATTGTGAAATTAGATTTTGTTGTATTTTCACTTCTCAAATATGGTAAAGCTATGTGTTTTTAAAATACGAGGCTTCCGAAAAAGTTGGGATTTATGAAGGTATGGTGCCTCGAAAATACAAGAAGGAGATATGATGTTATTGGATACTATGAAAAGAATCACTAGTGCATGATGGGGTGATGGTGAATCATCGTGAAATTGAGAATATTCAAAAATGGGTAAAATTACACTAGCGCTTCAAAAGACAGGAGATTCATGGAAATGTTCTTGGAGGGTCGTAAAAATGCCGCTAGAGAAAATGTATTGTCAAAAAGGTCTAACATATAAATAGGTAGTAACCTACAGTCCATTTCATATGAATGATTTTAGAAATGGTTTATTCAATTTGATTTCATGAAATTTGGTATCATCAACAGTATAGAATTATATGTGAGAATGATCATTATGAAAAAGATGGTTATGTCATAACTGATAAAAATTCATTTTAGTAATGGATGTTTTATGAAGACTATGAGTTCTTTCAAGGTGATTTGTTCTGTGATATTTATTTTCATTATGAAGGTAGTGAGCTTCACCAAGGCAGTTTATTTCCTAAATTCTATATGCTTTACAATGTTTAGGAATTCATGAATGTTTCTACGTCCATGAAGTTTATAATTTCAATGAAACATAAATGAGGTTTAATGAAGGCTGGTAGCTTCTCAAATAGTAGGGTTGAACATATTATTTAATTAAACCATGATTCAAGCATTCCAATTCATGAAGATGATGAAAAAAAATTCTGGTGATATTTGTAGAAAAATTCATAAATTAAAATAGAATAAAGATTAATTCAATTTAATAAATTAAGCAAGACTTCCCTTAAAGTAGTGAGTAAGGGTGATTCAATGGACTTGTTCAGAGGGAGGTAGTGTGTTTTCTCTAAAATATTTTAAATCTAGTGTTTATAAAATATATTAACTATGTATAGAATTATTTATTCCACATATAATAATGATTATTGGATTTTGGAATGATTGAAACACTTTTTACATATAATCCATATACTAGCCTTCTGTGCTAAACCAAATAAAACTGCTGTATTATCTATATGTATGTCAATGTTTAAATACTATACAATTCCATCGTATAGTTTTAACATTTTCCTTCCTATTGAAGAACAAGATCCATTTTTTAAAAATGAAATGATGGAACCCTGATTCACCCCTCCCATATCAGGTTGATATGGGTTCCCATAAGTGGTATCGAAGGGAGGTTAACATATATTGGATCCTCTACAGTAAATTCGTTTTCTTTTAAAGATTTGATGTTATTTTTGGAGTGAACAAAGAAGTGTAGTTTTGATGAATCTTGGGTTATCTCTATGTGTATGTTCATGCCCACCAAGTACATGATTAATAGCAAAATTAAAGAAAAGATATTTTGTAATAAGTCCATTTTATCAATATAATTGGTATTATCTTGTTCTCTATGAATTAATGGATATAATGATATATCTGGCTTGGAATGTAAGATAAGGTGGATCCGGTTTCTAATAAGGAGATGGAAAAACATTGCACCTTATGTAAATAAAAATATTCAAGTGATCTTGCGGTATGTGTTTTGACCTTTTAATGTTGTCCTCAAAATTAGGATCCTTAAAAATGTGGTGATTATGATCAATCTACAACATTAAAATAATTTTTAGATGATAAATTAATAATAAATTTTATAAATGATATTCCCAAATAAATAGAATCCCTTGTTTATGGAGTCTTTCAATATATGTAGGTAGAGATCACCCCAATTTAAGGGGAAGCCTGTGATTTGGAGAAGGCCTTGCCTGTAAAGATTCATGAATACTTAAATCTATCAAAACAGGTTGCAACCATTTAAGAATACAAGGGGGCATTTTTAATAAGATTCTCAAAATACCTCAACGAAGTTGAAGAGAATGGAAGAGTCATAAAAAATCTTGTTGAATGACTAATGATCTTGAAGAGAAATTAAAAAATAGAACCAATTAGAAGGGTTTATAATTGGAAGAAATATCCAATAAGACAAGGAACATGAATATTTGATTTATAATGAAGTTAATCTAGATTAAAATTATGTTTTATTAATAAATAAGTCTTGTGAATAAAAGATGATTATTTTTTATGATCATAAAAACATCTTTAACAATAACTATCAATAATTTGAAGCATATATGAACAATATTGATAAAAAAATATATCTATACTTCAAAAAAGGAGGAAAATTATTATACACCTACTCAATTATCACTAGAGGATTCTAAATATGAATGACCTACAACACATGATACGAAGATCATGTCAACTTTTGATGATCTAACTCTAGTAGGAGAGAAAGAAACTTATACCCTCGACACGAACATGTATTAATTATTATAAACCAACTATCATGAACATTTCATATTTTTTGAAAAATAATGAACATGTATTTATGAATAAATATGATAATAAATCTACCACTATGACTAGGTGGATAAGAGATATATAATGAAATCCAATTTCCCACAAAGTGCACAATGAGTCATGAAGAGGATCCAACAACCACATATAAAAGACAAAAAGAGATATTTTTTTATTGCCAATTTTTTCTCTACACAATATTTGGGAATTGTTCATTGTATTTTTGGTAAAAAAATCTAAATGAAATGGAAAAATAGTAATCCTATTTCAAGGGGGAGAAATATTGAGAAGAAGTGGAAACATCCACATTTCTAGAAGAATATTTTTAATCCAAACATATTAGGGATGCTTTATAACAACTTTGATATATACAATTTTTGTGGTAAAAATGTTTTTACATTCTTATTTCGACATTCATTTTTATTTTTAAAAAATAATACCACAAATGATGGATAAGTATGAATAATATACCTTTGGAAGAAATCAGAAGAATATTGTGAACAACAATTATCCCATAAAGATCTCATCAAAATAATATAAGAAGTCCTTAGATTATAAATTCATTAAGTTTAAGGGTATTTCATATACAATATATACTAAAGGGATGACACTTAGAATAACCCATGTAGAAGATCCAAACATACTTTAATAGTTCCAAATGGCTTATTAGTCATTCAGAAGGATGATATGGAAAGAATGAGAAAAATAAAAGTTGTGTAGGCTAATGTCAGTGAAAAATAAGAATTAAAGACTTGACATGATGATGATAAAATGTGTGAGACTTTTCAAACAAAAGGAACATTTTATGTTAAAGAAGTTCTGGGTGTAATATGTAAGAAATCTAGTCATATTGAAAAACGTTGTTTAACCTTTATTGGAGAATAAGATATAATCCATAAGAATTGTAAGAATTTATTCTCTACAAAGAATATTAATAAGATAAATTATTCACAAAAATAACAAGATAATTCAAGGTTATCCATGCTGTGAAAATATAATTTTTTTCGGATTCTATGATATTCATGCATGAACATGTGATACAATTCAGAAACCTAGTTGAGAAGAAAATGTTATCCAAGTTATTCATATTTATGAAACAAAGATGATACACCTTATTCACATAATATTTGTTAATATTATATTTAATTATGATGCATGGAATTTAATGTTCAAGGAATTTATCAATGGGTAACTTGATTACCAGTGAGGACTACCATTTTTTTATAACCAAGATGAAGAAGTTAGCATCTTTTAATGATTCTTCATTATGGTATTCAAATAAAAACATGGTGGAGGATCAATATTGATGAAGCTAAATATATTACATTCTTTAAAACTAGGATTAAATGGGTACCGCCTTGTATTGATCTTATTTTTCATATCATATAGAACATGTGTTCAAGAAGAATATCCTTGGAGAAGTTGATAAAGTTGTTTAATGTGGAGAGTCACAAGTTGGGGATCCATTTTTTTATATTTTCTATAATAAAATTTTTGCAAATCCATTCTTGATTAGATCCTCCACTATAAAGATGATGAGAAATGATTTACATGAGGTGGATAAAAATTAAAAATGATTAATAATCTGAAAGAATCATTATTTTAATTATTATCAGACTTAATTATTTTGGAAATTGATTAATGAACAAGTCATTGGAAAATGGGTTCCATAACGATTGTCCTTAAAAGTTTCATTGCTCATTTATTATCCTTAGATTGGTGTTATTGTAAATGAAACTTGAAGAAAAATATATATGTTATCATATCATGCGGTATATTCATGTTGGACATTGTTTTGGATTATACATTTCATCATGAAGAGATAACGATTTATTATCATTTTATAAGGGTGATGGGGATAGAGATGTAGTCGAGTGAAATTACAGAATTGGTTGATCCTTCTTAATTGAAAATGCATTTATGGTATGCTTGAGAAATTAATAATTGATAAAATATCTTAGTATGAATAACATAAAATATATCTCTACTATAGTGCCATGAATTAATCTATTATGGTTGAAGAATCAAATGATATATATTGGTGATGAGGTGAAACAAAAAATGGTTATTCGCTATGATAACATGATCACGATTGATCTTAAAATGAATCTAGTTCAACACTCTCCTAGAAAATATATTGAGATTCAACATCACTTTATCAATGAAAATTTTAAATGGGGTGTTATTATAATAGAGAATGTTAGAACTGATGACCAAATGGATAAAATTGTGCCTATGTCTTTACTGGAACAAATGCTTAAGAAACATCGCTTTATCATAAATGTTTAGCCACCTACCAGTGCACGATGATGTTTTGGTTCATCCCCTATCCCCTTTTTTGTTATCTATTTTTATCTCTTTGTGGAAGTGACCCAGGTTTATGGGGGGAATACGATCTAGGGTGAGTACATTCTGATCTCTAAAAGCTCAAATGTAGGTTCTTCATGTTTATTTACAAATTTGGAAAATGGAAAAATTCAATGTTATTATGGTTTGATGGTTGCATTTTTATGAAAAAACCCTGAAATTATTTTATGACACAATAATAATCACTTGTTATGCGGAATTAGTTTATTTTTCCTAGGTCATTTCTTGTACAACTTTAACTATTCCAAAACACAACAACCCAAATCATGAATCCACTTTTTTACCCACAAAGAGATTTTATCACATATACATAGTGTTTTGGATGAATTGTGTGTCACCTTTTATGATTTATTGAGGTTGGTGATTTATTGAATTTATCTATTGATTTTCAAAAAACACGATGGATAGATTTTTCGAACTAGGCCTATCAAAACTAGTGGCTATAAATAGAGTTTTGTTTTTGTTTATCAATACACACTAGGTAGATTATAGATTGTTCATGGAATCTTATCATACAATATATGATGGATACAATGTTAAATGTGGTTTTATATCCCAATTTTTCCAAATTTTTAGGTTAAAAATTATGATTAATGAGGAATATTTGAAAAAGATTGTTTTCTTAGATTATCTATTCTCAAATGTGTTAAACGAATGAGTTTAACTAATACTAGGTTTGAAGAAATATTTATCTTCATGAAGGTATCACTATTAATGAATGTATGTTGGAAATAAAGTGTTTTTTATGACTACGCCATGTATATTGAGTGTTTGATGGTTGGAAGGTGAATCTTTGTGACTATGAGAATCATTTTGAATGGGTTAAATTTCAATAGAGTTTCACGAATATAAGAGCTTCCTGAAAAAGATTTAAGTGGTTCATGAAAGGGGCACTAGAGGAATGAGATCATCACAAATGGATGAAACTAAAAATATGTGTCTACCCCCATATCATTTAATATGAATAGATTTGTAGAAAATGAAATATTACATTGATTTCATGAAGGCTAGGAGAATCACAATTCATGAATTCTATGAAATTTTGTGCATCCTGAAAAAGAATTATTTTTTGACTGATGTCAATTTTTATGTGTTATGGGAGTTCCATGACTACATGGTGTTTCATGAAGACATACTGTTCCTCAAATTTTTTGAACTTAATAAAGTCAGTTTTTTATGTGAAGGAAATTTATCCCATAATGGAAGTTTGTTACCTGATTACAATGATATTCATGATGTAGTTTTCTCTGCGAAGGCTATAATACTCATGAAGGATATAATATTTGAGAAATTTTGATTTTTTGTAAATATTGGTATATTATTTAAAACATAATGAAGTTTCCACAAATGATGGTAGGTCTATTAGAAGTACTATTGAACATCTGGTGTATGTGAACCGTAATGTCAAGAATGACAAATTTGGACATTAATGCAAGAAATGATTTGTTCTAGCCTGGAAAAATACATAAATTATAATCAATTAGGGTGACCCTCTTTCGATTAAACTGATTAATAATTCAACCAATGTATTGAGAAAGCGGAGTCAATGGCTGTGTTTCGATAGAGGTAGTGTGATGTCCTTAAAATCATGAAATGGTAGTGTTACTTGAAAAAAGTGACAATGCATGAACATTAATATTCCATAACTAGGGAATATTAGTTTAGTTTGGTCCAACCAACACACCATCGACCAATGCTCATTGGATAAGACAATAGTTAAAAACAAATTAAAACAGATGTTTTTTATAAGTTATTATGAATTATTAATTACTATATGACTCCATTAGAATGGTTTAACAAGTTCATAACAATATGTGAAAAATATATGTTGTTTTAAAGGAAAATGTTGACAACATGATTCACCCTCCCCTATTAGGTTGATATAGGGTCCTAAGAATATTTCATTAAATTTATTTCCAAAATTATAGATTTTTGTGCTCATAAATTTATGTCCCCATTAAATGTAGTATATTTACATTAGGTTAATACCCTTGAGTTGAAATGATGATGGGTATTCATAATATGAAATTTTGGTATGGAAAATTATAGGACGATTTTGGGTGAATAACAGGGTGAAAAATAATTCATGGGAGGGATTAATTATGGAGAGACTATCCCCTCATCACATTAAAATATTCGGGATAGTAATATGAATGTGTGAGAATATATCACCATTTGAAAAAATAGAAAAAACATTATACCATAAAGGTGTTTCTTGAATAAAGAGGAGGAGAATATGATCCCTTATTTTGAGAGGGAGCTTCTAATTTATTAGGAGGATCTTCTTGAGATATAATGGGAACCATGGGAGGGATATAAAGAGGAAAGGGTAGATTAATTTCCTTCACTAATATTTTTTAGTGAACATTAATTGGAGGTTAGGTGGGTTTAAATAGTTAAAGGGAGAATAATTCATTAATAACTTCCAAGACATAGTTTTTTGAATCTATATGATAATAAATTCAAAATAGAAAAAAACATGGTTTTTACAAAGGTTTTTACAAAATTGTAGTGGTTTTATTTATATTATATTTTTAAGAATCATGATAAATAAAATAATACCCTTGTTAATGTAGAATTGAGTCATGTTTAATAATAATTCCATCAAAACATTAAAATATTATCAATTTTATAGAAGATTCATTAAGGGTTTATACCAAAATAAAATAACCTCAAAAAAACTCTTTTATGGTTGAAATATATATTTGGTCATGGATAAATTTTATGTAATTTATTGTATCACTTTTTATATTTATGATTTCAAAAAAAGATCATTTATTTCAATCATATTTAATTTTGTCCCAAATATATGACTGTCTCTAATTTTTTTTTTTAAAAACCTTAGTTGGATAATTTCAACATGAGGATTTCAAAAATAATATATAATTTATCAAAATAATTTATTGAATGTAATGTTCTGACACATAATCCACTGAAATGGTTCCTTGATATGTTTTTCCCCAAAGACTCAAGAATGTCTCTCCATATGCCAGATGCAACCAACTAGCTATTATGGTATAATGGTAGTATGGTTGGGAGACTATAGCATTATGATTGGAGTGCAACATGGGTAAATAAAATGTAAATAAATGGTTGAATAAGTATAAATGAAATATAGAGGAAAATAATCACCCTAGTAATAATAAATGGACAATGTGAAAAATACTATCATATATAGAATGTTGTCATGTCTATAACAATGGAAACATACATACATTGTACTTGTAATACACTACCAACATAACTAAAAGAACCAAATCCCAAAGGATATATCTTTGAGATTCATGGGAATTGGCTCGATCCTATAATCTCAGGCTCTCCCATCCAAGTGTACAATATATAAAATTATATTTAACCCTTACCATTAAACAATGAGGTATGTTCGAGTACCAAATGGCAGCCTAAACATGATGTATAATTAGCTCATTTGGCCACCACCAACAATTTTGACTAAAATAGTTTTATTGAATATGAAATATGACTTCATGAAGTTATAAAAAATAAGTTCATAAATTACTATGTATACCTAGTTTTGGAATGGGTTCTACATAAAATGTCTGACCATCTATACCTATATCGGCATATGCTAGAATGCCACTAAACAAGTCTAACTATATAAAATATGGATTTATATATTAAATATATATTTAAATTTATATATATACATATATATAGATACATAAAACTATCCAGAACCTTAGTTGTGACCAAGGTGTCCACAAACAATAAGAAATATAAAGTACAAGTCACTTATTTAGTGTAGGAATCAAAAATAACATCCCAACTAAGTAACATATCCAAGGTCAGAAAAGTATAATAGTATTCTATTACCTAGTAAAAACCCTTGATGTCCACATATAAATGGTACTAAGCAGAAATTAAATCTTATTGTCCTATGAGACCATCCATGGTCTTCCTACTTAGTAATCCATATATCACTCAAAGCCTAACATAAATTATTTAATCAATGAGTATATCCATGGTGTTCCATATATAAAATATTAGTATTTATCCATATTATATTAATAATTATTTGACCTTTGATATTTTCCAAGGAATTCCATGTATGAAACATAGGTATCATTCATGACTTAATATAATTCATTTCACCTCTCAACTCGTCCAAGGATATATGCATAAGGATCATGAGTGTCACTCATGGTACATTTAATCCAAAAATGGCATATTAGCCCATACAAGGCATTCCTCATAAAGATCGTGAGCATCTCTCAAGGTGTATAGAATTAATTCATCTTATTATCATATCCATGGTGTGTCATTTGAAGAACTCTAGTAGTTATGAAATAATTCATATGAATAAGGAACATTGTATTTAATAAATAATTATATAAAATGGAAAAATATCCATTCTATTTCCATTTCAAATTATGAAATTAGAAAATTTCACTACTAAATAATAATATGGACTATGAAAATAACTATGAAAACACAGTTCATTAAGATACATCTTATATGACACAAATAAAAAAATCAATTAATCTAGTTATCAATTCAGTTATGAATAATGGATTCAATAATCCTATTTTAAAATTTGTGCAAGGACATGGGTAAATAATTTTCCTAGTCATTAAAATAAATTCTAATTAACAATTTCATTCATGAATGATTGATATATCATAATATAAATAACGATTATAAACTAATTGAGTCATCTAAAACACTTATTATTTATTCATGTCATTTTAACCATTTAATTTGATGAAATATATGTTATCATACCTCAATGATGACTTTAATTTTATGGAAAAAATTTTATGATCATTAAAATTAAGAAACACATCTAAATTGGGCGTTCATATTGAGGAATACCACCATAGACGTTTCATTTTAGTCCATAATGAGAAACTAATTTAATTAATTAGGCCTTAAAAAAATAATCTCCTGTTTATATGGATATGGTAAAAAATTACAACAAGAAGGAAAAGATTGAAATTTATAAAATATAAAAAAAAATTGGAACTACATACACCACCTTCCTTATCCTTATGATGATTCACCCATCCAATATCGACCTTTGATTAGAGACAAAATGGGATAAAACATAAGATTTTTCAAATTCCCTTAGAATAGGGAATATAATATGACATTGAAATAACATTTAATATGAAATGATTAATGAATAAAGGCTTAATAAGGAATCATAGAGTAAATTTTACACTACTTTAATATTTTATGTTTCTAAATTCTCTGTTTGAATGAAAGAAAACAATGTAATCCTAGGAGTATGAGAGGGTGTTTTAGTGTCATGAAGTTTTTGGGGAAAAATAGGGAGAAAAAGGATTGATTTGGGTTAATTAAATAAGTTCGAAAAAATTGAAAAGCATAACCCATAATCAATTGAACTATTTAGCCTAATAGTTTTGACATACCATGCACAAATCGTATGATCTCACTACCTAGGTGGAATTAACATTGTGGGAAAGGCTCAAAAGTTTGGAAAACTATACACAACCCATGTTTTCTATTTTAATTTAATATGGCACCCCACATGGTTATGTTTCATCCAATGTATAGTTAATCTAACTATTATCCTCCTCTTTCACGATCACATGATTGAGCCACATGGTAACTATTATCCATGATGTTATAGTTCTTCTTAAAAAACTGGATCTTGGGTCTCTGATGAATCCCTAGATGCTCTCAAACTCCAAACAACACCAGAGTCACCTCTCAGGAAATAATCTATGTTAAAAAAATTATGTTCTCCAATGTTCGAATTTATACATTAAGGATTGGTTTAATATTGGACCCATCACCAAAACGAAAAGTTACAAATATCTTTGAATTTTCAATTGGTTAAAAATATGGTTTGTTATAATCTCCCACCATATAACTTCTTATCCAGGATAAGGGTTTGGAAAAAATTAAACATCACCCAAACTACATGGGTTATCAAAATTGGTGAATAAACACATTGTGTTTTATGCTCCCAATGTGTTTGGAAGAATTACATTCAATATATGGGACTTAAGCCATTGAAATGTGATACAACACTTATACTGAAAACGAAAACATCAAGAAGATGCTTACTCTATCCCACAAATCTTAATACATGATCACAAGATTGTTTATTTTATGAAACATCTTGTGGAACTTCTAACCATAGGTTCTAACAAGTAGTTGAAAATTTTGATCAACAATACATCATACTATTAGAATTTCCAAAACATACCACCTTTTATAATTTTAGTAATGCCCATGGTCAACATTCTAATTTGACTGAATCATAATTATTCAATTGACCTCATTTATCCTAGTTGCTCTATATTTTGCATGAAAAAAATATGATGACATTTTCACTAAATAAAACTCAACCCTAAAACATGATAAACATAGTTGTTCAACTGCATTATTCATCCAAAATGGTAAAATAAGTCAATCCTCTACCAGATGATTAATTTTATGGTTCCTGACTTTAACATCCATCATATACAAAACCTGACCATGATGCCTTCAATCCAAGGCACCTTGAGACTATATCGAGGACAATCACTAAATCCCATTACCAGTTTCTAATAATTTAAATAGCTTAACCATTAATTTATGTTTTCATTCCCTAGAACATACATAGGTGTATACTTGAGCTAGTACCCATAGATAATCACAATTTATTCACATCAATTGATACCAACTGTAAGTGTATGGAAACATGGGAATCAAACTACAAGATTTTATAGAGCTCATAAAATATAGTCCATTCTCAGGAGATTACAAATGAGATTTTGATTGATAGCCAAGATATCAATATACAAAAAGCACTCATTATGAACAAAATTGGTATCTCACTTGGGGTCAAGTCAATGAATCGAATGGTTTCCAGGATTTTATCATTGGAAAAATTAAATTGGAGTCCCCATATCACACATGAAAAAACAAACCTCAATGATTATCCATGCTCTTAGAGGGACACTCTCAAGGGTCTATTTATCAATACAACAAGGAATTTATGTTTTTTCTTCTGATCAACATATAAATGATTATTGATTTTTGTACCCCAGATTATGTGAATAAGATTAGAATGATCAATAATAATACATGATCAAACTAAGAGGATACTAGGGAATAAAAATAAGAAACAACACACTCCTTTCATATCCAAGACGATGTGAATATATTCATTTCCAACCATCTATAACCAAGTATTGATAAAAATGATAGTCAAACCACTACTAGTATACCTATTTTAAAAGTGGTTGGTATCACCCACTGACACATCATCATTTAAAATCCACAAATTCCATTCCATGGAGGCATTAATTTATTGTTCCTAAAACCCCCATCATTTTCCATCCTTAACTCATTTTTTTTAAAAATCTAGTGTAAAAACCCCTAAATTTTATTTTCTTACATACTTACATATGTAGATGTGTTTTAAAATAATCACATTCTCAAGTCAATCATGAACCCCGAGTCTGAATCTAGAATCTAAACTTGATCCAAACCCATAAATTACTTTCTTCTTAGGAATCATCTCAGGGAATAGATGACCTAAATTCCTAGTCTCACGGTGTTCAGAACCACTGAAAACCATTCCCAAATGGACATTAATGGATTAAATCCCAATATTAGGTTATACATGATAATGCACATTTGACATGACACTCCCCACCATAGATGTTTCGTAGTCATCATTTTTTATGAATGGTAACTCATCCAATTGCATTTTCCATCCACCACTAAACATGGATTGTTGATTCCTCTAACATGCTTTTACCGAAAACAATCTATAAAAGAGAGGGAAAACCCTCTTAATGGCACTCTTGATCATATTTACTCTAAACGTATTATTAAAATTTTCTAAATCCTCACTAAAAAACATCATTAATTTTGGGAACATATTACAAAAAAAATCAAATAGGTAGTGTTATGAATCCTAATCATTCTGAAACATGATCCCCTAGAACCATGATAACATAATTCCTCTTACATTTTAGTCATTTTACTCTAGAAAAAATCATATGATATATAACAATAGATTGAGGCTCAATTATTTCAATATAGATCATAGATTTCAAAGTACAATTTCACCAACTTGATGGTTACCACATGTTTTGACATGTAGTAACCCTGGATTTCATCAACAAAAATAATCATCATTTGATCCTGTCCATAGGCCCATCATCCTTTTTCATAATAGTATTTTATGAACCATATAAAATATTTATCTTATATTTATGTTACACATGATGATTAATCTTGATGATAACCTTCCTGTTCATCAATAACTAAATAAGAAGAAGGGTCACAAGGCCTATAATATGATGGACCATTACCTAGGCATGTTCAACCCACTAAATCCAAGAATTACGAATTTCCCATAGGGATTCATTAAATACTACAAAGAAAAAAATTAGTAATTTATAAAACTCCAACAAACTAACAAAAAATGTAGTATCTAGCATGAATGAGTGTTAAAATCACAAGGATAGATCATATGTTATAAATTAATAAAGGAAACTAAACTTGAAACTATTTTATTTGGTTCAAAAGAAAGAAACAAATATCAGGATTGGGATTGAATGTTAGAATGAGGTATTCCATGTTTAGATATTTTCATGTTCATGTGCTAGGGATTTAATTAATAAATAATTTATTTTGATTTTTTGTTAGAATTGGTCCAGTGGGGATCCTTAGTCGTGGAATACCAACATAATCCTATGACTTCTCCTTTGTAATGATCATTTACTTAGTGAAAACCCAAAACTGGGTTAGACAAAACCATTTTTAAATATAATTATCCTAAGATGAGTAATGGTCAAACAAAAAATAAATTAATAAACTGATTCAATTAAAATAATATTCATAAGAACACAAGAAATTTTAATGAAATTATAGAAAGATAATGAATTGGAATTGATAGAATGAGCTGCAAAAATCCAAATTAAGAATAGAAAATATAAATAATCCATAATATTTACAACACCCTAAAATCACATCACCTAATATGAATAAATCTAATCACCAATGAACAGAGTTATGAGAACGAGTAGAATGGGTACAGAAAGAAGAAAGTTGGTGACGAATTATATCAAAGAAGGCTGCCAGATCGTCACTCCATTATCTGACAGCCGCTCGTTGGTGTCACACTCCTCATATGTTCCAAGAGAATATATGAAGGAAGGCTAACATGATCCTTTTATTGTAAATCCCATAAAATCCTCATTCAAATCATCATTAATATTTATTCTCACTACCATCATCACAATGTGTAACTGGGTTACATGATGTGTCATCCCCTGATTTATAGGCACTGTGAATATTGTCAAAATATTCTCCAAAAAAATTTCCCAAAAAATTTCACATCGGGTAATCTAGTTACACAATGTGTATTGTCCTTTCACAACATATTTTGTTGTAACAACATGTACTTGATGACTAATTCCATTTGAATATTGTTTGATGTGTATTTTTATTAAAAAACATTTACTCATTCATCTTCAGTTTTGATCTCCTCTTCATTTTAATAAATACCATGTCATGCGGTTTCACATTACACATGGTGTGATGTTAATTTAGCTCATAAATTCACATATATAAATTTGTTTTTCATAAATCTATTTATACTTCAATCAAATCATAAATCAAGACAATTTAATTCAAAATTGTAATGATTCATCATATAAATTCAAAATAAATATATTTAAGCACTCTACAGATTATGCATGAAATACACTTATCAATTACACAATGCTCATGTCCCAAATAAAGGTCCATTCATCACATGACCACCCATCAAACCTAGGTGTCGTTTTATAACTAATAATTCTATACTATGATAGTGGGTTTATGTAATTATCTTTATAATATTGTGACTCAAAGTAAGCTTAAAATAGTGCGTATTACTTTCAAGGAACCACCAAAATAGTATATCCCTCTCTACGAGGTATCAAATCTAAAATACGAGAATTCCATAAATAGTTCACTAGTCATAAAAGGTAATCCTATTGATTAAATAAATAAAAATTTTAGGGATATTAACAAGTAATTTCCACATTCCTATTCAAGGAAACACTAATGAAAACCCTTAAACTCCCTTTCCATGAGTTTTGACCCTTGGAAAATCACAATAAGGGTTCCTTTTGGCATTTTAATTCATTAAAAGTTACTTAAAATATTAAAAATTATCAATTTAATAATCAAAAATTAGTATTTATGATGGAAAATTATGCTCGGTACATTATTTAGTTCAATCCACAAGGAAACATAGGCATGTTATATTAAATATTCCTTCTAGATGTTAGTTATTTAGCTGAAATCCTTCCATTTTATAGATAATTAGTAATGTCCCAGTATTGGGGGCCACCCATAGGCGCCAAGTACTCGGACGGTCACATGGCCTTAAAGACATTTCCCCAAATTCCAGAGGCTTCTGAATAGAAGTGAGGGTCTTGGGTGTGATAGTGTGGAAACTATGCCCTCATTGGAAGAGTAACACAACAGAAGTAAAAAAGATAACAATAGCAAAAGCAGTAATAATACCATTCAACAATAAACAACAGAAGACTGAAGAAATAAACAAATTAAGCACAAATATAAAAGATTCATGATACATATGTCATGGAAAGCATCCAAACAAGTCACAATGTTGGAATACAGTGCTAAAACCAAAGTACAAAGAATAAAAATAACTCCATCAACACCACAAGTCTCATCTTTGTCCCTTGCTATCTAGCTCCAAAACAATCAAGTACTTGAATTAGAATGGATTATAACCTTATATATATCTGTAACAATATAATCTACTCTGGCATAAATGCATGACCCAAAAAGGGTGTGAGTTGAATTCCAATAGTCAACCACCCAATTATCTATGCGTAATAGTCAGTGAATATATATGGAATGTAATAAGAAAAAGACATAGTAAACAAGGAAGTACTCAAATGTAAAAAATCCTACGGTTTCAATTTAATTCCTTTTAACATATCATGTATGATACTAAACACAAATAGGTAAACCTTTGGGAAGTACTCACAGCCAACCCTCTGGTTCATCCAAACACCACAAAAACCTTATGGGATGTACAAACAGTGTAACCCCTATGGTGTAGTTTTTTGAAGACCCTCTGATGAAGCACTCACTTTCAATTCCCCATGTAGTCTCTTCTGAGTAACTGTAGACACTATGGGGAATCACATAATGTAAAATTCCCCCTGTGATCTCATAATGAGGAAACTAAAGACACTATGAGGGAGCACAAACTCCAACCCCCCATATTGTCTCGCAACGTAAATGAAAATAGGCACTCTGATGAAGCCCTCAACATTTATTATCCCTATGGTCTACTATAGCAGGTTATCACGGCGCTGTGTAAGTCAATCATGCAAAGTGTTATATGGGAGCCAATGTAAACGTCAATAACTATTAGTCTAAATAGTATAATGAATATCACTAAATTTTAGATAAAATCTCTCCATACTAACAATAAAAGGAATGGAAAGAAAAACAGCCTAATAACCCAGCTTGACGAAACGGTCAAAAAAAGAAACATGGGAAAAACATCAATAGAATGTAAAAGTTAACCCTATTGAAATACAATTATACACTATCCAAAAAAACAAGGCATATTAGGCAATAAAAAATCTATCATACATAAACATGCCATACCTCGAACAATGGTATTGGAAACTTTTGAAAATATATTGAAAGACTAACTACGGAAAGGCATGAAACACCTTCCTCAACATTGTGAGATAAATATACGTGAACCACTAGCCTTGAATCACCCTATAATGATATATATCTACAAAAACACTAAAAAAATTCCACCAATAATATCTCATGAAAGAGTAGAAATCAAGATATTGAGTTCTAGAAGAAAGGAGAACTCAAAGATGCAATTCCAAAGCAACCGATAGAGCCGATTTAGATAACGAACAACGTGTTGGGGTCTCAAGGAAGATTCATGGTTGTATGGATTCTCCTAGAGGAGATAGGTTGAGAATAAGATGGTTCTGTACAATAGACGTAACCCCGTTCTCTTTAATGAAATAAATATAAAGTACATGGCATGTTCTTTAAAAGTACAAGATGTGTACATACCTTATCCGACCTCTACTTTAGGCGGTATCAAGGTCACCACACAAGCCCATGTAATCATTCGTTACCCGGCCGGCACATGACTACCTGCGGCAACCAAGTAAAGAATTTGTACTTATAAGTATAAGATGTGTACCCCTAAAATTTCTAGATACACAAATTTTTCTAAAAAACAATAAAAAAAAAGACATACCTAAAAATAAGATACAGATTCAAAAAAACATCCCTGGTAAAAAAATCATCCCCAAATTTATTTAGCAGGGAAGAATAGAAGAATAATCCTCAAATAGCTCTGACAATTGTGATTGTACATCAGCCTCCCTCTCCCAAGTTTCATCCTACACTCTCATGTGATGTCATAGCACTCGTACTATAGGAAAATACCAGCCATAAAGATCCCCCACTCCTCGATCAACAATACAGATAGGATGCTCCTTGATTGATATTTCCACCTCTAACTCAACCTCCTCGTGTAGGAAAATATGAGATGGGTCTGAGAAGTAATGTCAGAGATGAGAAACATGGAATACATCATGTATATCCTGATATATTTGAGGCAACTGCAACTGATAGGAAAGACACCCGACTTTCTCTAACTCCTAAAATGTCCTGATGTACCTCTGTGAATGCATACCCGGTCTCCTGATCCACTAATGTCCCAACCTCGGTGTGACATGTAGGAAAACCTGATCTCTGACCCTGAACTCCAGAGGGCATTTCCACTGATCAGCATAATAATTTTTCTTGACTATGAAATAGCCATACTCTTCCGAATAATCTCTATCTACTCTGTGGTCTCCTAGACAAAATGAGGTCCTAGTATAGCTACCTCTCTTGCCTCCATCCAACATAAAGGTGATCAACATGGCCTACCATACAAGGCCTCATAAGGTTCCACCTGAATAGTTCCTCCAAAACAATTATTACAGGTAAAATACACAACAAGAATGAGATTCTCCCAAGAACCTACAATGTCGAGGATGCATGCTCATAGAATTTCAACTAGCACCTGTAACGTATGCTAAGACTTTCTATCGGTCTGGGGATGGTAAGCTATACTCAAAAGTACTAGTGTACGTAAAGCCCTTTGTAGCCCCTGCCAGACTTGAGAAGTAAAACATGCATCCCTATTTGGGAAAATGGAGTGTGTAACCACATCTAGTCATACAATCTATTGGATATACAACCTTATCAACTCATCAACACTAAAGGTCTCCTTGATTAGCAAGAAGTGTGAAACCTTCGCGAGTCTATTAATGAAAATCCATATTACATCATTACCTCAAGAAGACATTGGCAAACCTTTCACGAAGTCTATCACGTCATCATTCCACTTCCACTTGGGAATGGGTAACGACATAAAAAGCCCCACCTGTCGTTGTTTCTCTTCATTCACTTGTTGACAGGTGGAACACCCAAAAAAACCCACCAACATCTCTCTTCATACCCGGCCACAAATACTAATAGTATAGATCACAATACTTCTTGGTGACCCCAGGATAAACTTCCCAAACTGTGGAATGAAAAAACTACTTTAACTCATCGTGTATGTCTGCTGACACCCACACATTCCCCTAGAAACACAAGATCTCATCCTCACCTACTATCCATCCAGGAATAGGGTCCACTCTTGATACACTGTCCTATAGGACTAGGCCATCAGAATATGATAACATCCTAATTCACACTCATTCAAGTAGAGTATATGTAATATCCACAGAAGTACGAAACATCTTCCCCTATCTATTGTGAATCTTCAAATGCATCTCAGAGAACAAAACCATAAGCTTTCACCAACTACTGGCCTCCTAAACTGCCATTAATCATGTCCTCATGCTCAATGCATCGGCTACTGCACTGTCTTTCCCAAGAAAATAGGCAAGTTCAATGTTAATGGAATGAAGGTACTGAACCCACCTTCACTGTCTCATATTCATGTCATGCTGAGTGAAGATATACTTGTAACATTTTTGGTCAGTGAAAAACAAAAAATGCTCTCCAAAAAAATAATACATCCAAAATCATAAATCATGAACAACTGTAGCCAACTCAAGATAATGTATCAGTTAATTCCTCTCATGTGGCCTCTACTACCATGACCTGTATACAATGAATTCTTCTCCCTACATAAGAATTGATCTCAGCCCGATATATGATGCATCAGAGTAAATAGTATATCTCTTTCCCAACACTTAAAAAACTATTATTGGTGCTAAATTAAACCTCCCTTTTATCTCATAAAATGATGAATTACAAGAATCTAAGCATAAAAACTTCAAACCTTTCTTAGTCAGGCCCGTCAGTAGCACTACTAAGAAGAAAAGGTCATGTATGAAACATCTGTAGTATCCAGTCAGCCCTAGAAAACTTCTTACCTCCAAGACGTTTTGTAGATGCTCCCAAGAAACTACTACTCTCTCTTTCTCTAGATCTACTGATACATTTGTCTCTAAGATTAGATGACCCTAGAATATAATTTAGTCCATCAAAAAGTGGCATTTTGATTGCATATCATATAAATAATTCTCTCTCAGGGCACTCAAGATGATCTCAAGATGTGTGACATGGTCGTGTCGAGTATAAGAGTGCATGATAGAAAAAATATTTTAAATTATTTTATTCTAAATATCAATTTTTTTAATCCCACCAATGTGCTATTTAAAAGTAAATTGTCACGTTTTATGTTTATTGAGTATTTTTTAGGTTTATTAGATAAATGGATTATTTTGGATTTAATCAGTTTTAATTTGTTTTAATGATTTGGCCATATAATTTTCTACACTCGTCGAAATTGAAAAAATATTCTTTTATAGGTTTCTATGTTCGATGGGATTCATGTTATCCTTCATGACCCATATCTAAATACATTATTTGGAATCCCAAATCCAGCTCACAAATCAGGCCTCGAAAATTGTGCATCGAATTGGAGAAGTTTATTGTTGGGACCATATCTCATAAATGAATGAACCAAAATGAGATTAAATATTAAAAGATAAAGAAGAAATATCTAGGAAAAATTTTCATTAATATTTACACGAATGATTCTTTCATTATATAGGTCATTAATTTGTTGGAACTTGGTACATTGTAAGATGAAGAGTCTGTTTGGAGGAATTAAATATCTATATTACATTGGATATATTTATCTCCCCAGATGTCCAATTATACTCAATGTTTGTGGGTCGACATAGGGGAGATATACTAAAAACTTTAAAAAATTACCATTTCCATGATTTGGTCATTAAATAGGACATCCACATGCCTACATTCGGAGAAGAATTTTGGATCCCTATTTTCACACCCTCTCCCTATAAAAGAATGTATCTTCTTCATTCCAAATGGTTGGAAACATAGGAATATACTTTTTGGACATTTTCTATAGTTTTGAATTTTATTTAATTTTATTATCATTCTATATTTTACTTTCATATTTTTATTCAAGTGTTCTTATTTCTTTTTTTTTTTCTTTCTCTCTTTTTTTCAATCTCTATTTTCTTCATCACTGTGAACTCTTATGCTCATGATCATGATTAGCTAACCCAAGGAATTTCACAGTGGATTAAGTCAGTGGTGAACCCAAATGTTTGATAATTATTGTTTTATTATTTCTTATTTACATAGTTTTAGGATAAGGGGTATCTTAGTGGGAATGTAACCTTTGTGTCCCCACTTTCCACCCAAGGTTTGGCGTTTACTTCTGTCACACTTTCCCTCGATCGAGGTAGTGGATTTACAGTATCTCGATGACCATGAAGTGTACTATATATTAATAACCATAGGAATATGGGTATGTTCATGCATACAATAGATCATACTAATTAAGTATATTTGAAAATCTCAAAGAGACTATGATGGTTAACTCTGGATAATCTCCTGGCAGGATCTCCTTTCTATCTAACATCATTATATTTTCATTCACTGTGTTTGCATTACATATGTATATTTACCTTTTGTATTTCATTATAATTTCTAAAATATCCTTTTAATTTATTTTATATCATATATATATATAATTTTAATTATAAGTAGTGAGTTATTATCTGCGAAAGCTCTTATAGAGAACGACATAGGTCACCCACTATGATTAAATTAGTATAAATATTTTTGAGAGAATGCATGAAAATTCTTCATCAAATAGGTTCCATTTCCAGGGATCCAAATGGTTTTCAGTCACTATTTTTATTCAGATATTGTAAAATATTTTTCTTCCTTTCATTTAAAAAAACAAAAAAAAATCCTAAATTTCAAAAACTAAAAAGAAAACTTCTTTGTTCATGACGTATTTAAATGGTGATTTTTACGCATGGACTAATGAATCTCAGGTGCAATAAGAAGAAGAAATTCTAAAATATCATATGTTATAATTTCATGAAACAATTAAAAAATGAATATAAATGCTAAAAGTATTGATAAATATATTGTTTTACAGATGGAGAAACCTGAACCCGAACCCGAACCCGAACCTGCTCCTGAACTAGAACCTGAGCCAGAACAAGTGGTGAAAGAGATTTCAACGATCATTTTTTTGTTAAAGACCCTGAATAGGGTGAGAAATAGATTATTAAAGAATTAATCATATCATCTTGAACTCATCCATTTCTTGAGTAGGTCCCTGATGTACACATGCCAGCTGATTCACTTATTAGAGATCAAATTTTTTTTGAAGATTCCTGGAATCACTTTGTTAAAGATAAAATGAAACATGATCCTCCCAAATTTGATATCGAAAAATCAACACCTTTTAACCTCTATATTTCTTTGGAAAATGATAAATAAAATTAACCTATTGAGATAGATTTTCCAATAATCCTTCCAAAAGTGATCGATTTCCCAGATGACTAACATGAAAGGGAAGATTTATTAATTACTTCATCATGTTTTAATATTAATCAAACTGAATTGTTTTCTGACTTTTACCTTCCAAAATTTTTGGATACAATACAAATAGAGTATACCATGGATGATACGAAAGATACCAATGATGTAGTGGTGATAGTGGAAGAATAGTATACGAATATGGTGGTGGTGCAACTACCTCCTCTACATCAACTTTCATATCATATAGAGGAGGACACCACAAAAGATCATAAGGAGAACCTCTATTTTGATTTACCTCCCAATCTGGACCTTAAATTCTCATTGTATCATTTCTTGGGGGTTATAAAAATTCTTTTATTATTTGGGGTTCTCCAATATCAGTGTCTACTAATGCAAAATATAAAAATTCACATGTGGTGGTTTATCTCAAAGAAAACACATCCACCTTCTGATTGGGGATAATCCACTACAATCTACTGACTAGGGGAAATAAAAACGTAACACCTTCTTAGGGGTTTAAACCAAGAAATATCCTTTTTCTATACCTTTTCTCATTATTTTTATTTATTTTTATTATGTTTTTTATTTTATTTTGTTTGTGCTTTCATTTTATTTTTCTTGTTGTTTTTTTGAAATTTTCTTTTTTCCCTTTTTCATTTTTTTGGCATGTTTTAGGATTTTTGATTTGAACTGAATACTTTGAAAAATTAAATCATTTTTGGTATTTTTTAACTGTTTTTTGATTTGAGTATTTAATGATTTAAATTATTGTTTAATGGGTTGTATTTAGGATTTCTGATCTTTTCATTTGATGAAGTTTGATTGAATGTGAAACTCATGTGCACTACTGCTGTCCCAATTGAAAATCTTGCCCAACCCAAGAGGTTTGTAAACCTGTGTGACATCTTCTCATATTTAAATTTTTCATGAGAGTGTTGAGAAATGTTTTTTGATTTATAACTTGTTTTTTTCGTTTTTTATGTTGTTAGAGTTCAGGGAATGTGTTAAGTATGATGGAGGCATCACTTTGAAAGCCCTTTTTGCATTGAACTCATATTTTTTCCTACCTTTTTAATCTAAACTACTTTAAGCCCCTAGTATCAATGAAATAAATTCCTAGGTAGCCACATTAAAATCCATTTATCTCATTCCAGCATTCTCTATATGTTAAATTCATGATTATTATTGATGTCAAGTGTGGGGGAGGGAGAAGATGAACTATATTTTTCTATCATGAAGAATCATTTTGAGCTGTGTTGAATGTGTTGGCATATTTAATACTTCTAGGGTGGAAGAAATGTCATGAAGGAAAGATGAATGGGTAGACCAAAATATCATTACTTATTTGGTCTGGGAGTTAACGAATTTTTGAAGATCAAATGATGCCACTTTTTTCCTCAAAAAAATTATTCTGAAGAGGAATCCATATCTAAATTCAAGATGAAATACTGCTCCAAGTGGAGAAAAGAGGGATGAAATTGATTGATACTGAAATTCCATGTTTGAAAATCCCAAATAATGATGTTTTTTAAGGGGATTCAATTTTGAGTTGATTGAGGATCACACCATTCTTGAGAAAACATGTTTTCATGCATTAACGTCACTTTAGAGCTTAAACCTCATCATTTTTTCTCAGATGTTTTCACATTTTAAACCTGCCAACCATTAGCCTAAAAAAACCCATGAAAAATACCTCATTATTGATACATTTGTGACTCTGTAAAGTGGTGAAACTAGGAGGATAGAAAGCCTATGTATCTCACACATGTTATTGGTAATGAGAAAAACTTCACATTAATCATCCTTGAGTGAAGAGAGAAATACTTTTCCAAGGAGGTATTTACGACATGTATGTGAGGATTTACATGAAATTAAATGTATTCTAATGATTTTTTAGGTTTTGTGAAATTATCTTCCATTTAGGAGTCATGATAGTTTCTCTGATATGATAATTGAGCTGTGTTGTCATTTATGCTTTGAGATGTTTGTTTTGACCTTGGTATAAGATGATTTCCCAAGAATGCAATGTTTATGTGTGGGGGAATTGATAGAGAAAATATTTTCAATTATTTTATTATGAATTTCCATGTTTTGAATCCCACCAATGTGTTATTTAACAGTCATTTGTCAAATTTTATGTTTCAAGAGTATTTTTGAGCATAATTGAAAAAATATCTTATATTAGATTTAACCAATTTTAATTTATTATATTGTTTCAGAAATAAAATTTTCTACACATATCTAAATTTATAAATTATTATTTTATAGGTTTCTATATTCTATGGTCTTCGTGTTATCCTTATGCACCCAAGGATCAATCCATCATTTGAAAGCTCAATTCCAGGTCACAATTAAGGCCCCAAAAACTGTGCATAGAACATGAGAATTTAATTGTTTGTCCTATATGGCATATATGGAAGAACCAAATGAGCTGAAATATTTCGTGGAGATAGAATAAATAAAGTGGAACAAGTTTCATTAAGATATAAGTGTAGGGTTATTTCATTTTGAAGGTCATTAATTAGTTGGAACAAAGTATAATGGAAGATGAAGAGTCTATTGGGTTGAATTAAATATCTAGCATACATTGGCTATACCAATCTACCCATGTTTCCAATGATGCTACAATTTTGTGAATCATCAGATTTGAAATATAAAAACAACTTTCCTGAAATACCATTTCCAAAATTTGGTCATTAATGACGTCTAATATGTGCCTACATTCAGAGTAGAATTTTAGAGCCATATTTTCCCAACCTCTCCCTACAAAAGAGTGTTTCTTATTCATTACTAATTGTTGGCAACATAAGAGTAGCCATTGTTGGGAATTTTATATATTATAATATATCATTTTAATTTCTTTTAATTCTGTAATTTAATTTTATATTTTAATTCATGTATTATTCTTTCTCTCATTTTCTTTCTCTCTTTTGTTTTCTCCCTCCATTTTCTTCATCACTGTGAACTATTATGCTCATGATAATGAGTATCTAACCCAAGGAATTTCTTGTGGGAGTAATTCAATGGTGAAACCAAGCCATTGATCATTAATGTTTTATTTTTTCTTATTTACTTAGAATTAGGATAAGTTGGATCTTTGTAGGAAAAGTGCCTCTATGTCTCCACTTACCACCCGAGGATTAACATTCACTTCTATCACATTCTTCATCGATCGAGGAGGTGGATGTATGGTATCTCGACGATCGTTGAGTGTACTATATATTCATAACCATAGGCCTAAGGGTATTTTCATGAATATGATGGAGCAAGTTCAATAAGTAGATTTGAAACTATCAAAGAGACGATGAAGGTTCACTCTAGATAGACTCCTGGGAGGATCTCCTTTCTATCTAACATCCTTATTTTTGGATTCATTGTGTTTTCAATGCATCTTCATATTTAATTTTAGTATTTCATTCTCATTTATAAAATATCCTTTTCATTTATTTTATTTCACACACACACACACATATATATAAAATTTGAATTATAAGTAGTGATTGATTTTAGAGACCCAAAGTTTGATGTAGATAGACATTACAATACTTTTGGGGCGTACTTAATACATAACAAGAACCAACACTAAAGGACCGTAATAGAATAGTGTCTTTGAAAACATGGAACATAATCTTCTAATCGTGGTGAAAGATCTTCAACATCTCCCATAATGATATTCCCCTTTTTTTCTTACCTAAAACCATTCATTAAATCTTGGGGAAGAGAAAACGTATAAATGGTGATCTCAAATGCTCAGTAAGGGTAAGCATGGAGAAAATAAAACAAACCATACACATTTGAACGTAAAAACATGAACATAATATTTAAACATCCAAATCTTGAGCAATGACATAAAACCTAGAAGTTCGTAAGGCATTGATCATAATGGATCATAAATCATGACAACATAGCATGGGAATAAAGCATGTAATTATGGTAACCATTAAGCACGTCTAATGATTTCTATAGTACCCAAGACATTTCTTCCAATACTATCTATGTGGACAAAGTCCCTTTCGGAATCGAGTTCACTCCTCGTTCCAGTTCTGTAACACTGAACCGGATTAACTTACCGTTCCAGTCATGTCTATATCATGGGATATAAATCATTACCCAATGTATTGGAGGGAGATATTGGTCCCACCCATCTCACAGTTAAATCATTCTTACATGTTCCACAAAATAAACATAAAACATTCATTATAACCGAAATAATAAAATGGGTTTCATTAATATCATTCCATCATCACATTATCCATATAAAAAATGTATATTTAATCGAAAGAAAAGTGAAACCATGTAAATAATAGAGGCATTATACTTGAAACATACACATATAAAATAATGTCATCTTAAATGGAAAATGGTTTTGAAAAAACACTTGAAATGAATTATTGAGGAAAATATCCTTTCTTCTTCAAAATAATTTTCTTTTCAAAAAATACCATAAAATATTATAAGAAAAGTATTTTTTTGAAAATATTCATTAAATCATGTAGAGTAATATTCATGAAAATAAGGCGTTATGAAACCATAAAAATCCATTCATGTCGTATAAGTTAAAAATAACATTCTTCATGTACTTTTTTCGGAAAAGTTAAAAAGTTCCTCGTGTGCTAAACAAAAGTAAGATTCGCTTCATAACATGTGGTAACTTTTCAAAATGGGTAAAAAGGACTTTAAAAATACATGAAAACTTTTTTTATAAAACATGGGAATGGATGATAACAATAACCCCAGTAAATACTTACGAATAACTATCTTGGATAAAAAATGATTGGAATAGTTATCCCTTACCTTAGGTCTGATATCCTTCATACAAATCTGAACCTCATGTATAATGATTTAAATAATTACATTGACTTATTAACGAATCATATTCATTGTTATGATATCATATATGGTTCACTTATGACTTTATATTACCCGTTCTTTTATAAATTCCATTTAAAACAGCGTTTTGGGTAAAATCGTTTCATTTATCGTACGTGTTTCGACATGTTCTTCATGATATTATTACTTATATCCTGATCTAATAAATTCCAGAATTTAAAACATGATTTATATATAATATAAATTCATTATATAAATATATGTGATAGATTGATAAATGGAATGAAATACACCGTTCATGGATATGGTAGGTCGTGCATATGCGTGAACGCTGTTTTTGTTTCCTTATTGAATTATATGGAATTAAGTAAATGAAACATATATGTACATAAATTCACTATCATAATTATGTAATATCTTTCATGATTATTTATTATATATACTTTATAATCATACTTGAATTGTTAATCATGGAAAATGAATCTCATCTCCTTCGTGGAGATGGTAGTCCGTATGTACGCACGAGCGATCATATCATTCCCATGATCGTGGAATTGTATTTAAGTGTATGTATAATATTTCATAATCAATATCAATTTGCAATAATAATATATATTTATTTATTTACACCATTATACACATCCATGTAATGTGGTGGTGGAAAATAGAGTACACCACGACGTGGAGACGGTATTCTGTACGTACACACATGCGGTGTTTTCATTTTCCGAAGGATGGATAGAAGAAGAAAATGGGTTGTTTAATATTTATAATAACATATCATTATATTATTGATACTTAAGTTATTAATTTATGATGAAAAAATAATGAAGAATAAGTATAAGAAGAAATTAATTGGAATGAATCGGTAAAGGATATTACCTCTTCTTTGATGCACATCTTCCTAACCTCCAATTAAGGCACTACGGTTGGTCTTTGTAGAAGACCATAACCTCTAGGATGTTTCTAGGGAAGTGAAGAAGAGAGTTTGGCAGGTTTGTTCCGATCTTGATGGCTCAAAGTAGTGTGAGGAAGGGAGGTAGGAGGTTCCCTTTTATAAGGGAGGAGAGGGGCACTTTGGAAAAACTAAAAAAATTATTTTATTATAAAGTCATATTCAGTTTTTAATAGCTCCAAATTGATTTCTTTCGAAGATAATGTTGGGATGGGTCTAAATCCTCTCATCCAAATAGAATTTGGACTAGTTTAGGTTACTATTTTAATCTTATCATTTAGATTTATCTTTAAGTTAAATAATTTTACTCTCACCGTGTCTTCTTGTTTTGTTACACTATAAAGTTAATAAAATTACAATAACACACCAAACAATCCCCAAGTGGTTCATTTTAAATATATATATCGTTATCTATTTCATTTTTCCAAACATTATTTTTTTAGGAATAAAATAACAATTAATAATATAATATTTGTTTTAAAAAGAACTATTTTTTGTCAATTTTGACACTATTTGGTAATTGATTTTTGTGAAAATCATAACAGCATGATTAGTTATAAAAAAGATAATTAAATCAATTAAAATATGTCATTTTAACCTATAAAATTACTGTAATTCCTAAAAAGTATCATATTACATTTATTTGGGTATTTATAACATCAATTATGTTAATATTTCATTAATAAGGTAATTACTGAATCATCATTGTGTCATAAATAACATAATATATTTTTATTCTAAAAATTATAACTAAATTACCATTATTTATGAAATCTTTTTAGCTTAATATTTAATATTTATAGTCTACTTTATTTTATGTATAACCCTATATTAAAAATAATGTTGTTATTAAACTTTGATTTTAACTATTTTAACCCTTCTTTAAATAAATTAATAATAAATTTCCTCATCTAATCCAAGTGGAGATAAATGGCCATATATTATTCCTAAGGATATTTTTTGTCTAATTACACTTATACAATAGAATTAGGACATGTTTTAGGGTAATAATAATATCATTTTTACCATTAATTACCCTACTAACTTTTAACTGTCGTAAAAAAAGGTAAAAAGTTACTATTCACCAAAAATTATTTTAATCTTATTGAACCAAATTTTACTCAATGATATTAACCGCGTCTCTCATATTTTTTAAATTCCTCTCACAAAAGCGGTAAAATTAAGTTTTATGTTAAATTCCAAATTCTCCTAGGAGGTGGGTAAAAGACGGTGACAGTTCAACATAATTTATATATATCTAAAATTATTATAAAATGAATCAAATGAATTAAATTGAACATATATAGGTATTTTTAATCTATGTTTATCTAAAATAAATTTAAATAATATAAATATTATTTAAATAAAAATTTGGATTCTAAATAGTATCATAGTGTTTTCACTATTCATCAAACATTGAATGTTTTCAGAAAAATACCAAAAATTCACCCTAGGATAATTTTGATATTCTAAATCTAAAAATGATGTCCATTTCTAGAGATAAAATTTTGAAAATTTCAAAAAGTGGGTATTACAATTCAAAATGGGTAGTTTATATAACATATCGTCGTTTAGTGAAACTCGGTATTGCGTACAACACACGCTATCGTGGATAGTCTTGATTGTGTGTAATGCATGCCAAGTTAGGGCTGTGTGTAGTGCAAGCTCCTTTTGGTGTAGCGTACAACAAAAGACATCAATGAAATTAAAAAGAATATTTTTCATAAAATCTCAGGGTGTTACATTCTACCCCCCGTAAAATGAATTTCGCCCTCAAAATTTTTCGGGGTTATAAATGGTTTACTACTTGAATGATTCTTTAATAGAAACCCACATCATAAAAATTAATACAAAAACATATCTTTAAAAACTAATGTATGTAACATAACGGTTACAAAAAATAAAAATCATTGAGTTTCCACATAGGAGAACATAGGTGAAAATATGGATATGGAAGAGAAATATAACCTTCATGTTTTGATGGAATGTGGTAGAGAACATGGCTATGAAAAAGCTAACAATCACAAAGCCATAAATTTTTTATGATCTAAGGTACCAATTGATTCATCAGATATAAGGGGACTAGGAAAACATTTTTGGTTTTCAAGATCATTTCCCGAAAGCTGAAGAATTTGAATTAGAAGAAATACTTACTTTATTTCAGTATAATCTCACCATTGTTCATACCTTGAACAATTTCCACTTCATTTATTAAAGAGATGAAGTTGAATTTTTCATTTGTGAGGTGTTAGCAGATCATGTGATAGAATGAAGGGGCATTCCATATGTCTCAATCAAAAGGTTAGCAACAGTTATCAAATATACAAAAGTCCCTATATAGTGAGTTTAATCGTATATGATTCAAAAAATGGACTTATACATCATCTATCATACCTCTTAATAAAATAAAACTAGATTATACTAACTAGGTACATCATGTAAGACAATGGTAGGAGATGAATGAATGTTTCACTTTAGTTGTGGGTTCGATTCACATAGCCTTGTCCGACGCGACGGGTTGTTTCCCATTCTGCAGGTTTTCCCTTTTCTTAAACTACACTATTATAACATTCTATCAAAAATATCGAAAAACAATTCTCCCCTTAAATAATACTAACTTATGTTCATAATAATCCATTACAATCTTTAGGCTTATCCAAAATACATCTTTCCAAACTCATAGTATAAAGAGAATGATTACTAAATAGGTCATATAACAAGCACGTGAATACCATCATTTATCCATCATATATCTTTTTGGTCACATTCCAATCATTTGAATACCTTAATCATGTATTCTCTTCAAAAATGAATACCCATTGAACCTTAGTGAAAACATGAATGCTGTCAACTGTTAACTATTTCCACATACCACAATCCAAAAATTCTATATACTCAAACAATGATATAACCTTGTCCATATATCAGTCATGAGCTCAAGAATACTATCAAACATTTAAATTTGTCCTTATCTCTTCATTATGCGCATATCATCTACTTTGGAAAATTTTTTAATCACTTTTCATGGTTACTGGTACCATATAATTATCGAAAACCACAATAAACCATTACATATATATTCCAATGTTCTATAATACTATAAATGAGATTTCAAAACATTATTTTGGAATCCCTTTACTTAAACACATAATCATTCCACCACATCATTGTCATACTCATAATTTCTAATAGTGATCGCATGTGACTTCCGTTTATCCTTTTCCTTAAGAGGTTGCTCACGTTGATCATCATTAACCCTTGGATTAGGGAATTGATTAGCATAATGCCCCATTTCCTTACACTTGAAGCATTAATGTGTTGGTGGTGCGTTCTCTAGAGTTTTTTCATTATTCACATCATTAGAAAAACTTTTTCTATTACTTCGTCACTCATATGCTCGAAGACCTTCTTTTCCACACCTAAATCATTTTCTAGTCCCTTAAATACAATCTCCACCATGCTTCTTTTCACACATTGAGCATAAAGAAGCATTCATCTTCTTTTCACCCTTATTATGATATTTATCCTAGAACTCCATCTTTCGTTTCTTTTCCAATCCATGAGATGGATATGTAACACCAACTTCCATTTCTACCTTGATAGCACAACACACAATTTCTTCATAGCTACAAAAGTCTCTTATAGATAATTCCCTTTGAAGACTTAGTTTTATGCCACTGAAGAATCGATCAAAATTACTTTCAGGTTGGATGATAAAGCCATATGCATACCTTGCATGCCTTGTAAACTTCCCTTTGTATATACCAAAAGATTCATCATCTTTTTGATTAAGCTCAAGGAACTCCTTTTCCATCTTTGTTTGAAGAATACGAGGGAAGTACTTATTGAAAATCATGTTCTTGAACTTTTCCCATTCCATGGATGCAATTTCATCTTAGGGCCTTTTATTCTTAATTAGAGTCCACCACTGGTTCACTTCACCTTCTAAATGTTAAACAACCAAAATGACTTTTTCATGCTCTGAATAGCAATGTATGGAAAATATCATCTTAATGCTACTGATCCATTGTTCACCAACAAGTGAATTAGATGACCCACTGAAAGAAGGTGGATGTTGCCTCATGAATGACTCAATAGAATATTGTTCCCTTCTCAGCTCATTCGGATGTCCTAAATGATTCATAGCTTGTGTAAGTATAGAAACAATATTTTTCACTCCATTTCCCATAACATTTGGTTGTTCATGTTGAAAATCATTTCTTTTTCCATTATATTGATCAACACTGTTCCTTCGGTTTCCAACCATCATCTAAAACACAAAAAGAATAGCGTGAGAGGAAAAATTATTCTAGGGAAAACAACATAATAAAGGGGGGAGTACCTTAAATATCTATCTTCATAGGTTTAATTCTGAAATCGTTACCATATTTCTAGGACTATAACCTATACTTATACATAACCATAGGGACATCCCTAGAAATACCTTAGAAAGATCTCTAGGGATCTCACTAAAGATCTCGCATCCTAGTTTCCCAAGGTTGACTAAACCTTTCCTCTGATAAAAACTGTAGAGACCCAAAGCATGACGTACATAGACATTACATTACTTTTGTGGAATATTTAATACATAACATGAACCAACACTCAAGTACCGTAATAGTTTAGTGTCTTTGAAAACTTGGAACACAATCTTCTAATCATGGTGAAGGATTTTCAACATCTCCCAAAAAGATCTTCCCCTTTTTGTTTTCTTACCTAAAACCATTTTTTAAATCCTGGTTAAATAAAACATATAAAGGGTGAGCTCAGATGCTCAGTAAGGGTAAGCATAGAGAAAAAAAACATACCATATACATTTGAACTTCAAAACATGAACATAATATTTAAACATCAAAATCCAGAGCAATGACATAAAACATGGAAGTAGGTAAGGCATGGATCATAATGGATCATCAATCATGATAAAATATCATTGGAATAAATGATTAATTGTGGAAACCATTAAGCACATGTTATGATTTCCATAGTAGCCTAGGAATTTCTGTCAAGACCATCTTCGTGGACAAATTCCTTTTCTGAATCGAGATCACTCCTCGTTTAAGTCCTGTAAAACTAAACCAGATTGACATACCATTCCATACATGTCTATCAAATGAGATAAATCTTAACCCAATGCATTGGAGGGAAATATAGGTCCCACCCATCTCATAATGAAATCATTCTTACCTTTTCCACAAAATAAACTTAAAACATTCATCATAGACCAAAGAATAAAATATGTTTCCTAAACATCATCCCATCATCAAAAAATCTGTATAAAAAATTGATATTTCATCAGAAGAAAAGTGTAACCATGTAAATCCTAGAGTCATAATACATGAAACCTACATAAATTAAATAATGTCTTGTTAAATGGATAACGGTTTTGATAAAACACATGATATGAATTCTCGAGGAAAATATACTTTCTTCTTCAAAATAATTTTCATTTCACAAAATGCCATGAAATTTTAAAAGAAATGGATTTTTTTGAAAATATTCATAAAATATTGTAGATTGAGCTTTAAGAAAACGTGGCATTATGAAACCATAAATATCTGTTCACGCTGTAAAAGTTAAAAATAACATTATTCTCGTACTTTCTTCAGAAAAGTCAAAAAGTTCCCCATGTGGTAAACAAAAGAAAGATTACATTCATAACATGTGTTAAATTTTAAAAATTTGTTAAAAAGGACTTTAAAAATACATGAATTTTTTTTAGAAAACATAGGCATGGATGATAACCATAACCCCGATAAATAATTACTAATAACAATCTCAGATAAGAACGAGATTGGAATTGTTATCCCTTACCTTAGATCCGATATCCTTCGTACGTATTTTAAACTGCTATATAATGATTTATATAATGTTATTGACTTATTACAGAATCATATTCATTGTTATGATATCATATATGGTTCACTTATGACTTTATATTACCCGTTCTTTTGTAAATTCCATGTTAAAGCAGCGTTTTTGGAAAAATCCCTTCATTTATCGTACGTGTTTCGACATGTTGTTCATGATATTATTACTTATATCATGATTTATTTAATTTCATAATGTAAAACATGATTTATATATAATATAAATTCTGTATATAAATATATATGATAGATCTATAAATGGAATGAAATACACCGTTCATGGAGATGGTAGGACTTGCATACGCATGAACGCTGTTTTCATTTCCTTTTTGAATTAAATGGAATTAAGTAAATGAAAAATATATGTACATTAATCTAGAATAATTATTATTTAATATCTTTCATGATTATTTATTATATATACTTTATAATCATACTTTAATGGTTAATCATGGAAAATGAATCTCATCTCGTTCGTGGAGACGGTAGTCCGTACATATGCATGAGCGATGATATCATTCCCATGATCGTGGAATTATATTTAAGTGTATTTATAATATTTCAGAATAAATATCACATTACAATAATCATATATAGTTATTTATTTACACCATTATACCCATCCTAGTAAGGTGGTGGTGGAAAACAGATTACCCCACGGTGTGGAGACAGTATTCTGTATGTACGCACGCACTGTGATTTCATTTTCTGAAGGATGGATAGAAGATGAAATTGGGTTGTTTCATATTTATAATATCATATCAGTATATGAGTGATACTGTTGTTATAAATTTATGATTAACCAAATAATGAAGAAGAAGTATAAGAAGAAATAAATTGGAAAGAAGCGGTAAAGGATATTAACTCTTCTTTGACACACCTCTTCTTAACCTCCACATACGGCACAAGGGTTGGTCATTGAAGAAGACTGAGACCTATAGGATGTTTATAGGGATTTGGAGAAGATAATTCGGCAGGGTTCGGCCGATAATGATGGCTCAATGTGGTTTGAGGATGAGATGGAGGAGGCTCCCTTTTATAAGGGAGGAGAGGGGCACCATTGGAAAAACTAAAAATATTATTTTATTTTAAATTAATATTCGGTTTTCAATAGCTCCAAATTGATTTAATTATAATATAAGGTGTTTATGGGTCGGAATCCTCTCATCCAATATAATTTGGACAAGTTTAGGTTACTATTTTAAACTTATCAATTAGATTTAGCTTTAAGTTAAATAATTTTACTTTTACCGTGTCTTCTTGTTTTCCTACACTATGAGGTTAATAAACGTACAATAACAATCCAAAAGAACCCCAAGTGGATCATTATTAATATATATAACCATATAAAATTCATTTGTCCGAACCTTTGTTTTTAGGAATAAAATATCAATTAATAATATAATATTTGTTTTAAAAATCTATTTTATGTCAATTTTGACAGTATTTGGTAATTGATTTTTTGAAAATATAAAAAACATTATTAGTTCAAAAAAAAGTTAATTTAATCATTACTAACATGTCATATTAACCTATAAAATTAGTTTAATTCATAAAAAGTCTCAAATTACATTTAGTTGGGTATTTATAACATCAATTATGTTAATATTTCATTAATAAGGTAATTACAACATCATCATTGTGTCATAAATAACTTAATTTATTTAATGTCTAAAAATTATAAATAAATTTCCATTATGTAGGAAATACTTTTTATCTTTATAATGAATATTTATTGTCTAATTTATCTTATTTATAACCCTATATTAAAAATGATTTAGTTATTAAACATTGATTTTAACTATTTTAACCCTTCTTTAAATAAATTAATAATAAATGTCCTAATCTAATCCAAGTGGACCTAAATGGTCATATATTATTACTAAGGTTTTTTTTCGAATTAAACTTATCCAATAGAATTAGGACACATAATTGGGTAATAATAATATCATTTTTACCCTTAATTTCCCTATTTACTTTTAACCGTGGTAAAAAAATGTAAAAAGATAATATTCACCAAAAAAAAAATTTATATTATTGAACCACAATTTACTCCTTAATATTCACTATGACTCTTAGAGTTTCAAAATTACACTCACAAAAGTAGTAAAATTATGTTTTATGTGGAATTCCAAATTCTCTTACGAGGTGGGTAAAAGAAGGTGAAAAGTTCAATAAAATTTTTATATATCTAAAATTATTATAAAATGAATCAAATGAATTACATTGAACTTATATAGGTATTATGAATCAATTTTGACCTAAATTAAATTTAAATAAAATAAATAATTATTTAAATAAAAAGTCAGTTTTTAAATAGTAACTTAGTGTTTTCACTATTCATCAAAAATTAAAAGTTTTCAGAAAAATACCAAAAATTCACCCTAGGATAATTTTGATATTATGAATCCAAAAATGAATTCCATTTCAAGAGATAAAATTTTTAAAATTTAAAAAATTGGGTATTACTATTCATAACGACTAGTTTATATAACATATCGTCGTTTAGTGAAACTCTGTATTGCGTACAAAACACGCTATCATGGAAGGTCATGATTGCGTGTAACTATAGCCATGATAGGGATGAGTGTAGTGAAAGATCCTTTTGGTGTAGCGTACAACACATGACATCAATGAAATTAAATAGAATTTTTTCATAAAATCTTGGGGTGTTACAGTGATTGACTGGGAAATATCCTCAAGAGATCGACATAGGTCAGCCACTCTGCTACACTTAGTATAAATATTTTTGGGAGCGCGAATGAAAATTCTACCCAAGTACAATATGATATCAACCATGAAGACTACCACAAAAGAAACAATGTATATATGGAACACTTGGTTCATCAGTTCCATGAAGACTGTCAGCAAGTCCATGTGACAAACGGCATAACCACAAACTCATATAGACCATACCTACACTGGATGGCTGTAATAGGTACATCTGATGGTCTAACATGCATCTGATGGAAACTAGATCTCGAGTCAATCTTTGAGAACACTTGGGATCCTCAAAGGTGATCAAAGAGATCATCAATCCTCAAGAGGGGATATCGATCCTTGACCGTGTAAAGACCTGTAAAATTTAAGGGAAATTTTTTCTTAATTTTCTATAGAATTTTACCAGAGCGCGGTTTCAGAGGGCACCTGATTCTGAGGCCCGGAGTGCCCGGAATCAATTTCTGAAGATTGGCTCGGGTACGTTCAGTGAACGAACGAGCGGGTTTTCCTAACTTTTGATCTGGTGCTCGGAATTGAAATCCGAGGGCTCCGATGAACTCGCAGCGCCGAAATTCGCTAATTGAGAGCTTTTCGGAAGTTGCGTTTGTTGCGGGTTGAAAGTTAGTTTTGGGGATTAAAAGATAAGTAAAATAAAATTGTGTGTGAATTTTATTTTATTCTTGGTGGTTAGACTCTCTCATGGGAAGTTGTTGGTGGGGCCCACAACCACCCAACTTCCCATTTGTGGTTATGAGGGAGGTGGGGCCCACACGAGCCCCCACCTTTTCAAATTCCCTAACCCCTCTAAAACCCCTCTTAAATTATGTGGCTCTCCCCTACATTAATTCTTGCCAACTTATCTCTTCATTTAATTTTTTGACAACTCTAGATTTTAATTAATGTAATGAATTCAACTTTTGAATTTTGAAAGGTTGGCAAAGTGAAAATAAAATAAGGTGTAGCTTATTTTATTTTGGGAGTTGCTGTGTTGTGTGGAGATTTGAGAGAAGAAGAGTTCTACACTTTGAAGAACTTCATCTTCCTCCTTGAAGAACGTGAAGAACACCGACACGCCGTTCTATCTTCTCTCCACGTCAAAGAAAGGGAGACACCGCTTCCTCCTCGGTTTTCCTTCGTCGACTTGAGAAGTTTCGCCAACGACGTATCGCATCGGACGCATCCCTTCATCAACGGATTTGACGAACGGCTACCGCGACGCCCGACCTCCGCGACGTCGACTTCCGCGGAACGTTGACAATTTTCAAATCTTATACCAAGGTAGGGGTTGTTGATTTCTTTTTGGTTTAATTATTTTATTCTTTATCGTGAATTTAGCAAGTCTAACGTGTGGCTTTGAATTATTTAAAGTTGTGTTATTAGTTTAACGTGAGGGGGCCGGACCGCACGAACACGGCCGAACCCCCTCCATCGTTCTTGTTTATTCTTGCGGGTGGAAGCAAGTGGCATGGTGCCATCGCACCACGCGGATAATCATGCAAATATTTTGCGCGGCGCCGCCGCGCCACGCCGAGGAAGAATCTTCAAGAACGCGACGCCGTCGCGCCACGTTAAAAGGAATCAAGGCACGACGAAGGGGCGCGGTGCCGTCGCACCGTGCCGGACGACGAACACTGCGGCCGGTTCCGGGCCGCGGAGGGACGAGGAGACCACGGCCGGTTCCGGGCCGCGGCGGGATGAGAAGACCGGCGGCCGGGCCGCCGGCTTCGAAAGCCGAAGAGGGGACCGGAATTTCCGGTCCCGTTGGAGAAAACCGGCCGGCCAGATGGCCGGCCGGATGACGTTAAACCGGGGGAATTAATCCCCCGGCCAGCGTATAAAACCCCCCTCTTTAAGAGGGGGGCGGTTCCATGAAGGGGGGGGGGGGGGGCAGCAGCCCCCCGGTTTACTTCTCCAAAACCGGCCCCCACGGGGGGGCCGTTTTGTTGCAAAGGCGCGGCACAAAGGCCGCGCCACCTCTCAATCAGTGGGGGCTTAGCCCCCCGCGTGCCCACCTCGTGCGGCGCCAGGCGCCAGGCCGCCGCGGCCGCCGCGCCGCCGCGCCTCCGTCCGGCCGGGCCGCCCCAGGGGGGGGGTCGGGCCGGGTCGGCCCGGACCCGGACCCCCCCCCCCCCGTTTCGAACCAGTTCCGGTCTTTTGGCCTTATCTAGAGCCTCGGACCTCCGAATGACGAACCGTCTGCGGCAACGCGATCCTTGAATCGAGACGGTCGTTTCGGTATATCGCACTCAAGGTTTCGGTTTACTTTGAGTTCGGCCGGGTTGGTTCGTTCACGAAACCAACCGGGCCTTCGGAGCGGAAACGCTCATATCTTGAGCTACGGATGTCCGATTGACGTGCCGTCAGCTGTGTTGTGTCCCTCTTAGTGAGGCGAATCTTTTGGCATACTCCGCCCGAGGTTTGGACGCAGGTGGAGTACGGTCGAGTTGGTTTTGCCTTAAAAACCAACCGGGCCCCGGAGACGAAAATGCCAATAACTCTCAGACCGGGCGTCCGATCGACGCGCCGTCTGTTGCGTTGAGTTCCTGTTGACGATACAGAACATTTGGATACATCAACTCTGGTCTTCGTGACAGTTGATGTATCAGCTTCTCGGCTCGTGGAGCGGACCCTCCAAACGGGCTTGCTATGTGCGGGAACCCTAGTGCTGGCTGCGACTGTTCTACTGCTACGACTACTACTGCTACTGTGACTGCGACGACGACAGTACAGAGATCCTGTGTGGATTCGACGATGACGACTTCAGCACTCAGCGATCCTACGTGGATCAGTGCTACAGGTCCTGTGTGGGCCCGATCCTGTGTGGGTCCATGCGCTCAACGGTTCTGTGTGAACCAGCGTCTACATGCCATGTGTGGGCCCGATCATGTGTGGATCATTGCGGGGGTTAGTTACCTATCGATCCTTCGTGGGTCCGACGACTTAGATGGATCAGTGATCATCTTTATCGTCCTCTGAAGAAGTATACCTGTGTGAGATGAATCCTATTGCTTTCCTGTGTGGATTGTGTTGTGCAATCCTGTGTGGATTACGTTTTGCTTTCCTGTGTGGATTATGTTGTGCAATCCTATGTGGATTACGTTTTGCTTTTCTGTGTGGAATACATTTACTTTCCTGTGTGGACTGAGTTGTACTTGGGCTCGGAGGTTAGAGCGTATTTGAATTGATGACTTAGGTATATGTATGGGCATATACCTAAGCAGTGTCGGTTATTACTTCGTGATTGTTACTTTTCTTCGTGGTTTATCCTTTGTGGATTTGAGAGACCTTCAGGGGTCTCGGGGTCCCTACTGAGTAGCTTATACTCACCCCTGCACGGGCTTTGCCCGCACTACGTTGTGTTGGTTGCAGACGATGGACAACGTTGACCTTAGCTGAGGCTTGCAGAGCGGGACGGTACCCGGAAGTGGACCACTGGGCGGGACGTGCACGGAGCGGACGGTGGGACCCGTGGAGCAGAGGAGCTATCTGTACCCACCCTTCAGGTGGGATTTCCAGTGGTCAGCTCGGTGTAGCGGCTTTTACTTTTCAGTTGCTGTTTTCCCTTTCGAGTTGTACTTTACTTTTAGTTTGGGTTTGTATTCTGGCCCATTTACTTTTCCGCACTTTCAGTTGTACTCTGCTTTGTTTAGTGTTTGCTTTCCGCTTGCATACTCTGTGGTGTTTGTTACTTTTCAAAGGCAAAGCCTTCCCTTTTTACCGGGATTTACGCCTTGGTGCTAGTCGCCAGCCCCTGGCCTATGGAGGCGGACGAGGCAGAGGAGCTGGACGAGCAGCCGGTGGAGGGCGACGCTTTGAGGCTCTTCCACCACCATCACCAGGAGGTCCACCCCGACCACAGGGAGCTGGCGGGCAGCGACAGGCACAGCTCCAGGCAGCAGAGGCCTACGACCACGGCGCACCCGAGATGATTCGAGGTACTATCTGTGTCTATTCCACTCTTGCTGCAGTTCTTATAGACACAGGAGCGAGTCACTCTTTCATAGCCGCTGCCCTTGTTCGGAGCTCAGAGATTCCGACAGAGCCGTTGGCTCGATGCTTACGGCTAGAGACTCCTACAGGAGCAGACTCGACGATTACGCACTGGTGCCGGCAGTGTGAGCTTACTCTAGGAGGCGAGAGCTTCGGCTGGGATCTTCTTGTAGCAGCGTCGAGGCCTTACGACGTCATCTTGGGCATGGATTGGCTATCTACGGTCCATGCACAGATTGACTGTTTTAGGCGCAAGGTGCGATGTGTACGCACCGACGGGAGCAGGTTCACCTTCACCGGCGAGAAGGGAGCCTTAGCAGCACAGGATGGACATCCGCGGAGGAGAGGACAGACCATCACTCATCAGTTGGCTAGCCTTATCCTTGGAGCAGTTGACGTGCGGAGTCCTGGTTTTCCTGCAGTGGTGGATCAGTTTGCGGACGTTTTCCCGACGACGTTCTAGGGCTACCTCCTCGCAGAGAGGTAGACTTTTATATTGACTTGTACCCCGGGACAGCCCCGATATCCACTCCAGCATATCAGATGGCCCCCGCCGAGCTTCGGGAGCTACGGGTACAGTTGGAGGACTTGCAGGGCAAGGGGTTCATCGGACCCAGTGTTTCACCCTGGGCTTCCCCGATATTGTTCGCCAAAAAGGCGGACGGGAGCTTGCGACTTTGTGTTGACTATCGTCACCTGAACCAGGTGACAGTGAGGAACAAGTATCTGCTACCGAGGATTGATGACCTCTTTGATCAGCTCAAGCGAGCACGGTGGTTCTCGAAGATAGACCTCAGGTCAGGCTATCATCAGCTCAGAGTCAGAGACGAGGATGTGCAGAAGACAGCCTTCAGATGTCGGTATGGCCACTATGAGTTCTTGGTTATGCCTTTCGGTGTAACCAATGCCCCAGCAGTGTTCATGGCTCTCATGAACAGGATCTTTCAGCCATACCTCGATCGGTTTGTCGTGGTCTTCATCGACGACATTCTGATTTACTCTACGACAGAGGAGGAGCACGCCTATCACTTGCGAGTTGTTCTTGACACACTCCGAGAGCACCAGCTTTATGTTAAGCTCTCGAAGTGCCAGTTCTGGATACGTGAGGTCCACTTTTTGGGACACGTTATCTCTGAGGTGGGAGTTGCAGTGGATCCCGCGAAGATTGAGGTTGTGTTAGCTTGGGAGCCACCCAGGAGCGTGACTGAGGTTCGGAGTTTCTTGGGACTAGCTGGATACTATCGGAGATTCGTGCCAGACTTCTCTAGAGTTGCAGCATCACTCACAGCTTTGACGAAGAAGGGGAAACCCTTCGTGTGGTCAGACAGATGTCAGCAGAGCTTCCAGGAGCTGAGACAGAGATTGACCTGCGCACCTATCTTGAGGTTGCCTGAGGAGGGAGTAGGGTATGTAGTGTACTGCGATGCATCAGGGACCGGAATCAGATGTGTTCTGATGCAGGAGCGGGCCGTGATCGCCTATGGATCACGTCAGTTGAGGCTGCATGAGCAGAACTACGCTACCCATGACCTGGAGTTAGCAGCAGTGGTCTTCGCTCTGAAGACATGGCGACACTATCTGATGGGCGAGCGCTTTACAGTCTTTTCCGATCATCAGAGTCTCAGGTATATCTTCTCGCAGAAGGACCTGAACCTGAGACAGCGGCGATGGCTCGAGTTCCTCCAGGACTATGACTTTGAGATAGTCTATACTCCTGGTAAGGGGAACGTAGTAGCCGATGCCCTCAGCAGGAGGACGGGCATTCAGCTACTTGAGGAGGCGACGAAGCAGCTAGCCTCTTTGCAGATATCCTTCATGGATAGAGATGGAGCAGCCTTTCTTCAGTCTCTCACAGTCACTACTCCACTACTTCAGCGAGTTAGGGAGGCACAGCGCGGGGACGCTGACTGTGAGACACGGCGTGCACAGATATCCTCGGGACGGGCACCTGATGGTTTCTCCCTTGGAGCAGAGCACGACATCCTTTTCAGAGGACGTACCATGGTACTAGTCGCTTTGCGAGAGGAAGTGCTGAGTGAGTTTCACACTTCTCCTTTGGCGGTACATCCTGGAGTGGCGAAGATGTACCAGGACCTTAGACGACAGCACTGGTGGCCGGGCATGAAGAAGGCTGTAGCAGAGTTCGTTTCTCGATGCCTCACCTGTCAGCAGGTAAAGGCAGAGCATCAGGTACCAGCAGGCTTGGTACATCCCTTGGAGGTTCCGGAGTGGAAGTGGGACGGCATATCTATGGACTTTGTGATTGGACATCCACGCACTTCCAGAGGTCACGACTCCATCTGGGTGATTGTTGACCGACTCACCAAGTCGGCACACTTCTTACCCATCAGAGAGCAGGGCTCAGTAGAGAGCTTGGGACGTCTCTACGTTCAGGAGATTGTGCGGCTCCACGGCGTGCCATCATCTATCATATCCGATCGAGATGCCCGCTTTACTTCCCGGCTTTGGAAGGGGTTACAGGAGGCGTTCGGGACGTAGCTACGTCTTAGCACCGCTTTTCACCCTCAGACGGATGGTCAGACGGAGAGGACCATTCAGACACTCGAGGACATGCTCCGCGCATGTGTCCTCGACTTTGGTCGTAGCTGGGAGGACCACCTACCCTTGGTGGAGTTTTCGTACAACAACAGCTACCACTCCACCATCGGGATGGAACCGTACGAGGCATTGTACGGCCGACCATTTAGATCTTCTTTGTGCTGGACAGACCCTGGGGAGTCAGCACTCGTGGGACCGGAGATGGTCCAGGCCACGACAGAGAAGGTCCAGGTCATCCAGGAGCGGATGAGGACAGCTCAGAGCCGGCAGAAGTCATATGCTGACAGGAGGCGGAGGCCACTGGAGTTCGAGGATGGCGACCACGTCTTCTTGCGTGTCTCACCTCGACGTGGTATTCGGAGATTTGGCCGAGGCGGCAAGTTATCTCCGCGCTTCATCGGACCCTTCCAGATTCTCAGCAGGATTGGTGAGGTGGCTTATCGCCTGGCTCTACCACCTCAGTTGCACCGGGTGCACGACGTCTTCCACGTATCCCAGTTGAGGAGATACGTGCACGACCCGACGCACATCATTGATCATGGGGGGCTTGACGTTGACGATGGGGAAACTTTTGCCGAGGTCCCGGTGGAGATAGAGGATCGACAGGAGCGGGTCCTGCGTGGGCGATCGATTCCTCTTGTGCGCATCAGATGGCAGCACGGGAATCTCCAGGAGAGCACATGGGAGCGGGAGGCTCAGATGCGTGCTCAGTACCCTCATTTGTTTCCCTAGTTTTTGATGTATCTTTACGGGGACGTAAATCCCTGAGGTGGGAGTAATGTAAAGACCCCAAAAATTCAAGGGAAATTTTTTCTTAATTTTCTTTAGAATTTTACAAGAGCGCGGTTTCAGACGGCACCTGATTCTGAGGCCCGGAGTGCCCGGAATCAATTTCCGAAGTTTGGCTCGGGTACGTTCAGTGAACGAATGAGCGGGTTTTCCTAACTTTTGATCCGGTGCTCGGAATTGAAATCTGAGGGCACTGATGAACTCACAGCGCCAAAATTCGCTAATTGAGACCTTTTCGGAAGTTGTGTTTGTTGCGGGTTGAATGTTAGTTTTGGGGATTAAAAGATAAGTAAAATAAAATTGTGTGTGAATTTTATTTTATGCGTGGTGGTTAGACTCTCTCATGGGAAGTTGTTGGTGGGGCCCACAACCACCCAACTTCCCATGTGTGGTTATGAGGGAGGTGGGGCCCACACGAGCCCCCACCTTTTCAAATTCCCTAACCCCTCTAAACCCCCTCTTAAATTATGTGGCTCTCCCCTACATTAATTCTTTCCAACTTATCTCTTCATTTAATTTTTTGACAACACTAGATTTTAATTAATGTAATGAATTCAACTTTTGAATTTTGAAAGGTTGGAAAAGTGAAAATAAAATAAGGTGTAGCTTATTTTATTTTGGGAGTTGCTGTGTTGTGTGGAGATTTGAGAGAAGAAGAGTTCTACACTTTGAAGAACTTCATCTTCCTCCTTGAAGAACGCGAAGAACATCGACACGCCGTTCTATCTTCTCTCCACGTCAAAGAAAGGGAGACACCGCTTCCTCCTCGGTTTTCCTTCGTCGACTTGAGAAGTTTCGCCAACGACGTATCGCATCGGACGCATCCCTTCGTCAACGGATTTGACGAACGGCTACCGCGACGCCCGACCTCCGCGACGTCGACTTCCGCGGAACGTTGACAATCTTTGAACCTTATACCAAGGTAGGGGTTGTTGATTTCTTTTTGGTTTAATTATTTTATTCTTGATCATGAATTTAGCAAGTCTAACGTGTGGATTTGAATTATTTAAAGTTGCGTTATTATTTTAACGTGAGGGGGCCGGACCGCACGAACACGGCCGAACCCCCTCCATCATTCTTGTTTATTCTTGCGGGTGGAAGCAAGTGGCGTGGTGCCATCGCACCACGCGGATAATCGTGAAAATATTTTGCGCGGCGCCGTCGCGCCACGCCGAGGAAGAATCTTCAAGAACGTGACGTCGTCGCGCCATGTTAAAAGGAATCAAGGCACGTCGAAGGGGCGCGGTGCCGTCGCACCGTGCCGGACGACGAACACCGCGGCCAGTTCCGGGCCGCGGCGGGACGAGGAGACCGCGGCCGGTTCCGGGCCGCGGCGGGATGAGAAGACCGGCGGCAGGGCCGCCGGCGTCGGAAGCCGAAGAGGGGACCGGAATTTCCGGTCCCGTTGGAGAAAACCGGTCGGCCAGCTGGCTGGCCGGATGACGTTAAAACGGGGGAATTAATCCGCCGGCCAGCGTATAAAACCCCCCTCTTTAAGAGGGGGGCGGTTCCATGAAGGGGGGGCAGCAGCCCCCCGGTTTACTTCTCCAAAACCGGCCCCCACGTGGGGGCCGTTTTTTTTGCAAAGGCGCGGCACAAAGGCCGCGCCGCCTCTCAATCAGCGCGGGCTTAGCCCCCCGAGTGCCCACCTCGTGCGGCGCCAGGCGCCAGGCCGCCGCGGCCGCCGCGCCGCCGGCCGGCCGTCCGGCCGGGCCACCCCAGGGGGGGGGTCGGGCCGGGTCGGCCCGGACCCGGACCCCCCCGTTTCGAACCAGTTCCGGTCTTTTGGCCATATCTTGAGCCTCGGACCTCCGAATGACGAACCGTCTGCGGAAACGCGATCCTTGGATCGAGACGGTCGTTTCGGTATATCGCACTCAAGGTTTCGGTTTACTTTGAGTTCGGCCGGGTTGGTTCGTTCACGAAACCAACCGGGCCTTCGGAGCAGAAACGCTCATATCTTGAGCTACGGACGTCCGATTGACGTGCCGTCAGCTTTGTTGTGTCCCTCTTAGTGAGACGATTCTTTTGGAATACTCCACCCGAGGTTTGGACGCAGGTGGAGTACGGTCGAGTTGGTTTTGCCTTAAAAACCAACCGGGCCTCGGAGTCGAAAATGCCAATAACTCTCAGACCGGGCGTCCGATCGATGCGCCGTTTGTTGCGTTGAGTTCCTGTTGACGATATGGAACTTTTGGATACATCAACTCTGGTCTTCGTGACAGTTGATGTATCAGCCTCTCGGCTCGTGGAGCGGACCCTCCGAACGAGCTTGCTATGTGCGGGAACCCTAGTGCTGGCTGCGACTGTTCTACTGCTACGACTACTACTGCTACTGTGACTGCGACGACGACAGTACAGAGATCCTATGTGGATTCGACGACGACGACTTCAGCACTCAGCGATCCTACGTGGATCAGTGCTACAGGTCCTGTGTGGGCCCGATCCTGTGTGGGTCCATGCGCTCAGCGGTTCTGTGTGAGCCAGCGCCTACAGGTCCTGTGTGGGCCCGATCCTGTGTGGGTCATTGCGGGGGTTAGTTACCTATCGATCCTTCGTGGGTCCGAAGACTTAGATGGATCAGTGATCATCTTTATCGTCCTCTGAAAAAGTATACCTGTGTGAGCTGAATCCTATTGCTTTCCTGTGTGGATTGTGTTGTGCAATCCTGTGTGGATTACGTTTTGCTTTCCTGTGTGGATTGTGTTGTGCAATCCTGTGTGGATTACGTTTTTCTTTCCTGTGTGGAATACGTTTACTTTCCTGTGTGGACTGAGTTGTACTTGGGCTCGGAGGATAGAGCGTATTTGAATTGATGACTTAGGTATATGTATGGGCATATACCTAAGCAGTGTCGGTTATTACTTCGTGATTGTTACTTTTCTTCGTGGTTTATCCTTTGTGGATTTGAGAGACCTTCAGGGGTCTCGGGGTCCCTACTGAGTAGCTTATACTCACCCCTGCACGGGCTTTTCCCGCACTACGTTGTGTTGGTTGCAGACGACGGACAGCGTTGACCTTAGCTGAGGCTTGCAGAGCGGGACGGTACCCGGAGGTGGTCCACTGGGCGGGACGTGCACGGAGCGGACGGCGGGACCCGTGGAGCAGAGGAGCTATCTGTACCCACCCTTCAGGTGGGATTTCCAGTGGTCAGCTCGGTGTAGCGGCTTTTACTTTTCAGTTGCTGTTTTCCCTTTCGAGTTGTACTTTACTTTTAGTTTGGGTTTGTATTCTGGCCCATTTACTTTTCCGCACTTTCAGTTGTACTCTGCTTTGTTTAGTGTTTACTTTCCGCTTGCTTACTCTGTGGTGTTTGTTACTTTTCAAAGGCAATGCCTTCCCTTTTTACCGGGATTTACGCCTTGGTGCTAGTCACCAGCCCCTGGCCTATGGAAGGCGGGCTTGGGGTAGTCACGGCACGGACCTCGAGGGCCGGTCGTGACAGACCGTCAACTGCTTCAATATCCTATAATCCATGAAATGTCTAAGGGTACCATCCACCTTCTTCCCAAATAGGATATGAGAACCCCATGGAGAAGTACTGGGTCGGATGACCCCCTTAGCCTGTAACACCTCTAGATACTTCTTGAGCTCCTGTAACTCTGGTGTAACAATCCAATAAAGTGGAATGGGCACCAGAACCACTCCTGGCACATGATCAATAGAAAATTCTACCTCTTTATCTAGAGGTAAATTAGAAATGTCCTCTAAAATACATCCCTGAAATGATCCACCACAAGAGGAAAGTAAAACTGTGAAGTATCCTGGTCATCTAGATATAGACTAGAAATCTAGATTGTAACTCTTCCAAACCAATGATGCCTAGGTCCCGCTCTCCTTGTCTGGACATCCCATTCTCCCTTATGTAAAAAGGGTCCACCTTCTAGTGATGTAAAAATCACCCTAGGTTGATAGAAATCGACAACTACCTGGAAGGTAAAAAATTGGTTCATTCAGAGAATTACATCATAACCTGTCATCTATAAGATGTAGAAGTCTCATAAGAAGTGACACCCACTAACTTCAAGAGGCCACACCTTGCACTGATGTACACTGACATTTCCTATCTCCAATTGAGTTTCTAACGTCAAGATATCAATAGATGAAAAGATAAGGAGCCCAAGGCTCTCCATAACAGAAACATGTATAAATCAATGGGAATCCCCTATATCGAAAAGTGAAAAGAAAAAAATGAGGACACTAGGATAGAACCTCATGCTGTAGAGGTCCTGGGATCTTGATCTTACTGGGTTTGCTCCACAATAGAAGTCTAGCCTATACCCCAACCCTGTGACCCTGCCTAACCAACCTAAGCTGGTCCACCCTACTATCATTGAAAGCTTGGTGACTAGATTCCATGGCCACGACCTCCACCTCTTACCAAATGGGTTGAATAACTCTAGTTCCCTAACTGATTTGAAACATGTGGTGTTTGTCTTTAACACGAAGTCATAGAAGAACTCCTATCACCAACTGCTGGTGAGAAGAACTGATAGAAACACTCAAGATGAACCATCTTGCCACAAGATCGGCACTCATCTTGGTCTGTCGGGAATTGTTGCCTCATATGCCTGGCTTTCCCACATAGGTATCATACAACCTGGCTACTTGAAATAAGTATCCCACTTTCTTGGATCACCGTGTGTAGACTCCCTCCGGTGCTTCCTGATATTAGTATGTGGGGTACCAAATCCAGATTCCTATCTTCCTTGGATCACATCTTCAGAATCCCTTAGATTGTGCTCCGTGATTAGCGCTCAGTAAACTATATAAGTGATGGAAGTCAATCTGAAGTTGTTTACCTGAGATTAGATTTCATGCTTGAGACCATCCACAAACATCCTTGAAAGGAATGACTCATCACCTCCTAGGATAGGTGTGAAGCATTGCAGCTCTGTGAAGCGAGAAGAATACTCCATAACTGAAAGAGTAGCCTTCCCCAGACTCATGAACTCTTTGGATCGATCATCCCACAAATTCATTGGGTAAATTTGGTCATATAAGGAACACCGAAACTCATCTCAATCCATAACCTACTAGCGTCCCTCCTGTGAGATCACATCTCACCATCTCTTGGAAGATTATAATATCATATACGTAGTGATCTTCAACTTACACTCTGGAGGAATCTCTAGATGCTCAATGACTGAATGCATGAATTCTATCCATGAATCTGCTGCCTGAGGTCATCCATCCCTTATGAAAGTGGGAGGATGCTGTTTCTGAAAGACCCACATCAATACTATCATAAACGTGGTAAAAGGTGTTACTCTGTGAATGGTTTTCATGAACCTCATAATTCTCTCTCTAAACTATGTGTCTACACCTGTTTCCCGAATGACGGATGGTGCCAAGACTGACACAACTGTAGGATCTGCTGTAAGTCCCTGATCAACCATATTGGGTGTCTGATCTCTTCCCTAAATCTGGTGTATTACTGGAGAACCTCTTAGTGGAATGAGTCTGCAAGGTCCAGAACACACCATAGATCTATATTATCAAGGACTAAAAACATGATGTGTATTAAGGGTACAAGAGAAAGAAAGAATTCAAGTTTTTCTAAACATGGATACACGGCGTGTATAATTTATACCTTACATGTTCCCTATTTCCCTCGGATTTCTGGGATGACATCCTTTTGATGGGAGGTTCAAACATTCTGATCAGTTTCTAACAGGTTTGTTCATAGAACTAGAAACATACAATGATTCCACATCCATTCTGACCTACTTTCCAAAGGTAGGTGCTCATTAGTTTATAGATTGATTAGGTTTAGGAATTTTCATTGGTCAAGAGGATGGGAGGTCGGACTCATCACACATTTTTTAGGGGAATTATTGTCTACTCTGGGACTCTCTTAATAAATTTAAGTCATGTTTGTGAATCCTTATTACATTACCAAACGTAAAATGAGTTTTCCTTTATATCTGAGAATCAAGGATCGATATGTAGGGAATTTAGAGAATCTTTTATATGTATTTGAGGTTCTTCATCAATAGAGAATCATCTTTATTTATTAGAGATTCATGGTCAATGGTACCCTTCGACACATTTATATAGAAGTCTCTTGGTCATTATGATGACCATGCTGGTTTTAAAGCCACACAGTGGGGCACTTGAAGTTTATTGTCTTTCAGAAGGACATGGATTATTTTAGAGTTGGGATCGAACCCGCAGATGGGCTACCTACGTATCCTTTGTTTAGAAAAAGAATAAGAACCCACGTAGTTCGAGTAAGGGAGTATGATGTTTATGATTTATGGCTCAAAGAAGGATGTCATAATTACTTTTACACTCTAAGATCATGTGAGTCATGATTGATGTGAGAAACAAGAGGTATTGGTAAAAAATTAGACAATTGTTCCCTGAAAGATGATATCATAAGAAATAATGTGGGTCGTATGTATGTATGAATGCCCAGATAAATGAAGGATAGGATTTAATTTAGGGAAGAAATCTAGGAGAAGGGTCTATAATGGTATATGTCCTTCATGGTGATTTTAAATACTCTATATTGGGGCTTACTCCTGAAAAGGAGGCTCAAATTAGGAGAGGACATATGATTGGGTTTTACTCTTGAAAAGATATCCCAGATCAAAGGTAAATTAGGACTGGTTAAGGGAAATTAAGACTGGGGCTTACACATGAAAATGAGGCCCAGGTTAAGAGATTTGAAAAATTAAGGGACTTGGGGCTTACTCCTAAGGAGGATGCCCATGTTTGAGACTGTGGCTTACTCCTGAAAAGGAAGCCCAGGTTAAGAGAATTATGGTTGGGGCTTACTCCTAAAGAGGATGCCCATATTTGAGAATTATTACTGGGGATTATTCTTGAAAAGGAGGCCCATATTTGAGAATTATGACTGGGGATTATTCCTAAAAAGGAGGCCAAAATTAATGAGTTCTCTCATCTTAAAGGATGAGGTTGAAAGAATGAAATCTCAATAATTAGTGACATAAAGATGTATAAATCACTAGGTTTTGAGAGATAATCCTCAGAGTTCCATTTAGATAAGGAATCCAAATAATAAAACCATGCCATAAATGGCTTTGATGAGTGTCATGATGATTGAATCTTGAATAGTAGAGGTTGAATGGCTTAAGAGGGGTGAAATGGGCAACAAGGGCACCCAAAAAGGCAGGGGCGCGCATGTCCTGGTAGGCGCGCAGGTACTGTGTGGGCGCGCAAAGTCCTGGTCATGTAGGTATACCTGCGCGACACATGGGTACTTGTGCGATGGTTAACTAGAAGGGTAATACTGGAGAGACTCATTATTAAAGCCTTTAGAATCCTATTTAGGTTTTTCCAGAAGAGGGGTGCACATGTTCTATTGAAGGATTAAGTTGGCACGCAAGTGTGGCCTTTTCCCTTAAGGGCTTTCCACTCAGGCGCGTAAGTGTTGAAGAGTTTCAACACTTAGGCCTTCCTCCCCCTCTTTAGATCTGCCTTTCTAGGTATGAAATTACCTTATAAGAGTTTCAGAATCTTTGAGAAGAGACAAGGGTGCTGGGAGCTCAAATCTGAGTTTCTGGAAAAAAAACCTCCCCTAAATGGGGGGCCCACAGGGTCTATTATAGGCAGGAGAAGACCTCGGGCAATTATTACTTAAGTCGTGCAAGACACTTGTACGACCATAATGCGCCGTGCATGTGGACTTGTGCGACTATGAGGAAACTTGCGTGACTTATGGGCAATCTTCTCCTTGTTCATCCCTTTATCGATTTTTTATATTTTCTTCAAAGGATGAATCAATTTGTGCTAAGTCATTTCCCATTACATTCTTTTGGACTCTGTGATGAAAAAGGAGCGTCAAAAAAAGTCCCCCCTCAGAGTAGGATCCGAAAGAAATGAGGATGTGACTATGAGGAAAATGGATACATCCAAAGGAAAGTTGGCGCGCAAGGTTAGGGCCCGCAAATGAGCTTTGGGCGCGCAGGCTCTAGCGCTTAGGGATACGTCCCTTGATCGTGCAGGTTCCCGACCGCGTCTATAAATAGAGGGGCTCACTTCTGTACAATGAAACCGGATTTATGGATTCAAACCTTCGAGCTCTCACCGCGCAGGTTGCTCTGTTTTCTGGTGTTTCATTGATGGCGCGCTGCTGTCAAGGTATCTTGACTTGTACGGTGGTACTTGCAAGCCAAAATACTTGTGCGACACCTCCATACATGTACGCCAAGTTTTAGACTTGCGCGCCTTAATTCCTTTTCCATTTTTTCGAATTATTTCACAAATTTTATAAAAAATCAACTTACTTAAGAGTTAATTATTCATACTTTGTGCAGATTCAACGATTCTCAATGGAATTGGAACAGCTGATGAACTTTCTAGCAAGCATATTGATGACATGATGAACATCATTGGCCATTATTACTATGATATCTGTGATAGCACTCTCCAATATTTGGCTAAGTACTTGGAGAAGTATCATCTTAATTTCCCACAGAGCATCTATCTTCCTCATTGTGGTCATGGTCATCGGCAAGGAATCAATGTTCTAGATACAAAGAACTATATGCCTGAAATGCAGCTACACTGCTACTCCTCCATTTCGATTATGCTGTGCATTAAGGGAAACAACAATGCTGTGAACTTTAAAATTCCTCCATGTCATTTCATTGCTAATATGAAAATGGAAAACCCATGGGCTGAAATGTTTTCCTCTGCTGGTTGGTGGAGAGAAGACAAACATGGTATTAGAGCAATATCTAAAAAGAGTACTCTCTCCAAATGTCTCTTTACTTCCAATGCTCCATTCTCAAATCCATGTATCCATCATTCAAGTCTCTTAGACAGAAACAGAGTCTCTGTTTGATCAGCATAAAATTTTCTCAAACCGTACTCAATAACATTCTTTTACAATTTTTCCAAGAAGAGATGGTATCACTGCATCTCTTATGGTATCCACTTGAATGAATGAATTCTAAGTGGTTGCTGATGAAGCTCAGATTCCGTAAATCAAATGAAGAGTTATGTTGAAATCCTCTTGTAATTCTTGAAAAAGAGAAGTGACTCAAGTCTGTGGATGTCCTTCTAACTATTGTGAATCAATGAAAAACTTTTTCACCTTCACTCATTTGTACCTGCATTCTATTTTCCTAAATTCTTTAGATTTTACCTAAGCCAATGGGCCTAGTAAGCATATTTTTGTTTTTACTAGGATTAATGTAAATAACCCTACAAACATCAAACCTTTAAATTGCTCAATGTTACCTAAGTCATACAAAATGTATGTTTATTGAGCTGGGAACTTGACTTTTATTCAGAGTTCCATTGTTTTTTGTGGGTAGTTTAATGTCATGCACATCAAACAGAAAAAGGATAATGTTTAAGGTCAAAAAAGCATTGACCGAAATGGATTAGAATTGACTCAATTCATTGAAAATTCATCTGAAAACTTATTACCATAATAATGTATGAGGGAAAATATGTAATCTATGAGTTAAGAATATTTGAATCTGAGAAATGACATGAAAAAGAGATAAAAGGCATTAGAATAATTAGTTTCCAAGAATGAAGTTACCTTTATTTAACAAACCCATTAGGGTGTTGAATTATGCAGGGCCACCTAAGGGAATTGGCTGCATAGTTAAATAAAATAGTATCTTTTGGCTAACAGGTATGTTATGTGGACTGTTTATGCAAGGCCTCCTATGGGCACATACTGCATAGTCAGGAAAAAGAACTCTTAGAAATTTACTTTCCTAGTGCTAAAAGCCAATGAATGTTTATGGAGATTCAAATCTTCCAAAGTATAGTGTTTTCTGTATAGAAAGAGGTACTTGAATATGGAGAAGATATTTCCAAATAAGATTATCAAAGAACTGGATGAATATCCCTCCTACGAAGGTCTGACCCAAACGTAGGGAAGGAGAATATAAACCATAGAATTGAATACTTTCAGATCGCGAAAAAGGATATGGGACAAATATGTTAAGGATGACTATTTTTGCCGATCCCTACATACTGTTATTTAAGAAAAATAAGGAAAAAAGAGGCATTCTTCCAAAGAATGAAGTTACCACCATCCGACAAAGCCATTAGGGGGTTGAATTATGCAGGGCCACCTAAGGGCATTGGCTGCATAGTCAAATAATAGTATCTTTTGGCAAAAAAGTCTGTTATATAGACTGTTTATGCAAGGCCACCTAGGGGCATGTTCTGCATAGTCAGGTAAAAGAAATCTCAGAAGTTTATCATTTTTGTGAATAGAAGTCAGGAAAAGTGTTATGAGGATTTGAAAATATTTAAGGATAAGATTATGACACATAAATATGGATATTTTTCAATGTATACAGAGACACAAATCAATGCTAACCATAATCATGTTGTGGCTGGGTCCTGAATTGAAATGTTGGACTTCACTATGTATCCCATAAGGATGGGAATCAAGCTCATACGTAGTCCTTAAACTATAGTTTAACGTCATGTGGGAAAAAGGATTAGAGATCTTAGTTTAGGGTAATAGAGCTTGGACCGTTGTAAGAAATACATAGTGTGTGTTTTCATGGGGACTTTTCAGCCAAGGGACTGAATGTGGAATTTGGGGTTAGTCCTAAAGACTTGGGGCTAGATTCGAGGGACACTCGAACGTTCCTACGTATCCCATAAGGATGGGAATCTAGACAACGTAGTTCTTGAAATACCCTTTGTACTAATTTGGTTCGTACATTTGAAGGGTGAAAGGGGACATTAGTACAATGATGGTTTAACCCATGACAAAATGATTGGGAATTGCCATGTATGCACGTAGTCATTGAAATGAAACATGATTGAAAAATGTATGTAAATAATGGTTTCCTCCCAGGTGAGGGTATCAAATAATATTGTAGTTTATTGTCTTACTGGACAAAAGTGTTGTATAGTTTAACGTCGTATAACAAGGACGAAAGTGAACCAATGTAAGGATATTGATTCTAGGGGCAGTTTCAGGAATCAACATCGTATGAGATGGAGGTGAACCGATGTGAAGATATTGGTTTTGGGATTGAACCTTGTGTGGTTGCCTACAAACCCAGCCTAGAAGGCAAGGATCAAAGTTCGTGTAGTTCAATTAATGAATGAATTAATGATCAAGTTGTTCATGGATACAATGATAAAAAAAATAATGTTGTTGGGACTTACACATGGTTAGAGGACCAAAGAGAGTGTTATGGTTGAGGTTTGTGCTAAGCTCACGTGAGTCATACTCGGTGTGAGAAACAAGAGGTAAAAACTACCTTAACGATGCATAGTTTAATGTCATGTAGGACATATAAAGGGACTATGAAGTTTAAAGTCTTTCATCTAGGACTATTGGTGCTGCACATTATAGTGTCATGTAGTAGGGACAAAATACAATTTAATGTCATGTAGGACGTATCACTTACTTTCGGTACAGTTTAGCATCATGTAGTTAGGAGGTCATAGTTTAACATCTTGCTGGACATAAGGGAATTGAAAATAGTTTAGGGTCATATGAATGGACCATTTATGATGTAGTTTAAGTTCATAAAGGACCTAGTTGTAGTTTATGGTCATAGTGGGCCATTTCGGAGACACAGTTTAACGTCATGTTGGACCAAGTTGTAGTTTAAGGTCATACTGGACCAAGGGGGACACAGTTTAACTTCATGTTGGACCAAGTTGTAGTTTAAGGTCATACTGGACCATTGATGTGTACATTAACATCATATAGCAAGGACAAAATAGGTACATTGCATTTTATACAAAATAATTCTTCAAAATTTTGGCATTGGTTGGAGTAGTGATGAGTTCTCCATCCATCGAGATTAATGAATAATCTCCATTGGAGTAGACCCTATGTATTGAATAAGGTCCTTCCCATTTTGGCTCATATTTGGGAGGTTTCATTTCTGGTATCATTGGTGTTCTGAGAACTAATACCAATTCTCCCTGAGTGAATGAATGAAGACGAACTTTTTTTGTTAAAATCTCATGCTATTCGATTCTGATAGACTTCAAAGTGGTGAAATGTGCACAATATTTTCTTATCTAACCATTCCAATTCATTCATTTTCATTTTAGATTTTTCATCTGTTGATGATTGATCCCAAATGGAAATCTTGAGCAAGGGTAGATGAACTTCAATGGGCATGACGGCTTCCGTTCCATATTCCAGTGAATATGGAGTGGACGGAGTTGCAGTATGGGTGGTAGTCTGATAAGCCCATAAAGAATGAAAGTGTTTATCAAGCCATGACCTCTTATCTTTATCCACCGTCTTTTGGAGTATATTTTAAAGAGTCTTGTTAAAGGCTTCTATCTGGCCATTGGCTACTGCATGATACCGAGATGAATGGTTGGATTTGATGTTGTATTCTTGATACAACTTCTTCACCTCGGATGAACAGAAATTGGTACCATTGTCTGTCAATATGGTATGAGGGACACCAAATCTGGTAATGTTGTTAGACTTGATGAAGCTAACAATTAATTTAGAACTAACTTCCTAGAGAGGTATTGCCTCTGCTTATTGGGAAAAGAAGTCAATAGTAATAAGAATGTACTTAATCTTCTTGGATGTAGCTGAAGGGTAAGGTCCCACCACATCCATTCCCCCATGTGGCAAATGGCCAAGAGTATTTAGCTGTATGAAGCAACTCTGGAGGTTGATGAATGAAGATGTCAGGTACTTGGCAAGAATGACACTCCTTTGTGAAATTGACACAATCTCGTATCATTGAAGGCCAAAAGTATCCAAGCCTTCGAATCTGATTAGAAATTTTATGTCCAGACTGGTGGGCACCACAGACTCCTGCATGAACATCATTCATGACAACCATTGTATCTTCACTATTAATGCATCTGAATAGAACTCCATCAAAACCACGTTTGTAGAGAATTTTCTCTAGGTGATCTGGGCTATCATAAAGAGTAAAATTAACCACACGTCTCCAGATTTGTTCTTTCTCAGCTCTATCAGGTGGAAGTGTTCCATTTTGACGGTATTCCCTGATAGGTGACATTCATCCTGTAGTATGACCATACGGTTCAGGAATGTGAAAAATTTCATTAATTTCCTCTGATCTGATTTGAACATAAGGTGAAATTGCACAATGGTGGGAAATACTGAGGGTTGTCTCATCCCTATTTGGATCTGCCAGAGCTGTGGCTATATTAGCCAATGCATCATCTTGAGAATTTTGTGATCTTGGGATATAAGAAAATGTCAGTTCCAAAGGGAATTCTTCCATTAACTCTCTGATATAATCATACAAATGTATTAGTTATTCTTTTCTGAAGGCATAATCCCCATTGACTTGTTTTATTACCAGGTCTGAATATCCTTTCAACTTAATGTGACTCACTTGTGCTTGAAGCACTAATTCCATGCCTACGATGAGAGCTTGGTATTCTGCTTCATTATTGTTACCACCTTCCCACAATAAGAAGGAATAAAGTAACACTACCTTTTCTGGATAAATGAGCACAATTCCTAAGCCACCTTTGTTGAATTTAGGATTTTCCATTTTCCTCCCTGTTGGACTTCTGGAAGCACCATCAAAATACATTTCCCATGCCTGGGGACTTTCTTGAATAGAGAAAACTTCCTCACCAGGGAGTTCAATATCTGAAGATGTATCTTCCACTGAAGGGTGTTCAGCCAGGAAATCAGCCAGAGATTATCCCTTTATCGCCTTTTAAGACACATATAGAATGTCAAATTGCTGAAAAATAACTGCCCAACTTACAAGACGTCCTATAAGCATTGGACGACTAAGGATAAATTTGAGCAGGTTATTGCGAGATACCAATTGGACCTCGTGATGTTGCAGGTAGTGTCTCAACATCTGAACTGCAAATATTAATGCCAAGCTGCACTTCTCAATACGTGAATACTGGGTTTCTACTTCAATCATGGTTCGACTAAGATAGTAGAGTCTGTTTTCATTCCCAGCATCATTCTTTTGATCAAGAAAGGCACCCAATTATCACTCTAGAGATATCACGTAGATGATATGTGGTGTTTCTTCAACAGGTGGCATGAGTACCGGTGGACTCTAGAGGTATTTCTTGAGAATATCGAATGCTTCTTGAAATTCTTTAGTCCATTGGTAAGTGATGTTGTACCCCTCTTTCATGGATTTTAATGATCACAATCACTCTTATTTTGTTCTAACTTGTTTTCAAGTGTTTTTGTTGATAGGAAAAAGGTTGAAAAGGAGTTGGGCCAAGAAGGACTGAAAGTAGACTCTCTGAGTCTACCGGCCAACCAGTGGATTCCCACCAGCCAGCCGGTGGTCTCTGGTAGTAGCAATGTTTCTGTCCAGAGCCACCGGTCAGCCGGTGTGAAGCTCCCCGGCCAGTCGGTATTATCACCAGCCAGCCGGTGGATGACCACCGGCCGGCTGGTGGAACCTGGGCAGAAGCTTGCTCTCTGTCTGGAGCACCGGCCAGCCGGTGGCTCAGGACCGGCCAGCCGGTGGACCACCGGCCAGCTGGTGAGACACCACCGGTCAGCCGGTGAGCCCAGTCAAACTAGCCGTTGGGATTTTGACCAGACTTGTACTTTTGACTCCCAACGGCTCCGAAGGCCTCTCCAACGGCTCCGAAGACCCCCAACGGCCATTTGGGTGTCCCTCTCCTATAAATAGAGGACTAGGAAGCCCCTGAAATATATTGTATCCCATGGGAACATTTTTCGATCATTTGGCGAACCTCCGACGCATTCCTTCAAGGATCCCCACCTGCTCCAACTCATTTCCACAACCAAGGAGCACCACCATAGAAGCTTGGGAGCGCTCTTCATCATCACCAATCAAACCATTGGCTCCCAAGACTTCTCCTCTTTACGGTTTTTATTGTTTTATCATTTTGAGCATCATTTTATGTTTTTTCATACAAACTCTTCTTTCTCTCATCCTCTCTTTGTTTGGGTTTTCACACCACCTTCAAGGTGTGAAGAGGTTAGTCAAGCCTTCCCTGTAAAAGGCTTGAATCAAAGGTGAGCTAGCCTTCACCTGTAAGAAGGCTAGTGGGTTTCTTGCTACAACCAATAAAAAGCAAGCTGTAATAGGTTCCTAGGCTGCCTTAAAGTCTAGTGGGTTTCTTTCTACAACCATTAAAAAGAAAGCTGTCGTATAAATATCTCAACGGTTGAGTTGGGAGCGGAGACATAGGCTTTGGATTTAGGCCGAACTCTGTTATCAATTTTGTGTCTGGCCTCTTTTATTTCCACTGCCCTTTAACTTTTTCTTAAATTGTTAAAACATTTTTAATAGGCAATTCACCCCCCTCTTGCCATCACTCTCCGGCCCAAAAATTGGTATCAGAGGAAGTGTTTGTGTAATACCTTAACCGGTTTCAAATTCATGATCCATTGTGATGGCTTCATCTTCTTTCGCCCCCGAAGGTTATTCATTGGGTCGTGCTCCTTTTTTTGATGGAACCGACTATACCTATTGGAAAACCCGCATGTCTACTTTTCTTAGAAGTATAGGTTATCCTATTTATAGAATTGTCATGCATGGTTACTCTCTCTCTTCTCCCGATGAATCCAAATGCACTCAAGACGATATTATAAATTTCGAGCTTGATGGCAAAGCCATGAACGCTATTCATTGCGGCCTTGATCGTAATGAATTCAATCGAGTTTCCACATGAACTTCATCTCATGAAATCTGGAAACTTTTGGAGGTTACCCATGAGGGGACCAAAAAAGTTAAGGATACTCTATTGGATATTTACCATCAATATTTTGAGTCTTTTACCATGAATCCATCTGAAAATATTACTGATATGTTTACTCTCTTTACTGATGTTTGTAATGGGAGAAAGTCTCTTGGAGATGATGTTTCTGCAGAGATGATGGTCATGATGATCCTTTGGATCTTACCATGTTCATGGGCACCGAAGGTGACCGCAATTTAAGAAGCAAAAGATGTCAAGAAAATGTCGGTCGAAGAGCTCATCGGATCCCTCATGACCTATTTGATCACCATGAGGAGGCAAACTGAAAAGGAAGGCAATCTCATCAAAACTCCAAAGAACATTGCCTTCAAAGTTCAAAAAGAAGAAAGCTCCTCCTCCCCATATTCTTCCTCTTCATGCGGTGATTCAGAAATCGAGAACCTTGCCTGCAAGATGCACAAATTCATGAAGAAGAACAAAAAGAAGAAATCTCGCAAGGCTCGAAAGGAAGATCTCGACGAAAAATCTGAGCCCGAGGTAATATGCTATGGGTGTGGCAAGAAAGGCCATTATAAGCCCGATTGCCCACTCCACAAGACAAGGCCCAAGAAAAAGGAAAAGAAAAAGGCATTCAAGGCCACTTGGAGTGATAGCTCCTCAACCTCCTCCTCCTCAAAAGACAACGGTAAAAAATGTATAATGGAATTTCATGAGGTAACCTCTTCAGACTCCTCTTCCTCATCTTCCTCTTTCAGTAATGACATGTCCTATGAGGATCTCCAACATGCGAGAGATCAATTGGAGGAAGGTTTTCATGAACTTTCTTCCAAATTTATTGCTTTGAAAAAGAAAAATAAAATTCTCATTTCTAAAAAAGAACAACTTCTCAAAAAGAAAGAGGAACTTACCCTTAAGATCCATGATATTCCAAATGTTGATTCTTTGAATTCAACCATTAAATATCTAAGGGAGTCTCTTGCCAAGTTCACCCAAGGTGAACAAAATTTGACCAAATTACTAGGTTCTCAGTGTTCGGCTAGAACTAAACATGGGCTTTTCTATTCCAAGTAAGCTTCCTCTTCCAATGCTCCTACTATTTTTGTAAGGGGGAGCTCCCAATATAAATTTTGCAACTATTGCAAAAAGATCGGGCACTTAATTTATGAGTGCGACTGCAAAAATGCCCGGTATGGAAGGCCCAAAATCATTTCCTTTAACGATGAATTTCATAGGAGAAGACCTGCCACAAGACATGTTTGGATTGAAAAATCCCTTTTAGCGAGTCTCTCCGGACCAAAACTTGTCTCGGTTCTAAAATCCTCTCCCCGGTGATTTGTTGTTTTTATTTAGGGGGAGTTAGGATCGTTTAAGCCTTTTTGCGTTTTTCAATTCAAAAAATTCAATTCAAAACATTCAAATTATAAATTTAAATTCAAATTTCAAAAATTTCAATTGGTTTAAAATCCTTATCTTGATTTTCAATTATTTCCTTCAATCAAATTTTATGCCTCGTGCTATTTCGATAATCACAAAGGGGGATATTTCCTTGGTTGATTGGGGGAGAATTTTTTCTCTCATGATTTTCTTTACTTTTCAATTTATCCTTTAAAGCATGCCTTTCATTTTTGTCTTTTACATTGCTTGTTTTGGTGATTGTGATCATCAAAATAGGGGGAGATTGTTGTACCCCTCTTTCATGGATTTTAATGATCACAATCACTCTTATTTTGTTCTAACTTGTTTTCAAGTGTTTTTGTTGATAGGCAAAAGGTTTCCAAGGAGTTGGGCCAAGAAGGACTGAAAGTAGACTCTCTGAGTCTACCGGCCAACCAGTGGATTCCCACCGGCCAGCCGGTGGTCTCTGGCAGTAGCAATGTTTCTGTCCAGAGCCACCAGTCAGCCGGTGTGAAGCTCCCCGGCCAGCCGGTATTGTCACCAGCCAGCCGGTGGCTAACCACTGGCCAGTCGGTGGAACCTGGGCAGAAGCTTGCTCTCTGTCTGGAGCACCGGCCAGCCGGTGGCTCAGGACCGGCCAGCCGGTGGACCACCGGCCAGCTGGTGAGACACCACCGGTCAGCCGGTGAGCCCAGTCAAACTAGCTGTTGGGCTTTGACCAGACTTGTACTTTTGACTCCCAACGGCTCCGAAGGCCTCTCCAACGGCTCCGAAGACCCCCAACGGCCATTTGGGTGTCCCTCTCCTATAAATAGAGGACTAGGAAGCCCCGGAAATATATTGTAGCCCACGGGAACATTTTTCGATCATTTGGCGAACCTCCGGCGCATTCCTTCAAAGATCCCCACCTGCTCCAACTCATTTCCACAACCAAGGAGCACCACCATAGAAGCTTGGGAGCACTCTTCATCATCACCAATCAATCCATTGGCGCCCAAGACTTCTCCTCTTTACGGTTTTTATTGTTTTATCATTTTGAGCATCATTTTAAGTTTGTGCATACAAATTCTTCTTTCTCTTATCCTCTCTTTGTTTGGGTTTTCACACTACCTTCAAGGTGTGAAGAGGTTAGTCAAGCCTTTCCTGTAAAAGGCTTGAATAAAAGGTGATCTATCCTTCACCTGTAAGAAGGCTAGTGGGTTTCTTTCTACAACCAATAAAAAGCAAGTTGTAATAGGTTCCTAGGCTGCTTTAAAGTCTAGTGGGTTTCTTCCTACAACCATTAAAAAGCAAGTTGTCGTATAAATCTCTCAACGGTTGTGTTGCAAGTGGAGACGTAGGCTTGGGATTTAGGCTGAACTCCGTTATCAATTTTGTGTCTTGCCTCTTTTATTTCCGCTGCGCTTTAACTTTTTCTTAAATTGATAAAACTTTTTTAAAAGGAAATTCACCCCCCTCTTGCCATCACTCTCCAGCCCAACAAGTGACTCCCTTCTTCATCAATTTGGTGAAGGGTAAACATTTGCCTACCAAATTGGCGATGAAACGCCGAATATAGGCTAAGTGTGCTTGAAGTCCTATTAATTATTTCAAATTTTGAGGAGGTGACATACCAAGTATTGACTAGGTCTACTCATGATCGACCTCAATACCATGATGGAGTACAACAAAGCCGAGAAATTTTCCTGCCGTTACCCCAAAAGCACATTTTAAGGGGTTCATCTTCAAATTATGTTGTTGAAGCTTGCAGAATATGACTTCCAAATCAGCCAATTGATTTGAACATTGTTTGGATTTAACTACCAAATCATCATCATAGTATATAACAAACTTCCCTAATAAGGGTTTGAAGATACAATGCATGGAACGCTGATAAGTTTCACCTTCATTATTTAAGCCAAAGGGAATTACCCGGTAGAAAAACACACCCTGACGGGCTCTGAAGGCTATAGATTCCTCATCTTATGGGGCCATTCAGATTTCATTATATCCGGAATATCCATCCATGATGTAATGTTCTTCATAGCCAGTTGTTGCATCAATTAGAAGTTCTGTAATCGGAACTGGGAAATCATCCCTAGGTCAATGCCGATTAAGATCTCTGAAATCAATGCAATCTCTAATTTGTCCGTTCTTTTTCTTTACATGGAAAATATTAGCCAACCATTTGGTATATTGAACTTCTCTATTGAAGTTATCATCGATAAGATTATCCACTTCAGCTTAAATTTTGGAAGCATAAGATGGGTGTGTTATTCTCGCGGCTTGCTTAAATCCTCAATGTTCTTCTGGTAAACCCAAATGATGAGTAGAAACATCAGGATCAAGCCTGGGAATTTTCGTATAGTTCTAGGAATATATATCCCTATTTTTATTTAGAAAAGAAATATACATGTCTTTCAATTCAAGAGTCATGTCCACACGGATTAAAGTGGGGCGTGGATCTCCTATTGTACCCAGATTTATTCCTCTGAGTTCATCCACAGTGGAAGGGATACCCTCTTCAAATGCCAGAGGAGCATCTCTGAGATCTTCCTCCTCTCCTTCTTCATGTGTTATTTCGTCCGTTTATACGTGCATAGTAGATGATAAAGTAAAATTCTCATGATCCGAAGAGATTTCAAAATTTTCATATCTTGAAGAAGAAGCTTCCATTTCTGACCCTATTAATAATGAAGGGTCTTCATTGGGTAATAAAGGGGAGATGATGGATTGAGAATCGACACCATTATTCACCTCCAATGATGCTATAACTTCTTCTGGCCTAATTTGAAAAGCATAGAATTGTTGGATTTCAGCAGATGAAATGAAAACGTCACCATTTGTGCTTTCATCACTGCTTGGTAGATTACCAATTTATCCCCTATTGTCTGGCTCGATTTCCGTAATTGACATTATGGATCTTTCTATAAGAGTATTTTGATTTGGGTATATCTTGTCAATTTGACTGATTAGAAACACATAATCTGTAATCACATGTGTAAATGGATTTACTGGAATTTTTTCCAAACCATATGGAGCATTAACTTTGGTTATCTTTTTTGTTATGGATTTCTCCCTTTGCATCATGTGATAAAATTCTGCCTCAATGTATTGAGACTCACATGTCTTGAATGGGGAATTATCACCATTCAATGTCCCAACATGACCATCGAAACAATATTTGAGACATTGATGGTATGATGAATTAATAGTCGCATGTTGATATAGCCAGGGTCTTCCAAGCAAGATGTTGAAGGCTGAGTCTTGATCAACAACCACGAAATCTGAATTGGATACAAGATATCCAAACTGTGTTCTGAGTGTAACTTCACCCAGTGGTTCTTGTTCATTTTTATCATATCCATGTAGCATCATGGTGGAAGGAGATAAATCAGATTCCATGAGGCCCAATCGACGAAGTGTACAAATGGGCATGAGTTTGACTCCTGAACGAATTTCAATGAAAGCACTTCGAACATCCATGCCATTAACCTTTCCAGATAAGTACAATGGTCTAATATGTCCATGCACAACATCATCTTCTTCTTCATCAGTAAAAGGTATTATTGAATGGCATTCTGCAGGATTATTCTCTATGTGATATACTTTAGCTGCAGCAATTTCAGTTCCAAACTCTTGAGGACATGACAAAGCCTCGATGAGTGCATCTTGAAGATCTTTTGACAGATTCAGTGCATCCAGAATTGATAACATGGCAGGTACTTGGGACAAGTGTTTCAATATATCATACTTTTGATCCAGAGGTCTGTATTTCCCAATAGGAATATGTGGTTTAGTAGGTACCTTGGAAGCAGATGCTTTGGAAGTTGATGCATCTTGTATTGGGATAAGAGTTGGAAATATTACGGGTTTTGGAAGATTAGACTGATTAGATCCATTTACATGATGAGAGGAAGAAGATGTAACCTTCAAAAGGACTTCCAAAATAACTCTGCCAGGACTGAATTTGCTATTGGTAGAAAAAATTGCTTGTTCTTAATGAGCTCGCTGAAGGGCTCTACCATGTGTTTCTACTGCGTATACAGTTCTAGTTGGGGTAGAATTGGAATAATGGCTTCTGAAAGATCCACTTATTCCCCTGTATCATGAGGCCCTGGAACTTCCTCTAATTCCTCTATTTGATACAGGGAATTCAGGCTCATTGAAATCAAAACTACGACTGACATATGGATCTGTTAATTGAATCATATTAACAGAACCAAAGATTAACACTTTATTTTATGAAGACTCTGCCTGATTATCCTATTTAGGCTATGCCGTTTGGAGGGGCGGTGCCTGTGGCTTTGAAGTAGATGGCATGAAGTCCGCCAAAGTCAAAGACAACATAGGCTTTGACACATACTCATCTTCTTCTGATTCTTTTTATTTCTTTGAATCATGATGTTTCTTTGAGAACATTCCCTTTGACGAAGAGGGTTTTACCACAAATTTCATGGCAGAAGACACAATTAGTTTCTTTAATTGTGTTTGCAAAATAGCATGAGTTCAATTGATTGTTATTCTGACCATCCAATCATCACACTTCTGTGCATTTTTGCTTTTTTACTTCCTACCATTCACTTTCCCCCTCTGAAATTGTAGCAGTGAGACATGCTACCTGGGCTGAAGAGCCTTTCAATGTAACTTGTCCCGAGTCGACCATCTTTTGCTGGAGGTCTTTGAAGACAAAACACTCCTGGATGGGATGCCCCAACATTTTATGATAAGGACAATAATTGGGACGATCTTTATTTACTTTCTTATTTGGCCTCTTGGTCATTGGAAATTGAACCAAATTGTTTCCCAGAGCCGAAATAAAATAACCAAGAACTTGATCATTTTGGAAAGAGTATGTTTTTCTCTTCATATCCTCAAAATGTTTTTGTATTTGATCTCTTTGATCATCTAGACGAAAATTCCTTTTTTGGTGCTCAGAAGGTGGATCCCTTCGAGAAGATGAAGGTTTTGAGTTAGAAACATGTACAGGTGCTTGTTTAAGCATAATTGTAGTCGTTTATTCTTTACCCATTCTCTTTCCTGGAGCAGATGGAATTACACGAGATTTATCCTTAGACTGTATAAGGTAATCTTCAATCTGCTGAGCAATTGAAGTAAGGTCTCGAAACCCTCCTGTGTATTTCACAGGGATTAACGGCGTGCGTAATTCGTCACGCAGATTTTCCACACAGATTGGCAAAAATTCTTCTTGAGGGAGTGATAAACTCAAGGAATCTGTTAATCCCCTCCATCGAGCAATGAAATTAGAGAACCTTTCATTCTCCCTTTGCTTAAAGTTTGTATGATCGAAAACTGTTGCCTTTGGAAAAGTTGAGCTGAACTAAAGGAGGAATTTTTGGTGATGATCCTTCCATCCGGTAATTGACCGGGATTGCTAGCTTGTATACCAAACAAAAGCTGGTCCTTGGAAGGTTCACACGAAGCATCTGAGTTTCACTGCTTCTTGCTGCTTCGGAGTTCCCATCATTGGATCGCAACAAGACACGTAATTCATCAAATACTGTTCAGGATTTCCTGATCCATTGAAAATAGGGAATACAGGGTTCCCAAAACTGGATGGAGGAGAAATTGAATCTACCCATTCAGGGATTATATTTTTTTCTCGTTGAACTTGTGCATGTTTCCCTTCCATAGTTTCTAACAGAGCTGTTAAGGACTCAATAGTAGTTATTAACATTTGAGAAACATCCGGTTGAACTTGGACTCGGGTAGGTGCAATGACTGGAGCTTGGACAGATGTGGCGATTGGTGCTGCAATTGATGGTAGAATTGACAACTATTGTTGCACATGACCCGTAGAATTAGACCTGTGAGGGTGTACTGATAGAAGAGGATATTCTTGATCCATCTCAGTAGCTACAACAAATTACTTTGGCTGACTGACTACAACATGCTTTATAAGAAGACTACTCTGAAGTAGTTCTGTATTCAACCTTAATAATTCCTTCATTTCTTCCTCCTGTTGTGAAAACCTTTTCTCTAGTGAGATCGATTGAACTTTTCTAGAGGAAGGATATGTAACCTGGTTCTTTCCCCTCCCTTTGTTGGATCCTTTTCGGAGAGGGGGAAGTGGGTTACTCGAAGGATTACCTAGGTTTTGAGTAATCCATTGACTTCGTGTACGCACACCTTCTTCATTTTTGTTGGTGAATACATCTTCTTGAGCAGGAACCTCTTCATCTAAGTCCCATGAGTGAGCCTCATCTGGTGGATCAAAAACAATGGAATTGATGACATTGATTGATGCATAACTCATTATATCCCTTCTATCAACATTTTTGTGATATTGTCTTTTTCCATGTCTTTGATGAGACATTTTCTTTTGTTGATTAGATCCCTCAGGAACTCCTTGACGAACCGTAATTTGGAGGGAATCTCCAGATAATTTGGCTCTTCGTTCCTCTTGAGGTTTCTTCCCAAATCGAGAAAAGACTGACTTTCATTGAAGAGGGGATTGATGATTTGAAAAAGTCCCCAGTCCAGTGGACTGGGGCTGTTCCTGCTGTTCTCTCTCAACTCCTCGAATCCTATTTGATGATTATGAGGGTTGGTTTAAAAGAGTCCCCAGTCTGGCGAGCAGGGGTGGTTCTTGACATGCTATGTATGAGAATTTCTTGAAAGTCCTCCTAATCATGCGAACATTAGTCTGGAAATTAGCTGGATGCATTAACCTATATCCGCTTTTATCACCCAGTTCAAAAGACCGTTGGATGATTTCTGACACTTCTTTCACTTGGTTACGTGCTTGCTCCAAACGAGTGGCATGTTTAATATTCTCGTTTTCTTGATGCAATAGTAATTCAACAACTTGTTCTCTTTATTCTTTATTTTGAGAGGAACAAGTTGAAGCCTGTTCTTGGGAAAGCTTTTGATTACAAACAATGCCCATTGACTGTGGCCGGTCATGGGCAATAACATTGCATGAGACCATTTTCGGCAGGCTTCGCTGACTAGAGAGCAGCATGAAATGTAGTGCTCCATGAACACCCCATCCTCTGACACGAATACCAGATGGGGCATTGGAAATTAACTGAATCAATCTTCTTAGTGTGCCAAGGCATGAACGTTGAAGGGATCTCTACTGCTTTTCAGCCTTCGGATATCGAGAGACTGATTGAGACGCAAAATCAATATGACGTTGTAACCCTTCTATTATCTTAATATGATTTTCATATTCATCATAAGATAATAATTTCTTTTTCAACTGACAAAGAGTTTTCCATATGTTGAGACCAATATCATGAATTTCATCTTCCGTCAACATTTCTGGAATATTATACTGAGAGTCAGCCAGAGGCCAAAACTTGACTGGCACTTCACCTTTCGCCAGTTGTTTTCTCATGTTCCGCATTTCCTCTTTATCATTTGATAAATATTCTTCTACCTGATTTTACCAGAGTTGGTGTTTCCATGTTGCTTCATTGGATTAAATAGGATTGGTAAAGAAATCATTGATCAAACTAGAAGATGCATGATTTAGGGGTGCTTCGGAGAATAAACTACACCCTGGGCTATCTTATGATTGAGAAAGTATTTCACCTGCTAGCGATGAAGCTTCAGAAATTATTGGTTTCACATTTGCAAGTGATTCAAGATAATAGGGCTTTCTCAACACTACATTGTCCACTGGAGCATTTTCCGGGCAATGTGCATCACTACTGCAGAGAGGAGATTCACAGCGAAATTCATCATCATGGGGAGGACCACCATAATGGGTTACAAAAAAAGATGAGATATCTTGCTCATTGGTATTTTGACCTCACAGAGGGTTCCTGTGGCTCTCATCTGAAGATGAAACTTCATGATCGACCGAATTTTCATGATGCAAGACTTCATGAGGAAGTGTCTGTCAAAGACATCCAGAATTAATATTCCCACTATTGGGAAATGAGGGAGTAGAATCTTGAATTTTAACAGATAATTGTCTGAGGACTTCAATAACTCCATCATCGAGCAAGGCCAAGTTATAGATTGGCTCTTGATCTCCTGACCGTGATGGGCAGATCTTTTTCTTAGATGCCTTCTTTACTGGCCTTGGAAACTAATTGTTGATGAAAGTGGCTGCTCTGAGCAGGTGTATATGACTCATCAGGAAATATGACCAGGTTAGGCTGACGATCTCTACTCAAATCAGGTGTATGTGCCTGACATGGTTGTCTGTATGATATGGGGGAGTATTCCCCACAACCCTCTTGGACTGGAACAGATGTGTGTGTCTGTTTCAGAGTGAATTTTTGATGTGTCACTCCACTGGTAGGGATATATTTATTTTTCTTTCCCTGAGATGCCGCTGAAGTTGTTATAATATCTTGGCAGACATCCCGAATATGATCAGAGATTTTCTTCTGCTCTTTCACCATTAATAGAATATGCTTGGTGACTTCAGCTACCGGAACGGGAATATACGTCCATTCCGGGCATGGAGCAGGTGTATGTGCCTGCTCATGTCCTCCTTTTCCGGTCAGTTAATCTTGACAGTACTCTTGTGTGGGGGCAGAGAGTTGAGTCTGCCTCCTATTTGTTTTCAGGGCTTTCTGACTAGATTCTCTGAATGCTACCAAGTGAGACTGTTGGTAGGCTTGATAAATACTTACAGGTGTATGTGCATTCTGATTGCACTTCGCCAAACGTGGTTGACGAGATCCATCATCTGTAGTCAAACGAGCCTGCTGACTAGCTGATGATGTATAAACAGTTGTATGTTCTTGCCTATAGTACTCCACCGGAATTTCCTGACGGGATTGCCGTGAGGCTGCCAGAGAAGTCTTCTGGACAGTGGAATTAAAACGGGCAGGTGTATGTGCCCGCTCGTTTCTTGGCACCAAGTTAAGTTGGTGGACTTCTCCAAAGATGGCAGAGATGATAACCTGGTCACTATTGACAAGATTCTACCTCTGGTGGTTCGTCTTTCTTGCTCGGGTTCGAGGAACCTGAGCTGAACGCCTGGAGTGGGTACCCTCATCATGTTGAGGGCGCACTGCCGCACGTGTCTGGCGGTGATTGTTTATGGGAGCCCTCAAGAAAGACTCCTGTCTGTTTGAATTAAGGCCCTGAGGGACCTTCTCATTCATCTCCCCAGAATAAGGGAGAAAATGGTGATTGCGTTTTTGGGATAATGACCCGAAATGGTTGGAGATGGTAGTGATCACCGCCTGCTTCTTGATCACTAGTCGTCGTTGTCCGGACAACCGATGTGAGTTGTTTACTTGTAGGTCTTGTCAGGCAGCCTCCAGAGTTTGGATGGTTCCGTGCTGACGGTACTCCTTAACTAGCGCGTTTGATACCCAGTGTTGAAGACACTGAGTAAGTGATATCATCCATAGAACAGACGATGATCCAGCAGGAGTAGCAACAGTGGAATTTAAAGCAGCAGTATTCATAGGTGTGAACTTCAAAGCAGTCATTTTATAAATACAGAAGTTCTTGGAAAAGAGTTCATGTTTGATATAACAGACATAATCAAGATAAATTCAGCCACTACATCTTTTAGATGAGCACATTTGTCAATGATTTTTTTGTTAGCACTCTCATTGAGTTTTTAATTGGGGCCTAACAAATGAGTAAAACATTATTTTATCATGGTTAAGGATTCACATCGGGTTCACCATTTTTGTTTCCCTTGGATTTCTTGGATGACCTCCTTTTGATGGGAGGTTCAAACATTCTGATCGGTTTCTAACGGGTTTGTTCATAGAACTGGAAACATCCAATGATTCCACATCCATTCAGACCTACTTTCCAAAGGTAGGTGCTCATTAGTTTATGTAATAATGTGGCTTAGGAAGTTTCATTGGTCGATAGGATGGGAGGTCAGACTCATCACACCTTTTTCGGGGAACTATTGTATACTCTGGGGCTCTCTTTATTGATTTAAGTAATGATTTTGAATCTTTATTACATTAACAAATATAAAATGAGTTTTCCTTTAGATCTGAAAATCAATTATCGATATTGAGGAAATTTAGAGAATATTTTATATGTATTCGAGGTTCTTCATCGATAGAGAATCATCTGTATTTATTAGAGATTCTTGGTCAATGGTACCCTTTGACACATTTATATAGAAGTATCATGGTCATTATGATGACCATGCTGGTTTTAATGCCACTCAGTGGGGGCACCTGAAGTTTATTGTCATTCAGAAGGACGTGGATTATTTCATAGTTGGGATCGAACCCACAGACGGGCTACCTACGTATCCTTTGTTTAGAAAAGGGATCAGAACCCACGTAGTTCGAGTAATGGAGTATGATGTTTATGACTGATGGATCAAAGAAGGATGTCATAATTACTTTTACACTCTAATATCACGTGAGTCATGGTCTATGTGAGAAACAAGAGGTATTGGTAAAAAAATTAGACAATTGTGCCATGAAAGATGCAATCATAAGAAATAATGTGGGGCTTATATATGTATGACTCCCCAAATAAATGAAGGTTAGGATTTACTTTTGGGAAGAAATCAAGGAGTAGGGTCCATTAAGGTATATTTGCTTCATGGAGATTTTAAATACTATAACATGGGGCTTACTCTTGAAAAGGAGGCCCAAATTAGGAGAGAACATATGATTGGGTTTTACTCCTGAAAAGAAACCCCAGATCAAAGTTAAATTAGGACTGGTTATGAGAAATTAAGACTGGGGATTACTCTTCAAAATGAGGCCCAAGTTAAGAGATTTGAAAAATTAAGGGACTTGGGGCTTACTCCTAAGGAGGATTCCCTTGTTTGAGACTGGGGCTTACTCCTGAAAGGGAAGCCTAGGTTAAGAGAATTATCGTTTGGACTTACTCCTAAGGAGGATTCCCAGATTTGAGAATTATGACTTGGGCTTATTCCTGAAAACGAGGCCTAGATTAGAGAATTATGACTAGGGATTATTCCTGAAAAGGAGGACCAAATTAATGAGTTCTCTCACCTTAAAGGATGAGGTTGAATGAATGAAATCTCAATGTTTAGTGACATAAAGATATATAAATCACTAGGTTTTGAGAGATATTCCAGAGAGTTCCTTTTAGATAAGGAATCAAAATCAAGTAATCATTCCATAAAATGCTTTGAAGAGTGTCTTGAAGATTGAATCTTGAATAGGAGATGTGGAATGTCTTAAGAGGGGTGAAATGGGCAAGAAGGGCACCCAAAAAGGCAGGGGTGCGCAAGTCCTGGTAGGCGCACAGGTACTTCGTGGGCGTGCAAATTCCTGGTTGCGCAGGTATACCTGCGCGACATATGGGTACTTGCGCGATGGTTAACCAGAAGGGTAATTCTTGAGAGACTCTTGATTAAATCCTTTAGAATCCTCTTTAGGTTCTTCCAGAAGAGGGGCGTGCAAGTTCTATTGAAGGATTAAGGCGGCGCGCAAGTGTGGCCTTTTCCCTGAAGGGCTTGCCACTCAGGCGCGCAAGTGTTGATGAGTTTCAGCACATAGGCCTTCCTCTTCTTCTTTAGATCTTCCGTTCTAGGTAAGAAATTACATTAGAAGTGTTTTAGAAGTTTTGAGAAGATACTAGGGCGCTGGGAGCTCAAATATGAGTTTCTGGAAAAAAATCCTCCCCTAAATGGGGGGCCCACAGGGTCTATTTATATGCAAGAGAAGACCTCAGGCGGTTATCACTTAGGTTGCTCAAGTCACTTGCGCAACCATATTGCGCCGCGCAAGTGGACTTGCGCGTATATGAGGAAACTTGCGCAACTTATGGGCAATCTTCTCCTTGTTCATCCCATTGTCGATTTTTGATATTTTCTTCAAAGGATGAACCAATTTGTGCTACGATATTTCCCTTTACATTCCTTTGGACTCTGTGATGAAAAAGGAGCATCAACATTCCCTTAAGCCTACACATGGGTGTGTACGTTTTCCGACCAAGGTCATGCAATAGCCCATACACATGACATGTTATCCTAACACACAGTGTGTACTTGAATCCATTTTCCATGACTGAGTTATTCTATATGGATAGGCCACACAGTTTCCCTAGAACAAGACTACATGGCATGTAATTTTCAGACACGGTGTGTGCTAGATGAATTTCACTAAACAGTGTTGTTAGTTACACGGCTGATTATAGGGCTAACTCTACACAGCCTGTTTGTTCCATACACGACATGTACTAGAAAGATTTCACCAACCTGTGTTATTCGATACACAGCTGGATACATGGGTTACACTACACGGTGTGTTCATGTTTGACACGACGTGTATATCTTATGTTTTATCCATCTGTGTTGTTTGTCACATGGGTGGACACACGGTCTACACAACACGGGATGCAAAACAGGTACATGGAATGTTACAAAAATATTTTCCAACCCCGTGTCTCTGTCTATACATCCAGTGACATAGTGAGAGACTACATGGCATGTACGTGAAGTAGACAACATTTACTTATGAAAAACAGTTCCTTCCCAAATTTAAGGATGCAAGGCATGTATTCATCCTTACATGCGATTTATTTTGGGTTCTTCCAGATTTTAAGCCTCAAAAACAACTCCAGATCCCAAAAAAAATAGAAATGGACATTAAGGTTCGAAATTATGATCTGTGAGGGCCCATACTCCCCACGAATCGAAGCATGTAATCTTAAACATGTCCTATACAAGAAACAAAAGGCAACGATCAACAAAATTCTGATCCATGAGGGACTATAACACCTCAATAACCAATGTTTGGTGTTCATTCCAACAAAACAAACACAATTCAACAGCCTATAATAAATCAAGTATTCTATGATGTCATTTATCACAATAGAAGGAATATATAACACAACATCTATCATAACAAAATGAAATCGCTATTTCACACTAAATGGCATGGCAGGAATGCATGACATGTGATCTCTAACAAGTACCTATATGATGTATGAGATGGAATACCCTCATATCATTATGTTGAAATAGTAATAAAACCTCAATTATATGACAAATAATAGCAAAAAACATGCGAATCACACAATGGTAAAATCAATGCAGTTATAAAATAGAAAAAAATAGAAAAATTTCAATAATGAGGTAAAATGGATTTTCCCTTTACACGGGTTAGCTACTCTCCAGAACATATTTTTACAAAGTACATATTCCTTCATATCCCAAGCTATAGGATCCAAATAGTATATCACAAATAAAAAAATCCCTTTTATTCAACTTTTTAACGTCTTGGTTTGGGGTTCCACACAGAGGTGCCCCATACCCAGTTCGTTACATATCCTCATGCACATTTTCCCAAAATGCCAGAGGCTGCTGACTACTAGAAAGGGCCTTTGGTGTGATAGTGGGGAAACTATGACCTCATTGGCAGAGTAATAAAACATAAGTAAAATAGATTACAATAGGAGAAACATTAATGATACCATAAAATAATAAATAATGGAAGATTGAATAAATAAACAACTGATGTAAATATATAAATGATTCATGATACTTATGTCAAGGAAATCATCCAAAAAAGTCACAATGCAAGAATAATGTGATAAACCAAAACTAGAAAGAAGAAAAATAACTCCACCAGCATCACAATCCTCAGCATGGTCGCATTCTCTCCAACTCCACAACAATCATGTACTTGATGTAGAAGGGAACTTTCCCTTATCATGACCTGCTATAATAAAATCTGTTTGGGACCAAAATCATAACCCAGCTAGGGTGTGAGATTAATCCCAGTAAGCAACCACCCAATGATCTGTGCCTAACAGTCAATGAATATATATGGCATGAAAAAGAAAAAGTATCAATAAACAAGGAAGTACTCAAAAGTGAAAAATCCTACGGTTTCAATTGCATTCATTTTAACATTTCAAGTATGTTTCTAAAATCTAATAGGTAACCATCTGGGATGTACTCACAGAATCCCCTCTAGTTCAACCAAACAACACAAGAAACTCTCTGGGAAGTACACACAGTCTAACCCCATTAGTTCACATTTAACAAAGAACGTTTTAGGAAGCACTCACCTTCAGTTCCCTTTGTAGTATTGAATCAGTAACTATAGACACTCTGGGGAAGCACTCAATGTCCAATTCCCCATGTGGTCTCTTGAGAAGGAAACTACAAACACTCTGAGGGAGCAAAAATTCCATCCCCCTATGTCCATACAATGTAAAAGAAAACAGACACATGGGAGAATCCCTCAATATCCATTACCCCTATGGTTTACTACACCATGTTCTCACAGGACTGTGTAAGTGAGTTGTGCATAAAAATACATATAATCCAAAGTAAACATCAAGAAATACTTGGATACACATTCTATAGCTTATCAAAACATGTTAGATAAAATCACTACATCAAAAAAATACTAGGCATTGAATTCAAAGAAGCCTAACAGGCAAGATAGATGAAATGGTCAAAACAGGAAACATTGGAGAAAAATGCATATCATGGAAAAGTTAATCCTATTCACAAAAAATTATCCCCAATCCAAAAAAACAAGGCATTGCATGAAATAACAGGACTAACAACCCTAAAAATGCAATACCCCAAACTAGGGTATTGGGATCTTTTGCAAATATAACTCAAAGACTAAATACAGAAAGGCACAAACCACCTACCTCGACATTGTGAGATCGATATACATTAACCTTAGGCCTTGAATCTCCGTAAGACAACATTGACATTCAAAAATGCTAAAAACGTTCAACTGAGAATATCACATGAAAGAGGAGATATATGGAGATGAAGTCCAATAAGAAAAGGTAACACACTGATGCAATTCCAACACATCCAACAGAGTCGATTTAGAGAACGAATGGCGAGTTGGGGGCTCAGAGTAGATTCACGTCCATACAAATAGTCTTGAATAAGATAGGTTGAGAATAAGATGGTTTTTCCATTAGTTGTGACCCCAATCAATTTAATGAAAAATAAAAAGTACACAACGTCTTATTTAAAAGTAAACAGTGATTACTTACCTTATCCGGCCTCCACATTAGGCGGTCTCCAGGTCACCACACATGACCATGTACTCAGACATTACACTACCATCAAACGACTACCCATGATAATCAAGTACATGGTGTTTATTTATAAGTGCATGGAGTGTACCCCTGAAATTCTCAAAAACTCCACTTTTTCTAAAAAAACCAGAAAAGAAAGACATACCTGAAAAGGAGATCCTGGTTCTTCCAAAATTTATTTCATGAATTTATTTTATCCATTTATTCATCCATGATTATTTCAAAATTGGTATTATTTAATGAAAATCTCATTTACAATAATAAATGAAAACAACCATTAGGATGAAAATAGAATTTTTGATTAATTAAATCCTCACATAAAATGAGGGAAAAAAATATACCCCATGTTCCCTATAATATTATGTAATTTGGATAAGTTGGATTCCACTATAAATTTATATGTAGTATTGTATAAGTGGCCATGTAAACATTAAATAACCACACCTTATATATAATTATTATACACCAATGAGGTTAAGTTCTAATGTATAATAAAATAAAGGCAGCCTATGATGATCCCAACAGTCTAGCATGGGTCGACCTTCTTATAACCCAAAATAATTTTAAACATTGATCATTGAACCAAACATACAGGTTTTATATTACAATCCAATAATATCATGAATAACTCACTAGGTTTGGGTAGAATTTACATTATTAGAAACATACTAAAACATACCTACCTGGGACGAGTTTTGAATTTAATAGTTATGTCATACGGGTCATTATTTTCAATATACGAAGGTTTATTCCCTTATATATATATATATCATGTATTAGTTAAATTCATCGTTATTCCTAATTTATAATGATAATTTCCATTATAATATATAATTTTCATCCATGTAAATACAACAATATAATCACATTTCTTCACAAAATATAACAAATACATATTTTATTGTTGAATTATATGGGTCACTATTTCCAATTTATATAGGATGATACCCTTTATAAATTAAATTTTGGCCCCATTAAATCTCAACCATTTAAATGTAAGGACATGAAACCAATGTTTCATTGATCAAAGGTGCCATAAATGATTATTGACGGTGCCTCCCTCAATGTATATATTAAATCACCATTTTTTTGATGTAGACACCTGAATAAGAAAATATTTTTTCATAATTTTAAGAAGTCATGATACCAAAAAATAGAAAACAGAGGTTAACAATGAAATTTATAGCACAACATGGTTTACAGGAAAGCATTATAAATAATCCCCTAATCACTGTATATAGAAATAATTACAGCCAATTCACATTGGGAACATCTAACATGTACCAAGTAATCAAGAAATTAAATCAACATGGATTGGAATATAAATTACCTATGAATCTATATGTCAAAATAATGATGAATGTAACAATACATCCATTCCATACAGGGAAATTCATAAAATACTAAAAATCACAAAAATAATTAATCAATAAAATGTACACCTATCGATTAAGGTGAAATAATAATCGACTATAATAATGAAAAGATTGAACAATAGTCCCACCCCTAGCAACTTGGCCATTCCCTCATGCATGGTTTGACCACTCCTAGTCATGGAATATATATCAAGTGTTGACACATTATTAGTATCAAGTATACTAACCCAAAAATATAATAAAAAGTAAAAATATATATAATACCACTTATAACATCCTTACATGGGAGAGAAGAAAATAGTTCACCATGAAAATTCACAACATGGCCTTAAGAACCACTCCTAATAAGCCAAAGGTTTCCAAAAACACCTTCATGTTCTAATGGTTGTATGATGTAGAGACTATACCCTCATGATCAAATAATCATAGTGGTATGTAATAATGTAATCAATGGGAGAAATGGTATAGATGATATATTATGTAATTAAATCATCATAGTATTAATAAAATGCCAAATCCAAATCCAATATCATATAAAAACTATTTTTATGTCAATATTATAAGGAATGAATCATAAATGGGAGTAGAACTGCACTAAACCCATGAAAAATAAAACTAAAGATCAGAGGTTATATTCATTATAATTTTATGAATGTGATCAGCCTTATGCTTGGAAAATCCAATATCCTTGTGTGCAACACATAACATAATCCAACAGCATGATCTTACAACCATGATGTCTGTATGGGGTACCAAATGGCGGATATAAGTGGGTGTATGATAAAATTTACAGGCCCCCACCAATGGTGTCTAACAAAATTCAGAAAGTGAATATGAAAGACATTCATGTATTGGTATAAAAAATAAGGTAATAAATAAATAAGTATAAATTGGTTGGGATGAGGTACCTTAAAGGACACCCAATTGACTATACCGTCTTCAGCCTAAGATGGAATGTCTTTGAACTAGTTTCACCATGTGCATATATATATATATGTGTATGTATGTATGTATGTATGTATGTATGCATGTCTATATGTATGTATATGAACTGTAAATATGTTCATATATAGTCATATATGTAGATACACAAGACTATCCAAGACCTGAGGTGCGACCACAGATTCCACATATAATAAGATTAATACTATACAATTATCTTACTTAATTAACACATCACCCAACAAATCCCAACATGGGAGAATTTCCAAAGTCATAGAAGTATAAAAATCATTTAGGACCTATGGTGAAACCATTAAATAAATATATAAAGGTGATCAAGTATTTAATAATATCACAGTTGTCTTATACGACTATACAAGTCCATAATACTTCGGAATCCATGCATTACTAAAGGTGTAATGTAAATAATTTAACCAACATGTCCATCTAAGGATTTATCCATAAGGAAACCAAGTATCACTAAATAATCTATTAAAATTCATTTAATTGATTCTCCCATCAATGGAATTCGATATATGGATCCCATGTATCACTCAAGGCTAAATATAATTCATTTAATCTCTGAGCATGTCCGAGGAAATCCATATAAGGAACCAGATAGTTTCTCATGGTACATGTAATACCAAATTGCCTATGAGCCCATCAAATACATTACACCCAATGAAAATGCATATCACTCAAGGTGTATATAAGTTTTTAGTTTATAATTCTAGATATGGTGTTCTATATTAGGAACTCGAGTATCACACAAATCATACATATGATGAATTCATGTCACGACCCCCTCCCCAAAATTTGTACCACTCTTCGTCCAACAATTTTATAAGGGAGATAAAGATCCCCAAGTCCCACATGTAGTAGGACCTAGGTTGGCGACTAGCACCGAGGGTATAGTGAACACACAAATTGGAGGCATTACCATCTAAGAGAGAACAAGATAAAGAGAGAGATAATAGAGACACCAACCAACTCCAACTCAACTAGTAAGATAAAATAAATTCAACGTACACATATGGAATTTCATGAAAAACTAATTCAACTAAAAGGGGGAAATGCAGGCACCCAAATGAAAGTAAAACAATAGCAACCACAAACCCAAACCGCTTCTATAACCGCAATCTAGTAGTATCCAGCCTGATCTCCAACCTTCTCCAAGTGACTTGAAATGTAGTTTTTATATTCATAGGGTGAGTATAACAGTATAATCAGTAGGATCCTCCCCGAATAATCTCATTCAAAAGTAATGAAAGCATGATAAAGCACAGTGAATAACAAGTGAAACCATCTCATAACCAAAATAGGTATAACATGTTAACAACCTCACCATGGATACTCTCACCAAGTAACACATACAAGAGTATATAATATAATAAAGTATAACAAGGGTAACCCTATACTACTTTCCCACTAGTATTTCGCTTTGTCCCAACGTCGCACGTCCTAAACATGTCTCTCCAAAAATTCTTTCCCACAAACACTTGAGCGAAGCACCACAACATGCACCTCATGTATCAAATCCACCACGTCCATGTAAGCAATGTAACCAGGTAGTTTCTGGGAGCCACCAAAAATCACATAACGTGTATCATTAAATTGGTATTATACCTCAAGCCATTACAGCCTATACACCGAGTAAGGATCCTCATGCCATCACACCCTATACACGTTACATGTCAAATAGTTCATAGAAAATTATATATAGAATATATGTGTGTGAATAACCACAAGCCATTACATCCCTCTACACACATATATGAAGAAAACTAACCAATGTTCCTGCCAGCCCAAGTAACTACCAAGAGAAGAGAGTGGGGCAAAAGGGGGTAGTCATCCATCCATCCACCCACTAGAGTGTTTTGGAAAAGACCCTCTATGGCTCAGAATCCCTGGGGTGTTAGTTCCCCATACTGACAGGGTGGAGTAGTGTATATAAACACAAAAATTACTGCATATAATATAGCTCAAAACCAAATTATGGGCATAACCTAGTGTTAGACTCAACTACAGTTAACGTCTCTCAGTCTCCGGGCTACTACTTCTAAGACAAGTTATCCTATATACACACAACGATTTAAAGAGAAATAATACATCACTTCATTCCATTTTTATCAGTTGAATTTTATGTTAATTAATTATTAAAACATTAATTAACTAATAATAATTATATATTATATTTCATTAGAATTACACCCAATGTGCACTGTTTCATCAAATCACAATATCATCATTGCACTCTAGAAAGCTCTAAACCCCATGGGTTAACATAATTTATTCAATTATTTATTTAGAACATTACTTTCCCATATTACCAGGCATTCTAGAAAAAAAAATATGCTTCTAAATAGAAGGGGATCAACATGGTGATTAGATGAACTACCCATTGAGATTTTTCCACCTATATCAAGTGCGTAGATCCATCCTCCCTTGAGAGGATAAACACAGAAATCTTGTGGAATACCACACGTCATTGCTCCTTTCAGAAGAAGGGTATGAAAGACCAGCTTCCTTGAGCCGTGGAGAAAGTAAAGTAGATAAACAACCATTAAGGATTAGCAGAAAACGAAACATTCACATCCAACCCATTTCATCATCCCTGTTGTCCTCCCTGACACCCACATGCATAAACTGAAGCATCAGGCCAATTTATGCGTCAACTACTACAACAACCAGTAGGAATCCATGCCCCCATATATCACCATAGCCATCTGGGATAAAATAACAACAGAAGCAGTAGGAAAACAACAATCATATCGGTTGTGCTCTTGGCCCTTGATCAAGAAAGAGGAAAACTCAAAACCCTTCATGGAATTATCAAACAATCAGTTATTTAATCCATATTGAATCAACCAATTTATTATTCATCAGTTCTATATTTAGGAAACATAAATATTAATCTATCACATCTAAATTAAAATTTCTTACTACACTAATTTGGTTAAAATAAAAAAACAACAATAAGAACCAGATTCATTTACATGCCTCTTTATCTTTATCCAAACAATTATCAATAATTACGATTTACATTCTTTACCAATTTCAATCAAGAACTAACATCTAACCAAATAAATCATAGATATCACACTATATAGAACAAACAATATGCAATACTATTTGATTGATATCAATTTATTTATCTGGTTCATATATTTATTATTACAATTCCATTGTGATCTATAGGATAAAACATGCTAACTCTATAGTTTCATGTAAATAATAAAAGGAAAGAAAAGAATTCCCTATATTAATAAGGTTATTAAGGATCTTTATACGAGAATGATCCAGAAAATGGATCACGATATCCTCCTCCTATGACATATTATATCGAATATTGATGGATACTTCTTGGTTGCACCAAAATAGGGGGTGCACTTGCTGCAAGAAAAACATTGAGGGAAACCAAACCACATGGGAAAGTTTAATCTCACAATTACTATAGAAAGTAATGGAAGGTTCGAACATATCACTCCCGAAAAAAAGAGAAATAATAATAGATAAATATATGTTGTCCCTTTAGAAGATCTAACAAAGCATTGGTTTACGATACATTGGATTTTCCATTAAAATCAGATTACATTAAACCACACAGTTTGACCAATTACATTCATCCTAGGACTTATAAAAATTAATATAGGAGTTATGGGATTTTATTTGTCCTAAAATATTTTAAAATAAGGCCCTATATTCATTTTTCATCAAAGAAAATGTTAAATTGGTGAAACTAGAAAAATCTGGAAATTCGGAAAAGGAAATATGAAACAATTCTGGAAACACTGTTCATGAGTTGTGACACTATGTCTGACTCACCGTTTTGGCCTCACCATTTCTATCTCATCATTTCTGTGACACCGTTTTTGACTCAGCGTTCAGTCTCACCATTTCTTTCTCACCATTTCTATCTCACTATTTCTGTCTCACCATTTATGTCTCACCATTTATGTCTCACTGTTTCTGTCTCACCATTTCTGTCTCACTGTGTCTTTCTCACCATTTCTGTCTCACCATTATATCTCACCATTTCTTGACTCACCATTTCTGTCTCACTATTTCTGTCTCACCATTTCTAAATCACCGTTTCTATCTCATCACTTTTGACTCACCATTCCTGTCTCACCGTTTTTTGTCTCACTGTTTCTGTCTCACTACTGATGTCTCACTATTTCCGTCACACCATTTCTAACTCACCATTCCTATGAAACCATTTATGTCTCACCGTTTCTGACTCATCATGACACAGTTCATAAAATTGGAAACACAATTCACTGAACTGAAATTTGGCAATGTGTTGGGGATGAGTTACCTTGACCACCCTGAAAACCTCAAACACCAGATTTCAGCAAAGGGATAGACCAAAGAGGTTTGAGCCATTACATAAGATACCTCTCAAAACATTCTCATCTCGAGAATCCAAAACCAACACAAAAGGATATAGAAAAGTGGTATGAAGAACCACTCCTCATGATAACTCTCAAAAGAGGGAAATCAATAAGAATTGACAAACAAAATTCATCTTATTAAAATTAAAGGTCTAACCATAGAGGGGTCACCAATACATTAAAAGTGATTAGACATCAAACAAATCTAGGTACTGAGAACATATATGTGACTCATGTTCCCATGTACTCTCCTCTATGCCACCATGTCGCCACAAGACCTAAACCACGGGAATAGAACGCATGTGCAACACCTTCCCTTTGATGTCTTGGATCTCTATAGGTCACTCCTCGAAACTCACATCGTCATTAGCATCGATCTCTCCCAAATAAATGATGTGAGTGTCATCATGAAGATATCAATGGAGCTGTGACACATGAAAAACATCATGTATCTAACTCATCTTCAGGGGAAGCGCTATCTTATACACCACAACTTCAACACGATCCAAAACCTAGAAAGGGACAACAACCAAAGGAGAAATTTTGCTCCCATAACCAATCCTTCGCTGCCCAAGATGTGGATTCACATTCAGAAACACATGATCCAAAACATTAAACATCAATGCTCTCCTCCTTTGAACGAAATATGATTTAGGAGGATCCTTTTCTGTCTTCATCCTCTCATGAATGACCGGAACCATCTCTGTTTTATTCTGCACTAGTTCAGGTCTGAGAATTGCGGAAACTTTGATGCAAATCCAGCAAAATGGAGATTGGAAAGGCCGTCCATACAAGGCTTCAAATAGATCTATAATGATGGTGGAGTGAAAGCTATTATTGTATGAAAACTCCACAAAGGGTAAGTTCCTCATCCACGAACCTCCAAAATCATGAACACAAGAGCGTAACATGTCTTCAAGAGTCTAGGTGGTTCACTCTGTCTGACCATCTGTTTGAGGATGAAAAACAGTCCAAAGGAATATCTAGGATCCGAAAGCAAGATGAAGACCTCTCCACACCCTTGATGTAAAGCAAGGACCTTGATAAAAAATGATCATCCTTGGGACTCCATAAAATCTAACCACCTCCTCCAGAGACTTCCTTGACAAAAATTGCACAGAGCACAACTTCTGGATCACTATGAAGTGGGCTGATTTTGTTAAAGGATACACTACCACCCAAATAGCATCATGTCCTCCTTGAGCACGAGGTGAACTAGTAAAAATGTACATTGATATGTCCTACCACATCCACTAAATAATATCTAACATCTGGAAAAAATAACCGGGGACACGATGCTCAACAATGATATTATGGAAGACTATTCATCAAGACACAAACTCTGCAAACACAAGCTTCCACCCAGGCCACCAAAACTGACTCTTCAAGACTCGGTACATATTTTTCATGCCCGGATTCTCCGCTAAAGGTGAACTAAGGAACTCTATTAGAATTATCTCGTGCATTGCTAATGGAACAAAATTTCTTCCATGATACAACACTCAGTGTTGTTTTTCTTATGTCCAACCTTCAGGGGCATCCCAAAAAAAACTCGATCTCTCCAGACCACCACCACAATATCCCCTAACTGAGACTCTTCTACCTACTGTAACAGAGATGATTTTACCATTATCTAGAAAATACAAACTCTAAACCCAACTTCTCCCATATCAAGATGTAATGCTGAATGTTCTTCCATTACACTCCAAGAATCACCAAATTCATGAACAACATTACTATGTGACATTCGAATCAGCTCATTAACTACAACATTTCCCTTCCCAGGTGTATACTATATTTCAAATTTGTATTCTAGTAAGAACTCAATCCACCGACATTGTCGTAAGTTCAAGTCACGTTGGGACAAAATTTTCCTCATGCTCTTATGATCGATGAAAACCACAATGTGCTCACCATTAAGGCAATGTCTGCACAATTTAATTACAAACACCACATCTACAAACTCAAGATCATGGGTTCCATGGTTACATTCATGAGGACACAACTACCAAGACCCATAAAATGAACTGATCTTTGCTGCATCACAACACATCCTAAACCAAGATGTGAAGCATCGCAGAAAACAACAAACTAATCTCCATCAAATGGGAGAAAATGAACTAGATAACTTGCTAACTTCTCATTTAGATATTAAAAATCTTCCTAACAATGATTAGTCTATATGATGGCTTGATCCTTCCTGTTAAAATCTATCTGAGGAGTTGCCACTCAAGATAAATAAGCTAAGAATCTCTTGTAGTAGCTTCCAATACCAACGAAACTTCACAACTCTAACACTATCTTGGGTGCTTCCCAAGACACAACTGCTTATATATTCAACAGATCCACAGATACCCCCCTTTGGGACACTACATGCCCCTAGAAACGGACTTCTCGAGCAAAAAACTCACACATTGACAACTTCCCAAACAAATGATGTTGATGAAGAACTCACAAAATGGCATGTAGATTCTTTGCATGATCCTCCCCATACATGGAGTACAAAAGGATTTCGTCAATTAAAACCACAAAAAAAATTCTAGGAAATTATAGAACTCAACATTCATCAATCTCATGAACACAGCTGGAGCATTCATCACACTAAATGACATTACGACAAACTCATAATGCCCATGATGACAATGAAAAGCAGTCTTTAGGATATCCACATACTTCACACTCATTTGATAATATCATTACCACAAATCAATCTTTGTTAATGAACATTCACCCTTTAGTTGATCAATTGAATGATAAATCAGTGGAAGAGGATAGAGATTCTTTACTGTCACTTTGTTTATGTGATGACAATCAACAGACAACAGCAAGCTACCGTCAGCCTTCTTCATGAATAAAACTGGTGCACCCCATGGTGACACACTCGCCCAAACAAAACTACACTATACCAGACCATCATGATTTATACATAACTCTCGCAACATTGATGGGGCCATCTTATATGGAGACATAGAGATAGGAGACTCTCATGGTTGTAGCTCAATCCCAAACTCAATCTCTCATCAAGGGGGTAATGCTACCACCTCTTCGAAAAAGATATCAGGGTACTCTTTTAAAACCCCTGGAAACTCCAAATGATGAACCTATGAAGAACTAATCACCATCTCAACCATCATGGATGATAATGATGAATCATGCATATGACCCATCTGAGGATCTCGCTGGCCAACGAACACCACTGACTCTCCATCCTCATAGAATAACACAACTTACCTCCAGAAGAAATCCACAATAGCCTGCACATAATACAACCAATCCATGCTAAGGATGAAGTCATATGGTTTTATTCATAAACATAAGAAATATCCCCAAGAGAATTGTTACCCCAACACTAGATCATTGTTTCTACATACTTCAAACAAGTTTGCTCAACCTCCAACTTGCGTAGTCAATGCCAAGGGAACTGGAAGCCTCTCTACCTCAAGTACCAATGCATGGAAAAGGGTGGCTGATGTGAAGGAGTGTGTCACTATTGAATAATCTAGGCATACACCAAGGTAGAAAATAAGTAAAGGGCCCCTCAAACGATGTCTAGCTCATCAGGTGCTGGCAACACTAAAGCATGAAGCTGACCATGACCTCCTCCACGACCTCACTGACCCTGATGAAGACAACCACCATGGATTTATTTTTCTCTCTTAGGAAGGGGAGTTTCACAGGACTGTCCTATTCCTACCCCATCTATCCTTTGCTGATCTAAAGCTGGTGCAACCTACTACTGCTTCCTCGGCTAGAACTGCCTCAATGGAGGAACCTGTTACATAAAACCCTGTGCACGATGACTAATCTGAATGGTTGGGAACTCTTTCTGCTGATGACCTCGACCGCCAGAATAAAACTACCGCATGATCGCTTGGAATTGTCCTGAGAGATACTTCCCCTGGAGAAACAAGATGTTGAGGGCTGTGACCTACCCCCAGTTGAACAAAAACTATTCTTCCCTAAAAACTGGGAACCCCATACCACAACTTTGGTTCATCAGGAATCATTACGACTCCCCTCTCTTGATTATTCAGTTCTATCCAATGTCCTTTAAATGACCTCTTCTATTTCCAAAACCTCAAGATATGTCTTCATTATAAATGGGGTGACCTGGCACTGGATATCTGGATGCAAAGCCTGCTCGAAATTCCTCTCTCTGGCCTCCTCATCTGGAAATAGGTCTGAATCATATCAAATAAGGTTCCATAAACAGATTTCAAACTCTCGCACACTAGAGATCCCCTTTTGATGGATAAAAAGATCCTAGCGGCTGAATTCCCACAAGGTCGATGAAAGAAACTCATTTATAAACATGTCTCAGAACTCCTCCCATGAGATCATTAACTCCTTGTGATTCCCAAGGAATAAGAACCCCCACTACCTTGATTCTCCACGTAGCATCATCACAACCATGGACACCTAGTGCTCCTTCTGATCATGGATCAAACTGAAGCCTATCTCGACCTCCTCCAACTAGACTTTTGTAACTACATCTGAAATGGATCCCTCATTGTTCTACATAATATGGCACTAAAAATCTCAAAGTGTCCCCCTCCAAATGTCATCATCATTGACCTCTACCTGACGACAATCTACTGGAACAAATTTCTAGACATCTTCTATGCGATCCTGACGAGGATGTCGACCTGGAGCCATACCAGTAATATAACACTGTTAGTACTCCTAAACCTAGAATATGGGAGAATAATCATTAATTAATTAATTAATTGTTTTATTTTATTCATTTTAGGTTAACCTATCCCAAGATCTACCCTTTCAAACATAGTCATAATGAAGAATGATGCATGATTCATAACTAGGTCTCTAACCAATAACTACTATCACTGTGCTTAGTAGCCATTGCAAACATAAAGGTCCATACATCAGATCATAGGGGGACATAAAAAACTATTTCTTATCCGATCTCTATTGTTTACATCACTTTCTAAACATGAATGACATTGTTTCCCTACCAACCCATGCTACCTCACCTGTGCCTAACTCCAAACTCTATCCTATCTCTCTACCTGACCTATGATAGAACTATGTCACGACCCCATCCCCACAACGTGTACCCTTCCTGGGCCGGAAACGTGAGAAGGGAGATAATGAAACTTGATTCCCGCCTCCAATACGCCCCGGGTTGGAGACTAGCACTGAGGGTATAGCGAACACACAAGTGGGAGGCACTACCCAGTAAGAGAACACATGTGGAAGAGAGAGATAAGATAGAAACCAACCAACTCCAACTCAACCAGAAAGATAAATGAAATTCCAAGTACACATATGAAATTTCATGAAAAACTACTAGAACTGAAAGGGGAAATAACTACAAGTACCCAAAGAATATAAAACAGCAGCAACCACAAACCCGAACAGCCCCTGCAACAGCAATCTATTAGAAACCAGGCGGATCCCCAACCTACTCCAAGTGACCAAAAAAGCAGTTTGGATATACATAGTGTGAGTATTGTAGTATACTTAGTGTGATCCTCCCCGTAGCCTCTCGTATAAAAGTTAAGAAAGCCTGCAAAATCATAGTGAAAAACAAGTGAAAATAACTCGTCACCTAAACATGTATACTATGATCCCAGCCTCACCCATGCTATTATCACCAAGAAAAGAATACAAGAGTATATAATATATTAAAGAATATCAAGGGAACCCCGCTACTGCTTCCCCACTGGTTTTCCTCTTTTCCCCAATGCTTCACGTCCTAAGAATCCCCCTCTAAAAAACCTTGCATGTAGAAACCTGGGTCAAGCACCACAACATGTACCTTGTGCAACAAAACCACTACGTCCACATAAAAAAAGTAACCAGGTAGTTTTTGGGAGCCACCATAGGTCACATAACATGAATCATACATCATGTATTGTACCTCTAGACATTACATCCCTTACACTGAGGAAGGATCCTCAACCCATCATAGCCTATACACGCTACACCAATAGTAGTTCATTGAAAACAATATCCAGAATACATGTGTGTGAATAACCAGAATCCATTAGAACCCTCTACACACATATACGGGGAAAACTAACCAATTTGTCTTCTATCACAAGTAACTACCAAGATAATTGAGCGGGGCCAAATGGGGTAGTCAGCCATCTATCCTCCCACTGGAATGTTAGGAAAAACTCCCCCCAAGGTTCAGAATCCCCAGGGTGTCAGTTTCCCTTACTGACAGGGTGGGGTAGCATATAGAAACACAAATATTACAGAATATACTATATCTCACAACCACACTATGGTTATAACCTCGTCTTATAATCAAAAATAGCTAACGTCACATAGACTCTAGGCTTCTACTTCTATTATTAGGTATCTTATATGCACACATAAATTTAAATATCTTTAATAAATTACTTCATTCCCTTTTGATCAGTTTCATTTTATGTTTATTAATTCCTTAAACATTAATTAACCAATTACAATTCCACATTAAATTTCATTAGCATCACACCCAAAGTACACTATTCCTTCAAATCACAACCTCAGCATTGTGCCCCATCAAGCTCTAAACCCCTTGGGTTAACATCATTTATTCAATTATTTATTTACAACCTTAATTTCCTATATTCCCAGGAATTCTATTAAAAAAATCTATGCTTCAAAACACCATGGGATCAACATAGTGAACAGATGAACTACCCGTCAAGTTTTTTCCACCTATAGCAAGAGAATAGACCCATCTCCCTTAAGAATATAAACAAAAAATGCATGTGGAAAACCCCTCATGTCTTCACCCATTTCGAAAGAAGGGTAAGAAAGACCAGTTACCTTGAGTAGTGGATAAAGTAAAGTAAATAAAAATACATGAAGAATTAGTAGAAAACCAAACATTAACATCTAACCAATTTCATAATCCCTAGTGTCCACCCTGACACCCACATGAATATAACGATGCATCTAACCACTCTAGGAATCAACTACAACAACAACCAGTAGGCATCCTTGCCACCACATATCAAAATATCCATCCAACCTCACATCACAATTCAAGAAGTAGGAAAACAAAAATCATATCAGTTGGGCTCTTGGACATTGAACAAGAAAGAGGGTAACTCAGAACCCTACACCGAATTATCAAACAATCAGTTCATTAATCCATCTTAAATTAACCTATTTATAATTCATAGGTTATATATTCAGGAAACATAAACATTAAGATATCATAAATAAATTAAACATGTGTACTGAACCAATTTGAATAACATAAAAACCCCACAATAAGAACCAGATTCATTTACATTCCACTTTATCTTTATCCAAACAATTATTAATTAATTTCGGTTTTCATTGTTTACCAATTTACTTCAAGAAAGAACAAATAAACAAAGGAAACATAGATATCAAACTATCTAGAAAAAACAAGGGGCAATACCATATGATTGATATCAATTTATTTATCTGGTTCAAATATTTTTTATTTTAATTCCATTGTGATCCAGTGGCTAAAACATGCTAAGTCTACTGTTGCACGTAAAAAATAAAAGAGAAGAAACAAATTCCCTACCATAAAAAGGATCTTAAATATCTTTATACGAAAACAATCGACACAATGGATCAGGATATCCTCCTCCCATGGAAACATATATAAAATATTGATGGATACTGCTTGGTTCTACCAAAATACCGGGCACACTTGCAGTAAGAAGAATGTCGAGGGAAACCAATCCACTGATAAATGTTTAATCTTACAATTCCTAGAGGAAGGAAGGAAATGTTTGAGAATATCGCACTAGAGAAAAAGAAGAAAGATCAAGGGGAAAAATATCTTATCCCTTTAAAAGATTTAACAGAGCAGTGGTTTAAGATACAAAAGATTTTCCATTAAAATATGATCGCATTAAACCACACAGTTTGACCAAGTAAATGCAACCTGGGCCTTATGAAAATTAATATAGGAGTTAGGAGATTTTATTTGGCCTTAAATCCATTAAAATAAGGTTATAAATTCATTTTACATCAACGAAAATTTTAAATGGGCAAAACTGGAAAAATCTAGAAATTTGGAATAGAAAATATGAAACAGTTCTGGAAACACTGTTCCTGAAATGTTACATAGTGTTTGACTCAACATTTTTGACCCACTATTTCTATCTCACAGTTTCTGTCTCACAGTTTATGTGACACCATTTCTGTCTCACCATTTTTGTCTAACCATTTCTGTCTCACCATTTATGTTTCAAAATTTCTTTCCCACCATTTTTGTTCACCATTTCTATCTCATAATTTATAACTCACCATTTCTGTCTCACTGTTTCTGTCTCACTATTTTTGACTCACCGTTTCTATCTCAGCATTTCTGTCTCACCATTTCAGACACAACATTTCTTGTCTAACTGAATCTGTCTCACCATTTCTTTCTCACCATTCTTGTCTCATCGTTTTTCTCTCACCATTTGTGACTCATCATTCCTGTGACACCATTTCTGTCTTATCGCATGTGACTCAACATGACACTATTTATAAAACTGTAAATAGTGTTTACAAAATAGGGAATTTGGAAAAATGTTGGGGATGAGTCACCTTGACCTCCCAGAACACCTCAAACACCTGATTTTAACAATGTGGTAGACCAGAGAGGTCTAAGACATAACAAGTCATGTTGCATTTAATAAATAATTATTGGACAATGGAAAATATCCATTACATTCACATTTTAAATAATTCAATTTTATTATTTGATCATTAAATAATAAGAGGTCCCATGGAATCATCCATGAAAACGTAGTTCATCATGATACAACTGATTTTATCTAAACAAAAACAATTAAATTAATTCTCTCTATCCATTTACATATAAATTAAGGATTCAATTATTATCATTAATTATTTGGTCATGTATAAGTGTAAATCATTTCCTTAAGGATCCCACTAAATTTTAATTTTTTATTTCATTCATGAAGGATGAATCTTGAATATTATAAATAGTTATTGTAAACTAATAGAGTTATCCTCTACACATATAATTTACTCATCTACATTTTAAAATTTCATTTGAAGAAATGCATGCTATCATGCCTTAAAGGTGATTATAAATCCAAGGATAATGTATACGACTATATACATTTATGTGACACACTCAAAGGGGTTTTTCTAGATGATTTACGTAACCATTAATGGTGAATTTTTGTGAATAATGAGTAAATAAATATTGTCATCAATATTTAATTAATTAATATAAAATTTCAATGGAAATTCTTGATAAGTATAAAATGAAGTACAATAATGAATTTTATAAACACAAAAATCCATAAGAGGAAATCCATAGAACACCTTCATCATTATGTGGATACTTCAATCATCTAATATCATGCTTTGATTCAATCCTTAATGTGATAAAATTGAAGAATTATCAAGTTCACTATGAATATAAAATATGATATCAAATTAATATATAATTAAATATAAAAATATAAAATATGAAATGAGGAATATTTAATTATAGACTAATCATTACACTCCCAACACATCCAATGATGATCGATTACATGTCTGAATAATGGAGAAAACTGGAATCCTAGGAGGAAGAGAGGGTGATCAAGAAGTATATTTGTAAGGGAAAAGTAAAGATATAGTGGGTGGGTTTATTTATTAAAAAGGGATGGGTAAAAATAGAAAATAATCACTTTTATTGAACCACACATTTTGGTCACATGATTTGTAAAAACCATGAGCCAAAACTACAGGATCACTGCCTAAGTGGAACTACCAATACATGTTAGGTGCACAATTTTAGAGAACTATGAATAAACCATTTGTCCTAGTATAGTTTAACATAAAACCCCATATGTATATGTGTGCTCCCATACATCATTAAACTATCTGTGATCATCCTATTATAAGGCATAATGGTTGAGGCTTTGATTTACTATCAACTATGCACCAATCATGTATCTTATTTTACTTCTCCAAAAATCAGTTTTTCAATATCTGTAGATGATCTATATTCTATAAACTCCATCTAACACTTGAGAGTTACCTATATATCCTTAAATACCATTTAAAAACATTACCTTTAAGTGTTCTAATTCTTGGAGATTCATTCTATGGCCTAATTTTAGATTTGGACCATCCACCAAATGAATGTTCAATATCTCTTGAAAATTTAAACTGGTAAAAAATACAAGATTTTATACTATGTAGGAGAATAAACACTTTTAAAAAATACAAATTTATAGAAAATGGATTTTTTTTCAGAAAAATAGTTTTATAAACCTTATATTATTATTTTTACTTTATAAAATTACATTATGATTCATATTTTAAAAAAACTTTTTATAATTATATTATATTATAATATAATTCATTTTAAGAAAATTAATACCACAAAAAGAGTGTTTTTGATAGAAATAATATGTTTCAAAAAATAAGAATTTATGTTACATCTCATAAAAATCTATTTATTTTCAATATTATTATTTTATCATTATAAGGAAATAACAAAATGTATAATTATTCAAATTATTTTATCTTAAATAAATTTATGAAATTTTATACTCTTAAGGTATATATTCATATAAATTTATTACTAAAGTGAATTACCTATGGGTATGGTGTGTGATGGTGAGATTTTACTAGAGTGGTATGGCATACAAGGTTTGGGGCATTATCTCGACGGTCTTGAACATATCCTATAATCAATTTATATTTTAATTTATTTATTGAAACATGGATTGGGGTTGGTGAAGGGAAAATCCCAGTGATGCTATTGATAACAACCAAGAAATAACATAAATTGATATTATATCATTTTAGATAAATATTCATCACATTACAAAAATAAATGCATGATGACCTTAATAGTTTGTTGTCTTTGGAAAATTGGAACACATTATTCTAGTATGATAAAATATGTTAAAATTCTTCTTTATAGATCATACCCTTTAGTAATCCTACATAAATCCATTATTTATAACCAATGGAATGGAGAAATAATAAATGGCTGTGATAAAATGATCAGTACGTGTAAATAAAGGAAATATGTCAGCATAACATGAATATGAGGGTATGAGAACATTATCATGTCATTAGAGGATCATACCCTTCATATCAAATATTGTAAATATGAGTCATTGTACAAAGATTAGTAATTCATAAAACATGAATCACAATATAATTTAGAATATAATACATGGAATAATAACATATGATTAAGACATGTAATTGAGACATGCACATCAATGTATAACATATTGAAAGTGTATAAGTACAAATATGATCACATATTTAGTTAAGGACATGAAGCATGGCCCTCACATAAACTTTTGGACATGCAACTAGGTCAATTCATAACATTGGGAACATGTAATCAGGTTCACACATAACATTATGAACACATAATAAAGTTTCCTCATAACAATATGAACATAAAATATTGTTCACATATATACTTATAGAAATGCAACCAGGCCCGTGTATAAAATTATGAACATGAAATCAGGTTCATGAATAAAATTATGATAAAATAATAAGGAACACTCATAACATTGTGAACATGTAATCTGGTTTATGTAAAATGTTATGGAAATTTAATCGGTCCATAAATATCATTGTGAACATGTACTTAGGGTCATGTATAACATTCATACTCCTATTTCATCCATCCTTACCCATTGGATTAGTGGGATATATAGGTCATACCCATCACATAATAAAATCATACATACATTTTTCAGAAGAGAAAAAAACATTCCTCATATCATGACCCATGAAAATAGATGAGTTTTAAATACATCAAATCATAAACAATGAAATGAAATGTGTATCATAACAATTTCATCATATCACTACATATGAAAAATATATAGGTCCTAAAACAATTTCATTAAAGAATATCCCGTGAAAAAATGCTCATTTCAATAGCATAGAACCCCTAGAAGAGAAACATGTGTCATAATAATTATTCTATAAAAACATAAAACATTCAATAATGAGTATGAATAGAACATTTGAATAATTTCACAAAAGGGAACAAGTAACATAAAAATCATTCATTTAGGTGGAAAATAGTTTTCAAATTTCATTTAAGATAATTTCTTAAGGAAAATGTTATTTCTTCTTTTAAAAAAGGCTCTTTAAATCAAAAAACCATATAAATAACAATTTCATTGAATCATGATTGAAAACATAGAAAAAATAATGAATTTATTTTGAAAACCATTTTCAATGAAAATAAATTTAGGAAATATAAAATAATCTTTGAGAAAATTTAAATCTTTATCTTTGAAAATATAGTTTCTGAAAATATATAATAGATGTTTTCAAAATCAGTTATAATATTTTTAAATAGAATTATTTAATACCTTATACATTGAAAAACACTTTTAATCATTAAATATAAAAAATAGAATAGAAATAGTATTATTTATAATGAAATTTTAATCTTGTAAAATAATATTTAATGTAATGTTTGTGTTTAAGGAGGGTAAATTCATACATGTCAAAAATTCCTTTAAAATTATAGAATGTTTTAAAAGTTCATCGAATGGAAAACAAAAATAGGACTTCTTTTTAAAACATTTTTTAAAAAGGTAAATCATCAGCTGAAATGTCTTCAAAATAACATAGGGTAATAATAGAATATTTTTGGAAACCTTATAAGAAACATGCTCTTTATGGAACATATATTTCTGACCGAAGAGAGAGGTAAATTCAGACAATATTGAGAGAACATTATTGATCATATTTCATTCGAATGAGTTGAAAAATTGTACCATTAATAGTATATAAATTGAATAACTACAGTATAATAAAATAAATTATATTTTTTGAGTGATGTATCATAAAATTTAATTAATGGGAGTATAAACCTAAAAAATCATGATTAACCCTGAGAATGTAGCTGTGAACTACTACAAATTTAATATGTTCAAATCATAAAAATGGAAATAATAACATTTAATGAAGCCTAAAATATCATAAAAAGAATTATATTCATGATCTATCTTTTAAAAGGAAGTATATTCACCTAATTTAAAAATATAGGTTCATATGATGGCATGTTCCTCAAAGAAAGAAAATTTTGATAAATTTACCTTACATATTTAATAACTTTTGAAACATAAACACCAAGAAAGAAATATCGGAAAATGGATATGTAAATAACAAAAATTAAATTACAAGAATAACACAATACATTTAAGTACAATAAAAATACCACACATATGAAATGAGTGGTGAATATGACTTGTATCTCATGAAAATAAAAATGAGATGATATTCCCTTAACTTATGTCTTGACTCTATATATACTCATACAAAAATATTTTATATTGAATATAATTAAATTATAAATATTTTAAATTAAAAAATTATTATATATAATACAATATGTTTTCTGATTATTAATTTCTATTACCCTCTTATTAATATTTATATGTTAAGGTTTCACTTTAGGTAATATCTGCTTTGTTTTTCACATGTGTCTGAATTTCTAATTTATTTGGACCTCATAATTTCATCATTCATTCAGGAATGGTAACCATGATAAATATATAATTTATATTAATTATATTATTTTTTATAATAATATATAAAATATTGTAATATGAAATGATATATACTGTTCATGGAGACGGTAGGTCGTACATACACATGAATGCTGTTACAATTTTTTGTAATATTGAATGAAATAAAGTAAATGATATATATATATATAATATAATTAAATTAAAAAAATTATTTCATATATATTATATATTTTCACTAAACCCATACTAAGTAAATTACATGTAGAATGTGAACGAATCACATTTCATTAAAGAGGTAGTAGTCCACACTTCCCCAAACAAAATTATTTTATATACACAAAGTGGAAATAATTAAGGTATGATTTAAATAATAATTGAAGAAGCATAAATAAGTCATATATATCATATATATCATATAAAAAGTGTGTATCCTTGATAATTCCCATCCATAGGAGGTGGTAATGAAAAAACAAACAACACATTTCATGAGGCGGTAGTTTACCATACACAACAATGTTATGTTCATTACCCATTAGATGGAAGTGTATGTAAGTGTATGTCAAAACCATGACATAATAGAAGTATATTGAGGATAATGAGGCTGTTATTTATGACATTAATAAGATGTATTGAGGTAGTGAATAAAGAAAATAATATAAATGAGTTTCAGGAAGGAGGTTACAACTTCTTTTTGTATCACCTTTTGGTTTGCATCAATGGGATTCCCTGGATGGATTTAATCACAAAGGGAGGATTCAAGGTGGAATTAATGGATGTTGGAAATATAATTGGTCAATGATTTCCTTAATTTAAGAGATTTATAGGTTTGATGAATTGGTAGATGTTGTGGCCTTTTATAAGAGAGGGAGGAGACACACATTCCATTTGGGAAAACTAGTTAAGTGTACCGCCATTTTCAACTAAGAAAACTCATCAAATACTAATAAAATAAATAATAGATGATTTATGGATGATATATAGCCATAAAAGTCATGTTAGGAATGTGTATAGGTCATTTAGGACCTTAAGATTGAGGTTTAATCCCTTGTTATGCTTAATTTCATCTTAATCACTATACATAATTTCAACACATGAACTAATATTTTTGGTTAAAAATTTAAGCTATATTTTTATAATATAAATATTATATTTATTAAAAAAATTTCTGTTAATTTCTCAAAAATTTATTAACGTAAGTGGAGAACTTATGCTCAATTCTAATCTCCTAGTCGGGGTGGAAAAGTGGGGTTTTAAGGCGATACTCTTCAAAAGTTTTTGAATGTTTCATATATAAATTCAAAAAAATTGAATCCAATGACCTAAATTGGAATAATAAATATATAATTTAAATAATTTTATTTTTTAAAAAATTAAAATATAATTTAACTATATAAATAAAATAGATGTATAAGTACATTGAATTAAAATTCAATATTTTTTTACTATTCATAAAAAAAGGATTCATAGAAAAATCATAAAAACAACACCCTAACATAATTTTTACACAAAAAATAAAAAAATTATGATTATTTTAACAAATTAAATTTATAAAATGTGAGTAAAATAAATTTTATTGTTATTCATATTAGGATATGAAAATAATTTCTTAAAAGGAAATATTATTTTCATGTATATAATGACCTTACGAACACAATTGTATAGTTTATTAATAAAATTATTTATCCATATAAAACCATTATAAATAATATTTGAGAATTGTTTATAAAAAATAATACTACTATGTTTAATGACAATGATTCAACTATCACATTTAAATAATTATAATAACAAAATGTTGTTTTGTTGAAGTTTAGTGTTGTGTGTGACACATGCCTAGTCGGTGTTGCATGTAGCACAAGAATAACATATTTATCATGTATAGTACACTTAACATGGTGTTGTGTATAATATAGAATTAGATGTTTATATAAAAAAATTATATTTAGTGTTTTATGAAGCCCTTATCATACATGCTAGTGGTTGTCGTGAAACACTTATCCTTCTTCGGTCATGGGTTCAAGACCCATAGCCTTACCAGACATGATGGTTAGTCATCCGACATACTTGTTGTCCTTTTATAAAATCACATTGATTTAATTTAAAAAATAAATATACTGGACATACATTAAATTAGGTTTACCACTGAATATCCATTTAACATAGGTATTTAATAAAATCATAATACAAAAATAATTTAAACAAAATTTATTTTAAAATTTCAATTAACAGTAATCCTTATCACCCATCCAAAAGATGAAAATCTAAAACATTCTAATTAAATTTTCGAATTTATCTTAACATTAATCCCCCATATATCAAAAAAAAATCTCTCAATTTTCACATTTAAAATATACGAATACCCTCATCTTATATTCTCTTAAAACATTTTAATGACCTCTATTACCATAAATCCTTTCAGAAAACATGAATGATTCCTTATTCAAAATTTTACTGGATATTTTCCATAAATACATGATGATTTAAAAATCCTCCATGATTGCATATAATAATTTTTCATAAAATAATTTTTATGTTTTGATGTCATAAATACTATCTAATTTATGTTATCCATATCTAAAACTCTTTATCAATCTAAAATATTTTATTCGCATCCTTAAGAAAATGTTAAATGTTACATTCCATTAATGAAAACCTTCTATTAAATAAATTTTCAAGGTCATTAGTATGACATGAAAAATTATTTAAAATAGAAAACTTTTTAAAAACAATGCTTATATACTTTGTGATTCTGTTGACATAAATTTTGAACTCCAAAACAAGTACTCTTCAATCATCCATATTTATTATTAAACCATTACTTAGTATTCATCAACATATTTCTCAAAACCTATTTTATAGAATATTTTATATCAATAATGTCTTACAATTCCTTAACCTAAATATAATCATGCTTCTTCTGTTCAATATAAATAATACTGGAAGCACATTCCATACCTCCAACATGTCGTCTTTAGTCTTTTTATCTTTAGAAGTATATCCAATACATGTAACCCCTTAATAATTATATTCATAAATTTTAATCCTAGTATATTGATTCATATAATCTCATAATTTAAAAATTTTAAACATTCAATGGTGATCATTGTTGATTCTTGTTCCTGATATTGACTAAGACTCGAAATAATATGGTGAAACAACTTATCATAGATTAAATATAAATAATAATGAATTTTTTATCGGATATCTAAAAAACGATACCTACTGTTTTGACCTATGATATGATAGGTTTATCATATTTGACTAATAGCTAACTTCTATTTAAATTCTTAATTATAGTTTGAAAATAATATTTAAATTCTCAAAGCTTATCCCCCCTAAAGTGTCAAACTAGGTGCACAGTAAGACCCATTCTTGTGTACCATTTTACACATGAGTCCGGCCTGGTTCACCTTATAGGAGTTATTACACTAGGTTTATCTATTCTAGAACCACTTCCACTTTTTATATCCATATAGAGATTTATTACTAGGAAACTGCTTTCTCAACCCTTTAAAAAAATTTATGACATTTTCCAAATCAATAATTCATCCCTAGACTCATCATTAGAGACACCCGTAGACATATCCTTAGAAATATCCCAATGGATCTCACTAATGATTTCTCATCCTATTTTCCAATGGTTTAACAATCTTTTCCTTTTATAAAAAATATAACTACCATGGCCTAACATACATTGATATGACATGATTTTAGATGAGTATTTAGTACATTACAAAAATAAGTGCCCGACGACCATAATAGTATAATGTGTTTAGATAAGTGGAACACATTATTTTAATGTGGTCAAATATCATCAACATATTATTTAAATATATTCCCCTTTAGTAATAATACTTATAAAATTTCTTCATAAACTGGGGAAGTGAAACATAAGAAATGGGTCTACTCGAATAATGAGTAAGGGTATATAAAGGAAATATGTAGCATGAAAAGAACATAATGGTACACGAACAAGATCATGTCAGTATAAGATCTTACACCATATAGCACATATCATAAACATGAATCATGGACAAAATATTAGAATTTCATATGACATGAATCATAATTAAATCACAAACAAAACCCATGAAACCATAACAAGTGAATAAAACGTGTAATTGTGAAATACACATCAGGGTATAACCTAGTGAACATGTATCAGTGGGAAAAAGTTCCCTAATTAAGTTAAGAAAATGAATCCAGGACCTCACATAGTATTATGGACATGCAACGATGTTTGTTCATAACATTATGAACATGTAATCATTTTCAAAGATAACATTAAGGACACCTATTATAGTTCACGCATAATACTGCTAAAATTTAATCAGGATAACACATAAAACTATGGACATACTAAAAGTCCAACACATAACATTTTGAACATGTAATCAGGTTCAAGCATGACATTATGAAAAAACATTATGGTTCTCCCATAACATTTTGAACATATAAATAGGTTCATGCATAAACTTATGGACATGAAACAAGGTCCACGAAGAACATTATAAACATGTAATCAAGTTCACATAGAAAATTTAATCTCATGATTCATGCATCATCTCCCAACACATTTTAGGGAGATATAGGCCCACCCATTAAATAATAAAATCATACATACATGCGCCACAAGATAATAAATCATTAATCATATCCTTACCTAGTAAAAGATATGTGGTTTTTAAACATCAAATCAAAACCTATGAAATAAAATGGAAATAATAAACCCTTTATCATGTCATTACATATTTAAAATTGAAATTTATGATAATAAATTTATCAAAACTTATCTTGGGAAAATAAGCGGGTTTAAAATTCATTAACCCATGGAAGAGAGACGAGTTTCAATGGAATCATTACATCAAAACACAATCCATTCAAGAAATAATATGAATGGAACCATTATATCATTTCATAGAATGGAATGAGGAACATCAATACATATCATCCTATATGGAAATTAATTTTGAAATTAATTTTAAAAAAATTTATTGAAGAAAATTTCATTTCTTCTTTGGAAAAGGATCTTTAAAACCTAAAAACTTTTGAAATCTATTTTCATAGAAAATAAATTTAAAACTTAGAAAAAAACCAATCAATTCATTTTGAAAACAATTCTCTTTGAATATAATTTTAAAACTAATAAAATATTCTTTGAGATAATTTAAATACATTTCATTGAAAACATACTTTTGAATACATATAAATGATGTTTTAAAAATCATTTAAAACACTTTCACAACATAAAATTTTCTTTGAAAATATGATTCAAAAAATTAATTTCCAAAATATTATGTTTTTTTCCATAAAATATCCTTGTAATGGTGTAAAATATGTTTGAAGTGAATGTTAGTCATGATGATGGGTAAATACGTACATGCCGATCATTTCTTTTGCATTGTAGAGATTATATAAAGTGTATCGTACTTAAAATGACAATACAATTTCATTTAAAAAATCTTTTAATAGGAAAAACATTTGAAAACATGTCTTATTTGGATAATAAGAAAATAGTAGAATATTTTTGGGAACCATTTATAAACCCTAGTTTTTGAGGAAAAAAAATTTATGACCAATGTGAATGGTAATGTCAGACATCATTAAAAACACTATCTTGATCATCTTATGTATGGAAGAGTAGAAAAATGGTACCATTAATGGTATAAAAAAAGAATAACCATAGGTTAATAAATATCATGAGACTTATTGAGATATGGATCATAATATTTCATAAATGGAAGTATAATCATAAACATTCTTAACAAATAGTGAGATTATAGCTATAAACCGTTTCTAATTTAGTAACAGTGAATTATAGAAAATATTGATAGAATTAAATTAAATAAAACCTAATATATCAATAAAATTTTTAGATTCATTATATTACAAGTCAATGGAAGTATTTACACCTCATGGAAAAATATGGGTTCATAACACGGTATGTGTCTCAATGAAGGAAAATTGAGACAAAATGACTACCAATTTGGTAACTTTTAAAACATTAACCCCAGGAAATAAAAAGCATAAAATATATTTTTAAATACCCATAAATTTAACTATTGTCATAATAAAATACATACATGATAAATATACACAAAAAAAAATTAAATTAGTGGTGAATAAGACCTGTATCTCAAATAAATAAAAAGTGAGACAAAATTCCCTTATCTTATGTCATGACACTCTTCATACTCATAAAAAACTCGTGTATTATAAATATATGTCAATAATAAATAATTTATGGAAACAAATTATTATATATAGTATCATATATTTTCTGATTATCACTTTATGTTATATTTTTACTAATAATTCCAAGTTAAGGAGTCACTATAGTTAATATCTAGTCTATTTTTCACATGTGTCTTAATTGGTTATTTTTTTCCTCATACATTTATCATGATTTAAAGAATTCAAAACATTATATAAATATCATGAATATAAATTATATATTTAGTTATAATAATCTATATAATACATAAATAGAAAATTAGATACACCATTCATGTACAAGGTAGGACATACGTACACATTAATGCTATTTATGTTTTTTGTCATATTGAAATAAAGAAAGTAAGTGAAATATATGGATATGTATATATATTATATATAATTAATTTAGAATTATTATTTCATATATATCATATAATTTCACTAAAACCATCCTTAATACATTACACATAGTGTGTGAACAAATCAAATCGCTTTGAGAAGGTGATAGTACACACATCCCCAAATGAAATTATCGTATTTACATAATGAGGAAAGAGTGAATGCATGTGTTATATAATATTTAAATAAGAATAAAAAATCATATAAATCAGGTTTAAATAATTATAATTGATTATCAATCATAATTATCAACCATGAAGGGTTGTAATGGAAATAATTAATAACATCCTTTCGTGAGGAGGTAGTTCACCGTATATAAGAATAGTAAGTTGATCACCCATTAGATGAATTTGTGTGTAAGTGTAGATATAAAAATTATAATAAATAAATATCCATATATTTGGGATAACGAGGATATTATGTATACGTTGAATAAAAATAATTTATGTAGTGGAGAATGAAAATAAATTAAAGGAGTTTGAGGAAAGATGTTTTCTCTTCCATGGGTATCTCCTTTTGGATTGCATAAAAGGGCTTCCATAGTTGGATATATGAAAAAAGGGAGGATAAAATGAGGAATTTAAGGATTTTGGGAAGCTAATTGTACCTATCTTGGAATAATTAAAGTGATTTTAGAGTTATAAAGAAATGGTATAAGTGGTGGCTATTTATAAAGGAGGGAGGGAACCGAGATGGAACATTTGAAAATAAGTTAGATGATCCAAACTTTTTACCTAGAAATTTTCATAAAAAAAACTAAATAATGGATGGTATATTAATTAAATATTTCAATAAAATGGGCTTGGACAAGCATATAGGTTCTTTTTTCCATTATGTGTTATGTTTAGTCCCTTAATAAGTTCAATTTTACCTTAATCACTGTAATTTATTTTAATCACTCTCACAAATATTTGTGGAAAAAAAAAGAAGTCCATATTATTAGAATATAAATATGATACTAATTAAAACAATTTATTTCAATTTTTAAAAATTCAATTCTTATAAATGGGAATACATAGTCTAATTCTAATCTTGCAGTCGTTGTGATATTCTGGGGTTTTATGGTGAGAACATTCCAAAGCTCGTTAAAATTTTATATCTAAATTCAATATAAAAATGATTCAAATGAAGTAAATTTGACCAATATATTTATAATTTTATAATTTTATAATTTAAAACTAACTTAAAATATAATTTAACTATATAAATAAATTAGATAAAAAACTTTTTTTGAATTAAAATTTAGTATTTTTTACCAATCATCAAAAAGTGATGTTTCTCAGAAAGATGCCAAAAAAATATGTTTAATAAAATTTTAAAATTCATAATTCAAAAATAGTGTTTATTTTATCAAATTGTATTTCTTAATGTGTCTAAATTTAATTTTATTATTGTTCACATTAAGACACGAAATGTTTTTTAAGGAAGTAATATTCTCAATAAAATAATGACATCACTAACACAATTTAATGTCTTATTATCAATATGATTTATCAATATAAAAACATTATACATAATATTTAAAAATTAGTTATCAACATTCATATTTTCATGTATAATAGCTACGTTATAACTATTCTCTTAAAATAATTATAATAAATAAATTTTTTATCATAGATATTCTCTATTACATGTAATGCAATAAAAATTCTTGTTTCTTATAGGGAAAGATTAGAATTATGATGTGTGTAGTTTAAAATAAACATCTTGTTGAATATAAAGAATAAAAAACATAGTTATTTTATATAAAAAAAATTATATTTAGTGTTTCATGAAAGAAAAATATCATAAATTTTAAATTAATTTTAAAAACAAAAATTCACAAAATATGGTGGTTTACACTATCTACCTCATAAGCTATAATAAATTGGATTTATAGGGTGTGATCCTACTAATTTATGCCATCAATTATTTCATCATTATCAATTAGACTTCATCATAACAATTAATATATATTAGTCATGTGATTCCTGTAAAAGGCTATATTATCAACTATAATAAAGTATAACCATCTTTTAAATATAGTAAGGTATAACATATAATGGTATACAATTACAACATTAGTGCATGTGTTTTATATAAAAAAATAATATAATTTATATTATAATTTAATCATGAAAGGAGCTTCATTTTTTAAATATCAGGTGGTTACATTATCCCCCATCCAAAATTTCACCCTCAAAATCGTCATTTCATACATTAAAAAAGATGATGGTAATTTTGTTTCATTACATCATTTATTTATGATGTTTCTTCCTCATACTTTTTGTTCTACAAAAAAAATTGACATGGTGAGTTTTCTTGTTTCATATAACATTTTCTCTATGATATAATATCTAGACAAGTTGCTCCTTGTATGAATGCTCATTCTCCAATGGTATGAAATCAAGGATTTGTACATGTGAGGGGACTGGTATGTATTTACTCAGGAGGGACCCATGGACCACCTTAGGTAGTTGAGATAAGTATTTTGGGAGGGAAATTTGATCAAACATGACTATGATGTAATCATCTATTTCAATGGGTCCTATGTATCATAGAATAATTTATCCATTCTTTCCCATACTTAGGATGTTCTTCCATGGATATATTCAGAGGAACACTTAACCTCTATCCATAAACACGATGCCTCATTTATTATTATCTTCAAATATTTTTTCCAAAATTAATATGATTTCATATGATTTAGGATGGTTTGAACCTTCTCTATCATATCTTGGATACGATCAAGTCCCGTTACCATACTCTTTCCAACGTCATCCTGTCATGTTTCACTCTGACACCTCTTTCCATACAGAGACTCATAAAGAACCATATGAATTCTACAATGCTTGTTTTTATTCTATGATGACTCAAATAGTGGAATTTATTGATCTATACATCATTTTAAATCTAATGAACATGATCTAAAAATATGTTTTAGATTTTTAGATGTCCTTTAGGGTAGACTATCAATTTGATGATGAAAAGTATTGCTAAATATTTTTTTGTATTCAATTATTACTAGTGGATTATCTAAAATATTGAGTTAAAAACTGGATCTCGACTAGATATAATATATATTGGAAATCCATTTTTCCTTAAAACATCATTTATTTATATATTTGTGAGTTTTTGAATAGAAAAATATTACTTTATTTCAATGAATTAAGCTGATTTGGAAATGAAATCGACTACCAATCAAATGTAATTATTGATTTTAGTTGTCCTAGTTAGTCACTTGATGAAATCAATGGCTGTGTTTTCCCATTTTCATACTTTTATGTCAGATGGTTTTATCACATCCTTTTACTTTTTTTGTTCTAATATGACCTTTTGTCATACCAGGCATCGAGACAAAATTACATCAGTCTCCCTCATCATGTTATCATGCCCAAGGGATTTATTCAAATAACTATAAAATTTAGTGCTTCTATTATGAATATAGAGGTATTACCTATGCAAATCATCTAGAAGTTCCTTCTACATTCCATGTTTTTATGGGGCACATATCTACGTTCTGAACCATACCAAATGCTGAAAAGTAGAAGACTGAAATATTCACAACCTTCTACTTTTTAAAATCATCATCATTTTTGTCCTCTTTGATCCTATAAAGTGTATATTATTGGGAATTAATTTGACCTATGACTTATTTCCATCCTCTTATAATTCTCATTTTAATCATTTTCATGCTTAATAAGATTTTATCGCTTTTAATATTTATCTTGAATAGAGTTGTGAGATCATATCTACTCAGATATTCTACCACATTGTTTTCATTATACGGATGGTAATAGATTTAATAATAATATTCCTTGATTATATATTACCACCATTATGGGTGTATATTAATATCCTTTTGTGTGAATATATATTAAAAATTTTGTGATCATAATATATTTAACACTTCCGCCCAAAGAGACAGTTCTTCCAATTATTTGATACAAATATCACTTCATAAAATTATATATTATGATTTGGGTAACTCATTTCATGTATCATTAATTGGTGGGGTCATTAGATATAAAATTTTCGTCTTACATCAGTACAAAAGACATGAAAATTTTGGATTTGTTTATATGGAACATAAATTCGTATCCACTAGTGGGTTATGTGAGGAAATATATAGTGATTGGCCTCTTATTATTATCTTTAATATATTACTCACATGTGTAATTCTAGACAAAAATTATCCACTTTTGAGATTTCATGTTTATTGGGATTTATAATTATGAAAAGTCTCTTAAAAATCAATGTTACTGACCATTTATTGCAAATAAACTATAGATATATATCTAAATGCTTGGTCTAGGACATATTTCAATTTCCTCTATTTCGAAAGGGTCCACATATATCACCTTTCTGGTGATAACATTCCTAAGGAATATTACATGCTTCAACAAGAATTTTTATTTACAATAATTGTCATAAATATTTTCTTTTCACAAGGTCTTCAGTATAATATTCACATTCGTCTCATGTTCATCCTTACATTTAGAGTAGATGAGAATATCATCTATTAATACTGCAATAACATTTTCCAGAAATCAATAAATACTCTATTAATTATGTCAATGAAAATTATTGGATCATTAGAGAGTCTAAATGGAATCACTATGAAATTTTAGTGGCCACACCTTGTATAAAAAGTAGTCTTGGGGGTATTCTCTTACTTGAAAATTACATGATATTATCCACCCTAAAGATACATTATTGATAATAATGGGCACCACATATTACATTGAACATGTCATAAATTCATGGAAGATGATAATTTTTCATTATTTGGATCCTGTTGAGATGTATATAATTAATGAAATGCAACATTGAACCATCCATATTCATGATGAAATGATCTAGTGAACCATATGGTGAAGCACCTGGGTGTTTGAGGCATTTATATGGAATCTCTTATAGTTTCATCCTGAACTCCTCATAATCAAAAATAAGTATTCTATAGAGATTCTTGGATAATATTAAAGCTATGTATAAAATAATGATTGAAAACTCATCCTCATAGTTAGGAAGAAGACCAAAAAATTCCTCACAAAACATATTAACATATTCCCTCAAAATGGGAATTTAATCATGGAATAGATTTTGATTAGTCTCAATAATCTGAGTGATATGCACTCAATCAAAACAAAATAATATTAATGCATGACATATTGGTAGAAAGGAATATTCATCCAACTTAAATTACTTCTATAAAATTAGAGGGTGATAAAATATTGGGAATATGATTTATTACTCTAGGAAATGTATATTATGTATATATAATGAAATACACCAAATTCCTATAATGACATTTAATTCAATTAATGGGGGGTATAATTAAGTTTTAAGGAAATTTAGCACACAAATTTTGTAATTCGATGAGTTATATATTTGTGATGCAATAATTGATCCATTTTCCATTTTCATTGATATCTACACTTTTATAATTTTTAGTGGTGTAAAATAGCTCTACTAAACATGAATCATATGAAATAATACCTAAAACCAAAATCAAAATATATGTTTTCAGTCCTCTAATGAAAAACTAGCATTATTTTACTAAATTATTTTTTAGGTTCATACTCAGCAGTTGTGGTTGAATAATATCTCCATTGTTTTGATGAAGGTTGTTGGAAATGATTTTGACAAATAAATCTTGCATATGGAATCAGATGTAATAGTGTTAGTGTTCTATGAAATTAAAACACTATACTACTAGATGATGGTTGGATGGAGTAATTATTTATTCCATCACATATGTGATTTTCTATCATCAGAAATCCATATCTTGGTTCCCTTACATCCCGTACATAAATAATTTTTTAATCCAATTTAATAAATTTTATATATACTTTTCCAGTAATTTTAACATGATAGATGTTAGGATTTATTTAAACCATTTGGTTTCCCCATTATTTTTCCAGAATGAAACTTTTTTCCGCTTCCTGTCTCCATAATAACCATGAGATTAGTTGATTCTGATTTTGAATATAAGGGAACACTAATGAATTAAATCATAGATGTAATGTCCAAATTTTCATTGTATTTTCAATGAATTGTCTTTAAAAAACCAAATAAGTGGTCAAATGTACATTCATGGTTCATGAAAAAAGTGAATGTCTGTCAATGATGTTTTTTGATGTTTTCATCATTCACCCCAACAGAATCATCTCCATTTTACTTGAGGCCAAAGAAGTACCTCTACATTCTAAGTAAATGAGTGAAAGGAATCCATTTATAAAAAAATATTTTTATGAATTCCTTTCACTCTATCTATTACACATCTTATATGGGATTTGTATTTTTGAACAATATCCTCTACTAATTTTCCTATTCCTTCATATAATAAAAAACTAGTATGAACTTCCCATTCTAAGAGCATAGAATATAGAGAAGTTTTATCAATGGTGTTAATCCATTTATCCATAACTAAGGGATAAAAAGATCAACAAAAATTTAGTAAAATTTTTCAAATAAATTTCTTAATAGAAAATTTCACCTTATTACAAAGATTTGGGCATTCCCCTTGAATAAATATTCAATTTAAAATATGATTCAATTTATAAATTATTTTCATGAGGTTTGTGATTTCTTCTCCCATTATCTTGGGTATTTCTGTAATGACCCATCCCTGTGGCCCGTTCCATGACTTCTTGAAGCCCGCCTTATATATGTTAGGGGATGGAGACTAGCACCCAAAAGGCATATCCCAAAAATGGGAAGGCATTTCCATTAATCCTGAAAACACATAGACCATGTACACAACAATAACAAACCATGTTGTATAACTGCTGAAATTAAAATGGAAAACTGAAGTAGAATGGGCCAGAACACAAACCCAACAAGACGAAAATATACCAAAAAGAGAAAATAGGTCTTGAGGTCATCTACCAAGGATCCTACATGAAGGGTAGGTACAACTCATTATTGTGGCTCTCCATGTCAAACAGTCGACTTTGTGCATTGTCAGGTCCTGACTTCCTAACATCGGTCAAAGCCTGTTGTCATCTGCACAAAACACAATAAGGTTCAGATGAAGCCTATACATGGGTGAGTAAAACAATACCTTGAAGGGACCCTGACACCCCCAACGCTCTCCCATAATTCCACAAAAGGAAAACCAAAAATCTTGAACCAAATCACAATGCAAAAGTAAAAGACTCAACTCATACCAGGTTTTTAACATAAATAACCAGAATAATGATTAATAGTCATAAAGCTAAATCATTTTATTCCATTGAGGGGCTCTACTAAGGAACCACGAAGAAATATCTCATTCATCTATCCACATAGGGTCATAAGTCACTGATCCACACAGGGTCATATGACATCAATCATCACAGGTTTATAGGCGACTGATCGACGATGGGCCACTCTAAGGCCGGTCCTCATCGAGTCGTGCTACTACTAATCCACACAAGGTCATAAGTCGTCGATCCACATAGGGTCATAAGTTGTCGATCCACACAGGATCATAAGTCATTGATCCATATAGGGTTTCATGTACACAATCCACTAAATTTGATAAGTTACCGATCCACAATTGGCTACATAATGGATGGTCCACATCAAGTCGTGCTACAGTTAATCCACATAGGTCCATTCTGATGCCGATCCAGAAAGGGTTGAATGTTACTTGAAAACCAGCCACATAATTCTCACACATTGTGTGCATGAGTTTCCTAGAAACCTCTCTTTATGATATCGGTCATACCTTGTAATTCCCTGATCCCAATTACCTAGAGTTGGTGCATTATTACATAACATTGGCATGATCACAAGAAAGATCAAATATCGAAAGACCGATTGGTTTGGTAGCCTTGGAAACACTAGATATATTCATAAGTCTTACATTACATCATAAAGTGAAAAACTACTACAACAATATATTGTCTCCATATTCCACACTCATATCCCCACATAATATCCCTGCAGGTCATTCATAATTTAATTCTTCACTTCCTGAGAAAAATAAAACATAGAAAAGCGGTGAGCTCAAATGCCCAGTAAGGATAACAATATAGTGAAAACTTTCATAAATAAGAATAAACATTTAAGGCAATGTATAACTAAAACAAAAGCCTTTTAAACTTGAACTTCAACATAGTATGGCAAAATTAAAATGAAATAATTCCATTTACTTATTCACATTGATATTCTACTAATCGAATAATCACATGCAATATCAATAACCACTTTCATAATGATGGAATGCATATTGCCAGACTATTATAACCACATAGCCAAGGCCTCGTGCCAAGACTACAAATAAAATTTTTCCAAGGCCTTGTGACAAGACACTAGTTTGTCTCATGAGACCTACAGATGCATCGAGGAGCCATAGCAGGCTCCACCTATCACATATTTAGTCCAATGCATTCCCATATGAAAAGGCTTAAACATAACATAAACATTCGTATTAAAACTAGGATACGAAATGTAAATACTTTATCCATAAACCATGAATGGTATAAAAATAACACATACATAGTCAAACATATCACAAAACCTTCAATTCAATATAGTTGTTTTGTTTCATAATAAATCAACTTCAAATAAGCATAAAATCCATCAAAGGATGTTGACATAGATGAAATCAAAACTCTTTTTAGAGAAATATCACTTTCTATTTTGAAATAATTTAAGAGTCATATATTTATAAAATAAATAATTTTATTTGAAAATATTCTTATAAGCTTGTAAGGGAAGCTTCGACGATTTTATAACGGCGGAAAATAGCGGCACCCACTGTATAAGTTAAAAAAACATTCTTACCATAATTTTGTCGAAAAGGTTAAAAAGAACCTTGATTGGAAAACGACTGAAAGATTCCTTTATAAACCTCATATAAAAAGTAAAAAAAGGTTATAAATGACATTAATCCATATTTGAGTAAATAGTAAAAATGTTTTGAAACTCATTTTTATGAAACATGGATGTGGATGATAAAGAGATCCCAGTAGATTATTACGTATAAACAACCTCGGATAATGAAGAGATTGCGAAATAAACCCTTACCTTGTACTTTTACTTGGTTGGGGTATTTTAACCTCTTGTATAATGGTGAAATAATTGTTATTAAATTATACAAGAATCATATACATTAATATGATATCATATATGGTCTTTTAACATTGATTTGTTAATAATATCTTAGTATTATGGTCGTTTCAGGTGTTAACTTACTCATTTTATTTTATATGTTTTGTTACGTAAGCCATTTTTTTAATGGATAGGTTGTATATTATTCATATCCATAATGATATAAAGTCCTTAAACATCATTTTTAAATCAAAAAATGATAATTATACATGAATGGATATGATAGAGAATTAATCTCATCGCGTTCGTGGAGACGGTAGTCCGTACGTACGCACGAGCGACAATATCACTCTTTTGATATTAAAATAATATATAAATGGATGATATATCAAATATACAGAATAATTAACATGTTATATTTATTATTTACATGAGTTACACATCATTATTATACCCATCCAAATAATAATATATTGAATAACAATTACACCACGACGTGGAGACGGTAAGTTGTACGTACGCACGTATGGTGACATGTTATTAAAAGGGTGAAAGAATATAGAATATGGTTGTACCATATTTATAATAACATCACAGTATATATTTGGTACTAGAGTTATTATTTTAGAATGGTAAAAACAATGGAAGAAGAAGTGGAAGAAGAAAGGAACTTGGAAAAGGGTGGTGAAATCATTACCTCTTCTACGAGTTCTTCTATTTGATTTGATCAAAAGGGTTCCTTAGGTTTCCTTTCTGATCAAAATAATGCCTCTAGGTTGTAGTGAGGTAATTCGGGAGAGTATCTGGGCAGTGTTTGGCCGAACCAAATGGCTTTTAAGGTGTGAAGAAATGAGAAGGAAGAGTGCCCTTTTATAAGAGTGTTGAGGGGCACCTTTGTAAAATCAAGAAATATTAATTTATAATAAATTAATATTGGGTTTATAATGGATCAAAAGTTGAATATTCTAAGTTTAATGTGGGGATAGGTCGAAATATATTCAACCAATAGAATTTATACTGGTTTGGGTTACTATATTATCCTTATCATTAAGTATTAACTCTAAGATAATTAGTTTCACTTTTACAATGTCTCTTTGTATTTTTATATTATATGGTTAATAAACATACCATATACATCCAAACGACCCCCAAGTGGTCCATTAATGATACAAAAATCATGATATAAGCCTCTTGGTGGATCCTTAGATTTTTAGGAATTTAATATCAATTAATAATATAATATATTTTTGAAAACTCTTTTTTGTCAATTTTGACACTATTCAATTGTTGATTTTTGTGAAACTCATAACTGAATGATTACTTCGACCAAAGTTAATTAAATAATTCCTAACATGTCATATTAAAATATAAAATTAGTGTAATTCATAAAAAGTCTCAAATTATATTTATTTGTGTATTTATAATATCAATTATTGTTTTCTTCACTATTATGGTAATTACTACATCATCATTATGTCATAAATAAATTAACTTATTTAAAGCCTGAAAATTATAAATAAAATATCATTATATAGGAAATATTTTTAGATTTCTAATGAATATTTATAGTCTAAAATCCAACATGTATAACCCTATGTAAAATTTGTTTTTCTAAAAGATATATGCTTATGTCATTTTTGTACTTATTTTAACTTAATTAAAATTAAGTGTCCCTATCACCAACAAGTGGCTCCATGGGGTCCCAAAATAGACCCCAAGATGCCTATGGTCAAACATGTATCAACAAATAAGGCTATAAAATGTTTTATGGTAATTTAGTATTATTATAATATTATTTTTCGACCCTTATTTACCGGATTTACCTTTAACCATGGTAAATAAAATATTTACCGCAGTAATTATTCACAATGTCTAAAAATAAAAGTTACCTATTTGAAAAATTTGAACATCATGATTCCAAATATGTAACCCATTTTTCAAAATTCAAAACACAGAAGTGGCAGAAATTAAATTAAAATTAATTCTCATTGTTAAAACAAAAAGCGTGTTTTTAAGAGATAATAACTATCAAAATATTTACACTTGTTTATGTCCGGTTTAATTGTAAAATTATGTCCAATGACAAACATTGTATTAAATGGTAAAAATATATTCTAAATATACTTTAAAACCTATCAAATTCATAATTTATCACTATTAATTATTTTGATTAAAAATGTTGTTTTTAATTAAAATTTAGTTATTTTCACTATTCATCAAAATATTAAAGTTATCCAAAAAGTACCAAAATTTCACCTTAGGCTAAATTCGATATTCCGAATCCAAAAATGAAGTCAATTTTGAAATATATATAATTTCAAAAAGTAGGTATTACTATTCATAACGGCTAGTTTGAATGGTTATGGTGTGTTAGAACTCAGTGTTGCGTACAACACACGCTATCACATTATTCGAAGAGAAGCGTACCGTAAAAGCTTGGGGTGTTACATTCTTGCCTCCTTCAAATAATATCGTTCTCGAAATTTCCAGAATACTACCGCATGAAAAGATTCAGATGGTTCTTCAACATATGTTCCTGGGGTTCCCACGTTGCATCTTCCATCTTATGGTTTCTCCACAAAACTTTTACCAGACGAGTCGTCCGGTTTCTCAGTACTTGTTCTCTCATATCTAGAATCCTGAAGGGCTCTTCGCAATAAGACATATCGGGTTCCAGTTCTAATTCCTCGTAAGTGAGTATATGTGTTGGGTCAGGCATGTATTTCCTCAACAGAGATACGTGGAACACATCGTGAACTTTGGAGAGACTTGGCGACATTGCCAATCGGTAAGCTACAGCCCAAATTCGTTCTAGAATTTCGAAAGTTCCGATGTACCTGGGAGTCAATTTACCTTTCTTACCAAAACATATAACTCCCTTCCATGGAGATAACTTTAGGAAAACTTGATCACCGACTTGAAATTCCAAATCCTTCCTTCGATTATCGACATAGCTCTTCTGCCTACATTGAGCTGGTTTGATGTGATTTTGGATTACGTTCACCTTTTCCATCGTTTCCTCCACCAGTTATGGGCCTACAAGTTTTCTTTCACCAATGTAATCCCAACAGGTTGGTGTACGACATCTCTTTCCATATAACGCAAAATATGGTTCCATATGAATACTCGAATGGCAGATATTGTTATAGGAAAATTATAACAGAGGTAAATATTGATCCCACATACCCTGAAAGTCAATTGAAAAAGATCTCAGCATGTCTTCTGAGGTTTGAATTGTTCGGTCTGATTGTCCATCTGTCTGAGGGTGGTAAGCAGTGCTGAAATGAAGTTCAGTATCCAAGGATTTCTAAAGACTTTTCCAGAATCTTGAAGTATTATGGGGATCACGATCAGAAACAATCGATAGGGGTACTCCATGAAGTCTCACAACTTCATTAATATATAGTCTTGCTAGACGTTCTTGTGGTAGATTTTCTCTTATAGAAATCAAATGTTCTGACTTGGTAAGACGATCAACAATAACCCATATTGCATCATTCCTTCTAGGATTCTTTGGTAGCCCCATGACAACGTCCATCGTAATATTGTCCCATTTCCACTCTGGTATGGGAAGAGGTTGCATGACTCCTCCAGGCTGTTTCCTTCCAGCTTTCACTTGTTCGAAAACCATACATCTTGACACAAAATCAGAAATATCCCTCTTCATGTTGTCCCACCAAAAATGTTCCTTCAAATCTCTATACATTTTTGTGCTCCCATGTTGTATAGAAAAATTTGAACTATGAGCATCATCCAACAATTCCCTTTTTAGATCAGGTATATCGAGAACACAAAGTCTCTACCCTAATTTAAAATTTCCATTTTCATACACAAAGTCTCTCAATCTCCCATCATTCACAGCTTTAATCTTCTTTTGAAATTCTTCATCATCGGTCTGAGAAATCTTAATCCTTTCTAGTAAATATGGTTTGGCAACCATTTGATAAAGCATTGATGTTTCACCTTCACTGGTTATTCCAATGTCCATCTTCACTAGATCCATGAAAATTGGATCCCTTTCAATTCTCATATTGTTCAAAACTTCATTATCTTTTCTTCTCAAAGCATCTTCCACCTTGTTTTCTTTCCCTGGGTGGTAGTGTATCGTGAAGTCATAATCCTTGAGTAATTCAAGCCATCTCCTTTTCCTCATGTCGAGTTCTTTTTGTGAGAAAATATACTTTAAACTCTTGTGATCAGTATAAATCTAACATTATTCACCATAGAGGTAGTGCCTCCATATCATCAAAGCAAAGATCACAGCTACTAACTCGAGATCATGAATAGGATAGTTTTGTTTATGAATTTTCAACTATCGTGATGCATAGGCAATAACCCTATCATTCTGCATAAGGACACAACCATGTCCTTTCTTCGATGCATCACTATAAATAACGAACCCATCATTCCCCGATGGTAGATTCTATATAAGAGCATTGACTAATCTTTTCATCACTTCTTTGAAACATTCATCACACTCTTTTGTCCAAAAAAATTTACCCCCTTTACATGTGAGCTTCGTTAATGGGTTAGTCAATTGGGCAAAATTCTGCATGAATCGTCGATAATAACCTGCCAAACCAATAAAACTACGTACCTCGTTATACTCGTCGGTGCTGGCCATTCGTGGATTGCCTTAGTTTAGAAGGATCAACAGAGATTCCATCTTTAGAGACAATAGGGCCATGAAAATAAATCTCTTGAAGCCAGAAATCACACTTGCTAAACTTCCCATATAATTCATGTCTTCTCAGAGTCTTCAAGATAATTCGCAAGTGATTTTCATGATCTTCATAGCTTTTTGAGTATACAAAGATATCATCAATAAATACCACCAGAAGTTCATCGAGATACTCCTTGAAAACTCTTCTAATCAGATCCATGAATATAGAGGGTGCATTAGTCAATCCAAAAGGCATTATAGAAAACTCTTAATGCCCGTACCTGGATTGAAATGCTGTCTTCAGAATTTATTCCTTCTTCACACACAACTGAAGGTATCCAGATCAAAGGTCAATCTTTGAAAATTATTGAGCTCCATGCAGTTGGTCAAATAAATCATCAATGCGTGGTAGGGGATACTTGTTCTTTATTGTTATAGCATTGATCTCCCTGTAGTCGATACATAACCTCATAGATCCGTCTTTCTTTTTAACAAAAAGAACAGGGGCTCCCCATGGAGAAACACTAGGGAGAATAAATCCCTTATTACTCAATTCCTCTAGTTGTTTTTTTAGTTCAACTAATACTACAGTGGTCATTCTATAATGGGACTTTGATATAGGCCTTGATCCAGGAATTAAATCAATGGAAAAATCAACTTCTCGTTCTAGAGGATGTCCAGGTAAATCTTCCAGAAATACATCTATATATTCTTTCACAATAAGTACATACTCTATTTGAACATTCCATTACTCACCCACAGTAATTTCTTTCTCTTCCTCCCCAATAATTGAATTTAGTTGATCTACTGGGGGTGGATCTAGATAATAATTAGGTGGTGACGATTCTGCTCTAAAGATAAGGTGTTCCTTATCATCATCATCAAAAATCGTAACCTCATTCTTCTTACAATAAATCATCACATCAAAGTCTGAAATCCAGTCCATACCGAGGATTATATCGAACTCAATCATAGGTATGACGATGAGATCAAAAGATAACGAACATTTATGTGCTCTAATGGGGACTGATTCACAAAACTCTGTTGCAATGATACTTCCCTTATGAGTTTCAACTGACAACACCCTTGTTAAATCAAATTGAAAATATCTAATTTTCATAGCAAACTGGGAAGATATGAAACAATGCGATGATCCAGAATCAAATAATGAATTTTCTAAACTTGAGGTAACCATTAAATTACATGCCACCACGTCTTTCAGAGCTTTTACCTCAGCAGCAGTGATAACATAATCTTGTCCTTGATCCCTTGGCCTATTCTGGGGTATGTTCTCCTAACGCTTAGGAAATTCATTTGCATAATACCACATCTCCATGAAATTGTAGCACTGAACGTTGGTGGCTTCCTTCTTCCCCTTGCAATCAAGAGCTTGGTGGTCTTTTTCACCACACCTATAACAGACTCTCGTTCCCTTCAAGCAAGTACCAAGATGTTTCTTCACACATTTACCACAAGATGGATATTCAACCTTTCCCTTCTTCCCCTTATTTCCATTCCCAGATTGATCAGTAGGTCTCTTCTTCTCTTGCTTTTCTTTACAGCCATAAGACTTAGAGAATTCTTTTTCGGTCTTGATAGCACATGAGACAATGTCTTTATATAACGAAAATTATTGTGATACTAATGCTCAATAGAGAAATGGTTTTAACCCATAAAAGAAATGACCAATCTTACTTCTTGGGTTCGTATATAATCTCCAGCATATCTTTCTAACCATGAAAAGTTATCCTCATACTTTGGGACATTCTCATCCTCCTTTTGTCTCAGACTCAGAAACTGCCTTTCCATATCTTCTCGTTGGTCGTGAGGAAAGTATTTTTCTAAAAATAGATCTTTGAACTCCCTCCATTCCATATTTGATACTTCATCATCTTCCTTTCTATTTTGAATCAATGACCACCATTGATCAACATCTCCAGTGAGGCGGTAAACTACCATGATAACTTTTCCCCTTTCACTACTCCCCAAAGCTTGAAATGTTTTCTCTAGAGAATTTATCCATTGCTCAGCTACTAATAGATTTGTAATCCCATTGAAAGTTGGTGTTTGTTGCCTCATGAATTGATCTAACATTGATCCTCCATGCTGCGGATCAGGGTGATCCATACGGGTAAGGTTATTATTCATAACCTGAGTGAGTTGTCCCAGTATGGTGATTAGCTGATCGGCACCAGCTACATCACCAAATCCACTATAATTATCTTGAGCATGAGGGAAATCCCTACATGGAGTGCATGCATTGATACAGTTTCCATTTCTTTTACTTGGCACCATTTCTAAACAATGGCATAAACTAGATCAGTTTATGAATCAAAATACATAATCCCATACTTATAAAACACTTAACATAAATTTAACTATTTATGGATATAATCCATAATCATAAGAATGTTTTCTATGAGGAAGTATATACTCATAAACCCTTTATAATGATTTGCAAAAAAATGAGAGTTATCCTAAGCATATCCCTCAGGAGGGCCGTAACCAAGAGTGAACCAAGGCCCGTTGTCGTGCACCAAGTCCCGTTCGAGTCTATCTCAAAGCGGTGTTTTCGGGTTTTACCCCTAGGTACATTTATGCTAGAGCCGCCTCTACCTACTTGTATCCATACTGGGATGTATTGCTCAGAAAACTCAAAAAATCTCTTCAATACCAAAATTCTAGGAAGTTATTCTATACTAATCCTCAAAGTTCATCTTAGGTCTACGTGATCTAATCAGAGATTATCTAAATATAGCTTCCATGTTTTGTACTAAAATTCCTCTGATACCAACTGTAACGCCCTGACCCCAGTTACCTAGAGTCGGTACATTATTTCATAACATTGGCATGATCATAAGAAAGATCAAATCTCGAAATACCGATTGGTTTAGTAGCCTTGTAAACACTAGTTATATTCATAAGTCTTACATTACATCATAAAGTGAAAAACTACTACAACAACATATTGTCTCCATATTCCACACTCATATCACCACATAATAACTCTGCAGGTCATTCATAATTTACTTCTTCACTTCCTGGAAAAAATAAAACATAGAAAAGGGGTGAGCTCAAATGCCTAGTAAAGATAACAATATAGCGGGAGCTTTCATATATAAGAATAAACATTTAAGGAAATGTATAACTAAAACAAAAGCCTTTTAAACATGAACTTCAACATAGTATGGAAAAAGTAAAATTAAATAATTCTATTTACATGTTCACATGGATATTCTACTAATCGAATAATCACATGCAATATCAATAACCACTTTCATAATGATGGAATGCATAATTCTAGACTATCATAACCACATAGCCAAGGCTTCGTGCCAAGACTAAAAATAAGATTTTTCCAAGGCCTTATGACAAGACACTAGTTTCTCTCCTGAGACCTACCGATGCATCGAGGAGATATAGCGGGCTCCACCCGTCACATATTAAGTCCAATGCATTCCCATATGAAAACGTTTAAACATAACATAAACATTCGTATTGAAACTAGCATACGAAATGTAAATACTTCATCCATAAACCATGAATGGTAAAAAAATAACACATCCATAGTCTAACATATCACAGAACCTTCAATACAATATATAAGTTTTGGTTTATAATGAATCAACTTCAAATAAGCGTAAAATCCATCAAAGGATGTTGACATAGATGAAATCAAAACTCTTTTTAGAGAAATATCCCTTTCTATTTTGAAATCATTTAAGAGTCATATATTTATAAAATAAAACATTTTCTTTGAAAATATTCTGATAAGCTTGTAATGGAAGCTTCGAAGATTTTATAACAGCAGAAAATAGCCACACCCACCGTATAAGTTAAAAAAACATTCTTACCTTAATTTTGTCAAAAAGGTTAAAAAGAACCTTGTTTGGAAAACGACAGAAAGATTCCTTTATAAACCTCTTATAAAAAGTCAAACAAGGGTATAAATGAATTTAACCCATATTCTAGTAAATAGTATAAATGTTTTGAAATTCATTTTTACGAAACATGGATGTCGATGATAAAGAGATCCCAGAAGATTATTACGTATAAACAACCTCAGATAATGAAGAGATTGTGAAATAAACCCTTACCTTGTACTTTTCCTTATTTTGGGTAGTTTAACCTCCTGTATAATGGTGAAATAATTGTTATTAAATTATACAAGAATCATATTCATTAATATGATATCATATATGATTTTTTAGCATTGATTTTTTAATAATATCTTAGTATTATCGTCGTTTTGGGTGTTAATTTACTCATTTTATTTTATATGTTTGGTTATGTAAGACATGTTTCTAATGGATAGGTTGTATATTATTCATATCCATAAAGATATCAAGTCCATAAACATCATTTTTAAATCATAAATTGATAATTATACTTGAATGGATACGATGGAGAATGAATCGCATCGCATTCATGGAGACGGTAGTCCGTACGTATGCACGAGCGACAATTTCATTCTATTGATATTAAAATAATATATAAATGGATGTTATATCATATATACAGAATCATTAACATGTTATATTTTTATATTAACATGAGTTACACATCATTATTATACCCATCCAAATAATAATATATTGAATAACAATTACACCACGACGTGGAGACGGTAAGCCGTACGTACGCACGTATGTTGACATGTTATTCAAATGGTGGATAGAATACTGAATATGGTTTTACAATATTTATAATAACATCATAGAATATATATGGTACTGTATTTATTATTTTAGAATGGTAAAAACAAAGGAAGAAGAAGTGGAAGAAGAAAGGAACTTGGAATAGGGTGATGGAATCATTACCCATTCTTCGAGTTCTTCCTTTTGATTTGATCAAAAGGGCTCCGTAGGATGGATTTATGATCAAAATAAGGCCTCTAGGTTGTAGTGAGGGAAGTTGGGAGAGTATTTGGGCAGAGTTTGGACGAACCAAAAGGCTTTGAAGGTGTGAAGAAATGAGAAAGAGGAGTTCCCTTTTATAAGAGGGGTGAGAGGCACCTTTGGAAAAGCTAGAAATATTAATTTATAATAAATTCATATTCGGTTTCTAATGGCCCAAAAGTTGATTATTCAAAGGTTAAGGTGGGGAGAAGTAGAAATATATTCAACCAATAGAATTTAGACAGGTTTGGGTTACTATATTAACCTTATCTTTAAGTATTAACTCTAAGTTAATTAGTTTCACTTTTACAATGTCTCTTTGTATTTTTATATTAAATGGTTAATAAACATACCATATACATAAAAGAGACCCCCAAGTGGTCCATTAATGATAAAAATATCATGATATAAGTCTCTTGGCCGAAACATAGATTTTTAGGAATTTAATATCAATTAATAATATAATATTTGTTTAAAAACTCTTTTATGTCAATTTTGGCACTATTCAATTGTTGATTTTTGTGAAACTCATAACAGAATGATTACTTCTACCGAAGTTAATTAAATCATTCCTAACATGTCATATTAACTTATAAAATTAGTTTAATTTATAAAAAGTCTCACATTATATTTATTTGTGTATTTATAATATAAATTATTTTAGTTTTTCACTATTATGTTAATTACTGCATCATCATTGTGTCAAAAATAAATTATATTATTTAAAGTCAAAAAATAATAAATAAAATATCATTATGTAGGAAATACTTTTATATTTCTAATGAATATTTGTAGTCAAAAATAGAACATATATAACCCTATGAAAAAATTGTTTTTCTAAAAGATATATGCTTTTGTCATTTTTGTACTTATTTTAACTTAATTAAAATTCAGTGTCCCTATCAACTACAAGTGGCTCCATGGGGTCCCAAAATCGACCCAAAGATGCTTATGGTCGCAAAGGTATCAAAAAATAAGTATAGGACACGTTTTAGGGTAATTTAGTATTATTATAATATTATTTTTTGACCCTTATTTACCGGATTTACCCTTAATCATAGTAAATAGAATATTTACCGCAGTAATTATTCAAAATGTCTAAAAATAAAAGTTACCTATTTACACAATTTGAACATCTTGATTCCAAATATGGAACCCATTTTTCCAAATTCAAAACAAATAAGTGTCAGAAATTAATTGAAATTAATTCCCGTTGTTAAAACAAAAAAGTGTGTTTTTAAGAGATAATAACTATCAAAATATTGACACTTTTTGATGTCCGGTTTAATTGTAAAATTATGTCCAATGACCAAAATTGTATTAAATGGTAAAAATATATTGTAAATATACTTTGAAACCTCTAAAATTCAAAATTTATCACTATTAATTATTTTGATTAAAACAGTTGTTTTTAATTAATATTTAGTAATTTTCACTATTCATCAAAATATTAAAGTTATCCGAAAAGTACAAAAATTTCCCCATAGGCTAAATTAGATATTCCAAATCCAAAAATGAAGTCTATTTTGAAATATATATAATTTCAAAAAGTAGGTATTACTATTCATAACGGCTAGTTTGATTGGTTATGGTTTGTTAGAACTCAGTGTTGCGTAAAACACATGCTATCGCATTATTCAAATAGAAGCATACCAAAGAAGCTTGGGGTGTTGCATAACTCAACCCCAAAAAAGTCAAATTAAAATGGTATCTTGATGAAACACCTTTTCATATGTGTTACGACATAATAGGTGGCATGCCAATCGGAATCCTGGTCTGTAAGTTATATGCATTTTAGTGATGCAGGACCGGCTAGATTTTAGTCCGATATAACCTGGCCATACTACAACATTTTCCAAAACCCATAAGAAGTATCTCAAAATGACTAATAAATTCAACATGATCCTATTCCATTGATGGTTCGTCAAACGGACGTCAAGTTTAGACGATAAGCCCCATTATGTGAAACTGGTATACAATGGGTCCGGGTCCGGACCGACTCGGTCTGACCGAGCAGACCCGGTCTGCAGGGCCCATCCCAAACTGGCTAGGCTCGACCTGGTCTAACTGGGCCTGGTCTAGAAAAACAGGCCATGGCCCTGGGCCACTGGCAGTTGGCAAGGCCCGACATGCCTGCTAGGAACAGGTGTGTACTGCCCTCCTGAACGAATGTGGTCCATTTAGGCTCACCAAATGGCATGGCCAGGCTGGCGCCGCCCCTCCAACTGACCAGTCTAGTTGATCAGTCTAGTTTGGGACCCATGGTCCAGATCCACCTCTTCCATGGGAGGAGTTGTGACACCACCTCCACGACACGTTTCTGTGGAATGCCACCCGCTTCAAAGCAGCTGTCGATGGCTGGCCGCCCCCTTTGTCCACCACTGCACCTTCAGGCGCCACCCCTCATCACAGCCAATGATGGCCGGCCACCTTTGCTGGTTGGTGGTCCCATCACTTTGGTGGTATTGCACCTATGGAACTTCTGCGGGCCACCAGTGATGTTTTGGTGGTCATATTTTCCTCCTGACTATCCCTATGCGCCTTCCAGGATGTCACCATCATTGTGTGGCCCACGGTTTAATCTAAATACCATATAGGTTGGTCTCCCATGGAGAACACAATCAATACTGAGATTGGAAGAGGGTCAGGGCCTTTTTTCATTTGGCATGTACCCTCTGTATTTGCATCATATCTTGGTAAGGGTTCAACGTCATAAAAAGGAGATGAATCTTAAAACCAGAAAACAAAACCCCTACCTCTAACTCATTAGAAGACGTTTTAGATGGGGGAGATGAACCCACATTCGAAGGAGTTAATGGTCACACATCTTTGTCTGGTTCAAACCCTCCAACAGTCATCAAATCTCCATTCTACATTGTTGGAAGATGTCACAGACAATTAGTCCGAGGTTCCTCTCATGAGTGACCAAAACTGATGCCCATTCTTTGTTTAAATATAATAGAGGGAACCACCCACATTGCATTTCATTAATGTGGTTAATTAATGAACTACAATTAGTGATCCATTAATACAATTAATGTCATTGTTACACAACCCTAAGGTAATGTCATTAAATGAATTCCATTCAATCCAGATATTACATCACAGTCCCACCACTATCGCTCAACTGTTACATGGAAAGAATAAAACAACATTGGAGTTATTTTATCGTTATTTTTCTAATGTCCAAAAATTAACATTTTCATCCGACCCTTTCTAATCAATGTTAATCTACACCTAAGAGAATCCCAGTGATGGGAATCCAATAGTTTCCTCAGATATTTAATCGGAGCATCAGTTCAAAAGATAACAATTGTTGCACTCACGTTTACCGAACGTACCTTTAAAAAAGTTAAAAAATTATAAACAGTCACCCTAAACCAGCACCGGTCAAAGTTAGGCATCTCTTAAGGGGAAAACGGCCTTACAAGCTCAACTTTACTCTCATATTTCCAATCTGATTTACTGTTTATGAGTTATAAGGATTTGAAAATAAACAAATTTTTATATTATTATTTTATTTACTGCCAAAAATTAACATGCAATATTGTCCCACATCGACCAATGTTAGGATCTGGATAAGGAATGTATACTCTCATCAGTTCAATGGTTTTCTCATAATTTCAATCCGAGTCACTGTTCATGTGTTATAAGGATTTGAAAATTAATATTTTTTATTTAATTTTTTTATTTATAGTAATGCCATTTTTGGGTTTTCTCACTGGCGACCTTTGCCGACAATTCTTAAGTCACGCCTAGGGTAAAATCACCATCCTAAATGCAATAGTGCTATTAGATTTATGATTTGAGCACCCATTTAAGGGATATTACACTTTTTTTGGAAAACTATTCACGCATGTTATTTAATGCATTACATTTTTTGATGGATCATTCTAGGCACTTCAGGCCTTTGAATAATGTGCCATCAATTTTCACAGTCTCATAATAATTCAATATAAGGAAAAAAATTATAAGGAATTTCTAGGTCCTTAAAATTTCATTTGTGATGTCATCACATTTCCACTCAAATTGGTTATTGGGTAGGTTTATCCAAAATCTAGACATTGGATAACAATAATGGGACAATTATGGATAGATAGTTTTAAACACTCTAACACATAAATATTAAACCATGAAATTTCAAGGGATGACTCATAAATGATATATATTCCCTAATTTATGAATTTCTTTACTGATATATAAGTTATTTAGGATCTTTTTAATAATATAAAATAGTGTTGAAATATTTATTCCTATATATAATGATGGTAAATAAATTATGAATTAAAAAAATCATATTCCTCAAGAGTATCAAAGTTTGTGTGAAGAAAGGACTATATTTAGGAATTAGGTGAAGACCAATTATAGCACAATACCCGCTTTTCATTGTTATTACCCCTATCTACCTCGGTATCAGATCCACATCCACTTATCGTATCTCGATAGGTATGTATTTACATGTAAAAAAATTACTCTATACATTAAATAAATTTATTGATTCTTTATTATGATTATAATTATATGTTGGTATTTCGCTATATTTTTTTATTTATATTCCCAAAAATAACAACAACTCACTTTGATAAAAACTGTGATGACCCATATTTTATTTCACCTTAGTTCATGAATTGTTACATAACTCTACATAAAGAAAAATCTTAAAATATCCTAGATCATAGTGTATTTGGAATATTAGGAACATATAACCTGAACCTAAAACATGGATATAAAAAAATTATTGAATAATTCTTTATCACCGTTCTTCCAAAATTGCATGAGATAACCTAGGAATGTACCTAAAAAATGGGTTATATAGGAATCATATCAATGGAATAAACAAATAATAGCATAAGGTAATTTAGTAAATGAGATCCATGAGGAAATTAAAGATAACACAAGAGGGGTTAAAATCATAATATTGAACAATGAAGTATGATATAACAAGATAACAAAAAGGAATCATGGGAATGTGGTGAAAAAATAAATCATTTCATAAACATAAATCAAGGATTACTACTAATAAAACAACACATAGTGGATGAAGTCCCATATTGAATTAGGTGTCCACTAATACTATATATGTTTTCCCATGAGACTGAAACATTACCGGATAAGATTGAGCACTAAATGGGTTCACCCATTATAATATGAACATGATCACGAGTACCACACATATTATTCAACCTAAGGAAATATTTCATCAAATTTAATCCCATGATTAAGGATTTTGTGTTAAATAAATGGATATACCCAACAATTATGGATAGATATAAATAATAAAATACTGTTCAATTGAAATGGTTATGGGTGTTCATAATAAAAAATCATGGTATTGAAAAATGAGATGACAATATTGGAAGTATAACGGGGGTACATACTAATTCATGGGAGGGATTAATGAAAGTAAGAGGGTTATACCATTATATATAAATCATAAGGATAGTAATATTAATTTTCAATAAAATACCCCGACGTGGTTAAATTAAAATCAAATGACATAACATAATGTATGTTCTTAAAAAATCAAGAGCAGGAGATGATCCCTTTCAATGAGAGGCTTCTTATTAAACATTTATAGGACATTATTAAGTGGTTAGGGACATTGGGAGTGTAATATTATGGTAATTGAATAATAATATTATGATAAAATATTTTTTCATGAAGTGGAATGTTGTTTTTGTGGGTTTATATAGAAAAAGAGAGGATACTTATTTATTAATTTTCAAATATGTATTTTTACCTTATATGATAATGTTATAAAACCAAAATCCATAGTAGGGTTTTTCCATGAATTCTACCCATGTAGATGGTTTTTATTAATTTTACATTTTTAGGAACTAATATCATTAATATAGTAGCCTTGGTGATGTTTAAGTGATTCATGTTTATAAGGAATTGATTTTAAAACAATAAAATACAGTATTGGTTTTGTAGGATTTATGAATGGTTCTAAAAAATATTCATAGAAACACAAAAGAAGAAAAAAATATTAGTGTTTTAATACCTTTTACTGAATCTATTTCATCACTTTTGGGTCATTATGATGATATAATTCACACTATATATTTACACAATGTTTAATAGAGACCCAAAAATTTGAATATATTCTGAAATTATTAAAAAATAATAGTTGGGTATTTTCAATGTGTTTATTTAAAAAGTAATATTTATTTCATAATAGTTTTTATCTATTTATTATAATTTATTATTTTAATTAAAAATTCCAAATTTACTGGAAGATACATATTTATTGACAATACCATCTTTCAAACAAATATAAAAAAATTTACATTGACTATGTAAAATTATATTGAAATTTATATTTAAAAAATATTATTGAATAATAATATATTATTACAATATCATTCATTTAAAATATTCATAACATTGCTAAAAGGTGTGGATTGATCGAAACTAAATATTATCCAAAATTAAAATGTGTGTTTCATAATATGAAAATATTTTTTTTCAAACATGTTATTTAATCAGTATAACGTAAATATAAATGGAAACTTATAATCATTATTTTATTAAAATAATTTATATAAATATTCGCATTGTTATGGTCTTGGTTCATAACCCATTACAGAAGTGAAATATCTAAGGGTATGACGTGCGGTGGTGTTATTTTCTCGGTGTGGTTTTGCATACAATGATTGGATTGTGATATCAATTATCATGATCATCTATAAAAAATGGTTTTTCTCATTCCTTAGTTGTTGAATCTCTAATTTGTCTTTGTAAAAAACACCACATTCAATAAATTGTGATTTATGATTTAAAAGTGTAAATTTTCATTCATATAGAATTATTTGGGTCAAATAAATATTGTTTTTAAAATATTCTCATTGAAATTTTTCAAATGTGATTTTTTATAATTTTCTTATGTCTCTAAAAATAAATGTAAGGACCCAAAAATTTATATTTTAGTCCCTTTGGTGATTAAAATAAATTATCTATTATGTAATGTGGTTACAGAAAACACATGCACTAATATGTTTATTTTTGAATTTTATATGTTATATCCATTAGGATTTTAATACCATTAACCATTATAAATATTGATTATATAGTGAATTTATAGTGATAATAAGATTATTATATATTATGGGTTTTGATAATGATCAATTCATATATATGAAATAAGGGTTAAACTCAACTAGATGGATCATACACTATGATGACCATTTCTCTAAGCTTCTGAGATTGATACTATTATTAGGATTTTCTCTTGACCATGCCATAACCAAGATTCAATAGGTAAATCAAGAGTGAACCCTGTTATATGTAAATTTATAGCTCATCAATGTCATGTACTTAACATTATACGACAACCCACCCCATGAAAATCCCACTACTGCACACGATACCCATAAGGAGTTCACTACTGCAATAAAGGGATATTTATCAAGACAGTAACAATGTGAATCTGTATAATTATATTCTAAAAAAATTAATGATAATATTTATCCTTTTTATTTAATACTTTAGATTCATTAAATAAATATAATTATAAAAATTATATTTCGATGTGATGAAATACGAAATTTCATTTTTTTGACGTGTATAGTAACAATAAAAAAACTCATTTAATAAGTTCAATTTTTTTAAATGAATGGTATTTAAAAAAAATATTATTATAATTTAATATTTATTAAATATAAATTATAATATAATTTTATTTAGTCAAACATTACTTCTATTAGCGTTAGAAAACATATATTGTAACAACCCAGTTGTTGTCAAAACAACTTTTAATTTTTTATTTCAAATAATAAATTTTCTAATATATAGAATTAGTTTGTTAAAAATATTCTTATTTTTTAAATAATATTATTGAAATTATCAAATTTTTATTTTTTCATAATTTTCATAAACATTATATAATTTTTGTTAATATTTAATTCAATATAAATATATTATGTGTATTATTACATAAAAATATAGTAGAAGTGATGTAAGATATGCTATAAAATGTCTCGAAGAAGAAATATATATTTGAAATTTAAAATAATAATTTAAGGTTATTTATTTATTTTTATAATTCCATAATGAAACCTCTAAAACCTATATTATAATTCATGTTTGTAAAATCAATTCTGTATAAACATGTATTACTTCAATATCAGTAAGGGCATTATTTTAATAATATTGGTTATTAAACATGTAAAATAATGAAAAACACTTCATTTTGGTAGAAACCTAGGGAAAATACATTAATTGGTATACTGATTTGATTACATTATCACACTAAGTCCAAAATTAATGTTTGGATATTAATAATAAAATATCTTTAGTTATTCTATATAAACCCACACAACATTTCATTCTCATTCACTAAAAATCTTATATAATGATGGTACTATACCATACCCCCTATATATCCCTCCAAAGCTTCCCCAAGATTATTATATGCTCCTACAAATACTTTATAAACACCCTCACATGGTAAGGGATCCCCACATTCCCCTCATTATTCAAGAACCTCCTTTATATTATACATTTTATTTTCTTTTTTTTCATTCATAGATATATTATCATATATTACATTTATTTACCTAATAATTTCCGAGTTGTGATTTACCGTCACCCTACCTCTACCTATTTCCTAACATGAATCATTTTGTAGCCCTATTATGCTTTCTAAATTTCCATACTATTTTTTATGGAAAAATAATATATTGTGAATACCCATTTCTATTTCCACTCTAGGCTATTCACCTAGAATTACCTATACTTCATTGATTGATGAATTCCATATATTTAACTGAATAACCTTAATATTGTGTTTAAATTTGATTAAATATGTCTTTTTTTAATTATTTATGTCACACACATGTGCATAGACACATTATGATGGGTGTGCCCAGATAGATAACCAATGCATTGGGTAATATTTTTAGTCTCACGTGATGTCCTTAATGATATTAGGGATTAATCCTAATATATATTGACACACTCTCCACCATGTCATGTTGACTTTGTAGTTATACTTGATATATGTTTACGACATGATTTATGTTGTTTCTACATTCCCATATTCCATTTATGATATCATGTTACATCATACTTCATAATTCGTGATTCTTATAATCAACCCTATTATATTCTCCTAATATGAATATTAGACCAGATGTATTACTTTACCTTATTCTATTCTTTTTTTCATTTACATCCCTTTATTAATCATGTCTTTATTATGTACATCCTTAGGCTATATCGTGAAATTTTTGAAGAATAAAGGAAATATTGGAGCATGTTAATGATGTTTTATGTTATGTTTCAGTTTCAATTTTTCAAGATTATTCAAAATACACCTATTTTATCAAATAAACTAGTATATATGATCTTCTTGTTTTTTTGTGTAAATCTTAATAAATATTCACCAAATAAGGTGAATCAAAATATGGGTTGTCATAGTTTTAATCAAAGGGAAGTCTAGTTGATTTCAGATTATGATTAGAAAATTCTAGAAAAAGACGTTAAGATAAACCCACCCATTATAATGTATCCCAATTTTTTTAAATCATAGAGTATATGTTTTCTAAGAGAATACATAATTTCCTATAAAATTAAAGTGTATGTTTCTCTCGAACAGATGTACCTTGGGGTAATAACCTTGAAAAGGATTCCATTAAAAGGAGTTGATCATCACATAGTTCTGGAAAATTGGACTTACTACTCACCTATTTTGAAAATCCCTTGGGAAATTCTCTGGTCGATTCAAAATATACTTACCAATATTTATTAAATGATCAAAAATCATCATATTATTTCATATTTGAAAATATATCATGAATTACATTGAGTGAACCCTAGAAATTCACAGGTTTCATAATATATTTCATTTATGTTTTATCACTTTAGTGTTCATGTTTTCCCATTAATGTTTTTGATAGTTTTAAAATAGCCATCATTAGTTATGCATTTATTTTTTGTCAATGGTAGGAAATAGTAGGAACTGAGCCAACAACCATTGTGGGTCGAAATATGATGACTTTTCAAATGAAATTCCTTAACCCATGGTAGCACGAATCATGAACATCATGGAAATTAATTCTAAATTTACTCATGAGTTTTTTTATAAAAATTTTAATAAGAGGAATAACTGAATCCACCAATTAAATTGAATGTTTCAATTAATATGTTTATGTGAAAAAGTACTATAACTATTGGTGGATGTTTCAAATCCCTAATCATGTACCTATGGATTAAATCTATAGAAAAGATATTCTTCACCCATAATTGTTATAAGAATGATATGGTTATACTCAGTGTTTTTCATATGGATTGTAAATTGATCAATGATTGACATTGATCAAAAATAAAAAACATGAATAAGATGTTTTACTAAAGGAGTTCAAGGACTTCTTGTTTTTTTTTCAATAAATATGTTCCTCTTAATCTTTAACAAAAAATGGAGAGTTAATTACATTGCCTCATGTAATTGGACAGTCAATCCATTAGGGTATAAGAGGAAAACATCAAAAGTAATACATGAGAAACCACTATAATTTTCATTACCTCCAATTTTAATGTTGGAAACTCATTTGGTTGGATGAATTTGACTTTATAAATATATTTGAAAATTATGGACTTTTTCAACTGTGGGGAAATTGTCTGATCTGATATTAACTGAGAAATTTAGATCATTTATTTCAATATTATCATGTGGATAAGAATTATATAATTATGTTTCCTTGTAGTGGTGAGATAGAGTAATAATATGGTGAAAAAATACCATCCTCCCACTTGTAAATAGTGTCAGAAGAAAAATCCTAAAAATTAATTACAACAGCGAGAGGAAAATATCAATGTGTCGGATGGGAGGACACAGTGTAATCATTTTTTGATGGGTGAAATCCTCTAATGTGATGGATGAAATGAATACTCTATTAAAACCTAATCTATTAGTATATTGTTTAACTTTAATGAAATAAATAAATTATTCATGATATTTCCCTAATCTAAGGGTTAATGGACATAATCGAGGCCAACAACCCCAAGGTAGAAAGGGTAAGATTATTCCATCACAACTATTGTAGTGGATCCTAAAAATGATGTGGTGACATGAACACTATTTACTCAATAATGTAAAGAAAGAAATGTTTTTTATTCGTTTCCCATGTATTAGCTTATATCACAGAGTTTTAGAGAATTTATTTAAATACCACCATAAAGCAAAGAAGTATAGTTATGAGTTGAAATTTAAAATTGGGCAATTATATAACTCATCCCATATACAAATTTTTGGGATGAATTTCATGGGAAACATTATAACTCTCCCCTTATAAGAATTTGACACAATTCTAGGAATTTTTTGGGTTTCCTTGTGTTATACTAAAAAACATTTCCATGATATGGAAGTCAGCCTCCATATCACAAATTGTCCCAAAATTATATACAAGTGAAAGGCATACGGTGCGTCTTCTTTACTTCCAAAATCTTAGGAAATGATTTTTATTCCTTGTGAAAAAGTATATACATATCAAATGATTGAGACAAAAGAAAATATCATACTTTATGATATTCCCATTTTGAGGGAATATGGTAATTTGTTTCCCGAAGAATTTAATTTTATTCCTCCTAGTGGTAAAATTGAGTTTTCTATTGAGAATATACATAGAAATTTTCCAATACCCAATAATTAGTATATAATGAATATTATTGAACATGAGGAGTTGAATAATCAACTACAGGGAGTATAGATAATGTGTTCATATGAACAAGTGATTAACTATAGGGTGCACAAGTTTTCTACATGAAAAAGAAGGATGGGTCAATTCACCTATTCATTGAATATATTAATCTAAAAAAAGATAAAGGAAAATAATAATATATCATGGGGTCATGACATGTTAAATAATCTACAAATATTCTAGTATTTATCAAAGGTGTATCTTAGGTTTCGATTCTATCAAGACAAGGTGAGGAATGTAGATATCCACAATACTTCTTTTTTTCATATAGTGGAGACACTATTAGTACATAATGATTTTATTTTGACTAAATAATGATAAATGAATATTCATAAACTTGATAAATAGAGCCTTTTAATATTACATTAGAAAATAATTTTTATTCTTAATATAAGATATTTTCATCTATACTAAATGTAAGGAGGAACATGAGGAGCATTTGAATACTGTACTAATAAACTTGAGGAATGAAAAGGATCATGTTATGTACCATAAATTTGAGTTATAGTTGGAGAAATTAACATTTCTAGTGTATGTTATCACATCCAAGTGAATATTTTTGGGCCTTTTAGAAACAGAGGAAATTGAATGATGTCCCTTACCAACCTATTTGAAGGATTTATTTAGTTTACCTAGATTATCTGGGTACTAGAGTGGATTTGTGAGTAACTTTCCATGATTTTTATACCCACTAACCAAGATAACTCAGATGGGGGTAAAAATTCTATAGAACAAAGAATTTGTGGAATGAATTATAGAGCTAAATACGTTTCTTGTCACATCACCTATTCTAACATTACCAACAAGTGGGAAGGATTTTTGATCTACATCAATGCATCCTAAATGGACTTGTGTTGTGTACTTATTCAAGATGATAAATTGATACTCATGATTACCATAGAAAAGAGATAAATGACAAGAAATACCAAACTCATGGTCATGAAATGACTGTGGTGATCTTTACATTAATGACATTATTGAATTATCTCATCGTGGAGAAGTGTGACTTATATATATATCATAAAATATTTGGTGATATATTCACAAAAAATGATATTAATATTCACTAATAAAAAGTAGAACATAAGATGGAAATGATGGATGATGCACATAGCTAATCCTTTTCAATTCATCCTATAAAGGGTAATATTATGGATTTTGTGTTTTGAATCTATGTATGGAAACAAGATAAGATGGATTAAAAATATTATATGGGTATTATGAAACCAATTCCTAGAATAGAATAAAAATTGGAAAACATAACCATGTATTTAGTCGTATGAATCCCGAGTAAAAATAATTTAAATAACACTATAATGGAGGTAGTCGACCACAATACTAATTCAGCCCATTTCTTTACATTAAATGAAAATTTTTATGGTGAACAACTCTCTATGATATACATAACGGCATTGGTAAGAATTAATAGATCTCCACTCTATATTTTATCTAATCAAAATTTGAGATTTACCATGAAGATTTGGAAAATACATCATCATGAATTAAATATAAAACTGTGATTTATCACGATTTACTAACCTCGGATGAGTGATTATTATGAATGGACCATTTATATTGTGGAAGATAAAGTGATATAATGTTAAATTAATTTCCAAGGATGCAGGGATAAACACATTTCCCTAGAAGAGATCTTATATTACAACTGTTCCCATTATAGAATTTATATGTTAGTTTTTGAGTTTCTATATGATAGAAGGTTCCAAACTCAAACATAATGGGATAAATTTGCAGACTGGAAGATGATGATACCTTATTTTATCCTTATGATGATATAGAAAGTTGAAACCATCCATGTGAATTTGCAATATGTTCAAATTTGACAGAAATACTATATAGATAATCATTGATAAGACCTAGAGTTTAAGGTCAGAAATAATGTTTTCCTTTATATATCTCCGTGGAAGAAAGTAATTAGGTTTAAGAAGCAGGTAAATCATTTTACAAGATACTTGGACACATTTGAGAACATTTATTACATCATAGAGTGACTTATCGACTAGCACTCACACATAAACAATCACAAATACATGTTGTGTTACATGTATCCCTCTTGCGGAAGTACCATCCTGATCCCTAATATGTATTTTATCTAGTGGTGGTACTATTGGGGAATTATCAATTACATTTGGATATGATGGTATGGATCTTATATCTTAGATTAAATTTCCTATGAAATAAGACAACTCACGAGGTAAAAGTTGTGTGGAAGAACCACATGTTTGAGGAGAAGACATGGGTAATGAAAGAGGCAATGAAAACTAAGTACTCTCATATGTTTTTGCGTATGAAATGAATATTTTTATGGAAAAAATTATAAAGGGTAGAGTAATGTAATGAAAAAAAAATTTATAAATGTTCTTTGTTTTGTTATGAAACAAAATTCCCTATTATGTAACATGGTTATAGAGAATAGAAGCACATAATTTTAATTTATTATTGACTATTATAAGTTATATCCAATAATATTTGAAATACTTGTAATAATAGTAACAATTTATAATATATCTACTATAGAGTGATCGTATTAATAGTATATATTAGGGGTTGTGATAAAGTGAAATTGATAAAGATGAAAGAAGCGGTGGCCTTGACTATTTGAATTGTATCCTATTAAGCCCATTTATCAGAGAATCAAAGGGAGATACTATCCTTGGGATTTATCCTTGACTGAGACAAAATGAGATTCAAAAAAAGTATCTTGAGACAATCCCTTTATAGTAGAAGTTCAGGATCATCGAGATCATTCCCCTGACCATATACACCGAACAACACCAAGAAAATATAACCGCTGTAAACATTATCCTTAGGGTGTTCACTGGTGTAATACATTGTTATGTATCTAGAAACTAATATTATGAGTTTTTATACATTTATTTTCAATAAAATAATGATTGTATATATACTTTTATTAATAAATTATAAGAATTAAATAATAAGATTGATAAAAATTACATTATGATGAGATGGAACAAAAATTCTATTTTTTGAGAAATATATAGTTTCAATCAAAAAAATATGTTTGATAAATTAAATAATTTTTCAAATTTGTGTTATTTAAAAAATTATTATTAATCAGTAATATTTATTAAATATAAAGAAATATATAATTTTTAAAAGTGAAAAATATTTTTTATAAGGGTCAGGAAATGTATTTGTAATGAAAATTATTAATTTGAAAATTATATGGATTTATTATTTAAAATAATAAATTATAATAAATATAGAAATAATTAGTTAATTTAAATAATATTTCATAAATAATAATGTACAATTTATCCAATGGTGATATTTTCATATTTTTCATAAATAATCTAATTTTTTTTTCAGAATTTAATACAGTATAAATATATAGTGGTTAATAAGACATCGTAATAACTAATTGAGATGTAATATATTCCATAAAATAAATAAATTAAAAAATATATAAATATACTTTAAAATAATAGGGTTTTGATTTTGTAATTTTTTATAAACTATTAATGAATCCTCCAAAACCTTTTTATAAATTAAGGTTCTATATATTACAGTTTTCACCATGCTATTTTGACTTCATATTTATCCTTCACATAATTTTATGACTTGAATTATGTTTCCATAAAAATCCCATGTTTCCTTTATGACATCACGTAATATCTCTCTACATTGTTAAATGATATAGTTCTAAACCATCTTATTTTAACATGATAAGTCATTTCCTATCATATTTAAAAATATTTTAAACCTCATAATCATTGATAATATAGTCATTATACATTGATCACATGATTAGAATATATTAAGGTTTATGATAAAGTGTAATTGATACATATGAAAAAAGTGGTGTTCTCAACTAGTAGGATCATACCATATTAAGCCCATTTATCAGAGATTGGAAGAGAGATAATATCACTCGTCTTTACCCTTGACCAACCTCAATATGTGATTCACCAACTAAAATAGGATCAAAACAACATACATGTGAAGTTCAAGATTTTAATGATCACAACACAAACCATGTACACCAACCCACCCTAAGAAAATATCATAATCAAACAGCTCATCCATAGGGATTTTCTTGGGGAAATAATAGTATATTTATTAGGTACTAATAGTGTGATATTATACACATTTATTGGGAATAGAATAATTATTATAAGTAACCTTTTATTATTAAATTATAACTATTAAATAATAAGATTGATAAAAATTATATTTCAATGCGAGGAAACAAAATTATTATATTTAGGATGTATATAATTTCAATAAAAACAATATTTTTAACAAAGTATTTTTAAAATTAATGATATTTTTATTAAATATTATTTGTAAATAATATTTATTAATTATAAATAAAAAATATAATTTTACTAAGTCCAAATTCATTTGTTTAGGTGTATGAAAAATATAGTTGTAAAAAATCATTATTTTTTAATAAATGTGGATTTTTTATTAAAATGTGTAAATTTTCATACCATATAATTACTTGGATAAAATTAATATTATTTATGAAATCCTCACTTTTAAATAAGCTAAAAGTGAATTTTTTCCTATTTTTCAGAGATAATCTAATTTAGTGAGTCCAAATTTTATATATTATAAATAAATGGTGTTTATTATGACATCATAATGACCCAAAAATTATATCATATGTGGAATATAATTTATCCACAAGAAAATAAATATTTTTGCTGAAAATAAAGTTTGTTGAGGTTATTTGATTATTTTTTTAAACCCTTCATGATTCCTACGAAACCTATATTATATTTTTGTTAGTTTAGATTACTATAAGATACATGCTATCTCTTTTAAAAGACTATTAAAATCATAAATGTATATAATCTAGACATCTTATAGTGATATTATAATTATAATATATTCATGGATATGATAAAGTATAATCAATGCAAAAGAAAGAAGTGATGGCCTTGACCAATAAAATTGTACCATATGATGCCCATTTATTGGTGATTATAAGAGATATAATATCACTAATATTTGTGATTATTTTATCCCATGATGAGATTCATTAAATAATGTTTGAGTGATACCATTTATGAGATATATTTTGGCTCATAGAGATCACAACACAAATAATATATGTTGAACCACACCAAGAAAAATCATACCATCACACACCTTAACCTTAAGGCATTCGATGGTGTAATAAATTTAATTGTATATTGAATTAATAATATTAATTTTATGCTTTTAATTTTAATAAAATAATTTACATATTTAACATTTTAGTATTAATTTGTAATTATTAAATTATAAGGTTGATAAAAGTTTATTTTTGATGAGATAAAACCAAAATTGTATTTTTTGGAATTATATAACATAAATAAAAACACACTTTTTAATGAATTCATGAATGCTTATAATGAGTTATATCATAATAAAATATTGTTATTAAATAATATTTATTTAATATTAATGGTAATATAATCATATGAAGTAAAAATTAATTTTTATAAGGGTTACAAAAATGATGTAAATAACCAAAAAATTTCCATAAATGTTGATTTCAAGATTAATACTATAAAATAACATAAATATTGAATTATTAGGATAAAATATATACTAATTTTTTATTCATGACATCAAAATTATTAGAGTTATTTCTTCAAATTTTTTTAGAAATTGAATGTTTGGGTTATGAATAAACACAATATAAATATATAGTGTGTATTATGATACCATAATGATGAAACAGTTATTTACTGTATACCATTACAGAAATTCACGACCACATGTATATATATATATATATATATACTTTAAAATCATGTATTTTTGAGGTTATATTATTGTATTTTTAAACTGTTAAGGAATCCTACAAATCATATATTATATTTTTGGATTTTAAAATCATTTCCTTTTAATCATGAATCACATCCACATCACCAAGGTTATTATTTTAATTTTAAAAGATCTTAACCACATATAATAATTAATAAAAATAATATTTGGAATAACCCTTGGTAATAATCCAAGGGATAGTTTCTGGTTTTGATTAGTTTATCTTATAGAGTCCATATCCTATGTTTGAAAATTAGTATATTATTATCTTCTCTATCTCAATATATACCCACAAAAACTCCCATTCATCTTGGATAAAAAATATCTAAGAATAAAATTACTCTTCCTTTACCACTATATATACATCCCAAGGTTTTAGAAATCTCTTAATTATCTCCTACCAAGCTTTTAAAATCACCATCTCATAGAAATGGATCTTATTCCTATCCTATTTATTCAATCACCACCTTTATATTTTTAATTGTTTTACATTTTTTAATACTAGAATATGTTCTCACATGTTGGTCTTATCTTCCTCATTATTTTAAAGTGATAAGAGACTCACTATCTCAATAATCTATACCATGAATCATTGTGTAACCCTTCCATGATGTCAAAATTTTCCTGTGATTTTCGATTCCGATCTTTTTTATTACTAACACCCATCACCATTTATAATAATTCATATTAACATATATGTTAAAATTGTTAATTTTATAATTAATTACATTTATATAACCCATACTACTTGATCATGGGATTAAATTTTAAGAAATATTTCCTTATATTAGATGATCTATGTGTCACACATGAGCATGTTCATTTTATAATCGGTTCACCCAAACAGTGCTATAATGAATTGGGTAATGTTTTAGAATCATGAGACATCGTGTATGATATTATAGAGTAATCATAATCCATTATGGAAATCATTTCACCATGCGATGTTTTCATGACAATTAACCCTAAAAAATGTTTTTTACATGATTTATGTTTTCTCCATATTCTTGTGTTCCCTTTATACTATGATGTTACATAATTATTAATTGTTTAAGATTATTATTATAACCCATATAATGTTACCATTATATTTCTATGGGATAAGATGTACTAAATTACCTCATTCTATGTATTTTTTAATTCACTTAATGTGCTTTTTAGCTTACCCCTTTTGTATGTAAATCAGAAGGTTATCTCATCCAGTTTTAGAAGAATGACGGCATTTTATCAACATGTAAAGGAATTTTTCAATAATTCATATATATCTCTTTTTAAAGATGAAATTATATATATCTAATTTCATAGACAACATAGGTTCTATGATCAAATGGGATTCATTTATGTGAACCTTTATGTTATAATTCATGAATTTAGGTGAACTAAAATATAGGTTTTCATAGATGGTAACAATAGAAAATAATATTATTATAGGGATTAGGATAATAAATGACTTGAAAATTCCAAGGGAAAGTACTGAACATAATAATGAATCCCTAATTTCTGTTAATGTATATTGATAGTGGTTTCCAACAAAATATATCATTTTATAGATATTATAAGTTGATTTAGTTCTAGAAAAGTGGCACCAAGGGTTAATAACCTTCAAAATGTATCATTAAGATAGTTTTCATCATCACATGGTGCATGAAAATGGACCATTCTATACACCTGGTTTGACACTCCTAGGGGATATTCATGGTAAATTCAAAAGATTGTTACCAACATTAATTAATGGGAAAATGACAATAATATTTATTGTTTGGAAATATATAATCCTTAACTTTGATTGAATCAAAGTAATTCATTTACTAACGATTATATATCATTTAGATTTATTCCATATATGGTTTTTGGTTTATCATTTTTGTGTTTTATAGTTTAATGACACTCATCCCTATTATTACCTTCATTTTTTTTAATGGATGGAAATACTATAAATCTAGCCAACTACAAATGTTAGGGACAATGTAATGTCTATGAAAATGAAATACCATACTCAATGGCATAAGGAATCCTAAAATTCCTGACAATACTTTCTCAATTAACTCATGTTTTTAAATGAAACATGACACTATAAAAATTCATAAATCCCCTAAAGAAAGTGAAAGTTTCAATTGACACCTTAATGAAATAATGGTCTCTAACATTCATAATTTTTTATACATTAGTCAAGGAGAAATGTTTAAAATACATTAAAAATATATTATCCATCCCTCAATGCTTTAATAAAGAGATAGTCATATTGGGTGTTTATCATATGGAAGTTAAATCTGATCAAAGGTCGATGTTAATAAAAAATACTAATATGAAAGAAGTGGATAAAGTGATTGAGTCGCGGGAATTATGGAAATTTTTTTTGAAAAACGTTTTCATCAAAAACATCAAATTGAAATGTAGAAATACTTCTTTAAGTAAAAAAGAATGATGAATACATCAGGGATGTCCAATGTAAACATAAAAAGAAATTCAGGATCCACCTCTATCTTTTTCATTACTATTGATTGTAAATAAGACAACTTATTTTATGGGTTAATTTTGACTCTATGGATATCCTTGGAAATTCAAAAAATTGATAGCAATGAGGAAACTATATAATGTTACAACAAATTAAAATGTAGATTTGTGAATCTCAATCTTATTATGGGGTTAAAATTCATCTAATAGTGTTTTAATCTGGGTTTATGATGGAATAATCAAACGACTGAAATAAATACAATCATCTCACTTTTCAAGAGTTTTGAAAAAAAGAATACTATAATATCATTAAAGGGGTTGGGTTAATGATTTAGATAAATTAAGGAGGAGAACAGAGATTTATATTGCTAATGGGAGAAAAACATTTTAAAGACCTAGAGTTTCCATATATTTTTTAATTATTTGGGATTATTATGAGACTACAAAAATTGACAGCACATGATTTCAAGGCCCAGAGTATTCGAAATGATCTGTCGAAAAATAATGTGCTTTAACTAGTGTGGGTGTGCAGTTTTCCTAAAGAGTTGGAATAACTCTTAAATGGGTGTTTAGAACAGAAATCCAAGGGAAAAGATTCCATTAGGATGACAGGTTTACCCTAGGCATGACTTAATTTTATTTAGCACAAGCCTCATGTGAGAAAACCTGATAATGAAATAACCATAAATAAAATAAATAAATAAAATTATAATATTTTTAATTGATTATAATTCACGAACGGTGACTTGTATTAAAAATCTAAGACCACCAATGAACAAATTAGGGTATTCTTTCCTTAGGCATATCCTGACATTGTTTGGTGGGGTCCAATAGTGGATGTTAGTTTTTGGCAGCAAATAATATAGCTAATTAATAATTATTTTTTTGATTAATTTCATAACTCATTAACAGTAACTTGAATTGGAAATTAAAGAGTACTGTTGAGTGCGTGAAGGCATTTTCACTTTTACGAAGATCCTAACCTCAAACGGCATGGGTCATGGGTGACTGTTAATAATTTTGAACTTTATTAAGGCATGTTCAGTAACCATGTAAGTTTTGATTTCTATCTTTTCAATGAGTGCATGGATTAAAAATCCAAGGGAACCGTTGAATTTGCAGCGCCGAGATTCACTTAGGCAAAGCATAACTTCGACCAGCAAAGGTTAGACAAAAAACATAATTTTTGGGCTTTAAAAACAAATAATAAAATAACTCCCTAAGATATCTTATCTCTTTTCATAACTTCTGAGTGACGCAGTGGAACCAGGGAGTTAACAGTTCATTCATTGACTTGACCCACAGGTTGTGTAAACTCGATGTTGGTTTTTGTAATGTAACTCTAAATGAAATTTCATTAATGAACCCAATTTATGTTATGAAACACTTTTGGTTCCACATATCTATTTAAATAATTCTTGGGCTTGGTTCTTGTGTACTAACGAGAGGAAACTCTGACAAAGGGCTAGTGATGACTTCCTACAACATAGAACAGAGCTTCGACTCCATAGAGGATTCAAACCGGACAATGAAAAATGCCAATGAACACGCTTTGAACGTGGTCTCGTCATCCACCTCTGCACTGTCTACCAACATATTTTAGGTAGGTGTTATTTGCTTAATTCTTCCCTTTTTACCCATCTTCCAATATTATGAAAAACACGAATCAAATGACCAATGGGTTGATTCATTTTTCGTTCATTAATGTTAGAGGATAATCATGGGTTTCTTTATGGGATTTTTTTTAATTAAATAATATTTCCCATGTTATAACGCTAACGCGGAGGGCGTGGGCCTAACTAAACAAGCCCCAGACCCTTCTCTGATTTTGGGTTCATGTCATTATACGTGGGAGACCATGAAATATGGAAGAAATGAAAATCATAGAGTAGTGCGGTATAGTGCCTCCCCGAGAGGCCCGTATGAATAGACATGAAAGGAATTGAACTAGTAGAGTATCGTCGGTGGTCCATGGAAGCATTACTAGCACAGCGGCACTAGAAAATGGAGGAGGCAGAGGCTAGATACCACTAGACGTGAGAAGGTGGCAGCAAATGAAGGCGCCACAATAGATAATGGGGTGACTGACCATTATTGGCTACATTAGATCCAGGTGGCCTGTTATGGTGGTGCACCATAGAGGAAGGTCAACTTTGAGCTATGGTGGAGGGCGTACTCGCGGTATATGGGGACCATAGGTGGTCGGTTCAGTGGAGACATCTAGTTGGTGCAACACTAGCTGGCCTCGCACATGGCCAGAGGGCTGTGCCCATGGATTAGCAGGCTAGACCAAGCCCATCCGAACTGGGCCAGACTTGGCCCAGCCGAACCAGGCTGGACAGGACCCCTTTCATCCCATTTCTAATTTAATGGGCATATCTCATAAATGAGACGTCTGTTTGATGAATCTTCTTCCATGATGGAGACCATAAGATGAACCAATCCTTATGAGATAGTCCAATTTAGTTTTGTAGAATGTTGGAGTATGGTTGGGTTAGATTGAATCCGAATCCAAATGGGCCCTCAACACTAAAATTCATAAAACATATAAACTAGGCATCAGGTTGATGAAATTTCAGTTGCACTGGAACCCTTATGACATGGCAGTTCATCAGGTTACTTCTTCATGGGACTTCATGCTAGTTTAAAATCGACTGATGTCTTGAGGAGGAACTCCTCCTAGAATCAAGCATCCTTTTTGAAAGAATCTAGTGGCAGGGTAAGATTAGAATAAGGAATAATGATCCTGTGTGGATAAACATGGAGCAATCTTATGTGGATCAGCAGTGAGAGATCATGTGTGGATCATCAGAGAGTGATCCTATGTGGATCAGCACCAAATGATCTTGTGTGGATTAGAACCGAGCGATACTTTGTGGATCAGCACTGAGCGATCCTGTGTGGGTCAGCAGAAGAACCTCATAATAGAATAAGATGATATAGCTTTACGATTAATCATTATTAATTATGTATTTATTTTATACTTTCTATGATATATCTTTTGATTTGTGCTTTGTGATTGAGATCATTCTTTATGGATTTTCCATTATGGATTTCTGGGAGACCATCAGGGGTCTTGGGGTCCCTACTAGGTATTGTTATACTCACCCCTACATTGGCTTCACCAACACCTTGTTGTGTCTTGTGAAGTTGATATAGAACTAGATAGAGTCTTGAGGAGTCAGTGATTGACGATGCTCAGAGGAGATTGATAGACTGTGTACGAAGGTGACTGGTAGATATGGAGAGGTGCGGTGTTGACCTGTACCTACCCATTATAAAGGAACTTTCGTATAGAACCACAAGAGTTGTTTTCCTTTTTTTACGTACATCCATTTTAGTTGGATTTTTATTTTGGACCATTTACTTTTTGTACTCACTTTCAAACATAGTGGTGGTTTCTAGTTGTGGTTGTATAATTCTTATTCCTTTTTGTTTGCTTGTGCTCAGTGTTCCCTGTCTGTGTGTGTGCAGGTTTTTGATGAAATTAATTCCCTTTTTATGTATATACTATTTCGGTGCTAGTCGCCAACCCCAATCCTCTAGAAGGCGGGCTTGGGTTAGTTATGTTGCGGGACCCAGGAGACGGGTCGTAACAAAGTGGTATCAAAGGGGTTCAGTTCAGCCAGAAGAACTAATAGTCTATGTTCTAAATGAAGCAATAACGTTAAGTGTCTTCAGTTTTTATTTCATTCAATGGATTCGGGTGTTGGTATGACTACCTACGTATCCATACACCAGGACACTGAATTCTATTTTCCAACTCAGTACACAAAAACACGAATTTATTGTGTTTTTGAAATGATTTTCGTTTGATCTATTTTGATTCAGCACACCAGGTATAACTTATTGATCATGGTTTATTTGGATTCTCGTTTAAGATTCCTCTACACAGACTTCCATCCATGATTCCAATACGTGACCATGAGGATGGTCCACAGTGTGATGAGGCTTCAATACAATGATTGTTTCCTAATATGGTACCTTCAGGTGGTGTCCCATTGATACCACTTCCCATTGGCCAGTAGTCACTACCAAATATACCGGTAGAGGAAACATGTAGTCTCACTACCATACATGAGTTTCAGTAAAGGATACCCCTCATGTTCCGAGGAAAGCCCAACTCACTTGAGGAAAAGGAATGTCTTGAGGGGGTGACCGAGTTTCCATCTAGATAGGGGACCATTAGATCAGATGGTGGTCCTATTAGTGCGCATTCTATGTGGCTCCGCAAGGTGATGATAGAGTTTATTTTTCCCATATTTTAAGGTGAGGTGACTTTTCCATGGGCAGAGTTTGAGAACCTTTCTTAGAGGAGAGGACACTTTTTATAAAAAGCTATGGGATATGTGTTCCAATGAACTTCTATAGCTTCAGCATGAAGACATGTTGGTAGCTGATTATTCATCAGTGCGTACCGACCATTCCATGCACTCGATGAATATGATATGACCAGTGCTTTAGTTATCAGACATCCAATAGATATGTTTTTAGGGACATCCAAGCTTGCACTATTACACCGTGCATTCCTACTTATTTTAGGGTGATAGAGATAAACGTTTTGGTTGAAAATTCTTTGGCTGAGTAGATAAAGCCAGTGAATGTCAAGCAAGAAAATGACGTCTATCTTAGAGAATTAGATGTGTAAAATGTTTCGGGAAGGGGAAGTGATAGAGATAGATGAATTTGCATGTCATCTGACATGGAAGAGGGGATTGGAGATTAGTAAGAGGTGGTTTACATTTCTTCAAGTTACACCCCAATGTAGCCACCACTAGGCTCAGGGAGCTGGAAGATAAGAGAAAGGAAGTAGCTGCATGCAGTCAAAGAGTGTGACCCAAGGACTCCTTGAATGATTCAAGGTATAGTCTATGCCTAATAACAGTTGTCATAAGTAATAGACATAGGTAGTAAAAATTCCTTATTTTCACAAATCTTATTGAAGACCTAGAGTTTCTGGTTAAAATGTTTTATTGACCCTTACTTATAGAGATATCTACAGGAGGAGACTTGATAATAACACTTATGCTGATGGTGTGATCTGACCCTTGAGGTGAGAGTTTCGGTTGGAACCACTTAGTGGTAGTGTCAAGGGCTTAAGATGTTAGTTTGGGTATGGACTGGTCATCCATAGTTCATTCTTAAATTGACTGTTTTCAGGTAAAAAAATGTATTATATCTACTACATTGGAATCATGTATTAATTGGTTGACAGAAAAGGAAACCCAAGAAGTATAGGATAAACTCATGAATAAAAGGGTGCAGCCAATTACCCTTGAGTAAGACAGCGTTACCCTCATGGCAGTAAGAGTTTTGAGATTTCAGTTCCCTACAGTAGTGGAAGAGTGCAGGAACACCATTTCTAAAGATGTTTCCAATATTACCTCATAGTAGGGAGAGGTAATTTGGCATTTTCTTGTTCCCAGGGATGACACAGATATCTACAACTGCATATTGGATGGTTCCCACAGAGTTTTGGGAGCGGAGAGTATAGATTGGAGACTTTCAGAGGAAGGGCTTAGGAAGACTCATTTTTTGAGGTTATGTGTGGATTAACAAGACTTAACCAAGTCACCGTGGAGAATGTGTACCCACTACCAGTGTGTCGATGGCACAAAAATAAGTTAATAGTGTATCCTTTCATGTCGATGGAAATTTTCTTGTAGGATTTTCAAGATTTGAGACAACAGAGATGGTTGGAGTTCCACCCGGACTAAGTATTCATGATAGTCTATACTCTTGGGAAGGTGGATTTGGCAGAATACATGCTCAGCATGAGGTCTAGTATGCAGTTGCTTAGTGAGGTGATTGAGAAGCTAGACGCATATCAGATATCCTTTGTGGATAGTAAAGGAGTAGCTTACCTCCAATATTTGACCATCACCGCCCCACTACTTCAGCGAGTTTGGGAGCCACATCTTAGGGACGTGGAATGAGAGACCCAATGTGCTAATATAGTCTTAGGACAGGCTCCTGAATGATTTTATAATGAAGGGGATCACATCATCCTTTTCAAAAGATTCACCATGGTAATAGTGACACTACGAGAGGAGGTGATTGAGGGAGTTCCTTACATACCATTTATTAGTACATCCATTTGTGGAAAAGATTTAATAGGACCATAATTGTTATTACTGGTGGCCAGGGATGAAGAAAGTGGTGGAAGAGTTTTTATCATGATGGCTCACTTGTCTACAAGTGAAATCTGAGTAGCAGGTTCCATAAAGCTTGAGAACAACTTCTTATCCCCAGACAGATGGACAGACGAGGGATAATATATAGACATTAGAGGACATTCTTTGAGCATGTGTTCCTGATTTTGGTCACAGTTTGAAGGACCAACTTCCAATGGTAGAGTTTGTGTACAACAATAGCTATCAATCCACCATCCTCGTGACATTATTTTAATCCATATACGAGTGACCATCGTGATCACATCTATGTTGGAAAAACCTAGTGGAGTAAGAACTTATGGGTCTAGAGTTGCTAAGAGCTACCACTGAGATGGTTCATATAATCTAGGAGAAGATGAAAACTTCCCAAGGTGGGAACAGTCTTATACCGACAGGAGATGGAAGCCCTTGGATTTTGTGGAGGGATATCATGTCTTTTTACGGGTGTCACCCGGACGAGGGTTCTAGATATTTGACTGGGGACGCCAGCTATCTCTGAGGTTTATCAGTCCTTTCCAAATCTTTGGAAGATTAGTCTAGGTGGCGTACCACCCAGCTTTCCCCCACAGATTCACTGTGTGCATATGTTTTTCCATGTGGCCTAGCTGAGGAGGTAAGTGCATGATCCACGACATGTTATCGAATAGGGTGAGATAAAAATTGGCAATGGGGAGACATTAACGGTGTTCCCAATAGAGACAGAGGATTGATAAGAGCAATTACTTCGTGGGTGGTCGATTCCTCTGGTACGGGTTATGTGGTAACAAGGGAACCTATATGTGAGAAAATGAGAGAGGGAGGCTCAAATATGTGATCTGTATCCCCATTATTTCCCTATAATTGTTTTCACTTTTCGGGCCTTAAAATACCTAAGGTGGGGAGGATGTAAAGACCCATACTTTCAATATATATATTTTTAATTATTTGGGATTATTAAGAGATTGAGAAAATTGACAACACATGATTTCGAGGCCTGGTGTGCGTGGAATGATCCATCGAAAAATGTTGAGCATTAAATAGTGCGAGTGAGATTTTTTCCTAAAAAGATGGAATAACTCTTAAATCGGTGCCCAAATCCGAAATTTGAGTGCACCATTGATTTTAGGATGGAAGGTTTAACTATTGGGTGACTTTAGTTTAGTCAACACAGGCCACCAGTGAAAAACCCAAAAATTGAATAACCTTAAAAAAATAATTAAATAAAATTATTTTATTTTCTAAATTCATATAACTCATGAAATGTGACTCGGATTAAAAATCTAAGACCATTAATGAATTCGGGAGGGTATGCTTTCATTAGGCAGACCCTAACATTGGCGAGCATAGGCCAACAATGGAAGATAGTTTTTGGCCACAAAGAAAATAATTAAGGAACTATTATTTTATTATTAAATTATATTACTCTTAAACGGTATCTTGGATTGGAAATATAAGAGAACCATTGACCTCGTAAGGGCGTTTCCCCTTAGGAAGATCCTAACCTCGATCGACATGGGTCAAGGGTGACTATTAATAATTTTTTAACTTTTTTTAAGGAACGTTCCATAAATGTGTTGGCATCAATTTCTATCTTTTGAATCAGTGCTCAGATTAAACATATGAGGCACAATTGAATTCACAGCATTGAGTTCCTCTTAGGAAAATCTTAACATTGATCCGAAAGGGTCAGGATAAAAAGTTATTTATTGGACACTATGAACAATATAATAAAATAACTCAATGTGTTATTTTATCTATTTTTTTAACTATTGAGTGAAGTGGTGAAACCATAGAGTTAATAGGTATTTCAATGATTTAACCCTTGGGTTTCATATACTCAACATTTTTTTTTTAATATAACACTAAATTCGGTTCATTAATGAACCACATTAATATTACGAAATGTGGTTGGTTCATCACATCTATTCAAAAATAGAATGCATTTTTGTCTTGTTCTTTGAAGAGAGGATCCTATGAAGAAGTGTAGACAACGACTTCCTCTAATGTAGAAAAAAGCTTTTATAAATTATAGGATTTGAACTAAATAGTGAAAAATGCCAATGAACATGATTTGAATGGAGTCCCATCTTCCCCATCCGCACAGTCTACCAATGTATTCGAGGTAGGAGGTTATGTTCTTAATTCCTCATTCTTTCCTCATTCTTAAATATTATGAAAAAATGGATCAAACAACCAATAAGTTGATACAAATATTGTTCTTTAATGCAAGAGGATAATGTGGGTTTTTTATTAGATTTTTTATAATTAAATTATCTTTCCCATGTTATAATGATAACGCTGAGGGTGGGGGTCGACCAAAGATGGCCCGAACCCTCCACTGATATAAGGTTGGTGGTGTTCTTTTTGGGGAACTGCGAAATATAATGGCAAGGGGAATCTTCAGGCCGCACGGTGTAGGTGTTTCCATGTAGGCACAGACAAGAAAGGAATTGAACCACAAGAGCTTCACTGGTGGTCTACTGACGCATCGCCAATGCTGCAGCGCTGACAACCGAAGGAGACGGTGGCCAGCTACCTCCAGCCGTAAGAAGGTTGCAGTGCCTGAAGGTGATGCGGTGGAAAAATGGACAGTTTTCTTTTGCTGGCTGCATCAGAGTAGGGCGACATTCTACGACAATTCACATTATAGGAAGGACACAGCTTTGAGCTATGATGGATGGTGGTGCGGTGCTATCCAGTGTTGCTGCTTTGAAGTCCGTAATGGCTCGACCATTTGGGAGTGGAGCAAACCTCCGAAACTGGCCAGCGGGCCGAGCAGTTCCATGACTGGGAGGGCCACACCCAGGTAGGTGGGTAGGACCGAACCCACGACACAATGGGCCGAGCCCATGGCCCATCTGGCCTACCCAAGCCCAGCCGAATCGGGCCAGGCCCAGAGGGTCGGGTCGGTAGGTCCAACCAGTTTGGACCAAAACCGACCCCTTTTCGTCCAAGTTATGATTAAATTGGAATATCTACTAATCCAGACATTCATTTGAGGAATAATCTATAGTGATGGAACCCATAATACATGGAGTCCCTTATGAGATACCCCACATAAGTTTTAGAGAATTTTTGAGTATGGCCAGGTTGGATCAAATCTGAATCCAACCGGGCCTTCGGCACTAAAATACCTATAACTTACAGACCGGGCATCTTGTTGACGCGGCGTCTATTGTGTTGGAACCCTTATGACATAGCAGTTCATCGGGTAACATCTTTGTTGGATTTTTTGTCGGCTGAAATAAGACTAATGGCTTGAGGAGAACATCTTCTATAAATAAAGCATGCTTTGTGTGGGAATCCAGTGTTTAGATGAGATGTGAAGAATGAATAGAGATCATATGTGGATAAGAACTGAGGTATCCTGTGTGGATCAGTAGTGAGTGATCCTGTGTAGATTAGAATGGATCGATACTATGTGGATCAACACAGAGCAATCCTGTGTGGATCAGAACCGAGTGACACTCTTTGGATCATAACCGTGCAATCCTGTGTGGATCAACACCGAGCAATCCTGTGTGGGTCAGCAGTAGAGGCTCATGACAAAATATGATGATCTATCTTTACAACTAATCCTCTGTACTTATATATTTATGTTATACCTACTATGAGTTGTCTTTTGATTTGTGATTTGTGAATGAGATAATGATTTGTGGCTTTTCCTTTGTGGATTCTGGGAGATGAACGGGGGTCTCGGGGTCCCTACTCGATAATGTTATACTCACGCCTGCACGGGCTTTTCCCACACCTTGTTGTGTCTTTTGAAAATGACGGATATCTATACTATGTCATAGTGAGTTAGGTTTTGACTGTTCTTGGAGGTGATGGACAGACAATATACAAAGGTGACTAGTATATGTGGAGAGCTACGGTGACGAGCTGTATCTACCCTTTCGGTACAAACTTTGGAAGTCAAAATTACGGTCTATTTTCCATTTTTCTATAATTCCATTTCCATTAGGCCTGTTTTATGGCCCCTTAACTTTCAGTACACACTATTACACTCAGTGGTGGTTTCGCGTAGTGGTTGGGTCTTTCTTCTTCTATTGTGTTTACTTATGCACAGTGTGACCTATCTATTTGTGTACAAGTTATTTAGGAAATGTGTAACGACCCAAAGTATTCCAATAGAAAATTCCCTTCTTATATCTATGTCATAAAAACACAAAATAATGAACTACTAAGTGATACGTGACCTTTAAACATAATTTTGTCACCCCTATGTTTGGAATTTTAAAAATCCGACATACACGGTTGTGCATAAGATAGTTTTTGTTGTCTAATGAAACAAAAATAATTTTTGGTGAATAGTAACCTACCCTTATGAATAGTAAGCTACCCTTATGAATAGTAATATGACCCTTATGAATAGTAAATAAGAGTAATATTACCTATGAATAATAAAATAAAATTTAGACATCATAGAAAGTGATAATTTGACCTTAGTAAATTTTTTTGGTATTTTATAAGTCATAAATAAATAATTATAATTAATTAATTAATTTAAAAGAATATTTATTCTCCTGGAATGTATTCATAAAGTATTGAATCAATGTCTAATAGTTTTTAGATAATTTTATAAGACCCTACGTAATTTTTGAGAGAACTATAAAATCAGTTTTAATCTTAAAAAGTGTTTTTTCAAGTAAATTATGATTTTATTTAAATATTAAATTAATAATATTTAGAAAAATATTTTTGAAAAATGGACTTCATTTTTGGATTCTACACATCTAAAAATGGTTGGGGTGAATTTTTGGGATTCTTCTGAGATACTTGAATTTTTGATGAATAGTAGAATCCGATAATTCACAATAAAAGCTAAATAATGTATTAATTGAGTCATCGATGATGTTCTGCTGATGTAATCCCACTTGGTTCGGGATTAAATTATAAAATTACTATTATTGGTCATCCAAGACACACTATTCCTTGTATTTGGTGAAATTAATAAACTATTCGATTTTATATTAAGGAAACCCCTCTCCCCTCCACTATAAAAGCCACCCTTCACTCCCTATTTTCCTCACACCTCTCAAGATCCACGCCTTCTATAAACTCTGCCGAAACACCTTCCCTAGATCATCCCCCACGTCTAAAAGCTTCTGGTCTCATCAAAAGACAAAGCCTATCTTCCTTAAAGAGGATCTGAAGAGAAGGATTCTAAAGGTAATTTCTCTCTCTCTTCTCCTTTAATTTCCTTTCAAGTTCAAGTTTCTTTCTTGATCTCTCCCTACCTATCGTCATCCAAATTGTTCTGTAAATCCCATATTATATATATTTCGTAATATTATGATTCTAATATTATATTATATCACCCCACACCCTTTCCCTCTTCCTTTTATTTTATTAAAGAGAACGTTGTTCATGTGGTGATAATTTATCACCTTCAAAAACAACATGCACTCTTATTCCATTTCTACCTTCAAATCTGGTCATGAAACCATTTTAAAGGTTGAACCAGAATATTTTATATGTATTATGTTCTATTTTAAGTTCTGGAAATAACTTATGGCCATATTACTAAGTGAAAAGTTAAAACGAGTTTGTTGTGATCCAAAAACCGGTCAAATTAAACCAAATAATCTTCATTTAATTCTTATCTAATGATTCGTCCACATGTATCTAATATAACTCTTTTTAAAATCATTAAAGCTTCTGTAATATCATTAATAACATGTAATATCATTTCTGGATGTTTACCCATAATCTACCATACATCAATTTAAGAATACAAGTGGACCGCTCAAGAAAACCATGAAAACAAACATCCCCGATCAATGTTTTTAAACTCTATATGTCATCCAAAGGAACATAATGTAACATAATGAAACAATAATGAACCCTATTAATTTACATATTGTTCTGGAATTTCTAATTAATTAATATAAGGTCATTATACAATAAATTAAATAGAAAGAGGCATTCGAGTACAAGGTAAGGGGAAATCTCGAACCTAATTTTCTTCCTTCGGGTTCTCCCTCTTTCACTCCATTTTTGATATGGTTACTCCTCAAATATCATTTTTTGATCATTTACTTTACTTTTTGGGGATATAAATGTTTTTCACTGGTTTTTATGTCCATCAAAATGTTTTCCAAAAGAACTCTTCTTTCAAGACCTCACATTTTACCTCTCATTCAAGGTTGATGGTTCTTGTATCAAGTATGTTGTTCCCTCTTTATTTTGGGAACCCAAAGCTTATGAAAGTGTTATTATGAGATGAAACCCATTCCTTTCCATGGGATATTTATGTATATGTTTGATATTTGTTATATGTGGCAATCATGATAATGATAATGTTATGATGTGACGGGTGCGCCCTGAATTACATAGTTCAATATGAATGTTTAAATGTGACGGGTGCGCCCAGAATTATAAAGCGATCCAATGCATTGGGTAAAGTGATGAATCTCATGAGTAAATGTGAAATGATGTGTGAACATGATGATAGCTTTGTTCAAAATCATGTGTGGTAGTTAACCACTAAGACAAGATGTTTCATTTTTATGCATTCCCCCATTTCATGTTTATCGTTTATGCTCCTCTCATGTTCATGATATTTTTCCTATGTCATGATTATGCTCACCCCATAATGTATTGTTCTTATCAATCCTCTTACTGAGCTTCTATCTCATCCCTTTTTATTTATATCATCAGGTGGCTACATGTACTAAGGAGAGGACAAGTTCCACTAAGAAGCTAGTGGAGAAGAAATTAAATAAATGTTTATGGTTGATGTTGTATTTGTTATGTATTGTCCTAGTTTTCCCAAGACACTAAACCTCTGAATCCTCCATGTGTAATACTATTATGATGTTTACCTTTGAAACGATGTAATAGTAAAGAGATAAAAGCTTGGGTCACTATAGTTGGTATTAGAGGAAAGGTTTAGTTAATTTGGGAATTAGGATTTGTGAACCCTAATGAAAACCTCTAGCATGAGACTAAGTACAAATATGAACAGAAGGATATTTACCTAGGGATCCCATATGTTATGTTTTTTGTATATTTTTTTAAATGAATATGTTATTCACAATTTGTTTACTTATGTTTTGTTCTAACCATTTCTATTTTAGAAAATGGTGGGAACCATGAGAAACCAGGACAACAACTCTTGCGAAGGCCAATGCAATGATTACCCGAAGGACATCCCCAATGATTTTGGATGTGGAGTTCAAAACTTCATGGTGATGCTTACCCAATTATCTCGGGTTATGAATAATAACCATAATAATGGGGAACATCCTCCTTCACCAAAGAGGGAGCAACTTGCTATCAAATATTTTATGCGGCAATGACCACCGACGTTTTGTGGATCTTTCGATCCACTAGTTGCAGAACAGTGGGTCAACTCCATGGAGACGATCTTTCCTGTTCTTCACTGTTCCGAGACGGATAAGGTGACTCTAGTTGTTTATCGTCTAGAAGGATAAGCTGATCAATGGTGGGCTTTGATTAAGAACTCCAAGCCAAGGGAGGAAATTGAAGAGATGGAATGGGAAGACTTTAAGATAATGTTTCATAATATGTACTTCACACGAACTCTTCACATGAAGATGGAGAGAGAATTCATAGAGCTCAAGAAAAAAGAAGGAGAATCTATCACAACCTATGAAGAAAATTTCACAAGGCTCGCAAGGTATGCTTCGGGTTTTGTTATCAACAATGATAGCAAAATTGATAGATTCTTTAGTGGATTAAAACCACATCTTTGAAAGGCTCTTGCAATTCGAGACTTTGGTAGTTATGAAGAAGTAGTTCGGTGGGATCTCAAAGTGGTGATGGAGTTTGGAGAATGGTCCCATGGTTATGGTGATAAGAAAAGAAACATGGAGTTTCAAGCTGGTGGATCTAGTGTCAAAGGTGGGAAGAAAAATCGACCCACATGCCAAAAATGTGGGAATTTGCACCATGGGAACTGCCTCAATGGTACGACGAAATGATTTAAGTGTGGCAATGAAGGACACCAAGCTCACGAGTGTCGAAAAGACATGAAAAAAAGGATAATGTAGCTGATTAAAGGAGAGAACCACTGGTGGTTCAATGCTATAACTGTAGGGAGCTAGGGCACTATTCAAACCAGTGCACTAAACCTCGAGCTCTCGAGGGTAATCAGCGCCAACAACCACAAAAGCCAAAGGAACAAGGGAAGGCTTATACCATCACTACTGCAGAGGTGGAACATGATAATGAAGTCGTACAAGGTACACTTCCTATTCTATCAAGAATGGATAAAGTATTATTTGATTCTGGTTCTATGCATTCGTTTATATCTTGCAAGTTTGCTAGAACTATAGAATCGAAGCCCCGAAACCTTAAAGTAGAGATATCTATAAAAACACCAAGTGGTGAAATCATTGCAACCCATGTGTTTGATTCTTCTCCTGTTGACGTATGTGGGAAGATTCTTCCGAAAAATCTTGTAATATTTCCCTTGGTGGAATTTGACGCTATAATGGGAATGGATTGGCTCTCTTTTTATAGAGCGCATATCAACTGTCGGGAAAAGGAAATATATTTTCATATTCCGAACCATCCCATGCTCCTCTACACATGCAAGGAAGATCATGATTATCCTTTGAGAAATCCTTCAATGGTTTGGGTGTTGATTCCCTATGAAGAAGAATACCTTGCCCAAATAGACAAGTCAAAGGAAAGTGCCAACCCTGAGGAAATGCCCATCGTAAGGGAATACAGTGATGTATTTCTCGAAGAGTTACTCAGAATTCCCCCGGATCGTGAGGTAGAGTTCTCAATTGAACTCATACCGGGAGATACTCCTATCTCGAAGTGCCCCTATAGGATTGCTCCTATCGAAATGGAGGAGTTAAATAAATAGCTGCAAGAGCATCTGGACAAGGGTTTATACGCCCTAGTGCATCACCTTGGGGTGCACCAGTGCTCTTTGTGTTGAAGAAGGATGGTACCATGCGGCTGTGTATCGATTATCAGGAACTCAACTAGATCACCATAAAGAACAAGTATCATCTCCCAAGGATTGATGACTTGTTCGATCAGTTAATAGGAGCTCAATACTTCCCAAAGGTGGATCTTCGTTCTGGATATCATCAAGTAAAGGTGAAGAAGGATGATATTCAAAAGACTGCCTTCCGTACAAGGTATGGGCACTATGAGTTCTTGGTGATGCCCTTAGGACTTACTAATGCCCCTGCAATCATCATGGATTTGATGAATAGAGTCTTTAGACATTACCTCGACAAATTTGTGGTAGTGTTTATCGATGATATTCTCATTTAATCCAAGAGCAAGGAGGAACATGAAGAACATCTAAGACTTGTGTTAGCGACATTAAGAAAGGAGAAGTTGTATGCCATGTTCAGCAAGTGTGACTTTTGGACGAATCATGTCACGTTCTTGGGACATGTGATAACAAGAGAAGGAATTTCTGTGGACCCTTCAATGACAAAGGCGATTGAGGAATGGACCAGACCCTCTAGTGTCACAGAAATCTGTAGTTTTCATGGATTATCTGGGTACTATCGACGTTTTGTGAGAAAATTCTCACGATTGTCAAGCCCGCTAACTAAGTTAACAAGGAAAGGGGTAAAGTATGTATGGACGGATGAATGTGAGGGAAGCTTCAAGGAGCTAAAGAGAAGGCTGATCATTGCACCTGTACTCACACTACTGAAAAGCGGAGGATGTTTTTTGATATAAAGTTATGCTTCAAAGAAAGGCTTGGGTTGTGTACTCATGCAAAATGATAATGTTATAGCCTACGCCTCACGAAAGTTGAAGATCCATGAGCAGAACTACCCGATGCATGATCTAGAGCTGGTATCCGTGATTTTTTCCTTGAAAATCTGGCAGCACTACCTTTATGGCGAGAAGTGTGACATATACACCGACCACAAGAGCCTAAAGTATATATTCACACAAAAGGAGCTCAACATGCGTCAAAGGAGATGGTTAGAGCTAATCAAGGATTATGATTTCTCTATCCACTATCATCCGGGGAAGACGAACAAGGTAGCTGATGCTCTAAGCAGGAAAGAACCTCCTACTCTATCCATGTTGAGGATTGAGAAATACCCTATCTTCTTGGATATGAAAAGGATGGATTTGGGAATTGTAAGGGCAGTGGATACATCCTACCTTTCCCAAATGATTGTGCAACCATCCATCGAATAGAAGATTAAGGAAGCACAAAGGGATGATGTGGAGATACAAAAGAGGGTGAATGCAGTAAACGAAGGGAAGCTGCAAGAGTTCGATATCGATGATGATGGTGTGATTCGATTAGGAACGCGGCTTTGCGTGCCTTCATCACTCGGAATAAAGAAGGAGCAATTGGATAATGCACATAGACCAACTTTCTCGATTCATCCTGGAAGTACCAAGATGTATCGTGATTTCCGAGACCACTTCTGGTGGGATAACATGAAGAAGGAGATTGTGGAATATATATCAAGGTGCTTGGTATGTCAGCAAGTTAAAGCTGAGCGGAAAAAGTCCAAAGGTATGATGCATCCATTGCCTATACCCATGTGGAAATGGGAAAATGTTACTATGTATATTGTCATGGGTCTCCAAAAAACGTCATGAGGAAATAATGGGATATGAGTTTTGGTTGATCGACTCACCAAGACTGCCCATTTTATCGCTATTCGGGAATACATATCACTTGAAAAGCTTGCAAGGATATATGTGAAGGAAGTGGTGAGACTGCACGGTGTTCCACTCTCGATTGTCTCTGACCTTGATCCAAGGGTCACATATAAATTCTGGAGGAGCCTTCAACATGCATTGAGTACTGAATTAAATTTCAGCACGGCCTATCACCCCCAAAATGATGGCCAGTCTGAAAGGACTATTCAGACGCTTGAAGATATGCTAAGAGCCTTCTCTCTTGAATTCACAGGTGGTTGGGATCAAAATCTCCCATTGGTTGAATTCTCATACAAAAATAGCTTCCACTCGAGTATTCATATGGCTCCATATGAATCTCTTTATGGGAAGCGATGTAGAACTCCAACCTGTTGGGATGAAGTTGGAGAACGAAAGCTACTTGGTCCCGATCTTGTTCAAGATATGACAGAGATGGTTCAAGTCATCCAGAAACACATCAAAGCTTCTCAAAGTCGGCAAAAGAGCTATGCTGACAATCGTCGAAGGGACTTGGAGTTCGACATTGGAGAAAAAGTCTTCCTACGAATATCTCCATGGAAGAGAGTCATGAGATTTGGGAAGAAAGGGAAGCTAAGCCCAAGGTACATTGGCCCCTTTGAGATCCTTGATCGTATTAGAGTTGTGGCCTATTGTCTGGAACTTCCACCGAATATGGCTCAAGTTCATGATGTGTTTCATGTATCACTACGGAGGAAGTACGTACCAGACCCCTCACATGTCCTAAAATCAGAGGTGGTACAGCTGGAGGATGATCTCTCCTATGAGGAGCAGCCGATAAAAATTTTGGACCGAAGTGAAAAGGTTCTACGCAACAAGACAACCCGCCTTGTCAAAGTGTTGTGGAGTAACAAAATGTTTGAGGAAGCAACTTGGGAATGGGAAGAGGCAATGAAGGAGAAGTACCCTCACCTGTTTGTGTAAAGTGAAATTTCGGGGGCAAAATTTCTTAAGGGGGTAAGAATGTAACGACCCAAAGTATTCCAATAGAAAATTCCCTTCTTATATCTATGTCATACAAACAAAAAATAATGAACTAATAAGTGATAAGTGACCTTTAAACATAATTTTTTCACCCCTATGTTTGGAATTTTAAAAATCTGACATACACGGTTGTGCATAAGATAGTTTTTGGTGTCTAATGAAACAAAAATAATTTTTTAGTGAATAGTAACCTAACCTTATGAATAGTAACCTACCCTTATGAATATTAATATGACCCTTATGAATAGTAAATAATAATAATATTACCTATGAATAATATAATAAAATTTAGACATCATAGAAAGTGATTATTTGACCTTAGTAAACGTTTTTGGTATTTTATAAGTCATAAACAATTAATTATAATTAATTAAATAATTTAAAAGAATATTTATTCCCTTGGAATGTATTCATAATGTATGGAATCAATTTCTAATAGTTTTTAGATAATTTTATAAGACCCTAGGTAATTTTTGAAAGAACTATAAAATCAGTTTTAATCTTAAAACTGTTTTTTTAAGTAAATTATGATTTTATTTAAATATTAAATTAATTATAATTAGAAAATTATTTTTTAAAAATGGACTTCATTTTTGGGTTCTACACGTCAAAAAATGGTTGGGGTAAATTTTCGGGATTTTTCTGAGATACTTGAATTTTTGATGAATAGTGGAATCCGATAATTGACAATAAAAGCTAAATAATGTATTAATTGCATCATCAATGATGTTCTGCTGATTTAAACCCATATGGTTCGGGATAAAATTATAAAATTACTATTATTGGTCTTCCAAGACTCAGAATTCCTTGTCTTTGGTGAAATTAATAAACTAATCAATTTTATATTAAGGAAACCCCTCTCCCCTCCACTATAAAAGCCACCCTTCACTCCCTCTTTTCCTCACACCTCTCAAGCTCCAAGCCTTCTCTAAACACTGCCCAAACACCTTCTCTAGCTTATCCCCCAAGTCCAAAATCTTCAGGTCTCATCAAAAGACCAAGACTAGCTTCCTTAAAGATGATCTCAAGAGAATGATTCTAAAGGTAATTTCTCTCTCTCTTCTCCTTTAATTTCCTTTCAAGTTCAAGTTCCTTTCTTGATCTATCCCTACCTATCTTCATCCAAATTGTTCTGTAAATCTAGTATTATATATGTAACTTTATATTATTATTCTAATGTTATATTATATCTCCCCACACCCTTTCCCTCTTCCTTTTATTTTATTAATGAAACGTTGTTCATGTGGTGATAATTTATCACTTTCAAAAACAACATGCTCTCTTCTTCCATTTCTATCCAAAAATCTGGTCATGAAACCATTTTTATGGTTGAAACAGAATATTGTATATGTATTATGTTCAATTTTAAGTTCTGTAAATAACATATGGCCATATTACTAAGTGAAAAGTTAAAACGAGTTCGTTGTGATCCAAAAACCGCTCAAATTAAACCAAATAATCTTCATTTAATTATTATCTAATGATTTGTCCACATGGATCTAATATAACTCTTTTTAAAATCATTAATGCTTCTGTTATATCATTAATAACATTTAATATCATTTCTGGATGTTTACACCTGATCTACCCATACATCAATTTAAGAATACAAGTGGACCGCTCAAGAAAACCATGAAAACGAACATCCCCGATCAATGTTTTTAAACTCTATAAGTCATCCAAAGGAACATAATGTAACATAATGAAACCAGAATGAACCCTATTAATTTACAAATGGTTCTGTAATTTCTAATTAATGAATATAATGTCATTATACAGGACATTAAATAGAAGGATTCATTCGAGTACAAGGTAAGGGGAAATCTCGAACCCAATTTTATTCCTTCGGGTTCTCCCTCTTTCACACCATTTTTGATATGGTTACTCCTCAAAGATCATATGTTCATCATTTACATTACTTTTCTGGGATATAAATGTTTTTCACTGGTTTTTATGTCCACCAATTTTTTTTTCAAAAGAACTCTTCTTTCAAGACCTCACATTTTACCTCTCATTCAAGGTTGACGGTTCTTGTATCAAGTATGTTGTTCCCTCTTTATTTTGGGAACCCAAAGCTTATGAATGTGTTATTATGAGTTTAAACCCATTCCTTTCCATGGGTTATTTATGTACATGTTTGATATGTGTTCTATGTGGCAATCATGATAATGATAATGTTATGATGTGACGGGTGCGCCCAGAATTATATAGTGCAATATGATTGTTTAAATGTGACAGGTGTGCCCGGAATTATATATCCCACCAATGAATTGGGTAAAGTGATGAATCTCATGAGTAAATGTGAAATGATGTGTTTACATTATTCTAGCTTTGTTCACAAGCATTTGTGGTAGTTAACCAATAAGACATGATGTTTAATTTTTATGCATTGCGACATTTCAAGTTTATCATTTATGCTCCTCTCCTGTTCATGATCTTTTTCCTATGTCACGATTATGATCACCCCATGATGTATTGTTCTTATCTATCCTCTTACTGGGCTTTTAGCTCACCCCTTTTGATGTATATCCTCTGGTGGCTACATGTACTAAGGATGGGACAAGTTCCACTAAGAATCTATTGAAGAAGAAATTAAATAAATGTTTATGGTTGATGTTGTATTTGTTATGTATTGTCCTAGTTTTCCCAAGACACTAAACCTCTGGATCCTCCATGTGTAATACTATTATGATTTTTCACTTTGAAATGATGTAATAGTAATGAAATAAAAGGCTAGGTCACTATAAAATGCCTTCCCATTTTAGGTATATGTAGTTCCGATGCAAGTCCCCAACAGCTTTCCTATGGATGGCAGACTTGGGGTAGTCATGGAATGGTCCATGGGTGACGGGTTGTGACAGAAATGAAGGTGATGGAAGTATGTAATGATCTAGATAAACATCATCCAAGAGTAAACTGTTTTGATTTCAATGAAAATAGGAATTAAGCAAGACAATACCAAAATCGAATATTTTTCAGAGACAATAAAAGTCAACAACCAACACGGTAGAAATGGTGATATTATTCCCTAAAAATGGATGAGATGGATCCTAGAAAGGAACTAGATACAACTAAGAATGTAATTCATTCAAAAATAGAAAAAAAATATTTTTGATTCTGGTTCTATTAATTCTTTTATATGACTCATATTTTTTATAACTTATCAAACGCCACCACAAATAATATAAATAGAGCTATATGGGATATTATAATATGTGGAAATTATAGAGTCCCATGTATATAACTAATCCCATGAATAATTTTATGGGATTAATTTACTAGAAATCCTTGTGATATTTCCCTTAGTGGAATTCAATGTCATTCTATATCGGGACTGTATTTCCTGGTACATAGCCAATACTAATTTTCACGATAAGAAAATTAGACTTAATATTAGAAATCACCCAAAATTTTGAATAGTGTTCGGAGGAGGATCAATATTATTTGGTACTTACATTTCAAACATGGATATTATTGACATTGAGAAGGTTTATATAGCGACCCAATCCTTTTACATAAACAAATTTCATGATTATAAGCACAATTAATCATCAGAGTACCTATCAAGGATCGTTAAGTATAGTGTCTTGGAGGACTACGTACATATAACATAAAACATGGGGAAAACCATTCTTTATTTAATCCCCATAAATAGATTCTATCTTCGATTAATCCCTTACATCTTCATAGGGTACCGTTGGGAACACATGATCAATGGGATGAGCTAAAAAGCCCAGTAAGGGAATGAACATAAGGATATATCTCAATGTCATGAGTTAGGAGGCATGACATAATGATAACCAAAGCATGAAACATATAAAATAATTTAATATAATCATGAGATCATATAAACATGGAATCATATAAATGTGGAAGAATCATAAATCACATCTTTATTATTGGTCCTAGCTAACAGCCAATCTTGTTTCCCATTTTAGTATGGGTCAAGGCTAACTGCCAATCCTGTTTCACATCGCATCTCATGAGACTTAACCATACCCAATGCATTGGAGCACTGCATGGGAACACCCATCTCAAAATATTCATGAATATTCTTTCCATATAAATATTCTTACCTCATATATAATCATACATAATCAGCCATACATAAACATAAGGGTATCCATAGAAAGAATTGGGTACAAAAATCATGACATAAATCATTGCCAATGGGCGTATCATGAAATTGTCCATGTAAGGAAAGAATTAGAAAATACATGGACAATAATCAGGTAAAATAGGAATATAACATGGTATATGGTGTCAAATATAAGTTACAACATATGAGAAATTTATTTTAGTAACATTAACATTAAAACATTTTTGTGCAGTTTTGAGGAAAATATTATAGAGCTTTTAAAATATTAAAGAAGACATCATTTTACATCAAACAAGAATTTAAACCAGGATTTTTTCATAATAAAAATAATGAATTTACAAAGACAATGGTGTATTAACAACGAATATAGAGTGCACTTGAAATTGGGTAAAAGTTTGGGATGTTCCTATAAAACGAGTTTGCTTATTGGGAAGTATCGAGGATAGATTCAAATAAAAGAATGTATATTCCTGAAAGAGAATGATAGATGAATCTTAGAACATATGTTTGGAATATATAAACATAATTTTTAAGTTCTCGATAAAAATTAAAGACAACTACATTTTTGTAAAAAGAGAGATAGAGAAACCCGAAAAAATTAAGGATGTTTGGGTAGAATCCATTATGGTTTATTGGCATGGTATCAGGTGTAACTAAGAGGGATTGAAGAGATAGATAAGGGGTTTATAATCACTTATAAAACATTAATGCAGTATGGGGAAGGTGTATAAATGTACCCTTTCACTTGGTATTACACAAAAAGGAATAGTATAGAGAACAATCTTGATTAAGAGTAAAAAGGGGAGGATCCCTTACCTTAAATTCGTCTGTGTTCACCACTTGTTATTAAAGAATTAAATAAAAAAACAAGGCTTTTTAATTAATAATTCCTGAACCTCTTCTATATTCAATTTATTTATTACAACACTTTTTAGTTCATTCAATGAATTTTTTATTAGTTAAAAGGTTCAATTTCATTGTTCGGTCTCGTTTGTTTACTTGACTTTAAAAGATCAGTTCACTTATTTTCATGTTTAGATTATATAAAAGATGAAAGTGGTTGTCTAGAATTGAATTTATATATATTATTTCATATCCAATAGATTATAAGGTTTTAATTTTAATTAGGTTACTTAGAGTGAAGTCGAAGTGTTATATATATAACCATAGTGGTAAACGTTTTTGTTAATCGGTGGATTTGATTACAATTAATGTGTTTTGCTTTATGACTTAATTACATATTTAACAGAAGATTATAGAACAAAAAATAGGATATTTTAAATATATAATAATATATTTCAACCATAAAAAAATGGTTTCATTAACAGAATTAACGATAATAATAGAAATTGATAAATTGTTGTCCTTGAATGTGCTAAATTAGAAAATCTCAAACGGTGCTTTCATTTCATTCAAATAAAAGTGTCGGGAAAGGAGAGAAGATGATGACATATACAACTATCATGAAGAAATTCCAGTACATGTATGTTAATGGATTTATCATACTATCATGGTGAAGGGATGTGAGGAAAGAAATAAAAAAGAAAATAACTTAAAAGAAAGAAGAAATTAGGAAGAGAAATTTACCTCTTGAAACTTCCTCCTTTGAGAACCTCTTATGGGAAAAGGTTTTGGTATTTTTAAAAGGCTGGGAGCTTTTGGACATTGGGGAGGACCTTAGGGAGATATCTAGGCAGAATAATGGCAAGGCACAAGGCTTGGAGGAGTTGAGAGAAGATGGAGTGAAGTGTAGTTTTTAAAGTGGATGGGAGAAGGGATTTCATAATATTATAATCATTAATTTATTATTTCCTCCCAAGACAAGGAATAGTAAGTATTTCATTACCAAGAAAAGTGATATTATCATCTGATCCCGAAACAAGAGGGATTACATCAGTAGAACATCATAAATGTATCAATTAATCCATTATTTAGCATTTATTGTGAATTATCAGATTCTACTATTCAAAAAAATTTCAAGTATTTCAGAAAAATCCCAAAAATTCACCCGAACAATTTGTCAATAGTTATAATCCAAAAATGAGGTGTTGTTTTCAATTTTTAACTAAATATCATTAATTTGATATTTAATTAAAAACATGGTTTATTACAAAACATGGTTTTAAAAACATTCATTTACTTATTCTAAAATATAGGTACATCATACTTTCACTTGAACATTATATTTATACTATCATAGGTAAGGTTAATATTAATTAGAGTATATCACTATTCATAAGGGTACATTACTATTCATAAGTGTAGGTTACTATTGACCAAAAATTATTTTTTTATTAGACTCCAAAGAACATCATGAACACAACCGTGTATATCAGATCTTCAAAATTCCAAACACATAAGTGAAAAACATATGTTTAAATGTCACTGGTCACATAGTAGTTCATTCTGTTTTGTTTTAATTTTATTTTATGACATAATTATATGAAGTTAATTTCCATTGAAAAAACATTGGGTCGTTACATTCTCCCCCCATTACGAAATTTCACCACTGAAATTTCACTTTACACAAACAGGTGAGGATGTTTCTCCTTCATTGCCTCTTCTAGTTCCCATGTTGCTTCCTCAAACATATGGTTACTCCACAAAACATTGAAAATATGGGTTCTCTTGTTACGTAGAACCTTATCTCTTCGATCCAGAATGTTTACTGGTTGCGCCTCATAGGAGAGATTATCTTCCAGCTGCACCACCTCTGATTATAGTACATGTGAGGGGTCTGGTATGTACTTCCTCAGTAGTTATACATGAAACACATCATGAACATGAGCCATTTTCGGTGGATGTGCAAGAAGATAGGCCATGACTCCTATGTGGTCAAGGATCTCAAAGGGGACAATATACCTTGGGCTTAGCTTCCCTTTCTTTTCGAATCACATGACTCTCTTCCGTGGAGATATTTGAAGGAAGACTTCATCTACAACGTTGAACTCCAAGTCCCTTTGACGGTTCTCATCATATCTCTTTTGCTGATTTTCAGTAGCTTTTATGTGTTTCTGGATGACTTGAACCTTCTATGTCATCTCTTTAACAAGATCAGGTCCAAGTAGCATTCTTTCTCCAACTTCATCCCAATATATTGGAGTTCTATATATCCCTCTATATAGATCTTCATATAAAGCCATCTAAATTCTTGAGTGGAAGCGACTATTGTATGAGAACTAAAAAAATGGGAAATGTTGATCCCATCCACCTTTGAATTCTATAGAGTAGGCTCTTAGCATATCTTCAAGAATCTGTATAGTTCATTTAGACTTGCCATCAGTTTGGGGGTGATAGGCCGTGCTGAAATATAATTCTGTACTCAAAGCAAGTTGAAGGATCCTCAAGAATTTTGATGTGAACCTGGGATCACGGTCAGAGACAATTGATATTGCAACACCATGCAGTCTCACCACTTCCTTCACATATATCATTATAATTTTTTCAAGCGAGAGACCATCCTGAATAGAGATAAAATGGGAAGTCTTGATGAGTCGATCAACCATACCCCATATGTAACACCCCAGGCTTCCACGGTACATTTCCCTTCGAATAATGCAATGACGTGCATTGTACGCAACTTCGAGATTCTAACACACCACAACTAATCAAACTAGATGTTATGATTAGTAATACCTACTTTTTGAAATTTTATAAATTCTAGCTCTCAAAATAGACTTCATTTTTGGATTCATAATATCTAATTTATCCTAGGTTAAAATTTTGGAACTTTTCGGATAACACTTATATTTTGATGAATAGTGAACATTACTAAATATTAATTACAAACAAATTTTTAAATAAAAATAATTTATAGTGGTAAATTATATTATTGAGTAGTTTTAAAGTATAATTAGAATATATTTTTACCATTTTATCCAATGGTGTTTATTAGAATTAAATTCACTTTGAAATTGGACCTAAACAATTGTCAATCTTTTGATATATATTGTTTATTAAAAACACACTATTTGTTGTGATAGCGGGAATTAATTATAAAATTAATTAATTCAACTTATATGTTTAGAATATTGTAAAATAGAAATAATTTTTTAATTAGGAATATCAATTATATCTTAGGGTGAAATTTTGGCATTGTTCTGAAAAACTTTAATTTTTGATGAATAGTGAAACTACTAAGTGGTAGTTAAAAAAATGAATTTTTCATAAAACGTAATTTTACCACTTCTGTAAATGGATTTTTAAAAATTTGTGAGACACGGTTAATATCAAGAAGTAAAATGTGGGTCAATGAGATGAAAATAATATTTGGTGAATAGTAACTATTTACTTTTAATTACCACAGTTAAAAGTAAATAGGGTAATTAAGGGTAAAAATGATATTAATATTACCATAACAAATGTCCTAATTTTATTGTACAAGTGTATCTCGACTATAAACAACCTTAGGAAAAAAATATTATCATTTTGTTCCACTTTCATTAGATTAGGACATTTATTATTATTAAATTCAAAGAAGAGTTAAAAGAGTTAAAATCAAAGCTTATTTACTAAAAAAATTTAATATAGGGTTATACATATGATATATTAGATTTTAAATATTAATTAGAAAGCTCAAAAGATTTCCTACATAATTATATTTTATTTATAATTTTTATACATTAAATAATTTAATATATTGATGACACAATGATGATACAGTAATTAACATAATAGTGAAATGTTAAAATAATTGATATTATAAATACCCAAATAAATATAATAAAAGACTTTTAATGAAATAAAATAATTTTATAGGACAATATGAAATATTAGGTTTGATTTAATTGACTTTTTTCTAATTAATAATTCTGTTATGAGTTTCAAAAAAATCAACTATTGAATAGTGTCAAAATTGACATAAAACAGTTCTTTAAAAAAATATTATATTATTAATTGATATTAAATTCCTAAAAATCTAATTTTCGGCCAAGAGACTTATATCAGGATACTTATATCATTAGTGGACCACTTGGGGGTCTCTTGGATGTATATAGTATGTTTATTAACTATATAATATAAAAATACAAAGTGACATGGTAAATGTCAAACAAATTAAGTAAGACTTAAAACTAAAAGATAAGGTTAATATAGTAACCCAAACCTGTCTAAATTATATTAGATGAATGGTATTCGAAATATAACCACCTTAACCTTTGAATAATCGACTTTGGAGCCATTAGAAACCGAATAATAATTTATTATAAATTAATATTTCAAGCTTTTCCAAAGGTGACCCTCACCCCTCTTATAAAATGGCACTCCTCCTTATCATTTATTCAAACCATAAAAGCCTTTTTGTTCGGCCAAACCCAGACCAAATACTCTCTAAACTTCCCTAAATACATCATAGAGGCCTTAATTTGATCATAAAGCCAACCTAAGGAGACCTTTTAATCAAATCAAAAGAATGAACCCGAAGAAGAGGTAATGTTTTCACCACCCCCTTTCAAGTTCCTTTCTTCTTCCACTTCTTCTTTCATTGTTATTATAATTCTAAAATAATAACTTCACTATCTCATATATACTGTGATGTTATTATAAATATGGTACAACCATATTCAGTATTCTATCCACCCTTCAAATAACATGTCACCATATGTGCGTACGTACGGCTTACCGTCTCCACATCGTGGTGTAACTGTTATTCAATATATTATTATTTGGGTGAGTATAATAATGATGTGTATCTCATTTAAATAATAAATATAACATGATAATTATTCTGTATATATGATATACCATCTAATTATATATTATTTTAATATCAAAAGAATGATATTGTCGCTCGTGCGTACGTACGGACTACCGTCTCCACGAACTCGATGAGATTCATTCTCCATCACATCCATTCAATTATAATTATCATTTTATGATTTATAAATAATTTTTAAGAAATTTATATCAATCTGGATATGAGTAAGATACAACCTATCCTTGAAAAACATGGATTACGTAACAAAATATATAAAAGAAAACGAGTAAGTTAACACCTGAAACGACGATAATTCTATGATATTATTAACAAAGCAATGTTAAAAGATCATATATGATATCATATTAATGTATATGATTCATGAATAATTTAATAACAATTATTTCAACATTATATGGGAGGTTAACCTACACCCAACCAAGGAAATGTACAAGGTAATGGGTTTCTTATCTCACTCTTAATTTCGTGAGAGTTCCATTATTCACCACATATTTATTGCATGTGGTGTATGTGTACTGCCCATGATTGTATTCATTGTGTAATATACTTTAATTTATGGGTATTTAAATCATCATTTTACGATCCTTCATTCATGGGTGTATTTTTCATAAGTTACATAATCGATAAGGGAATTTGAAATTTCAATTTCCAATTATTCAGCTTTACATAAATTTCATTGATTATTTTACTCCGAGATTATGTGTGGAATTACTATTCATTTTCTCATGTCATAATTTCCACTCCCCTTTTCTGTGGATATAAGTTTGATACACATAATAACTCCATTGATAATTTCTCAAGTCAACGATATGAATTTGATAAGTGTAATTTTAACTCATTCTCCATTTGTTGAGTTAAACATCTAATTCATTGGTGTGAGTTTTATAAGATTATGTGTGAATATACATTAATTGATTTACACTGAATATCCAATCATATTTTTTGTATTTATATTTTTCACACATAACTATGTCGTTGATTTATCCTTAACCTAAGGATACAACCTTTATGTGATATTTCATCTCAATTTAAATTCCATTGATACTTCTTTGTTGTTATAGACCAAATCACTTTTATGTGCTGTATATAATGTACATTGACAGAGTATATCATGAATCCCTTTATTCTAATGATATTAAAATTTTTTATTACCTCAATTATTTGTATTAAAGTATCTCTCTTTGGGATATAATCTCTAACTAAAAAACCATTTTAAAATGTTTTAATGAATTATTCATCTAAATCTTTCTCATTAATGTCAAAGTTTTAAAAATGGTTCTATGGATTTATTTATATGGACATTAATGTTTTAAAATTAAAACTCATTTTAAAAAGTTTCAAAGTGGTATGGGACACTTTGATTCAAAAATCTATTTTAAAATTGCTTCTTGAAAAATAGTGTGACTTTTAAATGATTTCAAGAAAAATGGGGATATTTCTCTCAAATAGTTTTGATGATTATTTTCATCTATGTCAACATCCTACATTATTCTTGATTGAGGTTAATGTGATACAATACAATCTGCCATATTGTATCGAATGAGTTATGTTTGACTATGGATGTGCTATTTTTATACCATTCATGGTTTGTGGTTAAAGTATTGACATTTCGTATGCTAGTTTTAATACAAATGTTTCTGTTATGTTTAAACCTGTCCATATGAGGAATGAATTGAACTTAATAAGTGACGGGTGGAGCCTGCTATAGCTCCTCAATGCATCGGTAGGTCTCATGAGACAAACTAGTTTCTTGTCACAAGGCCTTGGAAAAATCTTATTGGTGGACTTGGCACGAGGCCTTGGCTATGTGGTTTTGATAGTCTGGAATTATGCATTCCATCATTATGAAAGTGGTTATTGATATTGCATGCAATTGTTCAACTAGTAGAATATCCATGTGAATATGTAAATGGCATTATTTCATTTTATCTTGGCCATATTATGCTGAAATTCAAGTTTAAAAGTCATTTATTATAAATTGACTTAAGTGTTTATGCTTATCTATGAAAGCATCTGTTATAATGTTATCCTTACTGAGCATCTGAGCTCACCCCTTTCAATGTTCTATTTTTCCCAAGATTCTGAAGAAGTAATTTATGAATGACCTGCAGGGATAGTATGAGGGGATATAAATACAAGAGGATTATTTTATGATGTAATGTAAATCTTTATGATTTTATCTAGTGTTTCCAAGGCTACTAAACTAATCGGTATTTCAAGACGTGATCTTTCTTGTGATCATGACAATGTTATGTAATAATGCACTGACTCTGGGTAACTGGGGTCGGGGCGTTACAGTTGGTATCAGAGAAAGTTTAGTACAAACCATGGAAGCTAGATTTAGATAAACTCTAATTAGAGAACGTAGACCTAAGATGAACTTTGAGGATTAGTATAGAAGAACTTCCTAGAATTTTGGTATTGTAGAAATTTTTTGAGTTTTCCGAGAAATACATCCCTGTCTGGATACGAGCAGGTAGGGGTGGCTTTGGTACAGATATACCTATTGGTAAAACCCAAAAACACCGCTTTGAGCTAGAATCAAACGGGAAATGGTGCACGATAATGAGCCTTGATGCACTCTTGGTTACGACACTCCCGGGGGATATGATTAGGATAATTTACATTTTCTTTACAACCCGATTTAAAGTAATATATATATATAAGATGAGAGTAAATTAACTTGGTTAATCCTAATGTGTTTCAAATTAAGAATATGGTGACATGTTAATCTCTAAATGATTTTATGACAATTGTTACTCACACATTGCTTTCTGGTTTTAGTCCATGGCTATATTCCAAGGAAGTCATAATGACTTTGAGAATGATGTACAAGGTGGGAACAGTGGTCGCAATGAGCAACAAAATTGAATTTTGATAGGCCTAAAAGATATCGTCTTTATGCCAAATCAGTTTTCCAAAAATATGATCAACATCATATATATTAACTAACTCCTGAACTCAACAATGAAGACAAAGGTGATGAATGATAAGAGCTCCAGCAATGGAGACCATAGAGAAAATAACCCTCAATTTATATCATGCATGAAATGTGGTAGGATACACCTGGGAAAGTCTCTCAATGGGACCAAGAAATTCTATATGTGTGGGAAGGAAGGACATAAAGTGAATAACTGCTGAAGCAAAATGAAGGGTACTATAGAAGAAGATAAAAATGGTCCCAAGAATCCACTTACAGTCATTTTCCTTAAATGTAGGGGACCTTGCCATTACCCAAGTGAATTCCCTATTCACTAGGATATTTTCTATGTCATAGAAGAAGCTATGTGGAAATAAATGGTTGGAGAAATGTTTAAAACACATTAGTTCTTATTTTTGATGGGTTTACATTGGAATAATTTTCTCTTGTATTTGTAACCCCACAGTTTTCCATGTGAGAATGATATTTGAGGAAGAGTTATCTCTTCTATTGTGGATATAGTTATAAATAACCATTTGGTTTTATATGATCATTGGGATTGAGGCAATTATAAGTTATTATAATTTGGGATGAAAATGAAAGGTATGTGATAATATTTGTGGTTAAATTATGTTATGGTATTTTGAGGAATTTATCTAATTTTGGTAATTTTATAAAATATAATTTTTGAAAAAGGACAACACGTAGACCGGGTGACAACCCGTCGCTTCAGACAAAGCTATGGGAATCGAACCCACAACCAAGGTGCGATTGGGATTTATCGCCTACCACTGGACTACGTGATGTCCCTGGTTAGCGTGACTATTATTTTTAGTTAAATGGTTTTATTGATCAATAATAATTTGATTTGGGATCTTATGTCTTATCAAATGAATACCCTTAGTATAGGAAAATGATTTGGTGATTAAGTGATAAATGTTATTTTGGAAGTTATTCGCTTTATTGAGAACACTATATGCCAAAGGAAAATAGAGTAGTATGGGATATCATTTGAGGAGTAATGGTGAATTTTTATCTATGTTTTTATTGTGGATTTATAGTGATTTGGGTTATTTATTGAAATGATTAATCTATAACAGAGAATATGTGATGAGGTTAATTACTTTTAAGTATGTGACTTTTAGAGTATTTGATGTCATTTGGAGATACAATTTAACATGGGAGATTACATAATCAAATTCTTCTATGTTTTAGGTTTCAATATTAGTTTGGATTATATTGATGGATTTTAAGGACCATTGATTATTGAATGTTATTTGTTTAACTTTCGGGTATTTTTTGTATAATTTTAGAAATTAACATTAGTGTTTATTTCTCTCAAGGAATATCCTTTTGGGGGATCATTAGATATTATACTAACCATTTTGGTTTTGATTAATCTATAAAGACAATGTAAATATATAGTTTCTCCTGCATGGATCATGTGATTCTATAGATGATTATTCTTACTCTTCCAGTGTGACCAAGTCTTCTTGAATACTCATCGTTTAAAAAATGAGTTAGTGGTGGAAATTTTTTAAAGAATGGAACTCTACTTAAAATGTAAGTATATATCTTTATATTCTTAGTCAATATCATAAATAAATTACTCATCGTTATGTAATGTAACTAAAAACAAAAAAAAATGTTGTCCATTTACTTTCCTACTAGGAGACTAATGGTCGTTTGTCCCAAAACAAGTTTGTGGTTTTCTTATTGTTAACTTTCTCCTGATCATGATTTCTATCCCTCTCTATAAGAACTTGACACTTAGTTTATCTTCCATATCCATGTTTTCCAACATGGAATTTTAGTATGGGTTATCTTGGTTGACCTTTATACCTCTCTTTCTTTCTTTTAATGTGATAGTTTTATTGACTCTTTTTCCGATGTGGGACTTTCCATTATATTCCCAAGCACAATTTTAAAAATTGCGAGGATGCAATTTATTGAAGGAGGGGAGAATGTAACACCCCAAGCTTCCACGGTACGTTTCCCTTCAAATAATGCAATGGTGTGCATTGTACGCAACTTTGAGATTCTAACACACCACAACCAATCACATTAGCCATTATGAATAGTAATACCTACTTTTTGAAACTTTATAAATTCTATATCTCAAAATGGACTACATTTTTTGATTCAGAATATCGAATTTATCATAGGGTGAAATTTTGGAACTTTTCAGATAACACTTATATTTTGATGAATAGTGAAAATTACTTAATTTTAATTAAAAATATCTTTTTAAATCAAAATAATTTATATCGATAAATTATATTATTGAGTGGTTTTAAAGTATAATTAGAATATATTTTTACAATTTTATGCAATGGTGTTCATTAGAATTAATTTTACTTTGAAATTTGACTTAACAATTGTCAATATTTTGATATATATTGTTTCTTAAAAACACGCTATTTGTTGTGACAACGAGAATTAATTATAAAATTAATTATTGCAACTTATATGTTTAAAATTTTGTAAAATATACATCATTTTTGACTTCAGAATATCAATTATAGCTTAGGGTGAAATTTTGGCATTGTTCTAAAAAACTTCAATTTTTGATGTATAGTGAAACTACTAAGTGGTAGTTAAAAAAACTGAATTTTTCATAAAACATAATTTTACCACTTCTGTGAATAGAATTTCGAAAGTCCGAGAGACACGGTTAATATCAAGATGTAAAATATAGTTCAATGAGATGAAAATAATTTTTGGTGAATAGTAACTTTTTACTTTTATTTACCACGGTTAAAAGTAAATAGGGTAATTAAGGATAAAAATGATATTAATATTACCCTAACACATGTCCTAATTCTATTGGAGAATTGTATCTAGACCGAAAACAACCTTAGGGATAAAATATTATCATTTAGGTCCACTAGCATTAGATTAGGACATTTATTATTATTTAATTCAAAGAAGTGTTAAAAGAGTTAAAATCTATGTTTATTTACTAAAACATTTTTAGTATAGGGTTATACCTAAGATAAATTCGATTGTAAATATTCATTAGAAAGATAATAATATTAAATACATAATGATAGTTTATTTATAATTTTTAGACATTAAATAATTTAATATATTTATGACACAATGATGATGCAGTAATTACAAAAATAGTGAAAAATTAAAATAATTGATATTATAAATAAGAAAATAAATATAATATAAGACTTTTAATGAATTAAACTAATTTTCAAGGATAATATGTCATATTAGTATTGATTTAATTGAATTTTTTCGAAGTAATCATTCTTTTATGAGTTTCAAAAAAATCAACTATTGAATAGTGTCAAAATTGACATAAAAGAATTTTTAAAATAAATATTATAATAATAATTGATATTAAATTCCTAAAAATCTAAGGATCATCCATGAGACTTATATCATTATAGTTATATCATTAATGGACCACTTGGGGGTATCTTGGATGTATATAGTATGTTTATTAACTATATAATATAAAAATACAAAGAGACATGGTAAATGTCAAACTAATTAACTTATAGTTAAAACTAAAGGATATGGTTAATATAGTAACCCAAAACTATCTAAATTATATTGATTGAATTGTTTTCTACCTATCCCCACCTTAACCTTTTAATAATCAACATTGGAGCAATTAGAAACCGAATATGAATTTATTATAAATTAATATTTCTAGCTTTTCCAAAGGTGCCCCTCACAACTCTTATAAAAGGGAACTCCTCCTTCTCATTTCTTCAAACCTTCAAAGCCTTTCGGTTCGGCAAAAACCTGCCCAAATACTCTCTCAACTTCCCTCAATACATCCTAGAGGCCATAGTTAGATCCAAAAGCCAACCTAAAGAGCCCTTTTGATCAAATCAAAAGGAAGAACCCAAAGAAGTGGTAATGTTTTCACCACCCCTTTTCAAGTTCCTTTCTTCTTCCACTTTTTCTTTCTTTTTTATTACCATTCTAAAATAATAACTCCACTATCATATAAATACTGGGATGTTATTATAAATATGTTACAAAAATATTCAGTATTTTATCCACCCATTGAATAACAATTCACCATACGTGCGTACGTACGGCTTACCGTCCCCACGTCGTGGTGTAATTGTTATTCAATATATTATTATTTTGGTGGTTATAATAACACTGTGTAACTCATTTAAATAATAAATATAACATGATAATGATTATGTATATATGATATACCAACCAATTATATATTATTTTAATTTCAAAAGAATGATATTGTCGCTCGTGCGTACGTACGGACTACCGTCTCCACGAACGTGATGAGATTAATTCTCCAGCATATCCATTCAAGTATAATTATCATTTGATGATTTAAAAATAATTTTTAAGAAATTTATATCATTCTGGATATGAATAAGATACAACCTATTCATGAGAAACATGGCTTACGTAACAGAACATATAAAAGAAAATGAGTAAGTTAAAAACCAAAACGACGATAATTCTATGATATTATTAACAAAGCAATGTTAAAAGATAATATATGATATCGTATTAATGTATATGATTCATGAATAATTTAATAACAATTATTTCAACATTATAAAGGAGGTTAAACTACCCCCAACCAAGGAAAAGTACATGGTAAGAGTTTTCTTATCTCACTCTTAATTTCATGAGAATTCTATTGTTCACCACTTATTTATTGCATGTGGTGTATGTGTACTGCCCATGATTGTATTCATTATGTAATATACATTAATATATGGGTATCTATATCATCATTGTATGATCCTTTTTTCATGGGTGTATGTTTCATAAGTTACCTAATCGATAAGAAAATTTGAAATTTCCATTTCCATTTATTCAGATTTACGTAAACTTCATTGATTATTTTACTCCGAGATTGTGTGTGGAATAACTATTCATTTGATTATGTCGTAATTTCCACTCCCCTTTTCTATGGATATACTTTTTATACACATAATCACCCCATTGATAATTTCTCATGTCATCGATATGAATTTGATAAGTGTAATTTTAATTCATTCTCCATTTGTTGAGTTAAACATCCAATTCATTGGTGTGGTTTTTATAATAATATGTGTAAATATACATTGATTGATTTAAACTGAATATCCAATCATATTTTGTGTATTTATATTTTTCAAACATAACCATGTCGTTGATTTATCCTTAACCTAAGGATACATCCTTTATGAGAGATTTCATCTCAATTTAAATTCCATTGAGACTTCTTTGTTGTTATACACCAAATGACTTTTATGTGGTGTATATAATATACTTTGACATAGTATATCATGAATCCCTTTATTCTCATGATATTACAATGTTTTTATTACCTCAATTATTTGTATTCAAGTGTCTCTCTTTTGGCAGGAATCTCTAACTAAAATACCATTTTTAAATGTTTTAAAGACTTATTCATCTAAATATTGCTCATTATTGTCCATGTTTTAAAAATGGATTTAGGGATTTATTTATATGGACATTAAAGTTTTAAAATTAAACTCTTTTTAAAAAGTTTAAAAGTGTTATGAGTCACATTGATTCAAAAATCTATTTTTAAATGGCTTCTGGACAAATAGTGTGACATTTAAATGATTTCAAGAAAAAGGGGGATATTCTCTCAAATAGTTTTGATGATTAATTTCATCTATGTCACCATCCTTCATTATTATTGATTAAGGTTAATGTGATACAATACAATCTTCCATATTGTATCGAATGAGTTATGATTGACTGTGGATGTGCTATTTTTATACCATTCATGGTTTGTGGTTAAAGTATTGACATTTTGTATGCTAGTTTTAATACGAATGTTTATGTTATGTTTGAACCTGTTCATATGAGGAATGCATTGGACTTAATAAGTGATGGGTGGAGCCCGCTATAGCTCCTCGATACATCGGTAGGTCCCATGAGACAAACTAGTGTCTTGGCACAAGGCCTTGGCAAAATCTTATTTGTAGTCTTGGCACGAGGCCTTGGATATGTGGTTATGATAGTCTGTCATTATGCATTCCATCATTATGAAAGTGGTTATTGATATTGCATTTGATTGTTCGATTAGTAGAATATCCATGTGAATAAGTAAATGGAATTATTTCATTTTATCTTTGTCATATTATGTTGAAGTTTACGTTTAAAAATCTTTTATTATAAATTTCCTTAAGTGTTTATTATTATCTATGAATGCTTCTCCTATAATGTTATCCTTACTGAGCATCTGATCTCACCCCTTTCAATGTTTTATTGTTCTCAGGATTATGAATAAGTAATTTATGAATGACGAGCCGGGATAGTATGAGGGGATAAGAAGACAAGATGTTTATTTTATGATGTAATGTAAAACTTTATAATTGTATCTTGTGTTTCTAAGGCTACTAAACTAATCGGCCTTTCGAAACTTGATCTTTCTTGTGATCATGCCAATGTTATGTAATAATGCACCGACTCTGGGTAACTATGGTCGGGGAATTACACCAAATCACATTATTTCTCTTTGACATCTTCGGGAGACCCATGAAAATGTTTATAGTAACATTTTCCCATTTCCACATGAGTATATGCAATGGCTGCATCATACCTTTAGAATTTTAGTCTCTAAAATTTAACTTGCTGACATACAAAGCACCTTGATATATATTCCTCAATCTCATTCTTCATGTTATCCCACCAAGAGTTTTCTTGGAGATCCTAGTACATCTTGGTACTCCCAGGATGGATATAGAATTTTTATCTATGTGCATTATCCAATAGCTCCTTCTTTATCCCAGGTGATGAGGGAACACAAAGCTGCATTCCAAAAAGAATCACACCATGATCATTGATATGGAACATTGGCAGCTTCCCTTCCATTATTGCATTCACCCTCTTGTGTATCTCCACATCATCACATTGTGATTCCTTAATCCTCTCCTTGATGGATGGTTGAGAAGTCATTTGGGAATGGTAGGATACATCCCCTGCCCTTATGATTTCCAAATCCATTCTTTGCATATCCAAGAAGATAGGGTCTTTCTTAATCCATAACATGGATAGATTAGCAGTTTATTTTCTACTTAGAGCATCAGCTACCTTTTTCCCCTTTCCAAGATGATAGTGAAGAGACCAATCATAATCCTTGATTACCTATGACCATATCCTTTAACGCACGTTGAGATCCTTTTGTGTGAATATATACATTGGGCTCTTATGGTCGGTGTATATGTCATACTTCTCACCATAAAGGTAGTGCTGCCATATTTTAAAGGCAAAAATCACGGCTTCCAGCTCTAGATCATGCGCTGGGTAGTTCTTCCCATGGATATTCACATTTCGTGAGGCATAGCTATCACATTTTCATTTTGAATGAGTACAAAACCCAAGAATTTCTTTGAAGCATCACTATATATCACAAAAATTTCTCCACTTTTCAGTAGTGTTAGTACAAGTGTTGTAATCAGCCTTATCTTTAGCTCCGTGAATCTTCTCTCACATTCTTCTGTCCATACATACATTACCCCTTTCCTTGTTAGCTTAGTTAGGGGGCTTGAAAATTGTGAAACTTTTCTCAAAAAACGTTGATAGTACCCAGCTAATCCAAGAAAACTATGGATTTCTGTGAAACTAGAGGGAATGGTTCATTCCTCAATCACCTTTTTTTTTGAAGGATCAACATAAATTCCTCCACTTGTGATCACATGTCCCAAGAACGTGACTTGCTTCATCCAAAAGTTACACTTTCATTAATTTGGCGTACACCATCTCAATTCTCAATGTCTCTAACACAAGTCATAGATGTTTTTCATGTTCTTCATTTCTGTTGGAGTAGATGATAATATCATTGATAAACACTACCACAAATTTTCCTAGGTAATGTCTAAAGACAATATTCATAAAATAAATGAAGATATCAGGGTCATTACTAAGTCCAAAGGGCATCACCAAAAACTCATAGTGCCCATACCTTGTTCGGATGGAAGTCTTCTGAATGTCTTCCTTCATCACCTTTACCAGATGATATCCAGAAGAAAGATACACCTTTGAGAGGTATTGAGATCCTCTAAACTGGTTGAACAAGTCATCAATCCTTGGGAGAGGATACTTATTCTGTATGGTGATCTTATTGATTTCTCGATAATCGATACACATCCGCATTGTTCCATCCTTCCTCTTCACAAAGAGCATTAGTGCACCCCAAGGTGATGCACTAGGGAATATGAACCTTTTGTCCAGATGCTCTTGCAGCCGCTTCTTTAAATCCTCCAATTTGATAGGAGACATCCTATATGGACACTTTGAGACAGGGTTAGCTCCGGGTATGAGTTCAATATATAACTCTACCTCACGATCCGAGGAAATTCCAGGTAACTCTTTGAGAAATACATCATCGTATTCCCTCACGATGTTCATTTCCTAAAGGTTGGCACTTTCCTTGAACTCAACCATTTGGGAGAGGTATGATTCTTCATAGTGAATCAACACACATAACATTGAAGGATTTTTCAAAGGAGATTAATGATCATCCTTGCAATTGTATAGGAGCTTGGGATGGTTCGGAATATGAGAAGATATTTTTCCCCTACAGTTGATATGTGCTCTATATAAATAGATACAATTAATTCCCATTATAGCGTCGTATTCTACCAAGGTATGTATTATGAGATTTTCCACCAGAATATTCCCACATATGCCAATGGGAGAAGATTCAAACACTTGGGTTGCAATGATTTCACCACAAGGTGTTTTTATAGATATCTCTACTTCATGGTTTCATGGCTTTGATTCTACAGTTCTAGCAAACATGCAAGATATAAAGGAATGCATAAAACCATAATCAAATAATACCTTTTCCATTCTGGATTGAACAAGAAGTGTACCTTGTACGACTTCATTATCATGCTCCACCTCCATAGTAGTGATAGCATAATTTCTTCCTTGTTGCCTTGGAGGTTGTTCCAGATTTCCACTGACAACCCTCGGCTTAGGGCAATTGTTCGCATAATGCCAAGATCCTTGTAGTTATAACACAACACTACAGGCTGAGTGCTGATCTGAACCTGCCTTTCTTCTTTAACATTAGCGGGATTTTTCATATCCCTTCGGTTGTTCTTGTCCAGGTGACCAAACAGTTCACATTTGAAGAAGTTATTGGTTACCTTGAGACAATCACCAAGATTCTTCTTCCCACGATTTTTGCAAATGGGAAAGTGACGCATCATTCTATCATTGGATTTTATTGATGAACCACCCATGTTGTTCTCCATTTTCCACTTCTTCTCAGTAGGCCCATGAGACCACTGAGAGTCTCCGATCTCCATTTCAACCTTGAGGGCACAACAGACAATCTCTTCATAGTTGTCGAAGTCTCGAATCACCAACACTTTTTTAGACTTGGATTTAGTCTTCTAAAGAAGCGAAACACCATGATTTCTGTGTTCATGAAAAATCATGAGGCGTACCTTTAAAGCCTTGTAAAGTTTGCTTCATATGCCCCGATGGACTCATCTTTCTTCTGGTTGAGTCCTAGGAACTCTCCTTCCATCTTGAGATGGATGTTTTGAGGAAAATATTTTATGAAAAACATCCTCTTGAATTCATCCCATTATTTGGAATCAATTTCTTCTTGGGAATTTTTATTTTTGATTAGCGTCCACCACTAATCAGCTTCCCCATCAAAATGATAGACTTCCATTACATCATTATCTTCATTCGAGAACTGGAGGACAGAGAAAATACTTTTAATGGAGTTAATCCATAATTATGCGAGGAAGGGATTAGAAGACCCACTAAACATGCGATGCCTTTTCCAAATGAAGTATTCTATGGAAATGTGATATTTCCTTGGATTATGGGGATGTTCCACCTGATTCAAGTTATTATTCATAACTCGATCCAGCTGGGAAAGTACTGCCATGATGTTTTGTGCTCCCGCATCCATCTCATCAGGCATGTCATTGGGGAAATCATCACATTGCATATCACATTGGTTGTTGGAACGTGTTCTTCTATTTCCAGCCACTAACTACGAAAAAGAACGTATAATTAATGGTCTTGAATACTTAGCTATTGAGCACAAAAAGAAACTTTTAACATTAAATTATGAACTTAGAATGAATAAGTATATCCTAACATGTGATTCTTCGGGTTTATATCTATGATATCCGCAATCTATTTCCTACATTATAATCTAATGGGATTATTTTTTGTCCCTTAATAATGGTTTTTACTATGCTCTTTAATCTACCAAAGCATATCCCCCTAGAGGGTCATAAACCAAGAGTATATAAAGGTCCATTATCGTGCACTAGTTCCAATTTGATTCTAGATCAAAATGTTGTTTTCTACATTTACCCCTAGATACATTTGGGTTAGAGCCACCTCTACATTCTTATATCTAGATAGGGATGTATTTTCTTGATAAGCCGCTTACTCTATACTCACCAAATTTTAGAACTATTTTATTATACTTATTCTCATACGTAATTTTCTCACTATGGTTCTTTATTCCTAAACTCCAAAAATAATGAGACCATCCTCTGATACCAACTATAGAAACCCAATACTTTTACATAAAACATTTCATGATTATAACCATAATTAATCACTAGATTTCAATCCAAGGATCGTTAAGTCTAGTGTCTTGGAAGACTCAGTAAATATAACATTAAACATGGGGAAAAATCTTCTTTATTTAATCTCCATAAAGAGATTATAACTTCCTTTGAGCCCTTACATCTGCATTGGGTACCCTGGGGAACACATGAGCAAAGGGATGAGCTAAAAAGCCAATTAAGGGAATGAACAAAAGGATAAATCTCAAGCACATGAGTTAAGAGGAATTACATTATGATAAAAAAATCAGTAAACATATAAAATCATTTTATATAACCATGAGATCATATAATCATTGAATCATATAAATGTGGAAGAATCATAAATCACATCTTTAGAATGGGTCAAGGCTAACCGCCAATCCCATTTCACATCGCATATCATATGACTTAACCTTACCCAATGCATTGGAGTGCTATCTACGTGCACCCATATCAACATTTTCATGAATATTTTTTCCAAATAAATATTCTTACTACATATACAATCATACATAATCAACCATAGAGAAACATAAGGGTACCCATGGAAACAATTGGGTACCAAAATCATGACATAAATCATAACCAATGAGTGTATAATGAAAGTGTCAATGTAAGTAAATAATAAGAAAATAAATGCAAGTTAATAGGGTAAAATATTAATATAACATGGTATTTGGTGTCAAACATAGGTTACAACATATGAGAAATTTATTTTAGAAACATTAGCAATAAAACATTTTTGTGCGGTTTGAAGGAAAATACTATAGAGCTTTTAAAATAGTAAATAATACATTCTTTTACATAAAACTAGAATTGAACCAAGGTTGTTTTCCTAATAAAAATACTGAATTTAAAAAGACAATAGTGTCTTAAAATAGAATATAGATTGAACTTGAAATTGGTTAAATTTTTTGGGAATTTCCTTTAAAAAGAGTGTGCTTATTTGGAAGTATCGAAGAGAGATTCACATAAAAGCATGTATATCCCCAAAAGTGAATAAGATATGGATAGTAGAACCTGATTTTGGAGAATATGAACAAAATTTTGAGGTTCTACATAAAGAGAAAAGAAAACTATATTTTGGTAGAACGAAAGATAGAGCAACCTGAAGGAATGAAGGATGTTCGGGTAGAATCCATTATGGTTTATCTCCATGGTATCAGGTGTAACATAGAGGGATTGATGAGAGAGATAAGGGGTTTATAATCACCTATAAAACATTAGGTAATTATGGGGATGGCGTATAAGCATACCCCATCACTTGGTATTACAAAAAAATCATAGCATAGAGAACAATCTTGATTAAGAGTAAAAAGGGGAGGATCCCTTACTATAAATTTGTCGGTGTTCTCCACTTGTTATTAAAGACCCGAATAATCAAATTTGGATTATTAATTAATAATTACAAAACCACTTATATATTAAATATATTTATTTTAACCCTTTTTAGTTAATTCAATGCCTTTTTATTAGTTACAAGTTTCAATTTCATTGTTTGGGCTCGTTAGTTTACATGGATTTAAAAGATCAGTTCACTTATATTAAAGATTGAATTATATGTAAGATAAATGTAGTTTTCCAGATTTGAAGCTACATTCTTTAGTTAATATCCAATATATTACTTAGTTTTAATTTTTATTAGTTTACATAGAGTGAAGTCTAATTATTATATATATAACCATAGTGATAACCGTTTTTGTTAATCGGTGGATTTGATTACAAAGAATGTGTTTTTATTTATAACATAATTCCATTTGTACCAAAGGATTAAAGAACAATAAATAGGATATATTACATATATAATAATCTGGTTCAACCAAAACACAAATGGCTTGATGACCATAATTAAAGATAATAATATAAATTGATAAACTGTTGTCCTTGAATGTGCTAAATTAGCACATCTCAAACAATGCTTTCATTTCATTAAAATAAAAGGGTGGGGAAAGGAGTGAAGATGATGAAATATACCACTAGCATGAAGAAATTATAGTAAATTTATGTTACTAGATTTATCATACTATTATGGTGAAGGGAGGTGAGTAATGAAATAAAAAAGAAAAGAACTTAAAAGAAATAAGGAATTGAGAAGAGAAATTTACCTCTTGAGACTTCCTCCTTTGATAACCTTATTAGGGGAGTGGTTTGGTATTTTGGGAAGGCTGAGAGCTATTGGACATGGGGGGAACTTGGGGAGAAATTTGGAAAGAATAATGGCATTACACAAGGCTTTAGAGGAGTGTATTGAATAGTGAGTAAAGGGGGGGTTTTATAGTGGAGGAGAGTAGGGATTTCATAATTTTATAATAATTAATTTATCATTTCTTCCCATGAAAAAGAATAATAAGTATTCCATGAAAGTGAATAGTTTTTTATCATGTGATCCAAAACAAAGTCGTCTTATATCAGCTGAACATCATTGATGACTCAATTAATCCATTATTTAGCATTTATTGTGAATTATCAGATTCTACTATTCATAAAAAATTTATGTATTTCAGAATAATTCCAAAAATTCAATCTAACCATTTTTCAACATGTATAATCCAAAAATGATGTCTGTTTTTCAAAAATAATTTTATAAATATGAATAATTTAATATTTTATTAAAATAATTTTTTATTACTCAAAAACAGTTTTAAAAATATTCATTTACTTATTCTAAAATATAGATACATCATATTTCACCTAAAGATTATTTTTATACTATAATAGCTACGGTTAATATTAATTAGGGTATGTAAATATTCATAAGGGTATGTTACTATTCCTAATGTTAGGTTACTATTCAAAAAAAAACTGTATTATTAGACTCCTAAAAACATCTCAAGCACAACCATGTATATCATATTTTCAAAATTCCAAACACATAAGTGACAAAAATATGATTAAATGTAACTTACCACTTATTAGTTCATTATGTTGTGTTTTAATATTATTTTATCACATAATTATAATAATGGAATTTCCATTGAAAAATGTTGGGTCGTTACTGTGTATGTTGATAAAATGATTATGACTATTGAGAATATCATCCAAGAATTCATCCCCAATATGAGGGAATAGGTTGATATGTTTCCCAAAGAGTTTCGTTTTCCTCATCCCATACATGAGGTTTTGTTTTCAATTTATATTATACCTACAACATTCCCAACATCTATACCTTTGTATAAAATTTCTATTGTTGAAATTGAGATGTTGAAGAACAAATTATAAGATAATATGAATGAGGGGTTCATATGACCAAATTACTTACCATGGGGTGAACCAGACCTCTTTATCAACAAAAATGATTGGTCAATGCACTTCTAAATTGATTATCATAAGCTCTACAAGATAATGATATATTCAAAGTATCCTATTCCATGGATTGAAAATGATTTGGATCAGACACATGGAGTCCAATATTTCACTTTATTGGATCTTTGTTCATGATACTAACATGTAATGTTAAAAATGTAGTATATCCGCAATATTGCTATTTGTAAATGGTAAAAGAAAAAATATTTCATATTGATTCCATTTGGACTCACTAATAATCTAGAAATATTAATTTATATAATTAATAGTGTAATTAGATATTACATCGATAAATTTTTTTCATCTTTATGGATAATATTCTCATTTACTGAAAATGTATGGAGGAACAAGATTAGAATTTGAGAAATGTACTAATGACCATGATGAAAAAAATTATGAATGGTAAGTACTATAAATAAGAAATTTGGTTGGATAAGGTATCATTCCTTAGGCATGTTATCACCAAAAAACATATTTTTTATCCCCTTCTAAAAAATGATAATCGAATGATTAAATAAAATGACATCTAATATAGATATTAAAAGTTTATTTGGATTATTTTGGTATTTTCATTGATTTTTGAGAGACATGTCATGATTTAAAAGTAAACTAACTACGATAACATGTAAGATGGTTTGGTTTATCTAGAATGAATAATGTTGGGAATGTTTTAAATATATGAAGAAGAGGCTTATCAAATTTCATTTTCACACATTACCCACCAGTTAGGATTGATTTTTGATCTAAAATAATGCATCTAAGAAGGTCATAAGATGTGTACTCATGAAAGATGATAATGTTGTTGCCTATGAATCATGGAAACTAAATATCCATTGGATGAACTACCCAAATCATGATATAGATTCAGTTACGAAGGTATTCAGATGAATTATTTAGAAGCATTATATCTATAAGAAGATGAGTGAAATATATACAGATCATAAAATCCTCAGTTATATATTTAAAAAGTAATTTTATTATATAGTAATGAATTTGGTTATAGATAATCAGGAATTATGATAGATTAATCCATTACCATTCTCATTACACAATGAATGTTTAACATTCTCCAAGTATAAAGGATCACATAAATTTTTCCATGATGAGGATTGATAGGTATCAAATATTATGGTACATGAAAATGATAGACATTATAATAATAAGATGATATTCACCCAAAATTTGTCAATTAACTTCTTGGAAATATATTAATGAGATGAGATAGGATTCCCAAAATGTAGATGAGTTTCTACAGAAGAAGGTAGAAAATATCATGGAGCTCAATATTATTAAAAATGGAGTTATATGTTTCGGTAGCAAAGTATGTATCCCATCAACACTATAACTAAAATGGGAAATTTTGGATGAATCCAGTAGCTATACCATATATATTCATATATAAATCACTAATATGTATATAGATTTGAAGCAAACCTTTTCGTAGGATAACATGAAGATGTAGATTTTTTATATTGTGTCTTGTTGCCTGGTATTCCATGAATTCATGGTGGGACAAAAAAAATCATTGTGTATCAAAGAATATTTATCTTATCTGTGTGGAAATAGGGAAAAAACCCTATATATCTTCATAGGAATCCCGAAGACACGTAAAGAGGATAATTCCATATTGGTTGTAGTTGACGACCTCAACAAGTCAGTGAATTTCATTAAAATAATAAAATATTTCCCTCTTTACCAACTTACCAAGATATATGTTAGGGAAGTCATAATACCACATATAGTTACACTCTCTATTATGTCAATTTGAGATATGAATTTTAACTCATGGTTTTGGTAATCCATAATCATTTATTGAATAAAAGATTGAGTTCAATGGATTTCCAAGGATTATCAGATCAACAAAATTTTGTAGGGGAGTTCAAATATAATATAACTTTCTATTATATAATTAAGATAGATTATTATGAGGATCTGTTTGGTTTGTGGTGTCAGAATATAACATGCTAGGATGAATTTGGTGAGTGGAAGCTGATGGGACCTAATCTTATCAAGGACATGTCATAGATGGTTCAAACCATCTACCTTAATATAAAATACCAGAAATTTTTTAGAAAATATTTGTAGATAATCATTGATGAGACTTCGGGTTTATGGTATGGGATATCTTTTCCCATAGAATATCTGTATGGAAGATACTAATGATGGTTGGGAATAAGGGAAACATCGTCCAAGAGACATAGGCCCCTTTGAGATACTAGATCACATATGAGCGGTGGTTGATATACTGGAACTCCCACCTATCCTATCTCTAGTACATGATGTTTTCCATGTATCCATTTTGAATAATGACATACCAAACCCCTCACATGTACAAAAACCAATGGTGGTCCTAGTAATGAGTGATATTTTATATATGGAGAAGCTGGTGACGAGCATAGATCACCAAGAAAATGTTCAACGATATAGGATAAATCACCTAGTCATAGTGTTATTGTATAACCACATTTATAAGGAATAAAAATGGGAGCTAGAAGAGGTAATGAAATATAATTACCATTATATCTTTTAGTGTATGAAATGAAAATTATATGGGTCAAATTTTCAAAAAAAGATAGAGTGTAATGACCCAACAATTTATAAATGAAGTTATTTTTGTGATTATGTTTAAATCCTGATTACGTAATGTGGTTATAGATATCACATCTACTAACGTTATATTTTTGACCACTATAAGTTATATATTATCATATTTAAATGAAAATTATTAATTATGACCATTTTAAATTTTTTTTATAGTGATCATATGATTAGTATATGTTAGGCGTTATGGTATAGTCTAATTGACAAAGATAATAGAATCGATGTCCACATCTAGGAATATTTACCCAATAAAGTCTATTTAGTATATATTTTCAAGGATATAGAATTACTAGACTTTTCCCACGAACAAAACCATATGAGATTAAGAAACAAAAGAATTAGTGATATCATTTATGACATTAGATCATTCTCATTCAGATAAAGTCCCAAACCATGTACAACGATCCACACCCAGAAAATGTTACCATGGAACACCTTAACTGTATACCAATTTTTGGTATAAAATAGGTATATGTATCTAGACCATGTAAGTAAGAATAATGATTATTATATTTTTAATTAGACAATAATTATATTTATCATTTCAATATTATTTTTTATGATAAAATAAAATGTTTGATAAGAATTTGATTTTGAAATGTTGAAACATTAAATAAATATTTAAAAAATATATATTTTCAATGATAAGTATCTTGTTAAAAAATTAATTTTTTTGAAATGAAAAATATTTTTTATAAAATATTGTTATTTAATAATATTTATTAAATATTAATGATATTACAATTTTATCAAATCCAAAGTAATTTTTTAGGGGTCAGAGAACAGTAATTATTTAAAAAAATAATATTTTTTATTTAATTGTGGATTTTTGATTTAAAATTATAAATTATAATACATAGATGAATATTTAAACGAATTAAAATTTATTTCTGAATTATTCACAGAAAAACTAGTCAACAGTTATTTTTCCTCATTTTCAGGGACAATCAAATTTTTGGGTAAAAATTGAATATGGTATAAATATACAGTATTTATGATGACATAAAAATTAACAAAGTGACATATTATATGTTATAAATTGAATAAATGGAAATTTATATATATATATTTAACCATTAAATTAACATTTTTAATGTTTTTATTATTATTTTTATAAACCCCTAATGAATACACCAAAACACATATTCTATGATATGTGTAACATCCTGGGTAAATAAAGAATAAGTCATTTTTCATATTTATCAATATTTGTGAATTAAATGTTAATTTTACTTTAAAGGGGTTGTTATGTTTGATAGCATACCCGATACGCAAGAACTGGTTTCTTTGAAATCTTACCTTGCAAACTAATAATATAAATTTATTATTTTAAATTGTATTTAAATCCTAGAAATTGTATTGGAAGGAATGAACAAAACTAACTACAATATGATTATACATGTCTGTTAATTTTTTTTTACAATTATCCAATAAATGTTTGACGCTTAAATTGTGAATGAATCTAATTTTAAGCATAATTTACATTAAAATGTCGATTTACCGCCGTTTAATGGAGAACCCTCTTTAAATATAATTTCGGTCATTTTTATATATTCTAATTGTCCAAATAAAATCCTTATTTTGAATTTGGACATCAAATTTTACTTTTTTATTTATTTGGTATATTTCCGATAAAGTTCATTTTTAATGAATAGTGAATATATTGTATTTTAATTCAAACCTGTGTTGAATCTAATTTATTTATATGGTTAGATTATTTATTTAATTTATTGTAAAGTTTAATTATGATATATTGTTACCCTTTAATCCAATTTTGGTCATTGAGATTAATTTCACTTTGACAGGAGACATAAACAAGTGTCAATCTTTTGATAGTTATTGTTTCTTAAAAACACGCTATTTGTTTTAACTAACAGAATTAATATTAAATTAATTGATGCCTTTTCAATGTTTTTAATTTATAAAAATAAACATCATATTTGAATTCGGAATATTAAATAATGCTTAGGCTTAATTTTTGGTATTTTTCTTAAATACATCAATTTTTATGAATAGTGAAATCACATAGTAATTGATAAATAAACTGTCTTTTTTCATTTAAATGATTTTTCCCACTTCTGCGAATTGAATTTCAAAAATCTGACATACATGTTTGTTATTAGTGAGTAAAATTTGGTTCATTATGATGTAAATAAATATTGGTGAATAGTATCTTTTGACTTTTATTTACAGCGGCTGAAGTTAAATAGGGCAATTCAAGGTAAAAAGAATATTATAATAATTTAAAATTACCTTAACACTTTCAAAACCTTATTGGTTGAGTAATTAAAGACCATGGGCATCTTTGGGTCGATTTTAGGACCCCATTGAGCCACTTGGGTGTGATAATGACACTTTGGATAAATTAACTTAAAGTAAAGCCAAAAATGACAAAAGAAAATATATTTTAGTTAGTTAATTTTTAAAATGGTTATATAAATTATATTTTTGACTATAAATATTCATTGGAAAGATGAAAATATTTCCAATATCTTGGTATTTTTATTATAATTCTTAGACATCAAATAATTTAAATTATTTATGACACAATAATGATGCAGTTTTTACCTCATTAATAAATCATTTAAATAAATAAGATTATAATGATTAAAATATTATCCAAAACCTATCAAATTCTCATTGGACGATTTTATTTATACCATGAGTCATCTTATATTTTACTATAATGATTTTTTGGACCATTACAAACCGAATATCATTATATAATAAAATAATGTTATCACACATTCCTAAAGAGCCCTTCCTCTCCCATATAAAAAGAAACCCCTTATAAAAAATTCCACACACCTATCAAGTCATTTGGATCATTAAAACTCTTCCCAATTAAGCTCCCTACATACCACTCCTCATACTAGAAGCCTTAACTTAGGCATAAGGCACTTTAAAAATTCATTTGGTTCAAACCAAAGGGAGTAACCCAAATTAAAGGTAACAATTTCTCTTAAATTGGTTTCTTATATTTTACTTCTCCAACCCGTAAACTCTTTTTATTACTTTCTTTTGTAACAACACCAGTATCCTCAATATACTAGGATACTGTTATGAGACGTATTCTAACTACAGTTACACACACCTCCATCTAAGGGATGAAGAACATAATGTTTCTGTGGATGGGAAACTAACGTCTCACGAATCGATGATGGTTCCAATATCTCCAGTCGCCTCTAATTGTGGCCATTATGATGGAACTGTATTTATATATGATATATATTATTTTTTTGTTTTCTTTATGGTTTTGTAATTTTCATTTATATCATGCCTTTATGGATTCCATTATGGGTAAGCACAATAATCTCATTAGAGGAAGTGCAGACTACCGCCCTCTCAAAGTGAAATGACTCGTTCATACCCTATGTGGCATGTATAATGGATAAATTTAATTATATAATATATGATACAATACTGCAATTATAATAATACCATGTATCTTTATGTTATAATTCCATTAAAATAAGAAATAGAAATTAAAGTATTGTTCATGCGTACGTACGACATACCATCTCCATGAACAGTGCATTTCATTTCTTACCTCTAAATGTTATGTAATATTATAAATACATGTATATACAGGATATATATGATATATATGATATCTAAATCATTAATATAATTCTTTATTCAATGGACTAATGACCACATGAACAACATGTTAATATAAAAAATCCGTTTTTGACTCCAGTACCAAATATTGAAAAAATGAATAGTATTAAATTAAATGATTACATAATGTTTATAACATGGTAATAAGTGATATAAAAGGAATAATAAACATGAAAAATGTTCTTAAGAAAGTATAAATTAACTTTAGTTTATCAGTCGGTATATTAATGAATGAACAGGTCATGTCGGACATGAGGTAAGGGAACTTCCTAACCCAATTTCCATTCATTGGGTTGATCTTCTCATTTCTGTTTATGTCATTCTTTGATTATGCAATAAAGGAAATTTTCATGTATTTATACTTACATTATGTATGATTATATTTAATGCACATAATCGATCTATTTTATTTTAAATATGATCTTTATAAGGGACTTCCTCTAAATCTCCTTTCATTGAGGCATATTTTGATTTAATACACGACTTTATTTTTACTCTGTATAGACACTCTTGACATTTCAAAGGGAATATTTTTCTACAAAGTATTTTACTAAATGAAAAAATGGAACGTTTATTTTAATGTAAGCCGTGACAAGGACCTTTCTGAAGTTGCATGTATTATTTTATCATTGGCTTCCTCAACAATCCGTAATGTTTTTAAAAATAAAATAAATACCATATACCCTTTTATGTATTTTGGATTTGAAAATATATTTGATAATGAATATTTTATGTTAATATATTTATGTGATGTATTATTATAGAAATGTTGAAATTTTTTCTTTCTTTTATATCTATTTTATGTTATATGATTTTATAATGGTACTTGGACATTTGACGGGTGGTTATGTGATAAACCAAATGACGGGTGGTGTCGTGAATACCCGGATAGGAGGTTACGTTATATCCTCCAATGCATTGGGTATGTAATTTGGCAGTATGGCTGTTCCATTTAGTGATATGTGTGGAAGTCAACCGTATGGTTATTCCATTTAAGTATGTCTATGTCTGAAGTTACCTTTATATGTTATGGGTTCTTGATTTGGGTTTTATGGTAATCTTTTGGTTACAAAAGGGCTTGCAATGATCTATTATTCCATGAAGATTATTTACTACATCATAAAGGTTTAAAGTGATAAATATTATTAAGAATTCATGGTTTTCTTATTTTTTTTGAAAATCTAACATTTTTCTTCTTTGTGTATCCCTTACTGAGATTTTTTATGCTCATCCCATGATTTCAAATGTTTTTTGTAGGATATAAAGAGGAATAGGGTCAAGGATGTGATCATGGAAAAGTTATGTCATCAAAAACATGGAAGTAGACATGACTCATTTTTTCAAAGAGTTTTATTTTATGAAAAGAAATGGAAACTGAGTTGATGTGCCTCCTTTGTAATAATATTCAATGTAATAGTTATGGTTTAACTCTCTAAAAATCTAAACCTGAAAAGATCCTCAATGTAAATTATTCATTTAATTCTAGATTATGTAATGTTTTTAGGCCGGGTCCATATAGTTCGTATCAGAGGTCAGTTTAGATAAATTTAAAAGTTAGGATATTGTTAAATAAATGTCCATAAATTAATTTATGTTAATATTGAAATACTATAGAATTTATAGATTACCATATTGTTTCCCCTAGGATATTTCTGTGTTCAGAATGGTTTTTCGTAGAGGAAACTGTGCAGTTGTGATGGGAATACATACCTAAGTAAATGAACATCCAAATTAGTGTACTATGTTGGTCAAAATCAGAATTGAACAATTTACTACATTGATGGCTAATTTGACTCAGGTGATAAATGGTGGTTGTGTTTATTGATGATATTTTGGTTCATTCCAAAAGTAAAGAGGAGAATTATAGTCATTTAAGGGTCATCTTGAAAACCTAAATATAAAAGAAACTGTTTGGGAAATTTAGAAAGTGTGAGATTTGGTTGCAATAATTTTTTTTCCTTGGTCACATTATTTCAAAAAATGGCATAACTGTTGATCCTTCCAAAACAAAGTTGTTGAAGAATGTCCAAAACCCACAAATATAACCGAGATTAGTAGTTTTCTCGGTTTGGTAGGTTATTATTGGAGGATTGATGAAAAGTTTTTCCAGTTATCTATTTCAATGACTAAGTTAACTCGAAAAGGTGTTATGTATATTTTGAACAAAAAATGTGATGATTGTTTTTAGGAATTGAAAAGGAGATTGGTGAATGCACCAGTTTTGGAACTGCCATCCAGAAATGGTGAGTTTGTTATCTACAGTTATGCTTCGTCAAAAGGACTGGGTTGTGTCCTAATGCAGAATAATCAGGTATTTTCTTATGCTTCACGTCTATTGAAATCTCATGAGTTAAATTACCCTATACATTATTTGAAATTAGCTAATGTTGTTTTTTCTTTGGAGGCAACATTTTTATGGAGTAAAGTGTGAAATATATACTGATCACAAAAGCTTGAAGTATATATTCACTCAAAAATAATTGAACATGAGACAGAGGAGAAGGTTTGAATTAATCAAGGATTATGATTGCACGATGCTTTATTAGCTGGGAAAAGCAAATATAGTTGTTGATGCTTTGAGTAAAAAAAGTATTACTTCATTAACCATTCTACATTTGGAATGAGATCCTTTGGTTTTTGATTTGATTAACATTAGCATAGAATTTTTTGGTTCAGGAAAATCTTCTGTTTTGTTTTAGGTTTCAGTCAAATCATATCTATCAGATAGAATAATGCAACCGTAGAAGGAAGACAATGAGTTGCAGAAAAAGGTAGAGTTGGTTCAGATGGTTATGTTATTTGATATTAACATTGATAATGATTGGGTTTTGAAATTTGGCTAGAGATTATGTGTGCTTTGTGATTCACAGTTGAAGAATGAGTTTTTATGTGAATCTCATAGTTCTCTTTTTTTAGTTCATCTTGGTTGTACTAAGGTGTAAAGAGATATATGTGAGTATTACTGTTGTAATGGAATGAAAAGTGATATTGCTGATTTTACTATGAAGTGTTTGACTTGTCAGCAGGTTAAAGTAGAGAAAAAGTTACTGAATGGAATGATTTAGCTTTTACCAGTGCCAGAGTGGAAATGAGAAAATATATCCCTGGAATTTGTTGTGAGATTTCCAAATAAATCATGAGGTAATAATTCAATCTGGGTTTTAGATGATCGATTGAATAAATATGCTCTTTTCCTTCCTATTAAAATTAATTTTTCTCTAGATCAACATGATCGGTTGTATGTTGAAAATACAGTCAGGTTGCATGGAGTTCCCTACTCTATTGTCTCTGATCGTGATCCCATGTTTACTTCTAACTTTTGGAATGTCCTTTAGATGTCATTGGGTATCGAATTAAATTTTAGTATAGCTTTTTACCCTCAATCAGATGGGAAATTAGAACGAACAATTCAGACATTGGAAGATATACTACGTGCTTGTTCGATGGATCACCTGGGAAGCTGGGACCAACATATTTTTTTGGTTGAATTCTTATATAATAATAGTTTTAATTCCATTATACAGATGGATCCATTTGAGGCATTATAAAGAATGCATTGTCGAACTCTAGCTTTTTGGGATGACATAGGTGAAAGGAAGATGATGGGACCAAAATTGGTAGAAGAGATAGTAGAGAAAGTTCAGTTGATTCAGAAGCACATGAGAACAGCTCAGAGTAGGAAGAAAAGATATGAAGATAACTAGAGGAAGGATATTTCTTTAGAGGTATGTGATCATGTCTTTCTCAAAGTTTCTCCATGGAATAGTGTGATGCTTTTTTGTAAGAAAGGTAAGTTTAGTCCGAGGTTCATTACACCTTATGAAATTCTAGAGAAAGATTGATCAATTTCATAAAGAGTTTCTTTACCTCCATGTTTATCCTAGGTACACAATGTTTTTTAATGTTTCGATGTTGAAAAGTATATACCAGATCCATCTCATGTTTCGAGCCTAGAGGTAGTTCTTTTGGAAGAGAATCTCTTATATAAAGAACAGCCAGTCCAGATTATAGACCGTAGAGAGCAAGTGTTGCAGAATAAGGTAATTCACCAGGTAATGGTTTTGTGGAAAAACCATATGGTTGAAGAGGCAGAGTGGGAATATGAAAATGATATGAGAGATAAATACACTCACTTAATTGATAAGTGAATAAAATTGTGAGGACGTAATTTTCAAAATGGGGAAGGATGTAACATCCTAGGTAAATAAAGAATAAGAATTTTTTCATATTTATTTATATTTGTGAAATAAATATTAATTAATCATTAAAGGGGTGACTATGTTTGATAGCGTACCCGTTACGCAACAACAAGTTTCTTTGAAATCGTACATTGCACACTAATAATATAATATTATTATTTTAAATACTAGTTAACTCCTAGCCATTGTATTGGTGGGAATGAACAAAACTAACTAAATTATGATTATACATGTCTGTTAAATGTTTTTACATTTATTTAAAAAAAAATTAGACGCTAAAATTGGGAATGAATCTAATTTTAAGCATAATTTACATTAAAAGGCCGATTTACCCACTTTTAATGGTGAAAAATCTTTAAATGTAGTTTTGGTCATATTTATATGTTCTAATTGACCAAATAAAATCCTTATTCATAATAGAGACATCAAATTTTACTTTGGGTATTTTTTGTGGTATTTTTCTGATAAAGATCATTTATAATGAATAGTGAAAATATTGTATTTTAATTCAAAACTGCATTTGAATATAATTTACTTATATTGTTATATTATCTTTTTAACTGGTTTTAAAGTGAAATTATAATATATATTTACCATTTAATCCAATTTTGGCAATTGGAATTAATTTTACTTTGAGATGGACATAAACAACTGTCAATTTTTTTATAGTTATTGTTTCTTAAAAACACGCTATTTGTTTTAACAACGAGAATTAATTTTAAATTAATTAATTCAATTTCTATGTTTTTAATTTATAAAAATAGACATCATTTTTTAATTATGTATATCAAATAATTCTTAGGCTGAATTTTTTGTTTTTTTCTGAAAAACATCAATTTTTGATGAATAGTGAAATCACATAATAGTACTTAAAAAAACTGAGTTTTTCATTTAAATGAATTTTACCACTTCTGTAAATTGAATTTGAAAAATCTGACATACTTGGTTGTTATTAGTGAGTAAAATGTGGTTCATTATGTTGAATATAATTTTTGGTGAATAGTAACTTTTGACTTTTATTTACGACGGTTAATGATAATTTGGTAATTCAAGGTAAATAGAATATTATAATAATTCAAAATTAGCTTAACACTTTTCCAAAACATCTTGTTTGAATCATTAACGACCATGGGAATATTTGGGTCGATTTTGGGACCCCATTGAGCAACTTGGGAGTGATAATGACTATTTGGATTAATTAACTTAATGTAAATTCAAAAATGGCAAAATAAAATATCTTTTAGTAAATTAATTTCTAGAAAGGGTTATATAAATTGTTTTTTCAACTATTAAAATTAATTTGAAATACCAATGTATTTCATATATCATGGTATATTTTGTATAATTTTTAGACATCAAACAACTTAAATTATTTATGACACAATAATGATGCAGTGTTTACCACATTAATAAATCATTTAAATAAATAAGATTATAATGATTAAAATATTATCCTAAACCTGTCAAATTCCTATGGGATGGTTTTATTTCAAACATGAGTCATCTTATATTAGACTATAATGATTTTTTTACCATTAAAAACCGAATATCATTATATAATAATATAATCTTTTCACAGTTTCTTAAAGAGCCCCTCATCACAATTATAAAAGGAGACCACTTCTACCCAATTCCACACAACTCTCAAGCCTTTGGGCTCATCCAACCTCTACCTAATTAAGCACCTAACATCTCTATCCTACTCCTAAAAGCCTTACTATCAACATAAGGAACTTCAAGAATTACTTTGGTTCAACCCAAAGGGAGTTACCAAAATTAAAGGTAACAATTTCTCTTAAACTGTTTTCATTTATTTTATTTCTATAACCTCTAAAATATTTTTATTTATTTATTTTTTAACAAAATAAGTATCCTCAATATACTAAGATGTTTTTATGAGAAGTATTCTAACTACAATTACAAACACCTTTATCTAATTGATGAGGAACATAATGTTTCTGTGGATGGAAACAAACACATCATAAACCGATTATTTTTAACATATCTCCAACCACCTCTCATGATGGCCATTGTGAGGGAAATTTATTAATATATGATATATATTATTTTTATGTTTTATTTATACTTCTGTAATTTCCATTTATTTCTTGCCATTATGGATTCCATTATGGGTAAACACGGTAATCTCATTTGAGGAAATGCAGACTACCACCCCCTCAAAGTGATATGAATCATTCATACAACATGTGGTACATATAAAGGATTGATTTAATGATATTATATATGATACAATACGGGAATTATTATACTAATATGTATAATTATGTTTTAATTCCATTAAAATAATAAATTGAAATGAAAGTATCGTTCCTGCGTACGTATAACTTACCGTCTCCATGAACGGTGCATTTCATTTCTTACATCTAAATGTTATTTACTATTATAAATACAAGTATATACTAGATATATATGATATATATGATATCTAAATCATGAATATATTTCTGGATATAATGGACTAGTATCCCAATGAACATCATGTAATTATAAGAAGTCCATTTTTTACTCAAGTACCAAATATCGACATAATGAATATTATTCAGTAAAATGATTGCATAATGTTTATAGCATGGTAATAATGGATATAAAAGGAATAATAAACTCTAAAATGGTTCTTAAGCAAGTATAAATTAACTTTAGTTTATTATTCATGATATTAAAGAACAAACGGGTCAATTCAAACACAAGGTAAGGGAACTTCTTAACCTAATTTCCGTTCTTTGGGTTGATCTTCTATTTCTTGTTTATATCGTTCTTTAATTATTTGATAAATGAATTTTTTTGTATTTATAATTTCTTTATGTGTGATTAAATTTAATTAAAATAATAGGACTATTTTATTTTCAAAATTATCTTTATAAGGGACCTCGTCTCAATCTCCTTTCATTGAGGCTTATTTTGTTTGAGTAACCGAATTTCTTTTTAAGCTATATAAACACCTTTGACATTTCAAAGGGAATATTTTTCTACGAAGCGTTTTACTAAATGAAAAAAAGGAATGTTTGTTTTAATGTAATCTGTGACAATGAGCTTTCTTCCAACGTGAGTATTATTTGATATTTGGCTTCCTCAACAAGATGTAATGTTTTTAAAAAGTAAATAAATACCATATACTCTTTTATGTATTTTGGTATTGAAACTAGTTTAGAAAATGGATTTGTTATATCAATATATTTAAGTGATATATTATGATTTTAATGTGGAATTTTTTCCATTCCTATATATTTGTTTTATGTCTTATGATTTTATAATGTTCCTTGGACATTTGACTGGTGGTTACGTGATAAACAAAATGACGGGTGGTGTCGTGAATACCAGGTTGGGCGGTTATGTTTTAACCTCCAATGCATTGGGTATGGATGTTGGCCGTATAGCTATTCCATTTAGTGATATGTGTGTAAGTAGAGAGTATGGTTATTCCATTTATGTTTTTCTATGTTCCAAGTTAGCTTTATATGTTATGTGTTCTTGATTTGAGTTTTATGGTGATCTTTTGGTTACAAAAGGGTAAGAAATTGTCTTTTATTCAGTGAAGAGTATTTAATACTTCATAAAGGTTATAAGTAATACTTATGATTATTTATTCAAAGTATTCTTTTTGTTTTGAGAAACTAATATTTTGTTTCATTGTGTATCCCTTTTTAAGGTTTTTATGATCTTCCCAAGTTTTGAAATGTTTTTCACAGGATATAAAGTGGAATAGGTTCAAGGATGGGATCAAGGAAAAGTCATGCTGTCTAAAACATGGAACTAGACGAGTCTTTTTTAAAGGAGTTTTATTTTATGAAAAAAATGGAAATTGAGTAGATGTGTCTTCTTTGTAATATTTTACAATGTAATAGTTATGGCCTAAATCTCTAAAAATATAAACTTGAAAAGTTCTTCCATGTGAATTATTTATTTAATTCAAGATTATGTAATGTTTTAAGGAAGAGTCCTTATAATATGGGTTTAAAGTCAATTCTTTTTTACTATGAATCACTTGCAAACAAAAAAGGGAATTATTTTAATTATATATCTTACTAAAAATTATAATTTAATTAAAAAACTCTACTTAATAAGAAATAATTGGATAATCTATTGGATGGGTTGTGTTTTTATTACATTATCCTATATAGTGACAAACATCTATTTTAGAATTACTAAAGAATTATTCATCATTTTATATATAAACCCTAAAAACGTACATTACTATTCAATAAAAACTCTAGGAGAATGAAATTTATCCTACATTATATCTCTATGTTTTTATGAAGGTTACCTATGAACTTAAGAAGCAAGTCCTATGATTTTATAAGAACTCAATGAAGATAAGGTATCCTCTCCATCTTTTATTTATTCAATATCATACATTATATTATACAATTTTTTATGTTTTTAATTAAATAATATGTTATCACACATAATATTACATACTATATGATTTAAAAGTGAATAGACACCCCTATATCTCTTTAATAGTTTCCATGAATCATTATTAACCCCCATTATACATCCAAAAATTGTCCTGGGATTTTTTTCATACAAATTTGTTTGGTATTGTGAATACCCTTTAGAATTTACACTCAATGTTATTCAAATAGATGAATGGATCATTAATTTAATGAGTAAATACATTTATATGAACCTAAATCAATAATATAATGATTAAATATAACTTTATTTTTCCTTATTTTGAGCGATATATGTGCCCCACATGATCATGTACATATAATAATGGGTGTTATTTAATAACACTCCAATGTATTGGGTAATGTTTAATTATCATGAGATGACATATATGTCTTTAGATATGAAAAATACATTATGGGATCATTTCCACCATTTTATATTTTATTTATTGTTATCGTTGAATTATATTTATGACACGATTTCTATTGTCACCACATTCCCATTTTTATTTAAATTATAAGGTTAAATCATGCTTCATTATTCAAGAATATGATTCTCACCTCTCTTTTATTGCCTTTATATTCCACATGGATCAAATTTACTTACTTACCTTATACTATTATTTTTTAATACCATTACTAGGCTTTATATCTTACTTCATTCTTAAGTACTTCCCCAGGTTATCCCATCAAATTTTAAAAAAACAATGGATTTATAGGAGCGTGTTAATAAGGCTTTAAATACTGTTGTTGAATCCATGTTTCAAGATGATGTAATATGTACCTAACCTATCTAAATTAATTCTTATGTTACTTAAATTTTTCTTCTAGACATACATACTAGAACCATCACATGTACTAAATCTAGAAGAGGTCACATTAGAGAAAGATAAGTCATACGAGGAGCATCTAATAAATATTTTAGATCTTAGAGACAATGTTCAATTGAACAAGGACAATTACCAGGTCAAAGTGCGGTGGGAGATTCACAAGTCTGAGGATGAAACATGTGATAATAGAAGAGGTATTTAAAAATTATTCCCCTTAAATTTTTATATTCCAAAATTAAAGTTTCTAGGGAGAAATGTATTATGGGGGAATAATTAATGACCTAAACATTTATAAATGAAGTTCCATTTGAGATTAAATTAAATTCCATATTATATAATGTGGTAATTTAGAAACAATTAATACATTAGATTATTTATAATAGTATTAGTTATATCCTTTCTTATTTAAAATACCATTAAGGTCTATAATGGCTGATAATATATCCATCTTAAAAAGATTATATGGTTAGTATATTTTAAGGGTTATGATAATGTTTAATTTATACAAACGAAATAAACAACGACATCGAGATATAAGATCATTACCTGGGAATCCAATTTAAAAAATAAACCAATAGAGATAAAATCATTGTGAATTTACCTTGTGAAAGACAAATCTATGATTCAACTACTAAATCACAAGTGAAACTGATTACAAGGAAGATCACGGTTTTTGATATCAATACACAAACTATAATTGTCAACCCACCTTAAGAAAATATCACCATCACTAACCTTACTCGTAAAGAATTCATTGGTGGAATAATGTTATGTGTTTCTAATATCCCAATAACATGAATTTGAATAATTTAATTTCCATATATTTATAATTTTATTATAAATTTAGAATGTCAAAATAATAATTGTGTGAAAAATAATATTTTGATGCAATGGAAAAAAATTACATTTTTGGGAAATATATAGTTTCAATACAATTGTTATTTTTGAAAAATTATATAATTCTTTATATTTATTAAATAGTATTATTAAATAAAAATATTTTAATATAAATTATAATAAAATTATATGAAATCAAAAATAGTTTTTATAAGGTTTAAAAACCATTATAATAAAAATATCCAATTTTTTCAATAAATATGAATTTTTTATTTAAATGTAAATATATTAATTCATTGTGAATAATTTGGATAAGATAAATATTATTTTTTATATCAGCATGTTGAAATTAGTCAGTGGTCATTTTACCAAAAATTTTAGAGATAGTCAAATTTTAATGTAAATATTCAATATGGTATAAAAATACAATGTGTATTATGACATCATAATGACCCAAAATTGATGTAATATATTCCATAAATGGTTTTTACTACCGAATATATATTTAAAATTAAAAATAATGTCTTTATAAGCATTATTTATTATTTTTAGAAACACTTAATGAATACTCCAAAACCTATATTATATTTTAATGTTTCAATGAAAACTCTTTTTTAACGTGAGATGCTTCCACACCAAAAAGGTTTATTTTATTGTGATAGGTTATTAAACATGAATAATTATAATAACCACACAAAATTAGAAGAAATAAATGGAAAAAAAATTGTTATTTTTGTGGTTTTTAATACATTTTTATATGTGGCCCAAAATAGAGGTGGGGAATTAATAAAGAATTTTCCTCTCTTTTGATATATAAACTCACCAGAAATCCCATTACTATTGACAAAAAAATATTTTATAATGAAATTTATATTCCCTTATCTCTCTATATTCCTCCCATGGTTCCCTTATTCCCTTAAGATGTTCCTCCTACGCTTTTAGAATCACCCTCTCAAGGTAAGGGATCATCTCATTCTCGTATTCATACAGGAAAGTACTTTATGATATGACTTTTTTCCATTTTTTCATGATATTAAATGATATCTCAAATTATTCATACTACCATTATGATGTAAATGTGACGATATACCCTCTATCCATCATTAATACCTCCCATGTATCCTTATGTTCATTCTTTTTTATGGGAAATTGTCTTGCGATTATTCCAAGAAAAATTATTGTATTGTGAATATTTATCACAATATCAAATTTTGGTAATTAATATATATATATACCAATCCATTATTTATATGAGACATACATGTATGGAATTTACATTCATTAATATTAGGATTAAATGCGATGAAATATGACATTATGATGAATGTTCTATGTGAACACATGAACATGTATATATTGTTATGGGTGCAGCCTTTTAGCTCAACCATACATTGGGTAGTGGTTTAGTATTATGAAACATCATTAATGAGATTAGGGTGTAAACCTATCAGTTATTGTACATTGTATTCCATGGGATGTAGTCCTGGTAGTTGACCTTCACTTATTTTTATGACATGATTTATTCTATCACCACATTTACATGTTTCCTTTAATCTATAATGTTATATCATGATTAATTGTTAAAGATTATGATTCTCACCCATCTTATGTCACCTTGACATGCCTCTTAGATAAATTGTGTTTATTTAAAAATGGTTATAATTTTTTTCATTTACTATGATTTATTGATTACCTATTTCTTATGTACATCCCCATGTTATTTGAAACTAATATTTATATTATATTATATTTTAAAAACAATTAATCATCATAACCATTTATAATATATCCATTTTAATGTGTTTATATTATTTGTAAAATAATTTGGATTTTGATAAAGTCCAATTGTTGTAGAACAAAGAAGTGATGGTCTTGATCAGTAAAATCATCCCTATAAATCACATTTATCAATGAATCTAATGGATATAGAATCCTTGGCCACTTCCCTTGAAAAAAACCAAGATGATATTCATAAAATAAAGAATGAGGGAATATTTTTACTAGAGAATCTCATGCTAATCAAGATCACTGCCCAAACCATGTACACTAAACCACCATAACAAAAAATCACAATGGAAACCATGCCCTTATGGTGATCACTTGCGTAATAAAGGGTAATGTATCTGGAACCTAAAAATAAATTTTTTTATTCATTTGTATTCTAAAAATAATGATTATTTATATTTTTTTTATTAATTTATAATGTTTAAATAATACCAATGATTAAAATTATTTTTTGATTTTTTGAAACAGAAATTGTATTTTTTGGGAATATATAGTTACAATGAAAAAACTCTAATTAATGAAATAAATAATTTATAAAATTAATTATTTTTTAAAAATATTATTATTTACTAATATCTATTTAATATAAACGATAATATATGTTTTAGAAGTCGAAATGAAATTTTATAAGGGTTAGAAGACCACTATTCTAAAAAATGCATTTTTAATGAATTTGGAATTTTTATTTAAATGTTTAAATTCAAATACATAAATAATTTTCATATAAAATAAATATTATTTTTTAAATTGGAATGTTCAAATTATCCAATGATTATTTTCCCTTAATTTTTAGAGAAAATCAATTGGTTTGAAAATAAATAAATACATTATGAATATACGATGTTTATTGAGGTATAATAATAACCAAAAGGTGATTTAATGTATGTGATAAATAGTATAAATTAAAAAATATATATTTCAAATACAAAATAATTTGTTTTTAGGTTATTTTGTTATTTTTGTAAACACATAATGAATCCTTGAAAACCTATATTTTATTTTAAGGGAATAAAATAAATAAATTATAAAAATGACACCGTTTCACATCATCTGGGGTATCATTTTTATGATATAGTTAATAAAAATGTAAAATAAATAATGTAACTCCACTTTATTTGAAACCATGTAAAAGGCTTGGGAATTTTTTGGTTACTTTAATATATAGATTAAAAATATATATATTTAAATTAATGAAGAATTATCCTCAATTTTTTCTATTTAAAACAAAACCTCCCATTACTCATCACTATAAACACATTTAATATTAAATTAATCTACCATCTTCTCTATAGATATTTGCAATGGTTCATCCATGATCTTAAAAATTCATCCTCTTCTTTTAGAAGCACCCTCTCTATGTAAGGGATCCCCTTCTATACCCATTTATTCAAGAACCTTCTTTATTTAATGCATTTTTTCCATTTTTCATTCTACGATATAATATCACACATTCCTATTACATACCAGTATATTTAAAACTGATGAGATACCCCTTCTCATTACTACCTCCCATGAATCATTATGTATCTGCATTATGTTGCAGAAATTACCATGCAATTTTCCATTCCATAATTTAGTATTGTGAATATCCATGACTATTTTCAATCAAGGGTATTCACATTGATGTACTACTCCTTCAGGTATTTGAGAAGTCAATTTATTTATCCCAAACTACTTTATCATGAGATTAAATGTGATGAAATATGTACTTATGTTGAATGTTCTATGTGGAACACAAGAGCATGTACATTTTATGATGGGTACATCTGGGTAGTTCTCTAATGGATTGGGTAATGGTTTAGTCTAATGAGAAATAATTTAAGAGATTTAGGATCATTCCTTATCCATTATGGTACTCTTTACAATATTTTATGTTGTCCTATATGTTAGATGTGACTTATGTTAATGAGAAGATTTATGTTGTTATTATATTCCCATGTTCCATTTATGTTACATTGATATATAATGATTTATTGGTCAAGAAAAGTATTTCATAACCATCTTATGTTACCTTAATTTTTAGGTTAGATATCATTTATATATTGGACTTATGATATAATTTGTTTATTATATTATTAGGGTTTATAGGTGGCCACTTTGTTTTTTACATCCCTAGGTCACCCTGTATAGTTTTAGTATAATAGTATAATTTTAAAAGAATGTTAATAATGTTATCAATAATATTATTGTATAAATAATTCAATTTGATGTTCGATGTATAGACTTTAAAATTTTAAACTAGAAACAATGATATTTTTTTGTTTTTTTATCTTTACATTTTTTAATATATAAAAAATTAATTAGTAATAAAATATGGTTTTTTATATTTGGTATGAAAGGAAACTATAGTAATTTTTGGGATTAAGATTAGAAAATGCTATAAAAAATCCGTAGGTATATGAATAAATCATAAAAAACAATCTTACTTTTTTCAAATTGTAGATTTGGTATTTTCCATGAAAATATATCCTTGTATTGACACTACAGGTTGATGTGGTACTGGAAAAGTGGTACTTAGTTATAAGAACACATAAAAGGTATAATTTAGATGAACAGAATCATCACCTAGTGCACAAAAATGGACCTTTCTAAAGAAATATTTCTAAACTATAGGGGGAAATGATATTTTAAATTAATGACCTCTTAATAAATTTTTTTAAGGTAATAACAAATTACCAAAACATTTTATGTTTGGAGACAGGTCATTAATAACATAGAGTAATGACTAAAAATTAGTATGATGTGGAATATTTTTCTATTATTAGTTATCAATTATAATTTAAATATTTTCCAATTAAGTATTAGATATTTTAAAAATACTTCTCCCTATTCTTCACTTTATTTTTATATAATATATTGAAAAAGGATGAACTGAGCCAAAAAACAATGTGAGGGGTAATGTGATAGCTTGTCAAATGAAATTTACAAACCCATAGGAGAAGAAATCATAGAACTCGTGATAATAATATCTCAATTGAAACATGTTGTGAACCAAATATTGATATGGGAAGAATATATGAACCCCCCTAAAAAGGAGAACGCTTCAATGGAGACCTTTATGCAAAAAAATACCATATAATTTTAGTGGATCCTCTAATTCCATAACTGTGGAGAAATATATCATTTCCCTAAGAATATCTTCCCCATCCTTCAATGATATTTGAAAGATAGTTTTATTTTTTTATCATATAGTGGGAGAAAAAAATAAATTGTTGATATTAGAAAAATATATAAGCCTAAAGAAGAGGACGAACCGATGGAGTGGTGGGAAATCTCAAAAAAAAAATTAAATTTTTTTTCGTTGCATGATTTTAATTAAAAATGTAGAAGAAAATCTCTAGCCTTATGAAAAATGATGAAGAACCTATCCATGTGTATGAATAATATTTTCATGGACTTGCACGATACGACTCTGAATATTTCAATACCCTTGAAAATAATGTTAATCACTTTTTGGTGGGTTGAGTATGAGTATATGGAAAGGCTTTTAAATAAGGGACATTAAAATCCAAAATGAAACTGTCTAATTTTACATCAACATCCAAATGGAGATTATTGAATCTCAAAGATTTTATATGGATAGTAAGTGGAAAATAGAGTTTCATTATGGTAGTATGATGGAGATATATAATATTGTAATGAAATCCCAATATCCCACTTGTCAAAAGTGTTGGATGAAGCATCACTATAAATTTTTAAAAAGTATGAAACAATTATTTACATGTATAATGTAAGGGAACCTAGTTATGTATTTTTTATGGGGAAACCCACCAATCTTATAGGAGAACAAAAATCTCCAGTCAACACTTATCCACAAACATAGTGCTTCAATTGCATGGAATACATGAATTATGCATTTCAATGACCTATGATAAGTTCTTTTAGAGATAATAAACTCTAACAACCTCCGAGGAAGCATAATAATTCCTAGAAAATCATAATAGTTGAGGTGGATCTTGACAAAAATGTGGTGATAGGTACACTAGTAATTCATTCATGGATCTCTAACACACTTTTTGATTCTTGTTATATTTATTATTCTATATCTTAAATTTAATTTAGAACTATTACATAACCACCACAAAAAATTGAAGTATATGTATTGGTGAAAATAAAAATTCATAAATTATTACATCCAAATTAAATAACTCCTATCCTATATAATTTTATTGTATGAATTTCCATGAAAAAAATCTAATACTTTTCTTATAGGAATTCTATGATATTCAGGGAATGAATTGGCTTTCCATTTATGGATCCAACATAAATTTCCTAGAGAAAGTTATCACCATCTATATCCCAAATCAACCATCAATTATATAAACATTAAAGGAGGAGGTTGAATTTTTTTGGTGCCAAAATTTAAAGTATCAATATTATTTCCTTTCGTTAAAGTGTTTTTATTCAATTTATTATGAGTCAAGAAAATATTATCCTCAAATAAAAGCCCAATATGAGGGAATATGATGATGTGATTCTTGAATAATTTTTTGGTCTTCTTAATTGATGTTAGTTTAAATTTTAAATATATATTATTGTTGGGTGTTAACCAATTTCTGTGACTCCATATAAATTTTTTGGTTGTTAAACAGAAATAACTAAAGAAGAAATCGTATGGGGATAATGTTTAATCGTTCATAAACCAAGGTAATACAACATGGGGTGCACTAGTCCTCTTCATCAAGAAGAAGTATGAGTCAATGAACCTTTATATTAATTATCATGAAAATAAAAAATCCAGATAATGTAAAAGTATTCTCTTATGTAGATTTATGAATTGCTCTTAAAGCTATGTAGGGACCAATATTTCTCCAAGGATGATCATTTTTTGGGATACTATCATGTAATGGTAAGGAATGATGATATCTCAAAATCTTATTTTCAGATAAAGAGCATGAACTAAGAGTTCATAATGATTTCATTTAGACTCCATAATTCTCTATCAATCATCATGGTCTTGAGGAATATTGTCTAAAAAGATTTCAATAAATTTTTTTACTCATTATAGATGATTGTTTCATCTTATAGTAGAGTAAAGAGGAACATGAAGAGCATTTGAATACTATAATGGTTACCTTATGGAAATAAATTATGTGAGATATTTATAGTAAATGAAAATTTGGTTGGAGAAAGTAATATTATTGTTCAAATTTATAACCATAAAAGTGATATATGGACCCTTTAAAAGAATATGTAATTAAATGATGTCCCAAATTACCCTCTGTGATGAATTTCCATAGTCTTTGTCGATTAGCTGGGTATTATATTTTGAATTTTGAGAAAATTCTCATCATTTTCAAACCAACTAAACACAATAACATTGATTTGGGTAATGTTTGTATCAAATGAATAATAGGATGATGGTTTCATATAGATAAAGAAGGGATTTATTGCTTCACTAGTTCTCACATTACCAACTAGTGTGGATAGATTTGTGATCAATTGTGATGAATCTAAAAAGGGATCAATTTTTATACTTCAGAAAAATGAAAAATTGATAGCATGTGTATCTCTCCAACTAAAGATCTATTAGTAGAAATAACAAAATCATGATCTATTATTGTATGTGGTGATATTCACATTATATATTAGGAATAATTATCTGTATAGAATGAAGTGTGACAAATATAATGATCATAAAAGGTACAAGTTTATATTCACACAATATGATCTTAATATGTTCCAATGACGATGGTTAATGAGGATTGATGGTTTGGGTTGTTCATTCTATTAAAATTATTGGAATGAAAATAAATTATCATATTATTTGAGTTGAAAGGGTCCCCCAACTCTATCCATGATGTGTATTGTAATGGATCCATTCATATTTGACATGAAAAGAATGGGAATGAGATTAATAAGATGATATTCACCCTAAATTGTTCAAATAAGATATCGACCATCTATTCTTAATTGTATCAATGGGGTTCAAAAAGAAGAAAAAATTCTATCTATGAATGTAATAGATATTCTAAATATGAACATTGATGATGGTGGAGTTATGAAGTTCCAAACCATGATATGTGCCCCATAAAAACTAGAAATTAAAAGGAAACTTCTAGTAATTGATCATATCTTATCTATCTCTATTCATCCAGGAATCACTATTATGTATAAATATTTGAATAAAAACATATGGTGAGATAACATGGAGTTCGAGATTGTGGAGTAGGTGTCTTGATCCATGGTCCGAAAACATGTTACCAAAATGTGAATATAGTATAGGGTTATGATGAATAAATTTACCATTGAAGTGTAGAAATGATAAAAAATAATAAATTTTATTATTGGACTATCTGTGCACCTTAAAGAAATAATTTCATCTTGGTGGTAATTGATCACCTTACAAAGTCATCTCACATTATTATAATCATATAATATTTATATATCACCAAATAACCAAGATATACATATGTTCAGTGGTATGAAAACATGGTGTTACACTATTTATTTTATATGATTGATATATATGGTTTACCATGAGGTTTTGGAGAGTCTTTAGCAATTATTGACTATAGAACTGAGCTTCGACACATCTTATCACCATCTGTTGTGCGGTTAGTCTAAAATCTTCATTCAAACAATGAGTGATGTAAAGATATCATGCTCAATTTGTTTCCAATGATCATAGGATCAAAACCTTTCACAAATAGAGTTATCATATTATTATAGTTTCAATTATATTATTCATATGGAACCTTATGGCGATCATAATGTGAAGCGGTGTCAGACACTGATATGTTGGGATCATGTTGGATAGTGGAATATTATGGGACCTGATCGTATCCATGTGTTAAAAAAAAGTTTCTATACACCCACCATCATAATGAATCTAGGAAATTTTGATAGAAAATCCATGTATACAATTATTTTGTTGGTCTAGAGTTTATGGTTTGAGATGAAGTCTTCCTTAAAATACCTCTATAGATGAATGTCATGTGTTTTGGGAAAATGGGAAATATTAGTTCAAGAATCATTGGCCCCTTTGAGATCCTTGTTTTTTTGGAGTAGTGGCCTCCCAACATTCACTCCCACCAAACCTATAACATTTAAATGATGTGTTACTTGTATCCCTCATGAATTTGTATATACCATACCCATCACATGTACTAAATCTAGAAGTGGCACCATGGGATTATGACCCATCATACATGGTCTAGCCTAAAAAGTTTTTAGACAGTAGAAACAAAGTTATAAGAAACTTGAAAACTCCCATTCTTATAGTGCCATGGTAGTACCAAAAGTTTAATTATAAAATTTTATTACATTTAAATGGTGATTTTCTATATTTTCTAAGTTCCAATTTGGTTAAAAATCCTTTATGTGATTTTAAATGGATTACTACAGACTTCAGAATAGGTACATTCCAGGTACATGAACTATACATCGTGTACATGGTATAAGTTTAATGTGGTTGATTTGAAGATCATGTTGTTGATGGGGACATCACACCGTAATCTTGTACACACCTTTCACCTATGTTACATGTTGTGAAGGGATTAAATATTGGTTTTTCAACTTGAGGTGACAGGGTTTTCAACATTTTTATCCAGTGTGGTCTACACGCCGTGACGACTTGGTACACATTGTGACTCGCCCCACGCCCACCTTAATGTCATGCATTTGGATTTTTCTCTCAATACATTTAATTGAACAAATTGTGGATCTCGAACTAGAGAAGTTCTTGTGTGTTTTTAATAGAATCAACTCCTTCCAGATCAAACCAAAGATCTCGGGATCTTCTTTTTTTCTTTAGTGAAATTCATGGGTAACTGTTCCCCCTCATTATTCAAGTTTATCACTTCCAATACTCCAGGGTTTTCAATGTATCATCTTGGTATTTATGGATCCATGTCTTGTGGTTTTAGAACATTCTACTAGTTATATATTCTATATAGTGGCCCAAATATTGACTTATATAGAAATTACATTACATTTTAATAATACTTAATACATAACAAAAACAAACACCAAAGTACCGTAATAATTTAGTGTCTTTGGAAACTCGAAATAAAATATTATAATCACGGTGAAAGATATTAAACATCTCCCATAAAGATATCCCCTTTTGTTTTCTTACCTAAAACCTTTCTTTAAATCCCGGGGAAAAGAAAACTTATAAAGGGTGAGCTCAAATGCTCAGTAAGGGCATGCATAGAGAAAATAAAACAAATCATATACATTTTAATTTAAAAAATCATGAACATAATGTTTAATCATCAAAATCTTGAGAAATGACATATAACATGGAATTATATAAGGCATAGATCATAATGGGACATAAATCATGATAAAATAGCATGGGAATAAAACATGTAATTATGTAAAAGCATAAATCACATCATATGATTTCTATTATAGCCAAGGCATTGCGGCTAATAACATCTTAGTGGAAAACGCCCCTTACTGAACTGGGTTTACTTGATATTCCATCCTTGTCTATGTCATGAGATATAAATCATTACCCATTGCATTGGATGGATATATAGGTCCCAACCATCTCATATTTAAATCATTCTTACTTCTGCCACAAAATAAACATAAATAATTCCTCATAACCCAAAGAATAAAATGGGTTTCATAAACATATTTCCATCATAAAATAATCCATATAAAACAAATGGATATCATTTCATCATAAGAAGAGTGAAACCATGTGAATCATAGAGACATTATACTTGAAACATACACATATGAAATAATGTCATCTTAGATGGAAAATGGTTTTGACAAAACACTTGAAATGAATTTTTGGGGAAAGTATCCTTTCTTATTTAAAATCCTTTTCTTTTCACAAAATGCCATGAAATTTTAAAATAAAAGGATTTTGTTGAAAATATTCATGAAACCTTGTAGAGTAATCTACATGAAAATAAGTAGTTATGAAACCGTAAATATCCGTTCAAGTCGTATAAGTTAAAAAAAATTTCTTCTCGTACTTTTGTTGGAAAAGTCAAAAAGTAACACATATGGTACAAAATATTCCTTACATACCATGTAGTAAAATTAAAAATTGGGTAAAAAGGACTTTAGAGATTCATGAAAACATTTTTATTAAACTTGGATATGGATGATAAATATAATCCTAGTAAATACTTATGTATAAGAAATCTCAGATAGAAAACAATTGAGATTGCAACATTATCCCTTACCTTAGGTCCGATATCATTTGTACATATCTGAACCTCCTGTATAATTATTTAAATAATGTCATTGAATTATTACATAATCATATTCATTGTTATGATATCATATATGGTTCACATATGACTTTATATTACCCGTTCTTTTGTAAATTCATGTTAAAATAGCGTTTTGGGTAAAATCGTTTCATTTATCATCCGGGTAATGACTTGTAATTATTAATAGGATTACTTAGATCATGATTACATAAATCGAGAATATAAAACATGATTTATATATAATATATATTCAAAATATACATATATATAATAGATCTATAAATGGAAAGAAATACACCGTTCATGGAGACGGTAGGCCGTATGTACGCATGAACGCTGTTTTCATTTCCTTATTGAATTGAATGGAATTAAGTAGATGACATACATATATATATATACATAAATCCAGAAGAATTATTATGTAATTTATTTCTTTATTACTTATTATATATTCTGTATAATAATTCTTGAATTGTTAACATGGAAAATGAATCTCATCGCATCGTGGAGACGGTAATCCGTACGTACGCACGAGCGATGATATAGTTCCCTTATTTATTGAATGGAAATGGAGTGAGTGATATAATATCTTAGAATCAGTATGATGTTATAATAATAATAATAATATGTAGTTATTCTTTACACCATTATACCCATCCAAGTAAGGTGGTGGTGGAAAAACAGATTACACCACTGCGTGGAGACGGTATTCCGTACGTATGCACGCGCGGTGATTTCATTTTCCATAGGATGGACTGAATGTGGAATAGTGGTTTTTCATATTTATAATAACATATCAGTATATCAGGGATACTTATGTTATTACTTCATAATGAAACCACTAAATAAGTGGAATTATAAGAAGAAAGAATCTTTAATGAATCATTAGAAGGTATTACCTCTTTCTCGAAGTGCCTCCTTTGAACTTCTTCGTAGGGAAATATAGTTGGACTTTTGAGAAGACCAGTACCTCTATGAGGTTTCTAGGGAATTGGGTAAGTGAAATGGGTAGAGGTTTTCTGAGCTTAATGTTTCAAAATGGTGTGAGTAGGAGAGGGAGGAGGTGCCCTTTTATAAGGGAGGAGAGGGGTACTTAATAATTATAAAACATTTTAATTTATAATAAATTCCAACCCCTCAAAAGAACCTCCAAAATTACTAAAATACGAAGATTAGATGATATAGGGATATAATCACATCAACCAATAAAATTTATACAGGTTGGGAATTTATTTTAAATATTATAAACATGATTTATCCTTATATAATCTATTTAATTTTATTTGTGGTAATAGTACTCTAAATTTAAAACATTATAAATAAATACTTATGTGTATTTTATTTTCCATAATTTTATACATTATTAAATTATATACCATATAAATTTTAATTTATAATTTATAAATATTTTTGTTATTTTTAAATGATTTTATAATATGTAATTTTTTTTAAAATAACAATAGTGTCAATTTTGACACTATTCATTTATTTGAAGTTAAATAAAATATAAACAAAAGATATATGTGAACTAAAAGATTTAATAGATTCATAAAATGTCATGTTTATCTAGAAAATTATTGGATCACATTAAATTGTTCATATGTTATTTATTTTAATACTTTTAAAATCATTTATTTGATATTTTTCATAATAAAACAATTACTACATTATTTTTGTATAATAATTTAATATAATTATTTGTTGTATAATTTTTTTTAAAAACTCCTATGATTAAGATAAATATAATACCTTTCATAATAATATTTGTACTGGAATTTATCATCTTAAAATCACAACATTTAAATTTTTATATTTATAAAATTATGAAGGTGACATCTTTGACATCATTTAATATAAAATAATATAAATGTCATAATCTGCTTTATAATGCTTCAAATGGTCCAAAAATCGGCCCTTGGATGACTAGGGTATATATATACTCGAGAAATAATATTTGGTCATGTTTATGGTCTTTTTTATAGGTATATTATTTTAATAAAATATATATTATTGATCTTTCGCTAAATAAACAATTTCTGCATCACTATTATGTCACCATTAATGAAAATTATTTAATCCCTAAAAATACTAAATAAATTTACAAGATGTAGATAATTTTACTATATTTATGCATACTATTCATTTTCTAAGTTTCATGAATTTTATCACTAAATTAAAATTATTATACTTATAAGTTTTAGAGAGTGACTTGTTGTCAATTTCTTTGGTTTTAATAATAATTTAATTATTTTCATGGTAAAAAGTCCATAAAATGAATCTAATCCGACCATAAGGTTATATGGGCCGACCTTTAATCATCCAATATAATTTTGGCATGTTTTATGGTCATTTTATAAACTTATTTTTACCCTTAATTACTCGATTTACCTTAAACTGCAGTAAATAAAAATTACCATAGTTACTACTCATAATATAAAAAAAATAAAATTAACCTGTTAACATAATTTGGACCCACTTAATTCAAATATGGAATCCATTTTTCAAAATTCAAAACACATAAATTGAAGTAATTAATTTAAAATTAATCTCATTGTTAAGAAAACGGGTTTTAAAAGTTAAAACATTGCATAATATTGAAATGATTTTACCTATTAATTAAATGTAAAATAAGTGATAATGAAATACATTATATTAAATGGTAAAAATATTTTATATTTATACTTTAAATTAATTTAATATTATTATTTATCCATATAAATAATTATGATGAAAAAAGGTTGTTTTCCATTAAAATATAGCGTGTTTTTTACTATTCAATAAAATATGAAAGTGATCAGAATAATATGAAAATTTTATCAAAAGTAAAATTTTATATCCTGATTACAAAGAAGAATTTCATTTTGTAAAAATGAACTTATAAACATGTCAAAAACTATATTTAAAGTTGGTGCGCCATCAAAAGGTGGAAAAACTGCATTTTTTGAAAAATAATTATTTTACCCAAAAAATTTATTTTTTTCACATACCAAGTTTTAGAAAATGTGTAAGATGAATAAAAATGTATTAAAATTCTAAATTTAGTTAATACTATTTTTAACATCTTGTTCATAATATTATAACAATATTTCATTGTTATGTGAAACAGGGTATTGCGTACTACACACACTATCGAGGAAGGTCGTGATTGTGTGTAATGCAAGCCAAGTTAGGGATGCGTGTAGTGAATGCTCCATTTGGTGTTGCATATTAAATAATAAAAACTTATTTCATTTATACATTAAACAAAATCTATACTTAATGCTACGTTGAATAATTCCTACAAAACGAACATGAAATTGTGTGTAACACGAGCCAAGAATAGTGTTGCGTATACTGCAATCTAATACATTGTTGCGTATAGCGCAAGATAATTTTGGTGTAGTGTAAAACACAAGACATCAATTAAATTAAAAAGAACAATTCTCATAAAATCTTGGGTTGTTACATTCTAGGTCTTCTACACCTCCGTTCTCATTGATGGGTCTCATTGAGAGGGTCGTTATTTGGGAAACAGGTAGGTGGTTACATCCCATTTTACCAAATTGAATACAATTTTATTGATTGGTTGATTTCAATTGATGATATAAATTAAAATGATCAAACTTTCATTCAATTTAATTGATAAAACCCAATTCCATTGAATTTGGTGAATTGAAATGGTTTGGTACCTAAACATGAAAACCCCTGATTCTATTTAATTGGCGTGGGTTTATAGAAATTGTTTAATTTAAATTGTAGATTTGATAGAAAATTTTTCAATTTAATGGTTGAATTTAATTGGGAAAAGTAATGGAGAAAAATATGGAATTGGTTTTTAATGAATTTAAAACATTCAAAAGGCAGAAAATTATTTGATCGAAAGAGAGTGGGTTTATCTTGTGAAAAGGAATGTTTTTGAATAAAACCTATTTTGGTTTTAAATGGAAATAAATTGGAATTTTTGAAATAAATTAATTTGATTGGCTTTATTTTGATGTATTTTTAAAATAGTTTACCCATCATGTATGAGTTCATGCAAGACTTAAGGTAGTCAGTGAGTTAATTGGATACACTCTACGCTACGACAATATTCTAAAATAATTATTTGGTGGGTCACATTCCGTATGGGTTGGGGCTGAGTCTCATTTGGCCAGTGTCATATGGAATCATGTATACACATTTCTATATGTTTACAAAGAGAGTGTAGAATCCTATATTTGGTAAATTCTTTCATACCGTTTGGAAGATGACCATGTTGCTCGCCTGTTTATTTATATTTGAGAGATAAATGTATGACAATGTTTGTTTGAATTAATTTACATTCCTTCTGAATTTAAATAGTTTTATATAAATTTTTTACTTATGATATTATTTTAGAAATATTCCTTCTCTGGTAAAGTAAATCCATTTCTTTGATAGTATTCTTAAATAATTTTAAAAATATATATCATGTTTGTTATAAATATTCATTTGAATTACAAAACCACTTTATTATGAGATACTGAAAGCTTTATTTGGAAAATATTCATTTGGATTATTTTATAGAATCTTTTATGGTATCCTACCGAGATAAGGCTCACCTCGTAATTTTTCCTTCCAGTGTTTGTAAACATTCTTCTTCTAGGCTCGAGAAAAGGAAGGGATCTGTTGGAGGTGGATTCAATTGTTGAGCGTAAGAAATGGAAAGTTATGTACATAGGTACCATGGGGCAATTTTTTTATCTATTACATTGGGTTATAGTACATTTAATTTTATGCCTCATTGTGTACTGGTAATTTTACTCAGAGAAGAGTGTTTTTATTGATATGCCTATTTTATTTTAACATTGGTTCTGTGTTCTTGTGGAAGAAATCCTTACCACTTATAGGTTGTATGATACATGATTCTATTCATTGCCCCATGGGGATAAATAAATCCATTCATGTTTTTTTAGGACTATCCCTATAATCGGGTAACCAGGGTAACCGGGTTGGTTATTGACAAATCTGTATCAGAGGAGGTTGTTGATCCTATTTCGTGAAGTCAGTATACATTTTAGGAGATCTTCTTGGGACATAAGAGGTAGTTTCTATTGAGTTCCTCCCCAAAAATCACCACAATTAACCTTATGTTACCAGGTGTGGTTAGGGAATTATGTCAGGTGGATTAGTTTTAGTCTTTTACCTATAGTTATTTGGATAGGTTGAAATCCAAATATTGTTTTCCCCTTCTGTTGGGAAAATTTTATCTTTCTACTTAGTTTGAGTGTTAATCTAATGTGTTCCTTTTATCTGATGATGTTGTACAATATCATGACTCCAAGAAGACGTGCCAATATGATAAAGGAAAATGATGTTGTTGAACATATTAAATCACATCCTATTGTTGATCCAAATCTGGTTGTATTGATTGTACACACTTTCCAAGCTCTAGAAAATGAAACACCTCCAGTTCTCACTTAGGCTTCAGCTATGTATCCTTAGGGGGATGTTCTTCGTAATAATTCTCAACAGTTCCTTCATTATAATCCAATAGTATTACAAGGCTCCACTAATCCTCAATACGATGAGAAATATTTGGTCCAAAAAGAAAATCCGTTCGAGTTATTAGATACACAGGGAGTGGTTAGGGTTATGTGTGCCACCTTTGTGCTAGAGGGACTAAACTAGAGATGATGGGACATGATGGTGACGATCGAGATGTATGAGGTCTTAGAGTATAAGGACATTAAGGTTCTTTTAACCAATCATTTTTATCTAGATTCGATGGTTTTGGATAAGTTTGTGGTTTTTTCCAAGCTCATAAAGGCAGAAAAAATCATGTTTGATTATTCAAATCTCTTTTCGGAGATGGTGCAATTTACTGCTGAGATTTTATCTAATGAGAGGTTGAAGGAATGATAGATAGATTTGGGAGATCAAAACGATGTCTTTTATTAGGTTTCATTGACAAATATACCCACTGAAGATGGTGTTCTATATAGGGCAATGATTGTTGAGATAGACTTGGCTGGAAATTCTGGGTTGACAAGAGTTCCCTTTTCTCATAGTGGTAGCATTGGTTCCATCAATGTAAAATGAAAGCTTGATGATCCTCATGGATATTATCGATGTATGATTCATCCCATTCCTCCTACATCTCTATGATGAAGTTAATTTGCTTGCTTCTAGTATAGAAATCTTGGATATTCTAGGTTGGTTTGCATAGAGGCACCCACGAACTGTAGGTCTTAGAGAAGTTCAGGACACTAATAAAGGTTCATCCATCACTTCTACACTCTGCATAGTGGGAGAGGATCATCCGATCCTCTTAGAACTATGGGGAAATCAAATGATTCATGTTCAAAAGGGTTACAATCACATGCATCCATAACAATGATTCTTCACACAGTGGAAGACACTTCAGAGGAAGTGGACAAGGGTCAAGCCTATGTGTGAGGTACCATTACCATTGTTGTTAAGTAAAAATTCCTCTTTTTTACTATTATGTATTTTGTTTTGGAAATAAAAATAATATTTATACTAAATTCCTAAGTAAATTATTTAAATTGAATATGTGTTTCATTTTATTGTACCCACACTAACTATCGTATGTATGATATTTCATCGTACTCACTATTTAATCATACTCACTATTTAATTGTACACATTATTTCATTATATCAACTATGTATATCATAATAACTCGGAATATCATACTCAAAATGTTCATCGTACTCACCTTGCATTATATTAGTCATTTTAATTATATACATAAAGATAATCTTGCTTAAACCTATCATCATACTAGTGACATTAATCATACTCATGTTATAATTTTATCACATACATGTTTTCATTCTTTTATTTAAACCAGTGTTTTATAATAATCATCATTTTTTTATTATTATCATATATCTATTTTTTCACCAAAATAATTTCATAGAGTTTGATTTTAAATAATCAAAATGATGTCATGTTGTTGGTTTCAATATCACCATTAAAGTGCTAGGTGTTCATGTCCCTCTGAATTTTCTAGGGAAATACGACCATTAGAGACGATATGACCATTGGAACCTGAGGCCTATAAATAGGAGGTCATTTGAACAATATAAATTAACATTCACTTCCTACAAGTTATAGAGAGAGAATATGTGACATCTCTTCTTATTCATGCTAAAGCCTTGAAATTAAAAAAGTTGAACAACTCATTCTTGGTTTTTGTATTTCAATTGTTTTTTTCATTGTGTGATTGATCAAGTGATAATGATCTTGGGATTCTGAGGATAGACATATAGTACAACTGATATTCTTATTAAGGGGTTTCAAATGATTGAAAGACAAAGGAGCTGATTACCTATAAAATATAGGGCTTGTGAGGATAGATATATGGATGTGCCGATTTTCGTATCAAGGGATTACCAGTGTTTGTTAGATAGACCTATAATCCCAGATGAAAGAATACCCTACACTTTGGGATAAAATGATTGTAATAATATTTAATTTTCCACTGGTTATTTTAATATAAAGATAACCCTTTTATTTCTTATTTCTAATAGTATTATTTTTTATTGTAAATTATTTAGTTACAATTTTTAAATTTATGTATTTATTCTATACGCAACACGGTGAAATAATTTACATTTAATATACTATAATATTTTCATTCAACCTGAATACAAATATTTCAAAACCTGTGGTATCATAAAAACATCATTGAACCAAGAGTTAGTCAGTTCATTTTTTTCTTTTATAAGAGGAATTCTGATTTGTTTTCTTTGTATTATTAAAATAAGAACCTTTCATAATGGTTTTAATAAAAATTTATAAAACATAATGATCACCCCCTCTTGTATTTGTGCCATATCATATCCATTTGGATTCCACAATTGGTATTAGAACAGGCTTTCCAATTCTTTTTATATATTTATTTTCATTTATTTCACAAGATAAATTGTTCTTTATATTTTTCTAAATACACTAACCTATATTTGGGGAAGAAAATAATTTTTTTCTTTATGATAGTAGGAATAATGAATGTCAGTTCAATTAAAAATATCAATCATATAAGACCACCTATTATTGATGGCAATGATATTGAATATTTTAGAGACCAGATGAAGAATTTTATCTGATATACTGGGGTAGATAACTTCGTAACAGTCACTTGTGACTATAAGATCCATGAGAAAGAAGTCAAAAAAATTATAAGCTATGACAAACATGGATATCGGTTAAACTATAAGGTACAAAATACTTTATTGTGTTCTATAACCAGGAATATTTACAGTCAAATATCTTCATATGAATATGTGGATATCATATGGATGTGAATACACACTTTGGTTCTTGAAATATTTCTGAAACATGATGGGAAATGATAAGATATTACTACCAAGAATTTGAATTTCCTTTTTGTGAACATGTAGTTAAAGTTCAATAATGATTTATGATGATTTTTAATAAACATCATGCTATTGGAGAGATAAATTTTGATGTTTAATTTTTAGTTGAGAAGATCAAAGACATTATGCCAAATGAATGGGAATCCAAGAATACCGTAGTTGAAGAGTCTAGAAAGATTATTAATCTTATATTTTATGATATATTTGGAACATTATTGAAATATAGAAGAAGTATTAAGAGAGATCCAAATAAAGTGAACAATAAAAATGGTGGACTAGCCTTCACTAATACATCAAATCCTTCTATGACTCAATCACATATGAAAACATTGTCAAGAAAGAGAAAGGATAAATTTATTATCATATTGAAGTGATACTAAGCATTCAGAGAATGATCTGGAAAATCTTTCTAGAATAATGAACAAATGTTTTTGGAATTATTGATTTTCAATAAAAATATAAAAATACTTATAAAGGTAATAAGTACAAGAAGGATTCTAAAGTCACATGCTATGAATGCAAAATATCATGACACATTCGACCTGATTGTCCTACACTAAAAATAATGGATAGAAAGTAAAAAAATTCAAGGAAGAATAAAAAGAGATACTATAAATCCAAGGGAATGATATTATTGAATTTAAATGACCCATGGAGTTTCAGTGACGGTGATTATTCTGAATACATTTCTGATAGTGATATATCAAATCACAAGAATATTGGACTCCTTGCCAAAACTTCTTATAATTGTTTATGGAAAATGTACATATTTCTAAATCACTTACTAATATGTATTTGTGTTACTATTATCTTGAAAAATATTATTCTTCTGACGAAAACATCCTCACCAGAGAATGATAATTCTTTACCTTCTTACAAAGATGTTTCCATATTTGATAAAATTTTAAAAAATGAAAATCCAAAAGTATCTAGGAAACATGAAAAAGGAAATAAAATGATTTATATTTTAAAAATAGATGTATAATATATGTAACACCCCAAACATCTATGGTACTCTTCTCTTTGAATAATACCATAGCATGTGGTGTATGCAACTTCGAGTTCTAACACAACACAACCAATCAAACTAACTATTATGAATAGTAATATCCACTTTTTAAAATTTTATAAATTCTATATTTCAAAATGGAATTTTTTTTTGGATTTGGAATATCTAAATTAGCTTTGGGTGAATTTTTGATATTTTTCTGAAAACATTCCATTTTTGATGAATAGTGGAAAACAGTAAGTTATTGTTTAAAACCAAATTTTTGTATAAATAATTATTTATTTTATTTAAATTTATTTTAGGTCAAAATAGCTATATAATACCTATATATGTTCAATGTAATTTATTGGAGTATGTTTATAATAATTTTGGATATATAAAATTTTTATTGAACTCCTTACCGTTTTTTACCCACCTCCTAGGAGCATTTGAAAATTTAAATAAAACATAATTTTACCACTTCTATGAGTTGAATTTAAAAAATCAGTGAGAAACAATTGACATAATAAGGTAAAATGTTGTTCAATAAGATGAAAATAATTTTGGGTGAATAGTAACTTAATACATTTATTTACCACGGTTAAAAGTAAATAGGGTAATTAAAGGTAAAAATGTTATTATTATTATTACCCTAACACATGTCATAATTCTATAAGATAAGTATAATTAGACAATAAATAACCTTAGGAATAAAATATGAACCTCTTTGGTCCACTTTAATTAGATTAGGACATTTATTATTATTTAATTCAAAGAAGAGTTAAAGGAGTTAAAATCAATGTTTAATAACTAAAACATTTTTAAATAGAGTTACACTTAAGATAAATACGACTATAAATATTCATTATAAAGATAAAAAGATTTCATAAAGAATTTTAGTTTATTTATATATATTAGAAATTAAATAATTTAATTTATTTATGACACAATGAGGATATATTAATTACCTAATTAATGAAATATTAAAATAATTGATATTATAAATATCCAAATAATACTTTGAGACTTTCAATAAATTACACTAATTTTCTAGGATAATATGACATATTAGGGTTGGTTATTTAAATATTTTTCAATGCAATAATGCTATTATGAATTTAGAAAAAATAAAATACCAAGTAGTATAAAAATTGACATAAAAGAGTTTTTAAAACAAATATTATATTAATAAATGATATTACATTCTTAAAAATATAAGGATTGGAATAAAGACATATATAATTATATGTGTATTATTAATAAACCACTCGGGGTTCTCTTGGATGTATAGAGTATGTTTATTTACCATATAATATAAAAATATAAAGAGACATTGTAAATGCAACACTATTTTACTAAGAGTTAAATCTAAAAGATGAAGTTAAAATAGTGACCCAAAGCTGTCTAAAACCTATTTTTGAGTGGTTTTAGACCCATATCCACCATATCCTTTTAATATTACATTTTGATACATTAGAAACGGAAAATTATATTATAATAAAATAATATTTCAAGCTTTTCCTAAGGTGACCCTCACCCCTCTTATAAAAGGGAACTCCCCCTTCTCTCTAATTATCACCTTCATATCCATTTGGCTCAGCCAAACCCTACCAAAATACCCTTGCAACTGTCATACCATCATCCAAGTGGCATTTCTTTAGTTATAAATCCAACCTATGGAGCCCTTTTGATCAAATAAAAGGGAAGAACCCAAAGAAGAGGAAAATATTTCATCACCTTTTCATGTTCGTTTCTTGATCCACTTGCTCTTTATTTGTTGTTTCCATTCTAAAATAACAACTCCAGCAAGTTCTATATAATTTGATGTTTTTATAAATATGGTACAACCATATTAATTATTCTATCCATTCTTGAATTACATTTCACCATACATGCATATGTACGACTTACCGTCTCCACATCGTGGTGTAATTGTTATTCAATACATTATTATTTTGATGGGTATAATAATGATGTGTAATTGATGTAAATAACAAACATAACATGATAATTATTATATATATCTGATATACCATGCAATAATATATTATTTTAATTTCAAAATAATTATATTGTTTCTCATGCGTATGTACGGATTACCATCTCCACGAACGCGATGAGATTCATTCCCCATCATATTGATTCAAGAATAATTTTCATTAGATGATTAAAAATAATTTTTAAAGACTTAATTTAATTATTAATATAAAAACGATGCATCCTATCCATAACAAACATTACATACATGTCAAATCATACAAAGGAAAACGAATCAGCTAACACTTGAAAATACGATAATACTAAGATATTATTAACAAAGCAATGTTAAAAGATCATATATGATGTCATATTAATGTATATGATTCTTTTATAATTTTATAAAAATTATTTAACCATTATTTAGATGGTTAACCTACATTTGACCAAGGAAAATTACAAGTTAAGGGTTAAATTTACAATCTCTTCATTATCTGAGGTTGTTTATATAAAATTATCTACGGAGACCACTTTATCATCCGCATCCATGTTTCCTAAAAATGTATTCTAATTTTTTTTACTATTTACTAGACTACGTGTTAAAGTAATTTATACCCTTCTTAATATATATAAAATGTTTTGCAAGGAATCTTTCCGCCATTTTCCAAACAATGTACCTTATGTCCTTTTCGAAAAAATTAAGGTAAGAATGTTTATTTAACTTATACGGTGGGTGCAGTTATTTTCCGCCATTATAACATCTTCGAAGCATACCTTACAAGCTTATTAGAATATTTTCAAATATCAATGTTTTATTTTATAATTACATGAATTTTAAATGATTTCAATATAAAAAGATATATTTATAAAAAATGTTTTTATTTTATCTATGCCAACATCATTTGATGAAATTTAAGTTTGTTTGAAGTTGTTTTATTATGATACAAAACATCCATATTGTATTGAAGGTTTTTTGATATGCTTGAATATGGATGTGTTATTTCATACCATTCATGGTTTATGGATAAAGTATTGAGATTTCGTATGGCATTTTTAATATGAATGTTTTTGTTATGTTTAAACCTTTTCATATGAGGAATGCATTGGAATTTGTAAGTGACATGTGGAGCCCGATATAGCTCCTCGATGCATTGGTAGGTCTAATGAGTCCAAATACTATCTTGGAACAAGGCCTTGGAATGATAGTATTTGTAGTCTTGGCACAAGGGCTTGAATATGTGGTTATTAATAGTATGGAATTATGCATTCCATTGTTATAAAAGTGTCTATAGATACTGCATGTGATTATTTGACTAGTATAATATCCATGTGAATAAGTAAATGTAATTATTTTGATTTTATCTCTTCCATATTATAATGATGTTCATGTTTAAAACGCTTTTTTAGTCTTATACATTGCCTTAAATGTTTATAGTTATTTTCTATGGTTTATGCTATATTTTTATCCTTACTGAGCATCTGATCTCACCTCTTTTTATGTTTTACTTTCCCTAGATCCAAAAAGTATATTATGACTGACCTACATGGATAGCCTATGTGATCTCAGTGTTGTCCATGGAATTAATGTTTTTGTAGTTTTCCATTTTATGATGTAATGTAAACCTTATAAATGTATCTAGTGCATCCAAGGATACTAAACTAATCGGTCTTTCAAGAAATGATATTTTGTGATCATTCCAATGATATGTAATAATTCACTGAATCTAGGTAACTAGGGTCAGGGCGTTACAGTTGGTATCAAATAATTTTTAGTACAAACCTTGGAATCTAGATTTAGAAAAACTCTTATTAGAGCACATTAACCTAAGATAGAATTTGAGAATTAGGATAGAAGAACTTCCTAGAATTTTAGTATTGTATATGTTTTTTGATTTTTCCAAGATATACATCCCTATTTGGATATGACCAGGTAGAGGTGGCCCTGGCACAGATGTACAAAGGGGTAAAACTAGAAAATACCACATTGATCTAAACTCTAATGGGAACTGGTGCACGATAATGGGCCTTGCTGCAGTATTGGTTATGACACTTCCAAGGGATATGATTAGGATATTTATGATTTTTTTCAAACCATTAGGAAGTTTTTAAGAGTATATACTTCCTCATAGAATTTTTTTTATTATTATGGATTATATACATAAAATTTTCAATTTATATTATGTGTATAACATGTTTGGAATTATGTATTGCGATTCATAAGAAAATGTATTGTATGACACTGTATAGAAATGATTCCTTGTGGAAGGGATGGAAACCATATCAATGCATAAACTCCATGTAGGTATTTCCCCCCGGCCCAAGATAATTATAGTGGAGCTGGTGATACAAGTGGTGCTGATCAGCTTATCACTATATTGGGAAAACTCACTCAGGTTATGAATAATAACCTTACCCATATGGAGCACTCAGATCCGGAGCATGGAGTATCAATGTTAGATCACTTCATGAGTAAACAGACACCATCATTCAATGAGGGTATAATTCCACTAGTAGCTGAGAAATGGATAAATTCCATAGAGAAAATATTTCACGCCTTAGGGAGTAGTGAAAAGGAAAAACAATTCATGGTAGTTTACCACCTCACTAGAGATACTGATTAATGGTGTTCATTGATTCAAAACACAATGGAAGATGATGAAGTATAAAATATAGAATGGAGGTGGTTTAAATAAATTTTCATAGAAAAATACATTCCTCGTGACCATCGAGAAGATATGGAAAGACAATTTCTATGTCTGAGGAAAAATGAGGATGAGAATGTCACAAAGTATGAAGCTAACTTTAAAAGTTTAGCGAGGCATGAAACAGATTATTTACATAACCCAAGAAGTAATATTGATCATTTCATTGATTGGATAAATCTGTTTCTCCATAGAGAATTAGTCTTACAATCCTTCTCATCGTGTGAACATATTGTCTCGTGTGCTATCAAGACAGAAAAAGAATTCTCTACGTCATACATATTTAAAGCAAAGAAAGAGAAGAAGATATATGATGGACACTCTGGAAATGGAAATAAGGGGAAGAATGGAAAATTTAAATATCCATACTATAATAAATGTGGGAAGAAACACCCTGGTACTTGCCTGAAAGGAATGGGAGTATGTTACAAGTGTGGTGAAAAAGGCAACCAAGCTTGTGATTGCAAGGGGAAGGAATAATCTATCAATGATGAATGCTACAATTCTATAGAAAGGGGGAATTATGCAATTTAATTTCCTAATCATCATTGGAAACTGGCTTATAAGAGGCCAAGGGATCAAGGCCAAGATTATTCTATCGCTACTGGTGAGGTTGAAGCTCCGAAAAAGGTAGTGGGATGTAATTTATTGGTTTCTTCAAGTTTATCCAATTATTTAATTGATTCTGGATCATCGAATTGTTTCATATCTTCCTAGTTTTCTACGAAAAATAAATATTTCAAATTTTATTTAACAAGGGAGTTGTTAGTAAAAACTCCTAAGGGAAGTATCATTGCATCAACGTTTTGTGAATCAGTCCCCATTAGGGAATATAAATGTTCATTATCTGCTGATCTCATTGTCATACCCAAGATGAAATTTTATTAATTCCTCAGAATGGATTGGTTTTCAGACCATGATGCAAAAATTTATTGTAAGAAGAAAGATGTTACTATTTTTGATGACGATGATAAAGAACGCCTAATCTTTAGAGAAGAATCATCACCACATAATTCTTATTTAGATGCACCACTAGTAGATCTACTAAATTCAATTATTGGGGAGGAAGTGAATGAAATAACTATGGATGAGGAAAAGAATGTTCAAATAGAGGATGTACATATTTTTCAAGAGTATGTTGATGTATTTCCATAGGATTTACCTATACATCCTTCAGAATGAGAAATGGAGTTTTCCATTGATTTAATTCTTAGTTCAAGGGCCATAAGGAAGACCCCTTAGAGAATGGACACTATGGAATTAATGTAACTAAATAAACAACCTGAGAAATTGTGTAATAAGGGATTTATTCTCCCTAGTTTTTCTCCATTGGGAGCCCCTGTCCTTTTTGTAATGAAGAAAGATGGATCTATGAGGTTGTGAATTGACTACATGGAGATCAATGCTATAATAATAAAGAAAAAGTATCTCCTACCTCGCATTGATGATTTATTCAACCATATTTATGGAGCTCAACACTTTTCAATGATTGACCTTCGATATGGTTATCATAAGATGTGTGTGAAGAAGGAAGTAATTCTAACAATAGCATTTTGAAATAGGTACTAGCATTACGATTTTACAATAATGGCTTTTGGATTGACTAATGCACCCTCTTTCTTCATGGTTAAAATGAATATGATTTTCAAGGAATATTCTGAAGTCTTTTTAGGGGTATTTATTGATTATATCATGGTATACTCCAAAAGCTACTAAGATTATAAAAATCACTTGCGCATTATCCTGAATACTCTGAGAAGACATGAATTATATGGGATGTTTAGTAAGTGTGAATTCTAGATTTATGAGATTTCTTTTCATGGGCATATTATCTCCAAGGATGTAATCTATAGTGATCCTTATATGACCAAGGAAATTCATGAATGGCTAGAACCGACGAGTATAACTGAGGTACGCAGTTCTATTGATTTAGTAGGTTATTATCGGCTTTTTTTCCAGAATGTTTCCCGATTGGCTAGCCCATCAACAAAGATCACATGAAAAGCGGTTAAACATTTTTAGATAAAAGAGTGTGATGAATTATTTTAAGAATTGATGAGAATATTAGTCAATGATCTTATTTTGATTCTACCATTAGGGAAAGATGGGTTTGTTTTTTATAGTGATGCATCAATGAAAGGACTTGGTTTCTGTCCTTATATAAAATGATAGGGTTATTTCCTATGCATCACGACAGATAAAAATTCATGTGAAAAACTACAGTACTCATGATCTTGAGTTAGAAGCTATAATCATTGCTTTGAAGAAATGGAAACATTATCTCTATGGTGAAAAATCTGAGATATATACCGATTATAAGAGTTAGAAGTATATTTTCTCATAGAAATAACTCAACATGAGGCAAAGATGATGTATTGAATTACTCATGGATTATGATTTCATGATATACTATCACCAGGGAGGGTAAAATGGTTGCAGATTCTTTGATCAGAAAGGATCATTGAGTTTTGAACAAGATGGGAGTTGAAAGGGATCCTATTTTCATGGATCTAGTAAAGATGGATATGGGAATAACCATGGAAGGTGAAACAGAAATTCTTTTTCAAATGGTTTCCAAACCATATTTTTTAGAAAGGATAAAAAGTTCACAGGCTGATGATGTGGAATTTCGAAAGATGATTGTAGTTGTGAATGATGTAAGATTGATTGGCTTCGTATATGAAGTTGGAATTATGAAATTTTGGAAGAGACATTTTGTTCCCGATATACCTGTTCTAAAAAGAGAATTTTTGGATGATGCTCATAGATCCAATTTCTCCATACACTTTGGGAGCACCAGAATGTATATATATTTGATGTAACTTTTTTGGTGGGACACCATGAAGATGGAGATTGCTGTTTTTGTGTCAAGATGTATGGTTTTTCAACAAGTGAGAGATGGAGGGCAATAGCCTGGAAGAGTCTTGCAACCTCTTCCCATATCTGAGTGGAAAAGGGGTAATATTATGATGGACTTTGTCATGGGACTACCAATGAATCCTAGAAGGAACGATGGAATATGGGTCATTGTTGACCATATTACCAAATCAGCACACTTTCATGCTATAAGAGAATATTTAACACTTGAACGATTAGAAAGACTATATATTAATGAAGTTATAAGACTTAATACAGTAACATTATTGATTATTTCTGATCGTGATCCCCATTTTACATAATGATTTTGAAAAAGTCTTCAAAAATCCCTGGATACTGAACTTCATTTGAGCATTATATACCCCCCCTCAAACTGATGGACAATTAAAACGTACTACTAAAACCTTAGATGACATATTGAGATCATGATGACATGACATTCAAGGTATCTGGGATCAATATTTACCTCTGGTATAATTTAATACAACAATAGTTTCCATTCATGTTTTCAGATGGCACCATATGAAGTATTATACGGAAAGAGATGTCTCACACCAACCTGTTGGGATAATGATGGTGAATGAAAACACGTAGGCCCAGAACATGTGGAGGAAATATGGAAAAAGGTGAAGGTAATCAAAAAACACATCAAGGCAGCTCAAAATAGACAGAGGAGCTATGCTGATAACCGAAGGAAGGATTTGTAATTTCAGGTAGGAGATCATGTTTTCTAGAAAGTATCTCCATGGAAGGATGTTATACGTTTCGGTAAGAAGGGTAAATTGAGTACCAATTACATCGGACCTTTCTAAATTCTAGAACAAATTGGGGCTATAGCTTACCATTTGGTAATGCCTCCAAGTCTCTCTAAAGTTCACGATGTATTCCAGATATCACTATTGAGAAAATACATGCCTGACCCATTGAATGTACTCACCTATGAGGAATTAGAACTAGAACCCGATCATTCTTATTGCGAAGAGCCTATCAAGATTCTTGATATAAGAGAACAAGTGCTGAGAAACCGGATGACTCATTCGGTAAAAGTTATATGGAGAATCCATAAGATGGAAGCGGGAATTTGGGATCCAAAGAAACTTATAATGAAGAAGAAATGAGTATTTTTATGCAGTAATATTCTATAAATTTCGAGGAAAAAAATATTTGAAGGAGGGGAGAATGTAACACCTCAAGTGTCCATGGTATGATTTTCTTAGAAAAATACAATAGAGTGTGTTGTACGCAACTTCGAGTTTTAACACACCACAACCAATAAAACTAGAATTTATGAATAAAAATACTCACTTTTTGAAATTTTATAAATTTTATCTTTCAAACTGGACTTCATTTTGGATTTGGAATATCTAAATTAGCTTTTGGTGAATTTTTGGTATTTTTCTGAAAACATTCAATTTTTGATCAATACTGAAAAACATCGAGTTATAGTTTAAAACCGATTTTTTTAAATAATTATTTATTTTATTTAAATTTAATTTAGGTCAGAATACATACATAATACCTATATAAGTTCAATGTAATTTATCGGAGTCAGTTTATAATAATTTTGGATATATAAAAATTTAATTGAACTTTTTACCATCTTTTACCCACCTTCTAAGAGCATTTGAAAATTTACATAAAACATAATTTTACCTCTTCTGTGAGTTGAATTTCAAAAATTTATGGGACACTTTTTATATTGGTAAGTAAAATGTGGTTCAACAAGATGAAAATAATTTTTGGTGAATAATAACTTTTTTACATTTATTTACCATGGCTAAAAGTAAATAGGGAAATTAAAGAAAAAATGATATTATTATTATTACCCTAACACAAGTCCTAACTATATTGTATAATTATAATTACTCAAAAAACAACCTTTGGAGAAAAATATGATCCTCTTTGGTACACATGGATTAGATTAGGTCATTTATTATTATTTAATTCACAGAAGAGTTAAAAGAGTTAAAATTAAAGTTTAATAACTAAAAAAATTTTAAATAGGGTTACACATAAGCTAAATTAGACAATAAATATTCATTAGAATGATAAAATAATCTCATAAAAATTCTTATTTTAACTATATTTTGAAAAAATTAAATATCTTAATTTATTTATGACACAATGATGATACAATAATTACCTAATTAATGAAATATTAAAATAATTGATATTTTAAATATCCAAATTATGTATTTTGAATATTTTTATGAATTCGACTAATTTATTAGGTTATTATGACACATTAGGGTTGGGTAGATGAATTTTTTTGAAGTCATAATGCTATTATGAATTTACCAAAAAAACCAAATAGTGTCAAAATTGTCATAAAAGAGTTTTTAAAACAAATATTGTATTATTAATTGATATTTTATGAATAAAAATATAAGGCTCAGAAAAAAGACTTATATAACGATAGTTGAATCATTAATGAACAACTTGGGGTTCTCTTCAAGTATATAGTATGTTTATTAACCATATAATATAAAAATACAATGATACATGATAATTGTCAAACTATTTAACTAAGAGTTAAATCTAAAAGATAATGTTAATATAGTAATCCAAACCTATCTAAAACCTATAGGTCGAGTTATTTTGGAGCCATAACCACCTTATCCTTTCAATAATCCATTTTGGCACCATTATAAACCAAAAATGATGTAATTATAAAATAACATTTCTAGCTTTTCCTAAGGTGCCACTCACCCCTCTTATAAAAGGGCACTCCCCCTTCTCTCTAATATAAACCTTCAAAGCCATTTGGCTAGGAAAAAACCTTACCAAATAGCATATCAACTATACTAAATTCATTTTAGAGGCCTTCCTTTAGACATAAATCCATCCTAATGTTCCCTTTTGATCATATCAAATGGAAGAACCCGAAGAAGAGGTAAATATTTCATCACCTCATTCAAGTCACTTTCTTCTTCCACTTCCTCTTTCTTTGTTGTTTCCATTATAAAATAATAACTCCAGTATCTTCTCTATTCTGTGATGTTATTATAAATATGGTACAACCATATTCATTATTCTATCCATCTTTTGAATGACATCTCATGATATGTGTGTACATACAACTTACCGTCTCCACAACTTGGTGTAATTGTTATTCAATACATTATTATTTTTATGGGCATAATAATGATGTTTAATTGATGTAAATAATAAATACAACATGATAATGATTCTATATATATGATATACCATCCAATTATATATTATTTTAATATCAAAAGAATGATATTTTTGCTCGTGTGTACGTACTGATTACCTTCTCCACGAAAACGATGAGATTCATTCCCCACAGTAGTGGAAATACAGTATTTAGTGTCGACATATTAACATTGGTTTTTTATAAAATGACGCCAATAGTATGTGAGGGAAATTTGTGGCATCGGGTTTTCGTAAAACTAATGCCAAGAACAATTATTCGATGATTTTCCACGTCGGTTTTCTGAATACCAATGCGGAAAATAAAAGGAAATATTTTTTGCGTCGGTTTTCATGAAAACCGACGCCATAAGTTGAAATTTGGGCATTGGTTTTCTGAAAAACTGATTCCGAAACATAAAATCCCATTAATTTTTTGTGTTGGTTTGGGTAAAAATAGATGCAGAAAAAAAAAATTTGGCATCGGTTATTCTCAAAACAGACGCCAAATGTTTTTTTTAATTTTCAGAGTCGGTTTTTAACAAAACCGAAGACAAAACTCTTTCAAAATTAACTGGGGTTGTGAAACCCTCTTTTTTTGGATCAAAGAAATTGAAACCCGCTGTGGTGCCTTGGACTCCTGAGGACCTTCAACGCACTATTTGTGATCTTGGAAGGCCATTGTTGACGGTTTTGTTCCATTTTCATGATTTTTGGTCTGTATTATTTGTTTTGACCTCATGCTTTATATTCCATTTTTATTTCTTCTACCATAACCAAATTTTATGAAACTTTGAATTTGTATTTGATTTTAGTTATTTTTTATCATTTTTTGTTTTTTATTATCATGGTTAGTATAGATTTTGTAGTGATCGTTTTTTGATGTCATTATATCGATCGTAGTTTGGATTGAGGATCTCCAATCGGGTTGAACTTCAAATATTGTATGTTTTTTTATATTTTGTAGATAAATCATTTATCATTCAATTTGGTTATTTATTTTCTTTAATTATTAGTTTATATTTGTTATTAAATGTGGTAGGACAAGGTTAAATATTCTTTCAATAATCATTCATAAAAATTATGTCAAAAAATTGTATATTTTTACATTGGCTACAATCAAATTGCACCCAATACACTTATTGCACAATTTAAATTAATGCTCTCTTTAATACTTTTGACACACACAAAAACGAAATAATGAAACAACTATGTAAAATGACCTAATAAATTTTATAAGAATGATATTATAATTAAATTAAAATATCAATATAACACAGATGTATATAATATGAAAATAAAATGTTTACTATTTGTAAATGTGTTTCATATATGATATTTTATATCTGATTATCAATAGTTTTTATTAAATGTGTATATTTTAAAATTATCTAATAGATATTTAAATGCCTATATGTCTTAATATATAAACCAAATATAATGTGATATAAGGTTTTAATGGATCGTAATTGGATTCATCTATGAAGAACTACTAGTGAATATGAAAAATGAGTTCATAATTTTTTGGAATTCGCAAAACGAAATCTTCAAAACATTGATTTGAATTTTTTTCTAGGTGTGAATTGTGTAAATATGAACAATTTAAACTCCAGGGATATCAAGGATCGTCTCATTTGTTATGGTTTTAGCCTTAAATATACACGTTGGATCTTGCATGGTGAAAGAACTGAAAATTCAACATCCAATGTTGATGATGATATTAAAAATGAGGTAGAGGATCATATTGATGAATTAATTCATAATTTAGATGATTAAACCATCGAAAAAAACAATCTTGAATGATTGTATGGAGACTCTTAGAAAACATTATTCACAGGTTCCAGTAAATATATAGTTTTATCAGCAGTTTTGAGATTAGTTAACTTAACAAAAAAATGGCTGGAGTGATAAAAGATTCTCTAGTTCACTTGAGCATTTAAAAGAGATACTTCCAGAAGGAAATGGGCTTCCAGATTCTAAATATGAGGTGAAGAAAATATTATGCCCAATAGGATTAGTGTAAAAAAATATACATGCTTGCCCCAATGATTGTGACTTATATAGGAATGAAAATGAATATTTATCAAGTTGTCATACATGTAAAACATAACACTATAAGATAGATGGGAACATCAAATCAGATTCATTCTCAGGTGATGTCATCTAATTTCATGAAAAATAAATTTTGTAATTCTTAATGATATCATCCAATATTTTTTTCATACAATTTTGATAATTCAATTCTTATTCAATTTTAGGTACCAAAATAAAAACTCCTTCTAAAGAAATTTGGTACCTTCCAATAATTCCTAGTTTGAAGCAGCTATTTTAAAATTAAATTGATTCAAAAAGGTTAATAAGGCATTCAGATGTGCGTATCTCTGATGGTAACTTAGGTTACCCTACCGATTCACTATAATGGAAGAGTTTAGATAACAAATTTCCTGATTTTGGAAGTGACGTTAGAAATATTAGAATGAGATTGTGTACTGATGCAATGAATCCATATTGTAGCCTCAGTAACCAACATGGTTCATGGACTGCTTTCCAGGTAGTTTACAACTTGTAACCACATCTATGTATGAATAAAAAATATGTTTTTATGATCATTATGATTTCTAGACCAAAACAACTGGGAAATGATACGGATATGTATCATTCACCATTGATTGATGATTTTAATCTACTGTGGGAGGAAGGTATTAAAGTTTTCATTGTATACAAGAAAGAGTATTTTCTTTTGCGTGCTAAGATAATGTTTATTATAAATGACTTTCCTACATATGGAATTTTTTTTTGATATAGTGTTATGGGACATAAAGAATGTCCAATTTTTGAATAACAAACTTCATATTATCAACATAAGAATTGAAGAAAGACAATGTACATGGGACATAGATGATTTTTTTGAATTAATCATCCTTATCGTAGATTGAATAAAAAATTTAACAGTTTACAGGAATACAACCTTCCCCCTTGACCATTGTCAGTTGATTAATACTATGAAAGGGTGAGAGATATTGATTTGACATTTGGAAAGAGAAGAAGTTCTAGTTATCAAAAACATATCTGGAAGAAGAATTCCATTTTTTTCAAACAACCTTATTAGAAATTTTTAGAGATAAATCATATCATTGATGTTATGAATGTTGAGAAAAACATATCTGACAATTTTATTGGAACATTGTTAGACATAAAAAGAAATAAAAATGATGGATTTCATTCTATATAGGACATGATATTAATGAGAATACATTTAGATTTAGCTCCTGCTATGAAAGGAAATCAAACATATTTACCTCCAGCTTGTCACACATTAAGCAAGATTAAAATGATGAATTTTTTTCAGTGTCTTTTTGGAAATAAAGTACCAAGTGTTTTTTCTTCAACTGTGAATAATTTAGTTCCATAGAAGGACTTTAAAGTAAAGGTTATGAAATCTCATGATTTCCATGTGTTGATGCAACAACTTCTACCAGTAGCAGTGCATGATATATTGCCGACAACTATCAGAAATACTATCATCATGTTATGAAATTTCTTAAAATCCATTTGTAGCGAAGTCATTGATCCATACCTGTTAGATTTGTTGGAGAAGTAAGCAACTCTTATTCTTTTTCAACCATAAATGTATTATCCACCCAGATTTATTGATAAAATGGTTAATTTTCTGATTCATTTGGTGAATGAGATAAGAATATGTGGGCCTGTTTAATTAAGATGGAAGTATCCTTTTAAAAGATATATGAAAATTCCGAAAGGATATGTTAAAAATACTTATCAACCAGAGGCCTCTATTATTCAAAAATATGTATCAGAAGAGGTGATTTAGTTCTGTACTAATTATTTGAATGAGGTGGAGCATATTGGTCTCCCTGTATCTCGACATATGACAGTTGATAGTAAACGTAGAGGGGTTCAAGCCGTAAAGGTAAAGTTAATTCCATGAGATGAAGTGATGCAGGCTCATTTATAGATTTTATAAAACCTATATGAGGTTCAATAATTTATATCCTCAAATATTGTTGAATTAAAGTTACAATATCAGAAAATAAATGAAAAGTGGTTGAGGATTGATTATAAGAAGACATTTGTTTCATGGTTTAAAGAGAAAGTCACCCCAGATATATCTGCATCAGACACATTGAAGTGGTTAGCAGGGGGACCATCTCTAAATGTGATCACATGGTCTAGTTTTTATATCAATGACTTCACATTTTACACAAAAATCCTGGATGACATTAGTACTGTTCAGAATAGCGGTGTGATGGTTTTCACTGAAGAAGTCCATTTTTTCAGTGCCAAATATAAAAACACAACTTCTGCATGAATATAATATTTTGGAGTTATTTAAGACATATGGGAAATTGATTATATTAAAATTCAACTCAATGTTTTTAAGTGTAATTTTGTTTATTCTATTTGTGGTGTGAAACATGATGAATATGGGTTTAAACTGGTTGATTTGAAAATATTTAATTATAATGAAGAACCATTTATCATGGACAAAAATTCAAAACAAGTATTTTATGACATTGACCCATCGAATGATCAGTGTTCAATTGTTTTGCAAGGAAAAAAGATACAATTTGGGTGATGAGGATGATTCTGATGATGTTAGTGATTTACTTGAGACTTATTCATCTATTACGCAATTTCCATATAATTATAATGTGTATAAGATAGACATAGTACATGTAGTACGTATTGATCATGATAAAGGCATGTGGGAAAACAATAAAGTAGTCTCCTAATTTTTCTGGTAAATATTTATATTTTTTTTCCTTTTACAAAACATACAAATGCATTTCATTTTTTTGCATATATTTTCTTCCTTATTTCTAATTATTCATTTATTTTAATGATATGCTGGTACACAAAATTTCCTTACACTTTCTAATAGAAATGTCAGATACAAATAGAGAGGTGTATTTACTAAGGTATATCTATTTCTACAAATTATTTAATATTCAATAATATACTTATTTAATGAAATAAAACTGTTAATTTACAAAAATACTTTTGCAGGACTATTGATGCGTCCTCGATAGAGGAGACTTCTCCGGTTAGTACTCAAAAATCAATTTCTCAAGTTGGTAAACATGGTATTACAAATTTACCAAAACTATCTCTTCCTTATGATGATGAAAAAGTAAAATAACGTTTTGATGATGATAATAATGCAGTTGTCCCAAATGTAGTTTAGTTTGTCAGTTATATAGCGATGTAGAGCCATTGCAGGATTAGTATTTTATATCCTGATTAGATGTCGGTGGACAGGATGGTGAAGTTGCAGCTTTGGAAAGCTCTGACAGTAAACTGTCTTAATTTATTTCTTTTATCTCATTTTTTGAATATTACATATTTTAAAGGACATATTTAATTTATTCAATTACAGATGACATTCAAGTTTGAGAAAAAAAATAAATTAAGAAAATACAACTCTCTTTAACAGCAGTTCAATAGAGATAATTGAAAACCAAACTGATAAGAAATTATGTTTTTGGAAAGAGATGGTTTGAAAGCCCATGTCTTAAATATCCGTATATAGATGAAAAACCATGGAAGATATTTGTTGAATATTGTCAGGAAGAGAAATTCCAGGTATGGTTAGTGTTTTATATTTTAAAATTTATGCTATATTTTTCTTATTACATAGTATTTTATTTTTATATAATAGGCCTCCAGGAGATCTCATCAAGAGATTCAATTGAGAAACATATACCCTCATACTTTATCACGTGGAAGGTATTCGTATTTGGAGCATTAAATGATTGAATAAAAATTTGAAGCCTTATGATCTCAATCATGTAGTGGTTCATAAGAGGTTCAATTTGGTCCTCAACCTCCTCTCACTCGCCATGAGAAATGAAAATGAGAAAGAAGACGAAAAAATGAATAATATATTACTCAGGAAGATCATCAAGTGGTTGATATAATTGTAAGTAAATATTATTTATTTGTTAAAAAATTTTCTATTTTAAAATTTATACACAATAATTTAACATTTTTATTTTTCATTTTATGATGAACATTAGGAGAATGAGGCACATGGATCTTTTATCCCCGATAGTAGGCCAGACATTCCTAGTCAAAACTTTGGGAAAAGAAGAATACCCCGACCGTGTTAGAGGATATAAGTAGGGTGTTAGTATTTCGAAGGTTTTCAGTAAGACTAAGCAATCAAGAGACCTAGAAATAGAATCCTTAAAAGAAGACCGGAATGATGTGAAATAGTTTATGGGTGATCAAATTCAAGCAGCAGTGTAGAAGGATTTATTAGAACACATGAAAAGACAATCATAGTCTCCATAACCGTCTGATATATATTATTTATTTGTTATAAATTTTTTTATTCTATAAATTATAAACACTAATATAAATTTTTCATTTTTCTGCATTCTCAGCCTCCTCACCCGGACTACCTTGCGCCATCTACTTACCCTTCCCCATATGCACAGTCTTCTGAGGTATATTATTTATTTTTCATCAATTTTTCTATTTTACAAATTATAAACACTAATATAACTTTTTCATTTTTCAGAATTCTCAACCTCCTCACCCGGAATACCCTACCGCATATACTTACCCTACTCCATATGCGCAGCCTTATAAGGTATATTATTTATTTTTCATTAATTTTTATATTTTATAAATTATAAACACTAATATAAATTTTTCAATTTTCAGCATTCTCAGCCTACACACCCGGACTACCCTGCCCCATCTGCTTACCCTACCCCGTCTGCGCATCCTTTTAAGGTATATTATTTTATTTTAAACAATTTTTCAATTTTAAAAATTTTAAACACTAATATACCTTTTTCATTTTTCTGCGATCTCATCCTGCTCACCCAGACTACCTTGCCCCACCTACATACATTGAGCCTCCACCTCCTCCCTCGGATCAAGACTTATATTATGAGTTTTTTGCGAGAGATCATCATATACATATTGTTGCATACAAAGAGGTGATTTTTTTGGGGGGCTCAGTACATCATTAGAATATTCATATGGGTCACGTTAGAGAATCCGTACTTGTTATTATAGATCCTACTGCTCTACTACCATTTTCTACTGTGGAGATCACCAAAGTTGGGGAATATATGATCCATTTTTTAATTATTCCGACTAGCTTTCTTCGTTAGATTTCACATGAGGTATGCGTTTTTTATGTATTAATTACAAATGATTCAAAATTACTTATACTATTTTCTGACATTTAACTTATATAGGAATATCTAAAAGCAAAATAAATTGCACAAGTGCAACAAAATGTTCAGGAACAGTCATCTGTAAATAATTATAACATTTATTATGGGTTGAAATGATTATTTAAGTCCTCTTCTTCCTTGAATTTTATCTATGAGTTTCGCATGATGCTCAATATATGTGGAAGAAATAATTGATTGAAAATAATGAGATTAAATATCATCCATTTATTTAATTTTGAAGATATTAGGCTGAATGTGGTGTAGTTGTTTTCCATGTATGTAAATTGATGTTTGAATTTCTATTTCATTAATAAAATATTGTTTTGTAATTGACTAACTATATTTTTTTTTTTTAAATTAGGTATCTATACATGTTTCTTTTACAAAATAAAACTACATTAATTAACATCTTTGTAGATTCAAAGTATATTTCCTTAGAAATCAAACATGTGAAGAATAATGAAAGAGTTCAATATACATCCGAATGATTATCACAGAAAGAGATTCAGTGATGGTTTATTCCATTTCTTTATAAGTAAGAACATCAACAAAATTATGAACTAATGAAAATTATAATGTCATTAATTTTTAATTTATTAATTGTAGGAGGCATTGGATGTTAGGCGTATTTTTTTCCAAAGCAATGCACCTTATATTGGTTTTTATTTTTATTTAGAACAATGCGTAATCCATTTTTCAACTTATTAAACTGGTAAGTTTTTTTATTTTTTATAATCTCATTATGTTTAATTTTCTTTGTTTAGTCATGTTTTATTAGTTCATATATAAAAAAATGCAGTTCATGCAAAAATTTTAAAAAAGAATACATTTCAGTAAATAAACCAAAAAAATCAAATATGTGGATGTAGAGGGAATTAGTTTTTATAATTTTATTATATATTGGTTTTTATTGATAGTTAAATTTTTTATAACTGAAATGTCATAATAAAAATGGACATGTTGAATGTGGTTATTATATTCTACGATTCATGTACGAGATAATCACATCATGGGAAACTACTGATTTTCATAATGTTAGTTGTATTAATTTATATATATATATATATTTCATATTATTTTATTTTTTAATTTCATATCATTGAATATTATTGTAGGCATTCAATGATTCACATTCTTATTCCCAATATGATATGAACTATATTCAATCTAATTTTGCGAACTATTTGTTATGTTTAATTAAGATTTGAGGTATGTATATTCTAATATTTATAAATAATTATACATATGGGTTCAAAAAGATACCTCTTTTGATATATTATGTGTTTGAACCTACTAATAATCCAATGAATGATTCAAAAATATACAACAATGACCATTCCATAAATTCAAGAGTTGGGAGACTTGCAAATGTCATAATTTTTTTTATGCCATTGATTCCTAGTACGTGTATTTTAATTTTACATTATAATAATAATGTATAGATAATTTTTGGGATTAACTAGATATAAGAATTTTTGTTATATGAGGAATTTGATGATAAATACTGTTTGATTTTTTCTATATTGTGTTATTTTTATAGGGGTTTTGATTTTTTTGGAAGTGTAATTTTAATTATTTTATAAAAAAAAATCATTTTGGTGTCTGTTACATAAAAGACCGACATAGAATGTTTTTTAAAAAATTGAATTTGGGTGTTGGTTTTATCTGAAACAGACACCGAAAACTGATTTGATCGAGTTTTTCGCATTTGTTTTAATAAAACCGACGCCGAGGAGCTGGTTTTTGGCGTCATATTGAGATAAAACCAATGTCTAATAGACTGCCTAAAATTCAATTTCGGCATCTGTTTTAGAAAAAACTGACACCGAAACTCTAACAAAATCATTTTCAGCGTCATTTTTTGAATAACGGATGCCGGAAGCCATATTTTTAATGTCACCTTTATAGACATTGGTTTAAAACTGACGTAAAAAATCAATGAAAACCAATGATAATTTTTGTTTTCCACTTCTACCATCATATCTATTCAAGACTAATTTTACATAGATGATTATAAATAATGTTTAAATACTTAATAAAATTCTGAATATGAATAAGATATATCCTATCTATAAAAAAATTACTTACAAAAAAAAGCATACAATGTAAAAAGAATTTTCTAACACCCAAAAATATGACAATACTAAGATATTATTAACAGAAAATGATAAAAGATCATATAAGATATCATATTAATGCATATGATTCTTTTATAAATTAATAATAATTATTTCACCATTATACAGGAGGTTAACCTACCCTCATTTAAGGAAAAGTATAGGGTAAGGGTTAATTTCAAAATTCATCATTATCAAAGGTTGTTTATATGTAATTATCTACTGAGACCTCTTTATCATCCACATACATGTTTCTTAAATGTGTATTCAAATATATTTTTACAATTTACAAGACTATGGGTTAATGTCATTCATATCCTTTAATAACTTTTTATAAAATGGGTTGAAAGGAATCTTTCTATTGTTTTCCAAATAAGGTACCTTATGACCGTTTCGATAAAATTAAGGTAAGAATGTTCTTTAACATATACGGTGGGTGGGGCTAATTTCTGCCGTTATAACATCGTCAAATCTTTCCCCACAAGATTATACAAATATTTTCAAATATCTATTTTCCTCTTATAATAACGTGAATTTTAAATGTTTTTAAAATAGAAAGAGATATTTCACTAAAAGGGTTTTGATTTCATCTATGTAAACATTCGTTGATGGATTTTATGTTTGATAGAAGGTTTTTTATTATTATACAAAACATCCATATTGTATTGATGGTTTTGTTATATGTTTGTCTGTGGATGTGTTAGTTTACACTATTCATGGTTTATGGATAAATTATTGACATTTCATATGCCAGTTTCAATACGAATGTTTATGTTATGTTTAAATATTTTTATGCGAGGAATGCATTGGACTTAGAATGTGATGGGTGGATCCCGATATAGATCCATGATTCATAGGTAGGTCTCATGAGACAAACTGTTGACTTGGCACAAGGCCTTGACAAAATCTTATATGTAGTCTTGGCATAATGCCTTGACTATGTGGTTATGAATGTCTGGCATTATGAATTCCATCATTATGAATGTGGTTATTGATTTTTCATGTGATTATTCGACTAGTAGAATATCCATGTGAATAAGTAAATGGAATTTTTTTATTTTATCTTTTCAATATTATTCTGAAGATCAAGTTTAAAAGGATTTTGTTTTAGTCTTATACATTGAATAAAATGTTTATGGCTATTTATGAATGTTTCGGCTATATTGTTATCCTTACTGAGCATTTGAGCTCACCCCTTTCTATATTTTTTTTCAATGGATGTAAGAAGTATATTATGACTGAAATTTAGTGATAGAATATGGGATCTTAGCATTGTCCATTGAAACAATGTTTTTGTAGTTTTTTATTTTATGATGTAATATAAACCTTATGAATGTATCTAGTACTTTCAAGGCTACTAATCTAAACGGTCTTTCGAGACTTGACCTTTTGTGATCATGCCAATGATACATAATAATGCACCGACTCCAGGTAACTAGGTTTGGGGCATTAAAATATCCATATGAAGATCGTGATTCAAAAACACATGAGATTGAAATTTTATCTGAAAAACATGATTATGTGAATTTTGAAAAGATAAAAATTCTAAAATTTTAGATAATAATTTTTGGGAAAAATATTTTAGAAGAAAAACTAAATTCTAGAAATAAAAAAAATGTGGATATGAATTTGGTCTTCATACTAAAATCTAAAATATTTTATTTGAAGAATGTCATATCTAATTTTATTTCTGAAAAATAAAATTTTGATAAAATGTTTTCCTGAATATGACCTCATAGTAATAGTCTAGGAATATGTTACACTCATTCAAAACAAACTTTTAAAATAATTTTTTGTTCCTAAAAATTCCAAATTCATCAGTAAAGTGTCAATGTGGGGGTCATTTAAATAAAAATTATTCTCTAAATAATAAAAAATATTTATGTTTTCACAAATTTCACTTTTCCAATAAAATGTGGATTCCAATTTTATTCCATTTTCCTATCAGTTATATATCCATACAATTTTGTGTTATAAAAGTCTAATTGTTTTTTTTGGGAAAACATAAAAAGAAACAACAACAATACTTGGAACATGGATAGTGGATGTTCTAGGAATATGACTTAAATATAAACATCTTTTAAAAATTTATCATGACAAAATGAGGAAATGTTTTCCTTTGGAGACAATGCTCAGGGAAATTTTTTTGGTATATGTAATATTTTTTCCATGGTTAAATTATTATTTATAATCATTTATTTGTTTATGGTACTAATCAAAACCTCATTAGCATAAGTCAAATATGTGATTAAGGTTACCTTGTCAGTTTTAGGAATGATAAATTTATAGTTTACAGTTCCAATGTTGAATTCATTATCTCTACCCAAAGGCATGAGAATGTTTATAGTTTAAACGTAGAAACCGTATGAGCCAAGACTTACCTTGTCTAAGTGAAATAGAAGACCAATATTTTTTATGGAATAGAATACTAGGACCCAATAAATTTAGAAACTTATATAAACTCTCTATGAAAGGACTTGTTAAAGATCTTCTTGAGTATAGATTTGATTCTTCCAAAGTTTGTGACCATTTTCTGTTTGGAAAACCACATTATTTTGTATATAAATAACTTAGTGACATTACAAATATTGATTAATTACTGTTAGTGCACATGGATATTTTTGGTCCGACAATAACAGAATGTATTGGTGGCAAGTTTTATGTGTTTTTTTAGTTGATGATTATTCTATATTAACATCGTTGTATTTTCTAACTGAAAAATCAGAAGATTTTTTTCTTTAAAACATTGGTTTCTAAATATGAAAATAAGAAAAACATACCATTGATAACTATATAAAGTTTTCATGGTGGATAATTTTTAAATTATTATTTTGGAAATTTTTGTAGTAATAAATGTATTACTCACAACTTTTCTACACCAAGAACAACTCAAAAAATGGACTTTTTAAAAGAATAAATAGAAATCTCAATGAGATAACAATAACCTTGTTGAGTTCATACTCAATAACAAAACAATTTTGGGGCGAAGCTATTAGTACTTCTTGTAATACTATAAGTCGAGTTTTAATTCATCCTTTTCTCAATAAAACTCTTTATGAGTTGTGAACATTATGAAAACCCATAGTTTCATACTTCAATGTATTTGGTTTCAAAGTATTTATTTTAAATAAAAATGATAACTTACATAATCTTGCCCCTAAATATGATGATATAATATTTTTAGGCTATTCCACTACATTTAAGGATTATTGTTTTTTTAATAAATACATGTTTCTTATTGAAAAATCAATACATGTTAAATTTCATCAAATAGATCATTTTGTTTTTAAACAACCTCAAACTATTACTTCTGATGAGTTTCCCAGAACTGATTATCAAAATTTGATTAAGGATCCTTAAAACGTTGTAAATACGTAAGAATTTGATTCTGAGACATTTACATCTAAATATTATCTACCTTATATTGAGGAAAAGGTTTTTAAAAATCCAAATAAATTAATACATGGGAATCATACCCTTACTAACATCATCAGAGATGTAAATAAACTAGCAAGGAATAATAATTCCTTACGAAATGAAATATAACATCTTTCCTTTTTTATCAATTTGAACGTAAAACCTCAAGTGATGCCAAAGGTGATGAGGAGGATAAAGGGAATTAAAAATGAACTAAATGAATTCAAAAGATATAATTTCTGGACCTTGGTTGGGAAACCTACTGATACATATATTCTTTGAGTAAAATTGGTTTTCAAAAACAGATTTAATTAAAATGGTATCAATGTTATAAATAAAGCTACACTTGTGGATATGGGCTATAATAAACAAGAAGTCATATATTATGAATATACATATTCTCCAGTAGCGAGACTAGAATCTATTAGAATTATATTAGCCTTTGGATCATTATTTAGATTCAAGGTCATTAAAATGATTGTCAACTATGCCTTCCATGATAGTTGTGTACTGAAGGAACTCTATGTAGTCCATCCCCTAGTTTTGAAGATAAAAAACATCCTGAATTTGTTTACAAAATTTTCAAGGCCCTTTATGGACTTAAAAAATCCCCTAGAGCTTGGAATAAAAGTTTAACATGAATTTTGTTACTAAAAAAATACATTAAGGGAACAAATAACCAAAATCATTTTATAAAGAATGAAAAAAAATTCTCTTGATTGATAAATTATAAGTTGATGAAATCATTTTCAAATCAATTCATAAGTATTTAATAGAATCATTTGTGTATCTAATGATGTATGATTTTGAAATGAGTATGTGGTGTGAATTAACATTCTTTCTTGTGTTTCAAATTAATCCGAAACAAGAATGTAATTATATATCTCAACATTAGTATATCAAATTCTTAGTCAAAATGATTGAATTTGACAATACTAAATTTAATAGTTCTCTCATTAGAACCTCAAACACCCTTGATCTTGATACATTTGGCCAACCAGGTAATCAAACAACATTTTGAGGTATGGTTTGAAGTTTACTGTACATAATAGATAGTTTTCCATATATTAGTTTTTCCATATTCTTATGTTCAATATATCAGGAAAATCCAATCCAATCCCATTTAAAATCAGTGAAAAATAATTATTCACTATTTAAAAGGAACTATGGATTTAGGACTTTTCTAATCTTATGAATATGATTTTTAGATGAAATATTTTTTGGATGTTGACTTTAGTGTTTTTATAATGGATAAAAATATTACTTTTAGAACTTTTAATTTTTAAGGAGAATCTGTAGTTTCTTGGTAATTCAAAAAACAACACTCCGTTGAACTCTCCATTACTGAAGCGGAATATGGGTAGCTGGATGTTGATATTATCAAGTGTTGCAGATACAACACACACTCAGAGACTATGGTATGAGTTTTACTAAAACTCAAATATTGTGTGGAAACACAAGTTACATTTATTTAAATAATAACATTGCACATCACTAACGTGCAAAACACATAGAAATTAGGAATAACTTTCATGGGGATCAAACACAAAAGGTGATATCATTTTACAATTCATCTGAATGCAATAAAACATACTGATATTTTTTAAAACCCATTACCTTCTGATAGATTCAAATATATTAAACAAAAAATTGGAATGATTACAATAAAATAATAATCCCCATCTACATCGTGTTTCTACAATCTCCATACATAAAAATACTCCTCCTCAATGGGGGAGAACATTAATATTTTGATCTATGTTTTATCTATTTTAGAGTATTTTTATAGGTTCATATTTTTATTTGTTTTTTATATTATTATTTATTATTTATCATTTTTTCATTAATTATTTAGTTTACAATTCAATTTGTTTTATTTTTTATCATTAGCCATTTTGTTTTATTTTACATTATTTTATATTTATTTATATCAATCTCTTTCACTTTTATTAATTTGTTGTATCTACCTATCAGCTTGACCTTCTATCTAACTATTTGACATCATGTATATTAATTTGACACCATGTCTATTGGTTTGAAACCCTATCCATTGACTTCACAAACAAGATTATTCATTTTTTTCCCAACATCTTGAAAGCCAAATCTATCAACTTTATGTATAGTTTGACAATGATCGATTTGATATTCATTATCAACTTGAACACCTAGACTGATGACTTTGTTTCTAATCGATTTGACAAATTTTATTTTATCGGCTAGACAACATAGAATAATGATTTTTTTTTATAATATGTCTGACAGAATCTAGTTTATAATCTTGATAACCTAGACAAATGACTTTGTTTCTAATCGGTGTGACAAAAATAAGATTATTGGCATGAAAACTCAGACTATTGATTTTTTTATTAGATTGAAAACTGAGTTATTTCACATTCTTTGTTATTGATTTGATATTTTATCATATTTAGTTTCTATATTTTGACAATATCTTTCTATATTGTATTTTATTTTATCTTTCGTAATATTATGAAACCAACAACTCACTTGAAATATTTAATATGTATATTCCCTTTTCCTTTTATAACACTTTTATTTTATGTTATTCATTATCATTTACAAAAAAATAAAACCTCCAAAAATTCATTTACATCTACCCTTGTATCCTTTATCTTCTAATATCAAATTTATAAGACCAACAATCACCAAAATTCTCTTATAAATAGGGGACCCCTTCCTCAAACCCACAACAGTTTATTATAATATCTCGGTGAAGATATGATCCTCTTCTTAAGACACAATATGTTTGATTCTTTTTTCAATTAGCTTTATGTCTCATTCTTCTACCAATACTCATATCTATATGCCTTCAAAGAATTTCTCATATATTTATTTCCCCAGAGGAAGGTTAGCTACTATAGATTTCATTGTTAATTTTGTTGATTTGATTAAAAGGATCATATTTTCTAGGTTTGGGAATACCTATGTGTTGAGAATCTTATATCATAGGATCTGATTCTTATTAGAGAGGTTAGAAAATTCTATAATATAGTGAAATTTGATAAGGACATATTGATTATTTTTTTTGTATGATATAAATATTTCATTATCATTAAAACAAGAGTCACAATTTCTTAATGTATCAACTGAAGGAGACACCTTTTTTACATATCATAAGCTACACAAGGAAGTTGGTACGTTTAACATGGAAAGTGATGATAAGTCACTTTTTATTATCAATGAGGAGAAAATAGATGTATCTTATCTCTATGTATTCAATCGAATTATCTCTCTATAGATGCTAGGGTTTCTTATTCTGAGGAAAGTATATAGAGAAACTACTAATATTTTTGATATCTTTATATTGTATTATCTTGCAAAAATGTGAATGGTTAATCTCATGGGTTACATTTTCAAAACGATTAATAATGTGATGTATTGAGTGATTAAGTCAGAACTAATCATGTATCCACAAATCCTAAAAACATTTATTTTAGAATGTTTGAAGTTTTTAAATATTCTAGTGAAAGGAGAAATAAAAGGATTAAAATTATCATGGATATAAAAGAATAAAATAATAAAACTCAAGGTTTATTTTGATGCAGAATGAAAATTGTTTATAAAGGATGTATAAGAATCAACATCAAATCAATCAGTCACACATGTAGTGGAATCAACTCCAACAGTTATATATTCTCAAAAGTCTAATCCTCATACCTGCGAAAAGACTAGGAAGATAATAAAATACTAAAAAGAGGTTGTAAACAACTGGAGGAAAGGGAAAGAAAAAAATAAAATATGGTTGTCCTCTGTTTGGTCAGGACACAGTTGGAGCTTTTGATGAAAAAATAAGGGTAGAAGATACTCTAGAGGTAGAGAAGAATAAGATGAAACTTTTAAAAATAAAAGAAGATGATTTTTATTTCACTATTATACTAAAAAGTGTTGAGATAGGTAGTGCTCAATTGATAGAATAAATTGAACAAGAACCAATCATACATACTATTCTAGAGAAAGTCGATGAAAATGTGAAAGAAGTAATTCATTTGACTTCACAATAATAAGTTGAAGAAGAAGAGGAAGATGACTTTCTTATTGAATATCTTCATAGTTCTAAGAGAAGTAGAGAATATCATTCTCTAAAAAATCCTACTGAAGGAGTTCAATAATAGAATGATCATGATGATCCATCAGCAATACAATCTTTTGAAACTTAATCAAAAAGAGATCCTTCTCCAGTAATGAAAATGGATCAAAGTTCCCTTGCTAAGAGAGATATTTTCATCAATGATATAGTTAAAGAAGATAGAGTTGAAAAGGAAAATTATAAAGAAAAAAAATCAAGGCTCACGTCGATATCAATAACATCAATCATACGATGGTGACACAAATTCATATCACACTATTTCTATTACGAAAAATGATTACATTATCCATGTTATATGAAGAATTGATAAGATTATTTTTTACCTTACAATAATTGAAAGAAAGATTGATTTCATCATAGTGAATCAAATTAAGAAATTTGGTTCAGTAAGAGAACTCAGAAGGAATGTGATATCAGTAGAGGCCAATCAAAAAGTTTTTAGTGATAGCTCCATTTTCATATGAAGGCATGTAACAGGATGAAAAAATCGTCATACAAAATAGAATGTTTTGTGAATGAACCCGAGGATTCCAATGAATACATACGGAGGATTTCTAATGATATTTCTATCACTTTTAGTAAACATAATAAGGAATCAGTTCAGAGGTTGAAACAGATTCCAAAAACCTATGGTGTTGATGTTGTTTTAGTGAAAGTGATGCAAAAAATGTTTACTGTTTTCCGGTCAGTGTTTTGAAGGATTCATATTTCAAAGATTAAATTTCATTATTAATGAAAAAAACCACCATGTTGGCAGAATAAAATAATAATATGCAAGAAATAATTTTTACTCTCAAGTAAGTGATCAGAATAAAAGAAGAAACCATCAAAACCATGATCAGTTATTTTCATACAAACATGAACTTCTAAAATCTCAGGGTGTTTCTATCTCAGATGACAAGAAATAGGTAAGGAAGATGACGGTTTTTCTCCATGATTTTATTAAGAAAGGAAAATAAAGAAAAAATAATTGAATTTTTCATGAATTTTTCTCTCTTGGTTTTCTTTCTAATAACATTTAACTTTAAAAAATTCAATGAGCATTATGTTTTCATTTTCATGGTTTTTGTATTCTATTTCCCTCTAACCATTTTCATGAAATACATTATTACCTCGTTTTTCGTAAACTAAAATGGGGGAATATGTTTTATAAAAGGGGAAAATGTTTTACATAGGGAGATAATTACCAAAGGGGATAATCCTTAATGTTTTACTCAAATTTACTACATTAAATGAATGAATAATATAATCCAAGAAAAATCTATTCAAATGAAATATATAGGAAATTATATATCAAATGGGGAGTTATTTGTATTAATTTCTTTATTTACAACACTTTTCATAACTTAGGGGGAGATACGTATTTCTGTCTAATTCTAACGTGTGTTTTGTTCTTTCCAAAATGGGGGACATTGTTAAGTAAAAAGTGTCATTTTGAGTTTTAACTCTTTTGTTTTGGAAATCAATTAAATCATTATACTCGATTCATAATTAAATGACTTACTTTGAATATGTGTTTCATTTTATTGTACCAACACTGACTATCTTAAGTACGTTATTTCATCGTACAAACTATTTCATAACACCCACTTAGTTTATCATACTGACTCTGAGCATCATACTCAAAATGTGCATCCTATACACATGGAATCATTTCAGTATTTTTCATTATATTAAAAATTAATATCTTACACATACCTATAATCATACCAGAGATGTTAATCATACTCATGTTATACATTCATCACAAACATGTTTTAATTATATTATCAAATCCCATGTTTTACAACAATCGTAATTTTGTTATCATTATCTTATATCAGCAGTTTTAACAAAAACTGATGTTGTGGATTTAGTTATAAAATATTCAAAACATCATCATGTTTGCTATTTCAATATGTCTGTTACAATTTAATGTGTCCAAGTAACTCAAAATTTTTTGGGGAAATATGAACTTTCGAGAGAATGTTACAATTGGAACCTACGGCCTATAAATAAGAGGTCATTTGAACTAAAAAAATAACTTTTACTTCCTAAAAGTTCTTGAGAGAGATTGTGTGACATCTCTCTTGCTTCGTGTGAACTCATTGAAATTAGAAAATGTGAACGAATCATCCTTAGTTTTTTGGTTTCAATAGATTCTTTGTTTTTATTTGTGTACTAGATCTGGTGATAATTATTGTGGGATGGTGGGGATTGAGAGATGGTGTGACCTATCTTTTTATCATGGGAGTTCAATGTTTTGAAAGGCCGACGTGTCGATTATCTATAAAATCGAGGACTTGAAATGTATAGAAAGACAAACATTGAGATCATTGTATTAAAGTCTTATCGGTGTTGGTAAGATAATACTATGACCATAGGTTGAAGGACACCTTAATCTTTGGGATAAAAGAATTGTAGTACAACTTACGTTACTGCTTCTTATTGCAATAGAAATACACTACTTGAAAACAGGCTATACTCTCACATGCTCTTTCCCATTTAATTTATTTTTTCAATGAAAATAGTTTATCCAATTAAGAACCAAGGGTCTAAGGTTGTCTCTCTTCTTGGTGTCATCATACACAAATTTACATTGTGATAGATGACTATTTTGATGTGTCCCTTGATGTGAAATTTCATAGCAAAAAAATATCTTTTCTTATAAGATGGTTCTAAATCCATTTTAGACATACTAAATTACTTTTTTGGGAGACTTTTTTTATGAATTTTTTTAAATTAATCACCCAAGGCAGTTTTGTCTTGTTTATATTATTGCATTTCAACCTCTTGTTTTTACCCATACTCATGAGAATTCATATAAAATCTAAGTACATTATTCCAGTATTAATTTTATAAATTACTAACCATATTTCATAGATCATATAAATTTTTTATTATGTCAAATATATTAATTGGGGATAGATTCTTCATCTTCCATGGAATTTTATTTAAAAACAATTGGTTTTCTCCTTTCATTATTTTTTCTCTAATAGATTCCAGGATTATCTTATTTCAACATTATTTCATATTATACAATAATTTAATATCCATATACATAAATCTAAATTAACACCAACATCTAAAAAAATATCATTTTCTTACTAGTTCATGAAATCTTATTACATTAATGTGCTTTTATATTTTGTATGGAAAGAAAAAAAATTGGTATACCTGAGGGGGAAATATGTTATTAGACATACTCACATCTATCACTAAAATACTGATGGACATTCCAAAATGGTTTTCCTTAAAAATTTATTGATATTTTAATTTTATCAAGATCTTACCAATATTCTAAATTTAGTGCTTTTAGATTTTATTCATCATTTGGATAGCTTTGTCTCTGAGATTGAGGTAGAGAATTTTATACCTGATCTTAAGATAATCATTCTTCCATTTGAGCCTTATATTATGTATTTATAACTTTTTTAATTTTCATGGAAATATAATTTTTATTCGAATACATGAATGCCCAGTATTTATATTCTATATTTTTTCAGTTTTATTTTAATCTTTAAATAGTTTATGTTTAGAGTGTTCTTCACACCATTCATTTATTTCAAAAAATATGCCCAATTAATCATCTTGTTAATAACATGAATTTCATAATATTTATCTTTATCTACTATATTTTTTTTATCATTTTCACCTTTTATGACATTACATCCAGTAGGGAATACATTACATTGACGGAGACTTTATATATGTTTGGAAATTCATTGGACACCTCATTTACATCATTTTTTAATGTTTATTTTTCTCAAAAAAAATGCAAATTTTAAATTCACATTAAATTATAGAGACTCAATCTATTTAAGGTATGTAAAATTATTACATGGATTTCATAAGATTTTTTAGGGTGTTATAGGAGATCAACATATTTTCCAATGAATTATATATTTCATCATCCCCTTTGTCATTTTATGAATTTTAAAGAATCATACACTTTACACATAAAGTAATATATAAAAATATGAGTACCACAATTTTTTTATGTTTACTCTTATATTCTCACATTCTTCTTCAACATATATAATTTACATGTTTTTTTATTTCTTAAGGTATTTTCAAGGACATCTATTAAAATAGTATCAAGGCTATAAAAAATTATTCCATTTGAGTAGATTTTTAAAACATTTGAAACCATATATTGAGATATTAAATAAAATTGAAGTTGAATATATAGAAAATGATGCACTGATTATAAATTTTATATATCTAATAGATATAAATTATGGGAACCTATTCTATGATACCACATGTTTTGATCTTAGGGGACAATGTAGACACACATGGGAAGAGATTCGAGTGTGTACCAATTTTACCAATAACACAAATATATTTTTTAGTTTAAATACCATTATCCTATTGAACATTATCTCCTATTAGAATGAAAAAGAATCTCTTTTTAATTTAACCATCCCAAAAACTAAATGAAATAATGGTGTTGAAATTAAAATGATTACAATATTATTCGATGGTTCGACCTGGATGTGGTTGACATGCTCTTTTCTTCATCAACTCCCATTGAGTTGTGTATTACATATAAAAATCAATTTAGTGTTATAACTGGCTGTTCATGGGTCATCCAGAGATATTTTTCACTAAATATTACAATTTTTTGGTATCCATATTATTTATGTGACAATCCTCCACTATATGAATCAAGAGAATGAATCTTTATAATACTTCTACAGAGTTCATCACCCGCTTGATCACTTTCATTCTACATCCAAATGTATTTAAACTCTATAAAATGTGTGGATATAAATAAATATTATCATACCCATATCCTTAACATAGAGTCTTCAACTTCTAGTAATCCATCGAACATTGCTAATGTAACATGAACTCTAATACTATCTACAACTTCCTGTTATTCATAGAATAAATAGATGGTAACTCTACTCACTATTAATTTATTGTATGAGACATAGTAGACATCATTGGCATAAATTATATTCTCTACCTCACTACAGGTTATAATTTAATCATCAACTTCTTCATTCACTTTAGTTCTCTGATATTCATTCTTGTTGTACACATGTACACCCACACATCTAGTGGATACTTTATTTTCTATTCTTATTTATCTTCTAAAACATATATTCCAAAGTGGATAATTAATTGGAAATGTCATGTTAGATATTCGCTAAATGGAATTAATATTGATAATATAATTTTTTTTAAAAATATTATCAAATAATAAATATTTTGATTTCTATGATATTATTTCGATTTATCATAAGGTCAAGATGTTTTCTAAGAATTACATATTCATGTTATTCCCTTATTAAAAAAATTCCAACATAAAATTTTATTTTATTCATAGTCAGTTGAAACATAATCCAATCAAATGGTTATAAAATCACAAACTCCAAATCTATATAAATATGTAAAATTATTTAAAAAATAATGTTGTGGTGTGGAAAAACTCATTTCAATCTAAATACATTGAAAATGAAAACCTGTAATGAACATTGTTTATGTATGTATATATAAATTTGAGTCGGAAATCCTGAATCATCCCATGTTAATAAATTTTCTAGAAATCCATATTTGTTACATAAAATAACATGAACATCATCAGATCAACCTCATGAAATCTTTGAAAACAATAGCTCATTTTTCTAATGGTTCATCATCTACAATATTCATGCCAAATAGGTAAGTTCTTTTTTAGTATTAAGAAGTATAAAAATTGACAATCCCCATTAAATATTTTCAATAATAGTTTAATATCTTATATTTAAAATGATTTATAATGTGCATAAAAGGAATCCTAAACCTTAAAATAATTAGGTTTACATTTCATCATAATTTACAAATTCTAAGAATCATGTTGACATTGTTTATTTGTATTACAATTCCATGGACTATGTTAGGCTTATATCTCTTTAAATAATGGGTAATAGAAAATTCTAGGTTTTTATTATATTTTTTTTACATTAATAAAAATCTATTATATCATCCCATTAGATTTTATTTTCATCAGATCCAAAATCTTATAACTCTATTTTTCATACAAAAGAACATCTAAATTTCTATATGTATAAAATACTTATACTATGGACATCCATAACATTTCTTCCCATGATAGAGTTTCAATCATTAAAATGGTTTAGTATATTCTTTTAATTGTCCTTATTTATTGAAGCTTTATGATCCTTCAATGATTTATTATGGGGGGTTTAAATACATAGTTCAATGTTAGAAGCCTTACGAATATGCCTTTGTCAATTTTTGGAAACAATTAATGAATTATGATGAATTTATAAAGTTGAAAAATTATAAGGATTAGAAGGTAAATATAATGAATTTCAATTTCTATTAATAACCTAAAAATATCTATACTCAGCAATTGAATCCTTATGATGTGTAGAATATTTATTATCACAATATGAAAATTCATATTCCTATGACATAAAAATTTTCAATGAAATCCAAAATCATGATTTCTTTATCTCTAATCAAACAAACCTCTTCATACTACAAGGATTATGAAAAATAAAAAAAATAAACTAATCCACATTCATATTATTACTTGATTAATTATAATAATTCCATACTCCTTCAAACACATTCCAAAGGTGTTACATCATATTGAATTCTCATGGTTGAGTATTTTGATGGGTATATTTCCCATCTCAATTGCCTTTTTTTCTCAATAAATATCAATCCATATTTATTAGATCAAAATTTAATTTTTTAGTTTGTATTATTATTAGGGTGAATATTTTTTCAAGATTTTACACCATCTTCAAACATAATAATCTTGTGTTGAATACGACTTTTGTTAGCTTTCTAGTATAAAAATAGTGCGCAGATACATAACTTCTGAGATTACCACTGAAGGCCCAAAATCGATACTATATGATTTTTTTATAGACATGAAGAACAAATATTTTAATAATAATAGGTAGATTATATTCCACTTGATTCAACCTATCTAGTTATTCTTGGCCATACATCTCCTCGTTCTTTATTATGCAAGGACATGGGAAACACTTTCAACCTCTGTAACATGGTGGAGCCACATTCATCACCCACAACATGTCATTTACATTAATTTAAAGGACTATCCTTATTGAAAAAAAAAATTTGAAATCACCATTAGGAAAAAAATGATCAATCAATGAGTGGAAATTAGAAAGATTTATTATACATATAGATTTTCACATTAATATGTGGTATTAATTGATCACTTTTATTATAGCGGTAAAATTTATTATTATTAGGAATGATTTCATGAATACATCATAAATAAATATGAGAGTACCAGACTAGGATGTAATACCCTCAATATGAGGGGTCACCATCCCATACTTGGTAATTTATAAGGAATATCTAAGCATCATTAGCTCAACTACACAACAACCTAACATTGTAAAGCTTTTTCGTAACCAATGAAAATTACAAGTGCAAACTATTTAGACAAATAGTAGTGAAAATTTATGTGTTATATACTATTATATTATTCTTTGTGTTTATAAATATCCTATACATATTATATATTTTCTCATAGATATATTATGGTATTGTTGGGTGTGTATATTTTAAGTACACAAAATTTATATTTTGATGTATTATAAAGATTATCTTATGTTCCCATGTAAAATATATATTTATTATCCTCTTTATATTATAATTTTGTTTTAGGAATTTACATACTATTTTGTGTGTCTATATATAATATATTTTGTCTATAACATATTTTTTTACAAAACTAATTTGTTTTGTGCATAAATATTACCTATTGTGCTTATATATTATGTGTTTTAGATTCATATTGTATTTTTTGTTAGTGTATTGTGTTTATTATATTTATATTATGTTCTATACAAATATACCAAGTATTATAATTAAATAAATAAATAAATATATAACTTTTATGTATGATTTTATATATATATATATTATATATAATATAAGTTATGTGTATATATATATCATGTTTTGTTTGTATATTTATATACATTTCACACAGAAACACACACATATTTTTAGATCATTTATATTATGTTTTGTAAAAATATATTATTTCTTATATTTATATATCATATAAAATGTATCTTTATTTTATTTCATTGAAAAAATTATAGCCATTTACCACTCCTTTAAATTTAAAGACCTTTATTAAGAGAGATACTGCAAACTGGAACCTCCCCCTATGTCATTGAGGAATACACTATATGTAACCCTATTGTCTTGAAATGTATAAAAAAATATTCATATCCTAAGGTAGGTTATATAAGAAAATAACTCATATGTTACATTCATATTAAATATATTTGTACATGTAATATCTCAAAATTTATGTGAACATGTTCATAAATGATTACCATAAATTTCATATACAAATTTACAATTAATTTTTATTTATTGGGTTATGATGATATAAACCAATATTGGTACATATTTATCACATAATAAGGATATAATTATTTTAGGTTACCATCATGGACCTTAAAAATAAATGTTGAATATAAACTATAAAATTTAAAATAGTGTAATAAGATAATAATAAAAATAATATATTTGTAATTTTAAATTACATATGGTTATGACATGAATGAAATATCAACAATGATAAAAATACTATAAAAAGAAAAAAATGATTGAAAATTATTTTAATTTTATAAATGATGAGTAAATGACCTCAAGGTAAAACGTAGTGAATTATGAATTAACAAGATAAGTAGGATTCATATGATTTATAATGAATATATGATGGTTGGAATATGAAATGACCATTTTAATAATAAATGACCATTGTAAGAGAACCGGGCCATTAAGAATATTAAAATGCATTAAAGTTAACAATTACTATGAATAAACAAATAAATATAAATATTATAAAATCATAGTAGTGTTAATTAAATCCTAACATGTAATATATATATAACAGTACATTCTAATGATTTGTGTTTTAAATTATTTTGTAAAAAAATTATATCAAAACAAAAATATTAGAACAACCATATTTAAAAATGTATTTTAACTACAAATATACTTTATAATTAAATTTTTTTTGATATAAAATTGAAATAAGTAATTTTCTATCATATAAAAATTATGTAAAACTATTAAATATAAATTTATTCACTCCTAGTAAAATATATTCTATTTATTATAAATTACAAATTTCTTCTATGTATTGTATATCATAATTTTAAAGATAAAATTAAAATTTTAAAATTTGAATTTGATAAAATAAAATTCAATTTCTCAATCATCACATAAAATGAATTTTATGGTAATTTTTTTTTAATTTTTATAAAAAATTTATTTTAATTTTTGTATAAAATATTTCCAGGATATCAATAAATTTTGAATGTATTAATATGTCAAATAATCTCATATTTTTAATCATACACAAATACAGTTCATAGGAATACTAACTATCTATAGATGTGAGCCTAAATAACAAAATAATCATTATTTAATTCAAATATAGCCTCCCCCTTAATTATATAAACACAAATACTCCACAACCTTTTCCACAAATATAAAACTCATTCCATGTCAAAATAGCTTCCTAAATCCTTATATAGACTCCCAGATCCACTTTCCTTTTTTTTGTCTAATAAACAAATTTTCCCCCAAAGAACATAGAATCAATACCAAGGTGGAATGCCAATTAGAAATGCAAGCATCCTCATGTATCACTTTCTGTAATTATTAGACATTATATTGTCTTAATGTTTTTAACAGATATCTTATTTTCTTTAAATTATTATATTTCAATTATAATAGTTTACTTATTACCCTTTATATATAAGAGAGTATTCATTACCTCTCATCGAACCCCTTTTCAAAATCCATTACTATATCGATATATGGGTTTCAAATTAATTGTAATCTCATTTGAATTATCATATTACACCTTTTATAATATAAGTGATCATTAAAAGTAAGCATAAAAAAGTATTTCAGTTATAATCTAATGTATTAATCAAAAGTTCCAAATTAAGATCAATTTAACCACTAAGATGGGAGGGGGTGGATAAATGTTATATTTTTATTTTATGTTACATTTATTATTTTACAAATATTCCCTCATGTTATAGATTTTTCACTTTTTTTCAAAACAAAAAAAAACCACACCCATAAGACTCCATGTATTTATGATTTTAACAACTTAATAAGTGAATATTACACTTGTAATTGTTTGAAAATAATTAAATTCCACACAATCAATTAGAAACTGAACCTTTTTTGTGGATATAGAAATTTTTAAATAAACTTACACTTCTGTAGCACTATTATCGATAAAAATGAATTTGTTTCTCTATAAAAATGATTTAAATATGAAATTTCAAAAACATAATAAAAATTCACAAGTAGGTTTCAAACATGTTAATGTGATGCTTCAACAACTTCTACCTTTGTTAGTCTTAAGAAATAATTTCTTCTATTTCTTTCCCTATATCAAGTGGAATAAGTTATATGGAATTAATATAAAAACTAAATCTAATTTCTCAATATAATTATTTAATCTGATTTATATTTCTAAATGAAATTATGATATGTTAAACCCTAAATGATTCTTATTTAAATCATTAATTCATCATAAAAATAAACTTGATCACTCTGTCTAATCTAGAAAACCCTGACCACAAATTCCTTCAAACACATATTCTGATTTTAAATGTTTCTAATTGAAAAACCCTCAAGAAGCCATAATATAACAATTATAAACTTCATTTCTCTCAATATAACCAACTTATTAATAGGGTTGGAGTATGATGTAATTAATTTGTTTTTATAGGCTCCTCATATGTGAATATGGGTTGGATAAAAATTTCATTTACCTACTCATAGGAATTTCAGAATCTCAAATTTAAATTCCATTTCAATTTCATTTGGACGATTTTACAATTCCTATAAACTCTTCAGGATTGTTATTGAATTATCTTTAATTATTTCAAAAATAATTATTCATGCCCACTACTAAAATTTGTATTCCATAAAACATGTCACTCAGAAATTGTCTATCCTTTAGAAATTCATGATTTTATTTAGAACATGAAAAGAACATTATATTCTTATGCAGTAAAACAACTAAAACTATTAATTAATGAGAATTTTTTAATTTTATATATATTTAGAAATATTCAATAGTTTGATGGAATAATTAATATGTTCCCAATTTCATTATTTTTGGTCCAAAAATTCCAAGACCAATGAGAACAACATCAAATGAAATTTATCCACTGATAATTTATCAACGTCATGTCCAATATGATGAGGCATGAAGAAAATTGTATTTTATTTTATTTAGGAAAATTGTTCTATACATTTTTTTCATTATTTGATTGATCAGTCTCTGAAACTAATTTTATTCATTATTCCCAAGAACACCAACTTATTGATTGGCGTCAATAAATTCTCTTGGGATTCACACGCAACAACTCTGATTTTCCTATGTAAGAACTCTACTTATAATATTGTATTGGTAACAAAATATTTTCTAATGGATTGGTGTCACACCATGTCCAATGGACTAGTATGTGTCACATAAATTATTTATGAAACATAATAGTTTCTCATTCATTCAAATATTCAGTTCTTCAAATGAATCAGTCTGTTTTATGGATTGGTCAATCAACACTTCTACAAAACTAATAAATTCCATAAATACAATATCCAATCTATTAGAAAAATTATTGGTCATGTGATTCTAACATAAATGATCTATGAACAAAATACATTGACTTCATATTCTATTTTCTTCAAAAAAACTCATGATTATATGATAACATCTTGATGATTTTTGGAACATTAGGATTGGAAAACAATCTTCCCACTAATTATTCCCAAACACATTTTATACCCCTTTCATTCACAAATATTTGATAAAACTATTTAAGATTAGTCATAATATTGAAAACTTTTTTCACAAAAAAATCATCATCAAATTTTTTGTTGAACGTCTTGAAATACATCTAAGGTTTGATACAACATCCCACTCTAATTTTTTTTTACACAGTTTGTGTATGATTATAAACATACCCTATAAGACGTATAAAGAATAGAAAAGAAAAAATGATGAAATTTATAATAAAATACTTATTCAATCATCTATACTTATAAAGTAAGGATATTTCTCAAAATGAAAAAAATAAAAAATATTCATAATCCACTTCATATAGTTTCAGGTAAACTACATCCAGAAAACATGGTCCTAAAAACCCCCCATTGGATTTTTTATCATCCAATGATCGTAAATCACTGAATCATTGTGACTAAAACTATGGATTTGTAATAAAAATTTGTAATCTACTATGACTGAAATATTTATAGGAAACAATAATCATTGTCCACAAAAACCATGATGTCTATATGTAGTGATTTACAAAACATAATTTAAAAAAAATCAATATATCGACATCATTATTACTTCTTAATTACTATAATAAAAAGTTTCACATAGCCACATCAAAGAGTATTTGAATATTATACATAGTTTCATGTTGAGTTCACATGTTTCCAACAACCTCCCATAAATAAAAGCTTCCATAAACTATTTATCACATACCAATAGATATATTTATGAAACAAAATTTTATCCCCCTAAACAACAATATCCAAACACAAGATGAGAGTGGTCATAGAAACATATACATCAACCGTGGAGAGTATGTGGTTGGTCACCCATTTTATCCTCTATTTGAAATATGATTCTGTTGGGAAAGGTTTTGTGAAAAGATCAGAAACATCATGAATTATATGAACATACTCTAGTTTGAGTTCATTTTTCTCCATTTGATCCTTGATAAAGTGGTATTTTATTTCAATATGTTTGGAATGACAATGTTTTATTTGATTTATATTAATATTAATTGATATTTGATTATAACAACCCATGATAATTGAAGGTCTACATCAACTAGAAAATATTCCAACTTAGTCATCATCCACATAAGTTGTGTTGCATCATGAGTAGCATCAAAATATTCCTATTCATCCATGATAAGAGACAAGTAATTTTAATTTTTAGTATTATAACTCACATAACGTTCCACCATAAAGAAAACCCCACCTGATGCAGATATTCAATCATTTACACTTCTTTCCCAATATATATCTATATAACCAAAAAAATTAATTCTTCATGGTATATCATATTTTATACCAAAATCATTTATGGATTTGAAATATCAGTGCATTATTTTTCATACTAAGACATGTGATTCCTTTGGATCACATAAGAATATTTTACATAATGTGACATAATGTTTTTTATCTTGAAATTGTTTGATAAAAAATCCTTCAATTAGCTTCCAAAACTCATGAAAATAAAACTCAAATTCTTATCAATATTTTTAAATATTTATTCCCATTGAAATTATTGTTGAAAAATGTTTATATTTCTTCATTCCAAACATCTTATATTGTTTCTTAGAATACTTATCTAATTATAGAAAAATATACATTTTATTTTGAGATATTTCTAAGATAATAAATTATTTCATTTTAGCATAAATGGAAATTTCAAATAAAATAATAATATCTTTTGATAAATTCACCAAAGTAATTTCATCATTCCCAAAAATGATAATATCATCATTTAACAAAATTACAATGAGATAGATCTCCTAATTGAATTTTATTTAGATATTACAATCCACTCTTTATTTTATAAACCTATAATTCTATAGGAGGGTATCTTATATGGAATACCATGATATGAGAGATTTCATTATCCTAGGAAAAATTTATTCAACATACATACAGAAAATTTATGCTATCTAATAACAAAGCCACTTGGTTTTTCAAAATAAAATTCTTTATCATGTTCCCCATTTATAAATACAGATTTCATATCAATATTAAAAATTTTATAACATCATTGTAATGAAATTGACAGAAAGATTCTTATTTTATCTAAAATCACAACATGAGAAAATGTATCTTCCAAATAAATTCCTTCCATTTGTGTGTATCATTTGAATATGAACATTGATTGGTTTTTTGTCACTTCATAATATTAATTCAAATTGTTTTAGAACACTCACATTGTACCCTTAACAGTTTTATCATTTTTTTGGGTATAAGTTCATAAGTATAAATTATTATCAATATATTATTAATCATAATTCATATTATGAATCCAATCTTTATTCTTCAAAAGATTCTTTAGTATCTTTTATCCCAACATTAAAATAAAAAGAATTATGTGTAATAATCATTGATCTCTTTATGGTTTGAAATTTTAATTATTGATCACTAATAATATATTAAACATGAAAATGTTTTTCAATATATGAGGATGATATGTATATAGTTATTACACATAATAAAAAATAGATGAGTCTATTTCTATTATCTGCATGAAAACACCACTTAGAGTACCATTTTCATGTTTCTCGTCAAAAACTCCTTCATCTTCTTCATCTTCAAATTTTTATGTATTTTTGAGATATAAACCCCATATATTCCAAGAAATGTTAACATATAGAATAAACTATCATTCATGTTTCATTTTTGAAACATCAATATCCACTAACATCTGGAGTTTAACCATGAAAAGTTCCACCATCATAAATTTTATAAAATTTTCCATAATTTTGATTTTCGATCATTATGGTTTATAGACTCCAAAAAGAAATCAAAAGGTTTTGAAATAATAAGTTTAATTGTAGAAAATTTTATAATTATTAAAATAAAATATATTACAATAGAAATACCAATTAAAAATATACACTATTATCTTCATTTATTACATCCAGAAGTAGTGATAAAGATTGTGTTAAATTTGTATACTAAGTCCCATATGCACAAAACTTCTACTCTTACTTTATGTAACATCATTAAACAAGGGTGTGTATGTTAAATTTAATAAATTAATAATTCCATTATAATAATAAGATATAAATACATCATTCTTGTATTACACACCATTATCAGTTTGAAATTTCATTACAAAATACCCACATTTTTTCTTCTCCTCTTCTAAAAATAATAATCATTTTTATATAACATTATTTATGTTTAAAATCAAAATATGAGAAATTAATGTAAAATATTAAAGAATGAAAATGATTTAAAATATTTATATAATTTATTTTTTATAATTTTCCAAAAAAATATATTGGAAAGAATCAATTCCAAATTCTTGTTGAATGAATTGCAACATTCATATGCACCATGTTTTTAATCATTTATTTCTAAAAATTTAACAACAAAAATCTTATACTATTATCATGTACAGAATATAATGGAAATTATACAAATTTTTTAGATTTATCCTTTTATTTCATAATAATGTTATAAAACATCCAACATGATATGTATCACCCCATCAAAAAACAAGGCCTTCTTGGATCTCAAATTTTATTCCCCAATAATTGTAAATCTAACACTTTTGATTCTGGGTGTTCCAATTATTTCAAAATGTTACTATTACTTATTTAAATATTTCAAATTATTATATAGATAGAAATATCATATAATATTTGAGGAGAACCCTCAATAATAAATCTAGGTTTGTTTTCCTTTTATATATTTGAAGGAAGTTCATAAAATAAGTTGTTTTTTATTCACTTCATATTCCTTCACACATATCTTTTGTGAATTTTAAAAAATATGATGTGGTACCTGTAACAAAATAGGGATCCATTTTTCAAGATGTATATAATTTAAAATTTTTAAAAATTGTATCTATATTTTGTTACCCATTTTAAAAAACCAAATAACTTTATCTGAAGTCTTCCATGGAGAGGATCGACTCCCCATAAAAATTGGTTTTTGTTAGACTTTTGATAATAGTATTGTTTTTTATTGAACCAAAAAATATTTTTTTGTGCCCAAATAAACCAATATACGAAAATAAATCATAAAAAGAAAATTTTATTCAATAACATCCATAATTCGTTGAGGTGTGAATATGTTTTTTAACAACAGTCTTATCTAACACAATAGAATGTTATTGTGTCCCAAAATTCTTATTATCACCAAAAAAAATTCTATTTCAAATAAAATTTCTACCCAACATTAAATGAATTTAAATTAGTATCAATATCATTTTTAGAGTAAAAATTCATCTAATATTTGAAATGTTCATATTTGATGGTTTTTCCCACATACATGATTTTCTCATATTTATTCTTCTTTGGAACATTATCAATGTTATTTACTACCATTAAAGATAATTTTTTCCAATACCTATAAAATTAATACCTTTAATATATATTTCAATCATTCGAGATAAGGTTATTGAATCTTTTTAATCACAACTCATCATAGAGAACATTTTTATAAAATGTTAAAACTCTTCTTCCTTTGACAGTATAATCATTTCAACATGATTATTGCTATTATATTATTTTAAAATTTATTCTTCATGGAATAAATATATTACAATAATAAATCCTTATCTTCAAGAATCGATTCTTCATTTTTATTATTTATAAATTTCCTTTTTCAAATTAATGATTTCTCATAAATTATCATATTATGTCTTATTAAATCCTTAAACTGTATTTTTCCTGAAATTATAACTGATTCTATTATTCCTCATAAGTAATAATTTTAGCTTCCTCATCAGTAATTGTATCAAAAAACTGTTCTCTCTCGATAAATTAGTTATTTTTAATGGTTTATAATCTCTGTACTCAACTTCATCATTCATATATAAAACCAATATTATTATATTTAGTTAATATTAAATCTTTTCCTATATAAAAATACCTATAAATTTTCTTATTCTATGATCATTTTGGTCTTCATCTTCCTTCAACACTTTCTTCTTGATTCTTTATTTTGTGTTTTTTTATAAAAAATACCAATAGATCCACAATAAAAAAACATTATTTTCCGATTTAGTTTTTTACTTTTTTGTACCTCTATTATGTTTTTTAGAAAAAAAAATAAAATTTTATCAAAATTTATATCAAAACTATTCTTAGATTCAAAATCACCAAATTAATTATCTAATAAAATCTTCTTAGTAATACCATTCATGGAATATCTTATGGAATCTTCTTGATGCAATTTTATTTTCTTTTCACAATAGTAACTAATTTTTTTTTGTATGTAACATGATTATTAAGAATATTTTCCAAAGATTGAGTTTTCGGACCTATATCTTCTATAGTTGAAAAATTGACATCAATGTTATCAATATGTATTCAAAGGATTTTATTGAACTTCTTTTGATTCATCTAACTTCTTATATAAGAAATATATTGGTGATAGTATTATCATACACTATTTTAAATAAGTCACCAATTGATTCATAATAACTCATTTTTAAGAAATATAATTCAACATCCATATTAGAATATTTTGTTTCTTTACATTTGTATTATAGTCACAGATATTTTTTTACATATCCCAGATAACATTAGAAATTCAAAATCCCTTTACTCTGAGAAAAACACATTTAGAAATTGATCAGAGTAATTAATTCATAGCATTTCCAACATTCTCCAATCTATTATTTTCTTTTGTGGTAAGAATATTATTTTCAATAAGACATGGAAATTTATATGTAATAGATTACTGAATATCATACCCTATAAAATTATGATATATAAGTTTACTATCTATCTAGATATGATATTTCATCCAATTTTAGACTAGAATAATCTTTCTGTCCATACAATTAAAATTTTCCATAACCATTTTCATCGAAAAAATTATTTAATTTGTAAAGTAAGGGAATATGTAATTTGATACCAATTGAAAAGGCCCAATTAATATCAATGTAATCATGATGAGGGGGATGGGTGATTCCATGATTTAATTTAATTTTATGTTACATTCATTATAAAAAACATTTTCCTCCAATTACAGATTTATCACATTGATGAGAACAGAACATTCACACATCCATATGAACACATGTATTTATATTGATACTACATAAAAAGATTATATAAATCCTTTCATGATTTATAAACAATCCAATATAACAAAATCCACTAAAAACAATCCTTTACTATGGATTCCACAAGTATGAAATACCCTACAATTTATGTAACAATATGATCAATATGATAGTGACTGTTCTTCATCTATAATGAATGATAAAAAAATATTTTCTAAAAAGTTTATAAACCATCAATATCTTGTTTTGAAAAATTTATTTTTCTACTTCAACTACTTTCACTTTTGTAATTATTTTGAAAATAATTATTAACTTTCTTACCAAAAAATGGGTAGGAACAACTTCTCTTGAAAACATCTGAAATCTGAGTCTGATAACAAACTATGAATCTAAAGTGTGATTCCTTAGTCTGAATTTTTTTACACTACTATACTAAAAAATATTCTGATGTTACTATCTATTTCCAGAAGACAATTATTTTTATTGGTCAGTACTATATAGAAAACACTAACCACAAATTCATCATAACACTTCTTCTGTTTGAAACTTTTTCTCATGAAAAAATCATCCGGAAAGCATTTATTTCAATTTAAAACTCCAACACTATCTCTATAACCTACATATGAATATTATCATAGTACATTTTACTTTTATGTCTATTTATATGTTCCTTATATGTGTGAATGTGTGGGAAAATGTTCACATTATATCTCACCAAAAAAATTTAATCATGAATTTTATTTCCATTTCATCATAATTTTTACCATTTCTGAATGCTTCTTTAATATCTTAGATTTTTCAAGACTATTCTTGAAATCTCATAAAACCATGATTCACAAACACTTCTCATATACTTAGTCAGGAAAAAATTTCACTATGATTTTTTTGTAAATCCAATTTTATTGATTTGATTGAGAATAATAAAAACAAATAATTTCCCATTTATATGGTAAAAATAAAAGTATTTATTCTATAAAAATTATTTTTACATCTATAGATTTCAAAACTGATCAACAATACAATGGAAACATAAATATATTCCCAATTGCTTCATTTTTTTTAAAATCCTATGAATGATGTGAACAATGTTAGATGCAATATTTTGTATGATGATTTATCAGTGTCACATCCTATTATAAAAATCTTGGAACAATTAAAAAAAGGAAAAAAATATTTAATAAAATGGTTGATTATAATGGTGTACATAATCAGATTGATAATTATATGAATCTCTCTTGATTCAATGGTCCCAAAATTATTTATCTTATTTATTAGTGTTAATATATTTCTTAACATTCACACCAAAAAGCAGTAATGTGCCTCTGATTGAACATTACAAAAGATGCGATATTGGTACCAATAATTTTCATACTGGATATGTGTAACTTCATGTTAGATGAAAAAATACATGTCATATTATTACATTATAAAAAGTATCTACTATTGGATCCTTCAAATAATTGCTTCATCTAATGAATCAGGCCTTCTGATGGATCAATCGATCAACACTTCTGAAAAAACATCTGACATCAAAAAATAAAAAGTCCCATCTTTCAGAATAGTTATGTTCCATATGATTGTCATACTGATGATCTCTGAATACAATAATTGGGAATACATTACAATTTTTATTCAAAAAATATTTATTATATCATGGATTCTTCCTGATTTTTGCGACATTGAGATCTACAGAGCATCATCAATATAATTGTCCCAAAAAAATATCTCCACCTTTCATTCACAACGTTGGATCAAATTTTTTTAGTTAACTCAGGATGATGGGATCTCTTCTCATAGAAAGTCATCAGCAATTTTAATATTAAATATATTAAAAAAATTAGGATTGATAAAACATCACACTAGGAATATTTCTTTTGAGACACAATATGGGAATGATACACACCATTACCTAGAAAACATCATCAGAAATGGAAAATGAAAATAATGTAGTTATATATCAAATCTATATCTAGTCTTGATTACTTATAAAGTGAGTTGATTCCTCATAAAGTCAAAAAATAAAAAACAAATTCTTACAGTACCCAAAACAACATTAATCCAATATGGTCCCAAAATTTATAAAACTCTTTAATTTTTTAATTTACCACTCTTTAATATCAATAGATAACATTATTCACCTCTAGTGGATTCATGTTGAATTTTTAACCTATACTATTTTATTTTTCCATTATTCTATTAATGTTTATTTATAAAAATATTATTCATTAGTTAATATTACATTATGAATCATGTAATGTTATTTTATAATTCTTGAATTATAAATGACCATAATATTAATGATATTAAAATATAAATTTATTTCATTTTAATAATTTAAAACAAGGATTCATATGGTGTTATTCTATTTAATGAATTTGGGAAATATTAATTATCCTTATACAAATTATATAAATATGAAGAATACTGTTTTAAATATCAATGATGATATAAGAGGTTCTACAGGGAAAACTATTTTTTTTTAAATTCATTTTATGATGAATGAATTAGAATTATGAAGTAACATGTATGAAATATGAATGTAAATCCACTCATTTTATTGATAATTTTATTTAGAAAACATGATTTTGAATTAAAACTATACCTACCCATTTATGTAATACTCCCTAACATATGGCCTCATTGATATTGTATAATTTTCAACATTATGCATTACAACATTATGATATTTATCTTTCTTTTCCAATAAAATTATTTTATTTCCTTTGTTATATCATCCATTTATATTATTAAACTCATGATATTATTTAGATGACATCATTTCAATATTTATTCCTACAATATCAAATATATAATAGTTCCCTTTTGTTATACACTACACATTACTATGAATCTGACCTCACCACTTTATGATCCCCATTTTTTTATAAAACAGTAAACAATAACACATATTATATAATATAAAAATGATTAAATAATAAAATTTTGTCTGATTTTATGATGTGATTTATAGTTCAATGTAATTAAATAATTATTAATGAAAATAAACTCATGAATCTTTTAAATGTTTCATTATAGATGTATCTAAGTTCATAAGAAACTTCCATATCAAGGTAACAATTGTCTAGGTTTATAATATATATATATATATAATTCTAAACACTTATTCTTGTGAATATCTTGAAACTATTTTTTTTCTCTCTCTCTAAAACACAAAAACCCACTCATGAACTCATTTACACATGTTTTCACATACAAATGTGTGAACATGAAAATGTATGATAATATATTATAGAATAAGATTACTGTAATGGGGAATGAAATGGATTTCTTTATGAATATTTTGGTGACTTCAAATTAGTCAAAAAATTGCCAGGGGGATTCCTAACATCCCAAAAGTTTTCCTCCCTTTATATATATATATTATGATCATTTCATATATAATATCTTCTCTAAAGATGTATTTTGTTCCAAAAATAATAATTTTTTTTCTATATATATATTTAATGTATATGTAATTTAAATATATATTTTGTTCTAAACATATATATATATATATAATTTTTAATCTATAAATATTATTATATATATTATGTTCAATCAATTTATATTATATTAATTACATATATATATTTTTTCTTATTATTAGGTTTTATGAATAATGAATATATTGATGAAATGAAAAATTAAAATATTTATACTAAATTTAATATGTTAATTCCAAAAATTTCTATTAAAATTATTTAATATGTAAATTATTTGTTAGTATAGAACATATAAGTTATTTTTAACTCACAAAATCCTCAATAAACATACTATGTTATTATAATAGTAATGTTATATGAATATATAAAGAATTTAATAAAACAGTAGAGAAATATAATCATAGATGATTTTATTTTAAAAACTATGTAACCTTCATTTATATCAAAATATAAACCAATGATAGAAATAAATTTAAATGTTTATAGTATATATCATTGTGCTATGAATCCAAATATAAAAATCACTCAAGATTTGTTAGATGAAAATAAAAAATTATATTAATAATGTGAAGAAAATATATGATATTAATAATGGGAACTAAGATATAAATGAATATAATAATAATACAAAAAAAATTATTTTAAAAAATATTATAATTAATATTATTTATGAAAAAATTAAACATAGAAAAAAATTTAATGACACTAAAATACTTTTTATACATATTTATAAGAAAATATAAGAATAATGGAGAGATGTGTAACAACTCATGAGTTATTATTTTTGAATGCAATCTAGTTTTGTCTTATTCTGTATATTTTAATGTATATTTACTACAATAGTTTATCATAAGAGGATGATATGAATGACTTTTTAGAATATAGTACCACCCAGTTTGATTGGATGTAGAATAAAATTACTAGGAGTCTAGTTGTAGACCATCAAGACTTATGTGGATTCCTTCAGATGTTTTTTATAGTGCGTGTTTTTATTAATTTGAGGTGTCATCCTACCTCAAATACTAGATCTATAGTCCGAAATCCTATGCAATATCCCCCCATTTGAGTCCATACCTTCTCTTCTCACAATGATATCATGTACCCACTATTTCATTAGCTATCCCATTGAAAATATAACAACACCCCTATCAATATTTATTCTCTTAATCTTTTAATGTCATTATGATTCTAAATATCATTTTTCGTGTTATTTTAATGGGATTTTAAATAATGATTGTTTGAACAAATATCTGACTATGATCACTGATGTGCTAACATCTAATAACTAAATGTATCTTGTCCCTATTTTTCTATAATATTTAATAATTTTAATGTTTTCTATGATGAGTGATAATTATTACACACATAAGTTTAACTTGGACGATATCAAAGGGGGATTGAATCATGAGTAAAAAATAGAAAAATTCTATTAGAGTAGTGGTGGATGGTAATCACACACTGATACAATTTTATACTCATTATGTGGAATATTTTATGCTCATACATGAGTAATATATAGTTGGGTATTCCATTATTGGGGAACTAGAATGTGTAATTTAATACTCGAACATGATTGGTCTTTTGAAACTATATGTTCCACAATATCCTAAGTGGTGGGATGAGTAATGGGTAAGGTGACATATTCACCCTTATGTTACAAGAGTTCTATGAGTAGTTGGGTAGTAGACTATGGTACATAATTTCACCTGAGAGGTAATCTATGATGTGATGATAGATGGTAAATACTGTGATAAAATTTCTCTCAACAGATTGCTTCTTAATTTTTAGGATATAAATTGAGGTTAGAATGAGTTTTGTTTCCATAGGGTGTGGGTTACGTCTAGAGGAAATATTTTGGGCTAGTGTCTCAACATGTGGGAATTAGAATATTTTTATAGATGGGTTGGTACTTCATTGTATCATTTATAACACTAGGATAGTATTTGGAGTGAGAACTTATAGTGTGGTTCATGTAAAGAGGAAAATATGAATCATATGGTGATCTATGGTGTGGATGTGAAAAATATGAGTCTCGTTCGTCAATGATGGATGAAGTATATAATGTAATTACTCATGATTGCATTTTATGTAAAGAAATAAATGAGCTGTTTGATATGATATGTCTATGGAAACTTCACATAATTTTATATACATGAAATTACATATATTCCATATTTTTATATAGGTTTTGTTGGTGAATTCCTAAAAAATTATTTACCCACAATTATTATATGATACTAGTTGAATGTGGAAACATTTTTATTCATGAAACAATATTGGTTATGTCTTGGTGACTAGGGAATTAGTTGGTGTAACTAATGTTGAGAAGAGGAAAATATCAAGGATTCAACTTAGATTTTTTTTAGTATTCCATAATTTTATTTATTTTTCATACGAGCATGCATATGATAATCCCCAAGATTAATCACTCATTTTACATAAACTAAAAGACATGGAATTGATAAAATTATATTATTTCGTAGTGATATTTTATTTATATGATTGACTTTTTTGATGTTATTTACTTTTTTATTTTGATGTGAGATTTATATATTATCTTATATCAAATATTTTATAGTTATAATATTATTTCATTGCATCCCCATTTTTTGTATTATTCCCTTGATTTTAGTAGTCTTTTTTGGCATCGGTAAATGCCTACCAAAGGTCACATGATATGTATTTTGAGGTCATTTGAATGATTACATGGATAGAGGACAATAATAAATGTTATTGTACCCCCTTTATTTTGGGTCTTGGTAGATCATGCACGATTTGTAAAAACATGGTGTGGAATATATTTTATTTTCCAAAAAATCATGTATAGTATAAGTGTATATTAATATAGATTTAGTATTATTTTTTTGACATTTATATAAATTTATTTTCATATTTGGTAAATTTAATATATGATTTACAGTTTAAGGGTTTACTATTGACATAGTGTTGAAAGGCGGAATGTGTTCATTCATTATTATTAAAACATAGGTTTATATGAAATGTGTATGGTTATGTGTTACCTGTAAAAAAGGATGTTGGAATATATATTTAATTTCAATAAATTTCAATAATAATTTATTCATTTATTTGTCAAATAATTTTGTGAATATATATAAATTATAGAAAACCAATGGTGGATTTTTTATAGTAGTTGTATTTATATGAATATCTTAGAAATGTGTACAAATAAGGAAAATAAAATTATTGATAGGGGTGTATGGGTATAGTGGTTGTGTATAATAATCTATGAATCAATGAATTCTTCATGAGGTGTGTCTGAAATATATAGACATAATTCAACGCACGAGACACCTCTTGTTCATGTAGTAAGATAAATATTCTTTCTAAATCCAACATCAGGTAATCCATATTATAATGTCTATCACCCTGAATATCTATTACAGATAAGGGAGTTCATAGGCTTGTAAACATACACATAACCATATATCATAAGAATATAATATAACAATGTAATACAATATATAACAATCAACTATAAAATAACATGCACGTTTATTATGGTAGAAAGAATAACAACATGATAAATGCAACATAAATTGGAATAAATTTAATATCCCAATATCGAAATGTAAAACCTATCATGAAAAAAATAATATACGAAGTCCACATCACTAAAAATACTTACATGAATACTATTAGAATCTATCATCACTAATTACTACTAATATTTATCCCCATTATCCCCACATATACCAATGTATACATTGAAACATTTATCTTCGAGACATACACAATAGATTTTGGAAAAGTACCATATAGGGGGGAATATAAATATACCCAATTGGATTACCTGATAAAAATAGAAAAGATGAATATTAATATTATCTTAAAACAACCAAATTAGATATATCTTTTACGGAAGAATTCTATTAACTATAAATGTAAATAATTGACTTCACAATGTATATTTACAGACATCATATTTTAAAGGGAACCTGGAATAAAAAACAACCCATAAGAAAATAATAAACTATATTAAACAACAACCATAACACTTTATTGGAATTATAATAACAAACCCATGCCTCTTTGAGATGTGCATCTTAGTTGAGGTGGAACAAACCTAATAGGAGGACAAACACATCATCATGTGAAAGTTAAATCACCAATACTGGTTACATAATCCATAATTGGAGGAAAAAATAACTACAAAAATGAATTTACCTAATCCAATAAGTTCATAAGTGACCCACACTCTCATACCTACGTGATTCTAAGGGTTTTACCAACCCTATTTCTTCTTTAATCATCTTTCCCTCACCACATATTCATCTATGTAGAGATAACAAACACAAAATACCCTAAAAAAATATAAAATATTTCTTAATTTAATGTGATATGAAAGATCACATTATGCATAGAGAATTAATTAAAATGAACTACACATATCCGATATTTATACCTATTTGATTAGATATATGAAATGATTAAAATTCTCTATACATAGCATGTGATCCTCTATACCCGACATGTTATATTTGATAGATTACCATCTGTGTACATCCCATATATAGTATTTTTTTATCATCTGGCGCAATGTCATTTAGATGACATGTCTTGTGAAACACATGGGATATCTAGGAATATAATACCACAATATTTGGGGTCATAGCATTAAAAAGCATAATATTTCCATTATTCAAAATGACATGTTATTCTAGGGGTAAAATGAGCGTGTATTATTGTATACTTTAAATCATCTTGTAGAAGGGTGCTTGGTTTGTGATTTATTTTGACACTCAAGTTGGTATTTATTACTCTCAAAAAAATTTATAATCCAAAAAAGCTACATGAGTTGTTTTATGGACCTATATTCCATCTAATACTGAAAAATTAATTGAAACCATAAATCTAAATTCAAAATTGGAAAAAAATGGATAGTTCTAGGGAAACAGAAAATGTAGTCTAGTTTTCCTATATACCAAGATTTCATAACATTTTTTACACAACTAATAACATTTTTTACTTCCCCAAATACAAACACAATATCCACTACATCCCATTTTCCTCAAATCATTTCAACTCTCTTGATAAGCAACTTTTCTTGAAGTCTTCAGCATTTTTTTGAATCACAAGTAATCCTCTATTCACATGGAACCATTTCATACTAAAATACCACCATATACACTTCCGAAAATATTTAATGTGATTTCAATATATATTTCATATTATAAATTTTACTTAAAACACTACCTCATTAATCCAATATTATCCCCCCTTTATCTTTTTTCATTATAATATTCCTATATAAATATATCATTCATTCTATAAATGTGATGGACAATGGTGAATGTCTAATGAATTTGAGAGAAAAAATTAGAAACTAAATTGTTCATACTATGATCACTTCTAATCAATTTGACATATATTCATTGTATGTTTTGTGTCTTTTATTAATATAGGAAAAAGAATAATATACATTTTAAAAGTCCAGACATTTAATATTGAACACAAAATTAATGATAAATAAAATCATAACTATATATTTAATGTATAAAAACACAATAACTATCAAAATGCATAGAATAAATGAAGAGTTGGAAATTAAAGAATTATTAAATTAAGATAAAGGATAAATTGTGATATTGGTGCCTTAAAATGTGGAAAAACCTATCACAGATTCTATAAATTAGGAATGATCTGTTACTGAAAATGTTGTATTTTGATGAATGATCCCCAAAGTCGTTTTTTTGGGTTCACCCATGGTGAATACGCAAATTCCTCTCAATAGAAGAAGAATAATTCATTTTGTAATCCCCTATCGTAAAACTATAAATGAAAATAAATTCAGAAAGTGTCTCAGTCATGGGATGGAGAAAATACTAAAAATACACTTCTATTAGATGATGCACTCTATTTCAGAAAAACCTATGGTGTAATAATTTATATAATGGTATTCAGTTAAGGGATATAAATTATCAAACTCATCTATGTTTTTATTAAATAAAAATATTATAAAACAGTTATTATATAATTTTAATAAATATATACCTTATAAAATCAATCCAATAACATGTTAGTAATGTCTTGATCCCAGTTTTCCCGAGCTGCTGGCTTATTAAATTAGATTCGTATTATTACTAGAATTTGGTTTCATGATTGAATGAATAGATTAAAGTATCTGGAAATCCAAATAGATAAATAAGTTCAACATTACCACATGAAATGTTAAACGTCAAAAATTTTCGATTGGGAACATCCAACACTCTAATATTATCTACAAAATTTAATCATAATATACCTCTTCAGGTCCTCAAAAAAATGAAACATAAGAAGTGGTGATCTAAGATGCTCAGTAAGGGTAAATAATATAACAAAATATATAATAAACAGAAATATTCAGCATGGTGAATAATTTAATACACAATCCTTTATAAATAATAAACAGGAACAAATTATAGAAGGAATATTGACCGAGTAAATATTTTTATAACAAACCATGATCATGGGTATTATAATTTTCGAATAACCACATGAAATATGAATTTCTTTCTTCATAATAATGTAAATATATTTTATGGACATTTTTAAACAAACCGTAAAGGCCTCGGCCAAGAAATCTAAAAATGATTAATGCCTCGCCCAAAACCACATCTAAAATATGGGCAAGGCCTCGAACAAGTCCATATCTATTTTTATCATGAGACCAACTGATTCATATCGAGGATATAGTGGGACCCACTCCTCACATAACAAATCCAATGAGTTACTCTTATAAATGTGGATAAACATAAAAAACATATATATTCATATTGAAACTAACATATGAGATGTAAATAACATTCCCTGAACATTAAACATAAACACAATGCATTTAGAGTAATTTGGTGAATGGTGTCAAGAAAGCATATCCACCATAAAAATAATTATAAACGATTCAATAAGATATAGAATAATATATCATAAAATATTAACCAACATTAATAATAATAATAAACAAGAGATTTGAAATAGGTTAAAATATTTTTATAAAATGATTGAGTATTTTTTGAGATAAATACCCCTTACTTTGAAAGGGAGAGTTATTTTTGAAAAATAATTATATAAAACCATAAGTGAATTAAGGTAGAATTATCATAAGATACTGAGTGGTTTAATGAAAAAAATGGATTCTGAAAATATATTATAGAGTACCCACGAAAATAGCTGAAAATTGGATAAATTCTCTTGAATCGTGCTTGTATTTCAGAAGGAATTTTGATAGTTCATTTTAAAACATGTAACTCCCCATAAATTAAAGAAGTATTATGGTTGATAAACATATAAAGAACACTCAAAACAAATTTATCAAGAGTACATAATTATTCAAAATAAATTCATTTAGGTAATTGGGTAATAAAATAACCTTAATGAAAATGGAGGTTCGAGTGGAAACCCCTTACCTTAAGTCTAATGGTGTTCCACACTTCGTCTTAATGATTTTAATAATCAAATATAGGTACATGAATTAAATATTATTTAATCTACTATATATGTAGTTTTTATTAAAACATTATTTGGTTCATTCAGGGCCTTTTGATGGGTTATGATATTAAATTTCATTGTTTGGGAGCATTTTCATCCTTGGTTTTCATGATTAGTTTACATATATTCATGTACAAATATACATGTAGAATTCGAATGGCTGTCCAAATAAGAAGATTTTTTTATTAGTGAACATATAGAAGATTAAATAGTTATAATATTAATTTGGTTGTTTAGAGTGAAGACTAATCATCATTTAAATCTATCATGATAATTGTTTGGGTTATTAGGGGATTTTTGATCACAATGAACTCATTTTGATTTATAATTTTATATAATTTGTACAGAAATATTACAGAAACTTAAATAATATGTATTACTTATATAATATTCTGATTCAACAATACAAATGGTTTCATCGCCATAATTGAAGACATCATTAGAAATTGAAAACCTATTGTCTGTGAATGTGATAAATTAACTCATCATGGATGGTGTTTTCATTTCTAGTATAAAATAAGGGTAAATGAGAGATTATGGGGAATTATTCCATTATTATTATATAATTCTAGTATATTTCAGTTACTAGAGTTATCATAACATCCGTATAGATAGAGGTGAGGAATGATAAATAAATTAATGCAACTCGAAATAAATAAAATGAGAAGGGGAATTTTCCTCTTGGTGTTATCTTCCTTGAGACTATGTTTATGATATTGGTTTTGGTATATTTATGAGACCAAGGGATTGTGGACATGGGGGAGGAGTGTGGGAGGAAATTTTAGTAGAATTTAGACAAGTCACATGGCTAGAGAGGAGTGAAGAGAATAGGGAGTGAGAGGGGGGTTTTATAGTGGAGGAGAGGAGTGATTATTGATTATCTTTTACATTATTTTATTATTTAGAAGATGATGATAAATAGTATTGATTCTTGGGACCACGAATAGTAATATGTGCATCTATGATCACAATATTGGTTTCTTACTTCATTCATGATTCACATAATAGTTTATTTAAACTATAATGTATATATATGGTAAATTAAAGTATTTGACTATTAACTAAAATTGTAAATATTTCAGAAAAATTAAAAAAATTCACCTTAGGTATTTTTAATGAGTTGAAGAAAAATTAGACTCCTTTTTATCAAAATAATTTTCTAAATCTGAGAAATTTTTTTATTAAATAAATTATTTACTCAAAAAAATTGTTTTTGAAACATATATTTATTTTATATTACCCTAAAAATTTATTTCATGTCTTATTAAATTAGTCTAAAATCATAGGATAACAAAATATTTATTTAAGAACCCATTTTATGAAAATGAGAAAATTTATTTATTTAAAATTGTAATTATTTATTTTTAACTAGAAAAATACAAATACTAAATTAATTATTTATAAAATATTATACATCATTTATAATGATCATGTGTTTTATTTATCAAATCATGGGTGAAGTTACTATTCATAAAGTTAATATTACTATTCATAAGGGTACATTACTATTCTCCAAAATTTATCTTGATTCTATGAGACTAAAAATATCACACGAAACACAACCTTTTATGTATGTTCTTAGAATTAAAAATTAGAGATGTAGAATGATTATATTTATTATCTAGGTTATAAAAAGTGTTGTTTTGTAGAGACTCAGTGTTTCAGGCATTCAATATTAAGTTTATCTCCAAATCGATGGGGTGTTACATTCTCTCCTCCATACCAAAAAATCTTCCATGAAATTCACATAATTTTTCCTCATAAGAATATTTTGGTAGGTCTTCTTCAAAAGATCATAAGGCTCCCATGTGCCTCTTGGATTTTATGATTTTCCTATTGTATATTAACTAGTTGAGTAATCAAATTTCTCAACACCTGTTCTTTAGTGTCAAGAATTAAGATATGATCTTCACAGTATGATATGTCGGGTTCTAATTCTATTCCTTCAAAATAGAGGACATGTGTTGGGGTTGAAATTCACTTTCTCAACAATGAGACAAGGAACCCCTCCTTTACTTTAGATATATAAGGAAGAATAGACAAATGATATTTAATATGTCCAATTCCCTCTAGGATTTCAAATGTTCTAATGTACCTAGGGATCATTTTCCAATTCATCCCAAAATCTTATGACACCCTTCCATGGATATATCTTCTCGAAAACATGATATCTTACTTGAAATCCCAAATACATCCTTTCATTTTCAGATTATCTCTTTTACCTACTTTATGCTTCTTTGAAATGAGTTTGAATAGAAATTACCTTTGCTGTTGTTTCCTCAACAAGCTCTGGGCCGACAATGTTTCATTATCCAACATAATCCCAAAAATATGGTGTACGATAACTCATTACACACAATGATTTATATAGTTCTATTTGAATACATGAATGGAAAATATTATAGTTGGAAAACTCCACTAAAGGTAAATATTGACCCCACATACATTTAAAGACATAGGAACATGATATCAACATATACTCAATGGTTATGATCATTGTATGTGATTTCCTGTCAGTTTGAGGGTGTTAAGAAGTACTCAATCGATGCTCAAAATCCAAAGCATTCTAAATACTTTTCCAAAATTTCGTTGTAAATCATGGATCACGACCAGACACAATTGAGATAGGTACTCAATGACATCTCACAAATTCATTTGATATAGATTCGTGCTAGGTTTTTTAGGGGAAAATCCTCCCTTATAGTGTGGAAATGTGAAAATTTTGTTATTAGATAAAAAATTACCTATATCATGTCATTCATACATAGTGTTTTGGGTAATCCAGCGAAAAAATATATTTTGATGTTATCACATTTCCATGTAGCAATTTGTAGCGGTTTCATAAATCCTATTGGTTTATTTATTTTTTCATTTACATGTTGACATACTAAAAATCATGATACATAATCAGCAATTTACCACATCTTGTTGTCCCACTAGAAATGTTCCATAAAATTTCAATAAATTTCATTGATACTATGGTGTATAGAAAAATTAAAGCTATGTGAATCATCTAATAAATCCCTTTTTAGCTTAGTTATAGAGGAAACACATATCCTATTCTGAAATTTCCAAATTCCATCTTCACACACAAATTCATCCAACTTCCCATAATTCACATGTGTTATTTTCTTTTGAATATTATGATTATCAGACTAAGAAGATATAATACTTTCCAACAAATATGGTTGGTAAACCAAATAAAATGTAGTGATGTTTGACCTTATTTGATAATTTCGATATCCATATTTACTAAATCTATAAATACATTATCCCTTTCAGTATTCATTTTGTTTAGGACTCCTGGATCCTTCCAACTAAAAGAATCAGCTACATTATTTTCCTTTCCTAGGTGGTAGTGTATGGAATAATCATAATCCTTTAGTAGTTAAGGCCATATTCTTTCACTCATGTTGAGTTCATTCTTTCAGAATATATATTTTGAGCTCTTATGATCCATATATCTCACATCTTTTTTCATAGAGATAATTTCACCATATATTCAAGGAAAAGAAAACACATGCTTACTCAATATCATGAGTAGGAGAGTTCGGTTAATTAATTTTTAACAACCTTGATACATTAGAAATAACTCTATCATTCTACATATAGACACAACCAAGTCAATTATTTTATTAATTACTATAGATCACAAATGAGCCATTCGTCAATGGTAGAGTTATGATCATGGAATTCACTAATATCCTCTTCAATTCTTCAAAACTTCCTCACATTATTTTTTCCATATAAATATAACCACTTTTCCTGTAATCATGGACATTAGGATGGATAAATGGTTGATGTTCTGAATAAAACATCAATAATAACCTTCTAAACCAATAAAACTATGCGCCTCAATTATGTTGGATGTAGTAGGACATTGTTTTATAGCATTTTTATTTGTAGTATCAACAAATATCCAATCCATAGAGACAATGCGGACATGAAATGAAACTGATTGATTCCAAAATTCACACTTTCTAAACATACCATATATTTCGTTTCATCTAAGAGACTTAAAAATAGCGTGCAAGTGATTTTCATGATATTTATATATTTTTATATATACCATATAATCATTTATAAATACCACAAAAAGGTAATCAGGATATTCATTGAAAATTATATTCATTATATCCATGAAAACATAGGGTTCATTAGTTGGTCGAAAAGGCATTATTGTAAACTTATAATGCCCTTACCTGGTTCGAAATGCTATCTATGGAATAGCTTCCTTCCTCACTCACAACAGATGACATCCATTTTGAAGTTCAATCACTATAAAATATTGGGCACCATGTAGTTGGTGAGATAAATAATAATTCAAATTAGGGGACACTTTTTATTATTATAATATAATTGATCTCCATGTAGTCAATGAACAACCTCATAGATTCATCTTTCATTGTAATGAATCGAACAGGGGATCCCAAATGGATAAAGACTAGGGGGAATAAATCCTTTATCACTTAGTTCCTCTAGTTGATTCTACAATTCTACTAATTCCACATTATCCATTTTTTAAGGATTATTTGATATAGGTCTTGAACCAGAAATTAAATCAATAACGAATTATACTTCCTTCTATGGAGGATGTATATGATAATCCTATGAAAAAACATAAATATATATGTTCATAATAGGTATTTCCTTAATTTTAATATTTTTTACATGCCCATAGATATTGTATTCTCATCCCCACAATAAATTTCATTAGGTAAAGCTACTGTGGGTGGATCTTGATGTGATCTAGATGTTGTTGTTTCTTCTCAATAGATAAGGGATTCTACATCATTCTCAAAAATTGTAACCACATTCTTTTTGAAATGGATTTTCACATCATGATTCAAATTCCAATCCCTAAAAAGGATTATATAACATTTAATCATGGTTACAATAAGAAAATATACAAATAAATCATGTTTATATGCCATAATGGGGACTGACTGGTACATATTTATTTCAATGATACTCCCCTTAGGAGTTTTTACTAAGAACAAACTTATTAAATCAAATTGGAAATATCCAATTTTATAGAAAAATTGGGAAGATATTAAAGAATGCAATGATCCAATATCAAATAAATCATTGGATAAATTTGTATAAAAAATTAATGTAACTACCACCATGTCATTAGAACTTCAATATCAGTAGTAATCATCACATAAGCTTATCCCTTATCCCTTGGCCTTTTCATTGGAATGATTCCTTGATGTATTGGATAATCATTATCATAATGTACCATTTCCATAAAACTAAATTATTGAACATTAATATGTTCTTTCAACCCCTTGCAATCACCATCAAGATTTCCTTTCTGTCCACACTTGTGGCACTCCATTTTTCCTTTTCAGCAGGAACTAATGTGTTTCCGTCAGAAACTATCAAAAGGTATAAAGTCACCACTTCCCTTATTACCCATTTACATATTTCCTTTTCTTGAGTTTCCATAATCCCTATTCTTCTATTTCTTTCCTTTGATGTTAGAATACATAAATAACACCTTTTACCTCTTAATAGCACCACAGACTATGTTTTCGTATGATGAGAAAGTTTGACTGACCAATGCCATATGGTGGAATGTCTTTTTTCCATCAAATATTGGATCAATCTTTCTCCATATATTATGTATATTCACTACAACATGCCTTCAAAACCTTATAAAGTTAGCATTATAATTTTCAATATTATCAATTTTCTTTTCCCTCAACTTCAGAAACTTCCTTTCCATATCCTCTCACTATTCACTAGGTAAGTATTTCTCTAATAAAATCTATTTAAATCCACTCCATTCAATTTTTTGTATTCTTCCTCAATTTATTTTTTAATTAGTGACTATGAATGATCATCATCTCCCAACTGATGATCAACTTCCATAACAACAATATCAACTTTGTAACTTCCCAATCCATGAAATATCTTCAATAAGGAACTTATCATTTATTTCTTAAAGAATAGGTATGTAGCCCCATTAAATGATAGAGGATGTTTTCTCATAATTCAATATAACATATATCCTCTATATTGTAGATTTGAATGCTCTATACAGGTAATGTTATTGTATATAACCTGAGAATGATATACCAATATTGTTATACGTTCCCCAACACCAGTCGAAGATCTATAGAAAACATTATTATCTCTTAAAGGATGGAAATACCAATATATGATACAAACATTCAGGAAGATTATATTCCTTTGAGTAGTAACCTTTTCTATATAATATCATACACAAGATTAGTTTTTGAATCATAATGTAATATATCAACTTAAGAGAAATATATAACATAAATTGGAATCCTATGCATGGATAATCCCAAAATCATAAATATGGTTTCTTTGAGGAAACATTTACATTTGATTTTTTTATAATTTCATGTAATGAAAATTTCAATTGTTCAAATAATATCATATGGGAGTGTCCAACCAAGTGCATAGTATTTTCGGTTCTCATGTATGAGGATACCTCGGGTCAATCCTGATACTCCATGTCAGGGTTTTCACTCCTAGGTACATCTGTTCTAGAACCATTCCCACTAGTAGTATCCTAAAAAGGATGTATTTTTTTACAAATATACACATGATATATTCCTTACCAAAATTATAGTATATATCTGTATACTTATCCTCAAATATAAACATAATGTTTTGTTCTATAATCTATGTTTTCTAAATCTATTTTCCATGTTTTCAACTAGACTTCCTCTGATATTGACTATAAAGACCCTGACCCAATTGCTTGGGGACAATTCCTTATTACATTACATTGGAATGATTAAAATAAATTCATATATAGATGGAAAAAATAGTTTAGTGTATTTGGAAACCCATATACATACAAAATTTAAGCATTAAAACTTGAAATGAAAAACAACATAAATGATCCATTGGGAACATCAACCACTTTAAAATTATTACTGGAAGTCAATCATTATATTCATCTTCAGGTCCTGAATAAAATGAATCATAAGAAGGGGTGAACATAGATGCCCAGTTATGGTAAACAATATAATGGAAGATATTATAAACATAAACATTATACAATGTGAATAATTGAAAAATATTTCCTTTAAAAATAATAAACTCGAACACATAATGGATGGAATATGAGTTGGGTAAACATTTCAATATTAATACTTAATATTGGGTATTCAACTTGTCGAATAACCACATGAACTATGAATTTATACCACCATAATGATATAAATTCAAATGTTGTAAATTTTGAAACATACTATCAAATCCTCGACCAAGGAATCTAAAAATGATTAAGGCCTAGACCAAAACTATTTTTATAAAATGGTCAAGGCCTTAACCAACTCCATATCTTTTTTTCTCAGTAGACCTACCAATATATTGAGGGGCTATAAAGGTCCCCAACCATCACTTAATAAGTCAGATAAATTTCTACTATGAATGGGAATAAAAATAAACAACATATATAATCATATGAATAGTAACATTTTAAATGTTAATAATTTCCCCCAAACAGTAAACACAAACACTAACCATTGAGAGTAATTTGGTGAATGGTATCGAGAATGAATATCCACTATAAAACTAGTTTGAAAATATTAAATAAATCATTTTATTAATGATTTGAAACAATTAAACCCATTTAATCCTATTAATCAACAAGAGTATTGAAATAGGTAAAAATACTATTATAAAATCATTGAGTAACTTTTGATACAAATACCATTTACATTGAAAAGAAATTTAATTGTGGAATAATCATTGCATAAATACCGATGTGAATTATTATAGTTTAATATTAATAAAATTATTAATTTTATGTAAATAATGGTTGCTAAAAATAGATGATATTATTCCCATGAAAATAGGTAAAAATCTGATAAATTCCCTTGAATCGGGTTTGCATTTCTGAATGAATTTTGAAATTTCCTTATAAAACATGTAAATATATATAAAATAAACAAGGATTATAGTTGGTAAAAATATACCGAACACTCACACAAAATATATGAGGAATAGAAAATAATACATTTTAATTTCATTGTGGTAAGTAGACAATAAAAGTAACCTAAATGATAATGGAGGTATGGGTGGAAAACCCTAACCTTTAGTACGAAGGTGTCTCTCGCTTGTTCTTAATGACCCGAATAATCAAATTTAGGTTCATAAATTAATTATTCAAGAACATCATCAACATGTAATTGATTTATTAGAACCTTATGAGGTTCATTCATGGCTTTTTGATGGGATAAGAGATTCAATTTTATTGTCTGGGAGTGTTTTCTTCAGTAGTTTGATGATTTGTTGACATATATTCATTACGAATAAACATGCATAATGAGATTGGTTTCCCAAAAAATAAAGTTATTTGTGATTAGTTTCCATCAAGAAGATTACATCGTTATGAAATTATCTTTGTTATTTATAGTGAATATGAATCATTATATATAAGTTTAATGATAATATTTTGAGTTATTTGGATATTTTTTATGACAAAGAACACATTTTGATCTATAAATTACTCCAATTTCTACAAAAAGATTATAGAACATGAAATTTTATATACTACATATATAATTTTATGTTTAAACATTAATAATAATTTAATTACCATTATTGAATACATAAATAGAAATTTAAAACCCGTCATTCTGGAATGTGAAAAATTAAAAGAAAAGAGTAGAAATCGAAATAAACGAAATGAGAAGAGGAATTTACCTCTTGAACTTATCTTCCATGAGAGCCTCTTTATGGTAGAGTTTTTGTTATTTTTACAAGACCAAGGGCTTCTGGACATGGAGGAGGTGCTTGGGGGAATAATTTAGAAAATAAAAATGTCTTGAGAGGAGTGAAGAGAAGTGAGAGTGAGGTGGGGGGGGGGGTTATAGTAGATGATAGAAGTGATTTTGGATTATCTTATTCATTATTTTATTATTTTTTTTGAAGAAAATCAATAGTATTGATTCTTGTGACCAAGAATTTTAATATGTTCATGTGAGTTTTCACTAATTGTTTCTTAAATCATCCATGATTCAAAGAATGGTTTAAATGACCTATAATGTATATACACGGTAAATTATCGTATTTCACTATTGAATAAAATATTCATTATTTCAGAAAAATCCCAATAATTCACCATATCCATTTATTGACATGTAGAATGAAAAAATGGAATAAATTTATCAAAAAAAAATTTATGTATGAGAAATTAAATTTTTAATTAAAATCATTATTTACTAAAAATGTCATTTTTAAAACCAAAATAGATTTTATAATACCCTGAAAAATTAACAGAGGACTTACTAAACTATATTAGGACAATAAAATATTTATTTTGGAACACATATTATGAAAATGAATTAATATATTAATAAAAAAATTTATTTAATGATTTCTCACATACCAAAATATTAATACTTAATTAATAATTTCAAAAATATTCTACTTCATTTAAAAGGTGCTTACTTTTTATATATAAATTCATGTGTAAGGTTACCATTCATAATACTCCATTGGTTGTTACAATGAAAACCTAATAAAATATTATTCAAAATAAATTAAAGGATTAATCCAAATATTTAGGTTGTTGGAATGACAAATAATTAATAGGTATGAATTCATGGATTGTTTTTAGCCTTAATGTCTTCAAATTTTGTTTTTTTGATATCAGTTCATAGGATTTGGGATTACAAACTATGATAGAGAGTTTTATTGAGACCCCCTTTCAAAATATGATGAAAGAGGGCACTATATACACAGAATGTAGGCAATGGATACTTAGTATACTAGTTAGTATTACTGTACATGCTAATGCTCCACTAGTCACCCAACAGAGCTCGAGGGGTCTTGTTTGAAAAATTATTAATCTATCATGGTTGGGTGGGTACTTTATATCTCCTATTGTGGTTTTTAAGGGTAGGACCATAAATTCACAGCGGCATCTATTTATCTCTTTTATTCCTTCATCATCCCCACACAATTGTATTTGGATTTTAGAGCTCCTACCATGTTTCTAGGGTCATCTAAAGTCCTCCCGCCATGTATTATTTGATGTTTTATTCATCAAAGGGGTCCACTATTGGTATACTAATTTCATCCAAGTTCTAGATTCCATATTGTTGTGTTTTTTCCTTATTTTACATCTTAGGTGACTAGAAATATTGGTTTTTGGATAAAATTAATGATATGTTGGTTGGATATGGAATCGGTTGACATCATTCAATGAGTGGGATCACTTGAACTCAGGGTAGGAATTTTGTACCATGTTATTGAATTTATAAGTTGTTGTATAGCTAGACATGTAGGTTTCTGCATGATTTAGACCATTAATATAATTCTTTAGGAGCTATTTTTATTAGTTTGATTACAATTCTTATGATATTACCCATATAAACCATATAAAGGTAAAATATCATGTAAATGGTGAAACAACATTTTATTCCACATCAAGAGGTGGGATTATTCACCTGAGGGAATTGGGCCTAAAAGTCATTTTTTTTGTTCAGATGAGGCATTAATAACCTACTTGGTTAGTATTGGGGTTTGACTGATAAAACCCTTTACCTAAAATGGGTTTGAGTGCACGATACTTATTCATATATATAATCTAAATGGCTTGGTAAAGGAGAAGTTGATTGGATATCCTTGAGGAATCCATATGGCTGGATTTGTTTTGGGAAAACTGGATGACATTATGCCTTTGTTATATTATTGATACTTCAACAGATTTTATATATGTATATTGTGACTAATTTATATGCCTCAACCCTATGTGAGAGGATTCTGGGTTGTGATATGATGTGAGATTATCATGAATGTTACTTCCACCCTACATGTGATCTTTTTTTCCTTGGACGATGATGTAGAACCTACACTAAGTGAGAGGAGATTGTTTGAGGGTAGATGTTAAAACATCACTGATTTAGTGGTGATAATCTATAATATGTTATGATAACCCCCCGAGTGAAGTATTTTGGTCATTAGTACAATAGGAAAAAACATGTACTATCTGATCTTGTGTTAAAAATATATGGTTTACGTTTCTGTCTTTGATACTAATTAATGTGACCCAATTTTCTTCCATAATAATCTCAAAACATTAAAGGGAAAAATTGGATCACTTACATAACAACATAACATTAATGTTTAGAGTACAAATAATTAGTAAAATCTCCCACATAAACAAAACCATTAAATTAATGAGTCTATTTCATTCAATGTACAACAATTTTCATATCATGTGATATGTATTCAAAATAATATATAATATTTTCCACATATAAAAACATTCTAGACCCAAATCACTTTTATAAGAATTCCTTACATGTGAAAATGAAACATAAGAATTCTATCAACAAATAACAAATAAGTTTAAATAATATAATTCACAATTTAATGCCATCATTGAGAGTGTGAACTTCATAAAGGTAGGATGGGTAAATCAAAGTGAATGAGGATAACATAAGATTATATACACCATTAAGAACCGGATCATCAATAATTAAACATGGTAAAAAGATTTAAAATATTAAAATATTTATATAACTAAATAATAATGGTAAATGATATTTCAACTGTGATCAAAGGAAATATTTATAACTAATAGAACACATAAAGAAAAAATTTTGGCACCTTGAGACATCATCATAAATGAAGCCTTAATTAACTCATACAATTAGATGAAAAATAAAACCAGCTTCTAGTATAACTTTTTAGAAAACATAATAATTACCCAATTAAATGGAGTGTTATCTGGGTTCCCCCATCATATAATCTGAATTGGGATCAACTATAATCAATAATGGTGTCAAACCATAGTATAATAGTTATCAGGCTCACCCGTGATCTAAATGGTACTCAAAGATTTATAAACAAATGTAACACACCATGGTTTTTTAAAAATAAATTTAAATGATTGAATCTATATTATTTACATACATATAATTATCCTTTAAATATAAATTTTCACCTTCTAGGATTTTAATTTCCTAAAATGATCATCTATGGTTGTGATGAGTAATTTATTTGATATCTGATAGAACAAACATTATTTTTTGGTGAATATAGACATACCTTTATGAATATTAATATGAATAATAATATGACACTTATGAATATTAAATCATATTATTATTTTAATTTTTATGGTTATAATTAATGAGATGGTGATCATTTTTTCAAGGTGTTTAAAAATGAGTTATAGATTTAAAATTTATATTTTGGAATAAATTAACTATTTATTTAAATAATAAATTAATAATATAAATAATTTATTTTAAAAAATATAGTTTATTTATGAATTGTTCTCATTATAAAATGATTTTGGTGAGATTTTTGGATTTGTATAAAATTCATGAATATTTGATGAATAGTAAAATATTATAAATTACGATAAATGATAAATACATTTTTACTACTTAATAGATGATTCAAGGATTATATAAGCCCAATTATTTAAGAATCACATGAAATTATTATTATTTTGGGTTACATAAATTAATATTATTCATAGGCTTGATAAAAAATATTATAAGAATGATTAAAATAAAGTAAAATCCATCTTTTTTCTCCACTATAAGTACCGCACACATTCCCCTCTTTCTCATAAACCTATAAAGCCTTGCATATTGTCTAATTTCAAACAAATACCTTTCGAAAGGCTCTTACCCTTGTACCAAACATTATGGTGTCACCAAAAGTCCACATCCAAAGGCCATAAAAATGATTTCAAATAGAGGAGATCAAGAGGTAAGAATCATCTTTCTTTTTCATGTGTTTTCTTTCTTATTCCGTTCTTTTATTATACTCACATTACCTATAATTATATAGGACATATGAAATCTAAATAATCTTTTATATTCTCTATGTTATCATGTTCATGTAAAAGAATCATCATCTACCTTCCTCTCCTCTCCCTTTTGTTCTAAAAATAACAACATCATCCACGATTTTCCGATTTGACCAAATTACGGACGATGTGAACGAAATTTCTATTACAACATTAAAAACTGATCAAAAAACCATTTTAATAGTTGAAACATAATTTAATGCAAATTTTTTAACCTATATCATATTATTTAATGATCATTAATCCATGACATTATATTATATAATGAAACAAGTTCCAGATTATCATGATACCAATAAAAATGATCGAAAAAAACATAATTATTGTTTTATCTAATGATTCGTTGTAATATATTATAAAAAATGATTTATGGTATAATAATATATTATGGAACAATATGAATACCAATTCATTCCACTTCTATTATTTAATTTCCATATGACAAGAAAATCAAATACAAACAGGCCATGGAAATCATGTAAAGAACGCACCCAAAACTATGGAAGGAACAAAATAGTAATAATTAGAGGGTGGATTAATTTTATGAAATGATCATATAATGTGTTATTAAAATGAATATATTTATGTAATATATTAATAACACACTTTTAATCACTATACATGTGGTTTAAAAAAGATTTAACTAAGAGAAACCCGAGGTAATTGCATTCATAACCCAATTTCCATTCATTGTGTTAACCTTATAATTCATTATTTAGGTGGTATAACATTATTTGTATGATTAATTTTGTTTATATTATATATAATTATGTTTATTTATAGTGAATATATAAATTCCATCCACTCTACTATGTCTCACTTCAATTATATGATATTAGTATGTGGATTTTCTTTTAAAATACTTTTTTAAAATTCTATTTTACAAAAATAAAAAAAATGTTTTTATGAAATTATTAATGTTCTGTGAATATTTTTTGGTTCATAGGAATTATTTACGATGAAGGGTGGTAATTTTATCTACATCCAATTCATTTGGTATGTGTATGTTATAGGTCGGCTACATGGATACTCCATGTGTAACTACGATAGTTACACCAATCGAAAGGTAGCTCTGAGGTTCAAAAATAATTAGGGTGTTCTATTTATATTAAATATGGTTTGATGAGATCTCATGGAAATATCAAGTCTAAAAAATTATATATATATATATATATGGGTAACAAGTATGTCATTTTTCTAAAATGTTTTCATACCTTACAAGTATTCATAGTCAAAAAAATTCTTTCATTATTTTAGTATCAGATACTATGTTTTTGTGATAATACCTTGTTTTTAAATGATATTCATAGTTTATAAGGATGTGTAAGTCAAATAAGGAATATAAGATAAATTTTATGAATATTTTTCATAGAAAACATTTTTTATTTGAAAAGACTTATATTTTGGATGAAATGGATACAGTTTTTGTGGTATCTTCTCTATATAAATTTGGAATGTTATGTATGTATTATATCCCTATTCCATAAAAATATAAACATGAAGAGCTACTCAATAGTAAAGGATTGGATTTCATTACTAAAATTCAAGTGTATGTAATGTAATAAGGTCAGGTCCTTATAGTTGGTATTAGATGATGGTTTAGATAAAATTTGGGGTTAGGATGATGTTAAAAGAATATCATGCTTTATTTTCATTACAATATAGTTAATTTGTAATGATATATATTAAAATATTACTATGTTACATTGACTAAGATATGTCTTCTTAGAATGGTTTTTTGTAGATGAAACAAGGAACCTGAAGAGGAGAGTCATCGACAGAATGATATCCTTCCAAATCTACAGCTCATAATGGTAGGGACTCGAACTGAACAATTGTTGACATTAATGGATCAGCTAAAGCAGACAATAAATAGTGTCAGATTCCATGAAAGATAATAACTAGAAGTACCACAACAAAACATGATGATAGAGGAAAATTTTATGAGACAACAACTTCACACATTTAGTGGATCTTCAGACCTAATAGTGAATGAAGGATTGATTAAATCCCATGAAAAGATATTAGATGTCATGATATGTTCATATAATTTTAAGGTAAGTCTTTCCATTTATCTTATTTAAGGTGAAGATGGTTAGTGGTGGTCAATTATAAAAAAATATCAGGGATAGAGAGGAGATTAATTCCTTAGAGTGGAATGAATTTAAAATACTCTTCTTGAAAAATATTTTCATAAGGTTGTGAAACATAGGATGGATAAGAAATTCCATTAATTGAAGAAAAAAGAGGATTATTTAGTGGCTATGTATGAAGAAAAATTCACCTGGCTGGTGAGGTATGCTCCAAATCATATTCTGGAGCTTGATAGAAAAATTAACTGCTTTTAAATAGGATTAATGAAAATGTATCAATGTGCATTGGAATCCTATGATTAAAATGTAATGGTAAACTTTTCTGACGTGTTGAGAGGCTATATATTTAGTTTTTTTATCAAAACACATTAAAAACAAGGATAATAAGTTGTCAAAATGGGAATATATGGTTAAAAATCAACTAAAAAAATCTGATGTTATAAAATTCCAATTTCTGGTTTGTGAATTGTGTGAAAAAAAGAGCCCAAGGGAATGCATTACCAAAACTGGGAAGTGTATTAGATGTGTAATTTTTAGAATAATGGCACATGATTGTAATGAGAATGATCTTTAGAGTAATCATGATAATAAAAATAATATGTGTTTTAAATGTGGAGAGATGAGTCATTATGTAAATTGATACACAAAAAGAGATCTGAATGATACAAAGAATATCAACTATAAGTAGAAAGGTGTATTGAGATCCTTTGTTACTATGTCAGCATAAATTTGGATATCAAATAATGTTGTATCAGGTACCATGTTTTTTTACTCATATTTTTCTTATTTTTTGTTCGATACGAGGTCTACACATTCCATTATTTCTGAGAAAGATTCATTTAAATTGGAAATATCATCTCAAAAAATGAGACCAAAACATATTTTTAATACCACAAGGGAAAATATTGTAGAAATTAAGAATTATATGAATTTTTATATTATGTTCTTTGGAATTAATTTACATATAAGCCTTTTTGTTTTTTCCATTACAGAGTTTGATGTCATTCTAGGAATAGATTGGATTTCTATTTGTCAAGCTAAGATTGGCTGTAGAGATAAATAAGATTCTTTTTAGAAAAAGTTTCATATTGTATACAAGAAGGAACCCACACAATTGTTAACACAACAGGTAACTGAGAAAATATTTAATAATGGAAATTAATTTTATGTTGCTCATATTATTGAAAACAAGGGAACTATTCATAATAATGATTTTCTAGTGGTAAATGAATTCCTTGATGTTTTTCCGAATGACTTATTCGGTGTCATACCTGATTGGGAAGTCAAATTCACATTTTACATAGTTCTAGAGGCTAAGACAATTTCAAAACACCCATATCAAATAGAGGAAATAAAACGTATTGAATTGAGAAATCAGTTGCCGGAGTTGCTGGATAAATGCTTCATTCATCCTATAAATTGACCATGGGTTGCTACTTTTCGGTTTGTTTTAAATAAATATGTATCCACAAGACTTTTCATTTATTATATATCCTTGATAAACATCAATTTTAAAAACAAGTACCATTTTCCTCATATCAATGACTTTTTTGATCAGCTCTAGGGAGGTCAACACTTTTCCAAGATAGGCTTGAGATTTGAATTCAATCAGCAGAATGTGAAGGAGGATAACATCCGAAAAATATATTTTCATACTATGTTTAGTCATTATGAATATTTTGTTATTCTGTTTGGGTTATCTAATCCACTTAATAAATTCATCAGGCATATAAATAGAATATTTCTTGAGTTCTTATATAAGTTTGTGGTTATGTTTGTTGATGAAATTATGGTATTTTCTAAGAGTACAGAACAGGATGAAAAAAATATAATGGTTTTTTTAAAAGCCATTGTGGAAAAGAATCTATATGTAAAATAATTAATGTGTGATTTTTTTGCAACAGATTTATTTTCATGTGTATATTATAAATGTGGATGGAGTAACATTTGAACCTTCTAAAACAAATGTAGATAATGAAAGGAAAATAACTTCAAATTTTAAAAAGATTCATAGTTTTATTGGATTAGTAGGATATTACTGATAGTTATTTTAAAACATTGGATTGTGATCTAGCCTCCTCACTATATTAATGAAAAAGAGGTTAAATTTAGTTGGATTGATGAATGTGATGCTTGTTTTCCGGGAATGAGGTAGATATTGGTGAATGCTCTAGTTCCGGCCTTGCCTTCCTAAAATGTTGAGTTTTCTATCTTAATTTATGCTTCAATAAAGAGAATTGTTTTTGTTCTGATGTAGAGTAATGAAATAATTTCTTATGCTTCAAGAAAACTAAAACCCCATGAGCTAAATTATCCCACCCATGATTTGGAAATGAAATTTGTGTTTGTTTTTTGAAAATTTAGAGGTATCATTTATACGAAGCTAAATTTAAAATATATACTAAACATAATGTTATGATGTATAAATGAAATCATAAGGAATTAAACATGATTAAGAGAAGGTTTCTTGAACTGATAAAGGATTATAAATGCATGATCAATTACCATCCAGAAAAAAAATAAAGTGAATGTTGGCTTGAGTCGAAAACATCTTGTATCATTATCCATGTTACGTTTGGAACATGATCCCTTGATTAATGATTTGATGAATTTTTGCATTGAAGTTATTGGTACATGAAATACCTCTATTTTATTTCAGGTTTTATTGCAGTCATCATTTTTAAACAGAATTAGGAAAGTATAGAAGGAAGACAGTGAAAAATAGAAATAAGGTACAATTGGTTAAAATGTGTAAGATTATAGAATTTATCCTTGATAATGATTGTGTTTTATTATTTTATAAAATTTTGTGTGTGCCTTGTGTTTCCTATTTGGAGAAAATGTTTTTCTGTGAAGTATATAGTTTAGCATTTTCAGTTCATCCTAGTAGTACTAAGATGTTCAAGGACCATTGAGATTAATATTGGTCGGATATAAGTAAAAGAGATATTGTATATTTTAACATGAAATGTTTGTCATGTCGATACGTCAGAGCAGAGATCTAGTTATTGAAGGTAATGTATCTTCCACTACCAATTCAAGAGTGTATATTGGAGAGTATATCCACAGAGTTCATGGTTGGACTACCTACGACTTTTTTGGGGTAACAATGCAATTTGGTTTGTTATTGATCGACTAAAAATATCTCCACATTTTATTTGTATTCAAGATATAATGTCATTGGATCAACCATCCCAAATGTACCTCCGAGGGATTTTCAGGTTACATGGAGTTACTCCTTCCATTGTATCTGACCGGGATCCCATGTTCACTTCTAACTTGTGGAAGGTCCTTCAAAAGTCATTGGGCACAAAATTATATTTTAGTACATATTTTCATCTTCAATAAATTGGGAAGTCAGAACAAATGATTTATACATTAGATGATATGTTTCTATCTTGTTTAATGGACTTCAAGACATGATGGTATTAACATCGTTGTTTAGTTTAGTTTTCGAAGTATAATAGTTTTCATTCCAGTTTACAGATTGAACTATTCGAGGCATTGTATGGGAAGTGGTTTAGTACTCTATATTTTGGGGAAGAAGTCAGGGAATGGATGTTGATGGGACCATAACTAGTAGAGGGAGTGGCTATAAAAGTGAAGACGATCCAAAAACACATGAGGATATCTCAGATTAGGAATAAAATCAATGCAGACAATTGGAGGAAAGACATTTCTTATAAGGTAGGTGATCATGTATTTCTTATAATCTCACCATGATAAAGTGTTATTTGTGTTGTTATGAAAGGTAATATAAGTCCATAGTTCATTGGACCTTATGAAATCTTAGAGAAAGTTGGACCAGTCTCCTACCAAGTAGCTTTGACTCTGAGTTTATTGATGGTACACAATTTTTTAAGGTTTCAATGATGAGCTTGTATTTGTAGATTCAACTCATTTTTTTGTGAGTAGAAGTAGTTCAGCTGGATGAGAACCTTTCTTATGAAGAGAAACTTATTCAGATCATTGATAAAATAAAATTATAATTTAGGAATAAGGTAATCCACCAGGTAATGGTTTTTTTGGAGAATCCAAACGGTGGAAGAAGTAACATGGGAGTCTGAAAATGGTTCAAGGGAGAGGTGACCACACTGGTTTAATAAGTAAATCAAATTTCTCAGACGCAATTTCTAGAAGGTGGAGAAAATTTAACACACCATGGTTTTGTAAAAATAAATTGAAATGGATGAATATTTTTTATGTAGATAGTAATAACAAAACATTAAACATAATTTTTCTACTTCTATGATTTTAATTTCAAATAATGGTCATCTACAATTGTGGTTAGTTACTTGTTTTTAGTCATATAGAACAAGCATGTTTTTTTGGTGAATTGTATCATACCCTTATGAATAGTAATATGAACCTTATGAATAGTAAATCATTTTATTATTTTATTTTCTTATCGTAATAATATAATGTGATGTTGTTTAATATTTCAAGGTGTTAAAAAGGTGTTATACATTTGAAATTGTTATTTTTGAATAAATTATGATTTAATTGAAAAACTAAATTAATAATATATTTAAAATTAACTACAAAAATTACAGTTCATTTTTTAATTATTCATGTCAGAAAATAATTATGTTTAATTTTTTGTATTTTTATAAAATTCATGAATTTTTATGAATAGTAAAATATGATAAATTATGATGAATGCTAAATACTCTTTTTACGACAACATAGTTGAATAATGAATGAATTAAGCCCATTATAATTGAAATAAAATGCATTTATAACTATTTGGGGTCACATAAATCAGGACTATTCATAGTCTTGACAAAATTATAATAATAATTAGAATAATATAAAATCCCTCCTCCCATCCACTATAAATTCCACCCTAATTCCCCTTATTCGCACACACCTCTCAAGACTCGAGAATTGTCTATGTCCTTCCAAATAATTTTCTTAAGGATATTATTCATGTCCAATACATATAGGTCTTACCAAAATGAAAAAAGAAGTGGCCTTATGGAGGATCTTAAGGATAAGAGATCAAGAGGTAAGAATCCACTTCTTTTTGAATTTGTTTTCTTTCCAATTACTTATTTTATATAGTCCCTTTTGTCCATTTATCAAGGATTTTTTAAATCCAAATGTATTTATATATTATTTATATTATCATGTTCATTTGGATTATTCTTCATATTATTTCATCTCCTCATCTTCTTGTTCTAAAAATAAAAACAATGTCCACGATGTGCTTATTTTCCAAAATTGTAGATGATGTGTTTATAATATATATTACATCCTTCAAATCCAAAAATAAAAACATTTAAAACGTTGATATATAATTTATAGTGTATTTTTAACATATTTTATGTTATTGTATTATGTTCTATGAATTATGTTAAATTATATAATGAAACAAGTGTGTGATTTTCAAAGAACCGAAAAAAAAGGATCTAAACGAACATCATTAATGTTTTATCTATTTATCCATAATAATATATGATCAAAAAATGATTTATGGTATAATTATATATTTTGGAAACATATTAATACAATTTCAGTCCACTTATATAATTTCATTTCCGTATGACATGAAAATCAAATTCAAACTGTCCATGGAAATCATGTAAAGAACGCACCCAAAACAATGGAAGGAAAAAAATATTAATAATTAAAGGGTAAAATGATGTTATGAAATGATAATAAATAGAGTTATAAACATTATTATGTTTCATGTAGATATTAATAAAAATCAATTAACCAATATACAATATGATCAAATGAGTTTTATGTAAGAAAAACCCAAGGTAAGGGAATTCTTAACCCGATTTCCATTCTTTCAGTTAACCTTATACTTCATTATTTATGTGGTATTGAAATTATATTTATTTTTAATTTTGTTAATATTATATCTAATTATTTATATATATAGTGAATATACTTAACACTTCAAATACATTAAGTAACATCCATTATTTGATATTTGTTAGGGGGTTTTATTTTAAATTCATCTTTTAAAATTCTGTTGTACAAAATTCAAATACAATGTTTTTATAAAATTATTCATGGTGTAGGGTTATGTTTTTGTTATTAGATATTATTTACGATGATGGGTGGGTCCTTTATCTCCCTCCATTTCTTTGGGGATTTATACAATATAGGTCTTCCTTTTGGTGACTCCAATTGTAACAGTGATGGATACACAAATTGTAAGGAATCCATGTGGGTTACAAATTATAAGTATTTCTAAGACAAAGACCGATGCCAATTAAAATGTTATGAATATTTCTAAAATAAAACACACTTTATTTGAACAATATTATATTTTGGAAGAAATGGATACTGCTTTTTTGGTATACGCTCTATATGAATATGATATGTTATGTATTTATTATTTCCCAATTCTCTAAAACCCTAAACTTGAAATGATCCTTAATATGAAAGGAAGTGATTTTTTGAATAAAATTCAAGATTATGTAATACAATGAGGCCTGGTCCATATAAAAAATGATTAAGGACTATATCATTAATATAACCCATGAAAATCAATTTTTATCATGTGTGTAAAATAATTTCAGATATCAAAATACCATTTTATTTAAAATAAATATTTTCAAAAAATAAATATCCTATAATTAAATATTTAAGGGGTTTAATAAAAAAATATAAAAATTGAAAAAAAAAATTAATTAAATGTTATAGAATTCTAGAAATCACTGTCACCATGTATGTTAAGAAAAGTCATTCCTTTTATATCTTTATCAATACATATAAATGAAATGGATTCCATGAAAATATCTTTTATAAAATAATAGTACATATAAAGAATTTATGGGGACTATATAATTGTTTAATAACCCCAGTTGAGTATAAGTAACATCAATTTTTGATAGTGTTGATGAATAAAAATACCATTATTAGTTCATTAATTAAATTGTTATTTTCAAAGAAATTAGTTTACATTGGAAATAACTTTTAAAAAACTTAATATTTCAAAATAATGTGAAAACTATTGATTTCAAAATAATCATGGAAACCAATAAATGATTTTTTAATGAAATTTATGATAATTATAGATGGAAGATCAACTCATCAAATATTTGTAAATAATTAATATTTTTTTTTATTTTTTTTATAGGAGTCACATGTGGAGGAATTATTAAAATGTTAATTAATATAATTTTTAATATTTTTGAAATATGTAAAAAATATAATTATAAATAAATGTTTGATGTAAATTATTTTTATGTAGGATTATTTTCATATTTTGTTAAAAAATGATATTTAAGAAGATGATTCCTGATCTAAATGAATATAATATATCAAAATCACTTACGGGTGACATTATTATTTATTTTATAATCAATAAGGTATTCAATGAAAATTAAACATATAAAACCATTCAAATTTAGAGTATAATAACAAATATTTTTTTCAAGAAAATGAGAGCATATAATTTTTTCCCAAGGGAAATCGAACCGAAACAATATTTAAGAGAAATTGTATTTCACCCTAAAACCTTTGCAACTTTGGTAATATTTAAATTGCAATACCATGAAAGAGTAACAAAATATGAAAACTAAATTTCATGAAAATATAGGTATTAAGGATATATAATGTCCAAGGAGAAGTATATTTACGTTTTAAAATAATTTATGATCTTAACATCATTATATGTCCCAAAAAAATATAATTTGATATAAATAACCCATACGAAAACCATATAACGTAATTGCGAATTAACGAATTGAGAGTTTATGTTTGAAAATTTTAAATCCATAAAATTAATGTGGAAAAATATTATAAATAAATTTAGTGATCAATTAAAAAATTATCATTGTAGAACAAATTCAATTATAAACCATTATAACATAAAAAAGGAAAACCAGTTAAGAAACCCTTTACTACATGGTAGCATTAAGGCCAAACCCTATCTAAAAAAATAATTATATTTCAATGTAAAATATCATAAAATATGATGTAATCGTCATATTTCATGGAAAATATATGTATATACACAATATAATATAAATCATGTGTATAATAATAAAATATTTCTTAATGAAAGGAAGTTGAGTCGAAATCCCTTACCCAACATCCTGACTTTGTATATATTCCATTGAACTCATAAATAATAGGCTTATATATATTGTTTATTTCCTAATAAAATTTTATTAGTCTAATCCCTTATCATTAAAAATTATTTTTCATTTATTACAGAGTAATATTTAATTACATGATCAGTTAATCCCACACTAGGTGTTTTGAGGGCATTTTATCCATAATTTAAAAAAGTATTTGGTATGTTAACCATTTCAAAAGGGTTAATATTTTCATCATTTAAAAAACAATAATAATTAAATAATTATAATTTTTATACATCAATTAAAATTTTAATTCCATAAATTAAATATGGTTATGAAAAAGAAAAATGTTACAATCACGAAGATGGTAGGCTGCACATATGATTGATAAAAGTTTCAATTTTTTGAATGATCATTATGAAAATAAGGTATTTAGTATTATTTAATTTTTATAGTATAATAAATATCAAATTATTTATATAAAATTAATTATATATATATTCCTTGTGATGTGGTGATGAAAAATAAATAACATTCCTTGATGTATGAGGTAGTCTTCACCATCACATGAAGAACATAATAATTATTCAATATAATATGTATAAATTAAATACATAATTATAACAATCCATTATAGGTGGTGATGGAAAATGAATGTCATCGGTTCAAGAGGCGGTAGTCCACCATACACATGAATGATTGTTTCATTTACAATTTCATGGAAGAGGATATGAATATTGTTTTTTGAATAAACATAATAAAATCTTAGTATATGATATACAAATATTTTATAATTCCATCATTATTGGAGAACTTCTCAATGAAGTAGAATAATAAATAATTCAAAAATTCTTAGTTAGGAACTATACCTCTTTTCCGGACAACCACATTTTCATTACACATTTATATATATGAGTTTGGTATTCATACTAAAATAATACATATAGAATATCATTAGGGATTTATTAAGGTATTCGTGTAGGTATTTTCTAAAACAAATGGTTCTTGAGGTGTTATGAAATGGGATGAATGTCATTCCTTTTATAAGAGAGGGAGGGGGTACTCTAATAACTTCATAAAATATTAATTTAATATAAATTACGTTTTATGTACAAATTTGATAAAATTTTGTAATATTTTAATATAATATGAGTATGAATCAAAATAATCTCATTCATGAAAATTTGGACAGTTTTGGATTAAATATTTACCCTTACGATCTTATTTAAACACCCTATTAACAACTTTCACACTTTTAGTGACAATAAGGACGTTTAATCATTAAGCATAAAGATAGTTACTATAAATGTAAAAACAACCCATAAATGGAATATAGTAGATATTATAAATAATATCCAAATCAAATTGTTTAATATTTGTTGTTGGTAATTTTATATACTATAAAAAATTTATTCATTATAAAATATCTTTAATTTTAAATTTTTGAACATTGAAATTACATTGAAATTACTAAAATGAAGAAAAAAAATTAATTCAAACCATTTATTTTAGTCAATATATATCTGGATATAATCATATATTAAAATCAGAGATGAAATTTATTATTTCAAAATGGATTACATTTAATATTTTTAATATCATTTTTTCCATTAATTGAATTATTCTCGTGTCGACATTGTGTTAAAATTCATAATAAATATTTCTCCATAAAAATTCAAAAATAAATTTTGGTGATGAAGATAAATAATTTTTAATTTGCAATGAATATTTAAAATATAGAATATCCAATATTTATATCCATTTTAAAAATATTTTATTTATTCAAAACAAGAGTATAGAACTGTTGAGTTTTCATGACATAAATAATTGTAATGGTAATAATCACCACCAAATGTAAACAAAAGAATATATAACAAAATAGTGGATGAATATATATTATAAGTACATATAAAATGAAATTAACTCAATTTTTTGTGTCATTTAATTTTTCTCTCTTATTATTTTAAACACTTAATTGCATGAAATTTTCATTATAGTTTTAACAAAAATTAATATGGTTACATTTGATATTGAAAAAAATGTAGGTAATGATTTAAGAAATATAAGCCCATTAAATCATTGAAAATAAATGTTTTATAAAAGATTTTAAAAATTCACTATTTGGTAAATTTGATGTTATGAAGAAAAAAATAATATCTAATTTATCATATAATGTTATTTCCATGTTCTATAAATAATTTATATTTCTTACTCACCAAAAAAGATTTTTTCTAGAAAATTTATATTTAAAGAATAAAATTTCATTACTAAATGACTTGTGATTATTTCATTGGAATTAATCTGTAAATTTTTATTGATATGAAGCATTATATATATTTCCAAATGTATTTATTCATATTCAAACACTTCACTTTGACTGCTCAATTATTAAAGTCGCATTTATATAATAATATTTATTTGGTTCATTCAGGCTTGGTGTTCCATGTCATACACATTATCCAATATAATGTATATCTTCTAATATTTTAAGATCATATATTATCCCAATCTAAAAAATTACATCCTTAAAATGTTTAACTCAATCTCATTAAACAATTATTTAAATTTTTAAATACTTATTTTGAAATCCAACACAACAAATGGGATATTTAAATATCCTCTTGAAAAGATGGAAATTGAAGTATGAATATTATTTAAAATGACTCATATCTAGAATTATATGTATGAATTTTTGTTTCATAAAGTGAAAAAATTTATATATAAGAGAAAATTTAATCTCTAGGACTGATATAGAGTGATAGAAAACATGGCCAGGGAAATGTAAACATTCACAAAATCATAATTCATAATTAGGTTAAAAGTCTATTGATTTATCAGAGATGATGTTTATATAAGTAATTTTTTCATTCAATATCCTTTTCCTCAAAGATCATAATTTCACTTATCATCCAAAAAAATTACATAAGGAAATATACATACATTACATGTATAATATAATCATTTAATAATTTCAATCAAAGTATATTTTTTCCCAATGATGATAATTCAGGTCATATATTCTATGCCTAAAGCGCTAAAACCAACTTCCAATGGATTATATAGTCTAGTTGGGAATAAAAATATATTCCTATAGTATTCTGACATTATCTAATAAAAAATATCATGAACAATGTATGAAAATTCCAAAAAGATATAAAAATTCATGCAAAGAAATAATATATTAAGATAAAAAATTGAATAGTAATACCCAAAGTTAAAACTAAATAATTACTAGAACAAATATCCATAATATTATAAAAATATTCCTAACCAAATTTGGAACCCAAAAATTAGAATGACTTGATCACATACTCATTAACGATTAATTTATCATTTATCTCAAAATAATTGTAGTGAAAAATAAATTAATATACCCAAAAATTTATATTCCCTAAGAAAACTATCACCAAAATATTATATTCATTTCTATAAATTAATAAACCTATATCACAATAATAAAATTTATGAGTGTATTAACCTCAAAGGTTACCACATTAAATTTATCTTAAATTACTAAAATTATAAGAGACATTTCTGAAATAATACATCATGTTACACACAATGGTTACAGAAACCTAAATCCAATTAAACGTTTCCCAAAATATCATTAGTAACTTTAAATTTCTATGACATTAAAACTAAAACGTGTTTTATAAGACATAGGAATCATGATCAAACTTTTAATTATAAACCCATTATGGTATCGATAATATTAATGATAACCTCATATGAAAACATACTAATATGGATTATTATCTAAACCATGCTCTAAAACCAACTATAATAACCATAAACCCACACTCATTGATATGATACCGATAACATATACTTTAATATATGGAATTGATACTGATAAATGTGACCTAATTTATTACATCGAAACCATATGATATCAAAATTTAATATTGTGTAACTTAAATACCAAAGGACCATTTAGGTTTATGGTTTCAGAGAATTAAGAAAAATGTTACATAGACAACACTATTTATTTCAAGAGAGTATTTGTCCCACTGTATCCATATTTTTCATATTGTATATTAATTCTTCATCATATATCATAACATTTTAAACATATATCCTTTCTAGACAAAAGTCATTTTTTTCATCCTTAAAAACCCTAGGAAAATTAAACATAATAATGGTGATCTCAAATGCTCATTAAGGGTAAATATAAGAAATAACAATTGAATTTAATTAATGAGATTAGGTGTAGGATAAGGGTATGATGACATAATAAAATTTTACAAGTATAACATAAGATAATTAATACCAATAAATTCATGGATCATCAATCATGAAACATGGTATAATGATTTAACATATGAAAGAGTCATAAGTATCAATAATCATTATAAATTTCATTTCAACCTTGATCATAGGAAACATTTATAACCTATATCAGGCATAAGAAAAAAATTTAGCAACTTGTGATATCATCATCACAGAACCCTCATAGAACCCACACGGTTGGTGTAACAATATTACGGACATAAAATATATTTCCTTAGAGAATATAATCACTACACAATACATTGGTGTGATATTTGAAAAACCCATCATATAATCTATATATGGACCACCTGTGTTCCATAATGGGGTTAAACTTTTTATATAAGATTCAGCAAGTTCACCTGAGAGAAATCATGGGGCATAATCCTTTGTAAATAATATAAAATAACCATATAATGATTAAAACCATTGAATAACTATTAAATATAACAAAAAGACTCAATCATAAATTTAAATACCTTTCAAAACCCCATTTTTAAAATATAAATCAACCAAAATGAGATAAGGTGGGTTTCTATTTGATGAAAAATTGAAATATTACAATGGTAGTCAATATTAAACAAGGTTTATGATAAAGGGAAAATTTATTATACTCATTAATATAAAAAATAGATAATTATATTAATAATATGATTAACTAATGGAAATTAAATTTTCCCCATTAAAATATATTTTAATTAATGAAAGTAAATATATATATATATAGAATGTGGTTGGTATCATTATAAAATATCCCTGGTGGAGTATAAGTAGCATCATATAATTGAACTGATGATTAATAAATTGGGATATTAGTTATAACATATGTAAATCCAAAAAAGAAAGTGAAAAAATATATGAAATCATTTTAATGATCAATTAAAACATAATAAAGATAAAATTATTCACTACTGGAAATCTTAGCTATACCGATCCATCTATACCAATGGTTTATAAAAACAATTTCTATAGGTCCCCTTTCCCAACAGGTTTTCCATACCGTTGGAAAAATTCCACTTTGAGACCACTTTTCACAATGTTCTAGAAAAACCATTGGTAAAGGGTATGTCTTTACCAATGTTTTTACCAAACCATTTGTAAAATCCCACTTATAAACAACATTTCCCAATGGTTTGGAAAAACCATTGTGAAAGGGTATGGATTTCCAAATTGTTTCTAGAAACTATTGGGAAAAGCCTACTTTTAGATAATTTTTCGCAATTTTTTGGAAAAACTATTGGGAAAGGCAATGGATTTCACAATGTATTTTCCAAACCATTGGGAAAATACCACATTTAGAACACTTTTCCCAATAGTTTGGCCAAACCATTGGAAAATGGTATGGCTTTCCAAATAGTTTTTCCAAACCTTTGGTAAAAGCCATCATTGGAACCACTTTTCCCAATGGTTTTTCCAAACCATTGAAAAATACATACCATTTATTAATGGGTCTTTCAAACCATTACGAAAATCCCACATTGAGACTGACACCTTCCCCAATTGTTTTCCAAAATATTTGGGAAAGTCGGACATTGATTCCACTTTTCCCAATGCTTTGGGAAAACCGTTGGGAAAGGGTATGGATTTCTCAATATATTTTTAAAACCATTAGGAAAATCCAACATTGGTACTACTTTACCAAATGGGTTGTCAATACCATTGGTATAATCCCACTTTGATACCATTTTCCCCAATAGTTTGACAAAAAAGTTAGGAAAGGTTGGGTACATATCCTAACGGTTCACAAAACCATTGGGATATGTAGCCTTATTTTTTATGAATTATTTTGTCAAATATTGTCAAATAAATCAATATATAAATTATATATATATATATATATATATGTAAATATATTCAGAAAGGTAATTTTATGATAGTGGTAAAATATCTTATATATAACCCATAGGTTGTGGGTTCAAACCACCACTGTAACATTTTTTAATTTACCTATTCCCATGGTTTGCGCAGCCATTGGGTGATTTTGGTTAGGGATAGACCAATCCCAATAGTTTCGGGAAAACCATTGGGAAAGACGAAGCCCAATGGTTTGAAAACTATTTTTGTAGGTCTATACCAATGGTTTTCAAACCGTTGGGATAAGTCATTCCCAACTGCTTTCCTGAAACTGTTAAGATATTTCTATCCCCAGGACAAATCACCCAACAAATGCCCAAAATATTGATTTAGGATATACCAACGGTTTGGGGACTAATTCCAATAGTTCTAATTGTTAGTATAGGTAATTTTTCAATTATTGATTCAATTATAAAGATTTATTACTAAACCAATAGAAATGGACATCAAAAACCATTTACCACATTGCAACCTTTACTTCAAATACCTTGGTATAAAATAATTCAAATTAAAATATAATTTATCAATAATTAATAAGGATTTATGATATAACATGTACATGATATGCCTATACACTATATAATTGATATTTATTGTATAAAAAAAAATACACCTCAATGAAAATAAATTGAGATGAACACCCTTACCTAGAGTCTAGACACACTGTATATTTAATTAAAAAACATTATAATATATTTTTATAAATTATTTTATTTCTTATGAACACTTTCCTAAAAAAGTAAATTTTCCACGAAACATTTGTTTTGTTTATTACAATGAAATATTTATTTATTGAACTAGTCAATTCCACATCAGGTGTTTTGAGGTCTATTGGTCCATAAATTAAAAATGACTTTGGAATGTTTACCATTGTCAATGGTGAGATTTTTTAATTAATCAAAGAATAATTATTCTGACAAAAATATAAATTATATACATAAAATATTCATTTAAATCCATTAAATAAATATGGATTTAATAAATGAACTGTGTAAAAATTGGGGTGATGGTACACCAATCATACCCATGAGAAATGTATCCATTTTCAAAAAATCATTATGGAATTAAGGAATATATTTGTATAAAAATATATAATGATAAAAAATAAAATATTTCATTTATTTATTTAAATACACAAAAACAAATATCATCCATGTGATGTGATTATGTTAAATGAATCATATAGCAATGTGCATGTGGTAGTCCTGATAAAACAATGCACAAAATTATCATTTCTCTATGAAAGTTATGGTAAGAAAAATACTTTTATATTTTCATTGAAAAATTAATTTTTTTAATTATTATATAAATTCATTACATTCATAATCATAACCATACGTAAGAGTTGGTGATGAAAAATGAGGTACATCAGTTCGTGAGGTGGTAGTTATCTTAATAAATGAATGATGTGTTCGTTTCCCATTTTCAAGAGGTGGATATTGTAACACCCTAACCTCATAAGACTAGATCTGATGTATTATTTTTAAAAAAAAATCATGATTAAAATGAATGAAATCTCTAAGGACCACTCATTTTTTGTAGTTTTTGAAATACATATTACATTTATGATACCCCTAGTATATTGAGAAGAGAAAATAAAAACATTATACATAATAAAAACAAATGAACAACATCCTCGAATTCTTAATCATGAATTTTTTCTTCATGTCCTAGAGAAATTGCACATAATAAATGTGAGCTCGAACACTCAGTAATGGTAAATAAAATGTATAAAGTACTTAATCAATAAGAAAAAGATAACATGGAAAGGTAAATAATTGACAACACATGCCATTACAAAAACAAGATAATGAAATATGAATAAGGAATGGTAAGAAATAGAAATTAATTCTTTCTAAATAACCAAATAGAGAATGTAATTTATCCATAGATATATCGATGCAAAATCTCATGGATGAATAATAAATGAATATAAATAAGGGAAATGGTTAATTATTAGATTCCATGATTCCTAGGTACAGGGAACTAGTACTATCAAGACCTTTTAGAAGAAAAATTATCTATAGGGTTAAAACATCTCTAATTTGGCCAACTATTTCATCTCATGAGACTACCAATGCATCAAGGGGCTTTCTATAATTGGGTCGTACTCATGTTTTAGCAATCCAAATCATTACTCATAATCATGAATAATGTGTCTTATCGAAATGTCGACATTCAATAAATGATAAATATTTAACAAAAATACCCCAATGGAGTCTAGGTAAAAACATGGTTTTTTTAAATTAATTAATCAAAATACCATTGAAATATTATAAAATCCATATTTTGAAAAATGATAATTTAAACACTCCAATGTGTCATATACCACATTGAAAAAAATAAATAATAAAACCCATGAAGAAATAATAATAAATGTAACATAGAATATCATTATAGTATAGATATTTCTTATATAAAATATTAATAGTCAGTATATACACCATATAAAAGAGAATTGGATCATAATAACTAATAATCCCTAATGGAATGTAAATTGATACAAAATTCCCTTACAATAATATTATTTTTTCTCTAGTGGTCTTTATATTAAAGTAAAGTGGAATAACATATGATAATAAATTAAAAAATAACCATACTAATATACATAATATAATATATTAACTTCTTATAATATCTCATCACCCTTTTGTTATTAGTCATTCATTATTTTCACTATTTTGGGTGTTAATTCCCTAATTTTCTCAAGTATACTAAGACTTGTTTTTTTTATTGTTATTATTTGTGTCTTGGTATATTCATCTAATGAATTTATATCATTATTTAGTTATCATATATATTTTTATATATTTATTTAGAATAATCTATTATTTTTGGAGATAAGAAATCGTATGCCTCGTTAATGGAGAAGGTAGGTCGTACATACACATGAATACCACTATCATTTCTTTATCATAACAAAATTACGAAATTAAAATTATACATATGGATATTATAATTCCAGTATCCTATATATATATATATATAATAAATTTAATATATATTTTTTAATGTCAAACATAATACATTCCATGTATAATGTGAACGAATCACATCACGTTTAGGGGTAAGTAGTCCACTCGTCCACAAGCAATGCTATCATATTTATGAAGAATATAATGTACATATATATGTTTTACATATGAATTAATTAATCATAAATATATAATAAATATCATATATTACACTATTTTCCATCATAATGGCCATCATGATAAATGAAAGTTAAAAATTAATGATCATCGTTCAGTGTGGCGGTAGTTCGTCATACACAGAAATAATATGTTCGTTAACCATTAGATAGAGGTTGGTGTAAGTGTAGGTAAAAAAACTAGAATAAAATCATACTATAATAATTCATATCCTAGAGTTTTTATAAAATTATTTAATTTGAATAGTATTGTGACTGGATAATGGAAATGAAACTAAATATTCTTAGTGAATACATTACCTCTTAATCGAGTAACTTTTATTATTTATACCAAAAGGATTTATTTATAAGGAATTACACCCAAATAGAGGATTTATGGATGATGGGAAGGATATTTTGAAAATATTTGGTTATATATTGGATGAACCTAAGAGGTTTTAGAGGTGTAATAAAGTGGGAGTGAGGGTGGCCTTTTATAGGGAAGGAAGAAGAATCAATTGTAATTTTTGGATACAAGTTTGGTGTTGACATGTTCTTACAAAAAATAAGATATAAAAACATAATAAATAAATAATATATGCATTATGAACTATAAACTACCATAAAATTGGTATAGTTTAAGTTTATTGGTCATTTTCTGTTAAGATAAAGGTTTAGTCCTTTATGAAGCATAACTTTACCTTAACAACTTTAAATAATTTTAACTACTTTCAGTTATATTTTTCATAGAAAACAATGTTTAACTTGTTTGAAATTAGAAATTATTCTCACTCCATATTTTTAATCCATTTTTTGATTGTATAATGACATAATAGGCAAAAATTATTTTAAAATTCATCCTACAAGCGGAATGACAACATTTGGTTTTAAAGTAAAAACGTCCAAATTTTATAATGTTTTTGTAGACTGTTTCAAAGTTAAATTAATCCCAATAACCTATATTTATGTTATTTATGAAAATAATATATAATTAAACGTTATATCCATTATAAAACATAATGTAAACTTATAAAAAATTTCAAGCAAAATAAGTTTTGGACTTAAATTCAGTATTTTTAACTATTCATTAAAAATGAAATGTTTGAGAAAAATACAAAAAATTAACCCTAACCTAGTTATTATATTTTATTTAAAATATTACGTTTATTTTAAAAAAATTAAATAAACTAATTTCTTAAAATTAATATTTAAATTTTTTTATCCATTTAAAGATTCTCAAATTGCCTATATTAAAATATAGGTTTTTAATTTTAAAATAGGGTTTTCTCTTACCGTAAGAATATAAAACATAATGTATTGAATATCTATTATTTTTGATAGAAAATATAAAATATATATTTCATTTAAATCATTATTTAAAATTAATTTATTATTTTTATTAACACAAAACTCATTTAGAAGAATATAAATATAAATATTTCATTTAATATCCAACTGGTTCTTATTTTCATTTATCATTAGTTGGAAACCAATGAATTCATTTAATATTTATATAAAGGATATATTATTTTATGTTAGTTAATATTATTCATAATTTCTAACATAACGTCTAGGATTTATCATATTATATTAAATAACAGTTTTTTACTAATACACTGTTATTTGGTGAAACACAGTCTTGCATGTAACATAGGCTATCACAAGCTAACTCAACATTGTATTCATTAAAATATATATCATATATATTATATATTCAAAATAATAAATATATAGTGTATTCTTGGGATATTATATTCCCTTATTTTTTTGTTTTTTCATGTAATACATGTTATCAAATACCATGTTGAATATTAGAATTTCAGGGTGTTACATTCTCCCCACCTTAATTAAATTATGTCATTGTAATTTAAAATTGAAATCAGAAATATAGGGATTGAAAATAAATTTATTTTTGAAGAAATAAATAAGAAATAAAGTTAATATCACATCTTATTAATAATAGATATATATAAGCACAACTATCATGAGACTAGGTTCCATAGTAAGACAATATTGGTGTGAAATGGAAACAAGGATATGGGAGAAAATGTCCAATAATAAAGTTATGACGGAGAGTTTTATATGACATGTTCATATGATATTATTTGACCATAATACCATGAACCATATGTGTGAGTAAAGATCATTGATTTCATTCAAAATTTAGATAATAGGACAAATGTTTTTTTCAAAACCATTATTTTAGTTAATGAATTATTTCACTAAATATTAATATAAATAAATAGAAATTTATAGGAACATAATATTTTTATTTTATTATGACATGAACTATTTATTCTTAATATCATAGAACATGATGCATCATATGGTTACGTATTACATTAACCTCTAAAATCTCATCAAATGATCATCTTAAACCATTTTATAAATGGTTAACTCTGCAAACATATTTTGATCCAATCACTTTTAGAAGAAATTCCCTGAATTTCCAAAATGAACGTATCATTAGACTTTAATCAACATGAAGTAAATATGTAATCATTATATTCCAAATATTCGAACACCATCATCATGCATCCTCTTGAAATTAGGTAATAACAAGAATTACAATGAAACCTTATTGGGATCACGTACCCTTCTTTATCCCTTAAGTAAGACACAAGACATGGGATATATTCATTCAATTCAAATTTATTGTAAAATCCATCCATGATATCATATACCACTTGTCTAAAATCCATTAAACATTTCCAAGTTACTCAAAACATTTTGAAAAGAATAATTTATTCATCATTATCTCAACATCATGAAAATATTAAGGGTTGCCTTTACCTCAATCATGGGTTTTCAAAAAATGTTAACTTTATAAAATAGAAATTTTCTTGGTAACATACATTATATGATATAAATTACTTATAAAAATTATATTATAGTAAAATACATACATATTTAAAAATTCATATGTGGAAAAATCATAATAAATTCTTTTCCAACATATATCTCAGATCGAAATACTGAATTATAATAACCATTTCACTTTGGATGTGTAAATAACATATTCATAACCATGATACCATATCTTCTTCTGATGTATATTATCTTAACTCTGATGGAGTTCATTTTCATAGATCTCCATATATTTATAGTTTTAATATTGAAAAACATATTTTCCTTCTTAAAATTTGTTTTTCTTCATGGTGACCATTTTTTCGTCACATAAAACAATTTCTAAAGACGTTCAAGGTTTTACAAGGATGACTCCTTCAAATTTATCAAATGTTTTAAAATAATTCATCCCCTTTATGTTCTTTAACTAATTCCCTTTTTAATATTTTTAAAAAAACCTATTCATCTATGGTTTTTTAATATATAGGATATCTAAAATTCCTTCTTTATTTTGATGGAACATTAAAATATATCTTTCTATGATGAGAAAATCATTCCAAAAAACACCATTTCAAGATTTCAATTATAACTTTCAATGAAAGGATCAGTATTTCACTTGATGTTTTATGTATAATCTACAACATACCTCGATAATCTTGTAAAGGTTACTTCATAATCTACAACACTTTCTTCTTCCTTTTACATTATGCTTTGTAACTTCCTCATTATCTCAATTTATTGATCATATGTGATATATTTATAAAATAATGTCTCATTAATGATTTCCATTCCATTTGTTCAATTTCATCATCCACCATTGTATTCTAGATCAGATCCCACCACTAGTGAGTGTCCACTTAGAGGCAATAGACAACAAGTGAAACCTTTTCTTTTTCATTTTATTCAAAGGTTGTAAATATCTTTTCTAGAGACTTAATCTATTTCTTAGGTAAAATATTATTTGTATTGTCACGACCCCCTCCCCACAAAGTGTACCCCTCCTGGGCTGGCAATGTGAGAAGGGAGATAATGACCCCCGAGTCCCGCCTCCAGTAGGCCTCGGGTTGGCGACTAGCACCGAGGGTATAATACACACACAAATGGGAGGCATTACCCTCTAAGAGAACACATGCAGAAGAGAGAGATAGAATAGACTCCGACAAACTCCACCTCATAACTGAAAAATAAAAGGAAACCAAGTACATATATGAAATGTCATGAAAAAGTGCTATAACTGGAAGGGGAAACTAAAAGTACCCAAAATAAAGTAAAACGACAGTGACCACAAGCCCGAACAACTCCTCCTCCAACCGCAAGCTAGTAGTAACCAGCTTGATATCCAACCCGCTCCAAGTGACCTGAAAAATAGTTTATATGTACATAGGGTGAGTATAATAGTATACTCAGTAGGATCCTCCCAAATAATCTCGTTCAAAAGTAAAGAAAGCATGCTAAAGCCCAGTGAACAACAAGTGAAACTAATTCATCACCTAAACAGGTATACTATGTACCCAACCTCACCATGGCTACTCTCACCAAGTAACGCATACAAGAATATAGCATATATTAAAGAATATCAAAGGTACCCCACTACTACTTCCCCACTGGTTTTCCGCATTGCCCCAACGACATACGTCTTGTGCATCTCTCTACAAAGGCTTACCCGCAGACACCTGGGCTAAGCTCCACAATCTGCACCTCGTGCACCACAAAGGCTTGCCCGCAGACACCTGGGCGAAGCACCACAACATCCTCACAACCAAAGTAACCAGGTAGTTTCCAGGAGCCACCACAGCTCGTATAACGTGTATCATACATCGGGTATAATACCTCAAGCCAATACAGCCCATACTCCGAGTAAGGATCCTCAAGCCATTATAGCCTATACACGTTACACCTATAGTAGTCCATAGGATACTATATCCAGAATATATGTGTGGTAAATAACCACAAGCCATCACAGCCCTCTACACACATATATGGGTAAAACTAACCACTGTTCCTACCAGCACAATGATCTACCAAGAGAAGAGAGCGGGGCCAAAGGGGGTAGTCATCCATTCAACCTCCCATCAGAATGTTGGGGAAAACACCCCCCCCCCCCAGGGCTCAGAATCTCAGGGGTGTCAGTTGCCCTTACCGACAGGGTGGAGTAGCATATAGAAACACAAAAAGTACAGAATATAAGTAACTCACATCCACACTATGGGCATTACCTAGTCTTAGATACAACTACAGCTAACGTCTCTCAGACTCGAGGCTGCTACTTCAATGACTAGGTATCCTACAAGCACACAACCATTTGAAGATCGTTATTAGATTACTCCATTATCATTTTATCAGTTCCACTATACGTTAATTAATTCTTTAAACATTAATCAAGAATGAACAATTCCACATCAAACTGAATTGGCATCACTTTCAAAAACAACTGCTCCTTTTTAAGATTCGCATCACCTTTAAATTCCAGAATCTCCATCCCCGTGGATTTTCACCATTTAATCAATCATTCCTTACAGAATTACTTTTCCACATTCCCAGGCATTCTAGAAAAACATCATATTCTTCTAAACACAAAGGAGGCTCAACACGGTGAGTAGATATACTACCCGTCGAGTCTTTGCCACCTATAGAAAGAGCATAGACCCATCCTCCATCGAGAGAATAAACACGGAAAGCACGTGGCATACCCCGCCTGTCTTCGCCTCCTTCGGAAAGAATGGTAGAAAGACCAGATGCCTTGAGCAGTGGGGAAAATAAAAGCATATTAACATTCAAGAAAACCGCAAGCAACTAGCAACCACATCCAACCCATTCCATCACCCCTGGTGTCCTCCCCGACACCCATATGCATAAACTGATGCATCTCGCCACACTAGGCGTCATCCGCTGCCACAACCACAAGGCCTCCATGCCTCCACATATCACAACAACCATCCAGGCTCACATCACAGCACAAGCAGTAGGAAAACAAACATCACATCATGGGCTCTTGACCCTTTAACAAACAAGAGGGTAACTCAGAACCCTTTTAGAAATTCCCACATAATCTGTTCTGTAATCAATATTGAATTAACAGATTTATTATTCGTATGTTCCAATCATGGATACCTAATCAGTAAGATATCACAATTAAAAAACTATGCTTCCTTCCCTAATTTGATTATCCTCAAATTAGAACAACTACAACAACGACAAAACACGATTAATTTACATGCCTCTTTATCCTTCCAATTAATATACAATTAATTCCGGATTTACAGTCATTATAAATTTCAATCATGAACGAACAACAAAGAAAACATAGATATCACTATATCTAGGAAAACATGAGGCAAACCATTATCACGGTATAAAGAAACAACATGCGATCAACCAATTCGTTTAATCCGGTTCAAGTATTTAATTAGGTCAATTTCATTGTGATCCAAAGGGATAAATCATGCTAATTCTATGATTCCACATATACAATTAGAGAAGCCATGAATCCCCTACCTCCAACAGTTCCTCGGGTTCTTTATCCACGCAACAGGTCACGATGCTCCCCTCGTGACAACTGCATCCACCGGAGGATGCTTATAATGAAGATTGATTGACACGGCTCGGTTGCATCAAAAACAGAGCAGAACCAATCCTAGGAGTAAAGATTGATTGTGCAACTCCTACGGAAAGGATTGAAAGGTTCTAGCGCCTCTTAGTCAAGAACAAAGTGAAAGAACAAGGAATAATGATATCTCGTCCATTTTTAAGATTTAATGGGGCGACGGTTTAAGATCCGGTTAATTCTCTTTTAAAAATGGATCGCATTAACCCACGCAGTTGACCAAGTAAAACATTCCAAGCTTTAGGAATAATTAATATAGGATTTATGGCATTTTAAACGGCCTTAAGAGCCCTTAAAATAAGGCTTTAAATGTATTTTACGTCAAAGGAAACGTCAAAAGTGGAAAAACTGTAGGAGTCTAGAAACACTGTTGACCTACCGTTACTGTACACCTACCGATCTATGCTACCGATCTCTGCTACCGATCTGTGCTACCGATCTGTGCTACCGATCGGTGCTACCGATCTGTGCTACCGATCAGTGATACCGATCAGTGCTACCGATCTGTGCTACCGATCTGTGCTACCGATCTGTGCTACCGATCTGTGCTACCGATCTGTGCTACCGATCTGTGCTACCGATCTGTGCTACCGATCAGTACTACCGATCAGTGCTACCGATCTGTGCTACTAATCAGTTCTACCGATCTGTGCTACCGATCAGTGTTATCGATCTGTGCTACTGATTTGTTACTGTTCATAAAACTGGAAACACTGTTCACAGAACTGGAAAATTGGCAATGTTTTTTGGATAAGTCCTCTTGTCCTCACAGAACACCTCCAACACCAACATTTCACAAAGTAATGGACCGGAGAGGTCCGGGCCATTACATTAGATACCTATCAAAACATTCTCATCCTCGAGAATTAAAAACCAACCCAGAAGAGAAGAGGGGTCTGAACAACCACCCCATAAGATACCTCTCAGTGAGAAACCACCATGAGTTGTTCGAAAACTGGAACAAAACTATGACATCCGGGAACAAACAATTCATAAACAAACAATTCAAACATGACATCACATCAAAGGTACATAAATAAAACATGAAAGGTCCAACCACAAAGAAAAGATCATTACATGAAAGGAGTTACACATTAAACAACTCTGGGTACTGAGCACGTATATGTGACTCACGCTCCCAGACACTCTCCTCCATGCCACCATGTCACCACAAGACACGAACTAAGGGGATAGAACGCCCATGCAACACTTTCTCCTTGTGGTCATGGATCTCCACAGGTCTCTCCTCGAAGGTTGCATCATCATCAATATCGATCTCTCCCTAGTCGATAACATGAGATTCATCATGAAGGTAACGACAGAGCTGTGATACATGAAAAACATCATGTATCCGACTCATCTGAGGGGGAAGTGCTACTCGATACGCCACAGCTCCAACACGAGCTAACACCTCGAAAGGCCCAACAAACCGGGGAGAAATATTACTTCCACGACCAAACCTTCACTGCCAACGACGGGGAGTCACCTTTAGAAACACATGATCCCCAACATTAAACTCTAAGGTCCTCCTTATTTGATCAGCATAAGATTTATGACGATCATGTGATGTCTTCATCCTCTCACGAATCACCTGAACCATCTCTGTTGTATTCTGCACTAGTTCTGGTCCGAGAATTGCTGACTCTCCGACCCCAGTCCAGCACAACGGAGAACGGCATGGCCGGCCATACAAGGCTTCAAACGGCGCCATGACGATGGTAGAGTGAAAACTATTATTGTAAGTGAACTCTACCAAGGTTAAGTGCTTCACCCATGAACCTCTAAAATCAAGAACACAAGAGCGCAACATGTCTTCAAGAGTCTGGATTGTTCGCTCTGTCTGACCATCCGTTTGAGGATGAAAAGCAGTGCTAAGGCATAGTTGAGAGCCAAAAGCATGCTGGAGACCTCTCCACACCCTAGAGGTAAAACGAGGATCTCGATCAGAAATGATCGTCTTAGGAACTCCGTGAAGCCTCACCACCTCCTCCAGATACTACCTCGACAAAACCTCTACTGAGCTCGACTCCTTGATTGCTATGAAGTGGGCCGATTTTGTTAAATGATCCACTGCCACCCATATAGCATCATGTCCTCCCGGAGCCCGAGGTAAACTTGTAACAAAGTCCATTGAGATTTCCTCCCACTTCCACTGAGGAATCTCTAAGTGCTGGAGAAGACCACCAGGAACACGGTGTTCGGCCTTCACCTTCTGGCAGACTAAACATCGAGACACACATTCTGAAACTGAACGCTTCAGCCCAGGCCACCAAAATTGACTCCTCAAGTATCGGTACATCTTCGTCACACCAGGATGTACCGCCAAGGGTGAACTATGGAACTCTCAGAGAACCGTCTCACGCATCGCCAAGGAAACAAAAATCCTTCCATGATACAACACTCAATATTGTTCATCCTTCGACCAACCATCAGGGGCATCACCACATACAACTCTGTCTCTCCAAACTTCCACCTCTAGATCACCCAACTGAGACTCTTCCACCTTCTGCATCAGGGATGACTACACCGTTATCTGGAAAAGACAACCTCTACCCCCAACTTCTCCCATATCAAGATGCAAAGCTGATAGCTCTTCCATCACTCTCTAGGAATCACCAGATTCATGCACAACATCATTACGTGACTTTCAGCTCAGTGCATCAGCAACAACATTTCCCTTCCCAAGTGTATACGATATTTCAAAGTCGTATTCCTGCAAGAACTCCATCCACCGACACTGCCGCAAGTTCAAATCCCGCTGAGAGAAAACATACCTCAAACTCTTATGATCGGTGAAAACCACAAAGTTCTCGCCAATGAGGTAAGGTCTCTACAACTTCAGCGTAAACACCACAGATGCCAACTCAAGATCATGGGTGGCATAGTTGCATTTGTGGGGACGCAACTGCCGAGACCCATAAGAAACAACAGACCTCTGCTTCATGAGAACACAGCCTAGCCTCAGATGTGAAGCATCACAGAAAACATCAAACTGGACTCCCTCCGCTGGAAGACAAAGTACTGGAGCACTTACAAACTTCTCCTTTAGATACTCGAAAGCTGTCTGACACTGATCAGTCCATATGAACGCTTGATCCTTCATGGTCAAAGCTGTCAGAGGAGTCGCAACTCGGGAGAAATTAGCCACAAACCTCCTATAATAGCCTGCGAGACCAAGGAAACTTCGCACCTCTGACACAGTCTTGGGGGATGTCCAAGACACCACTGCTTCTATCTTCGAAGGATCCATAGCTAATCCCTGTTGGGACACAACATGTCCCATGAAACGAACTTATCGAGCCCAGAACTAGCACTTGGAAAACTTCCCAAACAACTGATGTTGGCGAAGAACTCCCAAAACGGCTCGTAGATGCTCTGCATGCTCCTCTTCAGATGTGGAGTATACAAGGATGTCGTCGATGAAAACCACAACAATCTTGTCCAGGAATTCATGAAACACAGCATTCATCAACCCCATGAAAATATCTAGAGAACTCATCATGCCGAATGGCATTACAACAAACTCATAATTCCCATTACGACAACGGAAATCAGTCTTCGGGATATCCTCATCGTTTACACGCATCTGATGATATCATGACTGCAAGTCTATCTTTGAAAACCAACTTGCACCCTTCAGTTGATCGAATAGGTCATCAATCCACGGGAGAGGATAGCGGTTCATTATTGTCACTTGTTTTAATCGACGATAATGGACGCACAACTGCAAACAGCCATCAGCATTTTTCACAAACAAAACTGGTGCACCCCAAGGTGACACACTTGGCCGAACAAAACCACACTGCAACAGACCATTGAGCTGAATACGTAGCTATCGTAACTCATAAGGGGCCATCCTATACGGAGACATAGAGATAGGAGATGCTCCTGGCTATAGCTCGATCCCAAACTCGATCTCTCGTCGAGGGGGTAAGGATACAACCTCTTCTGGAAAGACATCAGGGTACTCCTCTACGACCCTAGGAAACGCCAGTTGTTGAACCTCTGAAGAACTCAACATCATCCCAGCCATCAGGGATGATAAGGAAGGAACTCGCCTATGACTCATCCGAGGATCTCTCTCACTAAAAAACACCACATCCTCTCCATTTTCATCAAATAAAACAACCTTCTTCCTGTTGCAATCCACAACAGCCTGCACCGAATACAACCAATCCATGACAAGAATGACATCATATGGTTGTATTCGCAAACATAGGAAATCTCTCCAAGAGCGGTGTTGCACCAACACTAGCTCACAGTCTCTACATACTTCAAACAAGTCAGCTCGACCTCCAACTGGCGTAGTCAACGCCAAGGGAACTGGAAGCCTCTCTAACTCAAGTCCCAAAGCATGGACAAGGGTAGGTGATATGAAGGAGTGTGTTGCTCCTGAATCAAACAAGGCATACACCAATGTAGAAACCAAGCAAAGGGTACCTCGAACGACATCTAGCTCGCCTGGGGTTGGCAACGCTAGAGCATGAAGCTGACCACGACCACCTCTGTGGCCTCTCTGACCCTGATGACGACCCCCACCACTGCCACGCTCTGCTCTCTGGGGACGGGGAGCGTCATGGGGCTGTCCTCTGCCTGCTCCATCTACCCTAGGGTGATCTAAAGCTGGTGCAACCTGCTGCTGCTGCCTCGGCTGGAACTGCCTCAACGGAGGAACCTGGAGTGGAGCGCCTGGTGCACGATGACTGCTCCGAAAATTTGGGCACTCCCGCTGCTGATGACCAGGTCCACCACAAGAAAATAAAGCGCCTGATCCCTTGGCATAGGTCTAAGAGTTTCTACCTCCAGAGAAACGAGATGGAAAGGGCTGGGACCTACCCCCAGGTGAACAGAAACTCTTCTGCCCTGAAAACCGGAAACCCCGGACCACAACTCTGCTTCCTGAGGAATCATGACGATTCCCCTCTCGTGACGATCCGGTCCTGGTCAAAGTCCTCTCAACAACCTATGCCCTTTCCATCACCTCAAGATATGTCTTCAGCATAAATGGGGTGACCTGGCACTGGATCTCTGGACGCAAAGCCTCCTCGAAATGCCTCTCCCTGGCCTCATCATCTGGTAACAGGTCTGAAGCATATCGTAGAAGGTTCCTGAAACAGATTCCAAACTCCTGAACACTGGAGCTCCCCTGTCGAAGGGTAAGAAGCTCCTGGCGACTGGACGCCTTCGCAGTCGATGAAAGAAAACTTGACTCTAAACATGTCTCGAAACACCTCCCATGAGATCGCTGACTCCTCACGATCACCAAGGAACAAGAACCACCACTGTCTTGCTGCTCCACGCAACATCGTCACAACCAAGGACACTCAGTGTTCCTTCCGAGCACGAATCGAACTGAAGCCTCTCTCGACCTCCTCCAACCAGTCTTATGTGACTGCATATGAAACGGATCCCTCGTACTTCTGTAGACTCTGGCACTGGAACTCTCGGAGTGTCTTCCTCCAAGTGTCATTGTCGTCAACCTCTACCTGGCGGCGATCTGCTGGAACATCCTGCAGGGCATCTTCTGCGCAAACCTGACGAGGACGTCGACCTGGAGCCATACCTGTAAAATAACAACCGTTAGAGCTCCTAAGCCTGGAATATAGAAGACTCAACATTAATTAATTAATTATTTAGTTTTATTAATTTTAGGTTACCTATCCCAAGGTCTACCCATTCAAACACATGCGCAAACAATAATGATGCATGATCCTTTCCTAGGTCTCTACCCTACAACCAGTATCACTTTGTTTAGTAGCCATCGTAAACTTAAAGGTCCGTGCAACAGATCATAGGGGGCCCTGAACGCCTATGTCTCTGCCGGTCTCCAGTGTTTACCCCACTTGCTAAACATGAATGAAACTGTTGCCCTACCATCCCATGCATCCTCACCTGTACCTAACTCCAAACTTCATCCTATCCCTCAACCAGACCTCTGATACCACTCTGTCACGACCCCCTCCCCACAAAGTGTACCCCTCCTGGGCCGACAATGTGAGAAGGGAGATAATGACCCCCGAGTCCCGCCTCCAGTAGGCCTCGGGTTGGAGACTAGCACTGAGGGTATAATACACACACAAATGGGAGGCATTACCCTCTAAGAGAACACATGCATAAGAGAGAGATAGAATAGACTCCAACCAAATCCAACTCATAACTGAAAAATAAAATAAAACCAAGTACATATATGAAATTTCATGAAAAAGTGCTATAACTTAAAGGGGAAACTAAATGTACCCAAAAGAAAGTAAAACGACAACGACCACAAGCCCGAACAGCTCCTCCTCCAACCGCAAGCTAGTAGTAACCAGCTTGATCTCCAACCTGCTCCAAGTGACCTGAAAAACAGTTTATATATACATAGGGTGAGTATAACAGTATACTCAGTAGGATCCTCCCCAAGCCTCTCATGCAAAAGTAAAGAAAGCATGATAAATCCCAGTGAACGACAAGTGAAACTAACTCGTCACCTAAACAGATATACTATGTTCCCAACCTCACCATGGCTACTCTCACCAAGTAACGCATACAAGAATATAGAATATAGTAAAAAATAACAAGGGTACCCCACTACTACTTCCCCATTAGTTTGCCGCTTTTCCCCAACGACATACGTCCTGAGCATCTCTCTCCAAGGCTTGCCCGCAGACACCTGAGCTAAGCTCCACAATATGCACCTCGTGCACCACAAAGGCTTGCCCGCAGACACCTGGGCGAAGCACCACACAATCCTCACAACCAAAAGTAATGAGGTAATTTCTGGGAGCCACCACAGCTCGCATAACGTGTATCATACGTCGGGTATAATACCTCAATCCATTACAGCCCATACTCCGAGTAAGGATCCTCAAGCCATCATAGCCTATACACGTTATACCTATAGTAGTCCATAGGATACTATATCCAGAATATATGTGTGGGAAATAACCACAAGCCATCACAACCCTCTACACACATATATGGGTAAAACTAACCACTGTGCTTACCAGCACAAAGATCTACCAAGAGAAGAGAGCGGGACCAAAGGGGGTAGTCAGCCATTCAACCTTCCATCAGAATGTTGGGGAAAACACCCCCTAGGGCTCAGAATCCTAGGGGTGTTAGTTTCCCTTACCGACAGGGTGGAGTAGCATATAGAAACACAAAAAGTACAGAATATAAGTAACTCACATCCACACTATGGGCATTACCTAGTCTTAGATAAAACTGCAGCTAACGTCTCTCAGACTCCAGGCTGCTACTTCAAAGACTAGGTATCCTACAAGCACACAACCATTTGAAGAGCTTTATTAGATTACTCCATTCTCATTTTATCAGTTCCATTGTAGGTTAATTAATTCTTTAAACATTAATCAAGAATGAACAATTCCACATCAAACTGAATTGGCATCACATTCAAAAACAACTGCTCCTTTTTAAGATTCACATCACCTTTAAATTCTAGCATCTCTATCCTAGTGGATTTTCACCATTTAATCAAACACTCCTTACAGAATTACTTTTCCACATTCCCAGGCATTCTAGAAAAACATCCTATGCTTCTAAATACAAAGGAGGCTCCACACGGTGAGTAGATATACTACCCGTCGAGTCTTTGCCGCCTATAGGAAGAGCATAGACCCATCCTCCATCGAGAGGCTAAACAAGGAAAGCACGTGGAATACCCCGCGTGTCTTCGCCTCCTTCAGAAAGAATGGTAGCAAGACCAGCTGCCTTGAGCAGTGGGGAAAAGAAAAGCAGATTAACATTCAAGAAAACTGCAAGCAACTAGCAACCACATCCAACCCATTCCATCACCCCTGGTGTCCTCCCCGACACCCATATGCATAAACTAATGCATCTCGCCACACTAGGCGTCATCCCATGCCACAACCACAAGGCCTCCATGCCTCCACATATCACAACAACCATACAGGCTCACATCACAGCACAAGAAGCAAGAAAACAAACATCACATCATGGGCTCTTGACCCTTTAACAAACAAGAGGGTAACTCAGAACCCTTATAGAAATTTCCACATAATCCGTTCTCTAGTCCATATTGAATTAACAGATTTGTTATTCATAGGTTCCAATCATGGATACATAATTAGTAAGCTATCACAATTAAACAACCTTGCTTCCTTCCCTAATTTGATTATCCTCAAATTAGAACAACTACAACAACAGGAAAACAAGATTAATTTACATGCCTCTTTATCCTTCCAATTAATTAACAATTAATTCCGGCTTTACGTTCATTATCAATTTCAATCATGAACGAAAAACAAAGAAAACATAGATATCACTATATCTAGGAAAACATGTGGCAAACCGTTATCACGGTATAAAGAAACAACATGTGATCAACCAATTCTTTTAATACGGTTCATGTATTTAATTAGGTCAATTTCATTGTGATCCAAAGGGATAAATTATGCTAATTCTATGATTGCACATATACAATTAGAGAAGCCATGAATCCCCTACCTCAAACAGTTCCTCGGGTTCTTTATCCACACAACAGGTCACGATCCTCCCCTCGTGACAACTGCATCCACTGGAGGATGCTTATATCGAAGATTGATTGACACGGCTCGGTTGCATCAAAAACAGAGCAGAACAAATCCTAGGAGTAAACATTGATTGTGCTACTCCTTAGGAAAGGATTGAAAGGTTCTAGCGCCTCTTAGTCGAGAACAAAGGGAAAGAACAAGGAAGAATGATATCTCGTCCCTTTTTAAGATTTAATGGGGTGACGGTTTACGATCCGGTTAATTCTCCATTAAAAACGGATCGCATTAACCCACGCGGTTGACCAAGTAAAACATTCCAAGCCTTGGAATAATTAATATAGGATTTATGGGATTTTAAACGGCCTTAAGGGCCCTTAAAATAAGGCTTTAAATGTATTTTACATCAAAGGAAACGTCAAAAGAGGCAAAACTGTAGAAGTCTGGAAACACTGTTCACCTACCGTTACTGTGCACCTACCGATCTGTGCTACCGATCTCTGCTACCGATCTGTGCTACCGATCTATGATACCGATCAGTGCTACCGATCAGTGCTACCGATCAGTGCTACGGATCAGTGCTACCGATTTGTGCTACAGATCTGTGCTATCGATCTGTGCTACCGATCAGTGCTACCGACTAGTGCTACCGATCTGTGCTACCGATCTGTGCTACCAATCTGTGCTACTGATCAGTGCTACCGATCAGTGCTACCGATCAGTGCTACTGATCAGTGCTACCGATTTGTGCTACCGATCAGTGCTACTGATCTCTGCTACCGATTTGTTACTGTTCATAAAACTGGAAACACTGTTCACAGAACTGGAAAATTGGCAAAGTGTTTGGGATAAGTCCTCTTGTCCTCCCAGAAAACCTCCAACACCAACATTTCACAATGTAATGGACCAGAGAGGTCCGGGCCATTACATGTATTCTTACGAAATGATGTGGTATTCTTCCAAATAAAGATATCTAGTAATGAATATTATCTCTATGTAATTTTTTTCTCCATTCAGGAAAGGTTATTTGTTATAATCTAACTAAGATGCCCTAATACATCTGTAACATGCTCTGTTCCAAAACCAGATGTATTTGTTTCCTCGGTATGTAAATATCTATATTTTCCATAAGTAATAATAACATTAATTCTTATAAGAACAATTTATAATCATTAGAATAAACTAAATTACTATCTATAGTAATGAACATTGTATAACTATAAATATAGTATTCCACATAACCTAAATATTTGAATCATGAATCCCAAAATCATAAACAAGGGATACTTTTGGAGATAATTACTTCTAAATCCATCATAATGGTAGGAATGGAAACCATGTCTATCTTATTAACATCCCTCGTAAGTGTCCAGCTAGGTGCACAATAAGTCCCATTACCAAGTTACCTGAGTAATGCCTGATGAACCTTGTTAGAGTTATTTTTCATAGGTACATCTCTTCTAGAACCACATGCACTTATAGTATCCACATATGTATGTATTTAAAGAAATAATCACATAATCACACCCTTACTAAATTTACGATCATATTTTAAACTAATAATTGATTTCTATATGAGTGTTTTGATCCCATATCTATGTTTTGTAATTCTATATTTCATGGATGAAGCCAAACATCATCTGATACAAACTATAACACCCGGCCCTAGAAACTCAGAGATGGTGTATTATGTTTTTACCTTGGTATTACTACAAGGAATCAAATACCAATGTAATGTTCAACTTAGAAAACATGGAAATCTTGATTATATACATGATACACATAATACGTTGGGAAGATAATAAACCTGATACGTAATAAAAATAAATAAATAGCATCCTTGAATTATTATTAAAATATTTCTTCTGCCTAACATAGTGAAATAAAAAATAATATGGGTGAGCTCTAATACTCAATAATATTAAATAAAATATAATAAATAATTAGTAAGTGAGAATAAATTAACATGGAGTGGTAAATAACTACAAAAACATGCCATTAGATTAACTATATAAGGAAATAAAAATATGGAAAGGTAATAAACTGAAACTAATGCCATCTATATTACTAAAATGAGAATAAAATGTATTCATAGACATGTCGATCAAAAATCCCATTGATGAATAATATCTAAATCGAAATTAGGGAAATTGTTAATTATCAGACATCATGTTTCCATGGTACATAAAACTAGTAACATCAAAACCATTCAGAAGAATATTTTGCTATAATGCAAGAAACCTTTTAATTTGTCTAACTATTTAATCTCATGAGACAACTAATGCATTATAGGGATATCGATAAAAAGACCCACAAGTATCATACCAATAAAATAATTCATCATAATAATGAATAATGTGCCTTATCTTATTATCCACTTTGAATAACATATATGGATTTAAAAATAATACCCTAGTGGGGGCAAGGTAACAACATGGGTTGTTGACATTGATGAATGGAAATGCCATTGAAACATCATGAAATAAATCACAAGGGATATGAAAAATAAAATATCATGATAATAATGAGATTCATGATATATCATACTAAAATTCAGTATATACATAAAATAAAAGTTAATTGGTTCATAATAACTTATAAGACAGAATGTAATGTAAATTGGGATGAAATTCCCTTACTTTAACCTTCATTTTCCCATGATTCCATTATCCTAATTTTTGGTGGTTCAAAATATTTTAATAACTTATACCATAACCATACTTGTATTAATAATATCATATATTAACTTCTTATAATATCTAATTACCCATTTGTTAACAATCTTTCATTATTTTAACTATTTTGTGTGTTAATTGCGCAGTTCTTTCAAGTATGTTTTGAATTTATGTTTATTGTTATTATAATTTTTGTCATGGTTTAACAATGGAATGAATGTATAAAATAATTTAATTATAATATATATTAAGTACATATTTATTTATAATAATCTATAATGTTTGGATATAAGAAATAAAATGCATCGTTCTAGGATGTGATAGGTCGTACATAAGGATTACTACCACTTTAATTTCTTTTTCATATTAAAATAAAGATACAGAAATGATAAATACGTATATTAAAATTAAATTTTAATATTTATATAATATATGTAATATAGTTTTACTAATATAATCCTTAATATTATCCTTGTTTAATGTGAATGATTCACATCACATTGAGAGGGAATTAGTCCATAATTCCAGAAGCGATGTTAAAAAAATTATGACAAATGGAATGTATAGTGGTATGTATTATTAATTAATTAAATATCCCTAAATATATAGAAAAAAACAGATATATCATATATAATAAGACTATCCATCATAATGTCCATCATGATAGGTGGTAATGGAAAAATTAAAAATCATCATTTCTTGTGGAAGTAGATCACCGTATATAGAATAAAAAATGTTCACTACCCCTTAGATGGACTTGTGAGTAATTTTATGCCAAAAAATGTAGCATAAAATCAACAATGTATATATAGGATACATGTTTTTTTATAAAATCCTATAATAAAATGATTAAGTGAGTGGAGAATGGAAATGAAACTAAAAATCTTGAGAGAAAATGTTACCTCTTAATTGGATAACTACTTTTGGTTTGTAAAACATGTATTTTATGGAAGGATTTATACACAAAGGGAAGATTCATGTAAGATTTTATGGATTTTGGGACACTATTTGGGAAAATCATGGCTAATACAAAGTTGTTTGAGAGGTGTGAGGAAGTGGGAGATGTTGTGGCCTTTTATAGTGAAAGAAAAGGACTCACTTAGATTTTTTGGGAACAAGTTATCTGTATACATATTTTTACCTATAAATATTTATAAAAAAATACTGACAAATTTTTGTTTTATTTCTAATATATGGAAAATTGTTGTTATAAAAAGTTCTAAATTATTTGGCCCTTAATTTAATTTTTTAGTATTTTATTAAGTATAATTTTAACCCAATAATTGTAATTTATTTCAATTACTATCAATAATTTTTTTGTCATTAAATAATTTTATCTTATTTGAAAATATTAATTATTATTATTCCAAATATTTAATTTATTATTTCAAATTCTGATTTATGAAGTGGATGAAATGAATTTAAAATGCATCCCTCATGTGGGTCGACAACATGGGTTTTAAATTATAAACGTCATTGGAATATTTTGTTTAGTTTTTTTCTTGGTAAATTGATATTAATGACCTATAATGAATTAATTTGTAAAAATATTAAATAAATAATCTTTATAACCAATCAATAACATAATTTATATCCATAAATATATTATATGAAAAAATAGTTTTGAAATAAAATTCATCATTTTTAACCTTTCATTAAAAAATTAAATGGTTCATAAAATATAAACATTTCACCCTACACTAATTATTATGTTTTTATTTAAAATATGATATTTATATTTACATATTAAATAAATTAATGTGTCAATACATATTTAAAATGGGTTTTACATTCAAAGATGTAAAATTGAGCTAAAAATTATAGTTTTTTTATGTACAATTGGGTTTTTCTTATCATTTTGATATCCAACCTAAGGAATGAATATAAAATATTTTTTATAGAATAAATAACATAGATATTTCATTAAAATAATTTATTAATTTTAATTAACTATGTTTTGAATTATTAAACCCCTTTTATGTATATAAATAATAATATTTCAATTTATATCAAACTGGTTCTTATTTTCATTTCTCATTAGTTAGTAACCAATTAATTTATTTAATATTTATATAAACCATAGACTTTAAAAGTTAGTTAATAATATTCATATACTCTAAGGTAACATCTTGGATATATCATATTACATTAAATATTAATATTTTAATAATACATTGTTTTTTGGTGAAACATGGTATTTCGTATAATGCAGGATATCACAAGCTGACTCAGTGTTGCGTACATTAAAAGGTATATCGTATATTTATTCTATTTAAAATAGAAAACATATAGTATAATATTATAATATTATATTTCCTTACATTATTGGTGATACATGTCATGCATGCTATGGAATACAAAGGTGTATATTTGAATTTCGGGGTGTTATAAATATAGATATTGGTTTTGACATAAATATAATTAAAAATTAGATTATTATTTTACTAATGTTATTGTATTTTTTGTTATGTAGAATATTTTATGAATATAGAATAACAAATAAAACAGAAACACTTTGTTAGTACCTATACATCTTCCCTGGAAAAACATATTTTCATTACATCCTAAACCTTATAAAGTTAGTATTCATGAAATAAAATAAGAATATAGAATTTAGGGAGGGATGTTAATAATTTAATTGGGTTTTTTGTGTCTGAATAGAATGGTTCTTGTGGTGTGATGAAATGAGAGGATGATATTCTCATTTATTAGGAAGGGGATGGGCAGTCTTGAAATTTATCAAAATATTAATTTAATGTAAATTAATTTCGATTTGCAAATTGAATAAAAATTTATAAGAGACGATGATACTACTTTTTTGAGTAAAACTAATCTCATGCAACAAAATTTGGGAAATTTTGGTCCACATTTATCACTTATCATTTTTATATAACACCATGTTATCCCAATTCACATGTATCATGAAAGTACAGATTTTTACAAGTTGGTGGTGGATAATAATTACTCTAAATGGAATGATGGCTCATAAATGGACCATTAATGATATTATAAATCACATCCTAATTAATTAGAATAATATTATATATTTTATAAATCAATATAATTTAATGAAATATTTTTTTAAGAATCATTAATGTCAATTTTTAGAACTATTTATTTCTTTGGTTTTAATATCATATATGAAAAAAAATGAATTTAAAAAATGTTATATTTTATGAAAATGCTAATAGTGATCTATAAAAACTAATGGATCACATCAATTATCCCATATTATATTAGTTATAATATTTTTAACATAATTTATTGGGCTTTCTTATTAATTGAATAATTACTGAGTCAGCCTTTTTAACGAATATAATGTATGTTTCAAAGAAAATTAAAAAAATAAAATATTATATTGAATATAATTCATTTTTATATCAAGTTAATATTTATATAAAAACAAATATTTTTTTATCAACATGTTAAAATTATTTTTTTATTGAAAAAAATAGGGGCATTTTATATTTTCATTACATAAAACATTATAAAGATTATAATCACACCCAAATGGAATAAAGGCCATATAAATGAATATTGGATGAGTATGGATGACTTTTACTCATAAAATAAAACTATGTTATGTTTTAGAGTCATTTTAAAGTCTTATTTTATTATTTTTGTCCCTTAATTACCTGATTTTTTCATTACTGTCGTAAACAAATTACTAAAGTCACTATTCATATTGAGGAAAAATAAATATTAAAAATTTATGAAATTAACGCCTGCTAATTTTAAATTTGAAATCCATTTTTTAAAATTAAAAAAAAAGTTTTTGATGAATTTTATTTAAAATAAAATTTAAAAAATTTGATGACAAGTAATTTTTCAAAGAAATGCCTTTCAATTATAAAATGTTTTCATATAAAATTCAAGTATAAAATTCACAAAAAAATCGATAATTTGTTTGTTTGAAAGAAAAATTAACATATTAAAATTTATAAATAATCCAAAATATAATTTTACTTTCAATATACTTTATAATAATATACATTTTCTACAAAAAACAATTGTATTTTTCATTATTCACTGAAAATTCAATGTTTAAAAAAAACTCAAAATATCACCATAGTATAATTTTGATATGCTGGTTTAAATATATTTTTTAATTTCATCATATAAATATTAGAAAATATTTCTAAATTATTTATATTATTCCCTATATAAAAACCAATTTTTAAAATAATATATCATTCAAAAAAATGTATTAACTTAAAATTGAGTTCTTATTTACAAAGAATTATTCAAATAACTTAATTTGTTATAACCTAAAATATTTATAAGGTAGTTTATAATATTATTATATTTTATTTTAGTTACATGGTTAGGACATTTATTATTATTCTCTAATATTTTATAGTTCATTAATGATTTCTGTTTCTAGTGCTGCAGTGTTCTATTATAGCATACCACAATATGACCCTTTTTAAACACTTATAGAAGTGTTGTTAAATATTCCTTTTATAATAACCTAAAAAAAGATCTGATAAATTTTTTCCATTGTCAATGATTATAAATGAGAAGAAAAAACCCTAGTGTTTTTACTCTCAATGTAGTAGTCAGTGCTTCTCTAGTGCAGATATAAGTAATTTTTAGAAATATTAAAGGCCTCTTTACTAGTAGTTGAATGGATTAATGTGTAGTGGTTTTGATTTTGAAATTGAAATGGGTAATTTTTAAATTAGACTTTGGTCCCTTTTTGTTCGGTGGTTTTGGTATATGTGATTAGCGTTATGATTTAAAGTTCCAAACTATTTAAAATGTACTGGAATTTGTTTTGGTATTCTGTCAGTTTTTTGTTATCATGTTATTTAGTGTATTCCACCCATAATGGTCCAACATGTTTCTAAGGAGTCTAGTTTATTTTTTAACTATTCTTAGAAATCTAGTGGAGTAGTGGATCCATGTTCTTCTCAGTCATTCCTTAATTTTTGTGGTTATCATGTTCCATAAGATTTTGTGGAGTGGCTATATAGAATTGGGAATATCTTCCGGTCCATGGAATTTTCATAATCCATGAGTGTGTAAGTCATCTTGGGACAATTTGAGGGGCCATTTTTGGATTAGTGGGAGATAATAATTCCATTATCATTAAATGATGGGATTAATTAATATATCATCAAGGAAAATTTAATTCTATTTTTTATCAATGAAGAAGTGTTTATAATGATAGTGCAAGAGATTAGTTGTATTCAGTAAGGAAAACAACTAATTAAGGGGTATATTGACCAACTTAGGGAGTTGGTTTGAATTTATTCAAAAGTGGTGTCATGTAATTTATTTAATGATCATATCATTATGAATGTACCTAATCAATATAGTAGTTATCCAGATCCATTATCACGGAGAATAGTTACTTAAATATTGGGCGATGAGGTGTTTTAGGTTGAGTTAATTACCAAAAGGAATATTTTAGTGGCCAGTAGTTCAAATTTTCTTAGTACTATTGAAGGATACCCATATGGCGAGGAGTGTAAACAATAGGAAACCATTCCCAAGGAATATCATTTTATGTTTTCATATTCTCCTGAGATGGATCACTCCCTCATGTGGTTCCAGTGTGGTCATATTGGTTATTCATGTCATCTTTCATTAATTATAGGAATTGTTGTCATCAATATAGTCTGTAAGGGAACATTGATGATTTTTGCGTGTGGTACCACTATAGAATAAAAAAAATTCTAGGAAAACGCAAGGGACATAATATCCTTTTATCTGTCATATTTTACGGTACCCCCTTTTCACATATTGCCAAATATCGTATTTTTTTCATATTGCTCTTGAATTTGATGAATGTGTTGTTTTGGTAATTCGATATTTTAGGATAATTTAGAGATGAATATGTTTTATAGGCATGGGGAATATAGTTCGATCTAGTGTTATATTTTAGTTTCCTTTTAAAAAACATCTTTTCACATAGGGTCCAGTCTCTTAGGAATGTTTGGAAAAGTTCACCTTTAATGCTAGATAGTTTCTAAATGGTTGGTAGATTGACTATGTATATATTAATTTTTCTCTATATGGTTATTTTACTATGAATTCTTTGATAAAATAGGTCGCACTGTAGTTAGTGGTTTTATTTGGTTTGGGATCATTTATGAGTGTTCACACTAGATTTTCATTCTTTGTGTTTGAGATTTCTAATTTTTTCCCCCTCCTAGAACATTGTGACTTTCATGTGGAATAAGAATTATATTGGGGAGAATATTTCCACCAAAAAATATATTTTCATTATTATTTTCCTAGTTTCTAGGTTTCTAATCATTTTTTTTGTTTTTCAGGATGAATTCCGTTTTGAATTAATTTTTTTTTGTATATTATGGATGGTTTACGAAACAATGTATGCTTATTGAACACAGTTTGGAGGTAGATTGTTAAACTACCAAACCAAAGAGGAATTCCGATTTCATTTTACACATCTATGTGCTTTATTACATGGGAAAGTAATTTTTTACTTTAAATCCTGTGGGTATTGGGAAAAACATTGTGGAATTATTATACTATCATAGGTTTAGCACACAATTTACACATAGTTATAATAAACTCTATGGAAATCATATTAGTGTGTCAATGTTTTTTAGAAAACATTCACACTATTAGTGAATGATTTCAGAAAAATGTCTCCATTCCATGAAAGTTTGGTTTATCCTTCATGAGGATAGAGAATAGTTGGCTTACAATCCCCAAATTTTTCTTCTTAATTGTGTGTGTCTAGTTTGTCTCTCTTTCGGAGGGTTCATGGTTGAATCACAGTTTGGTAAACCATTAAAACTAACTATTTGAGTTTCACAAAATCCCAAAAACAATAATTTCCTTTTATACTATCCTAAATAATAAATTCCATTCGACACATTATCTCCATCATTCATAATAGTCATTCAAAGTGGATCCCAAACACACTTACTTAGCTCCTCCTCATAGGTTAATGACCCTACTTTGAATCATGTTGATTTTTCAAGTATTTTGGACAAATTTTCATCTATTATTGTCTTTAACTCATGTTTATGATTTATTCCTTTTCCTCGTTACATATTATAAGAACCCTATACTTATTTTTAGATTTTTTGGGTGTTCTCTTTGATGATAGGGTGTGTGGTTAGTAATTTTTTCTTGGTTCTTCTTTATTCTAAATGTTTCATTGTGTTCACATATTGTTGGTATAAGTGTTTATGTTAATTTACATCATTAAAACTACCATGTGTATCATTATACATTATAAATAATCTCTTAAATTTGTTCTTCATAGTTGTTTCCTCCCAAAACATGTTTTTATGGTTTACTAAGATAGTGATTTGATGAAAATATGATATTCAAAGGATTTCTATGGTAATGTTTATGTCTGTTCAAAGTATATGTATGTTAGATTCCTTTTAAAATTATAACTGTATTTTAAAATGTATTTTTGGGTGTTTTAATTTCATTTTTTCTTTTTGTTATTTTTCATAATGTTGGGTGACAATTGGAATTGGGTTTTGAATTATTTTTGGCATCCTTCTATAATTTGTGATTATATTAGAAATTCCTATAATCATTTAAAAATCATTATTTTAAATCTATGGTTGTATATTTGAAATTATTTTGAGTGTTCATAAATATTATGGGGTGATATATTTATGTTTTATGTATATTTATTTCTTATATAGATGTGTGCATAATTAAAAATGGAAATTACATAGAATATCCTCCTCATAAAACCTTCTTTACAAGAATTTTTTATTAGTTTCTAAATGTATCCTAATTAAGGAATTAGGTTTTGATTAGTAAAAAATTATTTAGAATCCATTTTTTACATTAGAATAGTGTTTTTCCTAAATATGTATCCCATGTTCCATTTAGAACCAGAATGGTATATATAAGGTATTGACAGGGTTTTAGGAATGTATTTTTAATGAATATATGTTTTCTAGGAAACAGATTTTTTATTTTGTTTACGAAGTCATGTATTGGAAATTGAAATGATTCTATAGTAATTATTTTTAAATTATCTGTATTCTTAGGACGATTTGGTACTTTCATTGTGTTTTATAAAATATTCATTCTCATATGGAATTCCTCTAACAGAGAAATGGTCTTCACATTGATTGTGTTAGTGTTATAGGTGGTATTGGAAGGCATTTTGAATTATTTTTAGATTCTATGTGTAAATTAACCACCTAAACATTATTTTCATAACATCATGGGATACTAGGAGGCATCTAAAATGTCAATATACATTAACTATTTACTTCTAATTCAGTGCACTAAATCACAAATGGTAGAAGAATGGCCATGGTTGGCAGTTCTGCAAGTCATGCCACTATAGGGAACCCGATAATTGATTGACTACAGGTAACATCAAAAAATTCATAAATTGATCCAAATTATGTATATCTAGGGTTTCTTCATGATATATTTTTTTAGCACCATGGTCATTTACCTTGAAAGATCCATTATTGTTTTGTGGAACTTTCATTTTAGCTCTTTGAAACTATCATACATGTTTTCCTTTTTTATCATATTTTTATATATTACTTTTTATTTAAAATTTTGATTGTATTTGGATTTGGTCCATATTAATTTTTCACTTACATGGGTTTTATATATCGTTTTGAGGTTTGTATTAAAAATTAATCTTTGTAACTAAAAAGTTTATATATTTTTTGGGAAATTATTTTTGAAAAGAAGAGAGGATTTGGAAAGGATTTGTGTTTATTTGTTTAAAAGTGGAAAACAGAAATTATAATTATTTTTTATACTTGTTTTAATGTATTGGTTTTTTATTGGAAATGAATTGATTATGATGTGATTACATTTTTAGCAGTTTTATGATCACACCCTACTTATTTCCCTCATCTTTGGTAGAACTATGGTATTTTATAGATTTAGTTTTCATTATATTTCACTCAAGGTGTAAGTGGTTCATTTTGGAAATATAGTGAGATAATAGTCACATGGATATCATGTCTTTTTCTAGTTTGGGATCAGTTTTTTTTGTTTTAAATCTTGTATTTGTATCCAATGTTATTGTTTCGCTACATTTATTTAACTCATATTCAGAGATATGTGTATTTGGGTTGTGTGGCACACTATGATTCATTACTTTTTATAGTATTTGGGTTAAATCATCCCTAAGGATATATCACGTGATTCCTATATGATATTTTTAATCCCATTCGGATTGGTAATTCCATTAGAGCCTTATTAGAATATGTTTCGAGTGTTGGGATTTAGGATAAACTACGTTGGGATATTTCATAGATAACCAATGACCTGTTAGGTTTACAGTTTTATAAAACCTGTAAAAACTCTTAAAAAACAATATTGATATCATTATGTGGGTTATTTTTCTACTATACCTACATTTTATTTTTCAGAATTATGTTTTCCTCATATCCCACATAAAACCCATCATGAGACATTTTATATAATTTCATTATATATTACATTGAGAAAAGAAACATATGAAGGGTGAGATAAAATATTTAGTATGGTTAAACATCAGAATTAGCAATTTAATAACTTTGATGATCATAGAATGTGTTAAAGGGTATAATAACACATTCCAATCAGATACCATTAGAAACATAGAATATAATGACCAAGACATGGAATAAACTTTAAAAAGCATGAGAGATATAATATTAAATATTCATGATACTTGTAAAAATAATCCAAGTTCAAAGGAAAAATTATAAATTATTACAATCATAAATAAACTGCACTGGTAACATAGACCAATGAACATTCATATTGGAATCACATAAACAAGATACCTCCAAAATTATCTTCATAAATAATTATGAAGATAACTCTATCATATCTTTAAATACAATCATATTTAGTAATGTCTTAATGTATTAGGAGAAATTTACAATAGTTTAATCAATATTATCTAAGAATTATCATACCACAGTTAACTCTATCACTTTACCCAATGAATTAATGTGCATTTATATACCCAACCATCCTTTTTTCAAAATATAACCCCACATCCCCAGGAAATTAAAAAATAAACCATTCATGGGTTATAATTAAACAACCCATCATTAAACTATACATATTTTCATGTAAAATATAATGAAGAAAACATTTATAAGCCTTCAAATTTCCATAATTACTCTGATGAAAACATGCATCATTCCTTTTCAACTTGATAAACCAATGGAAAAAAATTTGTTCAATGTAAACCATTTTATTATAAAAATAATAACAATTAAGATAAATAATTATGATGGAATTATACAATGACTTTCCTATTAATGAATAAAAATATATAAATAATAATTAAAAAGATCAATTACCATTAAATGAACTCTCAATCATTCATTAGAAAACAAATGAAAATGTATTTTTCATTTTATTAAAATTTATATTAAAATTCATATAATATTTAAAAAATAATATTTTTATAAATTACCCTGAATAATGATATAAAATAAATAGAAGGATGTAATTCAAACCAATTCAGATAATATATGATAAATTTAAAAAAAATTTCCCAGATTTGTTAAAACAAAAACATGGATTCTTTAGAAAAAATATAATTACAATGATTCATCTGAAACAATATTATATAATTTTTGAGGAAATGAAAATTTTGTTATTAAAAAAGCTTTTATATAGGTAAAAATTTTCATCAGTTAATTTTGATGATTTTATCAAAGAATAAAATAATTATCCACTAAAGAGGAAATAAGGTAGTATTTTCTTAGAAAACAATTTCTCGATCATTTTTGGACAAAATATAGGAATTTTTACTATTAATTTAATATTTCATGAATAAATTGTGGAGATAATAACACATGGGAATTAAAATTCAAGATCCAAAAAATTTCCAACAATGGAAATTTAGAATGGACAATCCCAAAAATAAACAAGACTATAATATTAATACTAACTACTAAAGAAATATCCAAATTAAAACATCATAAAAGGTAAAAAATATATGGAAATTTACAATATAAATAATTTTAATGAAATTAATAATAAAATAAATTAATTATTAGTATATAAACCATACATAATAAATAATCAATGAATTTCGAATAAGACGCATTTAAATTGAACTGAGATGAGAAAACTCTAACAACATGGGTAATTATTGAATCACAAATACATTGAATGGTGAAATATAACAGGATTCCATAATAATAATAATTTCAGGGAAATAATATATGATTTTTTTCATGTCGTAGTAATTTAATTATTTAAAGTATAATATGGTTCATTGCAGGACATATTAGTCAATGAATTGAAACTGATTCTATGAAAACACTATAAACTATAACAAAATTAGAATTATTATTTCAAAAAATATAGAACTATAGAGAAACCATATTTAATGTGGTCACAAATTCAAACATTATATAATATATTAATATGGAGAATATAAACCATAAAAAAGGAATTATATTTATAATACAAGACATGTCTTAAAGAAATAATATGGAAGATAATGTCACAAACCATCCGCCGGGCCCATGCCGTGACTACCCCAAGCCTGACATCCATAAGCTAGGGGATGGTGAGTAGCACAAAAATGCGTAATCATTAAAACTGGTAAGGCATTACTTTTATATCCTGTAAACACACTCAACCAAGCACACAAAAAGATACTAACGCAAGTAAAATGTATTACAAAAAGAGTTATGAAAGTAAAAAGGGGATGGAAATACAAGACAAATAGTAGAGAGACAATTACCATTGAAATACAATGAAACATAATAAAGGGAAAAAACTACTAGGTCATCCTCCGGGGCTCCCACCAGAAGGGTGGGTATAGATCAGCTCCTCAGCACTCTACGTCCTCCTGTCTCCTCAGTGTACTGTCATGTCGTATGGTCCACCACCAGGCACTGTCCCATCCTGGTACCCTCATCCTCAGTCAGCACTATCTGTCATCTGCACAAAACACAACATAGTGATGGAATAACCAATGCAATGGTGAGTATAACAATACTCTGTAGGGACCCCATACGCTCAAGGTCTCACAAAATCCACAAATGAAGTAAACAACTGATAATCTTACTTAGTTGTATGCCCATACATATACATGAGTTATAAAGTAAACCCATTTCAATAATGAGTAAAACACAGAGTCCAACTCCAAAGCCACATGCTTAACTGTTCTATAAAGGAATTAAATATCGTGAAGGAAAGTACCATATAGGTACGCCACACTGAGGAATTCTACCATGGTAATTGCACGAAGGGAAGTACCACATAGGTATGAACTTAGCTCATACTAGGTATAAATTAAGTATAATATTAGAGATGATTAAATGTAACTACTTAAACATATTTCTCTATTAAGAGGTTCTTCTATTGACCCACACAAGATTGCTCAGTGCTGACCCACACAGGATCTCTCTAGGTGATGACCCGAATATGATCGCTTAGTGTTGACCCACACAGGGTCGTTCTGATTGCTGATCCACATAGTATCGCTCTAGATGCTGAACCACTCATGATCACTCGGTGCTAAACCACATAGGATCTCTCAAAGTGTTTAACCACACATGATCACTCTAGGTGATGAGCCACACGGGATCACTCTAAGTTCTCACGCACACAATATCGCTCTAGGGGCTGACCCACATATGATCGCTCAGTGTTGACCCACACAGGATCTCTCTTCATACATTAAGTCACATCTAGATACTGGTTTCCCGCACTAAGAATTCTCATCATCGAGAGGATCTACTCCCCAAGTCAATAGTATATACTCCAACAACTACAAAGTCCCATGAGAAAGTATCCCAAAGGAAATCCATGTCAAAGTTGTTTCAATGCAATAGACATCACGTCATTCAGACGACTAGTCTATGAGATATTATCCTTTTGTCCCGAGGGCACGGTTGGATTTGTGCTTGATCCAACCCAATCGTTCCTCAACATTATCCAACTCACTAGTGGGGGATACCAAAGGGAACATCTCTTCCCAGTATTCCGGCACCACTAATGTTTTCTGAAGTGGATTTTCAGTGCCAAAGTAATGGACCAAGTAAATTATAGGGTCATATCTGGTCTGTGTTTGGTCCGACTTGGTCGGACCGACCTGGACCACTAGGCAGCCCAGCCTACTGTGTCCGGCCTTGCAAGCTGCGAGGGTCGTGCGGCTGCGAGTGTTCCACTAGGGCATAGGGCATATGGACTGCAGAGGGGGGGGGGGGCACTTGGGCGTGGGTTGTCTTGGCTATGGGGGTGTCCTGGCGGTGTGGGGAAGCTCGGCCTTGGGGGTTCCGCGAGGGCGCGAAGCCATGGGGTGGCTCGGCCGGAGCGGCTGGCCGAGAGGGTGGAGGCCACTGTGTATTTTGTTCAGGGAGGCTTGGCTAGGAGGGGAGAGGTCACGAATGTCATGGGGTGGCTCGACCGAGGTGGCACAGTGAGGCCATGGGGTGGCTGAGCTATGGCTACACCTCTGGGAGGGCAGAGTGCCATGGGGTGGTGGGGCGTCGTGCCTTCGTCGGCGGTTCTTGAGTTCCACAAGTACCAACCGCCAACACTGATCTCCATAACCAAAGTCACCTTCTTTAATCATGAAGGATACACCATTCAATAAGAACAACATAGGGGTCGGGCCATGTTTTTTTAGCCCTCTATCTCCACATTAGAGTATTAGAAAATGGATCAACAAGAACAAGATTATCAAGGACAGTTAAAGGAAATAATTCAGACACCCTCCCTTCCTCATTCGTTTGATTTTTTGAAGATTTTCTCAGGGGAAGGGGATGATATCCTTTAGAATAGACAGACGTTGTTGATGTCGGTGTTTCCTCAATCGTCTGTTCATTGACATTGAATATGTTCCTCTTCAACGAATTCCACAGTGGAATATGTCAATGTTGAAGTCGATGTTCTTCATTGGAGAGATTTCTCCCATGTATCCTTCGTCGTTATTCCACCAAAAATTCCATGTAGCCAACATAATAGATTAGGTTGTCTATTTAGTTCATTGGCGTAAATTCAGAAAGGATTAATTAATTAACTAAGATGTCATAATAAATGTTGGAGGAGTTGTAGAGTCTCCCCCATATTTAATAGGATGTTAGAGGGTTTCTCCCATTAAAGGGGGGTTCAAGGGGGTTTATACTAGGGTGGTCACCATGACCATAACCTTTTGAGGGAGTTTCAGATCAGGTGGTCCCCACCATTGAAACATCCACATGATAGTTTCCAAATATAAAAATACAAAACATTTCACCATTTATTTTTATTTTTATTCTATCACAAATAAGTGAAAAACTAAATTCCACCATCATTATACTATGATCAAGGTGATGTTCTCTATAAGCAGATACTGGCACATCGAGTTGAATATTGTCCTCATATTTCAATTTCGAACACCAGTTCAAATGTTATAAAAACCTGCTCACACGTTTACTGAACTTAACTGAAAAAATGTTCAGAAATTCATTCTAGGAACACTGGGCCTCAGAATCACGGACCATCAATTTTTTCAGACTCGCAAAATACCCATTTAATTAAAAACATTAGAAAAAAATTATGGGTCTTTACATTCTCCCAAACATAGGGCATTACATCCCTGAAATCCAAAAATAAAAACTATGAAAACAAGTTGGGGTACTGAGCAGGAATCTGAGCCTCCCTCTTCAATGTTCTCTCCTGGAAGTTCCCAAGAAGCCAACGAACACGCACCCGAGGTATCAACTTCCCACGAAGGACCCGCTCCTGTTTATTCTAAATTTCTACTAGAACCTCCATAAAATTCACCCCATAATCAAGGACCATCTCTCCATGGTTGATGGTGTGGTAAGGGTCATGCATGTGTCTCCTCAGCTGGGATGCGTGGAATATGTCATGCACCAGGTGAAAACGAGGATGAAGAGCTAAGAGGAAAGCTACATCACCAACTCTGTTGAGGACTTGAAAAGGTCTGATGACCCTCATATATTACTTGACACCTCGACCAAATTTCCACAAACGTTCTCTAGGCGAGAGTCATAGAAATACGTGATCACTATTCTCAAACTCTAGAGGTCTCCATTTCCTGTCAAAATACGATTTCTACCTGCTCTGTGGAGTTTCATCTGCTCCTAGATGATCTGAATTTTCTCTATGGTAGCCCATACCATCTATGTTCCTTCGAGTGCTAACTCCCCTTGGTCAGTCTATCACAATGTTGGTCTGCAACGTCACCCATACAACACCTCAAAAGTTTCCATACCACTGGTGGAGTGATAGATTTTTTTTTGTATTCAAACTCAACCAAAGAAAAGTGATCCTCCCAGATGTGACTAATGAAGAGGACACAAGCATGCAGCATTTCCTTGAGGGTTTGAATAGTCTGCTTAGTCTGGCCATCCGTCTGATGATATAAGGAAGTGCTCAAATGAAGATGCGTCTCAAAAGTCTCCAGAAACCCCTTTCACAGCCGGGAAGTAAAACATGTATCACGATCGGAGACAATTGTTGAGGGTACTCCATGTACTCTCACGATCATCTGCACATAAAGGCATCCCAATATCTCTACTAAATCCTGATCTCTCATCAGTATGAAGTGGGACAACTTGGTGAGTCAATCGATGATCACCCAGATCATGTCATGACCTATGGACATACGTGAAAGTTTTGTCATTATGTCCATGGATATCCCATCCCAATTCCACTTTATGAAATCTAAATTCTGAATAAATATTACTAGTTCTTGATGCTCTGCATTCACTTGACAACAAGTCAGGCATTAAGAGACAAACCCTACTACTGATTTCTTCATTTCCAGCCACCGGTGATGACATCTGAGATCCTGGTACATCTTCTACATTCATAAATATACTGCTAGAGGGGATGTGTGTAACTCCCTCAACACTTCCTCCTGACGCGACAATGGTACCATATTACATCCTCTGAAGAATATGACATGCTCCACAACTTTAAAAATCCATCAGGAGACTACCATGTGGATATCGGAGCAGGTCAAGCCTCACAGTCAGTGTCCCCACACTGTGCCTCCATGACTCACTAAAGAATTGGGGTTGTGACTGTAAGATATTGAAGAAAATATGCCCTATCCCGATCCACAGTGGATATCTACAAAGAGGCCAGATGCTCCGTCACCTCACCCAATAGTTTTATACTAGTCCTCCTGCTAAGGGCATCTGCTACAGAATTCCACTTCCCAGGAGTATAGAATATCCCGAATTCATAGTCCTGGAGGAACTCAAGAAAAATTGATGTCTTTTGTTAAAGTCCTTTTGAGAGAAGATAACCCTGAGACTCTTGTGATCAGAGTACACTGTAATATGCTCTCCCATAAAATAATGTCTCCTTATCTTCAAGGATAAAACCACTGCTACTAACTCCAAGTCATGGGTAGAGTAGTTCATCTCTTGTTGTTGCAGATGTCATGAACCATATGTGATAAATGATCTCTCCTGCATCAAAACACATATAATTCTGATCCCTGATGTGTCACATTAGACTACATACCCTACACCCTCCTCCAGTAGCCTCATGAAAGTGGCACCAGTCAGACTGTTCCTCCGCTCCTCGAAAATCTGTTGGCATCTCTCTGACCACACGAAGGGTTTTCCCTTCTTTGCCAAAGCTGATAGTGGTGCTGCAACTCTAGGGAAACATGGCACAAATCTTCGGTAGTATCCAGCAAAACCCAGGAATCTCTGTACCTCCGTCACACTCTTGGGTTGCTCCCAATCATGTACCACCTTAATCTTCGCTGGATCTACGACAACTCTAGCCTACAATATGATTTTTCCCATTAAGTGAATCTCTCCGATCTAGAACTGTTATTTCTAGATATTACCATAAAGCTGGTGCACTCAGAGTGTGTCCAGTTCTACCTGCAAATGATAGGCATGCTCCTTCTCAGTAGTCGGGTAGATCAGAATGTCGTCGATGAAGACTGTTACAAAGAGATCAAGGTATGACTGAAAGATTTTTTTATGAGTCTCACAAACAATGCTGGAGCATTCTTATCACCGAACGGAATAACTAAGACCTCGTAGTGGCCATACTGACATCTGAAAGTCATCGTCTCTACATCCTCGGCATGTACTCGGATATGGTGATAGCCTGATCTGAGGTCTCTCTTCGACAACCACCGTGATCGGTTCAGCTGATCAAAAAAGTCATCAATTCTTGGAAGTGGGTACTTTTTATTCACGGTCACCGGGATCAAGAAATGATATTCAACACAAATCCTTAAGCTCCCATTCACCTTCTTGGTGAACAAAATTGGGGCTGCCCAAGATGAAATACTGGGCCGAATGAATCCCTTACCCTACAAGTCCTCTAGCTATAACCACAACTCAGGAAGCTCCACGGGAGCCATCTGATATGCTGGTGTGGATATCGGTGCCGTCTCGGGGTAGAAGTCAATGTGAAAGTCCACCTCTCAGTGAGGAGGTCGACCTGGAACATCATCCGGGAAGATATATGCATATTGGTCCACCACTATTGGATAACTCTGACAATCCACAGCCACTGCTCCAAGGGTATGGCTAGATAACTGAGGAGTGATCGATTGCACTCTCCTCGTTGTAAGTCCATTCGGTGCTGCAAAGGCTCCTTTCTCACCGAATAAGATAAACCATGTCCCATCTATGCAGACACCCCAAAATTTTCACCTATTATAGTTAATCTAATAATGGACTATAGATAACAAGTCCTTACCCAAGATGACGTCATAAGGCCTCAACACCACTTCTAGGAGATCCCAGCCGAAGATCTAGCCTCTTAGAGTAAGCTCACACTACCAACACTAGTTTTTAATCGTGGAATCTAATCTCGTGGGAGTCTCTAGCTGTAAGGATCGAGCCAATGGATCTATATGAATCTCAATGCTCTGAACGAGTGTAGTGACCATAAAAGAATGACCGACACCTATGTCTATAAGTACAACAACAAATGTGGAGTAGACATGGATCATACCTCATATCATATCTGGAGCTCTGTGATCGTTTGGCTCAGCAACCTGGAGCCAAGCATCCCCCAACCCTCTTGCTCCATATGGTCGGGGTTGACCACCTGGTGGTGGTGGCGGTAGCATCTCAAATTGTCGCCCACTTCCAGCTGCACGACCAGCTCCTCTACCACATATGGATTCTCCCTGCAGACATCCACTGTCTAAAGATTGTTTATACCTGGGTAGTCCTTTACCCATTTGTAGATCATCCATACGGTGGGTCAGAACGTGACGAGCCATGTGACCCTGCCTGCCGCATGCGTAACACTACCCGCTCCGGGTATGACTGGATCCACCTTGGGTTCCCCGCACAACTGAACCGGACTCATGTGTTATTCCACCTGTAGATATACTCCTCTTGGACCTCCATGACATATGTTTACTACCAGGTATAGAATAATTTGATATGTGATGATTGGTGGTGGGTTTTTCTCTTAGTGACTGCTCAGCAAGGAAACCCTCCACTAAGAGATCTCGCTCTAACACCCACGCCTACGTCGACATGCTGAGTGAGATCATCGAAGCCTCGATCTATATCCTATGCGCCTAATCAATGGTTCGGGCCCTGAAAAATGGATCCCCAACCGTATATGTGGGGTTACATGAGAGGATAGTTAACCTTGCTATGTACTAATCCACAGTCATGCAGCCTTGCAGCAGATGATGTAGCTCCTAAATGCACACAATGAGAAGAGTCACTGGGACAAACACTGCCCAAAACATGTTCTCGAATTCTGCCCAGAGAAGCATCACCATGTCGTGAGCCTAGAGCATCATGATCCACCATCTTCCTGATGATTCGTGTAGAAGGATTGTGGAAAGGATCACTAAGAAATCATTTGGTGTCCCTACCAGTCAAAAGACTCTCACTACAGCCTCCAACCAATCTTCACCAGCCTATGGGACCATCTCTCCCCTAAACCCGGGTGGCCTCTGGTGCTGGTACTCTTGCAACGCACTCAAGCGGCAAGCACCCTCAGCTATTAGGGCTAGTGGAATTGGTGAACTAATGTGTAATGGTATCGATTGTGCCTTTGCTGGTGCATCTACTAGAAGAGGGCCATACACCGAGGCCTTGTCGCTCGGTGGACTAACAGTGCGTACATCTCTCGAAACCCTATCTGGATGTCTTCATAGAGGCATCCTAAAAATAAATATGTGCGCCATGGTCAAAAATTTATTCCTGGTGAGATGACTCAAAGAGTTAACAAATAAGACTCATAAAAACACACACACAATCAGTGTTTTCGTGCACTCAGTCATAAATCAAAATTCAAGGTCCGGGTGTATGGATACGTTGGTTGACACACCAAAACTGGTTTCCCGATACTAATACCCACACTCACTACACATAACACTATTTTTGTTAAAGGAAATATCAGATTTCTATGTTATATGATAGAACCAACTCCTCTGATACCAATTTATCAAGACCTATCCCCTGTGTCCCGGGCCGTGACTACCCCAATCCCACCTTCCATAGGCCAGGGGGTGGCGACTAGCATCGAAAGGCGTAATCCATAAAATTGGGAAGGAATTTCTTTTATATCCTGTAAACACACTCAACCAAGCACACAGAAAGATAGTAACACAATTAAACTGTATAACAAAAAGAGTGCTGAATGTGATAAGGGCCCAGAAATACATTCCAAACACTAGTGATACAAGAACAACTAAAATAAAATACATCATTAGAAAGAGAAAACTAGATACTGGGTCATCCTCCGGGGTTCCCACCTAAAGGGTGGGTACAAATCACCTCCAAATCACTCTACTTCTACCCTTATCCTTTGTATATTGTCATGTCGTATGGTCCACCACCAGGCACCATCCAGGCATGGTACCATCATCCTCAGTCCGAACTATCCATCATCTGCATCAAACACTATGATGTGCGGGTGTAGCCCATGTAGGGGTGAGTATAACGATACTCAGTAGGGACCCTGAGATCCTCAAGTACTCAAAAAATCTTCAATGGAATGAAACAACTGATAACCATACTTTCGTATAAGCCCATACATATACCTAAGTTATGAATAAACCTGTCTCAATCATGCGGAAAACACGTAGTCCATCTCCAATTCCCCAAGATCAACTATTCCACAAAGGAAGTAAATACCACGAAGGAAAGTACTACATATATATGCCACGGTGAGGAATACCACTAAAGTATTACCATTAAAGGAAGTACCACATAGGTATAGACTTTCCTCATATTATGTATAACTTAAGTACAATAGTAGAGATGATTATATGTAACTAATAAATTATCTTATTCAGTTATGTGGATCTGATACTGTCCCACACAGGATCGATCGGTGCTAACCCACACATGATCACTCTAAGTGATAACCCACACATGATCGCTCAGTGCTGACCCACATAAGATCACTCTATGTGTTAATCCACACCTGATTGCTCGACGTGATGACCCACAAAGGATCGCTCGGTGCTAACACACATAAGATCAAAATAAGTGATGACTCACACAGGATCTCTCTAGGTGTTGTCCCACACAAGATCCCTCTATGTGTTGAACCACACAGGATCACAATAGGTGTTTCCCCACACAGGATCACACAGTGCAGACCCACACAGGATTGCTATACATTATTCACGTCACATCCAGCTACTCGGTATACGCACTAAGCCTAATCGTCTACAATAGGATCCGCTCCACAAGTCACTAGTCGAGACTCCAACTTCATCGAAGTCCAACAAGGATATATCCCAAATGACCTCCATATCATATGGGTCTGAACGAAATAGGCAATGCATCATTTGGACGCCTGGTCTGTCAATTATCAGCCTTTTTTTCCAAGGTCCTGATTAGATTTCTTCTCAATCCAACAAGATCCTTCCCCATCATCATCCAAAACACCAATGGGGTACACCAAATGTACCCTCTCGCTCTAAGGTTTCTGACGCCAATGACGTTTCACCAAAAAAACATATAGTGCCAATGTTATGGCCCAAGTAATGTATGGGGTCGTATCTGGTCTGGGTCCAGTCCGACTCAGTCGGACCGACCCGGCATGGATTGACCTGGTTTGGGTTGACCCGCCCGACCCGTTGGGATTGGCCCACTAGGTCCGGTCTAGCCTACTGGGTGGCCCATCCTTTTGGGTCTGGCCTGGAAAGCTGTGAGGGCCGCGAGGCCGCAGGGGTGTCGCGAGGGCGTGAGGAAGCTAGCTAGCGGGGATGCTGTGAGTGAATGGGGCAGCTCGGTTGCGGTGGTGCCGTGGGGCATGAGGACGCAAGGTGGCTTGGCAGAAGATGCTTTAAAAAAAGTGTGGAGGTCATGGTGTGACTCGTCCAGGGTGGATTGGTTGGGAGGTCGGAGGCCGCTGATGCCATGGGGCAGCGCGACGAGGCCGCGGGGTGGTGCGGCGTCGTGCCTTTGTCGGCGGTTCTCAAGTGCCATTGGTGCCAACCACCAACACCGGTCTCTGTCACAAATGTCACCTTCTTTCATCACAATGGATACACCATTCAAGAAGAACGATGGAGTGGTCGGTCCATGTTTGGTTGGCCTGCACCATCTATGATAAAACAGTATAAAATGACTAAAAAGAAAAATAATATCAAGTAAGGGTAAAGAAAATAATTCAAACACCCTTCCTACATCGTTCATTTGATTCATTGGGGATTGTCCGCAGGTAAGGAGAAAATGTTGTTGGGAATAGATGGATGTTGGTGATGTCGGTGTTTTGTTGATCATCAATTCGTTGACATTTAAGATGTTCCTTGTCTGCAAATGTCCCATGGAAGAAGTCAGAGTCGAAGTTGGAATTCTTCGTTGGGGAGATTTCTCCCAAGGCTCCTTCCTCCCAATTTCAAAAAAATGCCATGTAGCCAACATAATATATTATGATGTCTATTTAGTTCATTGGCATAAATTCAAGAAGGCATGATTAATTAACTGAGTTGGAATAATAAATATTTGAGGAGTTGAAGAGGCTCCCCTACATTTAATAATATGTTTGAGGGTTTCTCCCATTAAACTGGAGTTTAAGGGGGTTTATACTCTAGTGGTCCCCTCCACCATAACCTCTCAAGGGATGCATGGTTCAGGTGGTCCCCACCCCTGAAATATTCAAATGGGAGTTTCAAAATAAAACAAAAATAAAATATTACACCATTTTATTTTATTTTTATTTTCTCACGAATAGGTGAAAAACATACATCCACCATCGTCCTACTATGGTCATGGTGAAGGTATCATTATGAGAATACCGGCTCTGTGAGTTCAACGGTGTCCTCCGATTTCAATTCTGAGAACCATTTCAAAAGTTACAAAAACTCGCTCACAAGTTTATTGAAAGTACCTAAAAAATGTACAGAAATTAATTTTAGGCACACTGGGCCTTAGAATCACGTGCAGTCAATTTTCACGGACTCGCAAAATTCTCATTTAATTTTAAAAAAATTAAATTTAAATTTTGTGTATTTACATATTATATAACGAATTTTATAAAAAATTAAAATAAGTGATCATGAGTAACAACTGATAAACAAAAAAAATTGAATTAATTTATAATACAGGTTAAGTTCATTTCTCACCTAATCCTGGCCCATCATAGTCAGTGTAGTCGATTTATAACCCATTGAATGAAAATTTAGTAAAGAAATTCTTTTCCTCGAATGTAGACATGATATACATCTCCTTTAAATGTAGCATAATAATGATATATTAATTATATAATTGTTTAATAACATTTTATAGGTTTATAAATGTAAAATGAAACATTTTTTTAAATTTATTTTAATTTCAAATTTAATTACATAATCAGTTAAGCCCATGTGATGTGTTTTGGAAATATTTGTTTCATAATTAAAAAAATGAATTTTCTAGGTTGATCATTTTCAATGGGTCAATTTTTATATCATATATAGTATAAAAATAATTAAATAATAATTTTTTTATATATCAAAAATAATTTTACCCTCATATATGAAATTTGGGTATGAATAACAACATATATCATCTTTCCCTGAGGTGGTCCGCATGTACACACGAATGTTTTTTTACATTAATTATGAACTAGAAAAAGAAATGAAAGAATATATAATATTTATAGAGTCAATATGTTTTTAGGAACATAAAATATCTTCATTAAATTCATCAGTATTGTAATACAAGAGAGTATGCATTCAAAAAATGTTGAATAACACAATGCGCACAGAATAGTTCATACATATGATTGTCTGATGAACCAATTTTCAATGATTAGAACGCTGTTAAGATAGATGAAATACCATAAACCCAAAATCATAATTATGTCATGAATAATATATATATATATATATTAATTATATTATAATATGAATCAACAAAATTATGTGATGAGAAATGAAATTGTTTGGTTCGTGGGGAATTAGTCCGTACATAAACACAAACGATGGTTTATTTTCCTATTTGATATAAAACAAGATGAAAAGGGTATTGAAATTTAAATAATAAGATATATGTATATGGGGGATACTTATTCTATTATATTGTAATAGTTAGATTATAATTGAATGAGGAATTACAAGAAGTTAAGAACACTCATTTGAGATGATTACCACCTATTTAAAGAACCTCCATTAAATATCACTCCAAGGACCCTAGGGATGGTCTATTACGAAAATATAAATAGAATGACTATGTAGAATTTAATAAGAGGTTTTGGTATGTCATTTTAGATATATGGGCCATAAAGTGCGAGAAAGAGACTAGGGGTAGATTATTTATATTAGAGAGGTGAGGGGAACCCATATAATTACACAAAATATTATATAATATAAAAAACAGTTAATGTACAAGTGAAAAAATGATATATATCAACTTTGGGGTGAATATTAGTTGAAATAATCTCATAGAATACAGTATATACAATTTTACATGATTATTTTACCCTTATCTATCTATTTTAATCTCATGTTAACCCTTTTAGTGCTTATTGTGATTACAATGGGTTTTTTACTTTTTATTGGTCATAAGATTTACAATAAAAATAAACAAGACCCATAATTGAACAAAATATTATATTATATACAATAGAAAATTTATCTTCCAAATATAATATTTTAATAAATTATGAATCACCAAGTAATATTTTATTTTTCATAAAATACCATTAGAATCATTTTCAAGACTATTCACGTAATTGGCTTCTAAAAATTATCAATGCAATAGTGTAGATAGAATATAAACTTTTATACCATCTATAATATATTTTGTTTTTCAAAAATGTTATTGGAACACCATATATTTCACAAAAAGTATAACTTTTAGAGTTCGTAAAGTCTATTACATTATTTTTCTTCTTCATACAAAAACACTATGTCAACATTGTGTAAGCATTTTATGTATTTTAGTTTTATCTACAATGATAATAAATAAATAAATAAATAATAATACTAAATTATTCATTATCAAAATTCCCTTTTTGAACCATTTTGAAGGAATTTATATCATTTTTAGAAATTATTATTGATGTTGAAAGAAATAAGAAATTTTGGAATTTGCCTATACATAAAATAATATAAATTTATTTTATAAATAAATATTACCCTAAAATAATATATTTTGGATAATATGATTTGTTTGGATTAAATAAAATAAACTAATGAAATATAGAAAAAGTGATTGGATTATTTTAGAGCCCTATATCATAGATCTAACTTTATTCTATATATTTTTACCACTATGAAAGTGGAAACAGTTTTTACAAATGTATGATATAGTTTGAACAAATACCATTTTTGTAATTATAAACTTATTATTTTTTTATTCCAAATAAAAAATATAATTTATCAAATAAAATACTTATATGTGAAACAAATTATATTGATAATAAACCAATAAAATGAATCCAATAACAGGTTTCCCAGAAAATGTATTTTTATGAATATAAAATTTTTCATTCAAATACTAAGCATAATTTCTTATATAGTGGCCTCAATTGGATAATTTTTAATCAAAATAATATAATGAAATCTTAAATTTAATTCTAAAAAGACACATTTTAGATATATTTATAAAAATGATATTTTTCTAAAAAATAATAAATTTTTCATTTTACACTAATAATTTAATCTTTTTAGATAAATCCCTAAATATTCACTTATAATAATTTATATTAGTTTATTTTAAATGATATATAATATTTTTTGTAAAACTAAACTTATAAATCTGGATGAAGTTAATTATAATATTTTATCTTAATAAAAAATTAAAACCATTTGTTATGAACTTTTTTATCGTAACATGACATAAATAAAAATTTAGTGTATAGTTGTGGGTTTACCTGAGTGGTAAAGGCTACTCGTAATCCTAAATCAGACCTGAGATGAAATCTGAGTGGGAGAGAATTTCCACAGGCATGCAGAGACATATGCATGATGCAAGATGTAGTTAATTCATGATGCAAGCAAAACACAGACATAGCGATGTAGGCAGTATGATGAAGGCATGATACTTTATTGGGAATTCTGGAAAGTTGGTTGGCCATTGGGATATGTAATAGGATTCATTCCAATTGGGCCTTCAGGGTATGTACTAAATAAATAATGATTTATGGTTTGTCTATCCCTTAGGTGGGTGGGGGTGGATCTGACTTACATATTTTGGCCTATGTGAGTGGTATGTGTGTGTTTAATGTAATTTTCCTCGAAAGAACCAAATGTATATAAAATTATAGTTTTATATATTAATAATTAACAATGAAATTTTTATTTTGTAGGACTATTTTATTAATATTTCATCATTTTATTTCTTTATTTCATATCCATAAATTGAACATCTTGTTTATAACTATCATATTTGATATGATGCTATATTAAAGTCTATATAATCTTGTTATTGTATGTCATATACAATGTCAAACACATTACTATTTTATATTCATGTAGTATTACAATTATAATTTGTCTATATATAAATTAGTTTTTATTCTATAAAAAACATTAAAAATAGGTTTTGATTCATTTATTTATATATATTGATATTAGTTACAAAATATTCAAATAAAATCTTGTAAATTTGATTCTTTATAAATAATAAACATCATTGATATTATCTAATACAGATTACATAATCATTTTTTCATAATTATTAGTAATTGTGGTAAATATTTATCACCTCAGTTTAGAGAACAATTTTTTGAAGGGGTATAAATAAAGGGATTGGACTTCAAGATAACAATGAATACATTACTAAACAAAAATTTATGGCTAGATTTTGATATTAACCATATAATGAAAAATTATTTTTTAATTCAGATCCACTATCATAGTTATTAAACATTCCATTATTAAATTATTATATGTACTTCAAAATACACCCTTTCCCTCAATTATAAAATGACACCAATTTTATTCTTTGTTTCACACCTATTGATACACATAGCTCATTAAAGACATATCTATTAAAAACCATCATCCCCTTGACTTATATTCTTTTTTAAAACCATGGGACCACCATATAAGGATTAGGCTTTAAGCCATATATTATTTTACAATAAAGAGTTATATCTTTAAACCTGGTGTTTTCATTTTAATTCCTCCTTTACCTCCATCAAATATTCTATATCAATGTTCACTGAATAACATTAATATATTACATATACTGTAATTTAATTTTTATAGTTTTAAAACCCTTATTCATATCATTTACATCCAATTGAAAAATCATCTCTTATGCTTATGAACATCCTACCATCTCCATATAGTGGTGTAATTCATTTTCCATCAATAATTTACATGGGTGGTTAAAAAGATATAAATAATTAAATTCTTTTCTATTTACAAAATAAAAATAATTTTATAAATATAATATATTATCTACATTCTTATCCTTACAACCATTTAAAAAAATTCAATGTTACTCGTACACACATGTGGATTTCCACCTCCACAATGTTATGCGATGTATTTATTATCATTAATTCATGTGTGATTATAAATATATATATATAATGAATATATATTATATTCATATCATTTTCAATATTCTAGATATTATTAAACAATGAGAAATGTTACTGCACTAAAACTACCAAACAAAAAATTACATGAAAAATGAAAAATTTAACACTGAAAAATGATGATTTTAACAAATAATTTGTAATAAAGGAAAATTGAAATTTTAAAAAGAATCATATAGGAAATTAAAAATATGTATATGAAAGTGATTTATATTTATAATATATTTAAATTTAATATAGTTGAGATTCATTTCACTTACAAATAATGTCATACCTGTGGTAATTATTGATTTTTCATTCTCATCCTTATTAGTGATTCTTTAGGTTTAATATTTCATTTAGGAAATAATATGATAAGTATATATTAATCCAAAAATATTTTATTCTCATGTATTTATATCCATATAATTCAATTTTTCTTTCATTTTACTCGCTCTATGTACTCATGACACTGAATGAATGTTTTTTTGGAAAACTTCCTTTACATTCTATTCCACCGAGAATGTTATTATTCAATGTCCATATATTATTTAAAATGTTTTACATATATTTATTGAAAATTAAATGATTTATAAAATAATTTTAAACAAAATATTTACTTTATATAAATAATACTAATAAAAATATTCTTGTTATTTTCCTAATGAGGTTTTTTTAATAAGGGCATGAACTGAATCTTCAATTTCATGAATACAAACAAAATTATTTCCACTACATCAACATAAATTGTTGAATTTAATATTTCATAAAATTTTTAAATCAATGTTTTCAATGAAAATATTTTCCTTAATATTTAGGAATTATTTAGTTTTTAAATATTTGATTTCAAAATGAAGAGGATTGTATCATAAAAAATGACAAAGCCATCGTTTAAAATTATTTTCAATTATTAAAACCTCATTTGGTGGATATATTGGTTTACTAGGGATAAAATATAATGGTACCAAATTCAAAATTAATTTTAATGCCTTATAATCATATTTAATGGTGTTATTTAAAAAAATTATTAATTCCATTTATTCTAATATGAATTATTATTGATTATGAAAGAATGTTCATTTACACGTATTGTTAAATAAAATTATTGGTGAAGTGAACTAATTATGTGATGGATTGGGATCATAATTTCATAGTTCCTCCATTACATAGTAGGATCATCAGACAAAACATATAGGGTTTTTACAATATTTTATACACACTTATGTATGATTTCTTGAAATGAGGCCTCCATAGAATGTTTAAGTTGTCCAACTTTATGAATTCCATTACTATGAAATTATTTTTTGATATTAATTTGATTATTTGAAAAATTATGTTATCCATATATATGAATTTTTTCCATGTGATTATTTACATAATAGTATTTGATAATAATTTATTCCAACTATATTACTCGAGCCCTGTTTATTATATGATATCTTCCACTGTATGAATTTTTTTACTAGGAATCCGAGATCACAATTTTGTATTTTATCCTTTCCATAGGATTCAAATATGTATAATATTATTGAGATCCATAGATATTTTATATGGATTTATATTTCTCTAAAAAATAAATTTTGTATATATATTTTTTTCAGATGTTATGTGAAATTCATGAATATATCTATTATTCCCAGAATACAAAAATATTTTATCCCTTGGGATACTGGTACTTTTATCATGGTCCAAAATAAATTATCCACTAGTTATAGGATATTTGGTTTAAGGTCGTTAAATTTTTTATAACAGAATGATTTTTTTTCATCATTAGGATCTAGATTTATGAAAACAGTGATTTGATAACCTAACAATATGAGAGACTCTAAGGATATGTCTATGACTAAGATTATATCATATTTTTGTTCTTATATTATATATTTTTATATTCACCTAGAAACTACATCATTGATTGGATTCAATAAAGTGGATGCGGCTATATCATAGATGCACTGGGCGTAAAAATTATAAAAGATCTATGTTATGTATTAACGTGATCATTACTAGTGTATAATGAGTAGATCTAAGAACGAACACCAATCTAGAAACTCCATGGGGATATGCATCTGATGATTCACATGCATATTTACAATAAATTATAAAATAGTTTGAAATATTTTTTATTTAAAAATAAACATAATGATAAAAATCTTGTGATAATGAGATTGGTTTTAGATAAATTTACAATTTCTGTAAATCATTTCCCTAGGATAAAAATTCAAAATTATAATTTATAATATCACAATCTAATCATGTATATTGCATTATTTAAAAAATAGTTCATAGTAGAATTAATAAAAAACATATCAATTCATTCAAACTATATATGGGTTTTCCTCATTGAATAGTCATTGAATATGGACCTAGGGATGAATCAATTATAACTATATTAGGGAATATGATGAAGATAATGACCAATAATATTTCATGTATAGGGAATCCTACAAATCCAAAATGCGTTGTGACAATGTTATCCAATTTGATACATTTAGATCCTCTATCATTCAATGGAACCAATAATATATTATTACCATTGAAATGGATAGGTTATATATATATATAAGTTTTTTATTTATGAATTAATGAAAGTCAAAAGGTTATTATTTTAGTTTACTATCTCATAGATAATATTGAGAAAAAATGTAATTGGATTCAAAACACTTGGGGTGTGGAGGAAATATAGATCATAGAGATAAGGGATTATAAATAACATTTTTTGGGAAATATATTTGATTATGAGAAATGAGAATATATGAGATGAAAATTCCAATGTCTAATAAAAATGAAGAGAAATGTGTTTCTATGTATAAATACAAATCTTCAAGTTTACTACGTCATGTTTTGAACAATTTAAATAATCCAAAGAGTTTGATTGAGTGCTTTTTTGATTGGATAATTCCAATCCATTGAAGAGATCTAGACTCCCAAATAGTCCTAGTATACAAGTACATAATATCTTGTTCTATAAAGGTATATTAAAAAGAAATCATGTATTTTAACTTATATATACAAAATAAATTATGTGGATGATCGGTCACCTCATAAAGAAAAATGTGGATAAGAGGAAAGATTCGAGGTGGAATTTACAGCCCGTGATTCTTGTAAAAGGAAACCCAATGTATATATTTGAATGGAATACATGTTTTACTCAATTACGAATGGAAGGGAAATCATTCTCATGGTATTAAAGACAAAATAGAGTACATCAAAGTATAGTGCATTGTCATTCAATGCATGGGGAATAATTTTTAAGATACCCCCAATGTGAAGAGAACATAACAAATATGAGACCAAGTGGAGATGCCCAAGATTATTAAATTACCACAGTTTATATTATTGATCCTAGAAATGTGGCGGTAGGTTCTTATATTTTTTATATAATGATATCTAATTAGTTATTCAATTCTAGATCATCACACTCATTTATGTCAGTAATGTTTTCTATAGGAAATAAATATTATGATGGAAAAGAAAATATGGTGTTATTAATCAATAAATTTAGTGGAAATATAATTTCTAATAATATATTTCATTAAATACATATTTTGATACTTTGTAATATGTTAATTTTATGTTTTATTATTATACTCATGGCATACTTTGATATAATCCCTTGTATAGATTATTTTTCAACGTATAATGTAAAAAATTTATTGTTAAGAGATGGAGATAATGATTTTAAGGATGATATATAATTCATTGTTTTTAGAATATAGACTTCATCATCTAAATAATGCATGTATCCACACCAGCATCTACCGTATATGAAATAATAGGATATGAATAGAAGACACAAACTATGGATGAGAAATATAACCCTAAGATAGAATATGATATTATTTATCAAGAATATAATGATGTGTTTTATAAATAACTATAGAAAAATCTATATGAGAATATTATTGAGTATCTATTGAACTCATATTTAACACAAAACATATAACTTAGACTCCATTAATAATTAAAACATATTATATAGTGGATTTAATGAATCATATTCAAGAGTACTGTTATATGGGATTCCTTCTCCCAAGTGTTTCTCATTTGGGAGTTCATGTTCAATTTATGAAAAAAAGCATATATGATTTTTTTATTTATTATAGATAAATAAACTCATATATCATAATAAATAAGTATTCTTTTACTCATATTGATTAACTAATTGATCAATATCTAGGATATCAATGTTTATATATATATCTCTTCATAATAGGTATCATCAATTACAAATTATTAAAAAATTTATTCAAATGTAAAAAATTCTTATATGTGGTTGAAATTATGAGGATATAGTAATACCATCTTGAAATGAAAAATGAAAAATATTTTTTATGTATATTATGAACATATTATTGATGATATATTTTGATAATTTAATTGATATATTCTTTTATGATATATTTGTATAATAAAAATGTTATTAATAGCATATGATTCATTTCATAACCGTTATTGAGGCTCTTAGAAAAAATGCGTTATAGGGGAAATTTATAAAGTGTGAATTTTTTCTATAGGCTGTCCCTTTTCATGAAGGTATTTTCTCCAAGGAAATAATATTAGTTTAATAGTCAATGATCATGTTAGTCAAATAATGGATGATATCGTCAAATATAACAAATGTTCATAGTTTCCATGGATTATTAGGTTACCAGAAATGATTTTTCAAACAGTTTCATTATTAGAGAACCCATTATACAAGGTGATATGCAATGGGTTTTTTGTTCATATAAATAGAGGAATGTAAAGAATATTTTTATTAATTACAAAGGAGGTTAATTAATGGACAAGGTTTTGAAATTTCCATCTAGAGGGTATTGATTTTTGATATATAATGACCCATGAATGAATTGAATTTTATATTTCCCTATGAATAATGATAATGTTATTAATTATACATCATGGAAATTAAAAATAAATGAATAGAACTATCCTACCCATGTTCATTAGTTTGTAGCCCTAATTGTTTCATTGAGTATATAGAGGAATTATCTATATGGTGAAAAATGTAAGATATATATTGATAAAAAGATATTAAAATACCTATTTTCATAGAAAGATATGAATTTGACGAAAATGAGATTGGTATGAATACTTATGGATAATGATTACTCAATATAATTCCATCATGGAAAAGATATCAATTTATTTAGTGCATTGAGTAATAAATTTCATGGAGTTATAATTAAGATGTGGATTACAATGATTTTTTATTTATTGACATAATAGTGGTGGATTAGGGAATTACTAGGGATGGGGAAAATCAATCGATTTAAAAAATATTTCTAGTCCATCCTTATTAGATAAGTTTAAAATTCCTCGAAGGATGATAAGAGTTTACCAAAATATGTTTAAGTAGATAACAAATATAAATTGAAAGATCTTGTTTAAGAAGACTGTTTATTGAAATATTGAAATATTTTATGTTTTTCATCCATACAAGTGCGGAATAGAGATTTAATAGAAAAATAAAAATCCAAAATTTCTCTATAAACTAAAAAATCACAAATATGTATATGAATTAGAGGGAATATTTTCAGTGTAATAATATGGAAATGGAGTGTGTATAAAATTTTCTTCCCCCGATTTCTTATACCATGATAGTTTACTATTTCTGAATTGTTTCCAATTGGTTAATTGGTGTAACTAAAAACACATAATAGTTTTGTATCCAATGGGACCAACTTTTTATATGTAGTTGATCATTAGGGATTTTGAACAATGATGTTTAAGAACTCTGATTTTCTGAGAGGATGGGAGGTTGGGATCATCATACCCTTTTGGGGGAAAATTGTCGCATACATTGAGACTTTCTTATAGATTTATGATATTTTCATGAATCCTTTATTAATTCCCAAGTAATATGTGTGTCATCCCATGATTAGTAATCAATTATTATCTTGTCTACAATTTGGAATCATTTGTATGTAACAAATATTCTCAAAAAATGATGAAATCTATATATATCCAAGAATCTATATTGATAGTATCGTATTATACAGTACATATAGATTATTTTCCCATTATTACGATGATTCTAGTTTTCTATCCACAAAGTGTGGAACTCTATAGATTATTTTCACCCAAAAAGGAAGTGGTCACTCTAGAAATTATCATCATATAGAGAGATATGAATTATTTGATGTTGGGATTGAACCCATAAATTGTCTTCCTACATATAATTATGACATGAATCAAGTCCCACATATTTTAGTTCCACTTACTGGGGTACATCATACCTTTGATTTTCATATGATGAGGTCTCAACCATATAGTTTAAAGTCCTGTGGAAATGATGTCTAGGATAATCGTGCCTGGCCAATGTTTAGTGTAGGACTTATGTTAAACCATCCTAAATAATCTAGAAGGGATATGAGTTTCCAAGATAAATTATACCCTACAATGGATATGAGAAAAAATAAAATGGTTGATTTAAGAGTATGATTATAACCATAGGGAGGCATCCTACATAACCCATTTGGATGGTAACAAAAAATTCCACATTGTTCGATAATCCTTGCGGGGGATTATTTATCTTTAAGAGGATTGGTTGGGAGAAAACTCTGAATATGTTTACCCCCTATGAGAAAGGACATGAGTGATATATTATATCATGATTATTTGGTTCTAAAATTAGGGTTTAATCTGGAGTAGGATACTAGAAATAACTGAATAATTATTTGGGATTATTTTTATTGAGTGTGTCCATTGAGCTCAGGGTCCATGTGGGATTCCTACGTATCCCAGTAAGAAGGAATAAGAGTTCTCATATTTCAAGCCATTAGGTGTATTGTTAGAATGTAAGGATCACAGATAACCTCTAATACCATGTGATTAACCCTCAATCCAAGAAACATGTTCAAAAAGAATATTTGAAAACTCACAAAATTTTACACTTTCGCTAGTGTAAGAGGATATGATTATGACAGATGAGGTCGGGTCAATGACATAAGAGGACAATGATATGGGGGAAGAGGTGGGGGCTACCATAGTAGTGTTTTGGGATATTGTGGAATCAGTTATGGATTTGACACTTCCCTTTCATCACTTGAAATTAGACTTGGGTCCATGATACTGATGTAATTAAGGGGAGGGACGTGGAGGTGGAGTGGAGCACGTAAGAAACCTCCCACAAGAATGGATAGGGGATTACACTTGGATGGTTACCCTATAATGTTTCGTTCTACTGGAGGAGGATATATTTCTCTATTGAAATTAAAATAATGAGTGATCCTAACCCTCCCTACTGCAGACAGAATGTTCCATGTTTGAGAGATGAGAAGGTCCAGCCATGGTTTAACCCATTATCCTTCATATCATGAAATCCCCAACATGAGGAATAGGGTAAGTGTCATGTTGAACATTGGGAAACATTCCTATATAGGCCCTGAAAACCCTAACCACCCCACATAACATGTTAAGGTATCATTCGACCAAAGTACTACATTCTTGAATAGAGGACATGTGGGTCTTCCACTCACCAATGTTGTGAAAAGTTGGGTGACTTGGTGGCAGATACATCTTGGTCCCATTTAACCAAGGGAAAGGATGAAATAGGATCCATAACACATGTTTTTTTAGAAAAAATATCAAAGGGATACCCACATAGTCTCTATTAATAGGTTCCCAATGTATGTATGCTACCCGGTTGGGTCGTGCATGGCCTAATAGAAACTCAGATGGCCTCACATAGGAAGAAAATGGATGGGTGAGCTGAATAAGACTTAATAAATAAAACAACATGTTGGATGAAATATGGTTATTCTATCACCTAAACACCATGGGTATCTTATAGTGTCCTTTTAAGTGTCTTGGGTATATCCTTTCTTAAAGGAGGATCCTTGTATAGGTGACTACTTCTTATGGAAGAAGGATCCTCAAAAAGGTATCATGTATTCAGACCCATAAGGGACATTGATCTGACTTATCCCATTAATTATATATTCTCACATGTTTTATACATCTACAAGATTAATTTTGGAGGAAATAGTATATTTTGGTACACAATTAGATATCTGGGGAAACATTTTATTTTTCATTTGTTCAAATGAGGAGCCTAATGGTCTTGTGTGTAAGAAAGAAAGGGACCTAGTCTAAGGATGTTTTTGACATAAGTCCACCACATTGGTCCTTGGAGTTGATTTCCAACATTTGTTAAGAAGGAATACTTGGTTGTGCAAGTCCTCATAGTAACTATAACTCATATGTTTTTGAAGGAGGAAGGCTATGCCTTTTTAGTTTCACTGAAAGTAGCTATGTTGGCCCCTTCACATGCTTCTAATATATGTGTTTGTCCATTTGGTTAAGGATCTTGGTTTCTCCTAAGAATTCATGATACATTAAAATATTCAACATTCTCTTCTTTATCATTATTAACTCATATATCATAAGGGAGTGTAAACAACCCCCCCCCCCTCAGAACTGGATCTAAAATGAAAGAGGGACTATTCTTGTTGTAAAAGGTATAGAGGAAATATTATGAAGGATAATGGATGAACCACACAGGTTCTCTGTATACTATTCCCTCATTGGTCATTGGTGTAGGCAATTTTAATGGGTGAGTGATGTAGTCTGGAAGTTCCTATAAACACCTACTTTCCTTTTGATATTTCATTACCTGATGTTTCTGATTTTCACTCTCACTGCATAGCTTGTTCATCTGGCTTCATCTCATAGTTCATTAGTAATAATTAATCTTTATTTTCTTTTATGAATGTATCCTATTGATTTTCGTAAGGTACATCCACCCAACTGATTGGGATGAATGGAGTCACCATTGTTTAAAGGGTTGCATGAAGTCACCATGTCGAAAGGGTTGTGCAAAGTCGCCTTAGTTGAAAGGTCTATATAGAGTCACCTTGTCAAGGGAACTTCCAGGGGACATTAATTTTCAAAATTAATTAAATATTATATGTTTTATTTCAAAATTTATTAATTTAATACATAAAATTTAAAAATAGAATTTATAGTCTTCATTCATTTTTTCAAGTGGTTGCTTTCATGAAATCAACATATGATACAATAGATCGTCAAATTGAAATGATCAAAGGTGTCAGACTATATTATTATATTGATTTTTAGAGAACCCATAATTATTCAGTAAGGGGATTGATTCCATATCAACATAGGTATCCATGAAGCGAATATGAGCCTCTATACTGGAATGGTATTCTTATGGATTCTCATATTCTAGCATTTAAGAAATAATTTCGTGAATCATGGTTTGTGAAACATATAACTACTCCTTGTACAAAAATCTCTAAAAAGGGTTTTGCAATCAAGGAATTAAAATTGTATGTTGATTGAATTATACATCACAGTGGACACTCTCCCAAAATGGAGTCACATATCAAAGATATATGACCTTATTTTTATGATTCAACCTTTTGTGCTTTGAAGATAGATCAATCTCAGGGATAGAAACAAGATTAGGATATCTGATCTGGATGGGGAGTTATGCCCGAGTGAATGAATGAATTATGGGTATACTAAATGTGTGCAGAGTTCATTTAAGAGATGAATATGTCTATACTCATGAGGCTATTTGGGTATGATAGACATATAATTATTATAATCCAGATATCATTCCGGTATTAATGAGCCGATGGATTCTACAAACAAATTATTTTTACATGAAACACGATGAACTCAACATCAATTTTTTGGGATGTATACCAAATCATTGATACTCCAATTCTTGGGGAAATGCTTGATAAATTTATCCCACCAAATACGACATGGGATGACAATTAGAGGATTCCCCTTTTTTCCTATCAGAAATTCAATATAGAAAGTAAGAACTAAAAGATTGATGTCCCCATATAAAGGATGATGTCTATACAGAAGTGTGGATGGATGTTTTTTAGAAACAACGAAATGGTCATGCCATACATATATGTGACTAACTATTTTCACCACTTCTGATAATTAGGGTACTTCCAGAACATTTTTGGCCCATAGTGGAGAAGAGTGAGTACAAACATTGGTATTACAATGTTTTCTTCAAAATTAATGATAAGGAAAACTTGGATGGATTCCTCGCCAAGTGGATAATAATTTATATTCTCCCAGTCCATGATTTTGGTGGTATTGTGAGGCCATAAACATTTTTTATTATCAAAAAATTAGTATAGTGAAAGCATTTTGGGTTGGCTACCCATTTTTAGCAATGATTTTCCACTTTTTTTCATTTTTACAATGGGAATACCCTTTTTAGACATGTGGGGTCATTTGAGAAGTTTTGGTGATCGATTTCAGTACATTTTATTTCATAACCATTTTTTGAATTAACTTAGATCCTCCACAATCAATTTTGCATGTTTATTCAAAATGTTCCTATGTTTTAGCCTTTAAACATAAGACCTGATGAGGTGTTGAAGTCAATAACTGTATATGGAATATTTACATTCATTCCATTTGGTGACCAAACTATTGGGACATTTTTCAGTAACGGTACTGAGAATAATTTTGAGATGAGGGTGTACATGATAACATTTGGTGAAATTGTGTTGGTATCCCATATTTATAGTTAGATTCTCTTTGAGTCTTAAGTTCCTTACTTGGATTCTCTAAAATATAAATTAATTCAATAAGAAAGAACCATTCCCCCTACGTATGTTATTAATGAGAAGTATCCAATGGTATCTTGAAAATTGGGGATCCTAATGTCTCACGAGGTATCCAAAATGTTAGTCCCAATACAGTTATTAGATGCATCAATCATATGAGAGTTTGGATATGTGAAGGTCTGGGTTTCTTCATACACTCATGGGGTAATGAAAAAGAACACATATTGGGTAGAGGACAAAAAAACAATTTTTCATGGTATGCATGGAATGAAAATTAGAACCAACGATGATGAAAAGGCTCCAAAGCCATCAAAATATTATCATAAAAAGTCCACAAAGAAAGATATGGTTAAGGAGATAAAACATATAGTTCCAAGGTGGGTCTAGTATCCATCATTGGAAGGGTGTTTTTTTCACCCCCTCATTATTATGAAGGAGTAAAGGGCCTGAAGAGGCTCTCCAATCAATGTTCACTGAGTTTTCTCCAATGTCAGCAGCATCAAATCCAAACTACATGTGACCCATAAAAATTTATTATTGGGAATGAATGAATATTGATATCAGGCTTCCAAGAGATTTTCTCCAGTACATCTATTGAATTCTAGAATTGGGTGATATTAAAGAATCATATTATTATCATCCTGATTATAATTTTGCTGAGGCAACACAATAAATAATAGAGTTTAAAGATTTCATAAATAAAAACAATGATCAATACCCGACCTCATAGAAATTATCAGACATGATTGAATGAGGTGTACTTGATGGGGTAATTTTTCATCTTGTGGTGGAATGGGACTGTTAAATTAAAAATTCTAATTTAATTATATTTTCTTCGTTCTATTTTCTACTGTATTATCCATCGTCATTAACCAAGAGATGATTTCATTTTGAATCATGACAGAAGAGAAGGAGGAGATGAATCAAAGGTACCTAAGTCACCAATGTATGTTCATGCTGACACCCCTATCTAGGTAATGGATGAGGCCCATGTGTCCCCAAAACTCTCTCCTGGTGGGAGGACCATGATGGAGGTGATGAAGCCGAAAATTCCTCAGCCTTTACCTTAGGTCCCTATTTCCCGAAAGAGAAGTACAGTCTATTCAACATCTTTTGGGAGGAAGCAAGAAATAGAGTTAAAGTAGATTTGATGAAAACATTAAATTTACTATTCATGGTACTATCCAATATTACAACTTTCTAGGGACATCATTCAAAAAATGTTTAACGTATTTGTAGAACCCACATTGCATTCCTCCATTAAGTGATCTTATACTAGTCCTTCAAAGAGTGTGAAGGATACTCATGGGGAGGTATGTATTTTAGATGATGATTCATTAACAATGATAGATGATGTGTCATAGGACATGACTACATCTTTTACCACATCTATAGAGAGGGAGGAGGTTCAAGATAATGTCAGATACACTACTTTTGGGTGTTATATTCTATTTGAAACATTCATAATCTAATTAAATTTTTGATCTATCACCTTCACTAGTGGGATATGCAAAAATGAACATTGATACTCAAGTTTCTCTAGAAATGATAAATGCAATGTAATGCCCTAACCCCAGTTACCCAGAGTTGGTGCATTATTACATAACATTGGCATGATCACAAGAAAGATCAAGTCTCGAAAGACAAATTAGTTTAGTAGCCTTGGAAATACTAGATACAATCATAAAGTTTTACATTACATCATAAAATAAACATCTTTTCTTCATATCCCCTCATACTATCCCTGCAGGTCATTCATAAATTACTTCTTCATAATCCTAGGAAAAATAAAACATTGAAAGGGGTGAGCTCAGATGCTCAGTAAGGATAAAATTATAGCAGAAGCTTTCATAGAAAAGAATAAACGCTTACGGAAATTTATAATAAAAGCCTTTTAAACATGAACTTCCACATATTATGGAAAAGATAAAATGAAATAATGCCATTTACTTATTCACATGGATATTATATTGGTCTAACAATCACATGCAATAGCAATAACCACTTTCATAATGATAGAATGCATAAATACAGAATATCATAACCACATAGCCAAGGACTCGTGCCATGACTACAAATAAGATTTTGCCAAGTCCTTATGCCAAGACACTAGTTTTTCTCATGAGACCTACTGACGCATCGAGGAGCTATAGAGGGATCCACCCATCACTTATTAAGTCTAATGCATTCTTCATATGAACAGGTTTAAACATAACATAATCATTCGTATTAAAACTATCATACGAAATGTCAATACTTTAACCACAAACCATGAATGGTATAAAAGTAGCACATCCACAGTCAAACATAACTCATTCGATAAAATATGGAAGATTGTATTGTATCACATTAACCTCAATCAAGAATAATGAAGGTTGTTTACATAGATCAAAATAATCATCAAAACTATTTGAGAGAAATATCCCCCTTTTTATTGAAATCATTTAAAAGTCACACTATTTGTCAAGAAGCCATTTAAAAATATATTTTTGAATCAAAGTGTCCCATACCACTTTGAAACATTTTAAAATGAGTTTTAATTTTAAAACATTTATTTCCATATAATAAAATCCTTAAAACCATTTTTAAAACATGGACATTAATGGGAAAGATTTAGATGAATAAGTCTTCAAAACATTTAAAAATGGTATTTTAGATAGAGATTCTAACCAAAAGAGAGACACTTGAATACAATTAATTGAGGTAATCAAAACATTTTAATATCATTAGAATAAAGGGATTCATGATATACTATTTCAATGTACATTATATACACCGCATAAAATTGATTTGGTGTATAACAACAAAGAAGTCTCTATGGAATTTAAATTGAGATGAAATCTCTCATAAAGGAATTATCCGTAGGTTAATGATAAATCAATGACATAGTTATGTGTGACAAATATAAATACACAAAATATGATTCGATATTTAGTGTAAATCAATCAAATTATATTCACACATAATCTTATAAAAACTACACCAATGAATTGGATGTTTAACTCAACAAATGGAGAATGAGTTAAAATTACTCTTATCAAATTCATATTGATGACTTGAGAAATTATCAATGGAGTGATTATGTGTATCAAAAGTATATCCACAGAAAAGGGGAGTGTAAATTATGACATAATAAAATTAATAGTTATTCCGCACATAATCTCGGAGAAAAATAATCAATGAGGTTTACGTAAAGCCGAATAAATAGAAATTGAAATTTAAAATTCCCCTATAGATTAGGTATCATAGGAAAAATACACCCAAGAAAGGAGGATCATACAATTATGATGTAAATACCCATAAATTAAAGTATATTACACAGTGAATACAATCATGGGCAGTACACATGCACCACATGCAATAAATAAGTGGTGAACAATGGAATTCTCACGAAATTAAGAGTGAGATAAGAAACCCCTTACCTTGTAATTTTCCTTGGTTGGGGGTAGGTTAACATCATTTATAATGTTGAAATAATTGTTATTAAATTATTCATGAATCATATACGTTAATATTATATCATATATGATCTTTTAACATTTCTTTGTTAATAATATCTTGGAATTATCGTCGTTTCGGGTGTTAACTTACCCATTTTCTTTTATATGTTTTGTTATGTAAGACATGTTTTTCATGGATAGGTTGTATCTTATTCATATACAGAATGATATAAATTTCTTAAACATTATTTTTAAATCATCAAATGATAATTATATATTAATGGATATGATGGAGAATGAATCTCATCGTGTTCGTGGAGACGGTAGTCCGTATGCACGCATGAGCGACAATATCATTCTTTTGATATTAAAATAATATATAATTGCATGGTATATCATATATACAGAATCATTATCATGTTATATTTATTATTTAAGTGAGTTAAACATCATTATTGTAACCACCCAAATAATAATATATTGAATAACAATTACACCACGACGTGGAGACGGTAAGCCGTACGTACGCACGTATGGTGACATGTTATTTAAAGGGTAGATAGAATACTGAATATGGTCATACTATATTTATAATAACATAATAGTATATATATAAGATACTGGAGTTATTATTTTAGAATGTTAATAACAAAGAAAGAAGAAGTGGAAGAAGAAAGGAACTTGAAAAGTGGTGGTGAAAACATTACCTCTTCTTCGGGTTCTTCCTTTTGATTTGATAAAAAGGGCTCTTTAGGTTGGATTTATGATAAAACAAAGGCCTCTAGGTTGTAGTTAGGGATGTTGAGATAGTATTTGGGCAGGGTTTGGCCGATCGAAAAGGCTTTGAGGATTTGGAAAAATGAGAAGGAGGAGTTCCCTTTTATAAGAGTGGTGAGGGGCACCATTGGAAAAGATAGAAATATTAATTTATAATAAATTCATATTCAGTTTATAATGGCTCCAAAGTTGATTATTCAAAGGTTAAGATAGGTATAAGTCTATAACCATTCAACCAATAGAATTTAGACAGGTTAGGGTTACTATATTAACCATATCTAGTTTTAACTCTTAGTTAATTAGTTTGACATTTACCATGTCTTTTTGTATTTTTATATTAAATAGTTAATAAACATACTGTATACATCCAAGAGACCCCCAAGTGGTCCATTAATTATATACCTATCATGATATATGTCTATCGGCTGATACTTAGATTTTTAGGAATTTAATATCAATTAATAATATAATATTTGTTTTAAAAACTATTTTATGTCAATTTTGACACTATTCAATAGTTGATTTTTTGAAACTCATAACAGAATGATTACTTCGAAAAAAGTCACTTTAATCAATCCTAATATGCCATATTATCGTTGAAAATTAGCTTAATTCATTAAAAGTCTTAAATTATATTTATTTGTGTATTTATAATATCAATTATTTTAATTTTTCACTATTATAGTAATTAATGCATCATCATTCCGTCATAAATATAGTAAATTATTTAATGTCTTAAAATTATAAATAAAATATCATTATGTAGGAAATTTTATTATCTTTATAATTAATATTTAAAATTGAATTTATCTTATGTATAAACCTATATTAAACATGTTATAGTAAATAAACTTTGATTTTAACTCTTTTAACTCTTCTTTGAATTAAATAATAATAAATGTCCTAATCTAATGCAAGTGGACCAAAATGATAATATTTTATTCCTAAGGTTGTTTTTGGTCGAGATACACCTGTAAAATAGAATTAGGACATGTGGTAGTGTAATATTAATATCATTTTTACTCTTAATTACCCTATTTACTTTTAACCGTGGTAAATTAAAGTAAAATGTTATTATTCATCAAAAATTATTTTCATCTCATTGAACCACATTTTATTTCATGATATTAACTGTGTCTCTCAAATTTTCAAAATTCCATTCCCAGAAGTGATAAAATTGTGTTTTATGAAAATTCAATTTTTTTAACTACCACTTAGTAGTTTCACTATTCATCAAAAATTGATGTTTTTCAGAACAATGCCAAAATTTCAACCTAAGCTATAATTGATATACCAAATTAAAAAATGATGTCTATTTTACAAAATTCTAAACATATATGGTTCATTAATTAATTTTATAATTAATTTCTGCTGTCACAACAAATAGCGTGTTTTTAAGAAACAATATATATCAAAAGATTGACAATTATTTAGGTCCAATTACAAAGTGAAATTAATTATAATGAACACCATTGGATAAAATGGTAAAAATATATTATAATTATACTTTAAAACCACTAAATAATATAATTTATCACTATAAATTATTTTGATTTAAAAAGTTGTTTTTATTTAAAATTTAGTAATTTTCACTATTCATCAAAATATAAGTGTTATCCGAAAAGTTCCAAAATTTCACCCTAAGATAAATTCTATATTCTGAATCCAAAAATGAAGTCCATTTTGAGAGATATAAATTATAAAATTTCAAAAAGTAGGTATTACTATTCATAACTACTAGTTTGATTAGTTATAGTTTGTTAGAATCTTGAAGTTGCGTACAATGCACGTCATTGCATTATTTGAAGGGAAACGTACCGTGGAAGCATGGGGTGTTACATTCTCCCCTCCTTAAATAAATTGCATCCTCACGATTTTTAAAATTATGCTTGGGAATATAATGTAAAGTCCCACATCGGAAAAATAGTCAATAAAACTATCACTTTAAAAGAATGAAAAAGAGGTATAAAGGTCAACCAAGATAACCCATACTCAGATTCCATGTATGAAAGCATGGATATGGATCATAAACTATGTGTCAAGTTCTGCTGGAGAGGGATAGAAATCATGATCAGGAGAAATTTAACAATAAGAAAACCACAAACTTGTGTTGGGAAAAACGACCATTAGTCTCCTAGTAGGAAAGTAAACGAACAACATTTTTTTGTTTTAAGTTACATTACATAAGGATGAGGAATTTATTTATGATATTGACTAAGAATATAAAGATATATACTTACATTTTATGTATAGTTTCATTCTTTAATAAATTTACACCACTAACTCCTTTTTTTAAACGATGAGTATTCAAGAAGACTTTGTCACATTGGATGAGTTAGAATAAACTTCTATAGAATCACATGATCCATGCAGGATAAACTATATATTTACATTGTCTTTATAGATTAATCAAAACCAAAATTTTTAGTACAAGATCTAATGATCCCCCATAAGGATATTCCTTGAGATAAATAAACACTAATCTTTATTTCTAAAATTAAACCAAAAATACCCCAAAGTTAAATAAATACCATTAAATAATTAATTTTCATTAAAATCCATCAATATCATCCAGACTAATATTGAATCCTAAAACATAGAAGAATTTTATTATGTAATCTCCCATGTTAAATTGTATCTCCAAATGACATCAAATACTCTTAAAGTCACATACATAAAAGTAATTAACCTCATCACATATTCTCTATTATAGGTTAATCATTTCCATAAATAATCCAAATCACTATAAATCCACAATAAAAATGTAGATAAAAATTCACCATTACTCCTCAAATGAAATCCCATACTACTCTATTTTCCTTTGGCATATAGTGTTCTCAACAAAGAGAACAACTTCCAAAATAACATTTATCACTTAATCACCAAATCATTTTCCTATAATAAGGGTATTCATTTGATAAGACATAAGATCCCAAATCATATTATTATTGATCAATAAAATCATTTAACTAAAAATAATAGTCAAACTAACCAGGGAATTCACGTAGTCTAGTGGTAAGCGATAAATCCCAATTGCACTTTGGTTGTGGGTTCGATTCCCACATCATTGTCCGAAGCGACGGGATTTCACCCAGTCTACGTGTTGTCCTTTTTCAGAAACTATATTATATAAAATTACCCAAATTAGATAAATTCCTCAAAATACCATAACATAATTTAACCACAAATCTTATCTCATACCTTGAATTTTCCTCCCAAATTATAATAACTTATATTTGCCTAAATCCCAATGATCATATAAAACCAAATGGTTATTTATAACTATATCCACAAGAGAAGAGACAATTCTTCCTCAAATATCATTCTCACATGAAAAATTACGGGGTTACAAATACAAGATAAAATTATTCCAAAGTAAACCCATCAATAAGAAGCACTAATACTTTTCAAACATTTCTCCATCCATTTTTTTCCACATAGCTTCTTCTTTGACAAAGAAAATATCCTATAGAATAGGGAATTCACTCTGGTAATGGAAAGGTCCCCTACATTTACGGTAAATGACTGTAAATGGATTCATGGGACCATTTTTATCTTATTCTATAGTACTCTTCATTTTTCTTTGGAAATTCTTCACATTATGTCCTCCCTTCCCACACGTAAAGCATTTCTTGGTCCCATTGAGACACTTTCCCGGGTGTCTCCTACCACATTTCTTACATGATGGAAATTGAGGGTTCTTGTCTCCTTGGTCTCCATTGCTGGAGCTCTTATCATTCATCACCTTTATTTTCCTTGTTGAGCCCGGGAGTTGGTTAATATATATGTTGTTGATCATATTTTTGGAAAACTGATTTGGCATAAAGATGATATCTTTTACGCCGATCAAAATTCCATTTTGTTTCTCATTGCCACCACCGTTCCCACCTTGTACATCATTCTCAATGTCACTATGACTTCCTTGGAATCTAGCCATTGACTAAAACGAGAAAGCATTGTGTGAGTAACAGTAGTCATAAAATCATTTAGAGATTAACATGTCACCATATTCTCAATTTGAAACACATTAGGATTAACCAAGGTCATTTACTCTCATATTATATATATATTACATTAAATCGGTTTGTAATGAAAAAGTAAATTATCCTAAGCATATACCTCGTGAGTGTCGTAACCAAGAGTGCAGCAAGGCCCATTGTCGTGCACCAGTTCCCGTTTGAGTCTATCTCAAAGTGGTGTTTTCGGGTTTTACCCCTAGTTACATCTTTGCCAAAGCCTCCCCTACCTGCTCATATCCAGAGAGGGATGTATTGCTCGGAAAACTCACAAAATCTCTACAATACCAAAATTCTAGGAAGTTCTTCTATATTAATACTCAAAGTTCATCTTAGGTCTACATGCTCTAATCAGAGTTTACCTAAATCTAGCTTCCAAGGTTTGTACTAAACTTCTCTGATACCAACTGTAACGCCCTGACCCCAGTTACCCAGAGTCGGTTCATTATTACATAACATTGGCATGATCACAAAAAATATCAAGTCTCGAAAGACCAATTAGTTTAGTATCCTTGGAAACACTAGATACAATCACAAAGTTTTACATTACATAATAAAATAAACATCTTGTCTTCATATCCCCTTATACTATCCCTACAGGTCATTCATAAATTACTTCTTCATAATCCTGGGAAAAATAAAACATTGAAAGGGGTGAGCTCAGATGCTCAGTAAGGATAACATTATAGCAGAAGCTTTTAATAGATAAGCATAAACACTTAAGGCAATTTATAATAAAATCCTTTTAAACTTGAACATCAGCATAATATGACAATGATAAAATGAAATAATTCCATTTACTTATTCTCATGGATATTCAACTAGTCGAACAATCACATGAAATATCAATAAACACTTTCATAATAATTTAATGCATAATGCCAAACTATCATAACCACATAGCCAAGGCCTCGTGCCAAGACTACAAATATGATTTTTTCAAGGCCTTGTGCCAAGACACTAGTTTGTCTCATGAGACCTACCGATGCATCGAGGAGCTATAGCGGGCTCCACCCGTCACTTATTAATTCCAATGCATTCCTCATATGAACATGTTTAAACATAACATAAACATTCGTATTAAAACTAGCATACAAAATGTCAATACTTTAACCACAAACCATGAATGGTATAAAAATAGAACATCCACAGTCAAACATTACTCAATCGATACAATATGGAAGATTGTATTGTATCACATTAACCTCAATCAAGAATAATTAAGGATGTTGACATAGATGAAAATAATCATCAAAACTATTTGAGAGAAATATCCCCCTTTTTCATGAAATCATTTAAAAGTCACACTATTTGTCAAGAAGCCATTTAAAAATAGATTTTTGAATCAAAGTGTCCCATACAACTTTGAAACATTTTAAAAGGAGTTTTAAATATAAAACATTAATGTACATATTAATTAATCCATAAAACCATTTTTAAAACATGGACATTAGTGAACATGATTTAGATGAATAAGTCTTTAAACCATTTAAAAATGGTATTTTAGTTATTGATTCTAACCAAAAGAGAGACACTTTAAGACAAAGAATTGAGGTCATCAAAACATTGTAATATCTTGAGAATAAAGGGATTCATGATATACTATGTCAAAGTACAATATATAGACCACATAAAAGTGATTTGGTGTATATCAACAGAGAAGTCTCAATGGAATTTAAATTGGGATGAAATCTCTCATAAAGGATGTATCCTTAGGTTAAGGATAAGTCAATGACATAGTAATGTGTGGAAAATATAAACACACAAAATATGATTGGATATTTAGTGTAAATAAATAAAAGGTTATTCACACATAATCTTATAAAAACCACACCAATGAATTGGATGTTTAACTCAACAAATGGAGAATGAGTTAAAATTACTGTTATCAAATTCATATCGATGACTTGAGAAATTATAAATGGAGTGATTATGTGTATCAAAAGTATATCCACAGAAAAGGGGAGTGGAAATTATGACATAAGCAAATGAATAGATATTCCACACATAATCTCAGAGTAAAATAATCAATGAAGTTTACGTAAAGCCGAATAAATGGAAATTGAAATTTCAAATTCCCATATCGATTATGTAACTTATGAAACATACACCCATGAAAGAAGGATCATACAGTGATGATGTAAATACCCATAAATTAAATTATATTACACAATGAATACAATCATGGGCAGTACACATACACCACATGCAATAAATAAGTGGTGAACAATGGAATTCTCGCGAAATTAAGAGTGAGATAAGATACCCCTTACCTTGTACTTTTCCTCGGATGGGGGTAGGATAACCTCCGGTATAATATTGAAATAATTGTTATTAAATTATTCATGAATCATATACATTAATATGATGTCATATATGTTCTTTTAATATTGCATTGATAATAATATCATAGAATTATCATCGTTTCGGGTGTTGACTTACTTGTTTTATTTTATATGTTTTGTTACGTAAGCCATGATTTTCATGGATAGGTTGTATATTATTCATATCCGGAGTGATATAAATTTCTTAAACATTATTTTTAAATCATAAAATTACAAATATACTTGAATGGATATGATGGATAATGAATCTTATCGTGTTCGTGGAGACGGTAGTCCGTACGTACGCACGAGCGACAATATCATTCTTTTGATATTAAAATAATATATAATTGGATGGTATATCATATATTCAGAATCATTATCAGGTTATAATTATTATTTAAATGAGTTACACTTAATTATTATACCGACCCAAATAATAATATATTGAATAACAATTACACCACGACGTGGAGACGGTAAGCCGTATGTACGCACGTATGGTGACATGTTATTCAAAGGGTGGATAGAATAATGAGTATGGTTATACCATATTTATAATAACATTACAATATATATAATATACTCTAGTTATTATTTTATAATGGTAACAAAAAATTAAGAATAATTGGAAGAAGAAAGGAACATGAAAACAGGTGTTGAAAACATTACCTCTTCTTCAGCTTCTTCCTTTTGATTTGATCAAAAGGGATCCTTAGGATGGAATTCTGATCAAAATAATGCCTCTAGGATGTAGTTATGGAAGTTGAGAGAGTATTTGGGTAGTGGTTGGCTGATACAAAAGGCTTTGAAGGTTTGTAGAAATGAGAAGGGGGAGTGCCCTTTTATAAGAGGGGTGAGGGGAACCTTGGGAAAAGCTAGAAATATTAATTTATAATAAATTCATATTCGGTTTCTAATGGCTCAAAAGTTGATTATTCAATGTTTAAGGTGGGTATAGGTCGAAATCCATTCTAACAATAGAATTTAGACCGGTTTGTGTTACTATATTAACCTTATCTTTTTGTTTTAACTCTTAGTTAATTAGTTTGACATTTACCATTCACTTTGTATTTTTATATTATATAGTTAATAAACTTACTATATACATCCAAGCGACCCCCAAGTGGTCCATTAATAATATACCTATCATGATATATGTCTCGCGGCCGATCCTTAGATTTTTAGGATTTTAATATCAATTAATAGTATAATATTTTTTTTAAAAACACTTTTATGCAATTTTGACACTATTCATTAGTTAATTTTTGTGAAACTCATAACAGAATGATTACTTCGAATAAAGTCAATTAAATAAATCCTAATATGTCATATTATCCTATTAAACTAGTGTAAATCATTAAAAGTCTTAAATTATATTTATTTGGGTATTTATAATATCAATTATTTTAATTGTTCACTATTATGGTAATTACTGCATCATCATTGTGTCATAAATATATTAAATTATATAATTTCTAAAAATTATAAATAAAATATCATTCTGTAGGAAATTGTATTATAATTCTATTGAATATTTAAAATCTAATCTATCGTATGTATATCTTTATATTAAAAAATTTTTAGTAAATAATCTTTGATTTTAACTCTTTTAACTCTTCTTTGATTTAAATAATAATAAATGTCCTAATCTAATGAAAGTGGACCTAAATGATAATATTTTATTCCTAAGGTTGTTTTTGGTCGAGATACACTTGTTCAATAGAATTAGGACATGTGTTGGGATAATATTAATATCATTTTTACCTTTAATTACCCTATTTACTTTTAACAGTGGTAAATAAAAGTAAAAAGTTACTAATCACAAAAATTTATTTTCATCTCATTGAACCACATTTTACTTCTTGATATTAACCGTGTCTCTCGGATTTTCGAAATTCCATTCACAGAAGCGGTAAAATTTAGTTATATGAAAAATTCAGTTTTTTTAACTACCACTTAGTAGTTTCACTATTCATCAAAATTGAAGTTTTTCAGAACAATGCCAAAATTTCACCCTAAGATATAATTGATTTTCCAAATTTAAAAATGATTTCTATTTTAAAAAATTTTAAACATATAAGTTGCATTAAATAATTTTATAATTAATTCTCATTTTTACAACAAATAGCATGTTTTTAAGAAACAATATATATCAAAAGATTGACAATTGATTAGGTCCAATTTCAAAGTGAAATTATTTCTAATGAACACCATTGGATAAAATGGTAAAAATATATTCTAATTATACTTTAAAACCACTCAATAATATAATTTATCAGTATAAATTATTTTTATTTAAAAAGTTGTTTTTAATTAAAATTTAGTAATTTTCACTATTCATCAAAATATATGTGTTATCCGAAAAGTTCCAAAATATCACCCTATGATAAATTTGATATTCTGAATCTAAAAATGAAGTCCATTTTGAGAGATAGAATTTATAAAATTTCAAAAAGTAGGTATTACTATTCATAACGGCTAGTTTGATTGGTTGTGGTGTTAGAATCTCGAAGTGGCGTACAATGCACGCCATTGCATTATTTGAAGGGAAACTTACCGTGGAAGCTTGGGGTGTTACATGCAAATTTTGGGTGGTCTGAAAAAGGATGATGTGCTTATCCTAACTCTGCATGGCCTATAAATGTGATGTAGGTTGAAGAGCTGTTAGAAAGGAAAGTCTACAAATAATTTATAGTTCTTAATAAAAATTTCAGGGATACCCAAAATGATGAGGATGCTATGATATACAAAGTCGTATATAATGAAATGATGGATTATCATAATCCAGACATTGATATTCTAGGATCTATCAAATAGTTTGGGGATATTCCAAAGGAATTGGAAGGACGTGAGATTTGTTGGTCATGCATTTTCAATCCATAGTTATTCTTATTTTCTCTGATATTTCACATTTAGGACAAACCCATGCATCTTGATCTGAATAGAACAATAAATCATCCCTTTAAGAGTAGGCAACACCAATCGATCCTAGCCACACTACCAGAGATGCACTAGCTGAGAATCTCGAATTTAGAGGTGTATCTGAACCATTTGTTATGAATACTCAACAATAATTGATGTGTGCACATTTACAAGATATAATTGAATTGACTACTAACATTGTGAATGTTGTATAGGAATATACCGAATTCCTATACCCATTACCAAGGGAATGTCATTGGTAGTCTAATTATTCATTATTTATACTATATTAATGTTGAATATTATTCTGTTTCATCATTTAGGATTATCAGATTCTATTTCCTGGTCTAAGGGTGAATCTTCTGCATCATCTCGACATGTAAGAGAAGGTGAGGAGGCTGCTATTTCATAGAGTTACTAAAAAGGAATTCCATGGAGTTCATTGATTCAAGATTACATACCACCCCATGATAGTGGTTATGATTCAGACATAGAGATGCAGATTGCTCTCAGTATCCCTCGTGGTAGTAATTGGTATATCATCTACAAAATGATATCTGAAATGTAACTTGAAGACATGTCAGGATATTTTCACAAAATTTATACTCTATTTTTTATGTAGGGATTTGGGGTATTTGATTGTAGTAAAATCTACACGACTGTGAAGGAGACCATTCAAAGGTGGGAGAAAGAGCACAAACATCACCAATAACTTGTAAAAGCCATACTTCACACCAACTGTGCTGGTTTTCAAGCTGCATGGTCAATGGTGGAGGACAACCATAATTCAATGTGGGTGAAATTTAAAAATAGAATCAAGAAAAATTCTATTAAAATTTAGAATCTTTAGTAAGTAGTAGATTCCTTTTAGGGAGAACTCGAATTACTCCACTATTCATTAGAAGAAGCTCAAATAGAAGGGGAAACTACCATTAAGACCTCTATAAAAGTTCTTTGTTAGGAAAAGGAGATAGAAGATGGTCAACTTACTAAGAATAAATAATTATCAGATGGTTTTTGGGAGGACATTAAATAGATGAAGTGTTATATTAAAGGCCTCCTATAAAATAAGATATACATAATCCATTTTGTGAACATTCCTATGATATTTCTTTATAAATGAAATGAATTTTTTTCCAATAATATAAATATTCATCCCTACATTATCATAAAACCACAACATTAAAAAATATTTCCAATGCATTAAATCTTCATATCACTTATTCAAAACTACAATTGGTGGGATGGGGGAACATTACTTTTACCTAAACCTAGGTGTAGAGTGAGCATAGTTTTTATTTTACGAGTTTCAGGAGGAAAAGCCTAAAAAATGTCATTTTTTCTACACCCTAATATTTTCCAAATATTATTATGAGGGAGACATAACAGGTGAGACTTAGCTTATTCTTAAGCTTCCCTCCTTGATTTTTCTTTCTTACATGATATTTTATTTTTAACTTTTTATTGATCAGTATTGTGTAAACCATATAGAACATAGGCCAAGTGATTTGATACTTGATATTTGTCAAGAGTTTCCTTTACTAGTTTTCAACCAGGTGAGTAATATGTCTCATTTTTTAGGTTGTATAAATTCTTGAACGATATATTAAAAGAGATATTTTTTTGGTGAAACAGCATTGACCATTAATATTGAGTTGATTTTCCAAACAAGGCTTGGTGATTAAGAAAGTTCCAATAATCATTAATTACATCAAAGGGGAATCTAGAGCCATGATTACATGGTTCCCAAATCAAAAAAAATGAAATTTGGGAATCAAGGATGTCTTTAATGTCAATGAAGTTTCCATTGGTTGAAAAACCCATGCCGAGGGTTGTTCTATGCATGGCCAACAAGGGCATATATTTCATGTTTATATAGTGGAATCCATAGGCTAATTGGACTGTTATAAGGGAAACTAATTCAAAGAAAACTCAAGAGGGTAATGCATAGTCAATTAAAGGAGTTCTCATGAATTATGAAATTATTTTCCTTATGGGTGTGCACCATTTAAGATTGGTATTTCTGATTACCATAGTGGGTGGTTTTTCTATAGAAAGATGTTTGAGAATAAAGGGACCATCCATACAACCATAGGCCATGAATAGAGAGCTTCCCCTACCAAAATATGAAGTGGGATGGAGTTTAAATTTGTTGGATGACCAATTTTTTTGGTGGAGAAGGGCCCCTCTTGCCAAAGGATAAGGAAATTGTGCATTTTAAATTCATGTGAATAAGATAATTAATGTGCAGTTTCAATTCTTACAAAGAGGACATTATGTTATTTACTTTAATGTCATGAAACAAGTAAATTATTCAATGTAGTTTTAATTTCATGAAGAAAGTACATTATGAGGGATATAATTTAAAGACTTTATCTTTGACTGATGGTTTAGTGATTATCTGATTCTTGGTAATTTATCTCGAAATGTGCTACCATATTAATGTATGGAAGGATAATATTGTATGATGTGATTTGGGGGTTCCCATATCTGAAGGATGGTATGTGAAAAATATATATGATGATATTGTTGGTCTCACCCAATAACAACATTACCACTTGATAACAAAACTGTTATGAGGGATATTTTATGCGCAGACAACAGGGGAACATACTGCATAGTCAATAGTGAATTCCTTTGGCTAACTAATCCAGCATGGGGAAATCTTAACAAATGTATCTAGGGAAAATATTTCATGGTCAGTAAAAAAATCCCTGAAGAATATTTATATTCTGTCATAAAAATCCAATGAATTTTTATCAATATTCAGATTTTCCCAAGAACAGAGTTTGGTGGGCGGAGAAAAATTCATAAATACAGATGATGTCTTCCAATTAATGAATTCCATAGAATTGGGGAATTAGTATTTCTATTAATGTCTAACCCAAATTTATGTAGTAGGGTTCTTTTATTTTTAGGCCATTTATGAGGACCATAACATTGTGGAAGTAATGGATGGTACAGGGTCAAACATCCCATGATTATTACAACAGGATTTGAAAATATGATATGGGGAAATGTAAAACAAAGTCTTGGAGAATTTTAATTTGGAAGAAAGGAAATGGACTAAATATTTTGTGGATGATATCCAATTTTAAAATGCGAGTTCAGGTGTACTGTCCTCAAAATCATAAACGGACAGAAGAGGATCATCAAAATAATGATGTTGCCATTGGTTGAAATACTAGTTATGAGTGTTGTTTTATTCAAGTCCAACTAGGGAACATATTGTATATTCAAATAGTTTAATCCTTTGGCTAAATGTCCCATTATGGGGGGAGATTTTTTCAAGGACAACTAGGATGCGTTCATTATTTTTAGGCAACAGAGTTCTCATGTTTTAGAAATTTTTACACCAAAAGAAGAGGAATGAATATGATGATCTGAATGTATTCATGATTAAGAGTCTGACATGTGAAAAAGGTGTAATATTCAATGCATGGAAGAAAAATTGGACTCATAAAGATCATGAGTTTAGAGTCCCTGGAAAAGATTTTACTAATATGTATAGGGGGACATATCTTCTTTTCATGGTGGGTAATCTAAGGATTGGAACATAATAAAAGTCCATACATATATTTTTGATTGTATGAAAGAGTGGGGGAATTTTATTTTACTAAATGGTTGGGTTAGGGATCAGGTCATAGGATTCACAATGTATATCAATTGGATGATAACCCAGACACACACAGTTCTAGATGTACCATGAAGTTTGAAGTCATGTGGTTAGGAAAAGATGAACTGATGTGTGTAACACCCCAAGCTACCACAATATGCTTCTTTTTGAATAGTACAGTAGTGTCTGTTGTACGCAACATAGAGTTCGAACACACACCACAACCATTCAAACAAGCCGTTATGAATAGTAATAACATCTTTATGAAATTTTATAAATTTTTCCTTTCAAAATAGACTTCATTTTTGGATTTGAAGTATCGAAATTAGCATAGGGTGAAATTTTGGTATTTTTATGAAAAATTTCAACCATTGATGAATAGTTAAAAACACTGAGTTATAGTTTAAAACTGAAATTTTTTTAAATAATTATTTATTTTATTTAAATTTAATTAAGTTCAAAAAAGATACATAATACCAATATAAGTTCAATGTAATTAATTGTAGTTATTTCAGAATAATTTTAGATATATAAAAATTTTATTGAACTTTTCACCATCTTTTAAACACCTCCTAAGAGAATTTGGAAATTCAGATAAAACATAATTTTACCACTTCTGTGAGAGGAATTTTGAAACTCCATGGGAAACATATAATATCAATGAGTAAAATGTGGTTCAATGAGATGAAAATAATTTTTTTGTGAATTGTAACTTTTTACTTTTATTTACCACAGTTATTAGTAAATAGGGTAATTAGGGGTAAAAATGATATTAATATTATCAAAAAAACATGTCCTAATTCTATTGGACAAGTTTATCTCTACAAAAAACAACATTAGGAATAAAATATTATCATTTAGGACATCTTGGATTATATTAGGACATTAATTAGTATTTAATTCAAAGAAGAGTTAAAAGAGTTAAAATCAATGTTTAATTATTAAAACATTTTTAATATAGTGTTAGACATAAGATAAATTAGATTTTAAATATTAATTATAAATATAAAAATATTTACTATATATGGGTATTTTATTTATAATTCTTACAAATAAAATAAAATAATTTATTTATGACACAATGGTGTTGCATTAAGTACCTAATTAATGAAATATTAAAATGATTGATATTATAAATATCAAAATAAATGTTAATTTAGACTTTTTATGAATTATAATAATTTTTTAGGTTAATATGTCATATTAGGATTGGTTATATAAAATTATTTTGAAGTAATAATGCCATTATGAAATTATTAAAAACAAAATACCCAATAGTGTAAAAATTTACATAAAGGAGTTTTTAAAACAAATATTATATTATTAATTGATATTCTATTCCTAAAAATCTAAGGATCAGAAAAAGGACATATATCATGATAGGTGAATCATTAATGGACTAGTTTGGGGTCTCTCGGATGTTTATTGTATGCTTATTAACTATATAATACAAAAATACAAAGTGAGATGGTAAATGTCAAACAAATTATCTAAGAGTTAAAACTAAAAGATAAGGTTAATATAGTGACCCAAACCGGTGTAAAACCCATTGGTTGAGTGGTTTTCAACCCATAACCACCATAACCTTTAAATAATTCAAATTGGAGCCATTAGAAACCGAATATGAAGTTATTATAAAGGAATATTTCTAGCTTTTCCAAAGGGCCCGCTCACCACTCTTATAAAAGGGCACTCCCCCTTCTCACTAATTGAAACATTTAAAGCCTTTTGGCTCGGCCAAGCCCTGCCCAAATACCCTATAAACTTCCCTTCCTCAAACCTAGAGGCAATCCATTAATCATAAATCCATCCTAAGGATCCCTTTTGATCGAATCAAAAGGAAGAACCCGAAGAAGATGTAATGTTTACACCACCCTCTTTCAAGTTCCTAACTTCTTCAACTTCTTATTTATTTGTTATTCCCATTATAAATTAATAACTCCAGTATTTTATATATACTGTGATGTAATTATAAATATGGTACAACTATATTACATATTCTATCCATCCTTTGAATGACATGTCACCATACGTATGTACATACGACATACAGTCTCCACATCGTGGTGTAATTGTTATTCAAAATATTATTATTTGGATGGTTATAATAATTATGTGTAATTCATGTAAATAATAAATATAACAAGATAATGATTCTGTATATATGATATACCATCCAATTATATATTATTTTAATATCAAAAGAATGATATTGTCTCTCGTGTGTACGTACGGACTACCATCTTCACGAACGTCATGAGATTCATTCCCTATCGTATCCATTCAAGACTAATTCTAATTTAATGATTAAAAATAATTTTTAATTACATGATATCATTTTTAAAATGAATAAGATACAAACTATCCATAAAAAACACTTCTTATGTAACAAAACTTATAAAAGAGAACGAGTAAGTTAACTCCCGAAACAACGATAATACTATGATGTTATTAACAAATTAATGTTAAAAGATAAATTTAATGTATATTATTTTTTTATAATTTAATAATAATTATTTCACCATTATACAAGAGGTTTACCTCCCCTTAATTGAGGAAAAGTACAAGTTAAGGGTTTATTTTAGAATCTCTTCATTATCCAAGGTTGTTTATACGTAATTATCTACTGGGACCACTTTATCATCCACATCCATGTTTCTTAAAGATGTATTTAAAATCATTTTTACTATTTTAAAGACTATGGGATAAAGACATTTATACCATTGTTTACTTTTTATAATAAGTTTATAAAGAAATATTTCTGTCATTTTCCAAGCAAGGTCTTTTTTAACCTTTTCGACATAATTAAGGTAAGAATGTTTTTTTAATTTATACGGCGGGTGCGAATATTTTCCGCCGTTATAAAATCGTCGAAATTCCCTTACAAATATTATAGAAATATTTTCAATTTAAATGTTTTATTTTATAAAAATGTGACTTTTAAATGATTTCCAAAAAATAGATATTTCTCTCAAATAGTTTTCATTTCATCTATTTCAACATCCTTTGATGGATTTTAAGCTTATTTGAAGATTATTTATTGTGATACAACACTTATAAATTATATTGAAGTATTTTTGATATGTTTGGATGTGGATGTATTATTTTTAAACCATTCATGGTTTATGGATAATGTATTGACATTTCGTCTGCTAGTTTTAATAAGAATATTTATGTTATGTTTAAACATGTTCATATGAGGAATTCATTGGAATTAATATGTGACTGGTGGAACCCGTTATAGCTCCTCAATGCATCAGTATGTCACATGCGACAAACTAGTGTCTTGGAATAAGGCCTTGACAAAATCCTATTTGTAGTCTTGGCACAAGGCCATGGCTGTGTGGTTCTGATAGTCTGGCATTATGCATTCCATCATTATGAATGTGGTTATTGATATTGAATGTGATTACTTGACTAGTATAATATCCATGTGAATAACTAAGTGGCATTATTTCATTTTTATCTTTTCCATATTATGCTGAATTTCATGTTTAAAAGTCTTTTCTTTTATTTATACATTGCCTTAAATGTTTATGATTATTTATGAATGATTCCGCTATATTTTTATCCTTACTAAGAATCTGAGCTCAACCATTTCTATGTGTTATTTTTCCCAGGATTTGAAGAAGTATTTTATGAATGACTTTCAGGGATAGTATAAGGGTATAAGAGTGTGGACTATGGAGAATATATTGTTGTAGTTTTCATTTTATTATGTAATGTAAACTTTATGACTGTATCTAGTGATTCCAAGGCTACTAAAATAATCCGTCTATCGATAATTGATCTTTTATGATCATTCCAATGTTATTTAATAATGCATCGACTCTGGATAACTAGGTTCGGGGTGTTATAGTTGGTATTAGAGGAAGTTTTATACAATCCATAGAAGATATATTTAGGTAAACTCTGATTAGATCAAATAGACGTAATATATACATTGAGGACTAGTATAGAAGAATCTCCTAGAATTTTGGTATTGTAGAAATTTTGTGATTTTTGCATGAAATACATCCCTCTCAGGATATGAGCAGGTAGAGGCATCTCTGGCAAAGATTTACCTAGGGGTAAAACCTGAAAACACCACTTTGAGCTATACTCAAATGGGATCTGCTACATGACAACGGGCCTTGTTGCACTCTTGATTACGATGCTCCTGGGAGATATACATAGGATAATTATCATTTTCATTACAAACCATTATGAAGGGTTTAAGAGTATATACTTCCTTAAAGAAAACATTTTTATGATTATGGATTATATCCATAAAGAGTTCAATTTATGTTATGTGTTTTACAAGTATGGAATTATGTATTTTCATTCATAAATTGATCTAGTTTATACCATTATTTTAAAATGTCACCAAGTGGAAGGAATACAAACCATATTAATGCATGAACTCCATGTAGGGATTTACCTCCTGCTCAAGATAATTATAATGGATCTGGTGATACAACTCGTATTGATCAACTTATCACCATACAGGGACAACTCACTCAGGTTATGAATAATAACATTACTCATATGGAGCACCCTGATTTGCAACGTGAAGGATAAATGTTAGACTGTTTCATGAGGAAACAACCACCAACGTTAAATTGGAGTACAAATCCATTGGTAACTGAGCAATTGTTATGTTCCCTAGAAAAACTATTTCAGGCTTTGGGGAGTAGTGAAAGAGAGAATGTTATCATGGATGTTTATCGCCTCACTGGAGATGCTGATCAAAGCTGGTCATTGATACAAAACACAAATTAAGATGATGAAGTATCAAATATTGAATTGAGCGAGTTCAAAGATATTTTCATAGAAAAATACTTTCCTCGTGACCATCGAGCAGATATGGAAAGGATAATTCTGAGTCTGAGATGAAAGGAGGATGATAATTTCACAAATTATGAGGCTAAATTTACTAGGTTATCATGTTATGCTGGAGATTATATATGTAGTCCAAGAAGTAATATTGATCGTTTATTTTATGGGTTAAAACAATTTCTTCGTCGAGCATTAGTGCAACAATCCTTCTCGTGATATGAAGATATTGTCTCATGTGCTATCAAGAAAGAAAAAATAATTCTCTTAGTCTTATGACATTAAAGCAAAGAAAGAGATGAATAGATCTACTGATCACTCTGGGAATGGAAATAAGTGGAAGAATGGAAAAGTTGAATATCTATCCTACTGTAAATGGTGGAAGAAACACCCTGGTACTTGCATAAAAGTAATGGGAGTCTGTTATATGTGTGGTGAAAAGGGCCCCCAAGCTTGTGATTGCAAGGGGAATAAGGAAGCTACTGATGTCCAATGCTACAATTGCATGGAGATGGGACATTTTGAAAATGAATTTCCTAATAGTCAGGGGAACTTACCTTAGAAAAGGCCAAGGGGTCAAGGACAAGTATATGATATCACTACTGCTGAGGTAGGAGCTCCGAAAGACGTGGTGGCAGGTAATTTAATGGTTTCCTCAAGTTTAGAAAATGAATTATTTGATTCTGGATCATCGCATTGTTTCATATCTTCCCAGTTTGCTAAGAAAATTACATACTTCCAATTAGATTTAACAAGGGTGTTGCCATTCAAAACTTTTATGGGAAGTATCATTGCAACCATGTTCTGTGAATCAGCCCCCATTAGAGCACATAAATGTTCTTTATCTGTAGATCTCATCGTCATACCTATGATTGAATTTGACATAATCCTCATTATGGATTAGATTTTGTACTATGATAAATAAATTTATTAAAAGAAGAAGAGTTTTACTATTTTTTATGATGATGATAAGGAAAACCTTATCTTTAGAGCGGAATCATCACCACCCAATTCTTACCTAGATCCACCCCTAGTAGCTAAACTAAATTCAACTATTAGGGAGGAAGAGAATGAAATGACTGTGGGTAAGGAAAGGAATGTTCAGATAGAGGATGTACCTATTGTGAATGAATATAGATATGTTTCTGGATGATTTACCCAGACATCCTCCAGAATGATAAATTGAGTTTTCCATTGATTTTATTCCTTATTCAAGGCTCGTATCGAAAAACCCTTATAGAATAGCCACTATGGAATAAGTGGAACTAAAGAAACAACTAGAGTAATTGAGTAATAAGGGATTTATTCTCGCTAGTGTTTCTACATGGGGAGCCCCTATCCTTTTTGTTAAGAATAAAGATGGATTTATGAGGTTATGTATCGACTTTAGGGAAATAAATGCTATAACGATAATGAAAAAGTATCCCCTACCTCACATTGATGATTTATTTGAGCAACTGCATAGAGCTCAACACATTTCAAATATTGACCTTCGATCGGGATACAATCAATTTTGTGTGATGAAGGAAGAAATTCCAAAGATAGAATTTCGAACCAGGTACAGGAATTACATGTTTACAGTAATGCCTTTTGGATTGACTAATGCACCCCCAGAATTCATTGATTTTATGAATAGAGTTTTCAAGGAATATCTCGATGATTTTTTGGTGGTGCTTATTGATGATATCTTGGTATACTCCAAAAGCTACGAAGATCATGAAAATAACTTGAGCATTATCCTAAAGACTCTGAGAGGACATGAATTATATGGGAATTTTAGCATGTGTGAATTCTGGCTTCAGGACATTTCATTTCATGGACATATTGTCTCTAAATATAGAATCTATGTTGATCCTTCTAAGACCAAGGAATTCCATTAATGGCCTACACTGACGAGTATAACGGAGGTACGCAGTTTTATTGGTTTAGCAGGTTATTATTGATGCTTCATCCTGAAGTTTTCCCAGTTGGCGAACCCATTAACAAAGCTCACACGTAAAGGGGTTAAATATGTTTGGACAAAAGAGTCTGAAGAATGTTTTGAAGAACTGAAGAGAATATTAGTCAATGCTCTAATATTGACTCTACTATCGGGGAATTATGGGTTCGTTATTTATAGTGATGCATCAATGAATGTACTTTTTTGTGTCCTTATGTTTAATGATAGGGTTATTTCCCATGCATCACGACAGCTAGAAATTCATGAGAAAAACTACCCTACTCATGATCTTGAGTTAACTGCTGTAATATTTTCTTTGAAGATATGGAGATATAATCACTATGCTGAAAAATGTGAGATTTATACTGATCAAAAGAGTTTGAATTATATTTTCTCACAAAAAGAACTCAACATGATGAAAAGAGGATGGATTGAATTACTCAAGGATTATGATTTCACGATACACTACCACCCGGGGAAGGAAAATAAGGTGGATGATGCTTTGATCAGAAAAGATCATGGTGTTTTTAACATGATGATAATTGAAAGGGATCCTATTTTCAAGGATCTAGTGAAGATGGATATGGGAATTACCATGGAATGTGAAACATCGATACTATTTCAAATGGTTGCCAAACCATCTTTACAAGAAAGGGTAAAGAGTTCTCAGACCGGTGATAAAGAGTTTCAAAAGAAGATTAAAGCTATAAATGATGGGAGATTGAATGAATTTGGATATGAAGATAGAATTTTGAAATTTGGTAATATACTTAGTGTTCCCAATATTCCTGATCTAAAAATGGAATTGTTTGATGATGCTCATAGTTCTAATTTCACTATACACCTTGGGAGCACCAAAATGTATAGAGACTTGAAGGAACATTTTTGGTGGGACAACATGAAGTGGGAGATTGTTTATTTTGTGTCATGATGTATGGTTTTTCAACAAGTGAAATCTGGAAGGAACAGCCAGGAGGAGTCATGCAATCTCTTCCCATACCAGAGTGGAAATGGGATAATATCACTATGGACTTTTTCATGGGACTATAAAAGACTCCTTGAAGAAACGATACAATATGGGTCATTGTTGATCGTCTTACCATGTCAGCACATTTTCTTGCTATAGGGAATGATTTACCACTTGAACATCAAGAAAGGATATATATTAATGAAGTTGAGAGAATTCATGTAGTACCCCTATCGATTGATTCTAATCGTGATCCCCATTTTACTTAAAGATTCTGGAGAAGTCTTCAGAAATCCCTGGATACTGAACTTCATTTGATCACTTTCTACCCTCATCAAACAGACGGACAATCAGAACTGACTATTCAAACCTTAGCATACATGTTGAGATCTTGCTCACTTGACATTCAGGGTATGTGAGATCAATAATTACCTCTGGTAGAATTTTCTTATAACAATTGCTTCCATTCATGTATTTAGATGGAACCATACGAAGCGTTACATGAAAATAGATGTCACACACCAACCTGTTGGGATGATATTGGTGAAAGAAAACTATTGGGACCAAAACTGGTGGAGGAAATGATGGAAAAGGAGATGGTGATCCAAATCCACATCAAATCAGCTCAAAGTAGGCAGAAGAACTACGCCGATAACCAAAGGAATGATCTGGAATTTTAGGTATGAGATCATGTTTTCTTGAAGGTATCTCCATGGAAGGGAGTTATACGTTTCGGTAATAAGGGTAAATTGAGTCCTAGGTACATCAGACCTTTTGAAATTATATAATGAATTGGGTTTTAGCTTACCGTTTGGAAATGCCTCCACGTCTCTTCAATGTTCACGATGTGATCCACATATCACTATTAAGGAAATACAAGCACGGCCCAATGCATGTACTCACCTATGAGGAATTAAAACTGGAACCTGATCTGCCTTATTATGAAGATCCCATCAATATTGTTGAAACCAGAGAACAAGTGCTGAGAAACCGGAAGGCTCGTCTGGTAAAAGTTCTATGGAGAAACCATAAGATGGAAAAGGCAACATTGGAAACCGAGGAATATAGTATGAATAATCACCCATGTCTTTTCATCCGGTAGTGTTCTAGAAATTTTGGGGATGAAATTATTTAAAGGAGGGGATAATGTGACACCCCAAGATTCCACAATACGCTTCTCTTTGAATAACACAGTAGCATGTGTTGTACGCAACATTGACTTCTAAGACACACCACAACCAATCAAACTAGCCATTATGAATAGTAATAACCACTTTTTAAAATTTTATAAATTTTATCTTTCAAATTTGACTAAATTATTTGGATCTTGAATATCTAAATTAGCCTAGGGTGAAATTTTGGTATTTTTCTGAAAACATTAAATTTTTTATGAATAGTGAAAACACTAAGTTATAGTTTAAAACCAAATATTTATTTAAAAATTATTTATTTTATTTAAATATAATTAAAGTCAAAATAGATACATAATACATATATATGTTCTATGTAATTCATTGGAGTTAGATCAGAATAATTTTAGATATATAAAAATTTTATTGAACATTTCACCATTGTTTACCCACCTCATAGGAGAATTTGGAAATTCACATAATACATAATTTTAAAAATTTTGTTAGTGGAATTTTGGAAATCCAAGAGGCTCAGTTAATATCAAGGAGTAATATGTGGTTCAATTAGATGAAAATAAATTTTTGGTAAATAGTATCTTTTTAATTTTATTTACCATGGTTAAAAGTAAATAGGGTAATTAAGGGTAAAAATGATATTAATATTATCCTAACACATGTCCTAATTCTGTTAGACAAGTTTATATAGACCTAAAACAACCTTAGGAATAAAATATTATCATTTAGGTTCACATGGATTGGAATAGAACATTAATTATTATTTAATTCAAAGAAGAGTTTAAAAGAGTTAAAATCAAAGATTAATTACTAAATCATTTTTAATATAGGATTATAAATAAGATTAATTCTATTGTATATATTCATTAGAAATATAAAACTATTTCCTACATAATGGTATTTTATTTATAATTTTTAGACATTAAATAATTTAATTTATTAATGACACAATGGTAATGCAGAAATTATCTAAATAATGAGATATTAAAATGACTGATATAATAAATATAAAAATAAATGTAATTTGAGACATTTTATGAATTAAACTAATTTTCTAGGTTAAAATTAAATATAATTATTGGTTATATAAATTGATTTCAAATTAATAATTCTGTTATGTAATAATCAAAAACAAAATACCCAATACTATCAAAATTGACATAAAACGGTTTTTAAAACAAATATTATATTATTAATTTATATTCTATTTCTAAAAATCTAAGGATATGACAAAATAATTATATCATGATAGGTGTATAATTAATGGAAGACTTGGGGGGTCTCTTGAATGTTTATTATATGTTTATTAACTATATAATAAAAAAAATACAAAGTGACATGGTAAATTTCAAACTAATTAAATAAGAGTTAAAACTAAAAGATAAAGTTAATATAGTGAACCAAACCTGTCTAAAACCTATTTTTTAGTGGTTTTTGACCCATCACAACCATAAACTGTAAATAATCCACTTTGGAGCCTTTAGAAAACGAATATTAATTTATTATAAAATAATATTTCTAGCTTTTCTAAAGGGGCCCTCACCCCACTTACAAAAGGGAACTCCTCCATCTCACTAATTAACAAATTAAAAGCCTTTTGGCTCGGAAAAACCCTGCCCAAATACTCTATAATCATCCCTCACTCCAACCTAGAGGACTTAATTTATTCATATAGCCATCTTATGGAGCCCTTTTGTTCAAATCAAAAGGAAGAACCAGAAGAAGAGGTAATGTTTTCACCACCCTCTTTCAAGTTCCCTTCTTCTTCAACATCTTCTTTCTTTGTTATTCCCATTCTAAAATCATAACTATAGTATATTTTATATACTATGATATAATTATAAATATGTTACAACCATATTCAATATTCTATCCATCTTTTGAATGACATTCCACCATATGTAGGTACGTACGACTAACCGTCTCCACTTTGTCGAGTAATTGTTATTCAAAACATTATTATTTGTATTGGTATAATAATGATGTTTAATTCATGTAAATAATAAATATATCATTATAATTATTCTGTATATATAATATAACATACAATTATATATTATTTTAATATCAAAATAATGATATTGTCACTCGTGCGTACGTACGGACTACCGTCTCCACGAACGCGATGAGATTCAATCCCCATCATATCCATTCAAGACTAATTCTCATTTAATGATTAAAAATAATTTTTAAGGACTTGATATCATTATGAATATAAATAACATACAACCTATCCATAACAAACATGGCTTATGTAACATAAAATATAAAAGAAAACAAGTATGTTAACACCTGAAACAATGATAATACTAAGATATTATTAACAAATCAATGTTAAAAGAACATATATGATATCATATTAATGTATATGATTTTTTTATAATTTAATAACAAATATTTCACCATTATACAAGAGGTTAACCTACCGTAAACACAGGAAAAGTACAAGGTAAGGGTTTATTTCAAAATCTCTTCATTATCTGAGGTTGTTTATATGTAATTATCTACTAGGACCTCTTTATCATCCACACCCATGTTTCTTAAAAATGTATTTCAAATAATTCATACAATTTTAAAGACTATGGAATAAATTCATTTATAACCTTGTTGATTTTTTTATAAGAATTATATAATGGAATCTTTCTTTCGTTTTCCAAACAAGGTATTTTTTAACCATTTCTATAGAATTAAGGTAAGAATGCTTTTTAACTTATACGGTTGGTGCAACTATTTTCCACCGTTATAAAATTTAAGAATCTTCCCTTACAATCTTATAAGAATATTTTCAATGTAAATGTATTATTTTATAATAATGTGACTTTTAAATGGTTTCAAAAAAAATTATATTTCACTCAAATAGTTTTGATTTCATCTATGTCAACATCATTTGATGAATTTTAATCTTATTTGATGTTTATTTATTATGATACCAAACTTCCAAATTGTTTTTATGGTTTTGTTATATGTTTTAATCTGGATGTATTATTTTTATACCATTCATGGTTTATAGAGAATGTATTGACATTTCTTATGCTAGTTTTAATACGAATGTTTATGTTATGTTTAAACCTATTCATATGAGGAATGCATTGGACTTAATGTGTGACAGGTGGAGCCCACATTATCTTTTCAATGCATTGTTAGGTATCCTGAGACAAACTAGTGTCTTGGCACAAGTCCCTAACAAAATTATATTTGTAGTCTTGGCACGAGGCCTTGGTGATGTGGTTACGATAGTCTAAAATCATGCATTTCATCATTATGAAAGTGGTTATTGAAATTGCTTGTGATTATTCGACTTGTAGAATATCCATGTGAATGAGTAAATGGAATTATTTAATTTTATAATTGACATATTATGATAACAGTAATGTTTAAAAGGATTTTGTTTTAGTTATACATTACCTTAAATGATTGTGCTTATTTATGAAATTTTCTTCTATATTGTTATCCTTACTAGGCATCTGATCTCACCCCTTTCTATGTTTTATTTTTCCCAGGATGTGAAGAATTATTTTATGAATGACCTATAGGGATTGTATGAGTGGATAAGAGTGTGAACTATGGAGACTATATTATTTTAGTTTTCATTTTATGATGTAATGTAAACATTATTAATATATCCAGTGATTCCAAGGATTTTAAACTATTTGGTCTTTTGAGACTTGATCTTTTTTGATCATGCCAATGTTATGTAATAAATCACCAACACTGGGTAACTAGGTTCAGGGCGTTACAATGTGAGTGGATGAAAACATGGTGGATAAACTAGGGTGTACGAACCTACCATCACTATTTATCTCTTTAGATGAGAATCTAGTCACACATGGTTCATGATATTCTACCTATTTAGATCTGATTAATAAACATGAATTAAATGGGCTATATAATTTAAACATGGTTGGACATAGGATTGGAGATCTAGGCATCACTATGTATCTCAACAGGAGGATAATCAATCCACATTTAGTTTTTTAGGGTTTTTCCCCACACCAAATATAATTTGATGTGGGTAAGGGGGATTTTGATAACTTCCATAAGGATTATGGGGAAAAAATAATGAATTCTATTTATAATGAAAAATATCATTATAATGAGAATCAAGGGAAATGTTTTTGGAAAGGTTCTCTGTGTAGATAATGTTTATGAATGTGGAAAAGGAAGATGGATTTTATTTTACAAAATAATAGATGGACAAAAGATAGTAGATCTATGAATTACTAAGTATATTGTTAGGTTATGAATCATGCCACATGTGGTTCATTAAATTGATCCTTGTACAGGTTTGATTCATGATCACAAGGAGTGATGGGGATTTTTTTAAAACATTGTTATTGTACCTAAGATAAGAGATCTTTTCTCACTACATATCTTCATAGTATATGAATCATACCTCGAATAGTTCTTCAATATGGTTTCAAAAGAACCCCATAACAACCTAAGAAGGAAGTGGTGAATTAGGAAGTTAAGTTATTATTTTTAATGTCATTGATCTTTTTCCCACATTGGTAGAAACTTATTAAAATTTTTCAGAAAAATGAAAGAAATGAGATGGCACAACAGTCCTACTTGGTTCACCACAAAGGGATAAGTCCATGGAGAATACGCCGACAGTGTTCCAGTCATACCTAATTCCACATATCCACACTAGTATATGGATTAGAAGGTTCGGTCACACTCACTCTGTCCCAGTAACACTGACTTTATAATGGTTTATGGGTAGCTCACTGCATCCTTCATACCACTTCCATTGACTCCCCTTAGTTCACTACCTTGGGAGAAGTGTAACTCAGTTTTCAACATGAAAGTAACATCAATAGATTTGCATTGTATTCATTGTCTTTATTTAGAACCAGACATTTCTTACATCTGCGTATTGAATTTATGCACTTGAAATAACTGACCACACAAACCAGATATTAAACGTCATGTTGGAATCATAACACCACAGATGCGTCCAATACCTCAACATATGTACAAGAATAAAAAAATTTGTGAATGATGCCTTTTTCACAACACCTACTTTCCATACAACCCATGTCTATCATGCAACAATACTGAAGGGTTCACCTAGTCTTTTCAAACTAAAGGATCACCTTGCACAAAAGCTCAACTTTCCATAATTTCCCACACACTAATATTTTTCAAGAAAGAGAACCCATATTTTTGTTGAAAAAAATATTAAGTCTTCCATTAGGGTAGCTAACTATTTATAGGCCACAATTACCTTACGTACATGTTTAAAACGCGTCTCTGTCGGTGAATGCAAGATTCATCTAGAGTGCACAAAGACCTTTTTTACATCGTATTGGGCGAGTAAGATTCTTCAACACAACACCATCGTTCTCATACATTTATATCGTGATCACACTATTCTCTTTTTCAATAATTTGATGCACTGATCCCCAAAAAAGACTTGCATAAAACATTCAAAACACCTTTTAATCATGCACGCAACTCTAATTAAAAAAAAATATTTCACTATATTGCATTTCAAGGACCAAGAAATTTGGATAACACTGGGAAATGATGCCACCTTCAATATAGTTTCCTTCGTGAACTATATGATCCCTTTCCTAGAAACCATACTAAACATCCAATGAGGATTGAGAAAAAACACAAACCATACTCTATTTATAGCATTGAATGGTCATGGATCCAAAAATCACCCCATGTGATATTATTAGAAGTCTCTAGATAAATTCAATAGAGCAGCAGTCACTATCAAATACAGATACGCAGAATCAACATAGCCCACACTCTATATCCACGTGAGAAATGATTAGTGTAGAAAAGAAGGGGGAAGGTTGAATTGGGTTCTCGTGTTTTGGAATTCTCAAAGACAACCATGATATCATCTTACTGTGTCATAGAAGATTTATATGTCCTGAATGTATTCCTTCTCTTGCTGACATTGAATTCTCATTATGTCACAGAATAATTACATGTTCTAAATGTATTCCTTCTCCTCCAAAAACCAAATTCACATTATGTCATAGAAACATTACATGTGCATCTCATTTCATGAATTTATTCCTTCTCTCCCATTGATAGTAAACCCAAAGATAGGTATTTCTTCATCGTATAGATCAATACTCACCCCCCTGGTTATTATCTCCCCCATAAAACAACATCACTTCTAAAATCTGATTAAAAATAGTTAACAAAACTTGGGAGAGATGAATTTAGTAGCCTTCTCATGCACTAGGATGTTGATGAACACTGAGGTTCAACCGATGTTTCTCATACACAGCCACTGACAGTGGCATGGCCATAATGTCATCCACTTGCTCAGTGGTTCCCTCATGATCCATTTTGATCACGCATTGGTCAAATTTTTCCTTGATGATGTGAAATCCGATTTCAATATGTTTCCAACATGAAATCTGAACAGGATTCCTCATAGATCAATTGATCACTTGTTATCATAGTAAATCCACATCAATTGTTTCACTTAATCACCTATGATAGTATGTTTATACTTTATCCAATATAACTAAGTACATGAATTTGTAGTGGATATATATACAATTTCAGTAATACTAAGAGAAGTACTTTTCTATGTCTTGCTCATCCAACCCAAACTTTTTGTCCCTATATATAATTATCTACCACAGGTAGATTTTCTATCACTACATCCACATCCCAGTCAGCATCTGAATATGAAGATAATTCATTAACTTTTCCAACATGAAAACAATAATCCATAATTTTTGGTACCTTTAATATACCTCAATATTCGTTTAGATGATTCAATATGTTCTTCCTTTTTATTACTTTTAATGTGGGTCACTAAACATGTTGTAAAGAAAATATTTGGTGGTGTCACTATTAGGAACCATAAACATCCAATGATTCTCTTATACATTGTGGGATCCACAGATATCCCATCATCATTCTTTCTAAGTATTGTTCCAACCTCAATTGGAGTAACCATTAGATTGGAATCTTGAATATTGAATTGCCTAAACATATATCTTAAATACATTAAATGATAAATGAAAGTGTAATCCTTCTTTTGAATCACCAACAACAATGAAATGTTTGTATGTTTACAAATAATCAACATTTGAAATACAGATTTCATTTAATTTGAAAATTCATCCACTGATCCATGCCTACTTCCACCGAAGATAATATCATCTATTTATTCTAGTACCGTGATTAGATCCTCTTCATAATTAATTATATAGAGATTATGATCCAATACTCCTAGATCAAACTCATGATTTCTCATATAAGAGTCTAATTGGGAGTACCATGCCCGTGGTGCCTATTTTACGCCATATAGTGCATTCTTTAATTTTAACAACATTATTTCTTCATTTAAAAGAATGAAACCCACTTGTTGTTTTATGCAGAATTATTCTTCCAAACACTCCATTTTCGAATGTCGTCTTGACATCCATATGATAGACAATATATTCTCTTTCTATTTCCATTGAAAAAAATAACCTGATTAACTCCAGTCTTGCTATTAGAGAAATTGTCTCTTCAACATCAACGCCTTCAATTTGAGAGTATCCATTTCAAAAAAGGAGTTCCTAGTTTATGACCACATTTACATGCTCTTAAAACATGTTCTTAATTATTCACTTCATACCAATCACATTGTGACCTTAAGGTCTCTTGACTATGTCCAATGTTTTATTCCTTTCAATCTAATCAAACTCTTCATTCATTGAATTCACCCATGATTCATCCTTTGCAACTTCATCAAATAAGGATGGTTCCACAACTGATAAGATTTCAAATTGTGTATTATTCTTCATTCTTATAGTTTTTGTGGTTGTATTCCAATCCCCAATAATGTTGGATTGATAATTTTTTTCTCTTCGATTCCTCCTTTGAGATTCAACAAAATTCTCTCCCGCCATGGTTTCCTCTTTATATTATTCCTATGAGTCAATATCATGATGTACCTCCTGAGAATATTTTACACCTACCTCTATTTCAGTATTTTAAATTTCTCCAGCTCTGTATTATTCCTCGTCTTCTATCACATCATCATATCAATTCCTCGAAGAAATTGTTGTTTTCTCTTAAATGATCTGAACATCACTACTTTGCAAAATCCTTCCTAGGTGCTTGTTGAAACACTGGTTGTATTTGTTGGTTAATGATTATCATGGAAAATTACATCATCTACATTTTCCCCATACCTACCTTTATTTCCATTATTGATTATAATTAAACATTTCCTTCCAAAATCAGAAAAATTAATTCAAAGAGGGATTCCTTTCAGGAAATAACTAATATGGTGTATTCATCTAACTCATATAAATCCCTATTCAATTTTGAATATACACTGCATCTTGAAAGGCCTCTTTCCATTAATGTCGAGGAATACCACTCTCAATCAGAATTGTTCTTGTCATGTTGTTCACCTACCGATTCTTACAATCTAAAAATCTATTTTCTATGGAGTTCACATATCATCAACCTCATGTTGTATACTATGCTTCTCCCAGTAATATTAAAAAATAATGGAAATTTATTCCACTCCATTTTCTGATCACAACCCTTTGATTGTTCATCCTGTTTCATTCTTTGTTATTCGATGATATATTCTCATGCAGTCAAGAACTTGTTGTTTCCTATGTATAACCATTACAAATTCCATTCTACAATAATCATCTATTAAAAAGACAAGTTATCTTTCCCCATGTGTTCCATCAACATTTATTAGGAATCATATATCTATATGAATTTTCTCAAGAAGATGAAATTACCTTTTCTTTATTGGTTGATATGAACTACATGCCAACATCCCCTAAATTCATGCATCACAAGACTTTCCACATTCATGCTCTAGGGTGTGAATATCTATGACAATATTCAGTTTTGATATCTTCACCATTTCTTGATGATTGATGTTCCATAGTCTCAGATTCCACATGTTATTTTCTTCTTCAACAGTCATATAGCATATGTTTTCTTTATAATCAACCTGATACATGCTTCGTTCAATTCTACATCCTTTCACAAGTGAACTCACTCTCATTCCCTTGATAGTGCAGCCTTTCTGATTGAAAGTAACTATATGTACTGAGTCACAAAGATGACTCAGTCTAAGGAGATTATGACGTTGGCCATGCACATAAAGGACTTATGTTTTCTTTAGCTATCTGTTAGCTAGTTCAATACTTCCACTTCTTTTGATTTTTAGAGCTCTATAATTACCAAACAACAATATTCATCAACCATCCTTTTGAAAATCATTAACAAAAATACATTAACTGTCATATGAGATGAATAACCTCTATCAAGAATCTAGGTGCTGTTTTGTTTTTTAGCATTGATGGATACCTCCTCAAGGTTGGATTTCTCAATTTTCTTCTTTTCATTCCGTGAGATATTCTATTTATTGGATGGAACTGATGGCCTTTCAATTATATCTTCTATGTACATGGGTTCTTTATAGATAAAATCATCCTCCAAAAAAGAAAACATATCATAAAGATTAACATTGTCAATTTTATGAGAATTAATGTATCCCAAACATCAATATGAGGTGTCCATGTAACTATTATTCCTCTAATAAATGGATTTATGCCAATTTTAGAACAACAAAAACAATATCCAAAGAAATTGATTCTTCTATAATTAGTTAGGTATTAATGTTTTATCATCTTTTGAACTCCTAGGTCTCTCCCATTTAGATAGTTCCTTCCCCATTTGCAATATTACATAGAATGACCCATATATCCACATAACTAACACATCATGAGAATAAATGACTTCTCACTTCTATTTGTCCTCATGACATGATATTTTCGAAAAATATTGGACTACTTGTTATTCCTAGAATCTTGAGGATAGTATTATATTCTACTTTTAGATTGATTTAGGGGTCTCTTTTTCTGCACTTTTTTTTTGATTTTGCAACATGATCAATGTTAACTTTTCCTTTATTCATGTCCGTATTATTTTTAGTATTTGATGTTTCAACATCATAACTTATTTCATTTTTTCCCATGTGTGTGGGTCATTGATCACTAAAAATCTTTTCAAATCATTCAGACCTTCATTTTTATCTCTCCACTAGCTCATCATTTGAGAAGCTACCAAATTGAATTTTCTTCCCTTCTTCTTTTGAACATGATTCACATTATAGAATAATCTTAAGAATAGTAGCTTCTTCTTTGATCCCCCTCAAAGTTTTCGACTTATTTTCTAATATCGAGGAATGTTAATTGATGAACTTTTTCCTATTAATCTATTATGATCCTTAGTTCCACTACATCATCTATCTTATCAAGGAATGATGACTCTAATATCACCAGTTTATCGAGTTGTTCAATTTCAACTTCCATTGGATAAAAATATTTTGATGATTTTCCTCCATTTCATTCCACTTATTTCATCTATTACACTTACTCTCAAGCTTACCAAAAGCAACCATAAGTTTTATCTTGGGATCAAAAGTAGTTTAGACTTTTTATCTCTAGATTTATATGTTTATGGTTCTTATATTTCAATTGTAGCCATCATGGATTTATGGTTTCCAATTTTAATTTATAGTTCCTCTTGTTTACAGAATTTATTATTATTATCTTCCTCTTCAATGAAAAACTCTTATTCTACACTTTATTTATATATTTTAAATCTCCCTTCTTGAAAACACTTTTCTATGTCTTCTCAATTTTTTCACCTTATCTTTCTTCATCATCAAACTTTCATTAGCACGGAGAGACAATGTTCCTATCATTTCTGCAATGAAAGAAATTTAGAGGTAACATCCCTTTAAATTTCTCTTTTCCATTTTCAAACATCTTGGAAATGAGAAAAAAAAATTTGTTCATCATCATCTTCAATACTATTATCTTTTAAATGTTTTTTCTGTCAATGTATTTGAATTATATTTACATTATCACTTGAGTCAAAAAATTTCTAGATTGACTCTCATTTCCTATGCCACCAGGCTGCTCAATAGATCATCCAGAGAATGTTTGGAAAGATCTATTTTCACAGGGGCTAAAAACATTAAATTGTACATTGTTTGACGTCTTCTAAATATTTTCTTGAAAATATCTCTTTGATTTATTCTCCTAGAACATAAATTTTTCCAACCAATCAAGTAATTCGAATGAAGATGTCTATATTCTCATCATGAACCATCTTTAGATAATCAAACCAATTGTGTATGACTTTTAGTTTCACCTCTATCACTTTACTATCTTCTTCATAAATATTTTCATGTTTATCCCACATTGACATTACTTTCTCGCAACCTATACTTTCCAAAGAACCCTTATCTTTTTCACAACTACACTAAAGAGTTCACTTGGTATTTTCACATTTAAGGACCACCTTATGTGAAAGATCAACATTATGTAATTCATTCACGTGATAATCATTCATGCGGAAGAGAAACAATATTTACGTTGTCAAATTATTATGTCTTCTTTGGGGGTAACTGCCTATTTATAGTCATCGATGACCCTATGCACAAGTTTCTGACACATTTTTGTAGGTGCATGTGAGATTATTCCTGGGTGCACAAAAATCAATTTTCCTTCGTATTGGGAACATATGATTTTTCCATGAAACACCATATTTAATGCTCAATTATGTCTTTCTCACACTTTTTTCCTTTTCCATACCATTATGCACTGATCCCAAAAAAAGAATTGCGCGCAACATTGAAAACACTGGGAAACAATGCCACCTTCCATATTATTGCCCTATTGAATAGTATGATACCTTTCCTAGAAAACATCATGAACATTCAATGAGGATAGACATAAAACACAAACCATACTCTGTTTCGTGCAATAAAACATTATTTTTATAATAGTTCCCCATACTAACTGATATTTGATGTGAGGAATTGGGATTTAATATTTTTCATATATTTTCCAGAATAATGGTAAGACTGAAGACACAAAATGCTATGTGAATCAAGTTTTTTGTTCTAGAGGAGTTCCCAATATATATTTGGTTTATAAATGGATAAAGGGGAATTTTTTTCCTTACATTTGTGGTTGGGGTTGATATTATGGATTTGGGTGTCACTACCTTTCTCAATGAAATTAGAATAAAACTAAACTTTGTTTTTGCTGAACCCAGATTTGTATCATCATGTAGTGAGGATGTGGGTCACCTGATGTGAAATCAACACTGAAGTAGGAACAATGGATAAGTACTAAGGTATCACTATGTCTATTTATGGGTAAATAATCAAGCCACACATAGTTCTGGATAGTTATTCCCAATGAAAGTATGATAATAATTGGGACAATTGGGGATCAGAGGCCACTAGGAAGTTGAAATGAGATGAGTGAGGCTTATGCTTGGAAGATGATAATATTTTGAGATACCAAATGAAGTGTCTACCCATGGTATCTTGGGGATAAATTAATGTCAACGAAGGGATATGGTTACCATAGAGTTTAATGTCATGTGGTGAGGAAAACCGGGGTTGTGTAGTTTACCATCATTCAACATGGAAACATATGGTTCAATTAAATTTAATGTGTTGCTTTTAAGATGACATTTCATGTAGATTATAATCATTAGATAAAGATGATGATTCCATTAAATTTAACATCATACAACATGGACACCTATTCTACGTTGTTTCATGTTGTGCAACAAGGATGTTAATGCTACGTAGTTTAACGTCATGTAACAAAGATGTTGATGCTAAACATTTTAATGTTGTGAAAAATGGATTCATATGGCGGGGTGCAGTTTGACATCCTATAACAATGATAAACATTGTGTTATTACCAAAATTATTTATACAAGAACGTTGCATTATTTGGAGTTCTAATGAGTTCTCCATCCATTGAGATTATAGAATATGACCCTTTTGAGAGGACCTTAGGTATAGTGTAATGTCTCTTCCACATTGGACCATGAATGAAGGGATTCAATCCTAGTATCATCAAAGTCCAATATACCAATACCTATTATCCTTAGAATTATGAAAGAATATTTACCATCTTGTTAATGTCTCATGATATCCGATTCTTATATAGCTACAAGTATGGAAAGGTATGAAATCTATTTTTTCCTATCACTCCAGTTCAATGAATCATATCTAGGATTTCTCATTTATTCATAGTTGGAAACCAATGGAAATACAGAGTTATGGAAACTAAAACTAAATAGGAAATACTTCTTCTATTCAGTACACCAATGATTATGGGGTTTCTCATTGTATTATGTTTTTTAGTTAGATAATCCCATAATCCATGCAATATCTTGTTAGTATATGAATTTTTATCTATGTCCACTATCTTCTGGAGTACGTTTGATAGGGTATGGTTCAAATCCTATACTTTCCATTTTCAATTTTATGATAGCATGATGAATGGTTGGATTTAATATTATGATCCTAATATATATTATCCACATTATTAGTATATAAATAGGTTTTTAATCAATAAGTAATGAGGTACAAAAAATCTGGTTGTGATGTTATCTTTGACGAAGATAATATTGATTTTGGATGCAACTTCTTTGACGGGTATTACCTTATTCAATTTGGAGAAGCAATCGGTGGTAGTAATGATATACTTGAACAAATTTGTTGTATCAAGATGATATGGTCCATAAATATCCATTACCTATTTAGAAAATGGAAACTATTATTTAGATATATGTTGTAACTCCATGGTTGTATGGATGAAGTTGGAATTCACATGGTAAGGATTAATATTCTTAAAGAATTCCTTGAAATCCAACAACACCAAAAGATAGAAGTTTCCAAGGCATTAGATTTGATTAGAATACATTCACCCTAATTGGTGGGATATAGAGTCTCCCCCATGTGCTTCTTCCATAATATCCTCAATCTCTTCTCCATGAATATATCATAGAGGGACTCCATCAATGCTACGTGTGTAGGGGACTTTCTGGTGATTTGGTCCATCTAAATGAGTGAAATTAGCTACTCGTCGCCTGATTTTAACTCTTCCAACCATGTTTGGTGGAAGTATTATATCATGGAGATATTCATATATGGGTTTCATGTATCCCATTTTAGGAAAATGTGTCTTAGGGGAGGGAATGATTTCATTGATTTATTCTATGGTAATCCAAACAAAAGTTAAAACCATTTCGCTATGGGAAATGCCGATAATTGTTTCATCCTGATTTGGATATGTCAAACTTGTGGATGTATTTTCCAATACAACTTCATGAGAATTTTATGATTGTGGGATGTGATTGAATGTTAGATCAGAGGGTAATTATCTCGTTAAACTAGAGACATTATCACACATGGTAATTAGATTCACTTTTTTCATGGCATAATCCATGATTAACTTATTAGTTATCTATTCTGAATCACCCTTCACCTCTAGGTGGTTCACCGGTACATGGAGTAAAAATTCTAGGCCAATAATCAGTGCCTCATACTCAACCTCATTGTTGTTACGACCTTCTTATAACAAGAAGTAATAGGGAAAAATTTCCATTTCTGGCTAGATAACAAAACTCTCAACCCAAATTTTTTATGATTAAAATATTTTAATCATTTCCCCATTGGACTCATGGATGTAGTGTTAAATTAAATTTCCCATTCTTTAGGGATGTCTTAAATGGAAAATATTTCTTCATTAGGATGTTCAGTATTTAATAAAATATCATACGCAGATGGTTTGTCAGTGTGGACGTATTCCAAGGGTTTTCCTTTCAATACGTTTTAAGGAATAAACTATATATGAAACTAGTATAGGATAACATCCAAGTGTGTCGTGTTCCCTATTAGAAATGGATGAATGAGGATAAATTTTAGTTGGTTATTACATCAAATGATTTGGATATCATGATGCTACATATTGTTCCATATCTTCTGAACTACAATGATTAGTTATAGACATCTCTTCTCAATATCTAAATATTGATTCTCCCTATTGAGAATGGTTCGACTAAGATAGTAAAGGCAATTTTCATTCCAGAAATCCTTATTTTGTGATAGGAAAGAACTCAATAATCTCTCTGTGGCTATTACGTATAGAATGAATGTATTTCATTCAATACATGAAATCAATTCTAGTTGGGTCATGCAGTATTTGATGATGAAATAAAATGATTCCTAATAGAATTTTTCACCCTGATGAGTGACCCCCTTCTTAATCAATTGGGTGAAGGGTAAACACATTCTTGTGAGGTTGGATATGAAGTGTTGAATGTATGATGGGTGTTAATGATGTCCTATAAATTATTTAATGTTGGGTAGAGGTGACATTATATGGATAGCTCTAGTGTTCTTATGATCATCTTTTATTCTGGTACAGTGTACATTTGAGGCACCAAATTTTTCCCTGGTTACATAATAATGAAATTTCAAGGGGTTTATCTTTAGATTAAGCATTCAAATAATAATAATATTAGTCTCTATGTCAACAGGGTTATGAAAAAATTCCTAGGATCTAACAACTATATAATCAACATATCACTCAAAAAACATTCTGTAGAAGGGTTTGAAGATGTGGTGCACTACACCTTTGTATGTGGTTCCTACATTCTTCAATCAAACTAAAACTACCTGATAGTAGAGTACACCTTTATTGGACATAAGGTGGGGTATTCTTCTTCTTCTAGGGCCATATTGATATGATTATACCCATATTAGACATACATTAACTATAAGGATCTGTATCTAGCTATTTCATTAACCATGAGCTCTATAATTTGTATTGGGAAGTAATCATTGGAAAAATTATAGTTTGGGTCATTGAAATAAATGAGAAATTTGATATTTACCATTCTCATTTTTTATACAGAAAACATTGGACATCCATTTTGGGTATTTCAGTAATTTTATGAGGCCATCTTTGATGAGTTTTTCCACTTCAACCTCAATCATATAGGCCCGGGACAGGTGAATCCTCCTAACTTCCTTCTAGTATAATATATGATTTTATGGGAAACCAAATGCATTTGAGTACACCTCGGGGTCAAGGGATGGAATTATTAAGTAATTTCCAGGAAAAAAATCTTCATGTATCTTTTGAAAGGTGGTTTATAATTCCTATCCTTAGTGGGTAATGGATGCATTAATTAAAGTAGAGTGTAGATCTTCATCTGTACCTAGATTTATTTTTCAGAGTTTCTCAATAGTGGGGGAGACACCCTACTAAAATTCTGGAGGGGAATCAATGATATATTCTTCTTCTTCCCCTTCCTCATGCATAACATCTTGTGCTTCTTCCTACGGAGGAGATAGTAAAAAATGTTCCTCCTAGGGAAGAGGGGAATCTCTATTCAGACATCAGGAAGATGGGGAAATCATTTTTGCCTCACTTTCTAGCATACAGACTTCATGGATGTTTAAAAGGGTAAACACAAGACTAATAATGAGACTCTTAACTTTTTCAAATAGTCATGATGGACTCTTCAATATTGGATCAAATAAATAGGATTTGATGGGGATTAGTGTATATATTTTTGTTATTTTCAATAAAAAAATTTCATCATTTGGAGGGTTGATAATTTGTTTAGTGCCATTAGGTTCAACTATCATGATTGAAATTATTGAAGCTGATGAATGAATATTTGAATTATGAAACACCCTATCAATTTGTTGAATAGTAGGCATATAATCTGTACTAAGCTTCATAACTGGGTTTTTCGGAAACATCTCCAAGTCATTTGGGGTATTGATTCAGGCGACAATATTAGACATTTATTTCTTCCCTTCCATATGATAGAACCTTACATATATATAATATGTATCTAAGGATTTTAATGGGTCCATTTCCCCATAAAATGTCCCAATTTTACCATTTATAGAATAATTATGACGTTGAGGGTCTGATGATGGAATGGCCTGATATTGATGTACCCAAGGTCTTTCCAGAAGAACATTGAATGTTGTGTCTTGTCGGACCACCAAGAACCCTCATTCATATATAGGATCTCTAAATTCAGTTCTAAGTGTGATATCCCTAATATGTTTTTTCTAATTCCATTCATAACCTTGTAACATCATAGTGGAGGGAGACAAGTCAGATTCATTGAGACCCAATCGAAAAAGTGTTTGGACTGGGAAGAAGTTGACTCCTGAGCCATTTTTAAATGATTTATCCTTCGATATCAATGTCATTTAGCCTATCTGTTATATAAAAGTGTCTGAAATGTCCTTGTATGGACGAATAATCATCTTAGATGGTGATGTAAATGAAGACCTAGAATTCCAAAATTTCATTCTCCTAAAGATATTCTTCAGCAGTAGTGACCTCATCTTTGAAATCTAGAGGGCTTAAAAATTCTTCATTGAGTGCTTCCCAGAGTTCTGTTGATAGAATCATAGAATACATGATTGATACCCTATCCAGAACATAGTTTTATTGTTTCAAAACATCATTTTTTCTACCTTGGTCTGTGCTTTCTGGAATGAATATTATCTTTTGTAGAAATATTTGGATATGATATTAGTAACGTGGATTGGATGTTCCGTGGGATAAAATCTTTAGGTGTTTATGATCTCTGTCGATTAGGCTAGCTATGAATTCATACCTATATAGAAGGAGGTGGCCTATCTACTATCTAGTCATTCAACATACTCATGTTGTGGTTAAACATATCATGCATAGAGGAAGAACTTCATTGTTCCTGTTGAACTTACATGAGATATTTCCCATGAGTTTTGTCTATGTATATGTTTCGAGAGAGGGTTTGGATGAAGTGGTGGATCCACGAATGACCATGGATTCCCCTATATCCATGACCCCAATGACCTCTAACACCAGTTCCCCAATCAAGTGTGGGAAAATCAGTTTCATAATTAAAATCATCATTTGATTAAGGATCAATAATTTTAATTTCATTAACATAACTTATGATAAAATCTACACATAATGATGATTCTATCAGGGGAGTTGAATCTTGTTGTACTACATGTTGGGATTGTTCCTGTGCAATTCAGGCGGTCAAGATAAAGTCTTCTAAGGTTAAACATTTGCCCTAATACTATCTCATATTCCTATACATTACCCACATCCTTATATTCATGTCCCTTTTGTGTGGATTTCCATTCATTGTATTTGGATTCTAATCATGATGGATTGGCTATCGTGGATGAAGTAGGAGTCATATTCAATTGCTTCAAACAACATTATAAAATTCCATAATCCTGATTAATTGTTTTTCTAACCATCCATTCACATAACATTTTGGCATTATTTATTATGAATTATTGAGAATAACCTTCCTCAAATGGATTTTTTTTTAAAAAAATATGCCACTTGGGTTGGAAAATACATTAGATTCACATTCCATGAATCCGGAAGCATTTGTATGAGGTCCTTGAAAACAAAAAGATCCTTCATGAGTGACAAAAAATATGATTGAAGGGGAAATAGTTTGAGGGATCCTAGTCAAATTATTTTTTATGATTCTTTGCATTTGAAAAAATGGACTATGTTTTTATGTCAAACATGAGATGATGTAACCAGGGACATGGCTATTCAAAAAGGAATATACCTTGTTTCCCAAATCTAAGAACTTTTTATACATGTGATCTATTTGGGCATCTTGATGATGTGGTTATTTCTACTGATGAATAGAAGGTGGATCCCTATGGTATGATAGAGGATTTGAGGTAAGAAAGGGTACATTGGGAATCTTATTTGTAACTGTAGTGGCCTATTCCATTCCTATTCTCCTTCCACGAGATGATGGGATTACTCAGGATATAGATTTCGTCACTATGATCGATATTTCAATATGTTGATAAACTGTATCCTGATCCTGAAAACAACCTATGTATTTCATAGGGATCAACGATATGTGCAAATAGTTGGGAAAATTCGTTTCTTATATGGGAAACAACACTTCTTGAGGGATTGTTATGTTTATGGGGTATTTAAATCCTTTCCATGCTTAATTTAATACGAGACTCCTTCATTATTTATTTGTTTTATTTTCAGATATTGTAGAATTTTGTGTTCAACAGTGTTGATTTGAACATGAAAGAGGTATTTCTAACTGAGATATTCTTCTATAGCTTCTAATCATGTTGTTAATGACTCAATGACATTCAAAAAAATATATGAATTTATTGATGAGATGTCCCCTGAATAGGTGATGAGGCTAGAGCCTAAATGGGTGTGTCCACTTGCAGGACGACTGGTGGTGGTACAACTAGTATTTGTCATTGGTGACCAATAGAGGTGGCCCTGTAAGTATTTGACTGACCATGTTCCGGATGTGTGCCCAATGAATGGAATTCTTGATATGATATTTATTGATTCAAATATATTTTTGTTTGATGTCACCCATTGATTGGATGTCCCAGATCAACTTCAGTTTTTGAAAATAAATAATAATTGTTGATGTGTTCTTACATGAAGTGTGAGTTAAGGGTCTTATTATGGAACATATCTTCCTATAGGACTATCATAGAGCAACTCTGCATTGAGTCCTCTCAAATATTTCATCTCTTACACATGATGGGAAAATAATTCAATTATAGAAAGGGATTGGACTTATCTGGGGGAAAGGAGAGACATGGTATGTCCCTTACCTTTTCCATTATTGGGATTTCATAAATGAGGTAAATATAGTATTTGTCTATGTAATACATCATTTTTTCCATCCTCTGGTTTCATGTATGCACACCTTATGCTTTTTTTAGTGTGGACTGTATCATGAACAAGAACATCTTCTTCATAATACTTTTAATTATACATATGTTCTGGAGATACTTTCATGATAGTGTTTATGACATTAAAATATTCAAAGTACATCACATGCATTCCATTGTAATTTTTGTGAGATTTCGTTCTTCTATGCCCACCGTGATACATTTTTCCACTTCTTTGTCAGTTCCATGAGATATTTTTCATGGATAGTGACCCAAAGGTAATTACAAATGATTTAAATAATACATGATCCATGTGAATGTACTGAATAATAGTATGATATAAACTGAAAGGATTCACTCCATGGAATCAACCCAAATTGAGATAAGATTTATTTTTGCTGAGGAGGGGATTGTGGAGGGGGATAAGCCCTCAAATAGGGAAGATGGTGAAATTCCTATTATTCTTTCACAACCATTTTGTCTTGGTTTGATGATCCAATGTATTGGGATAAAAATTCCACCATCCATGAAAGATGGGGTTGTTCCCAAATGGTTGTTACTGATTGTTGACGCTCTTTTTTCATCACATTGTCTAAACGAATGGAAAGGAAAATGACTTAGCAAAAATTGATTCATCCTTTAAAGAAAACATAAATAATCGACAATGGAATGAACAAGGGATCAAGAGAAAATGTTCCGCGCAAGTTCCATCACTGTCGCGCAAGTATAATTAAGAGACGCATAATGGTCGCAGAAGTGACTTGCGCACCCTAAAGGATAACTGCCCGGGTTTCTTCAGCCTATAAATAGACCCTGTGGGCCCCCCATTCCAAGAGGAATTTTTCCAAAATTCAGATTTAGAGCTCTGAACACCCATGTCTCTTCTCCAGGTCATCCGAAAACTTCTAAGGTAATTCGTTACCAAGATTGGAAGGTCTAAAAATAGGAGTAAGGTCTAAGTGTTCGAATTCACTAACACTTGCATGCCTAAGGTGTTTTACCCCTAATGGGAATGAACATACTTGTGCGCTGCCCTACTTCCTCACCAAAATTTGTTCGTCTCTCTTCTGGAAGTACCTCAAGATAATTATAAAGGCATTGGTCAAGGATCGCTCAAGTATTACCACACTGGTTTACAAACGTGCAAGTACCTATTGGTCGCGCAGGAATACCTGCGCGACCAGGACTTGTGTGCCCATGTTGTACCTACGCACCTGCCAGGACATGCGCGACCCTACCTTTTTGGGTGCCCTTCTTTCCCATTTCACCCCTCTTAATCCATTCCACCTATCCTATTCAAGATTCAGTCTTAAATACACTCTTCAAATCCATTTATGGCATGATTTCTTGATTTGGCTTCCTTATCTGAAAGAAATTCTGTGGTATATCTCTCAAAACCTAGTGATTTACACATCTTTATGTCACTAAATATTGAGATTTCATTCATTCAACCACATTCTTTAAGATGATAGAATCCTTAACCTAGGTCTCCTTTTCAGGAATAATCCCCAGTCATAATTCTCAAATTTGGGCATCCTCTTTAAGAGTATGGCCCAAGTGCTCTAATCTGGGCATCCTTCTTTGGAGTAAGCCCCAGATCCCCTAACCTAGGCCTTCTATTCAAGAGTAATCCGCAGTCATAATTCCCCAAATTACGGCCGTCCTCCTTAGGAGTAATCCCCAAACCTTAATTCCTTTAACATGGGCCTATTTTTTCAGGAGTAGGCCCTAATCTCAAATATAGGCATCCTCTTCAGGAGAAATCCCAAAGTCCCTTAATTTTTCAGGTCTTTTAACCTGGGAATACTCCTTAAGAGTAATCCCTAGTCTTAATTTCTCTTAACTAGTCATAATTTACCTTTGATCTGGGATTCCTTATCAAGAGTAAAACCCAATCATAAATCCTGTCCTAATTTGGGCCTCCTTTTCAGGAGCTTGCCCCAAGTTAGAGTATTCAAATCTCCATGAAGCACATATACCTTTATGGACCATGTTCCTGGATTTCTTCCCTTATGTAATTCCTAATCTTTATTTATCTGGGTAGTCATACATACATAATTCCCACATTATTTCTTATGATTGCATCTTTCATGGACCAATTGTATAATTTTTACCAATACCTCTTGTTTCTCAAACTGAGCATGACTCACGTGAGCATAGAGTGTTAAAGTAATTATGAAATCCTTCATTGAGTCATCAATCATAAACAACATACTCCCTTACTCGAACTATGTGGGTTCTGATTCCTTTTCTAAAACAATGGATACATATATAACCCATCTGCAAGTTCGATTCCAACTCTAAAATAATCCATGTCCGTCTGAATGACAATAAACTTCAAATGCCCCCCTGAGTGGCTTTAAAACCAGCATGTTCATCATAATTACCAAGATAATTCTATATAAATGTGTCGAAGGATAGCATTGACCAAAAATCTCTAATAAATACAGATGATTCTCTATCGGTGAAGAACCTCGAATACATATAAAAGATTCTCTAAATTTACTACATATTTAATCATTTATTTTCAGATCTGAAAGAAATCTCATTTTATACTTGGTAATGTAATAAGGATTCACGAACATAACTTAAATCTATAAAGAGAGTCCCAGAGTAGACAATAATACCCCTCATAAGGTGTGATGAGTCCGACCTCCCATCCTCTCAAAAAATGAAATTTCTGAAGCCTCATCAGTCCACAAACTAATGAGAACCTACCTTTGGAAAGTAGGTCCAAATGGATGTGTAATCATTGGATGTTTCCGGTTCTACAATCAAACCCGTTAGAAACCGATTGAAATTTTTGAACCTTCAATCAAGGAGGTCATACCCAGATTCCGAGTGAAACAAAAAATGGTGAACCCGACGTGAATATTTAACCATGTTAAAATAAATTTTTACCTAGTTATTAGGCCCCTATTTAAAACGCAATGAGAGGGACAACAAAAAAACAATCAATGACATATGTGCTCATCAAAAAGATATAGTGGATGAATTTGTTTTCATTACGTCTGTCATATCAAATAAGCACACTTTTCCAAGATCTTCTGCATTTCAATAAGGGCTGCTCTCAAGTTCACACATGTGAATACCACTGCTGTAAATGACACTTCTACTACTCATGTTGGATCGTCATCCGATCTGAGGATGTCATCACCTACTCATTGTCTTCAACACTGGGTATCAAATGAGCTGGTTAGGATGCCCGAAAAGCCCTCAAAGTGAAAAAATCACACTGGTCATCCAAAAAACGATGACCAATGATCAAGAATTAGGCTTTGATAGCCACCGTCTCCTACTGTTTCAGGTTGTTATCCCCAGAACGCAATCGGCATTCACTCCAATATTATATGGAGGTGAATGAGAAGGTCCCTCAGGGCCTTAATTCAAAGAAACATGAGTCCTTCCTAATGGCTCCTATCAATAATCGCCGCTAGACTCATGCGGTAGTATGCCCTAAACATGATGACGGTACCGACTTCAGGTGTTCGGCTCAGGTTCCTCGAACCCGAGTATGCAAGATGAACCGCCAGAGGCGGAATTCGGTCAACAGTAAACAGGTTCTCATCTCTGCCATCTGTAGAGAAGTCCACCAACCTAATTTGGTGGCAAGCAATGACTAGGAACATACACCTGCCCATTTTAATTTCACTATCCATCATACTCATCTGGAAGTATCATGCCATTCCCGCCAGGCAATTCTAGCAGAGTACTATAGGTAGGAACATACACCTATTTATATATAATCAGTTAGTCAGCAGGCTCTTCTGACTACATATGATGAATCTCATCAACCATGTTTAACGAAGTGCAATCAGTAGGCACATACACCTGCTAGTATTAATCAATCCTACCAACAGTCTCTCTTGGTAGCATACAGAAAAGTTAGTCAGAAATCCCTAACAAAAAATAGTAGGCAGACTCAACTCTCTGCCCCCACAATTGAGTACCTATAGGATTCACTGACAAGAAAAGGAGGACATGAGCAGGCACATACACCTACTCTAAGCACAGAATGGACGTATATCCCCGTTCTGGAAGCTGAAGTCACCAATCATATTTTATCAATGGTGAAAGTGCAGAAGCAAATCCCTGCTCATATTCTGGACGCCTTCCAGGATATTATAACAACTTCAGCGGCATCTCAGGGAAAGACACATAAATCTATCCCTACCAGTGGAGTGACACATCAACAACTCACTCCAGAACAGAAACACACATATGTTCCATTCCAAGAGGGTTGTGGGGAATACTCCCCCATATCATACAGACAACCAAGTCAGGCACATACACCTGATTTGAGTGGAGATCATCAGACTAACCTGGCCATCATTCCTGATCAGGCACATACACCTGGTCAGAGCAACCACTTTCGTCAATAAGTGGTTTACAAAGCGAGTAAGAAGGTGTCTACGAGAAAGACCCGCCCAACACAGTCAGGATATCAAGATCCAATCTGTAACAAGGCCTTTCTCAATGCTAGAGTTCTTGAATCCCTCAAGCAATTATCTATTGGAATTCAAGATTCTACTCCCCCTTTCCCGAATAGTGGGGACATTAATTCCGAAGGTCTTCAACAGACACATACTCATGAAGGCTTTCTTCATGACAATTCGGTCTATCTCGATGTTTCATCTTTAGATGAGAACCACAGGAACCCTCTGTGTTGTTAGAAGACCAAGGAGAAAGATATCTCATCTTTTACTGTAACCCATTATGGTGTTCCTCCCCAGGACGATGAATTTCTCTACAAAATTCCTCTCCGCTGTGGTGATCCACATCGCCCGGAAAATGCTCCAGTGGAAGATGTAGTGCCGAGAAAGACCTCTTATCTTGAGGCACTTGCAAATGCGAAACCAGTCATGTCTGAAGATTCATTAGTAGCAGGTGAAATACTTTATCTATCAGATGATAGCCTAGGGTGTAGTTAATTCTTTGAACCACCCCTAAGTCATGAATCTTATGGTTTGGTCAAGTATTTCTCTACCAATCATGTTTAATCAGATGAAGAAACAATGAAACACCAACTCTGGTCAAATCAGGTAGAAGAGTCATTATTGAATGATAAAGATGAAATGCTGAACATGAGAAAACAACTAAAAAAAGGTGATGAACCTGTCATGTTTTGGCCTCTAGCTGACTCTCAGTATGACATTCAAAAGATGTTGACGGAAGATGGAATTCATGATATTCATCTCAACATATGGAAAATCATTGTTAGTTGAAGAAGAAATTATTATCTTAGGATGAATATGAAAATCATCTTAAGATAATAGAAGGGTTACAAAGTCAGATTGATTTGGCATCTCTATTAGTCTCTCGATATCCAAAGGCTGAAAAGCAGTAGAGAGCCCTTCAACATTCATGCCTTGGCGCACTAAGATGATTGTGTTAGTTAATTGCCAATTCCCCATCTGGTATTCATGTCAAAGGATGGAGTTTTCATGGAGCACTACATTTCACGGTGCTCTCCAGTCAGCAAAGCCCGCCAAAAATGGTCTCATGCGATGTTATTGCCCATGGCCGGCCATAGTCAATGGGCATTGTTTGTAATCAAAAGCATTCCCAAGAAAAAGATTCAACTAGTTCCTCTCAAAATCAAGTATACATAGAACAAGTTGTTGAATTACTCCTCCATCAAGAAAACGCCAATATTGAACAAGCTTATCGTATGGAGCAAACACATCATCAAGTGACAGAAGTGTTGGAAATTGTCCAATGGTCTTTTGAACCAGGTGATAAAAGTGGATACAGATTAATGCATCAAGCTAATTTCTGGGATAAGGTCCATAAGATCAGGAGAGATTTTAAGAAAGTCTCATACATAGCATGTCAAGAGCCATCCCATCTTGCCAGACTGTGGACCCTTTTATTCCAACCCTCAGAATCAACAAATAGGATTCGAGGAGTTGAGCGGGAACAGCAAGAATAGCCCCAGTCCACTGGACCGAGGACTTTTTCAAATAATTAATCTTCTCCTCAAATAAATTCAGTCTTTTCTTGATTGGGGAAGATGAGTCAAACGGAACTAAGAGTCAAATTATCAGGATATTCTCTCCAAATTATGGTTTGTCAAGAAGTTCCTGAGGGATTGAATCAACAAAAGTAAATGTCTCATCAAAGACATGGAAAAAGACAATATCACAGAAATGCTGATAGAAGGGATGTGATGCGTTATGCATCAATCAATGTCATCAATGACGTTGTTTCCGATCCACCAAATGAGGTTCACTCAGGGGACATAGATGAAGAGGGTCCTGCTTAAGAAGATTTACCCACCGGCACAAATAAAGAAGGTGTGCGTACACGAAATCAAAGGATTACTCAGATCCTAGGTAATCCTTCAAGTAACCCACTTCCACCTCTCCGAAATGGATCCAACAAAGGGAGGGGAAAGTATCAGGTTACATATCCTTCCTCTCGAGAAGGCCAATCTCTCTCACTAGAGAAAAGGTTTGCACAAAAAGAGGATGAAATGAAGGAATTAAGGAAGATGAATACAGAACTACTTCAGGGTAGTATTCTTCATGAGCATGATGGAGTCAGTCAGACAAGGGAATTTGTTGCAGCTACTGAGATGGATCAAGAATATCCTTCTATATTAGTAAACCCTCACAGGCCAAATCCTAAGGGTCAAGTGCAACAACAGTTGGCAGTGATCCCTTCAGTTGTAGCACCAGCCACCACATATGTCAAAGCTCTAGTCATTGCACCTACATAAGTCCAAGTTCAGCATGATGTATCTCGAAAGTTAATAACTACCATTGAGTCATTAACAGCTCGGTTAGAATGTATTGAAGGGAAACAAGTGCAGTTTCAACCAGAAAAGAAAGTGTACACTAAATGGGTAGATTCAATCTCTCATCCATCCAGTTTTGGAAACCATGTATTCCCTATTTTCAATGGATCAGGTGACCCTGAACAGCATTTGATGCATTACATGTCTTGTTGTGATCCTATGATGGGAACTCCAGAGCAGCAAGAAGTAGTAAAACACAGATGCTTCGTGTGAACCTTGCAAAGACCAGCCTTTGTCTGGTATACAAGCTTGCAATCCCAGCCAATTACTGGAAAGGAGGATCTCCATCAAAAAATCATTCTTTAGTTCAGCTCAAATTTTCCAAAGACAACAGTTTTTGATCTTACAAACTATAAGAAAAGAGTGAATGAAAGGGTCTCAAGTTTCATTGCTCACTGGAAGGGATTAAAATATTCACAAAGCTTAGCACTCCCTCAAGATGAATAGTTTCCAATATGTGTGGAAACTCTGTGTGATTAATTATGCACGCTGTAGATCCCCGTAAAATATACAGGAGGGTTTCGAGACCTTACTTCAATCGCTCAGCAGATTGAAGATTCCCTTATATAGGCTAAGGCTAAATCTCGTGTAATTCCATCAGCTCTAGGAAAGATAATGGGTAAAGCAGAAAATGCTACAGTTATGCTTAAATACGCACCCATACCTATTTCTACATCAAAACCTTCATCTTCTCGAAGGGCTCCACCTCCTGAGCGCCAACACCAAAGGCTATTTTGTCTAGATGATCAACAAGATCAAAGACAAAAAAAATTTAGGATTTGAAGATCAAAAAATACTCTTTCCAAAATGAACAAGTTCCTGGTTACTTCATTTCGGCTTTGGAAAATAATTTGTTTCAACTTCCAAAGCCCAAGAGGCCAAACAAGGAAGGAGTTGAAGATCGTCCCAATTATTTCCCCTTTCATCAAATGTCAGGGCATCCCATCCAGGTGTGTTTTTTCATCAATGACCTCCTGCAAAAGATGGTCGACACAGGACAAGTCAAACTGAAAGGCTCTTCAGCCCAGGTAACATGTGTCACTACTACAGTTCTAGAGGAGGAAGGCGAATGAAAAGAAGTAAAAAGAAAAAATACACAGATGTATAATGATTGGATGGTCAGAAAGCCAATCAAATAGACTCATGCTATTTTCCAAACACAATTAAAGAAACCAATTGTGTCTTCTTCTATGAAAGTTGTGGTAGAACACTCTTCATCAGAGGGAAAGTCCTCAAAGAAACAACATGATTTAATGAATGAAAATGAATCAGAAGAAGATTAGTATGTGTCAAAGCCTAAGTTTTCTTTGACTCTGGAAGACTACATTCCATCTACTTCAAAGCCACGGGCACTGCCCCACCAAACAGCACAGCCTAAATAGGCTAATCAAGCAATGTATTCATTAGACGAAGAGTTAATCTTTGGTTCTGTTAATATGATTCAATTAAGAGATCCATATGCCAGTCGCAGTTTTGATTTTGATGAGCCTGAATTCCCTGTATCAAACAGGGGAATCCGAGGAAGTTCCAGAGGATTAGGATACAGGGGAAGGCGTGGATCTTTCAGAATCCACTATTCCAATTCTACCACTGCTAGAACTGTGTACACAGCAGAAACTCGTGGTAGAGACCTTCAGCGAGCTCAGCAAGAACAAGAAAGTTATTCTACCAACATCAAATTCAGTCCTGGCACAGTTATTCTGGAAGACCGTTTGAAGGTTCCATATTTATCCTCTCAACAAATAAATGGATCAAATTTGTCTAATCTTCCAAAAACCAGGAATATTTCCAACTCCTATCCCATTAAAAGGTGCATCAACTTCAAAAGCATTTGCCTCTAAGGTACCTGCTAAACCACATATTCCTATTTGGAAACGCAGACCTCTAGACCAAAAGTATGATGTATTGAAACACACGGACCAAGTACCATCAAGGTTATCAATTCATGATGCTTTGAATATGTCAAATGATCTTCGGGAAGTACTCATCGAGGCTTTGTCAAGTCCTCACGAGTTTGAAACTGAAATTACTACAGCTCAAGTCTATCACATAGAGAATAATCCTGCATAATGACATGCAATAATATCTATTACTGATAAAGATGAATATGATGTTGTTCATGGACATATTAGACCATTGTACTTATCTGGAAAGGTCAATGGTGAAAATGTTCGAAGAGTTCTCATTGACAATGGTTCAGGAGTCAACCTCATGCCCATTCATACACTTCATCGATTGGGCCTCATGAAATCTGATTTAACTCCTACCATGATGTTACAAGGATATGATAAAAATAAACAAAAACCAGTGGGAGAAGTTACACTCAGAACTCAGTTTGGAAATCTTGTATCCAATTAAGATTTCATGGTTGTTGATCAAGACTCAGACTTCAACATCTTGCTTGGAAGACACTGGCTACATCAACATGCAGTTATCCCTTTATCATATGATCAATGTCTTAAATATTGTTTCGATGGTCAAGTTGGGACATTGTATGGTGATAAGGCCCCGTTCAAGACATGTGAGTCTCAATACATTAAGGCAGAATTCTATCACATGAAGGGAAGGGAGAAATCCACAACAAAAGATATTACCAATGTTAATGCTCTATATGGTTTAGAGAAGATTCCAGTAAATCCATTTACACATGTGAGTACAGATTATGTGTTTCCTATTAGTAAAATTGACAAGATATACCCAAATCAAAATACTGTTATAGAAAGATCCATAATGTCAAATACGAAAATCGAGCCAGACAACATGGGAGAAATTGGTAACCCACCAAGTCGTGATGAAAGCACAAATGGTGAACTCCTCATTTCATCTACTGAAATAAAAAAACTCTATACTTCCCCAATCAGGACAGAAGAAGTTATAGCAACATAGGAGGTGAATAATGATGCCGATTCTCAATCCATCATCTCCTCTTTATTACCCAAAGAAGACCCTTCATCGTCAATCAGGTCAGAAATGGAAGCTTCTTCACCAAGATGTGCAAATTTTGACATCTCTTCTAATCATGAAAATTCTTCTTTATCATCTACAATGAAAGTAGAAATGGAAGAAATAACATATAATGAAGAATAATAGGAAGATCTCAGAGATGCTCCTCCATCATTCGAAGAGGGTATCCCTACCACTGTGGATGAACTCAGAGAAATAAATCCTTGTACCAAAGAAGATCCACTCCCCACTTTAATCAGTGCGTCTAGGAATCTTGAAGAGAAAGAGATTTATATTTCATTTCTAAAGAAAAATAGAGTTATATTTTCTTAGAACAATACAGAAATGCCCAGGCATGATCCTGATGTTTCTACTGATCATTTGGGTTTACCAGAAGAACATCAAGGATTTAAGAAAGCTGCGAGAAGAACACACCCAACTTATTATTCCAAAATTGAAGCTGAAGTGGATAAGCTTATCAAATCTAAATTTGTTAGATAAGTTCAATATCCCATGTGGTTGGATAATATTGTCCCTATAAAGAATAAGAACGGACAAATTAGATTTTTCATCGATTTTAGAGATTTTAATCAGAATTGTCCTAATGATGATTTCCCAATTATGATTAATGGTATTTTAATTGATTAAATAGATGGATTTGAAGAACATTCCTTCATGAATGGATATTCCGGATATAATCAGATCTGAATGGCTCATGAAGACGAGGAATATACAGCCTTCAGAGCCCCTCAGGGTGTGTTTTTCTACCGTGTAATGCCCTTTGGCTTAAATAATCAAGGTGCAACATATCAACGTTCCATGCATCGTATCTTCAAACCCTTCTTAGGGAAGTTTGTTGAATGCTATGTGGATGATTTGGTGGTAAAATCCAAGAAATGTTCTAATCACTTGGCTGATTTGGAATTCATATTCATCAAGCTTCGACAACATAATTTGAAGATGAACCCCTTAAAATGCGCTTTTGGGGTAACCTCAGGAAAATTTCTCAGCTTTGTTGTACGCCATCGTGGTATTGAAGTCTATCCTGAGAAGACCAAGTCAATCCTTGGTATTTCACCTCCTTGAAATTTGAAATAATTAAGAGGACTTGAAGGAGACTTATAATATATTAGGCGTTTCATCGCTAATTTGGTAAGAAGTAGTTTACCCTTCACCAAATTGATGAAGAACGGAGTCACTTACCAGTGGACTGATGAATTTCAGGAAGCATTCAATATTCTCAAGAAATAACTCTTGAGTCCACTAGTACTCATGCCACCTCTTTAAGGAAGACCACTTATCATCTATGTGACATCTCTAGAGAGATCATTAGGTGCCTTCCTTGCTCAAAAGAATGATGCTGGGAATGAAAACAACCTCTACTATCTCAGTCGAACTATGGTTGAAGCAGAAACCTAGTATTCAAGTATTGACAAATGCTGCCTGGAATTAATCGTTGCAGTTTAAAAGTTGAGACACTACCTGCAACATCATGAGGTCCAATTGGTATATCGCAATAACCCACTCAAATTCATCCTTAGTCGTCCGATGCTTACAGGACGTCTGGCAAGGTGGGCAGTAATTTTGCAGTAATTCGATATTCAGTAAGTGTCTCAAAAGCCGATAAATGTCCAAGATCTGGCTGATTTCCTAGCTGAACGCCCATCATTGGGAGACACATCTTCAGATATTGAATTCCCTGATGAGGAAGTATTCTCTGTTTATGAAAGTGCTCAATAATGGGAAATGTATTTTGATGGTGCTTCCAGAATTCCAACAAGAAGGAAAATGGAAAATCCTAAATTCAACAATGTTGGCTTAGGAATTGTGCTCATTTCTCCAGAAAAGGCAGTGTTACCTTCTTCCTTCTTATTGTGGGAAGGTGGTAACAATAATGAAGCTGAATACCATTCTCTCATTACAAGCTTGGAATTACCGCTTCAAGTGCAAGTGAATCACATAAAGTTGAAAGGTGATTCAGACCAGGTAATAAAACAAGTCAATGGGGATTATGCCATCAGAAAAGAAGAACTAATCCCCTTGTATGATTACATCAGAGAGTTAATGGATGAATTCCCTTCAGAACCATCATTTTCTTACATCCCAAGATCACAAAATGCTCAAGCTGATGCACTGGTTAATATATCCACACCTCTGGTATATGTAAATCGGGATGAGAAAACCATCAGTATTACCCACTGTCATGCAATTTCACGTTATGTTCAAATCAGAACAGAGATAATTAATAAAATTAGTCCCATTATTGAACCGTATTGTCATACTATAGGATGGATGTAACCTAACATGGAATAACTTCATAATGGAACACTTCCACCTGATAGAGACGAGAAAGAACAAATCCGGTGACAAGTGGTTAATTTTACTCTTTATGATAGCCCAAATCACCTAGAAAAAATTCTTTACAAACGTTGGTTTGATGGAGTTCTCTTCAGATGAATTGATGGTGAAGAGACAATGGCTATCATGAAAGAAGTACATGCGGGAGTCGGTAGTGCCCACCACTCTGGACATAGACTGTTTGATCATATTCAAAGGCTTGGACACTTTTGGCCTTCAATGATACAAGATTTTATTGATTTCACAAAGAAGTGTCATTCATGCCATGTACATGCCAACCTCATTCATCAAACTCTAGATTTTCTTCATACAACTAAATAGTCATGGCCATTTTCCTCATGGGGAATGGATGTGGTGGGACCTTACCCCTTCGTCTATGGCCAAGTAGTTTAAGTACATTCTTACTGATACTTACTTCTTTTCCAAATGGGTAGAGGAAATACCTCTCAAGGAAGTCAGTTCTAAATTTTTTGTTAGCTTCATTAAGTCTAACATCTTTACCAGATTTGGTGTCCATCATACCATATTGAAAGGCAATGGCACCAACTTCTGTTCATATGAGGTGAAGAAGTTGTATCAAGAATACAACATCAAATCCAACCATTCATCTTGGTATCATGCAGCGGCCAATGGACAGATAGAGGCCTTCAACAATACACATTCGAATATACTGCAAAAGACGGTGGATAAAGATAAGAAGTCATGACCTAATAAACTATTTCATGATTTATGGGCTTATCAGACTACCACCTGCACTGCAACTCGGTCAACTCCATATTCACTGGTATATGGAACCGAAGTCGTCTTACCCATTGAAGTTCAATTTCCTTCACTCGTAGTAGCCATTTGTGATCATTCATCTACAGATGTACAATCTAAAAAGTGATTGAATTAATTGGAACGGTATGATGAGAAAAGATTGTGCACTTTTCACCACTTGGAAGTCTATCAGAATCGAATAGAACGAGCTTTTAAAAAAAAAGTTCGTCTTCATTCATTCAATCAGGGAGAATTGGTATTGGTTATCAGAAAATCAATGATACCAGGAAAGAAACCTCCCAAGATTGAGCCAAAATGGGAAGGACCTTACTCAATACCAAGGGTCTACTCCAATGGAGCTTATTCATTAATCTCGATGGATGGAGAACTCATCACTACTCCAACAAAAGCCAGATTTTTGAAGAAGTATTTTGTATAAACACAAAATAAATACCCTCAATGGTCTTGTATGACTTTTAACTGTACCATCGTCCCACATGATTTTAAACAGTGAAAAAATTCCCTCAATGGTCTTGTATGACCTTAAACTGCACCATCGTCCCACATGACGTTAAACTATGAAACAATTCGCCCAATGGTCCAGTATGACCTTAAACTGCACCACCGTCTAGCAGAACGTTAAAATGCATCGCCAACAGTCCGTTCATATGACCCTAAACTATTTTCAAGTCCCTTCGGTCCAGAAAGATGTTAAACTATACCATGGTCCAACAAGACGTTAAACTGTGAAAAAGGTCCCTAAATTGTCCTCACTGCATGACATTAAACTACACAGTCCCCCGTCCGTCCAGTATGACGTTAAACTGCACCATCCATGGTCCATGCATATGACCTTAAACTCTTCGTGCTTACGTCCAACATGTAGTTAAATGGTATACTCTTTTGTCCTCATAGTATGAAATTAAACTGCAAAGTCCCCCTTTCGTCCAACATGATGTTAAACTATATTTTCCCCATCTTCCTAACTACATGACGCTAAACTGTACAGAAAGTCCATGATACGTCCTATATGACATTAAACTGTACTTTTTCCCTACTATATGACATTAAACTGTGCATCACCAATAGTCTTAATTGCAAGACCATTAAATTGCATAGTCCCTTCATATGTCCTACATGACATTAAACTGTGCATCGTTAGGGTTATTCCTATCTATTTTTTCTCACACCGAGTATGATTCATGTGAGCTTAGAGAAAAATTCAACCATAACACCCTCTCTGGGCCACTAACCATGTGTATGTCCCAACATCATTTTTTGGGTCATTGTCATCAAGAACAACTTGATCATTAATTCATTATTTAATTGAACAATGCAGAATTTGTTCCTTACCTTACAGGCTGGGTACATAGGCAACCTCCCAAGGTTCAAGACCAAAACCAATCTCTTCACATCGGTTCACCTCCATCTCATACGATGTTGATTCGTGAAACTACCCCTAGAATCAATATCTTTACATTGGTTCACTTTCGTCCTTGTTATACGATGTTAAACTATACAACAATTTTGTCCAGTATGACAATAAACTACAATATTCTTTGCTGCCTCCACCTAAGAGGTAACCATTATTTACATTGATTTTTCAATCATGTTTCATTTCAAAGACTACGTGTATACATGGCAATTCCAAAACCTTTTATCTTGGGTTAAACAATCATTGTACTAAAAAGTCCCCTTTCACCCTTCACATGTACAATCCAAATTTTTATAGAGGGTATTTGTAGAACTACATGTCCTTGATTACCATCCTTATGGGATAGGTAGGAACGTTCGAGTGTCCCTCGAATCCTGCCCCAAGTCTTTTGGGCCTAACCCCAAATTCTAGTTTCAGTCCCTTGGCTGAAAAGTTCCCATGAAAACACACACTATGTATTTCTAATAATGGTCCAAGATCTATGACCATAAACTAAGATCTCTAATCCATTTGTCCCACACAATGTTAAACTGTAGTTTAAGATCTACGTAAGGATTGATTCCCATACTAATGGGATACCTAGTGAAGTTTAACATATCCAGTCAAGACCTAGCCACAACATGATTAGGGTTAGCATTGATATGTTTATCTCTGTATACATTAAAAAATACCCATCTTTATGTGTCATAATCCTAACCATAAATATTTTCAGATCTTCATAGCCATTTTCTTGACTTGTAGTCACAAAAATGTCAAATTTCTGAGTGTTCTTTTACCTGACTATGCAATACGTGTCCTAAGGAGGCCTTGCATAAATAGTCCACATAACAGACTTGTCAGCCAAAAGATGCTATTTAATTGACTATGCAGCCAATGCCTGTAGGTGGACCTGCATAATTCAACCCCCTAATGGTTTTGTTAAATAATAGTAACTTCATTCTTGGGAAAATCTTCTTTTGTCCTTATTGGTCTTAAATCACAGTATGTAAGGATCCACAAAAATAGTCATCCTTAACATATTTGTCCTATATCCTTTTTCCTGATCTGAAAGTATTCAAGTTTATGGTTTATATTCTCCTTCCATACGTTTGGGTCAGACCTTCATGGAAGTGATATCCATCCAGTTCTTCAATAATCTTGTTCGAAAATATCTTCTCCATATTCAAGTACCTTTTTCCATACAGAAAACTCTATACATTGGAATATTTGAATCTCCATAAACTTTCACTAGATTTTAGTAGTAGAAAGGTAAATTTTTAGAGTTCTTTTTCTTGAATATGCAGCACGTGCCCTTAGGTGGCCTTGTATAACAATCCACATAACAGACTTGTTAGCCAAAAGATGTTATTTACTTGACTATGAAGCCAATGCCCTTAGTTGGCCCTGCATAATTCAACCTCCTAACAGGTTTGTTAAATAATAGTAACTTCATTCATGGAAACTACTTCTTCTGATGCCTTTTAGCACTTTTTCTTATCAATCCTCAGATTCAAATATTCTTAACCTATAGTTTACATTTTTCCATCATACTTGAGTATGGTAATACGTTTTCATATATGTTTCCAGATAATTGAGTAAATTCTAATTCATTCGGTCAAATCTATTTCGACCATAAACATTAGGCTCCTTATGTCCGACGTGCATGTCTTTAAACATCCCAAAAAATACAAGGTAACTCTGAATAAAAGTCATGTTCCAGCTCACTAAACATACATTTTGTATTATTTAGGTAATACTGAGCAATTAAAAGATTCAATGTTTGTAGGGTTATTTATATTAATCCTAGTAAAACTCAAACTGTGCTTACTATCCCAATTGACATAAGTAAATTTAATACAGGTAGCGAAAAAATGCAGGTAAAAATGATTGAGGATGAACGGATTATCCATTGATGCACAAGAATTAGAGGGAGATTCACAGATTGGAGCCTCATCCCTTTTTCATGAGATTACAAATGACTATCAACATAAGTCTTCAATTGATGTAAAACATCCTGAGCTTCATCAGGAGCTACCTGAAGCTCGTGCACTCGACCAAAATCACTCTTCTCAACTTGATGGAGTGCCTTCTTGGCAACTGCAATGGCTTTCATACCATTCGTTTGAGCTCCCTTCAATGAATTATTGAGCTGATAAAGTTCTCCGGCAACAACATATAACTGTTGCTGGAGCTGCACCTGCTGAATGACTTTTTCATTGATTTTATGTTTCAGCTCCTTCATCTTGGTAGCATAATCAGCCTCAGCTCATGATACCGTAGCCTCAAATTAACTGATGTTAACTAACGGTCTTACCCTGGTCAGATATTCGCGACACTTTTGCTCCTGCTCCCTCCTGAAGATGACATGTTTCACTGCGGCATTTATCTTTTCATATCCAAAACTGCCAAGTCCTAGAATTTCAAACAGGGATGATAATCGAGGGATCTTTGATGATAGATCTTCTAAAGTCACCTCAGATATGATTTTCCATATGTTGTTCCATGCCTTGCATCGTGAAAAGATGTAAGCTTTATGCACCTCTGGGTGTGATTCAACTTCATCATCACAGGGGGGCATGTAATCTGGGATTAATGTACTTAAAGAAGTTCCCTATTCTACTCTTTCCCCCTGACCTGTGCTTCTTTGCATTCAATTCCTGTTGGGGCATAGGCTGAGGCCTCACCTCCATAACTAGCCACTACAGTTGATGGCCCTGCATGATTAATCAAAATCATTGGTTAGCTTTAAAGGATAACAGAAGAATTGATTGTCTTTCAAATTAAGTACAATCACAAATATTGTTATCCCATACCCGACGGTGGATCATCAACCTGATAAGACTCCTCCCCATCTTTCCCAGTCTCAACAGGATCTTCAAGATGGACCTCAGGGGGGTTTACTGGGTTTAGCTCTACTTGAGCTAATGTTTATACAATGGTAGGTTTGACATCAATGTCCACACCCTCTTCAGGAATTGGATGTTCAGTAGCTTCTTTGGATGTAACTGTATATTATTTTCAATGTTGATTAGAAGTGTAAATTAGATGAAAATTTACTGGGTGAAGGATAACACTCACACCTTAGGTCTTCTAAATCACATGACAACTAAGCATGATCATAAAATTCTTCGAAAGACATGCCATGATTCATCATTTCATCCAATGATATTTCAGAATCCTGGTTAGTTTCACCAGTGGGAGAATTTGATGTGTCTTCTTGATGACTTACGTCCTGCAACCCCTGACCCTAGACAACATCTTTGGGTAAAATCATAGCATCAGTTTCAACAGTCACCAAAAGATCTAATGCAAGAGTTGAACCTGAAGTATCACAGAATGGAAGTCAGTCGGTGTTTTATTCAACATTTTTATGAAGCACTGTTGACTTACCAGAAACAAGTTCTTCTCTTCTTGCAACAGCAGCAGGATGGATACTGAGAATAGATGCTAGCTCTTCTCTAGGAGAATCCAAGTCAGCTTGTATCTATGATTGTTCCATAGAACCCTATGTGGTCTTTGTGAGAGGATCAGTCATTTCTCTCAGGGGGGAAATTGATGAAGCCCCTATAATCCCCAAAAATATGAGTAACCATGTGGTCATGGGTATAGAATCAAGATTACTTGAAGGACTTACTGATTATAATAAAGCGTTTAGATGTGGACTTCCACCTACGTTGCCTTTTCTTATTTGGTTTTTTGGGAGTATCGTTGGTCTCCCTTATTTGCACTTGAATTAGCGAATAGAAGTCTATGTCCAACACCTCATTCATGGCATGCTGGCCTGGAGATATCTCGCCTGGTTCCTGAGGAGAATCAGCAGCAGCCCTTATGGCAGTACCACCAGGGCTATACTGTGGTGAAGGAACCTCAGTTCCTTTCTTTGCGAGCTATAAGATGAAAAAAATGATTTCCTTAAGTAACATAGATTCGACTGGAATCAAGTTACAAAGAAAATAAGGAAAGAAAACACACATCTTCAGCAGCCTCATAATCATGAAACTCCTCATCTCCAGAACACCCATCCCCCTCAGTGGCACCATGATCAATAATTTCCTTCACCCGCTTGGTGATATGAACGTATTCATCAGTGGCATATATGAGCATCTCCAGCTCTCTGATTTAAGCACGCACTTCAATGGGGTTATCCTCATATTGGATATATATAGAAGCTAGATGATTTCCTATTCCAGGAAGTTGTAGGACCTCACACAAATCTAGCTAGGCGGTCTCATTACCACAATAAAAACCCTTCCATAACTGGACAACCTCTGGTCTTAGATATGAAGGCTGTGAGGAAGGTCCTACAATCATTGACTTAAATTTCTTCCTAGCTCTTGCAACTAAAGATAGAGAATAAAAAAATAAGACTCATTTCTTTATAAAGTAGCAGTGATTAAATTACCACAATGACGTAACTTACCAGGATTTGATGGACTGGGTCTTTTAATTCTGGACAGAGGATTATATCAGGCATGAAACCGCTTTTCCATTGGTTGTGCCTCATCATCCCCATCATGGGAATCTGGTGAATCAGTTCTAGAGGAAGAATCCACTGAATCAGCATTAGGTGGGGAAGCATCACCTTTATGAGGAAGGGTTTCTTTCTCTACAGTCTTCTTCCTTTTCCCCACCAGATAAACTGGGTGATTCAATACCCCTTTTGGGTTTGATTCTATCCAGTGCTCATCATAATATGTAGTCAAGTTATGTTTTGCTTTTTCAACTGGTAGATCAAATACCGCCCCAGTCTTCTCCCTTGACGTCAGCAAACATAGTTGTCGAGCAACCGTCAGATGTTGCTCTAACCTGACATGTTCAGGAGGAGATACAACAATCATTTTCTGATATTTTAATTGACATGCAAATCTATATGGAGCATTGGCCTCGCATATAAGATCTCCATCAATCCTGGAAACTAGCACCCCATCCTTGCAAGCTAGAATGTATGCCCTCAAATCCAAGCAGGCTGTTCCATCCTCAAAAAACCGCCCGGTTGGCGGATTTCCATAGGGAAAGAAGATGAATTCCTTAAACATGCTCAGCCTCACTTTCATGTCATAGGAATTAACATCTAATGGAGCAACTCCAGAGAATGCTTACACTGATGGCCTAAAATAACTTCTAGGGATTTTTAATCCATACTGTAGATTATAAGTCCTAAAGTGAGTGGCGATCTATCCCCATAAAACTTGGAATGATCACACTATTCATAAAGGAGATTTACCCATGAATACATGAAGTAAAATCTTGTGAATCTTTTCTAAAATGGGGGTATCCAACCCAACCATTTTTTCCTCAGCCATCTATGCCACAATGACGAAGGTCCCTGAACCGACGCCTCCCTTCGAATCCCTGACTGGCAAGAGATACACGCTGAGACACATTTCCAAGAAGCCTGCCAGACGAGTCTTCTTTCGGATCCTTTGATTCACCTCATATCCACACTTTTCGAACTCTTCTACATCCAGAGTTTCCCATAATGTACCAGGAGTACCCCTCTTTTTAGTTTTTGGGTAGGTTGTAGGACGTTTTGGCCTATTATCCATAGATCTCTTTTTTAGGTATCCTTTCTCCTTCAACTCCCTCTCCTTTGGCTCCTTCTCTTTCTTCTCAATAAGAAATATATTCATCTACTCCTCCTGATGAATATCCTTTCTAGAATGAGTTAACGAGGTCAAAAAACTCTTGATTCTATGGACAATCATAAATAATTCACGAGCTAAAGTAGGAGTCTTCTCTGAATCATTCCAAGTCACCTTGGGAGGAATGAATTTATCATAAATATCTCCCAAAATTGGATCCCTTAAGATCTTGTGGACATCCCACACACTAATACATACTTCTCCATGATTCAGATGGAAAGAATTAGTAGCTCGGCTCCAATGGTTGAGTATCTCTGGCACAAAGTTATCATGTCTGTAAGCATATGTTTTCCCAACCCAGACAGCTTCGTTTATTGCATCTCCCTTCAGATCCTTGACAAAATCTACACAGGTTTGTCGCACCCATTATGCCCACATCCATGTTTGCTTCAGGATTCCCCCAGGACGGAAGTCCCAACTTTTCTTCCAGCCTTTGGATTGATCCATCTGAGCGTTTTAGATGATTGAAGGATGACAATGTGGTTGCAGCTTGGGCGTATGAGGATTTAAATCTTGTGTACAAGGTCAATGATTCATCATATAGGCCTTCTTCGCAGTTCCAGCATTTATAAATCCTCCTCCACATGAGAAATGTGCTGAAGAATATTTGGTGTAATTTTGAAACCACGAAAATGGATGATAATTCTTTGCTTTTGGAATACTTACTTCTCGCAGATGACCATAGCCATACAAAGGCAGATAAGTGCTTTGAGGAAAGTCGAGATGATATTTCTTCAGATACTTAGCCAAATCTGGAATAAGGCTATCTTTGATGGTATAATAATCGTATCCAATGACGTTCATCATATCATCAATCCGCTTTCTAGCCCATTAAACAACTATTCTGGTTCTAAGAGCAACTGATTCTTCAAAACATTTGAATAAATGAACTTTTTAGTAAGTTTAGTTTTCATAAAATTTATGAAGGAATTTCAGATGAAATGGCCAAGGCATTAAGGAACGCATGTATGGATGTGTCGTGCAAGTGTTATTGTGCCGCACACGTTTTTAGCGTGCAAGTATCACTGCGCAAGTCCTATTACCTTGACAACAACGCAAAAACAAAGAAACAGCTGAAAATGAGCAACTTGCGCGACGAAAGGGACCTGTACGGTGAGAACTCGAGAATCCGGAAAAGTTGTGATGCACGACAGAGGACCGCGTATTTATAGGCCAGGAGGCTCACCTGCACGCCTCCAACCAGCACGCTCCATCCAGTGCGCTCCAACCATGCACTCAAAATCCTTCGCGGCCAAAGATCATTTGGGCGCCTTACACTGCACACCACCTTTATTTTGGTTTTCTTGTTTTCTTCAATGTCAAATCTTGATTTCATTAAGATCCAACTCTTAGGGGGGACTTTTGTTGATGCTACTTTTTCGTCACATTGTCTAAACGAATGGAAAGGAAAATGACTTTGTAGAAATTGATGCCTCCTTTGAAGAAAACATAAAAAATAGACAAAGGCATGAACAAGGGAACAAAAGCAGATGTTCTGCGCAACTTCCATCACTGTCGTGCAATTATACTCACACGACGTATAATAGGTGTGCATGTGACTTGTGCGCCCTAAAGGATATCCACCCGGGTCTTCTTCACCCTATAAATAGACCCTGTGGGCCCCTCATTCTGAGAGGAAGTTTTCCAGAATTCAGATTTAGAGCTCTGAACGCCCATGTCTCTTTTCCAGGTCTTCAAAACACTTCTAAGGTAATTCATTACCTAGAATGGAAGTTTTAAACAAGAGGAGTAAGGTCTATGTTTTATAATTCATTAACACTTGCACGCCTAAGGTGTTTTACCCATAAAGGGACTTAACATACTTACACGTCACCATACTTCCTCACAAAAACTTGTGCGCCTCTCTTCTGGAAGTACCGCAGGATAATTATAAAGGCATTGGTCAAGGATCTCTCAAGTATTACAGCACTGGTTTACAAATGTGCAAGTACCTATAGGTCGCACATGAATACCTGCGCGACCAGGACTTGCGCACCCATGCAGTACCTGCATGCCTGCCAGGAATTGCGCGCCCCTACCTTTTTGGGTGCCCTTCTTGCCCATTTCACCCCTATTAAGCCATTACACCTCTCTTATTCATGATTTCGTCTTCAAGACACTCTCCAAATCCATTTATGGCATGATTTCATGATTTTAATTCCTTATCTTAAAGGATTTATGTGGAATAACTCTCAAAACATAGTGATTTGCATATCTTTATGTCACTAAAGATTGAGATTTCATTCATTAAACCTCATTCTTTAAGATGAGATAATCCTTAACCTGGGTCTCCTTTTCAAGAATAGTCCCAAGTCATAATTGTCAAATTTGGGTATCCTCTTTAGGAGTAAGACCCATGTCCTATAATTTGGGCATCCTCCTTAGGAGTAAGCCTCAGATCCCCTAACCAGGGCCTCATTTTCCAAAGTAATCCCCAGTCATAATTCCCCAAATTATGGGCATCCTCCTCAATAGTAATCCCCAAACATTAATTCCTTTAACCTGAGCCTCTTTTTTTAGGAGTAAGCCCCAGTATCAAATATGGGCATCCTCTTCAGGAGTAAGCCCCAAGTCCCTTAATTTTTCTAGCCTCTTAACCAGGGAATCCTCATTAGGAGTAATCCCCTGTCTTAATTTCTCTTAACCAATCCTAATTTACCTTTGATCTGGGATTCCTTCTCAGGAGTAAAACCCAATAATAACTCCTCCCCTAATTTGGGCCTCCTTTTCAGGAGTAAGACCCAGGTTAGAATATTCAAATCTCAATAAAGCACATATACCTTTATGGACCATGTTCATGGATTTCTTCCCTGAAGTAAATCCTAATCTTCATTTATCTGGGTAGTCATACATACATAAGTCCCACATTATTTCTTATGATTCCATCTTCCATGGCCCAATTGTCTAATTTTTACCAATACCTCTTGTTTCTCACACCGATCATGACTCATGTGATCGTAGAGTGTAAAATTAATTATGACATCTTTCTATGATTCATCAATCATAAACATCATACTCCCTTACTCGAACTACGTGGGTTCTGATTCCTTTTCTAAAAAAAGGATACGTAGGCAACCCTTTTGTGGGTTTGATAACAACTCTGAAATAATCCATGTCCTTCTGAATGACAATAAACATAAAATTCCCCACTGAGTGGCTTTAAAACCATAATGGTCATCATAATTACCAAGAGACTCCTATATAAATGTTTCGAAGGATACCATTGACCAAGAATCTCTAATAAATACAGATGATTATCTATCGATGAAGAACCTCGAATACATATAAATGATTATCTAAATTTCCAACATATTTAATAATTTATTATTAGATCTGAAGGGAAGCTCATTTTATACTTGGTAATGTAATAAGGAATCATGAACATAACTTGAATATATACAGAGAGTCACGGAGTAGACAATAATTCCCCTTAATATGGTGTGATGAGTCCGACCTCCCATCCTCTTGACCAATGAAAATACCTAAGCCTCATCAGTCCACAAACTAATGAGCGCCTACCTTTGGAATGTAGGTCCAAATGGATGTGGAATCTATTGGATGTTTCTGATTCTACAAACAAACCCGTTAGAAATCAATCGGAATGTTTGAACCTTCAATCAAGGAGGTCATCCCTGGATTTCGAGGGAAACACTGATATTACTGTCAATTGACTTCTGATTTTATGGATTGTAGTTTGAATGTGGGTTGGGTTCATAATTCAACAGTCACATAAATTGTCCACATTGAAATACTGTTGTGATAGTTTTGAGATTTTATCATTCTAATGGTCTCATCATTAATGAGAGATTCTTTCCCAATTTTATTATATGTTTTTTTTCAAAAGTATCTCCACAACCTACAATCTTTGAGCATCAATTCAGTTAACATCTATTGGGGCCTGTTATTATTCAGAATATCATTGGTCAGGAATATATAATGTTTGTTGTACCTATTCTGGGGTAATGAAATTTTATGATTCAAATTATTTTGGGCATTTATTGTTTGGGAGAATAGTGAAATGCAATGCTCTATGTACACCCCATCTTCTGAAACAAACACTTGATGGGGTATCCATGATCAGATATCACAACTTCATTAATGCATCGAGGATTTCATGTTAAAGTGATCCCTACTATTTCTTGATCTTTGGATGGAAATAATCCATGATATATTCCTATAAAATTTTTAATTATAACCCTTATTTTTCATTGATGTGAGTCTGATACTTTTCATAAAGTAATACATTTTCTTTTATGTGATGAAGCATTTTTTATTTTTTGATCACGTTTTCATTCATAAAATCTTCCACAAAATAATCTGAAATGATATACTGAGAGGTCTCTAAAGGACATAACATGACTGATATTTCCACTTTATCCAACTTTTTCCTCATGTTTAGCATATCTTCTTCATATTTTACAAGAGGTTCCATGTCATGGTCCGAACAGAGTGGAAACATACAAATTATTTCACGACAATAAATGAGAATGGTTGGGATTCCCTCTTCAATGTTGGAAGGAAAATGACCCAAGGGTTGTTTGATGAATGAACGTTTCCTTGGATAGACTTTTGGTTGAGAAATTACTTCACCTACCAATGACAAGGCTTCAAAATTGATTTGCCTTGAATATTTATGTGCCTCATAATTAGATTTATTTATTGTTACTAATTTGTCAATTGGATAGATCTTGTGAAAATGCGAATCACTAATGTGGAGAGAAATTTTTCAATGAATGACATCATGGGGATGATCACCCTTATGATTTATAATAATGGGAAGGCCCTCTTTTTTCCTGGTCTTTTGGCCACACTGAGGGTTATCATTTATCTCATCAAGAGATAAGATCTCCAGAGCGACTGAGTTGTTTCTATGATATAAGACGCCAAGGGGACGTTTCTTGTAAGGACCTTCAGAATTACTGCATATGTTCCCATAATTTGGTAACATGAGGTTTGGATCTTGAGCTGTAATAGATTATTGTCTAAGGGCTTCATGAACTCATACATTAAATGGATCCAGATCACATATTGACTATTGATTCACTAATAGTACTTGATGAGACTTCTTTTTGGTTATCTTATTACATGCATTTCTGTCCCCTTGCTGAGAGAAGTGGTCATCATGGAAATTTTTTTTATATATGCCATGGAGAGGGTATTGGAATAGGCCGATTACATCTAATTGGAGATAGTGTATGTTCCTGATCTAGTTGCCCGTATATTATGGGGAGTTTCTTCCCATGACCCTCTTTGATGAGAGCAGAGTTTTTTTCCTAATATAGCATGTTGTATTGATGAATCACCCCATTTTCAGGTACAGATCCATGTTTCAATCCCTTGGGAACTTGTATTATCACTATGATGATACCAGGGAAATAATTTCCCATGAGTGCATTGATTTATGTCTACCAGTTTAAAATTGATACGATAGTAATGGTTACTTCAATAACTAAAATGAAGATATAAGCCCATTTAATATTTAGAATCGGTGTATGTGCCTAATATTATCCTCCCTTTCATGGCATTGGATACTGATAGTACTATTGGGTAGATAGTACAATCTACCTTCTTTTTTCATAGGGACTTTCTGACTGAATTCTATGTGTGCTAGAAAACAAGGCCATTAGAATGCATGATAAAAGTTACTTGATGTGTGTGCAAGCTATCATTTTTCCATAACAAATATTTTATAGACATGTTTATGTACTATTATTTGATCTTTATGGTAGGCTTGGGTGGTTTAGGTAGGTGTATATTCATACAAGCAGGTTTCCACAGTATTTGGTTGTTGTGTTTCCTTAAATACCACCAAGCGAGTATACATGATGTCTAAATGAAGATGTACATGTGTATTTCCATGATTGATTTTTCCACCATAATTGGTTAGTAGGATTCTTGATAGGTTGACAAGGGGTGAACATTCACCCTATCTAATTATTGTCATCCCTAGGGGGGCATATTGCATTCTTGTCCTTGAGGTACTTATAATGGACATCCAAAAGAGAAACCATCATCATATTGAGGGTTCAATTTTGTGTGGTATTGAGAAAATAATTCCTTGTGGGATACCTTGAGATGGACCCCTATGTCTTTCATATAAGGGAATATGTGTCCTCTTTATCAACCTCTATAAAATATGGGTGGGAATGGTTATTGTGTTCTAGGGAGAGGCTCCTGAAATAGTTAAAGATTGTTTTCATCATTTTCTACTTCAGGACCACCATTCATAATTTTCCAGACAGTTGACGGTGTTAGATGAGCTATAGGGATTATCCGAAAGCCTCCTTGGCCATGCTGGTACCATGATAACATTACTATTAAAACAAAACATTACAGATTGAGTTTTGAAGATGTTGATTTGGTGAATACATCCTCTTTCGAAAAAAGATCCAGTTTTATTAGTAGATGAGGACCTCATTTGTGAGATCATGAAGGTGGCTATTGGATTGATTATAATTCATGAAAATATGTTCCAAAGGATATATGAAATTCATGATAAAGATAACCCATAAAAAGAAAAATATATTTTTTGGATTATTAAAAGCATGATTGTCATCCTTGTCTAGCACCCATAATCATTGATATTGGGAAGCTCCTATTAGGTAGGTGATACTATCATATTTTATAAGGATTCATAATGGGTTCACGATTTTTTCATTGGCTCAAATTTCACACCCCATTACAGTTTGATATTTCTAAAAGGTTTCTGGTGGGTTAATTTATGGAACTGGAAACACCGATTAGTTCTATTTCCATTGGGACCTTTTTCCCAAATGTAGTATCTCATTAGATATTTTAACCAATAATTCATATGAATAATCATTCTTCGAGGGGATGTGTGGTTCAACTCATCACACCCATTTAGGAGAATGTTTTTCCTACTACGAGACTATTTTTTATATTTATTATATGTTTTTTAATCCTTTATTAATTCCCTTGTATGAGGTGTATTATCCCATGATTAGAAATAAATTATTAGAATTTGTGGAATTTAGAATCATCTCTATTTATCTGAGGTTCTCAATCAAGGAATATGACTATATGTATCTATGGATCACTGTTGATGGTATCCTCTTATATAATACCTTGAGATTATTTGTCCCTTATTATGATGATTATTTTTTTCTAGCCAAGAATTGGGGAACTCTACAGTATATTTCCATTAAGTGAGACAATGGTCACTCTGAAATTTATCATCATTCATGTAGATGATAATTTATTTATGATGGGATCAAACCCACAAATGGGAATCCTATATATCCTTATGAAAGGATTCAAAACCCTCGTAGTTAGGTGCCACTTAGTGGGGGAAATCATACCTTTTAAGGACATGTGATGAGGAAAAAACTATACAGTTTAACATCATGTGGTAAGTAAAAATAAGGGAAAGGTTCCTATTCATTTTTTAGTTTAGTATTAATGCTGAAATTGCCCAATGAACTAGAAAGGTATATGATATTCCATGTCAAATTAGTCCTTACTACAAATATGGGCAAAAATACAAGGATTACTTAAGAGTTGGATTTGATCCTCATGGATGATTCCTACAAATCCCAATTAAATTTGGATCAAAGCACACATTGTTTGATATGTATCACCCGGGAGTATCACCATGTGATTGGATATGATGGGGTCTTACTCCTGAGATGGATGGCCCTCATGAGAAGGTACATGAGTGATATATTATCTCATAGTGATTTTGGGAATAATTATGGGTTTACTCATGAGGATGATACCCATATTAATGGAATCATGAATGTGGTTTATTCATAAAAAGGATATCCATTTAACTTGGGTCCTATGTGTGATTCATACATATCCTTGTAAGTAGGAATAGGATTTATCAATTATTTTGGTGGATTGTGTGAATGTCAAGATCATCACTAAAAATTAAGACCATGTGAGTCATGCATTGTGTGAGAAACTATAGGTAGTAGATTTTTTGAAAAATTAGTGATTTTTCTTCCTTCCATAGTGGAAGTGGACATGGATTTGATAGAAGTGGAAAGAGATACAAAATAAGTGGTTAGGGATATGGTAGAAGAGGAAAGGGATATGAATCTTCTATCTCTTCAATTTACATTAGACAATATTCCATGGTAATGATGTAATTAAAGTGAATAAAATGAAGATGGAGGAAATTAAGACTCTAACCCCCCATTGGAAAGGCTATAAGATTATATCAGGATGGTTTCCCTATATTCTATTCTGAATCTATAAGAGGATATAAAACCCTAATGAAGAGAAAATCAAGTGGGATTCTCACCTTCCCAAATGAGATCTATAGTTTTCAGTTCTTAGATATGAGAAGGGTTAGACATTTTCCAAAACATAATCCTACAGATTGGGAAGTCTCCAACACTTTCCATGGGGTACGGGTTCTTATTAACATACGGATACAATCCCACATGCCAAATGAAAACATGTTCCATTAAATTACCAACTTTTGGGGAACCTCCGACCGTTGGAAGAAATTCCCCAATGGAGTAAACAATGGTGTTCAACTTTCAATGGTTTTTTTAAATCCATGAGTCTTGGTGGAGGATTCGGATTTGTCCCTTTCAGACAGGGGAACTAAGAAGAGATGATCCCTACTAGAGGTGAATTTGTAAGAGGTATTAATGGGTGAAATTCATAGGTATTGGTTCTAGGTTCTTGATATTGGTATGCAATGAAGGTGGACCACACTGGGTCTACGAGGAAATGAAAGGGATTCACAAAGGAGGGAGATGGATGTGGGGGATGATTATTCCATGGGAAATATACCCATAGGGATAAAAAAAGGGTGAGGCCTTCACCTAAACACGTTTTTTGCTTATGGTTTACTTGGATGAGTTTAAAATAGTTCATTTCTTAAGGGAGGAACTTCTCACATGGGATTTCTTCTTATGGATGATGGATCCACAAACATGTATCTTGTGATGTAGAACTTGATGGGAATTTTATCTTATATATCCCCTTAATTATCTCTTCTCTCTTGTTTTAGAGACCAAATTTAGAAATTTTGGGGGACTTGGCCGATGGTGTTGTGCAATAAGAGCATTGGGGGTTCATTAAATTTTCAGTTGTTCAAATGATTATCCCATATTGTTATTTGTTGGTAATAAGGGGACTTGGTTTAAGTAATTTTTCAGTGTATGTATAACACATAAGTCCTCAATGTATATAAGGCCCCGACCTTAAAACATTACATAATCTTGATTTAAATGAATAATTCACATAGAGGATGTTTTCAGGATTAGAGTTTTAGAGAATTAGGACATAACTATGAAATCTCAAAAGATTACATTGTAGACACTTCTACTAAGTTTCCATAAAATAAAAACTCTTAAAAAGAAACATGTATAGTTCCACATTTTAGATAGAATGTCTTTACATAATCCCATCCTTGACCCTATTCATCTTTATGTCCTGTGGAGAACATTTCAAATGAAACTTGGGATGAGTATAAAAATCTCAGTAAGGAATACACAAAGAAGGAAAAATATTAGTTTTTAAAACAACATGTAAATGAAGAATACTTTATCAAAGTAAAACTATTCACCTTTAAAAATTAGTAAATAGTCTTCACTGAGTAAAAGATCATTAATTTCCCTTTTGCTACCAAACTATTACCATAAAACCCATATAAAGAACACATCACATATAAAGGTGACTTGGGACATAAACATACTTAAATGGAATAACCATACGGTCAACTTCCACACATATCAATGAATGGAATAGCCACATGGCCAACCTCCATACCCAATGCATTTTAGGTTATAACGTAACCACCCATCCTAGTATTCACAACACCACCCATCCTATGGTTTATCATTTAACCACCCGTCAAATATCCAAGTACAATTATAAAATCATAAGACATAAAACAAATATTATGGAAAGAAAACATTTCCACATATTGATCACAATATTTCACTAAAATATATTGACATAGAAAATCTATTATAAAAACAATTTTCAATAATAAAATACATAAAAGAGTATATTGTATTTATTTTATTTTAAAAACATTACGTCTTGTTGTGGAAGCCAAATACCAAATAATAATCGTGGTGGCGGAAAAGGGTCGTTGTCACTGCATACGTTAAAATAAACATTCATTTTTGTCATTTAGTGAAACGCTTCATAGAAAAATATTCCATTTGAATGAAATGAAAATTCAAATGTGTTTTATACACCATATAATATAAATACTTGTATTAGAAAAAAATATGCCTCAATGAAATGATATTGGGACGAAGCCCCTTACAAAGACGATACCTTTAGATTAAGGATAAATCAATTACATAATTTATGTGTGAAAAATATAAATACACCCAATATAAGTGAATATTAAATGGAAACCAATAAGAGTCATTAATATATATTAATAGTATGACATGTTCAATGAGTACAAGTTTAACCCAAATGATTGAAATTGAGTTAAGAAGTTCCTTTTCAAAAATTCGATAGCCTATCGACGTCACATTAAATTGCATAAAATTAGTTGATGCGAGAGAAAATGGTATCACATCACTTGGAAATAAAATTTACATCAATAAGGATATATAATAACATATCCCCACATAAAAATATGTAAATTAAAAGACCAAACAAAAAATAAGTCTTTTAAAAATAGGAGGGTGAACGGTTCCCTTACCGATTTGGGTAACTTTCAAAACGTACACCCCAAGAAAGAAGGACCATAAAAAATTGATGTAAATAGTCATAAACGAAATTATATTACACAAGGAGTAGAATAATGGGAAGTATATACACCACACAAAGTAAAAAGTGGAAAATGTAGCATAAATCTCACTAGAATAAATGTGAGATGAAAAATCCCTTACGAAAACTTGCGAGCCTAACGATGCCACTTAAAACATCCAAAAATGGATTTATGAGATCAAATAGGGTCTCTCATAATATGAACATAAAAAGTAGAGAATTAGGAATATAAAATAACATTCACATACATTAGAAATATGAGCTTAAAAGAAATGACATAAAAGAGAGTAATTAAAAAGGAAGAGAGAGGTTAGATCCCATACCTCATGTCTGACTTGTCTTGTTCGTTTATATATATTCCTGAATAATAAAATTTGGTAAATTTATAATTGAAAAAGGACCTCATTTAAAGATTATTATTCATTTCATATAAAATATTATAATATTATAATAATTGGTTAATAATGTGAGTTCATATCATAAATTTTTTCCGATGCTTGGTACATGAGTCAAAAATGAACTTGTTTGAAAATGATTGTCCATGTAGTTATAATTAAATGATCTCTAGAATATTATTAATGGTTTAAATATCATATATATCCATTACATATTCATTTTATACTATTCCATGACATTTGGAGATAAAATAAAATGAAATCCACCGTTCATGGAGACGGTAGGTCGTACATAAGCATGAACGCTAATTTCATTTCTTTGTCATATTAATGGAATTAAAAATAAATGAGATATATATATATATTATAATTACAGTATAATATATATGTTATATAGGTCACATATGTTTATTAATTTAATTCTTTATACATTCCATGTATTGCATGAACGAGTCACATCACTTGAGGGGGTGGTAGTCCACACTTTCTCGTATAAAATTATCGCATTTGCACAACATTAAAAGCATAAATATATGTTTTATATATAATATACTGAATAATATAGAGGAAATAAATATAATAAATATAATATAAAAATAGTTCAATCATAATGGCCACCATGATAGGTGGTAGGATAAGATAGAACAATCATCGTTTCGTGATGCAGTAATTCGCCATCCACAGAAATAGTATGTTCTTTAATCATTAAACGCAGGTGTGTGTAAGTTTAGCTCGAATAATTTTTATAACAACATCATATTATATTGAAGATATTGTTTTTGTTACAAAAAAAGTATTAAAAATATTTTAGGGGGTTGGAGAAGAAAAATAAAACAAAAGAACACTAGGGAAGACTATACCTTTATAAAGGGTAACTCTTTTTGATTTGAGCTCAAAGGCATCCTTGGAAATACATCTTCCCAATGTGAGGATTCTAGGAGTATGAGAGGGATTTGGAGAGGAAAAATGCACCGGGGTTGTCCGAGACAACGGCTTGAGAGGTGTAGGTATGGTGGTAGAGGTGAGGGCCTTTTATAAGAGAAGAGGAGGGGCACTCTTGGAAAGTTAAAACATATTACTTTATTATAAAATGATATTCAGATTTTTAAGTTTCCAAAAGGATATATTTCGAGGATAAGGTGATAAGTCTTCAAAATCCACCCATCCAATAGGTTTGTGGCATGTTTAAGACTTATATTTTACCCTATCTTCTCATTTTACTTAAATCGTTAAATAATGAGGTAATCGCTGCATCATCATGGTGTCATAAATAATTTAATTTATGTAATGTCTAAAAATTATAAAAAAATTATCATGATGTAGGAAATAATTTTATATTTATAACAAATATTTATATTCAAATATATGACTTGTATAACCCCATGTAAAAATATCTTTAGTGAAACAATACATGTTTGTGACATTTTTATTTTAACATTAAATAAAAATATATTAATGTCATTTTCCTACTAATGTGGCTCCATGGGGTCCCCATGTTCACCCATGGATTTTCAGGGTCATCCATGACTCATCCAATAAGGGTATGACATGTGTCAAGGTCATTTCATAATATTATAACATTATTTTTACCTTAAATTACATTAATTACCTTTAATCGCGATTAATAAAACTTAAAAGTTACTATTCACCAAAAACTGATTTTAATCCCATTGAACCAAATTTTACATCCTAATGACAACCATGTATGTTGGGTTTTGAAATTCAAATCATAGAAGTTGTAAAGTATCATTTAATCGAAAAATCAGTTTTTAACTACCACTTAGTGGTTTTACTATTCATAAAAATTGTTGTTTTTCAGAAAAATACAAAAAATTCACCATAAGATATATTTGATATTCCGAATTCAAAAATGATGTCTATATTAAAAAATTCAAAACATATAAGTTTCATTAATTAATTTAATAATTAATTCTCGCTGTCAATAAAAATAGCGTGTTTTTAAGAAACAATGTATATTAAAAGATTGAGACTAGTTTAATTCCAATTTCAAAGTGAAATTATTTCCAATGATGAACAGTGGATTAAATGGTAAAATTATATTCTAAATAAAAATTAATATAAATTAAAAATATAATATATAAATATAAATAAATCAGAATAAAAGGAGGTTTTGAATTAAGATGCACCATTTTCACTAAAATGATCTTTATCGGAAAAATAACCATAATTTACACAAAGTAAATTTTTATGTTCAAATTCTAAAGAAGGATTTTATTTTGACAAATAAAACATATAAAATTGTCAAATTTATATTTAAAAAATGTTCTCCATCAAAAGGAAGTTGATCGAACTTTTAAAGAATATTAGAATATTTATGCTTAAAATTGGATTCATTTGCCTTTTAAGCCTCCAACATTTATTGGATAAAAGTAAAAATATTTGACAATAATATATAATAATTTTTTAATTAGATCCGTTCATTCCCATGATTACAACGGATAGGCGTTAACTACCATTTATTATAAAATTATTTTATAATTAGATTGTAACGTAAGATTTCAATGAAACTCGTTGTTGCGTATTTGGTACGCCATTAGGCATATCATTACCATTAAATTAATTTTAATATTTTATTCACAAATATTAATAAATATGAAAATGTAATATTCTTTGTTAACCTGGGATGTTATATCCTTCCCACCGTCTGGGATTTGCGTCCTCGCTATTATAAAATTGGGATTGGAAACTTCATTGAATGCCCCACATCGGAAAAGGAGTAAATTAAACTGTCACTTTAAAAGAAAGAAAGGGAAGTAAAAAGGTCACCAGAGTTAACCCATACTAGGATTCCATATAGGAAAACATGGATATGGAAGAAAAAAAGGGTCATGTTCTGAGGGAGAGTGATAGAAAACATGATTAGGAGAAAATTAACCACCAGAAAATCCCAAACTTTTTATGGTTTAAACGGTATTATATTCAACTATAGGAAAAGTTAATGGAAAACATTTTTGTTTTAAGATACTTTTCCTTGAGGAATTTATTTTTGAACATAACTAAATCATAATGAAACATAATTACTTGTCATTTTTACATTTAACTTTTACTATATTTCTTTCACAAACTCATATTTTCTCCAAAAGATGAGAATTTAGGAAGACTTTCTCAAATTAAGAGTGCTATAATAAAATTCTATAGAATCACCTAATAAAAAAATAGAACTATATATTCCCATACCTTTAGAACTTAACCAAAACAATAATTGATAGAACACGATCAGATAATCCACAAATGAATAATCCTTTATAAAAAATGAAATATATTCTTAATCTCAAAAATTTGTCCAACAAAACCCAAAGTTCAACGATGACCATTCGATAAAAAATTTGGCCATAAAATTCTTCAATGTAAACCAAACTAAGAATGACACCCAAATAGTTGAAGTATTTAATCAAATAGTCTTCCATGGTACAAGTTTACACTTATCACCAAATAACATTAGTTTCTATTGAAGTCTCATATTGAAAAGTAATTAACCTAATCACATATCCTCCATGATAGGTTAATAATTTCCATAGATAACCCAAAATACACTTACTGTTGATTCATAAAATCATCTAACTAAAAATAATTAGTCAAACTAACAAGGGACTTCATGTAGTCCAGTGGTAGGTGATAAATACTAGTCCCACTTTGGTTGTGGGTTCGATTCCCGTAGCATTGTCCGACGCGAGAGGTTGTCACACGGTCTGCATGTTGTCCTTTTTCCAAAACTATATAATCCTTAAAAGATTCCCAAAAAGAGATAAAATTTTCCAAAATAACCATAACATAATTTAACCTCATGATTATCCCATTCCTTTTATTTTTCATCATAACATATAGTAACCCATAACTACCTCAAAAGTAAGGATCATATAAACCCTAAAGGTTACATTTATAATTATCACTTGAACATCCACATCGAGTTGGTTCTCTCGTACATGTTCCATTATATAACTCACCAAGGTTCAAGTGGTTGATCATGAATCCTGATAGTTGGCGTAGAATAACCACGTGATTTGTCATTTAATCCACCATTTCATCCAGTCACTTAATCAGAGAACCACCACAGTTTCCTTCAAATCCATTATCACTTTGGTGCCTGCTAGATCCATCGATTTACTAAAACCAAAAATGTCAGTGTGAGTATATCAACAAAATTATAATGTACTAATGAGGAAGAGAAACATTAATATATACATACTCATTCACTTTATCTAAAACTAGGACTATTTCTAAAATCCTAACCATTATGGTAATGCCACTTATGCTTATTGAATACCCTAACCTCTAAAGTTATCTAAAATGACCTCTGATACCAACTATAAGGCCACGACCTTAAAACATTACGTAATCATGAATTAAATGAATAATTCACATAGAGGATCTTTTCAGGCTTAGAGTTTTAGAGAATTAGGACATTACTATTACATATCAAAAGATTACAAAGTAGACACTTCTACTAAGTTTCTCTAAAATAAAAACACTTTAAAAGAAACATGTCTAGTTCCATGTTTTAGATAGCATGTATTTCCTTGATCCCATCCTTGACACTATTCATATTTAAGTCCTATGGAGAACATTTCAAAAAACATGGGATGAGAATTAAAATCTCATTAAGGGATACACAATGAAGAAAAACTATTAGTTTTTCAAAACAACATGTAAACCAAGAATACTTTATGAAAGTAATACTATTCACCATTAAGAAGTTGTAAATACTCATCACTGATTAAATGATCATTACATACCCTTTTGTAACCAAATTATTACCATGAAACCCATATAAATAACACATAACATATAATGGTGACTTGGGACATAAACATACTTAAATGGAATAACCATACAGTCGACATCCACACATATCACTTAATAGAATAGCCATACATCTGACTTTCATACCCAATGCATTGGAGTTTATAACATAACCACCCATCCTTGTATTCATGGCACCACCCGTCATATTGTTTATCATGTAACCACCCTTCAAATGTCCAAGTACCATTATAAAATCATAAGACATATAACAAATATAATGGAAAGAATACATTTCCACATATTGATCACAATATATCACTTAAATATATTGACATAACAAATCCATTATAGAATCCATTTTCAATATCAAAATACAAAAAAGCGTATATGGTATTTAGTTAATTTTAAAAAAATTATGTCTTTTTGTGGAAGCCGAAGACCAAATAATACTTACAGAGGCGGAAAAAGGACTTTTTTACCGCGTACATTAAAATAAACATTCATTTTTGTCATTTAGTAAAACTATTCATAAAAAAAGATTCCCTTTGAATGAAATGAAAATTAAAAGGTGTTTTATAAATTTTATAAAATAAAGAGTTGTATTAGAAAAAAAATATGCCTCAATGAAAGGAGATTGAGATGTAGTCCCTTACAAAGACGATATCCTTATATTAAGGATAAATCAAATACATAATTTATGTGTGGAAAATATAAATATACCCAATATAAGTGAATATTAATTGTAAACCAAACAGATTTATGCACACATACTCATAGAATGACATGTTCAAGGAGTACATGTTTAACCAAAAGGATCGAAATTGAGTTAAGAAGTTCCTTTGCAAAAATTCGACTGCCTAACGATGTCACATTAAAATTCATAAATTTAGTTGATGAGAGAGAAAATGGTATCTCATCACTTGGACATAAAATTTAAATCAATAAATATATTGAAGAACATATCCATACATAAGAAGATATAAATTAAAATACTTATAAAAAAGAAGTCTTTTAAAAATAGGAGGGTGAAAGGTTCCCTTACTGATTTGGGTAACTTTCGAAATGTACAGCCCATGAAATGAGAACCAAAGAAAATTGAGGTAAATACTCATAAATGAATGCATATTACACAAAGGAGTAGAATAATGGGATGTACATACAACACTCAAAGCAACTAGTGGAAAATGTAGAAAAAATCTAACTAAAATAAAAGTGAGATGAAAAATCCCTTATGAAAACTCGGCAGCCTAACATCGCCACTAAAAACATCAAAAAATGGATTTATGAGATCAAATAGGGTCCCTAATAATATGAACATGAAAATTTCAGTATTAGGAATATTAAAGAACATCCCCAAACATAATAATGATAATCATAAAAGAAATGACCTAAAAGAGAGTACTTAAAAAGAAATAGAGAGGCAGGATCCCTTACCCCAAGTCCGACTTGTCTTGTTCATTTATTTATATTCCTGAATAATAAACTTCGGTCAATTTATAATTGATTAAGGACCTCCTTTAATGATTATTCTTCCATTAATATCACATATTATAATGTTATAATAATTGGTTAATAATGTGAGTTCATATCAGACGTTTTTGCCGATGTTTGGTACATGAGTCAAAAATGAACTTGTTTGAAAATGATTGTCCATGTATTTATAAGTAAATCATCTCCAGAATATAATTAATAATTTAAATATCATATATATCCAGTACATATTCATTTTATATTATTCAATAACATTTCGAGATAAAAAGAAATTAAATGCACCATTCATGGAGATGGTAGGCAGTACGTACACATGAACGTTACTTTTATTTCTTTTTCATATTAATGGAATTAAAAATAACTTAGATATATATATATATATTAATTCACTTATAATATAAATGTTTTATAGGTCACATATGTTCATTAATTTCATTTTTTATACATTCCATGTATTGCATGAATGAGTCACATCACTTGAGGGGGCGGTAGTCCACACTTTCTCGTATGACATTATCACATTTGAACTTTTAAATATAAAATACAAAAGAATAGTGAGGACATAAATATAATATATATCATATAATAATATTTCCACCATTATGGCCACCATGACAGGTTTTAGGAGAAGATAGAACAATCATCGTTTCGTGAGGCAGTAATTCGCCATCAATAGAAATATTATGTTCTTTAACAATTAAACGGAGGTGTGTATAATTATAGATTAAATAATTCTTATAAAAACGTCCTAGTATAATTACGATACTGGTGATGTTAAAAAATATTGGAATAAAAAGAGTTTAGGGGGTTGGAGAAGGAAAATAAAACAAAAGAACACTGGGGAAGCCTTTATCATTAAATCGGGTAACTCTTTTTGAATTGAGCTGAAAGGCTTCCTGGGAATTAATTATTCCCAATGTTATGCTTGTAGGAGTAATAGAGGGGTGTGGAGAGACAAAATGTGTAGGTTTTTGTCTATACAATGGTTTGATATGTGTGGGTATGGTGGTAGAGTTGGGGGGCTTTTATAAGAGAAGAGGAGGGGCACTCTTGGAATGTTATAAAATATTACTTTATTATAAAATGATTTTCGGATTTTAAAGGTCCCAAAAGGATATATTTAGAGGATAAGGTGATAAGGTTTCGAAATCCACCCATCCAATAGGTTTGTGACAAGTGTAATATTTATAGTTTACGCTATCATCTCATTTTATTTAAATCATTAAATAATGAGGTAATTGCTGCATCATCATGGTGTCATAAATAATTTAATTTATTTAATGTCTAAATATTATAAAATATATCATGATGTAAGAAATATTTTTATCTTTCAAATTAATATTTATAGTCCAAAATATGACTTTTATAACACCATGTAAAAATTGTTTTAGTAAAACAATACATGTTGGGACATTTTTATTTTAAGTTTAAATAAAATGTTATTAATGTCATTTTCCTACCAATGTGGTTCCATGGGGTCCACAAGATGACCCATGGATTTTCATGGTCATCCTTGACTCATCAAATAAGGTTTTGACATGTTTCATGGTCATTTCATAATATTATAACATTATTTTTACCTTAAATTACTCTAATTACCTTTAATCGGGATTAATAAAAAATAAAAGTTTCTACACAAAAAAACTTATTTTAATCCCATTGAACAACATTTTACATCCTATTGACAACCATGTATGTCATATTTTTAAAATTAAAATAACAGAAGTGGTAAAGTTTCATTTAATCGAAAAATCTGTTTTTTAACAACCACTTATTGGTTCCAAAATTCATCAAAAATTGAAGTTTTTCAGAAAAATTCCAAAAATTCACCCTAAGATATATTTGATATTCCAAATTCAAAAATTATGTCTATTATACAAAATTAAAAACATATAAGTTGCAATAATTAATTTAATAATTAATTCCCGGTGTCAAAACCAATATCTTTTTCAAGAAACAATTTATATTGAATGATTGACACTAGTTTAAGTCCAATTCCAAAGTGAAATTAATTCCAATGACCACCATTGGATTAAATGGTAAAAATATATTCTAAATAAACTTTAATCTCAATTTAAAAGATATTATATTCATATAAATAAATCATATTAAAATGAGGTTTTGAATTAAAATGCATTATTTTCACTAAACATGATCTTTATCCGAAAAATAAAAAAAAATTACACAAAGTAAATTTTGATTTCCAGATTCTAAAGAAGGATTTTATTTTGTCAAATAAAATATATAACATTTTCAAAAGTATATTTAAAAATGGTTCTCCATCAAAAGGTAGTTAACCGACCTTTTAAAGAATATTAGATGATTTATGCTTAAAATTGGATTCATTTTCATTTTAAGCCTCAAACATTTATTGGATAAAAGTAAAAATATTTGACAAAAATATATTATAATTTTATAGTTAGTTCCATTTATTCCCTCAATTACAACGACGTGGTTTTAAATACCATTTAAAAAAATATTATTTTATTATTAGAGTGAAATGTAATATTTCAAAGAAACTCATTGTTACGTATTGGGTACACCATCGGGCATAACATTCCCTTTAAAATAATATTAACATTTTATTCACAAATACTAATAAATATGAAAAATTAATATTCTTTTTTTACCTGGGATGTTATACTATAGTTGTCCCGCATATTTTTAGAACAATTAATGGGTCATGTGGGTCCTCCACATTACTATCCAACGAAGGTTTTTGTTATGGGCGGAGTGCGCCTTTTGGGTTGCACTTTTTGGAGTTGTGGTTTCCCATTGGTTAATTGGTATAATGCACTTATTTCCATTGGTACTGGTATATTGGTTTCATTTAAGGCTCTTTAATGCATTAACCTATTCAAGATGATCCTGATGATATTTTTTCTATCCTTTATCAAAAGGGATTTCCAATAAAAATTTAAAAAATATGACTGCGTTTTCTTTAATTTAAAAAATATAGAAAACATCCAAAAGTTGTCGGGTGACCTCTACCTATTCATATGTGTAAATGGGATGATATCCTTGAATAATTTTTCATTATATTTCCAATTATATTGTTTATTGTTGATCACCATATCAATTTCACAAATATCCTTAGTATAAGGGATGATAAAAATTTTCAAAACATTTTTGTACTTCATATTATTGATTGTATAGGATTTATAGAACACTGTTCAATTTTATCTAATCATGATTTAAGGTTTACATTGAAATTAAGGATGATTATTATGAATTTTCCTTAAACAGAGTTATGTTTGAGAACAACCATTCACCCATAAAATGATTAGTTGTCTAAAAGGACTATTCATGCATTAGATTAAATATTGATGCCATTCCTGATTGTCTTTCATGGTATATGAGATGAGTATTTATAATTGATTAAAATTTTACATAAAAACAACATATCATCAAGAATTCAGATGAAACCATATGAATCATTTTATGAAAATTGGTATTTCAAACCAACTAATTAGAAATATTTTGTTTGAAAGATTCATTTATGACTAAATATTTTTGAGGATAAAATGGTGTGAGTGAATCATATTCAGAATGAAAAGAAAAAATATTGAATTAGACCAACAAGTTATATTTAAAACCAAATTAATTATTTATAATTACATGTAGGAGTTAAATTTTTCTTGAATTTATATCCATGTAAAGGTTTAATATGATTTTATTGGAAAGTGAACTTATGTTATAACATTATATGTCTATTTAAAACATGAAGGAAAATAATTTGTGTTTTGACATTTTGAAATCCCAATATTATTCTCTAATGTTAATGATATATTCCATTCCTAATTACTAAATAATTTAATGGGAAATACATACCATGTTATCATCTAAATATATATAATTTTAATTGGATTTATATTATTGTGAGGCTATTATACATATTTTTGATATTAGAGAACAAGTGTTGAGGAATTTAATGAATTTATTGGAAAGGTACACTAGAGAAATCATAAGTCAAAAATAAAAATATGGGAACCTTAAAACGATATAGTGAATAACAAACCACATACATTAATGTGTTGAAATTTTTGAAATTTTTAGAATGATATTTTTAACAGAGTAAATAATGTTATACCTAAGATTCAATTACAATACATATTTCTTTACAGAGAAACAATATCACAATTTCAATATATTTATTTAAGAGTGTTATTAAAAACTATATTCTTAATTTTCACTAATTTATTATGGTTAAATGAATTTCCTTTTTTAATTCAACATGTAAATATCATATTATTTTGAATTTTTGATACTTTTTAGATATATTTGATTTTTTGGTGAATTTTAAAAATACTGATTTTAGAAAACATCCACTTTTGATAAATTATAATTGTATAATAATAACTTAAATTTCTTAAAAATTATTTATAGACCAAATATATATTAAATATGATATATAATATGTTTAAAAATATAATCTACTTCTTAGATATATATTCTTCACATGGTTGAAATCAAAATAATGTTGTTGTTGAAATAAAAACTATTATTAGTTGTTTCATTTTAAAAAATTATTTAAAATGGATAATTTATTTTTTATTTAGTTTTAATAAAAAAATTATATTTATTAAATTTATATATTAAAATATATTTTATTGGGATCAAAATTATATTTTATATTTATGTAAAATATTTTTAATGTTGCAATCATATATTTTTTAAAAAGCGTTATTGTTTGGTTTTGGGAACTTATAAAAAAAAGAAATTTCTAACAATTATAGAATCTAAATAATTTTAAATGATATTAATTTATATAATAATAATAATTATTATTATTTAATAAGTTGAAATTATTATATTATCATAATGAATAGTGCCAACGGTAAATATTTTTTACCTCAGTTAAGATTAAAATACGTAAAGAGGGGCAAAATGAAAGCGATAAATCATCATGATAAAAGTACTTATTAACCAAAATTGGTAGTATTTATTTAATCCATAAAATTATAATCATTATTTTATTGATAATTTAGAGACAAATTCATAAGAAAAAGACAATATATTATTAAAATACTTTATGTAATACCATTTTTGTCCTTTCATTGTATATAAAAGGAAACTGCTTCTCCCCTTTTATTGAAACATACTGAACAACATAGTTTACAAATTCCTAAATTAATCCCTTACCAAACACTCCCCACGACCTCGATGCTCTCAAATAATCAATGGCCCAACCTAGATATATTAATGTGTGAGAAAAATTTCGTTTTTAGAAAGAGTTTTAACATTTAACCGTGTTTTTTTTCATTTTATTTCATCATCTACCTCCACAAAGTATTCTATAATAATGATTATATAAAACAAATACATGTTTAATATAATTAAATTTAGTTTTTATGGTGGAAAACCTATATTCAACACTATTAAATAATATATAAAATGGAAACATTTCTTGTGTGTACAAGCAACCAACCATGTCCACGTGGTAATGTAATTCATTTGATATCACCACATTTTTTAGATTATTATAAAGATGCAAACTAAGGAATATATAAGATATTTTTGGAATGATTATTATTATATAAATATATTTCAACATTTATCTTCTTACATTTCCAACCTCTAAAAAATAACATCCCTCTTTTGTATGTGTAGACTACGACCTCCATGATCTGATGTGGTTCATTTTTCATTACTACCTCTAAAATCTGATTTTAAATATTTATATTGTAAATATATATAATATATATGTTATGATTAATATTTTTGAGATGATGGAACCATGATTTATATTGATGGAATGAAATAATTGAAAAGAATCATAAATGAAAAAAAAGAAAATAAATCAAATGGAAAAGCTTATTTTTGAATTATTTATCATGAAATAGCTATTGAAATATTATAATTGGATAATATATGATGTTTAATATTTTAATATTGTTATATAATGGTATTAGAATAAATTTTAATTTATTATATATGAATATATAAGAACTCATGAATCTATTTTGAAATGAGGTATGAGATTATTTGCAAACCCATCCTTATTTTTTATGTTTAAATTTCAATTTAAATAATTATATGATATTATTATACGAGAAAATATTTTATTATCCTCTATTTATCTCATAATACTAATGTTTTATATTATTTATCTCTCTTTATGTAATCAATAGTGGTGGGAGAATATTTTTAAGGAAGAATGAATATTTTACCTATTTGGTTCAAAAATATTATCTTCCATATACATATTATATTTAACCAATTTTTAATAAGGGTTCTAAAATTATTTAGTGATTTCATAAATAAATCATAAGCCATGTATTACTTTTTATAAAAAAATATTAAAAAAAATATTGTTATCATTTTAAAATTTAGGTTCTATTGTGAATGGTTTGAGCCAAATATTTATTTTAATTTATGTGACATAAATGATTTTCCCTTCCATTATGACTAATATTTACATTTAATATTCTTTTATATGTTTCAAATTATATTTTCAATGAAACTATTTCCCATAATATTTTTATAATTTTTTATATTTTAAATAAGTGGATATTAAATGAAATAGTTATTTTATTTATGAGATGTTTGGGTGGTATTTTAAAATTATTTTTTTTCTAACATCAGATGATGATTCTTATGATTTACCTTGGATATAATATAATGACACCATCAAATATATTTCATTATATGTCATATCATAATTTTTAAATGGATATTTATAATTATTCTATATATATGTTATCATAATTTAAATAATTATTAATTATTAAGACATTCTGATTATGTTATATTATTTATTCGAATGATAAATGCATTGGAATTATTATGTGATGGGTCAAGCCTATAAATAAAGAACCTAGATGAATAAATAGGTCTCATGAGACAAAATAGGTTTTGAATTTGGAATATTTTATATCCATTTATGTTTGATGTCTTTCAATGATGCGTCAATGATATGTTTTATATTCCTAGATATTTTTATTCAATCATTATAAAATATATTATTGGTGTACAAGTGATTTTTTTGAAAAGTTATGTTGTCAATATATCATTTATGTATCATGTGATTATTTATATAGAATTTGTTTTATCATTTTTCTTATAATATAATATAGACCATATTTATTCAATGATAGATTCCATTATATTATTTCCCAGACATAGAATCTCAGATCACCCTTTTATATTAATTTCATTCCCTTGGAGGAAAGTAATTTTAATATGATTGATATATAATTATATATAAGAGGGAATAATAATTATTTTAATGAATAGGTCACAATGTATTTTTTGTTTTCTAATATAATGTGGGATTCAATCATTCAACTTTTTTTCAATTCTATAAAAAAATTAATCCATCAGGATGTGATCACTTGTATCTAATGCCAATTTCATAATGTAACCATCTGGATACTTCATTGGATGATTATTCTGGTCACGTGTCAGTGTTTCATTATTTAATATTGTTTCCATTAGAGGATAAAGACCATAAGGACATTCATTTTGACATAGAACTTTAAATATTCATTTATAGTTAAGTCACAATTTTTGAACTAACATCTTAATTATATGTTTTATATAAGGACTGCATTATTGAAATGGTTAATTAGGATATAATATTACTGTATAAATTAACTTTTTTTAGAGGCATTGATGGTCAATCATCATATAGTAGTAAAGATAAATATAATTAGGTGTTATTGGGAAGTGGGAGGTTGTTTTAGGGATGATATTTATCTTTTCATACTCTTTACAGATCCATAAGGAATGTGATTATATTACAAAATGACATGAACAAATTAATTAGATTATCCTTTTTAATATAAGGAATTACCCACTTGTTGTGGTATAGGAAAATATGGTTCCCCATTATGACATTGGATTATAAATATTTTATTTCATGTTCGCATAAAACATTATTAACTAGGGAATGTTTAGTGTCATCATAATATAGTGATAGTTGGATGTATTTAAACTAAATAGGGTGTAGCAATGGATGGAATATAGAAGGAATATTATAATATTAGTACATATTTATAATTGAACAAGGTGGTTCTAATCTATGTGGTTAAACACATGGATCATGTTCCACTCATTTTATATTTCATATTAGTATCTAATTGTTGATATTAATAAATAATATATGGTACGAGGTTTACAAATGGGTACAAAAACCAAAGATGGCCCCATTTTTGAAACAGCATCTATAGAATCCTTCATTTTATTTCATTTAGAAGATGATTTTTTTGGAGTTCATGAGATGTTTTTAGACACAATATGTTCGATTGGATAATATTTTTGACCATGTTAATTTGATACAAAGTTGTGGAATGGTATTGTGGTAATATGGACTACTATAAAACTTATTTATGCAAGACATGTTTAATATTTCTAGTATAACTAACAAACATAAGATGAATAACTTTTAAAATAACATAATTTTTTTATCAAATTTATAGGTTTTTCTTCTATAAAAAGTTAATAATAAGAATTTATTAGATAGTACGATCTACGATTGAGTTATAAATGAACAATGTTTTATACCGAGGATAAATAATTTCTGAAATATCATGCAATATAGTTAGAAAAGATGAGTAGACAATTGGATTAATGGATATCTGAGGTGGATGAGAAATATCAATTCATTCTACCATATAATTATATCATATCACTATAGTTTTATTTGATTTTAGTTATAATGATCTCCTTATTTAATTATCATATTATTTTCTATAAATTGATCTATGATTCTGAATTTTTTATCTATAGTTTTCCTATTTTTACCTTTTCAATTGACTCTACTGATTATGATGTGTTTTAACTATTGAAAGATTTTCCCCCTATAAATGTCTTAATATGAATATAATGCTTTTAATATACTTCCTTTTATAGATCCTTATATCTACTAAATTATGCGAGGAGTTGATCATTATCATATCCTTATAGGTTGAGGATATTCCACATTTTCCCTAGGGTATATGTATTATTTTCATCATTATAAACTTCGATTGATATTGGTATATATTTACATATAAATGGATTAGTGTAAATAGTGGAACCTTTATAGAGAATATTGTAATTTCAAGGTGATTTATTGGGTTGGGGTTGTGTTCTTGTTGTGGGGTTTTATCACTATTATATTTCAATCCCACTTTCTGAACGCTCTCTTCTCTTTCCCTTCTATCACTAGATCATTGAATGATGTCATTTCATTTATATCCTATAGGTTTTAGGTGTTCAAGATCTAAATTTAATGGATCATTTATTTCATAAAATTTATTAAATGTCAATTGTGATCTCAATTATTATATGGGGTTGATTTGATTGAGATGGTTATGAAGTTTATTTTCTTTAGATTATGTTATTTCAATGGAATATATATACATAAAGGGTATAATTGGTTTTTCAAATTGACCTAGAAATGGGGAGGTGGTAAAATTTCTATAGCTTTTATTTACCACTTTATATAGAAGTGGATCCGTCAAGATGATCAAGTTGTGGTTAGCAGTGTTCCTCTTACTTATCCTACTTAATTTGTACCAATTTCTTGAATGCCTTGGTTTTTCATGTTTATGATTATTTTATTAAAACAAATTACATATATTTCCAAAAAACGTTTCACTAGGAGTGGTTGTATAGAGAATTCATGGTGGGATCTTAAACAGAAGATATTATTTTGTGATGAATACTTTTGGTTTGTGTGCATCGCCATTAAGTATTGTGGATGGACAATTTGGTTCCCATATAAATGTTTATTTTCTAGTAAATATACCTTTAGTAAGTTGTAATATTTGGTTCGGTGGTTCTTGATGGTAATTCATGATAGTAGATCTTGTTCCATGATGAGGACCCCAGAAATGACTAGTATTTATCGAAAGGCTCCTTGCTCCATCAAAGAATTTAGAATATGGAACATTGATGATATGTAGATTGACAACATCATAGGTCATGTCATCACATATGAACGAAGGTTATCTTTTATTGAGGATGATATTAACTGCATGAAAGAATTTAATATAGATCAGTATGTGGTTCTATTTGTTTTTTCATTTTTTGTTTTATTCAGAAGTAGGCAATTTAGAGCTTCACTAGTCATGATTTCATTCTAAGGTGTAGTATTTGTGATATGATTTGTTAGAATTAATGGGGTTAATTCATATTTGGATACGTATATTATGAATTATATTTTTATGGGTACTACTTAATAAAGAAGTCCATTTAAAAATTATAAAGAGAGGGAATTAGAGAGAGATGACTTGTTAATTCAGTATAAAATTCTTTTAGTGGTGGATATGTACCAGGTTATTTCCCAAATGATTTTTATTGTTTTGAAAAACAAATGGATTTATTTTATAGCAATTCTGTTACAATTTTTGAACACATATTGATACCATGTCATATTCCAAGAAGTGTTATGAAAATTTTACATTATATGGGTACTAATGAATAATAAATATTCATGGTAAATAATAGGTACACAAACACACACACACACACACACATATATATATATATATGAAATTTATTTTATCCTCTGAAGGGATATTCATGGTTATCCATGAATAATCTATAAATTTGATATCATCTTCTTAGAGTGAGAGTTGAATATATTCCAAGAAAAACCATTATGATTATCTATGATTTTATTAAATATTCATGTTTTTGTCTAGATATAAAATAAAACGTCTTTATTCATTGATATTAGAAATAAAACCTCACCAAAATATTCAACATTACATAGTGTTTTTTATATAAATATATTTTTCACAAAAAATAATATGTGTTCCATGGAATAAATTATGATATTTATTACACTCTGATAGAATAATGATTATTAAAATATAAGGAATTATCACTTCTAAATTTTTAAGGTTCTATTTTTGAGATGTATGAAATTAGAATATATTATTTTAATGTATTTAATGAATTTATTTCACCCATTGGTTCTTATTAATGCTTTTAGGGTATCATGTTTAAAATTATTGTCATTAAATTTCCGACTACTGATCTATAATGTGTTTTATGTGTCCATTATTAGGGTGAAAACATATAGAATTATATATTTTCAATGAAAAAACAATTATAAAATCCCAAAAAATTAATATTTATGAATGAAAATATTATCTATGACTAACTGATAATAATAATAATGATGGGTGCTTTCAGTTTTTATAATTTTTGGATTAGGAGGTTATGGAATTTAAAAAATACATTATTTTAATACATTGTTTTCATTAAAATTTAATTTTATAAACTCATTGGAATTTTCATACACTCATGATATAATAATCCACTTGATTTCATTGGTAAATGAATCCATTAATTTATAAATTATTTGATATATAAAAATATTTAATCATAGAACAAAACTATAATATGGTTACAGAAGAATCAAATAAGCAGTTAATGTATCCGAATGATATTACTCAATCATTTAAAAAGTTTCATGTTCAATGAATGATGGAAGGATATCTAATGATTATTGAATGTAAAAACCCATGAAATACCATTAAGTATTAAATTAATCATCATTAAATGAAAAATACTAACAAAACAAAAATAAATAAAATTTATTCACACTAATTTTCATATGGACCAAAATATTGATATATTTTTGTATTGGAAGAGTTAAATATCTATCTAGAAATAATATTAAACCACATACATCAGCCCATAGAACCTCCAACCAAATTAATTTATCTCCTTGATGATGTTCAATGTTGTTATTAGACACCATGATTTCACTTTATAATTTATTTTTCTGTTGAAATGATTCCATCCAAAAAAATCTATTAATATATAAATATATCCATTATATCAATTCATTATCCTCATCCATAATAAAATATTCATAAAAATCAAATAATATATTCCAATTATCTCAAAAAAATATTCATTTTTTCAAAATAGTGGGAATAGTAAACGTTACAAATTTTTAAAACTTTCTAAAATCAATTTACAGGGTTCAACATTATACTGTAATTCCCATATATCCCACCAATTATGCCATAACCCCAATATTATTTAATTTAAAGTGGAAGTTTTTATATTTTTCTAAAAATTAATATTTAATAATTATTTCTCCATCATGGGGTACATATTAATTGTTTATCTATATTCCTATTATTATTCTCCATCAAGGTTAAAGAAAATTGATCATGTCATAGTACCCTCTATCACTTCAAATGAATTATTCCATGATGTTTTGTGGAAATTTTGTTTCTCCGTCTCAACTATTCAGGAAATGATATACAATGTTGTCATGCAATTTTTTCTATATCATAAGAATATTTTTTAATCAAAATACATTCATGATATTATTTTCATCCTCATTGATTAAAATATTCAAAAACAAGAAAACATATTATCAATGCATAACCCTATTGAAAAATTATTAATAGTATAAAAATTAAATTATAATAATTAATTTATTAACGAAATAATTAAATATAAATAATGCATCTATTTAAAATGTCAATACACACAAAAAACCTATGTTTTTTCTCAAAAAAGTTTTATGTATATAATTATAAAAATTACTTCAAAATAAAATTTTAATCATAATATTTTTGAAAATCAAACTACTATCAATGATAAAACTATCACTCATCATATAAAAACATCTTTTAATATTCATCCTTATTTAAAAAACCAATCAACCACATAATTTATTTTTCTTAAGGAACTTCAGATATACCTTTTATAATTCCATCACTCTTACTAATTTAGTAAAAGTTATCTTCAATCTCATGTATATTATCTTTATCTATAAAAAATAAATTTTCCTCAATATCCATATATAAATCAAGGAAATAAATTCAAAATATTATTTAAATAAGGATAAAATTCCACTTATGTAAAGGTAGAGTAAGTATTTATTGTTAAAAATTCAGTGTTAAGTTCCCAAAATGATGATTAATTATGACACAAAATGCATTATATAAACCATAATTTTGATAGAGATTATCATCATTTCAATATAACATCCAAATGTAGTGCCCATTAAATAATTTTTTATATTATCATAGATCATAAATCATAGTAATAATAATATATAAATATTCAATCTCAATTAAATAAATAATTTTCATTTGAAAAAATTTCACACTATTTTATAGAGTTCAAATAAAATCAAAATGAATGAAAATTTATAAATTCTCACACCATAAACATTTATAACACCCAAAATTTTCATTTTCAATAAATTTATTCCCCATTTCTATAATGGAATCAGTCTCCCCGAATATTTATTCCATTTTAAATGACTAAAATATTACACAATGAAGTAATTAAAAATAGTATTTCAATATAGCTTCTTAACCATGAAATTCAATGGATAAAACATTCAATATAATACTAATTTTAATATAGGTTTCAAAGGTAAAATGTTCTAAAATAATATTCTTTCAATCTCTAAGATCATATTATAGAGGACCAGAGTCTCCATTTTTAAAGAGGATAATAAAAAAATGTTAATATTTATGAATAACCCAAAAATATTTCATGAAAGAGTGTATTATAAAGAACATTTGTAAATATGTATTTAATAACTCTCGATAGAGGGAAACATAAAAATTGATAATTACTCAATAAATTAATAATACTAATAATAAAATTCACCCATTCATATAAAAATAAAATCATAAAAGTGGATGAAGAATATAATTTCTATAAATCAACCAATATTAAAAAAATTGGTATTCATTAAATTGGTATTCTTATGTTTATCTTTAATGACACAGTCTATTTTATAATAATTCAATTCCTTCAAAACAAGATGCTTATAAACTAGTATGATGGTGTTCTAAAGGATTTTTTTTTTCATTATAGATCAATTATATAACATGGAAAATATATGGGACGTGACAATTATTAATCCAAAATAAATCAATAATGTAATATTGGGAATATAGATAATATTTTAATATGAAACAATAATACCCTATCCATCGATCCCTTTTGATTTATGCCTTTCATCATGTGACATTGTCCCTTCATCCCCATCATCATAGACCAAAATATCACAATAGATATGTGAAATGAAAATATACAACCCTAAAATTTAGAAAAATTATAGTTTTTATTGAACTAAATATTAAAATAAATCCTAAAAAAATACAAAAAACTACATCCCAATAACGAAAAAAACATGGTTGTCTTAAATTAGAATATTTTTTAATTTTTTTACATATATATTACCTAAAAATTTAATTTAACAATAGAATGGAACGAAGGTACTAAATGTAGATCCATATGTTTTCTATAATGTGATTCCACCATATAGATGTGACTCTCTCTTTATCTGTAATCATTTTTACTCTACCATTAAGTAATGATTCTTTACATCTATATAAAATATCATTAAATTTTTAGTTAACTGTAAAAATTAAATCGTTAATTCATGAATTGAATATATTTTATCATCCGTTAACCTCATTTTTATTGGAATATTTTCCATCATACCATTTCCAAATAAGGAACCAATGATTCTTTGTTATTTATTCAATTTGACTATTCTTTTCTCCATCACAACAACTCTTTAAATCTTATCATTAATGGAAATTTAATCGTCATTGAAAAAATTGTTTTCTATTACAATTTTCTTCCCATAATAATGAATATTCAACATTAAATTGTAAAAAATATATCTAATATAACTCTATAATTTTAAAATTTATTAATTAACATCCCATTGTTTAGGATGGACTTCTAAGAACATGGGATGATTTTTATTCATCCATATCTAGAACAAATAAAATCACAAGAAATAAATGTTTATACACTTTAAAAATTAATTCTTTAAGAAAACCATATTTATATCTTACTTTTATGATCCCCAATAAAGAGAAAAATTTCAAGGATTTATATACTTTACTCTCATGATATAAATTGTTTAGTATGACATGATATTTACATAACCACTAAAATTACACAATTATTTTTGAAACATATAGGATCCAATATGGATAAAATGAGAAAAAAAGATATTTTTAGACAATAATGTACTCCTTAATACCATGATTTGATATTCTCAATGAGTTGTGTTGTGTCAATTTCCTAAAGGATCCACTTTTTTTGATAAAATACTTGAAGAATATTATATATGTGTAATAGGTTTTAAAATATATAACAAATAATTCATATTTTATGTTGTGTAAAAAATTCGTTAAACAAACTTCTTTGATCCTTATTCAAATTTTCTTCAACCATTGTTTTAAAAACGATGGTTGTTGATAAGGGAGTGACAATTATTATCTATATTAATAATTAGTTTATATTTTTAACTTTCTTTATCTTTTAATTATAGATTCATTATTATACAATTTGATTATTTTTCTAATTTATAGTTATTTTAATAATTTAGTGTATTGATTTTACACTTCTGATGATGAAAGACATTAATTATTCACATTGTCCAATAACAATTTCTCCCAAAATTAATATTGTTAACCTATCACTGAGATGAATAGGAATTTAGCCTACTTGGAACTGATTATTTCTTATATATACCATTTTTTATTAGGAATTTTATTTCAAATCATTTATAAGAAATTAATTTTTTATAATATTTTTGAACACTTCAGATCTAATGAACACATTTCTCTTTGAAATTATGATCCTTGATGTTTGTAGATACATGATTGGTCATTCATGGACACATGAGTGATCTATGAAACCAAATTTTATCATGTTTTTATTTCTTTCAAATAACCTCTTTTACACTTAAAAAATTTCTCCAATTAATGGGAATTAATAAAAAATATGTCTTTGTAATCTGATTTAAGATGAAATATAAAAATTGAAAAAGAACATAAATACACAATATTTTAGAGGGTTCATCCATAATGTGAGATGGTACTCCATTAAACATTCAAATCTAGTCAAGTACACATCTTTTAATGTCTTTATAAATGGTAGAGATTATAAATTTATTTTATTTATCACAAAATTATATGGATGATATCATCTAAAAAGGAAAAATAATCAACATCCTAAATATATGGTGTTACTTATAAAAAACCAAAATATCATCAATTATGTTAAATTAATTTGTACTATATATTCTTTAATACTTAAAAATTTACCATTGAGATGATCTTTAATAATAAAGGGATATCAATACATTAACATACTAATTGAACTTGTTCACCGCTCAAACTCAATGTGATTATTTTATCATTATTATTTTTTAGGAATATCCCTGAATAATATTGGTAATAACTATAGTATAAATATATTTTTCTCTGTCCCCTTCCTCTTATTCATCTCTAGAAATATTGAATATAACATTAAAGATGTATTCTATCTCTCTACCCCTACCTATAACTCTTCTTCTTTAACAGTATATGTTTTAATTCTAGTAATACGTATTTAATTTCAATTTCTAATTTTTTGAAATTCTAGTGTATGTAGAATTAAATATTAGATTTAACAATTTCATTCTATATTTAGGACACTTAAATAGTGCACCACTTGTATTTTAGTTAAATTATATTCAATTATTCTTCTATATTATATATTTATATATGTAATGATGCATGGATATTTAAGGTAAAACAATCACATTAAAAATTCTTGAAATAAAAATAATAATAATCGTGTAATAACATTCATCAAATATCAAAAAATTGGATGAACATAAAATATTACCTTTATCCTTCTTAATCATAGAGACATCTGTATTCATATGATACATATAAATATAAATAATCAAATTCATAATTATTATTATTAGATAAAAACTAAATACATGTTATGATGTGAAACACTAATGGTTTTTATTTCTTCTTTGGATTGTGACACATTTTTTAATGGCACACTATAAGTGTGTATAACATTACTATAATATTAATTATGAATAATTACACATAAAAATTATATGATATTATTTATTAGTTAAAATATATAATATTTTGGAAACTCAGTATACACTTATATAGACTATGGTTTCTTCTAGTGATGTATTTACATAGGTTCAAATGACATTTACCTATATCATTTAAACCAAGTGTTTACCCTTACACAATTCTCACAAATATCATATTATTTTTACATAGTTGGCGATTTATCATTATATAGATCAATGAATTTCCATGTAACCTTTGCACAATATTTATAAATTCTATTTTATCTTTACATGAGTCCACTAATCACCCTTATGAGGCTAATTAAATACATGACTCATGATGACCTTAGTGAATGTCATGAAACATGGAATCACCTTAATAGGCATCAATAAAATTTTGTGATACCCTAATGTATCTTATAAAATCATTGTTTTATATTTACGCTGCACTAATATTTTTGAAAGTACATAAGTTATCAAAATTTCAAATAATTTTCACAGCTTTCTAATATTCATATTAGAAATGAACATAATAATATTCCATATTGAGAATCATAAAAAATATTTCATTAATATTCAAATGAATATTCTCATGTTTTTAGTTACATTTAATTAAAATACATGAGCATTGAAATCACTCAAAAATAAGTACACTATGTAAAATGAGATTTTTATATTGAAAACCTTTCCAAAAACTCTGTTTTATGAAAACAATGGGAGGGTGGTAAATCATCTATTTTAAATGCATGAAACATTTTCATATTTTAATAATTATGCAAAAAAAAATTATGGAACAAATTTTAATGCAAACCATTCTTATTTTAAATCCCAATGATGATGAAAAAAAACTTTTCATCATCTCTAATCGGTATTTATTAAACACATTCATTTTAAATACATATAGTCTAGTGAATAACATGTATTACACATTTTTTTTGAAAAAATTGATGGCCCCACTCAAAAAGAAAATTCACATTATAATTAACTCAATAAACACTACCTAATTCCAGTTCCCTCAAGTGGTAATTTATTATGATGCAAATAGTGGACTATAACTACACCTCGGTCTATTATGTCCCTTCACTCTCCTTTGGATGTAACAACAAAAGATTATTGAAACATGATACCCCCTATTACCTTAGATAGCTATAAGATTTATGCAAGGATGGTTCCCATTATAGTTTCTATTTTTCTTGACTTGTTGATCTATATGATTGTTTTTCATTTTTTATTTTAACTATATAGAATTTACTAATCTAAAAACTAAATATAAATCACATAAATATAAAATAAAACATATAAAATTTAATCATTCAAACCATACCTCCATGAATTTATCCCTTTTAAATTAACTTTTTTAATTAATTTCTTCCTCGTATTAACCAAATCATGGGAATTTAAAACATACTATTCATTCTATTTCTCTTAGAAAAAATCCAAGAAGTGCATTTTATAATAAAATGACCTTAATACATAATGCATTTCTTAATGGGAACTCTGACCTCCATCCAATACATTATTCATTTACATGCATTTTAATATTATCATTTGCACAATTATAACCATCCATATTTATCAGAAATTCACCTATCAATCATTGGTCATTAAATAGTAAAATTTTCTTATTTCAATATTTTAAAATACCTTGAGGTAAATATGAGTGTCTATATGTGATATATGTTTCATATAAATCATTTTGAAAATAATTATAATGATTTTAATTTGTGAATAAACACATTTTTCTTCAAGAAAACATTACATTAACTATTATTTTTGATTAATATAAAACTAATTAAAAAAGGATGTTCATAAAATGACCACATAGCTATGGAAATATTTTTAAAAACTATAATATTATGTTATAATTTGTGATATAGATAAAAAGAGTGAGTAACCAAGTTTTTGAATGATTTCCATAAGTCACTACAAGTGTGACTCCACTCTCAATCACACATTTTTGGAATTGGTTAATGTGATAAATTAATAGATTGTAATCTATTCTCTAATTAAATAAATTATTAAAACAAACAACGTTCATGTAATTAAATTATACATTTATCTGGGGTACCTATAAAACAACCATCACCCATTATAATAAATTTAATGTTATTAAATAATGTGTCATAATATTTATTGGAATATCTTATCCATTATTTTTAATATTTCTTACATTAAATTAAAATCCTAGAAATTAGTATACTTACCATCTTATATTATAGAATACTCCTCAAGGGATGCACCATAATAAACTTCAATGTGTGTTGAATCATCATAATAATTATTCAACTTAATTTCTTTTACATAACTCATCAAATATATTAATATATTAATTTACACATTGAAGGATAGAAAATATGTATTCAACCACGAAATATTTCTGAAATTTTCAATTTGGTATCACTAACAGAAATCTACTTTCTTCCCTTAAATGATGGGATTTTATTTTTAGTGAACACGGGCGAGGGAGTATAAAATTATACCTCATTACATGCCGTTACCTCAAGAAAATTTTCAAAAATTATATTTTATTATGAAATTTGGCATCTTCTCAACACTATATTCATTTGTCTAACACTCAAAGGGGTAATCTCAATTATCTTAATCAATGTGAAAATCTCTATAAGATTGAATTTATGATTTCCCATATTGATGACACACTGAAATAAAAAATTAAATATTTATCTAAATCAATCATAGTGATGACATATACCTTTTTTAAATATTTATTTAATTTCAAGGACAACACACTTACCTTCTATCCAAATGTTATATTACGTTGACAAAGAGCCCATAAATACAACAAAAAGGTTAATTAAATAAGTTATAACACATTGTTACATAATATTAACATATATGTTGAGAATATTTTCTCAAAAATTATACTATATAAACACTATTCTTTATGTAATATATTTTCTTTTTTAATTATTTATTTTATATCTTGAAACGTGTATCTTCTCATTTAATTTCCATCTTCTGAATGCTATTCATTATTTCAAAAGATAATAAGGAAAATTTATCTCCTTGTTCCATCATTAACTTGAATATAATTTATTTCGAGGATGGAGTCATGGTTATGAAATTTATGTAAATATGTATTAACTTAAAAAACCTCCCACATGGATCATATTAAAATATCTAGTCTTCTTTTGTCGAAACCCACTTTACAAATTCCTGATCTTTATGAAGAATCTTATTTTATCCTTTAAAATTATAATTTTCTAACAAAACATAAATCCCTTTTCACTACCTATTTACCTTTTCCATGTTATTAATCATTCATTAGTGACATTCAAAATTTATTGAATTCCTCTCATTGATTATTATTCGAGTGCCTTTCCTTAAATCAACATCTTTAGGAATTTGATATACTAATTTTAATTATTTATTTTAATCACTTCCAATACAAGAATATATAGAATATTTTTTGTTTCACAAGTATATAATATACTACCAAAATAGAAGAAGATATTTATTTTTTATATAGAAATCAGTACTGGATTCTTAGAATCTCATTGAATATTATCATAAATTTTATTTTTGTAATAGTCTAGACCATTATTATCAAGATGATTTGTGTGAATAATCTACAAATAGTTTTTATTTATCATCCTTAGAAATTATATATACCTATTATATACTAATTTGGATTACCATATATTGAAATTTTATTCTGATACATGATGATATGAGATTTCAAAATCACCATGACCACAACCATTACACACATAATAAATCATTCAATTTTTTCTATATTATTTAAAGTAAGATAATTTTTTCAAAATTTTTAGATGTTGGTTCTTCTCAAGATTATTCTCCCTAAATTATAGCATTTAAACAGATTATAAATTTTTTTATATTTTACTAATAAAAAAATCTGAATTACCCAATTCTATAATAGTATTTGAATTATACATAAAACCGTCATTTTCTTCATTATAATCAATCATGTCTATAAATTTTATACGTAGCATGTGATTATTTTTGGTTTCTATTATAATAAATTTGGAATGGATAAGGGTAACTATGTATTCCATACATTATTATATCTAAAATTTACATGATTGTATTATTCTCATCCCTTTCCATTACCCATTTTGGTAAATATTTTTCTTTAAAACCACTACTGTCAAGAAAACATGATTTAGAATGTTGAAATAATTTTCAAATGGCTGAAAAATTTATAAAAGAGATTAATGTGGATGTTTTTTTATATGACATCAATTTATTTTTTACACTTATATGGGACAATTTTTAACTAATATACTGTTATGAATCCTATATAACATCATAATTGTTCTCAATTGATTGCGATGTTCTATTTATATTTTATTTCAAAGAGTTCAATTCTATTCCATGCACATGACAATTCATCATGATGGAATATTTATAATCCCCAATAAATATCATATATTTTTTCCATTCTCTACTTATATTTTTAAAATTATCTTCATGAATATTTCATTAAATAGTTATCATTGTCTTTATTTTTTTCCATTAACATCAATTTCTACATCTTTTACAATCATGGATGTTTTATTAAATATTTTCAATGCATAAATTTATTTTTCAAAAATATTTTTTGAAGTTATCTTATAAAAAATAACCATTTCAATTATTATTTAACTCCTTAAAAAACATAAAGCTATTTATTTTCATATGACTTCTTAGGCACCTAAATGTTTTATGGACTATGTTTATAACACCTTTATATTTATTTATCATATGGTCATAGTAATCTCTTGTATATTTGATGAAACCTCACCTAATTCAACATTTCCATGATTCATTACTATAACAGACTCAATATTTATTTGTCTGATTACCTTGGAACTCTATGTATGTTGAAATAGCTTTAATCTATGTTTAGAAAAACCATCAAATTTTTATGTCTAATTACATCAATATTCGCTGTCTGGGCATATTATGATTTCATCATCAAGAAAACTCCTTATATTTATTTTAACAATAGAAATTAATTTCATTATATGATTGATACTTCTTGAATCATTCCAAGATTCTCTATCTAGGTATATTTTAATAGTTTTTCCATTAGAAACTAATTTATTTTCCTAATAATATCCAAATTATTCCTCTATATAATATTATTCATTCAATTATATTAATTTTTTGGACATGGCCTAATGAATTTTTGAAAATATTAAATTGTTCTATGATATTTTAATTTGGTTTTCAGAAATATCATTATACATATCGATCTAGTAACATTCAATGATTTTATATTATTATTTAGTTGAATATTATCTGTCTAGTCATCACATAAAAATTATAAGTCAATCTATAAACAATAACATAAATGTTACTCCATAACATAATATCTATATATTTTTTATTACAAAACATCATTATTTTTTAAGATAACATTGAACAAATATCATTGTTTAGAAACTTCATTTGGGATCCTCAACTCAAAAACAAATATCTATTTAGTAATAATGATAATATCAACATTAATGATCATTAAATCAAAATATTACATAATAATTTTGTTCTAAGATAATAAAATACTATATTATTAACAACTTCTTCTGGAAGCTCATATTTACATGTTGAGGAAAAATGAAAGAAACACACTTTTGACTAACAATCTCCAACTTTTTGTTTTTTTCAAATATCATCAAAATTTCAATATTAATTTGGTTCTTAATTTTTTCTACCCAATAAGTGTTAACATTATATTTCTACCTATTATTGATAGACAAATATAAAAGAATCATAGGGCCTATGATAACTCATTATATATCATTTCAAAATTTGGAAAAAACTCTTCAATAAGGGAATAATATCATAATAATATATTAAACAAGGATAAACTAATTATATAACTATATGTCAATGCAGAAGAACCTCAAGTAGGAAACATGAGTGTTTAAACAAGGTGATCAATGTTTTAAAAAAACTATTTTATATAATACATTCATAGGGACAATTCCAAAATCTTTATAGAAAGATTAATATGAGGATGTTTATTAATATAAAATATATTCCCATATCCAACTATACATAAATAAAATTAGAATCCTATAAATACAACCCATAAATATCTATTCTATAAACATTCATCACTCCTAGTACAACATTATTTTTTATAACCATTAAAAGATTGATATTCATTACATAGATTTATCTTTTCTCTCTATGATGTTTTGAAAAACATACATTATGATAGTAATAGTAATATTCCATGAAACATATCTATTATTTCTATAAAATAACCACAAGACATTGTTGAATCGACTACTATTTCTCACCCAATTATTTTCTAAATAATTCAAAGAAAATCTATACTTGGAATAAAAAGTAACATCAATTTTGTATAGATGTAATATTTAGACTAAGAGTCTTCTCTATGTATGTACTACGACAACTTATTCATCATTTAATTATAATTGGGAGTAATTTTTTTTGTGATCACTGTTAATAAATTTAGATATATATCATCTACGTTTTATAGTACATAGAAAAAACATTCATCTTATATTTAGTTTATTGAAATATAACCATTCCTTTGATGTTGCAACATCCTTTTCAGGTTTTCCTCTTATATAGGAAATAATGAAATTAAATATTTTTCACCATTCCCAGTTGTTTTACACCATTAATAATTATTTTGAATATATACTCCACACTATATTGGCAATATGATTTCAAAAAAAAATCATCTTCTAATGTCTATCTCTTTCCTTTACCACTAGTTGGATTTTTTTAATCCTCATTCCCAATAAATTTCGCTAATTAATATTTCTAAATAAATAAGAAATAATTCTTCCTTTGCTAATATTTTTTAGTCATTCACACAGATCACTTGAAAAATTGGATTTGTTCACTTTCAGAACATTATTTTCTATCAAATTATTCCATTTTTGTAATTTTTTACATACTTTTAATTATCCCCTTTATTCAAATATCTTTATTGGTAGATTCATATTGAAACACTATGAGTAATATTTGATCCAAAATAACCCACAACCCAATAGGTATCATATGATATTTGATCCTTCATATTGATAGTATTTATTCATTCAATTTTTTTTATTTTAATCTCTTTAAAAATAGTGGGAATGTATGTTCTATAAAACAATATTTATAAAGGTATGTAAATTTATAATTTTTTGGGAATGAATCAAACTCCCTTTGAATATAATTCTCTAAATCTCAAGAAGGATCATCTATAACCTCAATATCTTTTTTAAGGAATCATTAATCTTATGTTACTCACATTTATCTACAAATTTTTCCACTCTTACTAATTTGTATAATTTTGTCATTTTTTAATTACAAATTATCTTTTATAATCCATTTCAATTCATTTATCTTCCTTCTATCATCATCACTACATCCTAAATCACATAACTTTATTACAATATCTAAGAAGTGTAATTCACTATTAGGTCAATTACTTGATTTAGAATCATTTGACTTTCTTCTTCTCAGTAGATTCTTCTTTCTCCTAGAAATAATTTTCCTATTTTCTGGAATATATTTTTTGAGAATTATTATATTATTCTAGCTTACTAGATTCACCAATCTTATTCTTTGGGTAACCACATGAAAAAGTGACACTATCATTAACATTATATAAAATCAGATAATATTTATCTTTTTGCTTTCAATTTCCCATTATGTACATATTAAAATGATAATTAATGATATAATTTATGTAATCTTTATCCTTCTTAGTATCTTAATAAAATGATACTTTTTCAGTTTCATTATCATTTAAAAATGCTTTTAAAAAAGCTTCAACAAAAAAACCATCCATGTAATTTTACTTATATACTATTTCTTTTCTAATTTTATATGTTATGATAATATTCTACTGTTTATATAGAGATATATTCTCTTAATATTTTAATGTTGATTCCTAAAAATCAATCCTGTATATTATGTTCATTATTAAATCATAAGAATATAAAAAATTTCTAGCTTCTAACCAAAACCTACGGTATTTTTAAAAATGTCATTGAACATTATAATATAGTCCTGAAAATATTCATCATCAAATATCTTGAAATATTCAAACTTGATTCTTTAAATATGTAACTTGGCTGCCTTCAATTTCATGTCTCCATCATAGCTATATGTAAACATATCCCATATCTCATTAATATTTTTAAAAAATAAAATTTTTCTATAAACATTTTTATAGAGCGTAATTAATATTACATTTCATCATTATCATCATATTATAAAATTATTTTAACAAATGTTTTTATAAAAGACACATTAATGGGATGAAATTCCAATATGGTAGCATCTATAAATTTCATGTTAATAGATGTGTGGTAGGGTAACATCATATTACTAAAACTATGTTATTTACTACTATCAAATACAAGAACTAAGAAAATTTTCACTAAATTTAGCTTTATATCTTAAGTAGATAGTTGGATCATTTAAAGGAACCCATTTCATTGATACCACTTGATGTGGCTATATCAATGAATGATTATAATGTGGGGGATGCATGAATCATTGACACCTTCATTTTATTAATTATTCTCAAAACCTAACCTCTAAAACAAGTGTTTGATTCAATCATATTAATTAAATATCATCATCGCACTTTATATATAGTAAATTCAAAAAAAATATTAAAACATGTTCTTTATATGTCTTGATAAAAAATACTTATTTATTTCCATGTTGGTTATTCCCAACCACCTATATTAATTATTATAATTATATGGTCAAAAACGTTAAATGTATAAATATTTCCAACAACTCAGCAATCATTTCTCTACTTAAATTTATTTCTATACACCTACCACAAACTCTTCTGAGGTGGAAGAGCTAAGTGGTGTGTGGAAGATGTCGTGCACTCAGTACAACTGAGGTGGAAGAGCTAAGTGGTATGTCACCTCGCCAACTCGGCTGAGGATGTGAAAAGGTCCGATGAACCTCGGAGTCCACTTTCCACCTCATCCAAATATCTGCAAACCTCATCGAGGTGAGACCCATAGAAAGAGGTGGTTGCAATCCTCGAACTCTAGAGGTCTAAGTCTCCTTTCGGAATATGAATTATGCTTACTATGTGCAGTATTCATCTGCTCCAGGATGATTTGCACCTTCTCTGTGGAAGCATATTTCATCTATTGTCCCACTAGTGCTAACTCCACATGGTCAGTCCAACACAAAGTTGATTTCAAGGTCCCCAATACATCGCCTCAAAAGGTTCCATCCCAATGGTGGAGTAATTTCGGTTTTTGTATTCATACTCTAGAAATGGAAAGTGATCTTCCCTGCTATGACCGAAGTCGAGGAAACAGGCACGCAACATGTCCTCGTGGGTTTGAATGGTCCGCTCAGTCTGGCCATCAGTCTGAGGATGGAAGATAGTTCTCAAACGAAGCTACATCCCGAAAGCCTCCTGCAACCCCTACCATAGCACGGATGTAAAACATGAATCATGATCAGAGACAATCGTTGAGGGTACATAATGTAACCGTACAGTCTCCTACATATAGAGGCATTCCAAACTCTCTACTCATACCTACTCTCTGATCCGAACGAAGTGGGATGACTTGGTGAGACGGTTGATGACCACCAAAATAGAATCATGACCTCTAGATGTATTTGGATGTCCTGTCACGAATTCCATGGATATCCCATCCCACATCCACTTTGAGACCTCCAATGGTTGAACCAAGCATTCTGGTACCTGATGCTCCGCCATTACTTGCTGACAAGTGAGGCACTGGGAGACAACCTCTATAACTTCTTTCTTCATTCCAGGCCACCAGTGCTATCGTCGAAGCCAGCCACTAGTTCTATCGTCGGAGATCCATGTACATCATCACCACTCCAGGATGTACTCCTAGAGGGGATGTGTGGAAGTACCTAAGCACTTCCTCCTGAAGTGAAACTAGTACCATGGTACGTCCTCTAAAGAGGATGACGTGCTCCCCACCATCAAAAAAATCCATCAAGTGCATGGCCTATGGATATCTGAGCACATTGAGTATCGTAGTTAGTGTCCCCACGCTGCGCCTCCCTGAACTGCTGAATCAGTGGGGGAGTGACTGTAAGAGACTGAAAGAAAAATTGCTCCGTCACGTTCAATAAATGATATCTAAAAAGTGACCAACTTCTCTGTCGCCCCACCTAGCAGATATATACCAGATATCTATCTGAGTGCATCTTCTACAATGTTCTCCTTCCCTGGAGTGTAGACTATCTCTATGTGATAGTCTTGGAGGAACTCAAGCCAATGCGATTGTCTCAGGTTTCGGTGCTTTTGAGAGAAGATATACCTAAGACTATTTTGATAAGAGTACACTGTATAACACTCACCCATCATTTAATATTTCCACATTTTCATGGAGAAGACCACTCCTGCTAACTACAGGTCATGGTGGATTAGTTCTGATTGTTTTTTCTAAGATGTCGAGAACCATATGTGATCATTGCTCTCTCCTGCATCAGGACATATGCGATTCTGGTCCCACATGTGTCGCAGTAGACTACGTACCATACTCCTTCCTCCAGTATCCTCAAGATTTGGGCACTAGTCAGCCTCTTCCTTAGCCCCTGAAAACTCAACTGGCATCTTTCCGACCGTAGGATGGGTTTCCCCTTCACCATTAATGCTGATAACAGTGAGAAAAATTTGGTGAAATATGGCATAAACCTCCGGTAGTATCCTGCAATTCCCAGGAATCTTCGTACCTCCATTACACTCCAGGGTGGATCCCAAGAAAGTACCGCCTCAATCTTCACTGGATCCTCTGCAACTCTAGCCTCTGAGATAACTTGTCCTAGAATTTTATCCTTTCAATCCAGAACTGGAACATCGAGAGTTTACCATAAAGCTGGTGATCTCGGAGTGTGTCTAGTACTACCGAAAAATGATAAGCATGATCCTCCTCATTAGTCGAGTAGATTATATTGTCTTAAATGAAGACTACTACAACGTGATCATGGTATGGCAAAAATATCATGTTCATGAGTCCCATGAACAATGCTGGAGTGTTGTTCACGCCAAATGGAATTACCAAGAACTCATAATGGTCATACCGATATCTGAAAGTCTCCTTCTGCACATCCTCATCACGTACTCTGAGCTGGTGATAGCCTAATCTAAGGTCTATCTTTAAGAACCACCGTTCTCCCTTCAGCTAATCAAAGAAGTCGTCAATACTCAAGAGTGGTAACTTGTTCTTCACAGTCACGTGGTTAAGGCGCTGATAGTCTACACAAAGCCTCAACCTCCCTTCCACCATCTTGGCGAACCAAATTGTGGCTACCCAAGGAGAAACACTAGGATGAATGAAAACATTCCCCTGTATGGTCGCCAGCTATAACCACAGCTCAAGAAGATCTACATGAGCCATCTGATACACTGGTGTAGATATCGGTGTTGTCCCGAGGTACAAGTCAATGTAAAATTCCACCTCTCTATGATGAGGTAAACCTATGATATCATCAGGTAAGACATCTATGTGATGGTCCACCACTATAGGATAAATCAGACTCTCCACATCAACAGCTCTGAGATTAAGGCGAGCCAATAGAGGAGTGATTGGCTGCACTCTTCTCCGGGTAAGTTCGTCTTATGCTACAAAGGATCCCTTCTCACCAGTGAAGGTAAACCTAGTCCCATCCGTGTGGACAAACCACACTTACCACCGAATACAGTCAATCTAAGAATTGAATGTATATAACTATTACACATCCATGATGATGACGTAAGGCCCCGAAGCTACTACTAGGAGATCCCAGCCGAAGCCCTCACCTCCTAGAGTAATCTCGCACTGCCAGCACTAGTGTGTAATCATCGAGTCTGCTCCCGTAAGATTCTCATGCCATATGGATCATGTCAAAAGATTCATCATAATATCCGAACTCTGAAAGAGGAAAGTGGAAATAAAATAATGACTGGAACTTGTGACTATAAGTACTTCTACTAAGGTGGAGTAGACACAGATCGTACCTCGTATCATATCTGGAGCACTGTGATTATAGGGCTCATGATTCTTGGAGTTGAGATGGAACCCTTCCTCCAACACCCTATGGTTGGGGTGGACCACCTCGTGGTGGTGGAAGTAACATCTTGAATCTTAACCCACCACCAGCTGCATGACAAGATCCATTACCACATATGTCTGCTCCTTGTGGACCTCCTTTGTCAAATCGATGTCTCCACCTGGGTATTCCTTTGACCATCTGCTGATCATCCATACAAAGTGTTAGATAGCCACGATCCACATGACCATACCCACCACATGCGTAACACTGCCCACTCCTGGCAGGACTGGCTCTGCCTCGGGTTCCTCGAACAACTGACCATGAATCATGTGGTCGTCCACCTGTAGGTCTGGTCCTCTTACAGATCTATGTCATCTCTCTGTTGCCATCTGCAATAAACACCTCTACGTGATTACTAATAGTGGGTCCCATTAATGGTGATTTAACTGCAAGTAAAATCTCCAGAAAAAGGGTTCACTCTAACACCCCTGCCTGCATCGGGATGCTGAGTGAGATCATCAATTCCTTGATCTCCTACCTGAGTTCCTGCTTGAAGGTCTAGGTCCTAAAGAATGGGTCCCAAACATATCTGTGGAGTAGAATATGAGTGGTCAGTGAACCTCACTGAGTACTGATCCATTGTCCTACTGCCCCTCTGCAGATGAAGTAGCTCCTGAATGCACACTGTGCGAAGAGTTGCTGGGACAAAATCTGTCGAAACAGGTTCTCGAAGTCTACCCAATGAAGCATCCCCTCATCTTGAGACTAGAGTATCAAGCTCCACCATCTACCTGCTGCTTCCTAAAGAAGACTAGTGGAAAGGATCACCATGTGATCGTCTAGTGTCCCTAACATTTGAATGACACTCACCACAGCCTCAAGACAATCCTCAACTACTTGTGGGTCCATCTACCCCTGAACCAACGTGACCTCTAGCATTAAAACACTATAAAAACGCTCAAGCAGCCTACACTCTCTGCTACTGAGGCTGGTGGAATCAGTTGCCCAATGGGTAATGGTACCGCTGGTTCATCTACTGGAAGAGGACCCTGCACTGAGGCCTCATCTCATGGTGGGATATCAATGCAAACTATATCTGGAACCCTTAATGGTTGTCTTCATAGAAGAAACATTAAAAGAAATAGGGGCACCACAATCAATATTTTTTACCTGGTTATCTGACTGAAAGAGATCCCAGAGGATGCTATTGAAAAATACACATGCAATAAGTGTTTTCATGCACTAAGGTAGAAATTAGACGTCAAGGTCCTGGTGTGTGGATACGTCGGCTGCCGAAATAACACTAGATTCCCTTCAACTTATAACCACCCTCACTACACATAACACTATATTCGTTAAAAATATCAGAGTCATATGTTCTATTGTATAACCAACTTCTTTGATACCAATTTGTCATGAACTATCCCCTGGGGCCCGTGCTGTGACTACCCCAAGCATGTTTTCCATAGGCCATGGGCTGGTGACTAGCACCTAATGTGTATTCATTAAATCTGGCAAGGAATTTCCTTTATAACCTATAACATACACAACCAAGCACACAAAAAGATACAAACTCATGTAAACTGAATAGTAAACATAGTGATTATAGTATGTAAAAAGGGGCTAAAATAAAATCCCATATCGAATGTACAAGGAAAACTGGAAAGTAAAAGGAAACTGATAGGTGGAAAAAAGCTCCTGGATCATCCACCACAGATCCTAATTTATGGGTAGGTACTGCTCAAAAACGACAGCCTCTGTGGTTCACCTCGTCTAACTTCCACCTCTGAGCTACCTACAGTCCTGGTACCCTCGTCCTCAGTCAGTGTTGTCCGTTATCTGCACAAAACACAATGAAGTGCAGTTATATCCTATGCAGGGGTGAGTATAACGATTCCCAGTAGGGACCATGAGAATCTCAAAGTCTTCCAAAATCCAAAAAGTATAAACTACCATGAAAATAAACAACTGATAACCATACATAGGTATATGCCCGTACATATATCTATGTTATCAAGTGAACCCATATCAACAATGTAGAAAATACAGAGTCTAACTCCAAAGCCACAAGATTAACTATTCCTTAAATGATGTAATACCAGGAAGGAATGTACCACACATGTACACCACATAGAATAATACGACGAAGATATTACAACAAAGGAATGTACCACATAGGTACAGACTCAGCTCACACAACGTATAACATATGTACAGTAGTAGTGATGAATAGATGTAACTACTAAATCATCATGTTCTGTTTTGAGGCTCTGCTGCTGACTGACACAGGATCGCTTAGTGCTAACCCACGCATGATGGCTTCATGCTGACCGACACATGATCGCTCGATGCTGACCCAAAAAGGATATCTATGTGATGACCCACATAGGATTGATCGGTGCTAACACACACAGGTTGACTAGGTGTTGACCTACACAGGATCACTATTCATTCTTTACGTCATATCCAGCTACTGGGTTCCCACACTAGGCTTGTTCATCTCCATGAAGGTCCACTCCACAATCCACTAGTCAATAATATAGCTTCCACGAAGTCTCAAGAATAAGTATCTCAAATGACCTCCACGTCATATGGGTCTCAACGCAATAGACGATGCATCAATCAGAAAAATGGTCTGTGAGTTATTAGCCTTTGAGTCGAAGGGCCTGGTTGGATTCGTGCTCGATCCAACCTGATAATTTTCCAACATTATCCAAAACTATAGTGGGTTATTCCAAAGGGACTACCACACTCCATGGTTTACCGCACTGCTAACAGTTCATCAAGTGGACATCTGTTGCCAATGTTATGGATGTTAGAGTGAAACCCTTGTAACTAATTCGAGTCTGGTTCAACAGGGCTGGGGCTGCCCTACATAGTTTGGGTCGACCCGACATGCTAGGTTCGGCAATGCCTGCTGGGTCTTTCCTAGCCCGCGCTGTGCAATCTGGCTGGCCGTAAGGTTGCAAGGTACCGCACATAACACTGATGGTCGTGGGGCTGCTGAGGCTGTGGGTGCCATGGGGATGCGGAGGCAACAGGGGACCGTGAGGCTGCACGAAGCTACGGGTGCCGAGGGGCGACGCGAGGCTGAGGGTGTGGAAGGGTGGTGGAGGTCGCTGGTGCCTTGGTGCAGCGTGAGATGGAATGAGGCTGCGAGAGCTGTTGGTGGTGCAGCACCACGGGGCGCAGAGGGCACGGGGAAGCAGAGGCCGTGGGGCGTGGAGGCTGCGGGACAACGGAGGTCTTGGGAGGTGGAGCGCCCCTAGGCGCAGATTCCACAGGGCGGTGGAGTGTGATGCCTTCTCTGGTGGCTGGCATGACCGGCCACCCTTCATTCGTCACCTATGTCGTGGTTCTTGAGTTCCACCAGTGCCGACGGCCGACACTAGTCACCGTCACCATTGCGAAGATCACACAAAAGTTCCACAGGGTTTGTAGAGGGGTCGGGATATGTTTTTTTTGGCCTGTACCCACCACGTTAGGCAAATAGCATATGTCTCAAGTATGATGATTCAATGTGTGAGAGATTTTAACAGTGATCAAATTAATACACACCCCTACCTCAATAGTTTGTTGAAGATTGGCCACGGTTGAGATGGATTAATGTTTGTCGATCCCGAAACTAGTCTCCTCCAATGGTGTTAGTAAAGAGAGGAGAAAGATGAAGTTGGTGGTGATGAAATTTTGTCGATTGTCAGTTCGTTCGTTATTGGGGATCCTTCGATGGAGTTTGGAGAAATTTTCGTCGAAGGAGAAGAGTTCTCCGTTGGCATTCTTCATGGGAGAAGCTCTTAATTGGAGGATGTGTTCCTCCAAGTTCTTCTCTCCCCCATATCCACCAAAAATGAAATCCCAACATAATAGAATAGGTTATCTATTTAGTTTGTTGGAATAAATTAAAATTTGATAAATTAATTAATTCATGTGATTGGCTCCATTAAAGTTGGAGGATACCAAAGGTCACCTCCCTCATTAAAGAGGGAGTCCAAGAGGCTTATTCCATTAAAGGAGTTAGAGTATTCTTGTGGTCCCCAATCTCAAAATCAATATTTTGAGGTTTTGGACTTAGAGTTCACCACCTCTATAACCACACATGGAAGGTTTCAATAAAAATAAAAATGTTAAACAATATTAATTTTTTATCTATTCTTCCATGAAAATCCCAAAATCTAGCATTCACCCTCGACCTACTGCGGTCTTGGTGAAGGTCTCCTTAAGCGAATTACAGCACTGTGAGTTCAACATTTCCCTTATATTTCAATTTTGAGCACTAATTCAAAAGTTTCAAAAAACCAGATTGCACGTTTTCTAAACGTAGCAGAAATTTTTTTCATAAATTAATTCCAGGCACACTAGGACTCAGAGCCACGCGTCGTCAATTTTCATGGATTCGTAAGATATAAATTTAATTAAAAATCATTATATGGATTTTACCTGTCTTTATAGATGTCATCATATATGGAAAATTAATTTCAAGGAAATGTCTATTGGAATGATTAACGAGAAAAATTCCATTTCTATGAAAACTTATTTTTTTTAAATTTCTAATTTAAAAATTTTTATAGAAATTTTACTACATTAAAATAATATTTAATTCATTTAAAGGAATAGGTATGAAGAAAATTTTCATCATATTAAATAAATTATATTCATTTTGTACAAATTAAAACAATGATTCCTTTCACATTTTCATTGAAAGTAAAATATATCATGTTTTGAAAATGATACGGCATTTACATTTAATATTTTTTGAAATAAATAAATAAATATATAATATTTTATTAAAAAATCGTTTGGATATTGATAAAAACATTTTTTATTTTTTAGGAAAACATGGTTTTTGAGTAAATAGTTTTTTCGACCAAAGAGATAAATAAAGATAATTTTATATAAAAATATTTTTTTAGTCTCCTATATAAATGAACAGATAAAAATGAATGAAAAATAATATTATCAAGAAATAAATATATGAGAATAATATTCGCGTGTTTCTTTTTAGATGGATATTATTATTTCTTCACTATAATCGAAATTATAAATAATCCTCATAAATAATCAGATCAAAACATAAAATATTTCCACTATGGTATCTAATGAATACTAAGTACCATTAATTATTAAAGTAAAATGACACATTACATATAAAAATTTTATTCATGATAAAAATTTTCAACGGTTCTGTATATAATCCTCATAAAATAAGATAGGTTCACAACATAACCTATGTCTCAAAGAAGGGAAAATGAGAAAAAAAATCCCCTACAATGAGTATCAAATTCCTTTATAGACATTCAATCCATATGTAAAATAAATACATGTTTATTATAATGAAATTACAGAACCATTACACATATATCCTACTATATATTATTTAATTATGACCCTTTTTAACTATTTACTTATAATTCAATGTTAAAGTTTCATTTTTGTAAAAATAGATTTGTTTTTTGTGTATGTTATTATTTGTTATTCTTGTTTATATTACTTTTATTAGATTATATAGAATATATAAAATTAGAAATGATATAAAAAACATTTATTTTAATTATATATGTATTTATTTTAATCCATAAATGTTTGAGGTAGAATAATATATACACAATTGTAGGAGATCGTAGGTTGTATGTACACATGGACACTATTTCCATTTCCTCCACATGTGAAGAAAAATAAAGGTAAATAATATATTACTTTAATTGAGTCATATATAATTAATAAATATCACATATATTTATTAAATTTATCCAATATTACCTTCCATGTAAATGGTAAGTGAAAAAAGGATCACGTCGCTTTATGAGGCTATAGTTCACTATACACCTGAATGGAATTATCATATTTTCTATAATATGTTAAAAAAAATTAATATTTTATTATATATTTATGAAATTATATCTATGATAAAAATATTATATATATATTGTATATACATCATCATACCCAGCTATAATAAGTGTTTATAGAAAATTTGTTACATCAGTTTGTCAGGAGGTAGCTCACCGTACAAATATGCAATATTATCGCTACGGATTTGATGGATGAGGTTATAGATTAATGTTAATAAAACAAAAAAAATAAAATTATATGTAATATAATGTTGATATTATATCATCATGTTTTAATAAGCCTTTATATAGGTGGAAGAATAAATAAATTATAAAGTCTCATTGAATAAGGTCACCACTTATCGAGATAATCCTTGTGTTTTCACCAAAACCCTCCTTATATGGATTTTTTATCAATAAAATGAGTCTAGGATAGTATTATCAAATTATAGAAGTAATTTTATCAGGTATTATAATAACCAAAGTGTTTTGTATATATGAATAGTATAAGAGAGGGGGTGACCTTTTATAAGTAATGTCAGTGACACACTTGTAAATTATGAAAAAATGTGTACGAATGATTTTCACATTCCAACGGAATATAAATTTTTTTAGATTATATGTTGTTATGTTAAAATATTGAAATTCAATTTATTTTTTACATGTTTTGATTTTTATTTAATCCTCATCTTTTTAGTTTAACCTTGGTAAACCCATATTTACCTTATTTAAGATGAATATTGTAAAAAATAATTAAAATTAAATATGGAAAAAATCTACATCACCTTATTATATAGTATAAAATATTTTGAATCAGAATCTAGAATTCATTTATCCAAATTTATTTCAAATAATTGGAAAATTTCAATTTAAACAAAACTCACAGTCGTGATGACAAAGTGGTTTTATAATTTCAAAATATTCGAATGATTTAAAAGCAGTTGTTGTAAATATAAATATAAAAATGGTTCAAATTAACTAATGTTATATTAATAGATATAACATTGAAAAAATTTTAGTTTTAAATTAATTTTAAATAAATTATGTACATTTTAGATTCATTAAATAAATAATTTGTTTTAAAGAACATTAACTATTTTTCTTTACACATCAATAAAATAATCTTTTTAGAAAAATACCAAAAATTTAATGAAGGACAATTTTGATATAATTATTTAAAAATAAATTTTATATTTCAAAATTATGTCTCTAAATGTTTTAAAAGTAATTTTTTATTGATAAAAAATTTATATTAAATTAATTGTTTTTGGAAATTATTTTTTAGAATAATATAAAGAGTTTACCAAAAATTATAAACTTTTTATCAGCATGTTTTAAAAATATAAAACAATTATACATAATATATTTAAAAAATTTATTGCTATTAATTTATCCATGATTAACAAATAGGTAATGGTGTATGTGTTTAAATAAAAAAAATTAATATTTTTTCAGTTTCATTAATACTTGATGTTGTCTGTTATTCATGTTAGTAATGATATTAAAATTTATAGAAGAAAATTATATCAAATAATTGTTTTTATAATCCATCTTTCTTGAGATATAAATTTCACCCATGATATTCTATAACATTCGTAAAAACAAGTGAGGATGCATATATGCCACATTACATCTTTAGGATCCCACACAACCTCATTAAATTGGTGGTTTCACAAAAAATTATCGTGGTGAGTGGTATTAATTTATATAACTTTTTTTTCTATACAATAAATCATATCCACTTATTTTACATATAAGACTGTTAAATATCTCATGGAATTACCTATGAGTTAAGTATATATCAAGGGTCTGGTAGGTACTTCTTCTAGAGGGATACATGGAGCACATAATTTACTTGAGAGAGATTTTTTGGAAGTTTCATAAAAAAGGCTACCATCCTAATATGATGGAGAACTTATTGGGGAAATATATTCCAAGTAATTTGTTTCCATTTCTTTCATAATATCATAAAATTATTTCATTGAAAAATTCATTGAAATACCTTATCACAAACATGAATTTTATATCACCTGAGTGATTATCATCATAATTTTGTTGATCACTTTGTACAACTTTTATGTGTTGTTAAATAGATATAACTATATATAACTGTTATAAAGATATATTAAGTAAAAATTTATTTATTTATTTGACATCATTCTTCAAATTTTATATTTAAAACTTATTTATGTAGAGGTCTTATTAAGGGTCTGTCAGAATACTAATGTGAAAGATGCTTTTGAATGAAAAGTCAACTAGAGGAAGGTCTTGATCAAAAAAAAACATTAGAAATACAAGGATAAAACCTAAAAATATCGTATAGGGTATTAATTTTTCAATCTGACATACCATCAATACATGGATGATACACATTTCATAAACTCAACTCATTATTAAGAGCATGCTAAAGAAATTTCTAAAACATCATGGTAAACCATAGATGTCCATTAATTAGAATTTAACGTTATAGTCGATGATTCATTAAAAATAAATTAATTTACATCCGGGAAATATTATATAGAGATAAATACTCATTGATCATGATAATGTGTGTTGATTTTTTATGGTGATCGACTACAACCCATATAACATTTTTTTATTTTGACATTTTTTGGAGTCTGATAACAAAATATTGGGTGTTTTCATTCCATTTTGATTCTTATGTGGGTAATGGATGTAATTTCCTCTTAGAATATTGTCACATATCCATAAATTACTATAATAACCTAACTAGATATAAAAAAAATATAATATCTATTGTCATCCCATATCACTAGAAATCTTTTTTCAAATCACTAATCATCTATGTTTTTCTCAAATGAATAGAGAATGAAGAACTCTGGGATTCTTATAATAGCACCTTATTCAAATAAGTTATAGAATAATCACATTAATGAGTCTTGAATTTTTTTATTCAATCCTAAATTTTTTTGAACACAATAACATTTATTAATTTATTTTGTATCAGTACATCTTCATTTTTTGACTCTATAATATGCAATTTGATTTATGGTCGAACATTTAATTGATAACATTATGTTTTAGTCACTTCGTTTGGAATTTATAGATCCATCCATTGAAAATTATGAAATACTATATCTATGTTGATCCTTATTATGGATAATCTATCATGTTCTTCTCGACTCAAAGCATCGAAAACCATGTTTTCTTTCCCATGGAGATAATATTTGAAAATTCATTATCTTTAATAATCCCTAACTATTTTTATAGATAATATTCAATCCATTATATGTGAATATATAATTTTTTTTCTAGATATGTATAAATATATTACGTTTTTCCATAATTATAATCTCTCATTTTATTAAATGAAATATATAACATAGCTAACACCAAATCATGAGTTTGGGAATTTTTCTCATGAACCATCAATATTTATAAGGAAAAATATATAAAAATTTAAATATTCCTAAAATTTTATTACAATCCCTTCAACTATTAATCTATGTATACTAAAACCCCATCTCAAATACAACGTAATATATTTACTGGTGCGGTAACTAATCATATCATATGTTCCATGAAATTTTCCACACACTCATCTGTACATAGGAACTTTGATCCCTTATGACTTAATATGGTGTGTGAACTAGACTGTACTGATAAATTTTACACAAAAAATCAATACTATACATATAGAAAAAGAAAAACTTTAATCTTATTCATTGAAGTTGGTCTGGTCCAATGTTCAACAGCCTTCACCTTTTATGGTTATATAGGCATACACTCTATTGAGAATATATTACCTGATAATAAATATTTTTCCCTTGAATGTTCAAATATTCTTAATTTTTCATTAAAAATCTATTATGTAATATTTTTTATTAGAATACTCATGGGATATTGTTTCTCTTAATTTCTCTTTGAATATAAATGAATATTGTAAATAAATTTTAGCATAAATTGATCAAGGTAATATATACATTAAATCAATAATGATGGTGGGGTAATTGACATGTAAAAATTTAATTACAATATATTTATATTGTCCACACATTTCATGTAATGTTTTATTTTTAATATTTATCTTATATACCCTCAATGGATGACATAAACAATGGAGGTAAATTTTAGTTAATTATGAAGCTCCACACAGTTAATCAAACAAGTGTCTATAAGTTGCGGATGATACATTTTCAGGATTATGATATTCTTTAACTCCCAATAGAAAATGTAAATTCAAATCAATCAGTTTTTCTATTTTTATATAGATAATGGGTTCACACCAATTAGAAACATATAGATTAATGAATACCAATCAATATAATCAAAGAATTTATTCATAAATTACTACTACTAAATTAGGGTTATTCTATAGGGAGTCTTTAGAATAATCATGACACCATTTATGCATCATAATGAGAGCACAACATCAATTTTTTGTGGAATTATTAGATTATTTTATAAAATTTGAATAATAAACTTCCACACAATTGTCATACCATTGATTTCATGTTTCTCCCTATCCATCTGAGATAAACACCCCTATTGGTTAGGAAACAAAACCCATACAATGGATATTATTTCCATCCAAGGTAAATATTTTTTCCAATGTATTGGTAAAAAAATTAATTTTTATTGAATATATTTTTTTCCCTTCCTTCCAAAACTGTTAATATGGTATATTAGTATAAAAATAATATCCATGCGTATGATGACATTAAATTCATCTAGATGATGAATTAAAAGATTTTTAGGATGTCTATAGCCTAAGATATCAACTAGAGATGAATCATATACATTATATGAATCCATCAAACCATTATTGTATTTAAATGATAATCCCACATAAAATCAATTGTTATGCATCTTGATACACAATGATAATTATTTAGATATATAAGAATCGAAAAATATAGATTAAAATAAGTCATTATCAATAATATAGTAGTTGGTTTGTCAACCTTTCACAACATATTTATTGAAACCCGGATAAAAATTAGTGATCCTATGATATTTCCCCATGTAACATATCTTAATATGTTATTTACATTAACCATCATCATTAAACATTATATATATACACTAGTTAGGATAGTTCTCATAGTTCTTTCATTCATAGATGAAAATTTTAAAAAATTTAAACCAATTCCATCCAAAAATTGTAAAAATATATAGATATATCAAAATTTACATAATAATTTTTTTATTAAATAAAATATTCTTTTTTAAAATAATTTTTAAATTTATGGATATAGAAGAAAAATATACTAGATTAAAATGAGAAATAAAAATATTATTTTCAACCTTTATTTGATTGATTTTTCTGAAAAATAGAGTAAAAGTAAAAAAAATTAAATCCTTAAATATCATTATTATATGAACATTAATGATGTTTATGAATGATATATTATAATATTCTATCGATAAATATAATAGAAATCCAAAAAATGAAATTGTAAAACAAATCCTTCTCTATTTTGTAACTTTAAAACTAAAACACCCTTAATGTTTTTTGTTGAATTAAAAATTTAGTAATAAAAAATAAATATATATTACTATATAATTCATAAGTTTAATAGTTTATACATCAAAAAATAGAATTCTTAAATAATTGAAAATTTTTCTCAATTGAGTGGAAATTAAGAATAAATACCTTACTTAATGTTCCGATATCTTCAAAAGTGACATAAACTATAATATAATGAATTATATTTTATTATAATTCTATAAAAATATAATATAAATACAAATTATTTTATAAATAATCCACTTATAAAATATTAATATTAATTTACAAAAACAATCTTTATTAAAATCATTATTTCTATGTGATAACCCTTCTATTTTTCTTCATATTCTTAGTTCAGTAGCTCTATTCATTAAAAACTTATTATGTTTCCATCATCTCCAAAATGGTAACGATGAAATGAATAAAATATATGTTATATATATATGTGTGTGTATTCATCCCTAATAAATATAAATAAAAATTGAATTACATCGTGCAAGAATGTATTTATCATAAATTTAAATGAAGGTTGTTTTCACTTTTTTATTGTTAGAAAATTTATCAAAGGAAAATATTATTTTTATATTAATGAATAATTATTATATCAGGTATATAATATATATTTATTAAATAAATCTTCATTACCATCCATTTATTACCTAAATTAATATGGGATTAAATAATATAGTGGAATTGGTTTTCAACACATACACCTGAGCAACATTATAATTTTCCAAGCGATTGGAAGATAAGAATGATGAAATGATATCATAATTAAATTAGTATAACTATTTCATTAATATTACATAAAATTATTTAACTCATTATTATAACCATTTATGAATGTTTATGATTTAATGTGAATTGAATCTCTTTGTGGAGATGATATCTACAAATACTCATGTGTGATACTTTGAGTTAACATTTTTTGGAAAAGAGGGTGAATAATGGTTGTACCATTATCATAATAATATTTAAGTATATTAATAATTAATAGTTAGTTATTTTTATGATTAATAGAAAAAATATGAGGATTTAAAAGAATAAAAAATTTGGAAGAGGTTGGGTAAGATGATTCACTCTCTTTATGTTGGCCATCATTATATTATTTCTTAAGGTCCCATGGAATGATTTTTTCATAATAAAATAATCAATAATTAATGAATAGTGAGTTCTATAAGTGAATTGTTTTGGGTTTGGTAGAGATAATTGGCTCAAGTATGTGTAATTAAAATAAAGAAGGGTATCCCTTTAAAACAGATAGAAACGACACAATTTGAACATCATAAATCATTAAAAATATAATAATGCATTACACTGGAAATATTAATCCAAATTTAAATGCCTTTTAAGATGGGATATTATGATGTATAAATATGTCCCAAAATATTATTTGGGTAATATTATATGGAAAAATCCCTTCTCTCCTTGTTTAACCCTTGGTGGGCCTATTTTAACAATTACCACCGTAAAAACCATTTCAATCATAAAGGATTTCAATTTTACCAATATGAAAATAATTTTCTCATAATTTTAAATGATTGATATTTAATAGCATTTATGACCCTAATATTATTCTTGTAATTTTTTCATAATTTTTAAAATAATTTATTTAAATATTAATTTTCATAATATATATTTAATTTTATTTTCACACAATTCATTTTATTTGAATTTAAATCTATCATGAAAGAGGTGGATTTAGAATATTACCATTTTTTTAATAAATGATAGATTATTTTAAATGATAAATTACTTATATAACTATAAATCATAATAGAAAACATTATTTTTAAGGCATTGAAATTTATATAAATTGATTATCCACCTTTGTGAAGAATGATTATTATAGCGTTTTGTAAGTATATATGGTATTTATACCGTTAATAATAATTTAAAATAAATTATCATAAAAAATAAATTAACTATTTTCATAAAATTATTTTATTTTCATTTAATACATATTATTATCCTTTTATGAGTATATAAGAGTTATATAAAACCAAGAGAGTGACATTTCATATTTTTCTTCTCCAAAAATAACTAATTTGTCATTTCCATGGAACAATGTACTATTAATAGATAAATATCTATAATATATCAATATTAACATAAATAAATTTATTAAATAATAATGAAATTAAAAAGCAGAGTCCTTATCAATTTATTGTAACATAGGATATTTCGATTTTCCCTACAACCATGATAATTTTTTACTATATTTTTTATTAATTATCAAAAGAATTAATTTGAACTTATTGAATAATATTTATTAATATAAATGAAAATATAAATATATTCTATGAAATAAAATCTCATGAAGTGGTATAAATTCATCTTATAATATTTTTGAAAAGCGCGATGAAAAACTACTTTATAAAAAATGTATTTTTATTTGTAAAAGTATTTTATACCATGATCATGTATAATATTGATTAGAAATTTATAAATTAAATTAAATTTTAATAAAAATTAATTTAAATATGAATAAAATTAAATTATAAATTTTTTTATACAAACAATAAAAATTATAACAATGTTTTCTTAAAAAAAACGACATTTTCAAAATTCACCAAGAAATTACTTTTATAAGAAAATTCTCAAAAGGAACCCTTAGATAATTTTTATATGTTTATTTAAAATTTTATATCCTTTTTAAAATATTTTATTTTTAAAAGTGGAATAAATATATTATAATAACCTTACTCAAAATTAAAAAAAACATTTTTAAAAAAATGGTTATACAAAAAATTCACATCTTCTTTAATATGTATTATATAATAGATATATTTTTTTAATACCATTATACATATATTTCATATTTTATTACTCATATTCATATAAACACATTTAATGGCTATGGTATAATGGTCCATTTAAATGGAAATATTTTTATAGTATATTATAATTTTCATAAATCTCATTGTTCCATGATTAAAAAGGAATAAAAAAATGTAAATCCATTTAAATATAAATATATAATATATTTTCTGAGTGTTACATTCTACCTGATGAATAATAATTTTTCATTCAAATTTTTTTCACTTTGATGCAAAAAACTAGAGATACATTTCCCTCACCACATCCCTTGTTTCCTACGTAACATCATTAAATTTAAGGTTTCACTATGAAACATTAAATATATGGGTGGTCATATTTCATATAAAATTCTCTATTTTTATGATAATCTTTAGTTGTTTTTCCTTCAAGATAGAACATTCTACTGTAGTATGAAATTCTATTTTAGTACTTGTGAAGGAGAAGGAATGTACTTCCTCAGAAGTGATATATAAAAAAATTGTGAACTTGAGAGATAATACCTTTATTCCAGAAGTGATAAGTTACATTATAGATATGATCCTAAATTTTATAAGGATTGATATATCTAGTTATTAGTATTCCATTATGTCAAAATCTCATGACCATATTTAATGGAGATATTCATAAAAAACCTTAATAATAACTTCAAACTCTTGATCTCATCAATGATTATCAACACAAATATTTTTTCAACATTGGTCATACTATATATTATCTTGAGTGGATCTAAAATTAATAACCATTTATTCTTCTAGGATATGTCCCTATAGATTTCATTTTCTATCTTCATCACAACACATTGGAGTTCTTCACATCCTTATACAGAGGGACTCATTAAGATCAATCTAAATGCCTGATTGAATTCTAATTTCATATCACAATTATACTAAAGGAAGGCATTTATTGTAAAAAACAATTGAAATCAATTGGGAATGTTCTTAAAATGTATTATTTAGTTTGAATGGAACTATCAAGAATACTATATTTTTGTGGATGATAGGAAATTTGAAACTCAACTATGAATCTAGGGTACTCTAGGGAGTTCTCCTATTCATTGAGATAAACCCCTAATTCTTATTAGGTAAAATTAAGAGTATGAATCCATGAAATGTAAAAAAATATTTAATATAATTCATAATAATCTAATCCAGAGAGAAATCATCTCAATTAGTGATAAATTTGGTGGAATATTTATGGATATCCACCAAAATCCAAATACAATTATGCCATTTAGATGTTTTGGAGGATTCAAATGAAGAAATATATGCTAATGTTTTTCCATTTACATTATGGTATGGGTAATATTTGTAACATCCCTTTATAATTTTATCTCTCATCCATAACAATATTAAAAACTATGCCTCATGATATATACTATCCATTATCCCTTTTCATGTTGTCTAACCAAAAATATTTTTTATAATCTATATATGTATTCTTATGTAATGAAAAATATATATAATGAGGAATTATTATCCACATCCAATATATCCTAATTTATGTCTCCTATTTACACAAAACATACTCTATTTTGGTACCTTAAAATTCCAGTATGATCATGGATAAAATGGATAACATTCCTCACTATCATTTATAATTTCAAATCATTCTTCTACACATTCTTAGTCAACTCATGGATGGATGGTTGAGAATTCATCTATGAAGATAAGATATATCCTATTCCCTTAGTATCACATGATCTAAATTATAAAAATCCCTAAATATTAGATCCCTTTAATTATTCATCAAGGAAAAACTATCATGGTCCTTCGTGCTCCATGGATCAGGAACCATGTTCACTTTCCTAGGGTAGTAATGTATTGAGTACTAATAATGTTGTTCAAACGCAACAATCATCTTTTGAGCATGATAAACTCATAATTTATTAATATATTCCAATTTTTTTTTGATATATATATATATATATCACATCATTAACCATAGAGATAATTCCCCAGTATATTCATTGAAAACAATTATTAACACTACCTTGAAATATTGAATTGTGTAATTTTTCTCATGATTTTATATTTAGTTAGAGGCATAGGTAATAACTATTCCATTTTGTGTGAGGATACATCACATTCAATTTTTTTATGAATTACAATATACCCAAAACTTTTTAAACTATATTTCCATGTATTCATATGAGCACTAACCAAACATCTCTTTATTTCATTGAAATAATCCTCACATTCATCTTTCCAAAAAAACATAACCCCTATAGAAAAAATGGTGAGTTGATTAGATAGTGAGGATAAATATAACACCATGTGTCAGTAGAATCCATCCAACATAATAATGTTATGAAACTCAGTTATTGTGGTTGGTCTCTTCCAGTACTCAATCACATCAATGTTTTTGATAAAAATTAGGAATAATTCATAATTTCTAGGGTTTTAGTATGGTTCCATAATAAATTTAATTTCCCTTACGATTTATTCTATAAATAAAAATAATAATGGTTCCATCATCTATCAATAGTGAAATCTTTCTTTATAATGGTAGGTTATGACTTTGGGTTTCAATCTCAATGATTCTTATGAGTGTACATTGGTTGAGAGGATTGGTGGTCATGGTCATCACATTATTTTGATTGGAATTATGTCCTAATTTAGAAATATCATATATATTTAACATATGTTCATTAATCATTCCCTAGACCTTATATTGGAATAGATACCCCCTTTTTAATTCCATGATCATAACAATGTTTTAATGAGTACAACTATTTGTGTCGCCTGTTCTCCATTATTATATATTTCAATAACTATGCTGTTGTTTATGGATATATTTGAGAAAATCAAGGTTTATCACTATACAAGGAGGTAGTTTCTTTTTTATATATGGGATTCAACATTCATGAGGCATCATACAAATCCTTTTAGAATATAAATCAAAACCTACATAGTTTATATGACATAGTTTATCAATATTTGATAAGCCTACACCATATAGTTTACCATCATATAGAAAGGAAAAAAATTAGGTAATTTGAATATTGAGTATAGGTTAGGATCCTGGAATAGGCACTATAAATAACATAATAATATTGGAATCATAGTCCACATATTTCATTAAAAAGGCATATATATCATAAAATGTGTGATTTAATAGGCCTTGAGTTGTACTTATGCATGTATGGATTCCTGAACTACATCATCAGAATTATGAACCATTGTGTAAATATAATATATAATTATATTTAAAACCAAATGAAGGAAAAATTGTTGTGGGGGGATAAATCCTAATATTGGTTCAATCATATCTATTAGCTATGATAATGTGATCCGTTCTTAATGTGAGAAACAATAAATACGGATGATTGGTCACATAAAATGAGTGAAAATATAAATAAGGAGTACACTATAAGTTTTAAAAAATATTATTTAATAGCATTATAGTGAATTTGGCATGGAGATCATGCCTTAGATAGGTTTTTTAGAAATATTTACCAAAATAAGAGTCATCATAGTTCAGTTTATCCCTAACCCACATATGGGGATTATACATAATAATAATCCCCTTTATTAAGACAATTCTAAATTTCTATTATAAGATGATTCATTCTAGACCTATATGGCAGTTTTGAACCTAAAAGTAAGAGGTTTTTTTAATATAGAGGTTTTGACCTGAAGGTGGTTACCCAAATCCAATATTCATTATCTATAATGGGATGGATAAAGAGAGTTTATGACCATGAATGGTCTATAAAATATGTTTATATGGAATGTATGACACATTTTAGGTTGGAAATAAATAATTTTTAATTAGCGTATAACCCTATCCTTTTAAGGATAGCCTTTATGAAGGGGGTGTCAGGTCAAAGTCCCATGGGTAGTGGTTCACATGTTATATGTCCTAATGTAATTTCACGATATGGTTATAATTTCCTAGGGATCATTCTTAATAATTATGAAATATTTGTTGGTGTAATCCTCAAACGTTGAAGGGTGTATACCTGGAATGGCTAACACTTCTATGTGTATTTTTGTGGCATATCCAAGAGTGTCATGCTGAAAAGGATAGAATGTATAATGATATTTGTGTGATAAATCTTGATATGTAAAAGGTTATTCACATGATATAATATTACATGTATGTGGTTCTTTATATGATCAATGCTTGTAGGTCTAGTGTGCTTATTATGATAGAAGATGATACACCCAAGGTGCTTCCCATGACAAATGAAGAAATGCCCAGGGTGATTCGCATCACCAATGTGGGCTTGTCCAGGATGCTTCATGTGCTTCAAGATGAAATGTACATGGTTTTTAATTTTAATTAGTCCAAAATATCAAATATTATTACTTGTACAAATAATACATATCGAATGGAATTTGAATTCTCAAAGCATGAATGAATAGGGTGCTTCTAGTGATCAAGGATGACATCTATAGGAGACTATATATGATCATGGAAGACATGTATGTTTCTTTCCATGGTATTTAACAAGATCAAAGTGGATATTTCCAAGGTTTTTCTCATGATCCAAACAAACATGTTCTTAGATATATTCATGAAAAAAACTGATATATCCAAGGTGATACACATGATAATAGTTTACATTGTCAGGGTACATTCCATGATGAAAGCATAGTTGTCTAGTTTCTTTCACATGGTCACAGTCGACATGTATTCGGGACCGTGAAGTCATTGTGAGAATAGTGTGGAGCCCTGAGATTACATGATATTAAGAGAGTCACATGATAGTATTTTTTGAAGACTCCTTGGATACCACACATGATAAAGGGTTCACACCCATGTGATGTAAGTAAATGTTTAACTACATCAGGTTATGGAATCTAGGACAATTATTTGTATTAAATGACTATTACTCAATATAGGGATCATATTAATGGATTCATATAAATTTCAATGCAATATATCATGGAATTTACTCTTGAAAAGGTGTAATGTGATCACATGATCTTAATAGAGTCACATGATGTATTCACATGATGGAATATTATACACATGTATAGGGTGATTTTCCAATGTCTTATCCTTGATCAACACAAACAGATTGTTTCTCATACTTATTACATGAAAAATAAGTTCCATGTACATAGTAGGGCATATGTCTAATGGATCATAAATATTTAAAAATGAGTTCTTCACATGATTGATAATGTTTCGTTCGACTACATGAATGGGGGTTCTATATGAGAGTGTCCCAATATGTTCAATTGATCAAGTGACAACATCACTTCAAAGTGATATTGTGATAGATTACATGACATTTTATCGTTCTAACATAGGTAATCATTTCGGAGGGATATATCCAACACTATCTCCATTAATCAATTAATTCCCCCATTTTACATTTTTTTCAACACATTTTTTATTGTCCAATAGAGAGGTAAGTGTTAACATAGGAAATTTCAACCAGATATATCATCCTTTTTTTAGCTAGAAGGATCCTCATTCACTGGACTTATGTGGTGGAGAAAATTTTAAGATATTCATTACACGAAGAATATGTTATAATAAAATTGTTTCACTTGGTCAAATTATTAACAATTGTCGAGGCTTCAAATCCCTAAAGCATGTGTTTTACATAACCATAACTTTTACATGAGTTGACTTCCTACAATGAAAGGGCTAATATTCAAGGGTTTCACAGGATCACATTCTAGGATCATTTGGTATTTCAATGAATTTTTAGTAGAGTATATTCAATTTATAAAAGTGAATACAGTCTATAAATGTTATATTTTTATTGTGATAGAATAGATTGTATTATTCATATAGAGATTTAGTGATGTCAAAAAAATCTTCATATAATTGTCATAATTATCTCGTATGATACTTTGAAATTATTGATATAGATTCATGTTGTTTAAATGATCTCATTCACATGATGTCTCTCTTATTCAAAAAACAACCTGACCTCTATCTATTATGTATCTATCTTGTATATAATTCATTTTTTGTGGAAGGGGACAACTGAATATAAAAAATTAGACTTCTACTGGTGGATTCATGGTATTAAAATATTTAAAAGGAATATGACACTTATAAATTAAACATTCATATTTTTTCATGAGAAAAATTTACATATACAAAGATATCATGTTGATCATTATTCAATCTCAAGATCTGTGAAACTATTATGATATCATCTGAAAAATCACATTATAATTTCTTGTCAGCCATCACATTGTAGTATCAAATCCTGCATAGGATCTAATAGTAGTTTATGCTCATAAAATACATTAACATCGATATTTGAAGGTATAGGTTAATGAAAATTTTGGATATATGATGGATTAGTGATTATTATGGTGGATACATGAAGCACTAGATCCATATTTCATCAACTGAGGTATTTCTGTGATATAAGATGGTGTTCAGGGGATATCACCAGTGACCATTATTATACATATATACAACATTTTATGTTCCCAATTTTGATTAGTTATTATATCCATTCAATCATGTAATCCATTATGCATCATGTAATGACTTCACATGGTTAATTGATCAGTTTCATTTGATGATTTATATTAATTGAAATAATTACATTCATCAAAAATGGGGTCATAAGAATTGTGTTGGGAAGTGAAACATGTCCTTTAATGTATCAGTTTTATCATGAGTTTTATTAGGTACTGAGGGTTGAGTAGACATCATTTGTCTCAAAACCATAAACTAGTTACATCAAGGAGTTTTCCTGGAAGAGTTAAGAGATTTTTTTAGGGTAAGATCGATCAAATCATATGATTGGATTTGAAAACAATGGTTTTAAACATATATTTTATAGTGGAGGAACATTACCACATTTAATCCTCTTCCCATGTCATTTTTTCAAATGTATAGTATATTAATATTAGGAATCATAGTGTAATTACTTTATCGAGATGACAAATTGGTTCAACATCCACAATACTACACCCACACCCTCACCATCCACACTACACACAATATGCCTTCATATGAACCTGTTGCATGATTTGCGTGTAATTTTCCCACCTTAACAGGTTTTATGATCATACAACACCTTGTTACTATAATGGATGACAATGTTACCTCTCAGGGTGTAGTTTAGGTTACTCCCACTTGTTTTCCCAATTGAGAATTTTATTTAGCTATCCGAATGAGAAAATTAGTTTATCTAAATGCATAATAAAAATTATATAGAATAAAATCTTATTAAAATTTATGAAATAAGGTCCATAATATACACCGTTATAAAAATAATCCCCTGAGAAATACTTTACTCTACAATATTTAATCTTCCAAGTCTACCATGGAAATTATATTAGTATTTTTTTACATTACACTTAATCTTTTGGAATATCTGATGAAGAATTTCTATGTTCATAGTTATGTGTGAAAAAAACTCCTCTTAATAATAAGATCAAATGGGAATAATTTGAATCATATTATAGGGAAAAACTAGATCAATTTTATATATACTTGACCAAATGATGTGATATTATTTTGAAGCCTATATGGGACAATAATAGTGTGTTTACTAGAGGATTTTGAGAAACATCAAGGGGATAATATAAAATCAAGGTGCCCTAGTTTCCAGAGATGATATCCTTTGTATTTAAATGATGATTAATATTCCCATGTCAATGGGTTTCCCACAAGAATATGTGCATCATGAGGCATATATATTCTAATTTGAGAACCGAAAAATTTAAGGATGAAAATGGGATATGGATAAAATATGATTTCTCCATACATCAATGATAAGGAATATGACTGTTTCTACATATCCAAAAGGAATTATTGTCAATATTTATGCAGTTATGAGATCAAATAATCTTGTGTAGATTTATATTATTAATAGGGAATATAAATTTAGTAATAAAAAACTATATTAGGGAAAATACTACGTAGATCTAGCTCATACACAAGAAAGGGTATATCATTCCATTGCAAAAAAATCATATTTAGTAACATTTTATATAGTAGGGATGCAACATGTATATGAGTAATGTTATAAATTTTAGGAATCATTGAGATTTCCACTCATTCTATATTATTTTCATATATAATTGACCATTTCCTATGAATTTTCAAGACACAATGGGACTAGGTACCTTAAGAAGGGTCCCAATGAAAGGATAGTGCACAAATTATTTTCACAAAACAATGGACAAAGATAGAATAAATTTTTTTTTCATGTGATATATGGTGTAACTTTTAAATAATATATATCATAATATTAAAACCTTTATTTTGGATAAGCTATTGAGGGATATGTGAAGTCGGTATGGCCTCATATTTTTTTTCCCGATGTCATTTATGCATTTGTAGCCTGAATATTAATACACATGCTCCATTCCATATGTGCTCAATGTTTTCTATATCATCAAATGTTTGTTTCAATTTAGTAGAGTCCCTAATTATTACCCTCTCATCCTTTTTTGGTTTTCAAACTAGAGAGTGTTGTGTGTCTTTCAAATGGATGATAATTTATTGAAAATCGGACCACTATTGTGATGTAGTTTAAAATCCTCCACAATGGAGTACATGTTTATATTTATTTTTTTGGATTATAACATGGAATGAATATTATGTTTAATGAATGTTGTTTATTTAAAATGGGTTTAGATACCCAAAAATTGTTGATTAGATGATTCATGATGAGAATTAATGATTTATGGAACCATTTTACATAATTTTGTAGATGATGAAAGATGGTCATGAAGGGTTTATAACCCTCAAATACATGATGAGATTATTATGTGTGTGTTTTCCTGAAGGGTTCACACACCCAAATCCTTTCTTTGATGATGATGGATGGGTATTCATGAATATTTTGAACAACTTACATCAATTATTAGATGATAAGTGATGGGTATTCATAAAGGGTTATGACCCTAAACAACTTTTCATAGATAATGAAGGATGTGTATTCATGAAGGGTTAGAAAAGGACAAATTTTTTATTAAATCGTTAAGGATAGGTATTCATGAAGGGTTTATATACCCTTTATCCTTTCTGAGACCTAGTTAGGTGTATGATGATTCCATGTGAATCATGTTAGACCTTGTAATATAGTTGGATTATAGGATGTGAAAATCATAACCTATTAATATATATTTCAATTGGAAGTGGATAAATGTGTGTAAAATCCAATCATTAGTAATGTAACAAGCCAATATCACATTTAGTCATGATAATACATCCCTGATTTAGGGGCTGAATCTCCTTCGGGATAGGAACTACCCATATGATCATGCTATTTGGCATTTTTTTATTGGACATGGATTTATAATGTGGTCCATTAATGATTATCAAGTCTATATTACCATTTTTATTTAAATTAAAACATAGATAACATCATCTCATGGTCCATGGGGTTCTTCGATAATAATATCAACATGAGGATTTGGTTTGTGTTAATTTATATATCATAGGTTCCAAGATGTTTCATTGAGTGTTTTTTATTTATTGATATAAAAATAAAGGCATAATTTATATGATTTTGTGTCACATGATGTGGGTAATAAATTGGATTAAAAATGAAGCAAGTCATTATTTCCTTGAGAACATGTACACAACACGGTGAAATAATTTCTAAGATGTCCATTCACATGAATAGCATGGAGATGGGAATGATGAACCATAAATCAAAAGTGTCCATGTCTCCAAAAAAATATAGGATATCGGGTACATGTCAACTAGTAGTGATGGTGAAAACTAGTATCACAAGTAGTTTAAAAATTTACTCAAATATTTATGTCGGTCATTTCCACCAGTTAAAGAAAAAACACTTGGAACAAGATCTTTAGCATTGTGTTATTCGCCAATGAATCCTTGGGAATCCTTTTAGACCACTAATACCTATAAGAAATATACTATAGTGGATCCCTATTAAAATTTTATTTACACTATCATATTTTGAGATAAGTGTATTAAATCAAAGGATTTGTGGGTTTCATTGTAGAAACCATTGACATCCGAATAGTTTCTGGAAAAATTAATATTTATGAAGAGTTCAAGAATAGTGAAATTTTATATATATTGCATTGAACACATTATAATATCAAAGGGTAATGGTAAATAATTTCTAAGACTTTAATGGACCATGGGATCTAGTGGGAATATCTCTATTTCTAATAGATCTAAAAGACAGTCCCTATGAGAAGTGTCCAATTTTTATGCATAGAATATATCTTTTTTACTATAATATAGATATATAGAGATATGAAATTATAGACTTATATTTCATTTATACCACGACTTATGAGTATTCATCCTAAATGTTTTTTTATATTTTATTAACATTTTAGGGTTCTGAAATTTGCACCATCAAAGAATAATCTTTGATGTCGTACAATGTTGACCATACTAAATACGATCTATGTCCATGATTCACTTCGACCTGGTATTAGTGGAATGATCCACAATATCATAAGAATTAATTCATAAGTTTACAATACTTGGAAATATTTTTGATATGGATATGATAATGTTTTAAATCAGATGTCATGGTTCTTGGGTCATGATTAATTGTTGGGACAATCATTCGGGGGATGATCATGATGTAGAATATGATTTTGATCATTAATCTAATGATGTAAGGAATCAAGAGTACTACAAGTCCCTTCATGATGGGAAAATATTCCCCAAGTTAATAGGATTATTTCTCTTATACAAATCTATATCTTAAATGGTAAAACAAATAGATCTTTTCCCCTTTCCAAGGGCCGTGGATTGTTTGTGGAACACAATGGTGTTCATGAAATGATGTTGGATTTGTAAATTGGTTTTCTTAAAAGATGATGAATGAAACCAAAAATATAGTTGAAAATGGTGAGTCTCGTTTTTTCCTTTATAATTACTGATTATGGATGATATTTTGCAATGATTAATGTAATGTAGTGGGTACAAGCCTTCCATGTAGTTTAACGTCCAATGCTAATGAAGAAATTATTGTAAAATTTTACAGTTTTTCACTAGGAAATCATTATTGTTATTTATTGGCACGTGGTATGGATATTGGAAAAGATGTGAAATATTGCATGATATGTTTAACGACACCCTACACTAGCAGTGGGAACTCTAATGGGGGACTCATTCATTTCCTTGTATAAGAATACTGGTGGGTAGCCATAAGCTTAAGTCCATATTTTTTAGATCAATCTCACATTAAAGAAATAAATATATTTATTTTATTATCAATAATGTGAATATAGTGTGTATGACTCAATAATCCTTTTATAATTTAAAGACTTTTTTGGGTAGACCAAATCATAGGGGCATTTGATATTTCTATGGATGGGCTTCCTATGGATTTCCAATGCATTATTAATGGGAAAGAAGTATTCCATAGTCATATCATTTTAGGAAGATCCCTCTATTGAGATCTTAATTATATTTGAAATTTGTAAGGATGCACAGATTTTGTTTTTGATTTTGTAGTTGGGCTTAGGTTTGTCAAATCTAGAGAATCACTATGTGTCTTGTTACAATAGATGTATATCCATACATAGATCTATTTTGAACCAAAAATATATTGAAATCATGTATGAGAATATGGTATTAATTTTTTAAGATATAAAAAATATTATTACTTCATAATATCCATGGATATACATATCATGTTTGTAATAAAAATCAATCATTAATATAGTGCTGGAATTTTAGGGAACTGAATTATTTTATAAAATGTTCAAACAATATGGTAAGAGGGGAATTTTTTTTAAATTCATAGAACATCTTGGTGAAAAATAATCTATGTTTCAGTATGTATCCTATGCGTATATAAATCAAGACACATGTATTTATCGATAATTTTAGGGGCTCCTTATATAGATATGATTACAATGCTAGTTGGGAGATGTTTCATCAGAAAGGGTGATTACACAATATAGTTTTGATGCAAGATCTATTACTGTCAATGGATATGTTGAGGTGAGGTTATATTATATTAGAAGAGGATTTCATTAATGGATGAATATTCATAGTCTAATGAACAATTTATTTTGGAATGTTTCAATATAGATCAATTACCTAGTATTGATGTGATAGTGGTAAACCTATGGCCATACCAGGAAAAGAATACTCGAGTGTCACTATTTATCCTTAGAGTATATTAATGAAACCCCACATAGTTAATTCAAGAAAAGACTCTTTGCATATATGAAGGACACAAACAGTGGTATATGGATTTTGAAGATTTTTCCATTTAATTATGCCACCATTGAGGGTATGAGATTTTTGGACATCAATCATCATGGGGAGTGGATTGGGGAAATTCTGAATTTTTGTTAAAAGAGGGAGAAAAAGATATTTATCTTCTCTCAAAATTCATAAATGGCCATAATCAATAAGTCCTATACATCATTAAATATCTCATAGGAATGCGAATCGAGCCATATAAAGTTCTTATATGAATAGACTCCCTGAATAGATCAAGCTCATATATAAGGATGTAATATCTCTCTTTTTTATATTCCTTATTGAACCTAGAAATCATAGTCAAAAATGGTGTCCTATATATATATTGGGATCAAATTTTGGGAATGTTAATTCCTTTTATCTTCCCATGGATATCATCAATAACATTGTTTGGTATGGGAACCACAACATTCACTGGGTTTATTAATAGGGAATCATTATTTCGTTTTATCTTTCCTTAGTAAGCTTCAAATTCATAGTTGTCTATGAGATAAAATTTATAAATATCACTCATATGTATGAAAATTAATTTTAAAAATTTAGTACTAGTATGGAGATGAATCATTCATCTCTATAAATAGTTATTTGGATATGAATACCCACTTTAATAAATTTTATTTCATACATTATAATCATAATTTCATGTAGTTTAACATCATGTAACTAGGATGTTTCCCAAAGATGAATGACTAACTCACATAAATTGTTAAATCATAGGAGATATATATAACATTAATTTAAGGGTACAATAATAAAATGATATAATATTGTTTTGAAAATGGTTATAATGAATGTATATATAACATTATATGTATATGATACTAGATGAATATTTGGTTAATTTTTTTTATATAATTATAGCAGAATATGTATATCAATGATAAATATGTAAGAATAGGTGTAGGTAAAAGATTAGTAATAATATATATCTTATATCCCACATAGATGTAGAAATATCTCATAGATTTAAAAGGGGATTCTCTTATGGCACTATATCCTCAACAATGCAAATGCTCTAAGGCATTGTGTGATTCACCATTGAATCCTAGTGGAGTCACATTAGATTAAACCATCCATGATACTATTTTTATATAATTATAAATAATTATATGAGATTTGTAGGTCATTTTTGTTCTAATAGAAGTATATTTAATCAATTAATTTTTTGTTATTAACATAGATATTGAAGACATGAAGTTGTTTCATTGAGAACATATGATTCGAGAAGGGTTCCAAAACCCTAATGGATATACAAATGTGTATTTCATGTATTTCAAATTGGGGTTTAAACATATGATTCTTGAGTACAAAGTCATTAGAGTGGATGATCAGTTCAATGTGAATTCCTCTTATAGTGCAGTTTAGTGTCGTAGTACAAGGAAATTATTATGATGTTTGACATCATGTGAGTAGGAAATGCTTCCTTATCATTGGAAAGAACAACCAACAATCATACTAGGTAGAAATTATCTCTAGGTTCCATGCTCATATGAGTCTTTCACAGTGTGAGAAACATGAGAATACTATGTTTTCAATCGATCCATGATATAGTGAATGATAGAAAACATTTTGGGGTATTCATATTTCGATACATGATGATATAAAAAGATTTTTTTTCAATTAGGAATATGGTTGGGAGTGATGAAAACTCATGGATGAGACTAAATTTGAGGAACCTTGTATCACTTTTTCTCCCATGGTATTGTAATAAAACCACACATAGTTCATTAAAATTAATGATCCCTACAAAGATGAGGCTTTTGTGCAAGATATGGGTGTTGTTAACTTTATGTATATTCATCCCAATTTCACATAAATTTTTTATAAATCCACATCCCATGTAGGAAAAAACATGGGAATGAAACTGAGAGAAAAATACATATATTACTATATCTATTCAAGGGAATGAGAATAGATCCACATATTTTTCTGATATATGCTTCCTATGTATATTTGATTCATATATTGGGTTATGGATTTTTAGTTTTTTAAATATCCTACTGGCTTGGATAGGGATCAGTTATCTTGGTGTCATTATTTACCTATTCATAGTAGTAATTAAGGAAAACATTGTATTTATATAGAAAATTCAATGCCCAAATATAGCTCATATGTATATAGGGATAATGTTTCCCTTTATAATACACCGAGGACTCATATATACCATCTAATCATTTATAAATATCATATAATAGTAGAAATAATGATAAAAATAGTACATATATAACTGTTTTTTAGTTTTGTGTAATGATTCTAGAATATAGGTATGGAATAATAAATTACTAAGCCAATTTTTATTTTTCCTAGACATAGAAAAAGAAGTGAAATAAATAATCAAATTAACAGATATATCAAAGATGATTGTCCTACAACTGTTTGGATAAAAATTACACAATTAAAGAAATTGATCACGGGATTAAGGGTTTCCTTTTATCCCAGATGGAAATTCCCATTTCCACAAGCTCTTAGGAATTATTATAACCACTAGAGAACCCTAGAAAGGTCTTTGTTAGAAAAAAAAATCCTCTAAGAATAAGCTATTACGAATTATATAATTCTATAGTGAATGCTATTGGGGACCCTTATTAAACCTAATAATTTCCAAAGAACTGGATATTATGTTTTTTTATTCACTACTGAATTATAGTAGGATCAGTTAAGTATTTCTCAATCCGAAATTTCAATATGCAAAAAGGGAGATATAGAAGGATGTCAGATCATGGTATCTATCAATTAATACATTATTATTGTTAGGTGTAAGATTGTGGGTGTCCAACAATATTTAAGCCTCCATGGAAAAAATATATTTATTTGTGGTGTATCCAATAAAATTAATGGCTGAAAGAATGATATGTTATAATAATTATTTAAAATGTTTATGTTTACAAAAGTGTATCATAATGGGTATCAAAATCAGCATGACCATTTCGTTTATTGGAAATGTAAATCATGACCCATGAATATATATGTTCATTTTAGATGTGGACTAAAGTGTATGTTCAACAATTAGTAATGTCATAGAGATCTTATCCCACCATGTTTGGATAATATTTCATGGATTTAAGTGGGGAATATCATCTAGGAAAACATCATACTGTATACAGAATCTATTAAGAATTGTGTTATTCCCATGTGAAATTTGGTATGGATTTTATATATTAGATAGTCTGTGTTATCAATTTTCTATTGGGAATAAGAGAACAATAGGTCAATGTCTATGGGGTTCTAAGAGAAATATATAGTATAACGTAATTTTATGGTATTAAATCAGATATTAATGATACAATGTTGGTTCATAGTGAAAATTAGATTTAAGAAGTGTTAAATCCCCAAAAAATATCTTCCAATGATAACATTCTTGAGATGACGGTACAAAACATGCAATACATGAGTGTGTAGTCATCATGAGGATGAAATATTTATCACAAAGACCATATGTTGTTTAGTTTAACATCATGTGTTTAAGATGTTGTTATGAATTTTAACATCTTGCGGCTTTGATTCTGCATACTATTTAACAAGATGAAACTAGAATATAGTTTCCTATATTATAATATAACACACTTTTATAGTGCATGACATAATGGATTTCTTGGTTCTCTGGGATCACAAGTGTCATGCTCGATTTGATAAATAAGAGAAAACTAGGTAGTCGATTGATCTAGGTGAGGGTGAGTGACATGGAATATTTTAATATTACAGGAAATCAAAACATCAACATGGTTCTCATCAAGGAACATTATTGGATGAGATTAGGACTCACAAATATAAATAATATGATCGATTTAGTAACCACTATGTATTCTGTGATATTAGAAATCATGCCAAACAATGTTAATAAATTATATCCCAACATAGTTCTAACTCTTACCTAGGGAAGGGGAATTTCATCATTTCATCCTAGATAGACCAAAAATTTGAGGTCTGGTGAACACTATTTATCCCACTACAATATGAATCATGACATACATAGTTATTAGAAACATAATTTTCCACACAAAAGGAGTTCCTATGAAAGAGAGAGAATTTTTATTAGATAGTGGTTGTGAAAGGATATATGTTTTGGGAATTCATACATATCAATTTGTAATAGGAATCTTGCGACACATTGTTATTTTAATATCTCTATGTATAAGTCTAACCCATATGTAAATAAGGGATTATTTTTCTACAAATTAGGGATATGCCATAGATTTATATTTGGGATTACACTATGTATCATTTTATCCCATGAATCAGTACAAATATATTTATTAGATATAAATATTGTATGTGTATGTATGACCCATACATAGAGAGGGGTAATTTTTTATTTTACATATTATAGATTGAATAATGATTTTATCCCAAATCATTGCTATATATCCCAGTATACGATGAATAATTTTTTGAGTACTTCTCATATATGATCTCTTATTTAGATATAAATCACACATAGGTATGGTTTAAATTCATTTTCACTTCTTCAAAAATCCAGATCATGTGTAGTGAATTGATATTGAATTGGTTGACTAGATTTAAAAGGAAACAAATCCTAAAAAAATTTGTTTTTAGTGCTTGGATAATGTAGGACAACCTTATGCTCATATGGGGTTAGGGGATTGAACTAAAAGTGATAACATAAACCCCTAAATTAGAATCATTTTATGTAGATCTATCTCACATATAAGAGTGGAGGAAATCCACACAAGGATAACACATGTTGTGTATTTATAAGGTATTATGACCATGAACTTGCCATGAATTATAATTTCATGTGGCTAGGATGTGATTGGGTATACTCCACCATCTGGTTAGACCCTAGAAGTCACATCTCTATATCACCTAATCACTTTTGAATGGTGTTGACATTGTTTTATGGGGAATTATATATGGTTATCATTGACAATTAGAGAACCTCTATATAAGAATGTTACATGATAAGGGGAGTATTACATTTTCTTGGAGAGATGTTTGCACAGGGTGGTTTCAATAGTAGATATTTAGAATAAGGTTCTCATTATCCATATATATACTATTATGATGAGTAAATTCAATGTAGAACTATAATTTTACTTTTTTTAATGGTTAAGTGTAAAGACCCGTAAAATTCAAGGGAAATTTTTTTCTTAATTTTCTTCAAAATTTTACAAGAGCGCGGTTTCTGACGGCACCTGATTCCGAGGCCCGGAGTGCCCGGAATTAATTTCCGAAGTTTGGCACGGGTACGTTCAGTGAACGAACGAGCGGGAATTTCTAACTTTTGATCCGGTGCTCGGAATTGAAATCCGAGGGCACCGATGAACTCGCAGCGCCGATTTTCGCTTAAAGAGACCTTTTCGGGAGTTGCGTTTGTTGCGGGTTGTAAGTTAGTTTTTTGGAGGTTTATAAAAAAGTTGAATAAAAAGTGTAATTCTTTTTATTTTACTTTTTGTAGGTTAACTCCTCTCAAAGGAGGTTGGAAGTGGGACCCACACCCACATAACCTCCCTTGGGAGGATTAAGTGTGGTGGGGCCCACACGAACCCCCCACCTTTTCAACTCCTCACTCTCCCTCTTAATGGTTTGACAAGTTAACTTATATTTAATTATATAATTCATGTATATTAAATAAGTGAGTTAATTTTTGAGTTATCCATTTTGAATTTCAAACCATTGAAATTCTTTTTGTGAATAAAATAAGACTTTGTCTTATTTTGTTGGGTTAGAACTCTTAGTCACCTTGGGAGGATTTCTTGAGAGGATTTGAGAGCTTTCTCTTCTTCTTCAAACCTCAACGAAGAACGCGAAGAACGCCGTTCTTCAACGAAGAACTTCTTCCGCGTCATCTCTTCCGCGACGGTTTTCCGCGACGAACGCCTTCAACAACGACTCTTCCTTCGACGTCAAAGGAATCGAGTGCGACTATCGAGGTAGAGATTCTTGAGTTCGTTATTTTCTTTATTATTTGACTTTCCTCAAGTCGTGACGAGGAACGCTCAATTTCCGACGAAGAACGCCGCTCCGCTCTTCTTCGTTTACCGTGTCAACGAAGGGGACGCCATCTCTTCTTCGGACAACCTTCGTCGGCAAACGAAGATCCTCCAACGTCGTGTCTCTTCAGGCATAGCACTTCGTCAACGGATTTGACGAACGACGACCGCGACACCCGACCTCCGCGACGCCGTCTTCCGCGGAGCGTAGCAGAACCATTGAATCCTAAACCCGAGGTAGGGGTTGTTGGTTCATTATTTCTTTATTCTTTTTCCTTGAACGTGGATCTCGCATGTCTAACTTGATGTTGATTATTTTAAGATGCGTTATTAATTTAACGTGAGGGGGGCCGGACCGCACGAACACGGCCGAACCCCCTCCAACGATCTTGTTTGTTCTTGCGGGTGGAAGCAAGAGGCGTGGTGCCGTCGCACCACGTGGTTGATCGTGCGTTTATTTTACGCAACGCCGTCGCGCGCACACCATGGAAGGAACATCAAGAACGCGACGCCGTCGCGCCGCGTTGAAAGAAATTAACGTGTGGCGAAAGGGGCGCGGTGCCGTCGCACCGCGCCGGACGACGAACGCCGCGGCCGGTTCCGGGTCGCGGCGGGACGAGAAGACAGCGGCCGGTTCCGGGCCGCGGCGGGACGAGGAGACCGCGGCCGGTTCCGGGCCGCGGCGGAAGGAAAGACCGGCGGCCGGGCCGCCGGCGTCGGAAGCCGAAGGGGACCGGAAATTTCCGGTCCCGTTGGAGAAAACCGGCCAGCCGGCTGGCCGGCCGGAACCGGGGAAATTAATTCCCCGGCCAACTGGCAAAACCCCCCTCTTAAAGAGGGGGGCGGTTTTATTTTAAAAGGGAGGGGGCCGGCTGCCCCCTCGGATCCGCACAAGCAGGCCCCCCTCATGTGAGGGGGGCAGTTTAATTTAAAACGGCGCGGCATAGCCGCGCCGCCAGAAGGAAACAGCGGGGGAGTTTGTCCCCCCGCGTGCGCAGCCCGTGCGGCGCACCCCGCCGCCAGCGCGGCCCGCCGCCGCCGCTGCGGCCCGCCGCGCCGCCGCCCGCCGCCGCCGCGCGCCGCCGCCGGCCCCCGCGTCGCCGCCGTCCGCCGCCGCCGGCCGCCGCCGCCGGCCACCGCGCCGTCCAGAGGGGGGGGGGGGGTCGGGCCGGGTCGGCCCGGACCCGGACCCCCCCGTTTCGAACCTGATTTGGTTTTTGGCTCATAACTTGAGCCTCGGACCTCCGAATGACGAACCGTCTGCGGAAACGCGATCCTTGGATCGAGACGGTCGTTTCGATATATCGCACTCAAGGTTTCGGGTTACTTTGAGTTCGGCCGGGTTGGTTCGTTCACGAAACCAACCGGGCCTTCGGAGCGGAAACGCTCATATCTTGAGCCACGAATGTCCGATTGACGCGCCGTCAGTCGCGTTGTGTTCCTCCTAGTGAATCGGATCTTTTGGCATACTCCGCCCGAGGTTTGGACGCAGGTGGAGTACGGTCGGGTTGGTTTTTCCTTAAAAACCAACCGGGCCCCGTAGACGAAAATGCCAATAACTCACAGACCGGGCGTCCGATTGACGCGCCGTCTGTTTCGTTGACTTCCTCTTGATGAGACGAAACTTTTGACTTACTCCGCCCGAGTTTTGGTTACAGTCGGAGTATGGCCGGGTTGGATTGTACCCGAAATCCAACCGGGCCCCTGGAACGGGAAAGCTAATATCTTTCAGACAGGACGTCCGCTTGACGAACCGTCAGCGGCGTTGGTGGTTACGTTGAGTAACGGTCCCTTTGAGTATACCCTATGGGAGTTCGGGGTGCAGTTGAGATACGGCCGGGATTGGTTTCGCTCATGAAACCAACCGGGCCCCTGGGACGAAAAGGCTAATAACTCACAGACCGGGCGTCCGATCGACGCGCCGTCTGTTGCGTTGAGACCCCTGTGACGAGACGGGCCTTTGAGACACTTCTTCGCGGGACCTTGTGATACTTGGAGTATCGACCAGTAGCTCGTGGAGCGGACCCGTGGTACTTGACAGTGGTGGTGCGCTTGGATGCAGCAGCAGACCCTTGGCGGTGGAGAGCTTAGTTGTAGCGGCGGACCCGCGATACTCTATTGAGTGTGTGCGCTTGGTTGTAGCGACAGACCTGCGACGGTGGAGACGAGCGTGTAGAGTACGGAGACCGTGTAGCCGGCTGAGACCTGACGACTGCTTGACCGACTCGACTTGGAGTGAGTCGACTAGCCCAGTGGACGGAGCGCCCGATATTTGGCGGCAGACCCACGGCGGACGGAGCGCCTGGTAGTTGGCAGCAGACCCGCGGTACTCGACGGGAGGAGTACCTCAGCAGGCTATCTGGGTAGCGCCCGGTATTTGGCGACAGACCCTCAGCGGACGGAGCGCCCGGTAGTTGGCCGCAAACCCGCAGTACTCGACAGGAGGAGTACCTCAGCAGTCATAGGTTAGTGAGCAGTACCTCGGAGTCGTGATAGGACTACTACACACTTCAGAGACGGGGCTCTTCAGCAGTTACAGTTTCGATAATGAAAATCCTGGTTTGAGCTGAGACTTTTGACCTTGTGTTTACTTCATGATTGAGATGGGTCACTTGCTAACTATGGTATATGTATGGGCATATACCCGGGTAGTGGTTATCCGTCGATTTCACAATCCTTGTGTTTCCTCATGACTGAGTTGGGTTACTTGATAACTTAGGTATATGTATGGGCATATACCTAAGTAGAGTTTATCTGTTGAGATCTTCTTGTGTTTAACCTTGTTGGTTTTAGTGAGACCTTGAGGGTCTCGGGGTCCCTACAGAGTATCGTTATACTCACCCCTGCACGGGCTATGCCCGCACCTCGTTGTGTTGGTTGCAGACGACGGACAGTGCTGATAGAAGCCGAAGGTTCGAGGACTGGACGGTACCTGGAGGTGGACTATACGACGAGGCGGTACCCGGAGGTGGACCACTGGGCGGGACTTACTCGGAGCGGATGGCGGGACCGAGGAGCAGAGGAGCTATCTGTACCCACCCTTCAGGTGGGATTTCCAGTGGACATCTCAGCGTAGCAGCTTTACTTTTCAGTCGATGTTTTCCCTTTCGAGTTGTACTTTACAATTGGGCTTGTATTTCCGGCCCCTTTTACTTTTCAGCTCTTCTTTTTGTACTTAGTGTTTTACTTCCGCTTGTACTCTGTGGTGCTTGTTTTCTTTATAAAGGCAATGCCTTCCCAGTTATCGGGATTTTACGCCTTTGGTGCTAGTCGCCAACCCCTGGCCTATGGAAGGCGGGCTTGGGGTAGTCACGGCACGGGCCCCGAGGACGGGTCGTGACAAATTGGTATCAGAGGGGTTCGGTTATACCGCAGAACTTATAACTCTGATGTTTCTTTCTGTGAAGCAATAGTGTTGAGAGTACCGAGTGTGGTTTTCAGTTCAGGGAGTCCAGTGTTGGTGCGGGCGGCCGACGTATCCATACACCAGGACCCTGACAACTGATTTCCGACTTTGTGCACAAAAACACTGATTGCGTGTGTGTTTTCAAAAGTTTTTCCCCTTAAAACCGCTCAAACCAGGTCAGCTCACCAGGTATAATCGTTTGATCGTGTTACGTTGTTTCTTTCAGGATGGCCCCACGACGGCAGCCAGCTAGGGTTCCGAGAATCGAACGTGACGACAGCCCACCGAGCGACGAGGCCTCGGTGCAGGGCCCTTTGTCAGCAGTGGCACCGGCGGTAGCTCTACCCGCCGAGCCCCCGATGCTTCCAGCAGCAGCCGCGGACGATGCACGACGCCTGAGCGCGCTGCACGAGTTCCAGCGCCAGCGACCGCCCAGGTTTCGCGGGGAGACGGATCCCCAGGCTGCAGAGGACTGGCTGGAGGCAGTGGTACGAGTGTTTAGGCTAGTGAGGACACCAGCAGACCTCATGGTGATCCTCGCTGCGAGCCTACTACACGCAGCAGCAGGTAGGTGGTGGAGCCACTTGTTTCGGTTTTGCGATGAGATGAACTTCACGTGGGAAGACTTCGAGACCTTCTTCAGGGTGGAGTTTGTGCCAGTATCTCTACACCCCGAGCGTGTACAGGAGATTCTGCCTTTGCCGCGTGTTTCTCGATCAGAAGCCGAGTCATCTGTGGGCAGTAGACAGATGATGCAGAGGTCCAGGAGGACCAGACCAGCAGTTGGGCGAGCTCGGGTTTTAGGACCGGTGGTGCAGGGCACCCGGAGTGGGAACAGAGCTAGCCGTGCAAGGAGCAGGTTGTGTTACTCATGCCGAGGAAAGGGACATCTGGCACGTGACTGTCCGACTCCCGATCCGCAGGCTTTGGGAGAGCCACCGAGATAGAGGCAGCGACAAATGCTTGAGCAACAGTAAAGCAGGTGGACAGTGGAGGAACTAGTGGATACGTCTTTTGTACTTCTAGTTCCATGTTGATGTTGTTTTTGTGTAGCGTCTTGTATTATGAGCTGCAATAATAAAAAGACGCATACTTTGCGATGTTTTCATTCCTGTCCTCTTTTGTGATGTTACTAAGAGGTTCCAGTTGACTGTTGACTTGACCCTCACTTGTGAGACATCTACTGGAGGAGACCAGTTACCACACACTGATGCCGACAGTGTGACTCAACCCTTGGAGGCGAGAGAAACGGTTGGATCTCTTAGTAGTAGCGTCGAGGCCTTACGACGTCATCCTTGGTATGGATTAATATCATCCATGTTAGGATTGACTGTTTTAGGCAAAGAATGTGGTTCATCCAGGGGATGAGACCAGGTTTCTCTTATCGGCAAAGAAGAAATCTCGCAGCTCTTATGGGACCAGAGATGGTCCGGGCCACGTCAGAAGAGGTCCATGTCATCCAGGAGCGGGCCCTACATGGGCGATCGATTCCTCTTGTGCGCAACAGATGGCAGCACGGGAATCTCCAGGAGAGCACTTGGGAACGGGAGGCTCAGATGCGTGCTCAGTATCCTCTTTTGTTTCCCTAGTTTTTGATGTAGCTTTACGGGGACGTAAAGCCATGAGGTGGGAGTAATGTAAAGACCCGTAAAATTCAAGGGAAATTTTTTTCTTAATTTTCTTCAGAATTTTACAAGAGCGCGGTTTCTGACGGCACCTGATTCCGAGGCCCGGAGTGCCCGGAATTAATTTCCGAAGTTTGGCTCGGGTACGTTCAGTGAACGAACGAGCGGGAATTTCTAACTTTTGATCCGGTGCTCGGAATTGAAATCCGAGGGCACCGATGAACTCGCAGCGCCGATTTTCGCTTAATGAGACCTTTTCGGGAGTTGCGTTTGTTGCGGGTTGTAAGTTAGTTTTTGGGAGGTTTATAAAAAAGTTGAATAAAAAGTGTAATTCTTTTTATTTTACTTTTTGTAGGTTAACTCCTCTCAAAGGAGGTTGGAAGTGGGACCCACACCCACATAACCTCCCTTGGGAGGATTAAGTGTGGTGGGGCCCACACGAACCCCCCACCTTTTCAACTCCCCACTCTCCCTCTTAATGGTTTGACAAGTTAACTTATATTTAATTATACAATTCATGTATATTAAATAAGTGAGTTAATTTTTGAGTTATCCATTTTGAATTTCAAACCTTTGAAATTCTTTTTGTGAATAAAATAAGACTTTGTCTTATTTTGTTGGGTTAGAACTCTTAGTCACCTTGGGAGGATTTCTTGAGAGGATTTGAGAGCTTTCTCTTCTTCTTCAAACCTCAACGAAGAACGCGAAGAACGCCGTTCTTCAACGAAGAACTTCTTCCGCGTCATCTCTTCCGCGACGGTTTTCCGCGACGAACGCCTTCAACAACGACTCTTCCTTCGACGTCAAAGGAATCGAGTGCGACTATCGAGGTAGAGATTCTTGAGTTCGTTATTTTCTTTATTATTTGACTTTCCTCAAGTCTTGACGAGGAACGCTCAATTTCCGACGAAGAACGCCGCTCCGCTCTTCTTCGTTTACCGTGTCAACGAAGGGGATGCCATCTCTTCTTCGGACAACCTTCGTCGGCAAACGAAGATCCGCCAACGTCGTGTCTCTTCGGGCATAGCACTTCGTCAACGGATTTGACGAACGACGACCGCGACACCCGACCTCCGCGACGCCGTCTTCCGCGGAGCGTAGCAGAACCTTTGAATCCTAAACCCGAGGTAGGGGTTGTTGGTTCATTATTTCTTTATTCTTTTTCCTTGAACGTGGATCTCGCATGTCTAACTTGATGTTGATTATTTTAAGATGCGTTATTAATTTAACGTGAGGGGGGCCGGACTGCACGAACACGGCCGAACCCCCTCCAACGATCTTGTTTGTTCTTGCGGGTGGAAGCAAGAGGCGTGGTGCCGTCGCACCACGTGGTTGATCGTGCGTTTATTTTACGCAACGCCGTCGCGCGCACACCATGGAAGGAACATCAAGAACGCGACGCCGTCGCGCCGCGTTGAAAGAAATTAACGTGTGGCGAAAGGGGCACGGTGCCGTCGCACCGCGCCGGACGACGAACGCCGCGGCCGGTTCCGGGTCGCGGCGGGACGAGAAGACCGCGGCCGGTTCCGGGCCGCGGCGGGACGAGGAGACCGCGGCCGGTTCCGGGCCGCGGCGGAAGGAAAGACCGGCGGCCGGGCCGCCGGCGTCGGAAGCCGAAGGGGACCGGAAATTTCCGGTCCCGTTGGAGAAAACCGGCCGGCCGGCTGGCCGGCCAGAACCGGGGAAATTAATTCCCCGGCCAACTGGCAAAACCCCCCTCTTAAAGAGGGGGGCGGTTTTATTTTAAAAGGGAGGGGGCCGGCTGCCCCCTCGGATCCGCACAAGCAGGCCCCCCTCATGTGAGGGGGGTGGTTTAATTTAAAACGGCGCGGCATAGCCGCGCCGCCAGAAGGAAACAGCGGGGGAGTTTGTCCCCCCGCGTGCGGACACCCCGCGTGCGCAGCCCGTGCGGCGCACCCCGCCGCTAGCGCGGCCCGCCGCCGCGCGCCGCCGCCGGCCTCCGCGTCGCCGCCGTCCGCCGCCGCCGGCCGCCGCCGCCGGCCACCGCGCCGTCCAGAGGGCGGGGGGGGGGGTCGGGCCGGGTCGGCCCGGACCCGGACCCCCCCGTTTCGAACCTGATTTGGTTTTTGGCTCATAACTTGAGCCTCGGACCTCCGAATGACGAACCGTCTGCGGCAACGCGATCCTTGGATCGAGACGGTCGTTTCGATATATCGCACTCAAGGTTTCGGGTTACTTTGAGTTCGGCCGGGTTGGTTCGTTCACGAAACCAACCGGGCCTTCGGAGCGGAAACGCTCATATCTTGAGCCACGAACGTCCAATTGACGCGCCGTCAGTCGCGTTGTGTTCCTCCTAGTGAATCGGATCTTTTGGCATACTCCGCCCGAGGTTTGGACGCAGGTGGAGTACGGTCGGGTTGGTTTTTCCTTAAAAACCAACCGGGCCCCGGAGACGAAAATGCCAATAACTCACAGACCGGGCGTCCGATTGACGCGCCGTCTGTTTCGTTGACTTCCTCTTGATGAGACGAAACTTTTGACTTACTCCGCCCGAGTTTTGGTTACAGTCGGAGTATGGCCGGGTTGGATTGTACCCGAAATCCAACCGGGCCCCTGGAACGGGAAAGCTAATATCTTTCAGACAGGACGTCCGCTTGACGAACCGTCAGCGGCGTTGGTGGTTACGTTGAGTAACGGTCCCTTTGAGTATACCCTATGGGAGTTCGGGGTGCAGTTGAGATACGGCCGGGATTGGTTTCGCTCACGAAACCAACCGGGCCCCTGGGACGAAAAGGCTAATAACTCACAGACCGGGCGTCCGATCGACGCGCCGTCTGTTGCGTTGAGACCCCTGTGACGAGACGGGCCTTTGAGACACTTCTTCGCGGGACCTTGTGATACTTGGAGTATCGACCAGTAGCTCGTGGAGCGGACCCGTGGTACTTGACAGTGGTGGTGCGCTTGGATGCAGCAGCAGACCCTTGGCGGTGGAGAGCTTAGTTGTAGCGGCGGACCCGCGATACTCTACTGAGTGTGTGCGCTTGGTTGTAGCGACAGACCTGCGACGGTGGAGACGAGCGTGCAGAGTACGGAGACCGTGTAGCCGGCTGAGACCTGACGACTTCTTGACCGACACGACTTGGAGTGAGTCGACTAGCCCAGTGGACGGAGCGCCCGGTATTTGGCGGCAGACCCACGGCGGACGGAGCGCCTGGTAGTTGGCAGCAGACCCGCGATACTCGACGGGAGGAGTACCTCAGCAGGCTATCTGGGTAGCGCCCGGTATTTGGAGACAGACCCTCAGCGGACGGAGCGCCCGGTAGTTGGCCGCAAACCCGCAGTACTCGACAGGAGGAGTACCTCAGCAGTCATAGGTTAGTGAGCAGTACCTCGGAGTCGTGATAGGACTACTACACACTTCAGAGACGGGGCTCTTCAGCAGTTACGGTTTCGATAATGAAAATCCTGGTTTGAGCTGAGACTTTTGACCTTGTGTTTACTTCATGATTGAGATGGGTCACTTGCTAACTATGGTATATGTATGGGCATATACCCGGGTAGTGGTTATCCGTCGATTTCACAATCCTTGTGTTTCCTCATGACTGAGTTGGGTTACTTGATAACTTAGGTATATGTATGGGCATATACCTAAGTAGAGTTTATCTGTTGAGATCTTCTTGTGTTTAACCTTGTTGGTTTTAGTGAGACCTTGAGGGTCTCGGGGTCCCTACTGAGTATCGTTATACTCACCCCTGCACGGGCTATGCCCGCACCTCGTTGTGTTGGTTGCAGACGACGGACAGTGCTGATAGAAGCCGAAGGTTCGAGGACTGGACGGTACCTGGAGGTGGACTATACGACGAGGCGGTACCCGGAGGTGGACCACTGGGCGGGACTTACTCGGAGCGGATGGCGGGACCGAGGAGCAGAGGAGCTATCTGTACCCACCCTTCAGGTGGGATTTCCAGTGGACATCTCAGCGTAGCAGCTTTACTTTTCAGTCGCTGTTTTCCCTTTCGAGTTGTACTTTACAGTTGGGCTTGTATTTCCGGCCCCTTTTACTTTTCAGCTCTTCTTTTTGTACTTAGTGTTTTACTTCCGCTTGTACTCTGTGGTGCTTGTTTTCTTTATAAAGGCAATGCCATCCCAGTTATCGGGATTTTACGCCTTTGGTGCTAGTCGCCAACCCCTGGCCTATGGAAGGCGGGCTTGGGGTAGTCACGGCACGGGCCCCGAGGATGGGTCGTGACATTAAGGGACTCTTTAGGTGTTTATGATATGCATTGCACTACCTTAAATACACATGAATTGAGTATAGTGTGAATGTTCTCCACCCCTTGAATCATGGTCAAAATATCCCAACCTACCTTTTGGAACTGAGTAGGAATATTGAACTTCTATGTTTAAGTATCTAGACTATTTAGAGTTATATTTTTGTAGTCAGGATACAATCCCACTGCTAAGAAATTTATGGATTATTTTGTTAAAATTACATTAACCCAATGAAAATTTACATGCCATTGAAGAATGCTTATTCTTCATTGAAATAAGATACAACATATGGTCCTCATCATATACAACCATTGAAGAAATGATGATTTATTCTATCATTTGAAATAATTCAGATATGATACTTATCTATTTTCTACTTTTGAGTATGCCTTTATGTTTATTTAAAAGCAATGTGGGCTTGTATAAAGGTTATTTCCAAAAAATTATAACATAAATTTATTATAATGGGTGTATGAGGTTGGTCCTTCTTCAATTAGGTATATGCTACCATCTTTCATTGACAAATATGTACACATTACATGAGGTTATTTCCAAACTAATTTCACACACCCTTATTGTAATGGGTTAATGAGACCTAATTCATTTCTTTTAGTCTGTCAAAATATATCAATATTTTACTTTGATAAGAGAAATAATGCATATTTTCATTGGATTTTCTTCCCATTCATGATGACTATGTTGATATGATACTCTGTCTATTTGGATAGAAATGTGTGGATATAACTATATACTAACTAGAATATATTTTTAGAGCCCCCACAACACTATAAAATGGTATTAGTACTTAAGAAGGGTACGTGTAGGTATATATACCTATACAATAACTATTCCAAGGATATGCTAGCTGATAAATTTGATTGGATTGGGGATATATTCTCACTGAATTCCTCCCCATTATAACAGAAAATGCTGATGTACATTGTTCATATGGATATTGATATGTTCATACCCAATGCTTGTTAATATGGTTTCAAAGAATTAAATGTTTTATTTAGCATGGATGTTGGATTTCTCACTAGTTACCAATAGAATACATTTTTTGGATTCTTTAGTTGAAGTGTTGATATAAACCCCTCCCTCTGTTCTAATTATTTCTATATATATATATAAATTTCCATAGTGCCCATATATGAGTGTCCATAGTGCTTACTTGTTGGGTAATTCCCTCAATAAGAGAATGAGGGGAGTTTCCATTTTTCTTATATTTAAAGGATCTAAAATTTATTGTATCAGTGGTACATTATTCACCAATATAATTACCTTTTAATGCTGATGACATCTCCTAGAGATTGAGATGTTATATAGTTTACCATCCAATTTCTAGTAAAAATATCATGTAGTTTCACATTATTCTAATAGGATATTGATATGTATTTTATCATTGCATGAGTAAGAAATTTTTATTATGGTTAACATCATCAAAATATGAAATTATTTTTTTTATTGACATTATGCAACAAGGAAATTGGTGTAAATTTTACTGTCACGCGACTAAGACATTTTCATGCAGTTTAATGTCATGATGCACATCTTGTAATATTTTTTACATATATCGAGCTATATTAAAAATGGAGACATGGATAAAACCAATTTAACTAATAATAAATTATTATATTTTCATGAATTTTTATTTCAAAACATAAATTATCATATAATTATCAATTACTACATCTTGATAAAATAAAGATTATTTTATAGTAACCATGTCCTCTATTTAAAAATAAGGATGTTTTGAAATTATTATTTAATTTATGCCTACCAATAAACATAATCATTCCCACAGAGGACTAGTGGTTTTATAGAATCCAACCATTATTACAATTTAATAAAGATAGATGAATGGAAATAAATTTCCTTATAAAATTATTATTATGGAATGGTTAGCATAAAAAATATTTTAAAAAAATGTATATACAAGTTGAATAGGGTCTTATGCTAATTTTTGTCCCTTTTAAGATATCAAATAGTTCCAACACAATCAAAAATACATAATACTACATGTAATTATATTGATGTTTGTACAGCGGGAAAAATTAAAAAAACAAAATATCAGTAGTTGGGTTTATTAACATGATTCTAGAACTATATTGTAAATTTGAGGACCCAAAATAATATTATATAGAAATAAATTATATATTTTCTAAATTTCCATACATAACAAAATTATCATTCCCGGAGTCGTTTAAGTCTAGTGCAATTGGAAACATTGATACATAATCAATTGGTTCACCAGTGGACTACATCATATCCCAAAGTGTTTATCATAAGTAATATCCTTATAAGATATATCATACATAAAACGATTCTTAAAAACCTAAGGAACAAAAACATAATAAAGGGAGAGCTCAAAATATTTGTAAGGCTAAATAAAGGAGATATCAACATATCATGATCATAAGGGAATGTGAAAAGAAGAATAAAATTTGAAAACTATTCCCAATAAATAAAATCTCATAATACTTTGACATGAAATAAATCATGGATGTTAATAATAAATACATCATAATGTAATCAAACCAAACAATAATTGATAGCATAAAATTATGATAATACACGGACTTATTTCATACATTTATGTATAGAAAATCTATCAGCATTGATACCCACCGATATATTCATTTCATCTATGGTTTGCATTTTCCTTCCGTGTAGCTGCAACAAACATGGTATAATATCGACTTTACCCCCTTTCATTCTTGGGATAACCTCTCATGTATCCTAATATTTTTTTATTTGGATAACCTCTAATATAGCACCATTTTTTGGGCTTCGGTTATCATCCATTTTACACTTTGAGATCATTGAAAATAATATATACTTTATATATTGGAGGGAGAGAGAGTTACAAATCATCAAAAAATACATACATTTGTGTCACATAATATCATTAAACATTAATGACATAATAACCCTATAAAAATATGTGTGTTTCAAAAATATTTTATTATAGAAGTTCCATTTAAATTTTTTTATAAACATTGCATGTATTCATCATAGAATAATTGATGTAAAAAATTGGTTTCATAAACATATTCTCTTTATAAACACAAATATAATACATAAAAATTAATATATGGATTATATGATTGGATAACATCCCTAGTAAATCTCATATAACATTAAGGGATGTTATATTTTATGAAATATGAATAAAAATGTTATAAAACATTTATTCAGGATGATATTATTTACACATGTTTTTTTAATATAAAACATTAAGAAATTTTCAATAATAAATTTTATTTCGAAATTACCTATGAAAAATATAATGGAAACATGAAATAATTTTGTGGTTATGATAGTGGATAATGTTTTAATGTTGTACATGATAAACCACATAATCTTTTCATATGTTTCAAAAAAATTAAAAACAACCTAATTCAGAAACAAATAAGAAAAATAATTCTCCAATATTTTTCTAAATTCACAATTATGATAGAATTTATTTAATCATTCATTATAGAATAGTAGAAACCATATTTAATATCAAATGAGAAAACATGCGTTATGGATGAATAATTATTTTCGATCCAAGAGATAAATAAAGACAATTTTTATTAAAAAACAAATTTGGTATTTTTAATTCTTTATGAGTGGAAAATGAATGGAAGTAATGTATTCTATATAAATAAAAAGAGGAGAATAAAAATCCATATTTTCATGAAATATTTATCCTAATATTTCATCATCTTCTACCCATTCATAAAAAATACCGATAAGTTATGGGATTTTAACATAAAACACATAACACATTTGTATAGTTTGAATCGTATGCCACATGAATGAAATAATTTTCAATTTAAATATTTATGTCCCATAATATTAATGAACAAGGTCTTAAAAAAAATTCATAGGTATTATATACATGACTCAAAATTAACAGTTGGTGTATAATGCATTTGTCCTATAAAAATAATATTCAGATGAAAATCCATTACCAAAAGTTTAAAATTTATTTATACATGTTTGGAAGACATATATAATTAATACAGGTAAATTTAAAATATAATAAAAACCACAATAAAATATATCAAAACATATATTATATACTTATGAATTTTTATTAACCATTTATTAAAAATTACATGTTAAAGACATGTTTTGGGTAATAATTAATCCATTTTTCATAAATATTATGGATTTTTATTTTTAGTACATTTACTTTTATTAGGGTTCCAACATTTAAAGAAATTTATCCAGGATTTTACTATCATATTTTTTCAATATATTTGTAATTTTTGTAATCCATAGAGATAGAGATCAAAAATGAATTACAATTTTTGTGGAGACGGTGGGACAAATGAATGCATGAATGCTATTTCAATTATCTAAATGAATTGAATAAAATAAAGATAAAAAACTCATAACCTTTACAAATTCATAATGATTTATAAAATGATTATAATTGTATTGAAAAAAAATTTATCTTGAAAATAATTTATATTAATAGTTTATTTTTAATAAAAATCACAAATTTTTTGTATTTCTCGTAAAATTAATCGCTTCATAATATTCCATAAAATTCACTCAGAGATATTTTTGAAATTTTGATTTAATAAATTTAGTTCATTTTCTTAAGTACATTTTATAAAAATTTAAATTTCTACTTTTATTATTTGTTAAAATATAAAAAAACATTATTTATGTGAAAAAAATATTTTTGAAGCATATAGAGACCTCACTAAAACAAATATACATATTAATAAAGTATGTTTTATTTATCCAAAACCATTATACTTATATATAAAAATATGGATATTTCTATTCCTTCCACCATTTCAATAGATATGATAATAAATTATATTTAATCGATAATATTAATTATATATTAAATTTTCTATGAACTTTGTGTTTCATGTAATGGAATTTATTAAAGATATTTATTTTTTTGAAAAATAAATAATGAAAAATCATTAGGATTATTTTATTTCCACATAAAATTACTTTATAAATTGAAATTGCATCACTATGATATAAAATTATATTAATACATAATCTTCGTCACATCCCCTGGTGCCCAAAATGCATCTTTACATTGGTTATTACAACACAAATCATTAACAAGTTGAGTGGCCTTGTTTCATAGAAAATTGTCTCAATAGTCCAAAATAATTTTAGGTTTCTATTAATTAGAATGATCCTGAACAATTTGTATGACCTCTAAGTTCAATAAATGGGTAGGTTTAGGTATGTATTTCATCCTAAGTGAAACAAAGAACACATTATTGATCTAAGAAATGCTTAGTATAAGATCTAATAGATAAGAAACTATCTATAATTGATCCAAAATCTTCCAAGGGACAATGTACATATTTGTCATCATTAGTATCTTTCCATATCTAATAACAGTATCCTAAGGATAATTCCATATAAATAACATCTCATGAAATTTAAAATCAATATAATACCAATGGTTATCATCATAACTATTCTATCAACTATGAGATTCCATTATTTGAGGTTTTATAGTTGTAACCATCTATATTATTTCCACTTATAGATTTGGCCCTAATAGATTTATTTTCTAACATAAACCATTCATGTTATATTTTTACCCATCTTTTTATACAGGGTTTCAAAGTGACCCATTTGAGTTATCTTGTAAAATAATTTTTTAGTAAAAAATATACTAGAGTATAGTGTTAATACAAACCACTTTTTATGTCCATCGAAAAAAAATTAATTATGCCGTATAGGGTTTTAAATGTTCCTTAATTCTGAATATCTATCTCAGGATTATATGCAATGCTAAAATATAACTCTCTACCGGGATCCTATTGAAGACATCACCAAAACCTCTATATTAAACATCGATCATGATTATACATAATATAATGTGGAACTCCATTAAACCTTAATAAATTATTAATGATTATATTTTAAAACTAGTATAGGGAAATTTATAATTTAATGTTTATGATATATGGTGAATTTTTAAGATGAATAATTTCAACACAAAAAGAATAATGGGATTTCAATATTTTATGGATTCCAACAATTATATGAATGTAAATGTTTTTAGATTTTAATTATTTGACGTATAATGGTTGTAACCCACCTTATAAATTTGAATATTATCTTCAACATTCTTCCATTCCATACATTGAGATATAAACTCTAAAATATTCCTCTTTATGACACCCCACCAGAAATACTATTCAAATTATATATACATATATTCACATATTAGATAAATATAGAATGAAGAAATATGAACATCCACTAATAGATCCTTATTCAAATCTAGTATGGATAGAACACATACATGGTTTATAAGCCTTGTTATTCCATCACAATAAATATTAAAATAAGGTTCATTTCTCAAATTTTTCATAAAATCTATATCTTCTTTATGTGCTTAATTAAATTTCACATGGATGGATGGTTGAACACTGATTTGAGAAAGATATGATTTATTCTATTTCATTAAAATTTAATGATGTGGCCATAAAAAACACATACTTGTTAAATATTTTCTAATCATCATCACAGATAATCTAGCATGATTCTATGAACTAAAATTGTTATCCACCATGTCTTATTTTCCTGGTTGGTAATGTATATAGTACTCATAATAATTTACTAGATCCAACCATATTATACTGTTAATTTTAAAATAATTTAATTTGTATATGCACTTTAAAATATTATGATCAATGTATATCTTAATATTCTTGATAATGATAATACCCATATTTGTTTAATGAAAAAATTACCAATGCTAATTCTAAATAATGAGTTGGTTAATTTTTATAATGACCTTCAATTGTTGTGGGGGATAAACTAACATCATATCATTTTTAAATCCAATGGTTATATATTTTATAAAATATATGTTCTCGAAGCATATTTTAATATTTATTTATAAAATCATTTTAAAAAAGAATAATAAAAAAGATATCATTTAGGTGAGTGGTAAGAATAAAAAACAGATCTCCCATCAACCGTGGGTTTTGTATCTATAACCTTTCAAGATGTGACATGTTTTCCTTTTCACTATTACTATTTTAATATAATTATTTATAAATTCCTTTTCAATATATTTAAAAATATGTATTCATCAAAGGTCATAAAATCCATGAATGTTATTAATACCTTAAAACATATAATTATTAAATTCCTCCACAAATTATGGCATGCTTAACCTAAAAGAATCATATAACTTATTCCAATAAAAAATTTTCTAATCATTAATTAATCACTAAAAAATACAACAATATAGAACCTATAAGTGGTGTATATGTATTTATTTGAAGATCAACCTTAAACTTAGACATGCATGATGTTATTTATAAATCCTATTCTAATAATACATAACAGTATATATATGGTTAAAAAAAGAAACCAAATCATTAGATGTGTCATTATTACTATAAAAAATGACATTACCTCAAAATATGGAATATATTAAGGGTTATTTATCACATAATCACTGCATTTTATAAAAAAATACATATTTTGTATTAAATACATTTGTCATGTCATTAATACAATTAAATATATTCATAAATATCTGATGGAATAAATTTATACATAACAATTCTTCTATATTTCATGATTAATATAACAAAATTCATGGGTTTAAATTCAGAAACACATCAATCATTCCAATTATTTATTGACCCATAAACAAGGCTTCATAATATTTTTCCATTACACCACCTTCCTTACAAATGTCATATGTACTCTCTTTAACTTCTAAATCAAAAATTTTACTCATATATCCATTCTAATCCCCCTTTTATAATTTCCAAAATGGATATTGATTTTCATAATTCAATTTTGTTTCATATTGAAAGAATTATACCATTTATGATGCTTTAGGGGAAACGTTATTTTCATCCATTTCATTAGCCAAAAATTTAATTTGTAATTTATAAGTATTTAATTTCCTCCATTATTCTCCACACTTAAAACATCTTCTCAACTCATTGAGACACTCCCTTGAGTGTTTCTTCAAAAACTCTAATCAAATATGAATATGAATATTATTTTTTCAATATTCATTATAAGAATAAATTTCATATTATTTTTTCTTACTCTTATTTGATGTGTTATTAATATCACCTATAATTACATTGTTAATAATTTATTATGATAGCTAATTGGGCATAAAAACATTACCTTTCCTTAAGCTATCATCGATTATTATTACTCAAAATCAAAAATATTTCTATCAAATTTAGTGTTATCATGATTCCACATAGATTCATCAATTTACTAAAACAACCAAGAATAGTATGATAAATAAAAATCATAGTGGGAAACTACATAATCCTAAAAAAATATTAATAGGGTGTCAATATAAAGAAGAATTATTTTCAATAAATGAAAAATTATGTTTATATTATGTCATTAATTGTAATAAACCATTCAAATCATTCAATTTTTTCATAATAATTTTGGTAATTATAAAGGCATATCCCCTGGGGTTTTAAACATGATGTGAAACTAGGATCATTGTCATGCACCTACTGAAAAATGAGTAAATTCCCAATAAATTGATTTTATGTTATTATCCTTAAGTACACGTTTTTTATATTAACATAAACTTTTATTATCTAGAATAGAATCTAATTACATGGAAACAAATATTTCTATCTTTCATCAAAATTCTATTACTTTTTTCTGTGGTTTAAAATATCTTTATGATTGTCCATATATATACTAATAATGACCTCATCAAAATTTTATCATCCTATTTCCCAATTGCTAACTAATCCTTTATATGATAAAACCTATATATTTACAATATATTATCAAATAGAAATATCATCTTATCTGATGAATATTCATTACATAAAATAATAACCCATGATAAAATTGTTTAGGTTTTGTACATTTAGAAACATGAATATATTATCAATTGGTCTATAGGTGAACTACACCATCTAAAATATTATTTTTAATAACTAGAACGCTTATATGAATTATCATAGAAAAAAATTTCTTAAAAACATATGGAATGGAAAAATTAAAATAAATGAACTATGATGCTCATAATGGGTAAAAATGGTGATATCAACATAACATGAGCATAATGGTATGGGAACATGAGAATAAAATTTTCACACTATTCCATGCATAACCTAGATGACAATACATATTTTTAGTTCATAATAAATTAATAAAAAAGTAATAGTGGATTGAAATACACGAGAGTATAACATTATCATCAGACATATATTTGTGTCATAAAAAGAAGAATAAAAAAATTATGTCAATGGTTTTTACCATTACATTGAATAAATGTTAGACTTAGGCTAACAACATATGTACCTAATACGGGGTCGGGATTACCTCCAATGAACACTTTTTGGGAATAAAATAACATTTTATATTCCCTCTTGTTTCAGATATCGAATATCCTCCCAAGTACCATCTTTTTCGGGATGAGGATAACCTTCCATATACCCTCTTTTTCGGCTTGGTATAACCACCCATGTGCATGTTGAGATCATAGGACATTATTCATTTCCTAATTTATTGGTGAGAGATATAGGTCCCTTCCACCAAATATTATAATAATTTTTGTTATATATGATCAAAAAAATCATTATATCATATCCCATAAAAATGGAATGAGTTTTGTAATCATTTTTTATAGGATGGCCTATGGGAAATAAATAGTCTTCATAAAAATTTTCTCAATTCATTATAACATATACCATTAAAATGAAATAAATTATATAAAATTAATATCATCCTAATGATAATCATAAAACCTCCAGATAAAAAATAATAATGGAATCATGGGATCATATCCCCATTTAGGATTACGTAACATTTATTGATTTCACTATATATGGAAAAAGATTTTGAATGAACTCAGAAATCATTCTTGATCAAATTACCCTTTCCACATGAAAAATATTATATAATATAAAATAAATTATCAAATATTAACATAAATTTTATATATTGAAATAATAATTTAAAATTTAAAATTATTTTTATATCATTGACAAATAAAGTGGTGGAATTTTTATGGGGTATATATTAAAACACACATTCCATCCCCATTTTATTTAAAAATTCATAACTTCCTCATCTGGAAAATGACATGATAATTAAATTAATACTATTTTGTAAAAATGTATAAATTTTTAAAAATGTATTTATCTAATAATAAAAGAATTATAAAATGTTTCTTAATTTATATTTATAAAACATGAACATTGATGAAAAAAGGATTTTCATCCAAGTGAAAAACAAAGGAAAATTTTCTTTAAAAGATTCTATGGGTATCATTAATTAGTTAAGAGAGGAAAATGAATTGAATGAATTTATGATCTATAAATAACAAGAGGATAATTAATTCATGAGTTTATTGTGTTATATATCATAATAGTTAGTCATTATAAACTTAATCATAAACAATCTAGATAAACTATGAAATTACTATATATAACCCTTTACAATTTTGTATATTTTGAATCATAATCCACATGTATAAAATAAGATGATTAGGATCATTATAATACACAGTTTTCATTAGAATAATAACAATATACTTTCATTTTTATTATATACCCCACGAAAAAGATAAAAGTGTTGTGAAACGTATATTTCCCACTGAAAAAAGCGAGTCGAAAATCACTTATGTGAAGTCTCGACTTTCATCATAAATATTTAAAACTATTATATGTTATATATATTATTATTATAAATATATTATAGATCCATATTTATATATATCATACCATATGTTATTTACTTATTTTTTTTATTACATGTTAATTAAAAATTATTTTTTAAAAACATGTTCGAGTTAATAACAACTTAGTATTTCAAATTTGTTTGGTTTGTTATTTTTGTTCCATTTTCTTGTATCTTTGAAAAACAATCTCAAAAAATTTATCCATAATATAAATATCATACATATTAGTTCTTTATTAATTTATATTAATATATGATATTTATATATATAAAATGAATTATGTCTATCAAGGAAATGGTAGGTCGTATGTATGCATTGACGTTGTTTCCATTTTATTAAATAATCGAATTAAAATTGGTAAAAAATAAATAACCATCAGAAAGTTAATTTTTTGTCATATAATATATATATAAATTCATTAAATCAATCCTTATTACCATCCATTCTATAAAAATGTGAATTGAATCACATTGCGTCGTGGAGGTGGTAGTCCACATGTTTGCAAAAGCAGCGATATCATTTTGCAATTAATATAAAGGTAAGTATAAATATGGTATATTATAATTAAAGGATTAGAAATATTTTCATATATATCATAATTAAAAATTAAATAAATAATTATTATACATATTCAATAATAGGTAATGGAAAATTAATTTCATTGGTTCACAATGTCGTAGTTCGTCACACACATGATCGAGTGTTTTGTTTCCAATTTTATAGAAGATGAGATTGAAATAGGTTGTTAAATTAATATAGTAAAATAAAAATATATGGGAGATAATTATTATATTAATATATTATAATTTAATATTATTTTATGGAGGTTGAATAATAAATAAAAAATTCTTGGTTAAGAATGATACCTCTTATTTGGACAACCACACTAGTCTCGCAGCAAATGCCTTCTTAGAATGCCATAATAATGAGATTGATTAATATAGTACATGTGGTGGAAATTATATATGGTATTTTGGTGTATATTTATCTAACATATATGATTTGGAAGTCCTAATAAGAGAGGGTATGGGTTACCTTCAAAAAGTGGGGGAGTGGTTAGACTAGAAATATTTGAAAAGAAATAATTGTACTGCCATTTTTAACATGGAAGAATACTAAAAAATGGATAATTATAAAAATTTATAAGATAGGATTTATAAATATAGACATAAAAAATGTATTTTACATATTTTTAGGATATTTTAACAATTATTATTTTAGGTTAACCCCATGTAAACCCATGTTAACCGTAACCATGGTAATTAATTTTTTATTATTTTACTAATCATCATGACAAAAAATAATGTTGAAATTATTTTATAATATTATATATGATGATTTAAAATATGTAATTAATTTTTCAAAATCATAATCATCTAACTATTAGAGTTTAATTTAAAATTATCCCCAAAAACAAGATTAAAAAACATCTCTAAACAAAGTGTTTCCACAATTATGGAATGTTGTAATATCAAATTTATTATAACGTTATAAAATGAATAAATTATAATATAATAGAACGGTTTTTTAAAAAATAATAATTATATAAAATTAAACTAGTAAATTATATTTAATAATTGTTTTTCATAAAAATTGTTATTTTTTATAATTCTCAAAAAAAATTAATGATGTCCTAAAATTCCCAAATATTCATAGAAAATTAATTTTATCTTGTTTATTTCAAATCTTATTTTAAACTTTAAAAGATTGATTTTATTATTTTTTTACAAAAAATATACCAAAAATTTATTTTTGAAATAGTATTATTTAAGAATATAATAACTTAACTAAATATAACGTTCTTATTTAGAAATATATTTTTAATATCTAAAGTTTTTATAAAAATTTATTAAAATATAGTTTTTCTTATTCATAACACCATGTATAATTTAATTGTTATAATTGTCATGTTTAAATAAAATTATTAATATTATATTTTTTTGTCAAGGAAACAAATGAGGTGCTAATAGAATAATATTTCTTAATACAGTATTATTGAATTAAATAGTAAAATTCACAATGTTATGTTATTTTTAAACAAAAAAATTATTTTAAAAAAATTATTAAATTATTATATTTAAATGATTAGTTTTTAAATTATATAATTTTAATTAGAAAAAATCGATTTAATTTATGATTTTATCATGCTGAAATTGTTTTACTGTGAATATTTGAGAATATAAATAGAAAAATAATTTTTGGAGAATAGTTAAAAATACTATTGGTATGAAAAATTAATTTTTTGTGACATCATAAAGAAATAATTATTATAAAAATTTCATAAAATTATGTAGTGACTAAATAAAAATTTTCATAATATAAATTTTTCAAAACAAATAATTGAGAACATTTGAGTAATAATTTATTTTTTGATATATACAAAAATCAATGTGAGTGCTGACGCAGTGCCTGTGCAACGTTGACGTTGTCAATATCATTTTCTTATATATATTAACTGAGTGAAATAATTATTTTTAAAAAATATTAATTAATTATTTTTTATAGTTTAGTATTTTGAAAGATAGTATTAAATTTTAGAGTTATATAACATAAGTGTGATATGAATTCTTGTTCAATACTTACACTATTCCAGAAAAGACAAAATAAAAATATAATGATTTTTTCTTCATAGGGATATTATTAAATATACATAATGAACCAATATATATATTTTTTAAACATAATTAATTTATATTTAAGATATAAATTTAATTTTACTTTTGATATATGAAATAATTAAAATTAATTCTTATGTAATGAAGATGGAGTGATTTTTTAAGATGAATAAAAAAAATATTTAAAATATAATGAACAGTTAAATGAATCGAAAATATTTATAAATATTTTTTATGTTTATTTTTCAAAAAAAATCTTATGATGATTCATGTTTGGGTGCCTTTTGGACCCTCTTGATTAATATTAAACAAAATATAATATTTTATTTAAAGTGAAGTCATTTTGATCACAATATTGTATTTATATAGTGTAATGTTGTATCAAATGTTTTAACAACTGTTTTTTTTCATAAAATAATTATTGATTTGAAATATATGATATTTATCTTATTCATGTAAATTTATTTCTAATTTTTATGGAATAAATAATTACCTTGAATTATTACACAATGATGAAGATGTAATTGTCAATTTGATGTAAAAATAATAAATAAATATTATAAGTAATATATAATTAATATTATTTTAGTTATATTATTATTCATGAACTATATAGATATCTATGAAATGTATACGATATAATAAAAAACCTGGTATGAATTTTTATCATATTTTAATGTCATAGTTTTGAATTGTGTTTAATTTTATAGAAATTCTTTTTCAAAAATTATACATTTTATTAAATTATATAAAAATAAGAAATATCTTGATCAATGAAAGAATTGAATATTTTCTATCTAGAATGTGATCTCAATTTTTTTTCCATTTTTTGGAATACTTTAAAACTATATTAAACTTATTATATTTTAATATTTAATTTATTTATTGAATTCCCCTTAACCTCAATTATAAATGAGGCCTCATTTTATCAATTAATTAAATCACGATGACCCTTATTTATTCAAAAAATTCAATGGGTATAAGGAGGTTCTGAAGGGGAGTTACTCAAGAGGTAAATTACTCCTTCTTCTCTTTTAAATTATTTCTTACTTCTACCTCATCTGCACCTCGTATACAATGTTTCATGATAACACCAATATCATATATATAATGTTGTTTTATTTTGGTAATGGTATATAAATTCAAAAATAATTTATTTTATCCTTTTAATATTAAAGGTGATATTGTCAACCATAGTGTGTCAATTGACATCTTTATTAGATGACGAGTTTTCATTTCTCAATATTACAGTCATGGAATGTTTAAAATTAACTTTTTTTTTTGAATTACACACACACACACATATATATGTTCTCTATTATATAGTATTAATTCAATTGTTTTTATAAAATCCCTAATTAACCGACCATGGAACCTTGAAGCAAACACACCCAAAACAATGGAAATTACATAATATTATAATAAAATGGGTTGAAAGTTGTTATAAAAATATAATATAAGCTATTATGGATATGAATACAGTATGTAATTGTATTTATTAAACTATTTAATAAATTATATAGTAGGTATGAACTTTTTTGAAGTAAGAAAAACCTGAGGTAATGGATTTTTATTTATAAATTTTCTTAAATATTTTATTTACAAAATTATAAAACGATGTTTTTTTACATCTATCGAATGACTGGATTTTCACAAATTCATTATGTATTAATTTTTATATTGATTTTATTATAAAATAGTATATTTATTTATAATGAAAGGTTTCTCCTTTGTATGTGTGATGGATTACTCTAATAAGTGATTTCTCTAGGGAGTGTTTTTTATGATGAAAGTACTCAATGTTTATGATTATGTTCTTGTTCAAGGGATTTTATTGTGATTAAAGGTGTGACATATATCTCAATCTAATGTAGTTGGTATTTTTATGTATTTGGTTTACGATACTTATTATTTTATGTTTAACTTTGATGGTTACACAATAAGGTAACCACAAGCATTATATCATAAGGTAGAAAAGGAGGGTTATATTTTAGAGAAACCATGAGTGTAATAAATAATATGGTATCCATGAGTTTTAAATCATAAATATTTAATACCTCATGTTAAAACATTGTTTTTTTATGTTTTTTTGGTTTTATGTAAATCTTAGGTTTCCAAAAAGTAAGAATATGATACTTTAGTTTTGTGAGGTTTGACTTTGTGAAAATGATTTTATGTGTTTAAAATATTTATTCAAAGGATTTTAAGGATGTGTAAGAGAAAACAAGAAGACAAGCGGAATGCTGTGAATATTTTAAAGGGAAGAATTAATGTTTTATTTAAAAAATTTGTATTATGGAAAAAATGGAGAAATTATTAATAGTATGAATTTGTATTGTTATAGAATTTTCATGTATTAATTATAAACTAATTACCAAATAATCTAATCCAACAAGATCTTTTAAGATGAAATAATGTTAATTGAGAATAATTTACTATAATATGAATGTTTCTGGCTAGGTCCTTATAGTGAAAAATAGTTATGCATTTAACACATGCTATCAATAAAATATTATTGTTTTTAATAATTGTTATTTAAAAAATGCTCAGGGTGTTAAAATATTATCCTAATAACCTTGGTCATACTGGAAGTCATTATGAAAAAAATATGACTTTTTTTTATTGTAGTGGTAACCTTTTACAGAAAATGTAGTTTTCTTACCAAGCGGGACAACCAATATATTTTATCCAACTATTATGTAGTCTAAAAAACAAACATGAATCAATTGTTTTATTTAGGAGTCAAATACCATGAAGAAAATTGATTTGGAGGTATAACTGATAATAAATGGGTTTTAAAAGGGAAATAGTTAATCTAATGATAAAAGTCAAATATATAATAAAATGAATAATATAGTGAAACAGAAATTGAAAATGGAGTGCATGATGCTATAGATGGTGAAACTCGATTTAGACTTGATAACTTTTTTATATCAGTAAATATTAATTCCCCTAAATAATTAAACCAATGGAATATTAGTAGATGTAGATGATATATATTGAATATTTCACTTAATAAAAACTATACAATCATTATGATCACATATGAGTTTCTCAAAAACAATGCACATGTTTCCATGTTCAGATAAATCATAATAATATAATAATAATGTTACCCATATATGATGATATTCATATACAATTAATAAATAAAAAATCGGAAATCACAAAATAAATAATCATTATCTTTTATATGTATTTTCTATTTAATAAAATTGATTCAAAATATCATATAAACACATACTAAATGAAAACAATAAAAACACAAAAAATAAATATTTTGAAAGAATAACATTGAAAAAATAAAAACTATGTAAGTATTATTTTTATATCATTTTAGTATTTTTTTCAAATTTTCAATAATCATTATATTTTACTTTTTCATAAACATCAATATCCCATAAGAAAGAATATTTCCATCAGAATCACTCAAATATAAGAATTAAATAATGTTATGTATACAAATTAATATTGATTTTGTATAAACATCAATTCAATTTGTATAAGTAGGAATTATCATTATCATCATCTAGATTTTACAGTTAGTATAAACTAAAATATTAATGATACAGTCCATATTAAAAATTATAAAAATTTAAATGATGATTTATGTAACAAGAAGTGAATGTTATAAGAAAATATAATTATACCATATCAAAAATATGAATTTGTAAACAAGTGAGATTGTAATGTAATTTATTATTAAAAATATAAATTTGAAAAATAGCCATAACACTAAAAAAACAATTCCCAATTTAATAACAATCTCTATATTAATCATTCATGTAACGAAAAACCCTATCATTACTCATTCAACAAAAACCAGGATTAATTACAAACATGTATTGAAACTCCCAAGGGATATGCTTCAATTCAAGAGATCTTTATTAATAAAAATGAAGGATTATATCATATTAATATCTTTACACCAATTAAGTGAACTTAAATAAATCCATGTTATCAATTCATTGATAAGTTTACATTGCATTAAATTCTATATGACTAATTGTTTCTATGTTTATTTTGGTATATTAATAAATATATATATATATTTTATTTGACTGGGTAAATATTGATATTTTATAAATAAATTACAAATATGTGAAAAATTATTGATTAAATTTTTAAAATTATATTTTATAGTCATCAATGAACATTAATATATTTATTATATGGAAAATACATTCATATGAATTATGTGTGGTAATGTTTTGTGATAGGTGGGTCCCATACTTATACATCCACTCAATGAATTGTCATGCCTCATCTTAAAATACAATAGTTTTTGGTATAATCATATCCCATTTATATATTATGTGTTGGAAATATTAATAGAAAGTATTTTTATAATATTCTATATCACGCATTCCATCACAATGATATCAATAATTCTTATCTATGATATTATTTACTAATGGGCAATCCATGCATATATTATTTGTTAAGGTACTAATTTATTACTAAAAAATTATTGATTCTATGTTTATAGAAGATAGAATCAACTATACCCTAAACCTTACTGAAAATTTACATTAAATTATTATATAATTTTCTATTTCTTTGTGAATCAAATAGTTTTATGAAATGTAACACATGTATTTTCGATGAAAAATAATAAACTATAATGGTTTTTTATGAAATATCATGAATTAGGAATTTATTTCTATTGTTCATTGTATTTATCCATTTTCAAAATAGTACTAAAATTGGGAATCTTATAATCTATACAATTTATATAAATGAAATAGAATAACCATCATCTATGAGTTACAGGAGTTGGGGAATTTTATATAAAAAAATGGGTGAAGAGTAATGATCCAAGGTAGATCCATAAGATTTGAAACTAGGAAATTATGTGTAATTAGATGAACTAAAATATGACAGTGAGAAGCATTTTATAATGGTTCTATATAAATATTATTCTACATATATTTGACCATATTTTTGATAAATTTATTATCATGTATTATTATTATAATTTTAATAGAAGTGAATGTGGTAATTTTTTAATTAGCGGACGTAATTCAACTAATTTATTGGGGTTTTATGTATTTAATATATTTTTATTCTTAATTCCTTAATATATTGATAAGTGAGTAGTCATCCATATTGGTTGAGTTTTATTGAATTAGATGAATAAAAAATAAGTAATTTTTTTTTTAAATTCAATAATGTAGAGTTTCTTACAAAATAGATCATCTATTTGGAATATAGATGAGGGTTATTCACTTGAGACCATTGACCAGATCAACATTCTCCCATCTCAATCTCTAGGTTTCTTTTCTTTTCTATCATTTTTCACTTAATTAGTTCATCCTATATCTATTCTAATGTTTCATTATATTTTTTTACCAATCCTTTAATTTTTTCTATGCCAAAGAACCATAAAATTTATTTTACTAGTGATAATCATAATGACGGAATCCTAAGAATTAATTTCTCATGTGATGGGTGGTGAATGATGTTTTTGGGATTTTCCTTAATAATAGTATATATTTTTGTTCAATGATGGTCAATGAGAGTTCAAATTTAATTTTTTTTCAAAAATTAATTGTTGTTTAAGAAAATTATATGTTGTTGTATTTTGTTTTAGGTTCCCTATTTGTTTCATTAATGTTTGACTCTAAAGTGAAGAACCATGAATTAGAATTAATTTTTTTCATTACATTTAACTCTTTTATCTATCTTTTGATGATTTTTTAGTAAGTGTAGACCAAGGTTTATATTTCCATGTTTCCGTTTACCTATTCAATAAATTGATGATTTAATAATTTTAAAAAAATTAAGAGACTATATGAATAAAAAAAATTATAAATAATTTAAACCACTTATGATATGGATTACATGGAACACTATAGTGAATCAATGAAGTGAATTCAAATTTAATGGTTTCTTCTTGAAATTTTTAATATATCTATTTAGTAAGATTTCATTTAAAAATAATTTCTTAATTCATCATCTTAAAAAATTCTTTGTAGTTGAATTTATACACTTGGTAGTTGAGTATGTATGTTCCATTGAGGATTCCTTTACAATTTTACATTTTCCCCAATATGACTTGTAAAATTTACGGTTTACCCTCTCAATTTTATTCCATACATATGAAAACATTAGTTATAATTCAAAATATCTGCTATAGAGATGAATATAAACTAACTAGTTTACCCACCATACATTTATTATCAATAAAAATATATGAAATAAAGCACAAATTCTTATCATATAGATAATATTATAAAACATTTATCACTCATATTGCTTTATAGATATAAAATATTAATTATATATTAATATTAAAATTTCTAAAAGTAGTTTGTTCTACCATTTCTATATCATCTATTCCTATTATATTTATTAAAAAAAAAGGTTCCTCTTATTCAAAATGTATCTATAAAATAAATGTTTCACTCCTTCCTACTTTAATTAATATATATATATATATATAGTAATACAAAAAACTCATGGAATTTTTATCAAACTCAATGGGATAAAAGTAATTTTCAACCCAAAACATTTCCCATTCTCACATTTTTATCATCACCATTCATGATGTTTATTTATTATACAACTCTATAAAATTTTCCACCTCGTTATTTTGATAAAGCAATTGAATTCCATAATTTCATTATCAAGTAATTACCTAACATATGTGATGTTAGATAATTGATGATAAAGATATTGGTTTAACACCATAAAAATTATGATTTTTTAATAGTAATCTTTGACCTCTTCAAGAAAATCATTACATTCTTTTATTATATTCTCTATTAATCAAATATGTTTTTTTTTGAAATGAACCATTATTGATATTTTTTTATAAGTTTTTTTTGTATCATGATATCAACTTTTTTCATTTACAAAAAATATTATAATTTTTCTCATGTAATTAATTAAATCATTAACTATCATTGAAATATATATGGATATAGTAATTTCAAATCATATGAATATAATGATTTAAAAATCACACCCATCAAATACTTTTTTCCCAAATCATAAAAACCAATTTTAATTTAAAAGTGAGAACCATTAGAACATTTCACCTAAATCAAGCCATAATCCAATAATTCACATATTTCAGGCCTATCATATAACTATTAAATAAAACACCTAGTGGTTTAATCAGTCATTTAAATTCAAAAATCAATGGTCAAACAACAAACTTAACTCCCAAAACCATTTTAATGATGCATCTTATCCCACAAAATAGTTGGAAGATGTCACCATACACTAATGATAATGAAACTATCTTGACCCAGATGACCACTGAAGATAATAGACTACCAATTCTTCCTGATCCCTATTACCCATCAAACACAATATATATATAAATCATAAAAACCATCATCTATATATCCTCCATCATAAATATGCCACATTGATTTAATTTAATTACACCATCATCGTTAAAATAAACTATTAATGATGAACTATTGAAACCCATAAATATATCACTATACAGCTGAACATCACCAAACACCAAATAACTATAACAAAATAAATACAGAACCACCATGAGTGAAATGTTCTTGAAACCAAAAAATTATGAGTGAAATCATTGGGAGATGAATTAAAAATTAATCCATCATAATTTCGATGATAAAATTACCACAGAAACCATGGATAATGATATCATTAATGAACACACATACCATATCATCATGAAAACTAGACACTCTGAAATCAAAATCACATGAATCAACATCACTTAAAAAGTAAAAAATAGTCCTAGGAAACATTTTCATTTCTCTGAAAAAACTAATAAAGTTCAATAAAAAATTTATTTATGACTAAAACTCATCTAGTAATGAAGGACACTAGCCTCTAACACCAACACTCCTTAACCAAAACTCTCTATATCTCTCCCATTGATAGTTAACATAATCCCCCAACATCTTCCATTATCATCTCAAGATAATATATTCTATAATAACTATTTAGATAACCAAAAATACGTATGGGAATATAAGATTATAAACCCTATGTATTGGTCCCAGGTTAAACCATCGATTCCCAAAAAATATATGGCTGAATCATCATCTTAATATATCATATAAAATAAAGATTCAATAATCTAAGCAATATTTTTTAATTATTAAACAATTGATTCATCGTCAAATAATAGTTTGGAATCCACTTTTATTGGACCTTCCTTTTTCCTATAATTTTCATTACCGAATATTCAACTACAACATAGATGTTGACCTACATGTATCAGTGAAAATGAAATGAAAAGGTCCCCAACACTAACTCCTAAAGATTTTCTACTCTCTTCAAGATCAACATTGGTAAACCCTGTGATTTCACATAGAGAGAGTGAGCCTCATACGATAATTTATATGCACACATTAATGGACCAATTTATTGACTCGAGGATATATTCATAGTCCCATGATAATTGAATGGATCTATCTTTATGCATGTGTGCAATGATTATATTTTTTCACGTCATGGAAATATTAAATAAATTTCATCTAAATAACACATGAATGAAATAAATTTTAAATATTTTATATCAATGTATTAGATGAATTTTATCAAAAGTATACTATAAATAATGTAATTATAATATCTTTTCATTGAAAATAGAAATTGTGTCCTAAAATTCACTACATGATTTATTATAATTCAACATAAAACTCTTTGGGACATCAGAAGAAATGATTTTTGAATTTATTATATTTAATTTATTATTGTTTTGTTTTATTTTAGTAAATATTTCTATAGTTAAAACAATGTCATGGTTTTCATATGGGGGAATAAATTTCAAAGGGGACATTACATAAAATAATGTTTATGTTACTAGTAATGTCATAAGGATTCTAACTAAAAAAATTTCCATATAGTGTAGTACAATCCTCCCAAAATTCTCCTTATGTAAATTATTATATATTTCATATTTTTATTTTATAATGTAAACAAATGAAATTAGGGTAAAAAAATTAAATAATAAAAATGGAATGAATAATGTATGAATGAAAAGGGTCTGATCCTCTTGTGAATTACTAGATACATTCTGTCGTAATTCTATTAAGGTTATTTCATGTATAGTAAATTAGTATAAATAAAAATAAATACTTATTATGTGATTGAATATAACTATTTTACTCATTCATGGAACAAATTAATTAACATTTAATGTAAATGGGTCCTTTAATCTTCTTAAGTCCATCAACAAGATATATCCCTCAATAGTGTAGATAGAAGCATAAAAATATAATTTATATAAATAAAATAATGATTAATATAAAATTACACATACCTATAAAGAAAATATACTTTTTATATAGTCAACATAATTCATAGTATACACGTCGAATAAAATTATAGAGGTCATAACTAGTTTTTGAGATACATACCCCAAGATCGTTATTGATGATAACACTATAAATAACTAGAATAAAACAATAGAAAATATATATTGTTCTTATAAACTAAATAAGTACATTTCCATTTCACTGCTACTCTAGATGATCATTGAATATTATACAAAAAATAAATAAATTATCATAATGGTAGAAAATTAGGGAATAATGTAAAATATAATAACATAAATGTGTATGAAAATATACTATAACTAATTTGGGGGAACCTAGAATATTTAATTCATAACCATTATTAATTATCAAGAAAATTCCCCTAATCTATGTGTATATGATCATTCCTCATGGAAATAATTACTTAGGATGTCTTTACTTGTGTTCATGTATTTTCCATACATTCATATAATTTATCATTCCTATATGCTATTTGAATCCATCATTACTCATGTATCTAACATCATGTTTCTAGTTGGTTTCATGAATTTCCTGATTTTTTGAGAGAGAATGTTTGAATATTAATGCATGGTTCCCTTGATTATTTCTTTATTTATTATTTACCCACCCCTAAATAAATATCCCAATTAATTTTCCCTTACATCATCTTTACATTAATCATATAGAGCAGGATTTATATATGTAAAACTTCTTATAGATTACTAGGAAGATATTTTGTGATTAGACGGTGTTATATGATGAAATTATCTATTTTATGATACAATGTATCATATTTAGAAATATCTGATTATATATTTTTATCCATCTAGTCATATTTTTTGTTTTGAAAATACTTTTGTCTACGAATCATGCCTTTTCCAATCATATTTATTTTTTACAACTACAATATGTACTTCACAATTTTTTTTTCAGATGAATGAATTTAATTACAAATATATAATATGTTTTGGATATATATCATATGACTTATGACCTTAATCATCTTCTTTGTCAAAGATCTATTATAATAGGTGATAGTCATGTATAATTTTTTTTTCTAGAAACAAATAATGATAAGCCAAAAAAATATATATTTATATTGTGGGGTGAGATTGGATTGTATTTCAAATATAAAAATATAATTTATTTTAACAAAACATCCCCATTTAATATCTTTATTCATGACTATAGATACAACAATAATATGGGGGTTAATTTATATCATGAACTAAAAATATCATATAATCATATGGTAGTGATATGGGCCATTCATGGTATTTTCATTGGTTAGGCTATCCTTGATTTATAACAATTTTAATGTTGTAGCATAAAAAAACCTATATCATTATAAGTGAAATATTCATTTTTCATTCACATACTCGTGATATTCAACCATTATTTTTCTTGAAATGACATCCAATAGCCTGAGGGCCTTATATTATTTTATTTTAATAATTAAACCCCCTTTTAAGGGAATATTGGGTAACCCTAAAAGACATCATGGAAAAAATAGATTACATGACACAATGGTCAAACAGAATCAAAACCATCTTGACCACAGGTGACGCCCCTACCCTACGTAAAAACGCGATGATGCTCTCCACTAATGTATTTTTATTCAGCTAGGAGTGTCTAATGTCATTGTTTTTCTATAATTATTTATTAAAAAATGATGAATTATATACTGAATCAATAAACTACTGGTTTTTTAATTAATTTCCAAAAAATATTACATTGATTCATTAATACTTACCACATATTTTCTAATTATAGTGTATATTATTATTGAATTAATAGAGAATTTTTTTTAAAAAAACTCTCTGCCCCCCATGTTTAAAATTTTCATTTCTAAGAATATATAATAATTCAAGTTATGTATTACCCAACTAATTATAAAAAAACCAAAAATTAAGAGAGGACTCACTCTATAATTAATCATTTGAGTTTACAATTAGACTCTAATGAATGATACTATATATATATCTTCTCATATCCTATGTTTTTACCATTTACCCTTTTCAATTCTCACTAATGACCTTCCATCAATTTGAATTTATGATAATCACTCATGAAATAGATTATTAAATTTTCTCACAATCAAATTGAATAATTATTCGACCATAATCATAAATAGATCATTTTTTCTACATGGATAGAAATAAATTTTATTAATTCCTTGGATTTAAAAATGATTGATCTGAGGTGTAAGGGTTGGTAAATAATTTTCATGAAACATTTAGTGGAATAATACATATACTTGTTTATTATAAATTTTCATGATATAATTTAACCCCATTAAAGGAAACCCATCACAATCATTCATATATATTTCCATTTGTTAAGGCACATTCTATATATTGTGTATTGGTTATATATTCATATCCTTATATATATTCTACTAAATACATATATTCTAAATTTTTTCATATTGAACAATTTTTTTCTTCAAATATATATTTTCCTTTCTGATATTAATAGTATAAAAATACAAACAAATGAATAAATAGTTTGTGGACATATTACCTAATAAAAATAAATATAATTCCATATTATTTATATTATAAAGAAAATCCTCCAAAGATATAGAATGAATAAAATTCATCTCCATAACACATGTCTAATAATATATCATCATATTTATAATAAATAGTTATCGAAGGAATCATAGTCTTGTAATGTATTTTAGAAATTTTTTTCTCCACGATCTATATTGATTAATAAAGGATAAATGTAAAATTTAAATTTAGTGAAATTTTCTAGGTTGTTTTATTTAATAATGGCATCAATATTACATAATGAAATTTTCTTCTATATATTGACCATGAATTAGAGTAATATATTAATTTTAACATTCCCAATGATATAAAAAATATACTCTAGAAAATATCAGATATGTAATTTATGTCATTTTTAATCTTATTCCATTGACTGAAAAAATCTAAAAGATAATAATGAAGAAATTAATTAAAAAACACTTGAAATGAATAAAATTAATTTTTTTCAAAATTGGTTAACTCTATAAAATTTCATTTAGTATCTTCAAATTTATGGGTATCTTTTAGGCATATTTTTTAAATTTTTAAATTTTTTCAATTAAAATAAAAAGTAACATCAACAATAAGATTTAAATTTTAGTTCTAATATAAATTTATTTACTTCATCATACATAAATATTACTCTATGTCATTATGTTTGTTTATTTTTCTAAAGTTATTGATATTATAGACAAAAATTATGTGTGTAAGATATACCCTTATTGTGATTATGTAGAGATGTAAGGGCCCAGACCTCTCCGGCCCATTCGTTTGTCAAAAAGAAGGTCATGAAGTGTTCGGGAGGGTAAATTGGACTTTTCCCACACTTTACAGAATTTTGAAACTACACGCTGTGTTGTTTGATTAGACGCTATGTACCCTCTTTTTGGGTATACCCCGGGTTGAAGGTCGTGTCCTTACTGTGTGGAATAATGCGTGCATTCCATGTTTCCAATTCTACACACTATGTAGTCCATTCCCGCGTACGTGTTACCAGTCAACGGTTGTGTGTCGTGTTAGATTCGTGTCCCTGTCGTGTCCAATAAATGGGTACACACCGTGTGTCCAAACTACACGCCCTGTAGTCCCTCCCTGCGTATTTGATACCCTCAAACAGTGTGTTGACTAGTCAACAGTCGCGGAGCAGGGTTGGAAGCCGTGTGGAGACCATGTGAAATAACTGAGTACACGCCGTGTACAATAAAGTACACACCATGTACTTTTGCTTTTCTCACCTATAAAAGGAGGGGTCCCCTCCTCTTTTCAACTCACCCCTCTCCTTCCCATTCCTCTGAGCAGAGTTCTCCCAAGACACACAAAGGCTCTTTTTTCCATAACTTCTTCGTCTGTGCTTCGATTTACAATCCGTCAGTGGCCACGGGATCGTAACAATGAGGTGGGACGTCCAAGATTGGATCTGTTGTCTTTCCTTAGGCCTTTCCTTTTGGACTTCCACCTGAGGGGGTTTTTCCAGGATATGGCGGAAGTGACGGATGCTGACGGACATCTTCTAAAGTTGATCCGGGGGAGTGTTGCGATCGGAACATGTTGAGGTAGGGATCATACCTTCGTCTCTCTAAATTTGTGCATCATGCGGGGTGGGATTCCACTTTTTTACGTGAAAAACTTTTGAACCAGTTTGATGAAGATAATAACTGGCATATATAATAGGGATGGGAAGTTTGTGATTACTGTTACCTTACTATTCTATATCCTGCGATTTTTTATTTTGTGAATTGAATGAGCTTCTACCTACTAAAAATTATTGTCGTCGGGGGCCTTTGCTTACGCAATTAAATGTTTCCCTCTCCTTCTGGATTTTCTTATGGATGGAAACATTGTGGTATGTGGAAATTTGGTTAATCACATAATGTTGGCTGTTTAAAATATGGAATCCTTGTGTGATCACCCCGGTTATACAAAATGGAATAATGAATATGTGGGTGTTGGCTTGGATACATGGCTTGTGATGGGGGTGTTTTGTGGGTTGTTGTGGATAGGGTGAGTAGCGGGGCTGTAGTTGGCTTGGTTGTGGGTTGGTGTGATTGTTGTGTTGGTGACAGGAAATGGGGCTGTAATAAATGGTATTAAATGGATAATAATATACAATGAAGTTGTGGTTATGGTGGTTGGCAGGGGGTTGCAGGGATAGTTGCCCAGTAGTTAAGGAGCTAAATAAACAAATTCTGCTGGAACGTGAAAACCTAAATGGCGTTGGGATTGTTTGTTGTATGCATACTTTGTGGTAGCAATGTCGAGGCACGTTCTCAGTTTCTCTGTTTAGAAGCCATATGTTGGACTGAGTGGTTGATATATATATATATATATATATCTGTATCTTTTGTGTTTTATCGCACCCCATCCATGTTGAGCACTTAGTGTCGAACACTCCCATTTAATGGGAGAGGGTGTTTTTCCCTTAGTTACTAGCTCTTTCCTGCTTCTTCTCCCAGAGGATGTGATGGCTTGAGGCGACCATACACCTAAGACTCTTCGGGTATGTATTTATTAGGGTGGTTCTAGCCCAAGACTCTTCAGGCAGGTTTTACTGTTTCCCAAAAATCTTCAGGATGAGGCCCAGGTGTGTTCGGGCGGGATACGTGGTTGTGAGGACCATGTGTGTGCATGTGGGATATATGGTTGTGAGGCCCAGGTGTGTGCGGCGGGATACATGGTTGTGAGGCCCAGGTGTGTGCAGGTGGGATACGTGGTTGTGATGCCCAGGTGTGTGCGGGTTGGGAGAGTGTGGCAGCGTCAAGACGTTCGTCGTTAAGAGGAGCAGCTAACTAAAGGTAAATGGTGAGGGGTACCCAATACTCTTATTCGAATATACTACTACTCCCTGTTGTGATTTTGTTTTGGTGAGTGTGGCTGGTGAGGTTGGGTGGATTGAATTTCTTGATAGGTTTCTTATGTTGTTCTCACAGGACATTAGGATGTCTCCCCACTTGTGCATGTGATATTTAGGTATCCCTATTGAGAATACTTGTATGCTCACTCTACGTTTACTTTCAGGTTTTCAAAAGGACTACCAGGGCTGTGCGTGACCCTACTAGTCAGACAGTTGGAGTTGTTGCAGTTTACTGTACTTGTTTCCTTTTGGGTATTGTACTTTGAGCTTTCTTGTACTTTCACCTTGTTGTAAAATTGTTTAAACATGTATGTGGGCTTGTTTTGGGTTTATTTCTACACACTCGTTCTTTTCCGGTTGGGTGGTTGACTTGTCCTATTTCATGATCCTAAAATAATAAAATGTTAATGCCTCCCATATTTGTGAAAACTCATACCCTTGGTGCTAGTTGCCAACCTGAGGCCTACTGGTGGTGGGACTCGGGGGGGTCATTATCTCACTTTCACCATTGCCAGCTTAGGAGGGGCATATTTGGAGGGAGGGGGTCCTGACAGAATGGTATCAAAGGCTGATGGTTGAGAGATAGGATGGTGTCTGGTGTTTGGCACAGTGAGGATTGTATGGGATGGTGGGGCGACAATGTTAGTTAATCTTGTTGCATGACATAGGCCAGGGAAGACCAGCAAGAACACGGGCTTTTAGGGGCCCCCCATGATCTGATGCAAGGACTCTAAGCCTACCAAACGACCAAGTGAGGCTACATTGATTACCGGGTAGAGACCCTAGGGGAGGTACATGCATCATCATGATTGTGTTTTTCTTGATTTGGGTGTTGTGGTAAAGAAATTTGAATAAAATGATAAAATAAAACCTTTTGTTTTTCATTACTACTTAAGATTAGGCGATCCCTGTTTAGCATATATCTATGGCACCTGGACTTTGTCCCCGGGTGGCTCAGATGGCCGAGGCCTAGTAGATTTAGGTAGTCGATCAATTGAGGATTGACCGAGAGGGGGAAGATAACCATTGGTAGAAGACTCTCCGTTCTTTCCAACGATAGAACGTCAAGAAGTACGAGGTTAGTACTTTATATACGGAGATGGAAGGGTGGCTTGAGGAGTTAGGGATCACTTTTACCTTGATCCGTGCTCCGAGGAATTACTATTTCCCCCTAGCAGTCAGTCATCTGAGTGTTGTGGCACGACAGTGGTGGAAACTCTACCTTGGAGAGAGGGTAGAGGCAGTGCTTCCATGGGATGACTTTGAGAAGGAATTCCGAGAGGAATTCCTTTCTTCCATGATCAAGGCATAGAAGCGGCCAGAGTTACTCTCCCTTCAGTAGGGGAGTATGTTTGTATGAGAGCTGGGGATCATGTTCAAGGATCTCCTGTTCTTTTCTTCGGATCTCTTTACGGATGAGGAGTCTCTGGCGAGATGTTTGGAGGAGGTGCTTGTTCCTTCGCTCCAGTATGTTGTCACCCCCTTCACCCTTCCGACGTACATGGCGGTGCAGAGGAATGTAGAGGTTTTCGATATGATTCACTCACTGGGAGGTGCACCACATGAGGGGTTTTAGTCAGGTTCGTCGAAGGGGATGGCAGTCATCAGCTGGTCTCCTGCGATGGGACCATCCAGGTTTATGCCAGTGGGGAGAAGGCCCCATCAGTTCCAGTTCATATCTTCGGGTCCTCATCCCTTTTTAACGATCCCATGACTGAAGTGTTTTTCTTGTGGTGGTTTCAAGCATGTTCAGAGTAGCTGCCCGACCCGAGCTCAGTACTATGGAGGTGGGCAGGTTCAGTGCCCACCTCAGTAGCACGAGTTGAAGTCGAGGCCCTTCCAGCAGTAGTAGGACCATGCTCCTTCGTGGGCAGACATTGTAGGAGGAGGCCGACCTCAGGGTTATCCTCAGGGACCTCGACCAGGCCATGGTCGTGGAGGTGGAAGACATCAGAGAGGCAGAGGAGATGGTCATGGACAGTTTCACGCAGTAGAGTTGACATCTCCAACAGGACCAGAGGTGGTGCGAGGTACAATTTGTTTGTTCATCACTCTCGTTTTTTCTTTGTTCGATTCAGGAGCTTCTCACTACTTTTTTTCCCTGGTGTAGCCCATGATTTGGGATTAGACGTAGAGAGACATTCCGTACCACTGGTGCTGAGTACACCAGTTGGAGGCCAGACCAGCATATCTTGTGTTTTCTGAGGATGTGGGCTAATGTTGGGACCACATCGATCTAGTTTGGAGCTTCTTCTGTTACATATGCAGCCATACAATGTCATCTTAGGCATCGACTGGTTGTTTTCTGTTTGTGTCATTATTGACTTCTTTCGAAGAAGAGTCGTGTTCTCCGACATGGATGGGAAGCACATATCTTTTATTGGCGAGAGGATCAATCAGGTGGGAATCCGGCATGTGAAGCCTATCCTTTCCTTGTTAGGTGGGATATTAGTAGTTACAGCTGATACAGAGATGATGGATGTCCCGGATGTTTTTGTGTACTTCCTCGATGTTATTCCCTAGGAGTTTGTGACACTACCCCCCCCCCCCCCCGACGCGATGTTGTGGTCGGGATAGACTTACAACCTGGAGCCCGTCTGATTTCGATGGCCCCTTATCTGATGGAACCTTTAGAGTTTTGGGAGTTGCGGATTCCTATTGAAGATCTGATGGAAAAGGGTTTTTTTTGACCCAATGTGTCACCAAGGGGTTCTCCAGTTATTTTCTTGAAGATGGCAGATGGTGGTCTCAGGCTATACATAGACAATCGAAGTTTGAACCAGGTTACGGCCAAGAACCGTTACCCCCTCCCAATGATTGATGATATCTTCGACCAGCTGAGGGGAGAAGGTTGGTTTTCTATGAATGATCTATGATCGGGATATCATCAGATGCAGGTGAAGGATAGTGACATCTTGAAGACAGATTTCAGGTGCAGGTATGGGCACTTCGAGTTTATTGTGAGGTCGTTTGGAGTTACGAATGTACAAGTTGTGTTCATGGGACTTATGAACTATTTATTCCAAGAGTTTCTGGACCAGTTCTTCATTGTGTTTATCGATGACATCCTGATCTACTCAAGGACAGAGGAGGAGCACATTGAGCATCTCAAGGAAGTCTTGGAAGTCCTTTGACACCCCCATCTTTACGAGAAATTGTTGAAGTGTAAGTTCATGACACAATAAGTACACTTCTTTGGGCACAGGGTGTCTCAGCATGGAGTATTGGTGGACCCGTCGAAGGTGGAGGTAGTTGTTTCTTTTACAGCACCCAAGAGCATGGAAGAAGTTAATAGTTTCTTAGGGTTATCAGGTTACTATCGGAGGTTTTTTTCGGACTTCTCTCGAGTTGCTGCTCCATTGACAGCTTTGACTAGGGAGAACCAGGTCTTCCTATGGAGTGAGCAGTGCCAGAAGCTTTTCAACTACCTGACAGAGAAGTTGTTCAGTGCTCCCGTACTCAGGCTTCTAGAGGAAGGGTTGTTGTATGAGGTGTTTTGTGATTCTTCTGGCCCTGGTCTGGGGTGCATGCTGGTGTAGAATAAGGTAGTGATATGTTATGGGTCGAGGCAGTTGCGCCCTCACGAGCGTAACTATGCCACCCTTGACCTAGAGCTTTCAGTAGTAGTTTTCCCACTGATGATGTGTCGACATTACCTCTTTGGGGAGCGTTTTGTGGTCTTCTTAGATCACAAGAGCCTTTGTTATATCTTCTCCTAGCGTGACCTGAACCTGCGACAGCGGAGATGGTTCATGTTTCACCAAGAAAATGACTTTGAAATATCTTACACTGAAGGTAAGGGCAATGTTTTGGCTGATTCCCAGTTTAGGAAGTCACATAAGGAAGTGGTTCGGGACTCCGCTGATGCTTGGAAAGCAGTGGGAGAGTTGGCTTCCTTACACTTGGATGCAAGGGAAGAAGGTGTTATAGGCTATTTGTTTCAGATGACTGTGCAATCCTCCTTGTTGCAGCAAGTAGAAAAGTCTCAGTGGGGGGACACCATGGCAGAAGTGATGCGGGATTGTGTCGATCAAGGAAATGCTTTAGAGGGATGGTCAGAGGACACCTGACATCAGATTCTTTTCCATGAAAGGTTGTTTGTTTCGGAGGCGATGAGTGAGGTATTTCTCCGATAGTTCCATAGCTCAGCATTGGAGTTACATCCAAGAGTTTCAAAAATGTATTGAGGCATGAGGGAACAGTTTTGGTGGCCTAGGGTGAAATGGGCATTGGCGGAGTTTGTGACTAGATTCCTAGTGTGTTAGTAAGTGAAGGCTGAACACCGTGTTCCCAGTGGTTTATTGCATCCTTTGGATGTCACCAAGTGGAAGTGGGATGACATCTAAATGAACTTCGTCACATTACTACCCAGAGCTCAGGGTGGTTATGATGATATCTGGGTGGTGGTGGATCATTTGACACAATCAGCTCACTTCTTATCAATTAAGGAGTCAGGCCTAGTGATTACCTTAGCACAGAGGTATGTAGAAGAGGTTGTGAGGTTGAATGGAGTCCCAAAGACTATCGTCTCAAATTGGGATACTCGGTTTACCTCAAGAATCTAGAGGGGGTTTCAACATGCTTTTGGAACCCACCTATGCCTTAGCATTGCTTTCCACCCCCAAACTGATGGGCAGACATAGAGGACTATCCAGACGTTGGATGACATGCTACGAGCATGTGTTCTGGATTTCGAAGGATCATGGGTAAGACACTTGCCTTTAGTAGAGTTCACCTACAAAAACATCTTCCACTCTAATATTGGCATGGAACCGTTTGAGGAATTGTATGGAAGGCCATGTCGTTCACCCATTTGCTAGGCAGAGGTTGGTGAGACAGATGCTCTTGGGCCAGAGGTAGTGCGGAACACCATAGTGAAAATCCAGCTTGTAAGTGAGTGGATAAAAGTGGCTCAGGCTTGACATATGTTTTATGTGAATCTTCAGAGGAGGACCTTGGATTTCAAGGTGGGGGATCATGTGTTCTTGAAGGTTTCCCCTCGACGGGGGCCGCAGAGGTTTGGGAAAGGGAGATAGCTCTCACCTAGGTTCATCGGACCTTTTGAGGTGTTGATGCGAGTTGGCGAGGTGGTATATCAGCTGGCCCTACCACCTCACTTGGCGAAGGTTCATGACGTCTTCCATGTCTCCCAGCTTCGATGGTACTTACACAACGACTCTCACATTATCATCTTGGGAGAGCTAGATATGGGAGACGATGCGACCTTTGAGGAACGGCCAGTCATAATCGAGGACCGTAAGGAGAAGGTGCTCCGTGGATGAACCATTGTGTTGGTTCCTGTGTTGTGGAGGCATGACGGCCTTGAGGAGAGCACTTGGGAGTGGGAGACCCAGATGCACGCTCAATACCCGGATTTGTTTTGACTAGTGTTCTCCTTTGTACTTCTGAGCTTTGTGTTGATGTTGTACTCTGTACCTTTGATATTTATAGAATGATTGGCTCGTCAGCTATGAGACCTTTCGTTTCCTTGTTCCCTGGTAACATGTAACATGTCTGGGCATGTGGGGAAGGGAAAAACCTGATCCTTAATCAATACGCATTAACGAGGACGCGATTGAACCCATGCAAGTGAGTCAGTTCTACCTAAAGTGGATAATATATCGACATGGGAAGATGAATTTTCCCCCAACCACGTGTTTGGGTAGTGTGTTGGTTGTGTGGATTTGGGTGTAGTGTAAGTTGGAAAATTCTAATTTATGTAGGAAGGCCCAATCCTTAATCCAGGTGCATTAATGAGGATGCGATTGAACCCGTGCAGGCGATTAAGTGCTATCTAAAGCGGATAATATCTTGACATAGGAGAGGTAATTCCTAACACATATGATTAGGGTTGTTGGTTGGATTCCTGTTATAACGATAACCCTAAGAGGTATCTTGTTCGGTTTCCTCTGGGTTGGTTTTTGAATTCTCGGGGATGAGAATGTTTTAAGAGGTATCTGATGTAATCGCCCGGACCTCTCCGGCCCATTCCATTGTCAAAAAAAAGTCAAGAAGTGTTTTGGAGGGTAAAATGGACTTTTCCCACGCTTTCCAGAATTTTGAAACTACTCATCATGTAGTTTGATTACACGTCGTTTACCCCCTTTCCGGGTATACCCCATGTTGAAGGTCGTGTCCTTGCTGTGTGTAATAATGGGTGCACGCCGTGTGTCAAATACAACATGTCGTGTAGTCCTTTCCCGCGTACGTGTTACCAGTCAACGGTCGTGTGACGTGTTGGAGCCGTGTCCCTGCCGTGTGCAATAAATGGTTACACACCGTGTGTCTAAACTAAATGTCGTGTATTCCCTCCCTGCGTATGTGTTACCCTCAAACCGTGTGTTAACCAGCTAGCAGCCGCAGAGCCGGGTTGGAAGCCGCATGGAGAACGTGTGAAATAACTGAGTAAACGCCGTGTACAATAAAGTACCCGCCCTGTACATTTGATTTTATCACCTATAAAAGGAGGGGTCCCCTCCTCCTTTCTACTCACCCCTCTCCTCCCCTTTCCACTGAGCAGAGTTCTCCCATGAGACGTGAAGTCTCTTTCTTCCATAACTTCTTGGTCCGAGCACCGATTTACGATCCATCAGCGGCCACGGGATTGTAACAACGAGGCAGAACATCCATGATTGGATCTGTTGTCTTTCATTACGCCTTTCCTTTCCTACATCCACCCAAGATGGTTTTTCTGGGACATGACAGAAGTGACGGACGCCGACGAATGTCTTCTAAAGTTGATCTGGGGGAGCATTGCAATCAGAACTTGTTGAGGTAGGGATCTTACCGTCATCTCTCTAAATTTCTACATCATGCAGGGTGGGTTTCCTCTTTTTTATGTGAAACACTTTTGAATCGGTTTAATAAAGGTAATAATAGGCTTATATAATGGGGATGAGAAGTTTTGATTAGTGTTACCTTACATTTTTATATCATATGATTTTTTATCTTGTGAATTGAATGAGATTTTGACTAGTGAAAATCATAGTCATTGGGGGCATTTGATTACGTAATAAAATGTCTCCCTCTCCTTCTAGATTTTCATATGGATGGAAACATTGGGGTGTGTGGAAATTTGGTTAATCACATAAAGATGGCAGTTTAAAAATTGGATCCCTTGTGTGATCACCCCAGTTAAACAAAATGGAATAATGAACATGTTGGTGTTGGATTGGATACGTGGCTTCTGATGGGGGTTTTTTGTGGGTTGTTGTGGATAGAGTGAGCAGTAGGGTTGCAGTTGGCTTGGTTGTGGGTTGTTGTGAATGTTGTGTTGGTGACGGGAACCGGGGCTGCAATTAATGGTATTAAAGGGATAATAATGTACGGTTCAGTTTTGGTTATGGCAGTTGGCAGCATGGCTGCAGGGATGGGCTTGAATGTGAATGGACTATGGGTTGTGAATAATAAATAAAAATTGGAAAAGTTAATGAATGATGGGTCATGGAAATTAGAACGGGTTTAATTATCAATGGGTTGGTTGGTTGATAAGAAGGGCTTGGTTGGGTTGCTTTTGTTTTTCCTAACTTGATTTGAGGATTTCAGGAATATGTTTTACAAATGATCGATGTGGTTGGTTGTGGATAGTTTTCTTGTGGCTAAGGAACTAAGTAAACTAATTCTGTTGGAATGTGAAAACTTAAATGGGGTTGGGATTGTTTGTTGTCTGCATACATCATGGTAGCAGTGACGAGGCATGTGCTCAGTTTCTGTGTTTTGAAGCCATAGGTTGGGCTGAGTGGTTTCTATATAAATAAATAAATATATATATATATATATGTATATATATGTATATTTTGTGTTTTATCGCACCCCACCGATGTTGAGAACATAGTGTAGAACACTCCCATTTCATGGGAGAGGGTGTTTTTCCCTTAGTTACTAGCTCCTTCCTGCTCCTTCTCCCCTATGATGCGATGGCTTGAGGCAACCATACACCTAAGAATCTTCGGGTATGTTTTGATTGGCGTGGTTATATCCCAAAACACTTCCGCAGGTTATACTATTTCCCAAGAATCTTCGGGATGAGGCCCAGGTGTGTGCGTGCGGGATACGTGGTTGTGAGGCCCAAGTGTGTGCCGGCAGGATACGTGGTTGTGAGGCCCAAGTGTGTGCGGGCAGGGAGAGTGTGGCAGCGTTAGGACGTTCGTCGTTAGGACGAGCAGCTAACTAAAGGGAAATGGTGAGGGGTACCCAATACTCTTGTTCTTATATACTACTTCTACTGGTTGTTATTGTGTTTTGGTGAGTGTGGCTAGTGAGGTTGGGTGGATATAATTCCTTGCTAGGTTTGTTATGTTGTTCTCACGGGACATTAGGATGCCTCTCCACTTGTGCACGAGAGCTTTAGGTTTCCCTACTAAGTATACTTGTATACTCAGCCTATGTTTACATTCAGGTTTCCAGGAGGAATACCAGGGCCGTGCGGGACCCTACTAGTCAGGTAGTTGGAGTTCCTACAGTTTGCTGTACTTGTTTCCTTTTTGGTATTGTACTTTGAGCATTCTTGTACTTGCACCTTGTTGTAAAATTGTTTAAACATGCATGTGGGCTTGGTTAGGGTTTATTTATATACACATGTTCTTTTCCTTTTTGGTGGTTGACTTGTCCTATTTCCAGATCTTAAAATAATAAAAGGGTAATGCCTCCCATATTTGTGAAAAATCATACCATTGGTGCTAGTCACCAACCCGGGGCCTACTGGAGGCGGGACTCGGGGGTCATTATCTCCCTTTCACCATTTCCAGCTCATGAGGGGCATCTTTGGTGGGAGGGGGTCACGAAAAGAGACCTTGGTAAAACTATATCTCATTTTTTTCTACAAATCCAATGAAAATACAAAATTTGAAATAAATTTATATTTTACAGTGAATGTAAATAATATAATATTGGGTTATCCTCGAATGCAGTGTTATGTTTTCTAGGTCTAGATATAATCTTATAGAATTTTCATCACTATAATTTTGTGGATTGAAAATATTAAATAAGAACCATAATATTGTAGATTCATGAAAACACAATATAAATACATTCTCATTATCACCCTTTATACTCTAAACAATGTTTTAGTCGTTTTTTTGAAAAATATTTTTCTCAATGACTTGGAATTACCATTTGAAATAAACAGGGAATTATTTTCTTCATGGATCCCCAAGGTTCTTTAAATATGGTAAAATTTTAATTTGACATTTAAATTATCATCATTTTTAATAGTATCATTAATATTAAGTAATGATGTTTAATAATGGGAGGAATTTTAGAAATATTATATATTGGATTATTTTTTATAGAAAAAAATTATTTTATAGTTTTTAATATCACTCGTATATATGAGAACATTAAATTAACTAATGTCAATACTTGGATAGATATAATCACAGTCAATTTGACTTTGAAATATGATATTTCCCTTATGATGGAGCTTTCATTTTTTTGGTTTTGGGCTCCAGAACCGGCATTTGTAGTATGAATGCTAACAATTTATTTTTATTTATCAATATAATTGTTATTTCTCAACTACAATGAATCTCTTGATGAGGTTATATGTGAGACACTATCACATTAATCCACCCTTGAAGAAGTGGTAATAAAATCATGTGATTAAGACATTATTTTAGCACTACTGATAATTCAAAAACTGTCACGGATCCTGGTTTGTTGGCATGAAAAAATAAAGCTTCAGTGAATGTACATGAGGTTGGGATTTTTTATTTATATTGAGAAATTATATGTATTTATCTTCTTCTGATTATTGATCATGAATTTTTGAGATAGGTGATTGATTGTGACTTGTTTTGGTGTGATGTATAATGAAAATAGGGGAATGAGTTCTCTTATAGGATTCCTATGTCTAAAATTCCAGATGGTGTAATATGTGATCCTTTAAAATTTTTTGATTTATGCAATAATTTTTGTTGTCTTTTCTTGAAACTATAAAAGAATAAATGAATATATAATTCATGTATACAATATGTGTTTAGTCATTGAGTACAAGACTCATTCTATTCCTAATGGAATGACCAAATTACCTATTTTTTATTAAAGTTTAGTATTAAAAAAGTCATATGATGTTTAATCACAAGACATGACATGGGATACAGTATAGACTATTGAACTTCCTAATAATACACTTTTCATGAAGCCTATAGTGTGTTCCTTATTGTTTGGAATCATAACTCATATGGTGTGATAGGTACATGTTGATTATCTACTTGAGTACTTCATGTTATGTAGGTATGGTTGACACACAATGTGTTGGTAAATATGATAAATTTGTGTTTACAAGAAGTACATGACCATATAGATTACAAATACCCACATTATATGAATGAAAATGGGAAACATTATATATCAATCATCATTTGATATATTGGGGAGAGTGGTCACATGAATTTTGTTTATCCTTACATGATACACACATTGTAATACATGGTCATCATTGTAAGTTAATTAAATTTATTCAATATGATTTCTCATGCTAATCATTGGATAGTGAGATATATACTCTATGTTTTTGTTCACATTGATCATAGATTTTTGGTTCTCTATGGAATTAATGTGTGAACCCACACTCAATTGAATAACATATTTCACACACAACATTGAAATAAAATGATCAAATATGACATTTAAATTTTATGAAATATTATAATTCGTGTTAATCCATAATTAAATATGATAATTAAATATGAAACATCCTTATGAAATGTAAAATAGTAATAAAAATATAATTAAATGAAAAGTCAACGGACCTACAATTTGGAAAACCATGGTCATCCAGGAAGGTTATTTTATCAACTAAAAACAAATAATTAAAATCATTCATTAGAAATATAATTTAAATTTTGAATGATAAATAATTTTATAATATGATGAAATTTCATTGAAATATTTATTATTAAATATAGGGATGAAATTATTTAAATATGACTACTATATGGTCATTAAAAATATAGACAACTCATATTCAATAATTTGATAAATTGTAATTGGGAATACATGTATCTAACATGTATATTCATAATTTCAAGTTAATAATGTTTAAATATATAAAAAAAGTAATAAATATAATTTATTTTATTAAATTAATATAATTTATATTTTACATAAAAGATAATGACACTAATTCATCTTTGGTGAAAAATTATATTTTAAATAAACTAGTTTTGGATCATAATATATTTTCAATTAAATTAGTTTTTTATGTTAATCAATTAAAAGATTGGATTTATGATATTTACCTCATTATTAGTCATATAAATAAATAAAATCTAATAAATTATTATGAATTACATTTAATATAAATTTAATGATTCATGGTCAATTGAATGGTTATTATTAAATTTTTGGTGATATATATTATTCTTTAATTAAAAGTAGAATTTATCATATTTGGATTATTAAATTTAATTAAATTTATAGTCTATAAATAAAAATAAATTAAAATTAATCTAATGATTATTATTTATTAATAAATATTAATAATGTGAAATTATAAATATTGTTTTGATGGAAATTAGTTATAAGTTTTGAATTTATAATTTATAATTAAATTTTTTAAATTTTTAAAATTGAATTAATTTGAGGGGATATAATCTTTTAAAACAATTCACATTGAAATTAGGTAAGATGGTCATGTTTAATTTTTTGTAATAAATTTTTCTAAGGTAAAATTTAAGTGGTCATGCTAATTGGTACAAAGTGTTAAAATAGATATAAATATGGAATAATGGATTAAAATATATATAAAACCATCCCAATATGGTGTTAATTTAATAATTAAAGCGATATATATATGTTTTCTTCTCATTGGATTCCATTTATATGTGAAGTTATATTCCTTATTTATTAATGTATTAATATTTTTAAAATGACCGTAAAAATAAGTTGTAAAAGGAAACCTCCTAAAATATCTCCATGTCCAAATTTTATATCATTTTTCCTTGAAATGAAAATTTAAATTTATTCTATATGATATAAATTAGTAATTCATATTATTTACAAGGTTATATAAGTGTAATGTTAAAATTAATGATCTTTATAATGTAAATAATTGTTATTGATAAATTTCCTATAACATGCTCATCATGAATTCCATTATAATAAATTGTTCATATACCATCCATCTAATGTTTTTGTTCTTAATTAATAATTAAAAAACAAATTACTCCACTACATTGAATAATTTTTGAATTTGGATCCATTTATCACATAATTATGATCAAATTCTTCATTTTCATACTTTTACGAAAAAAATAAAATTGATTTCATATAATGATAAAGATTAACAATAATTAAATAATAAATATATAATAATTGATTACATTAGAATTTTATAAATGTTATTATATGTATATATTTTTATTATGTAATTTATTAATATTTATATGACTCTTATATTTGAGGACAATTTAAACTAACTGGAGCTAATCATTAAGGTAATGGTTTCTCTCCCAATAACTCTTCGTACATGAGATTATCAATTCATAGTCTTTGGTTGGATGAAAATGTATAATAATTTTATATAATAATAAAAATTTATTCTATTTATTATATTTTTATTATATATTTATTCTTAAATTTTTAATATCCATCATTCATAAAACACCTAAAATTATTCTAGTTGGATAAATTTTCTATATCTCATATTTTTGGTTGGGAATATTTTCTAACCATTTTATATTTATTTATATTATTTCATAGATATCCACATTTACAGTTCTATTATTTCATATGGTCACTTTCTTTTGAAACTAAATTTTTTAAAATAAAATAAACGTAATATTTAAAAATACATTTTGTTATGATTATCATATAAAAAATTTCATCCATTTATTGTTTATATATTCAGTATATAGATTCACATTTTTATTCGACTAATTTTATATTGTTTTAAATCTATTTTTATTACCAATATGTTTCTAATATTAATTATTTAATTAAGGTTATTTTTTAATATTAAATTTTGGTAATATAAAATTGAATATTATAATAATTAATTAATTTATCAACATCATATAATGCATTTTTATAAAAAATATTTTATTACTAGTAAAATTATATCATCACTCATAAGTGATATGTTTTAATGAAATAAAGTACCTTCTTTCTTAATATATTTTGTATTACATTGGGAAAATTCACATTTATCTCGTTTCTTTCCCATTGGTTATTTATGCAACAGTTAATTTATTAACTTTATACTCTTAACGTAGAATAAATATGAATAGTTTATCATTATGTGATGGGAAATTCTGAAACTATAAATAAATAAAATTGGTTAGAAAACAATTATATTCCATCATATTTTATGTTATAGGTCATGAGAGTTTATCTTAGTAAACTATGTTATAGGGCATGTTTGTGCACAATTTGGTGGTCATGGAAGAATGGATTGGCATAAGGAATGGATTTTTCTACTTATTTTTGTTCCATAATCCTATGTTATGTTTTAGAGAAAAATTATTTTTCAAGTCATGTTTCTATATTATTGTGATATATTTGTATGTTACACCTAAATTATTATTCAATATTAATAGTTAGTATTCATGTTTAATTCTTTATGGATTCCTTTTTTTAAAACATCAAAATTGACATTGTTCATAATAAAATATTCAAATTGTGCTCAATTATAATTTTTGATTGATATCTTAAACAATATAATGAATAATTGAGATCACAATTTATTATGTTACAATAATATAGGTTATCAAGAATATTATTTTTAATTATATTTACAAAAGGTAATAATTTTTCATGTGTTTATAGATAAATTTTCAAAACAATTCCAAATAAAGTGTTTATGTATCAAATTATTAAATACATTAAACCTGAATGTTATAGGGTGTGAAAAATTTTGATATGTAATATATAATATTATATTATCCAAATTTTTTTATGTATATTATAGTTCTGTAACCCCTGTTGTTATTATAATGGGGAGAATTAATATTTGGATATTAGGTTTTGGAGATTAATATAAAATTAAATTAATTTTCCTACATTATAATTCTAACAACCCTACTCTTTATTACACACATAAACATGATTTATTACATATAATTTACTTGATAAAACATTAATGATCATGAGGTCCACTATCATTGCGGCTTAAGATCATTACATAACAACCTAAAAAAATAAAATATAACATCTTTATTGAAAACATCCTTTCCATAACCACTACATTCTCTTGTATATAACATTTCATGGGATATCCTGAGGACATGTATAAGAAAAGGCCGAGGTGCAAATCTCATTAAGGTAATAAACATTGAATAACATGAGAAATACAAATAATGTTAGACAATAGGAATATCCAAGGAGCACAATAGAAATATGAAATTAAATAAATGATAAAGCATGATAATCATAACATGGAAATGTGACAACAACACATAACATTGAATTAGCATGACTCAAGGGTAATTGAACATGGAGAATGAGTAAACCCTAATTTCATTTTAGTTATCATGGGTCAACACTCATTTCACAAGACGTATGATGATACTATAGTTTACCCAATGTATTGGAGTGCTATCAGGGAACACCCTTCTTAACCATTTCATTACATGCATAAGTGTTCCACATGGATCATACAACATGGAATCAATCATCATCATTTCTTCCAAAAATAATGGGATTTGGAATATATACATGAATATTTATAATAAATAAGTAAATGTGCATAAAGTTGAATACCCTTTATTGAGAAATGGGCATGGTTTTCACTACATAATAATCATGTCTTGGAAGAATGCTGTTCAATTTTCGCAGCATAACGGTGTGACATAAGGATTCATGAAAATGTCTAATGAAGTAGAAAAGGGTGTATAATCATATGTACTTTAAATGGGTAGTAATGGGTTTATATATATACATTTCCAAACAAACATAATGGAATTTATATGAATAATATAAAATAATTACATGGATGATAAAGAGGAGAGAGAAATCCCTCACTGAATTTAGGCATGGTAATAGGTGTACATGGGAATCATTATTGAGATAAAAAATGGTATCATATCATCAAAATAGAAATATTAACGTGTGGGGACGTGTAAAATCATACCCCAAAATTTTTAATTTAAAAAATGGGCATAACAACTTAAATAAGATTTGACAAAATGAGAAAGAAAGAAATACCTCACTTGGATGTGTGATCCCAAAAGCTTGGGAGAGGCTTGGGAGAGGCTTCATCGGAGATTGGGGAACCTTGGAAGGCTTTTAGAGATATTAGGGTTGGGTTTGATGAACATTAAAGTATTTTAGTGAAGAGGAAGTGGGATCTTGGGTGGTTTTATATAGGAAAATAGCTGGAATTATTTATTATTTAGGTTTGGGACACCACACATTAAACTAATCACAACCACAATCTAGCCAATGGATTTAGACCATTCATTATTCCAAAGTGGAGTGGAAAAAAATATTTTATTAGGCCAATGAACTAAATTTTGAAAATAATAGGGTTTCATATGTGGAGGTGAGTCACACTCTCAAAGAAAATAATTTAAAATAACAAAATGTTTTATAAGTCTTGGAAGGTCCAATAAAGCATTTTAAAATAAATAAAAAAACCAATAATCTCATTATTTAAATTTTAAAACATATGTTTTCTGATAATTAGGTTAATAATAATTTATTACATCACTATTAGGTCATTATGATGTCATAAAACACATTATATATTTGAACGGTGTTTAATTTTTAACTAAATATTCGGCTGTCTCATAAAATTATAAAAAATTTACTAGTGGATAATATTGATTTCCTAATTCAATAAATATTACTAATTTTATCTAAATAATTTTATAAATATTTTAATTGTTACTTTTATAATAAAAACCAATCTTTATTCAGAATTCATGGGTTTTGAAAAAAAACAACTTTCAAACCATAATAAAAATTACAATTACATTCATTAAATTATACGATAATTTATATTTAATAAAAAGTATTTAATAATAATAATAATATTTTATTAAAAAATTATTTAATTAAAAAATCCATTAATTCATCAAAATTGATTTCTTAGATAAATATTAAATAGAAGTACTCTTTTTACTAGAAAAACTATTTACAATGTAACAATAATGAAATTAATGTAAGTACATTATTATATACAAAAATAATGCACATATTCATAATGATAATGTATTTTTATATAAACCCTTATAACACCTGTATAAGACCAAAGGGTAAGGTGTGTGATGGTGACAGACTCTTGAGGTGGCTCGTATAACATCTCGTAGGTGGTAATCACTATTAACCTCCACTTCTCATGTAGTCAGTTTTGCTCAAGATTAATGTTTCAACCTTGTCTTGGAATTGGACACGAAATAATCCCAATGACGCCACCTCCTTTATGTGCCCTGAAAAATGTTCTTTGTATGGGTCATGTCTACTGGATGAGGCCAACACTTCCTTTGTTTTTGTAAACTGGATTTGTTAAAGACCTATATTTATAATAATCATGTGATCACTGTTCAATGACAATACTAGAAGTAGTCAAAATTCTTAACGATATTTTAAAATCCTAAACATAATCCCAAATAAGTGCATACTTTTTACATAACCATAAGAAGACATTAAAATATACCACGAGGAACTTTAATTAATGAATATTTGGGTCATTACAATCTTTCCCCTTAATAAATTTCACCCTCAAAATTTCAATTTCCCACTCTAAAAAAATGTGTGTAAGGGTGCTTCATCACATCCTTTAATTACCACATCGCAAATTCAAACATTTGGTTTCTCCACAAGACCATAACATGGTGCATTTTCTAATTTCATAGAACTTTTTCTAAATGATCTATGATTTTTTTCTTGTTTTTCATAGTAAAAAATATCAACCTCTAACTATACTACCTATGAATAGAGTACATGGGAAGGGTCTGGTGTGTACTTTCATGAGAGGTATACATTAAAGTCATCATGTACTTTGGCCATGGTTGGTGGATGTGCTAGTCGATAGGCCACAACCCTGACACGATCATGAATCTCGAAGGGGAAAATGTACCTAGGAATTAACTTCCCTTTCATTCCAAACCTCATTACCATCTTATGTGGGGATCTATGTAGAATTACCATGTTTTCAACTTTAAACTCAAGGACCCATTGATGGTTATCTACGTAAATCATATTTCAAATCTAGGATACATTGATATTCTATTGAATGGTTTTCACCTTCTATACCATTTCTTCGACCATTTCGGGTCATAGCAGCTTACACTAATCGACTTCATCCTAACATGTCAGTGTTCTGCACAAGGTTCCATTCAGATTTTCTTGTGGAATTTGTTGTTGTAGGATAATTCAACCATATGATGATTTTGATATCATCCTATATTAATGTCCATTGAACACACTCTCAACATGTCCACATGTGTTTGGATAGTCTTCTTGAATTGGACATCAGTTTGAGGATGATAAGCCGTACTGATGTTATACTCAGTATCCATAGAATGTTGAATATTCTTCCAAAAAATAGATGTGAGTCTTGGATCTCGATTAGATACAATCAATATTGGTTCCCCATGAAGCCTATCCACATATATAAAATATATCTATGCCAGTTGACCCAATGAGAAATCCTCCCAAATTGTAATGTAGTGTGCAAACATTGTAAGACTGTCCACATAAAAGAATATTTCCTTTTTGCCTTTGGATGTGTTCGGATTCTCGGTGACAAAATTCAGAGTGATGTTCTCTCATTTCTTTGATGGTATGGGTAATGGTTGCATCATCCCATTAGACATATACCTCTCTAAATTCACTTTCTCACACACTAGGCACATTGATGTATACTCAACGATCTCTTTATTAATATTATCCCACCAATAATGCTCTCTAAGAAATTGATACATCATTCTGTTTCCTGGGTGAATAGGTAAATTTGAACTATGTGGATCATCCAAAAGTTCCTTCTTCAACACTGGACTTGATGGAACAAAAAGCCTTTTCCCAAATCTCACAATTCCATCTTCATTAAAATTAAACTCGGGGGATTTACGTTTTTTGATAACTTCCACTCTATTCTGAATTCCCACATCATCCTTTTGAGCATCCTTCATCCTTTCCAAAATAGGCGGTTGATAAATAATTTGTGAAAGTATTGATGATGTTTCCTTCTTTGTGATTCCCATGGCCATCTTCATAAATCCTAGAAAGATGGGATCCTTCTCAATTATCATCAATGATAGAATCACTGGGTCCTTTATACATAGTGTGTTCTCCATGTTGTTTGCTTTCCTAGGGTGGTACCGGATTGACCAGTCATAGTTTTTGATCAGCTCTATCCATCTTCGTTAGCGCATGTTCAACTCATTCTGTGTGAATATATACATAAGTCTTTTGTGCTCTGTATATATTTCACACTTCTACTCCAAAGAGATAATGCAACCAAATTTTTAATGTGAAGATCACCGCATCCAACTACATATCATTTGTTTAATAATTATTCCCCTGAACTATCAATTGCCTTGAATCATAGGTGATGAATTTGTAACTTTTCATTAACACACAACCCATTCCCTTTATGAAGCATCACTAAATACCACAAAAAGTTATCCACTAGTTGTTAATGTGAGCATGGGTGTAGTTATAATACTCTTTTTCAACTCCTTAAAGTATTCTTCACATTCATCACTCCAACAAAACATTACTCCCTTCTGAGTTAGCTTGGTTAGAGGGTCAGAAAATTGTGGGATATTTCTCATAATTCATCAATAATATCCAGTTAACCCTAAGAAGCTACAAATATCCATTACTAATGGTGGCCTCAACAATTCCCTTATTGTAGCTATATTGGAGGGATCCACAGATATCCCATTTCATGTGAGGATATGGCCCCATAATGAGACCTCCATAAACCAAAAATCACACTAGCTGTACTTTGAAAAGACCTTATCTTTCTACAAGGTCTCTAGAACAGTTTATCGATGCTACTCAGGATCCTCCTTGGTTTTGGAGTATATTAATTTTATTATCTATAAAGACTAAACCAAATTTTTCAGGGTAATCTCTAAAGAAGCTTTTCATTAATTCCATGATGATTGCTAGAGAATTAGTGAGTCTGAAAGGCATTAATATAAATTCCTAGTTCCCGTATCTTGTATGAGAAGCTGTCCTGGAGATATCTTCCTTATTCACCGTTACTATATAAAATCCCGACTGAAAATCCACTTTGTAGAAGTATTATGATCCTCATATATGACCTAAAAAGTCATCAATTCATGGGAGAGTATACTTTTTCTTTATCGTGATTTTGGTAAGCTCGTGATAATCAATGCAAAGGCACATTGACCCATCCTTCTTCATGATGAATAGGAAAAGTGCACCCCATGGTGAAGCACTTTGGAATATAAACCCTTTATCCAGATTCTCCTATAGTTGTTTCTTCATCTCCTCATGCTCCACAATAACCATTATATAAGGAGTCTTGGATATTGAAAATTTAACATATCTTCTAGTAGGAATACCAGGTAATTCCTTATGAAACACTTCAGTGAATTCCCTCACTATAGGCACGTCTTCATGGATGCTTGCGTATGTATAATCAATCATCTAAGCCTGATATGTGTGCTCATAGGGTAGTAATAACCAATCATGAGAAGATGCAGCTAAAGAGGATTCATCTTCCTCTATGAACTTGTACCAAATCGAGGGTCGATTATTTACATGAAGAGTGATTTACCTCTAAAAGAAATTTCTGTTGGATCTATATAAGGAAGTACAATCTATGCTAAGAATTCCATCCAATTCCACCAGAGGGAGTATGAAAAGGTTCCCTGGTAAATTCCCTCCACCGAATTTTATAGGGGAGGACTTATATTCATGGAAATCCATGATTACCCCATTTTCTATACTCACCGACATCATTACTTGCATGATTTGTGGTGGTGTTGGGAGTTTTCTACTAATCTTTCGAGATTCAAAAGAATTTTTAGAAACTGAAAAAAAAAGTTTCTTTGCTATTATGGGATGAATAACTAGCATACCTATCACCACTTATTTTTCGGGGTTCAATTCGGCAGTAGTGATGGAAAAATATCTCCCTTGATGCCTTGTAGGTTGTTGGTTGCCTCTGAAAATACTTGTTTTAGGGCACTCATTTTCAAGATGCACTGGTTCATTACAGTTGAAGTAATGAAAAATTTTTTGAGAGTAAAATGAAGCATTCCTCTCCTCTCTCACAGCCGATGGTTTTTCTTGTCGATTGTTAACTTCTTGGTGCTCTTCTATTTAACACCAAAAACATATCCTCATCCACATCAAACAATTTCTGGGGTGCTTCTTTCCACAACATTGGAAAGTGGGGTACTGGATATTCATGGCACCATTGGATTTTTCCATTGGACCACCAGAATTGAATTCCACCTTATGCTTCTTATCCCCATGATACGCCTGAGGTCCGCTAGCCTCCATTTCAACCTTGAGGGAACATCAAACAATTTCTTCATAACTGTCAATGTATTAGTTTTCTAGGGATTTGTACAAGCTTGGATTCAACCCACCAAATAAGCGGTCAATCATTCATTTGAGGGTATTGAAAATTCCAGAGGCGTATCATGCATGCCTTGTTATGTTTTCCTTGTACACTCTGGAAGACTCATCATCTTTATTCTTGAGGTAAAAAAATTCCCTTTCCATATTAAACGTCTTCCGTACATACTTCCATTACAATGCCTCGATCTCCTCCTCAGGACTTGTATTCGTGATCAATGTCCACCATTGATCGTCATCACCCTACATATGATAATCATCCAGATGAACCTTCTCTTGTTTAGAACATTGAAGGATGGAGAAGATCTTTTCAATAGAGTTAATCCATTGTTTGGCAATTGAGGTTTCAGTTGATCCATTAAAAGTAGGAGGCATTTGTCCCATTATTCACTCAATAGTGACTGGTTCATTCGTAGGGGGGTTGAATGTTCTACATGACCTATGTTTCTATTCAGAGCTTTAGTTAACTAAGAGAGAAGAATGAAAATGTCCATGACTCCCGCTCCCATTAGATTGGGAAACTCATTAGAACTGTCATCACATTGATCTTTACATCGGTCGATAGCCTGAGTCCTCATAATACCAGCCATTGTTTGGAAGAAAAGAAATGTTATGGTTTACACATAAACAGTAATCATAGGACAAAATTGATGACTTATAAATAACTATTATTTCCGTAACTTATAAATCCATAGGATTCAATATATGTTATTCATGATCTACTTTCTAACATATATTCTTGGGGTAATTTTTTTAAATCTCTTAATAATGGTGTATACTAAGCTTTTGAATCTACCAATGAATATCCCCCCAGAGTGTCGTAACCCAGGGTGAAGCAAGGCCCATTGTCATGCACTAGTTTCTATTCGAGTCTAGCTCAAAGTGGTGTATTCGGGTTTTACCCCTATGATACATCTGTTTTAGATCCGCCTCTACTTGATCGTATTCAGACAGGGATGTATTGACTTGATAAAAAACATACTCAATACTCACCAAAACATAGGGATGTTTTAATAATACACAGTGTTGTATCTGAGGTTTTACTAGGGTTTTCTAATCCTAATCCCAAAAAAAAATTAAACATGTCTTTTGATACCAACTATAACAACCCTGCACTTTATTACAAGCTTAAACATAATTTATCACATAGAAAAAACATGATTCAACATAAAAGATCGGGATTTATAGTGTCTTTGGTTCTTAGGATCATTACATATTTACATAAAATATGATATACAACATGTTTATTGAAAAAATCCTTTACATGACCACGACATTCTCTAATACATCGAATTGCATGGGATAACCTAAGGACGTGCATCAGTGTGCCACATGGATCATACAACATGTAATAAATCATCATAAATTATTCCATAATAAAGGGATGTTGAATAAATTCATGAATCCTTATAATAAATAAGAAAATGTGCATAATGGTGAATACCCTTGATAGGTAAACAGACATGGTAATAACAAGACAATGATCTTGGCTTGGAAAAATGCATTGCACTTTCGGCAGCATAACAACGTGACAAAAGGATTCATGAAAATGATTTATGATATAGAAAAGGGTGTCTCGTCAAATGTACATTAAATTTACCATAATAAGATCATATAGATACATATCCCAACAAAAATAATGGAATTTAGATGCATAATACAAAATAATTACTTGGATGTAAAAGAGGAGACAAAAATCTCACATGGAAATTTGGCTTGGTAATGGGTGTACATCGGCCGAATTAATGATAGAGAAAGGGGTATCTCATCATCCAAACATAAAGAGGGATGTATTGGGGAGGTAAAAAATCATACCCCATCATTTTTTATTGGAATTAAAATGGCGTAAAAACTTAACAAAAATTTGAAAAAATGAGAAAGGAAGGAATACCTTAGTAGGAAGTACGATACCAAAAGATTGGGAGAGGCTTGAGAGAGGATTCATGGGAGAATGGGGAACCTTGAAGGATTTTAGAGAGAGGGGTAGGGTTTTGATGAACTCAGAAGGATTTATGTGAAGAGGAAGTGGGAGCTTGGGTGGGTTTATATAGGAAAGGACAAGGAATTCTTTATTATTTATGTTTAGGACACCACACATTAAACTAATCAAAACCACATCCCAGGACATGGTTTTTTCCCTTATTTTTTGCCAATGGGGATGGGAAAAAATATTTGGTGAGGCAAATGTCCGAACTTCTTAAAATTATGTGTCGTCTTATGTGGAGGTGAGTCACACTCTCAAATAAAACAATTTAAAAATACAAAATATTTTATAAGTATGGAGGGTCCACTAATGCTTTGTAAAATAAATCATAAAACCCCAAAATCACATAATTTAATGGTATAACATATATTGTCATAATATAATTTTTTATAATATTTTATTACATCCCTATTAGGTAATTATAATGTCATAATAAAAATTATATATTTAAACAGTATTTAATTTTTCCTAAAAAATTCAATTGTCAAAGAAAATTATGAAAAATTCATTGTTATATAATTTCCGAATCCTGATTCAAAAAATAATATATAATTTATCTAAATAATTTTCTAAATATGTGATTTTTTACTTTTAAAATTAAAACTGACCTTTATCCAAAATTAATTGTTTTTTGGCCAAAAAATTTATCAACCCTTAATAAAAATTACAATTGCACTCATAAAATTATACGATAATTTATATTTAATAAAAAGTAATTAAATATTAATAATATTTTGTTAAAAATTTATTTAATTCAATAATCAATTAATTCATCAAAATTGATTTCTTAGTTGAAAATTAAATAAAAATTCTATTTTCCATAAACCCTCATAACAACCAAATAATACTGAAAGGTAAAGTGTGTGATGGTGACAGACTCTTGGGGTTTCTTGGATAACATCACCTTGGTAGTAATCTCTATTAACATCCACTTCTACTGTAGTCGGTTCTACTCAAACATAAAATGTTCAAGCTCATCTTTGGATTGGTCAAGTGTGAAGACCAATGATGCCACATTATTTATGAGCTTCGAAAAATGGGCTTCATACAGGGTAAGTCTACTTGATTAGGCCATTACTTCCATTGTCTAAGTAAATTGGATTTGTTAGAGCCCTACATTTATACTAATCATGTGATCACTGTTCAACAGCTATATTAGCGAATGTCAAAATTATTAGTGGTATTTTAAAATCCAAAACATAAAACAAAATAAGTGAATACGTTTTACAAAACCATAAAAAGTCATTTAAATAGATCAAGATGAATTTTCATTAATGAATTTAAGGGTCATAAAAATCATGATAGCGATGTCAATTAAACCATAAATGAAATAATATTAAATGATTATTTTTTTATTTTGTATATCCTAGGATTTATATTAAATTTCATATAATTTGTATAGTTTTTATTAATATTTTATAATCAAGAAAAATATTTTGTTTTTCTTAAATAATCTAAACCAATCTAAAATATTGAAATGTATTCCTATGATCTACTCATGAAAATCAAATGAAAAATTTCAATATAGTTACACCAAATCCTTTATTTTTTGAAATTTATCTAAAATAATTAAACCACAACTCTTATAATAAGATGTTGAATTATCAAATAAAACACATAGTTGTGTGATGACCACTTACCATATATAAAATTATTCTTTTATTTTGGTTTATAGGAATCTGTATCTAGTAAATCTCATTTTTATCTCTCTGATCGTTTTTTTATTTTGTAAATTGATTTTCACTCCCTAAATAGGGACCCTACATATTTTTAGGATGGAAAATTCATATTTCATATTATAATAGATTATAATATATCGGTAAAATGGACTATTTTGAACACCCTAATGATGTTACATATAATAACCCATAATTTTCATACATATATATTACATGTTAAAATATGAATATTCATTATAAAACATCTTGATCAGAACATGAATTATTTAGGACTTTTATATAAAAACAACAATACTGAGACAACTATTTTATGTAATATCTACAATATATCTCACATATTTCTACATAACCATCACCCATATCATATAAATAATACATAATGATTTTCTTTATAACATAGGGAATAAAAAAATAAGAAAATATTGACCTCAAATTCATATTAATAGTAAACTAGCGAGATATCTATGATCACATAGTTAGTATATTTGATTAATTATTAAACAATAATATTTTAATGTTTGAAAACTATACTATACATATCAAAGATCATAATAAAAAGACATGGAATGACTCTTGGCTACTTATAAGACATGAATCATATAGGAATCAATGAACATGTTACATGGTTAACGACATTGGAATAAGATATGGAATTATGGTATACCATAGGAATAGAAAATATTTTTTATTGTTTTTAGGATTTTTTCCAAGATGACCATTGTGGAATGTGTTAAATCTCAAAAACATAGTTTTATTAGTTGATAAATCCCCATGAATATCAAAGAGGGAAATGTTCAATACTGAATTGTGTTCACTCCACATTCCTATATTTTTTATCTCATGAGATATCAATATTTTCTAATGTATAGGAGCATATATAGTTATGGTCATAAAATAAAAAAAATCATATATATGTATCCCATAAGATTATAAACATTCCTCATATCAATACCCATTAATATAAAAGTGTCTCATAAACGTTTCATCATTTCATAACTTATTAAAAAGACATTGGTTTCATAATTATTTCATGTTTTCATAATTGAAATAAACTATATAGTGAATTAATAGGAATGATATTAATATAAAATATCTCTAATAATTATTATTTATTATTAATGAATTTCATCTATGATGTAAATTTAATTTGAAATATCACTTGGAATAATTCATAAGGAAAATAATATTTGTATTTTGAAATCACATGCTATTTAAAAAACTAAGAAATTATAGAGGTAAACAATTCCATTGAAAATAACAGTAGGAACATGTAAATGAATATTTGATGAAAACATTATTTATCTTGGTATAAAACCCTATTCATGCAGTATATAATAAAAAATAATTCATTACATGTTTTTGTTGGAAAAAATACAATGTATATCATTTTGAAAATGACTAGAAGATTCATATGAAAATATTTTTAAAAAAAATTAAACATGATTCAAAATGTAATTAAAAAATCATATGAGAGTTGTATAAAACATCATAAAACATTTTAAAAAATCTTCGTAATGTAATAAAACTATTCATTAGTGTAGATATAAACATAAACAATCTTAAATATTGATGGGATTTTGAAAAAACCATCATATTGAGTGCTACATACTTAGAAGGTGATCTAAACTAGTTAATAAATTTTTATATATTATTATAATTCAATATAAAATCAATTTTCATACTCATAATATCATATATGATCCCTTTATAAAAAAAATTCACACCCTTTTATCAATGTAACAACCTGAAATTTTGAATGATTTTTTGTTTCCTAATTTTGAATGTTATTTTATTTTATACTCCAAATAATATTTTATATGATGAAATGAGTATAATTAAAATGACATCATTGGGTTTATACTGTTATATTACCATTAGTCAATAAGACCGTTGGAAACCATATATTGTGATTATTGACTATAAATACAAGTGATTTTGGTTAATTAATATAGAACGAATATTTGATGGCCTCGTCCAGTATTTTAGAGAAAAATCTAAGCCCATATGACAGAACTTGGGAAAGAGGTAGCACTACTGGGCTTTACTCTGGACCAAACCCAAGCCGACCATTATCCTGTGAAGCTGGAATGGAACCGCCTTCGCGAGAAGTTCAAGTTGATAAAAATCACCACTCGGGAAATGTTGGATTCTCCAACCCAAGATTCTATCACATTAGCACACCATACACTTAGGTCATATGCTGGTGTTATTAGTGGCTATGAAACAAGACCTTAGCTACCTTATGTAATACTTTGATATAAATAAAAATTGTGAAATCTTTTAATGGTGACGTTTGTGAATTTTCAAATGTACATATAAATATAGGATGTATATTATTGATTTTTAGAAAAACATTTTATATTTTAAAATATTAATGTAAACCATAAAAAATTGAAAATTTTTATTGATTTTAAAAAAATGGTCTTCTACAGTTGTGTTCACTATGAAATTTAATGTCTAATAAGATCAACATAATATTTTTGGTCAATAGTTAGTTATGATTATTGATTTTATGCTTATGATTAGTAATGTGACCAAATGGATTAATTACCAACACTTAACAATGTATTTATATAATTTAGGCACCTTGATTAAGTAATGTGATTCAATAAAATTAGTTAATACATGATTTAGATATTCTTGGTTAAGTATTAGTTTTTTTAGGTGAATAGTGTTTTTTATTTAAATATTAAATTAAAAATATTTAGAAACTTCTTTTTATAAAATATATTTCATTTTTTATATCAGAGCATTGATATTTGGTTAAGGTGAATTTTTGGGATTTTTCTGAAAGAATTGAATTTTCATTGAAGGTGTTTTTCTTTAAAAATTAAATTAAAAATATATAAAAAAATTATTTTCCTAAAATGGAGTTCATTTTTTAATTCATATCACTGATATAAGGTTAAGGTTATTTTTTGGGATTTTTCTAAAAAAGTTGAATATTTGGTGAATAGTGAAAATACAGTTTTTAGTTTTGGGTGTTTAATGACATCATTAAGGATGTAATAATTAAGAAATCATTATAGTCGACATATGAATAGTTATATAAGGTATGAGATGTTCTAGGTGGCCAATACCTTGGTAAAATACCATGGGAAAGCACATGGTTTTTCCAATACCACTGATGAGGTGTCCCTTGGCAATTAATGCTTTGTTCCCTCACTTCTCCTATAAATACTGATCCTTTCCCTCAATAATTTCATTTTAAAATACTCTCCAACAAAGTTTTAGTTTCTTTTCCTCCCAAGGAGTCCTTTTATGGTTCCCATCAAGAATCCCAGGGTCCTTAACAACAAGCTTTGGATGTTACTCTTCATGGTAAGGGAATATTTCACCCTCCTCTTTTAATCCATGACTTCTTTTATGTTGTGTACTCTAGATTCCATATCATTTTGTTGAGGGTATGTTAATATATGTAATAATAAATTTACATTTCATGTATAATTTTTTAATTACCCTTTCCAATATTATCAATTTTTTTTAGGAATGTTTATGTGACACCGTTAGGATGCTGAATTTTTCGTAAAAGGAATCACGTCTCCACTTTTCTTTCATGTTTGATTTTAATGTGGTATGTCATTAAAATATCCATACCATGTTCTTATATCCATTTTATTTTGTATTTATACTATATTAAAAGTTATTTATTATTGGGTTACTCTTTTACCCTCTCATTTCAATGTTTTCTAAAACCATGTTATATACCTATTATACTGCAGAAATTTCACCTAAAAATTCTATCTCTTTCTCTCTAGAAACTCTCTTGTTTTATTAATGTGAATAACCAGAACTATTTCACTACATTGGGTGTTTATAAATATATAAATATGACATATCTTATTTTGGAATTATCATACATATAACCCTCAATCCCTTTCCATTACTTACAAATGACATAATGATCTTATTTTTTCTAAGAACTTTTAAAATGTCACGATCTAGAAATAAAACAAATTAATTTTATTCTCCATAGGTTATTTTTGAAATGTTTGATTATGATCTATATTTAACACATGAATTTAAAGACATATTAATGGTGCATAGTTATATCAATAAAATGCATTGGGTAAAGAATTAATGTCTATAGATGACATGTTTTACGATACCTTCCAAAATAACACTGGTAATGTTTATAACACCTTGGGGTGGAAATTGGTGATATGTTAATGAATGTTTAAATGAAATTTTGTATCAAAATATTTAATTTATGTTCCATTTTATTTTTATTATTATATTCCTATACTTTCATTTTTCATGTCTTTAAGTTTTTATTCTTGTTCTTATTGAAATCACAAGTACATTGATTCCCATGTTTACCCTTACTGGGCCTTCTTCTCAACCTTTCCTTTGATGTATGTCTCCAAGATATGAGATACAGTAATTGTACATAAGATGAACCTATTATGATTACCTACAAATGTATTAGAATAATTTTTATGTGGTTTTCATTTATTATGTTCCTGATTTTTAAGACACTAGACTTTAAAGATCCTCTTTTTGTAAAATGTAATGAAAAGTTATGTAATAAAAATGTGTGATACCATAGTTATTATCAAAGTTTAGTTTAGTTATTTATAGAAATTATGTTAAGAAAACATTGGTAAGGACCCAATTGAATTGTTTAAAAATAAGAAAAATTCCTGGTATTTTGTTGATTATAGAGTTAGTGGTTTATCAAACAAATACATCTCTCTCTGGATAGGAACATATAGATGCGGCTCTAGAACAGATGTACATAGGGGAAAACCTGAAAACACTGCTTTGAGCTAGACTAAAAAGGGAACTGGTTCACGATAATGGGACCTACTGCAAACTTAGATACGACACTCCTGTGGGATATGTTTTGTTAATCGAAATATTTTTATAAATAATTAAGAAGAAATTATAGAGAAATATAATTGTTTAAGCATGATGTTTTAAGAAATAAAATTCTTTTTAATTAAAAGATTTGTAAATGAAATATGTTTCTCACTAAGGATTTATTCTTTTATAAAATGGGCTGCAATAGGAGGAATCGTGAAAATGATGACCTCAATAGACCATGCACTGAATACCCTCCAATGGAAGCCAGAATGGAAGCATTCATGTGAATGAAGAACCAACTGACTCATGTTATAGGTAATAACTTGAATCAAGTAGAGAGGCTGATCTCACCATGAAGGGATCAACATTTTTTTGAGTCCATTATGCCCCAAACACCAACAAACTTTAGTGGATCTACTGACCTATTGATTTTTGAACAATGGATCAGCTCTATATAGAGGATCTTTTCTATGCTATATTGTTCTGAGCAAGAGAAGGTCATCCTGGTTGTCTATCTCTTAGAGGGAGAAGCTGATTAGTGGTGGGAACAAATCAAAAGCTCCACGGAAAGAGTGTAAGTTGTAGCTATGCAGTGTAAAGAGTTAAAAGGGATATTTTTCAATAATTATTTCCCTCATTCCATGAGAATAAGAATGGAGAAGGTTTTTCTCAATCTAAAGTAGAAGGAGAATGAATCTATGCGAAGCAACGAGATGAACATCACAAGGCTTTCATGATATACATATAAATTTTTCATGGATCCAAATGGTAAGATTTATATATTATTCAATGGAATGATACTTCATCTGCCAAAGAATCTAGGCAACCAAGATTTTGATAACTATGAGGAGATCATACAGAGTGCAATGAAAGTCAATCTACAGTTTGGTGAGATGTAGTGGTCTCATATATCAAATGACAAGAAGAGATCGTTGGATCCAAGATTAGGGAGGAACATTGATTAATTAAGTTGAGGCATGAAAGTAAAAAATCCCATGTGTAATAAATGTGGGAAGAATTATTCGGAGAATGACCTACTCGGGAATGGTAAGTGCTAAATGTGTGGCAGAGATGGCCTCATTGTAAGGAATTGTCATAGTGGGGGGAATCCTCTCCTTCCAAACAATAATGAAAAGGGGAAGATGGTGAAAGACCTTCCAAATTTTAAATGCTTTATGTGTGGACAACATGGACACATTTCTAGTCACTCTCTAAATCTGAGGGCAGTGGAAGGGAACCGCCAACAACCTCAGTAAAGGCTAAGGGATCAAGGTCGGGCTATTTTTTTCACAACAGCTGAAGTTGAAGCTCTGAATTATGTGATAGATGGTACTCTGGTTTCCCTATCAATGCTAGAAAGTACATTGATTGATTCTGGTTCTACACATTCCTTTATTTCCTCCATGTTTGCAAATAATTTATAATCAACCCCTGATTTGCTAAAAGTAGAGTTATCAGTCAAGACTGTTGGTGGGACTATCCAAGAATCATCAGTTTTTAGAAACTATAGTATATTCTTTAGTGAGAATAATCTTATCACAAATCTAGATGCCATTCCCATGAAAGGAATTCGACATTATCCTAGACATGGACTGGCTCTCAAAGAATAATGCTAAGATCAATTGCATAAGTAAGGAAATATCAGTAGTCTTAAATGGAAAACCAACAATTATATTCCAAGGAGAGAAATCCCAACATCATCTTTTTCTAAAAGAACCCCCTCTATCCATCTTTATGGAGTTTATTAGAGAAAATAAAAGAAGATGATGATATTTGATGATAGAAAATATCCCCATCATCTAGCAATACATTGATGTATTTCCCGAGGATTTTCCTGGACCTCCCCTAAAAAGAGAGGTAGAGTTCTCCATCAAACTCGTACCTAGATCTCATCCTATATCAAAGACCCCATATAGGATGGAATATGTTTAGCTAGTGGAATTAAATAAACAACTCAAAGATCTTCTCTAAATGTGGTTTATTCGAATGAGTGTGTCTCCATGGGGAGAACTAGTTCTCTTTGTGAAGAAGAAGGATCGATCAATGCGGCTATGCATTGATTATAGAGAGCTGTATGGGATCACAATGAAGAACAAATACCCACTTCCAAGAATTGATGACTTATTTCACCAACATTTTAGGGCTCAATTATTCTCTATGATTGATCTTTGATCAGGTTGTCATCAATTGATGGTGAAGAAAGAAGATATTCTATATAAAACATTTTGATCAATATATGGTCATTATGAGTTTGTTGTTATTCCCTTTGTATAGACTAATGCACCTACTATTTTTATGGATTTGATGAATTGAGTCTTTAAGGACTACCTTGATAACTTTGTGGTAGTTTTTATAGATGCTTTTCTAATATATTCCAAATGTCATGAGGATCATGAAGATAATATAAGTGTTATTTTGAAAACTATATAGAAGGATAAGATTTCGGGAATGTTTTGTAAATGAGAATTCTTGTTATAACAAGTTGCTTATAGGGGGCACATTGTTACCAATGATGGAATCACATTTGACCCTGAAAGGGAAAAATTGGTAGGGAGTGGTCTCAACCTACAATAATAAATAAGATTCATAGTATTCTTGGATAAGTAGGATATTATACGAGGTTAATGAAGAACTATTCACAACATTCTAATCCATTAACCAAGTTAACCATAAAAGGGTCAAGTTCATCTAGATGAAGGAGTGTGAGGATAGTTTCAAAGAGTTGAAGAAGAGATTGGTTTCTTCACTCATGTTAACTCTGCCATAAAGTTGTTAAGGATTAGTTATTTTTAGAGATTCATATTTGAATGGTATTGGGTGCGCCTCATGAATAATGATAAGGTAATTTTTTATGCATCATGATAGTTGAAGTCTCATGAGAAGAATTATACTATGCATGATTTGGAGCTGGAAGCTGTCATCTTTTCTCTGAAGATATGGATGCACTATCTTTATCTGGAGAAATGTGATATATACATTGACCATAAATGTTTGAAGTATATTTTCACACAAAAGGAATTGAACATGAGAAAAAGGAGATGGTTGGAACTTCTTAAAGACTATTATTTTTTAATTCATTTTGATACCAGAAGAGCAAACAAAGTTGCTGATGCATTATGTCGGAATGACCCTGTTGTTCTTTCCATGATGAGGATTCAAAAATATTCTCTGATCAATGACCTAGTAAAGCTTGACATGGGAATTAGAGAGATGGGACACCATCTGTAATGTCCCAGACCTCTCTAGTCTATTACTTTGTGGAATTTTGGTGTTGGAGGTGTTCCAGAAGGACAAGGGGACATATCCCCAACACTTTTCCAATTTTTCAGTTCTGTGAATTGTGTTTCCAGTTTTATGAACAGTAACAGATCGGTCTCACCGATCGGTCTGATAGATCGGTCTCACAGATTGGTTTCAAAGATCGGTGTGACAGATCGGTTTCACAGATCGGTCTGACAGATCAGTTTCACAGATCGGTGTGAGAGATCGGTTTCACAGATCGGTCTGACAGATCGGTTTCAAAGATCGGTGTGACAGATCAGTTTCACATATCGGTCTGACAGATCGGTTTCACATATGGGTGTGACAGATCGGTTTCACAGATCGGTCTGACAGATTGGTTTCACAGATCGGTGTGACAGATCGGTTTCACAGATCGGTCTGACAGATCCGTTTCACAAATCAGTGTGACAGATGAGTTTCACAGATCGGTTTCACAAATCGGTGTGACAGATCGGTTTCAGAGATCGGTCTGACAGATCGGTTTCACAGATCGGTCTGACAGATCGGTTTCACATATCGGTGTGACAGATCGGTTTCACAGATCGGTCTGACAGATCGGTTTCACAGATCGGTGTGACAGATCGGTTACAGAGATCAGTGTGACAGATTGGTTTCACAGATCGGTTTGACAGATCGATGTGACGGATCGGTTTCACAGATCGGTCTGACAGATCGGTTTCACAGGTCGGTGTGACAGATCGGTTTCACAGCTCGGTCTGACAGATCAGTTTCACAGATCGGTGTGACAGATCGGTTTCATAGATCGTTCTGACAGATCGGTTTCACAGATCGGTTTCACAGATCAGTTTCATGTACAGTAGCGGTGGGTGAACAGTGTTTCCAGACTCCAAGAGTTTTTCCCTTTTGACGATTCCTTTGACGTAAAATACATTTAAATCCTTATTTTAAGGGCACTTAAGGCCGTTTAAAAAGCCAAAAATCCTATATTAATTAGTCCTAAGGCTTGGACTGTTTTACTTGGTCAAACCCCGTGGGTTAATGTGGTCCGTTTTTAATGGAGAATTAACCAGATCTTAAACCGTCGCCCCATTTAATCTTCAAAAAGGGACGAGATATCTTTCTCCCTTGTTATTTCCCTTTGTTCTCAACTAAGAGGCACTAGAACATTTCAATCCATTCCATAGGAGTTTCATAATCAATATTTACTCCTAGGATTGGTTCTGCTCTGTTTTGGATGCAACTGAACCGTGTCGATCAATCATCGATATAAGCATCCTCCGGTGGATGTCGTTGTCGCGAGGGGAGGATCGTGACCTGTTGTGTGGATAAAGAACGTTAGGAACTATTTGAGGTAGGGGATTCATGGCTTCTCTAATTGTGTACATGCAATCGTAGAATTAGCATGATTTAGTCCTTTTGATCACAATGAAACTGACTTAATTAAATACTTGAACTGGATTAAAAGAATTGGGTGATCTCATGTTGTTTCTTTGTACTGTGATAACGGTTTGTCTCATGTTTTCCTAGATAGAGTGATATCTATGGTTTTTTCTATAATTAGTTGCTCGTTCATGATGGAAATTGATAAAGAACGTAAAGTCGGAATTATTTGTTAAATAATTGGCTAAAGATAAAGAGGCATGTTAATGAATCTGTTAATTCAAGATGGATTAAAGAACTATTATTTAGATAATTTCAAAAGGGTTTTGAGTTACCCGCTTGCTTGTAAGGCTGAATGCCTTGTGGTTTGGAGCTCTGAGTTCTCATTTTGTATGAGGGCTGAATGCCTTGTTAAAAGGCCGAGAGCCCATTTTGTGATCTTTGTTTTCCTGCTGCGTGTGATTTGATGTGAGCCTGGATGGCTGTTGTGATATGTAGAAGTATGGGGACTTGTGGTTGTGGCATCGGATGACACATAGTGTGGCGGCTTGCATCAGTTTATGCATGTGGGTGTCGGGGAGGACACCAGGGGTGATAGAATGGGATGGATGTGGTTGTTGGTTTCTTACGGTTTTCTTGAATGTTAATCTGCTTTGCTTTTCCCCACTGCTCAAGGAAGCTGGTCCTGCTACCCTTCCTCCGAAGGAGGTGAAGACGCGCGTGGTATGCCACGTTCTTTCCATGTTTAGCCTCTCAAGGGAGAATGGGTATATGCTCTTTTTATAGGTGGAAAAGACTCGACGAGTAGTATATCTATTCACCGTGTTGAGCCTCCTTTGTGTTTAGAAGCATAAGATGTTTTTCTAGAATGCCTGGGAATGTGGAAAAGTAATTCTGTTATGAATGTTTGATTAAATGGTAAAAATCCACGGGGATGGAGATGCTGGAATTTAATAGTGATGTAAAGCCTAAAGAGGAGCAGTTTTTGAATGTGATGCCAATTTAGTTTAATGTGGAAAATTGTTCATGGTTAATTAATATTTAAAGAATTAATTAACATACAGTGGAACTGATAAAATGAGAATGGAGTAATCTAATAAAGATTTTTAAATGGTTGTGTGCTTATAGGATACCTAGTCTTAGAAGTAGCATCCTGGAGTCTGAGAGACGTTAGCTGCAGTTGTTGCTATGACTATGTAATGCCCATAGTATGGATGTGAGTTACATATATATTCTGTATTTTTTGTGTTTCTATACGCTACTCCACCCTATCGGTAAGGGAAACTGACACCCCGGGGATTCTGAGCCCTGGGGGGGTGTTTTCCCCAACATTCTGATGGGAGGTTGAATGGATGACTACCCCCTTTGGCCCCGCTCTCTTCTCTTGGTAGATACTTGTGCCATGAGGCACAGCGGTTAGTTACCCTATATATGTGTGTAGAGGGCTGTAATGGCTTGTGGTTATTCACACGCATATATTTTGGATATAGTATCCTATGGACTACTATAGGTGTAATGTGTATAGGCTATGATGGCTTGAGGATCCTTACTCGGAGTATGGGCTGTAATGGATTGAGGTATTATACCCGACGTATGATACACATTATGCGAGCTGTGGTGGCTCCCGGAAATTACCTAGTTACTTTTGGTTGTGAGGATGTTGTGGTGCTTCGCCCAGGTGTCTGCGGGCAAGCCTTTGTGGTGCATGAGGTGCATATTGTGGAGCTTAGCTCAGGTGTCTGCGGGCATGCCTTGGAGAGAGATGCTCAGGACGTATGTCGTTGGGGCAAAGCGGAAAACTAGTGGGGAAGTAGTAGTGGGGTAACCTTGTTATTTTTTACTATATTCAATATTCTTGTATGCGTTACTTGGTGAGAGTAGCCATGGTGAGGTTGGGAACATAGTATACCTGTTTAGGTGATGAGTTAGTTTCACTTGTCGTTCACTGGGCTTTAACATGCTTTCTTTACTTTTGCACGAGAGGCTTGGGGAGGATCCTACTGAGTATACTGTTATACTCACCCTATGTATATATAAACTGTTTTTCAGGTCACTTGGAGCAGGTTGGAGATCAAGCTGGTTACTACTAGCTTGCTGTTGGAGGAGGAGCTGTTCGGGCTTGTGGTTGCTATCGTTTTACATTCTTTTGGGTACTTTTAGTTTCCCCATTCAGTTGTAGTACTTTTGCATGACATTTCATATATGTACTTGGTTTCTTTTTATATTTCAGTTCTAAGTTGGAGTTGATTAGAGTCTATTCTATCTCTCTCTTCTGCATGTGTTCTCTTAGAGGGTAATGCCTCCCATTTGTATGTTTATTATACCCTCGGTGCTAGTCGCCAACCCGAGGCCTACTGGAGGCGGGACTCAGAGGCCATTATCTATCTTCTCACATTGCCGGCCTAGGAGGGGTACACTTTGTGGGGAGGGGGTCGTGACAGAGTGGTATCAGAGGTCTGGTTGAGGGATAGGATGGAGTTTGGAGTTAGGCACAGGTGAGGATGCATGGGATGCTAGGGCAACAATTTCATTCATGTTTAGCAAGTGGGGTAAACACTAGAGTCCGGCAGAGACATAGGTGTTCAGGGCCCCCTATGATCTGTTGCATGGATCTTTAATTTTACAATGGCTACTAAACAAAGTGATACTGGTTGCAGGGTAGAGACCTAGGAAAGGATCATGCATCATTATTCTTTACGCCTCTGTTTGAATAGGTAGACCTTGGGATAGGTAACCTAAAATTAATAAAACAAAACAATTAATTAATTAATGTTGAGTCATACATATTCCGGGATTAGGAGCTCTAATAATTGTTATTTTATAGGTATGGCTCCAGGTCGACGTCCTCATCAGGTTTTCACAGAAGGTGCCCAGCAGGCTGTTCCAGCAGATCGCGGTCGGATAGAGGTTGATGACGATGACACTTGGAGGAAGACACTCCGAGTGTTTCAGCGCCAGATTCTACAGAAGTACGAGGGATCCGTTTCAGATTCAGTCACAGAATACTGGTTGGAGGAGATCGAGATAGGCTTCAGTTCGATTCGTGCTCGGAAGGAACACTCGGTGTCCTTGGTTGTGACGATGTTACGTGGAGCAGCGAGACAGTTGTGGTTCTTGTTCCTTGGGGATCGTGAGGAGTCATCGATCTCATGGGAGGAGTTTCGAGACAGGTTTAGAGTCGAGTTTCTTTCTTTAACTGTGAAGGCGTCCAGTCGCCAGGAGCTTCTCACCCTTTGACAGGGGTGCTCCAGCGTTCGAGAGTTTGGAATCCGTTTCAGGATCCTTCTACGATATGCTTCAGACCTGTTACCAGATGATGAGGCCAGGGAGAGGCATTTCGAGGAGGCTTTGCGTCCAGAGATCCAGCGCTAGGTCACCCCATTTATGCTGAAGACATATCTTGATGTGCTGGCGAGGGCAGAGGTTATTGAGAGGACTTTGACCAGGACCGGATCGTCACAAGAGGGGAATCATCATGATTCCTCATGAAGCAGAGCTGTGGTCCGGGGTTCCCGGTTTCCAAGACAGAAGAGTTTCCGTTCACCTGGGGGTAGGTCCCATCCCTTTCCTTCTTGTTTCACCGGAGGCAGCAACACTTAGGCCTATGTCAAGGGATCAGACACTTGTTTTTCTTTTGGTGGCCATGGTCATCAGCAGCGGGAGTGCCCGACTTTTCAAAGCAGTCATCGTGCACCAGGCGCTCCGCTCCAGGTTCCTCCATTGAGGCAGTTCCAGCCGAGGCAGCAACAGCAGGTTGAACCAGCTTTAGATCACCCGAGGGTAAGTAGAGCAGGCATAGGACAGCCCTATGACGCTCCCCGTCCTCAGAGAGCAGAGCATGGCCGTGGTGGTGGTCGTCATCAGGGTCAGAGAGGCCGTGGAGGTGGTCGCGGTCAGCTTCATGCTCTAGCGTTGCCAGCTCCAGGCGAGCGAGACGTCGTCCGAGGTACCCGTTGCTTGTTTTCTACCTTGGTGTATGCCTTGTTTGATTCAGGAGCGACACACTCCTTTATATCCTCTACCCTTTTCCACGCTTTTGGACTTGAGGTAGAGAGGCTTCCAGTGCCCTTGGCGTTGACTACGCCAGTTGGAGGTCGAGCTAGCTTGTTTGAAGTATGTAAAGGCTGTGAGCTAGTGTTTGGGCAACACCGCTCTTCTGGAGATTTCCTATGTTTGAGAATACAACCATATGATGTCATACTCGGCATGGATTGGTTGTATTCGGTGCAGGCAGTTGTGGATTGCTACAGGAAGAAGGTCATTTTCTTTGATGCAGATGGAGAAACAGTGGTGTTTGCTAGTGAGAGAGATCCTCGGATGGTTCATAGGAAGGTTTCATCCTTATCATCCATGATGGCTGAGATGATGATATGTTCTTCAGAGGTTGAGCACTTGGAGTTTCCTAGGGTTGTGGAGGAGTACCCTGATGTATTTCCCAAAGAGGTTGTACCATTACCCCCTCGACGAGAGATCGAGTTTGGGATCGAGCTATAGCCAGGAGCGTCTCCTATCTCTATGTCCTCGTATAGAATGGCCCCTTATGAGTTATGAGAGCTACATATTCAGCTTGATGGTCTGCTACAGTGTGGTTTTGTTCGGCCAAGCGTGTCACCGTGGGGTGCACCAGTTCTGTTTGTGAAAAAGGGTGACGGCAGTTTGCAGTTGTGTGTCGATTATCATCGCTTAAAAAAAGTGACAATAACGAACTGCTATCCTCTTCCACGGATTGATGAATTATTTGTTCAATTTAAGGGTGCAAGTTGGTTCTCAATGATCGACTTGCGGTCAGGATTTCATCAAATGTGTGTAAAGGATGAGGATATCCCGAAGACTGCTTTCCGTAGTTGTCATGGGCATTATGAGTTTGTTGTAATGCCATTCGGCATGACGAATGCTCCTGCTGTTTTCATGGGGTTGATGAATGCTGTGTTCCGTGAATTCCTGGACAAGTTTGTTGTGGTTTTCATCGATGAAATCCTTGTGTACTCCACATCTGAAGAAGAGCATGCATAGCATCTATGAGCTGTTTTGGGAGTTCTTCGCCAACATCAGTTGTTTGGGAAGTTGTCCAAGTGTGAGTTCTGGGCTTGAGATGTTCGTTTCTTAGGGCATGTTGTGTCCCAATAGAGAGTAGTTGTGGATCCATCGAAGATAGAAGCAGTAGTGTCTTGGAAATCCCCCAAGACCGTGTCAGAGGTGCGAAGTTTCCTTGGTCTCGCAGGCTATTATAGGAGGTTTGTAGCCAATTTCTCCCGAGTTTAGACTCCTCTGACAGCTTTGACCAAGAAGGATCAAGCGTTCATATGGACTGATCAGTGTCAGGAAACATTCGAGTATCTAAAGGAGAAGTTGGTAAGTTCTCCTGTTCTTTTTCTTCCAGATGAGGGAGTCCAGTTTGACGTCTTCTGCGATGTGTCACATCTGGGGCTAGGCTGTGTACTTATGCAACAAAGGTCAGTTGTTTCTTATGGGTCTCGTTAGTTTCATCAACATGAATGAAACTACGCCACCCATGATCTTGAGTTGGCAGCCTTGGTGACTGCTCTGAAGTTGTGGAGACATTACCTCATTGGTGAGCACATTGTGGTTTTCACCGATCATAAGAGTTTGAGGTATGTTTTCTCCCAACGTGACTTGAACTTGAGGCAGCGTCGGTGGATGGAGTTCTTGCAGGAATACGACGTTGAAATATCGTATACACCTGGGAATGGAAATGCTGTTGCTGATGCGCTGAGCCGAAAGTCACATAGTGATTCTTTGCGTGAATCTAGTGATTCTTGGAGAGTAATGGAGGAACTGTCAGCATTACATCTTGATATGGAAGAGGTTGGAGGTAGAGGTTGTCTTCTCCAGATGACGGTGAAGTCATCTCTGATGCAGAAGGTGTAAGACTCTCAATTGGGTGATCCAGATGTGGAAGTTTGGAGAGACAGAGTTGTTTGTGGGGAGGCCCCTGATTGTTGGTCGAAGGATGAACAACACCGAGTGTTGTATCATGGCAGGCTTTTTGTTCCCTTGGCGATGCGCGAGACGGTTCTCCAAGAGTTCCATAGTTCACCCTTTGCAGTACATCCTGGTGTGACGAAGATGTACCGATCCTTAAGGAGTCAGTTCTGGTGGCCTGGGCTGAAACGTATGGTTGTAGAGTGTGTGTCTCGATGTTTAGTCTGCCAGAAGGAGAAGTCCGAACACCGTGTTCCTCGTGGTCTTCTCCAACACATAGAGATTACTTAGTGGAAGTGGGAGGACATCTCAATGGACTTTGTTGCAGGTTTACCTCGAGCTTCGGGAGGACATGATGCTATATGGGTGGTAGTGGATCATTTAACAAAATCGGCCCACTTAATATCAATCAAGGAGTTGAGCTCAGTGGAAGTTTTGTCGAGGCAGTATCTGGAGGAGGTGGTGAGGCTTCACGGAGTTCCTAAGACAATCGTTTCTGATCGAGGTCCTCGTTTTACCTCTAGGGTGTGGAGAGGTCTCCAGCATTCTTTTGGTTCTCAATTATGCCTTACCACTGCTTTTCATCCTCAAACGGATGGTCAGACAGTGCGAACCATCCAGACTCTTAAAGACATGCTGCTCTCTTGTGTTCATGATTTTGGAGGTTCATGGGTGAAGCACTTACCCTTGGTAGAGTTCTCTTACAATAATAGTTTTCACTCTACCATCGGCATGGCACCGTTTGAAGCCGTGTATGGCCGGCCATGCCGTTCTCCGTTGTGCTGGACTGGGGTCGGAGAGTTAGCAATTCTCGGACCAGAACTAGTGGAGAATACAATAGAGATGGTACAGGTGATTCGTGAGAGGATGAATACAGCACAGTATCGTCAGAAATCATATTCTGATCAAAGAAAGAGACCGTTAGAGTTTAATGTTGGGGATCATGTGTTTCTGAAGGTGACTCCCCGTCGTGGGCAGCGACGGTTTGGTCATGGAAGTAAGCTTTCTCCCCGGTTTGTTGTGCCTTTCGAGGTGTTAGCTCATGTTGGAGCTGTGGCATATCGAGTAGCACTTCCCCCTCAGATAAGTCGGATACATGATGTTTTCCATGTATCACAGCTCCGTCGTTATCTTCATGATGAATCTCATGTTATTGATTGGGGAGAGATCGATATTGATGATGATGCAACCTTCGATGAGCGACCTGTGGAGATCCAAGACCATAAGGATAAGGTGTTGTGTGGGCGTGCTATTCGCTTAGTTCGTGTCTTGTGGCGACACGGTGGCATGGAGGAGAGTACCTGGGAGCGTGAGTCACAGATACGTGCTTAGTACCCAGAGTTGTTCAATGTTTAACTCTTTTCATGTAATGATGCTTCCTCTCTGGTTAGACCTTTCATGTTTTATTTATGAACCTTTGATGTGATGTTGTGAATGAATTGCTTGGGTATGGATTGTTTGTTCCCGGATGTCATAGTTTTGTTCCAGCTTTCGAACAACTCATGGTGGTTTTCCCCTGAGAGGTATCTTATGGGGTGGTTTTTCGGACCCCTCTTCTCTTCTGGGTTGGTTTTAAATTCTCAAGGACGAAAATGTTTTGAGAGGTATCTAATGTAATGGCCCAGACCTCTACAGTCCATTAATTTGTGGAATTTTGGTGTTGGAGGTGTTCCGGGAGGACAAGGGGACTTATCCCCAACACTTTGCCAATTTTTCAGTTCTGTGAACAGTGTTTCCAGTTTTATAAATATTAACAGATCAGTCTCACCGATCGGTATGACAGATCGGTCTCACAGATCGGTTTCACAGATCGGTGTGACAGATCGGTTTCACAAATCGGTCTGACAGATCGGCTTCAAAGATCGGTGTGACAGATCGGTTTCACAGATCGGTCTGACATATCGGTTTCACAGATCAGTGTGACAGATCAGTTTCACAGATCGGTCTGACAGATCAGTTTCACAGATCGGTGTGACAGATCGGTTTCACAGATCGGTCTGACAGATCAGTTTCACAGATCGGTGTGACAGATCGGTTTCACAGATCGGTCTGACAGATTGGTTTCACATATCGGTGTGACATATCTGTTTCACAGATCTGTCTGACAGATCGGTTTCACAGATCAGTGTGACAGATTCGTTTCACAGATCGGTCTGACAGATCGGTTTCACAGATTGGTCTGACAGATCGGTTTCACAGATCGGGGTGACAGATTGGTTTCACAGATCGGTCTGACAGATCGGTTTCACAGATCGGTGTGACAGATGGTTTTCACATATCAGTGTGACAGATCGGTATCACAGATCGGTCTGACAGATAGGTTTCACAGATCGGTGTGACAGATCGGTTTCACATATCGGTCTGACAGATCGGTTTCACAGATCGGTGTGACAGATCGGTTTCACAGATCGGTCTGACAGATCGGTTTCACAGATCGGTGTGACGGATCGGTTTCAGAGATCGGTGTGAGAGATCGGTTTCACAGATCGGTTTCACAGATCAGTTTCATGTACAGTAATGGTGGGTGAACAGTGTTTCCAGACTCCTACAGTTTTTCCCTTTTGACGTTTCCATTGATGTAAAAGACATTTAAAGCCTTATTTTAAGGGCTCTTAAGGCCGTTTAAAAATCCATAAATCCTATATTAATTATTCCTAAGGCATGGAGTGTTTTACTTGGTCAAACCGCATGGGTTAATGCGATCCGTTTTTAATGGAGAATTAACCGGATCTTAAACTGTCGCCCCATTTAATCTTCAAAAGGGGACAAGATATAATTCTCCCATGTTCTTTCCCTTTGTTCTCAACTAAGAGGCACTAGAACCTTTCAATCCTTTCCATAGGAGTTTCACAATCAATCTTTACTCCTAGGATTGGTTCTGCTCTGTTTTGGATGCAACCGAACCGTGTCGATCAATCTTCGATATAAGCATCCTCCGGTGGATGCAGTTGTCGCGAGGGGAGGATCGTGACCTGTTGTGTGGATAAAGAACGTGAGGAACTATTTGAGGTAGTGGATTCATGGATTCTCTAATTGTGTACGTGCAATCATAGAATTAACATGATTTAGTCCTTTTGATCATAATGAAACTGACTTAATTAAATACTTGAACCAGATTAAAAGAATTGGTTGATCGCATGTTGTTGCTTTGTACGGTGATAACGGTTTGTCTCATGTTTTCCTAGTTAGATTGATATCTATGGTTTTTTCTTTAATTAGTTGCTCGTTCATGATGGAAATTGATAAAGAACATAAAGCCAGAATTATTTGTTAAATAATTGGCTAAAGATAAAGAGGCATGTTAATGAATCTGTTAATTCAAGATGGATTAAAGAACTATTAGTTCGATAATTTCAAAAGGGTTCTGAGTTACCTGCTTTCTTGTAAGGATGAATGCCTTGTGGTTTAGAGCTCTGAGTGCTCATTTTGTATGAAGGCTAAATGCCTTGTTAAAGGGTCGAGAGCCCATTTTGTGATCTTCGATTTCCTGCTGCTTGTGATTTGATGTGAGCCTGGATGGCTGTTGTGATATGTGGAGGTATGGGGACTTGTGGTTGTGGCAGCGAATGACGCCTAGTGTGGCGAGATGCATTAGATTATTCATGTGGGTGTCGGGGAGGATACCCGTGGTGATAGAATGGGATGGATGTGGTTTCTGGTTGCTTACTGTTTTCTTGAATGTTAATCTGCTTTGCTTTTCCCCACTACTCAAGGCAGCTTTTCTTGTTACCCTTCTTCCGAAGGAGGCAAAGATGCACGGGGTATGCCATGTGCTTTCCGTGTTTAGCCTCTCGAGGGAGAATGGGTATATTCTCTTTCTATAGGTGGCAAAGACTCGACGGGTAGTATATCTATTCACTGTGTTGAGCCTCCTTTGTGTTTAGAAGCATAAAGTTTTTTTCTAGAATGCCTGGGAATGTGGAAAAGTAATTCTGTTATGAATGTTTGATTAAATGGTTAAAATCCACAGGGATGGAGATGCTGGAATTTAATAGTGATGTAAATCCTAAAGAGGAGTAGTTTTTGAATGTGATGCCAATTTAGTTTAATATGGAAAATTGTTCATGGTTAATTAATATTTAAAGAATTAATTAACGTATAGTGGAACTGATAAAATGAGAATGGAGTAATCTAATAAAGCTTTACAAATGGTTGTGTGCTTATAAGATACATAGTCTTTGAAGTAGCAGCCTGGAGTCTGAGAGACTTTAGCTGCAGTTGTGCCTATGACTAGGTAATTCCCATAGTGTGGATGTTAGTTACATATATATTCTGTACTTTTTGTGTTTCTATACGCTACTCCACCCTGTCGTTAAGGGCAACTGACACCCCTGGGATTCTGAGCCCTGGGGGGTGTTTACCCCAACATTCTGAAGGTAGGTTGAATGGATGACTACCCCCTTTGGCCCCGCTATCTTCTCTTGGTAGATACATGTGCCATGAGACATAGCGGTTAGTTACCCTATATATGTGTGTAGAGGGCTGTAATGGCTTGTGGTTATTCAAATGCATATATTCTGGATATAGTATCCTATGGACTACTATAGGTGTAACATGTATAGGATATGATGGCTTGAGGATCCTTACTCTGAGTATGGGTATAAGGCCCCAGCATTAAACCTTACTTAATCTTGAGTTATTACAAGATTACACATTGAGGATCTTTTCAAGTTTAGAGTTTTAGAGAATTAGATTATAAAACTTGCATTACATTCCACATATAAACAATGTGGTTACATAAAGATAGTATTCTTCATTCCCATTAATGGAAACATATTCAAAATAAAACATGGATTCTTTCTTGACACTTCCTTGACACTATCATCATATCATGTACCTTTCCCTTGACCTGTGAAAAACATTTCAATAAAACTTGGGATGAGCACAAAAAGCTCAGTATGGGTTATAAAAACATGGAAAGGAAACATGGGTACATATATACATAAGAATGAAATCATACTTTACCCATAAAACATAATCACTTTAACATACCTCATCAAATCATGAATAAATCATAGAAATCATAAGACATAAAGGTAACTTGAGGCATTCATAACATTCTTACACAGGGAGTAACCCTCTTGGTTACGTTTGGAATACCCATCACAGTATATTCCATAACATCTATTCGGAGAAACATTAACATTTCACTCCTTCGCGTTACCCAATGCATTGGAGAGCTATATCGGGCTCACCCGCCCTTAGTTTATCACGGAACCACTCGTCTTCAAAATAATGCCCAAGAACCTCAACATAATCATATCACATAAAACATGAATAAAGGAAACATAACATTCCCACCTTTCAATCACAAGATATCAATACAACACATTGATATAAAAACATTATGAAAACCATTTTCGATACCAAAATAAAAGAAAAGTAAAACATGGTATTTATTTTTCTTTTAAATAGAAGGTATGGCTTGTAGAGGAAGCTGAAACTCAAATAACGGTCACGACGGCGGAGAAGTCGTTGCCGCCGCATACGTACGACAAAAACATTCCATTTTGTCGTTTAGTAAACGCTTCGTATAAAAAATATTCCTTTTTAATAAAAATAAAAGTCAATGGGGTTTATACACCATATAAAAGAAAGTTGTGTATAAAATAAAATATGCCTCAATGAAAGGAGATTGAGACGAAGACCCATACCTCGTATCCGACTTGACCCGACCGTTCTTTAATCTCCTGAATAATAAACTTGAGTTAATATCTACTTGCTTATGAACCTTTTTCAAGTTCATTATTCCTTTTATACCATGTTATGAACATCATGTAATCATTTAAGTTAATAATGTTCATTTTTTCGGTATTTGGTTCTTAAGTCAAAAATAGACTTCTTACATTTACATGTTGTTAATTTGGTCAAAGGTTCATTATATCCAGAATGATATTAATGATTTGGATAACATATATATTATATATATTCATCATATACATGTATTTATAATATTACATCACATTTAGAGGTATGAAATGAAATGCACCGTTCATGGAGACGGTAAGTCGTACGTACGCATGAAAGCAAATTCCACTTCTATTACGTATTTTCTGGAATGGAATAATAATGATATAATAGTATATTATAATTCCAGTATAATAACATATATAATATAATTAAATTTATCCTTTACACATCCCACATATGGTATTAACGAATCAAATCACTTTCAGGGGGCGGTAGTCCGCACTTCTTAAAATGAAGATATCGTGTTTACCCATAATGGGAACCATAAAGTTATGCCGAAAATGAAAAAAACAGAAGCTTAAGGAAAAAATAAACATATAATATTTCATATATAAAAATAGTGATATCATTATGGCCAGCTTTGAAGGTGTTAAATGAGTATTGAACAATCATCGTTTCGGGAGGCAGAATTTCGCCATCCACGGAAACCGTATGTTATTTAACCATTTGATGTAGTTGTGTGAGAGTGTAGCTCAAATAAATCTTATAACAACATCCTAGTATATTGAAGATACTGGTTTTGTTACAAAAGAAGTAAAAAAAAGAGTTTAGGGGGTTAGAGAAGCAAAATAAAACAAATGAACATGAGAGAATGAATTACCTTTAAAAGTGTAACTCATTTTGATTTGATCCTAAAGGATTTCTTTGAATGGATTCTGCCCAAAGGGAATCCTCTTGGATGAGTAGTGGGATGTGGAGAGAGTAAATGGGCAGGGGTTGGCCGAGCCAAAGTCTTGAGGAGTGTGTGAAATGAGGTAGAGGTGGGGGCCTTTTATAAGAGGAGAGGAGGGGCACTTTTGAAAAGTAAAGAAATATTACTTTATTTGAAAATGTGTTTCGGTTTTAAAAGGACCCAAATTGATATAATTAGTGGATAAGGTGATAAGGGTTCGAAATCCACTCATCCAATTGGTTTTGGACATGTGTAGTTCATTGATTTTACATTATCTTTCCATTTTATTTAAATTGTCAAATAATGATGTCATCACTTCATCATTATTATGTCATAAATAATTTAATTTATATAAAGTCTAAAAATTATAAAAAAACTACTATGATTTAGGAACTATTTTTATCTTTCCAATGAATATTTATAATCAAAAATATGATCTTTATAACCCCATGTAAAAATTGTTTTCGTAAAACATATTATGTTTGTGTCATTTTTACTTTTACATTAATTAAAAAGTTGTTTATGTCATTTCCCAACCAAAGTGGATCCATGGGGTCCCCAAGTTGACCCATGGCTTGTCTTGGTCTTCCATGACATAAACAATGAGGTTAGGACATGTGTCAAGCTCATCTTATTATATTAAATAATTATTTTTACCTTAAACTACACTAATTACCACTAATCGCGATTAAGAACTTAATAAGTTACTATTCACCAAAAAATTATTATAATCTCATTGAACCACATTTTACTTCTTAATGAATACCATGTATGTCGGATTTTTGAAATTCAAAACACAATGATGTCAAAATTTCATTTAAACGGAAAAATCACTTTTTATAAGTACAACTTAGTGGTTTCACTATTCATCAAAAATTGAAGTTATTCAGAAAAGTACCAAAAATTCACCCTAAGCTATATTTGATATTCCAAATTCAAAAATGAAGACTATTTTAAAAAATTCAAAGCATATAAGTCACATTCATTTATTTAATAATTAATTCCTGCTGTCAGAGCAAATAGCGTTTTTTATGAAACAATAAGTATCAAAAGATTGACAGTAGTTTAAGTCAAATTTCAAAGTGAAATAGATTACAATGACCACCATTGTATTAAATGGTAAAAATATATTCATATTACACATTAAGACCAATTCAAAATATAATCAAATCATATAAATAAATTAGATTAAAAAGCAGTTTGATGTAAAATGCAGTATTTTTCACTATTAATTAAAAACTGAACATTGTTAGAAAAATACCAAAAATTCACACAAAGTTAATTTTGATGTCCCAATAACAAAGAATAAGTTTATTTTGACAAACATAGTTTATAAAATTGTCAAAATATAGATTTAAAAAGGGTTTTCCATCATAAGGCAGTAAAACAATCTTTTAAGAATATTAGTGTATCCCATGCTTAAGATTGAATTTATTTTCATTTTAAGCCTCTAAAACACTATCGTAATCATTAATAGAAATAGATAAAAATATATATTATTCATTACTTATGTGAGATGTTACATCCTTCCCCCCTTTATAAAATTGCATCCCCACAATTTATTTACTTATCGAATAAATGGGGGTACTTATCCCTCATTGCATTTTCAGATTCCCATGTTGCCTCTTCAATCATGTGGTTTTTCCACAAAACCTTTACCTAGTGAATCACCTTATTCCATAACACTTGCTCTATGTGGTCAAGAATCTGGACCGGCTGTTCCTCATAAGATAGGTTCTCTTCGAGCTGAACTACCTCTGGACTCAAAACATGAGATAGATCTGGCATAATCTTTCTCAACATCGAAACGTGAAAAACATTGTGTACCTGAGATAAACTCGGAGGTAAAGCCACTCTGTATGAAACTGATCCAACTCTCTCAAGAATTTCGTATGGTCCAACGAACCTTGGACTCAACTATCCTTTCTTACCATATCTCATCACACTTTTCCAAGCAGAAACCTTGAGAAAAACATGATCACCTACCTCAAAAGATAGATCCTTCCTCCGGTTATCCGCATAACTCTTCTGCCTACTCTGAGCTGTTCTCATGTGTTTCTGAATCAGCTGAACTATTTCTGCCATATCTTCTACCAATTCTGGTCCCATAAACTTCTTTTCACCCACTTCATCCCATAAAGATGGAGTTCGACACCGCTTCCCATATAATGCCTGAAATGGTGCCATCTGTATACTGGAATGAAAACTGTTATTATAAGAAAATTCAACCAAAGAAAGATGTTGGTCCCAACTTCCCTAATAATCCATAGAACAAGCTCGTAGAATATCCTCCAATGTCTGAATTTTTCGTTCTCACTACCCATCTGATTGAGGATGAAAAGCTGTATTAAAATTTAATTCAGTACCCAACGACTTCTGAAGGCTTTTCCAAAAGTTAGAAGTAAACCTGGGATCACGATCCGATACAATGGAGAGAGGAACACCATGTAACCTGACTATCTCTTTAAGATACAAACGGGAAATTTGATCAAGAGATAAAGTATCTCGTATAGCCAGGAAATGAGCAGATTTGGTCAAGTGATCAATAATAACCCAGATTGCATTATTACCTCGATATGTCTTCGGTAATCCAACGATAAAGCCCATGGATATATTCTCCCATTTCCACTCTGACACTGGTAAAGGCTGAAGCATCCCATTCGGTAACTGCCGCTCTGCTTTAACCTGTTGAGATGTAAAACACTTCACAGTAAAATCAGCAATATCTCTTTTCATTCCATCCCACCAATAATACTCCCGTAGATCTCTATACATCTTAGTACTACCCGGATGAACTGAAAACCAAGAACTATGAGCATCACATAACAACTCTCTCTTCAACTGTGAATCACAAGGCACACACAATCTCTTCCCAAATCTCAAAACACAATCATTATCAATGTTGAATTCAGGCAAGATACCTTTCTGAACCAGCTCTACTTTTTTCTGCAACTCACTGTCTTGCTTCTGTGCTTGCTTGATTCTATATGATAGAGATGATCTCTCTGATACCTGAAACAAAACAGAAGGACTTCCTGCACCAACAACTTCTATGCCAATGTTCATCAAATCCTTTACCAAAGGATCATGTTCCAAACACAACATTGTTAATGAAGCATTACTTTTTCGACTCAAAGCATTAGCCACCTTATTTGATTTTCCGAGATGGTAATGAATTGTACAATCATAATCCTTGATTAATTATAGCCATCTCATTTGTCTCATGTTAAATTCTTTCTGAGTGAATATATACTTTAAACTTTTGTGATCGGTATATATTTCACACTTTACTCCATACAAATGATGCCTCCAAATTTTTAAAGCAAAAAAAACAGCAGCTAATTCCAAATCATGTGTAGGGTAATTTACCTCATGATTTTTCAACTGTCGTGAAGAATAAGCAATTACCTGATCATTCTGCATTAGGATGCAACCAAGTTCTTTCAATGAAGCATCACTGTATATAACAAACTCACTATTCCTGGAAGGTAGTGCCAAAACTGGAGAATTCACCAATCTTCTTTTCAATTCTTGAAAACAATCATCACATTCTTTTGTTCAGAGAAACATAACACCCTTCTGAGTTAGCTTAGTCATTGGACTAGATAACCAGGAAAAATTACTAACAAACCTTTGGTAACAGCCACCAAACCAAGGAAGCTACTAATCTCGGTTACATTTGTGGGTCTTGGCCATTCTTCCACAACTTTTGTTTTTACAGGATCAATAGTTATTCCATCTTTAGAAACAATGTGACCAAGGAAAGAAATTTGTTGCAACCAAAACTCACACATGCTGAATTTCCCATACAGTTTCTTTTATTTTTAGGTTTGTAAGATAACTCTTAAATGTCTTTCATGCTCCTCTTTACTTTTAGAAAACACCAAAATATCATCAATGAAAACCACCACAAACTTATACAAGAACTCATGGAAAATTCTATTCATTATGTCCATGAATACAGTAGGTGCATTGGTTAGCCCAAAAGGAATTACTACAAATTCATAATGGCCATATCTCGTACGGAACACGGTTTTCGGAATATCTGCCTCCTTTACCTTCAGCTGATGGTACCCCGATCTCAGGTCAATCTTTGAAAAACACTGAGCTCCCTGGAGGTGATCAATAAAATCATCGATATGAGGCAAAGGATATTTGTTCTTAACAGTGATATTATTAAAGGCTCTATAATCAATGCAAAGTCTCATAGAACCATCTTTCTTTTTAACAAATAAAACAGGAGCACCCCTTGGTGATGTGCTAGGTCTAATGAAACCATTCTCTAATAAATCTTGCAATTTATCCTTCAACTCTAAAAGTTCAATTTGTTCTATTCGATAAAGGGGTTTTGAAATTGGCTTAGCATCTGGAACTAAGTCAATAGTAAACTCAACTTCCTGATCTGGTATTATTCCAGGCAACTCATCAGGAAAAACATCAGCATACTCATTTACCACTGGCACATCATTAATCTGAACAGTTCCTTTATTTTCAACGACGTGTGCAAGGTAACATTCATTTCCATCTTTTAAAAGTTTCTCAGCCTCTTGATATGTTATCAAAAGTAAGGGTTCATTCCTGTAAACAAACTGAAAGTCTTTCTGAAAAGAAACTTCTTTAGCTCTATAGTCAATCTTAGCATGATAAATAGAGAGCCAAACCATACCCAGGATAACATCAAACTCTACTAGAGGTAGAACAATAAGGATTGCAAGTAGGTCCTTTCCACAGATAAGGGTAGGAAGATTATTATAAAATTTTTTTGCCTCCATATTTCCCCTAGGTGTTTTTACCAAAAGTTCAGGAGTCATTTTTTGAGATGGTATTCCCATTTTACTAGAAAAGGTTTCAGAGATGAAAGAATGTGTAGACCCCGAATCAAAAAACACACTGGCATAATCTTAAAAAACAAACAAAGTACCTGATACAAATTCATTTGATGGCCCGACATCTGTTGAAGTAGTTGCAAAGGATTTCACCACCCCTTTCTGCTTGTAGTCTAACTGATTCCCATCACTCAAGCTCTTTTTCGGACACTCTTTTGCATAGTGACCCATCTCATTGAACTTATAACATTTCACTAACTATAAAGCAAATTTGTTATTACATTCACCTTGATCCTTTTCAGTGAAATCACGAGCCTTATGTCCCATCTTACCACATCGTTAGCACTTTCCCGAATTCAGAAGTCATTCCCCATCATGATTTTTTCCACTTTTATCACAAACATGAAACTTAGTTCTCTAACCATCAGACTTTTTTGAAGAATTCTTACCTTTCTCCTGCCACCTCGGTCTCTTCTTCTGTTGGTTGTTATAGAACACTTGGTCATCGGCAAACTCCATTTCCACCTTCTCAGCATATCGAACAAGCTTTTCATAACTTTTAAACTCATGAGAAGCTAATGCCCATCGATATTTTGGATTTAATCCTAAGTACAAACGATTGATTTTACTATCAAGGTCTCGGATAAAATTTGGAGCATACCTTGCCAATCGAGTGAACCTTTCTTCATAGGTAGCCACTGAGTCTTCCTCTTGCCTCAATTCCAAGAATTGTTTTTCCATCCTAAGTCAAACAGCCTTAGGAAAATACTTCTTAAGAAACATACCTTTGAATTCATCTCGGTCAAGAGAATCAATCTCATCGGCGTCCCTGATATTTTTAACCATAGACCACCACTGATCTGCTTCACCCTCCAAACGGTAAATAGCAAGACTAACCTTTTGATTGTCTGAACACCCCATGACATCAAAAATCTTCTACAGTGCTTTAATCCACCCTTCAGCTAGCACAGGGTCAGATGATCCTCTGAATGATGGGGGATGTTGCCTCATGAAATGTTCCACCACTGACATGTTCCTCTGTGGTTTATCTGGCTGATCTCATGCATGGATACCACCACCATTTATCGCTTGAGTCAACTGTGCCATTACTGCAACAAACTGTTCAGTTCCAATTCCGACAATCTCAGGATGCTGATTTGGAGGGTTATTTTCTTCTGTATACCTTCCTAGCACTGCTTCCCTGTTTCCTCTGTGGAAAACCATTCTGAACAAACATGTCTTAGATGAAGCAACATGGTAATATTCAAATTCTATATCACTTCAATTTGACCATAAAAAAAATATTTTTGGATAATCATTTAATAGATTTCTAACTCCTAAAGTTATCTAAACCGAACTCTGATACCAACTATAAGGCCCTAGCCTTAATCCTTACTTAATCTTTAGTTATTAGAAGATTACACATTGAAAATCTTTTCAGGTTTAGAGTTTTAGAGAATTAGATCATAAAACTTGCATTACATTCCACATATAAACAATGTGGTTACATAAAGATAGTATTATTCATTCCCATCAATGGAATCATATTTAAAATAAAACATGGATTCTTTCTTGACACTTCCTTGAAACTATCATCATATCATGTACCTTTCCCTTGACCTGTGAAAAACTTTTCAAAAAAACCTGGGATGAGCACAAAAAGCTCAGTATGGGTTATAAAACCATGGAAAGGAAACATGGGTACATATATACATAAGAATGAAATCATACTTTACCCATAAAACATAAGCACTTTAACATACCTCATCAAATCAGGAATAAATCATAGAAATCAGAAGACATAAAGGTAACTTGAGGCATTCATAACATTCTTACATAGGGAGTAACCCTCTTGGTTACGTTTGGAATACCCATCACAGTATATTCCCTAAAATATCTTCAGAGAAACCTTAACGTTTCAATCCTTCGTGTTACCCAATGCATTGGAGAGCTATATCGGGCTCACCCGCCCTTAGTTTATCACGGAACCAAACATCTTCATAATAATTCCCAAGAACCTCAACATAATCATATCACATAAAACATGCATAAAGGAAACATAACATTCACACCTTTAAATCACAAGATATCAATACAACACATTGATATAAAAACATTATGAAAACCATTTTCGATACCAAAATAAAAGAAAAGTAAAACATGGTATTTATTTTTCTTTTAAAAAGAAGGTATGACTTGTAGAGGAAGCCGAAACTCAAATAACGGTCACGATAGCAGAGAAGTTGTTGTCGCCGCATACGTACGACAACAACATTCCATTTTTTCGTTTAGTAAACGCTTTGTATAAAAAAGTTTCCTTTTGAATAAACGTAAAAGTCAAAGGGGTTTATACACCATATAAAAGAAAGTTGTGTATAATATAAAATATGCCTCAATGAAAGGAGATTGAGACGAAGCCCCATACCTCATATCCGACTTGAACCGACCGTTCTTTAATCTCCTGAATAATAAACATGAGTTAATCTCTACTTTCTTATGAACCTTTTTCAAGTTCATTATTCCTTTTATACCATGTTATGAACATAATGTAATCATTTATGTTAATAATGTTCATTTTGTCGGTATTTGGTTCTTAATTCAAAAATAGACTTCTTACACTTACATGTTGTTAATTTGGCCAAAGGTTCATTAAATCCAGAATTTTATTAATGATTTGGATAATATATATATCATATATATTCATCATATACATGTATTTATAATATTACATCACATTTATAGGTAAGAAATGAAATGCACCATTCATGGAGACAATAAGTCGTATGTACGCATGAACTCTACTTCCATTTCTATTTCGTATTTTCTGGAATGGAATCATAATGATATAAGAGTATATTATAATTCCAGTATAATAACATATATAATATCATTAACTTTATCCTTTACACATCCCTCATATGGTATTAAAGAATCAAATCACCTTCAGGGGGCGGTAGTCCGCACTTCCTAAAATGAAGATATCGTGTTTACCCAAAATGGGAACCATAAAGGTATGCCCAAAATGAAAAAAAAACAGAAGCTTAAGGAAAACATAAACATATTATATATCATATATAAATATAGTGACATCATAATGGCCACCTTTGGAGGTGTTAAATGAGTATTGAACACTCATCGTTTCGGGAGGCAGAATTTCGCCATCCACGGAAACCGTATGTTCTTTAACCATTTGATGTAGTTGTGTGAGAGTGTAGCTCAAATAAATCTTATAAAAACATCCTAGTATATTGAAGATACTGGTGTTGTTACAAAAGAAGTAAATAAAAAGAGTTTAGGGGGTTGGAGAAGCAAAATAAAACAAATGAACATGAGAGAATGAATTACCTTTAAAAGTGTAACTCCTTTTGATTTGAGCCTAAAGGCTTCCTTTGAAAGCATTCTGACCAAAGATAATCCACTAGGATGAATAGAGGGATGTGGAGAGAGTAAATGGTCAGGGTTTGGAAGAGCCAAAGTCTTGAGGAATGTGTGAAATGAGGTAGAGGTGGGGGCCTTTTATAAGAGGAGAGGAGGGGCACTTTTGGAAAGTAAAGAAATATTACTTTATTTGAAAATGTGTTTCAGTTTTAAAAGGTCCCACATTGATATAATTCGTGTATAAGGTGATAAGGGTTCTAAATCCACTCATCCAACTGGTTTTGGACACGTGTAGTTCATAGAGTTTACATTATCTTTCCATTTTATTTAAATTGTCAAATAATGATGTCATCGCTGTATCATTATTATGTCATAAATAATTTACTTTATATAAAGTATAAAAATTATAAAAAAACTACTATGATGTAGGAAATCTTTTTATCTTTCCAATGACTATTTATAATAAAAAATATGATCTTTATTACCCCAAGTAAAAATTGATTTCGTAAAACATATTATGTTTGTGTCATTTTTACTTTTACAATAAATAAAAAGTTGTTTATGTCATTTCCCAACCAAAGTGGATCCATGGGGTCCCCAAGTTGACCCATGGCTTGTATTGGTCGTCCATGACACAACCAATGAGGGTAGGACATGTTTCAAGCTCATCTTATTTTATTAAAGCATTATTTTTAACTTAAACTACACTAATTACCACTAATCGCGATTAAGAACTTAATAAGTTACTATTCACCAAAAAATTATTATAATCTCATTGAACCACATTTTACTTCTTAATGACAACCATGTATGTTGTATTTTTGAAATTCAAAACACAATGATGTAAAAATATCATTTAAACGGAAAAATCAGTTTTTGTAAGTACCACTTAGTGGTTTCACTATTCATCAAAAATTAAAGTTTTTCAGAAAATTACCAAAAATTCACCCTAAGCTATATTTGATATTCCGAATTCAAAAATGAATTCTATTTTACAAAATTCAAAACATATAAGTCACATTAATTAATTTAATAATTAATTCCCGTTGTCAGAGAAAATAGCATATTTTTATGAAACAATAAGTATAAAAAGATTGACACTAGTTTAAGTCCAATTTTAAAGTGAAATTGATTCCAATGACCACCATTGGATTAAATGGTAAAAATATATTCATATTACACTTTAAGAAAAATTCAAAAGATAATCTAATCATCTAAATAAATTAGATTAAAAAGCAGTTTTGATGTAAAATGCAGTATTTTTCACTATTCATTAAAAAAATGAACATTGTCAGAAAAATACCAAAAAAGCACACAAAGTAAATTTTGATGTCCCAATAATAATGAATAAGTTTATTTTGACAAACATAGTTTATAAAATTGTCAAATTATAGATTTAAAAAGGGTTTTCCATTATAAGGCAGTAAAACAATCTTTTAAGAATATTAGTGTATTCCATGCTTAAGATTGGATTTATTTTCCTTTTAAGCCTCTAAAACACTTTCTTAATCATTAATAGACATAGATAAAAATATCTATTATTAATTACATACTTGGGATGTTACAATGGGCTGTAATGGCTTGAGGTATTATACCCGACGTATGATACATGTTATGCGAGCTGTGGTGGCTCCCAGAAATTACCTGGTTACTTTTGGTTGTGAGGATGGTGTGGTGCTTCGCCCAGGTGTCTGCCGGAAAGCCTTTGTGGTGAACGAGGTGAAGATTGTGGAGCTTAGCCCAGGTGTCTGCTGGAAAGCCTTGGAGAGAGATGCTCAGGACGTATGTCGTTGGGGCAAAGCAGCAAACTAGTGGGGAAGTAGTAGTGGGGTACCCTTGATATTCTTTACTATATGTTATATTCTTGTATGCATTACTTGGTGAGAGTATCCATGGTGAGGTTGGGAACATAGTATACCTGTTTAGGTGACGAGTTAGTTTCATTTGTTGTTCACTGGGCTTTATCATTCTTTCTTTACTTTTGTACGAGAGGCTTGGGGAGGATCCTACTGAGTATACTGTTATACTAACCCTATGTATATATAAACAGTTTTTCAGGTCACTTGGAGCAGGTTGGGGATCAAGCTGGTTACTACTATCTTGCTGTTGGAGGAGGGGATGTTCGGGCTTGTGGTTTCTGTCGTTTTACTTTCTTTTGGGTACTTTTAGTTTCCCCTTTCAGTTGTAGTACTTTTTCATGAAATTTCATATATGTACTTGGTTTCCTTTTATATTTCAGTTCTGAGTTGGAGTTGATTGGAGTCTATTCAATCTCTATCTTCTTCATGTGTTCTCTTAGATGGTAATGCCTCCCATTTGTATGTTTATTATACCCTTGGTGCTAGTCGCCAACCCGGGGCCTACTGGAGGCGGGACTCGGGGGGTCATTATCTCTCTTCTCACATTTCCGGCCCAGGAGGGGTACACTTTGTGGGGAGGGGGTTGCGACACCATCAACCCTAAACCAAATTATTTCTCAACCATAATTTCAAGATAAGATCCAGAAATATCAGTAAAAAAGATTCTTTTTTACAGAATATGTTTGAAGCTGTGAAGGATGGGCAATTTCCTCAGTTAAATATTGATCAATAAGGTGTACTAAAATTTCATACAAGAATATATTTTCCTTATACTCTTGAAATAATGATGGATCTGATTGATGAAACTCATAACTCTACTTTCACAATACATCCTGGAAGAAAAAAAATGTATAGGGACATTCATGATTATTTTTTGGTGGATAATACGATAAGGGAGATTACTAACTACACTTCAAGGTGGCTAGTATGTCAACAAGTGAAGGAAGAGAAAAAACATCCTAAAGGGGTATCACAACCACTACCCATACCATAATGGAAGTGGGAAAATATCACAATGGGCTTCGTCACTAGTCATCCGAGAACATACAATGGAAACAATGTGATATGTGTTATTGTGGACCGTCTCACACAGACTGCGAATTTTATCTCCATTCGGGAAGAATTATCTCTTGATCAAAAATCCAGGATTTATGTGAAGGAAGTGGTAAGGCTTCATGGAGTTCCATTTTCTATTGTATTTGATCCTGATCCAAGGTTCACATCAAAATTCTGGAGAAGCCTTCAACATGCTCTGTGCATTGAATTGAAGTTCATTATTTCCTAACACCCCCAAACTGATGGAAAATCAAAATGGAATATTCAAAAACATGAGGATATGCTGAGAACATTCTCAATGGAATTTCAAGGTGGATGGGATCAACATCTCCAATTAGTTGAGTTCTCTTAAAACAATAGCTTCCACCCATGAATTCAAATGGCACCATATGAATCTCTATATAGGAAGCGATGTAGAACTCATACTTTTAGGGTTGAAGCTGGTGAGAGAAATATTATTGGGACTGATGTTGTGCAAGAGATGACAGAAAAAGACCATGTCATCCAATAACACAGTTTTTAGTTTTGGTTGTTTAATGACATCATTAAGGATGTAATAATCATGCAATCATTCTGGTTGAATTTTGAATAGTAAGATAATGTATGAGGTGTCTCAAGTGGTCAATAATATGGGAAAATAACATGGTAAATCACATGGTTTTAGAAAACATTGATATACAATTTCCTCTCTCATCAATTTGTTTTTTGAATTTTTATGTGACGTTGTTCGGCTGTCATTTTTTTTATAAAAGGAATCACATCTTCTCTTTTTTTTCATGTTTCCTTATGATGTGGTATGTCATTATAATTTCCATACCATGTTATTATATCCATGTTATTCTATATTTATACTATATTATAAGTTATTTATAAGTTGGTAACTCTTGTACCATCTCTTTTCAATGTTTTCTAAAACCATGTTATATAGGCGTTATGCTGCCAAAATTTCGCCTCAATATTTCTATCTCTTTATCACTAGAAATTCTCTTGTTTTATTTATATGAATACCCATACCTATTTTGATTCATTGGGAATTCATAAATATATAAATATTATGTATTTGATTTTGGAATTGAAATACATATAACCCTCACTCCCTTTCCATGGGTTAAAATGACAAAATGATATTTTTTAAGAACTTTTAAAAAGTCACAATATTGAAATGAAACCCATTTCATTTCATCTCCATTGGTTATTTATGAAATTTTTTATTATGATCTATGTGGATCACATGAAAGTAATTAAATATTAAAGGTGTGTCCTGAGAGTGGTCCAATTCATTGGGTAATGATTTAATCTCTAAAGATGACATGTTTTACAAAACCATTGTGAATATCCTTGGTGATTTTTATGACACCATGGGAATGGACCGTGGTGATATGATCATGAAAGTCTAAATGAATTTTTTTTCTAGATATTCAATTTATATTCCATGTTCTTTTCATTATGATATGACTATACTTCTATTAATTTTGTCTTTATGTTTTTATTCATGTTCTTATTGATATCACAAGCACATGGATTCCCTTGTTTACCCTTACTGGACCTTCTTTTCACCATTTCCTTTGATGTATGTCTCCATGATATATGATTTAGTAATATTACATAGGATTAACATTTTATGAATACTTAAAAGTGGTTTAGAATAATGTTTTATGTTTTTTTCATGTATTGTGTTGTTGATTTACATGATGCTAGACTTTAAAGATCCTATGATTATAAAATCTAAAGAAATGTTATGTAATAAAAAGGAGGGATTCCATAATCAATAATTCTTTATTGAATTTTTTTCCACGTGTTCACTGTTTCCTTTATCATGGAAATATGAGTTCAGTAGATACTTGTATATTTATATTGGTTCCTTCATATTTATTATGATATATATATAATATATGTTCATTATATTAATATTCATATTTATTTGAACATGTTAGAGATAGAATAATGAATTACATTGTTCATGGAGATGGTTGTCCATAAGTATGCATGATCAATGTTTTCATTTTTTGACAGATAGTATAAAAGAACAGTAAATATTAATTGACCTTTACAAGATTTTAATTTCATCACATACATCAAATTTATTCATTAAATTATTCATCATTACTTTCCATAAAAAATATAAATTATAAATGATTCAAATCGATTCAGTGTGGTGGTAATCCTTATATACTTATGATCGACATTATCGTTTCCCAAAAAACTAGATTTTTTTATAGTAGACATGATATTACCATTCCAGAAGTAGAATAATGTTAAAAATATCATATATAAATATTAAACCCATTATAATACCCATCCATAAAATATGTTTATGAAATATTAATTACATCACTAAATGGAGATGGTAAGTCATATGCATTATTAGGAGATAATTTAACATCTAGTTTGATTAAAACGATTTTTTGTATTAGTTTTTTAATAATTTTAATAAAATTTTATAATATTTATTATATATATGTTATTATCTTATGATATATATAATATCCTTAGGTGAGGTAAATAATAATAAAAATGAAAGATATGAGTTATAGGGATTACATCTTCTTTGAAACGTCTTCTTATAATATCATCAAAAAAGCTCTAGGGATTCTGTTTTGGGATGAATTGAACATATATAATGTTATTAAATAAGTGTATAGGATATATTTTATATTTTTTGGAGGTATAAGGATCAATGTACTATAAATACATGAAGGATTATGTGTCCTATAATTGAATTGAGTGGAAGATTTGAAAATTTTTAAAAGATTAAATTAAAATAAGTTAATTTCTAAGAAAAATGATTCTAAATGTGTTAGAATATGATTATATGGTTAGATATGGTTTATCCCCATTAACTAATAGATTTTAGATACTTTTTAGTTTTTATTTTTATACATTATCATTTTTACTTACACTTTGTTAACAAATTATAATTATAGGTTTAGTAAAATCTTTTTCAATATTATAGTTTAGAAATTTTTATTTATATGTTAAAAATAAGACCATAAATTTTCAATTTCTATAATTATGGAATATATTATAAATATAGTAACTTATTTATTTATTTCTATGAATTTTAAATAATTTAACAAAATATTGGTTTTATAAAATATCATTATTTTAAAATTTATCAATACAAATATAATTTGATTTAAAATTTATAATAAAAAAGATTGAATTGAAATATAATCTTTAAAACAATAATAATATTTCCTAATATACTATTAAATTTGATTAACACTATAACCTACTCAAATTTAATTAAATTTACAATTTTTTAACATCATTTCATTTATTTTGTGATTAATTGAATAAACACACATTTGAAATTTGGTAAGCATTTATGGTAAATATATATTACCAAAAAATATGAATAAATTTACTATATAATTGTAATTTATTTACAAATATAAATGATGTTATGATTTATTAATAAATTATTGTTTCACTATGTGAATACATAAATTATATAAAAAACAATGACAATTAAATTTATTTTCATTCCATGATTAAAATAATATATTAATAATTCTCATGTAAAATTGTCTTTTAAAAATAAAATATGTTCCTTTGGTATTAAGGATGAAATTTATAATATCTATTAATAATCAGGATATGTAATTAATAAATTTTCAATTAATTTAATCTACACCAACCTGGTTGACTTCTTTCCAAGGTGATGAAATTTAATTTAGTTTTTATTCATATTGACAAAAAATTAAAATGGATAATGTAAAAAAATTGATACTTTTAAATATAAATATATAATTAAATTTATATAATTTAATAGTGATAAATTTTAGAAATTATTTTGATTGTGGCAATAAGAAAATTATAGAAAATACATATTTTTAGAAAAAAAATACCTTTTTAATCATGAAACTATAATTATTCTTACCATATGATTATAAATATATTTGGGGAATGTATAAAAAACAATTGAATTAAATATGACACACATTTCATTAAATTGATTCACCAATAGTTTATAATTTATTTTATTAATATTAAATTACATTTTTTACATGATGAAATGTTTTTTAATAAAAAATCTCTTTTATATCCAAATAATTTTTGTTTTAATTGTAATAGGCTGATAAATAATGAAATTGATTATTAATATATATAAAAAGTTTTCTAAAAAATTATTTATCCTAATTCATATCCTCAATCTAATTAATTGTAGATAAATTATATTTTGATTTATAAAATTTTAATAGCACATCGAGGGTCTTATGAATTCATTGTTGCGTGTAACTCTAGAAATTGATGGAATAAAACTATTTAAAGATAAATATTTCATAAAAATCATGGGGTATTACAATATACCCCATTAATGTGAATTATTCCCTTAAAAATAATCACTCTAAAAGAAATATTTGAGGACAAATATTCCTCATTAGATACTTGTGTACCCATGTCGCTTCCTCAAATTGATATGTTAACCACATTACATTTACAAGAAGAGTAGACTTGTATTAGAACACCTTACTTATATGATCCGTAATGTATTTTATTTTCTCTTCCTATGAAATATATTTCTCTTGTAGTATGATCTATTTTTTTATACATGTGAAATACCAGATCCACACTTCCTTATGAGAGATACATGGGACGCATCATGAACTTTATAGATATATGATGGAAGTTCTAATATATTTCCTTCCATCTATATATGATCATGAATATAAAAAAGAATTAAATTCATAGGTATTAGTTTTACCTTTTTTAAGATAATAATCAAACTATCCAAAAAGATATTTTTTAAAATTCATTTTCACCAACATAAAACTCTATATCGTTTGAAAAAAATTCTACAAAACGTTTCAGCTGACTATGAGTTTATCTTATATGATTTTTAATAAATCAATCCTTTTCTATCATTTCATAAAAAATTTCATCTCACAATAGATTTAATTTTACAAATTCATTCTAGTATGTTAGAGTTATATATTTTATGGAATATATAGGGCCATAAGGATCCATATGAATACTCGAGTAAATGATATTATGTTGAGAAAAATTACAAAAAATAAATGCATTGATACAACTGTTATATAAAATCCATTGAGAAAAATATCAAGATGCCTTATTCAGTTAGATTGATCTTCTAAAATGATCATATATTTAAGGATAAAATTAAATAAATAAACACAAATTTTTATCTAGTTCCTCCTACATTATTCTCAAAAACATATATATAAACCATAGATCCAAATAAAAAAAATTTCTGGTATTGTATGAAATATAAAAAATTACATGATTTAAAATAGAGAAAATTAACCAAGAGAGAAATATTATATAATCGAAAGTAAATGTGATGACTTTGAGTGGGGATTGAAAATAAAACAAATATAATTATATCCTTGAGATTTATTGGGGTGTCATATGATAAATATACTTGTTGATGTTTACCCATGTCAATTATAGTATGGGTATTTATTTTAAACCCCGGCTTACACATCTGTCTCTCTAATTTAACATGATGGCATATCGATAACCATGAAACATAATTCCGAGTATATCAATTTATGATATCATATTAAAATTAATCTTAATAATGACTATATGGAATCATACATCCATAATGAATATGAAACTAAAAACAATGAGATTCATCCATAGGCTCCTTTTTCAAATTTTGTACCATTGGGACACATACATGAATGGAGAATCTTATAATACCATCACAAATGTTTTTTAAATCATTTAAAATTTTATATTTTTTTTATTATCCTCATATTTTTTCTATACTATTTTAATTACTATATAAAAAGATAGCATAACACTCATCTAGAAAGTATAAGATTAATCCCAATCTATTAATATTTCAAGATAAATCAATTTATATATTAGTAAATATAAGATAATTTTCAATCCACAACATAATCAATCTAGAATGATACATTTTAATTCGAATATATTTCATATTATTCAATTTAATAGGTCTCTAATGAATTAATATGTAATAATATGTAAATATTTACAACCATCTTATCTTGCATATGTTCAATTTTGTTTACATAATTCACATTAAATTTTTTTGATTTCTATATATTTTACACATTTATCCAAAGAAATAATTCCACAAAATAATAAATTAAAATATTAAAATATCTAACTCTAAGTCATGAGTTGAAAATTTTCATCATGATATTTTACCTGTCATGTAGAGTATGTTATAACCATATCATTTCTGGTGATGAAACAATGCAATACAATCATTTATATAATAGAATATATAACAAACTCTTCATAACTATATGGTAAAGTAGTTAGAGGTGTAGAGACTACCCTTCTATTTAGTTTCATAAAACATTCCTCCCATTCAACCATCCATATTAAAATTATAATTTTCTATGCTAACATGGTATATGTGTTTTATATCTGTAAAATATTCCCAAAAAATTATTGATAAGATCTATCCAAAAAAATTGTGGATCTCAATAACAGTGGTTTTCATATTCTATTTTAAACAAAATTTTTATTTCAATGACCAACTGATATATCCCCAACTGAGATAATTAACCCCAAAAAATAAATTTTACAATGGAAAATTTGAATCTCGGTAAATTTTTCATCAATATTCACAATTCATAGGGTCTAAAAAACAAAAGTAAATTGATATTAAAGATAATCCTTTCACATATAATGAATAATAATGAAAATAATGTAGAATTAAAAAATCATATCAATGTAATATCAAAATATTATATTCAAATAAATATATGAATATTGTGTGGGAATTATTAAGACCAAAAGGAAACACAATATATTTCTAGTTTCCATAACTTGTATAGATTACTTTCAGGGGAATATTCTCCTTCATGAACAACAATATATGTATCCATAATGAAGAAAAATCATGGAAAATATTGACCTATGAACACTATTCAGATATGTTATTATAATAGGGTATATGGTACTTATTCATGTTAGTGAACATGTAATGTTATTTTTCAATTAATGAAGAACCTTATTGATCTGTGTTTCCGTATAAAAAATAATATATTCCCCACAAGGTGAAAAAATGAATTGAAGGAATCCCTTGCTAAAATTATATTGTGGTTTCTTCTTCATTTATTTCAAATAAATTTGTTCCACTCTACATGGATTCATAGAAATAGGTTTCGATATATTTATGAGTACAATTGAAAACTGAACATCAGGATTTAGAGGAATACTAGAAAAACATTCAAAAAAACAATTATAATCTTCTACATAATATGAATATCACTGATTATGATTTTATCCCAAAGCATATGAGATAAATACCCTATTGAAATGGAATAATTACACATATTATGGATGCATTTTCCATTAAATGTTAATTTTTTTAATCACACTTAAAGGAGATCAATGTTAGGTTTTTAATATGGAAGAAAAAAAATTAATTTTAAATATTTGTGTGATTTATGTATATATATCCAATCTAGGACCAAAATAATATCGAATTAAATAGGATTTCGAAAAGAATTACATATATGATATATATTCCCACAAACATTAACTAGATTTGAATCATAGGATTGGGTTGATATCTTTAAATAATGATCGGTTTTTACATCAAACACAATATCAAAATTTTTATGGCACCATCATTCCCTTAGAATGTTTTTAGACATAACAGATAGGGTAGAACCATAATTAAATAAGACATTAGTAGTTATAAATATGATTGTATTTGTATGTTTCAACACATTTTATTTGTACAACACACTCTAAATAGTGACTTCAAGATATTTATAATTTTTATGGGATTAAGATGATTTCAACATCGATCATTGTTTTAATTTTTTAATTTTGGAACTTGTAAAAATATTTATCATACACCTTTAATATTAAACATTGGAGTGTGTGTGATTCAATTTGTACAGTAGTACCTATTTTTATATAATTAGAAAACATCATCCCATCACATCAGAATTTTATTTACTAATGAACTTATTTACAAAACATGAATCATTTACTATTTAACATAAGATAATTTTACCAATGGTTTCCCCAACACATCAACCATAATGGATGGAACATATTATTATCTCTATTTTTTCTAGAATATTAATTTAATTAAATTTTTTTATTCTTATCAAGAATCATGATATTAATTGGAAACAAAAATATCCAACTCTGAGATTATAGAACATTAAAATATTCTTCAATGCAATCGAAGTATCATATAGCTGATTCCCTTTAGATATATTGTTTTAGGCTAATACAAAACTGATAAAACATAATTTTAGGTAGTATGAAAATTCCAAAAGCATATGTTATAATTCATTTAAATTTTCGTCATAGATAATAATAGATTCATAAAATATAATGATTAACTAAAAAAATTATTTCCCCATTATCATTATAATAATGTGAGGAATGTACTTATTAAAAAATAATTTTTTAAATTCTACCAACATTATATATTGTATTTCCCCTTTTTCTCTCATGTTAATGATAAGTGCCTAAAATAGATCTTCTTTATATTACATATGATAAATTTCTAGAATGGAATTATCATCATATATCCCCTAAATAATAGATAATATTTTTTGAATTGTACTTATAAAATTTTCAATGATTAATGGATCATTTTATGAACAATTATAATACATATTTTTCCTCTTGAATGAATCAATATAACACAATTCCATTATTTTTTATTTTAATATATCAACATGGTACCTAACATTATAAATTTTTGGGAGCATAAAAAAATTATTTTAAATTCTAACTCCTATAATAGTTGTTTGATAAAGAGGACCTTCATTGCATTTTACATCAAATTGATCATTAATAAAACGAGTTTTGTTTCTATTCATTAACTAAAACCAAAGTGAATGGTCTGAAAAAAATGCCATATTGGTAAACCATGTGAAAGATCATTTATTTTAGGTTTAAATTGATACACCCTCTTCTAATAAACCTTATATTTATGTTAGGAAATTAATGATCATTATAAATAAATTATGATTTTATCATATTCATAATCATATCACAAGGGTTCATAATTTTCTTTTTCCTAGATTCCAAATTTTATCTAAAAATTAATCGTATATCAACTATAAAAACAAATACTATTATTATTACGATATTATATCTTATTCTAAGAATAATCATTACATTACATTTTCACCCATTATGAAATCATTTAGGTCTATTATATTTATAAAAATGTAAATATAAACAATTGTTTCATAAAATAAATATATTATATCACACTTATTTATCCATAAATATCAAATTTCTTAGTTATATGAAACATAATAATTTTTTTCATAATATGTTTAAATGATTCAAAATAAAATGATGAACTCAAATTCTCAATAAGGATTAATAAGGGACATATCAATGACCACATAAGAATAAAATGATAATAATTGTATAATTACATGTTTTTAATGATTGAAAACCACACCATATAAATAAATGATCATAATAATATGTCATTTCAAAAATCATGTTAGTAAAAAATAAAAAAATAAAAAATGAAATAAAACAAAATGAGGTGTGAGATAATAAATTAAAATTATTACATGGAATTTTTTCATAAACATAAGAATGGAAAATCATTTAAATAATAATAAAGGCTATTTTAGAAGACTATTATATGGGAATTAGTTTTATCCCCAAACCAACATTGTAGTCAATTTTCAATCCCAATAAAATCATTAAGGGAAATGTCTCATAATGAACAGGGATTACTATCATTATAGGCATATTTATCCCATGTGATATCAATATACACCAAATGAATTGGAGGGAGATATAGGTTCTATCAGTCAGATTATGAAAATCATATATATTAGTTATAAAGGATTATAAAACATTTACCATATCAGAACCAATGATATGAAATAGATTTTATAAATATTTCTTCAAATCATAACCATTGGAAATAAAATGGGGTTTTTAAACTTGTCATATTTTAATCATAATAAAAAAAAAAAATATAGATAATAAAAATGGTAACCACAGATCATATCACTATTAAATTATATGCAACATCATAGGATGTCATAATATATATAATATGGTCTTTAAAATCACTTGGAATGATTCTTTAGAAAAAAATTCCTTTTAAAATCACATTGACTTTTCAAAAATATAAAGTTATAGATGAAAATATATTCATTTAAGAGAAAAAAAGAAAATTTAATTTTTTTCTCAAATATAAAATTTGTATTCAGGCATGGAAAATGTATTTATTCTTTATCTATTTAAAAACATTTGTTCCAAACCTTTTTTCAAATGTCTCAAAGTATCTCATTTGGATAATTACAGAATTATTCCTTTTAAATAGTTTTTAAAGAGTTAATTATGGGTGACATTGAATTTTAATAATCACAGGATAATCGAAAAAATATTATTCAATACCTTTTTTTTACAAAATATCAATATGGGAAAAAAAATCCTAACAAATACCTAAAAAATCTCTATTTTTGGATTATCTATTAATTAAGACCAATATCTCAAATTCAGAGTTATTTTAACGAACTTTAACATCATCTAATTTTTTTTCAATTTATTTTAATTGTATTCTAGATTCATTTACATACATAAAATTACATATATTATTAGTTTTAAAATTTCAACACCCCATTATTAATAATTCCTTAATGAATTTTTTTCTGTTAACTATTTCATTTTTCATGACTATTTATGTTCAGTAGTTACACATAAATTAATTATTTGAAATCATATAATTGATAATTACTATGATATAAATATAATAACTCATAATTATATGAATATTTTTAGTCATTATTAAAAGATAGAGATAAAAAAATAAATCATACCATTAGGCAATATGTATGCATGGATAATGATTTCATTTATTGACGGATGAAACAGAATAAATGTATGTATAAATTAATATTTATTGGATAATTATAAATTAATATAAATAAATTATATTAAATTTTTTAATTTTATTACCATACAATTAAAATATAAAAGAATAATGACCCTCATTGCTTCATGGAGGTGGTAGTTCACACGTACACCCGAGCGAGATTGTAATTTCCAAATTAATTCGATGGAAAGAAGGTTAAAATGTTATTATCATTATAGTAGTATAATTATTAAATTTATATTATAAATAAAAATTAAAACTATAATAATTCACGCTTAAAGAATATGGTGGTGGAAATTTTTTTGTATCTTCTATGTGGAGATGGTAATCAATACATACACACAGGTGATACATTATCTTATCATTTGATGTGAAGGATGATATATAATAGTTTCTTAATAATAAAAATATAATTTTATAATATATTAGATAATGAATTTATCATTTTATGATAAATAAAATATTTTTATAGGAGTTAAATAATTTTATAAAAGAAAGTTATTACTTAGGGTGATGACATCTTCTTCAAAATTACTTCTTTAGATCAGCTCTAAAAGGATCATGGGATTCTCTTATGGGACTAACAAACCTATAGAATGTGACTATGTAATATAATTATTTATTTTCGATGATATGAATTTACTTATAATCCTCAATGATATGTAAAGAAGTGGCTGTATGAGGTTTCTATTATAATTTTGGGGAGGCATAGTATTTTGAATTTAGGAAAAAAATTAAATTAAAAAAATTAATTATCAAGAAAAATGAGTCAACTAGAAATTACATAAATGATATGGTTGGATATTGGTGTAATAAAATAAAATAATATAATATAAAAAAAAATTATGTCATTTTAAACCTTTTCATTTTGATTAACCCTTAAAAAACAAACTTAAATTTTCGTTATAGTAAAAATATTAATAATATTAATGAAATTTAATTCAACTTATAAGGAAAAAATGGACTGTAAAGGGTAAAATAATGAATATTAAGACCATATCATAAAAAACATGTCTTTTTTCACTATTTTTATTTTTTAAATAATATAATAAAATAATTTTTTTATAAAATATCATTTTTTCAATTTGGAAAATACTCATTTAATATGAATTGATAGACAAAAAGAAAAATATTTAATTCAAATACAACATTTTAAAACAACATTAATATTTTTCATTTCTCAAATAAATTAATTAATAACCATAATGAAATTAAAGTATATAACTTATAAAATTCTTATTGTTGTTTATTTTATTTTCTCATATAAATCAATAAACATTGTTTAGTCATTCCATAAAAATTTAGGTTAATTATAAAATACCTAAAAATAATAAAAAACATTATATCATTAATATAATTTCATTATTCCCAATATGTATATTAATATTAATTATTAACTTATTTCCCCCTTTTGGAACACATAATGGATATTTTAAAACAAAAATAATGAGACTCTAACTTTCTTTGAATTAAATAATTTATAAGTCAATATCATGAGATATTTTCCATTAGAAAACAATATATTTATAAAATAGTAAGGTGTTAAGGGTAAAATTATAGGCAAACAATATGAATTAGAGTTAATAATTAATTCCTTTCCACTTTTCATTAATCTATTTTAATCTGATTTACCCATTAAGGAGTTGCTAAATATTACCATGATTACTATTTATATTGAAAAAATTAGAAGACCTTATTATCCAAATTTGGACCTCATGATTATAAATATATATAAATATAATAAATTAATTTTAATGTTAGTGATAAAAATGAAACCAAAACATTTTTTTTAATCATATCTTTTAAATAATAAAATAGGATTTATTATTATCTAATATTAAAAACATATTTAATTAGTGTTTAAAACATTTTATCAATTATAAAATGCGTGAATTTAATTAATGTAAATCACCAATAATGACTAATTTAATTTATTCATATAAAAAATACATTTCATGAATAAAAACATTTTGAAAAAAACTTTTATATCCAAATTATTATTTTTAATTATAATCATTTGAAAACTAATGAATTAATTTTATAAATATTTAACTATAAGTTTTTTTCATAATATAGTTAGAACAATTTATACCATCCATTAAAATGACATGTTGATAACCTTAAATTTAAATAATAATATTTATATAATATATCACAGTTCATTTAATCTTGTTTTCACGTGTAACAGAACCTATCGAATAAATAAAATTATTTATATAGAAATATTTCACAAATATATTTCTTGTTGTTACATTAATTACTTTGTATGGATATTAATAAAAAATCTTCATGAGTATTTAACTCAAATGATTGAGCAAAATATCCATTTTGATTATATGAAAACTATTATGGAATATTTTGATCTCTTTCTGAAAGGTTTTAATTTAATTCCCCAATATCATATGGTTTAGTTTTCAATTTAACTCATATGTAGTGTAATTATAATATTATAAATACCCAATTTAATAGGAAAAATTAAATATTATGAATTGAAAATGTTTTTAAATTAGAATTTATATATGTGTTTTATACACCCATGTTCCTCACTAGGGGTGAAAATAGAATATTTATTAAGAATAAGGATTGATAAATTAGTATTTTCATTGATTATAATAGATTTTAAAAAATAAATACCCTTTAAAAGAAAATTAATTACTTGTTCATTCATTAGTGAGCGGGTCAAAACTTCTAAAAATGAGACCATAATTTCAAGAAAATAGTTTAAAAATATTATTTAAACAATATATACTATTATAAAAGTTATAAATGACATTAATACATAGTTATTCCTTTTATTATTTTTAATTACCCTTATATATTCATGTATTTGGTTGGTATTTTCTATTGAAATTACCTCAAAAAATTTGAGTTAGTGTTTCAATATGATATTTACATAATTTTTATGAGTAAAGAATAACATCAATTGAATTTTTGGAAAAATATTAATACAATAAGATATGAACAATTCTAGACATTATTTTGATAGAGTGAATTATTGATTTGTAAAGTATCTTTCTTTGCTAATGTGATAAAAAAGAAGGGTGTATTGATAGACCCTTGAAAAGAAAATGTAAATGAGGATTGAAATTTACCAACTTCCATAATAGGGATACATATTTTGATTATATTAGAGGGATACTATATATACATTGTGAGAAATTTATAAAAAATATTAAATCAAAAAAACAAGTCAACTTATAAGGGATTCATGCCCCTTGGTATAGATGAATGTGAAGGTAGTTTTTTTAGAGTTGTAAAGAAGGTTGAATACTACAGATGCACACACACTGTAGTGTATTTTATAAATTTATATGATAAATATGGATGAATTGAAATATTTATTGAGGTGTATCCTTATTCATAATTATATTGTGGTAGCCTCCTCCCTAGAATAATCAGTGATATGTCTGAAAAATTAAATGACACATGATTTAGATATAACTTCTATAACATTTTCAATAAATATTAATGGGAGTTATCTCTATGAGAAATATTTTGATATATATAATATTTGAATGATCATAAAGTAAATATTCACATAGGATGAGTGTAACATGCTTCAAAGATAATGGTATAAGTGGAGAAAGTACTATAACATTCGAATATAATACCACAATTGGAAGGAACACAAGGTGAACGATGCTAAATGTATGAAATACCATGAAACACTATCCATGATAAGGATTTAATGTGACCCAATACTGATGGATATTAAAAGTTTGGACTTAGAAAAAAATAGGGTAAACCCTATCTTAATATTATGATTGTTCATCCACCCAACAATATAATAATCAGGGAGGCACTAAATAAGGATAAAAAGAAATCTATGAATATGTGAAATATTATATAGTTATTCATTGATAACTATTGATTTATAATATTAAAGAATTAAATATATTTCAATTCAATATCATAATTTTTGTAGGATTTATTAGATGATGTACATGAATAATCATTATCCATATATACTACAAGAAAGAAAATATATAGTGATATCATGGATCATTTATTGTGAGGGAGCATGAAGAAGAATATTGAGGAATATATATCTCGATGGTTGGACATGAGGAATTCAATTATATATGTTAGAAGTACAAGGGGAAGATGAAACCCTTACTCATACACATTAAGAAATTAGAAAACAAAACTATGGTTTTCTCTTTTAAAATCCTTAATACAATTTTATGTTAACATTCTATTGTTTTTTTGATTGTTTGTCTTATGAATTCATCAACCATTATTACCACTTGAGAGTATTTTCATAGGATCAATATTCTATGTTATATATAATGGTGTTGGTGACGCTATATGAAGTGCATCAATTAGTTCTATCTAATTAAGATAAGATTATTTCAATAAATTTATTATGAACTCTTCAACATTCATTGGATATATAAATTTTATTTAGAACAACCTGTCCTCATTAAAATGATCATAATTAAAAATATACCATCAAAAACAATTGACGAAATATCGAAATCAAAAAAAAATTATTTCAAATGAGTTAGGAATTATTATCATCATGTGGAAGAGGTCTAATATAATAATAGTTCCAATTATTGCATTAAAATAGAATCATATATAGATCTAGATTTATATTGTTGTATAACTCATAATTCATGGGATGAATCCATTGAGTATAGCTATAAGGACTATATTTTACTCATGAAATGTCATAGAATAAATAAATAATTTAGTAAAATATTAAATATGTATATATTTTACAGATTATATATTATGATAACCATTAGTGGGATTTATAGTTTCACTATAGATACAATGTATTTATTCAAATATCATGGCGGAAGATGGTTATGTGGTTTGAGAATATTTGAATATTGATCATGAGATTAAAAAAATAAAAATCTAGATCTATAATCACACATAGTCCAAAACATATCATTATTCACTTAAAAAAATTATATCATAATGGAATAATGTGTTCAATGTACCACTTTGGTGGATGTACATACTGGATCCACCGCATTTACTAAAACAATATGTTGTATAACTTCAACATGATATATGTTATGTGGAACAAACAATAAAGCTCTTGGATTATAGATATTAATTAATATGAATCAATTACACTCATCAAGTTATTTTTCACTTGGATAAAAACATAGTTGAGGAAGATTCAAGGTAAGATGAAGATTTAACTAAGTAAAAGGATCCTCATAGATTCCCAACTAGGAAATTATATCTCAAAGTTGATTTGTTAGGGTGGGTATGGGATAAAATATACAACAAATATTTTTATTCCATGAATATGTGGTATTATATTTTTCATATAAAATTGTTGACTAAAATGTATATATTAAAAATTATATTATGATATAATATTACATTAAACGTTAAACCCTCAATAAAGAGTCAATTTATAATTTATGCTAATAGTCTTACTTACACTAAATAAAAATGATAAAATTGGGGTTATTATGTTAGTAACCCAACTGATATTGATTAATAAGGATCTTTAAAACTAATAATGAAATGAATATGACATTTTAAAACATTAATAAATGGGTAATGTATAATAAAAACTATAACTACTATAATGTATTAGTAATATGAAAGGATAATGGGTAATCATGATTTCATCAAAATTGTGTCTAAGAGAATCCACTAGTCTATGTACTTACATTACTTCCCAAATATTCTCACATTATTATTGAAATCTATGTCAATTAGCTAAAAAATAGGTAACCCGAAACTATATTTAAAAGTAACAACCCCAAACCACATAATGGTCATGAAATAAATAATTATATAATATTACCCAGATTGGTATAAATAAAAAACCAACTAAAATTTACAATAAAAGAATAAATTCCATATATATTATCCCATATCATTTTATAATTGAAACAAAAATAATTCACATCCTCATTCTTGTCATGAGAAGGTGAAAAAAAATTATAGTTGCAATATGATCCAGGTTAAGGGAATCAAGGTTTATCCTTTCTCTTCCAAAATAGTATTATTTAATTTCATCAGCATTGGATACATTAAATTGAAAGCAAACTTCAATATATGTCATTTATCATTCATACATGAAAGAAGACTCCAACCCAATTTATATATGTTGAAATTTAGATATTTAGAAATGTATCAAATAAACCACATTATTTCTCCAATGTTATGAAATAAATATAAATATACAAAATATATACATTTCTAACATAATTCCAAAACCATGTAATGTACAACATTAGAATATACTCTTCATTATTTTGATTCAAAAAACCAAAAGATAGTTGATGTTCCTAATATAAAAGACCTATATATTCGGTGATACTTCCAAAAATTTAATGACATAGATACTAGGGGTGGGTCACTCAGAATTTCACCATACTCCATCATTCCATAATGGATGAAAAAACACGATGATAATGAAATTTAAATACTGGGATATTTGTTTTTCTATGATACCTATAAACCCCAACCAATCCCTTGGTACTATTGAATATTTTTTACCTACATACATACTGCCACATAGTTCTCTAGGTATAATATATTAATGTTTCGATATCATAAATTAAATGGGCACCACATTCACCACAATTGTAACATGGAAATAATCATTTAAAACACCAATCGAATTGTTATAAATTAAAATATACTATGACATTAATTTATATTTTTATTAAAGGAAGCATTTCAGAAGTTTATTTTCACGAACCAATTCGGGTCGCCATCCGAACCGACACCCGACCCGGCCCGCGGCAAGGCCCGAAGGGCATTCCCGATCCCCACGGGATGGCACAAGTGCCCGGGTATCAAAATAAACTTTGGGAATGATTTACCCGAGTAAACAAATATAAGGCAGCCAAAAAAATAAACCAAACAAATGTAAATGTTGGAGCCAACGTGTCTTTACCCAAAAATAGGTTTTTGAGTCACATGTATCCAAAACCCAAAGAATACTAAAAACAATGTGACCCAAAACCAACCTAAGAACTGTCACTCGGAGTGAGGACGCCACCCTCAGGTCATCGCCAAAACGCCACGTAGAGAGGCATGCTAACAACTTGAACCACTGCTCCCAAATGTTGGACCCTTACCTGTATCAGATGTAAACAAATCTATATACACCAAAGGGTGTAAGTAGGGTGTGAGAAATCGCTCAGTAAGATATCACCATGAAATGATTCCACACACAAATATCAAAATACAATACATTTTCAATGATAAATAAAAGGAATAAAAAAAGTTCTTAATAATGTAAGTGAAAAATGGTTTTCATAAAACGACCTTAAAGGAAAAAAAACAGTTAAAGGTAAACACATGTTTGGACAGTAACTCGAGTGACATATCACATATCACTATGTGCGCAAGGTAACCGGTAGCACCAAAGGATGGGAGAGGCCCTATGGGTACTAGACACAGGTGGGAAACTAGAACGTCATGTCTCGGTGAAACGTGGCTTAGATGGCCACGACCCTCAGATAACGTGGAGTAGAAGTCCATGAACCTCAGAACGCGTGGCTTAGAAGGCCACGACCCTCAGACATCATATGTTTAGTTAGTGTTGAAATCGTTAATCCTGTCAGTGAAACAGGGTCAAGTCATCTCCAGAACACCAGATCAATAGTCCTAGTCCCCCCACCTAATACCCCAGCTTCCCTCCTTGTGATCACCTAATTCAATGCACACATAACATTTCACCTGCACACTGATATCCTTTTTGAAAACCACACGCACACCAAAAAATTTTGAAATTCAAACTACACTTCTTACCTATTGAATTAAACTATGTACATAACTCAACGAAATCACTTTGAAGATTTATTAAACAGTTTCAAACATGTCGCAAAAGTTTTTGAAGGGAAAAAGTCACTCAAAACCCATTTTTAAAATAAAACATATTCTGACGCATGCCAAAATATAAAGCGCGTTATCTGCACTTTCTAACTCACACACTACACTGTTTACAAACAATAATAAACAGTCCAAAGTGAGTTTTCACAACAAAATTCATGAGAATATCTTCATCATAACTATAAATAAATAAATTCACAATAAAACTCAGTCACATACAATTCCATAGTATGTCAAAAAAATACACAAAAGCACTCAATTAATTATATAAGAAAGAAAATGATTGTAAATTAATAATTGTGTGTTGAACCACTTACCAGTGTGTTGTCAGCTTTGAAAAAAGGTTTGCAACCCCAATTGCACCTCAACGCGCAACGTAGAGAAAAATTTGGACCCTAAAATAGTATACTAAACCCAAAACATCAAAATTGGACCCCAACCAAAGGAAAACCCTATCCAAAAAATTTTATCAAATGGGAAGAACAACAAAACAAGGTGAAATGCACCTGCGGCGTGAGTGCGAAAGACCGGTCGGGGGTCGTTGGAGAGTGTCAAGGGTTGTGTAATGCCGGTAGATTGAGAATGGAATCCACGGGAAGCTTGTTTGATCTAGGGAGGGTGAAGGGGTCTCAAAAAAACCTATAAGGGGCTATTTTCTGGTGTTTCAGCTGGATAGGGGCGCATGCGGACTTCGGGATGGGAGGAACCGGGGTGGTCGACGGAATGGGAAGAGTGGTGTGAGGAGGGCCGTTGCGAGGAATGTTTGTGCAAGGCTATTGGAGGTAGGAGGGAGGGCGGCCGAACGAGAGGTAGCAGGGACAGTGCGGCCTGGTCCGGCGGAGGAGAAAGGAGGGAGGTGCGTCCCGATGGTCTGCTGGACAGAGGAGGTGTGATGTCGCCGGTGTAGATTCCGGCCGAGGTGATGCTGGAGCTTATCCGGTGAGAGGGAGAGAAAGAAGTGACCAGGAGGGAGAAAGAACAAAAAGGTGGGGGGATGGTGTTGTTTCGGCTAAAGGGGAAGGTAGCAGGGGGTAGCAGGGAGGTCGGCCGAGCGGGGGTAGCAGGGCGGTCGGCTGAGCGGGAGGATCACCAGGGCAGTCGTAGGAGGGAACAACGCTGGTAGGTAGTGAGGGAGGCCAGTCCGAGGATGCAGGATCTAGTCCGAAGGGAGGAAGAATACCAGGCGACTGCTAGGGTTTTCGCCGACCAGGTGAGGGGGGGGGGGGATGAAACAGTTTCAGGTGCGTACTGCACTAACTTAGCAAAGCGGTTCGCATATTCCATCATTCTCTGATCCCCTTGGGAAATATCCATGAACTCCTGGGATCAAGTATAGGCAAGGAACTCTGGACAATATTTCACATTGAAGATAGCTTTGAAATCTTTCCAACTCATATGCTCATGTTTCCCAACCTCAATCACGGATTCCCACCACTTGGGACTGGATCCATCTAGCTGGAAAGAGGCACACTTTACCCTGACTTCCTATGGCATGTCGAGGAACTCTAACATGCGTTCTATATTTTAAATCCAATCCACTACCTCCGGAAGATCTGAACTACCTCGATATTAATGCGGTTGGTTCTTCAGAAACTCCTATGCTCTATCCTTCTTCGGGCCAGATTCTTCCCCACTAGCTGGAATTGGAGCAGGGGATGGAGTCGCCCCATGTCCTAATGTCTGGACATCTCAGACCACGGCTTCCACAAATCTCTGATAAATCTGTGAGGGAGAAATCTCCCCAGATTCCTCTAGTGGGTGCACATAAGCTCTACGGGGAGGCATCTTGCTGCAAGGGGCAACAGGCATAAAAGAACATCATCAATACACCTAATCCAAAGAAAAGTAAAATATTCAGCAAAATATGTAATCTTTAGTTGACCAAATATGCAAAAATAGCATCATGTCCATACTCATCTTCCCTGCATGATGTTCGTGCACAGTCTTCAGCCTGCATGTCCCACCTAGAAGAGAAGTCAAACAAGCATCCCAACATCCCATGGTGACTCAGGGTCTGTCACGAGGCGTGCTGGCTAGGCACCCTACTCGTAACCAGAATTATGTGCCCTGACAATTGTCTAACCGGACATGTCCCAAATAAAATAACTCAGACATCAAAATAAAACCTGCACTTTTATACCATTTTGTAAATAACGAAGTCGGGTCGCCATCCGAACCGATGCCCGACCCACGGCAAGGCCCGAAGGGCGTTCTCGATCCCCATGGGCTGGCACAAGTACCCGAGTATCAAAATAAACTTTGGGAATGATTTACCCAAGTAAACAAATATATAGAAGCCAAAAAAATAAACCAAACAAAAGTAAAAGTCGCAGCCAATGTGTCTTTACCCAAAAATAGGGTTTTGAGTCACATGTATCCAAAACCCAAATAATACTAAAAAAAAAGGTGACAAAAAACCAACCTAAGAACTGTCCCCCGGCGTGAAGACACCACCCTCAACTCATCGCCAAAACTCCACGTAGAGAGGCCTGCTAACAACCTGAACCACTGCTCCCAAATGCTGGACCCTTACCTGTATCAGATGTAAACAAATCTACATACACCCAAGGGTGTAAGTAGGGTGTTAGAAATCGCCCAACATGATATCACCAAGAAAATATTCCACACACAAATATCAAAAGAAAATACATTTGCAATGTTAAATAAAAGGAAGAAAAAAGTGATTAAAAATGTTAGTGAAAAATGGTTTTCATAAAACGTCCATAAAGGGAAAAAACAATTAAAGGTAAACACATGTTTGGACAGTAACTCGAGTGACATATCACGTATCACTGTGCACACAAGGTAACCGGTAGCAGCAAAGGATGGGAGAGGCCCTATGGGTACTAGACACAGGTGGGACCCTAGAATGTCGTGTCTCAGTGAAACGTGGCTTAGATGGCCACGACCCTCAGATAACATGTCATAGAAGGCCATGACCCTCATAACACGTGGCTTAGAAGGCTGCGGCCCTCAGATATCATATGTTTAGTTACTGTTGCAATCGTCAATCCTGCCAGTGAAACTGGGCCGAGTCAACTTTGGAACACTAGCTCACTAGTCCTACTCCCCCCCACCTAATACCCTGGATTCCCTCCTTGTGCTCACCTAAATTCAAAGTTCACATAACATGTCACTTCCACACTGATATCCTTTTTGAAAACCACATGCACACCAAAACGTTTTGAAACTCAAACTGCACTGCTTACGTATTGAATTAAACATGGTACATAACTCAACGAAATCACTTTGAATATTTATTAAACAGTTTCAAACATGTCGCAAAAGTTTTTGAAGGGAAAAAGTCACTAAAAACACATTTTTAAAATAAAACATATTCTGACGCATGCCAAAATATAAACTGCGTCATCTTCACATTCTAACTCAAACATTGCACAGTTTAGAAACAATAATAAATAGACCGAAGTGAGTTTTCACAACAAAATTCACGAGAATAACTTTAACCTAACTCTAAATAAATAAATGCACAATAAAAATCAGTCAAATACAATTCCACAGTATGTCAAAAAAATAGACAAAAGCACTCAATTAATTAGATAAGAAATAAAATGATTGTAAATTAATACTTGTGTGTGAAACCACCTATCGGTGTGTCGTCAGCTTTGAAAAAAAAGGTATGCAACCCCAATCGCACCTCAACGCTCAACGCAGAGAACAATTTGGACCCTAAAATAGTAGACTAAACCCAAAAAATCAAAATTGGATCCCAACCAAAGGAAAACCCTATCCAAAAAAATTATCAAATGGGAGGAACAACAAAACAAGGTGAAACGCACCTGCTGTGTGAGTGCGAAAGACCGGCTGGGGGTCGCTGGAGAGTGTCAAGGGTTGTGTAATGCCGGTAGAATGAGAATGGAATCCGCTGGAAGCTCGTTTGAGATAGGGAGGGTGCAGGGGTCTCAACCAAACCTATAAGTGGTTGTTTGCTGGTGTTTCGGCTGGATAGGGGCTCATGCAGACTTCGGGATAAGAGGAACCAGGGTGGTCGACGGCTTGGGCAGAGTGTTTTGAGGAGGGCCGGTGCGAGGAAAGTCGGCGCAAGGCTATTGGAGGTTGTAGGGAGGGCGGTTGAACGGTAGGTAGCAGGGACAGTGCGGCCCGGTGTGGCAGAGGAGAAAGGAGGGAGGTGCATCTCGGTGGTCTGCTGGACAGAGGAGGTGCGACGTCATCGGTGCGGAATCCTTCCGAGGTGGTGTTGGAGCCGATCCGGTGGGAGGGAGAGAAACCATCAACCAGGAGGGAGAAAGGAAAAAAACACGGGGAGATGGTGCTGTTTAGGATGAAGGGGAAGGAAAAAGGGGATAGCAGGGCGGTCAACTAAGCAGGGGTAGTAGGGCTGTCGGCCGAGCGGGAGGAGCACCAGGGCGGTCGTAGGAGGGTGCAGCGCCGAGAGGTAGTGAGGGAGGCCAGGCTGAGGATGCGGGAGCTGGTCCGAAGGGAGGAAGAAAACCAGGTTGCTTCTAGGGTTCCTTCGGACCAGGTGAGGGGGGGGGGGGGTGAACAGTAGCGCCGCGAGGGATAGAGAGCAAAAGAGGTACGAAAAGAGAAAAAATAAATAAATAAATAAATAAATAAAAGAAAATAGAAACAAATGAATAACAAAAGAATAAGAAAATAAATTAAAATAAAATGGTAAATGTTATTAATAAGATAATTTTATAATGGTGGTTCAATAATAATAATAATAATAATAATAATAATAATGGTGTTAATGAATAAAAATGCGCGTTTTTTAAAAAAATAAAAAAAATACAAATTTATGATAAAAAGGTCCACCCGCACACCAGGCAGGCCGCACGGCTTCGCCCGTGCCCTGCCCACTCATCGGGCACTGTCAAGGCAGTGTTCATTTATCAACGTAGATACGCACACTAGTTTCATGCTCTTCCCGCATTCCAACGAAAAGAAAATTATAAAAAGGAAACTAAACTCACGTAATATAAATAAAAATAGTAAATAATAAATAAACATACCACAGTGCGAAGTCCAGGTGTGACATATATCATCTTCAAACATGAAATGTACATGAATTTCCAACAATAAAAATCTACATCTTTTAGATATTTGTATTCTCACATGGTATTTCTAATGTCCCTTACACAAGTGTTTTGTTCTATGAATATTTTTTAATACCTACCTACATTGAGGAAGTTGAAATGAATAGTGGGATAATAACTATTCAGTATATTCATTTTACCCTAGGGGAAAGTTTTCCCACCTAGAAATATTCATCATAGAGTAACATCTTATTATATGTGGACTCCCATGAGATAATATTTTCTTTTCCATGGAATCACATCATACTACACCCCACATAGATTACTCCTTACATTGGAACTATACTTTATACTCAAATTCTACTAAAAATTCCATTCTATAATTTTATCCTCAATATGTCTCATTTTTATGACAAAATTTCAATTATCTAGATTCCATATAAATTATATAAAAACATATATTGTTCTAGATGGGAAGGTCCTATTTTATATTACTTTACCAATTATTTCAATGGCCAAAATTCTAATCTACACCAAATTTACCTCTCCTTCCTACTTTATTAACATTTTAAATATAATATCATTTGATCATTTCTTTGCATTATTATATTACGAACAATGAATTACACAAGAAATGATAAGTTATATATAAAATTAATGATTTTTTTAAAAAATATGCCTGATATTGAATAATAAAATCCCTAAAAACATAATTGCTTTCCTCCATTGATATTAAATATAGTAATATCACAAATAAATAAAATTGATAATATGTTATTATTTATTTAAAAAAACTTAATAATTATCACTAATGAGTAAATATTTTCTTGATAAAAAAATATAATTGTTAGCTCCTCAGTTTTCAATAAAACTATCAACACTATATTTTATGTTTCCCTTTAAAATGATTAGACTTATCGAAATTTTCACTCAAATTTGATATTTTATTATTACCATTCAAGAAAAGTTGTATATACCACACCAATAGAAAATTATCTCCTCAAATAAGGTGCTAATTAAATATATTTATTTTCATTCCTTACGTACATCTATCTAAACCATATGATTTTTATTAGTCTACAATGTCATCTATAGAAGGATAAATATTGTAAAAATTTAAGGGTTTATAAAACTTTTCTTCTTGAAAAAATTATTATTATTCGATTTTTTTCATTTAATGCTATAATAAGTCATACATTCTTTGTAACCTATACCATGTTAATCATTCACAACACAGGACATGACATGACTTGTGCTACATCAAATAATGAGTATCTATGAAATAACATTTTATTGTGATAATTTTTTAAAAGAGATAGTTATAACAAATACATTAGACATATTATATTGAATAATTATAAAAATATTTTAAATATTTTTTATTTTGGTTTTATATAAATATAAAATATTTATAATAAGAAATAAAAATTATTTTCTAATGTATTTAATTGCTTGAAATTGGTATTTTTGTAGAACAAATTATTTTTATGTCCTTCTGTGAACTGTAATAGTTTTTTGGAAGTATTTTAAAATTTTAATTTTATAAAATTAACATGATTTCGTAGTTCGAAATGCCAAAATTTTCTTAGGGTAAATTTTTGGTATTTTAATAAGAACATAATTTTCAGATTAATAGTGAAAAATTCAAATTTTTATTTCAAAATTTAATTTAAATCTATTTTATTTGTGTAATAAAATTATATTTTAATTTATTTTTAATGTTTAATGATATTAATTATAAATATATCAATTAAATTTTGGTCATTTTGATTAATTTAACATTAAAATTGGATATTAAAACATTCCAACATTATTAAAATTTTTCTATTAAAACACAATCGCAACTCGTATGCAGGATTAAATTTAAATTAATTTATTCTAATAAATTGAATAGAATAAAAAAAATTATTCCAAATTTTATATAATAATAATTTAAACAATATTAAATTTTTAAATTTGTTTCTGATAAAAAATAATAGTGAATGTGATTAAAATTAATTACAGTAATTTAGGTAAAAATTTGCTTACTAGAGATCTAAACCATAATTATAAGGCTCATTATTAACTAGAAAAATATATAAAATTCATTTTATGGACATATTATTACCCTATAATCCATTGTATAGGGTTGATACTATAAAAAACAGGTAAAATTCTCATTTAAAAAATTCACAAGAATGTCACTCCTCCCCTAATTTAAAAATGCACTCACCCCTCCCATATAATTACAAATATAAAGCCATTTTACCTGGAAAAATACTCATATATCTCCTACAAAAATCAATAAAATCATTATAGATCCCTACCGTTGGGGAAAATTCCATTCATGGAAACCCTTTAGGGGTTACAAAAAAAGAGTTTCCCAAAGAAGAAGTAAATCCTTCCTCAATCTCCTGTGTTATATTTTCATTATCAACCACCTAAAATATTCTTATTACATGTTTATATAATAAAACTATAATCCTAAATATATAGATATTATTATATTATATATTTTGAACATACATACAAACATACTTCCATCTTAAGGGAAATGAACTTGTCATTATTGTGTACACTGAACAACTGCCTCATAAAATGATGTTGTTTTTTACATTGCCTCCTATCATGGTTGAGAATTATGATGGAAAGTCAATTTTTATATGATATAAATATGTTATTTATTTCATATTTATCATTATAGTATTATTATATATAACATTCCTTTATTATTTCTATTTTCTGCAACTATGATAATTTCATTTTTTGATGTGGGGACTACCACCTTCTCAATGCTATGTGATTCATTCACACTCAACATGGAATGAAATATTCTGGGGTCAAATATTCTTATATGATGTTTATTAAATAATAAATAAACAGTAATTATCATATATATAAAATAATATATTTCATTTTCTTTCTTTCATTAAAAAAAAGATAATTAATTTGAAATCTTGTTCATGTGTACATATAGCCCACCATATCCATGAAATGTGTAATCCATTCAATATTTTGAACATTCATATAATACTATAAGTATATAAAAACATATATAAATATATATTATATTTATATAAGGTTTAAAAGTATGAAAATCAAGATATAAGTATCCGAACAAAAAATAAAACAAATTAAGACACATGCGAATAACAAATTAAATATTAACCAAATGGTATTATTAACAAGGAAGTTATAATAAGTGGGTAATAAAACTCCATATATGGTATAATATATAAAAATATTATTCTTTTTTATATTAATAATGGACTTATAATTATTTCAATAGAGGTTTGAATGAGTATAATAAATTTCAAGACATATGGTAAGGGGATTTCTAGTGTCACTTATATTTCTAATAGATTTTTTCCTTTTTAATCACTCATTTAATTTTTGTTATAAATATACTAAAAATAATATATTCTATGATTTTTATCCATAAATTTACAGTTATTTACATATACATTTGAACTTCTCTACTTCTTGGGGATTATGATTTTGATTTTTTCAAAATCAATAATATAGTTTTTCTCAATTTTCATTCTTCAGACTCATGCCAGGAATTACAATAATCCATGTTTTAAAAAAATGCAATGGTTATATTATTAGATAAATTTAAATTATGATGTATTTCAATTTTTTTATATGATTAATTGATATATTTTAAAAGATATTTTCCAGTTACCTATTTTTAAAAATCTTTTCAAACATATTGAATATTTTCAACGTTATTTCAAGGAAAATGATCTCAAAATGTACTATATTTCAAATATTTATTCAAAGTGTAAAAGATATTACCCTCGAGAAATGTTTAGAATAATTTTCATCATTCTTTTATTTTTTTTCAAAGAGGATTGTTTTTAAATTATTATATGTTTTAAAATGGTAATTTTAAAAGAAAATTTATGTTTCATGTGAACTGTCATAATAATTATCTTTAAAGGATGACCTCATTCATTATATTTTATGATTTAAGAGGTTTATTATCCAATTATTCCATTGATATTATTTTAATTAATGGACAATGTTTGGATATAATGATGATTCTGTAACATGATTCCATTCAATTGGTTATGCCTTGATAAATTCTTATTAATCTTGCATCCATATACAAGTTCATCAAGGAAGAAATGATTTTGAATCCTATAAATAATCCAAAATTTATTTTATGTTTAAGTCTTTATGATACCTATTTCATTTCATGGGTCATGACTTTACTAATTAGTGATAATGTGGCACAAGTATGTGTGATTTCCTAATGATATGGGTGGGACGTATATATGCCTTTAATAAATAGGGCAATGATTTATATCTCATGAGATAAAGATGGGATTCAAGTAGATGACTTTGATACATGACAAAAAGTGATGAATCCAAATCAACTATAGGAATATGGGGAAACCTTATACACAATGGGAATATAGGGAAACCCAATCCACTCTAGGAAGATGGGGAAACATGAAACCTTACATGGAAATGACTACTACTGGGGATGGTGATGTGTCCCTCCCAATACGTGTAGTCCCCATGATGTTCATTTTTATGTGTTTAAATTCTCCTTGACATATACAAAATGATATTACATGTTTTTGTGTCTAAAAAAATTCAATTTATTAAACATAAGTTATGATTTCATGGATTATTATCTTGATTCCCTTATGATTTCATGTCTTATTAAATCCCATACTTTATTTTGTGATCATTTTTACCATATATGATATATACGGTAAGATATTTTAATTTCATAATCACTTAATCATACCCTTAAACTCATGTTAATTATTACATATCTTCCTAATATAATGTAAATGATAATATAAGTTAATCTATTTTTATGTTTCCATTCCCCAAGTCATAAATATATGTATTTTTAATGATTTCTCAATGAAGCGTTCTTTTCATGATGATCATAGTAGTAGATAATTAATATAACTTATGAAATATTTTTTATGTATCTATATTTTCAAAGTCACTATAATAATACAATATTTGTGTTTCCATTTTTATAATTTTTTAACTATTATATAAAAAAATAATGTATTGTTAATGTTTTAAAAGGATGTGTACTTATAGGTTGTATTATAAACAATTATTATTTTATATTTGGAATCAACAATGTGGAAATAAGAGTGAGAACCCTAATAAAATATCTATGAATAAGTCTAAGGATAAGGAAAATGTAAATAGATTTTGGTAAAGGATAGAGTGAGTTGTTTTATTTCAATAAATCCCTACCTGTGTAAAACATGTATAGGTGGATATGAAATAGAAGTATATATGGGTAAAAACTTCTAAAACAACATATTGATATAGACTCGATCAAGAATTGTGCACAAAAACCAGCCTTGATGCACAACTGGTTTGACTCTCTCAAGGGATATTGATTGGGAATTAAAAATATCTTCTCAAACCATCATGTATGGTATAAATATTGGTTGGCTATGAATAACCTAAGATAAACCTAAGGATTCATATATTAGTGAAGGATTAATAACTTAAACATGTGAAACATGGTATTTTAGGGTCATGTGGTTCCAAACTATGACAAATATTTTTCACTATATGATATTTGGGTTAGTGAATGGATGGAACCTAAGGGAATAGAGTTAATGCTGATTGTAATAGACAAAGAAACGACTTTCCATCAGATAATTTGAATGGAACCAGAGCTAGAATGAAAAATATTATTGGAATGATCACCCACATTCCTCAAGTTCTGAATCATTATGAGCTTCTAAATAATCAAAATTTATAACAACATTCTTTTAAACCCTTACTGAGAAAACCCACTCCTTATTTTAGTGGGACTTCTAATCCACTTATGGCTGAAGTATATATCAATACCTATAAAAAGATATTCTCCATTCTATGGTGTTCAGAATATGAGAAAGTAATTCTAGATTTTTATCATTTAGATGATGAAATATAACAATTGTGTGATCTAATCAACAATATGAGTAAGAAAGAAGAAATTTATTCCATGGAAAAGGATGAGTTCAATAACATTTTCATCAATATAATCTTTCCAATTTTACCAAATATAATTATGGAATACGAGTTCCATGAGATGAAGAAAACATTTGATGAACGGGTTACCACCTACGAGGCTAATTTTACAAGACATAGGAGGTTTTATTAAGGAATTATCATATAATCCCAATCTAAAGTTGATAGGTTCTTTAGTGTCTTAATGCCAAATATCATAAGGGAATTTTCCATAAGAGACACTATTAATATCAAAGTAATTGTGTGTTGGGAAATAAATGTTGAAATAGATGTCCGAGTTATATATTAATATTTTAATTTTAATAATGAATGAATAGAGTTCAAATGAAAATCTAAAAGCCTTGATGAGAAGATGATGATCCTTAATTTATGATCAACGTGTGAAATGAATCATGGATGATGATTTCTTATGTAGTGTAATAAATGTTTTAAGTGAATGAGGGAAGTCCCTCATGTCATTGATTACCAAAATTATGGGAAGAATATAGAAAATGTTGTTAATATATAAAAAGTTTCAAAAAATTAACCTCACACACTTTTGTTATTTAAGTGTATCTTTGATGGTCATTATGCTAACTAGTTCAGAAACAAATAGTTTGGTGATGTTGATTGGTGTTAGATACCTATAATACTAAGGTACAGGGGAATATGTGATAAGATCACCATTTTTGATGAGGGGTGAGATAAAATATATGTAAAAAGAGCCCTTACTCTCCACTACTGAACTATTAATGTCATATTTGAATCAAGTTTATACCACTCATACACATATAATAATTTTTCTAACAGTATTATGATTCCACAAAAAATATTATTTTTGGAATGATATGGGAAGACCCCTTATGTTATGATGATTTAATATCATGGTTAAATTTCCACTCTAGTATATGGTTGTTTGAATGTGCTTCTTGAAAATCTTGTCATTCTTATTTTAGTTTATTTTGATATCATTATAGTCTTGAAATGATTTACTCTATATAAATCCCACAATAATTTAAAAATATGAGAAGTTATATATTATATTATAAAGAAACTTATGATTTTATATCAATGAAAATACTTGTTTGAGCTTCTTGTAGTGGTTAAATTCAGATTCAGGGTGTTAATTCTTATTCAGAAGGCTTTTTTGTCTCAATTTGTTGGGTAGAAACTCAATATCGATGATATGAATATTGTTCAACAATCTATGTATATATTACAAGATTAGTTTCTTAGTCTTACACAAATATTTCATGTTTTTTCTTAATATAAATAATACTTGGTCCTAAACCATGTTCATAAACTCCCTATATAATCGACCAATTTGAGTTTCAATAATTGAAGGAGAAACCCTATGAAAAAAAAAATAAGGGTTTAATTCGGTCAGGTGTTTCACCTTGGGGTGAACCTTTTCTCTTTGTGAAAAAATATTGATCAATGTGAATATGGATTTATTGCCAATAGTTGATCCAGATCACTATTAAGAACATGTATAATATTCCCCATATTTATTATTTGTTTGATCAATTACACATTGTTCAATACTTTTCATTGATTTACCTTCATTCTATATATCATTATTTGAGTGTCATGAAAGTGAACATACTTAATATGAAATTCCATAAAATGTATGGAATCTATGAAAATATACTCATTCATTTTTGTCTAACTAATTCCACTTCTATATTCATGTATTTTATGAATTGAGTCTTCAAATAATACATCGATATGTTTTTAGTAGTATTTATATAGGATATAATAATATATTTAAATATAATGTATTTTCATGAAGACAAAATGATAATTTTACTAAAAATAATGAGAGAGGTGAATCTATATGAACATTTTAAAAAGTGTGAATTTTATAGATAAAACATATCATTATTTGGTCACACCATCTCAGGAGATGGTATAGCTATATATCCATTGATTATAGAGGCTATTGAATGTGGTCTATGATCACCATGGGGATAATGATTCATAGGTTTTGAGGATTATATGGATATTATCAAAGTATTGTGTAGAATTTATCTTGACTATAAATTCCTCTTACCATGTCAACATGGAAGGGTTCCAAGTAATTTTATAATGATGAATGTAAGGAATGGTTCGAGGAAAAAAAATATAAGGTTGTACAACACACCTATTCCTATATTACCGCATAGTAGAGAAGGGTTTTTAATATATTGTGATGTATCTAAGAATGGATTGGGATGTGTTTATATGTATAATAACTGGGATATCTCTAATGTCTTATGAAAATTGATGATACACAAAAAAATTACACAAATCATGATTTGGTGTTAGTAACACTAAATTTTTAATTAAAGATATATTGGTATTATCTTTTTTGGGAAATGTGTGTTAGATATATAGATCCTAATATTATAAGATGTATATTCACACATAAGAAGTTGAATAAGAACCATTGACGATGGTTATAGTAGATAACGAATTTTAAATACATAATACATTACCACCCTTGGAAAGAGAACATGGTGGATGAGGGGATGTGTCAAAATTATCATGATAAATTGTCCAATGTGAGGATTAAAAAGTATATAATATTTCAATATTTCTATAGGATTAATATGGGAATCATGATTTAAAGGGAATAATCTTATACAAATCAACTAAATGTTCATACCTCTATTCTGGTGAATATTAACGAGGCACTATAGTAAAATGTAGTGATAAAAATGATGGTTTGAAATGTTCCTATGTTTAAACATGACTATTCTGAAATTATATGGCTTAATAACGTTGTATGTGTTCCTTCAATACATGATTTAATGATTTATAATTTAAGGGAGCTCTTAATTATTCATTATTAATTAACCGTGTAATTACAAAGTTGTATATATTTTTGAAAGAATAATTCTAGTCAGATGTCATGAAGTGTGATATCGAAGAGTTATATTGTTGTTATTTTTATTCCAACATGTAAATAATAAAAGAAAAAATTATAAGGGGTAATTTCATCCATTACCCATACTATAAATGAAATTTTATAACATCACAATGTTTTTTCTCTTTGGAATCCCAATAATATTTAATGTTTTAATGATATATTGGAGGTAGTTGATTGCCTTAAAATGTCAGTGAAATTGATTAATATTATTGAAAACTTCCCTCTAGATTAGATTTCCATGTTAAGATTATAAAAGTGGTATTGTTTCTTGGATTACCACACTCTGTTACATCTGATTGGTATCTAAGGAATATATTTAGGTTTTGGATAAGTCATCATTAGCAACCTGATAATTAATTGAGTATCCACACTACCTATCATCCATAGATGGATGGTCAGTTTGAATGAACAATTTAGACCCTAGAGGATATGTTGAGATGTTTTTTTGGATTTTATAGGTGTTTCAGATTTACAAATTCCTCTAGTTGAGTTTTCTGGCACCAATATCTCTCACTCCATCATTTAGATGGATCACTATGAATCCCTATATTAGAAGAAATATTGAACTACAAATTACTGGGATGAATATGGTGAAGGAAAACTAATGGGACCTGAGAAAGATGAAGAATATAAAGATAAGGTTAGAACTATTCAATATCATATCAATGTAGCTTAAATTATTATTAAATTTTATTCTTATAGAGATTGGAATTACCAATAATTTTAGGTTTATGATAAGGTTTTTCTACATTTTCTCCCAGCTATAAGGTTATGAGGATTAGGAAGAACATGAAACTAAATACTGGGTATATTTTTCCATTTTAGATTATTGATCAAATTTTGAGGGTATAATATTTCGTGGAACATCTTCCAAATATCTCTCATGCCTTTAATGTATTTCATATATCTCTCATATGGAAATAAATATCTAATCCTTCTCATCAAATTAAAAATGAAGTGATACTATTGGAGAATTATAATTCTTATGGGGAATAATAACTTGAAGTTATTGATCATATAGAGAATGTTCTACAAAACTTGACCAATATCATAGTAAATGTTTTGTGGAGAAATTACCAGTTATAGAAAGAAATGTGGGAACTTGAGGATATAATGTGTTTTAAGTACCCTCAAATTTTTTAGAATGATAAATTTTTTGTATGAATTTTATTTTAAGGGGAATATTCTTACCCCATGAGTTTTTTTGAACATTTTTTCTCTCAAATAAATTAATTTTCATTAATGTATTGAATGTAAAGGTACATTTAGTAAAAATTTCATTATATGTTATTCCCTATTATAATTCTTCTACACAAAACAACAAATTTTCTTGAGTTACATGCAACAATATGATTTTTTGAAACAACATTTAATCATTATAATTACATAAAAAGGAAAAAACAGCAAAATTAAACACAAGAATATAAATATTAACAACTTCTTATTAAATATTATTTATAATTATTTTATATAAACAAAACAAATTTAGTATGAGACATATAAATTTTTTATTAATGTGTTTATTTGTTTTAAAATACAATTTTCTTAAAAGATATTTTTTTCTATCATTATTTGAAAAATAATTAAACTAAATTTAGAAACTATTATAGATATAATTTGGTAATAGAATTTAATTCATAATTTCCAAACTATCTCGTTGACCATTTTAGAGATTTTTAGACAAAACATCATTTTTGGATGATTAGTGAGAAATACTAACATTTAATTGAAAACTTTTATGTCATATAATTTATTTATATAGTTGAATGTTATTTTAATTTGGTTTTAATGTTTAATGATATTAATTTTAAACAAGTTAATCAATTTTGTTCATAGGAACCAATTTCATTTTGATATTGGATATCAAGAAAATCTATACAATTAATCATTTTTTCTTAAAAAATATTTCACGACCCATCGATGTTATAAAATTTTAATTATTTTCAACCAATTATGTTTTTAGAATTAAAAAAAATATATTCAATATTTCCAGTCAAAATAATTATTGGTTTCCAAAATAGTAAGATTTTTTTTGAAAATAAATTAGTGAATTTGAATAAAATTAACTACAAAGACAAAGAGAAATATGTTCTTCAAATAGAACATAACATTAACATGAACGACTAAGATGACCTTGAATTTGGAAAAAATTCCATTAGATGGTAATATTGTATCCCTGTCTGCAAATGGATTGGATTTTAATCATTATTAGATCCACTTCACATAGGAAAAACGTTGATGGAATTCCATTTTAAAAATATATAAGAATACCACTCCTCCTCCACTATATAATGGCACTCAACCCTCCCACATATTCTGACATACTGTAAAAAAATTATAAAAAAAATATTACTAATTATCCTCTATGCAAACCCAACTTCATATTAGAATCCTCATTTTGTTATAAAATCCATACAAGTAAGCGCTTCCCTGCAAACCAAAAGATGTTTCCCAACGAAGAGGTATCATCCTTCCTTAAGATCCTTTGTTTTATTTTCATTTTCTACCTCCAAAAAATTACTTTTAAATGATGATTTATAAACCAAAATATGAAAAATATATTTATATATTGTAATTATATGTTTTTTACATACTCTTATACACACTTCTCTCTAATGGGTAATGAACATACCACTCCCATGTAAAAAAACTACTTCCTCACAGAACAATGTTATTCCATTTTCCATGACCACCTATCATTGTTGGAAATTATTATAGATGACCCAATTTTTTATGATATTTATGATATTTATGATTTATTCATGTTTCTATATTATGATATAACACATACCTTCAGACTTTCCATTTTGTGTATCAATGATAATTTCATATGGGGATGTGTGGACTTCTGAATCCTCAATGAAATGTGATTCATTCACACTCTACAAGGAATATATCCTGCATGGGTTCAGTAAAAATATTTGAAATATATGAAATAATAATGATACTAGAATTAACATATATATTTACATATATATACATATAATTCATTTAATTTCATTCTTTTAATATGAAATTTAAACAGAAAAAATGTTCATATGTACGAACGACCTACCCTCTCCATGAACGGAGTATTTCATTTCATATTTCTATCATTAATAGATTTTTATAAATAAAAATATACTGAATATATAAGATATCCATATAATATTTTCCATTATTTAAATAAGTATATAATTATGATGACTAAAAATATAATAATTTTAGCCATATGTGAAAAATTGGAAGATATTAACCGAAATGTTTCCTTAACAGGAAAGTGTTAAAAATTGGGTAATATAAATCCATATATGGTATTAGATATAATTATATAGTTAAATTATTTATTTATAATAATATTCTATTTATTATTCATGAGGTTTGAATGATTACGATGAGAGTCAATACATAAGGTAAGGGGATTTCTTGTCTCACTTCCACTTCTATGAAATTTATACCTTATTCACCACTCATTTAATTTTTTATGGGCTATCTAATACCAGTGAATATATTCAGTTTTTCTTTATTAAATTCATTAGTATTAAAAAAATTAAATTTATTATATTTTTTTCATGGGTTTAATGTTTCATATTTTATTAAATCTGTATTGTTGGTTTGTCTAAATTTTCTTTCACTGACAAACATTTAATAATTTTCCAAAAAACCATGTTTTGAAAAATGTTTTAATTTTTTAAAAGGTGATATTTTAGTTCAATTTCAAGGAAAATATATTTTAATTTTTTTTGGTTTCTATTCAACCTTTTATAAGTTTTCATATTTAGTTTCATTGAAAAAAATTTCAAAATGTTTTAATGGTTATTTATAGGTCATTATGGTTATTCTATAGGAAAATCATCATAACAATGTATTATGTTTTAAAATAATTTTTTCAAAGAGTAATAGATATATTATCCATGTAATGATTTAAATTTATTTTCATGATACCATTATTGGATTTTAAGGTTTTATATAGAATATAATTTTTAAAATGTTATATTCTTCTAAAAGTTATTTTCAATGAAAATTTATGTTCCATATGACATTTCCAAATCCTTCTCCATCTAGGATTAAATATATGGATATAGTTTATTCTTAACTAGGGATATGATCCCAGGATACCATTCATATTATTTATATAAATGTTTTTCTTTTTTATTGGATTTATGATTGGGAAACCACATTATCATCATGGGTTATACCTTGATAAATTATAATGAGACCCGCTTCCTTTTATGGGATATTCATCGATGAAATGATTTTGAAACCAATATACTTTCCAATGGATATAATGTGATTAAATTTTTATGATACCCATTTAATTTCATGAGTTATGATATGACTATTTATAATCTTGTGGAATAAGTATGCATGATTTTACTATAATATTTTTGATACGTTAACTCTCTTCAATGCATTGGGTAATGATTTATATCTCATGAGATAATGATGGGATTGAAGTATATGGGGTTGATCCACTATTTTTATGGGGAAAACCGATCCACTATGGGATGATGTGGTAACCCAATCAACTAGGGGAATATTTTAAATTCCAATACACTATGTGAAGATGGGCAATATTGATCCCTTACAAAGAAAGTAATACGACTAGGGATGATTATATGTCTCAACTAGTAGGTGTAGTCCCCCATTAAGTTTCCTATAATGTTTCAGAAAAGTGCCTTTGACTTATATTGACTGATATTAAATGTTTATGTGTCTTCCAAAATTCAATGTTTTATTCCAATTATACTACTTCATGGATTATGATATTGATTCTATTATGATTCATATATTATGTATGTCCAATAATTAGGACAATATAAATTTTTATGAATTTTTATTTTCTTTTAATGATCTTATATTGTCAGGATCACATTATCATACCCTTATACCCAATAATATGGTTATATATCTTTTTTCTTAAACATAATGAGAATCTGATCTGGTCCCTTTTTATTTTTACATTCCACTAGTTACAATGATAAGTATTCTGTATGACATGTATACGAAGGATTGTAGTCATGAGGATCCTAGTATAAGATAACGAAGATCACTTATATACTAGTGTTTATGTTTCCATATTTTCAAATATAATTAATTAATAGGGACTTTGGTTGTCCATTTGAGTAATGTTTCAACTATTCATGAAAAATGAATTAATATTAATGTATGAATTGTGAGCATTGCAAAACATTATATGATTAATCATGGTGAATTTAATTTGAATGATAAAATTATATTAACAATGAGGGGTGGAATGTAAATGATGTGAAATAATAATATCTCAATAGGGGGATAAATAGTAAAGAAAATATGCAGATAAAAAATATAAGATCACTATGTTAAACACCTCCCCAAAAAAATTATCGCTCAATAATTCTAAAATGAAGGAATATCATCATAAATAATGAGTTGTATGTATATGTAGTAAAATTATATATTTTTAATATTTATTTAAAAACTATTTTATTAAAAATTAATTATTTTGTGTATTTTATTCTTCTATATGGTTTATAATGAAACAAAATGAATGTAATTTATGATTAAATCGCACACCCATAGATAATACCTCATATCTTTCATACCATTAATACAAATTTTCATCTATAACCATGGAAACATATTTACCACATTATTATTCTATTAATAATTTAAAAAACTACTACACATCATGGGGGAAGGATTAAATAAACTTTTAATGTGTTTTACCTACAAAAGGGGAGAGTAGATCATGTATCTTTTCACTATATTCCTAGGGTTATAATCAAATATAATTTGGAGGTGGAGGAATGTGTTTGACATATTTAGATGGACCATATTCATATAATTGAATTTCACATCACTCTCCCCTGAGGAAGTACACTCTCCATATACACATGGAAATCTAAATGGTCTTTGTAATTCATAATATATCACAGATCAAATGATGGAAAAACCAAACCAAATATCCATCTTTGAAATTTTATAGTGCTACATCTATTTTGGCATTACTAATCATACTTTGAAAACTTATTTTATACATATTTTTATTAATTTTTATTTTATAATTCTTTTCAAAATTATCTACGTCAATCTTATCATCAGTTTTACAAATATCCTCAACATATAGAATACTTTACTAATATAAATTCACATATTATCCATCAAAACATTTACCCACCCATATAATATTAATCATAGAATGAATTCCATTAATCTAAAAAGAAAAATACAAAATTTTAAATCAATTTGGTCCCAATAAGTTTATAGTAATTTACATTCTTAAATAATAGGAATTTCACATAATGAATTTAAATCACAAAGAAGTACACTGGAAAATGAAACATATAAACAATAACTAGAACAAATTCAATCAAACATCATTTATATTTAACCATTTTTATTGTTACGCTATCTGAAACATGTAATTGTTTCATATCCTCCAACCCCATACTCTAGAATATTGAGTATGAAATGATGTCTAAACTTATTAATATATCACTAATATTTTGATGTACAAATAAGATCAAATGTGAACTAGAATTGTGAAGCTCCACATGTCTTATTTATTTATTTTTTGACTCCTTGAAACCATAAACAAGAATTATACCCTCAGTAGTATTGTTTTCATATCATTGTGCTTCCTCTTGATTTAAATAATTTAATTCATGTACAAGAATATGATTCAATAATCACTAAATCTTCAGAAAAAACATTGTTAATACATTGTTTCATAGGTATTTCAAGAAACATACCTCTATTTTCCTATATCATACCTTAATCAACCTCTCCAAAAATTCTCATAGCCTGAAGGGCCAGAAGGCGTTCATTTTTATTGATTTTTTTTTATAAAACACCTTTCCATGTGATGAAGGGTAACCCTTCCAAGGCCCGTAGGCTTAAAGATAACATGGAAATTTAAACATAACCATTAAATTGGAGGGTATGGATAAGAATATATGAATTTATAATTATATTTTTTTCCCCAAAATTTTAATGTTTATGTTAGATATAAAATTAAAAAAGAATTAAAAGATAAAAAAAAGTTTTCAAAAAACTATATTTTTTCAAAAAGGAAATATAATCGCCATTCACAAAAAATATATTGATTTAATTATTACCAATTTTAGAAATATTTTTTGATAAAATAATATTCAATTAAATAATAATTTAAAATTTATCTTACATTGACTATCAAGTATTTTTTTTGAAATGTTATATTATTTGATATATAGAAAAATATAAAATTTAATTGAAAGCATATCTTTCATTAAAGTTATTTATATTCTAAAATTACATTTGGAATTGGTATTAAAGTAGAATTATTTTAATTATATATAAATTAATCCATTTTTTATAATAGTAATAACATTTATTGTTATATTTCATATAAAAACATGCTAAATTTTCTGACATTTTGTCATTAAAAAATGCATTTTCATCGCGTATACAGGAATAAATTTAGATTAATATTTTACACTTAAATGAATGGAATATGTTATAATTGTTTCCTTTTTGGAATCAAAATAATTAATATACTGTAAAATGAGAAATATTATTTTTTAGCATAATTGATATTTAGAAGAGTATAATTTATTTACCTAGGATAAGATAAAAATTGATTTTTGGGGTGTTAAACTAAATTTAAAATTTCTTAAATAACTGATGAACATGAATAATATCAATGATATGAAAATATTTAATAAATATCATGTATAAGATTAAATAATACACTATTTTGGACTTTATTAACTGGACCATGATTCCATACAAACTAACACCCAACCTGACACATGGCATGGCCCAAAAGGCATTCCCACCACTCACTGGCTCACAGTTATTTTCTAGGTATCAACATTTCACATTATTGGAATTATTTCCAAAAATATAAACAACAATAAAAAGTTAAAAATAATCAAGCATCATTTGATAAAAATAATCATTCCCATGAAATACCACTCTCATAAGTTAGACATTTTTTATTTTACCAAAAACAAAAGACAAAAAAAAGGATAGGAGAAACTAACTAAAACAAAACCAAAAACCTCTATGATACATGATATACAACACCCTCATGACACTCTGTCAACCCCTTTATGAAAATTATCACCAAAATCTTATTCTACCATCACCATAACAGAACATCGGGAAGCTACATGGGTCTAATATGAAAATATCAATATACATATAAGGTCGATTGTAGGGGGTGAGACAATGCCCAGTATAATATTACCCAAATAGAAATATTACATACAAAAAAATTATAATAAAAATAAATATTGATGTTTTAAGAAAGATTTTGGAAATAATTTTAATAAAACATTTTAGGGAAAAAATTTAAGAAAATCATGATTTGAAATTAAAAAACAAATCAAGTTTCATCATATGATGATAATATGAACAATATCACATGAGTACCATTGGTAATCACTAATGGTAATATAAATAGTGAATCTCGAGGATGATCATATCTCAGTGATTTGGTGTTGAAACCATAATGCACATCATCTTCCAGAATGAACCACTAAAGAGGAATCCATTAAAATATTTAGTTTCCAAAAGTCATCATTAATGATTAGTAAGTGGTATAGAATAAATTCAAGATGAAGGAACTAGGAATTTACCACACCAATCCCACTAGCATGATATTCCTTGTCCACCAACCGAGTAACATATAATTCCCATTGTTATCAATTTTATAATCTCATACCAAATTTATGACCTCTTTCCTATGAACACACTAAATAACATGTACACTCATTTATAACAACCATTTTACATAATAAACCCATATATCAAGTCCACACACGCACTAAAGAAATTTTAAAACACACATGAAACCACATACCCAATTCATATATCACAATGATGATAAAAAAAGATAGCAAACATGATACTTAAACAATTTCATTTGGTAAACTCAGATTTCAACCCATAGGCACCTTTAAACCTCTTGAAGACAAATTTCAGACCACTGACAGAATCCATAGAAAACATTTAGGAATCACAACAAGTATACTAAAATCATTCAACATTTTTAAGTCATGGAATCACCTACATAATTCTTGGAAACATCTAGAAACTTGTGGATAACCACAATCACACCACAAGAGGACCCTATAAAGAAAAGATAATTCCAAAAACATAAATATTATTCTCCATGAAATAGGATCAACCATAGGGTGACCAATCCACTGGAGAGACAAGATACCACAAAAGAATAATTAATTACCCATGAAGGAGGGAAACCCCAATGAATAATTTGATTAAATGACAATTCCTTGAAGATCTAGAAAAAATCCACCATAAAAAGAGAGAACCCAGTGGGCCACCATATTATGGAGAGGGAACGAGGGCTAAAATTTCTTGAGTGTGGATGAAATGGTGTGAATTTGGTTTAAAATAATCGAGGGTAGAAAGGAAAATTTAAAATTTTTAATCACCTAAATAGACCGTATAGTTTGGACAAAATATTTGAAAATCCATGGGGTAATAGTGTGGTAACTTCTTCCAAAGGAAATAGAGGCCACATAGTATATGAGGGAAGGAATAATACATATGCTATTGAAAATGAACCCCAGATATATCCACTGATCCATGTATAGTTAGTCGCATTCCCATGCTACATGGAATGTGTACTAAACAGCGCCACATTCAAGGGCACATAGTCTCTATTGGACTAGAGCACATTTTTCTCACTAAATGATAACCAACTATAAACAAGTAATTTCTAGGTCCAAAAAATCATTTTCGTTCTAATTAATCCCCAAAAATATAAGGAAATAATAGGAGAAAAAATAAAGAAGTAAAATTAATCAATATTAAACCATAATTGTGAAATTTAACCCCACCATGAAAACCAATAATCTTCAAAATGTCAGCTTTATGTTTAATCAGAGAATAATAATGGGAACTATTCTTTATCCCAAGAATTACTCTCCAAAGTCTGATTATTTTCATTCCCATTCTCTTAATGAACCTGAACCAATGGCATGATCTTCTTATTAATCACTTTGTCAATAGAATCCATAATCTGCACTGGTCACTCAAACACAGTAAAATCTTGTTCTAGCTCTGAATCCCCCCATGTCGACACATGAGAACGATCAAGATTAAAAAAATTTAGTTGAGGGACCAGAAAAACATCCTGAATTAACATCAACTATGATGTAAAATAGGAATATCATGCCACCATTACTAATCTATTGTTAATCTCAAAAGGTATGAAAAATCTCAGCATTAAATTCCCATTCATATAATTACGATGGTGACCCAAATGGGAATCCACATTCAAAACAACAAAACAAACTATGAGAATTCCAAGGATTGGTTCTACAAATAGATGTAAGTACTAAAGTGGCTCGAGATGTCAACAACCACTTCTAGATCAAATAGATCTTCTCTAATATCTCATGTATGAGACTCCGTCCCATTGATGCGGTCTCACCCACATTCACCTAACAAACATATTCCATCATGACATTCAATAAATATCATCAAGTGGATCAATTATTATCGAGTATTGTTACCAGACCCACATGGATATCCCACAAGCCTCTGAAAACATACACAGTTTCTAAGAGAAAGTATTCCATGATATAATTAACCCACTATATATGACCATACTTTTGAGTATGGTATGTTTTACTAAATATTATAGGATCCCATTGACTTTTTAAGGACATACCAAAATTGAGTGGTAAACATGGGAAACTATTTAAAAGAAATTATACAGGAACACCACAAAGCCTCACTACCTCTTAAAAATGTAACCAACTAAATTCATCCACTATGGAAGAATCATTGATTGGAATGTAGTGGGATGAAATTTTTCAGATGATCAATCACCACACATATAGTGTTCCCTCATCAAGGTGTAATAATTAAGATAATAATGAAATCTATGGAAACCTCATCCCACTTCTACGTAGGTATGAGTAATGAATGAATAACACTTTAGGTCCATTGTTACCCTGTATTAGACCACTAACATGTATAACACTGAGTTCAAATTTAGCTATAACATGTGTAATTTCAGACCACTAGAACTGATGACGCACATATCAAAACATCATGGTGGTCAGGGGATGAGTGAACCCTTATTAATAGTGTAAAATATTTATATCTACCTTATATAGTGATAATAGAACCACCTCATAGACCTTTAAACAAATGATCAATCTGAAGACAGTGATAAAATATATGATTCCTCCCAATCATTTAGAATCTTCCAATACTAATGAAATATTTAATCACCAAGATGTTCCTACCGAGTTAGCTCCATGAGGGAGGGTTTAAAATCCCTTAATGTATTCAATGAAATAACACTACCTCAAATTCCTTTCCATTTATGAGAAAATATAGGCCATATTATTATAGTCCGATAAGACCACAACATTATATTAAAATAGGGAATGATACCATATCTTCAATTAATTCTTTATTTATACTAACATTATATCATTGTTTGGGTAATTATATTATTTTTTTCATGTTTGGATAGAACCACACACTACCACATGATCATCCTACATCATCACACACAAAATACCCATACTTGAAGTATCATAGTAGACTGAGAAACTCTTCCCATATTTTTATATGATCAAAATGGGATTTACGGTCAAAAATCACTTATGATCCGAAAGATGGAAACTTGACATTCTAGGTTCCACTCAAACAACATCCATTTTCGGTTATGTTCTCTCACAGAAGAAGAATGCTAAGAGAACTATAAAAGGATTCAACTGTAATACCCTACCAAGAGAAAATTTATTTTTATTATAAAAAAATTATCTGGTGGATCACAATACCGTAATACACTAATCTTTTTGGGTTCCAATTAATCCCCTATATCTGAGATAACATGACCTTGTAACATAACCTCCATGATCGAGATGGTTCACATAGAAAGAATTGAAAAAAACAAGTGATCTATATGGTTTCCCAATGTAATTCTTAAAAAATTCTTATGTTCTTCATTTGTACATAAATTTACAAGGATATCCTCAATGAGAACCATGATGAAAGAATCAAGGTGTTAGTGAAAAAATATATTCATGAGCGCCCTGAAAACCACCAGATCATTCATTAATCTAAATGGAATGAAAAAATACATAAAATGGTCAAACCTGATTTGGAAATATGTCATTGAAACAATTTCATCTATGATAATGACTTCGTGATACCCTTAACAAAAATACATATTAGGGAATAATATTTCCCCATTAAGCCGATGAAAGTGTTAATCATTGATGGGAAATGGGTTTTTTATTCTTGATTGTCACTTTATTCAGCATTATGTAATTGATACACAATTGGGTTGATAAATCTACCTTCTTAGTAAATGTTACCACGATGGACCTAGGTGACAAGATCAGTTAAATGAACCCTTTGGATTATTGATCATTAAACTATGTCGCTATTTTACCAAAATGTTTTGGGGACATACAATACAAGGGAAGAGATATGGGGTGTGTTCATAGTGCCAGATCATTGGTGAAATCCAAAATCCTTTCTGGAGGAAACCCCAAAGAATAATATATAAATACTTATTCGAACTCATCCACTATATGAGGTAACCCTCTTTTAGAACCACCGCCATCACCATCACACATGAGTGACATGATATATAAAACTAGAGTATCCATTTCTGGAAGTGGAGGTCCAGCGTGCCCCAAATGAGGATACCCTTCTCCTTAAAATGACCATGAGCTTCAATCAGGTTCCACAAGACTAAATCACTACTGATTAAAGTAAATATGCACCTAGAAATGAACCATCCAATCCATACATTGGATATCATCAAAGAGTTCTATTTATAAAACTTCGAAATCCCATTCAAACGTAATCCTTGAATGGTGACTGCATTAGATGGATAAATATACCCCTAGTCATTACACTTACCCCACAACACCAGTAAATCAATTGCATATGGCATGATATCAGTTGGATAATTTAACATATACACAATATGAGAAGAAATAAAATAAATATAGGAACATATATCAATAAGAAAATCCATGTATGATGTAATAACAATCATACCTGAAACTGTAACTTGTCTTTCATCATATTGTATTGGTGACTAATATAGAGAATAAGACACATCATATCTACCTAATCCTATGAATGGCCACGGACTTAAAACTCTTACTTAGTCTATTTCATCTGATATGTAGATCCAAACCAACTCCCATGACCACCAAACAAAGATCCATATTCCCAAGATGATTTTGGAAGGGCTAATATTCTAATGGATGCTATAGAACCTACACCAAACTGATGTGGAAATATAAATCTATAATACCATAATAGGATCCCTAGAAACCAAAATCGTTGGATGCGTATTGGTGGATCTTATAACAAAGAATTCTTTAGATACATATACATTACATCATTTTTAGGGAAAAAATCATACATTACACAAACAGACACCAAATGAATATATTAGTCTAGTTCCATTGGAAAAAAAGAAACCAAAACAATTGTATTTAAGTGATCAAAAATTTTCTCCCACTAGGTCCTCAATGACTATAACCCATCTTAGAATCATCTTATATAATACATATCTTCATTTCATATGGAAGGAATCATAAAAATGGGGGAGTTGTGTTGCATGATAAGGGTAATCAAGGGAGATATGTAAGCACAAACATGAGCATATAGGTATGATAACATGATTATATCATTGCGAGATCATACATTTAATATAAACGATTTTAAATAAAAATCATGTAATTAATATTATAATTTCATAAGTCATGAGTCAAAAGGGAATCGAAAGAATATTCCATGAAATAATAACATAGGAATAATACATTGAATATGGAATACACATAAACATGTATTATCATTCGTTATATGCCAATAAAAATAAATAGAATATTTCAAGACACATCATGGGGACTACACCAACTGAGAAGGATACACCACTATCCGTAGTCACATTCCTTTAGTTGTAAGGGATGGAGTTTCCCATCTTTTCATTATGAATTCAGTTTCCCATTTGTCCCATTGTGGACTAGGATTCTCCATCTTCCATCTTTATGATGACTATACCTACCAGGTGAGACACAACTCTATCCCATGTTGTAGTACATTACTTTTAATAAATTTTTCCCCATCATCCCATAGTAGATCAATCCCATTGAATTTATTCCCATCATTATCTAATGAGATATAAAACATTACTCAATGCATTATAGGAAGATATAGGTCCCAGCCATCTCATAATAAAATCATTTATACATGTATAATAAAATATAATAAAATTTATTATAAAATGAGCTATAAATAAATATGGGTTTATAATTATCATATTATAACCCATGAAATGAAATGGGTGTTATAAACATGTTATAATTTCAAAACATTTCGAAAAAGATAAGTGTTATAATCATTTCATCATATAATGACTCATGAATATATGTTGTCTTCATAAACATGTATCTCAAGAAACATAAAGATGTTTTATTAAGTAATAGCTTAGAGAAGAGAAATAGGTTTAATCTATCATATGAAAATATTTGGGTATTGATAAACACTGCTCTGTGAAAATATAAACCATTCATAGAGAAAATATGAATGGAACCATTAAATTATTTCGTAGAATGGCTTGAGTAACATCAAAAGATGTTATCATAGATAGATTTTTTAAAAAAAATTATGAAAAAAATTATTTCTTCTATGCAAAAAATATGTTTTAAAATATAAAGCATTTTAAACAACATTTTATTTGTAAATTAATCAACAATATAGAATGAATTATATAAATAATTTCGAAATTCTTTTCCCATGAAAACATCTAAAAAAATACATAATTTTTTTTGAAAAAAAAATTAAATGAAAAAATAAAAAAAATTATTAAAAACATTTTGATAATATTTTTTCCTTAAAACTTATAAAATAATCATATGTTCATTTAAAAAAAATTATATTAATACATTTTGAAAACATAAAAAGGGAGCTTGAAAACATATTGAAAACCATTTATTTTTTAGTATTTTGAAAACAAAAAAAACCAATATTAAAATATATTTAATTAAATTTCATCAAGCATACATTTTAGAATTATAAATATTTATTAAAAAAATTTGAATTTCCTTTTTAGGAAATAATGGGTTTTAATGAACATATATTTCTGACCGAAGAGGGATGTAAAGCTGGACTTTTAAAAAACACTTTCTTAAACATCTTATTCCAAAAGTTGTGGGAAAATTGTACCATTAATTTGATATAACATAAATAATATATGTAAGGAAAACAAATTGAGGTTTGTTAGATATGTATCCAAATATTTCATCAGTGGGAGAATAATCATAAACAATATTAATAAACATTTATATTATATAAATAACTAATTACCATTTGGGTAACATTGAATCATAACAAAATGGACATATTAAAATTCAATTATGCTTAAAATATCATGAAACTAATTATATTAAATATATAAAACGTCAATTGTGTTATATACAATTCAGAGAAATATATAGGTTCATTACATTGAAAGTATCTTAAAGAAGAATAATTTAGACAAATTTACTTTACTAATTTGGTAACCATAGAAACTGAACCCCATTAATGAAATATAATAAAATGTATATTCAATTAACCATAAATTTTAATAAAATAATCATAGATTATATCCATTTTTTGTATACACACCACACAAAATAAATGATTAGTGAATACGTTACGAAAATCAAGAAAATAATAAGTGAGATGAAATTCCGTTAAATTATATCTTAAATCTATTAATACTCATAAAAAACCCATTTTAATAAAATATCTTTATTAGATATGTTTTTAATAACCATATCCTTATATATAATACCATATATGGTTTGGTTATGACTTCATATAAACTAATTATTAACAATTCCATGTTAATGTTTCTCTTCGGGTAAAATCCGCTTTGTTTTTTCACATGAGTTTTAATTTGATATGTTTTTTGTCCTCAGACATATATAATGATTTATATAATGTTAAATAAGGTATAAATATAATTATTATTCTGTATATATGTTTTTTCTTAATCAATTAATGATATAAATATGAAATGTTAGACATTGTTCATGGAGACTGTAGGTTGTATGTAATAATGAACACTATTTTCATTTAATTATAATGTTGATAGAAAAAAAGAAAATGAAATATACGAATCAATATAATAAATAAAGTATAATTATTTTTTCATATATATCTTAAATTTTTCCTTAACCCAACCTTAATAAATTCCCTATGGAGTGTGAATGAATCACATCACTTTGATGAGGTTGCAGTCCAAACTTCCCCAAATGAAATTATTATAGTTACATTAAATGGAATGAATAATGTTATGTTCAATATAAAAGTTAATGATTAATAGTAAAATTATAAATACCACACATATCTTATAAAACATTGGTTCCATCATAAATACCAACCATAAAATGTGGTTAAAAAATGAACATCATTTTGTAAGGTAGTATTTTTCCTTACACAAGAATGGTAGGTTTGTTACCCCTTAGACGGATGCGTGTGTATGTTTTGGTATAAAAAATCATAACAAGATATAAAATTATTGATGAAACTATATATATTTTTTATTTATTAAATTATAATAATTGAGGTATTTGAGAAAGAAACTAAAAGAACATAGCTTAAGGAAGGGAGTTACCACTTTTTTGGTTACCTCCTTTTGGTTTCCTCCAGAGGGCATCCATAATATATTTTATAACAAATAAGTGTATTGAATTATTAATGGGTTATTTTTTAAATTAAATTTTTTATATAGTTTCTCAAAATATATGGAATGATATTTGTGACAAAGGGGGTGAGGTGGTGGCCTTCAATAATAGATGGATTGGACACAATTTTAATTTTTTAAAAAAGTATTGATGTACAAGGATATTTACAAAACAGTAGTCATAAAAGACAACATAGACTAAATATTGGAAGGTATATGGAATATATATGTCAATAAAATTGTTTTTTGATAAGTTTCTAGGCCACATGGACACATATGTATAAGGTTTATCCCCATGTTAAGCTTAATTTTACCTTAATAGCTGTAATTAATTTTGTCAACATACATTAATATTTTTGATGAAAATTTATGTTGATCTTATAATAGTTAAATTATTATATTAATTATAACCATGTAGGTCCATTTTTATAAATTCCATTCATATAAGAAGAAAAAGTTTTCTTAATGCAAATCTCACATGGGTGGTCATATGGCGGGGTTTTAAAGTGAGGATGTTCAAAAGTCCATTAAATATTATATATAAATTCAACATAAAAGAGATTCAAATGGACATAATATTATAACTATATTTATAATTGATCTATTTAGTTTAAAAAAACTAACTAGATAATAATTTTACTATTTTAATAAATTATATGAAAAAGTTTTTTTAAATTAATATTTATTATTTTTCAATATTCATCAAAAAATGTTTATAAAAAAAATTCCCAAAGAACACCCTAAGATTGTTTCGACATTATGAATTTAAAAATTTTGTTTATTTTTTCAAAATAATTTTCAAAAAATTTATAAAATTATTTTTATTATAGTCACATAAGGACTTAAATTTTTTTTATTTTGAGAAATTTTTTTCCAAACATATCCAGACTTTACTGAAAATTTTATGTTTTATAATTTTTTTGAATTATTTATATAAAAACATTGTGAATAATATTTAATAATTTATTATCACTATTCATATTATTAAGTTTCATGGGTATTTCAAAACAATCATATTATATTATTAAATTAAAAAATATGTTATTTTGTACAAACTCAGTTTTGCATGTAATGAATTAAAACTCGGTATTCCTTGTAGTGAAATCCATGTCGGAGTTGAATATAGAATATAATTAACTTTTGATATCCTATAATAAAATCCTAACAATGTGTAGCATAAAAATAATGTATAATATGGTGCTTTTTAGTGAAAATCTATATTTAGTGTTGCATGAAATGAAAAATACCAAAATGATTAATTTAATTTGAAAAAATATTTCTCCAGAAATTGGGGTGTTACATTGTAATCCAAAAAAATTATTATCTCCCAAAAAAATCATCATCGTTATCAAGGGTTTATTACTTTTATGATACTTTAATGGAAACCCACATCGTAAAAATGAACACAATGACATCCTTTAAAAAATAATTTTAGAACCATAATAGTTACCCAAAGTTACTCATAACTGGGATTCCAAATATGACTATCATGTTTTGGAGGTCTGTGATTGAGAACATGTGTTGGAGGAGGTTAATAAAAATAAGTCCATGAATATGAGATGATATAAGTGACCATTTGATGCTTCAAAAAATAAGTTACTAGAATTACCATTTTGCTTTAATGATTCATTCACTACAGTTTTAAAATCATCATGTTAAGTTATAATTACTTGATTTCATTTTCATTCATATGTAACATATCACTCTTTGGTCATATCATTTTTACTTTCATCCTCACATCATTCTCAAAAAAGGAATATGAGTTTTTTATTCCTACAACACTAATAGATCATGTGATCCATGATAAGTAATCCCATTTCACTTTTGTTAAAATGCAGATAATTTTTTTGAAAAAGTTTACCAATATTTATAAATAATTATGTAGTGATAAAATACTTTAATATCAAAAAAGTTTCTCTAAATATTAATAAAAAAAATACATAAATGGTTTACCTTATAACCCTTCTAAAAGATGATAATCAAAAACTATAAAAATAGGTCACAAAATCTTCTAAACATTGGTACCATATATATCAAAATTTGGATCATGGTTGTCACATTCAAAACATCTAAATACCCTCATTGTATATTCTATTGAGACATTATAGTAACTTGAATTACTATAAATAATCTTCCAAAAAAATTATACTTCCTATTTCCATATATAACTAGATATATTCCTTTAATCCAAGGGGTTGTAGACATCATCCATGATATCATATACTACATTTTCAAAAAAAATCTATTATGAATTCTGAGGTAATAAATACCTCCAAATTTACAAATTCATATTCAATATATCATTATCCAAACATCCTTATCTAAACATCAGGAATAAATTAAGGGTTACATTTTCTTAATAAAAATATCTTCTTTATGTATGATCTATTCTCTACCTCACCTACTCTATTCAATATATCCATTCAAACACAAAATCAGAAAATTATACATAACATAATTATATATTTCATTATTCACATAATTCAGTCCTTTAATTCCATAACATGTACACTTTAATCATCCAACATTATTATTAGACCATTACTCAAGCATCAAAAACATAATCCTTAAAAACACCTTCTGTGAATATGAAATTCTAATTAGTTCTTAACATTTTTCAAACTCAATTTAATATTGATTATCAAAAATAATATTAAAAAAACATGAAACATTCATATAAAATTTTTGGTATTGTAACCATCAGTATAAAAACCGTTACTTATACCACTATACTAATCCTATTAATGTTACTTCCATATATGGAACCTATTTTCATAATTGCAACATTGATTTAACGTAGTTATAAATCCATAATACTATAGGGAGGCCAATATTCCCATCTATTATGTTAACCGAATTTTTCATTTTTCCATTGCATTTAATTTCTTTGTGACATTATTTTCCACAGTCAAAACAACTTCTTCTTCCACTAAAACAATCACATGGGTGTTTCTTCCCACATTCATGACATGTATGAAAATTAATTTTCATTACATGATGGTCTTCATTACTGGAATTCATAGATATCACTCTCATTCTATTTTTTGTTGAGTATTAGTGTTGGTTAAGTTACACATTATTAATCAGGTTCCATGAATTATTTTTTGAATAATTACAATTTCCATCACTCCAGTGATCATCCCATTTTACTTCTCATTAGTATGTTTTTTTACAATCATCATTAATCATGTTCCTTCTAGTTCCCTCCATTAAGATAAACCCAAAATCATATAGGAAAAAAAATTCGTAGTGAGGAACCACATAATCATGAATAAACATTTATAGGATATAAAAATTATGAATCCTTATATCTTCTATGACACCATAGGTTTATCCTTGTATATTATTAAGAATTAAATAATTTATCATGGTTGGTGAAGAGTTTGTGAATAGCGAAAGAGTATCCCACGGTAGTGTGAAACCAAGTGCCCAGTAAGACCCATAGTCATGTACCATGTTATTATTGAGTAAATCCCAACCTATCTTGTAAAAGTTGATACAAATTAGTAAATATTTGCCAAATGATCATCCAATGGTAGTATCCGTAGAGGTATATATAGTGAGAAATCCAGTCATTATACACTTTACTAAAATTTTGGGACATTTTCCTATACTTTTCCTTACCATTATACTTATCGTTATACATATCGATAGAGTAATCACTATAGTTTTCTCGTCCCAGTTTCCAATGGTTAACTAAGCCTTTCGTCTAATACCAAACATGACAACCCAATATTAACATATTTAGAAATTACATAATTTTTTAGGAAAACATAATATAGTACAAAAATAGACACTAAATGAAAGTATTAGTCTAGTGATTTTGGGAACATTAAATAATAGGCACTGATAAATAATGGAGATATATTATCACCCACTAGGTTCTTCATGACTAGAACCCTTCATAGACACATCATAAATAACATATATATTCATAGCCTGTGAATAGAAACATAAAAAATGGGGGAGATAAGATGTCTAGTAAAGTTAAACAAGGGACATAAGTAAGCATAAACAAGAGAATAAGGGTATGAGAAATTGGTCATAACATTAGTTTATCATATCCTTCATATCAAACATCATAAATATAATTTTTTTATAACTATTAGTAGTTCATAAGGAATGAATTAAATGGGAATCAATATCATGATATCTGAAATCATAACTTCTGAATATGACATGGAAATTCCAAATACTCCAAAACGTGTAATATAATAGCCTATAATTCCAGACCCATTTCTAGAACTTATCATTAAAACTTCTTAGGGAATACACAAATATGAACCGACTCCCAAACATACCTAGTAATAGTCCTTTCTTTATAGGGTATCTTGTATTCCCATTATCCAATTTCGTATTGGGTTTCCCCAACTTCTCATAGGGTATTGGGTTTCCCCATGTTCCAACATCATGGTGACTACACCTACTAGGCGGGACACACCAACATCACCATTTACAGTCATTTACATAATAGAGATTAGGTTTCTCCATCTTCCCATATTGGATGAGTCTCAACTATTTCATTCCCATAATTATCTAATTTGTTGTCAATCTTTACCTAATATATTGTATATAGATATATGTCTTACCTTTATCATAATAAAATCAATCATTCAAGTTCCACAAGATAATTAGACTTCTGTCATATAATGAACAATAATGATAGATGTGTCTCATAAAAATACTATCAAAACACATGAAATTAAATTGTTTTCACTAACATGTAATGAAATCTTAACCATTGTAAAACGAATGGAACAATAATCATATCAACAATGCATAACTCATTAAATGAGGTGGGTTTCGTAAGCATGTTACCTATTTAATATAAATGTGTTTCATATTTATATAACATATTAAAGTGAAATGGGTTTCATATACCCTTTGAAAAGTTAGAGTTTCATAAAAAGAAAAGAAATTAAAACATAAACCATTATGATAAAGAATAATCATGGAACCATTATATAATATCCGGGAAAGGAATGAGTAACATCAATGGATGACATATTATTTTGAAAATAATTTCAAAATTTCTTTCAGAGATCATTTATTTAGAAAAACAATTATTTTTTTCCAAATTATTATTATATCTCAAAACATTTTGAAAACCATTTTCTTTGAAAATAAATTTTCAAATATATTGATAGATAAATGTAATTTTGAAAATACTTTTTCCTTGAAAATGAATAAAATAATATTGAATAAATTGTGAAATTTGTTTCTTATAAACATATAAATGATTCCTAAATACATTTTTTATACTATTTCCATGAAATATTTTAAAATATTCCTCAAAAAATTTTAGTAACCTTTTTAATTGAAAGAAATTTGAAGGAATATAAAAAATTCATAAAAACCATATGAATTTTTTTATTTAAAAAATATATAAAAAATTACAATGTTTTCTTGGAAATGTTTTGAAAAAAATAAATTTCAAAGTAATTTTAAAATATAGAAATAATTTGTGAATGAATTTTGAAAACTAGTTTACAAAACAAGGTTTTTAATGACCACAAATGCCTGAGAAAAGAAAGAGTAGTAAAGATGCTCTTTCCTAGAAACATTGTCTTAATCAAATTATATACCGAAGTGTGCCATAATGTTAGCACTACCTGGATATAACATGAATAACTAGAGGTTAAAAAATCATGATATCTTTTATGATATGGATCATATGATTTCATCAATGTGAGTATAATCATAAATAATATCAATAAATGTTGAAATTTTAGCAATAGAAAATTAACAATTTTTCAACATAGAATAACAACATAATGGAAATAATGATATTATATTATGTTTAACATATAATTAAAAGAATTAAAATCATGATATAACAATTTAATGTTAATATATACACAATATTGTGAAATATAGGTACATTACATGGTATTTGTCTCAAAGAAAGAAAGTTGAGAAAAAAATTAATTTACTACTTTGGTAACTTCTCAATCATAAAACCCAAGAAAAAAATTTCATTAAATTGAAATGTAAATTCCCCTAATATTAACTATAATAATCATAAAATACTTTTTGGTATAGTATACATAAAACAAATGAGTGGTGAATAAAGAATTAATATCACAAAAATAATAATTGGGATGAAATTCCTATAACATATCAATTAGACAACTTCATACTCAAAAAAACCTCCTATATAAAAAATATATATTTTTTAAACATATTTTATAGAAATAAAGCCTTATTTATAATAAGATATATTTTTTTGTGAATTTAAATTACACTCTTATTAACCATTCTATGATAAGTTTTTTCATTTGTTGATATATACTTTGTTTTTTTCATGTGTCGTAATTTGTTATGTTTCTGGTTATTATAATTACATTTCGATTTAATAAATAAAAAATTATATAAATTTAATTTATATTTATTACATAAGTATTTACAATAACCTATGAAATGTAGAAATATTAAATTTAAGTAACTTTTTGTGGAGATGGTGGGGAAAACATATTCTTGAACGTTTTTTCTGATTACATATTGTATTGAATAAATGAAAGTAATTGTATTATATGTATATATATATAATACATAAAGTATCATTATTATTTCATATAAAACTTATATTTTTACTAAACCCTACATTTATACATTCCAGGTAGAGTTTAATTGAATCAAAATTTTTTGAGGAGGCAGTAGTCTCTACTTCCCCAAACAAAATTTCCATAGTTACAAATAATAAAATTCATCAAAGTATTTTTCATATATAAATTTAATAATATTAATTTAATTATTAATATCCCATATATCATATATAAATATCATCTACATCATTAATATGAACAACAAAATTTGGTAAAGGAAAAAACGAAAAACATCATTTTATGAGGCTGTAGTTCTTCGTACACATAAAGTATATGTTTGTTATCCATTAGATGGTATTGATTGTTATTATATCTATAAATATTATCTTAAAAACATATAAAATTATTTATGATATGTATGATATTATATAAGCATGAAAAATTAATAATTTATATAGTAGAGAAATAAATTAAAAAAGGATTCCGAGGAAGGCTCATAACACTTCTTTGGGTAACTCCTTTTGGTTTTCCCCAATGGGATTCATTGGATGGATTTATTATCAATTTGAGGATAAAATGATGAATATAGGGACTTTTGAAATTAAATTATGAAGATATTTTTTGAACATAACTGTCTTGAGAGGCTTGAATAAGGGGTAGATGATGTGGCCTTTTATAGTGGTTAAGGGACACACTTGGCATTTTTGAAATCTAATTAGGTGTACCCATAATTTTTACATAAAATATAACATTAAAAAACAATAAAATAATTCATAAATTTTTTTTGGCCCAAATATTTCTATAAAATGTGGTTTGTAAATGTTTCTAGATCATTTGGTCCCTTAAGATTTATGTTTAGTCACTTGTTTAGCTTAATTTTACATTAATTACTATTATTAATTTTAATCACATTCATTAATAGTTTTGATGAAAAATTAAGTTGATAATATTATATTATATAAAATATAATCATTTCTACTATATATGTCTATTTTATAAATTCAATTATAATATGGAAAAAAATTTGTTTAAGGTTAATATCATAGATGTGGCGAGAAAGCAGGGTTTTAAAGTGAGACTAGTCAAAAGTTCATTAAAATTTTATAAGTAAATCAACATAAATTTTTTTCCAATGAAGTGAATTTGATTCATAAATTTATAATTTCTCTATTGTGACTTTATAAACATATTTAAATATAATATAACTATATAAATAAATTAGATGAAAAATGTGTTTTGAATTATAATTCAGTATTTTTCACTATTCACCAAAAATGATGTTTCTTAGAAAAATCCCAAAAAATTAACATTGGATAATTAATTCATTTTTATTTGAAAAATGTGGTTAATTTAATTAAAATCAATTTCAATAGGTGAATAAAATTAACTTCAAAATTGTTCATAGAAGTTTGTAAAATGCATTTCTTTTGGGAAAATAGTATTTCTAATCCAATAAAGAGTTAACAAATAATTATATATTTTTTCATCATTATGATTAATTTATATAAAAAAATTTATTTTTTTTAAAAAAATGGATATTAATATTAATATTATTATATTTAATGACTTGGTAATAACTATTTTATTTAAATAATTATAATAAAAATGATATTTTATAGAACATTATGTAGCATAAAAACCCTAAAATAGTGATTTCATATAACACAAAAAAAATTCTGTGTTGCGTGAAATAAAGAGTACAAAAAACTATCCATTAATTAATATATATATATATAAAATACCCAGGGTTTTATAAATATGAACAAATTGGATTCATATGTCCTTCCTTCCCACACTAATGGAAATTGAATGACACAAAATCTGATGTTTTAGAAGAAAACAATCTAGGAGGATCACCTGAGCTACCACCTCCCTTCATTTCATGCGCAACACTCTTCCTCTTCTTCTCATATGAACAACCACTATCCTAACCCCTTTATGAAACTTTTTTGGGGAAATAATACACTATATAGTGTTCAGTTTAGCCCCCTTAAATCATGTTCAACCACATCAACATATATCTCCAATTTGAACACTAATGCATGGGATCAGATTTACAACCACAATCCCACATCAATCCATTTATATTTTATTTTATCATTGAAGAATACCTCTAGTGTAAACCAAATCAACTCTAAAAATCAGTTGGCATGTGCCAAAAAGGTATAATTCCTATAGTAGAGGTTTTAACACAACCAATTATTTTTCAAGGCCGCAGTCTCAAAGAAATGAAACACATTTAACATGAATGTGAAGCCCTTCCAAAAAATATTTTTGAGATTCCCGGACTAGATCACTACGTCCTGCAACCACTGAGTTATACCTTAAAAAATAATCATATCACATTTCCCCTTCAATTAATTATTTATTTCATGAAACAAAAACACCCTATCTAAATTATCAATCCAAAAATCGGTTTCATGTGGATTCATAATTCCCTTGAAAGATCGAGGCATGTTATTTAGGAACTCATGAACCTTTTTATTTCATAGACCTATATAATCATCCCAAACCTAAGCAGGACTGGGGATCAATACATATCCTCAGTCTTGTACAATTGAACAACTAATTTATCTAGTGTCGGATCAATTTTTGATTGAGAACTATCTCTAGCCTCTCCTCATGGTTTTAGATGAACTATACATGGTGTAATGATGCAAAAAAATAGTAATCTTATGGAAACCATCATTCAAAATATCAATAAATAATGTTTCACATGTTTAGAAATAAATACAAATTCAAAACACTTCAATATATCTGAACAGAACTACAACAAAATCATGGACAAGATAGCCATATTATCCCCTGCTAAATTTCCATGCACACTCTACATATTATATATATCACATAGAAGAGACCGCAAAAATGTTCCCAGCTTTGCATGGATACTTTAAGTCATTCATGAGCGGTGTTGGACAGAAACCCTACTCCTAACTAGAACCTCAAGCCTTGATAGTCAATGATTTTTCCCATATAAAACCTCCTATATTAAAAGACCCAAATAACGGTAGAATCCTGGCTCTAATACCAATTTTTTAAGAACCATCATGGGATTACCTATAACATGACACCCAAATCGGCCTATAACAATGACTAAGGGAATTCCCAACTCCCATGGTCTTGAAACTAATGCATAATTATCATCATTTAATTTTTTTAGGAATTATTTCATGGAATGTAATGAACCATAAACAATTAATAGGAATCATGTATCGCATTATAAAAATGACCATATCAAAAAGGAATATAACTATGAAAATAATTTTTTTTACATTTATCTAAAAACCAATGTTACCAAAATAAAAGGGGAAAACAACTAGAATAAATCCAAAAACCTCTATTCAACTAGAGGTCCTACACCCTTTATCCACCCACATCAACACATGTAATATGTGTAATACTAGAAACTAGGTTTACCATCACCACTTCAAAACAACATGACATTTCGTAGGCTAATCAGGAAAATATACACAAACACCCGAGGGTGTCTGTAGGATGTGATCCAATTATAAATAGACTATCACCCAAATAGAATAATTTCATTAAAAAACATTATAAGAAAAATTAACAATAAAATTTTAATAACCATATTGGATACATGTAGAATAATTTTTTAAAGAAAACATTTTCTCAAAAAGCATGATTTGGAATTAAAATGAAATCATGTTTCACCATATTTTTATGGTAAAACCAACAACAAAAGATAAAATAGGAAATAAGTAATGGCACAAACAATAGTGGGAAATGAGAAACAATGTTTCTTAGTGATATCGTGTAGATTCTATGACCCATAATGACCTTGTGCATGATCCACTAGAGAAGAATCAATCCAATGTTCTATTGATCTCCGATCATTATCCTAGTTTTTTTATTGTTGTATCAATAAGCCTTATTGAAGGTACCGTGCCTCAGCTCTACCGATACAATTAGCATACTACTATTGGCCTTACCACCCATGCACCTAGGATTCCCTTTCTTTTAACATTCATCATATCATATCATATAAAAAACCCCCTTTTATATAGACATTAAAATAATCAATGAACACACATGAGAAACAAAAATTTTCTATAAGAAAAAAACCACTTCAAAATTCACACACAAACCAATGAAATTTGAAAACTCACTTACAACCACTTACATAATCCATGTATTACATTTAAAATCCCAAAAAATAAATAACATATGAATCCCATCCAATTTCAGTTGGTAAAATTATATTCCATCCTATACTCATTTGAAACCATTAAAAAAACATTTCTCACCACTAAATCAATCCAAAAAACAAATTCATGAATAAAATAAAGCATATTTAAGTCATGTAGTAATGTCAAATCTTGGAATAACCAACATCAATATTGAAAAAAATCTAGACTAAGATGGAAAAAAACCACACCAAAATTAGACGCTAGAACAAAAATAACATACCAAAAAAATAATGATTAAACTCAATGAACTATGTTTCAAACAATCCTAGGTAATAAAATATGTTAGATAGAGAAGAACCCAACAAAGTGGAATGATGAACCCTATATGAAGGAGAAGAACATTGATAATGGGCTTTGATTGATGAGTCATTGAAGAGAATCACTAAATAATCTAAGAAAATTTATATATTAGGAGGAGAATCATAGAGGGAAATGTGACATGGGAAGAAAATACTAATTGGTGAAAAAGGGGATTGATTTGGGTTAAAATCAGGAGAGGTTAGAAAGGTAAATTGAATATTTTTAATGAACTGGATAGGCCATATAGATTGGATGAAATGATTTCCAAACCATGTTGTAACCATGTGAAACCTCCTACCAATATAAAAGGATGTTGCACGGTCTCCAATGGAAAGCCTCACAACCATATAGTCAAACATGCACCCCATACAAAACCACTAGTCTGATGCATAGTTTTCAGAATACCCATGAGGTAGGCCAGGTGGACAGTATAATTACACTGTACCAGACACACATTCTCTCCAATATTAGAACAAAGTTTCTAGTAACTGTGATCCAACCATACACTACATGCTATTGGGTAAAAAATCCATTATCAAAAAAATTATCATGAATGTCATCGAACAAAGAGAATACAATCAAAACAACTAAAATTTGTTAAAATAAAATAAACTATGTGACAATTTTTCCCACCATGAAAACATTCCACCACTATAAATTCATCTTGATGTCTTGTTATAGAATAAATACATGCACTATTTTTCAGAATAATATTTCGACTCCCAAGTCTCATGCTCGAAATTCTCATTCTTATAAGGAACTCAAACTATTGTTATGTACTTCTTAGAAAGCACATAATCCATGGAAACCATAGTACACCCTGGATGCTCAAATATAGTAAATAGAGTTCTAGCACTAACTCCTTAAAATTAAAAAAATTATATGGGTCCACATTATATTTTTTAATCCTAGATATTTGTAACAAATCATGAATTTTTTTCAAATAAGATAGAAAATAAAATCGATATTTTAATTACCAAAAATTTAAATTTAAGAACATTGTACTTTATACATTGTAAGATAAGAAACACTAAATGTAGAAGGGAATGCAATATCCTGATACTTTTAAATTTATTAAATAATTTAAAATAAATTAGATATAATTTATGTCACTTAATTCATGCTATACTAATGTATCTTGTGTTACAAATAATAAATAATTTTTCTAATTGCTTGTGTTACACGCATGGTCATTTTTTACAAAATACTATTAATATTATTATGTTATATAATAACATATAACCTTACAATTAAATTTTTAGAAAGTAATAGTAATAAATGACATATGAAAGTATATATAAAATGAATTCATATGTCAACAATTAATTATAAATGGTTATAAATACTAACTGCAAAAAAATGATTCTATGATCAAAATGGGTTTTTATACTAATATATTAAATTAATTCATATTATTGAATGAAAATTAATTATATCAAAATATTTTTTAATCAAAAAATTATTTTATACATTTATCAAATATATTTTATATATTATAGTTAATATAAACTCTAGTTTTATTCTTAAGAATACTGTTTTTCATAAAAAAGATTAATAGCATTTTAAGGGAGAAATTATTTTAAATGAATCTTTTCATAACATTAATAAATTGAAAATGAAAAAATAAAAATAATTCAAGGATTAACATTAAAAATATCTCTGGGTAATTTGTTTTATTTTTCTAATAAGTTTTAATTTTGATGAATAAAAAAATGATCATTAATTTAAAAATTATTTTTCATGTAAAACCTTAATAGTGTTCAATAGAATCATAATTTTTTATAAAAATATTTATTTGTTAAAAAATAAATAAAGAAATCCAATTTAGTTCACTGGTGTCAATTTTAAAATGTAATTGTATATAAAAAAATTTCAAACTCATATGCATTTTACATTAAAAACCATCTTTGTTGTCATATCTTTTAGATAAGTTTTATATTAATTTTTTCCACTTCTAGAATTGGAAATATGAAAAATTTATTTAATATTTGTAACAATATTATACAATCTCTAATAATTTAAAATTAGTTTTTCCCCAAAAAAATATCTAATTCAAATAAAATTTATATCAATGATTAAGGTAAAATTAGGTTTAATAAGGGATGAAACTATAATAATAATGGCCAGAATGACCTATAAATTTGTAAAAAAGTTTTTTTCTAGACATATTAAGACTATATAGTCTCTTGGATAGAAATATTTTCATTATTGGTAGTACCTAATGTAAGGGAGACCTCTCCACAGTGTTTCCCTATTTAAATTTAAAATAATTTGAATCCTCTTACACTATAGAAAGGCACACAGCCAACCAAATTATTAACACCCCTCATGCACATATTATTTCCCAAAAACAACCCATATATCTCCTCCAAATACATCAAATAATCAAAAAAGCCTTCATTTTGGAATAGGAAAAACCATTGAAGACTTTTGGGTATAAATCAAAAAGATTTATATTTATTAGAGGTAAAGTTCATTAATGATTACATTTGTTTCACTTAGTTCCCCACCATTTAAATTATATCTATATCATGATTATTTAAAAATTAAATTTTTATATTAATTATATTTATATTTTTATGCATATATTTCTACCAACCCTTTCAGTAACATCAATCAAATAAGATATAAAATCTACATTCTAGTGTATGAGAGACTATCTATAACGAACCGACCTTAAACACTACATAATATTGAATTAAATGAATAATTCACATTGAAGATCTTTTCAGGTTTAGAGTTTTAGGAAATTTGGCCATAACAATTACATTACAAGATGAGTATTACAAGTCGACACTACTACTTAGTATCAATTTTTTTCATAAAATAAAAACTCTTAAAAAGATACATGTACAGTTCCATGTTTTAGATAGCATGACTATTCCTTGATCCCATACCTGACCTTATTCATCATTAAATCTTGTGGAAAACATTTAAAAAAAATCTTGGGATGTGCATAAAAATATCATTATGGGTTATAAAACAAGTAAGGAAAACATTATCCCATAAATGAATAAAAATCAATGAAACCATACTTTTCAGTCATAATGTACCTTATGAAATCATGAGATTTATGAATAACACACACAAATCATAAATCATAAATGTTACATATAGAATCTATATCAAACTTACATTTTAGATATCACAGATACATAGGAAGTTACACTTGGAATACCCATCATGGTATATTCGCAAAATCTCTTTTGAGAAACATCACATTTACCTCTGTCATGATACCCAATGCATTGGAGAGCTATCTCGGACTCACCCACCATAGGATTATCACGAAACAACCAATATACAAAAAAATTCCCAATAAACATAACATTATCATAACATATAACATATGTATAAAGGAAAGATATCATTTCCACATTACAATATATCAAATCAAGATATTGAAGAAACTAATGTTTTATCAAATCATTTTCAAAACCATTTTAACATAGATTTTTCAATAAATGTGTCCCATACCACTTTGATGATTTTAAAAGAATTATCATTTTTAAATATTAATGTCCATATAAATAAATCCTAAAACGGATTTTGAAAACATGGACATTAATGAGAAATATTTAGAAGGATAAATCATTAAAACATTTAAAATGACCTTTTAGTTAAAGAGTTTTTTAAACAAAAAGAGAGACGCTTGAATACAAATAATTTAAGAATAACTTTTAATCAGAGCATTATAATAAAATGATAATAAAGGGATTCATGATATAATATTTTAAAGGATAGTATATACAACATATAAGAGTGAATTGGTGCATAACAATAATGAAGTCTCAATAGAAATGTTAATTGAGATAAAATCCCTTATAATGATGGTATCCATATATTAAGGATAAATAATTCACATAATTATGTGTGATGAATATAAATACACCCAATATAAGTGGATATTTTGTGTAAAACAATCATAGGGCATTCACACATATTCATAGGATGACATATTCAAGAAATACATGTTGCACCTGAAGAATTGAAATTGGGTTAAGAGGTTCTCGTGTAAAATTTCGACAGACTAACGACATCACTTTAAAATTCATAAAATGCGTTGATGAGATAAAAAACGGGTATCTCATCACTTGGAAATAATTCTGACATCAATGAGGATAGATAAGAAAATATCCTAACATAATAAGATGTAAATTAAAAGACATAACAAAATGAAGTCTTTTAAAAAGAGGAGGGTGAAAGGTTCCTTTACCGATTTGGTAACATACAAAACATATGCCACATGAAATAAGGATCATACAATGGAGATTTAACTACTCATAAATGAAATTATATTACACAAATAGTACAATCATGGGTAGTACATACACCACACAAAAATAAATAGTGGAAAATTTAGCATTAATATCACAAGAATAAAAAGTGAGATGAAACCCTTTACGACGTTGTTATCAACTATGTCGTATGACCAAAATTTAATAACCACCAAATGATTCAAAACAATAACATGAATATAAAGAGAATAATGATAATATATACCAATTTTCAGTACAAAATACACCACATTCAAGAAATAAGTGGCGAATAATGGAAATCTCACATAATTGAAAGTGAGATAAGAAAATCCCTTACAAAAATTCGGCAGCCTAACGACGGCACTGAAGAATTATTAAAACGAATTGATGAGAGTAATAGGGGGTCGATCATCATATGAAAAATCAAAATTTCACTATGTTTAATATAAAATAACATCCTCCAACATAAGATCATGGATCATAATATAAATGACATAAAAGAGAGTAATTGAAAAGAAAGAGAGAGGTCAGATCCCTTACCTCATGTCCGACTTGACTCGATCGTTCTTTAATATCCTGAATAATAAACTAAAGTAGATTTATACTTTCTTAATAAACTTTTTCAATTTTATTATTTCTTTTATATCAGTTATTACAATGTTATAAACATTTTGTAATCATTTAAGTTAATAATGTTTGTTTTGTCGATATTTGGTACTTGAGTCAAAAATGGACTTCTTATAATTACATGTGGTTCATTTGGTCAATGGTTAATTATATCCAGAATGATATTCATGATTTAGATATCATATATATCATATATATATATAGTATATAAATGTATTTATAATAGTATATAACATTAGAGGTAAGAAATGAAATGCACCCTTCATGGAGACGGTAAGTCGTACATACTCATGAGCGCTACTTTCATTTCTATTTCTTATGTTAATTAAATTAAAACATAAAGATAAATTGGTATGTTTTAATTATAGTGTAATATCATATATAATATCACTAAATCTATCATTTATACATCCCACATAAGGTATTAATGAGGCATATCACTTTGAGGGGGCGGTAGTCCGCGCCTCCTCAAATGAGATTATTGTTTTTAACCACTATGGAAACCAAAAAGTCATGAAATAAATGGAAAATATAGAATCATAAGGAAACAATAAACATAATATATATCATATATAAATACAGTGCCATCATAATGGACACCATTAGATGCGGTTGGAGATATTTGAACAATCATTGTTTCGTGAGCCGTTAGTTTTCCATCCACAGAATCACTATGTTCTTCATCCATTAGATGCAGGTGTTTATAAGTGTAGTTAGAATCCATCTCATAACAACATCCTCGTATATTGAGGATACTGGTGTTTTTACAAAAGAAATGAATAAAAGAGTTTATGGGTTGGACAAGTAAAATAAAAGAAAGCAAATTAAGAGAAACTTTTACCTTTAATTTGGGTAACTCCCTTTGGATTGAACCAAAGGACTTATTGAAGTGCCTTCAACCTATAGTAAGGCTTCTAGGGGAGGAGATGGATGTAGGGAGATTAATTGGGTAGAGTTTGGACGAGCCTAGTGTCTTGTGAGGTGTGCGTAATTGGATAGAAATGGTCTCCTTTTATATGAGAGAGGAGGGGCTCTTTAGGAAAGTGTAAAAATATTATTTTATTATATAATGATATTCAGTTTCAAAACGTCCAAAAATAATTAAAGATAAATATAAGATGACTAATGGTCGAAATAAAATCATCCAATAATAATTTCAAATGTTTTGGATAATATTTTAATCATTATAATCTTATTTATTTAAATCATTTATTAATGAGTTAAACACTGCATCATTATTGTGTCATAAATAATTTAAATTATTTAATGTATAAAAATTTTAAAAAAATATTATCATGTAGGAAATTTTTTTAGATTTATAAAGAATATTTATAGTCAATAATATGGAATATATAACACTATATAATAATTAATTTACTAAAATATATTTTCTTTTGACATTTTTGCCTTTACATAAAGGTAATTAATCTAAATTGTAATTATCACTCCCAAGTGGATCGATGGGGTCCCAAAATAGACCCAATGATGCCCATGGCCATTAATGACTCAAAAAATAATGTTTGGACATGTGTTAAGGTAATTTTGAATTATTATAATATTTTTTTATCCTTGAATTACCCTATTTACCTTTAACCGTGGTAAATAGAAGTCAAAAGTTACTATTCACCAAAAATTATTTTCATCTTAATGAATGACATTTTAATTATTTATGACAACCATGTATGTCATATTTTTGAAAAAAAATTCACAGAAGTGGTAAGATTTCATTTAAATGAAAATGTCAGTTTTTTTAACTACCATTAAGTTGTTTCACTATTCATAAAAAATTGAAGTTTTCATAAAAATACCAAAAAATAAGCCTAAGATATATTTGGTATTTCGAATTAAAAAATTATGTTTATTATGACAATTATAAACATAGAAGTGGCATTAATTAACTTTAAATTTAATTCCCATTATCAAAACAAATATCGTGTTTTTAAAAAACAATAACTATCAAATGATTGATACTTATTTATGTCCAATTTCAATGTGAAATTTATTAAAATAACCCAAATTTGATTAAATGGTAAAAATATATTTTAATTTTACTTTAAAACAAATTAAAAATTTAATCTAACTGTATAAATAAATTAGATTAAAAGGAAATTTTGAATTAAAATACAATATTTTCACTATTCATTAAAAATGAACTTTATAATAAAATTTCCAATAAATTTACACAAATTAAATAATGATGTCTCCATTATAAAGAATGATTTTATTTGGTCATATATAATGTATTTATGTGACTAAAATTATATTTAAATGGTTTCTCCATTAAAAGGAAATAAATCATCCTTTTAATGTAAATTATGTTTAAAATTAGATTCATTCACATTTTATTCCTCTAACTTTTGTTGGATAAATATAAATACATTTAACAAACATATATAATAATATTGTAGTTAGATTCATTCATTCTTTCCAATAGAACATCTAGGATTTAACTACCATTTAAAATAATAATATATTATTAGTGTGCAATGTAAGATTTCAAAGAAACCTAGTTTTAAGTATCAGGTACGCTATCGAACATAGAAATCCTTTTAAATTAAAATTAATATTTAATTAATATATTAATAAATATGAAAAAGTCATATTATTTATTTACCTGGGATGTTACATCCTTCCCCCTTTTGGGAATTGCGTCCTCGTAATTTTAAAACTTGGGCTCAGAAACTTTATTGAAAGTCCCACATCGGAAAAAAGAGTCCGTAAAACTATCACTTTAAAAGAATGGAATAGAAGTACAGTGGTCACCCAAGTTAACCCATACTAAAATTCCATGAAATAGTGGATATGGAGGAGAAAAAAAAGGTCAAGTTCAGATGGAGAGTGATGGTGACATTATTATGAGAATGTTAACCACAAGAAAATCACAAACATATGATGTGTGTAAAAGGTCATTGATTACCCAGTAGGAAACGTAAAACAAAATTTTTTTTGTTTTAAGTTACTTTTCATAATTTCGAGGAATTCATCTTCTACATAGAATAAATAGATAAGGAAATATACTTACCTTCAAGTAGAGTTTCATCATTTAATAAATTTCTACCAAAACTAGTCATTTCTCTAAACGATGAGCATTCAAAAAGACATGGTCACATCAAAAGCACAAGAATCATATTCTAGAGAATCTAATAATCCAAAAAGGAGAACTATGTATTTCCCTTGTATTTACACATTAACTAAAAACAAAATTGTTAGTAAAAAATCAGATATTCACCAAAAGGATAATCCTTTATAAAATGATATACTACTCTTAATCTTCAAAATTCAACAAAAAAGAACCCAAGGTTCAAGAAAGACCATTAAATAAATAGTTATCCTTAAAATTCTTTAAAGTAATCCAAACTAAGATTGAAACCCAAATCTATAAAGGATTTAATAACATAATCTTCCAAGGTAAATATTAACATTTATCTCCAAATAAAATCAGTTACTCATAAAGTCTCATACTGAAAAATAATTAACCTAATCACATTTCTTCAATGATAGGTTAATCATTTCCATAGGTAACCCAAAATAAACTTATTACTGAATCATAATGTCAACTAACTAATAATAATTAGTCATACTAACTAGGGACTTCACGTAGTCCAGTGGTAGGTGATAAATACTAGTAGCACATTGGTTATGGGTTTGCCCATAACTTCTTCTGATGTGATGGGTTGTCACACAGTTTGCGTGTTGTCCCATTTCAGAAACTACATAATTTTATAACATTCCCAAAAAGATATAAATTCATCAAAAATAACCATAACATATTATAACCACAAAGATTATCTAATAACATTCTTTTTCCATCACAAAATGTATTAACCGATAATTTCCTCCAATTCAAGGATCATATATACCCAAATGGTTCTTTATAACTATATCCACAAAAGAGAAGATAATTATTCATTGAATAAAATTTTCCTATAACAAACATATGGGTTACACATACTATAATAAGTCTTCTTATGTGATCCCATCATCAGAAGAGACTTAATAATTTTAAACATTTCTTCATCCAAAATTCTACCATAACTGTTGGATCCATTATATGTTGTCTTCTTAGTCATTCAACATTGTTCGTGATGCATTAACCATTAATTTCCAACTTATTCTGAAATAGTTCTTTACTATAAAAAAATCATGAATCATATCTTAAGATTTCAATTATTGGAAAACATATGTTATGAAATAATCCATACATTTCATTGTTCACTATCAGTTTCATCATACTAAACTGAAATGACATTTGGTATTGGTATATGAATATTTGAATGATCCAAGTGATCCCATTCCTAAAAGTTATTCGTAGGACATGTTTTTGCATAATGACCATGCATACCACATTTAAAACATTCAATTGATCCCTCATAAATGACTTCATTCTCTTTCCTAGAGTCATCTTGATGCTTCCTTTTTCCATAGAAGGTTCATGATTTATGACCTTCATTTCCACATCCATAGCATCTTTCTGTCCCTTTGAAATAAATTCGGAGGTGTTTCATTCCACATCATTGACACATAGGTTTTTGAACACACTCACCTTTATGATTATTACCTGAACATTCGTAGGGATTTGGTTCTTGCATATATGATGCCTTATAATGATCTCTAAGGTTCAGGTAGTCAATCATGACTCTAGATAGTTGGTTGAGAATAACCACAAGTCTTCTCATTGTAGCTCCCATATCATTCAGTTTCTTGTTAAAAAAACGATCACAGTTTTGTTCACATCCACTGTTACTTTAGTGCTTGCTAGATCCATATATTTAGTAAAACCAAAAAGGATAGTGTGAGTATATCAGTAATATCATCATATAATATCTTGTAATGAGGGTAAACACTAAGATATACTTATTCATGTTATTATAAACTAATTCAATTTATCTAAAAAAACTACGACTCTTTCTAAAATCCTAACCATTGTGGAAATTTAACTTTTGCTTAATCAATTGCTAACCTCTAATGTTATCTAAAACAACATTTGATACAAACTATATGAACTCAGCCTTAAACATTACATAATATTGAATTTAATGAATAATTCACATTGAGGATCTTTTAAGGTTTATAGTTTTAGAGAATTAGTTCATAAATATTACATTATAACATGAATATTAAAAGTAGACAATACTACTCATTATCAATTTTTTCATAAAATAAAAACTCTTAAAAAGAAACATGTCTAGTTAAATTTTTTAGATAGCATGACGTTTCCTTGATCCTGTCCCTGAACCTATTCATCTTTATGTCCTATGGAAAAAATTTCAAAAAAAACGTGGGATGATAATAATATGCTCAGTAAGGGTTATAAAATATGGAAGGAAAACATTATCCCATCAATGAATACAAATCAATGAAACCATACTTTTCAATCATAACATACCATATGAAATCATGAGAATTAGGAATAACACACATAAATCCTAAATAATAAAGAATAATTATTGAATCCATATCAAAATTATATTATAGATATCACAGCTACATAGGTAGTTACACTTGGAATACCCATAACTGTATATTCCCTAAATCTCTTAGGTGAAATATCACGTTTACCTTCGTCACGTTACCCAATGCATTGGAGAGCTATCTCGGGCTCACAAGCCATAGGTCTATCATGGAACCACCCATATACAAAAACTAGGTCCAATAACCATAACATAAACATAATATATAACACATGTATAAAGGACATATAACATTTCCACATTCCAATATATCAAATAAAGATGATAAAATAAACAATGTTTTATCAAATCATTTTCAAAACCATTTAAAAAGTGATGTTTGATTCAAAGTTTCCCATAACACTTTGAAGATTTTAAAAGAATTATCATTTGAAAACATTAATGTCCATATAAATAAATCCTAAAACCCATTTTGAAAACATGGACATTAATGAGAAATATTTAGAAGGATAAATCATTAAAACATTTAAAACGATCTTTTGGTTAAAGAGTTTTTTTTCAAAAAGAGAGATGCTTGAATACAAATAATTGAAGAATAAATTTTAATAAGAACATTGTAAAATCATTAGAATAAAGGGGTTCATGATATAATATTTCAAAGGATAGTATATTCACCATATAAGAGTGAATTGGTTCATAACAACAATAATGTCTCAATGGAAATGTAAATTGAGATAACATCCCTTATAAAGTTGGTATCCTTAAATTAAGGATAAATAAATCACATAAATATCTGTGAAAAATATAAATAAACCCAATATAAGTGGATATTAAGTGTAAAACATTCAGAGTTCATTCACACATATTCATAAGATGACATATTCAAGAAGTACAAGTTGATCCTGAAGAATTGGAATTGGGTTAAGTGGTTCCCTTGTAAAAATATGATAGCCTAACGACATCACATTAAAATTCATAAAATTAGATGTTGAAATAAAAAGGGGTATCTCGTAAATGGACATAAATTTTACATAAATGAGGATATAGAATAACAGATCCCAACATTATATGGTGTAAATTAAAAGACAACACAAAACTAAGTCTTTTAAAAAGAGGAGGGTGAGAGGTTCCATTACCGATTTGGTAACTTACAAAACATACTCCACATGAAAGAAGGATCACAAAATAAAAATTTAAATACTCATAAATGAAATTATATAACACAAATAGTAAAATCATGGGCAGTACATACACCAAAAAAACTAAATAGTGGAAAATATAGCATGAATCTCCCAAGAATAAAAATTGAGACAAAACCCTTTACCAGGTTGTAATAAACTGAGTCGTATGAACAAAAGTTAATAACCACAAAATGATTCACAGAATAACATGAATATAAAAAGAATCATGGTAATATATATAAATTGGTAGTACACAATACACCACATTAAATAAATTAGAGGCGAGCAATGGAAATCTCATAGAATTGAATATGAGATAAGAAAATAACTTACAAAAATTCGGCATCCTAATGACGCCACTTAACAATTCATAAAAAGAATTGACTAGAGTAAGAGGCTATATCTAATCATATGAAAATAAAAATTACTGAATGGTGAATATTAATGAACATCCTACAACCTAAGAACATGGAGCATAAAAGAAATGACATAAAAGAGAGTACATGAAAAGAAAGAGAGAGGTCAGATCCCTTACCTCGTGTCCGACTTGACCCGATCGTTCATTAATCACCTAAATAATAAAATAAAGTTAATTTCAAGTTGATTAATAACATTTTTCAAGTTTATTATTATTTTTATTTTAGTTATTACCATGTTATAAACATTATGTAATCATTTATGTTAATAACGTTTATTTTGTCGATATTTGGTAATTGATTAAAAAATGGACTTCTTATAATTGCATGTTGTTCTTGTGGACAACATTTCATTATATCCAGAAATATATTAATGATTTAGATTTCATTTATATAATACATACCTATTATATACATGTATTTATTATAGTACATATCTTTTTGAGGTAAGAAATGAAATGCACCGTTCAGGGAGACGGTAAGCCATACGTACGCATGAACGCTAATTTCATTTTTATTTCTTATTTAATGTAATTAAAACATAATGATATATAGGTGTGTTTTAATTCCAGTGTAATATCATATATAATATCACTAACTATATCCTTTATACATCCCTCATAAGGCATTAACGAGTCACATCACTTTGAGGGGGCGGTAGTCCGCGCTTCCTCAAATGAGATTATCATTTTTACCCACTATGGAAACCATAAAGGTGTGCTATAAATTGAAAATACAAAAGTATAAAGAAAACATAAACATAATATATATCATATATGAATAAATTTACATCATAATTTCTACCACGAGAGGCAGTTGGAGATATTTGAACAATCATCGTTTCGTGAGGCGTTAGTTTTCCATCCAAAGAAACATTATGTTCTTCATCCATTAGATGGAGGTGTGTGTAAGTGTAGTTAGAATAATTATAATAAAAACATCCTAGTATATTGAGGATACAGGAGTTGTTACAAAATAAATGAATAAAAGAGTTTATGTGTTATAGAAGTAAAATAAAAGAAAACAAATTAAAAGAAACTGTTACCTTAAATTTGGGTAACTCCCTTTGGTTTGAACCAATGGACTTCTTGAAGGGCCTTCATCCTAATGTAAGACTTCTAGCTTGAGGAGAGTGAGGTTGGTAGAATAATTGGGAAAATGTTGGATGAGACAAATGCCTTATGAGGTGTGAGGAATTGGATATAAATGGGATCCTTTTATAAGGGAGAGGCGGGTCTCTTTATGAAAGTGTGGAACTATTATTTAATTATATAATTATATTCAGTTTCAAAAGGACCAAAAATAATTAGAGATAATTATAAGATGTATCATGGTGGAAATAAAATTGTAAAATCATAATTGTACCGGTTTTGGATAATATTTTAATAATTATATGTTTATTTATTTAAATCATTAATTAATGAGGTAAACACTGCATCATTATTTTGTCATCAATAATTTAAATTATTTAATTAATATAAATTATTAAAAATAATAACTTTTAGGGAATATTTTTAGATTTATAAATAATATTTATTGTTGAAAATATGAATTATATAACACCATATAAAAATTAATTTTCTGAAAGATATTTGCTTTTGTCATTTTTTCCTTTAATTTAAGTTAATTAATCTAAATTGTCATTATCATTCTCAAGTGGGTCAATGGGGTCAAAAAATCTACCCAATGATATAAATGGTCATTAATTACTCAAATGATATATTTTGGACATGATTTAAGGTAATTTTGAATTATTATAATATTCTTTTAACCTTGAATTACCCTATTTACCTTTAACCGCAGTAAATAAAAGTCAGATGTTACTATTCACCAAATATTATTTTCATCTTAATGAACCACATTTTACTTCTTGGTGTCAACCATGTATGTTGGATTTTTTAAATTCAATTAACAGTAGTGGTAAAATATCATTTAAAAGAAAAAGTTAGTTTTTTTAACTACCACTATGTGGCTTCACTATTCATCAAAAATTGAAGTTATTCAGAAAAAAATCAAAAACTCATCCAAAGCTATATTTTATATTCCGAATTCAAAAATGTTGTCTATTATGAAAAATTAAAAACATATATGTGTCATTAATTAACTTTTAAATTTATTCATGTCAAAAAACAAATAACGTGTTTTTATGAAAAAATGACTATCAAAAGATTGATATTTGTTTATTTCCAATTTCATAGTGAAATTAATTCAAATGACCCACATTGGATTAAAGGGTAAAAATAAATTTTAATTTCACTTTAAAAAAATTAAAATGATAATCTAACAATATAAATAAATTAGATTAAAAGGAACATTTGAATTAAAATACAATATTTTCACTATTCATTAAAAATGAACTTCATCAGAAAAATTCCAAAAAATTACACAAAGTAAATTTTGATGTCCCCATTAAAAATAAAGATTTTATTAGAATATATAGAATCTATTAATGTGACCAAAAGTAGATTTAAAAAGGGTTTTCCATTAAAAGGCAGTAAACCGGCCTTTTAATGTAAGTTATGCTTAAAATTAGATTCATTTACATTTTAAGCCTCTAACATTTATTAAATAAATTTAAATACATTTAACAAACATGTATAATCATATTTTAGTTAGTTTCTTTCATTACCGCCAATACAAAATCTATGAGTTAATTACCGTTTTAAATAATAATATATTATTAGTGTGAAACATAAGATTTCAAAGATACCTGTTTTTGTATATCGGTTATTCTATCGAACATAGAAACACTTTTAAAGTAAAATTAATATTTAATTCAAAAATTAACAAATAATAAAAAGTCATATTCTTTATTTACATGGGATGTTACACTATCACGTACTCAAAGATATGAGATTCGTTCACGCTATACATGGAATGTTTTTAATTTTTTTTAATAAAAATATGTGACATATATGACATAAATATGATACTATAAGGATAATTTATATATGTATATATATAATTTTATATTTATTAATTTAAATATAACAATAAAACATAAGTATCATTTATATGTGCGTACTTCCTACTATCTCCATGAACAGTGTATTTCATTTCCTATATCCAAAATTTTGGGATTTATAAAAATTCAAATATACTAAATATATATATTACTTACATCATGTTTTAGAAATGAGTAATAAAATATTGTATGAATATAATATATGATATTAAAAATATGATTACGATTCTAGAGAAAGATAGTGAATGTTTAAAAACTATTTTAATGTATGTTAATCTATGTTCAACTGAAAGGAAACACAATGTAATGGATTTTGTCTCTATTTCACTTATTAGAGTAATATAGTATTATTTTGAACCTAATTTCTTTTTAATGGTGTATATATTACCCCTTTACATGTAAATCAGGAATACACCATCATTAATGGTATATTTAGTTTTAGTTTTAATTATTTCATTGAAGGGGATTTTATCAAAAAGATAAAAATATTTAGAGAAATTATGTAACTCAATCCCTTTTTATTGGGTAATATTACTTCCTCATTGTTTTCAATATTTTATTATTATTTTTAAATATATTTTTAATTTATATATTTTTATCTTATCTTGTATTATGTTCATTTAATGTTGATACACATAAGAAATTGATATAATAACTCCCACATCGATGTTATTTCAATTTTATGGTTTTTTCACAAAGACATTCTAATCTTGATTGCATATTCATGAAATTACATTAATATATTTTTTTTGATAATTATTCTATTAAACCATTCATTTTATTCATTACAATTTTCAACAAAATGTATCATTTTACGACACCTTTATTCTATTTTTTTATAAAATGTTATTAAGATAACCTGGCTACATTTCTCCATTTAATCGGTGAAATTATTTTCATCTAAAACCCACATTTTCTAAAAAGTTTTTCAAATTTTTTTAATCTTTATAAATTTATTTACTAATTAACTTTTTACTGATTTTTATTTCATAAACGATTTGAAATAAATATTCTTGTTTCTTCCAAATTAACAAATATTTCTGACCTTTTTACCTTGATAAATGAATGTTATTTTTTTCTTTTACAACATGTTTGAAATGAACCTCAATCTTTTCAATGAATACTATCTTTAAAGTATATGAATTAAATTATTTATCAAATATGATTATAAAGGTTATTTTTCATGAAAGGTATTTTCAAAATATTTATTAAAATAAAGCATAAAAATTGGTTTATTTTTATAGTATTTTTATCCATAAACGACAACAAACCATTAACTTTACACTATTTTGGATATCTTTTTTGACACCATACTTCTTTTACAATTGATATTTTATGATTTATTTGATAAAGGATTATATTTACATTCACTACCTTCATACCTTTTAGAACCCTTGAAAATTTGAATTTCCAATATTTAGTAGACATTATATTTCTCCAAAATATCCATATTGTTCATCATATATATGATTTTTCTCTAAACCTTATATCATTTGAGCATAAATTTTTTATATTGATTATAATTGGATTATCTAGGGAAATGTTGATAAATCTGTATTATTTACTCAATAAGGATATATTATAAGGTATACTATTTATTAAATGGTACCATGACTCGATATATTGGGAATTATTAGATTGGAAGGGATGGGTGGGGCCCAAAAATTATATTTCCCCTCAATTAATTGAAAGGTTCACATGAGAAAACTAAATTGAAAATATTAAATGGGTTTCACCCTATATTTTAAAATTCCCTATAAAATGTATTTATGTTATACGTTTTTATTTAAATCTAGAACGACTTCCAAAAATTAAGAATTTATTTCATTAAAAAGTATATTATTATTATTATTTATTGATGAGATTTAATATTTGAAATTATCTATAGATAAATTTCATTCTCATAATTTTGAATAAATGTAATTTCTCTCCCTTATTTACCTTGTTATATGGATTATTACTTTCCTATTTAATTTATATTTCTTTTGTTCATAGTTATTTATCATGCCATATTATTTGTTACTTGTCAATTTTTTTTATTAAATTGCATTTGGATTTAAAAATTTCATTTCCATATTAAATATTCTAATTGATTCACAATTATTCTACTTCACATTACAATTACTATAAATTTGAGCTCACCATTATTATTATGTTCCCTTGTAATCTAAAAAGTGTACAAAGAAATAAATTCAAGGATATGATATGTGGGAATACAATTATCCAAGAAAAAAATTATTTTTTAATTTGTGTATCTAGTTATAATGTAAGAGTCATATATGTATCAAGTTTACCTAGAATACGAAAAAGTATATGCTTTGGGATTTGGATCCTTGTAATCATTAGAATTTTATGGTAGTGGACAACATCTCTGGGATTAATGGGTTCTTTTAGTTATAGTTGATATTAGAGAAAGTTTAATAGAAAAATTTGGAAATAGATTATGGAAAACATATATTATGGAACTTAAACCTATGAAAGAAATTTAGGATAATTAAAGAATAAAACCATAATATTTTTTTTACAGATATAGATTAAAATTTGTTCTTATAAATACATCCCTTTCTACATACTAAATGTGGATATTGTTCTGGAACATATATATTTATGGGATATAAATTTGAGAAGTTGTGTCAGGCTAGACATTGGCATAACCTGGTAGACCAAAATGGGCTTTATTATGCACCTTTTTTGGAGCTCCTATGGAATATGCTTAAATTAGTACACATTTTATTTAGAAACCCAAATAATTTTTATGAATATTTTGTGAAAATATATAAAGTATCCTAAATATAAGGAGTTTTAGTTTTAAAATAAGACTCATTATATCATATAAATGATTATATGTTTTTCTCACAGTGACTATTGTTACTCACACCATGGTTACTAATTTTAGTCAATATACAGAAACTGATGGAGTGATGCTAACATTGAAAATATTGTAAAATGTATTGTAGTTTGAGAAAAAAATGGGTTGTTGAATAAAGAAATTTTTATCATGTTCATGCCGAATCTGTTTTACCAAAATATGATTCACAGTATATAACATAACCAACTCTAAGGCACACCAAATAAGTTACAGTTGGAGGTTTCTATTATCATGAGTGGTCAAAATCATAGAGAATGAAATTCATGATTTCTATCTTGAAAGATATGTTGAATGTGAAACATACGAAATTCTCTCAAAAGAACATGGAAATTCATATGTGTAGGAAGTTACAAAAGTAATATAATTCCAAGTAAAAATGGAAAGTACGATGGACAGAAATAAACCTCAACATTAGGGTCTATTTATGTTTAGATTCCATAAATTAAGTGAACCTGGTAATAAACCTTATCAATTCCATCATTTATAGTATATACTCAAGAACAAGGAAGGACCCATTTGGAAATAGTTGGATGAAGTATTAATTTATTACTATTGTATTGAAAACCACAATTAAATGTATATCTATTGATTTTATTTATTTTATTGTTATAGATCATAATTATTTTTTAAATTACATTTATATGGTTTTATTAAGGGAAAATTTATTATGACATGGGAATTGAAGATATGTGTTTAGGATGATAATGTTTTCATTCCTACCACTAGGCTATGGATTATTATAGTTAAGTTGTTATTTTTTTAGTTAAAAATTATTAATAATAAATATTAATGGTTAATAAGTGTTATAAAAATTTAGGTTTATATAGTAACCAATAAACCATATTGGATTTTTAGAATAGCTAGAGACAAATAGAATGACATGTAACTTTTTATGGGCCATAAAATCCATTATATTAAAATATTAGGGCTTCAAAAAAGGGTTCATTCATGGATATCCATTTTATGGAGTAATGAAAGAATTAGAATTATATCAAAGAAAAACCAAAAGATAACATTTTCCACATTATTTTGAATCATATCAAGTAATTCTATTTCCATATATTCATGGTTAGTAAAATAATTCCTCAACATTAGTAAAAGGACGTTGAAACCAAAATGTTAATGTAGTACCTTCATTTTTATTCAACCAAATATCTTTGAAATCCTTATAAACATATATATTTGAAGACCTAAACATTCCATTTATAATTATGCAAATTTTGATCAATTAAATCAGTCAATCCCTATAATTATTTACTATTTCCCTCAAAGTCCATATTTTCACTTGCCACTAATTCATTCTTACCTAAACCTAGCTATATAGTATTCTATGTGAACTTCTAATTCTGATTCTCTCTTATTAAGAGGATATTTTATTAACTCTTCTCATGAAGTGGGATTTCATCAACATAATTTTAAAAAATAAAAAACAAGATTTATGAGGTCAAATTTAAATTGCAATGTTTGAATTCAATTAAGGTGGGGAGAATGTATTGCCAGGTACGTGCGTCGCAGTGCATCCAATTTTCAAATATTTATAACCGACTGGATACTGTAAAAGTGGAGAGCAGGGTCGAACCACCGAGAGCATGTAATCTAGTTCACTGAAAATATTTTGTTGGACAATGTTTACACGGACAAGGTTGATGGTATTCATATTTTTGAGATTTATTTTTTATAATTAAACTAAAAGGTGATAAGACAAAAGGTAAAAAGAAAATTTCAAATGAAAATGATGATATACTCTAAGTCAACAAAATGTGTTTGGGATGCTGGTGTCACAATTGAATTATCATGCAGACATGAAAAATATTCTTTTAGGTGATTAAATATTTATTATGTTTAGTTATCGTCAGCTCCAAAAATTTGTGCGCTTTTTAGATGCTCAATTTAACATTCCTAATTTATTTAATGTCCCATTCTCTGGTGTCATAAATAAATTAGAAAAATCGTTCAAGTCCAGAACTATACGGCGAAATGACACAACCCGTTTCTCGCAATGCTATGTCACCAATTTGCACCTACCATCAGTCAATGCGGTTTACCTTCTCGAACCACCGCGTCGACTTAAAATTAAAAGGGCCAGTTTTAATTTCAATAATTAATTCAGTGACAAAATAATTTAAGAACATAAATATTCAATTAAAATGAATTTAATTGACAATTAATCATCAAACAATATGTTTCCTGGCATGCACAATAATTTTTACTAATAAACCAACATCCTGACACTAATAAAATTACCCCGACATCACAACTGAAAGAATAAACGCAGTAAAATGATATGTCATGTGAATTAACAATGTGTTACCGAAGAAATGATCGTGTCTGTCTTTATTTCCTCTGCACACAGTGATGACGTTGTGCACCAACTATGCGACCACCAAAATAAAGGATAAGAGCGATGAGTAGTGCACAGATGCTGGTCAGCTCCTCAGGTAGCGGTGAGTGGTGCACTGCTACTGGTCGGCTACTGGTCGACTCCTCGGATGGTGGTGACCGGTTCACTTCAAAGAAAACAAAAGCAGGGGAGGTTCGATGGGGTTAGAAAGGTAGAGGAGAGGCTAGGTGGAGAGGGAATGCACCGGGGGAGCTCGAGAAGTGGCTAAGGGAGAGGATCGGAGGCAGGGGCGCTGGGTCAGACTGAGGAAGAGGAGTTGGAAAAAAATGAAAAAATGGAGAGAGATGGAGTGGGGGTAGAGGAAAATAGGGGGATTGGAGAGAGAGAGTTCAAAAAAGAATAAGGGTGTGGAATGGTTCAAAAAAAAGAAAAGGTGGAGGGAAGTTGGGGAAATTAAAATTCAAATTAAATATAAAATAAATCCAATTATCTAAAAGGGTTAAATAATATTATTAAGAGAATTATATAAATATTTATATTTATAATTAATTAATAGACTAAAAGTAATATTAAAATAAAATAAAATATGAAATGTTAATAAAATAAAATTCTAAAAATTGAAAATAAATAAATAATATTAATATAATACTAACTAAAAACTATCAAAACAACTAAAATATTTAAAATACTACAAAAATAACCTTAAAATACAAGAAGCTGTTAGCAAATTAATTAAAACTAAATGAAAATAAGAAAAAAAATGTCAGTAACATCCATGTACATCAAATCCCCCACACTTAATCTTTTACACTCCTCGGCAAAACAATCTGATATAAAACACAAGTGGACCTATAGACAAATCCAAACATCAAAATTAGAAGTTCAAAATCTTTCAATCTCTTTCCTCATATTATATCATGCTTCATTTAAAACTCCAATTTTCAATAACTGTTTTTCTTCCACTTGTATTCTTTACAAAACAAGTTCGTGCACTCATTTATCATGTGTCCTACATCACCATCACTCTCATCACTCAAAAAAATTTGATCAAAGTTGTTCTCAGTTCTCATACACATGTAGTCTTACCATAGTCTTTCTAGGAATTGCACATCTCCACTAGTGGAAATCAAAAGAATGAACCAATCTCAAGGACTTTACATGAGGTTCAAATGTTTCTGAAGCTGTGGGACGGTGGGTAAAAAACATTTGAAATCTTTTTGGTCAAAAGGAGGGTTGAATCTTGAAATAAATGCATGATATTTCCATCCAAATGTCTCCCTCAAACTCCCACTCAATCTCTCGTTCCCCACACATAAAACATTGCTTGTCCCCAAGCATATGATAAGTCAATGTTTCGCTCTCTTTTTTTCACTTTTTTCCATATATATATATATAAATAATTTTTTTGTTAGTTTACATGGTGTTTTTGAAAGCATTAAATATGGAAAAAAAATTAGAACACTTCCCTGTGTAAGTGCAGATTGACGCAGAGAGTCTGCCTGTATCCGATGAAGTTCCAGAAAAAATGTACCTATAAAATCTACATATGGACAACACATACCTGCATCATATCATAAATAAAACACCAAGAATCATATAAATGGAAGCAGAGATGTAGGATACTGACAAGTGCCTACAAATATAACGAGTAGCTAAAAAAATTCAAACATGGCATGTTTTATTTTCTCAAACAAACTAGAACAGGTAAAAGAAGAAAGGGGGGGAAAATGAAACTGGAACATGGGTTGCCTCCCAGGAAGTGATATGTTTTACTTCTTCAGCCAGACGAATGGACAATGTTTAATCATATTGGTCCATCAGCTCAGAATTCCTCTACCTCTTACGAGAACTAGTGGATGTGTTATCGATCTCAAGGGGATGCTTGGTGGGATTAACCACCTCCGGAGCATAGTGAGGGTGAAGATGGTGACGAAGGAATGGAATCTGTGCTCTTTGTTGTGGTTCCGACTACTGAGCATGAATCTCTAGTGAATGTTCCTCAAGCCGACACTCGATATCAGCTAGCTCCTGAGTCATCCGTCATACCAAGTCAGAGGCAGACAGAACAAGTGCATCGATGACCATGGAAGAATCAGAAGATCTAGACATTTTTTTAGCTGCATCCACAAAATAGATATATAGATAGAGATAGAGTAAGAAAACAAAGATCAAAGAATGAAGAAGTAGTCGGGTTGCCTCACGATCAACGCTAAGTTTAATGTCTTCAGCCAGACGAATAACTTCTCACTGCAATTGTAGTTCTTCAATGATGCCTATTTTATCCGAAGTGTGGTAATGTTTAAGGAGTTTACCATTTACTTTGAATGGATGAATCCTCCCATCAGAAATTTCGACAGCACCATGTGGATAAACAATTGTGACAGTGTAAGGACCTGGCCACTTCGACTTGAGTTTTCCAGCCATGATTCGAAGTCGTGAGTTGAAGAGGAGAACTCTGTCACCTGATGAAAAATTTCTTTGTTGGATCCTTTTGTCATGCCAGGCTCGAGTTTTCTCTTTGTAAATCAAAGCATTGTTATATGCTTCTCTCCTCATCTCATCTAGTTCATTCATTTGTAGAAAACGCTTCTCTTGGGCAGTTTTGAAATCAAAATTCAGTTTCCTCACAACCCAATAAGCATTATGTTCAAATTCTACAGGTAAGTTGAAAGTTTTTCCAAATAACAACCTATATGGGGACATTCTAATTGGTGTCTTGAAGGCTGTTTTGTTGGCCCACAGTGCGTCATCATGTTTGGTGACCCAATCTTTACTAGATGTATTTACAGTTTTCTCCAAAATACCCTTAATTTCTCGGTTTGAAACCTCAGCATGGCCATTGTTCTATGGATGGTATGGGGTTCTCATGTAGTGGTGACATCCATGGAGAGACATTAGCTTCTAAAACAGTGCATTATTGATGTGGGTACCATGGTCACTGATGATGAGCCTTGGAATTCCGAACCGGGTAAAAATGTGTTGCTTTAAAAATTTGATGATGACTCGAGCCTTATTTTCTGAGAATGCTTCAGCTTCCAACCATTTTGACACATAGTTAACATAGACAAGGATATAGGATTTCCCAAAAGATTTAGAAAAAGGACACTTGAAGTCAATTCCCCATATGTCAAAAATTTCAATGACCACGATTGAGTGTTGTGGAATTTCGCGCTTCCAGATTATACCCCCAGTTCTTTGGCATTTGTCACAATTCATGACGAATTGACGAATATCATGATTCATGGTCGGCCAATAAAAACTGCATTGTAACACTTTGCTGATTGTTCGATGAATCCAATGGCATCCCCCAGCTTCTCTAGTATGGAACAACTTCAAAACACTATCAAATTCTTCATCAGGGATTCATCTTCTTATCATTCCATCCCCACAGTCATTGAAAAGTAAAGGATCATCCCAGTAGTAATGTCGTGCTACATTCAAAAATATTTTCCTCTGTTCCTTTGATAAATCTGGATATATCACACCTGAAGCTAATTAATTCACAAAATCATCATTCCAAGGTGTGATTGTCTCAATGGAATAGAGTTGTTCATCAGGAAATGTTTCATTGATTAGTTCAACATTGATTTCAATTTTGTCATGGTCGAGGAGTGATAAATGATCAGCAACGACATTCTCTGTTCCATTTTTGTCCTTGACTTCAATGTAAAATTCTTGAAGTAACAGTATCCATCGACTAAGTCTGGGTTTTTCAACTTTCTTTGTCATCAGATACCTAAGTGCAGAATGATCCGTATAGACAGTGACTTTTGAGAACAACAGATGGGATCAAAATTTATCAAAGGAAAATACAACTTCTAGAAGCTCTTTTTCAGTTGTTGTGTAGTAATGTTGAGCCTCATTCAAAGTACAACTAGAATAGTAGATTGGCCTAATGATCTTTTCTTTTCTTTGTACCAAGGATGCACCAACTGCCCAGTCACTAGAATCACACATTAACTCGAATGGCTACTCCCAATCAGGTGAAATCATTATCGGGGCTTCAACCAAATGCTGCCTTAATAATTTAAATGCTTCCTGACATTCAGGGACGAAGTGGAATGTGACATCTTTTTCCAATAGTTTCGTAAGGGGTCGGGAAATAACAGAGAAATCCTTAATGAGGTGTCTATAGAATCCAACGTGCCCAAGAAAACCTCAAATGGAATGTACTGAAGAAGGCATGGGTAGCTCAAGGATGGTACTAATCTTTGCAGCATCGACTTTAATTCATTTCATTGAAATTTGATGACCAAAAACTATTCCACTTTGTAACATGAAGTGTGACTTTTCCCAATTAAAAACCAGATTCGTTTCTTCTCATGTTACCAAAACCTTATCCAAATGTTCCAGACAGTCATCAAAAGAATCTCCATACACAGAGATGTCATCCATGAATATTTCCAATAACTCTTCAATCATGTCATGGAACATTTCCATCATGCATCGTTGAAATGTGGCTGGAGCATTGAACATTCAAAAAGGAATTCGCCTATAAGAAAATGTACCATATGGACAAGTGAACGTGCTTTTCTCTTGATACTCTGGTGTCACTGCTATTTGATTATAGACCGAGTATACATCTAGAAAACAGTAGTAATATCGTCCTACCAATCGTTCAAGGATTTGATCAATAAAGGGCAATGGGAAGTGATCCTTTCTGGTGGCATCATTCAATTTTCGATAGTCGACGAACACTCTCCATCCAGTCACTATTCTTGTGGTTATCAATTCTACTTTATCATTCTCAACCACTGTGGTTCCACCCTTTTTAGGTACTACTTGCAATGGGATAACCCATTGACTAATGGTGATTGGAAATATTAAACCATCATCAAGAAGTTTAATGACTTCTTTCTTGACTACTTCTTTCATGGGAGGTGTGAAGCGTCGTTGTGGTTTCCTACAAGGTTTTGAATTATCTTCCATATGTATTCATTGAGTACAGATTGCAGGACATATACCTTTTAGATCAGAAATCGTCCAACCTATTGCAGGTTTCCTTTGTGACAGAACATTGAGCAATTTTCTCTCTTGTTCACTCGATAGATTGGCATTGATGCTGACTGGTAAGGTGTTTAAATCTCCCAAGTAACTATATCTCGGGTTTGATGGAAGGGGTTTAAGCTCATGTGTTGGAGGATTTTCAAGTGATGGAGTAATTGAAGAGAATTCATGTCTATCTAAAGGCTCAACTATATTCCTGATGAATTCCACTACCTCGATTGATCCAGCAAACTCGTCATTTTCTTTGTGCAAATCCGTGAGATCCAGTGCATCACTTGCTCACTCATCCCATTCTTCAATTGTATCCAAGAAATGACAGTCTGCTACAGATGGTTCTTCCATGGCCTTTAGGACATCAAGTGTTATGTTCTCATCCCCAATTCTAAAAATTAACTTTCCCTCTTGGACATCTACCAGCGCTCTGCATGTTGCTAAGAATGGTCTCCTGAGAATGAGTGGGACGTCCTTGTATTCTTCCATATCGAGTTCAATGAAATCATAAGGGAAGTAATATTTATCAACCTTGACAAGTACGTCCTCTAGAATCCCTCGAGGATGCTTCACTGATCGGTCAGCCATTTGCAAGGCGACTCTTGTTCGATTTAATTCGGCGATGCCCAGTTCTTCAAGGATTCCAGACGACATGCGATTGACACTAGCTCTGAGGTCACACAAAGACCTTTTGAATTGACATCCTCCAATATTGAAAGGAATAGTGAAACTACCAGGGTCTCTTAGTTTTGGAGGTATGGATCTGGGTATGACCGCTGAACATTCCTCATGCATTATGACTATTCCCACATCATCTAATTTTCTTCTTTTTGACAGAATTTCCTTGAGAAATTTGGAATAGTGGGGAATTTGTGTGATGGCTTCTGCAAAAGGAATATTTATTTGAAGCTTTTTGAACATCTCCATGAATTTTGAAAATTGAACATCCAACTTCCTTTTCTTCTGTCATTGTGGAAATGCAGGAGGTGGTATGTGGGCATTCGCTCTCTCGTTGAGTGCCTCGTTTTCCTTCTCATTTCTTTCCTTTTCATGTTTTTCATGTTTGTTTTGATCTTCCTCCTCTTTGGTTTCAAGTTGGATTTATTTGTTTGTTGAGTCGCCATTCTCAGTGGAAGGTATATGCGTCTCATCTATTGGTTGAACATCAGGACTTTGGTGCTCTGGTAACTGTGTACCACTTCTAAATGTGTTGGCTTTTTCTTCTTCTCTTGGGTTGACTCTTGTGCTTCCTGGTAGTGTTCCTTGATGTTGGTTCTGCATTTGTGTGGCTATCTGATCGACTTGATTTTCAATGTTACGCATGGAAGCCTGTAGGTTTTGGGTGTTCGTCTGCAAATTTTGAGTTGTTGCTTACAAATTTTGGGTTGTTGTCTGCAAATTTTGACTTGCCATCTCTTGTAACTCAAACCTTGATAGATTGGACATCATTAGATTAGCAATAGTTTCTCCCCAATCTTGTTGTCCTTGCATTGCATGAGGGGACAAGTCTGTTTTCTTTTGCTCCTTATATTGTTGTTGTTGTTGAAATGGGGTCAGTATTTCTGTTGATATCCTTTCTCTTGCGATTGCATGGTGGGTCTGAAGGAAGATTGAGTAGGAAATCCAGGTGGACCCGCATTTTGGTTCACTGGTTGAGTAGTTGATGGCTCCTTCCAACATATATTTTTGTTATTTCCTTGCCAGTTTTTGTTGCAGTTGTTTCCATATTTTTCTTTTGTTGTAGCTGACAAAGTTAGATTCAGAAATCTTGGTCTCAGATGTGTTATATGGACACATGGGATAATCATGAGGGCCACCACAGTGTGGAAAATGATCATCTTGAACAACATGGACTGTCTTAGGCGGGTTTATTGACAAGTTGTCAATCCTCTTGTTGAGAGCTTCAAATTGTGCAACCATGAATGTCTAGGCATCAACATGATGCAGTCCTACCTTTCTTCTTGAAAAATATTCTAGCCAATGGAATCTATGTTCGTCCATGTTTTGAATTAGTATGTACAGATCTTCAGGATCCATTTCCATGAATGCATTGCCAGTAGCTGTGTTGATTGCAGACTTACACTCAGGTTGAAGTCCATAGTAGAAAGCTTGCAACTGGTTTTCCAACCTCATCCCATGATGAGGAAAACGTCTTAACATGGACTTGAATCTTTCCCAAGATTCTCCTAATGATTCATATTCACTTTGACAAAAGGAGTCGAGGTCTATTTTGTTTTTCAAATATTGATCTGTTGTGTAATATCGATCAAGAAATTTCCTTCTCAGCACTTCCCAAGTGAAAACTGTTTCTGAGTCGAGACTTTCCAACCAGTCCTTTGCATTCCCTTGCAATGAGAATGGAAACAGTCGCATGATCAACACATCATCCGTTACTCTGTTATATTTAAATGTGTCACATACTTAAAGAAATATGTTCACATGCATATAAGGGTCTTCACTGGTCAATCCATGAAATTGTGCAAGTTGTTGGAGTAGGTTGATCATGGACAGCTTCAATTCAAAGTGTGTTGCTTGGATTCTGGGTCTTGTTATGCCTGAGCTGACTCTGACAATGTTGGGTCATAACTCCTATCTCATAGTAGTTCGAGGCCTTTGATTATCGAGACGGTTTTGGAAAAGTGGGTGGACTTGTCCACTAGGAACCGACAGAATGTGAGTTTCAATGCTTTCCTCTGGTGGATGCATTGCGTTTGCGGCTGAGGTACCGATTTTCTCCTTGCCCTTTCTTTGATGTTCAAGTTGTGGATCAAGGGGCGGGTCATTCTTTGACGGATCATAGTAACGAGTGTTCACCATTTAGGCGAATAGTGCCTAAGGAAAGGTCTACTAGAAATCTTCTTAATGCTATACGTGTGTGTGCTCCCCGGCAATGGTGCCATAAATTTGGTATGTGCGTCACAGCGTGTCCAATTTTCAAATTTTTATGACCGACTGGCTACTGTAAAAGTGGCATGCAGGGTCGAACCACAGAGAGCATGGAATCTAGTTCACTAAAAATATTTTGTTGGACAATGTTTAGACGGAAAAGGTTGAGGGGATTCCTATTTTTGAGTTTCCTTTTTTAAAAAAATTAAACTAAAAGGTTAGAAGACAAAAGGTAAAAAGAAAATTGCAAATGAAAATGATGATGGACTCTAAGTCAACAAAATGTGTCGGGGATGCTGGTGTCACAATTGAATTATCACGCAGACATGCAAAATATTCTTTTATGTGATTAAATATTTATTCTGATTAGTTATCGTCAGTTCTAAAAATTTGTGCGTTTTTTAGATGCATAATATAAAATTCCTAATTTATTTAAAGTCTCGTTCTCTGGTGTCATAAATAATTTAGAAAATTCGTTTAAGTCCTGAACTATACGACGAAATGACACAACCCGTTTCTCGCAATGCTATGTCACCAATTTGCACCTACCATCGGTCAACGCGGTTTACCTTCTCTGACCGCCGCGTCGACATAAAATTAAAAGGGCCAGTTTCAATTTCAACAATTAATTCAGTGAAAAAAAAATTAAACAGATAAATATTCAATTAAAATCAATTTAATTGACAATTAATCAGCAAACAATACGTTTCATGGCATGTGAAATAATTTTTATTAATCAACCAAAATCCCAACACTAATAAAATTACCCCGACATCACAACTGGAAGAATAAATGCAGTAAAATGATATGTCATGTGGATTATCACTGCGTTACGAAAGAAATGATCGTGTCCGTCATTATTTCCACCGCACGCAGCAACCCTCAACACGTGATGACGTTGCACACCAACTATGCGACCACCAAAATGAAGGATATGAGCAGTGAGTTGCGCACTGATGTTGGTTGGCTCCTCATGTAGCGGTGAGCTGTGCGCTGCTGCTGGTCGGCTGCTAGTCGACTCCTCGGATGGTGGTGACCGGTGCACTGCAAAGAAAAAAAAATCTGGGGAGGTGAGACAGGGTTAGGCAGGGAGAGGAGAGGCTAGGTAGAGAGGGAATGCACTGGGGGAGCCCGGGAAGCGGCCAAGGGAGAGGAGCGGAGGCAGGGGCGCTGCTTCCGATCGGGTGAAGGAGAGAGTGGGATTGAGTGGAGAGGGAGGTCGTGGGAAGGCAGGGGGAGACCGGGGTGAGCGGGGTATGGCAGGGGGCGGCCAAGTGGGGAGGGGATGAGGAGGGCTATGGAAGGGAAAATGGGGAGATAGGGGAATGCAGACGAGGGGTGCAGGGGAGTGCAGACGAGGGGGCGCAGGGGAGTGGGGTCAGCCTGGGTGAGCGGAGTGGGGAGAGTGGACGAGGGGGCACATGGGAAGAGATCTGGAAGCGACGGGGTGGCCATAGGATACCGAGAGGAGAGGCCGCGAGGGAGAGGAGCCAGAAAAAAAATGTAGAGAGATGGGGGGAGGCGGGTAGAGGAAAATAGGGGGATTGGAGAGAGAGAGTTCAAAAATGAAAAAGGGTGTGGAATGGGTCAAAAAAAGAAAAGGGCAGAGGGAAGTTGGGGAAATTCAAATTCAAATTAAATATAAAATAAAACTAATTATCTAAAAGGGTTAAATAATATTACTAATAGAATTATATAAATATTTATATTTATAATTAATTAATAAACTAAAATTAATATTATAATAAAATAAAATATGAAATGTTAATAAAATAAAATTCTAAAAAATGAAAATAAATAACTAATATTATTATAATACTAACTAAAAACTATATAAAGAACTAAAATATTTAAAATACTACAAAAAGAACCTAAAAACACAAGATGCGGTTAAAAAATTAATTAAAACTAAATGAAAATAGGAAAAACAATGTCAGTAACATCCATGTACATCATTTCCCCAAATTTCTAAATTAAGAACATTTTATTTGATAGTTCATGTCAGATGAAAATGCAAGTATAATAGGGAATAAACTATCCCAATACATTAAAATATATTCAATATTTGTTTTAATCCAATGCACATGTTACTTAGTTAGCTTGAGATACACACAACAGAAACATTCTGGAATAGCTTCAATTTCAAACTAGGATGAGTTTTAATGAATACTATTAATATTAGTATATAATATAATGAGATTTAACCTATCTTTTATGTTAGAATTTATGAATAGATTTATGTGAATTATGGAAATATATATACAAAGAATTCATAGAATATCAATTAAATAGAAATGAATCCGAAAACTAGTTGAATATAAATAAAAAACATTATGCTTACAAAGGTGCTTTATCATAATTCATAAATTAATTATATCATTGAATGATAATTATGGAAATAAAATGAAATTTTAAATAAAATCTTTTTTATATTCATCCAATGTATATGATTAGAATAAGATAAGAAATAATCCAATGTTGTATTTAAAAATTTTATTTTTATAATGAAAGATTTACAACCTTTTAATGGAAAACATATTTTAAATCCAATTTTTGGAACATTTAAAAAATTTATATTCCAAAATAAACATCATTTTGGAATGTGGGTCATATATATTATCATAGAGATAATATTGGAATTTCTATAAGTGGATTCAATTTTATATGAATGGTGACAAATAAGGAATTTAAATTAAAAACTATTTGTTTCTAAAAAAATTATATTGCTAAATTACAATTGAAATTGGAATTATAGATTCATTGGTTCAATTATAAATCTATTAATTCACTTTTTCTCATAAAATTAAATTTCAATTTGATTTTTGATAAACAAACATTATATGATTTTGTACATTTTACATGAAAAAAATAAATCATTGCCCCACCCATGGGATTAATTTTTAATCAATTTCTACCAGTTTTGTGATTGGAATTTTAAAAAATATATTCTATATTTGGATTAATAAAAATTTATAATATCTACTAATTTAATAATTTTTGTATAAAATTATTAGCGAATGTAATTAAAATTAATTGGTTTGATTAATGAAAAATTAAGCTTAAAATGAGACCAAACCATAATAATAAAACCATAAATGACCTATAAAATATCAAAATGACATTTTATAGAAATATATTTACCTTATACTCTATTTTCAATAAGGTTGTTCATTATTGGGTTCCATTTATGTAACACCCGAGACTTTTATGTTATATAAATCATCAAAGGAATCTTTTTCTACACAACACTTTCTTGGCTTGCTTTACACGAAATTGCGACCTTCCTCGATAGCTTGCGTCGTACGCAATACCGAGTTTCACTAAACAATGATATGCTATTAAAATATTATTAAAACTAGCCGTTATGAATAGTAATAACCACTTTTATAAATTTTATAAATTTTATTTTTCAAAATGGACTTCATTTTTGGATTTGGAATATCGGAATTAGCCTAGGGTGAAATTTTGGTATTTTTCTGAAAACTTTCAATTTTTGATGAATAGTGAAACCACTAAGTGGAAGTTAAAAAAACTGAATTTTTTATAAAACATAATTTTACTGCTTCTGGGAGTGTAATTTCAAAAATCCGAGAGACATGGTTGATGTCAGTAAGTAAAATTTGTTTCAATGAGATGAAAATAATTTTTTGGTGAATAGTAAGTTTTTACTTTTTTTAACCACATTTAAAAGTAAATAGGGTAATTAAGGGTAAAGATGATATTATTATTACCCTAAAACATGTACTAATTCTATTGGACAAATTTAGTTTGACCAAAATAAAACTTAGGAATAACATATAACCATTTAGGCCAACTTGGATTAGATTAGGACATTTTTTATTAATTTATTTAAATAAGGGTTAAAATAGTTAAAATCAAATGTTTAATAAGTAAATCATTTTTAATATGGGGTTATACATAAGATAAATTCGACTATAAATATTCATTATAAGGATAAAACGATTTCCTACATAATGGTAGTTTATTTTTAATTTTTAGACATTAAATAATTTAATATATTTACGACACAAAGATGATGCAGTAATTATCTTATTAATGAAATATTGACATAATTGATGTTATAAACACCAAAATAAATGTAATTTGAGACTTTTTATTAATTCCACTAATTTTCAAGGATAATATGACATGTTAGTGTTGATTTAATAAACATTTTTCGAACTAATCATTCAGTTATGATTTTCACAAAAATCAATTACTAAATAGTGTCAAAATTGACATAAAATAGTTTTTAAAAAAAATATTATATTAGTAATTGTTATTTTTTCTTAAAAATCTATGGTTTATCTAAATGACTTAGATAAGGTTATATATGTTAATATAAAACAACTTGGGGTTCGTTTGGCTTGATATAGTATGTTTATAAACCTTTTAGTATAAGAACACAAGAAGACACGATAAAAGTAAAATTATATAACTTAATGTTAAATCTAAATGATAAGGTTAAAATAGGAACCTAAACTTGTCTAAATTCTATTAGATTAGAGGATTTAGACCCATACCCACCTTATCCTCGAAAGAAATCAATTTGGATTTATTTAATCCCGAACATGAATTTATAATAAAATAATATTTTTAGTCAATCCAAAGGTGCCCCTCTCCTCCCTTTTAAAAGGGAACCTCCTCCCCCTCTTCCTCACACCACTTTGAGCCTTAACGCTTGCCCAAAACCTGTAAATTCCTCCTCTCCACTTCCCTAGAGACATCCTATAGGTCCTGGTCTTCTTCAAAGACCAATTTTAGTACCCTAAAAGAAGGTCTCAAAAAAGCACTTCAAAGAAGAGGTAATGTCTGTTACCGATTCTTTCATCTTTATTTCTTCTTCCACTTCTTCTTTATTAGTTGTTTCATTATTAAGTAATAACATCAGTATCACTGATATACTGATATGTTATTATAATTATGAAACAACCCTATTTCACCATCTATCCATCCTACGAAAAAATAAATCACCGCGCGTGCATACGTACGGAATACCATCTCCACGCCGTGGTGTAATCTATTTTCGACCACCACCTTACTTGGAAGGGTATAATGGTGTAAATAATGACTATATATGACTATTATAAATAAATAAGGATTCTTTAATAGTATACATACACTCCTATACAATTCCACGATCATAGGAACGATATCATCACTCGTGCGTACGTAAGGAATAACGTCTCCACGATGTGATGCGACTCGTTCTACATGATCTTCATTTTATAATGATTATATAAATGAATTAAATGAATGAATATGATATATATTACACTAATACCATTTTATAAATGAGGTATCTATAACCTAAAGTGAAGAATACAAATTTATTCGACAAGACACACATAAGAACAAAAAGTTATAAACACCCGAATAACAAGTAGCAATGAAATACAACTACTAGGAAGCTAAGAATATGACCATATATGATATCATAAAAATAATTATGATTCTGGAATAACTCAATAACATTATTTAAATCATTATACAGGAGGTTCGGACAATTACAAAGCAAATCGGACCTAAGGAAATGGAAATATCACAATCTCATTTTTATCCGAGATTGTTTATACTTTGGTATTTACTGGGTGTATTTTATCATCCACATCCATGTTTCCTCAATATGTAATATTATTTCCATCCACCTACAATTTTTTAAATCTAATTTTACCCTTCAGTGAGTTTATAGTAAATGATATGAAAGGAATCTTTTGTCGTTTTTCATACGAGGTACTTTTTGACTTTTCCGAAAAAAGTACGAAGAATGTTTTTTTTAACTTATACAGCATGAATGGATTTTTAAAACATTATTTCCAAGAATCTTCCTTTACACGTTTTCAAGTTTATTTTTAATCAACTTCTTTTAATTTATAATTGTACGACATGTTAAGAACGGAAAAGTGTTTTTAAAGAAGAAAGGATATTTTCCTCAAGAATGGAGTTCAAGTGTTTTATCAAAATTATTTTTCTGTCTAAGATAATAAAGGGTTATGTTTCTATACCTATTATTACATTGATTTGATTATGTTGTGATGGAAATATATTTTTATGAATTCCTTTATCTTATATGATTTGTTTTATGATGTCATGATGTTAAAGATTCCTATTTTTATTACATGGGTTATGCTATGATGTATGGTTTCTGATTTTGTGGCACACATAATAATGGTATCATTATGAGATTGGTGGGACCTATATCTCCCTCCAATTAATTTGGTAAGGATTTTATATCTCATGAGATAGACATGGCTAGAACGGTAGGTTATACCGGTTCATTAAAACAGGACTGAAACGAGGGTAACTCGGTTCAGAAATGGACTTTGTCCACTAAGTTAGTCATGGAAATGAGTCTTGACTAATAAGAAATTATTCTCTATGATAGTTTGTGTTTTCCACAAAGATTCATGTTTTAAGTTATGATTATTGTGATTACATTTCCCTGCCATGATTTATCCCATGTTATGAAATTATGATCTCTTTTGCAGGTTAAGATGTCCAAAAGTTATGTGCTTATGTATATTATGTGATTGATATTTATTTTGTTTACCCTTACTGATCATTTGAGCTCACTCTTTTGTATGTTTTCATTCCCCAGGTCAGGAAGAAGGTTATTTAGTAAGATATTCCAAAAGGGACTATAGATATGATGAAATAAATTGGATACAGTGTAGACGTTTTATGAACCAGTGGTTTATGTTTCCCAGTTTCTAAAGACACTATACTTATACGGTCCTTTCGTGGTTTTGTTATATATTGTAATAAGTATGCTTCAATTTTGAAGTATTAACAATGTATGTAATGTATGGGTCATTATAGTTGGTATCAGAGGAAAGGTATAGTCAACCATTAGAAACTAGGATGTTAAAGCCTTAGTAAGAACCCTACGGATAAGTCTAAGCATAGAACAAAATCTTAGTGTTTTAGAAATGACCATGACTAACCTTCGATAAGACCTTAAGTGCGAAATATTATTCTTGATTATGTGGTTTTCCTATTATAATTGGTGTTGCTCACACAATTCTTCTTGGTTTTAGTCAATGGATGGTACCCGAAGGAATCGTGTTAATGCAGAATGCGACGGTCAATGCAATGATTGTCCCCCTAAGCAACCAAACGTTATGGGAAATGGAATTAAAAATATTGTAGCCATGCTCACACAACTTTTTGAAGCTATGAATCATGTAGGACTTCCAAACGAGCAATGGAAAGAGCAACATTCTGTTGAATCCTTCATGAGGCAGCGTCCACCTTCTTTCAGCGGGTCTACTGATCCATTAGTTGCTGAACAATGGATTAGTACTATTGAAAAGATACTTTCAGTTCTTCAATGTTCTGAACATGATAACGTCATCTTAGCAGTGTATCGTTTGGAAGGTGATGCTGATCAATGGTGGAATATTATTAAGAATATGAGGCAAAGGGCTAAAATTGAGTCCATGGAATGGGATGAGTTCAATAACTTATTTTTCAATAAGTACTTCCATCGTATTCTCCGAACAAAGATGGTGAAATAGTTTCTTGAACTGAAGCAAAAGGATGATGAATCTGTTGGAACCTATGAAGAAAATTTTACAAGACTTTCAAGGTACGCTTCTGGTATTATTATCCAACCTGAGAGTAAGATCGATCAATTCTTTAGTGTCTTAAAAAAAAGTCTTCGAAGGGCTTAGATATAAGGGACTTCAATAGCTACGAGGAAATCGTTCGATGTGCTCTCAAAGTTGAGATGGAGATTGGAGTAACCCATCAGTCATATGGGATTGATAAGAAGAGGAAAATTGAATTCAGAGGAAAATCTAAAGAGCACACTGAAAAGAATATGAGCTTTCCCTTATGCTCAAATTGTGAAAAGAAACTTGGAGGGAGTTGACTTTAAGGGACAAGTAAATGTTTCAAGTGTGTAAAGGAAGGTCATCGGGCATTTGAATGTCGCGATGATGGGAAGAGGATGTCTAATGATGCAAAAAAAGTAAGGGATACACAGAATGAACCTACTACACTTCAATGATTCAAGTGCAAGGAGATGGGACATTATGCCAATAAATGCCCTAATCCAAGGGTTGATGATGATGGTCGACGTCAACAAACTCTTAAGGCTAAAGACAAAGGAATGTCACATGCAATTCCTATCAGCGATGTGGAGTACGATAACGATGTGGTGAAAGGTAAACTTACCATCCACTATAAAGTAGAAAATGTTTTATTTGATTCTGGATCCACCCACTCTTTTATTTCTGAATAATTTTCTAAGGGTATCACCGCATTACCTCAACAATTAGATGTTGAGAAAGCTGTGACAACACCTAATGGAACAACAGTCGCATCAAAAGTTTAAAATTCTTCTCCGATCGAAGTTTGTGGGAAAGTGCTTCCTGCAAATCTTGTGATCCTTCCTATAGTGTAATTTGATTAGATTATTGGCATGGATTGGCTTTCTTTATATGGATCTCATATCAATTTCCAAAGAAGGGAAGTCAAATTTCATATTCAGATCAATCTATGATCATATATCGATGCAAGGATGAACATAACCTTCCAGTGGAAATTACTTCCATCTTCGGGGTCTTGATTCCACTAAATGATGGTTATTTATCTCAAATGTTTGTTGAGAAACTCACAATTAAGAATATGCCCATTGTACGGGAGTTTGATGATGTCTTTTAGGATGAATAACCGGGTCTTCCACCGAATCGTGAAGTTGAGTTTTCAATAGAACTCGTACCGGGTGCTTTTCCTATTTCAATGACACCTTATAGAATGGACCCAATTGAGTTGTAAGAATTGAAGAAGCAACTCCAATATAATCTTGATAAGGGGTTCATATTCCCTAGTACGTCACCTTGGGGAGCACCTGTTCTATTTGTTAAGAAGAAAGATGGATCAATGAGACTCTGCATTGATTATCGAGAACTTAACAAGATCACTATCAAGAAAAAATATCCTCTCCCAAGCATTAATGACTTATTTGACCAACTACACGGATATCAATACTTTTCCAAGATTGATCTTCATTCAGGGTATCATCAATTAAGGGTCAAAAGGGAAGATATACCAAAGACGGCTTTCCGTACAAGGTATGGACACTATGAATTTATAGTGATGCCATTTGGTCTTACTAATTCCCCTACTATCTTCATGGATTTGATGAATAGAGTCTTTAGAGACTATCTTGATCAGTTTGTGGAAGTCTTTATAGATGATATTATTGTCTATTCAAAGAGCAAGGAAGAACATGAAGATCACTTGATAATTATATTGAAGGCCCTGACAAAGGAGAATATTTATGCCAAATTTACCAAGTGTGAATTTTGGCTTCAAAAAGTTTTATTTTTGGGTCACATAATCTCAAAAGGGGGGATATCTGTGGATCCGGCAAAAACAGAGGATATTGAAAGATGGTCGAGACCAACAATAGTGACTGAGATCCGATGTTTTATTGGTTTGGCTGGATATTATCGTCGTTTTGTGAAAGAGTTTTCATGATTATCAAATCCACTCACCAAGTTGACTCGGAAAGGAGTTATGTTTGTTTGGATGGAGGAATGTGAAGAGAATTTCAAGGAGTTGAAAAGAAGGTTATCCAGTGCACCTATTCTCACACATCCTTGTAGTGGAGAAAGGTTTGTGATATATAGTGATGCATCCAAGAAGGGATTGGGGTGTGTTCTTATGCAAAATGATATGGTGATAGCTTATTCCTCACGACAGTTGAAAATCCATGAGCAAAATGACCCAACACATGATTTGGAGTTAGCTGCGGTAATATTTGCATTAAAGATTTGGAGGCATTATCTTTATGGAGAAAGGTGTGACATTTATACTGATCATAAAAGTTTAAAGTATATTTTCACAAAAAAGGAGCTGAATATGAGCCAAAGAAGATGGTTGGAGCTGATTAAGGATTATGACTGATCAATCCATTACCACCCTGGGAAAGCAAACAAGGTGGCAGATGCATTAAGTCGACAAGACCATGCTAGTTTATCCATGATGAGGATCACAAAAGATCCAATATTTATGGATTTACAAAGGATAGATCTTGGAATTATAATGAAAGGGGAAAAATCGTATCTTGCTCAAATGAATGTTCAACCATCTATACATGTGATGATTAAAGAGGCACAGAAAGAAGATGTCGAGTTACAAAAGAAGGTGAGAAATGTTCTTGAATTCAACCATGATTGTGATGGGATAATAATGTTCCGTAATCGGGTTTGTGTTCCTCCCATCCCCGAATTAAAGAAGGAGCTTCTGGATGAGTCTCATAGTTCTTCATTCTCTATTCATCATGGAAGCACGAAGATGTATAGGGACCTGAAAGAGTATTTCTGGTGGGATGACATGAAAAGAGATGTTTCTTAATATGTCTCTCGATGCTTGGTTTGTCAACAAGTTAAAGTTGAGAGACAGAAGTCTATGGGGATGTTACAACCATTACTTATACCCGAATGGAAATGGGAAAAAATCACTATGGACTTTGTCACAGGACTTCCTAAAACATCCAAAGGCAATAATGCTATCTGGGTCATAGTTGACTGTCTTACAAAGTCTACACACTTCATTGCTATTAGAGAGGATTTCTCTCTAGATCAGCTTGCCAGGATATATGTGAAGGAAGTGGTAAGATTTCATGGAGTACAACTTTCTATTATATCTGATCGGGATCCGAGATTTACCTCGAAGTTCTGGCGAAGTCTTCAGCATACTCTGGATACAGAGTTGAGTTTCAGCACTGCTTATCATCCTCAGACAGACGGTCAGTCTGAGAGAACAATTCAAACCATAGAAGATATGATGAGAGCTTGCTCTATGGATTTGAAAGGTGGGTGGGATCAACACCTACCTTTGGTGGACTTTTCTTATAATAATAGCTTTCACACCAGTATTCAGATGACTCTTTATGAAGCTCTCTATGGAACGAAATGCAGGACTCCAACTTGCTGGGATGAAGTTGGGGAAAGAAAGCTATTAGGACCTGATCTCGTTGATGAAATGGAAAAAAGGTCAGATCAATTCAACAACACATAAGAGCAGCTCAGAGTCGACAGAAAAGTTATGCCGACAACCGAAGAAAAGACCTAGATTTTGAAGTGGGTGATAATGTGTTCTTACGAATATCTCCCTGGAAGAGGGTTATGAGATTTGGAAAGAAGGGGAAGTTGAGCCCTAGATATATCGGTCCTTTCGAAATACTGGATCGTGTTGGGATGGTAGCTTACCGATTGGTGCTTCCACCGAATCTCTCTCAAGTTCATGATGTGTTCCATCTATCTCTCCTGAGAAAGTACATACCTGATCCTTCACATGTACTTAGCTCAGAAGTCGTACCACTGGAGCAAGATCTTTCTTATGAAGAACAACCGATAGAGATTCTGGATCGTAGCGAAAAAGTCCTACGAAATAAGAACACTCGATTGGTGAAAGTATTATGCTGGAACCACCAATTAGAAGAGGAAAATGGGAGCTTGAGTATATGATGAGGGAGAGGTATCCTCATCTGTTTGTTACAAAGTGACGAATTTCGAGGGAGAAATTCATTTTAAGGGGGGTAGAATGTAACACCCGAGACTTTTATGTTATATAAATCATCAAAAGAATCTTTTTCTACACAACACTTTCTTGGCTTGCTTTACACGAAATCACAACCTTCCTCGATAGCTTACGTCGTACGCAATACTGAGTTTTACTAAACAATGATATGTTATTAAAATATTATTAAAACTAGCCGTTATGAATAGTAATAACCACTTTTTGAAATTTTATAAATTTTAATTTTCAAAATGGACTTCATTTTTGAATTCCGAATATCGAAATTAGCCTAGGGTGAAATTTTGGTATTTTTCTGAAAACATTCAATTTTTGATGAATAGTGAAACCACTAAGTGATAGCCAAAAAAACTGAATTTTTCATAAAACATAATTTTACCGCTTCTGTGAGTGAAATTTCAAAAATTCGAGAGATGCAGTTGATGTCAGTATGTAAAATGTCGTTCAATGAGATGAAAACAATTTTTTGGTGAATAGTAACTTTTTACTTTTTTTTCATGGTTAAAAGTAAATAGGGTAATTAAGGGTAAAGATGATATTATTATTACCCTAACACTTGTCCTAATTCTATTGGACATGTTTAATTCGACCAAAAACAATCTTAGGAATAAAATATGACCACTAAGGCCCACTTGGATTAGATTAGGGCATTTATTATTAATTTATTTAAAGAAGGGTTAAAATAGTTAAAATCAAAAGTTTAATAAGTAAATCATTTTTAATGTGGGGTTATACATAATATAAATTCTACTATAAATATTTATTATAAAGATAAAAATATTTCCTACATAATGGTATTTTTTTTGTAATTTTTAGACATTAAATAATTTAATTTATTTATGACACAATGATGATGCAGTAATTATCTTATTAATGAAATATTGACATAATTGATGTTATAAACACCAAAATAAATGTAATTTATACCTTTTATGAACTCCACTAATTTTATCGGATAATATGACATGTTATAGTTGATTTAATTTACTTTTTTCGAACTAATAATTCTGTTATGATTTTCACAAAAATCAATTACTAAATAGTGTCAAAATTGACATAAAATAGCTTTTAAAAAAAATTATATTAGTAATTGTTATATTATTCGTAAAAATCTAAGGTTCGGCCAAATGACTAAGATAAGGTTATATATATTAATATTAAACAACTTGGGGTTCGTTTGGCTTTATATAGAAAGTTTATTAACCTTATAGTATAAGAACCCAAGAAGACACGGTAAAAGTCAAATTATTTAACATAATGTTAAATCTAAATGATAAGGTTAAAATAGGAACCTAAACTTGTATAATTTCTATTGGATGATAGGATTTCGACCCATCCCCACCTTAGCCTCGAAATAAATCAATTTGGAGCAATCTAAAACCGAACTTGACTTTATAATAAAATAATATTTTTAGTTATTCTAAAGGTGCCCCTCTCCTCCCTTATAAAAGGGAACCTCCTCCCCCTCTTCCTCACACAACATTGAGCATTCAAGCTCGGACAACCCCTGCCAATTCAACCTCTCCACTTCCCTAGAGATATCCTAGAGGTCCTGGTCTCATTCAAAGTCCAATTTTAGTACCCTAAAATAAGGTCTGAAAGAGGAACTTCAAAGAAGAGGTAATGTCCGTTACTGATTCTTTCATCTTTATTTCTTCTTCCACTTCTTCTTCTTTAGTTGTTTAATTATGAAGTAATAACATCAGTATCACTCATATACTGATATTTTATTATAAGTATGAAACAACCCTATTTCACCATCTATCTATCCTACGGAAAAATAAATCACCGCGCGTGCGTACATACGGAATACCGTCTCCACGCCGTGGTGTAATCTATTTTTCACCACCACCTTACTTGGATGGGTATAATGGTGTAAATAATGACTATATATGACTATTATAAAGTAATACTGATTCTGAAATAGTATACATACACTCCAATACAATTCCACGATCAGAGGAACGATATCATCACTTGTGCGTACGTACGGAATACCATCTCCACGATGTGATGCGACTCGTTCTACATGATCTTAATTTCATAATGATTATATAAATGAATTTAATGAATGAATATGATATATATTACACTAATACCATTATTGAAATGAGGTATCTATTATCTAAAGAGAAGAATAAGAATTTATTCGACAAGACACGCATAAGAACAAAAAGTTATAAACACCCGAATAACAAGTAGCAATGAAATACTACTACTAGGAAGCTAAGAATATGACCATATATGATATCATAAAAATAATTATGATTCTGGAATAAGTCAATAACATTATTTAAATCATTATACAGGAGGTTCGGACACTTATAAATCAAATCGGACCTAAGGTAAGGGAAATATCACAATCTCATTTTTATCCGAGATTGTTTATACTTTTGTATTTACTGGGTGTATTTTATCATCCACATCCATGTTTCCTCAATATGTAATATTATTTCCAAAGAACTAAAATTGTTTAAATCCAATTTTACCCTTCGGTGAGTTTTTAGTAATGGATATGAAATGAATCTTTTGTCGTTTTTCGTACGAGGTACTTTTTGACTTTTCTGAAAAAAGTACGAAGAATGTTTTTTAACTTATATGACATGAATGTATATATAAAACATTATTTCCAAGAATATTCCTTTACAAGTTGTCATGTTTATTTTTAATAAACTTCTTTTAGTTTATAATTGTACGACATGTTATGAAAGGAAAAGTGTTTTTTAAGCAGAAATGATATTTTCCTCAAGAATGGAGTTCAAGTGTTTTATCAAAATTATTTTTCCATATAAGATAATAAAGGGTTCTGTTTCTATCCCTATTATTAAATTGATTTGATTATGTTGTGATGGAATTATATTTTTATGAATTCCTTTATCTTATATGAATTGTTTTATGATTTAACGATGTTTAAGATTCCCATTTTTATTACATGGGTTATGCTATGATGTATGGTTTCTGATTTTGTGGCACACATAAGAATGGTATCATTATGAGATGGGTCGGACCTATATCTCCCTCCAATGCATTGGGTAATGATTTTATATCTCATTAGATAGCCATGGCTGGAACAGTAGGATATACTAGTTCAGTGAAACAGGAATGAAATGAGGGTAACTCGGTTCAGAAATGGACTTTGTCCACTAAGATAGTCTTGGCAATGAGTCTTGACTAATAAGAAATGATTCTCTATGATTGTGTGTGTATGCCACAAAGTTTCATGTTTTAAGTTATGATTATTTTGATTACATTTCACTGCCATGATTTATCCCATGTTATGAAATTATGATCTATCTTGCGGGTTAAGATTTCCAAAAGTTATGTGCTTATGTATATGATGTGATTGATATGTCTTTTGTTTACCCTTACTGAGAATTTGAGCTCACCCTTTTGTATGTTTTCTTTCCCCAGGTCAGGTAGAAGGTTATTAAGTAAGATATTCCAAAAGGTACTATAGATATTATGAAATAAATGGGAGACAGTGTAGACGTTTTATGAACCAGTTGTTTATGTTTCCCAGTTTCTAAAGACACTATACCTATATGGTCCTTTCGTGGTTTTGTTATATGTTGTAATAAGTATGCTTCAATTTTTATGTATTGAAAATGTATGTAAAGTATGGGTAGTTATAATTTATTTAAGCTATACCACTCAACAATGTTTACCTTTTTATATTTAATAGAATGAACCTCATCATCCACTCTAAATTAGTACTCATCCCACCTAATTATTCAAACATCTCATAACTGTTGGTTTATGAAATCCCCACCCAAATATTGGCCAACATCACTAACCTAATAATTGAAGCCTCATTTCTTGAAAAAATATAATCAAGGAATTATTTTTATATAAACACAAAAGAGGTCACCAAATAAGAGGTAATGTTCCCCAAAGATCACATTAGTTTCATTTACATATCCTCCACTTAAATTATTATTATATAATTATTATATAACACACTCATTATATAAATTATAATGTAATCTTTTTATGACAATATTTTGACCTACACATTCACACACATCTCTCAAATTTGATATGCAATCATCATTTCTATGTACAATAGGCATCCACCACACGACATGATGCAATTCGCTGTAACATTAACACCTATAAAAGTAAGCAATAAGGAAGGATTTATATTTTATATAGTATATATATCATTATTATAATCTCATTAATATTATTTAAATCATATATAATTTATTACTTCATTATTTCTCTTTTGTTGGAATATAATTACATATTTCGGGGACGTGTGGACTACCTCCTTCTCAAAGTGATGCGATTAATTCACAATATATATGGAATTTATTATGGATGGTATAAATAAAAATATTTGAAATATATGACATAAACATGATACTATAATTATAATATAAATAATTATATTTATTATTTATTTTTCATTATTTTAAATATGAACATGAAATCGCAGTTGCGTTCACATGTACATAATATATACTATCACAATGAATTGTGAATTTCTTTTCATATGTCCAAAAATTAAGGAATAATATAATTACAGGTTTAAGGAATATATAATATATTAAAATCCCATTTTACATCATTTATATGATAAAATCATGATCGATGTAAGAATAAGAAAATAACAAATCAAAACATAGTTGAAGAAATAGGAAATTAACACCTAAAATTGTGAAAGTAATGAACCATCTTTTATAGAAAAAGTAGAATAATATATTTTATTAAGATAATATATGATATTATATATAATATTATTTTTCAATAATATGTTAATGACATGCTTAAAACAATTACTGAAAATTTTAAATAAAGTTCTATAGAATGGAAACACAATGTAAGATATTTTGTCTCAATTTCATTTTACTAAGGAATATTTTATTACTATGATCCTAATTTATTTTGTATGGGGTATATAAATCCCCTTGAAATGTAATTTAATGAATTATTCATTCATCATTGTATTTTATGATTCAATTTGAATTATTTATTTTAATATGTTTTTTTATATAAGGTTACCAAGTGGTAGATAAATTTCATAACTCAATTCTATTTCCATAGGTTTTATTACATCCTCATTACAGTTAATATTATATGATAATGTTTATAATTACATTGAATAAATATTGTTGTATTTACAATTTTTTTTGTATTAATATTTGATTCACATATTCAACTCATTTATTAACACCCACTTCAAATTTATGATCATTTAAATGGTTTATTTTTCAATCTCATTCTAATCAATATTGCATATTCCTCAAATGGCAGTTATGTAATATATGATAAATATTAAATAAAAAATTTAAATTGCTTCTAATTTGGTTATTCATGACCATTTTCATGAAATAGTATAATATTTACCCACTTTTTTAGTAAAATTGTTTTATAAAATGTTTTCTAAAAAACATGACATCAATTATTTATTTAGATGGAAAATACATTTTCTTCTAAAAGCCCTATTTTCGAAAATGGCTTAAAATTATATTTTAACCATTCTAAAATGATTAATTAATAAATGTTTTCTTATTTTTTTCACAATTATTTTTAAATTAATTTTTTTATTTCTTTCCATAGATTTTACTTTGATAATGTTTGAACTATGAAAATTGATTATTATTCTTACCTATATGACATGAACGAAAATACCGACCATTGATTCATTGAAGCTTCGATTTAATGTTTAAAAAAAAATTTATTAAAATTTTAGTCAATATGATTATCAATAAAATTTATTTTAAAATTGTTTTTCAGAAAGATAATGATTTATTTTGTTGTTTACAATGTTCATATTCATCAATAATAACAAAACATTATCCTTACACATCTTGGGATATGTTATTTTAACATAATATTTATTCATCATATGGATGGTGAATGAAATACATTATTCAATAATAGTATGGGTATCCAATATCATTATTACAATTATTCCCATTGAAATATTAATTTTTCATCATTAGACATTAAATTTCCCCTAAACATCCATATTATTTATCATGGATATATTTATTTCCTAAACCATATTTCATTTTCACATATGTTGTTTAACTAGATTATTATTTGGTTAAATGTGGAAATATTGATAAATCTAAAATCTTTTCTCAATATGGATATTTGATAAGGCATTCTTTTTGTTAATTAAAATGATTTCTTGATATATGATGAATTATTGGACTGGAATTGTAGGGTAGTGCCCTGTCTTTTGTAACAGCCTTATGTATAATGTGGTACTGATGAGATTAACAATTTTTGAATAATATGTGGTATTCTACCTATATATTTGAACTATCCAGTGAATGGTCTAGATATTATAGGATGTTGTGGTGAGTGGAAGTGGCGGCTATGGATCCAATTCCATGATGGTGGAGGCTTTTAATCTAGTTCCTTCCCCTATAGGGGAGGGACCTCCAATGTCCATCAAGGGAGAGTATTCCTTCTCACCCTTCTCCATTGCAAATATTATCCCCCCATTTCCCCAATGTTCATTGTTCCCTAAGGTGACATATCTGTACAGATGATTCCCTAATCTCCCCATTTTTTTGTAAATGTGTTTCACGAATAATTGTCCCACCTCATCTTGACATTTATCGCTCAAATATCACAAATAAGACCTTCATTATACTCATTTGATAGGTTTTTTTGGTTCATGGGACTTGCAGGAGAGATAAATAGAATGTTTAATATACGCTAAAAACATTATGATTTGATTTGTGATATAGGGAGACATAATTAAAGCATGGGGTAGTGGTCATTGTAACTGAAATGGATACAATTTATATATATATATATTGACCGAGGACTTTCATATGTAGTGAGACTCACCTTTAGTGGCGATTTAGTTAAGCTTCCAAAATCTACCTCCTGAGATTCAAAATAATTTGATTATCAGTAATCGTGGAAAACTAGTGGGCATATACATGTGTTCTGATAGCTGAACCCAAGATGTATATCAACCTGTTAATCCTTGCATTTTTGTGGAGGTTGATTCATCAAAAGTTCCTAGTGATTTGTTTTGGTTATCTTTTGGTGAAGAATTTCGATGTAGATGGGAATTCATTCACAAATCCAAGTTTGAATATTATTATACTTATAAGAAAATGGGTCACTCAATGGATTTCTACAAGCATCAGTCTAGAATGACTGATAAAACGATGGGATTGAGCATATGTGGTAGTGGAAATCTATATGAGATCATGTTCGATAGCTCATCTGGTCTGGGGAATCTGGGAATAGAGTCTAATTTGAACTCAACCAAGGTTTTTCAAGGTGAATCATGTGAAGAAAATCCAATAGTGTTAGATATCATCAGCATACTGAGAAATGATCTTGGTGACCCTATAATTATTGTAAAAACATCATTGCTTAAAATAGGGTTGGAGGCGGAGATAACTGACAGTGGTTTGGACCCTCCTCTTGAGCACTCCCATGGGGTTAGTGGGAATTAATCAGATGGGAAACTAGTAAAAGATGATGAGGGAGGTCATAAAACTCCCTCCGTTCATTAATATTTTTAGGTGATTTGTTTAAAGAATGATATCAATGAGAGTATCCAAGAAGAGACTCATTAGGAACCCAATTATACAGGTTGCAATGCCATTGAAGAATTTGTCAGGGGTGATATCTTGTTCGGGACAAGTCAGGTGGAAGGTCCAGCGATGGGTATCCATTTTGAGATTATGTCCTATGATGATATAGTATTGGTTTCTATATATATATTTTCTGAATTTTTATTGATGAATAGTATATACATGGGAACAAGTTTAGTGATGAATTTTCTCGCCCATTTTTAGTTGACACAGAGGATGAGGAATATGGTAGTATAAATCTAATCCCACAAAAATATTAATGTAGGAGGGGAAACCCTGGTGAATGAAAAGGCTAATCATATTTAACTTTACCTATGGAGACTATATCTATAAAGAAGATGGAAAATGTTTTCTAACATTAAAAGTAATATTTCTAGTATCGGAGGTCTGATGCTATGTTTGAACATCCATTGGAACAACTTATGAGCTCAGAAGAGGTTGTGGCTGAATCTATTCCAATAATTGGTGAACCTACTAATGAGGATGAATGAATTATGGGAAGGGATATACAGGTGACTGTAAATAAGGTTTAGTGAAACTATATTGATAAACAGAACCATATCTAATATAAAGATTAAACAATGGGAAAATCTGCATAGAGGAGTACATTCAGTCTTAGGAAAAGCTATATTTTTAGTTCAAATATCTCATGAAAAATGAACCACACAATCTAGGAAACCCTAGCTCTAGAAAATTATCTAGGGAGGAAAAAACTAGAAAGATTTGCTTTAACATTAAGGGAAAGGTAATTTCATTTTATCCTCAGACATATTGTTTCTCATTTTTTCTTTAAAAGCGGTTCCTAATAATGATAATAATTCTAGTGGATATTATAGGTTTTCATGTGCCTCAGACATGACATCCAATAATTAATCATTGACATTATTCAGAGTTAATTTAGTATTATTATTATTTACCAATGAGATATTTTCATTGTCATTATATATTGATGAATTTCATTATCATATTATTAAATAAATTGAATGTGTTTTAGTTATTTATACGTCCATATTGATTATTCCTTATCAATTTATATTAAATGGGCTGTCTTCTTATATATTTGATTTTCTATATTTTTTATGCACTAACATCTCATTTTATTGATTATATGGCATGTTTATGTATATATTACCTTGTCATTTGAAATATACTCATTGATTCATTATTTTTTTCCACTATAATTAACTCTTACTGAGTATATTAGATCACCCATATATTTTCGCTTCCCCAGAATCAATGTCGTGTACTATGAAATATATGCATGGATATTATATACAGGGATTATGATACCCTAAAACTGTTATGTTGTAATTATTTTATCCTGATGTAATGTAATACACTTATATTTTTCTATTTTACAAAGAGTAATACACTCTTTTTTTCCTTTGGGATCTTATTCCATTCAATCATGAAACTTTAATGATTTTAGACACTGGCTCCAGGATTATTGTGGTTGAGGTGCTACAAAAATTCTAGCATATCAACCCTCTCAATAATCTCAAAGGTATTGAAATACCTCAATATTATCGTTCATTCCTTACCATGATCAGTTTGAACCAAATAGGAATCCACATACCAAAACAACCGATCAACCACTAGTATTTAAAAATCTATTCAATGATGACTATATCATGACTTATAGTGGATCTTATCTATAAAAAAATTCATGCTGATGAAATAGACCATCATCAACATCTCCTCCACTAGAATCAACCCCAATAAGGAGGTTTCACATTCCTCCTCCTCAAAATTTTTTTTTCTGGAATTCCCATTCACTAGCTATTTAATGGGATCTATTCCAATTAAGGATTGGTAACTATTTTTTGTAAAAAAATCATGACCCACCCAAAATGGATATCCCACGATCCTACAAATTTTATCACACAAGCGTAGAGAATTTCTTCCATGATTGGATTCTCCCTCTCCTTATAATCAATTTTTAGGACGGTATTTCATTATAAACTTAATCTGGTGTCCCACTTTCATCTGAAGGCCTTCCCAAAATTGATAAGAAAAATGGTTGTCCCTATATAAAACAACTTATAATGACACACAATGAGCTCTCACTACCTCATTAAAAAATCAAACCAATTTATCCTCTTTTATGGAATTTATAATTATAATTTACTGCGATTATTATGTCATAATATCCATCACCACCCATATAGAGTTTCTTCCATATATTTTACGTGATAATACAATACTGAAATTACTGGAGACGTCATCCAACATACATGTAATTATTTGTAATGATTTAAATGGAAAAATGAAAATTTTATGCCATTCATTAATCTGCTGACATGTATAAAACGTAGATTAAATGTTTGCTACATCCAATCTTATTATATGACACCATAACTAAAGATGGAAATCATGGAACCTCTTGGTTATCCTTGGATATATTAACCATTTAGACTAGAGGTTATTCTACATCACCAACTTCTACAACAACAATGGATGATCTATACCATATGTAAAAAAGGACTCCATCTAACGATGGAGTCCAATAACTGGGAACCTCCCCAAAAATTAGAATATTTAAAGACTATTGTGGCAACTAATTTCTAGGATTCTATAACTGAATCATATTAATGTTGGAGGGTTTCAATTGAACATTAACAATGAAATAACCTACAATATAGTACTTGGTATGAATATGCATCTTAGAAGAAATCCCCATCAAGGTCTATTCATCACCGAACTCTTTCACTACATACATAAAAATGATATGGTAAAATAATCTAAAACCACGCTATCATTTACCATGGTATAGACAATATCAATATCAAACACTAAAATGTATTCAACCAAAAAACACTACAACAAATAAAAATAATTCTAAGAGAAAAGGTATCTAGTATCTTATGGTATGAGTTGACAATAATCATCTCTCTGAAGAGATGATGACACCATATCATCCATGTATGCATTACTACAACTAACTATAGAACATGGGTTGTGTAATTTTATTCATGTGGTCAGTGTTGGAGGGAATTTAAAACCACAACATGCTCATCCTCTATCATCACACACTAAAGATGTAAACCTGAAGCATCGAATAAGACCACATACTCCATCCCAAAATCTCAGATGATCAAAATAGGGGATGTTGTCAACCACTGCATAAGATCTCGAATGGATTCTGATTATACCCATCTCAACTCAATTATAACCCCTTTCTGAGTAATATCCTTCCTAGGGGATGAAAAATGTGATAAATCTATATCGATCCACCTTTAATAAATTTTAAGGCACAGAAAACATCTAATTTCCAAAAGCATTCTTTAGAAAATCCGAACACATTACTAGACTAATCATCATAGTGTTCATGGAACCCCTACATTCGTAGTTTTCATGACCCATTACCTTGATCCATTGAATAAAATAGGTGATATTTTTATTAAAATAATAGATCCTTTTATATAAAATGGTTCCCAACGAAATCCTAAAATGAAACCCAAGGTCTTCCTCAGTTCATGAATTTAACTGGATTTCATCCATGAATACCACGAAGAAAGTGTAATGGTATATAAGAAACACACTATTATTGAGTTCCAATAAAGTATCTATAGAATTATTTGACATGAATGGAATGAAAAAATACTCTAAATGGTCATACCTTATTCTGAAATCTATCTAATTAAAATCTACCTCTATGAAATTGACATCGTGATAACAAAAATGAAAATAGATCATGGGGAACAATTTTTTTCATCAGTAGTTAGATAATTCCATTAATGTGAGGAGAGAAATATTTATTCATGATCATCCCCTTATTAATCATCCAATAATACTTACAAAACCAGAGAGATCCATCAGCCTAAACAGAAAAGAAGAATGTGTAGTCCCTATTTTAGACTCTAAGTGGAATAAATGAATTGTATTCCAAATCATCTCACTTTATAATTAATTCTATAAACAAGATGGGAGATTTACAGTATGAGGGAAGAGATAATGGTTGTGTTCTCATCAAATAATATATTGTGAATTCAACATACCATTTTGAATTAAATACTAATTAATCATCTAGTAATTTCTATCAGAACTCATATACTAGAGGAGGTAACCCTCTCCTAGACCCTCTACAATTGTCATAAATAATTAGTAATGAGATCTTAAAAAAACATAAAACTACTTCTATAATTGTAGGTATAGAATTTCCTAACCAAGGATCCCATTCAAACTGAATGAAATTAGATCTTCCATCAGGTCCCAAAATACTCAATCTCCAGTAATAACAAATGATGTGTTCCTGGAAACAAACTATCCAATCCATACAATGGATCATGCCAGAGAGGTCTATTTTGAAAACTAGTAAATCCTATTATAGCATGGCCCAAAACATTGTGAGTGCACAATATAACACAAGAATTTCTACTCTTTCCTCTTAACATGTGACATCACCAATTCTGTCACATATCGCATGAGATCACTATGTATTTTAAAGCAATAAAAAAGATGAGAATAAATAAATGAAATAGGGGAAGCTATACCAAATGGTATAATTACCATGAATGATACATTAAGAATCATACCTTGAACAATTATAGGTCCTACATAGGAATCTTCAGGTTCCTAATCTAGACCACAGAGATTACATGGATATGCAAGATCATAAGAATGACCCTGGACATGTTGATCCACCGTAGGCTTTCTTTTACCAAAACTAGATCTGTCCCTACCGAAATAACCACCAAACTAAGAAGGTGCTACCCTAGATTGTTAAGACTAAGATGAAATTTCACTGATCGATGTGGAAAATATACCAACCAGATGTGAATGTTTATCTCTAAAAAAACCAACAAGTTCCCAAGGATTCCACACCAATGATATGGCCAAGGAAGTGATGAATAAGTCGACCACATATGGTCCACTATCACACACTGATGACATGAGGAAACCAATACATCTAAAGTTGTAGATGAAAATGGTTATCAATGATTGACTAAGCTTCCACATCCTAATGTTTTCTTACTCATCATTGTTCATACTCTTATCAGATGAACTACAACTCCCAGAAAGCTCTTGAAACTAATCAAGAAAAATTAGACATTCCAGAGCAGTCAATGTCCTATAATAAAGCACAGAAAATAACCTAAGATATTTATTCATTGGGAAAATGAAGAAATGTGATCGAATTTTTGGCTCCAATTCCATTTGAAAACATTGATATTTTTTATTCACACTAGAAAATACAATTACTGTGAATCGAACAAATAGTTCAAAGAGGTTGGAATACTCCATCATCGAACAATCATCTAGTGTTGGTCTAAAATATCCTAGGTCTTGGAAAACAGAATGTTATTTTTGAAATAATACATATTGAATGGGATCTTTAATTCCTTAACCCCCACACCCCCCCAAAATCTCATGCATCCCAACCTAAACCATTGAGCCACACCTCCTCTGACTAGGACCTTACAATATAAACGAACCACATTTCATCTTCACTTCTTAAGCAGTGTAAAGAAACCTAAACATATTCTCAATCATATTTATCCAATCCTCTACATATTGGGTATTTTTACAATTCTAGAAATTTGTAGGTTCTTTCATGTGGAACCCTTGTGTCTTTCCCATTTATTGATCTGGTTTAGCTTCCCTGATAGGAGTCATAATATGGAATGTTTCCTAACACAATGATTTTACAACCCCAACCAATACATCCACTATTCTCTATTCAATTTGTGGGGGTTAACTCTCTCGGACCTCTTCCCAAGGATACACAAGAAGTCTCTAGGGATGAATTATGATACAAAAATTAGAAAACTCAAGGAAACCATCAATATAATAGTAAATAAATTTCATTGATTTTTTTGGGTAGGAAAATAAAATTCTGAACACATTAGTGGTTAAAAATTTAACCATGACACACGTAATGAAATTTCTATCAAATTCAACCCCACGTGGTGTCCATAAAAAATATGCAACATACACGACCTGCCAGAAAGATATGGAAATCCATTTCCAAGAATCATATGGAAAACAGAGGTTTGTCCTAGGGTTTCTTTCTAAAAACCCCTCTCACCACCAGAACTGTAAGCCCTGATAGTCCAAGATTATGTCTATCTAGATTTTTCCAAATAGAATTAACAAATAAAGGGATAAAACTGTTTAGGATACCAATTTTTTCATGATCCATCCTAGGATTCAATCCAACCTAACACCCAACCTGGCCCATGTCATGGCTTGAAGGGTGTTCTCAACTCACAAGGGAAAAAAACTAGTGATTGGGTATCGAAAATTTATTTTTTTGGATATTATTTCACCCAATGTTAATAACCATAAAAATTTAAGGTGAATCAATCATAAAAGGGTGGAAAAAACCAACTAGACAACAAGAAACCTTTATTAAACCTAACGGGAAACACCATCATGCCACCACAATCAACCCCTACAAAAAGAAACACTAGAAATTAGGTCCACCATCACCGAAAAAGATTATCAATCATTTAATAGGGAAAAATATAATAGGATCTACATACACTCAGGTGTGTATATAGGGTCTGTGTCTATTCCTCATAGGATATCACCCAAATAGAAGGATTCTATTCCAAAATAATATATGATAATTCATCATTACATTTTTACGAGAGTTATTGGAATCATTTTTAATGAAACATTTTAAAGAAAAACTTTTCCCAAAATTAATATTTCAAAATTAAAAAGAAATAAATGTATATTTTTAACCACCAGTAAATAAAAATTAACAAGATAACCATGGGTAATCTCTAATTAAAATTCATTCCTGGGATAATGGGAACCTCATATCTTGGTGATGTGGTGTAGAAACCATGAAAATGATCTTCCTTGTGCGTGATCCACTATAGGGGAATCCATCAAATGTTCTAGTTCCAACCAATAATTATCAAATCACTGTTAGTGTTGTATCATCAATCTTTTTTGAAGGAATGAATCCTTTACTCTACCAATCCAACTAGCATATGTAATGACCCAATCTTTTACTAATGAAAATGTATCATGATCTACGTAAAATAATTATAATGTAAAATTTCATATAAACTATGATAAACATTGGTTTTATTTTTTTATCATTTTAAAATACCATTATGAATTTTTTTTCCATTTCTAATATAACCATTGAACAATGATCACATGATTAGTATACATATAGGTCTTGAACCAATCCAATTTACTCAGACCAAGGAAGCGATGGTGTCATCCATTTGAATTTTTCATTATGAAGACCATTAATTGGAGCTCAAAAAGATGGTGGCTTCACTAGGCTTCCCTCTTGACCAATCCCCAATTGAGGTTTAACATGATATGATTGTGGGGAACCACCTACAGGAGAAGTAGATGTTTGTAGAGATTACCACCAGGGAAATGTCATCTGATCTTCACCAAGACTATATAACCATCTCCCACCTTACCCTTTGTTCTTATGTAGGTGTTACAAGAAGTTATGTAACAAGAACCCATCACTATGATTATGTGAATTATTGTCTAATATAATAATGAATAATTATTCATTTTATTATTGTTACATTGTAAAATTTTTTGAAGCACATATAATATTTTTTAGTTAATATTCATTTAAGAAATCCATTTTGATGAATTAAATGATTTATGAAATAAATATTATTTTAATAAAATATTATTACTAAATTACTTTTTATTAAATATAAATGATCATATAATTTTTATGAATACAAATGTAATTTGTTTAATGTTGGAATGCTTTTTTGTCAAAAACCATGAATTTATTATAAATGTCGGTTTTTTTAAATGAAAAATTCACATATTTATAAAATTATTAAGATAAATTGAATATTATTTTTTGAATTCATGACATTGAAATTATCTAACTATGAATTTTTCATAACTTCCTGAGACAGTAGAATTTTTGGGTAAAAATTAAATATTGTGTAATTATATAATGTATTTAATGACATCATAATGACCCAATAGCGGTGTTATAAAATACTAGAAATGGTTTTTTCAGAAAATATATGTTTTAACATTAAAATAATATTATTATAGATTTGTTTGATTGATTTTATGGTTCCACAGTGGACCCTACAAGACTTATAAAAGATATTAACTTTCAAAATGATTTCAAAGAGAGTTTGACTCACCTAAACATAATAAAGACTAATATTTTAATAAGTTCATCCATTTTCCTTATAAAATAATTTTTTAGACTACAGTTTGAATAAAAACATGTAAAAACAATGGTTTTGTTTGTGGTTTTGATTAGATTAATGTGTGCTATCCAAAACCAAAATATTAAAAAATTCCACCTCTTTTCCTATATCAACCCACTCGTATTCCCAATTCCCGTTCACTAAAAGACAATATACATCTTCCCTACTCTTACCTCCCCTCACTATTACCCTCCCAAGGTGCCCTAATCTCCTATTAAGCCTCTCTAAAACCCATCCCATGCCTTTGAGGTCCCACTTCCATGTAAGGGATTTGTTTGTTTCCCATTATTGTCTCAATTACATTATATTGTTATAACTTTTTATATTCAATTAAATATACATGGGAATAATTTATCACCTCCCATATACTTTCCTCCTTATGTTTTAATGATGAAAAGCCCATTTATTTACCATTAATGCCTCCCAGGTACACTTGTTACCATGCCAAAATTCTGTATGATATTCTCTCACCTCCTTTAAATTAAAGTAATTCTTCTGGTTTTTGAATAAAAATTCAATTAAATATGTTGGGAAATGTATCAATATTACCTGATTACCTTCCATTTAATGTAAATATTAAAATACAATCCTTACTCTCTGATCAAACATATTTATGGATTCTTATGTCAGGCTGTTATGCTGCTGAAATTGCCCCACAAATATCTATGCCAAAGTTATTGTGTAGTGAATACCATTACCATTTCTCTATCAAGGGAATTTAGATATATGTACATTCACATATTAATTATATATTTCTATATATGAATTCCACATTCTTTTATTATTGAATAAATTATGATGTTTAATGAATCCATGTTATATTATCCACATTGTACACATATTCATGAAACGATACAATTTAGAAGGGTGGGCCATGATAGCACCCTAATGTATTGTGTAAAGATTACTGTCATGATAATTCTAGTTCAATGAAGATTTACTGATGATAATTCAAGTGTAATGGGGGTTTAATGATGCTCTATGTGCTATTTTACTTTGCTCATACTAATATAAAGATAAATTTTGATTTCTCATTTCCATGTTATGATAATCTTGCTATATCATGCCTTTATGTTCATGTTTGACTTATGATACACTAATATTCATAATTCCTAACATATACATTATTATTAATGTTTTTCCTTATTTATACCCATAATGGGATTTATATCTCACCCTTTTCTTATGCATGTCCTCAGGTTATCCCATGCAGTGGTAAGTACGAAGGAATGTTGTAATGTAAACAAAATTTTCAATAAAGATTTTTGGTTTCATGTTTTATATAATTAATTAAGGTTACTAATTTCCGATGAAAATAGACCTCTCGATCATAATACTTTTCTTAAATGCAAATTTATGTAATAAATCATGTTTAAGTGTGTAATAATGAGCACAGTTCTTATAGTTGGTATCAGAGGAAATGTTTATTTATTTATGGTATTAAGATTAGAAAACCCTAGTGAATGAATTAGGGATATGACTAAGTATAATAAATATATCCCTCAATTTTGTTGAGTAATGAGTAAGTAGATTATCAATAAAGTACATCCCTGTATGGATACAAGTAGTTTGAGAAGGCTCGGGCATAGATGTATCTAGGGGTAAAACACAAAATTAACACTTTGATCAAAACTCAAATGAGATCTAGTGCACGACAACAGGCCTTAATACACTTTGGGTTACAAAACACCCATGGGATATGCTTAGGAATATTCAAAAGCTTATTATGAATCATTATTAAGGGAATTAAAAAACATTCCCATAAGACTATATGTTGGGATATAGATCATGCATAACATAGAATAAAGCCTATAAATTCATATGTTACGAAAATAAATGTAATTTATAAGTTTTACCTTTTGGTCATTGGATTTACCTTTATGTGTTACCCCTAACATACATTTTATTCCATCCAGTTTCTACTAATAGGAGGAATCGGGCTAACAACTAATTCATATATCAATGTGATGACTAATCTAATGAGAAGCCCAATATGATGGGAGCTGATATCGAAAACAGTTTCATAATACTATCTCATTTAACTCATGTTTTTAATAGAAACATATGTCAATATGAATGTCCAACCCCACAAATAAAGAACAAGTCACAATCAAAATCTTCCCGAGACAAAAGAATCAATCTTTTAATGGATCATCTGATCCCTCAATTGCTAAAAAATGGATCAACTCTATAAAAAGGACATTATCCATCCTTCAATGTTCCAAAAAATAGATGGTTCTTATGGATGATTATCTTATGGGGGGTTAAGAAGATCTATGGTGGACAATAATAAAAAATATGAAGCATAAGTAAGATATCAAGTTTTGGTAATGAAAATATTTTTAAGAATGTTTTTCGATAAATATATTCCCATTAACCACTGATATATAATGGAAAGAGAATTACATGCCCTCATGAAAAAAGATGATGAATCCATCATAGAGTATGAAGAAAACATCACAAGTCTTTCATGATACAGCTATGCCTTTGACGTTACCCCCAAATGCATGGTAGGCTACTTCTTTGGTAGGCTAAAACCTAGCCTACGGAGAGGCATAAAGATAAGTTACTTCAATATCAATGAGGAAATTGGATAATGTGACCTTAAACTCAAAATTTAGATGATAGAATCATCAATGCATCATGGGGATAAGAAGCATAAGGTGTACATTAATTCTGGTGGCCCAATGGATAAATCCAACGGTGTTAAAAAAATCCAGCACCCCACATTCCAAAGGTACCAAAATAACACCCCAGAAATTTCCAAAATGAAATGAGAAAATTAATTAGGTGTGGAAAATAAGGGTACATGTACCTTAAAAACTGATAAGAAAAACCTACCACTACAACAGAGTATAGAATTGATCCACTCAACCCTCAACATGCTTCTCATTGCTTCAACTACAAAGAACCAGTGAAATTTAAAAAACTATTTCCCTAATGCAAGGGTTTTAAAATGCAATCAACAACCTATAAGGTAGTATGGGAGATATTTATCTATCTCTACAACCAAAGTAAACCCCGACAATGAAGTAGTGTCATGTAAGAAAGTTATTCATTCAAGAATAGGAAAATTTCATTTTGATTCTGGTTATATTCATTCTTTTTTGTATTCAATGTTTAATATAACAATCCCAACATCACCACAAGTTATTGATGTAATGATGTTGGTGAGAAAAAAATAGGGAAATCAGTGCATCCCATGAATATAAATCATCCAACACCACAATCTGTTTAATGGACTTCCGAGAGAAACTATTCATAATTCCTCTGGTAGAATTATTTTCAATTATTTTCATGTATTATCTTTCCCTATATAGAGTCAACATAAATTTCCATGAGAGGGAAATTACTCTTCATATGGAAAACTGACCACTGATTATGTACAAGTGCAAGGAGGATGAATCATTTTTAGCACCATTAGATAAATTATGGATATTACTTCCCTATGAGCACACATATCATTCTCATATGATTGATTCCACAGAAGCAACCATCCTTGTAGAAATTCTTATTGTGAGGGAGATTGCTGAAGTGTTTCCCAGGGAATTTATTGGTCTTCCTCCTAGAAGATATGTTGAAATATGAATTGATCATATATCTCGTGCATTTTTAATATCTAAGACATCGTATAGAATGGTTGTTCTATAACTTGAGAAAATCATGAAAAAAATATAAGATAATTTTGGTAAAGGGTTTATGCGCTGAAGATCTTTACCATGGGGTGCAGCAGTCCTCTTCGACATGAATAAGGATTGTTCAATGTGCATTTGAATTTATAATCGTGTGATCTACAAAATCATGATTAAGAACAAGTTTCCTATTTCTCGAATTGATGACTTCTTCGATCAGCTACATTGAGAGAAATACTTCTCCAAGGAGGATTTGTGGTAAGCATATTACCATGTAAGGGTGAAAATAAGGATATCTACAAGACTGATTTTTGTACAAGATATGAGCACTATGAATTCATAGTAATCCCTTTCATACACACTAATGCTCCAAATATATTCATGGATATGATGAATAGTGTTTTTAGAGATTACCTCAAAAAATTGGTAGTCATTATAGACAATATTATAATAAACACTAAAACCAAGGAGGCACATGAGGAGAATCTACGAACTGCAATAGATACCTTATGAAAGGATAAGATCTATTCAACGTAAATTAAGTGTGAGTTCTAGTGGAATGAGGTGTCATTCTTGGGACAAATCATCACAAGAAATGGGATACCTATGGATCCCTCCAAGACAGATGAAATTGAGGGATGGAAGAGGCCAACATTGGTGAAGGATATATGTATCTTCTTAGGGTTAGTTGGATATTATCACTGATTTGTGATAAATTTCTCAACATTGTGAAAACCTCTTACAAATCTATCTCGGAAGGGAGTCAAGTTTATTTGTAATGTTGAATGTGAAGAGTATGATGACCCAAATTTTATTACAAATATAAACATGATTTATTACAGAAACTATTAAATTGATACTATATTTATGATTGAGAGGTATAGTGTCTTTGAGGCTTAGGATAATTACATAACAACTTAAAACATGAAATAAAACATCTTTATTGAAAACATCCGTTACATGACCACTACATTCCCTCATACCTAGCATTGCATGGGATAACCTGAGGACATGCATAAGAAAATGGTGAGCTATAAAGCCTATTATGAGTATAAACATGGAATACATGAGGAGTAAAATACATGTTAGACAATAGGCATATCAATAAATCACAAGAGAAACATGGACCAAAGGCATGATAAAGCATGATAATCATAACATGGAAATGTAGCAACAACAATTAACATGGAATTAGTAAGAGCGAAGGACCATTGCACATGAATCATGAGTAAATCATTATTGCACATGAAGCATGAGTAAACCATCGTTGCACATGACGTATCATGATACTATACTTTACCCAATGCATTGGAGCGCTATAAGGGTGTATCCTTCTTAAACATTCCATTGCATGCATAAGTGTTACACATGGATCCTAAGACATGTATTCATAAAACATAAACATTTATTCCAAGACATTGGAATATGTAATTAAAAATTATAACTAATATGTAAATGTTCATGAAGGTGAAACCCTTTGATGGATAAATGGGCATGTTATGCACTACACAATGGCATTGGCTTAGAAAATTGGTACAATTTCCGCAGCATAACGACGTGATATAATAATTCATAAAAATGGATGATGAGAGAGAAAGGGGTGTCTCATAATATCAAAATGAAATGGGCAGTAAGGGGGTCATATAGTTACATGTCCAAACAATTGTAATGGAATTTAGATTCATGATACAAAAGTATTGCGTGAATGTAATTGAGGAGAGAGAAGTTCCTTTCAGAATTTCAGCATAGTAATAGGTGTACATGGGAGACATTTAATGAAAGAGAACGGGGTATCCTATAATTCAAACAATAATAGGGGAGTATGGGGGAGGTTTGAAACCATACCCCAACATTTATAATTGAAATTACAAGGTCATAACAATATTAAAAATATTGGACAAAAAGTGAATGGACGAAAAACCCTTACATGGAAATGTGCTTCCAAAGGCTTGATAGAGGCTTGAGAGAGGCTTCTTGGCAGCTTGGGGAACCTTGGGAGGATTCTAGAGAGAGTAGGGTAGATGTTGGATGAACTCCAAAGGCTTTGAGTGATGAGGAAGTGGGATCTTGGGTGGGTATATATAGGAAAGGTGGGTGAATTCATTATTATATAGGTTTGGGACCCCTTACATTAAACTAAATCAAACAGAAAATCAGATCATGTTTTTTTCCCATGGTTTTTTTCAAAGGGAAGAGGAAAAAAATATTTTATATGGCCAGAGTCCAAACTTCTTAAAATAATGGGCTTGCTTATGTGGAGTTGAGTCACACTCCCATGGAAAATAATTTAAAATTACAAGATGTTTAATAAGTCTCGAGGGGTCCATTAATGATTTTTAAACTAAGTCAATAAAACCCTAAATCTCATTATATTAATGCTAAAACATATATTTTCCGAAAATATAGCTTATATTATTTTATTACATCCCTATTGGGTCATTATGATGTCATAAAACACAGTATATATTTAAACAGTATTTAATTTTTACCCAAAAATTTGAGTATCTCAGAAAATTATGAAAAATTCACCATTGTATAATTTCGACATCCTGATTCCAGAAATAAAATTTATTTTATCTAAATAATTTTACTAATATGTTAATTTTCACTTTTAATATAAAAACCAATATTTATCGAAAATTCACGGGTTTTCACAAAAATAGCTTTCAAACCTTAATAAAAATTACAATTGCATTCATAAAATTATAAAATAATTTATATTTAATAAAAATTAATTAAATAATAATAATATTAAATTATTATTTAATTAAAAAATACATTAATAAATCAAAATAGATTTCTTATCTGAATATTAACTAACAAAAATACTATTAGTGATTTAAAAAAACTATTTACAAACTCTCAATAATGATTAGAAGGTATATTCATTATCATATTCAAAAAATAATATACATGAACATAGTAATAGAGATTTGTTACATAACCCCTTAAAACAACCTCCTAAGACCTAAGGTAAGGTGTGCGATGGTGACAGACATTTGGGGTGGCTCGGATAACATCACTCGAATGGTAATCTCTATCAACATCCACATTTCCCGTAGACGGTCTCGTTCGAGCTTGACATGATGAAGCTTAGCTTGGGATTGGTCAAGAGTGAAACCCAAGGACGCCACCTCTTTTCAAAGCTCTAGAAAAATGGCTTCGTATGGAGCAATTCTACTGGATGAGGCTATCACTTCTTTTGTATGAGTAAATTGGATTAGTTAAAGCGCTATATTTATACTAATCATGTGATCACTGTTCAAAATCTATATTAGAAACGGTCAAAAAAATTAACATAAAACCAATGAATTTGACATTTTATATAATCATTTTACATAAAGAGACATTAAATTAGATCTAGTGAGATTTCCTTTAATGAAACAATGGTTCATTACCATATTCCCCCCTTAAGAAATTTCTCCCTCGAAATTTACTTTTCCCACACTAAAATAGATGTGGGTAACTCAGCGTCATCATTTCCTCTAATTCCCATGTCACTTCTTCAAACTTGTGGATTTACCAAAACACCATGATGAGGGGAACTGTCTTATTTCGTAGAACTTTTTCTCTATGATCTATGATCCCAACTAGTTTCTCATCAAAAGAAGGAGCATCCTCCAAATGTACCACCTTATAAGAGAGTAAATGTGAAGGGTCCGGTATGTACTTACTTAAGAGGGATACTTGAAAGACATCATGTACTTTGGCCATGGTAGGTGGAAGTTCTAGTTGATAGGCCACAACCCTGACACAATCAAGAATCTCGAAGGGGCCGATGTACCTTGGAATTAAATTCCCTTTCTTTCCAAACCTCATGACCTTATTCCACATAGATATGGGTAGAAAATGAATGTATCCAATATTAAACTCAAGGTCTCTTCAACGGTTATCTTTAGAACTCTTCCATCGACTCTAGGATTCCTTGATATGTTGTTGAATTATTTCACCTTCTCCACAATTTCTTTGACCATTTCCGGTCCAAGAAGCTTACATTCACCGACCGCATCCCAACATGTCGATTTTCTACACCTTTTCCAATATAGGGCTTCATATGGATCCATTTGGATGCTCGAGTGGAAACTGTTATTATAAGAGAACTCAACCAGAGGATGATGTTCATCCCATCCTCCTTTAAAGTCCATTGAGAATGCTCTCAACATGTTCTCAAGTTTTTGGATACTCCGCTCGGATTGGCCATCAGTATGAAGATGATAGGTCATAGTGATGTTGAGTTCCGCACTTAGAGCATGTTGAAGACACTTCCAAAACATAGAGGTGAATCATGGATATTAGTCAGACATAATAGATAGTGGCAATCCATGAATCCTTACCACTTCCCTGATACATATATGTGCCAGTTGATCCAATGAGAAATACTCCTGAATAGTAATGAAGTGTGCAGTATTTGTAAGATGATCCACCACAACCCAGATTGCATTGTTGCCTTTTGATGTCCTCGGTAGTCCAGTGACAATGTCCATGGTGATGTTCTCCCATTTCCATTTTAGTATGGGCAATGGTTGCATCATCCCCTTAGACTTCTACCTATCTTCTGTCACGTGTTGGAACAACATTCACTTTGATGTATATACATCGATATACTTCTTCATATTTGTATGAACCTGATTTTTTAGAAACGGGTCAAAACCCGACCCTATATAAACATTTGACTGGTTTTTGAGAAGTCTGGAAAATCTGGGCAGTTTTCAGAAATTTCAAGACTACACGCCGTGTACTTTAAGTATACATCGTGTTTGAGTTACCCAGGTGGCCGGACATGTGATCACTGAGTACATGACGTGTGAAGACCGTTTAGAACTTCTTACAACACGACGTGTATTTATAGTCACTTTTTGTATCCATTACCCGTTCAAGGCTAGGTACATGTCGTGTGGTGCGCAGGTGTAAATTTCCATCTACACAGCGTGTAGCCTTCCTTGACACGCCGTGTACCCTTGCCCCGTGTAGCGGCCAAGACCCTGGCCGTGTGCTGACCATGTACCCAGTCCAAGCCATGTGCTGGACTCTGCATAAGTCGGAGTAAAGAACCACATATACACGGTGTGTACTTTGGAAATAAACGACGTGTACTTTTATTTTTATTTGAGCGATCGGGCAGCCGTCCCGTTTCATTCCAAGAATCCTCTTCTTCTTCCCCTTTGGATGATCAGTTCGTCCGAAAATCCCCGAAAACTCAAACCCTCCCAGAGTCTCCATACGACCTATATAATATGATCTGTTAGTGGCAACGAGACCGCATAGGAAAGGCTAACCCCACACACCCTTCTTCTTCCTTGATTCCTCACCTGTTTATCCACAGATTCCATCTGAACTGAATTGCCAGATTTAATGGAAACACAGATCTACCACGATTTAGTCTGATTTAGATGCTAGAATCAAAGGAGTGTCATCGTACAAGTACGAGGTAGGTGGTGCGTACCTTATTTTGTGTTTTTGTAGAAAATTTGGGGTTTCAACCTTCAGGAGCGACTTGTGGTGTTGAGCGAGACCCTATTTATTTGTTTTTATTTAATTATCTTAATTGTTTAATGCCTCTGGGTATTCTCTAACCCTGTTGCGATCGAGCGAGACAGGGTTAGAGGTCGTTGCTTGTTTGGGGAAATTCGGATGGGGGTGCCGAAATGCATGTGACTTGGACCATTGTTTAAACAGCTGTGTTATACTGCTTATTGAATGTCTCGAGTTAAACTGTTTAGTTTAATTGTTAAATCGTGAATGAGTTAGGTGCTGATATGGGATAGCACAGGTTAGTGCAATTTGACTATTTATTAATTTCCTATTTAAAGTGATGCTTCCAGGTATGAATATATAATGTGTGCTATTTCCTATGTTGAACTGCTTGTTAAGTTGGGAGTGTCTCAGATATATTGTTGAGTGATGGGAATCACAGGCTGGGGCATTGGCTCGTGATACTTTGGGTGGTTGCTACCATAGGATTGGGATTCATGGAGTCGGTTAAGGCAGTTGGAATGTCATGGTTGGGCTTTGGCCTGGGTTACTTTGATGGGGAGGCCATCTGACTTGAGTGACAGGTTCGAAGGGACACAAGGTGTCGGAGGTGTTGTGGCTTGGGACATACTGAGGTGATTACCTCTCACTGGGTACTTTTGAGTAGTGTGCACACAGATAGACTCCGAGATGAGGTGGTACGACCACTCACTGGGTAGAGGCCCCCTTCAGATATGGTTACATATATTTGGTTTGTGGGTTCTTGCCATATGAAGCCACGTGGAAGGTGAGGAGCCTTCGAGAGACAGCTTTGAGGCGGTTAGGTTGGGGGCAGTGGCTCTCCGTGATTTGAGGGCAGACATCGGTGTCCCTCCAGTTATCCTTTGAGTTCATGAATCGCTGTTCCTCAGGATGCTGTGCCATATGCATGTTGAGCTTTTGAACTAGGTTATGATAGTTGGGCATACATTCGGGACATCGGTACTTGAGACACATGGTGTCAGGTGGCACGAGGTGATGGGCTACAGATCAGACATTCCGGCATTGCCCGAAGCAGGTGACACTTCCTGGTGGCTGCTGAGCACCAGTGATGTCCTTATTTACTTTTGGGGATTGCACTGTTAACTATTTTTCATATATAAGCATGTCTTCCTAAACACTTATATTTGGTACACAACTCTGTGTGGTATTCTACTCACACTTGTCTCACACCCTACACGGGCCCTTTAGGACGCGTGTAGACTTTATGAAATTGCGTGCAGGTACAGGGTCAGTCTCAAGAGATATACATTAGTGTTGATGACTTGGAGACTAGCATGGACCTTGAGGTCATGCCGTACTGGTGTTACTTGTTCAGTATTCTTTTCTTGAATCAGCATGTTTACATTATATTGTAACTACTACTGGTTAGCCATTGGCACCATTATATATGTATTGATTTATATGACTTTCTTGGATACGTTCTTGGTTGATTTAGCAGTTATTGCAGTTAATTACTGGAATGATGTTTTGTTACTCTCCACTGCTGTTGTTTCTATATTGCTTCCACTGTTTATTTTTATTGAATGTGCTTCCGCTCTGAGGGTCTGGTTTGAGTCTGCGGAGTCATTTATTTTCGTTGCATATTTTAGTTTATTACGTGGACTAGCACCTTTAATTCCTCCGAGAGGGTATAGCCTCCCCACTATACCTATTCAGACCCTCGCTGCTAGTCGACATCCTTTGGCGTTCATGGGATGTGGGCCTTTGGTAGTAACACCCGACCCGTTTGGCAATGTTCGGGTGGCTGGCCGGGTCTAGGAAGTTACAAAGTGGTAATAGAGGAGGTCATCATGATATGGATTTAGTAGTGTTGCCTTGCTAGCTACTATTGACTTTGAGACTTCTCTTTTTCATTTTCTTCTGGTTTTACTATTTGTAATATGGTAGACTGGAGGTAGGTTGTTGTTGGAACTATATTTTTGAACTTGTGGTTGGGTTCCTGTATCCCCATGTACGAGGGATGGATTGGGTTTCCAGGGGTGGGGATTGCTGTTTGTTTTTTTCTCAGATTACAGTTGATATGATTTCCACCTCGGTAGATCACTTGTTGTGCGATTTTATTGATTATGATATGTAATCCTTGGCCTATATGGCAAGGGTTTCTTTCTTGGATTTTGATAGGCACATTTTAGGGTATTTCAATTTCATAACTGCATGTATGCTTTGTGAAGTGATAATACCATGTGAATAAGATCAATTATCACGATATGTATGCTCTAAAATGTGGATAGGTAAAACTTCTGATAGAATTGCTTGTTTATGGAAATGTATATGCCATGCTTTGTATTTTTGTAGAATTTCATGTTGCATGATATTTGGGTCAGGCTCTTATGAGAGCAGATGGGTAATATGGTTGATGTAGTGTAACTTTCAGGATTGGGTGACTCGGTCTTCGGGATTGAGGCAACGTTGGTTGTCAGGACAGGCATGGCCAAAGGTACTAATGATGCATGGCTCTGTTGAGGGCAGGTAAGGAAGCCATGAGGTCAGGATGCAATGGGTTATGGTTTGCGGTGAGGGGGAGTAAGGGTTGTTGTTATGCACTGCCTTTTACTGCTTTCCTTATCTACGTAGAATGTATTATTATATAGATTTATGTGGGATGTCTGACCATTTATGGTATTCATTGGGTTACGTCTTCACGACATGATGGAGAGATAGGCAGGAGAGGATATGGTACCGCAGGATCAGGTTCATAATCCAGTGCAGGCAGAGCATGAGCCACAGGTATAGGCTCAGGACCTGGATCAGGTTCAGGATCCAGTGCAGGGAGGGCAGCATCCGAGCTTGGCAGCGTTTGGACCGTGGCTTAATGAGAAACTCCGAGCTAGCCTAGTACGCATCTTGCAGGGGATTGATAAAGGCGCGCAAGGTACAGATCCTTCTATGGCGTATCTGACATGGGAGTTCCAGTCGGAGAACCCGCCGCTTTTTTAGGGTGAGGGAGGTCCACAGGCCGCAGAGAACTGGATAGAGAGCATGCAAATGATCTTCGAGCAGCTCGAGATGCCTCCAGGGTGGAGGGTCAAACTTGCGACATACATGCTGATAGGATCAGAGAAACGTTGGTGGGATGTGCAGGTACAGGCTCGTAGGCACAAGGTACTAGTGTGGAAGGACTTCAAGAACAGGTTCATGGAGCACTTTTATCCGGAGACGCTGGGGGAAGAGAGAGCTTGGGAGTTCTTGAGTCTTCAGCCGGGAGATATGTGCATCATGGACTATGCAGCTACTTTCACAGAGTTGTCTCCCTTTGCACCTGGTATGGTGAGAAATGATGCAGCTCAGGTGAGGCGCTTCGAGGATGGCTTACAACAAGCCATTCGGGTCCAGGTGAACATCTTCAGGATGGGTTATTTCTCCTAGGCAGTGAATCAGGCACTCATAGCCGAGGGAAACGAGAGAGATAGAAATCTCGTTTTGGCAGGGTGACAACCCCAGGTGATAGTTCAGACAGTAGGAAGCGAGGGAGATATGAGTTCCTGCAGGGCGGGCAGCCCAAGGACACATCTAGACCACCTCGTGGTAGTTTAGTGGTGGTTTTCTTTCAGGGCGGACAGACGGGACATGTTCAGGCTCAGTGCGATAGGCCCCTGAAGGAGTGTCGGGCCTGTGGACCGGTTAGGCATCTAGAGAGGTTTCTGCAGGCAGCCTTCTCAGACAGTCGGCAGGAAGGGACCCGGACAGACTGTGGCATTAGGAGTTGGTTCAGGTTCGGTACAAGGAGAGGGTGGCCGAGGTTCAGCTGCATGCAGAGGACGTGACAGGGACAGTAGGACCCAGCTGAGGGGTATGTGGCCAGAGACTTGGGCAGCACTGCAGGGAGGTCAGGCATCAGGTAGTAGTGCTTCAGGCCAGGTGCACGCTGTGGAGCTACCAGGGATTGAGCAGGCTGGGCAGCTGACGACGGTGGCAGGTACACCGCGGGTGTGGCCGTGAGTTTCATTACTTTCTTTTGGCATGGCCTCTTGAGGCATGTCTGGTTGAGTGCACAGGCTACACAAGATACTTGTGGATTGATTAGTTTCTAGTTAGTTGGATTGGCATCATATCAGATGTGTTTTATGTTTTATTTATATATTTGAGATGCATGGCATCAGGAGCATCAAGGATGCAGGTTACATGAGGTGCCATGGGCATCGGGGCATCATGGATGCAGGTTACTTGAGGTGCATGGAACCAGGTTTGAATTAAGAATATATTAGATGAAGGACCTCAGGGAGTCAGATGCCGACACAGTGAGAGTTATGTTGGGTGTCGGAAGCGACATGTCATCACCGATGAGGTTTAGGGGTGACGATGCATCACGGGAGGACCATGGGTCTGTGAAATAGGTTTTTGGGCCTTGTTTGTTTATTTGTTTTCGTTGAACTTTGTTAGGGTTGAGACTGTGTAGGCGATTCCTAAGTTGGGGAACCCTTTTTAGGAATTTAGCCAAAAGCATGAGAGTGGGGTATTCTGGGTTGTTTAACTGGGATGGGCGTGTTTGGTGCCATTTCTTGGTTTAGATTGGTAGATCGGGGACAAGCTACATTTAGGTGGGGATTTTGTGAGAACCCGAGTTTTTAGAAACAGGTCTAAATCCGGACCTGTTTAAACTTTTGATTGGTTTTTGAGAAGTCTAGAAAATCTGGGCAGTTTTCGGAAATTTCCAGACTACACACCGTGTGCTTTACGTACACGGCGTTTATGAGTTACCCGGGGGAACGACTGTGTGCTCGCCAAGTACATATTGTGTGAAGACCGTGTATAACATCCTAATACACGACGTGTATTTATAGACACTACTTGTATCCCTTACCCATGCATGTCCAGGTAAATGTCGTGTGGTGCCCAGGTGTAAATTTACATCTACACGGTGTGTAGCCTTCCTTGACACGCCGTGTACCCTTGCCCCGTGTAGCGGCGGAGACCTTGGCCATGTGCTGACCGTGTACCCAGTACAAGCCATCTGCTGGACTTTGCTTATGTCGGAGTACGGAAACACATATACATGTCATGTACTTTTTTTTTATTTTAGACATCCGGTCGTTGTCACGTCTCATTCCTAGAATACTCTTCTTCTTCCCCTTTGGACGAACAGTTTGTCAAAAAAACCCTGAAAACTCAAACCATCCCAGAATCTCTGTATGACCTCCGTTCTTCAATCCATCAGTGGAAGAGGGAAGGCATTGGAAAGGCTAACCCCACTCACCCTTCTTCGTCCTTGATTCATCACCTGTTTATCCACAGATTCCATCTGAATGGAATTGCCAAATTTGACGGAAACATAGATCTAACACGATTCGGTCTGATTTAGAGGGTGAAATAAAAGGAGTGTCATCATATGAGTATGAGGTAGGTGGTGCATACCTTCTTTTGTGTATTGGTAGAAAATTTGGGGTTGTGACCTTCGGGCGCGACGTCAGGTGTTGAGCGGGACCCTGTTTATTTTTTTTATTTAATTATCTGCATTGTGGAATGCCTCTGTGTATTCTATAACCCTGTTGCGATCGAGCGAGACCGGGTTAGAGGTCGTTTCTCGTTTGGGAATATTTGGCCAGGGGTGCCGAAATGCATGTGAATTGGACCATTGTTTAAACTGTTGTGTTATACTGCTTATTGAATGTCTCGAGGTAAACTGTTTAGTTTAATTGTTAAATCGTGAATCAGTTAGGTACTGGTATGGGATAGCATAGGTTAGTGTAATTTTACTGTTTAGTAATTTCTTATTTAAAGTGATGCTTCTAGGTATGAATATGCAATGTGTGATATTTCCTATGTTGAACAACTTTTTGTGTTGCGCGTTTCCCGGATATACTGTTGAGTAATGGGAATCACAGGTTGGGGATTTGTCTCGAGTTACTTTGGGTGGTTTCTACCACGAGATTGGGAATCATGGACGTCGTTTGAGGTAGTTGACTGTCATGGTTGGGCTTTGGCCCGGGTTACTTGAATGGTGAGGCCATCCGACTTGAGCGACATGTTCGCAGGGACATGAGGTGTCAGAGGTGTTCTAGATTGGGACATACTGAGGTGATTACCGCTCACCAGGTACTTTTGAGTGGTGTGCATATAGATAGACTCCGAGATGAGGTGGTACAGCCACTCGCTAGGTAGAGACCCCAGTAGATGTGGTTAGGTATATTTGGTTTGGGGGTGCTTTCCATATGATGCCACATGGAAGGTGAAGATCCTTCTAGAGACATCTTTGAGGCGGTTAGGATGGGGGCAAAGGCTCACTGTGATTTGAGGGCAGACATCGATGTCCCTCCAGTTATCCTTTGAGGACAAGTATCGTTGTTCCTCCAAATGTTGTTCCATGGGCAGGTTGAGCTTTCAAGCTGGGTTACGAAGGTTGGACGTGCCTTCGGGACGTCAGTACTTGAGGCACATGGTGTCAGGTGGCACGAGGTTCTGGGCTGTAGATCAGACGTTCCAGCATTGGCCGAAGCAGGTGACACTTCTTGGTGGCTGCTGAGCACCAGTGATGTCCTTGTTTACTTTTGGGCATTGCACTATTTACTATTTTTCTTATTTAAGCATGTCTACCTAAACAGTTATATTAGGTATGCACCTCTGGGTGGTATCCTACTAATACTTGTCTCACACCCTACACGGGCCCTTCGGGATGCGTGCAGACTTTATGAAATTCCATGCATGTAGAGGGTCAGCCTCAGGAGCTGGACATTAGTTCTGTTGACTTGTAGATTGGCATTGAACATGAGGTCGTGTCGTACTGTAGTTATTTGTTCAGTATTATTTTCATGTATCAGCATGTTTACATTATATTTTAACTACTACTGGTTAGCCATTGGCACCATTATATATTTATTGATTTGTATGACATGCTTGGATGCATGCTTGGTTGATTTAGCAGTTATTTCAGTTGATTCCTGGCTTGATCTTTTGTTACTCTCGGCTGATGTTGTATCTATATTGCTTCCACTATTTATTGTTATTGAATGTGGTTCTGCTCTGCGGGTCTAGTTTGGTTCTGCTAAGTCATTTATTTTCACTACATATTTCAGTTTATTACTTGGACCAGCACCTTTGATTCCTCTGAGAGGGTATATCCTCCCCACTATACCTATTGAGACCCTCTCTGCTAGTTGACAGCCTTTGGCGTTTAGGAGAGGTGCGCCTAAGGTAGTAACACCCAACCCGTTCGGCACTCTTCGGGATGCTGTCAGGGTCCGGGAGGTTACAATATTATCCCCCCAAAATATTTCTCTGAGATCTCGATACATCTTTCTGCTCCCTGGGTGAATAGAGAAATTTGAACAATGTGCATAATCCAAAAGTTCCTTCTTCACCTCCGGAATTGATGGAAAACATAGTCTTTTCCCAAATCTCATATTCTCTTCTTCATTAACATTAAACTCTGAGTATATCACTTTTTCAATTGATTCTACTTTTCCCTTAATTCCCACATCATCCTTTTGACCATCCATTAACCTTTCCAAAAGAGACGGTTGAGAAATTATTTTTCAATGGATTGATGATGTTCACTTATTTATGATTCCCATGTCCATCTTCATCAAGTCCATGAAGATTGGATCCTTCTCAATTCTCATCATTGAAAAAATCACTGGGTCCTTTCTACATAGGTCATCTGTCACATTGTTCTCTATCCTAGGGTGGTAATGTATTTAATAGTCATAATCCTTGATGAGATCTATCCATATTCTCTGGCTCATATTAAGTTCCTTCTGTGTGAATATATATTTAAGACTCTTGTGGTCAGTATATATCTCACATTTCACTCCATAGAGATAATGCCACCATATTTTCAAGGCAAATATCACCGCCACCAACTCTAGATCATGCGTTGGATAATTTCACTCATGGATTTTCTACTTCCTTGAGGAATAGGATATCACTTTATCATTCTACATCAGCACACAGCCTACATCCTTTTTGAAGCATCACTGAATACCAGAAAAATTTCCCCACTTGTGGGTAATGTGAGAAAGATCGCAGTGATAATCCTCCTTTTCAACTTTATAATGCTTTCTTCGCATTCATTACACCATGAATACTTTACTCCATTTTGAGTTAGCTTGGTAAGAGGTTTGGGCAATCGTGAGAAATTTCTCACAAATCATTTATAATATCCAGCTAACCCCAAGAAGCTACAGATTTCCTTTATCGATGTTAGCCTCAGGCATCCCTCAATTGCATCTGTTTTGGATGGATCCACAGATTTCACATTGCTTGTGATGATATGGCCCATGAATGAGACATTATTCAACCAAAACTCACACTTTTTGTACATTTCATAGAGCTTCTCCTTGCTCAAAGTCTCTAGTACAGTTATTAAATGCTCTTCATGATCCTCCTTGGGTTTGGAGTATATTAGAATATAATCTATAAATAATACCACAAATTTTTCGAGGTAATCTCTAAAGACACTATTCATCAAGTCCATGAATATTTCTGGAGCATTAATGAGTCCGAAAGGCATTATTATGAATTCATAGTGCTTGTATCCTGTATGAAAAGCAGTATTGGGGACATCTTCCTTCTTCACCCTTACATGATAATATCCAAACCGAAAATCTACCTTATAGAATTATTGTGATCCACACAGCTGATCAAAAAAGCCATCTATCTGTGGTAGAGGATACTGGTTCATTATCGTGATTTTTTTATGTTCGTGATAATCGATGCAAAGCCACATTGACCCATCCTATTTCTTGAAGAAGAGGACTGGTGCACCCTATGGTGAAGCACATGGGTGTATCAACCCATAATCTAGATTCTCCTGTAGTTGTTTCTTCTGATCTTCAAGCTCCACGACAGCCATTCTATATGGAGTCTTGGATATTGTTACAGCCCCTGGTATAAGTTCAATTCACAATTCAACATCTCTTCTAGGAGGAAGTCCAAGCAGTTATTCCGGAAACACTTTCTTGAATTCCCTCACAATAGGAATTTATTCAAGGATGGTTTCTTCCATGGAATCAATCATGTGAGCCAGATATGCATGCACATAGGGCAGAAATATCCATGCTTGAGATGATGGATCTAAAGGATATTCATCTTCCTCTTTACAATCATAATGAATCAGGGGTCAATTCTCCATATAGAGTGTGATTTCTCTCTCCCGAAAATTTATGTTGTCTCTATATAATGAAATCCAAACCATGCAAAGAATGGCATAAAATTCCACTAGGGGGAGTATCAAGAGGTTTTCTAGGAAATTCAATCCACAGTTTATGATAGGGGAGGACTTATATTCATGGGATTCAATGACTACCCCATTTTCCGTACTCACCGAAATCTTCACTTCCCTGATTTGTGGTGGTGCTGGGATTATTCTACTAAACTTTCTAGATATAGAAGAATGCGTAGAACATTAATTAAAAAGAATATTCTCTATTCTTGAATGAATAACTAGTGTACCTGTCAACACATTGTTTTCGGGGTTCACTTCAATAGAAGTGTTTGAAAAAGCTCTTCCTTTCTCTCTTGGAGGTTGTCGGTTGCCTCTTAAATCCCTTGGATTAGGGAACTGATTTGAAAAATTCCCCAGTTATTTGCAATTGTTGAAATGAACAAAATGTTGAGGTTAGAACAGATCGTTCCTCTCCTCTGATGCAGCGATGGGTCTTTCATGCTGATAATTAATAGTTATGTTCCTTTCTCTTCCACACCTAAATCATTTCCTCATCCCCTTGAGGAAATTTCCAAGGTACTTCATTCCGCACATTTGGAAGGTGGGGTGCTGGATCTTCTTAGCACCGTTAGATTTATACATCGGACTGCAAGACTTGAAGTCCAACTTATGATTCTTGTCCCCATGATATAACCATGTGATTCTGTGGTCTCCATTTCAACCTTGAGGGCACATCAGATAATTTCCTCATAGTTGTCGAAGTCACGGATCACTAATTCTTTTTGTAGGATAGGCTTCAACCCACAAAGAAGCGGTCTACTTTGCATTCGGGGGTAATGAAAAAGCTGGAAGCGTATCGTGCAATCCTTGTGAAGTTTTCCTCGTACACTCCCACAAAATTTTTCTTCTTTTTTCATGAGGGAAAAAAGACCCTTTACATCTTAAGCCGGAGGGTGCGTGGAAAATATTTATCGAAAAAAATCTTCTTGAAATCCTTCCATTCCAATGCCTCGATATCCTCCTCATGCATCATATTATTGATCAAATCCCATCATTGATCAGCTTCACACTCCATATGATAAGCTTCCAGGATAACATTCTCTTGTTCAGAACACTGAAGGATGGAGAAGATCTTTTCAATGGAGTTGATCCATTGTTCAGTGATTGTGGGATCAGATGAGCCACTAAACATAGGAGGCCTTTGTCTCATGAAGCTCTTGATAGAGAATTGTTAATTCATGGGTGGGTGGGTGGGTGAATGTTCCCCTTTACCCGTGTTTCTCTTTAGATCTTGAGTCAGATGAGAGAGAAGATTGACAAAGTTCATAATTCTCACTCCATTTGGATTGGGAATCTCATTAGTACAGTAATCACATTGATCTTCACATCGGTTGTTAGCCCAAGTCCTCCTATTACTTTCCATTGGCTAGAATAAAATGAATGTTAGGGGAAACACATAAAAGGTAATCCAGAGTTAAAAGATGATGACTTATAAATTAAATTTTCTTTCATTAACTTATGAATCTATAGGCTTCAATCTATGCTTTTCGTGATCTAAATTTTAACATATTTTCTTAGGGGTTTCTTTATTCCCTTAATAAGGGTTCATACTAAGCATGTGGATGTACCAAATCATATCCCCCAGGTGTGTTTTAACCAAGAGTGCACCAAGGCCCGTTATCGGGCACCATTTCCCGTTCGAGTCTAGCTCAAAACGGTGTTTTTGTGGTTTACCCCTAGGATACATCTATGCCAAAGCCACCTCTACATGCTCGTATCCAGACAAGGATGTATTTACATGATAACCCACTTAATCAATACTCACCAAAATGTAGGGACGTTTTTAATGTACTTATTCTTGTATCTATGTCTTTAAAATAGTTTTTTAATCTTAATACCAAAAATAACTAAACCTATCCTCTGATACCAACTATGACAACCCTGCTTTTATTACAAACTTAAACATGATTTATTAAATAATCTATTCACTTGATACAATAAGGAAGATCGATAGGTCTAGTGTATTTGGGGCTTAGGATCATTACATAACAACATAAAACATGAAATATAACAACTTTATTGATAAATTCTTTTACATGACCACTACATTCCCTCGTACTTAGCATTGAATGAAATAATCTGAGGACATGCATAAGAAAAGTGTGAGCTATAATGCCTAGTAAGGGAATAAACATGGAATAAATGAGGAGTAAAATACATGTTAGACAGTAGGCATATGAATACAGGACAAGAGAAACATGGTCATAAAGGCATGATAAAGCATGATAATCATAACATGGAAATGTGGCAACAACACTTAACATGGAATTTGTATGAGCCACGACCCATTGCACCTGTAGCATGAGTAAATACTAATTGCACATGAAGCACGAGTAAACAATCGTTTTACTTGAATTAGTATGAGTCAACACTCATTTCACATGATGTATCATGATACTATAATTTACCCAATTCATTAGAGCTCTATAAGGGCGCACCCTTCTTGAACATTTCATTTCATGCATTAGTGGGCCACATGGATCATAAAACATTGACTCATAAAACATTAACATTTATTACATTAAAAAGAAATGTGGAATGAATCTTAAAAATTAATAATTAAATGTGCATGAAGGTGAATACCCTTGACGGAGAAATAGTCATGGTATTCACTACACAATGGCATTGGCTTAGAAAATTGGTGCAATTTCGGCAGCGTAACTGCGTGATATAAGAATTCATAAAAATGGTTGATGATAGAGAAAGGGGTGTCTCAACATATCTAAATTAAATGTACAGTAATGGGTTCATATAGATATATGTCCCAACAATTGTAATAGAATTTTGATTCATGATACAAAATTATTTCATCATTGTAAATGAGGAGAGAGAAGTTTCTTTCGGAATTTCGGAACAGTAACGGGTGTACATGGGAGGCATTTAATGAGAGATAAAGGGGTATCCCATCATTAAAAAACTATTAGGGCTGAATGGGGGAGGTACGGAACCATACCCCAAAATTTATAATTGAAATTAAAGGGCCATAACAATATTATGAAAATTGGACAAAAATTGAAAGAATGAAAAACCCTTACTTGGATGTGTGATTCCAAAGGCTTGAGAGAGGCCTCTTGGGAGCTTTTGGAACCTTGGTTGGATTCCAGAGATAGAAGGGAAGAGGTAGGAAGAACTTAAAAGGCTTTGAGTGAGGAGGAAGTGGGAGCATGGGTGGGTTTATATAGGAAAGGTGAGTGAATTCTTTATAATTTAGGTTAGGGACCCCTTATATTAAACTTAGTCAAACCACAAATCAGTTCATGGTTTTTTCTAGTGTTTTTTGGAAAAAGGAAGAGGAAATAAATATTTTATGAGGAAAAAGTACTAAATTCTTAAAATACTGTGGTTTCTTATGTGAAGGTGAATCACACTCTCATGGAAAATTATTTAAAAAGACAAGATGTTTAATAATTATTGAGGGGTCCATTAATGCTTTGTAAAATAAGTCAAAAAACCCAAAATCACATTATTTTAATGGTAAGACATATATTTTCGGGACATAATGATTATAGTATTGTATTACATCACAATTGGGTCATTATGATGTCATAAAACCGATTATATATTTAAACTGTATTTAATTTTTACCCAAAAATTTGACTGTCTCAGAAAATTATGAAAAATTCACCATTGGATAATTTCGACATCCTGATTTTATAAATAACATTTATTTTATCTAAATAATTTTCTAAATATGTTAATTTTCACTTTTAAAATAAAAACTGACATTTATCTAAAATTCAAGGGTTTTAACAAAAATGGCTTTCATACTTTAATAAAAATTACAATTGCATTCATAAATTTATTCGATAATTTATATGTAATAATAATTTATTAAATAATAATATTATTATGAAAATATTATTTAATTAAAAAACCCTATAATTCATCAAAATATATTTCTTATCTGAATATTAACTATAAAATACTATTTGTGATTAAGAAAACTATTTACAAAGTTTCAATAATGAAAAGAAAGTATATTCATTATCGTATACAAAAAATAATATACATGAACATAGTACTACATATTTGTATCATAAACCCATAAAACATCAACATAAGACCTATAGGTAAGGTGTGCGATGGTGACAGACTCTTAAGGTGGCTCATATAACATCGCTCGAGTGGAAATCTCTATCAACTTCGACATTTCCCATAGATGGTCCCGTTCGAGATTGACATGATGAAGCTCATATAGGGCTTGGTCAAGAGAGAAACCCAATGATGCCACCTAGTTTCCAAGCACCGAAAAATGGGCTTCAGATTGAGAAATTCTACTGGATGAGGCCATCGCTTCTTTTGTCTGAATAAATTGGATTTGATAAAGCCCTATATTTATACTAATCATGTGATCACTGTTCAACGACTATATTAGAAATAGTAAAAATTCGTAACATAAAACCAAAGAAGATTACATTTTATATAACCATTTTACATTAAGAGACATTTAATTAGATGAAGTGGTATTTTCATTAATGAATCTTTGTGTCATTACAAAGAGAGCTTCAAGGATTTGAAAATAATACATATCACTTCACACATGCTCACACTACCCACAAGTGGGGAACATTATGTGGTATTTAGTTATGATTCGAATAAGGTCATAGGATGAGTGTTGATGAAAAATGACATTCACTGCCCATGATTCATGGAAATTGAATGTTCATGAGGAAAATTATCTAGAACATGATATGGAGTTATTTTTAGTAATATTCTCTTTGAAAATTTAGTGGCATTACCTATTTGGAGACGAGTGTAAAATATTCACAGATCATAGAAGACTCATGTATATATTCACATACAATGAATTGAACTTGTGGAAACAATGATCGTTAGATCGGAACAAAGAATATTACTAATCAATCCATTACACCCTTGGGAAAGAGAACAAGGTGGAAGATGCTCTATTTTGAAAGGATCCGGTGAATCTTTCATTAATGCGAATTGAAAAGGATCCAATCATTTTAGATTTGATGAATATTGACATGAGAATCATAAATAACATAACATAATCAATCATTTCAAAAATTATTTCTTAAGAGTCTATTTCATAAATGATAATGGATGGTCAAAAAGATGATGTGGGAAATCAGGAAAAATTGGAAGTAATTAGAGAAGGGAAATCCTTAGAGTCCAAGGTTAATTAAGAAGTAATTAATTGATTTGGATCAAGATTATGTGTTCTATCATGTTTGGAGTTAAAATAAATAACTTTTAGATGATGCACATAGTTCCAATTTCTCGATTCCCCTGGAAACACAATGATGTAATGAGATCTGCGAGAGTATTATTGGTGGGATAACATGAAAAATGAGATTTTTAAGTATACATCATAGTTCCAGTTATGTCAGCAAGTGAATTCTTAGAGGACGATTTATAAGGGGATGATACAACCATTACCCATGCAATCTTGGAAATTGGAGAACATAACAATTTAAATTGTCACCAGACTTCAAAAGACATCCAAAGGAAAAAAAGTTATATGGGTTTTGGTGGATCATCTTATAAATACTGCACACTTTATTGCAATTCGAGTGTATTTCTCATTGGATCAATTGGCATAGATATATATTAGAGAAGTGGTAAGGCTGAAAAAATTACCACTATCTATTGTATCTGATCAAAATTCATGATTCACCTCTATGTTATAGAATATTCTTCAACATCCTCTAAAAAATGAGAATAAATTTAGTACAACTTATCATCCACAAACTAAAGACCAATATGAGGGGACTATCGAAATACAATAGGATATATTCAAAGCATGATCAATGGACATCAAAGTATGATGGGATCAATATCTTCCTCTGGATGATTGTTTTTAAAGAAAAAGGTTCCACTCAAGCATCCAAATGGCTATTTATAAAGACATGTATTGTAAGATGTGAAAAACACTTGCTTTTTGGGATGAAGTTGGGGAATGAAGACTTCTATGTCTAGAAATTGTTGATGAAATAGTGGGGAAGGTTAAGACTATCCATTAGTACATTAAATCTTCCCAGAGTCGAAAAAATTTCTATGATAATAATCATTGACGATACCTAGATTTTGATTTTAGAGACATGGTATTCCTCTACATATATATCTGGGAGATAATTATGTGATTAGAGATGAAGGGAAAGATTAGTCCAAGGTACATCAGCCCTTTTGAGACCCATGATCGCATTGGACCATTGGAATATTTAATAGAATTGCCACCAAACCTATCTCAAATATATGAGGTATTCTATGTATCACTCTTGAGGAAGTACATTCCTGACCCATCACATGTACTCAATCCTGAAGTAGTACTATTGGAGAATGACATCTCTTGTGATGAGATGTCGGTGATGGTCTTAGATCGTAAGGAAAAAGATCATCGAAATAAGATAATTCCCCTCACCAAAGTGTTGTGGATAAACTATGAGTTTGAAAAGGCAACACAGTAATCAGAGGAAGTGATAAAGCAGAGTTACCCAGATATATGTTAGTGTGGAAAAAAGAAATTTTGAAGGAGAAATTTCTTTAGGGGGATAGATTATAACGAACCAAAATTTTATTAATGAAAACTCCTCATGATCTATTTAAAAGAATTATTACGTTAAATGGTTATAAAATATATACACTTCCATTTTTTTATTTTATTTATTTTAAAATACTATTAAGATTTATAAACATTTCTTATATAGATATTTAATAATGATCACATGACTAGTATAAATATAGGGCTTTAACAAATACAATATAATCAGACAAAGGAAGAGATGGAATCATCTTGTAGAATGGATCATTACTAAGTGTAACATCCCGGTTCCAGATGATTTTTCCCATACCCAGTTGGTCAAATGAACTCAAGGGAATTTTCCTAAATTCCAAAGGCTGCCGACTAGAAATGAGGGCCTTTGGTGTGATTGTGGGAAAACAATTCCCTCATTGGTAGAACACACAGCGGATGTAAATAATACACACAAGAGAGGAAGCAGTTAAAATCCATACAAGAGTATACCAAAGAAGACTGAAAGTAAGAAACACCTAGAGAACATATATATATAAATGATGCATGATAATATATCTAAGAAAATATCCAAAAAACCCACAATGCTAGAATAAAAATAGTTAGAAACCAAATTATAATGAAATAGATAAGCAGATCCTCATCATCGCATGCCTAATCATGGTCCCATGCTCTCCAGATCTACAACAGGTCATGTACCGGAAGTAGAAGGGCACATGCCCTCGTCTATACCTGTAAAAATATAATTTCTTTGTGTGCAAAATCATGGACGAAATAGGGTGTGAGATTAATCCCAGAAGGCAACCACCATCAGATTTGTGCCTAGCAGTCAGTGAGTAAATGATAGGTAAAAGTATAGGGAACAATAAACTGGAAGGTACAAAATAGTAAAAAATCCATAGTTTCAATATCAAACAACAACAACACAAGATGATAAAAACAACAGGTAACCCTATAAGAAGCACCCTCATACTAACCCCTCTGGTCTTACCTAGCAATTAAAAGAAACCCTCTAGACAGTACACTCAGTCTAACCCCTCTAGGTTAGCTTAATCGTAGACTCTATGAAGAAGCACTGGCCGTTAATTCCCCCAATAGTCTCATATATTAACAAAAGGTGCTCTTGGGAAGTACTTATGTCATTTTCCCTCTGTATCCCATGTTGAGGAACTACATACATGCTGAGGAAGCACACAACATAAATTCCTCCTATGGTCTAACTTCGTAAAAATTAACAAGACACTCTAGAGAATCCATCAACATCCATTATACATATGGTCTATAAACCAGGTACTCACAGCCCCGCGTAAGTGAAGAACATGTAGCAGTGCATATTGGCCAAGGTAAACCTCAAGAACTACTGGGATAGAATTATAAGGCATAACAGTATAACAAAAAAATAGTCCCACCATCCTACAATTCTAGGAATGGTAATGTAAACAACCACCTATTAGGAAAACTAGACCCAAAGGTTAAACTGGAAAAACATGCATGGGCAACATAGCCAAAGCAAAACAATTCACCCTATTCACAAACAATTATCATCTACTCAAGCATACAATCATAGAAGACAAATATAGGACTAAACCGGTAAACACACAATTCCCTATTAATGGGTATTGGAAATATTTTCACATATAAGTCAATGAATTTGAACAGATAGGAACAAAACACCTACCTCTAGGAGAAGTGATAACTCACATATGTGAATACGACACAATAGACAGAGATTGATTTGTAGAAAGGATGCACGCTCAGGGGTTTGTCGAAGATCTGTGGCCCCACAGAGCACCCGGTCGAATGTGACCTAAAAGTAAAGTGTTATGGAAATTAGACGTGACGTCGGTGTGTTTAATGAAAAAAAATTGCAATACATGGCATGTACATGTCTTTTCTGTACTATGCATTAGGCGGCCTCTAGGTCACCCCCACCTGGTCGTGTGCATGGTTTCTACACGGCAAGCACACGACTTCCTGCCATAACCGATTACATGATGTGTACTCATAAAGTAAAAGGTGTGTACTTCGAACATTTCTAGAGAATTATATTTTTCTCAAAATGATTAGAAAAGGAAAAAATATCTGAAAATAAAATCTAGGTTTGTAAAAACGACCCCACTTAAATAAATTCATCCCCGAATTTCCTTATCGTGGCATAGAAGAAGAAACCCCGAACAACTCCAGCCACTTTTCTCAAACATCGGCTTCCTTCTCCCATGTCTCTTCCTATACTTGCCTGTGCATATATAGCACTCATACCAGAGGAACAGAAAGAACATAGATATCCTTAGTAATGCGATCGTCAATCCTTATAGGATGCTCCCGAAAGGATGCATCCACTTTGAACTCAACCTCCTCATGGAGGAAAGACAAGAGACAGTTCTGAAAAGTAACATCAAAGATGAGAAATGTTAAAAACATCATGCATAGCACAGTACTTCTAAGGTAACTGAAACTGATAGGCAGCCTGCCCAACTCTCTCCAACACCTCAAATGGCACGACATACCATCGCAAAAGCTTACCCTATCACCTAATAATTTTATTTCCCAACCTCGGTGTGACACACAGGAAAAACATATCCCCAACCTCAAACTCAAAAGGTCATCTCCACTGATCAGAAAAAGAAATTTATCGAGACTGTCTATTATCCATCCTCTTCTGAATCATATCTATCTTCTCTGTGGTCTTTTGGACAAGATGAGGTCCCAGCAAAGCTGCCTCTCCTACCTCTAGCCAAAATAAGGGTGATCAGCATGGCCTACCATAAAAATCCTCATAAGGTGACATCTGAATACTTTCTTGAAAACTATTATTGTAGGAAAATTCCAGAAGAGCTATATGCTTATCCCAATAATCTCCGAATTATAGGATGCATGCTCGGAGAATAGACTGACGAACCTAAATCCTACGCATGGACTGGACATCTCTCTGGGGGTGGAATTCTATAAAAAAAGTACCTCTATAACCAAGGCCTTTTGTAGACACTACTAGACCCATTAAGAAAAACAATCATCCCTATCTGAAACGATGGAATGTGGAAATCCATGAAGAAATAAAATCACTTGGATGTACAACCATCCCATATCATCGACAAAGAAGGTCTCCTAGATTGGCTCAAATTGATAATCCATCATGAGTCTGTAAATGAAAACCCAATTTGGGTCATTCTCTCGAAGATACATTGAAAAACCGGTCACGAAGTCCATTGCAACGTCATTCCACTTCCACTCAAGAATGGGTAACTGCTGTAAAAGCCATGCTAGTCAATGATGTTATGCCTTCACCTTCTGACTGGTGGAACACCTCATGATGTAACCAGCAACGTCCCTCTTCATTCCTGGACACCTATACTGATGGTGTAGATCACGATACATCTTGTTGACGCCAGGATAAACTGCCCAAACTAGGGAGTGGGATTCCCACATCATCTCCTCATGAATGTCTATTGGAACCCATACTCACCATTTGAAATGCAAGATATCATCTTTGGCAATGATCCATCTAGGAATTGGTTCCCTCTTAACACACTGTCCTATAGGACTAGGCCTTCAAAATCTGATAGTTTCCTCATTCGTACTTGATCAGGAAGGGTTGAGGTAATAGCTACAGTTGAAGGGAAAGTCGGCCCCTATCTGTTGTGCACCTCCAAATGAATATAAGCGAAAATATCCATAAGCATCGACTAACTACTGGCCTCCTGAACTTCCTGTATCTCAGTCATCTTGCTGAATACATCATCCACTGCATTACATTTCCTAAGCATATAAGAAATCTCAAAATTGATGGATTTCAGGTACTCAACCCACCTTCACTATCTCAAATATAGATCACACTGAGTGAATATGTAATTGATACTTTTGTGGTCGGTGAAAGCCACAAAATTACCTCCCAGAAGACAATGTCTCCACAAAAGTATGGCATGAACAACAGTTGGTATATTTAGATCATGCGTCAGGTAATTCGTCTCATGTGGCCTCAACAGCCGAGACCCGTACGCAACGACTCCATCACCCTGCAGAAGCACAGCTCCCAGCACGATACCTGAAGAATCGCAATAAAAAATTAAGATTTTTCCCTACTCTGGAAAGACTAGTAACAATGATGATGTCAACCTACCCTTCAGCTCTAGAAAGGGTGACTCACAAAAATCTAACCACAAGAATTTCACACCCTTCATAGTCAGACTCATATGCATTGCTGTTAACAGTGAAATGTTTTGTATGAAATGTTTATAGTATCCATCCAGCCCTAGAAAACTCTACACCTCGAAGAGGTTCTTCAAATCCTCCCAGGATACTACCACTCTCACTTTCTCTAGGTCTACTAACAAACCTCTCTCTGAGATAACATGAACCAATAAGTCAATCTGATCCATCCAAAAGTGACATTTTGAGATCTTAGAATATAACTGATGCTATTTTAGTGTACTCAAAAGTATATCAAGATTGTTGGCATGGTCATGTTGAGTGTGAGAGTAAACCAAGATATCGTCCACAAAGACCAGCACAGAGGAATCCATGTATGGATGGAACACTCGGTTCATCAGTGCAATGAAGACTATAGGTGCGTTCGTGAGACCGAACAAAATAACCATAAATTCGTATAGACCATACCTCTTTAGAAAGGCTATTAGAGGTATATTACATGGTCTAATGAGCAACTGATGATAACATGACCTCATGTCAATCATCAATAATACCTGTGCTCCTCGAAGCTGATAAACAGATCATCTATCCTTCGTAAAGGTTATCGGTTCATGACTACCAACTGGTTCCTCTTCTGATAATCCACACAATGCATGAGGGTAATTTCTTCCTTCTTTACAGAAAGGACAGGAGAACCCCGAGGATAAGTACTGGGTTGGATGTAACTCTTTTACTGTAGCTTTCCAACTACTTCTGGAGCTCCTGTAACTCTTGTGTATCCATCCTTTAAGGCAGAATGGACATCGGTGCCACTCCTGGCACAATCTCAATAGAAAACCCACATATCACTCCAGAAGAATACATGAAACATCTTTTGGAAAGATGTCCCAAAAACAATACACCACTAGAGGAAAGTATAACTGAGAAGTCCCCTACTCATCTAGATATAAACTAGCAATCTCAGATGTAACTCCTCGTAACCACAGATGTTTTGGAATTTCTCTTCTCGCCTAGACATCCCACACATGCTTATGAAGAATCGATACACCCTCTGGTGATTTTAAACTCACCCTATGGTGATAACTGTCGATGACTGCCTGGAAGGGAACTAGATAGTCCATTCTGAGAATGACATCATAGCCTATCATCTCTAAGACAATGAGGTTCCATAAAAAGTTACACCCACAAAACTCTAGAGGGTACTCCTTACACTGACGTACACTATCCATTATCATTCCCAGTAGAGTGTTTAGTGTCCAGGTATAACCTGAAGAAAATATGTCGAGCCCAAGGATCTCCACAAACACAACTGATATAAAGCAATGGGTAGCTCATCTATCGAATATAGTAGTTTCTAAAACTATGGCAACTAATATCCTACCTTGAACTGTAGAAGGTATGGGATCCTACTCATGCTTGGTCTGCTCCACTACAATGGTATAGCCTACTCAATGACCCTGTGACCCTACCTGACCCCTCCGAGCTGATCCACTCAGCTGTCACTGAATGATCGGTGAGTGACGACCCTAGCCACGACCTCCACCTCGGCTTGAACGACTAGATGAACTCCAGTTCCCTGACTGGTGAGAAATTGGTGGTGCTAATATTGAATGCAGAGTCCTATATGAACCCTTTTCCCCAACTACTGGTGATTATATTTCACAAAAAAAAGAAGTTGACCCATCATGCCGCATAATCGGCACTCAACTGGGTCTCTCGGGCAGTGTGACCTCATTTCCTTCTCTTCCCACACTGGTAGCACACCACCTAGCTACCAGAAGAATTGTATTTCCTACTTGGATCATCGGGAAAAGACTCTCGGCGTTACTTTCTAAGATCAGTAGTAGGGAATCTAACTGCAGATGCCAAGCCATAATGGCTCAAAACTCTGAAATCCGTTAGATTGCACTTAGTGATCAGTGCCTAGTTGACAATAGAAGTGATAGAAGTCAGATGAATGATGTTCACCTATAATTGGATGTCATGCCATAGAACATTATCAAACATACTTTCAATGAATAACTGATCACCTCCTAAATTTTTTTTGAAGTGCTACAACTCCCTAAAATGGGATGAATACTAAATAACAGAAAGACTACCCTGCTCCAGACTCATAAACTCTTGGGCTCGATCGGCCCTCAAGTTATCTTCATAAAATTAGTCATCGATGATGTGATGAAACTCATCCCACGCCATAAGATATTAGTGACCCCCCTATGAGATCACATCCCAACACCTATTGGCGGAGTCCCGAAGCATATAGGTAGTGAGCTTGAACCACCTCTCTGGAGGTGTCTCATGATGCTCAAATGTCATCATCATGTCTTCTAGCCATGACTATGTAGCCTAGGGTCCTCTATCCGTTGAGAATGTGGGATGCTACTACTATTGGAAGACCCACGTAAAATCATACATCGATGGGGTTGGAGGAGATTCCCCCATGAAAGGTCTGCAACATCCTCATAATGCCTTCCCTGAACTGTGCATCAGCACATGTTTCTGGCATAACGGTTTGTGCAAAGACTGGCACAACAGCAGGATGTATGGGTATTATTTGATCAGCCACATATGGTGCCCAATAACTACCCTACAACTAGAGGACCACCGCAAGACATCTCGACATCATGACTCTGCAAGGTAAAAATCACACCTTAGATAAAGATTATCAAGGACTGAAAACTGGAAGTACAAGAAGGAAAAGGAGAAAGAAAGCATTAATTTTTTTCCAAAAATGACTACATGACTTGTATGTCCCCTGCAAGCCATGTTCCGGTAAATCATTCGCATGGGCTTGTACTCCAACCAGAACAGGTCGTGTAACACCCCATACATACGACGTGTAAACCTTACCGAGGGCATGCAATGAATCCTCTTCCCCTACCCGAGTCCTTCCACATGGTTAAGCAACATGACTCTCCAATGACAATACCACAAGGCATGTTAAAGATATACACGACATGTACTAGAGAAGCTTCACCTGGCCCGTGTTGTTAGTGAAACGACCTGACACATGACTCACACTACACGACATGTTCAAGCTGGACACGGTGTGTATGTGAAAGGATAACACCGACCCATGTTGTTGGTTCACGGTCAGCTAGATGGTTGAAACTACATGGCGTGTTCCAAATAGACAAGTCATGTACGAGAAAGGATAACACTGACCCTTGTTGTTAGTGACATGACCGGATACCATTGTCAGACTACACGACATGCTCAATCTTGATATTTTGTTTGTAGCTTACAGTTTATCCGTTCATTGTTTTAGTTATACGGGTGGACATAGGGTCAACATTACACAACGTGCACAACCGGTACACGACATGTTCCTGAAGAATTTCCCAATCCCGTTTCTCTGCCCACATGACCCATGACATGGTTAGAGACTACACGACTTACATATATAGTAAACATTGTGTAGATAAGAAAAATAATTTCTTCCCAAACAAATGAACACATGGTGTTTAGACAAAACTACACGGTGTGTTTTCTTGGTTTTTCCGGACAGTATGCCTCCGAATGTACTATGGAACCTATAAAAACACTGAAACAAAAATTGAAAGTAACAAATTATGATCTGCGAGGGCCCATAATCCCCGTGAATCAAAGAGTGGAATCTTATACATGTTATAACAAGGTATAAAAGTCAATGATCCAGCATTTTCCGGTCCATGTGGGTTTATAACACCTCAAGAATAAAAGTTTAGCATTAATTTAGACAAAACATTAAACATCAATAAACTATAAAACATCAGGTATTTTATTAAGGCATCTATAAAAACAATATGCATATTCTACACAAAATCTATCAAAACAACATGAAATTGATAATGCACCCTAGATGGCATGGAAAGAATGCATGACATGTGATTTATAGTAAGTGCCTATATGATGCATGAGATGGAATACAATCACCTCATTGGGTTGCAAAAGAAACTGAACATTAATAAAGTCTATTGTAATAGCACAAAACATGTGAGTCACCCAAAGGTGAAAATACAATCCACCATTAACATGAAAAACAGAAGAAATTGCAATAAATGAGGTAGATTAGCTTTCCACTGTACACGGGTAGGCTAATCCCAGACATAGTTTATTACAAAGTACCTATTCCATCATATCCCTAACTATAGGATATGAACAGAAAGTCAAGAGAAAAGAAGGCCTATAATACCACCATGTAATGTCCCAGTTCCAGAAGAGGTTCCCGTACCCAGTTGGTCACATTTCATCAAGTGTATTTCCCAGAACAACAGAGGCTGCAACTATCAGCGAGGACCTTAGGTGTGAAAGTTGCAAAACAATACCTTTATTGGTAGAGTACACAGTGGATCTAAACAATACACACAGGAGATGAAGCAGTAACAATCAATGCAAGAGAAAACAGAAGATGACTGAAAGTAAGAATCAACTAGAGCAGATATATATATATATATATATATATATAAATGATGCATGATACATATGTCTTGGAAAGAAGACAAACAAAATACAATGTTGGAATACCAACAGTACTAAACCAAAGTACAAAGAAACTGATAAACATCTCCTCAGCATCGCATAACATAGATTGGTACCATGCTCTCCAGATCTACAGTAAGTCTAGTACATGATGTTGAAGGGAGCTTACCCTCGTCTATCCATGTAAAAATATAATCTGTTCGGGCCCAAAAGCATTGCCCAAATAGGGTGTGAGAGTAATTCCAATAGGAAAACACCATAGGATTTGTGCCTAACAATCAATGACTATATGGTAGGTAAATTTATAAGAAATAGTAAATAATATGGTACTCAATAGTAAAAAAATCCATAGTTTCAATATCAAGCAACAACTACACAAGCAGATTTACACAAAAGTTAACCCTCTAGGAAGCACCCTTAGTCTAAGCCCTCTGGTCCTACTTAACAATTACAAGTAACCCTCTGGGCAGTACACTCAGTCTATCCCCTCTGGTTCAGCTTAAGCATATATTATCTCAGGAAGCACTCATGTCAATTCCCCATATAGTCTCGTATAGTAACTAAAGGCACTCTAGGCAAGCACTTGTGTCACATTCCCTTTGTGGCCCACATCATGGAACAAAAATCACATTGAGGAAGGACTCAATGTCAACTACCCTTATGGTCTAACTTTATAAAAATTATAAAGACACTCTGGAGAAGCCCTCAACGTCCACTCACCCTATAGACTATAAACTAGGTTCTCTCAAACCTCTGTTAGTCAAGATAGTGTAGCACTGTGTATCAGAAAAGATAAACCTCAAGAAGTACTTGCCTAGAATTCTACAACATAACCCCATAATAGAACAATAGTCACACCATCCTACAATACAAGGCATGTTAAAGTAAATTGCTACCTATCATGAAAACTAGTCCCAATGGTCAAACAGGAAAAACATAAATTGGCAACAAAGACAAAGCATATAAATTCACCCTCTTCACAAATCATTTTAATCTACTCAACAATATAAGCATAGATGGAAATCAATAGGGATAAAACTGTAATCACTCAATACCCTGTTTAAGGGTATTGTGAAATTTTTCACATAAAACTCAATGACATTCAACATAAAGGCAGAAACCACATACCTGGGTGTTGTATGAATGATATACATGAAACTAGAGGCTTGAATTACATTATAATTTCTAAGATCTAAAAAAATTTCTAAAACATTCAATCCACAAAATATAATAAAATAGGAGAAATCAGAATATGGTGCTCTAGGAGGTGAGTGAACTCACCGATCCAATTCCAATGCAATAGGCAGTTCTAAATTCAGAGGACAGATGCACACTCAGGGGTTCATCAAGTATCCAGGGTTGTCTAGATCTCTAGGTCAAATGAGACCTAAAATATGAGTTTTTTGGCTATTAGTTGTGATCCCAATGCATTTAGTGAAAAAAAGAAAATACATGGAATATACTATTGATGTACACGGTGTGTACATTCCTATTCCATACTCCACTTTAGGTGGCCTCCAGGTCACCTGAATAGGGTTGTGTGCATCACCACTACATGGCCATCACACGGCTACGTGTGGTAACCGAGTATACGGCATGTACTCTTAAAGTACATGGCGTGTACTTCAAAAATTTCCAAAAAAATATGATTTTTTCAAAATGTCCAGATAAGGAAAACATACCTGAAAAAAAGATCTGGGATCTTACACAATGTCCATTTGTCAAAGCTTGGAAAGGAGGTGGTTTCATTCAGCTTCGCACATGATAATACCCAATACGAGCTTCAACACATTAAGCATGGGAAGATCTGACTATAGGAGAAGTGGATGTAAATAGAGATTACCACCCGAGTGATGTTATCTGAGCCACCCAAAGAGTCTGATACCATCACACATCTTACCCTTAGTTCTTGTGCAGGTGCTATAAGGGGCTATCTAACAATACCCTAGCACTATGATTATGTGAATTATATTTTTATGGAATAAATTATATACATTGATTTTATTCTTGTTACTTTGTAAATAGTTTCTAAATCACAAATAGTATATTTTTAGTAAATATTCAATTAAAAAATCAATTTAGTTGAATTAATGGATTTTTGAATTAAATAATATTTTAATAAAATATAATTACTAAATTAGTTTTTATTAAAAATAAATGATCGGAAAATTTTTAGGAATACAATTGTAATTTTTATTATGCCTTGAAAGCTGGTTTTGTCAAACCCCATGAATTTTCATATAAATATCATTCTTACATAAAATTTAAATATTCAAATTTTTAGAAAATTATTTAGATAATGTTAATATATTTTTTTTATTTATAAAATCGAAATTATCTAACAGTGAATTTTTCAATATTTTCTAAGACAGTCGAATTTTTGGGTAAAAATTAAATACCGTTTAATTAAATAATGTGTTTTATGACATCATAATGACCCAATAGTGATGTAATAAAATAATACAAATGGGGTTTTCAGACATTATATTTATTACCTTTAAAATAATGTTATTTCATATTTGTTTGATTAATTTTATGATTCCATAGTGGACCCTCCAAGACTTATGAAACATTTTATGATTTAAAATGATTTCCTTGAGAGTGTGACTCACCTACACATAAGAAAGCCTAATATTTTAAGAATATCGGCCATTTCAATTATAAAAGATATTTTTTCAACTCCCATTTAGAAAAAAAATTGGGAAAACCCTTGTTAAATTCTTTGGTTTTGATTAGATTAATGTGTGGTGTCTAAAATATAAAAATTAAAATATTCCTTCTCTATTAATATATAAACCCACCCATGATCCCACATTTCTTCACTTAACACAAATTTATCGCATCAGTACTCTTCTATAATTTCCCTATTATTCTCCCAAGGTGCCCCAAGCTCCCCAGAAGCCTCTCTAATGCCTCTCTCAAGTCATTGGGATTGCACTTCCATGTAAGGGATTTCTTCCATTCTCATTTTTGTCACAATTTCAATAAGTTTTTATACTCTTTTATGTTCAATTAAAAATGTAGGGGTATGATTTAACACCACCCCTATGCTTCCCTCCTTATGTTTTGAAGATATTAAACCTCTTTATCGCTCATTAATTCCCCCCATGTACACTCATTACCATGCAGAAATTTTGTAAGACATTTCTTTCTCCTAATTTACATTCAAGAAATTCATTGGTTTTATGATACTAAATCCCATTACATATATTGTTACATGTATATATATAACACCATAACTCAAATTACAATTACATATGATGATACACCCTTTTATCTCTCATCACACTTTTCTTGGAATTCTTATGTCATGTTATTATACTGCTGAAATTGCACTGCGATTTTCCAAGCCAAAGCCGTTGTGTAGTGAATATTGTGCCCATTTATCTATCAAGGATATTCAACATTATGAAATTTTAATTATTTATTATATAGTTTCATTTTTAAATTCCACATTTGATGATAGTGTAATAAATGATGATATTTAATGAATCCATGTTATAAGATCCTTGTTGCACACTTATGCATGAAATGATATGATTAAGAATGGTGGGCCCTTATAGCGCTTTAATGCATTGTGTAAAGATTAGTATCATGATACATAATGTGAAATAAGATTTTAATAATTTTATTTCAAGTGAAATGAGGGTTAACTCTTGATAAATCTTCAATGATCTTTGGATCATGATAATATCAGGTTAAATCTTGATTCGACATTTCCATGTTATGATAATCATTCTATATCATGCATTTATGTTCATATTTCACTATAGTTATATTGATATTCTTATTTCCTTAAATTTAATTTATTCTTCATATTATTATTTTATTACTCCTTTACATGGATTTATATCTCACCCTTTTCAAAGGCATGTCTTCAGGTTATCCTATGCAATGCTATGTATGAAATAATGTTATCATGTAAAAGAAGTTTTCAATAATGTTATTTGGTTTTACATTCTATGTTCTTGTGTAATATACACAACATTCCATGAAATCAGTTCTATAGATCCCTGAAGTAGTCTTAAGTGCATTTCTATGTATGAAATCAAATTTATGTGTCTAATAAAGAGTACGGTTGTTGTAGCATACTAATCCATGATTTCCAACACTATCTGTGGCGCCCTGACCCTAGTTACCCAGAGTCGGTGCATTATTACATTACATTGGCATGATCACAAGAATGATCAAATCTCGAAAGACCGTTTGGTTTAGTAGCCTTGGAAACACTATATATATTCATAAAGTTTTACATTACATGACAAAGTGAAAACTACTACAACAATATAGTCTTCATATTCCACACTCATATCCCCACATACTATCCCTGCAGGTCATTCATAACTTATTTCTTCACATCTTGGGAAAATTAAAACATAGAAAAGGGGTGAGATCAAATGCCCAGTAAGGATAACAATATTGCAAAAACATTCAAAAATAAGCATAAACATTTAAGGCAATGTATAACTAAAACAAAAGCCTTTTAAACTTGAACTTCAACATAGTATGGAAAAAGTAAAATGAAAAAATGCCATTTACTTATTCACATGGATATTCTACTAATCGAATAATCACATGCAATATCAATAACCACTTTCATAATGATGGAATGCACAATGCCATACTATCATAACCACATAGCCATGGCCTCGTGCCAAGACTACAAATAAGATTTTTTCAAGGCCTTGTGCCAAGATGCTAGTTTGTCAATGAGACCTACCGATTCATCGAGGAGCTATAGCGGGCTCCACCCATCACATATTAATTTCAATGCATTCCCATATGAAAATTTTTAAACATAACATAAACCTTCATATTAAAAATAGCATACGAAATGTCAATACTTTCACCATAAACCATGAATGGGAAAAATAGCACATCCACAATCAAACATATCACAAAACCTTCAATACAATATAGAAGTTTTGTATCATAATAAATCAACTTCAAATAAGCGTAAAATCCATCAAAGGATGTTGACATAGATGAAATCTAAACTCTTTTTAGAGAAATATCTCTTTCTATTTTTAAATAATTTAAGAGTCATATATTTAAAAAATAAAACATTTTCTTTGAAAATATTCTTATAAGCTTGTAAGGGAAGCTTGGATGATTTTATAATGGCGTAAAATAACTGCACCCGCCGTATATGTTAAAAAAACATTATTACCTTAATTCTGTCGAAAAGGTTAAAAGCACCTTGTTTGGAAAATGACAAAAATATTCCTTTATAAAACTCTTATAAAAAGTCAAACAAGGGTATAAATGACTTTAACCCATATTATTTTAAATAGTAATAATGTTGAGAAATACATTTCTAAGAAACATGGATGTGGATGATAAAGAGATCCCAGTAGATTATTACGTATAAACAACCTCGAATAATGAAGAGATTGTGAAATAACCCTTACCTTTTACTTTTCCTTGGTTGGGGTAGGTTAACCTCCTGTATAATATTTAAATAATTGTTATTAAATTATACATGAATCATATGCATTCATATGATATCATATATGATCTTTTAACATTTCTTTGTTAATAATATCTTAGTATTAACGTTGTTTCAGGTGTTATCTTACTCGTTTTCTTTTATATGTTTTGTAACTTAAGCCATGTTTGTAATGGATAGGATGTATATTATTTATATCCAGAATGATATCAAGTCCTTAAACATCATTTTTAAATCAGAAAATGATAATTATACTTGAATGGATACGATGGAGAATGAATCTCATCGCGTTCGTGGAGACGGTAGTCCGTACGTACGCACCAGTGAGAATATCATTCTTTTGATATTAAAATAATATATAAATGGATGGTATATCATATATAAAGAATCATTAACATGTTATATTTATTATTTATATGAGTTACACATCATTATTATAGCCATCCGAATAATAATATATTGAATAACAATTACACCACGATGTGGAGACGGTAAGCCGTACGTATGCACGTATGGTGACATGTTATTAAAAGGGTGGATATAATACTGAATATGGTTGTACCATATTTATAATAACATCACAGTATATATATGATACTGGTGTTATTATTTTAGAATGGTAACAACAATAGAAGAAGAAGTGGAAGAAGAAAGGAACTTGGAAAAGGGTGGTGAAATCATTACCTCTTCTTCGGTTTCTTCCTTTTGATTTGATCAAAAGGGCTCCATAGGTTGGCTTTTTGATAAACTAAGGCCTCTAGGTTGTAGTGAGGGATGTTGGGAGAGTATTTGGGCAGATTTTTTCCGGACCAAAATTCTTTGAAGTTATGAATAAAAGAGAAGGAGGAGTGCCCTTTTATAAGAGGGTTGAGGGGCACCTTTGGAAAAGCTAGAAATATTAGTTTATAATAAATTCATATTCGGTTTCTAATGGCTCCAAAGTTGATTATTCAAAGGTTACGGTGGGGATAGGTCTAAAAAAATTCAAAAAATAGAATTTATATAGGTTTGGGTTACAATATTAACCTTATCGTTTAGTTTTAACTCTTAGTTAATTATTTTGACATTTACAATGTCACTTTGTATTTTTATAATATATAGTTAATAAATTTACTATATACATCCAAGAGACTCCGAAGTGGTCCATTACTGATTAACCTATCATGATATAAATCTCTTAGCCAAACATTAGATTTTTAGGAATTTAATATCAATTAATAATATAATATTTGTTTTAAAAACTCTTTTATGTCAATTTTGACACTATTCAATAATTGATTTTTTTGAAACTCATAACAGAAAGATTACTTCGACCAAAGTTGATTAAATCAATCCTAACATGTCATATTAGCCTATAAAATTATTTTAATTCATTAAAAGTATCAAATTATATTTATTTGGGAATTTATAATATCAATTATTTTAATTTTTCACAATTATGGTAATTACTGCATCATCATTGTGTCATAAATAAATTAAATTATTTAAAGTCTAAAAATTATAAATAAAATATCATTATGTATTAAATCTTATTATATTTCTAATGAATATTTACAATCGAATTTATCTTATGTATAACCCTATATTAAAAATTATTTAGTAAATAAACTTCGATTTTAACTCTTTTAACACTTCTTTGAATTAAATAATAATAAATGTCATAATCTAATCCAAGTGGACCTAAATGATAATATTTTATTCCTAAGGCTGTTTTGGTCGAGATACACTTGTCCAATAGAATTAGTACATGTGTTAGGGTAATATTAATATCATTTTTACCCTTAATTGCCCTATTTACTTTTAACTGTGGTAAATAAAAGTAAAAAGTTACTATTCACCAAAAATTATTTTAATCTCATTGAACCACATTTTACTTCATGATATTAACCGCGTCTCTCGGATTTTTGAAATTCCATTCACAGAAGCGGTAAAATTTAGTTTTATGAAAATTTCAGTTTTTTTAACTACCACTTAGTAGTTTCACTATTCATCAAAAATTGATGTTTTTCAGAACAATGCAAAAATTTCACCCTAAGCTATAATTGATATTCTGAATTCAAAAATGATGTCTATTTTAAAAAATTCCAAACATATAAGTTTCATTAATTAATTTTATAATTAATTCCTGCTGTCACAACAAATAGCGTGTTTTTAAGAAATAATATATATCAAAAGATTGATAATTGTTTATGTCCAATTTCAAAGTGAAATTAATTATAATGAACACCATTGGATAAAATGGTAAAAATATGTTCTAATTATACTTTAAAACCACTCAATAATATAATTTATCACTATAAATTATTTTGATTAAAAAAGTTGTGTTTAAGTATTTTTCACTATTCATAAAAATTGGAAGTTCTCAGAAAAATACCAAAAATTCAAATTTGTATAATTTCGATATTCTGAATCCAAAAATGAAGTTCATTTTGAAAAATAAAATATATATAATTTCAAAAAGTAGGTATTACTATTCATAACGACTAGTTTGATTGGTTGTGGTGTGTTAGAACTCGATGTTGCGTACAACACACGCTATCACATTATTCAAAGAGAAGCGTATCGTAGAAGCTTGGGGTGTTACATTCATCTCATTTAAATAATTTCGTCCCCAAAATTTCTAGAATACTTATCACATGAAAAGACTCGGGTGGTTCTTCATCATAAGTTCCTCGTGTTCCCACGTTTCCTCTTCCATCTTATGGTTTCTCCACAAAACTTTTACCAGACGCGTCGTCCGGTTTCTCAGTACTTGTTTTCTCGTATAAAGAATCCTGATGGGCTCTTCGCAATAAGTCAGCTCGGGTTCCTGTTCTAATTCGTCATAGGTGAGTACATGCGTTGGGTCAGGCATGTATTTCTTCAACAGAGATACGTGGAACACATCGTGAACTTTGGAGAGACTTGGCGGCATTGCCAATCGGTAAGCTACAGCCCAAATTCGTTCTAGAATTTTGAAGGGTCTGATATAACTGGGACTCAATTTACCTTTCTTACCAAAACGTATGACTCCCTTCCATGGAGATACCTTCAGGAAAACATGATCACCCACTTGAAATTCCAAATCCTTCCTTCGATTATTGGCATAGCTCTTCTGCCTACTTTGAGATGCTTTGATGTGATTTTGGATTACCTTCACCTTTTCCATCATTTCGTCCACCAATTCTGGGCCTACAAGTTTTCTTTCACCAATGTCATCCCAACAGGTTGGTGTACGACATCTCTTTCTGTATAACGCTTCATATGGTGCCATCTAAATACTCGAATAGAAGCTATTGTTATAATAAAATTCTACCAGAGGTAAATATTGATCCCACATACCCTGAAAGTCAAGTGAGCAGGATCTCAACATGTCTTCTAAGGTTTGAATAGTTCATTCTGATTGTCCATCCGTTTGAGGGTGGTAGGCAGTGCTCAAATGAAGTTCAGTATCCAGGGATTTCTGATGACTCTTCCAAAATCGTGAAGTAAAATGGGGATCATGAACAGAAACAATCAATAGGGGTACTCCATGAAGTCTCACAACTTCATTAATATATAGTCTTGATAGACGTTCCAGTGGTAGATCTTCTCTTATAGCAAGAAAATGTTCTGACGTGGTAAGAAAATCAACAATAACCCGTATTACATCGTTCCTTCTAGGAGTCTTTGGTAGTCCCATGACAAATTCCATCGTAATATTATCCCATTTCCACTATGGTATGGGAAGAGGTTGCATGACTCTTCCAGGCTGTTGCCTTCCAGCATTCACTTGTCGACAAACCATACATCTTGACACAAAATCAGCAATCTCCCTCTTCATGTTTTCCCACCAAAAATGTTCCTTCAATTCTCTATACATTTTGGTGCTCCCAGGTTGTATAATGAAATTGGAACTATGAGCATCATCCAAAAATTCCCTTTTTAGATCAGGTAAATTGGGAACAGAAAGTCTCTTCCCGAATTTCAAAATTCCATCTTCATGCACAATGTCTCTCAATATCACATCATTCACATCTTTAATCTTCTTTTTAAATTCCTCATCATCGGTCTGAGAACTCTTAATCTGTTCTAGTAAATATGGTTTGGCAACCATTTGAAAAATAATTTATGTTTCGCCTTCCCTGGTTATTCCGATGTCCATCTTTACTAGATCCATGAAAATTGGATCCCTTTCAATTCTCATATTGTTCAAAACTCCATGGTCTTTTCTGCTCAAAGCATCTTCCACCCTATTTTCCTTCCCCGGGTGGTAGTGTATCGTGCAATCATAATCCTTGAGTAATTCAATCCATCTCATTTGCCTCATGTTGAGTTCATTTTGTGAGAAAATATACTTCAAACTATTGTGATCAGTATAAATCTCACATTTTCACCATAGTGGTAGTGCCTCCATATCATCAAAGAAAAGATCATAGCTTCTAACTCGAGATCATGAGTAGGATCGTTTTTTTCATTAATTTTCAACTGTCGTGATGCATAGGCAATAACCCTATCATTCTGCATAAGGACACAACCAAATCCTTTCTTCGATGCATCACTATAAATAACGAACCCATCATTCCCCGATGGTAGAGTCAATATAGGAGCATTGACTAATTCTCTCTTCAGTTCTACGAAACATTCTTCCTACTCTTTTGTCCACACAAATTTAACCCATTTACATGTGAGTTTCGTTAATGGGTTAGCCAATCAGGAAAAATTCTGGATGAATCGTCGATAATAACCTGTTAAACCAATAAACTACGTACCTCAGTATTACTCGTAGGTGCTGGACATTCTTGGATTGCCTTGGTCTTAGAAAGATCAATAGATATTCCATCTTTAGAGAAAATATGGCCAAGAAAAGAAATCTCCTGAAGCCAGAATTCACACTTTCTAAACTTCCCATATAATTCATGGCTTCTCAGAGTCTTCAAGATAATGCGCAAGTGATTTTCATGATCTTCGTAGTTTTGGAGTATACCAAGATATCATCAACAAATACCACCACAAATTCAACGAGATACTCCTTGAAAACTCTATTCATCAGATCCATGAATACAGATGGTGCATTAGGTAATCCAAAAGGCATTACAGTAAACACGTAATGCCCGAACCTAGTTCGAAATGCTGTCTTCAGAATGTCTTCCTTATTCACACACAACAGATGGTATCCAAATCGAAGGTCAATCTTTGAAACTTATTGAGCTCCATGTAGTTGGTCAAATAAATCATCAATGCATGGTAGGGGATACTTTTTCTTTATTGTTATAGCATTGATCTCCCTGTAGTTGATAAATAACCACATAGATCTGTCTTTCATTTTAACAAAAAGAACAGGGGCTCCCCAAGGAGAAACACTAGGGTGAATAAATCCCTTATTAATCAATTACACTAGTTGTTTCATTAGTTCAACTAATTCTACAGTGGCCATTCTATAAGGGGTCTTTGATATAGGCCTTGATCCAGGAATTAAATCAATGGAAAACTCAACTTCTCGTTCTGGAGGATGTCCAGGTAAATCTTCCGGAAATACATCTACAAATTCTTTCACAACAGGTACATCCTCTATTTGAACATTCCTTTCCTCACCCACAATTATTTCATTCTCTTCGTCCCCCAATAATTGAATTCAGTTGAGCTACTAGGGGTGGATCTAAATAAGAATTAGGTCGTGATGATTCTGCTCTAAATATAAGGTGTTCCTTATCATTATCATCAATAATCGTGTCCTCTTTATTCATACAATATATATTCGCATCATAGTCTGAAAGCTAGTCCATACCGAGGATTATATCAAACTCAATCATAGGTATGACGATGAGATCTGCAGATAAAGAACATTTATGTGCTCTAATGGGGACTGATTTACAAAACTCTGTTGCAATGATACTTCCCTTAGGAGTTTTAACAAACAACTCCGTTGTTAAATCAAATTGGAAATATCTAATTTTCATAGCAAACTGGGAAGATATGAAACAATGCAATGAATCAAAATCAAATAATGCATTTGCAAAATTTGAGGAAACCATTAAATTACTTGCCACCACGTCTTTCGGAGCTTCTACCTCAGCAGTAGTGATATCATATGCTTGGCCTTGATCCCATGGCCTTTTCTGAGGTAAGTTCTCCCGATGCTTAGGACATTCATTTTCATAATGACCCATCTCCCTGCAATTGTAGCACTGAATATTTGTAGATTCCTTCTTCCCTTTGCAATCACGAGCTTGGTGGCCTTTTTCACAACATTTGTAACAGACGCCCATTCACTTCAAGCAAGTACCAGGGTGTTTGTTCCCACATTTACCACAGGATGGATATTTGACCTTTCCTTTCATCCCCTTATTTCCATTCCCAGATTGATCAGTAGGCCTCTTCTTCTCTTTCTTTTCTTTAAAGTCATAAGACTTATAGAATTCCTTTTCGGTCTTGATAGCACATGAGACAATGTCTTTGTATGATGAAAAGGATTGTGAGACTAATGCTCGATGAAGAAATGGTTTTAACCCATCATAGAAACGATCAATCTTACTTCTTGGGTTATGTATATAATCTCCCGCATACCTTGATAACCTTGTAAAGTTAACCTCATACTTTGTGACATTCTCATCCTCCTTTTGTCTCAGAATCAGAAATTCCCTTTCCATATCTGCTCGACGGTCACGAGGAACGTATTTTTCTAAAAACAGAACTTTGAATTCCCTCCATTCCATATTTGATACTTCATCATCTTCCTTCATATTTTGAATCAATTTCCACAATTGATCATCATCCCTAGTGAGGCGGTAAACTGCCATGATAACTTTTTCCCTTTCACTACTCCCCAAAGCCTGAAATATTTTCTCTAGGGAAAATATCCATTGCTCAGCTACTAAGGGATTTTTACTCCCATTGAACTTTGGTGGTTTTTGCCTCATGAATCGATCTAACATTGATCCTCCACGCTGTGGATCAGGGTGCTCCATACAGGTAAGGTTATTATTCATAACCTGAGTGAGTTGTCCCAGTATAGTGATTAGCTGATCGGCACCAGTTGCATCACTAGCTCCACTATAATTATCATGAGCAGGAGGGAAATCCCTACATGGAGTGCGTACATTGATATGGTTTCCATTTCTTCCACTATGCGCCATTTCTAAACAATGTCATAAACTAGATCAGTTTATGAATCAAAATACATAATCTCATTCTTATAAAACACTTAACATAAATTGAACTATTTATAGATATAAACCATAATCATAAAAATGTTTTCTTTGATAAATATATACTCATAAACCGTTCAAAATGATTTGTAATTAAAATGAGAGTTATCCTAAGAATATCCCCTGAGAGTGTCATAACCAAGAGTGCAGCAAGGCCCATTGTCGTGCACCAGTTTTCGTTCGAGTCTAGCTCAAAGCAGTGTTTTCGGGTTTTACCCCTAGGTACATCTGTGCCAGAGCCGCCTCTACCTGCTCGTATCCAGACAGGGATGTATTGATTGGAAAACACACAGAATCTCTACAATACCAAAATTCTAGGAAGTTCTTCTATACGAATCCTCAAAGTTCATCTTAGGTCTACATGCTCTAATCAGAGTATATCTAAATCTAGCTTCCAAGGTTTGTACTAAACAACCTCTGATACCAACTGTAACGCCCCGACCCGAGTTACCCAGAGTCGGTGCCTTATTACATTACATTAGCATGATCACAATAAAGATCATATCTCGAAAGACCGAATGGTTTAGTATCCTTGGAAACACTAGATATATTCATACAGTTTTACATTACATGACAAAGTGAAAAACTACTACAACAACATAGTCTCCATATTACACACTCATATCCCCACATACTATCCCTGCAGGTCATTCATAACTTACTTCTTTACATCCTGGGAAAATTAAAACATAGAAAAGGGGTGAGTTCAATTGCCCAGTAAGGATAAAAATATAGCGGAAACATTCAAAAATAAGCATAAACATTTAAGGCAATGTATAACTAAAACAAAACCCTTATAAACTTGAACTTCAACATAGTATGGAAAAAGTAAAATGAAATAATTCTATTTACTTATTCACATGGATATTCTACTAATCGAATAATCACATGCAATATCAATAACAACTTTCATAAAGATGGAATGCATAATGTCATACTATCATAACCACATAGCCAAGGCCTCGTACTAAGACTAAAAATAAGATTTTGTCAAGGCCTTGTACCAAGACACTAGTTTGTCTCATGAGACCTACCGATGCATCGAGGAGATATAGTAGGCTCCACCCGTCACATATTAAGTCCAATGCATACCCGTATAAAAAGGTTTAAACATTACATAATCCTTCGTATTAAAACTATCATACGAAATGTCAATACTTTCACCATAAACCATGAATGGTAAAAATAGAACATCCACAGTCAAAAATATCACAAAACATTCTCTAAAACATATAAGTTTTGTATCATAATAAATCAACTTCAAATAAGCGTAAAATCCATCATTGGATGTTGACATAGATGATATAAAAACTCTTTTTAGATAAATATCCCTTTCTATTTTGAAATCATTTAAGAGTCATATATTTATAAAATAAAAAAATTTATTTGAAAATATTCTCATAAGCTTGAAAGGGAAGCTTCGATGATTTTATAACGGCATAAAGTAACCACACCCTCAGTATAAGTTAAAAAAACATTCTTACCTTAATTCTGTCGAAAAGGTTAGAAGCACCTTGTTTGGAAAACGATGGAAATATTCCTTTATAAAACTCTTTTAAAAAGTCAAAAAAATGTATAAATTACTTTAACCCATATTATTTTAAATAGTAATAATGTTTTGAAATACATTTCTATGAATCATGGATGTGGATGATAAAGAGATCCCAGTAGATTATTACGTATAAACAACCTCGGATAATGAAGAGATTGTGAAATAACCTTTACCTTGTACTTTTCCTTGGTTGTGGTAAGTTATCCTCCTGTATAATATTGAAATAATTGTTACTAAATTATAAAAGAATCATATTCATTCATATGATATAATATACAATCTTTTAACATTGCTTTGTTAATAATATCTTAGTATTATCGTTGTTTCGGGTGTTAACTTACTCGTTTTCTTTTATATGTTTTGTTACGTAATCCATTTTTGCAATGGATAGGTTGTATATTATTTATATCCAGAATGATATCAAGTCCTTAAACATCATTTTTAAATCAGAAAATGATAATTATACTTGAATGGATACAATGGAGAATGAATCTCATCGCGTTCGTTGAGCGGTAGTCCGTACGTACGCACGAGTGACAATATAACTCTTTTGATATTAAAATAATATATAAATGGATGGTATATCATATATACAGAATCATTAACATGTTATATTTATTATTTACATAGTTACACATCATTATTATACCCGTCCGAATAATAATATATTGGATAACAATTACACCACGATGTGGAGACGGTAAGCCGTACGTACGGACGTATGGTGACATGTTATTAAAAGGGTGGATAGAATAATGAATATATTTTTACCATATTTATAATAACATCACAGTATATATATGATACTGGAGTTATTATTTTACAATGGTAACAAAAAAGTAAAAAGAAGTGGAAGAAGAAAGGAACTTGCAAAAGGGTGGTGAAATCATTACCTCTTCTTCGGTTTCTTCCTTTTGATTTGATCAAAATGGATCCTTAGGTTGGATTTCTGATCAAACTAATTCCTCTAGGTTGTATTGAGGGAAGTTGGGAGAGTATTGGGGCAGAGTTTGGCCGAACCAAAAGACTTTTAAGGTGTGAAGAAAAGATAAGGAGGAGTGCCCATTTATAATAGGGGTGAGGGGCACCTTTGGAAAAGCTAGAAATATTAGTTTATAATAAATTCATATTCGGTTTCTAATGGCTCAAAAGTTTATTATTCAATGGTTAAGGTGGGGATAGGTCGAAAAAAATTCATAAAATATAATTTATACAGGTTTGGGAAACTATATTAACCTTATCCTTTAGTTTTAACTCTTAGTTAATTAGTTTGACATTTACCATGTCACTTTGTATTTATAATATATAGTTAATAAACATACTATATACATCTAAGAGACCCCCAAGTGGTATATTACTGATGAACATATCATAATATAAGTCTCTTGGACGATCCTTAGATTTTTAAGAATTTAATATCAATTAATAATATAATATTTGATTTTAAAACTCTTTTATGTCAATTTTGACACTATTCAATAATTGATTTTTTTGGAACTCATAACAGAATGATTACTTCGACCAAAGTTAATTAAATAAATCCTAACATGTCATAGTATCCTATAAAATTATTTTAATTCATTAAAAGTCTCTAATTATATTTATTTGGGAATTTATAATATCAGTTATTTTAATTTTTCACAATTATGGTAATTACTGCATTAACATTATGTCATAAATAAATTAAATTATTTAAAGTCTAAAAATTATAAATAAAGTATCATTATGTAGGAAATATTATTATCTTTCTAATTAATATTTACAATCGAATTTATCTTATGTATAACCCTATATTAAAAATGTTTTAGTAAATAAACATTGATTTTAAGTCTTTTAACTCTTATTTGAATTAAATAATAATAAATGTCCTAATCTAATCCAAGTGGACCTAAATGATAATATTTTATTCCTAAGGCTGTTTTGTTCGAGATACATTTGTCCAATAGAATTAGGACATGTGTTAGGGTAATATTAAAATCATTTTTACCCTTAATTACCCTATTTACATTTAACCATGGTAAATAAAAGTAAAAATTTACTATTCACCAAAAATTATTTTCATCTCATTGAACCATATTTTACTTCTTGATATTAACCGCGTCTCTCGGATTTTTGAAATTCCATTCACAGAAGCGGTAAAATTATGTTTTATGAAAAATTCAGTTTTTTTAACTACCACTTAGTAGTTTCACTATTCATCAAAAATTGAAGTTTTTCAGAACAATGCCAAAATTTCACCGTAAGCTATAATTGATATTCCAAATTCAAAAATGATGTCTATTTTACAAAATTCCAAACATATAAGTTGAATTAATTAATTTTATAATTAATTCCCACTGTCACAACAAATAGTGTGTTTTTAAGAAACAATATATATCAAAAGATTGATAATTGTTTATGTCCAATTTCAAAGTGAAATTATTTCTAATGAACACCATTGGATAAAATGGAAAAAATATATTCTAATTATACTTTAAAACTACTAAATAATATAATTTATCACTATAAATTATTTTGATTAAAAAAGTTGTTTTTAAGTATTTTTCACTGCTCATAGAAATTGGAAGTTCTCAAAAAAATACCAAATATTCAACTTAGGATAATTTCGATATTCCGAATCCAAAAATGAAGTTCATTTTGAAATATAAAATATATATAATTTCAAAAAGTAGGTATTAATATTCATAACGGCTAGTTTGATTGGTTGTGGTGTGTTAGAACTCGATGTTGCGTACAACACACGCTATCGTATTATTCAAAGAGAAGCATACAGTAGAAGCATGGGGTGTTACACTGTCACCAAGGATACCATTTCTTATCAATTTTACCATCTAATATAAAACAAAATACAAAATTACAATTCAAACACCAAATACCATGAATCTAAATTAACAACCAACATTTTCCATATAATAATCCTCTTTAAAATCAACAAACTCTATAAATACATTTTAAAAGACACTTCACACCACTTAAAGAATCCATATATCACATCGAGTAGCACCACAATTAAATAAAACATGAAACCTAACCAATTTAATTTTGGAAAATCATCTTTTATCCCATATACCCTATGATTCCTTTTGAAAACACATTTTTAACCACACATATAATCTGTAGAAAATAATCAAGAAGCACATCAAGTATGATAAAATACAATAGTAATGTTTAATCGTGGTGTCACCTTCCTCATGCATGGAAACTTATGGAATACTATGGAAGCCCACAACCACACCAAAAGTGTACCATATAATTGTAAGATCATACCAAATACCTATTAATTAAAATCAAAGATACAAGTTTTAACCCATATTAATGAAAATTTTTTATAGAGATTTATTAACCAAATAAATAATAATGAATAACCCAATGTGAAAGAGAAAACTAGGGAATAATGGGAATACATAATGATTCCTTGAAGATTCCCACAAAATATACCATGAAAATTTATATCCAAGGGGTCCAAGAGAAGAGGGATAAGTCCCTAGTGATAATCATCATGAGTGGGGTTAAAAGGTTGTCTATTTTGGGAAATATATGTTGAGGGTAGGAATGTATATTCAAGAATTTTTAATGACATTGATAGACCTCATGGTTTGGATACACTATTTTCCAAAGAGTGTAGGACCTTCTGCAAAAGGGAAAGAAGGAACCACAGTCTCCATGTGAATCTTGCACACCAGGGTGGTCGACCATACACCCCATACAGATCCATTGGTATTTTCACCCGGTTATCCATACACCTGGGTGTTTTGTAAATTGACATAATCTAAGGCACACGATATCTCCTGGGTAAGCGATCCATTATTTATAACAGTGATCCAATAGTTTTCCACTAAATGGCAGGTCGAAAAATTAAATTTTATTAAAAACAACACCTAAGAAATATAATGAAACAAAATAGGAACAAAATATAAAATTAAAATACCTCAAAACCAAATCACGGATGTCACATTAGATTGTATTCAATGTCAAAATCACGTGTTTAATTTTTTCTTCCAATAAATTCATGTGTACTACTCACCTCCCTTATAAAAGGACACCCATTATCCTCTCCGATTCACACCATGACCAGATTTTGGGTTTTCGATGACTTGGAAAAATAGATTATAAACCTCCTTAATCAGTTTATATATTCCTTTGTTTGGGAATAAAGTCATCCTAAGAAGGATTTGGTGGAACCCTGAGGAGGATACTAAAATAACCAGAAACATCCTTTAACATGAGTTTATATATTTTTCCACCTACCCCCGATAAAATAATATGAAACCATGAATATATAATAAAATATGTGTTATATATATACTAATGTGTATTTATTCTATGTTACTGCCCATAAAACATCTCAACTTCCATCAAATGGGTTATGAAGTCACCATTCATGTGTAAGATGTACTACCACCTCATGAACTGATGTAATTTGTTTTTCTATTACCTCCTATAATGGTTGGGAATAATAATTGATATAAGGTATATATATGATAGATATAAAATATTTATTCATATTTAATCATTATATCCTATATGAATTTTTTTAATTTTAGTTATGTATGTGATACAATGACATTGCTTGTGTTTATGGCGAACTACTGCCTCATGAAGTGATGCGATCCATATTTCTTTAATGTATATCATTGAAGGTGATAAGGATAAAGATAATGAGGATATATGTTAAAAATAAAAAAAATAATGATATTAAAGTAATATTTATCATTATTATATTTAAATACATCATTTTACTTCTTAAAATAAAATATAATAACAACATTTGTGTACGTATGGACTACCGCCTTCATGAATTGATAAGACACTATTCAAATTCCCAAACCTCAAGGATGATATATTTATGTATATTTAATGAAATCATATGGAATTTTTTATGTTAATATCATTTTATAAAGTTAAAATATTTCGTTACACCTTTCTAAAGTGAATGTTGAAAAATAAAAAGTTTGTTCATGTGTACATATACCCTACTATCTCCACGATTATAATGTACATCATTTCTCAAAACTATACTTCATGACTTGTTAGTAATTTATAATTTATAAATAAATATAAATATTAAGTGATGATTATTTTTAGGTAGGTTATGAAACTATATAATATTCTCTTGAATGGGATCTTTCATGGAAAAACATGTTTGAGAGAACTAGGCAATTGACACCTGAAACAATTAAAATAATGAAAATTTATAATAAAGGGTGATAATTTGTTATAAAAGGATAGTGTATGATAATATAAAAATTAATATGGGTTTTGAATATTTTGAAAACATTTTATAAAAACTATACTAAAGCATAATGAAGATTTAATCAAACAGATGTGTGAGGTAAGGGACATCATCTCATTTTTTATTCATTAATAAATATTATATTGTTATAAACATAATTAAATTTATTTGGTCCATATATTTTGCATTTATATTTAATGTAATTAAAAATTCAAATTTCACGGTATTAAATGTTTCAATAAAATTATTTCATTCAATAGGGTTTGACATTAAAATTAAAATCCTATAAATGTTATTGTATTATCTCATATTTGTTTTTTACTGTTAACATTCTATTAAAAAACATTACATTTTTGTGATCATTTTACATTGTAAAAGGCATTTTGTTTTAATATAAATTTTATTTTATGATGGATATAAATTGTCCTAAAACGTATTACATTTTTTACAAAAGGCCTTTACTTTTATTATTACTTTATTTACTATTGTTATATTGAATAATCCACAACCTATACTCAAAACAGTTATATGATAATGAGGAATATAGAATAATAAAATTAAATTTATCATTATATAGTGAGGATTTATTTGGACTTATAGTGATTGTGGGTCTCAATGTTATATATATATATATATATATATTCAATACATATGGTTGATCTTACTGGATAAATTAGTTGGCAATATTTAATGTGTTTCTTACTATGTTTTAATCATTCATGTGAAAGGAATTTATATTACAGGTATCAAGATTCTAGAGATCTTGGAGTGAATTTATTAATTATTTCCTTCATTGAGAGTTATGTTATTATTACTATCCATGTGATTTTTCAAATGATATTATATTTTGATGCATTTTATTTTCAGATTATTGATTAAATGGGATGTTTGTTCAGTAAAACACCATGTTATATTGATTATAATTTATTAATTAATTATATCACTCTCAGTACATATCCCTTATCTAGTTTTTGAGTACAAAAATATTTTGATTCCTTACCCTATGATATGAAAATGATTTCTTTAGATGAATTTTAAAGGTTTTTTTTCAATTTCCTATTATTATATATTAAGTTCTATTTTCTACTGAAAATGTATAATGGGTATCATGTATATATCTTGTCTTAAAAAATTGAAAAACTGATTGGACCTTGGATATTTTTCTGTTATTATCTTTCCCAGTTTAATAAAGTATTGAATTGGATTTGATATACTATGATCAGGAATACAATATTTGGTATCAAAGAATGTTTTGTGAAATCCTTGGGAACTAGGTTATAGAAAATATACATTACAGAATATAATAATATGATATAATTTGAGGTTATTTATAGTATTTTCTTCTAATGTTATTTTTTGGAAGATATTATGTGGTTTATTCTTGAAAATAAATCCCTTTTTGAATACTAAAAGATAATGTGGTTCTAGAAAAGAGGTAATTAGTTGTAATAACATCTAAAAGTGGACATTGGTATTGAACGAATGATCACCTTTTTAATAAAAATGATCCTTACTATGCACCCAGTTTAACAATCCTAGGGGATATTATTTGAAAAATTATCAGTTTATATATAACCCATTTAAAAAGATATGAAAATAAATATATCCATAATGAAACCATGTTTATGATTCGAATATTAGCATTTCAAGACTAGTGATAAATAGTAATTGTAATTATAAATTATGATTTAAAACTCAAAATGGAATATGATAATATAGTATATTACATTGATTAGAAGTGGTTGTTTCATGTAATAAGGGTATTAATACTCATGGCCATAATAGGGATTCCCCTAACAAGGAAGCCAATACAACTGGTATTTTTACTAAGAATTCTGTTGTGATATTAGTGATTCTAAATTTGGTTATGGAATATAATCATTGTATAGATGGAGATATGTATTCCACAATGGTATTCTCAAACATTGAATGAAATCATATGACAATGGGATGCATATTTTTTTTGACTACTAATCAAATGGTAGTTGATAATTCGATTTATTATCTGGAAATTTATTTATGGTATCTTGATACAGTGAGAAAGAAAAAATTACACTTATAGGGTAATATACAAAAATTTATGATGATAAATTCTAGTCTTTGATACAGATTACTAGGGTGGTACAAATAATATAAATCATGGAATGTAATTCATTTATGGAAATTCATTTACAAATATTACCTTCATGAATATAGACTAAAATGAAGAGAATTTTAATTAGAAAAAAGAGTAAAGTATGAAGAAAGTGTTTATGAATATGAGGATACATATGGAATTATTTCATGGTTCCTACTAAAAAAATTATAAACCTAGAGTGAATGATTAATAATTTTTAGGAATGGTTTTAGAGAATTATTAAAATAGAACAATTCTCCAAAATATTCTCATCATATTAGGGTGGAGTATATTTTTCTATTTCGAGAGATAAAGAATTATAAAATTCATATAGATTTGAAAGAATAGAACTCAAAGAATTGGACATAAAATAAATTGATAAATAAGGGGAATATTGGAATTTGGGATTTCCACACATTTGATAATTGTGGATGGAATCACAATGGTACTTGATTAAAGGAAATGAAATTTTCTACATGTTTATAGAAAAATACCAACTTACTTATCATTTCAAGGATAGGAATGAAGCAAAAAATTCCCAATTATTAAAATGCAATGAGATGGGGAATAATGAAAATGAATGTCACAATATTTAAGGGAATATAACATAGATGAAGATAAGGGATCAATTCTATTAAGATGTTATTGATACAACCTATGTAGAATGATTAATGTTATAGTGTATTTTGATCAGTTATATATGTTTTAATTTTAAATAATCAACAATATTATCATTATAATAATTATGAAATGCTTAAGGATTATACAAAAATAATATTTGTTAATGGATTATATAACATATGGTGAATAATAATGATGGCCAATAAAATTGATTTAGTGAAAAGTATAAACTCTTGTAAAACACACTATTAATTAACAATAACACTTAATATGTACTTAATGATGAGATAATATTGATATTTTTATGTTATAGTGTCGGTGACCATGAGATTGTTTTTTTTATTTAATGGTTTATTTTATAGTTTATAATGTATACTATATATTTGGAAAAATGGTATATATAAAACTACATGATATTTTTTCATTGGAAGAAATAATGTTTTCACTAAATATTAATGTGGATCATGTTGTTCACATATTTTTATTGGGACCTTAAGAGCCAATTTATATTTTTTGGGGAATATAATGTTGATTTTTTTACATTAATTATAAATTGAGTTATATATATTTTAGATCAAATATAACACAAAATATATATTGAATGGATTAATATGAACCTTAGGTATAACGGGATAACCTTTTTTTAACTATTTGGTTTTAGTAATGAATAGAGGAATATTTATAACTCGGCTATGGATTTAAAGATCTCCTAAAAGTGATGTTTTTTTTAATTCAGAAAATAAATATTGATTTTTTGATATGCATTTTGTTGACCTATTAGTTTTATTGCTCACCAAAGAATGATTCGAATGATATTAATAAATTTCACACTTCTTTAAAAGTAATATGTATTCTGATATAGGTGACCAACCGTTCTAGGTATTAGCCACCATTGAGAATCATACTCTGGTAGATATTAAAAATCTAGTATATTTTTCCATTGGACTATAAAATTGACAACTTATGAGACACCATAACTAGAAATGCTGTCAGGAAGTCATGCCACCAGTACGAATATTTTTCTTTGTAAATGATACCAATAGATGAGGCACAAAATTTGTTATAATGGAAACACATAAGATTTTTTCTATGTCCAAGTCACATTATCACCACACACCGCCAGAATGGACACTTATAGCTGACACATCACCATTGTAGTTTAATGTTTTCTATTTATAAGACACCATATGTATCATTATATTAAGAAAAAATACTAAAAGGGTAAGACACCATCAAACCTTGATTCACCGCCAGTCTATGAAACCAACATAATTTTCTAAACATTCCCTTATGATATAAATTAAAATAATATCTATATTAATTGACTATAATATGATAAATTATTTTAATGATTTTATCTTAAATTATTAACCGAATGAATTAAAGGGAGCATCAGAATATTTAGTATGTGGATAAAGGTAATCCATATATTATCATTATTGTTGGTGATAAATTTGTTTCACAATCCATTGTTCAAAATAGATGAAATAGTAGATGATGTTGATCAATAAAAAGATATATGAACAAACTATATAAGAATAGATAGATCTGAACCTACTATTAAACAAGAAGAGTTTTCCTTTATCAAAAGCATGGATGAGAAGATGAACAACATCATCACATTCAGGTATTTCCTCCAAATTAATGAACAAGAGTCTAAGACACTCTGTTTTCCTAAAGATTTCAACAAAACATGACTCAAGATTCCATGAAGAGTATAATGGAGATCCACATGATTTATTACAACAAACCAAGAATTTCTATGCTCTATACATTCAAACCGATCTGTTCTGTTTAATTTTATTACGTTTTGGGCAGTGTGTGTTGTACTATATTTAATATTCTAATAAAGTCTCTTTTAATAAGATACCAAGATATATTCCCATATTTCACACCCAAACAATCCCAAGGATATTTTTGTTTTTATTACAATTGATGAATGAATATTTTTAATTATATATATATCTGGAAGGGTTCTTCTATGACTTGGATAGTTTTATATAATTGTAAAACCCAATCAAATTTGTTGATCATCTTGGTTATTTTATATAAACGGCTTCATGGTGGGTGATCACCAAGTGATGATGGTTATGTCTCAACATGAAATATAACTTATTATATTAAATATAGTCATTTTTATGTAATAGTTTTTACATTATAAAGTCATTGAAACTAGAAAATATTTAAACAGAAAATGTAAAATACAGATTTAGAATTTCTCTTAACTTTATTCCCTAGATTATTTTGATTGAGTAAAATGATTTCCATGGATCCAATAATTCTTCATATTATTTATCAGATTCCTAATCATTATATAGATAATTATATAGAGATATTTATGTATATTAAATAATAAATAATTTGATAAACTAGGATGTATTTAATAATTTTGGGTAATTAATAATAATCCATTATAGATATAAACTTGTATTGGGTACCAAATTCACCCCTTGAGATACTCACTCAGGAAAAGTTTTTAAATCCAAAGAATTTTATTGGTATTAATTTTATCAAATTAATTTTAACTATAGTTTTTTTTAATATTTAAGAAAAATATTTTCTATTATATATAAAATTATATCTTTAAGAGGATAATCATCAAGAAGGATCTAGTTCTAACAAACCTCCTTTATTTAATGGTAAAAATAATGGAAAATGGAAAAATTAAACAGAGAATTCATATAGAGAGCATGTGTTTCGACATTTGTTCTGATATTTAATAACAATATATTATTCCTGATACTGCTATAAGTACTTTGGATGATGTTACTAGCCTTGAATAAAAAATACATTTAAAGATAGAATTCTCTATACTTTGAACTAGGAGGTGAAGAGTTTAGTATGATTTATTCATGTACAAATTCTTTTGTGATTCGGTGTACTTTATCTTTTTCATGTGATTGAATAGAAAATATAAATGAGATGAGGCTTAACAATTTTATAAATTTTTATGATAATTATAAAATGAAGCCAGATGAACCCATTTATGATATGTACATTGAGTTTAATGGGACTTCCAATACATTGATCTATGTTGGAAAAACAACATTATAAAAGGACTAGATTATGTGGCTACAGAGGTTTTAATGTGAAATATAGAGAGGCACATCAGTTTCAATCATGTATTCATGCGATATTTGAAGCTTCCTGTCAAGGAGCTGATTGGTAAACTTATCTTGTATGAAGTGGAATTAAATGTAAACAATAATGAATATACGGTTTCTAAAAGAAATTAAATTTATATTAAGGATAATACCTCATGAAAACAAATGTAAATAGATAATGACATATTAAAAACTACCTGTTCTGGGGATAAGGAAAAAATATATTATATTAATGAGGAGACAGAATACCTAGCTAGAAAATTCATGATATTTTATCAATAGAAAAACTCCATTAGAAATTAAAAATATAAAGTAAAGTATTATAATATAATAAATTAAATGAAATTAGGGGAGAAGGATGATGATACAAAAGAACTTGTTTTCTATGAATGTAATTAAAAATGAAACAAAAAATATGGTTGTCAAACTCTTATGTACAATAATAAATATGAAGATAAGGATAAGTGATACAAAAATACAATAAAGGAATCATAGAGTTCCTCAAAGAACAGATCTAGTGACACTGATGCATCTAATGAAGTGAAGCCAGATAGAGAAAATATGTGTTTTATGACCAATTTTAGTGTGTTAATATCATTACCTATTGTTACTAATATTTTACATATGCATAATTATGATTATTCTTACAATAAACAACAAGATGATGAAATTATGTCAAATTTAAAATAATTTGAATACTAAAACATTATATAGGATACCATTAATTATCTTAAATATAAATATTATGATTAAAAAAAGAAATTTTCTTTATCTTCAAATATAAAATATTATCTTTCTATTAAAAAAATTAAAATAAACAATTTCTCAATTAAAACTAAGAGATTATGTTGTCTAATGTAGAAATAAAAAATGTTCTTAAAAATATTACTAATTTTTGAGACCCTCACAAAAAATATGGGAATGAAAGTAAGAAAAAATTAGTGGAATTTGATATCAAACTGGAGAGAGTAAAATATCCAAAAACACATTTTTACTTAATCCAATCCAACACGTTTTTCTTCGAATAATTTTTCATAATTATTGAACATATTTATTATTTCAAGATATCTAAATAATATTTATTGGAATCCCATGAGGCAGTTGTTGTTTCCCAAATTTCTAATTTATATCATTTCTATATCCAAATAGTTTTGGGTATAAGAATTATACATTCCATAAAATAGTTTTTAGGAAAAAATACATGGAGACCTTCAGTAGAAGTTTATGGTGCTTTGATAATGGGTTTTCAAGGAATAATATAGGATACTATTCATGCATCAAGATCCTCATAATACATGTAACAATTGGAACCAATAATAAGGGAAATATCATCAGCCTAAGACAAATTTGTAATGAAATTTCAATTTTGATTTATAAACATATATATTTTGATGGTTTAAAATATAATTTTATAATAGTTTCTTAATTATGTGATCATGATATTTATTTTTTATTATAGAATGATTACAGAAATTATTTTTATTATAAAATTATTATATTTTCTAAAATTTGAGCAATGATAGTGTCTATGCTATTGATTTAAATTATTTAGTTTCTCAAAGTGGTTCATTCTTTAGTTCCTTAGACAATGATTTATGGATTTGGTATAATAGATTAAGACATTGATAAATTCCCTAACATGGAAAGCTAACTAGAAAAGGAAAATATAGTGATCTTCCTATGATTGAGTTCCCAACTAATAATGTATGTAAACCATATCCAAAATTCAAAAAGTAAAATTTTTCATTTAAATAAATGGAAGAAGATTCAACCTCTCAACCTCTCATGTTGGATCAAAAGGATCTATTTGGACCATATCGAATTTCATGTCATAACAGGAGGAAGTAATTTTTTATTATAGATGAATTATCTAGTAATATACTTGTGTGTACATTCTAGCTCACAAAATTGAATATTACTCTTTATTTAACAAGTATTATAACTCTATAGAAAGTTTTAGTGGATATAAAATTATTACCTCAAGAGGTTTCTAGGGTCATGAGTTTGAGAATCTTTTTTTGAATCTTTTTTCACAATAAATGGTTCACTCATTATTTATCTACACAATAGACCCCATAGAATAATAAAGTTGTTAGAAGTTGAAATATGACATTACAAGAGATATCATGGTCTATGCTAAATTAGAATGACCTGCTTATCTATTTTTGGGAAGATTCAATCAATAAATCCTACAACATCATAAAATTAGGATTAATTATACATATTCTTAAGAAAACACATTTAAGGGTATGGTGATATAGGAATACTATGTTTTATTAATTTATAGTTAATGGTTATGAAGTAATTATAATTAATACTAAGTATTCTTTGGAAAAAAATTCATCCAATAGTGATAAAGAAATCTTCCTTGGTTATTTAATATCTAGAAAATACTATAGTGATTTAAATTTTAGGCCAAGGTTGTGGAAGTATCACATAGTGACAAATTTAATGACACTAATCCACATGAGGATAATACCTCTATAAAAAATCTTGAGAATGATTTATCATTTCTGAACTTAAATTCTATACATTAAATTCTGATATTAAACAGAAAGAAAAATCATCCAACTCTGAAGACTGTCCATAACATCAAGAACCTGAACAGGAAAATCCAGAAGTTAGCTCTCCCTATATCATTGAATATATTAAAACTATAAAATATAGTCCTTTATAGGTTGATGTAGGTAATCTATATAGAGTATAAAATACAATATATTTTGTTATAAATATGGTTGAAGATAAATTATTCTGGATAGAGCAGGAACCTAAAAACATTGAAGAATATATTAATGATGAATTATGGGTAATACCATGCAAGAAGAATTTAATCTGTATGAATAAAATAATTGTGGTAACATGTATATATACCAAAGGAAACATTAACTATTATAATGAAATGTAAATTTAGAAATAATTTTGATAAGATAGAAACTATAGTTAGAAATAAGCAATGAATTGTTTCACAAGGTTATATTCATGTTGAAGAGATAGATTGTGATGAATCCTTTTCACATATAGAAAAATATGAGTCCACATGAATTCTTATAGCTTTTCATTGTATTCTATATTTCTTTATTTAAAAAATTGATGAAATGTTTGAAATAATATGTTATTTTTTAATTATGGATGTTTCTGTAAAACATCCCCTAGTTTTCAAAATCATTATCTTTCAAATCAATTTATTAAATTAAGTAAAGAATTATATGGTTCAAAACACACTCCTAGTGCTTCATATGATAGACATAGTAATTTTCTTATTCAAATATGATTTTTAATGGAATATTTACTCCAATCCTTTTCATGAAATGAATTTTAAAAGACATGTCAGTGGTCCAAATACATGTTGATGATATTTTTTTAGATCATCGATAAATTATTTCTGTACTAATTATTAATTTATGTTAAAAAATTATTTTGAAATGAGTTTAATGGGTGAAGAAAAAGAATTTTCCTAATTTTAAATTAAGAAAAACAAAGAAGGAATTATTTTATATAAATGTATGTATACATCATATATTTTAAAATGTTTTATACTAGATTGAAATAAAAGTAGTAGCACTCAAATTATTACCCCTTGTAAATTGGATCAAGAATAATTCAGGAAAATAGTTTATCAAACTAGTTATAGAGGCATGATAGATATTCATCTCTAATTGACTACATTCCAAATATATATTATGTTTTGTGTGTTTATTTGTGCTCACTTTCAAGAGAACCAAAAATATTCACAATTAAATTCTATTAAAATACTTTCATATAAATCATGTATACATTCAATGTAGAAATATTTCTCTATAGAGGAAATGGATTTTATTTAGTAATTTATTTTGATTCTTATTTTGTAGGGTGCATGTTAGAAAGATAAATAACCCCTCAAACAAGACACTTTTTTGGAACATAACTAGTTTCATGATATACTAATAAGAAACATTATATATCATTATCTTATATAAAATCTGAATAGATGGTTGTTGGATGTTATTGTACACAAATTTTTTGGACAAATAATACTCAAATAGACTATCAGTATCGATTCGGACACACCCATATAAACTGTGAAATGAAAAGTGATATTAACTTTTCCAGGAATCGTGTTTCACATTCTTGGAAAACCCTACTGATATTGGAAATACATTTTTTAAGGTTTAATTATAAAAAGTTTATATCAAAATTTCAGTTATTATTACAGATAATTATTTAGTTGATATATTTACTAAGCCTTTTAATTATGACTTAATTATTTATATCAAACATGCTTTACAAATTATATATTTTTGTTATGTATATTTTTAGGAGATATAACTTTGTGGTTGAAAATCATTTGTTCTTTCATTCCGTTGGATTTTCATTCCACTAGATTGTGATGTCGTGTCTTGTCATGTAGTTGTCTTGTGATACCAAAGACTTATCAAGCCATTGGTTTTATGCCATTGGGAATATTTATGTATCATGATATTTTGAACTAACAGTTTAATTTATTCTATTTTTTTGTTATTTCCATCACATGATTTGTGTTTTATTATATTTTTTAAATTTTTGATTAATCAGTATCATTTAAATTTAATTTTTAAAATACCTAAACCACCTAATGATATGTATGAAACAATATGACTTTTCCCATCACATCATGATACATACATGATACTCGGGTATCATTTTCTCTAGAACACAGTGCAACCCTTTTCTTCTTAAATTTCATTCCTTTTCCATACCGTCGACCAAGATTTATGAACTAGTATTCATGCCATGACTAAAGAGTTTTTCTGAGTCTTCACCATATAAGTCGAGAATATCAAATAATAAGAATAATGAAACGTTCTTAACATCTTATTTTGTACCAGTTAATCCAAAGCATTCTAATATAATTGTTATTGATGAAAAAAAAGATGAATCGAAGAGGATGATCTCTATAAAGACTTTATTAATCAGTGTCCTCCATATTCATGGATGATAAGAGTGGTTCGTATCAATTAGGATACCTCTCTACATGAGGTTGGTTTATGAATTCTTTTAGAAAATAGAGTTTTCAATTGATCATGATGGTGATGAGTAGATCAGAATTAGTGCTATAGGTAACCTATTTGGTTTTTTTGCATACGTGGACTAAATGATTAAATTTAACCCCTGATGAAATATATAATTATTAAGAAGGTATCATTATTGAAGATAGTGTGTTGTTTTTATATGAATATGATTTGGAAGAACTGATAGGAGATGGCATATATAGAAGTCTTGTTGATTCGGAGCTTGATGAAGCATGTAGGATGATCTTTATATTTTTGTAATTGATGACATTTCTAAGAAATGTTTATTTCAAATCCCTATGGTACAATTATTTTTTATCATCATTTTTGAATCAATGTAAGTTTTATGATAAATTTTTGGTGATATATTATAGTGCAAAAGTGTGCGATAATCAAGCCATCCTCAAGATCCATCTCTTTGATATACCTAATTTTTATCTCTTCCATCATAAATTCCAATGGACTAGTAGTTATGGAATAATAAATAGTTATAGGTTGTGATGGATCGTTATTACAATTGATTCTTTTTCTAGGATAACGATTTGTTGGAACCCCTATAAGAAACACAAGTTTACTAATTCTGAGAAGTAATATGCTATGTTTAGTCTAGTTGATCATCCTATCATACCATGGTAGAATTTTGATCCATGTTTTAAAAATGATGAGGTTTTAGAATACTTAGTTGATTATGAAGAGACAATTTCCACCAAATAATAAGAAATGTAACCTTTTATTGATTAAGGGAGTCATTCTAATTTGTCTACCAAATCTTCTAACTATAATTTTAGAGCTCATATCCACCTCAGAGACTTCCAATAGATGAAAGGATAATTAAAATAGATTAAGATGTGACTTAGGTATCTGGAGAGGAGTAATATAAGAGTTACAATTCTACTGAAGATGATGATAAAAAGGATAATAGTGATGACGATGAGGAATTTGAAAATCTTGAAATTTGAAATGGAAATAAAAGGGATGAAGTTGTTGGCAATGGGGCTAATGTATCTAACTATAATGGTGAAATTGGATGAGTTAATGAGAAATATATTGAAATATCTCTAGTGATTCAGGATTCACTTATTAAGGGGGGGGGGATTCTCAATCTGTGGAGGTATTTTATGAAGCTACCGATGTTTTTGAAGTTTATAATAACTCTCTTTCCTCTAGTCAAAGAGATTCAAATTCTATTGTGATGGAATACATTATTGTGATTTCTACTATATAACAACATGTAGCTGAGCAAGAGATAATGGAGAGGCCTTATTATGAGAAATGAAGTGATGTTGAGTTAATACAATTGGATCAGGATAATCATTTAGTGGACAATCTTATGAAAGTGGGATCTACTATTGAAGGCCAAATGATTGATGTGAAAATTATAGAACCACCTTCTTTTCATAAATAGAATGAGTTTGAACCTAATAATATTACTATTTTTGAACACTCCACAACTACATAATGTTCATATGAACAATGAAATCTTGAAGTTTCAATTGTACCTACTACTGTGGTGCCCCATACCACTGAATTTTTTTTCAGTTGCCTTTTCAGATTAATGGAATGATCCTATAGAAGAGGAATATGAATTTTACTCTAGTGTTTTAAGGATTACATGAAACAATGTTTAGCATGAGGATTGAGATGAAGGATATCTAGAGTAATTTTTTATATCTCAGGTTGAATTTAATGGTTTGTTTGAAATGTTTTCATTTCTTAGATCTCCAACATTTGAACTTGCTCATACACCTTTTTTTTGTTCCAGTTGATGCAATAACTAATGGTTACATGGACGTTTTCAGTAAAATGATGATTTTTTATTACTGTTAATGAATTTACATTCTCAATAGAATTTCATATGTGATAAGGATTCATGATTCATTTTCATGTTGGTTATTTAACATATCGATCCAAATATGAATCATCACATATGATAAGTTGATACTGAGAATCAAAGAATTAGATGTGAGTTGGAGTCTTTCAAGGATATGCTCAAGGACATGAAATCACACATTAATAATTCTATTGAAGGTAGCATTAAAACTATTAAGAATAAATCTTCAAATTCTTATACTTCTTCTATTCCATGACAGAATGTTAATAAGAAAAATAAATTTTCCAGATATATGCTAAGATCCCCTTCATCTAGTATAGGAGGAACTGTCACTGATCATCCCCGAGAGACCATGATCAAAATTAGATAAAATTACGATCATGTTCTCTTGTTATGTAAAATCTCGGTTTTTCCTTTTAATACATTTAAATATTTCAAAGATTATTTATAGAGTTAGGCACAAAGACGAACTATAATTTTGATCCACAGTGTGCCAAGAATTAATTTTATAAAAATTAATTATATATTATACTATGCATTTAAAGGATATTAGTTTACCCTTAAACTATATCCCGAATTAGAAATCCAATGGAATTGTTGATTCTAGAATGTTTTGTTTACCATAGGAAGGGAAGAACCATTTTCAGTGCAAGAAATATATGGAAACATCCACATAGGGGGAAAATAGTAAATAAAATAATTGACCATAATTATTTAATCTGTAATTCCTTATCAAAGAACATTCAAAAGAGGACTTGGATTGAAATCTAAGACCACTTTTATGTTTATAATGGGGTTTTTTTTCTTGGAAATATATATAACAAGGGGCACATGAATTTCAGATTCCGTGCTGAGTGGAGTTCCTATAAATTGAAATTTATGGTTTTAGGATTATAGTAATCGATAATCCCTTCTATCTCTACTATTGTTCTCTATATTATCTCTCTCTCAAACATTTTTCATAGTATTGAGGTGCAATATCATCCAAAGCCTAGGTGAATTGAAGCAGGTGTGTAGTGGATGCATCGATAATTACCAACAAATGAATGAAGGTCAGATTCTATAATTTGGATCTTAGTTTAATGATTTCTTTGAAAAAATTTACATTTATCCATTGTTTCTTCACATTTATTATCAATCATCAATAGCTGCACTAACATGGCCATCGATCCCTATTCAAAACCAAGAATTGTATTCGAAATCCGTCAATTCTTTGTAGATATTCGTGACCTACTTTTTGACTCATCAACCCACTATTGAATCATAAATACTAGGATAGTGTTATGAAGCAATAGTAGTAGGGTTCATTGATATGTTATCAGTTCTATGATTAAGAAAGTAGTGGAGGTGTTGTGGTCTGTAGAATGGACCACTAGTGTACAATTATGGTCATGACGAGTGGCGGTGCATGCCAGCAGCGGGCCATGTGGAGGAGGATGGGTGCGAGGTGGCATGACGGGGGAACTAGTGAGAATTGGTTTAGAGGTAGTAGGAAGGGGCTCTGATGAGTATCCCAGCATCACTGGGATCGATCAAGGAACACTGATGCGATATGATGAGAAACCGAAGATGGAGTGGGCTCAACAATCCATCTAGTGGGCTAGAATGTGGGGTGTGGAAGTCAAAGTACATAACTATGGGTGGGAATGACCCCAGGAAATGTGGGTCTCCTTGGGGACGCCGTCAGATAGCTAGTCAACTGAGAGGAGTCGCCACGATGGAATGTCGGGCTGGTGGCGGGTGGGATGTGGGTTGGTGAAGCAAACTGAGCATGCCAGAGTGGGTTGGGCAAGGTGGACTAGACCGGCCAGAATGGGCTGGAATGGTTCAAATCAGGACTATAATGATTTAAAAATATATATCTTCTAATTTGAGTGACTGATTTACATTACCTCAATGGCCACACATACATGTCATCGAGACAAGTTTTTTGTCTTGTTTGAACATTTGTGTCTTGGTAATAGGGTTTGGGTTCATGAAACTCCTATGTTTAATAATAATAATATTATTATTATTTATGGTATTTGAATAAAAAGTAGCTTTTAAATGGAACATCCAATTGATACACTATTGTTGAAGCGTGACCCTAGTCTTTTTGGGGAATTTTCAAGACTACATTAGGGTGTTTTAACTGATATTGAGGTGTGGGCTGAATTTGGCATGATTCCCATATGTTTTAGTGAAATACAAATTTTACACCAGATATATGTTTTGGATGAATGAGTAGTTGATTCTTTGTATTTTCCATGAGGATCTCACTAGTGTGATTTGTACAATTTTTTTTGGGATTGTGGCATTGTATCTATGATATTCAATTAAAAAATAATATGTTGACAGACATATTTTTTAGTGAATGTAATTTTGGGGTGAATTATAAATTTTTCTTGAGTATTTTTTTAATGGATCATGTGTGGTTCCTTATTCGTGATCTATATAAATGTGGAAACATGAAAAGAATATCAATGGATGATCCTTCTGTGGTTTTTGAATATAACCCTTGGCTTAGATCAACATTGACTCCTATGAGAGTGGATAAGATGTATGAATATATTAATAAAAACGTTATTGTGTATTTTGAGGATATGTTTCTGTGAAATTATGTTTTCACCCATCGAATCAACATCGAGCGTTGTACTATCGATAGGCTTTTTGGATAGATATGTTGTGTACTCTAGGAGTACACAACCATTCCTAAGGGTATTTGATTGCATATTATTACCCAAAAATGGATTATTACAGGGCAAGGTGATGAGGTGGGGTCACACATTTTGTGCGACCCACAAGAACCATGTACCGAATTAGGAATTTTGGACCTATTGAAACTCCTTATGAACTCCAATTTTGGCATGTGAGTAGCCTATCTGAGTTTTTTTCTGTGTATTACACGATGATGTGCTATATATTGGCTTCCAAGGTGTTATGCAAGAATCCTATGGAATGATTCCTTTTTATGGAGATTTCCGAAGATGAATTTTCATAGAGGTTCCATCCAGTAGGAATGACTGGGGTTGTTTGATGATTTCTGAGAGTTATCATCCAGTGGGGATATCCAATGTTCCTCAATTTTTTTAGAGAGGTACCATCATGAAAGGATGACCAGTGTTTCTAGATGCATTTTAAGAGGTACCCTCGAGCTAGGAAGACCAGTGTTCCTGGATTCTTTCTGGAAAGAACCATCCAGTAAGGATGGCATGTGTTCCTGAATGTATTCTGATAGTGACCATCCTGCAGCGATGGATGAAAACATTCGGTCATATATCTGTCATGGATGATAGTGGTCCCGGATCGATGTTTCATGCTAACATTCACCTGGGTTGGGTAGTGGCCCCTCATGGCAGTAAAGTGCTTCTCTTTAGTGGGATTCGGTAGTGGTTCCCGTCGATGATAGTTGTCTGGAAGTACCATCCAGAGGGGTTGGGAAGTGGGTCCATATTGACTTTTAGGTGATGATTATCCATAAAGTACGAGGTTATATATACCCAATTACTAGAGTGTAACCCTACAACTAGAGTGGTCATGCATCCTCTATCAGGAGGCAGTACCTCACAATTATGTTACAGTGATGATGTATTATTTGACATAACATTGTACCCACAATGAAGAGTTGTGATTGAACCATCAAGATCTATCCCTATACTGAAACATAAAATCATGATGTTTAGATAATTTTTCCCAAAGTGGATATTGTCAAGGTGTGGTGATTGTGTCCCATCAACATTCATTTCAAAGAAGACATTTGGGATACTGGGCATCGATGGAGGTTACATCAGGGACAATTGGATAATCAATTTATTAGTCTACATTGTGAGACAAAGTTCCCCTTACTCTATCATTTTTGTTTCATTGAATATGAATATATATATATATTCAATTTAAAATTCCCACTTCTTGGGTTTTGGTTAGTCTTCTTCCTTCAAAGGCGAAGATGCACGGGGTAAGCCATGTGCATTCTGTGTCTATCTTCTTATGGTTTAATGAGTCTAATATCCTACTATAAGTAGTGATAAATAGATGAGAAGTTCATATTATCACCATTTCAAGATCCTTATGTTTGGATGATCTTACCTTCACTCTATTGTTTTTCATGAGGTGCACTCTTTTTCTATAAAATGTCATATCTACCACATTCCAATTTTCTGAGTATCTCTTATGGATCCCCTTCTTCTTTTTTGGTCCATTCTAATATGTATTTTTATACTCACCCCTGAATGGTATTTTCCCACATGTGTCATGCACTACGAATATGATATACATATTGATCATTACTATAGAAGAGCTTAGGGGTATTTGTGGTTGGACTACATATGGTGGTCATATCTTTGCATCCTAGAGTGGGGAACTATCAGCTATTTTAATTTTTCATTTCTACCAGGTTGTGTACCTTTTTTGGTTGGATGTGTATTTTCTTCCTTCGTCCATTCAGTTTACACTATTATAGGTGTACTTTTTTCACTTCATGCATGCTTGGGTTATTTTTAGTAGTGTTTCATCGTTTGTTACTTTCTATATTCATTTTTTCATTGAATTGGGTTTGTGTCTTTCTACATGTTCGTAGGAAAAGGACTCCCTATGTTTTTGTATCTTCAGTACTATTCACCATCAATTTCTTGTGGCGGCGTGCTTTGGGTAGTTACAGATCAATCCCCGGAATGAGCAGGGTCATGAAAAATTGGTTTCAAAGTGGTTTGACCCTGGGACATTATTCAGAAATTTTAATAAAATTTTCTTTGTTGGGTTGATGGAAATTTTTTGAAGTGTCCCAAGAGGGGCTCTTAGGCTAGGGAAGCTAGTGATTATTTAGGAGGTCAATGTATGCATTCACTAGGACTGTAATTAATTGATTTTCGACTCAGTACCCTGAGACAATTTTTGACGGGAAAAATTTTACATTCATGATATAGAATTGAATGCTTTACTATCCTTGTAAGACTTAAGGGATGTATAACTAAATTGAATTTTTATTTCATGAATCACTATGTATCTAAAAAATTCCAATTTCATATAACCTATCTAGTAAGCATCATTTTTCCACTTTTGTTATTTGGATATTGATAAACTAACATAGATGGTTGGGTTTAGTAAGTTAATTAGATTCTGATAACAGATACATAATTTTATATGAATACTAACATACTTATATGATTAGTAATATGAATAGTAATATTCCAATTTTTAATAGTAAATCATATTATTATTATCATAATGTTCTAAAAAATGATATATTGATTATGTTTTCAATGTGATATTAAACGAATAATACATTTAAAATTGATATTTTTTCTTTTTAAATTATGATTTATTTAAAAATTAAATTAATAAAATTTAAAGAAGTTATTTTAAAAAATTGGATTTCATTATTGAATTCTACACAAAAATATGGTTAGGCTGTATTTTTGGGATTTTTTTTGAAATACTCAATTTCGTATGAAAAGTAAAATATGGTAATTTTTCCAACATATACATGATCAGTAAAATTCACTATTCCAAGAATCATTTATAATGAATGAAAACATTGTTCCATCTCAAATGCACTAATTACTATTCTTGGATAGAATATTAACTCTATTTTAAGTCACAATCAAAATAATAAAATACTTTATTAGATAATAAAAAAATCACTCATCTACTCCACTATAACCCCCCCCAAACCCCTCTTCTAAAGCATTGTTATTTCTCTATATTGAGACAAAATATCCTCCCATGTTCCTCACTCACATCCAGAAGCCCCTTGTCTCATAAAAATTCTAAGATAAGTACCCTAGATAGGATCTCAATGTCGATTATTTCAAGAGATAAATTCCTCTTTTAATTTATTTTTATTTTAAGATCCTTTCATTTTTTCTTTCCTCTACATATTTCATCAAAATGTTATGATCAATCCAATACCGTACATTTACTGTAATTTTGTACTGAGAATTTTTTAATTCATCATTATAATTCATTTCCCCTTCATTTATAATAGACATGAAAACACTATCTGAGATGTGTTAATTTATCACATTCAAGGACAACATATTATCAATTTATATTACTGTCTTTAATTCTTAGCCTAAAATTTTGTGATAGTGATACATACTATAATATACGTTTTATAACTTATTTATGGTTATATAATCTCTTTTTACAAATAATATTAATTTATCAATCAAAATGAGTATGTTGTGATCAAATAATTCCAATTAACCCAAAAAAATTAACATTAATGTTTTATATAATGAGTCAACATTACTTCCAATAAACACACAAATTTTATAACCATATATGATTTTTTTATTCACCAATTACAAAAAACTTCTATTCTGGAAATATATTCTCATTATTCATGCTAATGAATATTTGAATATGGGTAAATCAATTATGATATCCAATGAAGCAAACACTACCAGACAATGAAATTGAATTTCATAACCCATTAAAAGGGCATGGATAAACTTAATTAGGAAATAATAAATCAATTACATGTAGAATAGGTTATATAAATATTAATTTATGAACCAAAATATGATTTCTCTGGTCATTTGGATCATGTGTGGAACACCTTTAATCTTAAGGTAATGGTTTTCTACCCGAACTTCAATTTCCATTCGGGTTACTATTATTCTCTATATAACTCAGTTAAAATATTATTTATTCACATATATTCATCATGAATTCTTTGTGAATGTTCTATATATGTATATCAATGATAATCGAAATTTCATTTATTGTGAGTGTTATTTTTAAAAAGGATCTTTAAAATATTCCTCATGAAAACAAGCCAAATTCAAAGGAATTGATGAAATTCATACCTATTTTAAAGGGAAATTCATAATATATTTTAATAAACCACTATAATTAAAAAATTAAAAGGTTTTATTATTAAAATAATATCTTTATTTAATTATGGTTTTATACTAATTTTTCTAAAAGAACTATTATTTTCAATGAAATGAGTATCTGTATCAAGAATAAAATCATTATTTTATAAGAGTATCAATTTTTTCAATACCCTTGTTGATTCTTATGTATTATTGGGATTAATATTTTATGATTTGATCCAACATAATTAATTGAATTATTTATAATTAGTTTGAGTTTGTATGTTCTATATTAAAACCATTCAACAATTAACTCTGAATAAATACTGTTTATTATTATTGTTCTGGGAATGTTATTAAAATTTCATATGTTTGTTTCAATATGAATTTATATGTTATTTGTGTTTAAAAAAAATCATATGAGGAATAAATTGGACTTAGTATGTTATGGTTGGGGGCCTCTTTAACCCTTGAAGCATCAGTAGGTCTCATGAGACAAACTACTGTATTGGCACAAGGCCATGACAAAATGGTTATTTATAGTATTGGCACGTGGCCTTAACTATATGGTTATAATGTTTGGAATTATATATTTTCTCATTAAGAAATTAGTAATTGATAGTTCATGTGGTTATTCAACTAGAATAATACCCATGATTTTTCTTTATAATGGAGTTATTTATTCAGCTCTTATTCCTACCATAATAGGATCATGTTTATTTTTAAATGAATTTGTTTTTAGTTAATCAACATTCCAAATTATTATGTTTATGATATATTCTAACATACTGTTTAACCTTACTAAGAATATGAGAGCACCCTTTTTATGTTTCATTTTTTCTATGACATGAAGTGGTGTATATTTATAAACATTCAAGGATAATATTAGAGTGGTGTATGTTCCCAATAAGACATTTTTTATGTTTTTTTACTCTCAATTTGTAATGATAAACTTAGGTATGTATCTGGTTTTTTAAATATACTAAACAATTCATTCTTTCAAGAGATATCTTCCATTTAACCATGGAAAATTAATGTAATAAGTAAATGGATATGGGAAAAATGTGTTAGGTCAGTATATGTTCTATTAGAGGATGTTTAGTAGAAACATGGAAATTAGATTTCTAAAATCTAAATTAGAGAAAAGACACTAAGATAGTTTTTTGTATAGGTATACAAGAACAACCTTGAATTCTGGTAACGAATAGATAATGTGGAACTTTCTAGAAAATACATACATTTCTAGATTCTGTAAGAGGACTTGGTTTTGACCTGGGTTATCCTGGTACATGATAACAGCCTTTACTGTGCACCTGGTTTTTCAATCCCTTGGGATATGCTTAGGATAATTATCATTTTCATGAAAAATCATTATGAACAATTTAAATGTAAATTTTTCCTAAAATAAATCATGTTTAAGAGATTAGTTATGTATAATATTTCTATTTATGATAAATATTATTCTACATTGAGATTATATGTTATGATTCATAACATAATCTAGTGTGTGCCATTATTTAAAAATGGTGCCAAACGGAGGGAATAAAAACACCCTAAACACATGTAGCCCATGTAGGTATTTCACTTTGATGTAAGATAATTATGTTGGATATGGTTCTACAACTGGTGCTAGGAAACATAAAAATATACATAGAAAACTGACAAAGGTTATGAATAATAACCTTACTCATATGGAGAATCTATATCCACAACAAGAATGAGCTATTCTAGAACACTTTATGTGATAATAAACTTTAACCTTTAATGGTAATAAAATCCCAATAATAGTGGTGAAGTAGATAAGTTCATTAGAGAAGATATGTTAAGGTTTTGGTTGTAACAAAATTGAGAAGGTTATAATGATAATTTATCATCTATTGGGTTATTTGAAAAAGTTTTGGTCATTAATTTAATACACAAAGGAGGTGGAAGAAATAGAAAGATCATAATGGAGGGATTTTAAGGAAATATTATTATATAAACACTCCCCTTGTGAATAGTGAAAAAATATGAAAAGGAAATTTCTAAATCTATGGAAATAAGAGGATAAGAATGTTGCTAGGTATGAAGCTAACATCACATGGTCAGAATGAAATTCCACAGTCCACATAAAAAATCTAAGGAGAAATATTGTTCGATTAATTGATGTTTTGAAACCATTCATCTAATATAATCTAGTCTCCAAAATTATCTCCTCATATGAAGATATATGTTCATGTGCTATCAAGGAAGAGAATAAATTCCATAATTATTATGATTTTATGAGAAAGAAGGAGAAGAAGAAGGATATTGAACACTCTAGAAAATGAAATATAGAAATGTGGATGAAATAATCTACCAATATCCAATGCTATAATTTTAGGGATAAGGGATGTTATGAAAATTATTTTCCTAGGAGTCATGGAAAAAATCTCCAAAGAAGGCCATGGGATAAAGGAAAAGAATGAGCAATGGAAATAGCTTATAATGATGTCCTGAATGATGTTGTGGAAGTAACATTAATTATTTCCTCAAATAAATCCAATTCTTTTTTATATTATTCATCATAATAATATTTCATATCATTAGAGTTTTCAATGAAAATTATATATCTACAATTTAATTTAATAAGGGAGTTCTCCATAAATACTCTTAAGGGAAATATTATTGAAATAATGATATGTCAGGAAGGCCCCATTATGTTAAAAAACGTGCTTTATTAGTTTATTTTATTACCATACCCATGATTGACTTTTATAAAATACATAAAATGAATTTTATTTTGAATCATTATTCAAAAATTCATTTTAAGAAGAAAGTGGTTACAATTTTTTAGAACGAGGTAGAATCCCATAACATTAGAGTATAAATGTCACTATTTGATTCTTATATAGATCCATCCCTAGTAGATCTAATAAATTAAATTACTGGGGAGGATGAGAACTCAATATGAATGAGTGAGGAAATGAATATTAAAATTTGGGATGTGCCTATTTGGAATGAATATATTGTTGTCATTATTGAGGATCTACCTTGACATCCTCCAATGTAGGAAGTTGAGTTCTCTTTTGATTTAATTCCTTGTTCAAACACTATATAAAGGAATTTTTATAGAATTCCAACTATTGAGTTAGTATAACAGAAGATACAACTAGAGGAATTGAGTGAAAATGGATTTATTATCCCCACTATTTCTCCAGGGGGATCCTCTTCTCTTTTCTTTAAAATTAAATATTGATCTATGGGGTAGTACATTAACTACATGTAGATCAACTCTATAACAAAAAAGAACATATATCCCCAACCTCATATTGTTGATTTATTTGACCAACATCAAGGAGCACAATATTTTCCAATGAGTGACCTTGGATTTGGATATCATCAGTTGTGAGTAATAAACAATGATATTTTAAAGAAAACATTTCGATATCGGTATGGTCATTATGAGTTTATAATAATGCGTTTTTGACTGAATAATGAACCATCTATTTTATTGGATTTAATAAATAGAGTTTTTACAGAATATCATGTAGACTTTATAGAGATATTTATTAATGATATCTCGATATACTCTAGAATCATTAAAGATAACTAATATCATGTTTCCACAATTCTAAATAATCTTAGAAGAAATAAATTATATGGGATGTTTAGAAAATGTGAATTTTTTTTTGAATAAGTTTCATTTCATGGAAACATTGTCTCAAATGATGGAATATATGTTGATCGTATGAAGACAAAGGCTACTCAAGAATGGAAGACACCAACAAACATAACTAAGTTATGTAGTTTTATTGGTTTAATAGGTTATTATCTGGGTTTTGTTCATAAATTTTCCCATTTAGTCAATCTATTAACCAAGCGTTCTCAAAATGGAATATGTTCGTATGAAAAAATCAATGTGAGGAATATTTTAAAGAATCAATGAGGAGATTAGTGAATTCTATTATCATAATTATATTACTGGATGATAATGGTTTTGTGATCAAATGTGATGAATCAAATAAAGGAATTGGTTGTGTCTGAAGGTATAGTGATGGAGATATTTCATATGCATCATGGATGTTAAAAATTTAGGAACAAAACTATCATACTCATGATCTTGAGTTAGTTGTTTCAAAAATTTCTATGAAGATATGGTGACATTATCTCTATAGTGAAATATGTGAGATATATACCAATCTTAAGATGTTGAAATATTTATTATCATAGAAATAACTCATCATGAGGTAGTAACAATGTCTTGAACTAATCATGGATTATTATTGGGCGATATTGTAACACCATGGAATTGAAAATAAGGTAGCTAATCCATAGTGGAGGATGGGTCATGAAGTCCTAAAAATGATGATTAAAAAGGATCATGTGTTTATTGATCTAGTAAATATGGATATGGAAATTATCAATGAAGATGATAAATAACAACTTTTTCATTTGGTTGTGTAACCATCATTTTTGGAATGGATTATAATGTATCAGTCTGATGACGAGAATCTTCAAAAGAAAAATTAATGATGTGAATGGTGGGTGGTTGGTTGACATTTTTGGTAATGATGGAATTATTAAATTTGGGAATAGGATATGTGGAACCTATATAGCTGATAAGAAAAGATAGTTTTTTGTATGATGCTCATAACATGATTTTCCCTATACACCTTGGAAGCACTAAAATGTATAGTGTTTTGAAGGAACATTTCTAGTGGGACTAAATGAAGTGGAAAATTGCTGATTTTATAGCATGTTTTTTAGTCTGTGAATAAGTGAAGATAAATAGACAACCTCTAAAATGAGTCTCACAACCTCTACCAATTTCTACATGGAAATGAGATGACATCACTATGAATTTTTTTACTAGATTACCCAAAACACCAATGACGAATGATTCGATATGTGTTTTTGCTGATCGATTTTCAAAATCTGAATTTTTCCTCTATATATGGTAGGATTTCCAACTAGTGTACATAGCACATCGCTATATCAATAATGATGTGATAGTTAATGGAGAAGCTCTCTCAATTGTTTCTTATATTGATCCACAATTTACATCAAAATTCCAGAAATATATTCAAAAAATGTTGGATAATGGTCTTTGATTAAGTACTGCTTATCACCATCAAACAAAGTGGAAATTAGAGAGGAAATTCCAAAATGTAGAGGACATGTTGAGGCAATGGTTTAATTACATTCAAGGTGTGTGGGGTCAATATTTACCTTTACTGTAGTTTCCCATCAACAATAGTTCACATTCATGTATTCAAATGGCACTATATAAAGAATAATACAGAAATATATGTCATACACCACCTTGTTGGTATGAAGTTTTAGAGAATAAGCTTGTGGGCCCAGAGTTTGTGGAGGAAACAATAGAAAATTTAATGAATATTCAAACCCATATCAAATAATATCAATGTTTGAAAAAGTGATATGCTGATAATTTAAGGATGAATTTGGAATTTCATGTAGGATGTCATGATATTAAGAAGGTATCTCTATGGAAGGGTGTTATAAAATTTGGTATGAAAGGGTTGTTGGGCCTTAGGTTCATTGGACCTTTTGAAAATAAAAAATAGAGTTGGAGCTATAGATTATCATTTGGTAATGCTGCCTAGCCTGTCTAATGAACATAATGTGTTCTTTGTATCATTGTTGAGAAATGACATACCAGAAACAACACATGTCCTCACTTCTGAGTGTTTATTATTGGAACATGACTTATATTACTGTAATGTGCCTTTCCGGATTTGAGACACAAAGGAATGTGTGATGAGGAGTTAAACGAATTCAGTTGTAATGATACATTGTAATATACATAAGATCAAAGTGGTAACATGGGAACCTAAGGAGCTTATAATGAATACTGGCGAACATCTTTTTATAAGGAAAAATTCTATAAATTTTGAGGATGAATTTATTGTAAAGAGGGGATAATGTGACACACCAAATTTTTATAAATAAATTTAATATTTAATTTCTCAAAAAATGATCCTATACAAAAAACACTGATTTAACCTAGCTAGTAAACATAATATTTCAACCTCGACAATTTAAATTTTAATAAACTGACACATATTGCTGCACTGAGTAAAATATTTAGAGTCTGATAAGACAAACATATTTTTTTGGTGAATATTAACATAACCTTATAAATACAAATATGACCCTTATAAATAGAAAAAATTATAATTATTTTCATATGTTTATATGCTAATTAGATCATGATTATATTTTCAAGGAGATATAAAATGTATTATAGTCTTAAAATTGTTATTTTATTTAAAATTTAAAGTTATAATAATTACAAAATTATTTCTAAAAGAAGTTATTTCATTTTTTAAAGTATACATAAAAAAATGTTTTGGGTGATCTTTTGGTGTTTTTCTAAAACAGTTGAATTTTTAGTGAACAGTAAAATATGATAATTTATTGTATATATACATTATTAGTTAAATTAACTATTCCAACAATCATATCTGATGTAAGAACAAATGTTTCTAAATCAAAACTACTTATTACTATTATTGGTATGATGAATAAATACTATTTATAATCTTGAGCTAAATAAAAAAATAATGAAGAAGATAATCAAAAATCACTCTCTCATCCACTATAAACTCCCCTAACTCCCTCTTCATTTCACCCTTCTCAAGCCTTGTTTCTAGCCTAAATTTTGTCAAAAAATCCTCTCATGCTACCTTCCCACAAACTTTAGTCCTTGGTCTCATAAATAGATAAATCCTCTACCATGAGGAGCCTCTCTAGGAAGATTACTTCAAGAGATATATTCCTCTTCTCATTTCATTTATTTCATATTCCTTTATTTAAATTTACTTTCCTCACATCCTTTAATACAAATCTCGTGATAACTCCCATATGATACATGTAATGGAATGTTGATATGATAATTGAATAATTTATCATCATTTTTCCTTTCCCATTATTTTGTCCTAGAAAGTAAAACACCATCCAAGATGTGTTAATTTATCATATTCATGATTGATAGGTTTTCAATTTCTTTTACTGTCTTCAAATCTGGTAACTAAAATATTTTTATAGTTGAACCATAACATAAAATATTCACTATAACTTATTTAATGTTTGGGAATCCTTTTTAACTCATGATAATAATTTACAAATCAAAATGAGTTTTTTAGATTTAATAACACCAATTAAACAAAACAATTATCATTAATGTTTTATATAATGATTAATCGTCTCTCCGAATAAATAAAATGTTATTACCATGTAATATTTTAAGATTTTATTAATAAGAAAAAAAAATTATTCTAGAAAACATTTCTTATTCTACATTTTTATCCATACATGAATACAAGTTAATTGATCCTGAAATTCGGGGAAGAAAACACTCCCAAAAAATGAAATTGAATCTCTTATCCAATCAAATGGACATAAATGAACCAAATAAGATTATAATAAACTAGTTTAATTTATAGGAGGGAATGGAAATATTAATTTATGAACATAAATTTGATTATTCATGACATTATGATCAGTTTAGTAACACATTCATAAATAAGGTATGGTTTTTTCTACCTGAAGATCCATTTTCATTAAAGATACTCTAATTATCTAAACGACTCAATTAAATTATTATTTATTGACTCTTAACCTCATAAATTGTGTGTTAATTCTCTACATATGTGTAAAAATAAGAATCCTACTGTAATTTATGTACAGTTATTTTTTAAAATGATCATTACAAAATTTTTCCTGCAACAGAAGCCCAACTCAAGACAATTTCTCAAATTCTTACCAACTCTCAAGGGAAATCTATAATATATTTTTATAAACAATTACCTTTCTAAAAAAACTCATATTATTATGAAAATACTAACTTATTTAACGTATTCATTTATACAATTATATTTCCAAAACAACTCATCCTTTCAATGTAAAGAGTATTTATCTTAATAATTACGTAGCGATTTTATAAGAGTATCTTCATCTATTTCACAATGATTTATAATTATTATGTATTATTGGGATTAATATATTTATTATATAATATAAAAAATATAATTTAATGGTTTAGGGTTAGATTGAATGTGTATGTTCTATCTTAAACCATTCACCAATTTACTTAGTAGGGTTAGTGTTTATGCTTAATGATTGGGGAATGTTATTTACATTTCATATATTAGATTCAATAAAAATGTTTATGTAGTTTATGTTTATCCCCATTCATATGAGGAATTTTTTTTGACATATTAAATGATTGGTGGGGCCTGCTATATCCCCTCGATGCATCAGTAGGTATCATGAGAGAATTCACAATCTTGGCCCAAGACCTTGAAAAAATCGTTATTTATGGTCTTGGAACGAGGCCTTTATAGTATGGTTATTATGTACAACATTATGAATTCTTACATTATGAAAATAGTAATTGATTGTTCATGTAGATATTCGAGTACTATAATACCCATCATTATTGATTATTATGGAATTATATATTAACCTCCTATTCCTACCATAATGTGTCCATGTTTTTTATATGCATGTGTTTTTTGTTTTCACCATGCCTAATTATTTTTTTATATATTATGTAGTTTGTTTTACCATTACATAGAATTTGGGCTCACATGTAATATGTTTCATTTTTCCTTGGAAAAGAAGAGGAATATTATGATTGAATTACATGGGTAATATCAGAGTGGTGGATGTTCCCAATAGAATATTAATGCAGTTTTTTCTTCGAATTTATAATGTTGAACATATGTATGTGTCTGGCTTCTTGAATATACTAAACTATTCATTCTGTCTGGGTAAAAATTACTTATAATCTTGCCAATGTAATGTAATAGGGAAGTGACTCTAGGAAACTAGTGTTGGGTCTTTACAGTCCTTCTTGAGTCAGCTCTACATTGTAGATAATATATATATATATATATATATATATATATATTCTCATATGTCCACGATACTCTATGATAACATTAAGCTTGTCTTGGTGATGTCATCCAACTTGAATATGAGATCTTGTTTGGGATGATGACCCTCTAAGCAATATGTTCTCAGTTCCGGACCCACCATGTGGCCCCCTTACTCCAGGTGGGCAGGTATAGGCACATCCACCGGTCGAGAAGTAGATATCCCCATCAATGTTCTCTACAGATGTGCACAAGCTAAGTTCACTCTGTGAGTTCCAATTCCAGAGACATTGAGGATATATTTTGAGCTAGACCCACAGGTAGAAATCCATTCCCTGGAGTTGGTGGTCAACATTTTCAGGCTTGTTGAGACACTAAATGATTAGATCGTGGATTTTCAATACAACCAATTCAAAATAATGTATGGACATTGGAAGATATTGGTTACATTGATAAAAGATAAGTCGTCACTCACATGGGAGATCATTCAGAAGGTGTTTTGTGGGGTTTACTATACATCGTTTCTCTCAATTTGGATTCAGAAGCACATTCACTTTGAACATGTTGGGATTATGGTGACTAAGAATGTGGCTAGGTTTATATAACTTACACAATACTCTCTAGAAATGATCCTTGATATATAATTCGGAGAATCAAAATTCTAGAAGGTACTCTGCTGGCAGATCATACCAACCATAGTACCCTTGTGCATCCCCATCTATATCGGGGTGTTAGATCTGGAACTTGTGACATAGTGATTTTTGGTAAAATGAATCTATACATATTGGTGTTCCAATGTGTGTAATAGATCTAAGACCTCTTCCACAACATGTGGGCATACGATGAAAAGATATCCAGGTAGGATACATCCCCAAAATCATCCTTAGACACACAGTTGTATTTAGGAAAAGGCAGTGTAGAGCATCGGGTGAGCCCAAAGGGGGAAGGCACTATGATTTTTAAGGGTGAGATCACATGGAATGAGCCTTCCAATTAAGGCATGCTGATAACCCCACGAAGGTAGCAGGTGGGCCACCACATTAGAGATATCACTCTGATAAGGGATCTACAAGTTGAGGAATAGGTGGTCTCCAGGGAGGCGGTGATAGGAGTGGATTAGTAGGAGACGGAGGTGGGGGATGAAATTATGAGGTTTATAGCATCCCTACTTTTTATCACATAAACTTTCATTACATTTTACAAAGCCGATGATATTTAAGGTTTAATGTCTTGGAAACCAGGAACTCAAAACATGAAACAAAAAAAACATTCTTCATAAACACTCGAAGGGCTTCTCCTTATGTTCATGCTAGGTTCATTACTGCATCTCAGAACCTGGGGACATACAACAAAGGAAAGGGTCAGCAGAAGGCCCAGTAAGGAAAACAAGAGAAACATTTTACATGTGAACTTGAGATGCTTCAATAAGGTCATGAAAAGAACTTTAAGGCATGAAAAAGAAATCATGAGAGATATCATAATAAAAATAACATTTTTCATAACTTGAAGATGTGGCTGAAACATTTAATATTGAAAGTCATTTCGTTTCACCAAGGTCCATCCCCAAGGTGTCGTTAAAAATTACCAAAGTTATTCACCAAGGCGTCGTTAAAATGGTCATCACTAGAGATTAAGTCTTTACCCAATGCATTGGAGCGCTATCAGGGTGCACCCTTAAATTTGCCTTTATTATCATGTGAGCCACATATATCATCACCGAACATTTCATAAATAACCCATATAGCATAAAATAAATGGGTTTCATTTCATAATCATAACGTTTATAAAATGATTTAAAGACATGATCTTTACGTTACTTTAAACCCACGAAAAGGGAAAGCGGGTATCATGTATGTAAATCCAAGAATTTAAAATAGAACATTTTTAAATATATGTGAATACCCCTATAGAAATAGTAGCTTTGAGTATTCACTTTATAACATAAAATAATTTTGAGAAAAGAGAGGCATTTTGAGACGAAAATTCTGCAGCATAACGGCTATGTTACACGGTTTTAGAAAACATTGAAAAGAGAGGGGACATGGGTCGAACAATCATAATTGACTCATAAAATAGTATAGGGACAGAATAAGAAGTATATATGGACATGGTGATGAAATTTCAGGGACATACCATTTGAAATGAAAAACATGGAAGGAAGACAAAAATTTGATTTCTCTTATGAAAATTCGGCAGCCTAACGGCGTCACTTAAACATCAACAAAAATGAAATTAATAGATAAAATAGGGTATCTCATCATATGATCATAAGAGATCAGTATGATAGATATAGAGATCATACCCCAACATAATAAAAAGGAACTTTAAATATTTGACATGAATATCGAACTTGTAAAATGAGAAGGGTGAAAGAATCACTTAAAAATTCGGCAGCCTAATGGCGTCACTTAAACTTCATCAAAAATGAATTGAATAGATAAAATAGGGTATCTCATCATATGATCATAAGAGATCAGTATGATATATATAGATATCATACCCCAACATAATAAAAAGCAATTCGAAATATTTGACATGAAAATCGAACTTGAAAAATGAGAAGGGTGAAAGAATCACTTAAAAATTCGGCAGCCTAACGGCGTCACTTAAACTTTCATAAAACGAAATGATGAGAGTAAGAGGGGATCTCTCATCATATAAACATGAAAGGGTCAGTAATATGAATATAAAATAACATCCTCTCACATAAGAAAATGGAGCATAAAAGGAATGACATAAAAGAGATTACATTAAAAGAAAGAGAGGGGTCAGATCCCTTACCTTAAAATGTAACTCTTAAACCTCAAAGGATGGGACCTTGAGGGCTTGGGGGCACCTTGGGAGGACTCCTTGGGAGGTAATGAGACCCTAAATTCGTTGGGGAAGAGCGGGGAGTCGAATGGATGAGAGGAGGGCTTGGTATTTATAGTGAAAATGAGGGGACAAGGCATTAATGGCCAAGGGACACCTCAAAAGTGGTTTTCTCAAAAGCATGGGCCCTCCCATGGTACTTCCCATAAAGTTAGGCCACATGGGGACCCCCACACAATAATTAATCACCCTTGGCCGGACAACCCTTAAAAAAACTCATGACATCATCATGACATAGTTATGATGTCATTAAACATACCGAAACCCTAAAACTGTATTTCCACTATTCACTGAAAATTCAACTTTCTCAGAAAGATCCCAAAATTTCACCTTAATCAAATATCAATGCTCTGATTTCAAAAATGAACTCCATTTTATACAAATAATTTTCTAAATATTTTTAATTTATTTTTTAAATAAATACACTATTCACCGAAAATTCATTTTTTTCTGAAAAAACCACAAAAATTACCATAACATAATATCGGCGCTCTGAGTTCAAAAATGAAATCCATTTTATAAAAATAATTTTCTAAATATTTTTAATTTAATTTTTAATTAAAAAATACTATTCACCTGAAAAAACTAATACTTGAATAATAATTTATGAAACCGTTATTTAAACATTTTATTGAATCACATTACTTAATCAAGGTGCCTAGATTATTTTAAAACTTTATTTAAGTAAGATTACTAATGCATTTAGTCATATTACTAATCCTAATCATAAAATCACTATTCATAATTTACTATTCATCAAAAATCAAGTTGATCTTATTAGACTCCAAATTTTGTACTGAACATAATTGTAGAAGACCATTTTTTGAAAATCATTACACATTTTTAATTATTTAAGGTTTACATAAACATTTTTAAAATATCCTTTTTCTAAAATTCATCAAAAATATGCTTACGATATTTATCCGGTCATTTGAAAATTCATAAACTTCATCATAAGAAGAAATCCCAATTTTTATTTAAAACAATGTATTACACAAGGCAGTTACGGTCTCCTTACATAGCCCCTTATCACACCTGCATAGGACCTAAGTGTAAGGTGTGCTAAGGTGAGAGAGTCCGAGGGAGGCTCGACCAACATTGCCCGAGTAATAATTTCTATCAGATTGAACTTCTCGCGAAGGCGATTCTGTTCTAGCTTCACATGATGAAGTTCGGCTTAGGTTCGGTCTAGAGCAAAGTCCAATGGTGCTACCTCCTTCCCAAGTTCTGTTAGATGGGCTTCGATCGGTCCAAGACTACTAGGTGAGGCCATCGAATCTTCTTTCTATAATAATTAACCAAGATTACTTGTATTTAGAGACAATAATCAAAACATTTTGTTCAAAGCGGTCATATTGACCAATGGTCATATAACAGTCAGAACCCAATGGTCTCATTTTAATTATAATCATGTTTTTCAAATAAAACATTTTTGTTGAGTATAAAAATAAAATAAAATAACACATGAAATTAGGAAACAATATTTATTCAAAATTTCGGGCCATTACAATCTTCCCCCCTTAAGAAATTGTGTCCTCGCAATTTTAAAAATTGGGTTTTGAAATTTCATTGAAAGTCCCACATCGAGAAAAGAGTCTGTGACACCATTACTTTATATGAAAGAAAAGGAAGTACAAAGGCCACCCGAGTTTACTAATACTAGGATTCCATGTAGGAAACATGGACATGGAGGAGAAAACAAAGGGTCACGTCCTAAAGGAGAGTGATAGAAAACATGATTAGGAGGAAGTTAACCACCAGAAAATCCCAAAATTATGATGTGTGCAAGTGGTATTTGATTACTTAGTAGGAAACGTAAACCAACAAAATTTTTGTTTTATATTCCTTTTGATAATTTTGAGGAATTAATTTACTAAATAGAACAAAAACATAAGAAAATATACCTACCTTCATGTAGAGTTTCATCCTTTAATAAGTTTCTACCAAAACTAATCTTTTCGCCAAATGATGAGCATTCAAAACTACTTGGTCTCATCAAAACACAAGAACCATCTTCTAGAGAATCACATAATCCACAAAAGATTAACTATCTATTTCTTCTATCATTAAAAATTATCCCAAAAATAGAAAGGGTAAGGTAAAACAACTCTTCAAAAAGAAATAATCCCATATGAAGGGAAACTATTTTTAAATCTCTAAAGTTCCATGGTACTACCCAAAGTTCATCATAGACCATCTTATAAATAACGGTCCTTAAAATTCCTCAAAATAAACCAAACTAAGATTGAAACCCAAATACAAGAGGGATTTGATAACATAGTCTTCCAAAATAAACTTCATTGTTCATCTCTAAACAACATCAACCACTCCAAACATCTTATAAAAAAATTATCTAACCTAAACATATTTAACCCAAGATAAGTTAATCATTCCCATAAGTAACCTAAATTACTATAAGTCCACCTTAAATTCATAGATTCTTCAAATATAAGTCAACCTTACTCCTCAATGAAAATACCATTGTAATCTATTTACCTTGATCATATAGGGTCCCCAAAATAGTGAACGTCTTCCAAAATAAAAATCATATTTTAATCCCCTAATCATCTCTGTCATATTAATACGGCAATCATAGCATTTCTTATCACATTGGTTGTTGAGACATGTTCTTCCATTTCCTACCATTAACTAAGAAAATAACTATAATTAGGGGCTTAAATATTTAGCCAATAATCATGATAAGAAACTTAAAGCATATAAGGATAACTTTTAGTTGAAAAGTATACCCTAACATGTGCCCCCCTAGGTTCCCATCTAGGTTATCCATGATCATATATTCTTATGTGAATCTTTATTTTATTTTATCTGTGTTCCTTTAATAATGGTTCATACTAAGCTTATGAATTTACCAAAGCATATCCCCCGGGAGTGTCGTAACCAAGAGTGCAGCAAGCCCCGTTGTCGTGTACCAGTTCCCGTTCGAGTCTAGCTCAAAGCGGTGTTTTCGGGTTTTACCCCTATGTACATCTGTGCCAGAGCCACCTCTACCTGCTCGTATCCAGACAGGGATGTATTTTCTTGGCAACCCCTTACTCAATACTCACCAAAATACCAGGAAGATTTTCAATATTTTAACTTTTCTATAGGCTTCTTCCTAAAGTTTTCATATCCTAATTTCCACAAATAACTAAACCATCCTTTGATACCAACTATAGAATCCCTCCTTTTTATCACATAAACTTTCATTAAATTTTACAAAGCCGAGGATCTTTAAGGTTTAGTGTCTTGGAAACCAGGAACTTAAAACATGAAACAACAAAAAAAAATTCTTCTTAAACACTTGAAGGGCTTCTCCTTATGTTCATCCTAGGTTCATTACTGCATCTCAGAACCTGGGGACATACATCAAAGAAAATGGTGAGCAGAAGGCCCAGTAAGGAAAACAAGAGAAACATTTTACATGTGAACTTGAGATGCTTCAATAAGGTCATGAAAAGAACTTTAAGGCATGAGAAAGAAATCATGAGATATATCATAATAAAAATAACATTTTTCATAACTTGAAGATGTGGCTGCAACATTTAATATTGAAAATCGATTAGTTTCACCAAGGTCCATCCCCAAGGTGTCGTTAAAAATTTCCAAGGTTATTCACACGGCGTCGTTAAAATGGTCATCTCTAGAGATTAAGTCATTACCCAATGCATTGGAGCGCTATCAGGGAACACCCTTTAATTTGACTTTATTATCATGTGAGCCACATATATCATCATCAAACATTTCATAAATAACCCATATAGCATAAAATAAATGGGTTTCATTTCATAATCATAACGTTTTAAAAACTGCTTTAAAGACATGATCTTTACGTTACTTTAAACCCATGGAAAGGGAAAGCGGGTATCATGTATGTAAATTCCAGAATTTAAAATAGAACATTTTTAAATATATGTGAATACCCCTGTAGAAATAGGAGCTTTGAGTATTCACTTTATAACATAAAATAATTTTGAGAAAAGAGAGGCATTTTGAGATGAAAATTCTGCAGCATAACGGCTATGTTACACGGTTTTAGAAAACATTGTAAAGAGAGGGGACATGGGTCGAACAATCATAAATGACCCATAAAATAGTAGGGGGACAGAATAAGAAGTATATATGGACATTGTGATGAAATTTCAGGAACATACCATTTGAAATGAAAAACATGGAAGGAAGACAAAAATTTGATTTCTCTTATGAAATTTCGGCAGCCTAACGGCGTCACTTAAACTTCAACAAAAATGAATTGAATAGATAAAATAGGGTCTCTCATCATATGATCATAAGAGATCAGTATTATAGATATAGAGATCATACCCCAACATAATAAAAAGGAACATTAAATATTTGACATGAAAATCGAACTTGAAAAATGAGAAGGGTGAAAGAATCACTTAAAAATTCGGCAGCCTAACGGCGTCACTTAAACTTCAACAAAAATGAATTGAATAGATAAAACAGGTTCTCTCAACATATGATCATAAGAGATCAGTATGATAGATATAGAGATCATACCCCAACATAATAAAAAGGAACTAGAAATATTTTACATGAAAATCAAACTTGAAAAATGAGAAGGGTGAAGGAATCACTTAAAAATTCGGCAGCCTAACGGCGTCACTTAAACATTCATAAAACGAAATTATGAGAGTAAGAGGGGATCTATCATCATATAAACATGAATGGGGAAGTAAGAGGAATATAAAATAACCTCCTCTAACATAAGAACATGGAGCATAAAAGGAATGACATAAAAGAGATTACAGTAAAAGAAAGAGAGGGGTCGGATCCCTTACCTTAAAATGTAACTCTTAAACCTCAATGGATGGGACCTTGAGGGATTGGGGGCACCTTGGGAGGACTCCTTGGGAGGTAATGAGACCATAAATTCGTTGGGGAAGAGTGGGGAGTCGAATGGATGAGAGGAGGGCTTGGTATTCATAGGGAAAGTGAGGGGACAAGACATTAATGGCCACGGGACACCTCAAAAGTGGTTTTCTCAAAAGCATGGGCCCTCCCATGGTACTTCCCATAAAGTTAGGCCACATGGGGACCCGCACACAATAACTCATCACCCTTGGCCGGCCAACCCTTAAAAAAACTCATGACATCATCATGACACAGTTATGATGTCATTAAACATACCGAAACCCTAAAACTGTATTTTCACTATTCACTGAAAATTCAACATTCTCAGAAAGATCCCAAAATTTCACCTTAATCAAATATCAATGCTCTGATTTCAAAAATGAACTCCATTTTATGCAAATAATTTTCTAAATATTTTTAATTTATTTTTTAAAATAACTACACTATTCACCGAAAATTCATTTTTTCAGAAAAAACCACAAAAATTACCATAACATAATATCGGTGCTCTGAGTTCAAAAATGAAATCCATTTTATAAAAATAAATTTCTAAATATTTTTAATTTAATTTTTAATAAAATGAAACTATTCAGCTGAAAAAACTAATACTTGAATAATAATTTATGAAACCGTTATTTAACCATTTTATTGAATCACATTACTTAATCAAGATGCCTAGATTATTTTAAAACTTTCTTTAAGTGAGATTACTAATCCCTTTGGTCATATTACTAATCCTAATCAGAAAATCACTATTCATAATTTACTATTCATCCAAAATCAAGTTGATCTTATTAGACTCAATATTTTGTACTGAGCATAATTGTAGAAGAGCATTTTTTAAAAATTATTACACATTTTTAATTATTTAAGGTTTACATAAACATTTTTAAAATATCCTTTTTCTAAAATTCATCAAAAATATGCATACTATATTTATCCGGTCATTTTCAAATACATAAACTTCATCATAAGAAGAAATCCCATTTTTTATTTAAAACAAAGTATTACACAAGGCAGTTACGGTCTCCTTACATACCCCCTTATCACACCAGCATAGGACCTAAGTGTAAGGTGTGCTAAGGTGAGAGAGTCTGAGGGAGGCTCGACCAACATTACCCGAGTAATAATTTCTATCAGTTTGAACTTCTCGCGAAGGCGATTCCGTTCTAGCTTCACATGATGAAGTTCAGCTTGGGTTTGGTCCAGAGCAAAGCCCAATGGTGCTACCTCCTTCCCAAGGTCTGTTAGGTGGGCTTCGATTGGTCCAAGACTACTAGGTGAGGCCATCGCATCTTCTTTCTATAATAATTAACCAAGATTACTTGTATTTAGAGACAATAATCAAAACATTTTGGTCAAAGCGGTCATATTGACCAATGGTCATATAACAGTCAGAACCCAATGGTCTCATTTTAATTATAATCATGTTTATCAAATAAAAGATTTTTGTTGAGTATAAAAATAAAATAAAATAACACATGAAATTAGGAAACAAGATTTATTCAAAATTTCGGGCCGTTACAAGGTTCTTTCACTACCATCACCACCAAGAATCCAATGTTAGGATTCATAATCTAGAAGAAGGGGCTGAAGACAGGCATAATATTTGGAGTTGAACTTGTTAGAAACTGTTGGAGGTACACTCTTCTCCCTCCTCCATGCTTGAGGTATCACTGGGGTTTTGTGAGGAATCATAGTAACATGTTTCAGTGTTGTTCAATTTAGCTTTTAATTCACAGGAAAGAGGGGTCCTTCCCCAAAAAATATACATTCTTCTTATATGAGATAGAACATTTATGGAGAGATTGTGTCGCCCAAAGATGATAATATAATTGTGTGGTGGATGAGTCTTTGTGAATTGTTCATTCTTGGAGAATTTGTGTAGTGGATTGTCGTTGTAGGCCCTAAATTTATTGTGGAGTTTTTTCTACATAACCTAATTTTTCATGGAATGTCACTAGTTGGTGTAAAGGTGTACTTGGTTTGTGGATTACTCTCCTTCCAAGGGAAGTGATAACAAGTGGGTTATGCCACATGTTTTCTATGTCAAGATTCTTATCGTTAATTTATTTTACTCACCTTCCCTTTTTGTTGGTTTCATTGTGTGATCAATGTCCACTTTGATACATCGGTTATCAAGTATAGGTCAGAGTGACAATGACCCATAGAATAGAACAACATCACTCACAATATGGGCCCAAAACATTGACAGTAAAATCCATTGTGACGAAATATACTTGGATGATTCACCAGATTGATATTCCGAAACAGGGAATCACGAAACCCTATTACAAGGGAAAAAATATTTTAGTCATGTCATGGGATATAGAGGTTTGGTTGGGGAGGAAATCAATCACCGGATATTCATTGGGGAATTTGAGATCATGTAAAGAGATGGTGATGTTTCTTATTAGATTTCCCATGCTCCAATTAACGTATAGGGCACTTAAAGTATCTAATGTGTCATAACTGAGGAGATATGTGCATGTTCCTACACACATCATTAGTAGGAAGATACCCTAGGAAGAAGAACTATCTGATTGGATCATATGCTATGGTAGGACAAAAACATGATGGTTTTCCTAGGTGTGGGAGATCAATTTGTGAGTTATGTATCCCAAGTTGTTTCCTTAGTTTATTCTTTGCAAGGATTATTATATTGAACGATGGAATGATGTAGTTTCCCAGTTTTTCCTTGTAATACTTTGAAATATTTCTAGGATTATTTTCAGAGAATGGAACTGAGACAATTTGCAATTATAAGCCGTAGTGGGACCATAAATAATTTTATAAAAATATTATGTATATTTTATAATATGAATGAAAAGTATACTAGATATCATTTAAATGGTATCATAGATCAGAAATCCAAGGGAACAGTTTACTTTAGAACATGCCACATACCCTATTCAGGGAATAAACATTATCGAAGAGGGAATTCTATATAAAAGGTCACCCAGAGGAAAATATTATGTAATAAAATTATACTTAATAATTTCATTTCAATAGTTGAATCAAATAACATTGAAATGGTGACTCAGATTTGAAATCAGATACCACCATTGGAATTTTAAAGGGGGTTTTTCCTAGGTGGAACATTAAATAAGGGTCCACGAGAATTATAGATTCTATGATGAGAGGAGCTCCTATAAATAGTTATTTAATGATTTTGGATTATGGTTATCCATAATCCCTTCAATCTATACTAATTCTATCTATCCTCTATCTCTAAAAATAGTTATTCATCAAATTGAGGTTAAATCTCTACTGAGAAATTGTTGTATTGAGGCAGGCTTATAATGGATGTCCCACCAACAACCGAAGAACGAATCGAGGTACAATTCATCACTTTGGATATCCATTTGATTTTTTTCTATGAAAAATCCACATTTTATCAATTATTAATTCACTTTGATTATAAATCATCGATGGCTATAGTATCACAACCATAAATATGGGTTCAAAACCGAGATGTTATCCAAAATATGTCTGTTTTTTGTAGATATTCATCTCCCACATTTAGAAACATCAACTCATCATTAGATCATAAATATACTGTTGGAACTATGATGTTATTGATGTAAGGAACACTAGTCTGTTATCATATCTGATAATGGGAAATTGGATGAGGTGTGGTGGTCAAGATAATGTACCACTTGATCATGGAACTGAATGCGGCCAGTCATGGCTAGTGATGGTGAGCTGTATAGAGGCGGCTGGTTGAGAGGTGGAATGATGGGGCTCTGGCGCAACTAGGTTTAGAGGAAGAAGGATAGTGCTACATCAAGACAAACAATGTCATAGGTATATACTAGGGTGTGATGGTTCATTACATATAGAATATGAAGATGTAGGGAGCTCCTCAAGTTGATGGAGGGGGTGCGGCAACCGCAACGTGAGACCCTAGGTGGTAGTGACCTAGGTGACGTGCATCACCACATGGACGTTGTCATCTATCCAGCTAGCCAGCGAACCAATATTAGAGGGCCATAGAGGAATGAGTGGATAGTGGAAGGTGGTAAGTGGGATAGAGAATCTAACTAGACTGATTAGAGTGGGCCTACATAAGAGGACGGTTCCAGCCCAAATGGTTTAGAGCGGTTCAAATTGGGCCAAAATGGATTTAAAAATCCAGATCTTCTGATCCATGCATTCTATTGACCTGCCATATGTGGCCACACATCCCAATCATAGGGAAAGAAAATTTTAGAACATTGTAGGACTATTATTTCTTGGTATGTGAGTTTTAATATCAAAATTAATAATTTTAATAATATTTTTATTACATTTATTTGGGGTTTTTGTATCAAAAATATCATCTAAATGTAACATTTTCTTAAAGTGTCATCAGTATTAGCAAGAACATAGTATTTTTGGATCATTTCAGGAATACATTCATGTGTTTTAACTAATGTTGAGGTGTGGGTCCCATGAGACTCATTTCACACATGTTGCGATGAAATATTGTTTTTTACTTGGTATCTGTTTCAGATGAATGAGTGGTTGATTCCATTTTTTTTAAATGAGGATATCACTATTGTGATCTATATAATTGCTTCGAAATCGAGTCATAGGGCCCTACCGGAATCCACTCGAGTACAACTAGATAACACAATTTTTTTTCATTATATGCCCCGTTGGGTAAAATTAGTAGTCTATCCTTGGCGTTTTTCTACTAGGATCGTAGAGGATACATATGTTTGGATGTGTGGTGCCTTTTTCCTAATCTCATTATTTGTGGAAACATGAATTAAATATTAGTAGAAGATCGTTTTACCTATGTTTGAATGGTACCATTGGCTTAGATTAGCATCCAGTCCTATGAGAGTGAAGAAGATATATGTTGAGATGCCTTAAAATTTTATTCGGTCATTTGAGGATATGTGTTAGTTAAATTACTTTTTTGTCATCCAAATAAATATCGTGCAGTGTGCACTCGATATCCATTTTGGCTAAACATGCTATGTATGTTGGGATTACACTGATATGCCTAGGGGTACTTATTCGCAATTTAGTACTTGATAATGGCTAGGTATTGGACCCTGCAATGAGGTGGGGTCATTCATTGTGTGGTCCCCCATGTGTCCTATATCACTTTACGAATCTTCAATATCTCGTATCATCTTATTATGAACATGGATTTTGGAATGCGAGTAGCCTATCCAGTGTTTTTTCCATGTAGTGTTTGATGATTTCCTCTGTAGTGTTTTTTGAGTTGTGATGATATATGTCCCAGGCATGACTCATTTTTCAGTAGATATCCGATGATGGCTGTGATCATAGGTACAATCCAGCATGGATGGCTACTGTTTGTCAATGATTTATGAGAGGTACCATCGAGTAGGGATGACTAGTATTACTCAATGATTTTTAAGAGATACCATCTAGTAGGGATAGATAGTGTTCCTCGATGAATTCCAAGAGGTACCATCTTTCATTAATGAGAAATATTCGTCGGTGCTTTTTGAGAGGTACCCTCTAGCAGAAATAGACAATGTTCCTCCCTAATTCATGAGAGATAACATCTAGAAGGGATGACCAAATAATTTTTGGTCTCACCTCCTTCTTGGTAGGGTAGTGGTCCCTCATGGGGTTTTTGGGCATTCCTCTAGCTGTGATGTTCAGTGGTACCTAATGGTAGTTTTGGGAATCCCTCTAGTGGGGCTGGGTTGTGGGTCTCATCAATGATGCTTGTTTGGCAGTACCCTCTAGTGTGATATAGAAGAGGGTCCCCATTGAATTTCATGTGATGAGCCCCCAATGTACTAAGGGACAATTACCAAGTTATTATAGTGGAACCCTCCATCTGAGCTAGGAATGGGTCCTCAACCATGATACATAACCTCTCAACTGTGTGACATTGGAAAGGCATGCTTTGACATAAATTTATATTCCTGAGGAAGAGAAATTCTTTTCCCATCAAGATGCGACCCTCTAACGTGGCCTAAAACTATGAGGGAGAGACAGTGCTACCTAAAGATGGTAGTATCAAGGAGTTCTGATTGAGTACCATAGTATTGCAGTATATTGTAGAAATGTGCGATACGAGGCATAAATGGTGGATAATTTTTTGACAATTGGATACTGACATTATTGGTGTGAAATGTGACATGAAGATCCCCCTACTATCTTATTTGGGTTTCTTTGACTGACCATATATATATATTAATATATTATTTCTATTTCGAACTCATAGTGTTTTGGTTACACATGTTCTGGGAAAGGTGATGACACACGAGGTATTTGATGTATTTTCCATGTCCAGATTCTCATGGTTTGATGAGTCTACTATCATGATATTGGTAGATATGACTCGATAAGAAGTTCATTTTATCACAACATCTACATACATCAATTCAGATGAGAGTACATTCACTCACATGTGGGGTTGAGCTGCACTCCTTTAAATATACCTTGAAATAACTACAATTTCCCCTTTTTCATAGTATCTGTTATGGCTCCCCCTTCACCATTCAGGGCATATTACTATGTATTTTTATACTCCCCAATGCATGGGATTTCCCTGAAAATTTTAAGCCTTATGCAGATGACAGAATGGTTTATTGTGATATCATGGGATCATAGGGATACAGGTTACTGGACAATATACGGTGGTCATATATTGGAATAAAGGACCGGACTGTTAGTTTTCTGATAGTTTGTGGAACTTTTCTGACTAGGTTTGTATTTTTCCATTTTCCCATTCAGTTTATTCTATTGTACTTTTACACTTTAGGGTTCATGCATGATTGGATTATTTATATTAGTGTTTCATCATTTATTACATTCCCTCATTACTTTTACAATGAGTTGGCTACGTTTTTGGGTACAGTTTCAGACTCAAAGGTTTCCCCATGTATTTTTTCTTTTGGTTCTTGTTTCCTCCCCCAATAATATATATATAGTCTTAGGGGAGTTGTTAATCAATCCAAGACATGGGTTGGGTCAAGAAATGTTTAGTACGAACTATTCCCAAGATATGATAGATTATAGAGAATAAATTACTAATTCCATAATGTTTTACTTATAAAGGATTTGTAAAAAGCATGAAATGGAAGAAAATTTCATGTTCTTAGCTAAAAATTCAAGGATTCCTTCTATAACCAAGGACTTCAAGAAATAGGTAAGACCTATAAAGGAGAGGACTCCACTTTATGACCCATTTATGGAGTAGAAGGTAGATTTATTCAGTTCAATGGAATGAGGGGTCCAAATATTCATGAAATATTTAAATCTAATGAAACTATTCACTTTGTTCATGGACAATAATTTAATGATCTAAAAGAAATTCAAATTTTACCTCAGTTTTCCCTCAGTCTAGGATTTACCAGGGATACTCTTCCACTTTACCTCCCAATTTTCAACAATTTTTTATGTCTCATAATAATGATTTGAAACACCTCCTAGGAGTTGTTTTTTAGGAATATCACCATCAGACTGTAGATGGATTGTCATATTGTTTTCCTTCTATTATACTTCGAGAATTTCATTATTCCTCATATTAAATCCATTAAACTTATAATGGTATTGGAAGAGAACAAATGTAACCCCCTCCTAAATCTTGATCAATTATTTTTTATTTGTAATTTTGTATTTGAGGGGTCCTAGATTCATTATTATTCGGATAATATATAAAAATTTCTATAATATCAACTTTGGGATAATTCTTATGAAATGTTTATTTCTGGAATTTTATAATCTATTTTGTTATTTTTTATACTTCCTACTTTTAATATGTATATCATGGATTCATGATACTTAATTGTGATAGTTAAAATTTGTATATTGTGCATGTATACCATATATTGATATTGTGAATGATCTCTCTTGATTTATATGTTGATATTACATGGGATATCATGATTAAACATTTGAAATAAATTTTATTCCATGAATTTTTATTATCAAAATTAGGGAGGTTGTTGATCTCTTGATTTTTATGATCCCAAAATCATGATTCAATGGAAATGAATGAAATTTTAGTTTCTATATAAGTAATATATATTATGAGAGAGGTGAAAAAATGTTTCTAAGTATGAGTCATGATTGTTATTAAGACAGCATCAGATATCACAACGACATGATTTCATTATGTTGTACTGAATAATATACACTGTCTCAAACACTGTTAGTTAGAACATCATATGTATGTCAAGAATATTGAAAACAAATTTAGGTAATTACAAGATAACTCTAAATGGGGCCCCACCAATGTCATACCACAAATATTTAATTTTGGATATGTATTAGACATTGTGAGATCACACAATGTGAGAACATGCACAACTAGTTGAGACACCACTAATATTGTTATAATTTGGATAATTTTAAGACACTTTCAATATCATACTGCCAGAACAACGTACCACCAGAGTGAGACACCATTAGGCATTGAGTACCATCTCTCTAAGAAACCACAACTATTTTCATAATTTCACTTCTTGATTTAGATTATTCTAATTAATATACTTATTAAATTTAATTCCACTTATTATTATAATGATTTTTTAATTAATTATTGATACAAAGCATTGTAGTTGTTGTCAGAATGTGTAGTATGAGGATGAAGATGATCTGAATATTATCTTTTTTGATGCTAAAAAATGTGTACCACAATCCATCATTAACAATATAAGAAATAGTATATGAAGTGGAAAAATAAATAGCTAAAATCTCAAACATTCAAAAAACAAGTAGAGATAAAAAAATTTGAAAACAATAAGGGAAAACCTATTATAAGCACATGACTAAGAGTTAAAACTACATAATCCCATTTAGTAGTTTCCACAAAATAATAAACATGGTTATGAGACAATCTATTTTCGTAATGTTTTAAATATTACCTGACTCAAGCATCATGACAAAGTGAAATCAATTGACACAAGTTGTATTCTAATGGACCAAACATTTCTAAACTCTATTATTTTTTATTTCTCTATTATGTATACTTATTTTACAATTTGATCAGTTTTTTCTATACTCAGTTTTATATACACACATAGAATCCTATATTGAACTAGAAGATAACGAGATATATTCTATTTTTTTTCAAAATCCAATAATCCCACAAATAATAGTGGTATACATCCTTATTTGGAAATTTTATTTTTTATCCCACATATAACTATGGAGGAAGTCATCTGTGATGTGGAAAATTTTAAGCTTTTATATAATTCATTCCATGTTATGGATCATATTGTTCATTTTAAATGAAAAATGTGGTGGTGGTTGAGCACCATCTGGAGAGTATTAAGCCTCACATTTTGAATTATCATCCTTAATTCATTAATTTATATATGTGATTTAATTTTTTTTACGTTATTTCCTATTAAAAAATTATATTTTTTTAACTATTATAAAAAAATATACATTTATAGCTATGTTAATTTTTGTTCACATCGAATTTTAATCATGTAATGTGATTTAAAAGGATCAAATAATATTTTATAATATTCATCATATACCTGACCAATATATTTCAAAAAAATTACGAATGATATATATCTATATAATAATACATAATTTGATAAAATGGGATATATTTAAAAATATTAAGAATTTCAATTTAATCCATTTTTTTAGAAATATTTAATGGGTACTCAATTCTTTCTCTTTTTGAGATACTCACCCCACCCAATACATTACATGGTGTAATTGATGAATTTTAAATTCATCAAATCATAACCAAAGGATGAAATTTTGTTTATAAAACAGAAACATATAAATTAAGTATACATCCTTGTACTATTTAATAGTAAAATAAATCATCAACATTATGAAATGGATAATTAAAAAAATTCAGTTCATTTACCTTCAATATGTTGAATCATACGGTATATAAATCTTCTCATATTTATTAGTTTGAGGTTTTTAATAATATATTGATCATTCAAATTTCCTATTATCAATGAACTAAATCATTATGTAAAAATTAATCAAAATATTTATCAATTATAGAATCCTTGATTATTGAGATTTTGTGTAAATTGTAGGGACACAAATTATTTAAGGTGAGGAGTATGTGAAAACCACAAAATTATAAAATAATATAATTGTTTTACGTTTTATGTTTGAAACAAAAACACATAGAAAAAAAAAGAAATATATAATATTGATAAATTATTAAAAAATTGTTTTTATATATACTCAATCTCTTCAATAGCCAGCAATGCCCACAACAACAGGATTAAAAACAATAACTACCAACTAATTAAATTTTTATCAATGAAAATTTTATCCTAGAAATTACATTTTTTTATATGAATTGGAATAACTACATTTGAAAAAATATATTCCTACAGAATTATATTTTTAATAGATTTATTATAAATGAAAATAATAATCATTTTAAAAATAATTTTATTTACAAAAGAAGTATTTTTTCTAAAATGAGGTTTATCTCCTATTGTGAATATAATTACATTTAAATTATAGAAATTAGATAAAATTTATTTTAAAATTTCAATAGTATATTTATTATGATTATATCGTAATTATTGAAGGGTTATTTTTTAAATTGTTTCATTTTGTGTCTAATGGTAAAAAATACTCTTATTTATTTTAAATCATTCCTTTAAATAAAATTATTTTTAATGATATATTATTTTTATAATTTAATTAAAACTGATATAATGTTTATTATGTATAGATTATTAATATATACTCATTTGAAATATTTTTAATTGAAATTTGAGATAAAAAAATAAACTTTTGAACATTTCCTCCTCAAAAACCCTCTTTCTCATCACACATGTGAGATTAATTTTAAATTAAAATTTTATGATAATATTAATTTAGTTTCATAAAATATATTATATTGTTGTAATAATAATAAATTATATTATCTAATAATTTTTAATTTATTTTTTATCCAAATGAATAGAAATAAATTTATTAAAAAATTAACATGATTATGTTAAAATTGGATTTATTATGTGTTAAACTAAGAAAATAAATTATAAGGTGGTGTATAAACTTTTGTAAATTCTAATTCATGGGCATATTTACCCAATATCACATTCAATTCTTGATAATAATCCATTTTTAACATTTTTTCATTGGAAAATCTTGGGTTCTACATTTTCATTCAAAAAATTACATGTCTTCCACTCATCACACATTTAAAAGGCAATCCCTCTCCTCTCTTATTTACATATTAAAAGTAAATTTTCAAGACAATACCTATAAATATCACTTCAACACGGGAATATTATAATCATATAGTCATTAGTTTTTCTAAATATCCATATCAGAAAGGGTATTTTCAAATACTAATGAGGATACCAGAAGAAGAGGTAGCATTTTTCAATGAGAGTTTTTATATTATTTCATCCTCCACCATAATTAAATATAATTAAAACATGTTTATATAAAAAAATTATTATATTACAGATACAATGGTGTTTTTATTGTAATGGAATGACAATAAACCTTCTCTAATTATCTCAAATGGGTTACAGAATCATCACTCTTCTGTACGACAAAGTACCGCCTCATGAACCAATTTCATTAATTTTATCATTATCACCCATCATGGTGGAATATGATTAATGATATAATGTATATATAAGATATGTATATAATTTTTATATTTTTTATTAAGTATATAAAATATACATTGTTTCACTATGATGGATATATGATTCCATAGGTGTTTATAACATATTACTGTCTTGTGAAGAAATTTGATTCATCCTTCACTAACACATAACATAGATGTTGATAAAGATAAATTTTATGAATATAAGTAATATAATTCACACAATAATGATATTATGGTAATATATATCATTATAAAACGAAAAATTGTCATTTCATTTTCTACATTGAAACATGATAAGATAGTTCATGTATGTGTAGACAAACAAATTCACAGAGTGATGTTACTCTATATTAATCACCTCAACAAATGGATGATATGGATAATAATATTATTGTAAAAAATATAGTGTTTTTAATGTTATTATCATTCAATAAAAACAATTTATTACTTAACTCATTTACATAATGGTCATTAAAAATGGAAATGTTACTCATGAGTACATTTAGTCCACCGTATCCATTAGAGTAATGTATTTAATTTTTTTTAATAAAATATTATTTATATTATAATTATAATTTATGTATAAATATTAATATTATTTAATAATTATTAATCATATGATGATAAAATTATATAATATGCACAAGAATTGTATTTTTTATGACATAATTCTTAGGTTAAAACAATGCAACTAACTCCTGAAACATCGAAATAATTAAAGTTTATTACATAAAATTTGGTAATATGTTATAAAAGTATATTATTTGATTTTTAAAATATTAATATTGTTCTGGTATAAGTAAAAAAACATTCAAAAACCATATTACAAGAGGTAAAATAATATTTAATCAAAAAGATATGTGTGGTAAAGGACATCATGTGAATTTCCCTTAATTAAGGAAAAATTTAGCATTATGCACCAAATTTCATCCATATGGTTTGTATGCTAACCCCTGAAATATAATATCATTATTATTTCATGCTTAATGGGTCTTATGATTCAAATTAAATTATAAAATCCAAGCGCATTTTATTTGAAAATTATAAAGTGATAAATTTTATTGTATAATCCTTCATTCATTTTTTATTTTTAACTTTATCTTGAATCAATCACTTTTTTTGTGATCATTATTCATTGGAAATTAAATTTATCAAAATTATTTTAATTGGACTATTATTTATATGACCATTTCATATACCATATAACAATTTATCAAATACAATATTCTTTGAATGATATTGGAATAGTAGGGAAAATATTGATAAATTAATATCCTTCACATAATTTAGGTATTTAATTATAATTTATGTTAATTTAGAAAATAAATTTATCAATCTATATTTGAAGAATGCTTTGGAACTATAGGGATGAGTGGGGCCTGGTGTCATATATCCCCTTAATGAAACTATAGGACTCATGGGACACATCAATTGGATAAATTAAATGGGTTTATAGCTGTAGTTTTAAACTGTATTGTTCGAGGTCTTCAAAATATGTGTTTCATGGTTCTTGATATAATGGTTCCCTATAATTAATCATTTCCTCCATTGATAATTTTTTTATTATTCATGTGATTTTCAAAATGAAATTTTATCCGGATGAATTTCATTTTAATATTATTCATTCAATAGCATGAGTGTTTTATTATTTGACATTATATATTTGTTAATATTTTCTGATTCATGATAGCCAATGCAATATGTTACCCTTACTCATAATTTTATTTCTCTCTTATTTTGTTTCCTCTTATTTTAAATAAAAAATAGTTCATTTTATGATTTTTCATGGATTTAGTTAATTTTAAACTGTTATATATTTTGTTTTATTTTATTTTTCAAATTTAATATGTTTATCGTGTTGGTATTTGGATAACTTAAAAGGATAAGTGTTCAGTTACATTGTATTTGACCATTTCTATCTATGTAAATGTAATTTAGTCATAACCATCAGGCTACTGAGGTTAGGGTCATTATAGATTAAATTTAAATCTCAACATGGGATGACTGTCGTGTCACTTAGTATTTCACCTCTATGAATAACATTATAATTGATTGAATGATAGGGGAAATGGATTTCTAGATTTATAATTGAAGATATTTGATAATTATTATCAAATTTATTCTCTTTTATAGACTATCAATTGGATTTCATTATTTTTTACAATTAGTCTCCAAGTGTATTAACTTGATTTTGAAGTTACAGTATTATTTTTTGATTAAAATGTATTCCTATTTTTTCGGTACAATTGACTATGTTCTTATGCCCTCTATTTATAATCTATGTCTTGCTGACCCATCCTTTCATTATTTCATATGGATCAATGGAGATGAGGGGGGGGGGATTTTGGTGGTGTTAAGAATACTATATGGGTGTTTTGGCATGTCAAATGGTCTCCAAGAGCTAGGGGTGTTTGTGGAGGATATAATTTCTTATTTGTAATGATGTTTTATTATACCCCTACTATCACCATGAATGGAAATTTTATTTGGTAGTACTCTTTTTCCTTCTTTTCATCAAATAAAAAGTGGAATCCACAAATTTCCTAATGAGGCAATGGAATCAAGTATGGTTCCTTGAGGGATGACCATCCAAATGAAAATAATTCATCATCAAATACATTATCTTGGGGATTGATAGTAAAAAAATCACTGTAAATAATCACTAGTGTAATCCATTTTTAGTCTATAATATTGAAGACAATGACTGTAGTTAGGATGTTATGGAAGTCTCAGTAGCAGTTATAAATGATTTTTGAACAAAATACATGGTAATCCATTTTCATGGATTTTGACATGAGGGAAAAAGATTTTTTTTATTTTTATATGGGGTATTACATTGATTTTTAATTAAATCATTTCTATTTATTAACTAATCCAAACTATTCTTATTATTAATACTTAAACATGTATATTCCCTATTGGAACCAGGTATTTATTCAAATATTTCTATCATCAATTTTTCATTCATGATAATTATTGTCTAGGTAAAATTTTTGTTTACATTACTTGGTGAATAGTGATTGAATCCTAATGTTTTTAAACCCCAGTTGATGGGTAATATACACATATTTTTGAGATAATTTTAATACATATATTTTTATTATTTTGATATATTATTCTTTTCTAGTAATAAAGAAAAAAATTGGTTCCATATTTTGGATATTTATTTAGAATGGTTTGGTGTTTGTTTCTGGATTCTATGCTTTGAATACCCCTCTACGTACTTTTTTCTATTAAATCTAGTGGTGTGTAAAACTATATTATCCATTAATGTGAAAAGAATATTGAAATTGTAAATTAATTTATGGGATTCATTACATATCCTATTATTTCTACATGAAATCATAATTTTATCATGATTTATTTCTTTGGGTGATGATATAATGAACCTTAAAAAAATGAATCATATTAATCAATGAACAACTATTTTAATAATATATATATCATGTCTTTCAACCATAGTATCTCTTTTAAATTATTATTCTTGTAATTTAATAATTTTTTATATAGCTATTTTATTCATTTATCTAGTTTAACAAGTATTATGTTGACATGGTTACTGAATATAAATCTAGTAAAATTTCTTGTATAAAGAATTAAAGATTCAATTTTAAAAGAAATGTTCTATTTTAATTATAACAAAATTAATGTGACAATTTATTCCAGTTAAATAAATATATTATCTATTATGATAACTGGTGTTTTACAAATATGATGACTTTGGTATGCTTATTGGTGAAATAATAAACATGCATGTGTTTTGAGAATCTTATTCCATAATTTTTTTGAAACTAGAGGTTCTGATTTGAATCCTCATTACATTTTTTTATATTTTAATTTTTTATTCAATAGCTAAAAAATTATTTTATCTATTTTATTATGGACTTTGGTATTTAATGGAAAAACTTAAATAACTTTCTTTTGATGAAATATTATGATGATGTAGTGAGACTCCATGGAGACCCATTGACGGAAATCATTGATAATGCTCATCATTTTTCTATAGAGTGAGAAGAGGAAATCATAATTATTTTGTGTATCAGTTGTTATTGAGAACTACATTCCACACACACATTGATGGCCAAACAAAGTAAACTATCTAGACACTTAGAGACATGTGACGTTCTAGATTCCTTGATTTTGGATGTTTAGGGATTAGGCACATTTTTTTGGTTGAGATTTCTTAAAACAATATTAATTTACTCTACAAATTATATTTCATAATATGAATATTTTTATGTTCATCCCTTACATTGTATGTTGTTCTAGATATGTTTTGGTGGTTATGAAACTCTTAGGATAGTTCAAGTGAAAATACAAATAGAGCTAGTTCATGTGATTGAAGATAGGATAATAAAATATCATTATCATCATAATTCACAGGCCATCCATAAAATACCATTTTCATTTTCCAGAGATGATCACATGTTCCTACATGTGAATAATCATCTTGGGTAGAAATGTTTTGGTGTTTGGTAAAGCTCCCCAAAACCAGCACTCCTCGATCCAGTGCTTATGGAACATAACATACAATAATTTCTTTAATATCTATCTATTATTACAATATCATTCAAGATATTCAAATCCAATGACATTATAGTTTAGTGGTTTAGATAATTAAAAAATCACTAAATAATACACATCATTTATTCTCATCTGATTGAAACTTTTTCATCACTATATATATGCTAATAAATTGAAAATTTGTCATTAACATCAACCAATTTTTTTTATAAATATATACTTATAGGTTTTTCATACATAATAGTATCTATCATAACCTGGGGAAGTAGAAATATAAAAAAAGGTTAACTTAAATTATCTATATGGGTAACCATAACATAAAATAAACATGACCTGCATGAAAAATAACATAATATCATAATGAAAATAATAAACAATGGAATAAAGGTGTACATATAAGATATCATGTGTATATTGATTAAATAATGATAAAAAAATAAGAGAATGAAAAAAAGTGATGCAGTGATAAACAAAATATATCATAAGCATAATCCGTTGCTCCCTTCCTTTTTAACATATCATTGTTGTCTATTATAACAACCCACACACCGTTGGTATCTTAGATCACTACCTGCATACAACTATATCTAAAGAGATGGAATCATTAATTAATTCATTATAGGTATTTATAATTATGAGCTCACTAATAAAATAAAGGTAAATATTTGAATGTGTGTCAAATGGTTTCAATAAACATGTCATGAAATCCACATGATATATAATGGGTTATATAACCTTTTCATGTGGTTCCCTAATATATAATTATTTATTTTCTATATAGTCATATATTGATAATCCCATTGGAAATAATTAAAGACCATTGAATTTAAGAATATTTATATTTAAATACATTTAAAAATATTAATACACATATGTTATTTTACACCATATAATATGTTTGTATAAACATAAATAAAATTTCTTTATTTAGTTTATGCATTGGGCGTTAAGGTTGGAATCCTTCAATCATGTAATGGTATATAGGGTATTCACAAAAAAAATTATTTGACGTAAATGATTCTTTTACAAGTCAGTGATTAGGAAAGAAAAAATCGGACATGATTCATACCATATATGTAAAATATAATTTTTTTATAAATTCAGATAAATAAGGTGGATGGTATCATTTAAAGAGTAACCTAATTCAAGCATAAATAATTAAAAATCTCATAAGAATTATGTTTTTATTTTCAAAATAAGAAATTTCATGGAACATTTAAATAGTTTTAAAAGAGTTATTTTATCAAAACATTAGAATAAGTATTTTATTTTGAAACAGTGAATGTGTATATAGGAATTCTATTAGAAAATGAATAAATAAGTTGACTGATATGTCCCAATATATTTTTCTTAAATAAAAAGTTTTTTTATAAAAGGCCACATGATGAAAGAGATAAATATAAATTAATATAGATTCTTTTAAATAAATAATATTTCTTTCAAAATTAAAAAATTGAATATGAATTTAAATGAAATTAATATCCTTAATTGAAGTGATTTGTTTTTTTGAAAAATATATATTTGGGTAGAATTATGTGTGTGTTAAATATATAATATGAAAAAAATCATAATAACGATTTAAAATACTTAATTTGAAATTACATGGAAGGAATGTTGAAGGTCAATTTATGTGAAAAATATTTTGCTTATAGATTATACATTTTATAGGTAAAACATTGAAATGGAATAAAAATATCCATTGGAAAGTGTGTGAGTTATTCATAGCATCATCATGAATTTAATTGAGGGTGTGTTTCATATAATGGGATTCTGTTAATTAAGAAATCTAATACATTTGGAGAAAATGTAAATATACAATTTTAAATGATAACGATATGGAAAAGTGTATTTGAAGATTAAAATCAAACAAATATTTAACAAAGCTCATGAAAAAGGATTGGAGTAAAGATAAATGTTACTAATTCAGTAACATTTTAATTAAACACATGTAATACATAAATTTCCATTAAATAAACATTAAATTATTTTAATGAACCTATTTCATGATTACAAAAACATCGAGAACCATATACAGTATATAAAAGTAAATTTGTTCATAATGTAAAATGTTTCTCGAAAAAGGTAGTTTCAGAACAAAAAATTCCTTTCCTTTTTCCCTAAATTGTTGATAACAGTATATATTCATATAAAAAAGGAAAAAAAATCTTAATAATCTATTTTATAAAAATAATCATCTCTATACAACTTCTATATACATCATTTATAAGTATTATCTTTGAATATATTGGTTAATTATAGAATATTTTTACCTATATATGTTAACATATTAATTTTATTTATCATGCTTTGAAATGTAAATTTTGATCCTTAATGTTTTATAACAATTTTATAATTCATATATTACATATTGATCTATAATATTAAAAATAAATTTCTATTTATAATTTTACCTAATCAATCCTTGGGATTTTTATTTATAAATCTTGAATAAAAAGCTAGAGAGATACCTATTTTAGATGTTTTTATTTAACTATGATACTATATTTTTGACTTGTTTGTATAATAATATTATAAATTTGAAAAAATTAAATTATATTTATAACTTATTATTACATATAAATAATATAATATTGTATTTAAAAATTATTCACACTATTACCATTAAAAAATATATCGGTTAGGTAGTAAAATTATGATATCATAGGCATGTCATTGTAATAAAATTAGAAATAATGTTCAATTGAATCTTGTTTATAAAATATTGAATACGATATATATATCAATTATCTATTTTTGTGTCTCATTGAACAACTTTATGTTCATATAATTTCAATATTGGACCAATTTTATTTCCATTAATAGTATTTATACTTTTTTTGTATTTATTAATATATTCTTAAATTCATTACGCTCGTAATATTATATTCATTTAAATATTATAAAATTTTACATTTTTATTTCGCATTTCATTTTATAATAGTTTAATATTGTTTTCTAAGGAAAAATATGTTTCTTTTGAAAATAAAATATCATTTTGGTGTTTTTTACATTTCCCACATATACAATTCACATAACCAATTTGGGCACATAACCAATTCACACAACCTATTCTCCCACACATCTGTCCCACATACCCAATTTCCAGTAATCATTTACCTTGAATATTTCTAGCACAACATCAGATAATGAAATAAAAATTACAATATTATTATTATGTATGAATGATAAGAAAATTATATATAGAGTATCATATAAAAATGAATACTCAATCAATCATTATCATATAATATTTTTAGTTAGAATTAATTTTTCACATTTAGTTTGAATTCTATAGTTTTCCATGAAAATTGATATTATATTTTGATTATAACTTATATATTGAAATTCAATTTAGTTTATTTTAGATTTTATTGATTTAAATTGAGATTATATTAATATAAGCCTTCTAGAAAAAATATGAATCTATAATTTTTATGGTTTGTTTTAGAAAATAGATTTTTATTTTAACATATTTTAAAATTTCCACAATTATATAAGTGAGAAATTTCACTATTTGGGAGATTATCCCATAAACATTTATTATATAGATTCATATATTATGATTTTGTTATGTGAATTTATTACATGTATTTCCAATATAGAAATTCATATTTTATATTTGAATAACTATGAATATTTTTAAATGGGAAAATATGATCTCTGTTAGGTAATACATGGAATTTAAATTTTTTTACATGTTTACTACAGATATAAATTGGGATTTTTCTATATTTACCCACTAATTATTTATAAAGAACCAAACTTGATGTGCATAGATGTTATATAACTTTTGCAGAATAATTAATATGTAAAAACAATAGACACCAAAAGACCGTATTAGTTTAGTGTCTTAGGAAAATCGGAACATAATCTTCTAATCATGGTGAAAGATCTTCAACATCTTCCATAAATATCTTCCCATTTTTATTTCTTTCCTAAAACCTTTATTTTTATACTGGGGAAAAGAAAACATAAAAAAGTTGAGGTCATATTCTCATTAAGGGAAAAAATGGAGAACATAAAAACAATCCATAAACATTTGAACATAAAAACAAGAACATAAAGCATCAAAATATTGAGCAATAACGAAAATGATGGAAGTACATAAGGCATAGATCGTAAAGGAAAATTAATCATGATAGAATAGCATTGGAATAAAACATGCAATTTTGGAAATGATTAAGCCCCTGATATGTTTTCCATAGTAGACAATGCATTGCTTCCAAGACCATCTTAGTAGACAAAGTCCTTTACTGAATCGAGTTCACTCCTCGTTCGAGTCCAGTATCACTATACCGGATTAACTTTTCATTCATGTCATGTCTATCTCAAATGATATAAATAGTTACCCAATGTATTAGAGGGAGATACAGGTCCCACTCATCTTAAAATTATACCATTCTTATGTGTGCCACGAAATCATAAATCATACATCATAGCATAACCCTTGTAATGAAAACGGTATTCTTAAACATTATGTCATCATATCATAATCCATATAAGATAAAAGTAATTCATAAATATAATTCCATAAAAATATAATCAAATAAATTTAATAATAGGGATAGAAATATAACCCTATATTATCTTAGATGGAAAATAATTTTGATAAAACACATGAACTCCATTCATGAGGAAAATATCATTTCTGCTTGAAAAACATTTTTCTTTTCTTAACATATCATAAAATTTTAAACTAAACGATGTTAGTTGAAAATAAACATAAAAAAATATAAAATAAGGTTAATTGAAATAATTTTCTCTGAAATCATAAAAATCTATTCATTTCATATAAGTAAAAAAATTATCCTCTTAATTTTGCCAGAAATGTCCAAAAGTTATTCATATGGAAAAAAAATAATGATTCCTTCCATAAAAGAATTTAAAAGTCAATGAGGTGTAAACATAACTTTAAACATACATAGAGGAATATTAAAAACTTTATGAAATCAATTTTTATTTACATGGATGGTAAATATAACCCCAGTAAATATTTACATATAAGCAATCTCAGATAAAAAAGTGACTGCAAAATTATCCCTTACCTTAGGTCCAATTTCTTCTATACGTGTCTGAAAATCCACTATAGTGGTTTTAAAATTATTATTAACTTGTAACAGAACCATAATAAAGTTTACGATATCATATATGATTCACATAAGACTTTATATTACCCATTCTTTTGTAAATTCCATGTCAAAGAAGGATTTTGGGTAAAATCGATTCATTTGTCGTAGATGTTTCAATTTGTTTTTATTAATATTATTACATATATCCTGATTTAATTAATTCAAAATGTTAAAAAATATTTATATATAATATATATTCATAATATTCATATATATAATATATTGATAAATCGAATGAAATACATCGTTCATGGAGACAGTAGGTCGTACGTATGCATGAACACTATTTTCATTTCCTTAGTAAATTGAATGGAGTTATGTTAATTAAAAATATATGTACATAAATCTAGTCTCCTTAATATTTCATATATGTCATGATTATGTATAATATATACTTTATTATCATACTTGAATGGTTAATCATGGATAATGAATCTCATCGCGTCGTGGAGACGGCAATCCGTATGTACACACGAGCGGTGATATCATTCCCATAACTATTGAATTGAATTGAATTGTATTATATAATTTATCAGAATCATTATGATGTTTTAATAATAATATATAGATATTATTTCTACCATTATACCCATCCAAGTAAGGTGGTGGTGGAAAAATAGATTACACCATGACGTGGAGATGATATTCTGTATGTACGCACACGCGGTGATTTCATTTTCCATAGGATGGATAGAAGGTGAAATAGGGTTGGTTGATATTTATAATAACATATAAATATATTAGTAATACTTATGTTATTAATTTATTATGAAAAAACAATATAAGATTATGTTGATGAAGAACAAACTTGAAGGAATCGTTAGAAGAGATTACATGTTCATCGACACACCTCCTTTAAACAACCTCTTAAAGGGATAGAGTTATTCTTTTGAGAAGACCAGAACCTCAAGAATGTAATTAGGGATGTTTAAAAGATTAATTGGAAGGGGTTGGCCGAGATTCAAGGCTCAAATTTGTGTAAATAGGAGAGGGAGGAGGTTCCCTTTTATAAGGGAGGAGAGGGGCACCATTTGAAAAACACAAAATATTATTTTATAATAAATTCATATTCGGTTTATAATGGATCAAAATTGACTTATTTCAATTCTAGGGTGGGGATGGGTCTAAATAATCTCAACCAATAGGTTTTAGACATGTTTAGGTCACCATTTGAACTTTATCATTAAGATTTAACTCTAGGTTAAATAATTTAACTTTTACCATATTTTGTTGTATTCTTATACTATATGTTTAATAAACATACAATAAATATCCCATAGATCCCCAATTGCTTCATTATTGTAATATATATTCTAATATAAGTCTTTTTTTCCAAAACTTATATTTTTTGGTATGTAATAACAATTTATATTAAAATATTTTTTTAAAAAATCCTTTATTTCAATTTTGACACTATTTTGTATTTTGTTTTTGTTAAATTTATAACAACATTATTACTTGGAAAAAAATTAGTCTAAATAACCCTAATATGTTGTATTATCCAATTAAATTTGTGAAATTCAAAAAAATCTCACATTACATTTATTCAGGTATTCATAATACGAATTATTTTAATATTTCATTAATAATGTAATTACTTCATCATCATTGTTTCATAAATAAATTAAATTATATAATGTCTAAAAATTATAAATAAAATACCATTATGTAGGAAACCTTTTTATATTTCTAATTAATATTTATAGTCGAATTTATTTTATGTATAACACTATATTAAGAATGTTTTACTTATTAAACATTGATTTTAACTCTTTTAACTCTTCTTTGAATTAAATAATAATAAATGTCCTAGTCTAATCTAAGTGAACCTAAATGGTCATTTTTTTATTCCTAAGTTTGTTTTTGGTATAATTAGACTTATAAAATAGATTTATGATATGTTTTATGGTAATAATATTATTATTTTTACCCTTAATTACCCTATTTACTTTTAATCGTGGTATAAAAATGTAAAAAGTTACTATTCAACAGAAATTATTTTTATCTTATTCAACCACATTTTACATATTGATATCAACCGTGTCACTCGTATTTTTGAAATTCCACTCACAGAAGTGGTAAAATTATGTTTTATGTATATTTGCAAATTCTCCTAGGAGGTGGGTAAGAGACGGTAAAAAGTTCAATAAAAATTTTATATCTCTAAAATTATTATAAAAAGACTCTAATTAATTACATTGAAATTATATAGGTATTATGTATGTATTTTGACTTAAAATAAATTTTAATAAATTAAATGATTATTTAAATAAAAAATATGTTTTAACCAATAACTCAATATTTTCACTATTTATAAAAAATTCAATGTTTTCCAAAGAATACAAAAAACATTACCCTAGGCTAATTTCGATATTTTGAATCAATAAATAAAGTCCATTTTAAAGAAAAAATTTATAGAATTAGGAAAATGGGTATTTTTATTCATAGAATCTAGTTTATATAATATTTTAATAACATATCGTTGTTTAGAGAAACTCGTTATTGCGTACAACGCAAGCTATCGAGGATGGTCGCTCTTGCGTGTAACGCAAGCCAAGAATAGTGTTGTGTATACTATATGCTAATATGGTGTTGTTTATAGCGCAAGATAATATTATTGTAGTATAAAACAGAAGAAATCTGTGAAAAAAATAATATTTCTCATTAAATATTAGGGTGTTACATTCTACCCCCCTTAAAATGAATTTCGTCCTCTAAATACAACGGGGTTATAAATCGTTTACTATTTGAAAGTTTTATTCATAGAAACCGACATCGTAAAAAGGAATACCAAAACATTATTTAAAAAGTTCAAGTATTGAACATAATTGTTACCCAAATTAACTCATCACTGGGTTTCCACATAGGAGAACAAAGGTGAAAATATGGATATGGGAGAGAAATCTAACCATCATGTTCTGATGGAGAGTGGTAGAGAACATGGCTATGAAAAATCCAACAATCACAAAGCCAAAAATTTGTGATGATCTAAGGTAACATCTGATTCATTTTATATAAGGGCGGTAGGACAACATTTTAGGTTTTCAAATCATTTCCCTAATATTGATGAATTTTTGAATTTAAATAAATACTTATTTGATTTTTGTACAATCTCACTGTTGTTTGTTCCTTGAACAATTTATACTTCATCTCTTAAAGAAATGATGTTGAATTTTTCTTCCATATAGTGTTATCAAATCATGCGATATAATGATAGGTCATTCCATCTATATCAAACATAATTTTGAAAATTTTACTTACATAAGTCCATATTATGGTGAGATTAATCGTATATGGTTCCCAAAATGGACTTATAATTCATCTATCACACCTCTTAAAAAACAATAACTAGTTTCTACTAACCATGGACTTATTATAGGCCAGTGGTAGGTGATAATTTCCTATCACACTTTGGTTGTCGGTTCGATTCCCGCAACATTTTCCGACGTGACAGGTTGTCGCTTGTCCCGCAGGTTGTCCTTTTTCTAAAACTACACTATTATAACATTCCAGAAATAATATCAAAAAAAATTCTAGCCTAAAATAATACTATCCTATGTCCATCAAAATACCTTCCAATAATTAGTCTTATCCAAAAGACATCTATCTAATCTCATAAAAGAAAAAATATTACTAGAGTGATCATCTACCAAGCATGTGATTACCATCATTTATCCCCCATATATCAAAAGATATATCTTGTTTTTGGTCAAATTCAAAAAATGTGTTTACCTTAATCATGTATTCTCTTGAAAAATGAATACCCATTGAACCTTAGTGAAAACATGAATTCTGTCAAAAGTTAACTCTTTCCTCATACCAAAATCCCAAAATTTTTATATACTCAAACCATGATATCACTTTGTCCTTAAATTAGTCACGGGATCAGGAATATTATCAAACATATTATTTTCTCCTTATCCCTTCATTATACATATATAATCCTCTTTAAAAAAATATTTCAATCACTTTTCATGGTTATTTGTACCATATAATTATTGAAAACCAATACAAAGATATTCCAAGATTCCACGATACTATAAATGAGATTCCTCGAAATCCCATTACATAAACAATTAATCATTCCACAAAATCATTTTCATACTCAACATCAAAAATAGTGATGGAATGTGACTTCCCTTGGTCCTTTTCCTTTAGTGGTTTCTCATGTTGATCATCATTAAACCATGTATTAGGGCATTGATTATCATAATGACCCATTTCCTTGCACTTGAAGAATTGAAGTGTTGGTTGTGAATTCTCTATAGTATTTTATCTATTCCTATCATTAGATACTTTTTTCCCATTACTTCGACACTCATCTGCTCAATGACATTATTTTCTACACTTATAACCTTTTTTAGTCCCTTTAAGACAATCTCCAACATCCTTCTTTCCACACTTTGAGAAAAATGAAACATTCATCTTCTTTTCACCATTATTTAGAAATTTTTCCTTGAACTCCATCTTTCTTTTCATGTCAAAGACATGAGATGGATATGTTACAACAACATCCAGTTATACCTTGATAGCACAACTCACAATGTCATCATAGCTACTAAAGTATGTTAGAGATAATTCCCTTCGAAAACATGGTTTTAAGCCACTGAAGATTCAATCAACTATACTTTCAGGTTGGATGACAAAGCTAGATGCATACCTGTAAGCCTTCTAAAATTCACCTCGTATATACCAATAGATTCATAATCATTTTCCTTATTCTCAAGGAACTCCTTTTCCATCATTTTTTCAATAATACGAGGGAAGTACTTATTGAAAAAAAAGTTCTTGAACACATCCCATTCCATGGATTCAATTTCATCTTGGGGACATGTATTATTAACTAGAGTCCACCACTGTTCTTCTTCACCTTCTAACTGGTAAATATCCAAAATTACTTTTTCATGGTATTATCAATGATGTATAGATAATATCTCTTCAATGTTACTAATCCATTGTTATGCAACAAGTGGATCAGAAGAACCACTGAAAGAAGTTGGACGTTGCCTCATGAAGGACTCAATAGAATATTGTTCATTTCCTTGCAAATTTAGAAGTCTAGAATGATTCATAGCTTGTGTAAGTATAGAAATAAGATATTTCACTTAATATCCCATATCATTGGTTTGTTCAATCGTAAAATCATTGTATTTTCCATTACATTGATCAACATGGTATCATTTAGGATCCAACCATCGTCTAAAACCATAAAGGAAAAGTTTAAGAGGAAAAAATAATGATAGGAAAACAACATAATAAAGGGAGAGTACCACAAATATATAGCATCTTAGGTTTAAATATATGATCGATACCATAATTCTAGGACTATAACCTATACTTATACTTAACCTTAAAGACATACCTAGACATACCTTAGAAATATCTCTAGGGATTTTACTAATGTTTTCTTATCCTAGTTTCCAATGGTTAACTAAACCAGGATCTGTTACCTACTCTAGAGGACCAAATATTATGTATATAGAAATTACATTACTTTTGAGTTATACTTAATACATAACAAAAACAGATACTCAACGATCGTATTAGTTTAGTGTCTTTGGAAACACAGAACATAATCTTATAATCTTGGTGAATGATCTTCAACGTCTCCCATAAATATATTCCCTTTTTTTTACTTACCTAAAACCATTATTCATATCATGGGGAAAGTGAAATATAAAATGGGTGAGCTCAAATGCTCAGTAAGGGTAAACATGGAGAACATGAAACCAATCCTTAAACCATTGAACGTAAAAACATGAACATAAAATATCAAAATCTTGAGAAATGATATAAATATTGCCAGTACATAAGGCATAGATCATAATGGAACATTAACCATGATAGAATATCATGCGAATAAAACATGTAATTGTGGCAACAATTATTCACATGATATGATCTCCATAGTAGCCAAGGCGTTGCTGCCAAGACCATCAAAGTGGACAATGTCCGTTACTGAATCGAGTTCACTCCTTGTTCCAATCCTGTATCACTAAACCGGATTAAATTGTCATTCCTGCCATGTCTATCTCATGAGATATAAATCATTACCTAATGAATTGGAGGGATATTTAGGTTCCACCCATTTCATAATGATACCATTCTTATGTGTGCCATAAAATCATAAATCATACATCATAGCCTAACCTATGTAATAAAAATGGGATTGTTAGACATCATGACATCATAACATAATCCATATAAGATAAAAATACTTCCTAAAAATAATAACATAAAAACATAATCAAATAAATATATTAATTGGTATATAAATAAAACCCTATATTATCTTAGATGGAAAATAATTCTGATAAAACACATAAACTATATTCTTATTAAAAATATCCTTTCTACTTGAAAAACATTTTTCCTTTCTTAACATGTCATACATTTTTGAACTAAAATAAGTTAATTGAAAATAAACAAGAAGAAATGTAATGGAATCTTTAATAAAATAAGGTTCTATGAAATCATAAAAATCTATTCATGTCGTATATGAAAAAAAATTATCATCGTACTTTTCCCAGAAATGTCAAAATGTTCGTTGTATGGTAATCAAAAAAAAAATTCCTTCCATAACACAATGTAAAAGTCAAAGAGGGGTAATCATTACATTAACCATACTTGGAAGAATATTATTCACATTATGAAAAACATTTTTATGGACATGGATGATAAATATAACCCCAGTAAATACTTACGTATAAGCAATCTTGGATAAAAATTAGATTGAAAACTATCCCTTACATTAGGTCCAATTTCATATGTAACTGTCCAAAACTATTCTTTTGGGTTTAAACATATTATTAACTTGTAACAGAACCATAATAATATTTATGATATCATATATGATTGACTTAGGACGATATATTACCTGTTCTTTTTTAAATTCCATGTTAAAGTGGCGTTTTTGGTAAAATCATTTCATTTATCATACGTGTTTCGACATGTAGTTCATGATATTATTACTTATATCCTGATTTAAATAATTCCAAAATGTAAAATATTATTTATATATAATATATATTCAGAATATACAAATATAAAATAGACCGATAAATGGAATGAAATACACTGTTCAAGGAGACGGTAGGCCGTATGGACGCATGAACGCTGTTTTCATTTCTTTATTAAATTGAATGTAATTAAGTAAATGAAAAATATATGTACATAAATACATTATCATTAATATTTCATATCTGTCATGACTATTTATTATATATACTTTATAATAATACTTTAATGGTAAATCATGGAGAATGAATCTCATCGCGTCGTGGAGACGGTAATCTGTACGTACGCACGAGTGATGATATCATTCCCATAATTATTGAATGGAATTTAAGTGGATGATATAATTTTTCAAAATCAGTATGATGTTGCAATAATTTTATATAGTTATTATTTCTACCATTATACCCATCCATGTATTGTGGTGGTGGAAAAAGAGATTACACCACGGGGTGGAGACGATATTTCGTACGTACGCACGCGCGTTGATTTCTTTTTATGTAGGATGGATAGAAGGTGAAATAGGTTTGGATATTATTTATAATAAAATATTATTAAATGAGTTATATTAAAGTTATTAATTTATTATAAAACAAAAAAATAAGAAGAAGTATAAGAAGAAATAAACTTGCAGGAATCAGTAGAAGAAATTACCACTTCCTCGACACAACTACTTTAAACTTCAACTTATGGGAATAGAGTTTGTATTTTGAGAATACCAAAACCTCCAGAATGTTACTGGGGATGTTTATAAGAGTAATGGACCTGGTTTGGATGACCTTGAAGACTCAAATTTGTGTTAAGAAGAGAGGTATGAAGTTCCCTTTTATAATGGAAGAGAGGGGCAACATTGGAGAAACATAAAATATTATTTTATAATAAATTCATATTTTGTTTAAAACGGATCCAATGTTACTTATTTAGAGTCTAGGGTGGGTATGGGTCGAAATACTATCTCCCAATAGGTTTTAGAAATGTTTATGTTACCTTGTTAAAATTTCCATTATGATTTAACTCTAAGATAAATAATTTATCTTTTACTATATATTCTTGTATTCTTACACTATATGGTTAATAAATATACTATAAACCTCCATTATAACCCCAATTGGTTCATTAATGTCATATATATTATTATATAAGTCTTTTTCTAGAGACATAGATTTTTAGGAATAGTATAACAATTAATAATATAATATTTGTTTTAAAAACTCGTTTATGTCAATTTTGACAATATTTGGTATTTTGTTTTTTTAATTCATAACAGAATTATTACTTCGAATAAAATTCATATAACAAACCTTAATATGTTATATTAACCTATAAAATTATATTAATTCATAAAATGTCCCAAATTACCATTATTTTGGTATTCATAATATCAATTATGTAAACATTTCATTCATAAGGCAATTACTGCATCATCATTGTGTAATAAATAAATTAAATTATTTAATGTCTAAAAATTGTAAATAAAATAAAATTATATATGAAATCACTTTATATTTCCAATGAATATTTATAGTGAATTTTAATTTTGTATATCCCTATATTAAAAATGTTTTACTTATGAAACATAGATTTTAACTCTTTTAACTCTTCTTTGAATTAAATAATAATATATATCGTAATCTAATCCAATTGGAACTAAATGGTCATATTATATTTTTAAGGTTGTTTTTGGTAGAATAATAACTATCCAATATAAATCGGAAAGGTGTTAGGGTAATAATAATATCATTATTACCTTTAATTACCCTATTTACTTTAATCTATGGTAAATAAAAGATAAAAGTAACTATTCACAAAAAAATATTACTATCTTATTGATCCATATTTTATTAAATGATATAAACCAAGTCTCTTTGATTTTTTAAGTTCCACTCACAAAAGTGGTAAAATTAATTTTTATGTAAATTTTTAAATTCTCTTAGGAGGTGGGTAAAAGGCGCTAAAAAGTTCAATAAAATTTTTAAATATCTAAAATTATTATAAAAAGACTCCAATGAATTAAATTGATCTTATATAGGTATTATGTATCTATTTTGACCTCAAATAATTTTAAATTAATAATTTATTTTTTATATAAAAGTCAGTTTTAACCAATAACAGAGTGTTTTCACTATTCATAAAAAATTCAATGTTTTCAAAAAATTTCCAAAAATTCACCCTAGGATATTTTTGATATTGCAAATCCAAAAATGAAGTCCATTTTGAATGTTCAAAAATATTAAATTTCAAAAAGTGGGTATTAATATTCATAACGTCTATTTTATATAATATTTTAATAACATATTGTTGTTTAGTGAAACTCGGTATTGCGTACAACGCAAGCTATCAAGGACTTTTTCTCTTGCGTGTAATGTACGAAAATAAGAGTGTTTCATATAATACAAGCTAATAATGTGTTGCGTATAGTGAAAGATAATCTTGGTGTAGCATACAACAGAAGACATCATAGAAAAAAATTAATATTTCTCATAAAAGCTTGGGGTGTTACATTATTTATAATCCAGGAGAAATTGTTTTAGGTTTTTTAATGATTAATTAAATTTGTTTCACATGGGATTTAGTGTTCATTTATATTCCCAATTAAATTTCAATTTATTGACACATGAAAATTCTAATTAGTTTAAAAACGAAGGGATAGTCTTTATTATTATTAGAATGTATCTAAAAGAAATTTATTAATGTTATTTAATAATGTATTAATTTTTCGTTCAAAATTCACAATGTAGTTTAAAATGTATTAAAATATAAAAAGAATGATTTACATGAATATTTTCTCTCATTTTCAATATATTTACATGTGGAATATCATATAGAAAGAGGTTTGGAAAACACTTTAGTAGTGAATTGAAGATGCATTTATGATTATTTATTCAATGAAATATAAGATTCAATGATCTTAATATTTTAATATATCAATGCATAAATAAACTCTATTTACATATTGATAAAAGAACTAGTGAATGTGACTTGATGTTTAGGGTATTCTTGAACTGTAAAGCAGTAATATTTTTTTACTAATCAACTACTTCACCCAAGAAAAATGTAATTATTTGATCCTTTACTTTTAGGGGATTAGTTTTTTTTCTCAAATCCAATATTTTGATTCATTTTTCTCATTTAGAGATTTTGAATGAATAATATTTTTCATCTATGTGCATAATTTTCTTGTCTTATAGCACCCTTTTACAGGTAAGAAACAAGGTTGTGATACTAAACAAATTGTAGGCAATGGGATGTGCCTCATGGGGAAATGTGAAATTTTTTTAGTTTTTCCTCAAGATAGAAAAATCTATGATTAATTTGGTATTAATCCCACTAGGGAAGAAGGAATTGTAATTGAGTTTTGAATCTATGTGTAAAAATTAATTATAATATTTCATTATATTGGTTATAGTGGCTATAATCTCTCTTAATTAATGATAAGTGAAATGAGTGGTCTATGATCATATATATTCAAACACTATAAAATTATTTTGTGTTTTTTATCATTTATATTGCACTAAATATTATATTTATATTTTAAAATTTAAATAAATTTATCCAATTTTGAATGTATAATTTTCCAACATCTTAGATATATTATAATAAAAACTCTAGAAAAATAATTGTTATCAATGGTTAACATCTCTATTTTTTTTTATTTTTTGCTAACTCCTTCAGGACATAAACATCAAGAGGAAATGATATTTTTATGATGGCCTGAACTATTTCAAATGGTATATGGATTCATAGAAAAACATAATTTTGATGGTAAAAATTATAGACACTAGAAATATATAATGAAAGATTTCTTGATGTTGTATAGAAATGATCATTGGAAAATCATGGAAATTCCATACAATCCGCCTGAAAGTTAACCAAAATAGCATGAGGTAAATGTTGTGGTAGAGTATGATATAAATTATAATGTGATGAATATTTTTATATTTTATAATAATGATGAATGTGTATATTCATGTTTCATTATGTAAAAACATTCATAACATGAGTGAAACACCCAATGTTAGAGATCATGGATCATATAAAGTTATCAAAATCATTTATGGTATATTAAGAGTTGAATATTAGTATTTTAAAATTTTAGGGCATGAAACTATAAATAAAATGTTCCATATATTTACATGTTTTGTAAATATCTAGATTTTTATAAGTGGGAAATTGTATAATTATGTACATGCTAAAAGAGTTCTTAGAGAACTTCAAAAGAAGTTGAATGAGAAAAATTGTAGATATAGTTAAATCAAATAATGTTGTTAAATAAAAAATTGGACATATTAATAGATTAAAATTAAAATATTATTTACAAACAAAAAAACATTCTAAAGTAGATAAATCAAAGAACATGGGAATTACACTTAAATAAAATGTATTTACTTACACATTTTATTTGGAGTTATAGAGTAGTGACACAAAATATATAGCCTTCATTATGAATAATTTTTAGATATGAATAAAAGGGAACTCAAGGAGATCATATAAATAATATCATATGCATTATGATAAAGAGAATTAAAAATTTAATTTAATTTCTAATGATTCCTTATATGTAATTTGTTATCAGTGTTAAAAATGGGGGCATATCAAGAAGTATGTCCCATGAATAAAGAAGGAAATAGATAAAAGGAATAAATACATGAAAGTAAATAATGTAATGAAATACTCATGGATTTGTAATGAACATTCATGTGTGGCGGAGTAATCCAGTTCTGAAAAAATATTTTAGAAATTTGGGTTCAGTGGATTCTTGAAATCAATTATGTGACTCTACATATTATTCAAAATCTAAATATAAATATGAAAAAAATATTATGTAATTTCATAAATAATACTATAAAAATGAACATAATGTTGAGAAATGCATTCATTTATTAAATAACTTTATGATAAAACATATGAATTTTATCATATACTATAAAAATATGATGAAATAATTTAAAGATGAAGAAAAAAATATTATTATCATGATATATTAAATGGATATGAAAATTTGAAAAATTTTATTTCTAATAATGATAAATATATATATATATATATGTTTATATCATCAATAAATTTAATGAAGATGACATATGGAATTTTGATACTATTTATATGAAGAATGAACTACACAAAATGAATTAGAATGATTAATGTAACATATATATTTTTAATCGAGAAAAAAAAGTTAACAAATAAGGACATTAAATAAAATGATCAAAAGTATACTGAGTAATGGGTATTTACATTATACACTTAAAATAATAAAAAAATTCTTGTTAAAATATTTGTTTTAAGGATAAATATTTTATGATTTATATAAACTAATAAAATAATATTTCATCACAGAATGTTATAAATTAAATGATTAAAATATCAAATTTCTAAATGTTGTAACCTTTTTAAACCTTTTTTATGAATAGGCAGTTAGGACATTCTCTATTCAGTTTGAGCATAAGCTGGCCATGAATTGAACTATTCAAAACCAACTAGTACTAAAATGGGTAAAAAAACATTATTATTTAATATTCCGTGATAGTATAATGAAAAAATATTTTTAATGTTAGTTAATAAAAAAATATAAGGCCACTTTATATCATTCAATTAGATTTATTTGTTCATGCTAAATCTTATTATTGGGGAGGTAATATGATTATTATTATTATTATCTATCAATTAAAAAGATACCCATTGGTATACATAATTAATCTTAAAAAATAATCTTTATTTGAGTATATTACATTTTGTAAATTGGTTAAAAATTTTAAAGGACAATTAATTATGATAATTATAACAGATAATATGGGTGAATTAGATGTTCTATAATTTTCTAGTTTTGGGATGAATATGGGTTTTCCAATCATATGACACCACAACAGAATTGTATAATCAAGATGAAAAATACAAATTATTCAGAAGAGGATGACACTATGTTAAATGAGTTAAAAAAACCAAAATATTTCAAGGCAGATGTTCTAAGAACTTAATATTATATTAACTATTGAGTTATTTATATAAAACAATTACAAATGTCTCCTTATGATCATAGGAACAAAATCAAACATAAAACATGATATTTTAGAGTCATTGGTAGTAAATATTTTATCCCTAATACCAATAAATTTTTTTATAAATTTTATGGAAAATACAATAAAGGTTTCTTCCTAGTATATTCAAATAATAATAATGTATAATGTGATTAAAATAAATGAACCATTATTGTTGAAGAATAAATTCATGTAATGCATGAATAAAAATATTTTAATAAATGTTTAATGATTTCGATCAGCTTTAGGATGCACTTAATGATTTAATTTTTGATGAAGAAGGTACTGATGATAAGGATTGGTTTATCAAGGGGGTAATATTTTTACACTGTATGATCATTTTAATGAAAAATCATTAATTACTAAAAGATAACATTACAAAGAAATTATGATTTGGAATATTGAATCAAAATTTCAAACCAATAATACTATTATTAGTATTTTTCTTAGCATTATTTTATTTATAATTTTCAACCAAAGAATATTAATGAGGATTTGGATGATGTTAATTTTATCATAGATATTCATGATGAATTGTATTAGTTTAGTTGGAATTATTTATGTATTGTAATTTCTCAAATAAACATTTTTCATGATATCTCAAATAAATGGATACTCAGGAAAAAATAAGATGAATCATTGAATACAGATAAAATAAAACTTTGTTACATTCCTATGAAATATATCAAGAGGACGTCATTTACTTTGTTTAATAATTTTTTATTTTTTTATATTATATGATATCAAGATATTATTTTCTAATGTGTATTTTCATATATTAAAAATAAATCAATTTTGTTTCCAAATTTAATTTCTATATGGTTATATTTTTGAATAATTGTATGTTATAGATCCCCTAGTTTTGAATTTGAAAAGTTTCCTAATCTCATTTTTTAAAAACCTACGTATTATATGATATGAAACATGGCCCTCTATTTTGGTATGAATGTTTAAAAAGTTTATTTAAATGCATTTTTATAAAAATCAAATATTGATCCTATATTGTTTATTAATAATATATTTAATTAAATGTTTTCTGAAAAATTTATGATAATAGTAATTTTTTGGATAAGGAAATTAATATCATTATGAAGAATTTTTAGAATTAATTTTCTTTAAATTAATAATTAGGATGATGGGGGAGTTAAAAATACTCCTTTATTTGAAAATATTTTAATGATATGATGGAATTATTCTTAATCACTCCAATTGTGCAAAGTATTTATTTTAGATTTTTTGGTTTATATTGTTCTAAAGGTGAATAAATCCCCATTTTAAAAATTGGATTTTATTGATAAATTGTAACAATTTGATGATGTAAAATCCTTTAGTGGGATTATTTTACGTTTATTATATTTAACTACATTTAGTCCAAATTATATTTTTTAATTATCATGGGTGCTAGATAAAAATTTGATCTTAGGGGATGAATTATTAAATAGGTTAAAAGGAATTTTTGACATTTTAAATAATAATTAATTCTTGGTATATTTTATCCTGGAAAAACTAAATTTGATTTGATAATTTATTTTTATTATGATTTTGGAGGGTAAAAGGTAGATAAGATGATAACTTCAGATGTTTTCTATTTATAAGGAAAATACATAGTTTCATAAGATTCAAGGAAATATGATTACTTTACCCATTCTACTACTAAATTTGAAAATATAAATGTTTCATCAAGTTGTGCTCAATAATTATGATTTATGAGAGAAATATATTTTGGATTTTATTTTGATATGATCTCTATTTTTTGTAGATAATTATAAATTTTTTTTAAAAAAAAAATATCTTACAAGAAACTATGGAAAAATATTCTGATATTATGTTTCATTTTATTATAGTTAAGATAAAAAAAATTTATATATTTTTGGAATTTACATCAAGAGAACATCATATATATGATAACATAACTAAACCCCTATATTTTCATATGTTTTGGAAAATCAATATTAAAATAGGTATGATACATATTTATATTTAAATCTATATAATTAATATTTTGAGCTATTTTATGTGTTTTTATAGTCTATCATTTTTGGATTTAAATGATATATATGAAATCTAAAATCTTTCATTCCAATTAATATTGCTTAATTTATGTACTTATTTAGGTATTATATTACTATATTTAGATTTATCAAAAAAAAACTAGTTTATTTAAAAAAATTCATCTTTTATATTTTTGAAAATTTTATTTTACTATGGTTTTACATTATATTCTATATAAAACTTCTAATATTACATCTATGGTATCATCACTCATAGTAAAATGTTCGGACAGATGGAATGATTTTTTTGGTTCACTGAAAAATGTTGTTAAATTTTTGTAGTAACTTTAAATGTTATTTTCATTAATTTTGATGGGATATTTTTTTCTTGTTATATTATTTATGCATATTTCTGTAGTTTATCCTTTGGATAATTTCAAAATGGAAGAGATGACATCAAAGTTATATACTCATATGTAATTATAAAAATCTTGATAACATTGAGTGGATCATTGAACAAATTCATGTTTTAAAAATTTAAAATATATATCATATTTAATTCCATTATGAGTCTTGATTATTTGGGTTGTGTATTGGTTAAATTTTTATGTACTTTTTTTATATTTTAATATTTAATTTATTTAAATATCTTAATTTTTTCTATTAATGAACCATTACTTGTTCCAAAAGATTAAAATATTGAACACTAGAAAAATAAGTTGTTTGGGACATTAAAATACCAATTTTAGCTGTCATTTACTATTATCACATACCTATTTTATGTATCCTATTTTACAGCATAGCCAATTAATGTAGTCGATTCTCAGTTGTAGTGTATTTTCATTTATGGTTTTCTAGAATCAGTAACCTTAACTATTTTAACCATAACATTTTCAAAATTATGACAAATTAAGTGATTTTTATTGACATGGAAACATATAAAAGTTATATAAATTTTATTTCAAGATATAAAATTATACATTTATCATTATTAACATAAAAAAATGAAATTTCAATTCACTTTATGTTTTCAGTCGGAATTAAATTATTTTTAGGAAATAATTTTCATCTATATTTTGATGATAACATTAATAATAGATGTTTTATTAAGTTAATTATTGATTATATAAAATTAATAAGACAATAAATTTATATGAAAAATGGTTAGAAATAGATTCTTGCTTAATGAAGGTTTATTTATGGTATCAAATTTGTTAATTCATTTTTTTCAAATTTCCTGAATAAGATACAAGTCCAATTCACCTATGTGATCAATTAAACATTGTAAATCACTTATTTAGACTTGGAAACATAAATTTACTTATGTTAATCTCCTTTTTGGATTCATCATGTAGTCTTGTGAATATCATTAGAGTATTTCAAAATAAGAGATTTGATTTTTATATTTAATACTTGATATTTCAATTTTCTACATGATTATTATAGATATATTTTATTTTTATTTCTATTATTATATTACTAATTATTTATTTAGAATCCATGAAAATCGATATTATTCTTGATGATTTATTAAAATTGATTCACAAGGTTTTAACTGTGTATTGATATTCAACAGAAATTTTGGAAATTGAGATATTCAAATTCAAATCTACTAAAATAAAAATGTCAACCTCAATTATTATCATGATGTTTTTTATGTATATTAATGATTTATTTTAACAACTATATTAATTATTCAACTAAATTTAACAATGATGTTCTTATAATTCTTACTTTATTTTTAGGCTAGGTAACATGATTATTTTTTTAGTTGTAAAATATTATCACGGGGAATATCTTCTATGAAGCAGGAGAGGACAACTCTAAAGTTGTTCATTTATGATTCATGTTAGATTATTTCTTCAAGAAAAAAAATATTCATTTATCCTAATAATTTAATTTTCTATCTATAATGATGATCTATTTATGGCATGTTAATAGATCCAGTAGATGTGAATGAATTTCATAGATATTAATTAAATGGACAAATGATGTGTTTTTCATGTTGGTCTAAAAATATTCCCAGTAGATCTTAAATAATATTATCAATTATAGATATAGAATTACATGATTCGTAGACTCAAATATTTTTATGCATTCATCAAGTTATGTGGGTTTAAATTCATTCCATTTCACTTGTGTGTGGATAATTGTAAAGGGGTGTACCACAAGTTAAATCTATAGTAACAATGTTGTGACACCCAAAAAACTAGAATTTGGGTTGTGCCTCTATGTGAAAAATGTAATCAACATCACTTATGATAACCGGTAGAAAAAGGTAGGATTTTATTGTTTTTATATCTCCAAGGGAATATAATTTGTAATTGGGTATGGTCACCAGGTGGTTAAATATCATAGTAAGATTCCATTATAAGAGTTTTAGGGGATTCCATCACTCCTAATTATTGATATTGGTGAAGAGGAGATGATGATCATTTAGATACAAAAAATGTAAAATTTTCATGTGTTATTTTTCATTTATTTCTCCTATACTAACATTAATATTTCATTTAGGGTCATTAAATTAATTAATTCATTTTCACAATGACAATTCACCTATCTCTAGGATATATCTCCCTCAAATATCATAAAAAATGATAAATTCCATCAAATCAATTCATTGGAAAAATAATGATGGATGATGTTGAAAAATTAAATTCACCATTTACAGTGGTGATGGTGTGATCATATGTATGATTACTTACCCAATTTCAAAATGTATCGATGGAGTTATGATATATGATAATTTGACAATTAATATTTTACAAATGTATTTAAAAATATTATTAGTTCTTGGATTACACTTGTAGTTCCATCCATATTAGGTGGATAAGATAAATAACACACATCGATATCATATGTAGTAATATACACATACTCATGATTGATGGTCTTATTCCATAATAAATAGGATAAATTATGTTAAATGTAGACGATTACCAATTAATTAAATTATAATTGACATAAAACTCATTATTATTCTCCCATGCCATCCTATAATTTATCCCTAAATTTATGTGATGAAGAATGAACAATAACATTTTGTGGAGGTAGTAGTTGGCAAGTTTGAATAATCAATGCATTTGATTTTCATAGCAGATTCTACCAAATGAATAAATTATTGAGTTAAAAATAATATAATTAAATTTTAGTGTATATATTATAATGAATTTAATATAATTATAATTTTAGTAGATGTATGGAAGTGGAAAATTAAAAATAGTAAATATGATGATAGTAATACACAAATCAAGAACATTGATTTTCCATGGAATTATCATTGGAAATGACTAGATTATGATAATTAAGGGTTTGAAAAGACTAGGGATCTAGGAATATAAATCTATTATTAGGATATGGAATGATGTTCATAATGTAATTTTATTATATGTGTGTGTGTATAAGAATTTTATTGTTCCATTTTATAAGTGAAATGAATGAACGTTTCCATGGAAATTATTGTCAAGTATTTGGTAAGAACGGAATGGAATGAATATTTTGTGATTTAGGTATTGTAAGATTTGTATGAAATTTTGATAAGCATTTAAAAATAAAAATTTATTTCTATATACATTAAATATCAAGTTAATTTTTGAAAAATTGAGTAACTATAGACTAGTAAGTAAAACAAATATTTCTATTAATTATATATTAATTTTATCACTAATTTTATTAGTTAAACAAATATAATAATATTATCATATTTAAAAGTCATTATTTTAAAATTAGGTTTTATGAGAACTAATTAATTTAATAAATATTAATAAATATTATTTTTTAAAACATATATGACACATAAATTCTTCATCTTAGAGAAGATTACTATAAAAATTTAAACTTTTGAGGTGATTTTTTTGGATGGTATCTGAATTTTATAATACTGAATATTTAATTTTTAAGAAATGAAAAATATTTTTCATTATATGAAATATATATATAATTTCCCTTGAAAATCATCCACAAAAAATAAATAAATAATGGTTATAAATGATAATACATGTTGATTATTTTCGTAAATATTAAATAAATATTAATAAGTTGAAAATACAATTTTAGACTTCATAATTATACCCATAAAATATATTTTTTTATCAATTATATAATTTTATAAAAGATCAAGCCCTAAATATATTGTGATAATATTATAAAATAAATAGTTTTCAAAAATACTATATTTTTAATTATAGCCCTAAAAATTTCGGATTTTAGAAAAATTATAAAAAATACATACCAAGATAATTTATTTTTAAAAATTCATAAATGAATATCACTATAATATTAAATTTCAAATATTTTCAAACATATATATATTTTTTTTAAAAAGTATAATTTAAGTAAATAGGATTTTATTGAAAATTGTTTATAAATATTAACACATCTTAATTTTTTAACTTATAGTGGTAAAAACTATTAATGGTTTCCTGTATTAGTGTTTATTAATAATTTATTTATAATGTATTCTTAATATTTTATAATTTTTTATGCTGTTATTATCATAAAAAAAGATATAGAACATTGTATATATATTAATGGATCCAGATCCCTGAGGTGCTACATTATATCCCATTTTAAAAAAACGTTCCCTCGTTATTTTTACAAATAAATTAATCAAAGAGCATAAAAAACATATAAATGACATATGATGAAATTTCAAATGAAATTAAATTATTAATATCTCAAGTAAAATGTCATGTAAAATATTATTACTCTATCATGTTAACAAAAGGATTCATTTTCCATTCGTATCTTGATTTTTTTGTTTTTTATTTTTCACATACGAAACATATTGTAGTTCCATTAAGACATTACAAAATGTGTTTCATCCCAAAATTTTTACATGAATGAAATTAAATAGTTTTTACTTTTCCAACATCAACATTCTAATTTTCATTATACATAATCCTTATATTCTTTGTAGTGATATGGAATTAAACAATGTTTATAATTTTATTCAATATTTCTTATTGTTTTTTTGGAACAATTAAAATACATTTCCGTAAGTTCTTAAACCCAATATTGTATTACATGATAATCAATACATTTTCTATAGCACTCATTATAATCATGGACCCTTATTAATCAAACCAATACATTTAAATTATGATTATCAATGAGAATGAATAAATTATAAATATTAAATATAGAAATCTATAGGGTTAGAATAAATTATTCATAAATGATGTGTATACACTATCATTTGATTCTTAATAATAAATCTATGTCATCAATATAGTTTTTAGTTTTAGGTAATAAAATTTAGTTATTATTTATAATTTTATATGTTTTAATTTATTATAATGTGATTAAAATAGAAATTTTATTGACCAAATAATATACACATGGAGTCTCTAGCCATGTGTGTAGTTAGAGACCATTTACCTAGAATAATAATAATGATCAGGTTATTCCGAAACCCAATCTTTTTGAGGTTATTACTCATGTATTCAATTTCTCTTAAACCAGATCTAGATTACCATATCCAAAATGGATGAAATTTATAGGAAAACCACATAATCTTTATCTTAAAAACATATATATAGGTTATCATTTACATAAAATTATTCCAAGGGCATCAAATAATTTTATATTATAAAAATCACTATAAAAACTCTATATAAAATAAAAAACAATATATATATATATATCATTGATAAAAATATCATCCTCAATATATTAAATAATGTTTTTATTTATAGATCTTATATTATCCTTAACAAATGAGATTAAAACCTATCATGTAATCAATAAACTTCCCTAATAAAAAATGTACTATCCTTAGACCCACTCTCCAGATCTAATATCAATAACAGAAAACATATTTCCATAGATTTGATAAACATTTATGATTACACTAACTAGATCACCCCTAAAATCTATGGACACTTTAGTTTAGTGTTTTTGAGAATTATGATTGATTAATAACTAATAAATTTCTATTTTTCATGATAAAGATAATTTTTCTTCAATTATATAAGATGATACTAAATCCAAAATGAATATATAAAATCCCCCACAAATTATCTAAACAAAAAAATCTTCTTGGATTAGAAATCATAATACAGACTTTTATAACATTGTTTAAGAGAAACTTGAGATGGGGTGACCTAAAATCCTTAGTATGGTTAAACATAATAGTAAATCATAAAAACAGAGGGGTGGGGTGGACCATTATTTTATAATAAGGATGAAAATATTAGTGTAAATATGTAAGAATGATATGACATAACATGTACATATATTAAGAAATTATCAGAACATAAAATAATGTAATTATAGGAATATAGTGATAATAGAAAAATGATATCCTAAGATTAATATAATCCTCCATCCCTTATTATCATAGCATTGTTTTGTATTTAAACTACCAATGCAACATTATTTTCTAGACTCAATACCGATACAATATGACAACCAATATGATTTAATCATTTCCCAATTAATTAGTGATATACATAATTTTTGGCCCACCTATCACATAATGAAAATCATAAATATATATGGAACGAGTTTTCAATAATAATATCACAAAAAATGAAGAAAATTTAATGCTTTCATATGATTTTCATGTCATTCTTAGTGTATGTATTCATTATTTCATTAACAAAAATGACATGATATACCCATGGAAAATAATTAAGAAAATAATGAAAGTAAGAATAATTATAGATAAATAAAAATCAAAAAATGTGACTCAAAATATGGTATATAAATTGTATAGTGAATAGACATACCGTTTTAGAAAAATTTACCTAATAAATATATGAATTGGGTATCCTGGTAAATACCCTTCGGTATTGTAATTGAATATTTGGTGTTTATAGTGGAAAATAATTAGACGAAAATCATGTCGATATAGTCGATGATTATGAAATAAAAAAAACATTTGGATCATGAAATAATGGAAATATATAATTCTATATGAATACTAGATTAATAAGGGGGATTTTATTATTTTAATAATTCCCTTGATCATGCATATAAAAATAACACTCATAAATAAAATTGTAAATATAATTTTAAAACAATAATTAATTTTTCCATTATGAAAATATAAAAAGTAACATTTAATTCAACCGTGTGAATTTGAATTTCTATTTATAACACATAATAGTGAAACGGGGAATTATATTATGAAAGAAAAAATGTGGTTGAAATATATTTTTACCGAAAAATTTGTAAAAGGGATTAGATTTATTGGAAATGAAACATATGTGAAGAGTTAAAAAGAATTTATTATAATTTTTCAATATAAATTAAATATTTTTGAAAGTAAAATTACTTTAATATTTTTGTAAGAAGATTCAGAACATTTATAAAATTACTTAAATATAAATACTTTTTAAAAAATACCCTCTGGTAAATGTAAGTGCCCATTAATTTTTTTAATAAATCAACATCGTAAAATGTATTATATATCATCTAATTGAAAACAGTTTATAGGAAACATGAAGGTCACATAAGGTGAAACATATTTGGGTTATATATAAATCTTTTAATAGATTAATTATGAACATGAAGGAAAAATATCCATTAGAATTGTTTTTATCAACATAATTATTTTCTTTGAGGAATCATGTAATAAATGTTCATTATATTAATGGAGAGAGTAATATAACTAGGGAGAAAGGAGATATAATATATTAAATTATAATGGTATTAAAATGATTCTTAAATGAACAAAATCAAGATAATTTTTCATGGATCCTGAGAAAAGGAAATCATTTGTAAAAAAAATTACAACTTGATTATAAATTTAATAAAAACCAATGAAGGAGATATATGCATAAATATAAAATTAAATACCATTAAAAAATATAAATTCTGGTAACATAATGATTTTTAATTTTATGAACAATTTAAAAATAAATTGGTTAATGATTTAAAACATCTCTTAATGAAAAATGTTTTAGTTGAAAATTGATTAACTTCATTACACAATTAGTCAATAAAACTACATAATTCAATAATAAAACCTAACTATATAAATTTTCAATTAAAAAAACTCATTTCTCTTTATAAATAAATTATATACTAAATTAATAATTATTTACTTAGGAAATACTTTTAAAATATAGGTTATTATATGTATCAAACACAATTGCTTGTAATTATCTTTCCTATGCTTGGTAATGTTATGGTTGATCCTTGAAAATTTAAATTTTTTATAATTTTTAGATTAGCTAAAATAATGAATTATATATCCAACGAATTTTTATAATTTTCTTCTCTTATCCATTGATAGTTTTTATTATATATCCAAAAGATGAAGCATGGGACAAACATGTTCCAATATTTTATATTGAATGAAGTTGATATATTAATAACATATAATGATATTTATATAACAACTAAAGAATCATTAATTCTTATTTAAATTAATATTACTATATTTCTGAAATATTATATAATATTCCTTCATTATTCTATATAAAAACATTACAAATCACTCAATTAGGTGGTAAAATAACCCAAACAAAGTGTGTTGTCATGTCAGAATGACTAATAAAGTGATATTAATTAGTATTAATATATAATTTAATGAATTTTATAAATTTAATGTTCCTAATATATCTCATTAAAATCTATTTTTGGAAATATTATTGATTTTTAGTGATAAAAAATGAGATTCATCATTCATCATTGTGGTAGTTCGCCCATACACACTAATAACAAACCCACTTCACAACCAATGGATTGTTAAGTTGTGTTTGAAATTTTGTTAGATAGAATTTATAATAATATAATAAATATAATATTATATCACTAATTACACTTTTTTATCCATCCATGATATGTATTCATGAAAAATAAGTGATGTTATTCTTGGATATAGTTATCCACACAAACTCATGATTAACATTCTAATTCCATAATTAATGGATGAAATGAATGTAAATGTAAAAGTTAATAATTTAATAATTCTATTCATTAAATAATTTTTTTTATTATTAATCAAATCCAACTGTGATACCTTATAAAATAGGTAGTGATATAAAAAAGAAAGGAATTGTGTCAAAAATATGGAAATCCACACATTCACACAATCATAGTGTTTATTTCTCTTAGAGGATAGTAATGATTGAATTATTAATTGATGTTAAATAAATATAATGATATTAAAATATCTATATAATACATAAATAATTATATTAATTATGTAGTATGTTATAAGGAAGCGTAAAATTAGAAAATTACTAGGTGGGGAGTAATACACATGTCATGGACATCGATTTTACAAGGAATTACCCATAGATATCATGAAATTAAGCTAATTAAGGGTAGAAAATGACTATTTTTAATGTGATAGAGATCTTGGATAAAATAGTGGTTATATTATCACCAAGTAATTCAAATTTTTTGGTTTTTATTAAAGGGGCATAAGTGGTACCATTTATATTAAAGGGATGGAACTTTTCCAAGGGAATGAATTTTTAGTAATGGGTACAAATTAGATGGATTGAATGTTTTGTGAGTTAGGTGAATAAAGGTAGGTAATACATGTAGGTAATACTATACAACATATAAAAATATTTCTATAAGGTAAATATATGATGTAAATTTAGGAAAATTTGAGAAACCTTATATTAGTGATTTAAACACTTAATACTTTATATTAAATATCAATTAGGTCCATTATTTTTTTATATAAATATATTTATACCCTTATTATCGAACTAATAACTGATTATATTGAATTTTGGATCCATTTATAAAAAATATTTCAAAAAAATAATAAAAAAGAGGAATTTTTAAAATACACATAACAAGTACTTTTTTCTAATAAAAGAATGTTTTAATAATTGAAAATTATTGATAAAAAATTAGATGATGATAACATTATTTGAGAATAATTAAACATTTATTATAATAAAATAAAATATATGTATCACTAAAAGTAACCAAATAAAATTTCACCATGAAATAGTTTTATTATGAGAAAAAATGAAAAAAATTTGAAATTATTATTTAGTGGTCTTATGTCTTAAAATATAAAAAAAATAAATTCATAATTTTAGATATAAAATTATATAATTCATAATTATGTACATAAGAAATATATTTGGTTTATTAAATTTTTTTTAACAAATGTTAGCCATTCACATATACAGATAATATATTAAAAGTCATTGTTTTGGAAGAAAAAAACATTTCGCAAAATTCAATGAGAAATGAATTATTTTTCAAAAGTAATAAAAATATACACTATACTGATTTTTTGTCAGCAATTAAAAAATTAATTATTGATTGTCAACTATAAGTGTTATAATTTTCCAAATTTTACATTTAATACAAAATATATAATAAAATTAAGAAAACACATATGAAAAATTTCATCATCCAGATTAACTCATTTCAATAATATAGATTAGAAATGTTGAAAATAATAATGTTTCGTCATATTTGTGTTTATTAATGATTTATTTAAAAATATTCTTAATAATTTTTTTGTTTTTTATAATTTTTTATAGTAAGTGAAATCATTGTTGAACATATGTTTTATTTAAAAGGATCCAAAATCAAGGATCTCTATATTGGAATTGAGATTTCTCCAGGAATTATTAGACATTTTAGGAGTTAGATCATTGTTTAGGTATTTTGTAATTGATATAAATCCCCTTAATTAGGGGACATATTCACTATTTATTTCATCATCTATAGCCTCACTTTTATCTTCATCAGAACTACACCATCCTAAATTAGGGAAAGATTAACGTTGATGATGATGCTCCCCTCATGCAGAATCTGATAGAGATCTAGGATATCTTGAAGAGGCTATTGTGTGGGTGAAATACTAATTTGGTTCATGTTCTTTGGTAGAACGGTGGCATGGAGGAGAGTAATAGGGAAAATTATTGATAACTAAGAGCTTAGTATCCCGATAAATCATTTCGTTACTTATTTTTTTATAAATAGATTTTGTTCTTGTTCACTGTTATCTAGTTTATGATATGGTCCACTATTATTTGATGCCTTTTATGAGGACTTTAATTTTTTTTGAGATCTATCACCAATAAGAGACTGTTTGGGATATAGTTTTGGGCGGTGTGAATGTGTCTATAGGTTCTTCTTGCTATGGTGGTTATGAGAATGTTATTTCATTATTATTGATAGGTTTCAAATGTGGTGGTTGTTCGGATAACCCATTTGTTTTTTATTCTCTTGAGGACTGGTTTTAAATTATTAGGGATGCAATTTTTTTAGATGTTTCTAACGTAATTTTTGATATATATTTTAAAAATTATTATCATACTTTCTTGATTTTTGGTGGTTCCTAATTGGAGTTTAGAGGTTTCCTAGAGGCTAAAAAGGTGTTTTGGAAATTCTATGTGTCACCAAACTTTCATGGTGGGCATAGTTGAGGTCATTATTGGAAGGTCTTGATATGATGGTACTCCCAAAAAATAACCTTAGATGTTTTTTTGGTTGGTATGTGTTTCTCTAGTATCTTCTTTAATTAATCGACGATCAGAAAAATGCCTGACTATGCCTTGGTGTCTGGTATAGTGCCTTGGAGGTCTATATGTTTTAAATGGACCATATTCTTCACAATAACCATGTTCATATGGGTGAGTAGGGAAAAATTAAATGTATGTGGGAAAAAAAATCTAAAATAATCCGTATTGAGGCTAATTTGAAAAATACTATGCCAATGTATAAACCTTGGTAAATGTTGTTGTGGTTGTTGAGATGCCTTCTAAATGATCGAAATGACCATCTTTCATCATGAATCTTGACTGATTAAAAAATAGACACTTTTTAAGATTAATGATGGGTCTTAAATTTTAATTTTAGTTAATCATTCCTTCCATTTACTAATCCATTACATTATTCATGTAATTCCTATGATTTTTAGACAGACAGGTTAAAATAGGGGTTGGTAGAGAAATTTATCCCATGCAGTCTTTATTAACACTAATTGTTGTCAATTAAGTGCTGGTTCAATATCTATTGGATACCAATGATTGGATTATTGATTTTTCCCTTATTTTATATAGAATATATTAATTTAAGGATGATTTATAATTCCATCATCAATTTTTCCAAGTTTATATTCTTCTATTTGAGGAATAACACTAAAATGGAATCCCTATTTTCAGTGTTGTTTGAGCATTGGATACTAGTGTTATGAAGACTCTTTATTTAGACCAGTCTTCCTTCTTCTAGGTAATGTTTCTTCTAGAGGTGTTTAATCCTTGATCATCCATTCTTGTCTAAAGAATATTGATCTTATATATATTTTCAGATGATTTATTACCTCTCTAAAAATTGTTATGTGTATTATGAAAATTTTCATCATTTGTCTTGAGGTACAATACTTGAAATAACCTTAAAAATGATATAAAAATGTGTAATGAATAAACCATGGTTTTGGCTGTAGATATCAAATGTGATTCAAGTATGAAAATTATTTACATCTTCTTATTTCAAGATAATGTGATATATTTATTGATATGAGGGTTTTAATTTTTATTTATACTATTATTTAACATGATTTTTATATTTAAATTGTTAAATAACATAAACATAGTAAAATTAATGTACTAATATTCCTGAAAAAAATTCATTTAATTTTCTATAAATTAATGTATTTCTTGAAACATGTAAAGTGAAATTTGTTCATTAAAATATAAATTAAATTATTTTAAGAAATGTGATGTTTCAATGCTTATTTTTGAATAAGTAAATATGCATGGTAACTGAAAATGTTAATCATTAGAGATTGATAAATTTGGAATTTTTCTTAGATGATTTTTTATATAATTTTTATATTTTTATAGATAACATATTAGGTAATATATATTTTCAAACTAAATTAAATGAATTGGTTAATTAATGATACTAAGAAAAAAAAAATTTTGATAAAGATATATGTTTATAGTTGAGTGAACCTTGTTTCCTATCCATTCAAAATGACTCTTTTTGGTCATTGAGTCCCTATTAAATTTTATTATTTTCTTATAGCCTTATTTGATTTCATTGGAGGTGTACATTAGGATTTAATGTGACGAGATATTCGAATACATTATGGTCACCATGGAATTGGTTGGGAGTAATGAGTTTGTTGTAGTAGTTAAAACTATTGATATATGTGGGATGCATAATCGTATACATGGTGGTGTAACGTATGACATCAATATTGATGGTATGAGTCAAAGATATGTTTTTCAATTATTTTTTGGGGATCTTGGAAACATTCTTATTTATATTTTATTTATAATGTAGATGGATGGTTTTGCTATTTCTACATTACATTCCACACTTCTTGATGGATCCAGTTATTCATATATTTTGAATCACTATTATGGTAAATTAGGATGACACCTAAAGTACATTGAATTTTTTATTTTCATTGAATATATATTTTTTGACCCATGGGGTAGATTTAATTTTAAAATATTGAATGAGAAAACTCTTGAGAAACCATATGTATAATTGGTTTATGTATATATGGTATGATAATCAATTTGGTATCATGTTAATATCATGACAAGATAGTGACACATGAGAATTACGATGTAAGATCCATAAAATTCCCTTCAATGTAAATTTTTTATAGACAACCCCAAAAAATTGTATTGTAATATAAACCCTAACAGCAAGAGAAATATCCAAATCAAAACATCATGAATATTAAAAAGTGGAAATATTTAATACACATAATTTTGATGATATTACCTATAATATAAATTAATGTTTAGTAAATACAATATAAAAATAATAATCAATTAATCTATAACGTGCCACATATAAATTGAAGTGAGATAAGAAAACTATAAAAACATGGGTAATTATTGAATCACAAATAAATTGAATGCGGGAACATAACATCATTTGATAAAAAAATAATTTCAAGGAAATAATATATGATTTTTTTCATGTGGTAGTAGTTACACTATTTATAATATAACATAGTTCATTACAAGAATTATGAAACAATGAATTAAAAATGTGTCTAGGAAAACCCTTTCAACTATTATAAAATTTGAATTATTATTTCATAAAATATAGAACCTCATATAAACCACATTTATCCTGGTCGTAAATTCAAACATTAGATAACATATCAATAGGGATAATATACATCATAGAAAAGGAATTAGGTGTATAATACGAGACATGTCTTAAATAAACAATATTGAAGATGGTATCACAGATATAATAATAAATTAAAATAAGTGATCATGAGTAATAACTATTAAACACTCCTAAATTTAGAAATAATTTATAATAATGGCAGAGTTCATTTATCATATAATTATGGCCCATCATAGTAAGTGAAATCTATGTATAACCCATTGAATGGATATTGAGGTAAGAAATGTCTTACCGTGAGTCTAGACATGATATGTATGTCCTTTAAATGTAGTATAATAAAGAAATAATAATTATATAATTGTATAAGAACATTTTATAGTTTAATTAACTTATAATGAGAATTTTTTTTTATATTTTCATTTCATATTAAATTAATTAATCAGTTAGGCCCATGGCAAGTGTTTCGAGGATATTTTGTTCATAATTACAAAATGATTTTGGTGGGATGATCATTATCAATGGATTCATTATTATATCATCTATATAATATTAATAATTAAATAATTATTATTTTTATATATCATATATAATTTAACAATAATATATAAAATTAGGGTATGGAAAACAACATATATCATCTTTCTATGATGTAGTTTGCATGTACACATTAATGATTATTTTTACACTAATTCAGATAGAGAAAAACAAATTAATATAAACAAAATAACTATACATTAATTATTTTGTTGTAAACATAAAATAACTTCATTAAATTCATCTGTATCCATATCCATGAAAAGAATATTTTAAAAAATGATGTACATCATACTGTGGAGACAATAGTTCCTAAATATGATTGTGTGGGAATCAACTTTCAATGATTGGAATTTTTTAAGATAGATGGTATATTATATTTCCAAAATAATAATTATTCCATGAATAATATATTTATATATATTAAATATATTATAATAATAATAAATGAAATGGAGTGATGAAATATAAAATTATTTGCTTCGTGGGCCATTAGTACGTACATAAACACAAACAGTGGTTTCTTTTCTAATTTAATATAAAACATGATGAAAAATGATGATAAATTTAAATAATAATATATATGTATATGGACGATACTTATAATATTGTATGATAATAGTTAGAAAATAATTTAATGAGGAAGTTCAAGAAGTATGGTGAGAGTACTCAGTTGAAACAATTACCTCTTATTTGAAGAACCTCTTTTAAATATCATCCCAAGAACCATATGGATGGTCTATTAAGAAAAAAAAGAATAAAGAATGAATATGTTAAAGTTATAAGAGATCATGTTGGTTATTTTTTTGAGATACATGGTCTATGAAGTGCGAGGAAGAGAGTAGGTGTAGTTTCATTATACTAGAGAGTTGATGTGAACCCATGTAATATCATAAAACACTAAATAATATAAAAAAATTATTTAAAACTGAAAACTGATATATATCATCTATGTTGTGAAGAGAAGTTTAAATAATCTACTACACTAATTTTTTTTTCATATTTACGTGAGTATATAACCCATATCTTTCTATTTCAATAAATTGTTAAACCTTTTAACACTAATTGTAATAAAAATTGTTTTCTATTATTTAGGGGTCAATAAATATTAAATAAAAATTCATGATACCCATAATTTGAAAAAATGATGATATTATAGACAATATATATTTTATTTTGAAAATTATAATATTTTACTGACTTTCCAATCACATAATAATATATTATTTTTCATAAAATCCCATTAGAATAATTTTCTATACTATTTTCATAAGTTTCTTCTAAATGCTATCAATACAATAGTGTAGTTAGAATATAAAATTTTATACCATCTATAATATATAATATTTATCCAAAAATTTCTTGTAACACCACATCTTACTCAAAAAAATATTACTTTGGATTTTGTAATATCAGTTCCATTATTTTTCCTCTTCTTAGAAAAACACTCTTTCAATATTATTTAATCATTTTATGTATCATTTTCCCACTAAAATGAAAAAATATTATAAAATAATAAAAAAAATTTATTAATCACCAAAATTAACTTCTATAACCATTTTGATCAATTTTACATCATTTACAGAACTTATTATCGAAGTTAAAAGAATTTAATAGACATTTGGGAATCATCCTATACATTAAATAATACAAATATATTTTATAAAGAAGTATTATCCTAAAATACTATATTTTTTATTATATGATGTTTTTGGTAAAAATAAACTCAACTAATTTAATATAGAAAAAAAATTTGGGTTATTTTGAAGCCTAATTTCACAGTTTTAATTAAGTTCTACATATTTTACCACTATGATAATGACAATATTTTTTATAAAGTTATGTTAAAATTTGACAAAAAAAAAGATTTTATCATTATGAAATTATTATTTTACGATTATAAATATTTAGTATATTTTATCAAATTAAACCCCTATATGTATAATAAATTATGTTGGTAAGAAACCCATAAAACCCATTAAAAACACTTATTCCAAAAAAATGTATATTTTTTAATAAAAAACTTTTTATAAAATATAAGAATAATTTTATATCCTGTGGACATAATAAGATAATTTTTAATCTAAATAATCTAATGATATTATAAAATAAATTAAAAACGTGACATTTTAGATATATTTATGGAAAGGATATTTTTCTAAAAAATTATTAGTTTTTCATTTTTCAATAATTAATTGATTTTTTTACATAAATCTATAAATATCCTAATAAAATAATTTTTATAAGATGATTACAAATTTTATATCATATATTTTTTTAAAAACTAGATATTTAAATTTGTAATAAGTTAATTATAATATTTTGACCTCATAAGAAATGAAAACCATTTTTTAAGAGAAATTATTTTTTAGAATAACATGAAATAATTAAACTTTGGTGTGAATTTGGTGGCTTATTCAAGTGGTAAACACTCATATAAATCCTATATTATAGTTGAGAATAAATTCGTGTGGGAGAGAATTTCCACAGGTATGTAGTGACGCATACAAGATGTATTATGTAGATAAGCGGTGACAAAATCATGACACTGACCTAGTGATGTATAGGATATGATGAATGCATGACACAAAACATGGAATTATATCAAGTTTTTGGGACTTTAGGCTCTATAATGGGACACATTCCAACTGGGCCTTCAGGCTATATACTGAATAAATAAGGAATTATGGGTGGTTTATCCCTTATGTGTGTTGGGGGGGTCTATGCCCTACTAATTCTATCATGTGTGGGTTATATGTAATTATACCCCTAATAAATAAACTAATATGAAATTCCAGTTCATATATAGAAATAAATAATCATTATATTTTTATTTTGTAGGACTACTGTAAACACATTTTATAATTATATTTCTCTAATTCATATCGATCAATTAAACAAAATGGTTATAACTATCATATTTGATACTACATTATATTATAGTTTATTTAAGCTTTTTTATTGTCATATACACTATGAAGAATAATCATATATTATAATATTATATTATTACAATTATAATATTTTAAAAAAAATAATATTTATTAAAAAAAATTAAAAAATAGTTTCATTTCATTTCATCAACATATATTGAATTTACTTACCTAAAATTTTAATATAATCATATAAAATTTTTTATTTATAATTAATAAACATTGTTAATATTAGTAAGTATGTTTGAAATAATTTTTTTCATAATTTGTACTAAATGTGGAAAATATTTTTCATCTCAGTTTTAAAACCAAATTTTTAAAAGGGGTACAAATAAAAAGATATGTCATCATGATAACAAAAAACATTCCTAAACATAAATTAATTATTGTATTTTTAATTTAACCATATAATGTAAAATTATATTGGAATTTGGATCCACTATCATAGGAAAAAATGATTCCATTAATAAATAATTTTAAGGAATTCACAATACGCACTTTCCCTCAATTATTAAATTAAAAAAATTATCATTTTTATTTAATAATTCTTTAGAAACATAGCCCTTAAGACACATATATTTTAATAACCATCATCACATTGAGCTATATGATTGGTTATCATCAAGGGACCACTATATAAGTATTATGTTTTAAGTTATATGTTACATTCCAATGAAGATTTATAATTTTTAACTGAGTGTTTTCATTTTAATTACACCTTTACATCCATCATATATTATATTTCAAATTTTAAAAAAAATTCTCGATATATTACATAAACTGAAATTTTGTTTATATACTGTTAAAACTCTTATTAATATAATTTTTTTCCTATTGAAAAAACACCTCTTGTGTGTGTGATTGGCCTACCATCTCCACATAGTAGTCTAATTTGTTTTCCATCACCAATTTACATGGGTGGTTATAAAGATATAAATAATTAGTATATATTATATTTACCATATAAATATGATTTTATTAAAATAATATATTATTTATATTCTTACACTTCCAACCATTTACAAATTACAATGCTGCTTGTACATATATATTGATTACCACCTAACGAAGTGATGTGATTCATTTTTACTATCTTCCATTCATGTATAATTATAAATATGTATATAATGGATATATATTATATTTATATCATTTTTATTATTCTAAATATGATGAAACACCGATAAAGGATACATGACTAAATATACCAATCAAAAAAGTACATAAAATACAAAATAGTTAACACATATAAACATTGATTTTAACGAATAATTAGTAATAAGAAACAATTGAAGTTTTATAAATGAATCATAAATTGTATTAAAATTATGTATATGAATATAATTTACAAATATAATATATTAAAATTTATTATATTTGAGGTTAAAATCACTTACGGAGAAAGCCATGCCAGTGGTAAGTGGTTATTTGGCATTCTTATCCTTTTAGTGGTTATTTATGTTTAATGTTTAAATTGGGGAATAATATTGTAATTATTTATTAATAAAAAACAATTATTCTCCTCTATTTCTATCTATATTATTAAATTTTTCTTTTATTTTACACCCTCTATTTACTAAGGACACTAAATTAATGTTTTTAATGAAAACTGAATTTTCATCTAATTCTATAGAGAATGTTTATATTCAATTTCCATATTTTCATTAAAAAAATTTCCATATATATTTTTAAATTTTATATTATTTATTAAATAATGTTTAAAATATAATTTATATTCTATAAAAAATATTAATAAGAACATTCTGATCATTTTAAGAATGAGGTGTTTTTTAATTAGGGCGTGAACTAAATCATCAATTTCATGTACACAAAAAAAATTAATTTACCCTACATCAAGAAAAATACATGACTTTAATATGTTATAATAATTTTAAATTATTTGTTTCAATGAAAATAATTTCCGTAATATTTAGTAATTATATAGATTTTAAATATGTTATTTCAAAATTAAGAGGTTTTCTTCTTTATGAAATGTTACGGTGGTCTTTCAATATTATTTTCAATTTTTTTAAAATCCATTGGTAAATATTTTGGGGTACTAGTGATATAATATATAATTACCATATTTGGTATTAATTTTAATGTCTTATTATCATTTTTAAATGGTTTAGTAAAAAAATTTATATTCCATTTATTCTATTATGAATAGGTATTAATTATGGAGAAATATTCATTTACATGTATTGTTAAACAACATAATGGGTACATTTGAATTATTATGTGATGGGTCAAGATAATAATTTCATATTATGTAAATTAATTAGTAGGATCATGAGACAAACATGTACGGTTTTTAGAATATTATATACACACTTTCGCTTGATGTCTTGGAACGAGGCCACAATGGTATATTTTTGATATCCATCATTGTGAATTCCATCACTATGAAATGAGTTATTTAACTTAATGTGATTATTTAAAAACATATGTTATCCATATAAAATTACATGAACCATGTGATTACTTACATTATATTATTTGATCATCTTTTATTCCTAAATTATTACAAATACCCCATTTATTCTATTGTAGCTTCTTCTGTATGAATTTCCATACAGGGAATTTGAGATCAACATTTTTTGTTTTATCCATTTGATAAGATTATAAGAAGTATAACATGATTGTGATGAATTGATATTCTAGGAGTAACATTATTATAAAAAAATACATTTCTTAATAATTTTTTATATTCAGGTGTAATGTGTGATTCTAGAATATATATAGTATTCAAATAATTCTAAAACTTTTTATCCCTTTGGATGTTGGTACTTGTATCTAGGGCCAAAATAAATTGACTAACAGTTCTAGGTTATTTTGGGTTAGGATTGTAATAGATTTCATAAGACAATTATTTTTTTATCATCATTGGGATCTAGATTTAGGAAAATATAGAGTAGATAACATAACATTATAATAGACTCTGAGGATATGTCTATGTATATGATTATATCATATTGTTTTGATATATTATAGATTATTATATTCTCTTAGAAAATAAATAATTTAATAGATTCTATCAAGTGGATACCGAAACAACTAAGATTCTCAAAGGGGTAAAAACTCTAAAAGATCTATATTAGGTATTTAATTAATCATTACTAGTGTATGATGAGTGGAACTAAGACTGAAACACAATATAGACACTCTATGGGGATATTAATTTGTTGATTTTGATTTAATTTATATGAAATTATAAAATAGTTGGAAATAATTTTTATTTAAAAATACATAAAATGATACTAATCTTATGTTAATGAGATTTGTTGTATATAAATTCGAAATTTATGTAAATTATTTCACTAGATTAATAATTTTATATTATAATTTATAATTTTACAATCTATTCTATTATATTCTATTATTTAAAAGTAGTGCATATTTGAATGAATGAAAAACAAATCAATTCACACAATCTATACATGGATTATCATCATAGGGAAGACAATAAATATCGGCTTTGGGAAGAATCAATTACCACTATATTAGGGATTATGAACAAGATCATGACCAATAATATTTCATATATGGAGAATCCTTCAAATCAAAAATGCGGTTTGACAATGTTAGCCAAATTGATATATTAATAGCCTTTTTCATTCAATGAAACCCATAATGGATTATTAAATTTTAAATGAACATGTTATATAAATAAATTTTTCTTTTATATGGTATTTAATGAAAGGTAAATGGTTATTTTTATATTTTATCATCTCATAGTTAATATAGAACAACAGTGGAATTTGATTCAAAATTCCATGGATGTGGAGGAAATATAGAACATATAGTGGAAGTATTTTTAGTTACATTTTGGGGGAAAATATTTCATTATGAGCAATGAGAATATATAGAATCAAAATTCCTACCCCTAATAAAAAAGGAAGACGAAAACGTTTTTAAAAATAAATCCAAATCTACAAGGTTACTATATCATGTTTTGTACTATATACATAATCCAAATAGAGTGATCAACCTTTTATTTTATTGGATAAATCCAATCCTTTTATGAGAGATAGTCGCCCAAATATTATCATTATATGAGGACATAATATCATGTTCTATAAGGTATAAAGATTAGTCATCTTGTATATTAACTTATGTGTAAAAAAAAATTATGTGGATGATTGGTCACCTCATTAAGCACAAAAATTATAAGAGTAAAGAGAGGAGGTGGAATTCATGAACTTTGATACAGGTGGAAGGAAAGATCGTGGTATATATTTGAGTGATATTTTTCTTTTACTCAATTACGGATGGAAGGGAAATAATTTTCATGATATCAAGGTTAATGGAGAGGAGATAAGTGTATATTTAATTATCATTCATCATATAGAGAATAATTAAAAAAATACCCTAAATGAAACGTTTACATACCATAAAATAGTCCAGGGGGAGATGGAAAAGCTTATTAAAGTACAATAGTATAAATTAAAGATCCATGAAATACGGTGATACGTACTTCTATTATTACAACAATGTTATCTAATGATTTATTCAATTCTAGATCCCCACACACATTTATGTCATCCATGTTTTCAATATGAAGTAAATATTATGATGGAAAAGAAAATATAGAGTTACTAATCAACAAATCCAGTGAGAATATAATTTCTACTAGGAAATTTCATCGAATCTACATTTCGATTCTTCAAAATATGATACGCATACATTTTATTGTTATACCCAATGTATACTTTGATATAATATTTAGTATACATTGGTTTTCATTCTATAATCAAAGAAAATTTTTGTTAAGAGATGGAGATAATGATTTTGGGGACGATATGAGATCATTTTGTTTAGAATAGAGACATAAACATTTAAATGATGCATAGATCCACCCAATTATATCCCCTACATGAAATTATTGGAGATTAAAATATGAAACAACCTATGAATAAGAATAATAACCCTACAAAAGATGATGATCTTCCTTTTAAAGAATAAAATGATGTTTTTCTTAAATAACTATACAAAAACCAAAATGAGAATTAAGTTGAGTATCTATTGAACTCATTTTTAATGAAAAAACATATACCATCGACTCCCTATATAATTGAATCATTTGATCTAGTGGATTTAATGAATCAAATTTATGGTTTATGTGATTAGGGATTCATTCTCCCATGTGTTTCTTAGTTTGGAGTTGTTGTTCTATTTATGAAATGGAAGCATACGACTATAATATTGTGTTGTTTTTTATAGATAAATCAATGCATATAACATAATGAAAAATTAATCTCTTCCACATCTTGATGAACCGATTTATCAACATCTACGATCTCAGTATTTTTAAATATTTATCTTCCTTATAGGTATAATCAATTGAGATTATGTAATAGATATATTCCAATGAGAAAAATTATTATATGTTGTCAAAATTATGATGTTATAGTAACACCCTTCTGATTGAAAAATGAACCCAATGTTTTAATCGATATGATAAACATATTATTCATCATATATAATGATAATTTAATATGTATATTCATTGATGATATCATGATATACTAAAAATGTCATTAATAGCATATGATTCTTTTAATAATTGTTTTTGAGGGTCTTAATGAAAAGGAATTATATGGGACATTTATAAAGTGTGAGTTTTTTATTTATGTTGTCCCTTTTCATGGACATATTGTTTCAAAGGAAGTAATATCAGTTGAATAATCAATGATAATGGTAGTTTGGGAATGGATGATATAAGAAAATATAACCAATTTACATAGTTTACAAGGATTAGTATGTTACTATTAGTGATTTCTTCAAACAATTTCATTTTTAGAAAACCCATTACCCAAGATGATATTAAATGGGGTTATGTTGTCTTAAATTGAGGAATTTAAAAAATGTTTTGAGGATTAAAAATGAGGTTGGTTATGAACCAGTTTTGAAATATCCATCTAGAATGTATTAATTTTATATATATAGTGAACTATGAATGAAAGGAATAGGATGCTTCCTTATGAATAATGAGAAACTTAATTCTTATGCCTCATATAAATTAAAAATCTATGAAGAGAAATATGCAACACATGTTCATGAGATTATAGAGATAATTGTTTTACGTGTTATATTGAAAAATTATCTATATGGTGAGACATTTTGGATATATATAGATAAAAATACATTAGAATACCTATTTTCAAATAATGATACATATTTGTTGAGAAAAAGATGGATATGAATACTCTGGGACCATGATTAATAAATACAATACCATCATGGAAAGGATTGAACTGTAGTTAGGGCTTTGTGTAGTAAATTTCATGTAGTTATAACTAAGTTGTTGATTAAACATGATTCTTTATTTATGGAAAATGTAATGATTGATAAGTGAATTATTATGGATGTGTAAAATAACTCCATTTACAAATTTGTTTAGTCCCTCCATATTAGAAAAAATAAAAATTCCATATTGGATGATAAGATTTTACAAAACATTATTTAAGTAGATAACAAATGGAAATTGAAAGATCTTGTTTGGGATATTTTTTTATTAAAATTTAGAAAGAGTTTATGTTTTCCATCCATACAAGATCCAAATAGAGAATTATTAGATGATGAAAAAATCAAAAATATCTTTATACACCATAAAATCTAAAAAATGAATTTCTATTAGAGGGAACATTCTTGGAGCGATATTATAGAAATTGAAACTATAGACAGTCTTCCTCAGAATTGTCTCCCCGTGTTATTTTATTATTTAATAATGGTTTCAAATAGGATAATTGGTTGAACTAAAAACACCCAATAGTTTTGTACCTAGAGGGACCTAATTTCTATAGGTAGGTATTAATTAGGTATTTTGACCCATGATGCATAAGAACTCATATTTCTGAGAGGATGGAATGTTGGGATCATCAAACCATTTTGGGGGAAATTATTCCACACTATGGGAGTCTCTTATTGATTTAAGATATGTTCCCAAATAATTAATTGATTCCAAATTAATATGTGTGTAATTACCATGAACATGCATATCCCAAAAACTCCCTAATGGGTACAACATCAATTCAAATACAACAATGTCATGCCTTACTAGAAGTGCAATGTGAAGAAACCCAAGATGAATCAAAAGGGAGAAACTCCAAATGAATACTATATCTATGTCTGGGTCCTTCGCCATGTAAATCCTGAGCCCAACTCATCATCTCATATTAGGTTCCTCTACCCTTATGCTGACCTCCAACAAAGAGATATTCTCGAGTACCTAATGGCAGAATGAGCAGCGTGTGCTTACAAAACTAATTAGGCCACTACAAATGGTGTCTAAAACATATCCAGTCTAATAGATAGTGAATGCAAGTACAAAATAAGAGGTATGTATGTAAGGGATAGTTTTGGTGACATTAGTTGAAACGATTCATTTAGTTCGTTACTAGATATTATCCCAATTTCATTCTTATTCAATTTTAAGAAATATTACATTTAAACATATTATCTTTAGGTTAGGCATATATATCATACATACATGGGTCTAAGGAATCAATCAAAAAAAATATTTGGAAACTTTATGACGTCCCTATATCACTAGGGACTCACATACCAAATACTCACATAACCCTCACCTCGAAGCCTCAGTATGGGTGGAATGAAACCATTAGTGAAATACATCCTCTGTCCCCATCTATAATCTGTTCATTTTGGGGTGGACTTTAGAGCCCCATTCTAACTCGACCAGTGGGCATAGAACCTCATTTCAATACCCCACTCTACTAAGCCATATGTACATGATTATTTATCAATCGCCAAAACCAAACCATCACCCACCATAACATAACCGATGACATTAGAAATCACCATTCATATTGTATATAAAACAACATGGTAATTAATACTATTCCATAACCCATTACCACATTTTCCATATACAATTCATATCCATTTTTCCAAATTCCCACTCATGTGGCTTAAACTATTAGGTGTATTCATCAATCCCAATTACATAGCCAAATTCATCATTTACTATTCATTAACCCTATTTATCGTATTTATCATTTCACAAGCATTTTCAAACTTATGCATTTCATGTAAAATTCTCATATCACATAACACCAATCCTTTATTGCATTCAACCATTTAGGTTTACCACCTAATCTTCATGTAATAAACTTTCCAAAAAATAATCAATTCACTTATTAAATATCATTACCATATCTCCCCTTTTCCATTCCATTGTCTGATTACATGTTTTCTTTTTTAATATTCACTAACCCCCTTAGGAATTTATAACCAAAATTATATAAAAAATTTACAAAATCCCATTCAACCCAAATTGCCAGTTTCAATGTCATGCCAAAAAACCCTATACACCTTATCAAAATAGGAATCTCTATTATCATTCCATTTATAATTAATAAACCATTATGACACACTCTTCAGGGATTCCACATTATTTTTTGGCAACCCATCACTTAACCCTACCCCACTCTAGGTCTAGGTTTGTCGGTTCACCCCAATGGGTGGCCCTAAAATTTTTACGTCATCCTCAATGCATCCCACGAGAATCATGAGGGTTAAAATTTGTCACATAGAAACCCATTTTTCTCAAACACATCAATAGATCCAAGAACACAAAAAGTGGAAAACATGAACACTGACTTCCATGGACAATTCCAAAATAAAACCATTGGGTAATACTTGTAGACCACCTACCTCGAATCAATTGATGAATACACTATTAATCAGGGAATTAGATTTGGATTTAAAAAATACCTTGAAGAATCACCCTAAAAATCACCCAAAAAAGTGGGTTTTAGAGCTTTAGAAAGAGATAGGAGAAAGGTGAAAACCTTTATTGAATAGATGATTAAAATATGTGATTAGACGTACCTGGGGAATTGACCTGCAACCAGCAGACCTCCAAGAGACTGAGAATAGATGAAATTCCACCTCATGGAATAATGGGTCATCCAAATTCATCACTATTGTTACAGGGCGTGAAATCAAAGAGAAATGTGAGTTGGGTTTCAAAATCCTTGGGTGGAAGTTTTGTTATTTTCTCAATGATTTTGGTCTGCATGGTTTATCCACACGAGTTTCCAAATCATGAGAAAAACGTTTGGAGGCTACTAAAAATGATCACCCCTATCTCATGGTTTCATGGAAATGTTTCATGTATTTTCAAACCATTATAAAATCTTTTGTAATTTTCGGTCCATGGTCTTACAATTACCTAGGATTCTCCTCACAGTTTGTAGAAACAATGTGAAAACCCGGAATCAAGACTAGAAATTCCTTCTTCTTCCTCTTTTGTATCCCAAATCCCTGAAACACTCCCAAGTCTCCCCGTGAATGTTTGGGAAACATTTATACGGCCAATAATTAGAGGCCAAATGAAGACAAAAAAAATATCATTCATTAAAATGTAATATATCATAGAACCTCCCCCTAATAATGGATCATCCTCGAGTTTCTCTTCAAAGAATCAACAAACATCCATAACAAGAGATCATGATATAGTGTGTACCTATCTCTTCCCATCTTATACTTTCTGGTTACACTTTACAAGGACCAAAAAATATGTATCAAAGGCAGAGACTTTTCCCACAAGTCCTCACCACAACATGAACTAACAAATCTTCTATTATGCTTTGAATCCAACCATACCCAAACACTAGAACTTAAAAGAGAAAAAATAGTTAATAATTTATGACACTCTATACATGGAAACATCGCATATAACATCACATCATCATCGAGGAAACCAAATACCACATCATCCACCCAATCCTTTAAAAAACTCATTACCTAAATCACTTGGATTCATTTTCCTGTTCATCCAACTCTAACGATGGACAATCCCAAAATCACCCAGTGGAAGACAAACAACCCATCCAACAAAATTTCTTGAAGATATGATTCCACTGCTATATATCTAAAAAAACACACTGATCTTGTTTAATCGACCAACTAAACTCATGCTAGGGATCACTATAAGGGCTAACTTACCCGAATGATGACCACTCGAGTTCTTCCGTCCTAAAACTCTGATCACGTCATTTACCAACCATTTATCTGGTATAGTTATCACTATCATATTCAGTTACTTGGATCCTCCTCCATATACTAATTACCACCATATATCAACCCACCATTCCCATCACCCAACATGTTCCAATACACCACACTCAAGAATCCATAAAAGAATTAACTTGCCTTGAAAACTAGATGCACCGTCACAACCCTTGCGAAGACATCCCTATATTATCCATTAAATAAATAGATCATCCTGAACACATAGAGGTAAAACATAATTTCAAAAGATATTTTTGGCTATAACATAAATCCAGAGGCGGGTCACTCTCACCTCACCAATTCAGGTTTACTATCTCAGGTCGGACCACCTTTGGTCAGTGTTCCCTTGAACACACACCTTCAACAATGGGTATGCCACCCCTTTCTTGCCTTCCTTTGGTTTTTACAAACATGAAGTATATCACTACCATTCCACGAACCCAGTGAGGTAATTTCCATAATTCCAGTAGAATTCCATCATCACGACACTACTCGCCTCTAGACCATCATCGACTTCACCCTTGGCAGGACAACACATCACATGGACAAGGTTCACCCAACAACACGATGTCCTAAAACCACAAAAGGAAAAATTGACCCGAGTCTAACCCTAATCATCATTGGAGTTATAAGACCATAATTTTTCATGACACAACCTGTTTTCATATCCAACCACACCCACATACGACTCATCATATATCTCACAAGATTCACTTGGAACCACCCTAATCTCAAGCTAACACTTGGCTTCGTTTTCACCACATACAAGTCCAACATTCCACTCTAAGGAATGTGACATGTACCTCACCAGTTCTTCATTGCTACCCAGTGCCTCTATATCATCTCGATGTCATCCTTCCCACATAAAAGGATGAGTTATCTCTCCCCACCTTATGAGTGTGGATATCTTTTCTCCCTACGAGGGATTCCAACCACTGTATCTTAAAAACAATGAAAAATCGAATCCAAAACCTTGATATGTCCATGTGGATTTTTCCAAAACAAGAAAACAGTCATCACCTAGTGCACATTCCAGACTTCCTTGGATGGCACCCAAGACGTTTTTCGATATTCATTCCACCCTGAGGACCTTACCAAAAACCATTGAGGGTGTGAATTCCATCATAAAGCTCCACATATACTATTTCCAAGAGCATAAAACCCATGATGTCCCTCATCCAACCAAACACCTTCATGTTTTTTGGCATGATCTTGAGGTTCTCAATGTACCTGGGATGATGTCATGTTGTTGGGCATGCTTATCACCACCTGAGTTACGCTAAGAAGTTATCGATGAACAACATCACCAAGTTATCAATTTTTTATGTTGAACTATTGGACACTAGTACATTCCAATGATATGAGGCCTCCCTATCAAATTCATCACATAAACACTTAATCCCTCCACCCACGTGAGATTTCAAACCATGTTTAACCATCACTCCATGACAAAATCACAAAAATATGTAAATCTTCATTTCAATTGGAACTATTTCAACCACACCGTGAGAGTACTTACAATGCATCCCTGATGGCTAACAACCAATGCCCAACATTATACCATATCAATAAAAGCAATTATCTCACAAAACTAAATTAATTTGAATTTAACACATCAACAAATTACTTTCCTAACCTTGTCTTTTGGGTATCCAGTCTCATCAGCCCTGAGGAGGCCTCTGCATCTCACCCAACAACCAACCCATTCCTAATAATAAGTCCAGATATGTGACCTCCCTTACCAAAGTGTCACAATCAAGTAATAGTATATAAAAAAACATTATCCACCCTTGTCATATCTATTAAAAACAACGTCCTATCCTCCATTAATCCTCTCCCAAATAGGTGATTCAGGAATTCATGTGATAAAAACCTTCAATACAATCTATTCCTCTTATCACAAACACTAGGGTGACCTTATTAAGGAACCGAGCACAACTATACCCTAGGAACCATCATTAGGGCCCAAAATGTACTATCTACGTCCATGAACCATGATTATTCTCTCACTCACATTACCAAACAATGCCTCACAATCCAATGGACACAACCATAGGAACGGTTCCCTAAACACACCACATAGGTCAAATCATAACCGGACCAACCTCACAATCCAAGCACAAATTATCAACATGGGCACTCTCCCTACCCCATCCCACACATACAAGGGTCAAATAGACAACACCAAGGATACCCACACTTAAACCAAAACATTCTCATTCAAATCATGTCATTCTATAGACACTTCAAATAATGGACGATATAATTTAACATGACACAAAAATATCCCACATGATCAACCTTATTCAAACCATTCTTTATACTATACTCCAATGGTCAACATCACACATTGAGAACTACCCTCCACAATACCTACCATGGGTCATGGTCAACATGGTTGTGACCGATTTACTTAATCACAAGTCTTTCATCAACACCTCTTCAACCCCACTATTCTTTTATGACACTATCCCTTCCACTCAGACACATTACACATTTAAAATCTTGTTAAAATAATCATCTTAACTCATTTAAAAGTTTCATTAGATGAAATCTATTAACTATTTTACCATCATAATGCACCCATTTTATTTTTTGCACCAAAACAACCATTAAAATTTATTATAACCAGAAACATTAACCCAGTCACAACATATCAATATACATGATATTTATAACTGTTATTATAAAGAATCATTTTCTTCATATTTATCAAGGATGTAGACTGAATTACACACTCTATGCCCGTCACACCCATCCCATGTGTGTGAAAATACTGATGCAAACCACCTATAGCCTTAGGTTATTAAAATGATGAATGAATTAACATCCCTTTTCCATTCTGACAATGAGAAAAATATCATAAATCAATTAAATCACACAACATGTGCATTACCCAACACTGAAATATCATTCAACTGTAACAACACACATAAAGAACAGACATTCCCACCTATGGTGACATGTGTTTTCCATTGTACATGGGTAAGCTACTACTAAGAATGAGCTCATAACCAAGGCATGAAAAATATGAATTTCTTGTCTACCATCCCCAAATATTATGAAAGTGAAATGAAATCATTTGATATGACATTTTAACAACCCCGTCCTAGAATCCACTAAACAGGTGCTCCAAGATGGGTCGTCACATGATCTCAAGCATGCTTCCCTATACAACAAAGGTTGTCGACTAGTGGAGAGGGTATAATATGTCATATGGGGAGACTATCTCATATTTATCAGAGCAAGCCACAACAAAACACAATATAAATATCAATAATAATATGAGAAACCAATAAACATCTATAACAAAACATCTGCCAAATAGGTTCAACCACAATTCGAATAGACAATTTCATGTTGTACTAGTAGGGAAAAGTAATGAAAACCCAAGTAAAACAAATCCCGAAACACTTCATGGGTCCCAGGTCTATGTTTTGGTCATTCACTAGGTACATCCTGATCCGAACACAATATATCTCAGTAGGGTCTCGATCCTTGTCCTTACCTGCAACCAAGATAACTGCTCGGGTACCCAACGACGGCTTGAGTAGGGTGTGAGTACAAAAATCAGTAGGTTATCGCCAATAGTGTCTATAAAATATCCTATCAAATAGATGGTGCATGTAAGTAAAAAATGAAATATAAATAAGAAAGGGACATATTGGGTAACATTAGATGACAATGTTCATTTAGTTTTGTAACTAGAGTTCATCCTAATTTCATTTTTATTCCATTTTCACACATAATACATTTAATCATATTCTCATTGGGTTTAGAATACATATCATCCATACATGGGTCTAAGGCAATCATTAAAAAAGCATAAGGGAAAATAAATGAAGTCACATTCTCACTAGGGATGAACATATCACATCATCAATTTATCCTAACCTCGAAGCCTCGGATTGGTTGGAATTCAACCGTTAAGGGAATAGAGCCTCTGTCCCCTTATCTATCCCATGCATTTTGGGGTGGAGTTTTAAGGCTCAGTATAACTCGACTTTTGGGCATAAACCCTCAAGTAGATTCCCCACTCTACCAAGCCATGTTCACATTCTTATTTATAAATCCACATAACCCTACCATAACATAATATAACATAACCAATGCCTTTGTAAATCATCATTCACAATGCATAAAAGACAACATAGGTATTAATAGTATCCCATAACTCGTTACTATATTTTCCAATAACAATTCATATCCATTTAGCCAAATTCCAATTCTCATGCCTTAACCCATTAGGTGTATTCAACAGCCCCAATTCCTTATCCAGAATCATCATTTACTATTTGTTAACCCTATTTATCCCATTTATCCTTTCAAAATAATTTAACCACTAATGCATTTCATGTACAATTCTCATGTCACATAACCCCATCACATTATTGCATTCAACCATTTAGGTGTACCACCTAATGTTTATGTATTAACCCATTCCAAAAATTCATCCATTCCCTTATTAAATCTCATTAACACATCACCCTTTATTCATTACATTAACAAATTACATGTTTACAATATAATATTCACTAACCCTCTTATGCATTTCTAAAGAAAATTCTTTGAACAATGGACATAATCTCATTCGACAAAAATTTCTCATTTCCATTTGAGGATAAAAAACCCTAATGACTTATCACCCTAGGCATTTCGATTAACACTAAATTTAAAATTATTCAACCATTAAGAAACACTCCACATGGATTCTACATTATTGTTTGGAAACCCATCATTTAGAACTACCCCACTCTTGGTCGGGGATTACCAATGCACTAATGTGGGTGGCCCTGAAATGGTCATGTCATCCTCAATGCATCCCATCGGGATCTTGAGGGTCTCAATTAGTCACCTTGACACCCATTTTCGTAAAAAACTTCAATGGGACCGGGAACACAAAAGGGGGAAAACCTGAACACCGATTTCCATTCACAAATCCAAAACAAAAAAATGGGATAATACTTTTACACCACCTACCTCATATCCGTTGATGAACACTATCTCAATCATGGACTTAGATCCAAATGAAAACATCCACTAAAGCCTCAACCTAAAAATCACCTTTAAAAGAGGGTTTTAGAGCTCCAGAAAGTGATGGGAGAAAGATAAAAACACTAATAGGAAAGAGGAAGCAAGGAGGGGAATAGACTTACTATGGGACTCGATCCGCATCAAACGATGCTCCAGACGACTAAGAATCACATTAGAAATAAATATTTACAGCTAGGGTCATGCATGTTTGTCACTTGGGTAAGTGGGGGTGAATGATGGAGAAACCTAAGTTGAGTAATAAAATCCTGAGGTGGAATTTTTTTAATTTTCTCATTGTTTATAGGACGCAAGGTTTACCTGCACTGTTTTCCAAACAGTTCACAAACCATGCAGAATCTGCTGCAGATGATCACCCCCTTTACACGGTTTCCTGGAAGTTTTACACGATTTGTGAAACCATGATCCATCTATGTTTAAGCTTCTATTAATGGTCACACAGTTACATGGGATGCTCCACACAATTTTGCACAAACTATGCGCAAACCATGTGACATGCCCAAAAATACCTTCTTCTTCCACTTTCATGCCCGAACCCACAGAACACCCCCATTTTTATACATGAACATTGGGAAATACATTATTATCCAATAATAAGAGTAAAAATCAATATTTATACAAAAAACAATCATTAAATGATCCATTATCTTACACCTCTTTTACCAAAGAAATATGAAATCAAATTCTATCAATTCATTAATATAACATTTTTGTAAAAATAAATTTATTTCCATTCATGTGAATTATTCCTATGTCTATATGAATATATATTGTTAGTAAAAATTAGTAACACAGTCATGGATTTAGAGTAATCGAACAAATATATGCCATATGACATTAAAAATCATATTATTTTGATATAATATTTCTTTGAAAAAATATTAATTTGAAAATATATGAATTTTCATAAATGCTATAATATTTTAAAAATTTATAATACATCAAAAAAAATATTTATCACTATGAAATATCATTTTTTATGACATTGAAAATCCATTTCATACAACATAAATTTTTTTGTACGACATTAAAATCTAAACAATACATTGGTTTCACATGAATACAAATGAATTATTTTTTATGTATTTGAAAAAGATAATCAAACTACAAAATTGTACATATCAATGAAATTTATTTCTTGATACAGATATAAAATTTTAATACATAGTAATTTTTAAAAACAATATACATATAAATGAAATTTTTAACAACAACAGTCATTTTCTAATAATAATTACTATTCTCAAAATAAATTATAATTCATAAAAAGGTGTACTTGTGATGTGTATTAATATAGTAAACATTAAATCATGTAATCCAAAACACTAACAAACATAATTTCCCCAATTATTATCAATCTCTATAACAATTAAACTTGTCCCTAATAGTGTCATCATTTTTGAAGCTAAAAAATAAAAAAGTAATTTGATTATTTATCAAGAATTTTTGAATTTGTAATGTTTCAAACACAAATATACAAGTTATTAAAAAGATTTATTTATGAAATTTTTTAAATTTTTTATAACCCACTTAAATTAAGAAATATAAATTTTAAAAATAATTAAAAAAAACAAATATTCCAAACTATGTAATCAATTTACTATATAAAAATTGAAAAAAAAATCACAATATGTATAGTTAATAAAAACATTTATATCAATTATTACATCTTACTAATAAATTAAAAATAACTGATGTAAAATTTAATATATCTAATATTTCCCAAAAAACAAATTCAATGATATCTATATAGAATATCATCTAAAATTTTTAATTTGTAATAGATATTTGAGATTCAAAATAGTGAAGATAAAAATACATATAAAATTTAAATGTTATTCTCTCAAATATCATTGCTAAAATTAGTTTAGTAAGCATATCAAACATAAATTTTCAGGTAAAAATTAATTCAATAATGTTATCCTGTTTATTAATAAGTTCACCTAGAAAATGAATTCGAACAACACTAATTGTTTTCCATAAATCTAGTAATATACTATATGTTATTAAAATATTTAATGTATTATAACCAGATATCGGAATCTTATCTGTATAAACACAGAAAAAAATTATTTTTTTAATTTAGAAAATTAGATCCCAAAATTTATAAATAGTAATATACTCTCCCATTTCTAAGTGTGAATAATTTGGATTTTTTTTTAAATTTATATGTATTAAATATTTTACCAACTGAAAGACTCATTATGATTAACTCTCCCTATAAAACCTACAAAACAAAAAATAAATAATAGAATAATATTTTGAATCCATATTGATTTTATTAGAATAAAATAATCTAATATTAATATTTCACTTAATACATATTATGATTCTTGTATTATCATAATGTTGTCTCAAATATGGACTAAACTTTAATATATCACTAAAACAATTTAAAAAATAATATGAGGTCTAAAATATTTAAATTATAAAAAATATTCAATAATTCATTTAAAAAAATCATTATGTAAAGTTATTATAGATACTTTTAAATCAAATTAGTAATTATAAATCACATAGGTCACAAAATATTAACTATAATATAAACCTAACAACATTACAAACTTTTTATCATATTTATTTAGATAAAAACTATACCACATGTCATTTTAATAAATGTTAGTACAAAAAATAATTTTACTTCCCCAATTACATTCATATCAAATTAAATAATCAATAACATGAAAAATATCACAAGAAAAGTTACTAGAATAGTAAAATATAATATCATTAGTATATATTTCCACCATAGAAATTTAGTTATATAAAAAAAATAATTATATAACCCAAATCCCATAAAAACCAATTATTTTCATAAATCGATATTAAAAAAAGTTTATTGACATTCATTACATTTTAAAAACATTTTCCTGAGGAACATAATAGTATTGGGAGTTTTGAAACATTAAAATATAAACAAGTAGTTCATATATGAACTATATCAACTCCCACTAAGATCTTTATAACTAAAACTCTTAATCAAAAATTCAAAAACAATAAATTTATTCATAACCTAGGGAAACGAATCATAAGAGAGGGTGTTCTCAAAAACTTTTTAGTTGTAAGAAAGGGAGATAATTAATCATATAATGAGAAGATGTGTATGAGTGCATGATCATAACATTTGATAACCCTACCATGCATATCAAAATACTAATATTCATTAATGGAATACTGATTTGAATTTTATAAAATATGGAATATAAGTGAATCAAATAATGTGATATTTGTGATCATATAAATGGAATAAAACTTGGAAATTTGGAAGGAACCTCTGTTTGGAAAATGATGTACTTAAAAATTAAGGTATTATTTCAAAGACTATCATGTTGGAATCAATTCACTTCCTAGACTATTTTAGTAGTTAATGTTCACTACCATGAATATTCTAGTGGATATACCCCCTTAATGAATTCAGTTAACTCCCCATTATAGTCATATTTATTTCATTATATTTTAATATTTACAAAAATTATTAAATGGAGAAAGAAGTTTTTTCCTAAGAATTTTATCATGTTATTATCCATGAAAGGGAACTGGGATTCATAATCATTTTTGCATCCTATAACCCAATGAAAAGAAATGTGTTAAATAAAAATAATTTCATTTTATAAATATTCCACTAAATAAAATATTTAGAATGGTATCATTGGATAATTTACATATTAAATGATACATACATCAATGTATGTCATCATATATGGAAAATCAATTCGAACGAAAAAATATCTTGGAATGATTAATGAGAAAAATGTGATTACTTTGAAACCATATTTTTTAAATTAAATTTTAAAACAATATATTGGAACTATTTTTATTATAAGATAATATTGAATTAATATGAATTAATACCTAATGAAAATAATTTTCATGACATCTAGGAAATTATTTTTATTTCATACATGTTAAAACAATGATTCCTTTCAAATTTTAGTAAATTATAAATAATAATTTTTTGAAAATGACATGATGATTACATTAAATATTATTGAAAATAAATAAATAATATAAAAATATGTATTTAACAAAAAATTAGGTATTTATGAGAAAATATTTTATTTTATTAGAAAACATGGTTTTGAGTAAATAGTGTTTTCAACCAAAGAATGAAATAAAGAAAATTTCTTATAAAATTTTTATTATAGTATCATATGTAAATAAAGAAAAAAATGAAGAGAAAAAACCATTTATCAGGAAATAAGTATATGGGTACAATATTCATGTTATTCTTTAGATATGGATAATATTATTACTTCACCATAATAATAATTATAAACAATCATGATAATCGATAGATTGGAAAATTAAATATCGTCCACTATGGAATCATATGAATCCTAAGTACAACTAATGATTAATATAAAATGTATCATTAAATATAAAGATGATATTAATGATATAATGCATATATTTTTTTATATGTAATCCTAAAAAAATTATATAGGTGCATAACATAACATATGTCTCAAAGAAGGAATAATGAGATAAAAATCACTTATAATTTGAATCAAATCCCTTCATAGGAATTAAAACCACTTGTATAATAAATATATGTTTATTATTCCGTGATTATAGAACCATAATATATATATCTTAACATATATTTTTAAATTGTTACCTCTTTTACTAATTTACTTATAATTCAATGTTAAAGTAGCATTTTGGGAAATAATATCTTTGTTTGTTGCATATGTTTTTTTTGTTATTTTTGTTTCTATTAATTTTATGATGATTACATAAAATATATTCAGTAAAAAATGACATAAATAAAATATATTTTAAATATGTATGTATTTATTTTAATCCATAATATTTAGAGATAGAATATTATATACACCATTCTAGGAGATGGTAGGTTGTACGTACTCATGAACACTATTTCGATTTCATCCACAGGTGATGAAAAAGAAAGGTAAATAATATATCACATTACTAGTATCATAAATAAGTAAAAATTATCACATATAGTACTTAAATATATCAAATATTACCATCTTTGTAAATGGAATGTGAAAAAATGATCACATCTCTTTTTGAGGTGGTAGTTCACCATACACATGAATGACATTATCATACATTCTACAGAATAGAAATAAAAATTTAATATTTGATTACATATTTTATAAATTATTATTATGATAAAAATATTATATATATATATATTATACATCAACTTATTAAACTGTGATATGTGGTGATGGAAAAGTTGTCACATCAGTTGGTGAGGAGGTTGCTCACCATACACATGAGCAATATTATCGCTAACAATTTGATGGAAGAGCATATGAATGCATTTCAATAACACAATAAACTATATATAAGTATATGTAAATTATTGACGATATTATATTATCATTATTTAATAATAAATTTATAGAGGTGGATGAATAAATAAATTATAAAGACTCATTGAAGAAGATTACAACTTCATATAGAGAATCCTTGTATTTTCACAAAAACCATCAAGAGATGGATTTTTGATCATGAAAAGGACTCTAGGATATTATTATGGAATTAGGAAAGAAATTTTATCAGGTATTTGAATAACCAATGTATTTTTTTGTGTGATGTGGAGAGGAGAGGGGGTGACCTTTTATTTAATTGTTGAGTGACACACTTGTCGATTATGAAAAAATATGTACCAATGATTTTATCATTGCAAAAAGTTCTAAAAATATAATTATAATGATCATAAGTTATTAGGAATTAAGATTTTATTTAAATTTATTTCTTATATGTTTTGATTCATCTTTACCTTGTCTTTTCATTTTATCCATGGTGAAAACATTTTTACCTTAACTGTGATAAATAATGTTTTAATTTATGTACAATTCAATATGAAAAAAATTATATTGACGTTACAAGATAATATAAATTATTGTGAATTAGAATCTAGAATCAATTTATCCAAAATACAGTCAAATAAGTGGAAACTTTTAATTTAAAATGAAACCCATAGTCATGAGGATAAAGCGGTTTTCCGATGACATAATGGTCAAATGAATTAAAAGTATTTATATCAAAATTTAACAAAAATTCGATAATAATAATCTAAATTTATATTAATTGAATTAATATTGACCTAATTTTATTTTTAAATTAATTTTAAAAAATAATAACATTTTTATTTCTCTAAATGAATATTTAGTTTTAAATAACCTCATGTATTTACCACTTTTCATCGAAAAAAATATATTTTTTGAAAATTAACAAAATGTTACTGAAAGATAATTTTGATTTTATTTTTTAAAAAATGATAATTATTTTTCAAAATTATCTTTCTCAATTATTTAAATGTAATTTTATTATTTATCACAAAATTAAATAAAAATCATTTTTTTGGAAATTGTATTTTTAAATCATATAAATATTTTATTGAAAACTGTTTTCTTTATATAAAAATGTATAAAAAATATTGAAAAAATATACATTATATTTTAAATATATTTATTCCTATTAGTTTATCCATTATTAATGGATTGTTTATAATGGTTATCTTAAAAAAATTAATTGTTTTTTTCAATCCATTAAAACATGATGATTCATGTAATTCATGATATCAATGATATTTAATTTCTTAAAAAATAATATAAAACAACAGTTTTTATAATCCAACCCCATTGAGAAATAAATTTAATTAGTTATATTCTATTACTTTGGTAAAAACAAATGAGGATACTTCACCCACATTATATCTTCTGTGTAACACCCCAACACCAGTTACCCAGATTCGGTGCATTATTAAATAACATTGGCATGATCACAAAAGATCAGGTCTTGAATGGAGATTAGTTTAGTAGCATTGTGAGTACTATATACATACATAAGTTTTACATTACATTATGAAATTGAAAAAACATAATGTCGTGTCCCCTTTGAACACACTCATATCCCTTAGCCTATTTCTACAAGATAATCGTAATATAACATAACAAAGGATTTATATCATATGCTTAGTAAGGATAAAAAATAGCAAAAACTATCATAAATATGCATTAACATTTAAGGCAATGTATAAGACTAAAACACAATCATTTTAAACATAAACATCATCATAATATGGCAATGATAAATCAAATGATTCAATTGATTTATTCACATAAGTATTCTAATAGTCTAATAATCACAAGAAATATCAATATATAATGTCATAATGATATAATGTATAATGATGGACATAAAAACCACATAGTCATGTACTTGAGAAAAGACTACAAAATAATAATTTTTTCAAGGCCTTGTGCCAAGACAATAGTTGGTCTCAAGAGACAAACCGATACACCGAGGGGCTATAGAGGGCCCCACCAATCACATACAATGTCCAATGTAATCCTCATTTGAAAAGGGTGAAACATAATTTAAATATTTGTATTAAAACTATCATATGAAAAGTTAATACATTAACCACAAACCATGAATGGTATCAGAATACAACATCCACAGTAAAAAAATAAATCATTCAATAAAATAGTTATGATTATATTATAATAAATAAACCTTAATCATCAATAAAATAAAATTATGGTAATTTAAATAGTTGAAAATATTCCATAAATGTATTTGATAGAATCATCCCCTTTTTCTTGAAAACATTTAAATGTCACGCAAATTATCAAAAAAGTAAATTGAAATAGATTTTCAAATCAAACTGTCGCATACCAGTTTGAAAATTTTTATAGGATTTTTAATTTTGAAACATTCATGTCCATATAAATAAATCGTTAAAACCATTTTTAAAACTTGTAAATTAATGGGAAATATTTAAAAGAATAAATATTTAAAACATTTAAAATGATATTTTAGTTAAAGATTTCATAACTAAATAATAGATGCTTGAATACAAATAATTGAGGAATAAAATTAATAAAAACATTATTATATCATGATAATAAATGGATTCATGATATAATGTGTTAAAGGATAGTATATACACCATAGAAATGTGAATTTATGAAAACACAACTAAGAAGTCTAATTGGAATGTAAATTGAGAAGAAATTCTATATAAAGACTATAATCTTAGATTAGGGATTAATAAATGACATAATTATTTGTGAAAAATATAATCACAGTAAATATTATTGAATATTAAGTGTAAATAATTTAGAGGACATTCACATATATTCTTGTATTAAAAATACTAATGACTTGGATGGTTAACTCATTGAATTAAAATTGAGTTATGATTACCCTTATCAAGTAAATTTCAATGACTAGAGAATTTATTGATGTAGTGAATATGTGTATAAAAAGTATATCCACGCAATGGGGAGTGGGAATTACTATATATATAAATATTTATTTATTTTAGACATAATCACGGAGTAAAATAATCAATGATGTTAGCGTAAAATACAATTAGTGGAAATTGAAATTAAAAATTCCATTACTGATTTGGTAACTTATGAAACAAAAATCCTATGAAAGAAGGATCATACAATGAAGATATAAATACCCATAAATTAAATTATATTACATGATGAATATAATTATGGGCAGTAAATACAACACACAAAAGGAAATAGTGCCATATATAGCATGAATCTCATGGGAATAAAAATGTGAGATTAATACCCTTTAGGTTGTACATTTCTTTAGTAGAAGGTGCATTAACCTCAAGTATTATTGTTCAATAATTGTTATTAAATTATAAAATAGAAAAATTCATAAATATGATATCATATATGATTCACTAATATTGCGTTGTTAATAATATTTATGTTGTATCATTGATTCAGGTGTTAACAGATTCATTTTCCTTTATAAGTTTTGTTATTTAAGTAATTTTTTTAGGGATAAGAATTATTTGATTCATATCCAGAAATATATAATGTTTTTAAAAATTATTTTTAATCATCTAATGAAAACTATTCATTAATGGTTCTTATGGGGAATGAAATCTCATCGTGTCATTGAGACTCTAAGCCGTCTGTACGCACGAGCGACAATATCATTCTATTAATGGTAAAATCATATGTAGATGGATGGTATATTATATATAAATAAACATTATCATTTTTTATATATTATTTACATCAATTATACTAATTATTATACCAATAGAAATAATGAGGTTTGGAATAACAAACTACACCACGACCTAGAGATGGTAATCCGCACATACGTAGACATGGTGAATTTGTCATTCATATGATGGATACGATAAATTAATAAGGTTGTAATATATTTATAATAACATAAAATATGTAAAAGGTACTGGATTTATCATTTTGGTATGAAATCAACAATGAAATACGAATTGGAAGAAGAAACGAACTTTCATAGTGGTGATGAAATAATTATCTCCTCTTTGGGATCTTCCATTTTATTTGAACAAGGGATTCTTAGGATATATTTTTGATCAAATTAATTCGTCTATGATGATGTGTGAGTATCGAGGAGGATATTTGAGTATGGTTTGTATGAGACAAATGGATTTGGAGGTATGAAATAAGGGTAAGGGGGCGTACCCTTTAATAAGAGTGGTGAGGGTCGTTTTAGGAAATGCTTGAAATATCATATTATTATAAAACCATTTTCAGTTTCTAATGGATCCAGATAGAAAATATTCACTGATAAGGTGGGTATTAGTTGGAAACTTCTCAAGAAATAGGTATTAGACAATTCTAGGTTGCCTTATTAAACATATATTTTCCATTTAACTCGTACTTAAATAGTTTAACCTTTAACCGTGTCTTCTATTATTTTTATATTACATGGTTAGTAAACATACTATAGAAATCAAAGAGAATATAAATTGGTTAATTAATGATATATATATCATTATATAAGTTATTTGGAAAACCATATATTTTTAATTATATTATATCATTTTATAATATAATATTTGTATTAAAAACTCATTTATGTTAATTTTAAATCTATTTAGTATTTTGTTTTTGTGAAAGTCATGAAAACCTGATAAATTCGAAAACAATACATTAAATCAACCCAAACATGTCATATTCACATATAAAATTTTTGTATGGAATCAAAATTCTCAATTTAAATTTATATTTATATTTATAATATCAATTATTTTAATCTTTGGTTAATAAGGTTTTTACTACATCATCATTGTCTCATAAGTAATTTTAATTATTTAATAAATAAAAATTATAAATATAATATCATGATGTATGAAATATTTTTATCTTTCTGATGATTATTTATAGTCAAAATTATCTTATGTGTAACCATATATTTAAAATGTTTTAGTTGATAAAATATGAATTTAACACTTTTTACGCTTCTTTAAATAAAAAAATAATAAATATCATAGTCTAAAACAACTGTGTAAAAGATGATTATAGTTTTTATTCCTAAGGTTGATTTTGGTCAAAATAAAATTAACCAATTATTTAGGATATTCCTTAGGTTAATTATAATATCATTGTTACCTTTAATTACCATGTTAACTTTTAATCATGGTAAATAAAATTGAACAATTACTATTTAAAAAAATTGATTTTATTTTATTAAACCACATTTTAGTGAATATTGTTAACCGGATCTCTCTGAATTTTGAAATTTAATTCACAGAATTGGAAATATACGTTTTATGAAAATTTTCCAATTTTCCTAGAAGTTGGTTAAAAGATGTAAAAAAGTTCAATAAAATGTCATATATCAAATATTATTATAAAATGACTCCAATGAATTAAATATGACTAGTATAGGTATTATGTATCTATTTTGACTTTAAAATAAATTTATATAAAAATAAAAAAAATTAAATAAATTTCAGTTTAAAAAAACACAATGGTTTTCACTCTTTATAAAAAATTAAGGTTTTCCAAAAAAGACCAAATATTCACCCTAAGATAATTTTGATATTAAGAATCCAAAAATAATGTCCATTTTGGAAAATAAAATTTTTTAAATTTCAAAAAGTTGTTATTACAATTCAGAACTACTTTTTTAAACAGTATGTTTGATGGGTCATTGTTTGCTAGAACTCAATGTTGCATACAAAAAAAAATTGTATTATTCAAGGAGAAGTGTAGAGTAAAAGTTTGGGGTATTACACTATCCCCTATACAAATTTTTTTTGTATTCGTAATTTAATCTAAGAAACAAAAACTATGGGTTTTACATTTAAAAACATCATTCTTGAAATACCACATCAGAAAAAGAGATAATAAAAATATAACATTAAATGAAATAAAGGGAAGTACAAATTTCACCTGAGATAAACCATACAAGAGTTCTCTATAGTAAAAAAAGGATACATAATAGAAAAGAAACCATCAAGTTCTGATGGAGAGTGATAGAAAACCAGAACAAAAGATAGTGAACACCAAGAAAACTATAAACTTGTTATGGATTAAACAGTCTTTGATTACACAGTTGGATGAGTAAACGGACAACATTTTTTTTAAGTCCCTTTTAATAATGTTGGGTAATTAATTTATGAGATTGACTATGAAAATAAGTATATATAATTACTTTTAAATTACTGTTCTATCCTTTAAAAAATTTCTGCCAGAAACAAATCTTTTCACCAAATGATGAGTTGTCAAGATGAATTGGGGACACATAAAGCACTAGAATAAATTTATATAGAATCACATATCCAAAAAAGACTAACAACATATTTTCCTTAACATTAGACATTAATAAAAACCAAAATTATTAGTATAAAATCAGATGATCCCCAAAAAGGATAATCCTTTATTGAAATAAATACTACTCTAAATCTCCAGAATTGAATAAACAATAACCAATGTTCATCAAATAAAATTCAATACATATTTGAACTTAATATTCTCTAAAATAATCCAAACTATGTTTTAAACACAAAATTTCAGAGGATTTGATCACATGGTCTTCCATGATGAATCATAACATTTATCTCCAAATAACACTGACGACTCATTGAGTCGCGTACATAAAAGGAATTAACCAAATCACATATTCTCAATTAAGGTTAATTGTAACATCATAGATAAATAAATAATACGAAAATTTTCATACTTATTTATATTTGTCAATTAAATATTAATTTTTCATTAAGGGGGATGCTATGTTTGATAGCGTACCGGATACACAACAATAGGTTTCTTTTAAATCTTATGTTCCACACTAATACTATATTATTATTATTTTAAATGTTCATTATATCCTATCCTTTTTATTGTATATAATGAGGAAAAACTAAATACAATATTATTATACATATTCTTTAAATGTAATTACATTTATCCAATAAATTTTAGAGGCTTAAAATGTGAATGAATCTAATTTTAAGCCTAATTTACCTTAAAAGATCGATTTACCACATTTTAATAGAGAACCCTCGTTAAATATATTTTTGGTCACTTTAATACTTTTTATATGACTAAATAAAACCTTTCTTTAGAATGGGGACATCAAAATTTACTTTCTGTAAATTTTTGGAATTTTTTCGAAAAAGTTCATTTTTTATGAATAGTGTAAATATTGTAGTTTAATTCTAAACTTTGTTTTAATATAATTTATTTATATGTTTAGATAATATTTTCAATTTTTTTTAAAATTTAGTTAGAATATATTTTTTCCATTTAATCCAATTTAGGTAATTTCAATTAATTTCACTTTTAAATTGGACATAAACAACTGTCAATCTTTTAATAGTTATTGTTTTTTAAAAACACGCTATTTGTTTTAACAACAGGAATTAATTTTAAAATTATTTAATGAAACATTTATGTTCTGAATTTGGTAAAATATAAATAATTTTGGAATTTGGAATATCAAATATAGATTAGGCTGAATTTTTGGTATTTTTCTGAAAAACATCAATTTTTGATGAATAGTGACACCACTTTGTGGTAGCTAAAAAAACTGAATTTTTCTTTTAAATAAAATTTTAACACTTCTGTGAATTGAATATAAAAAATCTGACATACATGGTTTTTATCAAGAAGTAATATTTGGTTCATTAAGATGAAAATAATTTTTGGTGAATAGTAACTTTTGACTTTTATTTACCATGGTTAAATGTAAATATGGTAATTGAAGGTAAAAACAATATTATAATAATTCTAAATTACCTTAAAACATAACCTAAAATTATTGGATGAGTAATGGCCTACCATGGTAATCCTTGGGTATATTGTGGGACCCCATGGATCCACTTATGAGTGATAATGACACTTTAGATTAATTGATTTAATGTAAATACAAAATTGACATTAACAAAAATCTTTTAGTAATTAATTTTTATATGGGGTTATATAAGTCCAATATTTGGCTATAAATACTCATTGGAATGCTAAAAATATTTCCTACATGATAGAATTTTTTTGATTATTTTTAGACATCCAATAAATTAAATTATTTATGAAAAAATAATGATTCAGTATTTACCTCATTAATAAATGATTTAAATGAATAACATTATAATGATTAAGATATTTTCAAAAACATGTCCAATTCTTATTGGATGATTTTATTTCGACCATGACTCTTCTTATTATCGACTTTAATGATTTTGGGACCATTAGAAACTGAATACCATTATATTATAAAATAATATTTTCACACTTTCCTAAAGAGAACCTCCTCTCCCTTATAAAAGGAGACCACTTATAAACAATTTCTCACAACTCTCAATCCACATGGATCATCCAAACATGGACCCATTAAGTTCCCAAATCCCAATCATCCTCTTAGAATCCATACCTAAGGCAGAAGGCACTACAATAAGTCCATTGGTTCAAACCAACGAGAGTTACCCAAATTAAAGGTAATAGTTTCTCTTAATTTGTTTTATTTTATTTTACATCTACAACACCTAAAATATTTTTATTCCTTTATTTTGTAACAATAACTGTATCCTCAACATAATAGGATGTTGTTATGATAAGTATTAAAACTACACTTATACAGACCTCTATCTAATGGATAAAGAACATAATGTTTCTGTGGATGGAAAACTAACACCTCACGAAACGATGATGGTTAAAATATCTCCAACCACCTATTATGGTGACCATTATGATGGAACTGTATTGATATATGATATATATTATGTTTATTTTTTCATTAGGATTCTGTATTTTCCATTTATATCACACTTTTATGGTTTCCATAGAGGGTAAATATGATAATCTCATTTGAGGAAGCGCGGACTACCGCCCCCTCAAAGCGATGTGACTCATTAGTGCCTTATTTGGGATGTATAAAGGATAGAATTAATGATATTATATATGATATTATACTGGAATTATAATATACCTACATATCATTATATTTTAATTCAATTAAAATTATAAATAGGAATGAAAGTAGCATTCATGGGTACGTACAGCTTACCATCTCCATGAACGATGAATTTCATTTCATACCTCTAAATGTTATGTATAATTATAAATACTTGTATATACTGGATATATATGATATAAATGATATCTAAATCATTAATATCATTCTGGATATAATGAAACATTGACCACAAGAACAACATGTAATTATAAGAACTCCATTTTTGACTCAAGTACCAAATATTGACAAAACAAACATTATTAACGTAAATGATTACATAATGTTTATAACACTGTAATAAGTGATATATACGGAATAATAACCTTTAAAAAGGTTCTTAAGCAATTATAAATTAACTTTAGTTTATTATTCAGGAGATTAATAAATGATCGAGTCAAATCGGACACGAGGTAATGGATCCGACCTCTATCTTTCTTTTCAAGTACTATTTTTTATGTCATTTCATCTATGCTCTATGTTCTTATGTCGGATGATGTTCCTTTATATTCACCATACAATAATTTTATTTTTCATATGATGAGAGATCCCCTATTACTCTCATCAATTCATTTTAATAATTTTTTAGTGGCGTCGTTAGGCTGCCAAATTTTTGTAAGGTATTTTCTTATCTCACTTTTAATTCCATGATATTTCCATAGTTCGTCACTTATTTATTACATGTGGTTTAATGTGGACTAACATTAATATATATTATCATTATTTGACTTATATTCATTGTATTCTATGATTCATTTTGTGTTTATTAACTTTGTGTCTTACGATTCAATTTGAATACAATGATGTAAATATTTTACATCTCACTTTTTATTCCCTGTGAGATTCATGATATATTTGCAACTATTTCATTTTGTGTTGTGTATTTACTGACCATGACTGTACTCTTTATGTAATATACATTCTTTTATGAGTATTTAAATCTTCATTGAATGATTATTCTTTCATGTGGAGTATTTTTTGTATGTTACCAAATTGGTAAGGGAACCTTCCACCCTCCTCTTTTTTAAAAGACTTATTTTGTTCTGTCTTTTAATATAACATATTATTATGTTGGGATATCTTTTTCAATATCATTATTTGATGTAAATATTTTTCCAAGTGGTGAGATACCATTTTTATCTCATCAACTTATTTTCTGAATTTTAAAGTGACACCATTAATCTGTCGAATTTTTACAAAGGAACTTCTTAACCCAATTTAAATTATTTGGGATCAACATGTACTTCATGAACATGTCGTCCAATGAATATGTGTAAACGAACTCTGATTTTTTTACACTTAATATCCACTTATATTGTGTGTATTGATATTTTTCAAACATAATTATGTGATTGATTTTTTCTTAATTTAAGGACACCATCTTTATAAGATATTTCATCTCAATTTATATTTCCATTGATACTTCATTGTTGTTATGAACCAATTCACTCTAATGTGGTGTATATACTGTCCATTGGAATAATATATCATGAATACCTTTATTCTCATGATATTATAAAGTTTTGATTAAATTTTATTCCTCAATTATATGTATTCAAGTGTCTCTATTTTTGTTAAAAAACACTTTAACTAAAATATCATTTTAAATTTTTTAAAGATTTATTATTCTAAATATTTTTCAATAAATTCAATGTTTTCAAAATGGGTTTTAGGATTTATTTATTTGTACATTAATGTTTTCAAAAGATAATTCATTAAAAATCTCTAATTAGGTATGTGACACTTTGATTCAAAAATTTCTTTTTAAATGGTTTTGAAAATGATTTGATAAAAAATTGTTTATTTATATATCTTGATTTGATATATTGGAATGTGGAAATGTTATATTTCCTTTATACATGTGTTATATGCTATGATTATTTTATTGATATTTTGCATTGTTTACATATACGGGTGGTTCTGTGAAAAACCTAGGGCAGGTGAGCTTGAGTTAGCTCTCCAATGCATTGGTTAACGTGACAGAGGTAAATGTGTTGTTTATCCTAAGAAATTTATGGAATATACTATGATGGGTATTCCAAGTGTAACTCCCTACATAGCTATGATAGATACAATGTATGTTTGATATGTATTCCATACGTAACATTTATGATTTATGATTTGTGTCTGTTATTCATAAATCTCATGATTTCATATGGTATGTTATGATTGAAAAGTATGGTTTCATTGATTTGTATTTATTGATGGGATAATGTTTTCCTTCCTTATTTTATAACCCTTACTGAGCTTTTTATGCTCATACAATGGTTTTGAAATGTTTTCCACAGGACTTAAAAATGAATAGTTTCAAAAATGGGATCAAGGAAAAGTCATGCTGTATAAAATATGGAACTAGACAAGTTTCTTTTTATGAGTTTTTATTTTATAAAAAAATGGATTCTTATTAGTAGTGTCTACTTGAAATATTCAAGATTTTCTATAAATGTTATGGCATAATTATCAGAAACTCTAAAACATAAATGATCCTCAAAGTGAATTATTAATTTAATTCAATATTATGTAATGCTTAAGGCCGGGTCCTTATAGTTGGTATCAGAGGTCAGTTTTGGTAACTTTAGGGATTAAGAATTATTGTTAGACATATAGTTATTCCCTATATATTATATTAGTTCAGTCTTCATTTTATAACTTTTTTAGATCAACAAAATTCAGTTACAAATGGAAGGGGGAGGATCTCAAAAGATATTCCTATATTTTCTTGATTACATTCTTGCAATAATTATTTCAATGCCATGTTTAGATGATTGAGAAATTTTTCTTGCATACAACTCACTTGGAATAAGTTGGTTGAGATATCAAACACCTCCACTAAACCTTGTCATCATCTTGTATCGTGGGTTTGTATTTAGTAAAATCCTATTTTCACAAGATTCTCATATTTTTAAGAAAGTTAAATATTATCAAGGCATTTTCATATATTTTACCTTATCACAAGATTTCAAAGCATATTATGATTTTTAAAAAGGAGTTGAAGAATAAGACCCTTGCACAACCTATTTATATTTGATTTTAAAATATATTCTCTCATTTAATACATATGGAATATTAAAAGGACCATTAATTTAAAGTTTCATCTCAAATTTAGTTTGAATTTTTTATAGAAATTATGTTTTATCAGTTGTTTTGAAATTATATGTCATACATGATAATTTTCCAAAACTATTTTTTTGTGAACACCCATATGACCCATGTTGTACAAGGTGAATTTGGATGGAGGAAGCAAATAATTTTTAAGATTCTCTAAATCATTTTTGCAATGCATGGACCTTCTACCTATATGAACAAGATGACGATGAAACCAAATAGACACCATGATCAAGGTATGATGGTCTTTATTTTGGGGATTATTTTATTTTATCATTTTGTGGTGAAATAAGACTTCAAGATTTAATATGGTGAGATCATAATGAATTTGGATGAGAATGAGAGGAATAAGGAACCCATTGAGGTTAAAACATGATAGAGTTATTTTTGAGTTTTATGAAAAGGACAACCCGTAGGATGGGTGACAACCCGTCGCATTAGGGAAGGCTATAGGAATCAAACCCTCAACCGAAGGGTGACAAGGGCGCATCACCTACCACTAGCCTAAAATAATTCCTTGGTTATTATGACTTATAATTTTAGTAAAATGTTTTTATAGAAGAAAAATAAGTTGATTTTTGAAACATATGTTTTATCAAATGGATTTACATAGTATTGAAAAATTATTTTATAATTAAGTGATAAATGGTTGTTATGGAAGACGTTCTCTCTTTTGAGGAAACACAATATGCCTATGGATGATAGAATACTATGGGATTTCAATTGTGGAATTATGGATGATATTTTATTTTGTAAGAGTCTATGTTTTTATTATGAACAGATGATAATTTTATTTATTTATGAAAATTATTAACCTATCATAGAGAATATGTGATTATGTTAATTAATTTTCAATATGAAACATTATGAGTAACTAGTGTTACTTAGAGAAAAATTTTATGATGTATCATGGATGTCCATGTAATTAAATCCTTATGATATTGGGGTTAAAATAAATGTTTGGATTACATTTGAAGAATTTTAGGGACAATTGTTTATTGAATGGTCTTTGTTGAACTTTGGGTTTTGTTAGACAAATTTTGGAGAATAAGAGTAGTTTCTCATTATGTAAAAGTTTTCCCTTTTTAAAGATTATATTATAGTGTAGTAAATTTTTTTTTGTTAATATCTAAAGGCAAGGTAAAAATATAGGTCATATTTTTTGGATTATTTTATTATATCGAAGTTGATTACAACACTGTTAATTTAAACAAGTGATCCGAAATAGTCATCGTATGGAGGAAATATGAGTCTGTGTTAGGAATCTAGTGAAGGATAAATGTCTAAATGAAATGTAATTGTGTTTAGTTATGTTTTTAGTTAATCTCATAAATGGATTCCTCAATGAAAATTAACTTAAAATGAAAACGTTTTCTGTTAACTTTTCCTACTGGGGAATCAAGAACCGTTGAACCCATAACATGTTTGTGATTTTCTGGTGGTTAACTTTCTCCTAGTCATGTTTTCTATAACTCTCCATCAGAACATGACCATTTTATCTCACTTTCATATAAATTTTTTCCTACATGGAATCCTATTATGTGTTATCTCAGGTTACCTTTTACTTCTATTCCATTTTTTTAAAGTGATAATTTTTTTGACTCTTTTCCGATGTAGGACTTTTAATGAAGTTATTCAAGCCCAGTTTTAAAATTTTGAGGATGAAATTCTAAAAAGGGAGGAAGGATGTAACATCCTAGATAAATAATGAATAAGAAACTTTTCATATTTATTAATATTTTTCAATTAAATATTTATTTTAACATTAAGGGGATGCTATGTTTGATAGCGTACCTGATAAGCAACAACATGTTTCTTTGAAATATTACATTGAACACTAATAATATAATATTATTATTATAAATGGTTGTTAACTCCTATCCATTGTATTATCAGAAATAAAAAAAATAAATACAATATGATTATACATGTTTTTTAAATTAAATTACATTTATCCAATAAATGTTAGAGGCTTAAAATGTGAATGAATCTAATTCTAAGCTTACTTTTCATTAAAAGGTCGATTTAATTCCGTTTAATGGAGAACCCTAATTAAATATATTGATGGTCACTTTAATACATTATATATGTCTAAATTAAATCCTTCTTTAGAATAGGGACATCAACATATACTTTGTGTAAATTTTTGGAATTTTTCTGAAAAAGTTCATTTTTTATGAATAGAGTAAATATTGTATTTTAATTCAATACTATGTTTTAATATAATTTATTTATATGGTTATATAGTCTGTTCAATTGGTTTTAATGTTTAATTAGAATATATTTTTACCATTTATTCCAATTTGTGTCATTTGAATTAATTTCACTTTGAAATTGGACATAAACAAGTGTCAATCATTTAATAGTTATTCTTTCGTAAAAACATGCTTTTTGTTTTAACAACGGGAATTATTTTTAAAACTAATTATTGAAACTTTTATGTTTTGAATTTTGTAAAATGGGCATAATTTTTTAATTTGGAATATCAAATATATCTTAGGCTGAATTTTTGGTATTTTTTTGAAAAAACATCAATTTTTGATGAATAGTGAAACCACTTAGTGGTAGTTAAAAAAATGACTTTTTAGTTTTTTTAAAATTTAACCATTTCTGTAAATTGAATTTCAAAAATACTACATGCATTGTTGTTTTAAAGATGTAATATTTGGTTCATTATGATGAAAATAATTTTTGTGAATAGTAACTTTTGACTTTTATTTATCACGGTTAAAGGTAAATTAGGAAATTCAAGGTATAAAGAATATTATAATAAATCAAATTACCGTTACACTTTTCCAAAACTTATTGTATGGGTAATGGAAGACCATGGAAATAATTGGGTTGATTTTGGGACCCCATGGACCCACTTATGAAATATAATGACACATTAGATTAATTGATTTACTGTAAAGACAAAATTAACATTAACAAAAATCTTTTAGTAATTATTTTTAATATGGTGTTATATAAGTCCTATTTTCGGCTATAAATACACATTATAAATATAAATAGAATTTATACATAATAGTATTTGTTTGATACTTTTTATACATCGAATAAATTAAATTATTTATCACACAATAATGATTCAATATTTACCTCATTAATAAATGATTTAAATAAATAAGATTATAATTATTAAAATATTATCCAAAACATGTAAAATTATGATTTGATGATTTTATTTCGACCATGAATCATCTTAACTTATACTATAATGATTTTTGGACCTTTATAAACTTAATATCATTATATTATAAAATAATATTATCACACTTTCCTAAAGAGCCCCTCATCTCCCTTATAAAAGAAGACCACTTCTAACCAATTCCTCACAACTCTCAAGCCATTTGGATCGTCCAAATTCTTCCCACATAAGCTCCCTAAATACCTATCCTCCTCCTAGAAGCCTTAACATAGGCATAATTCACTTAAATAAGTCCTTTGGTTCAAACCAAAAGGATTTACCCAAATTAAAGTTAACAATTTCTCTTAATTTATTTCTTTAAATTTAATTCTAAAATCCCTAAAATCTTTTTATTCCTTTATTTTTTAAGAACACCAGTATCCTAAATATAATAGTGTTTTTTTATGAGGAATATTAGAGCTAAACTTACACACACCTCCATCTAATAGATGAAGAACAAAATGTTTCTATGGATGGAAAATTAACGCCTCACCAAATGACGATTGTTCAAATATCTCCAACCGCCTCCCATGGAGGCCATTACAGTGGCCCTGTATTTATATATGATATATATTACGTTTATGTTTTCTTTAGGCTCTTGTATTTTCCATTTATATCATGCCTTTATGGTTTCCATAGTGGGTAAATAATATAATCTCATTTGAGGAAGCGCGGACTACCGCCCCCTCAAAGTGATGTGTCTCGTTAATTCCTTTGGTGGGTTGTATAAAGGATATAGTTATTGATATTATATATGATATTATACTGGAATTATAATATACCAATTTATCATTATGTTTTAAATTCATTAAAAATGAAATATAAATTAAATTAGCGTTCATGCGTACGTACGGCTTACCGTCTCCATGAACGGTGCATTTCATTTCTTACCTCTAAATGTTATGTACATTTATATGTACATGTATATAAAGGATATATATGATATATATGATATCTAAATAATGAATATAATTCTCGATATAATGAATCTTTGACCACATGAACAACATGTAATTATAAGGGGTCCATTTTTGACTCAAGTTCCAAATATCGAAAAAACAAACATTATTAACATAAATGATTACATAATGTTTATAACATGGTAATAAGAGATAGAAAAGGAATAATAAACTTGAAAATTGTTCTTAAGAAATTATAAATTAACTATAGTTTATTATTGTAGAGATTAACGAATGATCGATTCAAATCGGACACGAGGTAAGGGATCTGACCTCTGTCTTTCTATTCAAGTACTCTCTTTTATGTCATTTATTTTATGCTCAATGTTCTTATGTTGGAGGATGTTATTTTATATTCAACATACTGTAATTTTTAATTTCATATGATGATATATCCCCTCTTTCTCTCATCAATTAATTTTAAGAATTTTTAAGTTGCGTTGTTAGGCTGCCGAATTTTTATAAGGGATTTTCTTATCTCACTTTTAATTCCATGATATTTCCATTGTTCGTCACCTATTTATTACATGTGGTGTAATTTCTACTGTAATTGATATATATTAACATTATTAGATTTATATTCATGTTATTATGTTATTCATTTTGGGGTAATTAACTGTTGGTCTTACGATTGAATTTGAATACAATGAAGTAAGGGGTTTTCATCACACTTTTTATTCATGTGACATTCATGCTATATTTGCCACTATTTCATTTTTTGTTGTGTATGTACTGCCCATGATTGTACCCTTTGTGTAATATAATTTATTTTATGAGTATTTACATCTTCATTTAATGATGATTCTTTCCTATGGCATATTTTTTGTAAATTACCAAATTGGTAAGGGAACCTTTCACCCTCCTCTTTTTTAAAAGACTTCATTTGTTATGTATTTTTATTTTACATATTATTATGATGGGTTATGTTTTCCAATATCGTTTTTGATGTAAAATTTTTTACCAAGTTATGAGATGCCATTTTTATCTCATCATATCATTTTCTGAGTTTTAATGTGATGCTTTTAGGCTGTCGAATTTCTACAAAGGAACTTTTTAACGCATTTTTAATTCATTGGGTTCAACTTGTACTTCATAAACATGTCATCCTATGAATATGTGTGAATGACCTATGATTGTTTTTCAAATAATATCCACTTATATTGGGTGTATTTATATTTTTTCACCCATAATTTTGTGATTTATTAATCCTTAATTTAAGGATACCATATTTATAAGGGATTTCATCTCAATTTACATTTCCATTGAGACTTCATTGTTGTTTTGCAACAATTCACTCTTATGTGGTGTATATACTATCCATTGGAATAATATATCATGAATACCTTTATTATCATGATATTATAATGTTTTGATTAAATGTTATTCCTCAATTATTTGTATTCAAGTGTCTCTCTTTTTGTTAAAAAACTCTTTCAATAAAATATCATTTTAAATTTTTTAAATAATTTTTATTCAAAATATTTCTCCTTAATGTCCATGTTTTCAAAATGGGTTTTTGGATTTATTTATATGGACATTAATGTTTTCAAATGATAATTCATTTAAAGGCTTTAAAGTGGCATGGGACACTTTGATTCAAAAATCACCTTTTAAATGGTTTTGAAAATGATTTGATAAAACATTGTTTATTTAAATATCTTGATTTGATATTTTGGAATGTGGAAATGTTATCTTTCCTTTATACATGTGTTATATGTTATGATTATGTTATGGTTATTGTGAATTGTTTACGTATATGGGTGGTTCGGTGATAAACCTAGGGCGGTTCATCCCAAGATAGCTCTCCAATGCATTGGGTAATGTGACCGAGGTAAATGTGATGTTTCCCCTAAGATATTTAAGGAATATATTGAGATGGGTATTCCAAGTGTAACACCCTATGTAGCTATGATAGATACAATGTATGTTTGATAAGGATTCCATATGTAACCTTTATTATTTATGATTTGTTTGTGTTACTCAAAAATATCATGATTTCATATGGTTTGTTACGATTGAAAATTATGGTTTCATTGATTTGTATTTATTGAGGGGTTAAGGTTTTCCTTTCTTATTTTATAACCCTTACTTAGATCTTTATGCTCATACCATGTTTTTGAAATATTTTACACTGAAAATAAAGATAAATAGGTTAAGGCTGGGATCCAGGTAAAGTCATGTTGTCTAAAATATGGAACTAGACATGTTTCTTTTTAAGAGTTTTTATTTAATGAAAAAAATGGATACTGAGTAGTAGTTTCAACATGTAATGTTAAAGTTGTTATGTAATAGTTATGGACTAATTATCTAAAATGAAAAACCTTAAATGATCATCAATGTTAATTATTCATTTAATTCAATATTATGTAATGTTTAAGGTCGGTTCCTTATATTAATCATTTCTATAAATAACCCAAATCACTATAATTACATAAAAAAATACATTATTCCAAAATAAAAATACTCCATTACTCCTCAAATTAAATCCCATAGTATTCTATTTTGCATAGGCATATAATGTTCCCAAAAGAGTGAACCTCTTCCAAAAACACATTTATCTATTAATCACTAAATCATTTTCCTATACCGAGGATATCCATTTTACAAATCATATGTTCCAAAAATCAACATATTCTCGATCCATAAAATTATCTAAAAAATTATAATTAATCATACTAACCAAGACTCCAAGTAGACTAGGGGTAGGTGTTATATCCCAGTAGCACTATGGTTGTGGGTTCGGTTCCTGCGGCATTGTCTTACGTAATGGGTTGTCACACGGTCTGTGTGTTGTCATTTTCCAAAAACTATATAATTTTATAACATTCTCAAAAATGATATAAATTTCTCAAAACTAACCATAACATATTTTAACAACTAATGTTATCTAGTACCTTGCATTTTCATCGAAAAATGTATTATCCTATAATTGCGTCAAATTCAAGGATCATATAAGCCCAAATGGTTCTTTATAACTTTGTCCACAAAAGAAATGATATTTCTTCCTCAAATAGAATTTTCACATAACAAACTGTAGGGTTAAGCATAGAAGATAAAATTCATCCAAAGTAATCCCATCAACAAAGTGGATTAATAATTTTAGACATTACCTTATTCATTTTTTTCACATAGGTTCTTCCATGACATAGATTTTATCTTATTTAGTAGGGCATTGACTCGAGTAATTCCCAGGTCCACTACATTTACGACAAATGACTATAAATGGACTCTTAGGATCATTTCTTTCATATTAATCTTCATTCTCCCTCGGTAATTCTTTACTATATGTCCTCATTTCCCTCACATAAAGCATTTATGTTTTCTAGTGGTAGACTTTCCTATGTGTCCCCTTCAGTATTTCTAGAATAATGAAAATTTATCTTTCTTTTTTACACTACTGGAGCTCTTATCATTCTCTTCATTTCCCTTCATTGATGAGATTGGGAGTTAGTTAATGTGTATGTTTTCGAAACAAAATTGGATACACGATTCTTCAAGAACACAATATATTTTATGCCTATAAAAATTCATTTTAGTTTCTCATTTGCATAGTGTGATTAATAATAGTCAAAAAATCATTTAGACAATATCATGAAAATTTATTTTCAATCTGAAACAACTTAAGATTAACCATTGTTATTTATTCTCATATTATATTGAAATACTTCCTAATGGTTTATAATGAAAATTTTCATTATCCTAAGTATATACCGTGGAGGTGTTGTAACAAAGAGTGAAGAAAGGCCCGTTTTCATGCACTAGTTCTCATTCCTATCTATCTCAAAGTGGTGTCTTCGGGTTTTAACCTTAAATACATATATTCTAGAGTCTCCTCTACCTGATCATATCCAAACACAGATGCATTTCTTGGAAAATTCAAAAATACCTACATTACCATAAATTTAAGAAGTTATTCTATAATAATATTCAAATTCTATCATCGGGAAATGATCTGTAATCATATTTTTTATAAATCTCATGTCCACAGTATGTACAAAATATCTTTTGATACCAAATATAACACCCCAACACCTAGTTACCAGGATTTAGTGCATTATTATATAACATTGGGATAATCACAAGAGACAAATTCAAGAAAGACCGAATTGTTTAGTATCTTTGGATGTACTAGATACACACATAATTTTTTACATTATATTATAAAATGAAAAGCAATAACATTTTGTCCCCTTCGAAAAAAATCATATACCTTAGACTATTCATGTAGGATAATCGTAATATAATTCTTCACATCCTAGTAAAAATAAAACATAAGAAATGTTTGAGATCAGATTCTCAGTAAGGCTAATAATATAGAAAAACTATCCAAAATAAGCATATATATTTAAGTGAATGTATAAGACTGAAACACCAGAATTTTCAACTTAAAAATCACAATAATATAGCAATAATAAGTCAAATAATTCCATTATCTTATTCACATGGTAATTATATAAGTCGAATAATCACTTGAAATATCAATAAATAATTTAATTATGATGGAATGCATAATGTCGATCATAATAACAACATATTCAAGGCCTCAACCCAAGAATACAAAATAATAATTTTGTCAATGCCTTGTGCCATGAAAATATTTTGTCTCATGAGACCTACCAATTCTTCTAGGGGATATAGTGGGACACACTCTTCACTCACTATGTCCTCTTCATTCTTCATTTGAAAAGGGTGAAACATAATCTAATCATTCGTATAAAAACTATCATAAAACAAGTTTATATTTTAACCACAATCCTTGAATGGTATAAAAATAGCACATCCATAGTCAAACATAACTCATTAAAAAAATATAGAATATTGAATAATAATAAATAATCCTTAGTCAACAAGAAAATAAAATTATGCAAATTTACGTTGATTAAAATAATTAGTAAATCATTTTTAGAGAAAGAACCCACTTTACTGGAATGTTTTTACAAGTTTCACTATTTATCAAAGAAGTCATTTAAAATAGATTTTGGAATCAAAGTATCCTATAAAAAATTGAATCACTAAAAGTAATTTTAATTTTGAAACATTCAAAAAAATATTAAAAAATCATTAAAAACATTTTTAAAACATTAAAATTAATTAGAATGATTTCAACGAATAAATTATTAGAACATTTAAAAGGATATTTTATATAAAGTGTTAAAAAAAATATGAGATGCTTGAAAAAATATAACTGTGGAATAACATTATTAAAAAATTAATAATATCATTATACTAAATTTATTCATGATATGATATGTCCAAGGACAGTATGTACACTATATAAAGGTGAATTAGTGCATAACAAATATAAAGTCTCAATGGAATGTAAATTTAGAGGAAGTTTCTTATAAAAACAGAATTCATAACTTAAGGGTTAATAACTGACATTATTTTGTGTGAAAAATATACATACACTAAATATTACTATATATTTAGTGTAATTCAATCTGAGGACATTCACACATATTCTTTTAAAAAAACCAATGACATGAAGGTTTATCTAAATTTATAGAAATTGAGTTATGATTACCTTTATCAAGTTCTTATAAATGAATTAAGAATTTATAAATGGAGTTATTGTGTGTGTCAAAAGTATATACAGACAAATAGGAGGGGAAATTACTAAATAATAAAATAAATAGTGTTTTCACACATAATCATAGAGTAAAATAATAAAAAAAAGTATTTGTAAAACATAATGAGTGGAAATTGAAATTAGAAATTCCCTTACTAGTTTGGTAACATACGAAACATACATCCCTTGAATGAAGGATCATACAATGAAAATTTAAATAACTATAAATTAAATTATTTTACCCAATTAATACAATTGGGGGTAGTACACATACAACACAAAAGAAATAGTGGCAAATATACCATGAATCTCACAGGAATAAAAAATGAGATTAAAAACCCCTAACCGTGTAATTTTACATAGTAGAGGGTACATAAAAATTATGTATTGTGGTCATATAATAGTTATTAAATTATTAAATATCCAGATACATAAATATGATTTCAAATATTATCCAATAATATTGCTTTGTCAATAATATTTCAGTTGTATCATTGTTACGGCTATTAACAAATTTGTTTTACTTTTAAAGTTTTGTTATGTAAATCATGTTTTTTATGGGTAGGATGTATTAGATTCATATACAGAATAATAGATTGTTCATTAAAATTATTATAAATCATCAAATAAAAATTAATCATGAATGGTTATGAAGGGGAATGAAATCTCATCGCATCGTGGAGACAGTATGTTATACGTGCGCACGAGTGACAATATCATTCTATTAATGGTAAAATCATATATAGTTGGATGGTATATTGTATATAGAGGATCATTAACATGTTATACATATTATTTACTTCAATTATAATCATTATTATAACAATACAAACAATTATGTGTTGAATAACAAACTACACCGCGACGTGGAGATGATAAGCCTTACATACGCGCATATTGTGATTTTGTGATTCATAAAATGGATAAGATAATGAATATGGTTTTACCATATTTATAATAACATCACAATATTTACAAGACTCTGGAGTTATTATTTTGGTCACAAAACAACCAATAAAGAGAAAGCGGAAAACGAAAATAACTTTGAAAGAGGGGATAAAATATTTATCTCTTCTTCAGATTCTTCCTTTTGATTTGAACAAAAGGGCTCCTTAGTATAGCATTATGACCAAATTAATTCCACTACGATGAAATTAGGGTTGTTGGGTGTAATGTTAAGAATGTTTTTACTGAGCCAAATGGCATTGGCAGTTTTAAATTAAGATAAGGGGAAGTGCCCATTTATAAGATAGGTGAGGGTCACATTAGGAAAAGATTGAAATATTATTTTATTATAAAATCATTTTCAGTTTATAATGTCTCTTAGTGAATTTATTTCAAATATAAGGTGGTTATGGATCTTAATCATATCAAATAAAAGGTTTTAGAAAATTTTAGGTCACCATATTAACCTTATCTTTTAGAATTAACTTGTTGTTACATAGTTTATCTTTTTTCATGTCTTCATGTATTTTTATATTACATGGTAAATAATCATAAAATAAAACTCCAAGAGAACCCCAAGTGGTCAATTAATGACATATTTATCATTATATTAGTCATTTTTACAAACCATATATTTTTATGATTATTATATCATTTTACCAATATAGTATTTGTTTTAAAAAAACATTTCTTTCAATTTTTAAACTATTTTGAATGTTGGTTTTTATGAAAGTCAAAAAAACTTGATTAATTCTAAGAAAACACATTAAATTAACCCTAAAGTGTCATATTATTTTAGATAATTAGTGGATGACCTCAAAATTATCAATTCACTTTTATGTTGATATTTATAATATTGATTACTTTAAAATTTTATTTATAAGGTAATTACTGCAACCTCATTCTATCATAAATAAATTTAATTATTTAATGTGTTAAAATTATAAATAAAATACCATGATTTTGGAAAAAAATTAGCATTCTAATTGATAATTATATACGAAATTATCTTATCTATAACCTTATATTAATAATTTTTTAGTTATTAAAATTTGAATTTAAAACTTTTTACTCTTTTTTAAACAAAATAATAATAAATGATATAATCTAATAAAAATAGATCAAAAAGGAATATAATTTATTCATCAGCTTGGTTTTTGTAGAAATTAATTTATCCGATTTAATTAGGACATGTGTTATGTAAATTATAATAACATTTTTACATTTAGATACCATATATTCTTTTAACTCTGGTAAAAAAAATACAAATGTTAGTATTCACAAAAAAATTACATTCATTATATTGACCAAATTTTTACATCTAAATTTCGACTGTGTCTCTAAAATTTTTTATATTCAATTCATTGATGCGGTAAAATTATGTTTTATGAAAATTTTCAAATGTGTCTATATGGTGGGTAAAAGACGTTAAAAAATTCAATAAAAGTTTTTATATCTAATCTTATTATAATATTTTTCCAATGAATTAAATTGGAATAATATAGGTATTATGTATCTATTATGACTTTAAAATAAATTTAATTAAAAATAAAAATTATTTGAATACATTTCAGTTTTAATCAAATTAACCGTGTTTTTCACTATTCATCAAAAATTGAATGTTTTCAGGAAAATACCAAATATTCGACCTAATATAATTTTTATATTTTGAATCAAAAAGTGAAGTCCATTTTGATAAATAATATTCATAAAATTTAAGAACTAGGGTATTACTATTCAAAATTGCTTTTAAAACGACTAGTTTTATAGGTCGTGGTGTGCTAGAACTCAATATTGCATAAAACGAAACAATTGTATTATTCGTGGAGATATGTTCCATATGATCTGGGGGGCATACACTCAAGATCACAAGAAGCCTCAATAAATTGGTGGTTTCACCATAAAAATATTACATGGTGATTGGTATTATCTCATATACAATTATTATAAAAAATAAAAAATATTCAATAGTTTTTTCTTATAAGAATATTCAATCTCCAGTGGCATGTTATCTGAGTTAAGTATATATCAAAAATAAGGTAGGTACTTCCTCCCAATGGATACACGGAAAACATCCTTGACTTGAGAGATATTTTGTTAAAGTGCCAACTGATAGGCTAAATTCCTGATTTGATCTTGAATTTGTAAGGGAAAAATATACCTATGAGTTTCATTCACTTTCATCCATAATCTCATAACATTCATCCATTGATAAATTATTTGAAACACCAAATCACCAACTTGAACTTCCCAATCACCACATTGATTATAATCATAAATATGTTCATGGAATTGTATTACCCTTTTGGTTAGTTAAATAGATATAACATATATAACCTTTATAATGATATATTGGGTCCCTATGTATGTATTTCTCTACCATAATTCCTTAAAATTGCATATATAAACTTATTTATATAGAGGGCTTCATAAAGGGCCATCTAAATACTCATGTTTATGCTTTTATTTTTTGAAAACGCTACTAGAGGAAGGTCTTGATCCAAAACACCTTGGAAATCCAAAGAAGAAAATCTAAAAATATCATATATGGTATTAATCTTTCTATTGCACTGGACATCAATAGATAGATGATACACAATGTTGAAACTGAACTATATATTAAGAGATTACTAAAGACATTTATAAATACTCAAGGTAAATCATAGATTACCATTTATTATAATTTAATTTAGTATTCCAGGAATATATAAAAAATAATTAATTTAAATCATGTAAATACTATATGGAGATAAATAATCATTGATCATGATAATTATGGTTGATTTAGTCATGTGATCGACTACAACCCACATAAAATTTTTTCTTTTGTCATTTTTGGATGTCTGATGTAAAAATATTGTGTTTTTTATTCCCATTTTTTTTCAGGTATGGGTAATGGATATAATTTACTCTTCTCATATTGTATATTAACCTTAAATTACTTGATTACCTTTAACAAAGATACAAACCTCATAATATCTCTTTTCAACACAACCTACTAGAAATACTCATTCAAATCCCTAATCATCATTGTGTTTCCCTATTGAATAGAGAATGAAGAACTATGGGATTCTTATAATTGAACATTATTTAAATATTCTATTGATTATACCCATAAATGATTCATGAATTTTGTTATTCAATCATGGTAAATGTTAAACATGATAATTTATATTAAATTATTTTGTATGGGTACATCTTCATTTTTGGCCACATTAATCATCAATTTGATGGGTGGTTTAACATTTAATTGAGAATGATATGTATTCATCCATTCCTTCTGAATTTATAGATCCATCCATTCAAAATAATGAAATATATTAACTATGTTGATAGTTATTATGGATAATCTAGCATGATCCATTCGACTCAAATCATCAGCCACCGTATTTGGTTTCCCATAGAGATAATGTTTGGGGAAGTCTGCATCTTTAATAATCCCTAAAAAATTTCTATAGATAATACTCCTTCCATTGTATGTGAATATGTAATTTAATTTATTTTGTTGATAAATATATATATAAACAATTTCTCCACAAAGATAACACCTCAATTTTTTTAATGAAAAATTTACCAATGTTAAATCCAAATCATGAGTTCTGATTTTTTTCATGATCATTCAATTTTCATGAGGCCACATATAGAAAAATGTAATTATTCGTAAGAAAAAATCTCAATGTCTTCTTGTATAAATCACAATTTACTAAAAAAACGATATTAATTAGAAAAAAATATAAGCACAGGTTAAATATCTAATCTTCCCTTTATTCCTTGAGATTTTACACACACTCAACTATATAGAGGATCATTGTTCCTGTCTGAGTTAACATTGTGTTTGAATATGATATTTGTGATACTTTTTAGAAAAAAACAATATTATATGTATTAACAATGAAAAAATTTAATTCGAGTCATTGTAGTTGTTCTGATATAATGTCAATAACCTTTTTCTATTATGGATAAATATTTATACACTATATTGATAATATGTTACCTAAATATAAATTTTATTGCATCAAAAGGTAAAATATTAGAAATATTTCATACAAAACATATTTTTTCAGGATATTTAATATAATACTCAAGGGATATTTTCTCTCTTCCTTTCTCTTTTAATAAAAGAAATATTCAAAATAAATTTTAGCATATAATGATAAAGGTAACCTCACCATTAACACCATAATGATAGTGGGGTAATTAGTATGAGATAATAAAATCCAAATATATAAATATTCGTCATAAATTTTGTGTAATGTGATATTGTGAATATATTTCTTCTTGAACCTCAATAGATTATATAATGAATGCAGGTAAATCATAGTTAATTATTAAGCACCACAAAGTTAGTCAAACAAGTCATCAATAAGTTGTGGATAATGAATTTTCGTTATTGTGATCTATTTCATCTCCCAATAGACAATGAAAATTCAAATCAGTCCATTTTTCTTTTTTTACATTGATAATGTGTTCACCCCAATGAGAAACACATAGATGAATTAATCCCATTCCATATTTCCTTAACATTACTTCATAAATTCCTATTACTCAATCAGGGAAACTCAATATGATGTTTTTGGTGTAGGCATGGAACCGTGTATGTGCTCTATTGAGAACTCAACTTCATATTTTGGTGGAATTAGTAGAAAAGCATATTAAGTGGAAATAATAAACAACCACAAAATAGGCATGTCGTAAATGTCCTGCTTCTCTCCAGAACTATGAGATAAACACCCCTATTAGGTAGGAATCAAAACATATTCAATGGATATTATTTCTATTAGAAGAAAATTTATTCCCCCATTATATTGATAGAACACCTAATTATTGTAAAAAATATAAAAATTTATCTAACATATGAAGTTGATAATATGGTATTTCGGTAGAGAAATCCAATTCATTTGTGTGATAAAATATAATTCATCAATATGATGAATTAAATGTTTTTTACGATATATATTACATGAAATATCAACCACAGAGGAATCATATAATTTATATTCTACCACCAAACTATTTGGCGATTTCAATGCTCATTACACATCCAATGATTTGGGGATTATATTGACAAACAATAATAATTATTTAGTTATAAAATAATAAAAAAGCTCAATTAAAATAAGGAATTATTAGTAATAGAGTGTGCTATTTGGGTACCATTAATGAAATCATTGTCAAAACCCTCATCAAAACAAGTTATCACATGATATTTAACCATATACCTTTTCTTAAGATGTTTTTTACATTGATCATCATAATTAAACTTATTATTTGGGAAATAATTAGCATAGTTCATATAGTTATTTCATTCAAAGATGAACCATCTAAAAAATTAAAAATGATTCCATTCAAAAAATCAAAAATTTCATATATATATAAAAATTCACTTAATAAATATTTTTATTAAATAAAATATTCTTTTTTAAAATATTCTATAAAATTATGGACTTATAAGATAAATATATTACATTAAAAAGAGAAATAAAATTAAATTTTCTTTTAGACATTGTATTAATTGAATATTCTTAAAAAATGAATTAAAAGATAACAAAATATATAGAATATTTAAATATATAAAGTATATAAAAATTTCGGACGTTTATGAAGGATATATTATAATATTGCTTCAATAAAAATCATTGAAATCAAGAAAGTGAGACAAAAAAATCATTTTCAATTTTATATCTTTAAAAATAAAACACCCAAAAGTATAATTTTGAATTAAAAAATCTTTAATAATTAATAAATATATATAATGATAAAATTCAATTGTGTAAAAGTATATACAACACAAGAAATACAATTTTTTAATAATTGAAATATTTCCCAATCGAATGGAAACATAGATGAAATTTATATTATAATGAAATTTATATTATTATAACTCTATTAAAATGGAATATAAATGAAAATTAAAGTTTAAATAAGACACTTATAATATTTTAACATTCATTTACTCAAAACCCTTAATTAAAGTCTTCATTTTTATGTGTTAACTCTTCTATTTTTAATGAGATTCATAGTTGTGTAAGTCCATTCCTTAAACAATTATTTTGTTTTCATCATCTCAAAAATTTTAATAATGATATGAATAATATATATGTTGTATATATATATATATTTAAATATATATTTATTTTCATCCCTAAGAGGTATAAAAAAAATTAAATTACGCCGTTCCGGAATACGTTTGTGAATAAATATGAACGATTTTTTTCACTTTTTGATTTTTAAAAAAAGGTAAATATTAAATCAATTTTTATGAATAATATTTATATCATGTATATAACATATAATTATTAAACAAATATGCATTTCCATCAATTCAATAGAGAAATTAATAAGGTATCCATTCAAGTTGTGGAGGTGGTAGTCCACACATACGCATGAGCGACAATATCGTTTTCGATGATATTGGGAGGTAAGAATATTGACATGATGTCACAATTAAATAATTGTAATTATTTCACAAATATCATATAGAATTATATAACTCATAATTATAACCATTTTTTGAAATGTGATGATTGAATGTGAATTGAATAACTATGTGGAGGTAATAATCTACACATACTCATGTGTGATACTTTTAATTACCATTTCATTGAAATGAGGGTGAATAATGGTTTCCTCATTATCAATATTATATTTTCATATATTAAAAATACTGAATTTTTTATTTTTATGATTTAAAGAAAAATGATGATGATTTAAAAAATAAATAATTTGAATGTGTATGGGTAAAATGATGACCTCTTCTTAGGTTTTCCACCATTAGACCCTTTCATAAGGTCCCTTTAAATGATATTTTATGTATAAAATCATATATAATTAATATATATTCATGTTTATATGTAATGGTTTTTTTTTCTCATGATATATGGAACAATTTTTTGCAATGAAAATAGTGAAGGGTTATCCTTTAAAAAATGGTGGGAAATGACACAAATGGAATATCATAAATCATTAAAAAATTAATAATGTAATCCTATTTAAATATTATTCCAATTTAATAAATATTTTAATGTTGGATATTATGATATCTAAATATGTTAGAAAATATTATTTAAGGAATATTAATTAAACAAAAACCCTTCTATCTTGGTTTAACACTTGATGAAGTTGTTTTAATAATTACTAGAGTGAAAACTTTTTCAAATATAAAAGCATTCAATTTTACCTATATGAATATTCCTTTCTCATAAATGGAAACTGTATGAAATTTTTTATCATTTATGACGCTATTATTATTCTTATATGATTTTTCTAAATTTTTATATAATTTAATTAAACATTAATTTTCATAAAATATTATTAAATTCAATTTTACTCTATTAATTTTATTTAACATTAAACATATCATGATAATTGGGGATTTAATATATAATAACATTATCAATCAAAAATAAATTAGTCTAAACGATTAAATTATTATATAACCAAAATTTGTAAAAAATTTATTTTTAATGCATTTAAAATAATTTATTTGATCTTCCATCTGCGTGCAAAAGGATTATACCATAATTGGGGAAGTATATAAGTTATTTATACAATTATTTAATATTTAAAATAAATTATCATAAAAAATATTTTAATTATATTCGAAAAAATTATTTTCTATTCATTTATAACATATTATTATCCCTTTTTCAGTATATAAGAGACATTTAAAAACAAGAGTGTGGCATTTTGTATTTTTCATTTATTAAAATACTATATTGGTCATTTTCAAATAATAGTATAACCTAAAAATATATATATATATCCATAATATAGCCATATAATTAAAAATAAATTCATAAAATAATTATGAAATTAGAAAACGGTGGTCGTAACACTTTTTTGAAACCTACAATATTGTGATATACCTTTCTACCATGAAAAGAAGCTTTTACTTTTTTTCCTATAAATTATGAATAAAATTAAGTTGAAGTTATTTAATAATATTCATTATTATAATAATAAAATGGAATATATACTATGAAATTATATAAAATTATGTGAAAGGAAATCGACTTATAATAATTTCAAAAAAACATGATGAAAAACAACTTTATAAAAAATGAATTTTTTTTATAAAAGTATTTTATAACATGATAATATATAATATTTATTTAAAATTTATAAATTAAATTATTTATGACTAAAAAACTAATTTGAATTTGAATAAAATTCAAATAAAACTTATGTTTATACAATAATAAAATGGTTATTAATATTTTTATAAAAAATTGATAATTTCAAAATTCAACTAGAAATTAATTTTTTATGAAAATTATGAAAAAGAACACTTAGATTATTATTTTATGTTTATTTAAATTTTTTTATCCCTTTTAAAATTTTATATTTTCAAAATTATTATAAATTTATTATAATAACCCTACACAAAATTCAATAAAAACAATTTTATAAAAACAAATTGTTTTACAAAAAAAATAGATCTTATTTTCTATGTATTAATAAATACATTGATTTTGATTAAGACTATATTACATATATTTCATATTGTGACTACAAAAATTCATATATACTAATTTATTGGATAAGTTATAATGGTCCATTTAATTAGAAATATTTTTATAGTATATAACAAATTTTATACAGCTCAATGTTGCATGATAAGAATGATATTGAAAATTGTAAATCCATTTAAATATAAACATATAATATAATATTTTAGTGTTAAATTCTACATCATGTATAATATATTTTCATTCGAATTTTTTTCACTCTGATGCAAACAAATGAGGATACATGTCGCTCATAACATCTTTAATTTCCATGGTATCATTAGTAAATTTATGGTTTCATTAGAAAACATTATAAAAATTGATGGTCATATTTCATAGAACATTGTCTCTATGATCGATAATTTTTAGTTGTTTTTCCTCACAAGATAAACATTTCTATAGTAGTATGAACATTTAGTTAAATACATGTGAAGAATTAGGAATTTACTTCCTTGTGATAGATATGTTAAAAACATTGTGAACTGGAGGGAAATTGCGTGGATTTTACAACAGATAAGTTATCTTCTAGATAAGATCAAGAATTTTATAAGGATATATATAAATTGTTCTTAATATTACATTATTTAGAAATAACATGACCATATTTTGTAGTGATATTCATATAAATACCTTATCAATAACCATAAAATCTCAATTCCACCGATGATTGTCAACATAAAAATGTTTTCAACTTCTTTCATCCTCTATTCTATGTTTAGTGGATCGGAAATTATCTATAATTTATTATTCTAGTTTAGGTCCCAAAATATTGAATTTTCTATATTCATCACAACATGTTGGATTTCATCACTTCCTTATATAGATGGATTCACAAAGCTCCTTCTATATAATTTAATTAATTATATTTTTATATGAAAATTATACCCAAGTATAGTGTTGATGGTAAATACAATTGAAATAAATTGAGAATGATCATGAAACTTATTATTTATTTATAATGGAACTATATAAATAAATATATTTATTTTGATGATAGGAAAATTTGAAACTCAACTATGTATCCAGAAAATTCTAGAGGGTTCCCCTATACATTGGGATGAACACCTAATTCCGATTAGGCACAATTAAGAGTTTTAATCCATGAAATGTAATAAATTATTTTATATAAAACTGAATAATATAATCAAGAGATAAATAATTTCTATTATTGATAAATTGGATTGATTTTTTATGCATATCAACTACAATCAAAATTTCATTATGCCATTTAGATTTCTTGGGGGAGTCCAATGAAGAAATCTAGGTAACGTTTTCCTATTTACATTATGGTATGGATAATATTTTTATCATCCCATTACATTTTTTTTCTCTCATCCACAACATTAAGAAACAATAATCCTTGGGATATATACCATCCATTATCTTTTTCCTTGGTTACACACCCATAATACTATTTAAAATATTTATAGGGATTTATTATTAATGGAAAAATAGATAATGATGAATTATGATCTGCATCGAATATCAGCTTATTTATTTTTTCTATTAATAAAAAACATACAATATTTTTTGATCGTTATAATTCTCATACGATCATTGTTTTACTGTGTAGCATTCCACACCTTCAATTATAATTTGAAATCATCCTTCTACACATTCTTAGGCATCTCATGGATGGAAGGATGAGCATTAATATAAGAAGACAATATATATCCCCTTAAATCAGTATCAAAAGATCTAAATTATATAAATCTGTAAATATTGGATTTTATTCATTCTTCGTTATGGATAAACTATGATGGTATTTCTTGCTTAGAGGATTGTTTACCGTGTTCACATTCCGATGGTGGTAGTGTATTGAGTAGTAATAATTTTTGATCAACTAAAACAATAAAATTTAGAGCATGTTTAACTCATTATTTATAGAAATATACCTTTAAATTGTATGATATATATATATATATAAAATCATTAAACTTAGAGATAATTACCACATATATTTAATGAAAATAAATTATTACTGCTAACTCGAAATATTGAATTCGTTAATTTTTCGAAGATTTTTTTACAATATAGAAGAATATGATATCACCATTTCATTTTGTGTAATGACACATGGCGTGAAATTATTTTATTAATAATTATATATCAAACCCTTTTACACTATTGGTTAGTTTATGAATAGGTGAACAAAACCAACTTCTATTTATATCATTGAAATTCCCCCCACATTCATCTTTCCAAATAGAAAACATAACCCCTATCGAAGAAATGGTGACATGATTAGATAGTAATGATAAATATGTCACCATGGGTCAGTAGACTCCAATTGACCTAATAATGTTATGAAACTCAGTTACTATGGTTTGTCTCAACCATTAGTCAATAACATTTATGTTTTTGATAAAAACATGTGAACAATGCATAATATCTAGGGTTGAGTATAGTTTCATAATTATTTTCATTGGATTTTCAATTTGTTTCTCTAATGAGAAATATGAATGGTTGTATTATCATTAATGAGTCAAAACCTACTTACCAAAAGGGATTTGATGGCTCATGGTTTCAATATTGAAGATTCTTAGGAACTTTCATTGGTCGGGAGTATTGGTGGTCATGCTCATTGCATATTTTAGGGTGGAATTAGGTATTGATTTAGAAATATCATATATATTAAAGATATGTTTATGAATAATTCCCTAGATCTGACATGGGAATGGATACCCACATGCTAATTCATTGATCAAAAACATGTTTTAATAAGTACAACTATGTGTGTCACATGTTCTCCATTATTATATTTTCTAATTATTCTACTCTAGTTTATAGAAATATTCCTGAACTCCAGAGATTATCACTATCCAAGGAAGTAGATTGTGACTTGAAGATGGGATTGAAACATCATGAGGCATCATATATAATCTTTGAAAATATAAATCAAAACCCACATAGTTTATATGACATAATTTATGGACATATGATAAGACTACACCATATTGTTTACCATAATATGGAAATGAATAAAATGATGGAATTTGAATATTGTGTATTGGTTCTGATCCATGAAGAGGAATTTTAAATTTCATAATATGATTGGAATCAAAGTCAACCTACTTCATGATAATGGCATATATATCATAAAATGTGTTATTTAAGAGGCCTTGAATGGTACTTATGCGTGTATGGTTTCAATGAAAAATGTTATCCAGAGTATGAACCTTTGAGAAAATATGATATATAATTGGAATTAAAACCAATTGAAGGAAAATATTAGTGGGGGGATATATCATGATATCGGTTAAATCATATCTAGCACCTAAGAAAACACAAGTCATTTATAATATGAGAAATAAGAAATAATGAATTATTGATCACACTAAAAGAGAGAAAACATGCATAACGACTACACTCTAAGGTTTACCACATATATTTTTATAGTATTATGATGAATCTGAATATATATCATGAATTAGGTAGGGTTTGTTTCATAAACATACCAAAAATTAGAGTCATCATAGATTAGCTTATCCCTAACCAACTTATGGGTTTATGTTGCTTGAGGTCATGGTAATTGATCGAACATAATAAAAATCCCATTTTTGAATACAATTATCATTTAGTCATAGAAGAGGATGGTAGCTATACCCATATGAATGTTTGAGACATACAAGATAGTGTTTTCTTAATATGGGGGGTTTTACACCATGTTAGATACCCATGTCACATATTCATTCTCTTTTATTTTATGGATAAAGAGTGATGATGACCATGAATGGTCTATCAAATAGTTTCATATGGAATAAATGACACATTATTGGTTTGAAATGAATAATTTCTAATGAGATCATAACTCTATACCATTAAGGATAACACCATAAGAAGGGGGTGTCGATTCAATGTCCCATGGTTAGAGGTTCACATGTTATATGTCCAAGTGTACCATCATGACATGGTTATAATGTACTATGGTGATTGATTAAAATGGTTGAAATATTTGTGTGTTTCTTCCTCAAATGTTGAAGGGTGTATACCTGGAAAGGCTGACACTTCCATGGGTATTTTTGTGACATATAAAAGTCTGTCTTGCTGAAAAAGACGACATGTACATGGATCTTCATGTGATCAATCCTGAAATATCCATGATTATTCACTATATCTAAGATTACATGTATATGGTTCGTTTCATGATCAATGCATACAAGTCCAACGTGCTTCCAATCATAGAATAGATATTCCCAAGGTGCTTCACATGATCTAAGCTAATATGCCCAGGGTGCTTCACATGTCCAATGTGGGATTTTCCATGATGCGTCATGTTATTGAAGATGATATTTACTTGTTTTTTAATATGAATCAGTCTGAAATGTCTAATATGATTACATAATCAGAAAATACATGTCCAATATTCTTTGAATGATCAATGAATGAATGTGTAGGGTTTTTTGTGTGATTAAGGATGACATGAATAGGAGAGTCCACAAAGTCACAGAAGACATGTATGATGATTTCCAAGGTGATTCAAATGTTCAAAGTGGCTATTTCCAAGGTTCTTCTATTGATCAAAACTATCATGCTGATTGATAATTTCATGACACAAACGGATATATCCAAGGTGAATCACATGATAAAATATTATATGTTCATGGTACAATTTATGTTGAGAGCATACTTTTCATGATTCATTCATGTGATCAAGGTCGACATGTATTGGGGTCCATGAATGCATTGTGAGAACAGTCAAGAGTGATGAGATTACCCTATATTATGAGAGTCACATGATAGTATTTTGTGATGAAAGCTTATATACCATAGATTAAATAGGGTTCACAGCCATGGGATGTAGCTAAATGTTTAATGGTATCATTATATAGATTCTAGGAAAATAATTTGTATTAAAGGGTGAATAACTGGCCAAGGGACCATATTAATGGGTTCACATACATTTCATTATAATATATCACGATATTTAATCTTGAAAAGGTGTAATGCGATCACATGATCATAATAGGGTCATGTGATGTAATCACATTATGTGATAATACACACATATATAGGGTCCTTTCCCAATGACTTATAATTGAGCCACATAAATTGATAGTTTCTCATCATTTCTACATGAATATTTACATGCATTATCATAGTGGGGAATATGTCTAAATGATCACAAATATTGAAAAATGATCACTTCACATGATTGATAAGAAGTCATGTGACTACATGAATGGTGTTTTCTACAAGAGGGTTTCATAATTTGTTCAATTGATCAAGCGACAACATAACCTCAAAGTAATAATATGATAGATTATCATGACAGTGTATTGTGCTTACACAGGTAACAATCTCATAGGGATGTAGCCCACTCTATCTCAAATAACCCACTCATTCCCACCTTTTACCTATAATTCATCACTATTTATTGTCCAATTGAATGGTAAGTATTTACATAAAAAATTTCAGCAAGATATATCATCCAATTTTTATCTTTATGTGTCCCCACGCAATATACCAATGTGGTGGAGATTTTTAAAAGATTTTAATTATAATAACATTAAGTGATAATATAATTGTTTTGTATGGTCAAATTCTTGAAAATAAGTAAGGATTCACATGAATGAATTAAGGGCTTCACATGATCACTAATTTTTCATGAGTTGACTTCTTCTAATGAAAGGTATAATATTCATGCTTTTCACATGATCACATTCATGGTTCATTTGAAATTTTAATGATTTTCTTGTAGAGAATCCTCAATGTATACAAGTGAATGAAATATATAAATGTTGAATTTTTTGTATGGTGAAACATATTTTATTATTCATATGAAGATTCTGTGATGTCAAAATAGATTCACATGATTATCATAATTTTCTCACATGAACCATAAAATCTATTGTGATAGATTCATGCCGTTTATATAATCCCATTCACATGATTTCTCTATTATTCAAAATAAATCACGAAATCTATCTGGCATGTATCGCTATTGTCTATACTTAGTTTTATGGGGAATAGGACAACTAAAGTTAAACCACAATACATCTACTAGTTGATTTATGGGATTAAAATATGTAAAAGGCTTAATCCTATTATAAAGGAAAGATATATAATTTTTCATACGAAACATTTGATATATTCAATGTTCTCAGGATCATAATAATTCAATCTCATGATCCTTGAAACTATTATGATATCATTAGAAAGTTGACATGATTATTTTCAGTCAATCAACACTTGGTAGTATCAAATCCATCATATGTTATCACAGTGTTTCATGCTGATACACTATAAGAATATCAATATTTGAAGGTAGAATTCAATGTCCATTTTGGATATTTGATGGATTAGTAATCATGATTGTGGATGCACGATACACTAGATCAATATTGCATCACTTTAGGTATTTATGCGATATAAGATGGTGTTTATGAAATGTCACTGGTGACCATTGGAATGTATCTATACAAAATTTGATGTTCCCACATTGTTCTATGATTATCTCCATTCAATCACGTTAGCGATTGTGCATCATCTGATGACTTCACATGATGGATTGATCAACTTCATGGGATGATTTATATTCATTGAAATAATAACATGCATGAAAAATGAATTCGCATGCATTGTGTTGGGATGTAAAACATGTCCTTTAATGTATCATCTTGATCATGAGTTTTATTAGGCATTGTGGGTTGAGGGGACATCATTTTCCTAATGGACTTGAACTAGCGATATCAGGAAGTTTTCCAAGAAGATGTTAGAGATTACCTTAGTGTAATATTGATCTAATCATATCATCAGATTAGATGACAAATTATATATTCAAATTCTTTAAGGTGTAGGAAAATTTAAACATTTAATCCTCTTCCCACATCATTTTTTCTGATGGATATTATATTCATAATAAGAATCATAGGGTAATACATTCATCAAGATGAATGATGGGTTCACCATCCACAATATAAAACCACACCCATAGTATCCTCACCACTCCAAACACACCATAAAATGCACATGTTTAATGATTTGCTAGCACTTATCTCATACCTAGAAAGTTTTATAATCATCTAACTCCTTTTTTATATAATGGATGGCTATGATATCTCTCATGGCGTGGTTGAGGTTACTCCCAGTTATTCTGATTTTAGAGTAGGTTATCTAGCTATCCGTAAATGGAAATATGTCATTATAAAAGAGTACTATAAAATAATTAGAATAATATATAATTAAAATTCATTAAATATGGGCCATAATATGGACCCTTATAGGAATAATCCGATGAAAATGAATTATTCTATAATAATTAATTTTCCATGTCTGGCATCAATTTTATATTATAATTTTTTAAATATCCCTTAATCTTCTCGAATATCAGATGAAGACTTTTTTATTGCATTGTTATGGGTAACAAAAATTACCAATCCATTATAATAGGATTAAATTGGGAAAAGACGAATCATATTCTAGGGTAATACTAGATAAATATTCTATGTACATGACCATATGATGAGCATTGATTTTTTAACTAACAAGGGTTAATAATACGGTATTTACTGTGGGATTTAGATAACCATCAAGAGGAGAAAATTTGAAATCAAGGTTTATGGGTTTCCAAAGATGATATAATTTATATTTTCACGATGAATAATTGTCCCTTGTGATTGGGTTTCCCATAAGAATATAAAGACCATGAGGTGTATCTATAATAAGTTGAGAATATAAATAATTCAAGGATGAAAATGGGATATGGATGTAATGGAATTTAATACTGAATAAAAGATAAAGAACATGGAAGTTGCTACATATACAAAAGGAATTTTAGTCAATAATTATGTAGTTATCAGATGAAATACTGATATATAGATAATGATCATATATAGGGAAGATAAATTCAGTAATAAAGAATAGTATAAGGAAAATCCATTATAGATCTAGCTCCTAGAAATAAGGGGATATCATTCCCTTATGACAAAATCCTATTTAGTGTCCCATGTTTCTATGTGGATGCTACAAGGATCATGGTCATGTTGTACATTTTAGGAACAATAAATTATGCCACACGTAAGATATTGTTCTCTAATATAATTTATCGTTATCCGTCCAGTTTCAAGACACAATGGGACTAGGTACCATAAGAATGTTCCCAATGTAAGGATAAGGCTATTATTTTTTCATAAACTAGTGTCCCTATAGAGAAATGAATATTTCTTTCAAGGTATAAATGTTGAACACTATAAATATTATATAAATTACTTTTTAAATCTACATATTGAATAACATATTGAGGGATAGGCTTAGTCTGTATGGACTCATCTTTTTCTAAGGATTCCATTTATGTTTTACCAACATGAAAATGTTTACGCGTGTTCCATTTCAAAAGTGCCCAATGTCTATGATATCACCGAATATGTGTTTCCATTAAGTAGAGAACCTATTTTTTACTAGGTTGACCTTCTATTGGATTAAATCTACATAGTGGTGTGATCCATTCAATAGGATGTTGAAGTATTGAGAACTTGACCATTGTTGTGATGTAGTTTATCATCTTACACATTGGATTACATGTTTTTATTTGTAGAGGATTTCGTAATAGAATGTATATTATTTTTGAGGAAGTATTTTTAATTACGAAGTGTTTAGACACCCAATATTGTTGATGAGATGATTACTAATGAGTATTAATGAATGTTTCATCCACATTGAATACTTTTGAATAAGATGAATGATCGGTATATATGAAGGTTTATACAACTGATATACATGATTATAAAATTATGAATCAGTATTCATGAAGGGTTCGTACACCTATATACATTCTCATATGACAAAGGATGGGTATTCATGATGGTTTTGGACCAACAAAATCTAATATTAGATGACTATGGATGGGTATTCATGAAGGGTTCTAACAGACAACCACTATAGATAGATAATGAAGGATGAGTCTTTATGAAATATTCAAAAAGACCACCATCTTTATAATATTATTAAGGAGAGGTATTCATGAAGGGTTTATATACCCAATATCCATACAGTGACTTGGACTAGTGTATGATGATATTGTGTGAATCATGTTAGACCTAGTTAGATAGATGGATAATGAGATATGTAAATCATAACCAATTAATATCTAAGTCAACTAAAATGAGATTTATTTTTTTACAATTCAACCATTAGTACTGAAATAAGGCCATATCCCACATATTTATGAAAATAAATCAACGACTTATGGGGAGACTCTTTTGGTGTTGGAACATCTCCTAGGCACATGCTATTTGGCAATTTTTATTTTCCAAAGATTTTTAATGTGGTCTCTCCATAATTATCAAATCCATGATACCATTATTTATAAGGTAAAACCTAGTGCACATGATCTCATTGTCTATGGGGTTCTAGGATAATGATACCCTCTTTATGATCTGTTTTGTGTTAATTATGATATCGTAGGTTCAAATCTGTTTCATGGTGTACTTTTTTATTAAAAAATTAATCCCTAATTTACATGATTTTTTTACATGGTGGGGGCAATAAAAAGGACTGGGAATGAGTCATGACATTATTTCTTTAGGAATGGTTATAGTACATGGTGAAATATTTTCAATGATATAAAATTCACATGAATATTATGGAGATGGGAATGATAATCCATTATTTAAGAATACCTATGTCTTCAAAAAATATAGGAGAGTGGGTATATGTTAACAATTAGTAATCGTTAAAACTAGAATCACAAGTATTATGATAAATTACTCAACGATTTAATATGGCCTTTTCCTCAAGGACCAAAATATCCACTTGGAACAAGATCCTTAGAATTGTGGTATGTGCCATCAAATCCTAGGTCATCCTTTCAGATCATTCATCCTTCTTAGAAATATTCTATAGTAGAGCCACAATAGAACTGAATTTAGCCTATCATACGTCAAAAAAGTGTATCAAATCATGGGTTTTTTTGTAACGCCCCGACCCTAGCTACCCAGATTCGGTGCATTACTTCGTAACATTGGCATGATCACAAGAAAGATCAAATCTCGAAAGACCGATTGGTTTAGTAGCCTTGGAAACACTAGATATATTCATAAGTTTTACATTACGTCATAAAAAGAAAAACTACTACAAAAACATAATGTTTCCACAGTCCACACTATAATCCCCTCATAATATCCCTGCAGGTCATTCATAACTTACATCTTCACATCCTGGGAAAAATAAAACATAGAAAAGGGGTGAGCTCAAATGCCCCGTAAGGATAACAATATAGCGGAACATTCAAAAATCAGCATAAACATTTAAGGCAATGAATTACTAAAACAAAAGCCTTTTAAACTTGAACTTCAACATAGTATGGAAAAAGTAAAATGAAATAATGTCATTTACTTGTTCACATGGATATTATACTAATCGAATAATCAAATGCAATATCAATAACCACTTTAATAATGTTGGAATGCCTAATGCCAGACTATCATAACCACATAGCCAAGGCCTCGTGCCAAGACTACAAATAAGATTTTGCCAAGGCCTTGTGCCAAGACACTAGTTTGTCTCATGAGACCTACCGATGCATCGAGGAGCTATAGAGGGCTCCACCCGTCACATATTAAGTCCAATGCATTCCCAAATGAAAAAGTTTAAACATAACATAAACATTCGTATTAAAAATAGCATACGAAATTTCAATAATTTCACCATAAACTATGAATGGTATAAAAATAGCACATCCACAGTCAAACATATCACAAAACCTTCAATACAATATAGAAGTTTTTTATCATAATAAATCAACTTCAAATAAGTGTAAAATCTGTCAAAGGATGTTGACATAGATGAAATCAAAACACTTTTTAGAGAAATGTCTCTTTCTATTTTTGAAATCATTTAACAGCCATATAAAATAAAAAATTTTCTTGAAAATATTATTATATGCTTGTAAGGGAAGCTTTGACGATTTTATATCGGCGGAAAATAACCGCACCCGCCTTATAAGTTAAAAAAAACATTCTTACCATAATTCTGTCGAAAAGGTTAAAAAGGACCTTGTTTTGAAAACGACGGAAAGATTCCTTTATAAACCTCTTATAAAAAGTCAAACAAGGGTATAAATGACTTTAACCCATATTCTTGTAAATAATAAATATGTTTTGAAATACATTTCGAATAAACATGGATGTGGATGATAAAGAAATCCCAGTAGATTATTACGTATAAACAACCTCGGATAATGAAGAGATTGTGAAATAACCCTTACCTTGTACTTTTCCTTTGTTGGGGTATGTTAACTTCCTGTATAATGGTGAAATAATTGTTAATAAATTATACAAGAATCATATACATTAATATGATATCATATATGATCTTTTAACATTGCTTTATTAATAATATCTTAGTATTATCGTCATTTCGGGTGATAATCGATTCGTTCTTCTTAAATGTTTGGTTACGTAAGACATGTTTGTAATGGATAGATTATATCTTATTCATAATCAGAATTATATTAACATTATTTTTAACCCTAAAATGAGAATAAGACTTGAATGGATACGATGGAGAATGAATCTCATCGCGTTCGTGGAGACGGTAGTTCGTACGTACGCACGAACGCTACTTCCATTTAATTTTTATTTTTAAAAGAATCGAATCCAAATGATACATAGGTATATTACTATTCCAGTATAATATAATATTTTATATATGTTACTTAAGTTCATTAACACCATCCTTTATACGTTCCATGTGTGGTATGAACGAGTCATATCATTTTAAGGGGGCGGTAGTCCGCACTTCCTCAAATGAAATTATCGTATGTATATACAACATGAAACGAATAATGGTATGAAATAAAATGGAATTACAGAATATATATCATTAATATCATATTTAATTACAGTGCCATCATAATGGCCACCATGAGAGGCGGTAAGATGTATTTGAACAATCATCGTTTCGTGAGGCGTTAGTTTTCCATCCACAGAAACATTATGTTTATCATCCATTAGATGGAGTTGTGTGTATGTGTAGTTTGAATCCTTCTTATAACAACATCCTAGTATAATGTGGATAATGTTGTTGTTACAAAAGAAAGGAAATAAAAAGAGTTTGGGGGTTGGAGAAGCAAAATAAATGAAAATAATTTAAGAGAAATCGTTACCTTTAATTTAGGTAACTCACTTTGGTTGGAACCAAAGGACTTCTTGAAATGCTTTCTTCCTAATGGGAAGCTTCAAGGAGGAGGAGAGGGATGTGGGGAGCTTATTGGGGCAGGGTTTGGACGAGCCAAGTGGCTTGAGTGGTGTGAGGAATGAGTAGAAGTGGTCTCCTTTTATAAGGGAGAGGAGGGGCTCTTTAGGAAAGAGAGAAAGTATTACTTTATAATATAATTATATTCGGTTTATAATGGTCCAAAAATCATTGAGGTCGAAGATAAGATGACTCATATTCTAAATAACATCAACCAATAAGAATTGGACAGGTTTTAGATAATATTTTAATTATTATAATCTTATTTATTTAAATGATTTATTAATGAGGTAAACATTGCATCATTATTGTGTCATTAATAATATAAATTATTTGATGTATAAAATTTATAAATAAAATATCATTATGTAGGAAATCTTTTTTTCTTTCTAGTGGATATTTATAATCGAATATCCAACATGTATAACCCTATTTAAAAATTGTTCTTCTAAAAGATGTAAGCTTATGCCATTTTTATTTTTATTTTAACTTTATTAATATAATGTGTCCCTACCACATACAAGTGGCACCAAGGGGTCCCCAAATCGACCCAAGGATTCCCATGGTCGGGTATGTGTCCACCAATAAGGTTAGGACACGTTTTAGGGTAATTTTGTATTATTATAATATTATTTTTTAACCCTTATTTACCGGATTTACCCTTTAACCATGGTAAATAAAATATTTACCGCAGTAATTATTCAAAATGTGTAAAAATAAAAGTTACCTATTTACATAATTTGGAAATCCTGATTCCAAATATTTAATCCATTTTTCCAAATTCAAAACAGCGAAGTGGCAGAAATTAATTTAAAATTAATTCCCGTTGTTAAAATAAAAAGCGTGTTTTTAAGAGATAATAACTATCAAAAGATTGACACTTGTTTATGTATGGTTTAATTGTGAAATTATGTCCAATGAAAAACATTAAATTAAATGGTAAAAATATATTCTAAATATACTTTAAAACCACTCAAATTCATAATTTATCAATATTAATTATTTTGATTAAAAAAGTTGTTTTTAATTAAAATTTAGTAATTTTCATTATTCATCAAAATATAAAAGTTATCCGAAAAGTACCAAAATTTCACCCTAGGCTAATTTCGATATTCCGAATCCAAAAATAAAGTCCATTTTGAAATATAAAATATATATGATTTCAAAAATTAGGTATTACTATTCACAACGGCTAATTTAATTAGTTGTGGTGTGTGTTAAAACTTGAGGTTGCGTACAACACACGCTATTGCATTATTCGAAGGGAAACGTACAGTGGAAGCTTGGGGTGTTACATTCTCCCCTCCTTCAAATAATTGTGTCCTCGCAATTTCTAGGGTATTACTACAAAAAAAGACTCGGGTGGTTTTTCATCATAAATTCCACAGGTTCCCACGTTGCCTCTTCCATTTTATGATTTCTCCACAAAACCTTCACCAGACGAGTCGTCCGGTTTCTCAGCACCTGCTCCCTCACATCAAGAATCCTGACGGGCTCTTCACAATAGGAATGATCGGGTTCCAGTTCTAATTCCTCATAGGTGAGTACATGCGTTGGGTCAGGCATGTATTTCCTCAACAGAGATACGTGGAACACATCGTGAACTTTGGAGAGACTTGGCGGCATTGCCAATCGGTAAGCTACAGCCCCAATTCGTTCTAGAATTTCGAAAGGTCCGATGTACCTGGGACTCAATTTACCTTTCTTACCAAAACATATGACTCCCTTCCATGGAGATACCTTCAGGAAAACATGATCACCGACCTGAAATTCCAAATCCTTCCTTCGATTATCGGCATAGCTTTTCTGCCTACTTTGAGCTGCTTTGATGTGATTTTGGATTACCTTCACCTTTTCCACCGTTTCCTCCACCAGTTCTGGGCCTACAAGTTTTCTTTCACCAAACTCATCCCAACAGGTTGGTGTATGACATCTCTTTCCGTATAACGCTTCATATGGTGCCATCTGAATACTCGAATAGAAGCTATTGTTATAGGAAAATTCTACCAGTGGTAAATATTGATCCCACATACCCTGAAAGTCAAGTGAGCAAGATCTCAACATGTCTTCTAGGGTTTGAATAGTCCGTTCTGATTGTCCATCTGTCTGAGGGTGGTAAGCAGTGGTCAAATGAAGTTCAGTATCCAGGGATTTCTGAAGACTTTTCCAAAATCTTGAAGTAAAACGAGGATCATGATCAGAAACAATCGATAGGGGTACTCCATGAAGTCTCCCAACTTCATTAATGTATAGTCTTGATAGACTTTCCAGGGGTAGATTTTCTCTTATAGCAAGAAAATGTGCCGACTTGGTAAGACGATCAACAATAACCCATATTGCATCATTCCTTCTAGGAGTCTTTGGTAGCCCCATGACAAAGTCCATCGTAATATTGTCCCATTTCCACTCCGGTATGGGAAGAGGTTGCATGACTCCTCCAGGCTGTTTCCTTCCAGCTTTCACTTGTTGAAAAACCATACATCTTGACACAAAATCAGCAATCTCTCTCTTCATGTTGTCCCACCAAAAATGTTCCTTCAAATCTCTATACATTTTGGTGCTCCCAGGGTGTATAGAGAAATTGGAACTATGAGCATCATCCAGCAATTCCCTTTTCAGATCAGGTAAATCAAGAACACAAAGTCTCTTCCCGAATTTCAAAATTCCATCTTCATAGACAAAGTCTCTCAATCTCCCATCATTCACAGCTTTAATCTTCTTCTGAAATTCTTCATCATCGGTCTGAGAACTCTTAATCCTTTCTATTAAAGATGGTTTGGCAACCATTTGAAAAAGCATTGATGTTTCACCTTCCCTGGTTATTCCCATGTCCATCTTCACTAGATCCATGAAAATTGGATCCCTTTCAATTCTCATCATGTTCAAAACTCCATGGTCTTTTCTGCTCAAAGCATCTGCCACCTTGTTTGCTTTCCCCGGGTGGTAGTGTATCGTGCAATCATAATCCTTGAGTAATTAAAGCCATCTCCTTTGCCTCATGTTGAGTTCTTTTTGTGAGAAAATATACTTCAAACTCTTGTGATCAGTATAAATCTCACATTTTTCACCATAGAGGTAGTGCCTCCATATCTTCAAAGCAAAGATCACAGCTGCTAACTTGAGATCATGAGTAGGATAGTTTTGTTCATGAATTTTCAACTGTCGTGATGCATATGCAATAACTCTATCATTCTGCATAAGGACACAGCCAAGTCCTTTCTTTGATGCATCACTATAAATAACGAACCCATCATTCCCTGATGGTAGATTAAATATAAGATCATTGACTAATCTTCTCTTCAGTTCTTCGAAACATTCTTCACACTCTTTTGTCCAAACAAATTTAACCCCTTTACGTGTGAGCTTCGTTAATGGGTTAGCCAATCGGGAAAAATTCTGGACGAAACGTCGATAATAACCTGCCAAACCAATAAAACTACGTACCTCAGTTATACTCGTAGGTGCTAGCCATTCTTGGATTGCCTTGGTCTTAGAAGGATCAACAGAGATTCCATCTTTTGAGACAATATGGCCATGAAAAGAAATCTCCTGAAGCCAGAATTCACACTTGCTAAACTTCCCATATAATTAATGCCTCCTCAGAGTCTTCAAGATAATGCGCAAGTGATTTTCATGATCGTCGTAGGTTTTGGAGTATACCAAGATATCATCAATAAATACCACCACAAATTCATCGAGATACTCCTTGAAAACTCTATTAATCAGATCCATGAATACAGAGGGTGCATTAGTCAATCCAAACGGCATTACAGTAAACTCGTAATGCCCGTACCTGGTTCGAAATGCTGTCTTTTGAATGTCTTCCTTCTTCACACACAACTGATGGTATCCAGATCGAAGGTCAATCTTTGAAAAGTATTGAGCTCCATTCAGTTGGTCGAATAAATCATCAATAAGAGGCAGGGGATACTTGTTCTTTATCGTTATAGCATTGATCTCCCTGTAGTCGATACATAACCTCATAGATCCATCTTTCTTTTTAACAAAAAGAACAGGGGCTTCCCATGGAGAAACACTAGGGCGAATAAATCCCTTATTACTCAATTCCTCTAGTTGTTTCTTTAGTTCTACTAATTCTACAGTGGCCATTCTATAAGGGGTCTTCGATATAGGCCTTAATCCAGGAATCAAATCAATGGAAAACTCAACTTCTCGTTCTGGAGGATGTCCAGGTAAATCTTCCGGAAATACATCTACAAATTCTTTCACAACAGGTACATCCTCTCTTTGAACATTCCTTTCCTCACCCGCAGTTATTTCATTCTCTTCCTCCCCAATAATTGAATTTAGTTGATCTATTGAGGGTGGATCTAAATAAGAATTAGGTGGTGACGATTCTGCTCTAAAAATAAGGTGTTCCTTATCATTATCATCAAGAATCGTAACCTCTTTCTTCTTACAATAAATCTTCGCATCATAGTCTGAAAGCCAGTCCATACCGAGGATTATATCAAACTCAATCATAGGTATGACGTTGAGATCAGCAGATAAAGAAAATTTATGTGCTCTAATGGGGACTGATTCACAAAACTTTGTTGCAAGGATACTTCCCTTAGGAGTTTTAACTGACAACTCCCTTATTAAATCAAATTGGAAATATATAATTTTCTTACCAAACTGGGAAGATATGAAACAATGCGATGATCCAGAGTCAAATAATGCATTTGCTAAACTTGAGGAAACCATTAAATTACCTGCCACCACGTCTTTCGGAGCTTCTACCTCAGCAGTAGTGATAGCATAAGCATGGCCTTGATCCCTTGGCCTTTTCTGAGGTATGTTCTCCTGACGCTTAGGACATTAATTTGCATAATGCCCCATCTCCCTGCAATTGTAGCACTGAACGTTGGTAGCTTCCTTTTTCCCCTTGCAATCACGAGCTTGGTGGCCTTTTTCACCACACTTGTAACAGACTCCGATTCCCTTCAAGCAAGTACCATGGTGTTTCTTCCCACATTTACCACAGGATGGATATTCAAACTTTCCTTTCTTCCCCTTATTTTCATTCCCAGATTGATCAGAAGGCCTCTTCTTCTCTTTCTTTTCTTTAAAGTCATAAGACTTAGAGAATTCCTTTTCGGTCTTGATAGCACATGAGACAATGTCTTCGTACGATGAAAAGGATTGTGAGACTAATGCTCGACAGAGAAATGGTTTTAACCCATCAAAGAAACGATCAATCTTACTTCTTGGGTTGCGAATATAATCTCCAGCATACCTCGCTAACCTTGTAAAGTTAGCCTCCTACTTTGTGACATTCTTATCCTCCTTTTGTCTCAGACTCAGAAATTGCCTTTCCATATCTGCTCGATGGTCGCGAGGAAAGTATTTTTCTAAAAACATATCTTTGAACTCCCTCCATTCCATATTTGATACTTCATCATCTTCCTTCGTATTTTGAATCAATGACCACCATTGATCAGCATCTCCAGTGAGGCGGTAAACTGCCATGATAACTTTTTCCCTTTCACTGCTCCCCAAAGCCTGAAATATTTTCTCTAGGGAAAATATCCATTACTCAGCTACTAAGGGATTTGTACTCCAATTGAACGTTGGTGGTTGTTGCCTCATGAATCGATCTAACATTGATCCTCCACACTGTGGATCAGGGTTCTCCATACGGGTAAGGTTATTATTCATAACCTGAGTAAGTTGTCCCAGTATGGTGATTAGCTGATTGGCACCAGTTGCATCACCAGCCCCACTATAATTATCTTGAGCAGGAGGGCAATCCCTACATGGAGTGCGTGCATTGATACGGTTTCCATTTCTTCCACTAGGCGCCATTTCTAAACAATGGCATAAACTAGATCAGTTTATGAATCAAAATACATAATCCCATACTTATAAAACACTTAACATAAATTGAACTATTTATGGATATAATCCATAATAATAAATATGTTTTCATTGAAGAAGTATATACTCATAAACCCTTCATAATGATTTGTAACGAAAATGAGAGTTATCCTAAGCATATCCCCCGGGAGTGTCGTAACCAAGAGTGCAGCATGGCCCGTTGTCGTGCACCAGTTCCCGTTCGAGTCTATCTCAAAGCGGTGTTTTCGGGTTTTACCCCTAGGTACATCTGTGCCAGAGCCGCCTCTACCTGCTCGTATCCATACAGGGATTTATTTCTCGGAAAACTCACAAAATCTCTACAATACCAAAATTCTAGGAAGTTCTTCTATACTAATCCTCAAAGTTCATCTTAGGTCTACGTGCTCTAATCAGAGTTTATCTAAATCTAGCTTCCAAGGTTTGTACTAAACTTCCTCTGATACCAACTGTAACGCCCCGACCCCAGCTACCCAGAGTCGGTGCATTATTTCGTAACATTGGCATGATCATAAGAAAGATCAAATCTCGAAAGACCGATTGGTTTAGTAGCCTTGGAAACACTAGATATATTCATAAGTTTTACATTACATCATAAAAAGAAAAACTACTACAACAACATAATGTTTCCACAGTCCACACTATAATCCCCTCATAATATCCCTGCAGGTCATTCATAACTTACATCTTCACATCCTGGGAAAAATAAAACATAGAAAAGCGGTGAGCTCAAATGCCCAGTAAGGATAACAATATAGCGGAACATTCAAAAATAAGCATAAACATTTAAGGCAATGAATTACTCAAACAAAAGCCTTTTAAACTTGAACATCAACATAGTATGGCAAAAGTAAAATGAAATAATGCCATTTACTTGTTCACATGGATATTCTACTAATCGAATAATCACATGCAATATCAATAACCACTTTCATAATGTTGGAATGCATAATGCCAGACTCTCATAACCACATAGCCAAGGCCTCATGCCAAGACTACAAATAAGATTTTGCCAAGGCCTTGTTCCAAGACACTAGTTTGTCTCATGAGACCTACCGATGCATCGAGGAGCTATAGAGGGCTCCACCCGTCACATATTAAGTCCAATGCATTCCCATATAAAAAGGTTTAAACATAACATAAACATTCGTATTAAAACTACCATACGAAATGTCAATAATTTCACCATAAACTATGAATGGTATAAAAATAGCACATCCACAGTCAAACATATCACAAAACCTTAAATACAATATAGAAGTTTTGTATCATAATAAATCAACTTCAAATAAGCGTAAATTCCTTCAAAGGATGTTGACATAGATGAAATCAAAACACTTTTTAGAGAAATATCTCTTTCTATTTTTGAAATCATTTAAGAGCCATATAAAATAAAAAATTTTCTTGAAAATGTTCTTATAAGCTTGTAAGGGAAGCTTTGACGATTTTATAACGGCGGAAAATAACTGCACCCGCCGTATAAGTTTAAAAAAACATTCTTACCATAATTTTGTCGAAAAGGTTAAAAAGGACCTTGTTTTGAAAACGACGGAAAGATTCCTTTATAAACCTCTTATAAAAAGTCAAACAAGGGTATAAATGACTTTAACCCATATTCTTGTAAATAATAAATATGTTTTGAAATACATTTCGAAGAAACATGGATGTGGATGATAAAGAAATCCCAGTAGATTATTACGTATAAACAACCTCGGATAATGAAGAGATTGTGAAATAACCCTTACCTTGTACTTTTCTTTTGTTGGGGTAGGATAACCTCCTGTATAATGGTGAAATAACTGTTATTAAATTATACAAGAATCATATACATTAATATGATATCATATATGATCTTTTAACATTGCTTTATTAATAATATCTTAGTATTATCGTCGTTTCGGGTGATAATCGATTCGTTCTTCTTAAATGTTTGGTTACGTTAGACATGTTTGTAATGGATAGATTATATCTTATTCATAATCAGAATGATATTAACATCATTTTTAACCCTAAAATGAGAATAATACTTGAATGGATAAGATGGAGAATAACTCTCATCGCGTTCGTGGAGACGGTAGTCCGTACGTACGCACGAACGGTGCTTCCATTTAATATTTATTTTTAAAATAATCGAATCCAAATGATACATAGGTATATTACTATTCCAGTATAATATAATATTTTATATATGTTACTTAAGTTCATTAACACCATCCTTTATACGTTCCATGTGTGGTATGAACGAGTCATATCATTTTAAGGGGGCGGTAGTCCGCACTTCCTCAAATGAAATTATCGTATGTATATACAACATGAAACGAATAATGGTATGAAATAAAATGGAATTACATAATATATATCATTAATATCATATTTAATTACAGTGCCATCATAATGGCCACCATGAGAGGCGGTAAGATGTATTTGAACAATCATCGTTTCGTTAGGCGTTAGTTTGCCATCCACAGAAACATTATGTTCATCATCCATTAGATGGAGTTGTGTGTATGTGTAGTTTGAATCCTTCTTATAACAACATCCTAGTATATTGTGGATAATGGTGTTGTTAAAAAAGAAAGGAAATAAAAAGAGTTTGGGGGTTGGAGAAGCAAAATAAATGAAAATAATTTAAGAGAAATCGTTACCTTTAATTTAGGTAACTCAATTTGGTTGGAACCAAAGGACTTCTTGAAATGCTTTCTGCCTAAGGGGAAGCTTCAAGGAGGGGGAGAGGGATGTGGGGAGCTTATTTGGGAAGGGTTTGGACGAGCCAAGTGTCTTGAGAGGTGTGAGGAATGAGTAGAAGTGGTCTCCTTTTATAATGGAGAGGAGGGGCTCTTTAGGAAAGAGTGAAAGTATTTCTTTATAATATAATTATATTCGGTTTATAATGGACCAAAAATCATTGAGGTCGAAGATAAGATGACTCATATTCTAAATAACATCAACCAATAATAATTGGACAGGTTTTAGATAATATTTTAATCATTATAATCTTATTTATTTAAACGATTTATTAATGAGGTAAACATTGCATCATTATTGTGTCATTAATAATATACATTATTTGATGTCTAAAAATTATAAATAAAATATCATTATGTGGGAAATCTTTTTATATTTCTAGTGGATATTTATAATCGAAAATCCAACATGTATAACCCTATTTAAAAATTGTTCTTCTAAAAGATGTAAGCTTATGCCATTTTTATTTTTATTTTAACTTTATTAATATAATGTGTCCCTACCACATACAAGTGGCTCCAAGGGGTCCCCAAATCGACCCAAGGATGCCCATTGTCTGGTATGTGTCCACCAATAAGGTTAGGACACGTTTTAGTGTAATTTTGTATTATTATAATATTATTTTTTAACCCTTATTTACCGGATTTACCCTTTAACAATGGTAAATAAAATATTTACCGCAGTAATTATTCAAAATGTTTAAAAATAAAAGTTACCTATTTACATAATTTAGACATCCTGATTCCAAATATGTAATCCATTTTTCCAAATTCAAAACACAGAAGTGGCAGAAATTAATTTATAATTAATTCCCGTTGTTAAAATAAAAAGCGTGTTTTTAAGAGATAATAACTATCAAAAGATTGACACTTGTTTATGTCTGGTTTAATTGTGAAATTATGTCCAATGACAAACATTAAATTAAATGGTAAAAATATATTCTAAATATACTTTAAAACCACTCAAATTCATAATTTATCAATATTAATTATTTTGATTAAAAAAGTTGTTTTTAATTAAAATTGAGTATTTTTCACTATTCATCAAAATATAAAAGTTATCCGAAAAGTACCAAAATTTTACCCTAGGCTAATTTTGATATTACGAATCCAAAAATAAAGTCCATTTTGAAATATAACTTATATATGATTTCAAAAAGTAGGTATTACTATTCACAACGACTAGTTTAATTAGTTGTGGTGTGTGTTAGAACTCGAGGTTGCGTACAACACACGCTATTGCATTATTCGAAGGGAAACGTACAGTGGAAGCTTGGGGTGTTACATTTTTGGGATTTATCATTTAAATCAAAAAAAATTGTGTGGTGTGTGGAAAATATAATATTTATGAGGGTTTACAAAATAGTAAAATTTATGATAAATTGTATAGAAGTCATTTAAATTTTTAGGGGTTGTGATAAATCATCTCTATGACTTTTCATCGACTAGAAGATCTTGTGAGAATATATAGACATATACAAGTTCCCAAAGATGGTCCCTCAGAGAAGATTGAATTTTTTTTGTTTAGAATATATCATTTTCCTATGATATTGATATATAATGATAATAAATCATAAAATTATCTTTCCTTTACATCACCCTTTTTTAGTATTTATCATATAAAATTTTATGTATGTTTTAGAAACATTTTAGGGTCATTTAATTTGTACCATTAATGGATAATTTTTGGTTTCATACAACATTGACCACACCAAATACGATCTATGTCCATGATACACATGGACATGGTATCAGTATAATGCCACATAATAACTTAATTATGAATCCATAAATTTACAACACTCGAAAATCATTTGGATAAGGATATGGAAATGTTTTAAATCACAACACTTGGTTCTTCGATCATGGGTAATGTTGTGGGAAAATCATTTTGGGGATGATCATGAATTAGACTCTTTTTTCTAGATGAACTGTAATGATGTAAGGGATCAAAAGGATTATATGTCCTTTAATATAGGATAAATATTCCCCTAGTTAGTGGGATTAAGACCCTTAGTCAGATCTATATCCTAAATAGACAAACAGACGGATATTTTCCCATTTATAAGGGTCATGAAAGGTTTATGGAAATAAAATGTTCAAATGAAATGATATGTTATTAGTAGATTCAGTTTCTTAATGTATGATGATTGAAACCCACAATATTATTTACATGGTGTATATCTTTTTTCCATTGATAATTAGTCATTATAGATGATATTGTGCAATGATTAATGTTGTGTAGTGGTTAAATTCCTTTCATGTAGTTTAATGTCTTCTAATGATGATTTAATTATTATATAATTTTACTCCATGTAACTAGGAACACATCCTTTTTATTTAATTTCATGTGGTATGGATGTGGTAAATGACGTGAAATAATGAATGATATACTAAATGACACTCTACACTAGTTGGGGGAACTCTAATGGGAGAGTCATCATTTCCTTGTACAAGCACACTAGTGCGTAGTCATACTCTTGATTCCGTAATATGTAAATCTATCTCATATGAAAGAAATCCATAAATTGATCTTGTTATTATTATGATGAATATAGTCTGTATGAATCTTAAATCATTTTTCAATTTAATGCTTTTATTGGTAGACCAAATAATAGGTGTATATGATATTTTTATGGTTGTTTTTTCATTGTTTTCCCAGTGAATTTTTTAGGGGAATAAACTATGCCATAATTTTCTATTTTTTGGAGATCTGTAACGAACCAGTGTTTTTAAATGGAAATTACCTTCCTATAATTATATCACAAAATAACATGAAAAATAATAATGAACTACTATGTGATAAGTGACCTTTAAATTTTTTTTTCCACTTTTGTGTTTGGAATTTTGAAAATATGACACACAGGGTTGTGTTCAAGATGATTTTGGGAGTCTAATAAAACAAAAATAATTTTTGATGAATAGTAACCTACCCTTATCAATAGTAATATAACTTTATGAATATTGATATACCCAAATTAATCGAATCCTTAAAAATGATTTTATAATAATAATATTTAAATGAAAGTATGATGTGCCAATATTTTAGAATAAGTAAATGAATGTTTTTAAAACTATTTTTTAGTAATAAACCAAGATTTTAATTAAAAATTAAATTAATGATATTTAAAAAATTATTTATTAAAAATTAACTTCATTTTTGGATTATACAAATTGAAAAATGGTTATGGAGAATTTTTTAGATTTTTCTGAAATACCTGAATTTTTGATGAATGGTAGAATCTGATAATTCATAATAAATGCTAAATAATGTATTAATTGAGTCATCGATGCTGTTATACTAATGAAAGCCCACATGGTTTGGGATAAAATGATAAAATCACTATTATTTGTCATTTAATACTTTCTATTCCTTGTCTTGGGAGGAAATAATAAATTAATGATTATAATATTATGAAATCCATCATCTCCTCCACAATAAAACCCCCCTTCACTCCCTCTTCTTACCAATCCTCTCAAACCTTCTGCCTTGCCTTTGTTATACCCAAATCCCTCCCTAAGTTCCTACACAACGTCCAAAATATCTCAACCTCCCCAAAATACAAAAACCACTCCCCTTAAGAGGTTCTCAAAAGATGAAGTCCGAAGAGGTAAATTCCCCTTCCAAATTTCTACTTTTCTTTAACGTTATTTTCGTTTTTATTTTTTTCTCCTACCGTCACCATAATAGTATGATAATTCCAGTAACATAGATGTACTAGAATTTATTCATTCCAGTGGTATATTTCATCATATTTTCTCCTTTCCCCATTAATTTATTTGAATGAAATGAAAGCACTGTTTGAGATGTGCTAATTTAGTACATTCAAAGACAAGGATTTATCAATTTCTATTATTATCATTAATTATGGTGATGAAACCATTTTTGTTATGGTTGAAACATATTATTATATATTTATTAGATCCTATTTTTTGTTCTGTAATCCTTTAGTTCAAATGATATTAAGTTATAAGAAAAAACGCATTCTTTATAATCAAATCAACTGATTAAAAATACGATAATCACTATGGTTATATATATAATAATTCTACATCACATTTAATAACCTAATTAGAAGTAAAACCTAGTAATATCGTGCATATTAACTAAAGAATATTACTGAAACTCAGGACAACCACATTCATATTGCATATAATCCAATCATGAATATAAGTGAGCTGATCATTTAAAGCTAAGTAATCAAACGGTCCCGAACAATGAAATCGATACTTGTAACTAATCAAAGAGACTTTTAATGAACGGAAAATTGTTATAATAAATAAATTTAATATATAAGAGGTTATGGAATTATTATTTAATATGCCTAATTTTTTTTATTCAGGTCTTTAATAACAAGTGGAGAACACCGATGGATTTAAGGTAAGTGATCCTCCATTTTTTACTTTTAATCAAGATTGTTTTTTTATGTTATGCATTTTTTTGTAATACCAAGTAATGGGGTACATTTATAAACCTTCCACATACTTCCCTTTAGTTTTATATGTGATTAAGGGCCCATTATATCTCTCATTAATCCCTCTTAGATACACTTGATTCCATGGTGATAAACCATAATGGATTCCACCCGAACTAACTTTATTCCTATGGGTTGCTCTATCATTCTTTTGACCAAAATATAGTTTCCATTTATTTTTATTTAGAACCTAGAAATTATGATTATATTACATAATATCATGTTCTATGATCCATCTCTCATTCTCTTTCGGGGATATACATGATTTTAAGTGAATCTATCCTCGATACTTCCCAATAAGCACACTCGTTTTAAAAGAACATCCTGAACTTTTACCCAATTTCAAGTTCCCTCTATCTTATATTTTAAGGCACAATTGTCTTGGTAAATTAAAAAAAATATTATTATGAAAAACTCCTTGGATTAATTTTTTTCAAAGTAAATGAATGTTTTCTTTACAATTTTAAAGTCTCTGTAGTATTTTCTGTTAAACAACACAAAAATGTTTTAATGCTAATATTTTTAAAATACCTTTATCATAATTTTTCACTTATTCTTGACACCAATTAACTTGTTATATTCCTATTTTACCCTATGAACATCTGTGTATTTCCTAATTCGTTCCTTACATATACACATTCATGATACGCCCATTGGTTATGATTTATGTCATGATTTTGGTACCCAATTATTTCCATGGGTACCCTTATGTTTATGTTTGGTTGATTATGAATGATTGTATATGTGGAAAGAATATTTATATGGAAAGAATATTAATGAAAATTTGGAGATGGGTGTAACCAGATAGCTCTCCAATTCATTGGGTAAGGTTAGGTCCCATGAGATGCAATGTGAAATGGGATTGGTGGTTATCTATGACCCATACTAATATGGGAAACATGATTGGAAGTTATCCATGACCCATACTAAAGATATAATTTATCATTATACCACAATTATATGATTCTATGTTTATATGATCCCATTATTATATTAAATGATTTTATATGTTTCATTCTTTGGATATCATTATGACATGCCTCATAACTCATGTGCTTGAGATGTATCCTTATGTTCAATCCCTTACTGGGCTTTTTAGCTCATCCCTTTGTTCCTGTGTTCTCCAGGGTACCCTATAAAGATGTAAGGGCTCAAAGGAAGTTATAATGTATTTATGGAGATTAAATAAATATGTTTTTCCCAATTTTTTATGTTATATATACCTAGTCTTCCGAGACACTAGACTTAAAGATCCATGGATTGTACTCTGATGATTAATTATGCTTATAATCCTGAAATTTTTTAAGTAAAAGGCTTCGGTTTCTATAGTTGGTATTAGAGGATGGTCTAGTGATATTTTGAGATTAGGAAAAAATAAATTTAGTGAGAACCTTAATGATGAGACTACGTGTAAGAAAATATTCCTAAATTAAGGTGAGTATAGAGTAAGTTGTTTATCATGAAAATACATCCTTGTCGGGATACGAGCAGGTAGAGGCGGCTCTGGCATATATGTATCTAGGGGTAAAACCTGAAAACACCACTTTGAGCTACACTTGAATAGGAACTGGTGCACAATAACGGGCCTTGATGCACTCTTGGTTACAACACTCCTGAGGTATATGCTTCGGTGGATTCATGAGCTTAGTAAAAACAATTTTTAAGGGACAAAAAGAAGCCCATAAGAATATAAGTTATGCAATATATCGAGGTTAACCAAGATATAAAACTAAGGAATCACAAGTCAGGGTATACTTCTTCTTTATAGGATCATAAATTTATGATTAATTCTTATTTTGTGCTCAATAGATAGGAATTAAATATCTCTAATTATACCTTATTTTTCAATGTTAATGGTGGGACATAGAATAACACATTCCAACAAACAATGTGACAGGAAATGTGTTGATTGACCAAATGACAAGCCTGATGTGATGGAAGATGGTGCTCAAAACATCATGGAAGTACATGCCCAGTTGGCTCGAGTTATGAATAATAACCTGAATCAGGTTGAACGTCCCCCTACTCCCAGGAAAGAGCAAGTCGTCATAGAATCCTTCATTCGGAAAATGGGCTCCCATGTTTTGTGGTTCTTCTGATCCCCTCCTATAAGAACAATTGATTAACTCCATTGAAACGATTTTTTTGTCCCTTTAGTGCATAAAAGAAGAGAATGTTTTACTGGAAGTCTATCATTTTTATAGGGAAGCTAATCAGTAGTGGAAAATAATCATGAATACAAATTCCCAAGTGGAAATGGATTCCATAGAATGGGAGGAATTCAAGAGGATGTTTTTCAACAAATATTTTCCTCGAACACTCCATATAAGGATGGAAAGAGAGTTACATGGACTCAAGAAGAAGGATGATGAGTCCATCAGGGTGTATGATGTAAAAATTACAAGTCTTGCAAGGTACACATCTAGATTTATCATGAACACTAAAAGCATGGTGTATCGTTTCATTAGCGGACTAAAGCCAAGTTTATGAATAGTGTTGGTGATTCGAGACTTCAACAGCTATGAAGAGATTTTCCATAGTTCCTTCAAGGATGAAATGGAGGCTGGAGACTCTCAGTGGTCTCATGGGCCTAGTGACAATATGTAGAAAATGGAAAAAAACACAGGTGGTTCATCAATCAAATCCCATGATTGAAAGAAGACTCACTTTTACCTTTGTAAAAATTTTGGGAAGAAGCATCATTGTGACTGTCTGAAGGGATAAAATAATTGCTTCAAATTAAAAATTTTGTTCACGTGGAAAATTACTGCCGAAGGGATATGAAAAATGCCACTAATGTTGAAGAATAAAGGGAGAATTATATCAACAATAAGCCTTCAGTGCAGTTTCATAACTGCAATGATTTTGGGAATTTTGCGAACAATTACCCTAAGATGAGGGTTGTCGGAGGCAATCAATAAAAACATCCAAGGAAACAAGGAATGACTTATGCTATCAATACTGCAGAGGTGGGGCATGATAATGATGTCGTACAAGGTACCATTTTTATTCACTCAAGAATGGAAAAAGCCTTATTTGATTTTGGTTCTATTCATTCCTTTATATCGCGCTTGTTTTCCAGAATTATAGAATCAAATCCCCAAAACCGTTATATAGGGATGTTTTTAAATACACCAAGTGTTGCAATCATTTCAACCCATGTTTTTGACTCTTCTCTTGTTGTCATATGCGGGACCATTATTCCAGCTGATCTGGTAATACTTCCCTTGGTGGAATTCGATGCTATAATGGGAATGCATTGGATCTCGTTATATATAGCGCATATCAACTGTTATGAAAAGGAAATATATTTTCATATTTCGAACCATACCATTCTCCTCTACAAATGAAAGGAAGATCATGAATCTCCTTTGATAAAACCTTCAATGGTGTGGTTGTTGATTCCATATAATGAATCATACCTCACCCAAATGGTTGATTTGAAGGAAAGTGCCATCCTTGAGGAAATTCACATCGTGAGAAAATACAGTGATGTATTTCTTGAAGAGTTACCCGAAATTCCCCTAGAACGTGAGGTAGAGTTCTCAATTGAACTCGTACACGGAGCTACTCCTATCTCAATGTGTCCCTATAGTATGGATATAATCAAACTGGAGGAGTTAAAGAAGTAGCTGCAAGAGCATCTAGAAAAAGTGTTCATACGCCCATGTACATCTCCTTGGGGTGCAACAGTACTCTTTTTGAAGAAAAAGGATAGAACAATGTGATTATGTATCGATTATCAGGAACTAAACAAGATCCCCATTAAGAACAAATATCCTATCCCAAGGATTGATGACTTGTTCGACCAGTTAAGAGGAGCTCAATACTTCTCAATTGTGGATCTTTTTTCTGGATATCATCAGGTAATGTTGAAGAAGGAAGATATTCAGAATACTACCTTCCAAACCAGGTATGAGCGCAAAGAGTTTTTGTTGATGCCCTTTGGAAAGACTAGTTCCCTAGAAATCTTCATGGATTTGATAAATAGAGTCTTTAGACAATACCTCGACAATATTTTGGTAGTGTTTATCAATGATATTCTCATCTACTCAAAGAGAAAGCAGGAACATGAAGAACCTCTAAGACTTGGGTTGGGGACATTGAGAAATGAGAAGTTGTATGCCAAGTTCAGAATATGTGACTTTTGGACAAAGCAAGTCATGTTCATGGGACATGTTGTCACAATTATGGGAATTTATCTGGATCCTTCAAAAACAAAGGTGATTGAGGAATGGACTAGGCCCTCTAGTGTCACTGAAATCTGTACTTATATTAGATTAGATGGGTAATATTGATGTATTTTGAGAAACATTTCACTATGTCAAGCCTACAAACTAAGCTAACAAGGAAAGGGGTAATGTATGTCTGGACAGAAAAATGTGAGGGAAGTTTCATGGAGCTAAAGTGAATGTTGATCACTGCACTTGTACTCACACTACTAAAATGTGGAGAATGTATTCTGATATATAGCGATGCATCAAATAAAATCACGGGTTTCATACACATGAAAAGTGTAAATTTTATATCCTACACATAACGACAGTTGAGTATCCCTAAGAAGAACTATCATACACATGATCTATAGCTAGATGCCGTGATTTTTTCCTTGATAATCTGGCGGCACTACCTTTATGGTGAGAAGTGTGACATATACACTGAACATAAGATCCTAAAGTATATATTCACAGAAATGGAGCTCAACATGCATCAATAGTGATGGTTTAAGATAATCATTGATTACGATTTCTCTATTTACTATCATCCTAGAAAAGAGAACAAGGTATTTGATGCTCTAATTAGAAAATAACCCACTACTCTATCCATGTTATACATTGAGAAAGACCCTATCTTCCTGGATATGCATAAAATGGATTTTCAAATCCTAAAGGTATGGGATACATCCAACTTTTCCCAAATGATTGCACCACCATCCATCTAGGATAAGATTAAGGAAGCACACAGAGTTGATATGGAGATACAAAAGAGGGTGAATGCAGTGAAGGAATGGAAGATTCCAGAGTTCCATATCATTGATCATGGTGTGATTTGGTTTGGAATGCGGCATTGTGTTCCTTAATCACATGGGATAAAGAAGGAGCTATTGGATAATGCACATTCCTCAATATTGTCTATCCATACTAGGAGTAAATAGATGTAGAGGGATCTCCAAGAAAACTTCTTGTTGGATAACATGAAGATGGAGATTGTGGAATATATATCAAGGTGTTTGGTATGTCAACAAGTTAAACTTGAGCAAAGAAAGTCCAAAGGTATGATTCCTCCATTTCCTATACCCTTTTGAAAATGAGAAAATTTTTCTATATAATTTGTCATGTTTATCTTAAAGACATCAAAATGAAATAATGTGATATGGGATATGGTTGACCGACTAACCAAGACATCCAATTTTATCACTATTTGGGATGATCTCTCACTTGAAAAACAAGCAATGATATATGTGTAATAAGTGGTGATACTACACCGTGTTCCACTCTAAATTGTCTCTGACCATGATCCAAGGTTCACATATAAATTCTGGAGGAGCCTTTATTATGATTTGAGTACTGAATTAAATTTCAGCATGACCTATCACCACCAAACTAGTGACCAGTCTGAAATAACTATTCAGATGCTTGAAAATATGCTATGATCCTGCTATCTAGAATTCAATGGTTGATGGGATCAGAATCTCACATTTGTTGTGTTCCCATTCAATAATAGCTTCCACTCAAGTATTCAGATGGATCCATGTGATGCTCTGTATGGAAAGTGATGTAGAAATCAAACTTATTGGGATGAAGTTGGAGAATGAATGCTACATGGACCTGATCTTGTTCATGAGATGATAGAGAATGTTCAATTCATCCAGAAAAGCATCAAAGCTGCTGAAAATCAGCAATAGACCTATGCTTACAATCATCAAATGGACTTGGATTTCGATGTTGGAGATAATGTCTTCCTTTGAATATCTCCATGGAAGAGATTCATGCGATTTTGGAAGAAATGGAAGCTATGTCCAAGGTAGATTGGCCTCATTTAGATCCTTGACCACATAGTATCTGTGGCCTATCATATTTCACTTCCATTGAATATGGATCATGTTTATGATGTGTTTTAGGTATCACTACTGAGGATGTACATACCAAACCCCTCACATTTACTAAACTCATAGGTGGTGCAGTTGGAAGATGATCTATCTTATGAGGAGCTACTAGTAATGATTCTAGATTAGAGACTTAAGGTTCTACCCAACAAGAAAACCCATATTGTCAAAGTGTTCTGGAGGAACCATAATTTTTAGGAAGAAACATGGTATCTAGAAGAGGGAATGAAGGAGAAACACCCTCAACTATTTGTGCAAAGTGGAATTTCAGGGACAAAATTTTTTAAGGGGGGAAGAATGTAACCACCCAATGTTTTTCAATGGAAATTATCTTCTTATAATTATGTCAAAAAATAACATGAAAACAAAACATAATGAACTATTAAGTGATAAGTTACCAAAAACATTATTTTTTCACCTATGTGTTTGTATCATAGAAAATATGACATACACGGTTGTGTTCAAGATAATTTTTAAAGTCTAATAAAAGAAAAATAAGTTTTGGTGAGTAGTAACCTACCCTTATGAATAGTAACAAACCATTATGAATAGTGATATACCAAAATTAATAGTAACATTGCCTATGATAGTATAAAAATAATAATCTTGTTAAAGTATGATGCATCTATATCTTGGAATAAGTAAATGAATATTTTTAAAACTATTTTTTAGTAATAAATCATGAAATTAATTAAATATTAACTTAATCATATTTAGAAAAATATTTTTGAATAATGGACATCATTTTTGGATTCTAATCATCGAAAAAATTTTAGGTTTAGTTTTTTGAATTTTTCTATAATACATGAATTTTTGATGAATAATAGAATATGATAATTCACAATAAATGATAAATAATAGATTAATTGAGTCATCGATGATATTTTACTTATGTAAGCCCACATGTTTCGGTATCACATGATAAAATAACTATTATTAGTCATGGAATACATACTATTCCTTTCATGGAATGAAATAACTAATTAATTATTATAATTTTATGAAATCCCTCCTCTCCTGCACTATAACCCCCTCACTCCGTCATCTCTCCACTCTTATCAAGCCTTGTGCCTTGACATTATTCTTCCCAAATGTCTCCCCAGGGTCCTCCCCTACGTCCAAAAGCTCTCAGCCTCATCAAAATACCAAAAACTCTCCCCTTAAGAGGTTCTCAAAGGAGGAAGTCTCAAGAGGTAAATACCCATTCCCAATTTATTCTTTTCTTTTTTATTCTTTTCTTTTTTATTTCATTCCACATCTCCTTTCTCCATAATAGTATGATAAATCAAGTAAAATAAATGTACTGGAATTTCTTCATTCTACTGTTATATTTCATCATCTTCTCTCCCTTCCCCACTCTTTTATTTGAATGAAATGAAAGCACTGTTTCAGATGTTCTAATTTAGCACATTCAAGGACAAGGATTTATCAATTTCTCTTATTATCATTTATGTTGGTAATGAAACCATTTCGGTTATGGTTGAACTAGATTATTATATATGTATTATATACTTTTTTGTGTTCTGTAATATTTTTGTACAAATGGAATTATGTTAAAAATCAAAACACAATCACTGTAATCAAATCCACTGATTAACAAAAATGGTTATCACTATGGTTATATATATAATAATTGGACATCACTATAAGTAACATAATTAAAAATAAAACCATGTAATCTCCTTGATATTAAATAAAGAATATATCTTCAATTATGGACATCCACTTTCATCTTTCATATAATCCAAACTTGAAAATAAATGAACCAGTCATTTAAAGCTAAGTAAACAAATTAGCATGAACAATGAAATTAATACATGTAACTAATAAAAAAGGCATTGAATGAACTAAAAAGGGTTATAATTAATAAATTGAATATATAATAGTTTCTGGACTTATTATTTAATTAGACTAATTTTTTTATTCAGGACATTAATAACAAGTGGAGAACAACGACTGATGTAATGTAAGGGATCACCCTTTTTTACTCTTAATCAATATATTTTTTGTATGATATGACTTTTTGTGTAATACCCAGTGATGGGGTACATTTTTACACCTTTTCCATACTGACCTAATGTTTTTTATGTGATTATAAACCCATTATCACTCTCATCATGCACCCTTAGTTACTCCCAATACCATGCCGATAAACCATAATGGATTCTACCCGAACATCCTTTATTCCTTCGGGTTGCCCTATATTTATTTTTTACCAAAATATAGTTGTATTTTATTTTTCTTTAGAACTTCAAAATTCTGTTTATATGATCCAAAATCAATTTCTATGATACATCTCTGATTCTCTTTTAGGGATATACATGCTTTTATGTGAATCTCTCCTTGATACTTCCCAATAAGCACACTCGTTTTAAAGTAACTTCTCAAAATTTTACCCAATTTTAAGTGCACTATATCTTATGTTTTAAGAAACAATTGTCTTTGTAAATTCAGTATTATTATTATGAAGACATCCTTGGTGAAATTATGGTTTGATGTAAAATAATGTCTTCTTTACTATTTTAAAATCTCTATAGTATTTTCCTTAAAATCACACAAATATTTATTAATTATAATGTTTTAAAATACAATTCTCATATGTTGTCACTTATGTTTGACACCACTTACCTTGTTATATGACTATTTTACCATATAAACTTCCATGTATTTTCTAATTCTCTCCTTACATGGACACTTTCATGATACACCCATTGGTTCTGATTTATGTCATGATTTTTCTACCCAATTATTTCCAGGGGTACCCTTATGATTATGTGTGGTTGATTATGTATGATTATATATGTGGTAAGAATATTCCTGAAAATGATGAGATGGGTGCACCTTGATAGCGCTCTAATTCAATCGGTAAGGTTAAGTCTCATGAGATGCTATGTGAAACGGGATTTGCGGTTAGCCTTGACCCATACTAAAATGGGAAATTATATTGGCGGTTAGACTTGACCCGTACAAAGAGATATGATTTATTATTCTGCCACATTTATATGAATCCATTTTTATATGATCCCTTGCTTATATTAAATGATTTTATAAGTTTCATGCTTTGGATATCATGATGTCATTCTTCCCAACTCATGTGCTTGATATGTATCCTTATGTTCATTCCCTTACTAGGTTTTTTAGCTCATTCATGTGTTCCTAGGGACCCTATGAATATGTAAGGGCTCAAATAAAGTAAAAATCCGTTTATGGAGATAATATAACAATTTTTTCCCCCAATTTTTATATTATATGTACCTAGTCTTCCAAAACACTGGACTTAATGATCATTGGATTCTTATATGATGATTAATTATTCTTATAATCATGAAATGTTATATGTAAAAGGCATGGGTCTCTATAATATCCCTATATGTAGATCAGAAATATAATTTAAATTTTGATGGATTCACACATTTTTAGGTTTTTGTAGTTGATACTAAGTTTGTGGAATCTAGAGCTCCACTATTTATCATGTAACAATAGATGTAAAGCCACAAATAGTTTTATTTGGATACCCACATATATCAAACTCATGTATGGGTTTATGTATTTATTTTATGAATATATAAAATATATTATTAAGGCCTAATCAATAGGGATATGCATCTCATGTTGGAAAAAAGGATCTTGCATAACTATAGTGTAGTAATGTCAGGGAAGTGAATTATTTCATAAAATATTTAGACATTAAGGTTATAGGTGACTTTTTATTGTAATTCATATAAAATCTTGGTGAAACCTATTATATGTTTCACTTTGTATCCTCTTTGTATGTTAATCAAGATATATATATTTTTTTAAATAAAGGGTCTCCTCATTTTGATATGATTTAAATGCGAGGAGAGGGGATGTTCACTCTAAATGAGAGGACACCCAATATAGTTTGTATGCTATATATATTATCATCAATGGCGATATTGAGGTGAATTTATTTTATATTTGGATAGGATTTCAGGGGTGGTTTAATTTTTACAGTCATCTGAACAATTGATGTTGGAATTTCTCGATATAGATCAAGCACCTTTGATGGATTTTATAGTGGTAAAACTATGTTTGTACCCAGAAAAAAATACATAGGCGTCAATATGTATCCTAAGAGAGTGATAATAAAGCCCAACATAGTTAATTAAATAGTATTTTCCTTGCATATATGTATCACACACATAGTTATTAGGGGAATTTTAATGTTTTTTATTTTCATTATACCACCACTGAGGGTAGGAGAGGTCATGAAATCCATCATCACATGGAATGGACTGGGGAAATTCCCAATTTAGAATAATAGGGAGGATAATTTCTTTTATTATATTAGAAATTAATGGATGGACCTGTTAAATAATTCCCCTATATCACAATGTATCTCAAAGGAATGCGAATCAGGCCATGTAGTGTTCATATATGAAATGTCTTCTGGTATAGATCACTCTCACATGAATATATGTAATATTTGTTTTTTATCTTCCCTTGGAAATCCACAACATCATAGTTGAAAATGGTATCCTATATATGGATTGGGATCATATATTGTTAAAGTGAATTTCCTTTTATATTCCCATAGAGAACCTCAACCTCATAGTCATCTACATGAATTTCTAAATACAAGGTCTTATAAAATGGGAAACATAATTTCTTTTTATCTTCCATTAGTAAGCATAAAAATCATTTTTATCTATGAGATAATATATATTGATGTTAGTCATATGTTTGGAAATTACATTTCCATATTAAATTCTAGTATGGAGATGAAACATTCATCTGAATCATTTTTTTGGATATGGAGACCTGCTTAAAAAATTTATTACCTATAGGATAATAATAATTTCATGTAGTTAAATATCATTTGATAAGGATGTTTCACTAAGATGAATAAAAAACTCACATATTTTTCTAAATAAAATGATACACATAAAAAACTAATTAATGTGTATGATAATACAATATTATAATAATGATTTCATAATGGGTACAATGCATATATGTATGACATTGTTTGTATCTGAAACTGGATGAAGAATTGGGTAATGTGATGGGTATATAATTACCTAATAATATATATATATATCAATGATAAATATTGGCCAATATATATAGGTTAAACATTATTAATTGAAGAGATCATATATCCCACACTGTCAGAACAATTTCTCATAGATTAAATAGAGGCCTCTCCTTTGGCACCATAACCTCATCTATTAAAATTCTCTAAGGAATTCTGTTATTCACGAGTGAATCCTAGTGGGGTACCTTTGTATTAACCCAAAAATGATACAATTTTTCCATAATTATAATCAATTATAAGTCATTGATATGTCATTCTGGTTCTAAGGGATTCATATCTAATAAAGGAATTTTTTGTTATTAACATAGATATTCAAGACATGATGATGTTTCCTGGAGAACATTTGATTAAAGAATGGTTCTGGAACACCAATGGATATTTCAATGTGTATTTTACAAATTTCAAATTGTTGTTAAAATATTAAATTTTTTAGTACAAATTCTTTAGAGGGGATGATCAGTTCAATGGGAAGTCCTCTTATAGTGTAGTTTAGTGTGACAATACATGGGATTTATTATGCAGTTTATCATTAAGCGACTAGGACATGCTTCCATATTATTGGACATAACAATCATAGATCATGCTGGTTGGAATATATTTCATGGTTTCCATACTCATAAGGGTAATTAATAGGGTGAGAAACAAGTTAAATCTTTTTTTAATAGATTCATGATTTAGTGAATGATAAAAAATATTTTTGTCTATTACTATTTCAATACATGAATGAATCCAAAAAAATGTTTTCAACAAGGGGCATGGTTGAGAGTGACCGGAACTCATCGATGAGAATAAATTATTGGAACTTAGCATCCCTTTGTCTCCCAATGTATGGTAATCAAAACCCACATAGTTCGTGAAAAGAATGTTCCCTATATAGATAAGGATTCTGTGAAAGAAAATGTGTATTGTTACTCTTATACAAATTCTTCTAAATTTCCAATTTATATTATATACATCTGATTCCCATATAGGTAAAAATTCATGAATGATTCTGAAAGAGAAATATAGACATTACTATATATCTCAATGGAATGAGAATCAATACACACATAGTTCTAATATATGTCCGCTATGTAGATTTTATTATTACATAGGGTAGTGGTTTTTTAGATTTTCATTAGCTTTATGGCAATACCAGGGATCTAATACATGGGTGTCATAGTATATCCATTCATAATATTAAACATATCGAACGTTGTATTTATATTTGAAATTCCATGCACAGATCCATCTCAAATGTATAGTGGGTGGATATTTATTTTTATATTACACTGAGGACACATATTTATAATCTAATCGTCTATACATATCATATGATAATATGAATCATGACAAAAATTGTACATGTATATGTCATGTGTAGTTTTGATCCATGATTCCAAAACATAGGTTTGAAAGCATAAATTACAAATCTATTTTGATCGGTCTTAGAGATAGAAAAATAGTTAAAAGAAATCATGAAATTAGAAAATATAAAATGGATTATTAATGTCCAAATTTTTGGATAAGAATTACACAAATAGAGAAAATTGATCGTGTTATTAAATGTGGCCATTTTTCTAGGACCAAAATTCTTATTAGCACATGATCTTAGTCATTATTATACACACTAGAGAACCCTTAAAAGGTCCTTGTCAAAAATTTCAAATAGGTAAAGGCCCTTAGGAATTACGTTCATCATTAGTGAATCATATTGGGGATCCTCAACAAACCTAATCATTACCATGGAATGGGATCTTATGTATTTTGTTATTCACAAATGAATAATTTTAGGATTCTTTATGTATTTTCAATCCAAAATTTCAATATGCCACAAGGTAGATCATCAAGGATGTCAGATCATGGTGTCTAATAATTTATACATGATGATTATTAGCTAGAATAATTTGGGTTTCCAACGTGATTTAAATATCCTAGAAAATAAATCAGTATATGAGATGTACCCCTTGAATTGAAAGGGAACAAGAAATATATGTTATAATATTTATTTGAAAATTTGTATGATTAAAGAAGTGTAACATTGAGGGTATAATATTCAGAATCAATTTTTGGGTTATAGTTAATGTAAATATTTTCCCATGAATATATATGTTAATGTTATATAAAGACTGATGTTTATGTTCAGAAATTAGTAATGTTAGAGAGCTCCCATCCCACTATGATGGGATAATAGTACCTAGATTAAATGGGGGACTCTCATCTAGGACTAAAACATCCCCTATAATGAATATAAATTCCATGGTGTTATTCCTATGTGAATTATAGTAGTGACATTGTTGATTTTCTAGTAACTGTTTGCAATTTTCTATTGGTTATAATCAAGAGAACAAGATGTCAAGACCCACAGGGTTCCAAGAGAATGATATAAATTCAAGGAATTTCATTGTATTAACTAAGATAACAATGATATAATGTTTTCATAATGGAGAATATACGATTCAAGAAGGGATAAAGCACCTTAAAATCCCTTCCAATGTAAACATTATTTAGATGAATGGATAAATATGAAATCCATGAGTGCATAGTCATTATGATAATGAGATATTTATCATGATGACCTAATGTCATGTAGATTAACATCAACTGTTTTGGATGTTTTTACACTTTTTATCATCATTTGGCTTGGATTCAACCTAATATTTAACAAAATGAAACCAGAATGTGGTTCTGTGTCATAAAATAGATCACACTTTGATCGTGATGGTCATTATGGATTTCTAGGTTCCCTATGATCACATGAGTCATGATCAATGTGAGGAATGAGAGAAAACTAGGTAGTCAATATATCCGGGTGAGGGTGTGTGACATGAAATATTTTTATATTAGTGGAAATGAAAACAAAAAACATAGTTCTCATTGAGTAACATATTTATAGTAGATTAGAACACATAGATAGGACTACTATGGGAGATCTAGGAATCACTATGTGTTCTGTTATATAAGGAATCATGCCAAACATAGTTCATTGATTGGATCCCAACAATGTTCCATCTCTTACTTGGGGATGTGTAATTTCATCATGTCATCATGGATGGAAGCAATATTGAAGGACTTGTGAACACTGTTTATCTTACAGTAATAGGAATCACCACATACATAGTTACTAGAAACATAATTACACACAACGAAGGATTCCAGATGAAATAGAGGAAAATATTATTAGATAGTGGTAGGTAAAGGATATATATTTTTGTAATTCTAACATATCAAGGTGTAATATGAATATTTCCACACATAGCTCTTATAATAGATCTATATATATTTCTAAGACATATATAGTGATGGGTTTATCTTTCAACATGTTGTGGTAAGGCCATTGATTTGAGTTCTCAATGTCAATATGTTACATTTTATTCCACGAACCAATCCAAAGATATTTCATAGATATAAATATTGTATGTTCATTTCTGACCCACACATCGGGAGGTAGAATTTTTCATTTTACATATTATAGCTAAAATAAGGATTTTGGCCCAATGAATCACTATTTATCACAGTATACGATGAATAATGAGACACATATTTCTTATATATGATCCCTTATATGTATATAAATCACACATAAACATGGGTTCAATTCATCTTCACTTCTAGTAGAATATATATCATGTGTAGTGAGTTTATATTGAAGTTTTTTCATGTTTTCAAAGGACACAAATCCAAATGAAAATATGTTTTTAGTGCTCAGATCATTGTGGGACAACCATATGCTCAGATGAGGTTAGTGGGTTTAACTAAAAGTGAGAACATAAAACAATATATTACAACACATTTACATAGATTTATATCACGCATTAGAGGGTAAGAAATCCCCACAAGGATAAAAAATGTTGTCCATTCTTAAGGTATCGTGACCTGGTCCTTTTCATGAGTTTCAATTTATTATGTCCAAAATGAGATTGTGTGTACTCCTCCATTTGGTTAGACCATATATGTCACTTCCCTGGGTCACCTAATTATTTTGGATAGGTATAGACATTGGTTTATGGAGAACTATATATGGTAGTCTTTGTTATTAATATAACCTTATATAAGAATGTTACTTGACTAGGGGAGGATTACATTATCTTGGATAGAAATTTGCACCAGGTGGTTTCCATGGAAGATATTTATAATAAGGCTCTTTTTATCCAAGTTTATAATATTGTGATGCATAAATTTATATTAGTGGTATCATTTTTCATCATTTTAATATTTTAGGGACCCTAGAGGTGATTTTGATATAAATTGTACTGCCTTGAGTATACTAGAATTGAGCATAGTGTACATGTTCTCCAAACCATGAATCATGGTCACGATATTCCGACATTACATTTGGGGATTAGTTGAAATATATACCTTCTACATTTAAGTAACTAAAGTAAGCTGAGGTCCGTGTTTTGTAGTGGGTGATATATTCCCCTTGACAAGATACATTTGAAGTATTTTAGCTAAATTTATTATTTCTATAATGAATATGATAATGCCTTATAAGAATGTATGTTCCTCATTGAAATCAGATAAAATGTATGGGCGTCATTCTATACACACTTTGAATAATGCTAACGAATTCATTCATTTGAAGGAATTGAGATGTGATACCTATCCTTTTTATACTTTCATGTATGCTTCTTTGTTTATTTTAAAGGAATATGTGCCTATCTCCAGGTTATGTCCAAAAAATCTAACTGACATTGATTAGAATGGGTGTATGAGCCTAGTCTTGCTTAACCTTTTGAGTATGCTACCAGATTTCATTGATAGATATGTACAAATGTCATTAGGTTATCTCGAAACTAATTTCAAACACCCTTGTTTTAATCTGTTTATGTAACTGCAACAATTACTTAGTTTATCATAATATATCAATAGTTAACTAAATGAGAGAAATAATGTGTATTTTCATTGTATTTTCAACACATTCATGTTGACTGTGATGATATCTTAATTTGCCTATTAAGACAGAAATATGTGGATATCCATTTATACTCACAATAATATATTTACAAATCTCTGAAATAACTAAAAAATAGTATTAGTACTCCATAATGGTATATTTAGGGATATAGTCCTATAGGATCACTATTCCTAGGATATATTAGCTGATGAATTTGATTGGATTGGGATATATTATAACTCCTTTCCACTTCATGCCAAAAAAAGATGCTAATGAACATTATTCACGGGGATGCTGATATGTGTGTACACCACGCTTGTTACTATGGTTTCATAGACTTATCAGTTTGATTGAGAATGGATATGGGCTCGCTCACTAGTTACCACTATAATATGTTTATGGGATTCGTTATTCAAAGTCTAGATATAAACCCCTCGTTTTATACTAATGATTTATATATCTAGATTGATTTACTTAGTTCTATAATCTGAGTGTGCAAGGAGGATACTTGTTTGGAAATTCCCTCATTATATTAATAAGTGGCATTGTCGTTTTTATGATATTTATAGGAAATGGATTTTATTTTATCTGTGGTACATTCCTTACCACTATAATTACAACATAATGCTGATGTTATCTCCTAGAGATTGAGATATTGTATAGTTTACCATCCAATGACAGAACATATTTCATGTAGTTTCACATTATGCTAATAGGAATTTGACATTTATTTTATCATTAGATGACTAGGAAATTTTCATTCTGTTTTACATCATTCAAAGAGGATACTTTTGTTTGTGTGAACAGTATGCAGCTAGGAAATTGGATTAAAATTTAATATCAAGTGGATAAGACTTTTTCTTGTAGTTTATCATCATGATGAACATCATATAATATTTTCAACTTACATCATTCTATATTACATTAGGAGACATGTATAGGCACATTTTAACTAATAACACATTATAATATATTCATCAATTGGAAATTCAAAAAATAAATAATCACATTATTACTTGTTACTATATATTGATAATAATAATGTTTATTTTATAGTACCATTGACTTCTAATGACATATAATGATGTGATTCAGTTATGAATTAATTTATGTCTTCCAGTAACCATAATAATTTCCTTATAAGCATAGTGGTTTTAAATAATCCAACCATAATAATGATTTATTCTACATATATTAATGGAAATAAATTTTCATATAAAATTATATCTATGGAATGGTTAGAAAAAAATACTATAAGAAAAAATGTATATCCAAGTTGAGTACAGTTTGATACTAAATTTTACTATATTTGATATTTCAAGTATTTCCACCACATTGAAAAATATATAAAATATTACACCAAATTGTATTTATGTGTGTACTGTGGAAGAACATAGTTTTTTAGTTGGGATTATTAACATGATTATAAAACTACTTTTTACATTTGAGGACCCAAAATGATCATATATAGAACTCACTTCTTAATCGATATGTTTTCCATACAAAACAAAATGATAATTCCTAAAATTGTTTCGGACTAGTTCCATTGTACATAATCAATTTGTTCAAATGTGGACTACATCATCTCACACTATGTTCATTATAAGTAGAACCCTTCTAAGATATATCATATATAAAATCAATATTGAATACCAAAAGATAAAAAACAAAATAAAGGGTGATATCATATTTTTTGTAATGGAAAATGACGGATATATCAACATAACATGATCATAGGGGAATGTGAACAGGAGAATAAATTTTGAAAACTATACGCAATATATCATAGATCATAATACCAAGTCCGGAAAAAAAATTTCAAAGTTAAAAACACACAAATCATAATGAAATAAAATAAATAAAATATGAGAGTATAAAAATAGTCAAAATACATTGATTTATTGAATACATTAAACCATATAAAATAAATCATCATTGATACCCAAAAATACATTCCTGTCATTTTAGGATTGTGCTTTCATCCAACGTAACTACAATAATCATGGGATAATCTCATATGTACTCTCTTTTGTGCATGATATAACCTCCCATATACCCTCTTATTTTAGGATTGGGATTTCCTCCTATGTGACATCTTTTTTGGGATTGGTTTATCATCCATTTTACCCTTTGAGCTCATGGAAAATTAATATATACATTAAGTATTAAAGAGAGATATCTGTCCCAATCATAAAAAACTAAATACATTAGAGTCACATAAGATCATAAAACATTCAACATATAATAATCCAATATAATTAACTGTGTTTAATAGATATTTTATAATATATTTTATTTTGAAAAAAACGTTTTTTATAAACACTTCATATATTCATCATAGCATTATCAGTGGAAAACGAATGAGATTCATAAAACTATTCTCATCATAAACAAAAATATATTCCATATAGAATGAAATGTAGGATTGTATGATTAGATAATATCCTCATTAAATCTCATATAATATTAAAGGATGTTATATTTTATGAAATATGATTCCAAAATACACAAAGAACATTTATTAAGGATGATATTATTTACAACTACGTATGAATTTATTTAATAATAATTTATATAACATTAAAATCATTATTTGAAACCAATTGATAAATCATGGGTATAGATGAATCAAGATTTTTGATACAAGAGAGAAAAAAGTCAATTTTTATTAAAAACATTATTTTGGTATTTTTAGTCTTTATCAATTGGAAAATGAATACACTGGATATATTATATATATATATCCACTAGAAAATAAAAATATACAATTTAATGATTTATTTATCATAATATATTTTCATCATATACCCCATTGAAAAAATTCCGATAAATTAGGGGATTGTAACATAAAACCCTTAACACATTAGTAAATTTCGAATTGTATGGCCCATGATAGAAACAACCTTTTATATATATATATTTAAATCCTTTTATTTTATTTTTAATAGCATTAAGATACATTCAGGGGTATTATATATAGGACACAATATAAATAGTTGCTATGTAAATCATTTTCCCCACATAAATACAATTTAGAAAAAAATCTATTACCTAATGTATAAAAATTATTTATACAAGATTAGAATTAATTTATAATAATTGTTGGTTTATTATAAATATATAAAAAATAATAATAACATAAATCGAGTAATATATTATTTACTGATTAACTTTTCGTTCCCATTTATTAAAAATTATATGTTAATGTCTTGTTTTGGGTAATACATTCTTCATTTTTCATATATATTATGGATTTTTACTTTTATTCCTCTTACTTTGATCATGGTTTCATTATTTAAAAATATTTATCTTTGATTTAACTATCACATTTTCAATATATTTGTAATTTTTTTAATCTATAAAGTTAGATATACAAAATTAATTACACTGTTCATGGAGATAGTGGGCCAAACATAGATAGGAACGATATTTCCATTTTCTAATTGAATAGAACAAAAGGATGGTAAAATAAAACCTAAACTTTAAAAATAAATAAGGATTTATGAAATTATTATAATGGTATTGAAATAAAATTTATATTTGAATATAAATTAAATTAAAAGGAATTTTTTAATAAAAATCTATATTTATCAGTATTTCATGAAAAATTAATCTTTTCATAATATTACATGAAATTCAATCGAAGATATTTTTGAAATGTTGGATTAAACACTCAAGATAATTTTGTTAACTAAATTTTATAAAATTTTAATAATCTAATTTTATGATTTTTTAAAATGAAAAATTAAGAAAACAATCATTAAGGGAAAAACTATCTTCCAAGGATATAGTGACCACACTAAAAACCATGTACATATTAATAAATAATATGTTAATTATCCAAAACTATTATTCATAATTCAAAATATATAGTTATTCGTATTCATACTCTAATTTCAACAGATATTATATAACAATTATATTTAATTAAAAATATTAAATGTATGGTAAATTTTCATAAAACAATGTGTTTTATATAATGGAATCTTTTGAAGAATTAGTTTCTGAAAAAAAAATCATGGAAAATCCTGGAGACAATTTTACCCCCATTAAAATTAATTTATCCATTAAAATTCAGTAATCGTTATATAAATAATTAACATTACTTATTCCCCAATGTGTCCTCTTGCACCAAAAAATCATCGTTATGTTGGTGAATACAACACAAATCAATTACAAGGTGGGTGGTCTTGTTTCATAGAAATTTGTCTACAAAATGAAAAATATTTATAGGGTTCTATTCATAAAAATGAACTTAAATCGTTGGTATGAACTCTATGTTCAATACATGGGATGGTTTAGGTTTGTATGTCCTCATGATATAAACATGGAACACATAATTGATCTGAGTGAGGTTCAATAGATGCTCCAGTAGATAAGAAAACATATATACTCGATCCAAAATCATGAATGCGATTATGTACATCTGTATAATATTAAATCTCATTCAATATCTCATCACACTCTCCAAAGGATTAATATATATAAATAACTTCTCATAAAATTAAAATTCAATATGATACCAATGACTATCTTCATAACTATTCTATCGACTTTGACCATCCATTATTTTTTGTTGAATATATCAAACATTATCTTCCATTTCCTCATCTATATTTTTCTAAAATAGATTTATTTCTCAAACATAATCCCTTTGTGTTTGATTTGTACAAATATTTCAATATAGCTTTTAATATAGGTATATTTTAGTGGTCTTGTAAAAGATATTTTTTTATAAAAAATATAATAAACTGTCGTTTTAATAAAAAACACCTTTTAAGGCCATTGGAAAAAATCTAACTATATCGTATAAGGTTTCACATGTTACTAATTATGACAATCTGTTTAAGTAATATACAAAGTGCTAAAATATAACATTGTACTAGTATCCTGTTCAAGACATCACCAAGACCTCTATGTTATCCCTATATCATGATTATAAATTATTAAATATAGAACACCATGAAACCTTACAACATAATTAATGATTATATTGTTTGAATATTATTATAAAAGTTATTAATTAATGGTTATGATGTGTATTTAATTTGTAAGATGAAAACCTACAACACAAATAAAATTATGGGATTTCAATTTTTATGGAGTCCATGAATGAAATAAATTTTTATGTTTGCGTATTTTAATTATTTTATTGATAATAGTAGTAAATTCATCTTATACCTTTTTATCTTATCCTAAAATTTGTGGAATTATACATATTGAGATATAAAATCTAAAATATCCCTCTTCTTGATAGACCACTAGAAATAAAATTCAAAAAATATATATATCATTTCATATCTTAGATGAATTGAGAATAAAGAAATATGATCTTCCACTAATAGATATTTCATCAAATATCGTATGGAGAGAGCACATACATGGTTTTTAGACATCATCATTTTAGTACAATCAATGTTAAACTGAGGAAAATTTCTCACCTTTTTCTAAAAATCTATGTATTCTGTATGTTCTTCATTAATCGTTACATGGATGGATGGTTATACGCTCATTTGAGAAAGATATTATTTATTCCATTCCATTAAAATTTCTACATACAACCTTCAAAAGTATATAATTGTTAAATATTTTCTAATCCTCATCATTGATAATCTAGCATGATCCCACTAACTCAAATTGGTATCCATCTTGTATGATTTCATAGGGTTGTAATTTATTTCTCACTAAAAATCTTTAACAGATTCAACTATATTCTATTTTCCATTTTAAAAACTTTTTTATCTAAATATGTACTTTAAAATTATTATGGTAAATATATATATCACACTATTCTTGATAATGATTTTTCTTAAATTTCGTTAATGAAAAAATGAACTATGCTAACTCTAATTCAACAGTTGGTTAATTTTTATAATAACCTAAAATTGTTGTGGGGGATAAACTAACAACATATCATTTTTTAATCAAAATAATATCTCTTATAAATTATATTTTCAAAAAACATAACATAACCTTTATTTATAACAATATTTTAAAAAATAATAACAATAAAGATATAATTTAGGTCAATGGTAGGAATAAAACACTTATCTCCCATCACTCGTGGGTTCAGTCCCTATAGCCATTTTTTAAGTGAAATGTTTTCATTTATACTAAAATTATATTAACAAAATTCTTTAAAAATTATATTTCTATATGTTGGAAATCCATAATCATAAAAGGTCATACAATCCATGAATGTTATTAATACCATTAAACATATTCATATATCATTCCTCCTCAAATTATAAGTCATATTGAACCTAAGAGTCACATATAACTTATTCCAATAAAAAATCATCAAAAATATCATTAATCACAAAAAAATCCAACACACAGATCATAAAAATTGTATATATATACTTTAATTAATGATAAACCTTAAAATCATACATGCATGATGTTATTCCTAACACATATTATAATCATACATAATGATATATATATATATATTAATGCTTGAAAAAAAATCAAAATCGTCAGATGTATCATGATTACTATAAAAATTTTCATTATCTCAAAATAATTAACATATTTAGGATTATTATTCCATATGGAATACATTTTATAGAAAAGTATCTATTTTATATTATATAAAATTGTCCTATAATTATTAACTTAAACATATTCTTACATATCCAAAGAGAAACATTTATTTATAATAATTATTATATATTTCATAATTCATATAAAACAATTCCAGAGTTCTAATTCAGAAACACATCAATAATTCTAATTATTTATTGAACCATTAACTAGGAATAATCATATTATACCATTACACCACCTTCCTTATATATAAAATTTGTGGCCTCTTTATCTTCAATATCAAAACCATTAATCTGATAACAATGCCAATCCTCTGGTTGATATTTCCACATAGGACATTGATTATAATAATTCACTTACTTTTCATATATAAAACATTAAACCCTTGAGAATTCTATAAGGAAACCATTATTCTCATTTGTTTCGCTACCTGAACATTTAATTTTAATTTGAAATTTATTTAATTTCCTCCATTCTTTTCAACACATAAAACATATTTCAATCTTATTGGGACATTCCATTGAGTGTTTCTTAAAAAATTCTAAAAAAATATAAAATTTAATATTCTTTTCTATATAATCAATATCATAATAAATTTCATTAAATTTCATCTTCCTCTTATTTGTTGTGTTTTGAATATCACAAAAAATTAGGTTTTTAATCACACATCACGATGGATAATTGGGCATAATAAAATTATCGTCTATCAAGTAATCATCCATTATAGTTCTTCAAAATAAAAAAATCATCTATCTAATTTTCTGTTTACAAGATTCCTAATAGTTTCATCAATTTAATACAACCTCTATGAATAATATGAGAAAGAAAAATAAAAGTGGGAAACCATGTCATCCTGAATTTTATTAATTCAGTGTCTAAATGATAATCCATATATTCAATAAATGCCCCATTAGGTTTTTCTTTAGTCATTAATGTTAATTAACTATTCAAATAATTCTTGTTTTCACATAAAAATTTTGTTAATTAGAAAGTCACATCCCATGGCGGGGTTATAACAGATGTGACACAAGGCTCATTGTCATGCACCTTGTGACAACCGAGTCAAATCCCAATGAACCCTTTTTTATGTTATTATACTTATGTAAAAGTTTTATATATTAATATACACATGTAGAATCTAGAATGGAATCTAATTCCATGGAAACACTCCTTCTATAATTCATCAAAATTCTATGTACTTTTCCTATAGTTTCACTTTTATTTAGGATTATGCTTATATATATATCCTTAAGAATTCATTAAATGTTTATAATCTTATTTACTAATGTCTAACAAAACCTTTATCCAATACACCCTTTCAATATACATAATTTTTAAAAACATAAATATAAACATATATAATGAGTATTCATTACATAACATAATGACCCATGGTAGAATTAGTTACTCATTGTACCTTTATAAACATGGATACATAGTTAGTTGGTTAATAGGGGAACTACGCCATCTACATTATGATTTTGATAACATGAACCCTTAAATGAAAAATCATATATAATAAATTTATTACTAACCTTTGGAATAGAAAAATTAGAATATATTATCTAAGATTATCAATGAGTGTAAAAAAGTGTGATATCAATATTACATGATCCTAATGGTATGTGAACATTGGAATATAATCGTCAAACTAAACCTTTTAAAAACTAGATCATAAAAAATATTTTCTGTTCAAAATACATGAATAAAAAGGAATGATATAATTAAATACATGATAGTCTAACATTTACATCATAAATATATTTGTGTCAAAAAAATTGAATAAAAAAAATAATGTCAATGGTTCCTAATATGACATTAATAACTTGTTATAATTAGGGTTACAACATCTATACCTATAAAGGGATTGGGATAACTTCCAATGAACACTTTTAGATATTGGGATAAGATACTATATTCCCTCTTGTTTAAGAGCTCAGATAAACTCCCATGTAACCCCCTTTTTAGGACTGGTATATCCTATTATATAACCTCTTTTTGCGCTTTGGATAACTACTAATATACCCTTTCTGATAATATAACATTTATCATTTCCCAATTTGTTGGTGGCAGATGTAGGTCCCACCAATCAAATATTCCTAGTTTTTTTATTATATAAGATCACAAAACAATAATTATATAATATCCCTCGAAAAATAATTGGTTTTTATTGAAATTTTTTTATCAGATCACATGTGGGAAATAAATAGGTCTCATAATCATTTCATTCATTCATTGTTGCATAACCCGTTAATATGAAAGAAGTTTTATAAAATTAATATAATTATAAAAATAAAAATAAAACACATAGAGAAAAAATACTTATGGAATCATTGGATCATATCCCATATAAAACATGAGTAACCATAATGGGTTTCACTATAAATAGAAAAATATTTGGAAAGAACACACGAGACATTTATTGAGGAAAATGTCCTTTCCACATGAAAAATAATAATTATTATAAAAAACACCATCAAATATTTACATAAAAATTATATTTTAAAATAATATATTAAAATTAAAAAAAATATGGTTTATATCATTTATAAATAAAGTTGTGGAAATATATGATCATGTTGTACATGTTATAGCACTCATTTCATCACCATTTTCAAAAAAAAACTCAAAACTGCATTATTTGGAAAATGAAATATTGATTATTTTAAAACTATTTTGTAAAAATTAAATAATATGTAAAAATTTACTTAAAAAATAATTAGAAAATTTAAAATGTTTCATTAATTATTTTATAAAACAACGAACTAGACAAAAAAATAATTTTGATCCAAGATAAAAAGAAAGTAATATTTCCTTGAAACATTCTATGGGTCACATTAACCCCTAAATAGAAGAAAATGGAATGAAGGTATTTATATAACAGAAATAACCAGTTGATAATAAATTAATATGTTTCATGCATTATATATCATAATAGTTTTTCATTATAAACTTAATCATTAACAATCATTATAAACTAGGGAATTACAACCTAAACCTCTTAAAACCTTTTTATATTTTGAATCATAATCCATATGAATAAAAGAATTTGATATGGATATTTATATACAAAAATTTTCATGAGATTTTTCATACTATAAATTCATGATCAGTAAACACCCCCCCCCCCCCCCCAAAAAAATAAAATACTGATTTATAATATATAATTTCTTATGAAATATTAATGAGTCGAAAATTCCTTATATGATGTATTGACATTCTTCATATAAATTTGTAACTCCTATATTGTAAATATATTATTAATATATATATATATATATATATATATATTATAGAACCATATTATTATATATCATACCATATGTGATTTACATATGATAATTTACGACCCTTTTATTAATAGTTATATGTTAAAAACATATTTGATGAAATAAAAAAATTGTTTTTAAAATTTGATTGGTTTGTTAATTTTGTTACAATTTCTTGGATCTTTGTAACATATCTCCAAAAAAATTATCCATGGTATAAATAAAATAAATATTAATTATGAATTTATATAGATTAATATATAATATTTAGATATCATAAATGGATTAAAACATTCATGGATTTGGTAGGATGTATGTACGCATAGACGTTATTTCTATTTTATTATTTAATTGAAGGAATGAAAGGAAAAATATATATAACCTTTGAAAAGAAAATTTAATGTCATATTATATATAACAACCCTTATATTTATTACACACATTAACATGGTTTATTACATAAAATTCACTTGATACAACATAGAAGATTGAGAGGTCTAGTGTCTTTAGGGCTTAGGATCATTAAATAACAACATATAACATAAAACAGCCAACATGTTTGTTGAAAACATACATTACATGACCAATATATTCCCTATTACGTAGCATTGTGTAGGATAACCCGATGACATACATTTGAAAAGGGTGAGCTATAAATCCCTAAAAATAAATAAACATGCAATAACATGAAGAATATAATACATGTTAATCAATAGGAATATAATTGGAGAATAAGAGAAACATGAACATAAATGCATGATAAATCATGATAATCATAACAGGGAAATGTGGCAACAATAGTTAACATGGAATTTTCATGAGCCAAGGCTCATTACACATAGGGCATGATTAAACCCTCATTTCACATGAAGTGCAAGTAAACACTAATTGAACATGAATTATCATGAGTCAACACTCATTGCACATGACATATCATTATACAATACTTTACCCAATGCCTTGGAGCACTATTAGGTTGAACCCTTCATAAAAATTTCATTTCATGCATAAGTGTGCCACATGGATCATATAACATGGAATCAATCAACATCATAATTTATTACAAGATTATGTATTGTGTAATAAATACATGGAATAACGATTTAATATATATGTGTTCATAATGGTCAATACCTTTGATAGAGACAAGGTTTTGATATTCACTACACAATGCTCATGGCTTGAAAAAATGCGGTGCAATTTCGGCAGCATAACAGTGTGACATAAGGATTCATGAAAATGGTTGATGGGATAGAAATGGTTGTATCATAATATTTACACTAAATGGATAGTAAGGGGTCATATAGATACATTTCACAACAATCTTAATGGAATTTTGATGCATAATACAAAAAATTACTTGGATGTAAAATAGGAGAGAGAAATCCCTCACAGAATTTCGACATGGTAACGAGTGTACATGGGAGGCCTTAATGAGAGAGAAATGTGAATCTAATTATCCAAATATAAAGAGGGTAGTGTTTAGAAGGTGTAAATTCATACCCCATCATTAGTATTTGAAAAAAAGTTCATAACAACTAATAGAAAATTGGTCAAAAATGAGAAAGCAAGAAATACCTTACTTGAACGTGTGCTTCCAAATGTTTGGAGGGGGGGCTTTGGAGAGGATTTTTGGGAGATTGGGGAGACTTGGGAGGATTATAGATAGAGGAGGTCATGTTTTGGAAGAACTAAATAGTCTTAGTGTGAAGATGAAGTGGGAGCATGGGTGGGTTAATATAGGAAAGTAGAGGGAATTCATTATTATTTAGGTTTGGGATATCACACATTAAATTATTCAAAACCACAAACCATCGATGGTTTTTGCCCATGTTTTTTCCAAAGGGGAGTGGAAAACAATATTTTATGAGGCCAATGGCCTAAATTCATAAAATAATAGGGTTTCTTATGTGGAGGTGAGTCACACTATAAAGGAAAACAATTTAAAAAGACAAAATGTTTTATAATTCTTGGAGGGTACACTAAAGTGTTGTAAAATAAATCATAAAAACCCAAAATCTCATTATCCTAATTGTAAGACATTTACTGGCCGAAATTAATGTTTAAAAAATTCTATTACATCTATACTGGGTCATTATGATGTCATGAAACACAATAGATAATTAAACAATATTTATTTTCCACCCAAATATCTGACTATCTCAGAAAATTATGAAAAAATCCCCGATGGTAATTTTGATGTCCTGATTCCAAAAAAAAGTATTAATTTTATCTAAATAATTTTATAACGATGTGAAAATTTACTTTTAAAATAAAAACTGACCTTTATCCAAAATTCATTGGTTTTGAAAAAAATAGCTTTCGAACCATAATAAAAATTACAATTGCATTCATAAAATTATACAATTATTTATATCTAATAAAAATTAATTTAATAATAAAAATAATATTTTATTAAAAAATTATTTAATTCAAAAATCCATTAATTCATCAGAAAAAATTCCTCAGTTAAATATTAAATAAAAAACAATTTTCCATTTAAAAACTGTTTACAAAGTAACAACAATAAAAACAACGTATATTCATAATTATGTACAAAAATAATGAACATATTCATATTGTTAAGGTCATGTTAAATAACCCATTATAAAACCTACATAAGACCAATGAGTAAGGTGTGTTATGGTGACAAACTCTTGTGGTGGCTCAGATAACATTGCTCGGGTGGTAATATATATTAACTTCCACTTCTCTATTAGTCGATTCTGCTCAAGCTAAACATGTTAAATATCAGCTTTGGCTTGGTCAAAAGAAAATCTCTATGACACCAAACCCTTTATGAGCTCTGAAAAATGGGCTTCATACATGGAAATTCTACTGGTTGAGGCCATCACTTCCTTTTTCTGAGTAAATTAGACTTGTTCTAGCCCTATATTTATAATATTCATGTGATCACTATTCAATAACCACATTAGCAATAGTCGCAATTCTTAATGATATTTTTAAAATCCAAAACATAAAACCAAATATGTGCATACATTTTACATAACAATAAAAATTCATTTAAATAGACCAAGTTATATTTTCAATAATGAATATTTGGTTCGTTACAATCTTCCCCCTTATGAAATTTCACCCTCAAAATTTCATTTTCCCACAATAAAAAAGGTGAGGGTAACTCTGCTTCATCACTTCCTCTAATTCCCACATCGCTTCATCAAACATGTGGTTTCTCTACAACACCTTCATGAGGTGATTTATCTTATTTCATAAGAAATTTCTCCTATGATCTAAGATCTTCACTGGTTGATCCTCGTAAGAATGAACATCCTCTAATTATACTACCTTTGAAGAGAGTACATGTTAAGGGTCTGGTATGTACATCCATAAGAAGGAAAAATGAACGACATCATGTAATTTGACCATAGTAGGTGGGAATTCTAGTCGATAAGGGGCTGATGTACCTAGGACATAACTTCCATTTCATTAAAACCAGACTACTTTCCTCTATAAAGATATGAATTGGAATTACAAGTATCCAACTTTAAACTAAAGGTCTCATCAACAGTTATCAACATAATGCATCATCTGACTCTGGGATACATTGATGTGTTGTTAAACAGTTTTTATCTTCTCTTCCATTTCTTCGATCATTTTAGGTCCTAGTACCTTATGTTCACTGACATAATCCTATCATTCTGGTGTTCTTCACATCTCCCCATACATGGCTTTTTATGGTTCCATACAAATGCTCGAGTGGAAACTGTTATTATAGTACAATTCAACCAAAATAAGATGATGATTAAATCCTCCTTTAAAGTCCATTTAATATGATCTTAACATATCTTCGAGTGTCTGAATAGTTCTCTCATATTGGACATCAGTTTGAGGATGATAGGATGTACAAAAGTACAGTTCAATATCCATAGCATGTCGAAGACACTCCCAAAACATAGAGGTGAATCTTGGATCATGACCAGATAGAATAGATATTGGTACATCATGTAGCCTTACATCTTATCTGATATATATCTGTACCAGTTTATCCAATGATAAATCCTCCAAAATTGAAATGAATTGTGTAGACTTGGTAAGACGATCCAAAACAACCATGATTGCATTATTTCATTTTGATATCATTGGAAGTCTAGTGACAATTTCCATGGTGATGTTCAAATATTTCCATAATCGTATAGGAGATGGTTATAACATCCCCTTAGACTTCTGCCTTTTTGCCTTCACTTGCGGACACACGAGGCACTTTGTTTTATACACAACAATCTCCTTCCTCATATTATTCCTCCAATTATTCTCTCAGAGGTTTGGATACATCATTGTGATATCTGGGTGAATAGAGAAATATGAACTATGTGAATCATCCAAATATTCCTTCTTCAGCTTCAGACATGATGAAACACATTTTTTTCCCAAATCCCTCAATTTATTCTTCATTAACATTGACCTGTGAGAATTTCCCTTTTTCAATATCTTCCACTTTCATTTAAATTCCCACAACATCATTTTGAGCATCCTCTAATATTCCAAAAAGATATGGTTGAGTAATCATTTGTAAAAGGATTGATGGAGTTCCCTTATTTATGATTACTATGTCAATACTCATCAAATCTATGAAGATTGTATACTTTTATATTCTCATCATTGATATAATCACTTGGTTCCTTATTCTTAGAGCATCATCCACCTTGTTCATATTACTAGTGTGGGAATGGATTGAGCAGTCATAGTCTTTGATTAGCTATAACCATATTAATTGGAACATGTTGAACTCTTTCTGTGGGAATATATATATGAGGGTTTTGTGGTCCTTATATATTTCACAATTCTCCCCAAAGAGATAATACTGCCAAATTTTTAATGTGAAGATCACTGAAACAAACTCAATATCATGTGTTGGAAAATTCTTCTCATGAAAACACAATTGTCTGGATGCATAGGAAATGATTTTATCATTTTGTGTCAACACAAATCCCAAGCCATTCTTTGAAGCATCACTGGATACCACAAAAACTTCTCAACGTGTGGGTAAATTGAGCACAAGAAAAATGATTAACCTTATTTTCAACAACTTAGATATTTTTTCAAATTAATCACTCGAAGAAAAATTTACTCCTTTTTGAGTTCTCTTGGAAATAGTGTCGGAAAATCGTGGGAAATATCTCAGAAATCATCCATAATATCTAGCTAACCCCAAGAATCTATGTATATCCATTGCTGATGATAGCCTCGACTATCCCTCTTATGCAGCTATCCTGGAGTAATCCACATATATCCCATTACTTGTGAAGACATGACCCAAGAATGATACCTCCTTCAAGCAGAACTCACACTTGTTGTACTTTTCCTAAAGCATCCAATTTTTCAAGGTCTCTAGTATATTTATTAGTTTCTCCTCATGATCCTCCATGGTACTGGACTATAATATAATATCATCTATAAACACTACCACAAATTTGTGAGGTAATATATAAAGACACTATTCATAATGTCCATGATGACTGATAGAGAATTAATGAGTCTGAAAGGTATTACTATGAATTCATATTTCCCGTATCATGTATGAAATGTATTATTGGGGATATCTTCCGTCTTCTCCATTACTTGATAATATGCGGACCACAAATACACCTTGGAGAAGTATTGTGCTCTATATAGCTAATAGAACAAGTCATTAAATCATGGGAGAGGATACTGTTTCTTTATGATGATTAATTTATGCTCATGATAATCAATGTAAAGGCACATTGACCCATCCTTCTTGATGAAGAGGAATGGTGTTCGCCATGATGATGCACTTGTATGTAAAAACCCTTTATCCTGATTCTCTTGTTTTTGTTTCTTATGTTCCCTAATTTCTACAACATCAATCCTATATGGAGTCTTGAATATTGGAAAATTCCCATGTATATTATCAATTGAGAATATAACATCTCTTCTAGGAAGAAGACCAGGAAATTTCTCATGAAACACTTCGGCAAATTCCATCAATTTAGGCATGTCTTCAAGGATGGTTTCCTCCTTAGAGTCAATAATCTGAGTTAGAAACATGTTCTCATAAAGCAGTAAAATCCACTCTTGAGATGATGGAGGTAAATAAGATTCATAATTGTCCATCAACTTGTACAGAATCATGGGTCGATTCTCCACATGGTGAATTATTTCCATCTCACAGTAATTTATGTTGGCTCTATATATGGATATCCAATCCATGCCAATAATTTCATCAAATTCCACCAGAGGGAGTATGATGAGGTTCTTTGGTAAATTTAATCCACAAATTATGATAGTGGATGAGTTATATTCATTGGATGTAATGATTTCCCCATTTTCCATACTCACTAACATAATTACTTCCCTGATTTTTGGTGGTATTAGTATTTTTCTACAAACATTTCAAGATATAAAATAATGTGTAGAAACTGAATCAAAAATTATGTTCACTATTTTTGAATAAATAAATAGTTTACCAGTCACCAATTTGTTTTTGGGGGTCACATTGTTAGTACTGATGGAAAAAGCTCACCCTTACTGCCTTGTAGGTTGTGGGTTTCCTCAAAAAACCCTTTTCTTAGGGCACAAATTTTCAAGTTGCCCAGGATCATTTCAGTTGAAGAAATGAACAACGCAATGTGATTCGAATGGAGTGTTCCTCTCCTCTGTCATAACCATGGCTTTTTCTTGTTGGAAGTTAACAGCTAGGTGTCATTCTCTTCCATATCTAGATAATTTCTTCATCCCATTTAGACAATTTTAGGGGTGCTTATATCCACACCTTTGGAATGTGGGTTACTAGATTTTTTATGCACCATTGGATTCATCCATCAGACCACCAAACTTAAAGTCCACCATACAATTATTTTCCCCATGATACCTATAAGGTTTACTGATGTCCATTTCAACATAGACGACACATCAAATATTTTTCTCATAGCTTTCAAATATGTGGATCTCCAGATCGTTCTAGAAGCTATTTTTATCCAACCGAAGAAGTGGTCAACCTTGAATTCGAGGGTAACAAACAATCCTGGAGAGTATCTTGCAAGCTCTTTGAAGTTAGCATCAAACACTACTAAATATTTTTCCTCTTCATTAATTAGGTCATGGAATTCCTTTTCCATATTAAGTCGTAGGGTTTGCCAACAATATTTATGAAAAAACATATTCTGGAAAACATTCCATTCCAACTCCTTGATCTCCTCCTATGACCGTGTATTTTGGATCAATGTCCACCATTGAATGGTTTCACACTCTATAGGATAAATATCCAGAATAACCTAATCTTTTTCAGAACATTGAAGGATAGAGAATATATTTTCAATGGAGTTGTTCCAGTGTTCGGTGATTGATCGATCAAATGATCCATTAAAAGTTGGAGGCCTTTTTCTAATGAAGCTATCAATAGTGACTTGTTCTTTCTTAGGGGGATTTTATCTTTCTTCTTGTCACATGTTTATATTTAATTCTTGATTTAACTGAGAGAGTATTGTGAAAATGTTTGTGATTCCCACTCCCATCGGATTGGGTATCTCATTAATGTTATCCTCACATTGGTCTCCATATGGGTTGTTATCCCGAGAACTCCTATTACCGGATATTGGCTGGAATAAAAGGGAAGTTAGGGGTAACACATAAATGTAAATCTAAGGAAAACATAAATGAATTATAAATATATTTTATTTCTATAACCTATGAATCAATAGGCTTCAATCTAGGTTATCCTTGATATATATTCTAACATATATTCATAGGGTTTTTTTTTATTTCATTAATAATGGTTCATACTTATAATGTGAATTTACCTATGCATATCCCCTGGGAGTGTCATAACCAAGAGTGCAGCAATGCCCGTTGTTGTGTTCCAGGATACCTTGGGTCAAGCCCAAAACTCCTTGTCGGGGTTTTCACCACATGGTACTTATGTGCCAAAGCCACCTATACCTGCTCTAATCCATATAGGGGTGTATTTTCTTGATAATCCACTTAATAAATAATCACCAAAACATAGGGGTATTTATATTATACATATTCATATCCCTACATCTTTCACTAGGGTTTTCTAATCCTAATCCAAAAAGATAACTAATCCTATCCACTGTTACCAACTATAACAACAATTCTCATTAGTACACACTTAAACATTTTTTATTACCAACATTTCACTTGATAAAACATATAATAACAAGAGGTCTAGCATATTTGGGTCTTAGAATCATTACATAACAACATAGAACATAAATCATGCAACATCTTTAATGAAAAATTTCATTACATTACCACTGTATTCCCTCATACTTGTCATTTCATAGGATAACTCAAGGACATGCATAAGAAAAGGGTGAGATATAATGACCAGTAAGGGAATAAACATGGAATAACATGGGGAATAAAATACTTCTTATACAATAGGAATATAATTAGAGAACAGTAGAAACATGAACATAAAGGGATGATAATCCTAACATGGAAATGTGGCAACAACACTTAACAAGGAATTAGCATGAGCCAAGGCTCATTGCACATGAAGCATGAGTAAAACCTCATTTCACATGAATCATAAGTAAACTGTCATTTCAAATGAATTAAAATCAGTAAACACTCATTTCACATGACGTATCATTATACTATACCTCACCCAATGCATTGAAGCGCTATTAGGGCTCACCCATCTTAAACATTTCATTTCATGGATAAGTGTTCCACATGGATCATATAACATGGAATCAATAGACTTCATATGTTATTACATGGTTATATAATGTGGAATAAATACATTAAAGTACCATTAAATATTTATATGTGCATAAAGGTTAATAACCTTGATAGATACATGGATATGTTATTCACTACACAAGGATCATGGATAGTAAAAATGTGGGGCAATTTTCACAAGATAATGACGTTACATACGGATTCATGAAAATGGTTGATGAGAGAGAAATGGGTGTCTCATAATATGTAAATGAAATGGACAGTAAGGGTTTCCTATAGATAGATTCCCCAATAATTGTAATGGAATTTATATGCATAATACAAAACAATTACATGGTTGTAAAAGAGATGAGATAAATCCCTCACGGAATTTCAGCATGGTAATAGGTGCAAATGGTAGGCATTAATGAACGAGAAATGGGTCTTCCATTATCCAAAAATAAAGAGGGAATTGTGGGTAAGTTGAGAAATCATACCCAAATATTCTTAATTGAAAAAAAAGGTTCATAGAATTTTAATAAAAATTGGACAAAATGATAGGGGAAGAAATCTCTTACGTTGAAGTGTGCTTCCAAATGCTTGGGATATGCTTGAGAGAGGATTCATGGGATCTTGGGGTACCTGGGGAGGATTCTAGAGAAAGGGGGGAAATGTTTGGTTGAACTCCAAAGGCTTTAAGTGAAGAAAATATGTGAGATTGGGTGGCTTTATATAGGAAAAGAGAGGGATTTGTTTATTATTTAGGTTTGGGACACTGCACATTAAACTAATCAAAACCAAATACCAGCCAATGGTTTTTTCACATGGTTTTTGAAAAATGGGAGTTGAAAAAAATATTTTATGAGGACAATGTAATAAATTCATAAAATAATAGGGTTGATTATGTGAAGGTGAGTAACATTCTCAAGGATAACAATTTTAAAAAGACTAAATGTTTTATAAGTCTTAGAAGGTCTACTAAAGGTTTGTAAAATAAATCAAACAAACCCAATATAATATTATTTTATTCGTAAAACATTTATTGTCCCAACATAATGTTTATAATATTTTATTACATCGCTATTGGGTCATTATGATATCATAAAACACATTATTTATTTAAATGGTTTTTAATTTTTACCAAAAAATTCAACTATCTCGGAAAATTATGTAAAAATAACTATTGGATAATTTCAACGCCCAAATTCCAAAAATAATATTAATTTTATCTAAATAATTTAATAAATATGAGAATTTTTACTTTTAAAAAATATGTCATTTTTCCAAGATTCATGGGTATTGACAAAAACAACTTTCAATCCTTAATAAATATTACAATTGTATTCATAAAATTATATGATAATTTATATATAATAAAAATTAATTTAATAATAATAATAATAATAATATTTTTTTTAAATTATGTAATTTAAAAATTCATGAATTCATCAAAATATATTTCTTTGTTGAATATTAAATAAAAGTATTATTTATCCTTTAAAAAAAATTTACAAATTAACAATCGTAAAATGAATTTATATTCATTATTATATACAAAAATAATGTACATATTTATAGTTCTATGTTCATGTTACATAAACCCTTATAACACCCGCATAAGACAGAAGAGTAAGGTCTATGATGGTAACATGCATTTGGGGCGGCTTAGATAACATTGCTAGGGTGGTAATCTCAATTAACGTCTGTTTCTCCCATAGTCGGTTCCACTCAAGAAAAACATGTTCGAACTTGGATTGGTCTTGGTCGAGAAAAAATTACAATGATTCCACCTTCTTTTCAGAGCTCTGAAAAATGGGATTCATTCAAGGCATGTCTAATGGATGAGGGCATCACATTCTTTTTCTGAGTAAATTTGATTTGTTAAAGACCTATATTTATACTAATCATGTGATCATAGTTTAACATCTATACTAAAAATGGTCATAATTCTTAACGGTATTTTAAAATCCAAAACATAAAACCAAATAAGTGCATACTTTTTACATAGCCATATGAATACATTTAAAAAAACCAAGGGATATTTTCATTAATGATTTTTTTGGGCCGTTAAATAATATATATATATATATATATATATATATATTAAATAAATCCTTAATAAAAACCATCCCAAAATAAAATGAATGTGGAATCACATTGGTTCGTGGAGGTGGTAGTCCATACATACGCACAATGACATTATTATTTTTCAATTAATGGGAAGGTAATAAGGAAGATGTTATATTATAATTAAATAAGTATAAATATTTTCAAATATATCATACATAAACCCTAAATCCATCATTATATCCATATTTAATAGTAGGTGATAGAAAATGAATTTCATTGGTTCACAAAGGGGTAGCATGTCATACACATGATTGACTATTTTGATTCAAATTTTATAGAAGGTGAGATTGATGTAGGTTCTTATATTAATATAAAAGAATATAAATATATATGAGACAATTATTATGTTATATTATTATATTGGAATATGATTTCTGGGATGGTGAATAATAAATAAAAAAATATTGGTTAATATGGTACCTCTTATTTAGAAAACCACTTTAGATTTGGAGTAAGTGACTTCTCAGAATGGTCTAATAATGAAAATGAGAAATATAGGACATGATGAAGAAATTATTTAAGTTATTTTGGTGGATATTTATAGAAAATATATTATTTGGAAGCATGAATAGAAGAGTAAATGAGATCCCATTTAAAAGTGGGGGAGGGGTCATACTTGAAATATTTGAAAATAAAATGTTATACTATCAATTTAAATATGGAATAAGGAAAAACGGGATTATTATTAAAAATTAGAAGATAGAATGTCTATAAGGAGACATAAAATATGTATTTTACATGTAATTAGGTTTTTTAACCATTTTGATTTTAGTTTAACCCCATGTAAACCCATTTCAACTGTAACAGTAGCAATTAATTTGTAATTATTTAACTAAGAATTATGAAAAAAAATATTTTTGAAAATATTTTCATATATTTTATATGATGATTTGATATATGAAATCAATTTTTCAAAATTAAAATCATTATACAAATATAATTATATTAAAAATTATCCCCATAAACATGATAAAAATAGTTTTCCAAAAAAAGTGTTTCCATAAATTTGGATTATTTTAATATAAAAATACAATATAAAATTTATTACAATGTCTAAAAATGAAAAAATTATAATAAAATGATACTAATTTTTATTTTAAAATAATAATAATTATAAATGAAACTAGTAAATGGTTTTTATTCAAACATTGTTTTTAATAAAGAAATTGTATTTTTTACTATTCATAAAAATATTTATAATTTTATAAAATTTGCAAATAATCATACCAAGTTAATTTTAACATTTTTATTTTAAATATAATTATTTTCTAAAATTGGAAAAGATTAATTTTATTAAATTTTCAAAAAATTATATACTGAACAATTTTTAGAAATAGTATTTTCAGAGAAAATAATTACTTAACTAAAAAAAGTTCATCATTATAAATATGTTTTTCTAATATAATTTCTTATAAATAATTATTAAAATATGCTTATTCATAATCATACTACCATGTTTAATTTCATTGTTATATTGATCATGTCTAATTAATAATAATAATATCATATTTTTGTTTTTAGGAAACTACTAAGGTACTAATAGAATTTTTTTTCCCATATTAGTATTATTTAATTAATTTGTCAAATTCACCATGATAAGTTATATTTAAAATAAATAATTATATTAAATAATTTCTTATATTCTTATATTTGAATTATTAAATATAAAATTATATAATTTAATTAAAAAAAATTAATTTCATTTATAAATTCACCATTGTGAAATTATCTTAGAATGAATCTGTTAAAAAAATTTCCGGAAAAAAAAAATTTATGGTGAATAGATAAAAATATATTTTTTTGAAAATATATTTTTTTGTTACATCATAAAGAAATAAATTTTATAAAAAATTTATTAAAATTATATAATTACTAAATAATGATGTTATAATATATATATTTTAATAAAATTGAGAACAAAATAGTTATAATTTATTTCATGTTAATTATAGAAATCCTTGTGAGGCTAATGTTGTGCATGTCAAGCACTAACATAGTGATAATTATTTATAATAGATATTTATTCAGTGAAATAATTTATTTTAAAAAATTATTAATTAATTATATTGTATTGTTTATGTTTATGAATGATAGTTTCGAATTTTAGGGTCATATAACTTGAGTCTGATACAAATTATTGTGCAATGCTTACACTATGCAAAAAATGAAAAATTAAAAACAGAAAGATCTTTTCATCACAGGAAACTCATTAAATATAATTAATAAACCAATAAACATTATTTTATTAAACCTAATTAATTTATTTTTATTATTGTTATTTATTATTAATATAACATTTGAAATAAGTAAAATCAATTCTAATGTAATGATGATGTAGTTCATGTTTCAGATGAATAAAAATATATAAAATAATTAAAATTAAAATTATATAAACCCTTAAATGAATCAATATTCTGTATAAATATATTTTTGTGTTTATTTTTCAAACAATATCATATTATGATTCATGTTTGGGACTAATTTGGATATACATGATTCTCGTTAAACCACATATAATATTTTATTTAAACTTGTGTAATGTTTATCACACAATAGTTCTAAATAGTGTAATGTTTTAATAAATGGCTTTACAAAGGGTTTTTAAAATTATTATTCATTTTTAATACATGAAATATATCTTATTCATGTTTATTCATTTTTATTTTTTAGGGGATGTGTTATTTCCTTAAATTCATACAAAATGATGATTATGTAACTATTAATTTAATGTAAAAAAATTAAATGTTATCAGTAATATTATAGTGAACATGATCATTACTTTTATGGTAATTCCTAAACTATTTTTATATTTATAAACTATATACGGTATAACAAAAAATATGGTTTTAATTTTAAACTTTTTTAATGTATTTAATGTTATAGTTATGAATGGTTTTAAAAGTGGTATAAATTATTTTCCAAGGATTATATATTTTATTAATTTACATAAAAAAATAAATATCCTGAACAATGAATGAAATAAAAAATTTCTTTCTAAAATGTGATCTCCCATTTTACTACTTTTTTTGTAGTCGTGAACTCTACATTAAACTTATTGTATTTCAATATTTTATTTAATTACTAAATTCCTCTTTAACTCAATTATAAATAGGGCCCCATTTGTCAATTAATTTAATCTCCACAAGCCTTATTTATATACTATATTTTACTAAATTCACTTTTTTATCCCATTACAAATTATAGTGTTACTGGTGTTATAAAATGACCAATTACATGCGCTTACGGTGGTTCTTAGGAGAATTACATGAGAGGTAAATTCCTGCTTCTTCTTTTTTAAATTATTTCTTACGTCGACCTTATCCCCACCCCAACCCAATTTTTTACTATAACTCATGTATCATATATATAATGTTATTTTATTTTGGAAAAGGTATATCAATGATAAAATATATTATTTTCTTTTTTTATTCTTAAAAGTTAATTCTTCGGACATTGTGTGTCAATTCACATCTTTCTTTGATGATGAGATTTCAATTCTCATTAATAGAGTCATGGAAAGTTTATAATTACCTAATAGTTATATATATATATATGTTATCTATTATAGAGTATTAATTCATTTATTCATAAAAATACTTAATGACCTGACATTAGAACCATGAAGCAAACACAACCGAATAAATGGAAATAACAAAATAATATAAATAAATGGGTTGAAAGTTGTTATAAATCGATAATATATGGTATTATGGAAATAAATACCATTTTTAAATATATTTATAACACTATTTAAACAATTATATAGGAGGATTTAACTTTTTTGTACTAAGAAACACCTGAGATAATGGATTTTTATTTTAAAATCATATAATTGTTTTACAAAAGATGAAAATGATGTTTTTTACTTCTATAGAAAAGTCGTTTTTCCCACATTCATGAATGTTTAATGTTTTTATATTTTTCATTATAAGATTATATTTTTACTGATCATTAATATTTTCTCCTTTATATGTGTGATGTATTATTCCAGTAAGAGATTTTTCTAAGGAGTGATTGTTATGATGAATGTACTGTATATCTATATTTATGCTAAAGTTCAAGGAATTTTTTAAAAGAAGGGTGGGAAATATATCTTTATCCAAAGCATTATGTTTGTTTATGTTGGATGTTGACTCTAATGGTTATTTTATGTGTAACTGTGATATTTACACAATAAGGTTACCATGAGGGTTAAATCCTAAGATAAAAAAGGAGGGTTAAAATTTACGACATATGTGAGGGTAACAAATAAAATAGTATCCATGAGGTTTAAAATAATTCATATTTAAAACCTCATGATGGAAAAATTGTTTATTTATATTTATTTATATTTTATGTAAATATCATTTTTCTAAAAAGTTAGTATATGATACATTATATTTGTAAAGCGTGTCTGTGGGAAAATTATTTTATGTATTTATATGTCTTCATGGACTAATGATTATTTTCTTGTTTATGTAGCTTAAGGATATTTTTGTGCACATTCCACATTTTTAAGTGTTTTTAATGGGATTTAGTATTTGTAAGATAAAATAATACGACAACATGAATAATTCTAAAATTGTTCATTGAAAAATTTATGTTTCATTAAATAAAATTGTGTTATGAAAAAAATGGACACTGTTTTAGGAGTACAACTTTGTGTTATTATGGGAGTTTCATGTATTAATTCTGACCAAATTATTTAAAACTATAAACCAACAAGATATTTTGGGATGTAAAGAATGTTCATTTAAATTATTCTACTACATAATAAAAATTTAATGCTCGGTACTTATAGTTAAAAATAGTTATGCATATAACACATGCTATCAATAAAATATTATTAATTTAAAAAAGACTATTTCATTAATACTCAGGGTGTTAGAGTAATATCCTATCATAATTGATCATAATTTAAGTGATTAAGAAAATATATGAATTTTTTATCGTACTGGTATAAATTTATAGAAAATTATGTTTTCTCAACCAGAGGGACAACCCATATATTCTATCCCGCCGTTCTATCGACCAGACCACAAAAAAGAAATATTTATTTTTTTAGGAGTTATATCACATTAATTTAAATTTTTTTGGAGGAATAACCAATAATATATGTTTTTAAAAAGTGAAACACATAATATAATGATAAAAATTAAATAAAAAAATATATTGGAATTAAAAATTGATAATAGAGTGCATGATGCTGAAGATTGTGAAACTTGATATAGACATTATCACATATTCAATTGATTAAACATTAATTCTGCAACATAATTAAAGTAATGGAACCTTAGTATATGTTTTTATGATAAATTTAATATTTTTCTTAATATAAACTATACAATCATTTTGATCCCATATAAGTTTCTTAAAAAACAAGAACATGTTTCAATGTTTAGAAAAAATATAATAATAGAATTGTATTGTTACCCATATATGATAATATCCATATGTAATTCCTCAATATAAAATTATAGAGAACATCAAAAATAATTTTTATCTTCTATATATAATTTTTATTTAAGAAAATTGATTCAAATTATCATATTAACTTATACTAAATGAATATATTAAAAACAACAAAAATATATATTTTTAAAGAATAATTTTGAAATAATTTAAAATATGGTTTTATCATTTGTATATCAGTGAAGCAATTATTTTCAGTTTTTTTATAAGAAACATCTTTTACATTTTCAAAAACAACAATATCCCATATGAAAGAAAATTTCCATTACAATCACATAACCCTAATAATGAAATCTTATTATGCATACTAATAAATTTTAATTTTATATAAAAAACAATTCAATTTTTGTAAGCGTGAATTATGTATTCATATCCATGAATCTAAATTTTTTGTGGATATGAAGTATGTGATGAATTATATCATAGAATTATTTAACTATTTCTCATATGAATTTTCAAATCATATAACCTTTAAAATCCGATGATATAGAAATCGTTTAACTTTTAAATAATATTAATTTTAAATTATGTAAATTTATTGAAATGGTTCATGTATTTGTAAAATAATAATTCTAAATAATTTTTTTTATTAATTTGAAAACTAATATCACACTATTTAAAAACATGCATTGTTTGACTTAAAAATTTGTACATGACATTAAAATTTTCCTAATTAATTATGTGAATATTTAAGAATATGAAACATATTTTCCATATTTTTTGAAAAAAATTCAAAATACTATATAAATATAAATATAATTCAGATTATAAGGTTAATGAATATAAAAATATTAATAATAGAATCCATTTTTAAAAAATAAACATTGCAATGAATATTTATGTAGAAAGTGTGGAATGTTATAAAAAATAATAATTTTATAATATAGATAATATGAATTCGTAAACATGTGAGCTTGTGATTTATTTTAGTATTAATGAAATAAAATTGAAAAATAAATAACACTACAAATAAGAGGTCAAATATTTGTTACAATTTCAATATTAATCAATGATGCAACTAAAAACAATATCTAAACTCATTGCACAAAAAACAAGCTTAACTGCAAACATTTTTTCAAACTCCCATGAGATATGAATTTATTTAATAGATCATTATTAACAATAATAAAAGACTATATCACAATTATATCATTACACACATTACCCTCTCTTAAATAAAACAATGTTATCAATCATTTTATAATTGTACATCACATTACATTCTAAATGACCTATTGTTTTTATGTTGATTATTTTATATTCAGAAATATAGTTAGTTATTATATTTAATGTTGAAATATTGATATTCTATATGTGCTTTACACAAAAGTTTAAAATTATTTATTACATTTGAAAAATTATATTTTTTTACCAAGGTACATTATCATATGTATTATATAGAAAATACAATCATATAAAGGATGTATTGTGATTTTTTGTAATGAGTGGGTCCCATAATTATACATCTAGCGAATGCATTGACATGTCTCATATTAATATATTATTTTTTTGGTATAATAATAACCAATTTATTAATGATGTGTTGGCACAATTCATTTAATGTGTGTGTATAATTTTTCTTATTACACATTCCATCACTATGAGATCTATAATTCTTATCTAAGAAATTATTTACAAATTTGTAATCCATGGATATATTATTTGTCATGTTATTAATTAGTTACTAATATGTTATTGATTCCATGTTTATGGATGTTACCATCTATTGTATACTAAACCTTACTATGAATTTAAGCTCACCCTATTATATAATTTTCCATTTCACCAGGAAACAAAGAGGTTCATGAAATGGGACATATGTATTTCAATGGAAAATAATAATGTATAGTTATTTTCTTATTAAATATCTTGAATTATGAATTTAATTATATATTCATTGTATGTATCCACTTTCAAAAGAGTACTAAATTTTTTTATGTTGTCTTATATTTAATTTAAATAAATTAAATATGATAAAAATAAGCTATGAGTTACAGGAGTTTCAGTGATGTATATAAACAAATCGGTGAAGAGTAATGACCCAAGGTAGTTTCGTGGGAGTTGAATATATGAAATGATTTGGAATTGGATGATATAAAATATTACTAAGAGAAGGATTTCCTGATGGTTCTATATAAATATTTTTTGACATTTATTTTTCTTTAATTTTACTATTTTTTCATTTATTATTATTATAATTTTAATAGAAGTCAATGTGGTATTTTATTTAATTTATTTGATATAAATCAAATAATTTATTTGGTTTTTATGTATTTAATATATTTTTTTTAATTCCCCAATCAATTGATATGTGAGTAGACATTCATATGGGATGAGTTGTCTAGTTGTATAAGAATCATAAATTGTTATATTTTTGTTTTAAATCATTCAACTAGGTAAATATGATTAAAAATAGAGCCTCTATTTGGAATATATATTGGGGATTATTCAATTGAGACTGTTGATCAAATCAATATTTACCCATCTATATATCTTGATTTATTTTCTTTTGTATCAATTTTCACTTAGTGAGTTCATCATGAAATTATTATTATGTTACATTCTATTTTTTATGAAACTATTCATTTTATATATGCCAAGGAACCATGAAATATGTTTTCTTTATGATCTCAAATTAAAATAATCATATTAATTAATTTCTTATGGTGATCGGTGTTGAATGAATTTTTGGGGTTTCTCTTCAATGATGGTATATATTCTGGTTCAATGATGGCCAATGAGAGTTAAAATTTCTGTTTTTAACAATGTCATTGTATTACCAAGACATTCTATGTTGTTGTATTTTTTTTGGTTCCTTATTTTTTTCATTCATGTTTTAAAATAATATGAAAACCCATGAATTAGAATCAATGTTATTCATTAAATTTTATTCATTTTTCTATATTTTTAATAGTTTTGTAGTATCTCAACAAAAAGTTGTATCGCTCCATGTTATGGTTTACTTGAAATATAGATTGACGATTTCGTAATTTTAATAATTTGAAGAGGCCATAAGAATAAAGAAATTATAAATTAAATATAATTTAAACAAATTATGATATGGATTACAAGGGACAATATAGTGAGTCGATGAAGTAAATTGAAATTTAATTGTTACTTCATTATATTTTTAATAAAACTGACCAATATGATTCTGTTTCTAAATAATTTATAAATTCAACCTAATTAAATATACATTGTAGTTGAATTTAGACAATTGGTAGTTGAGTATTTTAGTTCCATAATGGATTACATTTTAATATTACATTTTTTCCAATATGAATTGTCAAAAATAAGGTTTATCCTCTCTATTATATTTCATAAAAATGATAAGAAATACTTATAGTTCAAAATATCACATATAGAGATGAATATAAACTAACTAGTTTAATTACCATACATTTAGTATTAATAAAAATACTTGGAACAAATCACAAATCCATCTCATATAAATCAGATTATAGAAAATTTCTATCTCATCATATTTCAAAGATATAAAATATTAATTTTATATTAATATTATAATTTCTAAATGTGTTCCATTTTCCCTATTCTGTATTATCTATGTGCATTTCATTAATTTAAAATATAGGTGTTTCTTCTTCTCAATGTATCTATATAATATGTGTCTCACACCTTCCTACTTCCATGAATATATATATATATATATTATTATAAAAAATCAAGTAAATTTTTTTGTAGTTAATGGGATAAAAATAATGTTCAACCCAATCTATTTCCATTTCCCTCATCCCCATCATCACCATTCATAATGTTTCTTTTTTAATTATATAAATATCTAAAATTTTCCACCTCATCATTTTAACAAAGCAATTGAATTCCATAATTTCATTAGAAAATAATGACCCTCCAATTCTGATGTTAGATAATCGATGATAAAAATACTGGTTGAACATAATACAAATTATAATTTTTCTTAGTCGTATTTGATCACCCCAAAAAATCATTAAATTTATTTTTTAAATTATTTATTAATAATATAGTTTTATCTAAAAATGAAGCATTATAAAAATGGTTTTTTAGAAAAAATTTCTCTATATTCTGATATCCACTTTTTGAATTAAAAAATTATTATCACATTTCTCATGTAATTAATTTAATCACTAAATATATTTTAATTATCATTTGATATAGTAATTTCAAATCATACAAATATACTAATTTATAATTCACACCCTTCTAATTCATTTTCATAACTATTAAAAACCAATTTAAATGGACAAGTGAGAACCATTCGAAAATTTCACCTGAATGAAATCATAATACAAACATTCCCATATTTGAGGCCTATAATACACCTCAAAAAAATAATACTGATTCCATAAAAATATGAAATTCAAATATCAATGGTGAATCAACAAACTGAACTCCTAAAACAATTATAATGATCTATCTTATTCCACACAATAGTTATACGATCTCATAATCCACTAATGATGATGAAACTATCTTATGTCAAATGCCCACTAAATATAATATACTACCCAGTATTCCTAACCTCTTTTACCCATCATACAAAATATAAACAGTCACTCGAATAGACCATCATATCCATATAGTCCATCATAGTGATATCACAATGATTTGAATAAATTACACATTCCTCACCAACCTAAACTATGCTTGATGAACCAGTGAAACCCATAAATAGATCACTATACACCCTAACTTTCCCAGACTCCAAATCTCCATAAAAAAATAAATACGGAACCACCATGAGAGAAAATTTCATAAAAAAATTATCGGGGAAACCACTGGAAAACTAATTAAAAATTAAACCATTAGAAAGTCGAAGAAAAAAATGACAACAAAAAAATGAATAACGACATCATTGATGATCCCACATACCACATAATTATGACCACTAGACCCTATTATATCAACAAAATATGAATCAATATCAATAGAAAAAATAAAACAATTATTCCAGGATGCATTTTCATTTCCATGGGAAAAAAATAATGTTCTATAAAAAAATTTATCCATGAATAAATATTATCTTCTAACATAGTCCACTTGCCTATAACACCAACACTCCTCGACCAAAACTGTCCAAATGACTCCCATTGATAGTTAATATCCTCACACAAAATCCTATATTATCAACTATGGATCATATTAGGTATAATTAAAATCTATAAAACCAAAAATAATTATGGGGGTACAACATGATAAACACCATGTATTGGTCCCAGGTTAAAGTATCGTTCCCCAAAAAAATATACCTGACAGAACCATCATCATAAAATATTTCATAAATCAATAGATTCTGTAATCTAATAAATATTTTATCTTTTTAAAACCATTTTGTAATCATAAAATAACATTTTGGATTCTACTTCTATTGGACCTTCAGTTTTCCTATAATTTTAATTTCCCAAGATTCAAATACAACATTAACTACTAAGATACATGTATCAATGAACATGAAATTCCACAATCCCCAACTATAAATCATGTATATTTTCTACTATATTCACGATAACCATGGGGAATCCATATTATATACCACATAGATAATGAGTCTCATAAGATAATTGATCAACATAGATTGCTGTTAAAATTTACTGACTCTAGGATGCATTCTCAATGCAATGAGAATTAATTAGATCTATCTTTATGCATGTGTCCAAAAATTATATTTTCTCCCATCATGGAAATTTAAAATAAATTTCAGTTAACAAACATATAGATTAAATACATTTGAAATATTTTATATCAATACATTATTGGAATTTAATAATAATTATACTATAAATAAAGTTCAAAAAAAAGTTATCATTGAAAATTGTAATGATGAACTAAAATTCACTACATAATTCATTTTATTTCAACAAAACACTCATGGTGAAATCATATGAAATAATTTTTGATTTTATTATATTCAATTTATTATTATTTTTGATATTTTATGATATCATTAAATAGTTAAAAAATGTTGTATTTACTATATGGGTGAATAAATTTTAGAACGGAAATTACCTCAAATAATGGTTATTTACTAGTAATATAATAAGAATTACAGCCACAATATTTTACATGTAGTTCATTACAAATCTCCCAAACATACACATATGTCACATTTTATATATTTAATATTTTGATTTTATAATTTAATTAGATGAATGTTTTTTAAAAATGATAAAATAATAAAGGGATTGAAAAAATGTCTGAATGATAATAGTGCGATTCTCAAGTAAATTCATAGATACATTAATTAGTAATTATATTATGTATATTCATTGTCTAATAAATTCTTATAAATAAATATCAATACAATTTATGATATTAAATATAACTATTTTTCTCATTAAAATAACCAATTAATTCATACATCATGTGCATGAGGCATTAAATCTTCAATAGTCCAACTAAAAGAGTTATCCATCAATAGTGTTGATAGAACCCTAAATATATCATTTAGGCAAATAACCTAATGGTTTAAACAAAATTTTTCATACCAATAATCCAAATATAATCCTTTTATAGTCAACTTGATTCATAATATAAGTGTGGAATGTAATTATTGAAATCAGAATCATATAAGGAGTGACAGACACGAAGTCCTTCATTGATACTGAAAAATGATGAAATAGAATAAAAAGGAATCCAAAAATATATATTTACCTAATAAAATAAATAAGTATATTTAAATATCACCCCTTCCCAAAATGATCATTGAATGTTATAAAGTGATAAAATAATTTTTTTATGGATGTGAATTATTTATCAATAAAAAATATATTAATAAAAAATTTATGAAAATAAACTATAGCTGATTTTTATAATCCCAAAACCCATACCGATTATTTATATTCTGGAATATTCCCCCAATATAGGTGCATAAGATCATTCCTCTTGAATATGGTAACTTGGGTTTCCCTTTCTGGTGTTAATTTATTTTACATCCATTCATAGAATCAGTAATACCTCAATGACATTCAAGTAATTCTGTACTAATGTATCTAAAAACATGTTACTAGTTGGTTTCATGCATTTATAGATTTTTCTCGATAATATGTAATAATATAAATGCATGTTCCCCTTGAGTATTAATTGACTTAATTTTTATGAACCCTTAAATAAATAGCCCTATAAATTTCCCCTTAATACATCTCTACATGACTTTTATAGAGCAGCCTGTATATATGTATGAGTTTTTGTGGATTATTAGCTAGATGTTTGGTGATGAGATAGTGGATTTTGTTGAAATTATATATTTTATGTCACAATGTATCATATTTAAAAATAATAAATTGTATAGTTTAACCCATCATGTTATTTTTTGTGTTTCAAAAATATTGTTTTCTATGAATCATGTATCTTTTATTGATAATTATTGTTTACAACTATAATAAATACATACCAATAATTTTTTTCATGTATTGTTTTAATAACATGTAGATATTTTGTTATGGAAATATATCAAATAAGATATATCATTAAAAATATTATTTAACATTGTTCTATCATATGAGGAGATAATCATGTATAAAACATTTATTTAATAAAAACAAAATATTATAAGTATAAAAAAATATATGTATATTGTGTGGTGAGTTTTGTAGGTTTTTTCCAACATACGGATATAATATATTAGGGAAAATATTCCCCATTTTATTTATTAAACTATGATTTGGGATATTACATTATTATTGGGGATAATATACATCTAGAACCAGAACTCCCATAGTAGAATTTGGTAGTGATATGTTACGTTCATGTTATTTCCATTGGTTAGGATATCAAGGTTTTATCAATGTTTTTATGTTGTACCATACAACATATGCTATGTTATTTTAATTAAAATTATCATTTCTTCTATATTACCCCATGATATTCATCATACATTTTTCTTGAAATGACATCAAATGGCCTGAGGGAAATCAATTTGTTTATTATAAGAATAAAACCCCCTTTTAAGGGAATAAGGGGGAATGATTATAGATTTCATGGACATAATAGATTATATGTCTTCAAGGTCAAAGAGAATGAAAACTAGATTGACCATAGGAGGTTCCCCATCCTGGTGGAAAAAATAGGATTATTTTTTCCACTGATGCATTGTTTTTCTGCTACCTGTGTCATGTGTCATTATTATTATCTCATTATTTACTTAATAAATTATGATTTATCTACTAAATAAGTAAATTGTTCATGTTTTAAATAGATATCCGAAAAATTATATTAAACATATTCATTAATACTTTACATATATCTTATAAATATTGGGAATATAATTATTGAATTAATGGAGAAATTTTTCCAAAAAATATGTTTTCTCTATCCCCCAAAATAGAAAATTTATTTTTAAATAATGTATAATAATTCATGTTAATTATTACACTAATAATCATAGAAAAACAAAAATATGACAATAATAACTAATTAATTAATCATTTTAGTCTATCAAAACCCATTAATGAATCAAACTAAATACATATCTTCTCTTATCTTATGTTTTTTATCCATTACATTATCTTATGCACACTAATGACCATAATTTAATTAAAAGTTATGATCATCAGTCATGAAATAGATTATTAAACATTTTCACAATCAAATAGAATAATTATACTATAATAATAATAAATTGATCAATTTTTCTACAGAGATAGAGTTAATGTGTACTAGTCCCATGGATTTCCAAATGTTTGATCTGTGGTTCAGGGGTTGGTAAGTATTTTTCATGAAACATATTTAGTAAAAAAATAGTGTTACATGTCTGTTAATAATTTAATTATATAATTTATTTCCTCAAAATTTATCTTATTAAAATAATTCATAGATCAATTCATTTAGTAAGGCCTAATCCATATATTGAGTGTTGGGAATATTATCATATATTTTCCTCTAGTCTACTTTTTTTATATATATTCTAAATTATTCCATATTTGATTATTTTTTTCATTATATATTTTTTATATGATATTAATAGAGTAAAAATTCATAAGATAAAATAAATTAGGTTAGGTTCACAGTGCCTATTGAAAGTAAATATCTTCCCATATTATTTATATTATAAATAAAATCTATTTAAGAGATAAAATTAATAAATACAATATCATTCACACATATATAACAATATATCATTAAATTTATAATGAAATAGTAATCTAAGGATCAATAGTCTTGTAATGCCTCTTATAAATGTTTTTGTCCATGATCTATATGGATTAATAAAGGATAAATATAAAATATCAATTTAGTAAAATATTCATGGTATTATAATTTAATAATGGAAAAAATATAAAATATCAATTTTGTTTAATATTGAGTTTTTAGGGTTCTCTTCACCACCCTTTAGTGCAGCGGTGGAGCAGTTGATGATTCACACAAGTATTTGAGGGATTCGACACTTTCGGTAGGTGGTTCCATGTGTAATCAATTATTGATGAGTTACCTTGCTATATTTTATCATTATTCATATTACTCAAATATTTTGTGTGTTGTGAAATACTTTTATGATTGATTTGTATAAGATTTTACTTGTATAGTTTCATTTTAGCTTGAAATTTGTTGTTTTTCATGTGTAACACTTGGGGTATTATTTGGGTGTATTTTTGAACACATGAAATCGGTTTGGTAAATCTTTTTCATACTGCTATGTCTATATTGGTAGGGACATTTTGTGACATTGGGTTTGAATTTGGGGTTTTGAATGGTTTTAAGGTGTATAACCATGTTGTACTTCATAAAAGTGATTTTGAAAATGTGTGTTTTATGTGGATCTTTTATGGTATTATTTTGAGGTTTTTGAATAACACTTGGGGCATGTTTAATAATTGTTGTTTGGGATACCATTTCTATTTTTAATTGGTTTTGTTGTGATTTTGTCCTTGAATAATGGTTTTGAAATGGGTTTTATTTTAAAATCATGGGTACACTCTTTGGAATTGTTTTATGAATGATTTAAATGGTTTAATGATTTATGTAAGAGTTGAAACCATATTTGAAAACTATTTTAGATTTTTTATATTATTAAATGGTGAATTTTAAATGTGAATATGGATGTGATGTGATGTTTATATTCTTGTAATTTTTTTATAAAATATTTTAATGGATTTACTGAAATGTGAAAGAGGTGTGAATGTGATGTGGGCTGTTTGTGTGAGTGTGATGCAAAAAATGTGTTTTGTTTATTAAAGATGGTTTTATGACTCATGTGAGTGGGAATTTATGTGATGTTTAGCATATTTGTAAATATTTTATACAATTGTTCAAAGATGTGTTGGATTGTTAAAGATGGGAAAAATGTGTTGTGGGCTATTTTATTGTGAGTTTGATTTCAAAATGCATTTAAAAGAAAAGTGGATTTTGTGAATTTTATGATATACATAAGTATATTTTGTTAATTTGTTGTGTGGAAGTGATGTTTTCATGTGAACAATATATTTCTTGGTTTGTTTAAGAAGTTTGAGCACAATAGGGAAACCTGAGTATCTAGGTCGGTGGACGTGTACAAATGTGCTAATGAATCTATGAGGTTTGGCCGCAGTTTCATATAGTTAGATTTAATATTTCAACTCTAAATACACTATTATGATGTTTATTTGGGACCACTAGGTTATGTGTATTCTCCCAACTAGTGGCTCATGTCCATGAGAACACATATTGTGGTGGTTACTCTCATCAAGATATTAGGTACCTAAGACCCATAATGACCTAGTTCCTAGGGGTTATTTCAAATTTCTTGTGATCATTGAATTATTTGGTTTTACCTTCAGCATAATGTATTTTTTGATTAAAATTTCAATAGTTTTGGCACTTATTTTAAAATTGGTGATTCTTGAATTCATCCCACATGAAAACTATTTTTATTTTTATGTTTCCTCTTTTAAAAATTGTAACTTGCATTACATGGTTATGAAATCATTCAATAATTTAATCTTTGAATGTTTATCACATGGATTCTATTAGTGGTTTTATACTAGTGGTAATTTTCTCACACCCAACTTACACACTTGGTTGTAAGTAGACTTGGTTATTTTTTTCATCGTAGGATTTGGTAATACTTTTGTGCCAACAGTTTGTGGTTTTACCGGTCATTCATGATGTTGTGTAGTGGGGATGGCTTGAGGTCGGTGACTCATTCCATGTGGAGGTTCTTTGAATATCTTTATATAGTTTTGTATCTTTTTAATGATCTTTATACATAGTTTTAACTTCTGTAATTCAGTTATGAAATTTTGTAAAAGATGGTTTTAGTTGAAAAATCCAGATTTAATTTATTTAGATTGATTGTTGTTTAATGTTTATCAACTATGATATAATGTTCCCAAAAATCATATTATGATACACAGAATATTGTGTCATCCCATGGGGACTGGGAAGACCCTTTTGGACTTTTCACAGTCCTGGTTGTGTGCCAGTTATTATGGAGACCATATTTGATTCATAACAAAATGGCATCAGTGAAGGTTCAGGTCAACCCCTTGGGTCATGTTATTTGGGGAACTATCGAGATAGTCTTGATTTAGGATTGTTGGGATGTGGAATTATGGTTATGGGTAGTGTGGCAGATCACCAAAACTAATTATGAGATTCAAGTCACTAGGGGATTCGAGACTTGTATGAGTCCTTCAGTTTTCTTGGTTTGATGAAGATTATGGTAAATGAAAAGAGAGTGGGTTAATGGTCTCAATGATCTCTCAAGGCCAATAAATCCATGTGTAGCTTATTATATTTCCCTAAAACACAATTTTTTATTATGAAGTGATTTACATATATTCTCCAACCATATGTCCATCTCACCCACTGGAACAAGTTTCCCCCTGCATTGTCATGTGTCTTATAGTTTTGAAATCTTGTAAGTTCAGTTTTAAAGAACAAATGACAAGGTTTTAAGAATCATAATATATTTGAAAAAAAAATTTATAAAAAGGAAAAAAATTTAGATTTTTGCAATTGAAGAAATGAATTTTCATAATTCTAATGGAATGGGAAATGATGTGTTTTTACCTCTGTTGAAATCATGAACTATGTCAAGGTTGGTTTTTGAAAAAGTGTTTCCAAAATAGTTTCTTAAACTATTGAAAGATTTCATAATGGGATGAGATGTTTTGAAATTAATATGAATAAATTGAAAGTGAGTTTTTTTTAATGATTGTTCCTTACTAAATTTTTTTGGTAAGATGTAATTTGGGTTTGATTCTGTGGTAAGCAGTTTTGAGAAAATGTATTGGTTCATAGTTTTGGTTTTGAAAAGTGGAAAGATTTTTTGTTTTAACCTTTGGTATTTTTCTGATCAACAACATTAATGGGGTTATACTAGATGATTGAAGGTTTATGGAATGAATTTATGGATTCTATGATGGATATGAGGTGGGTGCCTGTTATGGAACAGAAACATGCATGGATTAGACCCATGGGGTACCATAGGTGTATATGCTAACCACTAAATAGTTTTCGTTTACAAGAAATGTTTTCAAAGAAAAAGAAAATGTTATGATAACTATATTTGGATGGTGTGTATTATTATTTATTAAATTTTAATGTTGTGGGATGTTTTCATTCTATGAACCATTCCTGTTATAACCGTGTTTTGGTTCTATGTTTGATTGGTAAGCTGGGTAAAAAGGCCGTTAAGTAGTCTATTTGAAGAAATGTTTCTAGATGAATTTACTCTGGTTTCATTCATGTTTCTTGATATGGTTTGTGGCACTTTGTAACCAATGGACCCGGTTGGTTGGTACCTTGCGTTCTCTCATTGTATAATTTACACCCCCATTAATGGAAAGAGCACAACTGAAGTGAAACCTGGATTGTTTCACAGTTGGAAATTCCTCCAGTTGATCAATATTTGGAATCATTTCATTAGCATTGTAGAATTAGTCTAGAACCTTTAAAATTTGTGTTTTAGGATACTCATAATGTGGGAGAATCCTCGTGGAAGGTTGAAAGATACCATTGTTTCTTAATTTACCTCATTCATCAATGGTGGAAGTGGTTTGGGGTTATTAATTTGGATGGGTGTCAAGATGGTGTCTATGAGGGAAAATAGGTCTTTTATACTCTCTTTGATGTAGGATTTCACAATAAACTACATGTGTGGAAAATATGGTCCAGAGAGGATATGGTTGCCACATCCTAGAATTCTGTGATGTTTGGTGATGTTGAATAAGGTCCCTCTCCAGGAATTGTTTATATCAGCCAAAATGGTCATGTTCGGTGACACCTTGTGACTTCATGGGCTCGATTGTCCATAAATGTCAATGTAGTTCAATCCTATGAGAGTCTCTGTTATGTTGGTAGATTGTATCACTTGGGAAAACATCACAATATTGTATTTTAGAGGAATTTTAGTATAACTGTTCCTTAATTTTCGATTATTTCTCAACCGTTAAAACAAGGTGTGATGTGTGTGCATCTTCTAAGCCCTTGTTTCAGTAAAGTAAAGGGGTAGGATAAAGTATGACTGGAATTTGTTATGTATTGGAGAATATATTGGGGATAGCGTTGTTGTTTTTGGTGGAACCAATAGACGAATTTTTTATGTTTGTTTCCAAATCCTATCTGTGAGGCCGGAGATGCTTCAATCATTTGAGTTCAAGCCATAGATCTCTGAGAGAAGTTGTCTTGTGGTCAAGGGAAATCCCAGGTTCATTTAAACCCTTGTACAAAGTCCTATCTACAATATGAATGATAGGATTATTTTAAACCTCTGGTGTCATCAACATTCTTCTGTTGTTCCCATTTGGTGGAAATAGGTGGAGGGAATTGTACACATGTCATTGCCCAATGTTATTCCATACCCCTTTGGTTTCTATTGAGTATTTGTAGAATGGTTGGATATTTGGCTAGAAAGATTGATCACATGGTTTGTGAAATATTAGTAGTGAATTTTGGCCAGGAATCCATGCAGAAAGAATGATCTACACAGTTATTGCAGAGTTTCCCATACCGTGCAGAGTAACCATGTAGACTTCAAAAATCATTAAATTTTTTGGTCTTTGTGTGTCAATCCATGTTTTTTGGTCAATATGGTTGGTTCTTATGGTGGGGAGACCCACTATTATTATAATTTATGTTCCTTTGTAAAATTTTAAGGGAACTCTACCGTTTTTAATGGGGAGTCAATTCACTCCTCCCCTAGTTAGTGTCATAATTCTGTCTCGGGAAAAATATAAGTTGTCTCTTATGGTGGGGACCCTATTTGTGTCCCTCAACCAATAACTCTGATTTATCCATGGTCTTGGATTGTTGGTAGGTAGTCTCATTCAGATATATCTAACTACCAACATCATCCTTGAGTAAATGTTGGGATTGGAGAACGCCCCACAGTTTAGTTATATCCAGGTATGTATAACCTTGTTCGATGTTTTTGATTGTTTATGTGAATTTCATGGGTCTTTTTTGGATAGTGTTTTAGGATTTTTATTTTTGGATAAAGTATGAATGTGATTTATCATTTTTTTAATGTTTTTTATGTTTTGGTTGAATTATTAATTCTTCTTTAATTGATTACTGGAGGTGTTTTGGCCTTTAAATCGAAGCATGGTAAAGAAATAAATATTGGGTTATCGGTTGGGTTTAGTTTGTGTATTTGGACTTACTTTGGATTTTTGGGTATGGAATGATTTCATAGTGGGGATAATAGTCAAATCCCTAACTTCTTTTATATCTATTTTTCATTTAATTTCCATTCTTTTTTTTGGGGATTTCACAGGATTTGATTGAGGAAAGGGTGAGTCTTCATGATTTGGGTAAAACCATTATCCCATTTCAAGATTTTAAAAATGATTATACTTATATAAAATTTTTATTTTTTAATATTTTTCACCCATTAAAATTCTTAAATGGCATCCCATAACCTATTAACACCACCATTTCAATTGTAACCTGTTAAGAGTCTATAATAATTCTGGATTTGGGTTTTCATTTAAGGATTTGGGCCACCCCGAAGGCCCATTTCTAGTTAAAAAAATATTTTTTTTATTTAATAAATTATTCAATTTTAACCATTTTCATTGATTCCACCTCTAACATGAGCCCACTAAACTGAGTCATTTTCCATCCTCTTCTCCCCCTCTTTGGAGCTCATTTGCTTGGTGTAATAAGTTGATACTTCTTAAGCATCCTTAATTCTAGAAAATTTATATATGTAATTTGATTCCATAACAACTCTATCATTTCTCACTCTACATACCCCATTTAAATTCATAAATGATCTCCCCATCCTTGTTCAAAACTCCTTTGAATTTTTGGATGTTTGAAAATTCAGATAATGGTGGATTTAGGTCGATTTCTCCAAGATTCGTTCAAGTAAGTGTTATTTCATTCCTTTTCATCCATTTCCATATGAGTTCATCCCTCTTTCTGAATGTTCCAAAGTGTTTAGAATATAGGGTTATAACCTAGGGTTTTACATGCGGTCTTTTTTGTGTAATATTTTGATTTTAGGTTTCGCTTCATTTCTGTGTGGTGTGACGGTGGTGCGCTTGATGTTTCGCAACAAGATTTTTGGGATTAGACACTTTTGATGTGTGGTTCCATGTGTAAACAATTATTCATGAGTTATATTGAATTATTTTCACATTCTTCATATTCCACATATGTTTCTTGTGGTGTGAAAACTGGTCATGATAGATGTGGTTAAGATATTAATTTTAATACTTCTTTTTTGCTTGAAGTTGGGTGTTTTTCATGAGTAACATGGGGGTATTATTTTTGTGTGTTTTAGAAAATGAGAAATTTGATTAATAAATCTTTTTTCGGAATCCAAATACACATTTATAGGGTCTTGGTGTTCCATTAAGTTTGAAATTGTGTTTTTGAATTGGATTAATGTGTAAAACCATGTTTTACTTCTTGAATGTTATTTTAAAAACGTCTGTTTTTCATGAGGATTATTTGTTCTATTGATTGTGGTATTTTCATAACACTTGGGGGTTATTTAATAAAAAAAATTTGTGTGGAAAAGTATGTTTTTAATTGGCATTGGTGTGATTTTGTCCATGAAAGATGGTTTGGAAATGGGTTTTATGTGAAAAGCGTGGGTACACTCTTTGGAATTATTTTATGAATGTTTTGAATGGTTTTATGATTTATGTAAGAGGTGAAACCATATTGAAAAACTATTTTAAATTGTGTATATTTTAAAATTTTAAATTTTAAATGTGAATGGTGTTGTCATTTTTTTTGTATACTATTGGAAATTTTTTGTAAAAATATTTAGTGGATTTATATAAATGTGAAAGTGGTGCGAATGTGATGTGGGCTGTTTGTGTGAGTGTGATGGGAAAAATGTATTTTGATTATGAAAAATGGTTTTATGAAACATGTGATTGGGATGTTATGTGATGTTTAGAATATTTGTAAATATTTTATAAAATTATTCATGGATTTGTTGGATTTGGAATGTTTTGAAAAATTTGTTGTGGGCTATTTTTGCATGAGGTTGATTTCAAAATACATTTGAACGAAAAGTTGATTTTGTGACTTGTGTGATGTACAAGGTATTTTTGGTTAATGTATGATTTGGTAGGTATATTTTCATGTGAAAACAATATTTTTTGTCTTGTTGAACTTGTTTGAGCACAAGAGGGAAACCCCAGTATCTAGGTGTGTGGACGAGTAAACGTATGCTCATGAAACAGTGTTGTTTAGCCTCAGTTTCACATAGAATGATTAACGATTACAACACTAATTAATATATGATGACGATTATTGGGGACCACTAGGTTATGGGTATGATCCCCACGGGAGGCTCATGTTCATGAGAACAGATATTGTCATGGTTAGTCTCAACGAGATACGAGGTACCTCGGACCCACAATGAGCTAGTGCCTAGGGGTTATAACATATTACATGTGCTCATAATATTATTTGTGCTTACCATAAAAATTAGGTATTATTGGCTGGAAATTTCAGTATTTTTTTCATTTATTTTATAATTTATTTTTCTTCAAATTATCCTGCTTGAAAACTAATTTATTTTTAAGTTGCATCTTTTAGAAATTATAACTATCATTGACTACTTATGAAAACCAGAATGATTTTAGTCTTTGAATGTTTATCACATGGAATATATTATTGGGTTTATCCTAATATGAATTTTATCCAACCCTAATAACACCCTTGGGTGTTATTATTCTTCGTTTTTTTATCGAATGTTTTGAAAAAACTTATGTTCCAACAGTTCGAGTTTTTACCAGTAGTTTGTGATGCGGTGTTGTTGGAATGGATTGAGGGTGGTACCTATTTACATGTAGTGGTTCTTGGTATGTATTTATTGGGGTTTTTATCACTATAATAGTCTTAATAATAGTTTTAACTTTTGTAATGACGTTTTGATATTTTTTAAAAGACAGTTTTAGTGGAAAAATCCATATTTGTTTTATTGAGCTTGTTTGTTGTTTAATGTTTATAAACTCTGTTAAATCATTCTAAAACAACATTTTATGATACCCAAGCACTTGTTCTAGCCCATGGGGATCAGGAACTCCCTTTGATCATTATCGTGGTCCACGTCGGGTGCCGGTTGTGTTGGAGACCAGACTCGGTTCCTGACATAGATGAAAAATGTAAAATGTTTTGTCTAACCATTTCCATTCTATTGTGGCTAATTGTTATAATACCCCCTTAGACTTCTTCCTTCCAGCCATAACATGAAGAAATACCAAGAACATGAAACATTCTCTATAATATATATCTTTATGAGAAAATATTTAAATTACTCTTACTAATGAATATATTACATCGTATTTCCATAATGTTGAAGAAACCAATAACTATGATATTCATCCATCTTCTCTATCTTAAAATCATTTACAAGTGGGAAACATATATCATTGGTGAATATTATGATTCCATGAATTTTTTTTAAATAATGAAGATTTCTTATAATATTTCTATTATCCATATATTACGTTTTTATCATTTTAATCATTACATTAAATGATCGTAGAACACTCATATGAAAAATATAAGATTTATCGCCTTATATCGAAATTTGATGACAAATCCTTTATCTATTAGAAAATATCAAAGCATTTTTTATCCTAAAAAAATTCAAGCTATCATTTTAATTTCATATGAGAAAAATATTGACCTTATTCAATTTAAATAGTTTGAAATGTATTCATATGTAATAATATTTAATTTGTTATAATCATCTTGTATTACATATATTGAAATTTTTTAGTCCAAATGCACTTTATTTTTTTCAATTTCTATATATTTTACACATTTATCCACGTAGATAATTCCAAAAAATATTTAATTCAAATATTAAAAGATCTAACCATAAATAATGAGTCAAAAAATTGTATTATAGTACATTTATCTATGATTATTAATATGCCATAACCATATCATTTTTACTCATGAGACAAAACAAACAATTAATTGCCGTAAGAAAATATTTTTCAAACTCTTCTCAACTATATGTTTAAGTAGGAAGAGGGCTCTAGACTACCCTTTTATTTAGGTTTACAAAAAATTCCTCACATTAAACTATCTAATTTAACTTTGATCCTTTATGAGTTAACTTGGTAAATGAAATTTTCAGGTATGAAAGATCCCCGAGAATTAATTGACAATATCTCTACAAACAAATCATATTTGGATCTCAATAATAGTGGTCTTAATATTCCATTTATAAATATATTTTTCATTGGAATGGCCAACTGATATACCCTGACATGAGATAATATTACCCAATAATTAATCATCACAAATGATAAATTGAAACTTGGTAAATTTTTCATAAATATTATCCACTCATAGGGTCTAAAACATAAATCTGAAATAATCATCAAGTAATTAATTTCACATAAAATGAGTAATAATGAAAAATATATCGAATATAAAAACTATTCAATATAATATCAAAATATTATATTCAATAAATATATAGATATTGTTGGGGAATTATTAAGACATATTGGAATCACTATATATTTCTTGTTTCCATACCTTTTATAGATTTGTTTTCTATAAATATTATCCTTCTTGAACTATAATATATGTAACAAGAATGAAGATCAATCATGGAAAATATTTTCCTATGAAAATTGGTCAATAATTTAATCATTATAGGGTATATCGTACGTATTCATAATAGTAATCTTGTAATGTTATTTACAATCAATGAGGAACCTCATTGATCCATGTTTCTTCATATCAAAAAATAGACTCCCATAGGGTGAAAATCATGGAGGATTTAATCCCTTGTAAAAATTTATCATGGTGGTTCTTATTCAATTATTAAAAATAAATTTGTGCCATTTAATAGGGATTTAAAAAAAAGGGTTTAGGTGAGTTCTAGCAAAATCTAAACTTCATGATATGGATGAATTCTAGGAAACACATCCAAAAAATCATTAATAAAATTCCACACAAGGATAAATACCATAATTAATAGGAATCATTGTCCCTATGATGGATTTAATTTCAATAAAATGTTAATTTTTGTCATCTCATTGAAACGATGTCAATGAATGGTTTTTAATATAAAACCAAAAATATAATACTTGAAATTTTTTTGGGGATATATTTAATGAAATGATATCCAGGACAAAAATGAAATCAAATTAGACTAGATTGGGTAGATCTAGAATGACGTAAGACATTCGTAGTTATATAAAGATTTTATGTCTAAAATTAATCACATTTTATTTTTACTCTATACTATAAATATTTATATCATGATATTTACCGATTTTCTAGGATTAAGAGGTTTACAACATCGATCATTGTCATTAATTTTTAAATTTTGGCACTAGTATGAAAAATTATGTTATGCATTGAATATTAAACAATAGTGTGGTTGTGGTTCATTTTTTCATGATATAAATTTTTTTTCTCATTAGATAACATCATCCCGTCACATCTTTATTTTTTTCCTGATGAACATCTTTTCCATAAATGAATCATTTACCAAAAACCATAAGTTATTTTCACCCAGGATTTCCCCTACACATTTATCATAATCGAAGGAATATGTTCTTCTCTCTATGGTTTTTAGAATTTTAATTTCATTTCATTTTTATTTTATTAACTAAACCATGATTTTAATTGAAAACACCAATATAAATTTCAATGTTTATAGAAAATTAAAGAATTTCTTCTATGATATTGAATGTACATATAGTTAGTTTCCTTTAGAGACATGGTTTTGGGCCACTAATTAACTAATTTACCTTATTTTAGGTAATATGACACATCGAGAAGAATATGTCACAATTCATGTAGTAGTTAATCATAGTTAATAGTAGATTCATAAAAAATCATCATTAACTATTAAAATTCATTCACCATTTACATTATAATAATGTGAGGAATGTACTAATAGAAAAATAATTTTTTAAATTCAACCAACTATATATATTGAATTTCACTTTTTTCTATAATGTTATTGATATATGAATAAAATTGATATTCTTCACATTCCAAATGATAAATTAATAGAATAAAATTCTAATAATATGATCCCTAAAGAATATAAATTATATTTTCAATGGTACAAAAAATATTTTCAATGATTATTGGATCAATGTATACATAAGTAAACTGTAAACGTTTCCTCATGAATGAATCAATAGATCTCAATTCCCTCATTTTCATCATAAAAATATCAACATGATATATAAAAATATAAATTTTTGTGAGCCTAACAATATTATTCTGTATTCTATACCCTCTAATAGTTAGTTGATAAAGAGGAAAATTACTGCATTTTCTATCAAATTCATCATTTATAAACCTAATTTTTTTCCTTTCTATAAAATAAAACCAAAGATCATGACCTGAACTATAACAGTCACACTCATAAACCACATAATCATCAAAGAACATTTATCTTATCTTTTAATTGATACACCCTCTTCCATTAAACCTTTTGATTATGATAATAAATTTATATTCATTATTAATACGTTATGATTTTATCCTATACCTAAACTTATCACATTGTTTATATATAATTTTATTTGCATTCCAGATTCTAATTTTTTTCTATAAATTAATTGTATACTAACTATAAAAACATATAGTATTTTTTGTATGATATTATATCTTAATTGATGAATATTAATTAAATTACATTTTTACACATTCATGAATCATTTATGTATAGTATATTTTAATGCATAAAAATTAAACAATTGTTTCATAAAATATATAAAAATCACACACCTATTTATCGTAAAATTTCAAATTTCTTAGTCATATAAAACATAATAATTTTTTTCATGATATGGGGGAATGAATAAAAATAAAATGGTGAACTCAAATGCTCAGAATGGTTTAAGAATATAGATAATAATGATCAAATAAGAATGAAATGATAATAATAGTATAATAATATGATTTTTGTGATTGAAAACCACACCATGCACATGAATGACCATAATAATAATTCATTTAATAAATCATGGTTGTCCAAAATACATAAATAATAAATGAAATGAAATAAAATGAGGTATGTGATGATAAAATTGGAATAATTCTAGGAATTGCTGTAGAAAAATAAGAACAGAAATTATTTTCCTTAACAATAAATGTTATTATACAAGAATATAATACTGGAATAAATTTTCTCCCTAATCCATTATTGTAATCAATTTTCACTCCCAATAAAATAATTATGGAAAATATATTATACAGAACATGGTTTACCCCATATTCTAGTCATATTTATCCATTGTTATATCAATATATACCCAATTAATTGGAGGGAGATATTGTTTCAACTAGTCATATTATAAATAACATACATACTCTTTCTAAAATATTGTTAATCATTTTTCATATTAGTACTAATATAGATAATTGTGTTTCACAAAATTTTCCTCAATTAATAACCTAAGAAAAATTTAGAGCCCTGAACTAGCACTTTCAGTTTTAGAACTAAAACACGTAGGGTATTATTAAAATAAAATACAACAAAAAATTCAAATTATATTATACATTTTATGAACATTTCAAGTTTATTTATTTGAGAATTAGTCAAATTTTACATTATATTAGCGTTTATAAAAAAGAAAAATATTTATTTACATCCTTCTTCTATAGATTATTATTCACCCTTGAATACTTTTTTGTTCATGTAGTCAACTGAGAATATACATCAAAATGGGGTATATAAAATACTTGTAAGAGGATATATATGAAAAATCTAATGATGGGTGAAAACAATAATAACATAAGAAAAGGATCATGAACATGAGAGGAAGCATTAACAAAAGTATTCATATGTAGCAATGCATGAAAAATAAAACAACATGTCTTAGTTATCAACTACCACACTTAGTTGGTAACAAAAATAGAATCATGTTCACACATCACATAAATTTAACTCATGATATTAATCACTTTTCGTAATTCATTGGAGTATTATATAATTTTGGGCACACATGTCACCTTAAAATCTTCATATCACGCTATAAAATTTTTGGTACACCCGTCACATCCTAAAATTTACAATATCATGCATGAAACATTGAAAAAAATGATAAACATGAACAAAAATATAACCCATGAAATTAAATGGGTTTCAAATTATAAACCATACAATAATAAAAATTTAGTTCCAAAAAATGGTGTAATATCATTGTTGACATAGAACTACTAACCATGGGTGAAGAGTGAAACAGTCTTCGAAGAGTATAAAGGGTGTGTTTATTTACAATAAGTGTTAATTAGGAAAACATTGGGTTAGTCATAAATTCCATTAAAAAACATTTATATCCCTGAATATGAAATATAAATATGAGCTAATTTATTTTATGGAGTTATAATACAGAAAATGTTTTTAAAGAGGGGGAACCCGAAGAAAGAATGTTGGGTTCAAGAATTTCCCCTTACCATTTATCTGAACGCTTTGTTGACTTTAATATCTTATATAACCACCATTGATCCACTAATTAAAAATTACAGAACCTTTTTTTCATGAATATATTTTATTATTGTTACATTAATTCATTTTATGGGACCATGGATGTGTTATAGACTTTAAATACATTGTTCGATAATGTTCATTTTTATGATTTTCTTGATCGGTTCACATGTATTAAAAAATAGAAGTTCTCGTAGATCATGGATAAATTGCTAAGAACTGATATTACATGCCATTTATTATATTCTAGTTGATAATGTGATATTATAATGAATTATATTATATTATGGGTGGATGAATCATTAGATAAGAATTTAATGATGATCGTTTGGGTTAATTGAGGATGTTTTTCAACCACAATTAACATTTTTTGTTAAATCATTTAGAAATATGTTAATAATTTATATAAATAACATTAAATAAGATATTATACAAATAAAATAACTTGTTTCAAATATAATATTTATTTCATGAACATATCTTAAGGTGGTAGAGGAAAAAAGAAAACATGTCGTTCTTGAAGGTGATAAATTTACACCTCATGCAAAACGTTGTCCATTCTAAAATAAAACAATTGTATAAGTGGGATGGATGAAATATTATCCCATTATAATAATAAAATTAAAATATATTTAAGGTAATAGAGTTACCATACAATGTGCATGGGGATTTTTGGGGAGAGATTAAGAAATGTACTGGGAATTTAAAAGAAATTAAAGGACAATTGAGATAGGGGAATTACTACTTGAATCCTTCTTAAAGAAACATGGATTGGTCATTTTAAGAGACTGGATGCTCTTGGAAGTATATAAGTGATATGTTATTTCTTTTTATAGAGTTTAGAATAGTCTTGAATCTTTAGAGGTGTGAAAAAAATGAGGGTGTGAAGCGTGGTATTTATTGTGGAGGGGAGAGGGGTTTTCTCAATATTATATTCAATAACTTATTATTTTTCCACAAGACGAGGAATTGTGAGGCGTAAATGATTAAATATAGTAATATTTTCATTTAATCAAGAAAATATGTTCTTAAATCAGAATAACATTATTAATGCCTCTATAATTCATGAAGTTAACTTATTTTGTAAATTATCTATTTGCACGATTCAGAAAATATTCTTGTATTTTTTTGAAAAATCCCAAAAATTCACCCTATCTATTTTTTGATGGGTAGAATCAAAAAATGAGCTAAATTTTAAAAAATAATTTTTTTATATTATCAATTTAATTTTAAATTAAAATCATAATTTAATTGAAAAATATCATTTTTAGAACATTTATTTACTTATTCCAAAACATAGGAACATCCTACTTTGAATTAAATCCTTTCTATATACTACCATATGTGAGGATAAATTTTTTTTGGATAATTTACTCCTAATAAGGGTAATATTAATATTTATAATGGTATGTTGCTATTCATAAGGGAAGGTTACTATAAGGAACCAGCCTTAAAAATTACATAATATTGAATTTAATTAATAATTCACATTGAGGATCTTTTCAGGTTTAGAGTTTTAGACAATTAGGCCATAACTATTACATTACAACTTGAATATTACAAGTAGACACTAATACTCAGTATCCATTTTTTTCATAAAATAAAAACTCTTAAAAATAAACATGTCTTGTTCCATGTTTTAGATAGCATGACTTTTCCTTAATCCCATCCTTGACCCTATTCATCTTTAAGTCCTATGGAAAGAATTTCAAAAAAACATGGTATGCGAATAAAAAGATCAGTAAGGGTTATAAAATAATGAAGGAAAACAATCACACATCAATGAATACAAATAAATGAAACAATACTTTTCAATCATAACATACCTTATTAGATCATGAGATTTATGAATAACACACACAATTCATAAATCATGAAGGTTACTTATGGATTACATATCTAACATACATTGTAGCTATCACATCTACATAGGGATTTACACTTGGAATACCCATCAGGGTATATTCACTAAATATCTTAGGAGAAACATCATGTTTACCTTCATCACGTTACCTAATGCATTGGAGAGCAATCTTGGGATCACCCGCCCTAGGTTTGTCACAGAACCACAAATATATGAATACAATGCCCAATAACCATAACATAATCATAACATATAACACTTGTATAATGGAAATATAACATTTCCAAATTCAAATATATGAAATCAAGATATTTAAATAAGCAATTTATTATATAACTATTTTAAAAACCATTTAAAAAGTGTCTTTTGAATCAAAGTGTCCCATAACACATTGATGATTTTAAACTATTTATAATTTGAAAACATTAATTTCCATATAAATAAATCTGAAAACCAATTGTGAAAACATAGACATTAATGAGAAATATTTAGAAGGATAAATCATTAAAACATTTAAAACGATATTTTTTTAAAGAGTTTTTTAACTAAAAGAGAGATTATTGAATACAAATATTTGAAGAATAACATTTAATTAGAAATTTATAATATCATGAGAATAAATGGATTCATGATATAATTTTTCAAAGGACAGTATATACACCATATAATAGTGAATTGGTTCATAACAATAATAAAGTCTCATTGTAAATGTAAATTGAGATAAAATCCCTTATAAAGATGGTAACCTTATATTAAGGATAAATAAATCATATAATTATGTGTGAAAAATATAAATACAACCAATATATGTGGATATTATTTGTAAATCAATCATAGTTCTTTCACACATATTCATAGGATGACATATTCAAGAAGTAGAAGTTGAACATGAAGAATTGAAATTCGGATAAGAGGTTCCCTTGTAAAAATTTGACAGCCTGACGACATCACTTTAAAATTCATAAAATGAGTTGATGAGATAAAAAAGGAGTATCTCATCACTTGGACATAAATTTTAAATAAAGGAGGATATAGATGAACATATACCAACATAATAAGATGTAAATTAGAAGACATAACAAAACAAAGTCTTTTAAAAATAGGTGGGTGAAAGGTTCCTTTACCGATTTGGTAGCTTACCAAACATACACCACATGAAAGAAGGATAATAAAATTTATATGTAAATACTCATAAATGAAAGTATATTACAAAAATAGTACAGTTATGTGCAGTAAATACACAACATAAAAATAAATAGTGGAAAATAGACGCATGAATATCACAAGAATAAAAAGCGAGACGAAACCCTTTACGACGTTGTAATCAACTAGGTCATATGATCAAAACATAATAACCAAAAAATTATTAACATAATAACATGAATAGAAATAGAATAATGATAATTTATTTAAATTTTCATTACAAAATACACCACATTCAATAAATTAGTGTCAAATAATGGAAATCTCACAGAATTGAAAGTGAGATAAGAAAATCCCTTTCAAAAATTTGGCAGCCTAACGGCGCCTCTTAACAATTATTAAAATGAATTGATGGGTGTACTAGGGGGGCTGTAATCATATTAAAATACAAATTACAGTATGGTTAATATAAAAGAACATCCTCTAACATAAGAACATGGTGCATAAAATAAATGACATAACAAAGAGTACTTGAAAAAAAGAGAGAGGTTGGATCCCTTACCTCGTGCCTGACTTGACATGATCATTATTTAATATACTGAATAATAAAATAAACATAATTTTTACTTGATTAAAAACCTTTTTAAATTTAATTGTTCCTTTTATATCACTTATTACAATTCTATATACATTATTTAATCATTTAAGATAATAATGTTTGTTTTGTCAATATTTGGTACTTGAGTCAAAAAAGGACTTCTTATAATTACCTGATGTCCATGTGGTACAAGGTTTATTATATCCAGAATTAATTCATGATTTAGATATTATATATAACATATATATCTAGTATATACATGTATTTATAATATTACATAACATTTATAGGTAAGAAATGAAATGCACCGTTCATGGAGACAGTAAGTCGTACGTACGCATGAACGCTACATTCATTTATATTTCTTATTTTAATAGAAATAAAACATAATGATACATATTTAAGTTATAATTACAGTGTAATACCATATATAATATCACTAACTCTATCATTTATACATCCCACATAAGACATTAATGATTCCCATCACTTTGAGGGGGCGGTAGTCCGCCCTTCCTCAAATGAGATTATCATTTTTACCCACTATAGAAACCATAAACGCATGCTATAAATGGAAAATACATAAGTATAAAGAAAAAATAAAAATAATATATATCATATATAAATAAAGTTCCATCATAATGTCCACCATGAGAGGTGGTTGGAGATATTTGAACAATCATCGTTTCGTGAGGTGTTAGTTTTCCATCCACGGAATCATTATGTTCTTCATCCATTAGATGGAGGTGTGTGTTAGTGTAGTTTGAATACTTCTCATAACAGCATCCTAGTATATTGAGGATACTGGTGTTTTTTCAAAAGAAATTAATAAATGAGTTTAGTGGTTGGAGAAGTAAAATAAAAGAAAACTAATTAAGAGAAACAGTTACCTTTAATTTGGGTAACTCCCTTTGCTTTGAACCAAAGGACTTCATGAAGTGTCTTCAGCCAAAGTTAAGGCTTCTATGGGTAGGAGAGGGATTTAGGGAGATTTATTTGGAAGAGTTTGGATAAGCGAAATGGCTTTAGAGGTTTTTGGAATTGGATAGAAATGGTCTCCTTTTATAAGGGAGAGGAGGTGCTCTTTAGGAAAGTGTGAAAATATTATTCTATTATAAAAAGATATTAAGTTTCAAAAGGTCCAAAAATAATTAACGATAAATATAAGATGACTCATGGTCGAAATAAAATCATCCAATAAGAATTGTACATTCTTTGGATAATATTTTTATCATTATAATCTTATTTATTTAAATCACTTATTAATGAGGTAAACACTACATCATTATTGTGTCATAAATAATTTAAATTATTTGATATCTAGAAATTATAAAAAAATATTATCATGTAGGAAATATTATTAGATTTATAATTAATATTTATAGTCGAAAATATGACTTATATAACACCATAAAAAAATTAATTTACTAAAACATATTTTATTTTGTAATTTTTTTCTTTTCATTAAGTTAATTAATCTAAATTATCATTATCACTCCCAAGTGGCTCAATGAGGTCCCCAAACCGACCTAAAGATTCCCATGGTCATTAATGACCAAAATAATAAGGTTTTTACATGTTTTGAGGTAATATTTAATTATTATAATATCTTTTAACCTTGAAATACCCTATTTACCATTAACCGTGGTAACTAAAAGTCAAAAGTTACTATTCACCAAAAATTATTTTCATCTTATTGAACCAAATTTTACTTCTTTATGACAACAATGTATGTTGGATTTTTGAAATTAAATTATCATAAGTGGTAAAATTTTATTTAAATGAAAATTTCCATTTTTTTAACTACCACTATGTGGTTTCACTATTCATCAAAAATTGATGTTTTTCAGAAAAAATACCAAAATATCATCCTAGGGTATATTTGATAATCTAAATTAAAAATTGATGTCTATTATGAAAAATTAAATACATTAAATGGTTATTAATTAACCTTCAAATTAATTACCATTATCAAAACAAATAGCTTGTTTTTAAGAAACAATAACTATCAAAATATTGATACTTTCTTCATGTCCAATTTCAAAGTGGAATTAATTAAAATGATCCAAATTAAATTATATGGTAAAAATATATTTTAATATCACATTAAAACAATTTAAAAGGATAATATAACCATATAAATAAATTAGATTAAAAGGCACATTTGAATTAAAATACGATTTTTTCACTATTCATTAAAAATGAAGATTATCGGAAAAATTCCAAAAATTTACACAAAGTAAATTTTGATATCCCGATTCTAAAAAAGGAATTTATTTGTTCATATAAAATGTATTAAAGTGACCAAAAGTATATTTAAAAATAGTTCTCCATTAAAAGGTGATAAATCGGCCTTTTAATGTAAATTATGCTTAAAATTAGATTCATTCACATTTTAAGACTCTAACTTTTATTGGATAAATAAAAATACGTTCAAAAAAAATGTATAATAATATTTTAGATAGTTTCATTCATTCTTGCCAATAATACGTCAATGAGTTAACTACCATTTAAAATAATAATATATTATTAGTGTGCAACATAATATTCCAAAGAAACCTATTTTTCTGTATCGGGTATGCTATCAAACATAGCAATCCTTTTAATGTATAATTTATATTTAATTCAAAAATTAATAAATATGAAAAATTCATATTCTTTATTTACCTGGGATGTTACATCATTCCCCCCTTTTGGGAATTGCGTCCTCTCAATTTTAAAATATGGGCTCAGAAACTTTATTGGATGTCCCATATCAAAAAAAAGAGTCAGTAAAAAAATCACTTTAAAAGAAAGAAATAGAAGTACAGTTGTTACCCGAGTTAACCCATACTAAAATTCCATGAAAACATGGATATGGAGGAGATAAAAAAGTATCATGTTCTGATGTAGAGTGGTAGGAAACATGATTAGGGGAAAGTTAACCAAAATAAAATCACAAACATATGATGTGGGTAAATGGTCTTTGATTACCCAATAGGAAACGTAAAACAATAAAAAAAATTACATTCCTTTTCATAATTTTTGTGGAATTCAACTTCTACATATAATAGAAACATAAGGAAATATATGAACCTTCATGTAGAGTTTTATATTTTAATAAGTTTCATCCAAAAATAATCATTTTTCTAAATGATGATCATTCAAAAAGACTTGGTCACATCAAAATCACAAGAATCATCTTCTAGAGAATCACATATTACACAAAATGAGAACTATCAATTTCCCTTGTATTTAGACATTAACTAAACCCAAAATTTTTAGTAAAAGATCATATAATAACTAATAGTATAATCATTTATAAAAATAAATACTACTCTTAATCTCCAAAATTCAACAAAAAGAACCCAAGGTTTAAGAAAGACAATTAAATAAACAGTTATCAAAAAAATTCTTCAATGTAATCCAAAACAAAATCGAAACCCAATACTTTACTGTATTTAACCACATAGTCTTCCAAGGTAAATCTTAACATTCATCTCCAAATAACATCATTTACTCTTAAAGTCTCATACTAAAATGTAATTAACCTAATCACATATCCTTCATGATAGGTTAATAATTTCCATAGGTAACCCAAAGTCAACTTATTCCTAATTCGTAAGATAATATAACAAATTGGAATTAGTTATACAAACCAGGGACTTCAAGCAGTCCAGTGGTAGGTGATAAATACCAGTCGCACTTTGGTTGTGGGTTCGATTGTCATAGCTTCGTCTGACGCAATGGGTTGTCACACGGTTTGAATGTTGTCCCGTTTCAAAAACTACATAATTTTATAACATTACCAAAAAGAGATAAACTCATCAAAAAATAACCATAACATATTTTAACGACAAAGGTTATATAATAACTATCATTTTTCATCCCAAAATGTATTAACCAGTAATTTCCTCAAATTCACGGATCATATAAACCCAAATGTTTCTTTATAACTATATCCAAAAAAGAGAAGATAATTATTCCTTGAAAAAACGTTTCATATATCAAACATCAGGGTTACACATAATATAATACATATTCTAATGTAATCCCATCCTCAAAAGAGCCTTAATAATTTTAAGAATTTCTACATCCTAAATTCTACCATAACTCTTGGATTCCTTATAAGTTGACTTCTTACTCATTCAACATTATTCATGATCAATTAAAAATTCATTTCCAACTTATTCGGAAATAATTCTTTCATACAAACTATATAATGAATCATATCCTATGATTTCAATTATTGGATAACATATGTTACGAAATAATTCATACCTTTCATTGGTCATTGTCAGTTTCTTCATCCTCAATCAGAATGGGATTTGGTATTGGTAAAAAAATATTTGTATGATCCATGTGATCCCATTCCCAAATCTTCTTTGTAGGACATGTGTTTGCATAATAACCATGCACACCACATTTAAAACATTCAATTGATCTCTCAGAAAGGACTTCTTTCAATTTCCTAGAGTCAACTCGATGCTTCCTTTTTCCATGGCAGGTTTTTTCTTTATGGCCATCATTTACACATCTATAGAATCTTTTTGTCCCTTTGAAACATTTTCCAAGGTGTTTCTTTCCACATCATTGACACATAGGTTTTTGAAAACACACACCTTGATGATTATTACCTGAACTTCTGTAGGGTTTTGTTTATCGCATATAAGATTCCTTATAAAGATCACTAAGGTTCAAGTAGTCAATCGTGACTCCAGATAGTTGGTTGAGAATAACCACTAGTCTTCTCATTGCATCTCCCATATCATTTATTTTCTCATTTAGAAAACTTCCATAGTTATCTTCACATCCACTAGTACTTTGGTGCATGCTAGATCTAGCCAGTTACTAAAACCTAAAAGGTTAGTGTGTGAATGTTAGTAAAATTATCATATAATATCTCATTATGATGGTAAACAGTAATATTTACTTATTCATGTTATTATAAACTCATTTAATTTTTCTAAAAAACAATAATTGTTTCTTAAATCCTAAAAATTATGGTTCTTTCACTTATTATTATATAATATCATAACCTCTAAAGTTATCTAAACCGACCTCTGATACCAACTATAAGGACCCGACCATATACATTACATAATATTGAATTAAATGAATAATTCAAATTCAGGATCTTTTCAGTTTTATAGAGTTAGAGAATTAGGCCATAACTATTACATTACAACTTGAATATTTCAAGTAGACACCATTACTCAGTATCCATTTTTTTCATAAAATAAAAACTCTTAAAAAGAAACATGTCTACTTCCATTTTTTAGATAGCATGACTTTTCCTTGATCCCATCCTTGACTCTATTCACCATTAAGACATGTGGAAAAAATTTCAAGAAAACTTGGCATGAGCATAAAAAGATCAGTATGGGTTATAAAATAAGGAAGGAAAACATTATCCCATCAATGAATACAAATCAATGAAAACATACTTTTCAATCATAACGTACCTTATGAAATAATGAGATTTCTGAATAACACACAAAAATAATAAATTATAATGGTTACTTATGGCATCCATATCAAACTGAAATTGTAGCTATCACAACTTCATAGAGATTCATACTTGGAATACCCATCAAAGTATATTCCCTAATTCTCTTAGGAGAAACATCAAATTTACCTCTGTCACGTTACACAATGCATTGGAGAGCTATCTCAGGCTCACCCGCCCAAGGTTTATCACAGAATCACCAATATATGAAAACAATTTCCAATAAACATAACATAATCATAACATATAACGCATGTATAAATTAATGATAACACTTCCACATTCAATTATATCAAATCAAGATATTGAAATAATCAATGTTTTATCAAATCATTTTCAAAACCATTTAAAAAGTGATTTTTAAATCAAGGTGTCCCATACCACTTTGAATCTTTTAAAATAATTATCATTTGAAAACATTAATGTCCATATGAATAAATCTGAAAACCCATTTTGAAAGCATGGACATTAATGTGAAATATTTAGAGGGATAAATGTCACGAACCAACTTGGGTCGACCACGAACCGGTCACCCGAGCCAATCCACGACATGACCCGAGAGGCATTCCCGATCCTCTCGGGCTGGCGACAAGTGCCAGGGCATCAAAAAGTACACATGGGAACGATTTCGCCAAATAAAAATTTACTAAGAAGTAGAAATAAATAAACGATAATGAAATAAAAAATCCAAAAAAATAACTAACATGACCATGAATCAATCTTCTCGTGACCCCGAGAGTCAATCGTCAAACTACAACCAACTCTCATCCACGGCGAGCAAGCTCGAGTCAACCCTGCAACAAAAACTAAAAACAAGAAAACACTATAGGCGTGGGTATTAAAACTCAGTAGGCTAGCCCGATAAATCTATTTCCAAAGCACTACCAATAAAAGATGAATTTACCAACTTCAAGTTTGAAATACATTATAGAAAATATGGGTTTTCACAGACACACACTTTCCATTTTGAAAACAAGTAACAATCCATTTCCCTTTTTTAATTTAGAACAAGTTTAATGTCGAGAGAAACATGTAAATTGCATTTTTAAACATTTTGTGAACAATTTAAAAATCCATACATTAGTTGTTAGTCAAAAGGATAATCACACACAACACACCCTAAGGGCAATGGGAAAAAGTGGCACACAAGGGGAGCCATCCAAACTCGACCTTTTAATCACCTGCCACATAAAATAAATACTAAAAGAGACATGGGTTGAACCTAGGAGATCGTGAACAAACCAGAACGTACTATACATGTTACTCATCCTGAAGGCATGCCCTAACTCGATGACGTCATAATGCCCAAACGCTCGGTATAGCCCTACCTGGCCTAACCAAGGGGCCCAATCCCCTAGTGGCTTCAACCAAACTAAGGGCCACTAGCCTGTGTGTAATCTAAACTAGTGAAGCAATTGTTCTTAGAGAATTCACTCACTATGTCAGGTTCCCATGTCAACACGTATAATCATCAAGATTGAGTCAACAATGTAAAACTAGTCATGATGCACAAGCATCACAAACTCATCTCACCTAGTCAACAAACACAAAAGATCACTCCAAAGAGACTTTTCAAAACATTAATTTCATTAAAAGTACCAAGCGGGTCTCATGTACTTATTCAATACCAAATCAATTCTAAAATAACGATCAGACGTCGTCGCATCTAAAACCAGAAAACACATTTAAAATTTCATTTAGGTAAACCAAATCACCATTTTAATTCTGAAGTGCAAACATAAGGCCAAAGGGTCATTTTTACTATTGCGCAACAACTAATCAAGAAAAAGCTTTTGGTACAATTCAAGGAATAAAGAAGTTCCAATTCCAGCAAATAACTACTCTAAATATAATATTTTAATACTACTTCCAATTTGATGAAAATTAAATAAATGACAAGAAATAAGTAAATTCTAAATTCAAAGGCAAGTGCAGTGGGAACCTACCTCAACTCGCTACCCAATCACAATGACGCGACACGCCACGCACTAGAAAACAGGAAACACATGTCGACAGTTCTGATATCACGGGATTACCTCGGCAGCGCGCTACAACAAAAGTAAAACATTTAAAAACACATTATAACTGAATTAAAATAACTCTAATGAATAAACAATGAAAAACCATCCTGACGCGTTTTCAAAACATAATTTTCAGCATCTGCATTATTTACTAAGCCGCCTCAATATTTATAAAACAATTCCAAAGAATAACATATAGAAAACCACTCTTCACACACACGCGTCATTTTGAGACAATTCGCACACCAAAGTACCCCCAAAACACAATCTGCACCTCATTTATAAGTCAACAAATCATTAAAACATTTTATAAAACAATTATAAGTTACAATGGGAGACTTTCTTATCAAGAACACGCCCAGAGACAACTTCAACAATCAAAAGCACACCAAAAAACTATTTAAACCCAAAGGCACACCCAAACTCTTAAACCTAGATTTTTATTTCAAAATTAATTTTATAAACCACTGACATAGTTATTAAAATATTTCAAATGAACAAAAAAAGGTATTGTATCAAGATTTATATAATTTAATTTCGTGCAAAGTGCTCTCTAAAAATTACTCACATATCACTTCAAAAATACTATAAAAACATAATTTTCACCACTTTCATAATTTCATAACCGTGTTCCGTAATTTATAAACCAGTTCCAAAAATCATAATTTTTCATAATACAATCCATTTCCATTTTTTTCACACCAAAGCACCTTTTTAAAAAACAAACGAAAAACACATCACTGATAAACCCATGTCAAAACTACCCCCATATTCGAATAAAACTTATTACAAACATATATGCATTCTACATAACCATTTATCATGAAGAAAAAATTCGTTTCTAAAAGTAAATCCAATTTCACCACACACGCATGTCATAAAATTTCTAAAAAAACATTCCGCATCACGCCCGCACCACGCAATTAATCCATAGAACTCATTTAAATAATCAAACAAGGAAATCCAAACTCATACACTAACATAAAAGCATGGAACTAACTCAATTGATGATAAATCTCCCGAAATTGGGGCGAAGCACCATTCGCACCCCAATCGCTTGCGCAGAAGATTATAATCAACCTATAAGAACCAGCAATTGGACATTACCCCTAAAAGTTGAAACCCTTAATCTATTGTTTGGGATAAACTAAAACCCCTGAATTAAGAACAAGGGTTACCTGAGGGAGGGATACTGCCAGAGGAGGGAGCGGCGTGAGGCCGGATGACAGTGCGACTGGAGGAGGGTGCGGCTGGGGCGGCTCGGCCGAAGGAGCAGGGCGGGGTGAAGGGAGGTCGGTGGCTGGAGTCATTGGAGGCCGACAGAGGGAAGGTCGGCGGAGGGAGGAGGTGTGGCGGCAGGTGACTGGGAAAAGAGGGCGATGGCAGGCCGGTGACGGGGAGAGCATGGGGCTGGGTCGCGCAGAGCGAGGGAAGGGGAGGGGCGGCCTGCGCGCGACAAGGGAGGGGGAGAGCGTAGGGTTAGAGGAGAGGAAAAGAAAGAGTGGAAGGAAAAGGAGGAGCAAAAAAAAGAAAAAAATTAATATGAAAAATTAGAATAAAAGAAAAGGTAAAATAAAATTAAAACAAAACAAAACAAAATAATTTAACTTAATAATAATACTAATAATAAATTTGATTATTAATTATAATGGCAATAGTTATTATAAATATACATACACATATTTACATATATCTAAACATATATAATACATGTTAATGTATATATAAACCTATATAAATATATATATATAAACATACATAAACATATTGATAATAATAATATTAAAAATAATTATTATTATTATAATTACAAACATATATACATATATATATGTATAAACATATATAATTATAAACCCACGTGAACAAATTTATAAACATAAATATATGAACATACTAGACATATTATAAACATATATGCATATATATACTCATATGCATAAACACATTTACGCATAAACATATAATGTTAAGAAATATATATTTATTAGCATACGTGTATATATACACATATAAACATACATATATGCACATTACGTTAAAAAAAATTATAATAATAATAATAATAATAATTATGTATAAACATATATACCCATATACATACACATAAATAATCATATATATATGTATATGTATATATATATATATATTAATCCACTCAACGAGTGAATTTAATAACTTTAAAACTAAAAGACCGCGGGGTACGCGCGCACTGCACGGTACCCAAGAGGACTGCAAACGGGCTGTGCGTCACAACCGTATGGTGTTCGAGCACTATTCCAAACCATAAACTCATCAAAACATTAATATTTTAGACCGGGACTCACCCAAACACATGCAAAATCACCCGACGCTAAGATAAATAAAATGAATAAAATAAATAAATAAAAACAGGTGTGACAATTCTCCCCACCATAAAGCTTTCCGCCCCCTGAAAGCCATAAAAAGATCAAAACCCCAAATGAAAACAGACATTAATTTACAATTTGAAGAAATATCTAAATAACGACAACAAATAGATTCTAAAACACACCCAAAAAGGGGAGAGATAAACCAAAAGAACTCATATAATATGAACGAATTACCCGCTAAGTGTCACCCGCCCCCAAAATTGTGCCCACCTCCAGTTGATCGCTTAAAAGGACAAAGAACTTTTACAATAGTAGATCTAGGCCCAACATACACCCATCTTAACACCATTCAACAAAACTCAACCAATTCTCCATCTTCAATTCAACCTTAAATCACTACATCCGGAACAACGCCAAAAAAGACATGACGACTCTTTTGAAACCAACAAACAGGTCAAAACCACATCCAACGTGTATCTCTTAAAACCTTACTCCAATATAACACTGCAACTCTCACGCCCCAACTCCTTACCAAAAAAAGACAATAGATTTTTTTGGTTCCATATAAGTCAAACCACAACCCAACCAAAACCTAGAACAAAACTGGGAGATTGACACGGGAAGTCCGAACGGACTCCCCACCATATAAGACAAGCTAAATTGAATTTGGCGAGACCCGTGGAGGTTATTTCTACCACAAGTGTCAAGTCAGTTCTCGGAATAGGACCAGAACGCCATCACTTGAGATAAAATTCATGATCACAAGAATTTTCAACATGGGGAGGTCGAATGGACTCCCCACCATAATGCTTTATAGAAGAGAAGAATAGGAGGACTTCCCAGCATTATCACCATCCATCACTGCCCACAGGTGGGAGGGGGGGCCATGTCCAACACACCACCCCCACCCGGAAAGCATAAAGAGAGAAGCTCTTAAAAAATGAGAGCAACGACATGACCATGCAGTTATTACACATAAACTAGGCATAATGAGGAAAATGATTCCGACTATGTGCACTTACTGAGAACAACACCATGTCACAAGACTTCACCTTTCGTTGGAGTTCCCCCGACTACGCGCTAGCTTCACTCCGAGGCCTGTGGCTGGAGTTCTGATGAATGCCGCATCTTCCGGATTCGTAGTCAGGTTTATGAAACCCCAGAAGCATTACACAAGAAACAGAATATTTTTTTTAACAATCCCACATCCACAAGATCAACGGTTTAATGAGTTCCACCACAACCATTATTTCAACTGAAAGAAAAGAACACCACAAAACAGTACAGGTAACGACTACTACATCCAAGAGACATCACAAAAAGAAAACATCAAAATCATCCACTAAAATCTCCCTACTCCTGCTGACGGGCTGAGGTGACCTTCGACGACCCAGGTCTGGATTTAGCGCACTTCTTGGAAACACCTTGGCAGAATCGCTTCAAGTGACCCATACGTCCACAGGTGTGGCAGGTTTTTAGAGCACTCGGGCACACTGGCGTATTATGACCCTTCTTACCACACTGGTGACTGGTCACTACATTACACTACGAAGAAGTTTATTGAAGGCCTAAGGGCCTCTTGATTCCACTATTAGGATCACCAGATTCTGGTCGCTTCCCATTCTTCCTATCGTCATCCTCTGCACTGTCAGCCAAGATCGGGGAAGGATTTTCAACCTCATGTAATCCTGGTAACTCAGATTCATCTAGAAAGGATTGCTCCACAACATCTGAGAAAGTGGTTAGGTTGAGCTCTTCCACTTTCGATCGCAGTTCAGGTCGAAGCCCCGTCTCGAAATGTCGTGCCTTCCCGGGTTCATTTGCAACAAACCATTGATCGTAGGGAACCATGTCTGCGAAATGTCGATAGAATTCCAGTACCGATTCAACACCCTGCTGAAGACAACCCAACTCCATCCTCTTCCTCAGATTCGTCAACTCAGAGAAGTGTTGTTGAATGAATGATGACTGGAAAAAATCCCATGTCAGATCTTTCCCAGGCTTGTTCCAAGACATGGACTTCCACCATTTCCAGGTTGGGCCTTCAAGCATGAAGGTAACCAAATTTACTTTTAATGACTCAGGTAGCCCAATGAAACTGAACTTCCTCTCAATCTTCTGCAACCACTCCTCTACCTCAAGAGGACCTTCTTGTCCATAAAAGAGAGGAGGGTTCACCTTCCGGAACTCTAAAACATAATCAATAGGCTGATCAACTGGAGGATTAGCTGAGGACGCACCACTTGAAGCTGCACCTTGAGCATCCATCAAGCCTTCATGGGGGAGAACACTACGGAACAAAGAAACGAGGAACTTGATCAAAACATAATCAATACCATATTAAATTCAACATTTCTCAATGACCTTAAAAATGAAGGAAAAACCCATTCACTAAAAGTGGAAACTAGTAATGATGGGTGACTCGACCATATGGTTGGCGGCCATAACTCAGCCATACCATCGTCACTGAGAGCATTTTAGGGTGAATTATCCAGCTCCACAAGGCTTGCCAGGCCCTGCGAGCTCACAGAGCAACATTCCCAACTCCCTTTTCATTTCCCAACATAAAACGATAAAAAAGTCCCCAAAGACACTAACAAACCGGACATCTCATGGTAACTTCCGGTTCAGAACGAGAAAGGGTTCAGGATGTCCTTCTCGTTCCAACGCCTTGAGTTCGAGCTACTTTACTCCCTTTACCATGACAACTCCAAATAGCAATGGGCGTTCTGAAAAACAAGGTCCGCTAAGGAGCCGACCACTCTGATACCATTTTGTCATGAACCAACCCGGGGCGACCCCGAACCGGCCATCTGAGCCAATCCGCGACATGACCTGAGAGGCGTTCCTGATCCTCCCGGGCTGGCGACAAGCGCCAGGGAATCACAAAGTACACATGGGAATGATTTCTCCAAATAAAAATTTACTAAGAAGAAGAAATAAATAAACGATAATAAAATAAAACATCCAAATGATATAACTAACCTGACCACGAATCGAACTTCTCGTGACCCCGAGAGTCGATAGTCAAACTATAACCAACTCTCGTCCACGACGAGCAAGCTCGAGTCAACCCTGCAACAGAAACTAAAAACAAGAAAACACTATAGGGATGAGTATTAAAACTTAGTAGACTAGCCCGATAAATCTATTCCCAAAGCACTACCAATAAAAGATGAATTTACCAACTTCGAGTTTGAACTACATTATAGAAAATATGGGTTTTCACACACACATACTTTCCATTTTGTAAACAAGTAACAATCCATTGACCTTTTTAATTTAGAACAAATTTAATGTTGATAGAAACATGTAAATTTCATTTTTAAAAATTTTGTGAACAATTTAAAAATCTAAACTTTAGTTGTTATTCAAAAGGATAATCACAAAAAACACACCCTAAGGGCAATGGGAAAAAGTGGCACACAAGGGGTGACATCCAAACTCGACCTTTTAATCGCCTGCTACATAAAATAGACACTAAAAGGGAAATGGTTCGAACCTAGGAGATCGTGAACAAACCAGAACATACTATACATGTGACTCATCCTGAAGGCATGCCCTAACTCGATGACATCATAACGCCCAAACGCTCGGTATAGCCCTACCTGGCCTAACCGAGGAGCCCAATCCCCTAGAGGATCCAACCATACTAAGGGACACTAGCCAGTGCGTAATCTAAACTAGTGCAGCAATCGTTCTTAGAGAATTCAATCACTATGCCAGGTTCCCATGTCAACACATATAATCATCAGGGTTGAGTCAACAATGTAAAACTAGTCACGATGCACAAGAATCACATAATCAACTCACCTAATCAACAAACTCAATGGATCACTCCAAAGAGACTTTTCAAAACATTAATTTCATTAAAAGTACCAAGCGGGCCTCATGTAATTATTCAATACCAAATCAATTCCAAAATAAGGATCAGATGTCGTCACATTTAAAACTAGAAAACACATTTAAAATTTCATTTAGGTAAACCAAATCACAATTTTAATTCTGAAGCGCAAACATAAGGGCCAATGGGGTATTTTCACAATTGCGCAACAACTAATCAAGAAAAAGCTTTCGTTACAATGCAAGGAAAGAAGAAGTTCCAATTCCAGCAAATAACTACTCTAAATATAATATTTTAATACTACTTCCAATTTGATGAAAATTAAATAAATGACAAGAAATATGTAAATTCTATATTCAAAGGCAAGTGCAGTGGGAACCTACCTCAACTCGCTACCCAATCACAATGACGCGACACACCTTACACTAGCGAACAAGAAACTTATGTCGACAGTTCCAATATCACGGGATTACCTCTACAGCGCGATACAAAACAAGTAAAACATTTAAAAACACATAAACACTGAATTAAAATAACTCTAATGAATAAACAATGAAAAACCATCCTGACGCGTTTTCAAAACATAATTTGCAGCATCTGTATTATTTACAAAGCCGCCTCAACGTTTATAAAACAAATCCAAAGAATAACATATAGAAAACCACTCTTTACACACACACACACACACGTCATTTTGAGACAATTCACACACCAATGTACCCCCAAAACACATTCTGAACCTCATTTATAAGTCAAAAAATCATTAAATCTTTTTATAAAACAATTATAAGTAACAATGTGAGACTTTCATATCAAGAACACGCCCAGAGACAACTTCAACAATCAAACGCACAACAAAACAATATTTAAACCCAAAATCAAACCCAAACTCTTAAACCAAGATTTTTATTTCAAAATTAATTTAATAAACCATTGACATAGTTATTAAAATATTTCAAACGAACAAAAAAATGTATTGTATCAAGATTTATATAATTTTATTTCGTGCAAAGGGTTCTCTAAAAATTACTCACATATCACATTCTTCAAAAGTACTTTCAAAACAAACTTTTCACAACTTTCAAAATTTCTTAAACGTGTTCCATAATTTATAAAACAGTTCCAAAAATCACCATTTTTCATAATACAATCCATTTCCATTTTTCACACCAAAGCCCCTTTTTACAAAACAAACGAAAAAAACATCACTGATAAACCCATGTCAAAACTACCCCCATTTTCCAATAAAACTTATTACAAACATATATGCATGCTACATAACCATGTATCATGAAGAAAAAATTCGTTTCTAAAAGTAAATCCAATTTCACCACACACGCATGTCAAAAAATTTCTAAAAAACATTTTGCATCACGCACGCACCATGCAATTAATCCATAGAACTCATTTAAATAGTCAAAAAAGAAAATCCAAACTCATACACTAAATTAAAATCATGGAACTAACTCAATTGATGATAAATTGCCCGAAATTGGGGTGAAGCACCATTCACACCCCAATCGCTTGCGCAAAAGACTAAAATCAACCTATAAGAACCAGCAATTGGACATTACCCCTAAATGTTGAAACCCTTAATCTAGTGGTTGGGGTAAACTAAAACCCCTGAATTAAGAACAAGGGTTACCTGGGGGAGGGATACTACTAGAGGAGGGCGCTGCGGGAGGCCGGATGACGGCGCGACCGGAGGAGGGTGCTGCTGGGGCGTCTCGGCCAAAGGAGCAGGGCGGGGCGAAGGGAGGTCGGCAGCTGGAGTGGGAGGAGGACGGCGGAGAGAAGGCCAACGGAGGGAGGATGTGCGGCGGCCGGTGACTGGTAAAGGAGGGCGATGGCAGGCTGGCCACGGGGAGAGCAGGGGGCCGGGTCACGCACAGCGAGGGAAGGGGAAGGGAGGCTTGCGCGCGACAAGGGAGTGGGAGAGTGTAGGGTTAGAGGAGAGGAAAAGAGAGGAAGGAAAAGGAGATGAAAAAGAAAAGAAAAGAAAAAAAAGAAAAAGAAAAATTAGAATAAAAGAAAAGGAAAAATAAAATTCAAACAAAAAATATAAAATAATTTAACTTAATAATAATACTAATAATAAATTTTTTAATTAATTATAATGGAAATAGTTATTATAAATATACATACACATATTTATATATGTCTAAACATAAATAAAACATGTGAACGTATATATAAACCTATATAAATATATATATATAAACATACATAGACATATTGATAATAATAATATTAAAAATAATTATTATTATTTTAATTACAAACATATATACATATATATATATAAACATATATATATAAACCCACATGAACCAATTTATAAACATACATATATGAACATACATGACATATTATAAACATATATGCATATATATACTCATATGCATAAACACATTTAGTCATTAACATATAATGTTAAGAAATATATATTTATCAGCATACGTGTATATATACAGATATATACATACATATATGCACATTAAGTTAAAGAATAATAATAATAACAATAATAATAATAATGTATAAACATATATACCCATATACATACACATATATAATCATATATATATATGTCTATGTGTATATATATATATTAATCCACTCAATGAGAGAATTTAATAACATTAAAACTAAAAGACCGCGGGGTACGCGCGCACTGCACGGTACCCAAGAGGATTGCAAACGGGCTGCGCGTCACAACCGTATGGTGTTTGCACACTATTCCAAACCATAAACTCATCCAATCATTGAAATTTTAGACCGGGACTCGCCCGCACACATGCAAAATCACTCGATGCTAAGATAAATAAAATAAATAAAATAAATAAATAAAAATAGGTGTGACAATAAATGTTTAAAAAATTTAAAACGATCTTTTTGTTAAAGTGTTTTTTAACAAAAAAGGAGATGCCTGAATAAAAATAAATCAAGAATAAAATTTAATCAGAACATTATAATATCATGAGAATGAAGGGATTACTGATATAATATTTTAGAGGATAGTATTTATACCATATAATAGTGAATTGGTGCATAACAACAATGAAGAATCAATGGAAATGTAAATTGAGATAAAATCCATTATAATGATGGTATCCTAAAATTAAGGATAAATCAATCACATAATTATGGGTGAAAAATATAAATACACCAAATATATGTTCTTATTAAATGTAAAAAAATAAGAGTTCATTCACACATATTTGAAGGTGGACATATTCCTGATGTACTTGTTGAACCTGATGAATTGAAATTGTGTTAAGAGTTTCCCATGTAAAAATTCAATAGCCAAATAGCATCGCTTTAAAATTCATAAAATGAGTTGATGAGATAAAAAAGGGGAATCGCATCACTTGGACAGAAATTTTAAATCCATGAGGATATAAAAGAACATATCACAACATAATTAGATGTAAATTGAAAGACATAACAAAACAAATTGTTTTAAAAAGTGGAGGGTGAAAGGTTCCTTTACAGATTTGGTAACTTACAAAACATACTCCACATGAAAAAAGGATAATACAATGAAGATTTAAATACTCATAAATGAAATTATATTACACAAATTGTACAATAATGGGAAGTAAATACACCACACAAAAGTAAATAGTGGAAAATATATCGTGAATCTCACAAGAATAAAAGTGAGACAAACCCCTTTACCACGTTGTAATCAACCGAGTCGTATGAAAATAGTTAATAACCACCAAATGATTCACAGAATAACATGAATATAAATAGATTAATGATAATATATATCAATTGGAAGTACACAATACAACACATTCAATAAATTAGGGGCGAACAATGGAAATCTCACAATATTTAATTTGATATAAGAAAATCCCTTACAAATATTCGGCATCCTAACGGTGCCACTTAACAATTCTTAAAATGAATTGTTTAGAGTAATAGGGTGTATCTACTCATATTAAAATACAAATTACAGTATGGTGATTATAAAAGATCATCCTCCTACATAATAACAAGGAGCACAAAAAAAATAACATAAAAGATAGTACTTGAAAAGAAAGAGAGAGGTCAGATCCCTTACCTCGTGTCCAACTTGACTCGATCGTTCTTTAATCTCCTAAATAATAAATTAAAGATAATTTATACTTTCTTAAGAACCTTTTTCAGGTTTATTATTCTTTTTATATCACTTATTACCATGTTATAAACTTTATGTAATCATTTATGTTAATAAAGTTTGTTTTGTCGATATTTGATACTTGAGTCAAAAATGGACTTCTTATAATTACATGTTGTTCATGTGGTCAAAGGTTCATTATATCCAGAATTATATTCTGGATTTCGATATCATATATATCATATATATCCAGTATATACATGTATTTATAATGTCACATAACATTCAGAGGTAGGAAATGAAATGCACCATTCATGGAGATGGTAAGTCGTACGTACGCATGAATGCTACTTTTATTTCAAATTATTATTTTAATGGGATTAAAACATAATGATACATAGGAATGTTTTAATTATAGTGTAATATCATATATAATATCAATAAATATATACTTTATACATCCCACATAAGCCATTAATGTGTCACATCACTTTGAGGGGGCGGTAGTCTGTGTTTCCTCAAATGAGATTATCGTCTTTACCCACTATGGAAACCATAAATGTGTGCTATATATGAAAAATACAGAAGCATAAATATAAAATAAACATAATATATATCATATATAAATATAGTACTATCATAATGGCCACCATGAGAGGAAGTTGGAGGTATTTGAACAATCATCGTTTCGTGAGGCATTAGTTTTCCATCCTCAGAAACATTATATTCTTCATCCATTAAATGGTGGTGTGTGTAATTGTAGTTAGAATCCTTCTCATTAAAACATACTAGTATATTGAGGATAGTGGTATTGTTACAAAATAATGTAATAAAAGATTTTAGGGGTTGGAGAAGTAATATAAAATAATACAAATTAAGAGAAACTGTTATCTTTCATTTGAGAAACTTCCTTTGGTTTGAACCAAAGGACTTCTTGAAGTAACTTAAGCCTAAGGTAAGACTTCATGGTGGAGGAGAGGGATATATGGAGCTTAATTAGGCAGTGTTTGGACGAGCCAAATGGCTTGAGAGGTGTGAGGAATTGGATATAAATGGTCTCCTTTTAAAAAGGAGAGGATGGGCTCTTTAGGAAAGTGTGAAAATAATATTTTATTATATAATGATATTCGTTTTAAAAAGGCCCAAAAATAATTAAATATAAAGATAATATGACTCATGGTCGAAATAAAATCATCCAATCAGAATTGGACATTTTTTGGATAATATTTTAATCATTTTAATCTTATTTATTTAAATCATTTATTAATGAGGTAAACACTGTACCATTATTGTGTCATAAATAATTTAAATTATTTGATGTCTAAAATTTATAAAAAATAATATCATGTAGAAAATATTTTTATCTTTATAAGTAATAATTTTAGTCGAATATATGACTTATATAACACCATATAAAAATTAATTTACTAAAAGATATTTGATTTTTTCATTTTTTCCTTTGCTATAAGTTAATTAATCTGAATTTTCATTATCACTCCCATGTGGCTAAATGAAGACCCCAAATCGACCCAAAGATGACCATGGTTATTAAGGACTCAAAAAATAATGTACGGAAAACTTTGAAGGTAATTTTGAATTATTATAATATTCTTTTAACCTTGAATTACCCTATTTACCTTTAACCGCGGTAAATAAAAGTCAAAAGTTACTATTCACCAAAAATTATTTTCATCCTAATGAACCTAATTTTACTTATTGATGACAACAATGTATGTTGGATTTTGAAATTCAATTCACAGAAGTGGTAAAATTTCATTTAAATGAAAAATTTTATTTTTTTAACTACAACTAAGTGGTTTCACTATTCATCAAAAATAGATGTTTTTTAGAAAAATAACAAAAATTCAGCCTAATATATATTTAATATTCCGAATTCAAATATGATGTCTATTATTCCAAATTAAAAACATATAAGTGGAATTAATTAACTTTAATATTAATTACCATTATAAAAAATAGCATGTTTTTAAGAAACAATAACTATCAAAAGATTGGTACTTGTTTATGTCCAATTTCAAAGTGAAATTAATTTCAATGACCTAAAATAGATTAAATGGAAAAAATATATTTTTATCTCAATTTAAGACCAATTAAAAATATAATATAACCATATAAATAAATTATATTAAAAGGCACTTTTTAATTAATATACAATATTTTCACTGTTCATTAAAATTAACTTTATCGGAAAAATTCCAAGAAATTACACAATGTAAATATTGAAGTACCCAATATAAATAAGGATTTTATTTGGTCATATAAAATGTATTAAAGTGAAAAAATCTATATTTAAAAAGGGTTCTACATTAAAAGTTGATAAATTGGCCTTTTAATGTAAATTATGCTTAAAATTAGATTCATTCACATTTTAAGCCTCTAACTTTTATTAGATAAATGTAAATACATTTAACATACATGTAAAATCATATTGTAGTTTGTTTCTTTCATTCCTTCCAATACAATTTGTAGTAGTTAACTACCATTTAAAATAATAATATATTATTAGTGTGCAATGTAAGATTTCAAAGAAACCAATTTTTGAGTATCGGGTACGCTATCAAACAAAGCAACCCTTTTAAAGTAAAATTAATATTTAATTCAAAAATTAATAAATATGAAAATTTCATATTCTTTATTTACCTGGGATGTTATGGTTACTATTCATAAGGGTAGGTTACTATTCACCAAAAGTTATGTTTATTCAATCAGACCCCAAAAATCATCTTGGATTCAACCATGATTGTCAGATTTTCAAATTTTGAAACATGGATGTTGGAAAATTATGTTTAATGGATAGATTATAAATTCCACATTGCATTTATTTGTTCAATTAAGTACATAGTGTTCCCTTTTCAAATATTTGAATGTTACATTGTACCTCGTGAAATGAATTGTTCCCTCGTAATTTGTTCATTGTACTTATAATTATGAATTTATATATTTAGGTGTAAGGGAAAAAATTATTACCTATAAATAACTAAATGGAAGTTTATAAGTATATTTTAAAATGAAAACGTTTAATCTCCAATGTTGTCTAACTCATTCCTCAGATACCAACTGTAATTCCCTAAACCCAAACTTTCATGTTTAGTACTAAAACATGTTGTATATTTTATTATATAAAAGATAAAAAACTATAATACATTTGAGGACCTTTTCCGGTCTAGGTTTTGGAGGATTTGACAAATATTACATTAAATAAGAGTTTACAAAAACATAAATTTTCATTTAATTCCTTCTTCTCCAACTTCTTATTGTCTCTTGAATAGTCATTAGTTCATGTAGCCACCTAAGGATTTATATCAAATGGAGTGATTGAAAAGACTAGTAAGATGATATATATGAAAAATATAACAATGGTTGAAAACTATCATAACATATGAAAAGGATCATGTACATGAGAGAAAGAATTAATAAATGATTTGAACCGTGGAAATGAATAAAAAATGAAACATCATGTCTTTGTGGTAAACTACCACACATAGTCGTGAAAAAATATATAATCATGTTCACCAATAATTTAAATTTTACACTTGAGATTAATCACATTATCCAATTCATCATAGCACTGTATAATTCTGGTCCCACATATCGCATTCAAACATTTATATTGTGCTCTATAATTATGGTCACACCCATCACATCATAACATTTACATTATCATGCATGCCACATTAGGAATATTTCAAACATGAAGATAAAATAATAACCCATAGGTTTTAATGGGTTTAAAATCATAAATAATATATTCAGAAACATTTGGCTCCTGAAATAAATTGCTAATATTATTCTTTATATAGAACTATTAACCTTGAGTGAAGAGTGAAACTGTCTTTGAGTAGTAAAAAGGGCGTGTTTATTGGAAAGCAGACTTCTTTTGGAAAACATTCGTTTATTAATCAAATAAATTCTAAAACATGTATATCCACTAATAGGTAGAAAATTATTATTAAAAAGTCTTCTATGGAGTTACCATTAGAAAAAATGGAGTGAAAGTGGGATAACCTTATGAAATAATGTTCAGTTTGAGAATTTCTTCTTACCTTGTATCTGAATGATTTCTACAGATTAATGACATATATAACAATATAATATTCCTTAATTAAAAATGAAAAATCCATTTTTACATGAATATGGTTCATTAGGATTTCATTTATATATTTTATGGTGTTTTCGACAATTTATAGAGTTTAAATACATTTTTTAGAAATTTGTGTTTTTAGGATTTTCTTGAGCAGTTCACTCGTATTAATAAATAGATGTTCATGTAGATCATGGATAAAAATACAGAACTGATATTTCATATTATTAATGATATAAAATGAGTTTAAATTATCTATTAATTAATTATATTATATACAATGTGGATGAATCATTAGATAAGAATTTAATGATTGTCATTTGGGTTAATTCAGGCAGTTTTTTTGACCAGAACGAAATTTATTATTTAATAATTTATTAATATGATCAAAAGTTATATCCCTACTATTAAAAGGGATATTATAAATTTAAAATAATCTGTTTCAACCATAAAATTTTTTTCATTACCATATCTGATGGCTGTAAAGAAAAAAAACATCTTTTTGTTGGTGATTCTATTAAGACCTTAGTAACAATGTTTCCCTTTATAAAATTACATGAAGAGGGAAAGTGGGTTATATTATATATTATCCCATTATGATCATAAAAATAAATTTTATGTATTATACTGGAGTTACAATACCTTGTGTATAAGTATATGTGGGTATAAATTATAAAAATTACTAGAAATTGAAAGGAAATTAAAGGAAAAGAGAGGGGGGGATTTACCTCTGGAATCCTCATTATGGCTACATGGACTTTTCTTTTTATGTGACCAAAATCTCATTGAAATGGGGTAGCAGATATTTAAGATAAACAACTTTTCCAAATATGTACATCCTAAATATAAATTTGAAATTAATTATATCATCTTAAATATATAAAATTGTGAAATAATAATTTTTACATAAGTGAGAGGAAAAAAAGAATTTTTTATAATCATATATTTTAAATAATTAAAATGGATTTATTCATATCTTATGCTTATAAAAATATTTCATTACTATTTAGAACATTTTATCAATTAATAAATACATTAAATTAATTAATATTACTCACCAATAATGATTAATATATTTTATTAATACTAAAATAAATTTTCATGAATAAATGAAATTTTTCTAGAAAAAATTCTTTTTTATCCAAATATTTTTTTAATTATAATAATTTATAAAATTATTAATTAATTTTATACATATTTATCTATACTTTTCAGTATAATATAGTCAGTACTATTCATTCCCTGAAATACAATCACGTTTCAATTACCATCATGCTAAATAATATTATTTTAATCATATATCACAATTCATTTAGTATTGTTATCATGTTGAAAGGAACATATCGATGAAATAAAATTATAGGTATAGAAATATTTCCTAAATATATTTCAGGTTTTTTAATTAATTTCGTTGTATTGGTTTTAATACACAATCATGATGGGTATTTAATTCAAATGATAGAGAGAAAACACCATTTTGATGATATGACAACCACAATAGAATATTTTGATGGACTTTTGAAATGGTTTACATTTATTCCCCTAGATCATATGGTTTAGTATTCTATTGAAATCATATATAGTGTTATTATAATATTAATATAACAAATTGAACAGAACAAATTAATTATTATGAATTTAAAACATTTTTAAAAGATAATTTTGATATATGATTTATATAGCCAAGTGCCACACAAGGGGTTCACATATTATATTTATTATGATGAAGTATGAATAAATTTTTAATTTTATTTATTGTATTAGACATAAAAAAATCAAGACCCTCTACCCAACATTTGTTAATTGTTCATTAAATAGTGATTCGTTCAATAATTATAAAAACATGTTATATTTATTTCTTTTTTTAGAGTAAAAATATTATATAAAAAATATATACTTTTATAAAAGAAATAAACACTATTAATTAATAATTATTACATTTATACTAATGAATTCCTCCTACATATTCATGTATTAAATTGGTATTTTCTATAGAAATTTCCTCAAACAATTTGTTTTAGTTTTTAATGATGATATAAACATATTTTTATGAGGAAAGAATAAAATGAATAGAATTTTATGAAAAATATTATGACTATATGAAATGGACAATTATATATAATACTTAAGTAGAATGAATTATAAATTATCTAATTAATTTTTTGTGTAATGTAATCACAGAGGGTTTCGTATTTATTGATCCATGAAAGAAAAATATAAATGAGAAATATATTTTACCAACCACAATAGTAGCGATCTGTATTTTATTTAGATTTGAGGGATACTATATATACATTTTTAGAAATTTTATAAAAATTGGAAATCCAAAAAACAATTAAAATTATAAGGGATTTATGTCCCTTGGTATAGATGAATATGATGGTAGTTTTATAGAGAAGTTGTGAAGGTTGAATAATATAGATACACTCACACAATACTGTATTTTAAAAATTTTGATGATATATATAGAGGAATAAAAGAATTGATTGAGGTGTAACCTTATTGAAAATGATAATGTTTTTGACTATTCCCTATAATAATAATAAATCTGTTAGAAAAATCAATTGACAGATGATTTTGTGAAAAAATCTATAAAATTTTACATTTTTTATAAATGAGACATATCAATAACAAAAAAGTTGTGATATATATACTATTAAAAAGCGAGTAAAGTATTTATTCACATAGAACGAGTTTATCATGGTTCAAATAAGATAGTTTGACATGATAAATTATATATCTTCACAATATAATACTAAACACGGAAGCAACCCAAGGTTCATGATGCTAAATGTATGAAGGACCACACTACACTATCTATGATAAGTATTAAAAGAGACACAATACTGATGGATATTAAATTTTGGTACATGGAAAAAGATGGATATGTGTAATATCCTATCTTAATGAAATTAAAACTCATCCACCCCACCATATAGTGATACTATAGGCACTAAATGAGGATAAATAGATATATAAGAATATAAGAAAAATTATATAGTTCTTCAATGAAAAATATTGATTTATAATACTCAATAAAAAATTTATTTACTGTCAATACCATAATTAACGAAGGATTTATTAGTTTATGCACACAAATAATCATTATATATATATATGCTATATGAAACAAGATGTACAATGATATCATGGATCAATTATTGTGGGGGAGAATGAAGAAGGATATTGGGGAGTATATTTCTTGATTCTTTTACTTAAGGAATTCATAGTTATATGGTAGAAGTACAAGGGGATGATAAAACCATTACTCCTACACATTTGGAAACTAGAGAAAAAAAACATCATTATCCCTATATAAATCCTTAAGGCCATTATATTTTATAACATTGTTTTTTTGGTTTATTGACTTATTAATTCATCACTCTTCATTACCAATTGAGAGGATTTTTGTAACGACCCAAAGTTTTTCAATGGAAATTATCTGCTTATATTTATGTCATAAAATCACATAAAAACACAGCATAATGAACTACTAAGTGATAAGTGACCTTTAAACATAATTTTGTCACTTGTGTGTTTGGAATTTTGAAAATCCAGCATACACGGTTGTCTTCAGGATGTTTTTTGGAGTCCGATAAGAAAAATATAATTTTTTGGTGAATATTAACCTACCCTAATTAAGTGTAACGCATCTTTATGAATAGCGATATACCTTAATAAATATTAACATCACCAATGATATTATAAAAATAATATTCATGTTGGAAGTTCAATATACCAATGTTTTAGAATGAGTTAATTCATGTTTTAAATCTGGTTTTTGATAATAAAATATTATTTTAATTAAATATTAAAATAACATATTAATAAAATTAATTTTGAAAAATGGGATTCATTTTTGGATTCTACACATTGAAAAATGGTTAGGGTGATTTTTTGGGATTTTTCGGAAATTCATTAGTTTTTGATGAATAGTAAAATACGTTAAATAACAATAAATGCTAAATACTGTATCATAAGTGATTTATGGATGATGTAAGATAATAATCCCAAATCATTATTGATTATTTTTGTATATTTGATGATAATTCTCAATTATTCAGAGTCTTGGCCTTAAATACTAAACTAATACTTTAAATAATGGGAAAAACATCCCCTCCCTCAGTATAAATACCCACTCTCCTTACCTCTTTCCCACACACCTCTCAAGCCTTGTGACTATCCCAAAATCTGCCCAAAAATCCTTCCAAGCAACTTTCCCATGTCCAAGGCCTGATGTTATAATCAAAAGGCCAAAATCAGAGGCCTTAAGAGGGATCTCAAAGAGAAGAGATCAAAGTGTATGGATCCCCTTTCATTTTCTAGTGTTTTGTTTTCAATTTCATTCTTTTCTTATACCCTCTTCCCCTTCCCTAATCCAAAAAGAATGAAAGATCCAGAATCTAATATATTCTAGATTTTAATAACGATTAATTAAAAATTCAAGCATCATACTTCTTCTCCTCTCCCTCACATTCTAATATTAAAACATTTTCTGTGATCGACATCATGGATAATGTGTTTTCAATTTCATTTATCATATTTGATTCTTCTCATGAAACCATTTATGTTGCGGTAGACCCAGATTATTATGTATGGCATATATCCTATTTATGGTTCTAGAATCTTTATACACTCATGATATCAAATAATAATAAAAAACAAGTTAATTATGGGTAGAATCGCTAAAATTCATTCAAGCGTTTACCATTAATGTCTTATGTCATGGTTCTCATTCACTACAATTAACCAAATGAATTTTGTAACTTTATAGATGTTCACTAATTCTATATAACATCTATTCTAGATAACCAATTTCATCTTACATTTTTTTCGAGCCTAAATACAAGTGAACTTCAAATTAAAACCAAGGAAACCAACAGACTCGAACCATGAAATTGAACATTATAATCAAACAAAATGGGTATGAATGAACATAAAAAGGTCATAATAAATATTTTACATGTATATAAGGTTATTTACATGTATATAATGTTCTGGACCTATTGATTAATAATTTTAATTTTACTATTCTGGTCATTAATATCAAGTGGAGAACACCACCTGATTTAAGGTATGGGATCCTATCCTTTTTAATCATAATCAAGATTTATCTCTATGCTATACCTTTTTGTGAAATAACAAGTAATGGGGTACATTTTTACGCCTTCCCCTTACTGTTCAAATGTTTCATAAGTGATGAGAAACCCCTTGCCTCTCTCATCAATCCCTCTTAATTATAATGATATCATGCCAATAAACCATGATGGATTCTACCCAAACATCCTTTATTCCATAGTGTATCTCTATCATTGTTTTTGTTGTTTTCCATTAGTTTATTTAGAACTTAAAAATTATGTTTATATTCTCTAATATCATGTTCCATGATCCACCTTTCACTCTCTTTCGTGGTTATACATGATTATAAGTGAATCTCTCCTCGATACATCCCAATAATCACACTTGTTTTATAGGATCTTCTCGAACTTTTACGCAATTTCAAGAGCACTCTACGTTCTATTTTATGACACCATTATCATTGTAAATTCTGTATTTTAAATATTTAATCTTCCTTGGTTCAATATGGTTTTATATAAAAGAAGGTCTTCTCTACTATTTGTAAATTCTCTATGGTATTTCCCATAAAACCGTACAAAAATGTTTTAATGCTAATGTTTCTAAAATACATCTCTCATACATTATAAATTATGTTTGACACCACTTACCTTGTTATATGCCTATTTTAACCTATGAATGTCCATGTTTTTCTAATTCATTCCTTATATGGACACTTTAATGATACACCCATTGGTTATGATTGATGTCACGATTGTGGTACCCAATTCTTTTCATGGGTACCCTCATGTTTTGGTATGGTTGAATATGTGTGATTGTATCTCTGGTAAGAATATTTATGTGGGAAGGATATTCATGAATATGATGAGATGGTTTCACCCATATAGTGTTGAAATGCATTGGGTAAAGTTAAGTGTCAAGAGATGCGATGTGAAGTGGGATTTGTGATTAGCCTTGACACGTACTAAAAATGGAAACGAGATTGGAAGTTAGCCTTGACCTGTACTAAAGATAAGATTTATGATTCTGCCACATTTATATGATTCCATTTTATATGTTCCCATGCTTATATTAAATGATTTCATAAGTTTCATTCTTTGGATACCATTATGTAATGCCTCTTAATTCATGTTCCTGAGGTGTATCCATATGTTCATTCCCATACTGAGCATTTTAGCTCAACCCTTTGTTCATGTGTTCCCTAGGGTACCCTATGCAGATGTAAGGGCTCAAAGGAAGTTAGGATCTCATTATGGAGATTAAATAATGAATCGTTTTTTAGCCCCATGTTTTATGATATATGTACCTAGTCTTCCAAGAAACTATTCTTAATGATCCTTGGATTGTACGATAATGGTTATTTATACTTGAAATAATAAAATTTTTTATTTAAAAGGCATGGGTCACTATAGATGGTATCAGAGGATAGTATAGTTAATTTTAGATATTAGGAAATGAACACATTAGTGAGAACCTTAAGGATGAGACCATGTATAAGAAAATAATCTTAAATTTTGGTGAGTATAGAGTAAGTGGTTAATCAAGAAAATGCATCCCTGTCTGGATATGATCAGGTAGAGGTAGCTCTGGCACAGATGTATCTAGGGGTAAAACACGAAAACACCACTTTGAGTTAGAGTCTAATGAGAACTGGTGCACAACAATGGGCCTTGCAGCACTCTTGGTTACGACATGCTTGAAGGGTATGATTTAGAAGATTCACATTCTTAGTACAAATCATTATTAAGGGACAAAAAGAATCCCATGAGAATATAAGTTAAGGAATAGATTGAGGATAACATAGATATAATCCTAAGGAATTAGATGTTAGTATATACTTTATCTTCATCAGTTCATAATTTAATATTAAAAGTTTTTTTTATGATCAATAGCTAAGTATTCAAGGCCTATAATGATACGTTATTTTTAATAGTTAATTTTAGGAAATAGAAGAACGCGTTCCAATAACCAGTGTTAGAGGAAATGTAATGATTTCCCAAATAACATGCTTGATGTGACAGAAGCTGGTGCTCAAAATATCATGGAAGTACATTCTCAACTGGAAAGAGTTATGAATAATAACTTGAATCAGGTGGTACGTCCCCCTCCTTCAATGAAAGAGTATGTTTCCATATAATCCTTCATGTGGTAAAGGAATCCAATGTTTAGCAGGTATTTTGATCCCATCATCACAGAACATTGGATTAACTCCAATGAAATGATGTTCTCTTTCCTCTAGTGCTCGGAAGAAGAGAAATTTGTACTAGTAGTCTATCATTTTGATGGGGAAGCTGATCAGTGGTGGACAATAATCAATAATACGAAGTCCCAAGTGGAAATTGATTCCCTAGAATGGGAGGAATTCAATAGGATTTTTTGCAACAAATATTTTCCTCAAACCCTCCATCTCAATATGGCATGAGAGTTCCATGGACTCAAGGAGAAGGAAGATGATTCCATTGGGCATATGATGAAAACTTTTCTAGGCTTGCAAGGTACTCCTATGTATTTTTCATGAACACCAATAGTAAGGTGGATCACTTCATTAGAGGACTAATGTCGAGTCTACAAAAAGTTTTGGAAATTCAAGAATTCGACACCTATGTGGAGATTGTCGATTGCACCCTCAAGGATGAAAAGGATATTGGAGACTCTCAGTGGTCTCATGAGATAAGTGATAAGAAGCAAAAAATGGAGAACAACATGGGTGGTTCATCACACATATCTCATAATAGAATGAATCCTCACTTTCCCATGTGCAAAAATTGTGAGAATAAGAATCTTGGTGACTATCTCAAGGAAACCAAGAATTACATAAAATGTAGAATGTTTAGTCATATGCCAATGAAATGCCAAAGGGATATGAAAAATCCCACTAATGTTGAAGAAGAATGGAAGGTTCAAATCAACACTCAGCCTAAAGTTAAGTGTTTTAATTTCAATGATCTTGGGAATTATGCGAACAATTTCCCTAAGTTGAGGGTTATCGGAGGCAATCAGCAACAACCTACAAGGAAACAAGGAAGGGAATATTCTATCACTATTGTTGAGGTGGAGTTGGAAAATAATGTGGTGATAGGTACTCTTGTTATTCATTGAAGAATAGTGAAAATACTATTTGATTCCTGTTAAACGCATTCTTTCATATAAAGAAAGTTTAGTAGAACTACTCAAACACCACCTCAAAATTTGGAGGAAAAGTTATCTGTGAGAACAACGAATGGGGAAATTATCGAATAAATGGTTTATAACTCCTCCCCGGTTATTGTTTATGGATTTAACCTCTATGTGAATCTCTTCATACTTTTTTAGTGGAGTTTAACGAAATATTGGGCATGGATTGGCTATCTCTGTACCAAGCCAACATCAATTTTCAGGAAAGGGAAATCTCTTTTCACATCCTGAAGAATCCTTTGATTCTATACAAGTGAAATGAAGAAGATGAATCTCCTTTATAATCATCATCTCACTGTTGGATATTGTTTCATTATGTACATGCATACCTATCTCGAATGATTGAGACAAAGAGAGAATCATCGTTGAAGTCGAGCCCATCGTGAGCGATTACACTGATGTATTCCCCAAAGAGTTTCCTGGTCTTCCTTCTGACAGAGTGGTTGAGTTCTCAATTGAAATTATCCCTCGATATCTGCCTATCTAAAATAAACCTTACAAAATAGCCACTGTAGAGCTGGAAGATTTTATGAAGCAGTTACAAGAGAATATAGAGAAAGGTTTTATATGCCTGAGTGCTTCACCGTGGGGTGCTACAGTACTCTTAATCAAGAAGAAGGATGTATCAATGTGCCTCACCATTGATTATCATGAGATCAATAAAATCGAAATAAATAACAAGTATACCCCTCCATGGATAGATTATTTGTTCGATCAGCTTCGTGGGGCCAGTAATTTCTCTAAGGTGGACCGTCGGTCGGGATATCACAAAATAATGGTGAGGAAGGACGATATTCCCAAGACTACCTTTTGAAAGAGGTATGGAAACTATTAGTTCATAGTGATGCCCTTTAGACTCACTAATTTTCCATCAATTTTCATGGATTTAATAAATAGGGTCCTAAGAGATTACATCGAAAAATTAGTGGTGGTCTTTATTGATGATATTCTGATATACTCCTAGGGAAAGGAGGAACATGTGGAGAATTTGGAAACTGTGTTAAAGTCTTTGCAAAGGGAGAAGTTGTATGAAAACTACAGTAAATGTGAGTTCTGGATGGAGGAAGTATTATTCTTGGGGAATGTTATCACCAGGAAAGGGATATCTGTGGACCCTTTTAAGAAAACGTCTATTGAAGAGTGGTCGAGGTCAACATCTGTAATGGATATCCATAAATTTTTATGTCTAGATGGGTATTATTGAAGATTCGTGAATAAAATTTCTTGATTGTCAAACCCAATGAACAAGCTGACATAGAAGGGAGTAAAGTTCGTTTGGATACCGGAATGTGAAGTCTGTTTCAAGGAGTTGAAAAAGAGCCTTATCACTGTGCTGGAACTCACAATACCTTAAAATAGAGAACAATTTGTGGTTTATAGTGATGCTTTTATGAAATTAATAGGTAGTGTGCTAAGGAAAAATGATAAAGTTATAGCCTATACCTCATGGAATCTGAAAACCAATGAGAAAAACTATCCCACGCTTGATCTGGAGATGGTGGTTTTGATCTTTGTGTTGATAATATAGAGGAATTACCTCTATGGGGAAAATGTGAGATATATACTGACCACAAGAGACTCAATTATATATTCACATAGAAAGATATTAATATGCGCCAATGAAGATAGATAAGGCACATCAAGGATTTTGACTGCTCAATCAATTACCATCCTGGGAAGCCAAACAAGGTGACAGATACTCTATGTTGAAATGATACTGCATCTTTATCCATGATGAGAAATGAAAAGGATCCAATCATCTTAGATTTGAGAATTGTTGACATGGGAATCAACAAGGGAGGAACATCATCAATCGTTTCTCAAATGATTTATCAACCATCCCTCATGGAGAAAATAAAGGTTGCTTAAAGAAAAGATGTTGAAATTCAGAAAAGGGTGGAAGCTGTTAAAAATGTGAAATCCTTTGATTACAAAATTGATGAGGAATGAGTTTTAAGATTTGGGACACGATTATGTGTACCATGTGATCTATAGATAAAGAAGGAGCTATTGAATGATGCACATAGATCGACCTTCTCTATCCATCCTGGGATTTCCAAAATGTATAGTGATCTCTAAGAACAATTTTGGTGGGATAACATGAAGATGGAGATTGTGGAATATATATCAAGGTACATGATATGTTAGTAAGACAAAGCTGAGAGACAAAAGTCCAAAGGTATGATGAAGCCCTTGCCTATTCCCATGTGGAAATGGGAAAATGTTACTATAGATTTTTTACGGGTCTCCTGAAGATCTATAAGGGAAATAATGTGATATGGGCTGTGGTTGACTGACTCACCAAGACATACGATTTCATCGCTATTTGAGAAGATCTATCACTTCAATAACTTGTAATGTTATATGTGAAGGATGTGGTGAGACTGTACAATATTCCACTACCAATTGTCTCCGACTACAATCCAAGGATTACATATAAATTCTAGTTGAGTCTTCAACATGATTTGGGTACTGAATTGAGTTTCAACACGACCTATCACCCCTAAACTGATGTCCAATCTGAACGGACTATTCCGATGATTGAAAGTATGCTAAGAGGCTGCTCTCTATAATTCAAAGGTGGTTGGGATTAGCATCTCCCATTGGTTGAGTTCTCATATAACAATAGCTTCCACTCAAGTATTCAGATGCCTCCATATGAAGCTCTGTATGGAAAGCGGTGTATAATTCCAACCTGTTGGGATGAAGTTGGAGAAAGAAAGCTACTTAGACCTGATCTTGTTCAAGAGATGATAGAGAAGGTTCAAGTCATCCCGGAACCCATCAAAGCTAATCAAAGTCAGAAAAAGATCTATGTTGACAACCTTCAAAGGGACATGGAGTTCGAATTTGGAGATAAAGTCTTCAATAAAATGTCTCCATGTAAGAGAGTCATGTGATTCTTGAAGAAAGGGAAGCTAATCCCAAGCCATATTGTCCCATTTGAGATCCCTGACCGCATAATAACCATGGCCTAACGGCTTGCACTTACATAAAATATGGATCGTGTTCATTATGTTTTCCACGCATCAATCTTGAGGAAGTACATTCCTGATCCCTCACATGTAGTAAACTCAGATGTCATGCAGATGTAAGATGATCCCTCCAATGAGGAGTAGCCAGTAAAGATTTTGGATTGGAGAGATAAGGTTTTACAGAACAGGAAAACCCATCATCTAAATGAGTTTTGGAGAAACCTTAAGTATGAGTACGAAACATTGGAATTGGAGGAATAAATGAAGAAATATTCATGTACCTTTTTTTGTCTTAGTATGTAAAATGAAATTTTGAGGGAGAAATTTCATAAGGGGTGGAGAATGTAACGACCTAATGTTTTTAAATGTAAAATGACTTCATATATTTATCTAATAAAATCACATGAAAAAACAACATAATGTACTACTAAGTGATAAGTGACCTTTAAACATAAGTTGGCACTTATGTGTTTGGAATTTTGAAAATCTGGCATACACGGTTGTGTTCAAGATGTTTTTTGGAGTCTTATAGGAAAAACTAAGTTTTTTGGAGAATAGTAACCTACCATATTGAATAGTTACATACCCTTATGAATAGTGATAAACCCCAATGAATAGTAATCTCACCTATTATAGTATAAAAATAATATTCAAGTTGTAAGTACAATATACATATGTTTTAGAACGAGTTAATTCATGATTTAAATCTGGTTTTTGATAATAAAATATGATTTTAATTAAATATTAATATAATCATATTTATAATTTTTTTTGAAAATTGGACTTCATTTTTGGAATCTACCCATCGAATAATGTTTAGGGTGATTTTTTTGGATTTTTCTTAAATACATGAATTTTTGATGAATTGTAAAATACGATAAATTACAATAAATGCTAAATACTATATCATAGGTGATGTATGGATGATTTAAGAGGATAATCCTGAATCATCATTGATTATTTTAGTATATTTATTGATAATTCTATATTATTCATAGTCTTGGCTTTAAATAATAAACTAATACTTAAAATAATGTGGAAAACCTCCCATCCCTCACTATAAATACCCCCTCTCTTTACCCCTTTCCCACACACCCCTCAAGCCTTGTGCCGAACCCAAATTCTGCCCAAAAAATCCTCACAAGCTCTTTCCTCACGTCCAAGGCTTTTTGGTCTTACCAAAAGGCCAAAATCAAATGCCTTAAGAGGGATCTAAATGAGAGGAGATCAAAGGGTAAGGATCCCCTTTCATTTCCAAGTGTTTTGTTTTCAATTTCCTTTTTTTCTTATACCCTCATCCCCTTACCTTATCCAAAAGGCATGAAAGCTCAAGAATCATATATATTATGGATTTTAATCATGTTTATGTAAAACTTCAATCCTCATGCTTCTTCTCCTCTGCCTCACATTCTAAAATTAAAACACCATCTGTGATCAACATCGTGGATAATACGTTTTCAATTTATTTTATCATCATTGTTTCTGGTCATGAAATCATTTATATTGTGGTTGAACCATATTAATAAGTATGTAATATATCCCACTTATGGTTATGGAATCATTATAAAATCATGATATCAAATAATAATACAAAACATGTTAATTATGGGTAAAATTGCTAAAATTTATTCAAGTGTTTATAATTAATGTCATATGTCGTGGTTCTCTTTCACTCCAATTAACCAAATTAATTTTGTAACCTTATATATTTTCACTAATTCTATATAAAATCAATTATGGAAAACCAATTTATTCTTACATTTTATCTGATCCTAAATACAAGTGAACTTATAATTAAAACCAAGGAAACATACGGACCCGAACCATGAAATTGAAACTTATAATCAATCAAAATGAGTATGAATGAACATAACATGTTTATACTAAATATTTTACATTAATACAAGGTTCATTACATGTATATTAGGTTCTGGAACTATTGATTAATAATCTTAATATGACTATTCAGTTCATTAATATCAAGTGGGGAACACCACCAGATTTAAGGTAAGGGATCCTCCCGTTTTTACTCATAATCAAGATTGATCTCTATGATATAACTTTTTCTGTAATTACATGTCATGGTGTACATTGATAAACCTTCACCATACTTCACTAATGTTTTATAAGTGATTATAAACCCCTTATATCTCCCATCACGCCCTCTTAATTATACAGGATATCATGGCAATAAACCAGGATGGATTCTACCCGACCTTCCTTTATTCTTTCGGGTTGATCTATCTTTATTTTTTTTGTCTTTTATTTTATGTAGAACTTCAACATTCTATTTATATGCTCCAATATCATGTTACAAGATCCACCTCTCACTCTCTTTCATGGTTATACATGCTTATAAGTGAATCTATCTTCGATACTTCCCAATAAGCACACTTGTTTTAAAGGAACTTCCTAAACTTTTACAAAATTTCAAGTGCACTATACCTTATATTTTAAGACAATATTATCTTGGTAAATTATGTATTATAAAAATGAAAAACTTCTTGGTTCAATTCTGGTTTTATATAAATGAATTTTTTCTCTACTATTTCTAAAAGCCCTCAGGTATTTCCCTTAAAACTGCAGAAAAATGTTTTAATGGTAATGATTCTAAAATACATCTCACATATGTTATCACTTATATTTGACACAAATTATCATGATATAAACCTATTTTACCATTTTAATGTCCATTTATTTCAAATTATTTCATTATATGCCACTTTCATGATACACCCATTGGTTATGATTGATGACCTGATTGTGGTACCAAATTCTTTTCATGGGTACCCTTATGTTTGTGTATGGTTGAATAAGTATGATTGTATATGTTGTAAGAATATTTATGTGTAAAGTAAATTCATTAATATTATGAGATGGGTGAGCCCAGATAGCGTTCCAATGCATTGGGTAAGGTTAAGTTTCATGAGATGCGATGTGAAGCGGGAATAACGATTAGCCTTGACCAATACTAAAACGGGAAACATGATTGCCGGTGAGCCTTGACCCGTACTAAAGATACGATTTAATATTCTTCCACATTTACATGATTCCATGTTTATATGTTCCCATTATTATATTAAATGATTTCATATGTTTCATGCTTTTTATACCATTATTTCATGCCTCTAAATTCATGTGCTTGAGGTGTATCCTTATGTTAATTCACTTAGTATGATTTTTAGCTCAACCCACTGTTCATGTGTTCCCTAGGGAACCCTATGTTGATGTAAGGAATAAAAATAAGTTAGGATCTCATTATGAAGAATAAATAAAGAAATGTTTTTTATCCCCATGTTGTATGTTATATGTACCTAGTCTTTCAAGAGACTAGACTTAACGATCCTTGACTTGTACTCTGATGGTTATTTATTCTTTAAATAATGAAATGTTTTATGTAAAAGGATTGGGTCACTATAGTTTTCATAGGATCAACATTCTAGGTTATTCATTTTAAAGGTGGTGAGATTATATAGAGTGTAACTATTATTTTTATATTTTTATGACTAGATTATTTCAATAATTTTATTCAGATATCGTCAACATGAATTCAAAATATATATGAGATGTAGAACAACTTATCACTTTGACGATGATTAAATTTAAAAATGGACTATTCAAACTATTAAAGAAATATTGATATCATAAAAAATTTATTTCAAACGAGTTTGGTATTAATATCATACTATAGTAGAGGTCTAATATAATAATAGTTTCTATTATTTCATTCAAATAGAATCATATATAGAACTATATTTTTATTATTGTAAAATCATTAATATTCTGATGAATACACTAAGTAGAGTTACTGGGACTATATTTTACTATGGAAATTCCAAAGATTAATAAAATTGTTCAGTAAAATACTAAATATGTATAAACATTATATATGAGATATTTTGATAATCATTAGTGGGATTTGAAGTATGAATATAGTGACAATGTATTATTCAAATATCACTAAGGAAGATGGTTATGTGGTTTTAAAATATGAGAATATTGAACTTCATAAAAAAAACATGATTCTAGATCCACAATCATACATAGTCTATAACATATCATTATGCACTTAAACCAATTCTATCATGATTGAATTATGTGTTCCATGTATCACTTTTATAGATGTACATACTAGATTAGCCACATGTACTGAACATAGATGTTGTACAACATCTACAAGGCATATGTTGTGAGGAACATTTAATAGAGCTCTAAGATCATAGAGATTAATTAATATGATGAAACTCTGATCATCAAGATAATTTTCTCTACGGGAATCACATGATACAGGATGATTAGAGGTAATATTATGATTTAACATGGTAAAATTAATTTCGTATTTTCCCAACTAGGAAATTGTATATTGAATGTTATATTTTATGGTGGGTTATGCGGTAGAATATATAACCAAGATTTTTATTACATTAATACATTTAATAATAATTTTTATTTTAAAATGTGGACTAAAATGTATATATTCAAAATTTTATTATGAAAATATATTAATATATATGTTAGAATCCCATTGGGGAACAAATTTATAATTTACGCTAATAATCATATGTGTACTAACTAAAAATGATATAATGGGTGATATTCTATTTATAAACAAACTAATATGGATTAGGATAGAAAAATAAAACTAGTAAATAATTGAAAAATATACTTTGAAAAATTAATCGAGGGATATTTCACAAAAAACAATTAAAATTATGTTATCGTAGTTGTAATATAAAAGAATAATGGATAATATGGATTTCGTTAAAAAAAAATTATAGTAGAATCCAATAGTCTATTTTCATACTCTACATCCCAAATAATCTCATATTTTAGTTATAATATAATTCAATTCATCAAAAAATAGGTAATCCAAAACAATATTTAAATTTAAGTACCCCAAACCACACAATGGTTATGAAATAAAGATGAATATAATATTATTAATTATAGTGTAAATTAAAAAATCAAACTAAAATTTATCATAATTGTACGAATTCAATATATATAATCCCATATAATTTCATGAAAAAAACTAAAATAATTCACATCCTCGTTCTTGTCATGTGAAGGTGAAAATAATTATAGTTGTAGCATGATATGAGTTGAGGGAATACATGCATATATTTTCTATTCCATAATTGAATTCCTCAATTTCATCAGCCATGGAATCATTTTATTGAAAAAAACCTTAATATATCCCATATATCATTCATACAAAGAATCAGACTCCAAACAAGTCTTTATAGGGTGAAATTCCAATATGTTAAAATATCTCAAATTGACCACATTATTTATTCAATTTTAAGAAAGAATTATAAATATTTTAACTCTATACATTTTCATGATATAAAACTACTATGTAATTTCCCCCATGAGAATATCCTCTTAATAGTTTCTATTAATCAAACCCAAAGAAACATTATGTTCACAACATATAAGACTTATAGCTTTAGTGATACATATATAAATTAAATGAAATGGATACTATTGGGTTTCACCAAAAATTTACCCATACTCCTTCATTCCTTTATGGACAAGACAACATGATGATAACATATTGATATCATAGGAGTTTGTTTTCAACACTACCTATAAAAACAAACCATTTTTTCGATAATATTGTTCTTTTTTCACCTACATGCATTGAAATACATAGTTCCCTACGTTTAACATATATATATTTCATGATAATGAATTACATGTGCTCCAATCTAACCACCATTATAATATGGAAATAATATTTTAAACATCAGTAAAATTCCTACAAGTTAAAATATACTATGACATTGATTTATATCAGTATTGAAGGAATAATTTCACATATATCATCTTCAACCACTATATGAACTTTAATTTTCAATAATCAAAATCCCTCTATTTGAGATGATTTTATACCCTCCTGGTATTTCTAAAGGCTATTCATAATGTATTTTTTTGCGATGAATACATATTAAACCCTTCCCACATAGTGGAAGTTGATAGGTATAATGGGTTAATAACCATTCAATATATTCATTGTACCATAAGGTGAGGTTTACCCATATATAAAGATTCATCAAGGAGAATATTTTTATTATATATGGATTCTCTTGTTCTAGTATTTTCTATTACATGGTAACATTTCATACTACAAGCCATACAAATGCTTACCAAATTGGAAATATAATTTATAATCAAAATTTTCCCACATTCTCTTCTAGTATTTTATCTTCTCTATGTCTCAGTTGTATAACACATTCAGTATTAAATATATGCCTTATAATGGATATAAATACTAAAATTTTTCAGGATTGGATGGTCCAATTTTATATGACTTCACTAATTTTTACTGTGGCTGACATTCCAATCATCACAAAATTTACTCCCCCTTCATACTTTATTAATTTTATTATATTAAAATTTTATCACTTCATTACATTTTACATTAAAAATAGTGAATTACACATGAAACAAAGAGTTATTAAATAAAATTAATTAAACATTTATTAAAAATGTGTGCATGATATTGAAAAATCAAATCCCTCCACTCATAAATGATTACATCCATCCATTATAATGACTAATTATGTCAAAAATAAATCCTATTCATAAAATAATCATTCATTATTTTGAAATAAAAATAATAATTATCATCATGGTGTAAAATGTTTCGTGATTAACAAAAAAGTTACATGTTATATTTTCATTTTTTCATTAAAACTAATAAAACCTATATTATTTTTTTCCGCTTTGAATGATTTCAATTATCCTAATTTATACTCACAATTGATAATTTTTTATTATCATTCTTGTAAATTGGGATATACTACACGTTAAAAAAATTATCTGATCAAATAATGTACCTATTAAATAGATTTATTTTCCTTCCTTATTTACATATCAAAAAACCATAAGATTATTAGTAGTCACAAATATCAATTATATTAGGAAAAATATTTTAACACCTCAAGGTTTCATGAATCTTTTTTTATCGAATAGGTAAATATTATTTGAAGTAATCCATTTCGTGATACAACAATACATATATTATTTATAACATATACCATGTTAATCTTGAGCTACACATAACATCAACTTGGCATACGTTACATGCAATAATGAGTTTTTATGAAACAACATTTTATTATTTTTATTTGTTAAATTAGATATTTATAAAAATTACATTAAACATATTATAATGACTAAAAATAAATAATATTTAATTTTTATTTATTTTGGATTTATATAATTAAATCATATTTATAATAAGAAACATAATTTATTTATTAATGTATGTATTTTTTTTTGAAAATATGATTTTCTCAAAAGAGATAATTTTTATTTTCTTTTTTTAACAATATTAAATTTTTTATAATCTATTTCAAAATTTTATTTTTTAAAATAATCATAAATAATTTGTTCAAAATTTAAAAATTATCTTAGGGTAATTTTTTGGTATTTTATTGGAAACATCAATTTTAGATGAATAATGAAAAATACTGAATTTTAATTCTAAAATGCTTTAGCATAAAAAATATTTATGTAATGAAATTATAATTTTATTTTTTTAATGATTAATGATATTAATTATACATATATTAACCAAATTTTATCCATTGAGAACATTTTAGCATTAAAATTAGATATTGAATCATTCCAATAATTTAAAAAAATTATATTAAAAACACACTATCAGAACTCTTATGAAAGATTAACATTAATTTAATTTATTCCCCTTATAATATTATTATTTAAAAAAAATATTTCAAATATTGAGTTATTATAATTTATTCAATCTTAATTTGTCAGCGTTATTTTAAAAAAATATCAGTGAAAGTGAATAAAATTATTTATATTGACTGAGGGGGAAAATATATTACTAGAGAACTAAACATTATTCCTAAGGCTCAAAATGAACTAGAATTTATAAAATCCATTTTATGGACATATTATTACATTATACATCCTTTGATCATATTGGAACTAGAATTACATAGGTTAAATTTCCTTTTCAAAAATATATAAGAATGTAACTCCTCTGCAATTATGAAAAAGAACTCACCCCACCCACATAATTAATGTGCTCAAGCCATTTTTCATGAAAAAAATATTCCTAAATCATCCACAAAAATCCCTATCTTCATCATATATTCCTACCTCTATGGAAAATTTCATTCATGGAATCCCTATGTTGGTGTCCAAATGGAGTTACCCAAAGAAGAAGTAAATCTTTCCTCAAGCTCCAATGTTCTATTTTCATTATCCTCCGCTAAAATATTTTTATTATGTGATTATATAATGAATATATTATTCTAAATATACTGATATTATTATATTATAATGTTTATTCTTACAAATACAGACACATCTATCTAATGGGTAATGAACATCTCGTTCTTAGTTAAGGAAAACTACATCCTTATTTAATGATATTTTCGTTTTTTCCTTTACCTATTATCATTGATGAAAATTATAATGGAAAATCAAATTTTTAAATGATATTTATGATATTTATTATATCAATATCATTTTATAATTATTATATAAAACATATATTCATGCTTTCTATTTTTGGTAACAATGATAATTTCATTTAAAAATTGTGGACTACCGCATTCTCAAAGTGATGTGATTCACTCACACTCTACACAGAACGCATTAATAATGGGTTAAATATTTTTATATAATATAAATTAATTAATAATTAAACAATTAATAATATTTATATATATAATAAAATATGACATTTAGTTTCATTATTTAAATAATATAATGAATCAGAAACTATGATCATGTGTATTTATATCCTTCCATCTCAATGAAAGGTGTATTCCATTCCATATTTATAACATTCATAGAATATTATAAATAAATTTATATTAAATATGTATTATATTTATATCATGTATTACATTATTTAAATCAAGATATATGTTTCTGAACAAAAAGTAAAACAAATTAAGACACACACAAAATCAAATAGAATATTAAACAAAGTGTTACCATAATCTGATAGTGATGACAAGTGGCTAAAAAGTCTATATATGTGATTATATATAAAAATGAGGTTCTATGGTATATTAATAATATTTATATATTTATAATACAACATTTTTGAATGATTAGAATATGAGTTAATACATTATGTAAAGGGATTTCTAGTGTCTCTTTTTTTCTATGTGATTTAAAAATTATGCAACATTGATTTATTTTGTGTGGTAAATATAATATGAAATAATATATTCAAGTTTTTTATACAAAAATTTATGGGAATTTAGAAATCCATTTTAATATCTATCTTTCATGGGGAATAGGTTTCATAATTTTCGAAAATCGGTAATGTAGTTTTGTATCAATTTTCATTCCTTATGATGCATCCCATGAATGTAAAAAATATATGCATTTAAAAAAATTTGAAGATTTTATTATTTAAAATATTTAAATGAAAATTTAATTTAAAAATGATATATGTTTTATAGGGTTACATTATATGTTTTAATATACTTTTTCAAATTAAATATTTTTAAAAATGTTTTCATGATTCTTAATAATATTTAAATATTATTTTCAAGGAAAATGGTCTTCAAAATGATTTATTTTTAAAAATGATTTGTTATAATGTTTAAGGAATATTATAATCAAAAATTATTTGAGTAATTTTTCTTATTCTTTTATATTTTTTCAATATTTTTCAACGAAGATGATTTTTAAATTATTGTATGTTTTAAAAAGGTGATTTTAAAATGAAATTTATGCTCCATGTGAGATTTCAAAATAATTATCTTATAAGATAAAGTCATTCATTATATTGTATAATTTAAAATAAAAATTATCCAAGGATAAGATTTCTATTATTTCTAGTAATGGTCAATGTTTCGATGGATTGATGATTCAAGAAACATTACATCCATCAATTGGTTATACCATGATAAATTCTTATTAAACCTTATTTCTTTTATGAGTTAATCTTGGAAGAAATAGATCAGAAACATATAAATAATCCAATGTTTATGACATGTTTAAATTATTATGATTCCAATTTCATTTCAGGGGTTATAATATTAATAATTTAAGATCATGTGGAATACATATGTTTAATTTTCTCATGGGAAGGTTGGGACATATATGTCCCTCTAATGAATTAGTTCATGATATATATCTCATGAGCTAATTATGGGATTCAAGTGTATTATATTGATACACTATGAAATTTGGGAAAAACCAATCCACTTTGCGAATATGGAAAAACATAATACATAATGGGAATATGGGGAAACCCAATCCACTATATGATTTTGGGGAAACTTGATCCCTTTCATGGAAAGGACTATCACTGGGGATAGTGGTGTGTCCCGCCGAATACATGTTTCCCCCATGATGTTAATTGTTATGTGTTGGAAATTATCTTTGTCCTATTAAGAATTATATTAAAAGTTTTTGTATCTACCATGATTTAATATCTTATTCCTATGTTATGATTTCATGAATTATTATCTTGATTATCTTATTATTTCATGTCTTATTAACAGAAAAAATTTATTTTTGATCATGTTTACCATATTTGAGATATACAGTGAGTTATTTTATTGTCAGTATCAAAATATAATACCCTTAAGACCATGTTAATTATTACATATCTCCCTTTGTTACACATAATAGTAATCTACGATGACACATTTTTATGATTTCATTCGCAGGTCATGATGATATGTATTTTGAACTATTTTTTCGAAGAATTTTTTCAGTTGTGAAGATCATAGTGGTAGATAATGTATATCACTTATGAAATACTTTTTATGTTACCATATTTTGAAAGACACTATAGTAATAAAATCTTTGGGTGTCCATTTATTTAATATTATAATAATTCCACAAAAATAATTTATTTCATATGTTTTAAAAGGGATGTTCTATATTGTTGATATCAGAAAAATTATAATTTTAGATTTTTAAATAATGATGAGAAAATATTATTAAGAAACCTAAGGACGTGTTTATGTATAAGCCTAAGGATAAAAAATCTTCATGACTATTTGGTAAAGGTTTGATTTAGTGGTTTCAAATAAATAAATCCCTACCTATATACTACATGTGAAAGTAGTTATGGAATAGATGTATATATGGGTAAAAATCTCAGAAACACCATTTTGATCAAGAATAGATCAAAAAATTATGCATAGAAACAGCCCTTGTTGCACACCTAGTTTGACACTCTCATGTGATATTTATTAGGAGTTAAAAAAATATTCATAAACCATCATTAATGGTTTAAATATTATATGGATATGAATAACCTAGGATAAAACTAAGGATTCATATAATATATAATGAGTAATAATTTAGACATTCTATACATTATTTTTCCAAATAATGTGCTTCCTCACTATGACAACTATTTATTACTCTATGATTTTCAGTTAGTTAATGTATAGAAGTCGAAGGAACTATGTTAAAGCTAATTGTAATGGAAAATGAAACGATTTTCTTTCTGAGAATTTTAGCTACATATGATCTAAAATGAAAATTATTATTTCTATGCTCACCCATATTCATTTTGATCTGAATCAAGGTGAACCTCTAAAAATAAAAGGATGTAACAAAATTTGTTTGATCCCTTCATGAGGAAACACCCTCCTTATTATAGTGTGAATTCTTATACAAATTTTGTTGAACAATAGATCCATATGTATAATAGGATATTATCTATTCTCTACTATTCAATAATTGACAATGTCATTCTGTGTTTTTATCATTTATAAGGTGAAGTTAAACATTGGTGGACTCTAATAAAGTATATGAGGAATCAAGATGAAATTTAATACATTTACAAGGATTAGTTCAATAACTTGTTCAACAATAACTAATTTTATCATGCACCATTTATTATAATGGGAAATGAGATTATTGAGTTGAAGTAAAAGGATGACGAATTTGTTAGCACATACGAGGCTAATTTCATAAGACATGGGAGGCTTTCATTAGTAATTATCATCATATCTGAATATATATTTTATAAGATCTTTAGTGTCTTAATTCAAAATATCCTAATGGATTTTTCCATAAGATACACGACTAGCATCAAATAGATTGTCTGTTGAGAGATCAAGGATGAAATTTATGTTTGAGTAACATATCAATTTAATGATTTTAAAATTAATTATAGTGACTGAGGGAAAAAAATTTACTAGAGAACTAAACATTTTTCCTAAGGCTAAATATGACCTAGAATATATAAAATCCATTTTATGGACATATTATTTTTGTATTCTACATTGGATCATATTGGATCCAAAAAAGGTGTTAAATTCCGTTTTAAGAAATTTACAGGAATGTCACTCATTTTCTACTATAAAAAGGAACTCACCCCACACATATTTAAACAGATCAAGATATTTTTCATGGAAAAATATTCTTAAATCTACCCCAAAAATCCATAATTTCATCATATATTCCTACCATATGAAAACATTTCATCCACAGAATCCCTTTGGTGGTATCCAAAAGGAGTTACCCAAAGAAGAAATAAATCCTTCTTCAAGCACCAATGTTAAATTCCCTTTATCCACGACCAGAAATATTTTTATAATATGATTATATAATGAATATATTAATCTCAATATTCTAATATTCCATTATTATAATTTTTATTCCTAGAAATTTAGACACATCTATCTAATTGGTATTGAACTTCTCGTTCTTGTGTAGAAAAAAAGAACAATCTCATGAAATGATGTAGTTATTTTTTCCTTTACCTATTATCATTATTGATAATTATGATGGAAATTAGTTTTTTAATTTATTATTTTTGATATTTATTATATCATTATCATTTTATAATTATTATATAAAACATACCTTCAGGCTTTCTATATTCGGTAACTATGATAATTTAATTTAACGAAGTGATGACTATAACCATCTCAAAGCGATGTGATTCATTAACACTCTACATGGAATGTATTAAAAATGGGTTAAATATTTGTATATGTTATATATTAAAATATAATCAGACAATAATTAATATTTATACATATTTACACACACATATATTTCATTTAGTTTCATTCATTAAATAATATAATTAATTAGAAATCGTTTTTTGTGTACGTATAGACTACCATCTCAATGAAAGGTGTATTAATTTATATATTTATAAAATTCATAAAATATTATAAGTACATTTAAATTAAATATATATTATATATATATTATTTTTACATTATGTAAATCATGATATATGTATCTGAACAAAAAATAAAACAAATTTAGACACATGTATAAGCTAATAGAATATTAACCAATGTGTGTCCCTAACATGGAAGTAATGATAAGTGGGTAATAAAACTCAATTTATGGTATTATATATAAAAAAGAGGTTCTATGATATATTTATAATATACATATATTTATATTAAAAGAGATTTTAATGAGTATAATATGAGTCAAGTCATAAGGTAAGGGGATTTCTAGTGTACCTATTTTTTCTATGATATTTCTACATTATTTAACACTCATTTATTTTGTGTGGTAAATATACTATGAAACAATATATTCTATTATTTATATACATAAATTTATGGGTATTTAAATATCTATTTTAATATCTATCATTCATGGGGATTATGTTTAATAATTTTAAAAAATCATTAATGTAGTTTTGTCTCAATTTTTTTTCTTTGTGACACATGCAATGATTGACTAAAATCCATTCATTAAATTTATTTTTTTAAAGATTATATTATTTGAAAAATTAAATGAAAATGTATGTTAAAAATTTAATATGTTTTCCATGATACTTTTATATTTTTTAAAATATTTTTTCAAATAAAATATTTTTATAAATGTTTTCATGCATCTTTATACGAATTTAATATTCTCATCAAGGAAAATGGTCTTAAAAATGTTTTATTTGTAAATAATATTTTTTTACAAAGATTAAATGATATTATACTCAATAATGGTCTTTATAAATTTTCATTATTCGTTTATTTTTTTTAATATTTTTTAACAAATATGATTTTTAAATTATTATAATTTTTAAAACGTGATTTTAAAATAAAATTTATATTCCATGTGAGATTGAAAAATAGTTATCTTATAAGATGAAATCATTGGATATTGTAACGAACCGTTTTTTTTAGCGGATAAAATTCACAGGTTTTTGAGCTTTTTCTTTTATCAGCGGGTCGGTTTTAAAACCGAGCTTCGGAACGAGGTACCAAGTTCTGGGGCCGTTTTAAGCGGTGATATCGGACCGCGCGCGGTAGGTTTAACCATGCGGGTTAGGCGTGTGGGGTACCCCGGACATCCGGTAGCAGGCGCGCGGGCTGCACGCAGTGTTTCAGGCAGTGCGGGTAAAACCGTTCGGGTGGGTGCGTTTTAGTTTTTGTTTAAAATTAAAATAAATGAAAATAAAATAAATTTTAAAAAAACAACCTAAAACCTATCTCTCCCTCACCCCCCGCTCGGCAGAACCCTGCGACACCCCCCTCGCTTCTCCCCCGGCGAGCCGCGCGCGACCCCCCTCCACGACGCCGCCTCCTTCCCCCATTTTCTACCGGTTTTTGGCGATTTCACTCGCCGAATCACCATGGAAAGTCCGTCCCTCCCTTCTTCTCCCTATTTCCGGCTTCTTTTCGACCTAATCGGCGCCCGGTGAGGTTCGGCCGAACCCTAGGTTGGGGTTAGTTTTTGATTTTGTTCCTTTTTCTTGTTTCGCCTGCTCTAGGGTTATGCGGAAGGTCTCTCGGGACATCGTGGGTGCGGGTTTGGTGTCCGCCTCCGAAGGCGAGGCGGTTTGCGATGATTTCGGTCCGCCGGTTGGTTTCCGAGGTGAGGTTTCTACCGGTTTTTGGTTTTCGCAGCCTCTAAATTAATTTATCAGGTTGTTTTAGAGTTTCCTGGTTGGTTTGGTTTAGTCCGTTCGAGTTTTGGAATGGTTTCGGGGTGAGGTTTTGACCTTTCCCTTTGTTTTTCACTGGTTAAATTTGGGGCTTTTGATGTTTATGAGTCCCTGGTTTGTTGTTGGCAGTGCGTTGAGCTTGCGGTGTGGGTTCACCTTCGTTTTGGTTTGTCGCCAACACCCGAGGTAAGGATTTAATACCGTTGGTTGGGCTTGCTTCACTTAAATTGGTTTATCTTTGTGTCTTAAGGTTCGTAGTGGTTGTCTTATAGTGCGTTGGAGGTTTCAGTATGTTTTCGGGTTGCCGGAGTTTAGGCGACTCATTTGCGCAGGCATAGGTACGTATTTATATGTACGTGGGTTCCCTCGGCGTGCGTATATTTGTCCATGGCAGCGAATATACACACGTACGGGGCTAGTTGTCCCCATTACATATATAAAAAGTGCTTGTGCAGGTGAGTGGAGACAGGCTTATGTGTATAAGCATATGTGTAAGGATCCTCTTGCGCATGCTCATGGCCATGCAGAGCGTGTGCATAGAGGCTAGGTGTCCTTATACGTATGTGAAATCACATATGCCTCGTGGCGGAGCAGCTGCGACAGCTTTAGTTAGAAACCGCCAAGAGACAGAGTGGACGGATGGATCCACCTTGAGGTAGGGTCCCTCTCCTTGCCCTTTTAAATTTAAGTAAAGTAATAGTGAGTTTAATATTGCACTTAGTATTTTAATTATGCAAGTTTAGTTCCGATTAAATGCTTCTGTGCAAATCTTGTGAATTGCAGGAATAAGATAAAATAGGTTGTTTGGTCACTAAACTAACGATTTAATAATAAAACCCCTCTTTCGAGGTGCGCTGCCTTCAATCTAAAAATGTAGCAATACAATTCCATGATTGCCTTCCTTATTGTGTGGCTTCTTAACTTTGCTAAGTGTTGAATTAGTTTTAAAGTAAATGATAAATATCACTAAATGAATTGATTGATAAAGTAATGACATGTTTTCTAATAAAACTCCTCCAATGGAGGTGAGCTGCCTTCAAAATAAACGTGTAGTAGCAGATTTCTTTTTTTGTGATTTCTTGCTTAAAAGTCTTATGACACTTTATGCTTGACATTATACACGATGAATGGAATGCTTGTACTTGTACCATCTAATGTCATTAATCACCTAACATAGAGGCATGTTGGTGCCATATGATTTTGTTTACCTTCCATTGCTCGTGCAAGTCCCAGAATGTTGAACAAGGATAGTTAATTATGAGAATTGATTATAAGAAGTGGAGATCTGATTTGGATAACTGAACGTGAAGGATAAATCATGAAATGAGAATTGCGTCGATTGATTAATTAAGTGAAAAATGAATGAGATTTTGGGTCCTAGACATGGCGTTCTAGATCGACTTAAAAATCTGGGTTTGGACATGGCGTTCCTCCCCAATGGTTATCCAAGCTTGTGATATAAGGTGTTAGACATGGCGATCTACACCAAATGTGATTCGAGGTGTTAGACATGGCGATATACACCAAATGTGATATGGGGTGTTAGACATGGCGATCTACACCGAACGAATGATGATAATGATTTATGAAAAGAAAGAGAGATGTGGGTAAAACCCGAGTGAATTGTGATCAAATAAAGAAAGGTAAGAATGAGTGGATTTCCAGTATGAGTTGAAATAATAAGTGAATAAATAGAGTAAGTGAGCAAAATTATAAAAAAAAGTGTTTTTTATGCTTGAATCAAATTTACTTGTGTTGTTTTAAACAGGTTTTCATCCCGGCTATGGGCCGAAGCAGGTAGTGCCGCCAGGTGTCCTTTCTGGAACCTGGACGGGCGTTGATTGATTGCATTGTGTCGTTATTGTTCGAGAATACCAACACTTTTTTTAATTATATTTCATGGTCTAGAGTGGGCTAGACCCCGGTGGTTCCGGCCTACTGAGATATATATATCTCACACCCTACTCGGGCCACCATTGCACTGGGGTACCCGAGTAGGTTCCATTTGGTTGCAGGACCGTGTTGTTGCTGTTTCCTGTACTTGGAGTTAGGAGAAAAGGACAGAGTTGGGGATCGGGATGCTCATGGAGATCGCCCTCGGGGCTTGAGACTTTTGTTCATTTACTTCTTCATTGATGCGTAAGTATGTCGCGTGATTTAATGCTTTCATTGTATCATTAGCATGTCATGCATGCATCTCTTATATAAACTGCCGTTCGCCCAATTTATTCAAACCTTATAAATGAAAAATGTTTTCCGCTGTTTTCTTATTATTATTTACACTTCTTCCGTTGCTGTATTATTGGTCCCTTTGTTCCACTTTGATAAGAGGGTATAGTCTTCCCCCCTGACTTACCTTACACCCTCGCAGCTAGTCGGCAACCTCTGGCGTAAGGGGAGAAGCGCTTGACGCCATGTCGCGGGCCGGCTCAGGTGACCTGGGTGTCCGGTTCAGGGTCGACCTGGGTTGGTTCGTGACAAAATGGTATCAAAGGAGGTTTCTTTCTGTTCATTGTCTTACTGTTTTGGGATTGGTAAACAGGAGATTAGGAATGTGTCCGCGCTTGGGTAATAGCCGTGTCTGGGACTGATCACCCCACGTACGGCAAATGACCAAGTGGCCAGGGTTGGGAATTGATGTTCACGTTGTTTGCTGTTACAGTTGATGTGATTTCACCTTGGGTGAATGTTGTACTTTCCACTGCTTATTTGTTTATGAAGAGGTTTTGAAAATTTTTCTTGGCCCGATATGGCCAGAAAATTGCATTGCATGCATCATATTAGACACTTATAGATTCACATGTCATGCATATGTGCCATGCCATGTAGTTGCATTAGTAGGATGCCTGCTGATTTTGATTGTGTGCCTTGGAAATATGTCATGTCTAGATTTATTTATCACGTCTCTTTAGAAAGCATGTTTCGGTGATAATTAACATGTTTGGGTGATAACATGTCATGTTTTCTATCTTGCTTGTGTGTCATGCTCTGTGTTATAGCATGTTTTAGTGATTTCATCTTGTTATCTTGTTGCCTTGTGTTAGCTGTTTGTAGTGGCTTGTTAGCTTGCTAGTAAAAGCTTGGTTGCTTTGGCTGAATTTGTTGGTTGCGATTACAATGGAGCCAGTTTTCCATTGTAAGGTGTATGGGCGCTTTATAATTGGGAAAAGGGTAAACTGTGGTTTCAAACCTTTAAAAGAGGGCTGCTAAGTTAAAATGTTAAATGAAAAAAAAAATTGATTTGATAAATGGGAGCCAAATGCCAACGGTACAGTGTATGGGCTCCTTATCGATTGGCAGGTGGCCACCCATGTGACTAAACCTTGTTAGACTATAGTGTGTTTGAAAATGATTATTAATGTAAAACTATTGCATTTTGATTGAGATAGTTTGGTGTGCTTTTAAACATGCTCCACTAGACTCGAGGAGGCCAGTTTGGGCACGTCCTTATGGAATGAACTGATATGTGGTTGCTTTTGATGAACCCGAATTTAATAAATGGGACCCTCAGGGTCGCCTCTTTGTTAAAAATGAATTTAGATGCTAAATTACCTGTTTATGCTTGGATAACATTATGTGTTATTTTTTTTAAAGAGGAAGTTGGTTATAGCTTGTCTGTTTTGCCATGGGGCGTTGTCTGAAAACCAAGTAATTAGTTTTGAAATAGTAATTGTGGGTTGATTAAAATTCTTTAAATGTTTTAAAGGTTGAAAGGAAGTAATGATGTGGATAAAACGGAAAGGGGTTTTTGAGCCTAGTAATCCTTGTTTTGCGTGACCAAGAGTTATGGTCGACGTGTATGCTTCGTAAGGGACTAGCTCGTGCTAGGTAGTACCCTTAGAGCTTGAGTTGCCCTGTTTTCGGTGTGAGCTTATGATGTGGTGATCGTAGTTCGAGGAACGCCACCCATGCGCTAAAGTGTTTCAAAAATAGCGCGCCGGTGAGCGGCTAGTTCTTACGATGACATGGACACTCCTAAGGTGGGTAGTGTCGCATGAGTTTCTATTTTCATGTCGGTGCTTGCTTGGCAGCACGACTGTGATAAGGTTGGTTGTGTGCGCAACGCTTTAGAAACTCCGTTAGTGCGGGAAGAGTTTCAGCGGTTAAGCTTGGACGTATATGAATGCCTCGGGTGGTATAGGCATCAGAGTTGGTCTGAATGATCTTCTCAGCGACCTTGGTTTAATCTTAGTGTACTCTGCTGGATGAGACGAGCATGTCCCCCATCTTGACGTCGTCTTGGATACACTAAGATAGTGTTGGTTATACGCCACGCTAAAGTTTAAAAGTTGTTGGTTTGTTTCGTAATCTCTCTCTGGTTGTGTGTGGGATGCATGGTTTCTTGGAGTTACGCTTCGTGCTGAGGCACGATTGTTTTATAATAGACTTGTGATGGCTTGACTTTCGAATGTCACCAAAGGTCGTGTAAGGACTTCGGTGTACGCGTAGTTGACAACGGAACAGTTTTAAAAGCATGTCGTTGGTTTAAGGGCGAGTGTGAATCTCGGGTCGGCGATGTCTTTCGAGGAAATCTTGCATGACCAATTTTAGTTGGTCGATCGTGATTCAACCGTTTTCTTGGGTTGAGGTCCCTATAATGGCCTCGGATGTAAGCTCTGATTTGATGTTTCAGTTGTAACGTGAGCGTTGGCTCGAGTTGTAATGTCTTAAGTGCATTTTTCTTAGAAAATTCTTAAAGGTGCATTGGGCGTTGGAAACGCAATGCGACCGGTTGAATGCAACTTCACGACCCTTGTAGGTCGGGTGATGTTTTCGTTGTTTTCCGAAGGCTTCTCGGGGACGAGAAGTTTTTTTTGGTGGGTAGTTTGTAATGAACCGTTTTTTTTTTGCGGATAAAATTCACAGGTTTTTGAGCATTTTCTTTTATCAGCGGGTCGGTTTTAAAATTGAGCTTTGGAACGAGGTCCCAAGTTCTGGAGCCGTTTTAAGCGGTGATATCAGACCGCGCGCGGTAGGTTTAACCATGCGGGTTAGGCGTGCGGGGTACCCCGGACATCCGGTAGCAGGCGCGCGGGATGCACGCAGTGTTTCAGGCGGTGCGAGTAAAACCGTTCAGGTGGGTGCCTTTTAGTTTTTGTTTAAAATTAAAATAAATGAAAATAAAATAAATTTTAAAAAAAACAACCTAAAACCTATCTCTCCCTCACCCCCCGATCGGCAGAACCCCGCGACACCCCCCTCCCTTCTCCCCCGGCGAGCCGCGCGCGACCCCCCCTCCACGGCGCCGCCTCCTTCCCCCATTTTCTCCCGGTTTTTGGCGATTTCACTCGCCGAATCACCATGGTAAGTCCGTCCCTCCCTTCTTCTCCCTGTTTCCGGCTTCTTTTCGACCTAATCGGCACCCGGTGAGGTTCGGCCGAACCCAAGGTTGGGGTTAGTTTTTGATTTTATTCCTTTTTCTTGTTTCGCCTGCACTAGGGTTATGCGGAAGGTCTCTCGGGACATCGTTGGTGCGGGTTTGGTGTCCGCTGCGGAAGGCGAGGCGGTTTGCGATGATTTCGGTCCGCCGTTTGGTTTCCAAGGTGAGGTTTCTACCAGTTTTTGGTTTTCGCAGCCTCTAAATTAATTTATCAGGTTGTTTTAGAGGTTCCTGGTTGGTTTGGTTTAGTCCGTTCAAGTTTTGGAATGGTTTCGGGGTGAGGTTTTCACCTTTCCCTTTGTTTTTCACTTGTTAAATTTGGGGATTTTGATGTTTATGAGTCCCTGGTTTGTTGTTGGCAGTGCGTTAAGCTTGCGGTGTGGGTTCGCCTTCGTTTTGGTTTGTCTCCAACACCCGAGGTAAGGATTTAATACCGTTGGTTGGTCTTGCTTCACTTAAATTGGATTATCATTGTGTCTTAAGGTTCGTAGTGGTTTTCTTATAGTGCGTTGGAGGTTTCAGTATGTTTTCGGGTTGCCGGAGTTTAGGTGACTCACCTGCGCAGGCATAGGTACGTATTTATATGTACGTGGGTTCCCTCAGCATGCATATATTTGTCCATGGCAGCGAATATACACACATACGGGGCTAGTTGTCCCCATTACATATATAAAAAGTGCCTGTGCAGGTGAGTGGAGACAGGCTTATGTGTATAAGCATATGTGTAAGGATCCTCTTGCGCACGCTCATGGCCATGCGGAGCGTGTGCATAGAGGCTAGGTGTCCTTATACGTATGTGAAATAACATATGCCTCGTGGTGGAGCAGCTGCGACAGCTTTAGTTAGAAAGCGCCAAGATCCGGAGTGGACGGATGGATCCACCTTGAGGTAGGGTCCCTCTCCTTGCCCTTTCAAATTTAAGTAAAGTAATAGTGAGTTTAATATTGCACTTAGTATTTTAATTATTAAAGTTTAGTTTCGATTAAATGCTTCTGTGAAAATCGTGTGAATTGCAGGAATAAGATAAAATAGGCTGTTTGGTCACTAAACTAACGATTTAATAATAAAACCCCTCTTTCGAGGTGAGCTGCCTTCAATCTAAAAATGTAGCAATAGAATTACATGATTTCCTTCCTTATTGTGTGGCTTCTTAACTTTGCTAAGTGTTGAATGAGTTTTAAAGTAAATGATAAATATCACTAAATGAATTGTTTGATAATGTAATGACATGTTTTCTAATAAAACTCCTCCAATGGAGGTGAGCTGCCTTCAAAATAAACGTGTAGTAGCAGATTTCGTTTTTTGTGATTGCTTGCTTAAAAGTCCTATGACACTTTATGCTTGACATTATACTTGATGAATGGCATGCTTGTACTTGTACCATCTAATGTCATTAATCACCTAACATAGAGTCATGTTGGTGCCATATGATTTTTTTTACCTTCCATTACTCGTGCAAGTCCCAGAATGTTGAACAAGGATAGTTAATTATGAGAATTGATTATAAAAAGTTGAGATCTGATTTGGATAACTAAACGTGAAGGATTAATCATGAAATGAGAATTGCGTCAATTGATCAATTAAGTGATAAATGAATGAGATTTTGGGTCCTAGACATGGCGTTCTAGATCGACTTAAAAATCTGGGTTTGGACATGGCGTTCCTCCCCAATGGTTATCCAAGCTTGTGATATAAGGTGTTAGACATGGCGATCTACACCATATATGATTCGAGGTGTTAGACATGGAGATCTACACAAAATGTGATACAGGGTGTTAGACATGGCGATCTACACCGAACGAATGATGATAATGATTTATGAAAAGAATGAGAGATGTGGGTAAAACACGATTGAATTGTGATCAAATAAAGAAAGGTAAGAATGAGTGGATTTCCAGTCTGAGTTGAAATAATAAGTGAATAAATAGCGTAAGTGAGCAAAATGATAAAAAAAGTGTTTTTTTATGCTTGAATCGAATTTACTTGTGTTTTTTTAAACAAGTTTTCATCCCGGCTATGGGCCGAAGCAGGTAGTACCGCCAGGTGTCCTTTCTGGAACCTGGACGGGCGTTTATTGTTTGCATTGTGTCGTTATTGTTCGAGAATACCAACAGTTTGTTTAATTATATTTCACGGTCTAGAGTGGGCTAGACCCGCGGTGGTTCCGGCCTACTGAGATATATATATCTCACACCCTACTCGGGCCGCCATTGCACTAGGGTACCCGAGTAGGTTCCATTTGGTTGCAGGACCGTGTTGTTGCTGTTTCTTGTACTTGGAGTTAGGAGCAAAGGACCGAGTTGGGGCTCGAGATGCTCATGGAGATCACCCTCGGGGCTTGAGACTTTTGTTCATTTACTTATGCATTGATGCGTAAGTATGTCGCGTGATTTAATGCTTTCATTGTATCATTAGCATGTCATGCATGCATCTCTTATATAAACTGCCGTTTGCCCAATTTATTCAAACCCAATAAATGAAAAATGTTTTCCGCTGTTTTCTTATTATTATTTACACTACTTCTGTTGTTGTATTATTGGTCCCTTTGTTCCACTTTGATAAGAGGGTATAGTCTTTCCCCCCCTGACTTACCTTACACCCTCGCTGCTAGTCGGCAACCTCTGGCGTAAGGGGAGACGCGCTTGAGGCCATGTCGCGGGCTGGCTCAGGTGACCTAGGTTTCCGGTTCAGGGTCGACCTGGGTTGGTTCGTGACAGTTATATTGTATGATTTAAAATGGTAATTATCCAAGGATTATATTCATATTATTTCTATCAATGGTCAATTTTTTTATGGATTGATGACTCTAAAACATGTTTCTATTCAATTGGTTATACCATGATAAATGTGTACTAATCCTTATTTCATTTATGAGTTAATCTTGGAAAAAATGGATATGAAACCTTTAAATAATCTAAACATTATGACATGTTTAAATTATTATGATTCCAATTTCATTTCATGGGTTATAATATTACACATTTAAGATCTTGTGGAACACTTATGTATGGTTCCTCATGAGATTGGTGGGAAATATATATATCCTTCTAATGAATTAGTTAATTATATATTTCTCATGAGATAACGATAGGATTAATGTTGATTTTAATGATACAGTAGGGTAATTGGGGAAAACCAATCAACTATGGGAAGACGGGGAAACATAATACACAATGAAAATATTGGAAAACCCAATCCACTATAGGATTTTGGGGAAACTTAATCTTTTACAAGGAATGGACTTTGACTAGTAATGGTGGTGTATCTAATTCAATACGGATATTCCCCATGAATTTACTTGTGATGTGTTGGAAATTTCTCTAGACATATACAGAATTATATTAATTGTCTATGTATCTACCACAATTCAATATCATATTCATATGTTATGATCTCATGAATAATTTTTTTGATTTTCTTATTATTTCATGTTTTATTAATGGAAAAAATTTATGCATTATCATGTTTACCATATTTTATATATATGATAAGTTATTTTAATTTTAGTATCACATTCTAATACCCTTAAGATCATGTATATTATTACATATCTCCCTGGGTAACACTTACAATTAATCTAGGATCACCCCTTTTTATGATTTCATTAACAGGTCATGATGATATGTATTTTAAATGATTCTTCTTAGTTGGGTGCTATAAGTGAAGACTATATAGGTAGATAATGAATATAACTTATGAAATATTATTTATGCTACAATATTTTAAATTTCACTATAGTAATACAGTCTCTCAGTGTCCATTTATGTAATGTTTTAATTATTCCAATAAAAATAATCTGTTGTTAATGTTTTAAAAATGATGTTCTCCATAGTTGGTGTTAGAGAATTTATAATTTTAGATTTTGAAATATGGATGAGAAAATCAAAATGAGAAACCTAAGGAAATGATTATGTATAAGTCTAATGATACGAAAATTTTCAATACATTTATGTGATGATTAGATCTAGTGGTTTAATATCAATACATATCTATCTATATAATACATGTGGATGTGGAAGTAGAAAATATGTATATAGGGGTAACAACCTCAGAAACACCATCTTGTTCTAGAATTGATCAGAATTTTGTGCACAGAAATAGGCCCTGTTCCACACCTGGTTATACACTCTCAGGGGATATTCATTAGGAATTCAGAAAATCTTCTTGAACCATCCTTAGTGGTTAAATATTAGATGGATATTAATAACAAAATATAAGCCTGAAGTTTCATATAATATATAATAAGTAATAATTTAAACATACTATAAATGTTATTTCATGATTATGAGGTTCCTCAGTATGACAACTATTTTTTACTCTATGATATTTGGGTTAGTCATTGTCTAGAAGATGAAGGAACTGTGTTAAATATAATTGCAATGGACAAAGATACTATTGTCCTTTTGAGAACTGTAACTACGTAGGAGCTAGAATGGAAAATATTATTTCTATTCCCAATGACATTCCTTAAGATCTGAATCAATACGGGATTTTAAATAATCAAATGTTGTAAAAACATTTTGTTGATCCCTTCTTCAAGAAACACGCTCTTTATTTATGTGGGACCTCTAATCCAAATTTTGATGAACAATGGATCAATAAATATATAATGATATTATATATTCTCTAGTGTTAAAAAATGAAAAAGTCACTATGGAATTTTTAGCATTTTTAAGGTAAAGTTAAGCAGTGGTGGATTCTAATAATGAATATGTTGAAGCCAGATGTAATTTAATACATGGAAAGTGATGAGTTCAATAAATAGTTCATCAATAACTAATTTTTAATTTTCATTTTATGAGGATAGAAATTGAGTTTGTTGAGTTGATGCAAAAGGATAATGAATTTGTTATGACATATGAGGATAATTTCACAAGACATGGGAGGCTTAATTTAGGAATTATCATCATATCTTAAAATAAATTTTATAATATCTTTAGTATCTTAATTCCAAATATCCTATGGGAATTTTCCATAAGAAAGAATACTTCCATAAAAGAGATTGTCTATTGTGAGATCAATGATGAAATAGATGACTAAGTTACATATCAATCTATTCATTTTAACAAAAAATGTATAATTTTCAAATGAAAATCTAAAACCCGTACTCATAAAAGGATGAGACTTCCTTTATTATCCATGTGTGGATGGAAAAATGGATAAATTTTTTGTATAATGTCTAATAAATATTTTATGTGCACAAGGTATGTCCCTTAGTATAATGATTATCAAATAGATGTGAATAAGTTAACCAATTTTGTAAATAGATAAAAAGATTCAAAAAAATGAACCTCAAACAATTTTGTTATTTAACTGTAATGAGGATGGTCATTATATTATCAAGTGCACAAACCCAATGTTTGGTGATGATGATTAGTGTCAAAAGCCATTAAAACTAAGGTACAAGGGGATATGTCATGTGATTGCCATTTTTTATGAGCAATGGGATAACCGCTATGTGAAAGGAACCATTACCATCAACTACTTAACTATTAATGTCTTATTTGATTCAGTATTTACACACTCTTCCACATATAATGAATTTACAAAGCATATTAATATTCCAAAAAAAATTTGATTTTTAATTTTCCCCAACGACACCAATGGTATGATGATTTCAACTTTTATTAATGAGTCCTCTCTAGATTATGTTTGTTGGAATGTGCATCTTGACAATATTTCTATTTTTCTTTTGGATGAATTTGATTTTTTCATAGGCTTGTATTAACTCTATCAATAAAAATCCCCCAATCATCTTCATAGAATGGATGTTAAATATGATATTTTAATCCAACGTATGATTTTTTTTAATATTATGAATACATGTATGATATTATTATAGGGGTTACATTTAGTATTTAGGTCTTAATTCCCATTAATAAGTCTTATTTGTCTCAAATGTCTGGGTAGAAACTCAACACGCATGATATGCATATTGGTCAGGAATGTGTGGATGTTATCCCATATTAGAATCCTAGTATTACCCCAAAATTTCATGTTTTTTCTTGATAGAAATAATATATGGTCTTACACCGTGTCCATAGACTCGATATAGAATGGAACAAATTGAGTTTCAAGAATTTAAGGTGAAACACCATGAAAAAAATTATGAGGGATTCAGCCGGCCAAGTGTTTCACCTTAGGGTGAGCTTAATCAATTTTTGAAAAAAATATGGATCAATAAGACTATGAATTGATTATACAATGTTAAAGAATAGCACTATCAAGAACATTTATCATATTCCCCATATTGATGACATGTTTGATCAACTACCTAAAGCTCTATACATTAAATTGATTGACCTTTATTCTTGACTTCATTAATTGAGGGTCAAGAAAGATAATATACGTAATATGATATTTCGTACAATAAATGGAATCTATGAATATATACTCACTCCTTTTATCCTTAATAATTCACATATATATTTTATAATTTAATGATTTATGTATTTAGATAATACATCGATCAATTTTTAGTAGTATTTATAGATGATATTACAATCTATTGAAAGAGAATGAATGTTCATGAAGAAAGCATGAGAATTTTACTAAAAACCAAAAGAGAGAAGAAACAATATGATAAATTTACAATTTGTGAATATTAACTACAAAATATTTCATTATTGTGTCATAATAATTTGAGGGATGGTATAGCCGTATATCCATCGACGACTAAGGCTATTGAATGTTGGCCTTGACTAACCATGGTGATAGTGATCCAAAGTCAATGATGATTAGTTCGATATTATCAATAGTTTATAGAGACATTATCTTGACTATAAAATACTCATTCCAAGTTAAAGTTTAAGGGTTACAAGTACCTTTAGAATGATTAATTTATGTATTTTTACAATTAACTAATGTGATGGTAGTCCAGCACATCTATTCATATATTTACCTATAGTGGGGAATGGTTTTTAATCTATATTGATGTATCTAATAATGGATTGGGATTTCTAAATATGTATAATAACATAGATATCTCTTATGTCTCAGGAAAATTGATTATACAAATGATGAATTAACAAAAAACATGATTTGGATTTTGTAACAGAAAATATATCATTATAGATATATTGGCATTAAATTTATTGAGAATGGTGTGATACATAAATTGATCATTAAATTATATGATGTATTTTCACACATATGAAGTTTAAAAAGATCCATATTATAATATTCTACCTAAAAAAGGATTATGAATAGTCAATTAATTACCACCCTAGGAAAGAGAACATAGTGGATGATGGGTTGAGTAAAAAAGATCTTGCTAGATTTTCCATGATGATGATTGAAAAAGATAAAATATTTCCAGATTTATAAATTATGAATATGGAAATAACAATGAAAGTGGAATAATAATATATTTATCAATTGAATTTTCAACCCTCTATTTTAGTAATGATTAATGAGGTGCCAAAGAAAAATGTGGAGCTGAAAAAGAAGGGTTAAAATTTTTCTAATTTTATCGTTGACCAAGATGAAATGATATGGTTCAATAAAGCTTTATGTGTTCCTTATATATAAAATTTAATGATTTATAATTTAAAGGGTGCTCATAGTAATACATTATTAATTAACAATGAATGTATGTGGATATATATATATATTTGAAATAACACTTATTGTGTGATGAAAGGAAGTGTGATATCACAGATTTTGAATCTCAGTGCTTGGTATTCCTTCTTGTAAAAAATGAAATAAAAAAGTGCAAGCATGTGATTAATCCATTACCCATAACATAATGAATATTTGAGAACATCAAAATTTATTTTCTCTTTGGACTCCATAAAAAAATAAAAAGGTTTTAATGCTATATTGTATAATGTTTATCAGCATACTATGTCAACACATTTGATTAATATTAGTGAAGACTTCCCTCTAGATCTGGTATAAAATATATACATTAATGATGTGGTATGGTTTCTTGTATTACAACACTATGTCACATTATATTGGTGTATTCAGATTATCTCTATGTTTTGGATAAATCTTCAAAACACACATGATAAATAATTGAGTGTGAACACAACTTTTTTTCCATAGATGGATGGAACTTTGATAGAACAATTCAGACCCTAGAGGTTATTTTGAGATGTTATTTAGTTGATTTAAAAGATTATTGTGATCAATAAATTCCTCTACTTGAGTTTTATTACACCAATATATCTCACTTAAGAATTCATATGCAACTTCTTGAATCCCTATTTCTGATGAAATATTGATCACCAACTTGTCAAGATGAATTTGGTGAAAGTAAACTAATGGGATATGATATAGTTGATGAAATATAATATAGGTCTAGAAATATTTAGCAACATATCAATGAAGCATAAATTCAGATGAAATTTTATTCTTATAACCATTTTAAGGTCCTAAAACTTGAATTTGGTGATTATGTGGTTCTATAATTTCTCCAAGGAAGAAGGTTATGAGGATTAATAATAACAAGATCCTAATCCTTATGTATATATGCCCCTTTGAGATTATTGATCAAATATAATGGTAATAATATTTCGTGAAACATACTACAAATATATCAATAGTATCTAATATGTTGTATGTAATTCTCTTAAGTACATATCTAAAACATCACTTCTACTGAATTGTGATGTTATACTACTAAGGAATTAATTTTCTTAAGCGGAATAACTTCTTGAAATTCACGATCATATGGAGAATGTTCTACAAAACAAGACCAATGACATGTTTAATGTTTTTTAGAGAATTCACATGTTATAAGAAGAAATGTGGGAACATTAGGATATTATGAGTTAGAATTACCCACATTTATTGTTTTAGAATGATGAATTTTGTGTGTGAAATCCATTTTAGGGTTGTTAGAAATCATCACCCCGTGTTTTTATGAAGACTTTTTTCTCAAATAAATTAATTTTAATTGATTTCTTGACTTTCAAGACACACTACGTGAACCATTTTTATAGGATATACATAGTTATGGTTGTGATATACACAACCATGACTTTTCTTGCGTTACATGCAACCCAATGATTATATGAAATAACATTTTATCATTATGATTTCATAAAAATGAACGATTTTTTTAAATTGAACATAATAATATTAATAGTGATAACTACTTTTTAAATATTATTTATAATTGTTTTATATAAATAAAACATATTTATAACGAGGAATACATTTTTTATTAAAGTGATTATTTGTTTGAAAATAAAATTTTCTTAAAAGAACACCATTTTACGTCTATATTGGAAATAAAAGGAAAATAAATTTAGAAACTATTAAAAATTTAATTATGTACAATATTATTTAGAATTTCAAAACTAATTCAGGGATAATTTTATCGATTTTTTGAAAAAACACAATTTTTTGATGAATAGTGAGAAATAATAACATTTAATTCAAAACTGTTTTGTCAACTAATTTATATGTATATTGAAATGATATTTTTATTTGGTTTTAATGTTTAATGATATTAATTTTACATTGGTTAATCCAATTTTGATCATTGGAACCAATTTCATTTTTATATTAGACACAAAATCAATCATAACTATTAATCATTTTTGCCTAAAACCCTAATTTCACGACCCAACAATGTGATTAAATATAATTTTATATCTGAAAATTAGGTGATTTTAAGTTATTAAAATAGATTATATTTTTGGGAGATAAATAAATAAATAAGTATAAAATGGATAACCTTTTTTCAAAAAAATAGAGAATGTGATTAAAATAAACTACAATGATTAAGAGAAATATTATCTTCACAAAGAACCCAACCATAATATGAATGCCTAAAATGACAAAAAATCTTGAAAAAAATATATTAAATGAAAATATTTAAACCCAATCCATAGTTGGATCAAATTGTAACAATTTTAGGATGCACATCACATTGGAAAAACACTGATGGAATTCCCTTTTAAAAATATACAAGAATACCACTCCTCCCCCACTACATAAATGCACTCAACCCTCCATGTAATTCAAAAAAATAAAAACATTTAAAAAAAATATATTCCTAAAAATATTCCACATATCCCCAAAATCCTCTTAGAATCCCCATTTTTTTCCATCCAAACTAGTATGCCATTTGGTGAAAACCAAAAGGAGTTACCCAATGATGAGGTAACATCCATCCTCAAGCTCCATTATTTAATTTTTATAATATATCACCAGAAAAATTCCATTGAAATTATTTTATATTAACCACAATATCAATATATATTTATATTTTGTTATTCTAAGGGTTTTACATACCCTTATACACACTTCCATCTAATGGGTAACAAACATGCCACTCCTGTGTACACCAAACTACTGCCTCACAGAAAAATGTTCTTCCATTTTCCATTACCATATATCCTTTTTGGAAATTATTATGGATGAACCAATACGATTTGATATTTATCATATTAAATTTATCTTCATTATTTAATAATTATGAAATAACACATATATTCAGACTATCCATTTTTTGTAACTATGTTAATTTCACTTAGGGAAGTGTCGACTACTACATACTCAAAGCAATTTGATTCATTCACATAATACAAGGAAAGTATCATGGTTGTATTCATTAAAAATATATGAAATATATGACATAATAATTATACTAAAATTAATATTTATACATATATTTTATTTAATTTTCTTTTTTTCAAATGATAATTAAAAGAAAACAATGTTAATGTGTACATAAGAGATACCCTCTCTACATGAACAATGTACTTCATTTCATATTTCATTATTTCATATATTTTTAAAAATAAATATATATAGAATATATATGGTATTTATGTCATATTTAACATTTTTTGAATGATTATATAAGTATAATGACAAAAAATATAACAGTTTTTGACATAAGTAGAGAACATAGATGATAATAACCAATACATAACCTTAATAAGAAGTGTTAATAAGTGGGTAATATAAATACATATATGGTTTTAGATATATTAATATGGTTTATGATATATTTATAATAATATTGTATTTATTATATAGGAGGTTTGAATGAGTACGAAGAGAGTCAAGACATAAGGTAAGGGGATTTCTTATCTCACATTTACTTCTATAAGATTTATACCTTATTTCCCACTCATTTATTTATTTCAGTGTACAGTATCCATGAATATATTAAAAAAAGAATTACATAAATTCATGAGTATTTATAGATCCATTTTATTATCTATCAATCATGGGTTTAATGTTTCAAAAGATAACAAATATATAATGTTGTTTGACTCAATTTTACTTTATTGGTATTCATTTGTTAATATTCTAAAAACCAATGTTTTAAAAAAAAAAATTAATTTATTAAAGATTATATTATAGTTCAATTTATTGGAAAAGGTAATTTAAATTTTTATATGGTTTTCATTAAACATTTATATGTATTCAATGTCATTTTTCATGAAAAATGATTTCAAAATGTTTTAAATCTTATTTATATGTCTTTAAGACTATTTTTAAGGAAAATGATCATACCAATTTTTTATTTTTTAACAAGTTTTTTTTTCAAATAGTAATAGATATATTCCAAATATATGATTAATTTTTTTAAAATATTCTTTTATAGTTTTACGGTTTTTTGAATAGAATATGATTTTTAGTATTTTATATGTTTTTAAAATTGTATTTTAAATAAAATATATGTTCAATATGATATTTCTAAATCCTTCTCCCACTAGGATGACATACATGGTTATTGTTTATTCATTTCTAGGGACATGATCCAAGGATACCATTCATAATATTTATCTTAATAGTCTATTTTTTGATGGATAGATGATTATAAAATTAGTTTAACTTCATGGGTTATACCTTGATAAATGATAATGACACGCACTTCATTATATGGTGTATTCATGGACGAAATGATTATGAAACCTACATACATTTTATTGCATAAAATGTGATTAAATTTTTATGATAACCATTTAATTTAATGGGTTACGATATGACTATTTATGATCTTGTGCCATATATATCTATGATTTCACTATGAGATTGTTGGGACCTATAACTCTCTTCAATGCATTGTGTAGTGATTTATATCTCCTGAGATAATGATGGGATTCATGTTAATTGGGTAGATCCACTATGAGTATGGGGAATACTAATCAGCTATGGGATGATGTGGAAACCAAATCAACTATAGGAAGATGATGAATCCCAAAAAACTATGCGATGATGGGGAAACAGGATCCATTACAAGGAATTGACTATTACTAAGGATTGGTGTATGTCTTAACCATCATGTGTAGTCCTCCATGATATTTCTTATTATTTTTTGGAAATGTTCCTTGATGTATAGGGAATGATATTAACTATTTATCTGTCTGCCAAAATTCAATGTTTTATTCCAATTTAATGCCTTCAAGAATTATGATCCTGGATACCATATGATTCATGTATTTTGGAATTCCAATAATTATGACTTTATTATTTTTTATGATATTTAATTTTCAAGGAATGATCACATATTGTCATGATCACATTCTCATACCCTTTTGTTCGAGCTAAAGGTTATTTATCATCTTTTTTATACTAAATGAGAATCTATTCTCACCCCTTTTATGTTTACATCCCCAGGTTATGAAGATATGTATTCTATATGATATATCTAATAAGGGTGATGGTCGTGATGATCATTGTTGGAGATAATATAGCTCACATATATACCAGCGTTTATGTTTCCATACTTCCAAATGCATTAAATTAATAGTCTTTGGGCATTCATTTGTTTAATGTTTCAACTGTTTTGAAAAATGATGAAATATTAATGTATGAAAAGCGAGAGTCTCTATTAAAAAAGATAAATCATTTTGATTTTAATTTAGATGATAAAATTATGTTGATGTTGATGGTTGGAAAGAAATGGGGTGAAAAAATTATGCATTAATATGAGGTTAAATTGGAAAGAACATTTCATGATTAAAAATATAATACCACTATGTTAAATTCCTCCCAAAAATATCGGTCACCCAATAATTCTCAACAGATGGAAAAGCCTATTAAATCATGACAGGTTTGTATAAGTACTAAAATTTACTTTTCTCAATAATTATTTTCAATAAATATTAAAAAACTATTTTATTCCACAATAATTATTTTGAAAAATTAATTCCTTTATAGGGTTCTTAAAGATACAATCCGAATGTAATTTATGAAAAAATAACACACCCATTTATAATATATCATATATCACATACAATTAAAACAAACTTTCACAATTTATAATGGAAAATATTTTCACCGCACTTATTCTATTGAGAATCACAAAAAATTACCAAGACTCATATAGGAATTATGAAATGATGATTTAATTTGGTTTACTTATAAATTAAATAGTGTTTCATATTTCCTCCAACTAAATTATTTGGATTCAACTAAATTGTTGTTTTACGGGGGATGAATATGTTCCTCATCATTGGATTGGCCTTATTCCCATAATTGAATTTTACATCACTCTCCCTTGAGGCAGCACACTCTCCATATACGCATGGAAATCTAAATTGTATTGGTCATTCCTAATAAATCATTAGTAAACACATTTAATAACCAATCCAAATAAATGTCTTTGAAATTATATAGTGTTGTATCTATTTTGGCTTCATCAATATTAAGTTAAAAACAAATTTTATACTTATATTTCTTATTTATAATTTATTAATTCTTTAAAAAAGTATCTAGAACAATCCTATAATTTATTTAATAAACATACTCCATTTCAAGATTATTTTACCAATATATATTCTAATATTTTGCATCAAAAAATTTCGCCACCCGATGAAAAATATGGATAACATCATTCCTAATAATTTATAAATAAAAATCCAAAATTTTCAAATCAATTTGGGCCTAATAGTTTTATATTAATTTAATTTATAAAATAATAGGAATATATTATCGTGGATTTAAATAACAAGAAAGTCAATTGGAAAATAAAAATTATCAAATTTAAATATATCAACATCAATCAAACCACATTGATATATTTCCAATCATCCTGTTAAATTAAGAGAAACATGTATTTGTTTCATCTCCTCAAAACTAATTCTGTAGAATATTAAGTATGAAATAATGCCTTAAATTAATACTAGATCAATTATATTTTTATGTACAAATACAATCAAATGTGATCTAGAATTTTGAACCTCTAAAAGTATTATATATTTTTTGGTAGACTCCTGGAAACCATAAATAATAATTCTATCATAATTAGTATTATATTCATATCATTAGTCTTTCTATTTTTTGTGTAATATTATTCATATACATAAATTTTTTTTCCATTATCATTTAATATTCATAAAAAGTGATGTTAAAAAATAATTTAATAAGGATTTCTAGAAACATACATATCTTTTCCACTATTATCCCTTAATCAACCTCTTCAGCAATGTTCTTGGTGGAACTTAGGTTTGTGGTTCTTCTTCAAAAACATGTGTGTAAATATACTTCCACCTATTTATATTATACTCTTCCATTACCTTCTCTCCTTTCCTTTAAACCATTTTAGTTTCATTATTTCTTCTTTTCTAACATCTTTGCATTTCTCACTTCTAAAGGTGATAATTTAACATTCTGAAATTCTAGAAAAAGAAAATACTATTTGATTGAAATAATGACATGAAAAACCAGGAAAATAAAGAAATATAATTTCTAGATCTATTATGATATAATTATTTTTAAATATATTTAATTTCATTTATATCTTTCAAAGCACGCAACATATGGAATAAAAAATGAATGATACTCTATTATAAATTTTTTTAAAATCACCATTAAATCGTAGCAATGAGATTAAAGTGTATAAAATGGACTAAAAAAATTAGGGAAAATATAAAATTTATAAACATAAATTTCTAATTTATTGATTAAAAGTAAAAATAATAATCCATAAAAATAATAATAAATATTTTCTAAGAAACCCTTTTTTCTCTAACGGACAGTATAGTCAACCTTCACACACAAAATTGAAATTTAATTGATACCAATTTTATTTAAATTATTTGATAATATGATATTCAATTTCTAAATCAGAATTATAAATTTATCTTTTGTTGATTACCAAGTATTTTGGTGAAACGCTTAATTATTTGATAAATATAAAAAAATTTGTATTTAATTGATATCATAATTTGAATTAAAATTATTTATATTGTAAAAAAAATTTAATTTGTTTTGAAATATAATTAGTTTAATTATATATATAAATTAACCCACATTTTATAATAGTAATTACTTTTTTGAATAATATTTATATAAAAAAGTACTAAACTTTTGAACATTATCTCATTAGAAATATGCATTCTCATCAAGTATATATGATTAATTTTAGATAAAAATTTCACACATAAACGAATGGAATGTTTAAAAATTGTATCCAATTTTTGAATAAAAAACTGTATATTCCATAAAATGGGAAACAAAATTTTATACCACAATGATTAGTAAAAAGTGTAAAAATTATATTCAAGATTTATGATAAAAATTAAATTTTCATAGGGTTAAACTAAACAACTATTTTTTCAAATAACCTATAAAAATGAATAATATATATGTGATCAAAATATTTAATACATATCAGGTATAAGGTTCAATAATACACCATTTTGTACTTCATGATCTGGCCTGAAATTCTATACAACCTGACACCCAACACGACCATGACAAGGCCCAAAGGGAATTGCTGACCATCACGGGCATGGAATTATTTTCTAGGTATCAACATTTCACTTTATTAGAAATTTTTCAAAAAAGGTAAAAAACTATAAACAGTTAAAAATAATCAGTCATCACATGATAACAATGACCATATCCTTAATAATACAAATATCAAAAGATAAACAATTTATTTGTTACTAAAATCCAAAGACAACTATTTTTTTGGAGAACCCCTTATATCCCAAAAAAAACCTCAATGAAACATGATATCTAATACCCTCATGACCCCCATCAAAACCATTAAGAAAATAAATACCAGAATCTAGTCTACCATCACCAATATATAACGTCTTACCTTTACATGGTTCCTATATTACAATCTACATATTCACCTGAAGGTGTTTGTTGGGTGTGAGAGAATTAACAGTACTATATTACCAATAATGAAGGATTATAGGACAAAAAATTATAATAAAAATCAATATTCATGTTTTAAGAAATATATTTCAAATATTTTTAATAAAATATTTTAGGGAAGGAATTCAAGGAAATATTTATTCAAAATTAAAAATATTGAAAGGTCCATCATATAGTGATAGTATAAACAATATCATAAGAGAATCATTGGTAATAAATAAAGGTACTATCCACAGAGAAATCAAAGCAAGATCATATAATGATGATATAGTGAAGAAAACATAACCCATATCATCCTCGTGAATGAGCCACCACAGTGGAAACCATCCAATGATTTAGTGGTTTAAAATCATCATAAATGATCAGTATGTTGTCTAGCATAAATTATATGGGAAGGAACAAGGCATTAATATTACCAATTCCACTAGAATACTTTCCTATGTCATCCCACCTAGTCACATTGGATTCTTATTGATTACAATTTCATAAAGTCCAATCAAATCAGTGACTTCTTTCCTATAAACAGAGTAAACAACATGAACACACATGTGTAATAACCTTTTTACATATAGAAACCCTATATAATTTCTACACACACACCAATGAAATTTCAAAACGCACATCAAAACACTTAACCGATCAATATATCATATTGAGGATAACAAGAAAGAAAGATCTCATGAATCCAAAACAATTTCATTTGGTAAAATCCTCTTTCAACATATATAAACATTGAAACCTCCAAAAAAATTCCCTACACTAAAACAATACATAAAAAACATTCAAAAATCACATTAAGCATACAGAAGTCATTCAACATTGTTAAATCATGAAATCACTTTCTCTGAGCATATAATCATCTTGAATATATATGATAACAACAATAGAAACACAAGAGGACCCAATAATGTCATTATAATTCTAATATCATAAATATTAAACTCAAATAAACAAGGTTCAACCCAAGGTTAATCAATCCAATAAAGAGATAATAGATACAAAAAGATAACTTTAGATCCCAATAAGGAAGGAAAAACCAAAGAATAAATAGTTTACATGATTATTCCTTGAAGATCTACACCAAATCCACCATGAAAATAGATAACCTAGGGGCCGAGAGAATATTCAGTGGGACATATGGCTGAAATTACCATGTGGGGATAAAAGGGTGTGGATTCAATTTAAAATCATCTTGGTATAAAAATAAATTTAAAATTTTTAATGACCTAAATAGGCTAAATAGTTTGACAACACTCTTTGTAAAACCATGGGGTTACTGTGTGGGACCTATTCCTTAAGGAAATAGAGGCCACATAGTCTCCGAAGGAAGGAATCATTCCTATGTAGTTGACAGTGAGCCCTAGATAGAACCATTAGACATGGAATGGTTATTCACATGCCCCTGCATGTTGCCAAGATGACTGAACAATGCCACATTCTAGGGCACGTAGTCTATCCTAGAATAAGGAATAGTTATCTCGCTAAATATTCACCAAATATTAAACACTAATTACTAGGTCTAATATTTCCATTTCATAATAAAGAAGACCTGAATATATAAAAAACAAAAAGGAGAAAACATAAATAAGGACAATTCATAAAAATGAAATCCTCACTGTGACATTTATCCCCACTATGAAATCATTAAATCCTCAGAATGCCTGCTTTATGTTTGAACAGAGAATAAAAATAAATACTACACTTCATCCCAAGAATAAACTCTCAAGTTTCATGATTTTCATTCCCATGTTGTCATTCATCCTAATCTACGGGCATTAACTTCCCATGAATCACATTGTCATGGGAATCTATAATCTCTATTGGTCAGTCAAACACATAAAAATCTTGTTCTAACCGTGAGTCCTCCTAAATCAGCAGAAGAGAAGGAAACAGATTTAAAATTTTTAATTAATATATTTTAAACAAATCATGAATTAACATCAACTATTCTATGAAATATGTCTTTTATTCCACCTTACATACACTCTTGAAAACCATCAATGTTCCAACAAACGTCAACGTTAACGTCCCATTCATTCAAATATGACAGAGACCCAAATGGGGAGCCATTTTCAAAAATGCATAAAACCCCTATGAGAATTCCTTGCCTTTGTTCTTCCAATCCACAAATTTTGTTTAGTTTAACAATCCTTCGAAACTACTTCTAGATCAAATAGATATTCTCCAATTTCTAATGTATGCGAATTTGTCCCAACAACGAGGTATGAACCACCTTCTCCCAAAAAAACAAATTCCCTCATGACCTTCCATAAATAACATCAAGTGGATCCATTCATATAAATTATTGTTAACTATTATTAAAGGAATAATCGACCAACCCAATTTGGATATCCCAAAAGTTATAAATATCTAACAGGAATTCTCAGATCATGTCTTCCATGATCTAAATAACATACTATGTATGACCATCAATTTGAGTATGGTATGTTGTGCTCAATATGATATCAGATCCCATTGAAATATGAAGTAGTTCCCAAAACTGAGAGGAAAATGGGGGACACAATTTAAAATAAATTATAAAGTCACACGATGAATCCTAACTACCTCTTAAAAACTGGACCATCCTAATTCATCCACTTTGTATGAATCATTGATTTGAACTAAGTCAAATGATTTATTTTCAGATGATCAATCACCAACTGTATAACGTTCCTTCATCAAGGTATAAAATGTAATATAATAAGGAAATCCACATAAACCTCATCCCACATCTAGGTATGTATAGGTAATGGATGAATAACACTGGAGTTCCTTTGGTGCTATGTATTAACCAACTAACATGTATGACACAAAGATACAAATTTAACTTCATCTAGTGTCATGCCCATCCACCAGAACTGATGACTCCCACCATAAAACATCATGGTGGTCATGGGAAGAATGAACCGTTGAGAATATTGTAAATAATATATCTCAACATTATTCAATAACAACATAACCTCTACACTAACCATAAAACAAAGGATTTATTTGATGAAAATGAATAAATAGATGCCACCTCCAAACCATTTAGAATATTCATATAATGATGACATATTTAATCACCAGGATGATATTTTTGTGTCAACTCCATTAAGGATGGATTGAAATTATCAATATCAAATAATGATACACAACTATGAATTTTGTTCTCTAGAATGATGTTGGAAAAATACCCATCAAATTCCATTCATCACTATATTGTTTCTATGCAAACCCAAGAAATTTTTTCCAAAAAGCATCTTATACCACATTACAATTTCTCAGGCTATATATGTTATCAAAATCAAACCCCTAAAGTAATTCAACCAAATAACACTTCCTAAAATTCAGTTCAATCTAAGAGAAAATGTTGGCCAGGTTCTTATTGTCTGAGGAGGCAGCAACAGTATATTCAAATAGTTAATGATACCATCTCTACAATTCCTGTATTATTTATTCTAACTCCATGTCATATTTTGGGTAAGTATTTTCATGATTTCAGATTTTGATAGAACTTCACACTACCACATGATCATCCAAAATTATTAAACACCAAATACTCATACCTGAAGCATCACATTAGACCAAGAAACTCTTCCTAGATTCCTATATGATCAAAATGGGGTTTATGGTCAACCATCACTTAAGATCCAAAAAAGAGAACCTAACATTATATGATCCACTAAATCTTCACTCGTTTTAGTTTAATTTTTTGGGAAATTTTTTTAAAGAACTATATATGAAATCACATGTAATACCATACGTCGTGAAAAAATATTTTGATTTAAGATAAGTTATTTGGTGGATCCCTTGAAATTACTACACTAATATTATTGGATTACTTGGAAACCCCTCTCTCTCTGAGATCACATGACATTGTATCATAACCTCCCTGATTTATATAGTTATCTTTGAATCCATTGAATATTTCTTGTAATCTTAATAGATTCCAACAATATTTTTTAATTGATGCTCGTGTAGATCATTTTTCCTTGAATTGATTGGGATGTAATCCATGATAACCATGATGAATAATCTAGCTGATGATGGATAAAACCTTTCATATGGGCCCTAGAAACCACTATAGCATTCATAGGTCTTAATGAATGGCCATGTACATAAAAAGGTTAAGCCTAATTTGGAATGATTTCTTAGGAACATCTGCCTCTATGACTCTAACATTGTGATACCCATAACACATATCAATCTTTGAGAAGATATTTTTTCCATAATATGATCAAAATTTTAATCATTGGATGGAAATGGATATTTATTCTTGATCATAACCTTATTAAGAATAATGTAATTGGTACACAATTGGAGAGTTCAGTCTGCCTTATAAGTGTATATAACAAGTGTGGACCTAGTGGAGAAGCTCAGGTGAATGGATCCTTTGGATTCTAAATCATTCATTAATATCCTTAATTTCCCAAATATTTTTGGGGTTTATGATACAAGGGAAGAGATATCTAGTGTGACTCATGTGCCAAATAATTGGTGACATATATAATCCTTTTTGGTGGAAACCCTAAAAAATCATCTTTAAATACCAATTAGAACTCATAAAAAATAATATTTAACCCTCTTTTTGAACCACCACCATCACACTAAAATGAGAGCTACATGATCTACAAAATAGACTATCCATTTCCGAAATTGGTGGTCTTTCATGCCCTATTTGAGGATACCATTCTCTCTGAAAGGCCTTTAATATTCCATTATGTTCTGAATAACTCACTCAATATTGATAAATATATATATAACTGGAAAAGAACCATCCAATCCATACATATAATCTATTTAGATAGATCCATTTATAGAAATAAAATATATCATTATAACAATGATCATTGAAAGGTGAGTGCCCGTGTTAGACACCTAAAACCCTAGTCTATCATCTTACCCCATAGAACCAATAACTAAATTGAATATGGAATGATATTATTTGGAAAATTTAATACATCCACAATATGGGATGAAATAAATGAATTAGAAGAAACAATATCAAGAACAAAAACATCCATGTAGAATAAAATAAGAATCCTACATCAAACCATCCCAAGTCGTGCATCAGATTATATTGGTGACTAATTACTAGAAATAAGATACATCACATCTACATAATCCAAAGAGTAAGCACTAAATTATGGATCTTAAATATTCAATATCATCTAATATGTAGATCTGTAACTTCAACCATGACCACCAAACTATGATCGTGCATATCTGGACGATTCTAGATGGGCTGATTTTCCCTTGGATGCTACAGAACCTACACCAAAATGATGTTGATGTATATCTCTATAAAATCACTATAGGTTCCCTAAAACCCGAAATCGATGGATTTTTATTGGTTAATATTATAAAAAACATAGTATATACATTACATATTTTTTTTGGAAATCTTAATACATTACACAAATAGACACGAAATTAATGTATTAGTCTATTTACTTTGGATAAACATAAACCAAAACACTGGTATAGAAGTTATCTTCATTTTCTCCCAATAGGCCCTTCATGAATATAACCCTTCTTAGAAACATCATAAATAATATATATCTTCATATTATGGGGTTGGAATCATAAAAATTGGTCATCTTTGATGCACAATAAGAGTTAACCAGGGTGACACATAAGTACAAACATCAGTATATAGTATGAGAACATGATCATAACATTGGGATATCTTACCATGAATATAATTTATTATCAATAAAAATCATGGAATTAATATTTTCAATTCATAAGTAATTAATCAAAATGGAATCCTTAGAATGGCATGTGATCCAATAATATAAGAATAATACATGGAATTTTGGAATACACCTTAACATGTAATATCATACCCTATATGTCTAGACACATTAATACTACATTTCACGACACTTCATCGGTAATAAAACTATTAGGAAGGACATAACACCATCACTATTCACATTTTTTCCTGGTAAGGGATAGAGCTTCCCCATCTTCTAACTATGGATTGATTTTCCTCATTTTCACATATAAGACCAGGTTTCCCAATCATCTATCTTGATGATGACTATACCTACTGGGTGACACACAAAACCTTCCTAGTTTTAGTAATGTCTTTATAATTAATAAAGATTCCCCATCTCACCATAGTATATCAAGCCATTAATAATATTCCAATCATTATATTATGATATATAAATCATTACCCAATACATTGGAGGGAGATATGTGCCCCTAAAATCTCATAATAAAATTATTCATACATGTACAAAAATATAATAAAAATTTAATCATATAATGAACCATAAATAGGGATGGGTTTCATAAATATCCTATTATATCCTATGAGATGAAATGGGTGTTATAAAAATGTAATCATATTATAAAATTCAGAAAAAGATAGGTGTCATACTCTTATCACCATCGAATAACCCATGAAAATTAGTTGTCTCCATAAACACATAACACAGGAAAGAGAAAGTGGGTTTGCAATAATATAGACTATTTAAGAGAAATTGGTTTTATATATCCCATGTAAATAAATGAATTTCATAAACATTGCTCTGTTAAAACATAAACTATTCAGAGAATGAATATTAATGAAACCTTTATATCATTTCCTATAATTTCAAGAGTAACATTAACAAATTTCATCTTAGATTAAAAAAATTTTATTTTGTTTTCAAAAACAATTTATTACGAAATAATAATTTCATCAAATAGAAATATTTTTTAAAATATTAAACATTTTAGACACCATATTTTTTGAAAATAACTCAAAAAATTAGAATGAAGAATTTAAATTATTTTAAAATTATTTTCCCTTGAAAACATATAAGAGGAATGAAATTTTTTTAAACCATTTTAATTGGAAAAATATTAAATAATATTGAAAATATTATGATAAAAATTTACTTGAAATTTTATAAAATAACAATCAAAACATTTTAAAATCAACTTTCTTCAAATACACATAGAAAACATAGAAAGATGGATTGCCAAAATTTTGAAAACAATTTCTTCTAAATGAGTTTTAAAAAATAAAAACAAATATTGAAATTAATTTGAATGAAATATCATTGATAATAAATTTACAACATATATATAATTATTAAATATTTTTTGAATCCTTATTAGAAAACATTATTTTGAAAGAACATAAATTTCTGAGAAAAGAGAGAGGTAAAGTCAGACATTTTTAATAAGACATTCCTAATTTTCTTATTCACAATATTGTGGGATATGTATACCATTAATTTTATATACCATAAATAATAAAATTTTAGGAAAACTAATTAATGTTTCTTGGGATACATGTCATTAGGTTTCATTAATGGGAGCATAATCGTAAAAAATCAAAACAGAGAAGTTATAGAAATAAATCATTACCAATTTGGTAACTTTGAATCAAAACACAATTGAAATAATGAAATTTAATTATTAAATAAATTTCATGAAACTAATTATATTAATTATATAAACTTTTAATGGTATTATATACTCCTCATGAAAAAAATAAAGGTGCATATCATGGAATGTGTCTTAAAGAATATTAATTGAGACAAAATTCTCTTACAAATTTGGTATCTTTCGAAACATAAATCCCATTAATGAAAGATCATAAAAAATATATTTAAATGACCATAATTTTTTTTAAATAATCATACATTATATCCATTTTTAGTGTACTCACCACAAAAATTAAATGAGTGGTGAATACAGAATGAATGACACGAAAATATGAACTGATATGAAATTCCATTAACTTATATCTAGAATATCTCCATACTCATAAAAAATCTATATAAACCAATATATTTATTAGAAATATTTATAAGAACTAAATTCATATATATAATTCTATAAATAATACGGTTTTTTATTTATATAAACACGTTATTAGTAATTACATGTTAAGGTATCTCATTGAGTAAAATCTTTTTTATTCATCAAATGTGTATAAATTTTCTATGTATTTTTCCTCATACTTATATAATGATTTATATAATGTAAGAAATGATATAAATATTATTAATATTCAGTATATATGTGTTTATTATAATCGATTAATGATATTAATATGAAATGGAAGGTATCCTTCACGGAGATGGAAGGTCGTATGTACGCATGAATATTGTTTCTGTTTAATTATAATGTTGAGTGAAAAAAAAAGAAAATAAAATATATGAATAAATACATCAATTAAAGTACAATTATTAAGACCTATATATAATAAATTGTTACTTTTTACAACAATAATACATTCCCTATGTAGTGTGAATGAATCACATCGCTACGAGGAGGTGGTAGTTCACACCTCCCCAAATGAAATTATCATAGATACACGAATTGGAAAGAATAAAAGAATGATCTATATAAAAATTAATGAATAATTGTTAAATTATAAATAACACATATATCATATATAAATATTTGTTCCATCATAAATAACAACAATAAAATATGGTAAAAATTAACATCATAATTTGTGAGGTATAATTTTTCTTTACACAGGAACTGTAAGTTTGTTACACATTACACAGAAGTGTCTGTATTTTTAGGTATAAATACAATAATAATATCATATTTGATTATTGAGGATACTATATATATTTTTTACTTTTTTAAATTATAATATTTGATTTAGTGGAGATAGAAACTAAAATAAAGAAGCTTAAGGAAGAGTGTTACCTCTTCTTTGGGTAACTCATTTTGGTTTCCACCAAATGGATTCCATTATTAGTTTTATAAAAAACAGGAATCTTGAAGGAAGAACTTGGGGGGGGGGGGGGTTGGTATGTAAACTTTGTAGATATTTTCTGAACATATGTGGAAAACGAGTGGTGATGATGGGGAGGAGGTGGTTTCCTTTTATAGGGGAGGGATGAGACCTAGTTGTAGATTTTTAAAAAATGTCAGTTGTACACGCAATTTTACTGAGAAACAGTCATAAAAAACAACATAAAAAAATAATTGAATTTATATGTCCTAAAAATGAATATGAAATTTATTTTGTATATTTTTTTTTGTAATTTGGGCACTTATGTATATGGTATAATCACTTCATAATCTTTATATAACCATCATTACGGTAATTAATTTTATTAACATACACTAACACTTTTTGTTCCAAAATTAATTTGATCATATTAAACAAAAAATATTATATTAATTTCACAATGTATATCAATTTTTTAAAATTCCATTCTTATAAGAGGCAACACATTCTTTATTTAAAGTCTCACATGTGGGGGGATATGGAAGAGTTTTAAAGTGAGAATGTTCAAAATTATGTTAAAATTTTATTTATAAATTCAAAATAAATGTGACTTAATTATACTAAAACTTATTAATATATGTATTATTGATAAATTATGACTATAATAACTAATTGAAATATTATATACAATACAAAAAATACATGAAAACATGGTTTTGAATTAAAATTTTTTATTTTAAACAATTTATCAAAAAAATGATTCTCATAAAAATTTGAAAAATTCACCCTAAAGGAGTTTTCAATTTATGAATAAAAATGGATGTATATTTTTTCAAATAATTTTTTTTAGAAAATATTTTAATTTTATTATTTTTCATATAAGCACATAAAAATTTGTTCATTTAAGAAAAGATTTTTCCAAACATATAAAAACATTACAAATAATTGTATGCTTTTTCATAATTATGATTTATTAATATAAACTAGTAATGAATAATTATTAATAATTTTTTATCACTATTCATATTTTTAGTTTCAATGGATATTTTATAACTATCTAAAATTAGTACTAAATATTAAAAAAGTTATTTCCTAGAAACACAATGTTGCATATAATGAATGACTAATCAGTGTTGCTTATAACAAAAGCCAGGTCTGTATTGCATGTAGAATAGAAACATCTTGGTATATCATATAATAAAATCCAAAAATGGTCTAATGTGAAAATAAATTATAACATGGTTCTTTCATATTACAAAAACTATATTCAGTGTTGCGTGCAATGAAAATTACAAATAAGATTAATTTAATTTGGAAACCTATTTCACCAATGCTCATGGTGTTACCTTATACCACCTAATAATTAATTTATCCCAAAAAATTTATCAATGTTATCAATGGTTTAATAACATTATGTGACTTTAATTGGAACCCACATTATAAAAATAAAGAAATATACATCCTTTAAAAAAATATTTTAACCATAAATGTTACCAAATAAAAATCATAGTTGGGATTCCATATATATATATATCATGATTTGGAGGAGTGTGATAGCGAAAATGGGATGAATAAATTTAACAAAAATAAATACATAAACAATAGATGATATAAGGTAACATTCAATTCCCCAGAAAAGAATTTACAAGGATAATTTTTTTTGTTTCATTATTCATTCACTTGAATTTATGATTCATCATGAAAAGTAATACTTACCTGATTTTATTTTCATTCAGAAGTATAATATCACCATTCGGTCAATTTTTTAAATTTACTCATCACTTGATTTTTTAAAAAGGAAGGTGATTTTTTCATTCATGATGCACTAATAGATTATGTGATCCATAATAAGTCATCCAATTTCTCATTTATTACCATAAACACAATGTTTTTAGTAATTTTTATCGAATATTCATAAATATTAATGTAATGATATAATAATTTAATATAAAAAACATTATCTGGTTATTAATATAAAAATTCCATAAATGAATAGAGTTATAACCCTTCTAAATGATGAAAATAAAAAATTCAAGAAGTTGATTTTAAAATTATTTTAACATTGATCCCTAATATATATATATATATATATCATAAAGTTTATCTTTGTTCTTACATTCCAGACATATGAATAACTTCATCATATATTCTCTTGAGACATGATAGTAACAGGAATTTCTATAAATCATCTTTCAAGGCATGCAAGATTCATATTTCCAAATATTACTCGATATATTCCTTAAATTGACGGGGTTGTGAACATCTACTATTATAATATAGAATAAATTTTCAAAAAAAACCTATATAATTTATGAGGTGATAAATTAAATATATTTAACTTATTGAAATCTGTAATATGTTTATCCAAAAATTATTATCACAACATCATGTTTAAATTAAGGTTTACCATCCCTTATTCAAAATATCACCTCTCTATGAAATCAATTTTCTTCATTGCCAGCACCATTCAAAATATCCATTAAAATATTAAATCACACAATTATACTAAATGTACTTATATATTTCATTATTCGCAAAATATAATCCTTGAATTTCAAAACATGTAAATTTTAATTATACAACGTTATTCGTAAACAATTACACTAGCTTTATCAATTTATTACTTAATAACTCCTTCAATGAATAAGAATTAATAATCATTTATTATCATTTATCATAATAAATTTAATCAATATTATCAAAAATAATTTTATAAAAACACATAACATTTATATATAATTTTTCGTATCTAAAACTGCAGTAGAAAAACCGTTAATTGTACCACCATACAGATTCTATTCACAATACTTCCACATATGAAATCTATTTTCATAATTCCAAAATATGTTTAAAGTATTTATCAATTCATAAAAAATTATGGTGGCCAATATTCCCATCCATTACGTTAGCTAAACATTTTCATTTTTCCATTGGATTTAATTTCATTATGACATTATTTACCAGAGTCAAAACATCTTATTCTTCTAATGAGATATTCACATGGGTGTTTCATCCCACATTCATGACCTACATGTTCTTGAATGGTTATGCTAGGATTATCTTAATTACCTAAATTAAAAGGGGTATCCCTTATTATATTTTTTGTGGACTCTGAGGTTTGGTTAATTTACACACAGTTAATCATGTTCAAAAAAATCAAATTAGGAATAATTATAATTTCCATCACTCTAGTGATAATCCCATGTTACATCTCATCCGTATGTTGTCTATCACATTATTCATTAAGCTATTTTTTTTCTAGTTCCATTCATTTACTTGAACCAAAAATCATATAATAAAAAACAATTGTCCAAGTGGGGAACCACAAAAACATGAAAAAACATTTATTGGATATCTATATTATAAAACATTCTATAATCAATTATGCCTTAGGTATATCCTAATTTATTCATAAGTGTTAAATACTTCATGATGGTTGGTGAAGATTATTTGAATGACCATAGAGTATCCCAAAATATTGATAAACCAGGTGCATAGTAAGACCAAATGTCATGTACCTTGCAATGCTTGAGACAGGCACCACCCACCTTGTCAGAGTGGTTACTCCTTGGTACATATATACCAAAAAACATCCAATTATTGTATACAGATTGGTATATATAGAAATAAAACAACCGTTTATAGACATTACTAAATTTATATTACATTTTCCTAAATAGGTTTTTATCATTACAGTTATCCTCATACATATCTATAGATTTATCACTAAGGTTTTCTCATCCCAGTTTAAAATGGTTAACTAAAACGTTCTTATGATATCAAATTTAACTATGAAATCATAAAATATATAGTCATTACATAATTTTTTTAGAATAAATGATAAATTACAAAAATAGACTCTAAAATAATGTATTACTTTAGTGTTGTAGGGAACATTAAATAATATACACTAATAAATACTATAGATACATTTTCTCTCACTAGGTTCTTCATGACTAAAACCCTTCATAGGTACCACATACATAAAAAAATATTCATAGACTATGAAAAGAAACATCATAGGTTTGAGATTAGATGTCCAATAAGTATAAAAATATAGATAAGTATGCATAAACAAGGGAACAAGGGTTTGAGAATGTTGACATAACAATAATATAACATACCACACATATCAAATATCCTAAAAAAATTGTTTCATAAATATTAGTTGATAATAATCCATGAATTAAATATTAATAAATATCATAAAAATTAAATCATAACATAGTAGTATGACATATATTTTTTAAATACACATAAATATGTAATATAATCCTCAATAAGTCAAGATCCATTTCTAGAACTTGTCAGCGAAACTTCAGGGGGACAACACCAACTAGGCAGGGCCACAACACAATCCCATATTATAGAATGTTTCATATAATTGTTAATGTTATCCAATTATCCCATTTAGTATTGGGTTTCCCCAACTTCAAGCTTCACGGTCACTACACCAACTCAGGGGGACAAACCAACAACCCCATTTGCAGTCCATTCCATATAAGGATTAAAGATTCCCCATCTAACCATAGTGGACTAAGCTCATCTACATGATTTCAATATTTATCTAATTATATATAAATGATTACCCAATGTATTTAATTGAGATATATTTATCACCCTTATCATGATAAATTCATTAATACAAGTTCCATAAGATAATAAGTCCTTTGTCATATAATAAACAATATAAATATATGGGTCACACTAACATCCAATCAAAACCCATGAATTTTAATGGGTTTCATTAACATGTACACATATCTTAATCTATGTAAAATTAATGGTATAACAATCGTTTTATCCAATCATAACCCCTGAAATGTGGTCAGTTTTATAAGAGTTTAATGTGTGAAAAATAAACACGTTTCTCATTCAAATAAAATGTGAATGGATAATAGGTTTAATATAACATATGAAAAGTAATAGGATTCAAAAAATTCATGAAATTAAATCATAAAAAATTCAGTTAGAGAATATACATTCAACCATTAAGTAATATCTAGGAATTGAATTAGTAAAAACAAAGGATAATATCTTATAGTGAAAATAATTGCAAAATTTCATTCATAAAACATTTATTTGAAAAAATCCATTCTTCTTTGTAGAATTATTTTTATAGAATAAATCCTTTTGAAAACCATTTTTAATTAACAGATTTTGAAATAATAGAATTAAGGGTTAAAATAATATTAAAAACCAATTTTATTTAAAATTTATGAATGAAGATTGATTATCTTTTTAATTTTTTCCAAAAAACATATAAATGAAGATTGAAATTTATTTTGGAAACTAATTAATTGATATCATATAAAATATGATTCAAAAAATTTTAATAAAAATTTTCATTGAAAACATTTTTAAAGAATATAAAGAATTCATGAAAATAATTAGAATTCCATTTATTTAAAATTAAATCTGAAAATCTAAAAGAATTATTGAATTTTTTTTGGAAAAAAATTAATTCGAATGTACATTTAAAATAAATAAATAATACTTTAATTTTTTTGAAATCATGTTTAGAACATTGGTTTTGAATGAACACATGTGTCTATCTAGATTTAGAGGTAAATATGTATTTTATTTGAAATATTATCTCATTCATATAAAATACCAAAGACTGGGATAATCCTACCATAACATGGATATAACTTTAATGAATATAGGTTATGAATACTCATCATATTTTTTATGATATGGACCATAGGATTTCACTAATGGGGTCATAATCATAAACAATCTCGACAAATGTTAAAATGGTAGCTATAAACCATTACACATTTGGTATCATTGAATAACAACATAAGTAAAATAATGACATTAAATGATAGTCAAAATGTCATTAAAATAATTAGAATCATGATATATCATTTTAAGAGTATTATATACACATCATGGAGAAATATAGGTGAATTTCATAATATGTGTGTCAGAGAAGGAATGTTGTGAAAAATTAAATTTACTATTTTGATAACATTTGAATCATAAAACCCCAAAAATAAATATCATTAAATGGATATATAAGTACCAATAATTATAATAAAAACATTCATAAAATAAATATTGGGGTAGTATACACACCACACAAAATAAATTTGTGCTGAAAAAGGAATAAATCTCATGAAAATAAAAATTGAGATGGAATTCCATTAATATATTTATTAGATCACTTCATACTCATAATAACCTCCAATATTAAAAATATATTTTTATTATAAATTATTTATAGAAAGATATTCTTATATGTAATATGATATATTTTTTTTAGAATTTAAATTACACTCATTTTATCAATTTGAAGATAATGTTTTTCATCAGTTAACATTCGCTTTGTTTTTTTCATGTGTCATAATTTGTTCTTTTTATGGTCATAATAATTACATTATGACTTAAAGAATTATTAAAAAGATATAAATTTCATTTATATTTATTATATATGTATTAATAATTACATATGAATGATATAAATAAGAAATTGAAGAATCTGTTTGGGAAGATGGTAGGTCATACGTACACATATACGTTATTTCTATTTAACTACCATATTGGATGACTGAATGTAAATAAAATATATGTATATTTTTTAAAAAATATTAATTATAGTATCATTATTATTTCATATATATCATATATGTTTACTAAACCATATATTTATATATTCCATGTAGAGTTTATTCGAATCAAATCGCTTTGAGGAGGCAATAATCCACACTTCATCAAATAAAACTATCATATTTGAAAAAAATAAAAAGCATCAAGTTATGTTCCATATAAATATTATAAAAGAATAAATTAAAAATAAATATCAGATATATCATATATAATATCACTTAAATCATAATTCCAAACAATGAAATACAGTAAATCAAAAAATGAACTACATTATTGTGTGAGGTGTTAGTTATCCGTACACAAGAACTACAAGTTTGTTACCCATTAGATGGAAGTGTGAGTTATTGCATGTATAAATTTTATCATAAAAAATCTGACATAATTTAGGATACTTATTTTATTATGTATGGGTGAAAAAAATAATAAATTAGGGAGTGGAGAAAGAAAATAGAAAATGGATATCCAAGAAGGCTCATAACTCTTATTTGGGTAACTCCTTTTGGTTTACCCAAAGGGACACATTGGATAGATATGTTTCCAAAGATAGGCTTAATTGTAAAAATAGGGATGTTGGGAATTATATTTTTAATATTTTATCTAAACGTAACAAGATTGATATGTTTTAAAAAGTGGTTGATGTTTTGGCCTTTTACAATGGGTAGGGGACACACGTATGATTTTTGTAATATAGTTATCTATACACTTATTTTTTTATATAATAAATGACATAAAACCAAAAGACTATTAAATTTATGTATATTGGGTGAAATATTCCCATAAATTGGGTTTTAGAAATGTTTCTATATAATTAGACCACATAAGATTAATTTTTAGTACCTTGTTAATCATTATTTAACCTTAATTGTTGTATTTAATTTTAATCACTTTCAATAATAATTTTGGAAAAAAATTAAGTTGATATTATTAAACTATAAATATAATACTGATTTATAGAATATATTTAAATTTTTTAAATTCCATTATCATAAGAAGAAAAATTATGTTTAATTTTAATCTCACAGATGTGGTGGGAATGAGAGGTTTTAAATTGAGTGTGTTCAAAATTTCATAAATATTTTATAACAGAATTTACTATAAAAAAGATTCTAATAAACTAAATTCGATTAATAGTTTCACAATTGAGCTATTGTGAATTTATAACCATATTTATTTATAATTTAAATATATAAATAAAATAGATGAAAAATGAGTTTTGAATTAAAATTCTGTATTTTTCAATATTCACCCAAAATGATATTCTTCAGAAAAAACACAAAAAATAACCCTACAATAATGTAGATATTCTTAATTCACATATATATTTAATTTTTAAAAAAAAAACTTTTGTTTTTGAAGATTAATTTTATTAAATTTCACATGAGGACATGAAAAAGCAGTTCTATTTTGAAAACATGATATTTTTTTTCAAAAAAATGAAATTATGATTCTTATTATTTTGTTTAATGGGTAGGTTATAACTATATCAGTAAATTAATATGAAAAAAAATTCCCCAGAACAATATGTATAATAAATAAATTATAACTTGTTGATTACATATAACATATTTTTTATTCAATGTTGCGTGAAATAAAGAGTATCAAAAAGATTAAATCAATTAATAAAATTATATTTCCATAATACTCATGGTGTTATAGAGCTCAAAAAATTGTCCTCAAATTTCCTTAACACACATATGGAAATGGAATGACACAAAATATTATGTTTTCGAATAAAAATATATGGGATGATTCCCCAAGTTAACACCTACCCTCTTTTCTTGCTCTACTCTCTTCCACTTCATCTCAGTTGAACTACCACTATCCTGGCCCCTTGTAGAAATTATTCTAGAGACACAATACTTGTTATAGTGGTAAATTTATAGCATTAAATCATGATCAACCACATCAACATATGTCTTCAACATGAACACAAATTTCGTGGATCAGATGCCCAACCACAACCCCACTTCAAACAATTGTTCTTTTACTTTCTCTTTGAAAACTACCACTAGTGGAAACCAAAAAATTCATAAAATCTATATGCATACACCATCATGTTATAATTATTTTATTAAAGGACATAAAACTACCATGTCTTTGACAAGGATATAATATAAGGGAAATACTACATGTTGAACACGACCTTCATTCCCTTCTATCAAATCTTCATGAGCGTCCCGAACATGACCATAATATTCTACCACCTTTAAATAAGACGTTCCAAACAGTGTAGCAGATTTATCCTTCAATTAATTCTTAGTGTTACGAATACAAAACATCCTATAAAAATTCTCAATCCAATATTCTAATTCATATGGATCCATAATATCAAGGTAATATAGAGGCATTCTCTTGAGTAAATCATGAACCATATCCTTTCATTGACCTGGTTCAACTTCCCTAACCTGAGGAAGACCTTGGATCATTCTTTATCCCAATTCCTGTGAAACTGAACTAATACATCCACTATTTTTTGATCAGTTAGTTAGGGATAAAAATATCTACACACTTCCCATGGTCTCACAAAAAGTACCCTTGGTTGAATGATGTTATAAAAAATAATAATCATTGAGAATTCATCAATTCAATCATCAATAACTAAAGTAATACCTTTTTATAAATAAATAATAATTAAAAACACAACCATATATCATGAACAGAACCCCAAAAAACTCAATGAATATTTAACCAAATTATCCCCTTCTCAGTGTCCATGCCAAATCTACATCTGATATAAATCACTAGGAAGAGGCATCAATCCAAATCCCACCATCGCATGGAGACCCGAGTTTTGTCTTGAGGTTTGTTGGACATACACCCTACTCACTACTAGAACCACAATCCTTGATAGTCCTAGCTCTGGTCCATATATACTGTTACAAATAACTAGACCCATATAATGGGATAACCTTGGCTCTGATAACATTTTTTCATGAACCATCATCGGATTCCATCCAACATGACACCCAAACCAGCTTGCGGAATGGACTAAAGAGAATTCCCGACCCCCATGGGTAGGAAACTAGTACCTTAGTATCTAAATTTCACTTTTTTGGGAATGAAATCACAAAATTTAAAGAACAATAATCAATTAATTGTAATCAATCATCCCATTATAACAATGACCACATCCAAAATGAATAAAAATATTAAATGATAAAATTGTTAAATTTAACAAAAAACTGAAGACACTAAAAATTAAAGGGGAATCCAACAAGACCACAACCAAAAAACAAGTATTAAAACAGTTGTCCAATGCCCTCAAGACACACCATGAACCAATGTAATTTTGTAAAACTATAAAAAGGGTCCACCATCACCACTAAAAAACGAATTGACATTACGTGGGTGAACTAGAATATGATCTATATAAACCTAAGGGTATATGTAGGGTGCAAGCTAATGCCTATTATATAATCACCCAAATAGTATAATTACATTCCAAAACATTATAAGAAAAGTTAAACTTCAAATATTAATAACTATATTAGACAAAATTTGTATAATTTTTTAAGGAAACCAATTTAACAAAAATAATTCCATTTAATTAAAATTAAATCGTGTTTCACAATATTTTTATCATAAAATGAACACCACTAGACAAAAAAAAAAGAAATATCTAAAGGCACAACCAATAGTGGGACCCTATAATCCGTGTATATTACTAATATGAGTTAGAAACCATGACCCATAATTTCATTGGGCATCATCCACTAGAGATGAATCCATCCAATGTACCAGTGATCTCTGATCAATATTCTAGTTTATTTAGTGTTGTATCATAAATCTTTCTTGATGGAATCTGCCTCAACCCCACTAATAAAACTAACATACCACTCTATGACCTCACACCCTTGATGATATGATTTATTTTCTTCTAATATTCATTATATAATATCACAAAAACAAAAACTTTTCTACCAACACACAAAAATCCATGAACACACAAGAGAAACACAATTTTCCATAAGAAAAAACCACTTCCAAATTCATAAACACACCAATTCCATTTGAAAACTCTCTTCAAACTACTTAAAAAATACGTATATTAAATTGATAAGTCTAAAAAAAATGCACACATGAGACCCAACTAATTTAATTTGGTAAAATCATATTTCATCCCATACTCACCTTGATACCTTTTAAAAACACATTTGTCACCACAAAAGAAATCCATAGGACTAATTCAGGAATAATATAATGAATAAATAAGTCACATAATATTTTCAAATAATGTAATAACCACATCACTACTAGAAAAATCTAGAAAATAATGGAAAACCAAAACTATAATAAAGTGGACCCTATAACAGAAATATCATACCAAAAAATCATGATTAATCCTAGTGAAAAAAATTCAACAAATCATAGGGAATACATTATTTTGGGTAGGGATGAACCCAAGAAAGTGGAATGAATAAACTGACAAGATGAATAAGAAAATTGAATAATGGGTTTAATTAATGAGTTATTTAAGAGAAAAATTATATAAACTAAGAAAATAGAGATCTAATAAGGTTAATAGTATACGGAAATGTGATTAGGTATGAAAATACTGAGCAGTGATAAGAGGGTTTGATTTGGATTAAGTTAGGTTGTTGTTGGAAATTTAAATTGAATATTTTTAATTAACATGATAGCCACACATATCGGCTTCAATGCTTTTAAAACATGTGGTTACTATGAGACACCTCCTGCCAATAGAAAATGATGTCACATGGTCTCCTAGGGAAGGCCACACACCCATGGAGTCAAAATGATCCCCATACAATACCACTAGTCTTGATGCATTGTTATCTTTATGCCCATGTCATAGGCTATGTGGAATATATAATTACACTATAAAAGGCACACATTCTCTCTAAAGATAGAACACGGTTTCTAGTAACCGTCATCCAACCACACACCACATAATATTGTGTAATAAATCCCATTATTTAAAAAACTACACAATAATTATAATTAACCATGAGAATAAAGAATAACGTAAAATACATCAAAATAAAATAACACCGAATAAAATTTTCTCCATCATAAATACATTCCACAATCATTAATTCAACTCGATGTATTATCAAGGAATTACAATATAAACTGCTCTTGAACTAAATATTTCCGCTCCCTAGTCGCATGCTTGACATTATTGTTCTTCCATGGATCTCAATACATTGTTATAGATATCACATGAAGCACATAATATTTGGAAACCACAAAAACACTGGTTTCGCAAACATAGTATACTGGGTTCTAGCTTAAACTCCTCCAAATTAATCAAATGATATGGGTCCAAATTATAAATTTTCATCTGAGATACCTATAACACATCATGAATTCATGTCAAATAAGATAGAAAATATAATATATATTTTAATGTCAAAAAATTTAATGTCAGAACGTTGTATTTTATATCAAGTATGATATGCAACCCCATGTGTAGAAGGGAATATAACATCATAATTCAATTACATTTATTCAATATTTTAAAACATATTTAATATATTTTATATCATTTAATGTGTGAAATACTAATTTAGATTGTGTTACACACATTAAATAATTTTTCAATTTATTTTTTTTACACACATGGTAGAGTTTTACTAAATAATGTTAATATTATTATCTAATACAATAACATATAACCATGTAATTAAATTTGATGTTTTGAATAATTTTAAATAACTTATGAATGTATATATATAATGAATCCATAGGTTGCTAATTAATTAAGAAATTTTTAAAAAAGCCTACTAGATATAAATAAATTTATTAATGTTGGAAATGGTTTTTTTTTCAAAACAAATTAAATTATTTAATAATAATTAATCATAATTAATTATATCTATATATTTTATAATAATTAGATAGTAATAAATCGAGTTTTATTATTTAAAATTGTATTTCTCTAAAGGCAGATGTATTACCATTTAAAGATTAAAATATTTTATATAATTATTTTTTTCAAATTAATAAATTAAAAATTAAAAATAAGGACTCAATTTTTAAGGGCAAACATAAAAAAATACCATAGGATGAATGTTTTTTATTTTCATATGATATTTAATTTTTTGATGAATCGTGAAAATACCAAACATTAATTGAAAAAAACACTTTCATATAAAATGGTTAATGTGTAAATTATATTTAAATATTTTATAATGTTTGATTAGTTAAATAATAAATAAAATGATTAAAGTTAGGTCATTAGTTTCAATTAAAAATTGAAATTTGATATAGAATTATTTCAAACATTGAATCATTTTACATTAGAAACCATCTTTGTTGTACTCTCTCCTAGATTAGTATTAAATTAATTCCTTCCACTTCTGCAATATGAATTCTGGAAAATGGATTTTATATTTTTAATATTAATAATATACATTTATTATTAATTTAATATTATTTTTTTAAAGAACAGACAATTAAATTTAAATTAATTACAATGATTAATGTAAAATTTATCTTCATAACAGACTAAACCTTAATCTTAATGGAAAAAATGACATATCCATTTGTAAAAAAAAGCAATTTTATGGCTATATTATGATTATATACCCCCTTAGATATAATATTTATCATTATTGGAGGAAGGTGACAAAAGGGAGACCTCTCAATAGTGTTTTCCAATTTAAATTTACTATAATTTCAATCCTCTACCACTATAAAAAGCCCTAAACCATCCCACTTATTGACACCCTTAATGAACATTTTATTTCCCAATAACTTCAAATATATATCCGAAAAATACATCAAATAATCTTACCAGACATAATTTTGGAATAGGACAGACCATGTAAAATGATTGATTATAAACCAATTGATGTTACATATATTAAAGGTAACGTTATTTAGTGATCACACTTATTTAATTTAGACCCCACACCTTAAATTATATCAATATCATTCCACTAAAATAATTATTTTATTATTTTCCAAACACTTTAGGAAAAGTGAGAAACCCAAAGTCACATTCAAGCCCACAAAACACATCCAAAACCGACCAAGAAAACTAACACCCAGAGCATCCAAAAAAAACTAAAAACTATAAGCTCCATACCCATCATCACAACAAACACAGGAGTACACCTCTATTGTGGTCATTCCCCATTCAGAAGAAAAATTAAAATGCATCATGAAATCACCATTATAGTCCCGCCTCACATCATCCAAAGTGATTCACCAAAGACCGTCTTGCTTGGAAATGCTTCCTTTTTTAAAAGACAGGGTCACCCCATAATCTCGCAAAAAGGGGGATATGGTGCACAACAGTCGAGGAAGATAAGAGTAATCCTTCATGTCTTTTCGTTATGGAGTTTCAAATGCCCCTACTCAATCTTCAGTAATGGTTCTATCTCCACCTTGCACTATGTCACTGAAGGTGCGATTGACCATACCACCTCTATTCTCTGTGTCACCCCTGGAAAGCATCCCCTTCCACCCAAGGATGTTATCAGAGGTTGATCACTTGCACTCATAATCTCTTCCTCTCCTATTATCATGCATGTTTCATTTAATCACAGATATGTAGTTTCCTGCGGCACCATAATCTGTAAATACTACTTTTCCTTTCCACTCAACACCATTTCCCATTTCGGCAGATTTGAACTGCTGATAAACGGTATTCACTATAGTGGGTTTCTCCATAACCCTACACGAATCCTCATGGTCAACTTCTCCTACCATGAAATCCATCATAGTGACCTCAAAAGATTCATCTTTCCCCACTAGAACATAATTCAAACCCTCCTCAGCAAGTCCCAAAAACATGTTACTCAATGAAAGCAAAGGCATATGAGAGATACCTAGTCCCCCACTAACTTGGTATCTCTCAATTCTTCCCAATTACACCTCTGAGGCACATTTTTTACTTTCTGTCCTCTGTTCCCTCATCTCCATTACATCAATCAGATGAAGATCCCTCAAATTATCTTCAACAGATCAGTAACTATTCTTTTGAGAGCTTTAATCATTAGAATTCTCCTATCATTGTCTCTTTCCTGCATCCGGAACCTTTAGATAGCATTGAGTCATCATAACATCCATCAAGGATGATCTAAAACCATTCTTATCAGAAACAATGCCAACCCCGTCTACCATCTTCTGGACCAAAGGGCCAAATGACTGGGGACCCCCATTTTCCCTCTCTATATCATGATTATTTAAATATAAACATTTTATATTTCTTTATGATGATATTTTTTATGAATATATTTCTACCTACACCTTCAGTCACATCAATAAAATTGGATACAAAATCACCAAACATGTTCACGATAGACTATCACCACCTAAACACGATGTGAATCATTCACCATATACATGGAATATATTATATTTTGTTTTAATAATATTATGTGACATATATGACATAAATATGAAACTATAACTGTAATATTCATATATATATATATAATATAATTTTTTTTCTTTTAAAAATGAAAACGAATATAGAAGTAGAAATCATATGTATGTATTACCTACCATCTCCATGGACGGTGCATTTTATTTTCTTTATCCAAAATGTTGGGATTAATATAAATTCACATATAATAAATAAATTTATTATTTCGATCATTTAAAAAATGATTAATAAAAATTTATAGAAATATCATATATGATATTATAATTATGATTATGGTTCTGTAATAAGTTATTGAATGTTTTAAAACCATTATAGTGTATGTTAATTGATGTTCAACTGAAAGGAAACTTAATGTTTGGACTTATTTCTCTATTTTATTAATTGCAGAATATAATATTATCATTTACCTAATTTTTTATGTTGTATATACTATAAAATTACATGTAATATCATGAATAAAACATAATTAGTGATATATTTATATGAAATTTTAATTATTTCATTTAAAGGTATTTTAACAAAAAGTTACCAAATTGTATAGAAATTTCATAACTCCATTCATTTTCACTAGGTAATATTACTTCCTCATTGTTGTCAATATTGTATGATTTTATATATAATTAATTTTACATTATATTATTGTATTTAATATTTTCATACTTTTATTTAATGTAGAGACACATAAAAAATTAATATAGCAACCCCACATCATCATTATTACCATTTAAAGGGTTCATTCACAATGAAATTCTAATCGAGATTTCATTTTCATGAAATTACATTAAATGAATTTATATAATATTTTTTTTAATAAAACCATTCATTTTCTTCATGAATGTTTTTAGGTAGTAGTACCATTTCACTGGGATTTCATAATAAAAATGTTTTTGAAAATGTTTTTAAGATAATATAACTGCATTTGTCCCTTTAATCGGAGAACCAACTTTCTTATAAAAACCTCATTTTGTAAAAATGTTTTCAAATTTTTTATCCTTTAAAAAATCATTTACTGATTAATTTTTTTATAAATTTTTATTTCACAAATGTTTTCTAAAGGAATATTCTTGTCCCTTTATGAACAACACACTATTCTAACATTTTTAAATTACAAGAGGAATGTTATTTTTCAATTTTATAACATGTTTAAAATTTACCACCCACATTTCTAGGAATATTTCATTTCAAACATAAAAAGAAAAATTTTAAACAATATTTTTTAAAAAGTTATTTTCAATGAAATGGATTATAAATTTTTTTACTTGAATATGTTAATATAGTTTCTTTTTACAGTATTGTTGTCAATCAATTACAACAAACAATTATCCATACAGTATTTAGGATATGTTTTTTGGCACCATTATTTTTTTTCGTTGTATTGTTTATGATTTATATAAAAAAGGATATTATTTAAAATTAGTACATTGATTCCATTAAGACCCCTTGAAATATTGAATTTCCATTATTAAGTAGACATTAAATTTTTCTTAAATGTCTAAATTGTTTTTCATATATGTGACAATCTCCTAAACTGTACAGGAATTTTTAATATATTATTTATAATTGTTATTATTTTATTTTCTAGGGAAATATTGATAAATCAATATTAATTAATCAATAAGGATATCATAAAAGGTATATTATTTAACAAATTATTCTATTACTCGATATACAAGGAATTAATAGAAGGGAAGTGATGGGTGGAAAAGAGATATTATATAGCCCCTCAATGAGATGATATGTTCACATAAGAAAAATAATTAGAAAAAATTAAATGGGTTTCAAAATATGGTTTTAAAATGTCTTATAAATGGTCTTTATAGTATATGTTTTCATGTCCCTCTAACATGACATCGAACAATTAACAATTTTATTTATTCAACAGTCAATGATTATTATTATTTATCAATAATATTTTATTTTTGGCATTATCTATGGTGGAATTTAATTTTCATATCGTTGTTTAAATGCATTTTTTTCTATTATTTTCTTATTTATGTTGAATATTTATTTTTGATTTAATTTAAATGTCTTATGTTCTTAGTTATTGGAATTGACATATTTTTTGGCACTTCTTTATCAGTTTTTTATTACATTGAATGTGTATTTAGAAAATACCTTTACATATTGAATATTCTAATTAATTAATTATTATTTCCAATTCACACTATCCTTACTATGAATTTTAGCTAACCCTTATTACTCCCTTCCGCAGGAATCCAAAATGTGTACTGTGAAATATATGCATGGATGTGTTAATTGAGAAAAATATTACTCAATAAATATTATGTTGTAATTAGTGTATATAGTTAAAATTTAAGACTTTTATATGTATATGATTTAACAAGAATACTAACCACTTCTATCCATTGGGATTTGGATTCTCGTAATCATGCCAATGTAATGGTATTTGACAATAGCACTATACTAACTAGGGACATGGAGATACAATGGATATTAGAGAATGTTTAATTGAAATATTTCTAACTGTATTAAGGAAAAATATATTAGAGAACATAACTCTATGATAGAAATTGTGTATAATTATATAATAACACTGTGATGAATTTTCTAGATATGGATTATGAGGTTTTTCCAAAAAATACATCCTTGTATGGGTAAAAAAAGTGGATGTGGTTCTGAATCTTCTGTATCTATTTTTAAAAACTTTGAGAAGTTCTATCAGGCTTGACACGGGCATAACCTAGTAAACAATAATGTTATTTAATGTGGACCTTGTTTGAATGCCATGGGGGATATGATGAAGATAATTCCCATTTTATTTACAATCCCTAATAAATTGTTTGAATATATGATGAAAACACATAACATAGGTTAAATATTTGATGTTTTTGATTGAATATAATATTTATTATATCATATAGATGATTAAATGTTTTTCTAACAATGACCATTATTACTCACACTATTCCTACTAGTTTTATTCAACAGAAAGATCCTGATGGAGTCATGATAACATTGAAAATGATGGAAATGGAAGTGGAAAATGAGAAACCAAATGGTATTTTGATAGATGTAATAAAAATATCGTTCATGACTAATCAGTTTTAACAAAATATAATTAATATCAAATACCATAACCCTCTCCTGAACAATCCAAATTAAAAAAAGGATAGATTTTTCTATGATCTTGTAGGGTAAAGACCGTAGAGAAAAGATGGCTTGATTTTTATCATGAAATATATGTGGAATGGGACACATAAGAAATTTTCTCAAAAGAACAAATAAATATGTATGTGTAGTACATTACATAAATAAAATAATTTCCAAGGAAAAATAGAGAGTATTATGGAAGGAAATAAAAAATATCATGAGGGTCCATTTATGTTTAAATTTCATTAATATAGGGAACCTGGTAATTAATCTCGTCATTTCCTTCTTCTATATTATATAAACTAGACCTTGGAATGACCTATGTTGAAATAAATGTATCAATTATTTATGTATTATGGATGTACTAAAAAAACATAGTTAAAAGTATATCAAGTGATTGTCCTTATTTCAAGTGAATCCATCATATTTATTTTGTAAATTATAGTAATTTGGTTTAATAAAAGGGAAAATTTATAAGGATATGGTGATTGAACCAATGAGTTTATGATGATAAGGTATTTATGCCATCCATTGGCCTATGAAATATCTAGGTAAAGTTAAAAAAATTAGAAATTAATAAATTTGATGGATAAATTTTATTAGTGAAAAGGTGGTATAAAATTTTGTATTTATATGTTAATTTATTAATTATATTGGCTTTGAAGAATAGTTAGAGACAAATTCAAAGACTTTTCCCAATTTATGGGCCATACGATCTATTAAATGAGAATATTAATTCTTCTAAAATGGTTTATTCTAGAATATACATTTCATATAGTAAAGGAAGAATTAGATATTGATCAATGAAATTCTAAAAGATTAAATTTTTCTTATGATGTTGAAACATATATTGTAATTATATTTCCTTATATTCCTGGTAAATAAAATTATTCCTCAACACTAGGAAATGAACATTAAAAAAACTATTATTGTAGAACCATTATTTTTATTGAACCAATGGTTTTGAAATCGTTATGATCATATTTATTTTAATCCTTAAACATTCCATTGATAATTAACCTTTTGTTATCAATTTCATCAATCAGAGCATATAATTTTTTTACTTTTTTACTCTATGTTCATATTTATTCATGCAACTAATTTTATCCTACTTATAAACATTCATATATAATATTCTATGTGAAATTTTAAATTCCCATTATATTGCAATAATCTGATTATTTATTAATTCTTCTCATAAATTGGTATCTCATCAAATTAATTTTTAAAAATCAAAAACTAGATTTCTAAGATCAAATTTCAATTTAAGGTTTGGAATTCAATTAATGTCAATTAAATGTAATGGCATATATTTCTAAATTAAGAACATTATATTTGATAATTAGTGTGGGATGAAAATAAAAGTATTAAACTGAATAAAACATCCAAATAAATTACACTATATTTAATATATTATAATATATCAAATATTTTTTTAGCCTCCAAATCACATGATACTTAGTTTTCTTAGGATAAAAGCAAAAAAACCATTCTTATATTGAATGTATTACATAGAATGCTATTTTTTAATGAATAATATTAATATTAGTATATAATATAATAAGATTTATCATATAACTTATGTTATAGTTTATGAATATTTTTAAATAAGTTATTGAAACAAAAATTAAATGAATTCATAGGTTTCCAATTAAATATAAATATATATAAAAACCAATTGAAAATAAAAAAAAATTATTCTCATAATAGTGTTATACCATAATTCAAAAATTCATAATACGAGTAAATCATAACTATGGAAATATATGTTATACATTCAATAAAATGTTTTTTAAATTCATCTAAAGGATTTTATTATCATATGATATGAATAAATAAATTTTTATATTTAAAAAATTTATTTTTTTAAAGATAAATGTGCAACCTTTTAATAGAAATCATATTTTAAATCTAATTTTATATACATTTAGAAATTTTATAATTCAAAATAAACATTAGTTTTAAATGTGAAACAAAAATATTATCTTATAGAGAATTTGGGATTTTTTCTAAGAGGATTCAATTTTATATAACTGTTGACAAATAATTAATTTTAATTCAAAACTTTTTCTTATATGCAATTTGTATTATTAAATTATATTTGGGATTAGAATTATAGTTTCATTAGTTCAATTATATATCAATTAATTAAATTTATATCATTATAATAAATTTCACTTTGATATTTGATTCACAAACATTTAATGATTTTGATCCTTTTACATTAAAACCCTACTTTGATGTCTAATCCGTGGTATTTATATTGAATTAATTTCTTCCAATTATGTTTTTTTGAATTTTGAAAAATGCATTCCATCTCTGTATTAATAAAATTTTACAATTTATAAAAATTTATACTTTCTTTTTGTCCAAATTGATGACAGAATGTAGTTAAAAATTAATTTAGACATTAATTTAAAATTAATTTTAATAAGGGACTAAAGCATAATATTAAGAGCCTAAATTAGCTATAAAATTAAAAAAAATAAATTTTATAGAAATATTTTTACCTTATACTCCAATTTCATGTATTTTGTTCATTATTGGTTTCTATTGATTCAAGGGATACCTCTTAATAGTTTTTACCTTTTTAAATTTAATAGAATTCAACTCAACCTCCAAAATTAATTATTACTCACCACTCTCACTTCATAACACATCTCAAGACCATTGGTTCATCAAAAACCTACTCAAATATCTTCCAACCTTAGTGACATACTAATTAATTCTACTCTTTTATATTAAGGAAATTGAAGGAATTATTTTTATATAAACCAAAAAGAGTTAAAAAAGGTGTAATGTTCCTCAATAATCACATTAGTTTCATTTAAGTCTCCACCAAAAAAATTATTATTATATAATTATTATATAAAATATTCATAAAATAAAATAAAATGAGATATTTTTATGATAATATCTTTACCTATACATTCACAGAAATCCCTCAAATTGGATATGCAATCATCATTTCTAGGTACAATGGGCTACAACCTCGTGACATGATGTCGTTCATTTTTACTTTAACACATAAAGAAGTTTGAAATAATTATGGATTAATAGAATATATATGATATATATAATTATTATTATTTAATTATTATTATTTTATTCATTTATATAACCCATATCTACATTCATTCCCTTTTGTGGGAGTATGATTTCTTCGTTTGTGGACGTGGGGACTACAACCTATTCAAAGTGATGTGATATATTCACTATATATATGAACTATATTACTAATTTTATAAACAATAATATGTTAAATATATGATATAAACATGATATTGGAAGAATAATATAAACATATATATATATATATAATTTAATTTTAATTATTTAAAATATGAAAATGAAATAGAAGTAGCATTTATGCATATATAAGATATTCCATCTGCATGATTGATGAATTTAATTTTATATCTCCAAAAATTATGGAATAAGATAAATATATGAATACTAAATATATAAAATATTAAAATCATGTTTTACATCATGTAGATGAAGAAGTCAAGATCTATGTAGGAACAAATTAAATAATAATTCAAACTATAGTTGAATAACAATGATATTAAAACATGAAAGTGTGAATGTAATGATTCATTTATAAAAAAATGTAAATAAGTTATTTTAATAATATTTAATATGATATTTTAAATAATATTATGTTTCTATAATATGATAGTGACTGTTTAAAATAATTATTAAAAATTTTAAAAAATGATCAATAGAAACTATAAACAACTAAAATATATTGTCTCAATTTCATTTCACTACGGAATATTTTAATATTATGATCCTGACTTATTCTTATAGTTTATTTAAATCCCTTTGAAATTTAATTCCATAAATAATTCATTATTCATGTTATTTTGAGTTTTAATTTGAATTATTTCTTTTATGGGGATTTTATTTTAATATTACCTTGTTGTATAGAAATCTCATAACTCAAATAATTTTCATTAATTTATATGAAATCATCATTATAGATAATATTATATGATAATGTGTATAATTAAATTGATTATATATTTATTTATTTACACTTTTTATGTGTATTTTTATTTTATTCAGTTATCAATTCAATTATTAACACTAAATTCAAATTTATGAACATTTAATGGGTTTTTTTGTAATGTAAATCTTATTAAGATTTAATATTATTAAAATTCAATTTAAAGGGTATATTATAACTATTCAATAAAAAATTTAGTTTTATTCTAATTTGTTTTTCATGATCGTTTTCATGAAATAGTGCCACGTTTCCTATTTTTTTGTCAATATGTATTAGAAAATGTATTTTAAAAACTTTAACATCACTTCTCTCTTTAGTGGGGTAAATTATTTTCATCTTAATCTCATATTTAAAAAAATAGTTTTAAATTATGTTTCTAACCATTCCAAAATAATTAATTTATGAATTTTTTTCTCAATTTTTTCAGAAATTATATTAAAATAATATTCCATTATCTTTCCACTGAATTAATTTTTTAATAATTTGAACTCATAAAAATGATTATTACATTTACCATGTATGAAAAGTATTGAAATACCCACCATTGTTTCATTAATGATTAAATTTCATGTTTAAAATGAAATTTTCTCATGAAAATGTTTTTCAATATGACAATCAATGAAATTTAATTAAAAAATCAAACGAGAATGTTTTTTTTATAATATTCACATTTATCAATGAAAAAACGCATTATCCTTTAACAACTTGGGATATATCTTATTGAAACCATCTTTATTCTTCATAGGGAGAGTGTATGATTTCTTTTTCCAAGGATATTATTGATATCCAATTTCGTTATTCCAATTATTACAAATGAAATATTAATTTTTTATGATTAATAATCATTAAATATCCCCTAAACATCCATATTATTTATCATTGATATGTTTATTTATTAATCCATACACCATTTTCACATATGGTATTTACCTTGATAATTATTATAATTTATGGAGAAATATTGATTAATATATATAGTATTTAATCAATATATATATTTGATAAGGAATTTTTTTGTTAATTTAATTGATTAATTGATATGTGAGGAATTCTTGGACTGGCAGTCATGGGTGAGTCTGGGACTTTTATAATAATCTATTACATTAAAAAGTTCTCTTAAGATGAATTTTTTTAAAAAAATTAGGTGGGATTGTAACAATATTTTTCAATAGTCTGTTGAATATTCATGATATTATAGGTTAGAATGTGCCTCATAAATGAGGATTAACAATTAAGAAATTCCATTATTCTGAATGAAGTTATTATTATTATTATTTATCCATGAGAATTTTTCATTAACATTATTTATGTATGAAGTTAATTTTCAGATTATTAATTAAATTGAATATGATTATGTTATTTATATTTCCATATTAATTATTCCTTATCCATTTATATTTAATGAAATGCATTATAAGATGTTTACTTTTATAAATTTCTTACACACTTCTTTCTAATTTTATTGGATATATGGCATGTGTCTTTAGATATTACCTTTTCATATTAAACAAACTCAACTATTCACTATTGTTTCCATTGTTCCTAACTATTACTGAGTATATGAGCTCACCAATTTATTTTTCTTTCCCAGGAATCCATAGAGTGTACTATGAAATATATGAATGGATATTATGTATGGTTATAAATATACCATAAAACTATTTATTTTGTAATTATTGTATACAATTGTAATATTATACACATCTATATGTCGGTTTAATAAAACATCAAAACACTATGGTAAACTGGAATTTTATTCCATTCAATCTAGCTATGGTAAAGCTTTTTTACACTGGCTCTAGGCCTACTTGGGTCGAGTTGCTATAGGTATTCCACCATATTGACTCTCCCTATAATCTTAAAAGTTATGAAAGAACTCAACATTATCGTCCCTTCTTTACCATGACTAGTATAAAAAATGGTAATCCAATTTCAGAAACACCAGTCATTAAGTAGTAATTAAAAGTCCCGCCACTATTGACAAGCATAATACTCATAGAAGATATGCTATTTCAACAAATTCTTGCTGATAAAACATACCATTATTGAAATATCCAACACTATAATCAATGCCAACAATGAGGTCTCCCCCTCCTCATCTAAAAAAAATGTGGTTTTGAATGAGCTACTAAAAGCTAATAAAACTGATACATTCATATCAAGGATTGGTAAAATTTTTTATTGGTAATCATTTCCACCCGAAAACGCTTTCCCATAAGCCTCCAAAACATAACACACAAGCCTAGAGAATGTCTTCCGTGATCAGATTCTCCCACTCATTATGATAATGTTTTTTTGAGGATGATATTCTCTTATAATATTAATCTATTGTCCCACTTATATATGAAGGCCTTACCAAAATGGATAATAGAAATAGGGGACCCTATCTAAATTTTTTTTATTACCCGCAATGAGGCCTCACTACGTCTTAATCAAAATCAGACCAATTTATCCGCATTGACTGAATTAATAATTGTAATTAAATAGGATTATTTGGTCATAATATCAATCACCACCCATTTTTAGTTTATTCCCAATTTTTTACTTGATAAAATTATAAAGAAATCTATTGAGACCTCACCCAACTTATAAGTAATTATAGGTAATGGATGAAACCAAATTTTGAGAATTTGATGTCATGATTTAATCTACCAACATGTATAAAACTGAGATACAAAGTCTGCTATATCCTGTCTCATTATAGGACACCCGAACTTGATATGGAATTAATAGATCTTTTAGGTTAACCCAGGATATATGAACCACTGAGATTGTAGTTCATTCTACACCACCACTTTCAGAAACAATAATGGGACATCCATGAATCACTTAGAAAGGAATTAATCTGAAGAAGAAGCATAATCATTAAGAACCTACACACCATTTATAATATTCATTAATATTTGTAACAACAAATTTATTGGATGATCCAACCAAATCTTCTTCATGTGATAATGTTTCAACTAAACAATAACCTTGAATGAACCTATAATATGCTCCTTTTTATGTAGATGCATCTCAAAAAAATCCCCATCAAGGTCCATTCATCACTGAATACTTACACTACATGAATCAGAAATTTTATTATCAAATCATCAGATACCATATTAAATTTTCCCAGGGTATATAAAATATAAATATCGAACACTAAAATGTATTCAAACAAATGAAACTACCTCAAATTCAAATACTTATAATAGGAAATGTATCCAGTATCTTATGGTATGAGTAGAACATAAACTTCTCTCTGAAGAGATAACGACCCCATCTCTTCTATTAATGCATTTTTTCGACTAACTCTTGGTCATGGATTGGGTAATTGATTTCATGTGTTCAAAGTTAGATATAATTATAAACAATCGCATGGTATTATTGCCACATCACACACCTGTAACTCATAAATGAAGCATCAAAGTAGACCACATGAGTCTTCCGAGGTTCTAGGATGATCAAAATAGGGGATGTGGTTAACCACTGCTTAGGATCCCCATAGGATGCTGATTATTACAGTCTCAACTCAATTATCACCCATTTAAAAGTAAGATCCATCAAGGGGTATCAAAAATGAGATAAATCCATAATTAACCTCCTATAATAAATTGAACGGACCAAAAAGATTCTAATACAAAATAATAATCTTCAGTTCATCATATGATATTACTTCACTAATCTTTTCAGTGCCCATAATAACCCCACATTCAGTGATTTCATGATCCATTTCCTTGATCAACTAAATACATAATGTGATATTGTAAGATAATCATAGAGCATATGATATCAAAATGGTTTGCAACCAAATCCTTAAACGACACACATGGTCATCATCGATCCTTGAATTTAACAGGATCTCATCCATGAATAACATAAAGAATGTTTTACAGACTATTTGAAACACCCTATTAATGAGTTCTATGAAAACATATAGAGAATTATATGACTTAAATGGAATGAAAAAATACTCTAAATGGACATACATTCCTCAGAAATCTTTCTAAGGAACATCTTCCTCTATGAAATTGACATTGAGATAACAAGAATGAAAACTGATCATGGAGAAAAATTTTGTCCCTTATTATAATAAAAAAGTCCATTAATGGGGAGAGATAGGTATTTATTATATTTTCATCACCTTATTCATTAAAAATTAATAATTACAAAAATATAGAGATCCAACAACCTTTATACAGATGAAGAATTTGGAGACCCTAGTACAGACTCCAAGTTGAATGAATCCATTATATCCCAAATCATATAGTTTTATAATTAATTACCTAAACGTGGGGGGGGGGGGGGTTATAGTATGATGGAAGAGATACTCTCTGTGTTCATTGAACACAATCAATGGTGAAGGAAACATACCATTTTGGATTATACCCAAAAATAGCATCTGGAATTTCATATCAAAACCCATATAGTGAAAGAGGTAACCATCATCTAGGCCCATTGAGATCATCCACCAAAATGAGTGGTGATATTGGAAAAAACATACAACTATATCTAGAATCTGAGGTCTAGAATGTCTTAAAACAGGATCCAATTCACCCTAAAGGACATGAGTGATTCTATAATGTCCCACAAATCTCAATCTCCACTAATAAAAATTATGTTTTCATAGAAACAAAGTATCTAATCCATACAAAGTATAATGTAAATTAGGTATATTTTAAAAACATGAAAATCATATTCCATCATGATCCTTAACACACTGAGGGCACAATATAACACTTCAAATCCTACTCTTTAATCTTAATAAGGGATGCAACCAAATACGTCACATATAGCATGGACTCACCAGTTAATTTCAACCATTCATTAAGATGAGCATACATTGATGAATTAGGGGAAACTATATCAAATATTACAATTACCATGGATGATGTAATAAGATTCTACAGTTGAACCACTATAGGTCTTGCATCAGATTATGTTGGTACTTAATCTATATCATGGAGATTCATTGTATATGCATGACCCTATGAACTACCCCTGACATGTGGCTCATCCATAGGATTTATTTTTACAAAAGTAGATCTTTATCTGCTTCAATAAAAAACATACATTGAAGCCACTACCCTAGATGGTTTTTAATTATTTGGAATTACCATGATGGATGAGGAATTTATACCAACCGGATGTGATGTTTGCCTCTACAAAATCATAGCATGTTCCAGAGAATTCCACACCAATAGCAGGGTGAAGGAGGATTTGAATAAGATGACCGTATATGGCCCACCATCACAAAATGGTGGCATACAAAAACCCAGACATCTAAATTCGTGGATGAAAATTGTTAGTAACAATACCATAAGCTACCAACTTCCATATGTTTCTTCTGATCATAGTTCATATTCTTCTTTGATGGCCGACCACTGCCCTGAAACCTGTAGTAACAAATCATGAAAAACCAAACATTCTAGTGCTATCAATTTCCAACATTAAAGCATAGAAAACCACCTCAAATATATCTTTAATGTGAAAACAGAAAAATTGAATTGAATATTTTCATGAAACCCCATTCTAAAAAATATGAGATATAATATTATCATTGGAACTACCATTAGTGTGAAACAAACTAATATTTCACGGCGGTTGGCATACTCTTTCATGGACAAATCATCATGGTGGTGGTCTAGAATCTCCCAGGTCTTCAAAAACAATAATTTGTCAGCAAAATAATGCATACATAACACTACCTTTAAGACCATTCACCATAAACATCTCAAGATTACCAGCCTAAACCACTAATCCCCACCACCTCCAAATAGGACCTTTAAATATAAATGAACCACATTTCAGCTTCACATCCTAAGGAGTTTCAGAAAATCCAAACATCCTATCAATCATCCCAATACAATTGTTTATATATTGGGTATCCGTAAAACCCTAGAATGAATGAGGATTGTTTCTGAGGAACTCTTGTATCTTTTACATTGAAGGATGTGGTTTATCTTCACTAATATGAGTAAGACAATGGCCTCCTTTCTAACATAATGCTTTTACAACCTGAACCACTACTTTCAATAGCTTTGATGAAATTTTTTATTGATAAATCTTCTTACATCCTATCTTGGTTTCAAAAGATGTCTCTTGGGAGGAATAATGAAAAAAAATATTGGTAAACAGAAGGAATCCATCCATACAATAATCAATACAACTATATGATTTTATTTAGCAAGAAAATAAAATTTTGAACACATCAATCGATAAAAACTAAAACATGACGCATTCAATAAAAGTCTTCCCACTTAAACCCTGTATGGTTTTTATAAAAAATAGGCAGCCTAGAAGTCCTACCTATAGTATAATAGAAACCAATTCCATGAATCCCATATTGACTAATGGTTTTTCACAAGATGGGTTTCTAGAAACCCCACTCACCCCCAGAACTGTATGACCTGATAGTCGAAGATCATTTCTATTTGGATTATTTCAAATAAAATTAAAAAATTAAGGGATAAAATTGGCTATGATATTATTATTTTCATGAAAAAACCGGGGATTCAATCCAACCAAACAACCAACCCAGCCCATGGCATGTCCGAAAGTGTGTTCTCAACCCACATGGGCTGGAAACTGGTCGTTTGGTATCATCATTTTTCTTTTAAGGCTACAATTTTTCCAAAGATTAATAACAATAATAATATAACATGATGTAATAATAATATGATAATAATTACCAAATTCAAATGAAATATAACTATCAAAATATAATCAATTTTCTTTTAACCAAATACAAAAGAAACTAAAAAGGGTAGAGGAAACCAACTAGACAACAACAACAAAACCTTAATTAAACATGAGGGACAACACCCCCATTCAACCCCACCAATCACTACATGAAAAGGAAACCGAGAAATCGAGTACAAAATTTCGACAAAAGAATATATTTACTTTAACTAGGAGAAACATAATAGGATCCATATACACTTGAGGGTGCATATAGGGTGTGAGCTAATTCCTAATTGGATATCACAAAAATAAAGGAATTTCATTCCAATACAATATATGAAAAGTCATCACAAAATTTATAAGAAATATATTGGTAACATTTTTTATGAAACATTTTATGGAAATTTTTTCCCAAAACTCATGTTCCAAAATTAAAAAGAAAGCAAGGTCCATATAATACCACCGGTATGCACAACTTCAAAATATGAACAATGGATAATATCAAATGGAAGAATAGTTGTGGGATCATGGGATCATCATATAATTATGATATGATGTAGAAACAGTGAACAAGATCATCCAAGTGCATGATCCCCTATAATGGAATCAATCCATTGTTATAGTTATCTCCAATCATTATCATAACTCAGTTAGTGTTGTATCATCAATCTTGTTTAGTGGAACCGAACCTCGACCCTACTGATCCAACTAAAATAATAGATATAATATTCCCACATTAACACCATGGATAACCTTTATTCTCAATTTTATAATCTATAAACACATAAACCACCTATTTATAATAAAGACACCAAATAACAAGAACATACATTAGTGTACACTATTATTTATAAGTTAATCCTCTTTCAAATCCACAAACCCTAAAAATCCATTTGATAACATACTTAAAACTACTTACACAATTCATATATCACACTAAGGAGTACCATAATGAATTAACATATAAACCCAAACAAAACTTATTTGGGAAAATCATTTTTCAACCCATAAACACCATGAATCCTTTTGAAAACACATTTTGAACCGTTCATATAATCCAAAGAAAACTTTCAAAAAGATCATCAAGGGTGATAAAATCATCCAATAATTCTAAATAATGGATTAACTTTCATTATGCATGACATGTTATGGAATCTAGTGGAAATCCACAACCACACCACAAGAGTACCCTATAATTGTATGATCATACCACAAACCTGCAGATTAAAATCAAAGAACCAAGGTTTTAACCCGTATTATGGAATTCAATTTGATGTACATAGATGAACCGAAGAAATAGAAATTAATAACCCAATTTGAAGGAGAAAACATCAGAATAATGGTCTTACATAACAATTCATTAAAGAGGAACACATAATATACCATGAAAATTGATAACTAATTGGGACAAGAAAAAAGGGTTAGGCACCAAAGGATAAAAATTATTAGTGTGGATGAAAGGGGGTGTATTTGGGTTAATATATGTGTGTGGTAGGAATGAAAATTAGATAATTTTTAATGACATGTACATACTTCATGGTTTGACAACATTTTTCCCAAATAGTGTGCCACATTCTACCAAAAGAAAAAAGAAGCTCTGTGGTCTCCTGTGCAACCCCGAACACCAGTTCAATTAATCGTACACCATAGAAAAAAACACTGGTATAAGAAATAGATTATCCACACTTCCATGTGTCATATTAATAGACACAATCCATGGTTTACGATCTCTCATGGGCGAGCGATCCATTGTTACTAACTGAGCTCCATAAGTGTACCACTAGCTGCTGAGTCCAAAAATTAATATTTATTTCAAATAGCATCAAATAAATATATTGAACCAAAATAAAAACAAAATATAAAAGTAAAATACCTCAAAAACAAATCACATATGTGAAATTTGACCCATTTCAATTTTTTAAAGTGTGGTTCAACTTTTTCTAATAAAATTTACAAGTGTACAACTGACCTCACTTATAAAAGGACACCCAATATCCACTCTGATTCACACCATTACTATATTCTGGTATTTTAATTACCTATAAAAATATCCTCTAAACATCCATAATAACTGTATATAAGTTTTAGTTATGGAATAAATTTATCATAAGAAGGATTTGGTGGAAGCATAAAGAGGATACACAAAGAATGTGCAATGTCCTTCAACTCAAAATTTTATATTTTTTATGCCTAACCTATATAAATTATAATTAAATAATTAATATAAAATAAATGATGTGTTATATATATACTGAGATGTATTCGTTTTATGTTATTTTCCCTGAAATATAGACACTTTAATCAAATGTGTTATAAAATCACCATTCTTGTGTACGACAGACTACCACCACAAAAACCAATGTCATTCATCTTTCCATTACCACCTATCATAGCTGGGAATAATAATTGATAAAATGTATATATATTATATATATAAATTAATTATACATAATGAGTCTTTATATACTTTATATAATTTTTAACATTTTATTCTGTATGTGATATGATGACGTTACTGGTGGGAATGGCGGATAACCTCCTCAGGAAGCGATGTCTTCCATCTTTCTAAAACGTTTATCATGGAAGGTGATAAGGATATATATAATGAAGATATATATTATACATGAAATAATTACGATATTAATGGAATTTTTATCCTTATTATTTTATAATATATAATTTTATTTATTAAACTATAAAATAATAATATCATTTGTGGTTGTTTGGACTACCGCCTTCCTAAAGTGATAAGACACTATTTATGTAATTTCGAAGAACTGGGTGCCACACAATGGGTTCCCCGTACACAATTGGTCTCATGGCCTCTAGTGCATTTCCCCAATCTTTAGAGGCCGTCGACTAGGGGCGAGGGGCTAGGTCTGATAGTGGGGAAACTATTCCCTCATTTGTCAAAGTGTAGTGCAGCGGAGAAATACAATCCCACATAAGCGGAAGCAGTGAATAATACCTAACTAAAATGGAAAACAATAATTAATTAAAAAATGACCAATAGCCATTTATATGATGATGCAATACTTCCCTAATTCTATGAATTCATCTAAAATATGATACCCTGCTATCTAAAACAATACAGAACAAGGTACAACTATAGTAAAGCAGAAACAAATTAGTGTAGCAGGAACACAGTAGCATCGCAAGCCTATGATTGGTCCCATTCACTCCTAATCCTCTTCAAAAATGAAGTACCTATGAAGGGACTCTTTCACATATCAACACCAGTAGTGATATAATCTATTTGGGCCTAGGACATGACCCAAACAGGGTGTGAGAAATAAATCCCAGTAGGCAACCAGTAAAGGCCCGTGCCCCGTTGTCAGTGAAAATGTGCAACAATAGGGTGCAATAATGAAATGCAGTAAACAAGTATGTACAAAAAAGTAAGCATTCCTACTAGTCATATTGCCTTTTTAATATCTATTTAACAATTCCAAGCCTGTTATTTAGCTTGGAAGGTACAAATTATGAAATAACCATAGTGAATTTTAAATGTAAACATTACCCTTAGATATCATAATCCTTACCCTCGGGAAATCAGAATTGAAACTCTAAGGTGACTGCCCTTAGTTAAAAAGAATATTTCCCTTAGGCATACGAGATATTTCCCTCAGGCATGGAAAATACTGCCCATAGGCATAAGAAAAGTTTCCCTCGGATAAATAAAACACTGCCCTTAGGATAAGAAAAACATTTCCCTCATGCTAATCATGTAACAGGGCCGATACAAAAACATATGCAGAAAATTTGTATATATTTATTTTCACTCAATAAAACTCAAAAGATTCTATGATCCTTGTATACCCAAGGCTATCCTAAAAAAATGGATAAACAAGGGAAACACACCCACGTGGTGGCCCAAGATCGAGGAAACATCCAAAATATAAGTTTATACTTATTCATTAAATTACCTATGCAATTCTAGTTAAATTAACAATCAAGGCCTCAACCATATGACAGCCCAAACATGAGTGCGTATCACTATGGTACACAAAATCAACTTGACATTTGGAAATAAACACTAAACCCCTACCTTTATCTCCTCTGATCACTATACATGAAAGGATACTCCTTAAAAAACTGAAAAAGAAATATATCAAGGATAAAAATTTACCCATTCAAAATCAAATAACATCCCTTAGGGAAATAATTGGATGTATATGTTCATGAAGATAGAAGGTATCACCTGCATCGTTCAAACGAGATCTTCAGTGATGGAATAAAAGTCTTGGTGTGCGATCAAGAGCTCCTCCAAGTCCAGAACTCCTCTACCATAGCCCACAATGAGTTCTATGCAACCACCTCTACCAAATGAGGAGGTTAATGCATGGTTTTAACAAAAAAACAAAACTACAAGGCATGTACTCTTAATTGCATGGTGTGTACATTTAATTTTTTTAACTATTCCTCTGGACACTTCCTTCCACCACCTCACCTTTCATCTGTTGACTTGGTTACATGGTGTGTACTACAAATTACATGGCGTGTACTATTATTCCACTAGAATCTACTCTCACCACCTTACATTTCACCATCAGATGGATTTCACGGTGTGTATTACTATTTACATAGTGTGTAGTTAGTTTTTATACCCTAAATCACTTACAAGCCTATACTCCCTATATACTATTCCCACATGATAAAATTACATGGTTTGTACCCCAAAATTTTGGGATTTTTTCCACATTTTTCTTATTTTATCAAAACACATTTGGAAAAAATAAAATAAGAAACATGTACCTAAAGAATAAGAACTAGATTCTTACAAACATCCCCTCTTAAAGAAATTTGTCTCTGAATTTACCTTCAAAGGGTGGTGAAGATAATGTTGAGAACAACTCTGGCCACGGAGCACGTACATCACTCTCCCGCTTCTAGATTTCATCCTACACTCAGCCATGATGACATATATCTAGTATGAGTGGAACTGGATGGCCTTGGAAAACCCTCATTCTTCTATCAACAATATGAATTGGACCCGTAAAAGTATTTATCAACCTGTAGCTCAACCTCCTTCGGATGAAAAACCTGATACATGTCTGAGTGATAACGGTGCAACTCTGATACGTGGAAGACATCGTGCATGGACCGATACCTCTATGGTAACTACAACCGATAGGAAACCGGCCAGACACTCTCTAGAATCTAAAATGACCCTACATTCCTTGGTTAAATTTTACGCTATCTCATGATCTGCATGTGTCACAACCTCTGTGAAACACGCATGAAAACATGATCCGAAACCATGATCATCAATGGTCATTGTTGATGATTAACATAAGATGTCTAAAAATACTGTGTAGTGGCCATTCATTTCTGAAAAAATTGGGTCGGCTCTGAAGTCTCTTGCACGAGAAATGGTCCTAGTAAAGCATCCTCACCTGCCACTAACCAGCACAAAGGTGATCAGCATTGCCTACCATATAAATCCGCATATTTTTCTATCTCAATAGTCTCATAAAATCTATTATTATAGGAAGACTGGACCAAGGGTTTGTAATTCTCTCAAGATCCCCCAATTTCTAGGACACATGCACACAACATGTCCTCTAGCACATGTATTGTATGCCCTGACTGGCCATTGGTCTGAGGGTGGTAAACTGTGCTCAGAAGCATCTGTTTTCCTAGTGCCCTCTAAAAAATCATCCAGAAATGAGACGTAAAATGGGAATACCTATATGAAATGATTGAATGAGGGACCCCATGAAGACATACTACCTCTCTGATATACAATTTCTCATGCTCCTCAACACCGAAGGTCACCTATACTGGAATAAAGCGAGCTACCTTTATATGCCCATTCACAACAACCCGTACACCATCACTGTATTGAGGTGACCTTGAAAACCCAGTCATGAAGCCCATTGTTACATCATCCAATTTCTACTATGGAATGGGTAACTGTTGTTTTACTCCGGCTGGCCTCTGATCCACCACCTTCACCTGCTAATCGGGTGAACATCTCGTAACAAAACCATCTACCTATCTTTTCGTACCCGACCACCCATACTGACGTCTCAAGTCACAGTACATTTTGGTAACCCCAGGATGCACTGCCCAAGCTGAAGCATGACATTCCTGCATCAATAACCCGTGTATATCTCCTAGAAACCAAACTCATCCATGGATATGTAGTACCTCACCATCGTCTATTGTCCCACTAGGAGGAGGGTCCTCTATAGCCACCCACTCCTGTTGAACTAGGCCTTCTGAATATGATATCTTTCTCATTCTCACACTATGAGGGATGGTAGAAATAACAACTAAGTATGAAATATATATTTGACCCACACTATTTTTCACCTCCAAATTCATCTTAGAGAACAATTCCATTAGCTGACACTCACCACCGGCCTCCTGCACTGCAGGTATTTGAGTCCATCTGCTCAGTTCATCTACCACTGCATTACCTTTACTTGGTGTATAGGCAAGCTCGAAGTCGATGGACTGAAGGTATTCAACACACCTTCACTATCTCAAATTCATTTCATACAGGGTAATGTTGTAATTTAGTATTTTGTGCTCCAAAAACACAAAAATATGTTCTCCCAAGAGATAATGTCTCCAGCAGCGTAATGCATGAAAAACTGTAGCCAACTCGAGATCATCTGTCTGTTAATTCCTCTAATGTGGCCTCAAATGTCGAGACTCCTACACAACTACTCGGTCACCATGCATCAACACAGCTCCCATACCAATAAATGATCCATCACAATAAACTATATAGATCATCCATTGCTCTTGAAGTATCATGAATAGTGTGGTTGTCAACCTTCCCTTCAGCTGCTGAAAGGCTGTCTGACAAGGTTCAGAACAAACAAATGTCATTCACTTCTTAGTCAAACCCATCAAAAATGCTGATATGCTGGAGAAGTCCTATATAAAGTGCTTGTATAACCAGAAATCCCCAAGAAACTATATATTTCAAACATGTTCTTAGGATGCTCCCAAGAAACTAATGCTCTCACTTTCTCTAGTTCGTCCATAACTCATACCTCTGAGAAAATATTACCCAAGATGTGTATCTGGTCAATCAAAAAGTTTCACTTTAAGATCATAGCATATAACTGATGCTCTCTCAGTGTAATCAATACGATATCAAGATGGTTGGCATGGTCATGTTGGGTGTGAGAGTACACCAAGATATCATCCAAGAAGACTACCATAACAAACCTGATAAGGGTAGAAAAAATGATTCATCACATCCATGAAAACTGCTTCTACATTCGTGAGTCCGAATAGAATGACCATGTACTCGTATAGGCCATATCTGAACTGAAATGTAGTAATCAGTATGATGGACGATCTAACGTGTAACTGATGATATCCTAGTCTCAAGTAAATCTTCGAGAAAACTTGTGCTCCTTGTAGTTGATCAAAAAGACCATAAACCCTTGGTAGGGGATTTCGGTTCTTAACCATTAACTGGTTCAGTTTCTGATAATCCACACGGAGTTTGAGGTTACCATCCACCTTATTTGAAAACAGGACAGGAAAACCACAAGGAGAAGTAATAGGTCGAATGAAACCCTTTTCCTGTAACTCCTCCAAATTTCTCTTGATTACCTACAATTCTAGTCTAGACATATTATATGGAGGAATGGACATTAGTGCTACTCCTAGAACAATCTTAATAGAGAAATCCACCTCTCTCTCTAGAGGTAGACATAAAAAGTCTTATGAGAAGACATCCACGAAACAATTTACCACTAGAGGGAAATCCTTCTAAAAAGTTCCATGGAAATCTAGATATAAACTCATAATATGGGTTGTCACTCCACCTTTCCCATGATGCTTGGGTCTATCTCAGCTCACCTAGACATCCTATTCACCCATGTATAAGAACTCTATGCCCTTTAGTGATGTGAAACTAACCCTGAGATGATAGAAATCTACAAAGGATCGAATGGGTACCAAACTACCTATCTTGAGAATGAAATCATATTCCATCATATATAAGTCATAGAGGTCCTATAGAAAGTGACACACATAGACCTCCATGGGGAACTCCTTGCAATGGTGCTCACCTGCCGTTATAATCTCCAACGAAATGTTTAGAATCATAATATTTGAAAAAGAAGAAACACAGAGTCTAATGATCTCTACAACGGGAACAAATATGAATCTATGTGTAGAACTAGAATCGAAATATACCTAAGATAAAATTGAAAAATATAGAATAGTACCTCTGATAGTGGAATTTCTGGGATCCTTCTTCTACTGGGTCTGTTGCACTGTATATGCTTGCCCAGTGTCGTGACCCTGTGATACAGCTTAGTTACCCTGAGCTGACCCACACTGCTGTCTCTGAGATCATGGTGTCCAGATAGCACTGACACCACCACCACCCCGGCCTAAATGTCCTGACGTATTCCAGTTCCTTTAATGGTAATAATATGATGGCCTTTCTCCTTCATGGGGAGTATTCAAAGAACACATGTCACTAGTATCTGGTGGAAACACCCTGCAAAAATGCTGAACATGGCACATCTTTCCGCCAGTTCGACACTCCACTAGGTCATGTGGACACTGAGGACTCTTGTGTACCACATTTCAACATTGGAATCACACCACCTGGACAATTGGAGAATTATTCTGGCTAGTACTTACACCATGAGGGAAATCTGTCTTCCCCTTCATCTTGCCGGAAGAAAAAGTACTAGAGACTGTTACTGAACTTCCCTGGTCCACCCCACTAGCTTCCTGCTGGTTCCACTTAGTAATCTTCGCCTGATTTACCATTGAATGCACTGGAGGCAACCTACAAATGTTCACGAGTGAGAGGAAGTCAAATCAATGACCATCCTCAAATCATCTACCCCTCATCGTCTCACCACCCACCAGAACAGGTGCAAACCACTATAGCTCGGGGAAGTGGGCAGAATAGTATATCACTATCATGGAAACCTACTGTAGATTCATGATATCTCGAGCCCGATATGACCCTAGCGTCTCTGGAGAGAAAAACCCATAGATGGCTGCCAGGAAATCATCCCACGCCGTGTCTCTCTGATGCTCATTCGGGGTGGTAACATCCTAAAATCTCCTAGAAGAATCACACCCCATGTAAGTTGTGTTCTTTCCCACCTACCAAGATGAGTCTCTAGATGCTTGAAGATTGACTACATAAAATCCAACCAGGATTCCGTAGATTGTTGTCCTCCATCCCCTGAAAACGTAGGCAGATGCTGCTATTGGAATATACATGTCAGCTCTTCCATGGATGTGGAAATCAGCTGTGCTCCCAAGAAGGTTTGCTTAAATTTAATGAAGCCTTCACGAAACATTGCATCCGCACCTGCGCCCAGTGTAACGACTGATTCCACATCTGGAACTGCTGGTGGATTCATAAGTATCCAATTTTCTTAACTTCTCAAGAGTATAATCATCACCACTCTGTTGGAGAAAAACTCCAGGTCGTCTCAGTTGCATGACTCTACAAGGTAAAATACACACCATGGATTAAGATCATCAAGGACTAAGAACTGAAATCTTAAGAAGGGAACAAGTAAAATAAAAACATTCAAGTTGAAAATCAAGACAACAAAGTGATTATAATAACTACACATCATATTCCCTTAAGTCTTTCTCATAGGCGTGTACATTTTCTAGAACCGGACATGTAACTCCCCAAACAGACGGCTTGTTGTCCTTACACATGGCATGTACTTGAAATTTTTTCACCTACCCGAGTCCATTCTACATAGAAAAGCAACACAACACTCCTTAGAACTAGACTACACTACATGTATAACACCTGCATGTTGTTTACTAGATTAGATTCAACAACCCGTGTTTTTCGAGACGCGACCGGATACAAGGCTCACACTACACGACATGTTCCATAAGAACACGATATGTACTTGAAAAGATAACACCGACAAATTTTGTTAGTTACACAACCGGATTCCAAAATTACACTCCACGGCATGTTCAAAAGTCACACAATGTGTTTAGTGGAATCTTTCTCCATCTAGGTCATTAGTCACACAGTGAACACAGGGTCAACCCAACATGACATACACAACAGGTACATAGCGTGTTCCCTCTAGAGTTATCCCAACTTGTGGTTTGGTCTACACGGCCTATGACACGGTTGGAAACTACACAGCATGTACATGAGGTACACTCCATGTACATAAGATTTTTCTTCCATTTGTTCTTGAACAAAAGAGTACATGGCATGTGTTTATAGAACCACATGCCGTGTTGTTTGGGTTTTCGAACAGTAGACCTCAGAAACTACTATGGAGCCCCTTTTCATAAATATCAAGTGTTTGTTTGCCAAATTCTGATATGTGGAGGAACATACTCCAGGAAAACCATTGTTTAGCACTTGATCTTTCCCATTATAGTACGAAATGTAACAACTGGTTAGATCATGATCCACTAAATTTGAGTCCTAGAGAGCCTATACTACTCAGGAATCAATGTTTAGTGTCAATAAACCCAACCATAACATATACAACAATCCAATCAATAGTAGGCGTATCTATAATGGTACCTATCACTATAACATGCATTTTCAAGAACATCAACTATTACAAAAACATGCAATTTCTAGTGCACCTACATGGCATGGACACTCTATATGGAATGTGATTCTAACATGTGCCTAAATGATGCATGAGATGGCATAACCTCATCTCATCGGGTTGAAACTAAATAGAACTCAGGTATAAAAATATAATCAACCCACTACAATTGCATCACCCAATGTTGAAAATAAAATCAACTGTAATGACATAAAATAAAAATTTAATTCGGGGAAATCCGGCCATTACCTGCACACATGGTAGCTACTCTCGGGCACAATTTATTACTGAAACCATTAACAGTCCTTCTCTTTCTGTTGTCGCCAAATAAATAAAATAACTCAATAAAACATCCATGGATACCAGTTGTAACTTCACTGATCTGGGTGCCACACAATGGGTTCCCCAAACACTGTTGGTCAAATAACCCCAAGCGCATTTTCCCAAACGCTATAGGATGCTGACTAGAAGCAAAGACCTAGTTATGATAGTTGGGAAACTATGACCTCATTTGTCAAATTGTAGCATAGTGGAGAAATACAAACATAACTAGGCGGAAGAAGTGAACAATACCAAACTGAAATAGACAACGAAACTGAAGTAAAGAAATGACCAAAAATCATATATTTGATGATGCAATATGTCCCTAATTCTAAAAAATCATCCAAAATAGGATACACTATAATCAAAAACAATAATGCACAAGGTACAAGTAAAACAAAGAAAAAAAACAGTGTAGCAGGAACTCTACAGCATCTTAAGCCTAAGCTCGGTCCTATGATCTCTTACTCCTTTGAAACAATCAAGTACCTGTGTAGGAACTCTTTCCCTTACCAACACCTGTAGCAATATAATCTATTTGGGCCAGTGAAATTACCCAATCAATTTGTGAGAAATAAATCCTAGTATGAAACCACCAAAGACACGTGCCCAACGGTCAGTGACAATGTGCAACAGTAGTGTGCAATAATGATATGTAGTAAACTAGGAAGTACTCAAAATTAAAAATTCCCACCAGTTATATTTACATTTTAATAATTATTTATCAATTCCAAACCTCTGCTTTAGCTTGGTATTTACAATGTAAAAAATCACCACAGTGAATGTCCACGGTAAACATTACCATCAGACATGAAAATCCTTACCCTCAGGCAATCAGAATCGAAACCCTCATGTGATTGCCCAAACGAATAACAAATATTGCCCTCCGACTTATGAAATATTTCCCTCAGGTATGGATGCTACTGCCCAGAGGCATAATAAAAGATTCCCCCATGCAAAACAAAAAACTACCCTAAGGGTCATCCAAACACCTCCCTTAGTATAAGAAAGTAATCAGGCTGATCCCAACACATACAGAAGAAATTTTTAATAATTTTTTTGTCTCTCATGAAAACTCAAATCATGTTATGATCAAGGTATACGCATGGTTATGTTGTAAAAATGGATAAACAAGGGAAACACACCCATGGGGTGGCCCTGGATCAGTTAAAAAATCCCAAATAGAAATTTATACATGTTCATTTAATTACCTATGTAGTTTTAGATATCTTAATAGTCAAGGAGTCAGCCATACGGCACCCCAAACATGGGCTCATAACTCTAGGATACAAAAAATAAACTCTATAGTTTGAAATAAACAATATACAACCAACCTTGATCTCCTCTGATCAATATACAAGGATGGAACGACCCAAAATAATTAATAATTGCATAGATCTAGGGTAAAAATTTACCTTTTCAAACTATAGTAACAACTCATAGAGAAATAGTCGTAAGGGGGGGTTCATAAAGAGAGAAGAACTCACCTATACAGTTTAAACGAGATCTTCGGAGAAGGAATTGGAGTCCCGATGTCCATTCGAGAGCTCCTCCAATTATCGGTCAGCTCTCTCATGACTCCTATCATTTTCTATCCCTCCTCTGCTGAATGAGGAGGATACATCCTATTTTTAACAAAAAAACACATCTTGTACTCTCAAGTACATGGTGTGTACATTCCAGCTTTAACTGTTCCTCTAGTGGCCACTTTCCAACGCCTGATTGTTCATCTACTGAATGGGATACAAAGCCTGTATTACCAACTACACAGTGTGAACTACCATTATGATGGTGGATACCGTCACCACATTACTATTCACCTGTTGACCGATTAATCAGCGTGTACTACTAAGTGCACGATATGTAGTTAGTTTTTACACCCTAAATTACCGACAAGCCTACATGCCCTGTGTACTCATCCCACATGGCCAAAGTACATGGTGTGTGGAAAAATTACATGGCGTGTACCCATAAATTATGGTATTTTTCCTAAATTTCCAATGTTTTCTCAAAACACTTATGGAAATTGGAAAAGAAGAATCATGTACATCATGAATAAGAACCAAGTTCATACAATTTACATTTCCACACCTTTTATATTATATTTATATTTATATTTATTGAAATAATATGGTATTTTTTCTATAAGTATCATGTTATAATGTTAAAATATTTCTTGACTATTTTTCATGGTGAATGTTGAAAAATCAACACGTTGTTCGTGCGTACGTATGTCCTACCATCTCTACAATTATATCATTAATTTATTAAACAAAACTAACTTCCATGACTAGTCATAAATTTATTAATAATGAATAAATTTGAAAATTTTGTGATTACTAATAATTAGTTGATTATGAAACTATATAATATGATTAATAATGAGATCATTCATGACAAAACATGTATAAGAAAACAATAAATTGACACCCAAAACAAAAATATAAAAAAATTATTAACAAATGGGTGATAATATGTTATAAAAGTATAATATATGAAAAAATAATTATTAATATGTTTTTTAATATTTTTTAACCATTTTATAAACACTATACAGTAAGATAAATAAAATTCAATCAATAAGATTTGAGAGGTGAGGGACATCATCCGATTTCTTATTCCTTAATGAATATTAATCTGTTATACACCTCATTAAATTTTATTTGTCCATATAACACCCATTTTCTACTAAAATAAATAATAATTCACAATTCAGGGTATTTATGTTTGAATATATATTATTTCATTCAATATCATTTTATATGAAAATTACCAGTAGGTAAAATTTACTATGTTATATCACAATATTTTTAGATTGTTAATTTTCTATTAAAAATTTACATTTTTTATACCATTTCCATTGGAAAAAACAATTATATTTCATATAATTTTTATTTTATGTTGGATATGTATGTTTCCTCAATTGTATTCTTATTTTACATACAATTTTTATTTTTAAGATTATTTGATTAAAAAGTGATATATTGATAAATACATATCATTTTCTCAAAATAGATATTTTATGATGATTTATATAGATTATAAAATAAATCATGCATTCTATATGTGAGGATTTTTTTGTTCATAGAGTGATTAGTTGGCTCATTATTATATATATCAGCAACAAATTTTCTCAATATCATGGGAGAAATTAGTTGAAAATATTTAAAGGGTTTCTAAATGTACTTGTATGCTATTTAGTGAGATGAATTAATAATATAGGTATCATGATGTATGAGAAAATAACATTTATTTATTTATAATATAATTCCATGATAATTATGTTATTATTACTATCCATGGGATTTTCAAAATGATATTATATCTTTATTCTTTTTTCTCTAATTATTGATTAAATAGAATTTTTGTTCTGTAAAAAACCATTTCATATTGATTACTATTTATTAATTATTGAATTCATCCACTATATGTAACCCTTATTGAGTATTTGAGAAAAATTGCATTTTTTTCCTTTCTATAGAATATAAAGAGTATATATATGAATGAGTTTTAATGGGTGTTTCCAATTTCATATTTTTTATGTATTAAGTTTTATTTTCTATTCCAAATGCACAATGGGTATCATGTATATATCTAGTCCTCCAAAAATGATAAATTGATTGGCCCTTTGGTATTTTTCAATTATAATCATTCCTTATTAAATAATGTAAGGAATTGGCTTTGGGATACAATGATCAAGGTTATTATTGTGGGTATCAAATAATGTTTTATTAAACCATGGGAAATAGATTATAGAAAACATACATTACAGAATATAACCATTTGAAATAGTTTGAGGTAATTTATATAATAATATCTTAATGTTATTGTTTGGATGATATTATATGGGTTTTTCTTGAATATTATTCCCTTTCTGGATACTACAAGTTGATGTGGTTCTAGCACAATTGAATTTAGGTGGAATAACTCTTAAATGTTGACATTAGTATTGAACTGAACATCACATTTTTCACAAAAATGATCCTTACAATGCATATGGTTTCTCAATCTTGGGAGATAGTCTTTGGAAAATTATCATTTTCGATACATCCCATAAAAACAGATTTGAATATAAATCTATCCACATTGAAACCATTTTTTTATTCTAATATTAATAACATAACACAAGAGATACACTATATTTTTAATTATCCATTATGAATAAAAAATAGAAATTTAATAAGAAAATATAGTATATGGAATTGATTAGATTTGGTGCCTGAATGATATAAGGGTATGAATACCCATGACTGTTATAGAGTTTTCCAACTGAGGAAGCCAATATAACTACTATTGTTACCAAGAATACTATTGCAAAATTCGTAATGCATAATCAGGTTATGTAATATATTCATTCATATATATAGACACATATTCCACAATGATATTCCCATACTTTGGATCACAACATATGACTATGGGATGCATATTGTTTTGGAACTACTAATCCAATGTAGTCGAGAAATGGATTTATTATCTCGATAATGTATTTATTTTATCATGATATAGTGAAAAGGAAAAGGTTGCACTTGTAGTGTAATATCCCAAATACTATATTGATCATTTGTATTCATTGATACATATTAATAGAGAGGGATGGAAAATTGAACTCATTGAATGTAATGCTTCCAAAAAAATACATTAACAATTATTTCCCTCTTGAAAATTGAAACAAAATGACGATAATGATAATAAGGAAAAATCAGAATGATAGAAGAATGTATTGATGAGTATAAGGGTACCTTTACAAGGATTTATTGGTATATTAATTATTAAATAACAAAAATAGCATGAATGATTGACAATTTATTAGAAGGGCTTTATACAAGTCTTAAAGGAGACGAACTCTCCCAAATGATCTCATCATATAAGGATGTGGTATATATTTTCATCAAGGTAGGAAAGGGATTATAAAATTCATATGTTATTAATCGAATGAAATATAATAAGAGGAATGAAATGAAATTGATAGGTAAGGGAAAGAAAAAAATTATGGATTTTCACACATGCTATAATAGTTGATGGAATCACATGGGTACTTGATTAGAGGGAATAAGATTTTTTACCTATTTGGAGAAAAATAACACCTTAATCAAGATTTATAGGACTAGAAAGAAACTTCCAATTCATAGTGATTAAACATCATGGATAAGGGTATAATGAAAATATATTTCTTATGATTCAAGTGAATATACATTATAAAAAGATAAGGGATCATTGCCATTATTATTTAGTTGATAAAACTGATGTGGAATAATTAGTGTTATAGTGTATTTAGATCAGTTATATTTGATGTAATATTAATTTATCATCAATATTCTCATTATTGGAATTTTAAAATATTTATGGAGTATAGTGAAAAAATATTTTCTAATGGATTTTATAAAATATTTGGAATAAAAATGAAGGCCTAGAGAAGTGATTTAATGATATGTAGAAAATCTTTTAAAACACACTATTAAGAGAGGATAAAAATTAATATGTCCTTAATGATTATATAATATTGATATTTTTATGTTATAGTTTTGGTGACCATGAAATTTTTTAAGGGATTTAATGGTTTATATTATTGTTTACAGAGTTTACTATATATATATAACTATGGAATATTTTGAACAAAACAAAATATTATCACTGAAAGCCAGAATGTTTTCAATAAAAATTTATACTGATCAAAATTTTCATATAATTTCATTTGGACATTGTGAGGAAGTTTATATTGTTTGGGGAATATAATGTTGATTTATTTACCGTCCTTGTAAATTTTGAGATTCAAACTTTAGATGAGTTATAAGACAAAAAATTTATGGAATAGATTAATATCAAAATAATGTGTGATTTGATATGTTTTTTGAACTGTTTTAGTTGTAGTAGTGAAAAGTAGAATATTCTGTACTCTGTTGTGGTTTTAAGATATTATAAAAGTGAATTTTAGTTTTTCAGTAAATAAATATTCATTTTTTGATATTTATTTTGTTTACTTATTAGTTGCAATGATAACTAAATAATTATTCTAGTGATACTAATGAAATTCATTTTTTGATATAAGTAATATATATTCTGAGATAGGTGAGAAATCATTATATGTATGAGTCACCATTGAGAAAAAGGCACTAAAAGATATAAAAATTCAATGATATCAAATTATTGGACAAAAAATTTGAAAACATCTTAGATACTGTAAGTGGAAATGCATTCATGATGTCATGTCCCTAGAATGGTAATTTTCCTATGTACAGAACACCACCAAATGAGGCACCAATCATGTCATAATGCCAATATTGAGATTTTTTTTGTATGTCTAAGTCATATTAATATAGAAAACCGCAAGAATAGAGACTTCTATTTGACACATCACCAAAGTAGTGTAAATTGTCTACGTCTAAGTCACCATATGAATCATACTTCTTTTAAAACATACTGTAATAGGAAGAAACCATCAGACCGTGATTCCCCGCCAGTCCAAGACACCACCATAATTTTCATAACATATCATTATGATTTATATCAATATAAAATCTATATTTATCTAATTTAATTTTTTTATTATTTTAATTATTTTATCTTAAATTCTCAACAGAATGACTTGAAGGGAGCATCAAAGTGTGTGGTATGAAGATAAATGTAATCTATATATTATCATTGTTGATAGTGATAAATATGTGTCATGGTCCCTTGATTAAAATAGATGCAATAGTGGATGAAGTTGATCGATAAAAATATGAAATCATGAACATTAAAAGAAGATATAAAGTTGAACCTAGTTGAATAAATGAATAGAACATCTTTCACAAACACATGGATGGAAATATTAACATCATAACCACATTCATTGATCTCCTCTTGTTGAAAAAAAGAGTCTATGACACAACAATTTCATACAGATTTCAATAATTATCAACTCATGATTTACTAAAAAATCAAATTTATAGATACAAGATTCATTGAAACAAACAATGCATTTCTAAACAATATAAATTTAGATTGAACTATTATATTTTTTTCTATTACATTTTTGTATTTGTATGTTATAATATACTCTATATATGCAGACAATATCCTTTACTAGGATACTAATATATATTTTCATATTTTGAACACATATAATACCTAGTGTAATAGTTTTATAGTTACTTTTGAGGATTTTTTATTTTTAATTTGATATATAACTCTATAAGGGATCTTCTACAACTTAGACAGTGGAAAATAATCATAAACCCAATACATGTTGTGGATGATCTTGATTATTTTATATAAACTACTTTTTTGTTTCTGATCATCGAGTGGGGAGGGATATGTATCAAAATTAGACTATAAATATTGTATTAAATATATTCATTTAGTTCGGTAAGAGTTTTAATTTATTAATTTTATAAAATAGGAAATTTTTTAAACTATAAATTTAATATATAATTTGATTGTTTCTCTTAATTTTTATTCATTGAGTATTTGGTTAAGTATTCTAAATTCCATGGATCCAATAATATTTAATATTATTCTTTGGAGATCAAATCAATATATAGACAATTATTTAGATATATTTAGATCTATATCATAAAAAATATTTTTATAAAATTTGATGTATTTAAGCATTTTGGGGATTTAAAAATAATCCATTATAGATAGAAAATTTTAACAAGGACCCAATTCACCCATTAAGATACTCACTCCAAAAACAGTTGATATCATATAGATTTTTTTGGTATTAATGTATCAAATAATTTTTAGCTATAATTTTAGTTAATCATTAACCATATTAATTTATATTTTATCTAAATTTAGATATTTAAAACGATAATCATCAAGAAGGTTATAGTACTAACAGATCACCTTTATTTAATGGTAAACATTATTCCCAGTGGAATGTTAATATGAGATGTCATGTAGAGAGAATATATTTTTACATTTTGTCTGCTCTTGTGTATCAATATAACATTCCTGATACTTTTAGAATTAATTTGGTTGATGTTAATATGCTTTCATAAAAAATAATTATAATGATACAATGACTTATACAATGCACTATGATATGATATGTATAACATGATTTATGCAAGTTAAAATTGTTATGTGATTTGGCTTAAATATTTTATTTCACTTGACGAAACATAAAATTTAAAATAGATGAGATTTAATAGTTAAACTATTATATATGATAATTTAGAAATAAAACATAATATACCAATTCTTAATAAGTACCATGGGTATAATGATACTCTGAAAAAAATGAGATCACTTGAAAGATCAATATCAAACAAGAAATAGATTATTCAACTACATAGGTTCATACCAAAAAGGAAGAGAGGCTCATCAGTTTCGATCAGAGAATCATGGGACATAAGAAAGTTTCCAGGAAAGGAGATGATTGGTAAAAATATGTTGTATGAAGTAGAATTAAATGTTAACCATGAAGAATATGAGAATTCTAAATTAAATTAAATAGCTTTTAAGACAAATATTTTTGGAAAAAAATTGAAATAGATAATTAAAAATTACTAGATATTAGTTTCAGTGATTGTGAATCACTTCATGATAGTGATAAAGAGATGGCTCACCTAGCCAGAATATTCAATATATTTTATCAATAGAAAATTTTATTTATAATATAAAGAAAAATATGATAATTTAAAAAATTGAAATTAATTTTTGGAGAAGGTTGATGATCTAAAATAAATTATTTTCAATGAAGGTAATAGGAATGGAAAAAATAGTTGTTAAAAGAATAAGTATTTAAAAAATATGGATCAGGATAGGTGATACAAAAAAACATCAATGAATCATGGTGTTCATTATGGGATTTATCCAATGACTCTGATGAATCAGCTAATGTGAAGCTATACATGAACATTATGTGCTTTATGACTAATTTCAGTAAAGAAATAGCTTTAACTACTGTTATTAATATTTTTCATATTCAGAATTTTGATGACTCTTAAAATGAAAGACATGAGGATGAAATTATATCAAATGAATAATAATTTGAATACTAAAACATTCTATAGGATACCATTAATGAGAATAAATAAATATTTTATGTTTTATAAGGATGATATTCATTATCTTAACATATAAATTCATAAATGTCTATCTAAAATGATAGAAATCATCAATTTCTCAAGGAATATAGAGATCTTATATTGAATAATTTGGAAAGAAATATTTTTCTTGAAAATATTTCTAATAGTAGAGACACTCCCTTAAAATTTTCGAACTAAAGTTTCTCAAAAATATTTTTAGTTGATTTGGATATAAAACCTGAGAGAGAAAAATATCAAAAAACACAGTTTTTTCTTGAATATAGACCTGAATGTTTTTCTTCTAATCATTATTCAATAGTACAAAACATATTTTTTGTTCAAGAAGTCTAAAATCCATATATTATAATATAATTAGGAAATTTTTGGTTCCTAAAGTTATAATTTCTAACATTTCAATAACCAAATAGTTATGGGTATAAAAATAGTACATTTTGTAATATTTTTTGGGAAAAATACTTGATGTCCTCCAGTAGAAGTATATATAACTTGAACAACATTTGACCAAGGCATATGATATAATATTATTCATGCTTTGAGAGCCACATAAGGGTTGATGGTGTAAATGTCAAATTTGGCGGAAATCCTATGGAAAATATCATTAATATAGAATATATTAGAAACAAAAACTCAATTTCTATAACTAAATATATATATTTTTATGGGTAAAAATACAATATTCTTAAAATTTATCAATTATGTGATGATGGTGTTTTAGTTATGTTTGTCATTGATTCTAGAATTTTTTTGGATTTAGATATTATTATATTTTTAATACCACGAGCATTGATAATTTTTATTATATTGATTTAATTTATTTAGTTTATCAAAATGTTTCATGCTTTAGTGACATATAAAATGATTTATGTATTTGAGCATAAGAGACCAATACATTTAAATATTCACTAACAAGTGAAGATAACTAGAAAACAGTTCGTTAAGGATCTTCCTGAGCTTGAGTACCCAACTGATATTGTTTGTAACCCCTTTAGAAATGGGAAATAGTAAAAATATTCACATAAATAAATGATAGAAGAGTATTCCTCTCTACTTCTCAAGATGGATCAAATAAATAAATTTTCACCATCTATAATTTCAATTTATAACGATAAGAAGTATGTTTAATTTTTGGTAAATAAATTTCCTTTCTCTATACTTGGGTGTACATTCTAGCTCACAAAAGGGAATATTATACTTATTTTACCTTGTTTTCTAAGTCTATAAAATTTCTTAGTAGACATTGGATTATGAACATAAAATATTTCCATGGTCATGATTTTGAGTATCAATCTTTTGTATATATTTTTCTCATAAAAAGTATTCACTAATTATTTTAATACACCAATTACAACATACCATAATGGAGTTGTTAAAAGAGGAAATTGGAATTTACATGACATAGCCTAGAACATGATAAATGAATATGACTTACCTTTATGTTTTTAGGAAGAATTTGTTTATATATTTTGCGACATCATAAAAAGTGTTTTAATTATACAAATTCTTAAGAATACACTTTATGTGCTATTGATTAATAAAAATACTACGTTTAATTAATTTATATTTTTGGATACAATGTTTTTGTTATAAATACTAAGGATAATTTGGACAAATTTTCTTCCCATTATGATGAAGGAGTCATTCTTGGATATTTAATCTCTAGCAAGGACTAAAGAGTTTTAAAATAAGGAGGCCAAAACTATACAAGAATATCATAATGTAAAATATTATGACACTTATCCACATGAGGATAATACCTCCATAGAAAATCTTGAGAATGATTTATAATCAATCAAAATAAATTCCAATCCTTTGGATTCATCTACAAAATAAGAATTAAAATCATATATCTTTGAATAATTTCCATAACATCAAGAACCCGAGCAAGAAACTCTAGATGTTACCGGTCCCTCATTATATGAATATATTACAAATATTTAATATATTCCTTTATATATTATCAAATGTGATATAAATATAGGATCAATGACTATATATTCTATTAGAAATATGGCTGGAGAACAATCATTGTTCTCATAGAATTATCTTAAGAAAATCAAGGAATCTATTAATGAAGAATTTTGTGGGAAATCCATTCAATAAAAATTTATTCAATTTAAATAAATCAATGTGTGGTTAATTTAGATATACCTATGGTCACATTCACTATTGAAATGAAATTGATATTTTGGAATAATTTTGATAATTCGTACATTATATTTAGAATTAAGGGAAAACATGTTTCACAGGGTTATAATCTGGTAGAATGGATATAACATGATGGTACCTATTCAAATATTTCTTGACATGAGTCGATAAGAAAATTTTTGGATTTTTTTATCTCATCTATATTTTGTTATTTTACAAATGGATGAAAGGAGTACAATCTAAAGTGGTTTTTCAACTGGAGATGGTTTTTTAAAACAAGCCTCTGGTTTTTAAAATAGTAATTATCCAAATCAATTTTTAAATTAAGTAAATCATAAATATGTTTTAAAACACACTCCAAGAGATAAGTATGATAGATTTAGTAATTTTTTTATTCAAATAAGATATTTAAAATTAAGAGATATTCTAATATATTTAAAAAATTGAATTTTAAAAGACATGTTAGTGGTCCAAATATATGTTGATGATATTATTTTTGGATCTTCAAAAAATTATTTGTATAGTACTTTTATAAGAATGTTGAAAATTGATTTTGAAATGAGATTAATGGGTAAAATCAAATTACTTATATTATTTTAGATATTTTTAAACAAAGAATTATTTTAAATAAATTTATTTTTCATACAGATATTTTGATACAATTTATCATGGATTGAAATAAAAGTAGTGATACTCCTATGAGAACCCATATAAATTGTATCGAGGAGAAGTGTGGAAACTAGTTTCTCAAACTAGTTATATAAGTATTATTGATAGTTTTCAGTAGTTGTCTTCTAGCCAACTAGATGTCATATTTAGTGTGTGTATGTGTGGTCATTTTCTAAAAATCTGTAAAGAGTCAATTTTAAATGCTATTAAAATAATTCTCAAATACAACATGTATGCATTCAATATAGTACTATTTTACCGTAGAGAAATAGGATTCTCTTTAGTAATTTATTCTAATTTTTCTTTCTTGGATTCATGTTGGATAGATTAAGAACCTATGGAAAATGTCACATTTTTGGAAAGCAACTTGTTTCACAGTGTATTAATAAGAAACATTATATATGATTAACGGATAATAATGCGGAACAGACACCCAATAGAAGTTGGGGTAAATAATGTTTATGGATGAAACACACTCTAATAGTCTATCAATATCAATTTAGACATATCTATATAAATTTTGAAAAGACATGTGAATTTAACATTTCCTTGAATCATATTTCACATTTTAGGAAAACCTTATTGATATAGGAACTAACATTTTGAGGGATAATTATAAAATTGTTTATATCATAGTTTCATTTATTATTATAGATCATTAGTTATCTTATATTTACTAATAATTTAAATTGAGAGTGAATTAATTATAGCAAACATGTGTAATGAATTATATTTTTTGGTTGAGTATAATTTTTGGTGACATACCATTGTTTTAAAAAATAAATTTTTGTTTCTTTGAATTTGATTTTCATGTCAGTGGATTTTGAGGTCGTTGTCTTGTCATGTCGTTGTCTTGTTATACGATCGGCTTATCAGACAATTGGTTTTATGCCGTTCATATTTTTTTTGTATCTCAATATTTTGAACCACCTGTTTAATTTCTTTTAGTTTATGTCAATTTCATAACATGATTAATTTTTTCTTATGTTTTTTAAATTTTGGTTTTTTTAGTATCATTTAATTTTCATTTTTTGAATACCTAAAAACAACGATTATTTAAATGAAAAATTATGTCTATTAGATAAACATAATGAGCATCACATTATACTCCCATATCATTCTCTCTAGAATGTAGTGCTACGCTTTTAGTGTTATATTACAACCATTTTTTGTACCCTCAACCAAAATTTATGAACAAGTATACATGACATGAATAAAGTGTTCTTTTGATTATTCACCTTGTAAGTTGATATATTCAAGTAAGAAGAAAAATGGACTATTTTTACTATCCCCATTTACACAAGTTAATCATGATCATTAAAATATAGTTGTTATAGATGAAAAGAAAGGTGAATCAATGTGGATTTGGTCTAGAAAGCCCCTATTAATATATTTACCCCATATTCATTGATGATAAGACTGATTCTTATCAAATAGTTTTCCTTTTATAAGAGGTTGGTTTATGAATTATATAGGAATGTAATGTTTTCATTTGATCAAGATGGTGCTGAATAGATCAAAAGTAGTGTCAAAGGGAACTTATTTTGCTTTTCGTTGAGTAAATGGTCTAAATGATAGAATTTTCCCCATTAATGAATATATAATGATTTTAAAGGTATCATTATAAATGATAGTGAATTGTTTGTATATAAAGATAATTTTTATGAACTAATATGAGATGGCATATCCCAAAGTCATGTTTCTAAATAGCTTGATAGAGAGTGTTGAATACAATTTAGGTATTTGTAATAGATTCCACTCCCATGAAAGGGTGATTTATAATCCCTATGGTAAAAATTTAATTTATCATTATAATATTATGAATGCAATTCATAAGATACATTAATTGTTGTAGGGTATATTGTTTAGAATTATAGTATTTTATTTCCAAATACTGAGCCATAATTTGTTTCATCTGTCCATTAGGAAAGAAAACCCATAGATAATAAGATCATTTTAAGGAAAACCGAATTTTTAAATCAAAGAAAATTTATTTTTATGGTTGATAATTTTAACTATGATTCACTGATTAAACAAATAATGAAGGGTGTTTTGAGTTTTTATTGCTTCTAAATCATGAGGTAATCGAATTCAAAAATATATTATGTTGATTTTATTTTTTCATCAATATATAATTATATAAAATCATTGGAATTATCATACACTCTTTAGAAAATAAACCTCATGTTTTAATTGGTAGAATGAATCCATTAATGTATAAATTTTGGGACATATAACTATATTTTATCATATAACAAAAATAATATTTTGGTTATGGTATAATCAAAGAATTGGTTAATGTATCCAAAGTAAATTACCCATAAATAAAAAAAATCCATGTTCAGTTATGGATGGAAGGATATATAATGATGATTAAATTTAAGAACACATGAAATACAATTAAACATGAAACTCAACAACATTTACTATTCCTTCCAAAAAAATGTATCACAAAATTTTTTAATCCTACTTATTATCTTATGAATCAAAATATTGATATATTTTAGGCTTGTAAGAGTTAAATATATATCATTAAATAATTGTGAACCATGAATATCAAACCCAAATCACCTCAAACTAAATTCCTTCATCTTTTTAATGATTATTAATTGTGCTATTAAATAATTTTTCTCTCTAATCTCAAATACAATGAGAAGTAAAAATAGAAAAAAAATTAGAGGATTCGTCCATGATGTGAGAATTTACTCCATTAAAAATTCAACTCTTGTTGAGTACACATATTTAAATATTTCTAAAAAATGTAGAGTTTATAATTTTATTTCATGTCAAAATATTATTTGGATGATATCATCCAAAAAGATAAAATAATCATATTTCTAAATATATGTTCTAGTTTATAAAATAACCAAAAATCATCAATTGGGTAATACTAAATGGTTATATATATTCATTAATATTAACAGATTTACCATTGAGAGAGTATTTAATTTCCAAAGGAATGTCCGTACATAATCATGCAGACTGATCATGTTTATCACTCAAACATAATGTGATTATTTTAAAATTTATGGTATTTTATTAGCATCCCTAAATAAAATATATAATAACTATAGTATAAATATATTTTTCTTAGTCACATTCTTCTTATTCATCTACTAAAATACTGAATATAAAATTAGATATGTATTCTATAACTTTGTCTCCCAATCTATTACTTTTCTTTTTTAATTGTATATTTTTTCATTCTAGAAAAATGTATTTAATTTTTTTATTTTGTAATCATTGTGATTATAGAATTAGAGATCATAATTGATATATTCATTCTAGATTTTGGACTCTCAAAATGTAAAACACATATATTTTAGTCAAATTATATTATTTTATTATTCTATATCATATATTTATATTCATATTGAGGCATTGAAATTAATCTCAAGAGAATCCCAATGAAATTTCATGAAATAAGAAAAAATTAAATTATTTTAATTCCATTCATCAAATCTCTAAAATTCCGATCCTATAAAATATTAGCTTCACTTTTATCAAATCCAAGAACGCCAATATTCATATGAAACTAATAAATATAAAAATTCATAATCCAAAATTATTAATATCTAAGGAAAACTAAGAACATATTATGATTTGAAACATTGAATATTTTTTATTTATTCTTTGCACCAAGTCACATTTTTTTGTGGCATAATCTTAGTATATATCAGATTACTATGATATTCATTATGAATAATGTCACATTAAATTATAAGATATTATTTATAATTTAAAATATATAATATTTATAAACTCAGTATACCCTTATATAGCCTATGGTTTAATTTAGCGATGGATTTACATAGGTTCAAATAATATTTTTCTATATCATTTAAACCAAGTGTTTTCCCAAACACAACTATCGTGCATATCATATTATCTTTACATAGGTGGTGTATAATCTTTATGTAGATCAATGATATTTAGTGTAATCTTTTCAAAACATTTATAAATTCAGTGTCATCTTAACATGAGTCCACTTTTCACCCTTACAAAGCTAATTGAATGGATACAAGACTCAAGATGTCCTTTTTGAATAACATGAAAATTGGCATCATCTTAATAGACCTCACTAAAATTATGTGTTAAACTTATGTATCAAATAAAATCATTGAGTTATATTTATGTTGTACTTATATTTTTACAGTTGCATATGTTATCTAAATTAAAATTAATTTTCATCACTTAATACTGTTCATATTGAAAATTAACATCATAATATTATATATTAAGAATCATAAATAATGTTTCATTATTATTCGAATTAATGTTCTCAAGTGTTTGGGTTCGTTGAATGAAATATTATGAGCATTGGAATCAATCAAAAATCTTTACATTCTATAAAATGATCATTTTGTATTGAAATCCTTTCCAAATATTATGTTTTATGGAAAAAAATATGATGGGGTAAAATCTTTAGTATTCTATTCATGAATTATTTTATTCTTTAAATAATTTTGACGCAAACAGGATGAAATAAATTTCAATGTCAACCTCTTTCATTTGTAATCACAATGTTGAAAAAAATAATGATTTTCACCCTATATACTATGTATTTCATAAACATAATTATTTTAAATGGATTTAGTATAGTGAATACCATGAATTCAACATTGTTATACAGAAATGGATGGCTCCATTCAATAGGTAAAATCATATATAAACCGACTCAATAAATGCAATGTAGTGACACTTCTGTCTTCTAAATATATAAGCACAAGATTCCTCACACCTGAGTCACCTGATTCCCTTAAATAGTAACATGGTTTTCACATAGTTTTTTTCCACTATAGTGGTCGTTTTTCTTGACATGTTGATCAATCTGTATGTTATCACATTTTTTCTTTTAGCTATATCAAATTTCCTTATCCAAAAAATGAATATAAATAATGTAACTATAAAATAAAACATGTATATTTAATAATCATAAAAATTCCTTCGTGAATCTCTCCTATTTAAATTCACATTTTCATAATTTTATTCATCATATTTACCAAATCAGGGGAATATAAACCCTAATACGCATGTAATTTATATTAAAAAACATCGATGAAGTTCATTTTATTATTAAATGGTCTTAATACGAAATTTAAGTCTTCTTGGGAAATCCAACATCCATCCAATACATTATCCACTTCCATACATATTGATATCATCATTCACACTATTATAACAATCCTTATTTATAATAAATTTTTTCGTCAATCATTTGAAATTAAATCATCCAATTTTTTTTGAATGCTCTAAAATACCTTGAGGTCAATATGTGTGTGTGTAAGTTGCATAATTTTCATCAAACCCATATTGAAAATAATTATAAAGGTGTTAATTGTAGAAGAAACTCATTTTTATACAAATATAGTATCATATCACTCGTATTTTTTATTAATATTAAAATAATTAAATTATTTATTATCATAAAATCACGACTAATATATGTGACAACACTATAAATGTCATATTTAATGTGGGGATTAATGTGATTCATTAAGAGATATTAACCTATGATCCTATTAATTTATTTATTAAAACAAACCATGATCATTTAATTATACTCTCCATTCACTTGGATCACCCATAAACCAACCATCACCTATTAGAATTGATTTAAAGTAAATCAGGTGTTATAATATTTTATTGGAATACCTTATCAATTATTTTTAATATTTCTCTCATTTCATTCAAATTATATAAATTAGTATACTTGTCCTCTTATATTATAGAATACTCCTCAAAGGATTCACTGTTAAAAACTTTGATGTATGACCATTCATTATATAATTATTCAACCAAACCTCTTTTAAATAAATCATCACATATGCTGACATTTTCACGTACACATTGAAGGATAGAGAATTATTATTCAACAATGAATTATTTCTCAAATTTTCAATTTTATATCACTGATTGAAAATAAATTTCATCCACTAAATGTTGTAATTTTTTGTAAACAATGTTGAGAGAGTATAAAACAATACCTCATTCAATTCCATAACCATATGAAAAGTATCTAAAATAATATTCTGTTAATTTTTTTTATTATTTTATAAACCATGTTCAATTGTATAAACCTAAAAGGGGTACTCCTGATTAAAATTATCAAGGTGTAGCTCTATATAAGATTGAAATTATGATTTAAAATATTGAGAACTCACAGAAATAGAACATTAATAATTCACAATATCTTATATAGTGAATATATATAACATCTTTATTTATTTGAATAATTTCTAGGAAAACTCACATAACTTCTAGCTACATGTTCAATTACCTTGAATAAGACAACATAAATACAACATAAAAGGTTAAATTAATTAGTTAGAAGTCAATATTAATTTATGTAAACAAATATTTTGATAATATTTTCTGAAAAATTATTCTCTAATAACACTATCCTTAAAGTTATATATTTTTATCTTTAATTTATATTTTTAAAATGTGAAGTGTGTATATTTCAATTAAATTTTATTCATTGGAATGATGTTATTTATTAATTAATACATTAAATAAAATGTGCCTCCTTGTTTGATCTTTATCTTAACTGGAATTTATTTCATGGTTGGAATCATGGTTATAAAATTTATGGAAATATTTATTGCCTTATAAAACCTCCCACTTAGATCATCAAAATATATCATGTCTTCTTCTATGGAAACCAACACTATAAATTCCCGATCGTCATGTGGAATATTCTTTTATCATTTAACAATATTATTTTCTTACTAAACATCAATCCATTTTTCAATCCCTAATTACAGTGTCCTTGTAGCTCCCCGAGATTTTATGAAAAATATTCTTTTTAATTTTATTGATGTCTTGTTTTGTATGCTACAACAAAGGAGTCTTGCACAACATGCATCCCTGACTTGTCTTGCATTACACGTAAGCGTGACCTTCCACGATAGTGTGTGTTGTACGCAATACCGAGTTTCGCTAAACAATGATATGCTATTAAAATATTATTAAAAAAACCCGTTATGGATAGTAATACCCGCTTTTTAAAATTTTATAAATTTAATTTTTGAAAATTGACTTCATTTTTGGATTTGGAATATCAAAATTAGCCTAGGGTGAAATTTTGGTATTTTCTTGAAACTTTCAATTTTTGATAAATAGTGAAAACACTGGGTTACTATTTAAAACCGACTTTTTATTTAAATAATTATTTATTTTATTTAAATTTATTATTGGTCAAAATTGATACATAATACCTATATAAGTTCAATGTAATTCATTGGAGTAATTGTATAATAATTTTAGATATATAAAAATTTTATTGATCTTTTCACCGTCTTTTACCCACCACCTAGGAGAATTTGAAAATTTACATAAAACTTAATTTTACAGCTTCTGTGAGTGGAATTTCAAAAATCTGAGAGACACGGTTGATATCAATAAGTAAAAATTGTTTAAATTAGATGAAAATTATTTTTGGTGAATAGTAACATTTTACTTTTATTTACCACGGTTAAAAGTAAATAGGGTAATTAAGGGTCAAAATGATATTATTATTACCCTAACACATGTCCTAATTCTATTGGATAAGTGTAATTCGACCAAAAACTACCTTAGAAATAAAATATGACCATTTAGGCCCACTTGGACTAGATTAGAACATTTTTTATTAATTTATTTAAAGAAGGTTTAAAATAGTTAAAATCAATGTTTAATAAGTAAATAATTTTTAATATAGGGTAGTACATAAGATAAATTAGACTATAAATATTCATTAGAAAGACAGAAATATTTCCTACATAATGGTATTTTATTTTTAATTTTTAGAAGTTATATAATTTAATTTATTTTTGACACAAAGATGATGTAGTAAATATCTTATTAATGAAATATTGACATAATTGATGTTATAAATACCCAAATAAATGTAATTTGAGGCATTTTATGAATTACACTAATTTTCTAGGTTAATATGACATGTTATTAGTTATTTAAATAACTTCTTTTCTAACTAATAATTCTGTTATGATATTAACAAAAATAAATTACTAAATAGTGACAAAATTGACATAAAATAGTTTTTTTTTAAAAATATTATATTATTAATTATTATATTATTTCTAAAAATCTAAGGTTCGGCCAAATGACTTATATATGGTTATATATATTAATAATAGACAACTTGGGGTTCTTTTGGCTTGTTATAGTATGTTTATTAACCTTATAGTGTAAGAAGAAAAAAGATAAGGTAAAAGTAAAATTATCTAACTTAAAGTTAAATATAAATTATAAGGTTAAAATAGTAAACAAAACTTGTCCAAATTCTATTAGATGAGAGGATTTAGACCCATCCCCACCTTAGAAATGAAATAAATTAATTTGGAGCTATTTAAAACTGAATATGGCTTTATAATAAAATAATATTTTTTGTTTTTCCAAATGTTCCCCTCTCCACCCTTATAAAAGGGCACCTCCTCCCTCTCTTACTCACACCACATTGAGCCTTCATGCACGGCCATAACCTGAAAATTTATCTTCTAAACTTGTTTAGAAACATCCTAGATGTCCTGGTCTTCTTCAGAGACCAATTTTAGTGCCCTAAAAGGACGTCTCAAAGAAGCGCTTCAAAGAAAATGTAATGTCCGTTACCGATTCATTCAAATTAATTTCTTCTTACACTTCTTCGTCTTTAGTTTTTTCATTATGAATTAATAACATCAGTATCACTCATATACTGATATTTTTTTATAAGTATGAAACAAACCTATTTCATCATCTATCCATCATACGGAAAACGAAATCACCACTCATGCGTACGTATGGAATACCGTCCCCACGCCGTGGTGTAATCTATTTTCCACCACCACCTTACATGGATGGGTATAATGGTGTAAATAATAACTATATATGATTATTGTAAAGTGATATTGATTATGAAATAGTATACATAAACTCCAATACAATTCCACGATCATGGGAATGATATCATCGCTCGTTCGTACGTATGGAATAATGTCTCCACGATGTGATGTGACTCGTTCTACATGATCTTCATTGCATAATGATTATATAAATGAATTGAATGAATGAATATTATATACATTACACTAATAACATTGTGTAAATGAGGTATCTATAACCTAAAGAGAATAATAAGAATTTATTCGACAAAACACGCATAAGAACAGAAAGTAATAAACACCAAAATAAGAAGTAGTAATGAACTTTTACTAATAAGAAGCTAAGAATATGACCATATATGATATCATAACAATAAAAATGATTCCAGAAAAATTCATTAACATTATTTAAATCATTATACAGGAGGTTCAGACACTTACGAAGCAAATCGGACCTAAGGTAAGGGAAAATCTCACAATCTCATTTTTATCCGATATTATTTATACTTTGGTATTTACTGGGGTGTATTTTATCATCCACATCCATGTTTCCTTAATATGTTATATTATTTCTATCCTCATACAATTGTTTAAATTCAATTTTACCCTTCAGTGAGTTTTTAGTAAAAGATATGAAAGGAATCTTTTTTTTGTTTTTCATACGAGGTACTTTTTAACTTTTTTGAAGAAAGTACGAGAAAAATGTTTTTTAAACTTATAAGGAATGAATGGATTTTTAAAACATTATTTCCAAGAAGCATCCTTTACAAGTTTTCATGTTTATTTTTAATCAACTTATTTGAGTTTAAAATTTAATGACATGTTAAGAATGAAAAATATTTTTGAAGTAGAAAGGATATTTTCCTCAATAATGGAGTTCAAGTGTTTTATCAAAATTATTTTCCATCTAGGATAATATAGGGATCTATTTCTATCCCTATTATTACATTGATTTTATTATGTTGTGATGGAATTATTTTTATGAATTCCTTTATCTTATATGAATTGTTTTATGACTTCATGATGTATAAGAATCCCATTTTTATTACATGGTTTATGCAATGATGTTTTATTTATGATGTTGTGGAACACATAAGAATGATATCATTATGAGATGGGTGGGACCTATATCTCCCTCCAATGCATTGGGTAATGATTTTATATCTCATTAGTTAGACATGGCTGGAACGGTAGGTTAAACCGGTTCAGTGAAACAGGACTGAAACGAGGAGTGAACTCGGTTCAGAAATGGACTTTGTCCACTAAGATAGTCTTGGCAATGAGTATGGACTAATAAGAAATGATTCTATATGATTATGAATGTATTCCACAGTGTTTCATAATTTATGTTATGATTATTGGGATTACTTTTCACTACTATGATTTATCCAATGTTATAACATTATGGTTTCTTTTTCAGGTTATGATTTCCAAAATGTTATGTTCTTATGAATATGATGTGATTGATATTTTTTTTACCCTTACTGAGCATTTGAGCTCAACCTTTATGTTTTCTTTTCCACAGGATATAAAGAATGTTTTTAGGAAAAAAATATGAAGATATTTATGGGAGATCTTGAAGATCTTACACCACAATTAGAAGATTATATTCTGATTTTCCAAACACACTAAACTATTACCGTCCTTGTGTGTGTGTTTTTTTATGTACTAAGTATTCTGCAAAAGTAATGTAATGTCCATGTATTTCTAGCTTAGGGTCTCTACAGTTGGTATCCGAGGAAAGGTTTAGTCCAGCTTTGGAAACTAGGATGCGAGAACTTTAGTGAGATCCTTATTGATATTTCTTAGATATGTATAGGGAATTCCCTAAGGATAAGTATATGTATAGGTCATAGTACTAGAATTATGGTATCCTAAGATGTTAGAGATTGAAGGTACTCCCCCATTAATATGTTGTTTTCCCTATAGTGATTTTTTCCTCTCATACTATTCTTTTTGGGTATTAGACGATGGCTGGGACCTGAAAGAACCATGTTGATCAATGTAATGGAAAATGCAATGATTTTCCTCCTGAGCAAACAAATGTTATGGGAGATGGAGTTCAAAATCATATTTCTATACTTACACAAGCTATGAATCATTATGAACTTACAAATGAGCAGAGAAGGGAACAATATTCTATTGAGTCCTTTATGAAGCAACGTCCACCTTCTTTCAGTGGGTCTTCTGATCCACATGTTGCTGAACAATGGATCAGTACCACTAAAAAGATATTTTCAGTTCTTCAATGTTCTAAACATGATAAATTCTTCTTTGTAGTATATCATTTGGAAGGTGAACCTAATCATTGGTGGAATCTTTTCAAGAATACGAGGCCAAAAGATGAAATTGAGTCCATGAAATGGGATGAGTTCAAGAACTTATTTTCAATAAGTAATTACCTCGTATTCTTCAAAAAAATATGGAGAAGGAGTTTCTTGAACTAATGAAAAAGGATGATGAATCTGTTGGTATATACGAACAGAATTTTACAAGGCTTGCAAGGTACACATCTGGCTATATCATTTAACCAGAGAGTAATGTTGATCGATTCATCAGTGGATTAAAACCAAATATTTGAATGGAATTATCTATAATAGTCATCTGTAGCTATGAAGAAATTCTGTGTTGTGCTATTAAGGTAGAAATGGATGTTGGTGTTACATATCCATCTCATGGTTTTGACAAGAAACGAAATATGGAGTTCAAGGAGAAATCTCAAAATAATGGTGAAAAGAAGATGAATGTTTCCTTATACTGAATGTGTTGAAAGAAGCATGGTGGAGATTATCTTAAGGGGACTAGAAAATGGTTTAAGTGTGGAAAAGAAGGTCATCGAGTAGCTGAGTGTTGAAGTAATGGAAAAAGGGTTGCAAATGGTGTGAATAATGAAAAGACTGCAGAGAACGCGCAAACAACACTTCAATGCTTCAAGTACAATGAAATGGGACATTATGCTAATCTATGCCCTAATACAAGTGTTAATGATGATTGACATGAGAAACCACTTAAGGAAAAGGACACTGGGAAGTCACATGTGATCTCTATTGGTGATGTTGAATGTTACAACGATGTGGTGGAATGATTAAGTGTTTATGTAATGGGATTCCAATATAATGTTATATATAGTATTGTGGAATATAGGAATATTTATGTATTGGTGTATTGTGGTTTTCAAAAAACATTTGGTACCAGTAACCATGGAAATTGATTGAGATATTTTCGGTAAGAAGATTATATGCGCATAATGATGGGTTAAGAAGATAATGCGATGTTTGATTGTATTCATGAGCTCATGATTGATATATGGACTAAGTGATATCATGGTTTGAGTATATAGAATTTTGAGGATTTTGGTTTGTAGAATGTGTTATCTTTTAACTACATTCATGTTTTCACTAAGGTTCAATGGGTATTCATTCATCAGGATAATACATGATTAAGGTATTCACATGTTTGTAATTTGACCAACAAGATATATCTTATGATATATTGGGGATAAATGATGGCATTCACATGATTGTTATGTGACATTTCAAGTAATCATTTTCATTATACTATGACCTTGGAGCGAAGTATTTTAGATAAGCCTAAAGATTGGAATGGATTATGTTGGACATTAGTTAGTATTTTTTAATGATAGAACTTTTTTCGATATTATTGATGGGATGTTATAGTAATATAGCTTTAAAAAAATGACAACTTGCAGGACAGGCGACAGCCCATCGCGTCGGACAAGGATGTGTGAATCGAACCCACAACCGAAGTGCGACTGACCTTTATCATCTACCACTGGCCTACAGGAAGCCCCTGATTAGTTGAAACTAGATTAATTTTATTACGCGGTATGATATATGAAGTATAAGTTCATTTTTGGAATATTATACGATTAACCTCACCATAGATGGACTTATGTATATTTGATAACTTTTGCTAACCTTTTGTTTGAAACAGATGGAATGACCCATCATTCTATCACATGATCTATTAACACTTCATGAATAACAAATTCAACTTCAATTCATTAAGAGATGAAGTGGAAATTGTTCTTAGTATGAACAATAGTGAAATTGTACCAAAATTAAGTAAGTATTTATTCTAATTCAAATTCTTCAACTTTAGCGAAATGATCTTGAAAACCAAAAATTTTGTCCTAGTGCCCTTATATCCGATGAATCAGATGGTACCTTAGATCATCAAAAATATATAGTTGTGTGATTATTGTCTTTTTCATAGCCATGTTCTCTACCACTCTCCACCAGAATGTGACGGTTAGATTTCTCTTCCATATCCATATTTTCACCTATATTCTCCTATGTGGAATCCCAGTGATTAGTTAATTTGGGTAATTATTATGTTTCATATTTGAGTTTTTAAATATTGGTTTTTTTATTCCCTTTTATTATATGGGTTTCTATTAAAGAAACTATCTAGTAGTAATCCATTTATAACCCCGACGAATTTCGAGGGCGAATTTCCTTTTAAGGGGGGGGGGGGGGGGGTAGAATGTAACACCCTGAGATTATATGAAAATATTCTTTTTAATTTTGTTGATTTCTTGTGATGTATGCTACAACAAATAAGTCATGCACAACACGCATCCCTGACTTGGCTTGCATTACATGCAAGCGCGAACTTCCATGATAGCGTGTGTTGCACGCAATACCGAGTTTTTCTAAACAATGATATGCTATTAAAATATTATTAAAATTAGCCGTTATGAATAGTAATACCCAACTTTTTGAAATTTTATAAATTTTATTTTTGAAAATGGAATTCATTATTGGATTCGGAATATTGAAATTAGCATAGGGTGAAATTTTGTATTATTTTGGAAACTTTCAATTTTTGACGAATAGTGAAAACACTGGGTTACTATTTAAAAACTGACTTTTTATTTAAATAATTATTTATTTTATTTAAATTTATTTTAGGTCAAAATTGATACAAAATACCTATATAATATCAATGTAATTCATTGGGGTAATTTTATAATAATTTTAGATATAAAAAAATTTCATTGAACTTTTCACCGTCTTTTACCCACTTCATAGGAGAATTTGCAAATTTACATAAAACATAATTTTACCGCTTTTGTTGGTGGATTATCAAAAATCAGAGAGACACGGTTGATGTAAGTATGTAAAATGTTGTTCAATGGGATGAAAATAATTTTTGGTGAATAGTAACTTTTTACTTTTATTTACCACGGTTAAAAGTAAATAGGGTAATTAAGGGTAAAAATGATATTATTATTACCCTAAAACATGTCCTAATTCAATTGGATAAGTTTAATTCGACCAAAAACATACTTAGAAATAAAATATGACCATTTAGGCCGACATGTATTAGATTAGGACATATATTATTAATTTCTTTAAAGAAGGGTTAAAATAGTTAAAATCAATGTTTAATAAGTAAATCATTTTTAATATAGGTATATACATAAGATAAATTCGACTATAAATATTCCTTAAAAAGATAAAAAGATTTCCTACATAATGGTTTTTTATTTTTAATTTTTAGACATTAAATAATTTAATTTATTTATGACACAAAGATTATGCATTAATTATCTTATTAATGAAATATTGACATAATTGATGTTATAAATACCCAAATAAATGTAATTTGAGCCTTTTATGAATTAAAATAATTTTATAGGTTAATATGACATGTTATTATGGATTTAATTAACTTTTTTCGAACTAATCATTCTGTTATGATTTTCACCAAAATAAATTAGTAAATAGTGTCAAAATTGACATAAAATAGTTTTTAAAATAAATATTATATTATTAACTGTTATTTTATTTTTAAAAAATAATGGTTCATCCAATGACTTAGATAAGGTTATATATATTAATCATAAACAACTTGGAGTTCGTTTTTATTGTTATATTATGTTTATTAACCTTATAGTGTGAGAACACAAAAAGACACGGTAAAAGTAAAATTATCTTACTTAAAGTTAAATCTAAATGATAAGGATAAAATAGTAAACAAAACTTGTCCAAATTCTATTTGATGAGAGGATTTAGACACATACCCACCATTTCTTCGAAATAAATCAATTTGGAGTTATTTAAAACCGAATATGTCATTATAATAAAAAAATATTTTCTTTTTCCAAAGGTGCCCCTCTCCTCCCTTATAAAAGGGCACCTCCTCCCTCTCTTCCTCACAACACCTTGAGCCTTAAATCTCAGCCAACTGCTGAAAAATTCTCTTCTCAACTTCCCAAGAAACATTCTAGAGGTCCTGTTATTTTTCAAAGTCCAATTTTAGTGCCCTAAAAGGGGGTCTCAAAGAAGCGCCTCAAAGAAGAGGTAATGTTCGTTACTGATTCTTTCAAGTTTGTTTCTTCTTCCACTTCTTCTTCTTTATTAGTTTAACTATGAATTAATAACATCAGAATCACTCGTATACTGATATGTTATTATAAGTATGAAACAATCTTATTTCACCATCTATCCATCCTACGGAAAATGAAATCACCACGCATGCGTACGTACGGAATACCATCTCCACGCCGTGGTGTAATCTATTTTCCACCACCACCTTACTTGGATTGGTATAATGGTGTAAATATTAACTATATATGATTATTCTAAAGTGATATTGATTCTGAAATAGTATACATACACTCCAATACAATTCCATGATCATGGGAATGATATCATCGCTCGTGCGTACGTACCGAATACCGTCTCCACGATGTGATGCAACTCGTTTTACATGATCTTCATTGCATAATGATTATATAGAATAATTGAATGAATTAATATTATATATTTTACACTAATACCATTCTGGAAATGAGGTAACTATAACCTAAAGAGATGAATAAGAATTTATTCAACAAAACACGCATAAGAACGAAAAGTAATAAAAACCAGAATAACAAGTAGTAATGAAATATTACTAATAAGAAGCTAAGATTATGACCATATATGATATCATAACAATAAGTATGATTCTGGTATAAGTAAATAACATTATTTTAAGCATTATACAGAATTTTTGGACACTTACGAAGAAAATCGGACCTAAAGATAGGGAAAATCTCACAATCTCATTTTTATCCGAGATTGTTTATACTTTGGTATTTTCTGGGGTGTATTTTATCATCTAAATCAATGTTTCCTCAATATATAATATTATTTCTATCCTACTAAAAATTTTTAAATCCAATTTTACCCTTCTGTGAGTTTTTATTAAAAGATATGAAATGAATTTTTTGTCGTTTTTCATACGATGTACTTTTTGACTTTTCCGAAAAAAGTACAAGAAGAATTTTTTTTTAACTTATACGGAATGAATAGATTTTTAAAACAATATTTCCAAGAAGCTTCCTTTACATGTTTTAATGTTTATTTATAATAAAATTCTTTTAGTTTAAAATTGTATGACCTGTTAGGAAAGGAAAATATTTTTGAAGTAGAAAGGATATTTTCTTTATGAATGGGGTTCAAGTGTTTTATCAAAATTATTTTCCATCTATGATAATATAGGGTTTTGTTTCTATCCCTATTATTTCATTGATTTTATTATGTAGTGATGGAATTATTTTCATGAATTCCTTTATCTTATATGAGTTGTTTTATGATGTCATGATGTTTAAGAATCCCATTTTTATTACATGGTTTATGGAATGATGTATGATTTTTGATTTTGTGGAACAAATAATAATGGTATAATTATGAGATGGGTGGGACCTATATCTCCCTCCAATTAAATCGGTAAAGATTTTATATCTCATGAGATAGACATGGCTGGAACGGAAGGTTAAACCGGTTCAGTGAAATAGGAATGAAACAACGAGTGAACTCGGTTCAGAAATGGACTTTGTCCACTAAGATAGTCTTGCAAATGAGTCTTGACTAATAAGAAATTATTCTATATGATTATGTGTGTATGCCACAAAGTTTCATGTTTTATGTTATGATTATTGGGATAACATTTCACTACTATGATTTGTCCTATGTAATGATATTATGATTTCTTTTTCAAGTTAAGATTTCCAAAATGTTATGTTCTTATGAATATGATGAGATTGATATTTCATTTGTTTACCCTTACTGATCATTTGAGCTCACCCATTTATGTTTTCTTTTCCCCAGGATATAAATAATGGTTTTAGGAAAAAAAGGGGAAGATCTTTATGGGAGATGTTGAAGATCTTTCACCACGATTAGAAGATTATATTCTGTGTTTCCAAAGACACTAAACTATTATGGTCCTTGTGTGTGCGTTTTTGTTATGAACTAATTATTCCACAAAAGTAATGTAATGTCCATGTATGTCTAGCTTAGGGTCTCTATAGTTGGTATCAGAGGAAAGGTTTAGTCAAACTTTGGAAACTAGGATGCCGGAACATTAGTGAGATCCCTATAGATATTTCTAAGGTATGTATAGGGATGTCCCTAAGGTTAAGTATAAGTATAGGTTATAGTACTAGAATTACGGTATCCTAAGATGTTAGATAATAATTTTACTCCCCCATTGTTATGTTGTTTTCCCTAGCGTGATTTTTTCCTCCCACACTATTCTTTTTGGGTTTTAGATGATGGTTGAGACCCGAAGGAACCGTGTTGATCAATGTAATTGACAATGCAATGATTGTCCTCCTGAACAAACAAATTTTATGGGAGATGGAGTGAAAAATTGTATTTCAATACTTACACAAGCTATGAATCATGATGGACATCCAATTGAGTAGAGAAGGGAACAATATTATATTGATTTTTTCTTGAGGAAACTCCCACCTTATTTCAGTGGGTCATCTGATCCACTTGTTGCTGAAAAATGGATCAGTACCACTGAAAAGATATTTTCAGTTCTTCAATGTTCTGAACATGATAATGTCATCTTAGTAGTATATCGTTTGGAAGGTGAAGCTGATCAATGGTGGAATATTATCTATAATACTAATCCAAGAGATGAAATTTAGTCCACGGAATGGGACGAGTTCAAGAACTTATTTTTCAATAAGTACTTCCCTCGTATTCTTCGAACAAAGGTGGAGAAGGAGTTTCTTGAACTAAAGCAAAAGGATGATGAATCTGTTGGTATATACGAAGTGAATTTTAAAAGGCTTGCAAGGTATGCATATGGATTTATCATTGAACCTGATCGTAAAGTTGATCGATTCTTCAGTGGCTTAAAACCAAATCTTAGAAGGGAATTAGCTATAAGAGACTTCAGTAGATATGAAGAAATTGTGCGATGTGCTATTAAGGTAGAAATAGAAGTTGGTGTTACATATCCATCTCATGGTTTTGACAAGAAACGAAAGATAGAGTTCAAGGAAAAATCTCATAATAATGGTGAAAATAAGATGAATGTTTCCTTATGCTAAATGCATGGAAATAAGCATGATGGAGATTGTTTTAAAGGGACTAGAAAATGTTTTAAGTGTCGAAAAGAAGGTCATCGAGCAGCTTAGTGTCTAAGTAATGGAAGAAGGGTTTCTAATGGTTTGAATAAAGAAAAGACTACTGAGAACGCACCAACAACACTTCAATGCTTCAAGTTCAACGAAATGGGGCATTATGCTAATCAAATCCCTAATCCAAGGGTTAATGATTATCGACATGAGAAACCACCTAAGGAAAAGGACAAAGGGAAGTCACATGCGATCACTACTGGCGATGTTGAAAATGAAAACGATGTGGTGGAATGGTTAAGTGTTTATATAATTGGATTCCAAAATAATTTTGTATATAGTATCATGGAATATTGGAATATTTATGTATTGGCCTATTGTGGTTTTCAATAATTTTATAGTACCGATAACCATGGAAAGTGATTGACATATTTTTGGTAAGAAGATGAAATGCACATAATGAATGGATAATAAGATAATGAAATGTTTGATTGTATTCATGAGCTCATGATTGATATATGGACTAAGTGATATCATGGTTTGAGTATAATTATTTTTGAGGATTTTGGTTTATGGAAAGTGTTAACTTTTAACTACTTTCATGTTTTCAATAAGGTTCAATGGGTATTCATTCATCAAGAGAATACAAGATTAAGGTATTCACATGTTTTTAATTTGACCAATAGGATATATCTTATGATATATGGGGTATAAATGATGGCATTCAAGTGATTGTTATTAGAAATTTCAAGTAATCATTTTCATTATACTATGAGATTGGACCGAAGTATTTTAGATAAGCCTAAAGATTGGAATGGATTATGTTGGACATAAGTTAGTGTTGTTTAAGTATAGAATTTTTTTTGATATTATTGATGGGATGTTATAGTAATATAGCTTTAGAAAAAGGACAACCTGCAGGATGGGCGACAACCCATCGCGTCGGACAAGGCTGTGGGAATCGAACCCACAACCAAACTGCGACTGGCCTTTATTGTCAACCACTGGCTTACAGGAAGTCCCTAGTTAGTAGAAACTAGTTTTATTTTATTACGCGGTATTATATATGAATTATAAGTTCATTTTTGGAATCATATACGATTAACCTCACCATAGATGGACTTATGTATATTGGATAACTTTTTCTAACCTTTTTTTTGAAACAGATGCAATGGCCCATCATTCTATCACAAGATCTATTAAAACATCATGAATAACAAATTAAAAATCATTTCATTATGAGATGAAGTAGAAATTATTCAATGCACGAACAACAGTGAGATTGTACCAAAATAATGTAACTATTTATTCTAATTCAAATTCATCAACTTTAGGGAACTGATCTTGAAAACCAAAAATTTTATCCCATTGCCCTTATAGCCGATGAATCAGATGGTACCATAGATCATCACAAATCTATGGCTTTGTGATTGTTGGCTTTTTCATAGCCATGTTCTGTACCACTCTCCATCAGAACATGATGGTTAGATTTCTCTTCCATATCCATATTTTCATTTATGTTCTCCTATGTGGAAACCCAGTGATTAGTTAATTTGGGAAATTGTTATGTTTCATACATTAGTTTTTAAATATTGGTTTTGGTATTCCCTTATAAGATATGGGTTTCTATAAAAGAAACTTTCGAGTAGTAAACAATTTATAACCCCGACGAATTTCGAGGGCGAAATTCATTTTAAGGGGGGGTAGAATGTAACACCCCAAGATTTTATGAAAAATATTCTTTTTAATTTTATTGATGTCATGTGTTTTGCGCTACAACAAAGAAGTCTTGCACAACACGAATCCCTGACTTGGATTGTATTACACGGAAGCAAGACCTTCCACAATAGTGTGTGTTGTACGCAATACCGAGTTTCTCTAAACAATGATATGCTATTATAAATTATTAATATTAGCCGTTATTAATAGTAATACACACTTTTTGAAATTTTATAAATTTAATTTTGAAAATGGACTTCATTTTTGGATTCGGAATACCGAAATTAGCCTGGGGTAAAATTTTGTTATTTTTCAGGAAACATTCAATTTTTGATGAATAGCGAAAACACTAGGTTACTATTTAAAAACCGACATTTTATTTAAATAATTATTTATTTTATTTAAATTTATTTTAGGTCAAAATTGATACATAATACATATATAAGTTCAATGCAATTAATTGGAGTAATTTTATAATAATTTTAGATATATAAAAATTTCATTTAACTTTTCACCGTCTTTTACCCACCTCCAAGGAGAATTTGCAAATTTACATAAAACGTAATTTTACAGCTTCTGCGGGTGGAATTTCAAAAATCCAAGAGACACGGTTGATTTCAGTACGTAAAATGTCGTTCAATGAGAAGAAAATAATTTTAGGTGAATAGTAACTTTTTTACTTTTATTTACCACGGTTAAAAGTTAATAGGGTAATTAAGGATAAAAATAGTATTATTATTACCCTAACACATGTACTATTATATTTGATAAGTGTAATTCGAACAAAAACAACCTTAGGAATAAAATATGACTATTTAGGCCCACATGGTATAGATTAAGACATTTATTATTAATTTATTTAAAGAAGGGTTAAAATAGTTAAAATCAAAGTTTAATTAGTAAATCATTTTTAATTTAGGGTGATACATAAGATAAATTCGAATATAAATATTCCATAGAAAGCTAAAAATATTTCCTACATAATGGTATTTTTTTAAATTTTTAGACATTATATAATTTAATTTATTTATGACACAAAGATGATGCAGTAATTATCTTAATAATGAAATATTGACGTAATTGATGTTATAAATACCCAAATAAATGTAATTTGAGACTTTTTATAAATTCCACTAATTTTATAGGTTAATATGACATTTTTATATTTATTTAATTAACTTTTTTCGAACTAATCGTTCTTTTATGATTTTCACAAAAACCAATTACTAAATAGTGTAAAAATTGACATAAAATAGTTTTTTAAACAAATATTATATTATTAATTGTATTTTATTCATAAAAATCAAAGGATCGGCAAAATGAGTTAGGTGAGGTTATATATATTAATAATAAACAACATGGAGTTCTTTTGGCTTATTATTGTATGTTTATTAACCTTATAGTGCAAGAATACAAAAAGACACAATAAAAGTAAAATTATCCAACTTAATGTTAAATCTAAATGATAAGGTTTAAATAGTAAACTAAACTTGTCCAAATTATATTGGATGAGAGTATTTTGACCAATCCCCACCTTATATTTTAAATAAATCAATTTGGATCTATTTATAACCGAATATGGCTTTATAATAAAATAATATTTTTTGTCTTTCCAAAGGTGCCCCTCTCCTCCCTTATAAAAGGGGACCCCTCCCTCTCTTCCTAACACCACTTTGAGCCTTCAAGCTCGGCCAAACCCTGCCAAATTCTCTTCTCCACATCCCTAGAAACATCCTACAGGTCCTGTTCTTCTTAAAAGACCAATTTTAGTACCCTAAAAGGAGGTCTCAAAGAAGGGCTTCAAAGAAGAGGTAATGTCTGTTACCGATTATTTCAACTTTATTTCTTCTTCCACTTCTTATTATTTATTTGTTTCATTATGAATTAATAACATTAGTATCACTCACATACTGATATGTTATTATAATTATGAAACAAACATATTTCATCATCTATCCATCCTATGAAAAACGAAATCACCACGCCTGCGTACGTACAGAATACCGTCTCTACGCCGTGGTGTAATCTATTTTCCACCACCACCATACTTGTATTGGTATAATGGTGTAAATAATAACTATATATGATTATTTTAAAGTGATATTTATTCTTAAATATTATACAAACACTCCAATACAATTCCACGATCATGGGAACGATATCATCGCTCATGCGTACGTACGGAATACCGTTTCCACGATGTGATGCAACTTGTTCTACATGAACTTCATTGCATAATGATTATATAAATGAATTGAATGAATGAATATGATATATATTACACTTATACCATTCTGGAAATGAGGTATCTATAACATAATGAGAAGAATAAGAATTTATTCGACAAAACACGCATAAGAACAAAAAGTAATAAACACCCGAATAACAAATAGTATTGAAATATTACTAATAAGAAGATAAGAATATTACCATATATGAAATCATAACAATAATTATGATTCTGAAATATGTCAATAAAATTATTTAAATAAATATACAGGCGGTTCGGACATTTACGAAGAAAATCATACCTAAGGTAAGGGAAAATCTCACAATCTCATTTTTATCCGAGATTGTTTATACTTTGGTATTTATTGGGGTGTATTTTATCATCCACATCCATGTTTCCTCAATATGTAATATTATTTCTATCCTACTAATTTTTTTTAAATCCAATTTTACCCTTCAGTTAGTTTTTAGTAAAAGATATGAAAGGAATCTTTTGTCATTTTATGTACGAGGTACTTTTTAACTTTTAGACAAAAGTATGAGAAGAATGTTTTTTTAACTTATACGGAATGAATCGATTTTTAAAACATTATTTCCAACAAGATTCCTTTACAAGTTTTCATGTTTATTTTTAATTAACTTCTTTTAGTTTAAAATTGTATGACATGTTAAGAAAGGAAAATATTTTTTAAGTAGAAAGGATATTTTCCTCAAGAATGGAGTTCAAGTATTTTATCAAAATTATTTTCCAACTAAGATAATATAGGGTTATGTTTCTATTCCTATTATTACTTTGATTTGATTATGTTGTGATGGAATTATTTTTATGAATTCCTTTATATTATATAAATTGTTTTATGATGTCATTATGTTTAAGAATCCCATTTTTATTACATAGGTTATGTAATAATGTATGATTTATGATTTTGTGCCACTCATAATAATGGTATCATTATGAGATGGGTGGGACCTATATCTCCTTCCATTTCATTGGGTAAAGATTTTAAATCTCATGATATAGACATGGCTTGGATGGCTGGTTAAACCGGTTCAGTGAAACATGACTAAAATGAGGAGTGAACTCGGTTCAGAAATGGACTTTTTCCACTATGATAGTCTTGCCAATGATTCATGACTACTAATAAATGATTCTATATGATTATTTTTTATGCCAAAAAGTTTCATGGTTTATGTTATGATTATTGGGAATACATTTCACTTCTATTATTTATCCCATATTATGATATTATGATTTCTTTTGCAAGTTAAGATTTCCAAAATGTTATGTTCTTATGAATATGATGTAATTGATATTTATTATGATTACCCTTAATGAGAATTTGAGATCACCCTTTTATGTTTTCTTTTCCCAGAATATAAATAAAGGTTTTAGGCAAAATAAAGGGGAAGATATTTATGGTAGATATTGATGATCTTTCACCACGATTAGAAGATTATATTTCAAGTTTCCAAAGACACTAAACTAGTACGGTCCTTGTGTGTGTGTTTTTGTTATGTACTAAGTATTCAACAAAAGAAATGTAATGTCCATGTACATATAGCTTAGGGTCTCTATAGTCCATGTTATTAATCATTAATTAGTTTCATTATTAAATATACAGAATTCCTCACATGGATTATTCTTCTAAGTTACATTCATTAAATCTGTATCATTAGGAATTTCTTAAACTATTTTTCATTTTTGATTCTTCTCACTGTCCATACAAGCATATAAAGAAAAATTGATGTTTCAATGGTAAATATTTTACTATGAAAATATGATATGCTCTTTAAATTTTATATAGAACTATTTACATGCATCTTGGTCTCTCATTGAATATTATGTTCCATTTATCATTGTAATTGTCTAAACGATTCGTATCTTCATGATTCTTGTGAGTAATCTATAGATCATCATTATTTATCATCCATACCATTGATATATACCTTTTATATAATTACATTTATTACCTTATTTCGATATATTTTTTATAATATATGTTGATATGAGATTACAAAATCACAATGACCACAACCATTACACACATTATAAATTTTCCAGAGTTTTACATATTGGATTATGTAAGATAATTTTTTCATAATTTTTTTATTTTGGATCTTCTAGATATTATTCTCCCTAAATTATAGATTTCCGCAAATTTATAAAAACTTATATATTTTACCAATAAAAAAAATCCAATTTACCCAAAAGTATTAAAGTACATGAATTATATAATTTTTTTTCTTCTTTGGAATGAATGGTGTCTATATATATTATATCTATCATGTGAAAATTGTTGTAAACACCTGAAAATTTCCATGTAATTTTTTTAATTTATTTGGGATTTTTATGAGTCATTAAAAATTGACGGAGCGTGATTTCGACGCTCGTTGTGCCCGAAATGAATTTCTGAACGTTATTTATGGAACCCTTAATAAACACGTGAGAATAATTTTATATCTTCTAAAATGGTGTCAGATTAATAATATGAGGGCACCGTGGAATCTACAACGCCCGGATTTACTTATGTGAGTCATCACTTCAACTTCATTTGGATGATAGTAAATGATAAATTTTGAACTTGATAGAAAATAATAATAAAATAACATAAATAGTTATTTTATTTCTTTTTATTTAGAGGATGAGCTGTAGTTGTGGGGACCCCTGACTTTTCAAGATAATTAATGGATTAAATCTCCTCTATAAGTGACTTCACCATTAGATAATTATAAGGCCCATTCATAAAATAAAGCTCATTAATTTCTCTGAGCGGTATTCACCTTTTCCCAATCAATTTAAAAGATGCTTGTGGTGGAGTTTTGACATAATTTCACAATGAAAGTATCGTCTATAAATGTAACACGACTTCCTCCACTGATGGAGGATGTAACTTGGGTGGTGACGATTCAGGATCGAGAAACGCCGATGACCTCACTCGGGAAGGGACTCTTCTTCCACCAAAGACCACGATACCTCTGATGGTTCATGAGGTAGGGGTTGTCATTTGATTCCCAAAATTCCCACATTACTCTCATTCTGGATTTTGGAGGTGGTTATTGCAGGGGATGTGAATGGATTTTCTCATTATTTTTAATCTGATGTACAATTTGTCCCCAATTTTTTTAATGCTAACGTGGAGGGTGTGTGCCAAACAAACAAGGCCGGGACCATCCGCCACTATTTTTTAATTGTGGTCATCAGAGGAGGGTTGTTCCAAATTGACGAAACTATGAAACCAAGTGGAACTCAATTTCGACGACATCCCGAGAGGACCATAGGAATATCTGAAAGGAAGAACTGACCATTGAAGCTCACTTGATGTCCCACAAAAGAAGCACCAGCGCATGATTGGCATGGCGGCAACAGAGACTGGTGTTGGCAGACGAGGGAACCAGCTAGATATAAGATGCTAAAATGGACGATTGGATCAGCTTGGCGCTGTGGTGGTTGGACATGGGCATGACACTGGCCGGCTGTAGAGGTGGAGGTTGTGCATCGTCACTTGTTGCACTGGAGGAAGCCCGACCATTTGGCAAGGGACTCAACTCCGGTGGGTACCACAGGTGATGAGGCGGAGTGATGTGGTGCTACCAATTTTAATGGTTCCATTTTGGAGCAACAGACTGTGGGACCTCGGTAGGCGTCCCGCCAGCCAGCGGGCCTAGATATGCTTAAAAGGCCTTATCTTATGAACCAGATGTTCGTTGGATGAACCGTCTACAGTGATGGGATCTGTGGACCGAGGTGTTCCTTTTGAGAAAATCAATTAGATTTTTGGAGATTGTTGTAGTATGACATGGTTGGATCGACTCTAAATCCTATCCGGCCATTGGCACTAAAATGCCAATAACATTCAGACCAGGCGTCCGGTTGATACGCCATCTATTGTATTGGGACCATTATGATGTGACAGATCATTGGGTTACTTTTTCATGAAACATGGTGCAAGTTGAAATAATACTGATGGATTTTGGAGTGATTCTCCAAAAATAAAGTGTACTATGAGTCGGAATCTAGTGGATGGCAATGAGGCAGAGGAGGTAAGTAGCAAGTGATCCTCTATGGGTCTGCACATATAGATTCTCTATGGATTAACACCGAACGATCCTATATGGATCAGCAGTCTGCGATCCAATGAGGACCATCCATATAGAGTCCCATCATGGTCCATCGACATATCGATCCTGTGTGGGTTACTGCTCAGCGATCCTGAGGTGGTCAACGCATAATGATCTTATGTGTGTCAGATCCTATGTGGGACTTGTGGGGATAGTACCTATTGACTCTGGGCGGGTCAGATTCTATGTGGGTCATTGAGGGTCCGTACCTATCGATCCTATGTGATCCAAACTCTGTATGGTCAGTAGTAGTGCCTCTCAAAAGAATAAGATGATATAACTTCTCGAAAAATCATCAATACTTATGTGATTTACAAATATTTGTTTAAGATGTATCTATTGATTTGTGTTTTTCGATTGAGATCATGCTTTTTCATTTTTCTTTTTTAAATTATGAGAGACCTTTCTGGGGTCTCAGGGTGTTGAAATAGTGGGTGCCCAAGACCCAACAATGTATTACTTTTGATTACTATATCTTACGTACAATTACATAGGCATGATGACATCATACCATTATAGTGCATAATCCATTGCATCCACTATAATAACTGTAAGGTCCAACTGTTAATTGTCATTTCAAGAGGTTATAGAAGATCCCTTGATATAATGAGAACCTCTAGATACAATGACATTGATATTAAATATATGTTAAATAGTCTAGATACATCCAACATATTATACACAGTAGATGTCCAACTATTAGGTGTTGGGGGCTCATAGGCATTGAGACTTCTTCTCGTGAAGTTTGCACTTGGTGATCTATAGTAGTGAGATCATGAGGACAAACCCGTCAATAGGAACACTGCATGTTTTGGGTGTTATTGGTTTTTCCAATCTATGGACATGCGTATTGGTCTCCTGAATTGAGACCATTACCAATGTATATAATTTAATTATGTAATTTTATGCATGGTGAAAACCATGGAAGTAATGTCATGGAGAGGTATTTTGTGTTGGGTGCATTGTTGGTGATATGAGGTTGGTTAAATGGTCAAGAATGGATTTGTCTCTTCCAAGTTTAGGAAGTTGTATATCTCAGGCCCGGTTGATCAGGATGGTGCCGCCTTCATATGTATTTGGCCAAAGCAGTATAAAGGCAAATACATCCGGATAGATCAACAAATAATAAAGTAAGATAAGGATGATTACACAAGAGTGTGTCATGATTTATGAGATATTTAATGACAAATATATTATAGTACACAGTCAATGTTCGTAGGATGGTAGTCATTATTATGACTATCCATATCTCTATAGGAGCCATGATGATTTGTTATACTCCGCACTTAGTTTGTGGATTTTATTCACAACTATTGAGATGAGGGCCTTGAGGGTCACACACAATAGCGTATTCATGAATCTTCCCTATTCAGTTGAATAGGTATATGGACATAGTGGTCCCCGCCATGGGGTCCTACCGTTGTCCATGTTGTCGATCACCAAAAGAATTAAATAAATTCATTAATATTAATTTTATGAATATTTGTCATTGAATTTATTTAATATATTTACGATTTTAGTAAATAAGAGAAAATATTAATTGAAGGAATATTATTTTAATATTCAAGGTTCATTTAATATTGTGCATAAAAGAGATTCTAGTTAAATGGCTTGGATTTTATCACGTGATATATTATATATATATATATTACAAGTATTTAATAAAATAAATAAATAATATTGACAGAGTTTTAATTTGTAATAGTTATTTATTTAGTGGACGTGGAATTAACGGGGGTCGAGGAACCCAACCATATAATTTCCATAGTCCACTATAAATAGAGGAGAGGGGGTCAAGCGCAACAACTATTCGTGTCCTTTTGGCCATAGCTCCTCTCTCCTCCCGCTCTCTAGAGAGAGAAGCAATTGATCTGTGCTCAGATCAAGTTTCTTCTCACGCATCATAAGATTGACGATGTGGTGATCACTGGGACATAGAATATATTGTCAGATCACTGTGCTAGCACTCAGAGTTCGACGATCAGCATTATAGCGAATTTCTGAAGCGCATGTGGACGATCTAGATGGATCTTTCTATGGATCCTTCGTGAAATAATCGTCGGTGACATTTTGATGTTGAAAACGGATTCAGATCTAAAATGGGTATGTTTTTTAGTCTATATTTCTGGTCCTTAAAATTTATGTGAGTTCCTCGGACCTCTACTGGGGTTGGATCATCGGTGACGACATGTTTTGTCGTCCCGCAGATGAAAAATTTAAAATAACCAGCCCCCCGGCTTCCGCTGTGGGCCCCAGAAACCTAACAGTGGAACCATAGGGATTGTGTAAATTTTCTGAGCCAAACAAATTATTTTTCATAAAATTAAGTAGAGGGTTCAAAAACGGTCTCATCGGTTCAGACCGCGTGCCGATATGATCTCAAATGCCCATGATATAGCCAGGTTAATTTTTTATATAGTGTTTTTTCTACTTCATCTTAGTGACCCAATTATGTTTCAATTGGTTCATCCGAAAAGAAATATATTGTGAAAATTATAACTTTTATAATTTGGTAATTTTCATATTAATTTTTTTTATAATAATAATATAATAATAAATAAATATCAAATTATAATAATAATAATATTATTATATTTAAAGGCTATTATTTAGTCTATATATAGTTTGGGTGACTTGACATGTGGAAGAAAGACTTAACAAAAATCTTTAATAATTTGAAAAAAAGGGTGGATGAAATACTTAAAAGAAGTCTTCAATAAAAAAAATTGAAATTGGAAAAGTGGGAGCCATGGGTCAAGCAACCAAAAAGAAAAAAAATAAAAAAATAAGAAAAGGAGAGAAGGGGGCGGCACGTGTATAGTAGAAAAAAAAAGTAATATCAGGGGTCTGGTGGACCCCTGTCTCCGGCGTGGTGTACTGTTGTGCCGCACCCCAGCGCGCCGCACAGATGCAGTACCGGGACGACGCCCCACGGTCAGAGCCCTCCCACAACGTAGTACATGCCGATGTCGGCCCCACATCCTATGACACCTCCTTGGTTGGCGGGAGACGTTGTGATATAGGTCACCCTCCCCGTCTGTTCCCCATGCGGAGCCGCACACTGTATAGGCTCTGCGCCCCGACGCGATGCACAAACCAGGCTCGCGGCGGCCACAACGCGCTAACACCACCACATGTGCTAGCTCCGGCCAGACCCATGCACAGCTGGTCGGCCTGCTGGTCTTCCTCTGTTGGCCGCCCTCCTCCGCCACATCTCCGAGTAGGTTCCAGCTGCATGCCTCCTCCCTCATGCACCGGCTACATGCCCAGGCTGAACCGTGACTGTGTTTCCTCCGGACCAAAACAGCGCGAAGCAGCAGGTCCGTCTCCACCGCTCCGGGAGCTGCCCCGCTGCGCACCGCCCTACTCCGGCCATGTTCGACCTCCCATCCCTACTCTACAGCATAGAATACTACCTTCGAGAAGCTCCAAAAGACGCCTCAGCTACCCGACCAAACCTTGTCTAAACCCTCCCAGCGGAGATCCAAGTAGTCAGAAGCCTCCCGGTTACCTTGTGTTGCATGACCCCCACAGCGCAGCCATTGCAGCTTGGCTCTCACGGGTGTCCCTGCCTCCGACTGCCGCTCGGTCCTCCTAGCGGGCAGGTAACCCCTTACCATGGTTTATTTAAATCAAATAATATAATTTATTTATTCATTTAATTTAATTATTTAATATATTAATTGTACTAAATATAATTTTTAATACGCAAGGTTAAAATTAACTTTATTTTTGTTTTTTAATTAATTAATTAATTAATTTAAATTTAACTGTTAAAATTAAATTAATTACATGACCGATAATTAATTAAATTATTTGAATTTTTAAATTCATTTGTTTTAATTATATTAAATAACCCTTGTACTTATTTATGCATTTTTAATTTTATCGCGCTTTAAATTACCCGTTGTCTGGTCTTGAGCATCAACCTTTGTATTTCCAAATTTAATTAATTATTTATTTAATTATTTAAATACATGAGATTCTTGTAAATTAATTAAATAGATGGTCTGCTCATCATCTTTATTTTTCAGTTAAAATGTATAAGGGCATGCGCGCCCGTTTATTATATGATGTTAATTTATACCCGAGTCCCCCTCACCTGCGCGCGAGTACCTTTGTACTTCGGATGAAGACGGTGAACGACATGGACCCTGCCAAGACGGGGTGGTGCAGGTTGATGAAGACGGTGGAAGATGACATGTAGATTCCACCAAGATGACGCGGTACTCCAAGACATGGAGTGGACCACACCAAGACGAGGCGATACTTAGATATAAAGTGAACATACCAGATGGGGGAAAGATGCATCAAGAGTCATGTTTGGACTCAGGTATGATGTGCCTTAGGTAATTTAGTTGCTCAATATTAGTCAGGTAGTTGTTTTCCTTTATGAATTTATTTATTATTTTATGCATTTTTGAACATTGTGTAAAATATATCAAATAATAGATAATAAAATGTATAAATAAGATGTGTATGTTTTTCTATTAAAGTTCAGTTGTGAGAGCGACAACATATATGAACAAGTTTAATAAAAATGTTTCACATTTATTGACATAAAACCAGTAAAACTCTCAAAGAATATATTAAGTCACAAAGAACCGTCCATCATTAAAATTTGAACAAAACCAGGTGTTTGAGGTGTCGGTGCATGCCTCAGCTGAGGGTGCCTTTTACTACCAGAGAGTTTTTATTCATGTGTTGGGTCGATAAACTAAAATTAATTCAATGGAATAGCCTTAGATAGCTTGTTGTAATTTTAGGGGCAAGAATTTAGTAAATTAGTAAATTATTTTTGATGTTGGGACTTCACTCAATAGATCAAGGAACAACAACTTAATGTGGTTGACCATCCAAAAGCCTACCTTGGACCCTCCGAGTAGTGGTGTAGTGATAACGTGTATATTATAAGGGAGGTTCAATGATCCTTGCCACTAGAATAACAAAGAGTATTCTGATTCTCATAAAGAGGGTTCTTAGAATTCGAAAAATTAGTGTGAGACATCTAATGATTAAATAATTAGTAATGTCACATTAAGTAATCACATAAAAGTACAATCTGTGAAAGTATACTTGTTAATAATGGAAATAAATACAAGAATTAAAACTACGATAAATATTTAAAAAAGTTAATGTCCAAAAAAGCACGAAATTCCATGTGTAGTATAGGTGTTTGTGCACATTACTACCATAATAGAAATTCAAGGGGCTAGTGTCTCATCCTGTTAAGACACCTTAAGAAGTGAGGGTGTAAAACTTCTTACAAGAGACTCATGAATCAATCATATGATGGTTCTATCATAATGATATCATAAAAGTCTGATGTTAGTTGGAGTCGGTACATCAGGGAATTGATGATGTTACATGTAGTCTCATCTCAAAGACCCTTTCAAGGAGAAAGTGAAGCATGATTTGACTGTGATGATAGCACATGGATTGTGTAAAGTGAAAGACAGTTTACAATCATTCATGTCATCCCATTCTTATACCATTTACACCCAATTACTCTAGTTTCATTTAAAGGTACAATCAAACTATATAGAGTAAGTGCTTCATTACCGCTAAGGTAACATTCTCCAAGTAATAAGAATATTTGAGATAACACCATCTTTTATTCTTATGGAGAATAAATTGAATGACAATGTTAATAGGCCAATGTCAAGTTACTCCAAAGGAACCTTATTCATGACCTTCAATGTAAATTGAATGGTTATTTAAAGAGAGGTTATTTTCATTACATAATGAAATAAATTCATGGATGTTTAAAAACTAAAATACGAGAAGAAAGTACATGCTCATTCAGTTAATATTCATCAAATAATAGTATTTTTTTCTCTCATACATTTTAGGTATTAAAGTACAATATGCTTTTCACATAAATGTATTAACATAAAATAACCATGTAAGTAGAGAAACATTACAAGAAGTAATGTTTCTTCCCCAAGCAGCTGAGAAAGGGTGATTCCTATGTCAGTTGTGAGAAACACATATCTATTAATTTCCCAGAGATTGATTCAAATTAAAAAAGTTGTGGAGTATAACCAAAAACAGTTTTCTCATGGGCCTCTTTGGACATGATGAGACGTTATTCAATGTTTTCATATGAATTTTGTTTCTGGTAACATACTCAACAAATAGTTCACAACTACTTGAATCGATGGCAATACATAAGGAAGATAAAATGTAATACCTACCCAGTTGTGGAAATGTGATTCTTTGTCATGTAAAACTAAAAGTGGAAGTCTACCATATACCCAATATAATATTTAGGCTCATCATACCTAAACACATTTGGAATTTTTGACATCCTTAGTTTAGACAAAGAAACCATTAGAAATAATGGTATGCAACAATGCTTTCTGAGGATAGTTCAACAAGACAGTGTGAACTATTCCAAAGAAAGCAAGAGGTAAAGATACATAATAAGTTTCCTCTATGTAATTAAGTAATAGTGATGTATTAGTTTGGTAAGAGGGTATGAGTTGCTTTGGATTGGCATGCCAAATAATATCTTGACCATACAATCATCGATCATGATAATGTAGTGTGGAGTAATTATTAAACGCATGTTACCTTATCTATATCACCGTATTGATGTCCATAAAGAGTACAAATTATGAATCTTACATATTAACAATCATCAAAAAAATGTAGCATGAAGAAATTCCTAAACTGACATTTTATACATCACTGTTATGATGTAAGTTGTATTAATGTTTCAACCAGCAAAAACATCCATTATATTTCATGATGTTCTTTGAAAATAACGGCTTAAACCAATAACCAATATACCAACTAAAATGAAAAATGGATATCATACGAGTTATAGTGTGATGGAGAATCCATTATGTCATAGGACTTGTTTATATGCAAAATGTTTGATAGGATTTAATCAAACATGAATCAAGTTAAACATGTTGTGAATTTGAGGTAATTATCCTAACAGTTTCATAAGATATTACATAAATTCCAATGATAGAAAATATGTAGTTAAGTATTAGACTAAATTTTTATAAAAGTTTTCACATCTCTATTAGAGATAGTGGGAGCTGAATTGACATGGACTTAGTCAATGCTTGAGATTCAGAAAAGGATGATATAGGGAACAAGCTCCAGAAGTACATGTGGAATTAGAATGTTTCAGAGACACTTACTACGTAGGATATATGAAACCATGGTGATGGTTTTATATTCACCATAGTCGGTGATATATTATTCATTGATAATAATAAATCCTACAAGTAAGAAGTATATGTCAACGAGCTAAGATTTACAAGATCAACTATTATTCAATAATGGATTCCATGTATAAAATTTTAAATGGGGGATTATAAATTGAATATTGTGGTGCGTATTCCAATGAAATGATACATGGATGGTACAAGTATGGTACCAATAAATCCCGATTGGTTATACCATGTTGGTATGCCTAATTCTATTAGAATTTTAATTATAATAGAAAAACTTATAAGATCATTTTATTGGTCATTGGATGTCATGATCATCTTTCTTGGATGGTGGTTATACGACGCAACCAGAAAGATATGATGACATCAAATGATGCCAATAAGGGTTGCAAGATGCTGAAATCCAGTATTAGATTAAATTAAGTGACAAGATATTATAACATTCATTATAAATGAATATTTTACTTTATTCTACCAATGGCTAGTGGGGGTGGAATTGTTTTCCAAGTGAAATATGTTTGGCAACATATGGAAACCGATTTTGATCTTAGAGATTGATATGATCAGGTTAAAAGCAATTATAAAGTTATTGAATTCAAGTAGAAAATTACATAATAGGGAACATGATCCACTGAGGTATATCCAAAGGTTGCGTGTTCCAAGTCAATCGTACATATAGTGACATTGTTTTGAAAAATACATGTTGAAACAATTCAGGATCAAGATTGTTTCCAATGTCACATGGCTTAAACTCTTCATGTTAATATGTTCAAAACATAGGAAGTGATTAATGTTGTAAAATGATACCATATGCTTTTGCGATGTATCAATAACATATGCCATATTATGTATAATAATTGATACTTCCAGGATATAATTTATTACAGGTAGATATCAATTATTTCCAAGAGCACTGCAAGTGATGCAGTCAGAACTATCATCATGTACTTCAGTATGTACAAATGATATATACCTAGAATATTGAGAGGAAGGTATAATAATAATGGTGGGACACATACTAGTAGACTTTAGATCGATTTTATCTAGTATCGCAGTTATAAATTGAAACGATTTGTCCATGTTCATGGATTCGCATCGATTGAGAAAAGTATTATCATAATAAGAATTATGATATTCTTAATTGACAAGTTGCCATGTTATGACAACAGAAAATAGTAATATAAATGGATATACCTTTTCTTGAGAAGTTTTACGCAATCATATGAGGTCACATATAGTAGGTACGCCAAACACCAAAATTGTGGCAGGCTCAACAGTTAAAGCCATTACTCAGCAGAAGCATGGTATATATCATGTGAGTAGCTAGCGAGAGTAGATAGCAAGTTCCCTCTAGTGAAAGTGGGAGTGTTGAAATACTAGGTGCCCTAGACCCCACTATATAGTGATTTTTATTACCGTATCATGTGTACAGTTAGATATACATGATGATATCTTAACATTATAGTGCAGACTATTCTACATCCACTATAATATTTGTAAGGTCCAAATGTTAATTGTCATTTCAATAAGTTGTAGCAGATCCCAGGTTATAATGAGAACCTCGAGAAATAATGATATTAATCTTAAATATATGTTCTATTGTCTAGATAAATCATATTGACTTTACATATTAGATGTGTGACTATCAGGTGATGGGGGATCATAAGCATTGAGACTTCTTCTCGTTAAGTTCGCACATGGTGATCTCTATTAGTGAGATCTTGAGGATTGACACATTAATAGGAACACCACATGTTTTGGGAGTCCTCGGATATTCCAATCTAAATACATGTATATTGGTCTCAAGACTTGAAACCATTACCAATGTGTATCATTTAATTATGTACTTTAATGAATGGATAAAACGATGGCAGTAATTTCGTTGCGAGGTAGTTTGTGTTGGGTGTGTCATTGGTGATATGTCATTGGTTGAATGGTTAAGAAAGCATTTGTTGCATCCAATTATAGGAAGTTATATATCTCAGGACTGGTTGATCAGGATGGTGCCACCTTCATAAGTCTTTGGCCAAATTATTAGAATGGAAAATCCTTCCAAATAGATTAAAAAATTATAAATCAAGATAAGGACGATGACACAAGAGTGTATCCTACTTTATAAGATATTTATTGAAAATGAGATTATAGTACACAGTCAGTGTTTGTAGGATTGTACTCGTTGTTATGATTATCCTTATCTCTTTAGAGGCCATGATGAATTTCTAGACTCTGATCTTGGTCTGTGGATTTTATTCACCACTATCGAGATGAGGGCCTAGAGGTTCACACTCAATAACGTATTCAAGAAATTTCCCTATTCAGTTGAATAGGTATATGGAGATTGTGGGCCCTGCCACGGGGTCCGACAGTTGTCCATGTTGCCGATCACCAAAAATATTAAATAAATTCATTAATGTTCATGTTTTGAATATTTGGGATTGAATTTATTTAATTTATTTACAAGTTCAATAAATACATGAATATATTAATTTATGGAACATTATTTTAATATTCAGGGTTAGTTTAATGTGAAACGGGACAGCGAGTCGAGTTAAATGGCTCAGATTTTATCACATAATATATTATAAATATACATATATATATATATATATTACAATGATGTGATAAAATAAATAAATAATATTGACCATGTTTTAAGTCATAAAATTTATTTATTTAGTGGATGTGGAATTAACGGGGGTCGGGGAACCAAACTGGGTAATTTCCACAATCCACTACAAATAAAGTAGAGGGGCTCAAGCACAACAACTATTCATGTCATTTTGGCCAGAGATTCTCTCTCCTCCTGCTCTCTATAGAGAGAAGGTGTCGATCCGTACTCAGATCGAGTTTCGTCTCACGCATCATAATATCGACTATGCAGTGATCGTCGGATATCAAATATATCTCTGGATCACCACGCTAGCACCCAGAGTTCGACGATCAGCGTTCTAGAAGATTTATGAAGCACGTGTGGATGATCTAGAGGGATGCTGCTATGGATCCTTCATGCCATGATTGCTGGTGAAAAGTTGTAGTCGAAAATGGATTCATATTTGAAATGGGTAATTTTTTCTGTTTATGTTTTTTCTCATTACAATTTACGCGATATCCACGAACCTCTCCAGGGCCCGGATCATCGGCGACAACAAGTTTCGTTGTCCCACCGATGAAAAATTTAAAATCCCTGGCCTACCGTCTTCCTCTACGGGCCCGGGAAACCTAACACTGGGTCACTAATGGGTATTTTTATACTCACACCTGCAAGGTATTCCCTCATATTGTGTTGTGTCTTCTATAGACGACGAGCAGTTTAGTTGAATCATGAGGGTGCCTAGACCAGGAGTCATGTGGAAGAGATTGGCTGATGTGGAGAGTAGTGGAGATTAGCTATACCTACCATTTAGTAAGGATCATCTATGTATTATTTGAGGAGATATTTTCTATTTTTTATTTGTAGTCATAAATTTGTATGGGATTGTATTCCATCCCCTTTACTTCCAATACACACCTTTACTACTGATGTTTTACATCCTTGATGCATCTTGTAGTAATCTTGGATTGTATGTTTTCACAGGTTTAAAGATAATACCTTAATTTTTTAGGGATAAAAATTTCCACATCTAGTTGTCTACCCCTATCTTAGGAAAGGTGGGATTGGTGTAGTCACGACATGGGCCCTGGGGGACAGGTTGTGAAAAAGAGGTATCAGAGGAGACAGTTCTACCAAATAACTTGGAATCTGATTTTTAATAGATCTATAGTGTTATGTGTTTTGAGTGTGGTTTTTATTTCATGGAGACCAGTGTTGGTGTTGTGTCGACGTATCGATACACTAAGACTGTGAATTTTATTTTCCAACTCGGTGCACAAAAATACCGATTGCGTGTGTTTTGGAAATGTTTTATCTTTGATCTATTTTGAGTCATCACACCAGGTATAACTTATTGATTGTGGCACACTGATTTCATTCAGGATGTCACTGTGTAGACATTAATCCAGTATTCCCAAGGGAGCACACGATGATGGCCCACCGAGCAACGAGTCTTCTGTTCAGGGCCATTTTACTGTGGTAGAACCTTTAGGTGGTTCACTAGTAACACCACCACACTTTGGGGAGCAGATACGACCAGCACCACCAGAACATTGTTCATGCCAACTGAGCATGTTTCACGGTTTCCAAAGATAGAGGCCTATGAGGTTTTGAGGTGAGGTGTATCCCCAAGGAGTTGAGGTCTGGCTGGAGGCTATGCCTAGAGTTTCATTCTTTGTTTATACACCATTAATGGATATGGTTATCTTTGTTACTACCCATTTCTAGGGCATAGTTGGGAGATTGTGGAGCTTGACGGTATAGACCCGTGGTAAGGCAAACCTCACCTACATGAAATTTCAGAGCCTCTTTAGGGAATAGTTTGTTTAGAAACACAATGCACGATGTGTATTTAGGTGATCATGAAATATAGTAGGGCAGCCTAATAGTATCCCAGTGATCAGTGAGATTTAATGATTTTTTGTGCTACTCCACCGACATGGTGTTGGACCCATTCATTAAGGCCAAGACCATTGAGTAGGGTCACTGTCAAGAGATAGAAGCTTCAATTATATCACTGAATATCCTGACATACCTCAGAGTTCTAGAGTGAGAATTGTTGGATGAGAGATTTTTAGTTGTGTAGGCACCGACGGTGAGAGCCTCCTGTGTGTGACAGGGAGTCGAGTCATATACAAGAGGAAGTATACAAATGATACAGAGACCCATTTAGGCCATACCCAACAGTGGAAGACACCAGGATCCAGGGTTATAGGTGCAGAGATTGTGAGGTAGAGAAGGTAAGATGGGAGGAAGATTGTGCTTTGCGTCCGGAAGACAGGATCACTTCGCTCGAAACATTACAGGCCATCATACCGATGATCATCGGTTGGTCGAAGTACCACTAGAGTGGAGGGAGATATTCAAGAGAGGAGTTTTATAGATTTGTGGATAAGGTAGAGGAGTTGGTCATGTAGTAGGTGGTGTGCGTTGATTTTAGGCTCTATATCCACAACCACCAGGCGGTCCACCCCGACCACATGGAGTAGGTGGACAGAGGCTAGCACAACTACATGCAATATAGGCCTATGACCACGCACACTATAGATTATAAATGTTAAAATCTGTGTCTAATACACCCTAGATTAAGTACATATAGATAGTGGATCCATTCACACTTTCATTCCAACGATACTCATTCATATCTCATAGAGTCCGATGAAGACATAGGATCAATCATTATGATTAGAGACTCCTAAGGTAGATGGTTCGACAATTACACACTGGTGAAAAAAATGTGAGCTTAATCATAGAGGAAAGAGATTCATCTTGTATCTCCTAGTAGAAACGTAGAGGCCTTACGACGTCATCTTCAGTATGGACTGGCTATCCGCAGTCCATTCCCAGATCAATTGTGTTAGGCAGAAAGTGAGGTATGTCTATGAGGATGGGATCAGGTTTACCTTCACCAGTGAGGAGGAAACCATGGCAGCATAGGATGAACTATCTTTGAGGAGGGTTCATCTGATTACTCATCAGTTGGCAAGCCTCATCCTTGGAGTATTTGACGCGGATGACTTAGTTATCTTGTGGTGGTGGACAAGTATGTTGATGTCTTCTCTGATGATGTTTTAGGACACCATCCTCATAGATAGGTAGACATTCACATCAAAATGTACCCTATGATGGAACCAATATATACACCAGCATACTGGATGGATCTGGAAGAGATTCATGAGATGAGGGTACAGTAGGTTTAGAGAAATTTGTTCGTAAGGCCCAGTGTTTCTCCGTTGGCATCCCCGATCATGTTCACCAAGATGAATGATGGGAATGTAAGGCTATGTGTGGACTATCTTATCCTGAACTAGGTGACTGTGAAGAAAATGATTCCCCTGACGAGGATTGATGATATCCTCGACTAGCTAAAGGGAGCTCACTATTTCTAGAAGATAGACCTCAGAACCTATTATCACCAGGTTGTGGTATGGAATAGGAACATACCAAAGACATCCTTTAGATGTTGTTATTGCCATTAATAGTTCTTGGTGATTCAATTAGGTGGGACCAATGCTCTGATAGTGATCATGGGGTTCATGAACAAGATCTTTCAACCATACATTGATCGCTTTTTGGGGTTCTTCATTGATGACATCTTAATGTACTCGACATCGGAGGAGGAGCACGCCATGAACCTATAAATAGTCTTGGATATGCTCTGAGTGGACCAGTTTAATGGTAAGACCTTGTAGTGAATGTTTTAGATAAGGGATTTCCACTTCATGGGGCATGTTATATTAGAGGCTGGAATTTTTGTGGATCTGAAAAAGATAAAGGCAATTCTTTCTTGAGATCTCATAATGAGTGTAAATGAGGTGCAGAGTTTTCTTGGATTGGTTGGGTACTACATATGATTTGATTCTATCTTCTCCGGGGTAGCAGTGTCCTTTTCATCTTTGACAATGAATGGGAAGCCTTTCTTGTGGACGAAGAAGTGTCAGTAGAGTTTTCCATAGCAGATGAAGAGATTGACGAGTGACCCAATCTTATGGCTACTAGAATAGGGCATTGGGTCCGTAGTAAACTAGGAAACATTAGTGAGTAACCTAGGTTTTTTATGCAGGAGAGAGTAGTGATCTTATATGGCTCACAGTAATAGAGACAACATTAGAAGAACATCACTACCCCTGAACTAAAATTATCAATAGTGGACCTTGTACTGATGATGTGGCATCACTACTTGATGGGTGAACAGTTTACTATTTAAAATAATCACAAGGGTTTTGGGTATATCTTCTCATAGAAGGAACTGATCCTAATACAATGATGATGGCTATAGTTCCTTCAGCACTATGACATTGAGATAGTCAATACTCCTAGGTAGGGGAACATATTAGCAGATGCACTTAGAAGGATGTTTGGTCTACAGTTTCTAAGTGAGGAGACAGTGCTGCTAGCGAAATTGTAGATATCATTTATGGATAGAGATGGATAATTTTACAAATATTCCATTATTGTCACTCTACCACTTCATCAGGGAGTTTGAGAGGCACAACTTTGTGATGTTGAATGCGAGTCTCGACGTGATCAGATATCCTTAGGATGTGAACCTAATGTATTTTTTGATGGTGGGGAGAATGTATTCCTCTACAAAGGATTCACTATGGTACCTTTGAAACTATGGGATGAGTTGTTTAAAGATTTCAACACATCCACATTTTCAGTATATCATGGAGTAGCGAAGATGTACCAAAACCTCCAATGTTAGTACATGTGTCTAGGTTTGAAGATTGTAGTGGCAGATTTTGAATCCTGATTCCTCACTTGAAAACAAGTAAAGGTCGAGAATTAGGTACCAGCAGCCTTAGCATAGCCACTGGAGGTACTGCAGTGGAAGTGGGATGGTATATCATTGGAATTCGTGATAAGGATACCACAGACAACAAGGAGCCACAATTCTATCTGGGTGATCATTGACCGACTCACCATGTCGGCCCCAACCCTACCCATCATATAGTATGGATCAGTATAGAGCTTGGGATTCCTTTACTTACATATCATACTGTGAATTTACGGAGTACCATTGATGATTATCTCAAATCACAAAAAATGTTTGAAATCTTTCTTGTGGAAGGGATTGCAGGAAGCATCCATAACAAAGATACACCTGAGCACCGAATTTCATCCTCAAATAGATGGTCAGATAGAGTTGAACATAAATACAGTCATGGACATGCTTCAAGCCTATGTCATTGATTTTCTCCATATTCGGGGAGACAACCTTCCACTGGTCGTGTTTGCATAAAAAATAGTTATCACTCCACCATCGGCATGGCACTATTTAGGGCCTTGTATAGGGGACCCTGCAGATCACTTCATTGCTAGAAAGACCCAGGGGAGTGAGTAATTATGTGTCTAGAGTTGGTACAGGCTACAATAGAGATGGTCCTTGTCATCCAAGAGAAGATGAAGACTATATACTTATGACAGATGTCTTATGCCAACAGGAGACAGAGACCCGTGGAGTCTGATGAGGGAGACAATTCCTTCCAATGGGTGTCACCCTGTTGAGGATTATGGAGGTTTGTTCAGGGCAGAAAGCTATCTTCGTGGTTCATCAGACCATTCCAGATCCTCAGCAGAGAAGGTGATGTAGTTTACTAGATAGATCTCCCCCCATAGATGCACTGGGTTCATAATGTTTTACACGTGTCACAACTGAGGAGATAAATGGGTGATACATCACACATTATCAACTAGGTTGAGCTAGAAATCGATGATGTTGAGAGGTTTTCAAAGTTCATTGTGAATATAGAGGATCAAAAAGAGTGGGTACCTTGTGGGAAGTCGATTCCTCTAGTGCGAGTTTGTTGGCTGCTTTAGAATCTCCAAGAGTGCACATTGGAGTGAGAGGCGGATATTTGTGCTCAGTGCCCACATTTGTTCCCCTATATTTGTGGTAGCTTTTAGGGATAATAAGAAATAAGATGGGGAGACTACTAAGACATTAAAAAATGAATTTAATTATTATTTTATTTATTTGGGATTTTTACGAGTCTTCAAAAATTGGATGCATTTGATTCTGAGGCCCGGTGTTCCATGAATGTATTTCGGACAATTTTTAAGGTACGTTCATTAAATGCACAAGTGGAATTTTCTATCTTTTGAACTATTTATCAAATTAAAAATTTGAGGGAACCATTGAATCCGCAGTGCTAGTATATTCTTATGGGAAGATTCACATCAACTATAGTAGGCCAGGAGAAAATGTTAAACTATGGAATAAATAGAAAAAAATAATAAAATAACATATCAGGTTATTTTATTTCTTCTTCTACAGCAAATGAGCAGCGGTGGTTAGGATTATTGGAATTTCAAGATAAATAATGTATTGAATCTTCGTTATTTGTAACCACACTATTGGGGAATTAATAGGTTAATTTGTTAAATGAACCTCATTAATTTATTGGTGCATTAATCACCCGCCCCCACACTATTTATATGAGGCTCAGGGTGGATTTTTGACATTACATCACCATGAAAGGAACCTTTAAGAATGTGACCTGGCATATTCCACCCAAGGAGGATAGAAGATTGGACGGTGAAGATCCAGGATCGACGAAGGATGGTGACCACAATTAGACAGGGAATCTCCTCCTGCCAATGACTATGATACCTCTAATGGTTTATGAGGTAGGGTTTGTCATTTTATTCTAGAATTTTCCACATTTATTTTACTCATTATTGAATTATCGGTTGGTCATTATAGGGGATTTGAATGGGGTTTATCATTATTTTAAATGTGATATATAATTTACCACCACTTGTTATAATTCTAACAACGAGGGCACATGCTAAACGAACAAGGCCTAGAGACTCTGCCAATTTTTTATTTCATTTTTCAGTGTTGGTATGTTCCAACATGATGGAACCTTGAAACCGAGAGGCGAACAATGATGGAGGCATCCTGTGAGGAATTCATGCATGTCCAGAAGGATGAACGGACCACCAGAGCTCAACAGATGGACCATGGAAGAAGCATCGGTGTGGCACCTATGTAGTGGCGCCAGAGGCAAGATCTGTCAGATGATGGTAGTGTCTGGAAACAACCGGCTGCGGTGGAAGAGCGGTGTAACTTAGTGTTATGGTGGTTGGAAAGGCATCTGGTAGTAGCTGGAAACAAAGGTGGAGGTGGCATACTGTCACGCGCAAAAATTGTGGAAATCATGGCTTCAAAGATATAGAGATCGTGCAAGCGACCCATCTCCAACAGGTCCCATGGGTGATTAGGTGGTGCCATGTGTGCTGCCAATTTTGATGGATCTAAACGGCTCCATAGAGCCCTTAAAGAGTAGATGGCCACACACAACCGGTATCCTTGGCCGGTCTGTGGCCCAGTTGGCTGATCCCATCCTGGCCTAGGCCGATTTCGGCACGGTCAGTCCAATCAGGTCCGACTGGACATAGTCCTTTATCGGGACTATATACACTTAAAATGTTTTATCTTGCAAACCGGATGATCGTTTGACGAACTGTCTATGGAGATGATATCCATGGAGTTAGACAGTCCTTTATAGATACTCTAAGAATGTAATGGATAATTTTTTTGTATGGATGAGTTGTATCGACTTAGAATCCAACCATTAACTTAACAATAAAATGGAAATAACATACAGATTGGGCATCTAGTTGACAAGCCGTCTATAGCATTGTAACCCTTATGACATGGTAGATCATCGAGATACATCCTCTTGAAACTTAGTGCTAATTAAAATATGAGGAGAGAATCTCTCAGAATCAAGCATAAAATGAGTGGTAATCCATTGGATAGTAGTAAGGAAAATTTTGGAGACAAATCATAGGGAGATTATTTCTAAAAGATCATGTGTGGGTCAGCACGTAGCACTCCTGTGAGGATCAACACCAAGAGGTCCTGTGTGGATCAGAAATATGTGACCCAACATGGTCCAGCCTTAGAGTGGCCCATCATGGATCGATGAAATACTGATATTTTTTGGGAAGGATCCTATGGGGGATAGTTATCAGTGATCTTGTGTGGGAAAGTGCAAATCAATCCTGTGTGGGTCAGATATTGTGCGGTTCTTTCAGTGGTTAGTACCTATTGACTCTTGGCAGGTCAGTTATAGTGTGGGTCATAGGGGGTTAGTACCTATCGATCCTCCATGGTTCAGACTCTGTATGTTCATCAGTAGTGCCTCTCGATAAAATATGATGATCATGCTTCCCAACTAATCATATGTACATCCGGGATTTACATTTTCTGGGTTTGAGCTGTGTCTATTTCTTTGTGCTTTTTGATTGAGATAATTGATAGTGGTTTTCATTTGTGGAATTATGATAGACATTTGGGGTTCATGGGGTCCCTAATAGGTATTTTTATATTAACCCCTACATGGTCATTCCTTCACATTGTTTTGTCCTGCGTAGAGGACGACCAGTTTTGTTGTGAGTTGAGAGAGCCAGGACTAGGTGGTATGTGGATGAGATTGGTTGATGTGAAGAGAAGTGCAGATGAGCGTTACATTCCCTTCAGGTAGGATCCTCCATGGACGATTCAAAGAGTAGTTATCAATTATTCAGTGGTATTTTTACCTTCAGTTGGGAGTGTATTCTATCCCTTTACTTTTAGTACACACCATTAATACTGCATTTTTACTTCATGTTTGCATCTTGTTTTGTTCATGGATTGTGTGTTTTCATTGATTTAAAGGCAATTACTTCCTGATTTAGGGATGCATTTTTCTGGATCCAGTCTCCAACCCCTGGCCAAATGATGGCGGGCTTGGGGTTGTCACGACATGAGCCTCAGGGGATAGGTCATGACAGTTTTTGTGTTCTACTCTCAGAAATTTGTTATTGAAAAGGGGAACTATGTATTACATACATTATTATATATATACCATTTTCATGGTTGCAGTTTTCTCATCACTTTTTGTTACAAAATTATATATTTATTTATCTTTAAAACCTACACTATCTATGAAATATGATTTAGCATGGTCAAAAAAATTACATGGTTGACATCTTTTTAAAAGATGTTAATGTGGAATTTTTTATTACAAATTCTTGTTTTTTTCATTTACATTGGACTATTTTGTAATAATATACAATTAGTAATCATGTATAACATCATCCTTGTTCTCAATAGTTTGTGATGTTATATTTAGAGTAGATTCCATAATTTTTTGTTATATCCCATGGTTAGGAAAATTCATCTTCAGAGAATATTCATCATCCTAAATCAATATTATATATTTTTTACATTATAAACTTATTTTATTGACATTATATTCATGAATATTTCATTAAATAATTATCATTATCTTGATTTTTTCATATACCTCAATTTGACCATCTTTTACATTCAGTGACATTTACGCAATTTTATGAATGCATGGATTTATTTTTCTAAAAGATTATATGACATTATCTTATATGAAATAACCATTTGAATTGTTATTCAACTCATGAACTAACATATATTTATATATTTTCGTATGACTTATTTGTACTCCTATATTCAATGGAATATTTCTAAGACACCTTTATATTTTTCTATCATATCATTAATGTAATATATTCAATATATGATGCAACCTAACAATAATCAACATTTTATTGAACCCTCAATCCAATAGACACGATATTTATTTGAATGATGACATATGAACTCTATATATACTGAAATATCATTCATCTATGTTCAATATAAAAAATATCTATGTCTGATAACATCAAAACTCACTGTCTAAACGTATTAGGATTTTATCATCAGGAATATTTTTTATATTTATTTTTGTAATATAAATTAATTTCACAATATGATGAATATTTTGGGAATCTATCCATTATTCTATATCTAGTGATCATATTAATTTCTATGAAATAGCCTACTGAATTTTAAAAATATTACATTGTTTAACAAACCTTATATTTTGTTTTCATTAATTCCATTTCACATTTGAATGTAGTAACATTCCATTATTTATTATTATTTTATAGTTATATATTATCTATCTGATAATCACATAAAGGATTATAAATCCATAGACGAACATTTACATATATGTAACTCAATAAATTTATATCATTATACTTTAATATTATGATACGTCAATAGTTTTTGAAGAGAATCATTCACAATTTTTTTTGGGAAACTTTATTAGGAAACTTTATCTCAACACCGAAGATCCATTTAGTAATAATGATAATCGAAAAATTGAGTATCATTAAATCAAAATAATTCATTATAATATTGTTTTAAGATAATCAAATACCCCACTCTAAACAAATTCTTCTACAAGAACGTATTTATGTGTTGTGGAAAAATAAAATAAACAAAATTTTTACTAACATTCTATAACTTTGTGTTTTTTTCTAGTATCTCAAAAAATCATCAATGCTAGTATGGTTTCTTAATTTATTTTACCCGAGAGGTGTGAACATTATATTTATTTATCTTATTGATAACAAAATATATGGGAAATATATGGTTTGTGCGAACTAATTATCGGTCTTTTCAGAATTCCAAAAACACTCCTCAAGAGAATAATAATTTTCCAAAAATTTATTAATCAATGAGGCATTAATTAGATGACTATATTTATATATGGGTGAATATGAATTATTAAACATGAGTGTATAATTAAATTGATCAATATTTCCAAAAAAAATTATTTTATATAATAATTTTGTGATGTTGATTCCATAATCATTATTTAATCACAAATACGATCGTTTTTGTCAATATAATACATATTCCCATATAAAAATATATAAAAATTGAAGTTTATAAAAATGAAACCCCTAATACATCTGATCTACCGACAACCATCACACATTATAGAACATTATTTTTTTATAACCATTAAAAGTGTGATATTATTTATAGTTATTTATCTCTCCACCCTAGGAAGTTTAATAAACGTACATTATGATAGTAATATAAATATTAAATGACACATATCTATTATTTGTGTCAAATAATTATAAGGCATAGTTGGATACTATACTATATATCCTCCAATTATTTTTTACTTTATTCACAAAAATATACATAGAATAAAGAGCATCCTCAGTGCTGTCTAGAGGTAATATTTAAACTGATGGTATTCACTTAGTATGGAATTTATCTGTTCATATTCATTGAATTATAATTGGAATGTTTTTTTTGATCACCTATTTATATATTTTTAATATATTTCATCTCATTTTTCATGTATTTAGATGAATCATTAATCTTATAATTATTTAATTGAAAATTATTCATTCCCATGACATTGAGAAATCCTTTTCAGTTTTTCTGCTTATGTGGGTAAGAAAGACAATCAATATTTTTCCCCATTCCCAGGTATATTACACTATTTACTACTATTTTGAATATTTAATACACTCTATATTTACATCATGTTTTCAAAAAAATTCCCACCAATTAATGTATATGTATAAACTTTTCCATTATTGGGATTTCATGAATCCTCCTTCCTTATGGCCTTGGATAATTAATTGGTCTAAATAACTAAGCACTCAACCTTCCTTTTGTAAATTTTTTTCTAGTCACATATATCACATGAAATGTTGTCATAGTTAACATTCTAACAATTCTCTTCATTCAAATTATTCAAGTTTGAAAATATTTTTTCTTACACACTTGTTATACCTCCCCCAAGATTCATACATTTTTTCTAGTAGGTTTGTATTGAATCATGGTGAATATTATTTGTTCCCAAAATGAACCACAACACAATAAGTAACACATAATCATTGATCTTTCATTTGATATAATTTATTCATTAAATTTTATTAGTTTTTTATCTATAAATCTAGTAGGAATGTATGTTCCGGGTGAAATAATATCTATATATTCATCTGTTTCATTATATAATATGATTTTTCAATATCCTTGTTGTCCTATTCTAAATAAATTATAATAAAAAATCCAACAGTTATTATTATGTTATAATTAAATTTATGTATTTTTGGGAATGAATCAAAGTCCATCCAAATATCATTCCAAAAATCTCAAGAAGACTCTGGTTTAACCTCAAATTATTTTTTTAAAGGCATTAATAATATTATATGACACACATTTATCTATATCCAACATTGATTATGTCTCAAAAAACACTTATAATTTCTATTCATATAACTCCTCATGATCATTAACCGTCTCTTCAAAACTAGAAGGATTCAACCTTTTCTTATTATATTTATAAAAAAATAATTTTTTATTAAGCTACCAATTGATATATCGTGTTTCACCAATATATTTATTAAACATTTTTATCTTATATATGTTAATTTTATATTCTCTAATATCATTATTTTGTTCCTCTTATAATTTATTCCATTTCCATTCTAAAATACTATCTCCTTAGTTTATATCATTAAATTTTTCATCTCCTTGCTAATTTTTCTAATTAACTCAGGTATTAAATATCAAATTATCATTTATAATCCATAACAAATAATCCCTCTCATATCCATAAAAAAATACATCATGATGCACATACCATTATTAGATTATCAATGTAGATGAATTCCCCGTTAGATCAATCACTAGAAGTCGAATCATTCAACATTCTTCTTCTCAGTAGATTTCCCATTTTCATAGAAATAATTTCCCTATGTTTCATCAATCTATATTTCGAGAATTACTATATTGTTCTTCATTATTATATTAAATATTCTTATTCTTTTAGTGACCCCTTGACAAATTAACACTATCATTAATATTATGGAAAATCATATAACATTTATATTTTCCCTTCAAAATTCCAATGTTTACATATTAGAAAGAATACTAATGATATAATTGATGTTATCTTCATCCTTCTTAGTATATAAATCAAAATACACTTATTCTATTTCATAATCATTGAAATACACTTTTTTACATAGCTTTAAGAAATATTCCATGTGATTTTTATTAAATACTATTTCTTTTCTAATTTCGTATTCTATGAAAATATTATAATGTTCATATTAAGGTATATTCCCTCAAATATATTAATTTTTAATCATATATATCCAACATATCTAAAATGATCATTATTAATTCCTAAAAATAGTAAACATTTCTAGCTTTTAACTGGATATAATGATATTATGAACAATCTCATCTACCCTTATAATATTGTCTTGACGTTTTTTATCAATAAAATATATTGAAATAATAAAACATGATCCTACATATATTTATCATGGCATACTTTGTAACACCATAGGTTTCAGAAAAATACGAAAAAGATTAAATAAATTATAATTAATAATGTTATAAATAAAGTATAAAAGTAGGCATTTTCTAAATAAAAATTTACGAGTACTTTGATTTATAAAAATTGTCATGTATTTAATACAGGATGATGTCAAATATATTTTCAAAGACGTTGTTCTAATAAATGAAATATTTAAGAATGATGTTTTTTTATAAATAATGTTTTGAATTAATCTATATAATATATATATATACACATAGATAAAATCTTTAAAAATATTAATAGAAATTAACTGTTCAAAAAGATTTACTAACATGCAATAAATTTGTTAAAATCACTATTTCTTTTTAAACTAAAATAAATATTATTTTAAAGTGAAAATTTTAATAAAATTTGTTTCAATAAAACAATTTTTTTGCTCATAACAATTTATTTTACCAGATAAATAAACATGTAAATCAATTTATCAATATAAATGAATAATGATGATAATCTAAAAATATTGTAATTATTAATTTTGAAATTCTAAATATATATATATATATATATATATGTTTGTGTATGTTATATATTTACATATAAAAATATATTTAGTAATAATAAATGTATTTTATTTATATATGTATTTGTTTTATTAAAATGTATACTTATTATAATCAGGTTGAAAATGATATAAATGAAAATATTAGTTTTGAATTATTTATTTATAAAACAAATATTATTATAAAATTATAATTTTATTGTACATGTCATTTATAATTATTATTATTATTATTAAGATAATAATATTATAAATATATGATATATATTATGATTTTGTTTATAAAATTTTGTTAATTATAAATACATATAATTGTTATATTAAAAAAAGGAATAATAAATTTATGTTTAAAAAAATGTAATTTCAATAAATTATAAAAATGAATTATATATATATTTATATATATATAAAATCTCTAACATAGTATATATATATTTATATAAAAAACAAAAACTGTTAATATATACATATATATATGTAAAAAACTGTGTAATTTGATATATTTATTTTATTAAAACAAATTATATATATATTCATATTAAAAAATGAAAAAATTGTGAATATATATAAATATATAATTTATTAGTAGTTTAAACATTTCGAGGTATTAAATAAATGAATAAATATATATATAATAAAAAAGAGGTGTGAATGTAGAGGATTGATTGAACAATTTTTTTCATTTTTTTAAATAATATATTGATTGTATTTATGTGTGGCGTGGCTTTTGTGTTGAGAAGTCAAAAGTTGGAATAATGGGATCTGTTTTTTCACATGTAGCATAAGAGAAGAAAAAAACATGATAAAATAAATTTATAAAGATTGAAATAATGATAAGGGAAAAATACTAATAAAATATGCTAGTTTGAATGTAGCGTGAAACACAACAAAAAGGAAACTATTCACCTGTGAGACTTTGTTTGGTTATTTTATTTTTATTATTATTTTTAGTTAGTTTCTTCTATCAGATTGTCATTCCTTCCCATTTATAAATTTGGATATGTCTCACCCTGCATGAAACAAAATGCTAGGGGTTCTCTTCCTCAAATATCCAGAAAACCCTCTCTGGTCTGAGCCACTCATCCAAACCAATTAATGGTCTATTTTCAATTAGCTATATTTTACAAACATTTATTGAAAAATTATGAATATCCAGTTTTATATACGTAGATTTCAATCCTTCTTTTAAATGATTTCAAATATTTTTTTGATTATGGAAAATCTATTCTTATATACCATGGTATATACTGATTTATAAGGACAAATATTTATATGTGTACTTCAAAACCAACATAAATATTAATTATATTTTATGTTTTTGGTTTTATTTTATTCTACAAAATTTTAAGGGGAAAATATTATTATGATTTTATTCTTATTATTAAAATTATGTAATTTTAAATTGTTTTACGTGTATATATATTTGTGCATATATATGCATATGGATAAAATGACAATTATTATTTTGCAATTTTATTTCAAATTAAAAATAATGTTTCTAAAAAAACACAAATTAAATATCAATATGATTTATTGATATTATGAGCATTGCATCTGCATAGATACATGGCCATGCTTTTATGTTCATTGTCGACACTTATTGAATTATAAATTATCTCATGAATTTCATATATGTAATTACCATTATTTTCTTTTAATTACACATTGTTCACATCAGTATCACTTATTGTGTTTGGATAATAGTTGTGCATATTGAATAAACTATATATTTATATATATGAATGATTATTTGTTATTATTATTTTTAAAAGGAATAAATCACTAAAGGGTAATGTATGTATGACAAATCATGGATCGATACGTCGATATGTAAATCGACAACTTCATAACAAGAAGATAAAATCTTATAATAGTATATATAGATATATATGTAAGAATATGTATAAATAAATTTATACACATGCATTACATATGTATAAAATGTTGTTTATGAGTTTAATATATGAAAATATAGTTCAAATGTATATGTATTTAACGCAAGATTAAAAATGTCTTCAAAAAACATGACTCTAGAGTGTGGTAGATAGGAAGGGATTGGGTGTGGATCCATCCTGGACTATAATTAGTCGAGTTGTGTCAGAATGAGTTATCTTTTTTTCAGAAGCTTCAATAATGTTTTTAGAAAGACACTAGATTATTTTTGAATAGTTTTGAATGCAATTTTTATGAAAAAATTGAACTAGTATTTTTATACCATAAGTAATTTCAAACTGTATTTAAAAAAGGGTATTTCTAATAGTTTTAAAATTGTTTTTCAAAGAATCGATTGTAAGTGGTTATCGAATGTTTTAAAACCATTTACTGAGCGTCTTTTGTGCTCACCCCAAGTTTTTGAAACATTTTTCACAGGTTGTCAGAGATGGTTATCATTTTTGTAGTGCGTGGATGCAGAGATGATATTTTTATTTTGTTTAACTTTTCACTCTATCTCTGATGTTTTTGTAAGCATATATCTATTTTCCAGAACCTAAACCCGAATAAGGTCCTTTTGTAATTAATGACTAAGGTTGGGTATTTATGATTGGTATCAGAGGAATGATATAGAAATCATTGGAAATAGATGTTGTCATTTGACGTAAGAGTCTAGGAATCTAGTGGTCTTAGTTTCTTATACTCTGAAGATGGAAATTCAGAATTAGTTTCAGTCCGACAATCAAATTGCGAGGACACAGTTATGTTAAGAGGGGAATATTGTAATACCCCAGGTTTTAGAAAAAAAATTAATATGATTAAATAAATTATAATGAATAATGTTATAAATAAACTATAAAAGAAGGCATTTTCTAAATAAAAATTTATTAATACTTTGATTTATAAAAAATATCACGTTTTTAATATGCGACGACGTCAAATATAGTTTCAAAGACGTCGTTATAATAAATGAAATAATTAAGAATGGGTATTTATTATAAATAATGTTTTGAATTAATCTATATCTTATATATATTTATATATATAAAATCATTAAACAAGATTAATAAAAATTAAGTGTTCAAAAAGTTTTACTAACATGCAATGAATTTTTTATAATCATTATTTCTTTTTAAACTAAAATAAAAATTATGTTAAAGTATGAATTTTAATAAAATATATTTTAAAAAATTATTTTTTGGTTCATTAAAATTTCTTTTACAAGCTAAATAAATTTGTAAATATATTAATCAAAATAAATGAATAATGAAGATAATCTAATCATATTTCAATTATTAATTTTGAAATTATATGTATATATATATATGTGTGTGTATATAATATATTTACATATAAATATATATTTAGTAATAAGAAATGTATTTTATTTATATATATAATTGTTTTATTAAAATATAGTCTTATTCTAACTAGGATGATAATTATAAAAATCAAAATATTAGATTTTAATTATATATTAATAAAAGTAATATTATTATAAAATTATAATTTTATTGTACATGTAATTTAAAATTATTATTATTATTATTGTTAATATGATATATATAATAAATAAATGATATATATTATGCTTTTGTTTATAATGTTTATTAATTATAAATACATATAATTGTTATATTAAAAAAATGCATATTAAAATTATGTTTAAAAAAATTGTAATTTCAATAAATTATAAAAATTAATTATATATATATTTATATATATATAAAAATGCTAACATGGTAAATATATATATATATATATATCTATTTATGTAAAAAAGGATAAAAGTGGGAATATATATATAGTTAAAAAATGTGTAATTTGAAATTTTTATTCCAATAAAACAAATTAAATATATATATATTCATATTAAAAAAACGCTGAAATAGTGAATATATATACATATATAATTTACTAAAAGTTTAAAAGATTTGAGGTATTAACTAAATTAATAAATAAATATAAAATAATAAAGAGGCCTGATTTCATATGATATATTGAACCACATTTTTTCTTTAAAAAAAATAATATATTGATTGTATTTATGTGTGGCATGGAATTTGGGTTGAGAAGTCAAAAGTTTGAATGGTGGGACAGATTTTTTCATGTGTAGCAAAAGAGAATAAAAAAATTGATAAAATAGATTGATAAAGATTGAAATAATGATAAGGGAAGAAAGTATTAATAAAATATGTTAGTTTGAATGTAGTATGAAACACAAAAAAAAAAGGAAACTATTCACCCGCAAGACATTGTTTGGTTATTTTATTTTATTTATTATTTTTAGTTAGTTTCTTCTATAATATGGAAATTCTTTCCCTTTTATAAATTAGGGTGAAGTCTCACCCTACATGAAGAAAAATGTTATGGGTTCTCTTCCGAAGAATATTGAGAAAACCCTCTCTGTTCCGAGCCTCTCATCCAAGCCATGTTAGGGTCTATTTTCAATTATCTCAATTTTAAAAACCTTTATTACAAAATTTTGAATATAAAGTTTTATATATTTTGATTTCAATCCTTATTTTAAAATATTTCAAAGAGTGTTTTGATTATCTAGATTATAATCTTATATGCGATGGTATATAGAGATTTATATGTATAAATATTTATATGTGTACTTCAAAACAAACGTAAATTTTAATTATATTTGATTTTTTTGGTTTTCATTTATTCTTTAGAATTTTAAAGGTGAAAATATTATTATGATATTATTCTTATTATTCAAATTATGTTATTTTAAATGGTTTTACATGAATATATATGTGTATATATATATATGCATATGGATAAAATGACGATTATTATTTTGAAATTTTAGTTCAACTCATCATCATAGTATTGAAAAAAACACACATTAAATATCAACATGTTTTATCAACATTATGAGCGTAACATCCGCATAGATACATGGACATGCTTTTATGTTCATCGTCGACACACATTGAATTATACTTTTACTCATGAATTTCATATAGGTAATGACCATTATTTCCTATTAATTATACGTTGTGCACATCAGTATCACTAATTCTGTTTGGATAATATTTGTGCATATTTTATGTGGTATATATATATGCATGTTTAATTGTTATTATTATTTTTAAATGGAATAATTCGCTAAAGGGAAAAGAATGTACGAAAAATCATACAGAGATAAGTCGATGTGTAAATCGAATAATTTAGAACAAGAAGATGAAATTTTATAAATGTATATATATATACGTACGAATATGTATATATAAATTTGTACACATTAATTAGTAATGGATCAAATGTTGTTTACAAGTTTAATATATGAAAAACCCATGCAAATGTATACGTATTGAATGCACACTTAAATTTTTTTATTCAGAAAACATGACTCTCGAGTGTGGTAGACAGGAAGGGATTGGGCGTGGATCCATCATGGCCTATAATTAGTCGAGTAGTCTCAGAATTAGTTATTTTGTTTTCAGAAGCTTGCCTAATGTTTTTAGAAATACACTAGATTATTTTTTAATAGTTTTGAACGTAATTATATTCTAAAAATTGAACTAATATTTTTATAACATATGTAATTTCAGATGGTAGTTAAAAAAATTGTATTTATAATATTTTTGAAACAGTTTTTCAATGACTAGATTATAAGTGGTTATCAAAGGATTTAAAACCACTCACTGAGCATATTTTGTGCTCACACCAAGTTTTTTAAATGTTTTCCATAGGTTTTCAGAGTTGGTTATCGTTGTTGTAGTACATGGATGCAGAGATTATCATTTAATTTTGTTTAACATTCAGTTGTATCTCTGATGTTATTGTTATCATGTATCTATTTTCCAGAACCTAGACCAGAATAAGGTCCTCTTGTAATTCATGTATAAGGCTAGGTCATTACAACCTTGACATTCAGGTCTTATTCATAGCTACATCTAAACATATCCAATATCTCCTTAATATTTGTTAAAGAACATAATTATTCTATAAACCATCTCATAGTGGGACATCAAAATTACATTTCATATTTATCATCAGATTCTAAAATTATTTTATCAAATGTAGTTATAGAAGAATCATATATGGGATGAAATTCCACTATGGAAGCATCTATAACTTCTAAGTCAGCAGATATATCATACAGAAACATCATATTACTAAACTTGTGTTTGTTTATACTATAAAATACAATAAATAACCTATTTTTCATTGAATTTAAATTCTATATCTTCCGTAGATAGTTGGATCATTCATAAGAACCCATTTCGCTGATACTACTTTATGTGGTTAGTTCAGCACAACATCAACAATAGGGGGATGGGGGAATTTTTGATCCCTTATTTTTATTAATTATTCTCAAAAATCAACCACTAAAACTTATTAGAGATTCAATCCTATTATTTAAATTTCATGACCAAACCATGTATATAGTTAATACAAAGGGAGATATTAACACTTGGTATTTATATATTTTGATAAAAATACTTACTTCATTCCATTTTAGATCTTCCAAAGATCATAGACTAATTATTAAAATTATTTTATTAAAATGATTACACATATTAATATTTTCAACAACTCAGTAATAATTCCTCTACATGTCTTTTCTTCAATCCACAAACCACCAACTCTTCTTCCACAATTGTTTATACCCCTATCTATCATTATTTTATCCTCTTCATTCCCAATTCGTTATTCCCCTATGCAATAATCCTCATTAAAATCTAAATATATACTCCATATTTATACTCTCTCTTCATGTACACTGATCCAATGTAGAGAGATCATCTTCATCATACGGTATTCCTATTGAAGAATTTAGAATCAATTTTTCCTATGAAAAATTTTTCATGATCATTAAAAACATTCTGAATTGTCATGTAGTCCCAAAAAATCATCAAGATCAGGAAATAATAGGAATTACTCAAATAAAAACATTATAGAAAAATCATTGAAAATATTTATTTCAAATATAATTTTTGATAATACTATACTGGGTATGATCTACATGGTTATCCATTAACAATATTTCTTTGTCTGATGAACTTATTTATGAAGAACATATGTCTAATGCACCTACATTAAATGAAACTCAAAATAATGTCTCTGTACAGTGACCCACTATCCATTGATCCTATTTGATGAACATTTTTTGATTCAACTTATTTTTATTGTACTCTATTTTTATGGAACTCATCATTCTATTAGATATCATTTTATTTATATCCCATATGATACCCCTGTTCTTTTACAAATTGTAATCTTTATTCCGTAACTCATGCCACACTCTATCAAAAACCTCATCAGTTTTTCTCTAAAACAACATCAACGGCTTCTAAATCTATTCAAAATTATCCTTATCCATTTTATATAGGCATACATCCTCTATTATTTAATGATGAATCATGTACCTTTATTTTAATTTCCTATCCAATAGACTAACTTAAAAAATTAATAAGTATTAAGAGTCAACATAATTCCATAATGAATGGATAAATATATGTTTTAAAAATATCATTAAAACAACATCAATTGTTTAGAAATATACATAATATGAATGAATAGATTAGAATCATCTCAAATAATAATTTTCACTATTATTTATTTCAATTCAAAGATCTACCTGATTGGAAAACATGTGGTAACCTATATATAATATGACATTATATGTATTACTATATCTAATAGAATCATTCCTATATACATTCAATTTTTTAACCTAGTCAAATAAAATCTATTATTTATCTCCTACATCCTCATATGGTTCCAATCTAATTGGAAACTACTATTAGGTTTACTAAGGACTTACGTGTTAGATAACATTGGAACACTCCATATGATTCCACTGTATTTCAATGTGTATTGTAAAATTTTATATTTTTCAATCTGTTGGCATCATAATAATCTATTTGATAAAACTATTATTTTATCATCAAGTAAATATAAAATATTTATTTATTTTCTAGAAATTATTATCTCGTTATAATTTTTTGGGATCCTTTTTTATCTTCTCGATTAAGATATCATTAAAATATTTTTCCAACAGAACCAGAATACTCTATCTAGGATGATCACAATCATTCATCTACTTACTCATTATTTCTTAAATTACATGTCTTTTTTATGCTTAGACTAGATAAATACATATAACATCAATATGTCTGATGATATTTTTATTTTTTGTGTCGTAGATATTTTTATATGTTCATTTGGTATCATTTAGATATATCTTCTTCTAGATGAATTAAAAAGATGATGTCAAACCATCCTTTATTTGATTATAGCATTAGATATAATCATTCATATAATAGAAACTACTTATATTTATATATTTTCTCTATATAAGGATTTACACATCATCATATTATTAATTCATCTATTTATAATCTATATTAATATTTAAACATCACTAGAAAAATTCTTCATAAACCATGATATTCTTTTTGAATTCCAAAATTTTGATTCATTGAGGATCTTTATGGTAACATATGACTAAATTATGTTTTTCTACCAATGAAATTTTATTTCAATTCATATCTTCTTCAATAAACACAAATTGATATATTGACAAAAAATTCATCCAATACACAATAGTCTGTATAAATTGATACTGTATTTTCCTATGAATCGTAGAAATTGAATAGCTATGGTGATAACTTTCCAACTCTTGATATAGTTTTCGACATCGAATTCTTGGGATTGAAAAAATTGAGGAAATATCATTTCCAGGAAGGATAAGATAGAAATACTTCAAAAATATTGATTTATTTGTTCACTAAAGACAAATAATCTTGAGATAAATAGGATGGATGAATCTTATCATTGTATTTAGCTACATAATACTCAATTATCAGGTGACAAAAAATTTTGATGATGTATTCAACAGGATGTATCATGGAGTCCTATCTCCGATGTGTATGTCCATGTATCCAATATTCGAGGATTTTAAAAATTTAGATATATAAATTATTATGTATGCAGAAAAATAATTCATTTTATAATTATATTACCAACAGACATTACTCAAGAATAAAAATATATTTAAATAAGTTAAAAATTCTTTGTAAAAGAATACTATGACCATCGATGGTGGTATGTTGAAAAACATATTTTATGAAGATATCGTTCTAGATTTTGGATAGGTACTATGTGTACCATTAATACAGGATATGATGATGGAATTTTAGGATAGGTCACATTTATAAATTTTATATATGCACCCTGATTGCACTATGTCATATAAGATTATAATGTTGCACTTATAGTGGGGGTAAATAATATGATCAATTGTTGTGTATATATCATGATTCATGATCTTCTAATGTGTAATAATTTGGATACTACTCCCAAAGTATTTGATGCTTCATATCTCTATTAAAATATGTGTCTATGTTAATTTACCAATGAAATTGTTTAATATAAGTCCAAAGTAATAAGAAAAATTTCAACATTCATTGTTACCGTTATCCTAATAAAAATAAAATTTTTATAACAATATAGGTTGTTATACCCATTGAATATATTTTACCAATCACTATCAAGGATTTTTTGAGAATATATGAAGAACCATTATCATTTGTTTCTAATCTGGATACTTATTTCATATTAAAATTTTATTGAGTATTCATGTGGTGATGAACAATGGTATACTCTCGTGTATCCTTTATAATCCACACACAAATTGGTATTCTAAAAGAACCATCAAAATTGTAGGGGACATGTTGAGGTCATGATATCCATAATTCCTTGGAATATGGTATGAAAATTACCTATGGATAATTTTTTCTTCAAAAAAAAATTAAACCAAAATGTAAAAATGAATCCGTATATTGAATTTTATAGGTTAATATTTTTTACTTTAACAAACTGTGATGATATTCAGAAAATAGGTATTGTTTCTAAATAAATCATTGTGGAAAAAGATTATCTGTTCTGATCTATCTATAATCTTATCGAGATAGATATTGTAAAAAATCCATGAATATTATTAAAATAATGACTTGAAATTCCATGTAAATTTAATATTTAATGATTCAACATGGAGGGGAGTTATAATGGTTTGAAACCTGGAAAATATACTCATTAATAACATTGGGCCTTTTGAGATATTGGAGATAATTTTTGTGTTCTCTTATCATTTTGATTTTACAACCAAACGATACATATTTCAAGATTTTATCCTTCTCCCAGTAACGTCCCGGGTCCCGAAGCCACTCAACTATTTCCCTATACCCATTTGGCCACATGGATTCAAGTGCATTTCCCCAAACTCTAGAGGTTTCGGACTAGACTTGCGGTCCTAGGGTGTGATAGTGGGGAAACTATTCCCTTATTATAAGTGTGTAACACAATAGAATAAATAATAACAAAACCAAAAGCTTTAAACAAATGCAACTGAATTAAATGATGTAAGACTACTAGTTAATATAACTAGAAGGTATATAATGTCAAGATGATAGAACATGTCACATGTTCTATGAATAAAAATTAGGATTAATTAAAATCAAGTACAATACAATATCAATGTACTATATAACATAATAAAACTTAGCAGCATTGAAATCCTTTTCATGGTCTCATGCTCTCCTTCTCCTAAGTTGTAATCAATTACATGTATAGTGATCCTTTACCCTGTCAACCAATGTAGTGATATAGTCTTTTTGGGCCCAAAAATTTGAACCAAAAAGTGATTGAGAAATAAATCCTCGTTGCAAACCACCAATGGTCAGTTCATATCATTCAGTGAGTATATGCAACAGTAGTGTACAATTGTGAAATGTAGTAAACTAACAGGTAAATACAAGTAAACAATCCAATAAGTACATACTTCCATTTAAGTTGATTTCATGTTATTTTATTAATTAAAATTAATTGTATTATGTTAGTCTCAGGATCCATCCTAAGATCATCAAACCCTTATATAATGTAAACACAACTGATACCTCTACCATCTATCAAAATAAAGAAGTTTAGACCAAATCCAAGATTCTGTTATGGCTTGGAAAATGCTCCATCAATCATTCCATTTCAATATGTATTAGGTCTAATACTGATGTAACAAAATTTCAATATAATCAAATCTGGTATAATCTCAGTGTAAAAGCATTTCGTCATATTCAAATCCAAGACAAGCACGACGTATCATCATTAAAACATGTATTAGGGAGAAGCATAGTGTATCAGCATTTAAACAAGTATCAGGGCCAATCCCTTTGTATCATCTTTTCTGCATGTACCAGGGCCAAGCCCTACGTATCAACATTTAATCATAGTAAACATCACATGTACCATAAACTATTAAAAGGTTAAAAAAATAACATATCATGTGGGAACATTTCATTTATTAAAACACTCATTCCAATTAATCTATGGAAAGGCTCTAGAATTTATTAACCCATTATGGAAGAATTTATATAACAAGACTAACATGTGGGTTAATGTATCACAATGATTGATCAACCATATTCACATGGAGACCTTTTAGTTACATTATTTTATATTAAACAACCATTCAATTTGAAATAATGTTATACAAATCAGCATCTGAGGCCAAACTACTCAACAATTTTCATCTATTGGAAAATATAGTAATGGGGTTTCCCTTAATCAAACCAAAAAATCCAAATTATAATTCAATTACTTTACTCAATTAGGAAATTTCATTAGTTGTAAACATGGGTCAAATTACCAATCATGAAACACCCTAAACATTGCCACACAACGCAACAACACTTATAAACAACTTGACATTAAACAATTAGCATGATACCAACTACCTTGTCGTAGAATGACTCTATTTATCCATCCTTTACTTCTAATTCAATCCAGAATGGTATAGATCTATAATATAATGATATTTACTAAAAATTAAATATCTTCTTCAATAATAGAAATTAATATAAATGTATCAATTGTAATCACGCACTCATCTAGAGGATTCAAATGAGACTGGTGGGGATTGATTCAGAGTCAGTATGATCCGTCATAAAGGGATTGATGTTCCAAATCCCCTCTTGAGTTCCCACGGCGATCCAACTGTCCAAACTACATAATGAAGAGGATAATGCCTATTTTAGGTAAAAAACACAAAATAAACAGCCTATAAGTCTATATATATGGCGTGTATATCATCTAAATATTCATTTGGATCCTGAAGACCACTAAATTACTTTCCAGGGCCTACCGAAATGAATACATGGTGTGTACTAGGTAGTATATAGTGTGTAGTTCGTTTTTCCTCCTCTATTTTCCTACAAGACTACACAAGATGTACCCCCTTCACACAAATCCAAAATACACGACATGTTAATAATAATACACAACATGTAACCTTAAATTATCTCGTGTGATTTTATAATTACAGTACATGTCTAGTTTTCCAATTTTTCTAAAAAACTACTCAATGGATAATGAATAAAATAAAATTTTACCTCAATGAAAGAATTTGGTTCATAAAAACTTCCCACTTAAAGAAACTCATCCCCAATCATTATTTTCAAGGATTGTGATGGAAAATATTATAATAACTCCAGTCACTAAGCATATATGATGGCCTCCCTCTACCATGTCTCATCCTGTACTCAGCCATGTTGCCATTTCAGCCATATGAGAGGAAATGACAATCCTCAGAGATACATTTTTCTCCTATCATCTATATGAATCAAATTCTACTCAAAGGATACATCAACCTGATGCTCAACCTCCATGGGCTGAAAAGCATGAGACAGGTCTAAATGATTGTGGTGTTGCTGAGATAAATGGAAGACATCATTCATGCCTTGGTACCTATGAGGTAACTATAACAAAAAGGAAACCGACCTGAATCAACACAGAATCTCAAAAAGGCTGACATATCTTGATGAAATTTTACCATATCTCACGATCCTCTTATGTCCAAACATCGGTGCGACATGCAAGAAAACTTGATCCCTAATCTCAAACTACAATGGGTTTTGAAGGTGATAAACGTAAGATTTCTATGGATACTGCGAAGTAGCCATCCACTTCAGAATCAATTTTACCTACTCAATAGTATTTTAGAAAAGAAGAGGTCCCATCATACCTATCTCTCTAGCCTCTAGCCTACACTGGGGTTATCGACATTACCTCCCGTATAAAGTCTTTCATAGGGCTATATGAATAGTATCCAAGAAGCTTATATTAAAGGATTACTCAACAGGGGGTATATGCTTATCTGATGATCCCCCAACGTATTGGACGCAGGCACACAACATTTCATCTATTACCTATATCGTACGCTCGGACTGGCCATCTGTCTAAAGGTGGTATGTTATGTTTAGAAGCACCTGTATACCCAGCACCCCCTAAAAACACTTCCAGAAAAGAGATTTAATGTGGGAATCCCTATATTATATAATTGGACCAATGAAAACATGATGTTGTACCAAATATCATATATATATATTTTTGAGCTCATCAACACTGAATGTTTCCTTGATCAGAAGTAAACAAGTGTATGTGGTAAGCCAGTCAACTATGACCCACACATTATTATTTCCTCTATGAATCCTCAATAACCTCATCACAAAATATATAATGACATCATCCCACTTTCACTAATGAATCGGTAGCTATTTTTACAGCCCAAAAGGCCGCTGATTCTCTGGCTTCACGTACCGACATGTGAAACAACTCATAAAAAACTAGCTACTTATCGCTTCTTGTCTGGCCACAAGTACTAGCGCCGTAAGTCGTGGTACACATTGGTTACTTCTGGATGCACTTCCCAAGATAAACCATGAAACTAAAACATCAACTCATCCCACATATTACCTTGATCCCACACATGTACATGGATACAAAAATATTCATCATCCCCTATAGTCCATCTAGGATGAGGTTTCTCACATGCCACACTCTCTTGTTGGATTGGGCCTTCATAATGTGATAGCTTCCTCACCCTCACACTATGTTTTTGGGTATAGGTAACTACCAAAGATGAAAAAATTAGTCTGTAAGTAACTGTCGTGCACCTCAGAATGAAACTTATAGAACAAATCCATAAGCTTCCACTCACAACTAGAATCCTTCACATACTATATTGGAGTCCTTATGCTCTGAGCATCTTCCATTACATTTCTTCTTCAAGGCCTATAGAAAAGCTGAAAACCGAACGACTGAAGGTATTCCACCCACCTTCACTATCTCATATTCAAATCACATAGAGTAAAAAATTATTTGAGGTATTTTTTTGACTGTGTACACAAAAAAAGGATCTCATATTAAATAATGTTTCCAATAGAAAAATACCATATCCCCACTACAAAATCACTGCTCCTAGACCAATACCCGATTCATCCCAGTATCCATTTATACACTTTCCTAGATATGGTAAAATCAATATCAACGCTGAATTCAAAAATCCCTTAATCTCATGAAATTTTTGTTTTATTGTAATCTTACCACTCTGACATCAAAAATTTCTTAGTCAACCATGTCATCAATGATTATAATCATGAGTAGTCATGTATCAAATGCATGTAGTAGCCAGCTAGACCCAAGAAACGTTAAACATAAAAAACATTTTTGTGTTTCTCTTTATTATATACTTCTCTCACCTTCTCTAGGTCCACTGAGACTCACGTCTCTTAGAGGACGTGACTGAGTAAGTGCATTTATTCCATATAGAAGTTCCATTTTATGAGCGTAGAATATAACTGATTATATATCTGTGTATTCATAACGATCTCAAGGTGTTTGACAAGGTCGTGTCTATTGAGAGAATACAAAAAAAATTCATCAATGAAATCTACCACAAATGAATCTTAGTAAAGATGGAACACTCGGTTCATCTGCGCCATGAAAACTACTGGAATGTTCATGAGACCAAATGGAATAACCATGAACACATAATGACCATACCAGATATGAAAGCTTGTACGTGGTGTTCCTACAGGACAAAGACGTAAATGATGATATTTTGACACGAATTCAATCATTAAGAACACTTAAGCTCCTCAAATTTGATCAAGCATCTCATATATCCATGGAAAGGGATATCAGTTTGTAACTATCAACTGGTTCTATTTTTGATAGTCCACACATATCCTATGGGTGTCATCCGCCTATTTCATGAAAGGGACAAGTGAACCACATGGAGATGTACCTGGTCAAATAAAGCACATAGCTTCCAAATCTTCCAACTACCTATTGAGAACATGCTACTCATTCATACCCATTATGTAAGGAAGAATGAATACCAGTGCCACTACTAGAAAAAAATCTATAGGAAAACCCATATCTCTAACTAGAGGTATTCTTGAATAGTCCTCCCTGAAAAAAACCCTGAAACGACCAACAACTGGATGGAAATCTTCCTGACATGTTCCCTGATCATCAAGATATAGTCTCAGGATCTGGGATTTCATTCTATCCAACATATGATGTTTGGGTCTAGCTATGCATGATTGAACATCCCATTCACCATAATGTTTACACTCACCACCATATGGTGATGTGAAACTCACCCTACAGTTATAGAAATCATGAGAGGCTCAAAATGAAACCAACTAGTCCATTTTGATAATGAAATCAACACCCATCCTATTTAAGACATAGAGTTTCCATAGAAGTTGACACCCAAAAATCACAAGGGGGACGCCTTGCACTAACACACACCTTCTGTTCTAATCACTAATAGATTTCCTAGTGACATTACATCGAATGTAGTAAAATCTCAAAGCCCAAGGATTTCCATAATGGTGTCATAATTAAAACAATGTGTAGAAGCTGTATCAAAAAGTGAAAAAGATAAAACAAAGGCAACTAAAATAGTTACTCTGATAATAGATGTTTTGGGATATTGATCATGTTGGTCTATTGTACTGAATATGTTTGAACTATATTACAGCCCTAAGACACTACTTGCTTATATTGAGCTGACCCTCTCTACTATCATTGTGATCCTGGGATCTGGCTTCCATAACCATGACCACCCCCTTGACCTGAATGGCCTGACATATTCCAGTTCCCAAACATGTGAGAATTTCTATACACAACTTCAAAACATGGAGTTGGTGAAGATCCTCTCTCAATATATTCAAGAGAAAATGTCATGCATAACTGATATAAATGGCCCATATTTCTGCATGCTTGGCATTCAACCGGGTCCACCAAGTACTAAGGTTTAGTATGCCCAATCCTTCCACAATGATAGTACCCCACCTGGCTACTGAAGGAAAGGTTCAAGATGCTCGTATCCCAGCGATAAAGCACTATATGAGGCTTATTTCATATGGAAAATATTGTACCAATCGTTGTAAAACTCCACTGGCTCCACCCCCATATTACCATAGGTTATACTTTGTTATCAGGGTCGAAATCACAATAGCAGAGATTGAAGGAAACCTGAAGATAGTTACATTTGATCAGATGTCAATATGGGGACCATCCTCTAATCTTCTTGATTTTGATGTGTCATCAACACTCAAAATATGTTCAAATCGATGAAGCTCAGTAAACTGAGACGAATCGTCCATAACTAGAAGTGTTACCTAATAAAGTGGAATAAACTCATAGGATCTGATGACCTGAAGCATCTCTGGAAAATAATAATCATAAAAGGCCAACTGAAAGTCTTCTAATTTAAAATTCCTATGATTCCTAGCCAAATTGATATCATCTCACCTTCTCATGGAAGAATCACACAGACAATAAGTCAAAATATTCAACCTACTATCGAGAGGCGTCTCCAGATGCTCGATGATAGTCATTAATAATTCTAGATATGGGTCCTCATTGTGTCATCCACCATCCTCTGAAAATGTAAGAGGATGGTACTACAAGAAAATACACATCAATTATTCCATAGATGTGGCATCCTTCGGTGCTCACTGAAAGGCATGCATGAATGTCACAAGGACTTCACAGAACTATGATTATGCACCTGCATCTGCTATAACTGTAGGTGCCACAATTCTCACAATTGGATGATGCATCAGTAGCCCATGACTGGAAATTTCTTGAGTTTGATCATCGCCAAATTCTGGCATAAATCTCATGGTCCTCAAGGCGGCTTGACTCTATAAGGTCAATATTATTTTTTAGTTCCAACTCATTATTATGTTATGACATACAAGTGTTCAAAAACATAATAAGAAAACACCCTCAATGTTTGGTAAAATGGAACTACATGGTGTGTAAAAAGAACACATGGCATGTACCCTTATGTCGTTACATGGTCTTGTGCTACTGTTGGCTTGGGAATGTATCTACCCCAGGTACACAACGTCTTCCAACTGCACCCGACATGTACAAATGCCTATCCTCCAAACCATGTATTCCCACATGGCCAGTTCTACATGGGTTCTACCTATGTATACTACACGTCGTGTACAAAGACTAAAATTTGTGTTTTGATCAAAACTCAACCGCACATGTTTCCTTTCACATGGCCCATTACAGGGTCAGATACTACATGGTGTGTAATTGTTATACAGAATGTGTAAATCTTAAAATATGGAACACTTTATTCCTTGAACAGGAAGAACACACGGCATGTTAGGATAATCTACACGCAGTGTATACTGTGTTTTTTAGGACATAACCTCTAGAATCCCAAAAAAACCTAATCTTTAAAAACAGTAACTAGTGGGATGCCAAATTATAAAATTTGAGATCCCATAATCCCCAGGAATCAATTTTTGGAACCCATGAAGAGCATATCATTGTAAAATTCAATACTAGAAACTAAGTCTTTATAAATGGTTTCAAACTTTTCGTAAAGGCTACCAAACTTTTGGTATACTATATACCAAGGGTTTGGAAAACTGTTGGTAATTAAGGCGTTGGGATAGCTCATTACTAATAGTTTTAGTATAACCATTGGGAAAGGCTATGCAATCGTCAGTATTCCCAAGAGTTTTTAAAACTATTAGAAATATTATAATTTTCATGTTTTAGCAACGGTTTAATAAAACCATTGGTAAAAATATATACAGAACTATACCAATGATTTTTGTAAACCGCTGGTATAGTGTATTTCCAAAATTTAGCAGACCATCCACCTAAAATATTCTCCACTACACACTCAACTACATACACCTACACACACTCTTAATAGAAAAAAAAACTCATAATATAGGACACAAAATCACATAAACCACATATACTATTATAACCACAGAATGTACCAAAATTATAATCAAGTATACGAACACAATTACCCTATGCAATACATAATTAATAGTTGAATTTTTAATTGAATAAATGAAGAATTAATTATGTAATGAATTCTATATTATTAATCAATAACACATACAAAATGATAAATGTTGCATATAGAATTATGAATTATATATAACACATATATAATATGACACACAAGGGGTTGGGGGTGTCTCGGTGGGTGGGGGTGTCCAGGGGTGGGGGCTATCAATGGGGGTGGGGGTGTTTTGGGTGGTGGGTTATAAAAAATTAAAAATACATACAATATTTAATTTTCTATTAAACATACATGATTGTATTCATAAATTAGATGCTAATGACCCCAAAATAAAGTATCAACAGAATCCGAATACATTTGGTAGGTTTTCCATTTACCAGTTGTTTTTACTTAAAATGATTTCCATTTAAAAAAAAGATATACACATAGAGTGATACCGTACACACTATGCCTCATATTGATTTGGGTTTGACTCATACACGCCACAAATGAGTCATGAATCATTGTCATAAATTATCAACAGAATCTGAATGCGTTTGGTCATTTGTTTTGTATGCCAGTTGTTTTTTTCACTTAAAATGTTTCCATTTCAAATAATGGTGAGACACTTTGACTGGTTCCGAGAAATCCACGCTTCGAATTGAGGTGGGGTTTACTCACAGAAATTACATATAACCCATGGATCATTGATATAAACTATCAACACAATCCGAATACGATTGTTTGGTATTCCGTATGCCAATTTTTTACCTTAGATGATGTCTATTTTAAACAAAAGATAGGAATTTGGAGTGATACCGGCCACACTGCACATTGGATTGTGGTGGGGTTGACTCATACTCGTCCCATATGACACATGGATCATTTTACCAAAGTTTCATTAGAATCTGAGTGCGTTTGGCCTTTTTTCCGTATGTCAGTTTATGTTTTCAAATAAAATAATGACAATTAAAAAAAAAGACACTTTGAGTGGTACCGGTGAAACCACGCCTCAGTTTGAGGCTGGGCTGAATCATACACATAAAATATGACCTGTGGATCATTATCTGAAATTTTCAAATGAATTTTAATGAATTTGGTTGGTTTTCCTAGGTCAATTTTTGTTTTCACTTAAAATGATGTTCAATTTTAAAAAAATAGAAAATATAAGTGGTGTCAGCCACACCACACTTGATATTGAGGTGGAGTTGACTGGTAAAAGTCATATAGGACCCATGGAACAATTTTTTGTGGTATCAACAAAATCACAATACATTTGGTCAGTTTTCTATTTGCTAGTGTATTTACTTAATAGAGTATCTTTTTTTAATTAAATACAGACACATTGAGTGGTGCCTGCAACACCGCACCTCGGATTGAGTTGAGGATGACATTTACACATAAAAAATGACCCATGGATCATTTTCCTAAATTATCAACACAATCTGAAAGAATTTGGTCAATTTTCTGTATGCATGTTGTTGTTTACACTTAAAATCCAGTCCATTTCAAAAAAAAAGTGTGATAGTTTGAGTGATGCTAGCCACTATGGCCCTCGGATTTAGGTGGGGATGACTTTTCAAAGTCAAATATGACCCTTGGACAGTTTTCATAATGTTACAACATATTTTGAATTCATTTGGTCAGTTTTCCGTATGTCAGTTGTTGTATTCACTTAAATTGATGTCCTTTTGAAACAAAAGAGAGACACTTTGAGTGGTGCCGACCACACCGAACCTCAGATTGAGGCGAGGTTGACTCATACATGTCAAAAATTACCCATGGATAATTTTCCTAATGTATTAATAAAATCTGAATGCGTTTGGTCAGTTTTCCTTATGGTAGTTGTTTTTACTTAAAAGAGTATCTATTATAAAAAAGAAAGACACTTTGAGTGGGTCTGGGGACACAAAACCATAGATTGTGGCAGGTTTGACTCTTACACGATATAAATTATTCATGTATCCTTTTACTAAAGTATCAATATAATATGAATGAATTTGCTCAGTTTTCCGTAAGCCAGTTTTTTTTAACTTAAAATTTTGTCCATTTCAAATAAATGTGAGACAGATTTAGTGGATCCAGCCACACCGGCCCATAGATTAATGAAAGGTTGATTCATACTCGACACATTTGACCCATTGATTGTTTTCCTAATGTTTTAATGGAATTATAAATCCTTTAGTTGGTTTTCTGTATTTCAGTTGTTGAATTCACTTAAAATGATGTCATTTTGAAACAAAAGTGAGACACTTTGAGTGATTCCAGCCACACCACACCTTAGATTGAGGTGAGGTTGACTTGTACAAATCACAAATGTCCCATGGACCTTTGTCCTTATATCAACAGAATCCGAATGCATTTGGTCAGTTTTATGGATGCCAGTTGTTTTTAATTATAAGAGTATCAATTTTAAACAAAAGATATATACTATGATTGGTACCAGCCACATCGTGTGTCGTATTGAGGCGGGTTTGACTCATACATGTCACAAATGACTCGTGTACTGTTATAAAAAATTATCAACTGAATCTGAATTCATTAGGTTAGTTTTCTGTATTCCTATTTTTGTTTTCACATAAAATGTTGTCCATTTAAAATAAAAGGGAAATACTTTGAGTGGTGTCAGCCACATTGCACCTCGGATTGAGGCAGGGTTTAATCGTACACATCACAAATGACCCAGGGATCGTTGTCTTACCATTTCGATAGAATATGAATGTGTTTATTTAGTTATCGATATGTTAGTTGTTGGTTTCACTTAAATTTATTTGCATTTTAAAGAAAAGATAGAAACATTGAGAGGTTTCAGCCCCACCATGCCTCATATTGTGGCGGGGTTGACTCGTACACATTAAATATGACCCATGGATCGTTTTTCAAAATTTCCAACAGAAGCCAAATGCCTTTGTAAGTTTTCCTTTTGTCAAATTTTGTATTCAATTAAAATGATGTACATTTTTAACAAAAGAGAGACACTTTAAGTGGTTCCGGCCACTCCATGCTTTGGATTGTGGTGGGGTTGATTCATACACATCACATATGACCCATGGATAATTGTACTAATATATCAATACATATTGTCAGTATTCCTTATGCTAGTTGTTTTTACTTAAAACATTATCCATTTTAAACAAAATATAGAAACATTGAGTGGTTCTGGCCACATCGCGCCTCAGATTGAAGATTGGATGACTCATACCCGTCACAAATTACCCATGGATAGTTTTTATAACATATAAACACAATAAAAATGCATTTTGTATGTTTTATATATGTCATATGTTGTTTTTACTAAAAAACAAGTCCATTAAAAATAAAAGTGAGACTATTTGAGTGGTGCCATCCACACTGGCCCTCAGATTGAGGTGGGGTTGACTGGTACACATCACATATGATCCATGGATCATTTTCCTAATGATTCAACATAATTCGAATGCCTTTGGATGGTTTTCTGTATGTTAGTTCTTGTATTCACATAAAATGAAATCCTTTTGAAAAAAACAGATAGACAATATGAGTGGTACTGGCCACACCGCTCCTCGGATTAATAGTGGGTTGACTCACACATGTCACAAATTACCCATTGATCTTTTTCCTAAAGTATCAACACAATTTGAATGAATTTGTTTTGTTTTACATATTCCAATTTTTTACATAAAAGAGTTTCCATTTTAATCAAAAGAAATACACTTTGAGTGTTACCAGCCACACTATGCCTTAGACTGAGGCAGGGTTGACTCGTATACATCTAAAATGACACATGGATCCTTGTCCGAAAGTATCAATAGAATATGAATGCGTTTGGTCGGTTTTATGTATGCAAGTTTTTGTTTTCACTTAAAATGTTGTCCATTTCAAATAAAATTGATACACTATGTGTTGTACTGGCAACAATGTGCCTCAGATTGGGGAAGGGTTGACTTGTACACATAAAAAATGACGCATGAATCTTTTCCCTGAAGATTCAATAGAATCTGAATCTGTTTGGTTAATTTTCTGTATGTAAGATGTAGTTTTCATTTAAAATGTTTTCTATTTAAAATAATAGGGAGACACTTTGACTGGTACCGGCCACACCATGCCTCGGTTTGAGGTGGGGATGACTCGTAAATGACACTTTGGCGTTTTGAGCGCCTTAATGTGTGGAATGAAGATTCAGGTGAGTCTTCCTCACCTTGATTCTTCTTTTAGATTAGGGTTTTCACACTTCTCTCACCTTCTTCTGTAGCTCTATAACCCTATTTTCCATGGGGATTTTAGGTGAATCTTGAAGAGAGATTAGATTGGGATCTGGGGTCTAGGGAGGAGGGTGGGGGGCTATCCAGGGGGCTCTCTAAAGTGTTGTTCAGGGTCCAGGGAGGAAGGTGGGTGGCTTTATGGGGGGTTCTTTGGGGTCTAGAGATAAGGGTGGGGGGGGGGGATTGTCCAGGGGCTGTCTGGGGGGCTGCCCGGGGACTAGGGTGGAGGGGCGGGGGGGGGGGGGGGGGGGCTGTCCGGGGGGCTGTTGGTGGTCCAGGAAGGAGGGTGGGGAGGCTGTCCGAGGGGATGTCTGGGGGGTTATCTGGGGTACATGGAGGAGGGTGGGGGCTATCCATAGGCTACCCGTAGTCTAAGAAGGAGGGTGGGGAGGCTATCTGGGGGGCTATTCGGGGGGATTTTCAGGTTCCATGGAGAATGGTGGGGGATGAGGGTTTGTCTGGGGGCTTTCCGGGGTTGAGGGAGGATGGTGTGGGCTATCTGGGGGGGGGGGGCTATCCGAGGTCGATGGAGGAGGGTGGGGGGATGTCTGGGGTCCAGGAAGGATGGTGCGAGGTTGTACGAGGAGTTGTCTGTGGGGCTATCTGGGAGGCTGTCCGGGGTCTAGGAAGGAGGGTGGGAAGGCTGTCTGGGGTTCTATCTAGGGGGTTGTCTGGGGGGTTGTCCAGGGGGTTTTCAGGGCTCCAGGGAGGAGGTTGGTGGGTGGGGGTGTCAAAGGAATGATGTAACAATGATGTAACAAATTTGTTAACCAATAAAGAAAATCAAAAAAGATACTCTTATTAATCCAATTGTAACCGGTTTCAGTGGGAATATTTTTTCCCTTTTGATATTTCATTTGACCCATCCCGAATGAAAACACTAAATATTTCAATTTATTAAGCCCACCAGTTCAGGACATATGGTGAGGTGGATCATCAATGTCTTTATTATTATAAAATCTCTGATGATTATTTCTATATGGATGGTCCATTGGTAAAAATTGTCTACGTCCCAAAAAACGGAAACTACAATGATGTTTCAGTCTTCTAGATTGTGTATACTTCATACCAAAAGGACATGATAGATTTCCCTTTATGCTCCTTCCATACATCATTGTATAAGCTAGAATACCATTTATCATCAACATAACTGCAACACACATTCGAAATATTCCTGTTGAACATGAATCATATGTTCACACACCCACATCCTAAAGAAGTTTCAACTCATTTATTAATGGTTGCATGTATACGTCAATATCAATGTCGGGATAATAAAGGCTAGATATGAGTATACTCATGAAAGTGGAAGTTTTTTTCATACAAAACAATGGGGAAAGATTATAAATGTGTATGAAAACATGCCCTGTGTTGTGCGAGGTAAGAATCTTCCCAAACAGATTATAAATGTTGCATGAAAGACCCAGCCTCCCATTACACACATCAGCTATAAAATCTGGAAATCAAGCATCAAATCTCTGCCATGCTAATCTATCTACAAGGTCATCCAACACATCATTAGTCTTCATTCTCTTGGTATCATGCCATCTAATTTTTATTGATATTTCATCAGACATAAAATGATTCTGGAGTCTGGGGATTAATGTAAAGGGCCACATTAATTTTTGTGGCATGCGAGATGGTATTAAAATAGATTTTGCATTCCAGCGGGATGTTCCACATTTTATACAATCATTTCCTTCAGAGGTTTCCTCCCATAATAAACTGAAATCTTTGGGGAAAGCATGAATTATATTTCTTGAAAATCCATGTTCCTCAACAAACTTCCATTCCATATAGTTGTTTGAGGGAATATCTACATCATCTATATGTAAATCCTTCAAGATGGCAAGAATGCAATTGATTTTTATATTCAAAATCCCATACATAGTTTTCCCATGAATCAATAAGAATAAAAATTTCATCGTTTTCATTTTATCACATTGTCAATATATTGGAGTTGTGGCAACATCATTCAATTTTATCACCTTTACAACATCATCATTGTCATTATATGCATCATGTGTGCATATATCGAAGTCTTATTGGGTAATAATCCTTTCGTTTTCATGATGATGAATAAATTGAAAACATTCATCTAACAAATTATCCATTCCAGAACTTTCGTTTCAGTCATCAGCAATTTGAGATTTTATTTTCTCCCCATTGTGATAACACACAAAGTAGTTTTCATGAAAATAATATTCGGTTATGTGGTATCTAACTACATTACGGCTCAACCAAGGTCTGCCAACACAATTGGAACATGGTTAGTGTATGTGACAACTATCTGATGCATTGTGAAATGATAAATCTAAAAATCTATCAAAATTGTTTTAAAAATCGCTTGGGATCCAATCAGTTTCATACATCCAAATTCTATCCATTCTATAAAAATAATTTCTATAATTCATTTCATCCTAACCAATTCAATAATATTTAAGTTCAATAGAATATATAAATATGTAATTGATAAAATAAAGAGTTTCTAGTTGATGTAGTGAACTACTAAATCAATGTTAAGATATTCTAATTGAATGACGTCAGAAGGATTTATAGGGAGGAGGGAGTTCCTAGACTATTTAAAGAGAGAGGCCTCTAGTTTAGAATGAATGTGGAACTTCCCAAAGGCTTCCTAACTCAGAATAACTAAGAATCAAATTTAGATTTTTTCAAGGTATTTTAATCCAAATAATCATGAATCCAAGGGGATTTCCAAATAGAAATAAAATCAATATTTTTAACATGAATCCTTTGTTGGTTTCTTCAATGAATTCCAAATCATTAATCAACGAACATGTCCTCAAAAACTAAAAAAAATTATTTCTATTCATTTTCATTAGGTCTAATATAATAACCACATTCAAAATGTCACATTATGTGTTATAGGCATCCCAAATCACTCACTCATATTCAATAACTAATTCTGGGACCTCTATGGTCATACATATCATTACCCAATTAGTTCCCCAAGTCAATTGCACCCCATAGATGGTTAAAGATTAGGATTATACACAAATAGGTTGTTCATTTCTTGTAAAAAGGTTTAATTTCATAAATTATAGAAAAAAACATTTATTTTTAAATTTCAGATTAATAATAAAGTATGTCAATGATAATAATTTTAATTAATTAAACTTGTGACTTAACTAACATTGTTATGGATGTCTACACATGCCAGCATAGCTAGTGAAAAGAACCTAACCATCATTAATGTGAGTATTTTCTAGGAAAGAAACATAATATACAACGTAATATGAGAACCATATTTAATTGAACCTGATGTTTTATTAGTGTAGTCATATTAGGAAGCCAATTATCACTAATGACTAACCATGCCACTATCAACATCCTAGAGTGTACCAGTATTCTCTGATCTCAACAACATTATCACACATACTTAACATGATATAAATCATGTAGAATATGGATGATATTAACACATAATCCCTAGAAATACCTAGCCTTCTATGAACTGAAAATTTATGGATGATATTAACAAATAATTCTTTTTGAATAAAATTTGATTCACTTTACAACTTATCCCTATTGACCAAGCCCGTTAAAAAATCATAATATGTGTGCCACTATCAAATCCCCACACACACACCCAAATCACAAGAAAATAAAAGTTATACACACCCAAATCAAAACAGAAAACCAAAACCATAGACTGAGAACATTAAAATGAATGTCTAACTTACAAATTAGATGTGTAGAACTTAAATATTAGAATTCTTGAACTAAAGAATTAACCAAATTTTAAAAATTAAAAATTTTCATTTAAAGTCAATTATTGCAATCCAAACACATTTCTATGAAATAATTTTCCATTACAAAATATTTTTCACCATTAATGTTCACTCGTAGAAAATGATACTGAAACAAGACACAACTCCTGGAAAATTACCATAGTGATGAACTAATGGTCATGACTTACATAGTGACATGGATGTGAGTCATAACTCAACTAAGAGCCACCATGTATGATGGATATTGAACTATGCACTCAAACTCTGCATAGGAAAATAATCCATTTGAGATCAAGGTATAAAAAATTCACTCCTCCATTTTTCCCTCACCCAAACCATACTAAAACAAAAACAAAGACACAAAACATGGACTGCCCAACTAAAATAAAGGATTATAATTGCAAATATCTCATGTTGTTATTCTTGTGACTAAATATAGGGTTTCCAATGTCCAAAACTACAAATACTCGATAGTCTAGATAAAAAAGATCCATCTTTTATAAAAAAAAATTCACAAAAAAGAAGGAATTCAATTGAACTAGAAAACATCCCGGTCATGAATTTCCACTTCTCATCTTCACTAAAATGAAAATAAAAAACAGAAATAGTAGATATAAAATAATTAAATGAAGGCATATTATCGATTACAAGTGATGAAATGAGAAATTTTGAAGATTGAATAATTTCAGTCATAGGGTAAACAAATTCGTGCTTCTGTTTCGTGTTGTAGTCATGTAGAATGGGGGAGCCTGAGATTCTGGAAATTTAGGGCCAAACATTTGAAATAGTCTTTAAAAACCAATGGCAATGAAATACATTACCAGAAGTTTAAAAAACTATTGGTATATTATAATTAAAAACCACTCTATGCCAACAGTTTTATTGAACCGTTGGTATACCTTAGATTTTAAAAGTCATTCCCAATGCTTTACTCAAACCATTGGTAAATTTAATATACACCAACAGTTTTAGAAAATAGTTGGTTTATAGGAATTGGGAAAAACAACCTTTCCAATAGTGATTCTATACAAAAGGATGAATCATGATCCAATAAATTCTAATCCTTGAGGGCTCATACACCTCAGAGATCAAAGTTTTACATCCATCCATTTCGAAACATATTACGTACCAATACACCTATCATAATAGAATTAATATCTATCCCGGTACTATCACAACCACAAGTATCTCTCACATAAAATCTATCACAAAGACATGAAATATATAATGCATCATTGATCGAAAGGAATAATTCATGGAAGGTGATTCTCGCAAGTTCCTATATGATGCATGAGATAGTCTACCCTCATCACATCGAGTTTCAATTAAAATAAAACCAACAATTTCATCAATAGTAATATGTAGAATCAAGTGGGTCATACAATGATTAAATAAAATAAATTTTAATTGATTAAAATGAAAAATAACAATTTAATTCGAAGAAATATCAATTTTCTCTGTACAAGGGGTAGCTACTACTAGGAAACAATAATTAACAATTCCATATCCCTTATATCCTCTCCAAAAAGTAATGAAAAAAAAGGAATGATCGAATACTACATTGTAACATCTCAGTTTCGGAAGCCACTGAACGGGTGCCCCATACCTTGTTGGCCACAACGCCTCCAGTTCATTTCCCCAAATTCCATAGGCTTTCGACTATCATTGAGGTCCTAGGGTGTGGTAGTATGGAAATTTTGGCCTCTTAGGTAGAGTGTATATTGTGGAATAAATAATCCCAATAGTGGAAGAAGTAAACATCATTCAACTAAATCAAACGATGGATGGCTAAAATGTAACATAACTATAAGGAAAATTATATCAAGATGATGCAAGATGTCACATATTCTATGAAAATAGAAAAAACTAGATACGCTACAATCATGAAAAATACAATATCAATGTACTATAAATCAAAAAGAAACTCAGCAGCATCACAATCCTTGGCTGGGTCTCATGCTATACTAATCCTATACAGCAATCATGTAAATATATATCGAGCATTTTCTCTATCTAATCCAGCTACAATATAGTCTACTTTGTCCGAAAAACAAGAACCAAACATGGTTGGAAAAAGAAATCCATGTATGGAACCACCAAAGGTCATTTCTAATCTATCAGTGGGTATCTGCAATAGTAGTGTACAATAGTGAAATGTATTAATCTAGAAGGTAGTCATAAATAAATAATCCAACAATTATTGGCATTCATTTAAAATCATTTAATGTTCATTAATCTACTTAATGTCATTGAATTATAATATAACATAAACCCAACTGATACATCAACAGACTTTATAAAAAAATAAGTGTAGACTGAATCCATGATAGTTCATTATTTTGACATATGTGTCGTATGTAATTTAATTTCAATATATCTTTGGTCCATGACCGAAGTATAATCATTTAATCATATTAAAATAAGGTGTGAGCTCAATGTATTATAATTTTGAATTTTCAAATATAGTACAAGCATAGTGTGTCAGCATTTTAGCATGTATCAATTCCAATCCCAATATATCAAAATTTCAGCATGTATTAGGGCCAAGGCAGGGGTATTAGCATTTCAGCATGTATTAGGGCCATGCCCTGTGTATAATAGTTTCACCATATTAAAAAACACATGTATCATACACTATTTCATGGTTAACAAAATATCATCTCATTTTTTCACATTTCATTTATTATGTAACACATGAAAATTAAACTATGGAATGGATTTAGAATTAAATAACTCACAAGGGAAAAATATATATAACAAGAGTAACATGTGAATTAAACTATCACAAAGATTCATCATCCATACACATATAGAAACCTTTTAATTAAATAATTTCATATTAAACAACCTTTCAAAAGGAAAAAAATCATTCACTTTTAAATTATAGACCAAACGGCTAAAAAATTGTATTCTGAGCGAAAACACACCCATGGGGTTGCACTTAATCTTACCATATAATCCTAAACATGATTTGATTAATTTACTCAATTATATAAATTCATTAGGTATAAAAATGGGTAAAATTATCAATCTAGATACACCATAAACATGGTCGTGTGGCACAACGACACATATAATCCACTTCAAATTAAACAATTTGCACAAGACAACCTACCTTGTTTGAGTATGACTCTCCTCGTACATACATGAATTAAAATTAAAGATAGAGTGGTATAGATATACAAAATAAATATATTTAACGAACATTATATGAAATATTTGAGAATAAAAATTATAAAAAATTACTCATGAGTAAGTGAGAACTCACCGAGAGAATTCGAACAAGACTAGAGGTGATTGATTCAGAGTCTGGATGATCAACCGAGAAAAGGATGAAGTTCAAACACTCCTCTAAGTTCCCCAAACGATCCCACTTTCCAAACTGCATAATTGAAAGTATAATGCATTTTTTATGTAAAAAAAAATAAAATACAGTGTGTGTACGTCTATATACACATTGTGTATATCATTTAACTATTCATTTGGTGGCTGAAAACTGCCGAATTACTTTACAGTTCCTTCTAACATGACTACATGAAATTTAATAAGAAGTACATGGTGTGGAAATTGTTTTTTACTCTTCTAATTAATAACATAACAATACACCATGTATCCCTTTCCTACATGGAAAAACTACCCTTGGTGGTCTTAGGATTAAATGGCGTGTAACCTAGAATCACCATGTGTGACAATATAATCAAAAAACAAGTCTAGTTCTCCATTTTTTCCCAAAAAAACCTCAATGGAAAAAGAAAAATGAAAACCACACCTCAAATTAGGAACTATTTTCTTACACCCTCAATGAAAATATATTATATTCCACAACTTTATAGGAACACCCCAACATTTAAATAGTCCTAAACATAACGTCCCCAATAATTATGAGCAAGTATAGATTAATGACATATGGGAGAAAGTGTATTATTTAATGAATAAATGTATTATGAGTGATTTATTATATATCAAATCATAGTGAAATAAAAATTGGATATTTTGGAAAAAATATTTAATAATTGTTCTCATTTTATTGTCAATTTATGTACAATAAAATTTTCATGGAAAATACTATTTATGGGGGAGTGATTTTGTAAGAACTATGATTCTATTAAAGTAATGAAACCATTATTTATTATTGTTTCCAAAACACAAATTGAATTTTCTTTGAGTAATAATATTATTACTTTTTGAAAATCTTTGTTAATAATGAAATTGTAATTACACAGAGATTTATGATAATATCTTTCATATTTTTTTGAAGTAAATTTTTTAATTGATAAATTCATCACTATAAAATAAATAAAAATTTATAGACAAATAGATTTTCATATTGATATAGAATCATTTTAATAATGGGGAAATAAATTTTGAATCATCTTGGGTGAATTAGTTTAGTGGGGATTTTTATTTCTTTTAATGTAGATGATATTTAACTAAATAGTCATGATTATTGTTTTTAACAGTACAATAACATATGAAATTATTATGATTAAAGAATGAATTAATGATAAAGGAACATTGGTAAACCCAAAATGTATTTATGGTGTAAAATAATTATTGTAATGATATTAAATTTAATTTATAAACTAAAGACCTATATTAGGGAATCAAAATTACATTTTAATAATCAATATTATTTTTGGTTCATTTAATTTAATGTTGGTTTTAGAAGGTTATATTTAATTATTGATTGATTGACCTGATAAATAAACCTATTTGTTAGATAATAAGATTATTATTTCTTTATAATATTTACTATTAAAATATATTTGGAAAAAAGAACAAGAAAATTTATTTATAACACAACAATACCTCATCATCACGTATAAGTACCCCACCAATTCTCCCATTCCAAATCAATCAAAATCCATTGCATAAGAATTACCGCTCATTTACATTTATAAAATACTATATAGATTTTCATATGATATATGGTGTTTCTCTCAATCTATAATAATCTTATTTTATGGAATGGGTTCTTAAAATATTCTCTATCATTAACTTTTCTGTCACTCTGATTTCTTCTCTTCTTCAATTATAAATGAATCTATGATTCATTATTTTAATGATTGTATCATATTATCTTTGATGTCTCAAAATTCCCACTTTCTATATTACATTCATTATCTATAATAATTATAAAAAATTAATTTATTCTTAATCATTTATAAAAGTTTGGTTTTGTAAATAATATTTGGTTTCATAACAATTCAACATTTTCTAGATACAAAAAATTGATATAAGATTTGGATCACATGAACAAAGTGGTGATTTACCAATGATAGATTATTTTTTTATTGATTAATATTTTCCCTATTGAGTCATTGAAATTATTTTATAGGGGGATGGTGAGTATTAATTATTGAATATTTTAACATATTAAAATAAAAAAAAGTAGTGTTATATATTTTATATCACAAATCATGAAATCCCAACTGAAAATAAGACATCAAATAGATGCAAACAATTTATCTTATTTTGACTAAAAAAAGAACACCATATTTTTATAGTCTATATGATTGAAATATTCTATTGACAAATAAAAACTAGTAACAAAAACATCTATTTTGGTGAAAATAATAATCAATAAAAACATTCATGATGGTATATTGTATGAAATATGTGGTTTTGGATTGGAAAAATCCTAAACCAATGATACTACATAATAAAATATAGATAACTCAATTAAAAATGAATAATATAATGTCATATGTTATACAACTCGATGTATCCATATTGAATTTTTAAAGAAAAATATATGTTAGAGATCCATCATGATAATATCAATGGAATAGTAGTAGTAATAGTAATTGAAATAGAGATTGAACATTTGAAAAATCATTATGCCTGACTGTTATGGAACATGAGTTTCCTCGATTGAAAGTTATTAAAAAATTCAATAATGACTAATTGAACAGAAATATAATGCATGGTATTCTTGATCACATGGGTGTTTTTTAACCCCAATCATTGTTACCCACAATTAAGAAATTTATAGTCATGGAATAATATTGATACCAATATTTGAAAATATCTCATAATAAAGCTGTATAAAACAATTCTAAATCATTTCCCATTGAATCAATATGATTTATAGGTATTATAAAATTTTATGTACTACCTGAAACAATGAATATAATCTTGTAGTAAATCAATATATTAAAAATATATGGTAATAATAGATAAAATAATTTTTTAGAAAACTATTACCATATTAATGTATTACTTTAATATAGGCATAAAAATCATTTTTCATTTTAATAATAGGGAACATTTCAAACATCTGTGTAAATATGAGTATCCCATAATCATGAATATTTAAATATGAATTATTTTACCAAAAGCATGAATTCAAATTCTATGAATTTATTAATATAACATCTTTGTAAAAAAATATTATTTCCATTCAAATAAATTATTCCTCCATAAAAATGATTCTATATTTTGTTTACAAAAAAGTTATACATAGAGTGATAAATAGTAAGTCTATAAATATATGTCGTATGTCTTTTGAAATCATATGAATATTATTTAATATGAATTTGAAATAATATAACTTTGAAATAATAAATATATTAATAAATATAATAATAAATTCAAAAATTATAATACATCATATTATTATTTTTCACATTGAACTGTCATTTTTAATGACACTGAAAATCCATTTCATGGAAATTAATATTTCTGTATGACTATAAAATTCTACCCAGAAATTTTTTATACTGGGAAATGAATGAAATGTTTTGTATATATTTGATGAAAACAAAAATACTATAATAAATGTAATTTTCAATGAATGTTTATGGCTTATATCGATAAAAAATTGATTAAGGATTAATTTTTAGAAATAATAAACATAGATAATATATTTTTAACCCCAAAAATCTATTTCAAATAAATAGTACTGTTATCAAAAATACAAATTTTAAATTTGTAAAATGGTGTACATGTGATGTATTTTAATATAGAAATCACTAAATATTGAAAAAAAACACTAACAAACATAATTTCCCAAGTTAATATCTATCATCAAATCAATAAAACATATCCTTAATATTCTCACCCCTTTTGGAAGCAAAAAAATTGAAAAATAAATGTGAATATTTGTTGAGAATTTTGAAATTTATAAAGTATCAAACCAAAATATAAAAGATATATAAACAATTACTTTAATTGATATGAAATAAAATTTAAAACCCACCTAAATTAAAACATATAATTTTTAAAAATCCCAAAAAAATAACTTTTTTTCCCAAACAACATAAGCTATATCTTATAAAAAAATGTTAATTGAAAATTAATAATATGTATAATTAATAAAATTATTTATAAAAATTATTCCATCTTACTAATCCATTAGAAATTAGTGAAGTAAAAGTTGATACATCAAATATTTTCCAAAATAACATTTCAAAGATATCTATATAGAATATATTTTAAAAATATTAATTTGTAATAGAAATTTGAGATTATAAAAAGTAAAAATAAATATACATAAAAAATTAAAATGAAATGTTCTCAAATTTTATTTTCCAAAAATAGTGTTTTAAATATAAAAAACAGTATATTTTAAGTCAAAAATAAATTAGGTAATGTTAACTAATTTATTAATATGACCTCCTAGACAATTTATTCAAACAAATATAATTGTTTTCCATTATTGTTGTATGATATTATAAGGTATTGAAATATTTGATGTATTATAACATAATATAAGAATCTTATCAGTATATAAAATGAAATAAAAATAATAATGTTTTTTTCACAAAATATGAACACAAAATTTAGAAACAAAATTATACTCAACCATATTTATGATTAAATAAATTGAAAAAATATTTTTAAAAATGTATGTATTCAATATTTTACGATGTGAAAGACTCACAATGAATAACTCTCTATATCAAACCAACAAAACCAAAAATCAATATTAGAATAATATTTTGAATCCAAATAGATTTGATTATAATAAAAGAAACAAATATTAATATTTCATTCAATAAATATTATGATTCTTTTAATATCCTAAAATTTTCTCTAATTATGATTATACTTAAATATATCACTCAAACATATTAAAAAATACGAGGTCTAAAATAAATCAATTATATAAAAAATCCTATAACTACATTAAAAACATTATCATTCATAGTTATTATATTTTAATCTATATAAAATTTAGAATTAGTAATCATAGAATTTCTAAAATATTTACTACACTCTAAACCTTACAAAAGTAAAAACTCTTTTTCATATTTATTTAGGCAAAAAATATTCCATCTGTTATTTCAATAATTGGTAGTCTAAAAATTAATTTTCCTTCACCCATAACATTATTATGAAATTAAAAAATCATTATCATGAAAAAGATATCACTAATAAGTTCAATATAAGATTAAAATATAATATTATCTATATAGATTTACACTATAAAAATTGTTTTATCAGAAAACCACAATACTATAACCCAATTCCCATAAAGACCAAATATTTCTGTATATTGATATTACAGAAAATTTTTATTAATATTCATTACATTTCAAAAAAAGTTCCTTAAATTTATAATAGTATAATGACCTTTGAATCATTGAAACATAAAAAACTAGTTCATATTTGAAATATATAATCTCTCACTACGTTTTTTATATCTATAACACTTATTCGAAAATTCAAACACAATATATTTATTCACAACCAAGGGAAAAACATAATAAAGGGTGTTCTCGAATACATTTTATGATTAAGAAATGGAAATAATAAATCATATCATGAGAATATGTGTATGAGGGCATGATCATATAATTTGGTAACCATGAAATGCATATTAAAATCACAAAATTTGGTCATGGAATAATGATTTTAAAATTATAAAACATGAATTATAAGGGAATAAAGCTGAATGATATATAGGATAATATCCCTGGAATAATGAATAAAATTTTGAAGGAAGCTATGTTTTAAAAAAATTGTACTTAATAGTTGAGGTATCATTTCAATGACTATCATATTGCTATCAACTCCCTTCACAAATTATTGTTGTAGCCAATGTTCACTACCAATAATATCTTAGTGGATAGAACCTCTTAATGAATTAGGATAAATCCCCATTTTAGTCATATTTGTCTCATGATATCTTAATAATTACATAAATGATTAGCGGGAGAAATAGGTCCCACATTTCACAAAACTAGAATAATATATTTGTGTTGTTCAATATTGTTCACAATTTATTATATTAGAACATAGGAAATGATATGGGTTTAAAAAAAATTATCACAACATTGAATAATAAAAATAAAAATGTTTTATATTAATATCTCTCATTTATTAAAACATAACCCATTTAAAAACAGATGGTTTCATAATAATTTTATCAAGTTATAACCCATTGAGTATTAAAGGGTTTCATAAAAATTTTCAAATCCTACAACCCATGAAAAAGATCTGTATTTAAAAAATATATAATCATTTAAAAAATAAAACATTAAATGAAATATTTAGAATAAAATCATTGGATAATTTATATATTAAATGATATTTATATCAAAGTATGCCATCATATATGGAAAATGAATTGGAAGGAAAAATCACTTGGAATGATTAATGAGGAAAATTTCCTTTCCTTGAAAACATCATTATTAAAATTAAAATTATAAAAATATTATGGAAATGAATTTATTTTAAAATTATAATCAAGTCATATAATGGATTACCTAATGAAAATTATTAACATGATATTATGGAAATTTTAACCATGACACACGCGATGAAATAATGATACATTTCACATTTTCAGTAAAAGAAAAATATATCTTGTTTTGAAAATGAAATGAAGAATAGATTCACTTTTAAAAAAAAAATTAAAACGTCAATAAAAATGTGTTTAATAATTTTTTTTGGTTATTTCTAAAAACATTTTTTTTAAACATAGTTTTTGAGTAAAAATATTTTCCAACCAAAGAGAGAAATAATTACAATCTTTTATGAAAATATTATTTACCTCTTTTAAGTAAATAGGGAGAGAAAAATAAAGGAAAATAGATATTATCATGAAATATCTATTGGGGAATAATAGTCATGAGTTTAGTTATAGATGGATAATATCATTTCTTCACCAGTATAATTATTATAATCAATCCTAATAATCGATCACATCGAAACAAAGAATCATTACCACTATGGTATCTTATAAATAATAAGTACAATTACTGATTAAAATAAAAAGAATCATTAATTTTAAAAAATTATATTCATGAGATAATGTGTTAACGGTTCTCTATATAATCATGATAATATAATATAGGTTCAATATATAACATAAGTCCCAAAGAAGGAAAATTGGTAGAAAATACCTAACAATAAGTATCAAATCCCATCATAGACATTAAAACCATATGTATAATAAATATATGTGTATTATATTGTGATTATAGAACCATAATATAAATATCTATATATATAAATTATTATATATGATTTAATTATAAAATTTATTATTCTTCAATAATAATTCAATGTTAAAGTTTCATTTTGGTAAATAATTGATTTATTTTTCGGGTATGTTTTTATTTATTATTTATATATCTTTTAATATTATGATGATTCCATAGAATCCATGCTGTTAAAAATGATATAAATAACATATATTTTCAGAATATATTTATTTATTTTAATCTATAAATTTTAGATATAGAATATTATATAACCCATTCTAGGAGATGGGAGGCCATACGTACGCATAAAAACTATTGCCATTTCTTCTATAGGTGAAGAAAAAGAAAGTTAAATATTATATCACTTTACTAGAATCGTATAAAATTTATAAATATCACATATATTTATTATATAAATCCAGTATTACCTTCTAGGTAAATATTGTGTGATAAAATGAATGTATCGCTTCATGAGACGATAGTTCACCATACACATGAATGTCATTATCATATTTTATATAGAATGGAAATAAAAAATTAATATTTGATCATATATTTAAGAAATTATTTTTATGATAAAAATATTATATATATATATATATATTATACATCATTATAACAAACTATTATAGGTGTTGATGGAAGAGGTGTCTTATCGGTTTGTGAGGATGTATCTCACCATACAATTGAGATATATTATCACTGATGATTTGGTGGAGGAGGATATGGATGCATGTCAACATAATAATAAAAAACATATATATGTATATATAATATAATAACTATATTGTATCATCATGTTTTTATAATCCTTCATTGAGGTAGAAGAAGAAATAAAATATAAAAACACATTGATGAAGGTTACCACTTCTTTGGGATCATCCTTGGGTTTTTGCCAAAAACCCTCCTCAGATGGATTTTTTATCAATAAAAGGACTCTATGATAGTATTATAGAATTAGGAAAGTAATTTTATCAGGTATTAGAAAAACCAAAGAGTTTTCTATGTTTGAAGTGGATATGAGAAAGGGTGACCTTATATAAGTGAGATTAGTGACACAGACATAAATTATGAAAAAATGTGTACCATTGATTGTATCCTTCCAAAAGGATATTAAATATATTATAGAAATTATAAGATAATAGGTTTAAATATTTAATGAAAATTTATTTTTTAGTTTTTTTGAGTTATATTATTCATTATCTCTTTGAGTCAACCAAATAATCCCATTTTTACACTAACTATGATAAATAATGTATAATTTTTCTACAATTGAATATAGAAAATATAAACATCAAAATATTAGATAATATAAATATTTTGGTATCAGAATATATAATTCATTTAACCATGTTTAGTTGAATTAAGTTGAAAATTCTAATTTAAAATTAAACCTAAAGTCATAAGGATAAAGTGGTTTTCAAATGAATATTTTTCAAACGATTAGAAAGAATTAATATCAGAAATAAATATAAAAATTATAAAAGTTATCTAAATTTAAATTCATGGATACAATATTGAACTTAATTTAGTTTTAAAACAATTTTATAAAATTAAGAACATCTGAAATTTTTTAAATTAATTGGTAGTTTTAAATAACATCATGTAATTTTCAATATTCATCGAAAATATAATATTTTTAGAAAAATATTCAAAACTGATCTATGATAATTTTTATCTAATTATTTAGAAAATTATGTTTATTTTTTAATATTAAATTTCTAAATGATTTAAAAGTTTATTTATTATTGATCACAGAATTAAATAAAAATCATTTGCTTTGGAAATTGTTTTTTCGAATCTTATAATGTGTTTATCAAAAATTGGATTCTATTTATAAACATGTTCTAAAAATATAAAAATATTATTCAGATATTTTAAATTTTTTTATTCATATTAATTTAACCATGATTTATGTATATGTATTAACGGTTGTGTTTAAATTAAAATTTAAATAGTTTTTCTTGGTTTTTCAGAACTCAATGTATCATGTGATTTATGTTATCGATTATATTTAATATCATATGATAAAATATAAAATAAGGGATTTTATATGACACCACTCTTGAGAATTATGTTTCACTAGTTATATTCTATAACTTTGGAAAAACAACTCAGGATACTTCTGCCACATTTTATCTTTAGTATTGCATGTCGCCTCATTAAATTTTTGGTTTCACCATAAAACATTTACCTAGTGAGTGTCCTTATTTCATATAAATTTTTTATATATAATATAAAATATCGACTTGTTTTCTTTATAGTAATTTTCAATATCTAATGTTATAACCTCTCAGTTATGTATGTATTAATGGTCAGGTTCAAATATTATATGGAGGGATACATGGAACACTTCATGGAATTTAGGGAGATTATCGGGAATTTCCAACCAATAGGCTTCCATACTAATATGGTCAAGATTTTTTTATGAAAGAATATATATATTAGTTACTTTCCATTTCATCCATCATCTTATAATATTCTTCCATTTATAAATTCATTGAAACACCTTATCACCAACATGAAATTATAGATCACCCAAATGATTATCATTATAAACTTGTTGATGAGTTTTTACAACCCATTGGTGTTGTTAAATAGATATAACTATATAAAAACACAATAATGATATATAATGTATCAATATATTTATTTCTCCAAAATTATTCTGGAAAATTGGATATATAAAATAATTTTTAGATAGGGATTCAAAAGGGTCCATCTGAATACACATGTGAAAGATGATGTAGTATGAAAACTAAACTGAATAAAGGAATTGATCCAAAAATACATGGAAATACCAAGAACCAAATATATAAATATCATATAGGGTATTAATTTTTAAATCCATCTAACCTTCAATACAATGATGATACAAAATATTGAAACTCAACTTTATATAAAGAGCTTGTAAAGACTTTTCTAAAACATCAAAGAAAACATTTGATGTCCATTAATTTTAATTTAATTTTGTATTCCATGAATCCTTCAAACAAAATTAATTTACATAAGATAAATATTATATATAGATAAATATTTGTTGATTATGATAATCTTTGTTGATTTTTTAAGGTTATACACTATATCAAATATAACATTTATTCAATTTGACATTTTGGTGTGTCTGATGAAACAATCCTAAGTGTTTTCCCGCCATTCTAATTGTGGTATGAGTAATTGATGTATTTTACTATTAGAATATGGTCTCATAACATTATATAATTGGAAGAGCTTAAACTAGTATACATTCAATATAATGTCTCTTATCATTCCATTCCACTAGAAATACTTTTTCAAATATCTATTCATCTTCATGCTTCTCCTATGAATAGAGAATGAATAACTATCGTGTTATTAAAATAAAACCTAATTAAAATATTGTATGAATTAAAAACATACATGATTATCGAATACTGGTATTCAATCACGATAAATGTGAAATGAAATAACCTTTCTAATTTGTTTATTAGGGCCTCTTTATTTTTTCCTCTATAATCATCAATTTGATTATAGTTGAACATTTAATTGATAAAAATATGTTTTCCCCCCTTAAGTATGAATATATTGATCCATCAATTTAATATCATGAAATATGTTATCTATTTTGATCATTATTATGGATAATACAACATGATAATTTCCATTCAAAGCAATTTCCACAATTTTTTCATTCCAATTTAGATAATATTTTGATTACTAATTATATTAAATAATACATAAATATTTTCTATAGATAATATTACATCCATTATATATTAAAATATAATTAATTTTTTTTTGATAAGTATATTTATAAAATATTTCCCCACAATGATTATGCCTCTAATTATTAAAAGAAACATTTTCCATGGAAAAATCTAAATCATGAGTTGGGAATTTTTTTCTCTTGATCCTTTTATTTTCATGAGTCATAATATATAAAAATGTAATTTTTCCTAAGAATGAATCCTAACCACTTCTTTGATGAATCCCAATATACAAAAAACTATTCTCAACTACATCATAATATAAGAACTAGTAGAATATCTAATATTTTATATATTTCCTTGATATTTTTCACACTCTCATCGGTATGAAGGAACTTCGATCCCATATATCTTAATATGGTGTGTGAATTAGATAGTAGGGATATATTTTACACAAAAAATCAATATTATCAATAAAAAATAGAAATCGTTTAATGTAATTCATCATAGTTGGGCTAGTAAAATGTTCAATAACATTATTATTTTATGGATCAACTGCAATGTAGTCTTGAGAATATATTACCTAAAAATAAATCATTTTGCATCCAATGTTAAAAACTTATAAATTTTTCATACAAAATATATTCTATCATGTCTTTATTTTAATACTCAATGGATCGTTTTTCCCTTCCTTTCACTTGAAATATAAAATAATATTGTAAATAAATTTTATCACAAATTGATCCAGGTAATCTATATATTAAAGCTATAATGATAGTGGGGTAAATGATACGAGATAATGGAATCAGAATATATATATACAGTTTCGATACATTTCATGTAATTTTTTATTTGAAATATTATTTTTCTAGGACCTCAATGGATGATATAAAGAATAAAGGTAAATCTTAGTTAACTATTAAGCTCTACAGAGTAAATCAAACAATTCGTCAATAAGTGGTGGATGATTCCTTTTTGTGATTGTGATAATTATCATCTCCAAAAAGGAAATAAAAAATAAAATAATTATATCTATCTATTTTTACATAGATAACATGTTAGACATAATGAGAAACACATAGATGAAAGAATCCCATTTTATATTTTCAAATCATTTCATCATAAATTCCTACTACTCAGTCAAGGAAATTTAATAAGGAGTATTTTAAATAGAAATGGAACTATGTATGTGTTATATTGAAAAATCAACATCATATTTTGGGAGATGTATTAGAATCATATCTTAAATGGAAACAATAAACTAACACATAATAGAAATATCATTAATGTAATGATTTTATCTAGCCATCAGATATAACCACCCATATTAGGTTGGAATCAAAACCTATAATGAGGATAATATTTCCAAAGAAAGATAATATATTTTATATTGTACTGATAAAAAAACTCAATCTTCTATAGAATATAAAATTTTACCCCCCCCCCTCTGTTGAAATTAATATTTTATTTATGTAGATAAATCCAATCAATGTGATGGATGACATTGAACTCATTCAGAGGAATAATTAAAAGATTTTTTTTATAAGTATATTCGCTAAAATATCAATGAGATAGGAATCATATAATTTATATGTGACCATCCAACCATTGGGATATTTTAATGATAATTTCACATCTAATCATTTCGGATTCTTGTTAACACAAAAAGGTAATTATTTATATATAAAAGTACTGAGAATTATAGATTCGAATAATGAATTATCTCTAATAAAGAGGATGGTTTGTGTAACTTTCACTACATTCTTATCGAACCCCTCAAAAAATTATTGATCACATGATATTTCTCAATTTAACTTATATTAATATGTTTCTTACATTGATCATCAACATTAAACATCATATTTGGTCACTTGTTAGCATAATTCTCCATGTTCGTGAATTCAATGACAGACCTTTTAAAATGTTTATAATGATTACGTTCAAAAATTGAAAAAAATCTTCGATATTTAAAAAATTTCATACTAAATATTTTTATTATGTAAAATAGTCTTTTTGTAAAATAATCATGAAATTTATAGAAATGGAAGATTAATAAACTCTATTAAAAAGAGATGTAAAATTTATTTTGTTTAAATGTTGATTTGATTTATTATTAGAAAAAGGATTTAAAAATTTAGAAAAAGGATATAAAATATTTATATATCTATTTTATGTGAAATTTTATTATATTTAAGAATGATATATTATAATATTTCGTCAATAAAAATCACTGAAATCGTGAAATAAGACTGGCAAACTAATAATTTTCAAACATTTAAAATTAAAATTTAATCTCCCGTAAAGATTAAAGATGAATTGAATCATTATCAATAATTAATAAATATATTTCATTATCAAATTCATCAGTTTAACGGTATATCCAACAGACACAAAAATTAATAACATAAAATATTTCCCAAGTGAGTGGATATTGACAAGAAATACCTTAAATCAAGTTCCAAATCCCTAAGAAGCGACATAAACTATAGTATCATAAATTTTATACTATTATAATTCAATATAATTTTAACATAAATACAAATTATATTATAAATAATCCAATTATAAAATTTTACCATTAATTATAAAAAAACTATTAATTAAAATCATTAATTTTATTTGTTAATTCTTATATATTTCTTGATATTCATAGTTGAGTAGAACCATTCATTAAATAGTTAGTATGGTTTCATAAAATACAAAATTTTAATAATAATATGAATAAAATATATATTAATGATATATATATATATATATATTTATTTATATTGATCCATATGAAGTATAGATAAACATTGAATTACGTTGTGCACGAATACAGTTGAGCATAAATATGCATGAACATTGTTTTAACTTTATGAGTGTTGTAAAATAATAAAGGTAAATATTAATTCAATTTTAATGAATAATTATTATATAATGTATATCATATATACTTATAAATAAAATCTACATTTCCATCAGTTTATAAGATAACATAAAAAGGTATCAAATCATTTTGTGGAGGTGGTTGTCCACAAATTCACATGAGAGACATTATCTTTTTCCAAGAGATAAAAAAGTAATATGGATGACAATATATCATAATTAAATAATTATAATAATATCATAAATATCATATAGTACTACTTAACACTGTCGTACTCCCATTTATGCAAGGTTATGAATGAAGGTGAAGTGAACCACAATGCGTAGGTGATAATAGACACATAATCATGTGTGGTACATTAAATTACCATTTTATGGAAAAGGGAAATAATAATTGTTGTACTATTATCATAATAATATTTATGTATATTACTGATACTTAATTTTTTATTTTTTCGATTAGCATAAAAACATGTGGATTCAAATTAAGAAACAATTTTAAAGAGGTTGGGTAGAATTAATATATATCCTTAGGTTGGCCACCATTAGATATGTTTCTATGGTCACCTAGAATGATATTTTAAAAATTAAATCAACTATAATTCATTTATATAGTGGTTTACAAGTGAATTGAATTGGTTTTGGTCAAGATTTATGGCTCAATATTGTATAATGAAAATAAAGAAGGGTTATCCTTTCAAAACAGAGGGGAAAAACACAATTGGAATATCATAAAGCAGTACTAATATAATAATGAATATATATATATGTATTATTCCAAATTGATTGATATTTTATGTTGGGATGTTATAAGGTCTAAAAATGTCACAAAATAATATTTGGATAATATTAATTGGAAAACATCATTCTCTCTTTGTTTAAACCATGCTGAACCTCTTGTAATAATTACCATAATAAAAACATTTTCAATCATATAGGCTTTATATTTTACCTATATGAATATAATATTCTCAAAATTGGATAAAGAATGATATTTTATAGAATTTATGTTCCTAATATCATTCTTATAATATATTATAATTTTTATAAATAATATTATTATACATTAAATTTCATAAAATATCAATAATTTAATTTTTTATGTAATTAATTTTATTTGGCTTTAAATATATCATGAAAATTTTGGATTTATAATATTATACGTTTCTCAATAAATAATAAATTATTCAAAATTATGAAAAAAATTTGTAACTATAATTTATAACAAAAACAATATTTTTAGTACATTTAAAATTATTTATTTTCATTACCAATCTGTAGGAAAAAGTATTATTCTAGAACTGTATATGTGTATAAGGTATTTATAGCATTAATAATATTTTGAAATAAACTATCATAAAAAATAAACTAATTATACTCAAAAAATTATTTTATATTTATTTATGACATATTATTATCCCTTGTGTGTGTATATAAGAGATATTTTGAATCATGATATTGGTATTTGTTATTTGTATTTTCCTAGAATAAAATATGGATCTTTTTCATGGAAAATTTTACAATTAATTGATATATAACAATAATATTTCTATATGATTTTAAATAAATACATAAAATATATTGAAATAAAAAAACGGTAGCCTTAACACATTATGGTAACCTAGGATATTGCAATTTACCATTTTACCTTGATGAAATTTTTTACAATTTCATCTATCAATAATAAAATAAAATTAAGATGAAATTATTGAATAATATTAATTATTATAAATAAAAATATACAATATATTATATGAAATTCAATATCCCAATGTGGCAGAAAATTCATCTTATAATAAAAGTGAAAATGTTGGTGAAAAACTACTTTATAAAAATTGATATTTTATTTTCAAAAGTATTTTATATCATGTTCATATATAATAGTGATTATAAAGTAATATATTAAATTTGTTTTGAATAAAAAACTATTTTAGAGTTGAATAAAATTCAAATAAAAATGTTTTTTATGCAACAATAAAAATCTTAATAATTTTTTCTTATAAAATTAATATTTTCTACATTCACACTCGCAATTAATTTTTTAAGAAAATTCTGATAAAGAACCCCTAGAAAATAATTATATGTTTGTTTCAAATTTTTTACCATTTTTACAATATTTTATTTTTACAATAAAAATAAATATACAATAATAACCCAGCACAAAATTCTATAAAAACAATTTTTTAATAAATGGTTTTACCAAAAAATGAGATCTTATTTACTAAGTATTGATAAATACATTCATTTTGATTACGTCCATTATACCTATATTTCATATTGTGATTACTAATATTCATTCATTCCAATTTAATGGCTATCTTATAATGATCTATTTAAAAGGAAATATTTTTATATTATATCAAAATTTTCATATAGCTCAGTGTTGCAGGATAGGAAAGATATATAATAATGTAAATTAATTTGAATATAAATATATAATATAATATCCGAGTGTCACATTATACCTCAAGTATAACAATTTTTCATTAAAAATTTATTCACACTGATGAAAATAGTTGAGGATACATTTCCCTCATCACATCCTTGGTATCCTACGTAACATCATTAAATTTATGGTTTCATCATAAAACGTTAAGTACATGTATGGCCAAATTTCATAGAATTTTCTCTCTATGGTCAATAATTTTTTTTTCTTTTCCTTCACAAGATAGATCATTCTATTGTAGTATGAACGTTTAGTTCAGTACATGGTAAGGATATTGAATTTAAATCATTGGGAGAGATATATAAAGAACATTATGAACTTGAGAGATAATATGTGAACTCCAAAAGAGAGAAGTTACATTCTAGATTTGATAAAGAGTTTTATAAATATTGATATATATAATTTTTAGTATTCAGTACATTCAAAATATCATGACCATAGTCAGTTGATATATTTATAGTAATAACTTATAAATAATGTAACGACCCAATATTTTTGAATAGTATACTAACTTACTCTTAATAATTTAATAGAGATGTTAATGGTTAATGCAGAAAGAGGAGTCAATGGCTTCATCCAGTAGACTCGAACCTTATGAATCTCACTTATCAGAGCTTGGGAAGGAGGTGGCATCTTTGGGCTTCGCTTTGGACCAAGCCCAAGCTAAACTCCAGCGTGTCAAGGTAGAATGAAAACGCCTGCGGGAGAAGTTCAAGTTATTAGAGATTACTACTAGGGAAATGTTATATAAGACTCCCTCATATTCTCTAACCATAGCACACCTTACACATAGGTCATATTCTGGTGTAATTAGGGGCTATGTGGCGAGACCGTAGCTTCTTTGTGTAGTCCTTTGGGATCAATAAATTGAGATCTATTCCATTAAATGATGTCTATGAATTTTCAAATGTTCGGATAAATATAGTATCCATATTTTTGAGGAATTTTAGAGAAAGTATATTTTAAAAATGTTTATGTAAACCTTAAATAATTAATGACGTGTAAATATTTTCAAAAAATGGCCTTCTAAAAAAGTGTTCAGTAACGAATATGGAGTCCAATAAGATCAACTTAATTTTTGATGAATAGTAAATTATGAATAGTGATTTTATACATAGGATTAGTAATGTGACCAAATGGATCAGTAATCTCACTTAAATAATGTTTTAATATAATTTAGACACCTTGATTATGTAATGTGATTCAATAAAATGGTTAAATAACGGTTTCATAAATTATTAATCAAGTATTAGTTTTTTCAGGTGAATAGTGTTTTTTATTTAAAAATTTATTTAAAAATATTTAGAAAATTATTTTTATAAAATGGGATTTATTTTTGAACATAGAACATCTATATTATGTTATGGTAATTTTTGGGGATTTTTTTGAAAAAAAAGAATTTTCGATGAATAGTGATAATACAGTTTCTAAGTTACGGGTGTTTAATGACATCATTAAATGTTGTATTAAGTATGTAATCAATATGTTCGACTAATTATTAGTATGATAAGGTATTAGGTGTCCCAATTGGCCAATATCATTGGAAAATAACATGGGAAATCCCATGGTTTTGCCAAAATCACCAATGATGTGTCCCTTGGCCATTAGTGCCTTGTCCCCACACTTTCCCTATAAATACCAAGCCATCCTCTCGTCCATTCGACTCCAAAATAATACTCAACAATGTTCTGGTATACTTAACTCCAAAGGAGTCCTCCCAAGGTGCCCTAAAGCTCCTCAAGGTCCCAACCTTCGAGTTTTAAGAGGTACGTTTAAGGTAAGGGATCCGACCTCTCTCCTTCTTTCCAGGTAATGTCTTTTATGTCATTTATTTTATGCTCCATGTTATTTTGTTGGAGGATGTCTTTTATATTCATCCTAAATTCCTTTTCATGTAAATATTATAGGATATCCCCTCTTTCTCTCATCAATTCTTTTTAATAATGTTTAAGTTCCGCCATTAGGATGCCGAATTTTTAAGGGATTCTTTCACCCTTCTCATTTTTCAAAGTTCTACTTTCATGTCAAGTCATTCAATTTCCATTTTATTATATTGGGGTATGATCTCTATATCTATAATACTGAACTTTTATGTTCATATTATTAGAGTCCCTATTTGATCTCATCAATTCATTTTTGTTGAAATTTAAGTGATGCCGTTAGGCTGCTGAATTTTCATAAGAGAAATCTAATTTTTGTTTTTCTTTCCTGTTTTTCATTTCAAATGATATGTCCTTAAAATTTCATTACCATGTTCAAATAACCTTCATATTCGATCCTTATACCGTTTTATGGGTCATTTATGAATGTTTGACCCATGTCCCCTCTCTTTTCAATGTTTTCTAAAACCACGAAACATAGCCGTTGTGCTGCAGAATTTCCGTCTCAAAATGTCTCTCTCTTATTCTAAGGTTATTTTATTTTATTATGTGAATACTCAAAGCTCTATATTTTATATGTGTATTAACATATATACCATTTTTTTCTATTTTAAATTCTGGTATTTACATACATGAGACTCGCTTTTCCCTTTTAGTGGGTTTAAAGTGACATAAAAATCATTTCTTTAAAGTAGTTTTAAAACGTTATGATTATGAAATGAAACCCATTTCTTTTATTCTATATGGGTTGTTTATGAAATTATTGATGATGATATATTTGGCTCACATGATAATAAATACATGTCAAGGGTGCGCCCAGATATCACTCCAATGCATTGGGTAAAGACTTAATCTCTAGATATATCTATTTTTAACGACGCCTTGATGAATACCCTTGTTAATTTTTAATGACACCTTGGGGATGGACCTTGGTGAAACAGAAATGATTTTCAATATTAAATTTTGTAGGCACATCTTCACGTTATGAAAAAACGTTATTTTTATTATTATATTCCTCATGATTTCTTTCTCATGACTTAATGTTCTTTTCATGACCTTATTGAAGTTTCTCAAGTCCACATGTAAAATGTTTCTCTTGTTTCCCTTACTAGGCCTTCTGCTCACCCCTTCTTTTGATGTCTGTCCCCGGGTTATGAGATGAAGTAATAAACCTAGTATGAACTTAAGGAGAAGCCTTTCAAGTGTTTAATAAGAATGTCTTGTGTAGTTTTCATGTATTATATTTCTGGTTTCCAAGACACTAAACCTTAAAGATCCTTAGTTTTGTGTAATGTAATGAAATTTTATGTTATATATAGGCGGGATGACCCAGTTGGTATCAAAGGATGGTTTAGTTATTTGTGGAAATTTGGATATAAATAATTTAGGAAGAACATTATAGAAAAGATTAAATATAGGAAAACTTCATGGTATTTTGGTAAGTATTGAGTTAGTGGTTTATCAAAAAAATACATCAATGTCTTGATACGAGCAGGTAGAGGCGGCTCTGGAATAGATGTAAATAGGGGTGAAATCCGAAAACACTGCATTGAGCTAGACTCTAACGGGAACTGGTGTACGATAGCGGGCCTTGATGCACTCTTGGTTACAACACTCCTGGGGGATATGTTTGGTTAATCACAAGATTTTTATGAATCATTATGAAGGAATTATAGAGTAATGTAATTGTCTAAGCATGATGTATTAGTTAAAAGATTAATAAATGAAATAAGTTTCTCACTACGGTTTTATCCTTTTCGAAAATGGTGAAAAATAGGAGGAACCACGAAGATGGTGACCGCAATGCATCATGTGCTGACGGCCCTCCGATGGAAGCCAGAATGGAAACATTCATGCGAATGATGAACCAACTGACTCGATTTATGAGTAATAACTTGAATCAAGATGAGAGGCCAATCTCACCACGAAGGGAACAACACTATGTTGAGTTCTTCATGTGTAAACGGCCACCAAAATTCAGTGGATCTACTGACCCATTGGATGCATCACAATGGATGATCTTCATTGAAAAGATCTTTTCTGTACTCCATTGTTCGGAACAAGAAAAAGTCACCCTGGCTATTTAGATCCTAGAGGGAGAAGCTGATCAGTGGTGGTCACTGGTCAAAAACATGATGCCTAGAGGAGAGATGGAAGCTATGGAGTGGGAAGACCTCTAGGTAATATTATTTAATAAGTATTTTCGGCGTTCCATGAGAACGAGAATGGATAAAGAGTATCTCAAGATGAAGCAGAAGGAGAACGAATCTGTCGGAAGCTATGAGATGAACTTCATCCGAATTTCACAATATACCTTTAGCATTGTCAGGGATCCAATTGGGACAGTTGATTGATTTTTCGGTTGACTGAGACCCCATCTGCAAAATAATGTATCCAACTAGGACTACGATAGCTACGAGGAGATCGTGCAGTGTGCAATAAAATTCGAGCTAGAGTTTGGTGAGACATAGTGGTCTCATAAATCAAATGAAAAAAAGAGATTATTAGAGCCTAGTTTAGGGAAGAATTTTGATCAGGGAAGAGGTGAAAAGAAAATGAAACTTACCACATGAATTACATGTGGGAAGAAGCATCCGAGGAACTACTTGATCAGATGTGGCAAGTGCTACAAGTGTGGAATAGGAGGACACATTGCTCGGAATTGTCGTAGTGATGTGAAGCCTCAAATCCCAAACACTAATGATAGAGGAAATATAGTTATGGCCCTACCTAAATTCCATTGCTTCAAGTTTGGATAGCTTGGGCAGTTTTCTAATCACTATCCAAATCCAAGGGCAGTGGAGGGGAATCACCATCAACCTCAGCAAAGGCCAGGGGAGAAAGGTCATGTTTTTGCTATCATAAAAACTAAAGTTGAAGTTCCGAATGATGTGGTGGAAGGTACTCTTGTTTTCCTCTCAAAACTATCAACTACATTGTTTGATTCTGGTTCTACACATTCCTTTATTTCCACCATGTTTTCAAATAATATATAATCAATTCCCAAACTTCATGAGGTGGAGTTGTCAGTCAAGGCTCCAAGTGGGATTATCCATGCATCAACAATGTTTAGAGACTATAGTGTTTACTTTAGTGAGCGCAATCATATCACAAATCTATAAGTCATTCCCATGTTGGAATTTGATTTTATACTAGGTATGGACATGCTCTCAATGTATAATGCTAAGATCAAATGCAGAAGTAAGGAAATCTCAATAGTCTTGAATGAACAACCTAAAAAAATCTTCCAAAGAGAGATATCCCGAACTGATCCCTATCTAGAAACATCTCTTATTGATTTATTTGTGGTGTTAATCATTTATGATGAGGAAGGAAAAGGTAGTATACTAATATAAGATGTTCCGATTGTTCAGGAATACATGGATGTATTTCCTAAGGTGTTACCTGGACCTCCCCCCAGAAAGAGAGGTAGAGTTCTCCATTTAAATCATACCTAGATCTCAACCGATATCAAAGAACCTGTATAGAATGGAAAATGTGGAGCTATAAGAGTTAACGAAACAACTCCAAGACTTGATGGAGAAGGGGTTTATCCGACCGAGTGTGTCTCCTTGGGGAGCATCAGTTCTCTTTGTGAAGAAGAAGGATGGATCAATGCGGTTATACATTGATTATAGAGAACTAAACAGGATCACAGTGAAGAACAGATACCCTCTTCTAAGAATTGAGGATTTATTTGACCAACATCATGGAGCTCAATTCTTCTCCATGATTGACCTTCGATCTGGTTATCATCAACTAAGGGTGAAGAAGGACGATATTCCAATGACCGCCTTATGATCAAGATCTGGGCATTATGAGTTAACTCTTATGCCCTTCAGCTTAAATAATGCTCCTGATATTTTCAAGGATTTGATGAATAGAGTCTTTAAGGACTACCTTGATAACTTGGTGGTAGTTTTTATTGATGATATATTGATATATTGAAAAAGTCATGAGGAGCATGAAGATCATCTGTGGGTTTTTTTGAAAACACTGCGGAAGGAGAGGCTCTTTGGAAAGTTCCAAAAGTGTTCGTTTTGGTTACATCAAGTGGATTTCTTAGGGCACATCATAAACAATGAAAGAATCTCGGTTGACCCTGCAAAGACAATGGTTGTGGAGGAGTGGCCTCAACCCAAAATAGTAACTGAGATTCATAGTTTCCTTTGTTTAGCGGGATATTATAGGAGGGTTGTGAAAAACTTTTCATGGATTTCTAATCCACTAACCATGTTGACATGAAAAGGGGTTAAGTTCGTCTAGACAACGGAATGCGAGGAATGTTTTCAAGAGCTGAAGAAGAGATTGGTTATTGCACCTGTGTTAACACATTCCTCTATCGATGTAGGATTTGTTATTTTTAGTGATGCATCTATGAAAGGGATTTGGTGCGTAGTCATGAAAAATGACAAGGTAATTTATTATTCATATCGATAGTTGAAGATTCATGAGCAGAATTATCCCTTTACCTAACCTAGAGCAAAAAGTGGTTGTTTTTGCTCTAAAGATATGGAGGCACTATCTTTATGGGGAGAAATGTGATATATACACTAACCACCAAAGTATAAAGTATATTTTCACATATAAATAATTGAACATGAGACAAAGGAGATGGTCGGAGATTATTAAAGACTATGATTGTTCAATTCATTATCCCCCGAGATGAGAAAACAATGTCGCAGATGCGTTAATCATGAAAGAGCCTATTGTTCTGGCAACAATGAGGATCCTAATAGAACCCTTGATTAATGACCTATTAAAAATAGACATAGGAATTGTAAGATAAGGGAAATCATATACCTTATCCCAAATGATTTCTCAACCTTTATCACTAGAGAAGATTAATATGGCTCAAAAAGAAGATCCTTTGCTGCAGGAGAAGTTCGAGGCTGTAAATGTTGGGATGTTCCCTAATTTCAATATTGATCAAGAAGGTGTATTGAAATTACATAAAAGACTATGTGTTTCATCTATTCCGGAGATAAAGAAAGAACTGATGGATGAAGCTCAAAGCTATACATTATCTATACATCCGGGAAGCACTAAAATGTATAGATGCCTTCGTGATCATTATTGGTGGGATAACATCAAGAGGGAGAATGCTGATTACACTACAAGGTGCCTGGTGTGTCAACATGTAATGGCATAATGACAACTTCCTAAGGGGTATTACAATCGCTACCCATACCAGTATGGAAGTGGGATAATATCACTAAGGACTTTGTAATTGGTCTCCCAAAAACATCCAATGAAAAAAATTGTGATATGGGTTATTGTGGACCGTCTCACCAAAACTGCCTATTTTAACTCTATTCGGGAAGATTTCTCTCTAGATCAACTTTCCATGATATACATAAAGGATGTGGTAAGGGTGCATGGGGTACCACTATCCATCATTTCTGATCATGATCCAAGATTCACATCAATGTTCTGGAGAAGTATTCAACATGCTCTGAATACCGAATTGTGTTTTAGTACAGCCTATCATCCTCAAACTGATGGCCAATCTGAAATGACTATTTTGACACTCGAAGACATGCTGATTTTATCCTCAATTGAATTTAAAGGTGGATGGGACCAACAAATCCCATTATTTGAGTTCCCCTATAACAAAATCTCTCATTCGAGTATTCAGATGGCACCCAATGAAGCTCTGTATAGAAAGCGATGTAGAACTCCTACTTGTTGGGATGAAATTGGTGACAGAAAGATTCTTGGGCCTGATCTTGTGCAAGAGATGATAGAACAGGTTCATTCCATCCAACAACACATAAAGGCTGCTCAGAGTCGGCAGAAGAGCTATGCTGATAACTGCCGAAGGGACTTGGATTTTGATGTTGGTGACAATGTCTTCCTTCAAATTTCTCCATGAAAGAGAGTCATGCGGATTGGGAAGAAAGGGAATCTCAGCCCTAGGTACATTAGCCCCTTTGAAATCCTTTATCGCATAGAATAAGTGTCCTATCATCTAGAACTTCCACCGAACCTAGCTCAAGTTCATGATGTCTTCCATGTATCTCACTTGAGGAAGTACATACATGACCCTTCGCATGTTCTGAACCCAGAGGTGGTAAAACAGGAACCTGACCTCTCTTATGAGGAGCTTCTAGTGGAGATCATAGACGATTGAGACAAGGTTCTATGGAACATGACTCCCCACCTTGTGAAAGTGTTGTGGAGGAATCATACATATGAGGATGCGACATGGGAGCTTGAGGAAACAATGAAGCAAAAGTAACCCCACCTTTTCGACTAGGCCTCATGTATAAAATTTTGGGTACAAAATTTCTTAAGGGGGGAAGAATGTAATGACCCAAACATTTTGAATAGTATATTAACTTACTCTTAATGATTTAATAGAGATGTTAATGGTTAATGCAGAAAGAGTATTTGATGGCTTCATCAAGTAGACTCGAACCTTATGAAGCCCACTTATCATAGCTTGGGAATGAGGTGGCATCTTTGGGATTCTCTTTTGACCATGCCCAAGCCAAAATCCAGCGTGTCAAGCTTGAACGGAAATGCCGACGAGATAATTTCAAGTTAGTAGAGATTACTTCTAGGGAAATATTATCTAAACCTCCCTCAGATTCTGTCACCATAGCACACCTTACACTTAGGTCATATACGGGTGTTATAAGGTGCTATGTGACTAGACCATAGCTTCTTTGTGTAGTCCTTTGGGATGAATAAATTGAGATTTCTTCCTTTAAATGATGTTTATGAATTTTCAAATGTCCTTATAAATATAGAATGAATATTTTTTATGAATTTTAGAGAAAGGATATTTTAAAAATGATTATGTAATCCTTTAATAATTATTGATGTGTAATTATTTTCAAAAAATGGTCTTTTTCAAAAGTGTTTAGTATAGAATATGGAGTCTAATAAGATCAACTTAATATTTGATGAATAGTAAATTATGAATAGTGATTTTATGCTTAGGATTAGTAATGTGACCAAATGGATTAGTAATCTCACTTAATGAAAGTTTGAATATAATTTAGACTCCTTGATTAAGTAATGTGATTCAATAAAATGGTTAAATAACGGTTTCATAAAATATTAATCACGTATTAGTATTTTCACGAGAATAATGTTTTTTATTTAAAAATTTAATTAAAAATATTTAGAAAATTATTTTTAAAAAATGGACTTTATTTTTGAACATAGAGCATCTATATTATGTTATGGTGATTTTTGGGGATTTTTCTGAAAAATTTGAATTTTCGATGAATATTGAAAATACAGTTTTTAAGTTATAGTTGTTTAATGACATCATTAAATGAAGTATTATGTATGTAATCAATATGGTCGACTTATTAATATTAATATAAGGTATTAGGTGTCCAATGTGGCCAATACCATGGGAAAATACCATGGGTATGCCCATGGTTTTTCCAAAACCACCAATGAGGTGTCCCTTGGCCATTAATACCTTGTCCCCTCACATTCCCTATAAATATCAAGCCATCCTCTCATCCATTCGACTCCAAAATCATCCAAAAACGATGTTATGTTCTCATTACATCCCAAAGATTCCTCCTAAGTTTCCCTCAATCCCCTCAAGGTCTCAACCCTCGTGTTTTAAGAGTTACGTTTAAGGTAAGGGATCCGACCTCTCTCTTTCTTTTCAAGTAATCTCTTTTATGTAATTTATTTTATGCTCCATGTTCTTATGTGGGATGATGTTCTTTTATATTCATCCTACTATCCTATTCATGTTTTTATGAGGATATACCCCATCTTTCTCTCATCAATTCGTTTTAAGAATCTTTATGTGGCACTGTTAGGCTGCCGAATTTTTAAGGGATTCTTTCACCCTTCTCATTTTTCAAAGTTCTAGTTTCATATCAATTGTTTCATATTCCTTTTTATAATTTTGGGGTATGATCTCTATATCTATCATACTGAACTTTTATTTTCATATTATGAGAGACCTTATTTTATCTCATCAATTCATTTTTGTTGATGTTTAAGTGACGTCGTTAGGCTGCTGAATATTCATAAGATAAATATAATATTTGTTTTCCTTCCATGTTTTTCATTTAAAATTGTATTTCCTTAAAATTTCATTACCATGTTCATATATCCTTCATATTCGGTTCATATACTGTTTTATGGGTCATTTATTATTGTTTTAACCATGTCCCCTCTCTTTTCAATGTTTTCTAAAACCCTGAAACATAGCTATTATGCTGCATAATTTCCATCTCAAAATGTCTCTCTTTTTCAAAAGATCTTTTATTTTATTAAGTGGATACTCAATGATCTCTCTTCTATAGGGTAATTCACATATATATCAAGTTTTTATATTTTAAATTATCAGATTTACATACATGATTCCCTTTTTCCCTTTCAGTGGGTTTAATGTGACATAAAGATCATGTCTTTAAAGCAGTTTTAAAACATTATGATTATGAAATGAAACCCATTTTATTTATTCTATATGGGTTGTTTATGAAATTATTGATGATGATATATGTGTATCACATGATAATAAGTACATGTCAAGGGTACGCCTTGATAGATCTTCAATGCATTGGGTAATGACTTAATCTCTAGAGATGCCTATTTTTTACGACACCTTGGTGAATAACCTTGATAATTTTTAATGACACATTGGGGATGGACCATGGTGAAATAGAAATGATTTTCAATATTAAATGTTGTAGCCTGATATTAAAGTTATTAAAAAGGTTATTTTTATTAGGATATGCCTCATTATTTCTTTCTCATTTCCTAAAGTTCTTTTCATGACCTTATTGAAGTATCTCAAGTTCACATGTAAAATGTTTCTCCTGTTTCCCTTACTGGGACTTCTGCCCACCCTTTCATTTGAGGTATGTCCTCAATTTATGTAATGTAGTAATGAACCTTGGATGAACATAAGGATAAGCCTTTCAAGTGTTTAAGAAGAATTTTTTATGTTTTTTTGATGTATTATGTTCCTTGTTTCCAAGACACTAAACATTAAAGATCCTCAGTTTTGTGTAATGTAATGAATGTTTATCTTATATAAAGGCGGGATGCCACAAATAACATCAAACTCTCAATATAAATGATGATTGTAAACATAAGTAGTTTTTAAACATTTATCATCTAATAGTTTCTATTGATTGGACCTAACATTATCTACCATTTATTATTCTAAATTTGCTCCCAATAGATTTTATATTCTATCTTAATCACAACATGTTGGAGTTTTTTTACTTCCTTATATAAAGGGATTCATAATAATCCATCTAAATTCTTGAATGAATACTATTTTTATATGAAAATTCTACCAAAGAATGGTGTTGATGATACCGCACAATTGAAATCTATATATAATGGTCTTAAAATGTATTATTTAGTTTTAATTGAACTATCCGAATTTATATATTTCTTATGATGATATGAAAATTTTGAAACACAACCATGTATCCACCGGATTCCAGAGGGTTCCCATTTACATTTAGATAACCCCTTAATTATTATTAGACACAATTATTAGTAGTACACCATGACATGTAATAAATTATTTAATATAAAAAAGAATAATTTAATCAAGAGATAGAAAATCTCTATTCTGGATATATTGGGTTGATTTTATATGGATATACACTACAATCCAAATAAAATTATTCCATTTATATATTTCGGGGGAGTCCAATGATGGAATCCAGGGTAATTTTTTCTCATTTACATTGAGTAAGGAGTAATATTTTTAACATCTGTTTATATATTTATCTTTCCTCCACAAAATTTTGAAACATTTATGCTCATGAAATATTCCATCCAATATCCCTTTTCATTTCACCTCTCCCAAAACAATATTTAAAATATTTATTTGTATTCATAATTAATAGAATTGTTGATAATTAGTAATTATGATAAGAATCCAATATCATCTTATTCATGTATCTTATTAACTGTACAATTTCTCTATATTTGATCTTTATAATTCAGTATGATCATGGTTTTACTAGATAACAATCATTACAATCATTAATAACTTGAAATATTCCTTATACACCTTCTCAATCATCGCATGGATGAATGGTTGAGAATTCATCTTGGAAGATAATATCTATTACATTACCTCACTATAACATGAACTAAATTATAAAAATCATCAAATATTAGTTCTCGTTCATAATCCATAAAGGAAAAACTATCCAGGCCTTTCTATCTCATAGGATCAGTCACATTGTTCACTTTCTTAGGGTTGTAATGTATGGAGTAGTAATAATTGTTGATCAACTGAAACCATCATCATTGGAGAATGATGGCCACATTGTCTAATAATATATAACATAATAATTTGTGATATATATATATTTATCATGTCATTAATTATAGTGATAATTCCCTTGTATAGGCAATGAAAAAAATTATTACTGCTACATAGAAATATTGAATTGGATAATTTTTATCACACTTTTTTTAATTTTAGAGAGTAAAATGCTATAAACAGTCTATTTTGTGTATGGATATATCACATTCCCTTAGATTATGAATTTATACATTTCTAATCACTTTTTCTCTATAGGTTAGAGTATACATAGATGTACTAATAAAAATTATCTTTATTTAATTTAAATTGTCCCCACATTCATCATTCCATAAAAACACAACCCCTATTGAAAAACTGTTAGTTGAATAGATAGTCATGATAAATATCTCACCATGTGTTATTAGAATATAACAAACCTAATAATGATATGAAATTTAGTTTCTATGGTTGGTCTCAACCATTACTCAATCACCTCAATGTTTTGGATAAAAACATGTAAAAATTCATAATTTCTAGAGTTTCATTATGGTTCCCCAATCCTTTTCATTCGATTTACCATTTTTCTATAATTGAATATAAAAAATATTCCATTATCCATAATGACTAAAAGCCTAATTTTTGAGGGTAGGTGATGACATGGAGTTTCAATCTCAATGATTATTAGGAGCATACATAGTCTAGAGGATTGGTGGTCATGCTCATTACATAATTTTGAATAGAATTATGTCATGATTAGAAATATCTTAAATATTTATTATATGTTGATGAATCATTCCCTAGAAATGATATCGTACTTGATACCCCTATTATAATTCCTCGATCAAAACCATGTTTTAATGAGTACAACTTTGTGGGTCACATGTTTTCCACTATTTTTTTTATTATGATCTAGTTTATTGAAATATTTTATAATTTTAGAGTTTATCACTATACAAGGAGGAAGATTGTGTCTTCAATATGGGACTGAACATTCATAAGGAATCATACATATCCTTTGGGAATATAAATCAAAACCCACATAGGTCATATGACATAGTTTATAAACATATGAATAGATTATAACCTATTGTTTACCATCATATGGAATGTAATAAAATGAGGGAATATGAATATTGAGTATATGTCCTAATGCATCATGAGGAATTATATATATCATAAGATTATTTTACCTAGAGTTCAAATACTTCATCATAAAGGCATATATATCCTGAAATGTGAGATTTAAGAGGCCCTAAGTGGTACGTATACATTTATCGCTTCCTTGAACTACATCATCAGGAGCTTGAACATATGAGAAAATATGATATATAATTGTAATTAAAACCAAATTAAGGAATATATTGGTGGGGGATACATCATGATATTGGTTCAGTCATATCTAGTACATAAGAGCAGCTGAGTCATTGTTAATGTGCGAAACAAAAAATAGTGGAATATTGGTCACATCAGACGAGAGAAAATATGCAAGAGGACTACAATCTATGGATTTACATATATTTTTTACTAGTAATATTGTGAATATGGCATGGATATCAGGCCATAGGTTAGGATTTTACTTATAATTACAAAAATTAGAGTCAATGTATTTCAGCATATCCCAAACCCGCTTATGGGATTATTGTGCTTAAGGTCATGGTAATGGAATAAACAAAATAATAATCCTTTTTATTAATCCATTTATCATTTTCTAATATATGTGGATGGATTCAAGACCAATATGAGGGTTTGGGACCTATAACTTAGTTTTTTTTTATTATGGAGGGTTTTACACAAAGGTGGATTCCCATGTCACATATTCATTCTCTATAATTTGGTAGATAAAGAGAGTTGATGAACATGAATGGTCAATCAAATATGTATATAAGTAAGGGTGGATACATTTTGTGTATGAAATGAATATGTATTAAGGAGTGTATAATCCTATCCCATTAAGGATACAATCTTATGATGGGGGTGTCTGGTCAATGTCCCATGCTTAGAGGTTCACATTTTATATGTACAAGTGTATCTTCACGATAAGGCTATAATTTCCAAGGGTTACTGATTAATAGGGATGAAATATCTGTCAGTGCCTTCCTCAAAAGTACAAGGGTGTATACTTGGAAAGGATGACACTTCCATGGGTATTTTTGTGACATTTAAATGTGTGTCTTACTAGAAAGGATGACATGTCCAAGGATCATCATGTGATCGATCCCGATATGTTCAAGTTTATTCGCATGACCTAATATGTCATGTGTGTGGTTCCTCACAGGACCAATTCATTCAAGTCCGGATTTCTTCCTATGATAGAAGTTTATATGCCAAATGTGCTTCACATGATCGAATCTGATATGCCTAGGGTGCTTTACATGACCTATGTGGGATTGTCTTGGATGATTCATGTGATTGAAGAGGACATGTGCATGTTTTTTAATGTGAATGATTATCCAATATAAATGATTATTACATGATCAAATAATACATTTCCAATGTTCGTTTTATGTTCAAAGAAGCAATTTATAAGGTTCTTTGTGTGGTCAAGGATGACATGCCGATCAGATTCTGCATGATCATGGAAGATGTGTATGTTGATTTCCAAGGGGATTTATATGATCAATGATGATATTTACAATGTTGTTCTTATTATCCAAACTAAAATTTCCATTTTTATTTTCATCATAAAAAGCAGAAATATAGAAGGTTCTTCACAAGATAAAGGATTAAATGTTCGTGGTTAGTTTCATGAAGAAAGCATACATGTCTAGTTTCATTCATGTGATCAATGTCAACATGTACAGGGGACCACAAAGGCATTGTGTGTACAGTGTGGATTAATGAGATTACAAATTATTAAGGAAGTCAATTGATAGTATTTTATGAAGATGTCTTGGATACCACACATGAAAAAGGGTTCACATCCAAGGGATGTAGTTATATGTTTTATGGTATCATGATATATCTTCAAGGAAAATGATATGTATTAAAGGACAAATGTCTGACCATGGTATTATAATAATGTGTTCACAAAAATTTCAACATAATATATCATGAAATTTCATCCTGAAATGGTGTAAAGAAATCAAAATATCATAACAGAGTCAAGTGATGTAGTCACATTATGGGAGCTTACAGACATATATAGGGTTCTTTCTTAATGTCTAATAATTGAGCCACAAAAATAGATTATTTCTCATCATTTCTACATGAATTATTTTTTGCGTGGTCATAGTAGGGAATATATCTATTGGATCATAAATATTGAAAAATGATCAATTAAGAAGATTGATATAGGGTCATCTGACTACATGAATGAGGGTGTCAACATGAGGGTGTCACAATATGTTCTATTGACCAATTGAACACATCACCTCAAAGTGATATTCCGATAGATTATCATAAAAATGTCTCATATTTACATAGTAAATCATCTCATAGTGATTTATCCCAATCTATCTCCAATGATATATTCATTCCTCCCTCTCAACTATCATTCATCATCTATTTCTTGTCTAATGGAAAGATAAGTGTTTACATATGAAATTTTAGCTAGATAGATAATCCTTCTTTTAGCAATAAGGGTCCCCATTAGCTGGACTAATGTGGTGGAGATATTTAAAATATATTCATTGAAGGAAGAATATGTTGTAATATAATAGTTTCATATGGTGAGATGATTGAAAATCACTAAGGCTTCACATGAAAAAATCAAGGGATTCACATGATGAAAACATTTTCATGAGTTAGATTCATGCAATGAAAGGGATTTGATTTAAGCGGTTCCCATGATCACAATCTAGGATCTTTTTACATTTCAATGGATTTTTAAAAGTGAATCTTCAATTTATACATGTTAAAAAAATATAAATGTTGATTTTTATTGTCATGAAACATATTGTATTTTTTATATGAAGTTTCACTGGTTTCAAAATAGCTTCACATTATTGTCATAATTTTCTCTCGTGATCCTTATTATCTACTACGATAGATTCAATCTGTTTATATGATCCAAATCGCATGATGTCTCTCTTATTCAAATCACAACATTTACACTATCTAGCATATGTCTGACTTATGTATACTCCATCTAATTGGGATGAAGAAAACATAAGATTAAGAAAAAGGAATTAATTGGTGGATCCATCGGATTAAAATGTGTAAAAGGCATAAAACTCTTATAAAGGATACATGCATATTTTTTCATGTGAGATATTTAATATATGCAATGTTTTCATGATCAAAATCATGCAATCTCATGATCTATGAAACTATAATGATAAAATTTGGAATATCTGATGATTATTTTCAGTCAATCATGACATGGTATTATAAAATAATTCATAGGATCTGATACTATTTCATTCACAAACACTACAATAACATCAATATTTGCTGGTAGAAGTGAATTTCTATTTTGGATATCTAATGTCTTAGTAATATTGATATTGGATACACGATTCACCAGATCCACAATTCATCAACTCATGGACTTATGCGATATAGGATGGTGTTAATGAGATGTCACTGGTAACCATTATCATGTATCTATGAAAAATTTGATATTCTGACATTGGATCAGTGATTATCTGTATTCATTTTTGTGATCCCCTATGAATCATGTGATTAATTCAAATGGGGAATTGATTAGATTCAAGTGATGAATTATTTTCTCTGAAATAATTACGTGAATGAAAAATAAAGTATCATTTCTTGAGTAGCGATTAAAAAAATTCCCTTTAATGTATCTTTTTGATCATGTGTTCAATTAGGAGCTTGGGGCTGAGCGGACATTAGTTGTCTCATGAATTTGAACCAGCGACATTAGAGAGTTATCTAGGTTCATGATAGAGATTAACTTAGTGTGAGATCAATAAAATTAGATGATATGATTTGAAGACAAAGGTTATATATATATTTTTATTGTGGTGGAACATTATAAAATTAAATTCATTCCCCAAATTGGTTTTTAGATGGATGTTATATGAATAATAATAATAATATTTTATTTTTTTCATCGAGAAGATAGATGGGTTTAGTATCCACAACACTAAAACCATGCCCTAACCATCTAGACTACACCGAACACGCTTTCATATGCACTTGTAACAAGATTTGCGTGCACTTTCCCATTCCTAGAAAGTTTTATGGTCATCCAAATCCTTGTTTCTATAATGGATGGCTATGTTATCTATCGAGCCAAGGATGATGTAACTTTTACTTGTTTTTATGATTGAGTAGGTTATCCAGCTATCCTTATTAGGAAATTTGATTACCTAAAGGTTTTCTAAAAATAATTTATAATAAAATATAATTATATTTCATGAAATTAGGTCCATAATTACCACCATAATAAAAATAAAACCATGATAAATTTTTTATTCTATAATAATGAATCATTTATGTCTATTATGAAAATAATATTAGTATTTTTTTCATTCCCCATAAAAATCATGAATATCTGATGAATAATTTTTTACTATATAGTTATGGGTGAAAAAAATTCCACACCCCATCAAAAAGTATTAAATAAGAATAATATGATTCAAATTCTTGTCTAAACCAATATCAATGTTTTGTGTACATGACCATATCATCAAATTTCATTGTGGAACCAATATGGTATAATAATATTTTGTTTATTTAGGGATTTAGAGAACCACAAAGAGGGTAATATGAAATCAAGGTTCTTGGGATTCCTGATAAGTTTTGATTTATTTTTTCTAGATGAATAATCATCCTATGTCATTGTGTTTAACACAAGAATATGTGCATCATCATGAAAAGTTATTATATATTTAGAATATAAATAAAATCGAATGATTATAATGGGATAGGGATGGAATTTTATTTCTCACTATATCCATGATAGAGAACATGATCATTAATACATATTTAAATGGAATTGGGGTCAATATTTAGGTATTTATGAGATGAAATACATCTATTTAGATGAAAATATTCTATAAATAAGATATATTCAATAATTGAGAACTCTATAAGAAAAAATCCTATGTAGATATAGCTCACACATATAAAAGGGGATATATTTCCCTTATGAAAAAAAATCATATTTAGTGACTGGTGCTTCAGTGGGGATGATACGTGGATATGGGTCATGCTGGTAATTTTAGGAATCATTGATTATTCCTCTCTTACAAAAAGTTTTATCATAAAATTGGTCAGGTACCGTATAGTTTCAAGACTTAATTTAACTAGGTACCACAAGATGGGTCTCAATGAAAGGATAGTGAGCTAATTTTTTCTTAAACTAGTTGACCAAGAGAGAATATATTTCTTTCCATCGGATATACGGTGGTCTCTATAAATCTTATATATCCTATTTTTTAAAACTACCATTCAATTTTTTTTTGAGGTAGAGTATTAGTTGTTATGGAATCATCATTTTCTAAGGCCAACATTTATGTGATAGTAGCATCAAAATTATTATGCCTGATCAATTTCATAATTGTGGAATGTTTCCTATATCACCCAATGTGTTTGTCCATTGAATAGACACCCTAAATTTTACCAATTATACATTATTTTGGATTCAAATTTGAGAGTGGTGTGTGTCTTTCTTTTGGATGATAATTTTTTAAAAATCAGACCACTTGTGTGATGAAGGTTAACATCTTCCTCATTGGATTACATATTTCTGTTTAAAAGTGATTTTATCATGGAATTAAAATTTATTTTTATGAACGATGTTTATTAGTAATGAATTTATACACTGAAAATGGTTGATAAGATGATTCTGGATGATTATTAATGATGTTTTTAGGCATCTTGTATACTTTTGTAGATGATGAAAGATGGGTATTCATGAAGGGTTCATAAACTAGACATACATGATGAGACAATTATGTATTGGAAACCATGATGGGTTTATACACCCATATAGTTTCTCAGAAGATGATGTATGGGAATTCATAACTGTTTTTTTCATCTTACATCTATTATTAAATGATGAGGGATAGATATTCTTGAAGTATTCAAAGACCCAACATCTTTTCATAGATAATTAAGGATGTCTATTCCTAAAGGGATAAAAAATACCACAATAGTTTTTAGATAGTTTAGTATTGGTATTAATGTAGGGTTTATACAACCTATATCCTTACTATGACTTGCTTAGGTGTATGCTAATATCATGGGAATCATGTAAGACATAATTTGATAGTTTTATTATAGGTTGAGTAAATTATAAAATATAAATATATAAGTTAATAGGAATTGGAGAAATGTGGGTGAAGATAAACCATTAGAAATGGACCCAGACTATATCCCACATAGTCCCAAAAATTAGTCCATGATTTAAGGGGTGAATCTAATTTTGGATAGGAACATCTCCTATGCACAATATATTCAGAATTTTGTTATTGGGTAGAGAATTTAAATGCAGTCCCTTCATGTTTACAGGTCCATCTTAAAATTTTTCTATAAGATAAAACAAGGAAAACATGAACTCATGGTCCAAGGTGTTCTTGCAGAATGATATCTTCTTGAATAGTTGGTTTTTGATAATTCCAATATAATATATTCAAAGATATTTCAAGAAGTGTTTTTGATTTATTGATTTGAAAATCAAGATGTAATTTACATTATTTTATGTAACAAAATGAAGAAAATAAATAGGATATAGAATTATTCATGAAATTCATTATTTTAGAATGGGTACAATACATGGTGAAATATTTTCAAGGATATCAAATTCAATTGAATAATATAAATATGGGGATGATAAACCATTTTATCCACCATATTAGGGTCTCATTAAAATATAAGATACTTGGTACATGTCAATCGGAATTAATAAAGAAAACTTAAAGCATATTTAGTTAGAGAAATTAATCATTGAGATATGTGGGTCCTTTCCCCGAGGACCAAAACATCTACTTGGAAAAAGATCTTTATTATCGTGTTATTCTCTAACGAGTCCAAGGAAATACTTTCAGACCATTCATCCCTTGTAGAAATATAATATAGGGGAGGATAAATATAAATGACATTAGTCTATCATATTTCTAGATAAGTTCATAAAATTAAGGGATTTGGGGGTTTCATCATATAAATAAGTGAAATCCATGTGTTTGGTTGAAAATGTAATTTTTATGAAGGGTTTAATAATAGTAATATTAATTCTATATTGTACTAAATGCATTATAATTTCATGTGGTTATGGTAAATCATCTCTATGAATTTTCATGGACCAGGGGATCTAGTGAGAATATCTAGACTTCTAATAGGTCCAAAATATTGTCACATGGATAAGTGTTCATTTTTTTAGAATATATCTTTTTAAAATGATCTAATTCTATTGGGATAATAAATTGTGGTATTATTTTTCATTTAAAACATCCTTTATGAGTATTCATCCTAGTTAATATTATACATATTGTAGTAATATTTTAGTGTCTTATAATTTTCATCATCAAAGGATAGTGTTTGAGGTCAAACAACATTGACTGCAATAAATACGATCTATGTCCATGATACATAAGGACTTGGTATCAGTGGAAAGTCATGCAATAGATTAATTAAGAATAAATAAATCTACAATAATCAAAAATCATTTTTATAAGGATATGATAATTTTTTATGACATAGCTCCTGGTTCTTGGGACATGAGTAATGATCTGGGAAAATCATATAGGGGAATATCAATAATTAGACTGTGTTTTTGAGATCCACACTAATGATGTAAGGGATCAAAATGATTATAATTCCCTTCATGTTGGGAAAATATTCCCCTTGTTTATGATATTAAGACACTTATACAGAATCAAATCTTAAATCGTCAAATAAATAGATCGTTTTACCATTAGAAGGGATGTGGAAGGATTGTGGAATGACAAGGTGCTCCTGAAAATATTTTTGATTTGTATATTGGGTTTCATAAAATAGGATGAATGACACCCAAAATATAGTTGAATAATGTGAGTCTCTTTTTTACATTGAAAATTAGATATTATGGATGATATTCTACAATTATATATGTTGTGTAGCAGGAAAACACCTTCTATGTAGTTTAATGTCTTGTGAAGATGATTTATTGGTTGTATAATATTACTTAAGTCCCTAGGAAATTCTAATTTTTATTTAATGGCACCTCGTATGGATGTGGGGAATGATGTGAAATAATGCATTATACCCTTAATGAAACCCTACAATAGATCAGGGATCATTAATGGGAGAGTTTTATTTCTTTTTATAGGAATACTAATGGATATCCATATGCTTGAGTCCATAATTTTTAGATCTATCGCATATGAATTAAATAGATAAATTGATATTATTATTTTTTAGTTAATATAGTGCGTATGGCTCAAGAATTATTTAATAATTTATGTTATTTTATTGTAGAAAAATCATAGTGGAATATGATATTTCTATGGCTGGGATTTCCATGGTTTTCCTATATATATAGTAAGGGAATGAACTATGCCATATTCATCTAATTTTTGGTCAAACCTCTATAAAGATCTGTCTAATAGTTGAAATTTGGAATTATTCAAATATTTTGTTTTTTTGGTTTTTGTTAGGCCATGGTTTATGGAATCTTGAGCTTCACTACGTATCATGTAACAATAGAGGTAAAGCCACGCGTAATTCTATTTTTATCCCCACATATATTAAGATCATTTGTGGGAATAGGGTATTATGATTTCATGATATAAACAATAGTTTTACAGCCTAATCCCCATGGATCAACATCCCGTATTGGAAATTAGAATCAAGAATTACTATATTTTAGTAATGTCAAGGAAGAGAGTTATTTCATAAAATTTTTACAGTCAATGTTAAGAGGGTACATGATTTTTGAAATTTATATCACATCATGGTGAAATGTTGTCTATGTTCCAGTATGAGTCCTCTAGGTATATGTATCAAGAAAAATTTCATTCTCAAAAAATTAAGGGTATCCTTATATAGATATTATTTCAATGCATGGATAGGGGATGTTTACTAAGAATTGGAGGTCATCTAATATAGTATAGATGCATGATCAATTACATATAATGGGGATGTTGTGGTAAAATTATCTTATACTGATCGAAAATTTTAGGGGTTGTTCAATTTCAACTGTCATTTGAACAATCAATGTTGGAATAATTTGATATGGATAAAGCACCATGGATGGATGTGTTATTGGTAAACCTATGGCTAAAAACAAAAAAAATACTCGGGTGTCAATATCTATCCTGAGAGGCTGGTAATCAAGCCCCAAATAGTTAATTCATAAGGATTCACTGTGCATATATGAAGCATGAGGATTGGATTGGGGAAATTCTCAATTTAGGTTTAAGGAGGGAGGCACTTTTCTTTTTTATTTTCCAAAATTAATTGATGTCCCTGGAGAATAATTCCTCTACATCAATTCGTAGGTCAAAGGAATGTGAATCGACCATATACATTTCTTATATGGAAAGAGTCCTCGTATAGATGTATCTTATATTGAAGGATGTAATATTGCATTTATATCATCCCTTGATGATCCTCGACATCACAGTTGAAAATGGTATCATATACGTAGATTGGGATCATATGATGGGAATGTGAATTTAATTTTATCATCCTAGGGAGAACCTCAACATCATAGCTAGCTATGGTAACCTCTATATAAAAATTCTTATAAATAATGAAAATTATTTCTATTTTATCTTTTTTTAGTAAGAAACAAAATCATAGTAGTCTATGAGATCATATAGATAGATCTCACTCATATGAATGGATATTAAATTTCAATATTTAATTCTATTTTGAAGTTGAAACATTCATCTCTAGCACACTTTTTTGGATATGATGCCTTGTTTAATAAATTGTACTTCTTATAGGATAATAATAATTTCATGTAGATTAACACAATGGGACTAGGTTGTTTCACCAAGATTAGTGATTAACTAACAAGACTTGTTATATTATAAAAGTTATATACAACATTAACTGAAGGGTACGAAAATACAATGTTATTGTTTTGATTTGATAATGGGTAAAATGCATATATATATAACATCGTGTGTATCTAAAACTAGTTGAATAGTCCGGTAATGTGATGTGTATATAATTACACAAGAATATCAATATCAAGGATAAATATAGATTAATAGTTATAGGCCAAAAATTAGTTATATAATATTTCTAATATCCAGCACAGTTAGAAAAATATCTCATAGATTTAAAAGGGTCCTCTCTATTATCACCATATCCACAGCTATGAAAATGCTCTAAGGAATAGTTTCATTCACTAGTGAATTCAAGTGGATTTCCATTGGATTAACCAATCCATGATACAATTTTTCTAAAATTATAATGAATTTTATGGGATTCCTACATCATTGAATGTTCTAAGAGAAATATATTGACTCAATGATTTTGTTGGTACTAACGTAGATATTGAAGACATGAAGTTGTTTCATTGAGAAAATATGATTCAAAGGGTTCAAGAACCCTATTGATATTACTATCTGCATTTTACACATATCATATTTGGGATAAAACCTAGGATTCATGAGTACAATTTATTTAGACAAGATGATTAGTTCAATGTAGAGACCTCTTATAGTGTAGTATAATGTCTGGGTACAAGGAATTTCTTAGGAAGTCTAGCATCATGTGACTAGGACATTATTTGATATCATTCGATAGAACAATCTTAGTTCATTATAGATGGAAATTATTTCAATGTATTCATGATCATATGAGTCTTAAATAGGGTTAAAAACAAGATAAGACTATGTTTTCAATTGATCCATGATGTAGTGAATGATAGAAAATATTTTCATGTGTTCCAATTTCGGTTCGTGCTAAAATCCACACAGTTTTTTCAACATGGTATATGGTTGTGAGGGATGATAAATATTAGATGTGACAAAATTGGAGAAACCTAATATCACATTGTCTCCCATAGTATGTTAATCAATCCAATCATAGTTCTTCAACAGAATGTTCCCTACAAATAATATTCTTCTGTTAGTGAAAAGGGGTATTGTAACTCTTAAACATATTCATCCCAATTTCCATGTAATTTTATGTACATATAATTCCCATTATGGGGAAAATTCCTGACTGTCCTTGAAAGTGGAATACATTAATTACTATACATCTCCAGGGAATGAGTGTAAATCCTTACGGTGTTATGATATATTCTCTCTAAGTAGATCTGATTCTTAAATAGAGTTGTGGATTTTTTGTCTTTTGATTATCGATGTCGCTAGGACAAGGATATTATATATGGGTGTCACTATATATTCTTTAATAATATTAATCAATGAAAACATTTTATTTAAATTGAAAATTCCATGCACAGATCTATCTCATATGAATAGTGGGTGGATTTTTCATTTTATATTCTACCCCTACCCATATTTATCATTTATTAATCTCTAAAAATCATATGATAATAAGAATCGTGACACACATAGTACATATATATGTGATCTGTAGACTAGAGCCATGATTTTATAACATAAGTATGAACGCATAAATTACTATGCCATTTTTTATCGGTCTGAAAGATATGAAAATGCGTGAAATAAAACATGACATTATAAAATTTATAAAGGTTTATTGTTATCCAAATATTTGGATAAACATTAAACCATTAGTGGAATAGATCAAGAGGATACTATTTTCTTTTTATTTAGGACTGAAATTCCCATTAGCACATGCTATTAGGTATTATTATACTCACTAGAGGACCCTCAGAAGGTCATTATCAAAAACAAATAATCCTATAGGAACAAGAATAATGAAATTATGTTATTTTCAACTAAATATTACTAGGGACCCTTAAGAAACATAATCATTCTCTTGTAACTAGATCTTACATATTTCATAATATTCATTATTGAAATATTTTAAAATTGTTTAATTATTTTTCAATTCCAAATTTAAATTTCCCCCATGGGAGATATAGAAAGATGTAAGATTATGGTATCTATTAATATATACATGATTATTTTCAGGTGGAGGAATGATGGTGTTTAATGGGATTTAAAAGATCATGGAAATAATTATTTATAAGATATTTTTCCCTTAAAATGAATGAGTATATGAATTAGATTTTATAATTATTATTATAAAATAGTTATGTTTATAGAAGAGTAACATTGAGGGTATCAAAATAAGAATGAAAGGTTGGGTTATGGGAAATGTAATTAATGACCCATGAATAAATTTTTTAATCTTAGATATGGACTAATATATATGTTTAACAATTATTAACAATATAGAGCTCATATCCCCCCATGTTGGTAGAATAGTTCCTAGATTTATGGGGGGACTCTCATCTTGGACTAACACATCCCCTATAAAAAATATATTAGGCATATTTTTATTCTCAAGTGAATCGTATTAGGGAACTATTATATTTTATTTTATTTTTAGAGATTTATTATAGGTAAGAGTTAAGATAATAATAGGTCAAGGTCCACGGGGTTCGGGGTTCTTAGAGAAAGATAAAAAATCATGCAATTTTAGTGTATTATCTTTGATATTAATAATATAATGTTGGTTAATGGAGAACATAAGATTCAATATTGGTTAAAGATTCCTAAAATATCCTCCAATGTTAAAATTATTTATATTAATGGACAAAACATACAATCCATGAGAGTGCAGACATCACGAGGATGACCTATTTGTCATAAAGTCCTAATGTATTGTTCTTTGACATCATGTGTTTAAGATATTGTTTTCATTTTATCATCTTGTGGATATGATGTTGCCTAGTATTTTAAAAAATGAAACTAGAATGAGATTATCTATATTAAAATGAAAAATACATTAGTCGCGCTGGTGATAGTGGCTTTTCAGGTTCCCTAGGATCACAAGAATCATGATCAATGTGATAAATAAGAGAAATCTAGGTAGTCGATATATCCAGTTTTGGTTGGGTGACATGAAATAGTATTATATTTGATAAAATCACATCATCATATTCCTTACCATCTTGGAAAATGGTTATTGGAGATTATAACTCACATATGGGACTAATATAGGATATCCAGGAATCACAATGTATTCTTTGATATTTGGAATCATGCCAAACATAGTTCCCAGATTAGATACCAACATAGTTACAACTCTTACTCAGGGAATGTGAATTTAATCATTTCCTCATTGATGGACTCAATATTTGAGTTCTGGCGTACACTATTTATCCTATGATAATATGAATCATGACATACATACACATTAGAAACATAATTAACCACACTAAAAGAGTTCGTATAAAAGAGAGTGAATTTTTATTTGATGGTGGATGGGAAAAGAAATATGCAATGGGAATTCATACATATCCATTTTTTATAAAAATCATTCCCCAAATAGTTATTATAATGGTTCCCTACATATGTCTAACCCATATATAGGGATAGGTTTATTTTACTACATTTTGGGGTTATGCCAAAGATTTCAGTTCTAGATTTCACTATATATCATTTTATTCCATTAATCCATCCACACTTATTTCAAAGATTTTAATATTGTATATTCATGTCTGAACTAGTCATCTGGAGGGGTAATTTTTTATTTTACATATTATTGTTAATATAAGGATTTTGAGCCTAAAGAATTGCTATATATCCCAGTATACCATGCATAAATCGAGACATTGTTCTCATATATGATCCATTATGTGGATATAATTAACTCATAGTTATGTCGTCAATTAATTTTCACTTCTATAAAAATCTATAGCATGTGTAGTGAATTGATATTGAATTTGTTTCTTGTATTTTAAAGGATAGGAATTCTGTCGAAAATATCATTTTCATTATCAAATCATGGTGGAAAAACCTTACTCCTATATGGGATTATTGAAGTAAACTAAAAGTGAGAATAGAAAAACCTACATTAGAATACTTTTACATATATCAATCTCACACATAATAGGGGATGAAATCCATAAAATTTTAACACATGTTGTGTGTTTTTAATGAATTGTTGCTGAGACTTTGTATTGAATTTTAATTTATTGCAACAGGCTTGTGGTTGTCTGTAGTCCCCCATCTTTTTAGACCCTAGAAGTCACTTCTCTTAGTCACCTAATTCATTCTGTAGGGTTTTGATATTTGTTTATGGGGAACTATTTATGGTTATCCTTTTTGTCTAGAGAACCATTTTATATGAATGTTTCTTGACAATGGGAGGATTACATTTTCTAGGAGAGATATTTTCACTAAGTGGGTTCCATGGTAGATATTTAGAATAAGGCTCTTATTATCCATCTCTATATTATTTAAATGTGGAAAATCATTGTAGTGGTATATTATTTCTTTATTTCGATTTTTTGAGAGACTATTTATGTGTTTCTGATATGCATTGTACAAGCTTAAGGACATTGGAATTGAGTATAGTTTTCATGTTCTCCAGACCTTGAATCAAGGACATGATATTCCAGCCTACCATTAGGGGTTTAATATAAATATGGTCCTTCCAAATCGATGTATCTATTGTATACTAAGGTATGTTTTTTTAGGGGGGATACAATGCCTCCATAAATATACCTTTGGAGTATTTTAGTTCAATTTAATATTATTAAAAAGAATATGATCATGTATTTGAAGAATGATTCTTCCTAATTGAATTCCAAAACAATTTATGAGTTTCCTCCTCTACACATATTAAAGAATGAAAATGTATTATATCATTTGAATGAATTGGTATGTGATCCCAATAATTTTTCTACTTGCGAGTATGACACTATGTTTATTTTAATGGAATGATTACCTATTTAAAGGTTCTAGAAAAAAAATTCTAATAGAAATTGATAAGAATGGGTGTATGAGTATGGTACTTCATCACATTGGGAGTATACTACCAATTTTCATTGACGTATATGTACAAATTTCATGAGGTTATTTCCAATAAAATTTAAGACACAATAGTTATAATGGGTTTGTGACACTAAATAAATTTCTTTTTAGTTTCTCAAAATAGATCAAAAATAAACCTAGATGATAGAAATAATTTGTATTTTCTTTGTATTTTATACCCATTCATGTTGACTATGTTAAAATTATACTAATGATATTATGGTTGAAATGTGTGGATATCCATATATACTCACTAGAATAAATTGACAGAGCTCCTACAACACTATCAAATGGTATTAGTACTTTTTAAGGGTCTCTGTATGGCTATAGGCCTACAAGATTAGTATTCCTAGGATATGATTTTTGATGAATATTATTGTATTGGGGATATATTCCCACTCCTTTCCCCATCATGACAATCTAATAAGAAGTATAATAGTATGAATGGGGGTGTTGATATGTGCATACCCCATTCCAGTTGCTAGGTTTTCATAGACTTATCAAATTTATTAAGCTTGTATATGGGCTTGTTCACTAGTTACCACTAGAATATGCTTTTGGGATTTGGCAGTTAATGTGTGAATATAAACCCCCACCAACTTTTTAATGATTTCTATGTTTGGAGAGTTTTCCATAGTTCCTAGATCTAAGAGTCAAAGGATTTTACTTTTTGGTTTATTCAATCTTTATGTGATTGAGTGGCATTGTAATTTTTCTTATATTTTTATAATTTAGATTCGATTTTATAAGAGGTACATTCCATTTCACTTTAATTACCACTAAATGTTTATGATATCACCTAGAGATTTAGATGTTGTACTTTTTACCATATTATGTACAGTACATATTTCATATAGTTTCACATAATGATAACATGATGTTGATATTTATTTATTCATTAGATGAATAGGAATGATTCATTAATTTTAACATAATTAAAATATGATATTTGTTTTGTTTTGCATATCCAATTATGAAATTGGATTAAATTTTAATGTCATGTAGCTAAGACATGGACATGGAGTTTAACGTCATGATGCATATATTGTAATATTTTTTACATATATTATGCTATATTACTTAAGGAGACATTGATATGATCATTTATAATAATAATAGATTATTATATACTCATGATTTTTTAATTCCAAAAATAAATTATCACATTATTACCTGTCACTATATCTTGATAATATTGAGGTATATTTTGTATTACAATGGTCTTCCAATGAAAATTAATGAATTGTTTGAGTTATAAATTAATTCATTCCATAATGTAAATATAATTATTTACATAGAAAGATATTTGATCTATGGAATCCAACCATCATTACTATTTATTCATTATTAATGAATGGAAATAAATCTCCTTAAAAAAATTACTATGGAATGGTTAGTAAAAAAATATTATAAATAACAGAACTTTCATCCATGTGGAATATGGTTTTATACAATTTTTTTTCAAATTTTTTGATATCAAATTGTTCCACAAAAATGAAAAATATGTAAAATATTACTTGTAATTATATTTATGTGTGTACAATGGAAAAAAAATAAAAACAGAAATTTTTTGTATGTGTGATTATTATCATGATTATAGAACTAAATATTATATTTGGGGACCCAAAATAATTATATATAAAAATGACATCATAATTGTTTAATTATCCATACATAAAAAATGATCCTTTTGAGAATCGTTTAGGTCTAGTGACCTTAAATATATAGAAACATAATACATTAGTTCATTGGTAGAATACATCATCTCCCACTATTTTCATCATAATTAACACCCTTCAATGTTAGATCATACATAAAACCTTTATTTGAAACATATTAAAAGAAATATTATGAAAGGGGGAGCCCGAATTCTCTATAAGGGTAAAAAATGGAGATATTAACATAACATGATCATAAGGGAATGCGAGTAGGAGAATAATATTTGAAAATCACACCCTATATATCTCAGATCATAATAATAAGTCATGAAATAAATTGTTGAAGTTAATATGATATAAATCATAATGTTATAAATAAAAATTTAGCTAGAGATGAATAAATGATCATAATAAATAGATTTATTTCATACATTGAAGAATATACAATATATCATCATGGATGACCATCAATATATTCATGTCATGTTAGGTTTGTGCTTACATCCAATGCAACTATAATAGACATGTGTTAATCTTGACTATATCATCTTTTGGGATTTAGATAATGTCCCATATACCCTATTATATCATTATTGGGAAACCTCTAGTATATCATCTTATTTTGGTCTCAGGATAACATCCATTGTACCCTTTGATGTCATTGAAAATTAATATTTCTGTTATGTATTACAGGGGGCTATATGTCTGAATTATAAAATAACATACATTAGTGTCACATAAGATCATAAAACATTTAACATACAACAACCCAATAATTTTAGGATTGAATTTTAAGAGTGTTTCAGAAATATTTTTTCATATATTTACCTTTGAATGAACAGTTTTCCTAAACATTTCATCTATTCATCATAGCATAATTTATTACTAACCAATGGGTTTCATTAACATATTCTCATTTTTAGCAAAAATATAAGCCATATAGGAAGAAAAAAAAGGATTTTATGATTAGATAATATCCAAAATAAATCACATATAAAATTAAGGGCTGTTATATATTATTTAATATAATTCAAAAAAAACACATAGAAATTTATTTTAGGACGATATTATTTACATAGGATTTCTGTAAATCTAAAAAATTATTAAATTTTAAATAATAAATTATATTTGAAAATAACACAGGAAACATGTAATGGAATCATTAATCAATTGAGTGGATATGATATAAGTTAATTTTTTTCTTGTTTTACATGTTAAAAGACATATTCCGTTCAAAATTTTCTTAAAAATATAAAAAATACTTCATTTAGAAAAAGTAAAGAAGATTAATTTTACACCATTATGTAGAAATACAAAACTATGTAATAATTTGTTTACAAATTCATCATAGAACAGTCAGAACATAATTCAAAACCAATTTAGAAAACATGGGTTGAAAGGATAATGATTTTCGATCCAAGAAACAAATAAATTGATTTTTTTAAAACATTGTTTATTTATTTTTAATCCACTAAGTGTTGAAAATGGAATGAAGGAATGTATTATTTATAAATAAACAGTGGAGAATAAAAATACATAGTTTCCTAAGGGAGTGGTCATAATAAGTCATTATCATAAACCCTATGATAAATTATTTCGATAAATTTGTGGATTGTATAATAAAACCCTTAACACATTGTAATATTTCGAATCGTCTTCCCCATGATGGAAATAACCACATATATAAATATATTTAAGTCCCACAATATTCATTATAATAATCTTATTATAAAATCATGGGTATTATATACATGGCACAAAATAAACAGTTAATGTATAAGTTATTAGTCCCACAGAAATAAAATTGAGATTAAAATCCACTACATTAAGTCTAAAAAGTATTTGTACATGTTTGTAAGACATATATAAAAAATATAGGTTTATTATAAATATAATAGAAAACAATAATAAAATATATCAAAACATATATTATTTACTTATGAACTTTTATTACAAATTTATTAAAAATTATACGTTAAAGGCATTTTTTGTGTAATAATTACACAATTTTTCATATATATTATGGATTATTATCTTTAGTCCTCATACATTGATCAAGGATCCTTAATATAAAAATATTTATCCCTGATTTATCTATCAGATATATTCAAAGAAATTTGAAAATTTTATTATCCTAATAGTTAGAGATACAAAATGAATTACATCATTTATAGAGATGGTGGGCCAAACGTAAGCATGAATGCTATTTCCATTTCTAAATGAATAGAATAAATGAAATCTAAAAAACACATAACCTATTAAATTTCATGAATATTTATGAAATTATTATAATGTTATGGAAATGAAATTCACCTTCAAAAATATTTAAATGAAAAGTGTGTTTTTAATAAATATCATTATTTTTCAGTAATCCTTTCAAAAATAATATTTTCAGAAAATTCCACAAAAAACAGTTGAAGATTTTTTTGAAATATCGATTTCAAAAAAATAATATCATTATGATAAGAAAATTTTATAAAATTTTAATTATAAACTTTTATTATTTGTTAAAATGAAAAAACAATGAACCATTCATTATGGGAAATAATATTTTCGAATCATATTGATAAATCAATAAAAATAAATTACATATTAAAAAATCAAAATTTTATAATAAAAAACAATTATACATAATTATAAAAATATATATATTCTTATTCCAATTACCATTTAAATATATTTTATATAACACATATATAAAAATTTAATTTTTAATAGTATATTATATTTTTTTAAACATCATGTTGCATATAAAGGAATATTTGGAAGAATTTTTTTTATATCATGAAAAAAAAATTGTGATAATTTTACCCCCACTAAATTTAATTTTAAATTTTAAATTCCATCACCATTATATACAAACTAGTAATAATTATTATTTATTTTTAACCACACACAAATGCCTTTATGTTGGCAATTACAACACAAAATATTAAAAAGGTAGTGGTCTTGTTTAGAAGTAATTTATCTCAAAAATCGAAAATATTTATAGGATTCTATTCATAAGAATGATCATGGACCATTGGTATGTCCTATGAAATCAATACATGGAATTTTTTAGGTATGTATTTCTTTATGAGAGTAACAAGGAACACATAATTGATCCTTGAGATATTCATTGGTTGCATTAGTAGATAAGAATCATTCAATACTCTATCCAAAATCTCGAAAGGGATATTGTACCAATATATCAGCTTTAATCTCTTTACATATCTCATAACACTATCTAGTGGATAAATATATATAAATAACTTCTCATCAAATAGTAACTTTATATCATACCAATTATTATCTTCAAAACTATTCTATCAACTATGAACTTCCATGATTTGATGATCAACAGATCAAATCTTCTCAATCATTTCTTCATCTAGATTTTTCCAAAATACATTTATTTCATTGACATCATCCATTCATGTTAGATGTGAACACAACAGTCTATAGAGTATTTTGTAGAAATCCATTTGAGTTATCTTGTAAAATCTTTTTTTATGAATAATCTAATATATTATGTTTAAAGTACAATCGACCTTTAAAGTCAATTGAAAATAAAATTAATTATATCATATAGGGTTTGAAATGATTCCAAACTTAGTAAATCTTTTTGAGGATGATCCGAAGTGAAAAAATATAACTATGTATTAAGATCCTATTGAAGAAATCATTAAAACTCTATGTTAACTTTAGATCAGAATTTTCCATAATAAAATGTGTAACATCATATAACCTTACCACAATATTAATTACAATATTTTAAATCAAGTATTGGAAAAGTTATTCTTTAATGGTTTTAACATGTGATTATTTTTTAATCTGAATAAACAATGCACAAAATGAATAATGGGATTTAGACTTTTTGTGGTGTTAAATAATGAAATTAATGTTCATGTTTTCTTATTTTTATGATTTTATAGGTATTGGTTGTAACATAGCTATATATATTTTTATCTTATCATCAACATTGCGGCATTCCATGCATTGAAATATAAACTCTAAAATAACCCTTTTCATGACACTACACTAGAAATAATATTCAAATTATATATACATCTTTTCACATCTTTGATGAATTGAGAATGAAGAAATATAACCTTCCACTAATCGATACTTCTACAAATTTGGTATGGAACGAACACATACATGTGTTATAAACGTCATCATTCCATCACAATAATTGTTAAACTATGGTGGTTTTCTCACCTTTTCACAAAATCAATTTTTTATTTATTAGCTTCATTATTCCTCACATGGATAGATTATTGAACACTCATTTGACAAAGATAATATTTATTACATTCCATTAGAAATTTAACATCTAACTTTCAAAATATAATATATTTTAAATCATTTCTAATCCTTATCATTGATTATATATCATGATCTCATTGAATCAAAATATTATCCATTATGTCTGCTTTATTAGGGGGTAATATATTTTGTACTCATAGACTTTTACCATACTCATCCATATTCTATGGTGAATTTTAAAATATTTTTGTGAGAATATGTACTTTAAAAATATTATGATCAATATATATATATATATATATATATCACAATATTTCTAATAATGATAATTCATATATTTCATTAAAGAAAAAAATACCTCATCTAACTATAAATTATGAGTTTGTTGATTTTTAAAATGACCGTCAATTGTTGAGGGGGATAAACTAACATCATTTCACTTTTAAAGTCAATGTTTATCTCATTGATATGATATATGTTCCCAAAACATCACTTAATATTTATATATAACAATATTTTATATATTAATAATAATAAAGATATCATGTCGGTCAGTGGTTGGAATAAAACACTTATCCCCCTTGAATCATGGGTTCAGTCCTTATATCCATTCCAGATGTGATATGTTTTCCATTTTATTAAAATTAAATTAATATAAATATTTATAAATTCCATTTTAATATGTTGGAAATCCATAATCATAAAATGTAATACAATACATGAATGTTATTATCACCATAAAGCATATAAAAATATCATTCCTCATCAAATTATATGTCATGTTGATCCTGTCACGCCCGTCATTTCTAATTTATTTATGTTATTAATTTTTCCTTGCATCAGGTAGTTTGGTTCCAAACCTGATGTATGTTTTCGAGTTCTTTATGTGTTGGTCTTGTTTGCGTCCAGCGCAACGCAGTCGAAGTCGTGCGGCCTCACATGGGCCACCGCGCGACCCCGCCCTGGTCACCCCATGCCTTGCTGATGTTAATTTTTTGAAAAAAAGTGATTTAGGAATGGTTTCAATAACAAAAAGAAATAATATAAATGTCACTTTAGAATATCTTTATTATTATCTTGGATAATAATTTAATTGAGAGCATTATTTTTATTGATAGCATTTCATTAAGTTTATCATTTTTTAGTTTATTATTTAGATTATTAAGTATGTTATTATGTAGTTCTTGTTGTTATTACTATTATTATTATTAATTTTTATGAGTGTTTTGGGCATTGCGTCACCGGATGCACGGGTAGGGCGTGATTTTGAGATCGTGCAGTCTGCCCGGCTTTAAAAATGATTAATAATGGGATGATGAAATAATAATGAAGAATTAAATATGAAAAAAATAGATGTTTAATAAACTTTCAGTAATTGATTTAATGTTAATGGTATGACTGTTGATTTAGAGTAATAATAATACAATTATTAATAGTGTTAAGGATATAAAAATTTATCAAGTTTTTATTATCTTTGTAATAATATTTATTATAGTTAATATTATGTAGTTTTAGTAATTTCTTTTTCTATTTTACTTATTTTATTTTATTTATTTCATTACTTTGTTTTTTTCTTCCTTTTTGCATAGGGTTCCGCCAACCCCTCTTCCCTCTCCCCACATAGGTCACGCCTCCTCCCCTATTTCCCCTTCCCATCGCGACCCGCTCTCCCATGGGCAGTCGTTTTTTTCCTCTTCTTCCCCTCACTTCATGCCGCGCTGGCGCCTCCCTACATCACCGTCGGTCCTGGCTCCCCCTTGGCTGATCCTCTTCCGACGACACCAGCCTGCGCCGCACCTCCCCATCGCCAGTCGCAGCTCCCTTCACTTTTCCCCTGTACTACGATGCCCGACCAGCCAATCGGCATCGGCCGCACACCCCTCGACCATCCCCTGCCTTCCCCAGCTCGCGCGGCCTTCATCCTCCCACTCCCCTCTCCTGATCCGTCCGGCTTGTTCCGACACCCTCCACCCCCTTCGGCGACGGGCCGAACCGCCACCCCTGCTCTGTCCGGTGGCCTCCCTCTTATAGCCTGTGAACCGCCACCCCCTACTCCATCCGGTGACGACCCCCCGGTGATGTCTTCTTCTACTTGTTTTTTTTTCTTATGTATTTGGTTGTTTTTTTCTCTCTTGCTTTCCAGTGGGTATAAGTTCTAATTTTGGGTTTTTTGGTGATTTTGACTCCCTATTATGTTTTCGGTAGGGCGTTGGATAGTGTCGTGTTGGTTTGTCAACGACACCTGAGGGCTTTGGTCGCTGCCTTGTGGTTTTCGTCCGTCTTGGTTCGTCGGCCTCTGTTTGAGGTGAGGATTCTCTTATTTCTTTGTTTGATTTGGTTTGTTTTGATTCAATTGATTTAATAATTTGTTTATATTGGTCACATTAGACCCCTTGTGATGCGATTGTCATGCGAGGGGAGTTTTGCGCCAGTTTTGAAGAGTTTCTACACATCTGTAGGTGGCTCCATGCCTAAGTTATAATTTGATACATTAATTTGCAAGTTTAGTTTGTTTATTATATCATTTAGTTGATTTGTGTAATGCAAAGTTGTTTTTCTTTGATGTTTGAGATTCATTTGAACTGTTTAATAGCATGTCTATTATATGTGTGTTCTTTCTGCTTAAATACTAATATCAATTTAGTTTCTAGTGTTTTTTTTATTGTTGCGGTTAGATTATAGATCTGTTTAAGTGGTGCGAAATATATGCTTTTCATGGCCTAGTGTGTGTCTGGTTGACAAAGAAGTTTTGGTGCGGGTTTAGTCGGCAACTCCATGTGATTTCTTTTAAACTATTTTGTATACTTTTATTTTTGTCTTATTTAATTAGGTGATTTGTTCAAAGGTGTTTTACATATGGTGTAAGGTCTTCCATCAAACTATTAGTGTGGTGTAGGTCACACCTTAAAATGGTATTTGAGCGCGTTCAATGTTAGAATGTGTATTGAATATTGAAATGATTACTTTAGTGTGTGTAAAGCCATGTGATATTGTTTTATGAGCTTTTGTAATGGTTTATTCAATCATGACCATGGTGTGAAACCTTTTGAAAAAAAATATTGTTTTAATGTTCGTCTTATTTCAAAATGATATTTATATGTGTGAGTGGTGGTTTGTTTAATGATATTATTTTTTTCATTGCGGAAATTTGTCTAATTTAGTACATAACCTATGAAGATTATGTTTTGAAAAGATTTTCATGTGTGTATGGTTTTAAAATTGGTTTTGGGTGTTCAAACTATGTTTTTTCATGTGTAAGTACCCTGTTTGGAGGTTATGTATTAGTGAGACATGTGCCATTAACTTGAAACTTGTTTGAGCACAAACTGGGAAGCCCGGTTAGCTAGGAGGGTGGACTAGACTAGTGCGCTAGTGTTCCGGAGGTGACTCGACCTGGTTTCACTGGCAGGACTGACGATTGCAACACTAACTAAACATATGCTTTTCTGAGGGTCGTGGCCTTCTAAGCCACGTTTTCTGAGGGTCGTGGCCTTCTAAGCCACGTTTCCAGAGGGTCGTGGCCTTCTAAGCCACGCTTCACCGAGACACGAAGCCCTAGGGACCCAAGCTATCTAACACCCATGCAGCCTCTCCCATGTTAGTGCTCATTAGTTACTTTACGCTCTTCGGAGAGACACTTTGGTTATTTTAAAAAGTAAGGGTTTGTGTGTTTTAATTTATGTTGTTCCATTTGAAACTATTTTCTTTAATTCCATCTTCTTTTAAACTGTTCATGTTTTTATTTCTTTTATTTAGCTAATATTGCAAAGGTTTTTGTCATCTAATAATTATGCGTGTAACCTTTTTATTGGGTGACGTCCTACTGGGCTCTTTTCTCACACCCTACGTACACCTTTGGGTGTATGTAGGGCATGTTTTCTTTGTATTCTAGGTTGAGGCATCGCGCTCAGTGATGGTGGTTGGTCGTTGATGATATAGTCATGTAGGATGACGCTTGTGACATGTGGATGTCGCACCTCTCTTGTTTCATTGAGGTTTGAGTTAGAGTTTTAGTTTCTTTCGTTGACGTTACCTTTTTTTATGTTGGTTCACGTTGTAAATCTTTATAATTGATTTGGTGTAAATTCCAGTTTGATTGTCTTTTTCAGTTTTAGTTTATTTACATTGTCAGTTGTTTTGTGTTTACTATTTCGGATAAATTGTTCCCATGTGTTATTTTTGATACCCGGGCACTTGTGCCAGCCCGTGGGGATTGGGAACGCCCTTCGGGCAATGTCGTGGACCGGGTTGGGTGCCGGTTCGGATGGCGAACCGACCTGGATCGTGACAAAATGGTATCATAGGGAAAGGTTTTCTCTCTTTGATCGTTTTTGATTAGGATACAGTCACTGTATACTTGAGTTAAGGATGTCGGGACTCGATGTCCTGGCTGCGAGTAAGGTTCTGGGCTAGCACACCTCGTGGCGGGACTCAAGTTACCAAAGTATGTTGAGGTTTGTCTGAGTTTTTGGTCCTTGCGGATAATTTTGTTTAAGGAAATGAAATGGGGTGAGGTCAGTAGTCCTAGTGAGCTCACAGGGTCTGGCAAGCATTGCGGAGCTGGGGACGCTGTCCTAAAATATCATCTGTGGCATTGGTGTGATTGGCGTATGGCCGCCAACCATATATTCCAGTCACCTACTGACACAAGATTTCTCTTGCGTCATTTCTTGTATCTTTGTTTTGGATTCGTGGTAATTTGGTTTTTATGTAAAAATGTTTTGGTCTTGGAAAATGTTTTTAAATGTAGCGTTTTAAAGATGAAATAGTGTGTGAGGTTTGAAAAGTGTGGGTTGGATGATTTGGTTTTGAAAAGTTGAAAGGATTGGTTTTGACCCTAGGTGTTCTCATGGGTAACCACATGCATGGGCGTATATGGGAAAAAGAAATGGTTAATGGCTTGAGTGGATGAGTTCCTGGATGGACATGAGGTGGGTGCCGGTGCGGCACGAGAACAAGCATGTGTCAGGCTCATGGGACACCATTGTTGTTTGTGCAACCCACTGGGTTTTCTCATTTTCAAAATGTCTTGTTAAAGGAAAAAAATGGTGTTTTCGTAAATGGTGTTTGTGTGAGGTGTCCTTGTGTTTTTGAGATGTTGGATGTGTGGTGTTTTGAGCTGAGTATTCTTTCTAAATGGTTTGTGTCCTGAGTTTGAGTTCTTATTTGTGAGTTGGTATGCAAGCGTGTGGTTAGTAAAATCTTTTGAAGATTACATCGGGCAGCCCTTGCAGTGGTCCCCCCTGCACATTTGGTGTTTTCTTGTGGTATGTCTTGACCGTTGGACCAGTTTGGTTGGGTCCACAGTTTTCTTCCCTGACTAGTGTATGCCCCCCATAAAGCGTTGACATGTGATTGAAGTATGACTACGGGGAATTCCCCATTGGGCGGCACTCCAGTTGATCGAAGGAATCTCCTTCTGAATTCTAGAATTGAACCCACCTCTCCTTTTTACAACAAAGTGGATTCTCCCACAGCGGGATGACAGATGCGAGGGGAGTTGAACAGAGTTTTTGTTTCTTTATGTTGTCTGAGTTGTTGGATATGAAATTTGACGTCGTTGCATATGAAGGTTCCCCCTGGAAATGACGAAAGGAATTCCAGCGGGGAAGGGTGAGGGCAGTTTGGAATTTTTAGTGTTGACCAGTGTCTTGAAGGGCCTTGTAGTTTTTTTTACATTGGCTACAAGGGTCATGTTCGGTGACATCTTGCAGGGGAAGGTCCCTTTGGTAGTCAACGATGGTTTGGAAGTGGTAGAGGAGACTCTAGTGGGAAAAAGGTGGAAGCAACCCTAAGTCATTGGTGCGGTCTATCATTCTGAATAACCTCTGGTCTTGGGTTGTTTCGTTTAAGAAAAGGTTTGTGTTAGGATACTAGTTGGCAGACCCAGTTGTATGAGGCTCCTATGGTTGTTTGTATGGATCACGTGTTGTTCAAGACGTGGTTTAAAGTCTTTCTTTGTGTAATGCCTCTCTCGACGGTAAGGATCGTGCTCTGTGACGATTTGTGGTGTTGTATTCTCACCCAGTGTGACAAAGGGTGATGCACATGCACCATTCAAATCTTTTGTTGGTGAATGTTCCGTGTATGAACAATGAGATGTTGTAGTGTGTTGTGTTTGCTGGTGTTGTCTCGGGTGCAGTGTGGTTGCGTGTGATACCAAAAGTAGAAGCTTCGTTCGGGAGTCTTCTATGCCTGACCGCGAGGCAGAAGATGCTTCAAACATCAGGGCTCCAGCCGTAGGCCTCATAGTGAAGCTAGCGCGTGGTCAGGAACCTCAGGAGTGTAGAGGATCCCAACATTATTTTGGTCATTGGTGTTGAAAGTAGAGGCAGTTTAAATTTTTATTTCTGTGTTTGTTTCTTTTTGAACGAACCATCTGGCTGCGTAAGGTTTCAGTGACTATGTGGAGGCACGTCCGCCTCGACGCCTTTAGTCTTGAGGGTTGTGTCCCACTGGATTCAATCACTTTAGAGGTTCTTATGGGAGTCTTTTGGGAAAATCTATCTCAAATATGAAAAATGCTCATCCAGGAATGTGGAAATGCTGGTTTGTCTTGGGCTATGTTTTGGATGCCCCGGTAGTCGGGCCCCTCCCTCCCCGCCCCTTGTGGTGGGGTATGTGGTCACCATCAGAAATTTTTCAAAGATATATATCGTCTGTTAGTTTTAGTGGTGGCGAGACCCACGACGGGTCTCGCGTAAAGGTCTCTGGAATAAATCGGGTTGACCTTTCATAATGGTGGGGAGTCCGCCCGGACCTCCCCATGTTGGTTTTATAGTCTCTTCTTGGGAATTAGTATGTTCTTAATGGTAGGGAGACCCACATTGGGTCTCGCACAAATGTCTCGAGAATGAATCGGTGCTAGAATTTTCTTTAATGGTAGGGAGACTGCTCGAACCTCCCCGTGTCAGTTTTCCAGTCTCGTCTCGAGCGTCAGTGAGTTCCAAATGGTGGGGTTCCCCTCGGGCCTCCCCATGTTGATCTATTTCTTCTGTTTTTAAATATGGATTGGTGACACGTGATAAGAGTGTTCCGTGGATGTGGTTTGACCTTGTTGTTTTTTTTTCTAGCCAAATGGTGTGGTTTTCGTTTAGTAATGTTTGAGATGTTTCAGCTTGTGAAGTTGGTTTCCGTGGGTGAGAGGGTTCCCTTCCTCGGCCAGTCAACTGGAGGAGTTCTAGCTCTTTGGGGTAGGCGACACATATCAGAAAGTATTTATATGTGTTTCTCAAAGTTATCTTTGAGTCACTTTCTCTGAGCACGATACTATTTCCTCTCTTTGCTTGGTGTTTGTGGAAATCCCCTTTGAACCTTAAGAGAGTGTGGTTTTATACTTTGGGGTTTGGTTTTAGTTTGTGTCTTCCGGGGCGGAATGCTTTATGGTGGGGAGAATTGTCATGCCCAACATTTCATATTTATTTATGTTATTAATTTTTCCTTGCATTAGGTAGTTTGGCTCCAAACCCGACATAAGTTTTCGAGTTCTTTATGTTTTGGTCTTGTTTGCGTCCAGCGCAACGCAGTCGAAGTCGTGCGGCCTCACATGGGCCACCGCGTGACCCTTCCCTAGTCACCCCATGCCTTGCTGATGTTATATTGTTGAAAAAAAAGAAATTTAGGAATGGTTTCAATAAAAAAAAGAAAAAATATCAATGTCTCTTTAGAATATCATTATTATTATCTTGGATAATAATTTAATTAAGAGCATTATTTTTATTGATAACATTTCATTAAGTTTATCATTTTATAGTTTATTATTTAGATTATTAAGTATATTATTATGTTATTATTATTATTATTATTATTATTATTATTATTATTATTATTAATTTTTATGAGTGTTTTGGGATTTGCGTCACCAGATGCATGGGTAGGGTGGGATTTTGAGACCGCGCGGTCTGCCCGGCTTTAAAAATGATTAATAATGGGATGATGAAATAATAATGAATAATCAAAAAGGAAAAAAATAGATGTTTAATAAACTTTCAGTAATTATTTTAATGTTAATGGTATGAGTGTTTCTTGAGAGTAATAATTATAGAATTATTAATAGTGTTATGGATATAAAAATTTATCAAGTTTTTATTATCTTTGTAATAATATTTATTATAGTTAATATAATGTAGTGTTAGTAATTTATTTTTCTATTTTAATTATTTTATTTTATTTATTTAATTACTTTGTTTTTTTATCTTCATTTTTTGCTTAGGGTTCGGCCAACCTCTCTTCCCTCTCCCCACGTAGGTCACGCCTCCTCCCCTTTTTCCCCTTCCAGTCGCGACCCGCCCTCCCATGGCCAGCCGTTTTTTTTCCTCTTCCTTCACCCACTTCATGCCGCGCCGGCGCCTCCCTACATCACCGCCGGTCCTGGCTCCCCATTGGCCGATCCTTGTCCGATGACACCAGCCCGCGCCACACCTCCCCATCTCCAGTCACAGCTCCCTTCCCTTTCCCATGTGCTATACCGCCCGACCAGCCAATCGGCATCGGCTGCACCCCCCTCGACCATCCCCTGCCTTCCCCAGCTCGTGCAGCCATCATCCTCCCACTCCCCTCTCCTGATCCTCCTGGCTTGTTCCAGTACCCCGCACCCCCTCCGGAAACAGGCCGAACCGCCTCCCCTACTATGTCTGGCTGCCTCCCTCTTACAACACTGCGAACCACCGCCCCCTGCTCTATTCGGCGACGACCCCCCCATTGATGTCTTCTTCTACATGTTTTTCTTCTTTTCTTATGCGTTTTGTCGTTTTTTTCCTCTCTGGCTTTCCAGTGGGTATATATTCTAATTTTGGGGTTTTTGGTGATTTTGACTCCCTATTATGATTTCGGTAGGGCGTTGGATAGTGTCGTGTTGGTTTGTCGCCAACACCCGAGGGCTTTGGTCGCTGCCTTGTGATTTCGGTCCGTCTCGGTTCGTCGGCCACCGTTTGAGGTGAGGATTCTCTTATTGCCTTGTTTGATTTGTTTTGTTTTGATTCAATTGATTTAATAATTTGTTTTTATTGGTCGCATTAGACCCCTTGTGATGTGATTGTCATGCGATGGGAGTTTTGCGCAAATTTTGAAGAGTTTTTACACACTGGTAGGTGGTTCCATGCCTATGTTATTATTTGATAAATTAATTTTCAAGTTTAGTTTGTTTAGTATATCATTTAGTTGATTTGTGTAATGCGAAGTTGGTTTTCTTTGATGTTTGAGATGCATTTGAACTGTTTAATATCATGTCTATTATATGTGTGTTCTTTCTGCTTAAATACACATATCAATTTAGTTGCTAGTGTTTTTTTATTGTTGCGTTTAGATTATTGATCTGTTTAAGTGGTGCGAAATATATGTTTTTCATGGACTAGTGTGTGTCTGGTTGACAAAGAAGTTTTGGTGCGGGTTTAGTCGGCAACACCAAGTGATTTATTTTAAACTATTTTGTATACTTTTATTTTTGGCTTATTTAATTAGGTGATTTGTGCAAAGGTGATTTACATATGGTGTAAGGTCTTCCATAAAACTATTAGTGTGGTGCAGGTCACACCTTAAAATGGTATTTGAGCGCGTGCGATGTTAGAATGTGTTTTGAATGTGGAAATGGTTACTTTATCGTGTGTAAAGCCAGGTGATATTGTTTTATGAGCTTTTATAATAGTTTATTCAATCATGACCATGGTGTGAAACCATTTGAAAAAAAAGATTGTTTTAATGTCTGACTTATTTCAAAATGATATTTATATGTGTGAGTGGTTGTTTATTTAATGATAAGTTTTTTTTTCATTGCGGCATTTGTTCTAATTTAGTACATAACCTATACAGATTATTTTTTGAAAAGATTTTGATGTGCGTATGGTTTTAAAAGCAGTTTTGGGTGTTCAAACTATGTTTTTGCGCGTGTAAGTACCCTGTTTGGATTTTATGTATTAGTACGACATGTGACATTAACTTGAAACTTGTTTGAGCACAAACTGGGAAGCCCAGGTAGCTAGGAGGGTGGACTAGACTAGGGCGCTTGTGCTCCGGAGGTGACTCGACCTGGTTTCACTGGCAGGACTGATGATTGCAACACTAACTAAACATATGCTTTTCTGAGGGTCGTGGCCTTCTAAGGAACGTTTTCTAAGGGTCGTGGCCTTCTAAGCCACATTTTCTGAGGGTCGTGACCTTCTAAGCCACGTTTCACCAAGACACGAAGCCCTAGGGACCCAATCTAGCTAACACCCATGCAGCCTCTCCCATGATAGTGCTCATTAGTTACTTTACGCTCGTCGGAGAGACACATTGGTTATTTTCAAAATTAAGGGTGTGTGTGTTTTAATTAATTTTGTTCCATTTGAAACTTCTTTCTTTAGTTATGTATTCTTTTAAACTGTTCATGTTTTTATATCTTTTCTTTAGCTAATATTTCAAATGTATTTGTCATCTAATAATTATGCGTGGAACCTTTGTATTGGGTGACGTCCTACTGGGCTCTTTGGTCACACTCTACGTACACCTTTGGGTGTATGTAGGGCCTGTTTTCTTAGTATTCCAGGTTGAGGCATCATGCTCAGTGATGATGGTTGGTCCTTGATGGTCTTGTCGTGCAGGATGACGCTTGTGACATGTGGATGTCGCACCTCTCTTGTTGCTTTGAGGTTTGAGTTAGAGTTTTAGTTTCTTTCGTTGAGGTTAACTTTTTTTTATTTTGGTTCAAGTTGTAAATCTTTAAAATTGATTTTGTGTAAAGTCCAGTTTGATTGTCTGTTTCAATTTTTGTTTATTTACCATGTCAATTGTTTTTTATTTACTATTTCGGGTAAATCGTTCCCATGTGTTAGTTTTGATACCCGGGCACTTGTGCTAGCCCGTGGGGATCGGGAACGCTCTTCGGACCATGTCGCGGACCGAGTCAGGTGCTGGGTCGGATGGCGACCCAGCCTGGTTTGTGACAGATCCTAAGATTTTTATATAACTTATTCCAATAAAAAATCACCTAAAATATAATTAATCACTAAAAATCCCACAAAACAGAACCTAAAAGGTGTTTATATGTATTTTAATTGATGATAATGCTTAAAATCATAAATTCTTGATGTTCTGAATAAAAAAAAATCAAATCATACATAAAGATATATATATATTCCTGAAAAAATAAACAAAATCATTAAATGTATCGTTATTAGTATAAAATTTGACATTATCTCAAAATATAGAACGTATTAGGGATTATTTATCCCATAATAACGGAATTTTATAGAAAAAATATATATTTAAATTAAATAAATATGTCATGTCTTCGGTATGATTACAAATATTCCTACATATCAAAAGTGGAAGTTTTTACATAACAATGCTTATATATTTCATGATTCATGTAATAGAATTCCGTTGTTTTAATTCACAAACACATATATGATTAAAATTATTTATTAAACCATTAATTATGATTAATAATATTATTAATTTACACCTAATTTCTTATATATGTCATTTATTGTCTCTTAATCTTCTACATCAAATCCATTACTCGTATAGCCATGATAGTTGTCTAGCCGAGATTTCCACATTGGACATTGGATTTCCTAAATCACTAAATTTTTATATTTAAAACATTATAAAATGGATTATGAAGTAGAAAAAAATTATTCTCAACCAATTAATTACATTAAAATTTAATTTTACCTTGAATGTTTTTAATTTCCTCCCATCTTATCCACATATGAAACATATTATCATCCCATTATTACATTCTATTGTGTGTTTCTTAAAAAATTATAAACAAATTGGAATATGAATATTATTTTATCTATATTAATTATCAAAATAATAATTTAAAATTTTCATCTTCTTATTATTCTATGTGTTATGAATATAACCAACAATTACATAGTTAATTACATATCATGATAGCTAATTGGGAAAAATCATATTACCTTTTCTCAAGACATCAACAACTCTGTTTGATTAAAATAAATTATTTTTATATAAAATTTATTATTAAAATTATTCTTTATAGATAGATAAATCTTCTTAAACAACCAATAATAGTACAAGAACCAAAAATCATAGTGAAAGCCACATCATCGTGAAAATTATTAATATGGTGTCCAAATCATGAAGAATTATTTTAAATGAATGAGACACTATATCTATCCTAAATAATTCAAGGTAATAAAAAATTTAAATAATTCATGTTTGTTCATAATGATTTTTTTAATTAGAAAGACATATCCCATGGGGGTGTTTAACTATATGTGAAATAAGGCTCATTGCCCTGCCCCTGGTGACAACCGAGTCAAATCCCAATGATCCATTTTTTAATTTATTATACCTATATACAAGAGTTCTATTATAACATTCACATGTAGTGTGCAGAATAGAATCTAATTCCATTGAAACAACATTTTTTTACCAGTAATCATAATTTTATAATTTGTTCATATAGTTCATCTAATCTTTATGATAAGCCTTCTATATATCCATAGTGACATCATCCAAATTTTATTATCTCGTTACCTAAAGGATAACTAAACCATTATCAGATACAACCTATAAATGTACATTGCTTTAACAAATATAAATATCATTTCATCTGATGAATATTAATTATAAAACATAATTACCCATTGTAGAATAATTGAAGTTTAGTACCATTACCAAAATTGATACATATTAAATTGGTTAATAGGTTAACTACACTATCTAATGTTATGATTTTTATAACTAGAACCTTTTATGAAATATTATAGATAATAAATATCATAAGAACATGTTTAATTGAAAAATTAGAATTGATAATCTCAGATGCATAGTACGGGTAAAAAGTGTGATATCAATATTATATGAGCATAATGGTATGCAAACATGAGAATAACTTTTTAACAAAATATGATGTATAACCTAGATAATAATAAATATTGGTTTTCCATAATACTTGAATAAATAAATAATTATAGACAGAAAAACATTAGAGGATAAAATTGAAATTAAACATATATTTGTTTCATAAACATATGAATAAAAAATTCATGTCCAGGGTTCCTACCATGACATTAAAAACAAGTCGTTATTACGCTAACAACATCAGTACCTCATTTGGATTTGGTATAGCCTCCCATAAAAACTTTTTTGGATTTGGATAACATCCCATATTCCCTTATATTTCAGAATTTTGATAACCTCCCATGTACCATGTTTTTCGAGATTGGGATAAACATCCATATACCATTTTTTCGGACTTGGGATAACTTTCTGTGTACCAATTATGATCATAAATCATTAATCATTTACAAATCTATTAGTGATAGATAAAGGCCCCACCGATAAACGTTTCCGTGAATTTGTGTTATATAAGATCAAAAAATAGTAATTATATCATAACATACGAAAATTCAATGGGTTATAAAGATATTTAATTTTAGTATTACTAGTGGAAAAAATAGTGTTCATAGACATTTCATCAATTAATTTTAGCATAACCCTATAAAATGAAATAGATTTTATACAATTAAAATCATCATAGAAGTAATCATAAAACAACCATAGAAAAAATAAGGATCGAATCATTGCATACTATCCCTAGTGTTGCTTACATAACATTAACGGATTTCAATATGGATGGAAAACGATTTGGAATGAACACACAAAACATTTCAGGAGGAAAATACCCCTTCCACTTGAAAACTCTTATTTAATATTAAAACAATTATCATATATTATAATAAAATTAATATTTTAAAATAATATTTTAAAATTAAGAAAATTTGTTTTATATAATTGTGAAATAAATTGGTGGAATTAGGTTTCAAGTTTTACATGTTAAAACACCAATTCCATCACAAATTTCAATAAAAATTCAAAATTGTCTCATTTGGAAAATGACATAATTATTAATTTTAATTCATTTTTGTAAAAATTTTATCATTAGTAAAAATTTATTTATACAATAATTAGAGAATTATAAAAGGTTTGTTTAATTTTTTTTAAAACATTAATATTGAAGAAAAATAAATTTTGATCCAAGAGAAAATTAAACTAATTTTTTCTTAAAAATTTATATGGGTCTCTTTAAGAAATTTAGAGATGAAAATTAAACAATGGAATTTATTCTCTAAAAATAAGAAAAGTATAATAAATTCATGATTTATTTGAGTTATGTATCATAATATTTTGTTATTATAATCTTAATCATAAACATTCTTGACAAACTAGGGAATTTTAACATAAAACGCATAACACTATGGTATATAATGAATAATAATCCACATAAATGAAAAAAACAGATATTTATATTTATATAACAAAATTTTCATTATAATAATTATAATATAAATTAATTATAAGATTATACACCACAAAAAAAACATGTTTTGTATAATGTATATTTACCACTTAAATAAAAGTGAGTTGAAAATCCCAAATGTCAAGTATCGACATTCATCATATACATTTGGAAATCCTATATGATAAATATATGAATATTATAAATATTTTATAGAACCATATTAATATATATCATACCATATGGTATTAACATATGATCTTTTACAACCTGTTTATTAACAATTATTTGTTAAAAAAATGTTCGATGTAATAACTAAAGAGTTTTTCAAATAAATTCGATTTGTTATTTTTATTCCAATTTCTTGGATCTTTGTAACACTATCTCAAAATATTTAACACAGATATAAATATAATATATATTAAAGATGAATTATTTGTGATTAATCTATAAAATTTAGAAATAGAAAATTAATTACAACATTCATTGATATGGTAGACAATATATATGCATAGACGTTGTTTTGATTTTATTAAATAATTAAATGAAAGGTAAAAAATATTTCAAAGTTACAAAGAAAATTAAATTTCAAATTATATATATATTCATTAAATATATCCTCTGTTCATCCCAAATTTAAATGAAAATTTAATAACATTGCATCGTGGAGGTGGTAGTCCACAAGTATACACAAGCGACGTTATCCCATTCAAATTAGTTTAAATGTAAGAAAGAAGCTATGATATTATAATTTATATGAGTATAAATATTTTCAAAAATATTTCATTCATAAAAAATAAATACTTAATTATATCCACATACAAGAGGTGGAGATGGAAAATTAATTGCATTGGTTCGCAAAGCGGTAGTCTTTCATACACATGATCATGTGTTTTGTTTCCTTTTTTATAGAAGAATAGATTGATATAAATTTATTAATGAATATAATAGAATATAAATATATTGGAAATTATTATTATATTATAATAGTATATCTTAATATGATTTGATGGTGGATTTATAGTAAATAAAAAATACTTGGTTAAGAATGATACCTCTAGTATGGACAACCACATTAGTTTGGCTCCAAATGCATTCTAAAAAAGGTTGTATAACGAGATTTTGTGATATAGGGCACATGGAGAAATTATTTATTGTATTTTTAGGGATATATATAGATCCTATATGATTTGGAAGAGTGAATATAAGAGGATATGGTTTCCCTTTTATAAATGGGTGAGAGGTCAAATATGAATATTTTGAAATGAAAATGTTATACGATCATTTTAACAATGAAAAAATTCTCAAAAATGGATCATTATAAATCTTTAGAAGATAATATGTAAATATATGGACATAAAATAGGTATTTTACATTTATTATTTTATTGTAACAATTATGATTTTTGTTTAACCCCATGTAAGCCCATTTTAACCATGACAATAGTAATTAATTTGTATTTCTTTTACTAATAATTATGAAAAAAAAATAATGTTGAAATTATTTATAATATTACATATGATTATTTAAAATATATAATCCATTATTCCAAATTAAAATCATTAAACATGTTAAATTTAATTAAAAAAGTATCCATATAAACATGATAAAAAACAGTTTTCCAAAAAAGTAGTTCCATAATTATGGAATGTTTTAATATCAAAATTCAATATCCAATTCATTACAAAGTCCTAAAATGAAAAAATTATAATATAATAGAACTAATTTTTATTTTAATATAATAACAATAAACTAAACTAGTAAATTATATTTTTTGAAACATTGTTTTTTTTGTAAAAATTTGTATTTTTGGCTATTCATAAAAACATTAATCATTTCACAAAATTACCCAAAATTTATACGATATAAATTTTAACATTTTAAATAAAAATGTGAATTTTTTATCTAAAATTAGAACAGATAAATTTTATTAATTTCCCTCAAAAATTTATTAAGAATAATTTTAATAAATAGTATTTTTGAAGAAATTAGTCACTAAAATAAAAGTAATATTCTTATTTGAAAATATATTTTTATTATATAAATTTTTAAAAATAAATAGAAAATACGGTTATTTATAGTCATACCAACATGTTTAATTTCATTGTTATAATAATCATGTTTAAATAATATTATGAATATTATATTTTTGTTTGTTACGGAAACAATAGTTGTACTGATATAATATTTGTTCCCATTTTGTCATTATTGAATTAAAATGAAAAATTTACTCACTTAAATAACTTATAATTATATATAATTTTATTAAAAATATATATTATATTATTATATGTAAATGATTAATTTTTAAATTAAAAATTTTTAATTACAAAGAAATAATTTTATTTAGGAGTTCATCATGGTTAAATTATCATAGTATAGTTTTTTGAGAATGTTCGAGAAAAATTATTTTTTGATGAATAAGTAAAAATACAATTTATATCAAAATACATTTTTTTGACAACATAACAAAATAAATATGATAAAAATTATATTCAGCTTATGTAATGATTAATAATGATTTTATAATATAAATATTTCAAAAATAATAATTTAGAACACGTGAGTTATAACATATTTCAATATATGTATAAAAATCATTGTGAGTGCAGACGCAGAGCACATGCAGCGCTAAAATATTCAAAATTATTTCCTTATAAATATTAATTTAATGATAAAAATTATTTTAAAAAAATATTAATTAATTATTTTGGTATATTATGTTTCTTAATTATACTTTATAATTTTTGTGTTATATAACAGGATTCAGATCCAAATTCTTCATCAATTCTTAAAATATTGAAAAAAAGGAAAATTAAAAATATTAACACGTTTTCTTCACTGGGATATTATTAAATATATTTAATTAAAAAATATAACTGATTCTAATTATCAATATTAATTTCATAATTTATAGTAATTTATTTTAAATATTGATATATGAAATAATTAAAATTAATACATTTGTAATGATGATTCAATGTTTGTTTAAGATGAAAAAAATAAAATGTTTTCAATTAAAATTATATGAACCCTTAAATGAATAAAAAAATATGTATAAATATATTTTTAGGTTTTCTTCAAAAAATATCATATGATGATTAATGTTTCGGACATTTTAGATCCACTTACATCACATTAATCAACCTATCATATTTTATTTTAGGGGAAGTGAAGTTGATAAAAAAATAGTTTCTATATACATTGAAAGTTCAGAAATAACCCTTTTATTAGAAAGAATAATGAAAATACATAATGGAAAGGATGGGGACATACAAGAATCATGACCTCTTGGTAAATTATGCCAAAAAAGATCAATTATCATAATCAATCATATATGAATTATCATAATAACCATACTTGACATAGTCAAATTGGGGCCCATGAGACAGAGTGAATATAGTTGGCTTCAAATAAGAGTAGTATTTCTGAGGTGTGGTATTCCGGGGAGGAACTGATGGAAATCCATTGTCATCTACAGCAACATTATTTCCTTTGGAAAATACCAAACTATATTATGAGTTTTTTTGGGAAAAACATCCACGATATCATCCAACCTTCCATGGATACCCTTGGTTTTTATAAATTTGTTAATTTCATCTTGAATCAAAGAAATATTTAATTTCATCAACTGGGTTGTATTTCCCGTTAGTAACATGAAAATATTCTGGCAGAGCATCGACTCCCTCATTGTGTCCAGACACTAAATTCCTTGATTCATAAGTCTCTATAGCCTTAGCCTGCTATGGTGTACCATTTCTAGCTCACCCATTTCCATGGTCATGAGTGTATCCCTTGTTTTGTGAAGTCTTCTCATGTACATTCATTTTACAAGAATCTTAATGGGGACCTTTTGAAGAGAAAATGGAGCAAACAACATTATTGTGACATTTATTTTTTAAATGAGAAATTACATGAAACTCTGAACAAAAGTCATTAAGTCATTTATATTAATCTTATAATGTAATTTCATCATCATGTTTGGAAAAAAATAATTATGACTCATAAATGAGATCATGTAAACCTCCACCATAACCCATTCATACTGACCAAATTTGGAAATCTCAGTATTCCAATAAATTTTGATAGAAATTCCCACAGTAGATACAATATCATATAAGATTTTTGGGTGTAACAAATTCCAATTATGCCCATTAATATTAATCCAAAAATGAGATCTATTATTTTATTAGAAAATGGATAAAAAAAATCCCAATCTTGAAAGAAAATCATACCTATCATTAATGTGATTTAACCAATCCCCCTAAAACTTCACTTTCGAGCCTTTTATGAAAAATAATGTGAATTAAGCCACAACCAAGGGGAAGGCATTTCCAATCTAAAAATCCCCAAATATAAGTCATCTATTAAATTAAGTAATAATTTATCCATGAGTTTCTTCAGGTAGGAATAAAAATCCTAGAAATGGCTGCGTGTACATAGATTTTGAATCTACCAAAAATCGCAACACTATTAGCAGACACAAGGGTGTGTCACCTATCTTCACAATTTGATCCAGTGCAACATCCTTCACAAGCACAAATTAATTTTATTTAGATAACTATATTTGAAATTACCAGCCTCTTGATTTTATTTATAATATGGATGCATCCCCTCATATGATACAACCATTCCAATCACCACTGTTGAAATAGATGCAACATTGGTTATTCCACCGAGAAAAATTTCATCCACCACTATGGATCTACGCACAACACGAACATTGTCTGCAATAGGAACTAACACCCCTTTGTAGCCCATACTAGTTACAAACACTGTATCCCTACCAAAATCAATAGGTGTAGTAACCAAAACATTCTCCATAGTCATAGCACACACATCATGAACAATTGGGGCTCGTGAGTTCTCCCTGCCACTCAAAACCAGAGCAGCCTCACACACATCATGCCTACCATCCACCCATGTTATTTCTCTATTGCTCGCACCCATAGTGGTCTCCAGCATTGAAACGCATGTCTAACCTAGGTTATCCATCCACTCACACCCATTTTGGTCTCGACCACCTCACCGCATGCGTTCAGAACATCGACCTCCCATGTGTTTGCACCTATAACAATAGATGTGGCCACCACACCTCCTAGGATATCCTCAAGAATCTTCGCTACTACATCAACCTTCGTCGCCATCATAAATATTTGAATTGGTCCTCTTTCTTTGTCGTTATATTAATATACCAATTGAACCTGCTGTGAGGGATGAATAAATCATCTAGCAATACATTCGTTGAAACCGTTAATCCATAAAACCATGATAGAAAGTGTCCCACTCTCACCCTATCCTCTCGCTTTTCATATAGAGTTTTTATATACTGTAATGTTTTAATAAATGACTATACGACTTATTTTTTTAAAATAATTATTCATTTGAAATCGAAGAAATATATATCATTCATGTAATTTTTTTAGTGAGTAAATATTTACCATAAATTATTTCACAATGAAGGTTTAGTAATTATTAATCGAATTTAAAATTAAAATACATTTTTATTGTAATATTATAATAAAAATGATATTAAATTTTAATATAATTAATGAACTATCTTGATATATTTGATATTTATAGGATATAATAATAAATATGGTATGAATATTTATTTTTTTATGTTTTTAATGTCATAGTTATCAATAGTTTTTAATTTGATATAATTTATTTTTCATAATTTATATATTATATTAATTAATATAATAATAATTAATATATTGATCAATTAAAAAAATAATCATTTTTAATCTAAAATGTTATCTCACAGATTTTTTACTTTTTTCCAGTCTTTAAACCTATATTAAACATATTATATTTCAATATTTGATGAAATTACTAAATTTTCCCTCACCTAAATTATAAAAGGGGCCTCATTTTTTAACTTACATTAATTACCATGATCATTATTTAGAGACTATATTATAATAAATTCACTTATTTTCATCCCATTACAAATTATTGTATTACTGGTATAATAAAATAACCATTTCTGGGTTCTTTAAGAGGTTCTAAAGGTGAATTACTTCATTGGTAAATTTATCATTCTTCCTTATTAAATTATTTCTAACTTTTACCTTATCCTCACCTCTATCTAATTTTTCACGATAACACACAATCATATATATATATACAATTATTTTATTTTTTTAATTTTATATCAATAATAAAATATCTTATTTTTTTCTTTTATTATTAATAGTGAAATTGTAGACCATGGTGTATCAATTCACATATTTCTTGGATAATGATTTTTTATTTCACATTACCACATTCATGGGATGCTTAAAATTATCTAATTTTTATTACGTCCCTTAATGATTATTTAGAGGACATTCCACAAGTTGAAATGTTTTCTTCAATGGGATTTGTGGATGTGTAAGAGAAAATAAGAAGAAAAGATGAATTATTTGGGTATTTTTCATAGAAGAATAAATTTTTTTTAAATAACTTGTCTTATTGAATATATGGAAATTAATTTTGTAGTATCACATTGGGTTCTTATAGGATTTCCATGAATTATTTATGACATAAATATCAAATACTCTATATCAAAAATATATTTGTGGATATAAAAAATTTAAATTAAATTAATTTACTAAATTAATATTTTTTTATAGATGATTCATTATATTTAAATCATTTTTATGCATTTAACACATGATATCAAGATTATTATATTTATTTAAAATAACTTATATTATAAATACTATATGTGTTACAATAATATCCTATTATCCTTGATTAGGATGGAAGAAATTAAGAAATACAATATGAATTATTTTATTGTAGTGGCAACCTTTTACAGAAAATGTTTTTTTTCATCAAAATTGATATCCCTTCCATTTTATCAATATCTTCTATAGACTAATCTATAGACAAGAGACAATGATATTAATTAGTATTTATATAGTATTAAGATAATATTTTGGAGGTATAAAAAATAATAGATGTATTTAATTGTAAAAGAATAATTTAATAATAAAACTCAAATATATACAAAAAATAATTAAATAGTGAAATCAAATGATTGAAAATGGAGTGCATGAGTCTAAAGATGGTGAAACATGATATGGACTTGATCACATTTTCAAATAAATAAAAATTAATTCTCCAAAATAATTAATACACAAATCATTAGTATAAGTAGTCGAGATATATTGAATAATTTTTTAAATATAATCACTAAAATCATTAAGATCACATTTGAGTTTTTTAAAAACAATAAACAAGTTTAAATGATTTGAAAAAAATATAATAATTGAATTATATTGTTACAAATATATGTTAATATCTAAGGCTAATTCATCAATTAAAAATTATAAAGAATGTAAAAAATAATAGTTATTTTTATATTTATTCTCTATTTAATAAAATAGATTAAAAAATTAACATAATCATGTACTAAATGAAAATATTAAAAACATAAAAAATAAAAGTTTTGAAAGAATAATTTTGAAATAATTTAATCTATGTATTTATCATTTTTATATCGGTTTAGTCATAATTATCAATTTTTTAAAAGCATTATCTTTTAATTTTTTATAGAAATCAATATCCCATAAGAATGAAAATTTACATTAGAATCACTTATCCATAAGAATGAAATCTTGTAATGCCTAGATATTAATTTTGATTTGTTAAAAAATTTATTTAAATTTTTGTAAGCGTGAATTATATATTCATATTCATGAATTTAAATTTTGGGTAAATATGAATTATATTAAAATGGGATCGCAGAGCTATTTAAATATGTATAATTTAAATTTTTGAAATCCTATTACATTAAAATTCTGATGACATTGAAATCATTTAACATTTAAATAATATTAATTTTAAATTATATGAATTTAAGGAAATTTTACATGTATTTCTAAATTAATAATTATACATAAAACATTCTATATGTTTTTTAAAACTAATTTAACATTATTTGAAATCTCGTACTGTAAGAATTGAAAATTTTTACATAAAATAAATATTTTCATTATTAATTGTAAGAATATTAATCTATATAGAAAATATATTCCATATTATTTGAAATATAATGAAAAAACTACATACTTATAAATATTATTTAGATTATCTTGTTGTTGTAAATTAAAATATTAATGATGGAGTAATTTTTATAAATAATTAAAATTTCAATGATTATTTAAGAAAAAAGTAGTGAATTCTATAAAAAAAAATTATTATACAATATTGAAAATAGGAATTTGTAAATATTTAGGCTTGAGATATATTTTATTTTTAAAAACATAAAATTTAAAAATCTATTACACTTAAAAAACATTACATATTAATAACAATATCTATATTAATCAGTCATGTAACTAAAAACCCTACCATCACACAATGCACAAAAACATGTTTAACAGAAAATATGTTTTGACACTCACATGGGATATGATTCAACTCTATAGATATTTATTAATTATAATGATTTATTATATAATATTAATATCCTTACACCAATTATGTGCACTTAAATGTAACCATATTATCAATCCTTTTAAAATTGTACTCCAAACTACATCTAAATGACCTATGGTTTTTATGTGGATTGTCGTATATTCAAAAATATACGTTTATATTTCAATTTAATGGAAAAATATTGATATTCTATATAAGTATTACACATGAGTGGAAAATTATTGACGACATTTGGAAAATTATATTTTAGGTTCATCAAGGAATAATATGATATGTATTATATAGAAATTACATTCATATAAAGGCTTTATTGTGATTTTTTTTGATGGGTGGGTCCCATAAATATACATCAACTCAATTAATTGACATGTATCATGTGAAAATATAATTGTTTGTGTGTTATATTCATAACCCATTTATGTTTGACGTATTAGAACAATTCCTTGAAAGTATGATTATAATGTTCTATAATACACATTCCATCACTTTGATATTAGTAATTAATATCCATAAAAATATTGACTATTGTGAAATCCATGGATATACTATTTATTAAGGTATTAATTTATTACTAAAATATTATTGATTCCATGTTTATTAATGATAGAATTCACTATACAGTAAACCTTAATATGAATTTAATATCACCATATTGTATAATTTTTCATTTATTCTAGAATCAAAGAGATTTTTGAAATGTGAAATATATATTTTTAATGAATAAATATAAACTCTAATTCCTTTATCATGATATTATTGAATTATGAATTTAATTTAATGTTTATTGTATGCATTTATTTTCATAAAAGTACTAAATGTGTAAGTCATGTGACCTATGAAATTTGTATAAATGAAATAGAATAACCATTAGCAATGAGTTATTGGAGTTGAGGTTTTGTATATAAAAAATGGGTGAAGATTAACGATCCATGGTAGTTCTGTGGGATATGATTCTATTAAATGATGTGGAATAGGATGAGCTAAATAATGATTAAGAGAAGGATTTTATAATGGTTCTCTATAATTTTTATGGAAATTTATTTTCCATTATATTAAATAAAATGTCATCTATTGTTATTATATTTATAATGGAAGTGAATGTGGTATTTTTTTAATTACTATAAATAAATAATATACTTATGGTTTTTTAATGAATTTAATATATTTTTTTATTAATAATTTTTTAATCGATAGAGATGTGAGTAGACATCCATATTGGATTATTTGTGTAGTAGTATAATAATCTTAATTCATTATATTTTTAACATAAAACATTCAATATGGTAGAGATTATTAAAAAATGATGTCTCTCTTTGGAATATGGATGGTGATTAGTCACATAACCATTGACCAGATCAACATTCACCCATATCTAGGTCTATATTTGTTTTATTTTCTATCATTTTTCACTTATTGATCTCATCATTGATCTATTATAATTTGAAATTTTATTTTTTAACCATACTTTCATTTTATATTAGCCAAAGACCCATGACATTGGTTTTATCACTGACTAACCAAATGATGTAATCATATGAAGGGATTTCTCATGGTGATGTGTGGTGAAGAAAGTTTTGGGGTTTCCCCTCAATGATGGTATACATTTTTTTTCAAGGATGGTCAGTGAGAGATAAAATTTAATTTTTTACAATCTCATAGTTGTTCCATAAAATTCCAATTTTTTGAATTTTTTTGTTTTCAAATTTGTTTCATCCAAGTATGAATATAATGTAAAGAATCAAAAATTAGAATCAATTTTCTTATTTATTTGTAATGCTTTTTTCTAGCTTTTGAAGAGTCTGGTAGTAATTACACAGGAATGTGTATCAGTCCATGTTATTGTTTACTAGAACAATATATTTTATATTTTATAATATTAATAAATATAATATTCTATATGATTAGTAAAATAAAAAATTACAAAAAAACTTAAACCACTTATGATATGGATTACATTGAACAGTTTAGAGATACAATGAATATAATTTAAATTTAATGGGTTTTCTTTACATTTTTCATATTACAAGTTAATAGTGTTTTATTTTTAAATAATTTCTAAATTCCTCATATTAAAATATTCATTGTAAATGAATTCAGACACTTGGTAGCAGAGTAACATAGTTCCATTATAGATTGATTTAAAAGATAATATTTTCCCCTATATGGCCTATCAAATTTATGGTTTATCCTCTCTATTTTAGTCCATAAAAATGATAAACACTAGTTATATTTAAGATTTTCCAAAATATAGATGAATATAAAATAACTAGTTCACATACCATACATTTATTATTAATCAAAATACATGAAACCAAGCAAAAATCATTCTAATCAAAGTAAAATTATAAAACATTTTCCCGTCATCATCATTCATAGATATAAAATATTAATTTTCTATTAATATTATAATTTCTAAAAGTGGTCCATTCTTCCAATTTTGAATCATCTATGTGCATTACATTGTTTTAATATATAACTATATCTTCTTCTCTAAGTGTCTATAAAATATGGGTCTCATACCTTCAAATCTACATGAATATATATTTAGTAATACAAAAAAGTCATGGAAATTTTATTCTACTCAATGGGAATAAAATATTGTTCATCTCAATCCATTTCCCCTTTCATCCTCACCATCATCACCATTAGTGATGTTTTTTTATAAAAATATCTAAAATTTTATACCTCATCTTTTTAAAAATGATGTTAAATTCCACAATTTCATTATCAAATAATGACCATCCACGAGGGATGTTATTTTATCTATGATAAAAATATTACTCGAACACCATAAATTATTTTGTCATAGTTTTCATTGATCTCATAAAAAAAATCCATTAATTCATTTTTTATATTTTATATTAATCATATATTTTTTTAGAAAGAAAACATTATTTCAATGGGTTCGTACAAAATAATTTTAATTTATTTTCATATCCACATTTTCACTTTCAATGTATATTATTACTCTTTTAATTTAATTAATTTAATCATTAACTATCATTGAAATAAATTTTAATCTAGAGATTTAAAATAATATATATATACAGATTCAGAAATTACACATATCCAACACATTTTCTTTACACTTAAATATATATTTTATTTGTTAAATGTGAAACATTAAAAAATTTAACCAAAATAAATCCATAATCCAAACATTCGCATATATGAGGCCTATAATATAACACCCAAATAAAACTCATAAAGGTTCCATAGAAATTTGAAATTTAGTGTAATGACTTGGAATTTCCATTTAATTTTTTTAATTAAATGAAAATTTTACGAGTCCGTGAAAATTTACAATGTGTGATTTTAGGGACCGGTGTGCCCGGAATCAATTTTTGATGTTTGGTTTCGGTATGCTACGTAAACTTATGAGTTTATTTTTTTTCTATCATTTGAACTGGTTCCCAGAATTGAAATCCAAGGGCACCGTTAAACTCATAGAACCAGTTTTCTCTTAAGAAGAATTTCACTTCAACAACAATTAGTTGAGGGAGAATTTTTGTTTTTGTGTTTTTCATAGAAATAATAAAATAAAATAAACCCATGTTTTGTTTTATTTTATTTATTATAACCAACCATGTGGTAGTTGGAGGTGAGGACCACCACACCTTAACCTACAATGGGAGGTTATAGTGGTGGGGCCCACTTAAACCTAAGCTCCCATGAGAGGATATGGTGTGGGGACCACCCTGGACTAAACCCCCTAATAATTGTGGGAGATAAAAAGCCTTTCAACTCCCTCATAAATGAAGGAGATCCTCTTGACCTCCTCCACATTAATTTTTTCAATGCACATGCCAATTAATTGTGCCTACTCCTCTACCATTAAATTATGCCAACATAAGAATTTTGAAAATTTTGTCTAAAATTTATTAATATATAATATAATCTATTATCTTGTCTTGGAATTTTCATTTTGGTGGATCTTTGGAGAAATATTGGGAGAGGAACAAGGTAGCGAGAAATAATGCTCTCCAATGAAGAACTTCATTTCCCGATGAAAAAAGATCCACCGACGAAGAAAGAACACAACATCAAATTTCTTCCTCAAAATCCCCATTGGCATAGGACATGTTCATCTAAAATAAATATTCTCTCCTTCTCATGAAAAAGTTGAAGAATAATGAACAACCTATGGGTTTAATTTTGTTTTTGTATGATTTTATTCCAATGTTCTCCAATTCTTTCAAAATGAAGAATGAGGATGTTTTCCTTTTGAAGGATGACTATTGTGCTTTGTTATTGATGACCTGTTTGCTAGCCCCCTAAATGCATAGGGTGTGGGGAAAACTAACTTGGCTTGACCCCCCACCGATCTTCATTGTGGTGTTCTTAGAAATTACGACGACGGTGATGAAGGCAATGTCCATGCCACCAGCGGCCTCATCGACCTGTGCCGCCCCAGCGACGTTTCAGCCACCGACCGAACCGGCCCCCAGGCCTGGGCCACGCCACGCCCTGGCCGTGCTGCCTCACCGGTGGTGCTTCCCTTTCTAGCCTCACCCCCAAGCCAGTCGCGCTTCCCTCATAGGCCACGCCTCCCTCGCAGGTCACGCCCCCGCACCGACCGCGCCCCGACTCCCTGGCCGCGTTGCCCAAGACCGAACCTGCCGCGCCCTCACGGCGCCCCAGCCGAACCAGACTGTAACACCTCATGATTTTAAGATAAATATTTCTATTTCTTTGATTAGTATTTTTTACACTACACCAAGATTTTCTTTCTCTATATGCAATGTCGTATTAGCTTGTAGTAAACGCAATCACTATTCTTGGCTTCTGTTGCATACAAGAGCAACCATAATTGATAGCGTGTATTGTACGCAATACAGAGTTTCCCTAAACTACTATAGATTGTTATGAACTTGCCGTTATAAATATTATTAACTACATATTTAATATTATTACATAATAAGTCATCTTAAAAATTTTCTAGAACACGTAATGATAACAAATTAAATTTTTTGAGTAAAATAAGTGTTTTTAAAAAATGCAGTTTTGTCACATTTTGATGGATCATCCACTTTAAATATACTTTTTGACATTTATTAAGTTCAAATAAAAAAAATAAACTTATCCATTGTAATATATATATATATAAATTTACTTTGGATAAATTTTTATATTATTTTTATGTTAACATTCATATATTTATGTATAGTAAAAATACACTAAATTATTCTTAAAAACGACTTTTTCATAAAGATAATTTATATGGTTCAATTATAAAATTTCATGTTTTAAAAGTATAAATAGAATATATTTTTTATCTTTAATATAATATAAGTCATTATCATTAATTTTATCTAAAATTCATATGTAAAAACATTTCATTATTTTGCAATGTTTTAACTTTTAAAACCCCTTTTCTTGACAACATGATTTATTTAAAATTAATTACTAAAAAATCTGTGTCTGAAATTTTTAAAAATGTATTTCATATTTGGATTCAGTGGGTCCAAATTATGTTAATAGGTTACTCTTACTTTTTTTGATATTATGAATATTAACTACGATAATTTTTATTTACTACAGATAAAGGTAAATCGTGTAATTAAGGGTAAAAATAAGATTATAGAATTACCATAACACCTGCCAAAATTCTATTGGATAAATAAATTACTACCCATATCAACTATGGGTATAATGGATTCATTTCATGGACTTTTGACAATGAATATAATGTAATTATTATTAAAACCAAAAAAAGTGACAATATGTCACTCTCTTATATCTTATAAGTGTAATAATTTTAATTTAGTGATAAACATCATAAAACATCAAAAAAAAATAGTCACAAGAACTCTAATAGTATTATCTAAATCATGAAAAATTATTTAGTACTTTTTGGGATTATATAATTATCATTAATGGTGACACAATAGTGATGTAGAAATAATTTTATTGATTAAAATATCAAATAAATTATTTTAAAAATATTAAAATATATAATATATGAACTATTTTATATTATCCACAAATTTTTTATATGAATATTACATATTAGGTTTCTATTAAATATTTTTTTCGAATATATCTTATGTGTGGATTTTATTTACATTCAAATAATTGAATAGGCTCAAAATTAACACTATGGATATTTTATAAAAATAACATATTATAAAATATTATAAAAAACACAAAAATATTTAAAAATTATAAATTTATATTTAGATGGTCTGTAATGTCATAATTAGTCCAATTATAGACAATTAACAACACATAAGTAAGTATTTATAACAATTTAGAATTTGGAATCCTATTACCAGAAATAAAATAAAATAGATTAAATACGGATAAATTAAAATTATAGGGTTTAAAATAAAATAAAAACATGTAAAAATTTTATTAGATGATGAGAATACAAACCTATCTCATCTCATCTTCATATTGAGACATTTTTTGAGGTTCATAAGTGGGGTCTAAATTTATTACAAATTAATATTTATGAGGTATCCAAAAGTGCCACTCTCCTCTCTTATAAAAGGGAACCTCGTCCCTCTACGCTTTAAAAAATTAGAAGCCTTCATGATTAGAGAAAACCTGTCAATTTATATTCTACACTTTCCTATCAACATAATAGAGGTCCTAATCTTTTCCACGACCAACTTTAGTGCCCTAAGAAAAATTTTAGAAGAGGGGTGTCGAAGAATAGGAAATATCCTTTACCAATTCTTTCGAATTTATTTCTCCTTCTACATCCAATTTTTTCGTTGTTTAAATATAAAATAATAAATTAAGTATTAATAATATAATTATATGTTATTATAAATATGAAATATCCATATTTCACCTTCTATCCATCCTGTGGAAAAAAATCTCCATGTGTGTGTACGTACAGAATATAGACTCCAGGCCGTGGTGTAATCTGTTTCCCACCACGACCATACATGGAGGGGTATAATGGTGTAAATAATAACAATATATGATTATTATAACATGATACTAATTCGGAGATATTCTATCATCAATTCCAATACCATTTAATATTTATGGGAACGATAACATCGCTCGTGCGTACGTACGGATTACCGTCTCCACGACCCGATGAGATTCAATTTTCATGTTAAGCATTAAAGAAGAATTATAAAGTATATATATTGAATAATAATTAAATATTTGACATAATTATGCTACTGGATTTATGTGTGTGTGTGTGTATATCTCTGTGTAATCTAATTACTTCTATTCAAGACAATACGGAAAGGAAAACAATGTTCATCCATACGTACAGCCTACTGTCTCCATGAACTGTAACTTTCATTACATTTATCGACCTACTATATTATGAATATATATAAATCATGTTATATATTCTAGAAGTATATAATAGTTATCTATATAATCATATGAATAATTACAAGTCAAAACATGGACGATAAATGAAACAATTTATCCAAAACGCTGCTTTAAAATGGATTTGACAAATAAATTGGTAATATAAATTCATAAGTAAAACATATAAGATAATATAAATATAGTTATGGTTATATTATAAGTTAATAATATTTTTTAACCTGCTATATAAGAGTCTCAGACACATACGAAATAAATTGGACTTAAGGTAAGGGATAATTATTCAAATCTCGTTCATAATTGAGATTATTTATTCGTAAGTATTTACTGGGGTTATATTTATCATCCATGTCCATGTTTTCTAAAAAAAATCATGTATGTTTAAAGTCTATTTTTCTAATTATTGACTTTCACTCCATGGTATGTTTATAATCTTTCTTTTGTTTACCATATGAGGTACTTTTTGTCTTTTCCGGCCAAAGTATGAGGATAATGTTTTTTAACATATACGGCATGAATGGATTTTTACGATTTCATAATGGATTCATTCCAAGAGGATTCTTCTACATGATTTTATATTTTTTTTCAAAAAAAATTACTGAATTTAAAATTCACTGAATTTTTTAGAATAGAAAATGATTTTGAAAAAGAACGATATTTTCCTCAAGAATTCATTCCAAGTGTTTAATCAAAACTATTTTCCATCTAAGATGACATTATTTAGTATGTTTATGATTCAATTATAATGTCTCTATTATAGAAATGGTTTGACTTTTCTTTTGACGAAATGATATCCATTTATTTTATATGGATTATGTATAGATGAGAAGATGTTTATGAAACCCATATTATTCTTTGGGTTATGATGAATGATTTATGATTGTTTTGTGGAACACGTAAAAATGATTTCAATATGAGATGTGTGGGAACTAAATCTCCCTCCAATGAATTGGGTAAATATTTATATCTCATGAGATAGACATGGCCTGAATGGAATGTAAATCTGATTCAATAATATAGGGCTTGAACAAAAAGTAAACCCAGTTCAGTAATGGACTCTGTCCACTATGATGGTCTTGGCAACAATGCCTTGGCTACTACGGAAATCATATCATGTGAAAAACGGTTTTCCACAATTACATGTTTTATTCAAATGATATTTTATTGTGATTAATGTTCTTTTATGATCTATGCCTTATGTACTGCCAAGATTTATGTCATTACTCATGTTTTATGTTCGTGTATTTACATGAAAATGTTTATGAATTTTTAAATGTTCTTTATGTTTACCATTAATCCTCATTTTAGCTAACCATTTTTATGTTTTATTTCATCCATTAAAAAATAAATGTTTTATTTATGAAAAAATGGGATGAAATTTATGGGAGATGTTGAAGATATTTCCCCATGATTAGAAGATGGTGTTCTGAGTTTCAAAAAACATTAAAAAATTATGGTCCATGGGTTTCTGTTTATTTTGTTAATTAAGTATTTCAAAAAAATAATGTAACATTCTTGTATTTTAAGATTTGGGTCTCTACAGAGCCCTTCGTTGCACCCTTCTGAGCCCAACCGCCCTGGGCTGGCTGAGCTGCCCCGCGTCCTTGTGGATCTCTGCGGTTCCTCGCGGCCTGTTGGGTTGCTCCTAGCTGGATGGGCCGAACCAAATGGTTTTCCCCCCCAATTGGCCATACCAGACCCAATGGGATAGGCCAGGACAACATGAACCGGGTCTCCGTAAGCGGGGTCCGGTCGGGTCGGTCCAACCGGGTCGCACCGGACCCGGGCCTACTATGACCTTTTACTTTATTTTGGCCATATCTTTGCCAACGGATGTTCGTTTGACCAAATGTCAACTACGCTGTTAATCTTGGAGTGCGGTGGTCCCTTTGAGTATATTCCAGTAGAGTCTAGAGTATACTTTAGATTTGGTCAAGTGGGATCATGCACGAATCTAGCCAGTTCCATAGGACTAAAAAGATAATAACTCATTGTCCTGGTGTCCCATTGACGCTCCGTCAGTAGAATTTTGAGACCCCTATACCGTGGAAGACCTTTGGAATACTTCGTTGGGGGACTTTGTGGTAGTGGAGATTCTACTTTTAGCTTGTGGAGCAGATCTTCTGGAGACTAGTGATCATTTGTGCGACAACCCAGTAGCTGACTGAGACTTGATGACTACATACCAATGGACTTGGAGTGACTCATCTATCCCAGTGGGGAGCACCTTGAATTTGTGGGAGACCCAATATGGAGGAGAGCATGGTTATTGCGGAAAACCAGTGGTACTCAATAAGGAAAATACCATTGTAGGCTATGAGGGGGAGCACCAGGTTAGGGTAGAAGACCCCCGGTGGGGAGGGCCTCTATGTGATGCAGCGGACCGAAGATACTGGATAGGAGGAGTACATCAACATTCCAAGGTTAGTGGGAAGATCCAGGTTGTGGGAGCAGACCCACTGTACTTGATAGTGGATGAGTTCTCCAGTAGCCGAGATTCGAAATGTTTTTCCCATACAATAAATCCTGGATTGAGTTGAGTCTGTGTTTCAGTGTTTTCCTCATGATTGAGATGGATCACATGATAACTTAGGTATATTTATGGGCATATACCTGAGTAAGGTTATCTATGGATTTCATACATTGTGGTTTATCCATGTTGGATTGTGTGAGAACTTCAGTTTCTCGGGGTCCCTAATGAGTATCATGATACTCACCCATGCACGGGCTATGCCCACACCTGGTTTTGTTGGATGCAAGGGATGGACAACACTAACTGAGGCTAAGAGTATCAGGACTGGATGATTCCCGGAGTTAGAACATACAACATGATAGTACACAGAGGATATGGACAAACGTGGAGTGCTGAGGAGGCGAACTTTACCTACCATTCAAGTAAGAACCCGAAGGACAAACCAGTAGATTTTTTTAATTTTATTCTCATTTGTACATATTTTTTTGTTGTACTTGTACAATACATTTGGTCTTGTATTTTTTTCCCCTTTTATGTTCATCACACTTTTGTTATGTAGTTTTACTTAGTGTTTCATATCCAGCTGGGTGTTCTGTTATTTTGTATAAAATATATAAAGGCAATTCCCTCCTAGTTTTAGGGAATTATGCATTTGGTGCTAGTTTCTAGTCCCTGGCCTATGGAAGGAGGGCTTGGGGTAGTCATGGCATGGTCCTCGAGGGACGAGTTGTGACAAATTGGTATCAGATGAGTCAGTTCTACCAAAGAACATACGACTCTGATCTTTTCAGTGAAGCAATAGTGTTAGGTGTTGTGATTTTGGTTTTCAGTTCCGGGAGTCTAGTGTAGATGCAGGGGTCATCATATCCATACAGTAGGACGTTGAATTCTAATATCCGACTTAGTGCACGAAAACAATGATGTGTATGTGTTTTCAAATGTTTTCTTTATATAATCTCAATCAGGTTAGATCACTATATATAACTTTTGACCATGTCACATATGTTTTTTTCAGGCAGCCTCCAAGCGGTCGATCAGCTTGATTTCTGAGATTTGTACGCACTGATATCCCACCGGGAAACAGGGCCTCGATGCATGACCCTTTTATAGTGGAGGCACCTGTGTTACCACTCCCCATTGGTCCACTGATGCCACCAGCCCTAGCAGAAGATGGTGCATTCCACTTGAGGGAATTTCAAGTGTTCTAGCACTAGAGGCCACACTACTTCAGGAAATAGATAGACCCACATGTGGATGAGGATAGGCTAGAGGCAATGGTGAGAGTCTTTTGACTAGTAGGGACACCAGCATACCACATGGAGATACATTCTACCAACCTTCTACAAGCAGTAGCAGGAAGATGGTGGAGCCTGATGCTTCAGGTTCACGACGAGATGACGCTTCTATTGGTAGACTTAGAGAGCCTATTTTGGGCAGAGTTTGTCCAAGAGACTCTTCGAGAAGTGAAAATACAAAAGATACTTCATCTGCGGTAGGGTAGTATGACTGTAGCTCAGTACTCAGAGAGGTTCACTGACCTCTCACGCTACTCCATCGATATGGTGGGGGACTCATTCTTTAGGGCTCAGACCTTTGATCAGGAGCTCAAACGGGAGATCAGAGCTCCGACGATCCCACTAAGCATACCAACTATGGTTGTGGTGCTAGAGAGTGCCCACCTAGTGGAGAGATTCCTTGGTGAGGAGTCTGCAACAGGGAGATCCACCACCAATCGATTCATAGAAGATTCTTCTGTAGTTGGAAGTCGACAAATGTTTTAGAGGTCCAAGAGGACCAGACCTATTGGTGGACTACCATAAGTCTTAGGATCGGCTCTACGGGGCACCTGAAGTGAAAACAGTCATGCCAGGTGTGGAATGTGTTACTCATATGGCAGGAAGGGTCACATGGATCGTGACTACTTGACCTGCCATTCAGATGATCAGTAGACGATGGAAGAAGTGCATAATAAGAGACATAGATTCAATCGAGGTGGTCTGCAGGGTGCAAGAGGACCTGGCATATGAGCTGGTCTTGCAGCTGGCAGTGGGTGACGTTTTGAGGTGTTAGAGGCACCACCACCAAGTGTTCTACCCCATCCACAGGGAGTAGGTGGACTAGGGAGGGCTCCGTTTCATGCAGCTGAGACATACGATGATGTCGCTCTGGAGATGCTTTGAGGTACAAACTGTGTCTACTCCACCATAGTTGTAGTGCTTATAGACATTGGTTCTGGTCACTCTTTCATTGAAACTATCCTCATTGAATGCATAGATATTTTGACATAGTTGTTCTCTCTATCTTTATGTCATGATACTCCTACAGGTGCAAATTCGACAATTACACAGTGGTTTTTGCAGTGCGAGCATACTCTAGAAGGTGGAATCTTTGACTGGGATCTCATAGTAGCGGCATAAAGGCCTTATAACATCATATTTGGTATGGACTGATTATCTACATTCCAGACTCAGATTGAATTTATTAGGTTCAAATGGCGGTGTGTGATCATTGATGGGACTAGGTTTACCATCACATATGAGAAGGGAGCCTTTGCAGCATAGGATGGACTTGCTCGGAGGAGAGTGAAACCAATTACTAATCACTTGGCTAGCCATACCCTCAGTGTGGTTGATGTGGAGAGTCTGACTTATCCTGTAGTGGTGGAACAGTACGTAGATGTTTTCCCTAATAATGTCCCAGGTTTACCACCTCACTGAGAGGTAGAATTTTACATTTACATGTACCCCCGAGACGACACAGATATCTACAACAGCATATCGGATGGCTCCCATGGAGCTTCGTAAGCTGTGGGTACAGCTGGAGGACTTGATGGAGAAGGGATTCATCTGGCCTAGTGTTTATCACTGGGAAGCCCCAATCCTATTAATCAAGAAGGAAAATGAGAACATGAAGATTTGTGTTAACTATTGACACCTAAACCATGTGACTGTGAATAACATGTACCCACTACCGAGGATTGATGAACTCATCAATCAGCAGAATGGAGCATGGTTGTTCTCGAAGATATACCCTTGATAAGGCTATAAACACCTTAGGGTTAGATATGAATATGTGAAAAAGACTGTTTTAGATGCCGGGACAGCCACAAAAAGTTTTTAGTTATGTCTTTCTGCATAACCAATGATCCAGAAGTGTTCATGGGACTGATGACTAGGATTTTTCAATCGTACGTTGATCACTTTATCATTTTCTTCCTCGACGGAATTCTGATCTACATGGCTACTGAGGAGAATCATTCCTATCATTTATGGTGACTACTAGACACACTCTGAGAGAACCAGCTTTATGGTAAGATATCAATGTTCTATTTCTAGATCTAACAGGTTCACTTTTTTTGACATGTCATCTCAGAGGCTGTAGTTGTAGTGGATTCAGTGATGATTGAGGTGGTAAATGATTGGGGGCCACCCAAGAGTGTGACAGAAGTATTGAGTTTCTTGGGTTTGGATGGATAGTACCACATATTTGTGCCAAATTTCTCTAGATTTTCAGCACCACTATCTTCATTGACAAAGAAGGGGAAACCCTTTGTGTGGTCGGAGAGATTCCATCACAAATTTCAGATGCTAGGACAGAGGCTATATAGTGCCCCCATATTGAGGATTTCAGAGGAAGGCATAGGGTACGTAGCCTACTGTGATGCATTAGAGACCAAGCTCAGATGTGTCCTGATGCAGGAGTGAGCAGTGACATCTTATGGTTCTCGACAACTGAGACAACATGAGCAGAAATTCAATACACATGACCTGAAAATAGCAGTGGTGGTCATCACCTCAATGATCTAATGACAGTAATGATGGACGAGATTTTTACCATGTACTCTGATCACAAGTGTCTACGGTATATCTTATCCCAGAATGGCCTGAACCTAGGACATCGACAATGTATTGAGTTCCTCTAGGACTATGACTTCGATATAGTCTATTCTCGTAGGAAGGGGAATGTTGTTGATGATGCACTTAGTAATAGATCTGGAATAAAATATCTAGGTGAGGTGATAGAGCAGTTGGCCACTTTGTAGATATCCTTTGTGGATATAGATGGATAAGCCTTCCTTCAATCTCTAATAGTCACATCTCCACTTCTTCAGCGATTCTGGAAGGAGAAACGTGGGGATACTGAATACGAGGCACGACGTTATCAGATATCCATAGGACAGACACCTGATGGATTTTATAATGGTGGGAAGCACGTCATCATTTTTAAGGGATGTACATTGGTTGCAGTGTCACTTCAGGAGGAAGTGTGGTGGGAGTTCCACACATCACCCTAAGTGGTACATCCAAGAGTGGAGAAGATGTATGAGTATCTCTGATGACAACAATAGTGGCCGGGAATAAAGAAATCATTTCTAGAGTTTGCCTCTCAATGCCTCACTTTTCAGCAAGTTAAGAAGGAGCATCAGGTACTAGTAGGCTTGGTTCAGTATTTATAGGTCCCAAAATAGATGTGGGATGGAATATCCATGGACTTCATGACAGGTCATCCATGTACATCCAGGGTACATGAATCTATTTGGGTAATCATCGACAGACTCACCATGTTGGCCCACTTTCTACCAACGATAGAGCAGGGTTCAGAAGAGCACATTAGACACCTCTATGTGCCTGAGATTTTGTGCCTACATGGAGTACCTAAGATGTTTGTCTCCAATAGTGATACACTTTTTTACTTCCCTTATATGGAATGGTTTGTGGGAGGATTTTGGGATGCAGCTTTGTTTGAGCACCACCTTCCATCCTACAATGGATGGTCAAACTGAGCAGACCATTCATACCCTTGAGGACATGATGCATGCTTATGTCCTCAACTTTGGTCGCAACTAAGAGGATCACTTTCCTTTGGTGGAGTTTGCGTACAAAAACAACTATCACTCCACTATTTGGATGGCACCTTTTGATGTGTTATATGGGTGACCATGTAGATGACCCTTGTGCTAGACTACCCTAGGGGAGTCAGCACTCGTGGTACTAAAGATTGTAAGGGCTGCCATAGAGAAAGTGTGGATCATCTAGTAGTGGATGAAGACTACACAGAGCAGGTAGAAGTCGTATGCTAAAAAGAGAGAGAGACCTATAGAGTTCAAGGATGGAGACAACTTATTCCTATATTTCTCACCATGAAGAGGTATACAGAAATTTGGTAGAGGTGGAAAGTTATCAACAAGGTTTATCTGACCATTTCAGTTCCTCAGTAGTGTTGGCGAGGTGGAACACCACTTAGCTCTTCCACTTCATTTGCACCGGGTGCACAACTTCTTCCATGTATCCCAGCTAAAGAGATACGTGCACGACCATTCTCACATCATCGACTATGGAGAACTGGATGTCGATGATCAGGTGACTTCTATAGTGGTTCCAATAGAGATTGAGGATAGATAGAATCGTGTTTTTAGTGGTTGGTCGATTCCTTTGGTGTGCGTTCACTGGATGCCCCGGATCCTCCAAGATAGCACATGGGAGCGGGAGGCTCAGATTCATGCTCAGTACCCAAACTTGTTCCCTTAGTTCGAGTTGTAGCTCATGGGGACATAAATCCCTAAGGTGGTGAGAATGTAAAGACCCGGAATTTCTAGGTAATTTTTTAAATTAAATGGGAATTTTATGAGTCTGAAAAAATTTACGACGCAAGATTCTGAGGATCGGTGTGCCTAGAATCAATTTTTGATGTTTTGTTCAGGTACATTTTGTAAACATATGATCATGTTTTATTACCTTTGAACCAGTGCTCAGAATTGAAATCTGAGGGAACTGTTGAACTCGCAGTGCCGTTTTTCACCTAATAATTCTTTCACCTCGACAGTAGTTGGTCGAGGGTGAAAGTTATTTTTTGGGTTTTTAATGGAAATAATAAAATAAAATAAATGCATGTTTGATTTTATTTTAACTATTATAACCACCCACATGGAAGTTGAAGGTGGGGGCCACCACCCCTTAACCTCCCCTGAGAGGTTATGGTGGTGGGGCCCACCTGAACCTAACCTCCCAGGAGAGGTTACGGTGTGAGGACCATCTGGGAATAGACCCCCCTTAACAATGGTGGGAGAATAAAACCTCTCAACTCCCTCATAAATGAGTGAGAGCCTCTAGAACTCTTCCACCTTTATGTTGCCAACTCACATTCCAATTAAATGTGCCAACTCCTCTAACATATAATTATGCCAACTTAACCATCATGATATTTATGTCAAAAATTAAATAATATATAAATTAATCTTTTATCTTGGGTTGGCATTTTCATTTTTGTGGAAAAAGGGAGAAATATTGGTAGAGAAACAAGCTTGAGAGAAATGATGTTCTCCAACGAAGAACATAATTTCCCGATGAAGAACACTCCACCGACGAAGAACGACCTCAACTTTGACTATCTTCCTTCGAACCTCCTTTGACATAGGACATCTTCGTCTACAATGAAATGACGTCCGCCTTCCCGCACCAGCGTCGACGGACAACGAACTAGGTAGGGGTTTAATTTTATTTAATTATTATTTTTTTCCCATGTTATTCCATTCTTTCAAAACAAAGTACCAGGATGTTTTCCTTTTGTGGGAGGATTGTTTTGCTTTGTTGTTAATGAACCATTTGGTTCCACCCTAAACGTGGAGGGTGCCATCCAAACTAACATGGACCGACCACTTCCGATATTCTTTATGGAGTTATTCGAAGGGGGCGATGAAGGTGAAGAGGTCAATTGTCGCGTCGTCCGCAGCCTCAGTGACCTACGCCACCCCCACAGCCTTCCGACCACCAACCGAACTGACCCTCGCACCCCGGTAGCACATCCCTGCCTACCATGCCACCCTTGCTGGACGCTCATCCCTCACCGGTCACACCACATCGCCCCACCCCCTCGCCGTCTGTGTCGACCTTGCCGATGACGCCCCCGCGCCACCCTCGCCGGCCGCACCCCCATGTCGGCTGCACCCTTGTGCCCCAGCCGCACAGCCATCGACCAAAATGGACGTGCCCATGCTGCGCCCCGGCCAAACCAGCCCCTCAAGGATCCGTTCCGAGTAGAGCTTCCCCATGTCGGCCGAGCTTTCCAGCACCCTTACCGCTCTCCAACGTTCCTCACGGTCGGCTGGACTGGGCCCAGTGGGCTGGCCGGATGAAAGGGCAGGCACAGACCCTATGGTTTAGGATGGATGACCCGAACTAGGTCAGCCCAAACCAGTTTGGGCCAGGTCTGTCCGACCAGGTAGGACCAGACCAGGGCCCACTACGACCCTTTTCTTTATTATGACCATATATTTGGCACCAGACATCCGTTTGATGAACCATAAGTGGAGCTAGTAATCATGTAGCGTGATGGTCCCTATGAGTATATTCCACTGAATTTTGGGGTGTAGTTGAGTTACGGTTAGGTTGGATCGTCCACAAATCCAACCGGGCCCCTGGGAGTAAATGACAAATAACTCACAGACCGAGCATCTGATAGATGCAATGTCAGCTGCGTGGAGACACCTATGACGTGGAATAACTTTGGGATACATCATTGGGGGACTTCATGGTAGTGTTTCATTGACCAGTAGCTTGTGGAGAGGATATTATGAAGAGGAGATAACATTTGTTTGGGAACCTAGTATCTGGTTGAGACTTGATGACTACTGACCGATTGAATCATATTGACTCGACTAGCCCAGTGGTGAGCACCTAGTTGTGGCAGAATACCAATGTCAGAGGAGCACCTGGTTGTGGTGGAAAACCCATGGTACACAATAAGAGTATTACCTCTGTATGCTATGAGGGGGAGCTCCTGGTTTTGGCGGCAACCCACGGTTTGGAGGGCCTCTATGTGACGCAGGAGATCCATGGTACTTAATAAGAGGAGTACCTCACCAGTCCAAGGTTAGTGGGAAGCACATGGTTGTGGAGGCAAGACCACTATACTCAATAGAGGTGGATTTCTCCCGTAGCCGGGGGTTCTAAATTTTATACCCCTATCATAAATCATGGTTTGAGCTGAGTCATTGTTTTTGTGTTTTCCTCATGATTGAGATGAATCACTTAATAACTTAGGTATATGAATGAGAATATACCTATGTGAGGTTATCTGTTGATTTTATACATTGTGGTTTATCCTTGTTGGATTTTGTGAGACCATGAGGGCCTCAGGGTCCGGACTCAGTATCATTATACTCAACCCTTCAAGAGATATTCCTGCACCTCGTAGTGTTATATGCATACGACAAATAATGCTGATTGATGCTGAGAGTACCAGGACTGGATGGTTCCTGGAGGTGGAACATACTGCCTGACAGAACAAGGAGGAGATGAAAGGATGAAGAGTGATGATAAGGTGATCATTACCTACCATTCAGTTAAGAACCTAGAGGTTGACCCAATAGTTATATTTCATTTATATTATCAATTGTACTTGTTTTTCAGTTTTACTTGTATTCTAAATTTGGGATTGTATTTCTATCCCCGTTTACTTTCATTACTAATTTGTTATATAGTTTTACTTAGTGTTTATTATCCATTTGGGTGCTCTATTCTGTTTGTTTACAGTTTATAAAAGAAATTCCTTCTACATTTTTGTGAATTACTCATTTGGAGCTAGTCTCCAGCCCATGGCCTCTGGAAGGCAGTCATGGTGTAGTCATGTCATGGACCCCTAGGGACGGGTCGTGATATTCAAATATCAATTTAGTAAAATAAATCCGAACTCCTAAAACCATTTTAATGATACAACTTATTCCTCACAATAGTTAGAATATCTCACTATCCACTAATTATAATAATACTATCTAGAACCAGATGGCCACTAAAGAAAATAGACTTCACAATCTTCATGAACATTATTACCAATCATACAAAATATAAAAAATCACTCGTATAGACCATCATTTTAATATCCACATTATTAAGGATGTAATAATGATTTAATTAGATTACAACATCATCACCTACCTAAATTATCACTAATGAACCAGTGAAACACATAAATAGATCACAATATACCCCAACTTCACCAGACTCAAAATCTCCTTCACAAAAATACAAAACCACCAAGAGAGAAATGTCCTTCAAAAAAATTATAGGAGAAACAATTAAAAAATGATTTAAAAGTTAAAACATAAAAAATTCGAAGAAAAAAAATATATAAAAAACATGAATAACTACATAATTGTTAAACCCATATTTTACATCATCAACACTACTAGACACTCTGAAATGAGAAACACCTGAATCAACATTACTATCCAAATACAGAAAAACCATTCAATGGTGTATTTTAATTTCCATGAGAATGAAAATAAATTCTTATAAAAAATTTATCCATGACTAAAAATCAAATAGTGACGGAGTCCACTAGCCTCTAACACCAACAATCCTCATCGAAAACTCCCCAAATCACTCCCGTTGTTAGTTAACATCCACTCCCAACATCTTCTATTACAATATCCTAATAATATATAAAATAATTAAAATCTATATAAACAAAAAAATATTGGTGATATAGGATGACAAACACCATGTACTGGTCCGAGGTTTAACCTTTAATGCCCAAAAAATATACCTTGTTGGACAATAATCTTATAATATCATATAATTCCATTACATCCCTATCCTAGTAAATATTTTATTATTATTTAATACATATGAGTCATCATCTTGTAATATTATGGATGCCACTTCTATTTGAACGTCTATTTTCCTATAATTTTCATTACCCAGGATTCAACTACAACCTAGATGTTGACCTTCTTGTCTCATTGACCATGATTTTCAAATGTACCCATCTCCATCACATGTAGAGTTTCTAATCTTTTTATGTTCACCATGGTGAAACACTATTATTTACTATAGATATAATTTTTCTCACAAGAGAATGAATATACACACATTTCTGGGCCAATTTATTTACTCCATGATGCATTCAAAATAGTTGATAATTGAATGGCTTTATCTTTGTACATGTATCCAATGATTATATTTTTCTCATCATGGAAATATTAAATAACTTGAATTTTAATAACTAATGGTTTTAATACTTTTGAAATATTTTATATCAATATATTTGAAGAATTTCATGAAAATGATATTATAAATTATGTACATAAAAAATCTTATCATTGAAAATAGAATTTATGACCTTAAACTCACTACATGAATCATTTTATTTCAAACAAAACACTTTATCTGAATTAACATGAAATTATTGTGTAATTCATTATATTTAATTAATTATATTTTTCTTTAATTTTCAAATATAATTTTATAGTTAGAACTATGTCATTGTTTCCATATGGGGGAATAAATTTTAGGGGGGATATTATATAAAATACTATTTAGATGAATAGTAATGTAATAAGGATTCAAGCCACAAAAATTTCCATATAGTTATTTATAATCATACAAAACATTTCCTCATTCCAATTACTCTATATTTCATATATTTCTTTTACATTGAAAATAAATGAAATTATGGTAAATAATAAAAAATTAGAAAATTGAATGAAAAAATGTTTGAATGAATAGGTTGTGATCCTCATGTGAATTCCAAGGTAAATTCCTTATTTATTCTACTAATTTTTTTAAATGTCTAATAAATTCATAAAAATAAAACTCGATACCATTTATGTGATTAAATAAATGTATTTTCCTCATTCAAGGAAATAGTTAAGTCACATATCCTATGCATGAGACCATAATTTCTTCATAATTACAATTACAAGAGATATCCCTCAAAAGTGTAGATAGAACCATAAATATATCATTTATAAACCATCATATTTATTTAAATAACATTTCATATAACTAGAAACCAAAAATACTCATTTTATAGTCAATATGATTCATCATATATGTTCAGAAGGAATTTATAGATGACATAATCATTTATTGAGTGACAAACACCAATTTATTCTTTTAATATAAAATTATAAATAACCAGAATAAAATGGATTCTGAAATAGATATTTATATTATAAAAAAGTACATTTGAATTTCACCCCTACCCTATATGAACATTGAAAAGTATACATCGATTACATATATTTTCGTTGTGGAAGAAATTTTTTGATCACTAATAAAGATAACAACATTAAAGTGTATGAAAATTAACTATATATAATTTCATTGATCCCAAAATTATTTACCCATTCCAATTATATATTTTAAATTATATTCCCCCATTATAGGAGTATAAGAGCATTTCTCCGAGAAATGGTGACTTGGGTTTTCCTTACTCTGGTTCATTCCTTTTCCTTCAATTCATAATATCGACAATACATCTATGATATTATAATAATTCATTACTCATGTATATTACATCATATATCTAGATGGTTTAGTGAATATATGGATGTTTCAAGATATTATGTATAAATATCACTTAATTTATCCCTTGAGTATTCATTGAATTAATATATATCCACCCATAAATAAATAGCACTATACATTTTTCCTATGATCATCTCTACATGAACAACATAGTGAGACCAATATATATGTCATAGTATCTTTAGATTATCCGCTAGATTTTTTGTGATGACATGGTTTTATATTATGAAATTGTATATTTTATGATACAGTGTACCATATTTAAAAATAATTTGTCATATAGTTTAATCAATGAAGTCATCATTTATGTTTCAACATTATTCTTCTCTATAAATCATGTCCCTTCCAATGGTATTTAATATTTACAAAGATAATAAATTATTCAAAATAATAATTTATCTCAGCTATGGGTTTAATTAAATAGAGATAATATATTATGGAAATATATAAGATAACTTCTTTACTTAATAATCTTATTTGACATATTTATATCATATGAGGTGATAATTAAAGTAATTTCATTCCTAAAAAATAAAAATTATAAGCCTAGAAAAATATATGTATATCATTGGGTGATATTGGAAGGTTAGTTCCATCAAAAATATATTATTAATTTTGACATACCTTCTCCATTTAATTTCCATAAACATGACTATGACTTTACTATAGGGGTAATATTTTTCATGAACCACAAAACCCATTTTAGCATATGGTAGTGATATGGGACATTCATTTTATTTTCATTCGTTAGGCTATCAGGGTTTTATCACCGTTTTCTATTGTAACATACAACATAACCTTGGTCATTATAATTGAAATTCAATTTTCCCTTTCAAATCCACATGATATTCATCATATAATTTTCATGAAATGACATCCAACAGTCTAAGGACCACATAATTTATTATTATAATAAAAAAAACCCCCATTTAAGGGAATAGGGAGGAACCCTAAGAGACTTCATTGACATAATAGATTACACAAACCAAAGCTCAAAGAGAATCAAAACCATATTGACCACAGAAGCATCCCCTATCAAGCTGACAAATCATGATTAATATATCCATCGTTGCATTTCTGTTCATCTAGCAGGGTCCTGTGACATTTTTTACATCATTATCTAATATTATAATAATGAATTGATTACTAAGTCAGTATATTTTTCATGTTTTAAATTGTGTTCAAAAAAACTATTATACTATTTTATTAATACATTAAATATATTTTATAAATAAAGGTGTTATAATTATGGAATTAATGTATAAATGTTTTAATAATATGTTTTTTTAAATCCCCCACATTTGACCATTTCTATTCCAAGAATGTATAATAATTCTAGATAAGTATTACCTAGACAATCATAAAAAAATAGAGGACTAATTAATTAATTAGTCATTTGAGTCTATCATGATAATTGAATGAATCATATTAATTATATATCTTCTGTTATCCTCTTTTTTCTACCATTTACCTTATACCATGGACACTTATGCCCTTCTATAAATTATAATTTATTTTCATCAGTCATGAAATATTTTATTAAACTTTTTCAAATTAATATAAAATAATTACTCCAATATAATAATAAAACGATCTTTTTTCCTCAAAATTTGTTAATGTGTACTAATTCCTAAGATATAAAAATATTTGATATAGGAATTAATGGTTGGTATGTCTTTTTTAGGAAACATTTATTAGAGGAATATTGATACATATTTTTCATAAAATTTAATGATATAATTTAATGCCTTTGATGGTATCACATCACAATAATTCATTGTTCATTTCATTTGATAAGGCTTAATCGACATATTTAATACAGGAAATAAATCATATCATTATCTCTAGTCTAGTATTTATATTTATATATATATTATAAATTATTCTATATATTATAAATTTTTTTAATAATATATAAATTTTCTTCGTTGAGATTAATAGTGTTAAAAGACATAAAATTGAATAAAATATATTATGCCCATAGTACCTATTAAAATATATCTTCTCATATTATTTATATTATAATGAAAATTCTATAATGTGATTAAATGAATACTAATCATCTACTTCACACATATCTAACACGATATAATTTCATTAATAAAGAAATATTTATCTAAGGATTAATATTCTCGTAATGTCTTTTAGATAATTTTTTGTCCACGATCTATATGGATTCTGAAAGAGTAAATGTAAAATTAAAATTTCGAGAAATTTTATGGGTATTATTTTTGTTGCTCTCATGATTTTATGGATTTTGGTTTGAATGTGGACTGGGTTCATTATTCAACTCTCACATAAATTGTTTATTTAAAAATACTTTTATGATATTTCTGACATTTTCCCTATCTAATGGCATAAATACTCTATGTGGGATTCCTTCACAATGTTCTAGTAAATTTTATGGGAAATTATATCCACAACCTACTATTTTTTGGCCCAATATGTGTGAATATAATTGGGGGATCATTATCATTGAGAATATCATTGGTCATGAATAGATTTTTTTTATTGTTTCTATCATGGGGTCATGAAATTAGATGATTTTACATTTTATTGACTTTTTTATATTGGGATCATAGTGAAATTAAATTCTCCATGTACACCCCACCTTTTGATACAAACACCAGAAGGGGTATTTGTGATCACCGATCTCAACATCATTATTGCATTGAGGCATTCATGTTAAACTGACCACTATTATTTCTCAATATTTGAATTCATTGAAACTAGGATAGAATCCAATTCAATTTGGAATTGTTAACCCTATATTACCTTGAAGTGAGTCTATTATTCATTATAAGGTAATAATTTTTCATTTACGTGCTGAAGAGTTTTCTATATATTGATCCAAATTCCCTTAAAAAATTATTCTTCTAAATACTCGAAAATGATGTATTGAAAGGTCCTTAAAGGCCATAACATGAATTATATATCCTCTTTAGCCAGAATTTTCATCACGTTTAAGAATTATTTTTCACATTTCTCAAGTATTTCCCTGACCTAGTCCAAATAAAGTTGAAACTTTCCAATTTTTTAAGACAATAACTGGGATTGGTTTGGATTACCACTTCTATATTGGATGAAAAATATCTCATGGGTGATTCAGTGAATGACTATTTCATTGAGATGTATTTTAGTTGAGAATGATTTTCAGCAACCTGTGATAAGTATTCAAACATTATTGGCATTGTATTATTATGTGCCTCACAGAAATAGGTATTTTTTTCACTAGTTAGTCAATTAGAGGATTATTTTGACAATATGAATCTCTACTGGGGAGAGAGCATTTGCAGTGCATTCCATCAGGTGGAGGATCAACCTTATCAATTATAGTATGTGGAATACCCCCTTTCTACTTATTAGTTTGGCCACACTGAGGGTTTTAGTGACTCTCATCATGATATGGGCTCTTAATATCTACTGAATTGTTTCAATCATGTAATCCTTCATGGAGAATTTTCCTAAAAGGACCTATAGAATTACTGTAATTGTTCCTATAATTTTGTAACGGGAGGATTGGAACTTGAGCTGTAATAGATTATTATCTGGGGGGGATCAATAATTAAAACATTAAGTGGACCCATATTATAGACCATATGTTGATTCTCCAATCATTTTATATGATACTTTATAATGGGTATTTTATTACATGCATTTGGGGTCACATTTTAGGAGAAGTAGTCATCATGGAAAGGTTTTTGTTACTACCCTAGAGTGGTTATTGCAATAGGCCAAATAACTCTAATTGGGGAGGGAGTATGTTGATGATCATGTATTTTTTATATTATGGGGAATTTTCCCCATGATCCCCCTCGATGAGAGAATATTTTTGTTCCTACTCGAGCATGTTATGATGATGAATCACCCCATTTTCAAGGATATTATTTGGTTTCTCTCTCTTGGGAACTAATATAATAACTGTGATTATATCTTGGCATGATTGTAAAATGTGGGAATTGATTTGTTTCTACCCTTAACCATTCATAAGATATTCATGGTGACATGAATGACTGGAATGCAAATATATGCCCTTTTCAAATTCAGATTAGGTGCATGTGCCTACTTATATCATCCCTATCATTCAATTGGATACTAAAAGTACTAGTGGTTAGAGGGTTGAGTCTACCATCTTCTTGTCATAAGAAATTTCCAGTTGAATTCTATGGGTACAACCAAACGAAGCCACTAGAAGGCCTGATAAATATTGGTATGTTTTTGTACATGATCTCTTCTTTCAATATAACACAATAAACATACATCTATGTGAATTGCCAAAGGAGTCTGCTAGCAAGCCTTGTTGGTGAAGGTAGGTTTTTGTTCATACATTCATGGTTTCGCTGTATTCAGTGTGTGTGTTTTCTTGAATGCCATAATGCGAGTTTACTTACTAGCTGTATGAAGGGGTACATCAGTATTTGAATGCTTCATGTTTTCCACCATAATGAGATAGTTCTATTATTTAGAGGTGTAAAAGTTGTGAACATTGACCTGTTAGTCAATTTTTATCCCAAAAAGGCAATATTTCATTACTGTCTCTAAGGGACCTGTGCTGGAAATTAGAATGCGACAACATCATCAGTTGATGGTACAATTTCAGATGGTTTGGAGAGGACAATTCCTATTGGGATCCCTTTATATGGACCACTATGTCATGTAGACAAGTAATTATGTGGAATCCTGATCATCCTCCCTAAAAAAATTGGAGGTAATGGTTACTTCCATCTGGGGATAGGCTCTTGAAATAGATAAAGATGGATGTTGGTATTTTCTGCTTCAAGACCACCATTCATCATTGTCCCGACTGTTGGTTTTGTTGGTTGAGCAGGAGGGCATATCGGGTATCATCTAGGGTCAGTCTGGTACCATATTAAGATTACTATTGAACCAAGGCATTAAAGACTGAATATTGAAGATGTTGATTTGGTGAAATCATTTTTATTAGGACAAAGAACCACCTTGATTAGCAGATGAAGAATTTATTGGTGAGAACATTATGGTGACCATTGGATTAATAAGTTTTCTTGGAAGGATTTTCATGAAGATATATGATAGACATGATCAATAATTCCATTTTGAAGTAAATTGTTTTTGGATGAATAGTTGCATGAATGATTGCCAAGCTCGTACCCCATTTAGTTTGAGAATGAGAAGGTACTAATAGGTATGTGATGGTATCATATTGGAGAAGGATTCACGTTGGGTTCAGCATTTTTTTGATTCATATATCACACCCCATAATGGTGTGATATAAATGAATAGTTTCCAATTGTTTAATTTGTGGAACTAGAAACACCCAAATGTTTTGTATCCATGGGGACCTTCAATCAAATGGTAGGATCTCATTATATATTTTCACCAACAACACTTAAGAAATAGCATTGGTCGATATGATGGATGGTTCACCCATCACACCATTTTAGGGGAATAGTTTTTCCTACTACGAGACTGTCTCATATATTTAGGTCATGTTCAAGAAACTTTTATTAATTCCCATGTATGATGTATCTAATACAATGATTATTTACAAATTATGAGAATGTGTGGAATTTAGAATCATTTATATGTATATGAGGTTCTAAAACAATAAAGATATTTATCTATATTTAGGGTTCCCTTTTGATGGTATCCTCTTAAATACATCCTTGCGATTATGTTTCCCTTATTATGATGATTATTTTTTTCTAGACAAACAGTGGGGAAATCTAGAGTTTATTATCATCAAGGTAGATAATGGTCAGTGTGAAATGTTTCTTAATACATGTACATCTGATATTTTTTATGTTGGGATTGAACCCACAAATTGGATTTCTACTTATCCTTATGAAAGGATTCTAAACCCTCATAGTTCAGTTAAATTAGTTGTGAATGTCATAAATTTTAAGGTCTGTGATGAGCAACCTACTATACAGTATAACGTCATGCAAAAAGGATATATAGGTGAAAGGTTCCTATTCAATGTTTATAGTGGTTATTTTACTAAACCAATCCAATGAACAAGAATTTGATATGTTTTATCATGATAAATTAGACCCTGCTTAGAATATGGACCATAAAATAACAAGGATTATTTTTTTGTTGGGTTTAAACCTCTGGATGGAAACTTATATATACCATTTAATTGGAATCAATTAACACATGGGTTTGAAAAGTCTCACTAGTGAGTATAGCCTTGTGAAAGGATATGCTGGGGTTTCACTCCTGAGAAAGATACCCCCGTGAGAATGGTCATAAGTGATATATTTTCTCATGGTGATTTCGTGAATAACATGGAGTATAATCTTGAGGAGGATACCCAGATTATTGGAATAAGGAATGTGGTTTATTCTAAAGGAGAATGAACATTGATATCAGGACCTAAGTGGGATTCCTACATATCCTAGTTAGTAGGAATCAGATTTATCATAGTTCAATACTTATGGGGGATTGTGTGGCTGTCATGATCATCACTAGAAATTAAGACAACCTGAGTCATGCATTGTGTAAGAAACTAGAGGAAGTGGATATTTTGAAAAATCACACACCATTCCCCCATCACTGGTGGAAGTGGACAGGGCTTCGATGAAAGAGGTTAAAGATATAGTATAAGAGGGTTGGGCTATGTTAATAGAGGCTAGGGATATAGTAGAAGAGGAAAGGGATATGAAACTTCCCTCTCTTAAATTTAAATTACATTAGATTCCATGGTAAGGAAGCAATTGAGGTGAAGGACAGAAAGTTGTTGAGGAAAAAGAATGCAACCTCCCACTTGAAAGTCTAGGATCTTATCCAAGGAGGAATTCCCTAAAATATATTCCAAAAAAATAGGAGGATCTATCACCCTATTGAATAGAAATGAATCTGTAACATCCCAGGTAAATAAAGAATATGAATTTTTCATATGAATTAATTTTTTAATTAAATATTAATTTTACTTCAAAAGGTTTTTTTGTTCAATAGCATACTCGATATGAAACAATGGGTTTTATTGAAATCATACATTGAAAAATAATTATATAATATTCTTATTTAACATAGTAATTAACTCCTAGATATTTTATTGGCAGGAATGAACAAAACTAACTACAATATGATTATTCATGTTTGTTAAATGTATGTACATTTATCCAATACAAGTTATACTTAAAATGTGAATGAATATAATTTTAAGCATAATTTATATTAAAATGTTGATTTATCGCCTTCTAATGGAGAACCCTTTCTCAATCTAGTTTTGGTCACATTAATTCATTTTATATGACCAAATAAAATTCTTCTTTAGAATTGGGACATCAAAAATTACTTTGTGTAAATTTTTTGGAATTTTTTCGATAAAGTTCATTTTTAATGAATCGTGAAACATATTACATTTTAAATCAAAAGTCCCATTTAATATAATTTATTTATTTGGATATATTATATTTTTAATTGGTTTTAAAATTAAAGTAAAATATATTTTTACCATTTAATCCAATTTTGGTAATTGTAATTAAATTGACTTTGAGATTGGACAAAAACAAGTATCAATATTTTGATAGTTATTGTTTCTTAAAAACAAGCTACTTGTTTTGATAACGTGAATTAATTTTAATATTAATTAATGCCACTTCTATGTTTTTAATTTTGAAAAATAGACATCAAATATGAAATCAGAAAATCTAATATAGCTTAGAATGATTTTTTGGTATTTTTCTGAAAAACATCATTTTTTGATGAATAGTGAAAACACTTAGTGGTAGTTAAAAAACTGACTTTTTCATATAAATGAAATTTTACAACTTCTGTGAATTTAATTTTGAAAATATGTCATACATGTTTGTTATCAAGAAGTAAAATGTGGTTCAATAAGATGAAAATATTTTTTGTTGAATCTCAACTTTTAATATTTATTTCCCTCGGTTAAATGTAAATAAGGTAATTCAATGTATAATAAATATTATAATAATTCAAAATTACCTTAAAACTTGTGTAAACCTTATTGGTTGAGTTATTAAAGACCATGATCATATTTGGGTCAATTTTGGGACCCCATTGAGCCACTTGGGTGTGATAATGACAATTTAGATTAATTAACTTAAAGAAAATGCAAAAATGAAAAAAAATCTCTTTTAGTAAATTAGTTTTTACATGGGTTTATATAAAAAATCATTTTTCCTGTAAATATTCATTGCATAGATAAAACTATTTCCTATATCATATTATTGTTTTATATTTTTTAGAGAACAAATAAATGAAATTATTTATAACACAATAATGATGTAGTGTTTACCTCATTAATAAATGATTTAAATTAATATGATTATTGATACTAAAATAATAATAAAAAACTGTAAAATTCTTATTGGAATATATTATTTAGAATATGTTTCAACATATATTCTACATTAATGTGTTTCGGAAATTTTGAAACCGAAGATAACTTTATAATAAAATAATGTTTTCGAACATTCCTAAAGAGCCCCTCCCCTCCTTATAAAAGGAGACAACATCTAAGAAATTACACACATCTCTCAAGGATTTTGACTTGTCCATCCTCTGCCCAATTAAGCTGCATACATTCATATCCTCTTTCTAGAAGCATTACCTTATCTAGAAGGCACTTCAATATTTCTTTTGGTTTAAACCAAAGGGAGTTACCCAAATTAAAGGTAATGATTTCTCTTAATTTGTTTTCTTTTATTTTTCTTCTCCAACCCCTAAAATATTTTTATTAAATTCTTTTATAACAAAACCAGTATCATAAATATATTAGTTATTTTTTATGAGAAGTATTCTGACTACACTTACACGCACCTCCATCTACTGTATGAAGAACATAATGTTTCTGTTGATGGAAAACTAACGCCTCACGAAACGATGATTGATGATATATCTCCAACCTTCACTCATGGTGGACATTATGATGGAACTGCATTTATATATGATATATATTAAGCTTATTTTTTCTTTATTCTTATATTTTTTCAATTTATAGCTTACTTTTATGGTTTCCTTAGTTGGTGAATACGATAATCTTGTTTGAGGATGTGTGGACTATCGCCCCCTCAATGTGATGTGACTCGTTAAAGCCTTATGTGGGATGTATAAATGATACATTTTATGATATTAGATATTATATTATACAAGAATTTATCATATAAGTATGTATAATTATGTTTTAATTCCATTAAGATAAGAAATAGAAATGAAAGTACCATTCATGCGTACGTACGGCTTACCGTCTCCATGAACGATGCATTTCATTTCTTACCTCCAAATGTTATGTACTATTATAAATACGAGCATATATTGGATATATAAGATATTTATGATATCTAAATCATGAAAACCATTCTGCATATAATTGACTATTTACCACATGGACAACTTGTAAATATAAGGTTTTTTTACTCATGTACCAAATATCGACAAAATGAATGATATTAACTTAAAAGATGACATAATGTTTATAAAATGGTAATAAGTTATATAAATAGAATTATAAAATTGAAAAAAGTTCTTAATAAAGTATAAATTATCTTTAATTTATTATTCAGGAGATTAAATAATGATCGAGTCAAGTAGGGCACGAGATAAGGGATTCGACCCCTCTCTTTCTTTTCAAGTACAATTTTTTATGACATTTCATTTATGCTCCATGTTATTATGTGGGATGATGTTATTTTATATTCACCATAATTTAATATATATTTTAATATTATTAGATACCCCTCTTACTCTCATCAATTCATTTTATGAATTTTAGGTGGCGCCGTTAGGCTGCGGAATTTTTGTAAGAGATTTCTTATCTCACTTTTAATTCCATGATATTTCCATTGTTTTCCACTTATTTATTGCATGTGGTGTATTTTTTACTGACTTTTGATATATATTATCCTGAATATCATTATATTCATGGTATTCTTGTGATTAATTTGGTGGTTATTATGTTTGGGTCATACGAATCAATTGATTACAACGTGGTAAGGGGTTTTCATCTCACTTTTATCCCCGTGAGATTCATGCTATATATGGCACTAATTCCTTTTGTGTGGTGTATTTACATCCCATGATTGTATTCTTTGTGTAAGATAACTTATTTTATGGATATTTACATCTTCATTTTATGATCCTTCCTTCATGTGGGGTATGTTTCGTAAGTTACCAAATCGGTAAGGGAACCTTTCACCCTCCTCTCTTTTAAAAGGCTTGTTTTTGTTGTGTCTTTTAATTAAAATATTATTATGGTGGGATATGTTCTTATATATCCTTATTATAGTAAATTTTATTTCCATGTGATGTAATACCCTTTTCTCTCTCATCAACTTAGTTTCTGAATTGTAATGTGACGCCATTAGGATGTCGAATATGTTACAAGGGAGCTTCTTAACCCAATTTCAATTCATTGGGTTCAACTTTTACTTCGCGAATATGTCATCCTATGAGTATGTGTTAATGGCCTATGATTTTTTAACACTTCATATCATCTTATATTGGGTGTATTTATATTTTTCACTCATAAATATGTGATTGATTTATCCTTAATTTATGGATACCATCTTTATAATGGATTTCATCTCAATTTACATTTCTATTGATACTTAATTGTTTTTATGCACCAATTCACTCTTATATGGTGTATATACTGTCCTTTGACATATTATATCATGAATCCCTTTATTCTCATGATATTATCAAGTTCTGATTTAATGTTATCACACAATTATTTGTATTCAACTATCTCTCATTTTTTTAAAAACTATTTAACAAAAACATCATTTTTAAATGTTTTAATGATTTATTATTCTAAATATTTATCTTTAATGTCTATGTTTTAAAAAAAGTTTTGAGTATTTATTTATATAGAATTTAATTATTTAAAATTATAATTTCATTATACATTTCAATGTGTTATGGGAAACATTGATTAAAAAATCTTTTTTAAAATGGTTTTTAAAATTAGTTTGATTATTTAAATATCTTGAAATTACTTCTTGTGATTTAAAATTAAATGTTATTAGTGAAATGATAATATTTTCAATATTTTATGTGTTATTATGCTACATGGAAATTTTACGGGTTGTTATGTGATAAACCATATGATGGGTGGGTTCGTGGATACTAGGATGGGTGGTTACGTTATAATCTCCAATGCATGTGTTATGGAAGTCGTCCATATGGCTCTTCCATTTAGTGAGGTGTGTGGAAGTCGACAATATGGTTATTAAATTTAATTATGTTTATGTCCCAAGTCACCTTTATATGTTATGTGTTCTTAATATGGGTTTTATGGTAATCTATTATTTATAAAAGTGTAAGTGACGATGTTTTATTAAGTGAAGAGTATTTTCTACTTCATAAAGATGAAAAGATTTACTTATGTTAAATTATTCATCATTTACTTGTTGCTTTGAAAAACTAAATGTTTTATTTTCTGAGTATCCCTTACATAGCTTTTTATGCTCATCCCATGTTTTTGAACGGTTTTTCAGAGGACATAATGTGGAATAGTGCCATGGATGAGATCAAGGAAAAGACATGATATCTTAAACAAGGAACTAGACATGACTCTTTTTTTCAAGAGATATTATTTTGTGAAAACATCTAAACTATATAGAAGTGTCTACTTTGTAATCTTTTGAAATGAAATATTTATTTCCTAATTCTCTAAAACACTAAACCTGAAAAGATCATCAATGTGAATTATTCATTTAATTCATGATTATGTAAGTTTTAAGTTCGGGTCCTTATAGTTGGTATTAGAGGTCGGTTTAGATAACTTTAGAGTTTAGGGTAAAATTTAAGAATAAATGACATTACTATAATGGTTAGGATTTTAAAAAGTGTCTTAGTTATTTTCATAAAGTGAATGAGTTTAATATAACATGAATAAGTATATATTAGTGTTTACCCTCCACATAAGATATTAAATGATGACTTTAATGATGTACTCTCACTGACCTTTTGGGTTTTAGTAAATGGATAGATCTAGCGGGCACCAAAGTAATAGTGGATTTGAAGAAAAATATAATGGTTTTCTGAACGAGAAACTGAATGATATGGGAGCTGAAATGAGAACTCATGTGGTTATTCTCAACCAACTATTTGGAGTCAGGATTGAGCACTTGAACCTTTTTAATTTTTATAAGACATCATATATGCAAGAAACAAATACCTACGAATGTTCAAGTAATAATCAGAAAGGTAAGTATGTTCAAAAACCTATGTGTCAAAGATGTGGAAATAAACACAGAGTAAAATTTTTCAAAGGGACAGAAAAGATGATATAGATCTGTAAATTAAGGTCATAAAGTAAGAACCTTCCATGGAAAAAGGATGCATCTAGTTGACTCTAATAAAGGGAAAGAATTTATTTCTAAAGGATCAATTGAATGTTATAGATGTGGTGAGCATGGTAATTATGAAAACTCATGTCCAATGAAGAAGTTTCGGGAATGGTACAACTAGGATCGTACAAATATTAATTTACCAATATCTAATTCTATAATGATTAAGGATGAAGAAACATATAATGACCAATGAAAGGTTTGAATTTTCTCTTAACAAATGTTTTCGTATTATTGAAATATTATGATATGATTCGTGATTTTGTTTGTAGGAAAGTAGTATTTTATAATAATATGGATAGGAATGGTTAATGGATCATGAATAATGTTGAATGTGTTAGAATTCAACATATAAGAGATTAAATAGTTGTGGTAGAATTTAGGATGGTGAATTGTTAAAAAGTATTAAGGCTCTTCTGATGATGGGAATTACATTAGAATACTTCTTATTGTATGTGTAACCCTATTGTTTGATATATGAAAATTTTATTCAAGGAATTATTATCTTCTCTTTTGGGGATATAGTTATAAATAACCAATTGGGTTTATATGATCCTTGAAATTGAGGCAATTACCGGTTAATTCATTTTGGGATTCAAAACGAATGTCATTAGATAACCTTTGTGGTAAAACTATGTTATTCTTATTTTTTATGAATTTATATCTTATTGGAAATGTCATAATATTATGTAGTTTTTGAAAAGGGACAACACGCAAACCGTGTAACAACCCGTTGCATCAGATGATGCCATGTGAATCTAACCCACAACCATTGTGTGACATGTATTTATCACCTACCACTAGAGTACATGAAGTCCCTGGTTAGTATGACTAATTATCTCTAGATATATGATCTTATGAATCTATAATAAGTTGGTTTTGAGTTATATATTGAAATGATTAACCTATCATGGAGGATATGTGGTTAGGTTAATTAGTTTTCAGTATGAGACTTTAATAGTAACTAATGTTATTTGGAGATTACTGCTATGATTTACCTTGGAAGACTATGTCATTAATTCCTATAGAGATTTTGGTTTCAATCATAGTTTGGATTAATTTGAATAATTTTAAGGATAACTATTTATTTAATGGTATTTCATGAACCTTGTGTTATTTTTGATGAATTTTAGAGATTAAAAGTAGTAATTATTTTATAAGGGATTATCATTTTGGTGATTATCTAATATTTTACTAATAATTTTAGTTTTAGTTGATGTCAAAATACAAGGTAAAGAAATAGTTCTCCCTTTGTGGATTATGTGATTCTCTAGAAGATGATTTTTGTGCTTTTCATGTGACTAAGTATTTTTGAATTCTCATTTATTAGAGAAATGATTAGTTTTGGTAGAAACTTACTAAAATGATGAAACTATACATGAAGGTAATTATATTTCCTAATGTTTTTATTTGACGTAGATGATTAATTCTTCAAAACTATGAAAAGTAATGTAAAACAAAAATTTTGTTGGTTTAAGTTTCCTACTGGGTAATCAAAGACCATTTACATACATCATAAGTTTTTTATTTTCTTGTGGTTAACTTTCAACTAATCTAATTTCCTATCACTCTCCATCAGAACATGACGCTTTAATTTCTCCTCCATATCCATTTTCAATAGAATCTTAGTATGGTTTAACTCGGGTGACATTTGTACTTCTCTTTCTTTCTTTTAAAGTGATAGTTTTAATGACTGTTTTCCAATATGTGACTTTCAATAAAGTTTCCAAGGCCAAATTTTAATATTTTGAGGACGCAATTCCCAAAGGGGGGAAAGATGTAACATACGAGGTAAATAGAGAATATAAATTTTTCATATTTAGTAATGTTTTAATTAAATATTAATTTTACTTTAAAAGGATTTCTATGTTCAATAGCGTACCTGATAGGCAACAATGGGTTTCTTTGAAATCTTATGTTACACACTAATAATATAATATTGTTATTTTAAATATTAGTTAATTCCAAGCCTTTTTATTGGAAGGAATGAAAAAAATTTATTACAATAAGATTATACATGTTTTTTTAAAATGTATTTACATTTATCCAATAAAAATTAGAGGCTTAAAATATGAATGAATCTAATTTTAACCATAATTTACATTAAAAGGCCGATTTATCGCCTTTTAATGGTGAAACCTTTTTAAATCTAGGTTTGGTCACTTTAATGCATTATATATGGACAAATAAAATAATTAATTAGAATAGGGACATCCAAATTTTCTTTGTGTAATTTTTTGGAATTTTTCAGATAATGTTCGTTTTTTAATGAATAGTGAAACATATTGTAATTTAAATCAAAAGTTCCTTTTAATATAATTTATTTGTATAGTTAGATTATATTTATAATTGGTTTTAAAGTGAAATTAACATATATTTTTACCATTTAATCCAATTTTTGTAATTGGAATTAATTTCACCTTGGGATTGGACATAAACAAGTATCAATATTTTTATTGTTATTATTTCATAGAAACACTCTATTTGTTTTCATAAATGGAATTAATTCTAAAATTAAATAGTTATACTTAATTGTATTGAATTTGGAAAAATATTCACCAACTTTTAATTTAGAATATCAAATATCGCTTAGGCTGAGTTTTGGTATTTTTCTGAAAAACATCATTTTTTGATAAATTGTGAAACCACATAGTAGTAGTTAAAAAACTGAATTTATTATATAATTGAAACATTACCACTTATGAGAATTGAATTTTGAAAAACTAACGTACATGGTTGTTATCAAGAATTAAAATGTGGTTCAATAAGATGAAAATAAGTTTTTTTGAATAGTATCTTTTGACTTTTACTTAACCGCGGTTAAAGGTAAATAAGGTAATTCAATGTAAAAAAATATTATAATAATTAAAAATTACCTTAGAACTTTCCCAAAAGTTATTGGTTGTGTCATTTACGACAATGAGCATCTTTGGGTCGATTTTGGGACCTCATTGAGACACTTGGGAGTAATAATGACAATTTAGATTAATTAACTTAATGTAAATGAAAAAATGAAAAAAACAAATATCTTTTTGTAAATTAATTTTTACAAGGGGTTATATAAATTATATTTTGACTATAAATATTCATTGGAAATATAAAAAGATTTCCTACATCATATTATTTTTTATTTAATTTTTAGAGATCAAATAAATTTAATTATTTATGACACAATAATGACGTAGTGTTTACCTCATTAATAAATGATTTAAATAATTATGATTATAAAGACTAAAATAATATTCAATACCTGTCAAATTCTTATTGGATGATTTTATTTCTAAAATGAGTAATCTTATATTCTACATTAATTTGTTTTGTATCTTTTGCAACTAAAGATATGTTTATAATAAAATAATGTTTTTACACATTACTAAAGATCCCCCCCCCCTTAAAAAAGGAGACAACTTCTATGAAATTACACACATCTATCATGCATTTTGGCTCATCCAACCTTTTCCCAATTAAGCTCCCTACATCCCTATACTCATCCTAGAATCCTTAACTTAGGCAGAAGGAACATCAAGATGTCCTTTTGTTCAAACCAAAGGGAGTTACCCAAATTTAAGTTAACAGTTTCTCTTAATTTATTATCTTTTATTTTACTTCTCCATCCCCTAATCTCTTTTTATTAAATTAATTTTGAATAACACCAGTATAATAAATATACTAGTATGTTTTTATGAGAAGTATTCTAAGTACACATACACACACATCCATCTAATGGATGAAGAACATAATGTTTCTGTGGATGGCAAACTGACGCCTCACGAAACGATTATTGTTCAAATATCACCAAACACCTCTCATGGTGGCCATTATGAAGGAACTGTATTTATATGAGATATATATTATGTTTATTATTTCATTATTCTTTTGTATTTTCCATTTATATCCCACCTTTATGGTTTCCTTTGTGGGAAAATACTATAATCTCATTTGAAGATGTCCGGACTACCGCCCCATCAAAGTGATGAGACTCATTAATGCCTTATTTAGGATGTATAAAGGAAAGAATTAATGATATTATATATGATATGATACGATAATTTATAATATAAATATGTATACTTATTTTTTAATTCCATTAAAATAAGAAATAGAAATGAAATTAGCGATCATGCGTACGTATGGCTTACTATCTCCATGAACGGTGCATTTCATTTCTTACCTCGAAATGTTATGTACTATTATAAATAGATGTATATACTAGGTATATATGATATATATGATATATAAATCATGTCCTCCATTTTGGATATAATGGACTATTAACCACATAGACAACTTGTAAATATAAGGTGTTCATTTTTAACTCAAGTACCAAATATCAACAAAATGAACGATATTAACTTAATAGATGACATAATTATTATAAAATGGTAATAAGATATATTAAAATATTAATAAAATTGAAAATGTTCTTAATAAAGTATAAATTATCTTTATATTATTATTTAGGTGATTAAAGAATGATCGAGTTAGGTCGGACACGAGGTAAGGGATCCGACCTCTCTCTTTCTTTTCAAGTACTCCCTTTTATATCATTTATTTTATGCTCCATGTTCTTGTGTTGGAGGTTGTTCTTTTATATTCAATATACTGTAATTTTTATTTTCATATTATGAGTGACCCTCACTAAATCTCATCAATTCATTTTATGAATTTTTAAGTGGCGATGTTAGGCTGCCGAATATTTGTAAGATATTTCTTATCTAACTTTTAATTACGTGAGATTTCTATTGTTCGCCAGTTATTTATTGCATTTGGTGTATTTTATACTAAATTTTGATATATATTATCATGACTATCATTATATTCATGGTGTTCTATGATTCATTTGGTGGTTATTATCTTTGTGTCATACGACTTGATTGGTTGCAATTTGGTAAGGGGTTTTCATCTCACTTTTATCCCCGTGAGATTCATGCTATATTTGACACTAATTCCTTTTTTTGTGGTTTATTTACTGCCCACTATTGTATTGTTTGTGTATGATACATTAATTAATGGTTATTAACATCTTAATTGTATGATTCTTCATTTACGTGGTGTATGTTTTTTATGTTACGAAATCGGTAAGGGAACCTTTCTGCCTCCTCTCTTTTAAAAGGCTTCTTTTTGTTGTGTATTTTAATTCACATATTCTTATGTTGGGATGTGTACTTATATATCTTTATTGCTATAAATTCTATGACCGAGTTATGGGATACCCTTTTCTCTCTCATCAACTTAGTTTCTTAATTGTAATGTGACATCGTTAGGTTGTCGAAGTTATTGCAATGGAGTTTCTTAACCAAATTTCAATTCCTTGGGTTCAACTTGTACTTCATGAGTATGTCATCCTATGAGTATCTATGAATGTCCTCTGATTGTTTTACACATAATATCCACTAATATTTGGTCTATTTATATTTTTCACACATAATTATGTGATTGATTTATCCTTAATTAATGGATACCACATTTATAATGGATTTCATCTCAATTTACATTTCCATTGAGACTTCATTGTTGTTATGTACAAGTTCACTCTTATATGGTGTATATACTGTCCTTTAACATATTATATCAAGAATCTATTTATTCTCATGAAATTATAATGTTATTATTTAATATTATTTTTCAATTATTTGTATTCATGAGTCTCTCATTTTGTTAAAAACTCTTTAACAAAAATATCATTTTTAAATGTTTTATATATTTATTATTATAAATCATTATTTTTAATTTATATGTTTTAAAAATGTTTTTGAGTGTTTATTTATAAGGAATTTAATGTTTTAAAATTATAATTCCATTAACCTCTTTAATGTGGTATGGGACACTGATTCAAAAATCTGTTTTTAAATAGTTTTTGAAAATGGATTGATTATTTCAATATCTTGAAATTAGTTCATGTGATTGAAAATGAAATGTTATTAGTGAAATGTTTATATTTGAAATATTTTATGTGTTATGATGGTACATTGACATTTGAAGAGTGGTTATGTGATAAACTATATGACGGGTGGTGCCGTGAATAACAGGACTGGTGGTTACGTTATAAACTCCAATGCGTTGGGTATGGATGTCGGCCGTATGGCTATTCCATTTAATGATATGTGTGGAAGTCGACCGTATGGTAATTACACTTAAGCATTATTAAGTCCCAAGTTACCTTTATATGTTGTGTGTTCTTAATATGGGTTTTATGGTAATCTTTTGGTTACAAAAGGGTATGTAATTATCTTCTATTCAGTAATGATTATTTACTACTTCAGAAAGGTGAAAAGTATTACTTATGTTAAATTATTCATCGTTTACTTGTTGTTTTGAAAAAATAATAGTTCTACGTCTTTGAGTATCCCTTACTGAAATTTTTTTTCTCATCCCAAGTTTTTGAAATATTTTTCACATGACATAATATATAATAGGGTCATGGATGGGATCAAGGAAAAGTCATGCTATCTTAAACATGGAAGTAGACATGAATCTTTTTTTAAAGGGTTATTATTTTTTGAAAAAATGGAAGCTGTGTAGAAATGTCTACTTTGTAATATTTTGAGTTGTAATAGTTATGTCTTAATTCTCTAAAACTCTAAACCTGAAAAGATACTCAATGTGAATAATTTATTTAAATCAAGATTATGTATGGTTTAAGGTAGGGTCATTATAGCAACTGTGATCCTCACCCTCCTTATTGGGAACGGTTGGTTTCAGTTCTTCGAGATAAGAAGGGTAAGACATTGTCCAACCCATATTCCTCTAGATTGAGAAGTCCCTGACACCATCTACAGTGTAAGTGTCCTTCTCTCTAAATGGTTAAATAACCACATGCACCATTATGACACTGACCAGACAGCTAGAAATGTATGGGGAACATCCAACTATAGGAATAAATTCCCAAAATAAGGAAACACTAGTGTGCTACATTCCATGTGTTTTTTAATCCACTGGTCTTAGGGGGAGTTTTTTCTTGGTCCCTTTTAGAAAATAGAGCTATAAATATAGTATCCATTCCATAAGTGGATTTGGATGAAGTCTTAGTGGGTTAATCACATAGGTCTTGGGTGTATGTCGATGATTGAAGTATGTCATGAAGGTGGGCTGCACTAGGCCTACGAGGAACTGAACGAGCTTTACGCAGGAGGAAAATGGATGCATGAGCTGATGATGCTATGTGAAATTTCCTATTAGGGTTAAAAAATATGGTTGATGCATTCACCTAAACAGCTTGGGTCTCTTATATTGTAGTTCAAACAGTCCCAAATAAGGAATTACATAAGGGAGGGGCCTCATACATGTGATTGCATATTATGAATGAAGGATCCTCATACATTTATATAATATTATAGAACGTTAAGGGACTTTTAACTTACTTATCCCCTTAATTCTATATTATCATATATCTTAGAGATCTACTTGAAAAATTTCAGGTTATATGAGTGAAGGATCTATAAAATTAGAGATTTTGGGGTTCTTTCCATTTTTATTAGTTTAAATAATGATCCCACAACCTTATTTATATGAAATTTAGGGATCTAGTTTAAATATGTTTTCCCTACAGGTCTATCACATAGTTCCTTAGTGAATCTATCCCACATCGTATTAGAATAATTAATGGGTAATACTGGTCATCAATGTTTTTTCCAGTATAGATTTTTTTTTGGGGTGGTGGGGTTACACATTTTTGGTTACACTTATAGGGGAAGTGGTTTCCCCTTGGCATGCTTGTACTATTCTTGTAAGTACATTTAGACTAGTATCTTGGTTTCTTTTAAGAATCTCTAATACATTAACTTATTCAAGATGATATTGATGATATTTATAAACTCCTATATCAATATTTTTTGTCAACAACAATGTAAATAATATTACTGGTTTTTATAAGTAAAAAAATAGAGAAATCATCCCAAAGGAGTCATGTAACCACTACCTATTCTTATGTGTAAATGGGATAATATTTCCATATAATTTTTTATAAAATTTCCATTGAATCTTGAAATAGTCATTCCAAAAAAAATTTATTGATCAACATATCATGTCAAGAAATAAAATCAGTATAAGGGAAGTTAATCATCTTTAAAACCTTTTAATAAATTATATTATTTATGGTTGGGATTTTTTGAACACTGCATTCAATTTGATCTAATCATGGTTGATGTTTTACATTTAAATTTATGTTGAGTATTTTTACGTTCCTTAAAATGATGTTATATTTTTGAAATACCTTCCACCATTAAACTATGTAGTATTATAAAATGACTATTTGGATATTAGATTATATATTGAGGCCAAGATAAATTGTTTTTCATGGTACATGATATTAGTATTTAAATTGTTTGTATTGTTATATAAAAATAATATATCTTCAAGAATTATGAATAAAACATATGAAATATTATTGGAAAAGTGTTATTTCACCCCAAATTTTTGGAAAAATGTTGTTCAGAAGATTAATTTAGGACCAAATATTTTTTAGGAGACAATGTTGTATGTTAAGGCTAATAATAACCTAATTTAAAAATATTTAAGTTGAAAATAAGTTATATTGAAGAAAAATGTAATTATTTATAATTAAAAGTTGGAGATACTGTTTTTTTTGAATTTATATCAATGTAAATGTGTTTTATGATTTTATAGGAACTGAAATGTATGTTCTAGGCTTATATGTCAATATTAAAACTAGATGAAACTAAATTTTTGGCATACCATTTGGAAATCCTACCTATATTCTCAAAATTTAATGATATTTTCCATGCCTCTTTACTACGTAACTACATGTAAAATACATATCATTTTATTACAATAGTATATTGAATTATAAATGTATTTATCTTAATTTTAGGATATTATGCATATTTTTGATAATAGAGAACATGTTTTGAATAATTTGATGAATCGACTGGGAAAGTCACTCTGGAGAAATCAATTGAGAGAATTGGAAATGTGGGAACCATAAAAGGTATAGTGATGAAAAAAACACATATATTAATGAGTTTAATTTTTTGAAATTTTTTTAATGAAATTTTTAATGGAGTAAAAAATGTTATACATGAGATTCAATTACAGTAAGATTTTATTTCTTTAGAAACAATATCACAACTCCCACATAATTATTCAATAGTATGATTAAAATGTAAATTCTTATTTTTCATTAACTAACTATGATGAAATTAATTTCATATTTTAATTCAACATGTAAAATTAAAATTATTATGGCTTATTGTGATTTTTTAGATATATTTATTATTTTGGTGAATAGTAAAAATACTAATTTTAGAAAGCATCCACTTTTATTATATTATAATGGTAAAATAACAACATAAATGTTTTGTAATTTTTTATAGACCAAATATATATTAAATATGATATATAATACATATAATAATATTATTTACAACTAATTGATATATTCATAACATTATGGAATTCAGAAAAAAATGTTATTGTTCAAATAAAAACTATTTCTAGTTGTTTTATCATAATAAATTATTTAAATGGATAATTTATTTATTGTTTGGTTTTAAAGAAAAATATCTCTACCATTAATTAATATTTTATAATAAATTTTATTTGGAGCAAATATATATTTTATATTGATATAAAATAAATTTTATAGATTAATCATATATTTTTTAAAAAAATTATATTGCCTGGTTTTAGAAACATAATAAAAAATAAATATCTACCAAATATATAATTTTTATAATGTGAAATGTTATTATTTTATATATTCATAATAATTAATATTATTTAATAAGATTGAATAAATTTTTTTATAATGAATAGTGACCAAGGTAAATATTTATTACCTCATTTAAGATTAAAATCTTTAAAGAAGAATAAAATGAAATGGAGAAGGTATCAAGAGAAAACAAAAAAACATATTAACCCAAAGTAGTAGTTTTAATCTCATCGACACAATTGTAAACATTGTATTATTCAGAATTTAGACCCACTTTCTGAATAAAAAGACAATATATTATTAAAATTCTTTAAATAATCCCATGATTGTCCATTCAATGATTTATAAAAGGGAACCACTTCTCTTATATTATTTACACATATTGAGCTAAAATGGTTTACCAATCCTAAAATTAACCCCCTCCTAAGCTCCCCCATTACCTAGCAGCTCTAAAATCATCAAAGGGAAATCCTCGATGTATTAATGTTTAATAAAAACTCGGTTTATTAATAACAGTTATAACATTTAACTGAGTTATTAAATTTCATTTCATCTTCTACATACTTTAATTATTTAATAAGAATCATAATATAAAAACCTGTTAATTGTAAATAAAATTAAATTTCACTTTTATGGTGGAAAACCTATATTCGTCCCGATTCCATCATATGTGAAATAAAATCTCAGCTCATGCATACATACAACCTACCATGTCCACATGCCAGTGTAATTAATTTTACATCCCCATTATTATTAAATAGTTATACAGATGTATATAATGAATATATATATATGATATTTATGTCATTATATTGATTTGATAAATATATTATATTATTTGTCTTCTTACCTATCAATCATATTAAAAACAATGACATCTCACTTGTGTATGTGTGGACTACCTCCTACATGATGTGATGTGGTTCATTAATCATTCCGACCATTATAACATGATTTCAAATATTTATATAGTAAATATATATGATATAAATGTAATGATTAATATTTTTGAGATGATGGAACTATTATTGAGACTGAATGAAAGAAATAACTGAATAGAAACATACATGCAAAAACAAAAAATATAACACATTGAGAAGATTATTTTTTGAATGATTTATTGTCAAATACATATTGAAATATTATAAATAGTTTATATATGATGTTTTATATTTTAATATATCATATAATGGTAGTATATAAATTTTTTTTATTCTCTTTGTGTTCATAAGAACTCAACATGTTATTTAGACATGGGGTATGATTTTATTGGAAAACTCATCCTTATTTATGATTACATATGTCTAAAGATACATTGAGATAATTATATGATATTAATATATTGAAAACAATATTCTACTATCCTCTCATTATCTCATAAGACTACATGTTTCCTATCATTTTCCTCTCTTTATATAATCAATATTTGTTGGGATACTATTTTTAGAGAAGAATGAATTTTTTATATATTCAGATGAAAATAATTTTCCTCCACATCCATGTTATATTTAACCTATTGTTAATAATATTAATACAATTATGTAGCGATTTATTAAATAAATTCTAAGACATGTCATACATTTTAAAAAAGACATTAAAATTAATATTCCTATCATTTTCCAAATAACATTCAATTTATGAATAGTTTGATCCTAATATTTATTTGATTATGTATAACATAAATGAATTTTCCTTCCATTATAACTACTATATATAATTAATATTCCTTTATTTTATTCCTTTTATATTTCCAAATAAAATATTCCCCATAATATTCATTGAATTTTTAATATTTTTAATAATGAATATGAAATGAAAGGAGTATTTTCTTTAGGAAATTATTGTGTGGTATTTTAAATGTATTTTATTTATTTCTAACATAGCCTAATGAATCATATGATTTACATGGGATATAATCTAATGATACAATCTAATAAATTTCATTATATGTATTATCATCATTTCTAAAGGGATATGCATACAAATTATATATATATAAGTTCTCACAATATTAATTATCATGAATTATTAAGACATACTAATTATGTTATACTATTTATTCTTTTGTTGAATACAATGGAATTGTTACGTGATGGTTGGGTACTAGAATTACAGGACCCTTGATGAATCTATATGCCTCATGAGGAAGAATAGGTTGTGTATTTTGAATATTCAGGACCCATTGATTTAGGAGGTCTTGGCATGATTCCTTAACGTTATGTTTAATATATCTAGATATTTTCATTCAATCATTATAAAATTAGATATTGATGTATAGGTGATTATTTGAATAGTTATATTGTCAACGATTATGATTGATATTTATTGATATTATGGAGGTAATTATAATTAATTTAATGAATATACCACATCATATTTTATGTTTTGTAATATAATGTGAGGTTCAATAAGTCATATTTTTTTCAATACTACTAAAAAATTTTATCCCTTAGGATATAATAACTTTTATCTAATGACATATAATATGTAAACATCTTTTAATGGAAACTAGTTTTGGGGTTGATATATGGTGGCCTTTTTATTCCCTTTTCTTTGAATATTTCTACCCAAAAGACTATAATATGATATAATATAATATTTCTTTATGATAATGTAGGGTAAGGATTCATTAGATTGTTATGAAAGTTATGTGTTAGTCATTCATTAGTTAATATTATTTCTATGATTCTATAAGGCCCATAAAGCCTTATATTTTTATATGAGACTATCACCACACATTTAAATTTATGTGAATATGTTTGATCTAAAAATATATATATAAGTTTTATATCGACACTTCATTACTGAAATGGTTAATGTGGATTGAATATTATGTCGTATATTACCTTCTCCTAGAGGCATTGATAGTTTATATTCATATATTAGTATGGAGAAAAATGTTGATTTGTTAAAGGGAAGTGAGAGGTAGTTGTATGGATGATTTTATTCTATTCCTACTGGTATTATATTCCCGTGGAATGTGATTTTTTTTCCTAATGATAAGAAAACACTAATTAGATTATCCATTTTAAATTTAAGGAATTTCCCAATTATTTTGAGATTGGAAAATGTTGTGCTTTAATAGGATATTTTATTATAAATATAATAATTGGGGTGCATATAAAATTTTGGTATACAATTTTTGATTAATGTTATATAAATAATGTTACAATTGGATTTAATTATGATAAATGGGATATACAAATTGATGACATATAGAATAGATATATTAATATTAGTACTCATTTAAAAATTAACAAGGTGGTTCTAATATAAGAGGTTAAATTCATGGCTCATGTTCTAATAATATTATATTATGTATTAGACTCCAATAATTGATATTAATAAATAATCTCTATTGTGTGGTTACAAATGGGTACATCAACCCTAACTGACCCCATTTTTGAATCAACATCTATATTGTCCTTCATTTTCATTTATTTAGAAGATTATTTATTGATGTTTTTGTAGTTCACTAGATGTTTTTTGACACTATAAGTTCCATTGGATAATATTTTTTCCATGGTAATATTATCAAAGGTAGTGGAATGGTATTGAGTGACTATGGGTTCTAATAACACTTCTGAATGCTAGAAATGTTTAACATGTCTAGGATAACTAACAAATATTAGATGAAACATTTTCAGAACCACATAAATTTTTATCAATGTCATGGATTATTTTCTTATAAAAATGATATTAATATGAATTAATAGAGAATAGGATGTATTATTGGGTTATAAATGAAATTTTTTGATAATGATGATAAATAATTTCTAAAATTTCATGTGTGATAGATAGAGTAGATGAGTATACAATTGGATTAGAGGATAAAAAAGGTGAATGAGAAATGTTATTTTAATCTACCAAATTATTATCTAATACCAATAAGATCAAATTTACATTTAGAAATAATGTTCCACTAATGTCATAATCATATATTTATCCTATCAATTTATCTATTGTGTTATTTTTTTTATCTACAATTGTTCTATTTTTAACTTTCCTAATGACGCAATTAGTTATTATGTGTTTTAATTGTAATGATAATGTTTTCCCCCAATAAATGTCTAAATTGGAATATAATTGTTTTAAAATACATTCGATTATAGATATTTAAACCCCATAAAATCTATGATGAGTTTATTACTATCACAACCTCATGGGTTAAGGATCATCCACATTTTCCATAGGGTATATTTATAATTTCATCTTTATAACCATGGACTATTATTGGTAGAGATTGAGGTAGAAATATTTTCGTGGAAATAGTTCAACCTATGACAGAGAATCTCATTATTTCAAGGCAATTTATTGGGGTAGGGTTGTGTTCATGTTGTGGTTTTTTCACTATTAATTTTCAATTCTACTTTGTGATAACTCTATTTTCGTTCCCTTCTATCACCCAATCATGTAATGATTGAGTTTCAAATATATTAAATAGGATTTAGGTGTTGATCATATAAATTTAAAGGATCATTTATGATATTAAATTATTAAAATTTCTATTGAGATCTCAATTTTTAGATGAGATAGATATGGTTGAGATGTTTATGGAGTATATTTTTATTTTAGAATGTTATTTCAAAGGCATTATTATTCATAAAGGGACTCATTGGTTTTTCTAATTGATCTAGAAATAGGGAGGATGTAAATTTTCTATCGGTTTAATTTACTAACTTATATAGTTGTGGGTTTGCTGAGGTCATGTAGTTGTGGTTATAAGTGTTCCTCTCATTTCTACTACATAATTTGTCATTTTTTGTGAATACAATTTTTTTTAATTTATTTTGATTTTATAAAAAAATTGACATTGTTTTCCAAAATATTGTTTTTTTAGGAGTGGTTGAATGGAAAATTAATTTTGGGATCTTTAATAGAATATACTACATAGTGATAAAGACTTTGGGATAGTGTGTATCACCATCGGGTATTGTGGATGAAGAATTTGGTTCTTTATGATTTGGTTCCTATATAAATGTTATTTTTTCTAATAAACAATCCTATCATAAGTTGTAATATTTGGGATAGTGTTTACTTATCTTAATCCACGATAGTAAATATTGTTCCATGATAAAGACCCTATATTTGTCTAGTATTTAGTGAAATATTCATTGATCCATTTAAGGCATTGGAAATTATAAAATCTATGTCATGTTGATTGATAACATCATTAGTCAAGCCATCACATAAGGACAATGTTTATAATTTTTTGTGGATGATAGTTATGGATTTATTGACCTTTAATATTTGTTAATATGTGGTTCTATTTTATTTTTTATTTGTTTTTTAGTTAGATGTAGGACATTTAGTGATTAACTGATCATGGTCGCATTTAATTATTTAGTTTTGGGAATATGATTTGGTGGAATGTACGGTATTTATGAATCCTCATCTTCCTATATTATGAATTCTATTTTTATGGGTTCTATATACTCACATATTCTATTTAAAAATGAAAAAAAATTATATTAGATATTTATGACTATTTAATTCATTATAAATTTCTTTAAGTTGTGGATATATACCATGATAAGATCCAAAATGATATATAATGTTTTAAAAAAGATAGGTTTTATTTAACATCATGTATGTTCCTATTTTTGAACACATATTTATACCATTATATCATATGACACCGGTAATAGTGAGAGAGCTGATGGTGTGTTAAGTCTCCTTGAAGTGAAGGTTTTTATTCATATTCTCATGTCTCTATGGGGTGATAGAATTTCATCTTACAATAATTTTTATGAAAATTTTAGATTATGTGGGTACTATTTAATGATAAAAATTTCATGATAAATAATAGATATATACTTATATATTTATATATATGATAAATTTAATTTTTCTGCAGATCGGTTCTTGATGGTTATCCATGAATAATATATAAATGGGATATCATCTTCTCATAGTGATAGTTGAATATTTTCCTTGGAAGACCGTATTATTATGCATGGGTTTTTTAGATATTCATGAATTTTTTCAATCTAAAATACAAAATCTGATTATTCATATATGTTATGAAAAAATAATTCACCCAAATATTCAATATTTCATGTCTACTTTTCAGATAATTAAATTGTTCATGCATAAGAATAGGTGTTCCAGTGAATAAATGTATATATTATTTAAAGTATGATAGATTAATAATTATGTAAATATTTGAAATTTTCATGTATATGATTTTTTGGTACTATTTTCAGGATATGTTATATTAGATTCATTTATTTTAATGGATTTAATGAATTTATAGAACCCATTGCTTTTTAGAGATTATTGTAGTGCTTCAGGTTTAGAATTAGTGTATTTGTATTTCCAACTACTGGTCAATAATGTGTTTCATCTATCTGTTCAAAGGGTGAAACCATATATAATTTGATCATTTTAATGAAAACTTGATATACAAATCCATGAAAACTAATTTAGATGGTTGAAAATCGTGTCTATGACTAACTGATAATACTAATAATGATGGGTGTTTTGGGTTTTCAAAGATTTGGGATCATGAGGTAATCAAATCTTCAAAATACATTACATTTATATTAGGTTTTCACCAAAATTTAATTTTATAAAAAATGGAATAGTTATACACACATTAATTAATAAGCCCCATGTTTTCATTAGTAGAATAAATGAATTAATTTATAAATTATGTGATATACAACTATATTTAATCAAAGAACATAATGTATAATATCTCTATGAAAGAATCAATGATGTTGTTAATGTATCCAAAGGAAATTACTCAATCAATTAGAAAATTGCTTGTTCAATGATGATTGGAAGGATATATAATGTCGATTAAATTTAGAACCCATGAAATACAATTAAACATAAAATTAATCAACATTTAATGAACCATCCCAACAAAATACAACAAATAAAATTTAATCGCACTTTTTTTATATGCACCAAAATACTGATATATTTTAGGCATGGGAGAGTGAAATATATATCCAGAACTATTTGTAAACTAGTGTCTTTTGACCCATAGAACCACCAACATAATTTCTTCAACTTATTGTGACGTTCAGTGGTGTTCTTAAATTCAATGATATATCATTCAAATATATCATTCGATATCAAAAAATCCATCCCAATCAAATCTTTATATACCAATATATTCATTTTCTTTATTCAGTATCCTCATCCATCATAGACAATTCATAAATAATAATATAATCAATTTATCTCCTAAAAAATATATCCATATTTCCAAAATAGCTGGAATAGTAAAAATTCCAAATTTTTACAACATTTCAAAATTAAAATGTTGGGATCGTAATTATAATATATTGTACTTATATCCCAACGATAACTCTATATCTTGAAAATTATTTTCCCTAATATGGAAATTTTCATATGTTTCTAAAATTATTTTTATCATAATATTTTCACTATTGTGGCGTGCGTATAAATTATATATCTATATTCCTCTTATTATTCTCCATCAAGGTGTAAAAACATCTATCATACCTTGCTGACCTCTATTACAACATAGGAATTATACCATTAAATATTGGGGTAATTCTATTTGTTCTCCTCAACTAGTCAAGGAAAAATTCACAATGTTGTGACATGATTTATTCAAGATCATAAGAATAAATTTTGAACCAAAATAGTTCCATGATATTATTTTCATCTTCATTATTAAAAATATTACTAAATCATCCAAAATCTAAACAAATTATAATAATATTATATAATATTTAACAGAAAAAATATTAATTTAAATTTACTCTTGAATTAATGAAATGATTTGTAAACAATAATGAATCTTTTAGAACTGTCAATATGCACAAAAAATTTGTTATTCATGAAGAATAAATCTCTATATATTACAAAAAATACATCACCGTGAAATTATAAAAATAGTATATTAAAAAATAAAACTACTATCAATGAGATAACAATATCACATCACATAAAACATATTTTCATCTTAAAAAAATCATATAAAACTAATCAACAACAGATTTTAATTTTCATAAAGAATTTAGGATATATCATTTATTATTACATAAGTCATTCAAATTTAACCAAATATATTTTCAATTTCATGTATGATATCTTTATCTATTTTAATTCATTTTTACTCAATCTTCTCATAGAAATAAATTAAAATAAAATCCAAAAAGTAATTCATTAAAGATAAATTTCATGTTATGTAAAGGGATAGTAAGTATTTGTTGTGGAAAATAAATGGGTTAGTGAAAAAAAATGATGATTAAAAATTATATACAATGCATTATTTAAACATAAATTCTCAAAAAGAATTTTTTTTAAAGTATTACTTTAAAATATAGTACCAATTAGATCTGTTATTATCTTATCAGGGTTCATAAATAATGTAAATAAAAATACTGAAATATTTAAACCCAATTAAATAATTAATTTTTCATTGGAAAAATTTTGACACTATTTTTATAGAGTTCAAATGAATAAATCAATGTAATATTATTAATACTTCCAACATAACATTTATAACACCCTAAAATTAATATTTTCATTAAATTTAATCCCCATTACTTTCATAGAACCATTCTCCTGACATATATATTCCATTTAAAATGATTTAAAAATACAACAATTAATTAAGGATAAATAGTATTTTAAGATAGCTTCTTATAAATGAATTTCAATGGATAAAAAATTCAATAAAATAACAATATGAATGCTATATTCAATTGTAAAAGGATCTAAAATAATATTCAATCTATTTCATTGTTTATATTATAGAGGTCCAATGTATTCATTTTTTTATAAGGATAATCATAAAAATTTAATATTTATAAATAAAAAAATAATCCCTCATGAAATAGTGTATTAGAAAGAACATGGGAATTTTTATTGAATAAATATCGATAGCGGCAAACATAAAATTCTTTATTTTATAATTAAATTAATAGTAATAATAATGGAATTTACCAAAACATTTAAATATAAAATCATAATAGTGGATGAAGAATATCAATTCCATAAATCTACCAATAATACGAAATTAGTATCCATTAAAACAATATTATCATGTTTATCTTTTCTCACACACTCATTTTTATAGTAATTCAATTCCATCAAAAAAATGATCTTTATAAAATTGTATTACGGTGTTTCTAAGGATATATATTCGTTTTAGATCAGATATATAACATGAAATATATATGGGTCATGACGATTATTATACCAAAATAAATATAGAGTTTAATACTGGGATTATAAATAAATTTTTAATATGAATCAACACTACCCTATCCATTTACCCCTATTGATTTCTTCATTTTTATTCCCATATTTTCCCTTAATACACATCATTATAGAAAAAAACAATCACAATAGATATTTGAAATTAAAATATCCAATCATAAAATTAAGATAAATATATTGTTTATTGAATTCAACACTAAATAAAACCTATAATAATCCCAAAAACTACATACCAAAAATGAAAAAACATTGTTTTACTCAGAATAATTTTTTAATGTTTTTATATAGATATTAACTGGGAATATTATGTAATAATCAAAAGGAACAAATGTACTCAATCTTGATTCATAAGTTTCCAATTTTGTGATTCCACCACATAGATGTAGCATCATCATATCTCTAAAATCATCATTACTCATCCATGAGGCAACTCTTGTCCACTTCTATAAGAAATATATATATATTTCTAGTTAAATTTTTTTGGTAATTCATGAATAAAATATATTATAGCATACATTAAGCTTTGTTTTGGTGTATTTTCCATAATTCACATTCCAAATACGGAACCCATGATTCTTTGATTCTTTTCATTTTTTACTCTTATTTTCATCAAAACAACTACACCTTCAATCCTATCAATAATAAAAATTATATCTTCACGGAAAACATTATTTTCTCAATCATATTTCTTCATAAGTCCGTGAATTTAAACCATTAAATTATAAGAAAAAACTATAATATAACTCATTAATTTAAAAATAAATTCATTCAAATCCTATTGTTATGAATAACCTTCTCCTAATATGATATGATTTTAAATGATACATATCTAGAACAAATAAATTCAAAAGAAATTAATTTTTATCCACACTAAACAAAAATTCCAAAAGGAAAATTTTTTAATATCCTACAATTGCGATCACAAATTAAAGGTATGAAATTTTTCCCAATATCTCATGTACAACCAAGATATTAATTATTGAGTATGAAATGATATTCACAGTACCAATAAAATAAAAAAAATAATTTTTTGAATGTTATAAGAACCAATCTTGATAGAAATTTGATAAATTCAGAGAACATTTTTAGTTATTGATGTACTCTTGAACATAATGATTCGATATTTTCCCTTAGTTGTGCTGTTTCAATAACCTAATGGTTTATCATATTTGAAAAAATAATTCAAGAAAATTATATATGTCGTAATATTCATTAAATTATATAAAAAGATTAATCTAATATTATGATTCTTAAATTTTTATTTACAAAACTCCATTGATATTTATTATTATTGTCTTCAGTATTTCTTTCAATAGTGATGGTAGTTGAAAATAGAGTGGGACACATTATCTATCATAACTATTACTTTTATCTTTTATGTTTCCCATTCTAATTTCATTATAATTTCATTATATTATTATTTGATACTATTTTTAATTTCTAAATATAATTTACTCTATTTTATTGTTTTTACACTACTTAGGATGAAACACTTTAATTATTCATATAGTGCAATCACAATTTCTCCTTTAATTTATCCTCTTAGCAACTCATTGAGATGGAGTGTAATTATACAAATGTCGAACTAATAATTTCATACAGAAAACATTTTATATTGGCTATTATCTTTCAAATCATTAATAGGAACATTATATTATAAAAATAACTAAAAATATATCATATAATGAACACATTTGGCTTTGAAATATAGTTTATTTATATTTGTATATTCAAGATTAATCATGAAAGGAAACATGGAGGTGGATCTGTGAAACAAAATTTTATCATGTCCTCCAATCTAATTAATAAACCCTTTTGAACTTAAAAAATTACCCCAATTAATGGTAATTTATCAATAATTGTTCTCTCTAATCTCATTTACCATGAAAAGTAAATATAGAAAAATAACCCAAATACAGAATAATTTAGAGGGTTCATCCATAATGTGAGAGTGTACTCCATTAAACATTCAACTATATTATAGTACATATATTTTATTATCTTTATAAATTACAGAGATTATAATTTTATTTCAATTGACACACCATTATTTGGATGATATCATCTGAAAATACAGAATAATTAACTTCTTGAATATATGGTGTTATTTATAAAAGATCAAAAATATAATCAATTGTGATATTTTAATTGGTTCTATATATTCATTAATACGTATACATTTACCCATGATCATGTCTTTAATCATAAAATGGATATCAATATATAATCATGAAAACTGACCACGTTCACCACTATAATTCACTATGATTATTTTATCATTAAGGTTATTTATTAATATCATTAAATAATATATATAATAAAACTAGTATAAATATATTTTTATCATTACCCTTTATCTTATTCATCTCATGAAATATAGAATATAACATTAGAGATGTATCCTATCACTCTCTCACTATATCTATGGATTTTCTTCTTTAATATTATATGTTTTCATTCAAGTAAAATGTATTTGATTTCTAATTTTTAAATTTCTAAATCATAGTGTTTGTAGAATTAAAAAACAGAGTAGATAACATCATTCTAAATTTTGGACCCTAAAATAAAGCAACACATGTATTTTATTCAAATGATATTTTATTATTCATCTATATAATATTTTTATATTAATATGGATACATGGATATTTTTTATAAAATCATCACATTGTAATTTGATGAAATAAAAAAATTAAAAATGTGTTATCTCATTCATCAAATCTCAAAAACATTGATCTTCCTAAAATATTCACTTTATCTTTCTTGAATAAATGATCTTGAATCTTAATATGATTAAAATAAATATAACAAATATTTCTCCTTATATTTTAGAATTTTATGAAAACTAAATACATCATATAATGTTAAAACATGATGATTTTATATTTCTTCTTTACACCATGACCCATTTTGAGGGCATATTTTCAGTATTTATCAAATTATTAAGATATTTACTATGAATTATAACATATAAAAATTATATGATATAACTTATTATTTGAAATGTATAATATTTTTTAAACGTAGTATATTGTTTTATAGCTTATAGTTTCTTTTAGCGATGGATTTACACATCCACCCCTTATTAATTTTTCTAATTTTATTATGTTTTAATTCAAAATTATCTTTTATAATACATTACAATTATTCATTGTAGTCTCCATCATCATCACTACATAATTACGAACATAAAATTATTCCAATATCTATGATGCTAAATTCAACACAAGATCATTTAATATATGTCAAATCATTCGACTTTCTTCTTATCAGTAGAATATCCTTTCTCCTAGAAATAATTTTCCTATGTTACATCAATATGATTTTTATAATTCTTATCTTCTCATTATTTATTATAATTAACAATATTGTTCTTTAGGTAACCCCATTAAAAAAAATAAAACTATCATTAATATTATAGAAAATCGGATAATGTTTGTATTTTTCCATCCAATTTCATATTCTATAAATATTAGAAATAACTTAACTGATTTAATTTTACTTATCTTATTCCATATTAGTATCTAAATCAAATGATACTTTATATCATTCATTATTTTTGAAAATCCCTTTTTAAATTGCTTCAACAAAACAATAATCCTTGTCAATTTTCTTAAATACTACTTTTTTATAATTTCATATACAATGAGAATATTATAATGTTTATATAGTGATATATTCTCTCAATATTTTAAAGTTGAATAATTAAAATCAAACCTATCTTTAATTTTTTATTATTAATTCATACCAATAGTAAACTTTTATAGCTTCTAACAGAATTATATGATATTATTAAAAATCTAATTGACCATTGTAATCCGGTCTTGGGGGTTTTCATCACCAAATATCCTAAAATACACAAACCTGATGCTATAGAAATATAACATATCCTAATTGACAGTCATGTATCCTTCATATCTATATTTAAACATTTCCTACATCTCCTTAGTAGTCATAAAAAAATAAATTTTCTATAAAAACATCTAATATAGGGCTATCAATATTACATTTCATCTTTATCATCATATTCTAATATTCTATTATCAAATGTATTCATAGAATACACATTAATGGGTTGAAATACAAAGGTTGTAGCATCTATAACATCCGAGTAAAGATATGTATGGTGGGGTAATATCATATTACTAAAAATATGTCATTTCCTACTATCAAATAAAATAAAAATACTAGTTTCCACTAAATTTGTATTCTACATCATCATTAGACGGTTTGATCATTTAGAGGAACCCTTTTATTTGATACAACATGATGTGGTTATATCAGTGCATGATCATCAAGAGGGAGATGTTTGAATCATTGATCCTTTTATTTTATAAATTCTTTTTAAAACACAACATATAAAACATATTAGTGATTCAATCCTGGTAATTAAACTTCTTTACCCCAATTGAATATAGTGAATACAAAAAAGAAGATATTAATAGATGATATTTATATGTGTTGATAAAAATACTTACTATATTCCACATTGTCCATTCCCAACAACCTATATTCATTATTAAAATTATATGGAAAAAATATTTCCATGTATAATTATTTTAAAAACTCAAAAATCATTCCTATAATTTATTTTGTTTATATCAACCAACAACCAACTATTTTGGCACTCTTGGTTATACCCCTCTCTATCATTATTTTCTCCTCTACATTATCAAATCATTATTCTCTTATGCAATAATCCTCTTTAAAAACAAAATATTCTCTCCATATTAATATTCTCCCTTCATCTCCATTGATCATGTGTATAAAGATCTTCTTTATCATATGGTATACCTATATGTGAAATTTGGATCACCATTTCCTATGTACAATATTTTCATGATCTATAACATCTTTCAAAAATGACATCTAATCTGAAAAATTCATCAAGATCAAGAAATACTAGTAATTAATAAAATATAATCCTTCTAGAAAACACCTCAAAAAAATTATTACAAAAATAATTTTCGATTATACAATATCGAGTATGATCTACTTGATTCCACATTTTCAATTAATATATATCATATGGAATATTTTCTGAATAACCTACATAAAATACACCTACATCCAATGATCCCTGACCCAATATATATAACTACAATTACCCTAACTCTATTGACCAAATCAGATGATTCTTTTTCTGATTAATCTTGTTTATCATGTTATATATTTTTTTTGGTAATTTTCTTTCAATTGGATATATTTTTATTGATATTCTGTATGATTCCCCTCTACTTTTACCTATTGGAATCTTTTTTAGAAACTGGTCCTACACTGTATCAAAAATGTCATCACCTGACCAGAAAACATGAGTTTACACCTATCAACTAAGTCATTATAAGTACTCCTTCATATAATATTATCTTTCTTATAAACATTCAATTTTTTCCTTATAGTATAACAAAAAATCTATTATTTATCTCTTACACCATAATCTGGTTCCACATTAAATGGAAACAACTATTAGGTGGACTAAACACTAATGTATTACATAACATCAAAACACTATATACGATGACATTGTATTTCAATGTGTATGGTAAAATTTCATATTTTTTAAATATGATGAAATAATCATTCTTTATTGAACATTATCAAACCTTTATCACTAATAAAATTTTAAATATTTCTTTATTTGGATGAAATTTTTCTCTCTTTCCAATGTGTATTTTAGGATTCTTATATCCTTTTATATTATGCGATCTTTTAAATATATTTTCAATAGAAACATATTAATATATATAAGATGATCGCTAGAATTTCACTATTTTATCATATTTTCCTACAAGCTGGTGTTTTTAGTCTCATTCTAGTTAATTTTTCATAACATAAATCAGTCTAATAGTATTTTTTGTTTTTTTCATAGAATTTATTTCACATGTTCTTCCTGTAACGCATTGATATTTATTCTAGTGTGTGATTTACAAATATGTTTTCTAACCATCATGTGTTAGATTACAACATTATAGATAATTATTCATATAATAGAAACTCCCTAAAATCATATATTAAACATAATAATTTTTTAGTGTTCATCATTTTATAAATTCCTATATTCTTAAAAAATTAATATTTAAAAATAATTAGAAAAATTCAACATAAACCATGATATCTTTTATGAATTCCTAATGATAGAAACAATTTTTATTGTTAAGGATTCATATAACAAAATAATGATAAACTAAATAAGAAAAATCATTTCTCTTAGTAACATATTCATCAATCCTAAATTGACATATTGATCAACAATTTAACCAATAAAAATATGACTGAGAAAAAATTATACTGTATATTCCAATGAATTTGAAAAATTGAATATCCATGAGGAAAACTATCAATCTCTTGATTTCAATATAGATGATGAATTATTTGTATTGAAAAAATTGAGAAACTATATTTGAAAGGAATGATGCTACAGAAATATTAGTAAAAATGATGTATATGTTCACTAAAAACAATTCATCATGAGAAAAAGGAAATATAAAAAACATATCATAGTCTATAGCTATAAAATAGACCTCAAACAGGTTAAAGAAATAATATACGAAGATATGTTCAATATTATGTATCATGGATTCATATCTATGATGTGGATGTCTATGTATCCATTATTCATAGATTTTGAAAATTTAGATATGTAAATTTTTGTGATTGTGGAAACACAAATAATTTTTTAATTTAATTACCAACACATAGTACTAGAGATAAAAAATAATATCAATAAGATAAAAATGTTTTATAAAATTTGTTTAGGACCATGGATAATGGTATTTTGAAAAACAAAATTAATCAAGATTTCATAATTGATATTGCATAGGGACGTTGTATACTATTAATACCTGAGATGAAAATGAAATTTTTGGATATGGATCATTGATATATATTCTCTATACACCATTATTACGCTATGTTATATAGCAATATAATGAAGCACTTATAGGGGAAATAATGAATAAAATTGAAGTATACATCATGATGATTCATATTTAAATATTTAACAATTGAGAGACAACTCCCAGAGTGTTTGATGCTTCCTCCCACTATATAAATATTGATCTAGGTCCATATATGAAGGAAAATGTTTACTATTTTTCAATGTATCTAAATTTTTTTAACAAGTGGAATTATGGGTTTCCAAATCAAGGATACTAATTTTCAATTAATATGGATTGATGTACCCTTTAATTATATTTTACATGTCAGTTTCATTGATTTTTTTTTGAATATAGGGAAGGCCATTGTAATTTTTATCAATTAAAATCTTCATTTCTTGTTAAAATTTATCTAGAGTGTTCATAGGGTGATGAACACTAGTATACTCTCGAGTAACACTTTTAATCCACAAACACATGGGTATTCTAAGTGAACCATAAAAATTGTAGAGGATATGCTGAGGTCATGCTCACCTTAATTCCTTGGAATATGGTATGATAATTATATATGGTTAATTATTCATCAAAAATAGCAATTCTTGTATAAAATTAAACATTATATGGACATTTATGGGAACATATTTCTGATTCTAACATACATAGATGATTTTGGTGAAATTTGGATACTCTTTAAATAACTCATTGATGAAAAAGATGAGATGGTATGAGTTATCAATAATCATATAAATATATCTATAGTCAACAAATCCATTATTATTGTCAAAAGAAGGACTTGTAATTCCTTGTAAACATTATATTTAATTTATCACTGTGGAGGTGAGTTATAATAGTTTGAACGATGTGAAATGTAATCTATATGAACATTATGACTTTTGAGATTTTAGAGATAATTTTAATGTTGGCTTATCATATGGATTTTAAAACCAAAAAAATAAAAAGTTCATGATTTTATCATTCTCTGAATGATAATATATTATATTCTATGCCTTTACATAGAGTCCCCAACAATGAAATATACATAAAACATGATGTCCCCAAAATTGATGATCATGTATAGATTACTGAAACATGGGAGCATATGTTTTATTTAAAGAAGAAATAGACTATCCATGATTTTATATATATCAAAATATTGAGGAATCAAAATTGGATCTTGTGGAATAAATATGTAATAATTATTCTCTTTTCAGTTTCAATTGATGTACTCAGTAGATATCATGGAAAAATTTTATTTATGGTGGAGTGAGATTTCAAGAACTGTGATTCATCTATGGTAATGAAACCATTATTTACTAATTTTTCCTAAATATACAATTAGGGTTTTTAAATTAATATTAATATAAATTATTAAAAATATTTTTTAATAAATAAATATTTAATTATATACTAATTAATGAAAATACAAATTAGATTTTTTTGATGTAAAATTTTATAATTTTAGGGGCTAAATGTTTAACTGTAAAATATCTTGTATTTTATTGAATAATTATTTTTCATATAAATATAGTTCCAATTTTTTAAAAGGGAAATAAATTTCAAATCATCATTGATGAATTTGTTTACTCTGTTTTTTTATGATATAGTTGATATTTAAGTAAATTGTAAAGATTATAATTGTTAAAAATTGAACAATATTAAGGAATTATTATGTTTAAAGAATGAATTAATGATTTAAGAAAAATTTGTTACCTGAAAATTTATTTATTCTCTAAAAAAATGAATTTAATGATATTAAATTATATTTGGAATCAAAAAATTAACATTATGGAACTAAAATTATATTTTTATAATGATTATATTTTTTGGTTCATTTACTTTAATGATGTGTTAGAAGGATCAATTTAGTTTTTGATTGATTTACATGACATATAAACTAATTTTTTAAATAATATGATTATTAATTTCTTTATATCAATTACTTTTAAAATATAATTGGAAAAAAGAACATGATAATTTTTTATGACACAACAATACCTCAATATCATGTATATGTACCCACACATTTCCCCATTCCACATCAATATAAATCATTTATAATGAAATTACCTCTCATATTACCTTATAAAAGTCTATATATATTTTCAAATGATATAGGGTGTTCCTCTTATGATATAAGAATCTCTTTATAATGAAAGGGTTATTAAAATTTCTCTAACGTTGCCTAAAAAGTATATCTGATTCATTCTATTTTCAAATTATATATTCTATTATGATTAATTATTTTAATTATCATATCATATTATTATTTATATATAAAAATTACAAATTTTTATATTACCTTTATTAGCCATAATAATGATCTAATAATCTTGTATCCCTATAACAACATAAAATTTTGGTAAAGTTACTCATATGTAGTTTCAAAACAATTCATAAATTTATAAACACAAAAATTGATGTAATATTTTGATAACATGAACCTTTCAATGATTATCTAAAGAATGATTATTTGTGTATTGAATCTTGTTGTCCATATTGAGGAATTTATATTTTTTTATATGGGGAGGGTGAGTATTTTATTTTTTATTTTTCAGTAGATTAGAAAAAATAGTTTTATATAATATGGATAGAAAATAAAAAATGGACAACAAATAATATAAAATCAAATAAATTTCAAAACTTTTTCTCTTATCTTGTAGAGATAAAAAATAAATTCAACATATTTTCATACTGTATAAGATCAACTTGATCAAAAATGTTCAAATTACTCCCCTTTTATATTTAAAATTGAAAAAACAGTAAACATAATACACTATTTAGGAGTCAAAAATAAAAGATAAAACCTTTCATGAATGTATATGTGAAAAAATAAATTTTCATGGAATTGAGAAATCATAAACCAAAAATAAAACATAATAAAAAAACAAACAAAATAAAATACAGATAACAAGAATAAAATAATGTGTATAATTTCCAAGATGATATATTTCAATGTAGACCATATGACTTTAGAAAGAGAAACATATAATGGAGATCCTTCATGATAATGTCAATGAAATAGTATTAGTAGTAAATACTATAGGGATTGAAAATTTCATAACTCATTATGTTTAAATGTAATGATCCTTGAGTTCCCTCGATTTGAAGTTAATAAAAAATTATCTAATAACAAATTGTCTTTACATATAATGCATGGTATTCTTGATCACAAGTGTGTTTTTCAACCATAATAAATGTCAGCCACAATTATAAATTTCATAGTCATGGAATAACATTGATACCTATATTTTAAAATATCTCATACTAATCCTTTATTAAACAACAATAAATAACATCAAAATGAATCACATGGATTTATAGGTACTATATAATTTTATAAAAAACAAAAAATAATGAATATAAACATGTACTAAATAAATATATTAAAAATATATCTTAATAATATATCAAATGATAGTTTTTTATTCAAATCAACTTATTTAAGTGTCACTTATATTTGGGGCCAATGAGGCCATACTCGATTGGTAAGGGCTCCTGCTTGGCATCCAGGAGACCTGGGTTCAAAATCGGGTGGAGGCAAATTGCTGGGTTACTTTAGCAGTACTGTAGAAGTTACTATTAGGTACTGTAGCAGCCGGAACTATTCATCTGATTTGTGACTTTGGGACACTGGTTTGGTCTTACGGGTCTCCAAGGCCTTCGGGTCATCCAAGGCCTTCGGCCCATAGGGCCTTCAAGATAAGTAGACCATTGAGTAGCCTAGTACACACAGTACAAGACCCAGAAGTCGATCAGATCATTATTAGTAGATGCCACTAGATGTAGAGCTAACCAGATTGGAAGAATCAGAGGGTATGGCATCCTCCATTAGGACCCGGCATTGTGCAGCTTTGTATGGGGTAATGCTAGCCGATTAGCAATGCATGGTGGGGAGCCAAGGCGATCAATGATGCAAGATGCTGGGAGAGGGGAATTTTTAGTGGTATGTGGTTACAGGTCATATAATGGGAATGTTATGCCTCTTGGCCTTTGGGTCATGTATTGAGGGTCATGTATGGCCTTGTGCCTTGGGCCTAGGGGTCATATAAGAGTTCCCCTTCAACCCATAAAAGGGTGATTATCTATAATAAAATAAAAAATAATGCTTTTGGGAAATTCTGAGATATATATGTGCATAAGCATCATTATTCATTTTAATCAAAGGGATAATTTCATACTTTTATGTAAAATATTATATATCCAAAATCAGGAATATTTTCATAATAATTATTTTTCTAAAAAATGAATTCAAATTCAATGAATTAATTAATATAACATATTTGTGATAATAAATTTATTTTCATTCAAATGATTTATTGTTTCTTAAATAAGAACCCTAATTCTGTGTAAAATTAGTTAAACATTCATTGATATGGAGTGTTTCTATAAATACCTATCATATGTCTTTACAAATCGTTTATATTTCATATTATATGACATTTAAATAATATGACATTTAAATCATATGAATTCTTCTAAATTTTATAAGCCTTTGAAAAATTATAATAATTCATTAAAAGCATTTATCATATATAAATCTAATATTTAATGAATTTAAAACTCCTTTACATAAAACATAAAAAAATTATATGATATTAAAATTTTATCAATTAATTGGTTACACATGACTAAAAATAAAATATTTTTTATCTATTTAAATAAACCAACGAAAGTATAAAATTATTAAATTTTAATGAAATTTTATTGTTGATACAGATAAAAAAAGTGATCACCAAGTAATTTATAAAAACTATAAACATAGAAAAGATATTTTTTAAAAAATTCATTAAATATAAAAATAACTTTTTTCAAAATAAAAAATTTACATTTTTAAAATCAGGATCTTGTGATGTATTATAATATAGAAATGATTAAATAATGAAAACCAAAACACTAAAAACCAAATGTTATGCAATTATTATCAATCTACATATCAATAAAACTTATCCCTAATAATGTCCCACTTCATGAAGCTAAAAAATAAAAAATTGATACTGAAATATTTATTTAGAATTTTTAAATTTATAATATATCAAACCAAAATATAAAACATATTATAAAAATTTATTCTAAATTGTTATGAAAAAAATACAACTAACCTAAATTATTCCATATAAATTTTAAATATCTTGAAAAAATACAAACAAATGTTCTAAAAAACATAATCTATTTCCTATCTGAAAATTGAATAAAAAATTCACTATATTTATAATTAATTAAAACATTTATAATAGTTATTACATATTACTAATACATTATAAATTAGTGATTTATAATTTAATACATCAATGATTTTTCGACAAAGAAATTTGAATATATCTATATAGAATATCTTCAACAAATAGTAATTAGTAATAGAAATTTTAGTTTTAAAAACTAAAGATAAATATAAATGAAAATTTTAAATTTTATTTTATAATTTATCATTGCAAAATAAATTATTAAATATAAGAAATAATATATTTTCGGTAAAAATAAATTACATAATGTTATCACATTTATTAATATGACCTCCAATAAAATGATGTCGAACTAAAATAATTTTTTTCATAAATGTAGTATGTTATTGTAGGTTTTTGAAATAGTTGATGTATTATAAGAAAATATTTGAATCTTATCTGTATAAACATTGAAATAAAAATAATTCTGTTTTTTTTTTTGAGAAAATCAGATCCCAAAAGTTAGAATCGGAAATATAATCATCCCTTTATATTAATTAATAAATTGATAAATGTTTTTTAAATCTCTATGTATTCAATATTTCACAATGTTAAAGTCTCATAATGATTCATAGTCCCTATCAATCCTATAACACCATACATATAAATTAGAAAAATATTTTGAATCCAAATATATTTTATTAGAATAAAATAAAAATAAAAATAATATTTCATTTATTATATATTATGATTATTGTATCATCAAAAGGTGTCTCTACATAGTATTATTCATAAATCTATCACTGAAAAATAATAAAGAATAATATGAGGTCTAAAATAAGTCAATTATAAAAAAAATATGTAATTCCTTAAAATACATTATTGGGAATATGTTTTATAGATTTATCGAAATAAAATTTTTAATTAACCCTCATAGAGGATATAAAAAATATACTACACTCTAAACCTAACAACATTACAAACTCTTTATCATATTTTTTTGGATTAAAAAATATACCATATATTATTTCAAAAATTGGTAGTCTAAATAATAATTTCAATTCACCCACTACATTCATATCAAATTATAATCGGATTAACATGAAAAAATCATCACAAAGAAATTCACTAGAAGTATAAAATATAATTTCATCATTATATATTTACATCGTAAAAAAATTTAATATAAAACAACAATACAATAACCAAATTCCCAAAAATACAAAATATTTATTTACATCTATTTTACATAAATATTTATAAACATTCATTAAATAACAAAAATAGTTTCCTAAGGATTATAACATTATAGTGACTTTGGAAACATTAAAACATAAACATGTAGTTCATATATGAACTATATCATATCTCACTATGTTTTTTATAACTATAAGTCATATTCATATAATCAATCACAATAAATTTACTCATAACATAGGAAAAATGACCATAATAAATGATTATCTCAAATACATTTTAAGTGTATGAAAAGGTGATAATTAATCATAGCCCGAGAAGATTTGTATGAGGGATTGATCATAATATTTATAACCATACATTGTGTAACATCTCTGGTAAATAAAGAATAAGAAATTGTCATATTAATTAATATTTTTGGATTAAATATTAATTTTACTTTAGAGGGGTTTCTTCGATTGATAGCGTACCTGATACAAAACAAATGAGTTTCATTGAAATCTTTTGTTGCACACAAAAAATATAATAATATTATTTAAATGGTATTTATCACCCAGATGTTGTAATGGAGGGATTTAATAGAATAGATTAAATATGATTATAAATTTTTTAAATGTTTTTAAATTTATCAAATAATGTTTAGAGGCTTAAAATGCGAATGAATCCAATTTTAAGCATAAATATTCAAATTTTCTGTAAAGGGTCGATTAACCACTTTTTAATGGAGAACCCTTTTAAAATCTACTTTTTGTCAATTTTATATGTTATAGTGAATAAAAAACTTCTTTATAATCAAGACATCAAAATTTAATTTGTCTAAATTTTTGGTATTTTTCTGATAAAGTCCATTTTTTTAATGAAAAGTGAAAAATGTTCTATTTTAGTTCCAAACCAACTTTTAATATAATTTATTTATATGGTTATATTATCATTTTAATTTGTTTTGAAGTGTAATTAAATTTTTTTTACCATTTAATCCAATGGTGGTCATTGTAATGAATTTCAATTTGAAATTGAATTTAAAAAACTGTCAATATTTTGAAAAAAATTGTTTCTTAAAAACACAAAATTTGTTTTGACAGTGGGAATTAATTATAAAATTTATTAATGAAACTTCTATGTTTTGAATTTTGTAAAATGGAAATAATTTTTGAATTTGGAATATCAAATATATGTTTGGGTTTATTTTTGGTATTTTTCTGAAAAACATCAATTTTTGATGAATAGTGAAACCACTAAGTAGTAGTTAAAAACTGATTTTTTCATTTAAATGAAATTTTACGACTTATGTGAATTAAATTTATAAAATATAACGTACATTTTTTTCATCAGTAAGTAACATTTGGTTCAATGGGATGATTTTTTTTGGGTGAATGGTAACTTTTGTATTTTATTAACCGCGATTAAAGGTAATTAGGGTAATTTAAGTTAAAGATAATATTATAAAAGTATAAAAATAACTTGACACATGTCCTGACCATATTGGATGAGTCATGGCTGACCAATAAAATATATGGGTCAATTTGGGGTCCCATGGAGCCATTTTGTTATGATAATGAAATTATTAACTTTTTATATAAAGTAAAAATAAAAATGTCACAAACATGTATTGTATTTTACTAAAACAATATTTACATGGGGTTATATAAATTTTCTATTTAAATTTAAATATTCATTAGAAAGGTAAAAATATTTCATACAGAATTTTAATTTATTTATAATTTTTAGACATCAGATAATAAAAGTTATTTATGACGCAATGATGAAGCAGTGTTTACGTCATTAATGAATGATTTAAATAAATAAAAATATAACGTTTAAAGTAATATCCAACACATGTCCAATTAATATTTTATGATTTTATTTCGAACGTGGGACATCTTATATTCGACATTAATGATGTTTCTACCTTTATAAACCGAAAATCATAATATAATAAAATAATATTTTCATACTTTCTAAAATATCCCCTCCTCTTAGTTATAAAAAGACCCCACATCCTTCCCATTTATCACACTTATCAAGACCTTTGAATCATCAAAAAACTATGAAACTAATCTCCCATGATCCCTCTATTCATCTTAAAATCCATACAATAGGTTGAAATCACAGCAAAAACCCGTTTGATTCAACCGTAGGGGAGTTCCCCGATTTAATGGTAATGTCTTCTCTTATGCTCTTTGATTTTATTTTGCTTCTATAACCACCTAAACTAATTTTATTACTTTATTATGTGACAAAACTATAATCTTAAATATACTAGGACGTTTTTAAGCGAATTATTCTAGCTAAAATTACTCACAACTCCATCTAATGGGTGAATAATATAATGTTTCTGTTGAAGGTGAACTATTTCCTCACGTAACGATGATTGTTAAATTATCTCCTACCACCTCTCATGGTGTCCATTAAGATATAAATATATTTGTATATGATATATATTATGTTTATGTTTTTCTTATTCTTCTGTATTTTTCATTAATTTCAAAACTTTATGGTTTCCATAATAGGTAAACACGATAATTACAAGTTAGGAAGTGCAGACTACCGCCCACTCAAAGTGATATGACTCGTTAATGCCATACGTGGAACGCATAAAAGATATAATTTGTTAACATATGTAAAATATATTAAATAAATATTATAATTAAATTATAATATACTTATTAATCACTATTTTTTCATTTTATTAAAATAAGAAATAGAAATGAATGTATCATTCAAGTGTACGTACGACTTATCATCTCCATAAATGGTGCATTTCATTTCATGTCACCAAATGTTATTTATTATTATAAATACATATATATAATGGATATATATGATATATATAAGGCCCCGGCCATAAACCTTACTTAATCTTGTGTTAATACAAGATTACACATTGAGGATCTTTTCAGGTTTAGAGTTTTAGAGAATTAGATCATCAAACTTGCATTACATTCCACATTTAAAAAAAGTGGTTACATAAAAGACATTATTCATTCTTCCCATCAAAGGAAACATATTGAAAATAAAACATGGATTCTTTCTTGACACATCCTTGACACTATCATCACATCACGTACCTTTCCCTTGACCTATGAAAAACATTTCAAAAACTTGCTATGAGCATAAAAAGCTCAGTAAGGGATATTAAAAATATGGAAAGGAAACATGAGTTCATATATACAAAAGAATGAAATCATAATTTACCCATAACACATAGGCACATTAACCTACCTCATAAAATCATGAATAAATCATAGAAATCAAAAGACATAAAGGTAACTTGAGGCATTCATAACATTCTTACGTAGGGAGTAACCCTCTTGGTTACGTTTGGAATACCCATCACAGTATATTCCCTATATCTCTTCAGAGAAACCTTAACGTTTCACTCCTTCGTGTTACCCAATGCATTGGAGAGATATATTGGGCTCACCCGCCCTTAGTTTATCATGGAACCAACGGTTTTCGTAACAATACCCAAGAACCATAACATAAATGTATCACATAAAACATTCATAAAGTAAATACATCATTTCCACATTTCAATCACAATATAACATTTTAGGATATTGAAATAATGAATCCATTTAAAAAAACCATTTTCATAACCATTTAAAACATTTAATAAAGAGATTTTTGAATCAAAGTGTCCCATAACACCTTTAAGATTAAAATTTTAAACCATTAATATCCATATAAATAAATCCTTAAAACCATTTTGAAATCATGGATATTAATTAGAACAAATAATTAGAACATTTAAAATGATATTTTGGTTGAAGGGGTTTTACCAAAATTAGAGACAGTTGAATACAATAATTAAGGAATAACATTTAGTCAGAACTTTAAAATATCATGAGAATAAATGGATTCATGATATAATACTCCAAAGGATAGTATATACACCATATAATAGTGAATTGGTGCATAACAACAATGAACCCTCAATAGAAATGTCAAATGTGATGAAATCCCTTATAAAGAAGGTATCCTTAAATTAAGGACAAATCAATCTCAAAAATATGTGTGACAAATATAAATACACCTAAAATAAGTGGATATTAAGTGTAAAACAATAAAAGGTCATTAAAACATATTCAATGGATGACATATTCAATTACTACATGTTGAACCTAAAGAAATCGAAATTGGGTTAAAAAGTTCCCTTAACAGCCTAACGACATCACATCAAAATGAGTTGATGAGAGATAAAAAGTGTAACTCATCACTTGGACATAAAATTTACATCAATAAGGATATATGAGAACATATCACAACATAAAAATATGTAAATTAAAAGACCCAACAAAAGAAGTCTTTTAAAAAAGAGGAGTGTGAAAGGTTCTCTTACCGACATGGGTATCGTTCAAAACATACACCCCATGAAATAAGGACAATAGATCATTGATGTAAATACTCATAAACGAAAGTATATTACACAAAGAGTATAATAATGGGCAGTACATACACCACTCAATGGAATTGGGGTCAAATGTAGCATAAATCTCATAGGAATAAAAGTGAGATGAAAAATCCCTTACGAAAACTCGGTAGCCTAACGGCGCCACATAAAACATCCGAATATGGATTGATGAGATAAAATAGGGTATCTCATCACATTACAATAAAACGTACAGAAAGAGGAATATAAAAGAACATCCCCCAACATTACAAAGAGGAGCTTAAAAGAAGTGACATAAAGGGGGGTACATTAAAAGAAAGAGAGAGGTTAGATCTCTTACGAAAATTCGTCAGCCTATCGGCGCCACTTAAAACTTCCAAAATGGATTGATTAGAGAGAATAGAGTTTCTCATCACATGAACATTAAAATTACAGTAAGTTTAATATAAAAGATCATCCCAATAACAAGAAAGATGAGCTTTAAAAGGAATGACATAAAAGTGTGTACTTAAAAAAAAGAGAGGAGTAGGATCCCTTACCTCAGGTCTGACTTGACTCGATCGTTCATTAATCTCCTGAATAATAAACTTGAGTAAATTTATAATTCCTTAAGAACCTTTTTCAAGTTCATTATTCCTTTTATATCACTTATTACCATGTCATAAACATTATGTAATCATTTAAGTTAATAATATTTGTTTTTCCGATATTTGGTTCTTAAGTCGAAAGTGGACTTCTTACAATTACATGTTGTTCGTGTGGCCAAATGTTTATTATATCCAGAATTGTATTCATGATTTAGATGTCATATATATCCAGTACATGCATGTATTTATAACATTACATAATCATTTATAGGTAAGAAATGAAATGCACCGTTCATAGAGACGGTAAGCCGTACGTACGCATGAACGCTACTCTAATTTCTATTTCGTATTTTATAGAATGGAATAATAATGATATAAAGGTATATTATAATTCCATTATAATATCATATATAATATCATAGTTCCATCCTTTATACGTCCCACATATGGTATTTATCGAATCAAATCACTTTGAGGGGGCGGTAGTCCGCACTTCCTTAAATGAAGATATCGCGTTTACCCATAATGGAAACCATAAAGGTATGCCCAAAATGAAAAAAAACAGAAGCTTAACGAAAACATAAACATATTATATATCATATATAAAAATAGTGACATCATAATGGCCACCATTGAAGGTGTTAAATGAGTATTGAACAATCATCCTTTCGGGAGGCATAATTTCGCCATCCACGGAAACCGTATATTCATTAACCATTTGATGTAGTTTTGTGAGAGTGTAGCTCGAATAAATCTTATACCAACATCCCAGTATAATTAAGATACTGGTTTTGTTACAAAATAAGTAAATAAAAAGAGTTTAGGGGGTTGGAGAAACAAAATAAAACAAATAAAAATGAGAGAATGAATTACCTTTAAAAGTGTAAATCCTTTTGATTTGAGCCTAAAAGATTCCTTTGAAAGGATTCTGCCCAAATTGATTCCTCTAGGATGAGGAGAGGGACGTGGAGAGAGTAATGGGCTGGGGTTGGCCGAGCCAAAGGCTTGAGGAGTGTGTGAAATGAGGTAGAGTTGGGGGCCTTTTATAAGAGGAGAGGAGGGGCACTTTTGGAAGGTAAAGAAATATTACTTTATTTGAAAATGTGTTTCGGTTTTAAAAGGTCCCCCATTGATATAATTCGTGGAAAAGGTGATAAGGCTTCGAAATCAACTCATCCAATTGGATTTGGCCATGTGTAGGTTGTAGATTTTACATTATCTTTCCATTTTATTTAAATCATTAAATAATGAGGTCATTGTTGCATCATCATGATGTCATAAATAATTTAATATATTGAATGTCTAAAAATTATAAAAAAAATACTATGATGTAGGAAATCTTTTTAGCTTTACAATGACTATTTATAATCTAAAATATGATCTTTATAACCCCATTTACAAATTTTTTTCGTAAAACATATTATGTTTGTGTCATTTTTACTTTTACATTAAATAAAAAGTTATTTATGTCATTTCCCAACCAATGTGGATCCATGGGGTCCCTAAGTTGAACCGTGGCTTGTATTGGTCGGAAATGACACAAAAAATGAGGGTAAGTCATGTTTCATGGTCATTTCATATTATTAAAACATTATTTTTACCTTAAACTACACTAATTACCTCTAATCGCGATTAATAACTTAATTAGTTACTATTCACCAAAAAATTATTTTTATCCCATTGAACCACATTTTACTTCTTAATGAAAACCATGTATGTCAGATTTATGAAATTCAAAACACAATGGTGGAAAAATTTCATTTAAACAGAAAATCAGTTTTTATAAGTACCACTTAGTGGTTTCACTATTCATCAAAAATTGAAGTTTTTCAGAAAATTAAAAAAATTCACCCTAAGATATTTTTGATATTCCGAATTCAAAAATGAAGTCTATTTTACAAAATTCAAAACATATAAGTCACATTAATTAATTTAATAATTAATTCCCGTTGTGAGAGCAAATAGCGTGTTTTTATAAAATAATAAGTATCAAAAGATTGACACCAGTTTAAGTCTAATTTCAAAGTAAAATTGATTCCAATGACCACCATAGGATTAAATGGTAAAAACATACGCCTAAAATTGAATTATTTCGGTATTTTAAGTCTTTATCTTTTATTGGATATATCTAAAAACATTTAAAAACATATATAATCATATTTTAGTTATTTCTATCCATTCCCTCCAATACAATGACTGCATGTTAACTACCATTTAAAATAATATTATTTTATTATTAGAGTGCAACGTAAGATTTCAATGAAACACTTTGTTGTGTATCGGGTACGCTATCGAACATAGCAACCCTTTAAAGTAATATTATTACTTTATTCACAAATATGGATAAATATGGAAATGTCTATTCTTTATTTACCTGGGGTGTTACATCCTTCCCCCCATTTGGGAATTGCGTCCTCGCAATTTTAAAATTGGGCTTGGTAACATCCTTGAAATTCCCACATCGGAAGAAGAGTCAGTAAAACAATCACTTTAAAATAAAGAAAGATAAGTACAAAGGTCACCCGAGTTAACCCATACTTGGATTCCAAGTATGAAAACATGGACATGGAGGAGAAAACATAGGGTCATGTTCTAATGAAGAGTGATAGAAAACATGTTTAGGAGAAAGTTAACAACAAGAAAATAACAAACTTATGATGGGTTAAACGGTATTCGATTCCCTAGTAGTAAAAGTCAATAGACAACATTTTTGTTTTAAGTTACTTTTTATTGAGTAATTTATTCATAAGGAAACATAATCACTTATCATGTTGACTTTGAACTTTTACACAAACTCGTATTTTCTCCAAAAGATGAGTATTTAGGAAGACTTTTTCACATTAAGGGTACTATAATCAACATCTAGAGAACCACCTAATCCACAAAAGAGAACCATATAAATCCCATGTCTATAGACTTTAACCAAAACCAAAACCAAAAATGCTAGTACAAGATCAGATAATCCAGAAAAGGATAACCCCTTATAAAAATAAAATCTATTCTTAATCTCCAAAATTTGTCCAACAAAACCCAATGTTCAATGAGGACCATCCGATAAATAATTTATCCATTAAATTCTTCAATGTAAACCAATATAATATTGAAACCCAAATATTTGAAGGATTTAGTCACATAGTCTTCCATGTTAAATCGTAACATTTATCTCCAATCAACCTTAGTCGCTCCTAAAGTCTCGCATTGAAAATTAATTATCCTAATCACATATCCTACATGATAGGTTAATCATTTTGATAAATAACCCAATATCAACATACTCTTAATTGATAAAATCATATAACTAAAAAGAATCAGTCAAACTAACCAGGGACTTCACGTAGTCCAGTGGTAGGCGATAAATACCTGTCGCACTTTGGTTGTGGGTTCGATTCCCGCAGCTTTGTCCGACGCGACGGGTAGTCACACGGTCTATGTGTTTTCATTTTTCCAAAACTATATAATTGTCAAATCATTCCCCAAAAAGGGATAAAATCATCAAAAATAACCATAAGATAATTTAACCTCAATTTTATCATAACATATAGTAACCCATAATTATCTCAAAATTAAGAATCATATAAACCCAAATGGTTCTTTATAACTATATCCACAAAAGAAAAGATAACTATTACTTGAATAAAATTTTCCTATATTAAACAATAGGGTTACACATAATATAAAAAGTCTTCTAAAGTAACCCCATCATCAAAAGAGACTTAATACTCATAAGAATTTCACCATAACTCTTGAAGCCCTTATATGTTGACATATTACTCATTCAAAATTCTTCATGATCAATTTTCCATTCCTTTCCAACTTATTCCTAAATAACTCTTTCCTACAATCAAAATCATGAATCATATCCTAAGATTCCAAAATAGGAAAACAATAGTCATGAAATAGTACATACCGTTGATTGGTCATTGTCAGTTTCTTCATCCTCAATCAGAATGGCATTAGGTATTGGTAAACGAATATTGGTACGCTCTTGGTGACCCCATTCACAAAATTTCTTGATAGGACATGTGTTTGCATAATAACCATGCACACCACATTTAAAATATTCAATTGATACCTCAGAAAGAACTTCTTTCCCTTTCCTCGAGTCAAAGGGATGCTTCCTTTTTCCATGGTAGGTTCTTGCTTTATGACCTTCATTTCCACATCTATAGCATATTTCTGTCCCTTTGAAACATTTTCCTAGGTGTTTCTTTCCACATCTTTGACACATAGGTTTTTGAACACACTTACCTTTATGATTATTACATGTACTTCCATAGGGATTTGTTTCTTGCATATATGATGCCTTAGAGAGATCTACAAGGTTTAGGTGGTCAATCATGACTCCAGATAGTTGGTTGAGGATAATCACAAGAGTTCTCATTGCAGCTCCCATATCATTCAGTTGCTTGCTCAAAAAACTGTCACAGTTTCCTTCACATCCACTATTACTTTGGTGCATGCTAGATCCAGCCATTTACTAAAACCAAAAAGGTCAGTGTGAGTATATCAACAAAACCATCATGTACTAATGAGTAAGATAAACACTAAGATATACTTACTCATTCACTTTATCTAAAACTATGACTCTTTCTGAAATCCTAACCATTATGGTAATTGTCACTTATGCTTAAAGAATACCCTAACCTCTAAAGTTATCTAAACCGACCTTTGATACCAACTATAAGGCCCCGGCCTTAATCCTTACTTAATCTTGTGTTAATACAAGATTACACATTGAGGATCTTTTCAGGTTTAGAGTTTTAGAGAATTAGATCACAAAACTTGCATTACATTCCACATTTAAAAAAAGTGGTTACATAAAAGACATTATTCATTCTTCCCATCAAAGGAAACATATTGAAAATAAAACATGGATTCTTTCTTATCACATCCTTGGCACTATCATCACATCACGTACCTTTCCCTTGACCTGTGAAAAACATTTCAAAAACATGGGATGAGCATAAAAAGCTCAGTAAGGGATATAAAAATATGGAAAGGAAAAATGAGTTCATATATACATAAGAATAAAATCATAATTCACCCATAAAACATAGGCACATTAACCTACCTCATCAAATCATGAATAAATCATAGAAATCATAAGACATAAAGGTAACTTGAGGCATTCATAACATTATTACGTAGGGAGTAACCCTATTGGTTACGTTTGGAATTCCCATCACATTATATTCCCTAAATATCTTTGGAGAAACCTTAACGTTTCACTCCTTCGCATTACCCAATGCATTGGAGAGATATATCGGGCTCACCCGGCCTTAGTTTATCACGGAACCACCGGTTTTTGTAACAATTCCCAAGAACCATAACATAAACGTATCACATAAAACATTCATAAAGTAAATACAACATATCCACATTTCAATCACAATATAACATTTTAGGATATTGAAATAATGAATCCATTTAAAAAAACCATTTTCAAAACCATTTAAAACATTTAATAAAGAGATTTTTGAATCAAAGTTTCCCATACCACCTTGAAGATTAAAATTTTAAACCATTAATATCCATATAAATAAATCCTTAAAACCATCTTGAAAACATGTATATTAATAAGAACAAATAATTAAAACATTTAAAACGATATTTTGTTTAAAGGGGTTTTACCAAAATTAGAGACACTTGAATACAATAATTGAGGAATAACATTTAGTAAGAACATTAAAATATCATGAGAATATATGGATTCATGATATAATACTCCAAAGGATAGTATATACACCATATAAGAGTGAATTGGTGCGTAACAACAATGAACCCTCAATAGAAATGCCAAATGTGATGAAATCTCTTATAAAGAAGGTATCCTTAAATTAAGGACAAATCAATCTCAAAAATATGTGTGAAAAATATAATTACACCCAATATAAGTGGATAATAAGTGTAAAACAATAAAAGTCCATTCACACATATTTAATGGATCACATATTCAATGACTACATGTTGAACCCAAAGAAATCGAAATTGGGTTAAGAAGTTCCCTTGACAGCCTAACGGCATCACATCAAAATGATTTGATGAGAGATAAAAAGTGTATCTCATCACTTGGAAATAAATTTTACATCAATAAGGATATATGAGAACATATCCCAACATAACAATATGTATATTAAAAGACCCAACAAAAGAAGTCTTTTAAAAAATAGGAGGGTGAAAGGTTCCCTTACCGACGTGGGTATCTTTCAAAACATACACCCCATGAAAGAAGGACAATAGATCATTGATGTAAATAATCATAAACGAAAGTATATTACATAAAGAGTAGAATAATGGGAAGTACGTAGACCACTCAATGGAATTTCTGTCAAATTTTGCATAAATCTCACGGGAATTAAAGTGAGATGAAAAATCCCTTACGAAAACTCGGCAGCCTAACAGCGCCACATAAAACATACGAATATGGATTGATGAGATCAAATAGGGTATATCATCACATTACAATAAAATTTACATAAAGGGGAATATAAAAGAACATCTGCCAACATTACATAGAGGAGCATAAAAGAAGTGACATAAAGGAGGGTACTTTAAAAGAAAGAGAGAGGTTAGATCTCTTACGAAAATTAGGCAGCCAATCGGCGCCAGTTGAAACTTCCAAAATGGATTGATGAGAGATAATAGATTCTATCATCACATGAACATAAAAATTACAGTATGTGTAATATAGAAGATCATCCCAATAACAATAATGATGAGCTTTAAAAGGAATGACATAAAAGTGTGTACTTAAAAAGAAAGAGAGGAGTAGGATCCCTTACCTCGGGTCCGACTTGACTCGATCGTTCTTTAATCTCATGAATAATAAACTTGAGTTAATTTCTAATTCCTTAAGAACCTTATTAAAGTTAATTATTCCTTTTATATCACTTATTACCATGTCATAAACATTATGTAATCATTTAAGTTAATAATATTTGTTTTGTCGATATTTGGTTCTTAAGTCGAAAGTGGACTTCTTACAATTACATGCTGTTCATGTGGCCAAATTTTTATAATATCCATAATTGTATTAATGATGTAGATGTCATATATATCCAGTACATTTATGCATTTATAACATTACATAATCATTTATAGGTAAGAAATGAAATGCACCGTTCATAGAGACGGTAAGCCGTACGTACGCATAAACGCTACTTTCATTTCTATTTCGTATTTTATAGAATGGAATAATAATGATATAAAGGTATATTATAATTCCATTATAATATCATATATAATATCATAGTTCCATCCTTTATACGTCCCACATATGGTATTTGACGAATCAAATCACTTTGAGGGGGTGGTAGTCCGCACTTCCTTAAATGAAGATATCACGTTTACCCATAATGGAAACCATAAAGGTATTCCCAAAATGAAAAACAACAGAAGCTTAAGGAAAACATAAACATATTATATATCATATATAAAAATAGTGACATCATAATGGCCACCTTTGAAGGTGTTAAATGAGTATTGAACAATCATCGTTTCGGGAGGCAGAATTTCGCCATCCACGGAAACCGAATGTTCTTTAACCATTTGATGTAGTTTTGTGAGAGTTTAGCTTGAATAAATCTTATAACAACATCCTATTATATTAAAGATATTGTTTTTTTACAAAAGAAGTAAATAAAATGTGTTTAGGGGGTTGGAGAAGAAAAATAAAACAAATGAACATGAGAGAATGAATTACCTTTAAAAGTGTAACTCCTTTGGATTTGAGCCTAAAGGCTTCCTTTGAAAGGATTCTGCCCAAAGGGAATCCTCTAGGATAAGGAGAGGGATGTGGAGAGATTAAATGGTCAGGGTTTGTCCGAGCCAAAGGCTTGAGGAGTGTGTGAAATGAGGTAGAGTTGGGGGCCTTTTATAAGAGGAGAGGAGGGGCACTTTTGGAAAGTAAAGAAATATTACTTTATTTGAAAATGTTTTTCTGTTTTAAATAGTCCCACATTGATATAATTCGTGGATAAGTTGATAAGGATTAGAAATGCACTCATCCAATTGGTTTTGTCCATGTGTAGGTTGTATATTTTACATTATCTTCCATTTTATTTGAATCATTAAATAATGAGGTCATCAATGCATCATCATGATGTCATAAATAATTTAATTTATTTAATGTCCAAAAATTATATAAAAAATACTATGATATAGGAAATCTTTTTATCTTTTCCAATTACTATTTATAACCGAAAATCAGAGCTTTATAACCCCATGTAAAAATTGTTTTCGTAAAACATATTATGTTTGTGTCATTTTTACTTTTTCATTAAATAAAAAGTTATTTATGTCATTTCCCAACCAAAGTGGATCCATGGGGTCCCCAAGATGACCCATGGCTTTTATCGGTCGGCCATGACACAACCAATGAGGGTAAGACATGTGTCAAGTTCATTTCATATTATTAAAACATTATTTTTACCTTAAACTACACTAATTACCTCTAATCGCGATTAAAAACTTAATTAGTTACTATTCACCAAAAAATTATTTTTATCCCATTGAACCAAATTTTACTTCTTAATTAAAACCATGTATGTTGGATTTTTGAAATTCAAAACACAATGGTGGAAAAATTTCATTTAAACGGAAAATCAGTTTTTATAAGTACCACTTAGTGGTTTCACTATTCATAAAAAATTGAAGTTTTTCAGAAAATTACCAAAAATTCACCCTAAGCTATTTTTGATATTCTGAATTAAAAAATGAATTCTATTTTACAAAATTCAAAACATATAAGTCACATTAATTAATTTAATAATTAATTCCCGCTGTCATAGCAAATAGAGTGTTTTTATAAAACAATAAGTATCAAAAGATTCACACCAGTTTAAGTCTAATTTCAAAGTGAAATTGATTCCAATGACCACCATAGGATTAAATGGTAAAAATATATTCTAATTTCACTTTAAAACCAATTCAAAAGATAATATAATCATATAAATAAATTAGATTAAAAATAGGTTTTGAATTAAAATACAACATTTTACACTATTCATTAAAAAAATGAACTTTATTGGAAAGATACCAAAAATTTACACAAAGTAAATTTTGATGTCCCAATTCATTAGAATAGTTTTATTTGGTCCAATATAATGTATAAGAGTGAACAAAACTATATTTAATGACGGTTCTCCATCAAAAGGCGATAAGTGAACCTTTAGTGAGAACTAGGGCATATACGCCTAAAATTGAATTCTTTCTGTATTTTAAGCCTTTATCTTTTATTGGATATATCTAAAAACATTTAAAAACATATATAATCATATTTTAGTTATTTCTATCCATTCCCCCCAATACAACAGCTACATGTTAACTACCATTTAAAATAATATTATTTTATTATTAGAGTGAAACGTAAGATTTCAATGAAACTCTTTCTTATGTATCGGGTACGCTATCGAACATAGCAACCCATTAAATAAATATTATTACTATATTCACAAATATGGATAAATATGAAAATGTCTATTCTTTATTTACCTAGGGTGTTACAAAATATATGACATCTAAATAATGAATATAATTCTGGAGATAATGGACTTTTGACCACATGGACAATTTATAAGTATAACAAGTTAATTTTTGACTCATGTTTTGAACATCGACATAATGTCCCTTATTAACTCAAATAATTAAATAATTTTTATATAAATGTAATAATTGATATAAAAGGAATAATAAAATTGAAAAATATTATTAATCGTGAGTAAATTAATTTATTTTTATCATTCAGGATGAACAAGTAACATATGAACAAGTCAATTCGGACACATGATAAGGGATTTCTTATCTCACTTTTAATTCTGTGAGATTTCCATTTTTCTCCACTTATTTACTGAATGTGGTGTATTTTGTACTGAAATTTGATATATATTATCATGATTATAATTATATTCATTATATTCTAGGAATAATTTTGGTGTTTATTATCTTGTGGTCATACGACTCAATTTATTACAATGTGGTAAGGTTTTTTTATCTCACTTTTTATTCTCATGAGAATCATGCTATATTTGTCACTATCTCCTTTTAGTGGTGTATGTAGTGAAAATTATTGTATTATTTATGAAATATACATTCATTTATGGGTATTTATGTCAATATTTCATGGTCCTTCTTTCATGGGGTGTATGTTTTTTAAGTGACCAAATATATAAGGGAACCTTTCAACCTATTCTTTTTTAAAGACTTGTTTTTTTATGTCTTTTAGTTTACATATTATTATTTTGTGATATGTTATTTTATGTCCTTATTGATGTAAATTTTATGTCCAAGTGATGAGATAACATTTTCTCTCTCATAAACGCATTTTATGAATTTTAATGTGACACCGTTAGGATATCGAATTTTTGTATGGGAACCTCTTAACCTAATTTCAAATCATTGTGTTAAACCTCTACATCTTGATTATGTCATGCTATGATTATGTTTGAATGACCTATGATTATTTTACGCTTAATATACACTTATATTGGGTGTATTTATATTTTTCATGCATGATTATGCCATTTATTTATCCTTAATCTAAGGATACCATCTTTGTAAGGGACTTCATATCAATCTCCTTTTATTGAAGCATATTTTGTTTTAATACTAGACTTTCTTTTATATGTTGTATAAACACATTTTACATTTCATTTCATTCAACGGGAATCTATTTCTACAAAGAGTTTTACTAAATGACAAAAAGTAATGTTTCTTCTAATGCACGTGGTGACAATGACCTTTCCACCACCGGGAGTATTATTTGATCTTTGGTTTCCTCAACAAGCCGTAATGTTTTTAGAAGAAAATAAATACCATATACTCATATATTTATTTTGGTATTAAAAATGGTTTTGATAATTTATTTGGTATGTCAATATATTTATGTCATATATTAGGATTGAAATGTGGATATCATTTCATTCCTTTATATATTTTTTATGTCATATGATTTTATAATGCTACATGGACATTTGACGGGTGGTTACGTGATAAATCAAATGAAATGTGCTGCCATGAATACCAGGATGGGTTTTCACGTTGTAGATACCCAAATCATTACATACAAATACATTACCTTAGTTTTGTGGAATAATTAATACATGACAAAAACAGATGCCCAAAGACGATATTACTTTAGTTTCTTTGGAAACTCTAAACATAATCTTCTAATCATGGTAAATGATCTTCAACATCTCACATAAAGATCTTCCACTTTTGTTTTCTTACCTATATCCTTTCTTTATATCGTTGGGAATATAAAACATAAAAAAAATGAGCTCCAGTAAGGGTAAACGTGGAGAACATAAAACAATCCCTAAACATTTTAATGTATGAATATGAAGATAAAACATCAAAATCATGAGTAATGACATAAATCATGGAATTTCAGAACACAATGATCATAAAGGAACATAATAAATGATAAAATTTCATTGGAAAAAAACATTTAATTGTGGAAACCATTGAGTACATGTTATGATTTCCATAGTAGCCAAGGTGTTGCTGCCAAGACCATCATAGTGGAAAAATTCCCTTACTGAACCAGGTTATCTTTTTTATTCCAGCCAGAAATATCTCATTAGATATAAATCATTACTCAATTAATTGGAGGTAGATATAGGTCCCACCCATCTCATAATGAAATCATTCTTACTTGAGTCAAAAAAATAGACATAAATCATTCATAATAACCCAAAGAATAAAATGGGTTTCATAAACATCATCCCGTCTTAATTTAATCCATATAAAACAAATTGATATCATTTCATCATAAGAATAATCAAACCATTTAATTAATATAGACATTATACATGAAATAAAATAATACTAAATAATTTCATCTAAGATGGAAAATTGTTTGGACAAAATACTTGAAATGAATTCATGAGGAATGTGTCATTTCTTCTTCAATATCGTTTTCATTTCACAAAATAAAATTCAATTTTAAAAGAAAAGGATTTTGTTGAAAATAATCATCAAATAATGTAGGGGAAGATTCATGAAAATTAGGCCTTATGAAACTGTAAAAATTCGTTCATGTTGTATAAGATAAAAATCATTATCCTCATACTTTTACAGAAAAATTCATAAATGTACCACGTATGGTAATCAAAAGAAAGATTCCTTCCATAACATAATGTTAAAGTAAAAATAGAGTAAACATGACTTTAAAAATACATGTAAGATTATTAAACACTTTATTTAAAACATTTTTATGAGCATGGATGAAAAATATAACCCCAGTAAATACATACGTATAAATAATCTCATATTAAAATGAGATTGAAAAATTATCCCTTACCTTAGGTCCAATTTCTTCTGTACATGTCCAAAACTCCAATATAGTTGTTTTAAATATATTATTAACTTTTAACAGAACCATAATAATATTTATGATATCATATATGATTCACTTATGACTTTATATTAACCTTTATTTTCTCAATACCATGTTAAAGCAGCGTTTTGGGTAAAATTGTTTCATTTATCATACGTGGTTGGATTTGTTGTTCTTGATATTATTATTATTTATATCATGATCTTATTACATATAGAATTTAAAACATGATTTATATATATCATATATATTCAATTTATTTATATATACATATATATTAGATAGATATATTAATTGAAACACACCGTTCAATGAGACGGTAGGTCGTACGTACGCTTGAATGTTGTTTTCCACTCCTTGTAGACTTGAATGGAAGTAAGTAGATGAAATATATATACATAAATCCGTTAGTAGTATTATTTCATATATATTATTATTTATCATTATATATTCTTTATAATTATTCTTGAATGGTTAACATGGAGAATGAATCTCATCACGGCGTGGATACGGTAATCCGTACGTAAGCATGAGCGATGTTATAGTTCCCATAATTACTTAATTGAATTTGAGTTGATGATATAATATCTAATAATCAGTATGATGTTATAATAACCATATATAGTAATTATTTACACCATTATTCCATTCCATGTTAGGTGGTGGGGAAAAGGTGATTACACCACGGCGTGGAGACGGTATTCCATACCTATGCACACGCAGAGATTTCATTTTCCATAGGATGGATAGATGGTGAAATGTGGGTGTTTAATATTTATATTAACATATCAGTATATTATTTATCCTGATGTTATTACATTATAATGAAACAACTAAATAACAGTATGTAGAAGAATAAATAAACTTGAAATAATTGGTAGATGAGATTACCTCTTTTTCGACGCACCTTCTCTTAACATCCTCTTAGGGTGATAAAGTTGGTGTTTGAAGAAGACCGTGACCTCTAGTAGGTTTATATGGAAGTGGAAAAATGAAACGGGTAGGGGTTGGCTAATCATGAAGGCTCAAATTTGTGTGAAGAGGAGAGGGAGGAGGTGTCCTTTTATAAAGGAGGAGAGGGGAACCTTTAGAAACCACAAAAATATTAATTTAATATAAATTCAAAATCAACATAAAAACATCCCAAATGACTCAAATCCAAATATTAGATGATATAGGGTTGTAATATCATCAACCAATAAAATTTATACATGTTGTATATTTATTTTAAACCATATGAACTTTATTTATCCTTATTTAATCTATTTGATTTTTTTGTCGTAATAATATTCTAAATTTTAAATTTTTATAAATCATTAATTTTGTGTTTTGAATTGTCCACAATTGTATAGATAATGAATTTTTAGACCATTAAAATTACAATTTATAATTTTTAAATATTTCTGAGATTTATAAAAAGTTTTATAATATTTTATTTTTACAAAACAAAAATAGTTTCAATTTTGATATTATTTATTTATTTGAATTTAAATAAATTCCAAACAAGGGATATATTCAAAAAAAAAAATTAATAGAATCCAAACAAATAATATTCATCTATAAAAGTATTTTAGAACATTAATTTGTTCATATAATATTTATTTTTATATTTTTAAAAACATTTTATTGATATTTCAATCAATAAAAAAATTTCTATATAATTATTGTGTCATCATTAATGATAATTATTTATTCTTCAAAAAATTTAAATAAATTATAAGTACGTAGATACATTATTTAGATTTTTGGTGACTATTCGTGTTCAAAGTGTTATGAATGTTATCACTAAATTCAAATTATTATACTTATAAGATATAAGAAAGTGACATGGTGTCACTTTCATCGGTTTCAATAATAATAGTATAATTTTCATGGTCCAAAGTCCATGAAATGAATTTATTACGACCCTTAGGTTATATGGGTCGACATTTATTCATCCAATAAAATTTTTTCAGGTGTTAGGGTAATTTTATAATCTTATTTTTACCCATAATTACATGATTTACCTTTATTTGTAGTAAATAAAAATTACTGTAGTTATTGTTCATAATATCAAAAAAATAAAAGTAACATATTAACATAATTTGGACCTACTGAATCCATGTATGGAATCCATTTGGTCAACATTCAAAACACAGAAGTTGCAGTAATTAATTTAAAATTAATCCCACTGTTGAGATAACAAGTTTTTAAATATAAAACATTGCAAAAGATTGAAATGTTTTTACATATTAATTATATGTAAAATTAATTATAATGACATAGTCTATATTAATGGAAAAAATATATTCTATTTATAATTTAAAACCATTAATTATTTTAATTTAACCATATAAATTATCTTGATGAAAAAAGTTATTTTTAATTAAAATTTAGAGTATTTTAACTATTCATCAAAATATAAAGGTTATCCGAATAATCTCTAAATTTTTACCAAAGTATATTTTTATATACTGATTCTAAGTAAGAAGTTTAATTTATAAAATTAATCTTATAAACATGTCAAAAAACAGATTTAATGTGGGTGCTCCATCAAATGGCAGTAAACTGTATTTTATTGAAAAATAATTATTTTACCTGAAAATTTTATTTTGGTCTCATACCATGTTCTATAATATGTGTAAGATTAATTATAATGACATAAAATTAAAAATGTAGTTACTAATATTCATAACGGCTAGTTCATAATAATATTATAATAATAGATTGTTGTTTAGTGAATCTAAGTATTGCAAGAAACACATGCAATCAAGGACGGTCACTCTTGTATGCAACACAAGAAAAGAATAGTGTTTTCATATACTACAAGATAGTATAGTGTTGCATATAGCGCAAGTGAATCATGGTGTATCATACAAAAAAAAGACATCAAATAAATTAAAAGTAAACATTCTCATAAAATTTCAGGGTGTTTCATTCTACCCCCCTTAAAATGTATTTCGCCCTAGAAATTCATCAGGGTTATAAATGGTTTACTACTTTATAGTTTCATTCATAGAAACCCACATCATAAAAAGATATACTAAAACCTAATTTTAAAAACTCAAGTATGAAACTTAATATTAACCGAAATTAACTCATCACTGGTTTTCCTCATATAAGTACATAGTTTCAAATATGGATATGGATGAGAAATCTATCCACGGGTTCTGATAGAGAGTGGTAGAGAACATGGCTATTAAAAATCCAAAAATCACAATTCCATAAATTTGTGATGATCTAAGGTACCATCTAATTCATTTAATATGATGGTACTAGGAAAACATTTTCGGTATTCAAGATCATTTCCCTAAAGATGGTGTATTTTGAATTGAAAGGAATAATTACTTTATTATGGTACAATCTCACTGTAGTTTGTTCCTTGAAAAATATCCACTTCATCTCATAATGAAATTATGTCTAATTTTTCTTCCATGAAGTGTTAGAAGATCATGTGATAGAATGATAGGTCATTCCATCTGACTCAAACATAAGGTTAGCAAAAGTTATATACATAAGTCCATATTATGGTGAGAATAATCGTATATGGTTAACAAAATGGACTTGTACCTCATCTATAAAACCTCTTAAGAAAATAAAAATAGTTTCTACTAACCAGAGACTTCCTATAGGCTAGTGGTAGGAGATAAAGTCATGGCACACTTCAGTTGTTCGATTCCTGCAACCTTTTCCGACGCGACGGGTTGTCGTTCATCCTGCATATTGTCCTTTTTCTAAAACATCACCATTATATCATTCCAGAAATAATATCAAAAAAATGGATCTAGCCTTAAACAAAACTATCTGATGTCAAATAATTAGGCTTATCCAACAATATTATATCTAATCCCATAGTGTAATGTAAACTATTCCTAAAAATGTCATCTACCAAGAATGTGAATACCATCATCTATCATAATATATATCTTGTTCGTCACCTTCCAATCACGTGAAGAACATAATCCTGTATTCTCATGAAAAATGAGTACCCATTGAACATTAGTGAAATCATGAATGCTGTCAAAAGTTAACTCTTTCCACATACAAAAATCCCAAAATTTCAATATACTCAAACCATGATATCAAAAAATTTTTATATCAGTAATGAGCTCATTAATACTATCAAACATATTATTTTCTTCTTATTGGTTCATTATGTTCATATCATTTTCTATACAAAAATATTTCAATCACTTTTCATGGTTACATGTACCATATAATTGTTGAAAACCACAATAAACCAATACATATATATTAAAATATTCCACAATTCTATAAATGATATTCCACAAAATTATTTTGGAATCCTGTTACATAATCACATAATCATTCCACCACATCATTATAATACTCAACATCGCCAATAGTGATTTCATGTTACATCCATTTGTCCTTTGCCTTATGGGGTTGTTGATGTCGATCATAATTAACCATTGTATTAGGGCATTGTTTAGCATAATGCCACATTTCCGTGCACTTGTAGAATTAAAGGGTTGGTGGAACGTTTTCTGAAGTCTTTTCTCTATTCACATCATTAGAAACATTTTTACCATTATTTTGGAACTCATCTACATGATGTCCTTCTTTTACTCACTTGAAACATTTTCTAGTTCCTTTTATAAAATCTTGACCATACTTTTTTCCAAACTTTTAGCATAAAGAAACATTCACCTTCTTTTCACCATTGTTTGAAGGTTTATCCATGAACTCCCTCTTTCTATTCTTGCCAAAACCATGAGATGGATATTTAATACCAACTTCTAGTTCTACCTCGATAGCACAATGCACAATTTCTTCAGAGCTACTGAAGTCTCTTATAGCCAATTCCCTTCGAAGACTTGGTTTTAATCCAATGAAGAATCGATCTACAATACTTTCAGGTTGTATGATAAAGCCAGATGCATACCTTGAAAGCCTTGTTAAATTCACTTCGTATATACCAATAGATTCATCCCCCTTTTTCTTAAGCTAGATGAATCCTTTTCCATCTATATTCAATGAAAATGAGGGAAGTACTCATTGAAAAAAAGTTCTCGAACTCCTCCCATTCCATCGATTCAATTTCATCATGGGGACTTTTAATCTTAATTATAGTCTACCACTAGTCTGCTTAACCTTCTAAATGATAAATAGCCAAAATGACTTTTTCATGCTCCGTACAGTGAAGTATGGAAAATATCATTTCAATGGTATTGATCAATTGTTCAGTAACAAGTGGATCTGGAGACCCACAAAAAGTAGGTGGGCGTTTCCTCATGAAGGACTCAATAGAATATTGTTCCTTTATCTGCTCATTTGGATGTCCAAAATGATTTACACCTTGTGTAAGTATAACATTATTATTTTACACTCCATATCCCATCACAATTGGTTGTTCAGGAGGAAAATCATTAAATTTTCCATAACATTGATGAACATGGTTCCTTCGGGTTCCATCCATCATCTAAAACCTAAAAAGAATAATATGAGAGGAAAAAATAATTCATTGAAAACAAAATATTAAAGGTGGATTACCTTAAATATATAACATCTTGGGATCAAATCTATGATCGTTACCACAAGTCTAGGACTATAACATATACTTATACTTATCCTTAGGGACATCCCTAGACATACCACAAAAATATCTCTAGGGATTTCACTAATGTTTTCACATCCTAGTTTCCATATGTTGACTAAAAATTCTCTTTGATACCAACTTTAGAGACCAAAGATTGACATACATAGACATTACATTAGTTTCATGTAATATTTAATACATTAGAAAAATAGAAGCCCAATGACTGTATTAGCTTAGTGCCTTTGGATACTTGGAACATAATCTTCTAATCAGGGTGAAAGATCCTCAATATCTCCCATAAAGATCTTCCACTTTGATTTTCATACCTATAACCTTTCTTTATATCCTGGGGAAAAGAAAACATAAAAAGGTTGAGCTAAAATTTTATGTAAGGGTATACATGGAGAACATAAAAAAATCCCTGAACATTTGAATGTAAGAACATGAACATAAAACATCAGAATCATGAGTAATGACATAAATATTGATAGTTCATAAGGCATAGATCATAAAGGAACATTAACCATGATAAAATAGCATGGGATTAAAACATGTAATTGTGGAAACCATGAGCACATGTTATGATTTCCATAGTAGCCAAGGCATTGCTGCCAAGACCGGCATAGTGGACAAAGTCCCTTGCTTAACCGGATTTACTTTCCATTCATTCCATGTCTATCTCATGAGATATAAATCCTTACCCAATGAATAAGAGGGAGATATTGGTCCTACCGATCTCATAATTAATTAATTCATACATGTGCCCCAAAATAAACATAAATCATTCATCATAACTCAAAGAATAAAATGGGTTTCAAAAACATCAACCTATCTTAAGGTTATCCATACAAAACAAATGGATATCATTTCTGCATAAGAATAATCAAACCATGTAAATAATAGAGACATTATACTTGAAACATAAGAATACTAAATAATTTAATCTTAGATGGAAAATAGTTTTGACAAAACACATGAAATGAATTTTTGAGGATAATATCCTTTATTCTTCAAAAGCATCATCTTTTCACAAAATACAATTCAATTTTAAAAGAAATTTATTTTTTAAAAAAATAAATCAGAAAAAATGTATAAGAAGTTTCATGAAATTAGGCGTAATGAAAGCATATAAATCCATTCATGCAAAATAAGGTAAGAAAAATTCACCTCGTACTTTTAAGGAAAAATTAAAAAAAGTACTTCGTCTGGTAAACAAAAGAAAGATTCCTTCTATAACACAAAGTTAAAGTTAAAAAGGGGTACAAATGACATTAAATATAAATGGAAAAATATTAAACACTTTATTAAAAACATTTTGATGGACATGGATGAAAATATAACCACGGAAAAAACTCACGTAAAACCAATCTCAGATAATACTGAGATTAAAAAATTATCCCTTACCTTAGGTGTAAAGACCCAAGAAATTTAAAGGATTTTTTTCCATAAATAAATAGGAATTTTTCATGTTCGTGGTTTATAGCGGTTCCAGATTTCAAGGCCCAGTGTGCTCAGAATCAATTTTTGAAGTTTTTTTCAGGTACGTTCAGTAAATGCACGAGCTGGTTTTTCTATCTTTTGAACTAGTGGTCGGAATTGAAATCTAAGGGCACCCCTGAACTCGCAGTTCTGGTTTACGCTTAAAGGGACCTTTACAACAGTTTCATTTTGTCATAGGTGGTAGTTAAAATTATTAGAATCATTAAGAATTAAATAAAATAGTTGTGTTACAATTTTATTTTATGTTGAAGTTATTTCTTCCAAAGGGAGGTTGGGGTGGGTCCCACACCCCAACTAACTTCCCAGGGGAGGATATAACTAATGGGGGTGGGGCCCACATGAGCCCCTAACTTATAAACACCACTCAACTCCCTTGAAACCCCATATTTATCTACCCTCTCTAATTGTGACTTTTCACATCTTTCTCACACCCATAAATTTTTTCCCACACATTTCATATAATTAATGAAACTCTTCAATTAATTAATTAAAGTGTTCAAATTTTGAAATTCTTGTTTAAATAAAATAATATCCTTAACTATTATTTTTTGAGGGAACTCGTTGTGTTGGGAGAACCTTGGGATAGCTCTGGAGAAATAGAAGAATAGTGTTCTTCTCTCAACGAAGAACATCGTCCTTCCAATGAAGAAACACCGAAGAATGATGATAATCTCCTTCGATATTTGGCCAAGACAAAGGAGAAGGAGCCACCCGCATGGAACGTCGACGACAAACCATCCTCGGCTCCATCTTCCCCACTGTCAATGAGTTGACACTGCCACCCCATGACTCCAACTACGAACGATCCATAATTCAAGGTATATTGTTTTTATAATTTAATTCGAATAAATTATACCTTAGTTATTGTTGAGTTCACGTGAATCATCTATAGAAAATTGTTATCAACTATTGTGGAGGGCGCGTTCCAAACAAACACAGCCGGATGACCCTCCGTTGCTTATTTTTATTCATGATGGAGACCGTGTTGGAAGAGGATGTGGCGATCGGAGTTGGCGACAATCGGGGGAGGCGACGATCGGGGGCGGCGACGACTGCAGGTGGCATCGGCAATGGTGGTCGTGCATCATCCCAAATAAAATTGCTGCATCGGTTGCCTCACAGAGAAGGTAAGACTGTGATCTGCAACCACGGGCCGTTCGGCCGAGGAAGAACTGGCTGACTCAATCCGGCCGGGCCGAGGAGACTGCAGCGCCCTGAGGGCGTTGAGCTACGGAGTACCGTGGCCCGCGTCACGCGGGCCACTTCAGCAGCGAACCAGCAGCCCGACTGCTGGCCGGGATGAAGGATTCAGTGCCACCTGGTGCCGCGTGGGGAGGATGGTGGCCCGGCTGAGTGGTACGCTCACGCTGGAGAAGTCGGTCCGCTTCGGCCATCCAGGCATAAGGGAGGCATCGCGTGGCGTCACTGTGTCGAAGAACCCCCCCCCCCCCCCCCTCGGTGTCACGAGGCCAGCTGGTCGCGCCCCACCGGGCAGACCCCTTAGCCTTGTCAGACTGGCCAAGTCAGGACAGGATGTCCCGCCAACCACCGGGCTTGACGGGCTAGGCCTATCTCACTTAAACACGAAGAATTTTTAGACTATGCGTCTGATCGACGTGCCCTCTGCAGAACTGGGACCCTTACGAAGAGGCAGTCCATTTGCGATAATCTAAGTGATTTTTGGACAACAATATTAAATGCCTGGGTGTGTAACGAGCGTAATTCCAACCTAGCCCCTAGAACTGAAAAACCAATAACTCTCAGACCGTGCGTCTGACTGACACACCGTCTATCGCATTGGGTTTATTATTAAGAGATGGAACTACGGGATTAATCAAATCTGGACTTCGTGATTGTTGATGTACCGAACCCCCTTTTCTTGAAGATTGGACCATCCCGGAATTGAGCGTGTTGTGTGTGGGAACCCTAGAGATGGCTACAACTATGAAGAGAACTGTACTGCAATCCTCTGTAGGTTTGGCAGCAATGACAACTGTAAGTGAATCCTCCATGGGTTCGGCAACGAAGACAACTGTACTGGAATCCTCTATGGGTTCAGCAACTACGAAAACTGTACCAGAATCCATTGTGGGTTTGGTAGCGACGACAGCAGTACTGGAATCCTCTGTTAGTTTGACAAAGTTGCTGGTCTAGTATCATACCTAGGTTTGAAATCATAGATGAATAAGTGACTAAAATCTGATCATCCATATCACTATACGAAAGATGAATACATGTGTGAGATGAGTCTTGACGTTCAATCATTATCATCAATGTGATTGACTTACATTCCAGTGTGGACTCTGTTGTTCTTGGGATTGAAAGTTGGAGCCAAACTGTGATAGCTAACATAGTTATATGAAATGGCATATACCTAAGTAGATTTGGTTGAGACTTCATGATTTTATCTTTTTTCTATGGTTTATGCATCATGGATTCTGGGACACCTTCGGGGGTCTCGGGGTCTCTACTGAGAATCATATACTCAACAATTCTCAGCATATTCCCACACTACGTTGTGTTGGATGCAGATGGCGTACATCTCTGGAGCTGGATGGAACCCAGAGGTGGAACACTTGGTGTGATGTACACAGAGTGGACGGTTGGACCCGAGGTGCTGAGGAGGCCATCTGTATCCACCCTTCAGGTGGGATTCCTAGAGGATGACTTAGTGGTTGCTATTTTACATAAGTTCACTTGTACTAGATTTTCTGTTGTACTATACTTTATAGTTGGGTTTGTATACTGGACCATTTACTTTTCAGCACATACTTTTGTACTTAGTTTTACATTGTGCATTCTTTTGTTGCATACTATTTTGTGTTTTTTTACTTTTATAAAGGCAATGACTTAACTTTTTAATGGGATTTATGCCTTTTGTTCTAGTCACTAGCCCCTGGCCTATGGAAGTCAGGCTTGGGGTAGTCACGGTACGTGCTCAAGGACGTGTCGTGGCATATTGGTATCAGAGAACTCGGTTCTGCTGCAGAAATTAGGACTCTGATATTTCTTTCAGTGAGGCAATAATGAAATGATTATTGAGTGTGGTTTTTTGTCCGGGTAGTCCAGTTTTGGTGTGGTAGCCGACGTATCTATACCTTAGGACCCTGACCTCTGATTTACGACTTAGTTCATGAAAACACTGATTGCATGTGTGTTTCAAATGATTTCTCTATTATTACATTTTGTCCACACACCAAGAATACTATTTTATTGTGGATCACCTGTTTCATTTTAGGATGGACCGACGAATGCATTTAGCTAGGGTTCTGAGTTATGTGTCAGATGGTAGCCCACTGATCGATGAGGCCTCGATGTAGGGCCCCATCAACGTGGAGGCACCAGCGGTACCACTACCCACTGGGCCACTGATACCACCAACTCCAACAGTAGAGAGTGAACACTGCCTTGAGTGCGTTATACCAGTTTCAACGACAGAGGACACCCAAGTTTCGTGGAGAAACAGACCCAAAAGCCACTGAGGATTGTATGGATGCTATCGTCAGAGTTTTTAGAATGGTAGGTACATCAAACGTCTTAATGGTGATCCTTACTACGAGTCTCATGCATGCAGCAACAGGTAGATGATGGAGCCTGATTATCCAGGTCCATGAGGAGACATCATTACTTTTAGATGACTTCGAGAGTCTTTTCCGCTCAGTGTTTGTTCCAGCCACCCTCCCTGTGGTGTAGATTCAGGATTTACTACATCTGCGGTAGGGTAACATGACAGTAGCTCAGTACTCAGTGATTTTAACTAACCTCTCATGCTACACCACATATATGGTACGAGACCCATTCTTTAGGGCCCAGACCTTCGAGTAGGGACTGAGGCATGATATTAGGGCATCGATGATTCCCTTCAGCATCCTGAAGCAGGCGGGGGTGCTGGAACGATCCCTTCTAGTGGAGTGATTCCTTGCTAAGCAGCCTTCAGTTGAGAGACCCACCGTAGGGCGACACGTAGTGGATTCTTCTACAGCTGGTAGAAGACAGATGTAGCAGAGGACTATGAGGACTAGTCCATCATGTGGGTTACCTCAGGATATAGGTTTGGTTGTGTGTGTCACTCTAAACAGAGCTAGATATATGAGGATCAGACAATGCTATGAATACGGCAGGCAGTTCCAAATGGCTCGTGACTGCCCGACCCACCATGCGAGCGAGCATCAGACAGTAATGTGACCTCCCAAGTAGAGGCAGTGGTATGATCGTGGTCATATATCAGGAGCAGGTGGATGAGGCAGAGGAGCTGGACAAGCAGTGGTTAGTGGGTGAGGTTTCGAGTCTCTACCACCACCACCACCAGGAGGTCTACCCCGACGACAGGGAGCTGGCGGGAAGTGACAAGCTCAGCTCCAGGTAGTCGAGGCCAACATCCACGATGCACCTGAGATGATTCAAGGTACTATCTATGTCTACTCCACCCTTGATGAAGTACTTATAAACACACTTTAGTGTCATTATTTCATTTCCACGGACCGTGTTCGGAGTTCACAGATTCTGATTGAGCTGTTGGCTCGATAATTACACCTAGATACTCCTACGGGAGTAGAATCGATGATTGCGCATTGGTTCCAATAGTGTGAGCTTACTCTAAGAGTAGAGAGCATTGGATGAGATCTTCTTGTAGCAGCGTCGAGGACATACGATGTCATATTGGGTATGTACTGGTTGACTACAGTCCATGATTAAATTGACAGTATTAGCAACAATGTGTGGTGTGTCTGCATGGATGGGACTAGGTTCACCTTCACCATAGATAAGGGAGCCTTTGAAGCATAGGATTGACTTTAATGGAGGATAGGGATTCCGATCACACATCATTTGTCTAGTCTCATCCTCGGAGTGGTTGATTTGCAGTGTCTGAGTTTTCTTGTTGTTGTGGATCTGTTTGCGGACAAGATTCCTGACGACACTCTAGGACAACCTCCTTGCATAATGGTAGACTTCTACATAGACTATACCCCCATTATAACACAAATATATACTCCAGAATATCGGATGGCTCGAGCTGAGCTTCTTGAGATGCGGGTAAAGCTAGAGGACTTGCAGTGAAAGGGATTTATCTGACCCAGTGTTTCACCCGCAGCTTCACTGATTTTGTTGTCCATGAAAAATGATATGAGCTTATGATTGTGTGTCGACTACCGTCTCCTATATCAGGTGACCGTGAACAAAAAGTACCCACTTTTGATGATTGAAGACCTTTTTGATCAGCTCAAGGGAACACGATGGTTCTCGAAGATAGATCTCAGGTCTGTATAGCAACATCTCAATGTTCAAGACAATGATGTGCAGAAGACGGCCTTCAAGTGTCGGTATGGACACTACGATTTCTTGGTTATGCATTTCAGCATAACCAACACTCCATTAGTGTTCATTAGTCTCATTAATAGGTTCTTATAGCCTTATCTTGATCTAGTTTCTGTAGTTTTCATCGATGACATACTGATTTACTCGACTACTTCGGAGGAGAATTCCTACCACTTGCAGGTTTTACTAGATTCACTCTGAGAGCACCAACGTTATGGTATGCTCTTGAAATTCCAATTATGGATTCTAGAGGTTCACATCTTGGGACATGTCATCTCAGAGTCTGGGGTAGTAGTGGATCCAGCGAAGATATATGTTGTGCTTGCTTGGGAGCCACCCATGAGTGTGACAGAGGTGCGGAGTTTCCTAGTTATGGCTGGGTACTATCAGATATTTTTTCCAGACTTCTCCAGAGTTGCAGCATGGCATTCAGCTTTGACAAAGAAGTTGAAACCCATCGTATGGTCAGATAGATGCCAATAGTTCTCTCAAGAGGTGAGGTGGAGGTTGACTAGTGTTTCTATTTTGAGTCTACCAGGGGAGGTCATAGGGTATGTAGTTTACTGAAACTCATCAAGGACCGGACTCGGGTGTGTCCTGATGCAGGAAAGATTAGTGATTGCATATGGTTCATGGAAGTTGATATAGAACGAGCAGAACTACTCTACCCATGACCTGGAGTTAGCAGCAGTGGTCTTCGGCTTGATGATTTGGCCATAGTATCTGAAGGAAGAGTGCTTTACATTCTACTCTGACCACCAGAGTCTTAGGTACATCTTCTCACCTAAGGACCTGATCCTGAGATAGCGGTGATGGCTCGAGTTCCTCTAAGACTATGACTTTGAGATAGATTATACTAGTAGGAAGGGGAATGTTGTAGCTGATGATCTCATTAGAATATCAGTCATTCATCTGCTAGGAGAGGTGACATAGCATCTAGCCACGTCATAGATATCCTTTGTGGATATAGATGGATCAAACTTTTTTCAGTCTCTCACAGTCACTCCTCCACTTCTTCAGTGAGTGAGGGAGGCATAGCATGGGGATGTTGACTGTGAGACAAGACATGGTCAGATATCTAGAGGGCAGGTGCCTGATAGATTTTTTGAAGGATGGTAGCACGTCATCCTGATCTAGGGACATACTATGGTACTAGTTTCACTACAGGAGGAGGTGCTGAGGGAGTTCCAAAAATCCACTCTAGTAGTAAAACAAGGTGTGGTGAAGACATACCAAGACCTTAGATGACATCACTGGTGTCCAGGTATGAAGAATACTATAGAAAAATTCGTTTTAAGATGCCTCACATTGCCAATAAGTGAAGGCAGAGCAACAAGCATCAAGAGGATTGGTACAACCCTTAGAGGTCCCAGAGTGGAAGTGGGATGGGATATCCATGGATTTCGTTAAGGGACTTCCGTGTACATCCAGAAGAAACAACTCTATCTTGGTGATTTTAGACCGACTCACCAAGTCAGCCAACTTCCTACTGATCATAGAGAAAGGATCAGTAGAGAGATTGGGACACCTCTACATTCATGGGATCGTACAGATTAATATTGTTCTATCATCTAACATTTTCAACCGATATGATCGATTCACTTACTGTCTATGGAAGGGCTTACAGGAGACTTTTGGGATGCAACTACGTCTGAGCACCATCGTCCATCCACAGACGGACGACTAGACTGGGAGGACCATTTAGACTCTTGAGGAAAATCTCCATGCTTGTGTCCTGGACTTTTGTCACAACTGGGAGGATTAGTTACCCTTTGTAGAGTTTACATAAAATAATAGTTACAACCCCACCATCGGGATGACCCCTTATGAGGCACTGTACGTTCGACCTTGCAGATCACCTCTGTGTTGTATAGATCGAAGGGAGACAACACTTGTAGGACCAGATATGGTTCAGGATACAAAGGAATATATTCAGATCATCCAGGAGCAGATGAAGAATGCATAGAGCAGACATAAGTCATATGCTGATAGGAGACAGAGTCCACTAGAGTTTGAGGATGGCAACCACATCTTCCTACGAGGCTCACCACGATGAGGTCTACGGATATTTGGCCAAGGTGGAAAGTTGTCTCCTCGATTAATCGGACCTTTGAAGGTGCTCAACAGAGTAGGAAAGGTGTCATACCACCTGGCCTTTCCACCACTGTTGCGTCGGGTGCACGACATCATCCACTTATCTCAGGTGATGAGATATGTGCACGACTCGACCCACATCATCGATCATGGGGAGCTGTACATCGATGATGGGGAAACATTCATGGAGGTCCCAATAGAGGTCAAGGATTGATAGAAGTGGGTTCAATGTGGATAGTCAATTCCTTTGGTGTGCGTTCTCTGGTAGCACAGGAACCTCCAGGATAACACATGGGAGCGGGAGGCTTAGATGCGTGCTCAGTACCTTCATTTATTTCTCTAGTTTGAGTTGTAGCTTTATGGGGGGCATAAATTCCATATGTGGGGGTTATAAAATGAAAAAAAAAATTCAAGGAATTTTTTTATTAAATTCATTGGAATTTTTCAATTCCATAGTTTCTGACAGTGCCTGATTCTGAGGCCTGGTCTTCCTGGAATCAATTTCTAAGGTTTTCTTCAAGTAAGTTCAGTTAACGTATATGTGGGTTTTTCTATCTTTTGAACCAGTTCTCAGAATTGAAATTTGAGGGCAATGATGAACTCGCAATGCCAGTTTTCTCTTAAGGGGACCATTACCGCAGCTGTGTTTTGTTGAGTGTGGTAGTTAAAATATGGGGATTCATTAAGAATTAAATAAAATTGTTGTGTTACAATTTTATTTTAAGTGGAAGTTATTTCCGCCAAAGATATGTTGGGGTGGGGCCCACACCATACCAATCTTCCCATGGGAGGATATAACTACGGGTTGTGGGGCCCATATGAGCCCATATCTTATCACCTACCCTCAACTCCCTTAAAACCCCCCACATAACTCCCCTCTATAATTGCGACTCTTCACCTCCTTATCACTCCCATAAATTTTTTCCAACACATTTCAATTAATTAATGGAAATCTTAAATTAATTAAATAAAGGGTTTGAATTTTGAAATTATTGTTTAAATAAAATAATATTCGTTGCTATTATTTTTAGTGGGAACTTGTTGTATTGGGAGAACCTTGGGAATGCTCTGAAGAAATAGGAGAATAGTGTTCTTCTATCAATGAAGAACATCGTCCTTCCAACGAAGAACCACTCAAGAATGATGATAATATCCTTTGATCGTTGAAAAATACCATGAAGAAAAAGCCAGCTGCAAGGAACGTCGACGACGCGCCATCCTCGGCTCCCTCTTCCCCGACGTCAACGAGTTGACGCTGCCACCCCGTGACTTCGACTACGAACGAACCGTTATTAGAGGTACGGTGTTAGTAAAATTTAATTTTAATAAATTATACCTTCTTTCGTTTAGAGTGAAATTGAATCATCTATGGCCAATTTTTACCGCCTAATGCATAGAGCACGAGCAAAACAAACACGGCCCGACGACCCTCCATTGTTTCTTTTTATTCGCGATGGGGACCGTATTGGAAGAGGTTAAAACTGATGGCTGTTGCGGAAACGGTGGCCGCACACCGACCAAACGAGGATCGCAACACCGGGTGTTGTGTGGAGAATGAACGACAACAACAGAAAACCATGGGCCAATCGGCCAAGGAAGAACCAGCCAACTCAATCCAGCTGGGCTGAAGGGACAGTCGCACCACAAGGGAACCGCGCTATGGAGGAAAGCGGACCGCGTTCCGCATGATGCTTCGGCGGTGAACCGGTCGTTCGCCTGCCGGCCTAGTTGAAGTATGCGGCGACACCTGGCGCCACCTGTGGAGGATGGTGGCCCGCACGAGTGGGCTGCTCGTGCTGTAGAAGTTGTCAGGCTTCGGCCGGCTGGGCAGGAGGGTGGCACCGCTTGGCATTGTCGTGTCAATGGATCGGGGGGCCAAGACCCCCATGCTCCGTGTTGCTCGGATAGCTGGCCATGCCACACCCAACCATCGGGCTGGGCCATGCCCGTCCAGGTTGCACCGGGTTAGACCCAATGAGTTAGGGCGGGCCAAAACACCATCCCAGTAGGCATGACGAGTTGGGCCTGTTTCCCTTAAACATGAATAATTTCCAGACCGTGCATCTGATCAACGCGCCATATGTGCCACTTGGACCCCTATGATGAGACAATCCTTTTGTGATACTCTAAGTGAGTTTTGGAAAAATTTTGAAAATTTCTGGGTTTGGAATGAGAAGAATTCCTATCGGGTCCCTGGAACAGAATAAACAATAACTTTTAGACCATGCTTCCTATTGACGTGCCATCTGACGCGCTGGGTTCCTTTTTATGAGATTTAACTTCGGGATAAATCAATTCTATACTTCATGATTGTTGACTTATTGAACCCCATTTGGAATGGTGAGTGGACCCTCCCTGAATCGATCATGTTGTGTGAGGTAACCCTAGAGCTAGCTGCGACTGCGATGAAAATTGTAATGGCATCATCTGCGGGTTCAGTATCGAGGACAATGGTACTCGAATCCTCCATGGGTTTGGCAGCTACGACATCTGTATCAGAATCCTATGTGGGTACGACATCGACGACAACTATATTGGAATCCTCTGTGGGTTCGGTAGCAACGACAACTGTACTGGAATCCTCCATTGGTTCGACAGAGTAGCTGGACTAGTATCCTATGTGGGTCTGACAACATAGATGAATCAGTGACTACATCTGATCATCTCTATCAATATACGAAAGATGTATACCCATGTGAGTTGATTCTTGGATTTCAATCATTATCATGGATTTTATTGACTTTCATTCCTTTGTGTACTGGGTTGTTCATGGGATTGAGAGTTGGCGCCAAACAGTGATTGATAACTTAGGTATATGTATGGGCATTTACCTAAGTAGTGTTTGTTGATACTTCGTGATTGTATCTTTCTTATATGGATTATCCTTCATGGATTCTGGGAGACCTTTGAGGGTCTCAGGGTACCTAATGTGTATTGTATACTCACCCCTACATGGGCTATTCCCACACTACATTGTGTTGGATGTAGATGACAGACATCACTGATCGAGGTGGAGGATTGTGGAGTTTGATGATACCTGAAGGTGGACCACTTGACGAGACGTACACTGAGCAGACTACTGGACCTGAGGTTCTGAGGAGGCCATCTATACCTACCCTATAGGTGGGATTCCTAGAGGATTATTGAGGGGTTTTAGTTTTACATTATTGTACTTGTACTAGATTTTCTGTTGTACTATACTTTACAGCTGGGTTTATATAATGGCCCATTTACTTTTCAGCAAATACTTTTGTACTCAGTTTTACTTAGTGCCTTATTCTGTTCCATACTCTATTGTGTTTGATTACTTTTATAAAGGAAATTTATTCCATTTTTAATGTTATTTAAGCCTTTGGTGCTAGTCTCCATTCCCTGGCCTATAGAAGGCGGTCTTGGGGTAGTCACGACACGAGCCCGAGGACAGGTCATGGCATTAGGTCCAATTTCTTCCGTACATGTCCTAAAATCATGTAATATGGGTTTAAAAATAGTATTAACTTGTAAAAGAACGACAATAATATTTATGATATCATATATGATTCCCTTTTGACTTTATATTACCCATTCTTTTGTCAATTCCATGTTAAAGTAGTGTTTTGGGTAAAATTGTTTAATTTATCATACGTGTATGGATTTTTTGTTCGTGATATTATTATTACATATATCATGATTTAATTACATCCAGAATGTAAACCATGATTTATATATATCATATATACTCAGTATATATATATATATATATAATATAGATAAATGAAATGAAACACACCGTTCATGGAGATGGTATGTCGTACGTACACATAAATGTTGTTTTCTCTTCCTTTTGACTTGAATAGAAGTAAGTAGATGACATATATATATATATACATAAATACAGTTGCATTATATAATCTTATATATCCTTATTATTAATTATATATACATTATAATTATTGTTGAATGGTTAAAATTGAGAATGAATCTCATCGCGTCGTAGAGACGGTAATCCGTATGTACACACGAGCGATGATATCATTCCCATAATTATTGAATGGAATTGGAGTGGATGATATAATATATGAGAATTAGTATGATTTTATAATAACCATATATAGTTGTTCTTTACACCATTATACCGATCCAAGTTAAGTGGTGGTGGAAAAACAGATTACACCACGCCGTGGTGATGGTATTATGTACGTACGCACGAGCAGTGATTTCGTCTTCCGTAGGATGGATAGATAGTGAAATGGGGTTGTTTCATATTTATAATAACATATAAGTAGATTATTTATAATTATGTTATTACTTTATAAAGAAAAAACTAATGAAGAGGAAGATGAAGAATAAATAAACTTGAACGAATTGGTAGAAGAGATTACATGTTCTTCAACACGCCTGCTCTTAACCTCTTATTAGTGCACTAATGATGGTATTTTAAGAAGACCAGGACAACTAGTACGTCTATATTGAAGTGGAAAAGTGAAATGTTCAGGGTTTGGCTGATCATGAAGGCTAAAATGATTGTGAAGATGTGAGGGAAGAGTTGAACTTTTATAAAGGAGGAGAGGGGCAGCATTGGAATCCTCAAAAATATCAATTTAATATAAATTAAATCCACATATAAAAAAAAATCAAAATGACTCAAATATGAACATCAGAAGATATAGGGTTCTAATCTAATCAACCAGTAAAATTTATACTTGTTGGAAATTTATTTTATACCTTATCAACTTGATTTATCCTTATTTAATCTTTTTAATTTTTTGTGGTAATAATATTCTAAATTTTTAATTGTTATAAATAATTAATTTTGTGTTTTGAATTATCTATAATTATATAATTTATGACATCATCAAAAATATAAATCTCAATTTATAATTTTTAAAATAATTTGTGAATTTTAAACAATTATATAATATGTTATTTTTATAAAACTACAATAATGTCAATTTTGATACTATTAATTTATTTGAATTTAAATGAATTTCAAAAAGAGGATATATTCGAACAAAAATTTTTAATAGAATCCTAACATGTCATATTAACACAGATAATTTTTGTAGGTCAATAATTAGTTCATATAATATTTATTTAAATATTTTTAAAACAATTTATTTGATATTTCAACCAATAAAATAATTTCAACATAATTATTCTTTCATCATTAATGGTCATTATTTAATCCCTAAAAATACTAAATAAATTCTAATGATGTAGATTTATTTATTATAATTCATTATGCTAGTTATGTTATAAGTATTATGATGTTTATCACTAAATTAAAATTATTATACTTATATGATATAAGAGAGTGATATGTTGTCACTTTCTTTAGATTTGATAATAATTATATAATTTAAATTGTCAAAATCTCATGATATTAATCTATTCCAATCCCTAGGTGATATGGGTTGACTTTTATTCAGACAATAGAATTTTGGCAGGTGTTAGGGTAATTTTATTATCTTATTTTTACACTTAATTAACAGATTTACCTTTAACTGTAGTAAACAAAAATTACTGTATCTACTATTCAAATATCAAAAAAAGTAACCTATTAACAAAATTTGGACACAATGAATCCAAATATGGAACAAATTTTTCAAAATTCATAGCACAGAACTTGTTGTAATTAATTTAAAATTAATCCTGCAGTTGAGAAAATGGGTTTTAAAATTAAAACGTTGCAAAATATTGAAATGTTTTTACCTATGAATTCAATGTAAAATTAATGATAATGAATTAAGTATTATTAAAAAATAAAAATATATTCTATTTATAATTAAAAACCATTAAATATTTAAATTTAACCACATAAATAATCTCGAAGAAAAAAGTTGTTTTTAATTAAAATTTTGCGTATTTTTACAATTCATCTAAATATGAAGGTTATCAGAATAATCTCAAAAATTTATCCATAGTAAATTTTTATATCATAATTCCATGGAAAAAGTTTTATTTGAAAAATTGAACCTATAAACAATTGAAAAACTAGATTTATAGTGGGTACGCCATCAAAAGGTGGTAAATTTATATTTTTTTGAAAAATACTTATTTTACCTAAAAATTATAATTTGTTCTCACACCATGTTCTATAATATGTGTAAGATGAGTTATAATGTCATAAAATATAAATTTATTTACAACTTTTCATAACGGCTAGTTCATAAAAATATTATAACAATAGTTCATTGTTTATTGAACATTAGTATTGCGTACAACACCAGCTATCGAGGTAGGTCGCTCTTACATAGAACAAAATCCAAGAATAGTGTTTGTTTATACTAAAAGATAGTACAGTGTTGCATGTAGCACAAGATAATCTTGGTGTAGCGTACAAAACAAGACATCAATTAAATTAAAAAGTATCATTCCCATAAAATTTTGAGGTGTTGCATATGTTATAACCTCCAATGAATTGGGTATAGAAGTCAGCCGTATGGCTATTCCATTTATTAACATGTGTGGAATTAGACCATATGGTTATTCCATTTAAGTATTCTTATGTCCTATGTTACCTTTAACGTTATGTGTTTTTTATATGGGTTTTATTGTGATCTTTTGGTTACAAAAGGTTATGTAATGATATTTTATTCATTGAAAAGTATTTACTACTTCCTAAAGGTGAAAAGTATTAATAATGATTATGTATTCATGGATTAATTTTTGTTTTAAAAAACAAACAGTTTCCTTCTTTTTCTATCTCTTGATGAGATTTTTATGCTCATCCCATGTTTTTGAAATTTTTTCCACAGGACATAAAGATGAATAGGGTCAACGATGGGATCAAGGGAAGACATTATATATAAAACATGGAACTATAGATTTTTCTTTTTAAGAGTTTTTATTTTACAAAAAAAATGGAAACTGAGTAGAAGTGTCTACTTTGTAATCTTTTGAGATGTAATAGTTATATCCTAATTATCTAAAATTCTAAACCTGGAGAGTTCTAAAATTTTAATTGTTCATTTAATTCATGAATATGTAATGTTTTAAGGTCGGTTCCTTTTAGATGGTGTCAAAGGTTGGTTTAGATAACATTAGATGTTATGGTTTTATTTTAGCATAAGTGACACTACCATAATGGATATGATTTCAGAAAGAGTAATAATATTTTTTAGATAAAGTTAATGTGTTTAAGATAAAATGAATAATTATATCTTAGTATTATATGATGATTTTACTGTTATACTCACACTGACCTTTTTGGTTTTAGTAAATTGTTTGATCTAGAAGGCACCAATGTCATAGTGGATTTGATGAAAACTGTGACGGTTTTCAGAACATGCAACTGAATTTTATAAGAGCTGCAATGAGGACCCTTGTGGTTATTCTCAACCAACTATTTGGAGTCATTATTGACCACCTGAACCGTAATGATTTTTATAACGCATAATTTTTTAGAGAGAAAAATCCCTACGGATGTTCAGGTTAAAATAATAAATGTAAGTGTGTTCAAAAACCTATATGTCAATGATGTGGAAATAAACACATAGGAAAATGTTTTAAAGGGACAGAAAGATGCTTTAGATGTGGAAATGAAGATCATAAAGAAAGAACCTACCATGGTAAAATAATGCATCCATTTGAAACTAGGAAAGGGATAGAAGTTCTTTTTGAGGGATCAATTGAATGTTTTTAAATGTAGTGTTCATGGTCATTATGCAAACACATGTCCTATGATGATGTTTCATAAATGGGATCACCAAGATCGTACAAATATTTTTTTACCAATACCTAATGATATTCCAATTGAGGATGAAGAAACTGATAATGACCAATGAAAGGTATGAATTATTTCCTTACATATATTTTTCTATTATTGAAATATTAGGACATGATTCATAATTTAGTTTGTAGGAAAGAAGAATTTCGGAATAATTTGGAAAGGAATGGTTAATGGAACATGAAGAATGTTGAAAGAGTAAGAAGTAAACATATAAGGGATTCAAGAGATATCGTAGATTTTAGGATGGTGAAATGCTTAAAAGTATTAAGGCTCTTTTGGCGATGAGATTACATTATAAGACTTTTTATAATATTTCTAACCCTGAAGTTGGATATATGATAATTTTATTCATCGAATAATTAGATTTTATTTTCTGTATATAGTTATAAAGAACCATTTGGGATTATATGATCACTGAATTTGAGGTAATTACAGGTTAATACATTTTGGGTTTCAAAATGAAAGTTATTAGATAACCATCATTGTTAAAATATGTTATAATTATTTTTGATGAATTTATCTCTTTTGTAGAATGTTATAGAATTATATAGTTTATGAAAAGGGAAAACACGCAGATAGTGTGACAACCCATCGCATCAGACAAAGCTGCAGGAATCGAACCCACAACCAAAGTGCGATTGGTATTTATCGCTTACCACTGGAATACGTGAAGTCCTTGGTTAGTTTGACTAATTATTTTTAGTTAGATGATTTTATAAATCATGAATAAGTTGATTTTTAGTTACCTATTTAGATGATTAACCTATAGGGTAGGATATGTGATTATGATAATCACTTTTTAGTATGAGACTTTTAGAGTAGCTGATGTTATTTGGAAATAAATTTTAAGATGTATCATGGGAGACTATTTGATAAAATTCTTCTGAGTTTTCATATTCAATCATAGTTTGAATTACAATGAAGAATTTTATGGACAAATATTTATTTAACTTTATTTTATGATCTTTCGGTTTTGTTAGACAAATTTTGGGAGATTAACAGAAGTTTTTCTTTTTTGTTAAAGATTAATCTTTTTGGTGATTATATGATCTTGTACTAACCATTTTGTTTTTTGTTAAGGTCTAAAGAATTTTGAAATATATAGTTCATATTTTTTGGATTATGTGATTCTCTAGATGTTGATTATAGTTATTTTAATGTGAACAAGTCATCCTAAATACTCATCATTTAGAGAAAATATTACTTAGTGTTAGAAATATTGTAAAAGATCAAAGTTTACAAGACATGTAAATATGTTTCCTTATGTTTTAGATAATCCCAAAAATAAAATCCTCAATGAAATATAACATAAAACAAAAAAGTTGTCGATTAACTTTTCCTACTGGGGAATCAAACATTATTTAACATGTCACATGTTGGTGGATTTCAGATTGTTTACTTTCTCATGATCATTTTTTCTTTCACTCTCCATCAGAACTTGACAATTAGTTTCTCCTCCCTATCCATGATTTCATGGAATCCTAGTATGGTTTTTCTCAGGTGATCATTGTACCTCTCTTTTATTATTTTAACGTGATCGTTTTGTTGACTCCTTTTGCGATGTGGGGCTTTCAATGATGTTTTCGAGCCCAATTTTAAAATTGCAAGGACAGAATTTCCAAAAGGGTGGAAGGATGTAACATCTCAGGTAAATAAAGAATATGTGATTTTCATAATTATTTTTATTTGTGAATTAAATATTAATTTTACTTTAAAGGGGTGTCTATGTTTGATAGCATACCCGATACGCAACAGATGAGTTTCATTGAAATCATATGTTGCACTCTAATAATATAATAATATTATTTTAAATGGTAGTTAACACCTTATTCTTGTAATGAAGGTAATGAATAGAACTAACTAAAATATTATTATACATGTTTGTTAAATGTATTTACATTTATCCAATAAAATTTAGAGGCTTAAAATTCTAATAAATCCAATTTTAAGCATAAATATTCTAATATTCTTTAAAAGGTTGATTAACCACCTTTTGATGGTGAACCATTTTTAAATCTACTTTTTTTCAATTTTATATGTTATAAAAAATAAAATACTTATTTATATTCAAGACATCAACATTTAATTTGTGTAAATTTTTGGAATTTTGCCGATAATGTTGATTTTTTAATGAATAGTGAAAAATGTTGTATTTTATTTCAAAACTGACTTTTAATCTAATCTATTTATATTGTCATATTATATTTTTAATTGTGTTTGAGGTATAATTAAAATATATTTTTACCATCTATTCCAATGGTGGTCATTGGAATTAATTTCACTTTGAAATTGGACATAAACAAGTGTCAATATGTTGATAAATATTGTTTCTTAAAAACATGCTATTTATTTTGACAGAGGCAATTAATTATAAAATTAATTAATGCAAATTCTATTTTTTGAATTTGTTAAAATGGAAATCATCTTTGAATATGTAATATCAAATATAGCTAAAGGATAATATTTTGTATTTTTTTGAAAAACATCAATTGTTGATGAATAGTGAAACCACTAAGTAGTAGTTAAAAACAGATTTTTTCATTTAAATGAAACTTTATCGCTTCTATAAATTTAATTCCAAAAATCATACATAAATTGTTTTCATTAGTAAGTAAAATTTGGTTCAATGGGATGAAAATAATTTTTTGGTGAATAGTAACTTTTGAGTTTTGTTAACTGCGAATAAAGGTAGTTAAGTTAATTTAAGGTAAAAATAATATTATAAAAATAATAAAATACATTAACACATGTCCTAAAATTATTGGATGAGTCATGGCCGACCAGGACAATCCATTGGAAAATTTAGGGACCCGATGGATCCACTAGGGTATGATAATGACATTAATATCTTTTTATTTAAAGTAAAAATAAAAATGACACAAAAAATGTATTATTTTACTAAAAAAAAATTTACATGAGGTAATATAGATTATCTATTTATCTATAAATATTAATTATAAATATATAATTAATTACTACATCATGGTAATTTTTTTATATTATTTAGACATCAAATAAATAAAATTATTTATAACACAATGACGATGCAGTGTTTACGTCATTAATGAATGATTTAAATAAAAAAGAAGATAATGTTTAAAATAATATCCAAAACTTTTCCAATTGTTATTTGATGATTTTATTTCTAACATGGGACACATTATATTCAAATTTAATGATTTTTGGACTTTTAAAAACCGAAAAGAATTATATTATAATATAATATTTTGAAGCTTTCAAAAAGATCCCCTCTTCTCCATTTGAAGAAGACCTCACTTCCTACCCCTTTATCACACTTATCAAGCCATTTGGCTCATCCAAAATCTACTCCAATAATCACCCAGGATCCCTCTCTTAATCCTAGAAGCTATACTATATTCATAAAGCACTTCAAAATACATTTTTGGTTCAAACCGAGGGGAGTTACCTGATTTAAAGATAATGTCTTCTCTTATGTTGTTTTGTATTGTTTTGCTTCTCCAACCCCCTAATCTCTTTTTATTCCATTATATTGTAACAAAACCAGAATATTAAATATACTAGGATATTTTTTTGATAATTATTCAAGCTAAACTTATACACACCTCTATCTACTCGGTGAAGAACTTAATGTTTCTGTGGACGGTGAAATACTACCTCACATAGCGATGATTGTTCAATTATCTCCAACCACCTCTCATTGTGGCCATTAAGATGTCACAGTATTTTTATATTATGTTTATTATGTTTATTTTTTTCTATTTCGTCTGCATTTTTCATTTATTTTGTCCCTTTATGTTTTCTATAAATGGTCAATGTGATAATTTCATTTTAGGAAATGAGTACTATCGCCCCCTCAAAGTGATATGACTCTTTCATTCCATACATTGAATGTATAAAGAATATAATTTATGAACTTATGTAAAATATATGAAATATATATTATAATGGAATTATAATATACCTATGAATCACTATGTTTTCATTTCATTAAAATATGAAATAGAAATGAATGTAGCATTCATGCGTACGTACGGCTTACCGTCTCCATGAACAGTTCATTTCATTTCTTATCTCCAAATGTTTTGTACAATTACAAATACATATATATACTGGATATATATGATATATTTGACATCTAAATGATAAATAACATTCTTGAGATAATGGACTCTTGTCCACATGGACAATTTATATTTATAACAAGTTCATTTTTGACTCAGGTTTTGATTATCAACAAAATGTCCATTATGAACTCAAATAATTAAACAATTGTGATAGAAAGATAATAAGTGATATAAATTTAATAATAAACTAGAAAAATATTTTTATGAAATTTGAAATTAATTTAATTTTATCATTCCTAAAAACCAAGGGGCATACGAGCGAGTCAAGTTGGATATGTGATGAGGGATTTCTTATATCACATGTAATTCCATGAGATTTCCTTTGTTCGCCAGTTATTTGTTGAATGTGGTGTATTGTGTACTTCCATTTGATATATATTATCATGAATCTATTTATATTCATATTACTATATGATTAATTTTTTTATTATCTTTTTGTTATACGACTCGATTTATTACAATGAGGTAAGGTGTTTTTACCTCACTTTTTATTCCCATGAGATTCATAAAATATTTGTCACAATATCCTTTAATTGGTGTATTTACTTCAAATTATTGTAATATTTTTGTAATATAATTTAATTTATGGGTATTAAAATCAACATCTCATGGTCATTATTTCATGGGGTGTATGTTTTATAAGTTACCAAATAGGTAAGGGAACCTTTCACCCTCTTATTTTTAAAAGACTTATTTTTTGTTATGTCTTTTAGTTTACATCTTATTATGTTGGGATATTATCTTATATATCATTATTGAGGTAAATTTTATTTCCATGTGATGGGATACAATTTTCCCTCTCATCAAATTATTTTCTGAAATTTAATTTGATGCCATTGGGCTGTAGAATTTTTGTAAGGGAACTTCTTAACCCAATTTCAATTCTTTGGGATAAACCTCTACATCTTGATTATTTCATGCAATGAATTTGTGTGAACGACCTATTAATTTTTTAAACATAATATCATCTTATATTGGGTGTATTTATGTTTTTCATGCATGATTATTCCATTGATTTATCCTTAATCTAAGGATATCGTCTTTGTAAGGGACTTCGTCTCACTTTCCTTTCATTGGGGAATATTTTGTATTAATACAAGACTTTCATTGATATATTTTATAAAAACCTATGAATTTTCATTTCATTAAAAGGGAATATTTTTCCACGAAGTGTTTTACTAAACGAAAAAAATGAATGATTCTTTTAACATATGCGGTTACAACAACCTTTCCACTGGTGCGAGTATTATTTGATCTTTGGATTCATCAATAATATGTAAGGTTTTAAAAAGAAAATAAATAACATATACTATTATGTATTTTTTTATTGAAAATGGTTTTTTTAATGGATTTGTTATTTCAATATATTTAAGTGATATATTGTGATTGCAATGTGGAAATGGGTTCTTTCCTTTATGTTTCTTTTATATCTTATGATTTTATAATGGTACTTTTACATTGGAAGGGTGGTTATGTGATAAACAAAATGATGGGTGGTGTCGTGAATACCAGGATAGATGGTTACGTTATAACCTCCAATGCATTGGTTATGGAAGCCGACCGTATGGCTATTCCATTTAATGACATGTGTGGAAGTTGACCGTATGGTTATTCAATTTATGATTGTTTATTTCCCAAGTAACCTTTATATGTTATGTGTTCTTCATATGGGTTTTATGGTGATAATTTGGTTATAAAAGGATAAGAAATTATATTTTATTCAATGAATAGTATTTACTACTTCATAAAGGTGAAAAGTATTACTTATGATTATGTATTAATGGTTTACTTGTTGTTTTGAATAACTAACAGTTTCTTTCTTTATGTATCCCTTACTGAGATTTTTATACTCATCCTATGTTTTTGAGATGTTTTCCACAGGACTTAAAGGTGAATAGGTTCAAGGATGGGATCATGGAAATACATGAAAACTAAAATATGGAACTATACATGTTTCTTTTTAAGAGTTTATATTTTATGAAAAAATGGAAACTGAGTAGAAGTGTCTACTTTGTAATCTGTTGAGTTGTAATAGTTATGTCTTAATTCTCTAAAACTCTAAACCTGAAAATAATATCACTATGAGTTATTCATTTAAATCATGATTATGTAATGTTTTAAGGTTGATTCCTTATACAATGCATATCAAAATCATAATCTTTTGTCGTGGAATAATTATTTGATGTTAATAAAAATAACATATAAGGTAATAAAATAAAATGATCTATGAGATCAAATAAATGGAATAATTATTGAAATTTTGGACGAAAGGTATGGTATGAAAATCATGTACTTAATTGTTTAGGAATATTTTCAATTCCAATAATATAACAATCATTTCACTTCCAAAACCATTTCACTAGTCAATGATCACTACCAAGATTATCATAGTGGATCAGACCCTTTAATGAATTAGGCTAACTACCCCTTCTATTTATATTAATCACATTATATATTAATTTTTACAAAAATGATTAGAGATATAAATATGTCCCACATTTAACATAACTATAATTATATATATGTGGCCAACAAGATTGTTCAACATTTATCATATTTGAATATATTAAAAGAAATGGGTTAAAAAAAAATTATATTTAAATTGACTATTAAAAACAAGCAGGATTCACAATAATTTCACTTATTAATTAAAACATAACCCATTAAAAAATAAGTTCACTTCATATGTATTTTATCAAATTATAACCCAATAATGTAAAATGGGGTTTATGCACATTTTCTCATACAACAACTGGAGGAAAAAATTTATGTTCAATAAGTATATTCTAATTTAAAAAATAAACCATTAAATGCAAAATTTTAATTGGTATTACTAGATAATTAATACAGTTAATTATATGTAAAAAAGGTATTTCATCATATAAAGAATAGGAATTTTAAAGAAAAATCACATAGAATGATAATGATGAAAATATCCATTCTTTAGAAACAATTTTTTTATAAATTAAAATTTAAAAAGATATTATAGAAGTAAATTTTTGAAAATAATATTTAAATAATATAAAGTAATACATAATGGAATTAATTTTCATGATAGTGAGGAAGTTTTCTCATTTTTTTCTCATTAATATAATATTTCATTTCCAAATTTTAGTAAAAGATTAATAGATCATGTTTTAAAAATATTATAAAGATTATATTCAATTTACATATTAAAAAATTTAAACATCAACAAAAATGTATATTATAAATAGTTTTTATATTGCTAAAAATATTATTTTCATTTTTAGAAAACATGGTTTTTGAGTAAAAAGTGTTTTCGGTATAATAATGAAATGATGATGGTTTTTTATGAAAATATATTTTTCGTACTCCTAATTAAATAAATTGAGATAAATGAATGAAAAAAGTATTATCATGAAATATCTATATGGGAATTATATTCATGATTTTATTTTGAGATGTATAAAATTATTTATTCACTAGAATCATAATTATTAACAATCTTGAAATCGATCATATTGAAACATAAAATCTTTACCACTATAGTGTTTTATGAATACTAATTACGATTACTGATTAAGGTAAAATGAAATGTTAAATATAAAAAATGATATTTAATATATACTATTTCAATGGTTTTATGCATAATACTCATAACATATAATATGTGAATAACATAAAATCTGTGTAAATGAAGGAAAATTGGGACAAAACCCTAAAAATAAGTATCAAATAACTTTATATACGTTAAAAAAATATTTATAATAAATATATTTTTATTTTAAAGTGATTAACGAACCAATATATATATATATCATACAATATATGATTTATTATAACCTTTTTTTACCTTTTTACTAAACATTAAATGTTAATGTGTCATTTTGGGAAATAACTGCTTTTGTTTTTCATGTTGGCTGTTATTTGTTATAATTGATTCTATTACATTTATGATGATTCAGTAGAATTAATACAGTTAAAAATGAAATATATATCATAATTTTTTAGTATAATGTATTTATTTTAATCCATAAACATTTGATACCGAATTTTATATACACTATTCTACGAGATGGAAGGTTGTACTTACGCATGAACATTATTTCCATTTCCTCCCTAGTGGAAGTAAAAGAAATGAAAATAATACATCACTTTAATAAAATCATACATAATTAATAAATATCACATATATTCATTATGAATATACAATGTTACCATTCATTTAAATGGTATGTGAAAAAAGGATCACATCGCTTCTTGAGGCGGTAGTTCAACATACAAATAACTGGCGTCGTCATATTTTCTCTAGAATGGAAATAAACATTTTATATTTGATTATATATTTAAGAAATAATGTATATTATTAAATATACATATATATATATATATATATATATATTGTAAATAAATCATCGTACCTAACTTTGATATGTGTTGATGGAAAATGTGTTACATCATTGTGTGAGGAGGTGGCTCGCCTTACGCACGAGAAATGTTATTTCTAATGATTTGATGAAAGATATTATGAATACATGATAATACAACAATAAAAAACATAAAATTATATGAAATATATTGTGGTTATTATATCATCATGTTTTATCAATAAATATTTGTGGGGGGGGGGGAAGAAATAAATTAAAAATCCTCATTGAAGAAGGTTACCACTTCTTTAGGAGCTTCTTAGGTTTTCACCAAAACCCTCCCCAAATGGATTTTTGATCAAGATAAGGACTCTAGGATAATATTATATAATTACCGAAATTACTTTGATTAGGTATTGTAATAACATAAATGTTTTGTATATGTGACAAGGAGAGGAGAGGGGGTGGCCTTTTATAAGTAAGGTGAGTGACACACTTGTAAATTATGAAAAAATGATTACCAATGTTTTTCTCATTCCAAAATATATAATTTTTTTTATTAATATTATAAGTTATTTTGTATAAATATTGAAATTAAATATATTTTTTACATGTTTTATGAGTCATCTTTATTCCTTATCTTTTATGTTAATCCCACTAAAACCAATTTTTACCTTAACTATGATAAATAATTTTTCATATTTTTACCATTAAATATTGGAAAAATTAACAACACCATATTAGATAATATAAATTATTCTAAATCAAAATATATAATCCATTTACTGAAAATCTATTTAAATTAGCGGAAAATTTTAAATTAAAATTAACCCTGTGTTCATAACGATAATGCATTTTTCCAATGAAAAAATAATCTAATGATTTAAAAGTATTAATGTCGAAATAAAATAAGAAAATGATAAAAAAATACTAAATTTATATAAATAGATATAATATCATACTAATTTAAGTATTAAAATAATTTAGTAAATGATTTATTAAATCTGTTAAATTAATATGTAGTTTTAAATAACATTATAAATATTCACAATTCATCGAAAAAATAATATTTTTAGACAAATACTTAAAATTTACGCGTGGTTATTTTTGATATAAATATTTAAAAAATGAATTTTATATTTTAAAATTAAAATTCAAAAAGTTTTATAATATACCTTATTATTTATCACAAAAATAAATAAAAATCATTTATTTTGGAAGTTTTATTTTTGAATCATAAAACTGTTGGTAAAAAATTGGTTAATTTTTTATCAACATGGTGTAATAATATTAAAAAATTATACATAATAATTTAAACATTTTTATTCCTATTAATTTATTAATGATTGATGGATAGGTAATAACAATTGTGTTTAAATAAATGTTTTAATATATTTTCGTACTTCGTTGGAACTCAATGTTTCATGTAATTCATGTTATCAATGATATTTTATTTCATAGAAAATAATTATATATAAGGGTTTCTATAATACACCCCTCCTAAGAAATGAATTTCACACATGATATTCTATCACATTGATAAAAATAAACGAGGATACTTCTACCACATTACGTCTTCAAGATCCTACATTGCCTAATTAAATTGGTGTTCTGTTCATAAAAATAGTACTTGGTGAGTCGTATTTGGTCATATAACATTTTTGTATAGAGTAGAAAATATCAACAAGTTTTCATTATAATAATGTTAAATATCCAATCGTATGAAATCTTCATTAAGTAAACATCAGAGTTCATGTAGGCACTTCTTACCGAGGGATACATGGAAAACATAATGGACTTTAGAGAGATTTTATGGAAGTGCCAACAAATAGGAAACCATCCTGATATGATCTGGAATTTATAAAGGAAAAATATACATTGGAGTTTGTTTCCATTACATCCAAAATCTCATAACATTCTTCAAATGATAAATTCTTTGAAATACCTAATCACAAACTTGAAATTCCAGATCACCCTCGTTATTATCATCATAAATTTAATGGTGAAGTTTTATATCCCTTATGTGTGGTAAAGTATATATAACTATATCAAAACTTTATAAGATATATTAGGTTCCAATATAATTATTTCTCTAAAATCATTGGTTAAATTAGATATATAAAATTCTTTATATGGAGGGATTCATAAGGGGACATCTAAATACTCATGTGGAAGGGGTCATTGTATGACAACTCAATTAGAGGAATGTATTGACCCAAAACACCTTTAAAATCTAGGGAACCAAATCTAAAAATATCCTCTAGGGTATAAATTTTTCTATCCCTTAGAGTATCAATACATTGATGAAAAACATAGTTGAAGCACAATTCTTCGTTTAGATCTTGTTGAAGAAATTTCTAAAACATCATGGTAAACCATTGAAGTCCATTAATTACTATTTAATTTGGTATTCCATGAATCCTTACGACTAAATTAATTTAGATCAGGGAAATTTTATATAGAGATAAATATTCATTGATCAAGATAATGTGTTTTGGTTTTTTATTGTGACCGACTACAACCCATATAACATTTTGTTCCTTTTATAATTTTTGGGAGTGTGATGAAAAAATACCCAGAGTTTTCTTTATATTATGGGTCTAGTGAATTTAATGGATGTATTATCCTCTTATAATATTGTATCCTAACAATAAAATATAGGAATACCATGAAGGAAGATATAAGAAATATAATATCTCCTGTCATCCAATTCCAATAGAAATAGTGTTTCAAATCTCAATTGATCTTTGTTTTTCTAAGAAGAAAAATGAATGAAGAACTATGAGATTATTATAATAAACCTTTTTCACATATTGTATGGATTAAACCAATACACGATTCATGAATTTTTTATTCATTATTGATAAATTTTAAACACCAAAACCTTCATAAAATTATTTTTTATCAATACATCTTAATTTTTAGCCTCATTAATCATCAATTCGATTGATGGTAGAACATTTAATTGAGGAATCGAAGTTTTTTTCTTTAATTCTGAATTTATAGATCCATGAATTGAAACTAATGAAATATTATATATATTTTGGTCATTATTATTGATCATCTATCATAATCCTTTCAACTCAAAGCATTTGCCACCATATTTTCCTTCCTATGGAGATATTGGTTTGAGAAGTCATTAACATAAATAATCCTTAACTATTTTAAATAGATAATATTCCATCCATTATATGTGAATATATAATTTAATATTTTTCATTATATATATATAACATATATCCACAAAGATAATGTTTCAATTTATTAAATGAATAATTTACCATAGTTAAATCCAAATCAGGAGTTGGAAAATTTTTCTTATGAGGCTTCAAATTTCATGAGGCATTATATATAAAAGTTTAATTATACATAAGAACATATAACAATCCCATCATATATGAATTGATAAATACTAAAATACCTTCTCAACTATAATGTAATATAAACACAGGTGTAGTAACTAATATTCTATTTAATTCATTGAAATTGTCCACAGACTCATCTGCATAGAGGAACATTGATCCTTTTTGAGCTAATATGGTTTGTGAATAATATAGTAGTGATAAATTTTCCAAATAACATAAAAAAATTCATATAAAAAGAGATATTATTTTATCTCAATCTACATACTTGGTCTGTTCCAATGTTTTTTTCTTTCATCTTTTTTTGAACCATTGGTATAAACTCTATGGAGAATGTGCTACCTAAAAAATAAATCTTTTTTGCATCAAAATTTCCAAAATTATAATTTGTTCATACTATATATATTATTAATGTTTCTTTTGTTGAATACTCAAGGGATATTTTTACCCTAAATTTCTCTTGCAATATAAAAGAATATATTAAATAATCATTAGAATAAATTGATCAAGGTAATATCTTCATTAAATCCATAAATATAGTTGGGTAATTGGTATGAGATAATAGAATCTAAATAGATTAATAGTCTTCATACATTGAATATAATATTTTTTTCAAAATTTTCTTCTTCGTGACCCTCAATAGCTGATATAAATAATGAAGGTAACTATTAGTTAATTTTAAATCCCCACATATTTAATCAAACTTGTCAATAATAAGTGGTGGATGATACATTTTCATGCTTGTGATCTTTATCATCTCCCAATAGACAATGAATGAATGAATAGTACCATTTTTTTGATTTTAAAAACATTAAAAAAATAACCAAACTACATAATGATGGTCTAACATAGTGGAGAACCATTGAATCATTAATAAAAAAATTACCACATGATGGAAAAAAACCTCAGTTAGGGAAGAAAAATAAGATTTGAGTTAGAGAAGCTTGAAATGCATTGAAATCTATAACCTTATTTCCCTGTCGCCTAGTGTGGGTGATCTTCATGTGGACTTCCAATAACTATTTTCACTTATGAACATTATATTCATTATTCTAATTGAAACTACCACTTTCAGTGAGTGATTTATAGAGAATGAATGAGTCAGTTTCCACTTCCTTCAAATTTAAATTTCTTGGCTCAAAAAACCCCATCCCGATTATAATCGCCTTAACCTCGTCCTGAAGAGAATTAAATATCCATAAAATTCTATGAAATCAACCACAACATAGACCCTTTGGTCACAATTGATGACTCAACCCCTCATTTACCACCCTAAGAGGGTGTCGACCATATTGGTTTTTAACTATGTTCTTTGGGGATTCCTGTGTACGCAATTCCTAGGACCCCTCCTCCTGGCGTGATTAGGTGGCTAGTGGGTGAATTCCCTTGCTGACAGAGAGTCATGGAACTCAGTACACACACCAGACGAATCCATCAAGGTGTTATTCAAATTGAAGAAAATATTTGTGTTGGTGTCACATATGTTCTTGTCTCGAGTGTCATTTTTCGATTTCCAAATGATCCAACATCATGCATCAAGGATGATCATCTGAACATTCATCTCTAGACCATGCACCCCAGTGCCATTAAACAACAGATTGAATAATCTACCTGAATCTCGTCTTGTTCATTCGACCCAGAGAAAACTCCACACACATTCCATGTCCATGGTTCCCATTTGTCATTATATAATAGGGGCATCACTATTTCTTGTTTGGGATTTTTGCAACACCTACATCAGGAGGCCATGGACACCCCTGTACATTGGATATTGTCATCATTAGGCATCACATTTTTCCTTACATGCATATCATAATGTTAAGGATAAATGTGTATTTTTATTTTTACATAGGGAATGGGTTCACCCCAATGAGAACCACAAAGATGAATGAATCCCATTGAATATTCTCAAGCATTGCTTCATAAATTTCAAATAATCCGTTGAGGGTATTCATTAGGGAGTCATTTGAATGTGCATGGCCCCATTTATGTGTTCTATTGAGATATCATCCTAAGTTTTTTATGATGTATTAAACACTTTTCTTATATGGGAATAATAAACTAGCACACAATAGTCATATCATCAACGTTGTGTTCTTCTCCATCCATATGAGATGAGTGCCTTTATTTTGGTAGGAATCACAACCCATACAATTGATATTATTTCCATCTGAAGTAAATATTTATTTAATTTGATTATTAAAAACCATATTTTGGTATAGAATATAAAATTTTACCTCCCTTCAAAATAAATTATATTATATTTTTTGAGATAAATCCAATCCATGCATATGGTAACATTAAATTCAACTAGATGAAGAATTAAATGATTTTTAGGATGTAGATTACCTGAAATATCAAACATGTTGAATGAAATACATTATATGAGATAAAAAACCATTTAGGGATTTCAATGATCACATCTAATAATTTGGACAGCATCAAGACACGCTAAGATAATTATTTAGATTTGACTGAAATAAAAAATTTAAATTCAAATAAAGCATTACCATTAATAGGGTAGAGTTTCTTTGTACCTTTCATTATATATTTATCAAACCCTCATCAGAATAAGTGATCACATGATATTTCCCCATGTACCTTTTCTGAATATGTTTTTAACATTGATCGTCCTCATTAAACATCATATTTGGGAACTAGATAGTATAGTTCTCATATTTCTTGCATTCTATGCTAAAGATTTCAAAAAATATTAAATAATTCCATTCAAAATTTATAATAATTATACATATTTAAAAATTTACTTAATAAATATTTTTTAAAATAAAATATAATCTTTTAAAATAATCTCAAAAATTATGGACATGGAATATAAATATACATGATAAAGAAGAGATATAAAATTAAATTTTCTTTTAAACACTGATTTGATTTATTAATCCTAAAAAGAAAGGGAAAGATAGAAACAATATAATAAAATCTTTAATTATATATATTATATTAAAATTAATGTTTTTTTGTGATGGAAATACTATAATATTCCTTCAATTAAAATAACGAAAATATAAAAAATGGGATCATAAAACAAATAATTTACAATTTTGTAAAATTATAATTAAAACACCCATAATGTTTATAGCTGAATTAAAACATTTTCAATAAGTAATAAATATATATTCTTATGAAATTCATCAGTGTAAATGTATATACACCTCAAAAACTAAATGTGGTTAATAATTGAAAATATTTCCCAATTTAGTGGAAATTGAGATGAAATACCTTTTTCCATGTTCAACGTTCATCAAAATTAAGAAAAACTACAGTACAATGACTTTTATTTAATTATAATTATTTTAAAATTTATTAAAAATAAAAACTATATTATAAATAATCTACTTAAATAATTTTAACATTCATTTTATAATATCTCTCAATTATAAAAATTATTTCTTAGTGTTAACTCTTCCAGTTTTATTTAGTTTCTTAGTTCAGTAGCTCCTTTCCTTAAATATTTACAATTGTTCCAAAATATCCAAAATTTTAATAATTATATAAATAAAATAAATTTTAATTATATATATATATATATGAATCCCTAAATGGTATAGATAACAATTATACTACACCATTGATGAATACGTTTGAGCCTAAATATGGATGAACGTTTTTTTCCTTTTCGATTATTGGAAATAATACATTCAAATATTAATTAAATTTTAAGGATTAATTATTATTTAATTTATATCATATATATTTATCAAAAAAAATTATTTAACATTCATTTATTAAGGAAATTAATAAGCGATAAAATCATTTTGTGGAGGTGGTAGTCCACAAATACGAATGAGCGAAATTATTATTTTCTATGAGACTAGAAATTAAGAGGGTTAACATGATATTCTAATTAAATAAGTAAAATTATTTCATAAATATAATATATAAATATTTAACACATCATTATAAATTCATTGAAATGCGATGATTTAATGTGGGTTGAATATCTATGCAGAGGTGTCAATCCAATCATACTCATGTGTGATACATTCAATTACCATTTAATGGAAATGAGGGTGATTAATTGTTGTACTATTAGCATAATAATATTTATTTATATTACTGATACTGAATATTTTATTTTTATTATTAAAAAAATGAAAGGGATTTAAAAGAAGAAATAATTTGAAAGTGGTTGTGTAGAATGATCACCTCTATAGGTTGGCCACTATTATATATTTTCTTAAGGTCCCTTATATTTTATGAATAAAATCATCTGTAATTAAAGTATAGTATGGCTTTAATGTGAATGGTTTTGGGTTTCATCATGATAGATAACTCAATTTTTAGTAATGAAAATAAAGAAAAGTTATTATTTTATAATGGAGGTAAACTATATACATGGAAGATCATATATCATTAAAAATTTAATTACATATTTGTGTTGAAATTTAATTCCAAAAATATTGATATGTTATATTGGGGTATTATGATGTCTAAATATGTCACAAATATTTATCGGATAATATTAATTATCAAAAACCCTTCTCTCCTGGTTTAACCCATGATGAACAAGTTTTAACAATTAAAATATTATAAACTTTTTTAATCATAAAAGCTTAAAATTTTAATTATTTGAAAATAAATTTCACATAATTGGAAATGGCAATATATTTTATATCATTTATGACACTCATATTATTCTTATAATATTTTGGTAATTTATTTAGATAATTTAATTAAACATTATGTTTAATAAAATATCATTAATTTCATTTTTTTACACAATTCATTTTATACGACATTAAATATATCATGAAAATGGTGAAATTAAAATATTATCCTTCTATATATTAATAATAAATCATTGTAAATCATAAAATTATTATATAATGATTATAAATAACCAAAATATTATTTTTATTTAATTTTAAATTACTCACATTAATTTTCCATATGCCTGATAAAAGATTATTCAAGATTTGTGTTAGTACATATATTATTCATAAAATTTATAATAATTTAAAATAAATTAATATAAAAACTAAATTAACAATATTATATAAATTATTTTATAATCATTTATAAAATATTATTATCCCTTTGTGAGTATGTTTGAGATATTTAAAACCATGAGGGTGAAATTTTTTATTTTTATTTTCATAAAATATCATATAGGTCATTTTTATGGAATAATGTAGCATAAATAGATAAATATTCATAGTTTCTACATATAATTTGAAATAGCTTCTTAAAATAATAAGGTATTTAAAAAAGGTGGTGTAACACTTTTTTGTTAGCTGGGATATTGCAATTTACCCTTCTACTACGACAAATCATTTTTAATGTATTCATTTTAATTATTAAATCAATTAGTCAAACTTATTGAATAATATTAATTATTATAAATATGAATATGGGATATATTTTATTAAATTCAATACCATGAAGTTCTAGAAAATCAACTTATAATAATTTCGAAAAGAGTGGTTACAAAAGATCTTTATAAAAAAATTGGGTTGTAATTGTAAAAGTATTAATTATCATGATGATGTATAATATTGATTAAATATTCATAAATTAAATTAGTTTAGAAAAATAAATAAATTTCAATTTGAATAAATTTCCCATAAAAATGACGTTTATACAATAATAAAAATGAGTATAATGTTTTCAAAAACATTTGACATTTTCAACATTCACCTGGAAATTAATTTTTTAAGAAAAATCTAACAAATAACCCTTAGACAATGTTTATAATTTTATTTTAAATTTGATATCCTTTATAAAATATTAGTTTCTTAAAAGTGTAATATGTATATTATAATAATCTTAAACAAAATTCTATAAAAATCAATTTTTTAAAACAAATGGTTTTACAAAAATTTGAGATCGTATTTACTAAGTATTAATAAATACATTAATTTTTAAATCAGAACATAATAATTATATAAAATATTTAGTTAAATCATATTCATACATATTAATTTAATGGCTATGTTATAATGGTCCATTTAAATTGAACTATTTTTATAGAATGTCATAATTTTCATATATCTCGGTGTTTCATGATAAGAATTATATTGAACATTGTATGTCCTTTTGAATATAAATATATAATATAAAATTCAACTGTTAAAAACTAATTCATGTGTAATAATATTTCATTTTCAATTTTTTCACACTGATGAAAACAAATGAGGATACATTTCCCTCACCACATTCTTGGTTTCCTACATGACATCATTAAATTTATGGTCTCATCATAAAATATTAAAAATATGGGTGGTCATATTTCATTGAACTATATCACAATGATTGATAATTTTTAGTTGTTTTAATGAAAAGATATATATTTCTACCTCAATATGAACTTTTATTTTAGTAATTGTGAGAGATAAGTTATGTACTTCCTTAGTAGAGATATATCAAAAACATTGTGAACATGAGATATATTCTGTGGATTCTACAAGAGATAAATTACATACTAGATATGACCATGAATCTTATAAGTATTTATATATCTTGTACCTATTATTCCCTTATTTAAAAATATCATGACCATATTTAGTGGATATATTGATAGAAATACCTTATAAATAACTTCAAACTCTCAATCTCACAGTTGATTGTCAATATAAACTTTTTTTCAACTTTAACCATCTTTTATGTTATGTTGTGTCAATTTAACCTTTTCTACAATTAATTATTCTAGTTTTGGTCCCAATGTATTTCATTTTCTATATTTATCATTAATCATTGGAGTTTTTCACTAATTTATATATAGCTATTAGTAAAGATCCATCTAATTGATCAATTGAATGTCATTTTTATATGAAAATTCTACCAAAGGATGATGTTTAAATTAAAAAATTTTAAATAAATAAAAAATTATCTTAATATGTATTTTTTATTTTTAATGGAACTCTTAAAATGATTATCTTTATATGGATGATATAAAAATTAGAAACCCAACTATGTATCTAGCTGATTCTAGGGGGTTCCCCTACACATTTTGATAAACCCCTATTTCTAAAAAGATTCAATTAGGAGTAGTACTCTATGAAATGTAAAAAATTATTTAATATAATACCTAATAGTATAACCAAGAGATAAATAATCTATAGTAGTGATAAATTGGGATGATTTTTAAGGTTATCAACAATAATCCAAAATTCATTATGCCATTTAGATGTGTTGAGGGAGTCCAATAATGAAATCTTGGGTAATTTTTTCCCATGTAAATTTTAGTGTGGGTTATTTTTGTAACATACAGTTTTATTTTTATCTCTCATAAAATAAATTTTGATAAATTATTCCATATGATATATACTATCCAATATCCCTTTTCATGTCATCACACCAAAAATAATGTTTAAAATCTTTTATATGTATTTATACTTAACAGAAAAATAAATATTGGGGAATTTTTATTTTCATCCAATATATCCTTATTTATGTATTAAATTAACACAATACATACTCTGTTTCTGAATATTAAAATATGGGGAATGGTTATGGTTTAACTGGATAACATTCCCCACCTTCATTTATAATTTGAAATCTTCCTTCTAATCCTTCTCAATCATATCATGGATGGATGGTTGAGAATTCATCTAAGAAGATATGATATATCCCATTAACTCAGTATAACCGGATAAAAATTATATGAATCCATAAATATTTGGTCACTTTCACTCAATATAATTAAAAACTATCAGGGTCTTTCAAGCTCATAGGATCAGCCAACATTTTCACATACCTATGCCGGTAATGTATTATGTAGTAAATTTTTTTAATCTACTACAACCATCATATTTAAAACAAATTCAAATCCTTATTTATAAATATATACCATAAACATTTATTATAAATATAGATATATCACAACATTAACCATAGATACAATACCCACAAATATTAAATGAAAAAAATTATTACTACTACCTAGAAATATATAATTTGGTAATTTTTCTCATGGTTTTATGATTAGATAGAGTAATATGCTATCACCATTCAATTTTGTTTAAGGATACATCACATTATATTATTTTATGAATTACTATATATAAAAACACTTTTCCACTATAGGTTATCATATGCACGCACGCACTAACCAAACATATAATTATTTCAATGGAATTATCCACACATTCATCATTCCATAAAAAACATAACCCCTATAAAAAAATAATGATTTGATTTGATATTAATGATAAATATCTGACCAAGTTTCGGTAGAATAAAACTGACCTAATAATGTTATGGAACTTAGTTACTGTGGTTGGTCTTATATGGTACTAAATCACGTCTATGTTTTTTATAAAAACATTGAACAATGCATAATTTCAAGGGTGTGAGTATAGTTCCACAATAATTATAATTACCATTACCATTAAATCTATATTTGTAATTTATAAATTTTTCATCATCTATTATAATTAATATCCTTCTTTCTAACGGTATGTGATGACTTGGGGGTTCAATATCGATGATTCTTAGAAGCTCGCATAGGTTGAGAGGATTAGGGGTCATGCACATCACATCCTTTTGAGTGGAATCGAGTCCTAATTTAGAAATATCATAAATATTTATGATTTTTTTATGAATCATTACATATATCAAATATGGTACTATATACCCTTATTCAAAATACATGATAATTTTTATTAAATTAGTACAACTATGTGTGTCACAGGTTCTACTTTATTATATTTTTTAATTATTATACTCTAGTTTATAATAATATTTGAGAACATAATAGTTTATCACTATCTTGGGAGGTAATTTGTGTCCTGGATATGGGATTGATCGTTCATGAGGCATCAAACATATTCATTGACAATATAAATAACAACCACCAAATGACATATGACATAGTTTATAGGCACCTAATAAGACTACACCATATAGTTTAGCATCATATGGAAATGAATAAAATGAGTGAATAAAAATATTTACTATAGGTCCTAATACCTGAAGTGATATTATATATATCATAAGAATATTAGAATCAGTGTCCACATACATCATGATAAATGAACATATGTCATAAAATGTTTGATTTAAGAGGACATGAGTGGCAGTTATGCATGGATGGCTTCACAAAACTACAACATTAGGAGCTTGAACCTTTGTGTAAATATGAAATATAAATGGTATTATAAGCATATGATGGAAAATATTTGTGGGGGCTATATCTTGATATTTGATCAATCATATCTAGTGCCTAGTACAATGTGATTCATCTTTAATTTGAGAAATAGTAAATATCATAAGATTGGTCACATCACTTGAGAGAAATTATGAATGAGGACAACACTCTAATTCTTACCATAAATTGTTTACAACCATTATGGTGAATATGGAATTGATATCAGGCCATTGGTCATGTTTTTACATAAACATAACGAAATAAGAGTCATCGTAGTTTAGAATACCCATAACCCGCATATGGGATTACAATGATTGAGGTCATGGTAATTTATTAAAAATAATGAGAATTACCTTTATAAAAATATTTATCATTTAATAATAGAATAGGAATGATGATTGACCCATATGATGTTTTGAGACCTATATGATATAGTTTTTTTAATTTGGAGGGTTTTACACGAAGGTGGGTACCTATGACCCAAATTATTTCTCTATAATTTGATAGATATGGAGAGATGATGACCCTAAATGTTCTATAAAATAAGATTATATGAACGAAGGACACATTGTGAGTGTGAAACAGATACGTTTTAATGAGTTCATAACATTATCTCCTTTAGGATAACCCCTTATAAAGTGGGTGTTAGGTCGAAGTACCATAGATAGAGGTTCAAATGCAATTTTTCCACATTCTTCTTCATGGTAGATTTATAATGTCCTAGGGTTACTAATAATCAATAATGAAATATATTTTTTTTGTCTTCCTCAAATTTCAATGGGTGTATACCTAGGGAGGACGACACATTCATGGGTATTTCTATGACATATCCAACTATGTCATTCTAAAAATGATTACATGTACATAGATCATCGTGTGATCAATCCAAATATGTCCATGGTTATTCCCATGACCTATAATGACATGTATAATGTTCTTCATAGAATCAATGAATACATGTATAGCGTGATTCTTGGGATAGAAGATGATATGCCCAAGGTGATTCCTAGAGATCGAAGCTGATATTCCCAGTGTGATTTACATGACCAATGTGGGCCTGTCATGGATGCTTTGTGTGATCGAAGATGACATGTACACTGTTTTTATGTGACTGAGACTGAAATGTCAAAGTTCATTACATGATAAAATAAGACATGCCAACTATTCTCTATATGTTCAAAGAAATAATTTATATGGTTCTTTATGTGATCTAGGATGAAATTCCCATGGGACACCACATGATCATGGAAGACATATATGTTGATTTCCAAGGAGATTCACATGATCAAATTAGATATTTTGATGGTTCTTCTCATGATTGAAACTAAAATTTCCCTAGTTGTATTCATGAAAAAAATGATATATCCAGGGTTCTTCAAATGATAAAATATTACATGGATAAGGATGGTTCTATGATAAAAGCACACTTGTATTGTTTCAATCATGTGGTCATGTTCAACTTGTATAAGGGACCATGAACGCATTGTGAGAATATTGAGTATTCAAGATAATACATGATATTATGAGATTCCCAAACATGAAAAAGGGTTCACATCCATGGGATGTAGTTAAATATTTAATGGTATAATTATATGTCTTCAAGGACATTGATTAGTATGAAATTATGAATGATCGACCAATAGATCATATTAATGGGTTAAAAACATTTCAATGAAATAAATCATGGAATTTCATACTATAAAGGGGTAATGTGATCACATTATCATAACATAGTTATTTGATGTAGTCACATGATGGGATCTAACACACATTTATTGGGTGTTTTCCCATTTTATTATAATTAAGCCACAACAATATGCTATTTCTAATTCATTCTACATTAACATTTAGTTGCATGGTCATAGTGGTGCGTATATATAATGGGTCAAAATTTTGGAAAAATTATCTATTGACATGATTGATACTGAGTCATGAGACTACATTAATGGGGATGTCTACAAGAGGGTGTCACAATATGTTCAATTGATGAAGTGACCACATCACCTTACAGTGATATTGTGATATATTATACACTACTGGAAAGGGGAGTTTCCCAACACTTGTATACCAATGGTTCAATGGAACCATTGGCATATGTTGTCTTTCCCAACGGTTTATAAAAACCGTTGGGAAAGACCTTAAAGAACTTACTTTTCCCAATGGTTTTATGAAACTGTTAGGAAAAGTGGGGGAAACATAGTTTTCCCAACGGTTTCATAAAACTGTTGGGAATGATTGGGGTTTACATAGTCTTCCCAAAGGTTTTATAATACCTTTATGAAATATTTGTTTTTCCCAATGGGTTTTAAGAACCTTTGGGAAAAAAAATCCCCAAATACCAAAATGCAGTCAGCGGCCTCCCCAAGATTCCAGAAGCCTTCCGCTCATCTCCTGGAGCAATTCCTTGGTAGAATGAATTTCCAATCCCCACATCTTCCATCGGATCAGCACCTATCGGGTTAGAGTCCTTCTATATTTTATCGAGGATATAATTCCACCTCTTATAAATCATGTCCTTCTATTCTCGATTTCTTTATTCCCAATTTTTAGGGTTTTTGTAAAATTTTATTATTGTTCCACCAATTGTGTACTCAAATCCCTATATCTGTGTATGTCCAATTAATGTTTTTATTACAAATTTACATTTATAAGGGAATGGTGTCTCTTTATTGTGTTGTAATTTTGAAGATTCATATTTTTTTTAATCTGCTTCAAATATTATAGCTTCATGTATAGGAACTAAAAAGAATTTGTTTGTAATATTTATTGATATTATTTCATGAAAATCACTCCTTTCATTAAGATCATGCTGAACATGAAGATCTTGTTAAGCTTAATTTTTTTACACTATGTGTATTACATAACAAGTATGTATCATATTTCTATAAAAATAAATATATTTATAAAATGACACACTGTTCACTTATCCTTTGCACAATAGATCATATAGAATATCTTCTTGATCTTTTCCAAATAGTATGTGGTCCCTAATTAGTACTTCGTCATTCTTCATGAAACGAATTCATAGAATGTCAAATTCGCAATATTATTGAATATTAGTTTTTCTAATATAACCATTAATCATTCATCCTTCGACATCGTACATGTGTTATTCAATCACCGTTTTAAAATACAATGACCATTTTATCTGATATGGGGTTCCTCAAAATGCTTGGGAAAATCAGAAAAATGCATGTATTGAATCATGTTTCTCATATGCTTTCATGGATCCAAGTTCATCTCGAAAATCATGACTGCGTGGTTCAGATATCATGAGGACCATGAGATTATTATTCTTCACACAAATGATGTTTTTTTCTACAACTATGTGTTTATGTTTTCACTTTTGATTTGGCCGAAAGGTGATCTTTGTGGTCTTTAATCATTGTTGTGGGTGTTCATTGATGATTTAAGATAGTATGAAATCATTTTACATGATATATCCAATATTGTTATTGATTTATGTTCAATTTGATTATCTTTAAATAGTGATGTTATTTAAAAAGTTGTTATTAATGGTTGTAATAATGATGATATGGTATAAGCAATCATATGGTGTGTATAAGGGTTCACATGGTGTGTATAACAGTTGACATGGTATCAGTGAACTCAATTCATTAATTTAAGCCCTCTTTCTCACAAGAATCTAAGAAATTGAGTGATGTCAACTCATCCTCACATGATTTCTTAACATATATAGTGTCCAATATATGGAATACGAGCTTTTGAATTCATCAGTTAACCAGGATCATATATTCTATTTCCCCCAATATGACTTTACTAATATAACTTTAGTGTCAATTAAATATGTTTCTCATTGTACATTGTATATTATGTGTCCTTCTTGGCCAATTCTCACTTTTATGTGGGTGGGGTGCTTTTCACTACATCAACTAGAAACTTCTTCCGTTATCGTTTACTTAAATGTATTTTCTATTAAAGTTCAATCCTATTGAATTGTTTATGACAAAATGTATTATATAAATTATTTTTACAGAATGGACTGAAGTTGGATGTATGAAACCGATCGGATATCAAGCGATTTTCAAAACAATTTGGGGAGCTTTATAGATTTTTCATTTCATAATGCTTCAGATAGTGGTCTTATACACTTCCCATGTTCCAATTATGTTGATAGACCTTGGATGAGCCATGAAGAAGTCAGCTACCACATAACCAAAAATGGATTTCAATCAAACTGTGTTGTGTGGTATCAAAATGGGGAGAAAATGAAATCTCAAACTGGTGATGATTGAAATGAAAGCACTGGAATAGAGAATTTTTTAGATGATCGGTTTCCGTTTATTCGTCATCATGAAAAAGAAAGGATTTCGACTCATGAAGACTTCGATATGAGGACACCTGATGCATCTAGTGAAAATGATGATATTGATAGGGTGAAAAATTGAATGATGCTGCCACAACTTGAGTATATCGACAATGTGATAAAATGAAAAAGCTGGAATTTGTAATTTGATTGATTCGTGGGAAAACTAGGTATAGAATTTCTAATACAACAATCAATTACATTCTTACCCTCTTGAAGGATTTACTTCCAGATGATATAGATATTCCCTCAAACCACTATATGGCATGGAAGTTAGTTGAAAAATGTGGATTTTCAAAAAACAAAATTCATGCTTGCCCGAAATATTGCAGTTTATTCTGGAAGGAAACCATTGAACGAAATGATTGTATAAAATGTGGCACATCCCATTGGAAGTCAAAATCTGATGGAACACCATCCCACATTCCATAGAAAGTAATGTGGCACATTCCATTGATCCCCAAACTTCAGAATATTTTTATGTCTGATGACATATCAATAAAAATGAGATGCCATGATACTAACTAATGATGAGTTGGTTCATCCTGAAAATGGATTTGCATGGCAGAGATTTGATGCTCGACATCCAGATTTTGCAGTTGACGTGCGTAATGTGAGGCTGAGTCTTTCATGCGACGGTTTTAATCTATTTGGTCATATGCTTACTTCACACAACACATGGAAAGTTTTTATACACATTTACAATATTCCCCCATGGTTGTGTATTAAAAACCTTTCACTTTCATGAGTATACTCATATATGGTCCTTCTGATACCGACATTGATATTGATGTATACATGAAACATTTAATAAAATAGTTGAAACTTCTTTGGGATGTCGGTGTGAGCACATACGATGCATGTTCAAAAGACATATTTCAGATGTGTTCTGCGCTTATGTGGATGATCAATGATTTTCCAGCTTATGAAATGATGTCTGGGTGGAGAACGAAGGGAAAAATGTCATGTACAGTTTTTAGGAAGAATACATGATCCAGAAGACTAAAACATCTCTTTAGTTTCAGTTTTATGGGACATCGACGATTCTTACCAAATGATCATCCATATAGAATGAATCCTAGAAGATTTGATAATACCATAGAGACCGATGATCCACCTCAGCGTATGTCTGGAACTGACGTGCTTAATAAATTAAATGATTTCAGTTTTTCGTTCGGTAAGGGTCCAATGAAATCTGGAAACAGAAAGAATGTTTCCACTGAAACTTGTCACAATTGGAGGAAGAAGAGTATATTTTTTGATTTTCCTTATTGGTCAACCAATTTGTTACGTCATTTCTTATACATAATACATATTGAATATAATATATGCAAAATGTTGCTTTCAGTTCTTCTAAATGTCAAGGGGAAGTCAAAAGATGATTTACGATCTCAGTGTGACTTTGTGGATTGGGGAATCAGACCAGAATTACATCTTGTGCGTATCAGTGAAAATAAATGGAAACTTCCATGTGCTTTTTATGTGATGACACCTACGGAAAAAAACAATTTCAGGAAGTATTAGAGACTATTAGAGTTCCTGATGGCTATTCAAGCAACATATCTAAACGGGTCAACAGAAGAGAGTTGAAGCTAAAATCCTTGAAGACACATGATTATCACCTTCTACTGCATGATTTTCTTCCAATAGCAATCCCTCATCTTTTGTCCAATACTGTAAGGGTGGTTTTTATTCGGTTGTTCCATATTTTAGAGATCTTTGTTCTAAGATGTTGTCCAAGTCTTTCTTGAAAAAAAATGTTGACAAATGCCACATTAATTTTGTGTGAGTTAGAGAAAATATTTCCACCATCATTTTTGAAATGCATGCTACATCTAACTGTCCATATTCCAACTGAAATACTTCTCGGAGGACCTGTTTCTTTTCGTTGAATGTATCCAACTGATAGAAATATGTTCATATTAATGTCATATTTCCAAAACAGAAATCATCCCAAAGGTTCTATCGTGAACGGTTACTTGGCTTAATAATGTATGGATTTCTGCTTGTTGTATTTGTCTGATCTTACTACAAGATTGAATAGACCAATGATAAATGAAGAAGAACAATATGATTCAATTGAACACAGTTTTCCATCAATTCCTCAAATAGGAGGAATTCCTGGATCATATACATTGAAGACATTAAGCCATGAAGAGAGAGAGATGTAACATCGCACATTTTTTTTCAACTATGATTTTTTCAATGACTATATCAGGTAACTAAATTGATTATGTATATCTTATATATATATCTGTTAAACTATTAATATTTTTTATCTACAGGGAATATAAAACAATGCTAAATAGGAAGCATCGTTCTTTATCATTGAGAAGAATAGAGACTTTGCATAGCAAAGAGTTTTCTTCTTGGTTAAAACTGAAGGTAAAAAATTTTAATGTTTAAAATAATTATATCAATATTAAATTAAGTTTAATAGTCATTTATATTGCAGGTATTGAGTTTGCCTACTGACTCTGTCTCTGAGGAAATAAGAGCTTTTGCTTTTGGTCCTAATACAATGGTTCGTGACTGTAAATGAATTGTTATCAATGGGTACAAATTTATTGTCACTGAATGAGAAAAGAACATGAGAACACAACATGATGGTGTTATGGTTACTGCCACAACAGATTGTTATGCCAGTACATCAGATAGTTGACCGTGATTTGAAAATGTTCGTTATTATAGAGTTTTTGAGAAAATAATAATATTGGATTATTACTCCCATGAAAGATTCACAATGATGAAATGCCATTGGTTTTATTCTTTCACGAGACATGGCACATTTATTGATGATTATGGATTTCGAGTAATTAATATGACCCGAACACTTGCTATCGAAGTACCATATGTGTTTTAATCAATGGCTAAACAAGTTTTTTATGTCAAAGAACAACTTTGACCTGAATTTGGTGTCATAGTTAAAGTAATTCCAATACATATTTTTGATGATGGTGATGATGGAATTGACACTGTCCCTAGTGCCATTGGAACCAATCCATTTATTTCTTTTGATGAATCAAATAGCTCAATTGTTAGAGTTGATTGTGAACCTGAAGTTGTGGTTGAAAATATATAAAATCATTCATCCATGTTCTCAATTCTTTTGGTTTACCTCGAGTTGGGTTGTTAAGGTTTGTAATATTCAAATTGATATAGTATTGATTACAAATATGTTTTATCTGACTTGACTGTCATGTGAATTTTTAATGTTTATTGGTTGCAGTTTTATTTGAATTGCATTTTCTAATATGGAATTGAACTGTATTCAATCATAGTCAAACCATATTTCTAACTTGGTGAACATTACAAATTGTATGATTTATTAAATCCATTCAAGATCTTCTAAAACAATTGATAGCTGACTTGACCGTTATGTGAATTTTCAATGTTTATTGGTTGCAGTTTTATTTGAATTTCATTTTCTAATTTGGAATTGAACTGTATTCAAAAATAGTCAAACAATTTTTCTAGCATGGTGAACATTACAACATGTATGATTTATTAAATACATTCAAGCTCTTCTAAAACAAGTGATAGATTAATTGACCATTATGTGAATTTTCAATGTTTTTTGGTTGTAGTTTTATTTGAATTTTCTTTTTCTAATTTGGAATTGAGCTGTATTCAAACATAGTCAAACAATATTACTAACTTGGTGAACATTACAACTTTTATGATATATTAAATCCATTCAAGCTCTTATAAAACAATTGATAGCTAAATTTCTAATGAATCCCCCTATTTTCTCATATATTAAGTTTTTTGGGTTACACATTAGTTTTATTTTTCTAATTAATGACATATTTGTTTTCAAAATGAAGGAAATGAAGCCAATTGAAGAGAGATGAAGGAAAACATTAACTTGCATACGGAAAACCGACCAAATGTATTTGGATTGTGTCGATACATTAGCACAATGATCCATGTGTCATATGTGATGTGTAAGAGTCAACCCTGCCTCAATCAGATGTGCGGTGTGGCCACCACCACTCAAAGTGTCTGTCTTTTGTTTCAAAAGGACGTCATTTTAATTGAAAACATCTTCTAGCATATGGAAAACTGACCAAAATTATTTGGATTGTGTTGATACATTAGAACAACAATCCATGGGTCATATGTGACGTGTACGAGTCAACCCCGCCTTAATCTGAGGCACAATGTTTCCAGAATCACTCTAAGTGGCTATCTTTTGCTTAAAATGGACATCAATTTTAGTACATATAGAAAACCGACCAAATTCATTTGGATTCCATTGAAACATTAGGAGGACGATCCATGGGTCATATGTGATGTGTACGAGTCAACTCTGCCTCAATCCGATGCGTGGTGTGGCCGACACCACTCAAAGTGTCTTCCTTTTGTTTCAAAAGTATGTCATTTTAATTGAAAAACATGAACTGGCATACAAAAAACCAACCAAATGCATTTTTATTGTGTCGATACATTAGAAAAACGATCCATGGGTCCTATGTGACGTGTACGAGTGAACTCCACATCAATCTGAGGCATGGTGTGGCCACCACCACTCAATGTGTCTGTCTTTTATGTCAAAAGGATGCCATTTTAATTGAAAAACATCAACTCGAATACGGAAAACCAACCAAACGAATTCAGATTGTCTCGATACATTATCACAACGATCCATGGGTCATATGTGACGTGTTTGAGTTAACTTCGCCTTAATCTGAGACACAGTGTGGCCGAAATAACTCGAAGTGGATCTCTTTTTCTTAAAGTGGACAAAAATTTAAGTACATAAAGAAAATTGACAAAACACATTCTGTTTCAACTGAAACTTTAGGAGAACGATCCATGGGTTATATGTGATGTGTAAGAGTCAACTCCGCCTCAATCTGAGGCACAATGTGGCTGGCACCACTCAATGTGTCTGCCTTTTGTTTCAAAAGTATGTCATTTTAATTTGAAAACATCAACTGGCATATGGAAAACCGATCAAATGCATTCAGATTGTGTCGATACATTAGAACAATGATCCATGGGTCATATGTGATGTGTACGAGTGAACCCTGCCTCAATCCAAGGCATGGTTTGGTCACCACCACTCAAAGTGTCTGTCTTTTGTTTCAAAAGGACATCATTTAAAGATAAAAACATCAACTGTCATACGGAAAACCAAACAAATGCATTCAGATTGTGTCGATACTTTAGAACAACGATACATGGATCATATGTGACATGTATAAGTCAACCCCGCCTTAATATGAGGCATGGTGTGGTCGGAATCACTCTAAGTGGCTCTCTTTTGCTTAAAATGGACAACAATGTAAGTAGATACAGAAAATAGACCAAACGCAATCGGTTTCCATTGAATATTTAGGAGAACGATCCATCGGTCATATTTGATGTGTACGAGTCAACTCTATCTCAATATGAGGCATGGTGTGGCCGACACCACTCAACGTGTCTACCTTTTGTTTCAAAAGTACGTCATTTTATTTGAAAAACAGCAACTGGCATACAGAAAACTGATCAAACGCATTCGGATTGTGTCGACACATTAGAAATACAATACATGGGTCATATGTGACGTGTACGAGTAAACCCCGCCTCAATCCGAGGCGTAGTGTGGCCGCCACCAATCAAAGTGTATGTCTTTTGTTTCAAAAGGACATAATTTGAAGTGAAAAACATCAACTGGCATACAGAAAACTGACCAACCACATTCGGATTGTGTATAGACTTTAGCACAACGATCCATGGGTCATATGTGACGTTTACGAGTCAACCCTGCCTTAATTTGAGGCACGTTGGGGCCGGAATCACTCTACGTGGCTCTCTTTTTCTTAAATTGGACAACAATTTATGTACATACGGAAAACTGACCAAACGCATTTGGTTTCCATTGAAACATTAGGAGAACAATCCATGGGTCATATGTTATGTGTAAGAGTCAACGCCGCCTCAATCCGTGGCACGGTGTGGTCGACACCACTCAAAGTGTCTGCCTTTTGTTTCAATAGTACGTCAATTTAATTGAAAAACAACAACTCGCATACAGAAAACATACCAAACACATTCGGATTGTGTCGATACATTATCAAAACGATCCATGTGTCATATGTGACGTGTACGAGTCTACCCCGCCTCAATCTGAGGCACGATGTGTCGTCACCACTCAAAGTGTCAGCCTTTTGTTTCAAAATGATGTCATTTTAATTGAAAAACACCAACTGGCATACGGAAAACAGACCAAATGCATTCGTATTGTGTCGATACATTAGAACAACGATCCATGGGTCATATGTGACGTGTATGTGTCAACCCCGCCTCAATCTGAGGTGTGGTGTGGCCGCCACCACTAAAAGTGTCTGTCTTTTGTTTCAAAAGGACGTCATTTGAAGTGAAAAACATCAACTGGCATACGGAAAACAGAACAAACACATTCATATTGTGTCGATACTTTAGTAAAAAGATACATGTGTCATATGTGATGTTAAAGAGTCAACCTCGCCTTAATATGAGGCATGGTGTGACCGGAATCACTCTATGTGCCCCTCTTTTACTTAAAATGCACAACAATTTAAGTGCATATAGAAAACCGATCAAACACATTCGGTTTCCATTGATACTTTAGGAGAACGATCCTTGGGTAATATGTGACATGCATGACTCAACTCTGCCTCAATCTGAGGTGCAGTGTGGCTAGCACCACTCAAAGTGTCTACCTTTTGTTTCAAAAGTACGTCATTTTAATTGAAAAACATCAACTAGAATACGGAAAACTGACCAAACACATTCGGATTGTTTCGATACGTTAGCACAATGATCCATGGGTCATATGTGACGTGTACGAGTCAACCCATCCTCAATCCGAGGCATGGTGTGGCCGCCACCACTCAATGTTTCTGTAATTTGTTTCAAAAGGACATCATTTGAAATGAAAAACATCAACTGGCATACAGAAAAGTGACCAAACACATTCAGATTGTGTCGATACATTATAACAACAATCCGTGGGTCATATGAGACGTTTACGAGTCAATCCCGCCTTAATCAAAAGAACTGTGTGGCCGGAATCACTCTAAGTGGCTCTCTTTTGATTAAAATGGACAACAATTTATGTACATATGGAAAACCGACCAAGTGCATTCTGTTTCCATTGAAACACTATGAGAAAGATCCATGGGTCGTATGTGACATGTATGAGTAAACTCCGCCTCAATCCGAGGCACGGCTTGGATGGAACCACTCAAAGTGTCTGCCTTTTATTTCAAAAGTACGTCATTTAAATTGAAAAACATCAACTGGCATACGTAAAACCATCCAAACGCATTCATGTTGTGTCGATACATTAGAACAACGATTCATGGTTCATATGTGATGTGTACGAGTCATCCCCGCCTCAATCCGAGGCGCAGTGTGGCTTCCACCACTCAAAGTGTCTGTCTTTTGTTTCAAAAGGGCGTCATTTAAAGTGAAAAACATCAACTGGCATATGGAAAACCAACCAGAAACATTTGTTTTGTGTCGATACTTTAGAAAAATGAACCATGGGACATATGTGACATATACGAGTCAACCCCGCATTAATATAAGGCATTGTGTGGCCGAAATGTCTCTAAGTGGCTCTCTTTTTCTTAAAATGGACAACAATTTAAGTACATACAGGAAACTGACCAAACTCATTCAGTATCCATTGATACTTTAGGAGAACAATCCATGTGTCATATGTGACATGTATGAGTCAACGCTGCCTCAATCCGAGGTGCGGTGTGGCCGGTACCACTCAATGTGTCTGCCTTTTGTTTCAAAAGAATGTCTTGTTAATTGAAAACCATGAACTGGCATATGGAAAACCGACCAAATGCATTCGGATTGTGTCGATACATTAGCACAACCATCCATGGGGCATATGTGATGTGTACGAGTAAACCTAGCCTCAATCCAAGGCTCGGTGTGGCCAGTAACACTCCAGGTGTATGTATTATGATTAAAATGGACATTATTTCATGTAAAAATATATTGTATACAAAAAACCGATCAAATTTTGAATTGGATTCCGGATTCCACATATAATTGTCATCTAAATTTTAAATAGAATTCTAAGTGAATTATTTATGTTTATAATTAAATTATGAATTATAATTTAATTACGGATTTGTATAGTTCCACCATTATATGCTAAATGTGTATGGATTTGTTCTCTATATATAGGTGTTAGTTGGTTATTGCATGTACAATAATTGTATATGTATGTATTAGTTTATTGAAGGTACAATAATTGGATTGAAAATGAGAGGGAACCCAAAAAATGAGACTTGGTGGGAAAATTGGAGAGCTGGTTGCAAATTGGGGAGCTGTTGGGAAAATTGCAGAGCTGCTGTGCAATTTGCCTAGCAGAGGCTATGCCAACGGTTCAAAACCATTGGGATATAATTTCTAGTCTATGTTTTACAAACAATTCATAAAACCATTGGTAAAACACTTTTCTCAATAGTTCTAAACCATTGGGAAATAGGTTATTTTGGGGTTTTCCCAACGGTTATGAAAATAATTGGGAAAAACATATTAATTTTCAGCTTTACCCCAACAGTTGTAAACTGTTGGGATATGGTAATTTTTCTCCACCCTATCCCAACAGTTCACTGTAAATCATTGGGAAATGTTTTTCCCAACGGCTTACTTCCCTACGGTTTGTAGAACTGTTGGTCTAACATACACCAACGGTTCTGCAGCCTTTACCAATGGTTCTAAAACATTGGGATATCCTGTATTTCTAGTATATCATGTTAATGTCTCATTCTTACATAGGTTATCATATCTGATGGATGTAGACAACTCTACCTACAAAAATATACTCATTCCTATGTTTTAACTATCATTCATCTCATGTTTCCGTTCCAATGGATAGGTATGTTTTTAAATAGAAAATATCAGCACGAAATTTCATCCTCTTTCAAACTAGAAGGGTCCCGGTGAACTAAAATGATGTCCTGAGAGATTTAAAATATTTTCATTATAAGAATAATACGTAATAATATAATGGTTTCATGTTTTTGAATGATTTAAAATAAATGAAGCTTCACAAAACAAAATCATGTTCTTATCATGATCAGAGCTTTTCTTGAGATGGCATCATGTAATGAAGGGTATAAGATTCAACGGTTTCACAAGATCACATTCTAGGATCACTTGAAACCACAATGGATTATTATTAGAGAATCTTCAATGTATAAATGTGAATAAAATCTATAAATGATGACTTTTTCTTGCGATGAAACATATTTGTAATATTCATATGATGATTTAATTATTTCAACATAGCTTTACATGCTTTTCATAATTTTATCTCATTATCCTTAGAATCTATGGTGATAGATTCATGTCCTTTATATGATCTAACTCCCATGATGTATCACTTATTCAAAAGACATCATTAACACTATCTAGCCTGTATATTTATTTTTTATAGCCCCATTGATCAGGAATATGATAGCTAATTAAAATGAAAATACATCTACTAGTGGATTCATGGGTTTAAAATATGTAAAAGGCATAATACTCTTTAAAAGGAAACAAACATGTTTTTTTAGGTGAAACATTTAATAGATACAATGTTATTGTGATCATCTACATTTTATCCCATGATCCTTGAAACTATTTAAATATCATCAGGAAAATCACATGATTAGTTTCAGTCAATCAACATGTAGTAGTATCAAATACTTCATAGAATTTTATAGCGTTCAATGCTCATACATTATAATACGATCGATATTTGAAGGAAGGGGAACATGGCCATTTTAGATATCTAATGGCTTTGTGATCATGATCATGGATTCATGATGGACAATATCCAAATTGAATCACCTGAGGGATTTATGTGATTTATGATGGTGTTCATGAGATATCACAAGTGATCATTTGAATGTATCAATACATCATTTGATGTTCCCACATTGGATCAGTGATTTTCTCCATTAAATTCTGTGATCCATTCTGCATCATCTGATGACATCACATGGTGGACTCCTCAGCTTCATGTGATCACTTATATTCTTTAAAGTAGTTAAATTCATGAAAAATGATGTTGTAAACATTATGTTGGGATGTAAAACATGTTCTTCAACGTATCAGTTTGATCATGAGTTTAATCAGGCAAAAGGGGTTGAGTGTATATCAGTTTTATCCTAACCATTAACCAACTACATCAGGGAGTTTTCATGTTAAGTATTAGATATCAACTTAGGGTGAGATCGATCATGTCATTTGGTCTGATTATATGACATCGGTTATATACATATTTTTTATGATGTTGGAAGAATAACACATTTAATCCTCTTCCCACATCATTTCTTTATATGGAAATTACATGAATAATAAAAATTATAATTTAGTATGTTCATCAAGATGACATATTTGTTCAATATCCCCAACACTACACCCGCACCTTCAACATCCACACCACACCCAACATGAATTCATATGAACAGGTTGCATGATTTGTGTTCACTTTTCCCACCACTAGCTGGTCATATGATCATCCAACTCCTTATTGGAATTATGGTTGGTAATTTTAGCTCTTAGTGTGTTGTTTATGTGACTCCCACCTGTTTCCCTAGTTTATTAGGTTATATATATAGTTTTAGATGGAAATTTCTTTTTCTAAAGGACTACAAGAAATTATTAAGAATCAAATATAATTATATTTCAATAAATAAGGGCCATAATATTCACCGGTATAAAAATAATCCCAATAGAAATCATTTACTCTAAATTTATAAATAATTAATGTCTAACATGAAAATTATATTAATATTTTTTATATATCCTTTAAACTTTTTGAATATCATATTGAGAATTTATTAGTGCATTGTTATGGGTGAAAATCACTCACCAACCAATCAAATATGATTAAATCAGAACAAGATAAATCAAATTCTACTGTTAACCTAGATCAATATTCTTGTGAACTTATCCATATGATGAGCTTTGATTTTTGAAACCAATCAGGGCTACTAATAGTGTTTTTCCGAGGTATTTCAAGAACCACAAAGAGGAAAATTTGAAATAAAGGTTCCTTGGTTTTCAAACAGGATATACATTATATTTTCAAAATCTATTATCATCCCATGTCATTGGGTATCCCATAAGAATATGTGAGTCTTGAGACATAGTTATTCTAAACTTAAAACACAAAAAAAATATAGTGATAAAAATGGGATTGGGATGGAATGTAATTTTGTTACTATATGCAAGATAAGGAAGTTGGATGTTGATACATATCCAAATATAGTTGGAGTCAATACTTATGTAGTAATCAGAGGAAATAATCCTATGTAGATGTAGATCATATAGAGGGAAGATTAAATCCTGAATAATGAACACTATAAGGAAAAATCCTTTTTAGATCTAGCCCATACATAAGAAAGGGGATATATTTTCCATGTGAAAAATCTTATTTAGTAATCCATGCTTTAGTGGGGAAGCTAAATCAATCTAGGTCATGTTTTAAATTTTATGCAATATTGAAAATTTCACTCTTAAAAGAATATTTTCTTTTATTATTTAACATGCCATTTGTAGTTTCAAGACAATATGGGACTAGGTACCATAAGAAGGGTCCCAATGAATGGAAAATTATCTAATTTGTTTCCTAATCCAGTTTACCTAAAGGGCATAGATTATATTTTTCATGGCCTATATGGTATTCCCTGTAAATATTATATGTAATATATAATCATCCTACCTTATAATTAATCTACCGAGGGAGAGGATTAGTCAGTATGGACTCATTTTTTCTGAGGATGAATTTATGTGTTTTCATATGGAAAATTATTAGGCCTGTTCTGTTTCATAAGTTCTCAGGGTTTCTTATATCACCCAATGTGTGTGTCCATTTAATAGAGACCCTAATTATTCCCATATAGAACTTATTTGGGTTTGAAAAAGGAATGTTGTGCATGTATTTAAATTGGATGTTACTGTAATGAAAATCTGACCACTACTGTGATGTAGTTCAGCGTATTACAAATAGGATTCCATGTTTCTATTTTAGGGGATTTGAGAATGCAATGAATATTATTTTTTATTATGGATGTTTATTTATGAATTTCTTATAACCCAAAAATTGTTGATGAGATAATTCTTAATGAGCGTTAATGAAGGTTTTAGCCATCTTGCATACTTTTGTAGATGATGAATGGTGTGTATTCATAAAGGGTACATATAACTCACATTCTTGATTTGAAAATTAACTATGGGTATTCATGAAGGGTCTATACACCCTTAAAATATCTCAAATAATAAAGGATTGGTATTCATGATGGTTTTGGACAACCTACTTCTATTAAAAAGTGATGAATAATGGGTATTCATGAAGGGTTCTAACACCCTAAAAATTTTAATAGATAATGAAGGATGAGTATTCATGATGGGTTCAAAAACACCACATTATATATTAGATGGTTATGGATAGGTTTTCATGAAGGGTTTATGTACCCTATAACTATGATGAGATGTGGTTAGTTGTTTGATGATGTCGTGTGAAACATATTACACCAAGTAAGATATATGAATTATACGATATGTAAATATTATCATATTAATATCTAATTCAACATGATGTGGTAAAATGTGGGTACAATTCTGAAATTTATAATGAAACAAGGCCACATCCCACATATTCACGACAATAATTCCAAGATTTATGCAGTGACTCACCTTTAGGATAAGAACATCCCCTAGAATAATTATATTTTTAATTTTGATATTTTCTAGAGAATTGTAATGTAGTCCCTTAATGATTATAAATTCCTTGTTAATATTTATCAATAAGGATAAATATAGAGCACATGATCACATAGTCCGTGGGGTTCTAGGAGAAGGTATCCTATTGATGGTTTGGTTTCTGTTAAATAAAATATCATAGGGAAAATTATGTTTCATGCAATATCAATTATTTATTGATTATTTAGTTGATTTTTTGTGACAAGATGACGGGAATAAATATGATAGAGAATAAAGTTTTTTATTCTATCCTTGATGATGGGTATAATACATCATCTAATAATGTCAAGGATGTAAAAAATCATTGAATAGTATGGATATTGGAAGGATAAACTAGGATTCAAGAATTTTTTTGTTCCCTGAAAATATTGAATTATAGATAACTGTCAACCACTAGTAATGTTGAAAATTAGAATCACAAGTAGTTTGGGAAATTAATCAATGATTAAATTGGGACCTTCCATTCAGTACCAAAACATCCACATGGAATAATGTCATTAGCACTATTTTATTCGCCATCAAATCGTTTGGTACTCTTTCAAACCACTCAACCATCTTGGAAATATACTATAGTGGAACCCCAATATAAATGGAAGTAGGTTATTGTATTTTTAGATAAGCGTATCAAATAAATGGATTTTTGAATTTCATTATAGAAATCAAAGTTTTTAATGTGGTTAGTGGAAAACAAAATATTTAAAGAGGGTTCTAGAATAGTAAAATTTTTATTATAGTGTATTAAACAAATTATAATTTCATGGGGTTATGGTAAATCATCACTATTACTTTTCATGGAATAGGGGATCTAGTAAAAAATAACTATACTTCTACTAGGGCCAAAATATGGATCATATGAAAAGTGTTCCATTTTTTGTTTAAAATATATCTTTTTTGTATAATGTAGACATATATTTATATATATGTAATAATAGAATTTTAATTCTATTACACCACCATTTATTTTTATTCATCATATATAATTTTATGTATATTTTAGTAACATTTTAGGGTCCTTAATTTTAGTCCATAAAAGGATAATGTTTGATGTCATAAAACGTCTACCACACTAAATATGATCTACATACTTGATGCACAAGGGCCTGGTATCATTGGAATTTTCAACATTTGATTAATTATGAATATAAAAAATTGAAATCCTCAAGAAATAACTTTGATTATGATATTATGATGTCTTAAATCACAGTTCATGGTTCATGGGTCATGATTAAGGCTGTTGGAAAATCATTCTAAGGATGATCATGAATTACACTATCTTTTCAATTTACACTATAATGATATAAAGGATCGAATAGATTATAAGTCCCTTCATGAAGGGGGCATATTCTTATAGTTAATGGTATTAAAACCCTTATTCATATATATATCATAAATTGGCAACCAATTGGATCTTTACCCCTTTACAAGGGCCATAAATGGTTTGGGGAAAGCCACAGTGCTCTTGAAAAAATGTGTCATATGTAGATTGGGATTCTTAACAGATGATGAATAAATACCACACTATTGTTGACCTAGGTGAGTATCTTTTTTCCATTGATAAGTAGTCATTATGGATGATATTCTGTAATAATAAATGTTGTGTAGTGGGTACATGCCTTCTATGCAGATTAATGTCTCGTGGTGATGAATTAATTATTTTTCATTTTTACACCATTTCAATAGAAAGTTGTATTTTTTTTATTTTATTACACATGGTATGGATGTGGGAAATGATTTGAAATAATTCATGATATCTTTAATGACACCCAACACTAGTTTAGTGAACTCTAATAGCAGTGTCATTCATTTCCTTGTATAATCACAAATGTGGGTAGCCATATTCATGAGTCTATAATATGTAGATCTATCTCATATGAATAAAATCCACACATTGATCATATTATAATGAGGTTAATATAGTGTGTATGTCTCAAAATTCATTTTTTATTTTATGACCTTTTAGTGTTGGTCAAATAATAGGGTCATGTGATATTTCTATGGTTAGGCTTCCCAATGTTTCCCAATGCATTTTGAAAGGGAATAATCAATTCCATTGTTTTTTAATATTATTAGATCCCTATATGTTGATCTGACTTATAATTTAAATGTGGAAGGATGAACACATTTTATGTTTTTTGTAGTTTTCCCTAGGTTTGTGAAATTTAGAGATTTATTATGTATCATGTAACAATAGAATTAAAGCCACAAATAGTTCTTTTTGAATACCCACATATATCAAACTCTTGTGTCAGAATAGGGTATTAATTTTTAAAGATATAAAAAAGTATTTTTATAGCCTAATCACCATGGATCTACATCACATGATAGAAATATGAATCAATCATTACTAAAGTGCAGCAATATCAGGGATGTGAATTATTTAATTATATTTTTAACCACTATATTTATAGGGATATTTAGATTAAAATTTCAAACCAATCATGTTGAAACGTAGTATAATTACTACTGTGTAACCATTTGTTATATGAAATAATAAACTTGTATTTCTCGAAAATTTAAGGGTCTCTTTATATAGATATGATTCCAAGGTTATGAGAGGGGAAGTTTCCTCTGAAAGGGAGATCACACAATATATTTTGGATGCACGATCTATTGTTGTTAATATAGATAATAAGGTGACGTTATCCTATATATGGATATGATTTCATGGGTGGGTGAATTTTCACAGTATCTAGAATAGTAGATGTTGGAATCAATCAATATGGATCAAACAAATTGGGTGGTAGTCACAGTGGTAATCATATGGATGGAACCAAGAAATAATACTTAAGTGTAACTATGTATCCTAAGAGGCTGAGAATAATTCCCCACATAGTTAATTCGAGATAAATATCCTAGTAAATATGAATCACACACACAATGATAAGGGTTTTTTTTAAAATTTTCTATTTTTGTTAAGCTACCATTGAGGGTAGGAGATATCATTACATACATCATCATGGGGAGTGGATTTGGAAAATTATAAAATTTTTATTAATGAGGGAGAAACTTTTATTTATTTATTTTATTGAAATTCGTGGATAGAGATTGCTAATAATTCTCTTACATCACTAGGTATATTATAGGAATGAGAATTGGGCCATATTCAATCACTACTAGAAAAACAGGTATTTGCGACTGGTCATTTGCGACGGGATCCCATCACAAATGGCTTGTTGCGACGGGGGCCCGTCGCAAATGGCCCATTGCTGAAAACGGCGTCGCAACAACACTTATTTGCGACGGGCCCGTCGCTAAAACCCTTTTTTGCGACGGGTATTCTTCCTGTCGCAAATAGTACTCCGTATATTTTTAAAAAACTTTTAAAATAGTTTTTACGACGGGTCTCGTCGCAAATACCTGTTGCGACGGGCCCATCGCAAAAACTATTTGCGACGGGCCCGTCGCATAAACTAATTTTTTTATAAAAATAAAAAACTATTAATAAATATAATAATAAAACTATTTGCGACAGGACCCATCGCAATACTATTTGTGACGGGCATAGCATACCGTCGCAAATACTATAAAAAAATAAAAAAAATAAATTATTAATAAATTATTTTAATTAATAAAATATTTATCCAATTATAATTCAAAAATAAAAAAAATAAAATAATAATAAATGATTTTAATTAATATAATAATAGAATTATAATTCCCAAATAAAAATAATAAAATATTTTAATTAATATAATAATAATAGAATTATAATTCAAGAATAAAAAATAATAGAATATTAATAAATGATTTAATTAATATAATAATATTAGAATTATAATTCATAAAAAAAATATAAATATATTATTTTATTTAATATAAAAATAATAGAATTATTTTACATTCAAATATTAAAATAATTCAAGTAAAAAAAATATAATTAAATAATAATATTATAAAATTTTAATATATATATATAATTTAATATTATAAAATATAAATAATTTTATTATTCATATTAATATTGTTATTTAAAAATATAATATTATTAATATTTTATAATGATAAAGAAACTACGAATAGAAAAAAAAATCATATTTTGATTTCACAAATTTTATAACATAAATACAAACTCTAATCTGAAAGAGGGGGGGAGGTGGCGGATCTGCAGATGGTGGTGGAGGAAACTCCATCCCTAAAGCATTAGTGAGTCGGCGCATGTACTCCATCTGCTCCTGATGCTGCTGCTGCCACCGACTCGTCTGCTCCTCGTACAGCTGCTACTGGCGTCGACGTTCCTCCTCATGCTGCTGACGCATCTGCACCTGTTCCTGTCGGAGACTCTCTATCAGTGCAGTCTGAGATTCCAATTGATCCTCATACTGTGTAGTAGAAGAAGATGCACGAGCTCCTCTCGAGCTGGACGCCGACATCGCAGCACTGCCATAATAATGTCCGGGAGTCAGAGAGCCGATACCAACTACCCGGCCCTTCTCGAAGGCATACTGGGTGCCCTGCATCCATGCCGCCTCATCAAACTGACGGCTAGTGGTCTGATCTGATGACTCGGCCTGACACTCAGGCCGGGCCTGTGACGCTGCGGCCTCATATGACTCTCGTAGTTGCAATTTAAAATTAAAATTGTGAATATATTATATGCAGATAATTTTTAAACATGAAAACAAATAATACTGACCACGATGTGATGCTGACGATCACCTCTGTGCTCCATAGTAGCAGGATCAATATACATCCTCTGATATACGTCGTATTCCGTAATATCGGGGTTCTCGACAGCTTATAAGAATAAAAAATAAACTGTTAATATTTATAGTTATATAAAATATTTATAAATAATGTATCTACCAGATGCTATCTATGAGTACTGAAAGAACGTCTCCCAGCTCAATGAGTCACCTCCTGTCTCCCCCTATTCTGCCTCCCCACCGATGATCTCCTCTGAAAGGCACCACTCAACCAGTGCGCACATAATCCATCCCATACATGGGATGAAATGTACTCTGGTTGGTGTGCTCTATATGACTCGTCAAAATCTGACACTCCTTCTTTCTTCATGGCAGCTTTTCTTAACTTGTGCAAAAACTGATGAAGGCGATCACGCATGGCCACCTCCCATGCCTCGTGGATGGCGTCACGCATGGTATCCTTGATCGGATACCATAATCCCTACAAATAAATCAAAATATCAAGTTATAAATGAAATAATTTTCAAAATAAAAATTATTTATTTACGTACGTACCAACCAATGGCCGAACATGGCCTGCTGCACATCAATGGGAATCTACTCCCATGTGGTCCAAGGCTGATAGAAATAGTTGGGAAAAATAGCGATGCCCTGTCCGACTGCTATATGCGAAAAACTGTTAAAATAATATACATTTATTATGTGAATAGATTAATGAAATCTTAGTCAAATCCACATGTTATCAAACAGTTTATCACACCTCCGTGTGCGTGGATCAAACCCAAGACATGGACGTCACTCGGGGATGGGGTCAGGAATCATCAATCGTGCAAGACTGCACCCCCTCCGTGTACTCCCAGGAGCTCCTGCAGGCCGAGGGTCATCTTCCAGCAACTCATCTGCATCGAAAGGCAGGTAAGCATCCACCAACTCACGAAATGTGGCGTCGTCCATCTGAAACAGAAAATGTTAATGTTAGAAAATAATTTATAATTACTATTATATATACATATATACATATTATGATTTTATATAAATACCATAGAATTCTATCAGTGTCCATCTTCATCGTCATCTTCATATATGTCAATGTCGTCTTCATATTCCTCTTCAACATCATCGATATCCATTCGAGTTACAGTTGCTTCATCTCTTACCATTTCAAATTCATATGTGACATCAATAACATCATCATCATCACCGGCTCTTAAATGTGGGGTGTCGTCATCGATACTCATGTCTCTTTGTAAAAAAGATTGATTTTGAGTACGCACTTGAAAAACATCAATTCTTTGCACATCAGTGAAAGCACATTCACTTTGACTAAACTGATTGTCTCGAATTTTGATTTTTATTTCACTCCACTAATCAGTCAAGTCTCTTGATGTAGCACAGTACTTTGCGTAATAAACTTGATATGCTTGTTGAGCCAATAAGAATGGTTCATTTACTGCGAGAACACTTTTACATTTAATATCGATGATTCCATGAGTCGAATGAACACGCATGCCTCTCTCTATATCCAACCACCGACATCTGAACATGGTTATGTAATTTTGTCCAAGATAACAGAGTTCAATGATTTCATCACATATTCCATAAAAGTCAACTTCATTTTCTCGATGATGAGATCCTCTCAAGCTAACTCCACTGTTTATTTTTTTTTCGATTCCCCATATGCATGTGTGTGGAATCAAAATCCATTCACCACATATGCATTATAAGTTTTAACAATATTGGAAGGTGGGTTACTCAATACACACAGCCGTTTGTCAATTTTATCAGCATGTCGAGACACCTGAAAATTTGTGAAATAATTATCAATATAGTAAACTATACATTGAATGGGTTTCTAATTATTGGTAATTATTATTAATTATTACTAATTATTACTAATTATTACTAATTATTATTAATTATTACTAATTATTACTAATTATTACTTATTATTACTAATTATTACTAATTATTGGAAATTATTACTAATTATTACCAATTATTGGTAATTAATACTAATTATTGGTAATTATTACTAATTATTGGTAATTATTGTTAATTATTACTAATTATTGTTAATTATTACGAATTATTGGTAATTATTGGTAATTATTACTAATTATTACTAATTATTACTAATTATTCGTAATTATTACTAATTATTCGTAATTATTATTAATTACTACTAATTATTCCTAATTATTCTTAATTATTGTTAATTATTACTAATTATTGTTAATTATTACTAATTATAACTAATTATTACTAATTATTACTAATTATTGGTAATTATTACTAATTATTACTAATTATTACTAATTATTGGTAATTATTGGTAATTATTGGTAATTATTGGTAATTATTACTAATTATTGGTAATTATTACTAATTATTGGTAATTATTGATAATTATTACTAATTATTGGTAATTATTGTTAATTATTGGTAATTATTAGTAATTATTACTAATTAATACTAATTATTGGTAATTATTGATAATTATTACTAATTATTGATAATTATTACTAATTATTGGTAATTATTACTAATTATTACTAATTATTACCAATTATTGGTAATTATTACTAATTATTACCAATTATTGGTAATTATTACTAATTATCACTAATTATTACCAATTATTGGTAATTATTAGGAATTATTACCAATTATTGGTAATTATTGGTAATTAATACTAATTATTGGTAATTATTGGTAATTATTGGTAATTATTTGTAATTATTGGTAAGTATTGGTAATTATTACTAAGTATTGGTAATTATTACCAATTATTGTTAATTATTACTAATTATTGTTAATTATTACGAATTATTGGTAATTATTACTAATTATTGGTAATTATTACTAATTATTGGTAATTATTACGAATTATTGGTAATTATTACTAATTATTGGTAATTATTACTAATTATTGGTAATTATTACTAATTATTGGTAATTATTACTAATTATTGGTAATTATTACTAATTATTACTAATTATTGGTAATTAGTACTAATTATTGGTAATTATTACTAATTAGTACTAATTATTGGTAGTTATTACTAAATATTGGTAGTTATTACTAATTATTGGTAGTTATTACTAATTATTGGTAGTTATTACTAATTATTGGTACTTGTTACTAATACATGGTAATTATTACTAATTATTTCTAATTATTACAAATTATTGGAAATTATTACTAATTATTGGTAATTATTACCAATTATTGGTATTTGTTACTAATTATTGGTAATTATTACTAATTATTGGTAATTATTACTAATTATTGGTAATTATTACTAATTATTGGTAATTATTACTAATTATTACCAATTATTACTAATTATTATTAATTATTACTAATTATAACCAATTATTGGTAATTATTGGTAAATAATACTAATTATTGGTAATTATTACGAATTATTGGTAATTATTGTTAATTATTGGTAATTATTGGTAATTATTGGTAATTATTGGTAATTATTGGTAATTATTATTAATTATTGGTAATTATTACTAATTATTGTTAATTATTACTAATTATTTTTAATTATTACGAATTATTACGAATTATTACTAATTATTACGAATTATTAATAATTATTACGAAATATTACTAATTATTGGCAATTATTACTAATTATTGTTAATTATTATGAATTATTACGAATTATTACTAATTATTACGAATTATTACTAATTATTACAAATTATTACTAATTATTATGAATTATTACTAATTATTGGTAATTATTACTAATTATTGGTAATTATAACTAATTATTGGTAATTATTACTAATTATATGTAATTATTACTAATTATAGGTAATTATTACTAATTATTACTAATTATTAGTAATTATTACTAATTATTGGTAATTATTACTAATTAGTACTACTTAATGATAATTATTACTAATTATTGGTAGTTATTACTAATTATTGGTTGTTATTACTAATTATTGGTAGTTATTACTAATTAGTAGTAATTAAATGAATAATTACCAATAATTAGGAATAATTACCAATAATTAGGAATAAATACCAATAATTACGAATAATAACATTATTAGTATATTTTATTAATAATAGTAAAATAATATAATTTTAAAATTTATATACAATTCTCCTTTCATCTGTGTGTTTTCAATCTCCACATACAAATAATACATGTGGACACAGCAAACACACAGATGAAAAGAGAATTGTATATATATAAAAATTATATTATTTTAATATTAATAATAAAATATACTAATAATTTAATAATGTTATTATTCCTAATTATTAATATTTATTACTAATTATTAAAAATTATTACTAATTTTTCCTAATTAGTATTAACTATGAACAATACTAATAATTTAAATTTATTAAGTAACAAAAAAATGTAAACATAATTAAATTACAACTAATTAAGAATAATTAAAACTAATAAAAAATTAAAAATAAATATTAATTTAAAATGAAAATAAATACCTTGAAAATTGATCTGCTCTGATCGTTCTTCAAAACTATAATATCGACTCTGAAAAAAAAATTAAACTTGAGAAAATATGAACTTTAGAAATAAAATTTTGAGAGAAGAAGATGGAATTTGAGAATGATTTGAAAAAAACGGATGGGAGTCTTTATAGGTTAGAGTATTTGCCACGGGTCCATTTGCGATGGGAATCCCGTCGCAAATAATACTATTTGTGACGGTACCCATCGCAAATACCTTAGCCATCATTTATTACGGTCAACGGTTAAATAGTTATTTGCGACAGGTCCTGTCGCAAATAGCCATCTGCCGACACACTAGTTGCGACGGGGGAATATTCCCGTCGCAAATACCTTTTACCGCCACCGGTTATTTGCGACGGGAATATTCCCCCGTCACAAATAGGTTTCCCGCGATTTGGCGTGCAAACCGCGCCCGTCCTTTTGCGACGGGTAAAGTTATTCCGTCGCAAAAGGGTACTTATTTGCGACGGGAAAATATTCCCATCGCAAATAAGTTTTTAACAGGACTATTTGCGACGAGATTTATTCTCATCGCAAATAACCCGTTGCAAATACCCCTTTTTCCCGTAGTGAATTTTTCATGATAAGACTCCCCATGTAGATCTAGATCATATAGAAGAATGTGATATTCATATTATACCATCCCTTCGTGAGCCTCGATATCATAGTTGACATTGGTATCCTATATATATATTGGGCTCATATGTTGGGTAAGTTAATTTCTTTTTATCTTCCTATACTGAACCTCAACATCATTGCTGACTATGAGAACCTCTACAAATACCGGGCTTATAAATAGGGAAACAGAATTTTCATTTATCTTCTCTTAGTAAGAATCAAAATCATAGTTTTTTATGTGATATTATATATAGATACTACTCATATGAATGTATAATACATTTCCAAATTTAATTATAGTATGGAGATGAATCATTTATCTCTAACACATTTTTTGGATATGAATACATGCTTTAATAAATTTTATTTCGTATAGGATTATCAGAATTTCATGTAGTTTAACATCATATGACTAAGATGTTTCACCAAGATGAATGACTAACTAAAATAATTTGTTAAATCATAGGTGATATTTTAAACATTAATTGAATTGTACCATATTACCGTGTTATATTACTGATATGATAATGGGTACAATTCATATTTGTACAACATATTTTTGTATTTGAAATAAGTTAAATAGTTTGGTAATGTTACATGTATATAATTACTCAATAATATATCTATTAATGATAAATATAGGCAACTATTTACAGTTCAATGATTAGTAATAGAAGAGATCCAATATCACACATATTTAGTACAATATCTCATAGATTTTAAAGGGTCCTCTTCTTTTGCACCATATCCTCAAATATGTAAATTCTTTAAGGTATTGGGTTATTCCCCAGTGAATCCTTGCAAAGTACCATTGGATTAACACGTCCATGATACCATTTTTCTATAATTATAACGAATTTAATGGGATTCCTAGGTCATTGGGGTTCTAAGAGATATATATTTTCTTAATGAATTTCTTGTTATTTAATAGATATTGATGACATGATGTTATTTAATTGAGAACATATGATTCAAGAAGGGTTCCAAAAACCTAATGGAAATTACAATGTCTATTGTATAGATTTTAATTTATAGTAAAAAACTATCATTCTTGAGTAAAAATTCATTACAGTTGTTTATCATTTCAATTTTAAGACCTCGTATAGTGCAGTGCAGTGTCACAGTACAAGGAATTTATTCATTATTTTAATGCCATGAGACTTGGACTTGCATCCATATCATTGTATAGAACTATCATTGATCATTTTTATTGGAAAGGATTTCATGGTTTTCATGCTCATATGAGTCTTTCACAATGATAGAAACAATATAAAACAATTTTTTCTATTGAGAAATGCTATAGTGAATAATAGATAATATTTTGGTGTATTCATATTTTTATACGTGCCAGAATCAACAAAATTATTTTTTCAACAAGGGACATGGGTAGTAGTGATAAGAACTCAGGGATGACACTAAATTGTAGGAATCTATAATCAAATTTTATCTAATATTATGTAAATAAAAGATCACATATTTCATCAAAATAATGATCCCTACATAGATTAGGCTTCTCTGAAAGAATGGGGAAATGTTAAAATTAGAAATATTAATCCAATTTTTCTATTAATTTTATATTTTAGTAATTCTCATGTAGTGGAAAAATCCTGATTGGTCTGGAAAGTTAAAAACATACATTACTATATATCTCAAGGTAATGATAAAAAATCATCACATTGTTATGATATATTCTCTATATGTATATATGATTCATTCCTAGGGTAGTGGATGTTTAGTTTTTTTTATTATCCATTTGGAAGGGAAAATGATATGATATCTGGGTGCCACTATATATCCATTAATAATAGTTATCATGGTAAAAATTGTATTTATATAATAAATTTCATACACAGATCCATCTCAAATGTATAGAGGTGGATTGTTTCAATTTATATTACTCCCCAGACATAGATTTATCATCTATTCATATCTACATATCATATGATAATAAGAATCATGAAAATGAATTATATATTTATATATGTGTGTGTGTGTTTGTGTGTTATATGTAGTTTTGACACATGATTATAGAACATAGTTATGAAATCATTAATTACTAAGACATTTTTGATTGGTCTTAGAGATAATAAAATTGGTGAAATTAATCATGAAATGAAAAATATATAAAGGATGATTGTTCTCCAACTATTTGGGTAATAATTACAACATTTGAGAAAATTATCATGGGATTAAGAGTGGGCTTTTATCTGGGACTGAATTTCTTAATTTCCCAAGCTCTTAGGAATAATTACACTAACTATACAACCCTAGAATAGTCCTTGTCAAAAATAAAAAATACTCTAGGAAAAAGATCCGAGGAATTAATTTTTTATCTAGTTAATTATTTTTTGGACCCTTAATAATTCTAATAATTACCATAAAATAATATCTTATGTATTTTGATATTCACTACAGAATTACAGTAGGATTTGTTAAATATTTTTCAAACCCAAATTTCAATATGCCACAAGGGAGATCTAAAAGGAAGACAGATCACGGTATATATCAAGTTAAACATGATTATTATTAGGTAGATGAATGTGGGTGTCAAACTTGATTTAAAAAATTATGTAATATAATACGTTATAATATAGTTACCACTTGAAATGAAATGGTACAAGAATGAGATTATATAATAATTATTCGAAAATGGGTATGTTTATTGAAGAGTAACATCAATTGTATAAAAATCAAAATGAATATTTGGGTTATGGGAAATGTAAATATTGACTCATTAATGTCTATGTTAATGTTATATGAGGACTAATTTCTATATTCAGTAATTACTAATGTGGAGAGATCACATCCCACCATATTGGGGAAATCATTTCTGGATTTATGGGGGGAATCTCACATAGGAATAAAACATCCACTATAATGAATCTATTAGGAATTTTGTTATTCTGAAGGTAATCCTAGTAGGAAAATTTCAAATCTTATAGTATTTTTTTCAAATTTTATAGGTAATAAGTAAGATAACAAGTGGTCATGGTCTACGGTGTTCCAAGAGAAAGATGTAAAACCATCGAGTTTCATGTTATTAACATAGATATAAATGTTATAATATTGGTTCATGGAGATCATAAGATTAAAGAATGGTTAAATGACCTAAAAATATTTTCAAATGAAAACATTATTGAGATTATGGGATAAAACAAGAAATCCATGAGTGCATAGTTCCCTTGAGGATGAAATATTTATCTTAAAGACCTTATGTAACGCAGTTTACGATCAAGTGTTTATGATATTTTAATTCCTTTCAACATCATGCGTCTTGGATACTTCTTTCTATTTAATGCAATTCATCATGAATGTGGTTCCCAGTTATAAAGTAGAACACACATTGACCATTCTAGTCATCTTTTGTTTCCTGATTCCCTGGGATCACATCAGTTAGCTCAATATGAGAAATTAAAGAAAAAAATAAGTTAATTGATCCGGGAAAGGGTGTGTGACCTGGAATATATTTATATTATAGGAAATCACAACATTAACTTGGTTCTCATCGGGGAACGTAGTTGTTGAATATTATAACTCACAGATATGACTAAAAAGGGAAATCCAGGAATAATTATGTATTCTGTTATATTCAGAATCATTCCATGCATAGTTCATATATTGTATCCTATCATAGTTCCAACTCTTTCTCAAGGAAGGGGAATTTCATCATTTATCGTGGATGAACCCAATATTTGAGGTATTTTAAATAGTATTTATCATAGAGTAACATGAATCCTGACATACATTGTTATTAGAAACATAATTACCCACAAAAACCATTTTCCTTTGAAGGAGAGGGAATTTTTATTAGATGGTGTCTGGGAAAGGATATATTTTTGTGGAATTACATCATATGAAATTGTAAAATGAATATTAAATTACATATTTCATAGAATGGTTCTTTACATATATCCTACCCATATGCGTGAATGGGATTATTTTTTTATGTGTTGTGTCTAGGGAATATATTTCATTTCAGTATGTAACTATGTATCATTTATCCCATGTATCAATCTATATATATTTCATAGATATAATTATTTTATGTGTAGTATTGACCAAATCATAGTTTGGGGGATTTTTTTATTTTACATATTATATCTATACTAAGGATTTGAGCCCAAATAATAAATATATATCAAAGTATAACATGAATAATGAAACAATTTGTTCTCACATATGATCCAAAATTCATAAATAAATCACACATAGGTATGGTGTCAACTCATTTTCACTTTTAAAAAAATCCAGATCATGTGTTTTGAATTGATATTGAAGTGGTATCCAAAATTTAAAATGACAATAATTATAATGAAAATATGTTTTTATTCCCCGTAGCAAGGTTGAACAACCTTATGACTAGATGGGGTTGGGGGAATGTACTAAAAGAGAGAACATAAAAACCTACATTAGAAGACTTTTACAAAGATCTATATCACATTTAAGAGGGGTGGAAATCCTCATAAGGTTAAGACATGATGCATATTTTTAATGTATTGTGACCAGGACCGTGTAATTATTTTTAATATCTTGTGACTAGGATGTGATTTTGTGTACTCATCTATCTGGATAGACCCTATAAGTCACATAAAAATTTAATTTATTTCTTTTTTTTGGTTTTTCAAATTCATTTAGGGGGAACTATATATGTTTATATTTGTTGACATGAGAACATCTATATATTATTAATAATAGACAAGGAGAGGATTACATTTTTTGGGTAATATGATTCAGCTGGGTGGTTTCCATAGATGATATTTAGAATAAGATCATAATTATTTATATCTATATTCATATGATGTGTAATATAATTATTGTATAATAATTTCCCATTGATTGAATTGTTGATGGACCATTGAGATGTTTCAGATATGCATTGTATTTCCATAAGGACACTAGAATTTGGCTTATTGGGTATGTTCTGCACACCTTGAATCTAGGTCAAGATATTCAATCCTACCTTTTGTATTGAGTAGGAATATGGACACCGACATTTATGAATCTAGAGTATGTTGACTTCCATTTCTTCTATTGGTAATACAATCCCACTAAAAATAAACTTTTGGATAGTTTTTTTAAATTTACTTTTTCCCGAAGGAATATGAGTGTTCCTTTGAAGATTGATTATTCATCATTTAAATTAGATACAATGTAAGGGTCTCCAGCTATACACCATTTGATTAATGGTAATGGTTTCGTTCATTTGATAGAAGTTGGATGAGACCCATATAATTTTTCTACTTTATTGTATGCCACTATGTTTATATTAATGGAATGTGATCCTATATAGAGGCTATATCAGAAAAATTATATTAGAAATTGATTTGAATTGGTATTAGAGCCTGGTCATATGTCACCTTTTTAGTATTCTACCATCATTCATTGACAGATATTTACACATTTCATGAGGGTATTTACCAACTTATTTCACATAGACTAGTTGTCATGTGTTTATGAGACAAAATCAATTTCTTTATTTTAACAAAATATTCCAATTTTCCACCTATATTAGAGAAATTATGTGTATTTTCGTTGTATTTTTTACCCATTCATGTTGACTATGATGATATTCTAATACGGATATTAGGATAGAAATATTTGGATATCCCTGTATACTCACTAGAATATATTGATAGAGCTCCTACCCCACTATAAAATGGTATTAGTAAATTGGAAGGGTATGTGTATGAATATAGAAATATATGATCCCTATTCCTAGAATATGAAATCTAATGAATGTGATTGGATTGGGGAAATATTCCCACTCCATTCATCCCCATTCTAATAGAATATTCAAATGATCACTATGTATAGAGGTGCTGATATGTGAATACCCCATGATTATTGATTGGGATTCATAGAATTCACAATTAGATTGATAATGGTTATGGGATTGCTCAATAGTTACCACCAAAATACTTTTTTGGTATTCAGCAGTCAATGTTTTCATATAAACCCCCACCCTATGCTCTAGCTATTTCTATATCTTGGGATATTTCCATTGTTTCCACATCTGAGTGTCAAAGGATTTTATTGATTTGGTCATTTCCTCAATAGATTAATACGTGATATTTAATTTTTTTTGATATTTCTAGGATCTAGATTTTATTATATAAGTGGTGCATTCATTAGAATTCTAATTTACACATAATGTTGATGATATCTCATAAAGATTAGGATGTTGTATAGTTTACCATCCTATGACCATAACATATTTTATGTAGTTTATCATTTTACTAATAAGATGTTGATATATAATTTATCGTTACATCTCTAAGAAATTTTTAGTAAGTTTAAAACCATTCAAAAAGGATATTTTTATTTGTACTAACTTTAGTCGATGAGGAAATTTGAATAAATTTTAACATCATGTAGCTATGTCATTTCCAAGATTTTTAACGTCATGATTCACATTTGGTAATATTTTCTACAAATATCAAGCTATATTACATAAGGAGACATGTATAAGAACATTATAACTAATAAAAATATATTATATGTTTCTGAATTTTTAATTCAATAAAGAAATAATCACATAATTACATGTTATGATATCATGATAATAATAAGTTTTATTTTACAGTACAGTGGTCTCCTAATAACCAATAATGATGTATTTGAGTTATGGATTAATTCAAGCCTACTAGTAACCATAATTTTTCTCATATAATAATAGTGGTTTTGAGGAATCCAATCATCATTATGATTTATTCCAAATATAAAAATGGGTATAAATTTCTTTTTAAAATTATTACAATGGAATGGTTAGAATAAAAAATATTATAAACAAAAAATGTATATCCATGTGGAATAGGGATTGATTCAAAATTTTGGCCTTTTGAGATGTGAAATAGTTCCACTACAGTCACAAATATGTAAAATATTACATGTAATTATTTTAAAGTGTGTACAATGGAAAAAAATAAGAACATAAATTTTATGAAGATGAGATTATTAACTTGATTCTAGAAATACTTTGTAAAATTAGACTACATCAACTACCAAAATGTTCATCATAAGTCGCACCATTATATTATATATCATACATAAAACCATTATTCAAAACTTAGTAAAGAAAACATAATATATTGTTGGATCATATTCATTATAATTTTAAATAAGTGAGAAATCAATATAAAATTTTCATAAGGGAATATGGATAAGAGAATAAAACATGAAAACCACACCGTTTATATCACAGATTATAATACAATGTCATTAAATAAATTGTGGAAGAAAATAAGACACAAATAAAAATGAAATCATACAGTATATGACTTCATAGCATGAAATATTTAAAATACATAGATTTATTGGATTCATTGAAGCATAGAAAATCCATTATCACGAAAACACACAAATACATTCATGTCATGTTAGGTTTGAACTTACCAAACATGTAACTGTAATAGACATGGGATAATATCGACTCTAAATTTATTTTGTCTTGAGATAACCTCCCATGTATCCTATTATTTTAGGCATGGGATGACAACCCATGTACCATATTTTTTTGGCTTGGTTTAACATCCTTTTTACCATTTTAGCTTGTTGAAAATTAATATTTATGTTATGTATTTGAGGGAGATATAGGTCACAATCATAAATAATACATAAATTTGGGTCACATATGATCATAAAAAATTATATATATATAAAAAGAATAAAAAAAGTGTGTTTTGTAAATATTTTACATTAGAGCTTCCATTGACAAGAAAACTTATTTCCTAAATTCATCATCTATTCATCATAAAATTATCGATGGAAAACGAATGGATTTCATAAACATATTACCATAGTAGACACAAATATAATCCTTCCAAAAAGAAAATAAGGATTTCATGATTGGATATTATCCCCAGTTAATCACAAATAACATTAAATGATGTTATATTTTAAGAAATATGATTCAAAAAATACATGTAAAATTTATTGAGGACGATATTATTTACAGATTTTTTTAAAAAAATGTGAAACATTATGAAAATTTGAATAAGAAATTTTATTTTGAAATAACTTATGATACATTTGATGGCAACCACAAATCATTGAGTGGTTAGGATAGTTGGAATTTTGTTTCATCTTTTATAAGTTAAATCTCATACTCCTCCCACATTTTTAATAAAAATTAATAACCACCCAATTAAAAAGTATAAAAAGATTAATTTTAAACCATTTTTCAGAATTCACTACTATGAAAGAATTTATTTAGACATTCATTATATAATATTCAAAAAATTATCTAAAACTAATTGATATAACATGGGTAATGATGAATAATGATTTTTGATGCAAGAGAAAAATAAAGTCAATTTTTATTAAAAACATTATTTTGGTATTATTAATACTTTAAAAGTGGAAATTGAATTGAAGGAATGTACTATATATAAATAACCATACTAGAATAAAATTCCATAGTTTCATGATATATTAATCATAATATTTCATCATTATAGACCCCATCAAAAACAAAACTGATAAATTTGTGGATATTAATCTAAAACCCTTAACACATTATAATATTTTGAATCCAATACCAAATGAAATATATCTCCTTTAATATTTTTTCATCCAATAATTTTCATGAAATGAGTATTAATAACATTAATAGTTACTTAATACAAGACACAGAATAAACAGTTACTGCATAAATCATTTGTCCCATAGAAATAAAATTGAGATGAAAATCCATTACCTAGAGTCTCAAAATTATTTATACATGTTTTCAAAACATATATAATAAATATTGGGTTATCTTACATATATAAAAAAACCATAATAACATATATCAAAAAATATAATAATTAATTATGAACATACATTAACCAATTATAAAAAAGGACATGTTAATTGCTTATTTTGGGTAATATTTGCTTCAATTTTAATATATATTAAGGATTATTATTTTTATACATTTTACATTGAGAATGATTCCATTATTTAAATAAATTTCAATGATTTAACTCTCATATATATTTAATATATTATTTATATTTTTAATCATTATATTAAGAGACAAAAAAATAATTAAACCATTCATGGAGACGGTGGGCCAAATGTATTCATGGACACTATTTAAATTTTCAAAATGAATAGAATAAAAGAAAGATGAAAAACACATAACCATTAAAAATTCATAAGTGTTTATGAAATTATTAAAATTGTATTAAATTAAAATTTATCTTGGAAATTATTAAATTGAAAAGGATTTTTTAAAATAAAAATCACTATTTTTTAAGGATTTTATTAAAAATTAACCATATCATTAAATTTCAAAATATTCACTATAATTTATTTTTTAAATGTTAAATTATAAAATGTAGTTAATTTTCAGTAGTAAATTTTTTAGAAAAAATTAAATATATAATTTTATTATTTTTGAAATTGAAAAAATAATGAAACTTTCTTAATGCCAAATTTTTTTAAAGTATATTTTGACCTCACAATAAATAAAGTACATATTAGAAAATAATATTTTAATAATCCAAAATAATTATACTTAATTCTAAAAATAGGGATATTCATATTACTATAAATAAATCAATATATAATATATAAAAATTAAATTTAATTAATAATATTAATAGTATATTACATTTTCTTAAATATTCTTGTTACATGTAAAGGAATCTAATGAAGGTTTTTTTTGAAAACAAATCATGAAAAATAATTTTGATAATTGTACCCCCTTAAATTTATTTAAAAATTGAAATTCCATCACCATGATATATAAAACTATTAATATTTATTTCTCATCATAACCACAGGAAGCCACATAATATATTTAAGTCTGTCATTATAACACGAATCATTAACAAGGTTAGTGGACTTATTTCATAAAATTTTATCTCAAAAATCCCAAATCATTATTGGTTTCTATTCATATGATAGATCAATAACTATTTGTATGACCTCTGGGATCAACACATGGGATGGTTTTTGTTTTTTTTCCTCATGAGAGAAACAAGGAATACATAATTGATCTATAATAGGTTCATTTTATACTAAATCCAAAATCTCAAAAGGGATAATGTACCAATGAATCCACAGTAATATCATTCATTTTCTAATAACACTATCCAAAGGATAAATCCATTTCAATAAATTCTCATCAAAATCAATTTCTATATCATATAGAGGACTATATTCATAACTATTTTATCGACCAGGTGCTTCCATGATTTACTATTCAATAACTCCATCCTTATCGATAGATTCCTCATCTATATTTGTACCTAAAATATTTATTTTTCTAACATCAATCCTTCTTGTTAGATTTGTACAAATTATTCTATATAGTGATTTACAACAATCCATTTGAGTGATCTTGTAAAAAAAATTACAAAAACTATACTACAGTATATTTTTAGTCAACAACACATTTTACGTCCATTGAAAAAATATAATAATACTGTATAGGGCCTAAAATGTTCTCTAATTCTAACAATCATTCTAAATATTATATAGTATTATAAAATATAACTCTTTACCAATATCTTGTTGATGAATTCACCAAATCCTCTTGGTTAACCATAGATTTTGATTATAAATAATTAAATGTGGAACTACATTAATCATTACCATATTATTAATGATTATGTTAATATAGTATTAGAAATGGTATTATTTAATGGTTATGATGTGTAATTAATTTTAAATCTGATGATAATAAAACAAAAAAAAGTATGGGACTTCTAATATTATGGTGTCTAAAAATGAAATTATGGTTAATGTTTTACCATTTTAATTATTTTTTGGTTACTGGTTGTAAATTCACCTTATAAATTTTAAGTTATTCTCATCTTTTTTTCCATCCATGATTTGAGAAAAAAAATCTAAAATATCCCTCCACATGGCACCCCATGAGAAATACTATTCAAAATATATATACAACTTTTCACATATTTGATGAATTGAGAATGAAGAAATACGAGCATCCTCTAATAGATCCTTCATCAAAACTATAATGGATAGAACACATACAATTTTAATAAAAATCATCTGTCCATCAAAATCAAGGTTAAATTGAGTAACATTTCTCATCTTTTTCAAAAAATCTATATCTTATGTATATTCTTCACTAATATTCACAATGAGTTATGGTTGAACAATTATTTGAGAAATATAATATTTATTCCATTATATTAGAATTTAATGATCTAACCTTCAAAAATATATAGATGTTAATTATTTTCTATTCATCATTATATAAAATCTATCATGATCCCATAGACTCAAATTGATACCTTTTTGTCTTCTATCCTAGGGCGGTAAGGTATGTAGTACTCATAATCTTATAACAGATCCAACAATATTATATATGGAATTTTAAAATCTTTTTATGTGAATTTGCACATCAAAAATTTTAGGATCAAATTATATATTGCACAATTTCTGAAAATGATAATGCCTATATTTTATTAATAAAAATTTACCTCTTCTACCACTAAATCATAAGTAGATTTATTTTTACAATGACCGACTATTATTTTGGGTGATAAAATAAAATCATATAATTATTAAATCCTATGGCTATCACATTCAAAAAAAATTATTCCCAAAACATAACATAATATTAATCAATAAAATTATTTTAAAAATAGTAATAACAATGATATCATGTACGTTAGTGTTATGAAAAAAAATTATCTCCCTTCAATCATGGGACTAGTACCTAATACAAGTCTATGTGGGATCATTTTCCCTTTTTAATAATATTATATTAATATAATACTTTGTAAATTCCTTTTCCATATGTTGTATATCCTAAATCATTAAAGGTTATACCGTCCATGAATGTTATTAATACCATAAAAAATATATAAATATCATATCTCATCAAATTATATTTCATGTTGAACCTTAGAGTCATATATATCTTATTCCAATTAAAATAATCTAAATTAAATTAATCACTAAAAAATCCCACAACATGAACATAAAAGGGGTTTATATGTATTTGAATCAATGATAATTCTTAAGTGAATACATAAATGATGTTATTCAGAACACTTAGGCTAATCATAGTTAAATATATATATATATGCTTGAAAAATTGAAAAAAATCATTAGTTGTATCATGATTACTATAAAAATGATATTGTCTCTATATATGGAACTTATTAAGGGTTATTTATCCCATAATCAATGCATTTTATAGAAAATATATATTTTCTATTAAATAAATTTTCAATGGAATTAGTTACATTAAATATATTCCTACATATCCAAAGAAATGAAATTATACATAACAATGGACATATATTTCACGATTCATGAAACTAAATTCCTATTATCCAATTCGTAATCACATACATCATTCTTATTAATTAATGATCCATTAAATAGGCTTCCATTTTATTATTTCTTTACACCTACATCAATATATATGTCATTTTTAGTCTCTTTTTATTTTACATCGAAACCTCTACTCGTGTAGCCATGCTAATCCTCCTGTTGAGATTTCCACATTGGAAGTGGATTTTCATAATTTATATAATATTAATATTTAAAACATTACAAAATTAATGATGCCTTGAAGAAACCGTTATTATCCCCTTTTTAATTACAATAATATTTAAATTTAACATGAAGATTATTTAATTTCCTCCCTTCTTATACACACATAAAAACATTCTCATCTCTTTGAGACATTCCCTTTAGTGTTTCATCAAATAATAAAAATATGAATATGAAACTTTTCTTCCTTATATTAATTATCACAATAAAGTTCAATAAAGTTCATATTCCTAGAAATTGATTTGTTATGATTATCGAAAATAATTACGTTGTTAATGATATATCATGATAAGAAATTTGGCATAATTTCATTACATTTTCTAAAGACATCGTAATTTTAGTTACTCCAAATGAAAAAAGTTTCCATAAAATTTATTGTTAACAATATTCCCTAAAGTTTAATAAATTTTATAAAACAACCAAGAATATTATGAGAAAAAAATCTTATTTGGAATCCACTTCATAATGGAAAATTGTAAATATTTTTTCCAAATCATGAAGCCTTATTTTCAATAAATCGCACATCAAGTTTATCATTAGTCATTAATGGTAATTAAAATTTCTAATAATTTGTGTTTGATCATAATTATTTTTTTAATATGAAACACATATCCTAAGGGGGTTTTAAACCATATGTGAAACAAGTCTCATGGTTATTCACCTTGTGACAACCGAGTCAAATCCCTATGAACCCCTTTTTATGTTATTATCCTTATGTAAATATTTTTTATATTCACATACACTTCTACTATATAGAATTGAATTTATTTCCATGGAAACAACTCTTTCCATCCTTCATCAAAATTCTATGAATTTTTTCTATAGTTTAAATTATCTTTATAATTGTCCTTATATATCGATAGACATCTCATGAAAATATAATCATCCTATTTTACAAAGTACAAATAAACCTCTACTTGATAAAACCTATAAATATACATAATTTTAACAAATTTAAATCTCATTTAATCAAAATAATACTAATTATATAACGTAATGAACAATGGTGTAATCATTTAGGCTTCGTACTATTAGAATCATCGATATATATTTAATTATATAATAGGTGAACATCACCATCAACCGTTATGTTTTTGATAACTTGAACCAATATAAGAAATATCATAGATATTAAATTTATTAATAACCTATGGAATGGAAAACTGAATATGGATGGCCATATATTCTTAGTAAGGGTAAAAAGGTTTATATCAATATAACATGAGCATAATAGTATGGGAACATGAGAATAAAATTTTAACACTATACCATGTATAACCTAGATAATAATAAATATTGGAAGTTCATAATACATGAATAAAAGATGAACGATAGAATGAAATACATGAGAGAATAACAAAGATAATAGACATATATTTTGATAAACATAATAATATGTATATTCTTGTCAAGTGTCCTACTATGACATTTAAAACATGCTAGGAATAGGCTAACATGTTTAGTACCTATTTAGGGTTTGGAATAACCTATCATGAAAATTTTTTGGTATAGGGATAAGATACCATATAAAATCTTTTTTGAGAGCTAGGATAACTTTCAATGTACCTTCTTTTTTCATATTGGTATAAGCTTCCATATACCCACTTTTTTTGGGCATGGGATAACCACAAATGTACCCTTTTAGGCCATATAACATTAAAACATTACCAATCTATTAGTGGGAGATATAGTTCCAAAAAATCAAATATTATATGATTTTGTGTTATATAAGAACACAAAACAATCATCATATCATAAAACATGAAAATTGATTGGGGTTTTTAGAAATTTTATTATAGGATGACCTATAAAAAATAAATAAGTTTCATAAACATATCATCAACTCATTATAAGATAACCTATTAAAATGAAATAAATTTTATAATATTAATATCATAATAAAACTAATCATAATACAACCAGCGAAAAGATAAGAATGTAACCATTGGATCGTAACCATAATAAAGTATTTGTATCCTTACTAGATTTCACTATATTTGAAAAATTATTTTATACGAACACACGAAAAAATTCATGTGGAAAATTACCTTTCTACATAAAAACTATTGTTTAATATAAAATCTTATCAAATATTTACATAAAATAAAATTTTTAAAATATTTTTTTATAATTAATAATTGTGTATTATATAATAGAGAAATTATGCGGTGGATTTTTGTTTCATGTTGTATTTGATAAAACACACATTCCATCCCCATTTTCAATAAAATTTCAAATCTACCTCATTTGGAAAATTACATGATGATTATTTATAAACCATTTTATAAAAGTATAATAACTTGTGAAATTTTATTTATAAAATAATTATAGAATTATAAATGTTTCGTTTTTTTGAAAACACGGACATAGAAGATAAATGAAATTTGATCAAAGTCAAAAATAAAGTAATTGTTTTTGGAAATCATTTTATGGGTCCCACTAATCCATTTATAGAGGATAATGAAATGATGGAATTTATGCTCTTGAAATAACAATAAGATAATAAACTCATGAGTTTATTCAGTTTCTTATCATAATACATTTTCATTAAAAACTTAATCATAAAAAATCATTATATAATAGAGAATTGCTACATAAATCACTTTACACTTTGGTATATTTTGAATCATAATCTACATGAATTAATTAAAATGATATGGATATTTAAACAACAAAATTATTATAATAATAATCTATATATACAGTAATATACAATAAATACACCATAATAAGAAACAAGTGATGTATGATATATTTTTCCCGCTGAAATAATAGTGAATCGAAAATCCCTAGTGCCAAGTCTCGACATTCATAATATACATTTGGAAACCATATATGATTAATATATTATTATAATAAATATATTTAATTAAAATATTCATATATATCATAACATATGTGATTTACTTTTGATATTTTAGAAACAGTTAATTAACAACAATTTGTTAAAAACATTTTTGAGGTAATAACTACAATGATTTTCAAATTTGTTTGGTTTGTTATTTTTGTTCCATTTTATTGGATCATTATAAAACAAGGTAAAAAATATATATCCTTGATATAAATATCATATATATTAATTATGTGAATATTTAGATTAATCTATAATATTTATATATTGAAAAATAGTTACAACATTCTTGGATATGGTAATCCAGTTGTACGCATAAACATTGTTTCTATTTTATTAAATAACGGAAAGAAAGAAATGGAAAAAAATATATCACCAATAAAAAGTAAATTTTATGCCATATATTTTATATATATTCATTAAATAAATCATTTTTAACAATCATGAAAAAATAAAATTAAAATTAAATCACATTGTTTAATGGGGGTGGTAGTCCACACGTACACACAAGTGATATTATAAATTTCCAATTAACTGGAATGTAAAAAGTGTTATGTGTTATTATAATTAAATTAGAATAAATTTTTTCATTTATATCATAAATAATCATTAAATCCATCATTATACCATATTCAATAGGAGGTGATGGAAAATGAATTTAATTAGTTCATAAAGTAGTAGGTTGTCGTACACATGATCGGGGGGTTTGTTTCAAATTTTATGGAAGATGATAATGATATAGGTTATTTAATTAATATAAAAAAATATAAATATATGGGATATAAATTTTTTTATAACAATATATTTAATATTATTTTATGGAGGATTAATAATAAATAAAAAAATTATTGGTTAAGAATGATACCTATAATTTGAAGCACAATATTAGTTTGTAGCAAATGTCTTCTTAGAGTTGACTAATAATGAGAATGAGTAATATAGTAAAATGATATGAAATTATTTTAGGTATTTTGTTAAATATTTAAGGAACATATATGTTTTTGATGTCTTAATAAGAGAGGGGATGGGTTCCATTTTTAATGTGGTGGAGAGGTCACACATGAAATATTTGAAATGAAACAGTTGTACTGTCATTTTAATCATGGATGAATGCTAAAAAATGGATCCTTCTATAAAAATAGAAGATTTTATGCCTAAATATGGACACAAATTTTTTTGATATTTAATTTTAAGATATTTTAACAATTATGATTTTAGTGTAACCCCGTGTAAACTGATTTTAACCGTAATTGTGGTAATTAAGTGGTAATTATTTTACTAATCATTATGAATAAAAATAATGTTGAATTATTTTATAGTTTTATATATTATTATTCAAAATATTGATTCCATTATTCTAGATAAGAATTATTCAACTAGTATAATTTAATTAAAAATTATCCCTATAAACAAGAAAAATGGGTTTCTAAAAAAATTGTTTCTACAATTATGGAATGTTTAAATATCAAAATTCAATATAAAATTTATTATAATGTCCTAATGTGAATAAATTATAATATAAGGGAACTAATATTTCTTTTAAAATTATAATAATAATATATTTAAATGGTATTTTTTTTATTCAAACATAGTTTTCCAATAATATTATTATTTTTTACTATTCATCAAAAAAGTAATAATTTCATAAAATTCCCAAAAATTAATACTATGTAAGTTTTAATATGTTTATATCAAATATTAATATTTTTTAAAAAATTGGGAAATATTAATTTTATTTATTTTTCATAAAAATAAATATATAATAATTTTTATTAATAATAATTTTGACAAATATAATTAATTAACGAAAATTAATATTCTTATATAAAAATATATTTTTATTATTTAATTTTAAAAAATAAATCTAAATATATGTTAATTCTTATTCATACCACTATTATTAATTGCATTGTTATAATGATCATTTCTAAATTATCATTTTAATATTACATTTTTGATTATTATGGAAACAACTGATGTATAAATATAATATTTTTTCATATATTAGAATTAATTAATTAAATAATAAAATAAAATATGTTAATTAATTTTTAAAATAAATAATTGTATTAATAATTTTATTATGTTATTATAATTAAAAGAAAAATTTTCAAATTAGAGAAATTTAATTAGAAAAAACTAATTTCATTTATTAATTCGGCTTGTTGAAAATATCTTAGTGTATCTATTTGAGACATTTTGGAGAAAAATAAAATTTTTAGTGAATAGATAAAAATAGAATTTGTTTTAAAATATAATTTTTTTACATTATAAAGAAATAATTATGATAAAAAAATTTAATCTTATATAACGACCAAATAATGACTTTAAAATATGAGTTATAATTAATTTCATGATAAGTATAAAAATCATTGTGTGTAATGAAGTAGTGCCCGCGCAACACTGGCATAGTTAAAATTATTTCCATATAGATAATAATTGAGTCCTAAAAATTATTTTCAAAAATTATTAATAAATTATTTTTTATTTTTTATGTTTTTAAATGATAATATCAAATTTCAGAGTTATATAACATTACTGTTATCCAAATTCTTGTGAAATACCTACACAATTCAAGAAAAGGAATCATAAAAAATATAAACTTTTTTTCTTTGTTGGATATTATTAAATATACATAATGAACCAATAGAAATTATTTTATTGTAAGGAATTAATTTATTTTTATAATAGTAATTTATTTTTAATTTTGATATATCATATAATTAAAATTAATGCTTATGTAATGATGACGCAGTGCTTGTTTAAGATGAATAAAAAATAAATAAATTGTTTTTAATTAAAAATATGTGAACCCTTAAATGAAAAAAATCTGTATAAATTTATTTACCATTTAATTTTCAAACAGTATCTTATGGTTAATCAAGTTTGGGAGATTTTTTGACCCACATGAATCACATTAAACTACATATAATTCTTATTTAGAGGGATGTCAATTTCATCACACAATAGTTTTTAAATAGTGCGATGTTTTGTTAAATTCTTTTACTAATATTTTTTATATAAATTGTTCATTTGAAAAATTTTGGATTTATGTTACTCATGTAAATTTATTTTTCATTTTTAGGGTATAAATAATTACTTTCAATGCTTACACGATAATGATGCACTATTAATTAGTTTATTGTAAAAAATGATATTAAATTTTAAGGCAATTCATGAATTATCTATATATCTATCAAATGTATATGATATAATAAAAATATTGTTTCATTTGTTATATTTTTTAAATGTCTTTAAAGTCATAGTAAGAATAGTTATTAATTAGAAAAAAAAAATTTCAAAAAGTTATATTTTATTAAATTTTAAAAAAATATATATATTGAAAAATGAAAAAAATGAAAAATTTCAATCTAAAATATGATCTCCCATTTTTTATCTTTTTTACAGTCTTTAAAGTAATATTAAACTTATTATATTTCATTATTTTTGTAATTATTAAATTCCCCCTCAGCTCAATTATAAATGGGGACCCATTTTTTCACTTAATTTAATCAACATAAGCCTTATATATATAATAAGTTATAATAAATTTAGATAAATTCAAAACATTAATCATTATAGTGTTACAAGTCTAATAAAATGGCAAGTTCAGTGTTCTTATGTCAGTTCTAAAAAATAATTACTCGAGAGGTAAATTCCTCTTCTTTCTCATCTAAATTTCTTTTTACTTGCAACTAATCCTCATCCACTATCCAATGATTGATTATAACTCTTTTATAATATATGTTATTTTATTTTATTTTGGTAATGGTATTTCAATAACAAAATATCTTTTTTTATACTTTATTCATAAATGTGATATCGTTGACCATGGTGTGACAATTCACATAATTCGTGGTTGATGAATTTTCCTTTCTCATAATAGATGTCATGTGATATATTGAAGAAATTAATAGTTTATTAATTATATATATATATATATGTTCTCTTTTCTAGAGTATTAATAAATTTTTCATGAAAATTTATAATGAACCGTCCATTGAACCTTGAAACTAACACACCCGAAACAATGGATATTTCAAAATATTATTAATAAATGGTATGAAAGTTGTCATAATAATTTAATATAATGTAGTATCGATATTAATATAGTTCTTAAATATATTTATAACAGTATTTAAACAGTAATATAATAGTTTTAATCTTTTTTTTAACTACGAAGAACTTGAGGTAATATATTTTTCTTTTCAAATGCTCTTAATTTTTTTTACAACATTTAAAATTGATGTTTTATACGTATATAGAATGCGTGGATTTTCAAAAATTCATAATGGAATAATATATTTTTTTCATTATAATATAATCTGTTTATTTGTTATATATATGTTCTCCTTTGTATGTGTGATGTATTACTATAATAACAAACATTTATGAGGAATGATTTATATTATGAAAGTTGATGATTTTTATATTTGGATTCTATTTATTGGGGATTATTTTTATCAATGGTGGACCATATATATCCTTCAAATTAATTGGGTATGTTAATGATTGATGTTGACCGTAATGGTTATTTGATGTGTAATTGTAATGGTTACACAATAAAGTAACCATAAGGGTTATATTATAAGGTAACTATGGAGGGTTATATTTTAAGGAAGCTATGAGTGTAACAAAAAATATGGTAACCCTAAGGTTTAAAATCATACATATATAATAACCTAAATAACAAAAATGGTTTATTTATGTATTTTATATTTAACATAAATATCGTGTTTCTAAAAATTATGTTTGTGATAGCTTATAGTTGTGAGGCGTGTCTTTGTGAAAATGATTTTATGTGTTTATATGTATTAATGGACTAATGATTACTTTATTATATTGTCCCTTAATGGGATTTTTCGTCAAATTCAACATAATAGAAAAAAGCAATGGATTTTAAGGATTTTATAAGAGATAATGATAAGGTAAGATGAATTCTCTGAATATTTTTCATGGAAGAAATAATTTTTTATTAAAAAATATGTTTTATGAAAAAAATGGACACTATTATAAATGTACCACTCTGTGTTCCTTTGGGATTTTCATTTATTATTTATGAATTAATAATCTAAAACATTAAACCAACAAGACATTTGGGAATGTAAAAATGATAATGTAAATTAATTTACTATATTATGAACTTTTTATGGTGAAGTCCAAATAGTTAAAACACGGGTATGGAATCAACACATTATATCAATAACATTTCAATTAATTTAAAAAATTTAATTCATAAATACTCATAGTGTTAAAATATTATCCACCTATCATTGATCATAATGGAGGCCATTAAGAAAAAATATGTCTTTTTTTATTACAGTGGTAGCCTTTTCATGATAACGTTTTTTCTCACCTAGAAGGAAGAGCCAACCTTTCTATCCATCTGTTCTATAAACAAATCCACCAATAAGAAAAAAACATTATGTTTAGGATTCATATCCCATGAAGGTAATTGTTTTGGAGGAATAACCAATATTAGATGTGTTTAAATGGGAATCACATAATCTATGTAAATAACATATATAAATATTAAAAATAATATAGTAGTGCAATAAAACATTGAAAATTGAGTGAATGACGCTAAAGATGGTGAAACTATATATAAACGTGATAAATTATTCAAATGAATAATTGTTAATTATTCTACATATTTAAACCAATGGAACATTAGTATAAGTATCTAAGATATATTTAATAATTCCCTTAAAATAAACAATAAGATCGTTATGATCATATATGATCTTCTAAAAACCATGTTCATTTACCCATGTTTATAAAAAATACAATAATTGAAATATATTGTTAACCATATATGATAATATCCATGTCTAATTCCTCAAAAAAATTATTTTATTTCACATCATTAATAATCCTTATCATTTTTTTATTTATGATATTATATTTCAAAATAACAAATAAAATTGTACTAAATTAAATTAATCATAACATAAAAAAGAAATGTTTTAGAAAAATAATGTTTTAAATAATTTCAACAATATATGTATCAATTTTATATTAGTGTAGTCATTATTTTCCAGTTTTATGTATGAATTATCTATTACTTCTTCATAAACATCAATATACAATAATAAGGAAAACATCCATTAGAATCACTTAACCATAAGAATTACACAACGTTGTTTCTAAAAATGAATCTGGATTTTCTATAAACATAAATTCAATTTGTTTAAGTATAAATTATTTATTCTTAAACATGAATCTATATTTTATGTAAAAATGATTTATATGAATAATTAAATCAAAGAATAATTTAAATATTTATCATAGGTATTTTCAAATCACACGACATTCAAATATTTTAACTTATTAATTATATAAATATTAAATTATCATATATATTGAAATTTAAAATATATTTTTAAAATAATAATTTTGTATTAAACATTTCAAATGAATACAAAAAATAATTTAACATTTTCACGAGTTGTCCCCTGGGGCACGTGCTATTACTACCCCATGCCTGCCTTCCATTGGATAGGTTCTGGTGACTAGAACTGAAGGCGTATTCTCTAAAACTGGGAAGACATTGCCTTTATAACATGTAATTACACACAACCAAACACACAACAAGATACAAACTCAAGTAATTTGAATAGTAAACAATGTGAGTAGAGTAAGTAAAAGGGGCCAGAATACAAGCCCAATTGAAAATTATAATGAAAAAATGGAAAGTACAAGATGAATAATAGGTGAAAAGTAGCTTCGAGATCATCCACTAAGAATCCTACCTTAAGGGTAGGTACAACTCCTGAATGGTCGTCTCTATAATTCCCCTTGCCAAACATCCACCTCCGAGCTACCTCTAGTCCTATTACTCTCTTTCTCAGTCAATGTTATATGTCATCTACACCAAACACAATGATGGTAAGGCATTGCCTGTGTAGGGGTGAGTATAACCATACTCATTATGGACGCCGAGACCCTCAAGATCTCACAAAATCTACAAAGGCTATACCATAAAGGAAGGAAACAACTGATAACCCTACATAGGTATATACCCATACATATAACTAAGTTAAAAGTAAACCCATATCAATTATGAGGAAAACAATGAGTCCAAATCCAAATCCCAAATCTCAACTATTCCACAAAGGATGGAAAAACACAAAGGCAAGTACCACACTAGTATACCACACTAAAGAATACCATCTAGGTATTACCACGAAGGAAAGTTCCACAAGGTATAGAATCCTTTCACACCAGGTATAACACACATACAGTAGTAGAGATGATAAGATGTTACTACAGAATCATCTTACTCTGTTAAGAGGCAGACCCACATAGTATTGATCAATGCTGATCCACACAGGATCGCTCGATGCTGACCCACATAGGATCGCTAGGTGCTGACCCACATAGGATCGCTCGGTGTTGACCCACACAAGATCAATAGTTACTGACCCACATAGGATCTCTAGGAGGTGACCCGCACATGATCGCTCGGTGCTAACCCACATAGGATCGCTTAGAGCTGACCCACATATGATCACTCGGTGCTGACCCACACATGATCGCTCGGTGCTGACCCACATAGGATCGCTTGGTGCTGACCCATATATGATCACTGGGTGAAGAACCACATAGGATTTCTCTTCATTCAGCTCGATACAAAAAGCTATAGGGATCCCACACTAAGCTCTCTTATCTCTGGGAGGGTCCACTCCCCAAACCACTGTTTGATACTCCAACTACCACGAAGTCTCATGTGATAGTATCCTAAAGGATTCATCTCGTTACAACCAGCTATAGGGTTCCCACATTATGCTCTCTTATCTCTTGGATGGTGCACTCCCCAAACCACTATTTGATACTCCAACTTCCATGAAGTCTCATGTAGAAGTATCCTAAATTACCACAATGTCATAAGGGTCTCATTGCAACTGACGGTGGGTCAATCAGATGCTCGGTTTGTGAGTTATTAACCTTTTTGTCCCTGAGGGCCCGGTTAGATTAGTGCTCGATCCAACCCGAAAGAATCCCGAAATTATCCAAATATCTATTGGGGTACACCAAACGGACTATCTCTCTCTATGATTTACATCTCATCAGATGTTTCTTTAAACGGATTTCTGATGGCAATGATTTGGCCGAAATAGCGTATGGGGTCGAATCATGTCCGGGTCTGGTCCGACCCGACCCACAAGAGCCGTGAGGGGCTGTGAGGGTCGCAGAGGTATCAAGGGGTGTAGAGGCCATGAAGGGTTACACGAGGGCCACAGGAGGTCGAGGTTCCATGGGGCAGCGCGTAGAGGCCTGGGGGACGTGGGGAGGCATGGTGAGGCCACAGGTAGTTGAGCACCATAGGTCGTGGAGGCCGTGGGGCGACGTAGTGAGGCTACGGGGGGCCCCAGAGAGGTGCGGTGAGGCCACGGGCGGCGGAGAACTGTGGGGAATAGAGGATGTAGGGTGGTAGTGGCCACAGAGCGGCGGGGAGTTGTGCCTTCACCACAGGCTGGCATGACCAACCTCCCTCCATTTTCACCTTTGTCATGGCCGGTCGTGGTACTGGCCTCTATTCTATTGTTACACAGGTGTCAAACACGAGCAACGATTGCCGTCACCATCACAATGAACACACAAATAAAGAACATCGGAGGAGTTGGGTCACATTTGCTTGGCATGCACCCCCAGCGTTAGAGCGGTAGTAAGTGACTCAACAACAATGATTTGATGTGCGGGGGAATTAAACATTGATCAAATTAAAACACAACCCTACCTCCTTATTTCGATTCATTTAATATTTTCTGTGTGGAAAGAAACAATTTCATTGGGAATAGATGGATGTCGGTGAAATCTGGGTTTCCTCAATCATCAGTTTGTTGACATTGAAGGCGTTCCTTATCAAAGAATGTCCTGAGGATGATGTTGGAGTCAAAGTCGGTGATCTTTATTGGTGTTATTCATTGGGGATATTTCTCCCAATGCTCCTTACTTTTATAATTATTAATTTCCCCTAACCATCCAAAAAGAAAAGGTAGCCAATATAATAAAATATGTTGGAAAAATATCAAATTGAAATAATTAACTGATTGTGTTGGTCTATTAATTTAAAGTGGGGTGGCATAATTAATCATTGGGAAGTTCAGGAGACATCCCCTCATTTAAGTGGGAGTCTCAAAAGGGTTTTGATCTTGGGTGGTCCTCACCACCATAATCTATCATGATAGGTTTTAGGTTTGGGGGACCCCACCTTCATAACCTCAACGGGAGGTTTAATTTCATTGGACCCCACCTCTCAACATCCATAAGGAGTTTTAAATAAAAATAAAAATAAATGTTAAAATTTTATTTTTATATTATTATTTCATGAATATGTGAAATGATAACATCCACCCTTGACCTACTATGGTCGAAGTGCAAGTCTCCTTAAGAAAATATTGGTTCTGAGAGTTCAACAATTCCCTCGGATTTCAATTCCGATCACTAATTACAATGTTACAAAATCTTACTCACTCATTTACAGAACATACCCAAATAAAAATTTTATAAATTCATTCTGAGAACACCAGGCCTCGGAATCACATGTTGCCAATTTATGCGGAATTGTAAAAATCACATTGAAATTCATGGTCTTTACATTCTCCCCACCCCAGGGCTTTCCATCCCTGTAATCCACTACTCAAACTAAGAGAAAAAGTGGAGGTACAGAGCAAGAATATAAGCCTCCCTCCCTCATGTGCTATCCTGGAGGTTCTCATGCTTCTAACGAATGTGCACTACTAGAATCGACCTCCCAAAATTGACCCACTCCTGTCGATTCTCATTCCCTACTGGAACCTGCCTAAAATTCACCCCATTAATGGAATCTAGTATGCCAAGGTTGATGATGTGAGAAAGGTCATGCACGTATCTTCTCAGTTGGGATACGTGGATGATGTGATGCACCAAGTGCAACTGAGGTGGAAGTGATAAGTGGTAAGCCACATCCCCAACTTTGTTGAGTACCTGAAAATGTCCGATGAACCTATGATATAACATTCCACCTTGGACAAATATACAAAATCCAAATCGAGATGTATATGTCCCCAGCCTTAAACCTTACTTAATCTTGAGTTATTACAAGATTACACATTGAGGATCTTTTCTGGTTTAGAGTTTTAGAGAATTAGATCATAAAACATGCATTACATTCCACATATAAACAAAGTGGTTACATAAAGATAGTATTCTTCATTACCATCAATGGAAACATATTTTAAATAAAACATGGATTCTTTCATGACACTTCCTTGACACTATCATCATATCATGTACCTTTCCCTTGACCTGGGAAAAACATTTCAAAAAAACATGGGATGAGCATAAAAAGATCAGTACGAGATATAAAAATATGGAAAGGAAACATGGGTACATATATACATAAGAATGAAATCATACTTTACCCATAAAACATATGCACTTTAACATACCTCATCAAATTATGAATAAATCATAGAAATCATAAGACATAAAGGTAACTTGAGGCATTCATAACATTCTTACGTAGGGAGTAACCCTCTTGGTTACATTTGGAATACCCATCACAGTATATTCCCTAAATCTCTTCAGAGAAACCTTAACGTTTCACTCCTTCGGGTTACCCAATGCATTGGAGAGCTATATCGGGCTCACCCGCCCTTAGTTTATCACGGAACCACCCGTCTTCATAATAATGTCCAAGAACCTCAACATAATCGTATCACATAAAACATGTCTAAAGGAAACATAACATTTCCACCTTTCAATCACAAGATATCAATACAACACATTGATATAAATACATTATGAGTACCATTTTCAATACCAAAATAAACAAAAAGTAAAACATGGTATTTATTTTTCTTTTAAAAAAGAAGGTATGGCTTGTAGAGGAAGCCAAAACTCAAATAATGGTCACGACGACAGAGAAGTCGTTGTCACCGAATACGTACGACAAAAACATTCCCTTTTGTCATTTATTAAAACGCTTCGTATAAAAAAGATTCCTTTTGGATAAACGTAAAAGTCAAAGGGGTTTATACACCGTATAAAAGAAGGTTGTGTATAAAACAAAATATGCCTCAATGAAAGGAGACTGAGACGAAGTCCCATACAAAGATCATTTTTTAAAATAAAATTGATCTATTATGTGTATTCACTATAATTACACATAATTAAACTACAGATAAATGATAGGATATAATAATATCATGCCGTAATTTGAAATTAGGAGATTAACCCAATGAATGGAAATTGAGTTAAGAAGTTCCCTTACCTCGTATCCGACTTGACCCGACCGTTCTTTAATCTCCTGAATAATAAACTTCAGTTAATCTATACTTTCTTAAGAACCTTTTTCATGTTCATTATTACTTTTATGCCATGTTATGAACATCATGTAATCATTTAAGTTAATAATGTTCATTTTTTCGGTATTTGGTTCTTAAGTGAAAAATAGACTTCTTACACTTACATGTTGTTAATTTGGTCAAAGGTTCATTATATCCAGAATGATATTAATGATTTCGATAACATATATATCATATATATTCAGCATATACATGTATTTATAATATTACATCACATTTAGTGGTAAGAAATGAAATGCACCGTTCATGGAGACGGTAAGCCGTACGTACGCATGAACGCTACTTCCATTTCTATTTCGTATTTCTGCAATGGAATCATAATGATATAAGAGTATATTATAATTCCAGTATAATAACATATATAATATCATTAACTTTATCCTTTACACATCCCACATTTTGTATTAACGAATCAAATCTCTTTCAGGGGGCGGTAGTCCGCACTTCCTAAAATAAAGATATCATGTTTACCCATAATGGAAATAATAATGGTATGCCATAAATGAAAAATACAGAAGCTTAAGGAAAGAATAAAAATATTATATATCATATAAAAAATAGATACATCATAATGGCCACCTTTGAAGGTGTTAAATGAGTATTGAACAATCATCGTGTCGGGAGGCAGAATTTCGCCATCCACGGAAACTGTATGTTCTTTAACAATTTGATGTAGTTTTGTGAGAGTGTAGCTCTAATAAATTTTATAACAACATCCTTGTATATTGAAGAAACTGGTGTTTTTTCAAAAGAAGTAAATAAAAAGAGTTTATGGGGTTGGAGAAGCAAAATAAAACAAAAGGACTCAAAAGAAGACATTACCTTAAAATCGGGTAACTTCCTTTGGTTTGAGCTCAAAGGCTTCCTTGGGAAGACTTCTGCCCAAAGTGAGGCTTCAAGAAGTAAGAGAGGGAAGTGTAGAGACAAAATGGACAGGGTTTGGCCGAGCCAAAGGCTTTGGGAGTGTGGGTAAGGAGGTAGAGGTGGGGGCCTTTTATAAGAACAGAGGAGGGGCACTTTTGGAAAGTAAAGATAAGTTACTTTATATTAAATAGAGTTTCGGATTCAAAAGGACCCACATTGCAATAATTAGAGGATAAGGTGATAAGGCTTTGAAGTCTACCCAACCAATAGGTTTTGGACATATATAGGTTTTAGATATTACATTATCTTTCCATTTTATTTAAATCGTTAAATAATGAGGTCATCGCTGCATCATCATGATGTCATAAATAATTTAATTTATTTAAAGTCTAAAAATTATAAAAAAAATTACTATGATGTAGGAAATCTTTTTATATTTCAAATGAATATTTATAATCAAATCTTTGTTCTTTATAACCCCATGTAAAAATTGTTTTCGTAAAACATATGATGTTTGTGTCATTTTTACTTTTACATTAAATAAAAAGTTATATATGTCATTTCCCAACCAAAGTGGCTCCATGGGGTCCCCAAGTTGACCCATGGCTTTTAATGGTCGGACATGACACAACCAATGAGGGTAGGACTTGTTTCAAGCTCATCTCATACTATTAAAACATTATTTTTACCTTAAACTACACTAATTACCACTAATCGCGATTAAAAACATAATAAGTTACTATTCACCGAAAAATTATTTTAATCTCATTGAACCACATTTTACTTCTTAATGACAACCATGTAGGTCGGATTTTTGAAATTCAAAACACATTTGTGGAAAACATTCATTTAACTGAAAAATCAGTTTGCTTGATTACCACTTAGTTGTTTCACTATTCATCAAAAATTGGTGTTTTTCAGAAAAATACCAAAACTTCAAACTAAGCTATATTTGATATTATGAATTCAAAAATGAAGTCTATTTTCAAAAATTCAAAAAATATAAGTCACATTAATTAATTTAATAATCAATTCCCACTGTCAGAGCAAATAGCGTGTTTTTATGAAACAATAAGTATCAAAAGATTGACACCAGTTTAAGTCCAATTTCAAAGTGAAATTGATTCCAATGAAAACCATTTGATTAAATGGTAAAAATATATTCTAATTTCACTTCAAAACCAATTTAAAAGATAATCTAATCATATAAATAAATTAGATTAAAAAGCAGTTTTGATGTAAAATGCAGTATTTTTCACTATTCATTAAAAAATGAACATTGTAAGAAAAATACCAAAAATTCACACAAAGTAAATTTTGATGTCCCAATCATAAATAATAAGTTTATTTTGACAAAAAAAGTTTTTAAAATTGTCAAAAGATAGATTTATAAATGGTTTTCCATCAAAAGGCAGTAAAATAATCTTTTAAGAATATTAGTGTATTCCATGCATAAGATTGTATTTATTTTCATTTTAAGCCTCTAAAACACTATCTTAATCATTAATAGACATAAATAAAAATATCAATTATTCATTACTTACTTGGGATGATACATCCTTCCCCCCTTTAGAAAATTGCATCCCCGCAATTTATTTACTTATCAAATAAATGACGGTACTTATCCCTCATTGCATTTTCAGATTCCCGTGTTGCCTCTTCTATCATGTGGTTTTTCCACAAAATCATTACCTGCTTAATCACCTTATTCTGTAACACTTGCTCCCTATGGTGAAAAATCTGGACCAGTTGTTCCTCATAAGATAGGTTCTCTTCCAGCTGAACTACCTATGGACTCAAAACATGAGATGGATCTGGCATATACTTTCTCAACATCGAAACGTGAAAAACATTGTGTACCTGAGATAAACTCGGAGGTAAATCCACCCAGTATGTAACTGATCCAACTCGCTCTAGAATTTTATATAGTCCAATAAACCTTGGACTCAGCTTTCCTTTCTTACCAAATCTCATCACACTTTTCCAAGGAGAAACCTTGAGAAAAACATGATCACCTACCTCAAAAGATATATCCTTACTCCGGTTATCTGCATAACTCTTCTACCTGCTCTGAGCTGTTCTCATGTGTTTTTGAATCAGCTGAACGTTTTCTGCCATCTCTTCTACCAATTCTGGTCCCATCAACTTCCTTTCACCCATTTCATCCCAGAAAGTTGGAGTTCGACACCGCTTCCCATATAATGCCTGAAATGGTGCCATCTGTATACTGAAATGAAAACTGTTATTATATGAAAATTCAACCAAAGAAAGATGTTGGTCCCAACTTCCCTAATAATCCATAGAGCAAGAACATAGAATAACCTCCAAGATCTGAATTGTTCGTTCTTACTTCCCATCTGATTAAGGATGAAAAGCTGTACTAAAATTTAATTCAGTACCCTACGACTTCTGAAGGCCTTTCCAAAAGTTATAAGTGAACTTGGGATCACGATCAGATACAATGGGCAGAGGAACTCCATGTAACCTGACTATCTCTTTAAGATACAAATGGGAAAGTTGATCTAGGGAAAAATTATCTCGTATAGCAAGGAAATGATCAGATTTGGTCAAGCGATCAACAATAACCAAGATTGCATTATTACCTCAAGATGAATTCGGTAATCCCACAACAAAGTCCATGGATATATTCTCTCATTTCCACTCTGGAACTGGTAAAGGCTGAAGCATCCCTTTCGTTAACTATCGCTCTGCTTTAACCTGTTGACAAGTCAAACACTTCACAGTAAAATCAGCAATATCTCTTTCCATTCCATCCCACCAGTAATACTCCCACAGATCTCTATACATCATAGTACTGCTCGGATGAACTGAAAACAGAGAACTATGAGCTTCACATAACAACTCGATCTTCAACTGTGAATCACAAGGCACACAAAACCTCTTACCAAATCTCAAAACTAAATCATTATCAATGTTGAATTCAGGCAACATACCTTTCTGAACCAACTCTACCTTTTTCTGCAACTCACTGTCTTGCTTCTGTGCTTGCTTGATTCTATCTGATAGAGATGAGCTCACTGATACCTGAAACAAAACAGAAGAACTTCCTGCACCAACAACTTCTATGCCGAAGTTCATCAAATCCTTAACCAAATGATCACGTTCCAAATGAAACATTGCTAATGAAGCATTACTTTTTCGACTCAAAGCATCAACCACTTTATTTTATTTTCCCGGATGGTAATGAATTGTACAATCATAATCCTTGATTAATTCCAGCCATCTCCTCTATCTCATGTTTAACTCTTACTGAGTGAATATATACTTTAATCTTTTATGATCGGTATATATTTCACACTTTACTCCATACAAATGATGCCTCCAAATTTTTAAAGCAAAAACAACAGCAGCTAATTCAAAATCATGTGTAGGGAAATTTTCCTCATGAGTTTTCAACTGTCGTGAAGCATAAGAAATTACCTGATCATTCTGCATTAGGATGAAACCAAGTCATTTCAATGAAGCATCACTGAATATAACAAACTCTCCATTCCTGGAAGGTAGTGCCAAAACTGGAGCATTCACCAATCTTCTTTTCAAATCCTGAAATCAATCATCACATTCTTTTGTCTAGATAAACATAACACCCTTCTGAGTTAGCTTAGTCATTGGACTAGATAACAGTGAAAAATTTCTAACAAACCTTCGGTAATAGCCCGCCAAACCAAGGAAGCTACGAATCTCTATTACATTTGTGGGTCTTGGCCAGTCTTCCACAACTTTTGTTTTTGCAGGATCAACAGTTATCCCATCTTTAGAAACAATGTGACCAAGGAAAGAAATTTGTTGCAACCAAAACTCACACTTGCTTAATTTTCCATATAGTTTCTTTTCGTTTAAGGTTTTCAAGATAACCCTTAATTGTCTTTCATGCTCCTCTTTATTTTTTGAAAACACCAAAATATCATCAATGAAAACCACCACAAACTTATCCAAGAACACATGGAAAATTCTATTCATTACGTCCATGAATACAGCAGGTGCATTGGTTAGCCCAAAAGGAATTACTACAAATTCATAATGGCCATATCTCATACGGAACGCGGTCTTCGGAATATCTGCCTCCTTTACCTTCAGCTGATGGTACCCCGATCTCAAGTCAATCTTTGAAAAAAACTGAGCTCCCTGGAGCTGAAACAACTTCATTTGATGGCCTGACATCTACTGAAGTAGTTGCAAAAGATTTCACCACCCCTTTCTTCTTGTAGTTTAACTGCTTCTCATCACTCAAGCTCTTTGTCGGACACTCATTTTCATAGTGACCCATCTCATTGCACTTAAAACATTTCACAAACTGTAAATCAAATTTGGTCTTACCTTCACCTTGATCCTTTTCATTGCAATCACGATCCTTATGTCCCATCTTACCACATCAGTAGCACTTTCCAAAATTCAGAAGACATTCCCCAGCATGCCTTTTTCCACATTTATCACAAACTGGAAACTTAGTTTCCATACCATCAGACTTTTTTGAATAATTCTTACCTTTCTCCTACCACCTTGGTCTCTTCTTCTGTTGGTTGTTATAGAACACTTAATCATCGGCAAAATCCATTTCCAACTTCTCAGCACATCGAAAAATATTTTCATAACTTTTAAACTCACGAGAAGCTAATGCCATTTGATATTTTGGCTTTAATCCTGATTAAAAACGATTGATTTTACTATCAAGGTCTCAGATAAAATTTGGAGCATTCCGTGCCAATCTAGTGAACCTTTCTTCATAGGTAGCCACTGAGTCTTCCTCTTGCCTCAATTTCAAGAATTGATATTCCATCCTAAGTCGAACAGCCTTAGGAAAATACTTCCCAAGAAACATACCTTTGAATTCATCCCAGTCAAGAGCATCAATCTCATCAGCGTCCATGATATTTTTAACCATCGACAACCACTCTTCTGCTTCACCCTCCAAACGGTAAATAGCAAGACTAACCTTTTGATTGTCTGAACACCCCATGAAATAAAAAATCTTCTCCAGTCCTTTAATCCACCCTTCAGCTAGCACAGAGTCATATGATCCTCTGAATGATGGGGGATGTTGCCTCATGAAATGTTCCACCACTGACATGTTCCTCTGCGGTTGATCTGGCCGATCTCTTGCATGGATACCACCACCATTTATCGCTTGATTCAACTGTGCCATTACTGCAAAAAACTGTTCAATTCCAATTCTGACCATCTCAGGATGCTGATTCAGAAGGTTATTTCCTTCTGCATGCCTTCCTATCACTTCTTCCCTATTTCCTCTGCGGAAAACCATTCTGAACAAACATGCCTTAGTTGAAGCATCATGGTAATCTTCAAATGCTATATCACTTCAATTTTACCATAAATTTTTTTTTGGATAAACATTTAATTTAATTCTAACTCCTAAAGTTATCTAAACCGACCTCTAATACCAACTATAAGGCCCCAGCCTTAAACCTTACTTAATCTTGAGTTATTACAAGATTACACATTGAGGATCATTTCAGGTTTATATTTTTAGAGAATTAGATCATAAAACATGCATTACATTCCACATATAAACAAAGTGGTTACATAAAGATAGTATTCTTCATTACCATCAATGGAAACATATTTTAAATAAAACATGGATTCTTTCATGACACTTCCTTGACACTATCATCATATCATGTACCTTTCCCTTGACCTGGGAAAAACATTTCAAAAAAACATGGGATGAGCATAAAAAGATCAGTACGAGATATAAAAATATGGAAAGGAAACATGGGTACATATATACATAAGAATGAAATCATACTTTACCCATAAAACATATGCACTTTAACATACCTCATAAAATTATGAATAAATCATAGAAATCATAAGACATAAAGGTAACTTGAGGCATTCATAACATTCTTACGTAGGGAGTAACCCTCTTGGTTACATTTGGAATACCCATCACAGTATATTCCCTAAATCTCTTCAGAGAAACCTTAACGTTTCACTCCTTCGGGTTACCCAATGCATTGGAGAGCTATATCGGGCTCACCCGCCCTTAGTTTATCACGGAACCACCCGTCTTCATAATAATGTCCAAGAACCTCAACATAATCGTATCACATAAAACATGTCTAAAGGAAACATAACATTTCCAACTTTCAATCACAAGATATCAATACAACACATTGATATAAATACATTATGAGTACCATTTTCAATACCAAAATAAACAAAAATTAAAACATGGTATTTATTTTTCTTTTAAAAAAGAAGGTATGGCTTGTAGAGGAAGCCAAAACTCAAATAATGGTCACGACGACAGAGAAGTCGTTGTCACCGAATACGTACGACAAAAACATTCCCTTTTGTCATTTATTAAAACGCTTCGTATAAAAAAGATTCCTTTTGGATAAACGTAAAAGTCAAAGGGGTTTATACACCGTATAAAAGAAGGTTGTGTATAAAACAAAATATGCCTCAATGAAAGGAGACTGAGACGAAGTCCCATACAAAGATCATTTTTTTAAATAAAATTGATCTATTATGTGTATTCACTATAATTACACATAAATAAAGTAAAAATACATGATAGGACATAATAATATCATGTCGTAATTTGAAAGTAGGAGATTTACCCAATGAATGGAAATTGGGTTAAGAAGTTCCCTTACCTCGTATCCGACTTGACCCGACCGTTCTTTAATCTCCTGAATAATAAACTTGAGTTAATCTCTAATTGCTTAAGAACCTTTTTCATGTTCATTATTCCTTTTATACCATGTTATGAACATCATGTAATCATTTAAGTTAATAATGTTCATTTTGTCGGTATTTGGTTCTTAAGTCAAAAGAAGACTTCTTACACTTACATGTTGTTAATTTGGTCAATGGTTCGTTATATCCAGAATGATATTAATGATTTGGATATCATATATATCATATATATTCAGTATATACATGTATTTATAATATTACATCACATTTAGAGGTAAGAAATGAAATGCACCGTTCATGGAGACGGTAAGCCGTACGTACGCTTGAACGCTACTTCCATTTCTATTTTGTATTTTTGGAATGAAATCATAATGATATAAGAGTATATTATAATTCTAGTATAATATCATATATAATATCATTAACTTTATCCTTTACACATCCCACATATGGTATTAATGAATCAAATCACTTTCAGGGGGCGGTAGTCCGCACTTCCTAAAAGGAAGATATCGTGTTTACCCATAATGGAAACAATAATGGTATGCCATAAATGAAAAATACAGAATCTTATAGAAGGAATAAACATATTATATATCATAAATAAAAATAGTGACATCAAAATGTCCACCTTTGAAGGTGTTAAATGATTATTGAACAATCATCGTTTCGGGAGGCAGAATTTCGCCATCCACAGAAACCGTATGTTCTTTAACCATTTGATGTAGTTCTATGAGGGTGTAGCTTGAATAAATCTTATAACAACATCCTAGTATATTTAAGATACTGGTGTTGTTACAAAATATGTAAATAAAAAGAGTTTAGGGGGTTGGAGAAGCAAAATAAAACAAAAGGACTCAAAAGAAGACATTACCATAAAATCAGGTAACTCCCTTTGGTTTGAGCTCAAAGGCATCCTTGGGAAGACTTCTGCCAAAAGTGAGGATTCAAGGAGTAATATAGGGAAGTGTAGAGACAAAATGGGCAGGGTTTGGCTGAGCCAAAGGCTTTGGGCGTGTGGGTAAGGAGGTAGAGGTGCAGACCTTTTATAAGAGGAAAGGAGGGGCACTTTTGGAAAGTAAAGATAAGTTACTTTATTTTAAAAAGAGTTTCGGATTCAAAAGGTCCCACATTGCTATAATTATAGGATAAGGTCATAAGGCTTCTAAATATACCCAACCAATATGTTTTGGACATGTGTAGGTTTTAGATATTACATTATCTTTCCATTTTATTTAAATCGTTAAATAATGAGGTCATCGCTACATCATCTTGATGTCATAAATAATTTAATTTATTTAAAGTATAAAAATTATAAACAAAAATACTATGATGTAGGAAATATTTGTATCTTTACAATTACTATTTATAATCAAAAATATGATCTTTATAACCCCATGTAAAAATTGTTTTCGTAAAACATATGATGTTTGTGTCATTTTTACTTTTACATTAAATAAAAAGTTATTTATGTCATTTCCCAACCAAAGTGGCTCCATGGGGTCCCCAAGTTGACCCATGGCTTGTCTGGGTCGGCCATGACACATCCAATGAGGGTAGGACATGTTTCAAGCTCATCTCATACTATTAAAACATTATTTTTACCTTAAACTACACTAATTACCACTAATCACGATTAAAAACTTAATAAGTTACTATTCACCAAAAAATTATTTTAATCTCATTGAACAACATTTTACTTCTTAATGACAACCATGTATGACAGATTTTTGAAATTCAAAACACATTAGTGGTAATCTTTCATTTAACTGAAAAATCAGTTTGCTTGATTACCACTTAGTGGTTTCACTATTGATCAAAAATTGGAGTTTTTCAGATAAATACCAAAACCTCACCCTAAGCTATATTTTATATTCTGAATTCAAAAATGAAGTCTATTTTAAAAAATTAAAAACCTATAAGTCACATTATTTAATTTAATAATCAATTCCCGATGTCAGAGCAAATAGCGTGTTTTTATGAAACAATAAGTATCAAAAGATTGACACCAGTTTAAGTCCAATTTCAAAGTGAAATTGATTACAATGACCAACATTGGATTAAATGGTAAAAATATATTCTAATTTCTCTTCAAAACAAATTCAAAAGATAATCTAATCATATAAATAAATTAGATTAAAAAGCAGTTTTGATGTAAAATGCAGTATTTTTCACTATTCATTAAAAAATGAACATTGTCAGAAAAATACCAAAAATTCACACAAAGTAAATTTTGATGTCCCAATAATAAATAATAAGTTTATTTTGACAAACATAGTTTATAATATTGTCAAAATATAGATTTAAAAATGGTTTTCCATCAAAAGGCAGTAAAACAATCTTTTAAGAATATTAGTGTATTACATGCATAAGATTGAATTTATTTTCATTTTAAGCCTCTAAAACACTATCTTAATCATTAATAGACATAGATAAAAATATCTATTATTCATTAATTACTTGGGATGTTACAAGATGTGACCCGTACAAATACATGGTCACCAACCTCGAAGTATATAGGACTCCGTCTATGGTCGACATATGACTTCTCCCTACTCTATGCAGTCTTCATCTGCTCCTAGATGATCTTCACCTTCTTTGTGGTAGCATGTACCATCTATGGTCCCACTAGTGATGACTCCCCTGGGTCCATCCATCACAAAGGTGATATTCAAGTTCTCCCATAAAATGCCTTAAATGGTGGCATCCCAATGGTGGAGTGATAGCTATTTTTTATACAAACTCCAACCAAGGCAGGTGATCCTCCCAAATGCGAATGTAGTCGAGGATGCAATCATGCAGCATTTCCTCGAGGGTATGAATGGTCCACTAAGTCTAACTATCTTTCTGAGGATGGAAAGATGTTCTAAAATGAAGTTGTGTCTCGAAAGACTCCTCTAACCCATTCCATATCCAGGAAGTAATACATGCATCATGATCAGAGACAATCGTCGAGGGTACTCCATATAGCCGCACAATATCCTACAAATTGAGGCATCCCAATCTGTCTACTGGACCCTTCTCTCTGATCGGTCAAACGTGGGTCAATAGGGTGAGTTAGTCGATGATCACCTAGATAGAATCCTGGCCACTAGATGTATGTGTAAGTCATGTCAAGAAGTCCATGGATATACCATCCCACTTCCACAATGGGACATGTAAAGGCTAAAGAAAGCCTTCTGGAACCTGATGCTCTACCTTCACTAGCTAACTAGTGAGGCACTGAGAGAATCTCTACAATTGCTTTCTTCATTCCCAGCCACCAGTTCTATCGTCAGATATCCTGGTATATCATTTCTACTTCTGGATGTATTGCTAATGGGGATGTGTGGAAATATCTCATCACATCCTACCAAAGTGACACTAGTACCATGGTACATATTTTGTAGAGAATGACTTGTTCCCCACATTCATGAAATCAATCAGGTTCATGACATGTGGATATCTAAGCACATAGATCCTCGAAGTCAGCGTCCCCACAATACACCTCCCGGACTCACTGACGAATTGGGGTAGTGACTGTAACATAATAAAGAAATCCTTATCCTTATTGATCCATAATGGTTATCTGCAAAGAATCTAGATGCTCAGTTGCCTCACCTAGAGTTTGTATACCAAACCTCCTACTGAGTGAATCTTCTACACTGTTACCCTTTCCTAGTAGTATAGACTATCTCGAATTCATAGTCTTGGAGGAACTCAATCCAAAGTCGTTGTCTCACGTAAATGTTCTTATAAGAGAATATATACCTGATACAACTGTGATCATAGTACACTACAATGTCTTTGCCTATCTTTCAATATCGCCACATAATCAAGGCGAAGACCACTGCTGCTAACTCCAAGACATGGGTAGTGTAGTTCTTCTAGTGTGGTCTCAACAGTCAATACCCATATGCGATCACTTCCCCCCGTGCATTAGGACACATCCGAGCCTGGTCCCTAATGCGTTGCAGTAGACTACGTACCCTACGCCATCCTCTATTGCCCTCAAGATGTGGGCACTATTCATCTTCTGCCTCACCTCCTAAAATCACTAGGGGCATCCCTCCGACCACATGAAGGGTTACCCTTCTTCTTTGACAATGTTAAATGCAATGAAACATAGAATAAATATGTCATAAACTCTGTTATCATCTGGATAATCCCATGAAAAGTCATACCTCTGTCACACTATTTGGTGGTTCCTAAGAAAATTTTTCCTCAATCTACATTGGATCCACTACAACTCCTGCCTCTGAGATGATGTTTCCCAGAAACTGAAACTCTCAGATCAAGAACTGGCACTCCGAGAGCTTACCATAAAGCTGGTGCACTCTGAGTGTGTCAAGTACTAACTGCAAATGATGGGAATGCTCCTCCTTAGTAGGTGAGTTGAGCATAATTTCATTGATGAATACTATGAAAAAATGATCAATGTATGGATGATTGATCATGTTCATGAGTTCCAAGAAAACTGTTGGAGCGTTGGTCACACTGAATGAAAAAATAATAATTTGTAGTGTCCATATCGACATCTAAAATCATCTTCTGCACATCCGCGTCTTGTACTCTGAGCTGTTGAGAGCCTGATCTGAAGTCTATCTTGGATAACCACAATGAAACTTTTAGCTGATCAAATAGGTTATAAAACCTTGTAAGTGGGTACATGTTCTTCACGATCACCTGGTTCAGGCGGCGATAGTCAACACAAAGCCTCACGCTCCCATCCACCTTCATAGAGACCAAAATTGTAGTTCCCCAAGGAGATACACTAGGCCGAATGAACCCTTTCCCATATTAGACTTATAGTTGTACCCACAACTCACGATGATCCATGGGAGCCATCAGATATGCTGGTGTAGATATCAGTATCGTACTAATGTACAAGTCATTGTAAAAGTCCTCCTCTCTGCAACGATGTAGACCCGGAACATCATCACCGAAGACATATTTGTACTGGTCCACCACTATTGGATATCTCAGACATTCTAAATCAACCGCTCTATGTGTAAGACGAGCCAACTTATGAGTAATCAACTGCACCCTCTTCCAGGAAAGTCCATCATGTGTTGCCAAGGATCTCTTCTCACCGGTGAAGGTAAAAATGGTCCCATCCATGTGGACACATCACACATAGCACCTAATACAGTCAATTTATGGATGGACTGTAGATAAAGAGTCCATACCAATGATGACAACGTAATTCATCGACATAGCTACTAGGAGATCCCAACCCAATCTCTCACCTGTTAGACTATGCTCTTACTATCGGCACCAGTGTGTAATTGTCAAATCTTCTCCCATTAGAGTCCCTAGACATATAGATTTTGCCAATGACACTATCAGATTAACAATGCTCCGAAAAAGGGTTGGGGTAACAAAATCTTGACATGCACCTGTGTCTATATGTACTACATCTAAGGAGGAATAGACACATATCGTACCTCATATCATCTTTTGAGTGTCGTGATCATAGGCCTCAGCTGCCTGGAGCTGGACTCTCTCATTTCTATCTACACTTTGTGGTTGGGGTTGACCTTCTAGGGGTGGTGACGGTAACATATTGAACCATCACCCACCGCCAGCTACACGATCATCTCCTCTTATATGTCTTCTTGATCCCTGCATACCTCCTTAGTTGAATCTCTATCTCTTCTTGGGTAGTCCTTAGACCATCTGCTAATCATCCGTATGGATGTTCAGAAAGTCATGATCCATGTGACCCTACCTGCCACATGTGTAACACCACCTGCTCCTGGAATGACTTGATCTATCTTGAGTTCCCCGCAGAACCGAACCTAAATCCTATGTTCATCCACCTATAGATCTTGTCCTCTTGGACCTCTGTTTCATCTGTCTACTGCCAACTATAGAAGACTACTCTACATGATGATAGGTGGTGGGTCTCACTGCTGGTGATTGCTCAACAACAATACACTCAACTAAGAGGGCTCTCTCTAAAACCCCTTCATGCATCGTGATACTGAGTGAGATCATCGAAGCCCTGATCTCCTGCCTGATCCCTTTCTTGAATGTATGGGCCCAAATGAACGGGTCCAGCATCATATAAGTGGAGTAGTGTGAGAGGTTGTTGATTCCCACTGAGTTCTGATCCACAGTCATGCTTCCCTGTTGTAGATGAAGTAGCTCTTATATGCGCACTACGCGAAGAGTCAATGGGACAAACTCTGCCAGAAATAGGCTCTCGAAGTTTTCCCAGAGAAGTGTCACCTCATCATGAACATGGAGCATCAAGCTCCACCGTCTTCCTATTTTTGTCTATAGGAGTCTAGCAGCAATGATCACCATGAGATAAGCCGATGTCCCTACCAGTCGGAAAACTCTCACCAGAGTGACAAGCTAATCCTTATCCTCCTGTGGGTTCGTCTTTCCCCAAAACTTGGGTGGCCTCTGTCACTGGAACTCGTGCAAAGTGCTCAAGTATCCTACACTGTTTGATGGTGGGGATGGTGGCATCAGTGGACTTATGGATAATAGAAATGTTGGTTCCTCTATTGGTGAATATACTGGAAGATGGACCTACACCGAGGCCTCAATGCTTAGTGGGCTATATGTGCGTACAACTCTTGGAACCCTAGATGGATATCTACATGGAGGAATCCTGAAAATAAATAGGAGCGTTGTGGTCAATATGTTATAACTGGTTAGCTGACTCAATGTGTTCACAAAATAGATTCTTGAAAACACACACACAATCTATGTTTCCAGACACTGAGTCTGAAATCAGAAGTCAGGGTCCTGGTGTATGGATACGTCTGACACCGCACAAATAATGGATTCCCTAAACTGATAACCATAATATCTACACATAACACTATTAATGTTAAAGGGATGATTAGATTCATATTTTCTATGGTAGAATAGACTCCTCTGATACCAATTTTTCATGAACGGTCCTAGGGGGCCCATGTCGTGACTATCCCATGCCTTCCTTCCATAGGGTAGGGCCTAGTGACTAGAACCAAATTCATATTCTATAAAACTGGTAATGCATTGCCTTTATAACCTATAAGCACAGGAAATCGAGAACACAACAAGAATCAAACTCAAGTAATCTGAAGGTTAATTAGTGTGAGTGCAGTACGTAAAAGGGGCCAGAATACAATCCCAAATGAAATATACAAGGGAAAAGAGAAATTACAAGATGACTGATAGGTGAAAAGTAGCCCCTGGATCGGCCACCAAAAATCCTACCAGATGGGTAGGTACAACTCACGAACCACCATCTCTACGGTTCTCCTCATCTAACGTACACATCCGAGCTACCTCCAGTCTTGGTCCTCTCATACTCAGTCAACGTTGTCTATAATTTACACCAATCACAATGATATGAGGGCATAAACCATGAAGCGGTGAGTATAAAGATACTCAATAGGGACCCCGAGACCCTCAAGTTCTCACAAAATAAACAAAGGATAAACCACAAAGGAATGAAAGAACCGGTAACCCTACATAGGTATATTCCCATACATATAACTAAGTTAACATGTAATCCAATCACAATAATGTATAAACATAGAGTCTAACTCCAAATAACAATGCTCAACTATTCCACAAAGGAAGGAATACAACGAAGGCATGTAGAACACATGTACCCCACACAGATGAATTCCACCGAGGTATTACTATGATAGAAACTACAACAAGGTACAGACTCAGCTCACACCAGTAATAACATAAGTACAGTATTTGAGATGATATTATGTTACTACAGAATCATATCACTCTATTAAGAGGCAAACCCATATAGAATCGCTCAGTGCTGACCCACATAGGTTCACTTAGTGATGTCCCGCACAGAATCAATAGGTGCTGACCCACAAAAGATCTCTCGGTGTGGACCCACAAAGGATCGCTAGGTGGTGAACCACACAGGATCACTAGGTTTTGACCCACATAAGATCACTCGATGTTGAACCACACACGATACTTAGGTTCTGACCCATATAGGATCGCTCAGTGCTGACCCACATAGTATCTCTCTTCATTTTCTCATCATAGCCAGCTAAAATGTTCTCCTAGTACACTCTCTTTTCTATGGGATGGTCCTCTCCAAAAACCACTGGTCAATACTCCAACTGCCATGAAGTCTCATGTAGAAGTATATCAAAGGACCATCACATCCTAGGGGTCTCAACACAATAGAGGGTGTGTTAATCAGACGCTCGGTCTATGACTTATTAGCCTTTTAGTCCCGAGGTCCCGGTTGGATTCTTCCTCGATCAAACCCTACCAAATCCTGAATTTATCCAAATCTCTATTGGGGTATACCAAGAGGGCTATCTCGCTCCACGGTTTCGGTCTCCATAGAAATTTCATCTAACAGACCATCCATGCCAATGATATGGCCGAAGTAGCGTATAGGGTCGAATCTAGTTCGAGTGGTGGGGAGTCGTACCATTGCCGACGACTGACATGACTGGTCTCCCCCATTGTCACCTTCGTTGCAGACATCTATGATTGCAGGTGACATTCTAGTTTTCCACTACTGTCAAAATTTGGCACCAAACGCCATCACCATTAGGAAGAACACATAAAAGAAGAATGTAGGAGGGGTCAGGCCATGTTTTCTTTCGCCCACACCCTCTATGTTAGACCAGTAGCAAGCGGCTCAACAAAAATGATTCAATGTGAAAGGTAATTAGTCATTGATCAAATTAAAACACCCCCTACCTCATTAGTTGTATTCATTGATAATTGTCTGTGGGAAAGTAGATGATGTCATTGGGATTATACAGACGTTAGTGACGTCAGCGTTTCCGGGATTGTCATTTCATTGACGTTAGAGACATTCCTCATCAACGAATGTACTGAGGAATAAGTCAGAGTCAAATATTGATTCCTTCATTTGCATTCTTCATTATTTGGCTATCTCCCAAGGCTCCTTCCTTTTCCAACGATTAATTCCCCCAAAACCATACAATAAGAAAAGTTACAAAATATAATAAAATATGTTGGCATCATTTAAAATTATAATAATTAATTAATTGATTTGGTGTATTAATTAAACAGGAGGACGCATAATTAAACAAGGTGAAGTTCAAGAGACTTCCCCTCATTTAAGTGGGCGGTTCTAAGGGGTTTTGATCTCTGGTGGTCTCCACCACCATAACCTCTCATGGGAGGTTTTAGGTTCGGTGGTCCCCATCTCCATACCCTCAAGAGGGGGGGTTTCTAGTGGTCCCCACATCTCAAAACTCACAAGGATTTTCAAATAAAAATAAAAATAAATGTTACAAAATTTTAGTTTTATTTTATCCATTCACGAATATTTGAATAGCTATCTTCAACACATGACATACTGCGGTCGAGGTGAAGTTCCCCTTAAGCGAATATCGGTGCTGCGAGTTCGTCAATGATCTAAATTCCAAGCACCAGATCAAACGATACAAAAACCTGCTTGCACGTTTAACAAACTTACCTAAAAAAGGGTTCATAAATTCATTCAGGGCACACTGGGCCTCAGAATCAAGCGCAGTCAATTTTCATGGAATCGTAAAATTCTCATTTAATTAGAACAAATTTACATGAAAATTCAGGGACTCTAAAAAAATATTTGAAAACTCATATTGTATGACATTAAAATTGTCCATATTAATTGTGTGGATATTTATGAAAATAGAAAATATATTCCATATTAATGAAAATTTAATTAAAAAAATACAGATAAATATAGTATTTATTATACAACTGATATAAATTAAAATATTAATGATTCATTCTATTTAAAAAATAAAAATTATTGCAATGATGATTTAAAAAAATGTAGTGAGTGATATAAGATATTATAATTATAAAAAATAGAAAGTTTTAATTTGTAAACATATGATCTTTTGATATATTTTAAATTTAATAACAAAAACTAAAAAATCTGTAACACTACAAACACAACATCCCATTTTAATATAAATATCTATATTATTAAATATTCTAACTAAAAACATTATCTCAACTTAGTTCATAAAAATAATGCCTCAGCGAAATCATTTTTTGACACTACCATGGGATATGATTCAATTCCAGAGATTTTTATTAATGAAAATATAGGATTATACCAAATTTATATTCATACAAAAATTAAGTGCACTTAAATAAACCCCTTTTATCAATCCTTTGACAAGTGTACATTGAAATACATTCTAAATGAACTATTGTTTTTAATTTGATTATGGTATTTTCCAAAATATAGCTATATTGTTTTATATAATGGATAAATATCGATATTCTTCATATGCATTACTACTTAGTGGAAAATTAATGATTACATTTGAAAAATTATATTTTAGGAACATTGAGGACAATTATGATATATATTTTATAGAAAATAATTTCATATAAATAATATATAGTGATTTTTTGTTATTGGTGGGTTCCATTATTATACATCAACTAAATACATTGACATCTATATAAAAATATTTTTTTATGGAATAATCAAAACCCATTTATATACGATGTTATGGAACAATTCCTTGAAACTATGTTTATAATGTTTCATATTACACATTCCATCACTATGAGATCTGTAATTCTGATCCATGAAATTAATTAAAATGTTGAAATATATGGTTATATTATTTTTTAAGGTATTAATTTATCACTAACATATTATTGATTCCATGATTATGGATGATAACATCAACTCTTTACTAAACGTTACTATGAATTTATGCTAAACCTATTATATTACATTCCATTTCTTATAGAAACCAGGAGGTAGATAAAATTTTACATATATATTTTCAATGAATAATAATAAACTCTAATTTTTTTCTAATAACGTAACTTGTATTATGAATTTAATTTAATTATCATTATATGTATCCATTTTCAAAAAATTACTAAAACTAGTTATCTTGTGATCAATGAAATTTATATAAATGAAATAAAATAACTATCAACTATTAGTTTATTTAGTTATGGTTTTGTACATAAACAAATTGGTGAAGTGTAATGATCCACAATAGTTCCATAGGAGACAAATCTATGAAATGATGTGGAAAATGATGAATTAAAATATTATTGAGAGACAGATTTTATAATTGTTCTATATCAAAAATGTTTCACATTTGTTTCCTTCTTTTTAATAAAATTTATAGCATATATTATTCTTATTTATTTAATGGGTGTTAATGTGTTTTTTTTAAGATTACTGGATATAAATCAACTAATTTATTTTATTTTTATGTATTTAATATATTTTTTTCTCTTAATTCCTTAATATAGTGAGAAGTGAGTAGACATATATATGGGATGAGATGTCTACTAGTAGAAGAATATAAAATCATTATATTTTAATTTTAAATTATTCAACATGGTAGATATGACAAAAAATGTTGCCTCTTTATGGGATATGGATGGGGGATTGGAAACTTGAGACCATTGAACAAATTAGTATTCACTATTCCCTTTGTCTAGATTGAATTTATTTTTTATCATGTTTCCCTTAGTGAGTAAATATTGTCTCTATTATAATGTAAAATTATATTATTTACCCATACTTTCATTTCGACTATGCCAAGGACCCGTGACATATTTTTTTAGGGATCCTCTAAATGATGGAACAAATTATGTAATTTCTAACAGTGATGGGTTGTGAATGATGTGTTGGAGTTTCCCCTAAATTATAGTATTTATTTTTGTACAACCAAAGTTAATGGCACTTAATATATTTGTTTTATAAAATAGTCATAATTATTCCAGGACAATCTATGTCGTTGTATTTTATTCGGTTCCTCTATTTTTTCATTCATGTCTTAATCTAATGAGATAATCCATGAATTATAATCAATGTTCTTCATTACTTTTAAATATTTCTTCCATATTTTGATGATTTTTGTAGTAACTGCACACTAATGTGTATTAGTTCAAGTTTTTGGGTACCAATGTAAAAAACTAATGATTCATTGATTTTAAAATTTTTATGAGTCTATATAAATAAAAAATAATTTCAATATAATTTAAACCACATATGATATGGATTACATGGAACAATGTTTTCACTCAATTACATGAATGAAAATTTAATGATTTCTTCTTAATATTTAAAATTTAGTAATTGAATACGATTTCAGTTCTAAATAATATGTAAATTAATCCTATTGAAATATTCATTATAGTTTAACTTTGACACTTGGTAGTTGCATGTCAAATTTACATTGAATCTTCCTTTACAATATTTCATTTCAAAAAATATGACATGTCAAATTTAAGGTTTATCTTCATTTATTCGATTAAAATGATAAAAACTAGTTATAATTCAAAATATCCAATATAGAGGTGAATAAAAAAAACTATTTTTCTTACCATAAATTTAGGATAAAAAAATACCTGAAATAATGCACAAAGTCACCTAATATAAATAAAATTATAAAAAAAATTCACTAATCATTCTTCATATATATAAACTATTTATTATCTAATTATATTATAATGTTTAAAAGGGATTTTTTCTCCCATTTCAGTATCACCTATATGCATTACATTGATTTTAAATATAGGTTTCTCTTCCTCACTAAGTATCAATACAATACATGTCTCACAACTTCCTAGTTCCATGAATATATATATATATAGCAATACAAGAAAATCAATGAATTTTTATCATAGTCAATGTGATAAAAACAATTTTCAACCCAATAAATTATACATACCAATGTCATCATCATAACCATTCATAATATTTATTTTTTATTATACATCTCTCTATATTTTTCCACCTCATATTTTAAAAAAATGAATTATATTCCATAATTTCATTATCAAATAATGTCCCTCTGTGTGTGATATTAGATAATATATGAAAAAAATATTTGTTGAAAACAAAAAAAGATAATTTTTTTTTCACAGTTGTATCTGATCTCTTCATAAAATCATTACTTTATTTGTTTATATTATTTATTAATCATATACTTTTTTTTATGAAACCCATTATTTAAATGTTTTTGTACAATGCATATTCATGTATTTTTATATCCATTTTTCACATACAAAAAATATTATCACTTTTCTTATATAATGAATTTAATTATTTACTATATTTCGAATACTTTTTGATATTGTAATTTCAGATAATATAAATATACGGATTCAAAATTCACCCCATCAAATACACTTTCAGAACTCTTAAATCCCAATTTTATTGGACAAGTGAGAAAAATTAGAACATTTCACCCAAATAGAGATATAATACAAACATTCACATATCCAAGGAATATCATATATGACTAAAATTAAACAAATACATATTCAATAAAAATTATAAATTCAAATATCAATGGTTAACATAAAAATTAATCTTCTGAAACCATTATAATGACAAAACTTATTTCACACAATTTTAGGAAGATCTCACCATCCACTAATGATATTGAATCTTTATTGATCCACAAGCCAAAAAAAGGTAATAGACTTCCTAATACTCTTCATCCCTATTACCTATCATACACAGTATATATATTCACTTGTATATACCATCATCTCCATATCCTTCATCATAAAGACGTCACAATGATTTAATTTAATTTCAAAATATTCACCAACCTAAACATTCACTGATGAATAAGTAAAAACCATAAATAGATCATTATAAACCGTAAATTCACCAGACTCCAAATCACCATCCCAAACTAAATACATAACCGCTGTGATAGAAAATTTCTTTAAACAAAAACATTATGGGAGAAACCATTGGTAAATGAATTAAAAATTAAAACATTAAAAAGTAGATTAAAAACGACTACCAAACCCATAAATAAATGCCTCTTTGATGAAGCCACAATCCACATCATCATGAAATATGTACACTCTAAAATCAAAAGAACATAAATAACCATCACTATCCAAAATTGAGTAACTTTGCCACGAAGCATTGCAATTTCCATGAGAAAACACATAATTTTTTTTTAAAAATATCCACGACTAAACATTCTATAGTGAAGGATTGTTATAGCCTCTATCACCAATAATCATTGACCAAAAATCTCTAAAGAACTACAATTTATAGTTAATATACACTCCCAACATCCTCTATTATCACAACATGGTAATATCTTGTATAATTACAATCTAGATAAAAAATAATAGGGATGTGGATATAGGATTATAAACACCATGTATTGGTCCCAGGTTAAACCATCGATGCCCAAAAAATACACATGGCTGAACCATAATCATATATTATATTATAAAGACATAGCTTTAATATCATAATCAATATTTTTCCAGATTAATACCCCTTATTCACCATCATGTTATATTTTTCCTACAACTACTTATAGACATTCTATTTTCAAATAATTTTCATTACCCATGATTCAACTACAACCAAGATGCTAACCTGCAAGTATCAATGACAATGACATGACAAGGTCCCCAAATATACATCCTTTTGAGTTTCTACTATCTTTATAATCATGATAATGAAGCCCTATGATATCCCAATGATATCTTAAGTCTCATAAGAGATTGGATATACGCACATTAATGGTTGAATTTGTTTACTCCAGGATGAATTCACAATCCCATGATAATTGAATGGATCTATCTTTATTCATGTGTCCAATGATTATATGACGTATGATTAGGGAAATATTAAATACATTTTATGTAAGGAACTCATTGATTAAATCAATTTTAAATATTTTATATCAATATAATATATAAATTTCATTAAAATTATAATATAAATAATGTACATAAAAATGTTATCCTTAAAAATAGAAATTGTGACCTAAAATTCACTACATGATTAAATTAATTTCAACAAAACAATATTGGTGAAATAACATGAAATTATTTTTAAATTTATTATATCTAATTTATTATGTTTTAAATTTATTTTATGAAATCATTATATAGTTAAAAAATGTCGTGGTTTCCATATGGGGGAATATCATTTTGAGTGGACATTACATCAAAAAACTTATATTACAGGTAATGTAATATGGATTCAAGAAACAGTGTTTGACATATATTTCATTATAAACCTACATAAATTCTCCTTATGTCACATAATATATATTTCATATTTTAATTTTATTATGGAATTAAATGAAATTGTGTTAAAAATTGAAATAATAAAAAATTGAATGAAAATATGTTTGAATGACATGGGTGTGATCGTTAAGGGAATTCCTTGATACATTCCATATTTATTCTATTATGGTTATTCCAGGTCTAATAAATCATTAGAAATAAAACTCAATATGATTAAATATAACAATTTTCCACATTCAAGGAACCAATTAATTCACATATCATTTGAATGAGACCATAAATCATCTTATGTCTATCAATAAGAGATATCCACAGATAGTGTAGATAAAACAATATATATATAATTTATAGAAATATAATAATTATGGATGTACAACTACACACACCTATAAACCAAAAATACATTTATTATAGTTAACTTTATTGATAGTATAAGTGCGGAGTGAAATTATAGATTACAAAATCAGTTATTAAGTGACAAACACCCAGTCCTTCATTGATTATAACACAATAAATAACCAGAATAAAAAAATAAAAAATTTATATTTTTTTCATGAACTAAAAAATTATACTCTAATTTCTCCCATAACCTATATCAACATTGAATATTATACATCCATTAAATAAATTTTAATTATAAAAGAAAATTTTTTAACAATGAAAAAGTTAATAACATAAATGTGCATGAAAATAAAATATAGCTAATTTGTGAGATCTCAGAATGTATTATTGAGCCCCTTTACATATTTTCAGGAATATTCCTCTAATACAGGTGTATAATGGAATTCCGCATTGAAATGGTTACTCAGGTTATCCTTTCTTATGATTATGTCTTTTCCTTCCATTCGTATAATTTATAATACCACTTTGATATTCGAATATTTATTTACTCATGTATCTATCATAATGTTTCATGTTGACTTTATTCATTTCTAGATTTTTCATGATTGGATGTATGAATAGAAATCCATGTTCCACTTTAATATTCATTTATTTTTTATTTATCCACCCCTATGTAAAGTGACCTATAAATTTACCCATACATTATCTCTTTATTAACATTATAGAGCAGCTTACATATATATAGGAATTCATGTATATTATCAGCTAGAATTTGGGTGATGTTATGGTTGTATATGAGGAAATTATCTAGTTTATGATAAAAAGTATTATGTTTAAAGATAATTGAATATATAGTTTAATACATCATGTAATCATTTATGTTTCGATAATATTGTTGTCTAATAATTATGTCTCTTCCAATGATATTTATTGTTTGCAAATATAATATGTACTTCTCAATATTTTTACATATCTATGGGTTAAATTACTTATATATATTATGTATTGTAAATATATAATATGATAAATATCCTTAGTCATAATCGTTTACATAGTTCTATCATATGAGGTTATAATCTTGGATAAAATAATTTTTTTCTAAAAAAAAATCATATATTCCTTAAAATATATATATAAATTAGGGTTGAGATTTGAAGGTTAGATCCTACATAATAATATCATAGATTATGAAAAATGTAACCTAATTAATTTTAATAACAATAACATGGGATATTACATTACTATTGTGGATAATATATATCATGAACCACAACTCATATTACTAATGATAGTAGTGATATGGGAAAATCATGGAGTTGTTATTTTTGAGGATTTCATAGTTTTGTCAAATTTTTTATGATGTACCATAGAACATAAAATATGTCAATATAATTAAAATTCTCATTTGTCCTTTATATTCTGATGAATATTCATCCTATAATTTTCTAGTAACAACATTCAACAGCCAAAGGGACTTAGATTTCTTTATTATAAAAATAAAACCACATTTAAAGGAAATAAGGGTCAACCCAAATAGACTTCAAAGACATAAGAGAATATACAACCCAAAGGAAAAAGATAATAAAAACTATATTTAGAATAGAATCTTCACTTACATAGCAAAAAAATTATGGTGAAGCTCTCCACTGATGATTGACTATTCATATAGTACTGTCATGTGTCATTTTTTTCATCTTTCATTAATTAATAAATTTTGATTTATATACAAAATCAATAAATTATTCATGTTTTAAATTCTATTCAAAAAAATACTTTTACAATAATTAATTAATACTTTAAATATTTTTATTATTATATGGGATAAAATTAATGATTTAATGAAGAAAATTTTACAAAATTTTGACTTCTCTATCCCCCAAATTTGAAAATTTGAATTCCCAGAAGGTATAAGAATTCATGTAAAGTATGAACCAATAAATCATATAGTTTCAAAAATAAATATGATACAAACAAATTTATAAAACATTTTGGTCTATCATGACACCTAAATGAATCATACTATATATATATCTTTTCTTTTTCCTTTTTTAAATTTACCTTATATAATGCACACAAATGACCAACCATTAATTATAATTTATGATCATCACCCATGAAATAGTTTATAATAATTGTTCAGAGTCAAATATAATAATTATTCCACCATAATCATATATTGATCATTATATATACCAAAATAGAGTTAAATTTTACTAATACCTTGTATTTACAAATTTTTTATATGGAAATGAAGGGTTGGTAATTATTTTTCATAAAAATATTAGTGGATGAAAATATATACTTCTTTGTTATAAAATTGCATGATATAATTTAATTCCATTGAAGGTAACACATTAGAATCATTCATAGATAATTTCATTTGGTAAGGAATAATCCATATATTGAGTATTGGTAATATAATCATATCATTATCAATACTATAATATATATATATATATTCGATCATATTCTATATTTCATAATTTTTTTCATCATATATATATTTTCTCCTCTATGATTAATATTGTAAAAAGACATAAAATTGAATAAAGAGCCTTTGTCCACAGTACATATATAAAATAAATATATTTTAATATTATTTATATTATAAATAAAATATACCAAAGATATAACATGAATAAAAATAATATCTTTCAAACATACCTAAAAATATATAATTAAATATATAATTAAATATTTATAGAGATATTAATAGTCTTTTAATGTGTTTTAGATAATATTATATCCATGATCTATATGGATTAATAATGTACCATTGTAAAAATTCAATTCATTGAAAAATTTAGTTTATTTTAATTTTATAATGGAATAAATATTACATAATTATTTTTTATTTTATTAAATGAAAAAGAATTAGGGTATCATATTATTTTATATATTCCAATTGATATAAAAAATATAGACTCTGGAAGATAAAAGATATACAATTTATGTGATGATTAACAAAATTCAATTGGTAAAAAAATATAAAAGGTAATAAGAAATATTGTAATTAACAAATAAAAAAATCAAGAAAAGTAATTATTTACAAATTAGGTGACTCTATAAAATGTGATTTGGTCTCTACACATTGAGGTGTATATTTTAGGGTTATTTATTTATTTTTTTATTTTTTTTATTAAATTAAAAAATAACATCAACAAAAATAATTAAATGTTTTTTCTAATATATATTTATTCACTCCATCATATAAAAATACTAATATATGACATTATGTTTGTGTATTTTTCATAATATATTGATATAATTGGCATAATGTAAGCATGTGGGATATATCATTATTGTGATTCTGTGGAATCACGGGTAAAACTATATATCATTATTTCAACAATAAATCCAATTTAATGAAAATATAATAAATAATTAATTTTAAAAAAATTATGTTTAAGATTGTATGTAATGAAATATTGGGTTATCCCCAAATGCGGTGTTATGATTTCTCAGTCTAGAGATGAACTATTCAAATTTTTATTCCAATAATGTGGTGGATTGAAAATATTTAATAAAAACCAACATATTTTATTCTCATGAAAACTATTTTTAAAAACATCTTCATTATCACCATTTATACATTAAACAAACTGTTAGTAACTTTTTTATTATGAAATATTTTTCTCAGTGACCTGGAATTACCAATTGGAATACATGGATCATTATTTTCTTCATGGACCGCCAAGCCTCGATAATTTTGTGTAAAATTCTTCTTTTGGCCTAATAAGTTTTCTAATTATTCGATTGGTTCATTAATATTAAGGTATGTTGTTAAAAAATGGGTCGATTTTTGTAAATATTCTATATTGGTTTAGTTTCTATAAAGTATTCATTATATAGTTGCTTAATAATCACTCATATGTATGAGAACATGAATTTAAATAGATTCAATCCTTGGATTAATATAATGAAAACTATGTTGAGTTTGAAATGTGAGTTTTCCATTGAGTTGGAGATTTCCTTTTTTTTGGGATCCATAATAGCTAGTTTTTGTAAGAAGCTGTAAAACCAGGAAATTTCAAGGAAATTTTTTTCATAAATGCTCTGGAATTTTACGTGTCTTTAGCTTCTGACGACACTCGATTTCGAAGTCCCGTGTGTCCAGAATCAATTTCAGATGTTTAGCTTGGGCACGTTTAGTAAACGATCGAGTGGGGTTTTCAATCTTTTGAACCGGTACTCGGAAATGAAATATGAATTCACTGATGAGCTCATAGTGCCGATAATTGTTCAATGGGACCTTTACCGTAGTCACATTTGATCGGGAGGAGAAGATATTTTTTAGGGGTTTAATTAAGGAAATAAATAAAATTTTTTGTACAATTTTATTATATATATAAGGAGGTTAATTCCTCCCATGGGAAGTTGTTGGTGGGGCCCACACCCACCCATCTTCCCATGTGTGGATAACTGAAAGGTGGGGCCCACATGAGTCCTAACCTTTCACATTCCCCTAAACTCCTTAACCCTCTTAAACCCCCCCATAAACTCCCATGTTAATGTTGAAAACTCTCCCAAATTTCTGAAACTCTTCACCTTTCTCGTCCACCATTAATTATTTCCAACATGCCTTAATTATTGAGATGAGTCACATCATTTAGTTAATTAAGTGGTAATATTTTTAATTTTAAAATCTTTTTCGTGTGAATAAATATAATATAATGAGATATTATTTTGAGTTGGATCTTTTGTTGTGTAAAGAAACTTTGGTGATGTTCTTTATTTTTTGAATGAACTCTTTTGTGAAGAAGAAGAGAACTCCTCTCTCAACGAAGAAAAATCCCACTTCAATGAAGAATGCCAGTTCCACTATGATCGACAACACGCTTCCTTTTCTTCCTCCGCATCAAGGGAGGAAATAATGTTTCGGTGAACTCCCCCGCGACAACGGTTCTTTCCCAACGTTGACGGAGCAACGAAGCTTTCAGTATCTATGATGAATGAACCATATTCGAGGTAGGGGTTATGTTAAATTTTAATGGATTAAAATTGTCCCTCGATTCGTCATTTTATATATTTGATTGTCTCTACTTATTGCTATTGCTTAACGCGGAGGTAGAGGGTCGAATGAACACGGTCCGATGACCCTCCGTTAAATCTTAATCTCTTTGGAACCGACAATCGGAGGCGGAACATGGATGTGGTCGGTGGCGAAATGGCCATCGTCGGACACACTAAGAAAAGCTGCGGCCAAGCATGTCATGGAGGAGGAAGCACGTTATAATTGTATAGTGCTGGGGATACAGAATTGTGGCCAGCGTAGGCCATAGTGGAGGATGCAGGTGCCATTGCGCTGGAAGAGGAGGGGCCCACCGTGAGGGTCGTTTTCACGAGAAACCTGGCCGGCCTAGCCAGGTAGTTTGGGAAGGGCGGTGCCGCCGGTTCGGATAGTCGTGGGGATGCACCCCTCGGACCACTTGGCTGGATGGCTAAGCCAGCAAGGTCGCATGCCCGACCGGGCTGTGCTGGGCCGGCCGTGCCCCGATAGGTCCAGCTGCTTCGGGTCAGGCCGCGTCCCTCAGGCCAGGCCACGCGTCTCACCAGGCCGGTCCGACCGCTTAACCGGGTCAGACCCACTAAAACCGAGATGACCCGACCAGTGAGCCCATCATGCCTAATAGATCAAGCCCTTTTTACTTAAACATGAATTTTGTAATGACCATGCATCCGATTGACACGCTGTCTATGACACTAGGACCCTTGCGATGAGGTTGTCCTTTTTCATTACTATTAGTGAGTTTTGGATGACTTTGGTGTATGGTCGGGTTGGTTTAGCTTAAAAAATCCAACCAGGCCCCTGGAACATAAATGCTAATAACTCACATACCAGGCGTCCGATTGACGCGCTGTCTATTGTGTTGAGACCCCTATGACGAGGCGGTCCGTTGAGATAAATCTTCCTAGAACTTTGTGACACTTGGAGTTTCGACGAGTATCTTGTTGAGTGGATCCTCCTAGAGATGAACATACAGAGTATGATGACCTTGTAGCTGGCTAAGACCTGATGACTGCTTGTCTTATTCATATCAGAGTGACTTGACTAGCCCAGTGGGGAGCACTACTGTGATTGGGTGGCATACCCCTGGCTGGGAGCACTACTATGTGGGGGTGGAAGACCCGTGGTAATTGAAAGGAGGAGTATCTATGTAGGATATTAGGTGGAGAGATACTGTGTTGGGGTGGCGGACCCGCTGTAATCGACAGTGGAGGAGTACCCTAGCAGTCTAAGGATCATGATTAGCACCATGGATTCATGACAGGACTACTACGATTGATAGAGGAGGAGTTCTCTAGCAGCCATGTTTTTGCAATCGTGAATAAAAATCATGGTTTGAGCTGAGTCAATGACCTTTGTGTTTTCCTCATGATTGAGATGGGTTAGTTGATAAATTATGTATATGTATTGACATATACCTAAGTAATGGTTATCTATTGAGAGCATTATTTTTGGTTTATCCTTATTGGATTTAGTGAGACCTTGAGGGTATCAAGGTCCCTATTGAGTATTGTTATACTCATCCCTGCATGGGCTATGCCTGCATCTCGTTGTGTAGGATGCAGATGGCAGCCAACGTTGACAGAGGCTGAGTGTACGTGGACTGGATGACACCTAGAGGTGGACCTCACGATGAGTCGGTACTCAGAGGTGGACATCTTGATGATTCGGTACCCAGAGGGTGTTGACGGATGAGGCTGTTTGGGAGGCTATTTGTACCTACCCTTCTGGTAGGATCCATGGTGGACGATCTAGGAGTTGCGTTATATATACCTACCCATCAGGTATGATCTGTGGCAGACGATCCAGGAGCTACTTGTCAGCTTTCAATTTTTTTGTCCTTTTCCTTGTATTTTATAGGTGGGTTTTTATTTCCGGCCACTTAAATTAAACAGTACATTTGTTTTATATTTTACTTCATGTTTTATTCTTCTTGTACTATGGTTGTGTGTGTTTTTGTATCATAAAGGCAATGCCTTCCCTTTTTATCAAGATTTACGCCTTTGGTGCTAGTCACCAAGCCCTAGCCTATGGATGGAAGGCTTGGGGTAGTCACGGGACGGGCCTTGAGGATGGGTCATACAAAATTGGTATCAGAGGAGTCGGTTCTACCGCAGAACATAGCACTCTGATATTTCCTTTTTGTGGAGAAATAGTGTTAAGGGTACAAAGTGTGGTCATCAGTTTATGGAGTCCAGTGTTGGTGCGGGCGGCCGACGTATCCATACAATAGGACCCAGACTTCTGATTTCCGACTCAGTGCACAAAAACACTAATTGTGTGTGTGTTTTAAAAAGCTTCTTTTAAATCATCTAAAATTAGGTCAGCTCACAAGGTATAGTCTTTTGACCGTGTCACAACTGTTTCTTTCAAGATGTCTTCACCCTAGTCATTTAGTGTGGGTGCTGAGTGGAGAGAGCGATGATTGCTCACCGAGTAATGAGGCCATAGTACATGGACCTATTCTAGTTGAGTCACCAGTAAAGAGTGCACACTGCTTGAGCCCGCTGCACGAGTTCCACAAAAGTGGCCTCTAATGTTTTGAGGTGATTCAAGTTTTCAAATGGCTGGGCACTGGCTGGAGTTTGTAGCACAATCAATCCACACAGCTGGGAAACCCACTAACATGATGGTGTACTTAGCTGTTAGTCTCTTTCAGGGAGCGATTGAGAGGTGGTGGCACCATATGCTCCAGTTTTGCGATGAGATGACCTTCACCTGGGGAGACTTTGAGACTGTCATCAGGGTGGAGTTTATGCCAGTGAATCTATATTGTGAGCATGCTGAGGAGATGCTGCCTTTGTCGCAGGGTTTTCTGTCAGTAGTTGTGTCATCTGTAGGCAGTAGAATGATGATTCAGATGTCCTAGATCACTAGACCAATAGGCGGGTGACCACGAGATATAGGTTTGGTAGTGCGGGGAACCCGAGGTGGAGTCAGAGCCAGGCATACCCGGAATGCACAGGGTTTCTCCTGTGGTGGGCTTGGTAACATAGAACGTGACGGTCCCACTCCCCGCATAGTTTATCCACAGGAGTTTAAGGAACCACTGATACAGAAGCAATAGTCGAGCGGTGGAAAAGGAAGTGGAGCTCCAAAAGAAGGTGTACAGTAGCGAGATTTTTTTTAGGAATAGAGGCCTTTGTTCTTGGTGATTCTAGTTTTTGTGTGGTTGTTGTTGTGTTTTCTTTGTGACATTTTACTTTGAGATGCAGTAATAAAAGACACTAACCATTGTGACGTTTACATTAACGTACTTTTTGTATGGTTGGTACTAAGAGGTTCCGGTTTAAACAGTTCACTTGACCATCACATGAGAGATTCGTACTGGAGGAGACAATGTAACCACATACTGATGCCGACAGTGTGACTCAACCCTTGGAGGTGAGTGTAATGGTTGGATATCTTAGTAGTAGCGTCGCGGCCCTACGACATCATTCAAGACATGAATTGTACCATTCATGTCAGTATTTAATGTATCAGGCAAGGAACGTGGTTCATCCAGGGGATGAGACCAGATTTCCCATTTCGGTAGAGGTGAAATCTCAAGAGCTCTTTGGCATAACATAGACAAAGAAGGTTGGAGATCAGTTCATACAATTGGCTAGTCTCACCCATTTGTCATTGAGCGAACTGTTTATGGTTCACTCCAACTCAATATTTTTAGGTGTATCTTCCCTCAGAATGACCTAAACCTGAAATAGTAGCAATGGATTTAATTTCTCTAGGACTATGACTTAGAGATAGTTTATAATCCTGGGGAGTGGAACATTGTAGCAGATTCTCTTAGTAGGAAATCCAGAATTCAGCTGTTAGGAGTAGCGAGATAGTAGCAGGACACGTTTCAGATATCCATTGTGGTTAGTGATGGAATCAGAACTTGTTGAACGAAAGATGGTTCAGGCTATGACAGAGAATGTGCAGATCATCCAGGAGTGGATAAAGACTGCACAGAATAGAATGAAGTCCTATGCTGATAAGAGACAAGACAACATGAGTTCGAGGATGGCATCCACATAATTATATGGGTCTCACATCAACAATGTCTTCAGGGTTTGGTCAAGGTAACAAGTTATATCCATGTTTCATCAGACCTTTCCAAGTCCTCAGTAGGGTATTCGAGGTGGCTTACCATCTGGCCTTTCAACCTCAGTTGCACCAAGTGCACGACATAATCCACATATCAAAACTGAGGAGATTCGTGCACGACCTATCCGTCATCATTGATCACTGAGAGCAGGACATCAATGAAGAGGATGCTTTCACGGGGTTTCAGTAGAGGCTGAGGATCGACAGGAACGGGTCCTACATGGATGGTTGATTCCTCTTGTGTGCTTTCATTAGCAGCACGAGAACCTCCAGGAGAGCACATGGGAGCGGGAGGCTCAAATGTGTGCTTTGTACCCCTTTTGTTTCCCTAGCGTGTGTTGTAGCTTTACGGGGTTATAAATCCCTGAGGTGGGAGTAATGTAATGACCGAAAAATTTCAAGGAATTTTTTTTCATAAATAATTTGGAATTTTATGAGTTAGTAGATTATGACGGCATTCGATTCTGAGGTTCGGTGAGCCGGACTCAATTTCTGAATTTTATCATGGGTACGTTCAGTAAACGAATGAGTGGGTTTTTCTATCTTAAGAACCGGTGCTCGGAATTAAAATCTGATGTCACTGATAAACTGGCAGTGTCGGTAATTGCTTAACGTGACTTTTACCATAGTCGCGTTTTCTTGGGAGGAGAAATTATTTTTTGGGGTTTAATTAATGAAGTAAATAATATTTTTTGTATAATTTTATTCTATATCTAAGGAGGTAAATTCCTCCCATGGGAAGCTATTGGAGGGGCCCACACCCACCCAACATCCCATGTGTGGATAATTGAAAGGTGTGGCCCACATGAGCCCCAACCATTCACCTTCCCCTAAACTATTTAACCATCATAAAACCCCCCATTAAACTCCCATGTTAATGTTTACAACTCTACCAAATTTGGGTATCTCTTCACCTTTCCCTTCCACCATTAATTCTTACAAACATGCCTTAATTAATCAGATGAGTCACATAATTTAATTAATTAAGTTGTTAGATTTTGAATTTTAAAATCTTTTTGGTGTGAATAAAAATAATATCATGAGATATAATTTTGAGTTGGAGATATTAGTATGTGGAGAAACGTTGGTGATGTTCTTGAGTTTTTGAGAGAACTCTTGTGTGAGGAAGAAGACAACTCCCCTCTCAACGAAGAACGACGCCTCTTCAACAAAGAACACCGGTTCCACAGAGATTGACGGTGTGCTTCCATTTCTTCCTCTACATCATGGGAGGATATATAATTTTGGGGAACCCACCAATGACGACCGTTCATTCCCGATGTTTATGGAGCGACGACGCTTTCCACAACTACGACGAACGAACCATTTTTAGGTAGGGGTTTTGTTCAATTTTAATGGATTAAAATTGTGCCTCGATTCATTGTTTTATATATTTGATTGTCTCGGCCTATTTCTATCAGTTAATGCAGAGGGAGTAGGCCGAACAAACACAGTCTGATGACCCTCTGCTAAATCTTGATCTCATTAGAACCGAATATCGGAGGCGGAACACGGAAGAGGACGGCGACACAAGGTCCACCGTCGCACATGCTATGAAAATCCACGGCCATGCATGCCACGACGGAAGAAGCACGAAATTGTCATGCTGTGCTGGGGATGTCGAACTGTGACCAGCGTAGGTAGTGGTGGAGAAATCCGGTGCCATCGCACCGGCTGTGTAACGGGAACGGCGGCCCTCTTTGCGGGCCCCTTCGACGGAAGGACCGGCTGGCCCGTCGGCCGCCCAGGCGGATCAAATCTGCAGCGCCAGGAAGGTGTCGTGCCAGAAGAGCCACGACACGCCGTGCGGGCCCCTTGCACCAGAAGCTCAGCTAACCTAGGCTTCTAGTTTTGGAGGTGCGGTGCCGCTTGGGGTCACCAGTTAAAATAGAGGATGGGCGACACCCCTCAGCCCGCTCGGCCGACTGGCCGAGCCTGCCATGCCATGCACCCGGTTTGGCCGCTCCCGACCCGATAGTGTCACTCGGGACAGGAAGCGTGACTTAATGGGCCAGTCTGACCACTTTTCTGGGTCGGACCCTCCAAAATTGAGACGACCCGACCCGTCATCCCATCGGGCCTAACCGATCAAGCCCTTTTTCACATAAACTAGAATTTCATAAAGACCACATATCTGATTGACACGTTGTTTGTAGAATTTGGCCCCTTGAGATGAGGCGTTCCTTTTATGTTACTCTTAGTGAGTTTTAGATGACTTTGGAGTGATCATGTCGGTTTAGTTTAAAAAACCAACTAGGCCCCTGGAACGGAAATACATATAACTCACAGACCGGGTGTCTGATTGACGCAAAGTCTATTGCGTTGAAACACATATTACGAGGCATTCCATTGAGATTATTCTTCATGGAAGTTCATGACACTTGGAGTGTTGAGAAGTAGCTCGTGGAGGGGATCCTCTTGGAGACAGGCAGACAGAGTACGATGACCTTTTAACTGGCTGACACCTGATGACTGCTTGTCCGATTCGTATCGAAGTGACTTGACTAGCCCAGTGGGGAGAACTAAAATGTTGGGGTGGAAGACCCTCTGTACGTGACAGGAGGAGTACCTCTGTAGTCTAGTAGGGATAGAACTACTATGTTGGGGTGGAAGACCTGTGACAGTCGACAGTGGAGGAGTACCTCAGCAGTATAAGGTTAGTAAGTACCACCTCAGAGTCATGATAGGACAACTGCACTCGACAGAGGAGGATTTATCCAGCAGCTGTGTTTATGTCATCGTGAATAAAAATCATGGTTTGTGCTGAGTCAATGACCTTTTTGTTTTCATCATTATTGAAATGAGTTACCTGATAGCTTAATTATATGTGTGGGAATATACCTAAGTAATGGTTATCTGTTGAGATCATTCATTGTGTTTTATCCTTGTGGGATTTAGTGACACCTTGAGGGTCTCAGAGTCCCTACTGAGTGTCTTTATACTCACCACTGCACGGGATATTCCTACACCTCATTGTGTTTGATGGAGATGACGGAAAATGCTGATGGAGGCTGAGTGTATGAGAACTGGACAACACCTGGAGGTGGACCTCATGATGACTCGGTACCCGGAGGTGGACCTCACGATGATTCAGTACCCGAAGGAGGTTGACGGATGAGGGCGCTGAGGAGGCTATCTATACCTACCCTTCAGGTAGGATCCATGGTGGATGATCTAGGTGTTGCACTATATATACCTACCATTCAGGTAGGATCTATGGTGGACGATCCAGGAGCTGCTTGTCACCTTTCAACTGTTTTTTCTATTACCTTGTACATTCTAGTTGGGATTGTATTTTCATCACCTTCCTTTCAGCACTACTTTTGATTTCAGTTTTACATCGTGTTTTCTTCCGCTTGTACTCTGGTTTTGGGTGTTTTTGTTTCATAAATGCAATGCCTTCCCTTTTTATCAGGATTTACGCCTTTGGATCTAGTCTCCAACCCCTTTCCAATGGAAGGTGGGCTTGGGGTAGTTAGGGCATGGTCCCTGAGGACGGGTTGTGATAGAAGAATCATAATTTCTTGTTTCTTAACTGTATATTTATCAATACGCCCCTTTTATAAATCTCAGCATATGTGTAATAGTGAGAAACTATAATTATTAGCCACTATTGATGGTTGGGTACTTGAATCATGTGATAAATAAATTATGTTAGAGCTACCAATAAATGGAAACATTCCAGGGATCATGGTTTGTTTTCATAAAAACGTAAAGTTTCGGTGATAGTTTTTTAGGTTGGTATTTTTTTATTTTTGTTGAAAAATTATATGTTTTTGTCTTCTTATGATTATTTATCAATATGTTTTTTCGAAGATAGGTGATTGAATGTGACTAGTTGTGGTGTGATTTATAATGATAACCGGGGATTGAGTTTTCATATAGGATTTGTATGTCTAAAATTCTAAATCATATAATATTTGATCATTTAAGGAAATTTGATTTAGTCAATCTATTTTCTTATGTTTTCTAGATATTCTGTAAGAGTCATAGAATATATAATGCACATACAAAAAAAGTGTTTAGATATTGAGTACATGACCTAGTCTATGGTTAACGACATGACCAAATTTTCTATTTGATATTCATGGTTAGTGGTAAAAAAAATACATTAAATGTTTAATCACATGAAATGACATTCCTAATAATACTATTTACATGTATACTATAAATTGGTCATTATAATTTGGAATTATTACATATATGGTCTGATAGGTACTTGTGTATTATCTACATGTGTATTTCATGTCTTGTAATAATGGATGACACACAATTTGGTGGTAAATATGATAAATTAGGGTGTACAAGAAGTACATAAACATATGGAATAGTAAGATCCACATGATGTGAATCAAAATGAGACACATTATATAGCCATCATCTATGATATATTAAGAGGAGTGTTCACTTAAATTATTTTAATCCCTATAGAGTATTCACATTGGAGTACATGGTCTTCACTGTTAGTTTATTAAATTTATTCAAATATTTTTTATCATGTTTAATCATTTCAAAAGTGAGAAATATCCACTATGTGTATTTTAACATAGATCATAGTTTTTTGTTTCTCATAGGAATTATTTTATAAACCCACCCTATGATGAATAAAATTTTTCACACATAATAGTGAAATTTAATGGATAAATATTAAATTTAAATTTGATCAGAAATAATAATTCATGTTCAACCATAATTCAATATGTTAATAAACTATGAAACATTCATGTAAAAAGTAAAACATAAAAATACTTAATGATATAAAGTGTCAATGAAAATGGAATTTGGAAATACATGGCCTTCTATGATGGTTATTTTACGAATAAAAAATTCCTAGTTATGGAAATTAAATTTAAATATAGTAGAAATTTTGAATGATAAATAATTAAATAATATAAATAAATTTAACAGAAATATTTATTATTATATATATGGGTGAAATTATTTAAATAGGACTTGTATATGATTATTTAAAATATAGTAAATTAATATATGTCCATTTTGTGAAATGGTAGTTAGGAATACATGTATCTAATATATATATTAATAATTATATGTGTTTAATGTATATATATATATCATATAAGAAAATAATATAAAATAATTTATATTTTAAGTAAAAGATATAGAATGTAATTTATTTTTGAGAAATTAATATTTCAAATTAACTAGTTTTAGGATCATAAGATATTTTTAATTAAATTTATTTATTTTTTGTCGATAAATTAAAATATTAGATTTATCAAATTATTCAAATTATTTTTGAAAAAAATAAATTGAATTTAATAAATTACTGTGAATTTGAATTGATAATAATTTAATTATTCTTGGTTAATTGAATGGTTATTATTAATTTTTTGTGATATATATTATATTTTTTATTAATATAAATTTTTTTAATACTAATATTATTAAATTTAATTTATTGTGTATTTTATAAATAAAAATAGAGAATTTCATCAATTTAATTATTATTAATTATTTTTAAATATGAATAATGAAAAATTTTAAAATATAGATTTATTGAAACTTTTTTTATGTGTTTTTCATTTACAATTTAAAATTATTTTTATTATATTTTAGAAATTGGATTTATTAAAGGGGATTTATGATTATTGAACATTTTCATTGAAATTATATATGAGGGTCAATTTCAATTTTTTCCAGTAATATTTATTACGGTAAAATGTATATGGTCACGTTTAATGGTATAAAGAGTTAAAATAGATTAAATTATGGTATAACATATTTATATATATATATATATATATAGCATCGTCTCTATATTGTGTTTATGGGTGGATTCAATTTATATATATATATAATGTTTACACATTTCAACCTGTTTCCATGTGAAATTACATTCCTAATATATTAATGAATGTTTTTTTGATAAAAAGAACCTAAAAATAAGTTATAAAATGAAACATCCTATAACAACTTCATGCTCGAATTGTATAGCAGTTTCCCCTGAAATAACTATTAATATTTAATCTATATTATATTAATGAGTAATTCATTTAATGTATATTAGAATATATTGGTAATGTTATAGCGAATGATCATTATAATGTAACTCATTATTGTTGATAAATTTCCCAGAACATACTCATCCTGAATTCCATTCTCATAAACTACTCATATACCTTCCATCAAATGATATATCTCTTAATTAGTCATTTAAAAATATTAACATCACCTCATTAAATAATTTGGGAATGGGTAATTTTTATCTCATATTGATGATCAAAATCTACATTACAATACTTTTATGAAAAAACTAAAATTAATAAAATACATTAAATAAAATTAACAACAAATAACTAATAAATGTATAATAATTAATTTCATTTCAATTTTATAAATGGTAAAATATGTTCATAATTTTTTATTTAATTTGTTAATATGTATAAGATCATTTATATTAATGATAAATCATACTAACTAAAGTGAATCATAAAGGTAATGGTTTCTATCCCATTAATTATTTTTTCTTGAGATTATCAATTCAGAGGATTTGGTTGGATGAATAGTTATGAAATTTTTATATAGTAAACCCATTTTATTATACTTTTTATATATTCAGAATAAATGTATTCCTACATTTCACATATTCATCATTCATAATCTACCAAGAATTTTTCCAGTAGGAGTAATTTTATATATCACTTATTTTTAGTTGGGAATATTTTCCAAACATGCCTTTAATATTTATATTATTTTATATATATCCACATTATTAGTTCAATTATTTCTTATAGTAAATTTTTAATGACATTGAATTATTTAAAATAGAATGAATGTAATATTAAAATTTTTGTTCTATTACATTTTACTTATAACTAATTTCTTCCAGCGGTTTGTTATATATTCTATACACATGTTCAAATTTTAGTTTTATTTACTCAATGTTTTTTTAAATATATTTTTATTAACATTATGCTTTTTATATTTAATATTGAATTCCAGTTATTTTTTAAAATTTGATTTGGGTACAAATGGAACAGAATTTTCTAATCAGTAATTAATTTATCAACATCATATAATGGGTTTTTATAAATATTATTTTGTTACTAGTTAAATTATATCATCACCCATAAGTGATATGTTTTAATTAAATCAACTATCTTCTTTATCTAGATATTTTTTATTCATTTTAGAACAGTCTCAGGAATCTCATTTCATTCTCATTGGTTATTTGTGCAATTGTTTATTTATGAATCTGATCATCTTAAGGTAGAATAAATATGTGTAGTTTATCATTATATGATGGGAAATCATGAAACTAAAAAAAATAAAATTTTTTAGACAAAACTTATTTGTTATCATATTTTATTTCATATGATATTAGAGTTCATCTTATTACACTCTGTAATGCGGATTGTTTATGCACTATGTGGTGGTCATTGAAGTATGGCATGGAATAAGGAATGTAATTTTCTACTTATTTATTCTCCATAATCCTATGTTATATTTTATTGGAACAATAATTTTCATTTCATCATTCCATATTATGATGATATATTTATAAGTTACACTAAAATATTTATTATATACTAATTATTTGTATTTATGTTTCATTCGTTGTGGATTCATTTTTTATATTCATGAGAATTGATTTTCTTCTTACTCACACATTTAAATTTTACTCAATTATGATCCTTGATTGATTTCTTAAACCCCATATAGAATCATTGAGAGGTAACAATTATTATGTTTCAATCCTAGAGGTTATGATGAATAGTATTTGTAATGTTATTTATTAAAGTTGATCAAGTGTCATGTGTTTACAGAGGAAATTTTATAACATTTCCAAAAAATGTGTTTATGTATCTAGTCACCACATACAGTAAATATGTATGTTATAGGGTGAGGATCATTTTTATTTAATATATATAATATTATTTAATACTAAATTACAATTTTATATTATAGTTGTATAATTTCATTTGGTATTAGAATGGGGATTAAAAATTTTTGGAGATTAGGTTTAGGAGATTAATATAAAATTAAATTAATCATTCTACATTATAATGATAGTGATATTTGTTAAAAAATAAAGTAATTTTTTTAATTTTTTTTTGTTTTTAATTATTCACATATTAGGATTTCATTATATCATCATATAATTTCTTTATTTGTTATTAATATTTAATAATCAAAACAAAACATTTTGTTTTCGGAAATAATTTCAACATAAAATAAAATATTGATACATTTTCATATTATCTAGTAATTAAAATCAAATGATATATTTCATTATAGTTTTTCCCACTCTATTATATCTTTAATTGTATCTAAAATAATTAAATCACAACCCCTGTAATTATATATTTAATTATCAACAAAATACCTTATTTTGTGATGGTCACTTCCTATGTATAAAATCTTATTTAATTTTGGTTTATGGTAATTTGTATTGTGTAAATCTTATTTTTCTACCAATATTCTATTTTTTGTTTTTTTGGGAATGGGTTGTCACTCAATAAATATGGATGCTATATATTTTTAGGAAAGGATAATCATATTTTGTTTCAAAACCCATAATATTCTATTTATTATAAGTAAAACATTTTACACCCAAAGGATATTATATATCGTAATCTATAATTTTCACACAAAGATATTACATGTTAAATGATGAAAATTAATTATGAAAAATTTTGATATGAACTAGAATTGTTTAGGTATATTTTCTTTTGAATATAAGAAAACATAGAGAATTGGTTTGTAAAATATCTACAACATCACCCACCAATTTCTTCATAACAAGAAACCTTCTCATGAAAATAATAATTAATAAATTTTCTCATAACATGAGGAATGGAAAAATAATAAAATATTGAGCTCAGATTTTCAGTAAGGGAAACTAGTGAGATATCAATGACCACATTAGCATAAAATGAGGATAAGGATACAATAATAATATTTTTAATGGGTTAAAACAATACTTGACATATCAAATAACATAATCATAAGTCATGGAATAAATATTGTCCACTAAAAATACATGAATTATATAGGAATCTATTATCATGATATAAGGTGCATAACTTTAGCATACACCATGGAATTGTGGTATACACAAAATAATAGAAAATAATTTTCATATTAGTAAAGGGTACATTCCACGAAGACTATAGTGGGATAGTTTAAATCCAAAAACATAGTAGTTGTAAAGTATCACTCCCTATGAATATCATAGTGGTGAATGTCCAATATTGAATTGGGTTCACTACCCATTCGTATCTTGTTTATATTATGAGATATCATTATTACCAAATGTAATGGAGTGTTGTATAGTTTCACTCATAAAAACTAAAAAATCATATATATGTGTCCCATAATTTTAAAAAAAAAATCATATCATAACACATTAAAAGAAAAGTGTCTCATAAACATTTCATCATTTCATAACCCATTGAAATGAAATGGGTTTATAAAAATTTCATTTTTTCATCTATGACATAAATGATATAGTGAATTAATAGGGATGATATACTTATATAATATCCTCAATAATTATAATCTAATATAAATTTATATCATCTCATATGGATGTTTTTATGACAGATCACAAGTAAGAATTCTTAACGAAAATAACCATTCCATTTAAAAATTACATGTTATTTACACAAAAATGCAATTAAAAATGTAAAAAATTCCATTTAAAATAATCATGGGTAAATGTATAGGAATATGTGAAGAAAAAATTATTCATAAAGGTAGAAAAATAATTTCTTGAAGTATATTATAAAAATATAATTCCTTCCATATTTATGTTGGAAAAGTCATTCTGTACATCATTTAGAAAATAACCTGACGATTTATATGAAAATATTTTATAAATATTAAACATGATTAAAATTTTAATTAAACTATTATAGCAGTGAGGTGTTAAAAAACAAAAATACAATTTAAAAATTCATGGTAATGGATAAAAATATTCATTATTGGATACCTATATAAAATATATCCTGAATATTGATGAGATTTTGAAAAACCGCATGTATTGTGTTATACTGAATTATATTTTAATAACCTGACCCCAGATACCCAGAGTCAGATAATTATTACTTAACATTGAAATGATCACAATATATCATGTCTCGATTGACCAATTAGTTTAGTAGCCTTGGAAGTACTAGATACATACATATGATTTACATTATATTATGAATAAAAAAATACATTGGGCCTCCATAGTACACCATCATATCCCTTAGCTTATCTCTATTGGTCATTCATAATTTACTTCTCCACATCTTGGAAAAATTAAAACATAAGAAATGGGTGACCTCATATGATCGGTAGGGATAACAATATAGCGAAAAAATTTATAAATAAGAATAAATATTTAATGAAATTTATAAGACTAAAACACAAGGCTTTTAAACATATAAATAGGTATAATATGGTGATGGTAAATCAAATGATTCCATTTAATTATTCAAAAGGATATTCTTCAAGTCGAATAATCAAATTCAATATCAATATCAATTTTTATAGTGATGAAATGCAAAATTCTAGACATCATAACCATATATTCAAGCCCTCCTTCTAAGACTAGAAATAAGATGTTGACAAGGCCTTGTACCAAGACACTAGTTTGTCTCATGAGACATAACGATTCATCAAAGAGATATTGCAGGCTCTATCCATCATATACTATGACCAATGCATTCCCTATATGAAAAGGTTTAAATATATCAAAAACATTCATATTAAAACTAATACATGAAATGAAAATACTTTAACCATAAACCAAGAATGGTATAAAAATATAAAATCCATAGTCAAACATACCACAAAACCTTCAATACAATATGGATGATTTGTATCATAATAAATCAACTTAAAACAAGTGTAAATATTATCAATGGATGTTAACATAGATGAAATCAAAACTATTTGAGAGAGATATATCCTTATATTTTGAAATCATTTAAACGTAACATATTTATAAAAGAAAATATTTATTTTGAAAATATTATTATATTATATGAAGTTAGGATTCAAAGTTGTTATAATGACATCAAATACCCGCACCCATCGTATAACTTAAAAAATCATTCTTACATTAATTTTTCGAAAAGATAATAAAGTATATAGTTTAGAAAACGATGGAATGATTCATTTAAAAAGATATTATAAATATTCAAACATGTTTATATATTAATTTAACTCATAGTCTTGAAAATGATGTTTTGAAATAAATTTTTAATAAATAAGAATTTTTTTGATAATGAGGTTCATTACATACTCACGTATAAACTACATCAGATAGTAATGTGATTGTGAAATTAACCATTACCTTGTACTTTTACTTATTGAAGGGTATGTTAAACTCTTTTATAATAGTTAAATCATTGTTAGTAAATTATTACCGAACCACATACCCAAATATTATATCATATATGATCATCTAATATTATTTATGTTAATGATATTTCAGTAGTATCCTTTTTATGGTGTTAACTAATTCTTTTTCTTTATCTACTTGGTAATGTATGCCATGTTAGTTATGGATAGGATGTTTTTAATTCATATCCTAAATGATATTATGTTTTTAAAAATTATTTTTTTAATCATAATACAAAATTCATTCCAAAATGGTAATGTTGGGGAAATGAATCTTATCGCCTTCATGGAGATGGTAATCCATACGTACACACGAGCGAACATATCATTCTTTTGGTGGTAAAATCATGTTTAACTGGATAGTATATAATATATAGAGAATAGTTAACATGTTATATTTATTATTTATATTGAGTATACTCATTATTATACCCATACATATAGTGAAGTGTTGAATGAAAAACTACACCATGACGTGGAGATGCTAATCCATACATACACATGGATGGTGACTATATCATTAATAGGATGGATAGAATAACGAATAAGGTTGTAGCATATATACAATGACATAAGAATATGTATAATGTAATGTATTTATTATTTGTGTATGGAAATAAAAAATAATGTAGAAGTGGAAGAATAAAATAACTTAAAATAGGTGATTGAATAATTTCTTATACTTCGAGGGCTTCCTTTTAATTAGATCAAAAGGGATCTATATGTTTGAATTATGATCAATGTAAGGTATATATGTTTATATTATGGATGTTTTGAAGAAATTTGTATAGGTTTTGGCTGATAATAATTGAATTGGTGGTGTGAGTTTGAGATAAGGGGAAGAACCCTTTTCTAAGAGGGATGAAATTCTCTTTAGGAAAATCTTAAAATATTATTTTATAATTAAATAATTTTAGGTTTCTAATGGATCAAATTGGATTTCTATCAAGGATATGGTATGGATGGGTCGAAATAATTTCTTCCAAAATGTTTTAGACATGTTTTGGTCACCATATTGACCTTATATTTTAGATTTAACTTTTGGTTATATAGTTTAACATTACCAGGTCTCCATGTATATTTATATTTTATTGTTAATAAACGTACTATTATATTCCCAATGAACATCAAGGGATTCATTATTGACATATACACTCTTATCTATGTCCTTTGGAAGATCCTTAAATTTTAGGAATATAATATTAATTATTAATATAGTATTTGATTTAAAAACTCATTTATGTAAATTTTGATACTATTTAGTTTTTGATTTTTTCTAAAGTTTTATCAACTTGATTAATTTTAAGAAAAAGTCATTTAATAAACCATAAAATGTAATATTTACATATACATTTTATTGAATTTATCAAAAGTTTCAATTTACATTTATTTCGATATTTATAATATCAATAATTTTTATTAGTCATTAATAAAGTAATTACTACACCATCATTATGTCATAAATAAATTAAATTAATTAATGTCTAAAAATTAATAATAAACTACCAATACTTTTGATATATTTTATGTTTTTTAAAGAATATTTATAGTCTAATTTCTCTTTTATATAACTCTATATTAAAAATGGTTTAGTTATTAAAATTTGAATTTATTACTTTTAACTCTTCTTTAAAAAAAATACAATAAATGTCTTAATCAACTGTACATTTTTCAAAGAAGATCATATTTCATTCCTAAGGTTGATTTTGGTCGAAATAAACCGTTCCTATTGAATTAGAACATGTTTTGGGGTAAGAATAATATAATGTTTACCTTTAATTACCGTATTCACTTTTAACCGTGGTAAATAAAAGTCAAAAGAGACTATTCAGTAAAAATTAATTTCATCTTATTAAACAAAATTTTACTTACTGATATCATCCTTGTCAGTTGGATTTTTTAGATTATTTTCCCATAAGCGGTAAAATTACATTTTATGAAAATTAGCAAATGTTCCTAGTAGGTGTGAAAAAGATGGTAAAAAGTTCAATAAAATATTATACATAAAATTTTTCTAAAAAAATGGCTCCAAGGAATTATAATGAACTTATTTAGTTATTATGTATCTATTTTGAATAAAAATAAATTTAATTAAAATAAAAAATTATTTAAATAAAAAGTTGTTTTTAAAAAATAATGCAATGTTTTTCATTATTCATCTAAAATTGAATGTTTTCAGAAAAATACCAAAAATTCACCCTCAGATAATTTTAATATTCCAATTCGAAAAATGAATTCTATTTGGAGAAAAATATTCATAAAGTGGGTATTACTATTCATAACTAATTTTAAAACAGATGGTTTGATTTGTCGTGGTGTGCTGGAACTCGAAGTTTCCTATTGTGAAAGATTTCATATTACTCAAAGAGAAATGTATCACGGATGCTTGGGGTGTTACATTAACCCCTCCTTCAAATAATTACATCTTATAAATTTTAATAATGTTACTACATAAAAATATTTGTGTGGTTCTTCATCATAAGTTCCTTGGGATCCCACGTTTCCTCTTCCATCTTATGGTTTCTCCATAAAACTTTTATAAGACAAGTATTCTGGTTTCTCAACAATTTTTATCTAATATCAAGAAATCTAATAGGATCCTCACAATAAGACAGATTGGGTTCCATTTATAATTCTCTATAGGTGAGTACATGCATTGGGTCATGCTGGTTATTTCTTAAAAGTGATACATGGAACACATCATGAACTTTGGAGAGACATAGAGGCATTTCCCAATGCTAAGCTACAAATATAATTCCTTATATAATTTTAAATTTTTTGATATACATAGGACATATGTTACCCTTCTTACGGAATCATATAATCCCATTCCATTGAGATACCTTCATGAAAACATGATCACCTATATTAAATTCCAAATCATTCTTTCAGTTATCATCATAGCTCTTTTTCCTACATTGAGATACTTTGATGTGGGATTCGATAATCATCACATTTTACATTGTTTCATCAACATGTTATATGCTTACATGTTTTATTTTTCCAACATCATCCTAATAACTTGGTGTGTGACATGTAATTCCATATAGCACTTCATATAGTTCCATCTAAATACTTTAATGTAAACTATTGTTAAATGAAAATTCTATAAATGTAAATACAGATCCCAAAACCTTGAATGTCATGTTAACAATATCTCAAAATATATTAGTTGGATTGAATAGCCTATTTTGTTTTCCCTCACTTTGAGTGTGGTAGGTAGTGCTCAAACAAAGTTCTGTATCTAGGGCCTTCTGAATACATTTCTTTAATCTTTAATTAAAACGGGGATCAAGATCAGAATCAAATCGAACGAGGTACACCATAATGTCTTAAAAAATAACTAATATATAGTCTCTCAAATCATTAAAGTGGTAAATCCTCTCTTATAGGAATAAAATGAGATGAATTGCTAAGACGGTCAACAACGACCCATATTGCATTATTCTTTGATGGAGTATTTAGTAGCATTGTGAACAAATCCATCATAATATCATCACATTTTAACTGAGATATGGGATGAGGTTCAATGACTCATCTAGGATGTTGTCTTACAGACATTACCTCTTTAAAAACCATACATGTTCACTCATAATCCACAATATTCCATTTCTTGTTGTCCCACCAAAATGATCCTTCAAATATATTTACATCTTAGTGCTACCAGGGTGAATAGAGAAATTGAAGCTATGAGCATTTTCCATCAATTACCTTTTTAGATCAGTTATGTTAGGAACACAATGACTCCTCCAAAATTTCTTCATATAAAAATTCAATCAATCTCTAATCACTTATAGCTTAAATTTTCATTTAAAATTCTTCATGATCACTCTGAAAACTTTTTATACATTCTAGTAAAGATTGATTAGACAACATTTGAAAAGGTATTGATGTTTCACCTTCGATGATTATTCCCATATTCATCATTACTAGATCCATGAACATTAGATCCCTTTTAACTCAAATCTTTTTCAAAACTCCATGGTCCTTTACAATCAATGTAAATTCCACCTTATTTGACTTCCCTATGTCGTTGTGTATAGTGAAATTATAATCATTTATTAGTTCAACCCTACGTATTTTCATTGTGTTGAGTTATTTTTGTGATAAAATATACATCAAACTATATTGATCAGTATATATATATCACATTTTTCACCATAATGATAGTGTCTCCAAATCATCAAAATAATGATTATAGCCGCTAACTCATGATAATGAGTGGGATAGTTTTTTTCATGAATTTTTAGCTATTATGATTCATAGGAAATACCTCTATCATTCTGCATATGGAAACAATTGTGTCCTTTTTTTGAAGCATCACTATAAATAACCAAAACATCATTCCCCGATGGTAGATTTGATATAAGAGAATTTAAAAATATTTTCATCATTTCGTTAAAGAATTTTTCACACTCTTTTTTCCAAAAAAAAATTAACACCTCTACCTGTGAGCATCATTAGCTGGTTAGCCAAATCGAAAAATTTTTGTATGAATTGCTGATAATAACCTTCTAAACAAATAAAACTATGTACCTCATGTATATTCGTAGGTGCAGGCCATTCATGGATTTCTCTTTTCATATAAGGATCAATAGAGATTCAATCCTTAGAGACGATATGACCATGAATTTAAAACTCTCGAACCTAGAATTCATACATGGTAAACATTCCATATAATTCATTTCTTTCAATTGTTTTCAGCAAAGTGGGAATGATATTTTCATAATCATCATTGACTTTAGAATATTTCCAGATTTCATCAATAATCACCACTAAAAAGTCATCAGGATATTGGTTAAAACACTATTCATTAGACCTATGAATGCAAAGTGAGCATTTTTTAGTCCAAAAGAATGTATTGTAAACTCGTACTGCCCATACCTGGTTAAAAATGCTAATATTGGAAAGAATTATTTCATTACACATAGATGATGATATCCAAAATGATGGTAATTCTTTGGAAAAATTGATCTATATTAATTTGATCATATAAATCATAAATTTTTGGAACGAGATACTTTTTCATTGTTTTTATATCATTTATCACTTTTTAGTCAATGTAAAACCTCATATATCCATACTTCTTCTTAATAAAATAAAAGGGGCTCCCCATGGAGAAATTCTTGAGTGAATAAATCCCTTATTACTCATTTTTTTGTCCCATTAGTTCAACTAATTCCACTATGACAATTCTATAAGAGGAATTTGATATGGGCCTTGAACGAGGACTTAAATCAATGGAAAAAATAATTTCTCATTCTGGAGGGTGTCCAATAAATCCTCTGGAAACAGGGCAACATACTCTTGAACAATAGTTACATCCTCTATTTGATCATTTCATTCCTCACCCATTATTATTCCACTCTCTTCATCCCCAATAATTGAATTTTGTAGATCAACTGGGGTGGATATAGATAATAATCAGATGGTGACATTTTTTCCCTAAATAAAAGGTACTCTTTATCATCATTGAAAAATGTATCTTCCTTCTAGTTAAATAAATTGTCACTCCATGGACTGAAAACCAATATATACCGAGGATTATATGAAATTAAATAATGGGTATGACAATGATATCAGAAGATAAAGCACAATTATATTCCCTAATGGGAACTTATTGACAAAACCATGTTGTAATGATACATCTCTCATGAGTTTTTATTTTCAACTCCCTTTTTAAATAAAATTGTAAATATCTAATTTTCATAGAAAACATTGAATATATGAAACAATTCGATGACCCAAAATCAAATAAAGCATCGTCCAAATTTGAGGAAACCCTTAAATTACCTACCACCACATAATTTATAGCTCCAACCTTAGAAGAAGGGATCTCATAAGATTGTCCTTGATCCCTTGGCCTTTTTATGTAATTTTACCAGATTATTAAGGCATTCATTTCCATAATGCCTCATTTTTCTACAATTTCAGCATTCAGAATTGATATCCTCTTTCATTCCCTTATAGTCACGAGCTTTGTGTCCATTTCACCACAGTTGTAAAAGAATTAAAATCCCTTCAGACAAGTACCGGGTTGTTTCATCCCACATTTACTAAAGGATAGAAATTCCACTTTTCCTTTCTTCCCCTTATTTCCAATTCCAGAGTGTTCAGGTGATCCCTTCTTCTCTTTTGTTTTTTTAATGTCATAATAATTAGATAATTACTCTTCTGTCTTAATATCCCATGAGAATATATATTCATATTACAAGAAGGATTGTGAGACTAATTGATTAATGAAGAAATGGTTTTAACCTATAAAATAATTGGTCAATCTTTATCCTGGGTTTAGGTATATAATCTGCAGCATCAACTGGTAACTATGTAATGTTATCCTCATTCTATTTGAAAATTTCATCCTTAATTTTCCTTAGAATAAGAAATTTTCATTCCACATCTGCTTGATGGTCATGAGGAAAGTATTATTCTAAGAAAAGATCTTTAAACACCCTAAATTCCATATTTGATAATTCTTCATCCTCTATTGTGTTCTAAATTGATGAACACCATTTATCTGCATCTCCCATGAGGTGATAAAATGCCATAACAACTTTTCCCGTTTTTCTACTCCCCAAATCAGGAAATAATTTCGAATAAACATATCTATTATGTAGCTCAAAATGGATTTTTAGTCGCATTGAATGTTGTTAGTTGTTTCCCCATGAATCGGTCTAACATTGATCCTCCATGTTGTGGATCATGGAGCTCAATACAGGTAAGGTTGTTATTCATAAACTGAGTGAGTTGTCCCAGTATGGTGATAAGATGATCAGCACCAATTACACCAACAAATTAACTATATTTATCTTGAGTGGGAGGTTAGTACCTACGTGGATTATGTGCATAGATACTATTTCCAATCCATGCACTAGGTGCCATTTTTAAACAACGGCTTGCAGTAGATTAGTTTATGGATCGAAATACATAATTAAAAACTTATAAATAACTTAACATAAATTGAATAGTTTATGGATATAATTCATAATAAAAATAATGTTTTCTTTGAGAAATTATACACTCATAAGTCCTTTATAATGATATATAAAGAAAATGTGAATTATCTTAAGAATATTCGTCGGGATATTCATAAACAAGTGTGCAGCAAGGCCCATTATCATGTACCATGATACCACAGGTCAAGCCTGACACTCCTTGTCAGAGTTTCCACCCCAAGGTAAAACTATGATAGATCCTCTTTTACCTGCTCATATTCGTATATTTATGAATTTCTTTGATAATGTATGAAATATTTTAATAAAAAAAATTTAGGAAGTTCATCTATAATAATATTCAATTTATATATCATGGTAATGTTCTCAAATTAGAGATTTACTAAATCCTTCTTCCAAGGTTTGTACTAAACTTACTCTGATACCAATTATAATTACCCAACCCCAGTTACCCAATGTCGGTTCTTTATTTCATAACATTGCCATGAACACAATAGATCATGTCTCAAAATGCCAAATAGTTTATAATCCTAGGACATAAGAGACACCTACATAAGTTTTACATTAAATTATGAATAAAACAAATTGTTCTCTGTATGACACAATCAAATCCCTTAGCCCATCCCTATAATTTAGTCATCATCTACTTCTTCTGATCCTCGAAAAAATAAAACATTAGTAATGGATGAGCTTAGATGCTCATTAAGGATAACAATATAGAAGAAACATTCATAAATAAGCATAAACATTTAAGGCAATGTATTTGACTAATACATAAGTCTTTTGAACATAAATATCATCATTATATGTAAAAGTTAAATCAAATTATTCCATTTATATATACACATGTATATTTTACTAGTCGAATAATCACATGGAATATCAATTTCCAATTTCATAATGGTGAAATGCATAATTCTAGATATCATAACCACATAATCAAGGCCTTGTGTCAAGTCTACAAATAATATTTTGTCAAGGCCTTATGAAAAGACACTAGTTTGTGTCATGAGACCTACCGATGCATTGAGGAGCTATAGCAGGCTGCACGCATCACTTACTAAGCCAAATGTATTTCTCATATGGAAATGTTGAAACATAACATAATCATTCATATTAAAACTAGGATATGAAATTTTAATAATTTAACCATAAACCATGAATGGTATAAAAATAAAAAATAAACAGTCGAAGATGTTAAAAAACATTCAATAAAATATGGATGATTTGTATCATAATAAATCAACTTCAAACGGGTGTAAAATCAAACAATGGATGTTGTCGAATATGAAATCAAAACTGTTAGAGATAAACTTCTCATTAAATTTTGAAACTATTTAAAAGTCAAAAAATTATAAAATAAAACATTTATTTTGAAAATATTCATACAAAAATTTATCATATGTTTTAAAATAGTTAAAAAAACGGAATGTATCTATAACTTCTATATACGTTATAAAAACATTCTCACCTTAGTTTGCGAAAAGGTCATAATGTACCTTGATTGGAAAATGACAGAATGATTCAATTAGAAAAATTTTAGTAAAATTCAAATGATGTTATAAATAAGTTTAACCAAATGTCTAGTAAATAATGTTTTGATATATATATATATATATATTAAACACAGATGTGTTTAATAAAGAGTTCTCAGTAAATACTAACTTATAAACAACCTTAGACAATAATGCAATGGTGAAATAAACCATTACCTTATACTCTTCCATCATTCAGGGTATATTAACCTCACGTATAAAAGATAAATTATTTTTTTTTAGATTAATCATCAAAAAAATAAACAAATAGTATATCATATATTATATTTTAATATTGTTTTGTCAGTGATATTTTAGTAGTATCATCATTTCTGGTGTTAAATGATTCTTTTTCTTTTATATGTTTGGTCACGTTAGACATGTTTATCATTGATAGGGTTTATTCGATTCATATAAAAAATGAAATTATTTTTTAAAAAACTATTTTTTAGGCATAAAATGAATATTATTCTTGAATGGTTACGATAGGGAAATGAATCTTATCATCTTCATGTAGACAACAATCCGTACATACACACGAGTGAAAATATCATTATTTTGAAGGTAAAATTGTTTGTAAATAAATTGTATATTATATATACATAATCGTTAACAATTTATAATTATTATTTATATCAATTATACTCATTATTACACCCATCCAAACAGTTAAGTGTTGAATGAGAAACTACACCACAACGAGGACATGATAAGTCGTACGTACTCATGTTTGATTACATTGTCATTCATAGGATGTATAGAATAATAAATATGGTTGTACCATATTTATAATAATAACACAATATTTAGAAGGTACTAGAGTTATTATTTTCGTATGTAAACAAAAATGATAGTGGAAGAGGATGAAGAAAATAACATGAAAATGGGATGGAATAATTACCTCTTCTTTTAGTGCTTCCATTTGATTTGATCAAAGGGGAAGATTTGGTTGGATTTATGATAAATTTAAGGTATCTAATAATAATTTAGTGATGTTGGGGGATATTTTTGCATCTTTTGGATGAGAAAAATGGATTTGGAGATGTGATTTTGAGAGAAGGGGATGTACCCTTTTATAAGAGTGGTGAGGGTCACTTTTGGAAAAGAAAGAAATATTATTTTATAATGAAACTATTCTCAGTTTTTAATGGCTCCCATTGGATTTATTTCTAGCTAAGGTGGGGATTAGTTGAAATAATCTCAACAAATAGGTTTTATATAGGTTTTTAACACTATTTTATCCTTATATTTTAGATTTGACTCTTGGTTAAATAGTTTAACATTTAACACGTCTCCTTGTATTTCTATAATATTTAGTTATTAATCATATTATAAAATTAATATATAACCCCATGTGGTTAATTATTAAAATATATAACATAATTTATATATTTGGGCCAAACATTATTTTTTTTAATATATTATTTGTTTTAAAAACTAATTTATGCCAATTTTGACACTATTTAGTAATTGTTTTTTGTTAAAGTACTAAAAATTTAATTAATTCAAAAAACATTATTTAACCAACACTAACATGTCTTTATAAACTATTAAATTCGTGGAAACCATCAAAACTCTCAATTTACATTTATTTGAATATTTATGATATCAATTATATTAATCATTCATTAATCAGGTAATTACCCCATAATCATGGAGTCATAAATAAATTAAAATATTTAATTTATAAACATTATAAAAAAACTACCATTATGTATATATTATTTTTGATTTCTAATTAATATTTTTATGTCAATTTACCTTCCGTTTAAACCTATATTAAAAATGGTTTACTGATTAGTCATTGAATTTAACACATTTAATTATTCGTTAAATAAAATATAATAAATGTCCTAATCTAATCAATATGGGTCATAAAAGATCATATTTCATTCATAAGTATTATTTTGGTCTAAATATATTTATCCTATATAATTTTGACATGGGTAATGGTAAAAATAATATCATTTTTTCCTTTAATTATCATATTTACTTTTAACCGCGATAAATATATGTCAAAAGTAATTATTCACAGAAATAATTTTCATCCTATTGAATTTTTTTTCTTAATGATATAAACCATGGGTCTCAGATATTTGAAATTCATCTCACATATGTGGTAAAATTATGTTTTATGAAAATTTGAAAATGTTCCTTGTAGGTGGGTAAAGGACTGTAAAATGTTCAATAAAAATTTATACATATAATTTTATTATAAAAATGACTCCAATGAATTAAATTTAACTAATATTGGTATTATGTATCTATTTTTACTTTAAATTAATTCAATTAAAATAAATAAATATTTAAAAAACTATCAGTTTGAAACAGTAACACAATGCTTTTCATTATTAATAAAAAATAGAATGTTTTAAGAAAAATACCTAAAATTCACCCTAATCTAATTTTGATATTCCAAATCCAAAAATAAATTCCATTATGATAATTAAAATTTCAAATAGTTGTAATTAATATTAATTATTACTTTTAATATTTCTATATTCATTTATCGTGCTGTGATAGAACTCAAAGTTGCATACAACACAATATATTATAATATTCAATGGGAAAAGTATTGTGGACGCTTGGGGTGTTACATAGATGGCACACTAAACTCTAGTATATAAGTTTTTTATTTTATGTAATTAAATATAAAATCAATTATTATATTTATAATATCATATATGACCCTTTTATAATATTTTATCACCCCTTATATCAATAATTCCTTACTTAAATATTTATTTTCAGGTGTTCACTCTTTCATTTATCATGGATATATTAGTTATGTAGTAACATGTATATTTTTAATGGTTCCATTATCTTAATTTTGAAAAACATATCATATATGTTCATTATATACATATTTACATTCATACTTTAATTTTAGATATAGAATAATGAATTACATTGTTCAGCGATATAGTTGGCCATACGTACACGTGATAATTGTTTTCATTTTTTGACAGATAGACTTAACGAAGAATAAAAATTAATTTTCCATTATAGTAAATCTATTTCATCACATTTAACATATTTATTCTATAAAATCATTCAAATTACAATCTTGGAAAAATATAAGTTATAAATGAATCAAATCGATTAATGGAGGTGGTAGTCTATATATAATTATAATCAACATTATAATTTCCCAAAAATTTTGAATGGATTTATGGTTGAAATGATATTACCAAAATAGAAGTGTAAAAATGTTCTAAATATCATATGTAAATATTATTACCATCATAATAGCCATCCATAATATATGGTGATGGAAATTAAATTTTATCACTACATGGAGATTGTCAGTTGTACGTATGCTTGAGTAATACATTCACTTTTAGTTTGATTAAAAAGATGATATGAATTGGTGTATTAATAATCTTAAAAAATTGTAATCTTTTCTTTTTCATACTGATATTATTATCTTATGATTAAATTTCTATTTTATGATGACGTTAATAATAATAGAAAAGAATTCAGTCAGATATAGAGATTACATCTTGGTTGGAACATCTTCCTTATATCTATTCTAAAGGGATCCAAGTTTTGTATTTTTGGAATCAATATAACATTTACAATGTTATTTTAGAAGTTTATAAGATATTGGTTTTCATTTATTTAGGTATAAGGATCTATGTTCTATAAATATATGGAGGATTATGCACCCTTCTATAATTGAGATAAGGGGGTCTTTTGGAAAATTTTAAAATACTCAAAAATAATAAGTTAATTTCCAAAAAAAATGACTGAAGAAATGGTTAGAATATAATGTTATGGTTGGATATGACTTTAAACCCATAAACTAAAATATTGTATATTTCTATTGGTGTTATTTTTTAAATTATCTATTTGATTTTCACTAGGTTGTCAAATTTAAATTATAACTATGGTAACAATTTATTCAATATTATGGGTTTGTATTTATTATTAATTTGGTAAAAATTAGACCATAAATTTTCAATTTATGATATAATAGAAAATATTATAACAATAATATCTTATTTATATATTTCTATTAATGTAAAAAAAAATTAATGAATGATTATTTTGAAAGGATATTATTTTCATCAATTTTGACAATATAAAATTTATTTTACTAGATTTATAACAAAAAATATTAATTTCAATATTCTCTTAAAAAACAATAAAATTTCACATCACAATTTATATTGGTTTAAAAATATATGTTACTCAAATTTAATTACATTTACTATTTTACACATAAAATATTTTATTTTGTGATTAAATGAATAAGAACTCTTTCGTATTGTGTGAGCATATACAATAAATATATAATATCTATAATATATAACTAAATTTACTAAATAATTATAATTTTTTCTGAAATGAATGGCTATTATGATTTATTCAAAAATGATTATTTCCCTGTGTGAATACATAAACGGTATAAAAAATAATCAGAGTGGCATTAGGTATCTTTTTTTAATAAAATAATATAAAAATAATTTTCTTGGAAAAGTGTTCATTAAAAATATATTTTTATCTTATATTTATAAGGTAGAAATTTATTATATCTATTAAGAATTAAGAAATGTAATTATGTAATTTTCACATAATTTAATATACAGCTACCTGATTGACCCTCTCCAAGATGAATATTTTTTACACGGTCTCAATTCATATTGAACAAAAATTAAAATTCACAATTTTAAAATTTTAAACCAAAAAATCTATATATAAAACACATTTTATATTATTAAATGATTATAAATTTTTATTTGTTTCTAATGTGGTGGTAAAAAATTTTAAAAATACATGTTTTTATAAAAAAGGTATTTTTAATCATGAAAAAATATTATTTTTTACCCTATTAATATTAATATATGTAATTAATGTATGAAAAACTAGTAAATTAAAAAGTAATAATATTTTATTAAATTTGTTCACTTATAGTTATTAATTTATGTTATTAATATAAAAATATTTTTTTTTTCAGATAATGAATATTTTTCAAAAAAAAACACCACATTTATATGAAAATAATTTTTTTAATTCTAATTGGTTGAAAAATAGTGAATTATTATTATTAATATATAACTACAATTTTTATTCACAGTTTATGTAGCCTAATTCATATCCTCTAATCTAATTATTAAATTTTAACTTCAATTTTTATTTATAATATTTAAATTGTACTTTGAGGTTCATTTTAATTCATTGTTGCATGTAAATCATTAAATAATAAGAATAAATTTTTTATGGAGAAAAAATTCATTAAAAACATGGGGTGTTACATTCGTCCCCCATGAAGTAAATAATTCCCTCAAAACTAATCAGTCTAAAAAATATATGAGGACAAATATTCCTTATTATATATTCATGTCCCTATATAACTGCCTCAAAATAATGGGATCACTATATATAATTTACCAGAATAGTGGACTTGTTTCAAAACACATTCTTTTTACATTCCAGAATGTCTTTTAGTTGATCATTAAGTGAAAAATCATTCTATAGTATTATGACATATTTTTTCATACATATGAAGGACATGGTCTTTACTACCTCATGATATATACATGAAACACTTCATGATCATTAGAGAGATTTAGTTGATGTTCTAATATATATGCTTACATATATATATGATCATGAATTTAATAATGAATGAAATACCTCGGGATAAGCATTCCATTATTTAAGATAATAATCTCCCCCTTATTATAATAATTCTTTGGAATTCATTTTAACCAACTTCAAACTATATATCCATCCAAAAAATTTCATCAAATTATTTTTTTGAGCATGAATATATTCTATATTATTTTAATATATGTAACCTTTTCTATCACTTCATCAATTAGGTCATGTCTGGATATATTTCATTCATCAAAATCATTATATTATATTCTAGTAAAAAAATTCATACAATAGATGGATCTCTAAGGACCCATCAGAATACATGTGTGAATTTTACTGTGGTGAGAAAATTCCATAAATGAAATGTGTGGATCCCAACCAAATTTGAAATCCCTTGAGAAATAACTCAAGATGCATTATTGATTTTGAATGATCATCTGAAATGATCATATATATAGAGATTAAATGAATAAAAAATATATCTTTTTATCTATTTCCTACCAAAGACTCCTTAAAATGATCTATGTGATCCTTGTATCCTAATTGGAAACTAATGGTATTGGTACACTATGAAATATCCCAAAATCTTTTACTTCAAATCGAGTATGTTGGACAAGAGATAAATATTATCTAAAATAAATTAAATGTGATGACTTTGTGATGTGATTTATTTTAAAAAAAATATCATTACTACCTTGAAATGTATTGGGGAGTCAGATGAAAAATATTTAAGGTAATTTTTACAGATTTCAATTCTATTATGGGTAATTATTATAACCTTTCCTCCACCCCAGACATCACTATCTTAGACTTTACATGATGACATACAATAACCCATGAAACATACTATATTATATATCTCTTTTTTTGATCATATTAAAATTACTCTTACTAATGACTATATAGCATCATACTTCCATAATGGATAGTAATCGAAGAAATATAAGATTTATCCATCATCTATTTCATCAAATTGTGTACCAGTGGGACACATAAATTATTAGTAAATATTATAATTTCATCCCATATAAGGTTATATCTTGAAAATTACTTATCTCCTTTTCATTATCTAAATATTGCTTATATATCATTTTAATCATTACATAGACCGATCATAGAACATTCATCTGAAGAAAATAAGATTTATCCCCTTCCATCAAGATTACAAGATATATCCATGGTATATTAGTAAATATCTTATCTTTTTAATCGTCAAAATAGTCATAAAATAATTATACATTCAAATTAGAACATATTTTATATTATTACATTTCATAGGATTTTATTGTATTGATATGTAATAAACCTTAATTTGATATAAAAATCTTTTATAGAATATGTTCCACTTTTTTAGTCAGAATGAAATCTAAATATTTTTTTATTTCTATATATTTCACACATTTCTCCAAATAGATAATTCCAGAAAATATTTAATTCAAATATTACAATCTATAACTCTTAATCTTGTATTGAAAAATTTTCTCATGGACATTTATGAGTCCTGAGGAATGTGCTATAACTATATATTATTTGGTGATGACATAAATCAATATAATAATTCATGTATGATAATATATTGAAAATTCTTTTCATCTATATGGTAAAGCAGTTATAGGTTTGTATACTACCCTTATTTTAAATTCCTTATAACATTCCCCACATTAAACCATCAAAATTTACATTTTATCATTCTGAGATAACATGGTTGATGTATTTTATAGCCATGAATGATTCCCCCCAATTTATAGATAACATATATCCAAACAAAAATAATTTATATCTCCATAATAGTGGATTTCATATTAATGTTTTTAATACATTTTTTATTTGAATGGAAAAATCATATACCCTCACATGAGAGAATATACAAAAATAATTAATCATTACTGATGAAAAATTAATTATTGGAAATTTTTCATAATTATCATCCATTCATAGGATCTAAATCAAAAATCTAAAATAATATTCTTGTTATTCTATTCATGTATAATTAATAAGAATAAAAACTACATGCAATAACAACAACTGGTCAAGGTAATATCAAATGATTATATTCAATAAATATATGACGATTTTGGGGGAATTATTAAGACAAAATGGAAAAACAATATATTCCTCATGTCCACACCATATATAGATTACAATCATGGAAATTTCTTCTTTAATTAACCACAATATAAATATCTTTAATGATGATCTATCAAGGAAAATAGTGACATATGCACATTCGTTGAAAAATTGATCAATAGTGGTTAGAGGATACTTATTACTAATAGTGATCTTTTATATTTTTTTATAGCCAATGAAGAACATCATTGATCCATGTTTCTTCACAAAAAAAATTATAGATGCCCAATAAGGTGAAAAACATGGTTGAATGATTCCTTTGTGAAAATTATCATGGGGTTTCATCTATAATTATTAAAACTAAATATGAACCATTATATATGGATACATAGAAATATGTGTAGATCTATTTGTGTGTTCTATTGAAAATTGAAAGTCATGATTTAGAGAAATACTAAGAAACACTTTTACAAACACATTAATAAAATTCCAGACAATATGAATATCATGGATGTTGATTTTATCCAAAAACATATCAGATAAATATGCTTTTTAATAGGAATCATTACCCATATGACTAATTTAATTTCTATTATATGATCATTTTTTTCATTGCACTATAATGTGATCAATATTTTATTTTAATATAAAACAAAAAAAAATACTTGTAAATTTCATGGATTTTATATAATTAAATACAATCTGAAACAAAAATAACATCGAATTAAACTAGATATAAAAGGAATTTCTGATATGACACATTTTCCAATAATCTTTAACTATAGTTGAATAATATACTGTCGATGATGTAATCAAAATATGATTTGTTTTTTTAATTATAACTCAATGTCAAACTTTTTATGGTAGCATCATACCAAAAGAATGTTTTTAGATATAAAATATTTGGTAGATCTACAATGAAATAAGGAATTAGATTTTTTAAATATGATTTTATGTATAACTTTTATCACATTTTATTCATACAACACAATATAAATAGAAATTTAATGATATTTATGTTATTTCGTGGATTAATACGGTTAGAATATCGGTCATTGTCATTAATCCTTGAATTTTTGAACTGATATGAATATTTATCTTACACCTCAAAAATAAAACCCTGGAGTGTTTGCGGTTCATTTTTATAGCTTTCTCTATTTTTGTATCATTAGATAAAATCATCCCATCACATTATAATTTTATTTCCCAAAAAACATATTTTCTAAAAATAAATCATTTAATAATTACCTATATATAATTTCACCCATGGTTTTCCATACATATAGATCATATTGGAAGGATCATATTCTTCACTATATGGGTTTTAGAATGTTATTTGAAATTAATTTTTTTTTTCATACCAAAACCTTGATATTAATTGGAAATATAAATATCCATATCTATGTTTAGAGAAGATGACAAAATTATTTTATGCTATTGAAATCACTTATACTTATTTTGGTTTAGAGATTTTTAGGCCACATAACAACTGATAAACCATAATTATAAGTTGTATGACAATTCCAGAATCATATTTCATAATTCAATTTAACTTTCCTTTTTAGTAATAATAGATTCATAAAAAATATTAATTAATTAAAAATATTATTTCCCCATTTTGATTATAATTATCTGACGAATGTATTTATTAAAAAATAATTTCTTTAAATTAAACCCACTATATATTTTATTTTTACCATTTTTATCTCATGTTTTTTATATGTGCATAAAATAAGTCTTATTCACATTCCAAATGATAAAATTATATAATAAATTTCTCTTCATTTGAACCTTGAAGAATAGAAATTATATTTTCAAAAGAACATATAAAATTTTCAGTGATTAATGGATTATTGTATAAAAAAATATAATATAGATGATTTATCATGAATGAATCAATAAAACATAATTAATTAATTTTATTCTTTTAAATATTAATATAATTCATAGCATGATAAATTTTTGTGTGCGTAAAAAAATTATTCTGTATTCCATGTCCTCTAGTAGTAGTTTCATCAAGAGGAAAATCATTGAATTTTCCATCGAATTCATAATTAATTACACTACTTATGTTTCGATCATTTAACTAAAACAAAATATCATGGTTTGAACAAAAAAATCATATTTTTAATCCATATAATCTTAGAAGAACATTTTTTATGTTAAAATTGATACAACCGATTCTACAAAACCGTATATTTGTGTTAATAAATTTATTATCATTTTCTATATATTATCATTTTATCTAAACAAAAACATATCCTAAGGGTTCTCAATTTTTATTTCCATAAAATATTTCATATTTTATCTAAAAACTAATCTGATACCAACTATACATACTGATACATTTCTTATTAATATATTATATCCTAATTGATTAATATTCATTACATTACATTTTTATCTATCTTTTGAATCATTAATGTCTAGTATATTTAAATACATAGAATCATAATAAATAGTTCCGTAAAATATATAAAACAACCCAAATGTATTTATCAAAAAATATAAAATTTCTCAGTCATACCAAACATAATACTTCTTTCATATTATTGGGAAATAAATCCAAATAAAACAATGAAATCAAATTCTCTATGAGGTTTAAGAAGTGAGATATCCATGAAAAAATAAATAATTAAATAATAATAATTGTATAATAACTTGATTATAATGATTTAAAAGAACACTATGAGAAACAATTATCATAATCATATGATATTTCATAAATCAAGGTACTTCAAAACACATAAATAATAAATGAATTTAACGAAAATGATGAGTGGGATGATAAAATTGAAATAATACATGGAATTTTTACATACAAATAAAAATAGAAAATCATTTTGTTAATAATAAATGATATTTTAGAAGACAATCATAGTGGAATCTGTTTTCTCCTCAAACCTTCATAGTAATCAATTTCTACTCCAAATAAAATCTTTATGGGAAATGTCTTATATTGAATAGTGATTACTCCACATTATATTCATATTTATCCCATGATAAATCAATCTATAACAGTGCATTAGAAAGAGATATTTCTTTCACCAGTCATGTTATGAATATTATACATATATTTTCTAAGAGATCATAAAACATTTATCATATTTGAACCAATGAAAAGAAATTAGTGTTGTAAAAATTTCCCATATTAATAACCCAGGGAAAATAAATGGGGTTTATAAACATTTTATCTTTTAATCATAATCATATACCATATATAATGAATAAAAATTGTATCCATAGATAATTACCACATTAAATCATATGTTACATAAAAATATGTCATCATAGATGTAACATATTCTGGAAACATCACAAGGAATTTTTCTTGAGAAAAAAATCACATTTTAAAATAAAATTGTTTTTTAAAAAATAAAAAATTATAATGGAAATAATGTTTTTTGAAGAATAGATGGGAAAATATTAATTAATTTGAATTGAAAACATTATTTATAATGGATGGAAAATTTAATTTTTTTATATGATTAAAATCAATATTTACAAAAAAAAAATATGAATTGTCTCAAAGTAGATCATTTGTATAATTACAAGAAGATTCCGTATAAAAATATTTCTAAATTATTAATTATGTGCAAAAGTTAATTTAAAAATCATTGGATAATTGAAAAAACATTCTTCAACACATTTTTTCAAAACATCAATATAGAAGCTAAAAATTTCCTTGAAAATACTTAAACATAAATAATCACTAATATCGATGAGACTATTATTTAAGGAAATTACCTTGAATTTAGCTTGTATAATGCACTCTTTCATCTAATAATTGAAATAAATTTATTATAATTGTATTCCAGATTCAATTTCATATTTAAAATGACATATAATATCCATTTATAAAAAATATATTGCCTTTTGATTATAATATCTTAGGAAAATAATTATTTTTTTGGGATAACTATTTCATTTATCATGATTATAGTTTTTCGGTAGATACATGTAAATTATCTTTTTTAAATCATATATTATATACATAATATGATATATATAATAATTATTCATTATATTCATATTTTTATTCGTAATTAAAATTTTTAGATAAAAGAACAAATTACCCAATTAGACTATATATACACATAGATAATGTCTTAATTTTTTGATTAATGAAACAAAATAAGTGTAAATATTAATTAATAGTTATCAGATAATTAGTGATTAATATATATAATAGATATTAAAAAAATTATTCTCATTAAAATACAACTAAAACATAATGGAAACATGTCTCACATTGCATCAATGATGTGGTAGTTCACACACACACATGAGTGATATTATCTTTTCATAACTAATTGGATGGTAAGATGGTTCACATGATATTACCATTATAGTAGTACAGTTATTTCATTTATATTATATATAATAATTAAACCTACATAATTCACATCCAAATAAAGCGGTGATGAAAAAGTAATTGTATCCACTATATGGAGATGGTTATCAATATGTACACACAAGCGATACGTTATATTCAAATTTGAAAAGATAGATTTATTATAATAGTTTTTTCATAATATAAATATAATTTAAGAATGTATTTGATACTGAATAAATTCTTTTATGATAAATACAATATTTTTAGATGATTTAAATAATTGTAAAAAATAATTTCTTTCGTTAGGGTGATGACCTCTTCTAAAAAATGTCTTCATTAAATCACTTTTAAAGGGGTCATATGTTTCCCTTATAGGGAATAAAAAACATATACAGTGTGACTAGTTAATTTAATAATTAATTTTGGAATAGATTAATTAACATATAAACCTCAATGTGATATAAATAAGTATGGTATGAGGTGTCATTTATAATTGATGGGACATGTGGTTTTTTTAATTTAATTAAAAATAAAATTATAATATATTATTTTTCAAGAAAATTTACTCAAACTGAAGTGCCCAGATCAGTGTGATCACTGAGAGGGGGAGGGGGTGAATCAGTGATCCTTTAAAACTTTTTACTAATTGATTCCTTATCAATTAAACCTCTATGGCTGGTTAAAGCCTCGATCCACTCTTCTTGTATCTCTCAACCTTTCCCGGATTATGCAGTAATGAAAAGGCAAAGGACACAAGGATTTACAAGGTTCGGCACCAAAGGCCTACATCCTTGCCATGCTCTCCCAGCATGGATTCTCCATTATAACCTGTTAAAATTACAATGGTCGATACAGAGTCCCACTGTATCTCTCCTGAGTCCCACAGAAGGGTCTTTATACTGCGTCACACAGTGTTACCAGAGTCCCACTGGCCTGCTCCAGAATCCCACTGAAGACTTCTTCTCCCTGAGTCACACAGGGTCTTCTCCTGGCTCCTCGAGTCGCACGAGTAGCTCTTCTTCACTTTAAGCTTCTTCAAGTATCTTCAGCAGTCTGGGATAAAGACTGATGGCCTTGCTCTGTACCTCTGATCACTTGAGTTTATCAGGTCTTCTCGTCTTGCTTAGGCTTTATCTCCTTCTTCTGAGGATGACCTGGCTTCTCTCCAACTACTGAATACTCAGACAAATAATATCTTTAACTTCAGTCTGGCTCAGTCTCAGTTCACTTCAACTTCATGTACTGAGTGCATGGCAGCTCTTCATCTTCATACACTGACTGCATGGCTTCTCAAATTCTTCAAGAACCACTGGTCTTGGACTACTCAAATGCACACCACTGATTTGTCTATGTTCACGTGTGCACGTGCATGCATGCATGCATGCACTTCTCCTTTCCTCTTCTTGGTGCAGTAGACCCACAAAGAGTGTAATCAATTATAGCACACACCTTCTCCACAATCTTCACACACTATATTCAAATTTTTCACACATTAAAAGTGTGTTATACTTTAGTGTGGGTCAACTTCTTCCTTCTTCAATGTGTGTTCACTCCACTTAGAGCATACACATAGGTTCAGCCACTTCTTTAATTTGCACACACAAATTCTTCACTTAGCATACACTTGTAGTGACCTTCCTCTTCTTGCACACAATAAATGCCCGTAGGGTGTATTTGCACTTTTCACACACAATCTTGGCTATGACCTCTTCTTTCTTTGAAACACACTAACTTAGGTTTAGTTGTGGCCTTCTTGTTCACTTAGCACACACACAAGGCCTTGGTGCAAGGGGCTGCCGCACAAGGTGTCACGGGCCTCAAGGACCACGTAAGCCATGGGTGAAAGGCACCAAGCCGCAGGGCGCGCAAGCCACAAGGGTGAGGACACATTGGGCGCGCAAGCTACTCCTGCCGCGCAAGTATGCGGGCAGGGAGAGCTCTTCCTGTCGCACAAATAATGCGCGCAGGGGACCTTCGAAGCCTTGGGTGGCTCCGGAACCTTCAGCCGCGCAAGTTCTTTGCACGGGGCTTCTACTTCGCGAGGCACAAAGTGCTCCGCGGGACTTCGTGTTTTCAACAAAGGATCAGCAAACCTCTCCAATGCCTCGGGTGCTCCTTTTATAGGCAGAGGAATGTGAATGGAGTCCGCGGAATCCAATACTCGAATGCCCGAAATCATCGGCGTTTTGAAAACTTCAAACGCGTTAAATATCTTCCGCGTATCTCGTTCTTCTTCTCTGTTTTAATGCGGGTTTTCCATTTTTCGGTTTCCTTCACGTGCATGCGACTTAGAACGCATGCACGGCCTTCGTTTTGGCCATCCCATGCAAAACACGAACACCCCGAGGCCTCAGCACTTCGTTTGCCTTCGGCCTTCCTCGAATTCTCTCCTTTGTTTCATGCAGAGTCATTTTAATGTATGGACATGTTCGATGTGCCCAGACGAGCTCAATGGAGCCTTCGGCTTCGGCAATGGTGGCCGGGAGCTCGAATTCTGGTGCTCGAAGGGCTCTGGTTCAGCGGGGGACGTCGGGTGGCCTTCGGCTGAGCTCGAGGTGGAAGACGAGCCACAACCATCGGATTGGGCGATTGAAATACATCGGACGGTCGGAATAGATCGCGGCGCGCGGAAGATGAGATGAGCGGCTGCGATCCAGCGCGCGATGAGACGGACGGCTCAGATCTGTCCCGGGTGAAATTTCCGCGTCCCACATCGAAACGGCGGCCGGTTTTCTCGCGGCTTATCACCCTGGCGCTGCCCGCTACTCGCCAGTTGAACTTCTCCCCTCCCGGTGCCGCCCCGCACCAGGTTCTCTCTGCGGGCGCGCTCTGCGCCCACTCTCGCCTCTGCGGGCGCGCACCTAGCGCCCACTATGCACCTCGGGCGCGCGGGTTTCATCACCGCGTATCCTCGGGGGCTTATACACGGCCCCCTGCTGCGCTCCTCCGGGCGTGCCCCAGGCGCCCATGCGGTGTCCTATGGGTCCGCCCCTGCCTCAAGGATGTTGCCCTGGCCTTGAGGGTTCCCCATGGGCGTGGTGACCATGAGTCCCACATGTTCCTTGGGTGATGACCCTCGGCTGGCCTCCTTGGTGGCCTAATTTTTGGCAAAGGCATGAATAAACACTTTGTTAAAAACAAAGTTCTCCCAATGTATAAATGCCAACCCAAGTTCTTCCAAGCCAAATGCCACTTCAAATTTTTCTTCTCCATTTCTTCTTATTAAGAATTCAAACATTAATCATCTTGATTAGATCAACTCCTCAATTTATAATTCTTCTTCATCATCTCATTTTCTACTTAGGAGAGAATTCTCAAGGATCTTCTTCTTCAACCGAACTCCTGAATCACTTAAATTCTTCAATGTGGTTCATTGATCTAATCAGATATCAATTGGATCTTCTTCTAATTCTCATGCACTAAGTGATAATGCATGGACTTATTTAATCCACTTCATCCACTTAGTACTTATAGATGGATCACTTTCATCTCCTCATGCATTGTCACTACAATGCATGGTCTTCTAATCATGTCGTGACTTTGTATCCAATTGATACAAGTTCTTAGAACTTATAGAGCAGCTCATCAATCGTCAGATGTCCATGGAGAATGTTTCAACCATATTCTCTAATGCCACTTAGTGAATCTCCTAAGTGACATTCCTCTAAGTTCCATGGCCATTCTCCATTCTTTACCAACACCATCACAACCTTTGTCATTCACATCTTGACATTCCTTGACTTCCATTCATTCCAAGACAACTTCATGCCTCATTGACAACAAATGCAACACAGTGCACTTCAATCTCCCCCTTTGTATTTGTTGTCAATACACTCCTTCAGCACATATGAATGGGTCAATATGTGTGCCAATATTTTCTCCCCCTTATTGGCAATCAAATGCAAAGGTGTGGTGTGGTTCTCTTCCACAATATCTCTTCCTCCCTTCGAATTGCATCTTCTTGAAAAACACTAAGAGAGGGATGATGCCACATGTTCTTCTTTAGCAAAGAACCTTTAGTAAATCAACTCTAAGTCTACTTGGGTTAACCCGGTGTAGAAAACAAGAGTGATGTAACCAAGGAACCAAATGCTGTCCACATTCACTGTAAACATGTGAGATCATGCTTCAGGGGTTTAGATATTCAATGAATTGCTAAATCCTGCACATACTCCACAAAACTCATTAGAAAGTTCAGTGCAAAGATAAAGCTCCCCCATTCATCCATTTTCTTAAGATGATATTAATCTCAGAACATCATCTTCTTCAGATTTTCTCCCCCTCAAGGGGTGCACTCCGTTCTGTCCAAACCATCCTCCAGATGAGATTGATCATCATCTTCAATTCTCTGCAATGTTAGCACATGTATATACCAAGAGTATAAGGGAATAATATGGAACCTCCTTGGTTCATCAATGTGAACAACAAGGTTGAGAAGATTCTCTCAACTGAGATGTCCCATTTTCACCAGTCTTCACACTTTCACATCTGATCTTCAATGATGATTGTGCTGGTGTGGATCTCAATACATCTTCATGTGAAATCTTCTTCTTCCCTTTTGCCTTAGCAATTGCCAGAACTTCATCTTCAGCTCTTTGCAGATCTTTGGCAAGTTGCAACTGATTTGGCCATATGACTAACGAGTCATTTGGAAGTGTGGCCTCAGTTCTGGAAGTTCCACATGGTTCTTTTGATGTTGTCAAGCTACCTCTCTTAGGCAACTTGTTTTCAATCAATCCCTTCTGCTTCTTTTGGATTGATTGTCTGTTTGAGTCCAGTCTGCCTCTATTGAATTTGATGGCTTCTTTACAAAGATCCATGATATGTCCTTTCTTTCCACAGTAGAAGCATTTCTTGGTGGTCCTTCTGGATGCATCACCCTTCTTGGATTTAGACTCCAAGGACTTCTTTTCCTTTTTCAAAACCTTCTTGGGAGCATCTTCAACTTTCTTCTTGCTTCCCAAGGATTCTTTCTGAGCCAGGTTCTGTAATCTTTTCTTCTTTTGAGCTCTGGATACAGTTGGAGATTGACATGTATCTATTTGACTACTTTTGCAATCATCCCAGATGTTGTCAAGTAATCCAAATCTATTTGCAGTAAATAGATGTCTCTGGACCTGTGGATGCTGCTTCTTTCCTTCTGGCTTGCTCCCCCTTGGCATGGGCTTCCTTTGTGCTTTGACATTTAGTGGATTGTACCAACAATCCTTTACACAGTGTCCATACTTATTACAACACCAACACTGACCCACAAATCTTGACCTTTTCAGTCCTTCTGATTGCTGGATACTTTTCTTGACAAGTTGTGTTGTTTCAGGAGAGCTCTCTTTTGTCTTCATCCATACTTGTTTGGAGTTATTCTTCCATCCTGCACTTTTTATGGAAACACATTTAGAAGCATCAGTACAAGATGGTATGGATGGTACCTTCTTTCTAGAAGATGTTGCACTTTTATTAGAGGATGTCTTTCTCTTAGAATCATCCTGCTCAAAGCATACTTGAGTAGCAACATGTCTTCTTCCAGCTGACTGGGAGGATTCAACTTTAGGTGATTGCAGATGTTTCAATATCATCTCCAGTTCTAAACACTTCATGTTGAGGGAGTTCTTCTCATCCTTAATTGTTCTTAGCCTTCCTTCCCATTTCTCTTCCAGCTGTTTCATCTGGTCATCATGCACCTGCTTCATTTCAAGCAATGAGTTGTCAAGCTCCTTCACCCTTTTGACTTTGTCTTCTAGTTGAGCATCTCTGACAACCATTGACACTTTGTGCCTCTTTTCCAGTGCATGGACAACATCTTTGACTATTATCATAAAGAATTCTTTCTCAGAAAGGCTTCTTTGTAATTATTCAATAGTGTCTTCATATCCTTCATTGCAAAGCGATACTGTTTCATCTTTAGCCTTCAACAGCTTTCTGAGAGTGTTGGTTATGCCAACCCTTTTAGCCAATTGATCTTCCATTGCATTGGCTTCTTCTTCTAACTGTGATTTTTCTTCATGAAGATCATGGATGCCTGTAGCTATACACTTTGCCACTTCCATGGGAACTGTCTTTTGAAGATATTTGAGTTCACTCTGAAGATCATTCATTATTTCAACTTCATCACAGCTAGGACAGGCTTTCTTCATCTTCTTGGACTGTTTATTCTTTCTATTTTTCTGAGTCTTGGTAGATATCTCCATTTGAGGCTGGTCGCTCGTTTCCTCAAATCTGCACTTCAAAAAGACTCCCTTGGATCTTTTAGAGGTAACCTTCCCTCTGATACCAATTGAAGTGCCCAGATCAGTGTGATCACTGAGAGGGGGAGGGGGTGAATCAGTGATCCTTTAAAACTTTTTACTAATTGATTCCTTATGAATTAAACCTCTATGGCTGGTTAAAGCCTCGATCCACTCTTCTTGTATCTCTCAATCTTTCCCGAATTATGCAGTAATGAAAAGGCACAGGACACAAGGATTTACAAGGTTCAGCACCAAAGGCCTACATCCTTTCCATGCTCTCCCAGCATGGATTCTCCATTATAACCTGTTAAAATTACAATGGTCGATACAGAGTCCCACTGTATCTCTCCTGAGTCCCACAGGAGGGTCTTTATACTGCGTCACACAGTGTTACCAGAGTCCCACTGGCCTGCTCCAGAATCCCACTGAAGACTTCTTCTCCCGGAGTCCCACAGGGTCTTCTCCTGGCTCCTCGAGTCGCACGAGTAGCTCTTCTTCACTTTAAGCTTCTTCAAGTATCTTCAGCAGTCTGGGATAAAGATAAATGGCCTTGCTCTGTACCTCTGATCACTTGAGTTGATCAGGTCTTCTCATCTTGCTCAGGCTTTATCTCCTTCTTCTGAGGATGACCTGGCTTCTCTCCAACTACTGAATACTCAGACAAATAATATCATTAACTTCAGTCTGGCTCAGTCTCAGTTCACTTCACCTTCATGCGCTGAGTGCATGGAAACTCTTCATCTTCATGCACTGACTGCATGGCTTCTCAAATTCTTCAAGAACCACTGGTATTGGACTACTCAAATGCACACCACTGATTTGTCTATGTTCACGTGTGCACGTGCATGCATGCATGCATGCACTTCTCCTTTCCTCTTCTTGGTGCAGTAGACCCACAAAGGGTGTAATCAATTATAGCACACACCTTCTCCACAATCTTCACACACTATATTCAAATTGATCACACACTAAGAGTGTGTTATACTTTAGTGTGGGTCAACTTCTTCCTTCTTCAATGTGTGTTCACTCCACTTAGAGCATACACGTAGGTTCGACCACTTCTTTAATTTGCACACACAAATTCTTCACTTAGCATACACTTGTAGTGACCTTCCTATTCTTGCACACAATAAATGCCCGTAGGGTGTATTTGCACATTGCACACACAATCTTGGCTACGACCTCTTCTTTCTTTTACACGCACTAACTTAGGTTTAGTTGTGGTCTTCTTGTTCACTTAGCACACACACAAGGCCTTGGTGCAAGGGGAAGCCGCACAAGGTGTCACGGGCCTCAAGGACCGCGTAAGCCTTGGGTTCAAGGCACCAAGCCACAGGGCGCACAAGCCACAAGGGTGAGGACACCTTGGGCGCGCAAGCTACTCCTGCCGCGCAAGTATGCGGGCAGGGAGAGCTCTTCCTGTCGCACAAATAATGCGCGCAGGGGACCTTCGAAGCCTTGGGTGGCTCCGGAACCTTCAGCCGCGCAAGTTCTTTGCGCGGGGCTTCTACTTCGCGAGGCACAAAGTGCTCCGCGAGACTTCGTGTTTTCAACAAAGGATCAGCAAACCTATCCAATGCCTCGGGTGCTCCTTTTATAGGGAGAGGAATGTGAATGGAGTCCGCGGAATCCAATACTCGAATTCCTGAAAGCATCGGCGTTTTAAAAACATCAAACGCGTTAAATATATTCCGCGTATCTCGTTCTTCTTCTCTGTTTTAATGTGGTTTTTCCATTTTTCGGTTTCCTTCACGTGCATGCGACTTAGAACACATGCACGGCCTTCGTTTTGGCCATCCCATGCAAAACACGAACACCCCGAGGCCTCGGCACTTCGTTTGCCTTCAGCCTTCCTCGAATTCTCTCCTTTGTTGCATGCAGAGTCATTTTAATGTATGGACATGTTCGGTGTGCCCAGACGAGCTCAATGGAGCCTTCGGCTTCGGCAATGGTGGCCGGGAGCTCGAATTCTAGTGCTCGAAGGGCTCTGGTTCAGCGGGGGACGTCGGGTGGCCTTCGGCTGAGCTCGAGGTGGAAGACGAGCCATGGCCGTCGGATTGGGCGATTGAAATACATCGGACGGCCGGATTAAATCGCGGCGCGCGGCAGATGAGATGAGCAGCTGCGATCCAGCGCGCGATGAGACGGACAGCTCAGATCTGTCCCGGGTGAAATTTTCGCATCCCACATCGAAACGGCGGCCGGTTTTCTCGCGGCTTATCACCCTGGCGCTGCCCGCTACTCGCCAGTTGAACTTCTCCCCTCCCGGTGCCGCCACGCACCGGGTTCTCTCTGCGGGCGCGCTCTGCGCCCACTCTCGCCTCTGCGGGCGCGCACCAAGCGCCCACTATGCACCTCGGGCGCGCAGGTTTCATCACCGCGTGTCCTCGGGGGCTTATACACGGCCCCCTGCCGCGCTCCTCCGGGCGTGCCCCAGGCGCCCATGCGGTGTCCTACGGTTGCGCCCCTACCTCAAGGATGCTGCCCTGGCCTTGAGGGTTCCCCATGGGCGTGGTGACCTTGAGTCCCACATGTGCCTTGGGTGATGACCCTCGGTTGGCCTCCTTGGTGGCCTAATTTTTGACAAAGGCATGAATAAACACTTTGTTAAAAACAAAGTTCTCCCAATGTATAAATGCCAACCCAAGTTCTTCCAAGCCAAATGCCACTTCAAATTTTTCTTCTCCATTTCTTCTTCTTACGAATTCAAACATTAATCCTCTTGATTAGAAACAACTCCTCAATTTATAATTCTTCTTCATCATCTCATTTTTTACTTAGGAGAGAATTCTCAAGGATCTTCTTCTTCAACCGAACTCCTGAATCACTTAAATTCTTCAATGTGCTTCATTGATCTAATCAGAGATCAATTGGATCTTCTTCTAATTCTCATGCACTAAGTGATAGTGCATGGACTTATTTAATCTACTTCATCCACTTAGTACTTATGGATGGATCACTTTCATATCCTCATGCATTGTCACTACAATGAATGGTCTTCTAATCATGTTGTGACTTTGTATCCAATTGATACAAGTTCTTAGAACTTATAGAGCAGCTCAGCAATCGTCAGATGTCCATGGAGAATGTTTCAACCATATTCTCCAATGCCACTTAGTGAATCTCCTAAGTGACATTCCTCTAAGTTCCATGGCCATTCTCCATTCTTTACCAACACCATCACAACCTTTGTCATTCACATCTTGACATTCCTTGACTTCCATTCATTCCAAGACAACTTCATGCCTCATTGACAACAAATGCAACACAGTGCACTTCAAAAACTGACACGTATTAAATATTATGATAGAATATTTTTTTAATCCTATAAAATATTATAATTTATAAAAAATAATGTATTTTTAAAACTTTTCATTTTTACAAATGCTTAAAATACAAATTTAAATATTAACTAGTGTTAAAATAATTTCAATATTAAATGGATTTAATTTAAATTATAAGAATGAAATTTTACTGTAAATGGTAAACATATGAAATTTTAGACCATATCATAACAACATTGTCTTCTATAAAGATATTTTTGATTTTCAATAATATAATAAAATAATTTCCATAAAATATCATTATTGTCAATTTTGATATTATTAATTTAATATTAATTGATAGAAAAAAGAACATTTTTTTAATTCAAATCGCATACCATAAAAACAATAATATGTAATATTTATCAATTAAATTCATTAAAAATTATAAATAACTAAAATTATAAAACATATTATTTTATCAATGATTTTTCTATTTTCTCTATTAAATCAACGAACAATATTTTGGCATTGCATAAAAATTTAATGTAATTATTTAATAAGTAAAAATTATAAATAACTTTTATTCATTTATATAATGTATTTATTCCCAAAATCGATATTAGCATTCATTAATAACTGATTCCACCCTTTGGGAACACATAATGAATATTTAAAAACAAAAAGAGTGAGATTATATAACATTCATTGATTTAAATAATATACTAGTCAATTTTATGGGCATGTGTCAATTATAAAATAAAATTTGTATGGAGGAATAAGGTGGTATGGGAAAAATTACATTCAGACAATAAGAATTATAGTTAGTAATTAGTTCATTTTCACTTGTTTTTAATATATCTTAATCTAATTTACCAATTAAAGAGAAGAGACATTTTACCATGATAACTATTCATAATTAAATTAATAAAAAGGCACTATTATATAAAATTGAACCACGTCATTATAAATATGTAATCAATTATATATAATTAAATACATATGTAATTATAACAAATTAGTGATAACGAAGGTGAGAAAATTAAATGATTTTTTTATAATCATATATTTTAAATATTAAAACAGGATTTATTTGTATCATATACTTATAAAAATATTTCATGAATTTTTAGAACAACTTATTTATTATAAAATACATGAATTTAATTATAATAGTAAAACAATATTGATTAATATATTTTATTTATATAATAAATACATTACATTAATAAAAATGATATTTCTGAAAGAAAAACTCTTCTATATCCAAATTTTTTTTGTTCTTAAGTATAATAATTTGAAAACTAAATCAGTTATTTTATAAATATTTAACTAATTTTTTTTTTCCATAATGTTTTCAGTACTATTCATACCTTCAAATACAATGACTTGTCGATACCCTTCATTTAAAATAATAATATTCCAAAATTATATCACAATTCATTTAATCATGTTGTCATGTTTAACAGAACCTATCAATGAAATAAAATTATTGATAGAGAGGTATATACAAAATATATATCAATTTGTTAAATAAATTCAATATTGATTATATTAATAAACAATTATAATGAGTATTTAACTCAAATTATTGAGAAAAAACAAAACTTTGGAGATTTTACAACTATTGTAAAATATTGTGATGTATTTCATCAAGGGTTTACATTTATTCCCATAGATCATATGGTTTAGTTTTCTATTTAAACTTATGTTATGTTATTATAATATTAAGGAGACCCTATTTAATAGAACAAATTATATATGGTGAATTTAAAATTGTGTCAAAAGTGAAATTAGATTGTTTTTTATACAAACTAGTGCCCTAAAACGGATGAAAATATAATATTAATTAAGAATAATGATGAATAAATTAGTATTTTCGTTGATTTTAATAGAAATAAAAAAATCAATACACTCTACAAAACATTTATTTTATCTTAGTTCTATAGTATGTGCTTCAATTCTTCTAAAAAACAAGTTATCTTTACATCATTAATTTAGTGTAAAAACATTATATAAACAATAAATACTTTTATATACGTTATAAATACTATTAATTATTGATTTTAAGTGTATTTTATTTATAAATTACCTCATCCAATTTGTGTTTTTGTTTGATGATGATATTCTCTTCTTATTTAGGTGTAAAAAAGAACAATAAAGGAATTTTGGAAAAATTTTATGACTGTGTGAAATGGAAAATGGTATAAAATATTTAGATAGGGTGAGTTATTCATTCATAAATTATATTTCTTGGGTGATTTAATAACTAAGAAAGGTGTATCTAAAGATCCATGAAAGATAAATGTAAATGAGGAATAACATTTACCAACCCCTATAATAGTGATCCATATTTCTTTTAGATTTGATGGATAATATATATACAGTTTTATATATTTATAAAAAAAATTAAATCCCATAATCAAGATAACTTGTAATGTATTCATGTCCCTTGGTATAGATTATTGTGTATGTAGTTTTATATAGCATTAGAGAAGCTTGAATACAACATATTCACTGACACATTACAGTAATTGATAAATTTTTTGGATATATGTGAAAGAATTGATGAATTGATTGAGGTGTATCAATATTCAAAATTATAATGAGGGATCCGATTACCCAATATAATCAAAGGTGTTGTAGAGAAATTAACTGATAAATTATTTAGATATAACATTATATAAAATTTTCACTAATGACTAATGAGACTTATCTCAAATGGAACATTTGTGATATATATATTATTGGAAAGATATTAAAGTATATAATCACATAGGATGAGTTTTTCATGGTTCAAATAAGATGTTTGGAATTTATAAAGTATTATAAATTCCCAATATAGTACCATACTTTGAAGGAAGGAAAGGTGCACAATGAAAAATGCAATACGAACCGTGCTACATTATCAATGATAAGGATTCAAAGAGAACCACTACTGATGGAATTTAAAATTATGGACTGGTAAATATAAATGAAATGGGGGGAAATGATATCTTAATATAATGACATCTCATCCACCCAAACATATAGTGATCATGGAGGAACTACATGCGGATAAAGAGATATCTAATAATATAAGAAATATTATATAGTTCTTCAACGAAAACTATTAATTTATAATATTTAAGAAACATATATATTTCTAATAAATACCATAACATATAATGATATTATTATATAATTCCCATAAATAATTATTATCTGTATATCCTATATGATACAATATGTATACTAATATCATGGATAATTTATTGTGAGGGAGCATAAAGAAGGATATTGAAGAGTATATATCCTGATGCCTGTACTTACAGAATTCAATGATATATGTTATAAGTATAGGGGGATAAAAAATACTCCTACACAATAGAAAATTCGAATACAAATCCATGATTTTATACTTATGATTCTTTAAGACCATTATATATTATAATTCAGTTATTTTTTTGGTTGTTTGACATTTGAATTCAATAGTCTTCATTAACATGTTAGAATATTTTCATAGTATCAATATTCTCAGTTATACATAATATTGGTGGTGAGGCTATATGGAGAGAAACATTTCGTTTTATTTTATTATGATCATAGTATTTCAATATTTCTATTAAGAAGTCTTCAACATGTATTTTATATATAAATGATATTTAGAACAACTTATCATATTGAAAATGATCAAAATTAAAAATGGACCATTCAAACTATTAATGAAAAACATAGATCATAATAAATATATTTTAAATGTGTTTGGAATTAGTATCATCTAGTGGTAGAGGTACAATATAAAAATAGTATCAATTACTTCATTGAAATATAATAAAATTTAGATCTATGTTTGTATGTGGTATAACTCATTATTCTTGGGATGAATCCATTTTGTAGAGCTATCGCGACTATATTTTACTCATGAAATATCAAAGAATAATAATTTTTTTTACAATATTATATATTTTTAAATTTGAATGATTTTGTATTATGAAAATAATTTGTGGGATTCAATGTTTGAATTTAGATATAATGTATTTATTTAAATATCAATAGGGAATGTGGTTATATAGTTTTAAAATATTGGAATGATGATCAAAAGATAAAACAAATAAAATTATAGATACATAATCAAACATAGTCTCTAAAAATCATTATTCACATAAACTAATTCATTAAAATAATAATAATATGTTCTAGGTATCACTTATATGGAAGTAGATAAATGATCTACCCCATATACTATACATATCTATTCTGAAATTACAACATTATATATGTTATGGGGAAAACAATGGGGAACTATAATCATAGTGATTAATTACTATGAAAAAATCCCCCAAATAAACATAATTTTTTCTAGGGGAATCATTTGGTGGGGGAATACTCAAGATAAGCTAATTATTTAATGAGGAAAAAAGAACCTCATACAGTCAAAACATTGAAATTATATCTTAAAGGTTGTATTTTGGATGGGTATGGGGTATAATATTCAACCAATATTTTTATTTTACGAATTTGTTGAATGATTTTTTTGAAAGTAAATTGTAGATTAAAATGTACAAATTCAAAATGTTATTATAATATAATATTATAAAACATGTAAAACTATAATTGAGGAACTGAATTATAATTTATTCTAAAAATTATACTTGTACTAAATAAAAATGATATAATTTATAGAATTGTATTATTTACCCTACTGATATCGATTAATAAGGGCTTTTAAAATTACTAATGAATTGAAAAATGATATTTTGAAACATTAATCAAGGGATAATGTACAAAAAACCATTAAAATAGGTAAATGTAGAAGTTATATAAAATGATAATGGAAAATCATATTTTAATTAAAATTGTGCCTAAGATAATCCACTTGTCTATGTGCCAAATCTACATTGAAAATATTATCATAATCTTATATTAATCTACATCAATTAATAAAAAAATTGGTATCCAAAAACATTATTAAAATGAACCAACCCTAAAACAGACAATGGCCATGCAATAATGAAGAATATAATAATAAGAATATTGGTGTAAATTATATACCCCAACAAAAGTTTATCATAAATGTATCACTTGTGTATATATAATCACATATCATTGTATGCCCAAAAATAAAATAATTTGAATCCTAATTATTTTCATGAAAAAATGAAAAAAATTTATAGTTGTCACATGATCCATGTTATGTTAATATAGGTATATATTTTATCTTCTGAAATTGAATTCCTCAATTTCATTGGCCTTGGATATATTTTATAGAAGATATCTCAAAATATATCTCATATATCATTCATACAGTGAATTGAACTCCAAAACCATGTATATATTGTGCGATATCCATATGTAGAAATGTCACAAAAACGCACATTATTTATTCAATTTTGTAATAGAAAGATACATAAATTAAATTTGTACATTTATAAATATGTACAAAAACCATGTAATATCCCCCATGAGAATATCCTCTTCATTATTTTGATTAAACAAACCAAATGAAACTTAATGTTCACAACATATATGTCCTATATCGTGTGCAATACATCCAAAAATTAAATTAAATATATACTTGGGGTATATCATTCTAAATTTCCCCATCCTCCTTCAGTCCTTTATGAACAAAATAACCTATATTGAATTCCTATGGGTTTAGGTTTTTGACATGACCTATAAACCCCAACCAATCCATCGATAATATTGAACCTTTTTAAACTGTATGCATACAAAAACATAGTTCTTTATGATTAATGTATTAAGGATTAAAGAACATAAATTTAATGTGCACCACAGTCACCACAATTATAATATAGAAATAAAAATTTAAAACTCCAATCTAATTGTTACAATGTCTACAATACTATGACATGAATTTATATCGGTATTTATGGAAACAATTAACATGTATATCATCTTCAAACATGATATGTACTTGAATATTCAATAAAAAAATTCTTATATTTGAGATATATTTATACCCACATAGTATTTCTAAAGGACATTTATTGAGTGTCTGTTGCGTTGAATATTTATTAGAACCTACCCACATAGAGGATGTTGATAGGAAGAGAGGGATAATAACCATTCAATATATTCATTGTACCCAAGGGTGAGGTTTTCCAACATAGAATGATTAATCATGGAGTAATTGACTATTATATGTGGATTCCCTTGATCTAATATTTTCTTTTCCAAGGAATCACTTCATACTACAACCCCCACAGATGCCTCCCCACATTGGAATTATACTTCATACTCAAATTATACCCCACATTCTCTTATAGTATTTTCTCCCATATATGTCATAATTTAGTGACACAATTTGTATTAGATAGATGCCTTACTATGACTATAAAAAACTGAAACTATTTTGGATGGGCAGGTCCATTTTTAAATATCATAGCCAATTATTTCCATGGAAAAAATTCCCATCCACACAAAATTTACCCGTCGATCGTAATTCATTACCTTTTTATACATTAAAATTTAATCATTTATTTTCATTTCATATTAAATATAATGAATTACACAAGGATTGATTATTTATTTAAGAAAATAAATGAAATTATTATTAAAAATATATTCCTAATATTTAAAAATCATATCCCACTGTATATCAATGTTTCTTCCATCAATAATAAAATATAATCACATCACAAATAAATCCAATTGATAAAATATTTTTTCTTATTTCCAAAAAAATACTTAATTATAAACAAGGAGTAAATTTTTTCATGACTAACTAAAAAGGAACATGTCAACTACTCGATTTTAAAGAAAACTAATCATCCATATATTTTATTTTCTCCTTTCAAATGGTTTAACATTTTACAACTTTCACTAAAATGTGATAAATAAATATTATATTTTATGAAAATTAGGATATAACACACCCTTGAAAAATTCATCGCATCAATTAATTTATAAATTAAATATATTTATTTTCCATCCTAACGTACACATATCTGAACCATATGGTTTTTATTGGTCTATAATCTGAATAATAGAATGAAAAATATTGTTACACCTTGAGGATTTGTGAAACATTTTATCATGAATAAATAAATATTATGTGATGTCATTCTATTCATTCTACAATAAGTCACATTATATATTCCCTATAGCATGTTAATCATGCACTAGATGCAACACCAACATGGATAGGGTTACACACAATTGTGATTTTCTATGAATTGTTTTTATTTTTAATTATTAAAATGAGAGAGTTATAACAAATACATTAAACATTTTATTATGAATATTAATAATAAATTTTTAAATATTTTTTACTTAAGGGTTTAAATAAATAAATCAAATTTATAATTAAATAGTCAATTTATTTAATAATTTATTTATTTTTTGAAACTAATACTTTCTTAAAGAACTACTTTTTATGTGCATCTATGAAAAATAATAATTTTTTTTAATATTTCATAAATTTTATTTTATATGAGAAGAAATATTATTGTGTTCAAAATGTCGAATTTAGCATAGGTGAAATTTTATGTATATTAATTAGAACATAATATTTACATGAACAATGAAAAATACTGATCATTAATTCAAAGATGATGGTACATCTATTATATTTATGTAATAAATATATATTTTAATTTGTTTTTTAATTTTAATGATATTAATTAGTCAAATATTATTCAAACATTGGTTATTTTGACCAATTTAGAATTCCAAATGGATATCAAAACTTTCCAATCATTTAAATATTTTTCCATAAAAAACATTGTCTCAACTATTATACATAATTAAATTTAAATTAAGTAATTCCACTTTAATTATTATAATTAAAAAAATGATTCCAAATTTTGAGTAATAATAATTTTACTATCTTAATTGGTCAACATTGTTTTGGAATGATAATATTAGTGAAATTGATTAAAATTTATTACATTGTTTAAGGGAATATTTATGCTATAAGGGAACTAAAACGTAATCATAAGGAAAAATATGACCTATAAAAATGTAACAAATTAATATTGTGTACATAGTTTTACCCTATACTGCCTTGTATCATATTGGAACTAGAAAAACATGTGTTAAATTCCCTTTTCCAAAATTTACATGAATGTCACTCCTCCACCACTAAAAAACCGGACTCATCCCTCCCACCAATTTACACATCTCAAGTCATTTTTTATGAAAATATATTTATAAATTTCCTCAAATGTTCCCTATCTTCATTATAGATTCGTAACATTTTGGTAAATTCCAACTAAGAATTCCATTTAGTGGTAACCAATAAGAGTTAAACAAAGAAAAGGTAAATTTTTCTTCTAGATCCTACGTTTTATTTTCATTCCCCACCTCCTTAAATATTCGTGTTACATGATTATATAATTCTATATTTATACTCAATATATTAATATGTTTATATTCTAATGTTTATACCTACACATACACACACTTCCATATACTGGGTAACCAAGTTGTCATTCTTGTGTATGACGAACTACTGCCTCATGAAATGATGTTGTTAATTTTTTTTCCATTCACTCTTATGATGGTTAATAATATTGATTTAAATTAATTTTTTATAATATATATGTGATATTTATTTCATTATTATCATTTTATAATTATTATATAAAACATATATTTATGCTCTCTATTTTCTGTAACTATGATAATTTCATTTATCGAAATGTGAACTACCGCCATCTCAAAGTGATGTGATTCGTTCACACTTTTCGTGGTATGTATTAAAGATTTATTATGTATTCATATATGATATATATTACATCACAATTAAAATATTAATATATATATATATAAACATATATTCTATATACTTTATTTCATTAAATATGAAAATTAATCAGAAACTGTGTTCATGTGTACGTATAGCCTATCATATCCATGAAAGGTGTATTACATTATATATTTATAATATTATTCAAATATTATAAATACATTTGTATTAAATATATATTATATTAATATCTTGTTTTACATTACATAAATCATGATATAAGTATCAAGAAAATAAATAAAACAAATTAAGACACATGTGAAAGGCATGGCAGATATTAACCAAAACATAACCTTAACATGGATGTGTTAGTAAGTGGGTAATAAAACTATATATTTGGTATTATATATAAAAATATGGTTATTTTAAATATTAATTACAATATTATATTTATTATATACAATGATTGAATGAATATAATAAGAATTATGACAAAAGGTAAGAGGATTTCTATTCTCACTTTTATTTCTCTGAAATTTATACTTTATTCAACACTAATTTATTTTTTGTGGTAAATGTAATAAAAAATTTAATATTATGTGGTTTTTATCCTTCAATTTACTGGTATTGTCACAAATATTTTAATATCACTATTTTATGAGGATTATGATTCATTATTTTTAAAAATTGTTTACTTTGTATTGTCTCCAATTTATTTCACAGAGATACATTCCATAAACTGAATAAATAAATGTTTTAAATAATGTTTTTAATGATTATATTAATAGATAAAATTAAATGAAAAAGTAATTTATATTTTTTTAAGCTTCATTATATGTTTTCAATGTAATTATCCCTGAAAAAGTTCTTCAAAATGAATTATATTTCAAAAATATATTTTTTAAATATAAAAAGTATATTATCCTCAAGAAATGTTTTGAATAATTTTCATGATCATTTTAATTTTTTTTAATTTTTTTCAATGAAGTTGATTTATAAATTTTTATATGTTTTAATAAAAATTAATATGATATTTCTGTTCCATGTGAACATTCAAAACAATTATCTTTATAATATGACATCATAGATAATATTTTATTCTTTAAAAGAGATATTATCCAATGATTATATTCATATTATTTATATTAATGGTATTTTTTTGATGGATTGATGTTTCTAAAATATTTTTCCCTTTAATTTGTTATATAATGTTAAATGGTTATGAAGCCTGATTCCTATTATGAGTAAATCTAGAATGAAATGATTCTAATACCAATAAATAATCCATTTTTTATGATATGTTTATATTATTATGATACCTATTTCATTTCATGGGTTATGATATTAATAATTTATGACCATGCAGCATATGTATGTATGACTTCCTCATGAGATTAGTGGGACATATATATCCCTATAATTTAATGGGTAATTATTTATATCTCCTGAGATAATGATGCGATTCAAGTCGATGATATTGATATAGTGCAGAATGTGGGGAAATCTCATCCCCTATGGGCTAATATGAAAACCTAATACACAATGGGAATTTTGGGAAGCCCCTTCCACTATTGGAAGATGGGAAAACCCATTCCTTACCTGAAAGTACTTCTACTAGTGATGGTGGTGTGTACCACCCAGTATTTTTTGTCCTCATGAAGTACCTTGTTAAGTGATGGAAATGTTCCTTGACCTATATGTAATGATATTACATATTTATTATTCTACCAAAAGTCATTGTATAATTCATATGATATGATTTAATGGATTATTCCCTATTCCCTTATGATTTAGTGTCTTATAAAATTAATACATTATTTCATGATCATGTATACAATATTTTTATATACAATAAGATATTTTAGTGTCATGATCACTTTATCAAACCCTTAATCTCATGTTTATTCATTCATATCTCGATTTTTTACACTTATTGACAATATAAGATCCCCCATTTTTTATATTTCAATTCCCTAATTCATAAATATATGTATTTATAATTATGTTTCTTTGAAGGGATCTAGACATGAAGATTATTGTGGTAGAAAATGTATATCACTTATAAAATATTTTTTATGTTAACATACATTCAAAATAACTATAGTAATATAGTCTTTGGGTGTCCATTTGTGTAATTATTTAATTATTACATAAAAAATAATGTATTGTTAATGTTTTAAATGGGATTGTATATATAGTTTGTAGTAGAAGAAATGAATCTTTTAGATTTGGAAACAAAGATGAGAAAATCATTGTGAGAACCCTAATGACCTGTCTATGTATAAATCTAAGTGTATGGAAAATGTCAAGAAATTTTGGTAAAGGATTGATTGAGTGGGTTTCTATAAATATATTCATACTTGTATACTACATGTGTATTTGGCTCTAGAATAGATTTATATTGGTGTAACAATAATAAAAACACCATATTGATCTAGACTTGATTATGAAATAGTGCATGGAAATGGGACTTGCGGCACACCAAGTTTGAACGACTTAGGGGTAATTCATTGGGAATTAAAAATATATTCACAATCCATCATTAATGTCTTAAATATTAGTTTTCTAAAAAAAATATAATATGATATAATGTGTCGTATATTAGAGATTGTGTAATAATTTAGACATACAATACATCGTATTTCAGAATTATGTGGTTCATCACTATGATAACTAATTTCTACTCAATGATTTTTGGGTTACTCAATAGATGGAAACCGAATGAACTATGTTAAAGATGAATGAAATAGAAAAGGAAATGATTTTCCTTCTAAAAATTCAAATTACATAAGAGGTAGAATGGAAAATATTATTAGTATTATCACACACAATTTTCATGTTCTAAATCATGACAAGCTTCTAAATTATCAATGGTTGTACATCATTATATTGATCTCGTCCTAAAGAAATGACTACTTGATTTTAGCTGGTCTTCATAACCAATTGGGGTTGAATAATAGATCAATACCTATAAAAAAATAATCTCAATTTTATAGTGTGCATAAGTTGAAAAGGGCATTCCGTATTTTTATCATTTAGTAGGTGATGTTGAACAATGGTGGACTCTAATCAAGATAATGAAGAATTGATATCGAATTTATTTTATCAAAATGTATTAGTTCAATAAATTTTTCATCAATGAGTAATTTTATAATGTACCTCATATGATGATGTCAAATGAGTTCCTTTAGATTATGAACAATGATGATGAATCTGTTAGAACTTATGAGGTAAATTTGACCAGACATGGGAGGATTAATTTAGTAATTAACATGTAACCTAAATCTAAAGTTGACAGGTTCTTCAGTGTCTTAATGCCAAATATCAAAAGGTATTTTTCCATAAAAGACACTAGTATCTTCGAATATATAGTGAGTTAGGAACTAAAATGATGAAATAGATTTTTGAGTTACATATCAATCTAATAATTTTAACAAAGAATGGATGGAGTTCATATTAATAAAAAAAACAATGATACTAGAAGATGATAACTCATTTATGATCTATGTGTGGAATTAATAATGAATGAAATTGTCTTATAAAGATTAATAAATCATTAATGTGAATGAGGTAAGTCCCTAATTCAATTTATTACCAAATTTATTGTAAGAAGTTAGAAAATATAGTATATAGACTGAAGGACAAAAAAATGAATCTGAAACACTTTAGTTATTCAAGTATAACAAGGATGTTCATTATTCTAACTACTAAAAACCCCAATGTTTTGTGATGATGATCAGTGTCTGAAACCTATATAATTGAGGTATATGTAGATATTTCATGAGATAACCATTTTTTATGAGTGTGAGATGATGAAAATGTATAAGCTTCCATTACAATCAACAATTTATCTGTTAATGACTAATTTGATTCGGGATTTACCAACTCTTTCAGATTTATTAAACTTTATAATCATATTAATATTCAACCAAAAGTATTATATTTGGAATTATCCTATAAAACCCCTAATTGCATGATGAATTAATCTCATTTTTACGATTCTTATAATGATTATGATTTTTGGAATGTTCTTTATGAAAAAAATGTCAATATTATATTGGTTGAATTTGATTTCATCATATGATTGGATTGACCTTATCTAAAATAATAATGCACTAATATTCATAGAAGGGAAGTTATATATTATATTTTAAAACAACATATGATTTCATATCATTTTGAATATAGGTATGAGATTCATATAGGGATTACGATTAATGTGTCGATCTTAATTTCCATTCATAAGGCTTGTTTGTCTCGAATGGATTGGTAAAAACTTAGCATCGATGATTTTCATATTCATTTAGAATTTTGGGCTGTCTTCTCAAATTAGTTTCCTTATCTCACACCAAAAATTCATTTTTAGTTTTTAATATAAATCATACCTGGTCCTACAACACATTTATAGATTCCCTGTAAAATTGGCCAAATTGAGTTTTAGATACTGAATTAGAAACTCCATGAAAAACATGATAATGTATTTATTCTGAAAAGTGTATCACATTGGGGTGATCTTTTTCCCTTTTTGATAAATAATTATGGGAAAATATTCTATTTATTGATTATAATGAGTTGAATAATATCACAATGAAGATCATGTATCATATTCCCCTTATTGATGACTTGTTTGATCTACTAGACAGAGCTCAATAATTATCAATGATTGGACTTCATTTTGGACAACATCAATTGAGGGTCAAAAAAGGGAATACTTCTATAATTTTACTCCACACAATGTATGGTATTTATGAAAATATAATCATTCATTTATGCCTTTAAAATTCCACATTTATATTCATGGATTTGATGAATTCCTTATTTGATAATAAATCCACCAATAAATAGTAGTATTTATAGATGATATTATAAAATATTAAAAGAAATTGGATGTTAATTAAGTTCTCTTGGGAAATTTAACAAAAACCAATAGAGAGGTGATACTATATGAAAATTTTTAAAAAAGTGTGAATTTTATCTAGAAAATATTTCATTATTCAGTCAGAAAATCCTGAGAGATGTTATAATCAAAGATCAATCGATGGTAGAAGCTATTGAATATTGGCCATGAAAAAAATGGTTACAATGATAAATATTTTTATTTGATTATTTGAATATTATCTTTGTTTTTTAAATATTTTATCTGGACTATAAATTCCCCAAATTGTGTTACTATGGAAGCGTTCCATGTAGCTCTAGAAAGATGAATTTAATGAGTGTCTCAATAAACTAATGAAAAGTTTGGCCAGAACACCTATTCATATACTAATTTATACTATATATGTGTTTTTAAATATAATTGATGTATCTATGATGGTATTGTGATGTGTTCATATGTATCTTTATAAGTGTATATCTCATGCCTCATGAAAATTGATGATATTGAAGAAAAATTATACAAATCTTGATTTGGAGTAAGTAACAGTAAAATTTTCATTAAAATTTATAAGTATTATATTTATTGACAAATATGTGATATATATATATTGATCATAAAATTATTAGATGTATATTCACATATAAAAATTTGATCAGCAACCATCAATGATGGTTATTGTCGATAAAGGTTTATAACTACCCAATACAATACCAACATTGGAAAGAAAACACAGTGGATAGTGGGTTGAGTAAAAATGATAAAACTATATTTTCCATGAGGAGGATTGAAAAAGATACAATATTTCTAGATTTATAAAGGATGAATATGGAAATCCTCATCAAAGGGGAATAATCTATAGTGTTCAATTGAATTTTCATCCCATAATTCAAGTGATTATTAAAGAGGTGAAAAAGAAAGTTATAGAGCTGAAAAATAAGGTCAACATTGTTCCTAAGATTACACATGACCATGACATAATCATATGGTTTTATATATTTGTTTTTGTTCCTTCCATACTATATTTCAAGACGTAACATGTAGATAGACAGCATAGTTATTCATTATTAATAAAAATGTTATGTATAAAAATTCGTATGTGTTTAAGGGATATCATTTTATGGAATGTCATAAAGTGTTATATCAAAGAGTTTTTACCTCGATTCTTGGTATTCCAGCATGTAAAGAAATAAATATAATATTTTTAGGGGATGTTGCATCCATTACCCATACCATATTGTAATTTATAGAACATCACAATGTATTTAATCTTTAGACTCCCAAAAAATATAATTGATTTATTTCTATATTGGTGGTATTATATAACCGCACTATGTAAATACAATTGATAAATATTATAGAAGACGTCCATATAAAAATTCTTGTCAAGTTATACATTAAGATATAGATCTGGTTTATTTGATTAAATCAATATGTTACATCTAATTGGTATCCTAGGAATATATTTATGTTTCCGATAAATATCAAAAAATTACATGATTCTGAATTGAGTTCAAACACTGGTTTTCATCCATATATAGATGGTTAGTTTGAAATAATAATTCAGACCCTAAAGGATATGTTGAGATGTTTTCTATTGGATTCAAAAGGATTTGTGCATCAACACCTTACTCTAGTTGAGTTTTCATACACCAATATATCTCACTCAATCATTCAGATGTATCCTTATGAATCGCTATATCAGAATAATTATCGAGCTCCATCTTTCTAGGATGAATTTGGTGAAGGAAAACTAATAGAACCTGATATATCTGATGAAATTGTAGGGAAGATTACAACTATTCTACATCATTTCAATTTATATTAATTTAAGATATAATTTTATTATTATAACCATATGAAGGACCTATAATTTGAAGATAGTGAGAATGTGTTTCTATAGTTTCTCCTAGGAATAAGGATATGAGGTTTAGGAATAATGGGAAAGAAATCCCTTGATATATTTGTCCCTTTGAGTTTATTGATCAAATATGACAGGTAATCTATTTCATGAAACATCATACAAATATCTCCTAAGTACATAATATAAGGCCCCATCCTTAAACCTTACTTAATATTGAATTAAATGAATAATTCACATTGAGGATCTTTTCAGGTTTAGAGTTTTAGAGAATTAGGACATTACTATTACATCTCATAAGATTTCAAAGTAGAAACATTGACTAAGTTTCCATAAAATAAAAACTCTTAAAAAGATACATGTCCAGTTCCATGTTTTAGGTTGCATGACTTTCCCTTGATCCCATCCTTGACCCTATTCCACATTATGTCCTGTGAAAAACATTTAAAAAACATGGGATGAGCATAAAAAAGCTCAGTAAGGGATACACAATGAATGAAAACTGTTAGTTTTTTAAAACAACAAGTAAACCATGTATACTTTATCAAAGTAATACTTTTCACCTTTTTGAAGTAGTAAAAACACTTCACTGAATAAAAGTTCATTACTTACCCTTCTGTAACCAGAAGATTACCATAAAACCCATATAAAGAGCACATAAAATATAAAGGTAACTTGGGACATAAAAATACTTAAGTGGAATAACCATAAGGTCGACTTCCACACATATCACTTAATGGAATAGCCATTCAGACAACATCCATACATACATAATGGAATATCCATCTGGCTGACTTCCATACACAATGCATTGGAGGTTATAATGTAACCACCCATCCTGGTATTCATGGCATCACCCATCATAATGGTTTATCACATAATCACCCGTAAAATGTCCAAGTACCATTTTAAAATTATAACACATAAAACCAATAGAATGGAATGATAACATTTCCACATTTCAATCGCAATATATCATTTAAATATATTGAAAAAATAGAATCCTTTATCAAAACTATTTTCAATACCAAAATACATAAAAGTTTATATGGTATTTAATTTATTTTAAAAACATTACGGCTTGATGAGGAAGCCAAAGATCAAATAATACTTGCTGCGACAGAAAAGGTCATTGTCACCGTGTACGTTAAAAGAAACATTCCTTTTTGTCATTTAGTAAATTGCTTCGTAGAAAAAGATTCCTTTTGTATAAAAGTAAAAGTCAAAGGGGTTTATACACCGTATAAAAGAAAGTTGTGTATGAAACGAAATATGCCTCGATGAAAGGAGATTGAGACGAATTCCCATATAAAGACGGTATCCTTGGTTTAGGGATAAATCAATTACATAATTATGTGTGACAAATGAATACACCAAATATAAGTGGATATTAAGTGTAAAACAATCAGAGGTTATTCACAAATATTCATAGAACTACATATTCAAGGAGTAAAAGTTTATCCCAAAGAATCAAATTGGGGTTATGAAATCCCCTTGAAAAAATTTGACAGCCTAATGGCGTCACTACAAAATTCACAAAATGAGTTGATGAGAGATAAAAAGGTTATCTCATCACATGGACATAAAATTTAAATCAATAATGATATATAAGAACATATCCTGACATAATAGTATGTGAATTAAAAGACATAACAAAAGAATTATATAAATAAGAGGAGGGTGAAAGGTTCCCTTACCGACATGGGTATCTTTCGAAACATACACCCTATGAAAGAAGGAAAATAAAACATTGATGTAAATACTCATAAAAGAAAGTATATTACACAATGAGTAAAATAATGGGTAGTAAATACACCACTAAAAGGAAATTGTGGAAAATATAGCATAAATCTCATGGGTATAAAAGTGAGATGAAAAATCCCGTACGAAAACCCGGCAGCCTAACGGCGACACTTAAAACATAAAAAATGGATTGAAGAGAGAGAATAAGGTCTCTCATCATAAGGAAATAAAATGTACAGTATGAAGAATATAAAAGAACATCCCAAAAAAATAAGAAAGATGAGATTAAAATAAATGTCATAAAAGAGAGTACTTACAAAGAAAGAGAGGGTTAGGATCACTTAACTCGGGACTGAGTTGACTTGATCATTCTTTAATCTCATAAATAATAAACTTGAGTTAATTTATAATTTCTTAAGAACCTTTTTCTAGTTCATTATTCCTTTTATATCACTTATTAACATGTCATTAACATTATGTAATCATTTATGTTAATAATGGTTGTTTTGTCGTTATTTGGTACTTAAGTCAAAAGGGAACTTCTTATATTTACAAGTTGTTCACGTAGTCAAATATCCATTATATCAATAATGATATTCATAATTTGGATATCATATATATCATATATATATATCCAGAATATACATGTATTTATAATATTACAAAATCATTTAGAGGTAAGAAATGAAATGCACCGTTCATGGAGACGGTAAGCCGTACGTACGCATGAACGCTACTTTCATTTCTATGTCATATTAATGGAATTAAAAGTAAATGAGAGATATGTATATTTTAAATTCAAAAATTATATTCTTCCTTTATATTTATCATACATCATATATATCCATTATGTGTACTTATAATAATACATTACATTTGAGGATAAGAAATGAAATGCACCGTTCATAGAGACGGTAAGCTGTATGTATGCATGAACGCTACTTTCATTTCTATCTCATACATTAATGGAAAGAATACAATAATTATATAAAGGTATATTATAATTCTAGTATAAAATCATATATAATAACTTTAAATCCATTCTTTATATGTCCCACACATGGCATTAACGAATCCAATCACTTTGAGGGGGCGATAGTCCGCACTTCCTAAAATAATGATATCGCTTATACCCATAATGGAAGCCATAAAGATATGGCACAAATGAAAAATAAATAAGTTTAAGTAAAAAATAAAAATATTATATATCATATATAAACATAGTGACATCTTAATGTCCACCTTTGAAGGTGTTATATGAGTGTTGAACAATCATCGTTTCGTGAGGCAGAAATTCGTCATCCACAGAAACAGCATGTTCTTTAACCATTAGTTGAAGGTGTGTGTATTTCTACCTCGAATACTTATTATAACAACATCTTAGTATATTTAATATACTGGAGATGTTACAAATGAAATTAATAAAAAGATTTTAGGGGGTTGGAGAAGCAAAATAAAACAAAAGAGTATAAGTGAACACGTTACCTTTAAATAGGGTAACTCCCTTTGGTTTGAACCAAACGGGTTTCATGAAGAGCTTACTGACTAAGTTAAGGCTTCTAGGATGAGGATAGAGATTTGTAGAGACAAAATGATCAGATATTGGCCTAACAAAAGGTTTGAGAGGTGTGGGTAAGGTGGTAAAGGTGGGGGCATTTTATAAGAGGAGAGGAGGGGCACTCTTGGAAAAGTATATAATGTTACTTTATTTTCAAATGTTTTTTGGATTTTAATGGTACCACATTGATGTGTTTCTAGGATAAGGTGATAAGGGTTCTAAATCCACCCATCCAATAGGTTTTTGAAATGTGTAGGTCCTAGATATTGCATTATATATCCATTTTATTTAAATCATTAAATAATGAGGTAATCTCTGCATCATCATGATGTCATAAAGAATTTAATTTATTTACTGTCTAAAAATTATAAAAAAATTACTATGATGTCGGAAATCTTTTTATCTTCCAAATGACTATCTATAGTCAAAATTATGACTTGTATAACCACATGTAAAAATTGTTTTAGTAAAACAAATCATGTTTGTGACATTTTTATTTTAACTTTAAATAAAAGGCATAAATGTCATTATCAAACCCATGTGGCTCCATCGGGTACCCAAAATAGACCCATGGGTTGTCTTGGTCGGACATAACTCATCCAATAGGGTTAGGACAAGTGTGAAGATATTTTCATTTTATTATAATATAATTTTTACCTTAAATCACACTAATTACATTTAATCGTGTTTACTAAAACTTAAAAGTTACTTTTTATCAAAAATTATTTTCATCCCATTGAACCACATTTTACTTAACAATTAAAATCATTTAAATTGGGTTTTTTAATTTCAAATCACAGAAGTGGTAAATTCCCATTTTAAAAAAAAATCAAATTTTGTAACCACCACTTTGTGGTTTCACTATTCATCAAAAATTGATGTTTTTCAGAAAAATACCAAAAAATAACCCTAAGATATATTTGATATTCTGAAATCAAAAATGATTTCTATTTTACCAAATTCCTAAAATAGAAGTTGAATTAATTAATTTTATAATTAAATCCCGCTGTTAAAACAAATAGCTTGTTTTTATGAAACAATATCTTCCAAAAGATTGACACTCGTTTATATCCAATCATAAAGTGATATTTATTACAATGACCACCATTGGATTAAATGGTAAAAATATATTATATTTACACTTTAAAACAAATTAAAAATATAACTTATTCATATAAATAAATTAGACTAAAAAGTGGTTTTGATTTAAAATACAACATTTTTCACTATTCATTAAAAATTGAACTTTTTCGGAAAAATACCAAAAATTTACACAAAGTAAATTTTGATGTCCTGATTATAAAGAAGAATTTTATTTTGTCAAATATAAGTCATAAAATTTTCAAAAAGTGGATTTAAAAGAGGTTCGCCATCAAAAGGTTGTTAATTGACCTTTTAAAGAATATTAGACTGTCTACGCTTAAAATTGGATTCATTCGCATTTTTAATCCTCTATCATTTATTGTAATGAGTAAAAATATTTTACAAACATATATAATCATTTTGTAGTTAGTTCTGTTCATTCCCGCCATTATAATGTCTAGGCATTAACTACCATTTTAAATAATATTATTTTATTATTAGAGTGCAATGTAAGACTCCCAAGAAACTCGTTGTTGCATATTGGGTACTCCATCGAGCATAGCATCCCCTTTAATGTAATATTAATATTTTATTCAAAAATATGGATAAAAATGTCATATTCTTTATTTAGGTGGGGTGTTACATCCTTCCCCCCTTTTGGGAATTGCGTCCTCACAATTTTAAAATTGAGCTTGGAAACATCCTTCAAAGTCCCACATCGGAACAAGAGTCAGTAAAACAATCACTTTAAAATAAAGAAAGATAAGTACAAAGGTCACTCGAGTTAACCCATACTAGGATTACAAGTATGAAAATATGGACATAGAGGGAAAAAAGGGTCATGTTCTGATGTAGAGTGATAGTAAACATATCTAGGAGAAAGTTAACCCTAAGAAAACCACAAACCTATGATGGGTTACATGGTATTCGATTCCCCAGTAAGAAAAGTTAACAAACAAAATTTTTGATTTATGTTACTTTTCATTGAGGAATTTATTTTTGAGCTTAACTAAATCACAATGAAACATACTTACATGTCATGTAGACTTTCAACTTTTACTAGCTTCCTTAATCAAAACCATATTTTCTCCAAAAGATGAGTATTTAGGAAGACTTGTTTGCATTAAGACTACTATAATCAACTTCTAGAGAATCACATAATCCACAAAATAGAGCTATATACTTCCCTTGTCTTTAGACTCTAACCAAAAACAAAACAAAAAATGTTAGTACAAGATCAAATAATCCAAAAAAGGATTACCCTTTATAAAAAGAAAATATATTATTAATCTCCAAAATATGCCCCAAAAAACCCAAAGTTAAATGAGGACCATTCGATAAACAATTTTGCCATAAAATTCTTCAAAGAAAACCAAACTAAGATTGAATCCCAAATATTTGAAGGATTTAGTCACATAGTCTTCCAAGTTAAGTCGTTACATTTATCTCCAAAAAAACATCAGTTGCTCCTAATGTATCGCATTGAAAAGTAATTAATCTAATCACATATCCTCCATGATAAGTTAATCATTTTCATAAAAACCCAAAATCAACTAACTCTTAATTCATAAATTATCCTAACTAAAAATAATAATTCATACTAACCAGGTACTTCACGTAGTCCAGTGGTAGGCGATAAATACCCATTGCACATTGGTTGTGGGTTCGATTCCCACAGATTTGTCCGACGTGATAGGTTGTCACACGGTCTGCGTGTTTTCCTTTTTCCAAAACTAAATAATTCTTAAAACATTCCCCAATAACGAGATAAGGTCTTCAAAAATAACCATAATGTAATTTAACGTCAATTTTATCTCATGACTTTCACATTACATTATTACATATAGTAACCCATAATTACCTCAAAAGTAAGGATCATATAAACCCAAATGGTTCTTTATAACTATGTCCACAAAAGAACAGATTAATATTCATTGAATAAAATTTTCATATATCAAACATCAGTTTTACACATACTATAAAAAGTCTTCTAATGTACCCCATCATCAAAAGTGACTTAATACTCTTAAGAATTTCACCATAACTCTTGAAGCCCTTATATGTTGAATTATTACTCATTCAACATTCTTCATGATCTATTAACCATTCTGTTCCAACTTATTCTGAAATACTTCTTTCCTACAAACAAAATCATGAATCATATCCTAAGATTCCAAAATAGGAATACAAAAGTTAAGAAATAATCCATACCTTTGATTGGTCATTTTCAGTTTCTTCATCCTCAATTGAAATGGCATTAGGTATTGGTAAATGAATATTTGTACGATCTTGGTGATCCCATTCCCGAAACATCTTCATAGGACATGTGTTTGTATAATGACCATGAAAACCACATTTAAAACATTCAATTGATCCCTCAGAAATAACTTCTTTCCATTTCCTCAAGTCAACTGGATGCTTCCTTTTTCCATGGAAGGTTCTTGCTTTATGACCTTATTATCCACATCTATAACATATTTATGTCCCTTTGAAACATTTTCCTAGGTGTTTCTTTCCACATCTTTGACACACAGGTTTTTGAACACACTTACCTTTATGATTACTACCTGCAGTTCTGTAAGGATTTTTTCCTCGCATATATGATGACTTATAGAAATTACCAAGGTTTAGGTGGACAATAATGACTCCAGATAGTTGTTTGAGGATATAAACAATAGTTCTCATTGCAGCTCCTATATCATTCAGTTGCTCACTCAGAAAACTGTCACAGTTTCCTTCACATCTACTATTACTTTGGTGCTTGCTAGATCCAGCCATTTACTAAAACCAGAAAGGACAGTGTGAGTATATCAACAAAACCTTCATGTACTATTGAGGAAGATAAACACTAAGATATACTTACTCATTCACTATATCTAAAACTAGGAATCTTTTTGAAATCCTAACCATTATGGTAATGCCACTTATGCTTAAAGAATAACCTAACCACTAAAGTTATCTAAACCGACCTTTGATACCAACTATAAGGCCACGACCTTAAACCTTACTTAATATTGAATTAAATGAATAATTTACATTGAGGATCTATTCCGGTTTAGAGTTTTAGAAAATTAGGACATAACTATTACATCCCAAAAGATTATAAAGTAGAAACTTTTACTAAGTTTCCATAAAATAAATACTCTTAAAAAGAAACATGTCCAGTTCCATGTTATAGGTTGCATGACATTCCATTGATCCCATCCATGACCCTATTCCACATTAAGTCCTATGAAAAACATTTCAAAAACTTGGGATTAGCATAAAAAGCTCTGTATGGGATACAGAAAGAATGAAAACTGTTAGTTTTTCAAAACACAAAATAAACCATGTATACTTTATCAAAGTAATAATTTTCACTTTTTCAAAGTAGTAAAAAATATTCACTGAATAAAATTTCATTAATTACCCTTCTGTAACCAAAATATTACCATAAATCCCATATAAAGATCACATAACATATAAAGGTAACATGGGACATAAACATACTTAAGTGGAATAACCATAAGGTCGACTTACACACATATCACTTAATGGAATAGCCATTCGTCCAACTTCCATACATACTTAATGGAATAGCCATACGGCCGACTTCCATACCCAATGCATTGGAGGTTATAACGTAACCACCCGTCCTGGTATTCACGGCACCACCCGTCATAATTTTTTATCACGTAACCACCCGTAAAATGTCCAAGTACCATTATAAACTTATAACACTTAAAAACAATATAAAGGAATGATAACATTTCCACATTTAAATCACTATATATCATTTAAATATATTGACAAAATAGAATCCTTTATCAAAACCATTTTCAATACCAAAATACATAAAAGAGTATATCGTATTTATTTTATTTTAAAAACATTATGGCTTGTTGAGGAAGCCAAAGATCAAATAATACTCGCGGTGGCGGAAAAGGTCGTTGTCACCGCATACGTTAAAAGAAACATTCTTTTTTGTTGTTTAGTAAAACTCTTCGTAGAAAAAAGATTCATTTTGTATAAAAGTAAAATTAAAAGTGGTTTATACACCGTAAAAAAGAATGTTGTGTATAAAATGAAACATGCCTCAATGAAAGGAGATTGAGACGAAGTCCCTTACAAAGATGGTATACTTGTATTAAGGATAAATCAATAACATAATTATATGTGACAAACGAATACACAAAATATAAGTGGATATTAAGTGTAAAAACAATCAGAGGTTATTCACACATATTCATAGAACGACGCATTCAAGGAGTATAAGTTTATACCAAATAATCAAATTTGGGTTAAGAAGTTTCCTTGCAAAAATTTGACAGCCTAATGGCGTCACTACAAAATTCAGAAAATGAGTTGATGAGAGATAAAAAGGGTATCTCATCACATGGAAATAAAATTTAAATCAATAAGTATATAGAATAACATATCCCAACATAATATTATGTGAATTAAAATACATAACAATAGAAGTCTTTTAAAAAGAGGAGGGTGAAAGGTTCCCTTACCGACATGGGTATCTTTCGAAACATACATCCCGTTAATGAAGGACAATAAAACATTGATGTAAATACACATTAATGAAACTATATTACACAATGAGTAAAATAATGGGCAGTACATATACCACTCAAAGGAAATTGTGTAAAATGTAGCATAAATCTCACAGGAATAAAAGTGAGATGAAAAATCCCTTACGAAAACTCGGCAGCCTAACGCCGCCACTTAAAACTTAGAAAATGGATTGATGAAACAGAATAGGGTGTCTCATCATATGGACATAAAACGTACAGTATGAGGAATATAAAATAACATCCCAAAAAAATAAGAAAGATGAGCTTAAAATAAATTTCATAAAATAGAGTACATAAAATGAAAGAGAGGGGCGGGATCCCTTACCTCGGGTCCGACTTGACTCGATCGTTCTTTAATCTCCTGAATAATAAACTTGATTTAATTTCTAATTCCTTAAAACACTTTTTCAAGTTCATTATTCCTTTTAGATCACTTATTACCTTGTCATGAACATTATGTAATCATTTAAGTTAATAACGGTTGTTTTGTCATTATTTGGTACTTAAGTCAAAAGTGAACTTCTTATATTTACAAGTTGTTCACATAGCCAAATATCCATTATCTCAATAATGATATTCATGATTTGGATAACATATATATCATATATATCCAGAATATACTTGTATTTATAATATTACATAATCATTTAGGGGTAAGAAATGAAATGCACCGTTCATGGAGACGGTAAGTCGTACGTACGCATTAATGCTACTTTAATTTCTATGTCATATTAATGGAATAAAAACTAAATGAGAGATATGTATATTTTTAATTACATAATTATATTCATCCTTTATATGTATCATACATCATATATATCCATTATATGTACTTATAATAGTACATTACATTTGAGGATAAGAAATGAAATGCACCGTTCATGGAGACGGTAATCCGTACGTACGCATTAACGCTACTTTCAATTTTATCTCATACATTAATGAAAAAAAACAATAATGATATAAAGGTATATTATAATTACAGTATAATGTCATATATAATAATTTTAAATCTATTATTTATACATCCCACATATGGCATTAACGAATCAAATCACTTTGAGGGGGCGGTAGTCCGTACTTCCTAAAATGAAGATATCGCGTATACCCAAAATGGAATCCGTAAAGGTATGCCAAAAATGAAAAATAAATAAGCTTAATAAAAACATAAAAATTTTATATATCATATATAAACATAGCTACATCTTAATGTCCACCTTTGAATGTGTTATATGAGTGTTGAACAATCATCGTTTTGTGAGGCAGAAATTCGCCATCCACAGAAACAGTATGTTCTTTAACCATTAGATGATGGTGTGTGTATGTGTAGCTTGAATACTTAATATAAAAATATCCTAGTATATTGAAGATACTGGAGTTTTTACAAAATAAATGAATAAAAATTGTTTAGGGGGTTGGAGAAGCAAAATACTAAAAAAGAGCACAAGTGAAGACATTACCTTAAAATAGGGTAACTCCCTTTGGATTGAACCAGAAGGGTTTCTTGAAGATCTTCCTACCTATGTTAAGGCTTATAGTATGAGGATAGGGATTTGGAGAGAAAAAATGATCATATCTTGTCCGATCCAATGGTTTGAGAGGTGTGGGTATGGTGGTAGAGGTGGGGGCCTTTTATAAGAGGAGAGGAGGGGCACTCTTGGAAAAGTATAAAATGTTACTTTATTTAAAAATGTTTTTCGGATTTTAATGGTCCCAAATTGATGTGTTTCGAGGATACGGTGATAAGGGTTCGCAATCCACCCATCCAATAGGTCTTTGACATGTTTAGGTCCTAGATTTTGCATTATCTTTTCATTTTATTTAAATCGTTAAATAATGAGGTCATAGCTACATCATCATGATGTCATAATGAATTTAATTTATTTAATGTCTAAAATTATAAAAAAATACTATGATGTAGGAAATCTTTTTATATTTTTAATGACTATTTATAGTCAAAATTATGACTTGTATAACCACATGTAAAAATTGTTTTAGTAAAACAAATCATGATTGTGACATTTTTATTTTAACTTTAAATAAAAGGCATAAATATCATTATCAAACCCATGTGGCTCCATGGAGTACCAAAAATATACCCATGGGTTGTCTTTCTCGGCCATAACTCATCCAATAGGGTTTGTACAAGTGTCAAGATATTTTCATTTTATTATAATATCATTTTGACCATAAATCACACTAATCACCTTTAATCGCGATTAATAAAACTTAAAAGTTGCTTTTCAGCTGAAATTATTTTCATCCCATTGAACCACATTTTACTTAAAAATTAAAATCATTTAAATTGGATTTTTGAAATTCAAATCAAAGAAGTGGTAAAGTCCCATTTAAACGAAAAATCAAATTTTGTAACCACCACTTTGTGGTTTCACTATTCATAAAAATTGATGTTTTCAGAAAAATACCAAAAATTCACCCTAAGCTATATTTGATATTCCGAAATCAAAAATGATTTCTATTTTACCAAATTAATGACATAGAATTTGCATTAATTAATTTTATAAATAAATCCTGCTGTTAAAACAAATAGTGTGTTTTTATGAAACAATATCTTTCAAAAGGTTGACACTCGTTTATGTCTAATATTAAAGTGATATTAATTACAATGACCACCATTGGATTAAATGGTAAAAATATATTCTATTTAAACATTAAACCCAATTAAAAAGATAATATATTCATCAAAATAAATTATATTAAAAATAGGTTTTGAATTAAAATACAACATTTTTCACTATTCATTAAAAATTGAACTTTTTCGGATAAATACCAAAAATTAACACAAAGAAAATTTTGATGTCCCAATTATAAAGATGAATTTTATTTTGTCAAATATAACACATAAAATTGTCAAAATGTGGATTTAAAAGAGGTTCTCCATCAAAAGGTGGTTAATCGACCTTTTAAAGAATATTAGATTGTCTACGCTTAAAATTGGATTCATTCGCATTTTTAATCCTCTATCATTTATTTTAAAGAGTAAAAATATTTGACAAACATATATAATCATTTTGTAGTTAGTTTTGTTCATTCCCACCATTACAACGGCTAGACATTAACTACCATTTAAAATAATATTATTTTTATTATAAGAGTGCAAAGTAAGATTTCCAATAAAATCGTTGTTTCATATTGGGTACGCAATCAAGCATAACATCCCCTATAAAGTAATATGAATATTTTATTCACAAATATGAATAAAAATGTCATATTCATTATTTACCTGGGGTGTTACACATAATGTGTTTCATGTACCTCTCTTGAAGAAGTACATATCTGACCCTTCACAACTAATGAAATTGAAGTCATACTGCTGGAACATTGTTTTTCTTATGGGGAATTACATCTTGAAATTTGGGATCATACAGAGAATGGTCTACAATGAAAGACCAATCACAAGGTAAATGTTTTGGGGTGAACTCAATAGTTATAGGATGCAATGTGGGAAATTGAGGATATGATGAGTTAAATGTACCCTTATTTTTTTAGAATTTTAAAATTTGACGGTGATATTTATTTTAAAGAGGGCAGAATGTAAAACCAGTAGTTTTTATGAAAATTTTTTCTCAAAGATATTAATTTTTATTGATGTCATATGATTTAAGATACAACATCTAAAACATTTGTTATATGCTATACCAATATATGCTTGTGTTTCATGTCACATTGGCTTTGCTTTTGTTACATGCAACACAATGATTGTGCGAGACAAAATTTTATCTTTATAATTACATATATAGGAAAGATAATTCATATTCATTAAACACTGAAATATAAATAGTAATAATTACTTTTTAAATTTTTATTATAATTTTTTTATAAATTAATACATATTTATTATGAGATATATCAATTTTAATAGTAAAGTGTTTACTTTTTAAAAATTACCATTTTCATAAATTAAAATATTTTTATGTCATTATTCTAAAAGTAGTGAAACTATATTTATACACTATTATAAATTTAATTCGATAGAAAATTATCATTCATAATTTCATAACTATATCATTGATAATTTAGGGATTTTCAGAAAAAGCATCATTTTTGGAGGAATAGGGAAAATACTGTCATTTAATTTCAAAACTTTTTATCATAAAATTTATTTAGCTTCTAAAATGATATTTTAATTCGGGTTTAGATTTTAATAATATTAATTTGATATTAGTTAATCCAATTTTCGTCATTGGATTCAATTCTATTTTTATATTTGATATCAAAACAATAAATATTGTTAAACATTTTTTCATAAAAAAACGTATTGTGACGACCTAATGATCGGATTAAATTTATATTATTTTTTACCAATTAGTTGATTTGAATTTATCAACAAATATTCTTTATTTGGAATCAAAATAACTAATGATTTCTAAAATTTTCAACTTTTTTAAAAAAATTAGTGACTGTGATTAAAATTAACTAAAATGATTAAGAGGTATCTTATCCTCACAAGGCACATAATCAAAATATGAAGGACTAAAATAACCATTAATCTTTAGAAAAATCAATTTTATATAAATATATCAACCCTATCCACACATGGATTAGATAGAAAACATTATTGGATCTATTTCACATAAGAAAAACGTGGATACAAAAACATTTTAAATATATGTATGAAAACCCCGCCTACTCAACTATAAAAACGAACACAAATCTCCCACTTATTCATAAATATAGAGAACATTTTATAAGATAAAATATTCCAAAATATCCTCCAAATATCCGACCTTCATCTAAGAATCCTGATTTGGGTATATAATCCATACAAGTAATACCTTTGGTGCAAACCAAAACCAGTTACCCAAGGAAGTGGATACATCCATCCCCACACTGTTTTTTTATAAACATTATCTACCACCAACGAATTCCTTTTACATGATAATATTTTTTAAAATATATTTATATGTTGTTATTCTAAGGGTTTTACAAACACTTATACAAACTTCAATCTAATGGATAATGAAAATATGACTTCTATTTACAAAAGACTACAACCACACAGAACAATTTTGTTCAATTTTCTTTTATAACCTATCATGGTTGGAAATTATTATAGAGGAAAAATTATATAATGTAATTTTGATATTTTGTATTTCATCATGATTCTATAATTATTACATAACATATATATTCATACATTCAATTTTCTGTAACTATGATTATTTCGTTTAGGGAAGTGTGTGTTACTACTTCCTCAAATAAATTTGATACATTCACACTCTACAAGGAATGTTTCATGGATGGGTTAATTAAACATATATGAAATATATGACATAACAATTCAACTATAATTTATATATATATATATATACATATATTTCATTTAATTTCAATATTTTAATATGACAATTAAACATAAAACACGTAGATGTGTATGTACGACCTACCCATTCTATGAATAGAATATTTCATTTTATATTTATATATTTCATATATCATTAAAAATAAAAAATATACTTAAAAATATGATATTTATATTATATTTTAAATTATTTAAATAATTATATAAGTATGATGACAAAAAATATAATAATTTTAGACATATATGAAAAACATTGATGATATTAACCTAGACAAAAACATAACATGGTGGTGACAATATTTGGGTAATATAAATTCATATATGGTATTATGTATAATAATATTGTTCTATGAAATATTTATATAAAATTTATATTTTTAATACAAGAGGATTTATTGAGTACAATGAGATTAAAGACATTAGTTAATGGGATTTATAGTCTCACTTTTACTTCTATGGGATTTATACTTTATTCACCACTCATTTATTTTGTGTTTCCTATATAATACCCATTAATATATTCAATGATTTTTTCTTTAAATTCATGTGTATTTTAATCTTCATTTTATTATTTATCTGTCACGGGTTTTATGTTTTATATGTTACCAAATTAGTAATGTTGTTTTATCTCAATTTTCCTTTTTTTGATACAAATTTAATAATTCTACATAAAACCTTGGTTTAAAATATTTCTTCTATTTTTTATTCCTGATATTTTAGTTCAATTTCATGGAAAAGGTATTTTAAAAATTTTATGGTTTCCATTCTACCTTTAAAATTCTTCAAATATATTTAAAAAAATGTTTTGAATATGTCTGAAATCATATTTATACGTATTCATGTTTATTTTCAATGAAAATGATCAGTACAATATTTTATTTTTTAAAAAGTGTTTTTCAAGAATATTATATATATTCATCAAGTAATTATTTAATTGATTTTTCATAATTTGTTTATAGGTTTTTATGGTTTTTATGGAATATGATTTTTAAAATGTTATGTGTTTTTAAATGTGAATTTCAATGAAAAATTATTTTAGAAATGATATTTTCAAATCATTATACCTTTGGGATGACATAAGTTGTTGTAATATATTCATTACTAGTGACATGATCCACTGATACCATCCATATTACTAATCTGAATGGTATATTTTTTAATGGATTGATGATTTTGAAACATTTTTATCTTCATTAATTATAACATGTTAAATATTAATGACACCCACTTCTTTTTTGGAATATTATTGGATGAAATTATTTATAATTCTATATACATTCCATTGGATATGATGTGATTAATTTTTTATGATACCCATTTATTTCATGGGTTATGATATAAATGTTTATGACCTTGTTTAATATGTACATATGATTTCACTATGAGATTGGAGAAACCTATAACTATCTTCAATGTATTGGGTAAATATTTATATCTCATGAGATTATTATAGGATTCATGTAGACGAGGCTGATCCACTATGAGTATGGGGAAAACTGATCCACTATGGGATGCTATGGAAACCGAATCAAATATGGGATGATGATGAATTCCAATACACTATTGGAAGACATGGAATGTTAGTCCCTTACAAGGAAAGGACTGTGACGAGGGATGGTGGTATGTCTCAACTAGTAGGTGTAGTCCTGCAAGAAAATTTTTATTTTGTTTTGGAACTTTTCCTTGACATATAGGGAATTATATTAAATGATTAAGTGTCTGAAAAAAATAAATTTTTTAATCATTTTTTATGCCTTCATGGATTAATCTTGAACCCCTTATGATTCTTGTTTTATAGACTACAAATAATTACTACATTATTAACTATTTTGATATCTAATTTTCAGGGAATTATATTATATTTTCAAGGTCACATTATCATTTACTTATGAAAAAAATTCTGGTTATATATCAATTTTTTGTAAATGTTAATGAAAATATGATCTCCCTTTTTATATATACATTCCACAGGTTACGAAGAAATGTATTCTGTATGATATGTCTAAGAATGGTGCTTGTCATGATGATCATAGTGTGAGATAATGTAGCTCACTTATGTATCAGTGTTTATGTTTCCATATTTCCAAATACATTAAATTAATTTTTTCTTTATTTATAAATTTATATAATGATTCAGTGATTAGGAAAACATGATATAATATAAATTCATGAATATTCCAGGGTGGTATAAATAAAATTATTAATCATGGTGAATTTAATTTAAATGATAAAATTATAATGATGTTAAGTGTTTTTATGTAAATGGTGTGAAAAAATTATGGAACAATAAGAGGTTAAATAGTTAAGAACATGTTTCTCATCTCTTGATGGACCTTATTTCCCATAATTGAATTTTACTTCACTCTCCTTAGAAGAAGAACACTATCCATGTCTGTATATAAATCAAAATGATCATGTTAATTCCTTATAAATTAAACGTACTATCATGGAATATCAAAAAACAATAAACCTTTTTTAAATTATATGGTGTGGCATATATTTGGGCCACATAAATCATATATTAAAACATATTTTATACTTATTTTTATTAGTTTTAATTTTCTAATTCTATTCAAAATTAGCTACGTCAATCCTATCATATGTTTTATAGACATCCTCCACTTATAGATTAAAATACCAATATAATTTCTCATCTTTTGCGTCAAAAAATTTCACCACACTTTGAAAATTAACCATAACATGAATCCCACTAACCAATAAAAAAAATCCAAAAATAATTAATCAATTTGTGCCTAATGAGTATATAATAAATTACTTTCTGTAATAATATGAATTTATCATCATGAATCTAAATCACTTATAATTCCATTAGAAAATAAAAATTATCAAATATAACAAGAAAAAAATCAATGAAACATCATTGATATATGACCATTTTGTCAACTAAATGAAGAGAAACTTGTATTTGTTTCTTCTCCCCCATCCTCATGCACATGAATATTGAGTATGAAACGATGTATACAATTACTACCAGAGGAAACATATTTTGTTCAAATAACATCAAATGTGAACTAAAATTTTAATGATATACAAGTCTTATTTATTTTTTGGTTGAACCCTTGAAAACTAAAATGAGAATTCTACCATGATTAGCATTATGTTGAAATCATTTGGTTTCCTATTATTTCTAATTATATTATTCATGTACCTAGAATATATTACCATAATCAATAAATCAATTGAAAAAGTGTTAGAAATACATAGTATAATAGGGATTTAAAGAAACTTATTTCTTTTTTCCACTATCATCCCATAGTCAACCTTTTCAGCAATTTTAATGGTTAAATGTTGGTTATTGGTTCTTCTTCCAAAACATACCTCTGAGTTTATATCCACATCATTATCTTATCTTCGTACTTTACATTCTCTCCTTTCTTTTTTTCCATTCTATTTTCATTCTATCTTCTTTACCAACATCCATGGGTTTTCCACTTCTAATGGTGATAATGTTACATTCTGAAATTATAGAATAACAACATTGTATTTGATAGAAGGAATGACATAAAAATGAATACAAAAATATATAATATCTAGAACATTTATGAAATATTTATTTTTAAATAAATTCAATTTCATTTATATCTTCCACTAGATGAAACATTTGGTTTAACAAAACATGATAACCCATTAAAATATGTGTAAAATGACCATTTTAACATAGCCACAAAACATTAGGGTATGGATTGTTCTAAAAAAATTATAAAAGAATATATGTTTTATAAAATTTAATTTGTAATTAATTTATTCGATGTGAAATTAAGAATCAATCAAAAGTGAAAAATATATTTCTTAAAAAACTGATTTCTTTAAAAATAATATATAGTCTCCCTCCATAAAAAAATAATATATTAATTAATAAAAATTTTAGTAAACTTATTTGATAAAATTATATTCAATTTCAAAATCAAATTTACAAATTTATCTTCTGTTGTGTATCTTGTATTTTTGTGAAATTATTCATTATTTGATAAATATTAAAAATATTAAATTTAATTGAAATATTTTGTTTAATTAAAATTTTTTATAATGTAAAATTATATTTATAATTAATTTTAAAATAAGCATAGATTAATTATATATTAATATATCCAATTCCTATAATTGTAATTAATTTTTCTGAAAATTTTTATAATAAAATCTTACTAAACTAATGAAAAATTTCTCATTACATATGCATGATTAATTTTAGATTAAATTAATACACTTTAATGAATGGAATATGTAAAAATAACTTCCATTTTTTGAATCAAAATAATTTCTATTCTCTAAAAAGGGAAACATAATATTATGCAATAATGAATAGTTTGAAGAGTAAAAATTATTTACCTAGGTTAAGAAATATTTTTTCAGGGGTTAAACTAAATATATTATTTTTCAAATAACCTATAAACAAGAATAATATCTGTGAGATGGAAATTTTAAATACATATTGTGTATAAGGTTCAATAATACACCATTATGGATTTCATGAACTGGCTTGAGATTTTATACAAACTAACACCCAACCTGACACGTGTCCGGGACCAAAGGGCATTCCCACCCCTCACAGGCTCGCAATTATTTTCTGGGTATCAACATTTCATTTTATGGTAATTATTTAAAAAAGGTAAAAACCATAAACAGTTAAAAAAAAATCAGTACATGAAAAAAATAATCATATCTAAAAAATATAACTATCACAAGTGAATCTTTTTAAATCATACCAAAAAATAAAGGCACAAAATGGTTAGGATTAAACCAATACACCAAAATAAAAAACCAAAAGTTATGTTGGATACATTACGCTCATGACACCCCCAAAAACCCATTAACGAAAATGAACACTAGTATACAGGTATACCATCACCACAATAGAACATATTGATATTACATGGGTCCAACATTACAATATCTACATACAGACGATGGTGTATATAAGGAGTCAGACAATAGTTATTATTATATAACCCAAATAAGAGGATTTCATACCAAAATTTTATAATTAAAATCAATAATCACATCTGAAGAAAGATAAAAGAAATATTTTTAATTGAGAATTTTAATGAATAAATCATGAAAATATTTTTTTAAATTAAAAATAAATCAATGTCCATCATATGATTATAGTATGAATAATATCACAAGAGAAAATTAGTTAATACCTAAAAGAAATTTCAATTTTGTAACCCAATGAAGATCATATCTCAGTAATATGTTATAGAAACTATAACCCACATCATCTACATGAAATATCCACTAATGAGGAAACCATCCAATGTTTTAGTGGTCTATAATCAACATCAATGATTAGTAGGGGTTCTAGAATCAATTACGTGGGATAGAACCAGACATTAACCCCATCAATCCCACTATAATACTGTCATTTGTATTCCTATCTAATCTCATAGTATTACAATTATTCTAAATTTCATAATATCATACAAAATCAATGACCTATTTCCTATAAAAACACTAAACAACATGAACACACATGTGTAACAACTATTCAAAATAAGAAATACATATATCATGTCTACACACACAAAAATTAAATTTGAAAAAACACATCAAACCAAATACCCAATCCATTTGTCACATTGAGTCGACCAAAAAAAACAACACAAGAAACCCAATGAATTTATTTTCTTTAAATCATCTTCCAACCCATATACACCCTGAATCCTTTTGAAGAAAAATTTCACACCACTAATAGAATCCATAGAATACATTAATGAATAACATCAATCATATTAAATACATTCAATGTTTTTAAATCCTGGAATTACCTACCTCATGTAGGAAAAAATCTATAATCCAATGTATTACAACACTCACACCAAAATAGGACCATATTAATGTAACATAATTCCAAAAACATAAATATTAAACTCAACAAAAAAAGTTTAAACCCAAAGGACCCCAATCCTTTAGAGAGATAAGTGACTAGGAAAGAGGAATAAGAACCTAATAAGGAGTGAAACCCCATGGAATAATTGTCTTACATAATGATTCCTTGAAGATCCAAACCAAATACACCATGAAAATATGGAAATTAGGTAGGCCAGAAAATATTGAGAGGTACATATGGATGCCATTCCCATGTAGGGATGGAAGGTTGTGTATCGGGATTAAAATCATTAAGTTTATAAAGGTATATTTAAAAAATTTAATGACATAAATAGACTATATAGTTTGGAAACACTATTTTTAAAACATGGAGAAATAGTGTAAGACCTCCATCTAATGGAATTTAAGGCCACAAAATCTCCAAGGGAAGGAATCATGATGATGAAATTGATCATGCTCCCTAGATAGAACCATATGTATGGGCATGGATAGTCACACACCCATGCGGCTGGGAAGGTGGACTAGACAATGACACATTCTAGGAAACAATGTATCTCCAGGACTATATCACAATTTTCTCATTAACTATTCTCCAACTATTAACCAGTAATTCCCTTGTCAAAACATCCATTTATGGTTAAATAAACCATGTAAATATAAGAAAACAAAAGGAGAAAAAAATAAGGAAGGAAAATTCATCAAAACCAACCCTTGAATGTGACATTTATCCCCCCCATGAAAATATTCAATCCTCTGAATGAAAAATTTATGATTGTTAAGAGAATAAAAACAATATCTACTATTCATTCCAAGAATTATGCACCCATGTCTATTGATTTTAATTCCCATGTTTCAAAATTACATGACCCAATGGAATGAACTTACTATGAAGCACTTTGTCATTGGAATCCAAAATCTACACTCGTCGATTAGACATAGAGAAATCTATTTCTAGCTCTGACTCCTCCCAAACTAGCACATTAGAAGGATTCATATTTATCATTTTTAGTGGAGATTCATGGAAACATCCGGAATGAAGATCAAATAATATAGAAAATATGAATATTATGCCACTATACCGACACTCTTGGTAATATAAAATGGACAGAAATACTTCAACATTAACATACCATTCTTAGAAAAATGAAGAATAACCAAATGGGGAGATGTTTTCAAAAACAACTAAACACAATACGAAAATTACAAGGATTTTTCTCCCAATTGACAAAAGACATATTTTTGATCAAGCATTCAAAAACCATTTTTGATTAAATAGACCTTTTCCAATGTCTCTCGTATGAGACTTTGTCTCAATGATGATATTTTACCCACCTTCTCTAAAAAACTATGTCCATCGTGACCTACCTTAAATAACATCAAGTGGATCAATTTTTATCGAGGATTGTTATGTATTTTTATAGGAAAAATTGACCAACCCCAAGTAGCTATCCCACATTTCTCCAAAATATAACAAACATTCTTAGAGAATTTCTTCCATGATCTAATTCACTCACTCTGTATAACCATCATTTAGATTTTGGTATGTTTTTCTCAATAAGATCTTAGATTACATTGACATATGAATGAAGTCCCAAAACAGAGAGGTAAAATGGAAGTCGTAGTTTAAAATAAATTATTAAGGCTTTCCATGAATCCTCACGACCTACTAAAAATATAACTGACCCAATTAATCTATTTTGGATGTATAATTGATTGAAATGTAGTGGGATTATTTTTTTATATGATCAATCACCACCCATATTGTGTTCCTTCCTCAAGGTGTAAGATGTATGTTAATAATGAAATCTATGGAAACATAGTTCCATATCCACGTAAGTATGGGTAATGACTAAAGAAAACTAAAGGTCTTTTGGTTCCCGGTATTATCCTACTGACATGAATAACACTATGTTATAAGTTCATCTACATCTTGTATCATGACATACCACAAGATCTAATGGCGCACATCATAAAACATCATGGTTTCCATGGGATGAATAATCCATTGAGAATACTATAAATTATGTATCTATACCTTATATAATGACAAAAGAACCACTACATGAGCCATAAAACCAATGTCTCTATCTGAAGTCAATGGTCTAAAAGATTATTCCTCCCACTCATATAGAATATTCATATATGGTTGACATAGTTAATCACAAGGATTATCCTATTGAGTCAACTCCATGAGGGAGTGTTTCAAAATTAAAATATTTTATAAAGAATCTCTCCTATGAATTTTGGTATCTAAATGCATTTTGGAAAAAATAACCATCAAATTACATCCATCACTAGACTCATTCTTTGCATACACCCAAAAATTCATACAAAAATCATATTCTACCACATTACAATTTCTATGGGTATAAATGTTATCAAAATCAAACCATAGAAGGTATTCAATCCAATAACATCACTTTAAATTCATTCCCATCTATGAAAAATTGTAGGCTAGGATCATTTGGTCCGAGGAGACTAAAAAAATCTATTCAAATAGGTAATTATACAATGTTTTAAAGGCATGAATTATTTATAAAAACTCCGTAACATAGTTTGGGTAATTATTTTCATGTTTTCTTATTACTAGAGAACCCAACAATACCACATGATAATTCCACATAAGCACAGACAAAATACCAATAACTAATGTATCTCAACAGATCATGAAACTATTCCCATATTCTGATATGATCAAAATAGTGTTTGTGGTCATCCATCACTTAAGATCATAAATTGAAACTTGACATTATAGAATCCACTCAAAATTCACCCCTTATATGATAAAATATCTTACAATAAAAGAAATAATAGAGAAATATATAAGTATTCACCTCTAATACCCTACCAAGAAGAAAATATTTTTATTTCAAAAAGTTATTTGGTTGATCCCATGACATTAGAACACTAATATTATTGAGCTCCACTAAAAAACATCTCTCCTAGATCACATGACCTTGCAACATAACCTCCTTGATCATGATGGTTCAATTGGAAACCACTAAAATGATCCCGTGAACCCAAAGGATTTTTAATACAATCCTGAAACAATGCTCATGTACTTCATTTGTCCTCTAATTTTCTAGAATGTCACCTAAGAAAACCATTATGAATGATGCAAGGTGGTGATGGAAAACACTATTCATAAGTTCCATGAAAACCCCTAGAGCCTTAAACAATCTGAATGTAATGACCAAATTCATAAAATTGAAAAAACTAATTTGGAATGTTTTCTAATGAACACGAGCCTCTATGACTCTGACTTTTTCATACCCATTAAAAATCCATCATCGAAAATAAAATTTTCTCCGTTATGCTAATCAAAATGATATCAATTGTGGGGAAATGGGTTTTTATTTATGATCCATGCCATATTCATAATTTGGTAATTGATACGCTATTGGATATATCCATCATCATTCATAGTAAATATGACTATGGTGGACCTAGGAGATATGGTGAGGTGAAGGAATCCTTTGGATTTCATGTCACTCAACAGTGTCATTAATTTCAAAAAATAATTGGCTGGAGAAAGATACAAGGGACGAGATATTGAGTGTATTCCCAATGCCAAATCATTGGTGAAATCCATAATCAATTTCAGAGGAAACCCATCAAATTCTTCTGGAAATACCTACTAGAACTCATCAACTATAGAAGTTAACCTTCTCTTAGATCCACCACCATCAACCTCAAACATGAGAAACATGTTCTAAAAAACAATATTATCCATTTTTGGATGTGGAGGTCCTGTATGCCCTGATAGAGGATCTCATTCTCCAAAAAAGGCCCATAAGCTTCCATTAGGTTCAACAAAACCCCAACACTACTTATTAACATATATTTTCACTAGTAAGAGAATCATATGATCCATACATAGGATATCATCAAATAGTTCCATTTATAAAACCATGAAATCTCATTCCAGCATGATCCTTAAAATGTGAGTTTAATAGACGAACCCCAAAGACACTTGCCTTTCTAATTACCACACATCATCATAAGCTCTGTTTCATATGAAATGATCTGAATTAGAATATTTAACACATCCACAATATGGAATGAAATAATAAAAATATAGGCACCAATATCAGGAACAAAAATATCCATGTTTGATGCAATAAGAATCATACATTGAACCCTCACAAGTCTTTCAATAGATTATATTGGTGACTAATCTAGAAAATAAATATAATTCACCTCTAACTAATCCAGAGAATGAATGCCTAATTAAATCCCCCCCAGTCTAGTTGATATGATCAGTAGATCTTGACCTTAGACCATGGATACCATATTATGAGCTTGCTTCACTAGATGATTAAATATGAGGTAATATCTACATTGAGGGTATAGACCCTACACCAAACTAATGTGGATGTATAACTATATAAAATCACCATAGGTTCCCATGAACCCCAAATCAATGGATCTATTTTGGTGGATCTTATACTAACTTAGTCTTAAGGTACATAGTCATTGCATAATTTTTGTAGAAAACATAACACATTACAAAAGAAGACAAAAAATTAATATTCATCTTTACCCTTAGGAAAAAAGAAAACAACACTAGTATATAAGTACTATAAATTTTCTCCCACTAGGTCCCGCATGACTAGAACCATTCTTAGAAACATAATATATAATAAATATCTTAATATCCTCTGAAAGGATACATAAAAAGTGGTGATCTCTAATGCACTATAAGGTAAAATAAGGGAGATGAGTAACTACAAACATGTGTATAAGGGTATGAGAACATGATCATAACATTAGGAGATCATAGCATGAATATAATCATTTGTAAATAAAAATCATAGAATTAATATTAGATGTTTAGAAGTGATCAATCAAAAGGGAATCCAGAAAATGGACCATAAAATAATAATATAGGAATAATACATGGTATTTTGGAATACACATAAATATGAAATAACATTTTTTATATGTTAGGAAACATTAATAGAACATGTAAAGACACATCATGGGGACTAAACCTATTAGGATGTATACACCACTATAACTAGTAAAATTTCATTCCTCTTAAGGGAAGGATATTCCACATATTCACATTGTGGATCGATTTTCACATCATCCCATAGTGGACCTTGTTCCCCAATCTTATATCTTCATGATGACTATACACAAAGGGTGAGACAGAACCCCATCTGAAGTTATACTACATTCATTGTAAGGGATCAGGTTTTACTATCCTTTGATAGTAGATCATTCCATTTGACATTATTCCCATTATTTACCCATGAGATTTAAATCATTATAAAAATCATTGGTGGGAGATATAGTTTCCACCAATCACCTAATAAAATCATGCATAATTGAAAAAAATAATTATAAAAATTTGATCATATAATGATCAATAAATATAAATAGCTTTCATAAACATTCAATTATAACCCATGAAATGAAATGGGTGTCAAAAACATGTAATTTTATCATTACAATAGAGAAAATATAGGTTCCATAATCATTTCATCATAGAATAATCCATAAAAATAAGTTCTCTTCATAAAATTGTAGCATGAGAAAGAGAAAGAGGTTTCATCAGAATATAACCTAAGAAACAGAAATAGTTTTCATATATCCTAGGAATTTAATGTGGTTTCATTTATATAATTTTGATAAAACATAAACCCTTCAGAAAAACTATATGGATGGAATCTTTAGATCATTTATTAGAATGGTTTCAGTTACTTCAACAGATGTCATCATAGACAGGAAAATTTTTCCTTGGTTTTCATAAAACATTTCTTATAAAAAAATCCATTCTTCTAAAAAAAATATTTTTATATAAATAAATCAATTTAAACTCCATTTTCATTAAAAATACATCAAAAACATATAAAAAGAGATTGAAATTATTTTGAAATTTTTTTCATTTGAAAACATATAAATAGGGATTAAAATTTTTCTAAAAAACATTTTACATAAAATATATAAAAGAATATTGAAAATATATTGATTTTTTTTTGAAAACATAAAAAATAATAATGAAATCATTTTAAACACAATTTTCCTTGAATACAGGTGGAAAACATAAAAAAAGACGTTGAAAAAATTTTGAAAACCATTTATTTTAAAAGTCTGAAAACTAAATAAAATATTATAAACTATTTGAATAAAAATTAATTGATAATACCTTTATTACTTATTAGTAATTATTAAATTTTTTAAAGAAAATATAGAAATTTTTTTTTTAATAAACATATTTTCTTGACTAAATAGGAAGGTAATGAAATATATTATTAAAAACGAATTCCTAATCATATTATGCACAATGGTGTGGGAATATTATAACATTAATTACATAAAACCAAAATAATAAATTTTTTAAAAATATCATGATTGGTTCATGATATATGTATCTTAATATTTCATTAATGGGATCATAATAAAAACAATCTCAGTAAATGTTGATATTATAGAAATAAACCATTACCAATTTGGTAACATTGAATCATAATACAATGGAAATAATAAGAATGAATTAAGCTAAAAAATTTAATGAAACTAAATAAATTAATGACATAAAATTTCAATGGTATTATATACACATCACGGAAAAATATAGGTTCATAACATGCAATGTGTCTTAAAGAAGAATAAATGAGAATAAATAACATTACTAATTTGGTAACATCAGAAACATACACCCCATTGAGGAAATATCTCCTAAATGATATTAAAATAACCATAAATATTATTAAAATAATAATAGATTATATACATGGTTATTATAAAAACAACACAAAAGAAATTAGTGGAGAATGCAACATGAATCTAATGAAAATAATAACTGAGATGGAATTCCCTTAACATATATATGGAATATCATCATACTCATACATACCACCATTATTAAAAAAATCATTATTAAAAAAAATTGAGAACACATTTTTTATATATAATACCATATATGGTTTTCATAGGAATTTATATTAACTCATTATTAATAATTCTATGTTATGGTTTCTCTTCTGATAAATTCCACTCGGTTTTATACATGTGTATTAATTTGATCTTGTTTTTGTTCTCGTACATATATAATGACTTATATATTGTGTAACTAGATATAAATTAAATTTATGTTTACTATATATATATATGTATTTATAATAGTGAATTAATTATATAAATATAAAATGGAAGACAACATTAATTGAGACTGTAATCCATATGTATGCATGGACACTATTTCTATGTAATTATTATTTTGAAACAGATAAAATTAAATATATGGATAAATATAATAATTAATTTATATTTTAAATCTCATATATATCATAAATGTTTACATAACCCAACCATTATACATTACATAAGGATTTGGAATGAATCACATCGCTTGGAGGAGGAAGTATTCCAAACGTCCCCAAATGAAATTATCATAGATATACAACATAGAAAGAATAAAATTATCTTCAATATAAAAATTAAATAATAATTGTTAAATTATAAATATCATGTATATCATATATAAATATTGTGTTTAACAGTAATCCCAATAATGAAATGTGGTCAAAAAATTGAACAACATCGTTTTGTGGGGTAATATTTATCCATACACAAGAACGGTAAGTTTCTTAACCCTTACACAAAAGCGTGTAGATGATGAGGTATAAACATAATCATAAAAACATCGTAGACATTAGAGGATTAATTAGATATTGGTAATTTATGAAATTAAAATAATTAAGGTAGTAGAGAAATAAAAAAAAGAAAATAGCTTAAGGAAGGGTGTTACCTCTTCTTGGGAAACTCCTTTTGGATCCCACTAATGAGATTCCTTGGATAGTTAGAAAATAAAAGGGTGGATTGAAGTATAAATGGGGGGTTTTTTATAAAAACAATTGAAGATAAATTATGAACATATTTGTCAAGAGAGTTTTTAGGAAGGGGGGTGGCCTTTTATAGGGGATGGACAAGACACATTTTTCATTTTTAAAGACTCCTTAGCTATAAAAACATTTTTATATTATAGTATACCTAAAAAAGAAAACAACCAAATAATGGAATGTAAATGGTATAAATATGTCTGGGAATTTTGTTTTGGAAAAGTTTTTAGGTCATTTAGGAACATATGTATAATTTTTAGTCCCTTGTTATGCTTAATTTTATAGTAATCGTGGTAATTAATTTTATTTTCATATAGTAAAAATATTTCTTTTAATATTATATTGATCGTATTAAACCGAAAATATTATATTATTTACAACCATGATGAAATTTTTTACAAATTCACATCACACAATAGGATAAACATGTTTTAATGCTAATGTCAAATGTGTGGTGATAAGGTGGGGTTTTAAACTGAGAATGTTCGAAACACCATTAAACATTTATATATAGATTCAACATAAAATTGATCTAAATGGAATAAATTTAATTAATATATGTATAATTGATCTATTGTGACTATAAAAACTAATTAAAATATAATTTTACTATATAAATAAATTATACTAAAAAGTAGTTTTGAATTAATTTTTAGTAATTTTCAATATTCATTAAAAAATATTTCTTAGAAAAAATCCCAAAAATTCAGCATATGAAAGTTTTAAAATTTTTAATTAAAAAATTATTTTTATTTTTTCAATGTAAATTTAAAAAATTTCTTAAATTAATTTTAGTATTGTTCATAGAAGGATAAAAAAAGTTGTTCTTCTAAGAAAACAGTTTCCAAACATATAAAAACTTTACAAAAACTTGTATTTTATTCCATCATTATGATTTTTTTAAAATGACTATAAATAATATTTAATAATTTATTATCAATATGATTATTAAATTTAATGGATATTTTATAACAATATAATTTTATTAATAAATTAGAAAAAAAATCGTAGAATCTCAAGGTTGCGTGTAATGAAAGACAAGCTAGTGTGTCATATAATGAAAGCCATGTTGGTGATGCATATAGAATAGAATTATCTTGGAATATCATATAATAACATCCAAACATGGTGTAGTGTAAAAATAAAATATAACTTGATGATTTTATATAAAAAATATACATTTACAATTTTTGTGAAATTAAAAATACAAAAAAGATTAAATTAATTTAAAAACATATATAACAAAAACATATGGTGTAACATTGTACCCCCATTAAAATTAATTTCTCCATAAATATTCATCTATTTGATCAACAGTTTAATAGTTTTTTGTTACTTTAATAGAAGACCACATCATAAAAATGCACGCAAATACTTCGTTTTAATAAAGAATTTTTGAACCATAATAATTACACAAAGTAACTCATAGCTGGGTTTCCATATATGACTATCATGTTCTTGAAGAGTTTGATAATAAAATGGGTTCAAGGAAGTTAAAAAAAATAAATCCATAAATATGATTGATATATGAGAACATTCGGATCCTCAGAATATATGTTACATGGATAACAATTTTTGTTTCATGATTATTTCATAAGAAATTATGAATCATCCGGATAAGTTATACTTACTTGATTTTGTTTTAATTCATAAATTAAAAATATCACATTGGTCACATGTTTATTAATTTCACCCACACATCATTCTCCATAAAGGAAGGGGAATTTTTCATTCTTGATGCACTAATAGATAATGTGATCCACGATATGTCATCCCATTTCCCTTTTTTTACCATGATCATAGTGTTTTTTGGGACATTTACCCAATATAAAAAAATAATAATGTGGTGATAATGTTTTTAATTTCAAAATGCATCATCTGATGTGTAACACCCCAAGCTTCTACTATACGCTTCTTTTTGAATAATGTGATAGCGTGTGTTGTATGAAACATTGAGTTCTAACACACCACAACCAATCAAACTAGCCGTTATGAATAGTAGTACCTACTTTTTGAAATTATATATATTTAATATTTCAAAATGGACTTCATTTTTGGTTTCTGAATTTCAAAATTATCCTAAGATGATTTTTTGGTATTTTTCTGAGAACATCCAATTTTTATAAAGAGTGAAAAATACTTAAAAACAACTTTTTTAATCCAAATAATTTATAGTGATAAATTATATTATTTAGTGGTGTTAAAGTATAATGAGAATATATTTTTACCATTTTATCCAATGGTGTTCATTAGAATTAATTTCACTTTGAAATTGGATCTAAACAATTGTCAATCTTTTGGTATATATTGTTTCCTAAAAACACATTATTTGTTGTGACAGCGGGAATTAATTATAAAATTAATTAATACAACTTATATGTTTGGAATTTTGTAAAATAGACATCATTTTTGAATTTGGAATATCAATTATAGCTTAGGGTGAAATTTTGGCATTGTTCTGAAAAAGTTCAATTTTTTGATGAATAGTGAAACTACTAAGTGGTAGTTAAAAAAACTGAATTTTTCATAAAACATAATTTTACCACTTCTATGAATGGATTATCGAAAATCCGAGAGGCACGGTTAATATCAAGAAGTGAAATGTGGTTCAATGAGATGAAAATAATTTTTTGTGGATAGTAACTTTTTACTTTTATTTACCACGGTTAAAAGTAAATAGGGTAATAAAAGGTAAAAATGATATTAATATTACCCTAACACATGTCCTAGTTCTATTGAAAAATGTGTATCTAGACCAAAAATAACCATAGAAATAAAATATTATCATTTAGGTCAACTTGGATTAGATTAGGACATTTATTATTATTTAATTCAAAGAAGAGTTAAAAGTGTTAAAATCAATTTTTATTTACTAAAATATTTTTAATATAGGGTTATAAATTAGATAAATTAGATTTTAAATATTCATTAGAAAGATAAATCAATTTCCTACATAAGGATATTTTAGTTATAATTTTTAGACATTAAATAATTTAATTTATTTATGACACAATGATGATAAAGTAATTACCTAAATAATGAAAATTTATAATAATTGATATTATAAATACCCAAATAAATATAATTTGAGACTTCTTTATGAAATAAACTAATTTTCCAGGTTAATATGACATGTTATAATTTATTTAATTATCTGTTTTTGAATTAATCATTCTGTTATGATTTTTTAAAAAATCAATTATTGAATAGTGTCAAAATTGACATAAAAGCGTTTTTTAAAACATATTATATTATTAATTGATATTAAATTTATAAAAATATTCGAATCATCCAATAGACTTATATCAAGATAGGTGAATCATTAGTGGACCACTTGGTGGTCTCTTGGATGTATATGTTATGTTTAAAAACCATATAATATAAAAATACAAAGAGACATTGTAAAAGTGAAACTAATTAACTTAGAGTTAATACTTAATGATAAGGTTAATATAATGACCCAAAACTGTCTAAATTCTATTGGTTGAGTGGTTTTCGACCTATCCCCCCCTTAAAATTTAAATAATCAACTTTGGAGCCATTATAAACAGAATATGAATTTATTATAAATTAATATTTCTAGTTTTTCCAAAGGTTCCCCTCACCCCTCTTATAATAGGGCACCCCTCCTTCTCATTTATTCACACCATCAAAGCCTTTTGGTTCGGACATACTCTACCCAATTTCTCTACCAACCTCCATAAATACATCCTAGAGGCCTTAGTTTGATCCTAATGCCAACATAAGGAGCACTTTTGATCAAATCAAAAGGAAGAACGTAAAGAAGAGGTAATGATTTCACCACCCTTTTCCATGTTCCTTTCTTCTTCCACATCTTCGTCCTTTGTTATTAACATTCTAAAATAATAACTCCAGTATCATATATATACTATGATGTTATTATAAATATGGTACAACCATATTAAGTATTCTATCATCCCTTTGAATAACATTTCACCATACGTGCGTACGTACGGCTTACCGTCTCCACGTCGTGGTGAAATTGTTAATCATTATATTATTATTTGGATGGGTATAATAATGATGTGTAAATCATGTAAATAATAAATATAACATGTTAATGATTCTTTATATATGATATACCATCCATTTCTATATTATTTTAATATCAAAAAAATGATATTGTCGCTCGTGCGTACGTACAGACTACCGTTTCCACGAACGCGATGAGATTCATTCTCCATCGTATCCATTCAAGTATAATTATCATTTGGTAATTTAAAAATAATGTTTAAGGACTTTATATCACTATTTATATGAATAATATACATCCTATCCATGACAAACATGGCTTATGTAACAAAACATATAAAATAAAACGAGTAAGTTAACACCCGAAACGACGATAATACTAAGATATTATTAACAAAGCAATGTTAAAAGATCATAAATGATATCATATGAATGTATATGATTATTGTATAATTTAATAACAATTATTTCACTATTATACAGGAGTTTAACCTACCCCCAACCAAGGAAAAGTACAAGGTAAGGGTTATTTCAAAATCTCTTCATTATCCGAAATTGTTTATATGTAATAATCTACTGGGATCTCTTTATCATCCACATCCTTGTTTCTTGAAAATGTATTTCAAAACATTTTTACTATTTACAAGAATATGGATTAAGGTCATTTATACCCTTTATTGACTTTTTATAAGAGTTTTATAAAGTAATCTTTCCATCGTTTTCCAAACAAGGTGCTTTTTAACCTTTTCGACAGAATTAAGGTAAGAATGTTTTTTTAACTTATACGGCGGGTGCAGTTATTTTACGCCTTTATAAAATAGTCGAAGCGTCCCTTACAATATTATAAGAATATTTTCAAAGAAAATGTTTTATTAAATGATTTCAAAATAGAAAGAGATATTTCTCCAAAAAAGTGTTTTGATTTCATCTTTGTTAACATCCTTTGATGGATTTTACGCTTATTTAAAGTTGATTTATTATGATACAGAACTTCTATATTGTATTGATGGTTTTGTGATATTTTTGACTGTGGATGTGCTATTTTTATATCGTTCATAGTTTATTGTGAAAGTATTGGCATTTTGTATGCTAGTTTTAATACGAATGAGTATGTTATGTTTAAACCTTTTCATATGGGAATGCATTGGAGTTAATATGTGACGGGTGGAGCCCGCTATAGCTCCTCGATGCATCGGTAGGTCAAATGAGACAAACTAGTGTCTTGGCACAAGGCCCTGTGAAAAATCTTATTTGTAGTCTTGGCATGAGGCCTTGTCTATGTGGTTATGATAGTCTGGCATTATGCATTCCATCATTATGAAAGTGGTTATTGATATTGCATGTGATTATTCTATTAGAAAAATATCCATGTGAATAAGTAAATGGAATTATTTCATTTTACTTGTTCCATACTATGTTTAAGTTCAAGTTTAAAAGGATTTTATTTTAGTTATACATTGCCTTAAATTTATATGCTTATTTTTGAATGTTTCCGCTATATTGTTATTCTTACTGGGAATTTGAGCTCACCCCTTTTCTATGTTTTATTTTTCCCAGGATGTGATGAAGTAAGTTATGAATGACCTGCAGGGATTTTCTGAGGGGATATTAGTGTGGACTATGGTGACATTATGTTGTTTTAGTAGTTTTTCACATTATTATGTAATGTAAAAATTTATGAATATATCAAGTGTTTCCAAGGCTACTAAACAAATCGGTCTTTCGAGATTTGATCTTCTTTATGATCATGCCAATGTTATGTAATAATGCACTAACTCTGGGTAACTAGGGTCGGGGTGTTACAGTTGGTATCATAGGAAGTTTAGTACAATCCTTGGAAGCAAGATTTAGATAAACTCTTATTAGAGCACGCAGACCGAAGATGAACATTGAGGATTATTATAGAAGAACTTCCTAGAATCATGGTATTATAGAGATTTTATGAGTTTTCCGAGAAATACATCCCTGTCTGGATACGAGCAGGTAGAGGATGCTCTGGAAAAGATGTACCTAGGGGTAAAACCTGAAAACACCGCTTTGATCTAAACTTGAACTGGAACTGGTGCACGACAATGGGCCTTGCTGCACTCTTGGTTACGAAACTCCTAGGGGATATGCTTAGGATAACTCTAATTTTCTTTACAAATAATTATTAAGGGTATATGAGTATGTACTTAATCAACGAAAACATTCTTATTATTATGGATTATATCCCTAAATAGTTCAATTTATGTTAAGTGTATTATATGTATGGGATTATGTATTTTGATTCATAAACTGATCTAGATTATTCCATTTTTAGAAATGGTGCCTAGTGGAAGAAATGGAAATCATATCAATGCACGCACTCCATGTAGGGATTTCCCTCCTACTCAAGATAATTATAGTGGAGCTGGTGATGCAACTGGTGCCGATCAGCTAATCACCATACTAGGATAACTCACTCAATTTATGAATAATAACCTTACCCGTATGGAGCACCCTGATCTGCAGCGTGGAAGATCAATGTTAGATCGATTCATGAGGCAAAAACCACCAATGTTCAATGGGAGTACAAAACCCTTAGTAGCTGAGCAATGGATAAATTCCCTAGAGAAAATATTTCAGGATTTGGGGAGTAGTTAAAGGGAAAAAGATATCATGGCAGTTTACCGCCTCACTGGAGATTCTGATCAATGGTGGTTATTGATTCAAAATACGAAGGAAGATGATGAAGTATCAAATATGGAATAGAGGGAGTTCATTGATCTGTTTTTAGAAAAATACTTTCCTCGTGACCACCAAGCAGATATCGAAAGGCAGTTTTTGAGTCTTAGACAAAAGAAGAATGAGAAAGTCGCAAAGTATGAGGCTAACATTACAAGGATAGAAAGGTATTCTGGAGATTATATACGTAACCCAAGAAGTAATATTGATCGTTTCTTTGATGGGTTAAAACCATTTCTCCATTGAGCATTAGTATCACAATCCTTATCGTCGTACGAAGACATTGTCTCATGTGCTATCAAGACCAAAAAGGAATTATCTAAGTCTTATGAATTTAAAGAAAAACAAGAGAAGAAGAGGCATGCTGATCAATCTGGGAATGGAAATAAGGGGACGAAGGGAAAGGTTTAATATCCATCCTATGGTAAATTGGGTAAGAAATACCCTAGTACTTTCTTGAAGGGAATAAGAGTCTGTTACAAGTGTGGAGAAAAAGGCCTCCAAGCTCGTGATTTCAAGGGTAATAAAGAATGTACCAATGTTCAGTGCTACAATTGGAGGGAGATGGGGAATTATGCAAATTAATGTCCTAAGCATCAAGAGACCTTACCTTAAAGAAGGCCAAGGGATCAAGGTTAAGCTTATGCAATAATTACTGCTGAGGTAGAAGCTCCGAAAGACGTGGTGGCATTTAATATAATGGTTTCCTCAAGTTTAGAAAATGCATTATTTGATTCTGGATCATTGCATTGTTTCATATCTTCCCAGTTTTCTATGAAAATTAGATTTTTCCAATTTTATTTAACAAGGGTGATGTCAGTTATAAATCCTAAGAGAAGTATCATTGCAACAATTGTTTGTGAATCAGTCCCCATTAGAGCACATAAATGTTCTCTATCTACTGATCTCATCGTCATACCTATGATTGAGTTTGATATAATCCTCGGTATGGACTGGCTTTCAGACTATGATGCAAATATTTATTTTATGAAGAAAGAGGTTACGATTCTTGAAGATGATGATAAGGAATACCTTATCTTTAGAGCATAATCGTCACCACCTAATTCTTATCTACATCCACCCCCAGTAGCTCAACTAAATTAAATTATTGGGGAGGAAGAGAATGAAATAACTGTGGGTGAGGAATGGAATGGTCAAATAGAGGATGTACCTATTGTGAAAGAATTTGTAGATGTATTTCTGGAAGATTTACCTGGACATCCTCCAGAATGAGAAGTTGTGTTTTCCATTGATTTAATTCCTAGATCAAGGCCTATATCGAAGACCCCTTATAGAATTTCCACTGTAGAATTAGTTGATCTAAAGAAACAACTAGATGAATTGAGTAATAAAGGATTTATTCTCCCTAGTGTTTCTCCATGGGGACCCCCTATTCTTTTTGTTAAAAATAAAGATAGATATTTGAGGTTATGTATTGACTACAGGGAGATCAATGAAATAATGATAAAGAACAAGTATCCTCTACCACACATTGAAGATTTATTTGACAAACTACATGAATCTCAATACTTTTCAAAGATTGACCTTCGATCTGGATACCATCAGTTATGTGTGAAGAAGGAAGACATTCCGAAGACATCATTTTGAACCAGGTACGGGCATTACGAGTTTACTGTAATGCCTTTTGGATTGACTGATTCACCCTCTGTATTCATGGATCTGATTAATAGAGTTTTCAAGCAGTATCTTGATGAATATGTGGTGGTATATATTGATGATATCTTGGTTTACTCAAAAAGCTACGAAGATCATGAAAATCACTTGCGCATTATCTTGAAGACTCTCAGAAGACATGAATTATATGGGAAGTTTAGCAAGTGTGAATTCTGGCTTCAGGAGATTTCATTTCTAGGACATATTGTCTCTAAAGATGGAATCTCTATTGATCCTTCTAAGACTAAGGCAATCCAAGAATGGCCAGCACCGATGAGTATAACTAAGGTATATAGTTTTATTGGTTTAGCAGGTTATTATCGAAATTTCGTCCAGAATTTTTCCCAATTGTCTAAACCATTAATGAAGCTCACTCGTAAAGTGGTTAAATTTCTTTGGAAAAAAGAGTGTGAAGAATGTTTCAAATAACTGATGATAAGATTAGTAAATGCTCTTATATTGACTCTACCATCGGGGAATGATGGGTTCGTTGTTTATAGTGATCCATCGAAGAAAGGACTTGGTTGTGTCCTTATGCAGAATGATAGGGTTATTGCCTATGCATCACGATAGTTGAAAATTAACAAAAAAACTATCCTACTCATGATCTCGAGTTAGAAGCTGTGATCGTTGCTATGAAGATATGGAGGCACTACCTCAAAGGTGAAAAATGTGAGATTTATACTGATCACAAGAGTTTGAAGTATATTTTCTCACAAAAAGAACTCAACATGAGGCAAAAGAGATGGCTTGAATTACTCAAGGATTATGATTGTATGATACACTACCACCAAGGGAAGGCAAACAAGGTGGCAGATGCTTTGAGCAGAAAAGACCATGGATTTTTGAACGTGATGATAATTGAAAGGGATCCAATTTTGATGGATCTAGTGAAGATGTACATGGGAATAACCAGGGAAGGTGAAACATCAATACTTTTTCAAATGGTTTCCAAACCATCTTTACTAGAAAGAAATAAGAGTTATCAGACTGATGATGAAGAATTAAAAAACATGATTAATGCTGTGAATGATGGAAGATTGAGAGACTTTGGGTATGAAGATGGAATTTTGAAATTCGGTAAGAGGCTTTGTGTTCCCGATATACCTGATCTAAAAAGGGAATTGCTGGATGGTGCTCATAGTTCCAATTTCTCTATACACCCTGGGAGAACCAAAATGTATAGAGATTTGAAGGAACATTTTTGGTGGGACAACATGAAGAGGGAGATTGGTGATTTTGTGTCAAGATTTATGGTTTGTCAACAAGTGAATGTAGGAAGGCAACACCCTGGAGGAGTCATGAAAACTCTTCCCATACCGGAGTGGAAATGGGACAATATTACGATGGACTTTGTCATGGGGCTACCAAAGACTCCTCAAAGGAATGATGCAATATGGGTTATTGTTGGTCGTCTTACCAAGTCAGCACATTTTCTTGCTATAAGAGAAGATCTACCACTAGAACGTCTAGCAAGACTATATATTAATGAAGTTGTGAGACTTCATGGAGTACCCCTATAGATTGTTTCTGATCGTGATCCCCGTTTTAATTCAAGATTCTGGAAGAGTCTTCAGAAATACCTGAATAATGAACTTCATTTGAACACTTCCTAAAACCCTCAGACAGACGGACGATCAAAGTGATCTATTCAAACCTTAGAAGACATGTTGAGATCCCGATAACTTGACTTTCTGGGTATGTGGGATCAGTATTTACCTCTGGTAGAATTTTCTTATAACAATAGATTCCATTCGAGTATTCATATGGCACCATATGAAGCGTTATACAGAAAGAGATGTCACACAGCAACTTGTTGGGATGACGTTTGTGAAAGAAAACTTGTAGGTCTAGAACTGGTGGAGGAAATGATAGAAAAGGTGAAGGTAATCCAAAATAACATCAAAGCAGCTCAAAGTAGGCAGAAGAGATATGCCAATAATCGAAGGAAGTATTTGGAATTTCAAGTCGGTGATCATGTTTTCCTGATGGTATCTCCATGGAAGGGAGTTATACGTTTTGGTAAGAAAGGTAAATTGAGTCCCAGGTACATCGGACCTTTCGAGATTCTAGAACGAATTGTTGAAGTATCTTACCGATTGGAAATGATGACAAGTCCCTCCAAAGATCACAATGTGTTCCACGTATCTCTGTTGAGGAAATACATGCCTGAACCAATGCATGTACTCCCTTATGAGGAATTAGAACTGGAACCCGATATGTCTTATTGCGAAGAACCTGTCAGGATTCTTGATACGAGAGAACAAGTACTGAGAAACTGGACGACACGTCTGGTAAAAGTTTTGTGGAGAAACCATAAGATGGAAGAGGCAATGTGGGAACCTGAGGAACTTATGATGAAGAACCACCTGAGTATTTTCATGCGGTAGTATTCTGGAAATTTTGAGGAAAAAATTATTTGAAGGAGGGGAGAATGTAACACCCCATGCTTCTACGGTACGCTTCTCTTTGAATAATGCGATAGCATGTGTTGTACGTAACATCGAGTTCTAACACACCACAACCAATCAAACTAGCCATTATGAATATTAATATATACTTTTTGAAATTATATATATTTTATATTTCTAAATGGACTTCATTTTTTGTTTCGGAATATCGAAATTATCCTAAGATGATTTTTTGGTATTTTTCTGAGAACATCCAATTTTTATGAATAGTGAAAAATACTTAAAAACAACTTTTTTAATCAAAATACATTATAGTGATAAATTATATTATTGAGGGGTATTAATGTATAATTAGAATATATTTTTACCATTTTATCCAATGATGTTCATTATAATTAATTTCACTTTGAAATTGGACCTAAACAATTGTCAATATTTTGGTATATATTGTTTCTTAAAAACATGATATTTGTTGTGATAGAGGGAATTAATTATAAAATTAATTAATGAAACTTATATGTTTGTAATTTTGTAAAATAGAAATCATTTTTGAATTCAGAATATCAATTATAGCTTAGGGTGAAATTTTGGCATTGTTTTGAAAAACATCAATTTTTGATGAAGAGTGAAACTACTAAGTGGTAGTAAAAAAAACTGAATTTTTCATAAAAAATAATTTTACCGCTTCTGTGAATGAAATTTAGAAAATCCGAGAGACACGGTTAATATCAAAAAGTGAAATGTGGTTCACTGAGATGAAAATATTTTTTGGTGAATAGTAACATTTTACTTTTATTTGACACGGTTAAAAGTAAATAGGGCAATTAAGGGTAAAAATGATATTAATATTACCCTAAAACATGTCTCAAATCTATTGGACAAGTGTATGTCGACAAAAACCAACCTTAGGAATAAATTATTATCATTTAGGTCCACTTTGATTAGATTAGGACATTTATTATTATTTAATTCAAAGAAGAGTTAAAAGAGTTAAAATCAAAGATTATTTACTAAACCATTTTTAATATAGGTATATACATAAGAGAAATTAGATTTTAAATATGAATTAAAAATCTAAAAAGATTTCATACATAAGGATATTTTATTTATAATTTTTAGACATTAGATAATTTAATTTATTTATGACACAATGATGATGCAATAATTACCTAATTAATGAAAAATTAGAATAATTGATATTATAAATACCCAAATAAATATAATTTGAGACTTTTTATGAATTACAATAATTTTATAGGTTAATATGACATGTAATTATTACTTAAATTAACTTTTTTCGAAGTAATAATTCTGTTATAAGTTTTAAAAAAATCAATTATTGAATAGTGTCAAAATTGACATAAAAGAGTTTTTAAAAACAATTTTATATTATTAATTGATATTAAATTCCTAAATATCTCAGGTTCGGCCCAGAGACTTATATCATGATAGGTTCATCATTAATGGACCACTTGGGGGTATCTTGCATGTATATTTTATGTTTATTAACCATATAATATAAAAATACAAAGAGACATTGTAAAAGTGAAACTAATTAACTTAGAGTTAATAATTAATGATAAGGTTAATATAATACCACAAACCTGTCTAAATTCTATTGGTTGAGTGGTTTTATACCTATTCTAACCTTAAAATTTAAATAATAAACTTTGTAGCCATTATAAACCGAATATTAATTTATTATAAATTAATATTTCTAGTTTTTCCAAAGGTTCCCCTCACCCCTCTTATAAAAGGGAATTCCTTCTTCTCATTTCTCCACAACTTCAAAGACTTTTGGTTATGCAAAACTCTGCCCAAATACTCTCTCAAATTACCTCAATACAATCTACATGACTTAGTTTTATAATAAAGCCAACCTAAGGATCCCTTTTGATCAAATCAAAAGGAAAAGCCCGAAGAAGAGGTAATGATTTCACCACCCTTTTCCATGTTCCTTTCTTCTTCAACTTCTTCTTCCTTTGTTATTACCATTCTAAAATAATAACTCCAGTATCATATATATACTGTGATGTTATTATATATATGTTACAACCATATTATGTATTCTGTCCACCCTTTGAATAACATGTCACCATATGTGCGTACGTACGGCTTACCGTCTCCACGTCGTGGTGTGATTGTTATTCAATATATTATTATTTGGATGGGTACAATAATGATGTGTAACTCATGTAAATAATAAATATAAATGTTAATGATTTTTAATATATGATATACCATCCAGTTATATATTATTTTAATATCAAATAATGATATTGTCACTCGAGCGTACATACAGACTACCTTCTTCACGAATGCGATGAGATTCATTCTCCATCGTATCCATTCAATTATAATTATCATTTGATGATTTAGAAATAATGTTTGAGGACTTTATATCATTCTTTATATGAATAATATACAACCTATACATGGAAAACATGGTTTATGTAACAAAAACATATAAAAGAAAACGAGTAAGTTAACACCCGAAACGACGATAATACTAAGATATTATTAACAAAGAAATGTTAAAAGATCATAAATGATATCATATGAAAGTATATGATTCTTGTATATTATAATAACAATTATTTCACTATTATACATGAGGTTAACCTACCCCCAACCAAGTAAAAGCACAAGGTAAGGGTTATTTCACAATCTCTTCATTATTCGAGGTTGTTTATATGTAATAATCTACTAGGATCTCTTTATCATCCACAACCTTGTTTCTTAAAAATGTATTTAAAAACATTTTTACTATTTAAAAGAATATGGGTTAAGGTCATTTTACCATTTTTTAACTTTTTATAAGAGTCTTATAAAGGAATATTTCCGTTGTTTTCCGAACAAGGTGATTTTTATCCTTTTCGACATAATTAAGGTAAGAATGTTTTTTTAACTTATACTGCTGGTGAGGTTATTTTCTGCCATTATAAAATTGTCGAAGCTTCCCTTACATGATTATAAGAATATTTTCAAAGAAAATGTTTTATTAAATGATTTCAAAATAGAAAGAGATATTTCTCTTAAAATATTTTTGATTTCATCTATGTCAAGATCCTTTGATGTATTTTGCACTTATTTGATGTTGATTTATTATGATACAAAACTTCTATATTGTATTGAAGTATTTGTGATATGTTTTATTGTGGATGTGCTATTTTTATACCGTTCATAGTTTATGGTGAAAGTATTGAAATTTCATATGCTAGTGTTAATACAAATGTTTATGTTATGATTAAACGTTTTCATATGGGAATGCATTAGACTTAATATGTGACGGGAGGAGCCCGCTATAGCTACTCGATGCATCGTTAGGTCTCATGAGACAAACTAGTGTCTTGGAACAAGTCCCTGGAAAAATCTTATTTGTAGTCTTGGCACGAGGCATTGGCTTTGTGGTTATGATAGTCTGGCATTATGCATTCCATCATTATGAAAGTGGTTATTGATATTGAATGTGATTATTCGATTAGTAGAGTATCCATGTGAATAAGTAAATGGCATTATTTTATTTTACTTTTGCCATACTAGTTTGATGTTCAAGTTTAAAAGATTATTGTTTTAGTTATACATTGCCTTAAATGTTTATGCTTTTTTTTAATGTTTCCGCTATATTGTTATCCTTACTTGGAATTTGAGCTCACCCCTTTTCTATGTTATATTTTTTCCAGGATGTGAAGAAGTATGTTATGAATGACTTGCATGGATTTTATGAGGGGATAATAGTGTAGACTATGGAGACATTATGTTGTTGTAGTAGTTTTTCACTTTATGATGTAATGTAAAACTTTATAAATATATCTAGTGTTTCTAAGGCTACTAAACCAATCGGTCTTTCGAGATTTGATATTTCTTGTGATCATGCCAATGTTATGTAATAATTCACCGACTCTGGGTAACTAGGGTCGGGGCGTTACGTGATGATTAACATAATATTCCATAAATGGTTAATAGTATAACTCTTTTGAATGATTAAAATAAAACACTCTATAATGATGTCACAAAATCAGCATAACATTGATCCCTTATATATACTAATATAGATTTTGGTTGGCACATTCCAAACATATGAATACCTTCATCGTATATTCTTATGAGACATGATATTGATATGAATTACATTAAATAATCTTTGAAAACATGCGTGATTCCTATTTTCAAATATTAATGGATATATTCCATAAATTCAAAGGGTTTTAATCATCATTCATGATATCATAGACAATATTATCAAAAAAACACATTATCAATTTTGTGGTAATCAATACCATCAATCTTATTTATTCATATCCAACATATCATTATCAAATCATAATTATGTCAACATCCAGAATAAATTGAGGGTTTCCTTTCTATAATCAGAATATTACCTTTCTATGAAATCAGTTTTCAACCTCACCATCATCATTAAATGTATCAATTTGAATACTAAATGATTCAATTATACTTAAAAATTTTATATATATTTTTATAAACATAATATAATCCTTGAATTCCATAAAATATACACATTAATCATCCAAAATTATTCTTAAACAATTTATTAGGCTAAATCAACTTATTCCCTAACAACGCCTTTCATAAATATGAAATAATAATGATTTACTAACTTTTATGAAACACAATTTAATCTTTATTATCAAAAATTGTATTATAAAAACACAAAACATTCATATATAATTTCGGTTCTCTTCACCATCAGTATGAAAACCATTAATTCTACAACCTTACTGATTATAATAACAATCCTCTAACATAGGATATCTATTTTCATAATTACATCACACATTTAATGAAGTTATCAATTAATAAAATCATACGGATGATAATATTCACATATTTTATGTTAATTAAACATTTCATTTTTTGGATTCATTTAATTTAGTTGTGACATTATTTTATGCATTCACAACATCATTTTCTTCTACTGAAATATTAACTTTGGTTTTTATTACAGAATTCATGACAAGTATGAAAATTAATTATCATTCCATGATGGCCCCCATTATCAAATTCCTAATAATCTCCTTCCATATTTTTTTTGGTTAGTCTGTTAGATTGTTATGTTTTACATATTTAATCATGTTCGTTGAAAAAATTAGGAATGATTTCAATTTCCATTAATCCAATGGTCTTCAATTTTAAAACTCATTAGTTTGTTATCTATCCCAATCATCATTATCCTATATCCATATTGTTCCCTTTAGTGACATAAACCAAAAATCATAAATTAATAATCTTCTTTCATAGTGATAAACCACATAATCATGAAAATATATATATAGTATATCTAAATTATAACACCTTCTATAATCTATGACACAATAGATTTTGCCTAGGTTTTTCATAGGCATTAAATCTCTCTAGACGGTGAGTGATGATTCTATGGATGAGAAAATAGTATCCCACTGTAGTTTCAAACTAGGTGCTCAGAATGACCCATTGTTTTTTACTCTGTTATTCATGAGTTAGGCATGAACCACCTTATCATAGTTGTTACACCTTGGAAAATCTATTCCAAAATAACATCATATTGTAGTTTCATTTAGGTATAAATATTAATGAAATGACATGGTATACACTTTAATAAAAATCAATGGAAATTTTTTTTACTTTTTTTAATCATTCTACTTCTTCGTTTACATTTCCATAGAGTTATCACTATAGTTTTCTCATCCTAGTTTCCAATGGTGATCCTTTACATTCATCTGATATCGAATACAACAACCAAATCTAAATAAACGTTGATATTGCATCATTTTTTCAGGAAACATAATACATTACCCAAATAGACTCTAAAAGAATGTATTAGGATAGTGATGATGGGGACACTAAATCATAGAAACAAATAAATAATGGAGCTAAATTATCTCTCATTAGGTTCTTCATGACTAGAACACTTCATAGACATGTCCTATATAATATATATCATTGAATAATACGTACAGAAACATCAAAAGGGGGATAATATATGTTAGGAAGGTTACAAAAGGGAGATGAGTAAGCATAAAAAAGAATAAGGTTTGATAAAGTGATCAAAACATTAGTATACCAAACACAACATATCAAATGTCATAAATATAAATTGTTTCTTAATATTTAGTAGTTAATAAGGCATGATTTAAATGAGAATCAATATCCATAAGCTGTGAAATCATAACAGAGGAATACGACATGGAATGGTGAAATACACATAAATGTGTAATATAAATCCCTATAAATCAAGACCCAATTCTACAATATATCATGGAAACATCATTGGGACTACACCAACTGGGTGGGACACAACACCATCACCAGTAATACTAATTTCCTTATAAGGGATCATGTTTCCCTATTATACCTTTCCAAATTTTTTCTCCCCATATTCCCATACAATATTGGTTTTCCCCATATTCTATCATAATAGTGACTATACCTACTGGGTGGGACACACCAACATCCCCATTTTCAGTCCTTCCCCAATAAGGGATCAGGTTACCCCATCATCCCATAGTGGATCAAGATCATATAATTGATTCCCATATATATATAATTTGACCTAAATCATTACCCATTGCATTGGATAAAGATATATGACACATCTTATTTGTAATAAATTAAATCATACAAGTTCTACAATATAATAATAAATTCATCATATACTGACCAATAAAAAAAGATGGCTATCTTAAACCTCATATCAAAACGCATGAAATTAAATGTGTTTCATTATCATGTAATGATATCTTAACCTTTCTAAAATTAATGGTACCATAATCATTTCAAAAAATAATAACCCATGAAATAAGATGGGTTTAATATGTATGTAACCCAGAAAGGAAAAATGATTTTCCAATTAATATTATATTTGAACGAAAAATAGGTTTCATATAACTAATGAAAACAAATGAGTTTCATTAAAATCATGAAATTAAAATATAAACTATTCACATAAAGAATATTGATGGAACCATTTTGTAATATATGGGAATGGTATGATTAATATCAATTGAAGACATATTATATTGAAAATAATTTCTATATTTCATTCAGAAAACATTTATTTTGAAAAACCCGTTCTTATTTTCCAAATTATTTTTATCGAATAAAACATTATGAAAACCATTCACATTTAATATAACATGAAAACAGTGAAAAATGATTAAAATAATTTTTTAAACCCTTTTCCTTGAAAATATATAATATAAGTTTGAAAAAATTTGTAAAACTTTTCCCTAAAAACATATAAATGAATATTAAATACATTTTGAAAACTATTTCTTTATAATATTATAAAATACGGTTCAAAACCTTTTAATAATATTCTTCATTGAAAACCTTTTTAATGAATATAAAATAATCACGAAAACTATTTGATATTCATTTATTTAAAAATAAATCAATAAATTAAATAACTTGTTGAAAATGTTTTGAAAAAAAATAATTTTCATGTTATTTTTAAATCATATAACAAATTCATGAAAACATTATGAAAAACAATTTATAAAACATGGATTTGAATGAACACAGATGCCCAAATAAAGAGAGAGGTAAAGATGGGCTTTCATAGAATAACTATCTTAATTATATTTTATACCAAAGAGTTTGATAATGTAACCACTACCAGGATATAACATGAATGACTATATGTTATGAAAAATCATGATATCTATTATGTGATTGAGCATATGATTTCATCAATAAGAGTATAATCATAATCAATCTGGATAAATGTTGAAATTTTTTCTATAAACCATTTCCAATTAGGTAATATTGAATAATAAAAAAATGGAAATAATGTAACTAAATTATGGTAATAATATCATTTATAGAATTATAATTTTGATATAAATTTTTAATGGTAGTATATACACATCATGGAGAAATATTGGTGCATTACATGGTATGTGTATCTAAGAAGGCAATCTGAGAAAGAAATTAATTTACTATTTTGGTAACATTTTAATCATAAAACACTTGAAATAAATTCTTATATCTAATAAGATATATTATTTGATTATTTTTTTAAGGTGGGGTTAAAGCCTCAATTTATTTTTTGAAGGAAAGTCTTCTTTAAGACTGGGTAGAGGGAGTCCCATTACATTTTTTGATGGCCCAAAACAATGTGTCCTGAATAAAAGCCTAGAAAGCCCATTTTTTTTTGCCCAAAGGACAAATTAGTGAACAGTACTAGTACAGTACCCGCCCTTACCTCGTACCTGCTATGGTACCGCCGCCACTATAGTATCTGCTACAGTGCCTCCAACGCTATATTGTCGTCTATTCTAAATTTCGGCCACTTCTACATTACTGCTACAGTACCCAGGGAAATTTTCCCCTCCAGAATTTTTTCATGGGTCTCTTCGGATTCCAAGAAAATGATTATACCACTTGGGTAGAGGCTTGTTGGAAATATATATTTTTTATGAGTTTAAATTAAACTCTTTTTAACAATTACAAGATAATATTTTTCAATAGTTAATATCTACGTTATTTTTTTCATGTGTCATAACTTTTTATGTTTCTAGTTATCATGATTAAATGATGATTTAATTAAAAAATAAAATGATTTTAATTTCCATTATATTTATTATATATTTATTTATAATAACATATGAATGAAAGAAATATGAAATTAAAGAAACAGTTTGTTGATATATAATGTCATATGTATGCATGAACATTGTTTTTGACTAACAATAATATTGAATGAATTAAATTAAATTAAATAAATGTATATATATAAGTACACTAATTGAAGTATCATTATTATATAATATATACCATATATGTTTACTGATCCCTATATTTATACTTTCTATGTACTGTGTAATCAAATCAAATTACATTAATGTGACATTGTCCACGCCTTCTGAAACAAAATTATCATAGTTATAAAAAAATAAAATCATCATGTTATGATACATATAAAATTTAAAGAATAAAAAATGAGTTATAAATATCATATACAGTATATATAAATATCATTTACATCATAATTCAAAACTACTAAATAAGGTAAAGGAAAAAATAGAAAACATCAATGTGTGGGGCGGTAGTTCTCATTACACATGAAATGTATGTTTGTTACCCATTTGGTAGAAGTGTTTTTTAGTTTAGGAATAATTTTTTTCATAAAAAACTTAAAATTATTTCAGATACTTATGATATTATCTGAGAAAAAATAAATAATAAATGAGGGAGTGGGGATGAAAATAAAAAAGGATCTCGAGGAAGTGTATTTACTCTTATATGGGTATCATATATTGGTTTCCACCAAAGGTATTCATTATATGGCTATAATACCAATGTGAGACTGAAATTAGAAATTTAAGGATGTTGGGAATAAATTTATGGTGATATATTTTAAAAATTACTAGCATTAGTAGTTTCATGAAGGGGTAGTTGTTGTGGCTTTTTTAAGGGGTAGGGGACATACTTTAAATTTTTGAAATCTACTAAGGTGTACAAATTTTTACATAAATAATTCATAAAAAACCAAAAAACTACTTAATTGATGTTTTTTGGCTGAAATATGGCCTTAAAATGGGTTTTTAGAATGTTTTGGGATCATTTGGGCCCTTAAGATTAATGTTTAGTCCCTTGTTATGTTTATTTTTACGTTAATTAATTTAAATAATTTTAATCACATTCACTAATATTTTTAGAACTAAATTCTCTTTATATTATTATAATATAAATATTTTATTTATTTATATTTTATATATCTATTTTTAAATTTTATTAACATATGACTTAATATAAAGTTTAATTTTAATCTTGTTGATTTGGTGAGAAAGTGGGGTTTTATAGTGAGTGTGTTAAAAAAATCAAATTTTTTTTATAATAATATATAACCTAAAAATGTTTCCAATGAACTTAATTAGACTCATATATATATATATATATTTGAAATATAATGAATTTATATCCAACATTAAATAAATTTACTATATAAATAAATTAGATGAAAAATATGTTTTGAATTAAAAATCATATTTTTTAACTATACAACAAAAAAGATGTTTCTATGAAAAATAGAAATAAATCACCCTAATATAAATTAGAATTTACAAATTTAAAAATAATATTAATTATAACAATCCAAAAATATAATGGTGTGTAAAATTTTTTATTAATGCTCACATAAGGATATAAATAGAAGCTCAATTGAGAAAATAGTATTTCTATATAAATAAAGATTGTACAAAAAACTATATTTTTTCGATATTTATGATTAATTTATATAAAAAATTATATATTTTTTTAAAAAATGGATATTAGTATTCATATTATTAATATTACTGGCTAAGATAAAGATATATTGTTTAGTTTTATATAATATAAATGATATTTAGTAAAACACTATGTACCATAAATAATTTTGACATTGTTCTATCTTATAACACAAACTATATATAGTGTTGCATAAAATGAAGAATTTCAAAAAGATTAAATTAAATAAAAAAATTCAAAAAAATTACGGTGTTATCGAGGTGAACAAGTTGGCCTCATTTTCCCATTCTTCACACAATGATGGAAATGTAATGACAAAAAATATAATTATTTAGAAAATGAAAATTTTTAGGATCACCTAAGCTACTACCTACCCTCTTTTCATTATCACCACTCTTCCTACTCTTCTCAGATGAACTACCATTATCATTCCCCCATGCAGAATCTAGTCTGGAGAAACAATACATCCTAAAGTGGTTAATTTCCTCTCTTAAATCATGATCAACCCCCTCAACATATGTATTGTACATGATCCTGAAGACCTGAGATCAGATATCAAACCACAACCCCTCTTTAATCCATTGAGATTTTAGTCTCCCAAAGAAAACTACCTCTTGATTAAACCATATGAACTCTGCAATGCAGTTGGTATACACCATCATCATATAATCCCCATAGTAAATGTCCTAAAACTACAATGTATTGACCTAGTTCAAAGTATTATAGAAATAATACACATGGAAATGACCCTTAAGCCCTTCCAACAAATCAACTCAAGCTTCCAAAACTGAATCTCTAATTTTTACCACCTCATAATGAGTCCTTCCAAAAGAGCATTACACATTTCCCATTAACATAATCAGGATTTTCCAGAAACCAAAATATCCTCCTGGTATCCTAAATCTAATATTCTAATTCGTGGGGAACCATACTGCCTAGGAAAGATGGAGGTGTGTTCTTGAGGACTCTTGATACTTTAAATTTAATAGACCTGGTTCATCTTCCATAACTTGAAGAGGACCAGAGATCATTTCTTATCCCATGTCTTGTACAACCGGAAAATGAATTCTATTAGTGCCTGATCAATTATTGAGGGATAAATATCTTTAGAATATTCCAATGTTTTCATGAGATGTATCAATGGTGTGATGATGCTACCAAAATAATAATAGTGGAACCATCAATAAAATCATCAATAAATAACTTTCCAAATGATTAGAAACAAAAAAATATTTAAAATACATTCATATATCAAAATAGAACCACAAAAAACTCAACTACAAGATAACCAAATTAACCCTTACTCGGTGTCCATGCACAATCTACATTCTATATGCATAATTAGGAGAATACATAAAAAAAATTACTTGCATCACATAGAGACCTGAGGTCTATCCTGAGGGGTGTTGGATAGAATCCCAACTCAAAAGTAGATCCTCAAGCCTTGATAGTCCTAACTCATATCCATAAAGAATCTACCTAATTAAAATACAAAAATAAATGGTGAAACCTAGATTGGACACCAATTCATCAGGATCTATCATGGGATTGAATACAACCTAATAACCAAACAGGCTTGTGAAATGGAATAAAGAGAATTTTCAACCCAAATGGGATAGAAACTAGTGTCTGAGTATCAACATTTCACTTTTTGGGGAATGATTTCACTGAATGTAATAAACAATAAACAATTAACTATAATCATGATTCACATTATAAGAATGATCATATCCAAATGAAAGAAAATTATATAAAGATAATTGTTTTACATTTAACTAAAAACTGAAGAAACCATAAAAGGAATAAGAAACCAACTAGACCACAAACAAACACCTCTATTCTCCTGGATGTTCAACACCCTCAATCCACCATATAAACACTTTTAATATGACTAATACTATAAATTGGGTTCACAATCACCTCTAAAAAACTAGTTGACATTACTTCGGTGAACCAAATAAAGATCTATATACACACGAGGGTGTATGTGGGGTGTTAGCCAATTTCTAGTGATCTATCACCTAAATAGGATAATTCCATTCAAAAAAATTATAACAAAAATTTACATGAAAAATATAATAAAAATATTGGGTATAATTTGAATAATTTTTTATGGAAAACATTTCCCAAAAAGGATGATTTAAAATTAAAATGAAATCTTGTTCTACAATATTTACATGGTAAAACCAACAACATAAGAGAAACAAAATAAATCCAAAAAGGCGCAACACATATTGGGAACCATGGTACCTCGTATCTCAGTGATATGGTGTATAAATCAAGACCCACAATGTCCTTGTGCATGATCTAGTAGAGATGAATCCATCTAATGTTCTATGTATTTATAATCATTATCAGAGTTTAGTTTGTGTTTTATAATAAATCCACCTTAAAGGAACCATGCATCAGCCCTACCGATCCAACTAACATACTTCTATAGACCTCTTAACCCATCCACCTAGGATTCCATTTCATCAGACATTGATTTTATCATATCACATTGACCACCCCTTTTAAATAGAATCTCAAAAATCCATGAAAACACATGAGAAACAATAATTTTGCATAAGAAATAACCACTTTAAAATTCACCAACACACAAATTCCATTTGAAAACATACTTCTATCCACATAAAAAATAAATATATTATATTGAGAATTGACACAAAGAAAGAAAAAATGATACCCAATGAATATCATATGTTAAAATCATATTTTACCCAATAGTCACCTTGAAACATTTTCAAAACAAGTTTATCAAATCACAAGAAATATATCAGACCAATTCACATATATCATAAATCATACATAGGTAATACAATAATATTAATTCATTGAATAACCTACCTCACTCTCAGAATCATATGGAATATGATGAAAAACCAAACCTAATCCAAAAGTGGGGCCAATAACATAAATATCATACACAAAAAATATTATTAAAATAAAATAACCAAGATTCAACTGATATTAGGGAATCCAATCCATTAGAGAGGGAATTAACCAAGATTGTGTAATGAATCACCCTATAAGAAATTTAAGCACATGGAAGTAGGGGTTTAATTGATGATTCATTGAAGAGCCACAATAAATAATCCATGGAAATGTAGATCCAAGGAGTATAATTGTATATAGTTATGTGATAATGGAATATAATAATTATTGGCGAAAAGGGCGGTTTATTTGGGTTAAAATAGGGTGAGGATAGAAATGTAATTTGAATATTGTTATTAACCTGGATTGACCACACATATTGGATACAATGTTTTCCAATCCATGCAGTTACCATGAGACACCTCCTACCAATAGAAAAGAATGTTGCACAATCTCCAAGGGAATTCAGAACACCAATGCATCCAGCCATTATCTCCATACAAAACCACTAGTATTGATGCATAGATGGTAGCATGCCCATGCGGCATGCCATGTAGGCTAGAAAATTACGTTGTACATGGTGCACATTCTCTCCATGGTTGGAACACAATTTCTAATAACAGTGATCCAACTATACACTACATGCTATTGGGTATATAAAAATTCATATTTCAAAAAATACTAAAGAATGATATAGAACTATGAGATGAGAAACCAAAAATGTAAAATAACTAAAAACAATATAACTAATGTTACAATTTCACAATCATGAAAAAAATACACCCTTATTAATTTATCTCAAAGTCGTATCAGAGATTAAAAATAGGTGCTGCTCTTCAACCTAAAATTTCAACTCCCAAGTCACATGCTCAACATTTTCTTGCCACTATGGATCTGAAACCATTGGTATGTACTTCCTACAAAGCACATAATCCTAGGAATCCACAATACACAATGGTTTTTCAAACCTACTAAATAGGGTTCTAGAACCAACTCCCCTAAATTTACTAAATGGTGTGGGTCAAAGTTATACTAATTCATATAATATATATGTAACACATTATGAATATATGTCAACTAAGATAGAAAATATAATATACATTGTAATGTACGAAAATTATACTGTATTAACGTTGTATTTGATGGATTGTATGATAGGCCACACCAATTGTTAAAGGTAATATAACATCCTAATACTTCAAAATTTATTCAATTTGTGAAAATAAATTTAATATATTTTATTTCTTTTAATGCATGAATTATTAATGTAGATTTTGATACACACAATAATTTTTTTTCAAGAACTAGTGTCATAGGCATGGTCATGTTAATTCTAAATACTATTAATATTATTATGTAATATAATAACAAACAACCTATTAATTAAATTTTTATTTTTGACTTGTATAAAATAAATTATGAATCTATATATAAAATAAATTCACAGGTTACTGATAAATTAGATATTATTATAAAATCCAAATGCATATAAATGAAATATTTCACTTCTCACAATGGTTTTTAACCTAACAAATTAAATATATTAATATTATTTAATTATAATTATATATATATATATATATTTTAATAATCAAAAATTTATTTTTTATATCAATACAAACTATTTTTAATGTATTATATAATAATTACTTTGTTTTTATTCTTAAAAATAGTATTATTCCAAAGGAATATTTGTATCCAATTATTGAAGAAAATATTTTATATAGATCATTTTTTATTTTAATAAAATTAAATTGTAGAAATAATAATTTTTTAAATATTAAGATAAAAAAATCTTAGGGTGAATGATTATTATTTTTATATGAAGTTTAAATTTTTGGTGAATATTGGAAATACTGAATTTTAATTGAAAACTACATTACATGTAAAACATTTATAGTGATAAATTAGGTTTAAAATTATTTAATGTATCATCAGTTCAATAAAAAATAAATTATTACAATTTATATCATTTTAGTCAATTTGAAAATGAAATTCGATATAAAAAGATTTCAATCTTTTATGGATTTTACTTTAAAACCCAACTTAGTTTTCATGTCTCATCGATTAGGTTTAAATTTATTTCTTCCAAATATATGTTTGGAATTATGAAATATGGATTTTATATTTTTTCTAGTAATAATATACAATTTATAATAATTTAAAATTAGTTTTTCATCAAAAAATATCAAATCCAATTAATATAAATTACAACGATTAAGGTTAAATTAAGATTAATTAGGGACTAAACCATAATTATAATGTCCAAAATGAACTATCCAATTGTGAAAAAGACATTTAATGGCCATATTAAGTTCAATTACTCCATTGGATAGAGTTTTTTTGATATTCAAGGAATATGATGTAAGGGAGACCTCTCAACAGTGTTTTCCTATTAAAAATTACAACAATTTCAATCCACATGCACTATATAAAGGCGCACAACTATCCAAATTATTAAAACCCCTTTGGAAATTTTTATTTCCCAAAACCTACCCATATATCATAAAAAAATACCTCTAATATTCCTATAATCCATAATTTTCTAACAGGAAAAACCATGGAAGACATTTATGTATAAACCAAAAAGAGTTAAATTTATTAGGGGTAACATTTTTTAGTGATCACATTTGTTTAATTTAGTTCCCCACCTTATAAATTATTTCAATATCTTGATTATTTAAAAATAAAATTAATTTATTTAGTATATTAATATTTTCTATACATATATTTCAACATACAATTTTAGTTACATCCCTCAAATTTGATACACAATCACCATTCATGTATACGACCAACTATCACCTCTTGAATGTGATTCGATTCATTTATGCTATACACAGAATGTATTAAATTTGGATTTAAAATATATATGTGACATACATGACATAAATATGATAATAGAATTACAATATTCATATATGAACAATTTTATTTTTATTTTTTAAAATATGAAAATTAAATAGATATACCATTTATATATACGTAAAATCTACCATCCCTATGAACGATGCATTTCATTTATTATATCAAATATTTATTAATTAATATAAATTCACACATACTAAATATAAATATCATTTACATCATGATTTAAAATTGAGTAATAAAATATTTTAAGAATACCACATATTATTTTATGAATATGAATATTGTTCGGGAATATATTAGTTTATGTTTTAAAACCATTATAATGTATGTTAATGGATTTTAAACTAAAAGGAAACATATTGTAAGGGATTTTATATATATCATATTTCATTGAGGAATATATTATTATTATGCATAAAATTTTATATGGTGTATATACTACCCATTACTTTTAATATCATTTATACCTACCATTAATTGTATATTTATTCGTAATTTTAATTATTTGATTCAATGGGATTTGATATTAAATATACCAACAGGTAGAGAAATTTCAAAAACTCAATTCCTTTTCATTGGGTAATATTACTACCTCAGGGTTGTGAATATTTTATGAATATGTTTATAATTAATTTTACTATATATTTATGAATTTTATCTTGTTTTTTGGAGATTTAATGTTGATACATATAATCAATTTATATAGTAACTCTCACATCAACGTTACGACCATTTTAGGTTTTTTTTCGCAATGACATTGTTATTGAGATCACATATTCCTGAAATTCCATTGAGGAATTCATATGACATTTTTTATATAAAACCATCCATATTATTCATGTATATATTCAAGAAATATTACCACTCTATGCTTATTTTATAAAAAAATGTTTTACAAATTGTTTTTAAGAAAATATGATTGCATTTATCCCTTTAATCAGAGAACCCATATTATTATAAAAACTCAATTTTGTAAGATAGTTTTAATTTTTTTATCCTTTATAATATTATTTTTTGATAAACATTATTCAGATTTTTATTTCCAAAATGATTTCTATATAATATTCTTGTCCATTTAAAAATAATAAACCTTTCTAACCTTCTTACCTTCCAAAAGGAATCTTATTTTTTCCTTTTATATTTTGTATAAATTTCCATTCATCATTTCGATGACTATTCCGTCGCATGTATAAAAAGATAATTATTAATGAATTTATTTTTAAATTTAATTTTCATTGAAATTTAATTTCTATTTTTTTTAAATGGAGAGGATAATTTGGTTTCTGTTTAGATTATTTTTATCCATAAATGATAACAAACCATTATCAATATAGTAATTAAAAAATATTTTTTGACACCATCTGTATTTTCCATTTGATAGTATGTGATTTAGTTTTAAAAGGATAGTATTTACATTCACTACCTTCATTACATTTTGACTCCTTGAATTACTAATTTACAATATTCATTAGTCATTAAATTTCTCCTAATATCCATATTTGTTATCATATATGTGATTATTTCAAAATATTTATACAATTTTTACATACATTATTTATATTTATATTTGTATGATTATCTACGAAAATATTGGAAAATAAACATTGTTTACTCAATTAAGATATTTAACAAGGCATAAAATTTATTAAAGGATTCCATTACTCTATATATGAGTTATTATTAGACTATAAGGGATGGTTGGGGCCCAGAGATTATATAGCCCTTTAATGAATCGATAAGTTCACATGTGAAAGATCTAATGAAAAAATTAAATGTGTTTCATCCTATATTTTTAAAATGTCTTATGAATGGTCTTTATAAAAAATATACCCAAATATCTACCAATATCACTAACCTATTAATCTTATCCTCTCTATTAGAATAATTAAAATTGAGGAATAATTTTTATATAACCCAACATGTGTTAACTGAATAAGACATTACATTCCTCAATGATCGCAATATTTTCATTTACATATCTACCAATTAAATTATTATTATTTCAATATTATATAACATCCTCATAATATAAAATATAATGATATTTTCTTTTAAAAAATTTGACCTACTATTTCTCAATCATCCATCAAATGGGTTATGCAATCATTGTTTCTGTGTACAACAGACTACCACCCCACATTATGATGTTGTTTTTTGTTTCTTTACCACCTGTAATTGTTTTAAATACTGATGGATTTATAGTTTATATATGATATTTAAAATTATTATAACGTTATAATTCTTTTTTTAAATCATATATAACCCATTCCATTATTCATTCCTTTTCGTGGGCATATTAAACATCAATTTTTGACATGGGGACTCCCAGCTTCTCAATGTGATGTGATTCATTCAAGATATATATTGAATGAATTAAGGATGGTATAAATATAAATATATGAAATGCAGGACATAAACATGATAGTTTATATATAATATATATATATATGTATATATCTTTTATTTTTCATTATTTGAAAAATAATAATGAAATGAAAGTAGTTCTCAAGCGTACATAAGACAAACCATCTCTAAGCATGGTGAATTCCATTTTTAACAAAAATATTAATGGAATAATATAAATTTATGTCTACTAAATATAAAAAATATTAAAATCAGTTTCTACATCATGTATATGATGAAATCATGATCTATGTAGGAATAAATAAACTAACAAGTCAAAACATAATAAAAAAACCAAAAACTAATCACATCAAATTTTGAAAATAATTAATGATTATTAAAAAATGGGAAATAAGTTATTTTAATAAGATAATTTATTATTTTTAAAAAATAGTATGTTTCTATAATAAGTTAGTGACATGTTTAAAACCATTAATACTAATTTTAAAAAACAATCAATTGAAAGGAAATACAATGTAAGATATTTAGTCTTAATTTCATTTCACTAAATATTATTTTAACATTATGAACCCAATTTATTTATTATGGTGTATATAAATCCCCATGAAATTAAATTTCATGAATAATTCATTCATCGGGGTATTTTTAGATTCAATTATAAATATTTGTTTTATGTGGATATTAATATATGGTTACAATGTGGTAGAGAAATTTAATATCATAATTTATTTTCATTAGGTTATATTAACTATCAATTGAATTTAATATTATATTATTATTCTTATAATTAGATTAAATATATGTTGATGTATTTACACTATTTATGTGTATTTATATTTAATTAAGTTAATAAATTCATTTATTAACTCTCACATTAAATTAATCATTTTTAGAGGGTTTATATCGCAATCTCATTCTAATCAATATTGAATTTTCCTCAAATTCCATTTAAGTAGTTTTTTATAACTATTCAATAAAACACATAATTTTCAAATACATGGGTTATTCATTAACGTTTTGATGAAATAGTACAACCTTTGCACTATTTTTCAATCAAAATTTTTTAGAAAATTTTTTCTAAAAAAGAAGACATCACATCTCTCTTTAGTAGGATAAAACATTTTCTTCTAAAAAACCAATGTTAAAAAATGGTTTTAAATTATGTTTTTAACAATTCCAAAATGTGTACATAATGAAATTTTTTATATTTTTGGTTTTCAATAATGGTATAAAAATAATATTTTTATCGCTTTCGAAATAATTATCTTTTATAACGTTTTTACACTAGAAAATGATTATTATTTTTTCCATTTCTGATATGTATGGAAATATTTTTTTTTCTATTTCAAATATTCATATTCATCAATGACAACTTCACATAATCCATACACATTTTGGGATATTTTAAAATGAAACTATCATTATTATTCATATGGATTGTGTGTGATTTCTTTTTCCAAGGATTAAATTGAAATCAAATAGAGTTATTCCATTTATTCCCCTTGATATATTAAATTTCTTATGATCTGTAGACAATAAATTTCTACTAAAAATCTATATTATTTATCATGGATATTATTGTTTACTAAACTATATACCATTTTAACATATGGTATTTTCCTAGAGTATAAATTTATTATATGTGTAAATATTGAAATATATATAATCATGACTAAATAAGGATATTTGAAAATGTTCATTTTTGTTAATTAATGTTTTTACTTGTTATATGTGGAATTCATGGACTGGTAGTCACGGCTAGGGATGGTTTTTTATAACCATCATTTGCATCAAAAGGTTATCATGAGTCAATATTTTTTTTAAAAATTATGTGGGATTATTCTTATAGTTTTAAACTATATTGTGAAATCCCATGATAATAATTACTTGTCTTGTAACATAGACGTGACATACAATAATTAAGCATTACACTTATTCATAGTGATGTTACAATTATTATTATATACCAAGGAGATCTTTCATTGACATTTTATATGGATGAATTTCATCCTCATCTTATTAATTAAATGGAATGTATTTCTATTATTTATATTTTCATATTGATTATTCCTTATCTAATTTATTAAATTGAATGTGTTCTCAGATATTTAATTTTCCATATTTCAAATTCACATCCTTATAATTTTAATGATTTTATGGCATATTTCTTTAGATATTACCTTATCATAATAAATATACTCATTGATTCATTACTGTTTAAACTATATTAAATATTTCTGAGCATATGTGCTCACCCATAATTGTTTCCATCCCAGGAATCAACAATGTGTACTGTAAAATATATGGATGGCTATTTTATATGGGAATAATATAACCTAATAAAAAGTAATTTTTTAATTAGGTTATCCAATTGTATTATAATACACTTATGTATATCTATTTTACCATGAAAACTAAAATCATTGCTTCTTTGGTATTTTATTCATTTAAATCATGCTACTGTAATTATTTTCTTAGACAAGCTCCAGGATTTCTAGGGTTGTGGCGCTACAATACTTCCGCCACACAGATTCGTTGAATAATATATAAAGGTTATGAATACATCAACAATATATTCCCTTCCTTACCATGATGAGTGTGATATAAATGGGAATCCAAATTCTAAAGCATCTGGTCTACCACTGTCGACACTACTGACTAGCAAAGGACTTAGAGTGGATTAGCTCTATCAACAACTACTTACTGATAATACATGCCTTCATATACATCTCATACAGCCAAATCGACAACAAAAATGATATATCACCAACCTCATCTAAATAAAAGGGATTTTAGAATTACCAACCACAAGTTACTCAAAGGTATCCATTCATATCTTGGATTGGTAACTATTTTTTGTAAGAAAACATGACCAACCCCAAATGGTTATCGCATGAGCCTCCAAAATCTAACACTGATGCATAGAGAATATCATGCATGGTATGATTCTCCCTCTCATTTTGACCATTTTTTAGGATGGTATTCCATTATAATCATAATCTAGGTTCCCACTTCAATCTGATTTATTTCCTAAAAAAGATAAGTAAAATAAAGGTCTCTATATGAAACATTTTTTAATGAAACACCCTGAGGCCCCAATGCATCCTTAACACAAATATAACCAATTCATACACATTGAAACAATGAATAATTGTAATTAAATGGTATTATTTTGTCCAAATATAAATCACCACCCATATAGAGTTTCTTCCACATGTTGTATATGATAATAAAATAACTAAATTCATGGATACCTCATACAACAAATAAGTAATTATAGGTAATGGTTGAAATAAAAAAATGGTAATTTGATACCATGCATTAATATACTAACATGTATAAAACTAAAATAAAATGTCAACAACATCCCATCTCATTGTAAGACACCAGAAATGAAGATGGAAATAATGGAACTTATTGGTTATCCCAATATAAATGAACAACTGAGACTAGAGATTGTTCTACATCACAGCCATCTGAATCAATAATGGGACATCCATGTGCCCCTTAAGAAAAAATTCATCTGAAGATAAAGTCAAATCACTTGGAACCTCCCCACCATTTAAAATCTTCAAAGACTATTGTAAAATATAAATTATTGGATACTCATACCGAATAATCTTTATGTTGGATAGTTTCTACTAAACAGTATCCATTAATTCACCTAAAATGTGATCATTGTTCTATAGATGCATCTTAGATAAAATACACTTCATGGACCATTAATCCCTCGAATCTTTCTCTTCCTGCATCAGAAATTTTATGGGTAAATCATCTTCTACCACATTAAATTTTCTCTTAGTATAGACAATATCAATATTGATGACTATAATGTATTCAACAAAATGACACTAACAAAAACTCAAATAATTTAATGATAAAATGTATCATGTATATTATGGCACGAGTAGACTAAAAACTTCTTCCTAATGATATAACAATACCATATCTTCCATGCGTGTATTACTACTAATAACTATAATTCATGGATGTGTAATTTTTTTCATGTGGTTAGAGTAAAAGAAAATTATAAACCACCACATATTCATCCTACATCTTCACACACCAAAGATGCATTCATAAAGCATCATAGTAATCCACATATTCCTTCTATGGTTCTAGGAAAATCATAATATGGTATGTGGTCAAACATTACTTAATATCCCAAAAGGATACTAAATATTTTTTTCTCAACCCAATTATCTATACTTTCTAGGTAATAAGCATGATGAGGGATGAAAGATGAAATAATTTTATAAATAACCTCATCTAATAAACAAAAAGTCCCCAAAAGAATCAAATATCAAAACAAAATATTCAATGGATTTGATAACATTACTACACTAATCATCTCAGTGTCCATCAAAACCACGCATTTTGAGTTTTCATGACCTATTACCTTTATCTACTAAACACATAAGGTGATATTTGTAATATTATCCTATATTCTAATATCTAAATGGTTTCCCAAATAAATCATTAAAAAACACTCATCGACTTTTCGGTCTTTTAATTTAAATTTATTTCATCCATGAATACAACAAATAATGTGTTACGGTATTTAAGGAACACTCTATTAATGTGTTCCATGAAAAAATCTAGATAATTATTTGACATGAATGTCATGAAAACATACTATAAATGGTAATACCTTCTTCATAAATATATCTATGAATATCCACCGCTATAAAATTAACATGGTGATAACAATAATGAAAATCGACCATGCAGAATTTTTTTCCCGTAAGAAAATAAAAAAAGTTTATTATTGTGTGGAGATAGGTATTTATTCTCTATAATCACCTTATTCATCTTTATTTAATTATTTAAAAACTATAGTAATCCATAATACTTCTCAAAAAACAATAATATTGACTCCCTAGTTGAGACTCTATGTTGAATGAAGCCATGTATTCCAAATAATCTTATTGTTTCATAAATTCCCTCAACTCGGTGGGGGGATTTACGATATGAGGGAAGATATATTGGTTGGGTTCTTAGCGAATATTCATTGGTGAAGTAAACATATAATTTTGGATTAAACATTAAAAAATTAATTGGAAATTCATATCAAAACTCATATACCGAAGGAGGCAAACCTTTCCCAGACCCTTGGCCATTATCCCCATATTGAGTGATGAGATCTGAACAAATATTCAGCCCAATTTTATAAGTGGATATATAGAATGTCAAAAAATATGATCCCATTCACCCTGAAGGACATTATATCTTCCATCCGGTCCCAAAAAACAAAATCTACACTTATAAAAAATGATATGTTTCTAGAAACAAACAATCAAATCTATACAGAGGATCATTCCCATGATACCCATTTTAAAAACTAGGATTTCTCCTTCCGTTTTAACCCCTAACACGGTGACTGAACAATATAACACCTGAAATCCTAGTAATTCATCTAACTAAGTGACATCACCAAATCTGTCACATATAGCAGGAGCTTAGTAGGAATTTTCAACCAATAAAGAATATGAGTATAAATAGATGAAATATGAGATCCTATATCAAATAGTACAATTACCCTGGATTATGCAATAATAATCATACCATGAACCTCTATAGGTAATGTATCAGATTCAACTGGCTCCTAATCCATTCCATAGAGATTTCTTGAATATGCATGAGCATAATTAAGACCCATGACAGGTGGCTCCACCTTATGATTTCTTTTACCAGAAGAAGATCAGTCCCTTCTACTATAACCACCAAATGAAGAATCCTCTAACCTAAATGGTTATGACTTGGATGAAATTCCCTTTATTTACGTGAAACATATACTAACTCATTGTTGGAGTTTATCTCTAAAAAATAATGAGGAATCCTCCATCCTAAATGGTTATGACTTTGATGAAATTCCCTTGATTTATGTGGAACTTATACTAACTCGTTGTTGGAGTTTATCTCTACAAAATAACATCAAGATCCCCATAATTACACACCAATTTTAGGGCTAAAGTGGTGTTGAAAAAGTTGACCGCAAATAGACCACCAACACACAATTATGGCATAAAACTACCAAAAAATATGACACTATAGATGGAAATGGTTTGGAATAATAGCCTAAGATACCACCTCACATATTTTACTACTCATCATATTTAATCTTCTCCTCAGAATAACTAACACTGCCCTAAAAACAACTTAAACTAATCATTAAAAAACTAGAAATTCTTGAGTGTTCATTGTCCTAAATTAAAACATAGACAACCACATACGATTTGTCATCAATGTGATCATGAAAACATGGGATTGAATATCTGAATAAATTACCATTTGAAATCATTGTGATTTTGTATTTTCACAGGAAACTACCTTTAGTGTGAATTGAAAAAACTATTAAATGTAATTGGAATACAACATCATGGACCGATTATTCTGGTAGTGTTGTATAATATCCTAACATTCGGAATACAAAATGTTATCAACTAAATACTCTGAATTGAACAAGACCCTTATGTCCCCCCCCATCTCATCTACCCAGCCTGAACCACATATCCCCACCACATCTGACATTGAACTTACAAATGAAACAAACCACATTTTAGTTTCACTTCATAAGGAGAGTCACGAAATAGTAACATACACTCAATATTTTTTATAAAATCCTCTATATATTGTGTATTTGTACATCCCAAGAATGATAGAGGCATTTCCATGAAGGACTATTGTGTCTTGTCCATTGAAGGATTCTTTTAGCTACCCTAATATGAGTCTGACCTTGACTTGCTTCCAAACATAATTCTTTTATATCCCAAATCAGTTCTTCCTCTATTATATACTCAATTTATGAGGGATATATCTCTATGACCTCTTCCCATGGATATAAAAGAAGCCTCTAAGGAGAAATAATTCTACAAAAATTAATAAATGCATGAAAACCAACAATACAATATTCAATACAACACTTTGATTTTTGTTTCATGAAAATAATATCCCAAACACATCTATAGTTAAAAAATAAATTAGGACACTCTCAATAAAAATTATAACCACATCAACCCCACTTGTTGTTCATACAAAATATGCAGCCTACAAGTCCCAGCTATAGGAGAAGATAAACCAATTCAATGAAGCCCATGCTGTATAGAGGTTGGTTACAAGGTGTGTTTCCAGAAACCCCACTCACCACCAGAAATGTATGCCCAGATAGTAAAAGATCATGTCTATCAAAGTTATTCTAAATGTATTCACATATATAAAGGGATAAACCTAGATTTGATGAAATTTTTTCGTGAACCATCCTGGGATTCAATCCATCCTAACACCCACACCATCTCATGGCATGGAATGAAGGGTGTTCTCAACCCACAAGGGTCGGCAACAAGTGCTTGGGTATCATCATTTTATTTTCTTGGCTATGATTTCATCCGAGGTTAACAAACATAAAAATTTAACATGAATCAACCATAACTTGATAATAATGAAAATATCGAAATGAAATAGAAGTATATAAGTTAACCATTTTACATTGAACCAGATAACAAGGAAACAAAAATAGTGGAGGAAACAAACTAGAAAACAATAAAAACCCATCATTATACTATGGGACAACACCCTTATTCCACCCCATCAACCCCTTCTTGAAAATGAACCCTTGATATCTTTTCCACCATTTCCTTAAAAGAATATCATTCATTTAACTTGTAAAATCATAGTTTCAAATACTTACACATTAGGGTTTATATATGGTGTGACTCAATTACATATAGGATATAACCCAGGTAAAATTATTCCATTCCAAAACAATATAATACAAATCAACATACAAGTTTTAAAAATAGATTTGAAACAATTTTAATGAAAAAATTTTAGGGAAAACATTTACCAAAAATTATATGTCATCATTAAAAAGAATGTAAGGTCTATATTATATCACTAATAAGAACAAATTCAAAAGAAAACCCTGGGTAATATCCAATGGAACAACAATAGTGGGATCCTAAGAACCTCATATCTTGGTGATATGGTGTTCAAAACATGAACAACAGCTTCCTTGTGCATGATCCACTATAGGGGAATTCATCCAAAATTATAATTTCTCTAATAGTAAATATATCTTAGTTAGTGTAGTATCAACAATCTAGTTTTTAGTAACCATGCCTCGACCCTACTTATCCAACTAGAATACTAGTCCTAGTATTCCCACTATGTCACTAAGGATTCCTTTTATGCTCAATTTAATCATCTATTATCCCATAAACCACCTCTTTACAATACAAACACCAAAAAACATGAACATACATTAATAACCACCTTTTTCCACAAGTTAATCCTCTTTCAAATACACAAACCTACAAAATACATTATAGAACACACTTCACACCACCTATAAAATCTATATATAACATTGAGGATAATGAAAAATAAATAACACATGAAACCGAACAAAATTCAATTTAGAAAATAATCATTCAACTTTTAAACACTTGGATCCTTTTGAAAATACATTTTGAACGACTCATATAATCCATAAAACGCATTTATGATGCACATCAAGGATGATAAAATCATCCAATAATGCTAAATAATAGTGTCACCATCCCTATTCATGGATACTTATGGAATACAGTTGAAGGCCATAACCACACCACAAGAGTACCCTATAATGGTAAGATGATACCAAAAACATACATATTAAAATAAATGACCCAAGGTTTAAAAAATATTATGGAATCCAATTTTATGGAGATATATGAACCAAATAGATAATAATTTATAACATAATATATATGAGAACACTATCGAATAATGGGCTTACATAATGATTCCTAAAACAAGCACCTGAAATATACATGGAAAATAGATATCAAAGGGTGCAAAGAGAAAAGGGATAATTGCCAAGGGATAAAAACTACTGAGTGGGGATGAAAGGTGGTGGATTTGGGAATATATATATGGAAGTTATAAAGGTAAATTCAATAAAATTTATTGAACTGGATAGACCTCATGGTATGGCCGCAGAATTTTATAAATATTGGGGAACCTTCTACAAAATGACACGGTGGAACCACAGATTCCTAGGGAATCTAGAATTCTAGTGTGCTCGACTATACACATTAAGTAGAACCAATTTTTAGGGAATCCGATTATGTCATCACCCATTGGTCCTATAAATTGATGCAATCTGAGGTGGAGGATCTCTGATGGGAATGTGATCTGTTGTTACTAACCATTCCCAAATATTGTGGCTTTCAGGTCCAATAATAAAATCTTATTACAAATAAAACCCAGGTAATATAGTGAACCAAAATTTGAAAAAAATATATAATATAAATACCTAAAAAACAAATCATATAAGTGACATTATATATATTTAAATGTCTAAAATATGGGTTCACATTTTTTAAAAAAATTTATAGGTGGACCACTCTCCTCACATATAAAAGGACACCAACTATCCACTAGGATTGACACCATGACATGATTTTTGGGTGTGAAATCAAAAATAAAAATATCTTCTAATTATCCGTAATCATATTCTATAATCCATTGTTTGGTTATAAATCAAAATTAATAAGGATTTTTTGGAATCATAAAGGGGATACCCTCAGAACAAACCAAATCTGTCAATGTGAATTTTTTTTTTTTTTTCACCTACCCTGCAAAAATTATTATTAAAAAATAAATATATAATAAAATATTTTATATATATACTAATATGTATATATGTTAAGTTCATGTTAAATAAAAATCTTCATTTCCATCAAAATGGTTATAAAATCACTATTCTTTTGTACAATAGACTACCACATCATGAACCAATGTCATTCTTCATTCCATTACCTCATCTAAGGGTTGGTAATAATAAATGATATAAAGTATATATATGATATATATAAAATAATTCTATTTATATAGTCTTTATATCCTATAAAAATTTGTTACTATTAATTATATAAGTGTTATGATGATGTTACATGTGTGTACAGCGGACTACAGCCCCAAAAAGCGATGATATCCATCATTCCGCAACTTATACGATAGAAGGTCAAAAGGTTAAATATAATGAATATATATTATGTATATGAAATAATTATTATATAAATAAAATATTTATCATTATTATACAACAATATATCATTTTATTTCTTAAACTGAAATATAGTAACACATTTGTTTACATAAGGACTACATCCTTCATGAAGTGATAAGACACTTGTTACATCCCAACAACTTAGTGTATGACATATGTATGTATATTAAAGGAAATAGTATGGATTTTATATATAAATATTATTTTATAACGTTAAATTATTTCATGACAACTTTTCATAGTGAATGTTGAAAAATTGGGATCTTGTTCATGTGTATGTATGTCCCACTATCTCGCCGATTATAAAGTACTTCATTCGTCAATATTGTATTTCCTGACTACTCATTGATTTAAAATATATTGGTAAATATAAAAAATATTTAATGATTATTATTATGTATATTATAAAAATATATAATATTCTCAAGAATGATATCATTCAGGACAAAATTTATATGAGAAAACAAGAAAATTGACACTTGAAAAATTAACAATAACTAATATTTATTAATAAATGGGTGATAATTTGTTATAGAAGGATAATTTATACTAATATAAATATTAATATGGTTTTTTAAAATATGAAAACCTTTTTATGAAAAATATACTTGAATATAAATAAAAATAAATCTTACAGATGTTTGAGGTAAGGGACAACATCTCAATTTTTCATTATTGATTAATATTATATTATAATACACCTTACATTTATTTGGTAAATATAATACCCATTAATAAGTAATATAATTCATAATTCACAATTAATGTTATTTTATGTTTCAAAATTAATTATTTCATTCCATAGTATTTGACATGAAAATTTCAAACAGTTAAAAGTATTGAATTATCATACATTCATTTTTAATTGTTAATATTCTATAAAAATAACAGTTTTTGATCATTTTCCAAAGGAAATGAAATTTATATTTAATTTATTAGTTATTTTATGATGGGTATGATCATTCCATCAATATTATTCTATTTTTACATATGGTTTTTACTTTTAATGTTATATAATTAACTCGGGATATATTGATAAATCTATATCCATTCCTCATACTATATATTTAGTGTTGAGGAATATGTATTAATGAATTAAATTGATTAATTTATATGTGAGAATTGATTTGGACCTAAATCTTATGGTGGTACCATTATTATATATATCTTTAAGACATGTGCTTGATCTAACGGAACAAATTTGTTGACAATATTTAGCAGGATTATAAATGTAGTTATAAGATATCTTGTGAAATTAATAGATACTATAGGTATCATAATTCTTGAGATCATATAATCTTTTTAATAATATTTCCCATTAGTGAGAATTAATTGATTATTAATATCCATGTTATTTACAAAATGATAATATACATTTATGTATTATATTATGAGATTACTGATTAAATGGAAAGATTGTTTAGTAAAACACAATGTCATATTGATTATTATTTAATAATTAATGATATCATCCTATGTATATAACCCTTATCTAGTATTTGAACACACCAATATTTTGTTTCATTTCCATAGAATATGAGGAGGATATCATTGAATGAGTATTAAATGATGTTTTTAATTTTCTATTGGTATGTATTCAATTTTGTTTCCTATTACAAATGTGTAATGGGTATAATGTATATATCTAGTCCACAAAAAATGATAAATTGATTTTAAATTAATGAACTTTCCATTTTTATCATTCCCTATTTAATAAAGTAAGGAATTGGATCTGGGATACAATGATCAAGGTTATTGTAGTAGGCATCAAAGGATGTTTTGTTGAAATAATAGAAACTAAATAATGTAAAACATACATTATAAAATAGAACACTATGTCATAATTGGAGGTTATGTATAGAAGAATATCCTAATGTTAATTTTTGGAAGATATTATGTGCGATTTTATACAAAATACACACCTTTACAGATACTAAAAAATGTTGTGGTTCTAGAATAGTGTTAATTAGATGTAACAGCTTCTATTAGAGGAAATTGGTATTGAACTAATCATCACATTTTTCAAAAAAATTGTCCTTACTAGGCATATGGTTTTAAAATACTAAAGGTCAAGCCTATGAAAATTATAATTATATATATAACACATTAAAAGGTTAGAGAAATAAATATATCCATAAAAAATCATGTTTATGATTCTATTATTAGTAATTCATGACTAGTGATACATTGTATTTCTAATAATCAATTATGATTTACAATTAAAAATTTTATGAACTAATCTAGTATCTAACATTGATGAGAAATAGTGTCTGATTATAAGAAGGGTATCAATACTCATTGCTGTTATAGAGATTTCCCAACTAAGGAAGCCAATACAACTGGTATTGGTACTAAGAATAATATTGTCATATTAGTGATGCGTAATCAGGTTATGGAAGATAATAATTTATATATAGAGATAAATATTCCACAATGATATTTTCATATGTTAGAACATATCATATGACTGTGGGAAACTTATTTTTGGGGGACATCTAATCCAATGGTAGATGAGAAATTAATTTATTATCTGGATAATATGTTTATGGTATCATCATATAGTGAATAGTTGAAGTTTACACTTGTATTGTATTTTCCTATAATATATTTAGATTAATGGAATACATTGATACAAATTATAAGGCAGGGAGAGAAAATAGAAGTCATGGAATGTAATGCTTCTAACGAAAATTCATTGACAATTATTTCCCACAGGAAAATAGAAAAAAATGAATAGATTGATAATCAAGAAAAAGAAGAAAGTAAAAAAGAATGCATTGTTGAGTATGATGATACCCTTACATTGATTTGTTGGTATCCTACTTATTAATTATGAAACATAGAGTAAATGATTGTCCATTTATTTTAATGATTTTAAAAAAGATTTCAAAGGGAACAATTATCCCAAATGTTATCATCATATAAGGATGTAATATATTTTTTGTATAATGATAAATAGAGAATTTAAAAATTCATATATAATTGAAGGAACAAAATAGATGAATAGGATTGCAAATAAATTGATAAATAAGGGGATGAATGTAATTTAGGATTTTCACAAATGTGATAATTATGGATGGAATCATAGTGGTACATGATTAAATGGATTTATATTTTATACATGTTTAGAAAAAATACCACCTTTTTCATGATTTCTAAGATAGGAAATAGGATTCCAATCCTTAATGATTAAACTATAATGTGATGGGGCATCATACAAATAAATTTCCCATATTATAATGGAATATACCTTAGAAGTAGAAAGGGATCAACACAATTATTATGCTATTTTTACAACCTATAGGGAATGAATATAGTTGAATTGTATTTAGATTAGTTTAATATTTTGTAATAGTAATTTATCAACAATATTATCATTATAAAAATTAGGATATGTTTATGGATAGCATGAGAGTAATATTTCATAATGGATTTTATAACATATGTTGAATAATAATGATGGCCAAAGAAATGTGATTTAGTGAAAAGTAAAAACTATTTAAAAACACACAATTAAGAAAGGATAAAACTTAATATGTTTTTAAATCTTAGATAATAATGATATTTTCATGTTATAGTGTTGGTGACCACGAAATATGTTTGTGATTTAATGATTTATATTATAGTTTATAGAGTTTACTATATATTTGGAACAATGGAATATATTAAACTACATGATATTTTATCATTGTAAGAATTAATTTTTTAACTAAATATTTATGTGGTTCATGTTATTCACATATTTTTATTGGGATATTAAGATCCATTTTATATTGTTTGTGGAATATAATGATGATTTATTTACCTTCCTTATAAATTTGGATATACATATTTTTGATGAGTCATATCAAAAAATATTTATGGAATGCATCAATGTTAACTTTAGGTGTCATTGGATGACTTTTTATAACTTCTTAGGATTTAGTAATGAAAAGTGAAATATTAGTTATTGTATAATGGATATCAAGATCTATAAAAAGTAATTTTTAGTCCATAAAAATAAATATTTACTTTTTTATATTAATTTTATTGACCTATTTATTTTAATGGTCATCAAATAATGATTAAATTGATATTAATAAAATTATTGTTTCTATATAAGTTATGTATATTATGAGATAGGTGAAAAAAATTATATGTATGAGTCACCATTAATAATCTCACATCGAAAGAAATCACAATGACATGATATCGTACCTTTGGACTGAAAAATTTACAACATCTATGAAACTTTTAGTATAAACGCAATCAGGATGGCATGCCACCAGTACGAAAAATTGGATATGTACATGATACCACTAGATGAAGCACAACCCAAGTAAAAATGCCAACCTAGAGAGTATTTTCTATGTTCATGTCACATTCACATCCACACCGCTAGAATAGACACCGCTAGTTGACACATCACTAGTATAATAAAAAAATTTCTACGTCTAAGACACCATATGTATCATACTGCTAGAACAACATACTGCAAGAGAAAGAAACCATCAGATCTTGATACACCTCTAGTCTCATACACCACCATATTTATATAAATTTATCATTATGATGTAAATTAATTTAATATATATATTAATATAGTTTTATCATATCTATAATTTTTAATATTTTATCTTAAATTAATGACATGATGAATTGAAGGGAGAATCGGAATGTGTATTATATGGATAATTTTAATCTCTATATTATCATTTTTGGTGGTGGTAAGAGTATGTCATGGTCCCTTGTTCAAAATAGATGCAATACTGGATGAAGTAGATCGATAAAAATAAGGAATCTTGAACAATATATGAATAGCTAGATCTGAACCTAGATGCAAATAAAAAGATATCTCCAATCAAAAACACAATTATGGGATGATTAATTATATCATTACATTCAGTGCTTTCCTCTAGTTAATGAACAATATTCTACAACACTAAATATTATATAATAATTCAACAAAACAGGACTCAAGATTCACGGAAGAATATACTCAAGAGACAGAAGCTTCATTACAACAAACAAATCGTTTCTAAACACAATAAATTTAGATTGATATGCTATGTTTAATTTTATTACATTTTGTGTAGTTTGTTTTGTACTATATTTTATATATTCACACTGTCTGTTTTACAAATATACAATGATATATTCCCATTTTTCATAAACATTTAATCCAAGGGATAACAATGTTATTATTCCTTTTGAGGAATTTTTATTTCTATTTCGATATATAACAAAGGAAGACATCATCCGTGACCTAGATAGTTGTATATAATGTTATATTCCAATCCATTTTTTGGATCATCTTGTTTATATTATTTAAATTTCAATGTGGTTGGTGATAACCGAGCTGGGAGGACTACATATCAAAATTTTATTGATACTATTATATTAAATCTTATCATTTTGTTCTATAATTGGTTTTACATTATAACATCATTAAAACTAGAAAAAATTTCAACTAAAAATGAATTATATAGTTTTATAGTTTCTCGTAATTTTTTCGTATATTATTATGATAAATTAAACTAATTTCCATGGATCAAATAATATTTAATATTATTGATCTGAGATTTAATCTATATATAGAGAATTATTTATTAATATTTAGAACTATTTCATAATAAATATTTTGATAAACAAGGATGTATTTAAACATTTCAGGGAATTAAAAATAATCCACAGTAGATAGAAATTTTGATTGGGTACCCAATTTACCCCCTTGAGATACTCACTCTGAAAAACATTAGATATCAAAGGGATTTTTTGGTATTAATGTTCTGAAATTATTTTTTATTGTAATTTTATTTAATCCATAACCATCTTAATTTCTATTATAACAAAATTTATTTCTTTAATTGATAATAATCATGAAGTATTTTGTAATAATAGACCTCCTTTCATTAATAGTATAAATTATTCCCAATGGGAATGTAAGATGATAATTCATATAGAGAGCATGTGTTTTTCCATTTGGTCTACTATTGAATATTAGTACATTATTCATGACATTTCAAGAAGTTCTTGGAATGATGTTACTCAGCTTGTATTAAAAATAATTATAAACATAGAATTCCCTATATTGTGAACTAAGAGTTGAATTTTTTATTATGACTTATGAATGTAAAATTTTATAGGAAATATGGGGTAATTTCTATATTTCCCATGATAGACCATCAAATGTAAAAGAGGTGAGTCTTAATAGTCATACTATTTTGTATGATTAATTTAAAATGAAGACCAATGAACACTTTTTTTATATTTACATCATGTTCAATGAGACTATCAATAAAATGATATCACATGGAAATCCTATATCAGAGATAGACTAGATTATGCGACTACTTAGGAACCAATAAAAAAGATATAGAGGAACATCATTTTCAATCAGTGAATCACGAGACATATGCAAGCTTCCTATAAAGGAGACGATTGGTTAACTTATGTTGTAAGAAGATGAATTAAAAGTAAATCATGAAGAATATGTGGAGCCTAAAAGAAGTTCATTATCTTTCAAAACTAATACCTCAAAAAATTGGAAATTGACAAATAGAAATTACTCACTACTATTTTCAGTGATAGTGAATCACTTCGTGATAGTGATGTGGAGATGGCTCCCCTAGCTAGAATATTGAAGATATTTAATAAAAAGGAAAATAACATTAAAAATTAAAAATATAATGGGAATTATGATAATATAATAAATTTAAATATTGTTTTTGTGAAGAATGATGATAAAAAATAATTTTTCTTATATTAATGTAATAAGAAACAAAACAAAAAATCATGTTGTAAAAAACATAGGTACAAAAATAAATATGAGGATAAGGACTGGAGATATAATAACAAACCATGAAATAATCATGGAGTTCATCAAATTATAGATCCAGTGACACTGATGAATCACCTGAAGTGAAGCAAGATAAATAAAATATGTGTTTTCTGACCAATTTTAGCAACATTACAGTTTTACTAACTTTTCTCAATATTTGAAATATGCATAATTCATATGATTCTGAAAATGAATGACATAATTATTAATTTTTTTCAAATGAATAATTATTTGAATACTACATCATTATATATGATACCTTTATTAAGATTAAATATAAATATTATGTTTTAAAAAAACAATATGATTTATCTTCATATATAAAATCATTATTGTTTATCGAAAATGATATAAATAAAATATTTATCAAATAAAATAAAGATCTTATGTTTTCTATTGTAGAACTAAAGAAAGGTCATGAAAATATTACTAATGGTAGAGACAGTCACATACGATATTGGAATTCAAGCTAAATCAAACTATTTTAGGGGAATTAGATATCAAATTGGATAGAGAAAAATTACAAAAATTACAAATTTCATAAACCCATACCTAAACTTTTTCCTTCCGATCCTTTTTTAAAATGTCTTAATTATTTTCAAGAAGTCTACAATCTATTTATTAGAATCTCAAGATGAAATTTATAGTTCCCAAAGTACTAATTTCAAACATTTCTATACCAAATTTGATCTCGGTATAAAAAAATACATTATATAATTTTTTATATGAAATATACTTGAAGGCCTCTAGTAGAAGTCTATGGTACATGGACAACAATTGTTAAAGTTATATGATAAGAGATTATTCGTTCTTCAAGAGCATTATAAGGGTTAATGGCGTACACATCACATTTGTAGAAAATTCCAAAGGAAAAAATCATCAGCCTAGGATAGATTGGTAACATAAAGTAATTTTTTATTTCTAAATATATATGGTTATGGTTTAAAATATTATATTCTGATAATTTCAAAATTATGTGATGATGGTATTTATGTTATGTTTGAGAATTAATTGGAAATTTTTTTGATTCTAAAATTATTATATTTTTTAATACTTTGATAAATGATAATTTCGATAGTATTGATTAAAATACTCTAGATTCAAAAATTGTATCATTATTTAGTTCCTTTTACAAGGATTAATCTGTTTTTCATAAGTGATTGAGACACAGAAATTTTCACTGACATGGGAAGCTAACTAGAAAATCGTATGTTAGTAATCTTGATAAGCTAGAGTTTACAACTGATAATATTAGTTACTCCTATGAAAAAGGGAAACAGTAAAAATAATATATTAAATCAATGAAATCAGATTCAACCACTCATGTTGGATCACATAGATCAATTTGGGCAATCAATAATGTAAAGTCCTATCAAGAAGCACTATATTTATGTTTGTGTATATGAATTCATAGATATATACATGGGTATACATTCTAGCTCCCAAATGTGATGAAAAATATTTATTGCCATGTATGAAATTTATATAGAAAATATTAGTGGGCATAGGATTACGTCCTTCAGAAGATTCCATGTTCATGATTATGATAATCGTTCTATTGAATCTTTTTTTCGCACCAAATGGATTCACTCATTATTTCTCTACACCATTGACACCATAGCATAAGAGAGTCGTTAAAAAGGAAAATTGGACAGTACAAGAGAAATATTGGGCCCTATTAGATTAGTATGAACTACCAATATATTATTTGTATGGTGCTCTCAATACATCATGTTAAATAATAATAACTAGTTTAATTTAACCTATTCTTAAGAGTACACCTTAGTGTCTATGGAAAAATTGGAATACTATGTTTAATTAATTTTCATTTTTGTGTTTCACTGTTTTGTTTATTAATACAAATGATATTACAGAAAATTTATCTTATAACAGTGAGGAAGGAATCTTACTTAGAAATTCAATATATAGAAATGACTATATAGTGTTATATATGAAAAACAAAAACTGTGGAAGAATCAAATAATGTTAAATTGATTGAAATTGGTCCACATGTGGCTAATACCTCAGTAAAAATAAGTGGTTATGATTTATCATCTCTGAAAATAAATTCCAATCCCTTATATTCTACTATAAACCTAAATGAAAAATCATCCAACGATGAACAATATCCATATTGTCAAGAACCCGAACATTAAAATATATATGTTACAAGTCCCTCTTTCTATCAAAATATTTGAACTATTAAATATAATACTTTATAACTTGTTGTATGTGATCTAGATAAATGATCAAATATTATACCATCTATTATAAATAAGTATGAAGTTAAATTTTTCATGTATTTGTATAAAACTAAGAACACTAATGAATATATTAAAGAAGAAAGACTGGCAATATAAATGAAAGAAGAAGTAAAAAAATTTGAATAAAAAATGTGTGGTAACATGTATATATACACAAGGACACATTGAATATTTGAACAAAATCTATATATTGGAAGAATATTGATAAGTCATACATTACTATTAAAAACAAGGGAAGAATTGTTTTGTTAACTTATAGTCAAGTATAAGGAATTGACTATGAGGAAACATTTTAACAGATAACTATAAATGAGTACAATTGATTCCTTCATTCTTTTTCATATCATCTAGATTTCATTCATTAACAAATCGATGAAAATAGAATATTCTAATATTGTTTTTAAGCGATTTTTTTAAAATAACCCTTTGTTTTCACAATTTTTATTTTCAAAATCCATTTATTTATGTTAGGTATAACATTACATGGTTAAAAACACACTCTAAAAGAATTATATAACAGAATTAGAAATTTATTGATTAGAATAGGATTTTAAAAAGTAATAGATATTCCAATCCTTTTCATAAAAAACATTTGAAAATATTGTTTGTGGTCCAAATATATATTGATGATATTATTTTTGGATCTTCATGAAATTATTTTTGTACAAATTATTAATAAGTGTTCAGAAATGATTTTGAATTGATTTTAATAGATGAACTCAAATTCATTCCCTATTTTTACATAATTAAAAACAATGAGGGGATTATTTTAAAAAATTTATGTATACTACAAATATATTAAAATGATTTGTAATGGATTGAACTAAATTTAGTGATACTCTTTTGAGTACCCCTCGTAAATTGGATCTAAAAGAAGTCGTGAAACTATTGTATCACATGTTAAAGAAGTATGATTGATAGTCTTCTATACTTTACTATGATCCAACTAGAAATTATGTATAGTGTGTATATGTGAGCTTATTTTAATGCAATCCAAAATGAGTGACATTTAAATTCTACTAAAATAATTTTTAAATACATAATGAATAAATTAATTTAATACTATTTTAATCTTGAGGAAATTGATTTTCTTTAGTAATTTATTCATATGATGCTTTTTTGGATGTATTTTAGATAGATAAAGAACCCCTAGAACATGTAACTTTTATTCAAGTAACTAGTTTCTTGGTTTACTAAGAAGAAACATTATATATCATTATATTATACTATGGGTGAATGGATAGCTTCCAGAATTTGTTGTACTCAATTTTTTTGGTTGAAACACACACTACAAGACTATTAGTATTAATTCTATCATATCCCTATAAACTGTGAAATGAGAAGTGATAGTATCATTTCCATATATCTGGTTTCATATTCTATGTAATCCCTATTGATATAGCAAATCTCTTGTTGAAAGATAATTATCAAAAAGGTTATATCATCATTGGATTTATTATTATAGATAATTAGTTTGCTAATATTTTGACATGGATTTGAATTATGAGTGAATTATGTATGTCAAATAGGTGTTAGTAATTATATATATTTGTTAAGTATAATTTTAGGTAACAAACTAGTGTGGTTGAAAAATAGTTGTGGTATCATGTCATTGGATTTTCATACCGAAAGATTGTGTTGTTTTTGACTTGTCATGTTGTTGTCTTGTTATACCACCGACTTAACGCACCATTAGATTTATGCCTTTGGGAATTTTTTTGTGTCCTGGTATTTGGAACAGCTGATTTAGTTTATTCTTCGTTATGTTATTTCAATATCATGATTCATGTTTTCTTCCAATTTTTATTTTTTGAATTTATTTATATAATTTAAATTTCATTTATATAATACATCAAAACCCTTATGATATGAATAAAAAATTATCAATATTCCCATCAAATAATGATCCCCTTACAATATTCATGGATTGTTCTTTCTGGAATGTAGTGAATCCCTTTTCTTCCAATATATCAATCCTTTTTCTTACCCTAGATCCTGGTTTATGAAGTAGTATTCATGCCAGGACTAAAGGGTGTTTCTCAGTCTTCACCTTGTAAGTCAATATCATTAAATAAGCAGGAGACCGAAATGATTTTACCATCTCCTTTCACACTATGTATTCATAAAAATTATAATATAGTTGTTACAGATGAATTGAACGTTGAATAGAATTCGATATTTTCTATAATCTCTCTACTATTCAATTCACCCCATATTCATGGACAATAATTGTGGTTCTTATCAAGTTGGATACCATTATACAGGATGTTGTTTTATAAATTCTATTAGGATTTAGAGTTTTCATTTGACCAAAATGTTTCCGAATAGATCTAAATTAGAGTCACATGGAACCTATTTGTTTTTTAATTGAGTAAATTTTATAAAAAATTCAATTTCAACAATGAAAGAATATATATGTATTAAAAAGGTATTATTTCGTATAATAGTGAGTTGTATGTATATGAAGAGTATTTGGAATAATTGATAGGAAATAGCATAACCAGAAGCCCAATTACATCAGATCTTGATGGAGATTATTGGACACACTTTATGTTTTTTGAATCAGATGTCATTTTCATGAATGGGTGATTTCAAAACCCAAGGGTTCTTTGATTTTTAACATTATTATCATATGAATTTTGGTAGTAAGATAAATTAATGTAGATCATTCATAGTGAACAAGTGTGATATGATGAAGCCATCCTAATGATCCAACTCTTGGATCTACCCAATGATTATCTCTTCCAGGTTATAGGCCAAGGGCCCATTAGTTATGGAATAAGATATAGTTATAGAATTTGATGGACTCTTAATTAAATTTATAACTTTTTTAGGATGAATATTAGTTGGAACCCATATGAGAAACCCTAGGATGGTCATTCTGAGAAGTTATATACTAATTTTAGTTCATTTTATAGTCCTTACAGATAATGTTATAATGTTGATCCATGTTTGGATCATCATGAGGATGTAGAATACTCTGATGAGGATGAATAGAAATTTTCCCCAAAATAAAATTAAATGGAACCTTCTATTAAGGATGCGGGTCATTCGAATTTGTCCCCCAAATATAATAACAGTAATTTTGGAGCTCCTACCAAGCTCATGGACTTATAACAAGGAAAAATATAATTAAAATATAAGAAGATGAGACTGAGATATATGTTAAGTGTAATATATGAATTCCAATTCTTTCGAAGTTGATGATAAAAATGAAAATAGTATTGATGATGAGGAAAATTAAAATAAGGTAATTGGTAATGGAAATAAAAGTGATGATGTTTTTGGCAGTGGTGATAGTGTATCTGAACATAATATTGAATGTAGATGAATTAATAGGTAATATATTAAAATATATATAGTGATTTGGGATTCACTTATTAAGGGGTATAATTCTCTATCAATGTAGATATTTTATGATGTTGTTTTACTTGATGATGTTGGCATCGTATCTATTTCTACTAGTCGAGGAGTGTCAAATTATGATGTTATGGAACAATTGATAGTGAATGAAACTATTTAAGAACATGTAGTGGAGCAAGAGAAGATAGAGAAGCGTTCTTCTGATAAATGAAGTGGTATTCAGTTAGTAAATTTTGATCCTGATAAGCCTCCATTGGATAGTCTTATGAATGTGTGATATACTATTGAAGGACAAAGAAAATATGCTTAGATAACAGGAGAACCATTTTCTAACAAACAGAATAAGTATGAACCTGGTAATTCTACTAGTATTGAACACTACTCTACAACCCAAAGTTCATAGGAATAGAGAAATCTTGTGGTTTTAGTTGTACTTCTATTGTGGTACCTCATACCACTAAATCCATTTGAGTTGTCTTTCTAGATCAATGGATTGATCCTATGGAAGATGTATAGAAAATTTACTCTAGTATTGTAAGGAGTCCACCAGAAATTGGAGGACCTATGTTTTGAGATTAATTAGATCCCAAGGTATGTTTTATAGAGTAGGTTAACATTAACAGATTTCTTGAAAAGATTTATTTTGTAAGAAGTCCTACAACTAAACCTATTCTAACACCTTTTTTGTTCTAGTTGATGTAGACAGTAATGGTTGAATAGATTATTTTATCAAAATGATTATTTTTTATATTTCATAAATGTTAATGAATTTACTTACTCGAATGAATTTCATATGTGATACTTATTCATGATATACTTTCAAGTTTGTTATTCACCATATCCAACCAAACATGAGGCTTCACATATGATAAGTTGATATTGTGAATAGGACACATAGAATTGAGTAATACTTTATCAATTATATGCTTGATTAATTGAAGTAAAAATTTATTTATTCTATTGAGGTAATCCTTAATAATGGTCGGAATACATATTCAAATTCATCTACTCCTTCTTCTCTGCTATAGAATGTTAATCTGATAAATAATGTTGTCAAGGATTTTCTGAGAGATACATCAGCTAGTTCTTAAAGTAGTGTCTCATATCATCACTAGGATACCATGATCAGAATGATATATAATTCTAATCATGTCCTATTATTATGTAGAGACCATATTTTTCCCATTTAAGAAATTAAAAACATTCTAGGATTGTTACAGAGTAAAGTGCTGAGACGGAGTGCAATTCTGAGTCCTAGTGTGCGCTATATTAATTTTATAAAAATTAATTATCATTTATAAAATGGATGCAATTGAAATTTGATAGCACTTAAAAAAAATCAATGATCAAAAATTCAATGGAATGGTTTATTTTGTAACATGTTGTTTACTCTAGGTTGGTAATAACCAATGTCGGTGAGCGACGTAAATGGAAAACTCCACCTATTGGAAAATTTTTAAACATAATAATTAAACATAATTATTTTATCTCTAATTCAATTTCAATTAACAATCTAATTAGGACTCAAATGAAAATATTAGACCACCATCGATTTTGGAATGTCATGTTTTTCTTTATCATGACATATAATTATGGGGCATATGAATTTCAGATTCTCGCTGAGAGGAGCACCTATAAATTATTTTAAGGATTTGGGATTATGGATATCCCTAATACCTTATCTCTCTACTAATTCTCTGTATTTACTCTCCCTCTCTCTCTCTCCCAATCGTTCTTCATTGGAGCGAGGAAAACGCTCAATAGAATCCTCAACAAATAGAATAAGGATCGTAGTGGACACATCGACAATGATGGACAAATAGATCGAGGAATGATTCTTCAATTTCGTTATCTATTTGATGTTTTATTCAAAAACTATTATCATTTTTAATTGTGTCTTCACATTTATTATCAATCATCAATGTACATACTTTCACGGTCATCAATACTTGTTTTAATCGTGTTATTTTATCCAAAGTCCATCAATTCTCTATAGATATTCATCACCCATTTCTAGGCTTGTTAACCCACCATTGGATCATTGATCAGAGTTCGGCATTATGATGGAATTGTCATAGGGATCACTGATCAGTTATTGAATTTTAAATCTGGAATACATTGGTGGTATAATGACCCATACTTTACATACATTGTTAATACTTCAAAATTGAAGCATACTTATTACAACATATAACAAAACCAAGAAAGTACCGAATAGGTATAGTGTCTTTAGAAACTAGAAAGCATAAACAACTGGTTCATAAAGCATCTACATTGCCTCCCATTTATTTCATCATATCTAGAGTCCCTTTTTGGCATATTCTACTTAATAACCTTCTTCCTGACCTGGGGAAAGAAAACATACAAAAGGGTGAGCTCAAATGCTCAGTAAGGGTAAACAAAAGAAATATTAATCACATCATATACATAAGCACATAACTTTTGGAAATCATAACCTGCAAAAGATATCATAATTTCATAACATGGGATAAATCATGGCAGTGAAATGTAATCACAATAATCATAACTTAAAACATGAATCATTGTGTCATACACACACAATCATAGAGAATCGTTTTGTATTAGTCAAGACTCATTGCCAAGACTATCTTAGTGGACAATGTCTACTTTTTAACCGAGTTACCCTCGTTTCAGTCCTCTTTCACTAAACCGGTATAACCTACCGTTCCAGCCATGTATATCTCATGAGATATAATATCTTTATCCAATTCATTGGAGGGAGATATAGTTCCCACCCATCTCATAATGATAACATTCTTATGTGTGCAACAAAATACTAAATAATACATCATTGCACAACCCACGTAATAAAAATGGGAATCTTAAACATCATGGAATCATGAAACAATTCATATAAGATAAAGGAATTCATAAAAATATAATTCCATCACAACATAATCAAATCAATAGGGATAAAAACAGAACCCTTTATTATCTTAGATGGAAAATAACTTTGATAAAACACTTGAACTCCATTCTTGAGGAAAATATCCTTTCTGCTTTAAAAACACTTTTCCTTTCTTAACATGTCCTACAATTATAAACTAAATGAAGTTGATTAAAAATAAACATGAAAATTTTTAAAGGATGATTCTTGGAAATAATGTTTTAAAAATCCATTCATGCAGTATAAGTTAAGAAAAACATTCTTCGTACTTTCGTCGGAAAATTCAAAAAGTACCTCGTACGAAAAACGACAAAAGATTCCTTCTCATATCTTTTACTAAAAACTCACCAAAGGGAAAAAATGGATTTAAAAAATTGTAGGTGTATGGAAATAATATTACATATTTAGGAAACATGGATGTGGATGATAAAATACACCCAGTAAATACCAAAGTATAAACAATCTCGGATAAAAATGAGATTGTGATATTTCCATTACCTTAGGTCCAATTTTCTTTATAAGTGTCTGAACCTCCTGTATAATGATTGAAATAATGTTATTGACTTATTCCATAATCATACATATTTTTATGATATCATATATGGTCATATTCTTAGCTTCCCAGTAGTAATATTTCATTGCTACTTGTTACTCAGGTGTTTATAACTTTTTGTTCTTATGCGTGTCTTGTCGAATAAATTCTTATTATTCTATTTAGGTTATAGATACCTCATTTCCATAATGGTATTAGTTTAATATATATCATATTCATTCATTCAATTCATTTATATAATCATTATTAAATGAAGATCATGTAGAACGAGTCGCATCACATCGTGGAGACGGTATTCCGTACGTACGCACGAGTGATGATATCGTTCCTATGATCGTGGAATTGTATTGGAGTGTATGTATACTATTTAAGAATCAGTATTACATTATAATAGTAATATATAGTAATTATTTACACCATTATACCCATCCAAGTAAGGTGGTGGTGGAAAATAGATTACACCACGGCGTGGAGACGGTATTCCGTACGTATGCACGCGCGATGATTTCTTTTTACGTAGGATGGATAGATGGTGAAATAGGTTTCTTTCATACATATAATAACATATCAGTATATGAGTGATACTGATGTTATTACTTCATAATGAAACAACTAAAGAAGAAGAAGTGGAAGAAGAAATAAAGATGAATGAATCGGTAACGGACATTACCTCTTCGTTGAAGTGCTTCTTTGAGACCTTCTTTTAAGGCACTAAAATTGGACTTTGAAGAAGACCGGTACCTCTAACATGTCTCTAGGGAAGTGGAGAGGAGGAATTGGCAGGGGTTGGCCGAGCTTGAAGGCTCAATGTGGTGTGAGGAAGAGGGGGAGGAGGTGCCCTTTTATAAGGGAGGAGAGGGTCACCTTTGGAATAACTACAAATATTATTTTATTATAAAGTCATGTTCAGTTTTAAATAGCTCAAAATATATTTATTTAGAGGCAATGGTTGGGATGGGTTGAAATCCTCTCATCCAATTGAATTTAGACAAGTTAATGGTTCCTATTTTAACCTTATCATTTAAATTTAACATTAAGTTAAATAATTTTACTTTTACTGTGTCTTCTTGTGTTCTTATAATATAAGGTTAATAAACTTATTATATCAAGCAAAACGAACCCCAAGTTGTTTAATATTAATATATATAACCTTATCTAAGTCATTTGGAAGAACCTTATATTTTAAGGAATAAAATAACAATTACTAATATAATATTTGTTTTAAAAACTATTTTATGTCAATTTTTACTCTATTTAGTAATTGATTTTTGTGAAAATAATAACAAAATGATTAGTTCGAACAAAGTTAAATAAATCAACAATAAAATCTCATATTATCCTAGAAAATTAGTGGAATTCATAAAAATTCTCAAATTACATTTATTTTGGTGTTTATAACATCTATTATGTCAATATTTCATTAATAAGATAATTACTGCATCATCTTTGTGTCATACATAAATTAAATTATTTAATGTCTAAAAATTACAAATAAAATACCCTTATGTAGGAAATCTATTTATCATTCTAATGAATATTTATAGTCGAATTTATATTATGTATAACCGCATATTAAAAAGTATTTACTTATTATACATTTGATTTTAACTATTTTAACCCTTCTTTAAATAAATTAATAATAAATGTCCTAATCTAATCCAAGTGGGCCTAAATGGTCATATTTTATTCCTAAGTTTGTTTTTGGTATAATTACACTTGTCCAATAGAATTTGGACATGTGTTATGGTAATAATAATATCATCTTTACCCTTAATTACCATATTTACTTTTAACCATGGTAAAAAAAATTAAAAAGTTACTATTCACCAAAAAATTATTTTCATCTCATTGAACCACATTTTACTTACTAAAATCAACCGTGTCTCTCGGATTTTTTACATTACACTAACAGAAGCGGTAAAATTACATTTTATGAAAAATTCAGTTTTTTAACTACCACTTAGGGGTTTCACTATTCATCAAAAATTAAAAGTTTTCAGAAAAATACCAAAATTTTACCCTAGGCTAATTTTGATATTCTGAATCGAAAAATGAAGTCCATTTTGAAAAATAAAATTTATAAAATTTCAAAAAGTGGTTATTACTATCCATAACGGCTAGTTTTAATAATATTTTAATAGCATATCATTGTTTAGTGAAACACGGTATTGCGTACGACGCAAGCTATCGAGGAAGGTTGTGATTTCGTGTAAATCAATCCAAGCAAGTGTTGTGTAGAAAAAGATTCCTTTGATGATTTATATAACATAAAAGTCCCGGGTGTTACATTCTACCCCCTTAAAATGAATTTCGACCTCAATATTCGTCACTTTGTAACAAACGGATGAGGATACCTCTCCCTCATCATATCCTCAAGTTCCCATGTATATTCTTCTAATTGGTGGTTCCTCCATAATACTTTCACCAATCGAGTGGTCTTGTTTCATATGACTTTTTCTCTACGATCCAGAATCTCTATTGATTGTTCTTCATAAGAAAGATCTTGCTCCAGCGGTAAGACTTATGAGCTGAGTACATGTGAAGGATCAGGTATGTACTTTCTCAGGAGAGATACATGGAACACATCGTAAACTTAATAGAGATTCAGTGGAAGCGCCATTCGGTAAGCTACCTTCCCAACACGATCCAGTATTGCGAAAGGACCGATATATCTAGGGCTCAACTTCCCCTTCTTTCCAATTCTCATAACCCTCTTCCAGGGAGATATTCGTAAGAACACTTTATCACCCACTTCAAACTCTAGGTCTTTTCTTCGGTTGTCGGCATAACTTTTATCTCGACTCTGAGCTACTCGTATGTGTTGTTGAATAGATCTAACCTTTTCTGCCATTTCATCAATGAGATCAGGTCCTTATAGCTTTCTTTCCCCAACTTCATCCCAAAAAGTTGGAGTCCTGCATTTCTTTCCATAGAGAGCTTCATAAGAAGCCATCTGAATGCTGGAGTGAAAGCTATTATTATAAGAAAATTCCACCAAAGGTAGGTGTTGATCCCAACCACCTTTGAAATCCATAGAGCAAGTTCTCAACATATCTTTTAGGGTTTGAATTGTTCTCTCAGACTGACCATCTCTCTGAGGATGATAAGCAGTGCTGAAACTCAACTCTGTATCCAGAGTATGCTGAAGACATTGCAAGTACATCGAGGTAAATCTCGGATCCCGATCAGATATAATAGAAAGTGGTACTGCATGCAATATTACCACTTCCTTTACATATATCCTGGCAAGCTGATCCAGAGAGAAATCCTCTCTAATAGCAATGCAGTGTGATCAACTATGACCCAGATAGCATTATTGTCTTTGGATGTTTTAGGAAGTCCTGTGACAATGTCCATAGTGATGTTTTACCATTTCCATTCGGGTATGGGTAATTGTTGTAACATCCCCTTAGGATTCTGTCTCTCAGCTTTAACTTACTGAAAAACCAAGCATCGAGAGACATATTCACCAACATCTCTTTTCATGCTATCCCACCAGAAGTACTCTTTCAGGTCCATATACATCTTCGTGCTTCCCAGATGAATAGAGAATGAAGAACTATGAGCCTCATCCAGCATCTCCTTCTTTAATTTGGGGATGGGGGGAACACAAACCTGATTCATGAACTTTGTTATCCCATCACAATCAAGGTTGAATTCAGAAACATTTGTCAACTTCTTTTGTAACTCGGCATCTTCTTTCTGTGCCTATTTAATCTTCACATGTATGGATGGTTGAAGATTCATTTGAAAAGATACCATTTTTCCCCTTTCATTATAATTCCAAGATCCATCCTTTGTAAATCCATAAATATTGGATCTTTTGTGATCCTCATCATGGATAAACTAGCATGGTCCTGTCGACTTAATGCATCTGCCACCTTGTTTGCTTTCCCAGGGTGCTAATGGATTGAGTGGTCATAATCCATAATCATCTCCAACAATCTTCTTTGGCGCATATTCAGCTCCTTTTGTGTGAAAATATACTTTAATCTTTTAAGATCCGTATAAATGTCACACCTTTCTCCATAAATATAATGCCTCCAAATCTTTAATGAAAAGATTACCGTAGCTAACTCCAAATCATGTGTTGGGTAATTTTTCTCATGGATTTTCAACTATCGTGCAGCATAAGCTATCACCATATAATTTTTCATAAGAACATACCCCAATCCCTTCTTGGATGCATCACTATAGATCACAAACCTTTCTCCACTACAAGGCAGTGTGAGCACAGGTACACCGGATAACCTTCTTTTCAACTCCTTGAAATTCTCTTCACATTCCTCCGTCCAAACATACTTAACTCCTTTCCGAGTCAACGTGGTGAGTGTATTAGATAATCGTGAAAAATCTTTCACAAAACGTCGATAATATCCATCCAAACCAAGAAAACTTCGGATCTCAGTCCCTGTTGTTGGTCTCGACCATCTTTCGATAAGCTCTGTTTTTGCTGGATCCAGAGATATCCCCTCTTTTGAGATTTTGTGACCCAAAAATGAAACTTTTTGAAGCCAAAATTCACACTTGGTAAATTTGGCATAAAGCTTCTCCTTTCTCAGGGTCTTCAATATAATTATCAAGTGATCTTCAGGATCTTCCTTGCTCTTTGAATAGACAAGAATATCGTCTATAAAGGCTAACACAAATTGATCATGATAGCTTCTAAAGACTCTATTCATCAGATCCATGAAGATAGCAGGTTCATTAGTAAGGCCAAATGGCATCAATATAAATTCATAGTGTCCATACCTTGTACGGAAATCTATCTTTGGTATATCCTTCCTTTTGACCCTTAATTGATGATACCTTGAACGAAGATCAAACTTGGAAAAGTATTGAGCTCCGCGTAGTTGGTCAAATAAGTCATCAATGTGTGGGAGAGGATATTTGTTCTTGATAGTGATCTTGCTAAGTTCTCGATAATCAATACAGAGTCTCATTGATCCATCTTTCTTCTTAACAAATAGAACAGGTTCTCCCCAAGGTGACGCACTAGGGCGTATGAATCCCTTATCAAGATTCTCTTGGAGTTTCTTCTTTAATTCCTGCAACTAAATTGGGTCCATTCTATAAGGTGTCTTTGAAATAGTCAAAGCACCCGGTACGAGTTCTATTGAGAACTCAAATTCACGATTTGGTGGAAGACCCGGTAATTCCTCCAGAAAGACATCATCAAACTCCCGTATAATTGGCATATTATTAATCGTGAGCTTCTCACCAACCATTTGAGATAAATAACCTTCATTTAGTGGAATCAAGACCCATAAGATGGAATAAATTTCCACCGGAAGGTTATGTTCATCCTTGCATCGATAGACGATCATAAATTGATCTGGAATATGAAATGTGACATCCCTTCTTTGGAAATTGATATGAGATCCATATAAAGAAATCCAATCTATGCCCTGAATCACATCAAATTCCACTATAGGAAGGATCACAAGATTTTCAAGAAGCACTTTCCCACAAACTTCGATCGGAGAAGAATTATAAATTTTTGATTTGACTGTTGTGCCATTAGGTGTTGTCATAGGTAACTCAACATCTAATTGTTGAGGTAATATGGTGATACCCTTAGAAAATTATTCAGAAATAAAAGAGTGGGTGGATCCAGAATCAAATAAAACATTTTCTACTTTAGAGTGGATGGTAAGTGTACCTTTCACCACATTGTTATCGTAGTCGACATCGCTGATAGAAATTGCATGTGACTTTCCTTTGTCATTAGCCTTAAGAGTTTTTTGACGTCGACCATCATCATCATCCCTTGGATTATGGCATTTATTGGCATAATGTCCCATCTCCTTGCACTTGAAACATTGAAGTGTAGTCGGTTCATTCGGTGTATCCCTTCCTTTGTTTGCATCATTAGACATCTTCTTCCCATCATCGCGGAATTCAAATGCCCGATGACCTTCCTTTCCACACTTGAAACATTTACTCGTCCCTTTAAGACAACTCCCTCCATGTTTCTTTCCTCACTTTGAGCATAAGGGAAATCTCATCTTCTGTTCAGTGTGCACTTTAGATTTTCCTCTGAATTCCATTTTCCTCTTCTTATCAAACCCATATGACTGATGGGTTACTCCAATCTCCATCTCAACTTTGAGAGCACATTGAACGATTTCCTCGTAGCTATTGAAGTCCCTTATGGATAAGGCCCTTCGAAGACTTGGTTTTAAGCCACTAAAGAATCGATCGATCTTACTCTCAGGTTGGATAATAATACCAGAAGAGTACCTTGCATGTCTTGTAAAATTTTCTTCATAGGTACCAAAAGATTCATCATCCTTTTGCTTCAGTTCAAGAAACTCTTTCTCCATCTTTGTTCGGAGAATACGAGGGAAGTACTTATTGAAAAATATGTTCTTGAACTCGTCCCATTCCATGGACTCGATTTCATCCCATTGACACATATTCTTAATAAGATTCCACCATTGATCAGCATCACCTTCCAAACGATACACTGCTAAGTTGACTTTATCATGTTCAGAACATTGAAGAACTGAAAATATCATTTCAGTAGTACTAATCCATTGTTTAGCAACTAATGGATCAGTAGACCCGCTGAAAGAAGGTGGACGCTGCCTCATGAAGGATTCAACAGAATGTTGTTCCTTCCTTTGCTCGTTTGGAAGTCATGCATGATTCATAGCTTGAGAAAGTTGTGTGAGCATGGCTACACGATTTTGCATTCCATCTCCCATAATGTTTGGTTGCTAAGGGGAACAATCTTTTCATTTCCCGTCACATTCCTCATTAACACGATTCCTTCGGATTCCAGCCATTGACTAGAACCAAGAAAAATAGTGTGAGAAACACTAATTATAATAGGAAAACCAAATAATCAAGAATATGATTTCACACTTAAGGTCTTATCCTAGGTTATTCATTGTCATTTCTAAAACACTAAGATTTTTTTCTATGCTTAGACTTATCCTTAGGGTTCTTACTAAGGATTTCACATCCTAGTTTCTAAAGGTTGACTATACCTTTCCTCTGATACCAACTATAACGACTCATACTTTACATTCATTGTTAATACTTAAAAATTGATGAATACTTATTACAACATATAACAAAACCACGAAAGGACCGTATAGGTATAGTGTCTTTAGAAACTGGAAAGCATAAACAACTGGTTCAAAAAGAATCTACTTTGCCTCCAATTAATTTCATCTTATTTATAGTCCCTTTTGGAATATTCTACTTAATAACCTTCTTCCTAACCCGGGGAAAGAAAACATACAAAAGGGTGAGCTCAAATTCTCAGTAAGGGTAAACAAAATAAATATAAATCACATCATATACATAAGCACATAACTTTTTGAAATCTTAACCTGCAAAAGAGATCATAATTTCATAAATGGGATAAATCATGGAAGTGAAATGTAATCACAATAATCATAACATAAAACATGAAACTTTGTGGAATACACACACAATCATAGAGAATCATTTCGTATTAGTCAAGACTCATTTCCAAGACTATCTTAGTGGACAAAGTCCATTTCTGAACCGAGTTACCCCCGTTTCAATCCTGTTTCACTAAACCGGTATAACCTACCATTCCAGCCATGTCTATCTCATGAGATATAAAATCTTTACCCAATGCATTGGAGGGATATATAGGTCCCACCCTTCTGATAATGATACCATTATTATCTGTGCCACAAAATCATAAATCATACATCATTGCATAACCCACATAATAAAAATGGGAATCTTAAACATCGTGACATCATTAAACAATTCATATAAGATAACGGAATTCATAAAAATATATTTCCATCACAAAATAATCAAATCAATAGGGATAAAAATAGAACCATTTACTATCTTAGATGGAAAATAATTTTGATAAAACACTTGAACTCCATGCTTAATGAAAATATCCTTTCTGCTTTAAAAACACTTTTCCTTTATTAACATGTCGTACAATTATAAACTAAAAGAAGTTGATTAAAAATAATCATGAAAAGTTTTAAAGGGTTCTTCATGGAAATAATGTTTTAAATATCCATTCATCCCATATATGTTAAGAAAAACATTCTTCGTACTTTTTTCGGAAAAGTCAAAAAGTACCTCGTACGAAAAAAGACAAAAGATTCCTTCTCATATCTTTTACTAGAAACTAACCAAAGGGTAAAAATGGATTTTAACAATTGTAGGTGGATAGAAATAATATTACATATTTAGGAAACATGGATTTGGATGATAAAATACACCCAGTAAATACCAAAATATAAACAATCTCGTATAAAAATGAGATTGTGATATTTCCCTTACCTTAGGTCCGATTTGCTTTGTAAGTGTCCGATCCTCATGTATAATGATTTAAATAATGTTATTGACTTATTCCAGAATCATACATATTTTTATGATATCATATATGGCCATATTCTTATCTTCCTAGTAGTAATATTTCATTGCTACTTGTTATTCGGGTGTTTATAACTTTTTGTTCTTATGCATGTCTTGTCGAAAAAATTCTTATTCTTCTATTTAGGTTATAGATACCTCAATTCAATAATGGTATTAGTGTAATATATACCATATTAATTCATTCAATTCATTTATATAATCATTATTAAATGAATATAATGTAGAATGAGTCGCATCACATCGTGGAGACGGTATTCCGTACGTATGCACGAGTGATGATATCATTCATATGATCGTCGAATTGTATTGGAGTGGATGTATACTATTTCAGAATTATTATTACTTTATAATATTCATATATAGTCATTATTTACACAATTATACCCATCCATGTAAGGTGGTGGTGGAAAATATATTACACCATGGCGTGGAGACGGTATTCCGTACGTAAGCACGCGCGGTGATTTCTTTTTCCATAGGATGGATAGTTGGTGAAATAGGGTTGTTTCATACGTATAATAAAATATCAGTATATGAGTGATAATTATTTTATTACTTCATATTGAAAAAACTAAAGAATAATAAGTGTAAAAATAAATAAAGATGAAAGAATCGGTAATGGACATTACCTCGTCTTTGAAGTGCTTCTTTGAGACCTTCTTTTAGGGCACTAAAATTGGTCTTTGAAGAAGACCAGGACCACTTGGATGTCTATTGGGAAGTGGATATGATGAATTTTCAGTGGTTCGAAGAGCATGAAGGCTCAATGTGGTGTGAGGAAGAGGGGGAGGAGGAGCCCTTTTATATGGGACGAGAGGGGCACCTTTGGAATAACTAAAAATATTATTTTATTATAAAGTCAAGATCGGATTTAAATAGCTAAAAATTGATTTATTTAGAGGATAAGGTGGGGATGGGTCAAAATACTCTCATCCAATAGAATTTAGACAAGTTTAGGTTCCTATTTTAACCTTATCATTTAGATTTAACATTAAGTTTAATAATTTTACTTTTACAGTGTCTTCTTGTGTTCTTATACAATAAGGTTAATAAACTTACTATATCCAGCCAAAAGAACCCCAAGTTGTTTAATATTAATATATATAACCATATCTAAGTCATTTGGACAATCCTTAGATTTTTATGAATAAAATAACAATTACTAATATAATATTTGTTTTAAAAAATATTTTATGTAAATTTTGACACTATTTAGTAATTGATTTTTGTGAAAATCCTAAAAGAATGATTAGTTCGAAAAAAGTTAATTAAATCAACACTAACATGTCATATTATCCTATAAAATTAGTGGAATTCATAAAAAGTCTCAAATTACATTTATTTTGGTGTTTATAACATCAATTATGTCAATATTTTATTAACAAGATAATTACTGCATCATCATTGTGTCATTAATAAATTAACTTATTTAATGTCTAAAAATTAAAAATAAAATACCATTATGTATTAAATCTTTTTATCTTTATAATGAATATTTATAGTCGAATTTATCATATGTATAACCCCATATTAAAAATGATTTACTTATTTAACATATGATTTTAACTATTTTAACCCTTCTTTAAATAAATTAATAATAAATGTCCTAATCTAATACAAGTGGGCCTAAATGGTCATATTTTATTCCTAAGTTTGTTTTTGGTAGAATTAAACTTATCCAATAGAATTAAGACATGTTTTAGGGTAATAATAATATCATCTTTACCCTTAATTACCCTATTTACTTTTAACCGTGTTAAAAAAAAGTAAAAAGTTACTATTCACCAAAAAATTATTCCCATCTCATTGAACCACATTTTACTTATTGACATCAACCGTGTCTCTCAGATTTTTGAAATTCCACTCATAGAAGCGGTAAAATTATGTTTTATGAAAAATTCAGTTTTTTTACTACCACTTAGAGGTTTCACTATTCATCAATAATTGAATGTTTTCAGAAAAATACCAAAATTTCACCCTAGGATAATTTCGATATTCCGAATCCAAAAATGAAGTCCATTTTGAAAAATAAAATTTAAAAAATTTAAAAAATTTGTTATTAATATTCATAACGGCTAGTTTTGATAATATTTTAATAGCATTTCACTGTTTAGTGAAACTCGGTATTGCGTACGATGCAAGCTATCGAGGAAGGATGCAATTTCGTATAAAGCAAGCCAAGAAAGTGTTGTGTAGAAAGATATTTCTTTGATGATTTATATAACATAAATGTCGCGGGTGTTACAGGTGGTGTTGACGCATGTAGAATGGAATACTAGAACACTGTGATGGCTACAACTAGTGTTGGTGCATGCAAGAGGCAGGCTATGTTAAGGTGGATGGGTGCGAGTTTGATAGATGGGTCACTATCGCAGATGGGTTTAGAGGTGGAAATATGGGGCTCTGGTGGGTAGGCCACTGTTAGTGGGATGGACCATGGAATGAAGGTGTTCAATGAATAGGAATTGAGGAAGGATTGAGCTTGACCATCCAGTGAGCGGGTCGGTGAGTGGGGTGATGAGGTTACGGTACATGATACTACGTGACAATAACCCAGGGAGACATCTGTCACCGTGTCGACATGGTCAGCTGGCCAATGAACTTAGGAAAGCAAGCACCAGAGGCTGGTTGGGATAGTGGCAGGTTAGGTGCATGTTTGGGAAGCAGACTAGGTCGGCCAGAGCAGGTGGGGCCTGGTGTACAGGACTGTCCATAATGGGTCAGACCAGTTAAAATTTGGAATATAATGATGTTAAAAGATGTATCTTCTAATATCGGCATCTGATTAACCTACCATAAATTTCCAAACATCCCTCTCATCATGAAAATCCTTTTTTGGCTTTTTTGGAACTTTTATGTATTGGTATAAAGGTTTGGTTGCACAAAACAATTATGTTCAATTATAATTTTATTATTATGAAGTTGGTGTTTTTTTATCATAGATGCCTTATAAATGGAAATACCATTTGATACACAGTAGTGGTTTAATGCCCCCAGACTTTGTGTGGAATTATCAAAACTACTTTTGGGTGATTTAACTAATATCGAGGTCCAGTCCCCCTGAGGCACAATTCGAATGTGTTGTGAAATACATATTTTTCATAGGATATATGTTTTGGTTAAATAAGTTGATGATTCCATGTGCTTTCTATGAGGATCTCATAGGTGAAATATGTATAATTGTTTCTATATTGAGGCATGCTCCCCATGGTATTCTCATCATGTAAAATGCAATGTCGTACTACTTATTCATGGGATTTCTATTGGGGGTGAATGAGAAGATTATCAATTGAATTTTTTTGTAAGGATCAAAATGGTGAAATCTATTTAGATATGTGGAGAATTATTCTTTATCTCATTAATTATAGAAACATGAAATAAATATTAGTAAAAGATCCTTCAATTGTGATTGAAGAGAACCCTCTGCATTGAACACCATCAACTCCGGAGATAATAGAGATGATGAATGTAGAGATGCATTATAATATTAATGGGATATTTGAGGATATTTTTTAGTGTAATTCTATTTTCACACTTTGAATAAACATCGATCGCCGTGTGCTTGATAGCCTTTTTGTATAGATATGTTTTGTAATCTAGGATTGAAATAGAATTCCTATGGGTAAATGATCATAAAGTAGTACCTAGGAATGGGTATGTACATGACATGGAAGTGAGGTGGGGTAACACGCTGTGTGGGCCACACTTGTTCCATGTACAACATTAAAAAATCTAACCACTTCTATCTCCTTATTTTGAACTGTAATTTTTTAATTTTGGAATCCTAGCCTGATTGTTTTCTATACAGTATGTGATGATGTGCTCCGTAGTGGCATTGGAGTTGTGATGAAACATGTTTCAAGAAAGATTCCTTTTTTATGCCATGAACGATGACAATATTTCTCTTAGGTACCATCCATTAGGGATTGCTGATGTTACTTGATGAATTTTAAGAGGTACATTCTAGCAGTAATTTTTAGTGTTACTCGATGCTATTATAAAGGTACCATCTATCATGGATGGCCAGTGTTCATCTACGTATTCTGAGAGGTACCATCCAACCAATATGACCACTGTTCCATGATGATTTCCGAGAGGTACCATCCAGTAGGGATTTCTAGTGTTCCTAAATGATTTTCAATAGTGACCATATAGTAGGGATGGAAGAGTAGTTCTGAGAGTAACTCCAGCTAGGCTATCAGTGGTCCCCGGTGGATGTTTCAGGATTATCTCCAGGTGGGCTGGGTTGTGGTCCATGATGGCGGTACCGGGATTTCCTCCAATAGGGCTGGGTTGTGAGTCTTGTTGATGATACATTTAAGGAATTCCCCTATAGATGTGTTGGAATACTGTTCCTATCTACTTTCAAGGGATGATCCTTTCTAACGTACTAGGATACATATACCTGATAACTACATTGTAACCCTATAGTTAGGATGGTCATGCATCCTCACCTCTGAGGCATGACCTCTTGACTATGTGATAGTGATGATGCATAATTTGAAGTACCATTGGACACACAATGAGGAGGGATGATTTCCTATCGAGACCCATCCTTATGATGCATCATAAAGCCATGAGGGTGAGATAGTGCTTTACAATGTGGATTGTGTCATGTTGTGGGGATTGTGTCCCTTATCCTTTTAGTTCAGAGCAGGCATGTGGTATGTTGGGCATCGATTGTAACCCCTCGACCCCAGTTACCCAGAGTCGATGCATTATTACATAACATTTGGATGATCACAAGAAAGATCGAGTCTTGAAAGACCGATTAGATTAGTAGCCTTGGAAACACTATATACAATCATAAAGTTTTACATTACATCATAAAATAAACATCTTGTCTTTATATACCCTCATACTATCCCTGCAGGTCATTCATAAATTACTTCTTCATAATCCTGGGAAAAATAAAAACTGAAAGGGGTGACCTCAGATTCTCAGTAAGGATAGCATTATAGCAGATTCCTTCATAGATAATCATAAACACTTAAGGCAATTTATAAAAAAACCTTTTGAACTTGATCTTCAGCATAATATGGCAAAGATAAAATGAAATAATATCATTTACTTATTCACATGGATATTCTACTAGTCGAAAAATCACATGCAAAATCAATAACCACATTCAAAATGATGGAATGCATATTGCCATACTATCATAACCACATATCAAAGGCCTCGTGCCAAGACTACAAATAAGATTTTGCCAAGGCCTTATGCCAAGACACTAGTTTGTCTAATGAGAACTACTGATGCATCGAGGAGATATAGCGGTCTCCACCAATCACATATTAAGTCTAATGCATTCCTCATATTAACAGGTTTAAACATAACATAAACATTCGTATTAAAACTAGCTTACAAAATTTCAATAATTTAACCACAAACCATGAATGGTATAAAAATAGCACATCCACAGTCATACATAACTCATTCGATACAATATGGAAGAATTTATTGTATCACATTAACCTCAATCATGAATAATAAAGGATATTGACATAGATGAAAATAATCATCAATACTATTTGAGAGAAATATCCCCCTTTTTCTTGAAATAATTTAAAAGTGACACTATTTGTCAAGAAGCCATTTAAAAATAGATTATTGAATCAAAGTGTCCCATACCACTTTGAAACTTTTAGAAGGAGTTTTAATTTTAGAACATTAATATCCATTTAAAATAAATCCTTAAAACCATTTTTTTCAAACATGGACATTAATGAGAAAGATTTAGAAGAATATGTCTTTAAATCATTTAAAAATGGTATTTTAGTTACAGTTTCTATCCAAAAGAGAGACACTTGAATACAAAAAATTTAGGTAATAAAAACATTTTAATATCATGAGAATAAATGAATTCATGATATACTATGTCAATGTACATTATATACACCACATAAAAGTGATTTGGTGTATAACAACAAAGAAGTCTCAATGGAATGTAAATTGAGATGAAATCTCTCATAAAGGCCATATCCTTAGATTAAGGATAAATCAACGACATAGTTATGTGTGTAAAATATAAATACACTAAATATTATCAGATATTTAGTGTAAAACAATCAATGAACATTCACACATAATATTTTAAAAACACCAATGAATTGGATGTTTAACTCAACAAATGGAGAATGAGTTAAAATTACTCTTATCAAATTCATATCAATGACTTGAGAAATTATCAATGGAGTGATTATATGTATCAATAGTATATCCACATGAAGGGGAGTGTAAATTATGACATAATCAAATGAATAGTGATTACACACATAATCGTGGAGTAATATAATCAATGAAATATGCGTAAAGCCAAATGAGTGGAAATTGAAATTTCAAATTCCCTTATCGATTAGGTAACTTATGAAACATACACCCATGAAAGAAAGATCTTAAATTGATGATGTAAATACCCATAAATTAAAGTATATTACACAATGAATACAATCATGGGCCGTACACACACCACATGCAATAAATAAGTGGTGAACAATAGAATTCTCACGGAATTAAAAGTGAGATAAGAAACCCCTTACCTTGTACTTTTCCTTGGTTGAGGGTAGGTTAACCTCCTTTATAATGTTTAAATAACTGTTATTAAATTTTTCATGAATAATATACATTAATATGATATCATATATGATCTTTTAACATTGCTTTGTTAATAATATCTTAGAATTATCGTCGTTTCAGGTGTTAACATACTCGTTTTATTTTATATGTTTTGTTACGTAAACCATGTTTTTCATTGATAGGTTGTATCTTATTCATATCCAAAATGATATAAATTTTTTAAACATTATTTTGAAATCACCAAATGATAATTATACTTGAATGTATATTATGGAGAATGAATCTCATCGCGTTCGTGGAGACGGTAGTCCGTACGTACGCACGAGCGACAATATCATTCTTTTGATATTAAAATAATATATAATTGGATGTTATATCATATATAAAGAATCATTATCATGTTATATTTATTATGTAAATTAGTTAATCATCATTATTATACCCACCCAAATTATAATATATTGAATAACAATTACACCACGACGTGGAGACTGTAAGCCGTACGTACGCACGTATGGTGACTTGTTATTCAAAGGGTGGATAGAATACTGAAATTGGTTGTACCATATTTATAATAACATCACAGTTTATATAAGATACTTGATTTATTATTTTAGAATGGTAATAACAATGAAAGAAGAAGTGGAAGAAGAAAGGTACATGAAAAGGGGTGGTGAAACATTACCTCTTCTTCGGGTTCTTCATTTTGATTTGATCAAAAGGGCTCTTTATAATGGATTTCTGATCAAACTAAGGCCTATAGGTTTTATTGAGAGATGTTGAGATAGTATTTGGGGATGTTTTGTCCGATCCAAAAGGCTTTGATGGTTTGAAGTAATGAGAAGTAGGAGTGCCCTTTTATAAGAGGGGTGAGGGGCACCATTGGAAAATCTAGAAATATTAATTTATAATAAATACATATTAGGTTTCTAATGGTTACAAAGTTGATTATTAAAAGGTTAAGGTGGGGATAGGTCTAAAACCATTCAACCAATATAATTTATATAGGTTTGGTTTACTATATTAACCTTATATTTTAGTTTTTACTCTTAGTTAATTAGTTTGACATTTACCATGTCACTTTGTATTTTTTTATTATATAGTTAATAAACATACTATATATATACAAGAGACCCCCAAGTGGTCCATTACTGATATACCTATCATTATATAATTATCTTGGAAGAACCTTAGATTTTTTAGAATTTAATATCAATTGATAATATAATATTTGTTTTAAAAACTCTTTTATGCCAATTTTGATACTATTCAATAGTTGATTTTTTTGAAACTCATAACAGAATGATTACTTCAAAAAAAGTCAATTAAATATATACTAATATGTCATATTATCCTATAAAATTAGTTTAATTCATTAAATGTCTTAAATTATATTTATTTTTATATTTATAATATCAATTATTTTAATTTTTCTCTATTATGGTAATTTTTGCATAATCATTGTGTCATAAATATATTAAATTATTTAATGTGTAAAAATTATAAATTAAATATAATTATGTATGAAATCTAATTATCTTTCAAATTAATATTCACAATCGAATTTATCATATGTATTACACTATATTAAAAAAAATTTAGTAAATAAACTTTAATTTTAACTCTTTTAACTCTTCTTTGAATTAAATAATAATAAATGTCCTAATCTAATTCAAGTGGACCTAAATGATAATATTTTATTCGTAAGGTTTTTTTTGGTCGAGATACACTTGTCCAATAGAAATAGGATAGGTGTTAGGGTAATATTAATTTCATTTTTACCCTTAATTACCCTATTTACTTTTAACCGTGGTAAATAAAAGTAAAAAGTTACTATTCACCAAAAATTATTTTCAACTCATTGAACCACATTTTATTTCTTGATATTAACCGTGTCTCTCGGATTTTCAAAATTCCATTCACAGAAGTGGTAAGATTATGTTTTATGAAAAATTCTGTTTTTTTAACTACCACTTAGTAGTTTCACTATTCATCAAAAATTGAAGTTTTTCAGAACAATGCCAAAATTTCACCCTAAGCTAGAATTGATATTCCGAATTAAAAAATTATTTCTATTTTAAAAAATTCTAAACTTATAAGTTGCATTTATTAATTTTATAATTAATTCCCGTTGTCACAACAAATAGCGTGTTTTTATGAAACAATATGTATCAAAATATTGACAATTGTTTACGTCCAATTTCAAAATGAAATTAATTCTAATGAACACCATTGGATAAAATGGAAAAAATATATTCTAATTATCCTTTAAAACCACTCAATAATATAATTTATCACTATAAATTATTTTGATTTAAAAGTTGTTTTTAATTAAAATTTAGTAATTTTCACTATTCATCAAAATATAAGTGTTATTCGAAAAGTTCCAAAATTTCACCCTAGGATAAATTTGATTTTCTGAATCCTAAAATGAAGTCCATTTTGAGAGATAGAATTTAAAAAATTTCAGAATGTATGTATTACTATTCATAATGGCTAGTTTGATTGGTTGTGGTGTGTTAGAATCTCGAAGTTGCGTACAATGCACGCAATTGCATTATTCAAAGGGAAATGTACCATGGAAGCTTGGGGTGTTACATCGATGGTGGTTACTTAAGAGGTTGTTTGCTGCAAACATTTGGAGACTGAGTTGTGAGATAGAGATCCCCTTACTCACTCATTTATATTTAATTGACTATGAATATATATATATATATATATGTATATATATATATATATATTCTATTTGTAGTTCCAAATTCTTTGGTTCTGTTTATTGTTCTCAGGGTAGAGGTGAAGACACACAAGGTATCCATGTGCATTACATTTCTAGCTTATCATGATTGAACGAGTATATACTCCGACTAGAGATAGCGAACACTCTATGGGAATTTTATATTTCCATAGTGTCTATCTCATTGGGTTTGGATTATCATACATTCACTTTCATAGTGGGTTAATCTACAATCCATTTTCTATAACATTTCCTCTATATGAATTTACCATTTTTGAATATCTGTTATGGATCAGCATCTCCATTTTGGGGAATCATACTCATTATTTTTATACTCACCCCGATATGGTATATTCCCATATGAGTTGGGAATTATGAATATGAAAGACATATTGATCGTGAAAACAAAGGATCATAGGGATAGATGTTCCTAAAATACGTATGGTGGCCTTAGCATGGGATTCATGTGAGGGTATCTATCACCAGTTTTAATTTTTAGTTTCTTCTAGGTTGTGGCAATTTTCTAGTTTTTATTTTATTTTCTATTTTACATCATTAATTTTACTCTATTGTACTTATACTATTTAGCAGTTCAAGTATGATTGTTTTTTATATAAGTTTGTCATACTTTGATCCATTCTATGTGAACTTTTTAATTCAGTGGCATTCATGTATTTGTATATGTTCATGGGCGAATTCTGCCCTTAGTTTTTTGTGCCTTCGGTGCTACCTGCCACCATTTTTCTTTTCATGTTGTCACGGGGTAGTTTCATCTCAATCCCATGCATGAGATGGGACATGAAAAAGTGGTATGAGATGTGGTTCGACCATTTGGAATTTCAATCGATAATTCCAAAAAACGTTCTTAGTTGGGTTGGAAAAAATAGTGTTGAAGTGTCTTGAGATTGGTTCATGGGATAGGTAGTCTATTAATTGTACATGCATCTAATGTATCCATTATACATCACTATGATTAGCCAATTTTAGACTTGTCACCCAGAGGCATTTGTTACAGGGAATATTGGTACATACATCATATAGGATTGAGTATTTGACTGTCCTTGTAAGACCCTATATATTTATAAATAAATTTAGTTTTTAATGTATGAAACACTATGTGTCTAAAAAACACCACTTTGTAATAACCTAGATAGTAAACATAATTTTTCCACCTCTATTATTTGGATTTCAAAAAACAGACACATGTTATTGTGTTCAGTATGATATTTAGAGTATGATAAGACAAACTAAATTTTTCATGGATAATAACACACCCTTATGAATAGTAATGTAAACTGGAATATTCCCCTTATGAATTGAAAATCATATTATTATTTCCATAATGTTATAAGATAATGATATATTGATTAATTTTTCAAGGTGATATAAACTAAAGATTAATTATAAAATTGATATTTTTTCAAATAAATTATGATTTCATTTATAAATTAAACTAATATTATTTTGAAAACTATGTTAAAAATGGATTTCATTTTTGAATTATACAATTCAAATAAAATCTAGAGATAATTTTTGGGATTTTTTGGAGATACTGAATATTTTTTTTAATAGTAAAATATAGTAATTTACATAATATATAGATAATCAGTTAAATTCACTATTCATGGAAACATGGATAATGTAAGAAAACATGGTTCCAAATCACATGCACTTATTACTAATTAGGTATAAAATAATCAATAATATTTCTTATCTTGATATAAATAGTAAAATAATGAATAATATAATCAAAAATCACTCATCTCCTCTATTGACCCCCCCCCCCCCACACTCCCTCTTCTATTCACTCTTCTAATGCCTTGTTACATGTCCAAATTCAGTCCAAATCTATTTTAAACATCCTATCCTAACTCCATCATCCCATAGTAACATAAAAAATCCAAAACCTATACCCAAAAGAATCTCTCAAGGAATATTAATACAATAGATAAATTTCTCTTTTCATTTATTTTATTTTATGTTCCTTTATTTAATTTTTCTTTCCTTGCCAACCTTCATCCAAATGATATGATAAATGCAATACATTACTTTTACTAGAATTTTTTTATGATAATTTATTAATTCATTATCATATTTACTTTCCCCTTCTTTTATACTTGAAATGTAATCACCATCTAAGATGTGTTAATTTATCACATATAAGGATGACGTGTTTTCAATTTATATAATTGTATTAAATTATAAGCCTGAAAAAATTCAGATGGTTGGGAAATACTATTCTATATGTATTATAGCTTATTTAAGGTTTTGTAATCCTTTTTCCCATGATATTAATTCATTAATAAAAATGAGTTCGTTGGGATCAAAAACATCGAATTAACCCAAACAATTATTATTACTATTTCATGTAATTATTCATCATTACTCCCAATAACCAAACAAATTTATAAACAATTAATTTTTCATTCATTCAATAATAACATAAAACTTCTATTCTAGAAAACAATTCTTATTCAACATTCTTATCCGTACAAGAATATAAGTAAACATATTATGAAAACCAATGAATAAAACACTCCCATTTTAGGCATTATATGGGAAACTGTGTCGAACTCCATATTTTTGGGATAATGTAAGTGAAAGAATGTAAATGGGACCACAATGGGCATGAGATATGGAAGATAACCTTTACATTTTTCAGAGGTACATGAGAACATCTCGGAGAAGGTAGAAAAGTTATGTGGATAACCTGAGGAATGATATTTCATTCGAGGTAGGTGATCATTTTTTTCTCAATGATTATCCATGGAAAAGTATGATTCCTTTTAGTATGAAGGTAAATCAAATACAAGGATCACTGGACCCGATGAGATACTAGATAATGTTTGTTCAATTTCCTATAGATTGGGATTACACCCACATTTGTCCCAGGTACACAATGGTTTTCATGTTTCAATGTTGGGAAAATATATTATGGATCCATATCATGTTTTTAGTTCTAATGTAGTTAGTTAGAAGAGAATATTTCTTATGAGGAATAATTGGTCCTGATTTTTGACCGTAGAGAGGATGTGTAGCAGAATAAGGTAATCCATCGGGTAATGGTTTTATGGGAAACCTCATGGCTGAAGAGGAAGCATATAAATCTGAAAATACTATATAGGTTGAATACCCGCATTTATTTTTTATGTTAATATAATTGTGGTGATGAAATTCCTAAAAAGGGGGAAGGATGTAAAATACTAGGTAAAAAATATATGACATTTTCAGATTTATTAATATTTATTAATTAAATTATAATTTCACATTAAAGGGAATTCTATGTCTAATAGCATACCCAACACCCAACAATGAGTTTCTTCGAAATATTATGTTGCACACAACATTGAGTTCTACCAAAAAATATAAAAAATATTATTATTTCGTTTAATAGTTAATGATTAGATGTTGTATTGGAATGAATGAACAGAACAAATGAAAATATATTTATAAATATTTTTTAAATGTCTTTACATTTATCCAATAAGTTTTAGAGGATTAAAATTAGAATGAATCTGATTTTAAGAATGAAATACTCTAATATTCTTTAAATGGTCGTTTTACTACATTTTGATGGAGAACCCCTTTTAAATTTTATTTTTTCTTCATTATATACTATATTTGTGAATAAAAAATTCTTTTTTAGAAGTGGAACATAAAATTTTAATTTAATTAAATTTCGGTATTATTCTAATCAAGTAAATTTTTAATGAATAGTGATAAATACTGCATTTTAATTTAAAACTTCCATATAATATAATTTATTTATAAAGATAGTTGTACATTAAATTGAATTTATAATGTAATTGTATTATATTTTTACCAGTTATTCCAATCATCATCATTTGATGTAATTTCACTTTTAAATTGGACATAAACACATATCATTCTTTAGGTAGTTTTTAATTCCTATAAACATGCTTTTTGGTAGTGTTAATGGGAATTAATTTTTATTTAATTTGTTCAAATTATCCATTATGAATTTGGAAAAATGGTTCTAATATTTGGAAAAATTAGGATAAAATTGTGTAAATATATGCCTTTTATTTTTATTCATTATGCATAATAACCTAAGTAATTATTTTATTTACCATTTTTAAAAGGTAAATATGATAAATATGAGTGAGAATTAATTTTATAATAATATTAAATTACAATAACATGTAACCTAATATTATTATTTGATATTGGAAAACCATGGGAATCCATATTTTGATTTTGGTACCCCATGGAGCCTCTTTGATGTGAAAATGACATTTTATATAAATTAATTTAAATTAAAGAAAAATATAACAAAAACAAGTATCTTTTAATAAAAAAACTTATAAGGAGTTATATAAGGGATCTATTTGACTAAAAATAGTAATTAAGAAGAAAAACGTATTTTTTACTTCATTTTATTTTATTTAAAATTTCTAGATATCATATAATTAAATTTATATATGACATAATGATGAAATAGTGATTACCATATTAATGAATGATTTAAATTAATTAGTTTATAAATATAACAAAAAATAATTTGAAACATTTTATACTCTACAAAAAATTTATGGATAATTATGAATTGTTATATTTTAACTAATGGAGGTTTTCCAAAATAATCATGTTGTTGTGGATTTTTAAAAGCCGTGATATGAATTCTATATAAATTTACAAAAATGGATTTTTAAATCAAATACTATATTATTAACTCAAATAATAGTCATAAAAATAGAACATTCATCCAAATGACTTATATAAGGATTTAAATGTCATTAATTAACAACTTTTAGTTCTATTAAAATTTTATAGTAACTATATTATCCATATATAATGAATATTCAAGAATACATGGTAAGTGTTAAATTTGTAATCTATGTCTAAAAGCTAAATGATAAGGTTATATTTGTTACCTAAACATATATAAAAACAATTGGTTGAAATATTTTCAACCCAAAGTCATCTTATATTTGAAATAAATTATTATGGGATCATTTTAAACCAAAATATATTTTTAATGAAATAATATTTCAATACCTTCCTAAAGAAACCTTCCTCTGTCTTATAATAGGCCACCCCCTATAGCCCTTACTCACAACTCACAAGCCCTCGTGGATCATCGAAACTCAACCAAAATAATCTCCTAATATACCTATATTCCTACTATATTTCTTGCCTTAAGATAAGGTAATTAAATAATATTTTCAGCTCAAATAAAACAGAGTTACTAGTTTTATGAGGTAGTGTCTTCCCTCATGTTCTTTTCCATTATTTTACTTATTCACAAAATATTATATTTTTATTATTTGATTAACTTAAAATGATATTATCATAAAAATATTAGTATTTTGTTATGATATTTTTTAGAAATACCCTTGCACATACATCCATCTAATTAATACGAACATACTATTTCTATAGACATCGAATAATTGCCTCATGAAATGATGATTGTTCAATTATCTCTTACCACTCACATGGAGGCCATTATGATGGAAATATATTTATATGGGATATATATTATATTTATATTTTATAAATTATTTAGTAATTTTTATTTATATCATATCTTTATGGTTTCAATAATGGGTAAATACGATGTTTTAATTTGAGGAAGTGAGAACTACCGTCCCCTGAAAGTTATATGACTCGTTCATGTTATAAATGGAACACATAAAGGATGGATTTGGTGAACTTATGTAAAATATATAACAACGATATTATAATTGATTTATAATATACATATATATCATTTACTTTTCCTTCCATTAAATATGAAGAAGAAATGTCGGTAGCTTTCAAGAATACATATGTCTTACTGTGTCCATGAAGGGTACATTTCATTTATTATATCAAAATGTTATAGAGTATTATAAATATATATACAATTAATATATATATTATTGATATTATGAATATAATTATCTAGATAATGTAATTCTGACCACATGGACAATATTAAATTATAGCATGTTCATATTTCACTCAAGTACTGAACATCGAAAAAATGATCGATATGATCGTGAATAATTATATGAAGGTCATATCAAGGTAATAAGTGATATAAAAGGTATAATAATGATGATAAAGGTTCTAAAGAAATTATATATTAACTATAATTTATTAATTATGGAGATAATGAATGAAGAAGTCATATTGGACACAATGTAAGGGACTTCATCTGAATCTCATTTCATTAAGGCATGTTTTTATTTATACATGACATTCCATTATATTGTATATAAAGACATTTGACTATTCATTTCATTCATATGAAATTGTTTTCTATGTAGAGTTGTACTAATCTTATAACAAAATTTTTCTATTTAACATACTCGAAGACAATGACCTTTCCACCGCCGCATCAATTATTTGTTATTTGGTTTCCATAACTATTTGTAATAATTTTTTTAAAAATACCAAATTCCATAATCATGTATTTTGGTTTTGAAAATTGTTTTGGGAAGTTTTTTGTTTTTTCAATATCAATAAATGTTATATTATTATTGTAATGTGGAAATGTTACAATTCCTTTATTGTTGTTTTATGTGTTATGATTATGTTATGTTCTTTGGAATTGTTTCATATATGGGTGGTTCTGTGATCATCCAAGGGTGGGTGAGCATGAGATATCCCCTAAATGTATTGGGTAATGCGAATGAGGTAAATTTTAATGATTCTTATAAGATATTTTCGGAATATTATCTAATCGTTATTCTAATAATAACTCCCTGTATATCTGTAAAATCTAAAATTTATGTATGTTATGGATGCCACACGATACATTTTTGATTTATGATTTCAAGGTGTTATTCATAAATATTATGATTATATGATGAGGGTTAGATATATTTTGTCTTATGATTGTAAATTATGATTTCATTGTCTCTTATGTATTGATGGACTAATGTTTTCTTTCCTTATTTTACAAAACTTAATAAGATTTTGATGTTCATCCCAGATTTTGGATATTTTTTTCACAGAATATAAGGATTTTAAAGAGAAACTAAAAAATCAAGAATATTTATATCGTTAATATAATTATTATTTTATTTTTAGGTTTATTTTTTGTGAAAATATTAGTTAGAGTAATAGTGTATATTTAGTAATATTTTTGATGTAATGTAATATATATGGCCTAATTTACTATGACTCTAAACCTTAAAAGATACTCAATATGAATTATTCATTCTACTCAATATTACATAATGATTTATGAATGGGGCCTTATACATTTAATATCATATAGAAGTGATGATATTTTATGGAATAAGTTAGGCATAATGTTTCCGTGATCCAAATGATATCACTTCACCTCAAGGAGTAATCACACACTCTTTGAGAGTAGTGTTGTCATTTGTTTTATTAATTAATTTAAAATTGAAAATTGATTTCAATAAAATGACATTCCATTGTAACAAATAATTTAATCCATTTTTCAATTATAATATTATGAAATTTTTAACTATATTTAATTGTTCTTAAAGACGATTAAATGTTTACCAACTCAACCTTCCTACTACTGAAAAAATATATGTTATTGTGTTAGATATATCATATGTGTGATACCCAAATCCTATTCATGTTATAATTTAAAAACAACTATATATAGATATTATACAATCCAAATCATAAAAAATATTTGGTATACACTAATGAGCAATTAAATTGATAAAAAAATTTCGAATTTTTCAATATAAAGGGAATTCAAAATAAATGTAATATTTATTTTCCGTTGAATATTTATTTCCAAAATTATATTACCTTTATAAAATTATATCATATCATAGAATATAGAGATAATAATCTTTTCCTCAATTACATGTCTATTATTATTCACAAAATAAAATCATTTTTTAAAATATTAATGAATAACCACCTCATACAATGTATCATTCTCAATTTAATATCAAGATCAACCACAACTTTCACCTACATATATATTTTTGTAGATATTCCTTTGAGGAGTGACCCCCAATTAATGATTAGTTTCATCACATAGAATATTTATTTGGTATTCCACATATTTAATTTAGTATTATAATTGATCCACCTTGAAGAGTCTTCATTTAGAAAACATTCTCTGAAGGAAAAGTGTGAATAGTGCTACACTAAAGAATTATTTCTATATATCTGCATATGTAAATAAAAATAGCGTATCAAGTGTTTGGGAATTTTATAGAAGTAAAATTGACCTTATTCATCTTGTGTTGTCACATTCCATTAATGGATGCATTTCATTTTGTTTCCCATTTGAGTTTCTCAATGGACAAACTCCCTCCACCAATAGGATGTCTAATTTATCATTATATGGTAAATTTTCAACATTTCCATTAATATATTCCCCATCAATATTTATTTATTTGAGTAATTAATTGAATGATTTATATTCCATATTAATTAAAAAAATGTTTTAAATTCCACTGATATGAGTGTATTTATCAATGGTATATCTTTCAATTATGGAATTGGATATTCTTCTTTAATATTTCTATATATAATTAATGAAACTATTTATTTTAGAGAATATTTATTTGATATATCTAAACATTAACATTTTTAATGAAATTTAAATTAATTCACGGAATTTCTTACTCACTACATCCCATGTAAAACAAATTTCTTCTAATTCATCCTTGAACAATTTTTCTATTAGTATGTGTTATTAATTTTCTATGATGTCATTGTACAATGAATTTATAATGTGACCTCAACACTTGGGATCATAATTTCTCCATTTTTTATCATTTATAAAAATTTATGAGTCTATTAAACATATATTATAGGCTTTGTAATTGAAACAACATACATGGAATTTTGAGTAGAATATTGAAAATTCATCTCCTTTTTTAACCTCATGAACTTATTTTCATCAAATTATTCTAAATTCATCATAATGTTGATAACTCTATGAACTAAATTGAAAAAATATACTATTATGATTTTTTATGATATATATTGTTAGTGGAATGACCTCTAATCGAATTATAATAGATGGGGACCACTAAAACATGTTATCATATTGATCGAGATAAAATTATATTTTCATCTATAATTTTGGAAATAAATTTGGTTTCCGAATATAACTCTTTTGGATAGAGTGGTGGCATAATTATTTTCACTTACACATGGTGGTGAGAATATATTACATTTTTTTAAAATAATACATTTTTCTGAAAAAGAACTATTTTGTGAACCAGAAAAAACCCTGAATTCTGTTGAATACATTTAGAAGAATATCAAACATTATGGGGAATTATTGTTTGTTGAATTAATTTAAATTTTTTTTGATTGGAGAATAAAATTTATAGGATAGAAAAATCCATTATTTTTAGTCATCATGACACTTGGAATTTTATAGATACCTATTATGAAATATACATTATTAAAATTCAATATTTCCCACTATATTTCACATAATTGATTAACTGGATGAGATCACGCCTTCTAGAGAATATACAAGTAATTTTGATCAACGACGGTTTAATGGATGTTTTGGTTCATTCATATTTGGTTAATTTGGTATACCCATAAGGAAAAAAAATCTTGTACCTATCTCAAAATAAAATAGCGTATTCATTTACTAGAAATAAATTATAGTAACTCAATGTATCCAAAATTTTTGTAGCATGAATTGTTAAAACAACATCATTAAATATCAACATTGCATAATTTCAGGCCCATGTATTGTATCAAACATGGATGATGTGGTTCACCATCACAAATTTTATTATTAAAATAAATTATCTTATTTAAATAATGATAAAATATTTTCTCTAATTAAGGAGAACACATCATAACCTCATTTTTTATATGGGATTCCAATATTTTATTCCACTTTAAAAAAACCACTACATACCATATATTTAAATATTTTTTAAAAAATTCAAAATAATTATAACCCACTATATTTAAATATATTTATATAACCATTTATAAAATAAATAATCAAATTTTCTTTTTAATAACATTTATGAATAAAGATATCTATTTATTTAGAGAATTATATAATTGATAAATATTATAAAATAATCATTGAGGGAAAAACACATCCATGAACATGATACTCTTTTGATCAATGTGATTCATCCAACTATATACCATTAAAATTAATCAATTCTCCTTATACTTCTTTATGATGTTATGTCCATGCTTTAATAATTATTTCATAAATGTTTAATAGAAGGTGTCAAACTATAATTGGAGTGAATACCATCTTATATTCACAATGTTGAATGATATTGTTTCTTTTTTTTATAAATTATTTATAATACATGGGCCATTAAGATTTTATACTCAACTTCTTATTTATCACGGGATCTGAATATAAATTTTATTGGATTTAACATATGTTTTGTAATTCTTCGGGTCATATTATATATTTTTCTAAATTGAATATTTTAATTTTATGTGACCACAAATTAAGTTGAGTTAAAATCGTTGGTAAATTTTTTTTATTATGTGATTAATCCCATATCCATGAAATGTCTTCAAACAAAATCTATTAAATGTACAATTGTCAGTGGATCCACTACGTTTAATACATATCATAAAAAAATGATATTATGGATGAAAATATTTATAACCAACCTAATATAACTATATATATGAAAAATATGCCCTACCTTTTCATTTATATTATTATTATATTTCCTATAAAATGTTTCTTTTCTAAAAAAATATATTACAATTAGTTACTTAAGTATAGAACAAAATGGAATATATGATAAAAGTGCTAAATTAAAGTCAACATATATTTCAATATATTTAAAATCGAATAATTATTATAATTAGTTTAGTCCATTGTATTGTATTGTATCATTTAACCCGAAGATAAAATTCAATATCTATGTTTATAAAAACAACTACTCATAGAAGAGTGATTATATATATCAATTACCCAAAATTCTATGAAAACCCATAAAACATAGATTTTTATTATATCATATATAGTAATCCACAGCACCATATGTATATTTGAGTACTATATTCATAAAATTTCATTATTCATAACATGGATTTCGTTTATACATACTCAACATTCCCACAATATAATAAAGAAAATGTTTTGTGTAGGACATATAATACATGATACACCTAATAACCAATGCTCCTTCCATTTGAGAAACATCCCTTCCTAAATTTTTATTAATCTTACTATAAAAATTTTTTGGGGATGAAACTATTGAATAAAAAAAATTCTCAACACTCTTTATGTTTTTTTCAAATAAAATCATTTTGAGAATACAATATATAATTCATCATTTTTATAAATTGCTAGCCAAATATTAAATCTACTTTAACTTATACATTCATATCAATGTTCATAGATATGATATACATATCATATTTTAGATAATTGATAAAAATAAATAATTAGATACTTATTATGAGAAATAAAAATTAATCAAACAATTATAGTTACAAAACCATATTTAATCAAATTTATCATCTTAATAAACAATAAATCATTTTTATTAAATATATTCAAATATATTATATGGAAATTATTTCCAATATTATTTAAATATATATAAATACCTTTGTAATTTAAAAACATTAATTTCATTTCAAGGTACATTCGATCATTCAATTTTTTATATATATTTTAATCTGATTCACCATTAATAAATTATAATTTAAAATCAATTTCAATAATTTTAAAATTATATATAGAATGTAAATCATGATTATTTCATGTCCTATTAGTCATATCTAGATGAAAATATTTACTGAATTTATTTGTTCCTATCTGTTGATTAATCCCCTCAGTATCCAGTTTAGCTTAATATTTTTGAATTCTACAGTTGAGTTTTCTATTTCTTCAAAATACCCAGTTATATCAAAAATTTTATAACCATGAGGAATTTAAATTATTTTATAATTAATTTTTTTATTTATATATCTAATTTCATAATTTTTATATTTTCCTAAAAAGAATAATTTGTAGATGGCATAAATTAATTAATAATTTCTAGTCCAAACTCTATGTCTATAAAAATGTATATTTTACAATATTATCATTAGTTCCTCCTGAAATGAAATTTTATAAAGTCAATATATATGTATTAGTTATTAAATGAAATTTATTTTATGAAACTCCTTGACTTTACCAACATGAGGTAATATATTATTTGAGACTAATTCCCCAATTTGGACTTTTCCAATATATATGTAAACCTAGATTCACCAATTAAAGAACCCCTTTAAAAAATTGAGTTAATTACTACTAAATAATATAATACTACATATGTTATTATCTATGACTTTTAATTATATGTGTATTAAATAAACATGTTCCCAATATTTCATTTCCCCAAAAGAAAATTTTTAGGATTAGACACCCTTATAATTATATGTAAACTATGATATATAAATAATATAGGTTTGGGTTCATAGGATTTGATAATTAATATAGATTTCTAGATATCCCATTTCATACCACTCTATATCCGATATTACATATATTTAATAATTATTATCCAAAGAAAATTACTGAGAGTCCTATGATATATATCCTGAAATTTATCAATTTAATTAATATTACATTCTTCTAACTTCTACACCACATTTTGTGGTGTATTGGGAGGATAAAACTATGTTTCATCAATACAAATCCCAAAATAGAGGACAAATATATTTAGAATTAATAATAAATATGATGAATTTAATTAAAATCCCACACTTTTTTTATGTCAATTTTTTTAATCATATGACATAAATTTATATCATGGACATCAACATGTAGATATAGGACTTGAATCAATAAAAGATAATCATTATAAAAAAGTTAATTTTTTATTACTCATCTATAATTTATCATTAAAATAACATAAATCACATTTTATTAATTATAAAAATTACTATTCATTCCTATAGTTAAAAATAGGTTCCATTATATTGATGTTTTTATTAAGTTCACATATTTATGATCATTATAATACATCCTATGTAATTACAATACTTAATAAATTTGTTAATAATATTAATATTTTTGTTGCATAAATGATTATGAATTAATAAAAAGACTCTAGATGGTTTGAGAGGATACACACACACACAGATATATATATATATATATATATTATTTTAATAATAAATCATACAAATGTTCACTTCATACAGATATACCAACCATGGATCCAAAAATTTAATCTAACAGAAGTACAACATTAATTCCATGCTTATTTATTAGGATCACCATACTGATTTTCTATAATCTCCAGGAGCACACATGGAATTATATAAAGTGATGTACTTTCCTAAGGTGTACCTATGATCAACTAAACTATTACCTTACATGTTTATGCTTGAAAATATTCCCATGTAGTGTGATATTCAATAATTGATTGATTTCATCCTATTAAAGGGTGATTTATTATCTCACATGTATCATGTAGAACTAGAATTGGACAATCAATATGTTCAATCCTTATGATAATTAGTTTCACTAAACCATTACATAATGTGCTTTTTTGAAGTATAATTTCCACCATTCATCATATAGAGAATATATTCCCATTTTATGTATCCAAATGTTCTATAGAAGACGAATTCCAATTTTTTATTTTCCAACTTTGTTGTTCAATTTGACTATATAATTGGATATTATTCACCATTAATGTACAATATGTAAACAATAAATCAATCATAAAGACACTGGATTTACTACACTTGTATTCATTTCCATATATATCCCATTTATATTCATATAGAACATGAAACTAGTTTGGTAACTCATTATGGAATATATGATATATCTTTTATTGTTGGGAATGTTAAAAATTCTACCATGATGGGGGGATTTTAAGAGTCAAGGATGTTAAAATTATGGGATAATCAATATTAACCTTATTTTTTCATTAGTTAATGTAATGTACATTATATGACTCCGAACTATTATCTAATTGAACAACTATATAGGAAATTAAAATGCATATTTTGAAATCCATTCTGGCTATTTCCTTAGTGATTTAATTTTTTCAAAATAATATCATATGATTTTTTTAATTAATAAGTGTTGTTAAGGGTTGATGATATCAATTGATAATGATTTGAGATAGTTTTCATGAAACATTATATTATTTTTTATAATTTTACACCTATATGATACCTAAAGAGTGCCATTTTTGGATCTGAGAGGCATTATTTTTGGGATTACATACACCCCAATGAAATTTTGATGTATTAATTATGTCATCTTATATTATCACATTTAATTTCTCATATTAAATTACTAAACTATAATGATTTTTATCACATTTTTACATATATGCGAACAAATCATAACTGTAATATTTTTGGGGGATTTATATTACAAATAAGATATCTATTTCATGGTTCTTAGTAAATTGATCTTCTAAAGGAACATTATGATGTCTCTATCCATACAAGATGATTTAACCCAAAAACATTTATAGAAAAATGGGGTTTTCAAAAATACTATTTATGACATAATTATGACATGATAAAATCATCTTATACTTTTTGGATAATACACCTTGGAAGATATTTATAAAAAATATTGTAGTGAAAATACATTATGGTCAAGAACCAATAAATTTATTTCAATGTTTTTTGGTGTTTATAAGATGAATATAAAAAATTATGGTTTAATTGGTTTCATAATTAATGAACTAAATTTTTCTACTTACAAAATAGAGAACATCATATATATGCATGTAAGAAAAAATTCAGATGATATATTATTCTAAATAGATTTGGGAACTTAACTAAAATTGAAAGGCATTTCTTGTATTTATTTAATTGTATTTATTGGATCATATTAATATTAATGAGTTCCTCATATCACACCCATTAGTGAATAATATTTTCTGTCTTATCACACATGATATGATTAAGGGGCCAGATTGTACCTTTTTACAGAACCAAGTCTACCACTAGAATGACATATTTCTCCTTTGGTAAAGAACTAGTATAACTAACCATTCCATCACAAATAATAAAAGATCCTATAATCATTTCATACTAATATACCATGATAATGGAAACGAAAACCATCACAGTGACACATATTTTAACCTCATGCACATGTTCATTCCAATTCATGGTTAGTGAAGTGCTCCATCTTGCTTATGATTAATCGACTACATTAATTTTTTTAAATATTCTTTAAAGTTATTCATTTATAAGGAAAAATACTCTTCAACCATTTTTTTTATTTTTTATTCTGAAAAAAATTTACATCCTTAAATAAATATAAATACACATTAAAATATATTTATGAAATATAAAATCGTAAAAAATAATTGTAAAACAAGATTTAATTTTCCATTAATGAATACATAAGTGATAAATTAATATTTATTTTAGTCACACCACTCCAATATTCAATGATTTATATTGAAATAGGTGCACACTTCCTCAAACATATAATTCTTATTGTAAGCTTCATTCATTTAACACATGTTTATTAGACTTCAATGTTTCTTAATCTACTCAATGAAAACATTATATCCACACATCCCAAATCATATAATTATTTCTTGAGGGATAATGAAATAAGTTGTTTCTAGAATCATTAGTCCATAATAAAAATCATTTCACAATGAATGTTTCCCTTAATTTACATCTTTTTTATTTATAATGGTTTGATAAATGTGTTAATTTCCTATCATGTTTTCTTAGGTAATGAGAAAAGAATAATATAATGATAGAGTATAACTTTAGTTTTACAAGAATAAATATGATATAATTTCCAACATTAATCATAAAAAATATTAGTTATCAAACGTTATATATATGTGCCATTAATTCTTTATTTTATATATGTACATTGATCCTATAACTACAGAAGTTTTAGAAAATAACCCTCTTGAATGACCCTTTTAATAATTGTTTATATGTTATAATGATATAATAATGTTGACATTTAAAATAAAAATTTATATCAACAACTGAATAGATATTGTTTTAATACTAATGTGTCTCAATTTACTATTATAATAATGTTTTAATTCACTAGGATACATTTCATAACAATAACAATATATAAAAATAGAAGAAATTATAATAGACAAGGATTATAGATAATAGATAATATGTCTAATCATATATAATATTTTTTCAGTAGTTTCTATAGAAATAAACATGTAATACTTAATGGGGTATATTATAAATGATCGTCTCATTTATTCCGTAGAGATTTCTATACCACATAGAGTAAAAATTCACCCAAACATAGAAGATTTATCCTATAAATTTCTGTTATATGTTTATTTGGAATGTCCATCCAAAAAATTTGAATTCAAATATAATATATATAATAATATATACTACCCAAAAAAAATTTTATTTCTAGTTTAGCTATGTATTGTTTTCCATAACCTAGATAGCTTATATACCTCCTCAAATTTCCTAAAAAATAAGAGATATTATGCTTTGTACGTTGAATAACATACATGAAACACCAAAAATACACTAACTATTTTAGTAGAAAAAAAGTCCAACTAGTATTTTCTATCATCCGATTCTCAGTACCATAAGAGTTTAAAATTGATGAGAAATCAAAATTTTCAATGCAATTTATGAATTTTCCAACTTAATGAAATTAAAATAATATGTATTCTAAATAATTATAATTCGCTAAAATGAAAAATGAATATATATGTATTTCCTTTAAATTTTTATTGAAAAAATAAACAAAGCCTTATTTAATTTATTTATAAAGGATCATAATATAAACATGTTACAAATATATGAATGATTAATCACACCGATATTATTATGAAACCTAATATAAGAAATTAAAAACCTTGATTAGCTAAAATTTTATTTCAAAAAATATATTCATTGAAATTACCATTTCATTTTTTATAGGTTTTTTATAATCATATATGGACACACACCAATTTACAAACATCATTTTATGTTTGATTTTTAATGAATAAATTCAATTGTTCCAATAATATTTCACCATTTAATAATTTTTAAAATAATTTTATTAATAACCATTTTTTAAATTTATGAATTATCTATGGAAGCTAAAGAATGTATATATATAATTTTAAAATCCATGAAGTATGAATAATATTATAAAAATAATTGAATCTTTTCTTTGTAGATAATCCATTATCATCCAATTTTTCTTTATATATTGCAATTATGTCATCAATTTTTTTCGTTGATATAAATCCTATAAAATAAATTTTCTTTTGTGAAAATTATTGATAATTAAATAATATCCTTGTATTTTTTCGATTTTTGAAATGTATTTAATCATTTATTGATTCCTTTAAACATATTCACCAAATTATGGAATAGAATAATTGAAATTTCTAAGGGCTAACACTATATTATGAAAAACCAAATATATTATAGAAATATTATAGTCTGTTAATTATTATATGTATTTATAGAAATCTAATTCACATTTTTTGTAATCTTAGGTTATTTCCCTTTACAAACCACCTAGACAACACTCTCTTGAGATACATTTTTAATTAATCCATATGACTCTATTTAGACATTATTAATTAAATTATTTGACCTAAATTAATCATATATAACATATCTATATTTAATAACATCCTTAAATGATAATATATCATTCAATTTCACACAAAAAATGAATATATAAGAATTAATTATTTCCTCAGAACTATAAAATAATAGTAAAATATTTATTTTAACCTTATTATCCCTTTTATATTGAATTAATCATTCAATTTCCTAATAATTAAATATTATAAATATTATTTGTTTCATTTAAAATGATTATATAATTCATATAGATTCATATACTACCAGAACAAGGAAATTTAATTTATGATGCATCCTATAGTTAATAATTCCACTATAAAAATTTATATTGAGAGATATGTGATATGCATTACGGAATTATTTTTTATCAATCATCTTATGTGTATTGTGATTTCATATTCTATTGAGTATTTTCACTAAGTATTTGATTCCATTGGACCTAAACAATAAAATAAAATGATAAAAAACTCTCCATATGGTTTTGTGGTGTATAATATTAAGACCCATTTGGATTTCATGGTCATTTTTTAGATAATAAATTTATTTACATAATCAAATTTAACATGTAAAATATCGACATGAAAAATCCTTAATATTAAAAATAAAAAATAAAATTTACTTTTAATTACATATTATGTATGTATGATATAGATCATATAAATATCTCTTAATTAATTGAAATAAATTAAATTTTCCATTTATAGTTGGAAATGGATTCCAATCAATTTTCTAATTTGGAAAATCACACATTTGGGAAGATTCTTAAAAATATTAGGTAATAATTTAATTTTTGGCATATTATTCTTATTTTTATGGTTTACATGACAAAACATTTTATTATTTGAATCAAAATACTAGATCAAGGTTGTTAAATTCATTTTTATTAAATTTGAATAATCCATTATTTTATTATCCATCCATAACAAATATCATAATAGTGTAAATATAAAAATTATATACTCAGATAAAATTCAAAAAAAATTATTGATTAACAATACCCTTGATTTTATGTTCCTTTATACTTTTCGAATATACAAGTAACATATTTGTTAGGTGGATATATCTGATTTAAACATGACATATACCAGACCATCCCCCTATGTTTTTATACACGAGGTGTTAAAAATTATTAGTGACAACCATTAATTTATTTATTTCATCATATTATAGAGAGAATTTTTGTTTCACGTATATATTATAATAGTAGAATTTTCCATCTAATAATATGTATCACAACTAACATTAACATCAAATACAATATCATAGAAGTTCCATTTTTAAGAATGATTTCATTTATTCTACGTTTGTAGTTGAGAGTCATATATTACTTGTTTAACATTTCTATATATTTATCATTATTATATCATCTTCATGTATTAGGAAATTCATTTTAATGGATTTTGGACCATTTTTTTCTTTTTATGCCTAGGATAAACCCAATCCCTATGTCATATTGTCCATTGATATATCATCGATACATCTATTTTCCTCAAGATTGTTTTTATATTATTATCCAACTTTTATGTAGTAGAGTAAACAATTAAGGGGAATTTATTCATTTTTTAAATAATATTTAATATTCTACCATTAAAAAGTATTTTATCTGTTATGGATGTGAAAACATACACATCATTATTGTTCATTTATTTTTCTTATGTTACGATAACATATATTTTATTTCAGATAACATCTATATGAAAAATATTATATAAATTATCTAATTTTGAATAATATTTTATACTAGTTATATCTCGATCATTAACACCATAAATATGTACTTTTGTTCCAATGTATCCAATATCTAATTTTTTATTTTTAGATTTTGATATGTGAAAATGAGTATATCCACTAATGCAATGAGAATGTGTCTGAATCTCATGACATTATTGTTTAAAACTATTTCCTCATAAATAAATGTAGTGAGTATAAAATTTTAATGTGGGAGGTATTTTTTTAGAGCATATATTCCACTTTGAGAGACATAATTTGAAAATTATTCATTTTTAACACCTCCTAAAATTTTTATTGATGAATTTTTCTACCATTTTCAAATTTTTATCACATCTGTTTCAACATTATTAGAAGTTAATCTATTTTATTTTTTTGTTTATAGAAGGATAATTTTATTTTTTCATTGATGGTAGTAGATTGAGTCTTCCATGGAATGTTATAATGTATATCTCTGTAGGAGTAGATATATCCAAATGAATTTGTTATATAATTTATTTCTAGAGAGTTATTTTTAGGGTTCAATGGTCGATCGATAATATACATTTTTACATAGAAAACAATACCCCTTGAATAGGATTTGGAAAAAAAATTTGATAATGTTTATTTTCACACCAATAAAGGGCCTTTAATTTAGTTTGAATAAATTGAGCGAAATCAGAAACATTTTTAAGAATTTAAATTCACTAGATCGGAATGAATTATTTTTTCATCATAGATATAATTCAATTAATATAAATAGACACGTCTATTTGAATATGTTATCATAATATATGTAATTTTTAGGATAAAAATTATAATGTGTCATTAAATTTCTAGTTAAAGTCTTGTCTATTTTATGGAAGACGATTAATTATATTTCCCTAATCGGGACCCCCTATTTTACGAATGTTCCCATTAGATCACACATGACCTAATCGATATTCTAAATTTAACCCATTTTGTGAAGTAGCTTTACATTACAATAGTAACTATTTTTAATGAACACAAAACTTGTTTGACCTACCTATCTCTTAGGATTAATTAATATTCCTCTAAAACCCATTCATATATGTGAAAAAAAATGACAAGTGGGATGTCAATGAAATTCGTTGTGTAATCATTTAAAAGCATGGATATTGTGGGGAACCATCCCAGAAAAAATAATTCTATTACATTTTATTTTTTAAAATAAATAGAAATATGTTTCCCCTGTTAATGGATTCCATGATCAAAACCATTATACATGATGGAGTTCAAAAAAATTATTTACTATTTTAAAATGAAAATAAAAAGATATATAATTATTTTATAAAAAATATAAATACAATATTAATTTACTATTTATAATCATTTAAAACAGCATTTATAAAATATAAGAACCATACTATATTTTGAGGAAAATTGATAAATAATTGTATATTGTCATTTTAACCTTTGTATTTTTGGGACAAATCAATGAAAATTAGAGAAATTGGTAAATACCTCCATGAACATGTATCTTTATTTATATGTATTTAGGATATAAAATCCAATTTAATTAACATAGTAATATAAATACTCTAGTGCATTGTTAAAAATATGGGTCACATTTATTTTAATTAATTTGTTAATTTAAATAAAAAAAACTCTTTAAATTTTACTGACTCATATATTCATATAGGCTAACCAAAATGTATTACCATGTATTACCACATGTTTTATTGCCTTGATTCATTATTATGCTTGATGAAAACATATTATTCTCCTAAAATAATTATCATTCACCTTGTGTGTTGAATAAAATTAATTTTTATATCACCTATATGATATATTTTTAAATATATAACATGTACACAAGAATTTTACACATGTTACATTGAGGGACCATCATTTGTGATATTTTGACTTGAAATTTAAACCATTATATATGGAATTTAGTTATACCTATTCTATTTAATTCACCATATTATTAGGACCACCAAATATTTATTAATCTAGAAATGTACATTGTTATAATACCATATTTTATTATCTTCCATCTACAGTTATGTCCCAGACCTACGTATCTCTATTTTCCATTATCAGTTTTTTGTATAAAAAAGACAACATTAATTGACTAAGAAAATGTGTACCAGTCAGATAAATTGGTATATATAAAATTGAGATATTTGATATTAATTATATAAAATATTTTACATCATTTGTAGAATAAAAAATAAATAATCATTGCTTATATTAATGATTTTGTTATACATTGTTTTTCATTGATCCAAAATAATATCTACACCTCCATGTATAATAAACCAATAAGTCAAAGAAGTGTTATCCCCCTGATTCGTAATATAAATTATGTAAAAACTTTTTCCAACAGTGATCAGTTTTCCCTATAATATATATAGTAATCCAACATATTCGTATGATATTTTATTATTCTTTTAATCACATAAAAAAATATTTCATGTCTGACATGTTTTATTACTCTACTCGATAATTCAGACTATAGTATTATGTTTATTTTCTAAATATATAATACATGAGACATCCAAACTATATACATATTTCTGTTGAAAAAACACCATAAAAGGGGTTTCTATTATTCTTCATCCAAATATGTATGTTGTTGAAACAAATGAAGAATAAAATTACTCAAATTCTATATGATATTTTAAATATAATGACATTAAAAAAGAAAAGGAATATTATTATTCAAAACAGTTTTAATTTTAAAAACCACAATCACTCATATTAAAATGTATCGATAAAAGGGATTTCTCCTCATTTACCTAACACATTTATTTATAAATATTAGTGTTTCATTAAAATTTAAATATATTACAGCCCCATATTAATTATAAAAACATATGATTGTTGAATTTTTTTTCATGTTTATCAAAAAATAAACATCATAAATTTAATTTATTAAATATATTATAACACTATTATAGAGATTTTTTAAATAATAATTTATATATTAATACAAATGATATAGACTAGAAGTTGACATAGATTCTATAAATTATTTAGGTCAAATTCCGTATTGAGAAATACTAATTTTTTTAAAACTATATTATATTTAATTATTTTGGAAAAATAAATTTATATATAATAAATAATTACCTTGTGTGTATATATAAATTATTTTTTGAAAACCATATTCATTTTACCATCATATTTTACTCTATTAAATAACAAATATTCATATATTAGGATTCTTTCTTGTATAACACTAAACATGATTCATTTTATGTAGTAATTACATTATTTACATGTCCTTAATTTCATTTTAATTTGTTTGAACTGAATGATTTTTTCATAAATAAAATGAATCATTGAATTATGTAGATAAATAAATTAATATAATTTTATTAATATATCATATAAATGATAAATTATAATAATATTCCCATTATTGTATGTAAAAATGTTATCAACCATATATATAACAATAAAACCATGATTTATTATTAATTATGTCAAAATATTCTTCGTACAAACATTGAGAAAACATAAGATATCACGTAGAGTGTCTGCCATTCTCAAATTACTCTCATGATCAACCAATCCCTTCACCTACAAGTATATTTATATAAATATACCCATTCATAGTGACCCCTCAATAGGGATTAATTTCATCACATTGACTATTTATTTGTTTTTTCCCATATTTAATTTAGAATTATAATCGATTCACCCTGAATATTATTCATTGAGAAAAATATCAAGGAAGAGCAGTTTTCTCCAAAAGCATTCAAACACCGGGTATTAAATGGCATATCATTCACGAAGGATGAAGTAATCGCGCTTTCCTTAGATTTACATTTCATCTTGATATAAAAATTCCCAAAACATCACCCTTCGCTCTTGTTCCTTAGAAACACTCTTGAAAAGATAGGTTTCACCGATATCCAAATCGGTTTCTTAAACTCTTCTAATGTGTTGTTTCTTTTTTCATTGGATATAGATTATTATCGATTTTGGAAGCGTGGTTCATGGAATTTTGGGAGATCCACCATGAAAGTGCTAAAATGGACTCCGTATTACATTCCTGGTGTTGAATTTCCCATTGTTCCAATATGGATTTCCATTCCAGAATTTCCAATTAATTTTTTTAAAAGATATGATTTATTTTATATTGCCAACCTTTTTGGTACTCCTATAAATCTGTACTATGCTACTACAAATTTGACAAGACCTTCTATTGCAAGATTATGCACTGAAATCGATCTTTCAAAAGATCTTCCAAACTTCATTTGGATTCAGAATGGGGATAAGGGTTTTGTTCAGAATGTGGTTTTTGAAAACATTCTAGTTTTTTGTATCAAGTGTTTTAAAACTGGGCATGATTTCAATAGCTGTGGAAAGCATGAGTTTCCTCTTCCAAAATAGATAAAATCACAATGGGTGGAAAATGTCTCCGCTATTTCTTCTAAATCACAGGATCCTCTTCCTGTCGATGTTAAGATCTATGACCCTTCTAAAACTCCAAGTACTTCTAATTTTCAAAGAACTTTTAAGGAGTCTTCTCAGATATCTTATGAGAGTAGATAAACTATTTTAGTGGTTATGTATGTCACAAAAGATACTTTCTTTTCTGAGAATCAAGTTGGAGAATTTTTCAGGGCGGTTTATGATTCTACAGAACCTTTGGCTGTGGAAAATAGGGGTACTCAACAATTTTCTGTTAAGGATTCTACTCATCATTATAAGGATGATCATGCCTTGTATCTTTATGTGAACACAAAAATTGCCATAATTAATGAATGTCCTGCCCTAAATGTCAATGCAGATCAAGAGGAAGGAAAAAATGATCAGAATGATGAATTTGATAGGGACTCATCAATAGAGGAAGAAGACAAACCTGGGCAACTAGAGGAAGTGTACCTAAATTCCATGGTTAAAAAAGGGAAAATCCATGGTAGACACCGATGGATTCATTACCCCAAAACCAAAGAAAACTATAAGGCGAAATGATTATTCACAAATAGAAAGGACAATTGCTACTAGATCGATGAATGTCAACAAAATGGATACTTATGAAAAAGATATAGAAAAACCAACAATTCAAGAATCTCGCATAGTCTTATATTATTACTCGCATCAATTCACAGAAGATGATATTCGGGAATAGATTTCCCACATGGATATGAAATAAGAAATTTATCAACAGGAGTTGAAATGGGGGATTATTAATTCTGAACAGTACTTAGAGGATAAGAGATTCATTTTCAATGAGAAATTAAAGATGAACCTACAAACCTCTTGATTATTCTGAAGGTGGCCTTTCTGTGATGTCATTGATTCTATATTCTGACTTCATCTATGTGTTCTCAGATCCTATGGTATCGTTCTGTTACTATGTTTCCACATTGGAAATTTTTTGGGTGTCAGATTTATGTGTTCAGGATCTTGTTGTAGCTCTATTTCCTTCCTCTCTCAAGTGGTGGTCCTACCATGACTCTGAATGTGCCTTCGCTTTGAAGTGACTGAAGGAAATTCTAGATTGATGTTGGTTTTCTTTCCCAATAGCATGGTTTTACTCTATTGGCGTGAAGGCTGGTTCTTGTTTTTCCCGTGGAAGTATGCATCTGCATTGCTCTGCAGAATAGATTGTGCACTTCATCTTTCCAGTACAGAGTTGTTGATGTATAACTGCTAGTTTGGATGGAATTCTTTCTTCTCCATCATCCTAAATCATTTTGGAATTATTCCCCAATTATCTTCATGTTCTATGCACTGTGATAATGACACCATGATGGAATATCTCTGGATGGATGGATCTCTTTTTCTTTTGGTGAATTTTGATGAGAAATCTGGAGCATCTTTCTCACTTTCAAATAAGTAACACTCACATAAAGTCTCAGCTTTGAAGTAGGTAATGTCATGGAATGGAGGATAATGCATGTCCAGACTGCACACTATGATTCTACTTATGAAGTGGAGGTCATAGACTCTCGTTGGATCTTATTTGAGCCTGTTTGAAGACTCATTACTCAGTACATTATGGTTTTATATGTATTTTGTTGTTCTCTCAATTTTGGGATGGTTTAAATGCATTACTCCTCGTGTTTTCATTGTAAAAAATAATTTTAATAAATTTCATTTGGCATGAATTTGGAAACCAATTCATGTCACCTTATTCAAAAGAAATATCATTTCAATTGTATGGGAATTTAATAGATTTATGATTTATGTTATTCTTCATGTGTACTCACGTTCCATTTTATGGATGGATTTTGTTTGGTTTCCCTTTTGTGTTTTTAATGGAAAAACTCCCCCAAGGATGAGGACCAATTTATCATTATAAGATACATTTTCCACCATTCCTTTAATATATTCCCCATCAGTAATTATTTTTTTGAGTAACTCACTGAATGATTGATCTTATACATTCATTATGATTATGTTTAAAATTCCATCGAAAAGGGTGTGTTTATCGATGGTATATATGGAAACTATGGAACATCATATTTTTATATTAAATTTCTATAGATATTTAATGGTAATATTTATTTTATAGAATATTTCGTTGATATATCATCACTTTAACATTTTAAGAAATGTACTTTCATTCATTGAATTTCTTACTCACTACATCTGAAGTAATAAAAATTTATTCTAATTCATCCTTTAATATTTTATATATTAGAATGTGTTAGTAATTGTCAATTAATTGATCGACCAATGAATTTATAATGTGTCCTCGACTCTTGGGATCATAATTTTCCATGTTTTCTCAGGTGAAAAAATTGATGAGTCTATTCAAAATATATTGGAGGATTTAGAATTGAAACAACATATAATTCATTGGGAGTAGTATATAGAAAATTCATATCCTTTTTCAACCTCATGATCTTATTTTCATCTAATTATACAGAACTCATCATAATGATGATAATTCTATGAACTAAATTAAAAAAATATACTCTTATAATTTTTGATGATATATATTGGTAATGGTATGCCCTCAAATATAATTATAATAGATAAAGACCACTGAAACATGTTTTTATATTGATCGATATAAGAATATATTTTCAAATATAATATTGAAAGTAAATTCGGTTTCTGGATATTATTCTTTTGGATACAATGGTGGCACAATTCTATAATGTTAAACATGGATGTGTGAATCCATAATAATGTTTTAATAAAAAATATATTACTAAAAAAATATTTTTTTGAACTAGAAAAAACTCTAAATCTTGTTGTATACATTGACAAGAATATCAAACATTCTAGGGAATTATAGTTTGTTAATTTAAATTAATTTTTTATTGAATGGTGAATCAAATTTATAGGATAACATATTATATTATTTTTAGTCATTATGACCCATGGAATTTGATAGATTTGAATTATTAAATATACTTTATTCAAATTTAATATTTCCCACTGTATTGAACATGATTTATTAACACGGTGAGATAACACCTTCTATAGAATATACATGTCAATTTGATCACACACTATTTGATGGATGTTTTAGATCATTTATGTTTAGGGAATTTGGTTGACCTATAAGAATGAAAATATATTTGGGACCTGGCTCAAAATAAAATAGCCCATTAATTTATTGGAAAAAAATTATAGTAACTCCATGTATCCCAAATTTTTCTAGCATGAAAGGTTAAAATTGTGTTATCAAATATCAACATTGCATAATTTCATGGCCATATATTGTCTCAGACATGGATGATGTGGTTCACCATCCCAAATTTGATTATTAAAATAAATTATATTATTTAAATAATTATAAAATATTTACTCCAATTAAGGAGAAAGCATCACAACCCCTTTTTATATAGGATTTGAATATTGTATTCAACTTTAAAAAACCATTACAAACCAGAAATTTAAGTTTTTTAAAAAAATTAAAATTAAATATGAACCTCTATAATTTAACTTATTTATATCACCAATTAGAAAATAAATAATAATATTATCTTGTAAATAAAATTTATAAATAAATATATATCTTTATTTATAGAATTATATAATTGATGAAAATTATAACAAAATCATAGAGGGAAAGACTCATCTATGAACCTAAAACTATTTTTATCAATGTGATTCATCCAACTATATACCATTAAAATTAATAACATCCCCTTGTACTCATTTACAATGTTATGTACATGAATCAATTATCCTTTTATTTATGATTGACAGTTGTAGTCATACTATCATTATAGTGAATCCCATCTTACATTCACAAAGATGAATGAAATCGTTTCCTAATTTTTCAATTATTTGATTTATATGGTCCATTTAGAGTTTATACTCACCTTCCTAGTTTTAATAGGAACTAAATAGTATTTTTATAGGCTTTTACATACACATAGTAATTATTTGAGTAATATTATATAATTATCTTAATTGAATATTTTAATTTCTTGTTATCAAATTTTAAGTTGAGTATCAATCATTGGTAATTTTTTTATTATGGTATTAATCCCATAGGTATGGAATGTTTTCAAACAAAATCTACATAATGTACCATTGTTATTTGATCCACTATTTTTAAAACTAATCTTATAAAAATGTAATTAATGATGCCATCAATTATAACCAACCTAATATAACTTTTTATATGAACAATGTGCCTTTATTTTTCATTTTAATTATTATTATATTCCCTATAAAATGTTTCTTCTCTATAACAATATATTACAATTAGTGAATTTAGTATAGAAAAAAAGGTATATATGATAAAGGTGATAAAATATATTCAACATATATTTCACAATATGTAAAATCCCAAAAATAATAATAAATTATGTAGTACATTGTATTGTATTTTCTCACTTAACCAAAATACAAATTTCTATATCTATTTATATACATAAAACTACCCTTAGAAGAGTGATTATCCATATCAATAACCCATCATTCTTTGAAAATCCATAAAACATAGATTTCAACTATATAATATATATAAATCCATAGTACCATTAAGATATTTGTGTACTCTATTCATAACATCCTATTATTGATAACATAGATTTCTTTTATACAAACTCAAAATTCTTACATTATAAGATATAAAATGCCATGTATATGTCATATAATACATGGTACACATAATAACCAATGTTCATTCCATTTGAGAAACATCCCTTCCAAAAAAAATTATAATCCTACTCAAAAAATATTTTTTTGATGATATTATTGGTTAAAAAACTTTTCAACCCTCTTTCTGTTTTTTCCTAATATAATCATTTTGAGAATACAAAATATAATTGAACATTACTAAAAACTGTTGATCAAATATTAAATCTTCTTCAAATCATACATTCATATCAATGTTCATAGATAAAATATACTTAACATATTTTTCATAATTGAAAAAAATTACTAATTATATATTTCTTATGCATAATATAAATTAACCCCAACATGGTAGTTACAAAATAATATATAATCAAATTTATCATCTTAATAATCTTCAAATACTTTTTATTAAATATAATAAATTATTTTAAATGGAAATTAATTTAAATATTATTTTAATATATATAAATACCTTTCTAAATTAAAAACATTAATTTCATTTCTAGGTACATTTGAACCCTATAATAGTTATATATATTTTATTCTGATTCACTATTAATAAATATTAATTTAAAATAAATTTCTTGAATTTTACAATTATATATAGAATGTAAATCATGAGTATTTTATGTGGTATAAATCATAACTAGATGAAAATATTTACAAAAATAATTTGTAACTTCTATTAGATTAATCCCCTTGGCATCAAATTTAGCATCATATTTTACAATTCTATCATTGAGTTTTCTATTTTGTCAAAATGCCCAATTATATCCATTTTTATATGAACCATGAGAAATGCAATTTATTTTCCTATTATATTTTTTAGTTATATAAATAATTTCCTAATTTTTTTATTTTCCTAAATAATATAATTTGGGTATTCCATAACATCATTTATAATTTAAAATCCAAACACAATGTTTATAAGAAATGTCTATTTAACAATATTATCAATAGTTCATATGAAAATGAAGTTATATAAAATAAATATATAAGAAATAGTTATCTATAAAAAGTTATTTTTATGAACCTTTTTAACATTACCATCATGAGGTAATCTATAATTTGAGACAAATTCTCTAATTTGGGCTTTTCTGAGATATTTGGATACCTAGTTTCACTAGTTAAAGAATACCTATATTAAAAAAATAATTTAATACCTACTAAAAAATTTAATACTATATATATTATTATATTTGGATTTTAATTAGATGTATATAAAATAAATATGTTCTTAATATTTATTTTCCCCAAAATCAAACTTTTAGGATTAGGCACCCTTAACAATATCTGAACTCAACGATATATAAATAATATGGGTTAAGGATATTAGGATTTTATAATTAATATAAATTGATAGATATTCCATTTCATACCACTCTATATGATGTTACGTGTAGTTAATAATGAATCTCTATAAAAATATTGAGAGCCCTAAGATATACATCATGAAATTTATCATTGTAATTAATATTACAATCATTTGAACTGCTAATCCACTTTTTTTTGTTTATTTGGAGGTGAAACATTATGTGTCATCCCTCAAGATACCGAAATAGTGGATAGTAATATCTAACATTCATAATAAATATAATGGATTTAATTAAAATCCCACATTAGTTTTAAGTCATATTTTTTAAATATAGAGAATAACATAAATAAATTTTTATTAATTATAAAAAATTATTAATATTTCTTATCATTAAAAATAGGTTCTGATGTATTGATGTTTTTAATATGATCAATCATTTATGATCATTATAATGCATCCTTTGTAATTACAATACTTAATATTATTTTTAATATTATTTTTTTGCATAAATGATCATGAATTTATTAAAATACTCTAGCTTTTCAGAGAGGACACACACACACACACTCATATATATATGTATATATATATATTATATTTTAATAATAAATCAAACAATTTTCCACTTCTAACAGATATACCTTCATGGATAAAATTATATAATCTAACAAAAATACAAAATAATCCCATTCTTGTATAATATGATAAAAAAAATTGTTATTACAATCACCCGGAGCACAGATTATATTATCTAAAGTGATGTACTTCCCTAAGGAATTATTGAGATCCTCTACAATATTCCCAAACATGATTATGCTTGCAGATTTACCCATATAGAGTGATATACAATATTTTATTGACTTCATACTATTAAAGATTGATATATTATTTCACATGTATCTAGTAGAACAATAATTGACCATCCAATAAGAGACATCTTCATGATAATTATTTTCACTACTCCAGGACATAATGTGCTTCGTTGAAGTATTATTTTCACCATTCATCATATTGAGATGATATTATCATTTTACGTATCCAAATTTTCTGTAGAATATGCAATCCCATTTTGTATTATTATATTTTGATTTTAATTTTGACAAAATAATTCGATAGTGTTCACCATAAATGTACAATATGGTCACACTACATCAATCATAAAGACTCTGAATTTACCACACTAATATTCATTTCTATACATATCCCATTTATATTTGTATAGAACGTATAATTAGTTGGGTAAATCGTTATAGAAAATATGATATTTATATTATTTATGATAATGTTCAACATTCTACCATGATTGGAGGATTTTAGGAGTCATGCATGTCACTGTTATGGGATAATCAATATTCATCTTAAATTTTTATTAGATAATGTAATGTAAATTATATTTCATGGAACAATTTTCTAATTGATAAACTATATATGAAATTAACATACTTATTATGAAATCCATTCATTTCGTTTCCTATGGGATGTAATTTTTTTTCAAAAGAATATCATATAAATTTTTCAACTAAAAAGTTTTGGTAAGAGTTAAAAATATCATTTGATAACAATTTGAGAAAGTTTTCATGATACATCTGAATACTGTTTCAAAAATTTCCTCCTCTATGATACCTAAAGAGAGCCATTTTTTTATATAAGAGGATTTATATTTGGTATTAAATACTCCCCAATGAGATTTTGATGTATTAAATGTATCATCTTCTACAAGAACATTAAATTTATCATATTAAATTACAAAATTATAATCATTTTTTACACATTTTTATATCTATGTTAACAAATAGATATTGTAATATTATTAGGGGATTTATATTCCATATAATATATCTATTTCATTGATGATTGTATACTGATCCTCTCAAGTAAGATTGTGATGTCTCTCTCCATAAGAGATGATTTAACCCAAAAACATTGACAATAAAAATTTATATTTGAAAATACTATTTGTGACTTAATTATGAGATGATCAAATCTAACACCAAATATAAATTTAAAATAATTTAATATAATTTATTGAAAAGTGGGGAAAAATCATTCATAAAACCAAAACCACTATGTGCTAAAGGATCTCACAATGTAATTAAACACCAAACATTGGTTATTTGAATAAGCCACTCTATATAATTGTCGGTTAAATGTCCTAACTTGTGTGTTTCGGTAATCCTTTGATAATTTCTTCGAGATGTAGATCATCCTATCCATTGTCTGAAAGAATTATTCTAGAGATATTTTTCCCTGATTGAATCCCCTAGAAATTATTAAATCTTACTTGTCGATCCATGATTCCAACTACACAGTGGCCTCAACATGAAACCTTCTTTAATAAATTCATGAAATTTCTTCTATTGATGCATTTGGCCTCATTTATTTCTAAATAATTTCTCCCTTGGAGTAAAATATGAGCGTCAGACACTCCCATACCTCTTTTTATATTACCTTTGGGTCTAGTATTGGGTCATCGTTTTCTCTATCTTGAAGGATATTTATATCCTTGCTTCCCCCATTCTTGGCCTACCTGGTTTCTATTGGTTTGGGTAGGTATGAATAGTCCTTAAGTCCCTTTACTTTTTTCCCCTATACCACAATTAATTACCTAGAGTCATGATTTCCTTTTAAACCCTTCATTCTTCTTGGGTTGTGAGGACCTTTCCATTTGAAACAATCCTAGTTGTCCACTAATATTTGGGTGTATCTATCAGCACATGAATCATCCTCCTCATGAAACATTACTTGACCTTGATCCCCCATAATATCAATGTGGTTCCTTAGCTCAACCCCCGAGCCTTTAGTGGGAGGGATTAGCCCAAACCACTTGCTCTGATCATTGGGGAACCTCTTGGTTTCCCATGCAGATGTAGCATTTAGATAGGATAGGGGTGGGAGAATGTCTAGGTCCATGGGACCCAACACACTCCCCTTATCATGACTCCATATACCAGGAACTCCATATGAATCCCAAGGCACCTCTAGTATCCTATGAGGCTCATCCACCCTCCCCTTATCGTGCATCCTTTTATCATGGGTTCATAGTAGTATACAACAGAGGCATCCCCTTTGAATTCCAAGGAAGTTTGACCTCTATTCTAGCCTATATTGCAGCACATTCATGCTCACCATGAGAGAGTTTCATAATCTCCATTATAGTCCTGGTATCAGCTATCTGTTCAAATATTGTGTGGGCATGTTTTTCCTCATTAGCTCTATGCTCCATCAACGATATACACAGGTTCTGTTTAAAATGATCAAATAAATTTCCCAGCTTTGGATTTTTAGGGAACCTCCTTCTCTTACACTGTATGGAAGCAAGAGGATCAGTGATCCCATGAGAGTCCCTAATTTAACACCAGTCCAAAACATCCTCGCATCTCTCCGAAAGCGTTAAGATAAGTATATTGTATACTAAAACGGTGCCATCCTCTATAGTATTTGGAGGACCATACCATGTTCGACCGTAGAGGCTTTTCCGGCACCTGGAAACGTCATGGACTATATAGAAACAACCCAAGAAAAATGAGATCCTGTAGTCACATCATAAATTATTATTCCAGCAAATATCTCTCTCAATTTTGATTACAATATACTCTATATTTCCTTTCGATAAATCAACATTGACAAAAATCTTTGGCTCAACTCGGTGACACATGACCTTGGTACGGGAATCCGAGCACATATAGCATCCAAACTGATTTCATATAAACTGTAGGATTTTCAGGGTCTGAATCCAAAAAGGAAGACAAGGTAAATATATCTAGAGTGATGAGGTTAAAGGATCACATCTTATGTGAAAGTCAATGGTACATTGAAATATAGAGGACCTGAACCCCTTCATAGAATGTGGAATAATGGCCCATGAATACACGATGACATCTTCATTAGAGAATTAAAGTTGTAAATGGATCACATCTAAAAGTACAACCATAACACGATCCTTTATATTCCAAAAGGAGAATAATAACTGATCAAACACATCAATCGATAGATGATCCCTTCTGAATCGGGATACCAATGTGAGATCCAGTAATTCAGATTCTTCTATGAACTAAATAGTGGAAATATGATCCGAAGGTACATCATTAGGAAATGAATGAACCTTGGGCCTTTTATTTATCATAGGGAAAGGAGGAAGGGGGGACAAATCATTGAAATTGGAGAAAGAGGAAAAATGAGGGGGAATCAAACAGGATGTAGAAGCAAGATATACCCCCCATGACTGAAGAAGATCGAGGAGGGGATGCGGCAGCACGGACATTCCTTACGCCATTGTAGAAGGGTGAGATCATGATCAAGACTGGCGTCTAAGAAAATTAAAACATCCAACACAAGATAAAATTCACTTATACAATTTGTGTAATATTCCTTGAAAAATAGATGTAAAAAATATAGTAGTGAAATAACATAATGGTCGTGAACCAATAAAAATATTTATTTGTTTGCTGATGTCTATAAGAGAAATATAAAAAATTTCTTTTAATTGTTTTCAAAATCAATAAACTTAATTTTATTACAATAAAAATAGGGAACATCATATATAGGAATGTAAGAAACAATTAAGATAATATATTAGTCTGAATAGAATTGGGAACATACCTAAAATTGAAAGGCATTTTTATCTCGATTTAATTATATTTATTGGATCACATTCACATTAATGAGTTCCTTAGATCACACCGATTATTGAATAATATCATCCAGTCTGATCAAATATGATATGTTTAAGGGGCCAGATTGTAATTTTTCAGCAAGCCTAGTCTACCACTAGAATTACCCATTTCTGCCATGGGAATGAATGATTATAACTAACCATTCCATCAAAAATAATAAAATATCCTATGTGTAACGCCCCGACACTAGTTACCCAGAGTGGGTGCATTAGTACATAACATTGGCATGATCACAAGAATGATCAAATCTCGAAAGACAGATTGGTTTAGTAGCCTTGGAAACACTAGATATATTCATAAAGTTTTACATTACACGACAAAGTGAAAAACTACTACAAAAAAATAGTCTCCATATTCCACACTCATATCCCCACGTACTATCCCTGCAGGTCATTCATAACTTACTTCTTCACATCCTGGGAAAATTAAAACATAGAAAAGGGGTGAGCTCAAATGCCCAGTAAGGATAACAATATAGCAGAAACTTTCAAAAAATAGCATAAATATTTAAGGAAATGTATAACTAAAACAAAAGCCTTTTAAACTTGAACTTCAACATAGTATGGAAAAAGTAAAATGAGATAATTCCATTTACTTATTCACATGGATATTCTACTAATCGAATAATCACATGCAATATCAATAACCACATTCATAATGATGGAATGTATAATTCCAGACTATCATAACCACATAGCCAAGGCCTCATTCCAAGACTACAAATAAGATTTTGTAAAGGCCTTGTTCCAAGACACCAGTTTGTCTCATTAGACCTACCGATGCGTAGAGGAGCTATAGCGGGCTCCACCCATCACATATTAAGTCCAATGCATTCCCATATGAAAAGGTTTAAACATAACATAAATATTCGTATTAAAACTAGCATACGAAATGTCAATACTTTCACTATAAACCATGAATGGTATAAAAATAGCACATCCATAGTCAAACATATCACAAAACCTTCAATACAATATAGAAGATTTTTATCATAATAAATCAACTTCAAATAAGCGTAAAATCCATCAAAGGATGTTGACATAGATGAAATCAAAACTCTTTTTAGAGAAATATATCTTTCTATTTTGAAATCATTTAAGAGTCATATATTTATAAAATAAAACATTTTCATTGAAAATATTATAATAAGCTTGTAAGGGAAGATTCAACGATTTTATAATGGCGGAAAATAGTCGCACCCGCCGTATAAGTTAAAAAAACTTTCTTACCTTAATTCTGTCGAAAAGGTTAAAAAGCACCTTGTTTGGAAAAAGATGGAAGGATTCCTTTATAAAACTCTTCTAAAAAGTCAATCCAGGGTATAAATGACTTTAACCCATCTTATTTTAAATAGTAAATTTTTTTTGAAATACATTTTTAAGAAACATAGATGTGGATGATAAAGAGATCCCATTAGATTATTACGTATAAACAACCTCGGATAATGAAGAGATTGTGAAATAACCCTTACCTTGTACTTTTCCTTGGTTGGGGTAGGTTAAACTCATGTATAATGGTGAAATAATAGTTATTAAATTATACAAGAATCATATATATTAATATGATATCATATAAGATCTTTTAACATTTATTTGTTAATAATATCTTAGAATTATCGTCGTTTCAGTTGTTAACTTACTCGTTTTCTTTTATATGTTTTGTTACATAAGCCGTGTTTGTTATGGATAGTTTGTATCTTATTCATATCCAGAATTATATCAAGTCCATAAACATCATTTTTAAATAATAAAATGATAATTAATCTTTAATGGATACGATGGAGAATGAATCTCATCGCATTCGTGGAGACGGTAGCCCGTACGTACGCACGAGCCACAATATCATTCTATTTATATTAAAATAATATATAAATGGATGGTATATCATATATACAGAATCATTAACAAGTTATATTTATTATTTACATGTGTTACACATCATTATTATAACCATCCGAATAATAATATATTGAATAACAATTACACCACGACGTGGAGACGGTAAGTCGTACGTACGCACGTATGGTGACATGTTATTCAAAGGGTGGATAGAATACTGAATATGGTTGTACCATATTTATAATAACATCACAGTATATATATGATACTGGAGTTATTATTTTATAATGGTAACAACAAAGGTAGAAGAAGTGGAAGAAGAAAGGAACTTGGAAAAGGGTGGTGAAATCATTACCTCTTCTTCGGTTTCTTCGTTTTGATTTGATCAAAAGGGCTCCTTAGGTTGGCTCTCTGATCAAACTAAATCCTCTAAGTTGTAGTGAGGGAATTTGGGAGAGTATTTGGGCAGAGTATGGCCGATCAAAAAGGATTTGAAGTGTGAAGAAAAGAGAATGAGGAGTGCCCTTTTATAAGAGGGGTGAGGGGCACCTTTGGAAAAGCTTGAAATATTAGTTTATAATAAATTCATATTCAATTTCAAATGGATAAAAAGTTGATTATTCAAACTTTAAGGTTGGGATAGGTAGAAACCAATTCAACCAATAGAATTTAGACATGTTTGGGTTACTATATTAACCTTATCTTTTAGTTTTAACTCTTAGTTAATTAGTTTGACATTTACCATGTCACTTTGTATTTTTATAATATATAGTTAATAAACATACTATATACATCCAAGAGACCCCAAGTGGTCAATTACTGATGAACGTATCATGATATATGTCTCTTGGCCGAACCTTAGATTTTTAAGAATTTAATATCAATTAATAATATAATATTTGTTTTACAAACTCTTTTATGTCAATTTTGACACTATTCAATAATTGAATTTACTGAAACTCATTACAGAATGATTACTTCGACCAAAGTTACTAAAATCAATCATAAAATGTCATATTAGCCTATAAAATTATTTTCATTCATTAAAAGTCTCAAATTATATTTATTTGGAAATTTATAATATCAATTATTTTAATTTTTCACTGTTATGGTAATTACTTCATCATTATTGTGTCATAAATAAATAAAATTATTTAAAGTCCAAAAATTATAAATAAAATATTATTATGTAGGAAATATTATTATATTTCTAATGAATATTTACATTCAAATTTATCTTATGTATAACCCTATATTAAATTTGTTTTAGTAAATAAACATTGATTTTAACTCTTTTAACTCTTTTTGAATTAAATAATAATAAATGTCCTAATCTAATCCAAGTGGACCTAAATGATAATATTTTATTCCTAAGGCTATTTTGGTCTAGATACACCTGTCTAATACAATTAGGACACGTGATAGGGTAATATTAATATAATTTTTACCCTTAATTACCCTATTTACTTTTAACTGTGGTAAATAAAAGTAAAAAAGTTACTATTCACCAAAAATTATTTTCATCTCATTGAATCACATTTTACTTCTTGATATTAACCGTGTCACTCAGATTTTTGAAATTCCATTCATAGAAGCGGTAAAATTATGTTTTATGAAAAAATCTGTTTTTTTATCTACCACTTAGTAGTTTCACTATTCATCAAAAATTGAAGTTTTTCAAAACAATGCCAAAATTTCACCCTATGCTATAATTGATATTCCGAATTCAAAAATGATGTCTATTTTACAAAATTCCAAACATATAAGTTGCATTAATTAATTTTATAATTAATTCCTGTCGTCACAACAAATAGCGTTTTTTTAAGAAACAATATATATCAAAAGATTGATAATTGTTTATGTCCAAATTCAAAGTGAAATTAATTATAATGAACACCATTGGATAAAATGGTAAAAATATATTCTAATTATACTTTAAAACCACTAAATAATATTATTTATCACTCTAAATTATTTTGATTAAAAAAGTTGTTTTTAAGTATTTTTCCCTATTCATAAAAATTGGAAGTTCTCAGAAAAATACCAAAAAATCAACTAAGGATAATTTCGATATTTCGAAACCAAAAATGAAGTACATTTTGAAATATAAAATATATATAATTTCAAAAAGTATGTATTACTATTCATAATGGCTAGTTTGATTTGTTGTGGTGTGTTAGAACTCGATGTTGCATACAACACACGTTATCACATTATTCAAAGAGTAGCGTACCGTAGATGCGTGGGGTGTTACATTCTCCCCACCTTCAAATAATTTCATCCTCGAAATTTCTAGAATACTTATCACATGAAATGACTCGTGTGGTTCTTCATCATTTGTTCCTCGGGTTCCCACGTTGCCTCTTCTATCTTATGGTTTCTCCACAAAACTTTTACCAGACGCATCATCCGGTTTCTCTGTACTTGTTCTCTCGTATCAAGATTCCTGACGGGCTCTTCGCAATAAGACAGATCAGGTTCTAGTTATAATTCTTCATAGGTGAGTACATGTGTTGGTTCATGCATGTATTTCCTCAACAGAGATACGTGGAACACATCATGAAATTTGGAGAGACTTGGCAGCATTGCCAATCGGTAAGCTACAGCCCTAATTCGTTCTAGAATTTCGAAAGGTCTGATGTACCTGGGACTCAATTTACCATTCTTAACAAAACGTATGACTCCCTTCCATAGAAATACCTTCAAGAAAACATCATCACAGACTTGAAATTCCAAATCCTTCCTTCGATTATCAGCATAGCTCTTATGCCTACTTCGAGCTGCTTTGATGTGATTTTGGATTACATTCAGCTTTTCCATAATTTCCTCCACCAGTTCTGGGCCTACAAGTTTTCTTTCACCAACGACATCCCAACATGTTAGTGTACAACATCTCTTTCCGTATAACGCTTCATATGGTGCCATCTGAATACTCGAATGGAAGCTATTGTTATAGGAAAATTCTACCAGAGGTAAATATTGATCCCACATACCCTGAAAGTCAAGTGAGCAGGATCTCAACATGTCTTCTAAGGTTTGAATAGTTCGTTCTGATTGTCCATCTGTTTGAGGGTGGTAGGCAGTGCTCAAATGAAGTTTAGTATCTAGGTATTTCTGAAGATTCTACCAGAATCATGATGTAAAACGGGGATCACGATAAGAAACAATCGATAGGGGTACTCCCTGATGTCTCACAACATCAATTATATATAGTCTTGCTAGACGTTCCAGTGGTAGATCTTCTCTTATTGCAAGAAAATGTGATGACTTGGTAAGATGATCAACAATAACCCATATTGCATTGTTCCTTCTATGAGTCTTTGGTAGTCCCATGACAAAGTCCATCGTAATATTGTCCCATTTCCACTCTGGTATGTGAAGAGGTTGCATGACTCCTCCAGGATGTTTCCTTCCAGCTTTCACTTGTTGAAAAACCATACATCTTGACACAAAATCAGAAATCACCCTCTTCATGTTGTCCCACCAAAAATGTTCCTTCAAATATCTATACATTTTTGTGCTCCCAGGATGTATAGAGAAATTGGAACTATGAGCATCATCCAACAATTCCCTTTTTAGATCAGGTAAATCGGGAACACAAAGTCTCTTCTGGAATTTCAAAATTACATCTTCACACACAATTTCTCTAAATCTCCCATCATTCATAGCTTTAATCTTCTTTTTAAATTCTTCATCATCAGTCTGAGAACTCTTAATCCGTTCTAATAAATATGGATTGGAAATCATTTGAAAAATAATTGATGTTTCACCTTCCCTGGTTATTCCCATGTCCATCTTTACTAGATCCATGAAAATTGGATCCCTTTCAATTCTCATATTGTTCAAAACTCCATGGTCTTTTCTGCTCAAAGCATCTTCCACTTTGTTTGCTTTCCCCAGGTGGTAGTGTATCATACAATCATAATCCTTGAGTAATTAAAGTCATCTCCTTTGCCTCATGTTGAGTTCTTTTTGTGAGAAAATATAATTCAAACTCTTGTGATCAGTATAAATCTCATATTTTTCACCATAGAGGTAGTGCCTCCATATCTTCAAAGAAAAGATAACAGCTGCTAACTCAAGATCATGAGTATGATAGTTTTGTTCATGAATTTTCAACTGTCGTGATGCATAGGCAATAACCCTATCATTCTGCATAAGGACACAACCAATTCCTTTCTTCGATGCATCACTATAAATAACAAACACATCATTCCCCGATGGTAGAGTCAATATAACAGCATTGAATAATCTTCTCTTTAGTTATTCGAAACATTCTTCACACTCTTTTGTCCAAACAAATTTAACCCCTTTACGTGTGACCTTCGTTAATGGGTTAGCCAATCGGGCAAAATTCTGGACGAATCATCGATAATCACCTGCTAAATCAATAAAACTACATACCTTAGTTATACTCGTAGGTGCTGGCCATTCTTCGATTTCCTTGGTCATAGAAGGATAAAATGATATTCCATCATTAGAGACAATATGTCCAAGAAAAGAAATCTCCTGATTCCATAATTCACACATTCTAAACATCCCATATAATTCATGTCTTCTCAGAGTCTTCAAGATAATGCGCAAATGATTTTCATGATCTTCTTAGCTTTTGGAGTATACCAAGATATAATCAATAAATACCATGACAAATTCATCGAGATACTCCATGAAAACTCTATTCGTCATATCCATGAATACAGAGGGTGCATTAGTCAATCCAAAAGGCATTACAGTAAACTCGTAATGCCCGTACCTGGTTTGAAATGCTGTCTTCGGAATGTCTTCCTTCTTCACACACAACTAATGGTATCCAGATCGAAGGTAAATCTTTGAAAAGTATTGAGCTCCATGCAGTTTTTCAAATAAATCATCAATGCGTGGTAGGGGATACTTGTTCTTTATTGTTATAGCATTGATCTCCCTGTAGTTGATACATAACCTCATAGATCCGTCTTTCATTTTAACAAAAATAACAGGGGCTCCCCATGGAGAAAAACTAGGGCGAATAAATCCCTTATTACTCAATTCCTCTAGTTGTTTCATTAGTTCAACTAATTCTACAGTGGCCATTCTATAAGGGGTCTTTGATATAGGCCTTGATCCAGGAATTAAATCAATGGAAAACTCAACTTCTCATTCTGGAGGATGTCCAGGTAAATATTCTGGAATTACATCTACAAATTCTTTCACAACAGGTACATCCTCTATTTGAACATTCATTTCCTCACCAACAGTTATTTCATTCTCTTCCTCCCCAATAATTGAATTTAGTTGAGCTACTAGGTGTGGATCTAAATAAGAATTAGGTGGCGACGATTCTGCTCTAAAGATAAGGTATTCCTTATCATTATCATAAAGAAACGTGACCTCTTTATTCTTACAATAAATCTTCTCATCATAGTCCAAAAGCCAGTCCATACCGAGGATTATATCAAAATCAATCATAGGTATGACGATGAGATCAGCAGATAAAAAACATTTATGTGCTCTAATGGGGACTGATTCACAAAACATTGTTGTAATGATACTTCCCTTAAGAGTTTTAACTGAAAACTCCCTTATTAATTCAAATTAGAAATATCTAATTTTATCAGCAAACTGGGAAGATATGAAACAATGCGATGATCCAGAACCAAATAATGCATTTTCTAAACATGAGGAAACCATTAAATTACCTACCACCACGTCTTTCAGAGCTTCTACCTCAGCAGTAGTGATAGCATAAGCTTGGCCTTGATCCCTTGGCCTTTTCTGAGTTAATTTCTCCTGACGCTTAGGATATTCATTTTCATAATGCCCCATATCCCTGCAATTTTATCACTGAACATTGGTATCTTCCTTCTTCCCTTTTCAATCACGAGCTTGGTGGTCTTTTTCACCACATTTGTAAAAGACGCCCATTCCCTTCAAGCAAGTACTGGGGTGTTTCTTCCCACATTTACCACAGGATGGATATTCAACCTTTCCTTTCTTCCCCTTATTTCCATTCCCAGATTGATCAGCAGGACTCTTCTTCTCTTGCTTTTCATTAAAGTCATAAGACATAGATAATTATTTTTCGGTCTTGATAGCACATGAGACAATGTCTTTGTACGATGAAAAGGATTGTGAGACTAATGCTCGACGGAGAAATGGTTTTTACCCATCAAAGAAACTATCAATCTTACGTCATGGGTTACATATATATTATCCAGCATACCTTGATAACCTTGTAAATTTAGCCTCATACTTTGTGACATACCCAACTTCCTTTTGTCTAAGACACATAAATTGCCTTTCCATATCTGTTCGATGGTCGCGAGGAAATTATTTTTCTAAAAACAGATCTTTGAACTCCCTCCATTCCATATTTGTTACTTCATCATCTTCCTTCGTGTTTTTAATTAATAACCACCATTGATCAGAATCTCCAGTGAGGCGGTAAACTACCATGAAAACTTTTTCCCTTTCATTGCTTCCTAAAGCCTGAAATATTTTCTCAAGGTAATTTATCCATTGCTCAGCTACTAAGGGATTTGTACTCCCATTTAACATTGATGCTTGTTTCCTCATGAATCGATTTGACATTGATCCTCTATGCTGTGGATCAGGGTGCTCCATACGGGTAAGGTTATTATTCATAACCCGAGTGAGTTGTCCCAATATGGTGATTAGCTGATCGGCACCAGTTGCATCACCAGCTCCACTATAATTATCTTGAGCAGGAGGGCAATCCCTACATGGAGTGTGTGCATTGATTCGGTTTCCATTTCTTCCACTATGTGCCATTTCTAAACAATGGCATAAACTAGATCAGTATATGAATCAAAATACATAATCCCATTCTTATAAAATAGTTAACATAAATTAAACTATTTATGGATATAATCAATAATCATAAAAATGTTTTCTTTGAGGAAGTATATACTCATAAACCCTTCATAATGATTTGTAAAGAAAATGAGAGTTAACCTAAGCATATCCCCCGGGAGTGTCGTAACCAAGAGTGCAGCAAGCCTCGTTGTCGTGCACCAGTTCCCATTCGATTCTAGCTCAAAGCGGTGTTTTTGGGTTTTACCCCTAGGTACATCTGTGCTAGAGCCGCCTCTACCTGATCGTATCCAGAAAGGGATGTATTGCTGGAAAAACTCACAAAATCTATACAATACCAAAATTATAGGAAGTTCTTCTATACTAATCCTCAAAGTTCATCTTAGGCATACGTGCTCTAATCAGAGTTTATCTAAATCTAGATTCCAAGGTTTGTACTAAACTTCCTCTGATACCAACTATAACGCCCCGATACTAGTTACCCAGAGTCAGTGCATTATTACATTACATTGGCATGATCACAAGAAATAACAAATCTCTAAAGACCGATTCGTTTAGTAGACTTGGAAACACTAGATATATTCATAAAGGTTTACATTACATGACAAAGTGAAAAACTACTACAACAACATAGTCTCCATATTCGACACTCATATCCCCACATACTATCCCTACAGGTCATTCATAACTTACTTCTTCACATCTTGGGAAAATTAAAACATACAAAAGGGGTGAGCTCAAATGCCCAGTAAGGATAACAATATAGAAGAAACTTTCAAAAATAAGCATAAACATTTAAGGAAATGTATAACTAAAACAAAAGCCTTTTAAACATGAACTTCAACATAGTATGGAAAAAGTAAAATTAAATAATTCCATTTACTTATTCACATGGATATTCTACTAATCGAATAATCACATGCAATGTCAATAACCACTTTCATAATGATGGAATGCATAATGCCAGACTATCATAACCACATAGCCAAGGCCTCATGCCAAGACTACAAATAAGATTTTGTCAAGCCCTTGTGCCATGAAACTAGTTTGTCTCATGAAACCTACTGATGCATTGAGGAGCTATAGCGGGCTCCACCCGTCACATATTAAGTCCAATGCATTCCCATATGAAAAGGTTTAAACATAACATAAACATTTGTATTTAATCTAGCATACGAAATGACAATACTTTCACCATAAACCATGAATGGTATAAAAATAGCACATCCACAGTCAAGCATATCACAAAACCTTCAATACAATATAGAAGTTTTGTATCAAAATAAATCAACTTCAAATAAACATACAATCCATCAAAGGATGTTGACATAGATGAAATCAAAACTCTTTTTAGAGAAATATCTCTTTCTATTTTGAAATCATTTAAGAGTCATATATTTATAAAATAAAACATTTTCATTAAAAATATTCTTATAAGCTTGTAAGGGAAGCTTCAACGATTTTAAAACGGCGGAAAATAGTCGCACCCTCCGTATAAGTTAATAAAATCATTATTACCATAATTCTATCGAAAAGGTTAAAAAGCACCTTGTTTGGAAAAAGACGGAAAGATTCCTTTATAAAACAATTATAAAAAGTCAAAAAAGGGTATAAATGACTTTAACCCATATTATTTTAAATATTAAAAATGTTTTGAAATACATTTATAAGAAACATGGATGTGGATGATAAAGAGATCCCGATAGATTATTACGTATAAACAACCTCGGATAATGAAGAGATTGTGAAATAACCCTTACATTGTACTTTTCCTTGGTTGGGGTAGGTTAACCTCCTGTATAATGGTGAAATAATTGTTATTAAATTATACAATAATCATATATATTAATATGATATCATATATGATCTTTTAACATTGATTTGTTAATAATATCTTAGAATTATCGTCGTTTCATGTGTTAACTTACTTGTTTTCATTTATATTTTTAGTAACATAAGCCGTGTTTTTTATGAATAGGTTGTATCTTATTCATATCCAGAATTATATCAAGGCCTTAAACATCATTTTTAAATCATCAAATGATAATTATACTTGAATGGATACGATGGAGAATGAATCTCATCGCATTCGTGGAGACGGTAGTCCGTACGTACGCACGAGTGACAATATCATTCTTTTGATATTAAAATAATATATAAATGTATGGTATATCATATATAAAGAATCATTAACATGTTATATTTATTATTTAAATAAGTTACACATCATTATTATACCCATCCGAATAATAATATATTGAATAACAATTACACCACGACGTGGAGACGGTAAGCCCCAACGTACGCACGTATGGTGACATGTTATTCAAAGGGTGGATAGAATACTGAATATGGTTGTAAAATATTTATAATAGCATAATAGTATATATATGATAATGGAGTTATTATTTTAGAATGGTAACAACTAAGGAAGAAGATGTGGAAGAAGAAAGGAACTTGGAAAAGGGTGGTGAAATCATTACCTCTTCTTCAGTTTCTTCCTTTTAATTTGATCAAAAGGTCTCCTTTGGTTGGCTTTATGATCAAAATAAGGCCTCTAGGTTGTATTTAGGGAAGTTGGGAGAGTATTTGGGCAGATTATTTCCGAACCAAAAGGCTTTTAAGGTGTGAATAAATGAGAAGGATGAGTGCCCTTTTATAAGAGGGGTGAGGGGCACCTTTGGAAAAGCTAGAAATAATAGTTAATAATAAATTCATATTCGGTTTCTAATGGCTCCAAAGTTGATTATTCAAAGTCTAAGGTGGGTATAGGTCGAAAACTATTAATCCAATATAATTTATACATGTTTGGGTTACTATATTAACCTTATCTATTAGTTTTAACTCTTAGTTAATTAGTTTGAGATTTACCATGTCACTTTGTATTTTTATAATATATAGTTAATAAACATACTATATACATCCAAGAGACCCCCAGGTGGTCCATTATTTATGAACCAATCATTATATAAGTCTCTTGGCCGATCCTTAGATTTTTAGGAATTTAATATAAATTAATAATATAATATTTGTTTTAAAAACTCTTTTATGTCAAATTTGACACTATTCAATAATTGATTTTTGTGAAACTCATAAAAGAATGATTACTTCGACCAATGTTAATTAAATCAATCCTAACATGTCATATTAGCCTATAAAAGTATTTTAATTCATTAAAAGTCTCATATTATATTTATTTGGGAATTTATAATATCAATTATTTTAATTTTTCACAATTATGGTAATTACTGCATCATCATTGTGTCATAAATAAATTAAAATATATAAAGTCTAAAAATTATAAATAAAATATCATTATGTAGGAAATCTTATTATAGTTCTAATGAATATTTACAATCGAATTTATCTTATGTATAACCCTATATTAAAAATGTTTTAGTAAATAAACTTTGATTTTAACTCTTTTAACTCTTCTTTGAATTAAATAATAATAAATGTCCTAATCTAATCCATGTGGACCTAAATGATAATATATTATTCCTAAGTCTGTTTAGGTTGAGAAACACTTGTCCAATAGAATTAGGACATGTGTTAGGGTAATATTAATATCTTTTTTTAGCCTTAATTACCCTATTTACTTTTTTAACGTGGTAAATAAAAGTAAAAAGTTACTATTCACCAAAAAATATATTCATGTAATTGAACCACATTTTACTTCTTGATATTAACCGTGTCTATCAAATTTTTGAAATTCCATTCACAGAAGTGGTAAAATTATGTTTTATGAAAAATTTGGTTTTTTTTAACTACCACTTAGTAGTTTCACTATTCATAAAAAATTAAAGTTTTTTAGAACAATGCCAAAATTTCACCCTAAGATATAATTGATATCCCGAATTCAAAAATGATGTCTATTTTACAAAATTACAAACATATAAGTTGCATTAATTAATTTTATAATTAATTCCCGATGTCACAACAAATAGTGTGTTTTTAAGAAACAATACATATCAAAAGATTGATAATTATTTATGTCAAATTTCAAAGTGAAATTAATTCTAATGAAAACCATTGGATAAAATGGTAAAAATATATTCTAATTATACTTTAAAACCACTCAATAATATAATTTATCACTATAAATTATTTTGATTAAAAAAGTTGTTTTTATGTATTTTTCACTATTCATAAAAATTGGAAGTTCTCAGAAAAATACCAAAAATTCAAATTAGGATAATTTCGATATTCCAAATCAAAAAATGAAGTTCATTTTGAAATATAAAATATATATAATTTCAAAAATTAGGTATTACTATTCATAACGGCTAGTTTGATTGGTTGTGGTGTGTTAGAACTCGATGTTGTGTACAACACACGCTATCACATTATTCAAAGAGATGCGTACCGTAGAAGCTTGGGGTGTTACACTATGAGAACATTATGCTAATATAACATGTGAATGGAAATGAGAACCATCACAGTGACACATATCTTAACCTCAGGAACATTTGTATTCCAATTCATGGAAGGTGAAGTGCACCATCTTCCTTATGAATATTCGATTACATTAAATTTTTTTCAATATTTATAAATTTTATTCCTTCCTAAGGTAAACAACTCTCTAAAACTTTTTTAATTTTGGGTTCCAAAATAAATCTAGATCCTTAAATAATGATAAAATCACACTCAAATATATTTATGATATAGAAAATTGTAAACACTAATAGATGACAAGTTTTCCTTTTCCTTTAATGAATACCTAAGAGATAAATTCTTAATCTTATTGGAGTCACACCACTCCAATATTCAATGATGAATATAGAAAGAGGGTAACACTACATAAAATATATAATTCATATTTTAAGTTTCATTCATTCAAAACATATTTATTAGAATTCCATGTTTCTTCATCTGCTCAAACAAAACATAATGTCTACACATCCATTATCTTGTAATTATTTCATGAGTGATAATGAAATAATCTATATTGGGCATCATTACTCAATAATTAACATAATTGAACCAAATAGTGTTCCCTTAATTTACAACTTTTTTATTTTTATTAGTTCAATAAATTTTTTAATTTCCCTTAATTCTTTCTTAGGTGACGAGAAAAGAAGAATTTAGAGTTTGAGTATAACTTTAGTTTTCCATAAAGACATACGATATAATTTCCAACATTGAACATAAAAATGATTATTTATCACATGTTATATATATGTGAAATTAATATTTAATTTTATATAAGTACATCCATCCCAAAACTACTTATGTTTTAAAAAATTACCCCCATGAATGACCATTGAAATATTGTTTATATGTTATAATTATAAAGGAGTATAAACATTTATAATAACAATTTATTTAATCTACCTTATAAAGAGGTGTTAAAGATTAATGTGTTTCAATTTACCATTATTAGAATGTTAATATTCACAAGTAGTATTTCATAACAATATCAATATATAGAAACAGATGAAATTATAAAAGACCACAATGATAGATATTAGATAAGATGTCTAATCATTTATAATACTTTTTCAGTATTTTCTACAGAAAAAAACATGGAAGCCCATGTGTAGTCTATTATAAAATATCATCTCGTTTATTTCTAGGAGATTTCTCTTCCACATTGACTATAAATGCGCCCAATCATATATGATTGATCCTCAAGATTTTTATTATATGTTTATTTAGAATGTCCATCCAAATTTTTTTGGATTAGACTAAAATTGATATAACAATATATACTACCCAAAAAATGTTTTCTTACCATTTTAACTTTGAATTGTTTTGTCTAACCTAGATAGCTTATATACCTCCTCAAATTTTCAGAAACATATTAAATATTATGTTGTGTACATTGAATAACATACTTAAAACCCCAAAAACACCATGATGATTTTAGTAGGAAAAAGTACTGCTATTATTTTATATCATCCTACTCCCAATATCATATGATATTTAAATTTATGAAAAATCAAAATTTTGTACGCAATTTCTGAGTTTTGAAACATAAGGAAATTAAAAAAATAACAATATTTATTAAGGATCAAAATATTAACATGATATCAATATATGAATCATTAATCCAACCAATATTATTATGAATCCAATTGTAAAATGTTAAAAATCATGATTAACTAAAATTTTATTTCATAAAATAAATTCATTGAAATTATCATCTCATTTTTTAGGGATTTTTATAATCATATAGGGACAAATACCAATTTATATACATCACATTATTATCTATGTATAATGTATACATTCGATTGTTCCAAGTATATTTCATCATTTCATTAATTTTTTAACAATTTTATTAACACCAATTTTTTAAATATATGAATTATTTATGTAACCTAAAGAATGTATTTTGTAATAGTTGAAATCTCGGAAATAGGAACAATATTATCAAAATAATTGACTCTTTCCTTTTGAGACATTCCATTATCATCTAATTTTCCCTTATATTTTCCAATTATACAATAATTTTTTGACATTATTATAAATCCTCTTATATATCATTTATTTTGTGAAAAATTATGATAACTAAATAATATTCATGTATTTTTTTAATTTTGAAACCTATTTTTTTATTTATAGATTCTTTTAAATATATTCATCAAATAATGTAATATATTATTTAAAATTTTTTATGTCTGACACCTTATTATGAAAAACCAAATATTGTGTAGAAATATTATAGTCAATTACTTATTATAAGTATTTATATAAAAATGATTCATATTTATTAGGAATCCAAGGACATTTCCATTTACAAACCACCTTAACAACACTATATTGAGATACACTTTTAATTAATATATATTAATCTAATAAGATATTATTTATTAAATCATTAGACCTATATTAATCAAATATTACATATCTATATTCAATAATGTCATTAAATGATAATATATCATTCAATTTAACAAAATAAAATGAATATATATGAATTCATGTTCTCCTCAAATTAAGAAAAATATATATAATATATTTATTTTAACCTTATTATCCCTTTTAGTTTCATGTACTCAATCAATTTCTTGAATAAATAAATCTTTTAAATATTTTTTTTAATGCTTCAACAATTCATATAGATTCATATACTAACATTACATGGAAATTTAATTTATGATGTGTCATGTAGTTAATAATTCCATCACATATAATTATCTCGAGAGACTTGTGATATGAATTATTGAATTAATTTTTTTATCAATCATATTATGTGTATTGTGATATCCAATTTTATTGGTTTTTTCACATAAAATTTGATTCAATTGGCCCTAATCAATATAATAATATGATATTCATCTTCTTGGTTGTTTTTTAGGTTTATAATTATAAGGACAATTTGGTTTTCATGTTCATTTTTATAGATAATAAATTTATTTACATCATCAAATTTAACATGTAAAACATAGACATGAAAAAACCTGAATATTAAAAATAAAATTTAAAATTTACGTTAAATTAAATATTGTGGGTGTAGCATATAGATCATATACATCACTCTAAATTAATTCTAATAAATTCAATTTTCCCTTTACAGCTAGAAATCATTTCTAATATTTTTTCATCTGGGAAGTCACACATTTTTTATGATTCGTAATAATTTTAATTAATTATTTAACTTTAAAAAAATAATTCTTTTTATTAGGATTTACGTGTCAAAAAATATTATTATGTGAATGAAAAAAATATATCAGGTTTTTAAAAGTAATTTGTATTTAATTTGAATAATCCATTATTTAATTATCCCTCCACAACAAATATCATATTAAATTAAAGATTTAGGTTATCTGACTCAAATAAAATCATAAACCAATTTGTGATTACCAATAAAATTTATTTTAAGCTCTTATATTATTGTGGAACACACAAGTAATATATTTTTTCTGTGGATATTTCTGAGGTAAACATGATATATACCACACAATTCCCCTGTGTTTTTGATCATGAGGAGATAAAAATGTATAGTGATGTCCCATAATTTATTTATTTCATCATATTATAGAGAGATGTTTTTAGTCACTTGTTTCTTGTAATAGAAAAATTAGTCAACTTGGAATATGTATCATAACTAACGTTCCTTCAAATATAATATCATAGAAGTTCCATTTTGAAGAATAATTTCATTTATTATACTTATGTAGATGAGATTCAAATTTTATTGGTTTAACATTTAGATATATTTATCATTATCCTTTCATGTTCATGCATTAAGAAATTTATTTTAATTGAATTTTATACTATTTATATCTGTTTTGACTAGTATAGTCCTAGTCCATAAGTCATACAGTCCATTGATATATCCTTAATACATATATTTTCAACAAGATTATTTTTATATTCTTATCCCACTTTTATGAAGTTGAGTAAAAGGTTAAGTTGAATATATTCCATTTTTAAAGATTGTTTTATATAATTTCATTATGGGGGACTTTTTTATTATGGATGTGAAAACATTCACATCATTTATGTTCGTTTATTTTTCTTATGTTACTATAACATATATTATATTTCAGATAACATCTATTTGAAAAATCTAATATCTATTATCTAATTTGAAATAATATTTCATACTATGTATTTTTCGATCATTTAAACCTTATATATGTACTTTTGTTCCATTTTATCTTATATATAATATAATATTTGTATGTTTTTCTAAGTATAAATGAGTTTATCTGCTAATGCAATTAAAATGTGTCTAAATATCACGAGACTATAGTTTTTCTACAATTTTATCACACATAAATTTTTCAAGAAAAATATTTTTATGTGGGAGGTATTTGTTAGAGCATATATCACACTTTAAGAGACATAAGAAGAAAATTCATCATTTTTTAACACCTCTTGATATTTTAGTAGAAGAAATTTTCTACCTTTTTAAGATTCTTATCACATTAATTTCCACATTATTAGAAGTTACACTATTTTATTTTTGGGGATATAGATTGATAATTATATTTTTTTCATAGATGGTAGTAGGTGAAGTCATCCATGGAATGTTTAATTTATATCTCACTTAGAGTAGTTATATCCCAATGAATTTGATATATAATTTATTTTTGGAGAGTTATTTTAAGGATTAAATGTGGATCGATACTCAACATTTGTACACAGTGAACTGTACCCTTTGAATAGAATATGAGAAAAATTTGTAATGTTTACTTTCACTCCAATAAAGGACCTTTAATTAAGTTAAAATAAATTGAGAGGCATGGGAAATATTTTGAAGAATTTAAATTAACTAGATCAGAATGAATTTTTTCAATCTCAGGGATAATCCAATTTATATAAATGGACAAATCCATTTGGATATGTAATCAAAATACTTAAAATTTTTGGGATAATTAGTATAATGTTACATGATTTTTCCTGGTAAAATCACGTCTATTTGATGGATCCATATAAATTATTTATTCTCAGATTGGGACCCCCTTATTTAAAGAATGTTATTGTTAGATCACACATGACCCAAGAGATAGTCTATATTTAACAAATTTTGTGAAATTTTTTTAGCGACCAATAGTAACTATTTGTAATAAACACAAAACTGGTTTGACACACCAATTTTTTATGATTAATTAATATTCCTAAAAAATCCTTTAATATATGTAAAAAAATTACAAGTGGGATATCAATAAAATTCATTTTCTAATAAATAGCAAACATGGATATTTTGGGGAACTATCCCACATAACATTATTCTATTACATTTTATTATATTAAAATAAATAGAAATGTTTTCCCCTCTTAATGGATTCCATGATCAACCCCATTATATATTGGGTCGTTCAACAAAATTTACTATTTTAAAACAAACTGAAGAAAAAATATAATTATTTTAAAAAAAATTAAATAAAATAATCATATAATATTTAAAAGCATTTAAAACACCATTTTGAAAATACTGGAAACATACTATATTATTAAGAAAATTGTTAAATAATAGTATTATATGAATTTAACGTTTGTATTTTCTATACAAATCAATGAAATTTACAAAAATTGGTAAATACCTCCATGAACATGTCACTTTTTTATCTGTATTTAGGATACAATAGCCTATTTGATTAACCCGATAATATAAATACTCTAATTCACTATTATAAATATGGGTAAAATTTATTTTCATTAACTTGTTAATTAATATTTCAAAAACTCTTTAAATTTGAGTGACGCATATATTCATATAGGTGTACCAAATCATATTTCCATTTATTACAACATGTTTTATTATGTTGATTCATTAAATGTTTAATGAAAACTATTTAATCTCCTTGAAAAAATACCATTCCCATTGTATGTAATAAAACATTGATTTTTATATCACCTATATGATATATTTTTTAATAAATAACATGTACAGATGAATTTAACACCTGTTAAATTGAGGGGCCATCATTATTGTTTTTTTTGACCAAAAATTTCAACTATTCTATAAGGCTGATTTGTACACCTATTCTATTGATATCACAACATTATAAGAACCACCAAAACATGATTAATTAGGCAATGTGCATTGTTATAATACCATAATTTATTAACATTCTTCTATAAGTATATCAAAGACCTACATGTCCCTATTATCCATTATTTTTTTTATAGTAACGAAAACATTAAATGACTAACAAAATGTGTACAAATCAGATACATTTGTATATATAAAAATTACATATATGATAAAAATTATACAATATTTTTTACATAATTTGAAGAATAATAAAAATAAATAAAAATTGATTATATTGTTGATTTTATTTTCTTCTTTTTCAATGATCCAAAATAATTTCTCCTCCTCAATGTATAATATACCAATAAGTCAAAGAAGTGTGATCACCCTGATATGTTGTCTACATCATGTAAAAACATCTTCTAATAGTGATCAGTTCCCACCAAAAATGATATATTAATACAACATATTCCTATGATATTTTAGTATTCATTTATTCACATAAATTAAAATATATCTTGTCTGATATTTTTAATTACTCTACTCGATAATTCAGAATATAGTATTTTGTATTGTTCTAAACATATAATACATGAGAAATCAAAATTATGTACATATTTTTTTAAAAAAAACACTATAAAAGGGGTAGCTTTTATTCTTCTCCAAAATTCTTATGTTGTATGAACCAATGATGAATAAAATTGTTCAAATTCTATTGCATATTTAAAATATAATGACATCAAAAAAGAAATGGAATATGAATATTCCGAACAGTTTTAATTTTAAAAACCACATTCACTAATATAAAAATGTATCGATTAAATGGATTTATCCTCATTTACATAACACATTTTTTTATTAATAGTATTGTTTCATTAAAATATAAAAAAATTACAACCCCATAGTTATTATGAAACCTATGATCATTGATTTTTTTTGCATAGTTAATAGAAAATAATCATCATAAATTTTTTTTATTAAATATCATATAACACTATTTTAGTAATTTTATAAATAATAATTTATAGATTCCATTAAATGATATAGATGAGATGTTGACATAGATTCTTTAATATTTTAGGTCAAATTCCATATTGAGAAAAACTTATTTTTATTTAAACAATTCTACAGGTAATTATTTCGAATATATATATATATATATATAATATAATTACCTTCTGTGACTATGTAATTTATTTTTATTAAATATATTGATTTTACCATCATATTTTACTCTATTAAATAATAAATATTCATATATTTGGATTTTCATTAGTGTAAAGGTAAACTACATTCCTTAAATATAACATAATTTGTTTGAATATCTATGATCAAAATAGTAAATTAAATTTTAAATTAAAAAATTGTAAATATAAGGTATTGGATACTCTCTATTCCCATGAAATAATCTCTCAGGAACACACATACCAAAAGTTTTCCCTTTTTGTACTAGAAATCGTAGAATTTCATAAACAAACCAAAACATTAAAAAATAATGTGCAATATCTTATTCTTTAATAATAAAAATAGATTAATAAACTTATATTTAATGAGGAAATATAATTATGATGTGATGCATAGCAAACAATACCTTTTTAAAATTCCTATATACATAAATTAGATAACGATCATATAATGAATAATTTATAATAGACTTCAATTATTTCTCTCCACTGACACATTTTAGGATTATTTTAATATATCACTACAAATTATATATTTATACATTAAAATAAATAAGGATTATAATATCCACATCCATGTTCAGTTGTAATACATATAGTTTTAATTACACATTATTTTTGTGCATCATATTTCTAGATAAAAATTAATATTTTAAAACATCATTATTATCTATTAAAATATAGATATTGTAAATCTTAAAAAATTGAAACAATTTCAACATTCCTTTTATTATATATGGTAGATATATTATGAAAATGACATAGGTAGCTATTTATTAATTATAATAAATTATATTTTATTTCAATATTTTCAAGTATTTTATAGATTTACAATATCATTTATTACATAATGTTATTTATTTTATGCATAATTAAACCTCAAACCACAATCCAAGGAATATAATGTCTTGTCTATATGGAAATCTACGTACATAAATGAATAATAATTTGACTATACACATATTTCTCTTTTAGAATTAATTAGGATCCCCTAACAAGATTTTATCCCTCAACTTAGTATAGGAACCCCTTGGGAAAACAAGAAAAAATGGATGAACTGAAAATATTATTAAGGGAATAATCATAAAAATAAATCAGAGAACATGTGTAAAGACTTGGAAATTCCATATATATTTTTAAATTATTATGGATTATTATGTTTTTTCAAAATTTGACGGCTCATGATTATGAGGCCGTAGAGTGACTAGAATAAATTTGTGATCTTTTTTATGGTACGTTCAATAAATGTTCCGGTTGCGTTTTCTACCTTTTGAACCGTTGGTCAGATTGAAAATATAAGGGCATCGTTGATTCTGTAGAGCCAAGATTAGCATAAGAGAAGATTCACTTCTTCCATAGTCTGTCAGGATAAAAAAGTTAAATTTTGTACTTTATAGAAAAAATATATTAAAATAAATTAACAAGGTATATCATTTGTTTTTCTCCAGAAGATCAGGGGCATTGGTGGGGACCAGTGACTTGTCAAGAAAATTAATATCTTGATACTCAATTATATGTAAGCGCACCTTTTTTGAATGAATAGGTTAATTTATTAAATGAACCCCATTAATTCCGTAGTGTGTTACTCCCCTTTTCCCGCTCTATTTATGTGAGGCTTGGGGTGGTGTTTTAACACAGTTTCAACAAGAAACGAACCTCTAGTGATGTGACACGATGTATTCCATCTACAGAGGATAGAATCTTGGGCAGTGATATTTCTGGATCGATAAACGCCGACGACCTCACTCCAATAGGGAATCTCCTACCTCCAACGATCGTGATACCTCTGGTTGTTCAAGAGGTAGCGGTTGTAATTTAATTCAAAAAATTCACCCATTTTATCTCCCCGTTCTTTAATTTTTTGGAGGTAGATATATGGTATTTGATCAATTTTTATCATTATATTTATCATGATGTATAATTTACCCCCACATGTTATAATGATGTCATGGATGGTGTAGGAAAAATGAACAAGGCATAGACCCTCTGCCACTTGTTTTTTATTGCTTTCTTTAGTGAAGGGTTGTTCCAACTTGATGGACACTTGAAGCGAAGATGGGAACAACAATTGGGGCATCTTGACCAGTCTGTAGGGGCATTCAGAATGAAGAATGGACCACAATAGCTCACTTGATGGCCCGCGGAAGAAGCGACGGTGCGACCCCAGAAAGGGATTCTAAAAGGGGTCATATCTCATTTATAAAACATTGGTTCATTACAGTTTCATTAAATTTTTTGATTTCATGAAATTATCTAATTTTAAATCACTTTTACAAGCAATATATAATCATTAATAATCTTGAAGAATTAATTTTATTTTATTTTCCTTATGGGGAGTTATATTATGTTTTCAATGTGGATTTGTAGAGTATACAAATATTATTCTATTATTTATCCAAATGAATCTTGTTTTAAAAGTTCCCAACAAGGGTAATCAAGATGGGTACATATCTTGGTGGAAAATATTTTGGGAGTTATAATGCCCAAAAATGGGAATATCGAAATTTAGAGTGTCTTTGTTAATGATATGGAATGAACAACTTATAACACATAATTACACTATTAATGGTTGTTGAGGTGTTTCATTGTGTAACACGTCAATGAATAAAATATTCCTAGAGAGGTTTTGTTGTATATTTAGAATGTGTTAAACGTCTTTATGGTCAACATAAATATAATTTGGAGACCCTCTCAGGGATCATTATTTTGTTAATTTAAAAAAATGACATGTTTCGGTAACTATAAGACACAATTGGGAATGTTGAGTTGCGCTTCACATTTTAGATATAGTGAGATCAGAACTGGTGTGGTTATGCCCATTGGGAAGGAATTTTCTAAGAATAATGTATGAATCTTAACATGATACTACAAGGTATGAAAAATGAAAAAATAAAATTTATATTTTTTTCGACATATGATTTATCAGAAAGATAAAAAATTCATTCAGTGTTGTTTGTGATCAAGCATAGATTGTGTATGTATCAGTAGGAGGAAGTCTAAACATGGATGGCCATATTTTGATAATCTATGAACTATTCATTAATGATACAAAATCATGGGATTATATTATAGAATATAATTCTTGAAATTTTCATAGAAGGAGGTAAATAATAATTTATGTGAACTAAATAGAATTATTTCAAGCTATAATAGAGAGGACATTATGAAATTAATCACTTATTGAATTGTATTAGTGAATGATATCATGAGAGTAAAAGTGGTTTTATTGTATGTTTCATTAATTTTCTATATTCAATTGATATATTCACAAAATAGTTAATATTTTTTATTCACATTTAGAAATATGAGATTCAACACAAACATCAATGGTTGAGATTGAGTTCTTATATGATAGATTAACAATGAGAATTAAAAAATTGAGATAGTTTAATTCACAATATTTGAAGGGGAGAAGACTAAGAATAGAAAATGTGATTCATCTATGTACATGAGTGTTTAGGAAAAAAAATTTCCAAGAACACTCATGATATGAAAGAAGTATCTCTACTATCTGTGATACTGATGTTCTTGAGGGGTTACATGTAATGATTTTATTTTCCATTAACTCATATATGAGTATCAAAATACAATGTGGATTAAGGGAAACCAAGTAGAGTAAAAATCTATTTAATTTTTGGATCATATATTTAGAATATATGTATCCATTGGTGAAATTTTTTTTTGGTATTATCATAGTGGATCCTTTATTGTAATGAGTTTGTTGAAATAGCGTTGGATACTTTTTGGGGGATGAACCAATATTGGAAGATGTGAGCATGTGTAACTAATCCTTGTGAACATCATGTTATTTTATAATTCATTATTTTTGAAATTGAGTATGTATTTATGTACTATATCGAGTTGAGTATGAAAATTTAGAGTTTCAGGTGGTGGATTTTAATGTTAAAAAAGTAATATAAGGCATGAAATCACAAATTAATCACATCCCACTCTTAGTGGTAGAATTATATCATATACTAAAAATATGTATAAGAGTTAGAGTCCCTCTAAATATTCATTGAGTAAATATAATATCATATCAACGAATAGATTAGGGGTTCCTACCATTAATGTAACTTACTACCATAGTTAGACATATAAGGTTTTCTTATTTATCCTTGTACTTAGTATAGATGACAAATATTATTCTAAAATTGGAATTCATTATATATTACAAATTTCTCATAAGAATAAAATAATATTAATATGTGTATATTAATATATATTTATGATGGTCCAAAATTGTATTCTTATATATATAACAAAAAACAATTACATCATGGTAATGGTTATAGGTATTGAAATAAAAATTGGGATTATTTGATAACCATTAAAGAACATAATTGTGAAAGAAGAAAGTAAAATGTATGGAGTAATATATTTGAATAAATTAATATTTATTAATATGAATATAATTATAGTTCATTAACTCTATTAAATTTTATAGTCTGTAATATTCATATTTGTTCTAACAAACATTATGACAGCACCAGTTAAAATAATTTTATAAGGACCATCCTGGATCACATTTATGGTAAATTAATAAAATTGGATAATTAAAAAAAATTCAAATTATGATATTCAAAATATTTATATAACATATAAAATTATGTAGATTTATTATTTCCAAAATAATGATAAAGTTGAGATTGATTTTGATCAATGAGAAATATTGTTAAATAGTTACTAAAGATTTCAAAGATTAATTTGACGAGGATGATAATGATCTCAATAATATTATATATCTGTTATTAATGTGATACATAATGAAAAAATATAAAAGAAAAGGTATGAAATTTCATTGTTGTTTTAATTGTAATGATATTAATCATATTAAATGTATTATCACAAATGAATCAGTTTGGAGGAAAATTATTTTTGATGGGAATGATGAGTGTCCCAAATTGATGAACGTTATTAAGATTCTAAACAAATTTTCTCTCATCAAATGATTATTTTTTTAGAAAAAATAATGATATATAAAACAATATTAATAAAAAATACACACTTTTTTCTCATGAGGTGAAATGTTAATCATTACATAAAATTGAGATGAGAATCAAATACATGAATTTTAATCTATTTCTAAAATTTCTTATAAAAGATTTAATCAAAAATTATTCTTGAAACATTTCAGATGATGTAGAATAAAATAAAATTTCCTATACTAATGGATGAAAAGATGTCATGAAATCAAAAACCCTTTAGAAATTAATTCTCAATATGGGATAAAAAATATCATATTTAAATATTATATTATAACTATATAAGATCAAAATTTTAGGAGTTTTCATGGTGTAGAAAAAGATATAGAAACAATTCCATTTCTGGTTTCTTTAGATTGCATTTATTAGATAAGAGGGAAGAACACAATATTATTTTTTATGAGAAATTGTGGATTAAAATTTATAGAAATGTTTTAACCATGGAAATAGAGTTTAATAAAACTAATTCAATAAAAAATGCATATCATGGAATGGATTAATAAAATAAACTTGTTTAGCATAATGTTATTTTAAAAGGAACTGTTATTAAAAAGAAAAAATTGCCCTTGAAAAAGATTCAACTCTCACCTACAATGATCCCTCTTAATCAAAAATGTTTCACGTATTTTTTATATTATTATTATGTAATTTATCTAAATTTTGTTTTATTAAATATTGATAGTGTTTTTATATAATTTTGAGAACCAATAAGATGGGATTTATATTCATTAGTTTTTCATTATAGTGAATATATGATTGCATATCATAAAGTAAGGAATTTGTTATAAATGAATGAGAAATAGGGGGAGTCTAAAGACTTATCTAAGAATTACTTTAATTGTTTTTCTAAATATTTGATGATGGAATATTTATTTTGAAAATATATTTTATAAAATAAAAAAAATTGAAATTATTAAATCGTAAAAAAAATAGAGGATGATTTTTATGGACAATATGATTTGTTATATATCACATGTTTTCTACACCATGGTATCCCACATGAGCTTAAATTAAATTTATCCAGAGCTATATTCAATAATAATTATCTAATTTCATTCCTTTATATATAGTGGATGAAAAAGTGATGAATATTTTTTAAAATTTATATTTGGTGGGGATAACCTAGTCATTAACGTATTATTTATTTATACTAAAGGTGTGACGGTATTATAATTCATATTTTTTTATTCTATGATATTTTTTACATGATTTATGTTGAAAAAATAAAATAGTGGATATCATTGGAATCCTAAGGGATATTATTATTCAATGTGACGTGTTCATTGATGAAATAGATATCTATTGATAGAACTAGGATCATGTAGGTAATGACATAAAAGAATAAATATTTCATTTATAATTCGAAACATGGTATGTATGGAATGGTTTACATCCTTGAGGTATTCATTGCAGGATATATAGAGCTAAAAATGGTCAGATATAAGTCAATATTGTCCATTGCTGATGGGATAACAATTAAATACAATGCCACACCATTTCAATAAGATCAGTGGTTATGGAATTTCATTGATGAATATGGAGAGTGAGAAACCAATAATAGAGAGTCCAACATGATTTTGTGGAATGTGTGGAAGATCATGTTGTTCAACACTACCATTAGGTGGAAACAACCCCATGGCCCATACCATGGTGTGAAAAAAAACTATGTTTGTCTCCCAACAAAATAGAATACGGCGTGATAAGTAGAGGTTCCCCAAATGAGAGAAATTAGCTCAGACTTGGTGTGTTGGTTAACATTGTGATGATGTCATATATAATAAATTGTAATGAATAATAATGACTCTATTGGAAATTTTAATATAAAAAATACACGGATATGGGTTTATCGATGTGGGTTTTATTATAGAGATAAAAAATAATTATAATAGTATTTGTGAAAAATCTGTTTTAGTGGACGTATTATTTAGAGACACACTAAATGTATAGTATTAAATAATAATAATACATAAGTGGTTATTAAATTATACAATTATCTTGGGGCTTTATTTTAGGACATGAATCTAGTAGTTTTCGAATGTAGTGTGTACTAGTCGATTAAATGAATCTAGATGTAATAATTTATTATATAATTTAGAGAATAATAATCTATGATGAATATATGGACTGACCGCATTGATGGAGATTAAGCGACTAATATTGGAGTCAAGATAGGTTATATAAATGAACCATAATATGATAACATGTTTCGAACATAATTGGAATTAATATATCTCTTTCGAAAAAATGACATTCCACATTTAATGGAATGGTTGATATTGGGAACCTATATGAGAGAGTTGCGACCAAAAAGTAGAAAATTAAGAGGGCTTGATAAAATATATATCGATGAGATAAGAAGAAGATCCAATGTTTGACATCATCAATATACCCATGTATTCATGGGACTATTTAATATGTAGTCCATAAATGATCTAGATGAATTCTCAAGACCAACTTGGTTTCAAACATACTTATGGGGTAAAAAAGAAGATCTAATAATCACTATTCTCATAGAGGATGATTGAATTTTCATGTTGTGATAATGAATCCATTGATTTTAATAAGATTATTATTTCAAGGCTTATAATTATATAATATTTGTATTATAATGTAGAAACAAGATAAAGAGACAAAAGCGCAGATTCATTATATTATGGTGTTGTTTAAATAGTGGGGAATCCGAGGTGGGAGGTCTAACTATGATTGGAAGGATTATGCATTTTTTCAAAACCCTTAACAATGTAATAATATTTAATACCTCTATATTTATATAATTTAGGAATGGTTTATTGATTATATTTTGTAAATAAAGAACCATTATTAGTTCAAAAAGTTGAGTTCAATAGTTAACAACACAAATTAAAGGATATAATAAATTTACCCCTCACCCTCTCAGTGTTCTAACCAAATCATACACTGATTATAATAATTATAATTATGATCCATCATATCTTTTAATTTGTTTTATGTGAAATAATTGATTGATATATATATATATATATATATTGATGTTTTTATATGTGTTTCCTTTGGATATTAATTGATTTAATTTGATATTCTTGCGTGATATTATATTTGGTTGTGTTCCTATATAGGGGATGAAATTAGAAACAATACATATGAAATCATATCATTTTTTAAGACTTTTGTTTTTTGTGTTAATGAGATATAAAGGGAACAACATCCTTAAATAAAGATAAATCCATCCTTGAAATGGATTCAAACTAATCATGTTTTTCATTGGAATAGTACTTTAACTAGCATATGATTTTTACAGGTTTTATCATTGTCATGAAATTGAATATAAATGATAATATGAAGCATCAATAGATGGAATATTGTACTTAATAGAGTTCATGTGGTTCCAGATGTGATTATATCATAGGATGTGGAGACCGAATATTAAAAATATAATTTTGAGAGGTTTCTAATACATTAAAATTGTGAGAAAAAGGGTTATTTAGTGAAATGTTCCGGACATGCCCAGTTATGAACTTCTTAACGTAGTATACATTGTGGATTTATGGATTTAAAATACAATGAGATTTCAACTCTATTCGTAACTAAATCAAACCCGAGGAATTGGTCTTGGTGTTTAAATATTGTTTCTTACTAATGAAATTTTATAATCATTCAAGGCATATGTGTTCATCCTCTTAGAGGATGATACTAGTGTTTTGAATCAGATTATTTCATTCTTAATATATTTTTTGTTTGATTTATTATTTTGTATATTTTATGAATCATTTAATGTTATTTATTTTTATTACATTATTTCATCTTCAATATAATAATATTATTTATATCATAATCCTTTTACTATTTGTATTCGTTAATGCAACAATGGTGAGAACCTGATGATTATTTGATACAACCCATAGGGGGAAGAAAAATCAGCCAAAGGTGGGGTGTTCCAAAAAATCATTGTAATCCATTACATGTATGATAATTTTATTCAATAGTTTAATATTGCACATAGAATTTTTTTTACTCGTTAATGTTAAATTATTCATATGTCATTCATAATTAATTAAAACCAACATGATGAATATAATTTATTCTGGACCGTCTATAAATATTTATAGAATTTTTTTGAAAAAATTATCATAATGAAAAATAACTATTTTGGTTCATCATACAATGATAAATAAATATTCATGGGAAGATTTATTTGGATTGATCATCTTTTTTTTCATATAATTCAACACTCTCAAATGTATTTATTGGGATTGTTTTACAAGTAATGTTAAATTAATAAATAAACTATAACCACAAATGTAAATTAGTTCAAATATCACCTTATATTCTATTTGAATTCAATTATATCATTTTTAAAAATACATTTGTTTAATTAAATCAAACTACAATTTGGGAAACATGACCTTTGGACAAATTTTTTTTCTATGTTCTCCACTCTATGTACATTAAACCCTATACTAATGATAAACTGCTCATTTTTATCTATTGTGTATTGGTATATTGTAAATATATAATTTCTCCCTAAATGATAATTTAAACTTTTATTTCATAAACTTAAATGATTATATCATAAATCAAAATAGTATATAAAGTATGTTGAATATGGATATATTTTTTAATTTAAAAATTATATCATAAAAATAACCTTTTAACTGAGAGATACCACCCATGGAAATATAAATATACCAACCTCAAATACACTAACAGAAAATTATTGTCTTGAAGATTACTAAATAATTTTCTACAATCTTCATGGTGTAACTATATATATTATTTTAATTGAAATAATACTTTTAGATAAAATCAAGATAAACCACATCCTTTCATTGCATGGATACTCTTCTAGAGTTTCCTATATAGAGTGATGACCCCTATTTTATTTATTTTCTTATAAATATATTTTATCTATTTTACATGATTCAAATTGGATTGAAATTGATCCGAAAAGAAGATTTATCCTCAAGAACATTATCTTTAGAAATCATGACCATGAAATTATCATTTGAAGCATTGTTCCAATATTTATTCTTATGGTGATGATAGAACTGTTTAATGTTTCCGCGATTTCCAAAGATGTAGAATCCCCCATTTACATCTTAATTTATTGTTAAAATACATTTTATATTTCTATGGAATATATATTTTTCATTTGTAGAAACATATTAACCCACTACACAGAGACCCAAAAATAACAAACATAAATATTTCAACATTTTAGATGAATATTCAATACATATCACAACATAACAAAGCGAAGGACCATAAATTATTATTGTATTTGATGAAAACATTTAAAGAATATTATTTCATAAAATAGAATCTATATATCACGTAGTTTTCTTTATATCATAACCCTTATTAGTGTATCATAACTAGAAACTTTTATCAAAACCTATGTAAGGAACACATAATAATGGGTGATTTTAGATTCATAGAAAGGGTAAAAAACTGAGATATGAACCATAATAGGGAGTAAAACAATTATAACGATATGATAACTTTACCTCATGAATGATATTTATGTAAAAAATTATTAAACAATAAATCATAGATTATAAACTCAAATGTAACGTTGTATAAAGAATCGAAATTATCTTGGATGTCAATATAATAACCATAATTCATGATTCATAACATAGGAATATTGAGGCATAATCATAGGAAAAAAAATAATCCGAACATTTATTTTTTACAATCATCTCCACACAAAATATTTTCATCATAGTAATAAGTAATGACACTCAAACATAAAAATGTGAACATAGATTTTGGATATCATTTACAAACTTATTCTTATGATTATTTCCAATATTTATTATAATTAGGATATAAAATGTGATCATATATACATTCAACCATACACTTATATATCATCCCCATCCTATGAGATATGTATATATATCACATTAATAAATGAATTGGAGTTATATAAATGAACCACTAATTAGAAATCATAATCCAATCATATGTATTCTTGAAGTACCTAATAAAATTTATCATCACATCATCGCTTAACCCATGGAAAATAAAACAAGTATCATAAAGACATTATAATCATAATTAATAAACTTCCAGAGAAATAATAAGATGGTATCATGGGTTTATATCTACATTTAATATTATTTAACATCAATTGAAGTAAAAATGTTTTCTGAGAAAAACCATGGACACTGAGAACATAAATCATCCTCCCACATCGAATCCTCATCGCCTACCCATCCTTGAATACATATTACTTATACTAAAATTATAGAATATCATTGTAGAGTTTTATTTCTTCAACCAATGTTGTGTCCAATACACGTCTCAAAATGTTAATCATCATCTAGGTCGACATCTTTAGGATAAAAATTTTGTGACTCATCAGCCCGATAATGGATAAATTGTCAAACATGAAGGGAATTGTTCATTGAATGATACCTATGATGAAAATGGAAGTGATAAGCTACCAGAATGACTCTCTCAAGGTTATTAGCAATCCTAAAACATTGTAGAATCAACTTACCATTCATTTTTATCCATTTATGACCATATATGGATGATATCTATAAAAAGTATCATCCCAAAAATTATTCTCCAATGGACATTGATATAGATGAGAATACAATTTATCTATTTTATTACTAGTATGCATCTGTTTCCTGATCACCAAATTTTTATTCAATGTCTCCTAAAATGTATGATATCCTAGTAGCGCTTCTTTTCCTGCCTCTAACTGGAACATGAGTGAAAGACATGACCTACCATATAAGACCTCATAAGGATCCATATGAATCATAACCCAATAACTATTATTATGGGAGAACATGATTATAGAAATATGCTTATCCCAATGTTCGATGAAATCAAGGATGAAAAATTTGAGACTTTTTTCTAAAACATTTATAGTTTTCTATGACTAGGTATAAGTATAAGGGTGAAAGGCTTTTCTCAAAAGCACCATTGTACCCATATCCTTATCATTCTTCTACCAAAACCAAGTTTTATAACAAGCATCCATAACTGAAATGAATCTTCAAAGAATAAAATATAACAATATGATGATGTAGAAATTAATCCTCTTTAGATCCTCATCTATGAAATTATCTCAAATAAGAAAAAAGTGGTTACGTTTATAAAAAGATCCTACAATAATGAAACCGAAATAGTTACTCAAGGAAACCTTGGTAAAATAACTAAAAATTTCATGGAAACAACTTCCCATTTTAATTCTCAAACTAGTAAGGGATTTAATAGTCCATCAGTTTAGTTGTGTTCTATCTTCACCAACTAATAGGTGGAACACAAGGTTATAAAACCTACAATATAATGTTCCATCATAGGTTACCAATACTATCAATGTATATCACGATACATCATGCTGATACCTAGGTTAACACCACATGTTAATCATATCTATGTCACACCGGATCCTATTTTATATGATTAGGAACATAGATATTTCAATGAATATATAGGTTATTATCCAATATTATAGTCCAATATGAATGTGGGTCTTACCTTGAATACTCTCTCATTGTACAAAGCTGTTAGGATCTAACGAATATATCATATTTTATCTCTCCAAAAGTTAACTGAAAACTGATATTGATACATGTTCAAAATCTCCGTGGAAATCATGCACCAGTATGTGTATATAAGAAATGTGATCAATAAACCATCACTCATTTTATCCCTCCTAAACTGTGATATTTTGTGTCCTCCTACCTATAGAATTGGTTATGACACTACAATTCCATGTAATGTAGGCAAGATCGATGTCAATGAAATATATATATATTCATCACATATTCATTGCATAGGTTTTAGGTAACACTATGTAATACATTGGTATTTTTTTCCCTAGAAAACAAATTCAAAATTGATCACCCAGCATGTAGTAACTCGAACATTATACGACATTCATGACAACATATAAGATGATATTATGCATCGAGTAATTTTGATCATGAGGCCTCAGCATCTATGTGCCATATGAAATGACTCAATCACATAATATTTGAACCACTTATTTCCTCATACTTGATAGTTCCCAACATAATATATATCTTCTTCACAAATCTGGAAGAATCAAGATTAGCATTGAAGTTAGTCTCCATCTCATATCCAAAATTAATGTCTCACATGATTCAAACCATATAAAACTCATAGTATTCAAATTCAATCACAATAGATGTGTATTTAAGAATGATAATTCATTAATAAAATTATTTTATTAAGAATCTAGAACTAAGAAACATTGTATTTCAAGGATTTTTTTGGGATGCTCCCAGGTAACCATAGTTATCACCATCCCTAGGTCAAATGAAAATACTCCCCCTAAGAAAATATTACCCAGGAAGTATATTGTGTCAATCCAAAAGATATATTATGTTATATTAACATATATTTACTTATCCCGCAGTCTATTCAAAATGATATTATGATATGTTTCATGGTAATTTTGAGGAAAAAATAATCCATGATATTATATACAAAGACCACATAATTGGAATCCGAATAGGGATGGTATTGCATATTCATCATGGAAAAAAAGATGTTAGGAGAATTTCTAAAACTAAATCGAATAATACTATACTCAAATAAACAATAATTTATAAGGAAATCCATACATTGAATATCTAATGGTCTTAACAAAACATGATGTCAACCTAATATTTGGTCAATCTTAAATTGTACCTTTGCACCACTAATATAGACAAACAAATTTTATATAGGACGTAATGGATACTGATTATTCCTGTAAAGACCCGTAAAATTCAAGGGAATATTTTTTGTTAATTTTCTTTGGAATTATACAAGAACACAGTTTCTGACGGCACCGGATTCCGAGGCCCGGTGTTCCCGGAATCATTTTCCGATGTTTAGATCGGGTACGTTCAATGAACGAACGAGCGGGTTTTCCTAACTTTTGAACCGGTGCTCGGAATAGAAATCTGAGGGCACCGATGAACTCGCAGCGCCAGTAATTTCTTAAAAAGACCCCTTTCTAGAGTTCCGTTTTCACAGAATCAGTTTTTTAAATAAAGATATGGATAATAATATAATTGTTTTACAATTATATTTTCTTTTCTTGTTATGTGGATTAAGTGTTGTGTCACAACACTTTTCCTCTCTCTTATGTGGTTATAACCAATGTGAGGGTGTTAGGGGTCAGACCAACTTGTTGATAACTACCTTTGAGAGGATTAAGGTGGGGTGGGCCCACACAAGACAACCCCTCACCTTCCCCTATCTTCATAACTTTTCCCCTATTATATTATGTAACTATCAAAAATAAACCCCCCTTTAAATAATGTCAACTCATTATTTCTGTAGGTTTTTCAAGTAATTAATTATTGTATTTTTTTGAATTATAAATGAATTCCTTTGGCTTGAGTGTTAATTAAATAAGACTAATTCTTATTTCAGGGGATAATAGTTGATGGTGAGGAAGGATTTGAAGAGAAAGCTCTATGATTTGAAAAACTTATTTCTTCTTAAGTAACACACCCGCACCCCCTATTAAACGAATTAAACTCTTGCGTTTAAACTTTTTAATAAACTCCATTATTAATTGGGTGGTTTTAAACTCCTCAATTAATTGATCGTTTTTTATCTTTTTGAATTTCAAGCGTTGGTTTGTCTGTAAATAAAATAAGACATCATCTTTTTTATTTAGTTGGTATTGTTGTGTGGAGGGCTATGGAGAATTCGCCCAAGTTCTTGAAGTTATTCCTCCTCGATGAGGATCACGAAGAATGTCGACCTCTGACGAAGGTCGAAAAGAATGATAGATCCTTGGAAATCAATGACGCTCCTTCCAGGATGCTCCTTCGGCGACGCGACAATCCCCCTTATACGATGTCTTCTTCCACGACATCCCTTTTCGTGACAAATCTCGTTCGAAAACAACACTTGAGGTAGGGAATTAATTTGAGAATGATTTTATTCCCTCGTTCCATTCATTCTAAGGAAAACAAATAGCACGGATCAACTTATTATCTAGTTGATCCGTGAATGGGTTTCTTTGCGTGTTGGGACTAAATTATTGCGGGAAGTGGTAAGGGGTTTATTGCTTCTTGTTCGTGAAACATCCTTTGTCGTTCCTTGTCCATTATTTTTTCCTTTCGGACACTTGTTTTCAACTTAATGGGAGGAGGTCGGACCGCACGAACATGGCCGACCCTCCTCCCCCTTTGTTGTTGTGTTGATGCGGTTCGGAAGATGGAAGCACGGTGCTACCCTCCACCCTATGAGCCATGAAATATAGATCTTATATAATGGGACCTCCAATTCAAACAACTCCCACATGATGGTCCCTAATACTGACTTCGACTCTGTGATTCCAAGCTCTATGATATTTCATGTCCACTGCTGACTATTTCTAGGTGTATCCACATATCTAAGAAGTTTCGAACAAAAAATTCCCACTCAATGACACCAAACTATGTAGGAATCCGAAGGGAGGGTGTTAATGATGTCTTTTTTGTCTCTACATAGACCTCACATGAAGGAACTAGCCCAACAGTACAGATCCTGAACCATACCTATCTAGTACATTGAAATGTTGGTGATCCATGATGAAAAAATAGCTTCTGGCATACATTCTGGATGAAGATTAAGAAGATATTTTATACACAATTCTAGAATATATATTTCATGATAACACCTATTAGAAGAGGCACACAAACTATATTCATGAACAATTGACCTCACCAAATGTCTAGCTAACCAAACGCCATAGTTTTATTGTTGATCCATGTTGATGGCTCACTAAAATGACGACCATATAATTTTCTGGTGTCCTGACTAGAAGAAAAAATCAGGTCACCACCTCCATACAGTCATCAGCCACCTATGGGTTGGTCTCTCAACAGAACCTAAGGGTTCTTTGTAACTGAAAATCATGAAGCACGCTAATCCAACACTACTCATATACTTGTATATTGGGTACTACATGATTCCTTAAAGGTGGAAATATTTCTAGTGCACTACCTATAGGTGAAATATATAGAATTGGTCCTCACATCGAAGCCTCATTTGTAAGGGGTTCATCATTATTATCAATTTTATTAAATACATACTTGTATGTGTCTCATAAAAACATCTAATGAAACATGATGTACCATGGTCAATGTGTATATCTCGAGACCTGACTCATGATATAAATTTAAACCACAACACATTAATATATGATTCATGTACCAATATTTTCCATAAAACATATTTTGTAAATATCTATTTCTAAAATAAGTTTATCAGAGTCCTAGTGTATAAATATGTCGACCGTCACACCAACAGTTGATCCCCAAACCTGAAATCTATACTTGGAACACTAAACACAATTTTCCCAACCTAATATCACACACACTAGATCACAATGTATAACTAACCAACAATAACACCACTCTATCATGACCCATCCAAGTGCATCCCATTCCATTACTCCCCAATATAACCTCAAATAGGTCAGTGTTTAGTTACAAGAACCAAGTTTGAATAACAGAAACATTAGTGGAATTACCTAATTAAATGTACGCATGCACACATATCCAAACATACAAAATGATGAAATATAAAAAACACTATGTAAAAAATGCATGCATATCACTATAACCCACAACCAGAGTACGATATAAAGAAATGCAGTGTAAATAGGGCTATAAGAATGCACACCAAAAATAGACTTTAACCAAATTTACATCCTGTATGAAAATGTACTAGGACAGGTGTTGGTAGCCATATAAAGACACCTAGGTTCTATATAGTCTCAAAAATCCCTATCCGGTTTTGGTCTACCACGAATTATATTAAATTGTTGATCATCTACACAAGACATGACACATGCGATAAATCCATATATATGGGTGAGTATAATAATACTCAGTAGGTCACCCCAAACCTACAAATCAATGCAACAAAAGAAATTACAGTCAGCTCCACGTCACAATATATATATAAAAAATCCGTACAACCTCAAAGCATCACATGACACAAGGATGAAAATTAAATTAAATAGCAAGCTCAAGGACTTGACCCTGTGACCTCCACATTTCCCCATCTCCCAACCATTACCACCCCACCACCAATAGTGGAACACCACATCAAAATATATATAAAGAACATATAAAATGAGTATCCAAATGTTTTCAACCAAGACCACGCTATCTATATCTAATCTATACCATATTACAGAAGAACTAGGAAGTCCCCTCAAATATTCCATGATGCAATCATCTCGGAGAACATACCATTGATTCTGATTGCATTGATGATGTTTGTCAAATTGGTACATATCAATGGGAAGTGTCATGAGATAGCTACAATAATATATAAAATGACAGATACAATGAAATAGTAGAGGATCAAAACCAATCCCATGGAGTTATACTAATAACTCTGACTCAATTAAACATCCACGTATATGATCAACACCTTCATAATGTAGGTCACATAAAAACCAAGAATTATACATATGGAATTGACAAGGAATATACGATCCTGCTCTGGTCCCCTCGATGGATTTCAAAAACTCTATCCATGATGTCCTGCTGAAGGGAATGTAGTCCTAAGAGTTTAAAATGAAACTAAAAATGACTTGAGGTAATGAATAAGGTGATAAACCCATAATGAAACATGTCCATGATACAATGGAAATATTAATCAAGACATGTAGAAAAGGGGTACACGACCTTTAGTAGGGTCACATGTCGTGCCACTTTACTATGGGTACTTCTAGTGTATAGAGACCCATGTCATTCAAAACGCTGTTGTGTAGATGATGGATAAACGGTGTGTTTTATGGGTTACACACCATCTCCTTCCATCTAGTGTATGTCAGGAGCTTTGGCTATGTGCAAATATAGGTCATCATCCCATGTATGTCTGCCTATGTAGCATTACATGTGGTATCTCATATACATGGTCCATGTAATGCAGTGTGGGGAGTACACAATGTATAGGAAACCCTTGTACAATACCCCTTGTCCGTGTACTTTCGCCTATAAACCAAGTTATCCATTGATGAAAACATTCCATGAAGTCAAGACAACAAATCATGTGTTTCAAGTTTTCATGAAATCCATCTTCATCCTCTGAATGCATCACTTAATCTTCTGAATTGTGTTTCGATGGTCACTTCACCTCAAAACAATATATCTATGGTTGTTATAAATCCCTAACAGCAAATACATTGGGTTCACGACAACATTTGGCATGAAACTATGATATAATTAATCTATAACCAACTCACTTGAAGAATGGGTTCATTCGAATTACACCGGTCATCCCAAAAACATCATCATTGATTATCCTTTTAGTATTCCTAATGTCAGATCACTAGTTTTGGATCATTTCAAATAAAATAAATGCTAAAATGATCTATTGTTTAGTGTTGGGGGATGAACAATGAATGTGCAGCAATAATCCATGGATTCTAGGGGGAGGAACAAGGAACCATCTTGAGGAACAAACATAATCATTTTTCATTCAGTCCTTGATATGCTCCCCTAAGAATTATAAATGAATCAAAAAAAAATATCTAATAAAAAATTTTAATAAACCATGAAAATATCATCCTATCAATTAAGTATAATTGATCTACATACTAATCAATTTATGGATGAGAATATGTTTAATGTTAGAATGATGATCATGAAATATGAATTGAAATAACTCATACCACTACGATTTGGATTTCTTGCTGAAAAATATTTGTCACCACATCATCCTTGTTATTCAGATCTATCATGTACGACAATCATCAATATCTAAAATATTGTTATGTCATCATATGGCGAGAGGTATTTCCAAATATCAATCTCCACAGCCACTAATGGATTCCAGGGATATGATCCAAACCATGGATCTATGTCAAAAAATTTATTTAAAATAAAACTATAGTTTCATTGATGAAATAAAAAAAATTAATTTTTATCAGTTTATTTTACTATTTTAAATTTTCCATGATGATGTTCCCCAATCAACCCAAGCTGACCAACGTGAAGTAATTGTTAGGGTAAATCTACTATTGTGAACAGAATAGTGTCCTCATATTTATATTCTATGAACCCATTTTGATATTATTCTACATTTCCAATAAAACCATGTGTACTTGTGTTTTATTTAATATTTTTATATTTTCAAAAAATTGTTCTAGGAACTCCAGTTCTCAGAATCGTGTGATGTAAATGTTCTTTCTCTTGAATTTATCCCAAATAATATTTAAAAATAATAAATGGAAAATCTAGGAGATTATATTATACCAAAATTGGGTACTTATATCCTTTAAAGGAAAAATAAAGGCTACTCCAAAATATGAGGGTAAATATAATGAATCTGATCCTCAAACTCCTATGTTCTCCCATGTAATCTCTTGTAGAATCACCATAAGCACACTAAATAAAATCGATCTCCCATGACATATCACATCCTAAAAATCCTTGATTTCTATTAGGAATGTAGAAAAAGTTGTTCTATCCTCGATGTCTATCTCTACCCAATCTATGGTGCGTGATGGGTCATTGATGTAACTCTTCAGTTGGGACATGTTGAAGATTTATTGTACACAGTCTAACTACAAGGGTAGAACTACATGATATTCCACCTTGCTAAATCTACCTAGATTCTGAAATAATCCAATCAGTCTCTGAGATAGTTATCCACTACATCCATGTCTCAATAATACATGACACATTGAAACTCACAAAAAACACATGTTTTCTATACATTAATTCAGAAGGCCTCCATTTATTATTAGTGTAATACATGTGATATATTTGTGGAATCATCATTAACTCTTGTATAATCTTCACCTACTCTATATTACCTCACACCATCTATAAACCAATGAGTGTCAACTCTCCGGAGTCAATCCAGTAAAGTGGTGACTTGAAGGTTCACTCGTGCAAAGCATTGAATGGTTCTATACTAATGGTGGAATGGAATCTATTGTTGTACAAAAAAGACACCACTGGTAATTGATTATATACATTATGACCAATTTATAATAATAAATCCCATAATATATCCCCTAGAACCTGAATTGTCCACTCCATCTAGGGATCCGTTTGTTGGAGGAATGTTGTGCTCAAGTTTAACTGGGTTCCAAATGCCTCCTATAATACCTTCCACAACAAGGATATAAAATGGTAATTATTATATGAAACAATAATCTATTTATCTCTACAGAGTTGAAATATCTCCCACATATAGAAGAATCCTAGGCTCTCTAATGACTCTTCTCTTAGATATCAAGGATGTGGGAAAACATGATGAGTCTGTCAACAATCACCCAAATGGAATCATGTACCCAATACATAAATGGTGAAATCTTCATGAGTTCATTATATATCAAATACAACATCCATTATGTTACCTCAATGGGTTAATCTAATCCAAATGGGAATTTGTATTCAACCTTCAGTTGTTGACACGTAAAGAATAATGAAACGAACTCTATCTCTCTTTTCATATTCTATGGCCAAAAAAATGTCGAAGGTCCTAGTACATCTTCACCACACCTGTATTTACATTTAAATAGGTCTTGTGAACCTCACTCATAACCTCCTCCCACAAAATCCCTAGAACTACTATACGTCCTCTGAAAATTTTTTGTTTTCTCTGCCTTTGAAATGTCCATCAGAAGCATGCCCTGTTGATATTTGAGAACAAAGGGTATCATAGAAACTATCCACATTCTGTATATCCAAGACTCACTATAAGATTAGTGGGGTAAAAATCATCAACTAGAGGTAAGATACTTAATATCTATTCAAAAAGTATAACTAAAATGAGGAAAAATTATCTAATTCCTCATTCAGGAACTATAAACTAGATCTATTACTGAGTTCTTCCACAACAACATTCGCCTCCCCATGAGTACATACAATCTCATATTCATTGTTCTAGAGGAACAATAACGGTCACCTCCATCTCATGATCAGATCCATCTACGTGAAGACCTACATGAGACTATTTTGATTTTAGTAGATAATAAACTGCTCACCCATCATGTATTGTTTCCACTTCATAAATGGGATGAATATCACTGCTAACTAAAGATCATGTTTCACATAGTTCTACTCATGTGGTTTCACCTATTAGAAACCATAGGAAATCCCCACAATCCTCTACATTATAAAAAAACTAAGCTTAGTTCCAAATTCATCTAAGAACACTATGTATTGGACACCCTCCTTTGGAAATTTCAATATTGATGAAGTCATTAAAAATTAACATAACAATTGTGAATTAATCTTGAACTACTCCATCCGCCCTAACAGCTTCTTAGATTGATTCAAATCATTCTTAGGTGTTGATATCCTATAGAAAACATTTATGAATCAATAATAGTAACCTACTGTCCTTTAGAAGTTCCGCACCTATGTCACATTCATTGTTAGATCCCATGCCAGCACTACCTCAACAACGGATGGGTACACTATAGGTCTATATAATGTTGTAATGTTTCCTAGATAGTGGGAATCCAAAATCTAAAATAGGAACTTCGTGTGTTTCCCATAGACATGGTGCTCATGAATTATTTCCATAACTATCCTTAATTATCTCGTGTATTCCTCCTCTGATGCTGAGTACGCTTGTATATCATCGATAAAGACTACCAATAATTGGTCTAATTATGGATAAATGATCTTATTCATGTTTTACATGAACACTTCTGGGGTTTCCATCATGCCAATGATAATCACCATTTACTCAATGTGAACATAACAACATATGAAGGTCTTCATCAGTATATCCTAATCACATACATATAGCTGGTGATAACCTAATCTGGGGTCATCATTCAAGAATGATCATTCCCCTTTTAACTGAAAAAATTGGTATTTGATACTCGATACTGGATACATGTAATTCACAGCCACTTGGTTCAGGATTTAGTAGTCCAAAAACAAACTCATGTTATAGTCTTCCATTTTGGAAGTAAAAAATGTGGTTTCAAAGAGATAAACAATGGGTCTCTTGAATCCCTTCCTCTGTAAGTCCTCAAATGGCACCCTATTATCTTGATGACCTATGGGAGATATCTGAATTGATGGTTCTATTATCAATACTATCCCTGGATGAATATAAATGATAAATTATATCTCCCATGATAGATGTAATCTAAGACCATCTTCTAAAAAGGTATTATCATACTGTTCCTCCACTACTTGAAACTCTAATTTAAAAACATCAATTAAAATAATGTTTAGGCTAGCCAAAAAACACGTAATCATCATAACTCTCTTAAGAATGAGTCCATAATATGTTTTTAGGGGATCAATTTCACTAAATTTTCTAAACCACATTCCATCACTAAGGGAACACCACACCCTTTTCCTAAAACAGTTAATCTGGGCATGTAGTGTAGATAACCAATCCATACCAAGATTGAAATTGTACTGAGTCATTGTTTACAAAAAAATATTCAAACAAAAACTATCATGTCCAAGTGTTAGGTTACAGAACCAGAAAAATTCTGTGATCATTAAGTGTCCTCCAATAGGTCTCTCTAAGAGTATGTTTTGATTCAATGGTTAAACCGAAATCTGTAGGTATGATTCAAGATATGTGGAGATAAATGGATGATCCTAAGCTATGTCTATCAGTTATAAATATTGTGTAGAAAAATGATAGATCATATCTTGAATCATTCCTGAAGCCACATGGTTGTACGACTTGATCACATACAGTTGTCCCCACCCCTTAACCTCCAACTCCCTATGTCATGTGTGGACCACCTAGTGGTGGTGTTCGTAGATAGTCTAAATGTATAACATATCATGCTACACTCTCAGATATTCTTACAAATATTCCACCATGCAGATCTACCTAATTATGACATTTTATTTTCCATGGTGGTTTATCTATGGTTTCCCAATAAATAGAATGGATAATATAACAATATCAAGCGAGATGTCCCCTTTATTTAGTTAAACAGAACTACCTCTCACTTGGTTGACTGGACCAACCCCATGATCCTTAAACTATATATCCCATGTCCTATAACCTTCTCTTAAAAAACCTCCCATGACTATGTATCTAATAAAAACATTATATCCCTATTATTGAGGCCCATACTCCTTCAAATCCTCTAATGAATAGTTATAGATGTATTTGCTCTTCCTTGAAGCTTCCAACCCCCAATGCATGATCAATTACCCTAACATAAGTCATAATGAACATATGGATAAGGTTTTCTCAATTGTCCTTACATATACATATCTTAGAGGTGAAATAAATTATTTAATGATCTCGAACCATATCTATCGAGTACCTAGAAATATTGGTGAACCTTGATGAATAATCAGTTACATTAATTCTATACTACTGGGGCTAAATAAGCATCTGTATACACATAGTTATTGTCATAACTAATGAGAAAGTATATGTATAGAGGTGTTATAACTCTATTCATGAATGAAACACCTCATTATATGTATTGATCACCAAACTCCACCATCAACCCTTGGATCCATATTGATGGATTACCATCAGGACCACCATCTAATTTTCTGGGGTCTTGACTAGATAGAAAACATAGCCAGCAACCTCAATAAAGTCCCCATCTACCTATTGGTCAGGCTCAACTCAAATCCTAATGGTAATCTGTCTCTAAAACTCATCAATTGTTCTCATCCGGCAAGTCTCATCTACTGGTAATGCAAGTACCACATTCTTCACTACCGGTGGCAGTATGGTTATTGCACCACCCGGTGGTAGTATCTATGTAAATTGTCCTTACATTGAATCCCCATCATGTAGGGGGATATTGTAATGATGACGATATTTATTCGTAGTAGGTAAGTGTCATGGAGGAATCGTGAAACATAAAATATGTTTCATAGTCAATGATTATATCTAGAGTGTTGACTTAATAATTACATGGAATCCAGAGCCAATTCATATAGGATTCACATACCATTATTTTCTTAGAAACCATTTTTTCATGTTATATTTTGAAAGGATGGCTGTCAAAGTAATTATGTATGGAGATGTAGGATACCACACAAACACTGGAGTCCCCATCCTAAAATCTAAACTTGAAACACTTATCAGTGTTTCCCCAAAACAAATATTATAGATTCTCAATATTAATATAGAACCAACCACCTCTCATACAACACCACAATGACCTGTACCAGTTGTGTCCACACATTTATTACCATATCCCACATCCAACGGGATAGAGGATAGTCACTATCACAATGTTGGAATATCAATAAAATGGGAGGTGTTTATTACGTACCATTACACGTGCACACATCTCCCAGACCACAATATGGTGAAATGTAAAAACCACTAATTATAAAATTAATGTGTACCACTATTTCCCAAAACATGATTATTAAATGATGTAATTTATAGTAAACATGTCTATAATAAAATATCACCAAAAATATTCAATAACCACAAGTCAAACAATTTTTAAACGGTACCGCGAATTATGTCTATAGCTACTGGAACACAACTCATTCTGCCAAATCTCACAAAGAAATGTATGTTCCTTGTCTATCAAGGAATTAATGAAAATGTTGATCATTTTTAGAAGACATGACATATGTTATAATATCTTGTGGATGGGTGAGTATAAATATATTTAGTTGAACACCCCAAAACCACAACAAAATACAACAATGGAATGTAAAATCAGATCTACACAATTATATGTCGATAGAAAATATCATAAGAATATTGAAATTTACTCAAATGAAGACTCATATACTATAACTAAGCTACAAACATATTATACTGCCACTTGGAATTCATTAGGATGATTATATGAAGTAGTAATCTTGAAAAACTAACTCTTGATTTTTAGAGCACTGATATAGTCTATCCAAGAGGTAATGCTTATCTGGTACCAGTATGAAAGAGATATAATAGTTGATCAAAATAATTATATGATAAAATAAATGAAGATCAAATCTATAACCATGGGTCGATACTGAAAAATTATTCTAGATTAAATCACCCAGTAGGGTATCACCGCCCACATATTTTTTATGATGTCGATACAAGGAATTCCACCAAGGGCACGAAGAATGAATTGATGACCCTAAACTGGCCCTCACAATGGATTCTAACAACCCTATCAATGAATTCCTACTGAAGGGATTGTAATAATAAGAGTAAGAATTGATAAAATATATTCTTTAGGAAAAAAATAATTGGAATGAACCCAAAGGAAAATTCTTAATGATATAGTGGAAAATATAATCATTTGTAAAGACCCATAAATTTCATGGAAATTTTTGTTACATAAATAATTTTTAATTTTACGAGTCTATGGCTTCTGAAAGAACATGATTCTGAAGCCCGGTGTGCCTGGAATAAATTTATGAAGTTTAGCTCGGGTACATTCAATAAACGAATGAGCTTGTTTTTCTATCCTTTGATCTAGTGACCGGAATTGAAATCTAAGGGCACCGATGAACTCACAGTGCCGATAATTTCTTAAGGGGACCTTTACTGCAGATTCGTTTTATGCGGGTTGAGTATTAATATTTGTAAAATTAGATTAAAAAAATAAAATTGGTGTAGCATAATTTTATTTTTAAGGATGGTGGTTATATCCTCCCAAATAGAGTTAGAGGTGGGGCCCACACCCACCTAACCTCCCATGAGAGGATATATGTGGGGAGGGGCCCACATGTGACCTAAACCCTTGAACATCCCATATATCTCATAAACCCCATTAAACTCCCTTGTTTAATATTGACAACTCTCCCAATATTTATGATATATCTTCACCTTCTCATCTCCCTTTAATTCATGCCAACGCCTTAATTAAAAAATTGAATCCTCAAATTTATTAATTAAGTGTTTGAATGTTTGAATTTTAAATGTCTTTTGTTAATAAAATAATAGTAGTAGCTTATTATTTTATTTTCGGGGGGGGGGGGGGGATTTCGTTGTGTGATGGGAGAGAGAGCTCTTGAGAGTATAGTTTTCTTCTCTGATGAAGAACAGAGACTTCATCAATGTATAATTCTGGTTCTACGAAGAACGATGATGAAACTTCCTTTCTCTTCTCCATGAAAAGTGAGGAGACGTTTCTTCCTCCTCGGACGCACACCAGAGTTGCCTACGAATCCTCTCCCCGCGACACCGTCTTCTGCGATGCCCGACGTGCGACATCAATTATAGAGGAAGGGGATTATGTTCAATTTTAATGGATTACAATTATGCCCCGTTCGTCATTGTGTAACTTTGATTTTCATGGACTATTGCTGTCTCTAAATGTTGAGGGTGTGGGTCGAACGAACACGGCAGACAACCCTTTGTTTGACCTTGTTTATTTTTTGAATCAGTGACCGAAAGAGGAACGCAGAAGAGGCTGAGAGCGCAAGGGCCACTGTCACACACGCAAAGAATGGCGCAGCCAACCGTGTTGTGGAGGAGGATGAACGGTTCCATTATACCGTTCCGGGAACACAGAGTTGTGGCTAGGGTAGGCTATGGCAGAGGAAGCCGGAGTCGTCGCTCCGGCTGTGTGGAAGGAACCGCATCGCGTTTCACAGGGCGCTTCGGTGGAAGTATCGGCCAAACAATTGGTTGGAAAGTCGGAGAAAAGACGCGGCACCTGAACGGTGCCGCTCCAGATGAGTCGCAGCCCGCCCGTGCGGGGCGCTTATGCCAGAAGTCCGTCCAGCTCCAACCGGCTGGTTAGAGAGGGCAGTGCCGCCGGTTCGTGCAACCCCCCCCGGACCGCTCAGACTTTGGGCTGAGCCTCTTATCCAGCTGGTCGAGCAAGCTGGGCCGCAACCATCTGTGTGGAATCTAGCCGGGCCACACTGAGTCGGGCCGCGCTGGGCCGGGCTGAGTCGTGCCCTTCCGAGCCAGGTCATGCCCCGCTGTGCCAGGTGGCGCCACATCGGGTCGGGTCGCGCTGTCTTCGGGCCGGGCTGCACCCTCTTCAGGCCGCACCTTGCCCCTTAGGACGGGCTACGTAAATATTCTTGCCGTTCCGACACCTCAACTGAGTCGGACCCACCAAAACTGGTTGACCCGTCCCACCAGCCCACTGGGCTTAACGGGTCGGGGCCATTATTCACTTAACATTAATAATTTAAAGATCACATGTCTAATCGACGCGCCATCTGTGGAACTGGTATCATTTCAGTGAGGAAATCATTTTTCAATAATATAAGTGAGTTTTGGGCATCTTTGGAAAATTACAGTGTTTGGAATTTGTATATTTCCAACCAGGCCCCTAGAAGTGAAAGGCCAATATCCCTATGATCGGGTGTCCGATTGATGTACCGTCTCTTGCGTTGGGTTCCTTTTGAAGATACATAACTTCAAGAAATTTCAACATAGTGCTTCGTCACAGTTGATGTATCGACCCCTTTGTCAAGGAGCATACCCTCCAGGAATCGAGTATGATGTGTGTGGGAACCCTATAGCTAGTTGCGACTATGAAGACTATTGTGATGGGATCCCACATGGGTTTGATGACGAAAATGACTATACTTGGATCCTACGTGGGTTTGACAGCAAGAACGATTGTACATGGATCCTCTATGGGTTCGGCAGTGATGACGACTATACATGGATCCTACGTGGGTTCGGTAGTGATGGTTACTGTACTTGGATCCTACATGGGTTCTACAACGACGACTTCTGTACTTGGATCCTATGTGGGTTTGGAAGAGGAGATGATTTAGAGGATACATTTAATCATCTCCACACAACTTCGTGAGTTATATACCTTTGTGAGATGAGTCTTTCCATCCAATCATTATCCTTGATGTGATTTCCTTTTTTCATGTGTGGATCGGAATGTGCTTGGGCTCGATAGTTTGAGCCGAACTGAGATTGATGATTTAGGTATATGTATGGGAATATACCTAAGTAGTTTTGGTTGATAATTCATGTTTGTATTTTTCCTATGTGGTTTATCCTTCATGGATTCTAGGAGACATTCAGGTGTCTTAGGGTCCCTACTGACTATCATTATACTCACCCATACATGGGCTAGGCCCGCACTACGTTGTGTTGGATGAAGATGAAGGACATCACTGACAGAGGTGGAGGCTTGTAGAGCTAGATGGTACCTAGAGGTGGACCACTTGGCGGGATGTACACGGAGCAGATAGCCGAACCCGAATAGTTTAGGAGACCATATGTACCCACTTTTCAGGTAGGATAACTAGAGGATGACTCAGTGGTTTCTTCTTTACTTACTACTATTGTAATTTCTTTTCAGTTGTAATGTACTTTCAGTTGGGTTTTTATGGTGTCCCATTTACATTTCAGAACATAGTTTTGTACTCTGTTTACTTAGTGATTAATTTAGTTCTGTATTCTATTGTGTTTGTTTACTTTCATAAAGGCTATGACTTCCCTTTTATCAGAATTTATGCCTTTGGTGCTAGTCTCCAGTCCTTGTCCTATGGAAAGCGGGCATGGGGTAGTCACACCACAGGCCCTGAGGAGGGGTCTTGACAAATTGGTATCAGAGGAGTTGGTTCTACTGTAGAACTCATCAGTCAGATCATTATTTTCTGTGAATAAATTGCGTTAAGAGTTTTGAGTATGGTTTTCAATCCAAGGAGTCTAGTGTTGGTTCGGTGGATGACGTATCCATACACTAGGACCCTGGCCACTGATTTCTGACTCGATTCCTGAAAACAAAAATTGCATGTGTGTTTCAAATGTTTTATTTGTGATTACATTGTGTTAGCTCACTAGGTATACTGTTTGTCCATAGTACACCTATTTCTTTTTAGGATGACCCCATAAAGGCATCCATCTAGGGTTCCGTGATACGTGCAAGATGGAAGCCCATTGAGGGACTAGGCCTTGGTGCAGGGCCCCATTACAGTGGCGACACTAGCGGTACCACTACCCAAAGAGTCACTGATGCCACCAACCCCAGCAGTAGAGAGTGAACGCCACTTGAGTGCATTGCAGGAGTTTCAGTGACAGACGCTACCCAGGTTCTGTGGAGAAACGGACCCTCAGGAAGCCGAGGATTGGATGGAGGATATCTTCAGAGTCATCAGATTAGTAGGGACTCCAACAGACCTTATGGTGAGCCTTGCCGTGATTCTCCTACACACAGTATCAAGTAGATTGTGGAGCCTGATTCTCTAGATGCATGATAAAGAATCACTACTTTGGACGGACTTCAAGAGCCTCTTATGCTCGGAGTTTGTTCCAGCCGCCCTTCGAGTGGTGTGCAGCCAAGAGTTATTACATTTGCAGCAGGGTAGCATGATAGTAGCCCAGTACTCTGCGAGATTTAGCAACCTATCACACTATTCCACAGACATGGTACGCGACACCTTCTTCTGGGCCCAGACCTTCGATCAGGGACTGAGTCATGATATTAGGGTTTTTATGGTCTCCCTCAGTAATCTGACGCTACAGGAGTACTGGAGTGAGCAGTTCATGTAGAGAGCTTTCATGTTGAGCCGACGCTAGCAGTAATACCCACCACAGGGCGACACGTAGCAGAGTCATCTACAGAAGACACTAGAAAAATGTAACAGAGGTCCATGCAGACCATGCCATCTGGTGGGAGACCTCAGGATACTTATTCAGATGTGCGGGGGACATGAAGAAGAGCCATCCATATAAGGGGCAGGTAGTGATATTCATGCGGAGGGAAGGGCCACATGGTTCGTGACTACCTGACCTACCATGCAGACAAGAAGCAGGCTGTGGGGGGGACATCCCAAGAAGAGGTAGAGGTACGACTGTGCAGTCCGCAGGGAGCAGGAGGATGAGGTAGAGGAGATGGCCGAGCATCGGGTGGTGGATGATGCTTCTAGGCTCTACCAACACCACCACATGAAGGACCACCCCGACCACAGCGAGCTGGTAGAAAGGGGCAGGCACACATAAACTTAGTCGAGGCCTCTGACCATAGTACACCTGAGATTAATGGAGGTACTATCTATGTATACTCCACCATTTCTGCAGTTCTTATAGACACTGGAGTGAGTCATTATTTCATTGCTTCTTCCTTTTTTAGGATCTCAGAGATTATGACGGAGCCATTGGATCGATCTTTACGACTAGAGAGTCTTATAGGAGCAGACTCAACGATTACGCACAGGTGCCAACAGTGTGAGATTACTCTAGGAGGCGAGAGCTTAGGATGAAATCTTCTTATAGAAGTGTCAAGGCCTTATGACGTCCTCTTGTCTATTGATTGTTTATCTATAGTCCATACCCCGATCGACTGAATTAGGCATGCGGTGTGTCCGCAGAGATGGGAGCAGGTTCACCATCACTAGCGAGAAGGGAGCCTTTGCAGCACATGATGGATTTACGCATAGGAGAGGGAAACCGATCACACATCAGTTGGCTAGTCTCATACTTGGAGCGGTTTATGTGCAGAGTCTGAGTATTCCTTTTGTGGTGGATCAGTATTCAGATGTTTTTTCTGACGACATTCCAGGACTACCTCCTCACAGATAGGTAGTTTTCTACATTGATCTGTACCCCGGGACAACACCGATATCTACTCCAGCATATCGGATGTCACCCACCGAGCTTCGTGAGATGCGGGTACAGCTAGATGACTTGCAGGGAAATGGATTCATTTGACCGAGTCTTTCACCCAGGGCTTCTTCGGTTTTATTCACCAAGAAGACGGATGGGCGATTATGACTATGTTTTGAATACCGTCACCTAAACCAGGTGACCGTAAATAACAAGTACCCACTCCCGAGGATTGATGAACACTATGATCAGCTTAATGGAGCACGACCGTTCGGGAAGATATACCTCAGTTCAGGCTATAACCAGCTCAGAGTTCGAGACAATGATGTGTAGAAGAAGGCCTTTAGGTGTCGGTATGGCCACTACGAGTTATTGGTTATACCATTTGGTGTAACCCATGTAGCAGCAGTGATCATGAGTCTCATGAAGAGGAACATCCAACCTCACCTCGATCGATTTGTCATAGTCTTCATCGAGGACAGATTGATATACTCGACCACTGAGGGGGAGCATGCCTACCATTTTTAGGTTGTACTAGATACACTCTAATAGAAACAGCTTTATGGTAAGATCTCTAAGTGCTAGTTTTGAATTCGAGATGTTCACTTTTTGGGCCACATCATCTCGGAGGTAGGATTTGTGGTGGATCCTCTGACGATCAATGAATTAATTTTTTGGGAGCCACCAAGGAGCATGACTAAGGTGCGATGTTTCTTAGCTCTAGATGGGTACTATCAGAGATTTTTGTTAGACTTATCTAGAGTTTCAGCACCACTTTCATCTTTGATAAAGTAGGGGAAACCCTTCGTGTGGGCAGATAGATGCCAATAGAGATTCTAGGAGCTGAGACAAAGATTGACCAGTGCAACCATCTTGAGGCTACCAGAGGATAGTGTAGGGTACGTATTTTAATGTGAAACATCAGGGACTGGACTCAGGTGTGTTCTGATGCAAGAGTGATCAGTGATCGCTTACAGTTCATGGCTGTTGAGGCAGCATGAGAAGAACTATGTTTCCCAAGACCTGGAGGTACCAGTAGTGGTCTTCACCCTTACAATGTGGCGGAACTATCTGATGGGCGAGCACTTTACAGTATACTCTGATCACCAGAGTCTCAAGTACATCTTCCCGTAGAAGGACCTGAACCTGAGACGGTTTTGATGGCTCGACTTCCTCCAGAACTATGACTTTGAGATAGTCTATAAACCTGGGATGGGGATATCAGTATATGATTCTCTCATCAAGAGATCGAGAATTCACCTACATGGAGACGTGACTAAGCAGTTAGCCGCTTTACATATATACTTCCAGGATAGAGATGGGGCTTCCTTTCTATAGTCCCTCATAGTTACTCCACCACATCTTCAGCGGGTCAGAGAGGCACATTGTGGGGATGTTGACTATGAGACACATCGTCCACAGATTTCCACTGGGTAGGAGCCTGATGGTTTTACTGAAGGAGGAGAGAACATTATCCTCTTAAGGGGACGCACCATGGTACCAGTTGCACTGTAGGAGGAAGTGCAGAGGGGGTTTCACAATTCCCCTCTAGAGGTACTTCCTGGAGTGGAAAAGATGTAACAGGACCACAGACAACAACACTAGTGGCTGAGTATGATGAAGGCTATAGCAGAGTTCGTTTCATGATGCCTCACTTACTTGCAAGTGAAGGTGGAGAACCATGAAACAACATGTCGGTACAACCCTTAGAGGTTCCTTAGTGGAAGTGGGATGTGATATCTATGGATTTCCTGACGCGGCTTCCACGTACCGCCAGTGGACACGACTCCATCTAGGTGATCGTAGACAGACTCACCAAGTCATCCCACTTCCTTCTGATCCGATAGCAGGGATCAAGAGTGAGCTTGGGATGCCTCTATGTTCAGGAGATCGTACAACTTCATGGTGTTCCATCACTTATCATCTCTGATCGAGATGCTCGCTTTACTTCCCGACTTTGAAATGGGTTGCAGAAATCATTTTGGACACTGCTACGCCTTAGCACCACCTTTCATCCTCAAACGGATGGATAGATGGAGTGGACAATTCAGAATCTCGAGGACATGATCCGTGCTGGTATCCTTGACTTTGGTCGCAGCTGGGAGGATCACCTACCCTTGGTGGTGTTTGGGTACAACAATAGAAACCACTACACCATTGGGAATGCACCATACGAGGCACTGTACGGTCGACCTTTCAGATCACCTCTGTGCTGGACTGACCTTGGGGAGTTAGCACTTTTAGGACCAGATATGGTTCAAGCTATGACAGAGAAGGTTCAGATCATCCAGGTGCTGATGAAGACTACACAGAGCAGATATAAGTCTTATGTTGATAGGAGACAGAGACCCCTAGAGTTCGAGGATGGTGACCACAGTTTCCTACTGGTCTCACCTCGATGTGGATTATAGAGATTTGGCCGGGTTGGAAAGTTATATCAACATTTCATTGGGACTTCTCATGTCATCAGTAGAGTAGGCGAGGTGGATTACCACCGAGACATTCCACATCAGTTGCACCGGGAGCATGACTTCTTCCACGTATCTCAGATGAGGAGATACGTGCATGACCCGACCCTCATCATTGATCATGGGGAGCTGGACATCGATAACGGGGCTACATTCACAGAGGTCCTGGTAGAGATCGAGGATCGACATGAGTGGGTCCTACATGGAGGGTCGATTCCTCTAGTGCACATTCTTTGGCAGCACAGGATCCTTAATGAGATCTCATGGGAGTAGGAGGCTCAGATGCATGCTCAGTACCCTCATTTATTTCTCTAGTTTATGTTGAAGACTTATAGGGACCTAAATCATTGGGGTGGGAGTAATGTAAATACCGTAAAATTTCATGATTTTTTTTAAATACATTGAATTTTATGAGTCTGTTGCTTCTGACGACACTTGATTATGAAGCCCTGTGTGCCCGGAATATATTTGTGAAGTTTAGCTTGGGTATGTTCATTACACAAATGAGCATGTTTTTCTATCATTTGAACTGTATCTCGGAATTGGAATCTGAGGGCACCAATGAACTCACAGCACCGGTAATTGCTTAAGGGGACCATTACCATAGATGCATTTTATGCAGGATGAGTATTAATAGTTGGGGAATTAGATTAAAATAAATAAAATTAGTGTAGCACAATTTTATTTTTAATCATAGATGTTATATCCTCCCAATGGGAGATAGATGTGGGGCCCACACCCACATAACCTCCCATGATAGGCTATTTTTTGGGTGGGGCCCACACGTGACCTAAACCCTTGAACATCCCATAACTCTCATAAACCCTTTTAAACTCCCGTTTTTAATGTTGACAACCCTCCCAATATTTATGAGATCTCTTTACATTATTATCTCCCTTTAATTCAGGCCAACACCTTAACTAATAAATTGAATCTTCCAATTTATTAATTAAGTGTTTGAATGTTTGAATTTTAAATGGAATGTGTTAATGAAATAATTGGTGTAGCTTATTATTTTATTTAGGGGGGGTTCCTTATGTGAAGGGAGTGAGAGCATTTGAGAGAATAGATTTATTCTCCAATGAAGAATAGAGACTTCTTAAATGAAGAACGCCAGTTCCACGAAGAAGAATGATAGACCTTCCTTTCTCTTCTCTACGATAAGTGAGGAGACGCCACTTCGTCATAGGATGCCCTCCGACGTCATTTAAAAATCCTCTCCATGCGACACCATCTTCCGTGACGCCTGACGTGCGATGATAATTATCTAGGTTGGTGAATATGTTCAATTTTAATGTATTAAAATTGTGAATAATTCGTCGATTGATAACTTTTATTGTCTCGGTCAATTTCTATCGCTTAACATGGAGGGAATGGGCCGAATGAACATGGCCCGACAACCCTCCGTTTGATCTTTTTTATTTTTTAAATCAGAAACCGGAAGCGGAACATGGAAGAGGCTTGTGGTGAAAGGGTCTTCATCGCACATTCAAAGAAAGTCACGGCCAAGTGGGCCGCGGTGGAGGAAGCACGGTGTCGTCGTGTCGTGCCGGGAATGCAGATATGCTGCCAGGGCAGGCCGGGGGAGAGGAAGTCGGCACTGTCATGCTAGATGTGCGGAAGGAACTGTTCCCACTTTGCGGGCATCTTTGGTGGAAGGACTGGACGGCCCGTCAGCCGGCTGACCAGAGCAAAGTCGTGGCGCCAGGAGGGAAACTCACCGGATGAGTCCCAGCCCGCCCATGCGGGCCCCTTGCTCCATAATGCTGGAAGGCTTTAGCTGACTAGTTAGGGAAGGCTGTGCCACTTGGCATCGCCGGTTCGGGCAAACTGGGGGTTGTTCCCTCCCCCCCGGACAGCTCAACCTTTGGGCCGAGCCGCCTGGGCCACGCCCCATTAGGCCGGGTCCACCACTTTGGGTCGAGTCATGCATTATTTGGGATGGGATGGTCCCTCTTCAGGTTGGGCCATTCCCCTCCACCTGGGCCGCACGATTATTTGGGCTGGTGCGACACCCCAATCGGGTCGGATCTGCCAAAACTGGGTGACTCGACCCAGCAGCCCACTGGGCTTAACGGGCCATGCCCATTATTCACTTAAACGTTAATAACTTAATGACCGCATGTCCGATCGACATGCCGTCTATGGCACTGAGATACATTCAATGCGGTGGTCAGTTTGTGATACTATAAGTGATTATTGGTAATATTTCTAAAATGGATGGTTTTGGAACGAGAATGTTTTCAACCGGGCCCCTGGAATGGAAAAGCCAATATCTCTCAGACCGAGCGTCTGATTGATGTTCCATCTATCACGTTGGGTTCCTTTTAACAAGATGAATCTTACATATACATCAATTTGGGACTTCATGACAGTTGATGTATCGACCCCTTTCTCGAGGAGCGAACCCTCCCAGAATCGAGAACGTTGTGTGTAGGAACACGAGAGCTGGCTGTGACTGCAATGACAACGGTGCTGGGATCTTCCATGGGTTTGAAGGAGAAGATGACTATACATGGATCCTATGTGGGTTTAGCAGTGAGGATGACTGTACTTGGATTGTCCATGGGTTAGGCAACGATGATGACTATACATGCATCCTACGTGGATTCAGCAGCGTTGGTTACTGTACTTGGATCCTACGTGTGTTCGGCAGGGACAACTTCTGTACTTGGATCCTACGTGAGTTGGGCAGAGGAGATGATTAAGAGGCTACATCTAATCATCTCCACCCTAATTCATGAGTAGTATACCTATGATAGCTGAGTCATGTCTTTTAATCATTATCATTGATGTGATTGAATTCTTTCCTGTGTGGATCGGAATGTTCTTAGGCTCGAATGTTTGAGCTGAACTAAGATTGATTATTTAGGTATGTGTATGGGAATATACCTATGTAGAGTTGGTTGATACATCTTGTTTGTATTTTTCCTTCATGGTTTATCCTTTGTGGATACTGAGAGACGTTCGTGGTTCTTAAGGTCCATACTGAGTATCGTTATACTTACCCCTACACGGGATACTCCCGCACTATGTTGTGTTGGATGCAGACGACAGACAGCACTGAATGAGGTGGAGGCTTGTGGAGCTAGATAGTACCTGGAGGTGGACCACCTAGCGGGATGTACACAGAGCAGATAGCCGGAACTAAAGAGATGAGGAGACCAACTGTACCCACCCTTCTGGTGGGATATCCGGAGGAAAACTCAGTGGTTACTGCTTTGCTTACTGCTATGGTACCTTCTTTTCAGTTGTACTGTACTTTCAATTGGGTTTGTATACTGGCCCATTTTATTTTCAGCACTTACTTTTGTACTCAATTTACATAGTGCTTATATTAGTTTTGTTCTCTTTTGGGTTTGTTTAATTTTTTAAAGGCAATGCCTTACCTTTATCTGGATTTATGCCTTTGGTTCTAGTCAACAGCCCCTGGCCTATGGAAGGCGGGATTGGGGTAGTCATGGAATGGGCCCTGAGGATGGGTCGTGACATCATGACTTGAAGAAAAGGGGTACACAGTTTTTGGTAGGTTCACATATTGTGTCCCTTGATCCTGAGTACTGCCTATGTAAAATGTTTGGTGTCATTTTACACCATGTATTGTTGAATAAGGGTACACACACTACAGTAAGGGTTGCACACTGTGTAATTACATTATTGGTCCACCCATTTACTCAGGCCGTCTGTCAGTGCATTGTGTCATCACATGTATGCTTGGCCTTGTACCAGTACACGGGGTGCCCCATGTACTCGATCCAAGAAATGCCATGCGGGAGAGTACACACTATATAGGGAACCTATGTACTCCACCCCATGATTATGTACTTCCCATTTACACACTGAGTTTTCCAATGATGGAAAAACATCATATAGTAGAAACTACACATCATGTGTATCATTTTTTCTAGAAACCTATCTTTTTTACTCTGCACACATCAACTGATATTCTAGATCTCCTTCTCATGGTAAATTCACCACGAAACATGATATCAAAGGTAATTTCACCATGATAACACCAAATTGATGGGTTTCGGACAATTAATCCTTATAGAAATACACATTAATTCGTCCCGATGTAGATCATGTAAAGAACATGTTCTTCCAAATCCTATCTATCCAATTTCCCCAATCGATGCCGCACACATGTTTTGACATCCCGATGTTATATCTTACATTTGAGTTCATTAAACTAAGAATCGAAGGCACAATTATCGATTGATCAATGTTTGGGGAAGAGTGAAGAACGATCATCTAGAACAAAATAAATAATGGGAGAAAAGGGAAAAGAAACAATACCAAGGAACAAACCATGGATTTTGTTCATTCCAAACTAGATCAATTACTGTATGAACAATAAACGAATCAAAAAAACATTATATCCAAATCCATATAATCCCCACAAATATCATCCCATCCTGAATGTACGATTGATATGCAGGCTCATATATATATGGAATAGTCCATGTTCATCATTGAATTGTAGAATTAGAATGGCGAATATAAATAACACATCATTATTACATTTTGATCGATCTTAAGTGATTATATATCAGTATAACATCACTGTTGGTGAGATATATGATGAATGAAATTAGAATATATCTGATTCTATGTTTTGTCATTTCATTCCAAGAGGATACATAATTTCTCTCCCTCCAGGGACTCTATTGGATTCCAGGGTTAAAATCCTAAACCTGATTCTCAACCAAAGGATTTATTTTAAATAAAACTGGAACTATATCAACAAAAAAATAAAATAATTTTTTATCAATACATTTTATCCATTTAAAACATCTGTGACAAATTTTGATAATAGACCCATGCCCAACATTTTTAAGATGCACATAGGATAAAGATGGTGTTCTGAATTTATTAGTGTCCATGGATTTCTAATTTTGGCACCATTTCAGATTTTTTTTTGGTTTGTTCAGAAAATCTGCATGCACATGGTATATAATATTTTCAAAATTTTCAATCAATTATTCTAGGCACATCAGGCCTCGTAATCACATGTCTTCTTTATGCCTTGTGTCAAATTTAATCAATATAATAATTAAAAATAATACATGAAAAATACAAAATAGATAAAACCTACCCATTTTAACCCATATAATTTTAGTTCCATCTCATTTAAGTCATTCATGCTCTTACCTTGGAAACAGAATCATCAAAAAATGGTACTACTCTTAAAAAAATTAAAATGATATATATATATATATATATTTTTATTATAAAAAATGATTTAATTTCAATAAATTCAATTTCATTAAGATTAATATTTTATAAAATTAATTCGTAAAATTTTATGAAAACTTATTTTTTACAAAAAAATACATCAATTATTAAAGAAACTATTCAAATTATAGTATTGTGTCTTATTAAATGGATGTGGTTAGATTAAATGTTATCAAACGGAACTAGATCAATTTTTAAAACAATCCAAAATATATTTTTATTTTGACGAAACTTGAAAATTGTAGTCTATTCTCGTAATAATTTTTCCCCTACTATTTACAAAAAATATTCAATATTCAAAAATGGTATAAAAATATAATTCCCTTGTATTTTTTAAATAATATTTTAAAAAATATATATTTTTGTAATTAAAATTTTAAATTTTGATATTATGATTTCAAATAAATCAATATAATATGAAAATATTAATTTATTATGAATGAAACTATTACCGTTTTAAAAACATTTATTTAACATTACAATAATTAATATTATAATACAAAAAATAATTATGGTATAGTAGTAAGAAATGGATTATTTTACTATTTACGATACATTAGTTATTACTATTTCCCATAGATAAAAACCGAATTTACCACTCATTCATGTGTGTGAACAATCCCCTCCACATTACGATGTGAATAATTTTACATCACTAGCTCTCATTCCCAATTATAATGTTGTTTTTAAAATATAAATTTAATATCTATAATGTAATAATAATTCAATGGTGGTAAAATAAAATATACATCATTTTCTTTAGGACATTATTAAAGTATGTTTTTTCTTGTGTACATATTGAATACTGTCTCCTAATGTGATATATTTAATTTTAAATATCCCCATTTTATGGATGGTTAATTAATTGCTTATATTGAATATATTAAATAATTTATAAATAAATATGAAATAATATATTTTATAGTATGACTATTCAATTACTTTTCTTACTCATTCTAGTTTTATAAGATGCTCTTGTTTATGTCGATTTTATGCACTAAGTGACTAATAATATAAATTTTATAAAACTAATGATCTAGGAATGTTATATAATTTATTTTTTTAAATAAATATATATAATTAAACATGTATCATTTTGGGGATTATGTAATATTTTTAAATGTAAAATTATAATATGTTCAAAACCATTAGATGGTCGAAAATTGAAATATTTTTTTCTTGGAACAATGATTTTAACAATGAATTACTATTAAATTTATAATAATATGTTATAAAGAAAACATATATGATATTATAAGTATAAATATAATTCTTAAATAGATGTATAATGGAGTTCAATTAATTATACAATATTTTATATAACATGTTAATCATGTTATACATTCGGTAAGTGTTTTATATCAAAATATCACTTTAAACCATTATTTTTCGTAGTATATTTTTATTATGAAATTATATGATAAATATCAAAAAAATTTATTTATTTTTATCATATATTTTGATTTATAAAGAGTAATGGTTTTAGTTTTAGTTTTATATATCTATGTTCTTATAATTCTAGAGGAATAAGTGTAAGGAAAATAGAAATTTTTTTATATTAGGTTCGGAAACATTATCTATGATGTATATATTTTATATTAATATTTTCAAAAATACCTCCACTATTTATCAATGAATTATAAATTTTCATTTATCGTTTATTTATTTTTTAAAATAAATTTATTATTGTATTCTATTCTGAAATAAGGTACTCTTTACAAAATGTGTGATAAAAATCATGTTTTTTATATATACCTCACAAATTAATTTTCATCCAATCATGGATACCCCATGATTTGATACCACTATTCTGATGTAACATGGTTCATTTCATGGAAAATTAGTTTCTTATATGTTTGAGGTTTTTATATTAGTAATAAATTATTTTAAAATTAAATTAAACATTCCTAATGAAATATTATTTGGAAATATAAAAGTAATTTTTCATCTATGATAAAATAATTGGATGTTACATTTTCTTTAATGTAGATACTATCCTAAAATTTCATACTTATTATTTTTATTGATATTTTATGATTAGAATGATAAAATAAGTACAAATACCATTTTCCCAATAGTTATTATATGAATAAATGATAAATTTTTCATGATATATTGGTATTCCTATTAATTAATTTTGTTTATGTGATCTGTGGGAACATTTTTTCACTCTCATTTATCTGGAAAATATTAATCATTTATCATCCAAAATATATAATGGATATAATGGTACCTTGGTGGTCATCCAAATATCAAAGCAATTAAATTGGTGGTTATCCAATGTGTAACATGGGATAAATGTATTAGTGGGTATCCAAAACATTTGACCTATATGATTTTAATGAGGCCACAATTTATACCCCAATTTTATGAATGAAATTATGCCAATTTTTATAAATCATTTCACATGTTATTTGATTACTTCTATAAATAATGCATTATAAACAGACAATATTTATTCCATGACACATGAATATTATATTTAAATAGTTTCATAATATTCAAAAATGATTAGATATTTATTTAAATATGTGATTATAATGTTATAAAAAAATTGAATTATATAAATATTTTTTACCATTTTTTATCATGGTAGTTAAAAATATGTTGGATTTTATTTTCTATGACATATACTGAAATGTTCTATGTATGATGTAACTAAGTAGGTGATACTTGAAAATAAATTAGTATGTCAAGATGTAGATTCTTAATATATAATATTTTCATGAATCCATGTTTCTAAAAATAATAAACTAATAAGGATATTGAATGGATCATAATTTATTGAAGTTAATATTATTAGATTTATATATAATAATTATGTATGGGTTGTTTGGGGTGATTTAGATTGCATTGAAGAACGTTTTTAGTTTTTTTGGAACATGAATGATTAAACTATAGTGAGAATCCTTAAAATCACCCAATGTAAAATAGAAATTCTTTTTTAATTACAAATAACTGTGTGTTATTCCAATCGAAAAAATCACATTCTAGATATAATAAAGTGGATGCATCTCTTTCATTTATTCACATATATGTAACAACATGTGAGGGTTGTGCTGGGTGTTATCTCTTTATTTATTAGCCTATGATGTGTGTGACTAAGACTCTATAAATTGATAGACACTAACATGGGACATTCTTATGATAATTCACATTTCATTATCAACCATAATAAATGATTTTAATAGATTATAACAATTGGGGAAATATGATTAACCATATATGTCATTGATTGAAATAAATATCTCAAGATTTATACGTCTTGAAATTAATTTTACGGATTATATGGTTTATGACTATAATTATTATTTCTCAAAATATGGATAAAACCATATAGAACCATGTAACTATTGAATGTGATATATAAAGGAATGGTTCCCCCCTGCAGAACTGAATTTTATAAGATTTTTAATGACAACAATCATTATTATTATAAAATTACCAAACCATGAATCATGTTTATATTATATTTGAGAAATGGTCATAATAACGTATTGTTCTGCCCTCTATGTGGTAACATGAATCTTTTTTTAGTGGTTCCACTGGTCGAATAATTGTTGAGGAATGGATCTATACTAGTGAAAAGTTATTTCCCAGTCCCTAATTATCAATATATGAAGAGGATAATTCATCTTTTTATTATTTTAGGTGATGAAGAAAAATGGTTTAATGTTATAAAAAACATGAGGAATGACGATGAAATTTACTCTATGGAGGGGAATGAGTATAACAGGTTTTATTTAAAAATTTATATAAAAAAATCTTCATATTAAAATGGAGAAAGAATCACTTGTTCTAAAGTTGATGTATAATGAATTCATTAGTACCAACAAGGAACATATTACATTAAATTCATTTCAAATATATTGAATTATCAATACACATAATCTAATGATTTATCATATATAAAATGGATTAAAATAGTGTATCTAAATATATAAATACTTATAATACTTTAGTGGCTATGAAGTTCTACATTAACGTTATATCAATGTAAAAAAGGAGATAGGTTTCAGTTTAAAATCTCATAGTTTTGATCAGAAATGAAGGATGTAATGTAAATTAAATTGTATTAATTAATACCATAGTTGGAAGAATATGACTGTTCATATAGGCTATATGTGTGGATAGATATATGGAAGAAATTTTTAAAAATGGAATCATAAATTTTATTGGTATTGTAGTGAAATTCATTAGGAAATAATATTTTAATGTTATTGTAAATACTTTACTATGTATAAAATTGATATGAAGTTCAATAGAATTACCCACCCACAATACAATGTTAAAAAGTGTATGTTGTAATGGAATTGTTCTTACTAGAAGATGAATTTGATGGTCAATGATGATGATTTATGTCCAAAACATGTTAATACAAATGAAAAAATGGAAGCCTCCACAGATCAATACTTTTGATATGGGTAACACAAATAAAGTGTTGAATAATACCCTTAACAAAAACTATAGAACTACTAATTCATTATTATTATTTTTGAATATATGAAATCTTTTTGATCTAAATAATTTTTTATGTGGGTAATATTACCCCATAATTAATTAGTTGTTGAATTAGCTATAGAAACTATATAAGCTAATATGAATACATTGCAAGTCAATGATTCTTATCCAATTATTGTTTTCTGGAAGCCGATTCATGGAAATATCATCATTTTCCATTTCGATGATTTGTTTTTATTCTTGGAATATATTTGAATTCATTATATTGAAACCACATCAACTAGAGTGGAAGAGAATTCCGATTTTATATTTTAAATTGACTTATAATTTTCTATCCTTATATTTATAAATATAGTCATCGTATGGAAATTAAAACAATTTCCATGGTCTTTATTGATATTTATTTAATTTTTTAATATTATATAGATGGTAATAAAATCAAAATCATTATATTCCTGTTGTCTGTCAGTTTATTGATGTCTTTATAGAATCATTTCATATTCTTTCCCAGAATCAAGATGAATATATTTTAACATAACTCATATCTATTCATATAATTATTTAAAATACTTCATACATAATAACCACAATTTATTTAAAAGAATTAACGAAAAAATATAATTTTTTTTTGAAAATGATTCATGTATAATTTTACATCACCATGGGGATAATATTTTTTTAAATGTGTATGAATTATTCTCATGATTAATTGTTTATTGGGAAAATATTAATATCATGATCTATTAATAGAATATATTTCCTTGTATTGACAATTTTTTTGTCTAATTAGGAGGTGATAAATATATTTTTATGATTGATCATCGATCTTGATAGTACCAGTTTAGTTCCAAAAGAGACAAAATACTCAATATATCATTCTATATAAGGTTTGGACAATATTATTTTATTTTTATTCTATTTGGTCATATTAATTCCCCATATATAATTATGGATTTAATTAATAGAAATTTTATAGATTACCTTGATCTATATTTGGTTTTATTTATTAATTATATACTTATATATTCTTTGACTAATGAGGATTATGAAGATCAAATGATGATTCTAAAAATAATTCAATGGAAGGACATTATACATGAAAATATTACCACGTTTGAATTTTTTGAATTTAATGATTCTTTGTTTGTTAATATATTATCACACAATGGTACATTAACAGATTATCAAATATAGAAGTTACAGAACACTACCCCAATAAAACTACTAGCATAGAGACACATAGTTTTCTTATAATGGATTTATATTTTCATTAATTTTATATGAATTTATAAAATCTATCTAATAAAAAATAAATGTTAAATTAAAATAATGTGTAGTTATATTGGATTGATGAATGTGAAGACACATTTAAGTAACTAAATGTACACTTTATCGGTGTAACTATGGATACACTACCATACTATGGATATGGGGTTCTGATTTAATGTGGTGAATAGAATAATGGGATAGTATGTGATGTTATTAATAATTATATTATGATATCTTATATCATAGTGAATTTATGGTTCTTGATAAAATTTACTTCATCATGAGTAAGAGTTAACTGAATTAATTTTTTCTGAAAACATATAAATGGATTACTTATAAGGAGAACAATGTGACATATATCCAAATCGATAAGGTTGAAATAATATATTCAATGAGAAATTATTTAATTTTCACTAGAAAATAATGTTTTAATTTACTAATTATTATTATGGCTCAGTACATTAACCATAGCCAAGAAAAACAAGGTGGACTATTGTTTGATTTCAAATGATCATTGTATCATATCAATGATAATGATCAGAAATTTTCCAATATATATGGATTTTAAATGGATATATATTGAAATAATTAATTAAGGTGAGGGTTTTTATCTTTCAGATGTTATTTTTAATCAATATATCAATGTGACGTTTAAAGATGTGTAGATTGTGTATGTATAGATTAAAAGGAAGTTCAAAAATAATCGTGACTTGAACCACAATTGTGGTGGAATAATATGACTTGAGAATATAGTGTGTGCCTCGTCAACACCAAAATAAAATATTGTTCTTTTGGATGAATATCATTGATCATTATTATATAATAATCATCAATTTATTGAAATTTAATGATAATTTAATGAGTATTTTTATTAGATAAAATTCAACAAAAATATTGGAAAATATATATTTTAGGGACTTGTATGATTGCATTTTAAATCCCTGGTATAATTTTATTAGATGATGTCACTACCATTAACAAAAAAACAATGGACATGGGGAAAAATCAGTGTGGAGTATCTCATCAGACATCCCAAAACACATTAAGGACATTATTCTATATGTTTTGTAGTCAACCATCTTATAAATTCAGTATATTTTATTCTAATTGGAGGATATTTAGTCGTTAGATATATATGTATAATATACACAATGGAAGAGGTATGATTCAAGGAATAAAAAATTATACAATATCTATTTGACATTAGATTATTAGAATTTACTTTGGTGGAATTTATCAGTATGATAATCATGAAGGGTTGTGTTTTAGTATTTCATATCATCCCCATATATATGGTCAAAATGACAGAACCATTCAGACTCTAGAGGATAAGTTGAGATACCATTTTGTAAATGTTAATGGCATATATGAACAAATTATTTATTTTTTAATACTTTATTACCTTTTACCCTATCATTGTGATGTTTATTAATGAATCAATCTATGGATAAATGTGAATAAATCCAATAGGTTCATTTGAAATTGGAGAATGAATGTTGTTGGGACATGATCCAGCGGATGAAATGGTATAAAAGGTTTCATCCATTGAAAAGAAACTCACTGAATTATGGAGTAGATAATATGTTTATGATGATAATAATTAGTGACATCTAGATTTCAAATTTAATGAAACACAATATTTTAGTTTTATTCATGATATAAGGATAATAGATTCAGTTTAAAACCCTGAAATGTTAAAACTTGAATATCTTAATAAATAGAGTGTATGACACGCAAACCCTAGAGTATAAAAGAATATATCATCATGAATCATCATGAAAAACTTTTCCATTTGAAATTAATTCAATTTATTATATGTCATGCACTTGACACAATACTGAGTGAGCTTGAATTGGACGCAACAACATGATTATTCTATAGCTTTATTTACACGCATGATTAAGTTATAACGAATAATATTAAAGTTATTTCTCAAAATATATATTATCCCCAAAAAAATTAAATCATTGAATAGGAATAAGATTAAATACATTATGAAAATAAATGATTGAATTCATTAGGTACCAATTGATTATAAATAAAAATTAAAACAAATGAATTTGATGGAAATTTTAAAATTTGGTTCATTACTATGGAAATTTTATCATAATAAATTAATATTTTTAAAAATATAAGATTATAGTAATTAATTATATATTTTATATGTTTAATAATTTTTTCATTTAGTAAATATATTTGGTATGCATTAGATAAGAAAATATATAATTTTACACATAAAAAAGTTCTATTTTTCATAATGATTTTTCTTCTTTTTAATGGATATGTTATATAAAAAATAAATATTGACACTGTCATAAATTATATTTGAAAAAATTATAGTAATATTTTATATATTAATTTCTAAATCATCTTTTGATATATTTTTGGATTTTTCTTGGTAGTATTATTTTTTTAATAAAAAGTGAAATATAGGAATTTTTTTTGAAAACATCTCTTTAATTTAAATAATATATAATGAAAAATTAAATTTTAAATTATCAATATTGTAAAAATATATGAATTATATATATATGTAATTTCACAAACTTCCCCAATCCATTACATTGTAAAAATAAAGTGTTTGGGGTGTTATGGGAGGCAATTGTTACCGATTTCAGGTGTTTTCCAAAATTTTGATTTTTCAAATGTTATGTGGTATATGTAGCTCAACATCGGTGGGTTAATCATTGGTCGGGTGGGTGTTCATATTTCTGATGTCTATTGGTGTGTCATCAATTTTTTAGACATCGGTAGGACGGGCGTCAATAGGTTAGGCATCGGTAGGTTGGGCATCAATAGGTCATGTTTTGGTAGGACCGATGGTGGTGACATGCATCGACAAGTCAGACATCAGTGGGTAATGTCGGTGACTCACTGTCGGTGGATCACATCATTGACTCACTATCACTAAGTCATTTTTGGTGACTCGGGTCAGTGACTCAACCATCAGTGTGTAATTATCATTGTTTTTTTTTTGGTTTTTACTGTTTCACCTCTCTTAGGTTTTATTTGTTTTAAATCATGACTAAATATTATTTATGGGAATTTATAAAAAAGATTCCACGATATTAATTATATCAAAAATATCCTAAAACACTAGAGATGTTGAAATATTCAAAATTCATAATTTATACCATGTTCACAATTAAATTATCATTAAAAATGTTTCCTTCTGTTGATATAGGATCTGGCTCTTATAACTTGAGATGTTCTCTTCCCCACCTTGTATCCAAGTTTTCTTCATAGTGCTCCCAAATCCTTTCTTCCCCATAGTGTCATGTGTTATGATTTGGCCTTCAGATTCAGTTTCCCCTGGAATGTCATGCTCCTCATTCTACAAATATTTTTGGCAAAGAAAATAGTTACTAATACCCTATTTTTTGAGATAGGAATTACTTTGTATATCATTTAATAGTGCTTCATGTGGGTTTTGTAAACACATTTCCCTTTGAGAACAAAATCGAATAAAAATCTTAATTAAGTGTGTCATGAAGATGAACAAGCATGTTACAATAATGGGTTCGGTTTCCTTAGTAATAAATGTTGTGCTAAAAGATTATGATGATGTTTATCTTATTTTATCTTTTATCATTGATATACACTACAAATTGTTGTGTTTGCATGAAATATTAATATCATGTTAATTGGTGGTCTCAATTTTCACATTGGAATCATTAATTCTTGTTTTTAATTTTCATTTGAACAGCTATAAACATGAAAAACATAATTAATCATGTCTATATGATTAATTAAATAGATTTTGTATGATAAAAATTGTTCTGTGATGACCCCTAATTTATCAATATGGAATAAATGAATGAGTGTGTCAAATCTGAACACACATCACCTTGATTGGTGAGTTTTTGTGTTGTGGGTGGATATTTTTCTATGTCTTGTTATTCATATGGGTTGGGTGGTGATACTATTGATAGTGCAATGGTGTCTGTGGATGGATTGAGGGTGAAATGGTATATCAGGTTGAGATATTTATTATTATTATGGAATGGATGATCTTGCTAAAAAGTTGGAATTCATTTGGGTTGTGTTATAGTTGTTTGTCACTGTATGTTTGTGCAGTGGGACTGCAAACTCATTGTGTTTTATTTTATTGTGGGATGTGTTTCTTTTCATGTAGTGGGTCTACCGAGGAATCTTCATGATGGATAATTTTGAGGAACTATGTCATTACCATGCATTGAAGTTTTAAATACGGTTTCCGGAGACATTTGAGATGTTTTTGTGGTATATGATGTTACATGTGGTGTGTATTGATTGATAGATTCCTATGTAGGGATGGAATAAATAATTAAATCAATTTGATGGGTTTGTGAATTTTGTTTGTGGATGGCTTTGAGGCTATTCATCAGGGTTTTTAGCAAGGGATGTTTTGTGTGGGAAGGATGTTTGCATGAGACCACATAGGTTGGGATAAGTGTTTGGTGCCTCTATATAAACTTTTTGATTCATTTTATTTATACTAGAATCCCACCCTTGTTGGAATCATGTGTTGAAAACTTCCATTTTAATGTGGGAGCGTGTTTTTCCTATCATCCAGGTGGGAGGATGGATAGATTGTTGTTCACTCTTCTATGCTCCATATTCTATGCATTTCTAGGCCATGACACTTCCAGAAGGTTGTGGTGTAATTTCGAGTCACAAGTGTCTACAGGTAAGGGGTTCTTGTGAAGTGTCTTCCAGATGAGATTTGTTGTGCTTTCACATGTGTCTTCCAAATGAGGTTTTGGCCTTGTGGCCCAGGTTTATGTAGGAAGTATGTGACATGGTTTTGGCCCAAGTGTTTTCTATCATGATTTTTCATGTGGATAAGGTGTGTGCGGGCATGTTGTGGCAGTGTGGCTTAGTTATGAACATGGTAGTTTTAGGATGTTTTCCATTACATATGATCAATTAACACATGGGAAGTGGTGTAGGGCTACTAATCATCAACATGTGAATTATATTACGTTATATGACCTATGTAATTTGGTGACCATGCCTTGTTGAGATTGGGGTGGATCTTATACCTTATTAGGTGCTTTTGATTTGTGGATCTTTTTATCACAGGGGCATTAGTATGATTCTCCCACTTGTGCATGAGTTACTTTGGATTTTCCTAACAAGTATACTTTTATTCTCACCCTACTTATAAGAAAATATTTTTAGGATTCTTGGGAGTTTACAAGGGCCATGCTATACAGTACATGTTCAGGAGGTGGGATAGTTGTTATGTTGTTGTATAATATTGTTATTTAGGTATTTACATTAGAGTTTTTTGTTTTATTTTTATTTTTTTTACATTAATAATACATGTCTGATGGATTTTGGCTTAATTTATATATATTTAATAAAACAATTTTGTTTAAAAATATTATCTCATGATCATGGTTTTAAAAAAGTGCAATGCCTCCCATTTAATGAGATTTATATGCCCTTGGTGATAGTCATTATCCATGGGCCTACTGGTGGTGGTACACATGGTGCATTATCTATTTGTCATTTTGAAGAAGGAAGGTCATGATATTTTTTAATCCATTCCCTCATTTTGAAAATAGATGGGTGTGACTGAATGGTTTCAGAGGATATTTTTAAGAGATAGGTTATAGTTTGGAGTTAAGCACACATAACATTGCATGGAATGGTAGGGAAATACGGTTAAGTGATCTTGTTGGGTGACATAGTCTGAGAAAGACAAGCTAGTACACGGGATTCTGGGGCCCCTTGTGATCTGATGGAAGGAGTCTGAGCTTACCGAGTGACCTATTGAGGCTACACCATTTGTAGGGTAGAGACCTTATGAAAGCTACATGAATCATGATGAATTGTGTTCTAGTTTGTTTTGGGTGTATACAGGATACAAAAATATACAATTAGTTAAAATTACTATTAAATATACTCCATACATATTGGGAATAGGATTTCCCAATTTAATTTTTTAGCTATGAAACCCAATCTTCATCCGCATGTGGTAATAGCAGCGTTGGCTCAGCAATACGACCCAGTCCACTAAATGAGGTTTGACCTAATGGGTGAGGAAGTCCAGTAGAAGAAGATTCATTTTAATTTCTTGTATAAGAATATATGATTATAAAATGTAATCATTTCATATAAAAAGACTAATAGTTATCTTGAGGAGCAGGTAATCAATTTCAGTATCACTCAAGCTCTAATGGAGTACGAGGTTCATCTTTCAGTGAGCCAGTTTTGGTGTGATGTGCATTAGTGGAAGTTGATTTTCCTAGGGGAGAGGAAGATGAATAATGTTCTATGGTTCGATTTTGATAAGGATTATTGGGTGGAATTCATTTCTTCAACCATTAAGGAAAGAAAAACAAATAGTCTCCCATAGAGGGGACCCATTAGGGTTTTGTGCTGGGAAATGCTTCTATTGGGAGGTCTCATGAACTATGGCCGTCAAAAATTCAGCCAGCTAGGAGTCGACCTCAGTAGTTTTAGTTTTCACCTCCCAGTCCTTGTTTTTTTCCATGATAAAAGGGACCATGTTTTTTCTATTTTGGGGGTCATTGTATACTTTCATAGTAAGTGCACAATTTGATATTAGTACGGTGGGGTTAGGTATGTTCTGCACCTGCCTCCGTAATATATGTCGTCTAGGCCATTTCACGATAAGGTATAACATTCTACTAATCCCTTGAGGCATGATGGGGAAGGTGGAGGCTGACCTTAGGATGATTATTAGGGACCTTGAACTATATGTGTTTTAGTAGGTGTTTGACAAAAAAGTATAAGAGGAGATGGGTGTGGACATTTGCATGACACAGAGGCAGCAGTTCCATCAGTGCTTATGGTGGTTCATGGTATGATTGGCTTGATTAATAATATTTTTTTCACCTTTTTTGACATAGGATATTGAAACACTGTTTTTAACATAGTCCAACCCATTATATATGAAAAGAGATATAGAATATTTCAAATCCCCTGGTGTTCAGTACATAATTCAGAGGTCAGACCAGTTTTCTTGATGTTTATTGAAGATGTAGATTGATTATTGAGATGCAACAGTCACATGGGGATATTTTTTTATTATAGATTCAATTGTTCTATGTCATCATTGGAAATAGATTGTAGTAATCTTTTCATACTTGTAATGACTACTTTCATAGAAGGGTTATTTTTTCAGTAGTAGATGGATAATTTGATGCTTTCGTTAGAGGAAGGAGTTATCTGATGGGCAGTTGGCATGTAGATCTTCTTCCTTCCATGTGGGACGAGATGTTATTGTTATTAGTGGATATTTATATGGGTGATGTTCCTAGTGCAGTTGAGTAATTCATCGATTTTCCCCAGATATGTTGTGACTCTACCACCTTGACGTAATGTTCAGTTCAGAATAGACTTATATCTCGATGCTTCTCTAATTTCAAGGGATCATTATCGGATGGCACCATATGAGTTTCCAGAGCTGTATATTTAGATTTATGATATGATAAATAAAGGATTTATCAAGCCAATTATGGAAACATGGGGTGCTCAAGACTTGTACAAAAAGTACGAAGATGGTGGTATGAAGATGTGCATAGACTAACTGAGGATGAATCAGGTGACTGTCATGAATTTTTAACTAATCCCTAGGAAAAATGAACATTTTGACTTCATGAGGGGAAAAATGTATATTTTATATGATCTATGTTCAGTATGGGGGGTCACCGTTTGTGGGTGAAGGTCGGTGACATATCAAAGACTGAATTCAGGCGCATGTATGATCACGTTGAGTTCTTAGTTATGTTGTTCGATGTTACGAACATACCATCTATATTCATGAGACATAAGAACTCTATCACTAATGTGTTTTTATACTGTTTAATCATATTATTCATTGATTACATTCTGATCCACTCAAAGATAGAGGACAAGCATAACATGCTTTTCAAGTTTTTCTTGGAGGTCATTCGATGCCACATGCACTATGGATTTTCTTCCATGTGAATGTTTTGGGTATGCGATATCCCCTTACGTTGAAATGAGGTGTGTCATTATGGAATTGTAGTTGGTCCATCAATGGTCTAGGAAGTTGTTTCTTTGGTATCACACATGAATGTGGAAAATGATCATAGTTTTCTCAAAAGTTGGAAAGATGTTAATTGAGATTTGATCATAATTTTTATCAAATTGCAGTTCTATTTGATGGATATGGACAGAATTGAGAAGGCCATTGTGTGAAGTGAGCTGTGTCAGAAAGCTTTCAGCTACCTAAAGGGGATGTTGGTAAGTTATCTAGTGTTATCTTTAATATTTAATGTGATACATCCCATCTAGGATTAGTGTTTACTTTGATTCAACAATAGTTAGTGATCACTTATGGATCAAATAAGTTATGTCCCCATGAAGATAACCATGGCACCCATGATCTGTAGTTAGTGATAGTTATGTTTGTGCAGATGTTTTGGGGACATTACCTCATTAGGGATAACTTGTGGTCTTCAATGAATACAAGAGCATGATGTATATATTTTCATAGTGATATCATAACTTGAGGAAGTATTGGTGGGTGTACATTCTTCTAGAATATGATTTTAAGATATCCTACATTCCAAAAGATGTGAATGTTGTTGTTGATGACATGTGCAGGTAGTCTTGGAATGAGGTAGTTTGAGATTTTATGGACAGTTTGAGGGCGATTGAGGAGATTTCAATCATCCACATTGATGCATATAGGGATGGAGTAAAATGTTTTTTGTGTTATTTGACATTGCAGTCATCCATGAGAATTTATATGGATTAGTTTTCGTGGAGATAAACGAAGGTGGAGGTGATGCACAATAACATTGATAAAGGAGATCTGTTAAAGGGATTGTTAAATGATGGTTAGAATCTCATTTTGTTTAGTGAAAATATGTATGTTCATACCGAGATGCACAAGAGAGTTCACCGTGATTTTCCAAGATCACCCATAGTGGTACACCATTTATTTTCCAATATTTAAAATGGATTGTGAGAATAGTTCTTGTGGTATAGATGATATGACATGGGAAAGGGAGACTCAGATGCATTCCTAGTACCTAAAGCTGTTTTGAGTTTTTCTTGTGTGTTTTTATTTGGGATGTAGTGCATGAACCTTATTTTCTAGGATAATTCCCACTTCCTTATTCTGTAATGTGTGATGATGTCCTGAAATGTGAAAAGGGGAAGACTATAATCCTCATCAAGATGTGTAATTTGATATGAGATTAATAATGTGTAGGCATGTTAGTTCCACCTAGATTGGAAATTATCTTGAATTGAGGAAGGAAATCCCTAATTCATGTGTCATGAATATTGGTTCTTAAGTGGGGTATCTTCTAGATATTTGGGTTAGTAGATTCTTTTGGGGGATTCATGGATGTAGTGGTTACATTTCATCATTTGAGAAAAATTTTGGGGTTTATCCTTCATTGGTATCATTATAGGTTGTTGTTTGATCCCCTATATCTTATGAGGTTGGTTTTGAATGCTCATTAGTGAGAAAATATTTATAGATCTTTTATGTAATAGGCCAGACCATCCCAGTCCTTTACATTGTAAAAATGTATTCATTAAGGTATTTTTGGAGACATTGGTAACTCATTTCAATAGTTTTAAAAAATTCAATTTTCCTCTGTTGGTAGGTGGTATCAGTATTTCATTGTATGGGGATCAGTTACTGTAGGTCGGGCATCAGTATGTTTGGAATTGGTAGGTCAGGCGTCTGTAGGTGGGGAATTAGATGGTGGGGAATCGGTAATTCGGGCATTAGTAGGTAAGGTTTTGGTAGGTCAAGAATTTTTAGGTCATGAATTTGTATGGTGGCCGCCAATAGGTCAGTCCTCTATTGGACTGGAATTCATGACTCACATCATCGATTCATGTGTTGGTGGGTCACAATGGCGACTAACTGTAGGGGGGCATTTCAGTGGATTGTTATCAGTGGGTCATGTTTGGGAAAAACATTCGGTGAGTTGATGTGGATGATTGACATTGGGAGTCGCTCTCATTCACTCTCGTCGGTAAGTCACTATCGGTAACTCACATCCTTGACTCAACCATCGGTTATCCATTTTATGCTTATTCTAATTTTTTTAGTTTTTCCACTCAGAAATTGTATTTGACGAAAATCGAGTTTAAAAACTTTTTTTTAGCATTTCTAAAGATGTTTAAAAGATATTAATTCTATCATTAATATCATAACATTTTTGGGAGTATGAAATTGTCAAACCATGTAATCTTGACCATTATCCATCATTAATTTCCATTGAAATAATTTTATTCTATTGATATAGGATCTTGCTCTTCTAAGATAAGCTATTGTTTTCTCTAGTGTGTTTCCATTTTTTTCATTTAGTGCACCCAGATCCTTTGTTCCCCACAATGTCTTGTGTTTTGTTTTCTAATTAGGATTCAGTTTCCCTTTTAGCAACATGATCCTCAATCTACCCCTTATTTATGGCATATGGAGGAGTTTCAGATCATTTGTTTTTCTATGTAGGACTTCCTTTATCTCTATTTTTATTTTTTATCATTCGGGCTGGGTAAAATCATGTCCCATTGAGAATACATTTGAATCAAAATCATAATTAAAGGTGTTTTGAAGATGAATGGTTCTATTATTATTATGGTTCTATATACCTTATTAATAAATTAGCGAGTGAAAACAGGATGATGATGCATGTTATATAATATATATTATCTTTAATATTCACTGTGAATTGTGTTGGACATATGACTTCTGAAAATTATGGATGATGGTGGTCACTATTTGTGAACCATACTAATAAATCCTTGCTATTAATTTTCGTTGAAATAATTTCAACATGAACAACATGATTAATAACATATATCCGATTAATTAAATGGATTCCCCATGATCAAACATGTTCTGTGATAACACAAGACTTATCAAATTGGAATTAATTAATGACTGTGTTAAAATAAATTCACATTTCCTCATTTGGTGTTGATGTTTATTATGAATTGATGTTTTTTTCTTTCTTATTCTATATCTACGTTGTGCTGTTATAGTATTGAGAGAAAATCTATGTGTACGGATGGGTTGAGGTTGATATGGTATCCGCGGTTGAGAGATTGATTGATTGTGGAATGGATAATCTTTTTGAATAGTTGTTATGCATTTGGGTTGTGTTTTGGTTGATGGGAATGGTATGTTTGTTTACTGGGACTACCACCTAGTTGGTTTTTGTTGTTTTGTGAGATGTGTTGATTTTTGTGGAGTGTGGATGCCGAGGATGGGGTAAATGGGAATGTTTTTAATAAGGTTGTTGTTACACTATATGGGAATTCCAACTGATGTTTCCAGAGACATTTGTTAAGGGTTTTTGGGTTATGATGTTACTTGTAGTGTGATATGTTTTTTAGTTTCCCTAGTAAGGATAGAGTAAATAATTAAATTAATATGCTATGTAATGAATTAAATCTCTGGCTGGTTGTATGGTTATACATTAGGGGTGGAAGCATGAGAAGTTTCATGGGGTAAGGTTATTAGTTTCAGAACCCATATGATGGGATGTGTGTTTGGTACATATATATATAATATTAGTTCCTTGTTATTTTAATACGAATCTCATCTTACATGAGAACTATGTACTGAACACACCAATTTCATGGGGGAGGCTGTATTTACAAACATATAATTCGGTTGATGGATGGATGGTTATTGGATCTTCTAGGTTCCCTCTTCTAGGCATTGGTATCCAAAAACACTTGGCACAGGTTGTGGTGTAGTTTTCAAGGCTAGGTGCCTACATGTGAGGTGTGATTCCCAGAAGTCTTCAGAATGAGATGTGTTGTTCTTTATAAGGTTTCTTCTGTATGAGGTTGGAGTTTTGTGTTGTAGGTTTCTGTAGGTAGGATATGATGTGGTTTTGGATTTGGTTTTTGTGGGATTAATGTAGAATGTAGATCATGTAAGAACCCGTATCTTAGTTTTCATGTATGTCTTTCTTTTTCACAGAGTTATTGAGAAAAGAGGAGTTTCTGGAAATCGTTGAAGTACACATCGTATACTTAATGAGTACACATCGTTTACTCTTTTACCGCACCTGGCCCTGTGGAGGCTATGTCCGTGCTACACACACGGTGTGTAGGGGTGGAGTGGAGGACACCTTATGCGGAGTACATGAATGTATAATACACACCGTGTAATCAAGAAGTACATGCCGTGTATTTTCTTTTTTTTCATTAAATGGACCGGGTTCGCGCCTAAGAGACAGAACTGACTTCTTCTCTAGAACCTTTGACTAAGAGCATCTCGTAGACCCGAAGTTATTCTTCGAGCAACCGATCCTATGTCTATCCTCCAAATCAACCACCATCGATTGCTTTGGAACTACAGTGGTGAGTTCTTCCTTCTCTTAGAGGCTTGATTTCCAATTCCTCCGCTTTCTTATGTTATAGTGGGTAAATAATTTTTTGCGTTTTCATAGATCTAAGTCATTCTAAGGAGAATCAAGCCCCGTGGATTGGGTATATAAATCTCCTTGGATTGATGTTGGTTGTTTGTGCCTTACCTTTCGATGTATTTGAGATTTATGTGCGAAGTCACCCAAAACCCATGCACAAGGTATTTCTTGGTTACCATTTTTTCCCTTGTGGTTATTATTGCCTTTCTTGCTTGCTTTTGTAGAGGTAAATATATCATGTTTGTGGATAATTGTTGTGCTTGGATGTTTGGCCCATGATTTGTTCTTGTGTCTACCTTTGGGTCTCTTTAGCCTTTGGTCGTTATACATGTTTCCATGCATTGTGATCATAGGATGGAATTATGTTGTTAACATGCTTGATGCACTGTAAAATGTTTACCAAAGTAGCTCTATAGGTGTACTTTGGTTAGCCAAGTAGCTCTATAGGTGTAGTCTAGACATATAGCATTAATATGAACTGACTGGCATAGCACTGTGAGAACCCGATGCTATAGACTATAAGGGATAAACTATGTGATCTTCCTAGAGAGTCTTATATATTATAGACTATATGAGATATACCGACTGAGATTTCTAGATATTCGTAGTTATTATATACTATAGGGGATAGACTGATTGAGTTTCCCAGAGTTTTTTAGTTTTTATAGACTATAGTAGGGTAGACTGAGTGAGCTTCCTCAGAGAGTCTTTACCTAGTTTGAATGTATTTAAAACCATCCCACCCAAGAGGAGTAATTGGTCGAGTTAGCTTCCTCAGAGATTCTATGGTATACCTGAGGCTATAGGAGGATTGAGTGAGTGCGCTTCCTCAGAGAGTCTCTAAAACATGGGGCCAAGAGGGTTAGACACCATGATCTCCCTCAGAGAGTCCCTAAATACCCTAGACTATAAGAGGAATTGACCGAGTGAGCTTCCCCAGAGAGAATTATAATTTTTTATGACCAAACCAGATGGGTTAGGATGAGTGCACTACCCAGAGGGTTGTGGTTCTTCTTGGATTGGATTGGAGGGGATGGTTATGGGTACTTCCCAGAGGGATTCATATTTGTGTTAGCTATTTCTTCACCACTACCTATTGTTCTGTGGATTAGACATTGTTGTATATCATCCTGTATACTACTTACTGATTATTGCCTTCTATTAATGCTACTGTTTACTATTTTTTGTACTATTACCTGCCATATACTCACTGACTATTAGGCACAGATTATCGGGTGGTTTCCTACTAGGATTTAGTCTCACACCCTGTTTGGGTCGTGTTTCTGGGCCCAAACAGACTATGTTGTTGCTGGTATAGACAAGGGAAATCTCCCTTTGACTTCTGGTACATGATTGCTTTGGAGGAGGAGATCACGGGACCAAACATTGTCTTGCAATGCTGAGGAGCCGTTTACTTTCTTTTTTACTGGTTTTGGTACTGTTGTATTTTTCATCATTGTGACTTGTTTGGATTCTTTCATATATATGTATCATGCATCATTTCATATAGATACTATGAGCCCCAGTTGTTTACTGATTTAGTCAATCCACTGTTTATTATTGTTGGTTATATACTGCTTCAACTATTTCATGTTTATTTACATCCGTTGTGTACTCTGCCAATGAGGGAATAGTTTCCACACTATCACAACCAAGGCCCTCACTGTTAGTCAGAAGCCTATGGAATTTGGGGAAATGTGATTGAGTCCATGTGGACAACCAGGTGCGGGGCGCCTCTGGGTGGCTTCTGGAACTGGGATGTTACAATGAGGCATCAGAGGAATTCGTTTCTCTTGATTTATTATTTGGAGCATTTATCCAGGGATATGACAGATTCAGTACTCGGTATTATGATGTGCTTGGGAGTATCTAACCCATGTAAAGGGAAAGGACATACAATCATGTTTATTTCAGTTTTATGGTTTTGAGATTAGACAGTTGATATGATTTCACCTAGAGTGATTCACATGACTTTTGTTATTATTGTTGTTTCTATTATGGTTATATTTGTGTCGCAACCTGATTAGATGAAGGTATGCTATCTCATGCATCATATAGGAACTTGTTAGAAATCACATGCCACACATTATTTCCATGCCATCTAGGATGCATTAGAAATTTCATGTCGTTGAGATAGACATTGTGTAGATTATGCATGCTATTATGATAGATGTTTTGATAGAATCTCTGATGTTTGATAATGGAATGTTTGTATTGTTCCTTGCTTAAATAAACGCCAAATATTGGTTCCAGAAGTGTTTTTGGCCCACTTGAATTGGAAATTGGTCAATCATTGACCTGATTTTCCTTATATGACAGTTTTGGATGCCATGATTTGGTTTGAGGGGAGTATGGTCCATCACTGATCAGGATTTGGTACCTTCATGCCCTGTTTTATGTGTTTCTGGGCTTCGGTGCGGTTTATGAGCTACTTCCTGGAAAAACCCTGAATACACGTCATGTACTTTATGACTACATTCCGTGTAGTTTTAGGTCATGTCACTGACTGTGTGAGCACGAACACAGTGTTGGGGAAATTCTTTTAGGAACACCTTGTGTACGGTAGGTGCACGACGTGTAGTGTAGAGCCGTGTACCAGGCCGTTTCACTAACAACACGGGCCAGTGGAGCTCGAGTAGAACATGTTTTGTTGATAAGGAACATGCCATGTAGTCTTGTTCAAGGTACCCAGACATTTCACAAACAACACGGGTCTATGTTATCTTCTCCTATATACACCGTGTTTGTTAGGAACATGCTGTGAAAGGGTTAGCTGTGTATCTGGTCGTGTAACTAACAACACGGGTTTCTGAAACCCTTTCATGTACACATCGTTTCCTTAGTTAAGACGCTGTGTATTCTAGGGTTAAGAGGACCACGTGGGTTATCCATGGAAGTAGACCCAGGTAGGGGAATAGAGTTCAAGTACACACCGTGTGTGGGGAAAACACGCCGTGTTTTTTGGGTGTTATACAACCAGAGGTGGGTGGAGTACACACCCATGTATATGGTTTAAGTGAACATGTCGTGTAGTTTTTAAACACACCGTGTAGTCATGTTTTGTAAACTCGAATATTTCCTCCTCCTGTTCCCATTTTGTACTCTTATGTTCTAAGTCTTAGATAATCCGGATCTGAGGTGTGCTTTTGATCTTTTCAGTGTTATGACTCTGAGGCATCCCCCAGTTTTATGTCTGTTGTATGACGGTGATCAGTCACCAGATATGGACGATCAAGGACCACCTATAGTACCTCCTACTGTGCCAGCCATGGAACCAGCAGTCATACCCGTCACAGGAGCCGATACACAGTTTAGGGATGACATCCTAAGGATGATGCAATCTTATCAGGGAGTGCTGCCTCTAGGCCCGTCGATGGCAGGATGGACGTGGGTCTTTCAGTAGTAGAATCCTCTTACTTTTTTAGGGGATGGTGGACCCCATGCTGTAGAGTCTTGGTTAGATGCCACTCTTATGATCATTGGGTATCTGGAGATACCCATAGAGAAAAGGGTAAAGCTGGCCACTTATAAGCTCTGTGACACCGCCAAGAGTTGGTTGGAGGTGATCTCGCAGTCAGGGTGCCAGCAGAGAAAGTCTTGGGATGGGTTTTTCCACACCATCTATGACTACATTTACCCAGAGACCATGAGGGCCAACCGAGCCCGATATTTTATGATTCTACAGTAGGGTACTCATTCTGTTACAGAGTACTCATCCCGCTTTACAGAGCTACAACGCTTCATGCCACTCCCAACCAGTGATGAGTTGTTCCTTGCTAGGAAGATTGAGGATGGTCTCCGGAAGGATATCCATTCCTAGGTGAATATCTTCAGGTTGAATTTTATATCCTCTATAATCAACCAGGCACTGATCACTGAGCAAAACATGAGGTATTCTGGAGTTGTGAGCTAGGGCGGTTCGACATCCAGAGTTGGTTTTCCTCATATGGATAGTAGGAAGCACCAGAGAGAGTCATATCAAGTAAATCAGGGCATGCATGATGTATCTTCTGGTAGACAAGTTGTATGCTACCAGTGTGGTAGGAGTGGGAATACTTGGCCTCAGTGCCAGAGAGACCCGATGGGGTGCTGATCTTGCTGAAAGATGGGCCATCTTCAGTGCTTCTGTTAGATATTATCACCTTCATCTTTTGGTAGGGGTTTTTCTATGAAACCATGTTTAGGAGTTGCTTTGAAAGTATCTCAGTAGTCTGGGAACTAGAGTTCTTCCGGCCGTTCGGGCTAAGGTGGAGTTCGTGCCCGCGGTGGTCAGTCACCCGGTTACCAGCGAAAGTAGAGTTGGTAAGGTAAGAATGGTCAGCCAGGGGCACAGGGCCGCAGTATAGGAAAAACCTTCGCCATGGAGCAGACCTATCAGGAGCAGGATCTCGACCCTTCTACTGTTCGAGTTACGATCTTAGTAACCTCAGTTTTATCTTCAACCCTTTTCGATACTGATGCTTCATATAGTTTTATCTCTGTTGCTATTATGAAGAGCATTAGGCTCTGTATCTTTTTGTTTTCTGACTTGTTGAATCGTGATATGTTGTTGGGAATGAGGGCATCTAGCGTACGTCAGTACAGAGAGTCCCACTTGAGGTTGTAGGGTGTCATTTCTTATGGGACCTCTTAGTCCTAGATATGAAGTGCTATGACATCATTCTCGGGATGGACTAGTTGGTTCCCTTCTAGTCAGTCGTCAATGGCTATTACTGCAGGATAAGTTTCATATCACCAGAGGGCGGATCATTCCTTCATAGAGGTTAATGGGATGTCCAGGTGGGTAGAGCTAGACCAGAGCAAAATGGGCTAGGAGGATTTACATCCCAGATCGCTAGTCTTTTTTTGGATGACCAGGGGACTTCATAGCTAGACATTCCACTATTAGTGGATCTCTTCAGGGATGTCTTTCTAGAGGACTTTACAGGTTTTACTCTAGAGCGTGAGGTATAATTCTTGTTTTAGCTCATGTGAGGAGCAGCACTGGTCTCCATTCCTCCTTATAGGATTGCTACGCCAGAGTTGTAGGAGCTCAAGAAGTAGTTAGACGAGTTACAGGAAAAGGGTTTCATATGACCCAGTACTTCTCTTTGGGGTTCCCTGTCCTGTTTGTGAAGAAAGAAGACGAAACCCTTTGGCTTTGTGTGGATTATCGGATGCTGAATCAGTTGACGGTAAATAACCGATATCCATTACTAAAGATTGATGACTTCATTGATCATCTTCGAGGAGCCCAGGTGTTCTCAAACATCAATTAGAGGGCTGGATATCATCAGTTGCATGTTATACTATCAGATATACCTTTTACAGCCTTTGGGAGTAGGTATGGTCTTTACCAGTATACAGTCATGTCATTCGGTCTCATGAACTCCCTAGCAGTTATTATGTCACAGATGAACCGAGCGTTCCATCCGAACATAGATTCATTTGTGGTGGTCTTCATGGATGACATCTTGGTGTACTCTCATAGTTGACACGACCATGCCACACATCATGAGATCATTCTGAGTACACTAAGAGAGAATCATTTATATGATATGATCTCAAAATTCCACTTTTGGAAGGATTAGATAAACTTTATGGGTCATGTTATATCAGAGACAAGAGTATCAGTGGATCTAGAGAAAGTGAGAGATTTATCTTCTTAAAAGCAGCCAAAAAATATCTTCGATGTTTGGATTTTTCTAGGGCATGCTAGATACCACATGCGTTTCATACAGGACTTTTCAAGCCTAGTAGCACCACTGACAGGTCTTACCAAGAAGGGGGAGAAGTTTTTATGGTTATATTCTTGTGAGTCAGCCTTTCATGAGCTGAAGGAGAGGATGACGTCAGCACCGATACTGGTTATTCCAGAGCCAGAAAAGGGCTATACTGTTTACTGTGATACTTCAGCTATCGGGATGGGAGCTGTTCTAATGTAGGTAGATGGGGTCATTTCTTATGGGTCCTGGCAGTGGACGCCACATGAGAGAAACCACTCGAATCATGATCTTGAGTTGGCAGCTGTTGTTCATGACTTTCCATGTTGGAGACACTCACTATTGGGAGATCAATTTGTGGTTTTAACCAACCACAAGAGTCTCATATATATCTCCACTCAGCATGATCTTAATCTGAGACAATTCAGGTTGGTCGAGTATCTTCAATATTTCGACGTTGAGCTTGCCTATATGCTGGTAAAGGGAAACGTAGTGCCAGATGCATTGAGCAGAAGAACATAGATTCAGGACATTCGGGAGACTAGCAGTGTGTGGCAGATTATGTATCTGTTCTATGAGATGCATCTGGAGTTACATGACAGACAGGGACAGACTTACATATCTTCTATTGCTGTTACCTCTTTTCTTCATGATTGGGTACAGATGAGGAAGCTTTCAGACTCAGAAGTATTGGTCTTATGGGAGAGTGTGTTAGGAGAGGACCCTCATCCTGGATGGAGAGTGGGTGAGGATGAGATTTTTGTTTCTAGGGTCACATATGGTTGCCAGAGGACATACACGAGAAGTGGATGTGGGATTTTCATTCCTTAGTTTGGGAAGTTCATCCTGGCATCACAAATATATATCATGATATACACTTCAAGTACATGTGGCCAAGTATGATTAGGTATGCGTCTAGTTTGGTCATGAGATATTATACTTTTCAGCAGGTGAAAGAAGAGCATCAGCGACCAGCATGTGCTTTTACAGCAGTTACCCATTCCCAAGTTGAAGTGGAACGATGTCACAATGGACTTTTTGACTAGGTTTCTGAGGTCACCTCGAGGGTGTGATGTTGTATGGGATGTCGTCGAATGGCTTACGAAGGTTTCTCACTTCTTTCCGATCAAAGATACCTTTAGGGTTGATGAGTTCGGATGGTTGTACATCTGAGATATTGTACGTCTACATAGAGTTCCACACTCTATTGTTTCAGATAGGGATATGCTCTTTATTTCTCGGTTCTAGCAAGGACTTCAAAAGGCTTTGGGTACACATGTACTTTTGAGTACATCATTCCATCCCCAGATTGATGGCCAATCCAAGCATATGATTCATGTGATTGAGGATATGCTCTGGGCATTCCTTATATACTTTGGTGGTTCATGGGAGAAGCATATTCTTTTGGGGGAGTTTTCCTATAACAACATCCTTTAGAAGACTACTCAGATGGAACATTATGAGGATTTATATGTTAGGCCATGCCAATCACCCTTATGCTAGCTGGAGGCAGGAGAGGCAGCTTTTTTGGGACCTCGTCTTGTTCAGGAGACCTCAGAGCAGATAGAGATGATTTAGAATAGGATGGTTATAGCACAGACTTGGAAGAAGTCTTATGCTGATTATAGGAGATGACCTCTGGAGTTCAAGGTTGGGGATCAGGTTTTCTAGCGTGTCGCACAGAGGATGGTACACAAGAAGATTTAGATACATGTTAAGCATTCACCATGGTACGTTAGTCCATTTGAGGTGTTAGAGAGAGGTGGGCTAGTTGTCTATTGGTTGTAGTTATCGAAGAGGTACTGGGATATGCATGACGTCATGCACGTTTCTCAGCTCCGACTTTACTTTTCAGACTCATCTCATGTCTTTCAACCCAAGGATGTTGAGCTTGAATCAGATGCGTATTTTGAGGAGCATCCCATCAGGATTGGCGATCGCAGAATGAAGGTTCTTCGTGGACGGTATGTTCCTCTAGTATGGTGTCTATGGAAGCATGGGCGAGTGCAGGAAGAGACATGGGAGAGGGAGAATGATGTACGATCGCAGTGGTCGGAGCTGTTCGGGGTTTCTTCTTCTACGCCTTGATAGGGTAATTAAGGGATGAATTTCTTTAAGGGGGGAAGTTTGTAAGAAACCAGATCATTGTTTTCAGGTATGTATTTCTTTTTTCCTTTTGTTTTTGTGAAAAGAGGAGTTTCTGGAAATTTTTGAAGTGCACACAATGTACTTTTTAGTACACACTGTGTACTACCTTGTTGCACCAGGCTGTGTGTTGGCCGTATCCGAGACACACACATGGTGTGTAGGGGTGTATTGGAGGCTTCTTAATGTATAGTATAGAAAATTAGAGTACATTCCATTTACTCATGAAGTACACACCGTGTATTTTCATTTTTTTCATTAAACGGACCAGGGTCACACCTAAGCGACAGAACTATCTTATTCTCCCACTCCTTCGACCGAGAGGGACCCATACGGACACGGATCTTCTATGATCCCCCGAGCCTCCGTCCATTCTCCAAATCAACCACCATTTATTGCATTGGATCCGCAATGGTGAGTTCTTCCTTCTACTAGTTCCTTAATTTCCGATTCCTCAATTTTCTTATGTTATCATGGGTTAAGCGTTTTATGATTTTTTATAGATCTATGTCATTCTGAAAAGAATCATTCCTCATGGTTCAAGTATAATGATCTATTAGGATTGAGGTAGGTGGTTTGTTCCTTACCTTTCGATTTATTTGAGTTTTATGTTCAAATTCCACCAATACCCATGGATGGGGTATTACGTGTTTACCATTATTTCCCTTGGGGTTATGCCTTCCTTGCATGCATGCTTGTGTAGAGGTAAATTGATCATGTTTCTGGATAATTGTTGTTCTTGGAGGTTTTTCCCATGCTTTGTTCTTGTTGCCACCTTTGGGTCTCTTTAGACTTTTCCATTGTACCTATTTCCATGCCTTGTGATCGTAATATGGAATAATGTTGTTAATATTCATGTTTCTTTATAGTCTGTTTAGCCAAGTAGCTCTATTGGTGTAATTGGGATAGCCAATGATCTCTATAGGTGTACTCAAGCCTTATAGATTTATTATGCACTGACTAGCATGAGACCGTAATAACCCAGTGTTATAGACTATAAGGGATAGACAGAGTGATCTTCCCATAGAGTCTTAGATATTATAGACTATAGGGGATAGACCGAGTGAGCTTCCTAGCTCATCATATTTATTATAGACTACATGGGATAGACTGAGTGAGCTTCACAGAGAGTCTTAGTTATTATAGACTACAGGAGGGTAGACCGAGTGAGAATCCTCAGAGAGTATTTACATTATTTGAATGTCTCTAAAACCTTCCCAGGATAGAGGAGGAATTGACCGAGTGAGCTTCCTCAGAGATTCTGTGGTATACAGAAGGCTATAGGAGGAATGAACGAGTGAGATTCCTTAGAGAGTCTCTAGACCTTGGGGCCACGAGGGTTAGACCGCGTGATCTACCTCAGAGAGTCCCTGACTACCCTAGACTATAAGGGGAATTGACTGAGTGAGATTCCCTAGAGAGTCTTATAATTTCGTATGACCAAATGAGAGGGATTATGGTGAGTGCACTACCCAGAGGGTTGTGGTACTTCATGGATAGGACTAGAGGGGATGGTTGCGGGTAATTCCCATAGGGTTTCCTATTTCTGTTAGTTGTCGCTTCACCTCTACTTGATGTCCTATGGATTGAGCATTGATGCATATCATCAGTTTTACAACTTACTAATTACTTCATGCTATTGCTGCTACCGTTTACTGTTTTTTTTTACTATTACCTATTATATACTCACTGACTATTTGGAACAGATCTTTGGGTGGTTCACTACTAGAATTTAGTCTCACACCCTATTTGTGTCATGTTTTTTGGTCTAAGAAGACTATGTTTTTGGAGTTATAGAAAAGGGATATCACCCTTCGACTTCCGGTACATGATTTCTTTGGATCTGGAGAGCATGAGACCAAGCTTTGGCATGTGATGCTGAGGAGCTGTTTACTTTCTTTTGTACTGGTTTTGGTACTATTTTATTTTTCAGCATTGTGACTTGTTTGGATGCTTTCCATGATATGTATCATGCATCCTTTCATATATATACATATGAGCACTAGTTGTTTGCTGATTTAATTGTTCTGCTGTTTATTATTGTTGGTTATATACTGCTTCTGCTCTTGCATGTTTTTTAACTTCAACTGTGTCCTCTGCCAATGAGGGAATAGTTTCCCCACTATCACACCCAAGTCCCTCACTGCTACTTGTCAGCCTCTAGTGTTTTTCGAAATGCGCTTGAGGCCATGTCACCAACCAGGTACGGGGTACCTCTGGGTGGATTCTAGAACAGGGACGTTATAGCTCAGGTGTGTGTGAGCATGTTGTGATTGTGGTTCTTGTGGAAGAGTGTGATATCATTAGGATATCTCCATTATGGATGAGCTATTAACCAGTTGGTGGTGTGGTGGGGGAACCCTATCATTGATATCATTATAATATTACTTTACATGAATTGCATTAATTGGTGTGTTTTAATTGGTGAGATTATGGTTGATAATATAACATTTTTAGTGATTTTGAGTTTCTATTACTTTTTTCACAATGGAATTAGCATGATTCACCCACTTTTCCATGAGTGAATTCATCTTTTCTAAATGAGTATACATTTATACTCATAGTATATATATATATCAATATTATGGTTTCTCTAGAGATTACATAAACCGTGTTGAATCCTTCTAGCTTGGAAATTTGGATAATTGATGTGTCGCTACATTTCATTGTTCTTTTGGAATTTACATTGGACGTTTCATTTCATTTCTTGTAGTTTTTTCATTAAAAAGGATGTGGGATAGATTTTAGAAAATTTTTATATACATGTATTGGTGTTTTTTTGAGGTTGATAGATCATATCTCCCAATATTTCATTCTATAAAAGGTTAATGCATCCTATTATTGGGATATTTGTATACCCTTGGTGTTGGTCACCAACCCAGGGCCTACTGGAGGAGGGAATCATGGGACATTATCTCTTTTTCATCATGAAAATGGATGGTCACAACATTTTAACATTCCTTCCATTATCTTGATGAAGGAGGGTCATCAAAATATATTAATCCAAGTTATTTCACTGTAATAAATTGATTACATGTATTATATATACAAACGTATTTACCTTTTGAAAATATTAATATTAAAACAATTTTTCTAATTCACTCTATAGACTAATTTGAAATTGATTTTTTCAAATTATTTGAAACAAATTTATAAAAATGGAATTAATATTTTCAGTAATAATTATTCTTATTTTCTAATATGTTAAACATAATTATTTTATGAATAGAATTTATGAAAACTGTTAAAAGTAATTACTACTCCTAAAAAATTTGAGATTACTTTGGGGATAAATATTATACACATGTGGAAAATTAACTAAAAACATGTAGAAAACCCATTCTAATGACATATATTATCATTATATCATATACGATATATAATATTATATTATAAGAGACTCTATTAATAAAAAAATCATGGGAGAACTCATTACTTTTCAAAAATACCATATATATCATCTCCCCAACTTGTAAAATACAATCCACTTTCCTTAATTATTATCACATTAAAAACAATAATTTTTGGAAAATTACATACTTAATCGCCCATAAAATTTCAAAAAATCATCATATAGTTATTATTCTTCAATGGAACTTAATTATTTGTTCAAATCAATGGAGGATCCCTAAAGAAGAGGTAGTGTTTTTAAAATAGTTCTTTTGTTTTATTTCCATATCCACATCCATCATTTAATTTTAAAAAAATGATTAAAAAATGTTATAATGATAATTTAATTAGTATATTACACATAGCATCATGTTTTATACATTATGGTAATATGATAACATCACTCATGGGTATGATAGACTTACACATTATTAAGAGATGATATTCATTCACTTATTACATGGAATTTATAAATGGAGGTTTTAATGAATACATGTGATATACAAGGAAAAATTTATACATTAATGTATAGATTCATATATACCATTTAAATTTCATTCACATAATAAAACATGAAAATTTAAACAACATTCATGTGTATGTACAACCTAAGATCTACAGGAACACTGTATTTTATTTAATATCATAAATTTAATAGATTAATAGAAATAAATATATAAATATTATATATGATATTTATATAATGATTTAATATATAGAGATTGTTAATTATTTATTGAATTAAGAGGATCAAAAAATTACCTGTCAAAAAATACTCGAAGAAGAAGGCAATTAACACATGACATAATGAAAATAGTGAAATATTATTAACCAAAAGTTGATAAGATGATAAAAAATTATCTTATAAAAAATTTTAAATATTAATATTGTTATGATAAATTTTAATAATATTCTTTAAAAAATTATACTATTTATTAATATGCGTTCAAAGGAATGGAAGACTAATGTAATTGATTTTGTATCAATTTCATTTCCTCTGAGGCACATTGTATTGTTATACCCCTAATTACTTTTAAATAGTGTATATACTACATCCTGAAATGTAATATAATCAATAAATGTTTCTTCATGTAATTTTAATTTTAAATTGAAATTATTTAATCTAAGGGGATTCAATTTATATTTTATCATGTTATATAGAATTCCACAGCATAATTTCTTTCTAATATGTTATATTACTTCATATTTGTCATTTATATTTTTTGATTATGTGAGTAATGAATTTTGAAAATATATTTTTGTATTTAAATTTTAAATATGTGTATTTAATTTGAATTAAAATAATTTATTCATTTATTAATTTACACTTCGACACAATGATCATTTTATGTTTTACTATCAAAATCTCATTCTAATTTGAATTTTTTATTCTCAAATTTCATTTAAAAGAAATTATTTTTCCATTATTAAATAAACCCTTTAATAATAATATCATATGGTCATTAATGATTATTTTCATGTGATAGTACCGTTTTTCCACTATTTGTTGTAGAAAATTGTTGAGATGTTATTTTAATAAAACCCTATATCATTTCTCATGTCAGAAGAAAATAATTTTTCTTATAAATTCATGTTCTCAAAAAAACCAATGAAGTTTTCATACTCATTTTTAAATTATTTATTAAATTATTTTCCCCTTATTTATTTGTTTATTTTTTTGAATTGAATATTGTTTTTTCCTTTCCAAGGAAGTAACATTTATAACATGTTTAATGATAAAAAGAAATATTCCATACAGCATGTTTTAAATTACCCACTAACATGACTATCAATTTTTTATGAATACATTTTGTTTTTTGGGATTATTTTTCAGGAAAGTATTTTAAATACTATTTTCAAGGAAATGTATTTTAGAAATAATCCAAAACTGAAGAATATTTTCCTCATGAATTTTTTAGATATACTTTTATAGTATTTTTATTATTCAATGAAAATTACCATTATTCTTAATAAAATGTGTATAAATTATATGTAATCCATATTTATCCTTCATTATAGAGGGTTGTTATTATTTTTAACATGGGTAGTATTGAAATTGACTTCCTTGAATTATTTTCATATTCCTCAACTTCCATTTTGAGTGATTCTCTATCCTATGATCATTAACCATTAAATTTACCCTATATATCCATATAATTTATCATGGATATGATTATTTCCTAAACAATTAACATATTACATAAGGTGATTAATTATAAACAAATTTGCTTAAATGGGGAAATATTGTTAAATATACATCATTTAATCAATATGAATCTTTAAAACAGAATTTTTCTATTAATTAATTTGATTATTTGATATATGTGGAATGATTTGGATAGTTATGACATGGGCTAGGATCTGTTTAATGTATCCCCCTCAGTAATTTAGTATCCTCAAAGGATGAATCATTCAGATAGCCTCATCTAAATGGGTTTTTTACTTGGTATTATTAAAACTATCTTATGGATGGACATTACGGTAAAGGTACCATGTTCCAAGTAAATTAGGTATTGATAAATTAATCACTAACTACATTCAGAATTTAGTTATTAAATGGAAGGTCATGTCCAATATTTACCTCACCATATTTATTTTTTCTAATCTTATCATTATAATCACGATATTCAAATGGAATGTATTTGTACTTATTTGATTTTAATATTATTTATGTAATTTAGTATTGGTTTATTTAAAATTGGGATTGTGTGTTCATTGAATTACCTTTCTATATAGGTTTTGCTCATTGATTCTGTATTCTAGCATTGAATTTGACCATTACTCAGTATTTTAGCTAACCCTTATTTTGAATCTTTTCAATATGATTCCAAAAAATTACTGTGACATACTTATAGAGATATAATAGATGGAATACAATTATAACATTAAAAAAAATTTTATTTTTGTATTTAAATTTATTAATTCAATCATGAATATATCCAGTTTATGGAGACTACTAAAATATTCAATCATTCACGATGTAAATCAATGTATTTAATGCCAAGGTAATGGTGGTCGGACCGACTCTTTGCTATTATGGATGGAGTCACTAAAGTTGGTATCAAATAAGTATAGTGGAAACATGGATACTATATTTTGTAAATCATAGATTATGGGACATAAACATGTAATAGAAATTTAGGATTAGTAGATAATAAAGTATTTTCATTTTTTGGAATGGTAGGTAATATTTTTTTGTTCCATGGAATACATCCATTAATGGATTCTAAAAGAAGAAATGAGTCTAGAATATATGTTCATTTTCAATGTACACCAACAGATTTGATTCGCTTGTTAGTTTTTCTATAGACAATGTAAAGAATGAACAAAAAAAGGAAAAAAACTACCTGCATGCATTGTGACCAGATAAAATATCACCCGTGTTCATGTTGAATATTTTTATAGATACGGGGTCAACTGATAGATCATTGATGACATATATGAATATGGTAAGAAATTATGGTATTTTAAAACCCTCCATTCTATCTATTGATAACATTAGTTTTGAGCATGGGATGAAAATGAAGTGGAACGTCCATTATTGATGTGGTGCATGTAGGTATCAGGATTGAACCTCCTCTTCACCATTTTTTGAGTTTGAAATGTGCCATAGGCATGATATCATATTTTAAAGGGAGAATATAGAAACTATTCTTTTCCTACATTTTTAAATGTGTGTAATATTTGTGGATGAATTGGTAATACACATTGCTTCTGTCAGGCTATGACTACAACACATTTTGTTCACGGTTTGACAACTCCAATGGATACTTTGGTAAATTTAAATTCATTAATGACTATAGGGATCCAATAATAGTCCTCAAGATTGAAATTTTTTAATGCAATAGATGTGTATCCAGTGGAATTAAATGATGGTCTGGAAACAATAAGAGGTAAACTTCATATTGAATATTCTATTGCAATTTCATTGTTCAACCCTAGTTCCACACAATATTATATATCACCATGTTTTTTGATATGATTAAAAAACAAAGGATATTATTTCCAATACAAATTAGTTCTAAATAAATCGTCGAAAGGGGAAATAGTAGGGGTTTTAGTGTCCTTCATGATCATTAAGGATTGCTAATGTGGAGTTTTTCATGGATTTTCTCATTCTTAATTTGGATTTATTTAACTTCATAATCAATATGGACTGTCTTGTCTCTTGTTGAGATGGGGTTGATTTTTATCATCATCTTATTTCATTCCATGCAGGTAATGGTATATCCCATGTATTTTAGGGAGTGTGGGATCTGATATAAATTCATACAGGGTGTTTAGGTCCATAGTTTGATTGCTTGATTACTGCTGTTGTGTTTTATCCTGATGAAATTTCATTTTAAATTGATCTTTTCATTGGTGTTGGATACATTCCTAATGTTTTCCCATTCGACATCTCCAGTATTCCCCTACAAATAGATTAATATTTTATGATTTAAATGGTTCTAGGTACACAATTGATATTGATACCCTCTTATTGTATTTCACCAGTAGAATTGAAAGAGATGAAAATTTAGTTGGATGACCTTTTGGAAAATGTTTTTATCTCCATAATATTTCTCATTGGGAAGCCCATGTTCTCAATGATAAGAAACCAAGTAGTTCACTTCGGATAGGTTAGGACCATCATATGTTTTATTGGATTATAGTTAATAACAAATATTCTTTTCCACATGTGGATTAACACTTTGATCAGTTAATGGGGAAAATTGGAATGTGGAGATTGATATTTGGTCCTCTTATCATCTGCTCAATTTTCATGTGTTTGATATACTAAACAATACTTTTAGAAGGATGTATGTATTCTTTTAATGTCTTGTGATTTATTTTGGTATGAATAATTCTACTATAGTTTTATGGCATTCATTAATCATATATTCCATCAATATCTTAGTACTTATGTGGTATTGTTTTTGGATGATATTCTTTTTTATTTGAAATCAGAGCATGAGAATGAGCACCAATTATATTTGTTTATGGAATTTATGAGAGATGAATGTTTTTATAAAAATTATTCAATATGTTGTTTCCAGTTTCAAGAAGAGAAGGTACTAGGGAACTTATTTCTTGGGAATTTATTATCAATTTATTTAGAGAAGGTTATGTTTATGTTTTCATAGAAGGAACCACAACATGTTTTTGGGATATATAGAATCCATAGTATTACTGTATACTACCGATGGTTTGTTATGGGATTCTCTATGATGGTTTCACATTTGAATACATTTTCTAGGAATGTGTGGAAATTACCAAGGTACGTGTTGTTTCAGTCATATTTTTGTGAATTAAAATGACATCTGACAATAGATCATGTGAAAAACCAACCTTAGCCTAGTAAAGTATATATAGTGTCTTGTGATTATTCATGGGCTAGGTTTTGATGCGTACCCAAGAGTGATGACCAAGTGGTAGATTACAGATCTCATTAGCTTCATCCTCATAACAGTAGTAACCTCACCCATGATTTAGAGCTATCGATAGTTATTCAAGCACTTAAATGTTGGGGGAAGTATCTTTTTGGGAGAAGATCACGGTCTTCTCAGATAGTAAGAGTATGAGTTCTATCTTTTCTGATAAGTATATGAATATAAAACAGAGATGATTGGTATAACAAAATCAAAAATTTGGATTATATATCGCCTACAACCCATTATTGGGAATCTTCTTTTCATATTCCTTCATTGGGAATGTTCCGTAATAGGCTATTCTAGAATTGAAGGAGGGGTGAATCCATCGGGTGATTTTCACTAAATTTCAGATGGATGCTTAGGATGTTGTTTTAGTCATCATTCTGACCAGTTTTCATTTATTATCATCTATCCTATAGTCTATTTTGTGGGATAAGTATTAGGATGATGAGTTTCAGCAGACTCAAGAAAGGATTTATGGTGGGGAGACTGTTTCTAGTATGTGTTTTTCTTTAAATGGTATGTCACACTTTTGAATGTTGGTTTTAATTTTGGAATCTATAAGATATTTAGTCTTGTTCAATTTTAACAACTCTTCCTGGTAAATTCATCAAGGAACAATGAAGATGTATTGTGACTTGAGGCAGTGATTCTGTTGGATGGTTATAAAGCTTGACATTGCATAGCTTTCATCTCACTACTACACCTGCCAACAAATATTGAAGAAGAAATAGAAACCTTCAAAATTGTTGAAGACTCTTCCAGTGAAAATTTGGAATTTATAGGAGGAATCTATGGATTTATTAGTCTTGTTACCATGGACTCCATATGTTAGTAATTATTTCTACCTAGTTGTTTATCGTTTGATGATTTTTGATCATTTCATTCCTTTCAAATTCACTAATAATGTGGATGATATTTTTTATCTTCATTTTCAAGAGATTGTGAGGAATAACTGGAATCATTCTTCAATTGTTTAATATAGGTATCATAGGTTTACATCAAGGTTATAGAGGCATATCCAAGATTCAATGAGAACACATCTCATGTTGAGAACATCTTACCGTCCATATATAGATGGCCAGATGGATCATATCTTTCAGATACTCAAGGATAGGCTCAGAGCATGTGTTTTTGATTTCATAGGATCGAGGGATAGACATCAATGATAGTTATGTTTTTTTATATCGTCAATTATTAATTTTCAATCAGAATGTATCCCTTAGGGGGTTGTACAATCGCCTGTATAGATCACCATTTTGTTGGATTGAGTTGGGAGAAGTACTTTTAGTTAGACAATGTTTGGTCATGGATACGTCAAAAAAGATTATTGATGTGAATCATCATTTTAATATATCCCATAGCCGATATAAATTGAACACATATCAATTATTTAATCCTCTTTAGTTTTGTATTTGTGATTTAGTTTTCTCAAAAGAATATCTTAGGGTGGGTCACCATCGACTTGGAAAGTACAGAAAGATATCTCAATGATATGTTGGACCATTTGAGGTCACATACCTGATCATAAAATATTCATATCAGTTAGAATTACCACATCAGTTTACAGGTATCCATGATTTTTTACACATGTCTCATCTTATGAAATACCACACTGATCGCACAGGCCTCCTGAGTTGGGATGAAATTGAGTTAGAGATATATGTTTCTATTTTGGAGAATCCAGTTGAGATTTTTAAATCTTACCTGAAATTATTTCATGGTAATTTGAATCTATTTTTCATTGTTCAATATAATTAAGGATCATATTATCTTAAGACTTCGATACTTGAATCAGTGATGAGGGAGTATTTGACTAATCTCTTTCAAGGGATTACATATTCCATGATACTTTCCAAGGATGAAAAGTAATTATTTTAAGGAGTTTTTTACATCTCGTTGACATTTTATCTGGTATTCCCTTAACCACAATGTGGTTTCTTCTCTTTGATAATGAGATGATACCTAACATGGTGAAGTCAAAGATTTTTTGGACTTTCAACAATAACCGGATTTTTATATTATATGCATATGGAATTCATGCCATATAATAGGGTTACAAACTGTGTGACTGTTATTGGGTTCAGTACATGAAAGGTGATTCACTCTGTGAAATTTTATAAGTCATCAAGAGTTGTTTCACATAGTGAATTCTTTCAATAACAGATTTTTTATCTGAGGCAATAGATTTTTCAGCATACCTGTACACCGGGGATTTCATGTCCTGTAACTCTATAACACATCATGATATAGATCACCTCTATTTATAAAAACCAATGAAAACATTTTTTTCATGTTTATTTTTTACAGGCTTCTTCACCCTCTTCCTCTAGCTCTTCCAATGCATTATTGAGATACTTTTATCCTTCTAGATCAATATGATTGGTAGTCACTATATTTTGTAATTGTAGTGTATCTCTCTATGTGAGTAACCGTTAAATTTCATCATAACTATTGATCTTATATGTTTCCTTTTTTTTGTGTGAGTAGATCCGTTAATCCATGGTAGTGTTTCTTCTTTTCATCATCTTGGATTCATTATGAGATCTCATTTTAGAGGAATTTCTTTGATTGTTGTGGTGCAACAGTCTTCAGTTCTTGTGGTATGTAGTTTCCTCTTCTATGCTGACACATTTCTATTCCAATTAAGTCAATCCAATGGAGTATGTATTTTGTTTCTAGGTTTTTCATTAGTGTTGTTGGGATTCATTGTTGGTAGATTCTCTTTCAGGGGCATGCGACACAAGAATTATGGTGGCTGGTTCTGTCTCAAGAATATGATAATAATCTTTATTTATCTTACTTTATAAATAGATTTATCAAATTGGAATGACTATTTGTTTATGTTGAAAATCATTTTTTGATGTGAAATGGGATTTACAAAGTTTCTGATAAATGTTAAGTATTTTTTTAATTTTAAAATAGTGAAACTGATTTTTGAAAAGTATCTCTGGGGATACCTACATTACATAGGTTGATTGTTTAGAATTAATCAATAATACATGATTTTTTATTACATTGATATTTTATCATTGGTATTTAATCATTTTCCTTGGCCATTTGTTTTATGGGATGGATACTAACATTGTCAATGAGTTTAATCCAGGGATATTTCTATTCTTCATAAGACATTGTTCTAGGAAATAGATTATGGTATATATTTTTTATGAGATGAATATTCTTCTAGTCTGACCTATAGTGATCCTTGGTATTAATTCAAGTGTTGTTTCATTTTTTTTGTTCTTCTTGGATTTTTTATCTAGTCTCTAAATGCATGTTATAACAACAATCATTTAGATCTATGAAAAAAGGAAATATATACCATGTTTTCTATGAAACTCATTTACTCAATATTATGATTTTACAAGAGAAATACCTGAATTGTTATATTGATATGTGATATGGAACACTTGTGTGGGATCCTACATCGCCTATTATCTCACACCATGTGCACATTAATTGTGGTTTATAAACCTATGTATGTCATTCATTACAGGTAAAGGTAAGGCACTGATGTCTGGTGTTGAGGTTTCAAGTTAGAAGAGTTGGTTATCTAATGGTGTGATGGTGGGAGTTAGACTACTTCATCAATTGGTGTATCTTTTGATTTATGTTATTTATATTTGGACTTTTCCTTGGGAGTATTGACTACATTTTAGTATTTATTTCAACTGTCTTAAACCCTATTATGGAATATATATATTTGGTAGTATTATTTTGTTTTTTATTCATTCATTTATATATATATATATATACATTCTATTTGGTTGTTTAGGTTGGGAGAAATTGTGACCCCTAATATGTTGTTCTATTCCTGGGTTCTTCCAACCAACTTGTGGTGATTGGGAATGCCCTTTGGGTATGTGACGTGTCAGGTTGGGTGTCAGGTATCAGGGAAACCTACCTCGGTTGATTATAGAACATCTAAAATGAACTATTTTATTCCTAAATGTGTCATGTATAATATTTGTACATGACATGTAGAAAGGGTTACACAACATTTCCATCCATCTTGTGACTTCCCAAGGGACTTCTTTTTGTACCAGTACTTGATGTCATCCCGATTATTCTTTCTCGTGTAACAGTACATGGGGTAGCTCATCTACTCGGTCTAGGACCAGCTGTGTGGGGGATAACATGTGGTGTAGGTAACCCATGCACTCCACCCCTGGTATGTGTTCTTCCCATTTACATTAGTATTTTTTCAATGACGAACAAACACTATATAGTGGGGACTACACGCTATATGTATCATGATTTCTAGAAAATGTCTTCTTTCTCTACATGCCTCATCCAATCTTCCAAATCTCATTTCACTAGTACTTTTTACTCAAAACTCAAGAAAAAAGTTTGTCAGACCACTATAACCTGAAATAAATTAGACTTATATATCCAATCATCTATGAAATGAAATTTAATTATCTAGACCCAACTCACTTGAAGAACAGGTTCCACCAAATCACTTCTATCCATCTTTCTCCACCTTCATTTCACCTTTGTCAAGTCTTCCTGATGTAAGATCCCTATTTTATGATTTTTTTAATAAGAACTGATGTATCAACAATCAATTGTTCAATGTTTGAGTATGATTGATGAAAACACATCAAGAACACAAGATATCATTGGAGAAAAGTAACAAGGAACATTTTTGACGAATGATCCTCATCCTATGTTCATTCAGACCATGGTCTGTTCTTGTAACAATGATGAATGAATCAAAAAAATCTATCGAACTAACTCCTGATAAACCAGAAAATTCCATCCCATACCACAAGTATGATCAATCGGTTGGATAATATTTTCTTTGTGTAATCCTCTTTCTTTGTAGGAATCGATAATGGGAAAGAAGTATATTCATAATTAATCTGACATGGATTTTTATTTCTCACAGACTAAGATCGGTCATTACAAAATTATTTTTGATTGATTGACTATGAATGGTGTTGTTCGATATCTGATATTATGTTTTTTCATAACATGGTGAAAGGATTATATACATATAACCTCATCAATGAAATAAAAATGAAATAATTTTTAATCAATCTATTTTATTCATTTAAAATTCACATAAAAAATTCCACATTCGACACTCTATGACCAATATCTGGACACATCTAGGGTTAATCCATTGTTTTAAAGACAATGGTGTCCACATATTTTTGATCTGGTTACCAATTTAAATTTGTTTTTACGTTTGTAGTAAAATTATGCACACAATCTATTTAATATTTTAATAGGTTTCAATCAATTTTTCCGAACACACGGGCCTCATAATGAAACGTTTTCTCAATACTTGATCTTGAATTTAATCTATATAATATTTAAAAATGATATATAGAAAATATAAGACATGAAATTCTCTCTACCATATGGATTTATGTCCTGTAAAATCCAAAAGAAGGATTACTAAAAAAATATAATTGCACTGATCAAGAATCTATTCCCTTATCTCCCATGTGCTCTCATAGAGATTCCCATGCATCCACTAGACACAAAGAAAAAGGAATTTATCTCCATTGAAGGATCCTCCCATGGAGATAATTTATCCCCATTAGGTACACAACAAAAGTAACTCAATCCTTGATGTCCATCTCACCCATGTCGATGACATGCAATGGGTCATGTACGTACCTTCTCTACTTGAACTGATGGAATAAATCATGTACCCAGTCTAACTAAAATGTTATATTCATTTCTAATGGCACCTCAAAAAATATAATAAGAATTTATAAAGAGTGGATAAAATTATCAAATATATCTTTTGACCACATCCAAGTCTCTAGAATCTATATCGAGGTGAAACCTGAAGAACATGTGGCCCCCTTCATCGAAATCCAAAGTCCTATAACATATGTCAGCTTAAGACATCAGAAGTTATGTATAGTCATAGTCATTTATTGGATAATATTCACCTTATATGTATTAGTTTTCCCCAACTACAGATTTATGAGTGTTGACTCTCCGAGTTCATCATGGAATGTAGTTTCATGATGGCTTCCCTTAAAAACGTTGAATGGTCCCATAAAATGGTGAAATTGTTCATTTCGTTGAGCAAAAAATCCACCATTGTTAGGTGACCATCCCAAAAATGACTACTGCCTAAAATGAAAGACTACATCATCTCCCCCATAACATGAATGGTCTCATCCAAATGACCATCCATATGAGGATGGAACTCTATTCATAACTATAACAGTGTCCCAAATTCCTCGTGTAATCCCTTCCACACCATGGATGTGAAACAAGGATTATGAACTAATATAATTGTCAATGAAACTCAGTGGATTAGAATGTTCTCCTTCATGTAACGATGTCCCCAGATCAAAACTGAACACTGCTCTCAGATAATAAGGATGTGGGTTTACATAGGGATTTTTTCAATGATCACATAGAAGAAATTGTATACCCTAGACATTTGTGGTAAAAACATCATGAAGTCCATCAATATCTCATCACACCTCCATTATGGAATACCAAGGGGTTTAGAGAATCCTACTATAACATGTTTCTCTTCCTAAAATTTCAGACAAGTAAGGCATCGATAAATGAGATCTATCACTATATTCTTCATCCCTAGACAAAAATATAGACATTGGAGGACCTGTTATGTCATCTTAAAAATTTTATTAATCACCAATTTTCATGTGTGAAACTCCCTCCAAAACTCTTCACAAAACATCACTAGTATTATTGTACAACTTTTAAAAACAATGATGTGCCCCCTTCTTTTGAATATCCATTAGAAGTGTGCCCTATAGTTATCTGAGCATGTAGGGTTGTGCAGAAAATATCCCCAAGATGTTCCTTCTTTACACACTATAATATTGGTGGTGTAACAAATACTAAATAGAGGTATTCTATTCCATCTCCATCAACAAAAGATAACTGCAAAATGTCCTTGTACTTCGAAGCCTCATTCAACAATGGTGAAGTACATCACTTTCTATGTGAATCTGCCAACACATTCCCTATTCCAGAATTATAGGAAATCTCAAATTCGAATTATAAGATGAACTCTAGCCATCACATCAAAATAATGTAAAAATACTTATGGGACAAAATTTAATTGAGATTCTTATGATCAGAGTACATGATAATCCAATCCCCCATCAGTTTATTTCTCCACATATTCAATGAAAAGACTACCATTTCAAACTATAGATTAGGGGTCACATAGTTCTTCTCATGTGGTATCAACTAGCGTTAACCATAAGAAAATCTGTACTCTCCTATACCATTGGAATAAAAATAATCCTGGTTCCTAATACATGTAATAACTCAATGTACATGACACCCTCCTCCAGAAATATCTTGTTCAGAGTGCTAGTGAAACATTGTATCCATATTTAAAAGGCATCCTAGAAATTCTATTTCCACATGAGAGGATACCCCCTTTATGTCAATGCTTTCAAAGGTGATGATATCCAAACGAAATCATGTATGAATCTATGATAGTAGCTTTCTATTCTAAGGAATTTCTGCAGCTACGTCACGTTCTTAGATGTATACCATGATATCACCGCCTTAACCTTGGTTGGAACCACATCAACTCCATCAGCTAAGATAACATGACCAAAAAAGTGGACTAAATAAATCAAAAACTAGTACATCAAGAGTTTCATGTAAATCCAGTTCTCTTGGTGTATATCAAAAACTAACAGTAAGTGTATAGAAAGTTCATACTCAGATGCAAAGTACAGAAGGATATCATAAATTATGACTTCAGTAAACCAACCTATGTAAGGATAAATGATCATCGTCATCAATACCATGAAAAGTACTAGGGTTTTCATCACAAAAATGGAAATCAACAAGAACTAATTGTGACCGTAATGAAATCCAAAGGTTATCTTTAGTATATCCTCATCTCATAATCATAGCTGGTGATAACCAAATTTGGGGAGATCCTTTGAGAACCATCATGACCCTTTCAACTGATCATGGTTTTCATTAATACATGGTTTTAGATACATTATCTTCACAATCACTTGATTCATTAATTTTTAGTCTACACTCATTCTCATTCTCCGATCAACCTTTTTTGGAAAATAAAACTGGGATTTCCATTAGAGAAACACTAGGTTTCACGAATCCATTTCTATGTATGTCCCCCAACTATAGTTTTAGCTTGTGATGCTATGTGGGATCCATTCGATATTTTGGTGCAGATATTGAATCCACCTCATGGACTATAACAACGAAGAAGACTATATCCCGAAAAGGAGGTAATATTGGAAATCATTTGGAAGGACAACCTCATACACCTCCACCATTATTTGGAAACTGGAATCTCATGTCATCATTTACACCAAGGTTTAGACTATACAACTAATGAGAAATTGGATACACCCTCTTATTCTTGAGCCTATACAATGCTTCGTGATTTTCTATTTCATGAACAAAGGAAATCCTCATTCCATATTTGTGTACACACCACAAATTTCACCCCAAAAATTCAATATGGCCATGGAATATATATAACTAATCCTTAAAAAGAATGTCATAGTAAGGAATCAATGCAGCCCCAAAGAGGGTCCAATTGAAAATCTCACCTCCAATGATTAGTTCAGAATATTGGAATATGTGTTTGATCATTGGGACTCATCTTGTAGTTATCTCCAATCATAAATGTCATGTCATTAGATCAAATGGAATCTCTAGGTCTCGTAAATGATATGTGGAGAGAAAGGAATGACTAGAACCTATATATATATTATTATTACTCTATATAATGATGAAAATATGTAGATCATACCATGAATCATTCTTATATCCCCTGTGTCATAAAATATGACTACATGCACTTTTCCACGTCCGTATCTTCAAGCTCCTGGAGCCTTGGGTGGACCACCTGGAGCTGGTGGGTGTTGCATGTGAAAAAATAGACCACCTCATGTGGCTGTCCAAGCTCCTCTTTCAAATTAAAAAATGTATGGTTGTACCTTATCCTATTGTTTTATATTCCTTGGTGTTCCTTCCACAGTCTCCCTATATGTATTACAATAGGATAGACAATCTCGAGTGAGATGTCACCCACCATCACATGAATAACACCTCCTATCACTAGCCTATCTAGATCCACCCTATGAGACATGAAATATAGATCTTATATAATGGTACTTCCTATTCAAACATCTCCCACATGAAGGTCACTAATACTGACGTCGACTCTATGATGCCAAGCTCTTTTATATTTCATGTCTACTGCTGACTAATTCTAGGTGTATCCTCATAGCTAAGAAATTTTGAACAAAACATTCCCACTCAATGACCCCAACCTATGTAGGAATCCATATAGAGGGGGCTAATTATGTCTTTGTTATCCCCAAATATACCTCACATGAAGGAACTAGCCATAATGTACTGATCCTAAACCTTACCCGTCTAGTACATAGAAATGTTGGTGATCCTTGATGAAAAATTAGATACTGGAATACATTCTGGATGAAGATGAAGAATATATTTTATACACAGTGCTACAATATATATTTGTTGATAACACCTATCAGAAGAGGCACACAAACTCTATTCATGAACAATTGACCTCGACAAATTTCTAGCTAAACAAACACCATATTTTGAATTTTGATCCTTGTTGATGGCTCACAGCAATGACCACCATCTAATTTGCTGGTGTCCTAACATGAAGAAAAAATCAGGTCACCACCTCAATACAGTCATTATCCACTTATGGGTAGGTCTCTCCATAGAACCTAAGGGGTCTTTGTCCATGAAAATCATAAAGCACGCTGATCCAACACTACTCATATACTGGTATATTGGGTACTAAATGATTCCCTATTGGTGGAAATATGGCTGGTTCACCACCTGGAGGTGAAATATATAGAATTTTTAACACCCCAAGCTTCCATGGTACGTTTCCCTTCGAATAATGCAATGGCGTGCATTGTACGGAACTTCGAGATTCTAACACACCACAACCAATCAAACTAGTCGTTATGAATAGTAATACCTACTATTTGAAATTTTATAAATTCTATCTCTCAAAATGGACATCATTTTTGGATTTAGAATATCGAATTTATCATAGGGTAAAATTTTGGAACTTTTCGGATAACACTAATATTTTGATGAATAGTGAAAATTACTAAATTTTAATTAAAAACAACTTTTTAAATCAAAATATTTTATAGTGATAAATTATATTATTGAGTGGTTTTAAAGTATAATTAGAATATATTTTTACCATTTTATCCAATGGTGTTCATTAGAATTAATTCCACTTTGAAATTGGACCTAAACAATTGTCAATCTTATTGTTTCTTAAAAACACGCTATTTGTTGTGACAGTGGGAATTAATTATATAATTAATTAATGCAACTTATATGTTTAGAATTTTGTAAAATAGAAATCATTTTTGAATTCAGAATATCAATTATAGTTAAGGGTCAAATTTTGGTATTGTTCTGAAAAACTTCTATTTTTGATGAATAGTGAAACTACTAAGTTGTAGTTAAAAAAACTGAATTTTTCATAAAACATAATTTTACCGCTTCTGTGAATGGAATTTCAAAAATCCTAGAGAAACAGTTAATATCAAGAAGTAAAATTTGGTTCAATGAGATGAAAATAATTTTTGGTGAATAGTAACTTTTTACTTTTATTTACCATGGTTAAAAGTAAATATGGTAATTAAGGGTAAAAATGATATTAATATTACCCTAACACATGTCCTAATTATATTGAAAAAGTGTATATCAAACAAAAACAAACTTAGGAATAAAATATTATCATTTAGTTCCACTTGAATTAGATTAGATCATTTATTATTATTTAATTTAAAGAAGAGTTAAAAGAGTTAAAATCAAAGTTTATTTACTAAAACATTTTCAATATAGGGTTATACATAAGATAAATTCGATTGTAAATATTCATTAGAAAGATAATATGATTTCATACATAATTATATTTTATTTATAATTTTTAGAAATTATATAATTTAATATATTTATGATAGAATGATGATGGTGTAATTAACATAATAGTGAAAAATTAAAAAAATTGATATTATAAATACCCAAAAAAATATAATCTAAGACTTTTAATGAATTACACTAATTTTATTGCATAATATGACATATTAGGATTGATTTTGTTGACTTTTTTAGAAGTAGTAATTCTGTTATGAGTTTCACAAAAATCAACTATTGAATAGTGTCAAAATTGACAAAAAAGAGTTGTTAAAACAAATATTTTATTATTAATTGATATTAAATTCCTAAAAATCTAATTATTGGCCAAGAGACTTATATCATGATAGGTATATCATTAATGGACCACTTGGGGGTCTATTAGATGTATATAGTATGTTTATTAACTATATAATATAAAAATACAAAGTGACATGGTAAATGTCAAACTAATTAACTAAGAGTTAAAACTAAAATATAAGGTTAAAATAGTAACCCAAACCTGTCTAAATACTATTGGTTGAATTTTTTTCGACCTATACTCACCTTAAACATTGAATAATCAACTTTGGATCCATTAGAAACTGAATATGAATTTATTTTATTTTAATATTTCTAGCTTTTCCAAAGGTGCCCCTCACCCCTCTATTAAAAGGTCACTCCATCTCATTTCATCAAACCATTAAAGCCATTTGGTTCGGCCAAAACCTGTCAAAATACTCTCTAAACATCCCTCACTACAACCTAGAGGCCTTATTTTGATCATAAATCCATCCTAGGGTGCCCTTTTGATCAAATCAAATGGAAGAACCCGAAGAAGATGTAATGTTTTCACCACCCCTTTTCAAGTTCCTTTCATCTTCAACTTCTTCGTTCTTTGTTATTACCATTATAAAATAATAACTCCGGTATCTTATATATACTGTGATGTTATTATAAATATGGTACAACCATATTCAGTATTCTATCCACCCTTTGAATAGCATGTCACCATATGTGCGTACGTATGGCTTACCGTCTCCACGTCGTGGTGTAATTGTTATTCAATATATTATTATTTTGGTGGGTATAATAATTGTAACAGCCCAAGATTTTATGAAAAATATTCTTTTTAATTTCACTAATGTCTTGTGTTGTACGCTACACCAAAAGGAGCTTGCACAACACGCATCCTTGACTTTCCTTGCATTACACGCAATCACGACCTTCCTCGATAGTGTGTGTAGTACGCAATAACGAGTTTCACTAAAAAACATTATGCTATTAAAATATTATTAAAACTAGCCATTATGAATAGTAACAACCACTTTTTGAAATTTTTTAAATTTTATTTTTCAAAATGGAATTCATTTTTGGATTCGTAATATTGAAATTAGCTTAGGGTGAAATTTTGGTACTTTTCAGATAACTTTCATTTTTTGATGAATAGTGAAAATTACTAAATTTTAATTAAAAACAACTTTTTTAATCGACATAATTAATATTGATAACTTAATAATTAGAGTGGTTTTAAAGTATATTTAGAATATATTTTTACAATTCAATACAATGTTGGTTATTGGATGTAATTTCACATTTACACCAGACATAAACAAGTGTTAATCTTTTGATAGTTATTATATCTTAAAAACATGCTATTTGTTGTGACAGAGGAAATTAATTATAAAATTAATTAATGCAACTTATATGTTGGGAATTTTGTAAAATATAAATCATTTTTGAATTTGGAATATCAATTATAGCTTTGGGTGAAATTCTGTCATTTTTCTAAAAAACTTCAATTTTTGATGAATAGTGAAACTACTAAATGGTAGTTAAAAAATTTAATTTTTTTCTTAAATCATAATTTTACCGCTTCTGTGAATGGAATTTCAAAAATCCGAGAGACACGGTTGATGTCAGTAAGTAAAATGTGGTTCAATGTGATGAAAATAAATTGTGGGGAATAGTAACTTTTTACTTTTATTTACCACGGTTAAAAGTAGATAGGGTAATTAAGGGTAACAATGATATTAATATTACCCTAAAACATGTCCTAATCCTATTGGACAAGTGTATCTCGACCAAAAACAACCATAATTGTAAAATATTATCATTTACGCCCACTTGGATTAGATTAGGACATTTATTATTATTTTATTCAATGAAGAGTTAAAAGAGTTAAAATCAAAGTTTATCTACTAAAACATTTTTAATACAGTGATATACATAATATAATTTCGACTATAAATATTCATTAGAAATATAAAAGTATTTCCTACATAATGGTATTTTATTTGTAATTTTTATACTTTAAATAATTTAATTTATTTATGACACAATGATGATGCAGTAATTACATTTTTAAGAAAATATTAACATAATTGATGTTATAAATGCCCAAATAAATGTAATTTGAGACTTTTTATGACTTAAACTAATTTTCTAGGTTAATATGACATGTTATTGTTGATTTCAGTAACTTGGTTCGAACTTATAATTCTGTTATAAATTTCAAAAAAATCATGTACCAAATAGTGTCAAAATTGACATAAATTAGCTTTTAAAACAAATATTATATTATTAATTGTTATTTAATTCCTAAAAATCTAAGGTTCGGCCAAATGACTTAGATAAGGATAGATATATTAATAATAAACAACTTGTGGATCGTTTGGCTTGATATAGTATGTTTATTAACCATATAGTGTAAGAAAACAAAAAGACACAGTAAAAGTTAGATTTTTTAACTTAGAGTTAAATCTAATTGATAAGGTTAAATTAATAACCTAAACTTGTCTAAATCCTAATGGATAAGGGGATTTCGACCCATAACGACTTTATCTTCGAAATAAGTCCATTTGGAACCATTATAAACCGAATTTGACCATAATATAAAATAATATTTTGAGATTTTCCTAAGATGCCCCTCTCCTCCCTTATAAATGGGCACCTCCTCCCTCTCTTCCTCACACAACTTTGAGCCTTCATGCTCGGACAACCCCTACCAAATTCTCCTCTCCACTTACCTAGAAAAATCCTAGAGTTTATGTTCTTCCTCAAAGACCAATTTTAGTGCCCTAAAAGAAGGTCACAAAGAAGCACTTCAAAGAAGAGGTAATATCCATTACCGATCCTTTTCAATTTCTTTCTTCTTCAACTTCTTCTTCTTTAGTTGTTTCATTATGAAGTAATAACATAAGTATCATTAATATACTGATATGTTATTATATGTATGAAACAACCCTATTTAACCATCTATCCATCCTACGGAAAATTAAATCACCGCGCGTGTGTACGTACGGAATACCGTCTCCACGCCGTGGTGTAAGCTATTTTCCGCCACCACCTTAATAGGATGGGTATAATCGTGTAATGAGTAACTATATATGATTATTATAAAGTGATATTGATACTGAAATATTATACATACACTTCAACACAATTCCACGACCGTGGCAACGATATCATCGCTCGTGCGTACGTACGGACTACCGTCTCCACGACGCGATGAGATTCATTCACAATGATTAACCATTCATGAATGATTATAATGTTTATATAATGAATAATAATGGAATATATGACATGTTAAATCTACTTGATTTATGTATATATATATATATCATCTACTTACTTCCATTCAAGACAATAAGGAAAGGAAAGCAGCGTTCATGCGTACGTACGGACTACCGTCTCCATGAACGGTGTGTTTCCTCTCATTTATCTATATATTATATATATATATACTGAATATATATGATATGTAAATCATACATTATATTCTGGAAGTAATTAAATCATGATATAAGTAATAATAATGTCAAGAACAACAAGTCCAAACACCTACGATAAATGAGACGATTTTACCCAAAACGCTACTTTAACATGAATTTACAAAAGAACAGGTAATATAAAGTCATAAGTGGACCATATGTGATATAATAACAATTAATATGATTATGGAATAAGTCAATAACATGATTTAAATCATTATACAGGAGGTTCAGACACGTACAAAGCAAGTCGGACCTAAGGTAAGGGAAATATCACAATCTCATTTTTATCCGAGATTGTTTATATTTTGAAATTTAATGGGGTGCATTTTATCATCCACATCCATGTTTCATCAATATGTAATATTATTTACATTCACCTAAAATTGTTTAAATCCATTTTTTACCCTTTGGTGAGTTTATAGTAAAAGATATGAAAGGAATCTTTTGTCATTTTTCGTACGAGGTACTTTTTGACTTTTCCGACAAAAGTACGAGAAGAATGTTTTTTTACATAAACGGCACGAATGGATTTTTATGGTTTTATGAAGCCTTATTTTCATGAAGCTTCCTCCAAATGATTTCATGACTATTTTTAATAAAATCTCTTTCTATCCATATATTTACATTGATTTGACTATTTTGTGATGGAATTTTTTTTATGAATTTTTTTATCTTATATGAATGGTTTTATGATGTCATGTTGTTTAAGAATCCCATTTTTATTACATGGGTTATGCAGTGACGAAAGATTTATGATTTGGTGGAACACATAAGAATGGTATCATTATGTTATGGGTGGGACCTATATATCCCTCCAATGCATTGGGTAATGATTTTATATCTCATGAGATAGACATGGCTTGAATGGTAGGTTATACCGGTTCAGTGAAACAGGACTGAAATGAGGGTGACTCGGTTCAGAAAGGGACTTTGTCCACTAAGATAGTGTTGGCAATGAGTCTTGACTAACACGAAATGATGATTATGTGTGTATGCCACAAAGTTTCATGTTTTATGTTGTGATTATTGGGATTACATTTCACTTCTATGATTTATCCCATGTTATGATATTATGAGCTCTTTTGCAGGTTATGATTTTCAAAATCTATGTTCTTATGTATATGATGTGATTGATATTTATTTTGTTTACCCTTACTGAGAATTTGAGCTCACCCTTTTATGTTTTCTTTTCCCCAGGATATAAAAAAAGGTTTTAGGTAAAAAAAAGGGAAGATCTTTATGGGAGATATTGAAGATCTTTCACCACGATTAGAAGATTACGTTCCGAATTTCCAAAGTCACTAAACTATTACGATCCTTGTGTGTGTGTTTTTGTTATGTAGTAAGTATTCCTCAAATTTAATTTAATGTCAATGTACGTCATGCTTCGGTTCTCTACAGTTGGTATCAGAGGAAAGGTTTAGTCAACCTTTGGAAGCTAGGATGCGAAAACGTTAGTGAGAACCCTAGAGATATTTCTAAGGTATGTCTTGGGATGTCCCTAAGGTTAAGTATACGTATAGGTTATAGTACTAGAATTAAGATAACGATCATAGAATTAAAAATAAGATGTTAGATATTGAAGGTACTCCCCCTTTATTATGTTTTTCCCCTAGCATTATTTTTGCCTCTCACACTATTCTTTTTGGGTTTTAGACGATGGCTGGAACCCAAAGGAATCATGTTGATCAATGCAATGGACAATGCAATGATTGTCCTCCTGAACAAACAAATGTTATGGGAGATGGAGTGAAAAATCTTATTGCTATACTTACACAAGCTATGAATCATTCTGGACATCTAAATGAGCAGATAAGGGAACAATATTCTATTGAGTCTTTCATGAGGCAACGTCCACCTTCTTTCAGTGGGTATTCTGATCCACTTGTTACTAAACAATGGATCAGTACTACTGAAAAGATATTTTCAGTTATTCAATGTTCTGAACATGATAAAGCCATCTTAGCAGTATATCGTTTGGAAGGTGAAGCTGATAAATGGTGGAATCTTATCAAGAATACGAGGCCAAGAGATGAAATTGAGTCCATGGAATGGGACGAGTTCAAGAACTTGTTTTTCAGTAAGTACTTACCTCGTATTCTTCAAACAAAAACGGAAAAGGAGTTTCTTGAGAAAAAGCAGAAGGATGATGAATCTGTTGGTATATACGAAGCAAATTTTACAAGACATGCAAGGTATGCATCTGGCATTATCATCCAACCTGAAAGTAAAGTTGATCGATTTTTCAGTGGCTTAAAACCAAGTCTTCGAAGGGAATTAGCTATAAGAGACTTCAGTAGCTATGAAGAAATTGTGCGTTCTGCTATCAAGGTAGAAATGGAAGTTGGTGTTACATATCCATCTCATGGTTTTGAAAAGAAATAAAAGATGGAGTTCAAGGAGAAATCTCAGAATAATGGTGAAAAGAAGATGAATGTTTCCTTATGCACAAAGTGTGGAAAGAAGCATGTTGGAGATTGTCATAAAGGGACTAGAAAATGTTTTAAGTGTGGAAAAGAAGGTCATCGAGCAGCTGAGTGTCGAAGTAATGGAAAATGGGTTTCTAATGATGTGAATAAAGAAAACACTACAGAGAACGCACCACCAACACTTCAATGCTTCAAGTGCATGGAAATGGGGAATTATGATAATAAATGCCCTAATCCAAGGGTTAGTGATGATCATCATGAGCAACCACTGAAGGCAAAGGACAAAGGGAAGTCACATGCGATCACTATTGGCGATGTTGAATATGACAATGATGTGGTGAAATGATTAAGTGTTTATGTAATGGGATTCCAAAATAATATTGTATCGTGGAGTATTGGAATATTTATGTATTGGTCTAATGTGGTATTCAAAGTGATTGAGATATTTTTGGAAATAAGATCTTATGCGCATAATGAAGGGAAAATGAGAAAATGAATTGTTTAACAGTATTCATGAGCTCCTAATTGATATAAGGACTAAGTGATATCATCGTTTGAGTATATAGAATTTTGATGATTTTGGTATGTGGAAAGTGTTAACTTTAAACTGAATTCATGTTTTCACAAAGGTATTCAAGAGAATACATGATTATGGACTTTGAATGTTTGGAATGTGACCAAAAAAACATATCTTATGATATATGGGGATCAACGATGGTATTAAATCTCTGGTAATCATTTTCACTATGTTATGAGAGTGGACTGCAGTATTATGGATAAGCCTAAAGATTGGAATGGATTATGTTGGACATAAGTTATTATTGTTTAAGGATAGAAGTTCTTTTTTCGATATTATTGATGGGATGTTATAGTAATATAGTTTTAGAAAAAGGACAACCTGCAGGACGAGCGACATCCCATCGCATCGGACAAGGCTGTGGAAATCGAACCCACAATCGAAGTGCGACTGGCCTTTATCACCTACCACTGGCCTACAGGAAGTCCCTGTTTAGTAGAAACTAGTTTTATTATATTAATCAGTATGATATATGAAGTATAAGTCCATTTTAGGAACCATATATGATTAATCTCACTATAGATCGACTTATGTATATAATTTTTGCTAACCTTTTGTTTGAGACAGATGGAATGACCCGTCATTCTATCACATGATCTTCTAACACTTCACGAATAACAAATTCAACTTCATTTATTTAAGAGATGAAGTGGAAATTGTTCAAGGCACGAACAATAGTGAGATTGTACCAAAATAAATTAAGTATTTATTCTAATTCAAATTTTCAAATTTAGGGAAATGATCATGAAAACCAAAAATGTTGTCTTAGTGATCTTATACCTGATGAATTAGATGGTACCTTATATAATTACAAATCTATGGATTTGTGATTACTGGCTTTTCCATAGCCATGTTCTCTACCACTCCCCATCAGAACATGATGGTTGGATTTCTCTTCCATATCCATATTTTCACCTATGTGGAAACCCAGTGATTAGTTTATTTGGGTAATCATTAAATTTCATACTTTAGTTTTTAAAGCCAAGTTTTGGTATTCCTTTTTACGATGTGGGTTTCTATTAAAGAAACTTTCGAATAGTAAACCATTTATAACCCCGATGAATTTCAAGGGAAAAATTCATTTTATGGAGGGTAGAATGAAACAGCCCAAGATTTTATGAAAAATATTCTTTTTAATTTCACTAATGTCTTATGTTGTACGCTACACCAAAAGGAGCTTTCACAACACGCATCCTTGACTTTCCTTTCATTACACACAATCACGACCTTCCTCGATAGCGTGTGTAGTACGCAATAACGAGTTTCACTAAACAACATTATGCTAGTAAAATATTATTAAAACTAGCCATTATGAATAGTAACAACCACTTTTTGAAATTTTGTAAATATTTTTTTTCAAAATTGAATTCATTTTTGGATTCATAATATCGAAATTATCTTAGGGTGAAATTTTGGTACTTTTCAGATAACTTTCATTTTCTGATGAATAGTGAAAATTACTAAATTTTAATTAAAAACAACTTTTTTAATCGAAATAAATAATAGTGATAACTTATTAATTTGAGTAGTTTTAAAGTATATTTAAAATATATTTTTACAATTCAATACAATGTTAGTCATTGGATGTAATTTCACATTTACACCAGACATAAACAAATGTTAATCTTTTGATAGTTATTATCTCTTAAAAACACGCTATTTGTTCTGACAACAGAAATTAATTATAAAATTAATTAATGCAACTTATATTTTGGGAATTTTGTAAAATAGAAATCATTTTTGAATTTGGAATATCAATTATAGCTTAGGGTGAAATTCTGACATTTTTCTGAAAAACTTCAATTTTTGATGAATAGTGAAACTTCTAAGTGGTAGTTAAAAAAAATTATTTTTTTCATAAATCTTAATTTTACCCCTTCTGTGAGTGGAATTTCAAAAATCCGAGAGACACGGTTGATTTCAGTAAGTAAAATGTGGTTCAATGACATGAAAATAATTTTTGGTGAATAGTAACTTTTTTACTTTTATTTACCACGGTTAAAAGTAAATAGGCTATTTAAGGGTAACAATGATATTAATATTACCCTAACACATGTCCTAATCCTATTGTACAAGTGTATCTCGACCAAAAACAACCCTAACTATAAAATATTATCATTTAGGCCCACTTGGATTAGATTAGGACATTTATTATTATTTAATTCAAAGAAGAGTTAAAAGAGTTAAAATCAATGTTTATCTACTAAAAAAATTTTAATATAGGGTTATACATAATATAATTTCTACTATAAATATTAATTAGAAAGATAAAAATATTTCCTACATAATGGTATTTTATTTTTAATTTTTATACTTTAAATAATTTAATTTATTTATGACACAATGATGATGCAGTAATTACCTTTTTATGAAAATATTAACATAATTGATGTTATAAATGCCCAAATAAATGTAATTTGAGACTTTTTATGACTTAAACTAATTTTCTAGGTTAATATCACATGTTATTGTTGATTTCAGTAACTTGTTTAGAACTTATCATTCTGTTAATAATTTCAAAAAAATCATGTACCAAATTGTGTCAAAATTGACATAAATTTGTTTTTAAAACAAATATTATATTATTAATTGTTATTTAATTCCAAAAAATATAAGGTTCTGCCAAATGACTTATATAAGGATAGATATATTAATAATAAACATTTGGGGTTCGTTTGGTTTGATATAGTAAGTTTATTAACCATATAGTGTAAGAAGACAAAAAGACACAGTAAAAGTTAAATTATTTAACTTAGAGTTAAATCTAATTGATAATGTTAAAATAATAACATAAACTTGTCTAAATACTATTGGATAAGATTATTTAGACCCATACCCACTTTAGTTTCTAAATGAGACCATTTGGAACCATTATAAACCGAATTTTACCTTATTATAAAATAATATTTTGAGATTTTCCTAAGATGCCCCTCTCCTCCCTTATAAAAGGGCACCTCCTCCCTCTCTTCTTCACACAACTTTGAGCTTTCAAGATCGGCCAACCCCTGCCAAATTCTCCTCTAAACTTCCCTAGAAACATCCTAGCGGTTCTGTTCTTCCTCAAAGACCAATTTTAGTGCCCTAAAAGAAGGTCTCAAAGAAGCACTTCAAAGAAGAGGTAATATCCATTACCGATCCTTTCCAATTTCTTTCTGCTTAAACTTCTTCATCTTTAGTTGTTTCATTATGAAGTAATAACATAACTATCATTCATATACTTATATGTTATTATAAGTATGAAACAACCCTATTTAACCATCTATCCATTCTACGGAAAATGAAATCACTGCGCGTGCGTACGTACGGAATACCGTCTCCACGCCGTGGTGTAAGCTATTTTCCGCCACCACCTTATTAGGATGGGTATAATGGTGTAATGAGTAACTATATATGATTATTATAAAGTGATATTTATACTGAAATATTATACACACACTTCAATACAATTCCACGACCATGGGAACGATATCATCACTCGTTCGTACATACGGACTACCGTCTCCACGACGCGATGAGATTCATTCACAATGATTAACCATTCATTAATGATTATAAAGTTTATATAAGGAATAATAATGGAATATATGACATGTTAAATCTACTGGATTTATATATATGTATATATATATATATATGTCATCAACTTACATCCATTCAAGACAATAAGGAAAGGAAAGCAGCGTTCATGCGTACGTACGGACTACCGTCTCCATGAACTGTGTGTTTCCTTTCATTTATCTATCTATTATATATATATATATACTGAATATATATGATATATAAATCATACTTTATATTATGGAAGTAAGTAAATCATGATATAAGTAATAATAATGTCAAGAACAACAAGTCCAAACACCTACGATAAATGAGACGATTTTACCCAAAACGCTACTTTAACATTAATTTACAAAAGAACGGGTAATATAAAGTCATAAGTGGACCATATATGATATAATAACAATTAATATGATTATGGAATAAGTCAATAACATGATTTAAATCATTATACAGGAGGATCAGACACGTACAAAGCAAGTCGGACCTATGGTAAGGGAAATATCACAATCTCATTTTTATCCAAGATTGTTTATATTTTGGAATTTACTGGGGTGCATTTTATCATCCACATCCATTATTCCTCAATATTTAATATTATTTCAATTCACCTACAATTTTTTAAATCCATTTTTTACCCTTTGGTGAGTTTATAGTAAAAGATATGAAAGGAATATTTTGTCATTTTTCGTACGAGGTACTTTTTGACTTTTCTGACAAAAGTATGAGAAGAATGTTTTTTACTTAAACAACATGAATGGATTTTTACAGTTTTATAAAGCCTTATTTTCAGGAAGATTCCTCCAAAATATTTCATGACTATTTTCAATAAAATCTCTTTCTTTTAAAATTGCATGATGTTTTGTGAATAGAAATTGATTTTGAAGAAGAAAGGATATTTTCCTTAAGAATTAATTTCAAGTGTTTTATCCAAATTATTTTCCATCTAAGATAATAAAGGGTTATATTTCTATCCATATTTTTACATTGATTTGACTATGTTTTGATGGAATTATGTTTATGAATTCCTTTATCTTATATGAATGGTTTTATGATGTCATGATGTTTAAGAATCCCATTTTTTATTACATGGGTTATGCAATGATGAATGATTTATGATTTTGTGGCACACATAAGAATGGTATCATTATGAGATGGGTGGGACATATATATCCCTCCAATGCATTGGGTAAAGATTTTATATCTCATGATATAGACATGGCTGGAATGGTAGGTTATACCGGTTCAGTGAAACAGGACTGAAACGAGGGTGACTCGATTCAAAAAGGGACTTTGTCCACTAAGATAGTCTTGGCAATGAGTCTTGACTAACAAGAAATGATGATTATGTCTGTATTCCACAATGTTTCATGTTTTAAGTTGTGATTATTGGGATTACATTTCACTTCTATGATTTATCCCATGTTATGATATTATGATCTCTTTTGCAGGTTAAGATTTCCAAAAGCTATGTTCTTATGTATATGATGTGATTGATATTTCTTTTGATTATCCTTACTGAGCATTTGAGCTCACCCTTTTATGTTTTATTTTCCCTAGGATATAAAGAAAGGTTTTAGGTAAAAAAATGGAATATCTTTATGGGAGATATTGATGATCTTTCACCACGATTAGAAGATTACGTTCCGAGTTTCCAAAGACACTAAACTATTATGATCCTTGTGTGTGTGTTTTTTTTATGTACTAAGTATTCCCAAATGTAATGTAATGTCAATGTACGTCAAGCTTCGGGTCTCTACAATAATGATGTGTAACTCATTTAAATACTAAATATAACATGAAAATTATTCTGTATATACTATATACCATCCGATTATATATATTTTTTAATATCAAAAGAAGGATATTGTCGCTCGTGCGTACGTACGGACTACCGTCTCCACGAACGCGATGAGATTCATTCTCCATCATATCCATTCAAGTATAATTATCATTTGATGATTTAAAAATAATTTTTAAGAAATTTATATCATTCTAGATATGAATAAGATACAACCTATCTATGACAAACATGGCTTATGTAACAAAACATATAAAAGAAAACGAGTAAGTTAACACCCAAAACAATGATAATTCTAATATATTATTAACAAAGTAATGTTAAAATATCATATATGATATCATATTAATTTATATGATTCATGAATAATTTAATATCAATTATTTCTACATTTTATAGTAGGTTAACCTACCCCCAACCAAGGAAATCTACATGGTAAGGGGTTTGTTATCTCACTCTTAATTTCGTGAGAATTCCATTGTTCAACACTTATTTATTGCATGTGGTGTATGTGTTCTACCCATGATTTTATTCATTGTGTAATATACTTTAAATTATGGGTATATTCATCATCATTGTATGATTCTTCTTTCATGGGTGAATGTTTCATAAGTTACCTAATCGATAGGGGAATTTGAAATTTAAATTTCCATTTATTCGGCTTTACGTAAACTTCATTGATTATTTTACTCTGAGATTATGTGTGAAATAACTATTCATTTTCTTATGTCATAATTTCCACTACCCTTTTCCGTGGATATACTTTTGATGCACATAATCACTCCATTGATAATTTCTCAAGTCATCGATATGAATTTGATAAGAGTAATTTTAACTCATTCTCCATTTGTTGAGTTAAACATCAAATTCATTGGTGTGGTTTTTATAAGATTATGTGTGAATATCCTTTGATTGATTTACACTGAATATCCAATCATATTTTGTGTATTTATATTTTTACACATAACTATGTCGTTGATTTATCATTAACCTAAGGATAATGCCTTTATGAGAGATTTCATCTCAATTTAAATTCCATTGAGACTTCTTTGTTGTTATAATCCAAATCACTTTTATGTGGTGTATATAATGTACTTTGACATAGTATATCATGAATCCATTTATTCTCATGATATTACAATGTTTTGATTACCTCACTTATTTGTATTCAAGTGTCTCTCTTTTTGTTATAATCTCTAACTAAAATACCATTTTTAAATGGTTTAATGATTTATTCACCTAAATCTTGCTCATTAATGTCCATGTTTTAAAAATGGTTTTAAGGATTTATTTATATGGACATTAAAATTTTAAATTTCAAACTCCTTTTAAAAAGTTTCAATGTTGTATGGGACACATTGATTCAAAAATATATTTTTAAATGGCTTCTTGACAAATAGTGTGACTTTTAAATGATTTCAAGAGAAAGAGGGATATTTCTCGCAATTAGTTTTGATGATTATTTTCATCTATGTCAACATCCTTCATTATTCTTGATTGAGGTTAATGTGATATAATACAATCTTCTATATTGTATCGAATGAGTTATTTTTGACTGTGGATGTGCTATTTTTATACCATTAATGGTTTGTGGTTAAAGTATTGACATTTCGTATGCTAGTTTTAATAATAATTATTATGTTATGTTCAAACCTTTTCATATGAGGAATGCATTGGACTTAATAAGTGATGGGTGGAGCCCGCTATAGCTCCTCAATGCATCAATAGGTCTCATGAGCCAAACTACTATCTTGGCACAAGGCCTTGGCAAAATCTTATTTGTAGTCTTGGCACGAGGCCTTGGCTATGTGGTTATGATAGTCTGGAATTATGCATTCCATCATTATGAAAGTTTTTATTGATATTGCATGTGATTGTTCGACTGGTAGAATATCCAAGTGAATATTTAAATGGCATTATTTAATTTTATTTTTTCCATATTATGCTGATGTTCATGTTTAAAAGGATTTTATTATAAATTTCCTTTAGTGTTTATGCTAATCTATGAAAGCTTCTACTATAATGCTATCCTTACCGAGCATCTGAGCTCACCACTTTCAATGTTTTATTTTTCCCAGGATTATGAAGAAGTAATTTATGAATGACCTGTAGGGATAGTATGAGGGGATACGAAGAAAAGATGTTTATTTTATGATGTAATGTAAAACATTATGATTGTATCATGTTTTTTCAAGGATTCTAAACTAATCGGTCTTTTGAGACTTGATCTTTCTTGTGATCATGCCAATGTTATGTAATAATGCACTGACCCTGGGTAACTGGGGTCGGGGCGTTACAAAATTGGTCCTCTCATCGAAGCCTCATTTTTAATGGGTTCATCATTATTATTAATCTTATTAAATACGTACTTGTATGTGTCTCATAAACACACATAATGAAACATGATGTACCATTGTCAATGTTTATATCTCGAGACCTGACTCATGAAATAAATCGCAACCACAAGACATTAATACATGATTCTTGTACAAATATATTCCCTAAAACCTATTTTTTAATTAACTATGACTAAAATAAGTTTATAAGAGTCCTAGTGTATAAATATGTCGACATTCACAGCAAAAATTTATCCCAAAACCTGAAATATATACGTGGAACACTAAACACAATTTTCACAAACTCATATCACACACTCTAGATCACAATGTAGAACTGACCAACTCTAACACCACTCTATCATGACCCATCCCTGTGGATACCATTCCATGACTCCCCAATATCACCTATAATAGGTGAGGGTCTAGTGACAAGCACAGAGTTAGAATTACAGAATCATTAGTGGAATTTTCTATGTACATGTACGCATGCACACATATCGAAACACACAAAATGATGAAATATAAAAAACACTAAGTAAAAAATGAATGCTACCACTATAACCCACAACTAGAGTTTGATATAATGTAATGCAATGTAAACAGGGCTATAAGAATGAAAAACAAAAATAGTTTTGAACCAAATGTACATTCTGTATGAAAATGTACTAGGACAGGTGTCAGTAGCCATAGGAACACACCTAGTTCTGTCTAGTATCATAGATCACCATCTGGTCCAGGTCTACCAAGGATTATATTAAATTGTTGATCATCTACACACGACATGACACATGCGAGAATTCCTTGTATATGGGCGAGTATAATAATAATCAGTAGGTCACCCCAAAACTACAAATCAATGCACCAAATGAAAGTATAGTCAGCACCATGTCACAATATATATAAAAAAATCGGCACAACCTCAAAAGTGGCACATGACGTAAGGAAGAAAATTAAATTAAATTGCAAGCTTGAGGACATGACCATGCGACCTGCACCTTACCCCATCTCCCAAACCACTACCACCCCACCACCAATGGTGGGGAACCACGTCAAAATATATATAATGAATATATAACATGATTATACAAATGTTTTCAAACAAAGGCACACTATCTATATCTAAACTGTACTATACTACACAAGAACTAGGAAGTCTGCTCAAATATTCCATGATGCAATCATCTTGGAGAATACACTTTTGAGTTTGAATGCATTGACAGTGTTTGTCAAAGAGGTTCTTCTCATCGGGTAGTGTCATGAGAGATATACATTAATATATAAAATGAGAGATACAATAAAATAGTAGAGGATCAAAACCATTCCCATGGAGTGATACCAATAACTCTCTCTATTAAAATTCCACGTATTGGATCGACACATTCGTAATGTAGGTCACATAAAAACCAAGAACTCTGCATATGGAATGGATACTGAATATACGATCCTGCTCTGGGCCCCTCGAAGGATTACAAAAACTCTATCCATGATTTCCTTCTGAAGGGAATGAAGTCCTAAGAGTTTGAAATGATACTATAAATTACTTGAGATAATGAATAAGGGGAAAACCCCTAATGAATCATGTCCATGATACAGAGGGCAGAGTAATCAAGCCATGTAGAAAAGTGGTACATGACCTTTAGTAGGGTCCCATGTCGTGCCACTTTACTATGGGTACTTCCAGTGTACAGAGTCTCGTGTCATTCCAAACACTATTGTGTAGATGATGGATATACGATGTGTTTTAGGGTTTATACACCATATCCTTCCATCTAGTGTATGTCGTTGCTTTGGCTATGTGAAAATATAGGTCATCATCCCATGTATGTCTGTCTATGTAGCAATACATGTGGTATCTCTTATACATGGTCCATGACATGTAGTGTGGGGAGTACACAATGTATAGGAAACCCTTGTACAACACCCTGTGTCCATGTAAATTCATCTATAAACCATGTTATCCATTCATGAAAACATTCCATGAACTCAAGACTAAAAATCATTTGTTTCATGTTTTCAAAAAATCCATCTTCATCCTCCGAATGCATCACTTAATCTTCTGAATAGTCTTTCAGTGGTCACTTCACCTCAAAACACTATATCTATGGTTGTTTAACAACACTAACACCAAATACATTGGGTTCACAACTTCATTTGTCCCTAAAGTATGATATAATTAATCTATACCCAACGCACTTGAAGAATGGGTTCATCTGAATTACACCGGTCAATCCAACAACATCATCACTGATTTTCCATTGAGTAATCCTAATGCCAGATCACTAGTTTTGGATCATTTCAAATAAAAAAAAATCTGAAATGATCTATTGTTTACTGTTAAGGGATGAACGATGAATGTGCAGCAAGAATGCAAGGAATCGGGGGGGAGGCACAAGGAACCATCCTAAGGAACAATCCTCGTCATTGTTCATTCAGGCCTTGATATGTTCCCCTAAAAATTATAAATAAATCAAAATCAAATATCTAATACAATACATTAATAAACTATGAAAATAGAATCCTATAAATTAAGTACAATTGATATGTAGACTAAGCTATTTGTGGTTTAGACTATGTTTAACACAATAATGATGATCATGAAATATGAATTGAAATAACTCATACCACTAGGATTTGGATTTCTTGCTGAAAATTATTGGTCACCTCATTAGCCTTGTTATTTAGATCTATCAAGTACGACAATCCACGATCTCTAAAATAATGTTATGTAAATATATGTCAAGAGGTTTTTCCAAATATCATTCTCCATAGCCACTAATGGATTCCAGGTATATGAGCCTAACCTTGGATCTATGTAAAAAAATTTATATAAAATAAAACTATAGATTCATTGATGAAAAAAACAGTTATTTTTTATCAGTTTATATTACTATTTTAAATTTTCCATGATGATGTTCCCTAATCAACCCAAGCCCACCAATGTGAAGTCACTATTAGGGAAAATATACTATTGTTAACGTAATTGTGTCCTCATATTTATAATCTATGAACCCATTTTGAGGTTATTCTACATTTTCAATAAATCCATGTGTGCTTGTGTTTTATTTAATATTTTTATATTTTCAAACAATTGTTCTCGGAATTCCAGTTCTCAGAATCTTATGTTTTCAATGTTCTTGCTTTTTAATTTAACCCATATTATATTTAAAAATAATAAATGGAAAATTTGGGAGATTATATTCTACCGAAATTGGGTACTTACATCCTCTAAAGGAAAAATAAAGTGTACTAACAAATATGAGGGTAAATATAATGAATCTGAACCTCCAACTCCTATGTTCTCCAATGTAATCTCTTGTACAATCACCATACACACACTAAATTGAATCGATCTCCCATGACATATACCATCCTACAAATTCTTGATTTATACTAGGCACACAGAAAAAGTTTCTCTATCCTCGATGTATATCTCAACCCAATCTATGGTGCTTGATGGGTCCTGGATGTAACTCTTCAGTCGGGACATGTGGAAGATTTCTTGTACATAATATAACTACAAGGGTAGAAGTACGTGATATTCCACCTTGCTTAATCTACCTAGTATCTGAAATAATTCAATTAGTCTTTGAGATAGTCATCTGGTGCATCCATGTCTCAATAATACATGACACGTTGAAACACAAAATAAACACACGGTTTCAATAAATTAATTCAGAAGACTCCATTTATTATTAGATTAATACCTGTGACATATTTGTGGAATCCCAATTCACTCATGTATAACCTTCACCTACTCTATAGTACCTCACACCATCTATAAACCAATGATTGTCGACTCTCCGGAGTCAATCCAGTAATGTGGTGACTTACAGGTTCACTCGTGCAAAGCATTGAATGGATCCATACTAATGGTGGAATGGTATCTATTATTGTACAAAAAAAGACACCATTGTAAATTTATTCTATAAATTATGACCAATTTAGAATAATAAATCCCATAATATATCCTCTAGAACATGAATTGTCCACTCCATCTAGTCATCCGTTTGTTGGAGGAATGTTGTGCTCAAGCATAACTGGGTTCCAAATGCCTCCTATAATACCTTCCACAACTAGGATATAAAATGATAATTATTATCTGAAACAATCATCAATGTAACTCCATAGAGTTGAACTATCTCCCACATATGAAGGAATCCCAGGATCTATAATTACTCTTCTCTTAGTTATCAAGGATGTGGGAAAACATGATGAGTGTATCAACAATCACCCAAATGGAATCATGTACCCTATACATACATGGTGAAATCTTCATGAGGTTTTTCAATATCACATACGACATCTATTATGGAACCTCAATGGGTTGAGATAATCCAAATAGGAATTTGTATTCACCCTTTTGTTGTTGACACGTAAATAACCATGAAACGAACTCTATCTCACTTTTCATATTATCTGTCCATATAATATAATGTTGGAGGTCCTGGTACATATTTACCACACCTATATGTACATTGAAATAGGTCCCGTGAACCTCACTCATAACCTCATCTCACAAAATCCCTAGAACTACTATTCGTCCCCTGAAAAAATGTTGTTCTCTCTGCCTTTTGAATGTTCATCAGATGCATGCCCTCTTGATATTTCAGAACATAGTGTATCATAGACATTATCCATATTCTGTTTATCCTAGAATCACTATCAGATTAGAGTGGTAAAAACCATAAACTAGAGGTAAGATACTTAATATCTGTTAGAAAAGTATTACTAAAATGAGGCTAAATTATCGAATGCCTCATTCAGGAACTATAAACTAGATCTATTATTGAGTTCATCAACAAAAACGTCCCCCCTGGAATATATACAATCTCATATTCATAGTTCTAGAGGAACACTAATGATCACCTCAATCTCATGATCCGATCCATTTAAGAGAACACATACTTGAGACTATTGTGATTGTAGTAGATAATAAACTGCTCACCCATCATTTACTGTTTCCACTTCATAAGTGGGATGAATATCACTGCTAACTGAAGATCATGTGTCACATAGTTCTAATCGTGTGGTTTCACCTTTTAGAAACCATAGAAAATCCCCACAATCATCTACATTTGTAAAAAACTAATCTTAGTTCCAAATTCATCAATGAAAACTATTTATTAGACACCCTCCTTTGGAAATATCAAAATTGAAGAAGTCATTAAAAATTAACTAAAAAATTGAAAATTAATTTATAACTACCCCATCGACCCTAAAAGCTTCCTAGATTGATTCAAATATTTCTTAGGTGTCGATATCCTATAGGAATCATTTATGAATGTATAAAAGCATCCTATTGTCCTTCAGATGTTCTGAACCTATGTCACGTTCATTGTTAGATTCCATGTCAGCACTACCTCGACCATGGTTGGGTCCACTATCAATCCATATCATGTGGAAATGTTTCCTAGATAGTGGGAATCCAAAATCCAAAACAAGAACATCGTGTGTTTCCTATAGACATGGTGCTCATGAAATATGTACATAACTATCCTTAATTGTCTCATGTGTTCCTCCTCAGATGCTGAGTACGCAAGGATATCATCGATAAAGACTACCATTAATTGGGCTAATTAAGGCTAAAATAACTTATTCATGTTTTACAAGAACACTTCTGGGGTTTCAATCACACCAATGATAATCACTATTTACTCAATGTGATCTTAACAACATAATAAGGTCTTCATCAATATTTCCTAATCACATACTTGTAGCTGGTGATAACCTAATCTGGGGTCATCATTCAAGAACAATCATTCCCCTTTTGACTGATATAATAGGTATTTGATACTTGATACTGGATACATGTAATTCACATTAACTTTGTTTAGGATTCATTATTCCAAAAACAAACACCTGTTATAGTATTCCATTTTGGAAGTAAAAACTAGGGTTTCCAATAGATAAACAAAGAGTCCCTTGAATCCCTTCCTCTTTAAGTCCTCAAACGACACCCACTTCACTTGATGATCTATGGGAGATATCTGATTTGATGGTTCTGTTATCAATACTATCCGTGGGTGAATGTAAATTATAAATTTTATCTCCCATGATAGATACAATATAATACCATCTTCAAAAAAGTCATTATCATATTGTTCCTCCACTACTTGAAACTATAATTTCATAACATCTAGTAAATTGAGGTTTACGGAAGCCAAAAAACAGGTAATAATCATAACTCTCCTAAGAATGAGTCCATAATGTGTTTTTAGGGGTTCCATTTCACTAAATTGTCTAAACCACACTCCTTCACTAAGGGAACACCACACCCTTTTCCTAAAACAGTCAATCTAGGCATGTAGTGTTGATAACCAATCCATACCAAGATTTAAATTTTAAAGAGTCATTGTTTCCAACAAAATATTCAAACAAAAACTATCATGTCCAAGGGTTAGGTTATGCAACCAGATGAATTTTGTGATCATTAAGTGTCCTCCAATAGGTGTCTCTATGAGTAAGTGTTTATTCAATGTTTCAACTGAAATCTGGAGGTATGATACAAGATATGTGGAGAGAAATGAATGACCATCAGCTATGTCTATCAGTTATATATATTATGTAGAAAACCCCTAGATCATATCTTGAATCATTCCTGGAGCCCCATGGTTGTAAGCCTCTATCACATACAGTTGTCCCCACCCCCTATCCTCCAGCTCCCAAGGTTATGTGTGGACCACCTATTGGTGGTGTTAGTAGATAGTATAAATGTATAACATATCATGCTACAATCCTAGATACTCTTACAAGTATTCCACCATGCGAATCTACCTAATTCTGTTGTTTTATATTCCATAGTGGTTTATCCATAGTTTCCCAATAAATAGAATGGATAATATAACAATATCAAGCGAGATGTCCCCTTTATTTTGCTAAACAGAACTACCTCTCACTTGGATGACTGGACCAACCCCATGATCCTTATACTATATATTCCATGTCATATACCATGCTCTTAAAACACCTCCCATGCCTATGTATCTAATAAAAACATTATATCCCTGTTTCTGAGGCCCCTACTCCATCTCATCCTCTTCCGAATATTTCTAGATGTATTTTCTCATCCTTGAAGCTTTCAACCACCAAAGCATGATCAATTACCCTAACATAAGTCAGAATGAACAAATGGATAAGGATTTCTTGAATTTCCTTACATATACCTATATTAGAGGTGAAATTGATGATTTAATGATCTTGAACCATATCTATCGAGTACCTATAAATGTTGGTGAACCTTGATGAATAATTAGTTACACTAATTCTGTACTACTAGGCATAAATAAACATCTGTATACACATAGTTCTTATCATAACTAATGAGAAATTATATGTACAGAGGTGTTCTAACTCTGTCCATGAAAGACACAACTCATTATATTTATTGATCACCAAACTCCACCATCAACCCTTGGTTCCATGTTGATGGATTACCGTCAGGACCTCCATCTAATTTCTTGGAGGTCTTGAATAGATAGAAAAGATAGACAAACACCTCAAGAAAGTCCTCATCTACCAATTTTTCAGGCTCAAATCAAATCCTAAGGGTAATCTATCACTGAAACTCATCAATCGTTCTTATCTTGCATGTCTCATCTGCTGGTACTGCTTGTACCACATTATTCACTACAAGTGGTAGTATGGTTATTGCACCACATGGTGGTATAATCTAGGTAAATTGTCCTTATATTGAAGCCTCATTACATAGGGGATATTATAAGGATGGCGATACTTATTCGTAGCTGGTAAGTGTCTCAGAGGAAGCGTGAAACATAAAATATGTTTCATAGTCAATGATTATATCTTGAGTGTTGACTTAATAATCACATGGAATCCAGAGCCCATTAATATAGGATTAAAGTAACATTATTTTTGTAGAAACCATTTTTTCGTGTTATATTTTGAATGGACGGCTGTAAATGTAATTATGTATGAAGATGTTTGATACCGCACAAACACTGGAGTCCCCATCCTAAAATCTAATCTCGAAACACTTAACAGTGTTTCCCCCAAACGGATATCATAGATTCTCACTATTAATATAGAACCAACCACTTCCCAAACAACACCACAATGACCTGTACTATTTGTTTCCACACAGTGATTACCAAATCCAACCTCCAACGGGATAGAGGATAGTCACTACTACAAAGTAAAAATATCAATATATTGGTCAGTGTTTCCTATATACATTTACATGTGCACACATCTCCCAGACCACAATATGGTGATATGTAAAAACCACTAATTATAAAATTAATGTATACAACTATTTCCCAAAACATGATTATTAAATGATTTAATTTATTGTAAACATGTCTATAATAATATACCACAAAAAAAATATTCTACAACGAAAAGTCTAACAATTTTGAAAAGATACAGTGATTTATGTCTATAGCTGATGGAACACACCTCAGTCTACCAAATCACACAAAGTAATGTATGTTCTTTTTCTATCAGGGAATTAACCAAAATATTGATCATTTTCAGAAGAGATGACATATGTTATAATATCACGTGGAGGTGTGAGTATAAATAGAATAAGTCGAACACCCCAAAAGCACAACTAAATACTAAAATGGAATGTACAATCTTATGTACATAATTGTATTTCCCAAGAACATATAAGAATAATATTCAAATATACTAAAATGAAGGCTCACATACTATAACTAATCTAAAACCATATTATACTACCACTTGGAATTCATCCGGATGATTATATGATGTAGTCATCTTGAAGAATAAACTCTATAGTTTTATAGCAATGATAATGTTTATCCAAGAGGTACTGCTTATCTGGTACCAGCATGAAATAGATATAATAATGATCAAAATAATGATATGATAAAATAAATGAAGATCAAATCTATAACCATGGGTCGATACTGATAAATTATTCTAGATTGAATCACCATGTAGGGTATCACTGCCCACATATTTTTTATGATGTCGATACTAGGAATTCCATCGAGGGAACAAAAAATGAATTGATGACCCTGCACTGGGCCTCATGGTGGATTCTAAAAACCCTATCAATGAATTCCTATTGAATGGATTGTAATACTAAAAGTAGGAATTGATTAAATATATTCTTTATAAAAAATAATTAGAATGAACCCAAATGGAAATTTTTAATCATACAGTGGAAAAGATAATCATGTGTAAAGACCCAGAAATTTCAAGGAAATTTTTGTTTCATAAGTACTTTGGAATTTTAAGAGTCTTTGGCTTCTGACGACACTTGATTCCAAAGCCTGGTGTTCCTGGAATAAATTTCCGAATCTTAGCTCGGGTACGTTCAGTAAAAGAGCGAGCGTGTTTTTCTATCTTTTGAACCAGTGATCAGAATTGAAATATAAGGGAACTGATAAACTCATAGTGCCGATACTTTCTTAAGGGGGATTTACCGAAGTTTCTTTTTATGTGGGCTGAGTATTAATATTTGGAAAATTACATTAAAAAAAATAAAATTGGTGTAGCACAATTTTATTTTTAAGGATGGGGGTTATATCCTCCAAAAGAAAGTTATAGGTTGGGACCACACCCACAGAACCTCCCATGAGAGTATATATGTTGGGTGGGGCCACACATGACCTAAACCCTTGAACTTCCCATAACTCTAATAAAACCCACTAAACTCCCTTGTTTAATGTTTACAACTCTACCAATATTTATGAGATCTATTCACCTTCTCCTCTAACTTTTATTCATACCAACTCCTTAATTAATAAATTGAATCCTACAGTTTATTAATTAAGTGTTTGAATTATTGAATTTTAAATGTCTTGTGTTAATAAAATAATAGTAGTAGCTTATTATTTTATTTTGGGGGGGCTTTAGTTGTGTGAAGGGAGAGAGATCTCTTAAGTGAATAGTTTTCTTCTCTGACGAAGAACGAAGACTTTATTAACAAATAATTTTGGTTCCACTAATAACGATGATGCGTCTTCATTTCTCTTCTCCATGATAAGTGAGGAGACACTGCTTCCTCCTCAGTTGCACTCTAAAGTTGTCTATGAATCCTCTCCCTGTGATGCTATCTTTCGCGACTCCCGACGTGTGATATAAATTATAGAGGTATGGGATTATGTTCAAATTTAATGGATTAAAATTATGCCTTTTTCATCATTGAATTACTTTGATTGTCTCGGCCTATTGATATTACTTAACGTGGAGTGCACGGGCCGAACGAAAATGGCAAGACGACCCTCCATTTGATCTGGTTAATTTTTGGAATCTGTGACCTGAATCGGAACACAGAAGAGGTCGTAGGTGCAAGGGCCATTTCCGCACACACAAGGAATGTTGTGGCCAACCGTACTGTAGTGGAGGAAGAACGGTGTCGTTGCACCGTTTTGGGAATGCAGAGTTGTGGCCAGGGCATGGTGCAGCAGAGGAAGATGGCATAGTTGCTCCGGCTGTGTGGAAGAAACCGCGGCCCATTTCGTGGGTGCTTATGTGGAAGGAATGGCCGAACCATAAGCTGGCCGGGTAGAGCAAAGCCGCGGGGCCTGGAGGGCGCCGCACCCGATGAGTCGCGGCCCGCCCGTGCGAGCCCCGTGTGCCAGAAGGCCGTCCCGCTCCAACCGGCCGGTTAGGGAGGGCAGTGCCGCCAGTTCGGGCAGCTGGTACCCCCCGGACCACTCGGCCTTCGAGCTGAGCCTCTCGACCAGCAGTTCGAGCCATCCGGGCCGCAGCAAGCCAGGCCGCGCTGGGCTGGGCCGGGTCACGCCATTCCAGGCCGGGCCAGCCCCGCCGTGCCGGGTGGCACCACATCGGGTCAGGCCGCACCCTCTTCGGTCTGGGCTGCACCATCTTCTAGTCACGCAGCACCCCTCAGGACGGGCCTTGCGAATCTTCAGGTCGGTCCGACACCTCAACCTGCTTGGACCCACCAAAACTGGTTGACCCGACCAACCAGCCCACTGGGATTAACGGGTCGTGCCCGTTATTCACTTAAACATGAATAATTTAAAGACCACATGTCTGATCGATGTGACATCTATGGAACTGGGATACTTTCAACAAGGAAATCCTTTTGCGATACTCTAATTGTGTTTTGGGCATCATTGGAAATCAACAGTGTTTGGAAGGAGTATATTTCCAACCAGGACCCTGGAACAGAAAAGCCAATATCTCTAAGACTGGGTGACCAATTGATGTACCGTATATCGTGTTGGGTTCCTTTTGACGAGATGGATCGTCAGGATACATCAACTTAGGACTTCATGAAAGTTGATGTATCGACCCCATAGCTGAGGAGCAGACCCTCCTGGAATTGAGTACGCTATGTGTGGGAACCCTATAGCTGGCTGCGACTGGAACGACTACCATGTTGGGATCCTCAGTGGGTTCGACGACGAAGACGACTGTACTTGGATCCTACGTGGGTTCAACAGCGAGGACGACTGTACTTGGATCCTCTATGGGTTTGGTAGTGATGATGACTATACATGGATCCTACGTGGGTTCAGTAGCGATTGTTACTGTACTTGGATCCTTCGTGGGTTCTGCAGCGACGACTTCTGTACTTGGATCCTACTTGGGTTTGGAAGAGAAGATGATTTAGAGGCAACATCTAATCATCTCCACCCCACTTTGTGAGTAGTATACATGTGTGAGATAAATATTGCCTTTCAATCATTATCCTTGATGTGGTTGCCATTTTTCCTATGTGGATCAGATTGTGCTTGGGCACGAAAGTTGGAGCCGAAATGAGATTCATGACTTAGGTATATGTTTTAGGCATATACCTAAGTATTATTGGTTGATACTTCGTGATTGTATTTTTCCTATGTTGTTTATCCTTCATGAATTCTGGGAGACCTTCAGGGGTCTCAGTGTCCCTAATGAGTATCGTTATACTCACCCCTGTATGAGTTATGCCCGCACTACGTTGTGTTGGATGTAGATGAAGGATTGCAGTGACTGAGGTGGAGGCTTGTGGAGCTAGACGGTACCTATAGGTGTACCACTTGGTGAGATGTACACGGAGATGATAGCCAGAAACAAATAGCTATGGAGACCATATGTACCAACCTTTCAGGTGGGATATCTGGAGGACGACTCAGTGGTTGCTGCTTTAATTACTACTGTTTTACTTTCTTTTCAGATGTACTACACTTTCAGTTGGGTTTGTATACTGGGCCATTTACTTTTCAGCACTTACTTTTTTTACTCAGTTTACTTAGTTCTTACTTCAGTTGTGTACTCTATTGTGTTTGTTTACTTTTATAAAGGCAATGCCTTCTCTTTTTTTCGGATTTACGCCTTTGGTGCTAGTAGCCAGTCTCTAGCCTGTGGAAGGTGGGATTGGGGTAGTCACCGCACATTCCTCGAGGATGGGTTGTGACAAATTGGTGTAAGAGGAGTCGGTTCAACTTCAGAACTCATGACTGTGATCATTCTTTTCTTTGCTGAAATTATGTTAACAATATTGAGTGTGGTTTTCAGTCCAAGGAGTCCAGTGTTGGTGTGGTGGCTTAGGTATCCATACACCAGGACCCTGACCTATGATTTACGACTCGGTGCATGAAAACACAGATTGCATGTTTGTTTCAAATGTTTTATTTGTGATTAATTTGTGTCAACTCACCAGGTATACTGTTTGACCATGGAGGACCTTATTTTTTTCAGGATGGCCCCACGAAGGTAGTTTGCTTGTGTTCCGAGCTACATGCGAGATGGCAGCCCACTGAGCGACGAGTCCTCGGTGTAGGGCCCCGTTATAGTGGAGGCACCAGTGGCACCACTACCTGCAGAGTCACCGATGCCACAAGCCCTAGTAGAAGAGAGTGCACGCCGCCTGAGTGCATTGCACGAGTTTCAGTGATAGTGGATACACAGGTTTTGTGGAGAAACAGACCCTCGGTAAGCCAAGGATTGGATAGAGGATATCTTCAGAGCCATCAGATTGGTAGGGACACAAAAATACCTTATGGTTATCCTTGCCACGAGCCTCCTGCACGCAGAAGAATGTAGATGGTGGAGCCTGATTGTCCAGGTTCACGACGAGGCATCACTACTTTGGACGGACTTCGAGACCCTCTTCTTCTCAGAGTTTCTTCCAGTCACCCTCTGATCGGTGCGCATCCATGAGTTGCTACATCTGCGGCAGGGCATCGTGACAGTAGCCCAGTACTCAGTGAGATTTAATGGCCTCTCACACTACTCCATGGACATATTACAAGATAGCTTCTTCTGGGACCGGACCATCGAGCTGGGACTGAGGCATGAGATCAGGGCATTGATGGTCTCCCTTAGCATTCTGATGTTGACAAAAGTATTGGAGTGAGCCCTTCATGTGGAGAGCCTCCATGCTGAGCCGATGCCAGCAGTGAGACCCACCACAGGGCGACAAGTAGTGGAGTCTTCTGCAGTAGACAGTAGAAAAATGTTCCATAGGTCCATTAAGAACATGCCATCTAGTGGGTGACCTCAGGATACTTGTTCAGATTGCGGGGCACACGAAGCATAGTCATCCATACGAGGGGCATTTAGTTCTATGCATGCGGAGGGCAGAGCCAAGCAGCGGGTAGTGGAAGACGCTTCAAGGTAGTGGATGGAAATCCCAAGCAGAGGTAGAAGTTCATCCTTGGAGGTCCGCAGGGAGAAGGCAGACGAGGCAGAGGAGCAGGCCGAGCAGTGGGAGGTGGACGACGCTTCGAGGCTCAACCACCACCATCGCATGGAGGACCACCCCAACCATAGGGAGCTGGCAGAATGGGGCAGGCATAGCTCCAGGACGTCAAGGCCTATGACCACAGCACACCTGAGATGATTGGAAGTACTATCTGTGAATACTCCACCCTTTTTGCAGTTCTTATTGAAACTGGAGTGAGTCATTATTTTATTACTTCTGCCCTTGTTCAGAGCACAGAGATTCCGACAGAGCTGTTGAATCAATTCTTATGGCTAAAGACTCTTACGGGAGCAGAATCAATGATTACGAACTAGTTCCAGTAGTGTGACCTTACTCTAAGAGATGAGAGCTTCACCTGGAATCTTCTTGTAGCGGCGTCAAGGCTATAAGACATCATCTTGGGTATTGATTGGTTATCTACAGTCCATGCCCTGATCAACTGTATTAGGCACAAAGTGTGGTGTGTTCGCACAAATTGGAGCAGGTCCACCTTCACCAGCGAGAAGGGAGCCATTGCAGTGAAGGATGGATTTACGCATATGAGAAGGCAACTGATCACACATCAGTTGACTAGTCTCATCCTCTTAGCGGTTGATGTGCGGAGTCTGAGTTTTCTTGTTGAGTTCGACAGTATGCAGATGTTTTTAATGACGACATTCTCGGACTACCTCTTCACAGAGAGTTATATTTCTACATTTACATGTACCTTGAGACAACACCGATATCTACTCCAGCATATCGAATGGCACCCACAGAGATTTGTGAGATGTGGGTACAACTAGAGGTCTTGTTGGGAAAGGGATCCATTCGACCTAGTCTTTCACCCTGGCCTTCTCCAATTTTATTCACCAAGAAGGCGGATGGGAGCTTACGACTATGTGTCGACTACCGTCGCCAAAACCAAGTGACCGTAAATAACAAGTACCCACTCATGAGGATTGATGACCTCTATGATCAGCTTAAAAGAGAACGATGGTTCTTGAAGATAGACCTTAGATCAGGCTATCACCAGCTCAGATTTCGAGATGAGGATGTACACATGAAGGCCTTCAGGTGTCGGTATGGCCACTATGAGTTCTTTGTTATTCCCTTCGACGTAACCAATGCACCAGCATTGTTCATGAGTATCATTAACAAGATCATCTAGCCTTACCTCGATAGATTTATCATAGTCTTTTTCGATGATTTATTGATCTACCTGACCACTGAGGGGAGAAGGCCTACCATTTATGGGTTTTACTAGATACACTCCGATAGAAACAACATTATTGTAATATCTCGATGTGAAAGTTCTAAATTCAACAGTTTCACTTTTCGGGGCACGTCATCTTGGAGTTGGGAGTAGTGGTGGATCATGTGAAGATCGGGGCATTAATTCTTGGAAGCCACCCAGGAGCGTAACAGATGTGCGGAGTTTCTTAGGTCTGGATGGGTACTATCAGAGATTTTTTTTAGACTTATCCAGAGTTGCAGCACCACTTTCAGCTTTGAGGAAGAAGGGTAAACCCATCTTGTGGTCAGATAGATGCCAGCAGAACTTCCAGGAGCTGAGACAGAGATTGACCAGTGAAACCATCTTGAGGCTACCAGAGGAGGGTGTAGCGTAAATAGTTTACTGTGAAGAATCAAGGACCAGACTCAGGTGTATCCTGATTTAGGAGCGATTAGTGATCTCTAACAGTTCACGTCAGTTGAGGTAGCATGAGAAGAACATCGCTACCCACGACCTAGACTTAGCAGATGTGGTCTTCACCCTGACAATGTGGTGGCACTATTTGATGGAATAGCACTTTACAGTCTACTCTGATCACCATAGTCTCAGGTACATCTTCTCACAGAAGGACCTGAACTTGAGACATTGGTTATTGCTCGAGTTCCTCCAGTACTATGACATTGAAATAGTTTACACACCTGTGATGGGGAATGTAGTATATGATTCTCTAAGCAATAGATCGGGCATTCACCTACATGGATAGGCGACTGAGTAGTTATCCACTTTGTAGATATCCTTCCAGGATAAAAATGGGGCTTCCTTTCTACAGTCCCTCACAGTCACTCCTCCACAACTTCAGTGGGTCAGAGAGGCACAGTGTGGGGATGTTGACTGTGAGACACGACATGCTCAGATTTCCACAGGGTAGGAGACTGATGGATTTTCTAAACGAGGAGAGAATGTCATCCACTTATGGGGGCGTACCATGGTACCAGTTTCACTGTAGGAGGACGTGATGAGGGGGTTTCACACATCCCCTCTAGAGGTACTTCGTAGAGTGGCGAAGATGTACCGGGACCTCAGACAACAGCACTGGTCGCTATGTATGAAGAAGGCTATAGCAGAGTTCGTTTCATGATGCCTCACTTTCCAGCAATTGAAGGCAGAGGACCATGTACCAACAGGCTTGGTACAACCCATAGAGGTTACAGAGTGGAAGCAGGATAGGATATCCATGGATTTCCTAATGGGGCTTCCCCATACTTTCAGTGGACATGACTCCATCTAGGTGATCATATACTGACTCACCATGTCGGCCCACATCCTTCTGATCTAAGAGCAGGGATCATGCAATGAGGTTGGGGCACCTCCAAATTCAGGAGATCGTACAACTTCATGGTGTGCCATCATTTATCATCTCTGATGGAGATTCTCGCATTACTCTCGACTTTGAAAGGGGTTTCAAAAGGAATTTGGGACACTGCTACACCTATGCACTGCCTTTCATCCTCAGACGGATGGCCAGATAGGGAGGACCATTCAGAATCTCGAGGACATGCTCTACGCATGTGTCCTTGACTTTGGTCACAGATGGGAGGATCACCTACACTTGGTGGTGTTTGGGTAAAACAATAGAAACCACTCCACCATTAGGATGTCTCTATATGATGAACTATACTGCTGACCATTCAGATAACCTATGTGCTGGACTGACCCTAGGGACTCAACACTTGTAGGACTAGAGATGGTTCAAGCTATGACATAGAAGGTGTAGATCATCCAGGAGCAGATGAGGACTGCACAGAGTAGAAAAATGTCTTATGCTGATAAGAGTCAAGGACCACTAGGGTTAGAGGATGGTGACCACAGTTTCTTAAAAGTCTCACCTCGATGTGGATTATAGAGATTTGGCCAGGGTGGAAAGTTATCTCCACGCTTCATTGGGACATCCCAAGTCCTCATTAGATTAGGCGAGGTGGATTACCACATGGACCTTCCCCCTCAGTTGCATCGGGAGCACGACGTCTTCCACATATCTTAGCTGAGGAGATACGTTCATGACCCGACCCACATCATTGATCGTGGGGAGATAGACATCGATGAAAGGGCTACATTCACAGAGGTCCTGGTGGAGATCGAGGATCGACATGAGTGGGTCCTACGTGGAGGGTGGATTCATCTGGTGTCCATTCTTTAGCAGCACGGGAACCTCTAGGAGAGCACATGGGAGCAGGAGGCTCCGATGCATGCTCAGTACCCTTATTTGTTTCCCTATTTTATGTTGTAGCCTTATGGGGACTTAAATCCTTGAGGTGGGAGTAATGTAAATACCCCAAAATTTTAAGGATTTTTTTTAAATACTTTGGAATTTTACGAGTCTTTTGTTTCTGATGACAATTGATTCAGAGGCCTTGTGTGCTCGGAATAAATTTCTGATGTTTATCTTTGGTACGCTCAGTAAACGAGTGAGTATTTTTTTCTATCTTTTTGAACCTGTGCTTGGAATTGGAATCTGAGGGCACCGATGAACTCACATTACCTGTAATTTCTTGAAGGGACCTTTACCAAAGATGCGTTTTATGCGTGATGAGTATTAATATTTGGGGAATTATATTAAAATAAATAAAATTGGTGTAGCACAATTTTATTTCTAATCATGGTGTTTATATCCTCTGAAATGGAGTTAGAGGTGGGGCCCACACCCAAACAACCTCCCATGATAGGATATTTTTTTGGGTGGGGCCCACATGTGACCTAAACACTTGAACATCCCATAACTCTCATAAACCCCATTATACTCCCTTTTTTAATGTTGACAACTCTCGTAATATTTATGAGATCTCTTCACCTTATTCTCTCCATTTAATTCATTCCAATGCCTTAATTAATAAATTGAATCCTCCAATTTATTAATTAAGTGTTTGAATGTTTGAATTTTAAATGGATCGTGTTAATAAAATAATTGGAGTAGCTTATTATTATTTGGGGGGGGGGGATTTCCTTGTGTGAAGGGAGAGAGAGAGCTATTGAGAGAATAATTTTCTTCTCCGATGAAGAACGAAGACTTCTTGAATGAAGAATGCTGGTTCCACAAAGAAGGATACCACACCTTCTTTTCTCTTCTCCATGATAAGTGAGGAGACGCCAATTCCTCATAGGATACACTCCGACATCATTTACAAATCATCTCCATGCAACACCATCTTCCGCAACGCCTGACATGCGATGTCAATTATCGAAGTAGGGGATTATTTTCAATTTTAATGGATTAAAATTGTGAATACTTTGATGATGTATAACTTTTATTGTCTCGTCCTATTTATATAGATTAACGCAGAGGGCGTGGGCCGAACGAACACGACCCGATGACCCTCCATTTGATATTTTTTATGTTTTGAATCGGCAACCGGAAGTAGAATGCAGAAGAGGCTGGAAGCACAAGGGCCGTCATCGCACTGGAAAAGAAAGTTGCGGCCAAGTGGGCCACTTTAGAGGAAGCACGATGTCGTTGTGCCATGATAGGAATGCAGATATGCGGCCAGGGTAGGCCGTGGTGGAGGAAGTCGGTGTTGTCATGCTGTCTGTGCGGATGGAACCGTGCCCGCTTCACGGGCCTCATCAGTGGAATGACCGGATGGCCCGTTGGCCGGGCGAGCGGAGCAAAGCCACAGCGCCAGGAGGGCGGCCTTCCGGACGCGTCCCGGCCCGCCCATGCGGGCCGCTTGTGCCATAAAGAAGGACGACTCTATCCATCCAATTAGGTAGGGCAGCCCCGCTTGGCGCTGCTGGTTCGGGAAGCCGGGGTGTCGTGCCCTCCCCCCCCCGGTCAGTTCAGCCTTCGGGCCGCGCCCTGCAGGGCCGGGTCGCGCCACTTTGGGCCGGGTCACGCCTTCTTCGGGCTGGTACGGGCCCTCTTCGGTCTGGGCCGCTCCCCTCAGACAGGGCCCCGTGAATCTTCGGGCCGGTCTGACACCCCAACCGGGATGGATCCGCCAAAACTGGGTGACCCGACCCACCAGCCCACTAGGCTTAACGGGTCGTTCCTGTTATGCACTTAAACGTTAATAACATAAAGACCGTGCGTCCGATCAACATGCCATATGCGGAACTGGGATCCTTTCAATGAGGCGGTCCTTTTGCGATACTCTAAGTGAGTTTTGGGAATCATTGGAAAACTTGCGGGTTCATAACGAGTATATTTCCAACCAGGACCCTAGAACAGAAAAGCCAATATCTCTCAGACCGTGCGTCAGATTGACGCGTCGTCAATCACGTTGGGTTCCTTTTAACAAGACGAAACTTATCGATACATAAACTTAGGAATTATTGATAGTTGATGTATCGACCCCTTACTCGAAGAGCGGACCCTCCTGGGATCGAGTACGATGTGTGCGGGAACCCTAGAGCTGGCTGCGACTACGATGACTATGGTGCTGGTATCCTTCGTGGGTTAGACGATGAAGAAGACTATACTTGGATATGATGTGGGTTCGAGAATGAGGAAGACATTATTTGGATCCTCTGTGGGTTCGACAATGATGATGATTATACTTGCATCCTACGTGGATTCGACAGTGATGGTTATTGTAATTCGATCCTACATGGGTTCGGCAATGATGACTTCTGTACTTGGATCCTACGTGAGTTTGGTAGAGGAGATGATTCAGAGGCTACATATAATCATATATGCCCCACATCATGAGTAGTATACTTGTGTCAGTTGAGTCTTGTCTTAAAATAATTATCATTGATATGATCGACTTCTTTTCGATGTGGATCAGATAGTTCTTGGGCTAGAAAGCTGGATCCGAACAGAGATTGATGACTTAGGTATATGTATAGGCATATACCTAAGTATAGTAGGTTGATACTTAATGTTTTTATTTTATTTTGTGGTTTATCCTTCGTGGATTCTAAGAGTCCTTCTGGAGTCTCGGGGTCCCTACTAAGTGTCTTTATACTCACCCCTGCACAGGCTATACCCTCACTACGTTGTGTTGGATGCAAGCCGGCAGACATCACTGACTGAGGTGGAGCCTTGTGGAGCCGTATGGTACCGGGAGGTGGACCACATGGCAGGATGTACATGGAGTGGATAGCTGGACCCGAAGAGCTAAGGGGACCATATGTACCCACCCTTCTAGATAGATAGCTGGAGGACGACTCAGTGGTTGCTTCTTTACTTACTACGGTGCTACTTTCCTTTCAGTTTTACTAGACATTCAATTGGGTTTGTATACATTCAAATTTACTTTTAAGCACTTAATTTTGTACTTAGTTTACTTAGTGCTTACGTTAGTTGTGTACTCTTTTGTGTTTGTTTACTTTTATAAAGGAGATTCCTTCCCTTTATCTGGATTTATGCCTTTGGTGCTAGTCACCAGCCCCTGGCCTACAGAAGGCAGGATTGGGGTAGTCACGACACGGGCCCTGAGGATGGGTTGTGACATCATGACTTGAGGAAAATGGGTATAAAGTTTATATTAGGTTCACATATTGTGTCCCTTGATCCCGAGTACTGCCTATGTAAAATGTTTGGTGTCATTTTACACCTTGTAGTGTAGAATATGGGTACACACACTACAGTAAGGGTTACACACTATGTCATTCCATTGGTGGTCCACCCCTGTGCTCAGGCCATCTACCAGTGCACTATGTCGTCCCATGCATGCTTTCCCGTTTACCAGTACACGAGGTGCCCCATGTACTCGATCTAACCGCGCCATGTGGGAGAGTACACGCTATATAGGAAACCAATGTACTCCACCCTGTGATTATGTACTTCCCATTTACATATCTAGTTGTGCAATTATGGACACACATCATATATTTGAAACTACACATCATGTGTATCATGTTTTCTAGAATCCTATCTTGTTCCTCTACACACCTCAACTGATTTTCTATATCTTCTTCCCATGGTAAATTCACCATGAAACATGATATCAAAGGTAATTTCACCCTGATAGAACCAAATTGATGGGTTTTAGACCTTTACTCATCATTGAAATACGCTTTAATTCGTCCCAATACAGATCAAGTAAAGAACAAGTTCTTCCAAATCAGATCGATCCAATTTCCTTAATCAATGTCTCACACATGTTTTGACATCCTGATGCTATATCTTCCATTTCAGATCATTATGCTAAGAATCGAATGCACAATTATTGATTGATCAATTTTTGGGGAAGAGTGAAGAACGATCATCTAGAACACATGAAATCAGGGGGGAAAAGGAATACGAAACAATACTAAGGAACAAACCATGGTTGTTGTTCATTCCAAACTAGATCAACTACTATATGAACAATGAACAAATCAAAAAAAACTTTATATCAAAATCATTATAATCACCACAAATATCACCCCATCCTGCATGTACGATCGATATGCGGGCTCATTTGTCTACGGAATAGTCTATGTTTATCATTGGATTCTAGAATTAGAATGACGAATATAAATAACACATCATTATTACATTAGGATCGATCTTAGATGATGATCTATCAGCATATCATCGTTGTTGGTGAGATATATGTTGAACGACTTTAGAATATCTCTGATTCTATGTTTTTTCATTTCATTCCAAGAGGATACTTCATTTATCTCTCTCTAGGGACTCTAGTGGATTCCAGGGATAAAATCCTAAACCTGATTCTCAACCAAAGGATTTATTTTAAATAAAACTGGAATTATATCAACAAAAAAATTAATTTTTTATCAATACATTTTATTCATTTAAAACATCTGTGACAAATTTTGATAATAGACCCGTGCCCAACATTTTTAGGCTTCACATAGGATAAAGATGTTGTTCTGAATTTAGTAGTGTCCCTGGATTTCTAATATGATCACCATATCAGATTTTTTTCAGTTTTTTCGAAAAATCTGCATGCGCATGGTATATAATATTTTCATATTTTCCGATCAATTATTCTAGGCACATAGGTCCTCGTAATCACTTGTCTTCTTTATGCCTGGAGTCAAATTTAATCAATATAACAATTGAAAATAATACATGGAAAATCCAAAATAAACAAAATTTACACATTTTAACCCATATAATTTTAGTTCCATCTCATTTAAGTCATTCAAACTATTAACATGGAAACAGACTCATGAAAAAATGGTACTAATCTTAAAAAAAGTAAAATAGAATATATATATTTTTTATTTATAAAAATTTATTTGCTTTCAAAAAATTCAATTTCATTAAGATTAATATTTTATAAAATTAATCCGTAATATTTTATGAAACCTTATTTTTTACAAAAAATCATTTCTATTATGAATGAAATTCTTCATATTATAGTATTGTGTCTTGTTAAATGGATGTGTTTAGATTAAATGTTATCATAAGGAACTTGTTAAACTTTAAAAAAAATACAAAATATAATTTTATTTTTAAGAAACTTGAAAAGTGTATTCTATTTTCATAATAATTGATTCCTCTACTATTTACAAAAAAATAAACAATTTTAAAAAATGTTAAAAAAATATAATTCTCTTGTATTTTTCAATTAATGTTTTAGAAAATATATATTTTTGTAAATAAAATTATAAATTTTTATATTATGATTTCAAATAAATCCATATAATATGAAAATATAAATTTATTAAGAATGAAACTATTACCTTTTTTAATTTTTTTTAAATTACAATAATTAATATTTTAATATAAAAAATAATTAAGGTATAATAGTAAGTTTTGGATTGTTTTACTATTTACAATACATTAGTTATTACTATTTTCCATAGATAAAAACAGAATTTATCACTCAATTAGGTGTGTGAACAATCCCCTCCACATTACGATGTGAATCATTTTACATCACCAGCTCTCATTCCCCATTATAATGTTGTGTTTATAATATATATTAAATATCTATAATGTAACAATAATTCAACTGTGGTAAAATAAAATATACATCATTTTATTTAGGACATTATAAATGAATGTTTTTTCTTGTGTACATATCGAAAACTATCTCCTATTGTGATATATTTAATTTTAAATATCCCCATTTTATGGAGGGTTCATTAATTTCTTGTAATGAATATATATAATAATTTATAATTAAATATGAAATACTAAATTTTATAGTATGACTATTGAATTACATTTGTTTCTCATTCTAGTGTTATAAGATGCACTTGTTTATGTCGATTTTATGCCCTAAGTGACTAATAATATATATTTTATAAAATTAATGATCTAGGAATGTTATATAATATAATTTTCCCATAAATATATATAATTAAACTAGTATCATTTTGGGGATTATGTAATGTTGATAAATGTAAAATTATAAGATGTTCCAAACCATAACATGGTTGAAAATTGAAATATTTTTATCTAAGAAAAATGATTTTAACAACAAATTACTATTAAATTGTTAATAATATGTTATAAAAAACATATATTATATTATAAGTGTGAATATAGTTCTTAAATATAATTATAATAATATTAAATTATTTATTCAAGATTTTATATAATATGTGAATCATGTTATACATTTGGTAACTGTTTTATATCAAAATATCTCTTTAAACCATTATTTTTGTTTCAATATTATTATGATGAAATTATATTATAAATATCTAAAAAATATTATATATTTTTATCTTATATTTTGATTTATAAAGATTAATTGTTTTAGTTTAATTTTAATCTATCTATGATCTTATAATTATGGAGGAATTATTGTAAGGAAAATAGACATTTTTTTATATTAGGTTCCGAAACATTATCTACGATGTATATATTTTATATTAATGTTTTCAAAAATACCTCCACTATTTATAAATGAATTATAAATTTCATTTTATATCATATTTATTTTTTAAAATAAATTAAAATTTTTATTCTATTCTGAAACATGGTACTCTTTACAAAATGTGTGATCAATATCAGGTTTTTTTGTATATACCTCATAAATTAATTTTCATCCAATCATGGACACCCCATGATTTGATACCACTATTATGATGTAACATGGTTCATTTAATGGAAAATTAGTTTTTTATATGTTTGATATTTTTATATTATTATTAAATTATTTCAAAATTAAAATAATACATTCATAAATAAATATTATTTAGAAATTTAAAAGTAATTTTTCATCTACAATAAAATAATTGGTTGTTATATTTTCCATAATGTGGATACTATCCTAAAATTTCATACATGTTATTTCTATTGATTTTTTATGATTAGGATGATAAAATAATGATAAATCCCATTTTCCCTATAGTTATTATATGAATAAATGATAAATTATTCATGATATATTGGTATTCTTATTAATTAATTTTGTTTATGTGATCTGTGGGAACATTTTTTCACTCTCATTTATCTGGAAAATATTTTCATTTTTGAGCCAAAATGTAGAATGGATATAATGGTACCTTGGTGGTCATCCAAATACCAATGCTAGTAAATTGGGGGTTGTCCAATGTGTAACATGGGATAAATGTATTAGTGGGTATCCAAAACACTTGACTTATATGATTTTAATGAGGCCACAGTTTATACCCCAATTTTATGAATGTACTAATGCCAATTCATATAAATCATTTTACATGTTATTTGATTACTTCTATAAATAATGCATTATAAACATACAATATTTATTCCATGACACATGAATATTATATTTACATATTTTCATAAAATTCTAAATGATTAGATAATTATTTATAAAGGTGATTATGATGTTATAAAAATAATAATTGAAGGATATAAATAGTTTTTACCATTTTTTATAATGTCATCACAACATTTGTTGGATTTAATTTTATATGACATAGGCTGAAATGTTTTATGTATGATTTAACTTAGTAGGTGATACTTGAAGATAAATTATTATGAAAATATGTTGATTTTTAATGTATAATATTTTCATGAATACATGTTTCTAAAAAAAATAAACTAATAAGGGTATTGAATGTGTCATAATTTATAGTAGTTAATATTATTATATTGATATATAATAAATATTTATGGGTTTTCTGGGGTGCTTTATATTGTATCGAAGAATGTTTTTGTTTTTTTTGGAACATGAATGATTAAACTATAGTGACAATCCTTCAAATCACCCAATGCAAAAGAGAAAATATTTTTTCATTATAAATAATTGCATGTTATTTAAATCAAAAAAATAACTTTCTAGGTATATGAAAGTGGATGCATCTCATTCATTTATTCACATAGGTGTAACAACATGTTAAGGTTGTGCTGGGTATTACCTCATTCTTCATTAGCCTAGGATGTGTGTCACTAATACTCTATTAATGGATATACACTAACATGGGACATTCTTATGATAATTCACATTTAATTATCAACCATAACAAATGATTTTAATATATTATAACCTTTGGGGAAATATGATTTACTTTATATGTCATTGATCGAAGTAAATATCTATGATTTATACCTCTTGAAATTTATTTTACAGATTATATGGTTTATAACTATTATTATTATTTCTTAAATTATTATTATTTAGTTTAATTGAATGGATAAAACCATATAGAACCATGTAACTATTGAATGTGATGTATAAAAGAATGATTCCCCCCTAATGAACTGAATTTTATAAGATTTTTAATGAAAAAAATCATTGTTATTATTTTATAAAATTCCCAAACCATGAATCAAGTTTATATTATATTTGAGAAATGGAAATAATAACGTATTGTTCTGCCCTCTATGTGGTAACATTAATCTTTTTTTACTAGTTCCACTGATCGAATAATTGAAGAGGAATGGATCTATACCAGTGAAAAGTTATTACCCAATCCCAAATTATCAATACAAGAAGAGTATAATTCATCTTTCTATTAATTTCGGTGATGAAGAAATATGGTTTAATATTATAAAAAACACGAGGAATAATGATGAAATTGACTCTACGGAGGGGGATGAGTATAACATGTTTTATTTAAAAAAATTATATAAAAAAATCTTCATATGAAAATGGAGAAAGAATCACTTGATCTAAAGTTGATGTATAATGAATTCAGTAGTACCAATAAATAACAGATTACATTAAATTCATTTTATATATTTTTAATTATCAATACACATAAACTAATGATTTGTCAAATATAAAATGCGGTAAAAAATGTAACTAAAGATATAAATACTTATAATACTTTAGTGGCTATGAAGTAATACATTAACATTCTATCAATGTAAAAAAAGGAGATAAGTTTCAGTATAAAATCTCATAGTTTTGATTAGAAACGAAGATTATAATGTAAATTAAATTGTAATAATTAATACCATAGATGGATGAATATGAGTGTTCATATAGTCTAGATGTGTGGATAGATACATGGGGGACATTTTTAAAAAGGGAATCATTAATTTTATTGGTATTGAAGTGAAATTCATTAGGAAATAAAATTTGAATGTGATTATAAATACTTTACTAAGTATAAAATGGATATGAAGCTCAATAGAATACACCACCCACAATAAAATGTTTCATGTGTATGTTTTAATGGAATTTTTCTTACTAGAAGATGAATTTGACGATCAATGATGATGATTGATGTCCAAGACATGTTAATCCATATGAAAAAATGGAAGCCTCCACAGATCACTATTTTTGATATGGGTAACACGAATAATGTGTTGAATAATAAACTTAACAATAACTATAGAACATCTAATTAATTATTATTATTATTGGATATATGAAATCTTTTAGATGTAAATAATTTTTTATGTGGGAAAAATTACCCCATCATCAATTAGATGTTGAATTAGCTATAGAAACTACATAAGGTAATATGAATTCAATTGAGGTCAATGATTGTTATCTAATTATTGTTTTTTGGATGCTGATTCTTGGTAATATCATCATTTCCCTTTAGATGATTTTGTTGTTATTTTTGGAATATATTTGAATTCATTTTATTGAAACCACATCAACTAGAGTGGAAGGGAATTCGGATTTTATATTTTAAATTAACTTATAATTTTCTATCCATATATGTATAAATATAGTCATCGTATGAAAATTTCATCAATTTCCTTGAACTTGATTCATATTTAATTGATATTTTCATATCATATGGATGGTAATAAAATCAAAATCGAAGATATTCTTATTGTGTGTCAGTTTATTAATGTCTTTATAGAATCATTTCATATTCTTCCCTAGAATCAAGATGATGAATTTTTAACAAAACTCATATCTATTGAAATAATTATTTAAAATACTTCATACATAATAACCAAAATTTATTTGAAAGAATGAAAGAAAAAAATAGAAAAAATTATTGAAAATGATTCATGTATAATTGTACATCACCCTTGGGATAATATTTTTTTAAAGGTGTATGAATTATTCTCGTGATTCATTTTTTATTAGAAAAATAATAAGATCGTGATCTATTAATAGAATCCATTTCCATGTATTGACAATTTTTTTGTCTAATTAAGAGGTGATAAATATATTTTTATGATTGATCATCGATCATGATATTACCAGTTTAGTTCCAAAAGAGACGAAATACTCAATTTATCTTTCTATATGAGGTATGGACAATATTATTTTATTTTTATTCTATTTGCTCAAATTAATTCCCCATATATCATTATGGATATAATGAATAGAGTGTTTATTTATTACCTTGATCTATATTTGGTTTTATTTATTAATTATATCCTTAAATATTCTATGACTTATGTGGATTATGAAGATCAAATGATGATTATAAAATTAATTCAATGGAAGGATATTATACATCAAATTATTACCACGATTGAATTTTGTGAATTTAATGATTCATTGTTTGTTCATATATTATCACAAAATGGTACATTAACAGATTATCAAAGATAGAAGTAACTGAACACTACCCCAAGATAATTACTAGAATAGAGACACATAGTTTTCATATAATAGATTTATATTTTAAATAATTTTATATTAATTTATAAAATCTATCTAATCAAAAATAAATGTTCAATTAAAATAATGTGTAGTTATATTGGATTGATGAATGTGAAGACACATTTAAGTAACTAAATGTAATCTTGATCAATGTAACTATGGATACACTACAATATTATGGATATGGGGTTCTGATTTAATGTGGTGAATAGAATAATGGGATGGTATGTGATGTTATTAATAATTATCTTATGATATCTTATATTTTAGTGGGTTTATGGTTCTTGATAAAATTTACTTCCTCAAGAGTAAGAGTTAACTGAATTAATTTTTTCTGAAAACTTATAAAGGGATTACTTATAAGGAGAACAATGTGACATATATCAAAATCAATAAGGTTGAAATAATATATTCAATGAGAAATTATTTAATATGCACTAGAAAATAATTTTTTAGTTTACTAATTATTATTATGGATCAGTAAATTACCCTTAGCCAAACAAAACAAGGTGGAATATTATTGATTTTAAATGATCATAGTATAATATAAATTATAAGGATCAAAACATTTCCTATATATATGGATTTTAAATGGATATAAATTGAAATAATTAATTAAGTGGAGAATTGTTATCTTTCAGAATTTAGTTTTAATCAATATATCAATGTGACAATTAAGGATCTGTAGATTGGGTATGTATAGCTGAGAAGGATGTTCAGAAATAATCTTGACTTAAACCACAATTGTGGTGGAATAATATGAATTGAGAAGAGAGTGTGTCCCTCTTCAATGCCATACTAAAATATTCTTCTTTTGTATGAATATCATTGATCATTATTCTGTAATAATCATCAATTTATGAAAATTTAAAGATAATTTAATGAGTATTTCTATGAGATAAAATTCAACGGAAATATTGGAAAATATATATTTTAGGGACTTGTATTATTGTAGTTTTAATCCATGATATAATTTTATTAGATGATGTCACTACCATTAATCATAAAAAAGGACCTGGGGAAAAATTAGTGTGGAGTATGTCATTAGACATCCCAAAACATTTGAAGGACATTATTCTATTTGTGTTGTAGTCAAAAATCTTATAAATTTACTATATATTATTCTTATTAGAGAATATTTATTCGTTAGCTATATTTATAGAATATACATTAAGGAAGAGGTATGATTCAAGGAATAAAAAATTATACAACATATATTTGACATCATATTATTATAATTTACTTTGGTGTAATTTATCAGTATGATATTCATGCAGGGTTGTGTTTTTGTATTTCATACCATCCCCATATAGATGGTCAATATGGGATAACCATTCGGACACTAGAGGATAAGTTAAGATACCATTTTGTAGATTTTAATGGAGTATATGAAAAAATTATTTATTTTTTCAATATTTATTACCTTTTGCACTATTATTATGATGTTTTTAATGAATCACTCTATGGATAAATCTGAATAAATCCAATGGGTTTATATGAAATTGGAGAATGAATGTTGTTGGGACATGATCCAGATGATGAAATGGTATAAATGGTTTCATCCATTGAATAGAAAATCACTGAATTATAGAGTAGATAATATTTTTATGATGATAATTATTAGTGTTATATAGATTTCAAAGTTAATGAAACACAATATTTCAGTTTTATTCATGAAATATTGATAATAGATTTAGTTTAACACCCTGAAACTTTAAAATATGAAAATCATAATCAATAGAGTGTATGACACGCAAACCCAAGAGTATAAAGGACTATATCATCACAAATCATCATGAAAAACTTTCCCATTTTAAATTAATTCAAAGTATTCAATATCTTGTACTTGACACAATATTGAGTTAGCATGAATTGCATGCAACAACCTGATTATTCGATAGCTTTATTTACATGCATGATCATGTTATAATGAATACTATTAAAATTATTTTTTAAATTATATATTATCCCAAAAAAATTAAATGATTATTAGGAATAAGATTAAATACATTATGAAAATATATGATTTAATTCATTAGGTACCAATTTATTATAAATAAAAATTAAAACAAATGAATTTGAAGGAAATTTTGAAATTTGTTTCCGTGCTATGGAAATTTTATCATAATAAATTTATCTTTTAAAAAATAGAAGATGATAGTAATTAATTATATACTTTATATGTTAAATAAATTTTTTTCATTTATTAAATATATTTGGTATGCATTAGATAAAAAATATATAATTTTACACATAAAAAAGATATATTTTTCATAATTAATTTTCACTTTTTAATAGATATATTATTTAATAAATAAATATTGACACTTCATTAAATTATATTTGAAAAATTATAATAATTTTTTAAATATTAATTTCTAAATCATCTTTTGATTTATTTTTGGAATTTTCTTGGTAGTTTAATTTTTATAATAAAAAGTTAAATATATGAAATTTTATTTGAAAACATATCTTTCAACTAAATAATTTATAATGGAAAAATAAATTTTCAATTTTCAATATTGTATCAATATATAAATTATAGATATATATAATTTCACAGACCTCAAAAATCCAATAAATTTTAAAAATCTAGTGTTTGGGGTGTTCTGGGAGGCAATTGTTACTGATTTCATGAGTTATAAAAAAATTTGATTTCTCAAATATTATGTGGTATCGGTAGCTCAACATCGGTGGGTAAATCATCGGTAGGGTGGGTGTTATTATTTATGATGTATATTGTTGTGGAATCAGTTTTTTAGGCTTCGGTAGGTCGGGCGTCAGTAGGTTAGGCATCGGTAGGCTGGACGTCGATAGGTCATGTTTTTGTAGGACCAGTGTTGGTGAAATGTGTCGGCATGTCAGACATCAGTGGGTAATGTAGGAGACTCGTTGTCGGTGGGTTGCATCATTGAATCACTATCACTGATTCATTTTTGGTGACTCGTGTCAGTGAATCAACCATCAGTGTGTCATTATCATTGTTTTTCATAGTTTTTACTATTTCACCTCTTTTAGATTTTATTTGTTTTAAATCGTTACTATATATTATTTATGGGCATTTATAAAAAAGTTACCATGATATTAATTATATCATTAATATCCCAACACACTAGGGATGTTAACATATTCAAAATTCATAATCTATACCATTGTTAGACTTTAATGATCATTAGAAATGTTTCTTTCTGTTGATATAGGATTTGGCTCTTCTAACTTGAGACGTTCTCTTCCCCACCATGTTTCCATTTTTTCTTCGTAGTGCTCCCAAATCCATTCTTCCCCATAGTGTCGTGTGTTATGATATGGCCTTCAGATTTAGGTTCCCCTAGAATTACATGCTCCTCAAGTACCCGTATTTTTGGCAAAGAAATGAGTTACTGATTCACTATTTTTCGAGGTAAGAATTAATTTATATATAATTTAGCAGTGTTTCATGTGGGTTTGGTAAACACATGTCCCTCTGAGAATAATATCGAATACAAATATTAATTAAGTGTATTATAAAGATAAACAAGCATGTTACAATAATGGGTTTCATTTCCTTAGTAATAACTGATGTGCTAAACGATTATTATGGTGTTTTTCTTATTTTATCTGTTATCTTTGATATACACTATGAATTGTTTTGGTCGTATGAATTATTAATATCATGTCAATTGGTGGTCTCAATTTTCACATTGGAATCCTGAATTCTTGTTGTTAATTTTCATTTGAATAGCTGTAAACATGAAAAACATGATTAATAATGTCTATATGATTAATTAAATGTATTTTGTATGATAAAAATTTTTCTGTGATGACCCCAAATTTATCAATATGGAATAAATGAATGAGTGAGTCAAATATGAACACACATAACCTTGATTGGTGAGTTTGTGTGTTGTGTGTGGATATTTTTCAATGTCTTGTGATTCATACGGGTTAGGTGGTAAAACTATTGATAGTGAAATGGCATGTGTGGATGGACTGAGTGTGAAATGGTATGTCAGGTTGAGAAATTTTTTATTATTATGGAATGGAAGAGCTTGTCAAAAAGTGGGAATTCATACGGGTTGTGTTATGGTTGTTTTCCACTGCATGATTGTTCAGTGGGACTGCAACCTCGTTGTGTTTTATTTTATTTTGTGATGTTTTTATTTTCATGTAGTGGGTCTACCGAGGATGCTTCAAGATGGATAATTTTGATGACATATGTCATTACCATGCATAGGAATTTCAAATAGGGTTTCTGGAGACATTTGAGAAGTTTGTGTGGGATATGATGTTACATGTGGTGTGTATTTATTGTTAGATTCCTTAGTAGGGACGGAATAAATAAATAAATGAATTTGATGGGTTTGGGAATTCTGTTTGTGGATGGCTTTGAGTCTATTCATCAGGGTTTTCAGCAAGGGACGTTTTGTGTGGGAAGGATGTTCTCTTGAGAACATATAGGTTAGGATAAGTGTTTGGTACCTATATATAAACATTTAGTTCCATGTTGTTTATACTAGAATCCCACCCTTGTTGGAACCATGTGTTGATTTAACACCCCAAGATTCCACATTATGTTTCCCTTTGAATAATGTAATGGCCTGCATTGTACACAACTTCGAGATTCTAACACACCACAACCAATCAAACTAGCTGTTATGAATAGTAATACCTACATATTGAAATTTTATAATTTCTATCTCTCAAAATTTAATTCATTTTTTGATTCAAAATATTGAAATTATCCTAGGGTGAAATTTTGGTACCTTTCGGATAACTTTCATATTTTGATCAATAGTGAAAATTACTAAATATTAATTAAAAACAACTTTTTTAATCGAAATAATTAATATTGATAAATTAGTAATTTGAGTTCTATTAAATTATATTTATAATATATTTTTACCATTTAATTCAATGTTTGTCATTGGACATAATTTCACAATTAAAATAGACATAAACATGTGTCAATCTTTTGATAGTTATTATCTCTTAAAAACACGGTTTTTGTTTTAACAACTGGAATTAATTTTAAATTAATTTCTTCCAATTATGTGTTTTGAATTTGGAAAAATGTATTCCATATTTTGAATCAGGATGTCCAAAATGTGTAAGTAGGTAATTTTTATTTTTAGACATTTTGAATAATTACTTAGGTAAATATTTTATTTATCATGATTAAAGGGTAAATCCGGTAAATAAGGGTTAACAAATAAAATTATAATAATACTAAATTACCCTAACACGTATCATAACCTTAGTTTTGGATACATGTCCGACCAGGGGAATATTTTGGTTGATTTTGGGTCCCCATGGAGCCACGTGTAAGTGATAATGACACTTTATATTAATTAAGTTAAAATAAATACAAAAATGACATAAGCATATATCTTTTAGAAAAACATTTTTTTACATAAGGTTATATATGTTGGATTTTAGATTATAAATATTCATTAGAAAGATATATATATTTCCTACATAATTATATTATATTTTTATTTTTTAGACAATAAATAATTTAATTTATTTATGACACAATGATGATGCAGTAATTACCATAATAGTGAAAAATTAAAATAATTTATATTATAAATACCCAAATAAATATAATTTGAGACTTTTTATGAATTAAAATAATTTTCTAGGATAATATGACATGTTATGAATGATTTAATTAACTTTTTAGAAGTAATAATTCTGTTATGATTTTTACAAAATCAATTATTGAATAATGTCAAAATTGAAATAAAAGAGTTTTTTAAAAACTATTATATTATTAATTGATATTAAATTCCTAAGAAAAATATAGGGATCGGCCAAGAGACTTATATCATGATATGTGTATCATTAATGGACCACATGGGGGTCAAATGGATGTATATAGTATGTTTATTAACCATATAATATAAAAATACAAAGAGACATTGTAAAAGTGAAACTAATTAACTAAGAGTTAATACTTAAAGATAAGGTTAATATAATACCCCAAACCTGTCTAAATACTATTGGTTGAGTGTTTTTCGACCTAAAATTACCTTAACATTTAAATAATCTACTTTAGAGCCATTAGAAACCGAATATAAATTTATTATAAAAAAATATTTCTAGCTTTTCCAAAGGTGCCCCTCACCCCTCTTATATAAGGGCACTCCCCCTTATCATTAATTAACACCTTAAAAGCCTTTTGGATAGGCCAAACCCTACCCAAATACTCTCTACACTTCCCTCACTTAATCCTAGATGCCTTCCTTTAGTCATAAATCCATCTTAAGGATCCGTTTTGATCAAATCAAAATGAAGAACCCGAAGAAGAGGTAATAATATCACCACACTTTTTCAAGTTCCTTTCTTCCTCCACTTCTTCTTTCTTTGTTATTTATATTCTAAAATAATAACTCCAGTATCATCTATATAATGTGATGTTATTATAAATATGGTACAACCATATTCATTATTCTATCCATCCTTTGAATGGAATGTCACCATTCGTGAATATGTACCGCTTACCGTCTCCATGTCGTGGTGTAATTGCCATTCAATAAATTATTATTTGGATGGGTTTAGTAATGATGTTAAATTAACTAAATAATAAATATAACATTATAATTATTCTGTCTATATGATATACCATCATTTTATATATTATTTTAACATCAAAAGAATGATATTGTCGCTCGTGCGTATGTACAGACTACCGTCTCCACGAACGCGATGACATTCATTCTCCATCATATCCGTTCAAGTATAATTCTCATTTGATGATTATAAATAATGTTTAAGGACTTGATGTGATTCTGGAGATGAATAAGATACAACATATCCATCACAAACATGGCCTTTGTAACAAAGATTATAAAGGAAAACGAGGAAGTTAACAACTGAAATGATGATAGTACTACGATATTATTAACAAATCAATGTTAAAAGATCATATATGATATCATATTAATGAAAATGATTCTTGTATAATTAAATAAAAATTATTTCACCATTATAGATGAGGTTAACCTACCGTCGACCAAGGAATAAGTACAATGTAAGGGGTTTCTTATCTGACTCTTAATTTCATTAGAATTCCATTGTTCACCACTTATTTATTGCATGTGGTGTCTGTGTACTACCAATGATTGTATTCATTGTGTAATATACATTAATTTATCGGTATTTACATCATCATTTTATGATCCTTCTTTCATTGGTGTATGTTTCATAAGTTACTAAATCGATACGGGAATTTGAAATTTCAATTTCCATTTATTCGGCTTTACGCAAACTTCATTGATTATTTTACTCCGATAGTATGTGTGGAATCACTGCTCATTTTATTATGTCATAATTTCCACTCCACGTTTTTGTGGATATACTTTTCATACACATAACCACTCAATTGATAATTTCTGAAGTCATCAATATGAATTTGATAAGAGTAATTTTAACTCATTCTCCATTTGTTGAGTTAAACATCCAATTCATTGGTGTTGTTTTTACGAGATTGTGTGTGAATTTCCTTTGATTATTTTACACGGAATATCCAATAATATTTAGTGTATTTAAATTTTTCACACATAACTATGTCATTTATTTATCCTTAAACTAATGATAGGGCCTTTATGAGAGATTTCATCTCAATTTACATTTCATTGAGACTTCTTTGTTATTATACACCAAATCACTTTTATGTGGTGAATATAATGTACTTTGACATAGTATATCATGAATCCCTTTATTCTCATGATATTACAATGTTTTTATTACCTAATTTATTTGTATTCAAGTGTCTCTCTTTTCGTTAGAAACTCTAACTAAAATAAAATTTTTAAATGTTTTAAAGACTTATTGTTCTTAATCTTTCTCATTAATATCCATGTTTTAAAAAATGGTTTTAAAGATTTATTTATATGGACATTAAATTATTAAAATTAAAACTACTTTTAAATGTTTCAAAGTGGTATGGGACACTTTTATTCAAAAATATATTTTTAAATGGCTTCTTTACAAATAGTGTGACTTTTAAATGATTTCAAGAAAAAGGGTGATATTTCTCCCTAATTGTTTTGATGATTATTTTCATATATGTCAATATCCTTCATTATTCACAATTGAGGTTAATCTGATACAATAAAATCTTTCATATTGTATCTAATGAGTTATGTTTGACTGTGGATGTGATATTTTTATACCATTTGTGGTTTATGGTTCAAGTATTGACATTTTGTATGCATGTTTTAATACGAATGTTTATGTTATTTTTCAAACTTTTCACATGAGGAATGCATTGGACTTAGTAAGTGATGGGTGGAACCTCCTATAACTCCTTAATGCGTCGGTAGGTCTCATGAGACAAACTAGGGTCATGGCACTAGGCCTTGACAAAATTTTATTTGTAGTCTTGGCACGAGACCTTGGATATATGGTTATGATTGTCTGGCATTATGCATTCTATCATTATGAAAGTGGTTATTGATATTTAATTTAATTATTCGTTTAGTAGAATATCCATTTGAATAAATAAATGGCATTATTTCATTTTATTTTTGCCATAATATGATGAAGTTCAATTTTAAAAGGCTTTTTTTAGTCATTCATTACCTTAAATGTTTATTCTTATTTTAGAAACATTCTGTTATATTGTTATCCTTATATAGAATTTGAGCTCACCCCTTTTATATGTTTTATTTTTTACCGGATGTGAAGAAGTAATTTATGAATGACCTACAGGGATAGTATGATGGGATAAGAGTGTGGGATGTAGAGAATATATTGTTGTAGTTTTAATTTTATGATGTAATGTAAACATTATTAATGTATCCAGTTATTCCAAGGCTACTAAACGAGTCGGTAATTTGAGATTTGATCTTTCTTTTGATCATGACAATGTTATGTAATAATGCACCGACTATAGGTAACTGGGTTCTGGGCATTACAGTTGGTATCAGAGAAAGTTTAGTACAAACCTTGGAAGCTAGATTTAGATAAACTCTGATTAGAGCATGTAGACCTAAGATGAAAATTGATGATTAGTATAGAAGAAAATCCTAGAATTTTGGTATTATAGAGATTTTGTAAGATCTCCAAGAAATAAATCCATGTCTGGATCTGACCAGGTAGAGGCAGCTCTGGCACAGATGTACCTAGGGGTAAAAACCAAAAACACCGCATTGAGCTACACTCGAACGAGAACTGCTGCACGACAATGGGCCTTGCTGCACTCTTGGTTATGACACTCAAGGGGGTTATACTTAGGATAATTTACATATTCATTACAAAGCTATTTGAAGTATTATATATACAAGGTGAGAGTAAATGACCTTGGTTAATACTAATGTATTTCAAATTGAAAATATTGTGGCATGTTAATATCTAAATACTTTTATGACTACTGTTACTCACACAATGATTTCTAGTTTTAGTCAATGCCTGGATTCCAAGGAAGTCATAGTGACTTTTAGAATAATGTACAAGGTTGGAACGGTGGTGGCAATGAGAAAAAATGGAATGTTGATAGGCGTAAAATATATCGTATTTATTCCAAATCAATTTTCAAAAATATGATCAACAATATATATATTAACCAATTCCCGGACTCAAAAAAGAAAAGAAATGTGATGAATGATAAGAGCTCCAGTAGTGGAGACCATGGAGAAATAAATCCTCAATTTCCATCATGCAGGAAATATGGATAGAGACACCTTGGAAAGTGTCTCAATGGGACAAAGAAATGCTTTACATGTGGGAATGAAGGACATAAAGTGAAGAATTTGCAATGAAAAATGAAGAGTAATGTGGAAGAAGATAAAAATGGTCCCAAGAATCCATTTACAGTCATTTGTCGTAAATGTAGGGGACCTGGACATTACCTGAGTGAATACCCTATTCTATATGATATTTTCTTGGACAAAGAAGAAGCTATGTGGGAATAAATGGTCGGAGAAATGTTTAAAATGTATTAGTGCACCTTGTTGATGGGTTTACATTGGAATAATTTTATCTTGTATTTTTAAACATGCAGTTTTCCATGTGAGAATTATATTTTAGGAAGAATTATCTTTTCTCTTGTGGATATAGTTATAAATACCCATTTTGTTTTATATGATAATTGGGTTTAGGGAAATTATACGTTATTATAATTTGGGATGAAAATGCAAGGTATGAGATAAGATTTGTGGTTAAATTATGTTATGATTATTTTGAGGAATTTATCACATTTTGGTAATGTTATAAAATATAATTTTTGAAAAAAGGACAACACACAGACCGTGTGACGACCCGTCGTGTCCGACAAAGCTGTGGGAATCGAACCCACAACAAAAGTGTGATTGGGATTTATCGCCTACCACTGGACAAGGTGAAGTCCCTGGTTAGTGTGACTATTATTTTTAGTTAAATGATTTTATTGATCAATAATAATTTGATTTGGGATCTCATGTCTTATCAAATGAATATCCTTATTGTAGGAAAATGATTTGGTGATTAAGTGATAAATTTTATTTTAGAAGTTGCTCGCTTTGTTTTGAACACTATCTGCCCCTGGAAAATAGAATATAATGAGATTTAATTTGAGGAGTAATGGTGGATTTTTATCTATGTTATTATGTTGGATTTATTGTGATTTGGGTTATTTATGGAAATGATGAGGTTAATTACTTTTAAGTATGTGACTTTTACATTAATTATTGTCATTTGGAGATACAATTTAACCAGAAGACTACATTATTATAATTTTTGGGTTTCAATATTAGTTGGGATTATATTGAAGGATTTTAAGGACAATTTATTATTGAATGGTATTTATTTAACATTGGGGTACTGATTGTTAAATTTTAAAAATTAAAATTACTGTTTTTCTCTCTAATGGAATATCCATTTGGGGGATCATCAGATAATATACTAACCATATTGGTTTTTATTAATCTCTAAAGACAAGTTAAATATATAGTTTATTCTACATGGATCGTGTAGTTCTATAGATGTTTATTCTAGCTCTTCCATTGTGACCAAGTCTTCTTGAATACTAATTGTTCAAAAAAATGAGTTTGTGGTAAAAATTTATTAAAGAATGAAACTCTACATAAAAAGTAAGTATAACACTTAATGTTATTTTTCAATATCATAAATTAATTCCTCGTCCTTATGTAATGTATCTTAAAACAAAAATATTGTCTGTTTACTTTTCCTACTGGGAGACTAATGATTGTTTGTCCCAAAATAAGTTTTGTGATTTTTTTAATGTTATCATTCTCCTGATCAGGTATTTTATCCCTCACCATAGGAACATAACACTTATTTTATCATCCTTATCCATGTTTTCCTACATGGAATCATATTATGGGTGATCTTGGCTGAACTTTATACCTCTCTTCCTTTCTTTTAAAGTGATACTTTTATTGACTATTTTTCAGATGTGGGACATTCCAATATATTCTCAAGCCCAATTTTAAAAAAAATTGTGAGTATTCAATTTATTGAAGGAGGGGAGAATGTAACACCCCAAGCTTCCATGTAACGTTTCCTTTGAATAATGCAATGGCGTGCATTGTATGCAACTTCGAGATTCTAAAAGACCACATCCAATCAAACTAGCCATTATGAATAGTAATACCTACTTTTTTAAATTTTATAATTTCTATCTCCCAAAATCGAATTCATTTTTTGATTTGGAATATCGAAATTAGACTACGGTTAAATTTTGGTACTTTTCGGATAACTTTCATATTTTGATGAATAGTGAAAATTACTAAATTTTAATTAAAAACAACTTTTTTAATCGAAATAAATAATATTGAAAAATTATAAATTTGAGTGGTTTTAAAGAATATTTAGAATATATTTTTACCATTTAATTAATTTTTTTTCATTGGACATAATTTAAAATTAAACTAGACATAAACAAGTGCCAATCTTGTGATAATTATTATCTCTTAAAAACACGCTTTTTGTTTTAACAACGGGAATTAATTTTAAATTAATTTCTGCCACTTATGTGTTTTGAATTAGTAAAAATGGACTCCATATTTAGAATATTGATGTCCAAATTGTGTAAATAGGTATCTTTTATTTTTAGACATTTTGAATAATTACTTCGGTAAATATTCTATCTACCATCGTTAAAGGGTAAATCAGGTAAAGAAGGGTTATCAAATAATATTATAATAATACTAAATTACCAAAAAAGTGTCCTAGCATTATTTGTGGATACATTTCCGACCATGGGAATCTTTGGGTTGATTTTGGAACCCCATGGAGCCACTATTATGGGATAATGACACTCTATATTAATTATGTTAAAATAAATACAAAAAATGACATAAGCATATATCTTTTAGAAAAACATTTTTATTACATAGGGTTATATATGTTGAATTTTCGATTATAATTATTCATTATAAATATAGAAATATTTCATCCATAATAATATTTTATTTATAATTTTTAGAATATAAATAATTTAATTTATATATGACACAATGATTATGCTGTAATTACCATAATAGTGAAAAATTAAAATAATTTTTATTATAAAAACCCAAATAAATATAATTTGAGTCTTTTTATAAATTAAAATAATTTTCTCGGTTAATACGACATGTTAGTAATGATTTAATTAACTATTTAGAAGTAATAATTATGTTATGATTTTTACAAAAATCAATTATTGAATAGTGTCAAAATTGACATAAAAGAGTTTTTAAAACAAATATTATTTTATTAATTGATATTAAATTCTTAAAAATATAAGGTTCGTCCAAGAGACATATATCATGATTGTTGTATTATTAATGGACCACTTGGAAGTCTCTTGGATGTATATAGTATGTTTATTAACCATATAATATAACAATACAAAGAGACATTGTAAAAGTGAAACTAATTAACTAAGATTTAATACATAAAGATAATGTTAATATAGTAACCCAAACTAGTCTAAATCCTATTTGTTGAGTGTTTTTAGACCTATCATTACCATAACATTTAAATAATCCACTTTGGAGACATTATAATCCTAATATAAATTTATTATAAAATAATATTTCTAGCTTTTCCAATGGTGCCCCTCACCCCTCTTAAAAAAGGGCACTCCCCCTTCTCATTAATTCACACCTTAAAAGCCTTTTGGTTCGTCCAGACCATTCCCAAATACTCTCTCAACTTCCCAAAATTCATCCTAGTGGCCTTCCATTAGTCGGAAAGCCAACCTATGGAGCCCTTTTGATCAAATCAAAAGGAAGAACCCGAAGAAGAGGTAATAATTTCACCACCCTTTTTCAAGTTCCTTTTTCTTCAACTTCTTCTTTATTTTTATTTAGATTATAAAATAAAAACTCCAGTATCTTATATATATTGTGATGTTATTATAAATATTGTACATCCATTTTCAATATTCTATCCATCCTTTGAATGGCATGTCACTATGCGTGTGTACGTACGACTTACCGTCTCAACGTTGTGGTGTAATTGTCATTCAATAAATTATTATTTGGATGGGTATAATAATGATGTTTAATTCATTTAAATATAAAATATAACATGATAATTATTTTGTCTATATGATATGAAATCCTTTTATATATTATTTTAACATCAAAAGAATGATATTGTCGCTCGTGCGTACGTACGGACTACCGTCTCTACGAACGCAATGAGATTCATTATCCATCAAATCCATTCAAGTATAACTCTCATTTTATGATTAAAAATAATGATTATGTACTTGAGATAATTATGTATATGAATAAAATACAACCTATCCATAACAAACATGGCTTACGTAACAAAGAATATAAAGGAAAATGAGTAAGTTAACACCCGAAATGATGATAATACTAAGATATTTTTAACAAATCAATGTTAAAAGATCAAATATGATATCATATTAATGTAAGTGATTCCTGTATAATTCAATAACAATTATTTCACCATTATACAAGAGTTTAACCTACCATTGACCAAGGAAAAAGTACAATGTAAGGGGTTTCTTATCTCACTATTAATTTCGTGAGAATTCCATTGTTCACCACTTATTTATTGCATGTGGTGTATGTGTACATCCCAAGATTGTATTCATTGTGTAATATACTTTAATGTTTTGGTATTTAAATCATCATTGTATTATCCTTCTTTCATGGGCGTATGTTTCATATGTTACCTAATCGATAAGGGAATTTGAAATTTCAATTTCCATTTATTCAGCTTTACCCAAACTTCATTGATTATTTTACTCCGAGATTATGTGTGGAATCACTATTTATTTTCTTATTTCATAATTTCAAATACCCTTTTCTGTGGATAAACTTTTGATACACATAATCACTCAATTGATAATTTCTCAAGTCATCGATATGAATTTGATAAGAGTAATTTTAACTCATTTTCCATTTTTGAGTTAAACATCCAATTCATTGGTGTTGTTTTTACAAGATTATGTGTGAATGTCCTTTGATTGTTTTACACTGAATATCTAATCATTTTTAGTGTATTTCTATTTTTCACACATAACTATGTCGTTGATTTATCCTTAACCATAAGATACAGCCTTTATGTGATATTTCATCTCAATTTACATTTCATTGAGACTTCTTTGTTGTTATACACCAAATCAATTTTATGTGGTGTATATAATGTACTTTGACATAGTATATCATGAATCCATTTATTCTAATGATATTACTATGTTTTTATTACCTCAATTATTTGTATTCATGTGTCTCTCTTTTGGTTAGAAACTCTAACTAAAATACAATTTTCTAATTTTTTAAAGACTCATTCTTCTAAATCAAGATCATTAATGTACACATTTTAAAAAATGGTTTTAAGGATTTATTTATATGGACATTAAAGTATTAAAACTAAAACTCCTTTTAAATGTTTCAAAGTAGTATGGGACACTTTGATTCAAAAATCTATTTTTAAATGGGTTCTTGACAAATAGTGTGACTTTTAAATGATTTCAAGAAAAAGAGGGATATTTCTCTCTAATAGTTTTGATGATTATTTTCATCTATGTAAATATCCTTCATTATTATCAATTGAGTTTAATTTGATACAATACAATATTCCATAATGCATCAAATGAGTTGTTTTTTACTTTGGATGTGATATTTTTATACCATTCATGGTTTATGGATCAAGTATTGACATTTCGTATGCAAGTTTTCATAAAAATGTTTTTGTTATGTTTCAAACATTTCATTTGAGGAATGAATTGGACTTGGTATGTTATGGGTGGAGCCCTCTATAGCTCCTCGATGCATCGGTAGGTCTCATGAGACAATCTAGTGTCTTGGCACAAAACCTTAACAAAATCATATTTGTTGTCTTGGCACGAGGCCTTGGCTACGTGGTTATGATAGTATGGAATTATGCATTCCATCATTATGAAAGTGGTTATTGATATTTCATGCGATTATTTGTTTAGTATAATAACCATGTGAATAAGTAAATGGCATTATTTCATTTTATTCTTTCCATACTATGATGAAGTTCAAGTTTAAAACGCTTTTGTTTTAGTTATACATTTCCTTATATGTTTATTCTGATTTATGAATGTTTCTTCTATATAGTTATCCTTACTGGGCATTTTATCTCACCCCTTTTCTATGTTATATTTCTCCTAGGATGTGAAGAAGTAATTTATGAATGACCTGCAGGGATAGTATGAGGGGATATGGGTGTGGGCTATGGAGACTATATTGTTGTAGTTTTTATTTTATGATGTAATTTCAACTTTATTAATGTATCTACTTATTCCAAGGCTACTAAACGAATTGGTATTTCGAGATTTGATCTTTCTTGTGATCATGCCAATGTTATGTAATAATGCACCGACTCTAGGTAATTGGGGTTGGGGCGTTACAGTTGAACTCCCCCATTTTAATGGGGGAGGGTGTTTTGCTAACATCCTGGTGGGAGGATGGATAAATTTTTTCTCTCTTTTCTCTACTCCATATTATATGCATTTCTAGGAGAAGACTCTTCCGGAAGGTTGTGGTGTAATTTCGTGTCACAAGTGTCTACGGGTAAGGTGTGTTTCTGAAGTGTCTTCTAGATGATATTTTTTGTGCATTCACATGTGTCTTCCAAAGAAGGTTGTGGCCTTGTGGCCTAGGTTAATGTAGGAAGGATGTGACATCGTTGTGGCCCAAGTGATTTCTATAATGATTTGTCATGTAGGAAAGGTGTGTACGGGCATGTTGTGGTAGTGTAGCTTGTTGAAGAGCATGGTAGATTTAGGATGTTTTCCATTACATATGATCAATTATCCCATGGGAAGTGGTGCAGGGCTACTAATCATCAACATATGAATTATATTACGTTATATGACCTATGTAATTTGGTGACCATGCCTTGTTGAGATTGGGGTTGATCGTATACCTTGTTGGGTGCTTTTCAGTTGTGGATCTTTTTATCATAGGGGCATTAGTATGATTCTCACACATGTGCATGAGTTACTTTGGATTTTCTAACAAGTGTACTTTTATGCTCACCCTACTTATAAAATACTATTTTTAGGATTCTCGGGAGTTTACAAGGACCATGCTATACGGTACAAGTTCAGGAGGTGGGATAGTTGTTATGTCGTTATATAACATTTTAATTTTGGTATTTACATTAGAGTTTATTATTTAATTTATTGTTTTTTTACATTCATCATCTATGAGTGACGGAATTTGGCTTAATTTGTATATATTTAATACCATTTTTTTGTTTGAAAATATTATCTCATGATCATGGTTTTAAAAAAGCATTATGCCTCCCAATTTTGGAGATATCTATACCGTTGATGATGGTCACTAACCATGGGAATACTAGTGGTGGTACACATGCTGCATTATATATTTTTCATTTTGAAGAAGGAAGTTTGTGATATTTTTTCTTCCATTCTCTCATTATGACAACAGGTGGTCATGAATTAATGGTTTCAGAGGAGTTTGTTGAGATATTCGATGTATTTTGGAGTTAATCACACATAATATTGCATATAATGGTAGGGAAATATTGTTAGGTGATCTTGTTGGGTGACATAGTTTGGAAAAGTCAATCTAGTACAGGGGATTTTGCGGCCCCTTGTGATCTAATGGAAGGACTCTGAGATTACTGACTGAACTAGTGATGCTACACTGTTTGTAGGGTAGAGACCTTATGAAAGCTACATGAATCATGATGAATTGTGTTCTAGTTTGTTTTGGGTGTATACGGGATACTAAAATATATACTTTTTTAAAATGAGTTTTAAATATATTACATACATATTGGGAATAGGATTTCCCAGTTTAATTTTTCAGTTATGGAACTCAATCCTCATCTGCATGAGGTAATAGCAGCGGTGGCTCAGCAAGACGACCCAGTCCACTAAATGAGGCTTGACCCAATGGGGGAGGAAAGACAGTGGAAGACGATTATTTGTAATTTATTGTGTAAGACTCTATTATTATAAAAAGTTATCATTTCATATACAATGACTAATAGTTATCATGAGGAGATGGTAATCAATTTTATCATCACTTGAGCTCTGATGGAGTACGGGGTTTATCTTTCAGTGAGCCAGTTTTGGTGTGATGTGTGTTAGTGGAAGATGATTTTCCTTGGGGATAGGAAGATGATTGATGTTCTATGGTTTGATTTTGTTATGGATCATTGGGAGTAATTAATTTCTTCAACCATGAAGGAAATAAAAAACAAAGAGTTTCACTTAGAGCAGATATATTAGGGTTCTGTAAAGGGAAATACTTCTATTAGGAGGTTTCATGAACTATGGCCTTCAAAGATTCAGCCAGCTCGGATTCAACCTCTGTAGTTTTAGTTTTCACCTCCCTGTCCTTATTATTTTCCCTGATAAATGGGACCATGTTTTTTCTATTTTGGGGGTCATTGGATACCTTCATAGTAAGTTCACAATTTGATATTAGTACGGTGGGGTTGGGTAAGTTCTACACCCGCCTCCATAATAGATGTCGGCTAGGTCATTTCACCATAAGGTAGACCATAATACTCCTCCCTTGTGGCAAGATGGGGAAGGTGGAGGCTGACCTTAGGATGATTATTATAGACCTTGAAATATTTTCGTCTGAGTAGGTGTTTGACAAAAGAGGATCATAGGAGATGGGTGTAGACATTTTCATGCCAAAGAGGCAGTAGTTCCATCAGTGCTTGTGGTGGTTTCGTGGTATGATTAGCTTGATTAATAATGTTTTTCACCTTTTTTGACATAGGATATTAAAAATCTGTTTTGAACAAAGTCTATCCCATTATATATGAAAAGATATATATAATATTTCAAATCCCCTGGTGTTGAGTACATATTTCAGAGGTCAGACCAGTTTTCTTGATGTTTGTTGAAGATGTAGATTGATGTTTGGGCCGCAATAGTCACATTGGGATCTTTCATTATTATAGATTCAATTGTTCTATGTCATAATTGGCATCATATGGTTGTAATATTTTCATAGTAGTAATTACTACTTTCATATAAGGGTTATTTTTTTAGTAGTGGATGGACAATGTGATGCTTTCGTTAGAGGACATAGTTCTCTGATGGGCAGTTGGCATATGGATCTTCTTCCATCCATGTGGGATGAGATGTTATTTTAATTAGTGGATATTTATATGGGCAGGGTTCCTAGTGCGGTTGAGTAATTCAATGATTTTTCCCCAAATATTTTGTGACTCTACCACCTCAACATAATGTTTAGTTTAGAATAGACTTTCATCTTGATGCTTCTCCAATTTCAAGGGAAACTTATCGGATGGCACCATACGAGTTTCTAGAGCTATAGATTTAGATTTATGACATGATAAATAAAGGATTTATCAAGACAATTATTGAACCATGGGGTGCTCAAGATTTGTTCAAAAAGTATGAAGATGGTGGTATGAGGACGTGCATAGACTAACTGAGGTTGAATCAAGTGACGGTCAGGAATTTTTACCCAATCCCTAGAAAAAATGACTGTTTTGACTAGATGAGGGGAATAATTGTTATTTTATTAGATCTATTTTCATTATGGGGGTCCCCAGTTGTGGGTGAAGGTTGGTGAAATATCAAAGGCTTCATTCAAGAGCATGTATGATCACATTGAGTTCTTAGTTATGTTGTTCGGTGTTATGAACACAACATCTATATTCATGAGACATATGAACTCTATCATTAATGTGTTTTTATACTAGTTAATCATATTATTCATTGATTACATTCTGATCCAATAAAAGATAGAGGACAAGAATTACACACTTCTCAGGTTTTTCCTTATGGTCATTCGACACCACTTGGCCTATGGATTGTCTTCCATGTGAATGTTTTGGGTATGGGAGTTCCCCTAATATTGAAATGTGGTGTGTCATTATAGAATTTTAGTTGGTCCATCAATGGTCTAGGAAGTTGTTTCATTGGTATCACACATTATTGTGGAAAATAATAATAGTTTTCTCTCAAGATGGAAAGATTTTAATTGAAATTTGATCATAATTTTAATCAAGATACCATTCTATTGATGGATCTGAACAGAATTGACAAGGAATTTTTGTGGAGTATGCTATGTCAGAATGCTTTCAGCTACCTGAAGGGGATGCTGGTTAGTTATTTGGTGTTATGTTTAATATTTTTTTGATACATCCCATCTAGTATTAACATGTACTCTGATACAACAATTGGGAGTGATCACTTATGGATCAAAGCAGTTACGTCCCCATGAAGATAACTATGCCACCAATGATCTCCAGTTAGTGACTGTTATGTTTGTGCAGATGTTTTGGGGACATTACCTCATTAGAGATAACTTGTGGTCTTCAATGAATACAAGATCTTGTTGTATATATTTTCCTAGTGATATCAGAACTTTCTGAAGTATTGGTGGGTGGATATTCTTCTAGAATATGATTTTATGATATCCTACATTCCAAAATATGTGAATGTTTTTATTGATGAATTCTGCAGAAAGTCTTGGAATGAGGTAGTTTGAGATTTTATGGAGAGTTTGAGGCTGATCGAGGAGATTTCAATCATCCACATAGATACATATAGGGATGGAAGAAATGGTTTTCTGTGTTATTTGACATTTTAATCATCCATGAGAATGTAGATGGATGAGTTTCTGTGGAGAATCACAAAGGTGGAGGTGATGCACAATCACATTGAATAAGGATATCCTTTAAAGGTATGGTCATAGGATGGTTAGAATCTGATTCTGTTTAGTGAAAATATGTTTGTTCATACCGTGATGCACAAGAGTGTTCACCGTGAGTTTCCATGATCACCCATAGTGGTACACCATTTATTTTCCAAGATGTATAATGGATTGTAAGAATAGTTCTTGTGGTATAGATGAGATGAAATTGGAAAGGGAGACTCAGATGCATTCCTAGCTCTTGAAGGTATTTTGAGTTGGTCTTGTCTGTTTTTATTTGGGATGTAGTGCATGAAAATTATTTTCTAGAATAATTCCCTCTTACTTGTTCTGTAATGTGTGATGATGTCCTGAAATGTGAAAAGGGGATGACTAGTATCCTCATCAAGATTTGTTATTCGATATGAGATTAATCCTGTGTAGGCATGTTAGTTCTACCCATATTGGAAATTATCTTGAATGTAGGATGGAAATCCCTAATTAATGTCTCATGAATGTTAGTTCTTAGGTGTGGTATCTTCTAGATATTTGGGGTAGTAGCTGCTTAAGGGGGTTTCTTGGATGTAGTGGTTACACTTCATATTTTGGGAAAAATTTTGTGGTTTATCCATCAAAGGTATCTTTATAGGTTGTTTTTTGGTCCCCGATATCTTATGAGGTTGGTTTTGAATGCTCATCGGTGATAAAATATTTATATATCTCTTATGTAATAGGCTAGACCATCCCAATCCATTACATTGTAAAAATGTATTAATTAGTGTGTTTTGGAGGCATTGGTAACTCATTTAAAGAGTTTTAAAAAATTCTATTTTCCTCTAGTGGTAGGTGGTATCAGTATCTCATTTTAGGGGGCTCAGTTTCAGTAGTTTGGGAATCAGTATGTTTGTAATCGGGTTGTCAGGCGTCTATAGGTAGGGCATCAGATGGTGGGGAATTGGGAATTCAGGCATTAGTAGGTAAGGTTTCGGTAGGTCAAGAATCTGTTGGTCGTGAATTGTTATGATAGCCCTCTTTAGGTCAGTCATCTATAGGACTGGAATTCGTGACTCACATCATCGATTCATGTGTTGGTGGGTCACAATGGTGACTCACTATAGGGGGCCATTTCAGTGGATTGTTATGAGTGGGTCACGTTTGGGAAACACTTTCGGTGAGTTGATGTGGATGACTCACATTGGGAGTCACTCTCAGTGACTCTCATAGGTAAGTTGCTATCCGCAACTCACATCGATGACCAACCATCAGTGAGCCATTTTATGATTAGTATAATTTTTTTAGTTTTTCAACTCATAAATTATATTTGACGAAAATCGACTTTAAAAATATTTTTTGAGCATTTCTAATGATGTTTAAAAGGATATTAATTTTATCATTAATATTTTAACATTTTATGGAGTATGAAATTGTCAAACCATGTAATCTTGACCATTATCCGTCATTAACGTCCATTGAAAAAAAAAATTATATTGATATAGGATCGTCCTCATCTAAGATGAGCTATTCTCTTCTCTAGTCTGTTTCCATTTTTTTTATTTAGTGTGCTAAGATTCTTTGTTCCCCAAATAGTCTTGTGTTGTGTTATGTAATTTGTATTTATTCTTACATTGAGCATCATGATCCTCAAACTACCCCTAGTTTTTGGCACATGGATGAGTTTCAGATCATTTGTTTTTCTATGTAGTATTTCCTTCATCTCTATTTTAATTCTTTATCATGCGGTCCAGGTAAAATCATGTCCCTCTGAGAATCCATTTGAATCAAAATCATAATTAAAGGTGTTATGAAGATGAATGGTTTTGTTATGATAATGGTTTTCTCTACCTTATTAATAAATTAGCGACTGAAAATAGGATGATGGTGCATGTTATATAATATCTATTATCTTTAATATTCACTGTGAACTGTGTTGGCCATATGAATTCTAGAAATTATGAATGATGGTGGACTCTATTTGTGAAACATACTAATAAATCCATGCTATTAATTTTTATTGAACGAATGTCAACATGAACAACATGATTAATCAAATATATCCGATTAATTAAATGGATTCCCCATGATCAAAAATGTTTTGTGATAACAAAATATTTATCAAAGTGGAATTAATGAATGAGTGTGTTAAAAAGAAATTCACATTTCCTCATTTGGTGCGCATATTTATTGTGCATTGATGTTTTATTCATTCTTATTCTATATATAGGTTGTGAGGTTGTACTATTGAGAGAAAATTTATGTGTACGGCTGTGTTGAGGGTGATATGGTATCCGCGGTTGAGAGATTGATTGATTGTGGAATGGATGAAGTTGTTGAATAGTGTTTATGAATTTGGGTTGTGTTTTGGTTTATTGGAATGGTATGTTTGTGTAGTGGGACTAAAAACTAGTTGGTTTTTGTTGTTTTGTGAGATGTGGTGATTTTTGTGGAGTTTGGATGCCAAGGATAGTGTAAATGGGAATGTTTTTAATAAGGATGTTGTTACCCTATATGGGAATTTCAACTGATGTTTCTAGAGAAATTGGTTAAGTGTGTTTGTGTTATGATGTTACTTGTAGTATGATATGTTTTGTAGTTTCCCTAGTTGGGATAGAATAAATAATTAAATAAATAGGCATGGTAATGAATTAAATATCTGGATGGTTGTGTGGTTATACATTAGGGGTGGAAGCAATAGAATTTTTGTGAGGGAAGGGTATTAGTTTCAAAACCCATATGATGGGATGTGTGTTTGGTACATATATATATACTGGTAGTTCCTTGTTATTTTTATACGGATCTCATCCTAGATGAGAACTATGTGCTGAACACCCCAATTTCTTTGGGGGAGGGTGTATTTACAAACATATAATTAGGATGATGGATGGATGGTTATTGGATATTCTATGCTCCCTCTTCTAGGCATTGGTAGCCAAAAACACTTTCAGCAGGAGTTGGTGTAGTTTTCAGGACTAGGTGCCAATATGTGAGGTGTTATTCCCAGGAGACTTTGGGATGAGATGTGTTGTTCTTTCCCAGATTTCATCCGTATGAGGTTGTGGTTTGGTGTTCTAGGTGCATGAAGGTAGGATATGATGTGGTTGCGGATTAGGTGTTTCTGGGATTAATGTAGAATGTGGCTCATATAAGAACCCAGATCTTAGTTATCATTTATTTATTTATTTTTGCTGGAGTTTTTGATAAAAGAGGAGTTCCGGGAAATTTTTGATGTACACGTCGTGTACTTAATGAGTACACACTGTGTACTCCCTTTTCGTGCTAGTCCTTGAGCAGGCTGTGTCCAAGCCACATACATGGTGTGTAGGGGTGGAGTGGAGGCCACTTTAAGCAGAGTAAATAAAATTAGAATACACACTGTGTAATCAAGAAGTACACGCCATGTATTTTTTTTAATTAAACGGACCAGGTTCGTGCCTAAGTTACAGAACTATTTACTTTCTCTAGCACTGTTGACTGAGAGAAATTGGTAATCCCGCGATTATTCTCTGAGCCACTGAGCCTATGTCCGTTCTCCGAATCGACCACCGTCGATCGCGTTAGAACTCCAGTTGTGAGTTCTTCCTTGTCATAGATCATTGATTTCCAATTCCTCCTCTTTCTTACATTATCGTGGGTAAATTATTTTTTTTCGTATTTGTAGATATAAGTCGTTCTAAGGAGAATCAAACCTTGTGGTTAAGGTATATCGATCTCCTTGGATCTAGGTAGGTGGTTTGTGCCTTACCATTCGATTTATTTGAGTTTTCTGTGCAAATTCCACAAAAACCCATGCATGGGGTCTTGCTTGTTTACCATTTTTTCCATTGTGGTTGTTATATCCTTTTTTGTATTCTTGTGTAGAGGTAAATCGATCATGTTTGTGGATAATTGTTGTGCATGGAGGTTTTTCCCATGATTTGTTCTTGTTGCAACCTTTGGGTCTCTTTAGCCTTTGGTCGTTGTACATGTTTCCATGCATTGTGATCATATGAAGGAATGATGTTGTTAAAATTCTTGTTGCTCTATAAACTATTTACCAAATTAGCTCTATAGGTGTACTTTGGTTAGCCATGTAGCTCTATAGGTGTACTCTAGACTTATAGCATTAATATGAGTTGATTGGCACAAGACTGTAAGAACCCGATGCTATAGACTATCAGTGATAGACCAAGTGATCTTCCCATAGCATTTTAGATATTATAGACTATAGGGGATATACCGAGTGAGATTCCCAGAGAATCGTAGTTATTATAGACTATAGGGGATAGACTGAGTGAGCTTCCCAGAGTGTCTTAGTTATTATAGACTACAGGAGGTTAGACCGAGTGAGCTTCCTCAGAGAGCCTTTAACTTGTTTGAATGTCTTTAAAACCTTCCCATGCTTCAGGAGGAATTGGTTGAGTGGGCTTCCTAAGAGATTATATGGTACACCTGAGGCTATAGGAGGATTGACCGAGTGTGCTTCCTCAGAGAGTCTCTAAATCTTGGGGCCAAGAGGGTTAGACCCCGTGATCTCCCTCAGAGATTCCCTGACTACCCTAGAATATAAGGGGAATTGATCAAGTGAGCTTCCCCAGTGAGACTTATAATTTTGTATGACCAAACCAGAGGGGTTAGGGTGAGTTCACTACCCAAAGGGTTGTGGTACTTCTTGGATAGGACTAGAGGGGATGGTTGCGGGGACTTCCCAAAGGGTTTCCTATTTGTGTTAGCTATTTCTTCACCTATACTTATTGTTCTGTGGAGTGGTCATTATTGTATATCATCCGGTATACTGCTTACTGATTATTGCCTTCTATTGATGCTACTGTTTACAATTTTTTGTAGTATTACCTTCCATATATTCACTGACTGTTAGGAACATATCTTCGGGTGGTTCCCTACAAGGATTTAGTCTGACACCCTGTTTGGGTCATGTTTTTGGGCCCAAAAGACTATGTTGTTGCACGTATAGACAAGGGAAAGTGCCCTATTACTTCTGGTAGTTGATTTCTATAGAGTAGGAAAGCATGGGACAAAACTTTGTCTTGCGATGTTGAGGAGCTGTTTACTTTCTTTTGTACTGGTTTTGGTACTATTGTAATTTTCAGCATTGTGACTTGTTTGGCTGCATTCATATAGTTGTATAATGCATCATTTCATATATATACATATGAGCTCCAGTTGTTTTCTGATTTAGTCGTTCCACTGTTTATTATTGTTGGTTATATACTGCTTCCACTCTTGCATGTTTATTTAAATCTGATGTGTACTATGAAAATGAGGTCATTGTTTCCCCACTATCACAACCAAGTACCTCGCTGCTAGTCGGAAGCCTCTGGCGTTTGGGAAAATGTGCTTGAGGCCATGTGACCAACGGGGTACGGGGCGCCTCTGAGTGGCTTCCGGAACTGGGATGTTACAAAGTGGTATTAGAGGAATTCTTTTCTCTTGATTATTATTTGGAGCCTTTATCTAGGGATAGGACGGATTCAGTACTCGGTAATATGTTGTGCTCAGGAGTATCTATCCCATGTACAGGGAAAGGCCATAATACCTTGTTTATGGCAGTTTTATGGTTTTGAGATTATACAATTGATATGATTACACCTAGAGTGATTCACATGACTTGTGTTGTTATTGTTGTTTCTATTATGGTTCAATTTCTATCGGACCCTGATGAGATGACGGTATGCCATCTCTTGTATCATATAGGCACTTGTTACAAATCACATGCCACACATTATTCCCATGCCATCTATGATGCATTAGCAATTTCATGTTGTTGAGATAGACTTTGTGTAGATTCAGCATGCTATTATGATATATGTTTTGATAGAATCTCTGATGTCTGATAGAGGAATTTTTTTATTCTACATTGCTTAAATGAATGCCAAATATTTGTTTCGGACGTGTTCTGGGCCCTCTTCAATCGGAAATTGGTGAATCATTGACCTGATTTTCCTTATATGTCTGTTTTGGATGCCAAGCATTGGTTTGTGGGGAGTATGGTCTATCACAGAACAGGATTTGGCACCTTCATGCCTTGTTTTCTGTGTTTCTAGGATTTTGTGCGGTTTCTAAGCTACTACTCAGAAAAACCTCGAATACATTGTATGTACTTATGACAACATGCCGTGTATTTTCAGGTCGTGTCACAGATTTTGTGATCAATAACACAGTGTTGAGGAAATTCCTTTAGGAACACGTCGTGTACGGTAGGTGCACGTTGTGTAGTGTAGAGCTATGTACCCTGCTGTGTCACTAACAACACGGGCCGGGGGAGCTCAAGTAGAACACTCCATGTTGGTAAGGAACTCACCGTGTAGTCTTGTTCCAGGTACCCGACCATTTCACAAACAACATGGGTCAATGTTTCCTTCTCCAATACACGCCGTGTGTGTTCAGAACATGCCGTGTAAGGGTCTATCGTGTATCTGGACATGTAACTAACAACACGGGTTTCCAAAACCCTTTCAAGTACACTCCATGTCCTTAGTTAACAAACCGTGTAGTCTAGGGTTCACTGGACCTTGTGGGTTATCCATGTAAAGATACTCAGGCAAGGGAATAGAGTTCAAGTAAACAACTTGTGTGGGGACAACATGTCGTGTTGTTTGGGTGTTACACAAACAGAGGTGGAAGGAGTACACACCCATGTATTTGGTTTAAGTGAACATGCGGTGTAGTTTTTATACACGACGTGTGGTCATGTTTTGTAAACTCTAATATTTCCTTCTCATGTTCCCGTTTTGTACTCTTGTGGTCTACGTCTTTGATAATCCTGATCTTATTTGTGCTTTTTATATTTTCAGTGTTATGCCTCTAAGACATCCTCCTGTTGTACTCCAGTTGAAAGTTGGTGATCATACACTGGATATGGCCGATCAAGAACCTCCTAAAGATCCTCCTACTGTGCCAGCCTTGGCACCAAAATTCATACCCGTCACAGGCGCTGATACGCATTTCAGGGTGGACTTCCGGAGGATGATGCAGACTCTTCATGGACTGCTGCCTCCTACCCCGTCGATGGATGAATGGAAGTGGGTCTTTCAGAAGTAGCATCCTCATACTTTCTCAGGGTATTGAGGACCCCAGGCTGTAGAGTCATGGTTATAGTCCACGCTTAGGATCTTTGAGTATCTGGAGATACCCCCAGAGAAAAGGGTAAAGCTCGCCACTTAAATGCTCTGTGACCCCTCCAAGAGGTGGTTGGAGGTGATCTCATAGTCAGGGCGCCTGCAGAGTAAGTCTTGGGATGGGTTTCTCCGCACCTTCAATTACAACTTTTACCCAGAGACCTTCAGGGAAAACCGAGACCATGATTTTATGATTCTGCAGTAGGGTACTCATTCTGTTATGGAGAACTCATCCCGCTTTACCGAGCTACAAAGATTCATTCCAATCCCAAACGGTTATGAGTTGTTCATTTCTATAAAGTTTGAATATGGTCTCAGGAAGGATATGCATTCCTAGGTGAATATATTCAGGTTGAATTTGATATCCTGTATCATCAACCAGGCATTGATCACTGAGTGAAACCTGAGGTATCCTAGAGTTGTTATCCAGGGCTGTTCAACATCCAGAGTTGGTGTTACTCCTATAGATAGTAGGAAGCACTGCATAGAGTCATCTCGAAGAGATCAGGGTAGGCAGGATGTATCTTCCGGTAGCCAGGTTGTATGCTGCAAGTGTGGTAGGAGTGGGCATACTAGGCCTCAGTGTCAGAGAGACCCGATGGGGTGCTGATATTGCTACATGATGGTCCATCTTCATCACTTATTTCTAATATCCTCACCTTTATCTAGTGGTAGGGGTTATTCTATGACCCCGTGTTTAGGAGGTGCTTTTCCAGTTTCTCACCAGCCTGGGAACTGGTGTTCTTCCGGCCGTTCGGGCTGAGGTAGAGGTCATGCCCGCAGTGGTCATTCACTAGGTTTCCAGTGAAAGTAGAGTTGGTTAGCTCAGAGTGGTCAGCTAGTGGTGCATGGACGCGGTATAGGCCAGACCTTCGCCGTGAAGCAGACTTATCAAGAGTAGGATCCTGGCCCTTCTACAGTTCGAAGTATGATCTCAGTAGCCTCAGTTTTATCTTCAACCATTTTCGATACTAAGGCTTCATATAGTTTTATCTCTGTTTCTATTGGGGAGAGCCTTGGGATCTGTATCTTTTCTTCTGCCGACTTGTTGAATCGTGACATGCTGTTAGGAATGAGGAAATCTAGCATAAGTTAGTGCAGAGAGTCCCTCTTGAGGTTATAGGGTGTCATTTCTTATGGGACCTCTATGTCCTAGATATGAACGGATATGATGTCATTCTCGGGATGGACTGGTTGGTTCCCTTCTAGTTAGTCTCCATTTTCTATCTTCACAGGGTGAGTTTCTTATCACTAGAGGGCAGATAGTTCCTTCATAGATGAATGTGGGATGTCCAGACGGGTTGAGATGGAATAGAGCATAATGGGATAGGAGGAGTTACAGCCTAGATTTATCGTCTTTTTCTGGATGACCAGGGGAATTCACAGCTAGAATTTCCTCTAGTGGTATATCACTTCAGGGATGTCTTTCCAGAGGACTTTTCAGTTTTTCCTCTGGAGCGTGAGGTAGAATTATCATTTTATCTCATGATAGGAGCGGTACTGGTGTCCATTCCTCCTTATATGATAGATACACCTGAGTTGTAGGAGCTCAAGAAGCAGTTGTAGGAGTTAGAGGAAAAGGGTTTCATCTGACCCAGTACTTCTCCTTGGGGTTCACCTATCCTGTTTGCGAAGAAAGAAGACGTCACCCTTCGACTTTGTGTGGATTATTGGAAGTTATACCAGTTGATGGTAAAGAACAGATATCTTTTTCCGATGATTGATGAACTCTTTGATGAGCTTCGAGGAGCCCAGGTGTTCTCGAAAATCGATTAGATGTCTGGATATCATAAGTTGCGCGTTATAATATCGTATATACCTCTTATAGCCTTTGGGAGCCGGTATGGTCTATACCAATATAAAAGCATCCTGTTTGGTCTCACGAATTCCCAAGCAGCTTTTATGGCACTAATGTACCATGTTTTCCATCCGTACTTAGATTAATTTTTGGTGGTCTTCATGGATGACATCTTTGTGTACTCTCATAGTTGACACGACCATGACACACATCATGAGATCATTAGAAGTACACTGAGAGAGAATCCGTTGTATGCTAAGCTCTCGAAATGCCACTTTGGTAGGGATCAGATTAAATTTCTAGGTCATGTTATTTCAGAGACAAGAGTATTAGTGGATCTAGAGAAAGTGATAGATTTAGATTCCTAGGAGAATCCGAAAAATGTCTTTGAGGTGAGGAGTTTTCTAGGGCATGCTAGATAATACAGGCGTATCATACATGAGTTTTCACACTTAGTAGCACTGCTAACATGGCTGACCAAGAAGGGGGTGAAGTTTTTATGGTGAGATTCTTGTGAGTCAGCCTTTCAGGAGATGATGGGGAGGTTGATGTTAGCACTGATACTGGTCATTCTAGATCCGGGAAAGGTCTATACTGTTTACTATGATGCTCAGGTATCGGTCTGGGAGATGTGATTATGGAGGTATATGGGGACATTTTTTATGGGTCTTGGAAGTTGAGGCCACATGAGAGGAGCTACACAAAACATGATCTTGAGTTGGCAGATTTTGTTCATGACTTGCACTGTTGGAGACACTACCTTTTGGGAGATAACATTGTGGTTTTCACCAACCACAAGAGTCTCAAATATATCTTCACTCAGCATGATCTGAATCTGAGACAACACCGATGAGTTGAGTATCATTAGTCTTTCAAATTCAAACTCGCCTATATGTCGGGAATGGCCAACTCAGTGGAAGATGCATTGAGCAGGAGAACATAGATTCGGGAAGTTCAGGATACTAGTAATGAGTGGTAGCATATGGATTTCTTCTCTAATTTGCATCTAGAGTTCTACGACCGATAGGGACAGACTTAGCTATCTTCTATATTTGTTACCTCTTCACTTATTAATCAGGTACGGATGAGGAAGCTTTCAGATTGAGAAGGATTAGTCCTATGGGAGAGTGAGTGAGGAGAGGACCCTCTTCCTAGATAGACAGTGGGTGATGATGAGATCTTTTAATTATGGGAATGCGTATGTGTTCCATAAGACATACACGAGGAGTGGATGTGGGATTTTCATTCCTCAGTTTGGGCAGTTCGTCCTGGCATCACCAATATATATCATGATCTACACCGCATATACATGTGGCCAGGTATGAGAAGATATGTTGCTAGTTTGTTAATGAGATATTCTACATTCCAGTAGATGAAAGTAGAGCATCAGTGACCAGCAGAGATTTTACAGCAGTTACCCATTCTCATGTTGAAGTGGAACGATGTCGCAATAGACTTCATTATTAGGTTACCGAGGTCACCTCGAGGGTGTGATATAGTTTGGGTTGTCGTCGAATGGCTTACGAAGTTTTCTCACTTCTTGACGATCAAGGAGACCATTAGTGTTGATGAGCAGGTATGGTTGTACATCTGAGATATTGTATATCTAAATGGAGTTCCACACTCCATTTTTTCAAAAAGGGATGCACACTTTACTTCTATGTTCTTGCAAGGACTTCAAAAGGCTTTGGTTACATAGGTACTTTTGAGTACAACATACCATCCCCAGATTGATGGCCAATCCGAGCATACGATCCAGGTGCTTGAGGATAGGATCCGAGCATGCATTCTAGATATTGGCAGTTCTTGGGAGAAGCATATTCCTTTGGGGGAGTTTTTCTATAACAACAACTTTCAGGCGACTATTCAGATAGAACCCTACGAGGATTTATATGTTAGGCCATTCCGATCACCCTTATGCTAGCTATAGGCTGGAGAGGAAGCTTTGGTGGGACCTCGTCTTGTTTAAGAGACCTCATAGCATATAGAGTTGATTTCGAAGAGGATGAATACAACACAGTCTTTGAAAAAGTCTTATGATGATTACCGGAGACGACCTCTAGAGTTCAAGGTTGGGGATGTGGGTTTCTTGCGTGTCGCACCGAGGTTGGGACATTAGAGGATTTAGAGACAGCTTAAGCTTTCATCGTGGTACGTCAGGCCATTTGAGGTGCTGGAGAGAGTTGGTCTGGTTGCCTATTGATTGTAGTTACTAAAGAGGTACCGGGCTATGCACGACATCATCCACGTTTCTTATCTCTGACGTTACTTTTCAGACCTGTCTCATGTCTTTCAACTCGATAATGTTGAGCTTGAATCAGATTTGTATATTGAGGAGCATCCCATCTAGATTGGCGATCACAGTGCGAAGTTTCTCTATGGCTGGTCTGTTCCTCTAGTACTGGTTCTATGGCAGCACGAGCGAGTTGAAGAAGAGACTTGGGAGAGGGGGACTGATGTACAATCGCAGTGGCTAGAGCTGTTCGAGGTTTCGTCTTCAACGCCTCGCTAGGGTAATTCAGTGATGAATTTCATTAATGGGGGGATGTTTGTAAGAACCTAACTCTTTGTTTTCATGTATGTCTTTCTTTTTTCTTGGTTTTTTTTGAGAAAAGAGGAGTTATTGGAAATTTTTGAACTACACGTCATGTACTTTTTGAGTACACGCTGTGTACTCCCTTGGTTCACCAGGACGTGTGATGGTCGTATCCAGGACACACACACAGTGTGTAGGGGTGTAGTGGAGGCCGCTTAATGTAGAGTACGTAAAATTAGACTACATTCCATGTACTCATGAAGTACACACCGTGTATTTTCATTGTTTTCATTAAACGAACTGGGGTCGCGCCTATGCGACATAACTAACTTCTTCTCCCGCTCCTTCGACCGAGAGCGACCCATATTGCCGTAGATCTTCTATGAGCCCCCGAGCCTCTGCCCATTCTAGGAATCAACCACTATTTATTGTGTTGGAACCGCAACGGTGAGTTATTCTTCTCTAAGTGCCTTAATTTCTGATTCCTCCTATTTCTTATGTTATCGTGGGTTTAGTGTTTTGTGCATTTTCATAGATCTACGTCATTCTGAAGAGAATCAAGCCTCATGGTTCAAGTATAATGATATCTTAGGATTGTGGTAGGTGGATTGTGCCTTACCTTTTGATGACTTTGAGTTTTATGTGCAAATTCCACAAATACCCGTAGACGGGGTATTGTGTGTTTAAGATTTTTGCCCTTAGGGTTATGCTTGCCTTGCTTGCAAGCTTGTGTAGAGGTAAATTGATCTTGTATCTGGATAATTTTTGTGCTTGGAGGTTTTTCCCATGCTTTGTTTTTATTTCCACCATTTGGTCTCTTTATCCTTTGTCCATTGTACCAATTACCATGCCTTGTGATCACAGGAATGAATGATGTTGTTAACATGCATGTTTCTTTATAGACTATTTATACAAATAGCTCTATTGCGGTACATTGGATAGACAATTAGCTCTATAGGTGTACTCTGGCCTTATAGCATTAATATGCACTAACTGGCACGAGACCGTGAGAACCCAGTGCTATAGACTATAAGGGATAGACCGAGTGAGCTTCAAGGGAGTCTTAGATATTATAGTGTACATGGGATAGACTGAGTGAGATTCCCAGAGAGTCTTATTTATTATAGACTACATGGGATAGACTATGTGAGCTTCCTAGAGAGTTGTTGTTATTATAGCCTACAGGAGGGTAGACCAAGTGAGCTTTCTCATTAGGTCCTTACATTTATTGAATGTCTCTAAAACCGTCCTAGGCTAGAGGAGGAATTTATCAAGTGATCTTCCTTAGATATTATGTGGAATACTGAAGGCTATATAAGGGTTGACCGAGTGAGAATCCTTAGAGAGTCTCTAGACCTTGGGGCCAAGTGGGTTAGACCACATGATCTCCCTTAGAGAGTACCTGACTACAATACACTACAAGGGTAATTAACCGAGTGATATTCCCTAGAGAGTCTTATAATTTCATATGATCAAACCAGAGGGGTTCTTCTGAGTTCACTACCTAGAGGGTTGTGGTACTTCATGGATATGACTAGAGGGGATAGTTGCGGGTAATTCCCAGGGGGATTCCTGTTTGTGTTAGTTGTTGACTCACCTCTACTTATTGTTTTGTGGATTGATCATTTTTTTATATCATCATGTTTACTACTAACTAATTGCTGCCTTCTATTGCTGCTATTGTTTTCTGTTTGTTGTACTTTTACCTACTATATACTCACTGACTATTAGGAACAGATCTTCGGGTGGTTGCTTACTAGGATTTAGTCTCACACCCTATCTGTGTTATGATTTTTGGTCCAATAATATTATTTTGTTACAGGTATAGTCAAATGGAAAGCTCCATTCGACTTCTAGTACATGATTGATTTGGAGCCGAGGAGCATGAGACCAAGATTTGGCTTGTGATGCTGAGGAGCTGTTTACTTTCTTTTGTACTGGTTTTGGTACTATTGTATTTTTCAGCATTGTGACTTGTTTGGATTCATTCCAAGATATGTATCATGCATCATTTCATATATATACATATGAGCTCCAGTTGTTTGCTGATTTAGTCGTTCCGCTGTTTATTATTGTTGGTTATATACTACTTCCACTCTTGCATGTTTATTAACTTCCACTGTGTACTCTGCCAATGAGGGCATAGTTTCTACACTATCACACCCAAGGCCCTCACTGCTACTCATCAGCCTCTGGAGTTTGTAGAAATATTCTTGAGGACATGTGACCAACAGGGTACGGGGCACCTCTGGGTGGATTCCAGAACCAGGACATTACAACTCAGGTGTGTGTGAGAATGTTGTGATTGTGGTGCTTATGGAAGAGTGTGATAGCTTTAGGATATCTCCATTAGGGATCAGCTGTTAACCAGTTGGTGGTGTTATGAGGCACCCTTTAATCGATATGATTATAATTTTAAATTTCATGACTTGCATTATTTGGTGCCTTTTCATTGGTGAGATTAGGGTTGATAATATAACTTGTTTGGTGATTTTGAGTTTCTAATACTTTTTTTACAGTGGAATTAGTATGATTCACCCACTTGTCCTTGAGTGAATTCATATTTTCTGAATGAGTATACATTTATGATCATAGTATATATATAAAACAAAATTATGGTTTCTCGAGAGATTACATAGACCGTGTTGGAGCCTTCTAGCTTGGGCATTGGGATAGTTGATGTGTCGCTACTTTTCATTGTTCTTTTGGTATTTACATTGGACATTTCAATAAATTTTTAGTAGTTTTTTCATTAATCATGCTTGTGGGATAGATTTTAGAATATTTTTATGTACATATATTGGTGTTGTTTTGAGGTTGATAGATCATATCTCCCAATATTACATTCTATAAAAGGTTAATGCCTCATATTATTGGGTTATTTGTATACCCTTGGTGTTGGTCACCAACCTAGGGCCTACTGGAGGAGGGAATCATGGGACATTATCTATTTTTCATCATGAAAAAGTATGGTCACTACATTTTAACATTCCTTTATTCATGTTGATGAAGGAGGGTCATCAAAATATATTAATCCAATTTATTTCACTAGAATAATTTGTTTACATGTATTATATATACAAATGTATTTACATTTTGAAAATATTTACATTAAAATAATTTTTCTAATTAACTCTACGGACTAATTTGAAATTAATTTTTTCAAAGTATTTGAAATTTTTTTATAAAAATGGAATTGATATTTTCATTAATAAATATTCTTATTTTCTAATAAGTTTAACATTATTTGTTTATGAATAGAATCTGTGAAAACTGTTAAAATTAATTACAACTCTTAAGAAAATTGAGATTACTATGGGGATAAACATTATAGATATGTGGAAAATTTACTAAAAACATGTAAAAAACCCATTGTAAAGACATATATTAACATTATACCATATATGATATATAATATTATATTATTAAAGATTCTATTAATGAAAAAATCTTGGGAGAACTAATTACTTTTCAAAAATACCATATATGTCATTTCCCCCACTTATAAAATACAATCCACTTTCCTAAACTATTCTCACATTAAAAACAATATTTTTTGGAAAATACTTCCTTAATCACCCATAAAATTTCAACAAATCATAACATAGTCTTTATTCATCAATGGAACATAATGATTTTTTCATATCAATAGAGGATCCATGAAGAAGTGGCAGTGTTATTAAAATAGTTATTTTGTTTTATTTCCATATCCACGTCCCTCATTTAATTTTAAAACATGATTAAAATATGTTATAATTTTAATTTAATAAGTATATCACACATAGAATCATGTTCTCTACATTATGGTAATACAATAACATCACTCGTGGGTATGACAGACTTCCACATTGCTAAGAGATAATATTGATTCACATATTACATGGAATTTACTAATTGAGGTTTTAATGAATACATGTCATATACAAGGAAAAAATTATACATTAATGTCTAGATACATATATACCATTTAAATTTCATTCTCATAATACAATATTAAAATGTAAACGACATTCATGTGTATGTGAAACCTAAGATCTACATGATCATTTTATTTTATATAATATCATAAAATTAATAGATTAATAGAAATAAATATATAAATATTATATATGATATTTATATACTGATTTAATATATAGAGATTATTAAATATTTATTGAATTAAGTGGATCAAAAAATTACCTGTCAAAAAATACTTGAAGAAGAAGGCAATATACACATGAAATAATGAAAATAATGAAATATTATTAACCACTAGTTGATAAGATGTTATAAAATTATGATATAAAATATTATAAATATTATTATTATTATGATAAATTTTAATATTATTATTAAAAAATTATATTGGTTATTAATATGCGTTCAAAGGAATGGAAGCCTAATATAATTGATTTTGTATCAATTTCATATCCTATGAGGCATATTGTATTGTTATACCCCTAGTTACTTTTAAATAGTGTATATAATACATCCTGAAATATAATATAATCAATAAATGTTTCTTCATGTAATTTTAATTTGAAATTAAAATTATTTCATCTAAGGGGATTCGAAATAGAGGTTACCATGTTATATGGAATTCTAGAACATAATTTTTTTCTAAAAGGTTATATTAATTCATTGTCGTCATTACTATTTTTTGATTATGTGAGTAATGAATTTTGAAAATATATTTTTGTATTTACACTTGAATTATGTGTATTTAATTTGAATTAATATATTTTATTCATTTAATAATTTACACTTCGGAACTTTGATAATTTTAGGTTTTAATATCAATATCTCATTATAATTTGAAGTTTTTATTCTCAAATTTCATTTATATGAAATTAGTTTTCCATTATTAAATAAACCCTTTAATGTTAATCTTATATGGTTATTAATGATTATTTTTAAGTGATAGTACCGTTTTTCCACTATTTACTGCAGAAAATTGTTGAGATGGTATTTTAATAAAACGTGACATCATTTCTCATGTCAGAAGAAAATAATTTTTCTTATAATATCATGTTCTCCAAAAAAATTAATGAAGTTTTCATACTCATTTTAAAATTATTTATTAAAATATTTTCCCTTATTTATTTGTTTATTTTATTGAATTAAATATTATTTTTTCCTTTCCAAGGAAGCAACATTTATAACATGTTTAATGATAGAAAGAAATATTCAAGATAACATCTTTGGAATTACCCACTAACATGACTATCAATTTGTTATGCATAATTTTTATGTTTTTTGGATTATTTTGAAGGAAAGTATTTTAAATACTGTTTTCAAGGAAATATATTTTAGAAATAATCCAAAATAGAAGGATATTTTCCTCATGAATGTTTTAGTTATCCTTTTATGCTATTTTTATTATTCAAAGAATATTAACATTATTCTTAAAAAAATGGGTATAAATTATACAGAATCCATCTTTATCCTTCATTATGAAGGGTTATTATTATTTTTAACATGGGTAGTATTGAAATTGACTTCCTTGAATCATTTTCAAAGTCCTCAACTTCTAGTTTGAGTGATTCTCTTTCTTATGATCATTAACCATTAAATTTACCCTATATATCAATATAATTTATCAGGGATATGATTATTTCCTAAACAATTACCGTATCACATAAGGTGTTTAATTATAAATAAATTTGATTAAATGGGGAAATATTGTTAAATATTCATCATTTAATCAATATGTATCTTTGGAACAGAATTTTTTTATTAATTAATTTGATTATTCGATATATGTGGAACGATTTGGATAGGTATGACATGGGCTAGGATCTGTTTAATGTATCCCCCTCAGTTATTTATTATCCTCAAAGGATGAATCATTAAAATAGCCTCATCTAATTGGGTTTTTTAATTGGTATTATTAAAACTATCGTATTGATGGCTATTACGGTAAAGGTACCATGTACCAAGTAAATTAGGTATTGATATATTAATCACTATCTACATTAAATATTTAGTTATTAAATGGAAGTCCTTGTCCAGTATTTACCTCACCATATTTATTTTTTCAAATCTTATCATGATATTCACGATATTCAAATGGAATGTGTTTGAACTTATTTTCTTTTAATATTATTTTGGTAATTTATTATTGGTTTATAAGAAATTGGGAAAGTGTGTTAATTGATTTACCTTTCAATATAGGTTATGATTATTGATTATGTATTCTAGCATTGTATTTGACCTTTACTTAGTATTTTAGCTAACCCTTATTTTGAATCTTTTCAATAAGAATCCAAAAAATAACTATGACAGACTTAAAAAGATATAATAGATGAAATAAAAATATTCTATTAAAAATATTGTGATTTATTTATTTGAATTTAATAATTCAATCATGAATATATCTAGTTTACGGAGACTACTAAAATATTTAGTTATTAGTGATGCAAATCAATGTATCTAATGCCAAGGTAATGGTGGTAGGACCGATTCTTTGCTACTATGGATGGAGTCTCTAAAGTTGGTATGAAATAAGTATAGAGGAAACATGGATACTATATTTTGTAAATCATAGATTATGGGACATAAACATGTAATAGAATTTTAGGATAAGTATATAATAAAGTATTTTTATTTTTGGAATGGTCCGTATTATTTTGTTGTTCAATAAAACCCATCCATAGATGGATACTAAAAGAATAAATGATTCTTGAAAAGATGTACATAAGGGTAATAACAATGAAATATTAATTTTAGGCATGACTCAAGCATAACATGGTAGATGACAATGTTCTTTACTATGAAATTTGTTTGACTATCTTGAGAGATATTCTTTAGGAAATTCCCATTTTATTTACAAAAAATTATACAGGTTTTGAATAAATAATGAAAATGATTGACCTTGGAAAAAACCTATTCAGACAAAGGACATATGATTAAATAAAATAGAAAAAATTTTGTTTTTAGTTTTTAAAAAATATTAATTTTTACATTTATTATTACCAATGGAATTTTTGTTATATGAATCAAGAAATATCTACGGATTCGGTTAATTTGAAGGGGTAGTTTTTTATTAAATGACATAAAATTTATGGATTCCAAAATGGATTAATTTATTTTAGGATTGATTTAATTTTCAAACTCATTGAAAACTATTTCTGGTAATATGTGGTAGGAATATCACTTGATTGGAGATATTTTTGGATAAATTTATAGAAATAATATGTTTTTCTTGAGGATTTATTTTAGGAATAGTAAATTTTAATTTTATAATTATATGTTTAATTTTATTTATATCATTAATGGTTAACATTATCATAAATTAATGTGTAATAATAGTCAAAATATATTATTATAATTTTTATGAAATAGTATTATTTCTCAAAACAATAGTGAAATGGTGATTTCATGATTAATTCTATTTAATGGATACAAATAATATTATTTTTGGTATTAATTATATCAATATTGTTTATAATAATTTGAACTGACATGTGATGTGGAAACCCAACACATAAGGATAGGTAGTGGGGCTGAAACCCTTGAACTGAGGATGAAAATGGATTCAAACCATCCACTGGCCTATGTGATTACCTAGTTAATGTATAAGTTTATATAAGTAAAAAAATAATTAACAAATGTAAATGAAGAACAATAAGTTTTAAATTTGATAATTATATATTAATTTAGTAACCATAATTTTTTTGTAAAATACTTAGAGATAGATGGAAAGACTTTTAAATCTGTATAGATATTCTATTATGGGATTAAGAATCTGATTCACAGCCATAAGATGAGTATTTGGTTATATAAATGTATTATTTATGTATATTTTTTATATAATTACAATAAAAAATAATTCTTAATCATTAATAAAATTAATCAATAATTAAAAAATGTTAGACTATTACATTGTTATCTGATGAATCAGATTGTCTTTAAAATAATTGTAAATTAATAACAATACGACCCACAATATTCCTTTGATCAATCTATCCATGTGTTCAATTACCACAATAACATTGGATAATTATTTACATTATTACTATAATTCCATATGATCAAATTCCACCAATGTACTCCTATGTAGAAACATTGTTATATGTTATTCCATATAACCATTGTACTTACTTTTCTCTCATTTTATGTGTATATTTATTAAACCGTTAATGATGTGAGTTTTTAAACTATGTAATATTAATATATAATAATTTATTCACCAAGTTAAATTTTGATGTTTGGGGATGTATTTTTTTGAATGTAACAACATATAATTTTAAAATATAAACATCATATTTGATATTTTGTATGAAACATGGTATAGAGCATAGAATTGATTATAAAATCTTACAAATTTATAATAAATTAAATAAATTAAATAAATTTATTCTATTATATCACTTTCATGTCATTCAATACTGTGTTTTATTTCACTACATGCATCAATTATTTTCATCAATAGTGTGCCTTACTTCCGAGACCAGGTTTTACCAAATACCTATAATATTATTAATTATAATAAAAAATATATCATAGCTATTAAATTGGCAGTTATCAATAATATTAAATAAATTCTGAAAATATATGGTAATATTCATTGGTTTCCAATTAATTATAAGTTAATATAAATTCAATATAATAGAACAAAATTATTTTTATAAGAAAACTAGATTTATACAAGAATGATGTTTTATCTTAAGAAATTATATTATATTTTACCATTGGATGAAGTTAATTAAATTAATATATTATATATTATATAAATGTTTTTTAATTTATCATATAAATTTTTTAGGGATAAGATTACAACAAATCCAATTTTATACATAAAATTTTCTATTTTATTAAAGGATATTTTCTCTACTTTTAATTATGTACTTGTTTTGAAACAAATTGTTAAGATATTAATATATATTATTTTAAAAAATCCTATTTGAAATAAAAATTTCAAAATTATCTTTTATTTAATTTTTTGTGAGGTATCATTTTTTATCTAATACTAAAAATTAATAATTTAAATTGAATATGATTATTCGTATAAATAATTTATAATGAGTATTTTTATTCAAAATTACTTTGAAATTAGAATTATATCAATAATACATAAATTAATACTATTTATATCATTTTATAAATTTATATACTAAATTTATATTTTAAATATATTGTAAACATGTAAAAACATTCACAATAAAAACCACTTTTCTCATCACATTATCTGGATATATTTTAAAATAATTTTTTCCACATATTTGAATTGAATTTATAATTATTTATTACATAATAAATATATCTATAATTTATAATATATAATAATTAAACCATAATTGTTTACCAAAATGATTACTCAAAAAAGTAAAAATAGATTGAAGTGATTGAATGAAAATTTTGTTTAACATGGGAATAATATTTAATCATAATTGGATATATTTCCTAAAAAATACTCCACAATATATTTAATTATATATTTATACCATAAAATTTATTTTATTGATACTTTTTCACTATGTGAGCCACTTTACTTGAAAAAAATGTGTTATCATTTAATAAGTTTCAATAATAATGAGTGACTAATCACCCCCACTTATAAAAGGCAATGATTTATACTCCCTTAATCATATCACAAAAACACATTGTTTTCTAAAAAACATCCTATATGAATGCACAAATTTCATCAAATCATCCTAACGTCATTAATTTGGTCATAATGAACTAACAATGATAGTTTTAGTGCAAACTTAAAGAGGATACCTGAAGAAAAAATAATATTTTTCTGAAATCATTTATATTTTATTTCCATCTCCACCACCTTAGATTATTATTTTACCATTTTTATATAATAAATGTTTTTACCTTAATATATTTATATTTTTAATTTTAATTTTAATTCCTAAATTATTTCTCAATTCAATCAAATGTGTTATAAAATCATAGTTCCTGTTTATGGTAGACTAGTGCCTCACAAACCTATGTCATTCAGTTATCCATTAAGACATATCAGGAATGTAAAAATGATTTATTAATTGATATAAAATTTATAATTATTATATTTATTATTTAATTAGGATTTTTTAATTATTATATTCCAAATAACAAAATGATTTCGATTTTGTGGGAAAACTATAATTTCGCTCTGCTGTATGATCCACTATCGCCTCATGAAGTGATGTGTTTCATCCATGCGTTACATATAATTTATTAAGGATGAGTAAAATAATTAAATGTGATATATATTAAATAATAAATATAGATTAATGGTAATATATATATATATCATTTACTTTTATTTATTTTATTATGACAAGAAATTGGATTCAATATTCTTGCATATGTATGTCCTACAATCTCCATGAACAATAGATTTATTATTATATCAATAAATTTTATTGATTACAATGTGTAAATATATACTAAATATATATAAATTTAATTTAAATCATAATTTTATTTCAGGATATAATGAAATCATGATGGAGGATAAAGGAACATCTAATAATATGTGAAAAAAATACTTGATAAACAAGTCAATTAAGACACAAAACAATGGAAATAGTAAAATATTATTAACAGAATGGTGATAAAATAAAATTTAATAATCATATTCTATAATATTAATATTAATATGGTTTTAAGGTTAATAACTAGATTCAAAAAATCATTAAGGTGGTTAATGTGTGTTAAATTAAGAGGAAGTGGAAGGTAATGGATTTTGTCTAATTTTTTATCATCGAGGCTCATTGTATTAATATAAATTAATTAATTTTATATGTTGTATAAAATTTCCCATAAAGAGAAATATCATGAATACATATGTTTTCATGAGTTTTTTTGATTCTATTAAGATTACTTCATCTAAGGGGATTTGAATTAAAATTTACGAAGTTGTAAGGAAATTCATATCCTAAATCTATTTCATTGAGTTATATAACATCTTCATATCCAGTAATGATAAATGATTATTTGAGTAATTAATTTATACTATCTATTATTTTATTTTATATTGTTTTATCGCAATTAAATGTTTATTGAAATAATTGAACTGTTTCTTAATTGACATGTCTATGTTATGATAATTTAATTTGTTTTTTTCAAAAGATAATTCTAATCGAGATTAATTATTCTTAAATGTAAATTATTGGAAATTAATTTACCACTATTCAATAAAAACATTAAACTTATAAACCTATTGAGTACATAAAATTATTCAAAAAATTTATTAATATAATCTTACAAAATCTATCTCTTTGGTCAGAAATATTTTTTCTTAAAAAACTATATTTCCCAAAAGAATTATTTCAAAAAATATTCTATAAAATTTTAAAAACTTTATGTGGATTTTTTCCCATTTTCACATTTTTAACGATATTTTAAGTGGAATATTCTTTTAGCTTTATAGAAAAATTACTTTTTAAAGAATTTTGTTGTACAAAATGTATATTATTTATGACAAGTGCCAAATTACCCATTGACTGGAGAATCATTCAACTATTGTTTCATTAGAATAATTCTGTGGTTATTTATAAAAAAATGGTCTTATATGTTATTTGTATAAAAAACTATTTTTTATATATTTTTCAAAATGAAAATAATATTTCCACAATAATTCTTCTCATGATTTTTATAGAATTTATATTTTATATTTACTACCACATATATTATTACTCCAACCAGTATAATTTTTATATAAATTATTATTACAATTAATCTATATTGATTATGATTTTTTTCTCCAAGCATAGTATTTGAATTCACTTCCATGAATTAATTATATAGTAACACATCCTCTTGTAGTTATTCACTTTTTGGAGATAATTGTGATTCAATGTCCTCTAAATGAATGTTTATGTAATTATGGATATGATTATTACCTAAACCATATAACATTTCACATATGATGTTTACATTGATGTATATTTTTATATTTGCGAAATATATTTATATCTCTATCATTTACACAATATTGATAATTGATATGGTTAATTTTTCATGAATTAAATCAGTTATTCTATATATAAGGATTGATATTGAATAGTATCTAATGGGTTGTAGACCATTTATTATAATCTCCTTATATCATTGGTACTCTCATGGGATGAAATAGTTGTCAAGACATGGATTAATGGGTTTTTACCCCATATCATTTAACCCTTTTGGTAAGTGTTCTTAATGATAAATGTACTATATAACTAAGAAACAAGACATACAATAATTAGGAATTCTTTCTATTCAAAATTTAATAATTATTATCAATGATATTTTGAAAATAAAAACATATAGATAATAATTAATTTCATTTTTGCGAATAAATGGAATGTGTTTTTAGAAATGTACCTTTACATATAGATTTTTTTCTTTTTTTATCATGATAGTGATGTTATTTGAAGGGATTTTTTCTTCAGTTACTTAACCTTTTTTATTATATATGCACATACTTCTCTGTTTATTAATTACATGGAATGTATGTTTAGTAATTTCTAAATCTATATTCATTTATCACATTAATTAATTATTTCTTTAACTATATATCTAACCCTTCTTGATAATTTGCTATCACTTTTTTTTAAATTTCCCTATGATTCCATGATTTTTACTATGAATGAAATAATGGGATATGTTATATTGAATAAATGTATTCATTCAAAAATGTATTGTTCTAATTTTTTTTGCAAATTTATATGTAAATAATTTTTTATTCTAGTTTATCGAGAATACTAAAATATTCATTCATTTTTGATGAGATTCCATTTATCTTATTCCAATATAATGGTAAAATCCATTAATTCGAAGATAAATTGTTCAAGGTCATTAAATTAAGAATTAAGGGATTATTGGGCCTTAGATATGTAATCCCATCCAGGATAAATTATTTGATTAGGATGGTTTGTTATTTCGTAGAACTTATTCTAAACATATTTATGTTTCAAGATGTGATACATATGTTTCTTTTACAGAATTTCATAACCAATAATTCATATTTAATAATCTAAAATTTTATTCCTATTTTTCAAATGAACAAAAATAGATAGAAATTTTGGATCAATAATATAAATATATATTGAACATGATTATTCACTATTTTATTGTTATCCAAATAAATTATAAATTGAAGGAAGCCATATGGGAACTTATGGAAGTGATAAAGAAATGGTATAATATATTTTTTGTATTTTTTTTGGGAATTTATATTGAGAAATTATTTTAAGGGGTAAATATATAACCCCTAGGATTTGATATGTATTTTTTTTAAATAAGAAAAACGATTCTGATATAATTCTGTACATGCATCCCTAAATGTAATTAATTACATTGTATAGAATACCATTATATCCAAGAAATTATATTGGTGTGTATGGATATGATTCATCAGGTTATAAAATACATGTATACTGTTAAAAATATATTTATAACCAATCAATTTTAATAAAATCATTTTAGGAATAAAATTCATCTTTTTTAAAATGTTTTATTGTTAATATTTTTGTAATAACAAATTATATCGATCACTACTAAAATTTAATTTTAATCAATTATACTGATTATTTATATAAATAATGTAATAATAATACATTAATTAGTTATCTAACAATTAGGAATGATGATAAAATCATTTAATGGAAAAATACATTATTTTTCAGAAAATTATATTTATATACGAAAATCATGTTTCTTCGTGATAAACAATTATCATTACAATTATATTGCTAAATTAAAATTATAAATTAATTTGGAAATATTTCTAATGAAATTAATTATTTTAAATTTTTTCTGACTATCTAGAGTACATTTATCTAAAAAATAGTTTTGTTGTTGTGTTGTGTTCTTCTTAATAAATGGAGTTTATATTGAAATTGAAATGGAATTTGAATAAATAAATAATTTTTTTGGATGATCAAGTAATGATATTTGAATATTTTTCCTTAATTTTTTTACCTAATTAATATATAAATAAATAAATAATTGTTGCCACAATCATGTTTGAAATGTGTATATTATGGGGGTTAAAACAAGGAATATAGTTAAGAATACCACCTAAATAAGACTAACAATAATATTGTTTTAGATATATCAAACCTCTATTTTCATAGCATTCGATACCTGGTCCATTTGTGTCACTTTCACATGAAAACTAATTTATATTATTTAAATCATTTAAACAATTCAATGTTAGTACTCTCCATCAAATAAATTGGGTACCTCATCCCCTACATTATTTGAATATTTTATCCATATATATATTAAAAATATATAAACTAGAACCATACTACCTTTATTTACATTGTCATAGAGAAATATTTGTACTCATAAAAATATTATTTTAAAGACTCAGACATAGACTAAAGGAGGTCTCTCAATGAAGTAATATAAATCTGAACCAATATTTTTAATTTAATTTCTCTATTAATACACCATATGAATGTTGTGTCTATTAAAAGATAATTAATACAGTATCATAAATATTAAATGAAATTATTAATTTGATGGAACTGTAACACCCCCAAAATTTTATGAGAAATATTCTGTTTATTTTTATTGATATCTCATGTTGTATGCTACCCCATGTTTATCTTGCGCTATACGTAACACCGTATTAGCTTTCAGTATACGCAACACCATTATTGGCTTGTTTAATGGAAGATTTCAAGTTCTTTTGATGGAATTAAACAATGAATATAAATTTTTTTTCAATGAAATAATATTATATTATGTTATATGAAAAACCAAAGGAATCATTCATGCAACACTGACTTGGCTTGCATTACATGCAAAAGCGACAATCTTCGATGGCATGCATTGAACACAATACAAATTTTCACTAACTAGTAATATATTATTATAATATTGTAATGAAATAACCTTTATGAATTTCAATAACCTCATTTTCAATTTTATAACATTATCATTCATCTTACAAATTAAATAGAATATGGTATGAGAAAAAAATTATTTTTTCAGATAAAGGAATTATTTTCCACAAAATGATGTTTTTTCACCTTTTGATGGAGCACCCATTCTAAATTTAAATTTTAACAAGTTTATAAGTTAAATTTGAAAAATAAATCTTCTTTTTTTGAATAATGATATAAAAAATACTTTGCATAAATTTTTGACATTATTCTGATAACCTTCATATTTTGAGGAATCGTAAAAATACGCTAAATTTTAATTAAAAACTACTTCTTTCATTGAGAAAATTTATATTGTTAAATAATAATATTGAATGTTTTTATAGTATAAATAGAATACATTTGTATTTTTTAATTTAATTTATATCATTAGAATTAATAAAACATTTTATTTGTTTGTATAAATATTTCAATCTTTTTCAATGTATTAAATTCTAAAACCAATTTTATCGTCAACGTGATTAATTTTAAATTAATTACTGCAACTTATGTGTTTAGAATTTTTAAAAATAGAGTACATATTTAGAATAAATAGGTCCAAATTATTTTAAATTGTTAATTTTATTTTATTTTCCATTATGAAGAGTAAAAATGGTAAATTTTATTTACCACAGATAAAGGTAAATCAGGAAATTAAGGGTAAAAATAAAATTATAAAATTCCCTTAACACTTTTCATAATATATTTGGATGATTATATTTCCTCCTAAAATATACTTGGGTCAAAATTGTATCTATTTTCACCCACTTGGATGAGATTGAGGAAGTTAATTTATTTTATTTAATGGAAAGTGAAATATGTCTCACACAAACATTAATAATTAATTTTTTTTAATACATGGTCTAACAAAATAAAATTAGAATATAAATACTCATTTGAAATATAAATTTTTTTATCATGGTAATTTATTTTTTTTAAGAAATATATAAGTACATTAATATCTTATACATTAATGATGCAGAAATTATTTATTTAGTGAAAAATAAATAATATAGTTTTTAAAATAATAATAATCCCACTTAAAATTCCCAAACAGTTTAGAAAAAATTATTATTAGAGTATCTATACACCATAATCACCCAATTGTATTCTTGTGGACCATTTCGAGCCTTATAAAACAGATTATGACATTTATTTTATTTTATATTAAATGATGTCAATGTTATCACCTTCATAATTTAATGAACATAATATTTTAAAATATTGGTGTTTTAGAAGATAAATTTGAATAAAAGAATTATTATGAAATATATTATATTTATCATCATAATAATATATTATTTTTAATTTTTATAAAACAAAAAGTATATTAAATAATTATAAAAAATTTGTGTATTAATTATTTTATTAAGATAAATATATAAGAAAAGATTTTTAAAATCTTAAAATAAATATTATATGATATAATTAAAGTTCTAAAATAATTTTTTAGATTATCATAACATTATAGAAATCTATTAAATATTTTGGTTTGAATATATCATCTATGTGGATTTTATTTAAATTCAAATAAATAAATAGTGTCAAAATTGACACTATTGATATTTTTTAAAAATAACTTATTATCAAATTGATTAAATTCAGAAATATATTTAAAAAATAATAATTGAAATTTATAAGGTCAAAAATGTAATAAAATATCGAATTATTGACAATTAAAAATACATAAGAATGTATTTATATCCATTTACAATTTAGAATAATATTACCTGAAATAAAATTAGGCAGATTAAATACAGATAAATAAAAAATGATAAGGTTTAAAATAATGTCAAAACATTTCTCAATTTGATTTTTGGATGATATTACAACCATTTTATTATCACATCTTCAAATTTGAGTCAATTTGGATGATTTTACGTGGGTTTTGAGTTTATTATAATTTAATATTTTGGATGTTTCCAAAATTGCCCTTATACTCCCTTATAATAAGGAACCTCATCCGTCTTCTCTTCTCTCCATGTTGAGATTTCAAACTAGGCCATACCCTACCCATATACTTTATCAACATACCTATAAACATATTATAGGTCCTTTTTTTCTTAAGAGACCATCTTTAGTGTCCTAATATGAGGAATAGAATATGCACATCGAAGAAGAGGTAAAATCCATTACTTATTCTTTCAAAATTCATTCCTCTTATGTATCCTCTATACGAGTTTTTTCATTATTAATTAATTACTTCAGTATCAATTTTATACTGATATGTTATTAGTAATATGAAACTTCCATATTCCATCTATTATCCATCCTTTGAAAAATAAAATCACCACAAGTGCATACGTACAGCTTACCCTCTCCACGCCGTGGTTTAATGTGTTTTTCCACCACCAACCTACATAGATGGGTATAATGGTGAAAATAATAACTATATGCGATTATTATAACATTATACTAATTTTAATATATTATATCATCTACTCAAATTCCATAAAATAATTATGGGAATGATATCTCCGCCCGTGTGTACGTACTAATAACCGTCTCCACGACACGATGAGATTCATTCAAAATTTTAACCATTCAAGAATGAGTATAAAATATATATAATAGATAATAATGAGATATATGACATAATGATGACACTACATTTATGTATATATAAATTACATGTACTTACTTCAATTCAAGTCAATAAGGAAAGGAAATCATTGTTCATGCGTACGTACGGCCTACCATCTCAATGAATGGTGTATTTAATTTAATTTATCTATATAATACATATATATATATATATATAAATTGAATATATATATGATATATAATTCATGTGTTACATTATGTAAGTAATTAAATCAAGATATAAGTAACAATATCCAGAACAACAAGTCCAAAAACCTACGATAAATGAAACAATTGTTAACAAAAACGTTGCATCAACATGGAATTGACTAATGGAGGGGTAATATAAAGTCATAAGTGATTCATATATGATATAATAAAAATTACTATGATTCAATAATAAGTAAACAAAATTATTTAAATGATTATAAATGATGTTTAGACACGTATGGGAGAAATCAAACCTAAGGTAAGGGATTATTTCGTCTCACTTTTATTTTTGTGATACAAATGATTTAATCACCATCAATTTATTTTGTATAGTGTCTATTCTTCCCATGATTGTTTTATGATTTTTATTATGAAGGATATGAAATTTACATATGCATGTAATTTTAACTATTTAATGACACATTTTATTCCACTAATCAAAAATTGTAAGGGACAATTTTGAAATCTTATTTTTATCCAAGATTGCATATATATTAGTATTTACTGGGGTTATATTTATCATCCTTATCCATGTTTTAAAAAAAATTCAAGAAGTATTTAACATTCTTACATGTATGTTTTATATATTTTTTACCTATTTTTATCTTTTAATATTTGGTATGGAATAAATATTTCTTATGTTAACAAAATGATTTAAATTTTGACTTTTAAGGTAATAGTATGAGGAGAATGTTTTATTAACATATACTATGTGAATGGATTTTTTAATCATTTAATAGTGAATTATTTCCATAATGATTACTTTACAAGTTTTCAGGATTAATTAAAATTAACTCATTCATTTTTTAAAATTGAATGATATATTGAGAAAAGAAAAAAATTTTGAATAAGAAAGGATATTTTCCTCAATAATTATGGTGAAGTGTTTTATCAACTTTTTTTGCATCTATGTTGATATATGGTTATGTTACTCTCCCTATTATTAATTTTATTTGATTATATTATGATGTAATTATTCTTATGAAGTATTTTTATCATATATGGATTATGTTATGATGGCATGATGTTTAAGAATCCCATTTTATTACATGTGTTTTGCTTTGATATATGATTTTTGATTTTGTCGTAAAAATAATAATGGTTTCATTATAAGATGGATGTGACCTATATATCTCTCCAATGCATTGGGTAATGATTTATATCTCATGAGATAGATAAGGCTGGAACAAAAAGTGAATCTGGTTCATTAATATAGGACTAGAACGACAAGTAAACCCAGTTCCGTAATGGAATCTATCCAAAATGATGGACATGACATCAATTCCTTGTCTACTATGGAAATCATAACATGTTCTTAATGGTTTTCCACAATTACCTATTTTATTTTGATGATATTTTATAACGATTAATATTTCTTTGTGTTCTATGCCTTAAATATTACCATGATTTATTTCATGACTCATGATTTTCATGTCTACACATTATGTTTATGTTTTAATGATCAAATGAATATGTTTTATTATTTTTTCCATTCTTACCATTAATAAGAATTTTAGATCACCCTTTATATGTTTTATTTTCCCCAGGATTTAAAGAAATGTTTTAGGTAAGAAAACTAAAGGGGAAGATATTTATAGGAGATGTTGAAGATCCTTCACCATCGTTAGAGAATTATGTTATGAGTTTCGAAAGACACTAAAATAATATAAACATTGGTCATTTTTTTGTTATGTATTAAGTATTCTGGAAAATTAATTTAATTTCCATGTACGTCAACCACGAGTCTGTTATAATTGGTATTAGAGAAAAGGTTTAGTAAACCCTTAGAAACTAGGATGTGAAAACATTAGTGAGATCCCTAGAGATATATCTAATTTATATATATGGATGTCCACAAGGATAAGTATATTTATAGGTTACAATCCAAGAATTATGATAACTATGATTAATAACCTATGATTGAAATTAAGATGATAAATATTTAATGTAATCCCCCTTGATTATGTTGTTTTTGTAGTATGATTTTTTCCCTCATACTATTCTTTTTAGGTTTTAGGAAATAACTGAAAATAGAAGAATTCATTTTAATGGAGAATATTATTGAAAATGGAATGATATTCTTCATGAGAAACCAAATGAAACGGGATTTGGTAGAGGAAACATCATTATTATGACTAATCAGAAATCTCATAATGTAATCACTAATATCAACATTGGTAAGTTTCCTAACTCATCTAATAAGATAAATATGATGTTTCATGATTATCATAGAGGAAATAAAGTTAAATTTCCATCATGTAAATAATTTAGGAAAAGGAATCAGGGAGAATGATTCAAAGGAACTAGAAGATGCATTGGGTGTGGAAAAGAAGGACACAATGCTAGTAATTGCAAAGTAAAGGGTTTAGATAAAACAGTGGACACGGATAATTGTATTGATAAGACATCAAAAACTATTAAATGTTTAAATGTGGAATGTACGTGAAATATGAAAACCAATTCCCTAATGGAAAATCTCATGAAGATAATTTTCATGGTCATATGGGTAGTATTCATGTTGATCATGATGAAGAGACTACAAAAGATATATGAGATTAAATAAGTGTTGTGGAATAAAATAATGAAACATGGTCAATTGATTAAGAAGGTAGTGGAATGATTGCCCGGTTATCAAAAGTAATGTTTTATAAGTAATTTCATATTACTATGGAACAAAGAAACAACTATGGATTGTTATAGTATTGTTTTACCTTAAATTTTTTAATGTATATTTTGAATGGTAATGGTTACCATTAAAGGTTATTCAGATATTTTTTGAAAGAACCTAATATGCGCATAATGAAGGGATAAGAAAATAATGGAATATTTGATAGTATTAATGAGATAATGATTGATATAATGACAAAGTGATATAATGGATTGAGTATATATATATTTTGGGATTTTTGTTTGTGGAAAGAGTTAACTGTAGACATCATTTTTGTCTTCACTAGGATTCTATGGTAATTCATGTTTCAAGAGAATACATAATTAAGGAATTCACATGTTTGGAATGTGACCAAAAAGTTATATCTTATGTTATACATGCGATAAATGATGGTATTCATTTCTTGGTAGATGAATTTTCTAGTAATATTTTTATTTATACAATGAGATTAGACAGAAGTATTTTGGATAAGCACAAATATTTGAATGAATTAAGTTTCACATCAGATACTATTTTTTATGGCTACAAATTTTTTTCGATATTATTTCTGGATTTTCACAATAGTGTCATTTTAGAAAAGGGACAACATGATGGATGGACGATAACCCATCGTGTCAGATAAAGTTACAGTAATCGATCCCAAAAACGAAGTGCGATCGGCCTTTATCTCCTACCACTAGTCTACAAGAAGTCACTGGTTAGTAGAAATTCGTTTAATTTTATTAAGTGGTATGATATATAAATTATATGTCCATTTTTGGAACCATATATGGTTATTATCCCCATATATGGACTAATATAGATTTAATAATTTGTGTTACACATTTTTTGATAAAGATAGATGGAATGATCTATCATTCAATCGTATGATCTGCTTACACTTCAATAATGAAAAATGCATCATCATTTCATTAAATAAAATATGATGTGGAAATTGATCATTGAATGAACAATGATGATATTATACTAAAATAAAGTATTTCTCGTTATCAAAAAAATTCATCGAATTTAGGGAAATGATCTTGAAAACCAAAAATGTTGTCTTAGTACCCTCATATCCAATTATTCATATGGTACCTTAGATCATCACAAATATATGGATTTGTAATTGTTTTATTTTTCATATCCATGTTCTCTAACACTCTCCATCAGATGTTGATGGTTAGATTTATATTGCATATCCTTGTTTTAACCTATATTCTCCTACGTGGAACCCTAGTGATGAGTTAATTTTTGTAACAATTATATTTCTTACTATAATTTTTTAAATTATGTTTTAGTATTGCTTTTTATGATGTGGGTTTCTATGAAGGAAACATTCATGTATTAAACCATTGATAACCCCAATGCATTTAGAGGGTAAAATTATTTTTATGGGTGGTAGAATGTAATAGACCAAAATTTTTATGAGAAAGTTTCTTTTTAATTTTATTGATGTATAGTTTTTTATGCTACACCAATATTATTTTGCGCTATACACAACATTGTATTAGCTTGCAGTACACAGAACACTATTATTGGCTTGTTTTACGCACAATTTCATGTTCTTTTGCTATATTTAAACACTGAATATAGATTTGTTTCAATGAAATAAGATTAGATTATGTTATATGCAAAACAAAAGGAATCATTCATGAAACACTGACTTGACTTGTTTTACACGAAAAAGAGTCCTTCCTCGAATGCTTGTGTTGTACACAATACAGAGTTTCCCTAAACAGTAATATATTATTATAATTTTTTTATGACTTAGACATTATGATTTTTATTTATGACATTTTAAAATTTTTAACATTATCATTAATATTACATATTTTCTAGATCATGGTATGAGAAAAAAATTAATTTTTTGGATAAAAGAATATTTTTCAAAAAAAATCATTTTTGTTGTCTTTTGATGGCTCACACATTTTAAATCTAATTTTTTACAATATTATATGTTCAATTTTATATTAATAATTCTTCTTTTGAATCAGAATATATAAATTTATGTTGGATAAAATTTTTACATTATTCTGATAACCATTATAGGTTGATGAATAGTAAAAATACGATACATTTTTAATAAAAACGACTTTTTTCATCGAGATAATTTAAATGGTTAAATTATAATATTGAATGTTTTTAGAGTATAAAAAGAATATAATTTTACCATTTAATATAATATAAGTCATTATCATTTATTATACATTGAATACATAGGTAGAAACATTTCAATCATTACCAATGTTTTAAATTTTAAAACATGTTTTCTAATCAGCATGATTAATTTTAAATTAATTACTACTAATTCTATGTTTTGAATTAGGAAAAATGGTTTCCATATTTGGAATTAGTATGTCCAAAAAAATTTCATAGGATACTTTTATTTCCGGCCACTAGGAATAATAACTACGGTAAATTTTATTTACCACATTTAAATGTAAATCAGATAATTAAATGTAAAAATAATATTATAATATTACCTTAAAACATGTCATAATATAATTTGATGATTATATATCTTCCTAAAATATACATGGGTTGAAATGGTATATATTTGAAAGCACTTGGATGAGATTGAGACATTTATTTTAATTTATTTCAATGAATGTGAAATTTGTCTCACTCAAACATTAATAAGTAAATTATTTTAAATATAATGTTAATTAGAATATGAATTCGATTATAAATACTCATTTGAAAGAAATTTTTTTTTCTTTTTATCATAATAATTTATTTTTAAATTTTATGAAATATATAATTACCTTTATAGCTTATACATTAATGATGAAGAAATTATATATTTTGTGAAAAATAAAAAATCTAGTTTTTAAACAATAATACCCATCAAAAATCCCAAAAATTGGACCAAACCATATTTGTAGAGTATATATACACCATAATTATCCAAGTGTTGACTTGTGGACCATTAGGATCCTTATAAAATATATTATGATATTTCATTTATTTTATTTTATATGATGTCAAAGTTGCATCTTCATAATTTAATAAACATATTATTTTAAAAGTTATGTGTTTTTTAAGATAATTTCTACAAAATTAATTCTTATTAAATAGATTAAATTTATCTTCATAATATTATTTTTTTTAAATTATTATGCAACAAATTAATATGTTAAATAATTATACAAAAATTTTGTAGTAATATTTTTCTTAATATAAATATCAAAAAAATGATTTTACAATTATTAAAATAAATATTATATATACTAATTAATGATCTCCACAAAATTTATAGATTAATATAAATTTTTTTTAATCTATTAATTCTTTATTTTGGAATATATCTTCTGTGTGGATTTTATTTAAATAAAAATTATTGATTAGTGTAAAAATTGACAGGGTTTATATTTTATAAGAAAACATATTATTAAATTGTATTAAAATTAAAAAAATATTTAAAAATTAAAGATTTCATTCTATATTGTCAAAAATGACAAAAAGTATCCAATTATGTAAAATTCCCAACACATAAGAATGTATTTATAACTATTTAAAATTTGGAATATTATTACAATGAATAAAATTAAATAGATTAAATAAGGATAAATCAAAATGTAAAGTTTTAAAATTAAATTAAAACACGACTAAATTTTATTGTATGATGATATTACCACCCTATATTATCTCATATTCTATTATAAGTCACTTTGGATGTTTTTATGAGGCGTTTGAGATTATTATAAATTATTATTTTAGAGGTTTCCAAAAGTGCCCCTCTACTCTCTTATAAAAGGACACCTCCTCCCTCTTCTCTTCATTCCATTTGAAGGTTTCAAACTCATCCAAACAATGACCATTTCCCTTATATAATTTCCTAGAAACATAATAGAGCTATTTTTCCTTTTCAAATACCAATTATATTGTCATATGAGAAGGTTTAAAAGAGGCACTTCGAAGAAGAGTTAATATCCTTTACCAATTCTTTCAAACTTCTTTCTTTGTCTATATCCTATATATGAGTTGTTTAATTATTAAGTAATAACTCCAGTATAAATTATATACAGATATGTTATTATGAAAATGAATCTACAATATTCCATCTTTTATCCATCCTATGAAATATAAAATCACCACATGTGCGTACGTACGACTTACCAAATCCACAACGTGGTGTAATCTGTTCTTCCACCACCACCATACATGGATGTTTATAATGGTGGAAATAATAACTATATATTATTTTTATAACATGATACTAATTATAATATATTATATTATCCACTCCAATTCCATTCACTAATTATGGGAATGATATCATTTCATGTCCGTACGTATGGATTACCGTCTATACGATGTGATGAGATTAATTATCCATTTTAACAATTCAAGAATGATTGAATAGTATATATAATGAATAATAATTGGATATATGACACAATAATTATAATTTATTTATTTATATATATATATATTCCATCTAATTACTTCTATTAAAGTCAATAATTATAGGAAAGCCGCGTGCATGCATATGTACAGTATACTGTCTCCATGAATGGTGTATTTAATTTCATTTATCTATCTATTATATATATATATATACACTGAATATAAATATGATATATATATATCATGTTTTACATTCTGGATGTATATAAATCATGAAAGAAGTAATAATATCAATAATATCAAGTCCATACCCGTACGATAAATGAAACGATTATGACCTGAAACGTTGCTTCAACATGAAACTGACAAATGAATGGGTAATATAAAGTCATAAGTGAGTCATATATGATATCATAAAAATTAATATTATTCATCAATAATTTAATTACATTATATAAATTATTATACATGATGTTCGGACACATAAGGAAGAAATCAAACAAAATGTTAGTGATTATTTTGTCTCACTTTTATTTCTGTTAGACATATGACTTAATTACCATTTATTTATTTTGTATAGTTTTTATATTTCCCATGAATGTTTTATGATTTTTAATATGATTTATATGATATATAAAGATTCATGTAATTTTCTTTATTTTATGACACTTGTGATTCCACCGATCATAAATGGTAAGGGATAATTTTTCAATCTCATTTTTATCTGAGATTGTTATATGTAAATATTTACTAGGTATATATTTAATCTCCATGTCCATATTTTATAAAAATGTATTGATAAATTATTAAATACTCTTACATGTGTTTTTAACTTTACGTTTACCTTTTTTTTCATTTACTATGTGTTGTGGAAGGTGTCTTTCTTTTGTTTTAAAAACAAGGCACTTTTTGACTTTTCTGGTAAAAATATGAGGAGAATGTATATTAAACTTATATGACGTGAATGTATTTCATTAATCATTTCATACAGAATTATTTCTATTAATATTGATTTACTTGTTGTCAAGTTTAATTTAAATTAACTTCTTTTATTTTAAAATTGCATGAGATATTGAGAAAAGAATATTTTTTTGAAGAAGAAATGATATTTCCCTCAAGAACTAATTTCAAGTGTTTTATCATAATTATTTTCCATATAAGATAATATAAGTTTATATTTCTATACCAATTATTAATTTGATTTGTTTATGTAATGATTGAAGTACTCTAATGAATTATTTTTATCTTATATGGAATATATTATGATAGCTTGATGTTTATGAATCCCATTTTATTACATCAGTTATGTTATGATGAATGATTTATGATATTATGGCACAAATAATAATGGTTTCATTATGAGATCGGTGAAACCTACATCTCTATAAAATGCACTGTGTAATGATTTATATCTAATGAGATAGGCAAGATTGGAATGACAAGTATATCTGGTTCAGTCATATAGGACTGGAACGACAAGTAAAACAGGTTCATTAAATGAATTTTTCCACTATGAGGGTCTGGGCAGCAATGCCTTGGATACTATGCAAATCATATCATGTGCATAATGGTTTTGTACAATTAAATGTTTTATTTCCATGTTATTTTATCAAGATTAATGTTCCGTGGTGTTCTATGCCTTATATACTGCCATGATTTATTTCATAAATCCTGATTTTGATGTTTAAACTATATGTCAATATTTTTAGGTTCAAACGAATATGATTTTTTATTTTCTCCATGCTTTCCCTTACTGAGTATTTGAGCTCACCCTTCATGTGTTTTTTCCCTAGGATTTAAAGAATAATTTTTGATAAAAAACAAAAGGGGATGATCTGTATGTGAGATGTTGAAAACCTTTCACCATGACTAGAAGATTATGGTCTGAGATTCCAAAGATACTAAACTAATATAGACATTGGGATTTTGTTTTTTTATGTACTAAGTATTCCGTAAATGTAATGTAATTTCCATGAACATCAAGCTTGGGTCCGTAATAGGAACCACCTATTTCCACAACTATTTCATCAAAAGGAATATTTATGTATTTCTCTTGCATACATGTTGATGATCACCTCTATGTTGAATTGTTCATCATTTAGATTTAAAACCAAGCCCAATTGAATATAATCAAGTATTTAATAATTAAATGTTATATTTTTGATAATTTTATTTAAGTGATTATAATTTTTTCCCATGTTCCTATTAGAAAATGAAATTATTGATCATGCCTATGTATGGGTATCCATCTCGCTTGGGGATAAATTTTATTTTCAATATAAACCTTTAATAAATATATCTACAATTTTTTATTACTAAAATATATAACCAATTAAATGAATAATATTCTAAAAATGTTATTGTAAAGACCTGGAATGTCCATGATATCTTTTAATAAATGAGAATTTTACAAGTTCGTGAAATTTGACGGCGTGTGATTTTGAGGCTAGTAGTGCTAGGAATTATCCGCTGATGTTTTGTTAAGCTTAAGTTAATGAGCATAAGCATTTTTCCCAAAAAAAGTGGATGAAATCATAAATGGTTATAGAGATCAGAAATCTGAGGGCACTATTACGCTCAGGATGGCAGGTTTATCCTAGATGCGACTTAAGATTAGTCGACACAGGCCTCATGTGAGAAAACCCAAAAATGGCATAACCATAAATAAAATAATTAATTAAATTATTTTATTTTTAAAATTCTTATAAAACACAAATGGAAACTTCTTTTAAAAATATAATATCATCATTTAACTCGTGAGAGTATGCTTTCTTTAAGCAGATTCTATCATTGTCCGGCATGGGCCACCAGAGAATGTTAGTTTTTGGCCACAAATAAAATAATTAAGTGAAAAATATTTAATTGTAAAATTCAAAACATATAAACGGTAACTCATTTTGAAAATCTAAGAATACCTTTTGGTTCGTTGGGGCATGATTCACCTAGTTAGATCCTAACATTGACTGGCGTAGGTCATGGGTGACTAATAATAATTTTCTGAACTATTTTTACGGGTACGTTCAGGAAATGCATGAGTGACATTTTTGTAACTTTTGAGCCGGTGCTTGAAATTGAAATTTGAGGGCACCGTTGAACTTATATCACCAATATTATCTTATGAAGACTTTCACATCGATGACAGTTGGTCAAGGGTGAATGTTAGTTTTGTTGTTTTTCATGGAAATAATAAAATAAAATAAGCCCATGTTTTATTTTAATTTATATATTATGACCACCCATGTGGTTGTTGGAAGTGGGGACCACCACATATTTACCCCCTTGAGTGGTTATGGTGGTGGGGACCACTACACCTTAACCTATAATTATATAGGGTGGTGGGGACCACCCGAGGATTATCCCTCATAATGAGGGGGGGAGGAAACCTCTCAACCCCCTTAATTAATTTTAGGTGTTAATGAAAAATTAAATGCATTCAATTTAATTATATGTGTCAACGTATAATTAAATGCAATCAATTTAATTTTATGTTTCAATGTCAAATTAAATGTTATCAATTTATTTTCTATTTCAACATAAAATTAAATCCTATCAATTGGTTTAATGCAAGCTATGTGGGTAATTCCTCTTGGAATCCCCTCAATAATTAATACAACACACCTCTTAGGTTGCGCCAACACTATTTAATTGGCTTGACCCCCTTTTAAAATTTATGTAACTGGGTATTTGGAATTTAGGAAGGTTCCTAATAAATGGACCGTCATTAATATCATGATCGTTACATACTGCCCCCTCTCCTATATATAGGGAGCTACAGAGGAGGATTTTGGCCGGCATCACAATGCGACGAAGCACTGCTAATGTGAGGTGACGCCCAACACTTGGTGGATTATGCTCTCTAATGAAGAACACTTACTCCATAAATAACACTCGTGATGAATGTCTTTGACTTCTTCCACAGAAGCACCTTCCGAAGGCAATAGACATGAGACATCTTCGGCGACTGACCTTCCCTTCTCCTTGTCTTCAATGAACAATATGAGGTACATAGTTTATTTTCATGTTATTTCCTTCCTGGGTTTTTATTTTGTAGATTGGGAATGAATTGTGGCAGAGTCTGTATAATTTAATGTTCATCATTTTCCTTTCATAATGGATCGATTGCTATCAAACTAATCGCCGAGGGTGTGCGCCAAACTAACATGGTCGGACTCCCTCTGTCAATCTCTTTTATGAAGTTTTTTAACATGGCTATGAAACGAAGAGGTGACGAATGCAACATTTAATGGGTGCGCTTCCCGTAGTCTCTGCAACCCACATCTCCCACCTTCTGCCCCATCTGCCAGCCAAACAATTCTGAGCTGTGCCACGCCACTGCTGAAATGTCCTCAGATGATCCTTGCCCATGCCATGCCACTTTTGTCGCGCCCTCTGTCTGACTGAACTGGCCGAACCAGTCCCAGAATCCCCATCATCTAGTTGAACCGGCTCCACTACCCTTGACCAAACCCTCAGGTCCTCTCGGCCGCCCACACCTCACGGCCACCCGTGCCTCCCAACTGCATGTGCCGCCCAACTACATGTGCACTCCCATCCACCGGTACTCTCTATCACCATGCACCTCTTGTCCATGGCCGGCCACCAGCCCGCCTCAGATGAATTGCGCCAGCCCACGTGCCCCACGCCGCCTCTGGACGAATTGACCATGGCTATCCTAGATGAGACGCCCATGCGTGCCCCTCGTGGAACTGGTAGAAACGGCCTTACACATATGGACTGAGCCACCTGATCCGCACCACTCACAGCACTTGCCGAACTGGCCTCATCCATCCAGGCCGAGCCAGCTGAGCCGCACCCCTCGTGAGGACTGTCAAACTGGCCTCGACCATTTGGGCCCAGCCACAGAATCGCACCCCACATACATATTTCCGAGCTGACCTTTCATGCCCCTCGCGGCGCCTCCGGGCCATATATCCCTTACAGTGACTCGCGGCCGGTCCACACCCTTGCGAACAGTTCTCTCCATCCCGCTACTCGCGGCCTGTTGGGCTGGGCTGAACCCAAACCGGGTCGGACCAGACTAAGATGGGCCAGTTCAGACCGGACTCTATCCCACTATTACCACTTATGTTCTTTTGGCCAAATTTTTGGCATCCGACTTTTTTTTGATAAACCATTAGTGGCGTTGGTATTCTTGGAGAGAGACAATCCCTTTGTGTACACCCCACTAGAGTTTTGGGTATAGTTGATGTAGAGTAAGGTTGGATCGAGCATGAATCTAACCGGGCCTCTGGGAATACAAGGCTAATAACTCACATACTCGGCATATGATTGATGCGCTATCTGTGGCATTGGGTATCACTTACAGATATGGACTTTTTAGAAACATATCGTGGCAGTTTAAGTTTAGACACTTTGCTAGAGGAGCGGACCCTCCATGAATCAAGAAAGCTTTGTGAAGAACCCTATGGTTGGATGCACTCTGACTACTATTCCTAGATCCTACGTGGGTTTGATAGCTCTTACTATTGTTTCTGGATCATGTGGTGGTTTGAGAGCTCTAACTACTGTTCCTGGATCCTGTGTGGGTTCGACAGGTGTGACTAGTCTTCCTGTATCCAGTGTGGTTTCGATAGCTCTAACTACTATTCTGGGATCCTATGTGGGATTTATACCTCTGCCAAATGTTATTGGATCTTACGTGGGTTCAAAAGCTCTGACTATTGTTCTTGGATCCAATGTGAATTTGAAAGAGTAGATGATTTAGTGACAATGTTTGATCATCTCTAACTCTCTGCAATAGTGGTAAACCTGTGTGAACTGAGTCAGTAACTTATGTGTTTTCCTAATGATTGATATGGATTACTTGATTACATAGGTGTATGTATAGGAATATACCTATGTGGGGTTATCTGTTGATTTAATAATTTATAGTTCATCAATTATGATTTTTTGAGACCTTGAGGGTCTCGAGATCCCTACCGAGTATCGTTATACTCACCCCTACATGGGTTATTCCCGCACCTCATTGTGTTGGATGAATATGACAGCAACGCTTACCGAGTCTGATAAAACTAGGACTTGATGGTACCAAAAGGTGGAAAATAAATTATGATGGTATATGGAGGAGACGAATGGACATAGAGTGTTATGGAGGCTATCTGTACCTACCCTTCAGGTAGGAATCCTGGAGCATGACCCAATAGCTATTTTTCCTTTATCTATTTCCTTGTACTTTACATTTTCTCTTGTATTTATGGAACCTTAAATTTAAGCACTCCTTTGTTATACAGTTTTCTTAGTGTTTTAGATCCAGTTTTGTGCACCATTGTGTGAGATTATAGGTTATAAAGGTAATGACTTCCCAGTTATTGGTAATTACACCTTTAGTGCTAGTCGCCATCCCCTGGCCTATAGAAGGCATGCTTGGGGTAGTCACGACACAGGCCTCAGAGGATGGGTCATAAAAAATTGGTATAAGAGGAGTCGATTGTACATAAGTACTATGACTATGATATTTATATTCAACATGAATAGTGTCATGTGTAGTGAGTGTGGTTTCCAGTTCATGGAGTCTAGTATTGGTGTGATGGCCGACACATCCATACACCAAGACCCTGACTTATGATTTTTGACTCAGTGAATGAATACACTAATTGTGTGTTTGTTTTGAAGAGTCTTATTGGTGAACTCTGTGTGTTATCTCACATGGTATAACTTATTAATCATGGCACACCTATTACTTTTCTGGATGCCTCCGCACAGATACCAATCTAGGGGTCTGAGGGTTGTACGCACTGACAGCCCACCAAGAGACGAGGCTCCGGTGTAAGGCTATCTTACTATGTTGGAACCTTTGGGTGGTGTACAAGTAGAACCACCACCTGTTGGGCAGTAGATATCACCATCCACACTAGCAGTCATTTTCATGTTGACTAAGAAAATTCCTCAAGATCTAGTAGGGGAGGCCTTTGAGGATTCGAGAAGAAATAGATTCACACTCAGCTAAGGGCTGGCTGGAGGCAATTGCTGGAGATTCCCATATATTTGAGACAATTTTAGAGAAGACAGTGATCTTAGCTACTAGACTTTTTCAGTGAGTGACAATGAGGATGGTCTTCTTATAGATGAAGCGTAGTTACATGGATCGTTACCGAGATAGTACCTCCATGTAGTATGCCATCTATATCACTACATATTGTTCTGCAGCAACAACCGGTGATACTGGTAGAGGACCCATGAAGGCATAGTGTATTACATGTGTTTCAACATCATATACCCCTCAGGTTCCAAGGTGATCTCGACTCACAAGAAGCTGAGGAATGGCTTAAGGAGGCGACTGAGTGTTCTCTAGAACTTCTACAGCTTCGGTAGGACGACATGTCGGTAGGTTAGTGTTCATCAAGGTGTACTGATATTTCCTGGTACTCAATGAATATAGTATTATTAGTGCTTCAGGGATTTAACTTTTGAGAAACGTGTGTTTAAAGGGAATCCAAGCCAGTAAAATTCCTTTATGCATTCCTACTTATGTTAGGGTGCTAGAGTGAACCAATGTAGTTTAATATTATTTGGCTGAGCAGATTCAACCAGTGAATGATAGCAGTTGGAAAGCATGAAACTAGAACCAGCCTCAGAGACATGTGCATGTAAAATGTTTCGGGAAAAAGAAGTTTTCAGACAGATGTGTCTGCAGTGCAGCAGATGTGGAAGTAGAGCTAGAAGATCAGAATGAGGTGTTGTACTTTTGGACATGTTTCAACCACCCCAATTTTTTGGACCCCACCAGGCTGATGGAGTTGGAGGATGGTGGAAGACAGTAGTTATAGGTGGTTACAAAATGCAACCCAAGGGCACTAGGAATGATTGAAGGTATGGTCTTTGTCAAGTACTAGGCACTGTATCAATAGACATAGGTAACAATCATTCCTTCCTTCCACAAATCATGTCTAGGACCTAGAGTTTCCAATTAAACCATTGACGTGTCCCACACGTCTAGAGATACCTATGGGAGGATGCTCGATAATCAAACTTACACCGATGGTGTGATCTGAACCTTGAGGCAACAGTTTCAGTTAGAACCTATTTTGTGGAAGCGCCGAGGCCTTACAATGTAGGATTGGGTTTGGACTTGACATCAATAGTTCACACTCAGATTGATTGTATTTGGAAAAGAGGTTGTGGTTTATCTACAATATTGGGGTGGGGTTTTCCATGGTCAGAAAAAAAAGGAGACCCAAGAATCACTTGCCAAACCTGTGCATAGGAGAGTGAAACCAATCACTCATGAGTGGGACAACCTCACCCTTGTTGCAACAGAAGTTGACATTGATATAGTCTATACACCTTGAAATGGGAACATTGTAGCAGACGCACTCAACAGGAGGTCTGTCCTACATCTGCTGAATGAGGCGACGGAGCAGCTAGCCGCTTTTCAGATATCCTTTGTGGATCGAGAAGGATCAGATTTTATTTAGTCTCTTAAAGTCACACCCCCTCTCCTTCAACAAGTCGGGGAGGTGAAGCATGGAGACGCTAACTACGAGACATGATGTGCTTATATTTCTATAGGACATGCACCATATGGATTTTCTAAAGGTAGATATCATGTCATTCTCTTCAAAGGACGTACCATGGTTTCAGTGTCACTTTTGGATGAATTGTTGAGGGATTTCCACACATCCCCTCTAATGTTACATCAATTAGTGGAGAATATGTACCATGACCTTCGGAGACAGTACTGGTTTCCGGGAATGATGAATGAAGTTACAAAGATTGTCTCTTGATGCCTCACATGTCAACAAGTGAAGGCAAGGCATCAGGTACCAATATTCTTGGTTCAACATTTAGAGGCCCCAGAGTGAAAGTGGGATGATGTATCCATGGATTTTGTGATGCGTCATCCACATACATCCAAGATACATGACTCGATTTTGCTTATCGTCGACCGACTCACCATGTCATCCCACTTCCTATCTATCAACGAACAATGTTTATTAGATAGCATGGGATGCCTCTATGTGCAGGAGATTGTGAGGTTACATGGAGTGCCATCGATGATAGTTTCTGATCATGATGCACGTTTTACTTCCCGACTATAGAAGGGGTTGTAGGAGGCTTTCAGGATGCAGCTTCGTTTGAGCATCGCCTTACATCCTCAGATGGGTGGTTAGATTGAGCAGACCATTCAGACCCTCAAGGACATGATGCATTCATGTGTCCTCGATGTTGGTCGAAGCGGGGTGGATCACTTAACTTTTGTGGAGCTTTCATAAAACAACAAATATCACACCACTATATGTATGGCACCTTTTGAGGCATTGTACATGCGGCCTTGCAGGTCAACTTTGTGCCAGACTTACCTAAGGGAGTCAGCACACATGGGACCAAGGATGGTAAAAGCTACCACAGAGAACGTATAGATCATCTAGGAGTAGATGAAAACTACATAGTGTAGGAAGATGTCATATATCGACAGGAGATGAAGAAATTTGGAGTTCGATGATTGCGACCACATCTTCCTACGGTTCTCACCGCGATGAGGTCTACGGAGATTTGGCCAAGGCAGTAAGTTATCTCTGTGATTCATCAGACCACTTCATGTCCTCAATAGAGTTGGGGAGGTGGCTTACCGCTTAGCTCTTCCACCTCAATTTCACCCGGTGCACGATGTCTTCCACGTATCCCAGCTGAGGACATGTGTGAATGACCCTTCTCACATCATCGACAACAGAGAGCTGGACATCGATTATGGGGAGAATTTTATGGAGGTTCTAGAAGAGATTGAGGATCAAAATTATTGAGTCCTTCATGGAAATTATATATCTCTTGTTCATGTTCTTTTGCAGTACGACAAACTCTAGGAGGGAACATGGGATCGAGAGGCTTAGATGCGTGCTCAGTACCCCCACTTGATTACCTAGATGAGTTGTGTCATACGAGGTTGTAGAGATATGGGGAGGGGAGAATGTAACATCATGGAATGTCCGTGAATTTTTCTTAATAAATGGGAATTCTAAAAGTACGTGAAATCTGACGGTTCATAATTCTGAGGCACGGGGTTCCCAGAATGATCCGTCTATGTTTTGTTAATCTTAAGTTAACGAGCGTAAGCAGTTGTTCTGAAAAAGTGGAATAAATATTAAATGGTTACTCAGATCCAAAATCTTTGGGACCCATTCTAATTAGGATGGTGGGTTTAACCTAGGCATGCCTTGTGATTATTCAGTGCAGGCCTCCAGTGAGAAAACCAAAAAATGGAATAATCACAAATAAAATAATTAGATAAATTATTTTATTTTTCAAATTCTTATAACACACAAATGGTAACATAGATTAAAAATCTGAGACCACCACTGAACTCGTGAGTCTTTGATTTCTTCAAGAAGATGCTAACATTGGTCGGAGCGGGCCACCGGAGAATGTTAGTTTTTGTCCACTAAAAAATAATTAAGTGATACTTATTTTTATTGTAAAATTCATAACATTTAAATGGTAACTCGGATTGAATATCTGAGAGTACCATTGGTTTTTTTGGGGGTGTGTTTCACCAAGAAAGAGCCTAACATCGACCAGCGTAGGTCGAGGGAGACTAATAATAATTTTTTAATATTTTGTTTCTGGTACGTTCAGTTAACATGCGAGTGACATTTTGTATCTTTTGAACCTGTGCTCGAAATTAAAATCTGAGGGCATTGTTGAACTCGAAACGCCGCTATTCACTTGAGAATACTTTCACCTCGATGGTAGTTGGTCGATGGTGAAAGTTAGTTATTGGGTATTTTGGGAAAATAATAAGGTAAAATAAGCTAATGTTTTATTTTATTTTATATATAATAACCTACCATGTGGATGTTGGAAGTGGGTAACATCACATCATATCCTCCAATGAGAGGTTATGGTGGTGGGGACCCCCACACCGTAACCTCCCATGAGTTATGGTGGTGGGGACCACCCGAGGATTATCCCTTATAATGGGGGGGAGGGGGTAAGGGAAACCTCTCAACTCCATAAAATAATTTTATGTATTAACGTATAATTAAATGATTTCAATTTAAATATATGTGTCATCAGAAAATGAAATGCATTCAATTTAATTTTATGTGTCAACGTAATATTAAATGCTATAAATTAATTTTATGTGTCAACATAAAATTAAATCCTATCAATTGTTCTAATGTAGGCTATGAGTGGAATACCTCTCAAAATCCTCTCAACAATTAAGCTAATGTACCTCTTAAATTACTTCAATGCTATTTAAATGGCTTGAAATCCTTCTTAAATATTAGTAACTACATCTTAAAAATTTGTAAAGGATCTTAATAAATGAACAACCAAAAATTTCATGATCGTTATATACACCCCTCTACTATATATATGGTGCATGTGAGGAGGATTTGAGATGTCTTCACAATGCGACGAAGCACTGGTAAAATGTTGTGACACCCAACCATCGTTCCCTCCTCATCGTCTTCAATGAACAGTACATGGTAGGGGGATTATTTTAATGTAAATGCCTTCCTTGATTTTTATTTTGTGCATTGGGAAAGAATAATTATGGAGGTTGTAGAATTTGAAATTCATCGTTCACCATTCATGATACACCGATTGCTATAACCCTAAACATAGAGGGTGTGAGCCAAACTAACATGGCCCAACTCCCTCCTTCGATCTCCATTGTGATGTTCTTCTACATTGCAACTAATATTCAAGGCGACGAATGTGACAGGCACCGAGCACACTCCCCACAGTCTCCGCGATTCATGCCACCCACCGGCCACATCATCCGTCGGCCGAACAGGTCCACACAATGTCGTGAACCGGCCGAATCGTCCTCGGCCGCACTGCACCCCAGTCGTGCCCCCAGGGCCACGCCCTCCATCTGACTGAATGGGCCGAACCAGCCCCAACCTCCCCGTCAACTGGCAGAACAGGGTCTGCCGCCCCGGGCTGAACCGCGGCGCCCTCTCGACTGCCCGCACCTCCCAGCCGTCTGTGCCTCCTGGTCACCCGTACACTACCTGCCTCCCATGCCTCTCGGTCGCCTTGCACCTACCGTACACTACCGGACTCCCATGTGCCCTTGCCAAACCGCTCAGGCCAGCGCGCCCTGCGCACCCCATATTCCACGTTCCACCGCTGGCCAAACGAGCCTCGAACATCAAGGTTGAGCCACCCATGTCGCACCCCTTAAGGCTCTAGATGAACTGGCCTTGAACATCAGTGCAGAGATGCCCAAGCCACACCGCTCGCGGCATTGGCCGAACATGACTTAGTCTTTTGGGCCTAGCCGCCCTCAAAATGCTGGCCAAACCAGCTTCAGTAATCTGAGATGAGCCACAGAGCCACAGACCATGCATGCTTGGCCAAGTTGGCCTTCCGCGCCCCTCGTGGAGCCTCTGGGTTGAACCAACCTTACACCAACCCACGGATGGTCAACACCCTCACTACCGGTCTGCACCCTCATGCTATTCACAGCATTCGCGGCCTATTGGGCTGGGACTAGTGGGATGGGAAAAACCCAAACCTGGATGGCCCAGACTATGTCAGATCAGGTCAGTCCGATCGGATTAGTCTGGACCCGAGCCCATTACAACCCTTTACATTCTTTTGGCCATATCTTTGGCACTGAACGTTGATTTTATGAACTGTCAGCGACACATGTATTTATGGAGAGTGACGGTTCCATTGTGTATACCCCACTGGAGTTTGGGGTATAGTTGAGATACAATCAGGTTGGATCAAGCATGAATCTAACTGGGCCCCCAGGACTAAAAGGCTAATAATTCACAGACCGGGCCTTCTATTTACACGTTGTCTGTCACATATGGTTTCTTTTGGCATGACATATCATTTGGATATTTCAAATTGCGACTTCATGGTAGTTGATGTATATACAGTTTTCTTGATGAGCGAACCCTCCTAGAATCAATCATGCTTTTTGTGAAACCCTATGGTTTGAGGGACTCTGACTATTATTCCTATATCCTACGTGGGTTCGACAACTCTCACTAATGTTCATGGATCCTGTATGGGTTCAACAGCTCTAACTACTATTCATGGATCTTGTGTGGGTTCAAAATCACTGACTACTATACCTGGATCCGATGTGGGATCGAAAGCTCTGACTATTATTCCTGGATCCTGTATGGGTTCGACAGCTCCAACTACTATTCCTTGATCCTGTGTGGATTCAAAATCTCTAAATAATGTTCCTGGATCCGATGTGGGTTTGATAGAGTAGATGATTTAGTTGATACATCTGATCACCACTAACTCTCTACATATGTTGTAATCCTGTGTTAGATGAGTCAGTAACTTATGTTCTTTTTTCTCATAATTGAGATTGATTACTTGATTACTTAGGTGTATAAATGGGAATATACCTAAGTGGGGTTATCTGTTGATTTTATACTTTGTTGTTAATATGTGTTTGATTTTGTGAGACTTTGATGGTATCGGGATACCAACTGTGTAACGTTATACTCACCCCTACATGGGATACGCCCGCACCACATTGTGTTGGATGCAGATGATAGATAGCGCTGACCGAGGCTGATAATACCAGGACTGGAAGACACCCGAAGGTGGACCACAAATCGTGATGGTACACAGAGGGGACAGATGGATGTAGAGTGATGTGGAGGCTATCTGTACCTACCCTTTAGGTAGGAATCCCAGAGGATGACCAAGGAAGTATTTTTCCTTTCTCCATTTCTACGTACTTTACTGTTGGGATTGTCTTTTCGGCACCTTTACTTTCATCACTACATTGTTATACAGTTTACATAGTGTTTTGAATCCAGTTGTGTGCTATGTTGTATGCGATTTTAGGTTATAATGGTGGTGCCTTCCTAGATATAGGTAATTACTCTGGTGGTAGTCTCCAGCCCCTGGCCTACAAAAGGTGGGTTTGGGGTAGTCAGGGCATGGGCCCCCGGGGAATGGTAGTGACAGTTATGTTATCATTATATAGTATCATATTCAAACTCAATGGGTCAACATAACATAATCATTTTAGGTCATTTTTACTTCTAACACATGTGATATTATACTCTAGGAGATGAGAATGATTATGAAATTTTATGTAATGATGACCTTATATAATGATATTATATACAACTCTATATTATAATATTTGATATGATAGATAGATTATCTAATTATAATGACCAGAACAACTGAACTGACACATGGGTGAAAAATTAAATAGTGATCACATAGACCATTTATTTTAATATTTAGTTATAAATAAAAGTAGAAAAAATGATATATGTAAATAGTGAATGATATTATTAGTATAAAAATAGTTCTGCTATTTTTTTAAATAATAAATTAGTTATATAATATATGAGTATAGAGAACTTATAAAATGAGTAAGACTTGAGGTAAGGTTTTTTTTGTTACAATCTCAATTTTGACCTGATTGGTAATGATTAAATACTTGGTGATGAAATTATATGACATATACCTCTTAATTAACATTTATTTTCTTCATATATATTTTATTTATAGTACATGTTTTCCATTAGTTTCTCTCTCATTATCTATTTTCACAAATTTATGAATGAATATTTTATTTAAATTGATAATTTTTTTATATTTTAATCTGAATATATTTAATCTATGTCTGCATTTCCCCTTCTTACCCACACTAAGAATATTATCCCACAATTTTCAATGTTTCATTTTCACAATGATATTTATAATTTTTTAATATATTATAATTCTTATTAATTTTATTACTTTGGAAGAATATGGGGGAGATGATGTGTATCATTTATATACTATTTGATTATATATCATTAATTAAAAATACACAAAAACATTACAGTTATAAAATACGTCATAATTATTTGTAATGGATCTTTATCTAATTTGACAATATAATAATGAATGTAATATTCTGGTATCCTCATCAACCAAGATTTAAATGAATATAGTGAGATTTCAACACCTTGTCTAGGGTTTAAATGGCCTGTTAATACAGGTAGTATATCTATGGATGGCATATAATGATAAATTTCCACTATATATTCAATTTATATTTTATAGTTCTCTATAAAATCATGGTAAACCTCAGCTACCATTGAGATATAATAGTATTTAATACCATGTAAAACCTTTCCACTACATTAATTTATATAATCAAAAGATAAAAATGTAAAAATTAATCTTATTAAAAGGAAATGTGATGATTTACCAAGGTGTTCTACAAAAATAAATACTAAATTTTCCCATTAAAATTTATTGGGGAGTACAATGATGAAATACGTGGATATTTATTGAAATTTTAATTATTTAATTTGTAATTGTTGTGAAAACACCTATTAATTTTGTCCCCAGACATTAATTTACTGATATACTAGACATCAAGAATGATTATATGGAATATCCCTTTTCATTATATCCCATAAAAATTAATAATTTATATATATAGACTTCAAATCATTTCAAGGATGAATTGCTATTGGGGAGCTGTTATCTTCATCCAAAAATCACCTTCTTAAATTATAGTGTTAATTGGATTCAAAATTCTTTCCTATCTTTACAATTTTATCACATTACTTGTTATACTCAAGAACATTTATCATATTCTTATGAAGTTCTTAATCCTCCTTATATACATCAGTAATCCCCACATGGATGGATAAATCATAATTTATCTAAGAATGTTATGATCGTTCGCCATTACTAATGATTTTTTGTAATATATTCTACAATTCCAAAAATATTGTACCCCATATGAAATTCATCATGAAAATACTATGATGGTCCTTCTAGCCCTGAGAATCAACCACCTTGTTTACCTTTAGAAGGAGGTATTGTGTTGAAAATCCATCATCATTAATCAATTCAAACCATCAAATTTGACATATATTCCACACATTATATGTTAGAAAATAATGATTTATTTAATGGTCACTCTATATATTAAAACCATCAAAAAAGTATAATGCCTCAATATTTTAAATGCAAAAAAAATAATGATTGGACCCAAAAAAAATTAGTTGGGTAATAATTATCTTCAATTTTAAATTATCATGAGTCATAAGCTACCAACATGTCACATTGAAAGAAGAATCCACACATTTCATTTATTGTTACATGAATATAGATCATTATATTAAAAAACATCATTATATCAAGGAAATATCCCTTATAAAAATTTAATTGGGTCATATTTAGTAATATAATATAATATTAATGACACAAACAACTTGATAAAACCCACTAAATTTTATTATATTAATTAAAAAATTAAATTATTAGAGTAAAGTTGGCCCTAATAATTAAATATGCCAGAATGGGATAAAAAATATCATATAAGATAACAATAATAAGAAAATTTTATATGATCAACCCCAAGGAATAGGTACAATCATATAACAATACTATCCAAATAAACTATAATATTAATAAATAAATATGAATTTTCAAACACAAATTGAATATCATTCTGTAAAAATATAACTAAATAATGAATGAATGAAATATATTTTATTTATAAGATGTTTAGAACCTATTAGAAAATTATAAATTAGCCAATTATAAAAATAATCTAACAATCGAAATAATTACACAAAAATTTGATGAGTAATTTAATTATTAGTAATAGTAACCCGACCACTAGAGTAATATAATCACATAAAGAAGTCTAAAATTATATTAATGTTTCCTAAAAAAATAAAATATTATATATTTATACTATGGTAGATGTATATAATTGTTTTTGAAAATACAAATTATATGTTTGTATTTTTTGTAAAAATTAAATTTCTCAATACCAAATTATAATAAATATATTGAATTACAGAAATTAAAATTTTATAATATTTTTTTATAGAATTATATTATGTTTTAAAATATCTATAAAATGTAAAAAATTTGAATAATTATTTTCAAGAAAAAATTATTTTATTTAAAAAAAATCATTTACATATTTTGAATATTATTTTTAGGAAACAGATTCCATTTTCTGAATCATCAAATTTAAGAATATTGATGGTTATTTTTTTTCTAATATAGTATACTATCATTGAATACTAATGTACTATAAAATATTTCATTTCTAATTATAGGATAAATACATGAATTGTTGAGTCTTGGGTGATGTATGAACCCTTTGTTAGAACTAACATGCACCATTTGATATATATTGTATCCATAATCAATATTTTTAGTTTTCTGCAGCCTAAAAAATAAATTTATTATGAATATATCAAAAACCCACACTTATCGCTTTATAAACATATCCCCTCACCTGCCCTTATTCTTACATATTTTATGAATTCCTAATTGTAAAATTATACTTAACAACCTTCCTAATTATCTTCCCATGACATTGTTCTTGTATTTTCATCTGATTACAATTTAATGAATCTTTAAGAGGTATCCTGTATAGAGGAAACCAATTGAATAGGTAAAAATATATACTAAGCACTTTTTCTTTTATTCCTCTTATATCACACACTTAATTCTTCTATCCCCCCATTAATATTAACACTAATGTCATATATATATATATATATTATTTCAGTGTAACATCTATCTTCCACCAACCATTCATTATATTATAAATCATTTTTTTACAATATAGCCAGTTAATCATCTATATGTTATAATATGTTTATTATGACTAAAATATAAATATTATTATATTTTAATAGGTTTTAATTAGTTTATTATAACATTTTATTGTTCCTAAATGAATATGTATATGTAATATTATATGAAACTAAACTACTTTGTGATTGTCGGTAGAATCACATAAATGAATATACCATATAAACTTAATGTTTTTAAGAAATGAATCATACCTATGAATGGAAGAAATATAATTGTGAATATTTATATTTTTTTTAATTTAATTAAAACTATTTAATTTAAAATTTTGTATTCATTCACATCTAATAAAAACATCCATAATTATCCAAAAGTTATCCGACCATGTAACCATGAAATCATCTTCCCCGTAACAGCGAAATTTACCTTTCTATTAAATTAAAATGTTTATAAATTAGAATTATAAAATATTTTAATATAATATATATATGATATATGTTCTACTTTATGTAATTAATGAATTTAGTCGGACTATTCATGACAATTTTTTTTTCATAATGATTACATAACATAATATATGATATCATTTAAAACAACACTTTTTATTTTGGTTATGACTAATATCTATAAAACTATCTTCCCTCCACTCTCTATGTTATGTTATGAAATTATTCTAAATTATCAATTTATTTCTCTTACATATATACAATTTTTTATTATTATATATTTTTATCGGGTAACAAATTTTATATGTTCATTTCAATAATTTCATCATTAAAATAAATCAATATTAATGATTGTATTCTTTCCATAATATTTTTTCTCAGGATAAATTAATATCAATAATCTCAATGAGGATTTCATTAAAAAATGGGATAATTTATGTATAACCATTATTGTATACAAATGGGTTTCATTGATAATTCAACACTTATTCATTCTAAAAAATTCAATAACAATTCTTGTGAAGCACTATTTATGAAATTCGTTTCAATACCCTATTCTATACTCTTTCAACAGAAATTTCCACCCAAATTAACACCATTTAGGCAGAACAATTGAAATTTATTCTGATGTCACTAGGTAGCTGAGTCTTCAGTGGTAGGTAGTTAATTTCTTACAGAGGGATCCAATGGGATCAGACTACTCAGGAGAAGATCCTAGGACACATGGTCTATGGTACCAGGCTCTTAGGGAAGAGTGAGTCATCCAAATGACATCCTATGTTACATGTGAAGCTGTCAGGGAAACATGGATTGGTATTTCCTACCTCTCCATCTAGATGATTAGAAGACCGTTGACAGATTTTATAAGGTAGGAATAAGGTGGTCCTTGTTGTTGTATATGTGGCATAGGATCTGGATGTGAAGAAGGATGTGGGAGGAGGTTTGATGTAATCACACCACCACCACCAAGTGGTCGACCATGGGCTATGGAAGCTGTTGGATAGGGATAAGGGAAAATTTAGGTGATAGAGGTTTATGACTTTGCTGATCCAGACATGAGTATGTATCCAATCTATTATTTTTCCATAGAAATTTCAGTTTTGATTGAAACAACATCCAATCACTCTATTCACTACACAACCCTTGTTTGATACATAGAGATTCCAGTGGAACTGTTTACTTGATCCCCACTCACAGAGACTCCTGTGGTAGGATATTTGATGATCACACACTAGTTCCAATAGTGTTCCTTGATCCTAGGGGGTGTTTCCTCCGGTTGGGATCTCTTGGTGACACCATCAAGGCCTTATGATTTCATTCTCATTACGGATTGACTATCGAACGATCATCCCCATATTGACTATTCTAGGCACATAGTGTTTTCTGTCCCATGGATGAGACCATGAATTTCTTTTTGGGGAAAAGGAAACTGAAAGAATGTTTAATGGACCAACACATATGAGGGTACAAATGATCACACACTCATTGGCTATCATGACCCTCAGTCTAGTGGATGTGATGAGTCCTCAATTTTGTAAAGTGATGGACAAGTCTAAAGAAGTAATTTGTGAGTTTTTCCCTAGATTACCAACATTCATGGAGGTCTAATTATGAAATTATTTGTACCCAGGGATGACATCGACATATACACTTGAATATTGGATGGATCCTGCATAGATTTTTTAGTTTGGGTTATAGCTGGAGGACATTCAGAGGAAGGGCATGGTATTTCATTGTGTTTCACCCTAGGCAGCTACAGTTTTGTTTTCCAAGAAGGTAGATGAGAGCTTGAGATTATATTTGGAATTTTGGAACCTGATCCAATAATGTTGAGGACTTGTATCCACTACCGAATATTGAGGATCTCATCGATCATATGAAGGGAGAGAGGTGGTTCTCAAAGATAAACCTCAATTATGGCTATCACCATCATTGTGTTCGAGATGTGGATATAATGAAGAAAACCATCAGATGTCGGTACAGACACTATAAGTACCTATTGATGTTGTTTTGTGTTAAAAAATATCTATTACTATTCATGGGACTCATGAATAGGATGTCTCTACCTTACATTGACTAGTCCATCATGTTCCTTATTGATGACATCCTAGTGTACACGGTGTCTGAGGAGGATCATGTGATGCCCATGATGATGGTCATGGACACACTCTGAGAGATCCATCTTTATGTGAATATGTTGAAGTGTTTTTTCTAGATTTGGGTGGTCCACATTATGGTACATGTCATTTCTAGGGCTTGAGGTTCATTGGATTAAGTGAATATTAAAGCAATGAAAACTTGGAGACACCCATGAGTGTTAACAAGGTGTGATGTTTTTTGGGTATTCCTAGGTACTATCAGAGGATTATACTTGATAATTACAGGGTAGAATCATCATTAATGACATTGAAATCAAACTAGAAGCCTTTCATGAAAAACTAGAACTGACAATTTTGATTTCAGGTGTTGAGGTAGAGATTTAGAAGTTCCCCCATCATGAGAATACTGGAAGAGGGTGTTGAGTACATGGTGTTTTCTGAGCCATCAATGACAGAGCTTGGTTAGGTCTTGATTAATGGGAAATCAGTTATTGCATATGGTTCATTGTAGTTGAGTCAACATGAGATAAACTACGTGCCACTAATATTGAGCATACCATCAGTAGAAATTACATTGAAGAAGTGGGGACACTACCATATTTGTGAGTGGTTTACCGTATACTAACCACAAGAGTCTCAAGTATATATTCTCTCAAAAGGATGTGAAATTGAAACATAGACTATGGATATAGTCCCTCCATGACTATGGATTTGAGATTATCTATAATTTTTTAAGGGGAATATAGTTGAAGATTCTCTCAAGATGATATCTAGCTTGCAGTTGTTGAGTGAGGTGTCATAATAGTTGGTTGCATTAATGATATCCTTTGTAGATGGATATGGATCATATTACCTTCAGTCGATGATTGTAACCCATAAAATTTAATATAATTTTAGGGAGGAAAACCTCCAAGACACTGACTATGAGACATTATGTGATTGGTAGCAGAATGTGAATTCACATCATGTATATTCAATTGACGAGGAGAACATTTTTCTCTTCAGTGGAAACATAATAGTACAAGTTACGTTGCATGAGGAGGTCTTGTGGGAGATTCAAACATCCCCTTTTCCAATACATCAAAATTTAGAATATATGTATCAGAAACTATAATGTTAATTCTGGTGGCTAATGATAATGAAGGAAATGGTAGAGTTCATTTCTAGATGCCTCACATTCAAGAATGTGAAGGATGAGTACCAGTTTTTAGCAGGAGTGACCCAACCACTTGAGGTGATAGAGTGGATGTGGGATGTTATATCGATGGAATTTGTGATTGGTTTACAATAAATGTCACAGGGGATTGATTCTGTCAAGATGATTGTCGAAAAACTCACAAAGTAGTCCCACATGTTATATATCAACGATTAGAGATCCGTAGAGAGATTGGTTTTCCTCTAGGTTCATGATATAGTTCGACTACGTGGAGTCCCATCAACTATATTCTAATATAATGATTCTCACATTACCTCTCAATTTTGGAAGGGAATGCAGGATAAAATTGGGAATTTGCTACACTTGTGTACAAAATTTCATCCCAAGGCATATTTCATGATGGAGAGGACCATCATGGTTCTTGATGACATTTTATGTTCTTGCATCCTATACCATTCCCATAGTTCGGAGGATCACTGACCTCTTGTGCAGTTCCCATACAACAACAACTACTACTATACTATATGAATAGTCCAATTTGATGCCATATAAGGGTGACCCAGTAGGTCACCACATTGCTGGATAGTCCCAGGAGAGTTTACATTCATGGCCTAGATATGGTTCATGATACGATAGTGAAGGTGAAAGTCATCTAGTTGTTGATGAAGACTATATAAGGGAATCTTATGTCTTATTATAAATGTCACCATAGGAATATGGAGCTCAAGGAGGGAAAACATATGTTACATCAATGGTCACCTCGATGAGGATTGTGAATATTTGGTCGGGTGGAAAGTTATCTCTTAGATAAATTGTCCTTCATCATATTTTGGGTAGATTTTGTGAGGTGTTGTACCACCAAACTCAACCATTAAGTTACATCAAGAGCATGATGTCTTCAACCAACAAAAGTTGAGGAGGTACATTCATGATCCATTTAATGTCATTGATTGGGGTGAGTTGGACATTAAAAATGAGTATACTTTTGAGGAGTAACTAGTGTTGATAGAGTATCATTATAATATGATCCTTTCTGGGTATTTAATATTCCTATAGCACGTTTGGTGGAACCATATGAATCTCTAAAAGATCACTTCGGAGGCAAAGGTTCATATTCTTTCTTAGTACCCAAATATTTTTTAGTATATTTAGTTTTGGATTTGAAATAATTATGGTTCTAAGTAAGAGAGAATAAAATGGAATAGATTTTTCAAATTTTACTTTTTGAAAATTTTTAGGAAAATTCAGATAGTAGGCGTTGTGACGACATGCGATTCTGAGGCCCAGGGTTCCTAGAATGATTTTTTTTTTGAAAACTTTTATGTTTTTAATTTCATGTGAGTATGAATTTTATGAAAAAAGTGAAATAAATCTCAAATGGGTGACTGCATAAAAAATATGAGGGCACCTTTGAGCATAGAGTGTTGGATTTACCCATAAAGTGACCTAACATTTTTTGGTGTGCATGATTGGTAGAAAAAGTCACCAGGGGTGTAACAATAAAAAATAATTAAAAAATAATATTTTATTTTTAAATCAGAATAAATCATAAAATGTAACTCAGATTGGAAATTTGAGACCACCGTTGGGTTTTTATGGGGGGTTTTCATATGAAATTTTGATCATCAAATGACACGTGTTGGATGAAAAAGATAGTTTCAGGACATTCATGTCATTTAAATAATAAATTAATTTTTTTGGATTTTAGGTTATGATGTAGTAGTGGTTTACCATTATAATAATCAATGTTATATAAATTTACAGTTATAACCATAACCCAGTAATTCCATTGAGGAAATGTAAAGGATGCTCTCTCTCAATGATGAATGCCAATGGATTGAGGATTGATAATGAAAATGACCTCTGTTATTCATAAACAAATGTTCCAATCATTGAGGTAGGGTGTCCATCTATTTGTCATTTCTTTTTACCATATTATATTCAAATAATGAATGCAGACCATCCCAAGAATATCTTGATTTATTATTTGGTAATTTTCGTGGAATGGTTAATTTATTGTTGGTTTAAAGGTAATAGATCATTGTGGTTATTTTGCTGATGGTTTATTTGTTATACCACTAACATGAACAGATCCAGGCCGACATGAACATGGATATGATCCATTCTATTGGTGTTCATGTTCATTATATCTCCCCTAAATCCATCACATTACTCATGAATTTTATCCCTTTGAAACACTATGTGAACGATCGATCTTTGCGCCCATGATCTATAGTGCTATGGTCCGAGACTGAAGATTGTGATCCACAATGGCATTAATGAGTTTCAAAGAGAGCATAGTACGCCACTGATTGCCGACGAAAAAGGGTGAGGCGAATGGTTGGAATCCCATATGGTGGTAAGAAGTGTGGGCCGTGTGTAGTCTGGTGGGAGGTTAGGTTCTGATGGGGCGCACATCTCTGGTCCAACGAGACTGTGTCGGAGGAGGAGACCCTGGTGGCGGCTGTGATGGGACATAACATAGAGGCCATATAGGTGGGATCCCATTGTGGTAGGGAGGCTGTAGGACGAGGTGGGAAATACAGACCAATCCAATGAAATGTAGTCCCTCTGCATTGACCAAGGGAGTTAGATGGCCTTCCAGTTTGGTGACTACGTGGATCTTAGGGATGTTGCAAAGTCGGGTAGCATACAGTGGAGAAAGGTATGTCCCTACAATGTGGTCTATTCAAGAGACCTAAAACACTCTGGTGCTACAGTGAGATAATCCACAGTAAACATTAGAACATGTTCCAGTGGCCCATCGATCCAAGACGGTTGGGGATGTCTCTGACTGACTGGGAAGGGTCGGGTTGGCCGAATCAGGTCGGGTCATAACCAGACCAAACCAGAACCTTTTTACTAAATTTTCTATATCATTCAAACCATTTGTCCATTTGAAAATCTATTTTTTGTGTTGTTACCACATTCAAAAGAATTAGCTTTTAGGATAACATAAGTATGTTTCTATAGAAATTAGCATTTTTAATATTTCATGAGGACTATGTTCCCCTTTAAGAAGAATTATTTTTGGGTAATCCTATCGCAAGATGTGACTATGTTATCATGGTGACTTTGAGACTCAGGGGTGACTTAAAACAATGAAGCTCCATTTACCATTGATTTTCCATGGCCCATTAGTGATCCATGCACCATCGACACTCCATGCGCCATTTCCTCATTGTACACCATCAATAACCCAGGTTCCATTATCATTCTGGGAACCACCAACAATTCAGGCTCCATGGAAGATCTTTACACCATTGAAGCTCTATGCACCACAAGTTCCCTATGCTCTATAGATGCTTCATGCACCATCACCACATATAGTATCATGGAGGATGAGAGATTTGTGAACTATACATAGAAATTATTCTCTTCATGCTATGGACATAAACATATCTGATCTGATTGTATTGACTATACTTCAGGTGTTTCTTTTTTGATATACATTTTTTGTTTCCTTTCTAGTATACTTCATGTATTTTTTAGCGGTAGTCTATTTTATTGTTTTGATGTCCCTACTAAGTATTGTTTTATTTAGCCATATAACGACCTAGCCTTTTATGATATTAATATTACATCATTTCAAAGATAAAAAACATAATATTATTACACATAGTGGATCCAATGGTTTAGTGTCTTGGGAAAACTAGGATGATACATAACAAATACATCATCAACCATAAACATTTATTTAATTTCTTCTTCTCTAGATTCTAAGTGGTACTTTTCTTCTCCTTAGTACATGTAGCCACTTGAGGATATACATCAAAAGGGGTGAGCTAGAATCCCAGTAAAAGGATAGATAAAAACAATATATCCTGGGGTGAGAATAATCATAAGACAAGAAAAAAGATAATGAACATGAGAAGAGCACTAATAAATGACTTGAAATTTGGAAATGAATAAAAATGAAACATCATGTCTTAGTGGTTAACTACCACATATACTTGTAAACCAAGATAGCATCATGTCCACACATCATTTCACATTAAGTCGTGAGATTCATCAATTTACCCAATGCATTGGGGCACTGTATAATTGTGGTAAAACCCGTCACTTTGAAATATTCATATTACGTATATAATTTCGGGCACACCCATTACATTATAACATTATCACTATCATGATCTCACCATAGAACACATATAAAAAGTGAACATAACTATACCATGTAAAGTCATGGATTTCATCCCATAAGAATACATTCATATGATTTGGGTTCCCAAATGAATGAGGGAACAACATACTTGATACAAGAACCATGAACCATGAATGAGAGGTCAAAGTTAAGTTCTTAAAAGAAGAGTTCTTTTGGAAAACATTTATATTGACATAAACTTCATTATAAAACTTATATATCCCAGAAAATAAATGAAAATGATTAAAAAATGATCTTTAAGGAGTGACAATATCAAAAATTTAGTAAAATAGGTAGAACCCAACTGATGAAAGTTGGGTTAGAGAATTTCACTATACCTTTTAGTTGAATGCATCATTCTTTTTAATGTATTATATAATGACATTATATACCTTAATTAGAAATAAAAAACCATGTGTAAATTAATAGGGTTCATTTTGGTTTCATTATGTCATATTATGATCCTTTGGATGACTTATAGAGTTTAAAAACAGTATTTCGGGATGTTTGTTTTTTATGGTTTGTCATGGGTTGTTCACTTGTATTATTAAATTGATGTTTGGGTAGAACATGAGTAAACATCCAGAAATGATATTACGTGTTATTATGGATATTACATGAACTTGAATTATTTTATAATGAATTATATTACATCCTTGTGGATGTATCATTAGATAAGAATTAAATGATGGTTATTTGGGTTAATTTGAGCAGTTTTTTGATCACAACGAACGTGTTTTAACTATTCACATAGTAATATGGCCATAGGTTATTTCCAGAACATTAAATAGAACATAATAAATATAACATATTCTATTTCAACCATACAAATGGTATCATGACCTGATCTGAAGGTAGAAATGGAAGAATAAGGCATGTTGTTCATGGAGGAGATAAATTAACACCTCACGAACAACATTATCTTTAATAAAATAAAATGAAGAGGGAAAGGGGATTGGATGATATAATAACCCAATAGGATCATACAATTATAGTATATGTATAATTCTGGAGTTATAATACAATTTGTATGAAGATAGGTGGGGAGAGATCAAGAAATGAAATTGAACATGAAAGGGAATTAATGGAGAAGAGGGAGGGAAATTACCTCTTAAATCCTTCTCTTGAGAACCTCCTTATGTGCCTAAGCATGGTGTTTTGATGATACTATAAGCTCTTGGATGTGGGGGAGGTCATATTTATACATGAGGAGGGAGGTGTTCTTAGTATAATATATTAAATAAAATAATATATCAAAAGATAGACTTGTAATGGTAGTTTTTTGACATCCTAAATCATATTTTAGTATAATATAATTCATTTTAGGCATTAATTCTTCTTTATAATTCTATTTCATTAATTTATTAAAAGGAAAGTGAGAGAAAGAGAAAAAGACACTTTAAGAAATCACCTTTTGACTTTAGGCTTTGGAAGGTTCTTTTTAGGTTTGAGAATGGGATTTATTGTATTTCAAGGAACCATTTATGAAATTTAATATAATTTGGCCGAAACTAATGTTCTAGATTGTTTATTTCATCATTACATCATTAATGATGCAATTTAGTATACACCGATTATGCGAAAAATTGTATTTTTCAATATTTACCTGAAAATTGAAGTATTTCAGAAAAAACCCAAAAATTTACCCCTACCATTTTTTGACAGGTAGAATCCAAAAATTAACTCCATTTTTCAGAAATAATTTTTTATATATTATAAATTTAATATTTAATTAAAATCATATTTTACTTAAAAAATAATTTTTAAGATTAAAACTGATTTTTAGTGCTTTCAAAAAATATACAGGGTCTTATAAAATTATATAAAAACTATGAGACATTGATTAAATAATTTATGAATAAATATTAGGGAAATAAATATTATTTTAAGTTAATTAATTAATTATAATAAATTATTTAGGACTTACAAAATACAAAAACATTTACTACGGTCAAATTGTCACTCTCAGAGATGTCTATATTTTATTTAATTATTCATAGGTAATGTTACTCTTATGTTGGATGATTTTCTACTCATAAGGGTCATATTAATATTCATAAGGGTAAGTTACCATTCAAAAGGGTAGGTCACTATTCACAAAAATTTATTTTTGTTTTAGCAGCCTTTAAAAATCATATTGAACACAACGGTTTATGTCGGATTTTCAAAATTTCAAACATAGGAGTGAAAATCTTTTGTTTAAAGGTCACATATCAATTTTTAGTTCATTGTTTTGTGTTTTAATGTTATTTTATTACAGAAATATTAGAATAGAAATTCCATTGAAAATCATTGGGTTGTTACAAGCCATTTATGGGATTTTCCTCATGTCTTATAATAATGATCGATGCTTTGACAAAGTACAAGGCAGACAAGGAACAAGAGGTTCCTAGAGTGATTAAATTGGTGAGGTACGGTTCATTAGTTTTCGGAAGATTTCATACACCTATTTATTGTGAAAGGAATACACTAGTAACATCTTTAATTCCATCCCTTAATTCTATAATCATTATATTTATTATAAATCCAAAATAAAAGTAATTGTGGTGTAATATAAATGGTATTTCTTGAAGAGGATGTAACATTATCAATCGATCATTACAATATATTTCATCTTCAAACATTATAAAATATTTCCAAACAACAATTATATATAAACATAATTATCATTAATGTACATAGATATTTTGATGTTATTTGAATGACAACATCCATCTCCACCTTCAACAAATGGGAAACAAAACTACTAACGTTGCGTATGATGGACCTAAACCTCATGAACTATTGTAATTTGTTTTCCATTACTTCTTCACATGGCCAAATATATTGATTTATTATATATAAATAATATTTATAATATATTTATAATTATATTCTTATAATACAATATATTCCATATTAATTTACTTTCCATAGAGTATATAATATAGACACTCTTGCGTAAAATGGACAATTGTTTCCCAAAGGAATGATATTCATTCTTCACAATGGCCTATGATAAAATCTAGTAAAATATACATTTAATAAATTAATATGATATGGATGAAATGATATTTATTCTATTATATTAATATACAATTAAATTCCTTACCCATTTTCATTAATGATATGAAAACAGCATTAATATATATGTATGCCAAAATGTCTCCATGTAAAGATGTGATTAATTCTACACATTAAAAATTACATAGTGAATCTAAATAAGTATCTAGAGATGATCCATTTTATTTTTGATTTTAATATCATTATATAGATGATTAAATTTTATCATATGTTTAGGATCAGATACAATTATGGTGAATCATACATTAGAATACAATGAAATTACCACCCCAAACAATAGTGATAATGATTGATTTTAAATGAACGATTGATGAGATATTATAAATGTTATAATATAAGATATTATATATTTTAATAGGATTCCATTATAAGTTATTAAATTTTTTCAAACCACTATTCTGAATGTTACTTAGTGATCAACTACAAGAATCTACGATGATAGGGTTTTCGTATCTCAATTTATATTCACTAGGTTAAACGATGTGATATTTGTATCCAGATCATATCAAATTATCCATCAATGTGACACAAGTTATTTTATACACCTTATTTTTGGGTGTATATACTTCCCCTATACATAAAATATATTAATCCTTTATACATAATGGAATTTGGAGTTACAATTCACAGACATATTTTACTAGTGTTTTGAATAAAATATTATGATGTTTGTAAATCATTGCATTTAAATTTTATTTTTATTTATAATTATTATGCTTGAATTTTCATTTGAATGAATTTATGAGATCATTTTTTTAATAGTCCCCTTTAATATCACATTCCAATATTTATTCATGAAATTATAATGTAATACGTCCATTTTTTAATCATTAAAACATTCAAGTATTTAGAAAATATTTAATAGAAAATTGAATTTATTTTTAATGTCCCTATTTAAAAAAATAAATACTATGTTCGTTAGCATATCTGATATGCCACATCGAGTTTAAACAGTAAATTAAATATTATAATTTAAATGCTACCATTATAAACTATCCATTATAATAGTGGTTTTGATCAAGATTACCTTAACTATAAAAATATTTATAAAAAGTATATATATAATTTTCTGAACATTTAACTATTAATATATATAGAACCCTATTTAAAATAGACTGATCTATTTTTGTAGATAACAATTTAAATGATTATCAATGTTTTTTATGAATATATATATAAAAAATAACACTTGATGTATTTTATTAATGTTATATACAAATATATAATATTATAAATATTTTTAAACATTAATATTATGTGTTATCTAGAAAAGTTATAATATGAAATCCAATTTTATTAATAAGTGATGTTTTTTCTAAAAAATGTATTCCCTCATTTTGATGATACAGTTGTTTAAAATATAGTTTCAAAGACATTTATAATTCAATTATTGAAAAAAATCTTATTTATAAAAATATATTTATTTACCATAGTATAATTTTTCTTTATTTTTTGAGATGTTTCATTTCTTGATGAATTGTGATAATAGCATACATTAATTGGAAACTGATATTCAATCAAAAATATTTATTACGTAAAATAATAGTTTACGATGGATTAAATTTATAATTAGATGATAATTTTTCAGTTAAAACAATTTTGGTTATAGGAATCGACTTCACAATTATTGGGGATAAAAGTTTATTTCAATCTTTTGAAGGATTTTAATTTGAAAAATCATTTTCTCCTTCGATTATTGGGATTAATTTGTAATTAATTTCAACAAATTTTTTATTTTGATTTTTTTAAATACCATATTTTTATTATAATCTCAATAGCTGGTAAAAGGTTATCTTTTTTTTTGGACATTATAAATAATAACATTAAATTTTTTTAATTTAAATGGTTATTATTAAATCAAGTATTTATGTGTAAAAATAATATTGACAAACTATAAAATTACCCTAAAATATGAAAAATTTTCATTTGACAATTCTTTGATGAACAAAATCATCCATGGGAATAAATTATATCCTTTTAAATCCATTTAATCTGACAATTAAATTTATAGTATTTTGTTTTAATAAAAGTAAATGATGATATATTAATGTTTTTTGTTGCTGTAACATTTTTAATTATGGAATTATATAAAGGATATGTTCAAATATAAAAATTTATTTGAAATATAAATTTTATCATTTCATTTGGGTAATTTATACTTAATTTTTATTAAATAAATAATTACCAAAATTCAAACACAATAATGAAGCAATAACTAAATAATTCATTAAAATATCAAATAAATGATATGAAGAATTTTATAATAAATAAAATTTAATATAAATATTTTTTTCCACGAAATTTTTAGATTTCATAAAATTTTATTGTTAGTTTAAAATGGTTTTTTAAATATAATATTGTTATTATATTTTTCAAATTCCATGTAATGAATAGTGTGAAAATTGAATTTAAAGACATTTTAAAATAAATAATATTTTATTAATTTATTTAAAATTAATAAAAATGTAAATTTTTCCAATGTATTGGGATAATTTCCATTGTGTCATAAATGTAGAATTTATTTTTCGTTTGGAATTTTATAGAAATTATATTTATTTTGTAAGTGTAAATTACATGATATCATAGTAAAAATTTAAAAAGATGAATTAGAATAAAAGAAAAATGGCAAGGTTTAAGAATATAGTTAAAACATGTATAAATTTAAAGTGTTGAGTTTATTTCGACCATTTATCAATCAATAAAAATATTATTGTTTTTTATGGAATTTTAAAAAATATTATATTAATTCAATATTTTGAGGAATTCTAAGAGTCCCCCTCCACTTTCCTATAAAATGTCACTCATCATTCTAATATCATTAAAAATAAAAACCAATTTTTATTAGATTATATCATAAAAAATACCTTCGTATAATCCCTTTATAATATTTAGATATCTTATTTATGTACAGAACACCATCCTCAAAGGTCGTAAGCTATTAAGAAATAAAGAAGGTTCGAAAAAGGTATCTAATTAATAAAATATTTATATTTTGTTTCTCCCAGCACAAAAATAAAATATTTTTCATCAGGGATGAAATTATAGATAAAATATCTTTAATATATTGATATGTTATTATATTAATATCATCACCTAAATCTATCTCATACTTTATCAAATGGGAGAATAATTAATTGTTGTGTATGACAGATTACCCCTTCACGAGCAGTTATAATTCTTTTTCCATCACCACCAATGATGACTATTAATATTTATGGAATTAATTATTAAATATGATATTATTTAAATATTTTTTATTATTAATATATAATATATAATTTATGTTCATACCTTTCCAAAAATGTGAAAATGATAATGTCATTCGTGTGTAGGTGTGTACTATCACCTCTATAAAGTGATGTGATTCGCTATTCATCACCACAGCACATAGATGATTTGTATAATTATATTTGCAAAATAAATATTAAATCAATTATATTACAATAATTATATATATGTAATTTTTCTTACCTATTTTCCATATTGATCATTGAAAATTGAAAACGTTACTCATCTGTGTGTATGGATCGATGTATACCTAATGGTAACAAAGTTCAATTTTCATATCCATCTATAAATAATTAATTTCAATGTATAATTGATATATAAAATTCATTATTGTTTCCTGAATATAAATATTGAGAAGATGTAATTATTTCCACTTATACTATTAATATCATACAACAAACCTTTTGGACTGATGTACAAAATATCATCAAAACATCTTATACGAACATGAATAAAGAAGTAATTATAATGACCTGATAATAAGTTATATATAAATTAAAATAAAATTTAATGAAGTTATTATTAAATTATCAAATTAACATATTTTAATTATTTATGAATGTGATGATTGTATACGATGATTCGAACTCATTGTAAGGGACTTTGTCTCAATTTTCATTCCATAAAGAATATTTTGATGATATGCATCTTGATAATTATTTTAGGTGTATATAAAACTCTATTGATATGTCATATATTTAATTTATTTATTATCAACATATAAAATGTAACATTAAATGTTACTCTTTCATGTTGCATAAAATTCTACTCATTAGAAAGGCGAAAGGGAATATTTATACCTATTTTAAATATATTTATAGTTAGTAAATTTAGTTTGTCAATTTGATAAATTTTAATATAAAAAATATGATATTTTCATGTGAATTTCATTTTTAGACCTCTAATAATTTAACACATTCAAAAAATTTAAAAAATATCAAATGGAATATTTTTTATTCTACATGAAATGAATATATTCTACCAAATTCATGACTCTGTAATGTTTTTATGTTTCATTTAGATGTTTAAAATTTTATTTTCAACTACACTGTATTCAATTTTGAATCTATGGATATGTAAAGGAGAAAAGTTATTTCAAAGTGGAAGTGATATTTTTATTATATTATTGATTTATATGTTGTTAATATGACATTGTTCTCATGAATTATGTATAATTACATGTGGTTACTTGATAAACAGAGGGTTTCAGAGCTTTTTATTGCCTTCTAGTGCATTGGGTAATGTGACAGAGTTACCTTGTAAGGCTTCACCCAAGAGATTAATGTATTATACTATATTGGTTATTTCATATTTAACCATGATGGGTAATCAATATATAGTTTTGATAGATATAGTAACTATAGGAGGTATAATAATGTCATTTCACAAGTGAACTTTAGGATTTATGTTTTCTATGGTGGTTTATAGGACACTGATGATTTCAAGAGGTTGGCTATGGGATTTGGTTTTACGGATGTAATTTATTACTTTGTGAAAATATTTTCATTGGTTTATAAGTTTTCCTGGAATACCATATTACCTTCTATTTTATCCATTAAATATATTTTATTTCATTCCAATTATAATTTTTTACATGGGGTTTATAAAATGGTATATTTAAGTATAATATCAATGATAAAACTCTGAATATTTTTCATAATGAGAATAAATGATTTAGTTTAAATACATAACTTGTGTGTAGAAAATTTATAATGAGTATATGTGTCAAATTATAAATTTTTTGTTTATTTTTCTTATATTTTCCTAATTTTTTAATATTATTAACATAATAGAACCTGAAAATTTTATGAATTTGATTTATCATTCAATACAACTGGTATGTGTAATGGTTAAAGGTATGTCCTTATAGTTGATATTAGAGGAGGGTTTAGATAGCTTTGTATAAAAAGAAGTTTTCATAAGATAATGGTATATAATAAAATTATTATAATTTTAAGGTTTATCATTAGTTCAATATGTTATAAACCAATTTTGACGCTTTATGTTATGAAATTTAAAGGTGACTAATGGTATTATTAGATATATGAATTTTTGAGTTAATAATGGGTTATTACATTGTGGGATAAAAATAATTATAGGATTAGATAAAGTTTTACGTTAAAACATGTTATTATTATTTTGAGGATTTTACCTTATTTTTTAGGGTTATTTAAATTTTATAGAATTTGAAAAATTGAACCCCATGGAATTGGTGAATTCCCATCCTAAATAGAAATGCCTCAAGAACCGAATCCCCAATATATGGGAGACTAGAGTTCATCACATTCCACTAGACTTTGTGAATTCCCAATTAGAATCAATTATTCATTTTGAATTATTTTAAATTATGTATGAAAATTATGAAGGTATTTTGCACTTATGTTTAATATAATTGATAACCATTGGATTGGAAAAGGTTTCTATGATTATGTGATTAATGTCATTTTGGGAGAATATCACTATTTTGGGAACACTATGTAATCAATTAAAATAAAAAAGAATCGAATTTTATTACAAATATAATTGTTGAATTAAACTATTTCGAAATATGCGATTCTATAATGAAATTTTGGTAATTTTGTAAATTAATCTCAATAAATAGCATAACATAGAGATTATGTGATTTTGGAAATTAATTTTTTTAAGGGAAATTATTAGGGATTGATATTATTTGGCAATAAATATTAAAATTTACCATTGAAGAAAATGTGACGACATCCTTTAGAATGTTTAGTTTCAATCTTGTTTAGGATTACATTGATAAATTTTAAGGAATATTATTTGTTTAATGGTCTTTATTAAACATTGGGTATTATTATTGAATTTTGGAGAGTGATATATTTTTCATCATATATGTTTTCTTCTTTTTTGGTAATTATTGTATCTTGCATTAGCTATTTAGATATTTTAATTCATAATATATGGATAAATTTATATTTAATCTTTTATGTATTATGTGAATATATATAAATAGATTTTATTACTTCAAATATGATAAAATACATCTTGAATACTCATCATTTTTAAAAAAAATATGAGTTTGAGGAAGAAATTGATTGATGTATGAAAAGATAATATTCATGTAATTATATTTCTTTATATTCTTATTACATATGTCATAATAGAATTACTAATATATATTATATGGAGTTATAAACAAAAATTGTATCAATTTAATTTTATTACTATTAAATTAATGACATTTTGTCCAATCACTGATTTTTGGTATTTTAATTTTTAACCTACTCATGAACATCCCATATATAACTCTCAATAAGAAAATGATATTTAGTATTCTTTTCCATGTCTATATATTCCAACATGGGAACCTTGTATATATTATATTAGCTTACCACCCCACTTACCTTTTCTTATTTTAATGTGATGTTTTATTAATCCTTTTTCCAATGTGGGATTTCAGTCATGGTATTTTGAAAAGTCAAAAAATATTTACAAAAATCGAATAAAATATTAAGAGGAATAAATTTCAAAAATAAAGGGGGAATGTAACATCCTACGTTATTAGAAAATAAATACGATGTTATATAGCATGTATGATACACAACATCGATATTAAATGAACCGGTAAATAATCGTTCTTCAATGATATCGTTATAACCTAGATGTTAGATTATTCTATATGAACATGTAAAAATAAACTATAATTTTTTTCACAAAATTATATATGTTTTCCTCTAAGACTTTGAGTCTTGTAAAGGTTCCAACTCACCCCTTGAAATGTGTATTTTCAAAAATAATAAAATAATGATGTCCTTATGGCCATTCAGTACTTAAAAAAACTCATTTTGTCATTCATTAAATGTAACTAATTTTTCATTAATATGAATATTTTCAGTGTTTTCAATTTTGAAAAAATTATTACATATTTTGAATCAAAATATATAAATTAATTAAATAGGTACATTTCTTTTTTGGAAATTATGATTTAGAATTTTTTTAATATTTTATTAACATGGTAGACGATATATCAGTTAATTAAAGTTAAAAATAATTATAAATTTAAAAAAAATTAATCTAATAGTTGTCATAATTAAATTCTATTTGTGAGTGTTGACCAAAATATGATTTTGATCAAAATTATGTTCTTTGGAAGCCACTTGGATAAGTGTATGATATTTAAAATATTAAATTTAATGAAAAATAAAATATGTCATACTCATTTTTTCATAAATATAAAACAATTAATATGGGTTTCTATAATTGTATTTTAAGATTATAAATTTTCATTTCAATGATACAATTTTTATACTAATCATGCTAATTCATTTTTTAAATTAATAAAATAAATATTAACCTTAATGACTTACAAAATGATGATGGAAAAATTGTTTAATTAATCTAAATTCTAAATAAAGTATACAAAAATTATTTAAATATATATTATTTTATATATTCAATGTCATACATAAATTTAAAATATTCCATTGAAATTTTATGGAAAATTGATTTTTTTTAAGATATCTAGTTTTTATGATATTTTTTATAAATCAAATAAATAATATTGTTATAATTTAAAATAATGATATTATAAAATAGTTAATATTTTATTATATGTTATAAAATTTATAAAAAAGATAAATTATGGATAAAATATTGATATATGTATCAATGTTTCATAAATGGATCATTTATTGATCGATTAGAATTATATTGTATTTATATTAATACTTAAAAGTAAATTACCTGATATCTCGTTAAGAATTTAAAAATATGAAATATGTTTTAAAAAAATTATAAGGATTAAAAAATAGTCAACACATTTATAATTTTCTTTTCAATAATGTATTTCAAACCATAATCAATGTTTTCTAAAAATTTAATTTTTTTAATATTGGTTTATATAATGGTAATTTGTGTTAGACGTAATGACACCTCCCAGACCGATCAAATTAATTTTCCATCACCCTATCTCTAGACTAGTTATCAGGATGGAATTAATTTTTATATATATATTAATGAAATTTCATTCATTAAAAAATATAATATATCCTTAATGTTCATATCCTTCAATTCACATAAAAATGATTATGTTGTTCTTACATATGTGGTACTATCACCTCTACAAAGTGATGTGATTTGTTTTTCTACACAAAATCACATAGATGATATTAATAAGTATATTTTAATGACTAATATGAAATTAATAATTTTATTCCCATTATTTCAAGGTAAATTTATCCTTACATTCTTCTAATAATTATATTTGGAGAATAAAAATGATACTCATGCATATGTTTGAATTACCATATCTATGATTATAACATGACTCAATTATAATTTACATATTTTTCACTGGATTAATTGGTGTAATTTATATATATAAGTGGTTATTATTTAATGACTGTTATTCTAGAGATGGTGGACATAAGACCACTTGAAAACATCCAACATGAACTTGAATAATTAATTTATTGTTAAAACACGATAAAAGTGATATAAAAGGAATAATAAACATTAATATGGTTCTCCAGAAATATATTAATTAATATATGATTAATATATATGAATATCAATATTGTACGTAACATGTCAATCTCAACATAATGTACATTGTCTCAAATATGATTTCATTGAGACATATTTTAATGTTATACATATTGATTATTTTATAATGTGTATATATCTCTACATTGATATGTTATTTAATGAAATTATTTATTATCATTATATAAAATGTATTTATATATGTAATATTTTCATGTGGAATATGATTTTTCTAATTACAAATTAATAAGGGAATTCATTAACCCAGTTTGCATTTATTAGGTGAAACTCCTACTTCTTGATCACAAGTTCTAATATTATGTGTGAAATTAATATTCAATATATTAGTAATAATTTTTTGTTTTTTATTCATTTATAGTGAATAAATATATATTTTTATTTACTTAATTATCACATTAATAATTTGATATTTTCATGGGAGTTTTTGACACATCATTTAATGTTAAGTCGTCAATTTTTTTACAAAATCCTAATGGATTGGTTTTTACCATATACTACACGAATATATTTTCCAACTATAATGATGACTTATTGTTTTTATTTTTCATTTTAAAAAATTAACTACTTTTTTAAAATAAATTATTTTTTATTATGTGTAGGGGACTCTTAAAAAATGAAAATCAATTTTTAATTCCCAAAAGATAATTTTAATTTATGAATGAATTATTTATTGTTCTTATGTTATGGTTTATGGGAATTTTTTGGAGTATAGGTTGTTACATGATAAACTGAGGGTCGGTGTTCCCACTATAACTCATCAATGCATTTTTTAATGTGTATTTAACTAGTAGTATTTCTCATAAGAGATTAAGGGAATATATTATGATGGTTATTCAAAATATTACCGTAATGTTTACCCCTTACATAGTCATGGTAGATATAGTAAATAAAATATTTATATTGAAATTATTCCACATGTTACGTTTACTATTTTATTATATTGGGTAATACATGATACATATTATTTCATAAGGTATGTTAAAAGATAATGTTTAATGGGTGAAAAGTAAATCTTTATAAAAATTTATTAATGGGTTGATATGTATTCTTAGTGGAACTGTTTATTACTTTTATAACCCTTAATGTGATTTTTATTCCTATACATGGTTTTAAAATGTTCTTCATAGAGTTTAAGGGATATTAAGAACAAGGATTATCCCACGGAAAAAACAATGAACAATTTTCATACAGAGAAACCATGTTTTATTTTAGAGACAATTATTTTGTTTAAAAGATTGATACAATGTATTTTTTTCCATAAGTAATTTACTGGTTTAATTTGTTAGTGTTTTTACTAAATATTATAATATATAATATGAATGGATCCTTATAATTTCATGAATCTTTATTTTAGTTCAAATAAACTAGAATATCTGATGATTATGATTTTGTTCATAATTTATTTCTCTATTTAGTCAAAAACAATATCAATATAAGGTTAACTAATTCTATACAATATTTTGAAAAATATTTTAATATTAATTTAAGAATTTTAAAGTAATTTTTATTCACATTGACTTTTTGAAAAAATATTTAAAATAATTTTTGTTGTCATTCTATCATAGAGATAATTTTAGAATATTTTTTTAAAAATTGTGACATTAATGTGTTTTTAATATGTACAATGTGTACAAAAAAACCTTACAGAATTACATCTAAAATCATCCATGATCACATTATATATTATTTATCAGGATTTTTATCAAAATTTATTCTGTTCTAATTTTCGAATATTTAGATTTTAAATAATTGATTTCAAATTAAAAATGATTTTTGTTATAATGAAATACTCTATTTAATAACTAAATGTTATTTTTTCAATGATTCCAACCATTGGTGTTTTTTATTTATTTGGAAATATGTAAATATTTCGGATCCATATGTACGAGGATTTTCTCCCATATGTTTATAGGGTTACATTAATTATTTTCATTTACAATATTCATTCATTATGAAATTTTATTTTATTATGTTAAGAGAGAAGATCATGAGTCCCATTTTTATTCCATGGGTTGTAACTAATGAATTTTTTTAATTGATTTTAAATATTTGTCACACAAAAATAATGGAAAATGTTGTGAATAGTGTTTCAAAAATGCACTCTAATGATTTTTGGAAATCCTTATCATCATGAGGCATAATGTTTGGGATTAGAGGGTAAACCTAATCCACATTGTGTCTTTTTTCTAACACGTCATTATTTATACTAAATAATCCTTAAATCATATTTATTTTATGTTATTTTTTTGCGGTTAAATACCATATCATTCAGTTTAATTAAAATTCCATGATATTTTTATCATTCTCCGAGGTGAATACTATTGTATGTTTTATTTTATGATGTCATCTAATACCAATGAGTAACATAGTATCATTCATTATCATTAATATTCCCTTACAATGATTTTTTTAATACCCCAATATCATTATATATCCTTAGGTAATGCTACACATTATTAGAAGCTCGAAAGTATTTATGAGAACATTATGGAGATAAATAATGACGGTTTATTTTATTTTCACTATGTATATATTAGGTGATTATGGGAACAAATTAATTTAAACACACACACAAGCGTTTTATATAAGACAAAAAGCTAGGACATAGTCCCCATACGTATGGTGATATCTCACCAATCCAGTCTAAATAAATATATAATGTAATTCATCCGGATAATTCAATGAAAAATAAAAATACATCATTGTCTGTTACATTTAGACTAAGTTGTTCAATGAAATTAAATCATTTTTTAGATATTCTAGGTGGATGTGGCATTAAAGAACATGTACATAGGGAAAATAACTTTAAAATGGTCATACTAATCTGGTCTGAGGCCTCATCTAGTACACAAAAAATGGGCCCTGGTGAAATACTATTTTGACACATTCATGGTTCCAATTTCAGAAATTAAAAGATAATTTATGAACCATAGTGAAAACATCTATATACTACAAGAATGTATTACCAAGGATAATCCTAACGTGTCTTTGTTTGATAACTATATTATTGGAATGTATTTAAAAGATTAAGTAAACCCTTTGATGTTTTATGTTGTGGAAATATATGATGATTATGAGTATTTTGGGGGACTTATTTGGTAATATAATTATTGTGTTTAGATTAGGTTTTAGGAAAAATGTATTTGAGGAAGAGTGCCATATAAATTATATATATGACATTAATGGTTTTTCTTACATATATGCTTTATCATATATTTTATATTATGTTAATAATATTCAATTATGATTCATTTATGTCATGGTAAAATAACGGTTTATATAAATACATAACGTTAATATAATGATTTGATGATTGATGATATTTAGAGGAAAAAAACAATAATTTTTGGACTAATATAGGAATTATCATTTTACAAAAAGTACAATGCATATGTCAGCAAACAATCATTGAATCTGGTATTTCCATTTGGATTGAATCCACAACTAAATTGTGATAAGGGTTTGACACACACCACAAGCATTCATAATTTGCATATTATTACTACATAGTTTTTACTCTAATTGTTTTCTGGATAATTATTATTATTAATTTAACGAAAATTATTTTGAAGAAAATATCTTTTAATTTTTTTTGATTTTAAGTTCATAAATATTTTTTGGTAATTTATTTAGGTTTTATGATATATATATAAAAATTTGGTTATTTGTAATTTATTACTTTTGATAAATTAAATTATTTTGTAAAAGATGAGGTTTTCAGGTATTAGAGAAACTTTTATGTTAATAAATTCTTTCATGTTGATGTAATTGAGGATATTTGGGATGTAGGATTATCAATTAATTAAACTATTTATTTTAATCCATTAGTTATATTGAAAAATTTGGAGACTAATATAATTTTTAATTGATTTTGAGAATAATATTCACTTTTGGTAACCATTTTAATAATTTTTAGTGTTTATATATTAGTTTCATATCTTCATATAATTTTTTGGTTTCATATGACCTATCAAAAGTTAATTTTAGTTCCTTAAGAATGAAAATTTTTCTTGAATACTCATCATTGTTAGTATAAAATAGTTGTTTTGTGAAAATGATTAGAGGAGAAAATTATACATTTCATGTAAGTATATTTACTTATTTCCATAATTTAGAGGGTAAAATAATCCCTCAAACATAAGGAAAAGGAATTGAAATAAATATTATTTTAGTTTTTTTAAATTGATGGTCTCTTCCCTCCTAAAAAGTGTATAACATTACCTCCTTAATGTGTATTCCTATAAAATACTTATTTTAAAATGAAAAATTGTTCCCGTAATTGGGAAATTAGTATGTGTTATTCTAGATAACCTTTGTAAATAAATTTTTCCCATTTCATATCATCTTTTATTACCCATTTTTATAATGTTCATTTTCTAAAAAGTGAAATTCAAATGTTACACACTTGAATATTTAAGAAAATTTGAAATTATGAGGATAAATTTTATTAATGGGGTATAATTTAAAACCCAAATATTTTACATATTATATATATATATATACATACATATTTAATTAATAAATTTAATATCATCGATAACAATCATTACACCACACACCGAGTTTAAATGAACCATAGTATACTGTTTATGTAATTTTATTTGATTTAAAAATTGAATTTTTGTCATTGGAATGGAATGGTTGAATATTATTTACTAAATTATTATTATTTAGGGTGTATAAATATGTACAATTATTTCCTTGGTTACCGATTAAATTGAAATGAAAATAAAAGCCAATTTAAAATTAAATAATTCCCTTACTGAAATAAAATTATATATATACCCATAGACACATGTAACATATTTTTTGATTGAATTGAATAGAATTATTATATTATAAATTACAAAAATAATAACATCTATATAATATGGGTTCTATTCAGTATATATGAATTGATCCAATTATTTATATGAAAATATAATTTTTTTAAAATTCTATTTTATTAAATTTTCCCACTTTTAGAAACTTAATTTTAAAAGATTGATTAGTTTATATAAATAATCATATTGATATTTTCATATTGTAAACATTTGTAATTTTTATAAAATATTTCTTTTATAGTGAATAGTGAGAGAATCGATTATTATTAAAGTGTAATTTCTTTTTTATAAATAAATAAATTTCTAAGTCACATAAAAAATTAAAAAAATATATAAAATTAAAAAAATAAAAAATTATTTATATTAAAATCAATTAGATAAATTTATATTATCATTAGATATGATTTTATTATATATTTACCATTATTCTTTAAAACACATTTATCTGAAAGCAATTTTAAATTTTATGATGTTTCTACATTTTAATTAATTAAAATAAACCATAATGGAGAATTATTAAAATTATTTTTATAGATTAAATAATTTTAAATAATAATTAAAATTTATTTAATTATTAGTACTTGTAATATAATTATTATATGGTCATCTTATTATTGAATAAAGAATTTTTTAAAATTTTTATTTTGAAACATATTTTTATTTAATATAATAAAAGTTATTAATTTAATTGAGATTTGTTTGGAAAAATGGACTTTATTTTTATTAATAATTATTAATATTATATAATATGTTTAATTTTATTTTATACCAAAATAAATTGTAAAAAATAATATTTAATTAATGCATGTGAGGTGAACGTAGGTTTAAGAGGATGCTAAACTAAAACTATATTTTTTTAAAATGAAAATAAATTGTTTAATTATTATTGTATGGTTATAAAAAGGCCATATCTAATTTTTTAAATCATATATTTTGTAGCGTTTTGGAATGATAAAAATAGCTGTAATATTTATTCATTTCATAAATTTCTAATGAGTCATCTCACCCACATATAAAAAACATCTTTTAACCTCTTCTCCTAGAAAACATAATTCTATTTTTAATAAAATCCAAAATAAATTCCATAATCCCCTAAAATAATCCTATAAACCATTAATTTATCAAATATTTATCATTAATAGAATTTTTCTGAAATCTAAATAAAGGTGGCAAAAAAGTGGAAATATCCATATCCGTTAATTTCATTTTATTTATACTTCCATATAATCGAAATAAAATTTATCCATAATAACATAATATCATTAGTTTATTCTATATATATATATATGTTATTAGATTAATTTCATTAAGGAAATCTATCTCCTCAATAAAATGTGAAATGAAAACATAGATCGTGTTTATGGTGGACTACCGCACTGTAGACAAATGTAAATAATTTTCTATGACCAATTAAAAAATATATAAATATTTATTTAATGTTTATAAATAATATAAATTAAATAATTATACTTCTGGAAATATAATATTACATATATCATCTTTATGTTTATTTAGTATAGTATATGATAATGTCTATTGTGTGTAATGATAACTACCACCTCACAAAGTGATGTGATTCATTTTCCAATAATGATTTACATGGAAGGTAAAAAATAAAAAATTTAATGAATATATGTGATATAATAATTATTAGTTAAAATCAATATAATATTCAATTCCTTATACCATCATCCATTAGGTATTTAATGTTATTTCTCATACATACGTATGAAATACCATCTCAACAAAATGATGTGATTCATTTTCAATATTCAACATTTAATATTGATTCTAAATAGGTTTCTAATGATATATAAATATATCTATCTTTGTGTGCGTCTGTGTTTCATTAATATCGTTTTTTATGTTTTGGAACATTATCATATGTTCATGATCTGATAATTTCATGAAACAACAAACACGAAAACCCAAGAAAATTAATATAAAAACAACAGTGAAAATAAAATTTTCTTAATGATCTATTGAAAATATGTTATAAAAGATATGACGCATGGAATAATTAAATTTTATTTTGTTATTGAAAATTTTAATAGAATTTTTTAAAACACTAAATTTGAGTTTATGGAAACCTCAACTATAGGGAAGCCAAAGGTAAGGGGTTTCCTTACATAGTTTCCATTAATTTTATTAAACTTCTACTTCATTGATTATGATATTATAAGAATATTTTCATAATTAAAATTGATTATGTTATATTTTATTGCCAATTTTTTATATTGATTTACATTTGAAACATAAAATCAATTAATATATAGATCCCCATTACAACGATCTTATCTTTCTATAGGTTTTATCGCATAACATTCAGTTTTGAGACACATGTTCTTGTATGAAACTAATTTCAATATATGGTGTATATAATTATGATTTAAAAATTTCATCATGATTAATTTTTATGTAATTTTATTATAAATTATAATTCACTTACTTAGTTCATGTTTTTAATATTGAAATGTCATCTAGTTGTGTGGATTTATTCTTTAATATCATTTTAATAAGGATTGATTATGCTTACATTTCACTTTGAAAAAAAATTATGATCATGGACTAATAAATTGTAATATCCTAGACCTCTCCAGCCCATTAATTTGTGAAAATGCGCTGTTTGAGGTGTTCAGGGAGGTTAAGGTGTCTTGAGGCACGTTTGGGTGGACTTTTAAGGGAAACTAAAGGGTTATAGCTTTCGCACAGGAGGATCATGGTTTGTCTAACCTGTGCAGCCAAATCATGCATAGTTAATGTTGGAGGCAGTAGCTCTCACATGGGCGGTGCATGGTTTGCCTAACAATGTGGCCAAACCGTGCGAGAAGGGTTCCGAAGGAAGTACCTAACACATGGTTAGTGCACAGTTTGTTAAACCCTGCGAACTAACCCTATGTCCACTTAATCTAGATCAAAAAATTTTGGATCTCAACCATTTGCCTCTAACATACTTGTTTATGCCCTTAATCATCCATAACTCAAGATTACCCTCCATTTAAGGTAGGAGAACCTCTCCAAAGAATTTTTGAGGTGATCCGAAAGCTTCACATGCTGAATCGAAGCCGGTTTCTTGAGTTATGTGATCGTTCTTGTTTGGTTTCTTAGATCTACTTAGATATACTCCTCATCCTCTCTCAGTTTCTTAGATCTATGCCTATTATGGGATGATATAAGTGTGTGTATGTCAAATATGATGAGAAAAGGTGTTGATCTTTCTAGGAGGAGAGATCTAGGGCGGGGTTTTGGAGAATCGACCAGGGATTCTTGTGCATTCGTCGATCATTGTGGTTTTCGTCAAAATCCGTTGAGGTAGGGGATTCATTGCTTCTATTAAAATTACGTGCAACTGTTTTGTTTTCATGTTTAATCCCGCTGGATGAAAATGTAATTAACATAACAAATATTTTGAACCAGAAAATGAAATTGTATAGATCATATGTTGTTTCCTCTTGTTTTTCTAGATGGTGTGATATCTATGCTTTCTTTGTTTAGCTGTTGTCCTTGATGGAAATCGGAAAAGAACGTAAACCAGGACTAATTGATATTTGTTTGGCTAAAGATAACGAGGAATGATAATGAATCTGGATAATGTTGTAATTTTATTTTAATCAAATTGCCATAGTAAGCATGTATAATAATTTGTGATAGCTTACTAGTTTGGTTTCCCGATGTTGGAACCAACAGATATTAAATATGTTAATTCAAGATGGATTAATGAATTTGTTGTCTAATAAGTCCTTAAAGGGTTCTGAGTTACCCTCTTTTTTGTTAAAGGGACACGAGCCCAATTGATCTTATGTTTGCTTCCTACTGCTTGTGTTGTGATGTGATCCTAAATGGTCTTTGTGATATGTGGGGGCATAGACTCCCTTTGGTTGTGGCTGCAGATGACTCCTAGAGTGGTGAGATTCATCGGTTTATGTATGTGGGTGTCGGGGTGGACACCAGGGTTGATGGAATGGGATGGATGTGATTATTGGATACTTGTTGTTTCATTGGTTGTTTATCTGCATTACTTTTCCACACTGCTCAAGGTAGCTTGTCTTGCATACCCTTCAACCGAAAGAGGCGAAGACATGCGGGGTATGCCATGTTCTTTTCGTGTTTAGCTTCTCAAGGGGGAACTGGTATACACTATGGCTATAGACGACAATGATTAGAGAGGAAGTACATCTACTCACCGTGTTGAGCCCCTTTGTGTTAGTAACAGAGAATGCATTTATAGAATTCCTGGGAATATGTGATTGTAAATCTATATTGAATATTCGAATAAATGGTGTTAACTCATGGGGTTGGAGTACACAAGAATATATTGATGTGGTTGAAAACGTTTGATGGAAAAGTTGATTTTGGCTGTGATGCAAATAATATTTAATGTGGATTTGTCCATGGATAATTAATGTTTAAAGAATTAAATAAAATATAGTGGAACTGATAAAAAGGGAATGAAGTAATATAATACGTCTCTTAAAATGGTTGTGTGCTTATAGGATATATAGTTTTAGAAGTAGCATCCTGGAGTCTGAGAGACGTTAGCTGCAGTTGTGTCTAAGACTAGTTTATGACCACAGTGTGGTTGTGAGTAATAGTATATTCTTTACTTTTTATGTTTACATATGCTACACCACCCTATCAGGAAGGGAAACTGACACCCTATGGATTTTAAGCCCTAGGGTGGTGTTTTCCCCAACATTCGAGTTGGAGGATGAATGGAAGACTAACCCCTTTGGCCTCGCTCTCTTCTCTTGGTATATACATGTGCCGATAGGAAAAATGGTTAGTTTTCCCTATATATGTGTGTAGAGAACTATAATGGATTGTGTTTATTCGTACACATATATTTTGGATATAGTATCCTATGGACTACTATAGGTGTAACGTGTATAGGCTTTGATGGTTTGAGGATCCGTACTCAGTGTATGGGATTTAATGGCTTGAGGTATAATACCTGACATATGATAAACGATATGTTAGCTGTGGTTGCTCTCGGAAACTACCTGGTTACTATTGGTTATGAGTATGGTGTGGTGATTTTCCCAGGTGTCTGCAGGCAAGCCATTGTGGTACACGAGGTGAAGATTTTGGTGCGTCGCCCAAGTGTCCTCAGGTATGCCTTTTGGAGGGAGATTCATAGGATGTGCGACGTTGGGGAAAAGTGGGAAACCAGTGGGGAAGTAGTATGGCGTACCATAGATAATATTTATTATATTCTATATTTTTGTATGAGTTACTTGGTGAGAGTCGCCCTGGTGAGGTTGGGAACTTAGTATACCTGTTTAGGTGACAAGTTAGTTTCACTTGTTGTTCATTGTGCTTTCACATGTTTTTGTTTCTTTTGCACGAGAGGCTTCGGGGAGGATCCTACTGAGTATACTTTTATACACACCCAATGTTTATATAAACACTTTTTTAGGTCACATAGAGCATGTTAAAGATCAGGATAGTTACTACTAGCATGTGGTTGCAGGAGCTGTTCGGGCCTGTGGTTGTTGTTGTTTTTATTTATTTTTGGTACTTGTAGTTTTCCCCCATTCAGTTGTAGCACATTTTCCTTATTTTTAATATATGAACTTGGTTTCATTTATATTCTAGTTCTATGTTGGAGTGGATTGGTTTCTATCTTATCCCTCTCTACTACATGTATTCTCTTAGAGGGAAATGCCTCCCATTTGTGTGTTTACTATACCCTCAGTGCTAGTCTCCAACCCAGGGCCTACAAGAGGCGGGACCCGGGGGTCATTATCTACATTCTCACATTGTCGGTTGGGGAGGGGTATAGCTTTTGGGGAGGGGGTCATGATAGAGTGGTATTAGAGGTCTGGTTTATGGACAGGATGTAGATTGGAGTTAGGCATATGTGAGGTTGCATTGGTTGGTAGGGAAATGGTGTCCTTTATTATTAGCAAGTGAGGTAAACACTAGAGACCGGCTGAGACATAGGCATTTAGGGCCCCCTATGATTTTATGTACAAAACATTATGTTTACAATTGATACTAAACAAGGTGATACTAGGTGTAGGGTAGAATCCCAAGAAAAGATCATGCATCATTCATCATTGTGAATGTTTTTGGATGGGTAGACCTTGTGATAGGTTAACCTAAAATGAAAAAAATAAAAAAAAATAAATAATTAATATTGATTCTATCATATTCTAAGTTTATGAGATCTAATTGTTTGTAATTTTTTAGTTATGGCTTCAGTTTGACGTCCTCATAATGTTTTCACCGAAAATGTCCAGCAAGCTGTTCTAGCATGTCGCCACAGGGTAGAGGTTGACGATGAAGACACATGGAGGAAGGCACTATGAGAGTTTCAGCACCACAGTCTATATAAGTATGAGGCCTCCATTTCGAATGCAGTAATGAAAGACTGGTTGGAGGAGGTTAATATAGGCTTCTATTAGATATGTGCCTGGAAGGAGAACTAGGTGTCCATAGATGTGACAATGCTTCATGGAGTAGCGAGGGAGTGGTGGTTCTTATTCCTCAGGGATCGTGAGCAGTCAATGATCTCATCGGAGGAGTTCTGAGGTAGGTATAGAGTCGAGGTTCATTCTTCAACTATGGAGGTGTCCAGTCTCCAGGAGCTTCTTACCCTTCGATAGGGGAGCTCCAGTGCTCGAGTGTTTGGAATCAGTTTCAGTAACCTTTTACAACATGCTTCAGACCTATTAACATATGAGGAGGCCACTGAGAGGCATTTTGAGGAGGCTTTGAGTCTAGATATCCAGTGCTAGGTCACCCCATTTATGTTGAATAAATATATTGAGGTGCTGGAAAGGGAAGAGGTTTTTGAGAGGGCTTTGGACATGACCATATCATCATGAGTGGGGGATCATCATGATCCCTCACAAAGCAAAATTGTGTTCTGGGGTTCCCGGTTTTCAGGGAAGAAGAGGTTTTATTCAGCAGAGAGTAGGTTGTAGCCCTTCACATCTCATTTCTCTAGAGGCATCAAATATCAAACTTATACAAAGCGATCATACACTAGTTTTTCTTGTGGTGTTCATGGCCATCAGCAGCGAGAGTGCCCGACCTTTCAGAGCGGTCATCATGCACAAGGCACTATGCCCTAGCTTCCTCCATTGAGGTTGTTCCAGCCGAGGCCGCAGCAGCCTGTTGCAACAGCTTTAGATAAGCAGAAGGTAGATGGGACAGGTAGAGGACATCCCCATGATGCTCCCCATCTTCAGAGAGCAGAGCGCAGCATTGGTGGAGGTCGTCTTCAGGGACAGAGAGGCTATGGAGGAGGTCATAGTTAGCTTCATTCTCTAGCATTGCCTACCCCAGGTGAGCCAGATGTCGTTCGAGGTACCCTTTCATTGTTTTCAACCTTGGGGAATGCCTTGTTTGATTCATGAGTGACACACGACTTCATATCACAGAACCATGTCCTTGTTTTGGGACATGAGATAAAGAGGCTTCCAGTGCCCTTGGCATTGACTGCACCAGTTAGAGGTCGAGATGACTTGTTTGAATTATGTAGAGACTGTGAGCTAGTGTTGGAGAAATAAAACTCTTGGAATTATTTCCTATTTTTACTAATACAACCATATGATTTCATCCACGACATGGATGGGTTGTATTCGGTGTAGGCTATAATGGATTGCGTTAGGAAGAAAGTTGTTTTCCAAGGTGCGGATGGAGAGAAAGTGGTGAATGTTGGTGAGCAATATTCTCAGATGGTTCATAAGAGCTTATCATCCTTATTATCCATGATGGATGAGATGATGTTGAGTTCTTCAGTGGTTCTGCAGTTTGAATTTCCTCGGGTCGTAGATAAGTACCCTAATGTGTTTTTAGAAGAGGTTTTAGCATTACCCACTCGATTAGAGATCCAGTTTGGGATTGAGCTACATCCAGGAGTGTCTCCTATCTATATGTCTTCATAAAAGAGGTCCCCTTCTGAGTTCTAAGAGCTACGTATATAGATTGATGGTCTATTATAGTGTGGTTTTGTTTATCCAAGTGTGTCACTTGTGGTGCACTAGTTTTGATCATGAAGAAGGTTGGAGGGAGTTTGTGGTTGTGTGTAGATTATCATCACTTAAACAAAGTAACAATAATGAATTTATATCCTCTCCCATGGATTGTTGATTTATTCGATCAAATGAAGGGAAAAAGTTGGTTCTCAAAGATCTATTTGCAGTCAGGATATCATCAAATGCGTGTAAAGGGTGAGGATATTTTGAAGACTGTATTCTGTTGTCATCATGGGAATTATGAGTTCATTGTAATGTCGTTATTCATGACAAACACTCCAGATGTGTTCATGAAATTTATGAATGTTGTGTTCCATGAGTTCCTGGACATGTTTGGGGTGGTTTTAATCAATGACATCCTTCTGTACTCGACATATGAAGAGGAGCTTTCAGAGAATCTTCATGATATTTTGGTAGTTGTTAGTAAACATCAGTTTTTTGTGAAGTTGTCGAAGTGTGAGTTTTGGGCTCGAGAAGTCCATTTCTTGGGGACTGTTGTGTCACAATAGGGAGTTGTTGTGGGTCCATTGTTGATAGAAGCAGTTGTGCCTTGGGCAGCCCCATGACAGTGTTAGAGGTGCGATGTTTCCTTGGTCTCGCGAGCTACTATACGAGGTTCATAGCCAATTTATTAGGAGTTGCAACTTCTCTGATAGCTTTGAACAGGAAGGATCATGTATTCATATGAACTGATCAGTTTCATGTATCATTTGAGTATCTAAAAGTGATATTAGTAAGTGGTCCAGTGTTTTTTCTTCCAGGTTAGGTAGTCCAATATAATGTTTTCTGCAATGCTTCAGATATTGGGTTAGGATGTCTTCTCATGCAGCAGTGGTCAGTTGCATATTATAGGTCTCGGTTGTTGCGTCCCCAGGAACACAAATATTCCACCCATGATCTTGAGTTTACAGGTGTGATGTTTGCTCTAATTTTTTTGAGACATTACCACATCGATGAATGCTTTGTGGTTTTCTACGATCATATGAGTTTGAGGTATGTTTTATCCCAGCATGACATAAAATTATGACAAAGTCAGTGGATGGAGTTTTTATAGGAATACAACTTCAAAATATCATATACACTTGGAAAAAGATAATGTTATAGCTGATGCGATGAGCCGAAAGTCACGTAGTGATGCTGTGTGTGAATCTGGTGATTCCTGGAGATAATGGAAGAACTGTCAGCATTACATCTTTATATGGGATATGTTGGGGGTAGAGAGAATGTTTTTTAGATGGCGGTATTGTCAACCCTGATGCATAACGTTGAAGAGGCTTGTATGAGGGGTCTAGAGGTGGAAGTCTGGAGAGACCGAGTTGTTTATAGAGAGGCCCCTGATGGTTCTTCTGAGGATGGACAATATAGATTGTTTCATCACATGAGGTTTTTTGTTCCTTTGATGATGTACAACACAGTTCATAGAGAGTTCAATAGTTATCCTTTATAATTACATCCTGGTGTGACAATGATGTATCGATCCTTGAGGAGTCAGTTATGGTGGCCTGGGCTAAAGCCTACGGTTTCAGAGTTTCTGTCTCGATGTTTAGTCTTCCAGAAGTTGAAGGTTGAACACCCTGTTCTAGGTGGTCTTCATCAGCCATTAGAGATTCCTCAGTGGAAGTGGGAGGACATTTTAGTGGACTTTGTTAATGGTTTACCTTGGGCATTTGGAAGGAATGATGATATTTGGGTGGTAGTGGATCATTTAACAAAATAGGAACACTTTATACCAACTAAGGAGTCAAGAACAATGAATTTTTTATCTAGGCAGTATCTAGAGGAGGTGGTGAGACATAATGGAGTCCCTAGGACGATCATTTCTGATCGAGATTTTCGTTTTACCTCCAGGTTGTGGAGAGGTCTCCAACATGATTTTGATTCTCAACTATACCTTAGAACTGATTTTCATACTCAAACGAATGGTCAGAAAAAGTGATCCATCCAAACTCTTGAAGAAATGCCACAATCTTTTTTTCTAGATTTTGGAGGCTCATAGATAATTCAGATAAACATGGTGGAGTTAGCTTACAATAATAGTTTTCACTCCACCATCGGCATGGTGCCGTTTAATGCCATGTATGACTGGCCTTTCCGATCTCCATTGTGTTGGACTAGAGTTGGAGAGTCAGCAATTCTCGGACCGGAACTAGTTCAGAATATAAAAAAGATCGTTCATGTGATTTGTGAGAGGATGAAGACATCGTAGGATTGTCAGAAATCATATGTCGATCAAATAAGGAGACCCTTAGAGTTTAATTTTTGGGATCATATGTTTTTTAAGGTGACTCCCCATCATGGGCAGCGAATGTTCGGACGTGGAAGTAAGCTTTCTCCATGGTTTGATTGGCCTTTCAAGGTGTTAAATCATGTTGGAGCTGTGGATTATCGAGTAACACTTCCCCCCATAGATGAGTCGGATACATGGTGTTTTCCATGTATCACAGCTCCATCGTTATCTTCATGAAGTCTCTCACATCATCGATTGGGGAGATATCGATGTTGATGATGATGTAACCTTTGAGGAGCGACCTGTGGAGATCTAAGATAGCACGGAGAAGGTGTTGAACATGAATTTTGTTCCTTTAGATTGTGTATTTTTGTGAAACAGTGGCTTGGAGGAGAGTACCTGTGAACGTCAGTCAAAGATACATGCTCGGTACCCAGAGTTGATTGATGTTTAACTCTTTTCATGTATCGTTGTAGCTGTTGTGGTTATGAAACATTCAGGTTTATGAGATGGATTCCTTTTTTTCTTTTTTGTCTCTATCTATTTTGAGAGGTATCTTGAGGGTAGGTTGTTCAGACCCTATTTCATTTTCACCTTGGGTGGTTTTTGGATTCTCAAGGATGAGAATGTTTTGAGAGGTATCTGATGTATTGGCATGGACCTCTCCATCCCATTACTTTGTGCAAATGCAGTGTTGGAGGTGTTCTGGGAATTTAAGCCGACTTGAGGTGTGTTTGGGTGAAATTTATGGGAAACTAAAGGGAAATAGCATTCGCACGGGAGGAAAACGATTTTTAAAAACCATGCGTCCAAACCGTGCGTAGTTAATGTTGGAGGAAGTAGCTCTTGCACGGGTGGCACAAGGTTTGTCTAACCATGTTACCAAACTGTGCAAGAAGAGTGGTCAAGGTAGTAGCTAATGCACAATTAGCACACGGTTTTTTAAACCATGTGAACTAACCATGTGACCACTTAATCTAGATCCTAAAATTGATGATCTCAACCATTTTCCCTCTAACATGATATTTTAAGCTCTTAAGTGGCCATAACTCGGGATTAACCTCCATTAAATGTAGGAGAACCTCTACCAAACGTTTTGGAGGTGATCTGAAGGTCTCTATTGGAGAATCGAATCCAATTTCTTGAGGTATGTGATCGTTCTTGTTTGGTTTAATAGATCTACTCCTCATCTTCTCTCAATTTCATATATCTACCCCCATTATGGGTAGATCTAAGTGTGTGGATGTTAATTATGAGGAGATTTGGACATGATATTTATAGAAGGAGAGATATATGGTGGAGTTTTGGAGAATCAACTAGAGTTTCTTGAGCATTCTTTGGCTGTTGTGGTTTTCATCAAAAACCATTGAGGTAGGGGATTCATTTCTTCTTTTTATTTTACGTGAAACTATATTATTAGCATGTTTAATCCCAATGGATGATAATGGAATTGAAATAATAAATATTTTGAACCCGGTAAATAAATTTTATCGATCTTATATTGCTGCCTCTTGTTTTGCTTAATGGTGTGATATTTATGCTTGATTTTTTTAGCTGTTTTCCTTGATTGAAATCGTTAAAGAACGTAAATTGTGACTAATTAATATTTGTTTAGATAAGGATAAAGAGGCATGTCAATGAATCTGGTTCTTGTTGTAATTTGTTTTAAGAAAATTGTCATAGTAAGCCTTTATAATAATTTGTTATAGCTTACTGGTTCAGTTTCCTATTGTTGGAACCAATGACTATTAAATATGTTAATTCAAGATGGATTAATGGATTGGATGTCTGATTAGTCCTGAAAGGGTTCTGAGTTAACCACTTGGTTGTTAAAGGGCCACGAGATCAATTTATGCGATGTTTGCTTCCTGATACTTATGATGTGATGTGATCCTAAATGGTTGTTGTAATATGTGGGGGCATAGAGGATTTTTGGTTGCATCGGTGGATGGGGCCCACAGTGGATAGATGCATCATTTTATGCATGTGGGTGTCAGGGAGGACACCGGGTTTGATGAAATGGGATGGATGTGATTGTTGGATACTTTATATTTCTTTGGTTGTTTTTCTACATTACTTTTTCCCACTACTCAAGACAGCTTTTCTTTCTTACCCTTCCCCCGAAAGAGGTCATAAAACGTTGGGTATGCCACGTACTTTTGTGTTTAGATTATCAAGGGGGAATGAGTATACTCTCTTGCAATTGGAAGCAAAGAATTGATGGGTAGTACATCTACTCACCATGTTGAGCCCCTTTGTGTTATTAGCATAATTGTTTTTTCTATAATGCATAGGAATATGGGAAACTAAATCTATAATGAATATTCGAATAAATGTTGTTAACTCATGCGGTTTGAGTCACTGGGACTTATTAATGAGGTTGAAAAAATATGAAGGAACAATTGATTTTGGGTGTGTTTCTAGTAAAACTTAATGTGAATTTTTTCATGGTTAATTAATGTTTAAAGAATTAATTAACGTACCAAGGAACTGATAAGAAGGGAATGAAGTAATCTAATAAGGCTCTTAAAATTTTTGTGTGCTTATAGGATACCTAATCTTAGAAGTACCATCCCGGAGTCTGAGAGATGTTACCTGTAGTTGTGTCTAAGACTAGGTTATGCCCATAGTGTGGTTGCGAGTTATAATATATTTTGTAATTGTGGTTTTTCTATATGCCGATCCACCTTGTAAGGAAGAGAAACTGACACCAAAGAGATTCTAAGCTATGGGGGGTGTTTTACCCAACATTTTGGTGGGAGGATGAATGGCTGACTACCCCCTTTGGCCCTGCTCTCTTCTCTTGGTAGATACTTGTGTCGATAGGCACATCGGTTAGTTTTACCCATATATGTGTGTAGAGGGCTTTAATGGATTGTGGTTATTCACACACATATATTTTGGATATAGTATCCTATGGAAACTATAGATGTAACGTGTATATGATGTGATGTCTTGAGAATCCTTACTAGGTGTATACGTTGTCATGGATTGAGGTATAACAACCGACATATGATAAACATTATGCGAGCTGTGGTGGCCCCCAGAAACTACCTACTTACTTTTTATTGTGAGGATGGTGTGGTGTTTCACTCCGGTGGCTGCGGGAAAGAAATTTTGGTGCACGAGGTGCTTATTGTGTTGCTTTTCCCTGGTGTATGCGGGCAATCCTTTTTGGAGAGAGATGCTTCGGACATGTGACGTTGGGGAAAAAAGCATACTAGTGGGGACTTAAAAGCAGTGTACCCTTGATATTGATTATTATATGCTATATTCTTGTATGAGTTACTTGGTGAGAGTAGCCATTGTGAGGTCGGGAACATATTATACCTACTTATGTGACGAGTTTGTTTCACGTTTTGTTTACTGTGTTTTAGTATGCATTCATTTCTTCTTCATGAGAGGCTTTAGGGAGGATCCTACAAAGTATACTATTATACTCACCCTACGTTTATATAAACTGTTTATCTGGTCACTTGGAGCAGGTTGGAGATCAGGCTCGTTACTACTAGGTTGTGGCTGCAGGAGTTGTTCAGGCTTGTGGTTGCTGTTGTTTTTCTTTTTTTGGGTAACTGCTGTTTTCCCCTTTCAGTTGTAGCACTTTATCATGACATTTCAATTATGCATGTGGTTTCTTTTATATTACAGTTCTGATTTGGAGTTGATTGGGGTCTATCTTATCTCTCTCTTCTGCAAGTGTTCTCTTATAGGGTAATGCCTTCCATTTGTGTGTCTACTATCCCCTCGGTGCTAGTCGCTAACCTGTGGCCTACTGGAGGCAGGACTCGGGGGGACATTATCTCCCTTCTCTCATTGTCGGCCCAGGAGGGGTACACTTTGTGGGGAGGGGTCGTGAAATAAATAAATTAGATTTACTAAATTCAATTTTTTCATTATGATTTCATGTAATTGTATAATTATCATCTATTTGATACATAAAATTGATGACTTATATTTTATTGGAAAATTGGATTTTTATCTCTATTTTATTGAAAACCAATAATGTTCCATGTCCATATTTTCATTAAAAAAATTTTAAAAATAAATTTGAATTATTGTATATCAGTTTAATGTAAAATTTATATAGGATATATATTTTTTAAAAAAAACCTATTAGAAGAATATTTATGTAATATTTATATTAGGGAGATTTTAAATCTTTTTTACTATAGTGTCAAGTAAATTTTTTAAACATGCAAGACATGTAAAGAGTTTCCAATAATCATGACTACATATCTATTTAAATATTACTTTATAATTATCCATGTTTATAATTAAATATTATTTTTAGATTATTAATTTAAAAATAAATTGATTTTTACACTTGATTTTCATGTGAAATTGATATGTTTTTATCATGATATATTCCATGTATTAAATTAATTAAATTTTAACAAATGTCCTCTACCATTAATATTACATAATTATTTTAAATTATATGTATGTTAAAATAAAATATATAACTATATTATTAAAAATTATATGAATGGTTTAATAGATTCCTTATCTAGATTTTTAAAAATAATTCATTGTGAAATTTATTTTAATTATGAAAAGATGAATGTCTATGAATCTAGTTTTATTTTTTATGGTTTTCTACATTATAATTAATTATGATTTTTTTTTAATTTATATGTTCAGATAAATCATGTATATGTTATGACTGGTGGTCCTATATTGTAATCCAAATAATTATTTAATGATTTAGTCTCAATAAGTATCATATCTTGGATTAGGGAGTAATTTAAATCCACAATGATTCTTTTTACATTATGTGATATATTCTATGTATATATCCCTGACTCATGTTTATGATAGATTATATATTTATAACCCATTTCCTAAGATTACATGTTCATTTTATACCATATCATTTTTTATATCCTTTATTGTGATTTATAGTGAATCATCTCTTCTGTGATATCATGTTATACATTTGACACAAATGTTATATTTCATTATTACGATTATTACCTTATTGTGTTATTTAGAACACCCCATTCTCTATGCATTCCCACATGTTATCTTATGAAATTTCTAGAGATAAAACATATTTAGTAGAAAAATAATGATAAAACTAATGGTGTTTTGTTATAGTCTCAATATGGTTTATTTTGAATATAGTTTTCTAAATATAGAAGGCCTCAATATCTTCATGTTATTAATAATGTATGTTTATGTTAAAAATTATACAATAATATGTCTAAAAGGTGTTGTTACCTAGATATAATAAAATAATTTTTTTCACATTTCCATTAAAAATACTCTTTCCAACTTTCAATAGTTACTCTTATCATCTAAACACCATATAAAATATCCTTAAGGGGTATCCTATGTAGAGAAATTTAAAGGAAGTGGAATAAATCAGGACTAATATTTTTCATTTTTTTAATTCTTCTACCACACATATATTAATTTTTTACTCCAATAATTTGTAACATAAGTATAATAAATATATTTATATGTAATGTTTATTGAATAATATCTCTCATCATACCTACCTTATTTATATTCTAAATAAAAATTTGATGTTTACAATATTTTTGGTTCACAGCCACAATGAAAAACATACTTCTTTTTTTATCTCCCACTATCTAGTATTTACATGAAAATATAATTATGTTTCAATAACGTAAATATAATTGTATTATAACATATTTACTATTGATTAATATATATATATATATAATAAATAAAAAATGATGTCTATGATAGTAGATAAAACCGCATTGATAAACTAACCATATAACGTAAACACTTTTACTAAACAAATATTCACTATGTTAGAACAATAAATTTTATTTGGGACCATAATTATATTTTTATAAAAATTTAAAAATTTTCATTATAATTTTCTAGTTTTATTCTTATTTTACTAGAAAATATATATTTATCTACAATTGAATAGGCATTAGCACTATGAATGGAAAACCCTTGAAAAAATGAAATTAAACATTATATAACATCTAAATCTATATAAATGTGTAAGAAATATTAAAATACATTATATATATATGGATAATTATATTTTATGTAATTAATTAATATAATTTGATTATTCGGAACATTATGATCATGTGTAGAAAAATTCTGAAACCTAAGATAATGGATCTCAACAAATGTTTCATTTTCTTTAGGTTATGACCTCTATCTATAACTCACATAATATATCTACATAATTTTATTAAATTATTATTAATTATTAATATATGTATCTTAAATATATATCTATCTTATTATTCCATCCTTTTATGGGGTAGTATATTCTTTAATTTCATCTTCAAAATTAGTTTTTTAAAATCTAACATGATTTAGGTGATCATTTTTATCCATTAATACTTTTATGAAATTATTGTATATAGTCTAGTTTATATTTCATAATATCATTAAATAATGTAATATTTTAGTGATGACCATTCTAGTTTACCTCTAGCTTTCATTTAAAATTATATTCATATCATTTATCTAAAAAACATTACAAAATTCAATAAGGTTTTATTTATAATTTTAATTTCTATACCAAATTTTCATCATTTTGTCATGATTTTTATAAAAATAAACACCATATTTTGATACATATTATTATATTAATTGATATTAATGACCATGATATTTAATTAACTATTATCTTTGTAATATTTTTGAAATATATATTGATTATGATTCAAGGAAAGATTATGCTAACCAATTTTTGAAGGGTAATTGTTATATATATATACTGCGGTTGACATATTTTTATAGAACACATTATCATTTACAAGATAGGATATGTTTTCCCACATTGTAATACAATTCATTGGGTTTTTTTGTCTCTTGATACATTCTATAAGGTATTAGGGAGTAAACCAACTCAATGGTGCGACAACATCCAACATGTGAAGTTTCCTTCAAAGTTAGTTGAGACTTATTATCATGTCATATTTTATATTTATACAACATTCATATATTTCGAATAGCATATGATACCATATTCATTATATTATCTCCCCATTTTTTTCATTAGCATTCTATTTTATGAAATCTTATTATGGTTTTGTATAACATGTTATGCTCCATTATCATGTCTATTATATTAATAAGCTTAATAGATAACCCCTATCCTTTATGTATTTCAAGGGTTTATAATGATTTTTTGGTGATCAAAGATATCTATGATATTTTTATATATATTTTAATTTTTTTTATTTTATATTAGTTACTTTTTAATTTATTATGAATATAGTCATCAAAAGGAAACATGGCTTTAAATCCTTTATTTGTATTTACATGATATTTCTATAAAAGTCATGTTAAAATATGTCCAAATGGTTTAGGTATCGATAAAATCCATTTTCATTTATATGGTAGTATGATTATAGGGTTTTTGACCAAATTTCACTTCATCTCCTTGAACTTATCTTCACAATTGTAAGTTCAATGTATCACAACTCACATTTGTGTTAACCTGTTTTGTGAAACGTTTTTTATCAAAAAAGTCTATAAAAATCATCGGTAATATCCATGAAATCCAATTAAAATATTTTTACCAATCATAAATATTATCTAGTCTAATGTTCGATGAATTCTACCATAGAAGGATCAACATATAAAAACAATATTTTGATAATTTTTTATAAAATGATTATTTTTTATATTGAATTAACAAAATCTAATTTTTTCATATAGTATATAATTTATCATGTTAATTTTTTCAAATGGTGGGTTCTGGTCAAAAGACCATAACATAGAGCTTTATTCAAAAAGGGAAAGTCACAAACAAGTTACAAAAGACGAAAACAGGGCAATTTTCTAGAGTCCTTAATAAATGAAGGGATTAACTCTCGCGGGAGTTCATTCATTCAAGTGATCTCATGATAGAATCTCATGTTTCCAAGACCATCCGCGATCATATTAGCCTCTCGATAGGTATTCATGGAAATAAAGTTGAGGTCATTGAGAGTAGTGAGGCAATCCATCCATCTGGGGGTGAGAGGCCATGCCAGATGGACGTCACCCTTACAGATGGCTTGCACAATGGTTGTGTAATCTCTCTCTATAATCAATGAAATGATGAATTGAAGAGATTATATTTTTAAAAAAATATTATGTTTCCTATAGCAATTCAATGCTGTGTATGAATTCCACAATAGGATTATCAAAGTGTTTCTTATTAACTTCCTATAACTCAATTTGGGATATTGTGCATAGAATATGTAAACTAGTTGTCACCCTAAGTAGGAGTACAATTAATAATATAACATGCCGATTACACAAAATATTTAGCATTTCTTAAATAAACAAATCATCACATACCCAATAAATATGAAGAAATTCAATGTAGACTCCCCCCATCAATTTGTGATAAATTTTCCTCGTTAATTTTTAATAATACCTATACAGTGGATGTGGTTTGTATTGTTTGAAATGTTCAACATCAAAAAAATTTATAATTAGATGATGATTTATAATATTGAATAATATTTTATTATTCTAAAAATATATCAGTGATCTACATAGATACAAGTAATTGATTATCAAAATAAAATAAAATTTCACAATTGAAATTATAATAATATCATCATTTTCCGTATTCATAAAATAATTAATATAAAATCCCTAACACTAGAGTTGAAGATTAGTAAAACAAACTCATAATCATAAACTTCAAATAATGACATATAATATTAAATTAGATATTATAAGGGTTAAAACATTGAATAGGGTATTGAATTTTATATTTCCCATGGTACCCAAATATGAAACATTTAACTATCAATGGATCCTTAAGATGTAATTTATTTCCCTCCATCGAAGTATTCAACTTTCATTTTAAATTAACAACATTAATCCTTTATTTTACAAGATTAAATAGTTTTCTAATTGAATTAATGCATTTCTGTTCCTAGATATCCCACATTACTGATATGTGGGATGATTATTTTTTATTCCATGATAGTATTCTTCAACTAAACTCCCATGAATTTTGATATTGATTTTATTACGTATTATTGTAAATAAACTAATTTTGAGGAAGATGATAATATAATGAGATAGATTAAGAAACATAATAAAATCACAAAATTCAATCCCCATTATCATTTTTTCTTTTTTGGATAATCATTTCACTATTTGTCACATTTTGTATTATTATTATTCATAAAATTATTATTAATTTACTAAAAAAAATAATAGTGTTAGTAACATTAATTTTTTAAAAAATTCATACTCTTTTAAATATGAATTCATATGATTCATAAATGATGGAAACTTATATTCATTCTAGTATATCTTAGGGTTAGACTAGGTAATACATGGTCATTATATTCTAAAATATATTGTAATGGATCCAATATAAGATTTCAATTAACAAAATCCTTTACCCTAAGTTTATATTTCATGGTGTGATGTCATCAGAATAATCATTATACACTACTGATGATCATGTTAATATATAATAATCCACATTATAAGTTATTACCCTTAGGTGCATTTCTACCACAACTATAACCACTTTCTAGTACCCTAGTATGGGATTCATTTTTTTAGGAAAACTAAACTCCATTATTAATATTAATATAGGGTATTATCATATCATTAATCATATTCTATGTTTTTATACCAATTTTCACTATTACTTTTCACCCAATATAATCACACCATTCTCAAATACCATTATAGATTACCCATGTATAACATTTATAAATATTACATTATTATAGATGAATATTCAATATATATTACAATTAAACACCAATACAGAATATAAATATTTAGGGTATTCATAGAATAAATACATAATCCAATTACTTATTAAATCATAAAAATCTCCCAAAAATTTCATTGAATTATTCCCCTTTTATACAGATCATACATAGAACCATCCCTGAATACTCAGGGAAGGAAAAAATAAGAATATTTTATACTAGATTCTTGGTAAGGATAAACATGTTGGATTTAAATATGATGGGATGATAATAATACCGTAAGGGTATGATAACATAATTAATTTCACACTCTAAATTAAAACTTATCTTGTGAAAAAAATCATAGTTCATAAACTACAAAATTAATTCACATCTAGAAGATTGAAAATTGAGGTTTCCAATGCAGTAATAATCTATCAAGATTCCTAACATTGTAATTGGGAATATTATTCAGTGAAATCATAATTTTCTTAACATATATATATATATATATATATATATATATTTTCATATCACGTGCATGGATTTTCATTTGATCATATCAAGAACAAATCATAAGAAAATATTTTAATATTTCTATTCATAATCAGTGCCAAAAATTATATGGTTGGAATATGTAGTAATATTCATTCTCATTCCTCAAAATGTGAAATCATATATAAAAAATATTATTCTATATTATCACGATAACGTCATTTTGTATATATATCACATTAACCAATTCATGGTAGGGCTGAAATAGATTCAACCCTGAAAAATTCATAATCTATAAATATTTATTCTACAAGAATATATAAATATTTATTATTAATCAAATATTAAACCCATGGAATAGAGAATTTGCTTCACCATGATTTCATTATCCTTAAATATAAAAACACAAATAATGAATAATTAGGGTTTCGTTTAATCATATATTTGATGAATCATAACTAACATCAATTTATCATTCATGGATAAATACATTATTAAAATATCAATAGATCATTTAGTGATGAAAATTGAATTTTCATTTGGAAAATATATTTTTAAATTTTTTTTTATTATCATGATTTAATTTTTATTTAAAAAATGTAATCATGAAAAATAAACATAAATGAAAAGTGTAGTTATTATTGTAGGAAAATCCATTCATGCGGTATATGTTAAAAAATATTTATTTACACAATTTGTAAAAATTAAATTATTCAATGATAATTATATTCCATAATTGTTTTTATGTAAATTAAAATATGGTAAAAACCTATTTAACTTATTTATAAATGATTTTAAAAATTATATATAGATCATTTAAAATAATATGTGATGTGAAATAAAAATATCATCTACCACATAGTAAATAAATTTGTTAATTCATAAAATTATTTTGACACTCATTTTATTCACCTAAGTGTATAGGATAAATGAAATCATAAACAATCTCCAAATAATTAGAGGGGAAAAAATAAATTGTCTTTAATGGATATATATCAAATAATTATTCTTTATAGAAATTTAACTTAATAAATATTGAATAGAAATGAAAATGAGGTATCAATCACTTACCTAAAATATTATCCAAGATTTTAAATGATAAATAATAATCTATAGTAAATATTTAATTAATATTAAAAAATAAAAAAATAATCATATTTATATATATATGTTGTAATATCCCATTCATTTAGAAATTAAAATTGTTCAATTATAATCTATTATTTATTAAAATTATTATTCAGGTGATTTTTATGCTTTCTTCCATTGATGAATTAGTTTGATGGTGACAATACATACATCATTTACTTTGTTTTAGCATCTATAAAATATAAACCCCCAAATAAGAATCATATTTATTTATAATATAAACTGATAAAATATTTCACATAATGTGATTTGGGAAAATAATGTCAGAGAGAGACGAATATGTCATGACACACTAGTTTTTATTCAATGTATTAATAGATGGAAGGAAATAAATTTTAATAATAGTCTAATATTATGTATTAGTTATTAAATCATAAATATCATATATATATTTATTTAATGTATATTTCTTTCTATCCATGTAATTTTTAAATGAAAATAAAATTACATCGCTCTATGTAGGGGGTATCCAACATGTATACACGATGGATTTGATCTATTTTAAATTAATTTGAACTTAGGATGTTAGGTTCAAGAATTTAATTAGATATTAAAAATAATTTTATAAATATACAACATACGTTAAATAAATAATTATAAAACCTATGAATGATGATGATGTAAAATTAATCAAAAAGTAATATAGATGTGGTATTCCACATCTACGTCTGAGTGATAAATCCTTTTATAAATTGATTAAATGGATGTGGTAAATTGTTTTCCCATAAATATAGTAAAATATCATTATATGTATGGTATATAATTCTTTTTTAGGGTATATATAATTTATTTAAATGGTTTAGAATTATATATAACAATTTGATAAATTGATTACCTCTTCATTTGAGATACATCCTTTGAAATACACCATAAAACATTTTATAATGGTCTTTCGGTATGCGAAAGAGACCAACTATAAGGGGCATGAATATGGGATGCATTTTTTGAAGGGATTTTAAAATCTATAGGTCACTAAGACAGTGAATAATGATGCAAAAGAGGTTTCCTTTCATATTTGAAGAGTATAAAACCAATGTAATTACATGAAATATATAAAAAATTTAATGTATCTTTTCTCTTCATGGGGATAAAATCGAATAAAAATTAGTTTAAAGGATAATATGATTTCTAGATATCATTAATAAAATAATATTTATTCATTTATTTGTTTCATTGCTACCCTCATATGTAAGTTAAACCCTAGGTAAAAAATTTTAAACATAACACTAACAAAAAGGTTTTACTGTTTTTACTATAAAATATGAGATAAAATTGAATGTATACTCATTTAATTACATAAAAATTATAATTCCAAAATAATTATCTGGGCATATGAAATTTATGTCCAATATGTTGTATAAATTTATTTTATATGTGTTTGTAAAACTTAATGAAAATCATCTTTTAGACAAATACATGTTTTTAACATAACACTGAGTTTCTTTTCCTTTCCATGTAAAAACTATTAGATAAAGAATAAACTATATTTCTAATTAATTATATTGAAATTTAATTGTCATTTTTAGTGAAATTCTTTTAAACCACAATGAATAGCTAAAAACCATTCTGAAATATATAAATTTATACCATCAAAAAATATATAATTTTTTGACAAACTTTATATAATTAATCTATTTATTATAATTCATAAATTATATATAAATTTTTTAAAAATAATTTTTTAATAGTTTAACATATATTTTTTATTAAAATAAATAACACGTACATAATTTTATTGCATCAATGAATTATGGACTTCAGTCATGATGTGACTAAAATAAAATTTAACGATTCTTTAATTGTAATTAATCTATACCTATTAATTAAAGAAATAATTTTTATATAAATATTATAATTTTCTAATAATATTAATTCCCTTTAATCCAATGGTAACCATATAATTCTCACATTAAAATTAAGAATTCAATAGTATATTGTTTTATTATACTATATGTTGTATGCAAATAAATATATAGAAGACATAAAATTTATTTAATGATAAATATATCTTTCAATTATGGGGTGTTACAACTTTCCGCCTCTATAAGAACCAAGGACATATCTCCCATACCATAATTTTCCCCCTCATTTTTTATATCTGCCATCAATTTATATGTGATTAAGTATTTCATTGTTTGATATAGATTCATTATTTTGTTATAATTATTGATTATAATTCCTCTATGAAGTTGTTATTTATTGATTATGTATGTTAAAACTATGAAATCATTCATTTTAACCTTATATTTCAAATGATATTAATATATATGTTTTATTTCATAGATATTATCAATAATATTTTTATTGTCTACAATTTTTTAAGTAAGGGGAATGATAATTAATAATTTTCTAGATTCCTGCATCATAATTTATGAATGTTATATTTCAAAGAATCCATGCTCACTTTTTTCCATTAAAAATTGCAAGATCACTGAGTTTTGTTTTTTTCTTTCCATGTAAAAACTATATGTTAATGAATAACACATATTTTAAAGATATTATATTGAAATTTAATTTTCATTTTTAATGAAAAAATATTTTTTTATACAAGAGTTACTAGCTAATAACCAAACTAAAATATTTCAATTTATACCATAAAAATATATATAATTTTTTAAAAAATATTATATAATTAATATATTTATTATAATTCATAAATTATTTATAAATTTAATAAAAATATTTTCTTAATAGTTTAACATATATTTTTTTATTAAAATAAATAACACGTACAAAATTTTACTTTAACAATGAATTATCGATTTAAGTCATCATGTGATTAAAATAAAATTTAATGATTCTTTAATTATAATTAACAAATACATATTAATTAAGGAAATAATTTTTATAAAAATATTATAATTTTTCTAATACTATTAATTACCTTTAATCCAATGGTTTCCATGTAATTCACAAATTAATATGAATATTTCAATAGTATATTGTAGTTTTTTAAACTATATGTTGAATGTAAATAAATTTATCGAAGAATAAAATTTATTTATTGATAAATATATCTTTCAATTATAGGGTGTTACAACGTTCTGCCTCTATAATAACCAAGGACATATCTACCATACCATAACTTTCCTCCTCATTTTTTATATCTATCATAAATATATATTTTATTGAGTATTTCACTATTTGATATATATATTCATTATTTTTTTAAATTATTGATTATAATTCCTATATGAAGGTGTTATTTATTGATTATGTATGTTAAAACTAGGTCATCATTCATTTTAACCTTATATTTCTAATGATATTAAAATATATATTTTATTTCATAGAAATTATCAACAATATTTTTATTGTCTACCATTTTTTAAGTAATGGGGATGATTAATTATAATTTTCTAGATTCCTGGATCACAATTGATGAGTTTTCTATTTCAAAGAATCCATGTTCACGTTTTTCCATCCAGAATTGCTACTATGATTCAAAAACATCATTCGATAACTCAATGGGATTTTTTGCATGACACATGAAATCACCATATTACCATTATGCAACATGTGGGAACCTGAAGTGTCTCTTATTTCGATTTCATAAGATTTCATGTTAAGATAATTTTATCCAAAATTAGAATGAAAAGTAGAAAATAAATAATATATTAGGAACCCTTTAAATATTTGTCATAAAATTACTACATTTTCGGTGCATTGGTTAGAATCTATAATCAGTGATGGTTGAGTATAGTATTAATAAGTTTTGGGATATAATGTGGTGATAGTATGATATTCCCTTTGATGGTATTATATAGATCCCACTGATACATATCAGTATTTCAATATCATTAAATTAATATTTCCACACCCCAATTTTAAAAAATAATTGGTGTCTGAGGAATCATTTTTTGGATTCAATTATAGAGTGATATTGCATTTATAAACATATTGGATAGTATCCCTTAATGAATATTTGAAAAAAAAAATAGTGAACGAAAATTCATTTTTCACACTAAGAATTAAAATTCATTTCTTTTTCAATGTTTTTTTAGAAAGGCCACACTTTTGATGAATTGGACCACACCATAATTTTATAAATATATTTTTTCCTTTAATATGGCCCCCAATTTATTAATTAGAAGAATACATTTACAAAATTAATTTTACACCATTAAATTAGTTTTATAAATATTATGTAATGTAATATATTATCATATTCTGTGCAATGCTATCGTATAACACCTAACCAATTAAAAGTCCATGATTACACATATTAGTGAATAATTGTATTCATTCAATACAATATGATCAAATTTGAGGTCCAAATCTACACTTATTAATGAATGAGATGATCTAGATGGTGTATTAATTTTCTAAATTGACCAATAATATACTATCTATCAATATATTGGAAAATATTAATATTCCTTTTATCACCACAAACCAAAATAGTTTGTGAGGTGAAATTTCCTCCACCAATGTGCCAAACTATGTGTTCATGCATCAATTGTGATTTTTTTGATCTTCATCATGATATAGATTATTCCCTTTCTTTAGTAATTTTAAATAATGATAAAATTATATCCCCCTAATATAAGGACCATAATCCATCACATCATTTATATAGGATTCTAAAAAACTCTTCCCATTTCCAATATCCAAAAAATAATGTTTGAAATATATTTTTTTTCTAAAAAAATTCTACAATCCAACATAATTTTAAAATATTTGAATCCCAATATTTATAATCCTACACTAACCTAACTTCTAATGAACATGTATATGTTTAGTTATCTCTTAGTTTGATCCACTATAATGCGTAGGGAAATGAGATATTATTATAGAAATTAGTTGAACTTCCATAAGAAATGAAACTATTAATGAATATTGGACTCATCCTATACATGTCCATCTAAATTTATAATTTCTCTATATACACATGTAAATTATCATTGAAATATATCACATATCCTCTCATAAATTTCATAGAGTTAATCTAATTAGTTTTTTAGATAATTTCTAATCATTTATTTTTATAGGTTAAAAAATAAGTTCCCTTACATTAAAACCTATTTGAATTAGTTTGTTTATTAAAAGTTTTAACTCACCCTACCTCTTATTATGGGAAGATAAAACAATTTTTATTGGATTTAATATACCTTTGTAGTTTCCTTAAATCATATGATATAATTTTATTAATTTAAAAATTAAGTGAGATGTTATAATATTTTAAATTTCTTTTACATCATTTGTGAATTTTCTAAACGGATATTATTCCCATTGATAGTGAATTTTTGTACTCTGAATCCCTTAAAGATAAATTTTTAATGGAACAGTAACAAAATTAATTGATCAAATAAAATCTATAGATATCATATAAACATGTATTTTTCACCATAGAACCGTTTTTCTGAGACTATTGTATCTTTATTTAGGGTAATAAGTATTTTGTATAACCTAGAAAACACAACTGGATGATCGTACTGTATTGAAAACTGAGAAATTAAAAAAAATCCCAATGATATTTCTAATAAGTTATATTTAATCAATTATATATATTTTCAAATATTTACTAGTCATTGAATCTAATATTTTATTATAGAGTGCATTATGCTAGATTGATTCATTAAAACCAATGATAGTTATCATCATATTAGTGTCAAACCCCCAAAAATCATAGATGTTTAATCATCCAAATTAGTAAATCAACTTACAGTACAAAATACATCAATGAATCTTTGGTTTCTCTATAATTCCTGACCATATAAGCCACCCAAATAGTACTATCGGGTCATTTGTCACAGGACATAGCAACCCCTCACCAATTGAAAAAGCTTGCTGACTAGTAGAGATGATGTAATGGATGAGAGTGTGGAGGATATACCCTCTTATAATAAATAATAAAACTATTCAGAGTATATTGAATATCTTTTAGTAGAAATAACCTATCCTAGCAGACTCAAGCCTGACATTCCAATGGTGGAAGCAGAGTCTATATCATATAAATAATAGAATACTTTAATTTTCTAACAATGTAGTAGAATATATAAATATACTTGTATACAATTTGAAATGAAAACTAAAATATGCATGAATTCATGAAAGATAGTAAAATACATTATAAGAATATAGGTTCATCATTATAAGTACATGATAGCTACATACATAATATGAATGTTGACACAAAACTAAAAAATGGAAATCACCAATTTGGAATTTCCTCATGTTCATTTCAATAACCCAAGAAAATTTTCACTTTGATCTAGCTCCTAAGGCTGACCCTTTACCATAATGTAAAACCATATAGTCCACAAGCCACCTAAAGGGACCTGGTATGTTTTGAGAATAATTATCAGTACGATACGATTGAATGGTTCTTACCTAAAATAGGTTTTTAAGGAGTTTTTTTATATTGTATTAAATTAACTAAACAATTCTAGCATATAAAATAAATACAAACTTCACTGGGGCTCAATAGCCACAAGGGATTTGTTACCTGTTTCTGCTAATGTGGGATGTCTGAATAGGAAAGGAACCCTGTCCCATAGGTCATGGTATCCCTCTAATGTCAAAATTTTATATGAACCATCTATTTTCACCTCAAAAAATGAAACCCAACACCACATTCCACTTAATGCCTGGTGTCTCATTAAAATCTCCAACATCTTGAAAGTACACTAAATAAAAATATTCCCATACACCATACACCTAATCAACAGAACATGTTTTCTTAAAGACCAATATCTAGATGAAAGGTGGTAATTTTCATCAAATAAAAACAACGGTTTGGTCATAGACCAACCATTCTTGGAACAACAGTCCCTATCCCCCCAAAATATATCCAGGCCCTCTTCCTCAGGAACAGAGAGCTTCAACCCCTAACCTATAGACTCATCATATCTACCAAAGTATTGTAACCTTCCATGTTGATTTCCATTGTAGGAGCCCCTACAAAATTTCCAATTTTCTATTACCTGGGGTCGCTAGGCATGCGATTAGTAAAAACCACCTCATCATATAGTCATCCTCTATGAATATGACTCAATTTGTAAATTTGGCCATCACAAGTCACTTTAAATCACCAAATAAGTAATTGTTACACATAAAATCTAGAACAACATTCCCCTAAAATCATGTTGTTAAAAACCAATGGCCATGAAATCAAAATATTACAAGCTATTACTAACCTGAAAGCCTCACTACCTCAACTGATATTTGTGACTCCCAATCTAGTTATACATATTCCTCAAGAAAACCTGTCGAATCCCAAATAAGAAATCAACATTTTCTCAATCATGATGTCCTAGCCACCTAAATTTCAATGTTATATTAGAATTACCCCATAACAAAAGGAATAATATCACAAGAATCATTATTAAAGGATCCACATAATAAATAATTTACATTAAATAATTTAATTCTACTACATACATTAGAAAAAACCATTCTAAAACATTTGAATTTATCAAAATAAACAAACATAACAAATCAGTATAGATGAATTTAATTCTCGAGAATGAAATAACTAATCAAATTGAACCTAAACTATACAATTTAAATGAATTTGGGACCCTGAGAAGACCACCTCATGGAGAGACAACATATAACCCTCCATCAATCATGGAGAAAATGGTTAGACTTGCTTATATGCATCCCTTATGGTCCCGAAGTCGTTTTTTCTAAAGAAATGTGTATGAATGAGTCTCCTTAAAAATATAAAAATGTGTGTTAATGTTTTACAAAAAAATATCATTAGAAAAACTACGTATGTTATATACCACATTCATTATACTCACAGACTTAGGAACATCTGATATCAACCTCTATAACGAATATTTTTAGAAGAGATCTATGATTCCATCAAATACCATGAAGATATGGTGAAACGAATAAAAAGGATTACATGCTCCAAAGGAGAAGTAGAAATAAGAAGAATACAAAAGTGAGTATTCCTTCCTGAGGCAGCTCTATAGACATAAACAGATCAAATAAAAAATCATGGGTTGGCGATATGGATCAAAATTAGAGGAAGAAGTAATATGGAGGATTCTTCATTCACAACGTCTAATATGGAGAAGAAAACGGGGGGAACATAAATGGATAGAGGTGAAATTTTTTAATTTGCATTTTAAAGTGTCTATATTCTTCCCCTATGGTTTTCCAAACAGTGGGGTAACAGTGTGTGATATATTGTGTTGTTACATACAATGTTTTAGTAATCGTGTGGTATAAGACATGTTTTTCTCTAACCATGTACAAGCCAGGAATTATACCACAACAACCTCTGAATATATGGTATCACAATCATGATCCCCACAAACAGGGTTTCTTGAAACAATGATAATATAAAAAATGGGAGGCCAGATTACCTGGAAGAGGCCAAACAATTTTCCCTTAAATCATGCACCCTGACCTACATCACTCTAACAGGTTATTTGGCCTCCAATTCTCCAAAAACATTTCTAAAAAATCGATGAACTCTCTAATAACTAATCCCATCTAAAAAGATAACATAAATCTAATATAACTCTCATAATTTGTTTCCAGTTAATGATATATAAAATTTCATAACCATTAATTTTATAGTTGAAAATGGGAGAGGTTTTCAGCCTGACCCAAAAACCTGGGATATTATAACATATTTAATCCCGAAGCTATAAAAAAACTGTAGAGATTGTAGCAAAAAAACCAATACCATTTAAAACAAACATGAACTACATGGTTCAAATGGAAAAGGTTAACATACCTCAATGGTGGGCTCCCTAAAATAAGAGTTATGTACCATGGACTAAAACCGACCCAAACATAATGAATTATATTGGGCCAAAGACAAAATACCAGACATAAATGTCTTTCAGTGATTCATCATCACTCCCACAACTCACAAGGCGCACTCATGTCATTATCCATGAAATTTAATATCCTGATCCATATCGTTTCCCTACTCATTCCCATGTCCCACATAGATCCTATGAGTCCCCAAATCTCAATGGATTCTCAAGTAAGTCATGGTTCCTCAAACCACTATCAATTTACACACCAAAATAGTTCCTAGATTCCTCTTACCTCATGTAAACCACAACCATGATGCTCTGATGTTGGACCAGCTCTGAATCGTGAATCCAAAAATTCTCAAATCAAATATCCTTGTTCCTTTCAACACACACACACAGAGACATAAACACACAAACATACATATATATATATATAACTCACCTGAGAAGATTCCAACATTCTAAACATCATCTGGTTAATCTATATACATATCATGTGCACCTCTTGTAGCCAAAAAACCTTGTGTCAATAGTCCATGACAAACCAAAACCAAAAATGATATTGGATACTACCAAAATGTACCTCAAACCATCAGTGACTCACCAGCCTCTTTGGACCCCATAATATCTATAATATGCACCTAGATTGATGCTCGTCTTCTTGATTCTAGACATCCATAAGGTGCCTCACTATCCACTAACACCAATGTAGGGTCATTCTATATATTCCACGACCACCGCATGTAGATCAATATAATATACCCTTCAATTATAAGGATCCGGATCTGACCTCAGATACATGATTCTTCCACATATTTTGTCTAATGGATGAACAAGATATTCCCATGGAGATCATATAAGGATTATATACATGTTGATAATCCCAAAACTCCAATAGATGCCCCTCACACTATGTCTTGACAAGTCATGACATCCCACACTTAATGGATCCCACTTAAGATCAACTATGAGGTGGTATAGATAATTCCTTGGCTAGACCAACCTACTAGAAATAATATATTCCACACTTCCCACCATATGAGTCATTACCACTAAAATGACATGATGTAAGTGACCAGATTGAGTATGACTTATCCATCATCATTCAGTATGAATTCAGAGAATGATTGACCACATTTGATAATAAGGATATTCAAAATATGTTTATATTCACCAAAATTCTAATCACTACTCCATCCTCCAAGTGCCTCACCAAAGAGGATTCATCGATAACTATGATAGGTGCAAGGTGAGAAAACATAGTGAACATATCATCATATTCCATGAAATACATTTCACCACGTTGAAGGCTCAAGAACTCCCAGTTGCTTCCTTCCATAATCATATCAAATATGAAATAATCAATGAACCTAACTTCAATGTCATTATAGGTGAGTCCTTTGTTCCTTAAAACCTAAACAATTATATACCACCAGTGATTTTATAGTTCTCATGGAATATATGGTCCAATATTCACCCATCGCTCAATATTCATATTGATATACTTAAAAAACATTTACATATTTTTGATCCAATTCTCAGCTATATGTAGACCACCATCACCCTGAAATAGTAGGGGGTACTCTGATTGGAACGATCATTTGAGATATGTTATGGATTGATCTGCTACCTGTGTACCACTATTAAACCCTTTTAACACATGTACTAGGATCACTCTGAGCTATTAGTTTATCTATGGCCCAAAAGTAGTCCAGTACGTATGTTGTTGAACCTGTACTAGAACCAAAACCCTACCATGTAGAAACGATTTTACATGATGCTATTTTTTTTCTGACCCTCAAAGTCCTCAACCTATTCATTCGCTAACCACACCAATCTATGACATCCATGAAGCTCTATTGAATCCATGTAGGAGTAACCCACTAATATCATCACATGGTCAGGATAACCAAAAAAATATATAACTGATAAAGATATAAAAATAATTAATACAAAATAAATCCTCACTACACTTACCCATTACTATATTAACCACACCCTAAAGAAATTCATCCTCATTTCTTATATTACCACCCACAACATATCCATGTATCAATGTGCCTCTTTCCTAGCCCATCCTAACAACCAATGTTTCCTCAGTCAAATTCTTGAGCCACCAAACCTAGTTTTAAAAATCACCCACAAAATCATATATTCCTTCTCATATAATATCCAGTCACATTCCCCTCAATACATTAAATATATATTTATCACATTTCATACAAAAAATTAAATAATTTATTTAATATCATTTCATAGTCACACATGAATATCTCTTTTGACATATCATAATTAATTTTATCAATTCATAATTATATATTAAATTACAAATCACATCATGTGCCTATAAAATAATATATAAACATACAAACATCACCATTCCATTCCATTATAGACCAAGGTTTCACCCTCTTGTTTTTTCCATATCAATACAAAGGTCACATGTTATAATAATTAACCACTCATATATCGAATAACATTCTTAAGGTGGAAATAACATCAACTCTAAATTGAGTGAAATAGAACAACATTTCACACATAAGGTAAATGGATCCCTCCATCATACCTAGAGCCGATGGAACCCGTGAAAAATATATAATAACGGTTCTTATGGTACATAATCAGTAGTCTACCAAATAACCAAATAGTATACCAACATAAAAAAATGGAATATGCTATCTCATTAGTAAAAAATATAGAACTTCTGCTAAATCCTAGTCAAGAACAACAAGGATTAACCTTTTAGAATCCATTATATGATTACCCACGTGAATAGTACTATAGGGTTGGCTGGCACTGGTCTTTGGTGATACACTTAGAAATCCGAAGGCAACCGACAAGCAGAAAGGGTGTAAAAGAGTATACTGGAGAGGCAATACTATCTGGGAATAGAAAGTAATACTGGCTTGAGTTTATAGTATAACATGAATTAGAACTACATTTCTCACCATAATCAATGTAGGCCAACCAATAGTTGTCGCACATTCAATATTAGATAAATAGTGGAAAAAATTAATAACATAAAATATAACAGTGCAATAAATAGACATGCCAACATACCACACATTGCACAAAACTAATAAAATTGTTCCTTCATAATTGGTCATACCAAAAAATATAAATAAGAGAGACACACTTGGAAGACCATGGTAGCTTCATACATAATAATGATGCATATACAGAAATGAAAACAAAAATGAATAATCAAATTTGGCACAACAATAATGTCATTCTGACATCACAGAACAAGTACCCCTAATATGTAACTCTTGAAGTCGATCCATTAACAAAAAATATAACAATAAAATATATATTCTTCATGAAGGTTATGTGTAGGTGTGAGAATTCATTTAAGAAGGATGCCACAAAAATTTGTATACATAACATATGTTTTTAAATATTTTTCTTAATGTTAAATTAAATAAATGAAATGACTCGAGAACTCAAAAAAATAAAAACTCAATTGGTTCTAAATTCCCACTAGGGCGGTGTCACCTACTTTGTAAAATGTCGAGTGTCTGAATGTGAATTCATCCTTGGCCCATTGTCCACGATATCCTGTTATGATCAACAACCCATGTGAACAGTCAGGTTCTATATCAAATATGAATCATGAAACCACGTTACTCTTAAAAGCTATTATTGTAATAAAATGAGCAACATACAAAAGGCATGCCCAAAAAAATAAATCATTTCCCCTAGATCCTATCCTAATAGTACTCATTGGATCTATGTTTAATATCTAGAGAAACATCTATACATATCATCAAATAAAAACTACCATCATATCATACCTCGACATCTCGTGGAATGAAAATCTGGTTTCTCACAAAATAAATGGAGGCCCACAGCCTCAATCTAAGAGATCCCAATCCACCATATGATAGCACCATCAATATTAGCATATGTCTCCTCACCTTCTAAGAGGTTTTCAAAGGAAATCATCCCCAAAAAATTTTTAAAAGATACACTAATGAGGTCATATACCCTCATTAGTGGTCAAAACAACCTCAACAAGGATTCATCCGATGTGCACATGATTTACTTCAGTAGTTTGTCCTCTCAAGTGAGTTAAAATAACCAAATAATTACTAGAGGCACAAAACCAAAGAAATTCATTCCCAAATGACCATGAAACTCAGAATTGATGGCCATGCCATCCAAAAATCTAGGGCCATGCCCAACCATAAATCATTACCACCTATACAAACCTATATGATACACAATCATATAATCAATATCACTCTAAAAACCCTGGAAAATCCCAAATATATGGTAAATTTCACTTCAATATATATTCCCATACCATCTCAATCGTGGTTCGATCCCATCACGACCCCAAGGGTCTAACAAGTTTATAAAAAGGATGATATTCTAATTATTCACATAGTAAGAAAATAAATATAAATTATTCATTTTTAAACATTACTATAATCAGGAAATTAAATTTAAAATGATTAAATTTCATAACCTAATTAATCATTTCAATTCCACGTAGATGACTTGAATGCCTCATATTAAAATAACTAACCAAATTAAATCAAAATGGTTTAATTTAAATGATTTTTTCACCCCCGACCAAACATCCCCAATGAGTGATGTCCTATAAAATAGACTCAATCAAGTGAACAAAAGAAGATAATTACCATACGCTTTCATTAGGGTCACACTATCATTTTTATATGATGATAATTTTTTTTATGGCTCTCTCTCAAAATATCCAAAAATTTTATAAATAACGCAAAACCAAGACATCGAAAAAAATAAAAATGATTGTATGTACCAACTACCATGTAAATTTACACATAGACACTTCCAATATAATGAAATAACTGGAAGATAATTGGAAGAGATCAGAGATTCCCCTGAGCTCCATGTAAATAGGGTGAAACGGAACAAAAATAATTAGTGATCCATAAGGAGAACGGGAAAAGAAGATGCATGGTTGAGGATATCCTTACTGACTAAGTTCTATAGCCACTATCATTTCAAAGAATGTTCCACAAATTAAAGAGGAGGGTAAATAAGAGAGGAAGGATAGAAAATAGTGGAACAATCCTTCATGGTTTGTGATTTTTTGAAGAATTAAGGGGATAAAATCATAAATGGATGGAGGATGAAGATATTAGTTTTTTCCTTAAAATGAGTTGAATTGTTATCCTTCATGGTTTTCCATAGAATTCGTCAAAATTGAATGACATAGTGAAAGTGTACTACCAATGTTGGAGTACCTATGTGGCCTGCTGCACGAATTAACCAAACCATGAGAAAACTATGTGGTTTCCCTCTACAGCCACTGAAGACAAGTCAACATGATTGTGAACTACACTCACACGGTATCACCAAACCCTGATCGGTTAAAAAAAGGACACATTGTTACCTGGAAGAGGACACATGGTTTTCCCCTAAATAGTTTGCCCTCCCATTCAAATACAAAATAGGACATTTGTCCTCCGATACTCCTAAAACAAATCCAAAACACCTATGGACCTATACAAGCCTTTAAAACAATCCAAAGACTTCATATAATGATTATGTGATAGTATAGATTAATTTATGATGGACGATAAATAAAATTTCAAAGCCACTAATTGAAATCATGTAAAACGTATAGGTTTTCAACCATAATAAAAAACCCAGTATGTTACAGTTTCCATATTAATATATATTGTTATCCATTATACGATTCTGATATTTTAGTACTCATTTAACCATTTATAACTTGTGATAACTATATTACTTATATACCTATTCAAATTTCTATCCAAATATGCAATGTCATGTCTTATTCTAGTCATATCATTCACGAGACTCCAAATATTCATGGAATATTTTATTTAACATGTTTCCAGTGAATATTATGTGTCATCCTACTCCAAGAATCATGATGGGTAAAATATTTCACCAATTATTATTAAAAAATCTATTGTTTTTTCAATATGAACAATATTCAAAATAAAATTCTTTATTCCCAATAATATTGCTTCCAAAAATTGAGATTGATTTAGCTTAAAATTTCATATCTATGGTTCATGGGAAAAAATTATTTTCTATAAATAATTAATTAAAATTACTATCAAATATTAGTATGTATTTAATAAATAAAAAATATAAATACCTTGTTTTTTATTAAACCACATTTAAATACTTTTATCACTTTTGTTAATAACTATTTAACACAATATAATTTTTTTTAAATTTCTCATTAAATTGTTTTCAATGATATTTGATGTCATATATGGACCACACCAACATGAAATCATTATTTTAATTTTATTTCCACATGAACAGTTTTGGTCAATTAATATATATTTCTTCACATAATATACCATTTATGAGTATGGTTTTGTCATGAAATTGGTGAATATCTAGGTTATATATGGAATTCATAAAATTAATAATTTTAATATAATTATTTCACGAATTTGGTTCAAATTTATTCAAATAATTAATTCATTATATTTGTGTAAAAAACATGGATATCAAGTTATAATTATATATTCCAACTATATAATTTAAATATTTCATCCTTAAAAAAACGGACATACTTATAAATGGATATAAAAATTTATAAAATTAAACTAATATAAATGAAATGATCCAAGACATGGATTATATTTCATTATTTATATAATATATTAAACGATTTACAATAGAATGTGGAAAATATACCATGACATTTATGGGTAGCAATAAAATTTAATCAAAAAGTTTAATTTTTTTAATAATAATATCATCTGTTCCTTCTTAGAATTAAATATACATATCATATAAATATATGTACACAAATTTGATTCTATATACATTTAAATTAAACTTTTATAAACCTTATGGATAAAATCATTTATTTAAGCTATATTCCTCTTTTTATATTTTATTACGAAAATTGTTAATGATAGATTTATCATGGATATATAATCTTGGTAGAATTATTTTGACAATGTCTAATATGTCAGTTAATTCTATAATAGTGTCTCTATAATCTTTTCAATGATTGAAATATTAAATAGATATACTTTATTACAACCCTGTTTTTATTACATTATTAACCATGATTCATTACGTAAACACTTCACTTGATACAACATGGAAGATCTAGATTTATAGTTTCTTTTTTGCTTAAGAAAATTACATAACAACTGAAAACATGAAACATAACATCTTTATTGAAATATTCCTTTAAATGACAACTATATTCCATCATACATAGCATTTCATGGGATAACCTCAAGACATGCATAAGAAAAGGGTGGGCTATAAAGTCGTAAGGGTGTAAACAAAGTAAATCAGGGAGATTACAATACGTGTTAGTTAATAGGAATATAAATGTAGCACAAAAAAATATTAACATAATGTAATGATAAAGCAGGATAATCATAATAATGAAATGTGGCAACAACAGTTAACATGGAATTATCAAGAGAAAAGGCACATTGCACATGGAGCATAAGTAAACCCTCATTGCACATAAAGCACGAGTAAACCATCACTGTATTTGAATTAGCATGAATAGACACTCGTTTCACATGACGTATAAGGATACTACACTTCACACTATGCATTGGCGCACTATTATGGTTCATCATTCTTAAAAATTTCATTTCATAAATAAGTGTGTCACATGGTTCGTATAACATAGAATCATTCAACATCAAAATTTATTCTATGATTATTGAATGTGGAATAAATAAATTAATGTACCATTAAATATGTACATGTTCATAATGGTGAATACCCTTGGTAGAGATATGGGTCTGGTATTCACTTCACAATGATCATGGGTTGGAAAAATGTGGTGCAATTTCAATAGCCCAACATCATGACATAAGAATTTATAAAAATGGGTGATGAGATAGAAATAGTTTTCCTATCATATGTACATAAAATAGACAGTAAGGGGGGACATATACACGTCCCAACAAATGTAATGGAAATTAGATATGTAATACAAAAGAATTTCTTTAATGTAAATGATAAGAGAGAAATTTCATAATGAATGTTGGCATGGTAACAGGTGTATGTAGGAGGAATTTACGAGAGAGAAATGAGATATATTATTATTAACACATGAATATTGAAGAATGGGGGAGGTGAAAAATCATACCCTGACATTTTTAGTTAAAACAAAAATGATATAACAATATTAAAAATATTGGACAAAATTTAGAGTTGCTGAAATCCCTTACATGGAAGTGTGATCCCAAAATATTGGGAGAGGCTTTAGAAATGAATCCTGGGAGATTAGGGTGCCTAGAGAGTTTTATAGAGAGAGTATTAGTGGGGTTGGTTGAACTCCAATGGCTTTGAATGGGGAGGAAGTGGAAGCATGGGTGTGTTTATATAAAAAAGGAGAGAGAATTATCACTTATTTATGTTTGGGACCCCACATATTAAACCAATCAAAACCTCAAACCAGCCCATGGTTTTTTCCCACAGTTTTTGCCAATGTGGAGTGTAAATAAATATTTTATAGGTATAACGGCCTAAATTCATAAAATAATAGGGTTTATTATGGTGAGGTGAGTCCCACAGTCAAGGAAATCAATTAAAAAATACAAAATGTTATATAAGTCCTGAAAAGTCAACTAAAGTATTGTATAATAAAAAAACTAAAATCACTTTATTATAATAGGAAAACATATATTTGACAAACATAAATTCTCGAGTATTTTATTAAATCACTATTGGGTCAATATGATGTCATAAAACAAATTATATATTTAAAGAGTATTTAATTTTTACCCCAAAAATCAAATGTCTCAGAAAATTATGAAAAAATAACCAGTTAATATTTTCAACGTCTTGGATCCAAAAATAGTATTCGTATTATGAAAATAATTTTCTAAATATATGAATTTTCACATTTAACGTAAAACCTGATATTTAATGAAAATTCATGGGTTTTTACAAGGACAGCTCCCAAACATTAATAAAAACTTTCAATTTCATTCATAAAAATTTTATGACCATTTATAAAAAATAAAAATAATTTAGTAATATTCATATTTTAGTAAAATATAATTTAATTTAAAAATAACTTAATTTATCAAAATAGTTTACATAGTGGAAAATTTACTAAAAATACTATTTGTGCATTAAAAACTATTTAGTGAGTTACAATAATAAAAAGAATTTATATTAATTATTATTTAAAAAAATAATTCACATAAGGTAATGCCCGAACCCCAGAATCACAGAGTCGGTGAATTATTTCATATCATTTCCATGATCACAAAAGATCATGTCTCGAATGATCGATTAGTTTAGTAGACTTGGATGAACTAGATACATTCATAATGGTTACATTACATCATAAAATAGAAAACTACAACAACATTGTTTATATAGAAAACACTGAGATCACAAAGACAATCCCTACAGGTCATCCATAATATAATTCTTCACATAAGGGGAAAAATAAAACATAGAAAAGGAGTGAGCTCAGAAGCTTAGTAAGGATAACAATATAGCGGAAACATAAATAAATATGAATAAACATTTAAAGCAATGTATGTAACTAAAAAATCCTTTTCAACACAAAATTAATCATAATATGGAAAATATAAATCAAAATAATGTCATTTACTAACTCACCTGGTTATTCTAATAGTCGAATAACCACATGCAATATCAATATCCACTTTCATAATGATGGAATGGATAATGCCAGATGTCATAAATGAATAGTCAAGGCCTTGTGCCAGGACAACAAAAATGATTTTTTCAGAGCTTTATGCCAAGACAGTAGATTATCTCATGAGACCTACCGATCCATATAGGATATATAACAGGATCTACCAATCACATACTAAGTCCAATACATTCCTCGTTTGAATAGGTTTAAACATAACATAAACAATCGTATTAAGAATATCTTAGGAAACATCAATACATTATCAATAAACCATGAATGGTATAAAAATAACAAATCCACAAAAAAAATATCCCAAAACTTTCAATACAATATGTATGTTTTGTATAATATAAACTCAACTTCAAATAAGTTTAAAATCCATCAATGTATGTTGACATAAATGAAATCAAAACGTTTTTAGAGAAATATCTTGTTATAATTTGAAAATATTTAAGAGTCATGATTAGCCACTAAATGAGGTGCGTATTCATTGATAATATATATAATATTAATGTGCTTTATTATTAATAAACAAAATTTTAGTGCATTTTAAACTTTGAACATCATTTCACATTCTAATTGTAATTCCTTCTTAAAATGCACTATTATGTGGTACATTTTTTAACATCATTTAAATTACCCAATGATTCATCTAATTTTAAGGAATGTAATTATACATATTTTAATTTGATATTTTGGGAAACTGATCAACACTTCAATCTGAACATGTTTCATTCAGGGATCAAGGGAGGATTCATAAATGATGATGAAGATATTTGGAGATGAAAAGAAACAATTCTATAGAAGGCAGGTTGGACACCAGCCCACTTATGAGAATGTGGGGAAGACAATACAGACCCAATGAATCCAAAAATTCATGGTATGATAGAAGAAATATATAGTTACAAATCAATCTATAGTATCCAATGCTAATTAGTCTTCCATAATTGCTATTAATGCAGACCAAATAGTATAACAAAATCTGTGCCAGAATCTGCGTCCCAGAGAAACAGCCCACCAATTAAACCGTATCTCTAATACCATAACTCTTTTTGGGCAGAGATTTTACAGTATGTTAGGGGACATCAGTATAGTAATTTAACTATTCTATGGATTAACCAAATTCGGCAATTTAGAGGTGTTTCATGCGCCTCTGTTTTGTGGATGCATGCTCGATGCCTTTTCTGGTCAAAGGTGGAAAGTCATCATTCCACAAACATTCCACCACCCTAGACCAACCATACTCAAATAAGATGACTTGTACTGTTGGAGGATCGACCCAAGGGTTCAAAAATTCATATTTAATGATGCGGTGTTGGAGGATTTATGGATCTTGGTTGTTTGGTTTAATTGTAATGTTATGCTGCCACTTTGTGTTTATAATCGCATTTCAATTTCCATGTTAGATTACTTTTTGTAATTAATATTTATCTTATATTATTTCCATTTCATTCATTAAAACATTATAATCACAAAGCATAATGATATCACTTTGGTGTGCTAAATTATTTCACACATAGGTGTGAATTTCATTCACACACACGGAGGAGTGCTCGTTATTTCCAAGGTTTTAATTTCTTAAATCTAATTCTTGTAAGCCATATTCCACCCACCATAGAGAGTATACCATTAATGTATGGATAAAACATTAATTGGTTGATGATAGGAAGATGAAAAGTCTGATTTAATGTTATTTTATGAACAAATTGTTGTTAATTGTTTAACTAATTTAGGGCTTCCATTCTTGAGTTATTTACACTCTTCATATTCAATGTGTTTAAGGAAGATAAATCCAATTACTAAATAAACCATATACCTTGGAGACATCATGAATTTGGTTATCTATGTGTGTAGGGGATTATTAATTTATTTTAGTTGCATCAAACCAGAAAATTTCGTAGGTAGTGTTATTATGAAGAATGGATTCATCAAGAATTAATTAAACCAAAATTGTCTAAAGATGTAAAATACATTCAATCCACCCCTAGAATAATATTAAGATCAACCCATTTTAATTTAATTTAATTCACTTAAGTCTATTCTAGTTAACCTAAACCCATATAAAATCAACCCAATTTGGCCACTTCATATCCAAAAAACAATCCATAGAATATACGTGTATATAGGTAACTTCGTAGGTCTCTGAGGATTCGACAACCCAAGCTAGAATACAAGTACTGTAATACCTTCTTCTTTAGGGTAAAATTGAGCATGAATCAAATATTTGAGCCATTTTTGGGGACCCAAGTAATTCATCTAAACACCCATTCGATTCTCCCCCATTTCTTCTTTTCTCATCCAAATACTCTTATCTTGTACCTTTATCGTTTTGTTTTCTTTTGGAGCATGTCCGCCTACACCCACGATCAATCAAACCAACTAGTTAAGGTGGATAGTCCTGGGTTTGAGGAGTATATTACACCAAGGGAACTCGTTCCATTGGATCATAATCTCCCTAATACTCCAGAGTCCAAAATAGAGCCCATTTCAATGGAAGTACTTCAAAGAAACCAACTCATAAACCCAGGTGGGAACCAAAATGGAAACCCAAATGAGGCAACCCCAAACTTGGGGAATGAAATTGATCAAACCATGAATGACTACATCACACCATCCTTGACCAATTCCCCCTCATGCATTAGACGCAACTCCATAGGAGATGCTAACTACATCTTTAAACCCCATGTCTTAAACCATCTTCCCACATTCCATGGAATGGAGTCCAAGATGAGCTAGCTTCACATTAAGAAATTAAATGACATTGTAAAAACCATGCGTCCACCACATCAACTAGAATCAGCTAGGTTAAGTCTATTTCCTTTTTTGTTAAACTATCGAACCAAAAAATTGGCTAAACAATTTTAGACTGTCATCTATAAACTCTTTTGACCATCTACAAAGAGGGTTCTATAAAAAATACATTCCCAACTACAAATCAATTGCACATAAAATTAGTATCCAATTTTTTTTAAAGAAAATAGGAAGAGTCATTCTATGAAACAAGGGAGATGTTCAAAGACACTCTAAACATGGTTCCACACAATGGTGTTTCTATTCTTGAACAAATGAGAATTTTCTATGAAGGGTTGGGTTCGGGGAACAGACAATTAATTGACATGATGTGTAATGTAACCTTTAAAATCAAATCCTCAAATGATGCTTACGAGTATCTAGAAAGACTTTTTGGACTAAACCAAAAATGGGGAACTTCACCATATTCTGAAGAGCCACAAAAAAATACTAGAATTCATACACTTAGAGGAGAGGAAAGCCTTAGGGCTAAACTTGCAGCGCTCTCTAAGAAGGATAAAGAGATAGACCGTAGGAAAGTCCATGAAATCCAAACTGTTGACCATGTTTGTACAATTTGCGACAAACATGACCATAAGACAGACAATTTCCCTACCATTTCATCCATCAAAGATGTTCTTTTAGGAGGATCTCCAACGGTTGTAAATTCCTTGAACATTAAAAAGCCTCAATACCAAATAACTTCAACCCAAGGTATAATGACCACCGAGGATTCCACTGGAAAGATAACCAACAACCTACCCAACCACAGGGAAAAAATACATACCCCAATCAGAACAACCAATCCCATCACCAGTTCCAAACCCAACCTATCCAATACAAATAGCCACTAGTCCATTTTCAACAAACCGTCCCACCTCAAAAATATCCCCCCGGGATAAACCAATCCACTCAAGCACTAACCCAAACTGTTCCACAAATCCTACTAGAAAAACTGTGAAAACAAATGGAGAGGATGAACTCAAAAGTCTCTTACCTAAAACAAGAACGTCAAAACATCAAAACTAGAAAGGCACCAATTCTTACTTAGGCGGTTCCATCCTCAACATCAAGGGGAGAGTCAAGTTGCACTAAAAATACTCATGAACATCTAAAGGTTGTGACTATTTTTAGAAGTGGGAAATCAATTTAGAAACCTGAAAAACTAATTAAAAACCCACCTGAAGATTCCAACATGGATAAAAATTCAAATGAACCAAATGATCAAACTGAAAAACATGATAACATTTTCAATGAAACAAATCTTTAAAAAACAACCCCAAAACCTGCACCATTTCCTCAATGTATGAGGGGGGAAACCATGCCTGAGTTTGTGAAACATTGAGGGAAATCTTCTCACAAGTCAAGTTGAAAATTCCTCTTCTCGATGAAATCCAAACCATACCTGCCTACTCAATGTACCGTAAGGACCTATGCACTATTAAAAGAAAATTTTCACATAAAAACCATTTCCTTTTGCCTGCTAATGTGAGTACCACCATTCAAGGGAACATTCCTCCTATGTAGAAAGACCCAGGTTTCCCTTTCATCAATGAAGAACTTGGAGGGAGAAAAGTTGTCATGGTCTTGTGTGACCTAGGTGCTAGTGTCAATCTCATCACATATGCTATGTACTTCCAGTTAGGCCTAGAAGAGTTCCAACCCACATCTATCACAGTTCAACTTGCTGATCATAGCATTTGGGTTCCAAAGGGGATTTTAAAGGACATTCCGGTAAAGGATGAAAACATCATCTACCCTACAGACTTCATTGTCCTTGACTACCATACAACCATAGGAAATAAAGAACACACCCCAATCATCCTTTGTCTTCCATTCCTTGCAAAAATCAACTCAGTTTTACGAGTCCATAATGGGATCATGACCTTCATCGTTGGAAACAAGTGTCTAGACTTGAACATGTATAATGCAAGCTCAAAAATAGGGGATGACGAGGAAATTCATAATGTAAAAATGATAGGAATCATTGATAATGAATCCATAGAAAACCAAGGAATATTTGATGAATGCTTAAGTCAAGATGAGATTGATTTCTTTTGTTCATATAAAGGATGTTTCTCTCCTTGCGTTGAATCATTTTCAAATTGCTCTTATGATGAAGTCTTAGGTCCAACAGTTAGTGAACCTTTCACGAAACCCCTTTCATGGAGACCACACCAACTTCCTTCACTAAATATGATCAAGAAAATCTAGTAGCTGAAACTTCTAAAAGTGGGGAATCAATCCTATCTAAAAAATTAGGAAGTATAATTGATCTTGATCCAATGTCCCAATCTTCTACTGAAATTCTCAACTAACCTGAGCTTGAATTGAAGGAGCTTCCCGCTGCACTCAAGTATGCTTTCCTATGGGATAATCAATCACATCTTATTGTCATTAAATCATATATTGAATCCAATAATGAGAGGATGCTTCTATATTTCCTTAAGAAACATAAGAAAGACATTGGTTGGACCCTGTCTGATATTCCCAGGATTAGACCACTTATTGGGACTCATAGGATTGTTCTGGAATCTAATTCATAGCCAAGTCATCAACATCAACGACGACTCAATCCTAATATCATGGACATAGTGAGGAAGGAACATCTAAAATTGTTAAAATCTGGTATCATCTATCCCATTGATGAGAGTGAGTGGGTGAGCCCAATCCAAGTGGTTCCAAAAAAATGTTGGAATCATAGTGATAACCAATGAGGATGGAGAGATTCTTCAAACTATGGTGAGTAGTGGATGGAGGGTCTGCATTGACTATAGGAAGCTAAACTCATTCACAAAGAATGACCATTTCCCCTTACCGTTCATTGACCAAGTCCTTCAGAGAGTGATAGGTCATGCCTTCTATTGTTTCATAGATGGGTACTCGGGGTATAATCAAATTGAGGTCCCCCTAGATGATCAAGGGAAGACTACATTCACCAGTCCTTTCAGAACCATTGCCTTCAATCAAATTCCCTTTGGTTTATGAAATTCTCCTGTAACCATCCAACAGTGCATGATGGGAATCTTCTTAGACATGGTAGGGTATTTTCTAGAGGTCTTCATGGTTGACTTCTCGGTGTTTGGGGACACATTTGAGGGATTTATACAAAATGTAGAGAGAGTCTTGACAAGATGTAAGGAAAAGAATCAGGTCCTAAACTGGAAAAAATTCCATTTCATGGTTAAAGAGGGACTAGTTCTAGGCCATCTGGTCTCGGGTAGGGGGATTGAAGTTGATAAAGCCAAGGTTGACATCATTCATCACCTTCCATCACCCAAAACTGTAAAGGAAGTGGGGAATTTCTTAGGACATGATGGTTTCTATAAAAGATTCATCAAGGACAATGGTTCAATCTCTCATCCCCTGTGTGCTCTCCTATTAAAGGACGTTCCATTTGTTTGGACAGAATGCTGTGAGGGTTCATTCTAAACCCTCAAATCCTCCCTCACCTCTCCTACCATTATGAAATCTCTAAATTGGAATCATCGTTATGAACTTATTTGTGATTCCAGTGTCTTTTCTGTAAAAGCTATATTAGGAAAACATTTTGATAAAACTCCCTATGTCATTGCATGCATGAAAATACTTAAATGATGCCCAAATCAACTACACCACTACTGAAAAATAGTTACTTGCTATTGTGTTTTCCCTAGAGAAGTTTAGGTACTACCTCTTAGGATCCCCCATCACTATGTTCGCTGACCATTCTACACTAAAATACATCTTACAAAAACAAGAAGCTAAGCCTAGATTGATTAGGTTGGTCATTCTCTTACAAAAACTTGACCTCACAATCAAGGATAAAAATGGTGTTGAAAATGTTGTAGCTAATCACCTCTATAGGATGGAATTCAAAGATAACTCAAATAACTTTTCTGTGTCTGATTCATTTCCTGATGAACACCTATACTCTGTGAGTGACTGCCCTTGGTATGCTGACGTAGCCAATTTCTTAGTTATAGGAGTCATTACAAAATTCTTAGGGACTCATGCTCGAAGGAAATTCCTTTATGATGTTAGACACTATGTGTTTGATGATCCATACCTCTATATGTTTTTCCCTGACCAAGTCATTAAGAGGTGTGTCCCAGAATCTGAACAAGATTCCATCCTTAAATTCGTTCATAGTGAGTTATGTGGAGGTCAATTTTCCTCTAAGAAAACATAGGATAAGATTCATCAATGTGGTATCTTCTGGACCACCCTTTCAAGGGACACCTACACATTTTGTCAATGTTATCCTATGTGTCAACATGTAGGGTCCATCACAAAAAGTAATCAAATGACACTCACTCCCATCTTAGTGGTTGAAATCTTTGATTATTGGTGAATTGATTTCATAGGTCCCTTCCCAAAATTTATGGGATACCTATACATACTCTTATCTGTTAATTATGTCTCAAAATGGGTTAAGGCCATTCCCACTAAGTCCAATCATCATCATACTGTGATTTTATTTCTGAAAAAGAACATATGTTCTCGATTTGGAATTCCTAAGGATATAATCAGTGATCGAGGAACCCATTTCTACAACTGCCCATTCTCTTAACTCAGGTCTGAGTATAGTATTTCTCATAAAGTGTCCACTGTATACCATCTTCAATCCAAAGGTCATGCTGAGTTAGCGAATAAAGAGATTAAGAATATTCCTGAAAAACTGTCAACCCCTCTAGGAAATATTGGTCTGAGAACCTCATAGATGATAATTGGGCCTATCGATCCACATATAAAACCATTTTAGGAATGTCCCCATAAGGGTTGGTTTATGAAAAAACATGCCATTTACCTGTTTAAATTGAGCATAAGGCATTTTGGGCAATCAAAAAAATTTATTTCGACATTTGTTTAGCCGATGAAAAGAGGAAATTAGATCTTAATTAACTTGATGAACTTAGGATGGATGCCTGTGAAAATTAAAGGATTAATAAAGCTAGAGTTCAAGCCTACCACTATAAGAATATCAAAGTCAAACATTTTGAACCAGGGAAATTGGAGCTCTTATATAGTTCAAAACTACATTTACACCCAATAAAGATAATGTCTAGATGGTCAGGACCTTTCATAATGCATCATGTGTACCCCCATGGGGTAGTAGGGATTCAAGATCCCACAAGTGGTAACATTTTCAAGGTCAATGTTCAGTGGTTAAAACCATTCATTGAATCATTCAATAAAAAGGAAATAATGGTTGAGTTAATTGATCCAATCTATCAACCGGGAAAAAATTGATAGATATAGGATCCATGTCGGGATAACAACATTAAACAAAGCACTACATGGGAGGAAAACCATGGTTATCAAGTTTCCAATCATTTTGTTGTTTTAATAAAATTTATATTTTAATTAATTATTTTTATATTTAAAAAAATTATATAGAATATTGAACTGTTCTTATATTATGATTATGGATGGGTATGAAAGGGGAGTACCATATTCATCTGTGTCAGGTGGTGTGATCCTTGAGTAATGCCTTACCCATAAATTTAAAAAGAAGATACTATATCACCATTTTTTTTTTATTTTAATGTTTTTGTAGGTTAAAATAAAAATAAAAATATATATATATATATAATAATTATAATAATAAGAGACACATCGTGGGTCGTGGGTCAAACCCCGTCACAACCAACGAAGCCACAGTGATTCAAACGCAGGACCAAAGAGAGATAGGGGCGCGCACTTACCACTGACCTATGCTTTTGTGTGCTTCTTTATTCTATAATTTTTATATATATACATATATTTTACTTTCTTTATTATTATATATATATATATATATTTGTTTCATTTGTTTTTTGTTTCCTTTTTCATCTAGGGAACTCTATATGTGACATGGATATCAAAGGATTAAAAGGGGGAAGTAAGAATTTCAACTTCAACCACCAGGTGACTTCATTCCATAAACCCCATTTTCAATTTCCTTTTTGATCATTAATTCTAAAACTTCATCCCATTCTATATTTTCTTTTCATTAAACACTGGGGACAATGTTATTTTAAATTGGGGGGAGATAAAATAAAAAATACTTTCGTGTCAAAAAATGAATGATTTAAATAATTTTTTTTAAATGCACGGAAAAATTTCATTTAAATTTGAACATAGTAATACACATTGCACACTTTGAAACTAAATATAAAATAATTTAGTATGCCATGATACTAAATTTATTCCTTGTATAATTTCTTGAGCATAGATTTTGGGATGTGTGGCTGTCCAATGTGATATTTCATCGTTTATATTTTCATCCAAATAAAAAAAGATCACAATCCATGTTCTTTGGATAGTGGGGTATTAGTTTGAGTTCATGGGGTCCCCAAAATAAATATCATAGGTTTGGTGATAATTTTAGTTTTAATATGGGTATTCAATAAACAAAATATAAAATAAAAATAAAAATAATAAATAATAATAAATTTGTGCGTAGAGTAACGAAATGACCTAATGTGTGGATTTCGACAGTTGGGGATCGTGACTCCATAGTTATGTGGCCCGAAGTTAGTAATTTTATCTCTATTTTTGGTAATTTGAATGTGTTTCTGACTGATTTATCATGAGATGATGCCTGCGTATTTGGGCTTCACTTGGTTCCCTAAGGTCTTTGATCCTGGGAGTCATCGGCAAAGTCTCACTACAGGGGTTGACACTTTTGAGTGAAATTTCAATTACCATGGAAAAATTGAAAAAAAAACGAAAAAAAAACAATTAAAAATATGAATACTCATCTTAATATTGAAATTTGATTCCACCTAGTGAATCCATCATTTCCCCCTTGAATTAAGATAAACCCCCCAAGACTATTGTGATGCACAATATATCCTCATACTTATTTGATATTGGCTGAAATATGGCAATGAATTTGAACAAAAGAATGGGCTTGTGATTGGGATTTTCTAATGAAACTATCACGTATTAAAATATTTTTATGGGTTTCATGATATTTTGGTATTAATGTTTTTGGTGATCATTGTGTATTAAAATGTTTTATGGAAGGGGAATTTTAATTTCATACTGTTGAGATACATTTTGCTTGGGACTAACAAAACTCAAGTTGGGGGTGTGATTAGCCACTAAATGAGGCTAATATTCATAGTTAATATATATGTAATATTTATGTGATTTATTTTTAATAAAAATAATTTTAGTGCATTTTACACTTTAAATATCATTTTACATGATGATTGTAATTATTCTTAAGATGCACTATTATGTGGAACATTTTATAACATCATTTAAAGAACCCAATGATTCATATGAATTTAAGCAATGTAATTATACATATTTTAATTTGATATTTTGGTAAATTGATTTACACTTCAATATGAACATGTTTAATTCAGGGATCAATGGAGTATTCATAAAGGATGATGGAGATATTTGGAGATGAAAAGAAAGAATTCTGGAGAAGGCATATTGGACACTAGCCCATTGATGAGAATGTGGGGCCCACTATACAGGCCCAATGAAGCACAAAATTCGTGGGATGATATAATAAATATATATTAACACATATTTCTTCATTATCCAATGATTATTCTTCCTCCATTATTTCTATTTATGCATCCCAAATAGTATATCAAAATCTGGGCCAAAATCAATGGCCCAGAAAAATAACCCACCGATTAAAACATATCTCGAAAACCATAACTCCTTTTGGGCTGAGAGTTTACAGGATATTAGGGGACATACGGATATTAATATAATTATTTTATGGTCCACCAATATTAGGCCATATAAAAGTTGTTTCATGCGCCTCTGTTTGGTGGATGCAAGCAGGATGCCTTTTTGTGTCAAGGGTGGAAAGTCTTCTTTCCACAAACCTTCCACCACCATATACCTATCGTACTCAAGTGAGATGACTTGTACTATTACAGGGTAGTCCCAAAGGCTGAAAAATTCCTATTTAAGTCATTTTTGTGGAGAATTTATGTATCATGGGTCTTTGTTTTAATTGTAATGTTATGCTTCCACTTTGTGTCTATAATCACATTTCTATTTCCAGGTAACTTACCTTTTTTATACTTATTTGTTCTTAATCAAAATAATTCTCTTATATTCATCCCATTTATTTCATTAAAACATTATCATCACAAATAATAGTGATATATCTTTGTTGTGCTGAATTATTTCACACATAGGTGTGAATTTCATTCACACACACAGAGAAGTGCTCGTTATTTCCATTGTTTTAATTTCATTAATATAATTCTTGTAAGCTATCATCTGCCCAACATTGAGAGTATACCATAAATGGAGGGCTAACCATTTAATGTTTTTATCATAGAAAGATTAAAAGGCTGGATTGAATGTTATTTTATGAACGAATTTTTTTTAATTGGTTAACTAATTTAAGACTTACATTCATCAGTTATTTCCACTCTTCATCTTCACTGTGTTTGAGGAAGATAAATTCAATTACTAAAAGGACCGTATACATCGGAGAAATCATGAATTTGGTTCTCTACATCTGTAGGTGATCAGTAATTGAGTTTAGTTGAATCAAATCAGTAAATTATGAAGGTAGTGTTATTATGAAGAATGGATTCATCAAAAATTAATTATATCAAAATTGTCTAAAGAATTAAAATTCATTCAATCCACCGCTTGCATAATCATAAGATCAACCCATTTTCATTTAATTTAATTCACTTAAGACTCTTCAATTTCACATAATCATATATAAAATCAACCCATGTTGGCCACTTCATAGCCAAAAACAATCCATAGAATGTACTTGTCTATAGGTTACTTATAATGTCTCTAAAGAGTCGACAACCCAAGATATACTACAAGGACCATCCTACCTTCTTCTTTTGGGGTAAATTTGAGCGTGAATCAAGTCACATAATTATAATGAAAAATTTTATTTTGAAATTATTCTTATAATATTGTGATGGAATCTTTGATAATGTTATAACAGTTGAAAATAGCCTCCCTTGTCGTACAAGTTAAAAACATTCTTACCTTAATTATGTCAAAAAGGTTATAAGGTAACATGTTTTGAAAATACTAGAAGGATTTCTTTCAAACCAATTTATTAAAAGTAATACAATGGAATAAATGAATATAACCCATAGTCTAATAAATAGAAAAAAAATTGGAATAATGTTTTAAGAAACATGGATGTTGAGGATAAAGAGGTCTCAGTAGATAGTTGCCAAAAAAACCTCGGATAATAAAGAGATTATGAAATTAACCCTTGAAATGTAATATTACATGGTCAAAGGTAGGTTATCATCCTGTATAATGGTTAAATAATTATTGTTAACTAATAAAATAATCATATACATTAATATGGTATCATATATGCAATTTTAATATTTATTTTTTAATGATATTTTCGTATTATCGTCATTTCTAGGTTTAAATGATTTGTTTTCATTTATATGTTTTGTTACATAAGAAATGTTTATTATTCATAAGATACATATTATTCATGTACATAATGATATTTTTTCTTTAAAAATTATTTTTAATCACTTAATGAAAATTAGTCTTGAATGGATATGATGTGGAATGAATCTCATCGTGTTCATGGAGACGGTAATATGTCAATACGCACGAGAGACTATAATTATTTTGATATTAAAATCATATATATTTGGATGTTATATCATATATAAAGAATAATTATCATGTTATATTTGTTATTTAAATCATTTATAAGTCATTATTTACACATCTGAATAGTAATGTAGTGAGTAACAATTACACCACGACGTATAGATGGTATGTTGTACGTACGCATGTATGGTGACATGTTATTCAAAGGATGGATAGAATAATGAATATGGTTGTACCATATTTATAATAACACAACAGTATATAGAAGATATTGGAGTTATAGTTTTAGAATGTAAACAACAAGGAATGAATAAGTGGAAGAAGAAAAAACATGAAAGAGGTGGTGAGATATTTACCTATTATTCAAGTTGTTCCTTTTGATTTGATCAAAAGCGATCCATAAGCTGTATTTATGAATACATGAATGCTTACTAGGATGAAGGGAGGACAGTTGAGAGGATATTTTTGTAGTGTTTGGCCGAGAAAAATGTCTTTTAAGGTATGAATTAGAGATAAGGCGAGGGGCCCTTTCATAAGAGGGGTGAGTGGCACCTTAGGAAAATCTAAAAATATTATATAATAATAAAATAATTTTCTATTTAAAATGGCTCCAAAATGAATTATTAAATTTATAAGGTGGGTATGGGTCTAAAACCTTTCAACCAATAGGTTTTATATAGTTTTGGGTCAATGTATTAAACTTATCGTTTATATTTTACTATTAGTTAAATAGTTTTACATTTACCATTTCTCTTTGTATTTTAATATTATATGGTTAATAAACATACTATAAACATCCAAGAGAACACCAAATGGTTCATTAATGATACACATTTAATTATATAAGTCTTTTCGTCTAACCATAGATTTTTAGGATTATTATATCAACCAATAATATTTTATCTATTTTAAGAACTCATTTATTGAAATTTTGACATTATTTAATAATTGATTTGTGTTAAAGTCCTAACTACATTAATACATCGAAATAACTACATTCAATCAAGCCTAAAATTTAATATTAACCAATAAAATTAGTGTAATTTAATAAAAATATTAAATTAAAATTATTTATATATTTATAAATTCAATTATTTTAATCTTCCATTAATACGGTAATTACTACATCATCACTGATTCATAAATAAATTTATTTATTTAATGTCCAAAAAAAATAAAATAAAATTTTGTAGGAAATATTTTTATCTTACTAATGAATTTTTGTAGTCTAATTTATATTTTTTATAACCCTATATTAAAAATGGTTTAGTTATTAATCATTGAATTTTACTCTTTTAACTCTTCTTCAAATAAAATGATAATAAATGTCCTAATTTAATCCATGTGGACCAAAGAGGTTCATTTTATATTGCTATGGTTATTTTTGGTCGATTGTTATGTATCCTATAGAATATGGACATGTGTTAGGGTAATGATATTATTATATTTACACTTAATTACCGTATTTATTTTTAACCGTGCGAAAAAAGTAAAAAGTTACTATTCAAAAAAATTATTTTCATCTTATTGTACAACATTTTACTTAAAAATATCAACTATGTCTCTCAGATATTTTAAATTCAACACAGAGAAGTGGTAAACATATGTTTTATGTAAATTTGCAAATTCTCCTAGGAGGTGTGTAAAAGAAAGTTAAAAGTTCAATAAAATGTTTATATATCTAAAATTATTAAAAACTAACTCTAATTAATTACAATGAACTTTTATAAGTATTATTTATATCTTTGACTAAAAAATTTTAAATATAATAAATAAGGATTTAAATAAAAATTTGGTTTTAAACTATAAATCGGTGTTTTCAATATTTATTAAAAATATAAATTTTTAGAAAAATACCAAAAAATTCACTTTAAGATAATTTCGATATTATGAATCAAAAAATGATGTCCATTTAGAAAGATAAATTTTAAAAAATTTCAAAAAAAGGGTATTACAATTTATAACGGCTATTTTGATTGGATGTGGTGTTGTTAGAACTCGAAGTTGCATACAACACACACTATTGTATTATTCAAAGAGAAACGTACCAAGAATGCTTGGGGTGTTAAATTATCCCCTCCTTCAAAAAATTTAGTCCTCTAAATTTCTAGAATATTACTGTATAAATAGTCTCAAGTTGTTCTTCATCATAGTTTCCTCAGGATCCCACATTTCCTCTTCCATCTTATGGTTTCTCCATAGATCTTTACCAGACGAGTCATCTAGTTTCTCAGCACTTGTTCTCTTGTATCAACAACCTTGATAGGTTAATTGAAATAGGATAGATCAGGTTCCAACTCTAATTCCTCATAGGTGAGTACATACATAGGTTCATACATGTATTTTCTCAATAGTGATACGTATATCACATCATGAACTTTGGAGAGACTTGGTGGAATTTCTAACCGGTAAGATACAACCCCAATTAGCTAAAGAATTTTGAATGGTCCAATGTACCTGGGACTTAATTTTCCCTTCTTACCAAAACACGTAACAACTTTCCATAGATAGACCGTCATGGAATCATGATATCCAACAAAAAAATCCAAATCCTTCTTTCAGTTATTGGCATAGATTTTATAACTACTTTGAGCTGCTTTTATGTGGGTTTGGAAAACCTTCACGTTTTCCATCATTTCCTACACAAGTTCTTGGGCTATGATTTTTCTTCCACCAACATCATCCCAACAGGTTGGTGTGTGACATCTCTTTCCTTAAAAAGATTCATATGGTGCGTTATGAATCTTTGAATAGAATATATTATTATAAGAAAATTCTAATAGAGGTAAATATTGATCACAAATACCTTGAATGTCAAGTCAACATGATCTCAACATGTCATCTAACGTTTTAATAGTCTATTCTGATTGTCCATCAGTTTGGGGGTGGTAGGCAGTGCAAAAAAATGTTCAGTATCCAGGGATTTCTGAAGAATATTCCAGAATCTTTATGTAAAATGTGAATCATGATTAAAAAAATCAATATGGGTACTATGTGAAGTCTCATAACATCATTAATATATAGTCTTTCTCGATGTTCATGTGGTAAATATTCTCTTATAGAAAGAAAATGTGATGGCATGGTAAGACGATCAACAATGAACCATATTGCATTGTTACTTCTAGGAGTCTTTTTTAGTCCCATGAAAAAGTCTGTCGTAATATTATCCCATTTAGTCTCAGGTATGGGAAGAGGCTGCATTTCTCCTTTAGTATGTTGCCTTCTAGATTTCACTTGTTTACAAACAATACATCTTGACAAAAAAGCCGCAATCTCCCTCCCCATGTTGTCCCACCAAAAATGTTCCTTCAAATCTCTATAAATCTTGGTGCTACCAAGTTGTGTATAAAAATTGTAACTATGAGCATCATCCAACAATTCACTTTTTATATTAGGTACATCAAGAACACAATGTCGTTTCCCAAATTTCAAAATTCCATCATCACACACAAAGTCACTCAATCTCTCATCATTCGCAGCATTAATTTTCTTTGGAAAATCTTCATCATCGGTCTGAGAACATTTTATCTTTTCTATTAATGATGGTTTGGAAACCAATTGGAAAAGTTTTGATGTTTCACCTTCCATTGTTATCCCCATGTCCAACATTACTAGATCCTTGTATATATGGATCATTTTCAACTCTCATCTTGTTCATAACTCCATAATCCTTTCGGCTCAATGAATCTACCACCTTATTTTCCATCCCTTAGTGGTAGTGTATAGTGGAATCATAATATTTGAGTAGTTCAAGCCATTGTCTTTTCCCCATGTTGCATTATTTTTTGAAAAAAATATACTTCAATCTATTGTGATTGGTATATATCTCACATTTTTCAAATTTGATATAGTGTCTCCAATTCATCAATGCAATGATTATATCCTCTATCTCTAGATAATTAGTGGGATAGTTTTGTTAATGAATTTTTTGATGTCATGATACATAGGCAATAACTCTATAATTTTTCATAAGGACACAACAAATTCCTTTCTTTGATGCATCACTATAAATATTAAACCCATCATTCTCCGATGGTTGTGTCATGATATAAACAATGACATATCTTCTCTTCAGTTCTTCAAAAAATTCATCACACTCTTTTGTTTAATAAAATTTAACACCTTTAGGTGTGAGCTTTGTTAATGGGTTATCCAACCGTGTAAAATTCTTGAAGAATAGTGGATAATAACCTATTAATCCAATAAAACTACGCACCTAAGTTATACTCGTTGGTGCTAGCCATTATTGGATTGCCTTTTTCTTTGAAGGATGAACATATATTCCATCCATAGAGACAATATGGCCATGAAAATAAATCTTCTAAAGCTAGAATTCACACTTTTTAAACATCCCATATAATTCATGTCTTCTAAGAGTATTTATAATAATACACAATTGATTTTTATGATCTCCATAGCTTTGTGATTATTCCAAGATACCATCAATAAATACAACTAAAAATTCATCAAGATATTACTTGAAAACTCTATTCAATAGATCCATGAAGACAGAGGGTGCATTAGACAATCCAAAATGCATTACTGTAAACTTGTAATGCCTGTACCTAGTTTGAAATGATGTTTTCCAAATATCATTCTTCTTCACAAAAAACTGATGAAATCCAGATCAAAGGTCCATATTTAAAAAGTATTGAGCTCCATAAATTGGTTGAATAAATCATCAATTCAAGGTAGGGGATACATTTTCAATATTGTTATAGAATTGATCTCTTAGTATTCAATGCACAACCTCATAGATCCATCTTTCTTCTTAAAAAAGAATAGGGGATCCCCATGGATAAACAGTAGGTGAATAAATCCCTTATTACTGAATTTATCTAGTGGTTTTTTAGTTCTACTAATTCAAAAATGGCCATTCTATAAGGGGTCATCGATATGGTCCATGAACCAGGAATTACGTTAATGGAAAACTCAATTTCACGTTCTGAGGGATGTCTAGGTAAATCCTATGGAAACACATCAACATATTCTTGCACAATAGGTACATCCTCTATTTGAACTTTCCATTCCCCACCGAAAATTATTTCATTCTCTTACTCCCCAATAATTGAATTTAGTTGAGCTATTGGGGGTGGATATATATGAGAATTACATGGTGACGTTTCTACTCTAAAGATATGGTACTCATTATCATCATAAAAATTATATCCTCATTCTTATTATAATAACTTTTTGCATCGTCTTCTGAAAGCCAATCCATATCGATGATTATATCAAATTCAATCATGATTATTTTGATGATATCATCATATAAAAAACATTCATATGACTTAATGGGAACTGATTCACAAAACATTTTTTCAATGACACTTCCCTTAGTTGTTTTGACTGAAAACAAACCTATTTAATTTAATTGGAAATATATAATTTTCATATAATACTGGAACGATATGAAACAATGTGATGATCCAAAATCAAATAAAGCATTGGATAAACTTGAGGGATCCATCAAATTACCAGACACTATGTCATTTGGATTATCAACCATATAAGTATTGATAGAAAAATCTTGGCCTTTATCCCTTTCCTTTTTCTGTGGAATGTTCCCCTGATGCTTATAACATTCATTTGTATAATATCCTCTTTATCAACAATTATAGCATTCATCATTAACAACCTCTATCGTTCCCTTGTAATCACAAGCTTGGTGGCCTTTTTCAGCACACTTTTTATGGTCTCCCATTCCCTTCAGACAAGTACTAGGGTGTTTCATCCCACAGTTACTGCAAAATGGATATTAAATTTTTCCCTCCTTCACCTCATTTCCATTTCCTGAGTATTCAACAGATATTTTATTCTCTTTATTTTCATTAAAGTCATATGAATTAGAGAATTATTTTTCTGTCTTGATATCACATGAGGCAATATCTTCGTACGGCGAGAAGGATTCTGAGACTAATGGTCGAAAAAGAAATAGTTTTAACCCATAAAAGAAACAATCAATATTACTTCTTGGGTTACGTATATAATCTTCAGCATGCCTCGCTAACTGTGTAAAGTTATATTCATACATTGCAACATAATCATTTTCCATTTCCCCCCGACTCTAAAATTTTCTTTCTATATTTTCTCAACGGTCATGAGGAATGTGTTTTTCTATTTAAATTTCATTAAAATCCCTAAATTAAATATCTAAAACTTTATCATCTTCCTTCATGTTTTGAATAAAATACCACCATTGATCATCATCTTCAGTGAGGCAGTGAACTTCCATGACTACTTTTTCCCATTCACTTATCCCTAAGGCGTAGAATATTTTCTCTAAGGAATTTATCCATTGTTCAGTTACTAATGGAATTCTACCACCATTGAATGTTGGTGGTTGTTTCCTCATGAAGATATCTAACATTGATCCTTTATGATGCGGATCAGGGTGCTATATATGGGTAAGGCTATTATTCATAACCTATTTGAGTTCTCCCAGCATAGTGATTAGCTGATCAAAACCAGCTGCATCACTAGCTCCAATATAAATATCTTGATTATGAGGGAAATCCCTACATGGATTATGTGCATTTATACGACTTCTATTCCTTCCACTAGGAACCATTTCTAAGTAATGGAATACACTAGATTAGTTTATGAATCATAATACATAAATCTAAACATGTAAAACACTTAACATAAATTGAACAGTTTATGGATATAATCCATTTTCATAAAAATGTTTTTATTGAGGATGTATATAATAATAATACCTTCATAATGGTTTGTATAGAAATGAGAATTATCTTAATCATATCCCTTAGGTGTGTCGAAAACAATAGTGCAGAAAGGCCCATTGTTGTGCACCAGTTCACGTTTGAGTCTAGCTCAAAGTGATGTTTTTTAGTTTTAACCCTAGGTACATATGTGTCATAGCCGCCTCTACTATCTCATATCTGGAAAGGGATTTAGTACATGGAAAACACAGAAAAATTCTTCAATACCAAAATTATAGGATGTTCTTCTATGCTGATCCTCAAAGTCTATCTTAGGGATATGTTCTCTAATTAGAGTTTATCTTAATCTAGTTTTAATGGTTTTTACAAAACTTCCACCGATACCTACTATAAGGGCCCAACCCTAGAAGCCCAGAGTAAGTGAATTATTATGTTTCATTTTCATGATAAAAAAAGATCAAGTCTAGAATGAATGATTAGTTTTGTAGCCTTTGAGCTACTATATACATTCATATAGAAAAAATTATATAATAAAATGGAAAACTACAACAAAATTGTTTCCATAGACAACACTAAGATCCCATATACTATCCCTACAGGTCAGTCATAATATACATCTTCAAATCCTGGGAAAAATAAAACATCAAATGTGTTGATATCAGGTGCTCAGTAAAGATAACAATATAGCAGAAACCTTTATAAACAATCATAAACATCTAAGGAAATGTATAGAACTCAAACAAAAGCCTTTTCAACATAAACATAATCATAATATGGAAAATGTAAATAAAAATAATTCAATTTACTTACTCAAATTTATATTCTACTAGTCTAATAATGAAATGAAATATCCATAGCCACTTTCATAATAATGGAATGCATAATTCTAGACATCATAGCCACATAGTCAAGGACTTGTGTCAAGACTAAAAATAAGATTTTCTTCAAGGAATTGTTCCAATACAATAATTTTTCTAATGTGACCTACTGATGCATCGAAGAGGTATTGCGGGATCCACTCGTCACATACAAAGTCTGATGCAATCCTCATGTGAAACAGTTTAAACACAACATAAATTTTTTTATTATAAATAGAATATGAAATGTCAATAATTTATCCATAAACCTTGAATTGTATAAAAATAACACATCCATAGTCAAACATATCACAAAATTATCAAAACAATATGGAATTTTTGTATCATAATAAATCAACTTCAAATAATCATTAAATCCATCAAAAGATGTTGACATAGTTGTAATCAAAACATTTTTAGGGAAATATCTCATTCTAGTTTGAAATAATTTAATATTCACAGAAATATAAAGAAAAAAATTTATTATGAAAATATTAGCATAAGCTTGTAAGGGAAGCTTCGACGATGTTATAACAACCGAAAATAGCCGCACCAGCCATATTAGTAAAAAAACATTATTAAATTATTTATGACGAAAAGGTTATATAGTACCTTGTTTGGAAAATGATAGAAATATTCCAATCAAACCATTTTATAAAAAGCCAAAAAAGGTATAAATGACATTAACCCATAATCTGGTAAATATTATAAATGTTTTTGGAATACATTTTTAAGATACATGGATGTGGATGATAATGAAGTCCCAGTAGATACATACATAAAAATAAACTCAGATAATAAAGAGATTGTGAAATTAAACCATACCTTTTACTTTCCTAGATCAAGGGTAGGTTGAACTCTTATATAATTATTAAATAATTTTAATTAAATCATAAAATAATCATATACATAAATATGAGATCATATATGATCTTTTAATATTGATTTTTGAATAATATTTTAGTATTATCGTTGTTTCAGGTGTTAACTGGTTTGTTTTCCGCTATATGTTTTGTTACATAAGTAATGTTTTTATGGATATAATGTATCTTATTTATTTTTAGAATTATATTATGTATTAAAAAAATTATAATCATATAATTAAAATTATTCTTGAATGGATACACTGGGGAATTAATCTCATCGTGTTCGTGGAGATGGTAATTCGTACGTACACAATAGCGACACTATCATTGTTATGATATCAAAATCATATATAATTAGATTGTATATCATATATACAAATTCATTATAATTTTTAATTTATTAATGACATCATTTATATATAATTATTATACCCATCTGAATTGTAATGTATTGAGTAACAACTACACCACGACGTGGAGACGGTAAGCCGTACGTACGCACATATGGTGACATATCATTGAAAGGATAGATAGAATAATTAATATAATGGTAAAATTTTTATAATAACATCATTGAATATATAATATAACATATTTATTATTTTATAATGGAATCAACTAGGAAAGAATAAGTGGAATAAGAAAAAACATAAAAGAGGTGGTGAGATATTTACCTCTTCCTCGGGTTATTTATTTTTATATGATCAAAAAGGCTCCTTAGGTTGGTTTTCTGAATAAAGTAAGTCTACGAGTATTATGGTATGGTAGTTGATAGGTTATTTGGGTAGGGGTTTTCCTAGCCAAATGGAATTGTAGGTGTGAATTAGAGAGAAGTTGAAGTTCCCTTTTATAAGAGGTGTGAGGGGAACCTTAGGAAAAGCTAGAAATATTATTTTATAATAAAATCATTTTCAGTTTAAAATATATCTAAAATTATTCATTCAAAGGATAATGTGGGTATGAGTGGAAAACCACTCAACATATATGTTTTATATAGGTTTGGTTCACTATATTAACTTTATCTTTTATATTTAACTCTAATTTAAATAGTTTGACATTTATTATGTCTCTTAGAAATTTTATATTATATGGTCAATAAACAAACTATAAACTTACAATAGAACTCCAAGTGGTTCATTAATTATTCAAATATCATTATATAAGTCTTTTGGACGATCCAAATATTTCTAGGATTGTTATATCGACCAATAATATTGTATTTGTTTTAAAAACTCATTTATGTCAATACTCACCTTATTTAATAATTGATTTTTGTTAAAGTCCTAAAAACTTTATTACTTTAAAATAAATACTTTTGAGCATCCCTAACATGAAATATTAACCTAGAAAATTATTGGAATTCATTAAAAGTTTAAAATTAAATTTATTTGGATAATTAAAATGTCAATTATTTTAATCATTCATTAATACGGTAATTACTGCATTATCATTGTGTCATAAATAAATATAATTATGAAATTTATATAAAAAATAAAATACCATTAAGTAGGAAATAGTAATATCTTTCTAATGAATATTTATTTTATAATTAATATTGTTTGTAACCCTATATTAATAATGGTTTTGTTATTAAACTTTTATTTTAACTCATCCTTAAATAAGATAATAATAAATTTCCTAATATAATCCAAGTGGACCAAACCGGTTCATATTTTATTCCTAAGGTTTTTTTGGTCGAATTATACTTATCCCATAGAATTTGGATTGGTTTTAGGGTAATAATAGTTTCCTTTTACCCTTAATTACTCTAATTACTTTTAAACATTGTAAATAAAAGGTAAAATTCACAATTCATCAAAAATTATTTTCATTTTATTGAACCACATTTTACATACTGATATAATCAATGTCTCTCAGATTTTTGAAATTCAACTCATAGAAGTGGTAACACTCTGTTTTATATAAATTTGTAAATGCTCCTAGGAGGTGGGTAAAAGATGGTAAAAAGTTCAATAAACATTTTATATAACTAATATTATTATAAACTGAATCTAATAAATTACATTAAAAAATATAGATATTAGGTATCTTTTTTAAATAAAATAAATATATATAATATATATAATTATCTAAATAATAATTCAGCATTAAACTATAACTCAATGATTTTAAATATTTTTCAAATATTGAATGATTTCTGAAAAATACGAAAAATTCACCAGAAGATAATTTTGATATTCCGAATCCAAAAATAAATTCCATTTTGAAAGTTAAAATTTATAAAATTTCAAAAAGTGTTTATTACTATTCATAATGGCTATTTTGATTGGTTATGGTGTGTTGGAACTCGATGTTCCCTATAACACACTCTATTGTATTATTCAAAGAGAGGAATACCGTGGAATCTCGAGGTGTTACACATAATCATAGTGTGAGGGTTTTGTTACATAACCCCTTATAACACCCGAATATGAAATTAGAGTAAGATGTGTGATGGTGAAATAATCTTGGTTCGGCTCGGATAAAATCGCTTGAGTAGCCATCTCCATCGACTTCCACTTCTCTTGTAGGTGGTTTTGCACAAGTTTAACATATACAATATTGGCTCGAGCATGGACAAGAGTGAAGCCAAATGGCACCACCTCATTTATGAGATCCGAAAAAATGGGCATTTTTTGGGGAAAGTCTATTGGATGAGGTAATCAATTCCTTTGTCAGAGTATATTGGATTTGTTAAAGCCCTGTATTTATACTCACCATGTGATCACTATTCAATATCTATATTACCATTGGTAAAAATTCATAACAGTATTTTAAAATCCAAAAAATTAAACCAAATAAGTCCATATGTTTTACATAACCATAAGAAAACATTTACATAGTCCAAGAGGAAATTTCATTAATGAATTTTTGGGTCGTTACAATCTTCCCCCTTATGAAATTTAACACTAGAAATTTTGTTTTAAATTCTAAGACAAAAACACGTGCAGGTACTTTTGTTTCTTTTATTACTCCAGTTACCATGTTTCTACTTGTACTTATGGTTTCGCCATATTACAATTACCAGATGAGTAGTCTTGTAGCATAGAACATTGTCTCTATAATCCAAGATCATCACTGGCTACTTGTCATAAAAAAAATTTATCCTCTATCTATACTTATTGTGAAAAGAGTACATGGGAAGGGTCTTGTATATACATCCATAATAGAGATACATGAAATTCATCATGTAATTTGGTCATGTTAGGTGCAAGAGCTATTCAATAATCCATAACCTCAACACGATAAAGAATCAGAAAGGGGACGATGTACCTAGGACTTAACTTTTTCTTATTTCCAAACCTCATGACCTTATTCCACAAGGATATACATAAAAACAAAATTTCTCAAACATTTAACTCAATTTTACATCGACAATAGTCCTCATAACACTTATGTCGAATATGGGCTTCCTTGATATGATGCATAATAGTTTTCACCTACTCCACTATTTCATCGACCATTTCATGTCCTAGTAGATTATGCTCACTTACTTCATCCCAACACACTTGTGTTCTACACCTTTTCCTATAAATGGATTCATATGGTTCCATTCAGATGATCGAGTGGAAATTGTTTTTGAAGGAGAATTCAACTTGTGGAAGATTTTGGTCCCATCTTCCTTTGAAATCCATAATTCATGATCTTAACATATCCTTAAATTTATGAATAGTTTGATTAGATAATCCATCAATTTGAGGATGATAGGTTGTACTGAAGTTTCGATCAATTCTTTGAACATGATGGAGGCATTTCTATAACATCGTGGTGAATCTCAGATAATGATCGGATACAAATGATAGAGGTACTCCATGAAGCCTTTCCACTTATTGGATGTAAAGATGTTCATGTTGATCCAAGGATATGTCCTATCGAATGGTAATAAAGTAAAATATCTTAATCAGATGATCCTAAACAACCCATATAGAATTGTTTCCTCTGGATGTCCTTGGATGTCCATTAACAATGTCAATGGTAATGGTGTCCCACTTACATGTTTTTATGGGTAGTGGTTTTATATTCCCCTTTCACATATTCCTCTTAGGAATGAAACACTGATATACTAGGCACATTGATATATACTCTGTAATATCCATTTTCATATTGTCCCACTGAATGATTTCTCTTAGATCTTGATACATCTTTCTGTTCCCTGAGTGAATAGAGAAGGTTGAGATATATGTGTCATTCAGAATATACTTCTCTATATCTGGATAAGATTGTACCCATGATCTTAACCCAAATATCCCAATTCAATCTTCATCAACCATGAACATGAAGGATTCCCCTTTTGGATAGCTTCAACCCTTTTCATAATTTCCACATCCTTTCATTTAGAATCCTTTATTTTTTCCATGAGGGATGTTTGAGAAATCATTTTAGAAAGGATTGATGATGTTCCTTCCTTAACGATTCCCATGTCCATCCTATGAAAATCTAAGAAGATTGGATCATTCTCAATTTTCTTCAATGATATAATCATTGGATCCTTTATACATAGAGAATCTGTAAACTTGTTTTAATTACCAGGATTGTAGTGGATTGGGAATTCATAATCCTTGATGAGTTTTATCCATCATCGTTAACACATATAAAGCACATTTTTCTGTCAATATATACTTTAAGCTTGTGCGGTCTGTGTACATTTCACACTTCTCTCCAAAGAGGTAATTCCACCAAAATTTTAATGTCAAGATCACACTATCCAACTTTAGATCATATGTAGGATTGTTTTTATGATGTATTTTCAGCTGCCTTGAGGCCTAGTCGGTCACATTATCATTCTGCATCAACACACAACTCATGCCCTTCTATGAATCATCATTAAATACAAAAAAAATTTCTCTACTCATGGGTAATGTGAGTACGGGTGCAATGAAAATCCTTTTTTTCAACTCCTTGAAGCACTCTTCGCATTCATCAATCCATCAGAAATTTTCTAACTTCCGAGTTAGCTTCGTACGATGGTTGGATAATCATGAATAATTTCTAAATTTTTTTCATGAATATCCAGCTAACCCCAAGAAGCCAAGGATATCCATTACATATGTTGGCCTCGACCATCCCTCAATTGTAGCTGTCTTGGAAGGATCCACTGATATCTCATTGATTCTAATAAAATAACCCACAAATGAGACCTCCTTAAACTAGAACTCAAACATGCTTTACTCTGATGTAAACTTCTCCTTCCACAATGTCTATAGTACAGTTCTTATATACTCTTCGTGATCTTTCATGGCTCTAGAGTATTGTAGAATATCACTTATAAAGACTACCATATATTTGTTGAGGTAATCTCTAAATACAGTATTCATCATGTCCATGAAGATTACTAGATAATTTATGAGTCCGAAAACCATTAATATGAATTCATAGTGTACATATGTTGTACGAAAAGCAGTCTTGGGGATATCTTCCTTCATCAACCTTACATGATAATATCCTGACCAAAAATCTACCTTAGAGAAGTATTGTGATCCATGTAGATGATTGAACAATTAATCAATTCATGGATTAGGATACTTGTTCATCATTGGGATTTTTTTGAGCTCACAATAATCAATGAAAGGATGTATTGAACTATTATTCTTATAGGAGAAGAGGGATGGTTCCCCTATGGTGATTCACATGTGCGTACAAACACTCGGTCAAGATTATTTGGTAGTTATTTCTTCACCTCCTCATGCTACAAAATATTCATTCTATATGGAGTCTTTGAAATTAACAATGACCTAGGAATAAGATCAATTGAGAATTCAAAATCACTTCTTGATGGAAGACCAATAAATTCCTCAAGAATCACATTAGTAAATTCCCTCACAAAAGGAATGTCATCAAAGATGGTTGCCTCCTTAGAATAAATCATCTATTCCAGATATGTGTGCTCATAGGGCAATAATATCCACACATGAGAAGATGGAACTAAATAAGATTCATCCTCTTCCTTGCAATTATATAGTATTGGGGGTCGATTCTCTACATGGAGAATGATTTCCCACTCATGGAAATTTATGTTGGATCTATATAAGTAAAGCCAATCCTTGCTAATAATTTCATCAAAATTCCACCATATGATGTTTGATGAGGTTCCCTAGGAATTTCTATCCACAAATTATGATAGGAGAGAAATTATATTCATGGGATGCAATGATTTCAGAATTTTCCATACTCACCAACATCTTTTCTTCCATGACTTGTGGTAGTTTTGTGATTGTTCTACTAAACATCGGGGATATAAAAGAATTCATATAACCTAAATAAAAAAGATAATTCCCTATTCATGAATGAATAACTAGCATATCTATCACTATTCCATTGTTGAGGTTCACATTGGTGGTACTGATTGAGAAATCTCACCCATAATACCTTGGAGGTTGAAGGTTTCCTCCAAAAACCCTTGTCATATGGCATTTATTTTCAATATTTCCTACTTCCATTCAGATGAATCAATGAACAATGCATTGAGAGTTGAACAGACCATTCCTCTCCTCTGTCACAACTGTGGGTTTTTCATATCAATAGCTAACGGCTAGCTGTCCTTCTCTTCTACACCTAAAGCATTTCCACATCCCCTTCAAACAACATCTGAGGTGATACTTTACGCACCTTCAGAATGTGGGGTTCACGATCCGTTTGGAACCATTGGATTTGTCCATCAGGATGCCTGAATTAATGTCCTTTATATGGTTTAAATCCCCATGATACCCCTGTTATTATATAATATCCATTTTGACCTTGAGGGAACATTAGACGAGTTCCTCATACCTGATGAAGTTATAGATTTCCATGGCATTCCATAAGCTAGGTTTCAACCCATGAAAGTATCACTCAACCATGAATTCGTGGGTAATGAAAAATCTGGTAGTGTATTGTTAAATCGTTGTTAATTTTTCTTGTAATCTACGATAGTTTCATCATATTATTTCTTGAGGGAAATGAATTCCCGTTCCATCTTAAGCTGGAGGGTGCGTGTAAAATATATATTGTTTTTTTATTGGTATACTTTCATTCCAATTCCACTATTTCTTCCTTATGCTTCATATATTTGTTCAATGTCCACCATTGATTAGATTCCCCCTCCATATGAAATGTTTCTTAGAGAACCTTCTCTTGTTCAGAAAATCAATGAATAGAGAAAATCTTTTCAATGGAGTTGATCTATTTTTTGGTGATTCAGGGATCAAATAATCCATTAAAAATAGGAGGCCATTGTCTCATTAATCTATCAATATCTTCTTGATATTTGGGGGGGGGATGATCATTCGTCTTGACCCATGTTTCTATCCAAATATTGATTTAACTAAGAGAGCATCGTGATAATGTTCGTAATTCCCACTCCCATTGGATTGGGAATATCATTATAACAATAATCACATTAGTATTTACATCTATTATTAGCCCGAGTCTTCCTATTATTGGGAATTGGATATAATAAAATAAATGTTAGGGGTTACAAATAATGGTTTATACAAAGACAAAAATAGATAACTTATAAATTACTTTTATTTCCTTAACTTATTAATCTTATGCTTCAATATATGTTGTCCATGATCTATTTTCTGTCATGTATTCATAAAGGCATTTTTTTAAAATTCCATTAAGAATGGTTCATACTAAGCTTGTTAATTTTCCAAAGCATATACCCTGGGAATTTAATAGCGAAGATTAAATCAAGGCCCATTGTTGAATACCATGATACCAGGGGTCAATCTAGATACACCTTGTATGATATTTCACTCCTATGTACATCTGTGCTAGAGAAGATGCTACACGCTCGTATCTAGATATTGATGTATTTTCTTGATAGATCACTTACTCATTACTAACCATAATTTTGGCATGTATTTATTATACATAGTCTTATATCTAAGGATTAGCTATGGTTTTCTAATCAGAATCCCAAAAATAACTAAACCCATCCTTTGAGACCGACTATAACAACACCCCTTTTAGTACACACGTAATCATGATTCATTAAATAAAATCTTCACTTGATTAAACATGGAAGATCAAGTGGACTATTTTATTTAGGTATTAATAACATTACATAACAACCTAAAGCATGAAACCCAACATCATTATTGAAAACATCCTTTTCATGACCACTACATTCCCTCATACTTAGCATTTCATGAGATAACCTGAAGACATTCATAAGAAAAGGGTGAGCTATAAAGCCCAGTGATGGAGTAAAAAATAATAACATGAATATTACAAAAAATTTAAGAAAATAGGAATATAAACGTATAACAATAGAGATATGAACAAAATTTCATGATAAATCATGATAATCATTACATGGAAATGTGGCAACTACACTTAACAGGGAATTATCCTGATCTAAGGCTCAGTGCAAATAGAGAATGAGTAAACACTCATTGCACCTGAACCATGAGTAGACCCTCATTACACATGAATTAGAATGATTCAACACTCATTGTACAAGATTTATCTTGATACTATAAATTCCCTAATGCATTGGATCGCTATAAGGGCACACCATTCTTAAAAATTTCATTTCATGCAAAAGTATGCCACATGGATCATATAACATGGAATCAATCAAAATCATAACTTATTACACGATTGAGAAATGAGGAATTAATAAATGAAATTACCATTCAAAATATAAATATTCATAAAGGTGAATACCAATGATAGAGACATGGGTATGGTATTCATTACACAATGATCTTGGATTTAATAAAATGTGGTGCAATTTTGGTAGCATAATGGCGTGACATAAGAATTTATATTAATGGTTAAGGATAGGGAAATGGGTTTCTCATCATTTGTACATAAAATGGACAATATGGGGGTCATATAGATTCATTTCACAACAATGGTAATGTAATTTAGATACATAATACCAAATATTTTCTTGAATGTTAATGAGGAGAGAGAAATTCTGTGTATAATGATGGCATAGTAATAGGTGTACATGGGAGGAATTAATGAGAGAGAATGAAGATGTCTCATTATTCCAAAATTAATAGGGAAGTATGGGGGAGGTGAGAAAACATACCCCAATATTTTTAATTTAAAAAAAAGGATATAAAACTATACCAAAACATTGAAAAAAATTTGAAATTAGGAAATCCCATACTTAGATGTGTGATAACAAATGTTTGGGAGTGGCTCAATAGAGGGTTCATTGGAGCATGGGGAGACTTGTTAGTATTCTAGTTAATGGATGGAAGGGTTTGGAAAAACTCCAATGACTTTGAGTGATAAGGAAGTGGGAACTTGTATGGGTTTATATCGGAATGAGAGGTAATTCATTATTATTTAGGTTTGGGAAACAAAATATTAAACTAATCAAAAAAACAATCCATACCATTGTTTTTTCCAATGTATTCTTCCCAATGGGAGTGGAAAACAATATTTTATAAGGCCAGTGGCTGAAATTCTTAAAATTATATGGTTTCATATAATGTGGTTTGTCACACTCTCAGGGAAATCAATTTATAAGGCTAAAATGATCAATAAGTCTTGAAGGTCCACTAAAGCATTGGTAAAATAAATCAAACAAAACTAAAATCAAATTACTTTAAATGTAAAACATATATTGTCTGAAAATAAAATTTAGAGTATTTTATTACATCACTACTCGATCATTATGATGTCAAACAACACATTATATATTTAAACATTTTTTAATTTTTACCCATATATTTTAATCTCTCTAAAAATTATGAAAAATTCATCATTTGAAAATTTCTATGTACACATTAAAAAAATAGTATTCATTTTATCTAAATAATTTTCTAAATATGTCAATTATCTATTTTAAAATAAAAAACAGAATTTATCGTAAATTTATGGTTTTTGAGAAAGAAAACTCTCAAAACTTAATAAACAATTACAATTGAATTCATAAAAATTAAATGATCATTTATACTTAGTTAAAGTAATTTATTAATAATTATATTTTATTTTAATGTTATTTAATTAAAAAAAATTAATTTATCAAAATAGTTTCCGGGGTTGAAATTTAACAGAAAATTATATTTGTTCTTTAAAAACTATATACATAGTTACAATAATAAAATGAATTATATTCATTGTAATATAAAATAATAATGAAAATAATCATAGTGCTAGGGTCTTCTTGCATAACCCCTTATAACACCTGCATAAGACCTTAGGGTAAGGTGCGTGATGGTGATAGACTCTTGGGGAGGATCAGATAACATCACAAGGTTGGTAATATCATTCAACATCAAATCTCCCATAGACAGGATTGCTCAAGGATAATGTAGTCATTTTGGAAATAGGCTTGGTCAAAATACAAATCGCAATGATGCCACGTTCCTTCCATGTTTAAAAAAATGGACTTCATACACTGAAAGTCTACTGGATGAGGCGATCACTTCCTTTGTATATGTTAATTGGATTTGTTAAATCCCTATATTAGCAATGGTCACAATTGAATTGAATTGTGCTGCATAATTGTTCAATGAATATATTAGAAACAATCACAGTTGAATGAGGCCATCTCTTTTCACAATTGTGGTGCAAGTCTACTGGATGAGGACATCACTGTTCAATGACAAAATTAGTAATGGTCACAATTGAATTGTGATGTATAACATGTTATATGCCACAATGAGTTCAAATTGAGACAATGAAATACCTTCTAATATGAGTAAATATATAATAATAACACCTTCAAATAGTGGAAATTTTATTTAACTTCAAATAAATTTGTTAAATTAAAATCCATCATATTTTATAACCAACATGGAGTCTGTATAATACAAAAAAAATCAGGTGCATATTAAAACAATGTCATAAATAGTAAAATTCTAGATCAAATCTCTTACCTATATACAAATTCATTCTAAACATTCACCAAATTACAGGAATAAAAAAATAAATAAATATATAGATTATCATGGAATATATTCATAACCACTAATATTTATATTCCCATATAAAATCATTCAATATATATGTATTTTTCTTTTATAACTATTTTCCTCACTAAGTGAAAGTAATAATAAATTTTCTGGATTAATTTTGTATAATTACTTCTTTTATCAATTTTTTCAATATTATTGTACAATTAATTCATATAGCACTATATAATAGATGCTTGATAGTATTTCTGGAATCTAAAATCAAATTTTGAATACTTTTTGTATAAAACCATGAAAATAAAATTGATGATGATATAGTTGCAGTGATTCTTAAAGAATGGAAGTTTTTTCATTATTTAATAATTATGATACTATGATATACATAGAAGACTAAAAATATTAATTCTTTTAATATTTATTTGATATTATACCAGTAAATTACTTTTTGTAGTCATACAAAAAAACCATAGTGTTTTTTGATTAGGTGGTGAAATAATCTAATAGATGAACACAACATGATTAATGGGTCATTGTGATTCATTTCTATTGTAATTAAAAATATAAATTTAGATAAATGTTATAATTTGTTTCCTATAAGTGTGAATTATCTAAATTTTAGGAATTTTAAATGAATGATCATTTATATGATTTTATTACATATAATTAAGAGATCGTTTCTCCCTTAGTTCTTTTAATTTAAATGATTATGTTAATGATAAATACATGTCTGTCATTTTATTAATAGGATTTCAATTTTTTTATACCAAAATCTCAATGAAATACTAAATATCATATTTATATTTTAATATCAACATCAGTATTATCCATATATAGAGGAGTTGAAAAGCGAAATTAGAAACAATAATTCCATGGAAGTAATAATACACACATGTGCATCACTGATAATTTTTTACAGGGAAATTTTCAAATGGGTAATATAATTTATTACATTATATTCACACATATGATATAAATTTAAACATTTTTATTAAGTTTTTTGTCCCACCATTTTAAAAAGGCGAGGGGAAATTAGACATGTTGCTTTATTATGGCGGTAGTTTGATCAATAGATGATATATGTTTTCACTTTTTATTTTAAAATGAAATATTGAATTATTGATTATTCATGTATAATAATAAAAATAATTTTAGAAATAATAATTATTTAATTACATATGTATTAGAAAATTATTATATGAAAAGAAAAATAATAGGGATGTTTTTTATGTCAAAATAATTACTCATTCTTTGCACTTTGATATTTCTATAGAGAATATATTAGAATTTGATAAATTTGGATATTCAATAATGACTAGATGATAATGAGTTTTAATTATTATTCTATATGATGTAAAAAATGTGGGTTTTTTCGATGAAAATGAATTTATATTTATGCTAGATGTGGTGGTGAGATGTCACTTTTATAAGTGGTGAAAATGAATTTTATAAATAATTTATCCTTCTTAAAAATGATAAAAATGTTAAAAATGTAATTTGGAATGAAAATTGAAAAATAATTGATTTTGTAATAGTTAAGTTTTATCTAATGAAAATAAACTGATATATAGTTACCTTATTATCTTTTCTAAAGACCTTTACCATTTTATAGATATTTTTTCTCTTTTATCATTGATTGTGGTAACAAGTGTTTATCGAAGGTAACATAATGTTTATGCCAATGAATAATGTGATATTTATTAAATATTTATTGACACAATTATTATGTATATTAATATCAATTATTTTAAATTATCTTATACAATTGGAGAAAATGAATTTTTAAAATAAATTATATAATGAATGAAAGGTAATGTTTAAGAATATATTTATAATGTTTTAAAATAAAAAATAATGGATTATATGCTAAAAACAATAATTTTAATATTACAATGTAACATTGAAAAAATATTATATCTTATAAAAAATTTCATGACTTTATAATTCACACTTAGAAACTAATAATTTCAATATGTCAATACATTTGTAAAAATGATATTTTACACTTTCACATAATGATTATTTTTTTTTGAATAAAAAAATAATTTTATGCTTAAATTATTAATATTAATAATTGGAAAAATATGTTAATGTTTTCAAATTAATTTTCTAAAATGTGATAATTGAATACATTAATTAAATCTCGTAAAAAAGTGGAAAACATTTCACAATTGATAATATGTTCTGAAAATGTAATCTATTATATATTATTTTTTCCAATAAATATAAAATTATTTTATAGATAATATAATATTCAAATTATCAATATAATTTATAATTATTTACCCACTTTATATATAGATTCTTGAAAAAAACATTATTATACGAATTATATTAAATACCCTGTAGGGGTAAATAATGATATGACATATTAAAACAACTACCCATTCTGATCAAATTTAATTATTAAAAGAAACAATCTTCTATTTTCTTCTCATAGAAATATATGAATAGAAATGAAATTAGGCAAATTATAAAACAATTTTTACATGGTTCACCCTCACAGGGCTATGTCTTCGGAGCATATAACAACATTGTGGTAATGTACAAAATCTACCAAGGCTCACTGCCAAATTACATTTTTTAGTCTAGATCACTTTTTCCCAGGTTAACTACATTTAAATTATTTGGGTATTCTCACTACATTCCAAAGGGTTTCCCATTGTGTGTACTTCTCTGGATCACAACCGGTTGAAAGGGTAAATGTTTTCCTCTCTCATTTCTCACCTCTCTTGGAAGTGATCTAATAAAATTTTATGGACACTTAGGTCCCTTTATATTCAATACATCAGGCATCATTAACTATAGGTTTTTTCTCTTTAGATGTAATTTATTCACCCGTAGAGGATATCTACTTTCATGAGTGCTGTTAGATAGTAGAAATTTCAATCTCAAACAACAAAATTCTCATATTAAACCACATGATTTCTCTGTAAACTATGCTACATCACGTAGCATGTATGCTTCATGGACCACCTCTTCAACATACTACCTCTATATTCTTTATCACAAATACCGCTTCCATGTATCAATTTCCTGACCATTATTTTTGAACTACCTAGGAATCTGATGAATTATTTCTTCAATGGAATGTTCCTTCTTCAAATTGCTTCATCTCCTTTCATGGAATACCCGTTGTGAAATAATTCACCCCTCTTATAATTATCCATCATGAACCACATTCGAATATCACAAAATTCCCTGATCACTGATTTTTTCTTATAAAAATCCATTTAAATAATACAGGGATTAAAATCCTTTTATTTGGGAAAATAGATTAGAAAAATATACTAATTTTAGAATTACCAAATCATCGATGTGTTATTGCATTCACCCCGTACTAATTCTGTTATGAACCGTTATTCCATTTAATTTCATTATACTACCACTAAATGACAATATTTTTATGATGATTCATAATATTGTTATTTTTACTATAATATATGGAAATTAACTCTAATTTTTTTGTTTTTTTGTGGTAAAATATATTAATCCCATTATCTCATTATAGTTAATCATGTTTAAAAAATTGGGGTCTCATATTTTACGAAATTATGTAAACTTATTCCTCATAATTTTAATATATTTATAAATATTTTTTATATGGATCTTATAATACTCCATACACCACTAGATTATAAGGCATTATTTTCAATGGGAAATGTGATTTTTATATATATAAAATTATTATAAGATCTTTTAAAAGAGAGAGTACCCATTCCAATTTCCAAGATAAAATTATACTTAGGAATAATATCTAAATCCAAAGAATATAACATCCCAAAAACATTGAAATCTATTTAAATGAAAATCATACCACATTTGGGTTTTTTATAAATCCTTATCTAGCATTGTGTGACAAATCATATGACATTTGACTATATAAAATCAATAGTGAAATCCCACTAACAACTATATTAATTATTATTTTATTAACTTCAAAAAATTTATAATGTAGTCGGTGAATAATTCCATTGGTAGCCGATAAATTTGGTCATTGATTCAGATAATTCTAAACTATATTGAAATTAAAAAATATTTCTTTTATAAAATATATCATTCCCAATAATTTTTTTTGATTACATTTATTTATACCCTTATTGTACTTACCTATACATTTATTTCTATTTCCTGTATGACTCTTTTAAAAATTTTGAAATCTATGAAATTAAATTATACTTCCATATTCATCAATGTAACATGATGTTTACAATACACCATCTATCTATTCTTTGGATTGTTTTGGAAATTAACTATGCTTATATTTTATGTCATATTTCATGACAACTTGTCTAGAATATCTATGAGATTTATAACCCCATCACCCATTTTTATGTGTCGATCATTGATGGAATTTTAAATATATCCATCACACCCATGGATCAATATAGCTAAATCGAAAAACATAAATAATGGTTAACATGAGTGATGAAAAATTAACAATACATAAGAATCATCATAATAAATGATAAAAAGTGGATTAATACTTAAAAAATATACCCTTATCATCCAATTTCCTCTTAAATCATTTTTTTCATCCTAAATAAATCATAGTTTATCAATTATCATTATTGATTTATCCTAGGATTTATTCATTTGGGTTATCATAATTTTTAACTAAATCCTCAAAATTGAGATATCATTCCTTTGAAAGAATTTATAAAATATTTTAGACACAAAAATCATTTAAATTATTAGTCTCAAAATACAACATGACACTTATATAGGATATGACATATCAATTAATATATACCTTATCATATTAATATATTATTTTCTATCAATGTTATCCATGATTCCATTATAATTAATTAAACTAACATTATCATATTAAACTACATCATAATTATTCGTAAATAGGGTTTGGTTTACTATAGAATATTATAGGGTAGTAACACATTAGGTGTGTAGTTAGAAATCTTTAGAATTCTCTTTGTGAAGATCATGTTAATACCCAATATACACTTTGTAGGGTACTTCCCCTATGAGAATTTCTTCCAAACCCTACAAAAACATATAGTGTCTAGATATTGATATAATTTCCTAGAAAAAATAACAATGAAGTAACTAAAAATACAACTTTATGTCATTCTATACTTAATCATTTTACTATTGTTTTCACTAAGGTTATATAATCATAATCAACCAAAAAATTTATTTCCTTAGAATTATATCACATATAATTCCAATGGGGTTGTATATTCCTTTAAATATATATTGAAACCAAACATGAAACCAATTGAATTATCCCCATAAAATATCATAATCACTAATCTTATATAAAAATTTACTTTAATACTAATCAAGACACACAAGACAATATCTCCCAAGTCTGATGATCCTAGATACATATTTATTCAAATATAATTGATATCATCTGTAAAATTATAAACATAACCATAAATGATTAAAAACTATTCAATAATTATTGAATCTCTTACATGTAAATGATATAAACCGATTAAGATATTTATAGAATAATAAAACTTCATAAAATAATAAATTCCATTCCTGTTTCAACCAACAAACATTTTTCCACAGTATATATGATACATCATACATTAAAATATGTTTCCAACAGATATTACTAATTTTTCCAATACATGTTATCATTTCTAAAATATTATGAATATTACATTTCATTAAAAGCCGAGGAATTAAATCATAATAATTACTTGAGAACAAATTCACTATAGTTGAAAAATTTAACTGAAACAATCATGGGATAAATATGGAATAAATATTATGGAAGTAATATGAAGGAAATATTAAAAAAAATCAACAATTATAATATAGGATGTTTCAATATCAATCAAAATAATTTAAACAATGGATATCAATAATAACGTTCCCATAGTGATGAAATTCATTGTTCCCGACATCAAAAACATGTTTTAAGGCCTTCTTCCAAGTTCATATCATATTAAATGAAGATGAATAGAGAAAAACACAACATGTTTTAACTCGTGATACATTTTGATGCATTGAGGGGATATAAAATTACAGTTCATATCTATAACTTGATTAAACCAAATCATTCACAAATGTATTCCGGAATTCCATTAATTCCATTCCCTATGTAAGGCCATACTAAATAAAAACATGGTTATTCATATGATGAAATATATATAATGTCAATACACAATTAAACTATTTTATAAACCAATAAGAAAATATAATATCACTACATTTTTGAAAAGAAACAATGGTGATAACAGGATCATAACCCATATAGAGGATGATGGTTGATGTTTTACCAACACATTTCCAACTTTCCCATAATCATCCATTTTGGAATAAATTCATACTAAATTTCATTACATCTCCATATGTAAATAAAATTGATACATGAAAATAACCTATATAAAGTGGTAAAATGTATGGTTAAACTATAGAAAGTAAAAATTTCTATGATACCCAATATTAAAATAAGGAAATAAGAAATCCCAATAATAATCCCTATTCTAGTAAATTAATATTTTGTCTAGGTGAATATCATCCAATCTAAATTATGGAAAATTTCATTTTTGAATGATATAGATCAATCAGTATACCACTAATTCGAGATAATAATTAACAAAATCATAATCCTTTATGAGAATGAATATTTATGGTTCCAAATGATTTTAAACAGATTGAAATAAATGAATCATATAATGGTTTTAATATAAATGAGAAAGAATCTCTCAAATAAATGCTTCCAATGGTTTTGTAGTAATAGATATTTTTTATTTAAAAAGTCTAATCCCCAAATTGATATAATATATATATATATTATGATAAATCATGAAACCAAACCCCCATTAATGTGAATTATTTATAAAACTAAAAAGGTTAATGGAATGGAAATCATAAAATACCTTTTAGAATACATTTTTAATATTGATGTAAAATAAGTATTTAAGATATTACATTCATGGATAATATTAAAAATGTAAAACTGATGCCACTGAAAAAATATAATTCCTAAATTAATATCCAATAATATAAAAATGAAAAGTCATAATTTTTATCATGGAAAATTAGAAGTGAAAAAAACACGTGAATTTGAAAGGAAAAACCCCATTACATTACATTCAAAATAATATTATATAAAAAGATAGTTGAAAATATAGATAAAAAATGAATTTATATATAAACATAATTTTTCCAATAGGATTATAAAATATAATTAAATAAATTTTCATACTAGGATAACTAAATAATGGAAATCTAATTTTCATTATGAAATAGAAAAACTGAATGAAATGTTATTATAGTTATCAATATACATCATGGGAAAAATTCTATATAAAACAAGATTCAATTGAAATGATTAAAATTTGGAAAAAATTAAAAAACATAGACAATACCACATAATAAAATCAAATTCCATAGATTACATAACAATTAATCTAAAGTAAATGATAATAACTCGAAGAATGAGAATGGAGTTACCAAAAAAAATTATGACTAAGGTTCCACTTGAGTTAATGACATTTAATGAAAATTTTTTGATTTAGATTACTTTATCCAGACAATTAAATAAAATATATCATATATATATTTTAGGTAATATAAAATGATTATCACACTATACAATAGAATCATGGTGAATAAAATTTAACATTTCTCGATATATCATAATTTAGACCAAGATACCCAATAAAGATTGTATAGCACTTAAATAATAACCCATAGAATGATTTGAACCATAATAGAAACTAAAATAAATTTATTGGAATATTATATATGATATTAATTGAAAAGAGGTAGTGTATACACCATATAAATTGAATTAGTTTAATAACTCCAAACATGCATCAACTAGTGTAATTTTTGATGATAACATATACCTCAAACCTAATTAATTCTTGAATTTCACCACTTTTCATGAATAGTTAAATTAATTTTATTAATTATGTTGAAAATAACCTTATTACTAAAAATACCATTCTACTGTCCTCATTTACGGATATTTCATACATATATATTATTTAGTTTTTACCAATTCTCAGCATCGGGTGTGGGTAATCATTATCACCTTAAATATGTTTTGTAAATTAGAAGTGGGTATAAATTATTAATTTTTAAATCCTTAAATATTACATGTTCCAAGGTAATTTTATAGTTTTCGAATGATATTTTTTGAAGCTATAATATTATTAATGTAGTTTTTTTTTCAATTGTTTATGATCAAATAAAAAAGGTTCATGTTTCTATGAATCTTAGTGAACACAAACTGTTTCATTAATTAATGAGTTAAATGATCTTATAAAAATTATTAAACCAAAAATAATAATATTTTAGAAATTTATATATTATTATTCTATAAAATATTATCATATAGTCATCAATGATATTTTTTTTCTCTTTTACAATTAGTTGTTTAAACTGACCCAAACATTATCCTATAATGATTAATTTGATATTAGGAAGTGTTTTAATAATAATAAAAATAGAAAAGAATAATAATTTTATTATTTGGTTCCTTTATGTGCGATATATAATAATTATAAGAAATTATAATTATGTGATAATTTATATATTGTTATTTTAATGAATGAATTGATCTTTTTTATCTTTGTTCAATTTTTCATATTGTTTGAATTTGTGATATATTTTAGTTGATCATATAATTTTTAGGTAATTAAAATTAATACATAAGAAAAATAATAATTTCATAAGAATAATATTTATACATTAATATATTCACATTATAATCTATTTGAGGTTGATGTAAAATTAAATATTAAAATTAATTATTTTATGAAGGATATCACTCACAAGTACGCAGGATTAACGATTCTTTATTAAAAAAAATGGTATAGTGGGGAAATGTGGTTTACTGTTTTAGAATAATAAAAATTATATAAATAACATTATTAATTTTTAATCTTAAATTTTAAACTAGGGTGTTATTTTTGTGAGGGAAAATTAAATTTGCTACACACCTGATGCAATAGTTTTAACAACATACATATTATGGTTTTAGTTTTCTATATATAATAGAGAAAAAGAGATTAATGATTTATACCATTTTATAATAATATAAAATATAGAACCAATACTGTGGAATTTAAAATGGGTTTGGAAATTATAATATCAAAATAAAAATACTATTGAACAAAGGTAAGAAAAAATAACAACTCACATTGAGCACATTGATATTTCCCTCGATGGATTTTGAAAATGCATGGATTGGGACATATCCATTTGACCAGAAGATAAATAGAGTCAATGGTTTTCAAGGAAAATGTATAAGATACTTATTTTTTGTAGAGGGAAAATTATTAGTTTTTTCTTTTAAGGAATTGTGAGAGGACCCTAATATAAGTGGTCACAAAGAATAGTTTTTAATCACTTAAACAATATATAATGGGTGAACATGTTATACATTTCATATTTCTATAAATATAATAAATTAATTAATTTTAAACATATAAATTTGATCCAAACCTCATCCAACCTATTATATAATTTTCTATTTTTAAGCTGTTTACAAATTGAATTATTACATTTAATTTTTTGGATTTTACCCTCATAACTAGATATTTCATAAGTTAACTTAATTATTATTCGCAAATAAATTTATTCAATATATAATAATTGATATCCAATTATAAGTGATAAGATTTAAATATAACATTATTTGATTTATAATTCTGTTACAAGATTTATTTTTTAAAATTTTTATTTTATAAAACACACTTTTTTAGAAAATATATTGAATTTTATAAAATTTTAATTATCGACATGAAAATAAAAAACAATAATTTATAATAATAATGTAAATATATTTACATATACATATATATATATATATGAAATTATAAATAAATTTCATGATTATCTACTTCATGTAAATATACTAATAATATCGGGAAGTCATGTTATTTATAAAAACAATATATTTTTAATATTCACCTAAATATAATTTATTTAGAAGAATCTAAAAAAATTATACATATGATAATATTTTTATGATTATTACCAAAATGATATTAATTTTATAATTAATATTTGAAATATTTAATATTAAAATATTTTAAAAAAATATAAATATATATTCTAAAAACGATTTACATTAAAAATATTTTTTAAAATTTTTATCAATTAATCATTATTAATTCCTATATATAAGTAATCAATGTATTGGTAATATATTATTAATATTTTTTAATATTTTTTTATCATTAAACCAAAATAGACATATCTTCTTAAAATAAAACATTAATTTTGAAAAAACAAATCTATTTTAATCTATAAATAGATTTTCTTATTTTTTCTACTAATACTAGTTGTATTTCATTCATATTATAATTAGTTATTATTTTATTTTAATAATTATTTCATAAAATTTTTAATCATATTTATTATATTTAATTCAGTGGATATTTATTAATGATCACAAAAATATTTATATTTTTATTAAAATATATCTGCATTCTATTTTTGTTTTATGTTGCATGTATTGTAAGATATTAAACACATTAGGTTAATAAATGTTAATAATATATTATTATTTCTCTATGTTATAGGATAGTCCAAATTTAGTAGACAAAGATAAAATAATATGACAATTCTTTTTTAATAGGAACCCCAAAACTATGTCCTGAAAAAATGGTCATTTTCAATTCATCGACTAATTTTTTGATATTTCATATAAAAAATTCAGTTTAACTATACTCGTATCATGCGTACTTATTCATTTAAATTTATCCATGATGAATGATGTTCCATAATTTTTTGGTTCAATCCTATTTAAATATTTTAATCTACTTGTTCTATGTATCACTAGAATTGATTCTCCAATATGTATTGTTATCATGAACATTATCTTCAATGAACATTCTTGAAAATTTATCCTTAAAATATTTTTCCCTATTTCATTAATGATGATAAATAACCCATTTTAATTTTATGTATTTAATATTAAAGAAAAAACCCTTTATTTATCTTTTATTCTATCATTCTAACAGGAGGATGGTTTGGATTTTTTCTACCATTTCAGGAAAATGATGGACCCAATCCATCCACCATGAGAAGCATGAGTTTATCACCATTAGGTTTATATTACACCACTTTCATTTTATATTATATATAATAACTTATATTTCATGGAATAACTAATTAAACTGAATATATTCCTTCATTCAGATTTGATAATTCTCAATAATCTTCCAGGATATGATGTGTTTAATTGATAATGAATAAGATTAAATTTTCATCAAATTTTTTTTCCTTATTTTATATGAAATTTTGTAGGATGTAATTTTTTTCATTGATTTTCTCTATGATAGATATAAAAACTACCATATTGTATGAAATAAAATTGATTCAATTTAATTTGTTGTTTCATTCAACCTTAGTGAAATAGTTCTTTTTCAAATTATATTTATTGTATTTTACAATGTTATGAGTGGGTTGGTGTCAAAGATATCATCAAATGTTTCATTGATAATGTGCCAAAAACGCATGTGATCATTATTTTCAACTTTTTTCTATTGTGTATCAATCAAAAATGGTATTGTATTCAAATATGGGATGCTTCAAAATAATGAGTATGATCTTGGAATTGAGATTAAAAAGTATAAAATAAATCTATATTTTCAAAACAATGAAATTACGATTCTTGGATAGCACTATCATTAAAATATTTTTGGGAATTATTGAATCTATAATGATGTATTATACACTTGAACTTTTTTGATATATTTTGGGATGTTGGAATTATGTTTTATCAAATAGTAATATATTTATCCCATCAAGGAATATTGTAATGCTAGTCACATTAATATTAGAGACTCCCCACAAAATTTTTCATTATAGTAGGTTTATTGAAAATTATATTTATGATCAATTTTTCAGTCAATATTCAATACATATAGTTATTGGAGTATATAATTTGATGAGTACAGAGTTCATGAATGTACTGACATCTATTTTTTGACAACAATAAATGACTTTTTCTACTTCTTTATTAATATATGTGTAATATCATGGATTTGGTGTAATTAATTTCAATGACAATGTGTTGAATATAATTTTTATTATAATTTTGTCTCCAATTTATTTGCATGGATGTGTACATTTATATAAATAATTATTATATTTTGAACATATTGTAAAACCTTTTATAAAGGATTTAATTTTATAGATTTAATTTTATTAATTGATTTTTCTTATTTGATTCAATGGGAAACATCACAACAACTGGAGAATTAGTATACTAATAAGAATGTTTATAATTTTATACATAGTTATGATCAATCTTGTTTAGAGAAACATGTTATCATATTTGAATTAACTATATAAATGGTGTGTAAAATTATATGAACAATTAATCAATATAAAAATATTAAGTCACCTCTGGTAACTAATATGGCATGATAAGATAAAAATTCTCCAATAAATCATCACATTTTGTGATTTCATGAATTAGTGGATTGTGAGATGCAGGATCTCCCTCATGATTATTTGATTAAATTATCTTTTATAAAGAATTAAAATGTTGTTTACCCATATAATAGATATTAAAATCCATCCCATTTATCAATATAATAAAAACAATTATCAACCTTTAAAAATGAATAAAAGGAAATGTAGAATAATATAGTGAAACATAAAAACAAAATAAATTTTTGACACAATTTGAGGCCAAAATATGATCTTAGGATAGATGGTTTAATATTTTTTATAGATCCTTGGAAAATATATATATATATATGTTTTATTTTCTGAAGTAATCTGGATTAATCAATTCAATTTTGGGTTGGATTGAATTTATGATTTCTGTAAACAATGAATAATTCATCATTGTTGTCATGGATATAAAGTGTTTTGTCAACCCATTACTAGTAAAACACATTACATATAATTTAATTTTGGATAATTTTTTTCCTTGGTAGTTTCATTCAAATAACTGAATCCTAATTTATATCTAATATTTCTGTTCATTTGTTGTGATTTCATTTTCATTTTTTTAGTTTCAACACTTATAGGATATTATAGAACATTCCGATTGAGATTCATGACCTTTAATATCATATTTTAAAAAACAGGTTTAATGGTTTTATTCAAATTAGTGTGAGGATATATATTATATAGTGGTTCATGACATCAGATATATCCAATTTTCATATTACATTATATAAAAAAATCATCCAAATATAATAAAATTTCAAAATAACACCTACAGAATTTATATAGTGTGTTTTTGGAGGTGGTTCTTAGGTGATGACTTGCGGGGTTCCCATGTTGCTTAAAAAATTATAAAATTAATATCTATAAGGATTAAACACATGTGTAGACTTGTAATTAATGATTTATAAACCATAATATTATGGGTGTTTTACTTTCTCATGAATGTAAATAAAAAATATGGACTCTTAATTTCTTATCAACATCGCTTAAATTCATATATATTTATTCTATAATGAAATATATCATAATTCTGTTAAAGGATATAGTTTTGAATGGGAATTAAAATTGATTAATCAATAGGAATTAATTATATATTTATATCATTAAATTTTATTCTTGATCATTAAACAAATAAATTTTTTAACAATAAAATAAATTTTTATCCACAAAAACATTGATTTCAATGAAAAATATTTACATTTACATTAGGTATAAAAATATTATGTAGTTTTTTGAATTCTAAAAAAAGGTTTATTATATATAATTTATGATTTTATTTTAATTATTATTCATTGTTTAAAAATATTATTATTTATATGATGTATAAAAATTGTAGATTGTATCATATAAAACAATTAAGGCAATAAATATTCTAATTCACCTTAAATCATTTAATATTCTCTTTCATCTTAGTTCTATGGTTATGAACTATTGAAATTGTAGCCCAATTTTATTCATTATATCATGATACATTTATATATTTATGCAATGGATAATTATTTATTCCTGATTATAAATAAATTTCCATAATATGAATATAAATTATTTATTAAGGAAAATTATTTATAGTGTCCCTATCTCGAAATTGAACAATCACTTTTCTGCCAAAAATATGTTTTTTCATTCAAATACTTAATGTTATTTAAATACTTATCTGACATATTTTGTGCTTCGTAAAGACACAAACATGACATACATAGATTCTAAATTACTTTTGCAGAATACTAAATTCATTACAAAAACAGACCCCCAAAGACTGTATTAGTTTAGTGTTTTTGAAAACTGAGAACATAATCTTCTAATCATGGAAAAATATCTTCAACATCTCCTATAAATATATTCCCCTTTTGTTTTCTTACATAAACCCTTTCTTTATATCCTGGAGAAAATATAACATAAAATTGTGGATCTCATATTCTTAGTAAGGGTATGCATCGAGAAAATAAAACAACCCTCATACATTTGAACTTAAAAACATGAACATAAAGTTTAAACATCAAAATCTTGAGCAATGACATTAAACATGGTAGTACGTAAGGAATAGATCATAATGAAGCATCAATGATGATAAAATATCATGGTAATAAAACATGTAATTGTGGAAAACTATTATTCACATGATATTATTTCCCAAGTAGCCAAGGTATTGCTGCCAAGACTATATTAGTGGACGAAGTCCCTTAATGAATCGAGTTCACTCCTAGTTCCAATCCTGTATCACTGATCCAGATTAACTTGTCGTTCCATCCCTATCTATCTAATGAGATAAAAATCTTTTACCAATGCATTAATGGAAGATATAGGTCCCACCCATCTCACAATTAAATCTTTCATACATTTTACACAACATAAACATAAATCATTCATCATAACCCAAAGAATAAAATCGGTAACATAAACAACATCCCATTATACCATAATCCATATAAAACAAATGGATATCTTTTTATAATTGTAAAATTGAAACCATGTAAATCATAGAGACATTAGAATTGAAACATAATAATATAAAATAATTTCCTCTAAGATGGAAAATGGTTTTGATAAAACACATGAAATGAATTCTTGAGGAAAATATCATGTCTTCTTTAAAATAATTTTCTCTTCACAAATTGCCATGAAATTTTAAAACAAAATTATTTTTTTGAATATAGTCATGAAATATTGTAGATTAATATTCATGAAAATTCGGCATTATGAAACCATAAAAATCCGTTCATGTCGTATATGTTTAAAAAAACATTCTTCTCGTACTTTTTCCAGAAATGTCAAAAAGTACCTTATATAGTAAACAAAAGAAAGATTTCTCCCATTACACAAAGTAAATGTCAAATAGGGGTAAACATGACTTTAAAAATTCATTAAAGAATATTAAACACTCTATGAAAAACACTTTAATGGAACTGGATGAAAAATAGAACCCCGCTTAATACTTATGTATAAGCAATCTCAGATAAAAATGAGATTTGCAAAATTTACCCTTACCTTAGGTCCAATTTATTCCATATGATTCCAAGACTCATGTATAGTGGGTTTAAACATATTATTAACTTGTAACAGAAACATAATAATATTTATGATATCATATATGGTTCACTTTTGACATTATATTACCCAATCTTTTGTCAATTCAATGTTAAAGCAGCGTTATGGGTAAAATCGTTTCATTATTTGTACATGTTTGGACTTGTTGTTCATAATATTATTATTACTTATATCATGATTTAATTACTTCCAGATAGTAAAACATGATTTATATATCATATATATTCAGTATATATATATATATCTATATCTATATATAATAGATGGAAAAATGAAATGAAACACACCGTTCATGGAGACGGTAGTCCGTACGTACGCATGAACGATGTTTTCCTTTCTTATTGAATTCAATATAAGTAAGTAAATGACATATATATATATATATATATATAAATCTAGTAGCATTATTATGTCATATATATAATTATTATACTATATATATACTTTATAATCATTCTGGAGTCGTTAATTTAGATAATGAATCTCATTGCGTCGTGGAGACGGTAATCCGTACATACGCACGAGCGATGATATTGTTCCCATAATTAATGAATGGAATTAGAGTGGATGATATAATATATCAGAATCATCCTGATGTTATAATTACACTATATAGTTATTAATTACACCATTATACAAATCCATGTATGGTGGTGGTGGAAAAACAGATTACACCACGGCGTGGAGACGATATTCTATATATAAGCACGCCCAGTGATTTCATTTTCCGTATGATAGATAGAAGGTGAAATGGGGTTGTTTCATATTTATAATAACATATCATTATATTAGTTATTCTTATGTCATTAATTAATAATGAATCAACTAAATAATAGGATTTATAAGAAAAAAGAAACTTGAATGAATCGGTAGAAAAGATTACATCTTCTTCCTCACGCCTCCTCTTAACCTCTTCATAGGGCACAAATGTTGGTCTTTTAAAAATACCAAGACCTCTAGTAGGTTTCTATTTAAGTGTAGAATTTAAATGGGTAGGTTTTGGATGAGATTTAATGCTCAAATTTGTATGAAGTGGAGAGGGAGGAGGAGCCCTTATATAAGGGAGGAGAAGGGCACCTTAGGAAAAACATAAAATATTATTTTATAATAATGACATATTCGGTTTATAATGTATCCATATTGACATATTTAAAAGGGAGGATCAGTATGGGTAGAAACCCTCTTAACCAATTTGATTTAGACAATTTTAGGTAACCATTTAAACCATATAATTTAGATTTAACTCTATGTCAAAATAATTTAACCTTTACCTTGTCTTCTTGTATTCTTACACTACATGGTTAATAAACATACTATAAACTTCCAATAGAACCCCAATTGGTTCCTTAATGACATATTGTAACATCCCACGTATGTAATGAATAATAAGTATTTTTATATATGTCTATTAATGAACTAGATAGTGTTTTAGAGGCTTAAAATGGAAATAAATCCAATCTTAAGCATGGAATACACTAATATTTTTAAAAGATTGTTTTACTTCCTTTTGATGGAAAACAATTTTTGAATCTATATTTTGACAATTTTATAAACTGTGTTTGTCACAATAAACTTATTCTTTATGATTGGGTCATCAAAATTTACCTTGTGTGAATTTTTGGTATTTTTCTGACAATTTTCATTTTTTAATGAATAGTGAAAAATACTGCATTTTACATCAAAACTGCTTTTTAATCTAATTTATTTATATGATTAGATTATGTTTTGAATTTTTTTTAAGTGAAATTAGAATATATTTTTACCATTTAATCCAATGGTGGTCATTGGAATCAATTTCACTTTGAAATTGGACTTAAACTGGTGTCAATCTTTTGATACTTATTGTTTAATAAAAACACGCTATTTGCTTTCACAGTGGGAATTAATTATTAAATTAATTAATGTGACTTATATGTATTGAATTTTTAAAAATATATTTCATTTTTGAATTCGGAATATCAAATATATCTTAGGGTGAATTTTTGGTAGTTTTCTGAAAAACTTCAATTTTTGATGAATAGTGAAACCACAAAGTGGTAGTTAAAGAAACTGATTTTATGTTTAAATGAAACTTTGCCACTTTTGTGTTTTGAATTTCAAAAATCTGACATAAAAGGTTTTAATTAAGAAGTATTATGTGGTTCAATGGGATTAAAATAATTTTTTGGTGAATAGTAACTTATTAAGTTTTTAATCGCGATTAGTGGTAATTAGGGTAGTTTAAGGTATAAATAATGCATTAATAATATGAAATGACCTAGACACATGTCCCAACCTTATTTTTTGTGTCATGGCCGACCAAGAAAAGCCATGGGTCAACTTGGGGACCCCATGGAGACACATTGGTTGGGAAATGACATAAATAACTTTTTATTAAATGTAAAAGTAAAAATGACACAAATATAATATGTTTTACGGAAACAATTTTTACATGGGGTTATAAAGATCATTCTTTTGATTATAAATAGTCATTGGAAAGCTAAGAATATTTCCTACATCATAGTATTTTGTTAATAATTTTTAGACTTTAAATAAATTAAATTATTTATGACATCATGATGATGCAGCGATGAGCTCACTATTTAACGATTTAAATAAAATGGAAAGATAATGAAAAATCTAAAACCTACACATAGAAAATACCAATTGGATGAGTTTATTTCTAAGCCTTAAAACCTTATCCTAGAATTATAGCAATGTGGGACCTTTTTAATCCGATACTCTTTTTAAAATAAAGTAACTTATCTTTACTTTATAAAGTGCCCCTCCTCTCCTCTTATAAAAGTCCCCCACCTCTACCTCATTTGACACACTCCTCAAGCTTTTGCCTCGGCCAAACCCAGCCCATTTACTCTCTCCACATCCCTCTCCTAATCCTAGAGGATTCCATTTGGGAATAATCCTTTCAATGGAAGCCTTTAGGCTCAAATCAAAAGAAGTCACACTTTTAAAGGTAATTCATTCTCTCATGTTCATTTGTTTTATTTTTCTTCTCCAACCCCCTAAACTCTTTTTATTTACTTATTTTGTAACAACACCAGTATCTTCAATATAATAGGATGTTTTTATAAGATTTATTTGAGCTTCACTCTCACAAAACTACATAAAATGGTTAATGAACATAAGGTTTCCGTGGATGGAGAAATTCTGCCTCCCGAAACGATGATTGTTCAATACTCATTTAACACCTTCAAAGGTGGCCATTATGATGTCACTATTTTTATATATGATATATGATATGTTTATGTTTTCCTTAAGCTTCTGTTTTTTTTCATTTTGGGCATACCTTTATGGTTTCCATTATGGGTAAACACGATATCTTTATTTTAGGAAGTGCGGTCTACCGCCCCTTGAAAGTGATTTGATTCGTTAATACCATATGTGGGAAGTGTAAAGAATAAAGTTAATGATATTATATATGTTATTATACTGGAATTATAAAATACTCTTATATCATTATGATTCCATTCCAGAAAATATGAAATAGAAATGGAAGTAGCGTTCATGCGTACGTACGGCTTACCGTCTCCATGAACGGTGCATTTCATTTCTTACCTCTAAATGTGATGTAATATTATAAATACATGTATATGATGAATATATATGATATATATGTTATCAAAATCATTAATATCATTCTGGATATGACGAAACGTTGACCAAATTAACAACATGTAAGTGTAAGAAGTCTATTTTTGACTTAAGAACCAAATACCCTCAAAATGAACATTATTAACATAAATGATTACATGATGTTAATAACATGGTATAAAAGGAATAATGAACTTGAAAAAGGTTCTTAAGAAAGTAGATATTAACTCAAGTTTATTATTCAGGAGATTAAAGAACGGTCGGGTCAAGTCGGATATGAGGTATGGGACTTCGTCTCAATCTCCTTTTATTGAGGCATATTTTGTTTTATACACAACATTCTTTTATATGGTGTATAAACCCCTTTGAATTTTATGTTTATTCAAATGGAATCTTTTTTATACGAAGCGTTTACTAAACGACAAAAGTGAATGTTTTTGTAGTACGTATGCGGCGACAATGACTTCTCCGCCGTCGTGACCGTTATTTGAGTTTCGGCTTCCTCTACAAGACATACCTTCTTTTTAAAAGAAAAAAATACCATGTTTTACTTTTCTTTTATTTTGGTATTGATAATGTTTTTCACAATGTTTTTTGTGTTGTATCGATATCTTGTGATTGAAATGTGGAAATGTTATGTTTCCTTTATGCATGTTTTATGTGATACGATTATGTTGAGGTTCTTGGGCATTATTATGAAGACGGTGGTTCCGTGATAAACTAAGGGCAAGTGAGCCCGATATAGCTCTCCAATGCATTGGGTAACGCGAATGAGTGAAACGTTAAGGTTTCTCCAAAGAGATTTAGGGAATATACTGTGATGGGTATTCCAAACGTAACCAAGAGGGTTACTCCCTACGTAAGAATGTTATGAATTCCTCGAGTTACCTTTATGTCTTATGATTTCTATGATTTGTTCATGATTTTATGAGGTATGTTAAAGTGCCTATGTATTATGGGTAATGTATGATTTCACTCTTATGTATATATGTACCCATGTTTCCTTTACATGTTTTTATAACCCATACTGAGCTTTTTATGCTCATCCCAAGTTTTTTTGAAATGTTTTTCACAGGTCAAGGGAAAGGTACATGATATGATGATAGTGTCAAGGAAGTGTCAAGAAAGAATTCATGTTTATTTTAAATATGATTCCATTGATGGGAATGAAGAATACTATCTTTATGTAACCACTTTGTTTATTTGTGGAATGTAATGCAAGTTTCATGATCTAATTCTCTAAAACACTAAACCTGAAAAGATCCTCAATGTGTAATCTTGTAATAACTCAAGATTAAGTAAGGTTTATGGCTGGGGCCTTATAGTTGGTATCAGGGGTCGATTTAGATAACTTTAGGAGTTAGAATTCTATTGAATGATTATCCAAAAATATTTTTTTATGGTCAAATTGAAGTGATATAGCATTTGAAGATTACCATGTTGCTTCATCTAAGACATGATTGTTCAGAATGGTTTTCCGCAGAGGAAACAGGGAAGCAGTGCTAGGAAGGCATACATAAGGAAATAACCTTCCGAATCAGCATCCCGAGATGGTCGGAATTGGAACTGAACAGTTTGTTGCAGTAATGGCGCAGTTGACTCAAGCGACAAATTGTGGTGGTATCCATGCACGAGATCAGCCAGATCAACCGCAGAGGAACATGTCAGTGGTGGAACATTTCATGAGGCAACATCCCCCATCATTCAGAGGATCATCTGACCTTGTGCTAGCTGAAGGGTGGATTAAAGCACTGGAGAAGATTTTCGATGTCATGGGGTGTTCAGACAATCAAAAGGTTAGTCTTCCTATTTACCGTTTGGAGGGTGAAGCAGATCATTGGTGGTCTATGGTTAAAAATATTAGGGACGCCGATGAGATTGATGCTCTTGACTGGGATGAATTCAAAGGTATGCTTATTGAGAAGTATTTTCCTATGTTTGTTAGAATTAGGTTGTAAAAACAATTCTTTCAATTGAGGCAAGAGGAAGACTCAGTGGCTGCCTATGAAGAAAGATTCACTCGATTGGCAAGGTATGCTCCAAATTTTATCCGAGACCTTGATAGTAAAATCAATCGTTTTTTACTCAGGATTAAAGCCAAAATATCGAAGGGAATTAGCTTCTCGTGATTTTAAAAGTTATGAAAATCTTGTTCGATGTGCTGAGAAGGTAAAAATGGAGTTTGTCTATGGCCAAGTGTTCTATAACAACCAACAGAAGAAGAGACCGAGGTGGCAGGAGAAAGGTATGAATTCTTCAAAAAAGTCTGATGGTAAGAAAACTAAGTTTCCAGTTTGTGATAAATGTGGCAAAAGGCATGCTGGGGAATGTCTTCTGAATTCTGGAAAGTGCTACCGATGTGGTAAGATGGGACATAAGGCTCGTGATTGCACTGAAAAGGTTCAAGGTGAAGTTAAGTCCAAATTCTATTTATAGTTAGTGAAATGTTATAAGTGCAATGAGATGGTTCACTATGCAAACAAGTGTCCAAAAAAGAGCTTGAGTGATGGTAAGCAGTTAGACTAAAAGCAGAAAGGGGTGGTGAAATCCTTTGCAACTACATCAGCAGATGTCGGGCCAACAAATGAAGTTGTATCGGGTACTTTGTTTGTTTTTTCAGATTATGCCAGTGTGTTGTTTGATTCGGGGTCTACACATTCTTTCATCTCTGAAACCTTTCCTAGTAAAATGGGAATACCATCTCAAGAAATGACTCCTGAACTTTTGGTAAAAACACCTGGGGGAAATGTTGAGGCAAAAAGAATTTATATGAATCTTCCTATCCTTATCTGTGGAAAGAACCTACTTGCAAACCTTATTGTTCTACCTCTAGTAGAGTTTGATGTTATACCGGGTATGATTAGATCTCTATTTACTATGCTAAGATTGACTATAGAGCTAAAGAAGTTTCTTTTCAGAAAGACTTTCAGTTTGTTTACAAGAATGAACCCTTACTTTTGATAACATGTCTAGAGGTCGAGAAACTTGTAAAAGATGGAAATGAATGTTACCTTGCACACGTCGTTGAAAATAAAGGAACTATTCAGATTAATGATGTGCCAGTGTTAAATGAGTATCCTGATGTTTTTCTTGATGATTTGCCTAGAATAATACCAAATCGGGAAGTTGAGTTTACTGTTGACTTAGTTCCTGATGCTAAGCCAATTTCAAAACCTCCTTATCGAATGGCACAAATTGAACATTTAGAGTTGAAGGAGCAATTGCATGATTTATTAGAGAAAGGTTTCATTCGACCTAGCACATCACCATGGGGTGCTCCTGTTTTATTTGTTAAAAATAAAGATGGTTCTATGAGACTTTTCATTGATTATAGAGCCTTGAATAACATCACTGTTAAGAACAAATATCCTTTTCCTCATATCGATGATTTGATTGATCAGCTCCAGGGAGCTCAGTTTTTTTCAAAGATTGACCTGAGATCGGGGTACCATCAGCTAAAGGTAAAGAAGGCAGATATTCCGAAGACCGAGTTCCGTACTAGATATGGCCATTATGAATTTTTAGTAATGCCTTTTGGGCTAACCAATGCACCTGCTGTATTCATGGACTTAATGAATAGAATTTTCCATGAGTTCTTGGATAATTTTGTGGTGGTTTTCATTGATGTTATATTGGTGTTTTCTAAAAGTAAATATAAGCATGAAAGACATTTAAGGGTTATCTTGCAAACCTTAAAAGAAAAGAAACTGAATGGGAAATTCATCATGTGTGAGTTTTGGTTGCAACAAATTTTTTTCCTTTGTCACATTGTTTCTAAAGATGGAATAACTGTTGATCCTACAAAAACAAAAGTTGTGGAAGAATGGCCAAGTCCCACAAATGTAACCGAGATTCGTAGATTCCTTGGTTTGGTGGGATATTGCCGAAGGTTTGTTAGAAATTTTTCACGGTTATCTAGTCGAATGACTAAGCTAACTCGGAAGGGTGTTAAGTGTATCTGGACAAAAGAATGTGATGATTGTTTTTAGGAATTGAAAAGAAGATTGGTGAATGATCCAGTTTTGTCACTACCTTCCAGGAATGGTGAGTTTCTTATATACAGTGATGCTTCATTAAAAGGACTTGGTTGCGTCCTAATGCAGAATGATCAGGTAATTGCTTATGCTTCACGACATTTGAAAACTCATGAGGTAAATTACCCTACACATGATTTGGAATTAGCCGCTGTTGTTTTTGCTTTAAAAATTTGGAGGCATCATCTGTATGGAGTAAACTGTGAAATATATACCGATCACAAAAGTTTAAAGTATATATTCACTCAGAAAGAGTTAAACATGAGAAAGAGGAGATGGTTAGAATTAATCAAGGATTATGATTGTACAATTCATTACCATCCGGGAAAATCAAATAAAGTGGCTGATGCTTTGAGTTGAAAAAGTAATGATTCATTAGAAATGTTGTGTTTGGAACGTGATCCTTTGGTTAAGGATCTGATGAACTTTGGCATAGAAGTTGTTGGTGCAAGAAGTCCTTCTGTTTTGTTTCAGGTATCAGTGAGATCTTCTCTATCAGATAGAATCAAGCAGGCACAGAAGCAAGACAGTGAGTTGCAGAAAAAGGTAGAGCTGGTTTAGAAAGGTAAGTTGCCTGAATTCAACATTGATAAGGATTGTGTTTTGAGATTTGGGAAGAGATTGTGTGTGCCTTGTGATTCACAGTTGAAGAGAGAGTTGTTATGTGAAGCTCATAGTTCTCTGTTTTCAGTTCATCCGGGCAGTACTAAAATGTATAGAGATCTGCGGGAGTATTACTGGTGGGATGGAATGAAAAGTCATATTGCTGATTTTGCTGTGAAGTGTTTGACTTGTCAGCAGGTTAAAGCAGAGCAGCAGTTACCGAAAGAGATGCTTCAGCCTTTACCAGTGCCAGAGTGGAAATGGGAGAATATATCCATGGACTTTGTTGTTGGATTACCGAAGACATCTCGAGGTAATAATGCAATCTGGGTTATTGTTGATCGCTTGACCAAATCTGCTCATTTCCTTGCTATACAAGATACTTTCTCTCTTGATCAAAATTCCCGTTTGTATCCTAAAGAGATAGTTAGGTTACATGGATTTCCTCTCTCCATTGTATCGGATCGTGATCCCATGTTTACTTTTAACTTTTGGAAAGGCTTTCAGAAGTAGTTGGGTACTAAATTAAATTTTAGTACAGCTTTTCATCCTCAATCAGATGTGCAGTCATAACGAACAATTCAGAACATGGAGGATATGCTACGAGCTTGTTCTATGGATTATCAGGGAAGTTGGGACCAATATCTTTCAATGGTTGATTTTTCATTTAATAACAGTTTCCATTCTAGTATACAGATGGCACCATTTCAGGAATTATATGGGAAGCGGTGTCGAACTCCAGCATTCTGGGATGAAGTGGGTGAAAGGAAGTTGATGGGACCAGAATTGGTAGAAGAGATGGCAGAAAAAGTTCAGCTGATTCAGAAACACATGAGAATAGCTCAGAGCAGGCAGAAGAGTTATGTGGATAACCAGAGAAAGGATCTATCTTTTGAGGTAGGTGATCATGTTTTTCTCAAGGTTTCTCCTTGGAAAAGTGTGATAAGATTTGGTAAGAAAGGAATGCTAAGTCCAAGGTTCATTAGACCATATGAAATTCTGGAGAGAGTTGGATCAGTTGCATACCGAGTGACTTTACCTCTGAGTTTATCTCAGGTAAACAATGTTTTTCACGTTTCGATGTTGATAAAGTATATGACAGATCCATCTCATGTTTTGAGTCCAGAGATAGTTCAGCTGGAAGAGAACATATCTTATAAGGAACAACCGGTCCAGATTCTTGACTACAGGGATCAGGTGTTGCGGAATAAGGTGATTCATCAGGTAAATGTTTTATGAAAAAACCATATGGTTGAAGAGGCAACATATGAATATGAAAATGCAATGAGGGATAAGTACCCCCATTTATTTGATAAGTAAATAAATTGCGGGGACGCAATTTTCTAAAGGGGGGAAGGATGTAACATCCCAAGTAAGTAATGAATAATAGATATTTTTATATATGTCTATTAATGAACTAGATAGTGTTTTAGAGGCTTAAAATGGAAATAAATCCAATCTTAATCATGTAATACAATAATATTTTTAAAAGATTATTTTATTGCCTTTTGATGGCAAACCATTTTTGAATATATCTTTTGACAATTTTATAAACTATGTTTGTCAAAATAAACATATTCTTTATGATTGGGACATCAAAATTTACCTTGTGTGAATTTTTGGTATTTTTCTGACAATGTTCATTTTTTAATGAATAGTGAAAAATACTGCATTTTACATCAAAACTGCTTTTTAATCTAATTTATTTATATGATTAGATGATTTTTTGAATTGTTTTTGAAGAGAAATTAGAATATATTTTTACCATTTAATCTAATGGTGGTCATTGGAATCAATTTCACTTTGAAATTGGACTTAAACTAGTGTCAATCTTTTGATACTTATTGTTTCATAAAAACACGCTATTTTCTCTGACAATGGGAATTAATTAATAAATTAATTAATGTGACTTATATGTATTGAATTTTTAAAATAGACTTCATTTTTTAATTCGGAATATCAAATATATCTTAGGGTGAATTTTTGGTAATTTTCTAAAAAACATCAATTTTTGATGAATAGTGAAACCACTAAGTGGTAGTTAAAGAAACTGATTTTACGTTTAAATGAAACTTTGCCACTTCTGTGTTTTTAATTTCAAAATTCCAAAATACATGGTTTCCATTGAGATGTAAAATGTGGTTCAATGAGATTAAAATAATTTTTTTCTGAATAGTAACTTATTAAGTTTTTAATCGCGATTAGTGGTAATTAGGGTAGTTTAAGGTATAAATAATGCATTAATAATATGAAATGATCTAGAAACATGTCCCAACCTTATTGGTTGTGTCATGGCCGACCAAGAAAATTCATGGGTCAACTTTAGGACCCCATGGAGACACTTTGTTTGGGAAATGACATAAATAACTTTTTATTAAATGTAAAAGTAAAAATAACACAAACATAATATGTTTTACGAAAAAAAATTTACATGGGGTTATAAAGATCATATTTTTGATTATAAATAGTCATTGTAAAGCTAATAATATTTCATAAATCATAGTATTTTTTTTATAATTTTTAGACTTTAAATAAATTAAATTATTTATGACATCATGATGATGCAGCGATGACCTCACTATTTAATGATTTAAATAAAATGGAAAGATAATGAAAAATCTAAAACATACACATGGCCAAAACCAATTGGATGATTTGATTTAGAATCCTTATCACCTTATACTTGAATTATAGAAATTTGGGACATTTTTAATCCGAAAATCTTTTTAAAATAAAGTAACTTATCTTTACATTCCAAAAGTGCCCCTCCTCTCCTCTTATAAAAGGCCCCCACCTCTACCTCATTTCACACACTCCTAAAGCCTTTGGCTCGGACAAACCCTGTCCATTTACTCTCTCCACATCCCTATCCTCATCCTAGAGGATTAACTTTGGGCATAATCCTTTCAAAGGAAGCCTTTACGCTCAAATCAAAAGGAGTTACACTTTTAAAGGTAATTCTTTCTCTAATGTTCATTTGTTTTATTTTTCTCCTCCAACCCCCTAAACTCTTTTTATTTACTTATTTTGTAACAACACCGGTATCTTAAATATACTAGGATGTTGTTATAAGATTTATTAGAGCTACACTCTCACACAACTACATCAAATTGTTAAAGAACATACGGTTTCTGTTGATGGCGAAATTCTGCCTCCCGAAACTATGATTGTTCAATACTCATTTAACACCTTCAAAGGTGGCCATTATGGTGTCACTATTTTTATATATGATATATGATATGTTAGTGTTTTCCTTAAGCTTATGTTTTTTTCATTTTGGGCATACCTTTATGGTTTCCATTATGGGTAAACATGATATCTTCATTTTAGGAAGTGCAGACTACCACCCCTGAAAGTGATTTGATTCGTTAATACCATAAGTGGGATGTGTAAAAGATAAAGTTAATGATATTATATATGTTATTATACTGGAATTATAATATACTCTTATATCATTATGATTCCATTCCATAAAATATGAAATTGAAATGGAAGTAGCGTTCATGCGTACGTATGGCTTACCGTCTCCATGAACGGTGCATTTCATTTCTTACCTCTAAATGTGATGTAATATTATAAATACATGTATATGATGAATATATATGATATATATGTTATCAAAATAATTAATATCATTCTGGATATAATGAAACTTTGACCAAATTAACAACATGTAAGTGTAAGAAGTCTATTTTTGACTTAAGAACCAAATACCGACAAAATGATCATTATTAACTTAAATGATTACATGATGTTCATAACATGGTATAAAAGGAATAATAAACTTGAAAAAGGTTCTTAAGCAAGTAGAGATTAACTCAAGTTTATTATTCAGGAGATTAAAGAACGGTCGGGTCAAGTCGGATACGAGGTATGGGACTTCGTCTCAATCTCTTTTCATTGAGGCATATTTTTTTTATACACAACCTTCTTTTATATGGTGTAAAAACCCCTTTGACTTTTATGTTTATTCAAAACGAATATTTTTTATATGAAGCATTTACTAAACATAAAAAGGGATTTTTTTTTCGTACGTAAGTTGCGACAACGACTTCTCCGCCGTCGTGACCGTTATTTGAGTTTCGGCATCCTCTACAAGCCATACCTTCTTTTTAAAAGAAAAAATAAATGCCATGTTTTAATTTTCTTTTATTTTGGTATTGAAAATGGTTTTCACAATGATTTTTGTGTTGTATCGATATCTTGTGATTGAAATGTGGAAATTTTATGTTTCCTTTATGCATGTTTTATGTGATACGATTATGTTGAGGTTCTTGGGCATTATTATGAAGACGGGTGGTTCCGTGATAAACTAAGGGCGGGTGAGCCCAATATAGCTCTCCAATGGATTGGGTAACATGAAGGAGTGAACCGTTAATGTTTCTCCGAAGAGAATTAGGGAATATACTGTGATGGGTATTCCAAACGTAACCAAGAGGGTTACTCCCTACGTAAGAATGTTATGAATTCCTCGAGTTACCTTTATGTCTTATGATTTCTATGATTTGTTCATGATTTTATAAGGTATGTTAAAGTGCCTATGTATTATGGGTAATGTATGATTTCACTCTTATGTATATATGTACCCATGTTTCCTTTCCATGTTTTTAAAACCCATACTGAGCTTTTTATGCTCATCCCAAGTTTTTTTGAAATGTTTTTCACAGGTCAAGGGAAAGGTACATGATATGATGATAGTGTCAAGGAAGTGTCAAGAAAGAATCCATGTTTATTTTAAATATGATTCCATTGATGGGAATGAAGAATACTATCTTTATGTAACCACTTTGTTTATTTGTGGAATGTAATGCAAGTTTCATGATCTAATTCTCTAAAACTCTAAACCTGAAAAGATCCTCAATGTGTAATCTTGTAATAACTCAAGATTAAGTAAGGTTTATGGCTGGGGCCTTATAGTTGGTATCAGGGGTCGATTTAGATAACTTTAGGAGTTAGAATTCTATTGAATTATTATCCAAAAATATTTTTTTATGGTCAAATTGAAGTGATATAGCATTTGAAGATTACCATGTTGCTTCATCTAAGACATGTTTGTTCAGAATGGTTTTCCGCAGAGGAAACAGGGAAGCAGTGCTAGGAAGGCATACATAAGGAAATAACCTTCCGAATCAGCATCCCGAGATGGTCGGAATTGGAACTGAACAGTTTGTTGCAGTAATGGCGCAGTTGACTCAAGCGACAAATTGTGGTGGTATCCATGCACGAGATCAGCCAGATCAACCGCAGAGGAACATGTCAGTGGTGGAACATTTCATGAGGCAACATCCCCCATCATTCAGAGGATCATCTGACCCTGTGCTAGCTGAAGGGTGGATTAAAGCACTGGAGAAGATTTTCGATGTCATGGGGTGTTCAGTCAATCAAAAGGTTAGTCTTCCTATTTACCGTTTGGAGGGTGAAGCAGATCATTGGTGGTCTATGGTTAAAAATATTAGGGACGCCGATGAGATTGATGCTCTTGACTGGGATGAATTCAAAGGTATGCTTATTGAGAAGTATTTTCCTATGTTTGTTAGAATTAGGTTGTAAAAACAATTCTTTCAATTGAGGCAAGAGGAAGACTCAGTGGCTGCCTATGAAGAAAGATTCACTCGATTGGCAAGGTATGCTCCAAATTTTATCCGAGACCTTGATAGTAAAATCAATCGTTTTTTACTCAGGATTAATGCCAAAATATCGAAGGGCATTAGCTTCTCGTGATTTTAAAAGTTATGAAAATCTTGTTCGATGTGCTGAGAAGGTAAAAATGGAGTTTGTCTATGGCCAAGTGTTCTATAACAACCAACAGAAGAAGAGACCGAGGTGGCAGGAGAAAGGTAAGACTTCTTCAAAAAAGTCTGATGGTAAGAAAACTAAGTTTCCAGTTTGTGATAAATGTGGCAAAAGGCATGCTGGGGAATGTCTTATGAATTCTGGAAAGTGCTACCGATGTGGTAAGATGGGACATAAGGCTCGTGATTGCACTGAAAAGGTTCAAGGTGAAGTTAAGTCCAAATTCTATTTATAGTTAGTGAAATGTTATAAGTGCAATGAGATGGTTCACTATGCAAACAAGTGTCCAAAAAAGAGCTTGAGTGATGGTAAGCAGTTAGACTAAAAGCAGAAAGGGGTGGTGAAATCCTTTGCAACTACATCAGCAGATGTCAGGCCAACAAATGAAGTTGTATCGGGTACTTTGTTTGTTTTTTCAGATTATGTCAGTGTGTTGTTTGATTCGGGGTCTACACATTTTTTCATCTCTGAAACCTTTCCTAGTAAAATGGGAATACCATCTCAAGAAATGACTCCTGAACTTTTGGTAAAAACACCTGGGGGAAATGTTGAGGCAAAAAGAATTTATATGAATCTTCCTATCCTTATCTGTGGAACGAACCTACTTACAAACCTTATTGTTCTACCTCTAGTAGAGTTTGATGTTATACCGGGTATGATTAGATCTCTATTTACTATGCTAAGATTGACTATAGAGCTAAAGAAGTTTCTTTTCAGAAAGACTTTCAGTTTGTTTACAAGAATGAACCCTTACTTTTGATAACATGTCAAGAGGTCGAGAAACTTGTAAAAGATGGAAATGAATGTTACCTTGCACACGTCGTTGAAAATAAAGGAACTATGCAGATTAATGATGTGCCAGTGTTAAATGAGTATCCTGATGTTTTTCTTGATGAGTTGCCTAGAATAATACCAAATCGGGAAGTTGAGTTTACTGTTGACTTAGTTCCTGATGCTAAGCCAATTTCAAAACCTCCTTATCGAATGGCACAAATTGAACATTTAGAGTTGAAGGAGCAATTGCATGATTTATTAGAGAAAGGTTTCATTCGACCTAGCACATCACCATGGGGTGCTCCTGTTTTATTTGTTAAAAATAAAGATGGTTCTATGAGACTTTGCATTGATTATAGAGCCTTGAATAACATCACTGTTAAGAACAAATATCCTTTTCCTCATATCGATGATTTGATTGATCAGCTCCAGGGAGCTCAGTTTTTTTCAAAGATTGACCTGAGATCGGGGTACCATCAGCTAAAGGTAAAGAAGGCAGATATTCTGAAGACCGAGTTCCGTACTAGATATGGCCATTATGAATTTTTAGTAATGCCTTTTGGGCTAACCAATGCACCTGCTGTATTCATGGACTTAATGAATAGAATTTTCCATGAGTTCTTGGATAATTTTGTGGTGGTTTTCATTGATGTTATATTGGTGTTTTCTAAAAGTAAATAGAAGCATGAAAGACATTTAAGGGTTATCTTGCAAACCTTAAAAGAAAAGAAACTGAATGGGAAATTCATCATGTGTGAGTTTTGGTTGCAACAAATTTGTTTCCTTTGTCACATTGTTTCTAAAGATGGAATAACTGTTGATCCTACAAAAACAAAAGTTGTGGAAGAATGGCCAAGTCCCACAAATGTAACCGAGATTCGTAGATTCCTTGGTTTGGTGGGATATTGCCGAAGGTTTGTTAGAAATTTTTCACGGTTATCTAGTTGAATGACTAAGCTAACTCGGAAGGGTGTTAAGTGTATCTGGACAAAAGAATGTGATGATTGTTTTTAGGAATTGAAAAGAAGATTGGTGAATGATCCAGTTTTGTCACTACCTTCCAGGAATGGTGAGTTTCTTATATACAGTGATGCTTCATTAAAAGGACTTGGTTGCGTCCTAATGCAGAATGATCAGGTAATTGCTTATGCTTCACGACATTTGAAAACTCATGAGGTAAATTACCCTACACATGATTTGGAATTAGCCGCTGTTGTTTTTGCTTTAAAAATTTGGAGGCATCATCTGTATGGAGTAAACTGTGAAATATATACCAATCACAAAAGTTTAAAGTATATATTCACTCAGAAAGAGTTAAACATGAGAAAGAGGAGATGACTAGAATTAATCAAGGATTATGATTGTACAATTCATTACCATCCGGGAAAATCAAATAAAGTGGCTGATGCTTTGAGTCGAAAAAGTAATGATTCATTAGAAATGTTGTGTTTGGAACGTGATCCTTTGGTTAAGGATCTGATGAACTTTGGCATAGAAGTTGTTGGTGCAAGAAGTCCTTCTGTTTTGTTTCAGGTATCAGTGAGATCTTCTCTATCAGATAGAATCAAGGAAGCACAGAAGCAAGACAGTGAGTTGCAGAAAAAGGTAGAGCTGGTTTAGAAAGGTAAGTTGCCTGAATTCAACATTGATAATGATTGTGTTTTGAGATTTGGGAAGAGATTGTGTGTGCCTTGTGATTCACAGTTGAAGAGAGAGTTGTTATGTGAAGCTCATAGTTCTCTGTTTTCAGTTCATCCGGGCAGTACTAAAATGTATAGAGATCTGCGGGAGTATTACTGGTGGGATGGAATGAAAAGTCATATTGCTGATTTTGCTGTGAAGTGTTTGACTTGTCAGCAGGTTAAAGTAGAGCAGCAGTTACCGAAAGAGATGCTTCAGCCTTTACCAGTGCCAGAGTGGAAATGGGAGAATATATCCATGGACTTTGTTGTTGGATTACCGAAGACATCTCGAGGTAATAATGCAATCTGGGTTATTGTTGATCGCTTGACCAAATCTGCTCATTTCCTTGCTATACAAGATAATTTCTCTCTTGATCAAAATTCCCGTTTGTATCCTAAAGAGATAGTTAGGTTACATGGATTTCCTCTCTCCATTGTATCGGATCGTGATCCCATGTTTACTTTTAACTTTTGGAAAGGCTTTCAGAAGTAGTTGGGTACTAAATTAAATTTTAGTACAGCTTTTCATCCTCAATCAGATGTGCAGTCATAACGAACAATTCAGAACATGGAGGATATGCTACGAGCTTGTTCTATGGATTATCAGGGAAGTTGGGACCAATATCTTTCAATGGTTGATTTTTCATTTAATAACAGTTTCCATTCTAGTATACAGATGGCACCATTTCAGGAATTATATGGGAAGCGGTGTCGAACTCCAGCATTCTGGGATGAAGTGGGTGAAAGGAAGTTGATGGGACCAGAATTGGTAGAAGAGATGGCAGAAAAAGTTCAGCTGATTCAGAAACACATGAGAATAGCTCAGAGCAGGCAGAAGAGTTATGTGGATAACCAGAGAAAGGATCTATCTTTTGAGGTAGGTGATCATGTTTTTCTCAAGGTTTCTCCTTGGAAAAGTGTGATAAGATTTTGTAAGAAAGGAATGCTAAGTCCAAGGTTCATTAGACCATATGAAATTCTGGAGAGAGTTGGATCAGTTGCATACCGAGTGACTTTACCTCTGAGTTTATCTCAGGTAAACAATGTTTTTCACGTTTCGATGTTGAGAAAGTATATGACAGATCCATCTCATGTTTTGAGTCCAGAGATAGTTCAGCTGGAAGAGAACCTATCTTATAAGGAACAACCGGTCCAGATTCTTGACTACAGGGATCAGGTGTTGCGGAATAAGGTGATTCATCAGGTAAAGGTTTTATGAAAAAACCATATGGTTGAAGAGGCAACATAGGAATATGAAAATTCAATGAGGGATAAGTACCCCCATTTATTTGATAAGTAAATAAATTGCGGGGACGCAATTTTCTAAAGGGGGGAAGGATGTAACATCCCAAGTAAGTAATGAATAATAGATATTTTTATATATGTCTATTAATGAACTAGATAGTGTTTTAGAGGCTTAAAATGGAAATAAATCCAATCTTAAGCATGTAATACAATAATATTTTTAAAAGATTATTTTATTGCCTTTTGATGGCAAACCATTTTTGAATATATCTTTTGACAATTTTATAAACTATGTTTGTCAAAATAAACATATTCTTTATGATTGGGACATCAAAATTTACCTTGTGTGAATTTTTGGTATTTTTCTGACAATGTTCATTTTTTAATGAATAGTGAAAAATACTGCATTTTACATCAAAACTGTTTTTTAATCTAATTTATTTATTTGATTAGATGATTTTTTGAATTGTTTTTGAAGAGAAATTAGAATATATTTTTACCATTTAATCTAATGGTGGTCATTGGAATCAATTTCACTTTGAAATTGGACTTAAACTAGTGTCAATCTTTTGATACTTATTGTTTCATAAAAACACGCTATTTTTCTCTGACAATGGGAATTAATTAATAAATTAATTAATGTGACTTATATGTATTGAATTTTTAAAATAGACTTCATTTTTTAATTCGGAATATCAAATATATCTTAGGGTGAATTTTTGGTAATTTTCTAAAAAACATCAATTTTTGATGAATAGTGAAACCACTAAGTGGTAGTTAAAGAAACTGATTTTACGTTTAAATGAAACTTTGCCACTTCTGTGTTTTTAATTTCAAAATTCCAAAATACATGGTTTCCATTGAAATGTAAAATTTGGTTCAATGAGATTAAAATAATTTTTTTCTGAATAGTAACTTATTAAGTTTTTAATCGCGATTAGTGGTAATTAGGGTAGTTTAAGGTATAAATAATGCATTAATAATATGAAATGATCTAGAAACATGTCCCAACCTTATTGGTTGTGTCATGGCCGACCAAGAAAATTCATGGGTCAACTTTAGGACCCCATGGAGACACTTTGGTTGGGAAATGACATAAATAACTTTTTATTAAATGTAAAAGTAACAATAACACAAACATAATATGTTTTACGAAAAAAATTTTACATGGGGTTATAAAGATCATATTTTTGATTATAAATAGTCATTGTAAAGCTAATAATATTTCATACATCATAGTATTTTTTTATAATTTTTAGACTTTAAATAAATTAAATTATTTATGACATCATGATGATGCAGCGATGACCTCACTATTTAATGATTTAAATAAAATGGAAAGATAATGAAAAATCTAAAACATACACATGGCCAAAACCAATTGGATGATTGGATTTAGAATCCTTATCACCTTATACATGAATTATAGAAATTTGGGACATTTTTAATCCGAAAATCTTTTTAAAATAAAGTAACTTATCTTTACATTCCAAAAGTGCCCCTCCTCTCCTCTTATAAAAGGCCCCCACCTCTACCTCATTTCACACACTCCTCAAGCCTTTGGCTCGGAAAAACCCTGTCCATTTACTCTCTACACATCCCTATCCTCATCCTAGAGGATTACCTTTGGGCATAATCCTTTCAAAGGAAGCATTTACGCTCAAATCAAAAGGAGTTACACTTTTAAAGGTAATTCTTTCTCTAATGTTCATTTGTTTTATTTTTCTCCTCCAACCCCCTAAACTCTTTTTATTTACTTATTTTGTAACAAAACCGGTATCTTAAATATTCTAGGATGTTGTTATAAGATTTATTAGAGCTACACTCTCACAAAACTACATCAAATTGTTAAAGAACATACGGTTTCTGTTGATGGAGAAATTCTGCCTCCCGAAACTATGATTGTTCAATACTCATTTAACACCTTCAAAGGTGGCCATTATGGTGTCACTATTTTTATATATGATATATGATATGTTAGTGTTTTCCTTAAGCTTATGTTTTTTTCATTTTGGGCATACCTTTATGGTTTCCATTATGGGTAAACACGATATCTTCATTTTAGGAAGTGCAGACTACCACCCCTGAAAGTGATTTGATTCGTTAATACCATAAGTGGGATGTGTAAAAGATAAAGTTAATGATATTATATATGTTATTATACTGGAATTATAATATACTCTTATATCATTATGATTCCATTCCAGAAAATATGAAATTGAAATGGAAGTAGTGTTCATGCGTACGTACGGCTTACCGTCTCCATGAACGGTGCATTTCATTTCTTACCTCTAAATGTGATGTAATATTATAAATACATGTATATGATGAATATATATGATATATATGTTATCAAAATAATTAATATCATTCTGGATATAATGAAACTTTGACCAAATTAACAACATGTAAGTGTAAGAAGTCTATTTTTGACTTAAGAACCAAATACCGACAAAATGATCATTATTAACTTAAATGATTACATGATGTTCATAACATGGTATAAAAGGAATAATAAACTTGAAAAAGGTTCTTAAGAAAGTAGAGATTAACTCAAGTTTATTATTCAGGAGATTAAAGAACGGTCGGGTCAAGTCGGATACGAGGTATGGGACTTCGTCTCAATCTCCTTTCATTGAGGCATATTTTTTTTATACACAACCTTCTTTTATATGGTGTAAAAACCCCTTTGACTTTTATGTTTATTCAAAACGAATATTTTTTATATGAAGCATTTACTAAACTTAAAAAGGGATTTTTTTTTCGTACGTAAGTTGCGACAACGACTTCTCCGCCGTCGTGACCGTTATTTGAGTTTCGGCATCCTCTACAAGCCATTCCTTCTTTTTAAAAGAAAAAATAAATGCCATGTTTTAATTTTCTTTTATTTTGGTATTGAAAATGGTTTTCACAATGATTTTTGTGTTGTATCGATATCTTGTGATTGAAATGTGGAAATTTTATGTTTCCTTTATGCATGTTTTATGTGATACGATTATGTTGAGGTTCTTGGGCATTATTATGAAGACGGGTGGATCCGTGATAAACTAAGGGCGGGTGAGCCCAATATAGCTCTCCAATGGATTGGGTAAAATGAAGGTGTGAACCGTTAATGTTTCTCTGAAGAGAATTAGGGAATATACTGTGATGGGTATTCCAAACGTAACCAAGAGGGTTACTCCCTACGTAAGAATGTTATGAATGTCTCAAGTTACCTTTATGTCTTATGATTTCTATGATTTGTTCATGATTTTATGAGGTATGTTAAATTTCCTATGTTTTATGGGTAAACTATGATTTCACTCTTATGTATATATGTACCCATGTTTCCTTTCCATGTTTTTATAACCCATACTGAGATTTTTATGCTCATCCAAAGTTTTTTTGAAATGTTTTTCACAGGTCAAGGGAAAGGTACATGATATGATGATAGTGTCAAGGAAGTGTCAAGAAAGAATCCATGTTTAATTTAAAAATATGTTTCCATTGATGGGAATGAATAATACTATCTTTATGTAACCACTTTGTTTATATGTGGAATGTAATGCAAGTTTCATGATCTAATTTTCTAAAACTATAAACCTAAAAAGATCCTCAATGTGTAATCTTGTAATAACTCAAGATTAAGTAAGGTTTAAGGATGGGGCCTTATACATATATATTATTATATAAGTCTTCTTGCCAAACCTTATATTGTTAGGAATAGAATATAAATTAGTAATATAATATTTGTTTTAAAAACTCTTTTATGTCAATTTTGACACTCTTTTGTATTTTTTTTGTAAAATTCATAACAGAATTATTAATTCAAAACAAAATTCATCTAACTAACTCAAATATATTATATTAAACTAGATAACTAGTGAAAATATGAAAAAGTATAAAGTTATATTTATTTTGGTAATTATAACATAAATTATGTTAATATTTCATTAGTAAGGTAATTACACCATCATCATTGTGTCATAAATAACGTAAATTACATAATGTCTAAAAATTATAAATAAAATATTATTATTTAGGAACTCACTTTATATTTCTCTTGAATATTTATAGTCCAATTTATATTATGTATAACTCTATATTAAATTTTTTTTAGTTATTAACCATTGATTTTAACTCTTTTAACTCTTCTTGGAATTAAATAATAATAAATGTACTAATCTAATACAAGTGGACCTAAAGGATCATATTTTATTCATAAGGTTGTTTTTTCCTAATTACAGTCATCCAATAGAATTATTAAATCCGTTAGTGTAATAATAATATCATTTTTACCCTTAATTACCAGATTTTATTTTAACCGTTGTAAATAAAAGTAAAAAATTACTATTTATCAAAAATTATTTTTATCATATTGAACCACATTTTACTTACTAATATCAACCGTGTGTATCATATTTTTGAAATTACACTCACATAAGTAGTAAAAATATGTTTTATGTAAATTTAAAAATCCTACTAGGTGGTGGGTACAAGACGGTGAAAAGTTCATAAAAATTTTTATATATAAAAAATTTATATAAAATACTCAAATGAATTACATTGAACTTATATAGGGATTATGTATCAATTTTTACCTAAAATAAATTTAAACAAAATAAATAATTATTTAAATAAAAATTTGGTTTTAAACTATAACTCAGTGTTTTTCAATATTAATCGACAACTAAAAGATTTCATAAAAATACCAAAAGTTCACCATAGGCTAATTTTGATATTTAGAATCAAAAAATGAAGTCCAATTTGAAAGATAAAATTTATAATATTTTAAAAAGTGGGTATTACTATTCATAATGGCTAGTTTATATAATATTTTAAAAACATATAATTGTTTAGTGAAACCCGGTATTGCGTACTACACACGCTATTGAGGAAGGTCGCGATTTTGATTAATTCAAGCCATGTTAGGGCTGCATGTAGTGCAAGATACATTTTATGTTGTGTATAAAATAATCAAAACTTATTTCATTTATTAATTAAACAAAATCTATACTTAATGTTGCATAGAAAAATTTCTACAAAATGAACTTGAAAGTGTGTAACATGAGCCAAGAATAGAGTTGTGTATACTACTTGCTAATACGTTGTTGCATGTAGTACAAGATAATCTTGGTGTAGTGTAAAATAGAAGACATCAAATAAATTAAAAAGAATATATCTCAAAAATTCACTAGGTGTAACATTCTACCCCCCTTAAAATTAATTTCTCCATCGAATTTCATCAGGGTTATATATCGATTCCTACTTGAAAGTTTCATACATAGAAACCCACATCTTATAAAATAATACTAAAACATAATTTTCAAATTTGATTTTTGTAACATAACGGTTACCCAAATTAACTCATCACTAGGTTTCTACATAAAATAACATAGGTGAAATATTGATATGGAAGAGATATCAAACCATCATGTTTGGATGAAGAGTGGTAGAGAACTTTTCTATTAAAAATCCAATAATCACAAAGCCATAACTTTGTGATATTCTATGGCACCATCTGATTCATCATATATGAGGGCACTAGGACAATTATTTTGGTTTTCAAGATCATTTCCCTAATGTTTAATTTTTTTTAATTAAAAGAAATACTTACATGATTTTGGTATAATCTGACTGTTGTTTGGGGATTGAACAATCTCCACTTCATATCTTAAAGAATTGAAGTTGAATTGATCTTCGGTGAAGTGTTATTAGATCTTGCAGTAGAATGATAGGCCATTCCATCTGTCTCAAACATATGGTTATAAAATGTTATATACATAAGTCTATCTATAGTGAGATTAATCGTGAATGGTTCCTAATCGTATATGGATCATAAAATGGACTTATAATTCATCTAGAATAACTCATAATAAAATAAAACTATTTTCTACTAACCAGGGACTTCATTTAGGCCAGTGGTAGGTGATAAAGGCCTGTCGCACTTTGGTTGTGGGTTTGATTCCCGCAACCTGGTCCGACGTGATGGGTTGTCACCCATCCTATAGGTAGTCCCTTTTTCTAAAACTACATTATTATAACATTCCTTCAATAATGTTGAAAAAAGTTCTAGCATTAAAAAATACTATCATATGTCCAACTTAATTCATTCCAATATTTAGGCTTATCCAAATTACTTTGGTCTAAGATAATAGTATAAAGAAAATGATTACATGAAAAGTCACTTAACAATCACATGAATAACTTCATTTATCCCCCATATATCAAAAGATATATCTTGTTAGTCCCATTCCAAACATTTGAATACCATAATCATGTATTCTTTTGAAACATGAATTACCATAGAACCTTAGTGAAAACATGAATTTTGTCAAAAGTTAACGCATTCCATATACCAATATCCCAAAATTTCTATATACTCAAACCATGATATCACTTTTCCCTTATATCAGTCATGAGATCATGAATACAATCAAACATTTCATTTTCTCATTATCCCTTCATTATGTGCATATCATCAACTTTCCAATAATATTTGAATCACATTTCATGGTTACTGGTACCATTCAATTATTGAAAACCAATACATATATATTCCAAAATTTAACAATTCTATAAATGAGATTCCATGATACTATTTTTAATTCCCATTACATAAACACTTAATCATTCCAAAAAATCATTTTCATACTCAACATCATGAATAGTGATCTTACGTGACGTCCCTTTTTTCCTTTTCCATAAGAGGTGTCTCATGTATATCATCATTAACCCTTGTATTAGGGCATTGATTATAATAATTCCCCATTTCATTTCACTTGAAGCATTGAAGTGTTAGTGGAGCGTTCTCTATTGTATTTTCTCTATTCATGTCATTAGAAACCTTTTTACCATTACTTTGGCACTCATCTTCTCGATGACCCAATTTTCCACACTTGAATCATTTTCTAGTACCCTTTAGACAATATCCACCATGATTCCTTCCACACTTTGAGCATAAAGAAACATTCTCTTTATTATCACCATTGTTCTAGGATTTTTCATTGACATACATGAATCATTTTTTGTCAAAACCACGTGATGGATATATAACAACAACTTCTAGTTCTACCTTGATAGCACAACGCACAATTTCTTCATTGCTACTGAAGTCTCTTATTGCTAATTCCCTTTGATGAATTGGTTTTAAGCCACTAATGAATCGATAAACTTTACTTTCAGGTTGGATGATAAAGCCAGATTCATACCTTGCAAGCCTTGTAAAATTGTCCTCTTATATACCAACAAATTCAACATCCTTTTACATAAGATCAAGGAACTCCTTTTCCATTTTTGTTCTAAGAATACGAGGGAAGTACATATTGAAAAATAAGTTCTTTAATTCGTCGAATTCCGTGGATCAATTTCACCTTGGGGCCTTGTATTATTAATTAGAGTCCACCACTGGCCTTCTTCACCATCTAGACTATAAATATCCAGAATGACTTCTTCATGTTCTGAACATCAAAGTATATAAAATATCTTTTCACTGGTAATGATCCATTGTTCAGTATCAAGTGGATCAAAAGTCACACTGAATCAAGGTGGACGTTGCCGCATGAAAGACTCAAAAGAATATTGTTCCCTTATATTCTCTTTTAGATATCCAGAATGATTCATGGCTTGTGTAAGTATAGAAATAATATTTTTCACTCCATCTCCCATAATAATGGTTCATTCAGGAGGATAATCACTGCATTTCCCATTACATTGATCAAAACGGTTCCTTCATGTTCTAGCTATCGTTTAAAACCCAAAATGAATAGTATAGATGAAAAAAATCATTCTAGGAAAACAACATAATAATGGGGATTACCTTCAACACATAACATATCAGGTTTAATTATAATATCGTTAACATAATTCTAGGACTATAAAGTGTACTTATACTTATCCTTAGGGGCATCCCTAGACATACCATAGATATATATCTATGGATTTCACTAATGTTTTCGAAAACTAGTTTCCAAAGGAAAACTAAACCTTTTCTCTGATACCAACTGTAGAGACACAAATGTGACTTATATAGAAATTACATTACTTTTTCAGAATACATAATACATTACATAAACAGATGCCCAACGACCGTATTAGTTTATGGTCTTTGGAAACTCAGAACATAATCTTCTAATCATGGTTAAAGATCATAAACACCTCCCATAATGATCTTCTACTTTGGGTTTTCTTCCCTAAAACCATTCATTATATCCTGGGGAAAATAAAACATAAAAAGGGTAAGATCCAATTCATAGTAATGGTAATAATGGAGAAAATAAAACAACCCACATACATTTTAACTTAAAAGAATTAACATAAAGTTAAAACATCAAAATCTTGTGAAATGACATTAAACATGGTAGTACGTAAGGTATAGATCATAATAGAACAGAAATCATTATAAAATAGCATGGAAATAAGACATGTTATTATGTAAAACCATTAATCACATGATATGATTTCTATAGTAGCCATGGAATTGCTTCCAAGACCATCTTAGTGGACAAAGTCCATTAATGAATCGAGTTCACTCCTCGTTCCAGTCCTGTATCACTGAACCAGATTAACTTTCCATTCCAGAACCGTCTATCTCATGAGATATAAATCATTACCCAATGAATTGGATGTAGATATATGTCCTACCCATCTCATAATTATATCATTCTTATGTGTTCCAGAACATAAACATAAATCATTCATCATAACCTAAAGAATAAAATGGGTTTCATAAACATCATCCCATCATAACATAATCAATATAAAACAAATGTATATCATTTTACCATAAGAAAATTAAATCCATGTGAATCATAGATACATTAAACATGAAACATACAAATATGAAATAATTTCATCTTAGATGCAAAATGGTTTTAATAATACAGTAGAAATGAATTCTCGAAGAAAATATCATTTCTTTTTTAAAATCATTTTATTTTAAAAAAATTCCTTTCAATTTTAAATGAAAAGGATTTTGTTGAAAATAGTCAGGAAATCTTGTAGAGTAAGATTCATGAAAATAATTGGTTATGAGACCATAAAAATTCATTCAGGCCGTATAAGTTTAAAACATTCTTCTTATACTTTTTCCAGAAAAGTCAAGAAGTGCCTTTTATGGTAATCAAAAGAATGATTCCTTCCATAACACAATGTAAAAGTCAACTAGGGGTAAACATGACTTTAAAAACACATGGATGAATTTTAAACACCTTATGAAATAAAATTTATGGACATGGATGTAAAATATAACCCTAGAAAATACTAACGTATAATAAATCTCGGATAAAAATGAGATTTTCAAAATTATTCCTTATCTTATGTCCAATTTATACCGTATGTGTCTAAGACTCCTGTATAGTGGGTTTAAACATATTATTAACTTGTAAAAGAACCATAATAATATTTATGATATAATATATAGTTCAATTATGACTTTATATTACCAATTCTTTTGTCAATTACATGTTAAAGTAGTGTTTTGGGTAAAATTGTTTCATTTTTCATATGTGTTTGGACATGTTGTTCATGATATTATTATTACATATATCATGATTTACATACTTATTAAATGTAAAACATGATTGATATATCATATATATTATATATATATATATAACTATATATAATAGATTGATAAATGAAATGAAACACACATTTCATGGAGACGGTTGGTCTTATGTACTCTTGAACACGGTTTTCCTTTTCTTATTGACTTGAATAGAAGTATGTAGATGACATAAATATATATATACATAAATACAGTAGCATTATTATTTCATATATATCATTATTATTCTTTATATATACTTTATAATAATTCTTGAATGGTTAATATGGAGAATGAATCTCATTGTATTGTGGAGACGGTAATACATACGTACGCATGAGCGATGATATCATTCCCATAATTATTGAATGGAATTGGAGTAGATGATATAATATCTCAGAATTATTATGATGTTATAATAACCATATATAGTTATTCATTACACCATTATACCCATCCAGGTACGTTGGTGGTGGAAAAATAGATTACGCAAAGTCCTGGAGACGATATTCCGTATGTACGCAAGCGCGATGATTTCATTTTATGTAGAATGGATAGAAGGGGAAATGGGGTTGTTTCATATTTATAATAACATATCAGTATATTATTTATACTTATTTCATTACTTTATAAAGACAAAACTAACTAATATGAAGTAGAATAATAAAGAAACTTGAAGGATTCGGTAGAAAAGATTACCTTTTCTTTGGCACGCCTCCTCTTAACATCCGCTTAGGGAACTAAAGATGGTCTTTGTAGAATACAAATACCTCTAGTAGGTTCACATGGAAGTGGAGAAGTTAAATTGGTAGGTTTTGGCCGAGATTTAAGGATCAAATTTGTGTGAAGATGAGAGGGAGGAGGTTCCCTTTTATAAGGGGGGAGAGGGGCACCTTAGGAAAAAATTAAAATATTATTTTATAATAAAGTCATATTCTGTTTATAATTCATCAAAAGTGGATTATTTAAAATCTAGGTTGGGTATGGGCCGACATAATCTCAAAAAATGCGTTTTAGAGACGATTAGGATACCATTTTATCCTTATCATTTAGATTTACCTCTATGTTAAATAATTTAAATTTTACAGTGTCTTCTTGTATTCTTACACTACGTGTGGAATAAACATAATATAAACTTCCAATTGAACACAAATTTGTTAATTAATGTCATATATATTATTATATAAGTATTTTGGCCTAACAGTATGTTTTTAGGAATATAATAACAATTAATAATATAATATTTGTTTTAAAAACTTATATAGGTCAATTATGAAACTATTTGGTATTTTGTTTTTTTTATTTCATAATAGCATTATTACTTTGAAAATAAATCATATAACTAACCCAAATATTTTATATTATCCTAGAAAATCTTTATAATGCATAAAAAGTCTCAAATTACATTTATTTGGGTATTTATAACATCAAATATGTTAATATTTCATTAATATGGTAATTACTTCATCATCATTGTGTCATAAATAATGTAATTTATTTAATGTCTAAAAATTAAAAATAAATTATTATTATGTAGGAAATATTTTTATCTTTCTAGTGAATATTTAGAGTAAAATTTATCTTATGTTTAACTCTATATTAAAAATGTTTTAATTATTAAAATTTGATATAACTCTTTTAACTATTCGTCGAATTAAATAATAATAAATGTCCTAATCTAATCCAATTTGACCTAAATGGTCATATTTTACTTATAAGGTTTTATTTAGAATTAAAAATATCCAATATAATTAGGACATGTTTTATGGTAATAATAATATCATTTTTACCCTTAATTACCATATTTACTTTTAACCATGGTAAATAAAAGTAAAATTTTTACTATTTATCAAACAATAATTTTATCTTATTAAACCACATATTATCTACTAACATCAATCATGTCTCTATTATTTTTGAAATTCCGCTCATAGAAATGGTAAAATTATGTTTTATGTAAATTTGAAAGTTTTTCTAGGTGGTGGGTAAAAGACAGTGAAAAGTTAAATACAATTTATTTATATTTAAAATTTATATAAAATGACTCAAATGAATTACATTGATCATATATAGGTATTATGTATACATTTTTATAGAAAATAAATTTATATAAAATAAATAATTATTTAAATTAAAATTTGGTTTTAAACTATAAGTAAGTGTTTTTCACTATTCATCAAAATTTTAAATTTTTCAGAAAAATACCAAAAATTTACCCTAGGCTAATTTCGATATTCAGAATCCAAAAATGAAGTCCATATTGAATGATAAAATTTATAAAACTTCAAAAATAACGTATTACTATACATAACAGTATGTTTATATAATATTTTAATAACATATTGTTGTTTAGTGAAACATGGTATTGCGTAATACACAGGTGATCAAGGAAGGTTGCGATTGCATTTAATGCATGACAAGTCAGGGTTGCGTGTTGTGCAATCTCCATTTGGTATTGTGTATAACATAATCAAAATTTATTTCATTTAAACATTAATCAAAATCTATACTTAATGTTTCTCTAAATAATTTCCAAAAAATGAACTTGAAATTGTGTGTAACACGAGCCAAGAATAGTGTTGCATATACTGCAAAAAAAATACGGTGTTGTGTATAGTACAATCTAATCTTGGTTTAGTTTACAATAGATGTCATTAAAGTAATTAAAAATAATATATCTCATAAAATCTTGTGTTGTTACAGGCTTCCTCTATAAAGTACATCCTCATCTATATAGATCATGATTTATACCCTCTTAGTCATTATATTAACATTTCTATGTTTTTATATATATTTTTAAACCTACTAAATATAATGTAGTTTTTTTATTGGATAGAACATAAATTCTAAAAGATTAGTTTTGCGTTAGTTAAAAATATTTTGCAATACCATCAATTCTAAATATTTAGAAAAAATTTTGTATAGATTAATTTAGCAGGATTTGTAAAAGTAAAAAAATAATTAAAAATACAAAAAAATTAAAATTTTCATTCCTTAGTCATTTGTGGGTATGAAACAATTGTATTTTATTTCATAAAAACATTAAATCATTTTTTATTTTTTTATTTAATAAAATACAAGAATTATTATTTGGTAATAAAAATCCTTTATATACTAATTTAGTTTTAGGATGTGAAACATTTCCTACAATTTTCCATGTTTTAAGCTCGAAAAATGATTTTTTTAAGTCAACACATGAATTACATTTTATTTATCCTCTGAATATGTTCAAATATAACAGTTTTTTCATAGATTGTGTGATTCTGATTGTTTTTTGAGATCTTTTATGTTTCTATTTTATATTTTGACCGACTTAAAAACAATTTCATAGAGTACTAAAATTTTAAGAAAATTTATTATATAATCTATTTGAACATTAACTGATGTTCCATAAAAACCCATATAATCATAATAAAGAATATTATATGAAAATTCATTATATATCATAATAAATGACACCCCCAAAACCTAATGGTTTACTATCATTTGTAATAAGTTATGTAGTCACCTTACATTATAACAACATCAATATAGAAAACGAATAGTATTATCAAGTGATATATATTTAGACATATCACAAAAAATATTAACCATCCTAATCAAATAAATTAAATCATTAAAAAGGGTGAGACCATATTCCGAATAATGTTAAAAAATAAAATAAAATCAAATATTATATGAGATCATCATATTATATTTGGGAATGAGATGATAATAATGACCCATAAATATAATATATGAGTACCTTAGACACCGAACTATAATAACCCAGAGTCGGATTATACATTATTACATTATCATATGATACTGTAGAGATCATACTAACAGATAAATAAGTTTTTTTGTCTCGAATAAAAAATTATATAAATTATTCATATAATACATTATAAATTTAAAATATATAGAATATGATATATTATCCCCTTATTGATACTATACATAATATCGATCTCTATATATAGTGTCAAGGAAGAATAATAAAGGGTCTCATCAGATGCTCTGTTAGGGTTATGTACAATAAAATAATTTACCATTAAATGATGTAAAAATAATATAGTACTATAAATAATTGGAAATAAACATGCCATAACTAATTACATGAACATGAAAAAGGTATAGATGAATAATATCATATCAGTAAACTCATGGATAATAAAATATGAATTCACAATTAATTAATGGATTGATATTGGACTTCTTGACCTCAGACATCAAGATATACATATGGTCAAATCCCTGAACCAATATTGTTTGATCAATGGTTATGTATAAATAAAAACCCCATTTTTTAGGTTTATCCAACTTGTTTGTCTCAGGAAATGTATCAATGCATCAACTGGCTAGATTTTTTTCTAACGCATCACTACATTCCCAAAATATTCCTTAGATATTTAATGATAAATATAATTTATAACCAAGAGTCTTTAATAACTAATATCAATATTGAATAATATATATTTAATAAAAAAATTACATTGTCAATAGTAATTCACCATTTGTATAAATGGTTTTCGATTTAATATATATTCATACACATGGTTAAAATAATATATATATTTATGATGAAAGCAATTATCAATGATCAAAATAATGTGAATATTTAAATGTAATTTTAATCAAAAAATGATAAGAGATTATGGACAACTTTTATGTCTTCCTATCTATTATTATTAATATTATAAGGCCCTTTAGAGAAATAAGGTGAATATACATAAAATATTAAAAATATTTCACTAATTTTTATTATTTAATAAATTATTGAAACATATATATGAATCTAACTATCCAAAAATTTTATAATGATGTGAAAATTAGATTATTCACTATAAATTAAAATAATAAATTCATTTTGAATTTTTATGAGTAATAATGAAAATAATCCTTTTGAGAAAAATTATAATGATTCATTTTAGACTTTGAATAAATTAAAACTATAACATAATATGGAAATGGAATATCATTTGTATAAATAAAATCTAATTTCATAAAATAATTTTAGAAAATATGGACATTAATAATAAACATACCAGATGAAATATAGAGATAAAATTTTTATTTTGTTTATGAATTTAATTTAATTAATTTATGATTCATGCATATGATTATATTTAATAAAAATTGTTCATTATATATATATATATATATTATTAATGATATGGAGTTTATGAATTGTTAATTATAATATTCATTCAATGATAACATGAGAAATCCCAAAAATTGAGATTGTTAAAAAATTATTCCAATTTTGTAACATTTAAATTGAAAGCGATAAAATAAATAAACATGAATTGAAAATTTAAAAATCCTAAATAAATTTATATTCATCTTCAATATAAAAACGTGGTACCTTATACATCATATAAAAATAAATAATTTCAAAATTTAGAATAAATCATAATGATATGAAATTATGATAAAACATCATAAATCATGTTTCACCTATCGCGTATGTGTGTTTAACCAACTATATAATAAATATATATTTATTTTTATTATATGGAATAAAAATATTCATATTTATAATACCATAAATGAAAAATATAAGACATATTATCTCCCATTTGACAACAATCAATTATTATTATCATTATTTCATGTGACAGTTACTTAATTTTTCATGAATGTTTGGTTAGATAATTTGTTTTAATGCCTTCTTGATAAGGTTTCCATAAAATAGATAATCTTATTATAATTATTATTTTTATAAATTTTTTGTGTCATATGTTGATGTTAGAGGTAGAAAAGTGAGTTATACCATTCAGCCACATGGTTGACTATACGTATGCATAGATCTTTTTTTGAAATTTTTGATGGACGAAATAAGTTAAAAGGTAAATAATAACACATCATAATAGATTTATTACTATATTATATATGTCATATATTTTCATTAAATATATCTTTATTGTTATCCTTTTAATTCGTAAAGGAATAATGTATCACATCTTTTCGTGGTGGAGTTGGTCCACATATATGCACGAGCAAAGTTTTGATTTTTCATTTGATTCGAAGGTAAGTATGTAGATATTATATTATAATTAAAACATAATAATTATGTAATATATATCATATAAATCCATTATTTCAATCCCTATACCCACCCATGTAATATGATGATCTAAAATGAATAAAACTACATTGTGGAGATGATAATATTTATGTATGTACGAGCAATATTTTCCCTTTCTTTGAGATATACAAGTTGTTGTAAAGGTTTTAAAGTAATCACAATTAAATGAAATTAAACTATTGACAATATAGTAATTATTTTAGGATCTTATTATCATATTTAGGTGAATATAAATGAATAATAAATGTGAAATCATTGATAAAGATGATTACACCTTCTTCAGTATACTTCCTTCATATTCCTACTCATGTACCCATGGAATAAAATTTTTATAAGAAAAATACCTATAATTTTTGGATATGTAATTGTAGTGGATAATTTTTCATTAGATTTTTTGCTATTTTGATCAATGTTGTGTCATGAAAACAAATATTGGATGTCTTTCTTTATTTGAGGAGATGGTCACTTTTTGAAATTTCTAAAAGATTATAATATATATGTAAATAAATTTTATAAAATGGTTCATTAATGAAATATATTTGAATAAAATGGGGTTATTCTCTTAAACTAACAATAAATTAATATTTTAGTATCATTATCAGTCATTTTAAAATATATCATTTGGATTAACCTCCAAAAAGATTTATATTTCATTTTAAGGCCACTATTTTTCATTAGAAGGCCATATATTTTACCATTTCCTCATTAAAATTTTAATTATTTTTAAATAATATAATTATAAAATGTTTTCATTAAATGTAATCAATTTCATTTGTGACATTATTCATGTAATTGGAAATTTACACACTATGATAAATATAAGAGTCTAATATAATCAATTAAAAACGTTGTGATATGATATTTTCACCAATCAAATACATGTAATACAATAAAAATTACCAATTGTATGATATTTAATATTTTTAAAATAATTAATTTTTATAATATTAATTGAATATATGTTGTTCTATCACCGAAATAGAATTTAATGTAAATATTTAATTATTAAAAATTTAAAAAATTATATGATAAAAAAATTATATTTCATTACAATTAACATTAAAAAAACAAACACTAACATTATTATCCAATTAAAAATTACTATAAATATCAGTGTCAACCATGGGAAATTTTATATCAATTCTACTCATATCATAATATAATGATCAATATCAATGAAAAATAGCACCTTGTGGCTATTTTTTTAAGACATTGATTGAAATGGAAAAAATACATTAATCCAAAAGGATAAATGAAAGTTTTAGAGAAGTTATATGGAAATATAAATATTTTTTAACCATGTTTCAACCAATTACACATACCTATGTGAAAAATACCCACCAAAGTTACTATTTAAGACGACTTAATAAAAAAATAGAATTATTTAACAAATTCAAAAATATTGATTCCAAATAATAAAAAAGCTCAAAAAAATTAAATTCATATTTATGAATGAAATTTAATTATGTAAAAATACAATGATAATCTCATTTTCAAAAACATATTTCATAATGTTAAAAAATAAATAATTAAGAAAGCTCAGTATAATGTTCATTCAGATGTAATTAATTATTCTTAGTATAAATAATATTGGGTTTTTTAATTTTTTTAATTAAATAACAATAATAACATGGGTTTTTTAATAATATGAAATGAACATTTAATAAAAAATGTCTTTTTACTATTCAGTAAAAAATATATCTTTTTTAATAAAACTCAAATTATAAACTTAAGATAATATTGACATGATGAATTTGAAAAAATGATATAATTGTTACCTATTAATATAGAAGTAGTATTTCATTGTACATTGCATTTTTAATTCATATAATGAAAGCTATTAAAAATGTAATGTAATGCGTAACATATAATATAATATTGGCATGTTTAGTTAGACCTCGATTATAAGTGATTAGGTATAAACATTTCACCACTTAAATAAAATAACTAATTATTCATCTACCTCATCACATCCTTATGATCATTGGTTTAATTTTAATTTATTATGTTCTCTAAAAATATAACTAGCTGAGTATTCTAGTATCACAATACATTATCTCTACGATCAAGAATATCAATGTGATTTTCATCATAAAACATAAATTTCATCAACATAATGAAATTTGATTTATATTAATGTGATGGAATAGATATATAAATGGTAATTTGTGTTATATGGAACCCATCAAGAACATGAGGGTGATTCATTAGAAGCATAATGATAACAGAAACCATCTTGACATGAAAAAGAATTTTGAAAGGACTAATATATATATATCATAGATTAACTTTATTTCCAAATCATATAACCGTTTTATATTGATATATCCAGATGAATACATTGTTGATATTAAAAATAACATTTCATCAACTCGATACATCCCTTATGTGTCATAGAATGGTTCAACACATCTCCACTCTTTCCATAGCTCCACCAGACTCTAATAATATATTTTTATCCAAAATCATCTTTAAATGTTGGAGTTTTGAACTTATTTTCATATATGGATATATATGGGCATGTCTAAATACGTGACTGAGATATATTATTTAAACAAATTATAACAAAATATATCATTTATTCCACCAACCTCTGAGAACCGTATGGAAATCATAAAAGTTTCTTTCATGGGTGTTAATATACATCTAAGACTTACTATCTATATGAGGAAGGTAAGAATCATTAAATGTTAATTCAATATCAATAACAAACATGAGGATTCACCAGAACATCGAAATAAACACTAAAACCCAATAAGATATAATTTTGGGTGGTTCTCAATGAAATCTCTCAAAATTATTGAAGTGATATTTAGTAATATAATAAATATATAATTTTTATCTAGTAGAGATAAAATAAAATAATTTGGTAATGTGATCAATTTCAATAAAAATTGTATTGTCCCGTTTAAATTTTTTTGGAGTATAATTATACAATTAACAATAATTTCTACCACTAGAATTCTTATATTGGGATTGGTTATAATATCCCCTTAAAAATCTATATCTCAAACATTACCCATCGACACACCAGGTAACATGATATGCACTTAGTAATAAACATTTTTTTATGTATGGGAAAAAAAATTATTTTAGTTCTCTATAGGTATTTTTACATCATTGATTAATGGAGAATGATTAATTATAAGTTTCACCTAGTAACACCATCATAATCCATGTTGATGTTAGGAAAAATAATCTTTTCTTTATCATTATCATTCTAGCATAATCATGTTTGATATTTGGAACATAACTCACCATCATTTATATTTCCATGTCTTCTATTTCCCTCCTCTTAATCCTCCCCTTGATGCATGGTTGATCATTTTTCTAGAATAAATAAGAGCGTTCTACATTAATCAACATATAAAAATCAATTTTAGTAGAATATATAAATATTTTATGGATTTATATCATAATCATGGAAATTGTAGCATGATATTTATGGCACATAACACCATTTAACATGTTTTCCTTCTAATGGTTGTAATAAATTAAGTAGTGATAATCATTATTCATCTCCAACAATCTTATTTTGTGTATATTAAATTACTTATGAGTGAATATAAAGTCAATAATGTTATTATTAGTATATATATCACAAACTCCACTAATAAAATACTTCATATATATCATTAATGAAACAATCATATCTTCCAAATCAAAATCATGAGTTGGTTAATTTTGTTAAACATTGTCAACTATAGGAAGAAAAAATTTGTCATCATATTATTTTGTTTGATGATTCATCATTGTTCCTTCATTGATTCCAAACTATATATCTCAATCCATTCCCTGCATCATAGTACTATAAACAAATTCATCTAGAAACATCAACACATAGGTTATTTAAAATTATCCTCACATTCATCCATCCAAAGGAACATAAACCCTTACGAGTCATTTTTTTTAGAGTATTAGTTTGTTGAATGAAATATCTTATAAATCATCTGTAGAATGCCGGAAAACTTGGAAAAATGGGCTATCATTTCTTATGGTTGGTCTACCACATTTATCTATAACATTCATCTTGGAATAATCCACCAAGAGTTTATTTTGTAAATCCATAAATATTTAATTATAATTGGTAAGTCCTGATGGAATTATTATAAATTCATAATGTTCATTCCGAATAAGAAATATTTTTCAGTTATATCCTCCATCTCGGCCATAGGTTTATTATATCCTCGTATAAGATCAGCCTTAGAAAAAAAATTATTTTTTCATAATAAAATAAATTTCTTTGAAAACAAATTTTTCAGGATACTTTTTCTTCAATGTTAATTTTTTATATTCTGTGATGAAAATAAATATTTACCTGTTAACATTATTAATAAAATGAACTATTAATCCCTATGGTAATGCAATGGGATTAATTAAAAATTATCAATATTATCAAAGAGTTTTTTATCCAATTAATAAACCTCACTCAGGTTCATTATATATGGGCTATTTGAAATTTTTTATAGGAAGGTATTTTTTTTATTGAGAAATTCACTTCATGATTCAGGGGATGACTTGGAAATAATTCTAGAAAGGCATTTATAAACTAAAATAAAATTTCCTTTTCCAAAATATTAACTTTATCCCTACCCATTTGAGATAAATTACCATCATGAAAAGTTTATAGTGTACTAATGATTAAAGATGTTCCCATTTGGAGATCAATTTCCACATTTAACTAAACAGCATAATTGGTTGATTTATAATACAAAATAATACATCACTTAATAAAAATTTTATATGTTATCTATATTGAGTGAGGAAACGCATACCAAAAATTGAAATAATTTTTTGTAGATTTAAAATACAAATATTATTAGGAATTAAATTCTAAAAAACATATTTCATATTTGATATATATAATTGATATGTAGTTATATTACTAGTAATAGTTTTTCCTTCCAAAAAAATATCAAATAGTTGAGGTGGTCATATGAAAACCATTTAAAATTATTATTATATAAATATTTTTTTAGTACCTAAATCAACTAAACCACTTTCACCAATAGTTTTTATGCTATGTGAACAATTTAACACATCGCATGAAACATCCACATCAGGTATAGTATATCATATTATAGTCAATATTCTATTAGATTATTATATTGTAGTTTCAGTTGATGGTTAGGGAAATGGTTTGAATATTTATATATCTATTTATAGATAAATAAATTTATTATAGTGAATTATTTATTTTACATATAGTAATTATCTATAGGACCCATTTCATTATATTTTCTTTAATACTATTTCTATCAATAATTTTTCAAGATGTTGTTAGTGGAATTTGTTACACATAAAAATTGTTTTAGAAGCTTCTTATTTTTTTATGTACTACCTTTATTTTTATTATCATCTATAATATTATATTATTTATTTAACATAATAAAGTAAAATCATGAAAATTACTTTTTTTAATTGTTGTTTATTTTATAGAATCACATGTTAAATCCAGTTGAGAAACTACTTCCATTCAAAGACCTGAATGAGTAAATTAGTAAAATAGAATCTCACACATTCTACATTACAGTATTATTTAAAATCATTCTTGGATAATAACATTAATTTAATTCTAGCATGTTCCACAATATCTTTATTCCATATTCTATATTGTGTATAACAACATCTCCATTAAAACTAGATGTTCTTGAGTGATGTAACTCTCACTGAATGAATAATAACAGTTTTCCATTATATGTTATATATTTATTAATCATCTTATATATTTTATATCAATTAAAAAAGATGATTAAATAATTATTTTAATGAAGCAACATAAAAAGTAAAATTTTCACTAATATTATATTTGAATGACCAAAAATATTAATAGGGAAAATAATTTATTTATCAACTACCAATTAATTTAACGTTACATTAAAATAATAACATTATTATGAATGATGAAATCAAAAATTGGTGAATGAAATTATGTAAAAATTATTTACACAATAAGGTAAATGTTATTCATCATAACATGAGAATAACAACCTATCCACATTATGATATACTCAATATCAATAAAATTTACATTTTTATTATCATAAGTGAAATACATACATTGTATTTATATTTTCATTCAATGTACATCATAAGGATCTATTGGAAAATAATGTCGAATATAGAATTATAACACAATAGTCATGAAAATTGATACAAAATATATATCTCTAATATGGAAAATTTTAAAATACAATTGTAGATAGCCGCAAAACTCATGTTTGTTGTGTTTATTTAATATCATTTTCCCCTGAATTATTCAAAACATCCTCTCATACTAACTATTTTAATCTAAATTTCCAGTAACCTAAATATAGTGACTAATGATTTACCTTAATAATTTATTCATGGGGCCTCATATAAATTCCCCATTTAGTCTATTATTTTTGAAGATATAGAGACTTTTTAAAATTTCCAATTACATTAAAAATATAAAATTGTTACCATAAGAAACATTATATAATCCTTGTTATCAGTAATTATTTCTTCATATATATATATGGTAATATAAAATAAAGAAGGGTGATCATTGATTCTTAATATGGGTCACATATTACAGATTCTATCAACAGAAAATATGTAAATTTTAATATCAAATGTTATATAATTAAACACTACATGCCCTTTAATACGCAACCTAAAAATAATTTCAGAATCCCTTAAAAGTATAAATGACTTCTTCTCATGGATAAAAGTAAATGAATTATAATGGAAAAAATTATTAATATTAGACATCTTGATAACAATGATAGCAATATCATATACTTGCTCCAAGGTAAATTCTTTGATCAGTATTATACAGTAGAATCCCATTTAATATGTTGGGCCAAATGTTTCCTCTCATGAGAATAGTTGATTCATTTAGGTTTTCTATAAAATTACCTACCACACCCATCACTTCATGTCTAATGAATACTTAAAAATTGAATTTACATTTTATTTGATGATCAATATGTTTTATGGAAATATATCTTTATTCAATATTTGATACTGAATATTAAGAAATCCTTAGTCAGTTATGAGTCATAATATATATAAGTTGTATATGTTTAACTACTAATCATATAAATGAGAAACATTATATCAATATTTAAGATAAATTAAAATCCTAATGGTTACAAATAAAATTAATATATAAAGAGAATATTATTTACCACAACATCCATAAGAGACAATATATGTCCTTTTAGTCATTTCAAAAAGAGGTTTCTCAGTAATATAATGACCATAATAGAAATTATTAAAAAAATAATTAATATATTTAGATAAGATTTAATTAATACGTTTTCTTAGTAAAACCATGTATTTCATATATTAAAAACTAATATAATAAAATAATTATGGAAGTAGAAAAATATGACAATGTTGACTAATTTAAATAAATATATTAATTCTGTAATTATTTATGTAATGATTAAAATAAAACATTTGAAAACATTATAAATTTTTCGTAAAACCTATATAAAAATAAAAAATTCCAAAAACTAACTTCACAAATAATTTGAGCAAAAATAATGTGCCAATAAGTTGACTTTTCATGAATATGGACAAGGAAAAAATATATCCAAATAAAATAGATATAATATAGAGTTCTTGTCTCGAAATTTCATTTCATGATTCCACCAAAAAAATAAATTAATATTTATAAAAATCCATTATTATACTTTAATATTAAATATATAAAAATTTATGATGTCTATAATGGTTATAATATAATATTATTTCAATGAAAATAAATTATGGAAAAAATATTCTAATGTAAATTCTTACCAATTTTGTATCATTTAAACCATAACCTATTGAATAAAAAAATACAATTGAAACAGTAACCAACATGAATTATGTTAGATTCATATTAAAAAATAAAATTGGTATTATATAAAATACATGAAAATAAATAGCTTCATAATTCGAAAAATTATCAACGTAGTGTTAATCAAGATGAAATGATGTACCTAAGGTTTTACAGTACCTATATTTTTTTAAAAAATAATGATTAATAATAATATAATAGTTATAAAAATGTAATAAAACCAAATAGATACACATAATATCTTATGTGTACCATTTATAACATCCTATATACTATTGTTTTTTACAATATTTTATAGTTATTATTATTACATGTGTTAACTACTTTATTTTTCATATATGATTTGATTGGGTGGATACATTCATCACATATTTGTAAATTATCCATCATACCAAGAATGCTAATCAAGATGTAATTATCATTTAAGTTAGTTATATTATTATTTAGAAGCCATCATAAAATTTATATACTGAGATATTAATTACACTATTCTTAGAGATGGATGGATGTACATAAGAATTAAAGTTATTTTCACTTTATAATAGATGTAATGAAGGATAAGAAATTAATAATTCACTATTAAATCATTTTTATTGTATAATATAAATGATAAGTATTAATTACATATTTCCTAATGAACCTTATTATAAAGGGGAAATAAAATTTTTCCCACAACAATTTATGGTGGTTTTACTCCACACATACGCTAGAGTGACGTTATAATTTTATAGATTGGATGATAATATGGTTGATATGATAATTAAATTTTATAAGATTAATTAATTCATAAATTTCAAATAGATTCATTAGTTAATTCATTATAAAAATCCAATAAAATTGTTGATGAAAAATAAATTACATAGTTATGTGTCAATGAGATGCTCATCATGTTCATCATCATTGTCATTGGATTCTGTATTATTGAAAAGTGGTGGAAAATGGTTTTACCATAATTATAATAACGTATTATTATATTTATCATTATTGATATATTTTTTTCAGTATGGTTACAAAATATTTATTGGATGTAAAAGCAATAACATTGAATGCGTTGGTAAATATGATTACCTATTAATGGAATCTTATAATATATTTCAAACTCATTTAAAAATGTTACATAATAGAACTAATTAATTTATAATGATGATATAGTCTTCATATGACCATAAAGTCATATTTTAATTGTTTTAGATATCATTCGAAAAAATATACTTTTGATTAACCCTTTGGTTATCCTACTTGAACCATAACTAGTGATATGATTTTTTTTAGAAATTAATTTGTTAAAAAATTCCTTATATTCTAGAAATTATGACAGAAATAGAAAATTTAATAAAATTTTAAAAATATATTTTAACATTTCCATTTTTCAATATATTATTGATTGTAAAATAATTTAGTAAAATAATATTGTCATAATATTTCATTAATTTCTTAGTCACAATTTGTATAATTTGAAATTAAAGACAACAAAAAATAGATTTAATTATAAATTAATATTATGAAACATTCATAATTTGTTATAATCAACAATTAAATTCATGGAACACTAATATTTATCGAAATTATTTTATAGTGAATTTTATTTAAATAATTTTTTATATTTTTTGGTTAATATATTAAATATCATGTCGATGATTTAAAAAAAATTAAATTAATTATTCAATCACTAAAAAATTTATTATGATAATAACAGTTTATTCATATTTCAAATGAATTTTTAAAAAATATAACTTTTTTTATCCTTATTGAATAAATTTGAGACTTTCAATTCAAGAGAGTGACATTTGTTTTTATTCATTTAACAATGTAAAATAAGGTTATTATTAATGATAATTGGATGAATATGGTGCTATTTAAAATATAGTGAAGTAAATCCTTGAAAACCAAACATCAAATAGGAATATTTTCAGTTTTAGAGAAATATGGAATCCTGATCTCACGATTTTAATCTTGTTTACATGATTTTTCCATAGTAAGGTGAAACATATCCCCCATATTAAGTATTCATAATATCCAAATATAAATGGAACCTATATACTAATGATGAAAACATGGATTTAAAATTTTTAATTATTTTATAAATTTCAATTCAAAATTAAGGAATAAATTAATTTAACATAAAAATGAAAAAATTAATTTTTTTAAATTAATCCCATTTATGTCTAAAAATGAAATAATACCAAAATAATGTATGATTATGGATAAATTTTAACTAATTTCTCTATTTTTTGACTGAAAATTATTTATCGAAATTATGATTATATTCAACTCATTATGGGAATCATTCAATTAAATGAAATGATAATATTATAAAGTTATATTTTTCACAATTCATTATAAATTTATTTTTTCCGGAATAATCCAAAACAAATTACCCCAAGATAAAATTGAAATGATGAACTCAAAAACATAACAATTTCACATTTTAATATTTTTGTTGCTTTGGGTGGTACTTTTAAACATTATGATTTGAATAATAAATGTTATCAAAAAATATTTAAAAAGATATATATCATAAATTGATGTGTTGTTACCAGAATCATTCCCAATAAATCATTGATCCCGAATCATGTGACTTGGTATAAGGATTTATGGAATTAAATAATACATTATTAATATAGTTTAAGTAACAACATTCAATATGCAATTAGCCTGAGAAAATAAAATAGTAAAAAAGATGTGGAATATACAAAATCATTGAAAATAATTCCCATCATTGACTCCATCATCCAAGTATAACATCACATAGTGACAAAAAGAACAGTGTGTTTTGAGTCTCTCATTAATCCCTGGTATGGCTTCTCTAAGGGTATAATAATTTAACTAATTCAATATAGGGATGTCTAATTCTTGGACAACACATCACTTAATAGATATAGTCCCTTAAGGGTTTTAGTAAACTCCCTATTATATGTCTTATAGTGACTTCATGATTTATATAATGCAATCTGGGGGTATCTAATTCTAGTACAACTTATAACATAATAGAACCCATCCATATTTATACACATGAACATTAAAAATTAATAATTCTATTAATCCTTCATTATCACATGGGAATGAAACATGTTTAATAAACCCTTGTATAAAAAATTATCATATGACCGCAAGAGAAATAATGTGGACGGTATCATTGGATAATAGTCTCATTGATTTATAAGTAACATTATTGAATTTTGAAATTGAATAAAAAAAATTTATATGATCATTATTTTTTTTGGAATGATGAAGAAGTAGTAATTATATTTTTTATATGATTTATTTTAATATAAAACATTCATTAAAATCAAATGGAATGGAATTTTATTGAAAAAATATGAAAAAAGATATAAAATATTTCATAAATAAATTTAATGATTATAATGATAAGAAACTATGATATTATGTAAAACAACTATAACTTATATTCCCTACACAATTTTTAAATATATTTACTGTTATGAGAAACTGACCACACTGATAACATAATGGGAATAGTTATTATATAAAATCATTAAATTAAATTTGAAATACCATAATAAATATAAAAATTTACATTATGAAATCCATTATACAATGTAAACCATATGGACCTGGAATAGAAAGGTACCTTACTTAATGGAAGAGGTTATGTCAACTTCTATTTCAAGGATTGCATTGAAAATATTATCAACCACATGGGACATTAAATGGAAAGAGTAATTGTAAAATTCCTAAACGAATATAATATAATATATTATAGATGATATTAGTGTTTGATTTCATTCATTTTACTGAGATGAAAATGTATTCACAATAATAAATAATTCGATGTGTTTTTGGAATGAAAACGCATTAATTTTACCAAGGACTTCCTTGATTGTGATTTAAGATCCTCTATTATAAACATAACCATTATAATTAATTATTATATATCTAATTATTAATATCTATTTAATTTTGCAACAATCATTTATTTTCATTCGTTAAACATATTATTTTGAAAAAAAATTATCACCAATTTTTTATAATTTTGATTATTTTATAAAATATTTGTATTGTCGATGTTGATAACAATTCATCAATAAAAATTTAATCATAAAAATTATTCCAGGAATTGGATTGATTTTTCTACACTGATTTATCTAGTTCTATGTTTATTTGATGAATTTAATATTACGGTTTATTATAATCGAATCAACTACCATCTTTTTTTACGTTAAATAAAAATAATAAACAGTTAATTTATACTGAAAATTCAGTTGGATTTAAACATTTTATGAACATATTCATGAAATTTATAGATCCATAAAAACATCTATTACTAGTATTAATTTATTTATTATAATACCTGGAGAAAAAAATTGATTTTTAATACCTTATTTCATGTAGGTGGTTCAACTAATATAATTAAAGATATGTTATACTATTAAACAAATAAGAGTTTACATTAATATAATAATATTATAAAGAAATAAAAAGAATAATAATTTAAATATAACATAATATCAGTGGAGGATGATGTTTATAATATGAGTATATATGATGGAAATTGAATATTTAAATGGATATCACATATATTTTCATGGTGAACTCGTTCCTTCTAGACATGAGTTCCTTTATAATGAAGTTATTCAGTCACCATCTTGGAACCCAAAGGTTCTTAATTTTTTTTAGTATTTTAGTGAGGAAAAATTAAAAGGGAGTAAATGGTTTTTGAAGTATTGTAATGGTTTATAAGGTCTATATGAGATATATATTTTTAGTTGTGAAAGAAAGATATTGTATTCCAAAATTAAATTTTGTTAAGGGTAAGGATGGAATCACATTCCCGTAATATGAGTTATATGGTAAATGTTAATATAAATATTATGTATTACTATCACAATGGGAAAAATAATTCAATAATTTTGATACATAATATTAATTTAATAAAATAAATTCACGAAACCATGAGACTTTATCTAACTTTCAAAATGGATTATATTTTTTAACTTGGAGAATAAAATTTATTTAAAATATATGATCACCCCCATACTTAATTTCATCATGAAAAATCCAACTTTTGGATCAGTTTAATATTATTAAATTTTTATATTGAGGAATTGTAGTTATAAATATATAATATAAAACATATTAAAAAGTATATTCATATAGATAAAATAATTTTAAAATACTGTGTGTTCTAATTATTTTTTTATATCAATTAATAATTCAATAATTAATAATTAATTTGTTTGTATTTATTTTTTTAAAAATGATCTCCTTTTGTAAAATGGATGACATTAATTTATTTTGATAAATTAAGAACATTCATAAAAAATATATTCTTCTTAAATTATTAATTTTAGAAAAATTATATTTAGTAACATATTTTATAATTATTTAATTTTATATGTTCATTTTCATTGAACCGTTTTTTAAAATTTATAAAATTAACAAATTATTTTATAATAATAATAAATATAAAAATAATATGTAAGACTGAGTTATTTTTTATATTTTTATAAAATATTATCATTTAATTTAATTCAAACATGTTATTTTGATTTGAAAATTTTATTATTTTCCATTAAACAATTTACACATTAGATATAACCAATTTCTATATATCTAATTTCTATATTCTCAATGTCCTCATATCCATTGGATATATATAATTTGATTAAAAATAATTCCAATATAAAGAATTTCGAAAATAATTCATTCTATATATTTACTTTTGAATCAATAAATCTAAAATATTTTTAATTTTCTAAATTATATATGTATTCTCCATCATGGGGATGATAAATCTTATAAACCAATATAATAAATATTTTTTGATTGTATTTTTATTTTCTTCTGTATTTATTCCTCTTATATTTTTATTAATTATATTTCTTAATTATCAGTAGTTATTAATTTTTATCTAGAATTGTAATATTTTATCTATGAAAATGTATCATGATTATATTTAAACAATATTTTATTCTGAAAAAAGAAATTATTCATATTATTATTTCAAATAATGTAAATTTTTAGAAAAATAGTTGGTTGTTACATTTTATCCCATTATAATATTTATTACTTCAAAATTTCATTACCCCGATAAATGAAAATGATGTCACTTTAATATCATTACATTTGTTTCCCATATTTCTTCCTCAAAATCATGATTCATCTATAAAACATTAACCTGGTGAGTGATATAATTTTGAAATAAATTTTCTCTATGATTAATGATTTTTAATCGCTAAACCTTTATAGAAATATCTTGTTTTAGATAAATAATAACTGGGTTTAGTACATGTGATTTGACATCTATATAAATCCTTAGGAGTGATAAATTTATTACACCATAAAAATTGGATTGATTTTTTAGATATAAGAGACAATATCCTACCATCAACATAAGATCTGTAATTTTGATAAAAAATAATGTATATAGAAATCATATTTATGATTTTATGAATCTCATAACCCTCATACAAGGTTATAATAAATGTAATACAATGAGTCTATTATTATAATCCAAATAAAATCTATTATTATCATATTATCTATATTGTTGATGATGTCTCTTTTTAATGTGAAACTGAATTGTATGAATAATATCTTTGATTTCATACAAATTATTTGGTCCCATAATAATAAAATCCTCACCATTTATTCATCATATTAGAGTTTTAAATCTCAAATCCTACATATACACAAATACTCATATTTTTTATATAGAATGAAAAATAATAATTATTTTATGACATAATAGTTGGATGGCTATCATTTATAAAATTTGAAAATGGTTTCATATAATCAAAATATATAATTAGGTTTCTTAATTTTCCATTCATATTGACCTTTGGTAAAAATTATATTAGTAGTGTTGATGCTTAGCTATATGTTTATGGGTTATTAAAGACATCGTCAGAACATCATAAAAAATCTCATATCTCGATCAGATCCCATTTAGTTTGGTACTCTGTGAAGTCATATCAATTACTCAATATATACATATATATCCAATATACTAGATCAACTGAGAAATATTCTAGGATAACAATAAAATGGACAAAATTTATAACGTGATATCTATAAACCAATCCTTATTAGGACACACTAAAAAATATATTATGATGTTATTTTATTTCCAAAATATTATCTGAAATATTTTTTTGCACACCTTTATGATCTATTTTTTCTATCATATGTTGGTGTATTCTACTCATCATGATACATTCTTTGAAATATACCTTTTTATATTGTCCAACCTTTAATAGTTTTTTTTTTATTTTTTCACAAATTTGATCATAAATAAATGGATTGATAAAAGGAGAGGTGTTCACCATCAAATATCTCATTTTTCCGTTCCACTATTTATTAATCACATAATAATATCCTAAATATCAAAATACCTTCAAAATCATGGTTTTACATTTGGATGTTCATTTCAATCTTATGTTTCTCTATATCCTAATTTATTTCTTATTGATACTTATATCATTTGATGTTTAGGGTTTTATTTGGGATAGTTTTGATTTATCCACTTCCCAAATGATTTCATGTTTATAAAAATAGAAATACAGTGGTAGTGGGTATCATTTATATAAGGCCTTCTCATTAAACCTTACTTAATCTTGAGATATTGCAAGATTACACATTGAGGATCTTTTTAGGTTTAGAGTTTTAGAGAATTAGAACATAAAACTTGCATTACATTCCACATATAAACAATGTGGTTACATAAAGATAGTATTCATTTTTCCCATAAATGGAAACATATTTAAAATAAAACATGGATTCATTCTTGACACTTCCTTGACTCTATCATCATATCATGTACCTTTCCCTTGACCTGTGAAAAACATTTCAAAAAAACTAGGGATGAGCATTAAAAGCTCAGTATGGGTTATAAAAACATGGAAAGGAAACAGAATTTCATATATAGATAAGAATGAAATCATATTTACCCATAAAACATAAGCACTTTAACATACCTCATCATATCTGGAATAAATCATAGAAATCATAAGACATAAAGGGTAACTTAAGGCATTCATAACATTCTTACGTAGAGAGTAACCCTCTTGGATACGTTTGGAATACCCACCACAATATATTCCATAAATCTCTTCAAATAAACCTTAACGTTTCGCATCTTCGCGTTGCCCAATGCATTGGAGAGCTATATTGGGCTCACCCGCCCTTAGTTTATCACGGAACCACCCATCTTCATAATAATGTCCATGAACCTAAACATAATCATATCACATAAAACATGCATAAAGGAAACATAACATTTCCACCATTCAATCACAAGATATCAATAAAAAACTTTTATATAAAAACATTATGAAAACCATTTTCAATACCAAAATAAAAGAAAAGTAAAACATGGTATTTATTTTACTTTAAAAAAGTTATGGCTTCTAGAGGAAGATGAAACTCAAATAATGGTCATGGCGGTGGAGAAGTCGTTGTCGCCGCATACGTATGAAAAATACATTCCCTTTTGTCATTTTGTAAAACGCTTCGTATAAAAAATTATTCCTTTTGGATAAATGTAAAAGTCAAAGGGGTTTATACACCATATAAAAGAAGGTTGTGTATAAAACAAAACATGCCTCAATGAAAAGAGATTGAGACGAAGTCCCATACATCGGGTCTAATTTGACTCGATCATTCTTTAATCTCCTGAATAATAAACTTGAGTTAATTTATACTTTCTTAATAGAATTATTCAAGTTCATTAGTCCTTTTATATCACTTATTACCATGTCATGAACACTATGTAATTATTTTAGTTAATAACGGTCGTTTTAACGATCATTGGTACTTGAGTCAAAATATGCTCTTTATAATTACAAGTTGATCATGTATCCATTATATCCAGAGTTATAATCATGATGTATATATCATATATATAATATATATCCAGTTTATACATACATTTTTAATATTACATAATCATTTAAAGGTAAGAAATGAAATGCACCGTTCATGGAGACGGTAAGCCGTACGTACGCATGAACGCCACTTTCATTTCTATTTTGTATTTTATAGAATGGAATCATAATGATATAAAGTTATATTATAATTACAGTTTAATATCATATATAATATCTTAACTCCATCCGTTATACGTCCCACATATGGTATTTAACGAATCAAATCACTCTGAGGGGGCGGTAGTCCTCACTTCCTTAAATGAAGATATCGCGTTTACCCATAATGGAAACCATAAAGGTATTCCCAAAATGAAAAATACATAAGCTTAAGGAAAACATAAACAAATTATATATCATATATAAATATAGTGTCATCTTAATGTCCACCTTTGAAGGTTTTAAAAGAATGTTGAACAATCATCGTTTTGGGAGGCCGAAATTCACCATCCACGGATACAGTATGTTCTTTAACCATTAGATGTAGGTGTGTGTAAGTTTATCTCGAATCCTTCTTATAACAACATACTATTATATTTAAGATACTGGATTTTTTACAAAAGAAATAAATAAATAGAGTTTATGGGGTTGGAGATGTAAAATAAAACAAAAGGACTCAAGTGAAGACATTACTTTAAAATCGGGTAACTCCCTTTGGTTTGAGCTCAAAGGCTTCCTTGGGAAGACTTATGCCCAATGTTAGGCTTCAAGGAGTAATAGAGGGATGTGGAGAGACAAAATGGGTAGGTTTTGGCCGATCCAAAGACTTTGGAAATGTGGGTAAAGAGGTAGAGGTGGGGGCCTTTTATAAGAGGAGAGGATGGAACTCTTGGAATGTAAAGAAAAGTTACTTTATTTGAAAATGAGATTCGGATTTAAGAGGTACCACATAGATATAATTCGAGGATAAGGTGATAAGGGTTCGAAATATACCCATCCAATTGGTTTTTGACAAGTGTAGGTCTTAGATTTTACATTATATTTTCATTTTATTTAAATATTTTATTAATGAGGTAATCGCTTAATCATCATGATTTCATAAATAGATTAATATATTTAATGTCTAAAAATTATAAAACAAATACAATGATGTTTTAAATCTTTTTATCTTTCAAATGAATATTTATAGTCAAAAATCTGACTTGTATAACCCCTTGTAAAAATTGTTTTAGTAAAACATCTCATGTTTGTGTCATTTTTAGTTTAACATTTAATAAAAAGTTATTTATATCATTTCCCAACCAAAGTGGAACCATGGGGTCCCCAAGTTTCCCATGGATTGTCTTGGTCGGCCATGACACATCCAATGAGTGTAGGACATGTTTCAAGCTCATCTCATGTTATTAAAACATTATTTTTACCTTAAACTACACTAATTACCTCTAATCGCGATTAAAAACATAAAAGTTACTATTCACAAAAAAATTATTTTATTCACATTAAACCACATTTTACTTATTAATGACAACCATGTATGTCGGATTTTTGAAATTCAAAACACAGAGGTTGTAAAATTTCTTTTAAACGAAAAATCAGTTTTTTAAATACCACTTAGTGGTTTCACTATTCATCAAAAATTGAAGTTTTTCAAAAAAATACCAAAGCTTCAGCCTAAGCTACATTTGATATTCTGAATTGAAAAATGATTTCTATTTTAAAAAATTCAAAACATATAAGTTGCATTAATTAATTAAATAATTAATTCCCACTGTCAGAGCAAATAGCGTGTTTTTATGAAACAATAAGTATCAAAAGATTAACACTAGTTTATGTCCAATTTCAAAGTGAAATTAATTCCAACGAAAACTATTGGATTAAATGGAAAAAATATATTCTAATTAAACTTTAAAACCAATTCAAAATATAATCTAATCATATAAATTAATTAGATGAAAAAAAAGTTTTGATGTAAAATGCAGTATTTTTCACTATTCATTAAAAAATGAACATTGTCAGAAAAATACCAAAAATTTACACAAAATAAATTTTGATGTCCCAATCATAAAGAATAAGTTTATTTTGACAAATAGAGATTATAAAATTTCCAAAATATAGATTTAAAATATGGTTTTCCATCAAAAGGCAGTCAAACAATCATTTAAAAATATTAGTGTATTCCATGCTTAAGATTGAATTTATTCACCTTTTAATCCTATAAAACACTATCTAATTCATTAATAGGCATAGATAAAAATATATCTTATTCATTAACTACATAGTATGGTACATCCTTCCCCCCTTTAGAAAATTGCGTCCCCACAATTTATTTACTTATCGAATAAGTGGGGGTTTTTTGCACTCATTGCATTTTCAGATTCCCATGTTGCCTCTTCAATCATGTGGTTTTTACACAAAACCTTTACATGATGAATAAACTTATTCTATAACACCTGCTCCCTGTGGTCCAGAATTTGGACCGATTGTTCCTCATAAGATAGGTTCTCTTCCAGCTAAACTACATCTAGACTCAAAACATGAGATGGATTTGGCATATACTTTCTCAGCATCGAAACATGAAAAACATTGTGTACTTGAGATAAAATTGGAGGTAAAGCCACTTGGTATGAAACTGATCCAACTCTCTCCAGAATTTCATATGGTCCAATGAACCTTGGACTCAGCTTTCCTTTCTTACCAAATCGCATCACACTTTTCCATGGTGATACATTGAGAAAAACATGATCACCTAGCTCATAAGATATACCCTTCCTCCTATTGTCTGCATAACTCTTCTTCCTACTCTAATCTATTCTCATGTTTTTCTGAATCTAATGAACTTTTTCTGCCATCTCTTCTACCACTTCTGGTCCCATCATCTTCCTTTAACCCACTTCATCCCAGAAAGCTGGAGTTCAACACCGCTTCCCATATAATGCCTCAAATGGTGCCATCTGTATACTGGAATGAAAACTGTTATTATATGAAAACTCAACCAATGAATGATGTTGGTCCCAACTTCCCAGATAATCCATTGAACAAGCTCGTAGCATATCCTCCAAGGTCTGAATTGTTTGTTCTGACTGCCCATCTGATTGAGGATGAAAAGATGTACTAAAATTTTATTCAGTACCCAACGACTCTTGAAGGCCTTTCCAAAAGATATAAGTAAACATGGGATCCCGGTCAGATATAATGGATAGAGGAACTCCATGTAACCTACCTATCTCTTTAAGATACAAATGGGAAAGTTTATCTTTGGAAAAAGTATCTCGTATAGCAAGGAAATATGCAGATTTAGTAAAGAGATCAACAATAACCCATATTGCATTATTACCTCGATATGTCTTTGGTAATCCCACAACAAAGTCCATGGATATGTTTTCCCATTTCCACTCTGGTACTGGTAATGGCTGAAGCATCCCATTCGCTAACATCCGCTCTGCATTAACGTACTGACAAGTCAAACACTTCACCGTAAAATCAGAAATATCCTTTTTCATTCCATCCCACCAGTAATACTCCCGCGGATCTCTGTACATCTTAGTACTGCTAGGATGAACTTAAAACGGGGAACTATGAGCCTCACATAACAACTCATTCTTCAACTATGAATCACAATTCACACATAATCTCTTACCAGACATCAAAACACAATCTTTATCAATGTTTAATTTAGGCAACATACACTTCTGAACTAGCTCTACCTTTTTCTGCAACTCACTGTCTTCCCTATGTGCTTGCTTAATTCTGTTTGATAGCGATGATATCACTGATACCTGAAACAAAACAGAAGAACTTCCTACACCAACAACTTCTATTCCAATGTTCTTCAAATCAAAAACCAAAGGATCTCATTCTAAATATATCATGGTTAATGAAGCATTACATTTTCGACTCAAAGCATCGTCCACTTTATTTGATTTTCTCGGATGGTAGTAAATTGTACAATCATAATCCATTATTAATTCCATTAATCTCCTTTATCTCATTTTCAATTCTTTCTGATTGAACATATACTTTAATCTTTTGTGATCAATATATATTTCACACTTTACTCCATACAAATTATGCCTCCAAATTTTTAAAGCGAAAACAACAGAAGCTAATTCCAAATCATGTGTAGGGTAATTTACCTCATGGGTTTTCAACTGTAATGAAGCATAAGAAATTACCTGATCATTCTGAATTAGGACACAACCAAGTCCTTTCAATGAAGCATCACTATAGATAACAAACTCACCATTCCTGGAAGGTAGTGCCAAAACTGGATCATTCACCAATCTTCTTTTCAACTCCTGAAAACAATCATCACATTCTTTTGTCCAGATAAACATAACACCCTTCCGAGTTAGCTTAGTCATTGGAATAAATAACCGTGAAAAATTTATAACAAACCTTCGGTAATATCCTACCAAACCAAGGAAGCTACTAATCTCAGTTACATTTGTGGGTCTTGGCCATTCTTCAATAACCTTTGTTTTTGCAGGATCAATAGTTATCCCATCTTTAGAAACAAAATGACCAAGGAATGAAATTTATTGCAACCAAAACTCACACTTTCTGAATTTCCCATACAATTTCTTTTCTATCGAGGTTTTCAAAATAACCCTTAAATGTCATTCATGCTCTTAATTACTTTTAGAAAACAAAAAAATATCATCAATTAAAACAACCACAAACTTATCCAAGATCTCATGGAAAATTCTATTCATTATGTCCATGAATACAGCATGTGAATTGGTTATCCCAAAAGGCATTACTACAAATTCATAATGGCCATATCTTGTACGAAACACAGTCTTCATAACATCTGCTTCCTTTACCTTTAGCTGATGGTACCCCGATCTCAGGTCAATCTTTGAAAAATACATAGCTCCCTAGAGCTGATCAAACAAATCATCGATATGAGGGAAAGAATATTTGTTCTTAACAGTGATGTTATTCAATGATTTATAATCAATGCAAAGTCTCATAATACCATCATTATTTTTAACAAATGAAAAAGAAGCACCCCATGGTGATGTGCTAGGTCGAAAGAAACCTTTCTCTAAAAAATCTTGCAATTTCTCCTTTAACTCTAAAAGTTCAATTTGAGCCAATCGATAAGGGGGTTTTAAAATTGGCTTAGCATTAGGAACTAAGTCAACCGTAAACTCAACTTCCCAATCTGGTATTATTCTAGGAATCTCATTAGGAAAAACATCAGGATACTCATTTACCACTGGCACATCATTAATCTGAAAAGTTACTTTATTTTCAACGATGTGTGCAAGGTAACATTAATTTCCATCTTTTACAAGATTCTCGACCTCTTGATATGTTATCAATAGCAAGGGTTCATTCTTGTACACAAATTGAAAGTCTTTATGAAAAGAAACTTCTTTAGCTCTACAGTAAATCTTAGCATGGTAAATAGAGAGCCAATCTATACCCAGGATAACATCAAACTCTACTAGAGGTAGAACAATAAGGTTCTCAAGTAGGTTCTTTCCACGGATAAGGATAGGAATATTGTTATAAATTCTTTTTGTCTCAACATTTTTCCCAGTTGTTTTTACCACAAGTCTAGGAGTCATTTCTTGAGATGATATTCCCATTTTACTAGAAAAGGTTTCAGAGATGAAAGAATGTGTAGACCCCGAATCAAACAACACACTGGCATAATCTGAAAAAACAAACAAAGTACCTGATACAACTTCATTTGACGGCGCGACATCCGCTGAAGTAGTTTCAAAGGATTTCACCTCCCCTTTCTGCTTGTAGTCTGACTGCTTCCCATCACTCAAGCTCTTTGTCAGACACTCGTTTGCATAGTGGCCCATCTCATTTCACTTAAAACATTTCACTAACTGTAAATAAAATTTAAACTTATCATCACCTTGATCTATTTTAGTGCAATCACGATCCTTATGTCCCGTATTACCTCATCGGTAGCACTTTCCAAAATTCAGAAGACATTCCCCAGCATTCCTTTTGCCACATTTATCAAAAACTGGAAACATAGATTTCTTACCATCCTCTCATCTCGTTCTCTTCTTCTGTTTGTTGTTATAGAAAACTTGATCATCAGAAAACCCCATTTCCACCTTCTCAGCACATATAACAAGCTTTTCATACCTTTTAAACCCATGAGAAGCTAATTCCCTTTGATATGTTGGCTTTAATCCTGAGTAAAAACAGTTGATTTTACTATCAAGGTCTCGAATAAAATTTGGAGCATACCTTTCCAATAGAGTGAACCTTTCTTCATAGGTAGCCACTGAGTCTTCCTCTTGCCTCAATTACAAGAATTGTTTTTCCATCCTAAGTCGAACATCATTAGGAAAATACTTTTCAAGAAAAATACCTTTGAATTCATCCCAGTCGAGAGCATCAATCTCATCAGCGTCCCAAATATTTTTAACCATCGACCACCAGTGACCTGCTTCACCCTCCAAACGGTAAATAGCAAGACTAACCTTTTGATTGTCTGAACACCCCATGACATTGAAAATCGTATCCAGTGCTTTAATCCACCCTTTATCTAGCATAGGGTCAGATGATCCTCTGAATGATAGGGGATGTTGCCTCATGAAATGTTGCACCACTGACATGTTACTCTACAGTTGGTCTGGCTGATCTCGTGCATGGATACCACCTCCATTTATCGCTTGAGTCAACTGCACTATTATTGCAACAAACTGTTCAGTTCCAATTCCAACCATCTCAGGATGCTGATTTGGAAGGTTATTTCCTTCTGTATGCCTTCCTAGCACTGCTTCTCAGTTTCCTCTGCGGAAAAGCATTCTGAACAAACATGTCTTAGATGAAGAAACATGGTAATCTTCAAATTCTATATCATTTCAATTTGACCAAAAATAATATTATTAGATAATCATTTAATAGAATTCTAACTACTAAAGTTTTCTAAACCGACCTCTGATACCAACTATAAGGACCCAACATTAAACCATACTTAATCTTGAGTTATTACCAGATTACACAATGAGGATCTTCTCAGGATTAGAGTTTTAGAGAATTAGAACATAAAACTTACATTACATTCCACATATAAACAAAGTGGTTACATAAAGATAGTATTCATTTTTCCCTATCAAGGGAAACATATTTAAAATAAAACATAGATTCATTCTTGACACTTCCTTGACACTATCATCATATCATGTACCTTTCCCTTGACCTGTGAAAAACATTTCAAAAAAACATGGGATGAGCATAATAAGCTCAGTATGGGTTATAAAAATATGGAAAGGAAAAATAAGTTCATATATGCATAAGAATGAAATCATATTTACCCATAAAACATATGCACTTTAACATAACTCATCAAATCATGAATAAATCATAGAAATCATAAGACATAAAAGGTAACGTGAGGCATTCATAACATTCTTACGTAGGGAGTAACCCTCTTGGTTACGTTTGGAATACCCACCAAAAGTATATTCCCTAAATCTCTTCGGAGAAACCTTAACGTTTTGCTCCTTTGCGTTACCCAATGCATTAGAGAGCTATATAGGGCTCACTCACCGTTAGTTTATCACGGAACCACCCGTCTTCATAATAATGTCCAAGAACCATAAACATAATCGTATCATATGAAACATGAATAAAGGAAACATAACATTCCCACCATTCAAGCAAAAGATATCAATACAAAACATTGATATAAAAACATTATGAAAATCATTTTCAATACCAAAATAAAAGAAAAGTAAAACATGGTATTTGTTTTTCTTTAAAAAAAAGGTATAGCTTGTAGAGGAAGCTGAAACTCCAATAATGGTCGCGGCGGTGGAGAAGTCGTTGTCGCCCCATACGTATGACAAAAACATACCCCTTTATTGTTTTGTAAAATTCCTTGTATAAAAAAATATTCCTTTTGGATAAACATAATATTCAAAGGGGTTTATACACCGTATAAAAGAAGGTTGTGTATAAAACGAAATATGCCTTATTGAATGGAGATTGAGACGAGGTCCCATACCTTGGGTCCGACTTGACTCGATCGTTCTTTAATCTCCTGAATAATAAACTTGAGTTAATTTCTACTTGCTTAAGAACCTTCTTCAAGTTCATTATTCCTTTTATATCACTTATTACCATGTCATGAACACTATGTAATTATTTTAGTTAATAACGGTCGTTTTAACGATCATTGGTACTTGAGTCAAAATGTGCTCTTTATAATTACATGTTGTTCATTTATCCATTATATCCAGAGTTATAATCATGATGTATATATCATATATATCATATATATCTAGTATATACATGCATTTATAATATTATATAATCATTTAGAGGTAATAAATGAGATGCACCGTTCATGGAGATGGTAAGCCGTACGTACGCATGAATGCTACTTTCATTTCTATTTCATATTTTATAGAATGGAATCATAATGATATTAAGGTATATTATAGTTCCAGAGTAATATCATATATAATATCATAACTCCATCCTTTATACGTCCCACATATGGTATTTAACGAATCAAATCACTTTGAGGGGGCGGTAGTCCGCACTTCCTTAAATGAAGATATCGTGTTTTCCAATAATGGAAACCATAAAGGTATACCCAAAATGAAAAATACAGAAGCTTAAAGATATCATAAACATATTATATATCATATATAAATATAGTGTCATCTTAATGTCCACCTTTGAATGTGTTAAAAGAATGTTGAACAATCATCGTTTCGGGAGGCCGAAATTCACCATCCACGGAAACAGTATGTTCATTAACCATTAGATGTAGGTTTGTGTAAGTGTAGCTCTAATTATTCTTATAAAAACATCCTAGAATATTGAATATACTGTATTTGTTACAACGGAAATGAATAAGAAGATTTTATGGGGTTGGAGAAGTAAAATAAAACAAAAGGACTCAAGTGAAGACATTACCTTAAAATCGGGTAACTCCATTCGGTTTGATCTCAAAGGCTTCCTTGGGAAGACTTCTGACCAAATTGAGGCTTCAAGGAGTAAAATAGGGATGTGTAGAGACAAAATGGGCAGGGGTTTGCCGAGCCAAAGGCTTTGGAAGTGTGGGTAAAGAGGTAGAGGTTGGGGCCTTTTATAAGAGGAGAGGAGGGGCACTCTTGGAATGTGAAGCAAAGTTACTTTATTTTAAAATGATATTCGGATTTAAGAGGTCCCACATTGATATAATTCGATGCTAAGCTGATATGGGTTCGAAATATACCCATCCAATAGGTTTTTGACAAGTTTCGGTCTTAGATTTTACATTATCATTTCATTTTATTTAAATCCTTTATTAATGAGGTAATCACTACATCGTCATAATGTCATAAATAGTTTAATACATTTAATGTATAAAAATTATAAAATAACTATCAGGATTTAGGAAATATTTTTAGCTTTCTAATGAATATTTATAGTCAAAAATATGACTTCAATTACCCCATGTAAAAATTGTTTTAGTAAAACCTCTCATGTTTGTGTCATTTTTACTTTAACATTTAATAAAAGGTTATTTATGTCATTTCCCAACCAAAGTGCCTCTATGGGGTCCCCAAGTTGACCCATGGATTTTATTGGTCGGCCATGACACATCCAATGATTGTAGGACATGTTCAAGCTCATCTCATTTTATTAAAACACTATTTTTACCTTAAACTACACTAATTTCCTCTAATCGTGGTAAAAAACATAAAAGTTACTATTCCCCAAAAAATTATTTTAATCCCATTGAATCACATTTTACTTCTTAATGACAACCATGTATGTCGAATTTTTGAAATTCAAAACACAGAGGTGGTAAAATTTAATTTAAATGAAAAATCAATTTTTTAAATACCACTTAGTGGTTTCACTATTCATCAAAAATTAATGTTTTTCAGATAAATACCAAAACATCACCCCAAGATATATTTGATATTATGAATTCAAAAATGATTTCTATTTTAAAAAAATCAAAACATATAAGTTTCATTAATTAATTTAATAATTAATTCCCACTGTCAGAGAAAATAGCGTGTTTTTATGAAACAATAAGTATCAAAATATTGACACTAGTTTAAGTCCAATTTCAATGTGAAATTAATTCCAAAAAACACTATTAGATTAAATGGTAAACATATATTATAATTGAACATTAAAACCAATTCAAAATATAATCTAATCATATAAATGAATTAGATGAAAAAGTAGTTTTGATGTAAAATGCAGTATTTTTCACTATTCATTAAAAAAATGAACATTGTCAGAAAAATACCAAAAATTTACACAAAGTAAACTTTGATGTCCCAATAATAAAGAATAAGTTTATTTTGACAAATATAGCTTATAAAATTGTCAGAATATAGATTTAAATTATGGTTTTCCATCAAAAGGCAGTAGAACAATCTTTTAAAAATATTAGTGTATTCCATGGTTAAGATTGGATTTATTCTCCTTTTAAGCCTCTAAAACACTATCTAATTCATTAATAGGCATAGATAAATATATATATTATTCATTACATACTTGGGATGTTACAGATTAATCATCATCGCAAATAAAGAAACAGGATACAACCTATATAGTGAAAATAGGACTTTCTTATCCATCCTTTGGTGGTATTATATTTGAAAATAATAAAATTTTATCAACTAAAATGATTAAATAGAACTAGTTCAACACCTATTAGTTGAATATTATATATATGCTTATAAGTGACATATATGTTCCCTAAATTTCTACATATTGATAATCCCTTCATATCATAAATTTTAATGTCACTTATTCCAGATCGAAATTTTATATATTGTAATTTCCCATAAGATTTATTAACTGATATGAGGTAAAAGATACAACCATGGTATTTTTTATATGTTATAATCTTGAATTTTTTTTTGATAAATCAGTTATATTATGAAGCCTACTCAACAATAGTAGAATTTTGAAATTGTTGAGTTTCCAACAATCATTTATGCATATTTATTTTTTACACATTCATATATATAGAAGAACTGGATTCCTTTAGAGTTAAACTTGTTTTTTGATTCGATTGTCTTGTTAAATTTATCTAAAAACATAAATAGTATAAAATAAATCTAATAGAAATAAGTATCTTTATTATATTTGTTGGTATTAGATATTTTTTTAATTAGCTCTATTTTTGAAAGGATTATTTTTATAACTTCTCTTGTTATTACATGAACAATTAATGATACATTATATATAAAAAATTTTCCCTTTATACATTTGGAAAAAAAATATGATCTTTTTTAAAGTCTTCATCACATTCATAAATTAATATTCATTCTCTACCATGATGTTAGAATATTTAAGAATATTCTCTATGAAGACATCCAAAAAGTGATCTAGGAAATATTTATAGTCTATATTAATCCTATTAAGATATATAATAAAATATATTATGACTAATTATAGAATAACTATAAATTCATAACAATTACATTTGGAAAAAGAATATATCTTTTGTAAATCTGATAATTTAACCATTTAATAAAAATAAATATATTAGTGGTATATTTTTTATAATTATTTATCACTTCATAAATGTCATATAGAATCAAAATATTGTATAGAATACAAGGAAATAACAATTAGTGTGTTGTGATTTTGATAAAAAATGGGGATATACATTAATCCATATATCATTTCAAATAGGTTGAACTGTGTATCCCATAGTGTAGAAAATGGGCATATGATTCCACATTATAGTTTATCTTTCATTTCTATCTTTTATATGGTAAATTAAAGTTCATCTACAATATTTAGTGTAATACATATATGCATAACACCTAGTGTGAGATCTATTGAATATAAAACATCATGATTTAGAGTATATTCAGATAATTAATCTTGAAATACAGTGACATATAGTAAGGATGTTATTACCAAGATCCGTCTACACCATACATTGGATTTTTTATGTATTCGGTTCTTTAAGAATGATTTTAGTAGGCATGGTTGTGTTTGTACGCTCAAATTTGGATGCTGAAAAAATTCATAGTGTCCAATGTTGTTCAAGACCATAGAGAGAAGATCAATACTTAAAAACAAATTCATGGCTTGAGTGGTGGTGGTTAATATTGTGAAATCAAGGATTCGAAACATTTCATCAAGAAATAAAAGGGTAAATATTGGATTTGTGGAATTTCACTACAAATTCACAATATATGATCATAAATTTGACGACATGAATTAATTTCTGTTTACTATATTTACAGTAATCATTTATTTATCTTTATTAATACTCTATTCTTTAAATGGATGTATGAGACAACCATGAAATTAATTTTCATCTAAATATTATTATTCCAAAACTATGTTACACTTATTTTATTTTTAAATCATATGATTTATCGAAAACCCTAGGAATATAAGGGTTCTATTTCATTTAGTTTCAAATACCTTTTTATTGAGATTTATCAATTCCATCCCCAGTTTGTTCAATAGTTATCCAATGTGTGTTTTACCTCTTATAATGTGGTTTTTGAGCCACATAGTTTTTTATCATGTAAAAAACATATCATGTTATAGAGGTTTCTATCCACCATTATCATTGATTTATTTTAGGGTTTTATTGTCTCTCTTTGGTATGATGTCCATATGAACTGTAGATTCCTTATAATATAGGTCATTATAGATCACATTTTTTCATCATTGTTTATGTAATAGAGGAAAACATTATGTTCGTGAATTTTTACATCACATTTCTTGATATAAAATAGAAACATATCTATTAATTATCCCTTTGGAAAATTGGGGAATATTTCATATATAATTATAAAAATATTAATGAAAACCATTTGTTTTTATTTGTGAAATACATATGTTTTTGTTTCATGTTAATAGTCTTCCTATTGAATTTTTAAATAATTTAAAATATATATTTATATTTGGGATTAAAATGTTCTTGGTGTTAAAATTGGATAACATAATCGATGAAAATTATTATTGTCCAAATGTGAATGTAACATGTCAAATTGAAATTAATATTCCATATTATTTTAATGAAATAAAATTGAATCCTATGACATGGTAAATTGATAATGTTCATAAATTGATTGATGAAATTGTATGTCCTAGTTCAATAATGTTTATGACTGTTGTAGATATCGATAGATAATTCATTAGGATTAATCTGTGTGTAACTTATGATAATTAAATCTATTAATTTTAGGTTGTAAAGAGTTGTTTATTTTATAAGGGAATTTGTTTAGACCCGAGTGAGTATATTATCATGAGACATATAGATGTATTTGTTTTATGTCCACGAAACCCTATTAAATTTTTCTGTATTCTTACTACCTTCTTTGTTTAATTTGAATTAGGATAATTGTTATGAGATATGATATGAGCCACTAATATTTGGTGGCATATTGTGATATGAGTTGGGAGTCCCCGAAAATGTGAATGTATTTTGTGCTAGAAATAGAGGTATATGTGGTTATATGTATCGTGGTTTTAGGTATGGTACATAGATTTATGGAATGGTTTGAACATTAGATTTTTAGTTATATATTTTCCAAAAATTGTAGATCCTTCGACAATAATGAATCCTAAATAAGTCTATATAGCCATGTTTATTTTTTCTCTATTTCATTCTGAACGGAAGGAAGATGACAGTTTTCCATGGTTTTCTTTCTGTTTATTAATCTTACAATCCCCACTAGTTCACATGTTATTATGGAATGATATTGATTGATAAAAAACATAACCTATGGTTTTAGATGCATTATGTATACTTAAGAAATGTCCACTATTGAGAAGCATTGGGATCTATTAGATTATTCTTTGATGGTATGGGATTCAATTGAGGATTAATATAAATAGGAAAATTTTATTTCCAATAAATAATGTATAATTTACATATATTATTAATTATTTGATTAGAAATTAAATAATAATGAAATAGACATTTCTATGATTATAAAATATTAATTCGTTAATAGTAGTAATTAGTTGACCGACTGATGATATAGAAATTTGAGGTTATGGTTAAGTAGTTTCCCATAGTGTGGTTATGATTATTATGTATCATTAAATTTTTTTGTATATAATAACTGCGTATCCTAGGAATATAGGTGGACTGATTTTAGTAGACTCTATAGGATATTTTATTAATATACAGTCAAACAAAGAATAGATGGATTATTACCCCCACTTTCACAACATTCTTTTCCTAATAATATTGCGTACTATTAATCATGGTGGTATGATTATAAATATGCCATGAATATTCTGGACTCTAGATTGGTCATTCATAAAAATTTATTTATGAAATTTGAAACACAGAGAAATGAAACACGTATGTTTCACGAAAATCTCTTTTAAAATAGATAATTTGAAAAACAACGCTGCCCAAAAAAACCTAATAGTCCGTTGGCACACACACAACCACTCGTAGACCCAAATATTTATTGATTTTCAACAAAATTTAAATGATGTCATATAATAACTATGAAAACCCACATCCCAATCCAATAGGAATTTATCCCAATGAGAACATTCATAATTCCAACATCACCAAATAGTTGGTCGACAGCTTCTGAAAAATCACCCAACATAGGCTATTTTATATCATCCACACTCATAAACACACCCCAAGGACATGAAAACTTCCTGAAACTTGATTACTAGGTAACCCTATCGCCAAACCTCCATTGTCACCTACATGAGGTCACCCCCACCCACATAAGACAACCATTCTCATCTCGCCAAACTATATCCACCACACGCCATCCGAAGTCATCACCCATATCCAGACACCTTCTCACTACATCCAAAATAGTGACACCTATATGAGAAAATACATGAACAACCATAACAAGATGAATGAATTCTAATCCTCACGGCAATGTTAGGGAACCCTTGAATGTGCATTAACACCCTCAAAACCTATCATCAAACCTACACCACCCATGCTCTGTTTCATATTCCACACTACAAATTCATGATGAGAAGGTCATAAAAGGTATATATAAGCATAAAATCTAAAGGATCTCACTTCCCCAAGGATCCCAAACCTATTATTAGCTTCCTCCCAGGTTTCCATGGTCAGCTACACTGCCATCTGGAATGACTGCAAGCTCTTCACATACATGACCCATCAGTGGGATCATAAGAATATTGTGTTTTGGAAACCACAACACTTTTCAACATATCATATCATTATCAACATAAGGATTTATGTCCTCCCAAGTCATCCAACAACAACTACCGAGGTTCCACGTGTCATAGTAAATTGTCTTTTGCTACTCTCTACATCCATTTCAACGTGTACCCATCATGATTTATGTCATTATAGGGGTTCATGGTATGTTATAGTTTCCATGGTGTCAGAAATTATGGTTATATATTATCTAGTGACTATTGGATCAAGACATGTGATGTTATGATAGATTTGTAAACCAGTGGGATGGTTCTTTTAGGGTAGTATTATTTGATAATATGTTTGATATTATATTATTACAAGTATGTGATTATTGGTGATAGATAAATGGCGAGGCTAAGAAGATCCATGCATGAATCAGTGATTAGTTAACATCATATTTTAATTCACTATGATTTTTGTATGATTTCATTTTAATTTTCATCATAGGCTCTGAGGATGATCCTATTGGGTGTAAATGATATACTCACCCAATGTTTATAAAAACATTTAAGGTCTAAATTAGTTAGATTGTGGTCACAATAATAATTTCATGGTCTTTGGGTTATATAAGAGTTATTTTGGCTTCTATAACACTTTTATGACCTTATTTATTAATTAATTTAGTTTTATTCTGATCTTTTTTTAGTTTTTATTATATTACCTTAATATTTTGGGATCTCTTTTTCTTATTAATGTGAAGGATTTTTTTTGTTCCCTTCCTCATAAATGGTTCCTCTAGTTATTTTGAGTGGTCATAAATTTCCATTTCTGTGAATGATGTAAATTGAAAAATTGATTCCAATCAAAGGACTATTGGCGGCGAGCATCTAGAATAATTTTTTTATTCATGATTTTATAGGACAAGGTTACCATTTGTTGGAGGCGGTGGTGAAATAATGGCTCTTGATATCAATACATGTGTTGGAATTAAAAGATTTTAGGTTGCTATAAACATGTAATATATAAAAGGGATGCTTTCTAGGAGACTTATATTTTTCCCTCCCATGATCATATATGACTTAGATTATGTTTTATGATCGTACAACGAATATTTATATCATTTGCTGGGTATAAAATTAAGAAAGGACCATTAATCATTCATATATGGTAATATGATTGTAATGGGTAGAACATAGGAGTTGGGTAAATAGTATGTAAATACTTATTCTCATATATTAAAATTTTCAACATTAGTTGTCCCTAAACAATTTGTATTTTCCATTTATTCTTCTAGTTTAATGTCCACATCATATATATGATGGATTTGTTCAATAAGATGTACCAACACATCAGAAAAAATATTAGGTAAAAAACAATTACACTAGGAGGAGGAACTTAAATAAATATCATATCTAGATTTTGTATAATTTTGAGAGATCCATTTAAAATTTTGGGAAATAATATAGGTTGGTGGTGGTAGAGATATCCTTCCATTTGATCCTCACATAAAATCGGATGTTTAATTCTTTAATGATGAAAATACTCCAAGGTTAATCTAGGAAGTTGATTTCATTATTAGTTATATATCACGAGGAGTATTCTTTCTTATGGGTTATTTTTTAAAGAAGTTAAAAGAAAAGTTTAATTTGTTATAATACAATAGAATCCAGTCTCTAGAGGATTTTATCCCTTTGATTATAGTGTTATACCATGTGGGAGTTCAGGACAAAATTTTAGAACAATCTCAATTAATCTTCAGGGAACATCATGATTTTGGTGGTATGAGAGATACTCATTATTGAGTCTTTGCAACCAGAAAACAAATTATAGGATACCCATTTGTGTACAATATATTTTTAGATGTTTTTTATATATTAATGGTTGTTTAAATGAATCTTATGAAAACTAGAGAATAACAATAGGCCAGTATATGGTGTTATCCACATAGATGGGTTATGGTATAGGGTTCCTTGATAGCTAGACATTAGGTTTTTCGGACATCTAGATTTTTATATCAACCATCTTCATCTAACTATTTTATGGGTGGTGGCTCTCATGCCCCTATTAAGGAATAAGACAATGTATTTTTGTAATGGAGTTCAAGGACATCCATAATGATATTAAATAGAATTTTTTTATATGAAGAATAATTTTGGTGTTCCATGTTATGTTACACCTGCATTGATGTTTCAGTTATGGCAATAACAACAGGGTTCTCCGACTATAGATCTATGTAGGGTAGTTACGATAGTATGAGGATAATATAATTATTCACCTTGTCCTAACCAAGTAGTGTTCATGTGAAAACTTTGGTAATATAAATATTTTACAAATTTATTAATATTTATTAATTAGATAACAATTCAAATTGACACTATGTGTGATAATATACATAATACGCTACGTCAAGCATAAATAAACGATAGAGTAATATTATTTATTATGGTAGCAATAACAAACCATTAGACACGTGTGTTGGAATACGATTAACAATATTATGAAAATATTCTTTACTCCTGTATATATAATTAATTAATTTGTGACCAATAAATTATATATGAATGTAAATCTTTTTAAAAAAAATAAAAAGGAATGGTTTTTCTGAAAATCTATTTAAATGTAAATAATTATTTATATAAGATATGAACATCAATATTAGTTGATTATATTAATTAAATATCTATATAATATATTTAATTTTATGTTTAAAATTAATTTAGTATGTTTTTAATTCATGATATAATAATAAATTAATTTTTTTATAAAAGGATCATTATTAGAGAAGGCATTCATGCAGCCTTTTCGGGGTGTACATGACGTAATTCTATTTATTTTTACATATATATGTTATTTGAAAAATGATCTTATAAATTAGGATAATAATATAAAATTTTAATTTCAATAATTTTTTGAAATTTTTCTAATAAGATTCAAGTTTTAATGAATAATAATAACATATTGTATTTTAGATAGAAAAATAATTTTCAGCTAAATAATTAGTAGTGTTAAATTGTAGTTTTTAATGATTTTATTGAGTAATTAGATACATTTTTACCAATGAATCCATTTTATGTAGTTGGAAGAAATTTCAAATTGAATTTAGATTTTAAGAAAATCATTCATTCAATTTTTTTTAAAAAAATATTTTTTTGGTTGTGTCAATAGGATAAATTTTTATTTAATTTCTACCAATTAAAATTTTTGAATTTTTTGAAATTGATCCATATTTTAAATAATATTTTACACATTATTTAAATAAGGGACTTTTATTTTAGACCTTTTAAATAGTAACATTTATAATTCTATTTTATTAACATGGATATTGTTAAATCAAGAAATTATGTGTAAAAATAATATCATAAATATTATTAATGTACTTTTAATTATGTAATAATTTGATTGGATGATAAATTTTCATCTATATAAATTAATGGATATGTTATAAGATCATTTATGATATTTTGTATAAGAATAAAACCTTTATAATACAATACTCGATTTAAAGGCAAATTTATCATAATAGTTTTTACTATAGAAGTATTTGTTATGGGGATATATAAGGGATTTTTCAAACTATAAATATTATTTTAAAATATTTAATGACTATATACATCATGGTATTTTATTTATAAATTTTAGAAATTAAATAATTAAATTAAATTGTTATACAACTATGATGTAGTAATAGAATAATTAATTGAAGAATCATATAAATTATATTAAAAGTATTAAAATAAATATAAATTGATAAAGTTAACATCATCCAAAAATATTTTGTTCCCATTTGAAAAGTTAGTGTTGTTTTAAAATTATTGTTTCCAATTTATCTTGTTATTTTTAGTATTTTATAAGAAAAAATAATGAAGTGTCAAAATTGAAATTTATGATAATTTTTTAAAAAATGTTATATTATTTAATGATATAAAATATTATAAAATCTAAAATTAGCTCAAATGGTTTGAGTAACTATAAAACATTCATTAATGATTCATTTCATAGTAAATTTGATATTTATCGTCAATATGTTAACCCTAAATGACATATTTAATGGTATCACTATAAGAGGTAAAAGGCTTAATGAATGGATAAAATAAAACAATAATGAAAAAAATAAAAACATGAATAATCTTATTGGACAATTTTTTTTAATAATAATCTAATTATCTTAAAAATAATTCTATTTGGACCCATTGGTAATGAAAAACTAATTAATATTAATTTAATTCTTTGAAGAATTTCAAACGTACACTTCCCCTCTCCTATAAAAGAGAACTTATAATTTTCCTTTACTAAAACATAATAACCATTTTTTCATGGCAGTTATTTAACAAAATATATAAATTGAATATCACCCACATTTTACCTGCATTATTTTTGGTGAAACAATATCCATATAGGTGTGAAGGTGATAATCGAAAGCGATCATACAAAAAAGTGGTATCATTTATAATTAGGTGTGTCTATTTTATATCGTCATCTACATTGTTAAACTAATATAAAACCATTATAATATACTAAATATATTATCCAAAGTATAATTATATTTTACTAAGTTAATATCATCCCATAAATCCATCTCTCATTCCCTCAAATGGGAAATGGGTTAATATTTTATCCTTAGGTGTGAACTATACGATCCATTACCCGATAAATTTTTCTTCCTTTATCATGTCTAAAATTTATTTACAATGAAGGAATTAATGTTTATAAAATAAATTAAAAATATATTTTTCATTTTATTTTAATAATATATCAATTACATTATTACATTCCATCAACATGAAAATAATAATTTCATTCTTGCGTACGTGTGAACTATCACCTCAATGAAGTAATATGATTCATTTTTCATCACCACATAACATTGATGAAATATATAAATATATTTATATTAATAATATTTTATTAATGATATAGTTGATTATTTTATAATGAGACTTAATATTTACCACATTACTATAGTAATCGTTGAAAATTGAATATATTACTCAGGCATACGTATGACATATCGTCTCATTGATTATAATGTTGTTAATTTTTAATAAAAATACATAAATTGTTTGATGTAAAAGTATAAAAATAATTATTATTATATATATTATAGACTTTTTCCCAAATTGAATTTTGAAATCATACCAAATTCATTTTGTAATAATGCACTGAATATCATCTAAACATCCAACATGAACTAAAATAATTATGTAATTGTTATAACATGAAAATAAGTAATATAAAAGGAATAAAAACATAAAAGTTTATAAATAATGTAAAAAAATAACGCCTGATTATTATTCATGAAGATAAATATTTTACGTCAATATTTAGAATCATGTTAATGGACTTTATTTTAAAAGCTAATTTTTAAGTTACACATACAACTATTATTAAAAAACCAAATGAAATATTTTTGACATATACGTCCTAAATGGAATTTTTCACTTTCATGTAACATTAATAATTTTATTTCCCCATACAATTTAATTTTTTTATAATAAAATAATTTTATTTCATTTATGATTGTGGATCCTCATAAAAAATGAATTCGTATTTCAATTTTGAAATGTTATTTATTTTCTTTTTATGCTTGTTTGATGTGTGATAATTATATAATGGTTCTGGGGTATAGTTCATATGTATGGTTGGTACAATAAACAAACCTATGTAGGGTGGGACCATGATATCTCCATAATTATTTGGTTAGTGAAATAGAGAAAATCAGTAGGGTTTCTCATAAGATATGAATGGAATATACATCGGTGGGTATTCCAAATGTATCTATAAAGATTACTCCATTTGAATTTATGAAAGATATAATAATTGTCTAATGGCAATGATTCAACAAGAAACATATATGGATTAAGGTTTATATATAGTTTTCAATAAATCATATGATTTCATGGTGTAATATAATGAGCATAGGTTTAATTGATCAAAATATAAACCTTGTGAAATTGATTTCATGGGTTTAAAGTATTCATAGATTAACAATTTGTTTCGTTCATTTTTAATGTACCTTAATGTGATTTTTGTCATGATCCTATGATTAATGTTTTTCGTAGGGTATAAGGATAGGTAATAAATGAATAAGTGAATTTGATTGTAATAACGAAATTTCATGAAAATTAAATCCTTAATTTTCTTTAAAATATTTAATATTATGAATGAAATTGATATAATATTATAAATATCCACTTTTATTCAATGTTGAATTTTATATATGAATTATGTTCTAATTTTGTAAACACTAAAACATAATAGATCATCAATTTTAATGAAAGTAATATTTTTTCTAAAATTCAGTATTATGTACTATTTAAGGAAAAGGAAATATTGTGAATATGTGTAGGTGGACTTCATTGTTGTCATTTAGGCCATGTTCTTAGTCAGGGTTAGTTGCATGCTTTGTAGATTTAATCTCCATGAGATACAAACATTATTAAATGTACCCTTTTTAATTCAATTTTGTGTACATTATTTCCATCATTTAAGAGTAACAAAATGATTCATATAACATTAAATATTTTGTTCATTGGTAAATTATGTGGAGATACTTTCTCAAACCCTTAGATAAGACTATTCTAGATGGAGTTCATGATTATTTGTGTTATGTATATATAGTCTATAAGATAGTTATGGGGAAGCACCAATCTTCCAGATACTTCCGAGGTTTTTTATATAATAATATGAAATATTCTTGAACATGAAATTAAAATTTTTAGTACATGTTTTCCTATATTTATTTTTTATATACATTCATTGATATTATTATCATGATGTCCACTATGTTTGTTGGTGAGTCAGATGATATAATAGGTATGACGAATAATTCATCATTATCTTCCCTATTATTTTATTTGATTCTATGTTCATTGGATGTCTAGTAGATCTTATAACCTAGGGTTTTCGAAGAGTATCATTGTGACTTTCATGGAGAGGTTTTGGAGTTAACCCTTAAATGTGTGATTTAGTTCAGAATAGATTTATATATATGGAAATCTCATATTCTAATTATATGTATGAAATGATTCCTTTGGAGTTGTGTGAGATGATGATTCAAATCAATGAACTATTGATGGCGGGGTTTTTCGACAAATCATGTCGCCATGGATTCCTCCAGTTTTTTTGGTTGAGAATGTCAACATCAGGTTTCTACTATGTTTCAATTATCATTATAAGAATAAAGTGGCAGTGAGGAGCCACCACCTTCATTTAAAAATTAACTAGATATTTTATCTACTAGAACTATGTAGTTTTTTTCTTGAAGAGAGATATTTGACATGGATATGATTATATGAATGTAAATGAGGAAGATATTATGAATAATACTTTTTGATGTTATTATGGGAATTGTATTTTTTTATTAATAATTTTTTTTAGAAAAATGTATTAGAATATTCATGTGGTTTATGAATATGGTGTCCCAATAGTTTCAGGAAATGTTTGTGGTGATACTCATCAATGATATAATTTATTACTCCGTATCATATTAGTAGATCATAGAGCATGATTGTAGAAACAAATAATTTTAAAATAGGAATATTCTATTCATTTTTAATGTTAAATGAAACACCAATTGTAGAAATCAATATAAAACCCTAGTTATTTATGAAATATTTTAGATTTTTAATAAATTAAATATATATTGTATATTTAAATACACACAAAATAGTGTTAGCTATCACTATAAGCATCAATTACTCTGTTAAATGAAATGCATTAACCACAATAATTTTTTTACAGAATTATATTAATATTGTAATTTATCATGAAAATTATCCCACAATTGTTAAATTAGTTGTTATGAATATGATTTTATAACATATAAAAATATTTTCTTGAATTAATTTGTTACAAAATTATTATAAATTAAGATGAAACCCAAATAAATACAAAGGAAATGTTTTTATTAAAAAATAATGAACTGATGTAATTTTATCTTCATAAATTATATTAATTACTATTAGTGAATGATCTCAGTTAAATTAATATATAATATAAAATATTAAAAAAATCATTGAAAATATTTTATACACATGATATATGAAAAACCAATTTCTAATAAAAAAAATAACAATTTTTATAAATCATGCTTATCCACCTTTGAATACAAATACATTTTAAAAAAAATTTAGAAACCATAATATATTTTACTTCACAAAATGAAAGTAATTTTTGAACGAGGATTTAAATAATTAGCTTATTCTGAATTAGTGTGTTTATTCTGGGATGTTTCACTTTTTGAATAATACTTAAAAATTATGAATTTTAATTGGAATCAAACCATTCATATAAATAATTTGAAATATAAAATTATATTTCGATTTTTTTAATGTAAAATTAGATCCATTATAAATCTATTAATGAATTTTTTGGTCATTGTAATCTTTTTTATATTTAATTTATATATAATAAATTATTCATGTTTTTTTTAATTTTCACTTTAATAATCAACTTTCTCATTTTATCTACATAAATGATATTAGATTAATTTTTATATATACATGAACTGAATTAGAAAAATTGGATTCAATAAATTTAAATTTAATTATTTATAATTTATAATTTGATAAACCGAATTATTATCCTATGTGATTTGTAAAAATTTAAAAATAAGTATTTTTATTAACGGGAAAACATGTTTACAAAGTTGGTAACCATATAATATAAGTTATATTAATGACCCAATATCTTTCAAAAAACAATTTAATTTTTAAATATTTGACATAAAAAATTTTCTGTCTAATTGTTTTTATTGTTTTTATCTAAAAGATTTGAAACATCTACCTTCTTTTAAAAAAGACCATGTGTGTCCACAACCCAAAAATAAAATACCACCAATACCTCTTTCTTCGTCCCGTCAAATAAATTTGGTTCAACTAATAAATTACCAAATAAGTCTCAAAATCCACTACCATCATCCTATAATCTAAATATTTTGATTAAATCCATCATTTGATGGCATTAGTAAAATCCCAAGGAGGACACACAAAGAAGATGCAATTTTATTATAATAATTTATATTTTACATTATTCTCTTCCTCCTTATAAAATTATTCTATAATTATAATATAAAAATATTTATATATTAAATATAATTTTATTTATTTATTTTAAATGGAAAAACTAATTATTCAAATATTTCCATAAAATGGGTTCCTAAATCCTATTCACGTGCATGAATAGACAACCGTCTCACAACCCGATGTCATTCATTTTTTTATTACGTCCTTTCATGGGTTGAAAAAATGATGGAAAAAATATTTATATATTATATTTATGATATTTACTATTCCATTATTCTTATATAATTATTATATGAAATAACCCTTTATGCATTCCATTCTGAAGAAATATTATAACATCAATCATTGGTACAATGAACTACCATCTTCTCAAGAAATGTGGTTCATTCATAAATTACATTTATTGAGTAATGCATTGTTTTAATAAAAATATTTAACATTTTTTTAATATAAATAATTATTAAATATATATATATATATATATATATATATATTCATAATTTACCATTATTTCTTTCAATATAAATTGAAATTATAAGATACGTTCAAGTGTACGTATGGCCTACCATCAACATGAATGATGTATTTCATTTCATATCTCTAGATTTTATAAATTTAAATAAATAAAAATATAATTAAAATATATTATATTTACATAATGTATTAAAATATAGAGATTATTAAACCATGATCAAAGTAAGTGAAAAAAACATCTCAACATAGACTAAAAAACAATGAAGTTATTACATAAAATGATGAAAATAATGAATTATTATTAATTAACATGTAATTATATATTATAAAAGGATATGATATGATATAAATATATTAATATGTCACTGGTATAAGTATATCACTTGTTTTAAACCACTATACATACGGTTAAATCCATTACATCCATAAATAATGTGTTGTGTATTATATTTTATCCCAATTTCATTTTATTGAGGTTTATTGTAAGAGTATACCTATAACTAATATTATATGGTGTGTTTAAATCCCATTTACATGTAAGAACATTGATAATTAATTATTAAATATATTTTATGTTTCATTTTTTATATTTTTAATTTAAGGGGATTTTATTTAAGAGTTTCCAAGATGTCTGGAATTTCATAACACAATGTCTTTTCATTGGATTATAGGACATCCTCATTATTATTATTATAAGATTATTTTTGTAATGAATTTTTTATTATATATTTTTTTATTTAATATTTTTTATGTTTATTTATAGTTGAAATAGATAATTGATTCATTAGATGATTATCACTTCAATGTTATAATATATGAAATAGTTTACTCCATAAGCTCATTTTATTAAGGATTATATACAATTGGATTTAAATTAAAGAAAATTATTGATCATTAGTTAATAAACTATTAAATTTCCATTTCATTTACATTTATGATGTTTTTAATGTAATACTAGAATTTTTAACTATATGGTAAAAAAAATTGTTTTTCAAGAAAATGTGGCGTTATTATTCTATTCAGTTGAAAATTTGTTTTCTTCTATAACCATGTTTTCTAAAACATTAAATATTTTATTATCCTTTTTAAAATTATTATATAATGTAAATAGTTACATATTAACTATTTTAAAAAAAATCAATGGAATTTTATTTTTCACCTTCTAAAAATTGAATTTTTTATCCATCTTACAACGTAAAATGAAATTTATATTTTCCATGATTGAATTTACCCATCATAATTTCATTATTTCCTCTAAATCACTTGTGAAAATATATTTTTATTGTAATTGTCTTTAAAATATATTTTCAATAAAAATTATTTAAAAAAAATGATAATGAAATTTTTATTCAAAAATGTTTTCAAAGGTTTTTTATTTTATTTCTAATCATCAATATTAAAAAACCCCATATTATTAATCCAATTGGTATACATTGTAAGATAAAAGATCTTTTTTTTAGATATTTTTTTCCTTTTTTATGTGTTTTTGGGAAAAAGAGGAGTTTAAGGGAAAAAATATTAATTACACGCTGTGTACGCAGTTACTGCAGCTAGCCAGGTGTTGTCCATGTAGAGGCCATGCACATGGCCGTGTCTGGTGACCTGGAGACTGCATAATGCTGGGGCCTGTAAAGGCAAGTACATTCCTTTTACTTCTAATGTACACACCATTTAATTTCTTTTTTCCATTAAACGCACCGAGGTCGCGTCTGATGGATTGAATTCCCTCCTTCTAGGTTTGGTTTGTCTAAGAGCAAGGGTACAACCATAATCTTTCCCTGAGCCCCCGAACAAGAATCCAATCTATGATTCAACAATAGTCAATTGCATTGGGATTTCCTTGGTATTCTCTTCCATCTTCTATTGCTTCGTTTCCTAATTCCCAATGTTTCTAAAGTTATCTTCAGTTGAGAATTTTTGGCATATATTTAGATCTATGGTGTTCTTTGGCGATTAAAGGCTTGAGGTTCATGTATAACATTCCTAAAATTCCAAGGTATGTGGTTTTTTCCATTCCGTGGAAATTCTTTGAGTTATACGTGAAATTGGATCAATAACCTTGATCGGTATATTACGTGATTAATGTTTTAACCTTGTTAATTAAATGTTATGCTTGTATTCCAGATTAGAGGATTATGGAATGAAAATAGTGTAAATTTCTATGATTTGGAAGTATTTTTCCATGAATTTTTTCTTATTTTGACTATTGGATTCCTTTTAATAAGCTTTTTTACATTCCATTCCTAGTATTGTAGGATAGAGTGATTCTTATCTTCCTTGCTGTTATACTAAAGACTGGTTAGAAATGTAGTTCTAGTGGTTTACTTTGGTCACTTTTCATTTCTATGCTTGTTTGACTTAAATAAGGCCGTGAGAACATGGTGCAGTGGACCATAGGCAGAACAGATGTAAGGGCCTCTCTAGAGTGTCCATTATTTTTGTTACGATGTGAGACCATAGAGGGAATTGATATAAGTTCTTCCTCATAGTGAATGTAGTTCCACGATATGGGAAATAGGGGTAATGTGACGTAAGTGTTTCCCCAGAGTGCCTTTTAGTTACTGATATGAGACTATAGGTGAAATTGACAGTGAGTGCTTCCCTAGAGAGTCTATACTAATGCTAAAACAAATGGGTTAGACTATGTTTACTGGACAGAGGGTTTCTTGTGTCTGTTATATAGGACCGGAGGGGACTATGCTATGAGTACATCATAGATGGTTACCTATTTGTGTCTATCTATTTACATGATCTGTGGAACTGAATGCTTTGAAACTATGGAATTGTTACTATTGATTAATTCATTGATCACTAAATCATTTGTCTATTGCCTACCATATATATTCATTGAATGTTAGGCACAAATCTCTTGGTGGCTACCTACTTGGATTTTGTCTCAAAACCTATTTGTTCCATGCTTTTTGGCCCAAACTTATTCTATTGTGCCAGTATAGATAAAATAAATTTCCCTTCAACCTCAGGTACTAGACTACGTTGGAGCAGGAGAGCATGGGACCATGCTTTGTCTTTCTATGTTATGATACTACTTACGGTTTTTCTTGTATATTGGTTTAGTACATTATTTCATCATTGTGACCGGTTTGGTTGTTTACCTAGACATATGTATCATGCATCATTATATATGTTCCCCAGCTACATATTTTCTTATGTGTTCCTCTATTTACTATTTTATTCCATTATTAATACTTCCACAATTGTTATATGATTCAATTCTATTGTGTTACTCTTATAATGAGGGAATAGTTTCCCCACTACCACAGCCATGTCCCTCACTACTAGTTGGAAGCCTCTGGAATTAAGGGAAATGCACTTGAGGCCATGTGACCAACTGGGTATGGGGCTCCTCCTAGCGGCATTCAGAACCAGGATGTAACAAAGGGGTATCCGAGGAATTATTTTATCTTGACATTCTGTTGGGAGCCTATGGCCAGGGATATTATAGAATATGTGCTTTGTAATAAGTGGCATCTGACAGTATTAAACCCAGGTATATGGAGAAGCCAATCTACCTAGATATTGCAAATTTTCTGGTTTTGAAACTTTTTAGCTGATTATATTTCATCGTTGGGTGATTCACATTTTTTGTGCTATTGTTGTTGATGTTATTGAGGTTCTATTTCTATTTCAAACCAATGAGTTGATAGTATTACATCTCATGCATAATATAAGAACATTCTAGAAATCAAAAGTCATGCATTCTTTCCATGCCACTTACAGTGCATTAGTGATTGTATGTTGTTGCGATAGATATTGTTCTAGATATGCCTGCTGTTGTGATAGATGACCTAGTATAAAATCTGCATTTGATTGGGTATAACATTGTGTAAAGTTTTTTTTGAATGAACACAAATCTTTGGTTATTGAGGTTTTATGGGCCCTCAAGAATCGGAATTTATGTGTATCATCTACTTGTTTTCCTTTTATATGACATGTATAAGATGCCATGCCTTAATTTAGAGTGAGTATGGACCCTTGAGGATCGGAATATGGAACATTAATGTTTGTTTCATTGTTTTTTATAGGTTCTGAAGAATTTTTTGAGGCTTAATATTGCTAAAAAACCAGAATACACACCTTATAATTATGAATACACACCATGTGTACTTCTATTCAGGATGAAACTTTTATTCTTGAATTACACACCATATACATTATGTACACATAGTGTAGTTGCTAACCGTGTCTTAATCAATGTGGGTGGGGACAAGAGATTTGTAATATTGGGTAGTACACATCATGTACCGGATTTACATGACATGTATGTAGAACTATGTAACTGTCCATGTCACTAACAACACGGGTAATTTGAGTCATTTCTAATACATGGTGTTTCCTTCTGGAAAACATCATGTAGTGTAACCCGAGTACCTGGCTATGTAACAAACAATAGAGTATGGAAAATATTCCTAGCACACGTCGTGTCCATCTTGAACACATCATGAAGAATGAGCCATGTATCCCGTCATGTCACTAACAACACGGGTCAGTGAAGCATGTCTAGTACATGTCGTGTCATTCATGACCATGCACTGTAGTTTTTTTCTAGGAGAACTGTGTGGCTTAGTCGTGAATGTGATGTCATGAAGGGGAAGAGGATTCAAGTAAAAAATATTTTTTTGGACAACACGCCGTGTGTTATGAGTGTCACATAGCAAGTTTTGGTAGGATTACACACCCATGTTAAAGGCGTAAGGGAACACATCTTTCAGTTAAGTATACACACAGTGTATCCATATTTTCTAAAACATCAAAGATTTCCGTCGTATATTTCTTTCTTACCCATCCAACTTTCATTCCTTGATAATCGTGATCAAAGGTGTGCATTAGACCATGCATAATCATGCCACCAAGACGTTTTGTAGTTGTATACCAGTTACAAGGCAATGAACATATACTAGATGTGAATGATCTAGGATTACCAACAGATCCCTCAGTTGATCCACTCTTGGAACCAATGATCATTCCGGACATAGGTGCTAATGCACAGTTTTGAGAGGCATTTATGATGTTCATGCTGATATTTCATAGAGTACCACATCCTACCCCATCTATGGCAGAGTTGATGTGATTTTTTCAGTATCAGCATCCTCCCACATTCATAGGGGAAGGAGGACCTCAAGCTATAGATTTAGGGTTAATATCCATGAATTCTATCATCAAGCATCTGGAGATGCCTCCAGAGAGTAGGGTCAAGCTTTCTGTGTACATGCTTCATGATTCTTCCATGAGATGGTGTGATGTGATCTCATAGGTGGGATGTGAGTAGGTTATGGCATGTGATGAGTTCCATCATGCCTTCTACGACTACTTCTACCCGGATACTTTGAGGTATTATAGAGCCTCATAGTTCATGAGTTTGATGTAGGGTACTCTTTATGTTATGGATTATTCTTCTCTCTTCAATGAGCTACAATGCTTCATGACAATTCCAAGTGTTTATGAGTTATTGCTGACAATGAATTTGGAGGATAGTATGATGCATAACATCTGATCATAGGTGAAGATATTTTTGCAGACATCAATCACTTATATCCTCAACAAGGCTCTGAACACAGATCACAATTTGAGGGATTCTGGAGTTTTGATCCAGGACGGTTCGACATCTAGAGTTAGAATGCCTCATACTGACAGCAGGAAACACCACATTGTGTCGTTGCGCAGTGATCCATGGGGGGGAGACATTCCCTCTGGTGGCCATGTGGTGTGCTACCATTGCGGAAAGAGTGGAAATACGAGGCCCCATTTCTCAAGAGACCCTATGGAGTACCGATCTTGTGGAAAGGTGGGAAATCTTCAGTGTTTCTGTCAGATATTTTCTCTACGAGCTGGTGACAGGGGTTCATCTATGACTCCTCGTTCAGGAGCAGTTCCACAAGTTTCTCACTAGTCTGGTAACTGGTGTTCTTCAAGCTATTCAGGCCGAGGAGGAGGTCATGACCAATTTTTTCAGTCACCATGCATTCAGCGAAAAAAGGGTGGATTACCTCAAAGTGTTCAGGCATGGTCCCATGGACGTGGTGTAGGTCAGACTTTTTAGTGGAGCATCCCTACTAAGAGAAGGATCCTAGACCCTCCACAGTTCAAGGTACGATCTTAGTTACCACTATTTTATCTTCTTCTCTTTTTAATATAGATGATTCCTATTTCTTTATATATTTAGTTGTTGTGGAGAGATATGGGCTCTGTATCATTTCTTCTACTGATATATTGATTCTAGACACTCTGTTCGGGACAATATCGGCTAGTTTACATCAGTTCAAGGAGTGTCCCCTTGATTTTGGTGGGTGTCACTTCTCCTAGAACCTCTATGACTTGTCGATGGTAGGTTATGACTTACTTCTCAGAATAGACTAGGTAGTTCCATTCCAGGCTGTTGTTGATTGATATCATCGTAGGGTGAGTTTCACATCACTAGATGGTGAATTGTGTCTTTATAATGGTGAATGGTAGGACAAAGTGAGTCGAGAGGGACCCGAGAATCATTGTTTAAGGGGAGTTACACCCCTGATCGATAGTTTGTATCTGGATGACCAGTGGACTTCACAGATGGACATTAATCAAGTGGTGGATCGTTTCAGGGACGTCTTTCCAGATGAAATTTCATGTTAGCATCTGGAGAACGAGGAAGACATTTCTATTGGTCTTGTGTGAGGAGCTGAAATACTGTCCACTCCTCCATATTGGATGGATACACCAATGATACAATATCTCAAGAAGTAGTTGGAGGAGTTGAAAGCAAAAAGTTACATCTGATCTTGTACTTCTCCTTGGGGTTTTCCGGTACTGTTTGTGAAGAAGGCGGACAATACCATCATACATTGTGTGGATTAAAAAAAGATGAACCAGATGACTCTCAATAACTGATATCCCATTCAAAATATTGATAATCTCTTTGATTTACTATGAGGAGACTGACTATTTTTGAAGATTGATGTGATATTTGGTTACCATCATTTGTGTGCTAGGCTATTTGATATAGCTTTTACAGTCATCCAGAGCATGTATGTTCTACATGAGTATGTGGTTATGTTGTTCGGTCACACGAACATGCCTAAATTTTTCATGGCACTAAGGAACCGATTGTTCCATCCATAAATAGATTCTTTCATGGTGGTCTTTGTGGACAATATCTTGGTGTACTCTCACAATCGACATGACCATGCTACCCATCTTGAGATCGTTCTGAGTACACCGAGAGATCATCAGTTATATTCTATGCTCCCAAAATTCCACTTTTCAATGGACCAAATTCATTTCTTGGGTCGTGTTATCTCAGAGAAAAAAATTATCAGTTGACCCAGATAATTTCAGAGCAGTAGTTTTCTGGCAGCATCCGAAGAACATCTTTGAAGTATGATGTTTCCTAGGGATGGCTGGATACAATAGACATTTCATTCATGGATTTTTGTGCTTTTCAACACCATTAACGGGTTTTACTAAGAAGTGTGTGATGTTCTTGTGGTCTGATTCATTCAATTCAACCGTTTAAGAACTGAAAAAGAGATTGACATCGACACTGATAAATGTTTTTTCAGAGACGACCATGTGCTATACTATTTACTATGTTGCTTCAGGTATCGGGTTGGGAGAATTGCTTATGCAGGGGGAATGAGTCGTAGCGTACGGGTCTCGGCAGTTGAGGGAACATGAAAGTAATTTCCTGATGCACGATCTTGAGTTTGTCGTAGTCGTTCATGCTTTACACTATTGGAGACATTATCTTCTGGGAGTGAAATTTTTAGTTTTCACTGACCCTAAAATTCCAATGTATATTTTCACTCCGTGTGATCTGAATTTGAGACAATGATGGTGGGTTGAGAACCTTTAGTCTCTTGACTTAAAGCATGCCTACATGTCTGGGAATTTAGTGTTGTGGCTGATGCATTGAGTATAAGGACTCATATACATGCAGTACATGAGGCCAATAGTGAGTGGTATCTTATTGCAATGTTCTCTGAGATGCATTTGGAGGTGTACGATAGACAGGATCATACATTTCATTCATCTGTAGTTGTAACCTCTACTCTGCTTTACCAAGTGCGAATGAGACATCTATCAGATTCTGAAGGCCTAGTCCTATGGGAATGCGTTTCATGAGAGGACCCTATTCCTAAATGGACCCTTGGAGAGGATGAGATCTTGTGTTTTTATGGGAGCGTATGGGTGTCAGAAGACATACGTGAGGAGCTGATGGAGGACATTCATTCCTCAGTTTGATCAATTCATCCTGGTGTCACCAAGATGTATCCCAATCCACACCATCAGTATTGGTGGCCAGGTATGAAGAGAGATGTTTCTCAATTCATCATGATGAGCTCCACATGACAACAGGTAAAGGTGGAGCATCTGCGACCCGCATAGATTTTTCAGCAGTTTCCCAACCTCGAGAGGAAGTGGAATGATGTCATGATGGATTTTGAGATAGGATTACTGAGGTATCCTTAAGCAAATGATGTTGTATGGGTTGTCGTTGACAGAATCATGAAGGATTCTAACATCATGATGATCAGTGAGATCATTACTGTTGAAGAGCTAGGATGGTTGTAGATCCAAGGGATTGTACATTTACATAGAGTTCCACACTCCATTTTTTCAGACAGGGACACCCGTTTTACTTCTTTGGACTGGAAGGGGCTATAGAAGGCTTTGGGTGCACAAGAACTTTTGAGTACAACTTACCACCCTCAGACAAATGGCCAGACAGAGCGTACGATTGAGATTCCTGAGAATATGTTGCGAGCTTGATTCCTAGATTTTGGAGGTTCTTGGGAGATACACATACCCCTTTTATAGTATTCCTACAACATTAGTTTTCATGAAACTATTCATATGTCCTCTTATGAGGCTTTTTACAGTATGCCCTTCTGATCACCCTTATGATGGTTATAGGTAGGATAGACAACTATGTTGGGACTTCATCTTGTCCAGGAGACCACAAGTCAAATAGATTTGATTCAGAAAAATATGGCTACTAATCAGTCTCAACCAAAAATCTTATGTTGATCATTGGAGATGACATCTAGAGTTCAAATTTAGAGATCATATTTTCTTATGTGTCACGCTGAGGTTGGGACAGAAGAGGATTAGAAGACAAGGTTAGCTTTTGCCGATGTATGTTGTCCCATTTTTAGTGTTTGAGGGAGTTGTGTCACTTGCCTATCGGCTGTATATTCATTAGAGGTACTGGGCTATGCAGGACATCTTCCACGTTTCTCTGCTTTGACATTACTTCTCAGACCCATCTCATCTTCTTCAACCTGAAGAGGTGGAGTTGTTGGTGGATTCCTCATTTGAGGAGCATAAAATCTATGTTGTTGATCGAAGTGTGAAGGTTCTATATGGCCATTGTGTTCCTCTGGTATGAGTTAAATGGAATCACATGCAAGTATAATATGATACATGGGAGAGGGTGTTCAATGTATGATCAAAGTGGCTGGATACGTTTGAGTATTCTTCTTCTGCGCCACCTTTCTAGGGAAATTCGGGGATGAATTTTTACTAAGGGAGATGTTTGTAAGAATCTGGATCTTCTTTTTCAAGTATATTTTTCTATTTTTCTACTATTTTTGGGAAAATGAGGATTTTTAGGAATTTTTTTTAAGTACATGCTATATAATCATTTACCGTGGGTTGTTGGGTGTTTTCCGTGTACTATCCATGCACACTGTCATGTGTGGTGGCCTAAAGACCGCCTAATGTTGGGGGTGGTAAAGGAAAGTACATTTCGTGTACTTCTAATGTACCTTCGGAGTACTTTTTAACATTAAATGCACTGGGGTCGCGTCTCAGAGACAAAAATCCCTCCTTATTGGTTTGGTTCATCTGAGAGTAAGTTTACATTCGTGACCTTTACCTGAGCCCCTGATCGAGCATCTGATCTCTAATTCAAACACCATTGATTTTGTTGGGATCGCCTCTGTATTCTCTTCCTTTTTCAAGAGCATTGTTTCTTGATTCCACCTCTTCTACATGTTATCTTCGGTTGATCATTTTTAGCATTCTAATAGATCTACGATGTTCTTGGGCGATTCAAGGCTTGAGGTTCACGTATAGTGTTACTATAATACTGAGGTAGGTGGCTTGTGCCTTTACATTGAATGTTGTTGAGTTATATGTTCAATTGTACCAATACCCTTAATCAAGTTATTGTGTGATTACAGTCTTAGACCTATTAATTTCCTGCTATGCTTTTATGATTGAGTAGAGGTTAATTGTATGTAAACAAGTTTAATTTTTATGATTTGGAAGTATTTTTCCCATGCATGTTTTCTTATTTTGACTGTTGGTCTACATTTTCCTATTATGCTTCTATTTACTTTCCATGACTAGTATTATAGGATGCAGTGATTATTATCTGTCTTGCTGTTATGCTGAAGATTGTTTAGACAAGTAGTTTTTGAGGTTTACATTTGACTCTTTGATTTTCTATGATTGTTTGACTTACACAGGGCCGTGAGAACCTAGTGCAGTGAACCATATGGATAATAAATGTAAGAGCATCTCCAGACTGTTTGTTTTTATTATTATGATGCAAGTCTATAGGGTGAATTGAATGAACTGCTTCATCAGAGTTTTTATAGTTCCACGACGCAGGCTACAAGGTGCAATGTGATGTATGTTCTTCCCTAGAGTGACATTTATTTACCGATACAAAACTATAGGTGGAATTGATGGTGAGTAATTCCCCAGAGAGTCTATACTAATGATGAATTATAGGGGTCAGACTATGTGTAATTCCTAGAGGGTTTCTTGTGTTTCCAAAATAGGAATAGAGAGGATTAGGTTGTGAGTACATCCCAGAGGGTTACCTGATTGTGTTCATCTGTTTACATGCAATGTGGAACTTCATACATTTAAAAGTTGAATTTTTTTACTGTTGAGTACTTCCTTGTTTTCTTATTCTATTGTTTATTACCCGCCATATATATTCACTCACTATTAGGCACAGATCTCTTGGTGGATTCCTAATAGTATTTAGTCTCACACCCAATTTTTTAATTCTTTTGATCCCAAATTTATTATATTGTTGCAGGTATAGATAAAGGTAAGCACCCGTCTACCTCTCGTAAATGACTGCGTTGCAGCTCTAGAGCATGGGACCACGCTTTGCCTTACAACGTTGTGCAACAGTTTATTGTTTCTCTAGTACTTTGGTTTAGTACTGTATTACATAATTGTGTCTGGTTTGCCTATTTTTTTAGATATATGTATCATCCATCCTTATATATGTCCTCTGGCTACTTATTTCTTTCAGTCTTCAACTATTTTCTATTTTATTCTATTATTACTACTTCCTATATTGTTATCTATTTCTCTTATGTTGTGTTACATTGCCAATTAGGTAATAGTTTCCCCACTAGCACACCTATGGCCCTCACAGCTAGTCAGCAACATCTCGGGTTAGGGGAAATGCACAGGTGGCCATGTGACAAACTAGGTACGGGGTGCCTCTGGGCGGCATCCTGAACCGGGACATTAAATACATAATATTGATAAATTCCTTATTTTTCTTATGAATGTATTTTGGACATTATGACCATGTATAATATTGATATTAACGTCCTGGAATAATTTTGTATTGTCCTTAATTTCCCATCGAGTTAAAAACATTATATTTATCATTGATCATTTATATTTTCAAATATATAAACAATTTTTTCATGGATATGATTATTTCTTAATCCATGCACATTTTTACATATGGTGTTTACATTGATTATTATTGTATTAATTAGGGAAATATTGATAAATTTGTATCATTTACTCAATACATATAATTGATGATATGGTACATTTTTCATTAATTAATTATTTATTTGATATATTATGAATAAATTGGACATGTAGTTATGGGTGGGGATCAAAAATTATATATCCCCTCGATTCATCGATAGGTCTCATGAGAGAAATCATTTGTCCATATTAAGGGGGTTTCAACCTATAATTATAATATTTATAGAGCATAGATAATTACAGTTGAGGCATTCATGCGACTATACATGACATCTTCTAATTGATCATTTTCTTCCTTTAAATTGTTAGTATTCATGAACTTGTCACAATTTCAAAGTCTTTTGATTCATTTCATTATCATTTTAATGATAAAAATGAAGGGTTTCAGTTATTTACATTTCCAAATTGATTATTATGTATCAATTTGTTTAAATGGATTGATTTTTCTATTATTTACCTTGAAATATATAACATTCTTATTGATTCATGAAAACATCCATTATACATATCACTTATTAGGCATTAGATCGCACCCTTGTTATTTACCATTAATTGTAATCAATGAAGTTTACTACGACAGATTTGAATGTTTATGATAGTTGGAATAATGTTTTTATAAAATGAAAAATTATGTTCTAATTTATGTTATCTAATTTAATATAGAACATATATATATATATATATATATTTAAAAAAGGCTACTTAACTATTCTATCATTTGGGACATGATTTCCATACATCTATGCCAATGTAATGGTAGTAGGCACTAACTCCGAGCTTCTAAAATCAGATCATCAGAGTTGGTATCATATATTTTATTATAAAATCCAAGGAAACTAGGTATTGGGAATCATATATCTGGGAAAATATACTCGTTATCGAATTTTAGGTTAAGTATATAAGAACATATGAATGCCTTTTTAAGATAGATTTAAAGTGGGTTTTCCTATAAATATATTATTTTTTGGACAATATAAATTGATGTGCCTCTGGAACATATGGACTTAGGTGTATTCACATCAGAAAACATGCTTCATTTTTTATTCGATCATAAACTGGTAAAAAAAATGGGACTTATTACTAACATTTTTTTATCATTCAGAGGGGATATTCATAGGATAATTCAAATTTTCATTATGAACAATTATTATGTTTTTTAATAAATAAGTAAATGGAATATCCTAGGTTGAATTCGTGTATATGTAAAGGTCATCCTTGAAATTAAATGGATTAATTACATTAATTCATTAATAAATCTATGATCAATTTTCACTAATTGTATTTTTAATAGAAGAATCATGAATGATATATGGAATGTGTTAAATTTGAGAAGAACATGTTTCTTTCAATAAATATATTGTAAACGATACAACCATGGGTTAATAACATTATGTTAGATCATATTATCAATTTATTCAATATCTTTTTAGATAATTTACTATGATTAAGGAAATTGTTGAGAAAATTATGGAATGAATAATCTTTCATGGAAAATTAATTTGTGGAAAAATATGTACATATATTATAGAAATATGTATCAATTTATTAACAACCCTTATGGTTAATATATTAATTATAGTTTAATATGATTATTAGAGTTTTTGGATGAAAAATAAGTGTTATAGAAATATGAAGTACAATTGATATATAATGATTAATAATTATAAAAGGATATGCATAATATTTATGGGTACATTATAAGATTTATATTAATATATTATATAAAAAGGACAAACTACTGGTAGGTTGAAAACCCTCATCATCTTGAATGTTATTGGGGTTCGAACCCATTATGGAAGGATGATATGGTTTCATCCCTCCCAATGTATTATTTGATACCCTAGTTAATGTGTAATTTTTTATTTAAATAATTTGTTGAATCAGTAATAATTTTGTTTCATTGATATTAATGTTCTGATATATAGGTAAATGTATTAAACATATCAATTTTGGGAAAATATTTATAGGCATACGAAATGACTTTTCAATCATTTATAGATACTAAGATCCATTGAAAGTGAATTTTAGTATTTTAGGCATAAAATTACATTCATGGATATTTCATTCAGGGAATAAGGGATGAATTGTAAATATATTGAATCATAACCTAAACATGAAATTATTTTTATGAAATAGAAATTTATCATGTATATTTCCATATATTGTTAGAGAGTGAATGAATTCCTCATCTCTATGAAATATGTTATTGAAAAACTTTTATCCTAATGGCTTCATTTTTTATGAATTGAAGGTGTTTCAAATCATCATTATTTAATGGGGTTGATCCCCTCCACGATCCATCAAACAATCACAGTGTTATGATGAGTGACCTCAAACACTGTCTATTGATATATCTTCCTTTCTTACGCGTTAATATCGTCTATTCCCAAAAATGATATCTTACCCAGAAACCTAGTTATATGTTATTTTATATGATCATTGTACATCCAATTATCAATTATTAAGAGGATATGTAATTAAGGCTTTTATGATGTGAGTTTTTCTACACCAGTATTTTAATATTTCGAACACATGATTATCGATATCATATTTAAATTGAGACGACACAAATTATTTAGAGAAAGGATAATGTAACACCCCAAAAATTGTAAATATTAATTTCATATTCATTATCATCTGTGACACACAACACCATGCATTTAAAGGAATAAAAACTCTTTTCAATTTCTGATTTTTTTGACTATTTTAAATAAATTCAATCTGTTTATTCAATTTAATATCAATCAATGATAGTTTATCTTGATGTACCAAAATGAATGACATTATTCAATAGATTAATTTACATGAAAGTTCAATTAATTTTGTGTCATGACCCTCCATAAATTCCTCTCTTGTATAGTAAAGGGTGATAGGGAGATAATGACCCCCGAAGTCATGCCACCAGTAGTCCTCTGGGTGGTGACCAGCACCAATAGTAAACAAATCTCACAAAATTGTGTGGCATTTCCCTTTTTGTATAAAAATTATAGAGAGATAAGATGTCTCATCCATGTAATACATTACAATAAATATTTCTAAATAAAATCCAAATCCATTCACCATGTATTCTTGGAATAAAAATATCACAAACAAAATGAATACATAAATGGAAATACCAAAATTTTTCATTGCACTGATAAGAAAACTATCCAATGTCTAGGCTAGTAATGTCCATCATGGTCCACATTATCATATTTCAAACCAAAAAATAGATTTATGTGCATTGGGTGAGCATTCATGTGTATGAATTAGGGAAAAAAAATTCACTCTTGCAAAAGTGATAAGAGGATACTAATACACCTGCAGGAAAATAGAAAAACCCAAAAAACATCAAATTGTTATACTAAGAACCCCAAAATCACTATGGAATTCTCACTATGAAACACAATTCAGGGAAATTAATATAATGAAAACTAATATTTCGGTATAACGAACCACCTTCCAAATGATTAGAAACTCCTTCACCCTAACAAAAAATATCATGGAACTCCCATCACTTTTAAACACAACACACCACTACCCTCCACACACACACCAAGTCCCCTCAACCACACCACATCCCATCATAGGGTCCATGAGCCACATTACTTCTTTCCCACAGACACATGGGATCCATAACACACCACATCCTGCCGGTAGACACATGGGCCACATAAGACGTCAAATCTTGAAAGCACCTAGGAAAGTAATACACATCTCATCTCACAAACACGAGGAAAAACAAAACACAAACATATAGATGTGGTCCCTATAATCTACTACATTCCCAAAATATCATGGGCAACTGCCAATTGGAAGAAGGATCAGGGAAGAGTGGGTGACCACCCAACCATCCTCCCACTAGGATGTTTTTGAAAGACACCCTCCCCTGTAGCGATGGGAGTGTTCAGAACATATTTCACATCTTGGGTGTGGTTCATATGGAAATAAAATATCATATATAGGTTTATGTTGATATAATAAAAAAAATACTTTGTGAACTATGCATTCTCAAACAAACAAAACCCTTACAATACCTCTTTTATTACTACATCTATTTTCCAGAAACACAACCATCCACATAAATGAATCATTCCCCCAGGGATTTATTTTAATCAATTATCATTCATTATTAAAAATTTAATTTATTAGTTCAACAACTACCATTTCAACTAGTTGGATAAAATGAAACAGACCACACAATAATTTCACATAGACGATGACAATCCATGGTAAATTAACCCACTATACATTCCTACTAGTTTAACAACCACACCAACCATTACCATCATCATTATTCAATGTCATTCCTCAAAATCCATCAAATAAATAGTCAAATACCTCAATTCACAGCCTCAAATAGTAAAAAAAACCATGAAAACAAAGGAAAGAAAAATTTAGATTTAACAAGGCATATCTCACAGAATTTCTGCTTGTTAAGTCAAATGTTATCACAAAAATTGGTTCATCATATGAAACAATTTAGTATTCATGTGTATTGGGTTAATAGATTTTTCCAAATAGTGGTTCAATACCAATAAAATATCATATAACCCACAATCTATTTAGTCAACAAACAAATAACCCTAATTACCATGATATTTAGTCAGAAGATAACCCATATAATTCAAAAACTTTCATCAAAATTTCAATAAAATATTATGTTATTATGTCAGTTTCCCAAAACCCTATTTATTTATTTGAAACCTATTTAATTTTAATTATTGAATTTGAATAGAACTATAATCACAATGATAAATTAAGACATTGATCCCTCATGTTGTACCATTGAGATAGAAAAATGTAATCCTTTGGGGAAGAAGAATATTCTAGCACATCATTATTGTGCCAAAGCATATACCACGCTTGCAGATTGAAAAGGATACTAGGAAATTGAGATTCAAATAAACAAGAAAAACATAGGACTCCTGGAGGAATAAAGGTTGATGGAGTCTCATACCATGGGATCACAAGAAGGAAAAAATGATAGAATATATATATCCAGAATTAAGAAAACTAAATAGCAGGGGAATAAGATATACATGGGATCATCAATTAAAAAAATATTTTTATATAATAATAAACATTGAGTAATTAAAATCCCACCAAAATCATAGAAATTTAATTAAATTATTCATATGTGTATAAACTTATTCAGAAATACTTTAATATTTTATTAAAATCATTTTATAATAATGAATGATGATAAAAGTATAAACTAGAAAAAAAAATTAAAAAAAATTGCTAAAATGACTCACCACTATGTATCTCACATCCTCACACATCGAGACGTTATCATACATTATAGAATAAGGAATAAATAGATCATTTAGAAAAAAAATTCAAACATCACATTACAAAGAAAAACATAATAATGAAGAACTCAAAGTAACTTTAGGTATTATGCATGCATCTGCACTTCTTACTCTATTGTATATTCTTCGAGGACACCATGCCATTAAAACAAATGAACCAAAAGAATGGTTTCCCATGTCGGTGCCTTCCCCCAATTTTTTTTGATTTCTATTAGATGCACCATTTACATCGTTCCATATTTGATATCATATTATCCCAAAATAAATGACATTGGGGTCATTGTGAATATACTGATGGAGTTTATAAATTTGAAAGACATCATTTATACTCCCCACCTATGGTAGAAGTTCTAGTGGGTATACCACCTCACCAACATTCCCCAACACCTCAATGGGTCTGAAAATCCTGGGAGAAAGATTACACCCTCTACTAATCCTCTATTTCCAATTATTAGGTGAATCCTTCTACAATCTGTGGTCCCCCACCACAAATTCCAACAACCCACTACTACTATTGACACAATAATTATGATGTTCCTATTCCAATTCCATCCCATCACGAATGAGTTGTACCTTCTATGTGATGCATTTTTTTACCTAGAGACCATGAAAATTTTTTCCCCATCCACTATCCAGTGAAAAAGTGTAAGACATTGTCATCTATAAAAATCATTAAATGGATCGTTACTAATATAAGAGTGAAATATATTATTGTAGGAAAAATCTACCAAGGGAAAGTGTCATAACCAAGATCCACTGATGTCCAAGACGCATGATGACAGCATATCTTCCAACGTAAAGATTGTTCTTTCTATTTAACCATATGTTTGATGGTGGATGGAAGTGTTCAGGCGTAACTGAGTGAAAAAAACATTATGTAGTCATCTCCATACTCGTGAGGTAAAATTTTATCATGATATGAGAAAATTTATCTCTTAACACCATGAAACTAAAAAAATCTCATCAATATAACTCTTTACCACGATATCCACTATGATCGACTGATTGAACTCTAAGAAGTGATCCAATTTCACTATCAGATCTACTACACCCCAGAAATAATTTCACCCTCCCAAGCACATGGGTAAATCAATGTCAAAACCCATAAAAATTTAATCCCACTACCCCGTAGGTACATATATGTGATGTAACAAATCATCAGAAACACCATGGTTGTCCTTCACCTGCTAGAACGCTATGCAGTTCACCACAAACACTACCACAGCCTGCTTCATCCGAAGATGCAAAAAATGAATCCTAAATCAATGGGGAATATTTGAAATTTTTGGGTGTAACACTAAATATGATTCATGGAACTCACAAATGAATCCCTCATACATCATTAGTGGGACAAGAAACCATCCACGTAATAGAATACAATATTCACCATCCTCCCACCATCCCCCAAGAGCATCACCATGGCTAACATCATCGTGAATCCCCTTGGCATCAAAGTATATCCACTTAGGCTCTTTCACATACTACATTAAATAATAAGACACTATCATCCCAAACACATAACCTATACAACCATCCATTGCTACATCTAATAGGAAGGATACTAACTCTTCCATAACATTCCATGCATCTGTAGATTCTTAAACAACCTCTTTATGATTAATATTCCTGTAATCACTGACAATGAAATATTACATCATAGAGGTGTAAGATATTTAAAAAATTTAATCCTTAAGATACTCCAATCACATTTTTATCATATATTTTGGTCACATAGTAAAATTATGTACCTCATTATTATGTGGTCCATGAAGACCAAACACAAACCCCAATAAGGTAATTGTGCCACAGCTTCTGCTAAAAAAAATAAAGATAACTTCATATCATGGTTAACATAGTTATTCTCAAGGGGAAATATCTTCCAAGATTATAAAAGACCACTCATTTCTATTTCATCATGACACATCACAAATCCAATTTAGATGAATCACAGAACACCCCAAACACCACCATTTACTTCAGAAACTGGATGGCCAGAGTGCTGACCACCTTCCCCTTCAGATTGTAAAACAATCATGGTCCATTCTAGTCTATTATATCAATAGTGATATGGACAAAGATAAATTAGGCATAGTCACCTGATATTATACAACAATATGAAAATAATTGCAAACATCTGCCACACTCTTGGGTGTTTCCCATGATAAAACTACTTCAACTTTCTATAGGTCGACTGCTACACCGTGAAAATCCACAACATGTCTATGTAAATGTAATGCCCATCACCCAAACATACAAATGGAAACATTCTGTAGATATGGTGTTCTCAAATATCAGGAATGATGGTTTTGAGTTTCATGACATTCCCATTCTCTGACATCTGGTAAATTAAGATATCAACAATGACAATAATTGTGAAATGATATAAGAACTCACAGAATACAATGTTCATGAGTCCCATGAATCTAGATGGTTCTTTAATAACACCTAAATGAATGAATATAAACTATACGATCTCATACCAGCATCTAAAATCAGTCATCACGATATCTCTGTCCTAAATCATTAATAGTCCATTTAAAAACCTCAAATCAATCATAAATATCTATCATTCCCCAATAATCTGGTCAAAAGGATAATATATCCTTATGGGAGGGTTATAGTACAATAGAATCACTTGACTCAAACTCTGGTAGTCATTTCACAACCTTAGCCAACTATTTACATTCTTTGTGAACAACTCTAGAGAACCCACTATGGCACACTTGGACTAATATAACCATTCTTCATCATATAATTTTTTAGATCCTCAACTATTACAAGTCATATGGTTTCATTAAATAAGGATCCATAAAAATTTGGGAAGAACCAGGCCACATGTCTATCCTGAACTCAACATCATATTTAGGGGTAACATATCAACCTTCTCAAAAAAAAATCCCGGAACTATCCAACTATAAAACTTGTATTTTTCCAAGTATTTTTTTCATTAGTTATATGGGAATATTATGAGTGCATGGATATTGATTTTATATGATTCCAAACAATGGAGTGCTCAGAATGAATTTCTGAACATTTTTGGGAATATTCAGTAAACGTGTGATCTGGTTTTTTAACTATCGAACTAGTGCTCGGAATTGAAATCTGAGGGCACCATTGAACTCACAGTGCCGATATTCGCTTATGGAGACTGTCACCTCAACCACAGTAGGTCGATGGTGAAATATAGTTTTTTTCATTACGTAGGAGAAAATATAATAAACCAGCATTATTTTATTTATGAAATTTAATCCTCCCATTTTATTTTTGGCGGTGGGGATCACCCGAACATCATAACTACCAATTTGAATTCAATGGTGGGCACCACCCCACCCTTGAACTCCCCCTTTAATGGGATGTAACTTTTGGTTTCCCCACACATTGATGTGACAAACCAATTAGTTTAATTAATAAATTTATATTTATTAATTTGGATTTTCGCCTCTTGGGTGGAATATTTTGTGGAAAAGGAGAATCTTGGGAGAATTGTAGAGAAAAACACTCTAAAAGAATGAACAGATTCTCCAATGAAGAACTCTTTCAAAGGAGCTCAAAAGCATAACATATTCAATGATGATAAACTGGTGACTGCCTTTCACACTCCTCATCCATGTCAATGAATCATCAAGGTAGGGATTGTTGTTTCATATAACCCTTAACCCCGTTTTTGTCGTTCTTCATGAATCAAGAACAACTATGCCACTTGCTAAAATTATAACACAGAGGATGTGTACCAAAAGTACACAAACCAACCACTCTGTAACCATAGTGGATTTTTGTGGTCTTGAATAGATTGTGATGTCCCATGATGAGTGCGGGAGTTATCTGAATGTTGATCGGGCCACCGGGGCACAACCGGTGAGTCGAGGAACGTCGCTTGCAACTGTCTTGGAAACCGACTACGGTGGGGCTTGAGAGAGGTGGTCAGAACTCCGGTAGGACACAAAAACAGTGGCGGCATGATCATTCCATCGGAGAAGGGCCGTAGCCTATCGGCTGTGGTGGACAAGGACGGTGACCGACACAAGACCGACCGTGTGAAGGTTGTAGTGGCACGCGTCCCTATCATTGGGCGTGCAGGGGCCGCTGCATGAGGCTGCGGTGCCAAAGGATGGGTGGCCAGATCACTACCAGCCACCAGTGGTGGGGTGTCATGTGAATGGGCCACACATGTTGGTTAGACGTCTGGCCAGCATGGGACCAGACTAGGACCCTGGGTCTCATGTGCCGTCTACCAGTGCCACGTGGTGCCACCCGTTCGGCTACCCAACCAGAAAGCCTAGGCTGTTCAAGGTTCCAAATAGGAGCCTCACCCTTGAGAGGTGGCTCTGGCTGACCACACCATGGGGCCACCCACCCGCGGCCCTCTTGTGGGCCTCCCAGACACAGACCAGCTTTGAACACTTTCTGCTATTTTGTCCATTTCATATGCTAAGTACGTCCATTTGATGAACTGTATGTGATGACATAAACCTCAGATCAAGATAGTCTTTTTGGTATACCAAAAATGTGATCTGGATAATGTTGTAGTAAAACCATGTTGGATCTAAAATGAATCCAATCTGGCCCTCAGGACTAAAAGGACAATAACGTACAGACTGAGCGTCTGATTGACACACCGTCAATTGCATTGAGACCCCTATTACATGGTGGACCTTTGTGACGATTCTTCATGGGAATTCAAGTATTTTGGATAATAGACTTGTGGAATGAGGGAAGACCCTCTTCAAAATAGGAGAGCTTAGTGTGGAAACCTTGTGGAAGGCTTTAACATGACAACCAAATCATATGTGAGTCTGTGCCTTGGGATTCTACATGGGTCTCCGTAGTTGTGGATCAGTATGTGGATGTCTTCCCTAATGATGTTCCATGACTACCTCCATGCAAAGTGGTGGAATTTTATAATGACTTTTACCCTCGGATGACAACGATATCGACAGCAGCATATCAGATGTCTACCGCGGAGCTTTGGGAGCTACGGGAATAGATGGAGGAATTATAAGAGAATGGGTTCATCTGGCCCTGTGATTCTCCTTGGGCAGCCCCAATTTTGTTCACCAAGAAGGCATATGGGATATTGAAACATTATGTTGAATATTGGAACCTGAACCAAGTGACCATGAAGAATAAGTACCCACTCCCAATGATGGAAGACCTCTTTTATCATCTAAAGGGAGCATGATGGTTCTCGAAGATAGACCTCTAATCAGGTTATCACGAGCTGAGAGTACGATAAAAGAATGTGTAGTAGACATCTTTCAAATGTCAGTATGACCATTATGTGTTTTTTTTCATGTTGTTCGGCATGACCAATGATCATGCAGTGTTCATGGAACTCATGAAGAGGATATTCCAGCCATAACTTGATCTCTTTATAGTAGTCTTCATTGATGACATTCTAATCTACTCAGCTACTGAGGAGGAGCATGACTATAATTTTCAGGTAGTTATGGACACACTATGATAACACCGCCTTTACAATAAGCTCTTGAAGTTCTGGTTCTAGATCCTAGAGGTTCACTTTTTGGGACATGTCATCTTGGAGGCCAGAGTTGCGAGAGATCTAGTGAATATTGAGGTTTTACTTGTTTGGGAGATACCTAGGATCGTTACGGAGTTACATAGTTTCCAAGGTTTGTCCAGATAATACTGGAGATTTGCTCCAAATTTATCCAGAGTTGTAGCACATTAATCAGTATTGACGAAGAAGGGGAAATAAGTCATGTGGTTAGAGAGATTCTAGTAGAGTTTACAAGAGAAAAGGTAGATGCTGACTAGTGACCCCATTTTGAGGCTTCCGGAGGAGGGTGTTGTGTACATAGTCTACTGTGATACATAAGGGGCCGAGCATGGATGTGTCCTGCTGGAGGATCGAATAGTTATTTCATATGGTTCTCGAAATCTGAGACAAAATGAGTAGAGAAATTCTACCGATGACATTGAGGAAACAGTACCGGTCATCAGTTTGAAGATGTGGCGACACTATCTGTTGGGTGTGCTTTTTACGGTCTACTCTGATCACCAGAGTCATAGGTATATCTTCTCCCAGACGGTCCTGAACATGAGACAACGATGTTGGGTTGCATTCCTCCGGGACTATGACTAAAATATATTCTATAAACCTGGGAAGGAGAATGTTGTAGAAGATTCACTCAGTAGGACATCATGTATATAGATTATAGGTGAGGCGAAAGTGCAGCTGGCCTATTTGAAGATATCCTTTGTGGATCGAGATGGAACAAATTTTCATCTATATCATATAGTCATTTCCCAAATCCATCAGGGAGTGAGGGAGGCACAGTGTGGGGACCCTGAATGTGAGGCTCGACGTGCTCAGATATCCATAGGACAGGCCCCAAGTATATTTTCTGAAGGTGGGTATCACAACAACCTTTTCATAGGATGTACCATAGTACTAGTGTCACATCAAGGGGAATTATTGATGGAGTTCCACACATCCACTCTATTGGTACATCCATGATTGCAGAAGATATACTAGGACCTCCAACGACAACTATGGTGACCGGGAATAAATAAAGGGGAAGGAGAGACTATCTCTCAGTGCCTCACATGTCAGCAAGTGATGGAGGGGCATCATGTATCAGCATGCATTGTTCATCCATTAGAGGTCCCATAGTGGAAGTGTGATTTAATATCCATAGGCATCGTGAAAGGACTTACACATACATATATGGATCATGATACTTTCTATTTGATCATCGACCGACTCACCATGTCGGCCCACTTCAAATCGATCAGGGAGCAGGGTTCAGTAGAGAGCATGGGATTCCTCTACGTGCAAGTGATTGTGCGTCTACATGGAGTACCCTCGATGATTGTCTCTGGTTTTGATTCACATTTCATTTCTCAGCAATGGAAGGTGTTGCATGAGGCTTTCTGGACACAGCTTCCTTTGAGCACCACCTTCCGTCCTCGGATGGATGTCCAGACTATGAGGTCTATTCAGACCCTCACGGACTTGATGTGTTCTTGTGTCCTTGACATTATTAGTTTCTGGGAGGACCACTTTCCCTATGTGGAGTTTTCATACAACAGCATATATCACTCCACCATTGGGATTGCACCATTCGAGACTTTTTATGGCCAACAATGTAGATCACCTTTGTGTTGGACTAACCCATGTGGGTCAGCACTCATGGGACCAGTGATTTTACAAGCTAACATAGAGAAGGTGGAGATCATCCAGGAGCAGATGAAGACTGCATAGAGAAAGCATAATTCTTATGTCATCTGCAGACAGAGGCCAATAGTATTCAAGGATAGTGACCACATCTTTCTAGGCGTCTAACCCCAATGAGGTATGCATAGATTTTTCCAGGGTGGAAAGTTATATCGGAGGTTCATCAGACCCTTTCAGGTCCTCAGAATATTTGGTGAGGTGTATTACCACCTAGCACTCCCTCATCAGTTGCAACAGGTGCATGAGGTTTTCAATGTATCTCAGCTGAGGAGATACATGGATGACCCATCTCACATCATCGACTATGGAAAGAAAGACATCTATGATGGGGAGACATTTATAAAGGTTCACCATAGATTGAGGATCGATGGGAGTGGGTTCTTTCATGGGTGGTCGATACCTATGGTGCACGTTCAATCGTAGCACATGAACCTCCATGAGAGATCATGGGGGCGGGTGGTTCAGTTACATGCTCAGTACCCACACATGTTCCCTTAGTTTGAGTTGTGTATTTTCGGGGCACAATGCCCTGATGTGGGGACAATGTAAACACCCATTTTTTCAATGTAAATTTTTTTACATTAATTATATGGGAATATTAAGATTTCAAAAAAATTGACAACAGGCACGGAGTGCCTGAAATGAATTTTAAAACTTTTTTTGGAATGTTTAGTAAACATGCATGCGGTTTTTTGTATCTTTTGAAACGGTGATCGGAATTGAAATCTGAGGGAATTGTTGAACTCACAGTGCCAATATTCTCTTAAGGATACCTTAATCTCAATTGTAGTAGGTAGAGGGTAAAATTTATTATTAGTGATTTACATTAGCAAAAATAAAATAAACTAGTTTTATTTTATTTATGAAATTTAATCCTCCCAACCTTTATAGTGGTTGGGACCACTAGAGATTGAGAACTCCTAATTTGAATTCAGTAGTGGGGACTACACGACCCTCAAATTCCACCTTTAATGGGAGGTAATTTGTGTTCCCCTTCACATTGATGTACCAACTCAATTAGTTTAATTAATAAACATAAATGTATTAATTTGGATTTTCACCTCTTGGTTGGAGGATTTCTTGGCAAAGGAGAAGCTTGGGAGAATTGTGGAGAATCATTCTCTCAAAAAAGGAATACTTTCCCCAATGAAGAAATCCATCTAAGGATTTCCAATGTGGATCATCTTCAACAATGATGAACTGATGACCATCCTTCCCTCTCCTTACCGACATCAACGAATCTTCAAGGTATATATTGTTGTTTCATATACCACATACCTCATTCTCATCATTCTTCTTGAATCAAGTATAACTATGCTGCTTTCTTTTGTTCTAACGTGGATGGTGCGGGCCAAACAAATATGGCATGAGCATTATACAACCATTGTGGATTTTTGTGGTCTTGATTCGATACTGGCATACCGAGATTAGTGCAATAGTATTTGTAATGAAGATCGGGACACTGTGACATACCCAGTGACCCAAGGAACGTCATTGGAAATCATGCTAGTGACAAACACCGGTGGGGCTCGGGAGTGGCAGTTGGCACTCTGGACGGCCCTGACGACAGCAGCGGCGTGACCGTGCTGCTCGAGAAGGGCCATGGCAGTGCAAGGGAGGCGACCGACACACGTCCGACCATGTGAAGGTGGTGGTGGTGCATGTCATCATCGCTGGGCGTGCAGGGGATATGGCATGATGCAGCGATGAAAAATGAGGGGTGACCGGATCACTACCAGCTGATGGTGGGGCCACAACGCACAACCGCGCCGTGAAGGTGGGATGGCCATCTGGCCTACTGAGAGTAGAGAGAGAACCCCGGTCTCACGTTCCAGCTGCTGGGGTACCTAGTGGGAATCTCCCCCTTGGGAGGAGGCATGGGTGGGACCCACTACAGGGACACCTAACCGCGGGCCAGCCGCAACCCTCTTGTGGGCCGCCCAGCTTGTTAGGCCATGACAGACCTGTCGGGCAGGGTGAAACCATGCGGGTTAGGCGGGACCTAGTGGGCATGTCCATATCTAGTGGGTTGTGTTAGACCCATGGATGGACCCATGTCGGGCCGGGTCAAACCTTATCGAACTGGACCTGAACCAACTTTGACTCATTTCCGCTCATTCAGCCATAACTTGTGTTATGGCCGTCCATTTGATGAACCGTCTAAGGCTCCAAAAAACATGTATTGAGATGATCCATTTAGTATAACCCACATGAGATTTGGGTAATTTTGGGGTATGGCTGGTTTGGATCGAACATGAATCCAATCAGGCCCTCAAGACTATAAGGCCAATAACATATAGACCGGGTGTCCAATTGACGCACCTTCTATTGTGTTGATACCCATAATACATGGAGGTCCTTTGGGATAAATCGTCTTGGGATTTCATGGAAGATGGAAAATTTACCCAGGGTTTGAGGAGCGGAACATCCTGGAATCAAGCGAGCATAGTGCCGAAACCCTGTGGATGGCTATAATATGAGAAAGAGATCCTATGTGGGTCTATGACTTGGGATTCTATGTGGGTATGTGTTCTAGTATCCTACTAGGATCAACTCTAGGAATCAATGTGGGACTTTTCTAGGATCTTACGTGGGTTTTCAATACTAGGATCCTATGTGGGTATGATGATTTAGGATCCTACATGGGCCTGCCTCTCAATAGAGTAAGATGATTATGTAGTTACATAAAATAATCATTACTACCATAACTATGTTATAACTGGTGTGAGAAGAGTCTTACCTTTGGGGTATTCTTCGGTGCGGTGTTAACTTTGTGGTACATACATTTTTGGTGATACCATTGTGTTATACTTTTGTGTGGCTTTTAATTTTTGGTACATACATTTGGGGTTTTACCTTTGTGGTAATTTTTACTCCATGAAATAGTTGAGCTTTTGGCTAAAAGATTTGGGCCTTTTGTTTCCTCATGAATGATATGGGTATACATGATAACTTATGGATATGTATTGGCATATTCCTATGTAGGGTTTTCAGTTGTTTTAATGCTTTGTTGTTTATCCTTTGTTGATTTTGTGAGACCTTCAAGGGTCTCATGGTCCCTACTGAGTATTGTTATACTCACCCTTGCTTGGGCTACACCCACACTTTTTTGTGATTGGTTCAAATGATGAACATCATTGACTGAGGAATGAGGGTACCAGGACTGGAGTTAGCTCGGAGGTGGACTTTAGGTGAGACTTATGTCAGAGATGACCATTCGAGAGATGTACCTGCCGCTTATGTAGGATCCTTGGTGAGTGTGCATAGGAGTTGTTTTTAGTTTTACATGTACGTTTCAGTTTACTTATAATTTACAGTTGGTATTGTATTCTGGACCCTTGTTATGTTTTGTATAGAACTTTTTTAATATATATAGTTTTACTTTGTCCTTGTTTCCTACTTTTTTCTATGTTGTGTGAGTTTGAAGGTTATAAAATCAATGCCTTCCAGATTTTATGGAATATGCCTTTTGGTGCTAGTCACCAGCCCCGGGCCTATAGAAGGCGGGATTGGGGTAGTCACAACATGGGCCTCGAGGGACGGGTCGTGACACCAACAACCATAGGGACTTAAACTATCTCTTTTATCACTAATTACACTAACATATTTTCCATTAATGAATGAATAGTCTATATAAGCTGACCACCCACATAATATGCTTAGTCGCCAATTAACGCCAAACAAGAAACATCCACATTTGAAACCACAACTCCCCTAAAGAATCACACTATATAATAATACGTGGAATTCAACTCGTCGATGTCGATAATGGAATAATATGGCTAAAATTGATGTATGAAAGGATACCCACTAGAAAGATGTGGTCCCATCATCTGGGTACATCTCTGGCACACATCAAACAAGTTGGTCTGACCTCCAACTTGCGTACTAAACACATAGGGCAAGAGAAGCCTCTATAAGTCTAGTCCAGGAGCATGGGCTAGAGAATGTGCTACAATGAAGTGCAAAGCTCCAGAATCAAAAAAATTACAATAAAATATACTAGAATACCTAATCGTACCTCTATTAGTCAATGGTCCTATTGGAACGATTTTCTCAACAACCTATAACTTACGATTCCAATATTCTATACACATATATTGATGTCCACATTCATGACCACACCCAAGTTGAGGCCCCTAAGGAATACCATTGGGCCGACCACTATTTAATATTTCTACCCACAGTGGATCATGAGACTACATTACCTACTACTAAAATGGACTATCTCGGAACTACTTTGGATGATGGAACTAAACCTATGGTCCTCCACCTATCTTTGTTCAAGAAGCCACTGGGCAGTAAATCTGAATATTTTCACATATTCCATAGATGGAAAACCTCAGTCCCTTTCTCAGGGGAGAGGCATGAGGAAAATGAGAACAAAATGGTCCAAACGGATGTTTCTAAGGTCGAATCCCTATGGGTCAAAATCATGAAGGCCATAGAACCTATGAATTGATGATGGAAACCTTACCCTTCAAATAACATTGATGGTTTCCTTATTGTGGTATACCTAAATGTCAGTGAATCTTCTTAATCACCAACACCTTCTTCTAAGAATCCATGTATGTCATCAGTGTAAAGGGTGTGATCAAATACAAGATATATGGGAAAAGTTCCTCCTATAGGCATCTCACATAAGACCCCCTATCCGGAAATAGATCTAAGACTAAATGAATGAGATCATTTAACTGATTCCCAATCTCACATACCATTAAAATAAACTACCAGATGGAGGGTACCCCCCGCCTCTTCTCATCCTGCATTGTTTTTGAAAGGAAATTTACCATAAACTAGTTCTGAATGTTTACCCACAACAAATTTTCCTGCTTTATCTCCCCAAGATATACCATTAATCATTGGAGTGAATCTCCCCACATCTGAATAACCAAAACAAAAATCAAGTACACTATTAGAGCATAGATCAAACTGAATATGATCTCCATATCCTTGAGACTGCAATTCATATCGATGTCCAAAATAACCCCCCATACATTCCCATGGTATTACACTAGAAATAACATATCATTATCTTCAACTATTCTTCCTCATCCAGTGGATCAACCTTCCAACAATCGACATTATTCATCTACAGAGCCTCGACATCCCAATCCACCCATGGATTATGATAGATTTCTATAGATGCGATGGTAAATAAGGAATTACTATTCTCAAGTAGTATGGAATGTTATTTATGATTCATTTAAACTCATTTAAATAAATTTTATTATCCATTTTATATTTCCCAAAACAACACAATCTAGACATGTACACAAGGAATTAAGATGAATGTACTTTTCCTGGGATCTCTAACCATGAAATAGTGTAACATCAATTGGCCATTTGGTAGGATGAGTGTCCTTTCATTGGATCAAATGGTGGCCCAAAAATACCTTGTCATAGCCATCCTTCCCTGGCCTATTTGACGCACCGTGGTCACCTGACATTATCTTTAAACCAACCCATGCAATCCATACTAGGAATAATTAAAATCAACATTCTATCTAAAAAAACACTAATACCATTCTATCATGACCCCTTACCTCCAATGATTCCCCTCATAGATTAGAAAACCAAAAAACTTAGATAATGATCCATGATTCCACCCTCATGTAGGCCTTGGGGAGGCAACCTGAACCAAGGGAAAGTAAATCTCACAAAAATGGGAGGCATTTCACTTTTTATAGAAACAATATTTAGAGAAAAGAAGATTCATCACAAAAAAATATAAGATAATTATATATAAAATAATTATAGTTACAAAAAAAATAAAAAAAACTATATACCAAAATATAGCTAAGTAGTGACACAATATGTGTTTCAAAATAAGAGCGAGTATGGTCCATAACAGTCTTTATAGTCCTCCTAAAACCCTAAAATACCTTTTATATACATTGGGTGAGCATAAAATTGTACTCAATATGAAATACAATGCCACTCTTGCACAAGTAAGTGGAGCATAATAACACCACCATGAGGGAAACAAAGATCCAAACAACACCTAATAGGTATACTGACTACACTTTCCTCACTAAGAAAAACTCAATAAATAAATCATGTCATGTAAAGTGAAATAATTCACAGAGATGTTACGATACCCCACACCACCTTCAAACTAATTAGCTTCTCTTACATCCTAATAGAAAAAGCATTCTCACTCCCACATCTTCTGAACACACCACAACCCCACCAACCATGTACACATATAGGCCTCAAAACCAAACCTCACCCCATCATTGGGGCCACGATCCACATCACATCTCTACTACACACACCTTTGTTTTATTCCACATCACATCTAGCTCATATACATCTATCAAACATAGAATGTCACATCCAAAAGACACCTAGGAATTCACAGCACATTTCACCTCAAAGACACATAGTAAAACAAAAATTACATGCACACACATGGGACTGACAAACCAAAACATTCATGAATAAAATGGCTACGAGTACCAGGAAGAAAGTTTCCGGATGTTTGGTTGTCCATCCATCCACCCCAACTAGATTTTTGGGAAAGACACCCCCATCATAATAGGGTTATTTAGCACTAAAAGTACAGATATATGTAGAAATATGTCAAAACACTCATGAACAACCTAAGGGTTGTCAAACAGATAACTATCTCATAGTAACTCTTTTACTGCAACCTATAAATGCACAACCAAAAAATCATCTACAAACTAATATATTTAATTGATCCACTTTATTTAATCTATTCTCATTCTTTATTAAAAAAATTATTTATTAATTATATCACTACATGAGAAAATAATATCCTCATCATATAACAAGACACACATAAAATTCACATAGAGGATGAAGTCCCACAATTAATTAACCCACTATACATTCGTCTCCTTTTACACCCACTCCATCCATTGCCTTAATCATTGTTCAATATCATCCTTTCAAATCCATACTATTGACATAGAAAACCCAAAACTCAGAGAAGCGCATATAAAAACTTCACTGTAAAGACCATGTTATTAAATATAATTATTTAATAAGGAATTCCTCACTATATTTCCAATATTTAATTCAATGGTTATAAAAGAAACAAATTAACCATGCTGAATAGATTTATTAATCGAGTGTACATGGTTAACAAGTTTTTCATAATAGTAGTTGAACAAGAATAAAATAACATATAAACCTACATCTATTTCATGAAAAAACAAAGACCCCCAATGTTCATGATTATCTGTGTGTAGTTATTCCATTATATTTACAATTTTACCAAAAAAACACTAAAATAGTATGATAAGTCTTCATTCTCCCCTACCTATGTTTATTGATTTCAAACTGATTCAATTTTATTTATTGAGTTTTAATTTTACTATAAAAAGAATGATATATTTTAACACCCACCTGGGATGATGAAAAATTGAGAGAGATGATGAAAAACCTACATGGAATATAATGAGATCAAAACTTCCTTATTCGGCCAAAATAAGGGGCGTGCATGCAATGTGATATATCTCAATCGAAAATGAGATCAAAAAGATATATCACAATGCATGACTATATGAAGAATAAATGTTCTCGGAATTTCATAGCAGGGGAAAACATGATGTATGAATAATGCTTGAAGGTATTTTTTCTTTTGAAAAAAAAAACTGAAGGGGCAGTTAATATACTATTGGGATCTTCCATTAATGGAAGATCTGGTCATGATAATGAACTTTGATTAAATATAAGGCCATATACTCTTAGGACTTTAATGATAGTATTCATATCACTTGAAACAACATCATGACATCTTAGTTATGGTATTAAACTCATTTTAACTCTATTATAGATGTGAAATTGTATAAATTATAATAAAATTCAAACAAATTATTGGAAAAACATAGAAAGGGATGATTCGGTGTTGTGATTTATCACTGTTAGTCATCGATGCAGGTCCATATTTAGTGTTTCACCATCGTGATTTGAAATCAAGAGAAATAATTGTGAGCTACCATTATGTTCTACCATTGTAAGGCACCATCGTGACTCACTGATACTAACAAACCGATTTAACCCACAGTTCCGACTCAAACTCCCAACTCAATGTTTCATCTCAACATCCTTGACTCAGTATTTCGACTAAATGCTGAAAAAATGGAAAATCATGAAAATTTTTCAAAGTGTTGATACAATTCACCTTGACCTCACAAAATTCTTCACCCACCAAATTTAAAAAAAGAATGGGACCAGGGACATACAAGCCAATACATACTGAATAATATTATTTTTAATATTTATCTAGAAAATTATCTCATTGATCATAAAATGGTGGTTATGAATTGGATTTACTATCTTAATAAAATTTATGTTTTATTTAATTTTTCATAAATATATTATATATGAATGTATAATCTAATTAAATATATATAAAATTTTCTTTAGAAACTATTTTGTTGGGCCAAAGGAAATTTATATTAACAAAGAAAATTATTTCATATTAATGAATTATTTAAATTAATTTAATATGTTAAATGATTTTGTTTAAAATTCTTCTGATATATTTGAATGGAATAATATAATAACAAATCAAATTTTATGAATAAACAGATGATTTATTTAAAGGCGTGTTTCATAAATTTTAATGGATTACCTGTTTTAGAAAAATATTTTGATGAATAAAAAAATTACTTAATAAAATAATTACTATTTTTGAATTTGAAATGTCTGAATTATGTTAGGTTTTATTTTTTGTTATTTTATGAGAATGTTCATTTTTTGAAGAATAATGAAAAATACTAAATTTTAATTTAAAATTGACTTATGATCTAAATATTTTTTTGTGATAAATAACATTTTTAATTATTTTTAATGTAAAATTAGATCAATAAAATGTATTTTAAATAAATTTAATTCATTTTAATCATTACTATGTTGAATATATATATAAATACATTGTAAAGGTTCGATCATTTTCACATTAAAAATTTGTATTAGCATACCAATTACAGGTATATTTTTAAATTAATTTTTTTTCCAATTTTATGAAAATAAATTTGAAAAATATATTACATATTTGGAAGAAGAAAATTTTAAAATATATAAATGGGTGAAATTAATTTCGTAGAAATGTTATTATTTAGAAAAATTTTAATTTATTAATGTTGATAAGTAAAATATGAGGTTACATAATGGTTAAAGATAGAATATAATTTGTCAAAATGTCTCAAATAAAGTATACACTCCATTGAATGTAAATATTTATAATTTAATCCATAATGGATAAAAATTGGTACATTATTAAATACTTATAGGTAAAATCGTGAATACAACAAAATTAATTTCAAAAATTCCAAGTCTGTCCTCTCCACCTCTTATAAAAATCCACCACATTCCCTCGTATTCACACCTCTCAACCATATTATTATTGGAAAATAACTTCCAAAATCATAACCCATCATCCCTACCCCCATCCTGAATGAGTTATATAGGGTTTAAATATATCACTGGAATGAATTAGTTCCATCATATAGAGGATACACCAAGAAGAGGTACTATTTTTCTAAATTATTTTTTATTTTATTTCCTTCCCTGCATAATTAATTTTTTTATAGAATTTAAATTAAAAAATATAAGTTTATTACATATATTAATATTTCATTATTTTAAATTCATGACCTAAATATACAAACAGTCTCCCCATACAGGGTACAAAAGCATCATTCATGTGTATAAAAGGTCTCCTCCTCATGAACAGATGTCATTTATTTTTCGATTACCATATTTAATATTAGAGAGAAATGATATAATACTATATATATTATATACATTATATATAATATTTTTATATATTTATATATTAATTATATAAGACATATCTTTAGGGAGGTTTTAGGAATATGGAAACTTTGTTCGTGTTTAATACGGACTACCACCTTTCAATGTTATATGATCAATTCATATATTACATGAATGTAATGTGGATTGTTTTAATGAAAAATATTTGAAATATTTGAAATAAAAATTATTATGAAATTGTAATATATATATATATATATATGTATTCAATATACTTTTCATTTTATCAACATTATAAGAAAATAATAACTCCATTCTAGAATACATACAACATACCATCTCTGGGAAAAATGTATTTATTTCCTATCCCCATTTTTAATGTACTACTCTAAATAAGTATATATTGAATATAACGTATATTTATTTAATGTTTTAAATTATGAATATAATTATTTCATGTTCTATGTAAGAGTAGGAAAAAAAGTCATAACTTATATGAAAAACAAAGATGTTGATGTAAAAAATAATGAAATTTTTTGAATGAATATGAATGAAAATTTAATAATATGTTATAAAAGTATAATATATTATACAAAAAAATTTAAAAAATTAATGGTATATGTTAGTGAAAATTTTAAAACCATTAAAAAATAGGTTATGTTAAATAATGACCAAAATAAAATCATGTGGTAAGGTATTTCATCTCTATTTTATTTCCCTAGGGAATATTTTAATTTTTTTCACCTAATTAATTCAATATGAATTATTTAATACCCGATTAAATTTGATATCATGAATAATTCATTATTCATGGTATGATAACTCTTAAATTTAATTAATTCATTTATGAGGATTTGATTTCAGTGTTTCAATTAGTAAATAAATTTAAACATCAATTTCTTTTCATTAGATAATATCAATACATTTTTTCATTTATATTATAAAATTATTTGTGTATATACATTTGAATATATAATCATTTTACAGTCAATTTTTTTAAGTGGAAAAATATATGAAACACATAATCATTTTATTTTAATATTCTCAATTCAACATTATGATCTTTTGAATAGTTATATTCCCAATTTCATTTCATTTTATATTTTTTTCACATGGTCTTCCATTGAATGAAAATAAATAATAATTTCATAATAAACAATTTAGTTTGATTAAAATATCTATATTCATTATCATTTTCAAGTAATAGTTCTATTTTTACATTCTTTGGTACAACAAATGTTTTTTAATTTTTTTTAATAAAATTTGAATTCATATCCCTCAACTTCTAGAAACATGATTTCTTCTATAACTATATATTCTATTATATTACAAAAAATCATTTTCTAAACTTTTCAATATGGTTAATTATTTTGTTTACCTATTAGGTCTTCCGAAAAAAATTTGATAAAATATTTTTATCTATTTTCAGACAAATAAATTTTTAGAACATTTAATAATGAAAAATTATTTTTCTTGTTACATTGTATGAAATTATCAAACTTTATTTCTTTGAAGCTTCCTTTAAGATTTTAAGATCTTATTTTAATGAATTTTTTTATCTTTTTATAAATTGTACTTTTTTAAATGTTTTCACAATGAGAAGGTAATCGTTCTAAAGAATGTTTTTTAAATATCCTTTTATTTTATTTCTATTAGTCACCTTAAAATAGAATTATTCTTACTCAAATGGGTTTAAAACATGTTAAAAACATTAATCATCTAATGGATGGATTATGGTTATGTTGAATAACGATAGTTATGAAACAAAATTCTATGAATCCTATTATTATTAATTAAGTTTCCCTTGAGTTATTCTGATTCCAATGAACATTGAATAATATAAATACCCAAAATATCATATTTTTTATCAAGGAATTAACTGTTTCATAAACCATATATTATTTCAACATACATTTTATATGTTTAAAATTGCTTGAATAATATGGTAAATATAAAAAAATATTTTTTTTATTCAATATATATATTTTATTATAAAACCCCATTTTAATAAATTACATATATTTTATAATATATGAAAAAATAATTTTGACATGATATGGTCTTTGATGTGTAGAATTCATATAGTCTATCTATAAATCAACTGGTTTCATGTGAAAAATTTGATCGAAAAATTAAAAAGGTTTCTACCTATAGTTTTAAATTGTATGGAAGATAGATTGTGATAGAAGAGGTTTACATATGCCTAAGGCATTATGTATTATAAATAAGAATAAAATTAATTTCTATTATTGTTATTTGAAAAAAAAAATCTATGAAACAATATTTTGAAGAATATAATTCATAATTTATTATTTAAATAGAATGTGTTAATTTTTATTTATCATGCATTACTGATATTTAATTTTCTAGTTATCTAAATAGAATATTTGTTCAGTCATTTACAATACCATATTTATTATTCTTTTTAATAGATGATTTCTTATGTTAAACACAAACCATATAGATAATTTGATATCACCTTAATTTATATCATTTATAAAGAATATATGATGTTTACTATGACTGATAAGTAGTGTCATTCTATATGGAATAATGTAACATTGAAAAAAAAATATGTTGTAATTACTGTATTCAAATACAATGTATAAGTCTTGTATGTATCTAGTATTTCATTACTTTGGTCTTTTAAGATGTGATTTCCATGTAAATATGAAAATGTATTTCTAGTAGGAACTAGATTCATGTTTCTAAGATAGGGTCTCTAAATTTTTTGGAATGTTTTGGGGTGTCGTTATCATCACCATTTGTTCTATATATGATCAACATGTGACTTCTAGGCTCATGAAGTAATTTTTTGGAGGAATGTCATAAAACCTCACATTGTTCACATGAATCGTTTGAATATCAACTATTCAATTTCATAGGATTCCCAAAACATTATTGTGGACGTATATGGTCTCCTTCATATTGTAAAATATGTTAGGAGGTTCGTCCGTAAAATTTATTAAATTTAAACTTATCTGACTACCTAGACTATAATGGATAATTAAATCGTATGGATGGATGAGTTCCATTTTAAATTTTACTACATTGTGGAGATGTTATTTAGAACCCCACTATATCATTATCCAAAATAGGGAGTCCAGTTTTGTGTTCCTTTTAATGATTCACATCATGGATTTCGAAATTTAATGTTGAGGTTGAAGGAATATATTTGTTATGGTTATCTATCGATACATCCTTAAGAAAATAATTATTCCAGGTATGATTTATCATTGGTCATGGTTGTGTTTTACATTATGTTTTTGGAAACATTTCCATGTATTTTTTAATTTCATGATTTTTCTATATCACATGGAATATGAGAGGTAGGTGGAAGAGAATTACTATTTTTGAGGATAGTGCATTATTTACAAGTTTAAGAGCTGTAAGATTATGCAAGTGAATTACAAAAAGGATCATTGGATAGATAATTATTTATATAGTGATTCTTATCATACATGGTATGAGAATTATCAAAACCCTGAGTTATTTTAGGGGTCTATTTTTATTCTTTATGTGATGTCTGAGGTGGTTATTCATGATTTAAACAATTCATATTTCTAATTAAATCTGAAATTTATAAACATGCATCATTCCTTGAGTGTCCTGGTTTATATAAAAAGTATGAATAATTCAGTAACTGAGTTTGTGTCTTGATTTCTAGTCTTCCATAATATGAATGTTTAATATCTTGTCCTTGATTGGATTCTCTTAAATTTAAATGTTCATTAGTAGATATGGGTGGACATATCGATAGAAATCACCATCATTTTTCCTAAATATATTGGGTGAAATGATACTATATGGGTCGTATTGGAAATATTGATAAAATCATTCCACATCATAGTGAAACAATACATTATATCAATATAGGCTTTCTATATAAAATATTTCAAGGGTGTGTTGGGGATTAAGGGATTCCCACAGATGATAATTACTAATTATTATTACTAGTTTATATCCATGGTATGGTGAGGTCTAAAAATTTAGTTTGGCTCATATTTGTGTGTCAAAAAACATTATTATATACTGAAATATATGTTTATAGTGAAGACCATCAATATCCTTTTAGACATTTTTCTTTTTTTTTGGTATTAGATATGGAAGGTCTAGGGATGTATAGATAGTTTTCAGAAAATAATATTATTCTCTACACCATTGGTATTATACTATTTGTTTATTTTTAAGGTATTATAACCTATTCTCTAATATGTTGGTTTGGAATTGGAAAATATAAATTTATTTTTCCGGAAATAATTTTGATTAAAATTTATATTATTTATGTGATATTAGTTAGGATGAGGGTATCCCATGATCTTGATAATTCTTATGTTATCCATAATGGGATACCAATATATATCAATCATTTATATTGTGTTTTCATTAAGGTTACTATTAAATAATTTTAGTGACGGATTGGTCATGAGGGTGAGATTTCATAAAATATTATTTTCCCTTTTGAGGTGTTGGAACATATTTGATAGGTTTCATATCAAATAGAACACCCACATAGGTGAGATAGATTCATGATGATGTTTCTATGTCACATTTGAAAAAAAAAATTATCTTCATGATGACTCTACTTTATTTATTTGAAAATTATCTATATTTTTTATCTTGATACCATTGAGTTGTATCACATTGATATTAGGAGCCACTAGATTAACGAATTCTATAGGGGAAATACTTTCTTGGTTGGTTCTCATTGGTGTTAATTTACTCTATAAGTTATTTGTTCGACCATTATTTATATATTATCACATACTCAAAAAAATTATTATTATTTCTTCATTTGAATTAATTATTTTTTATATTTACCACTATAATACATATGAGGTGGTTTTAAATTTTTTAATGAATTTATTGCATCTATGCTCTTATTTAATGGAATATTGTTGAGTAGTGTTTTACTGTCAATGTAACTTTTTTCTCTAATGGAGTTGGTTACACTATTTTAAAATAGAGTATATATAAAATTTTATTATATGGTTGGATAACAGTTGTCTATTTTTTCCAATATCAATGGGTTTGCTATTTAATTTTTTTGGAAGATAATTTTTATGATTTTTATATGATCCAAGTGAATATATTCTTAAACGTCATTAATTGAAATTTTTATAAGTCATGTCTTTCTCAAAGATATCCTACAGATATTATGGTGGATATTATGAGTATATGTATAGACAAAAGAGGTAATAAATATTTAAAATTTTCTACAAAAATTGGGAGATTAATTTTCAATGAATAAAATTATTTTATTTGGTGGTGATGGTTCACATAATTCAGTTTATAATTTCAAAAGTATGTTCACGATGAGAAATTTTGGAGGATAGAATTTGATGAATTTATCCCTGAAAAAAATTCAATGTGAAGATTAATTAACTATGTTAATTGATTCATGATTAATTGAATTAGGTTACATGTTCTTATTGAATTATTAAACAATTTCCATTCTTGAAATTAGTCAGACATTCATGTATTAAATTTTTGTAGATAACTGTTCATATAAATCATATTGAGAAATCATTTTGAAATCAAAATACACTAAGGTTTTTTGAACCATAGGTGTTTGGATGTTCCTTTTAAGGTGTTTCTAATCATTTTAAATTGGTATTTATCACTAACTTCAAGGGGTTGGTTTTTGGAGTTTTGAGGTAATTTTTCATTTACTTATTATGGAATCATATATATTATATTTTTTTTATATAATCCCATATTTACCTGACATTGAGTAATATATCTTTCTTTATTATAGAGTTAATTTGTTTTTTAGTGGTTTGTTCATGCTTTAATGTCCATAGGGACCATCTATACTTTTTGAGAGAGTCAATTGAAGGACATCATTGTTACAAAATTCCTCTTCAAGGAATTATTAAATCAGTGAGCTAGGGTATTAATTGTTTTTTTATTTTATATAAAATCATTATTTTAAAATGATTTATAAATTTTTTTAGTAGTATAATTTACTTTAATGATGATTAATATTAAATTAAAAAACATATTTTGGTTTTTTGTTTTATTGATCACATGTTTTAATGACATATTAATGGATTTCCACTTCATTTTATGAATACTGTGATCTCTACATTGATTATGATTACTATCTAGTTTAGTGTGTTAGAAATAAATAAGAATTTAATTTTGGTAATTATTTTTTGGTAGATAATAAATAGGTAGTTTTAAAAAATACTTCCCTTACCTATAATTTTATAGATATCCAATTAATAATTTTGTAATGATTAATTGAAAATACCTGTGTTATAATTTCATGAAACACGAAATTAAACATGAAATAATTATTACATATTTATAGTTACTCATAGATGATGATTTCAGATTCTTATTTTTGTAACCTATGATATTTTATCATTTAATTTTGGATTTAAATGTGACAGTATATTAATAATTATAATTTTTAACTAAGAATTTTTATTTTCTTATAATGGTTAAATTAATGAATTGTATGGAATATGTTCCCTATTGATTATTCATTCAATTTTTATAAAAAAAATTAAATGATTTGAATGATTTGAATTGATATATCAATGTTATGGGTGATGATATGCCTGATGGTTTTGTGATATATGGTCAAGGAGTCACAATTTATGGTACCTGTTTGAAACAGTAATGGATGGATTCACAGCAACATCAATTTTAGTGTTGGGTAAGCAACATGGAGTTATGGAAATAATGAGGTTTTATATTCCCAATATTGGTTTCTATGAAATCATATATTCTATATTTAGAATTAATCTTCATAAAGGATGATATATTATTTATTAGTTATTTTATTACATTCATCGCCACTTTAAGAAACTAGTTAGACAAGGTTATAATTTTTTTATTGTAGCAAAAGAAGAATCTTCATGTATGTGAAATTATTGAATGATAATGAGTAATAAATAATTTTAACGATTAATTTTCTATTTAATTCATTTCAAAATTATGATTATCTTTTACAAATAGTTGGATGAGTTTAATTACACCTAGAGGGCACAATTTTTAGATGATGGATAACATATATATAATATGATTAATAAATAATAACTTTGTAATTGAATTTAAATTATAATTAATTCATTTATTATTAATTTTAAATGAATATGATATAAATATGATTATAGGATATCTAGTCTATTGTAGTGGTAGGTAGGTGACTAGAGATGAAAATTGTTGTTAACGTTTATGAAATGTATATTCCCTTACTTTGATTTTGAGTTTTATATATATTTCAATAATTTAGGAATTAATATTATACCTTAGCTATGTTGGAAGGGTGATGGAAAATATAGGAATCAATATGGAGTGCTCTATAATATTTAGGATTAGAGGATTGGATGGTTGATAACTCTGACTTTCCCCACTCATTGTCCTGGTAATTATTATGTGATGGTATGTGTGGTGGTAACCTTTCTCATTTATATATTATTGAATTGGTCGATAATGTATAATTATTGTTTTAGGCAACAATAATATCTAGATATAGTATCTTACATATTATTGTATATATATTGTGTTTGGTATTCAATAGATTAAGGAATTATATATAAAATATTGGACATTGTGTCTCAGTGATCATCCTAGATAATATCTATTGGTGTAGGACTTGATTAAGAGACAATGATATTCATTGGGTCCTTAATATGTTATAGTTTTCCTAGTTTCATCTTTCATTCTATTTTGATTTGGGAAGAAATGGCTCAAGAAGTGACATAGTGGTGTAGAGTAGAAAAAAATGTGTAAGTTGTAGTGAAGTATATTAATTTGATATTGTTTTGATATTCTATTATTATATGTATGTGATACAAAGAGATACATATATAGTGTATTGATAAGTTATAATGTCTTTTAATTAGGTAATGAGAATAATTCAAATGATTATTCACTATGATCTAGCTTTTATTTATTCTATATTCCAATAGATAATATAGTAATTATTATTAAATTTATTCATGTAACTCGCACACTAAATTTTAATAAAATATTTTTAATGAATGTTGTAGTTGTTTGGTGATCAGTCTAAACATTAATTAACTGCGGTGTTGTTCATTAATTTTTTGGAATTCATGCTCACTATCAAAGATTATTTTTTCACTAGAAGATTAATTTTATTGTTTTATAATTTTGTATAAAAAAGCAAGAAAATTATTGGATATATGTAGTTATTTTATAGGAACTAATTTTTATATCATTAGTTATTTCTCATTCCACTAGTTCTTTTTATAGAATAATTTTTCATATTTGTAATTATGATATAGTGATTTTTTTGTAACTATCTTATGTCCTATTAGTTGTTTTACTCAAGGATGATTATCTCCTATAACTAATTAATACCCCATGATGTGTTCTTTTAGTGGAAGGTACTAGAACATAATAAATACAGATCATCAATAAAACAATTTCTTTTACCATTTGACCTAAATACCCCCAATTATTGTTTCTTATGACCCATATATTGGATGTAATTCCATAAAAAATTTCATGGATACAATTCCATCAATAAATATACATTTTTGACTTCTTATTTGAAATTTTACATCCTTATCCTAGAAATTAATATGATAGTGATGTAGAGATTTCTAATCAATGTTTGAAGTTAAATAAAAATAAAATAAATGTGATTGAAAACAAATTGCCAGAAACACATTCCACAAAAATATATCAAATATGTGTTTTTTACAATTAATTTAATTATCACACAATAATTTTAATGACTAATTATACATTTATCAATTCGGGATATAAATAACCAATGTTAGATTCTTTAAATATATAATGTAATTTATAGAAATATGCTAATATATTATGCTTTCAATGTTGAGTGTACTTGTCACCACTAAAATATTAGGATTCTTTTCTCAATAGATAATTAAGAAAACTACTAAAATGATTATTATAGAATAATAACCACATTATTAAATCAAATTAAAAATACAATAAGTCATATGATGTCTAAAATTTGGTAACCTTTATTTAATACATTGTTTTATTATGTTTATCTAACATCACTACTAGTTAATCATTGATTTTCATACGTTCTATAATATTTTACCATTAAAAAAAATGTAAAATTCTCTGCATTAATAGAAAAATGTGTGACCAAGTCAAAATATACGTAAATATTACAACATTAAATCAAAAAATTCATTACATATCACAATAAATCAAACCCCAAAAATTAATGGATTAGCCATCTTGAGAACTAAATACATAGTCTACATATAAAGAAATATATCTATCACATCCCAGAAATAGTATTATCAAATTTTACCCATTTACATATATCAAAAACAATATTTTTCATCATTTCATGTTTATTAGAAACATAATAATGGTTGATCTCAGATACTTCTAACGGGAAATCAAAAGAGATATCAAAAAATGAAAAATAGTTACCATAAAAGTAAATATTGTCTGGAAAATAATGTATATGAATATAAAATAAGGGAAAAATTACCAATAATGAATAAATTATAAAAATGGTATCATGAAATCATTATTTTAATCATAACATAATTCAATAATAATTTAATTTTTAAAATGTGTGTCAAAAATCTCAATATACAAAAAGATAACATAGCCATATAAATGTTTTATATCAATTAAAATATAAATTTAGGAATTATATTGAGGATCACTATAAATACCATTTTCAAATTTTGGATATATTTCCAGAGTCTATTTATTAGTCACCCAATCCTTATTAGGTTATCTCATGACATAATAGATTTTACTCAATTGATTGGAGGGTAGTTTTATTCCAGGATCACTCGTCAGTAAGTTGATATTGATCCTTAAGAGTTTGGATATTTTTCAATTCACGTGAATATCCTGAGACAATTAATTTACCAATTAATTATAGGGTCACAAAATTGTATTCCCTTGAATTATATATTATAAACCATTAATATGTGATTTACAAGAACATGTAAACAATTGTAATTAATTCATATCTTAATTAACAGATGATAATGAAAAAAATTAATTTGAACCATTAAATACATTATGATAAACCATTTATATAAATAATATTGATTATATCATTGTATTATATTATATTTGAGGCATAAGAAACATAAATTGGTATTTATAGAGATGATTTTTTAAAAATTTGGAATATTATTTACATTAGTAATAATGAATAAATTCCCTTTGAATTTTTAAATCTTATTATTTTAAAAGAATAAATTTTAGAATACAAAGAGATTAGTTATATATTTATAAAAAATGAAATTGAAGAGATGAATCTTCATAGCTAAAACAGTATAATATATCGAAAAGATATATTATTATGGATAAAATTTAAAAAGAAGAGTGATTTCACATTTTGTAAAGAAGGCCGTAGTTGATGGAAATGATCAATCATAAAAACAATAATTTATGATGTCATTTATTTTTGAAATTCAATTATTTTAAAAATTAACATATGATATAAATGAATAATATATATGTATATCAAAATAATAAAATAATAACATAGACATAGAAATGATTTATTCTCCAATGAAAATAATAAGTATAACTGGATTATCTAATAAGCATTATGCATGTTCAGTTTGGAACTAATGGGGGTATGAAAAAGAATTTTATCAAATAAAACAAATGGAATAATTATGAGAAGAAAATATAAGTGTTTTCATAAATAAATTACTTAAATTTACCCATTTTAATATTTAGTTTCAATAATATTTAATACAATGTGATATATGAAATAACCCCCCCCCAACATTTTATTCTTGAATTAAATAAAAGAGATTTAATATCATGTATAATAAATAAAACCAACATAATAAGTTATTTAATAACCATAATAATATATATATTTCATTTTATAAAATCTAATAATATTCATTTATTACAAAAATATTATTTAGTTATTGTTAATTTTCATCATCAGATGCTAGTAATAACAACTGTATCACTTATGTTCTATAATTGTGATTTATTTCCGCAATATATGATAACATGTTAATCATTAAAAACATTAAAGGGTAATTGAATCATTATGATTTAATTATTCATTCTATCCCATTTTACTATAATGTACATTATGGTAAGGAATTATGGTATTGGAATCTAACACATGTATCATTGATGTAATTTATCAATAAAAACAATGTAATTAATATTTATCATTAATTTTTATATCTTTCATAAAGAGATATATTTAGGAAAGTTATTTTTCAAAATGGAAATGTAATTATATTATTAATATAATATTACATATTCATTATGGGAAATCATAATTTTTTATACCAACATTCATATTGGTCGTTGAAATGACCCTGATAATACTATGATATACCAATGAATAAATAAGGGTTTAGGGTTGTTTAATTATTGCATCATTCCATTAGATGGGTAATGATTTAAATATTAAACCATTAATTTTGAGATTTATTTATAAATTTATTTGATTTCAGACTTCAAATATATAACAATGAAAACAATATAAATAGGTGATGAATTTGACCTTTCTTGACAGCAGTTCCATTTGAATGAAGGATTTATCCTCTTCATCTTGAGAATAGTATGCTACCCAATGTTTATGAATTAATTAATTGGGTAAAATATTGTCAATATTAAATAGATATTTAAGGAAATATAGTGTTTTTTAATGAGTTGAGGTTATGTTCATCTATATTTGATATTGATGGAAGTTTCATTGGAATATTTTATTAGGTTAAGGGATGATATGGATGAACTGGGGGTATGGTGAGTTATGTGAGGAAATATTATTGTGAAATTTATGTATGAATAATCATAAAAATGATATTCTAGATAGCATAACAGTAATTTTAATTTAAAAACGTTGGATTTGATAATTTTCTCCTTTACACCAATTTTACCTTGTATATTTCCTTTAATCATGGAAAATTTATATAAAAAATTATAAGATGATCCCTCTAAAAAAATTTCAATGTGATGAATCATAATTTTGAATCAAATTATAATAATTTATTTGTTAATTAAGAAAAATTATATGTATAAATTAAAATACAAAATATATTGAAATAATGTTTTTATATAGAAACAATAAATTTATAACATTAAGTGTTCTAATTTTTATTTACCAATAAGTAGTATTTATTAGTAATTTAATTATATTATATATGAAATCAATAATGTTTAGAGATAATTTTAAATATTTTATTTTAACATTTTTATATAAAATAACACAATACCTATGAAAAACTAATCTTTGAAAAATATTACTTGTAACATTAATTAATATAATAAAATTTAATTTTTTGTGCTTTATAAATCTAATATTATAAATAAAACAACTTAAAATTTACCTTTTAATTTTATAAATCCATCAATTCAGTAATTTTTAATAATAATTATAATATATCAGGTCTATGTGTTTGAAAATATATAAAATTATTATTAAAAATTAATGCCAACTGGATGTGTAATATTATGGGTTAAACAAGGTTTTGGATTTTATAACTAAAATCCATGAAATGGAAGGGTTAATAAAAGAATTAGGATCATAGAGGACCACACAACTCTAAAATAATCGTAAACATTTTTCTATTGTACATCCTTCACTTGATTTCCCTCCCTAACGATATGTGTCACAATAAATTTTATATTACCAATGAATTATAGACATTAGATCCAATATTAACAAATAAACCATATAACACTTCTAATACTAGAAATAAATTCATTATATTTATGGATTTATATATATTCAACCCATTAGAGCCTCAATAAAAATGATCTTATATTTAATTTCATAATTAAAGTCCCAATAAATTGGATCAAAATTGTTACTGTTGCCAATGTACTCAAGGAAACATACGCAAACAATGTTTTAGTGGGTTTAGAAGATACCCCCATAACTAAAAGGAAATTGTGTGACTAATGGAGATACATGAACATTAAATTTTATGTAGATGATAATTTGAAGGATTCATATTCTATAAAATACCACAAAAGGATGTTTTTTTCTAGGCAAACCAAGTATGCATAGTGAATTTAGAATAGAAATATAATTCCAACTATGAACTCTTTTAAATTTAGATATTGTTTTCTTGTATTAATGTATCACAATAATTCTTTATTGGATAAAAACATGATGATTATTAAATTTCATATCCTTCATCACATTCCATGTTTATGAATGTGTTTCTAATTCACCTCAATGTATAATATTATAAATATTCTCACAATAATCAATGTATGTAATATTAAACATGTGATCAAAAAATACTTGAAATAGGAATTATTTTATGATAATGATATTATATAAATATACCAATTGTTTCAAAATATAATCATAATTATTGATCAAGGGATAATAGATTTCATTATTCCTCATGCATTGAGGTTGCAGTGAGGTCCTATGACATTCATGTCTTATTATTCATCATCCATAGAAAACTGGTTTATCAATACATTCCAAAGAATAATATATTTAGATGCTAAAGTGATCGACCTTCTAAATTTCAAAAGGCACATGGGTAGTCTAATTCCAAGAACACGTTTTACACAGTATTATTTTATTGTGTTGAGGCATCTCTATGATGCCCCAACTCCAGAGTACCCAGAGCCGGTGTCATACAGAGGATCGAATTCAGTTCAGGCTCTGGGAAACCAGCTATTACTAAAATGATTCTTCTGATAAAAGCAATTACCTGAAAAAATTTAATTAAAATCATAGGGTGAGAAAATGAATAACTGATAAGGGGTTTAAAAAATAATATACTAAACCCAATATAACTTTTTAAAATCATTATTTAAAATTTTCATAATACATTTTCATTAAAATGTTGTAACACATTAAACATACCATGATAATTGTCTAAGGGATATAAATTCATAATTTAAAATGTACTAACATTATCAGGATTCAATACTGAGAATGATCATTCAGAATAGAATGTAAAAGACCTTTTATATTAAAATAAAAGTACAAAATTAATAACTAAGTGCAATGCGTGATCATATTTGCGCTTAAAAATTATAAATTCAATTTGATCATTTAATATTGGCCATTAAATTTCTGAATATTGGATAAATAATGAATATTACATACGTAAACTTCATCTGATTCTCATAATCATAATGTATTTAACCAAGAATATTATACTAGTTGAATAATCATCTAGTTAATTAATTTACAATGTATTAATGAGGAAAGAGCATATACCAGACCGTGTCATGGAATTGTGCCATGACCTAGTAGATAACTATAAACAGACCCCAACCCAAAGAGCATATGTAACCAGACTCCAACCAAGAGTGCCTCTATATCTAGACACCAACCAGGAGTGCCTCTGTAACCGAACACCAACCTAGAGGGTCTGCTGTAACTGATCCCCAACCCAGAGCATACTAGTTCCAATGCATTCCTCATATCTCTAAATAAATGTGCGTATACCACTTTTATTTTTTAAATCACTTATCATTCCTAATACACATATTACCTGGTTTCCTAATTTGAATTATTCAAAGTTTCCCATACCACTTTGAATAATTAAATGTTTATCTCATAAATTATTATTAAAAAAAAGTTTCACGACAATCACATATAATACTAACTTTATAACTTTTCCATAGTAATAAAATTTTTATACATTGAAATAAATACTCATTATTAATGTTCAGGTAAATGGGATTGAAAATGGACTAAAACCTGTTATTCCAATTACTATTCTGCATACATGTTTCTCCATGACATGTATAACTTGTATACAATTTTCATGCAAGTAGTGAGGTTACCACATAAAATTAAGGTTCTTTAATTTTCAAAATCCATGACTCACGAAATTGAATAGTTATAGTTTAAAATGTCAAATTTTAATTAATATAGATGTCATTAGTACACAATGCATGTATCATTGAGTAAAAATACAAATAATATGGAAAACAATGAAATCATTTAGTCTAAATATACATAATATAACAGATTACAATAAAAATATGGCCATCTATGTTTTTCAAAGGTATACATGGTTTATTACACAGATTATTCATATGAGACAATTAATGAAGCATAAAAAAATAATGGATAAAGAGGGTTAGAAATATAAAATTATAAGAAGGATAATATCTTTAAAGGTACATTATCTAAAACAAGTTTGACATAGGAAATATATATCTAAAAACTTATTTTTTGCTTAATATTACATATCCATTTTAACCAAAAACTATATTCACATCCATAACATTATATAATGATTGAAAATCATATTCAATAGAATTGAATTGAGCTAGATTGTGTTATGTGTATATATCATAATATATACTAAGTGTTTATCCATTTTTTTAAACAAATAAATCATCCATATTAAAAAACACAAAGATAATTTTAGACCTTATATATATTTACACATACAAATTTTAACTGTTGAAAATCCAGGATTCACTTTGATATGATAAATGTATATATAAACCATATATAAATATATAGTATGTATATGTGTCATGTAAAGAAGTTGTATGGGGAAATTAAACTTCAGATACACTAATATGATATACTCAAACCTCTATTCCTGGTAAAGAGGAGTTCAATTTCAACCTCAAGGTGATGAATATTAATATATCATGTGTATATATAAATATAAAAACTAAAATTAAACAATAAAGTAAAATACAATTCCCCTACACAATTTGACTCCATGCATTTTAGTCCTTCAATAACTTGAAACTCAATTTCCGAAATCATTAACCTGGGAAAATAAACATTATGAAAATATGAGGACTGTGTATATTATACCTATGTATTTATAGAAATATACATATATGTAAGTAAAATATTATTTATCTAAGGCATAATATAAATTTTCATGGGTTATCCATGCTTGGGGTTATTAATAAATTGTAACTCAAGATCATGCAACTCATAATAAATAAATCCCAAACCATATGATGATATATATTTGTTTTACAAGTATATATATATATATATTCTTACAAATTATATAAAAAAATTGACAAATCTAATACCTTACATTAACACGAGGAGAAAGAGGAGGTGGAGCTTGGGATGGCGCTTGAAATTCCGGAGGACTCATTGTGGTTCGCTGGAGACTTTCAAATAAATGAGATAGTTCTCCAGATGCCATTGTGTAGTTGTATATACTATACCTATAGGTATTAGTTTAATGTAAAAAGATAGGGATCTGGTGACAACTTGACTTATAAAAATAAAATGGAGAAAAATCTATGTGGAAACCATGTGAGTGGAGGGTTTGGTGGCTATAAGAGTGAAGAAAAAATGGTGCAAAAGGTATATTGGGTACAAGTGTATAGAACGATGTGGGAGGAAGAAGACAGTGCTGCTGGATCAAATCGGGAAGAATTTTGACTGTCATGATTGATTTAGTCTAGGTTTCAAGGGTTATAATGCATTTGTGTGTTTTAAAATGAAAGAGCGACTCAGATTAAATCTGAGTTTATCAGACGACCCAAAGACGATGCGGAATTTTAAAACACTCGGAAAACCAATATTAGATGTAGAGTTGATTGAACAGTCCACATAAACACAGTGATATGCTGTAGTTTCTAAATGAAAACCCCGGGATCGGGAACAATGGACCTGATCATGTTCTACAGTATCTGATGGATACGATCATGTTTCTCACAAAAAATCACTTCCCACATTGAAATGGGGAGGAACACGCAGCTTCTTTATAAGCCTATCCCTCTAATCCATTGTCCAGAAATCACACAACACACACATAGGTGTCCTTACACAAGGTCTCCAACTCCACCATAGGCCTAAGCCTTCCCACGCTCACAGCTTCTTGCACCCACACTGCGAACTCATGCGCTCACTCCCAAACTCTTGTGAGCCTCTCGTGTGACCTATTCCTGAGCTCGGGCTGGCCCAGGCTTGGGCTAACGACTAGGCTTAGCCACCCATCATGACCTGCGTCCTTCAAACCAACTATATGTTCCATCCCTAGTGGGCCCAAATTTTTTACAAAACTAATCCTTAAGAGAATATATATATATGATGTCTTAAAGTAAATAATACATTATAGAAATTTCCTTCTTCATACATGACTTTTGATTTAATCTTGAGGAAGGATTTAATTAACACCTAACTATACCTTATCTAATATTATTTCTAGTGTACTTTATATCACCAAAGCTTTAACATGAATTGAAATTCAGTATAACCACGTAAAATCTTTTGTACTGTTAGTAGTCAAATATAAGATAATTAAGAATATAATTTAATTAAAAGAAATTAATCCTAACATAAAAACACTGAATGAAAATATTTAAAATATAATTGCATCAAATGAAACATGTGTTGATTTACTTACATATCAAAAACACTAACATATAACTCAAAACATTCTCATATGACTTTTTTATGGTTCATGTAAAGGTGTAGTTTTATTATTTATCAAATCATAACCTAATTCCATTGTGTAATATAATATAATTATAAGTATTCAATTAATTATCCAATGATTCTAATGACTATATGTATAGCCGTTAGAGTTCCATGGTTTCCCAAGATAATGGTCACATTAGTGTCTTATAAATCCATAACATAGGTTGTCCTAACACTCAAGTTGATTGGAGAAGATGGTTCACATAATACATTTGGTACATCATGATGGTGTGGTGGCCTCAAGAATTCTTATGTTATTTATGATGAATTATAAGGACCCATATTACCTACATGAGGTTCTAATTGTTTTAATTTTTCTCCCTTTAATTATGATAGGGTTCGTAATAGGTATTTTTGGTTAGCATGATTAATCTTTTGATTTAGGTGTATTGTAAACGCTATGGTATTTTTATATAAATGAAAATTCTTGTATCCACTTTTGTGTTTTACTTGGTCTCATTCTAGTAGATTAAAACTATATTATTACCCTCTCATGAGAAACATTTTTTTAGTTATTCAAAAAAAAATTAACCACAACATATCAATACATAAGGATCTAGTTTTTGGGTGTTATAATCACACTATACTATTAGTCAAAACAAGTATATCCTAGAAATTTTTGACATATGTCAACATATACTAAGTGATATGAGATCAGATTAAATCATAGTAGTCAATAGAATTACTATTAATATTTGTGATATAATAATTTCTCATGTTCTATTATTTCCACAGAAGACGCTATATAGTCTTTTCTATATATTTTATGATCCAACAATTCATTTTACAATGACTACAAGAAATTCATTTCAAATAAATTAACACCTTATCTTATGATTATTTAAATTTTGACCATGAATCTGAGGAATGAAATTATAAATATATATTATGAATCATTAGGAATATAATATTTTCCAAAAAATCATGTTCTTAATTCATAGAGGTTATGAGATTACATGTGAATTTATATTGTAATAATAGATTAAATGCATTGACGTATTTAATGCCCAAACTACCCATTTTTTCTCCATTCTATGTTATAGTGATGAGAATATATTCATTAATATTTTTAGACTAATGTAAATTTCATATCATGTATTAATTATAATTGAGAAGGTCTGTAGGACTTATAGTTATAGTGAATTCCTAAATAATCAATCATGTAATCAATGAGTTAATCACGAATATCCATTCCACATGAGGCATAATTTTTTATTCATAAGTATGAATTTGTGCAATAATCTTACAATATATTTTTTTCTATGTAACAACCATTTACACTAATTCAAATGGTAGGAAAATCAAGATATATTAAATTTAGGGATTTTTAATTACTCCACAACATCTATAAATCCTATATAATTTAGATATTATAATTCCTAGACAAATAAAAATGAATTATTTCTTCTATAATAATGATTTATGAAAGATGTCAATATAGTGAAAAAAACATTTTGTTGAAGGGTTTTATTTTCCATTTAGTGGAAATGGCAAATAGAAGAATACATATGGTTTGATCAAGTGTGGGGGAGCACATATATTAATTCATATGAATATCTGGTCATACAGGCCAGTGTGTGTCAGATCAGTGATACATCATCATAGATAGTCCATAAAAATTTTAATGGAGATATATGAGAGAGAGACATTCCACATTCCGAACTCCGTTGAAACATAGGGTGTACCATTTGGGTGATCAACGAAAAAATATAGTTAGTTATGGTGTTATAAAAACAACACATAACATTGTAAAATGAGGGATATATTTGTTATATCTTTTAACGATATGTATAAAAAAGATCCATTTAATTTAGTAATAAGAATAAAATATATTAAATTTTAATGAAAAATTTCTCTTACAAGATATTTTCTTAATGAAATTGGTACACTCTGATTTAGTGACAGTACACATAAGAATATTCCATGATATGATGAATCCCAACCATGTGAGGTTCATAATGATAATACTGATGATAAATAAAATTAACGCAAATTTATTTCTAAATGTCATGTTGATGGGGATACAAGCAGAAAGTGGCATAAAATCTCTAATGTTAATAGTAAACAACTTTTCTATAAATGGGGAAATAAAGTTGTATTTTATATAAGAAATCATTAAAGAGGGTAAATAAATAACAATTTTTATAGTTGATAAGTTATTTTTCAAGAGATACCAATTATAATTATGTAAAACATTCATAAATCCATATTGTCTAGTAGTACAATCAAGTTATATTGAGCGAAATTTATATTTTATCAATTATTAAAAGGTACCATGAATATGTTCCTTTTTTTCATGTTCTTCAATGTTGATATAGAATGTCTCAATTATGTGGTGGATTTTTTAATCCCATTATCCTTATAATTAAATTTAAATTATTAATTAATAACATTTTCATAATCATGAAATATATTGGAAGTGATATTAATTTAAATTGATATCATATGTTACCCTCCAATAATGAATCACCTTGTGATGGATTTTGAGTAAGATGGAAGTGTTATCATCTTATATCATCCATTTAATGTGATAATGGTTCTTAAATAACATATTTATTGTTTAAAGAAATATATCATATTTTAAATTTGTATTGGCATATTACTTTAAATCCATTTCATTTTTAAAATTGGATTATTTCTAATAAGATTGATTACTCCAAATACTTTTGATCTCATATTCTAATTTCGATAATAATTTATTATTATATTCCATTGTGTGATATTTTATAGTCCTCATAATAATGGTTATTATTGGGTGGGGAATATAAGAATATTATAACTTTTAATAATATAAAATAGTTTCAATAATCACATAAAATGGTGACCTAGTAACTATTCAACATGAATGGAAGAGGGAATGATCTAAACATGTTCATCTAAAAATAAAAAATAATAAGAATTTGATATAAAGTATTATTTGTTATAATAAATCCTATCAACTCAATTGGGCTATATTTCATCCAAATATAATAATTCTTTCCTTGAAATTTATTTTCCATCATTGCATTGGGTTTTACATAAATCAATTTGAAATATTCACTAATTATGGGCATGAATATTGGATTATATATGTAAATAAATTTGAGAAATTACAAGTATTATTCTAGAAGAAATAATGTGAAAAAAAAATTCTAGGACCCAAAATGTTATAAAAGAAAACAAAGAGAATATTACATTGATTCATTCCATCATAAATCACATTGAATTTCATGGAATGTTCCCACATACATATATATATATATTAAGTCAATGATTATATAATATAAAGGGTTAATGTTTTTGTATTCACATAGTAGGAAAAGAATCATGATGAAAACATTCAAAATAACCAGTAAAATAAAAACTTATGTGTATGAGGAGGTATATGGATTCATTCTTAGTATCATGAATGTTATTTGAGAATAATGTTTATCCAATATTTTTATCAGTAATTTATTTAAAAATTTTAGTCTTTTTCAAGGGATTGTATATTCAAATGAGAAATGGATTGTTAGAGAAATGCAAGACTCTGTGATCTTGTATAGTGGGACTATTACCATAGACATTAAAACACCATTAAATTATCATTATTGATTTTTTAATTACATAAATTTGACAAAATATTATTTTCCAAATATATAGATTTTTCGTTAGAACTCAAATAACCATTTATTTAAATATTATTAGAAGTCAAATTATCCAATTGTTTTCCAATATCTAAATAAATTTTTTCATTTTTTTATATAATCACTACTAAAATAAAGATAATGTGGTTTATAAACATTATTAATAATAATCCTTCAACTTATAAGGATGTATTTTTTAAGTGAATTCTAATCTATTGTGTATGGATTTTCAATGGTATTTTATTATGGGTCCTTATCTATGATACCATTGTGAAATAAAATTATATATATTTGTTTCATGTAATATGAACATCCTGTATATGAGGATGAAATTTTTTAGATTCCTTTTATCTCCATAGTGTACAAACCACTTCTTTGAAGTCTCTATAATAGATGTTTCAAATTCATTAATTGGAAAAATAGTATCACTATCTTTATATGGTAGATCTTCAAAAGGTGATACTACCAAAACCACCTAAATAGGGAGTTGGAGTTCTCAATGCATTGTCTATAATAAAATTATCATGTTGGATAGATAAACCAAATTATTTTACATTTTTTCTTTCGTAGATATCAGGTTGTTGGTAGATATTTTCCTCACTACTCCATATTCTAAACTATGATGTAATATAAAGATTTATGACATATTTGTTTCCTTCAGGATGGAATCATCATTTCCATGATTAACCTCTAAAACATTAATTTTCCCTAGGATAGTATCCTTTTCTGATATTTTATTATATGAGTTTAACTCCTTTATAATGGTTTAAATCCCATTTCTAAATAATACATAACCCACATAATTAGAGGATGATATGACCTGAATATTATTATTTACATTGACTGGGATCATACAAAATGAAGTAAAAACTTTTAATTTAGGTGGTAAAAAATATCAGAACTTGTATTTACAGTAGCTTACAAGAGAGTAGAAAATTATATTGAATTTACCATAGTATAAGTGTTTGTGATCAAATTAAATTTAATTTTTTATTGTGTTCTCTAGTTTTCTGAGAAACACTTCCTCGGCCATTGATTCTCCGAAATACACTTGAACTCTCACACAAAGTAAATATTAATAAACTTGGGTTTCTTATTTATCTATCAACAATGCGTGGAATACCCACTAATGTAGGAGTATTATATGTTAAAATGGTGATAATATGACCATTTGAGTTTTAGGATATTAATCAAGTCTTGTACAAAAATGTTTTGAAGTCTTACTAGATTAAAATTAATGTCCAACTCCTAAACTGTAGAGACCCAAAGCCTGACGTACATGGACATTACATTACATTTGTGGAATACTTAGCACATAACCAAAACAAACACACACAAGGATCGTAATAGTTTAGTGTCTTTGAAAACTCGGAATATAATCTTCTAATCCTAGTGAAAGAGCTTCAACATCGCCCATAAAGATCTTCCTTTTTTTATACCTAAAACCTTTCTTTATATCCTGGGGAAAAGATAACATAAAAGGGTGATCTCAAATGCTCAGTAAGGGTAAACAAAAGAAATATCAATCACATCAAATACATAAGCATAATACTTTTTGGAAATCTTAACCTGCAAAAGAGAGCATAATTTCATAACATGGGATAAATCATAGTAGAGAAATGAAATCCCAATAATCATAACATAAAACATGAAACTTTATGTCATACACACATAATCATAGAGAATCATATCTTGTTAGTCAAGACTCATTGCCAAGACTATCTTAGTGGACAATGCCCCTTTCTGAACTGAGTCACCCTCGTTTCAGTCCTGTTTTACTGAACCAGTATAACCTAACATTCCAGCCATGTCTATCTCATGAGATATAAAATCTTTATCCAATGCATTGGAGGGAGATATAGGTCCCACCCATCTCATAATGATACCATTATTATGTGTGCCACAAAATCATAAATCATACATCATTGCATAACCCATGTAATACAAATGGGAATCTTAAACATCATAAAACAATTCATATAAGATAAAGGAATTTATAAAAATATTTCCATCACAACATAATCAAATCCATGAAATAATAGAGATATATATAGAATCCTTTATTATCTTAGATGGAAAATAATTTTTATAAAACACTTGAACTCCATTCTGGAAGAAAATATCCTTTCTACTTCAAAAACATTTTTCCATTCGTAACATGTCGTACAAAAGAATTTGATTAAAAATAATCTTGAAAACATGTAAATTAATCTTCTTGGAAATAATGTTTTAAAAATTAATTCATGCCGTATAAGTTAAAAAAACATTCTTCCCGTACTTTTGTCGGAAAAGTCAAAAAGTACCTCGTACAAAAAATGACAAAAGATTCCTTTTATATCTTTTACTAAAAACTCACCTAAGGGTAAAATAGGATTTAAAAAATTGTAGGTGAATGGAAATAATATTACATATTGAGGAAACATGGATGTGGATGATAAAATACACCCCATTAAATACCAAAGTATAAACAATCTCTGATGAAAATGAGATTGTGATATTTCCCTTACCTTTGGTCCGACTTGCTTTGTAAGTGTCCTAACCTCCTGTATAATGATTTAAGTCATGTTATTTACTTATTACAGAATCATATTCATTTTTATTATATCATATATGGTCCACTTATGACTTTATATTACCCGTTCTTTCGTAAATTAATGTTAAAGTAGCGTTTTGGGTAAAATCGTCTAATTTGTCGTTCGTGTTTTTAACTTGTAATTATTAATATGATTACATGGATCATGATTACATATATCCAGAATTTAAAACATGATTTATATATAATATATATTCAGAATATATATATATATATATATAATATCGATAAATGGAATGAAATACACCGTTCATGGAGACGGTATTCCGTACGTACGCATGAACGCTGTTTTCGTTTCCTTATTGAATTGAATGGAATTAAGTAGATTAAATACATATAAATATACATAAATCCAGTATCACTATTATGTAATATATTTCATTAGTAATTATTATATATACTTTATAATCATTCAAGAATGGTTAACCATTGAGAATGAATCTCATCGCGTTGTGGAGACGCTAGTCCGTACGTACGCATGAGCGATGATATCATTCCCATGGTCGTGGAATTGTGTTGAAGTGTATTTATACTATTTAAGATTCAATATCACTTTATTATAATCATATATAGTTACTAATTACAACATTATAACCATCCAATTAAGGTGGTGGTGGAAAATAGATTACACCACGGCGTGGAGACGGTATTCCGTACGTACGCAGGCGCGGTGATTTCCTTTTTCGGTAGGATGGATAGAAGGTTAATTAGAGTTGTCTCATATTTATAATAACATATAAGTATATAAGAAATAATGATGTTATTACTTTATCATGAAACAACTAAAGAAGAAGAAGTTGAAGAAGAATGAAATTGAAAAAGATCGGTAATGGATATTACCTCTTTTTGACGCGCCTTCACTTAACCTCCACATAAAAAACTATGGATGGTCTTTGAAGAAGACCAGGACCTCTAGGATGATACTAGGGAAGCGGAGAAGAGATTTTGGCAGGGTTTGGCTGAGCTTGAATGCTCAAATTGGTGTGAGGATGAAAGGGAGGAGGTGCACTTTTATAATGGAGTAGAGGGGCATCTTAGGAAAATCTCAAAATATTATTTTATATTAAGGTCAAATTCGGTTTATAATGGTTCCAAATGGTCTTATTTCGAAGCTAAAGTGGGGATGGGTCGAAATCCTCTCATGAAATATGATTTAGGAAAGTTTAGGTTATTATTTTAACCTTATCAATAATATTTAACTCTAAGATAAATAATTTAACTTTTACCGTGTCTTTTTGTTTTCTTACACTATATAGTTAATAAACATACTATATCAAGAAAAAAGAACCGCAAGTTGTTTATTATTAATATATCTATCTTTATCTAAGTCATTTGGCCGAACCGTAGATTATTAGGAATTAAATAACAATTAATAATATAATATTTTTTTAAAAAACTAATTTATGTCAATTTTGACACTATTTGGTACATGATTTTTATGAAATTTCTAAAAGAATGATAAGTTCGAAAGAAGTTACTTAAATAATCAATAACATGTCATATTAACCTATAAAATTAGTTTAAGTCATAAAAAGTCTCAAATTACATTTATTTGGGCATTTATAACATCAATTATGTTAATATTTTTTAAAAAGGTAATTACTGCATCATCGTTGTGTCATAAATAAATTAAATTATTTAAAGTATAAAAATTAAAAATAAAATACAATTATGTAGGAAATCGTTTTAAATTTATAATGAATATTTATAGTGGAAATTATAATATGTAAAACCCTATATTAAAAATGTTTTAGTAAATAAACTTTGATTTTAACTCTTTTCACTCTTCTTTGAATTAAATAATAATAAATGTCCTAATCTAATCCAAGTGGGCCTAAATGATAATATTTTACACTTAAGTTTGTTTTTGGACGAGATACACTTGTCCAATAGGATTAGGACATGTGTTAGGGTAATATTAATATCATTTTTACCCTTAATTACCCTATTTACTTTTAACCGTGGTAAATAAAAGTAAAAAGTTACTATTCACCAAAAATTATTTTCATCTCATTGAACCACATTTTACTTACTGACATCAACCGTGTCTCTCTGATTTTTGAAATTCCATTCACAGAAGCAGTAAAATTATGATTTATGAAAAAATTAATTTTTTTAACTACCTCTTAGTAATTTCACTATTCATCAAAATTTGATGTTTTTCAGAAAAATGCCAAAATTTCACCCTAAGCTATAATTGATATTCCGAATTCAAAAATGATTTCTATTTTACAAAATTCACAACATATAAGTTGAATTAATTAATTTTATAATTAATTTCCACTGTCACAACAAATAGCATGTTTTCAAGAGATAATAACTATCAAATGATTAACACTTGTTTATGTCTGGTGTAAATGTGAAATTACATCCAATGACCACCATTTTATTGAATTGTAAAAATATATTCAAAATATACTTTAAAACCACTCAAATTAATAATTTATCACTATTAATTATTTCGATTAAAAAAGTTGTTCTTAATTAAAATTTAGTAATTTTCACTATTCATCAGAAAATAAAAGTTATCCGAAAAGTACCAAAATTTCACCCTAAGCTAATATTGATATTATGAATCCAAAAATGAATTCCATTTTGAAAAATATATTTAAAAAATTTCAAAAAGTGGTTATTACTATTCATAACGGCTAGTTTTAATAATATTTTAATAGCGTATTGTTGTTTAGTGAAACTCGTTATTGATTACTACACACGCTATCGAGGAAGGTCGTGATTGTGTGTAATGAAAGGAAAATTAAGGATGCGTGTTGTGAAAGCTCCTTTTGGTGTAGCGTACAACAGAAGACATTAGTGAAATTAAAAGGAATATTTTTCATAAAATTTCGGGGTGTTACATTCTACCCCCCTTAAAATGAATTTTGCCCTCGAAATTCGTCGGGGTTATAAATGGTTTACTATTCGAAAGTTTCATTAATAGAAACCCACATCGTAAAAAGGAATACCAAAACCAATCTTTAAAAACGAAAGTATGAAATGTAATAGTTACCCAAATAAACTAATCGCTGGGTTTCCACATAGGTAAAAATATGGATATAGAAGAGAAATCTACCCATCATGTTCTGATGGAGAGTGGTAGAGAACATGGCTATGGAAAAGCCAGAAATCACAAATCCATAAATTTGTGACGATCTAGGGTACCATCTGATTCATCGGATATAAGGGCACTAGGACAACATTTTTGGTTTTCAAGATCGTTTCCCTAAAGTTGAAGAGTTTGAATTAGAATAAATACTTACATTATTTTGGTACAATCTCACTGTTGTTCATGCCTTGAACAAATTCTACTTCATCTCTTAAATAAATGAAGTTGAATTTGTTATTCGAGAAGTGTTAGAAGGTCATTTGATAGAATGACGGGTCATTCAATCTGTCTCAAACAAAAGGTTGGAAAAAATTATATACATAAGTCGATCTATTGTGAGATTAATCATATATGGTTCCTAAAATGGAATTATACTTCATATATCATACTGCTTAATATAATAAAACTAGTTTCTACTAAACAGGGACTTCCTGTAGGCCAGTGGTAGGCGATAAAGGCCAGTCGCACTTCAGTTGTGGGTTCGATTCCCACAGCCTTTTCTGAAGCGATGGGCTGTCACCCGTCATGCTGGTTGTCCTTTTTCTAAAACTACATTACTATAACATCCCATCAATAATATCGAAAAAAACTTCTATCCTTAAAAAATACTAACTTATGTCCAACATAATCCATTTCAATCTTTAGGCTTATCCATAATACTGCAGTCCACTCTCATAACATAGTGAAAACGATTACCAGAGATTTAATACCATCGTTGATCCCCATATATCATAAGATATGTTTTGTTGGTCACATTTCAAACATTCAAAGGCCTTAATCATGTATTCTCTTGAATACCCATTGAACCTTAGTGAAAACATGAATGCAGTTAAAAGTTAACACTTTCCACATACCAAAATCCTCGGAATTCTATATACTCAAACCATGATATCACTTAGTCCTTATATCAATCATGAGCTCATAAATATTGTTAATCATTTCATTTTCATGTTTTCCCTTCATTATGCGCATATCATCTTATTTCCAAAAAATATCTCAATCACTTTGAATACTACATTAGACCAACACATAAATATTCCAATGCTTTATGATACCATATTATTTTGGAATCCCATTACATAAACACTTAATCATTCCACCACATCGTTGTCATATTCAACATCGCCAATAGTGATCGCATGTGACTTCCCGTTGTCCTTTTCCTTCAGTGGTTGTTCATGTTGATCATCACTAACCCTTGGATTAGAGAATTTATTAGCATAATGCCCCATTTCCTTGCACTTGAAGCATTGAAGTGTTGGTGGTGCATTCTCTGTAGTGTTTGCTTTATTCACATCATTAGAAACCCTTTTTCCATTACCTCGACACTCAGCTGCTCGATGACCTTCTTTTCCACACTTAAAACATTTTCTAGTACCTTTAAGACAATCTCCACCATGCTTCTTTCCACACATTGTGCATAAGGAAACATTCATCTTCTTTTCACCATTATTCTGAGATTTCTCCTTAAACTCCATCTTTCGTTTCTTGTCAAAACCATGAGATGGATATGTAACACCAAATTCCATTTCTACCTTGATAGCACAATGCACAATTTCTTCATAGCTACTGAAGTCTCTTATAGATTATTCCCTTTGACGACTTGGTTTTAAGCCACTGAATAATCGATAAACTTTACTTTCAGGTTGGATGATAATGCCAGATTCATACCTTGAAAGTCTTGTAAAATTCGCTTCATATATACCAACAGATTCATCATCCTTTTGCTTTAGTTCAAGAAACTCCTTCTCCATCTTTGTTCGAATAATACGAGGGAAGTACTTACTGAAAAACAAGTTCTTGAACTCGTCCCATTCCATGGACTCAATTTCATCTCTTTGCCTCGTATTCTTGATAAGATTCCACCATTTATCATCTTCACCTTCCAAACGATATACTGCTAAGATGACGTTATCATGTTCAGAACATTGAAGAACTGAAAATATCATTTCAGTAGTACTGATCCATTGTTAAGCAACAAGTGGATCCGACCCACTGAAAGAAGGTGGATGTTGCCTCATGAAGGACTCAATAGAATATTGTTCCCTTCTCTGCTCATTTGGAAGTCCAGAATGATTCATAGCTTGTGTAAGTATAGCAATAAGATTTTTCACTCCATCTCCCATAACATTTGTTTGTTCAGGAGGACAATCATTGCATTGTCCATTGCATTGATCAACATGGTTCCTTCGGGTTCCAGCCATCATCTAAAACCCAAAAAGAATACTATGAGAGGCAAAAATCATGCTAGGGAAAACAATATAATAAAGGGGGAGTACCTTCAATATCTAATATCTTAGGTTTAATTCTATGATCATTAGCGTAGTTCTAGTACTATAGCCTATACGTATACATAACCTTTGGGACATCCCTAGACATACCTGAGAAATATCTCTAGGCATCTCACTAACGTTTTCGCATCCTAGTTTCCAAAGGTTGACTAAACCTTTAATCTGATACCAACTGTAGAGACCCGAAACCTGATGTACATAGACATTACATTACATATGCGGAATACTTAGTACATAACAAAAACACACACATACAAGGATCGTAATAGTTTAGTGTCATTGGAAACTCGGAATATAATCTTCTAATCCTGGTGAAAGATCTTCATCATCTCCCATAAAGATCTTCCTTTTTTTATACCTAAAACCATTCTTTATATACTAGTGAAAAGAAAACATAAAATGGTGAGCTCAAATGCTCAGTAAGGGTAAACAAATGAAATATCAATCACATCATATACATAAGCACATAACTTTTGGAAATCGTAACCTACAAAAGAGAGCATAATTTCATAACATGCGATAAATCATAGTTGTGAAATGAAATCCCAAAAATCATAACTTAAAACATGAAACTTTGTGGCGTACACACATAATCATATAGAATTATTTCCTGTTAGTCAAGAATCATTTCCAAGACTATCTTAGTGGACAATGTCCCTTTCTGAACTGAGTCACCCTAGTTTCAGTCCTGTTTTACTGAACCAGTATAACCTACCATTCCAGCCATGTCTATCTCATGATATATAAAATCTTTACCCAATGCATTGGAGGGAGATTTAGGTCCCACCCATCTCATAATGATACCATTCTTATGTGTGCCACAAAATCATAAATCATACCTCATTGCATAACCCATGTAATACAAATGGGAATCTTAAACATCATAAAACAATTCTTATAAGATAAAGGAATTCATAAAAATGTTTCCATCACAACATAATCAAATCCATGTAATAATAGAGATAGAAATATAACCCTTTATTATCTTAGATGGAAAATAATTTTTATAAAACACTTGAACTCCATTCTTGAGGAAAATATCCTTTCTACTTCAAAAACATTTTTCCTTTCTTAACATGTCGGAAAAAAGTAGTTGATTAAAAATAAACTTGAAAACTTGTAATGGAAGCTTCTTGGAAATTTTTTTTTAAAAATCAATTCATGCCATATAAGTTAAAAAAATATTTTTCCCGTACTTTTGTCAGAAAAGTCAAAAAGTACCTTGTACAAAAAACGACAAAAGATTCCTTTTATATCTTTTACTAAAAACTCACCTAAGGGTAAAATAGGATTTAAACAATTTTAGGTGAATGGAAATAATATTAAATATTGAGGAAACATGGATGTGGATGATAAAATACACCCCAGTAAATTCCAAAGTTTAAACAATCTCGGATAAAAATGAGATTGTGATATTTCCCTTACCTTAGGTCCGACTTGCTTTGTAAGTTTCCGAACCTCCTTTATAATGATTTAAATCATGTTATTGACTTATTACAGAATCATATTCATTGTTATTATATCATATATGGTCCACTTATGACTTTATATCACCCGTTCTTTTGTAAATTCATGTTAAAGTAGTGTTTTGGGTAAAATCGTCTCATTTGTCGTTCGTGTTTTTAACTTGTAATTATTAATATGATTACTTGGATCATGATTAATTATATCCAGAATGTAAAACATGATTTATATATAATATATATTCAGAATATATATATATATATATATAATATATCGATAAATTTAATGAAATACACCGTTCATGGAGACGGTAGTTCGTACGTACGCATGAACGCTGTTTTCATTTCCATATTGAATTGAATGGAATTAAGTAGATGAAATACATATAAATATACATAAATAATGTATCATTATTATGTCATATATTTCATTATTACATATTATATATACTTTATAATCATTCATGAATGGTTAATCATTGTGAATGAATCTCATCGCGTCGTGGAGACGGTAGTCCGTACGTACGCACGAGCGATGATATCGTTCCCATGGTCGTGGAATTGTGTTGAAGTGTATGTATACTATTTAACATTCAATATCACTTTATAATAATCATATATATTTACTCATTACACCATTATACCCATCCAATTAAGGTGGTGGTGGAAAATAGATTACACCACGGCGTGGAGACGGTATTCCGTACGTACGCACGCGCGGTGATTTCCTTTTTCTGTAGGATGGATAGAAGGTTAATTAGTGTTGTTTCATATTTATAATAAAATATCATTATATTTGAAATACTGATGTTATTACTTTATAATTAAACAACTAATGAAGAAGAAGTTGAAGAAGAAAGAAATTGAAAAAGATCGGTAATGGATATTACCTCTTTTTGACGCGCCTTCACTTAACCTCCACTTAATGAACTATGGATGGTCTTTGAAGAAGACCAGGACCTCTAGGATGATACTAGGGAAGTGGAGAAGAGATTTTGGCAGGGGTTGGCCGAGCTTGAATGCTCAAATTGGTGTGAGGAGGAAAGGGAGGAGGTGCCCATTTATAATGGAGGAGAGGGGCATCTTAGGAAAATCTCAAAATATTATTTTATATTAAGGTCAAACTCGGTTTATAATGGTTCCAAATGGTCTTATTACGAATATAAAGTGGGTATGGGTCGAAATCCTCTCATCCAATAGGATTTAAAGAAGTTTAGGTTATTATTTTAACCTTATCAATAAGATTTAACTCTAAGTTAAATAATTTAACTTTTACCATGTCTTTTTGTTTTCTTACACTATATGGTTAATAAACATACCATATCAAGCCAAACGAACCCCAAATTGTTTATTATTAATATATATATCCTTATCTAAGTCAGTTGGCCGAACCTTAGATTTTTAGGAATTAATCAACAATTAATAATATAATATTTGTTTTAAAAACTAATTTATGTCCATTTTGATACTATTTGGTACATGATTTTTATGAAATTTCTAAATGAATGATAAGTTCGAACCAAGTTACTTAAATAATCAATGACATGTCATATTAACCTTTAAAATTAGTGTATGTCATAAAAAGTCTCAAATTACATTTATTTGGGAATTTATAACATCAATTATGTTAATATTTTCTTAAGAATGTAATTACTGCATCATCGTTGTGTCATAAATAAATTAAATTATTTAAATTCTAAAAATTAAAAATAAAATACCATTATGTAGGAAATCGTTTTATCTTTCTAATTAATATTTATAGTCGAAATTATATTATGTATAACCCTATATTAGAAATGTTTTAGTAAATATACTTTGATTTTAACTCTTTTAACTCTTCTTTGAATTAAATAATAATAAATGTCCTAATCTAATTCATGTGGGCCTAAATGATAATATTTTACACTTAAGGTTGTTTTTGGTCGAGATACACTTGTCCAATAGGATTAGGACATGTGTTAGGGTAATATTAATATCATTTTTACCCTTAATTACCCTATTTACTTTTAACCGTGATAAATAAAAGTAAAAAGTTACTATTCACCAAAAATTATTTTCATCTCAGTGAACCACATTTTACTTACTGACATCAACTGTGTCTCTCGTATTTTTGAAATTCCATTCACAAAAGCGGTAAAATTACGATTTATGAAAAAATTAATTTTTTTAATTACCACTTAGTAGTTTCACTATTCATAAAAAATTGATGTTTTTCAGAAAAATGCCAAAATTTCAACCTAAGCTATAATTGATACTCCGAATTCAAAAATGATTTCTATTTTAAAAAATTCCCAACATATAAGTTTCATTAATTAATTTTATAATTAATTTCCGCTGTCATAACAAATAGCATGTTTTTAAGAGATAATAACTATCAAAAGATTAACACTTGTTTATGTCTGGTGTAAATGTGAAATTACATACAATGATCAACATTTTATTGAATTGTAAAAATCTATTCTAAATATAATTTAAAACCACTCAAATTAATAATTTATCACTATTAATTATTTCTAATAAAAAATTTGTTTTTAATTAAAATTTAGTAATTTTCACTATTCATCAGAAAATAAAAGTTATCCGAAAAGTACCAAAATTTCACCCTAAGCTAATTTCGATATTATGAATCCAAAAATGAATTCCATTTTGAAAAATAAAATTACAAAATTTCAAAAAGTGGTTATTAATATTCATAATGGCTAGTTTTAATCATATTTTAATAGCATATTGTTGTTTAGTTAAACTCGTTATTGCGTACTACACACGCTATCGAGGAAGGTCGTGATTGCGTGTAATGCAAGGAAAATCAAGGATGCGTGTTGTGCAAGCTCCTTTTGGTGTAGCGTACAACACAAGACATTAGTGAAATTAAAAAGAATATTTTTCATAAAATCTCGGGGTGTTACATAAACCTTGTGGATTATAATTTTTATTGATAATTATGTTAACCTACATTCCCTATTTTGACAATGATATATGTAGAAAATGATATTATAAGACCCCATTCTAATTTCCATTATTTTGTATCCTTTAATGAACAATAACTTAGTGATCCTTTCATATAGGTCGTTGGATTTCTATAAATGTTTTCCTTTAATAAAATTTATAATAGAAATTATAAAAAAAAATCTATTGAGGGGAATCTTTTCTTCATATTTAGCATAGTTTATAAAGACAAGGGTTTTATGTTATATTATATTAACCCATCTGGGAGTGGATAACTTGTTAAAGGAAAATGTTTTTATTAATCTAATAGACTATATTGATTCATTGTCTCTCTTAACCCAGACCCTACATTGATCATTGGTTTTTCTAGGTGTAGTGTTTTTTGAGAACATTTTCTTCATTCAAATGAGAATTAGGTCTTCTAAAATATTCACCATTTATCACAGTGTGATAGAAATGTAGGACTTCAAAATCGATCATTGTCACCTGCTTCCTCTATACCTTTCCCAATATTAATTTTAAAACAAAAAAATAATAGTAAAATAATGTGTAAAATATATTAAATATAATATGTAATTTATTTTTGATTTATATTAATTCTAATTCAATATATTTATAATTTTTGAATAATTCATGTTTCAAACTAAAATTTTTTTCACTGGATATAGAAAACTAATATAGTGAAAATATTTTATTATTGTGTTAATCCAAAAAATATATATAATTGTAAAATTTCATTCCAATATTTAAACTGTATTAAATGATTTATTAAATTTTTCTACTTTTCAATGAACATGTATAAAATATTTTTAAATCCTTACATTATTTATATTGTATCATTCAAGGTGATGACTTTCCTAGAAAACAATATTTATAAGGATTATATGTTTTTTGTAGTTTTTATAATTGTTGATGTGATCCTCTTGTATTGTTAATTATGTTTATGTTAAAATTTTTATAATTTATTAATATTGACCATTTATTTTAATTATTAATCTTTATGTTATACAGTGTGGTTCATTTTGCATTATTGGTTTTTGTGAAATAAGTTTTTTAATAGAGTATATAATTAATGATCATTAATACATGGTAAAATAGTGGGTGGTTGCATTATTAATTCTATGCATCATGTTTTGAACCATTGATCCTTAAAATGGATAAAATGTAAGGTGCCCTTAAGATATAAAGGAACGTGAAAAGAAACAACATAATTGGAAGGTCATAATAAAAACCATTATAAATAACACATTTAACATCATCCTATGGAACATAACATAAAGGGGTGTATTCATAGAGATTACCAAATAATGACTTAATGTTTCTGATTCTATAATTTAAGGGAAACACTATAACCCAAAAAAATATACTAATTCACATCTTATTATTTTACCATTATAATATTTGTTGTTGTCAGTTATATTAGAAATTATTTTTTCTTCATTATATTGTTTTAAGATTCTTAAATGGATTTATTTTTTATATCACAACATTAACATTTTCATGTGGTGTGTTTATTGGTATTTTTTTTTAATAAAAATCAATTTCAAGTGAATATTGAAAATACCACTTTTAAAACTAGAACAAATTTTTTTAAATAATTTTGGAATAATAATTAAATTTAATTTAATTAAACATTTTCAATTTAAAATATATTTTTTTATAAACAATAATAATAAATTATATAATATTATGTTTTATTTAGAAACTAATGTTTTACATTTTTAAACCTATACAAAATTCAATTCCAATAAAAATAATATAATAAATCATTACATTAATTTCGAAATAATAGTCTTTCAATTAGTTTTTATTGAATTTAGACTAATTTAAATATATATTATATTCTCATATTACAATAAGTGTTCTATGTATCAATTCTACATATTATTTGGTTTGGAAACAATTTATAATCTTAAAAAAGAAAACTTTAGTATAATTATTTCTAATTAGTTTACATAGATATATTAAAAATAATTATTACCTCCACTAAAATATTAATCATTTTAAGTAGATTAAATAATAATAATAATAATAAATAGGTAATATATTCAATGTAATATATAGTTAGATTGAATATAAGCTGTGGAAAACAAATTCGTATCATAGTAACAGTTAAAAGTGTTAACTTAGGTGTTAATATATGATATAAGCCTAAAATATATATAAATATTATAAATAATTGACTTTTTAAATACATTTAGATCATAAATTATGTAATCTTTTTAATTAGACTAAATAGGATCCACTTTTCATATGAATAACATTTATTAAGTTTTGATGTTTTTAATATTTACAAGAGTGGCACACTAATTACCTATAAAAATGAAACTCATATCCAATCTTCTCTGTGGAATTTGAGAAATGTAAATTAATAAATCATTACACAAATACTATTTCAAATATACACTCCAGGTCATTGTGGCCCTAGTCTCAATTAAAATCTCTATCCCTGAAAATTTAAGTTATAATCTATATAAACATATCTGTTATGAATGTATAAGTCATTACAAAATCCATTCATTTTTATTTACTCTTCAACCTACTAAAAATATATTGAAACCAACCTAAAAAAATTTATCAATTACATTATCATTATATTTTTTTAAATTTATTAAATAACTAATTGTTTCCATTCATTAGAATACAAAATGAAAACACTATTCATTCATATTTGTAGTCAATAATATCAATGAAGAGATATATTTTAATGTTCAAGCACACTATTCATGACTGGTTATATGGATATATCTTAATGTATTTATATGATAATTATGAATTAATGATTATTCATTAATGATAATATATTATTTACCATCTTAATATCACATATATTGCAAAGAGAAAATGTTGGTTTTGTATAGTTGTGGGTGACCACATACATGTTGGATTTGATTCGACATTCATTTCCTCCTTAAATAAATTATCATATTGATTTATTTAATGAAGAAAATATGAGATTTATAATATTTAAATTATTATCTAAAGGTATATATATACCTATTTAATTTACATTTCATTGATTAGATAAATGAGATAGTATCTCATATACAGGTATTGACTACCATATTAAAGAATAAATGAATATAAATATCTTAAAATGATCATACAATCCTGTTTTCAAAAGTATATCAAATATTTCAAAAAAATAACTATAATATATTTATGATTCTGGAGATAAAAAAACTTGATCTTTGAATAATGGCTAAAATTTACAAAATCAATACATTCATAAGAAAAAATATTAAACTACAAATTATTTTGTAATAATAAATAATTAAGAGTTAATAGCTAAAGATAAATATTCGAATATATTATATAGTGAATTATTGATATAAATATGTATATAAAATATATAAATAATAAAAAAAATATTAAATCATATTAGAACTCTTCTAACCGAGCGAAAATCCAAGGTAATGATTTATTCTTCGAATCACAATTTATATTTTGGATTTATTTTTTTATTATATATAAAATTTCTATCTGATATTTCTCATAAAATATATCAATTATATTATCTTATGGTTATTTTTCTTGTTCATATTGTATTGTAATAATTTTACAAAATTTTGGTTCATAAAAATTTCAAAATAATATTTTTATAAAAAACGAAGGTTATATTTATGGTTGATTCAATATTCATTCTCTTATAGTCAATATTTATTATTTTACTTTAATAATGTTATCTTCAATACATAAAATATTAATTATGGTCTCGTTTTTTTCTAGTATTAGTAAACCCCCTCATGCAATTTTAGGTCTTTAATAGAAAATACTTTTGGATATTTAATGTATGCCTCATCTATTTATATATTATAGTTTTGATGTGGGATATGAAATTAAGGTTATAACCTATGAAATTTTGAATTCAAATCCTATAAAACAAGTTATATCAGTAGATTTGATTATTTAGGAAATTTTGTAATCCGTGGATATATTCCCATTTTATAATATTACATACACAGAATATTTCAGGGTTGTTTTTATATTCCATATTTTCGAAACCATATATATTCATTGATAAAATTCCATTCATTATTTCCCATAATAATCATTTATGCACCCCAATTATTTTTTCCCTTTCAATGGGGGTACTAATTCGAAAAAATTAAATAATTAAAGTGATATAATTGAAAAAATAATATTTTTGTCACTATAATTTATGTTGTACTTGAAGATTTTCCATGTATTGTAAGAATCATTTATATATATTATGTTTGATGAAAACAAAAATACTTCATACTATCATATATAACCTCTTATATCTTTTAAAAATTAAATATATTTAACTATTTATATGTCTATATTTATTTTTTATATGATATAGTAGGTATTAGAGAACCATTCGTAGAATATTTGGGAATAAAATCTATAAGAAGATAATAGAACATTGTGAGAATATTGTCAAACATATGATAATATATAGAGAAGTCATAAATTATAATTTATATAAATATGGATCATATTTTAATCTTAAAAACACTGTATGTAATAAGTTAATATAAGTACCTAGCCTTAAAATATTACATAATATGGAATTAAATGAATAATTCACATTGGGGATCTTTTTAGTTTTAGAGTTTAAGAGAATTAGGAGATAAAATATACATTAAATATCGAAAATAAAAAAGTTGACACTTCAACTCAGTTTCAATTTTCTATAAAATTAATTCTCTTGGAAAAAAGAGTTTGGTATAGTTCAATGTTTTAGATAGATTGACTTTTCTTTGAACCCATCCTTCACTCTATATATAATTAAGTCCAGTGAACAATAATTTTTTAACCTAGTATGAACATTAAAAGCTGAGTAAGTATTATAAAATAATGAAAGAAAATAGAATTCCATCAAAACAGAATATTTTTAACATACCGCCTGAAATCATAAGATTTATGAATAACACATAGAAAACACAAATCGGAATTGTAACTTATAGTATCCATAACATAAATACATTATATCTATCATAACTATATATAATGTTACATTTGGAATACCCATAATAGTATATTCCATAAATCTCTTAGGTGAATCATTAATGTTTACGTCAATCACGTTACCCAATGCATTGTAGAGATATCTCAGGCTCCCCCACCGTATGTTTATCACAATACAACCCGTATATGTAAAATAGTGCCCAACAATAATTACACATAAAATAAGAATAAATGTAAGATAAAATTTCCACATTAGTAAAACAATATATCATTTTAAGATATTGAAATATTAAATTATTTCTCAAAACTACTTTCAATACCAAAATACATAAAAAGCGTATATGGTATTTATTTTCCTTTAAAAAAACACTACAGCTTGTTAAGGGTGCCAATGATCAAATAATACTCACAGCGGTGGAAACGTAGTTATCACGATGTACATTAAAAAGGAATATTTCTTTTTGTTGTTTATAAAAAAGCATCATATAAAATTATTCCCTTTGAATGAAATGAAAATTTAAATTTTTTTCAAAACCGTATAAAAGTGAGTCATGTATAAATCAAAATATGCCTCAATGAATGGTGATTGAGACGAAGTCCCTTACCTCTGGTATAACATGACCCATTCATTATTTAAATATCTTGAATACTAAAATAATGAAAATTTATTCTTGCTTCAGAACATTTTTAAAATTTATTAATCCTTTTACATCACTTATTACCATGCTATAAGCATTACAAAATCATTAAAGTTTATAACATACATTTTGTGAATATTTGGTTCACATAATTTCAAGTTGTCCATGTGGTCAAAAGTCCATTATATAATAAATTATATTCATGATTTAAATTTCATATAAATCATTTATATTTGGTATATATGTAATTAGAATATTCTACAACATTTGGATATATGAAAATGAAATGCATCGTTAATGGAGACAATAAGTTGTCCGTATGCATGAACTCCACTTTCATTAATTTTTTTCATTTTTAATCGAATGAAAACCAAATTATACATAGATATATTACAATTATAATATAATATAATATTTTATATATGTTACATATGTTCATTAACACCATCCTTTATATGGTCCATGTATTATATGAACATGTCATGTCACTTTGAGGGGGCGGAAGTCTGCACAACCTCAAATGATATTATCGTATATATACAACATGAAAAGCATAATGGTATGTTCTAAAAAATAATTATTGAAGAATATGGAAAAAATAAATAACACAAATATCATATATAATTAAATTTCATTCACAATGGCCACTAATAGAGGAGGTAAAAGATAATCTAACAATGATTGTTTCTTGAGGCAGTGGTTTGCTGTCCATATAAACAATATGTCTGTTTCTATTATATAGTGTTGTATGTAAGTGTAGTTAGAGTCATTCTCATAAAAATATTATGTTATATTTAAGATATTGGTGTTTTAATAAAATAAATGAATAAAAATATTTTTCTGGGGTTGGAGAAGTAAAATAAATGAAAATAACTTAAGATAATACATTACCTTTAAATCGGGTAACCCCCTTTGATTTAAGCCAAAATGATTTCTTTAAGTTTTTTTATGAAAAATTTAATGCATATAAGTAGAATAGAGGGATGTTGGGAGCTTATTTTATAGAGTTTTGGATGAGGGATGGGGCTTGAGTGGTTTGTGTAATTTGTTATAGGTGATGCCTTTTTATAAGGGGGGGGGATGGGCTCTTTAGGATAATATGAAAATATTATTTTATTATAAACTGAATTCTGATATAAAAAATTCTGAATCTTATAAAATTCAAATTTAATATGGCTATTATTAGAAATCCTCTCAATAAATAATTTTTTTGACAAATTTTGGTTTCAAATTTAGCCTTATAATTTAGATTTAACCATTAGTTATCTAATTTGACTCTTACTAAGTCTTATTGTGTATTCACTCTATATGGTGAATATAGTTACTATAAAATTCCAATCGAACCCCAAGTAGTTAATAAGTGACATTTACAACATTATATAATTCGTTTGGAAGAATCATATATTTTTAGAATTGTTATATCATTTAATAAAATAATTTTTCATTTAAAAATTCGTTTATATTAATTTATATACTATTCATAATATTAAATTTTTAAAAAATAAAAAACAACCTGATTCTTTTAAAACCCATTCTAAAATTCAATTAAATCAAGTAATAGTCATCTCTATATTTCATTGATGGCATAAAAAGTTTCAAAATAAATTTATTTTATTATTTATAATCTGATTTATTTAAAACATTCATTAATGAAGTAATCACTTCATCATCAATGTGTAATAAATAAATTCATGTATTTGATGTCTAAAAATTATAATTGAAGTAATTTGATGTAGGAAATATTTTAATATTTTTTATGAATATATATAGTGAAACATATCAATTATTTAACCACACTTTAAATTTTTTTTCTCACACAACACATGTTTGTGATATTTTTATTTGTACTTTAAATAAAATCTTATTAATGTAATAATCTTACCAAATTGGCATTAAAATGAAAAAATATTCACCCAATGATTTTAATGCTCATACATGACTCATCAAATAAGTTTAGTATATGTTTTACTGTAATTTTATATTATTATAATATAATTTTTACCTTGAATTACACTATTTACCTTTAACAATAGTAAATAAAAATGAAAAGAAAATATTCACAGGAAATTATTTTCATCCCATTGAACAAAATATTACATAAAGATAACAACCATTTAAATCAGATTTTTAAAATTCTATTCATATAAGAGGTATAATTTTATTTATATGAAAAGGATGTCTTTTTATCTACAAACAATATTTTTCACTATTCAAAAACATAGAAGGTTTCCTATAAAAATAAAAAAAATTACCCTACGCTACATTTGATATTATGAATTCAATAATTATGTATATTTTACAAAATTCAAAACATATATGTGTCATTAATTAATTTAAAATTAATTCTCATTGTCAAAACCAGAAAGCTTGTTTTTTATGAAATAATAACTACCGAATGATTGGGATGTGTTCATGTCCAATTTAATAGTGAAATTTCATCCAATGGCCTACATTGGATTAAATGGAAAATATATAATACAATTACACATTAAAACCAAATAAATTAATATTATATCAATTTAAAAAATTAGATGAAAATAATTTTTTGAATTAAAATGTTGTATATATCATTAATCATTAAAAAATGAGTTTTATCAAAAAAATATGAAAATTTCATCCCAATATAATTTTGACGTCTTGTTTCTAAAGTAGAATATTCATTTGTCAATTATAACATATAAAAGTTCCAAAATGTGTATTAAGAGGGGTTCTCCATCAAAAGGCATTAAATCAACCTTTTAATGAATAATAGAGTTTTTATGCTTAAAATTGGATTCCTTAAAATTTTATGCCTCTAAATATTATTATATAAATGTAAAAACCATTAAGAAACATGTTTAATCATAATATGGTTCTTTCAGTTCATTCCTACCAATAAAATGGCTTGATGTTAACTACAAATTAAAATAATAAATTCATATTTAATTTTTTTTGTATAACTCAATGTTGTGTCAAATGTATTATTTCAATGAAACATGTTGTTATATATCAGGTACACCATCGAACATAGCTTCCCATTTAATGTAATATTAATATTTAATTCAAATTTAATAATAACTATGAATATTTTTTATTATTTAATTACTAGTGATGTTAAATCCTTCGCCCCTTTTGTGAGTTGTGTCCCTACAATTATATTCACTTATCAAATAATTGGGGGTATTTATACCTCATAGAATTTTACAAATCCTACGTGTCCTCTTCACCCTTATTTTTTTCTACAAATACTATTTCCATTTAATTACCTTATTAATCAACAATTTCTCTCTATAGTCAAGAATCTGTACAGGTTGTTCCTCATAGAAGAAATTTTTTTTCCAACAAAACCACCTCTCAATTCAAAACATGATACATATCTGCAATATACTTTCTCAACATTAATATAGGAAACTAATTGTGTACCTGGGTTAAACATGGAGCTAAATCCACACTTTATGAAAATGATACAACTTTATCCTGGATTTCATAAGGTCTAATTAACATCAAACTCAACATTCCCTTCTCACCAAAACACATCACTCGTTTCCATAGAAAAACATTGGGAATGATATGATCAACTACCTTGAAAGAAGGATCCTTCCTCCAATATTACAAATATCTTTTTTTCATTCTCTGAGCTACTCTCATTTGTTTCTAAATCAAATGATATTTTTTCTACATCTCTACTACAAATTCTGGTCCCATCTGTGTCCTTTATCCTACTTCATCCAAAAAAAGTTGTAGTTCGAGTTCACTTTCCATATAATGCCTCAAATGGATAAATCTATATACAAGAATGAAAACTATTATTATTATAAAATTAATCTGTAGAAATATATTGGTCCCAACTTACCTAGTAATCAATTGAGCATCCATGTAGCATATCCTCCAATGTCTGAGTTGTTCATTTTAACTACCCATCAGATTGAGAAGGCCAAAAATTAAATAATACTTATGGCGGATGAAAGTTCTTTATCACCACGTACATTAAAAAGAACCATTGGTTTTTTTGTTTAGTAGAATTATAAATTTAAAAATAATCCCTTTGAATGAAATGAAAATTAACATTTTTTTATACACTGTATTGAATAAATTCACTTATAAATCAAAATATGCCTTAATGAATGGTGATAGAGACAAAGTCTCTTACCTCTTCTCTGACATGAATCATTCATTAATTATTAATCCTAAATAATACATTATTGTTAATTTAATCCTTATTTAGACCATTTTTCATCTTTATAATTCATTTCACATCACTTATTATCATTTATAAACAATACATTATCATTTATGTTAATAAGTGTAGTCTTTTTGATATTTTTTAATTATAATATCAGGTTCTCCATGTGATCAAAATTCCACTATATACTGAATAATATTAATGATTTACATATCATATAAATTTTATATATCTAGAATATATGTATTTATAATATTCTATATCAATGGGATATATGAAAATGAAATGCACTGTTCATAGAGATGATAAGTCTTACATACGCATAAATGCTACTATCATTTCTTTTATTCATTTTTAATGGAATGAAAACCAAATGATACATTAGTCTATTATAATTCTTGTATAATATCAAATTTTGTAATTTTGAAAAATTTCATTAGCACCATCTTTGATGTGTTCCATGTATGGTAAGAACGAGTCATATCATTTTTAGGAGTAGTTGTATGCACTTCCTCAAATGAAATTATCATGTATATACAACATGAAATGTAGAAGGATATATTCTAAAATTTAATTACAGAATCATAGAGTTAAAAAAATATCATTGATATCAAATATAATTATAGTGCTATCATAATGTCCACCATTAGAGGTGTTAAGAGACAATTTATCAATCATCGTTTTGTAAGGGAGTATTTCTTCATCCACAGAAATAATATGATTGTATCCATTTGGTGGATGTGTGTGTAAGTGTAGTTTGAATGCATCTCATAAAAAACTAAGTATATTGAATATTCTGGTTGTGATATAAAATATTTGAATAAAAATATTTTAGTGTGTTGGATATGTAAAATAATGCAAAGAACTTATGAGAAGATGTTACCTTTAATTCGGGTGACTCCCATTGTGTTGAACCAAATGGACTTCTTGAAGTGTATTCTTCGTAAGTTAATTCTTCCAGGTAGGAGAGAAAGGTGTTGTGAGATTATTTCGATAGAGTTTGGATCATCCAAGGTGCATGATATTAGTGATTTATTGGTTGGAGGTTATGTCTTTTTATAAAGGGGAGGAGGGGATCTTTAGGAATTTTTGATACTATTATTTTATTATAAACAAACTTTCAGTTTCAAAAGGTCCCAAACATATTAAATTAGAAGATAGGATTACTGTTATTATAAATCATCTCATTTATTTTGTTTTGGACAATTTTTGTTTTTATTATTTAATCATATCATTTAGCTTTGACCCTTAGTTAACAAATTTTACCCTTACCATGTCATCACATGTATTCACTCTGTACAGTTAATAAAGTTACAATAAAATTTCAATTCAAACACAAGTAGTTCATTAATGACATTATAAAAATTATCTATGTAAAATGGGTGAATATTATTTATTTATTATTATTATATCATTTAAATAAATTAAATTTGTTTTATAAACTCATTTATGTCAATTTAAATACTATTAATATCAATAAAATTATTAAAATCCGAAAAAACTTGATTATATCGATAAAAACACCATTAATTCAAAGATAACAAGTCATAATAATATATAAATTTCATGGATGGTATAAAATGTTTCAAAATAAAATTATTTTAACAGTTATAATCTTATTTATGTAAAGTATTCATTAATGGGGAAATCATTACATCATCATTGTGTTATAAAGAAATTTATTATTTTGATGTCTAAAAATAATAACTAAAATACCATGATGTAGGAAATATTATTATATTTTTAATTAATATTCATACTAAAATATATCAATTATATATCCCTAAGATAAAATTGTTTTAGAAAAATATTACATGTTTATGATATTTTATTTTTACTTTAAATAAATAGTTATTATTTTATTTATCTCACGAAGTGGCATTCAAATGCCAAATGTTTCACCCAATGAATTTACTGGTTAGACATGACTCATGAAATAAGTTATGGAAAACTGTTATGGTAATTTTATATTATTATAATATTATTTTTACCTTGATTTTCCTTATTTACCTTTAACTACGGTAAATAAAAATCCAAATTTACTATTCATACAAAATTATTTTAATCAAAATGAACTGAATATTACTTACTGAAAACAACCATGTAAGTTGTATTAATGAAATAAAATTCAAAGAAGTGATAAAATGTAATTTAAATTAATTAGTCGGATTTGCTACTTGTAAGTATTATTTTTCAATATTCATCAACAATTGAAGGTTTTTAGAAAAATATCAAAAATTCACCCTTGGAAAAATTGTATATTCTGAATTAAATAATGATTTCTATTTAACCAAATTCAAAACAAAGAAGTTTCATTAATTAATTTAATATTAATTCTCATCGTCAAAACTAGAATGGGTGATTTTATGAAATAATAACTACCAAACATTAACTTGTGTTTATGCCCTATTTAGGACTGAAATTTCTTCCAATGTCCAAAATTAGATTAATTGGTAAAAATATAATCCAATTAAACTTTAAAAACAATTAAAAAAAGTGTTTATCTATATAAGTAAATTATATTAATAATAAGTTTTATATTAAAATGTGATATATTTGACAATTCATTATAAATTAATTTTATCATAAAAATGCAGAAAATTTCTTCCACATAAAATTTTGATGTCCCAATTCTATATAAAAATATTATCATGTCAACTTGAACACATAAAAGTTAAAAAAAACTAGATATAAATTTGGTTCTCTATCAAAAGGCAGAAAATTGAGCTTTTTTCGAATATTAGTGTTTTTATATTTAAAATTGAATTAATTCACATTTTTAGCCTTTAAATTTTATTAGATATATGTAAAAAAATTTAAGTAACTTGTTTTATCATAATATGGTTATCCTAGTTAATTTCCACCAATTCAACATCTTGGAGTTAACTTCCATTTAAAATAATTATATTATATTATTAATTTTTACTATATCTCAACGTTGTGTGCAAAATAAAATTTCAATGAAACTCGTTGTTGCATATCGAGAACACCATCGAACATATCAACCCCTTTAAAGTAAAATTAATATTTTATTCACAAATATTAATAAATTTGAAAATGTAATAATATTAATTTACCTGGGATGTTACAGTTAAGATAAAATATAATTTTTTTGTAATATTAAATTATAAAATTATAAAAATTATTTCAACACGAGTAATATATGTATGGGTTTTCCTAAAGAACAAAAAAAATTAATTAAATGGTACTGGATTAATAAATTATATTATTATAAATATACTGGGACACTATACTCGGGTTATGACCAAAATTCATACCTATATGGAAAAACAAGCGTATCTCCATCATATTTAATTATTTTTTAATTGTTTCATTAGGTAAGAGGATCCATCATTCAGGGGTATAATAATTAGTGAGAAGTGGATCATTGGATTATGTCCCAATTGAATCTATATATCATAATGTCTTTGGGAGAATTAATATCATATAATGGCTAATTATATTCTAAAGAGGGATGAAAATAAATTTTAATCATATACTCATATCATTATGGAGTATAATGATGTATTTATTTTGAAATGAAATAAATTTTAGGTTATATTAATTAAAAAACATTTATCATCTAAAAAAAACTAATATAGTAATATAATTCCTAAATCTATTGATAACATATGTGAAAAATCATTCTAAATAGGAAGCTAAAGTTACAATGTTATATAATAATGATACATAATATATATGTAATCAAATAAGTAATCTAGATCACTACACTGATGTGACAAATCAATTACTATAAATTTAATTAGTCTCTAAATGTTTTCTAGTATGCCATGATATAAAAATATGTTTTATTGAGACAATGAAGATACAATTACCCATGAAATGTTCTTTACTTGAATTAAAGAAAATAATTCTATGACTATGATCTTTACAAAAAGTAATACTGAGAAATTGAAGAGTGGATGATAGGATTTTCCATCATGAAATATTTTTTGAATGAAACAATCCGGATCATACATTATGTGAATTGGAATTTTTACTATGATTGGAGAGAAAGGATGTATAGATCATGAGTTCAATTGAATATAGGATCCTTTAATTTCTAATGATTCAAACATAATGGATGTGCCACTATTTGCGTATAATCCTAAGTCCTGAGAGTAATTTACCTAAAAAAGGTTTAGTGAGAACATTTTATCTTATTCAATCACTATATATGTGGTTTAATTCCCATATGATTTGATAACATTAAAATTTATCTTAAACAATAATTTAACTAAATTTTGTTTTGGATCATTTATCAAATTAATGTAATTCATATTTTAAATTTAAAACAAATCAACCCCTAATTCTAATAATAATGAGTTTCTAATCTTAAATCATAATGGTAATATTTTTCAAAGAATGGTATATTATGTAGTTTTTATAGATATACATTGATATTCCAATGTTAGAGACTTGAAAAACATAACGTTGTTTGAAATTGACATAATCATTGTTATTGAATAAATTTCAATTTATAATGAAATAAATTATTAATGATATAATAATTTCACTGTTTATGAATTATTCAAATAAAACCCTATCTTTAGGGAGGAATATAATTATTTGAATATTTAATGGATCCAAAATTAATAAGTCACAATAATAATATTTGGGGAAACATGGAAAAGGGAACATTATCTATAGATGAGAATAAAATCTTAAGGAGAGATAGAACACAACCTTTTCAAAAATATATTGATATTTAACCACAATAATTTCAATGAAATCTACTTAATAATGATGTTGATTTTTTATATGAAAAAATACATAATTACAAATATATATACAAGACCCTATAGTGAATGGCTATAGTGGAATTTCTTGAGTTGATGAAAAAGATATATTATCTGCGTGATAAGGTTTTTACAAGAACTATGGTCAGATTAGGGAGTCCTAATATTGTATATATATTTATAATTTTGGATCTATGATATTTTGAATTTATTATTGAGACACTAATGAAATTAATATAAAGAATAACTATTTCTTTACTCATTGATGATATATTTGATAAACATAAAATAGATTACAATTTTCCCATATTTGATATACACTGTAGTAACAATAAATAAATCACAAAAATGGATGATATATTGAAGATTAAATTTTATACAAGGGATTGGGTATTATAATTATATATTCATAAAAATTAGTTTTATAAATAAACCCTTTTTTATATATATTTGATTTATATAAATTCAAGGATTTTCTAGATAAAAATCTAGTGGAATTCAATAATGATATATTGATATTTTCCAAGTACTTATAATAGTATTGAAAACATTTGTTATTAATTATTGATACACTTAGGGAAATAAGATATTTTTGAAATTTACTATGTGGGAGTGTTTGGTCCATGTTTTTTACTTCATAGAAATATTATATTCAAGGATTTTATATATTCCAATTCATTAAATAATATTAAATTAAACGAATGACTGAAAAATATTAATATAAATGAGATATGTAATATACATTGTTTTTTAGGACACAATTTCATATATTTTATAAAAAATCATTATTAGAAATCTTATTAAATAATTTTACACATAATGTAGTTAAATTTACATTGTTAATGGAACATAAAGAATGTTTTGTTGTTCTAAATTGAATATTGTTTAATTCAATATAATAATATTTAAAATAAAAAATAATGTGTTTGTTATTTATAGTGATACGTATATTATTGTATTTTGTTTGTATTTTTTTATTTTATAGTGATAACATATGCGTCATATAAATAAATAATCTGAGCAAAAAAACTAAATAATCATCTTTTTTTGGAATATATATTCTTTTCAATGAATATATTGAGGCAATGTACCAATGACTAATGATGTGGAATATATAAAACCAATAAATTTTTTATGTACATATTCTATTATAATGATATCAACATTATAAACAGATGATGACTACAACAATAACTTATGATGGAAAATATAGTGTTTTATTCAATGAGTATGAGGGAGAATGGAGTTCTACACATGTGCATTATTAACAAGAATAATATATGTAGTGAATTTGTAACATTATATTTGGTAATTTTGAGGACATAGGAACCATTATATCTATATAATAAATTTATAAACTATATTTAATTAAAAATATAGAGACTCATATGTAGGTTGAGAAGTATTCATAAGGGTAGATAAAATCCATGTTTATTATGAAATAACAAAAAAATTTATATAATAATGGTGTTTTGATGTTTTAGAATATGTTATTTATTTCATATATACTAGAGATGAATTGAGACCTAATAAATGAATCATATTTGTTAAATTTCTAAATACAACATAGAAGCAAACCGAAATATATTGATTTATATAAAAATATCTAGGGGATTTTTTGAAGTTTGAATCAATGTTTTATTTTTCTTATTTATGGTGTTCTAGAAGGTAATGGATGAATTATAACATCTTGAGGGAGTCCAGAAACCAAGGCCTATACCAATATGGAATTGTAACAATGTTATAATTGATCCTATCATTATACTTATAATGTTTATTAGTATGAATGATGTTTTTTGGGTCATTATTTATTTCTTAACCATGTATTTGTATTTCTAATTAGTATGGGAAGATTCATGGATTGATCCCCTTTTTTGGATCTATGTTAATAAGATTTTGATATATCACATTGTGGATTTGTTAATTGAATTTCAATGGGACCCTTGATCCACACAAAAGTTTTATAATAGTTATTTCTCCCATCGAAGAGAGATATTTGAGAACCACATATCTACCCTTTGAAAATGGTTTCCTAAAGGTTCTATTTTGGCACTATAATGTACTACACATTTATTCTAACATTAAAATCATGGTATTTGGGATTAGTATCAACCAATGGTAGATTTTTGAAATAATAATATCTTTTATTCAAGCATCTCGATGGAACCATATGATTTTTAATAAAAATTGATATTTTACACTCCACGTTCTCAAGAAGAATTAATATAAATAATGATAGTATTTATAGAATGTGATGAGGTGATATCTATGAAATTATGAGTTACACAAAATCATATTAAATTAGTTCTAAAGAAGAAAAATTGTTATGCTAATAATAAAAGTATATAGGAATTCATGTGTGGGATCTTTTCTTTGTAAAGGTTTTTATTGAGAAGGGATTCAAGATATTTATTAAAAATGTTATGTAATTCCCAAGGAACCTTGAGACATCATAAATATTAGATAGTTTCTGATTTTTGGAATAATGATTATATTTTACAATGAAAATATAAATTTAATTTGAAATCTTTCATATTTAGTTAACACACATGTATCCACATTTGAGGGAATATTTTTAGAAGATTAATTTTATTTAAAATAATAGTTTATAATGATTATTGGAATAATATATAATGTTTTGTAGAATAAAAAACATGTCTAGTGAAGGTATATCATAGAAATCCGGATCTAAATGTAGAAACCTGGGAGCAGAAAAAATATATGATGAATGATTACCCATATTTGACATAGAAATTATATTAATCCCATTTTATAGGCTAGGATTATGAAATAAGGGGAAATGAAATACCCACAATTCATTTATAGTATATAAATAATACATTTGAAAAATATCTATCAATAAACATCCTTATATTTTATTATTATAATATTAATTTTTTATGGATTTATTTAAAACAATACTATATTTTAGATTTTTAATTTGATAAAATGGATATCATTATTGTCATTAACCTTATTTGATCATTTTTCACAAGAAAAATTCAATTCCCCAAATTCATATATTACTATTGAAACCAAATTTTATTAATAAATTTAATTTATATTTGTTTTAAAATTATATATACAATATTTTTGTTTATAAAGGATTTATTAAATAGAAATATCCATGTTTAATAATTTCGAATATTCTATGAAATATTTTTAGATTTATACTATATATATCTTTTGGAATCAATTTCCTATATACACTTATCATTAGTAGAATAAAAATAATAAATATATTTTATTCATAAACATGGATGATTTTTCCAAAAAAAATTAATAACTCCTTGCCAATGAGTTATATGTGAATGTTGAAACCATAAATAGGTACATTATGAAGGGTTTACCATAGGATGCATATAAATTTTATTTTTTATCAGTTGTTTTAATAAACAACATGTCATAGTAAATATTTTAAATTTCATTAATTTATTAATTTATTTTTAAAAAATAATAAATTAATATATCTCAAATGGTGAGGTGTATGATAAATCTAAGACACCAATGGGATGGAAATGCAGGGTTAACTCTAAACGAGTTATATATTTTATGAGTATCATAATATCAAAACATCACATGAGATAACAACATTTTTATATTTAGTTAATTTATTATTACTTTTTTAAAATAAAAATTAACTAATATCTCTCAAATGATGAATCATATGAGAAATATGAGACCACCCATATGTTCAGAACATGTTGTTAAAATTAGGTGGGGAATATTATTTTTACACAATAGGTTTTTAGTTAGATCACACATAAGGATATTAGAAATGTTATAACTATATTTATTATTTTTTTCATGGAAGAAATAAAATTTTATATTTATTAATTAAATAATATAGATTTAACTAAACTAATAAGTTATATTTCAACTAGATATTTTAAAATATTGGGGCCGGTTTACTATCATTGTGGATAATGCAGGTGGTAGATTTTATTGACTGGCGTCTCCCGAGTGATAAACAATTTGGAATTACAAAATAAATGGTTGAATATATCAATGAATAAACCATTAACTAATGGCCTATGACACAGGTTTAATCAAACAAACATATAAAAATATTTTATTTCATGGTGTACTAAGAAAATTAGTTGTTGGAAAATAACTTTTTTTGATAGACTGCTAATATTTAATTTCGAATTAACTATAACTATAAAAAACCATTAAAAAATATATAATTGATGATTTATTTTATTAATATTTTAACTGGTGGGCCATTTACCCTTAACGTTCAAACTAGTTTATGAACAACAATACCCATGCACCACTCATTATCACTGCAATTAAAATATATAATATTTAAAAAACATTCATATAATAATATATATTATTTGTTATATAAATTTATATAATAGATATAATATATTTATTATATATACATATAATTAATTTTATTTACAATATGTATATAGAAAAGTTTCTATTGACGATTTCCACTGGCATGTTCTTTTACGAATTTCTCCTGGAAATTTCATATATAAATTTTTACCTAAAATTTAAACATTAAATTTTCAAATAAAATCGCAATGAAAATATATTAATATATATATATATATAAGATAATTTTTCATTAAAAAATTTCATTAAAAATTTTTACTGGAAAAAATTTAATGCAATCATGAACTTATTTTTTTGAATCTCCAGTTATATTTCCTATTAAAATTTAATAGGATTTATACTAAAATAATAAAAAAAAATTTACCTAACAAAATTATAAAATTATTTTATGCTTAATTTTTTTTAAATATACTAATTAAAAACTCAGTAATTTATTTTTTCTAACTAACAATTTAAATTTGGAATTTTCAATGTAAATATTCAGTGCAATCATCTGTATAAAATTTCCAATAAACATTTTCAGTGGAAATTTATAATGAAAAATTTCAGTGAAAATTTCGAGGTCAATTTTTCATTTAAAATTTATATTTAGATATATTAGAATATAAATAAAAAATATATAATTTACCATAATGGACATGGAAATAAAAATATATTTAAATATATATATATAATGGAAATTGTTACTGGATATTTTATTCGACAAATTTAATGAAAATCATTTATTATAGATTATCCCTAGAATTTTTTAACTCACCACTTAAATTTAAAGTGTAAATTTTGATTTGTTTTTAGTGAAATTATACTAAAAATTCAATTTATTTCTTTAAGAAACGGATTGTTCAAAATTTATGTTCAAATATATTAACATATAAATTTTTCCATTCTGCCATGCAAATTTGAACCATAAATTTCCCATGGATTTTTATATTGCAATCATCTATTGGAAATTCATAGGAAAAATGTCAACTAGAAATGCATAGATCTAAATTTCACAAAAAATAGCATTGTAAATGAAATAAGAAAGAATTTAAAAATATAAATTTTCCTCAGAAAAACAATTAAAATTTTCCTTCGAAACATTTACTGTAAACATCCTCAATAAATGTACACTTAAAATTATAATAATAAGATATTGGTACATAAATAAAAATATATAAAATGTCATATGGAATGCATAATGAATATTTACATCTCATACACATAATGGATATTTTATTTGAATATTGTACAAAAAATATCCATTAAAATGTCTAATTTAAATATAAAAATTAAATTTATTATTCAATCAAATTTTTGTTTTATTATTGTGCATCCAGAGGAATAATTTTTTATGAACATTTCCTCTGATTTTTTGGATACATTATTATCAAGGGTTTAAAATATATAAACTTTAATATATTTTTTTTAAAAAATTATTTAATATTATTATATATATTATTATTAATTTTACTTATTATTATTTATCTTATTTATTAACTTATTCTATTTTTATTTTAAAAATTAATAATAATACACTTTTTTTAATGAATTAATAAGGAATTTCATTAAAAATACTATTTTAGCAGTACATTAAATTAAAATATTATTTTGACAAATACACTATTTTAAAATAAAAATAAATGCATTATTTTATATTTTAAAATTCATTATAAAAAAAATTGATGTATAAATAACTATTGTTATAAAATTATAACGCACAAATAAAAATATTTGTAATGAGTTATATTAGAAACAAAAGGGAATTTTTAAAATACTATTCCAGATTTATTATATAAATGTTTTAATAAATAAATCATATTTATTCATCATGTAACATGATCCAAATAAACCAATGTGACATCCACTTCATTACCAATCTGAACGTCGGATTCAAACCCCAACATAAGATAATATTTTCCACTATTAATGTTTTTTATAAATAATGACCAATTTTACCTCAATCATGTTAATTAATTTTTATTAGTTTATTTTTGAAAAATATCTTTTGGGAATACAAAATATAAATTCAAGTTAAATGAGCCCCACAAAAAATTATTGGGTTATTCGGTGCATACTATGGTATTATGGGTAAGATCAATTGAGATATAAAGATTAGAGGGGATAAATACTAAATATTCTAACCCACATAAATCATTAGTCTAACAGATCGGTCCACAGCCATACCTATTTCTTGATTGGTATAGTTTCCTTGTGGATGAAATATTTGGAGGTTAGATAATAATAATTTAATTATTATTTATCCAATATAAATAAAATGGAGTGACTAATGTATAATTATTAACTACTTATTATTAAATGAATGTTATTAGGGAAATAATCATAAGGGTAATAGGGATATAGATTTAATAAAAAATTAATTTTTTTTATAATTATTAAATTGGGGGAAATAATTCTATTTGTGATTAATCATAAATATGGATACATATATATGTATATATATGTGTTTCTATGTTTGACTGTGTACATATATAATGTATGTATGTATATATGTCTGTGTTAAATAATAAATTATTTAATTTTATATCTCTTTATATGTGTAGGTATATATATACATGTGAGTGTTTGTATATGAAATGTTTGTGTGTATATATAAATATGAGTTAAAATATATTTATTGGATAGATTCTATGTTATTTTCATTAATGATTTATAAATGAAATAAATTTGAAAATTATATAAATAATAAAACACATGGATGTTGGGCATTGATTTATAAATCATGAAGAGAGGAGAAGGAAATAATGTTTGTTTTAGAGGAGAATTATATATATATGAAATAGGGAAATTTCATAGGGCTATGGTGACATGTTCAATGATGGATTTATCCACCCTTTAACCTCACATTCCTATACTCCTCTCACTCTCTCTTCAATCCCCTATCCATATCAATATTTTTTTTATATTTTCAAACATGTAAAATAAATTTATTTTGAGATATTGATATAATAATGTTATGTTAGTGACATTTTATTCTTAATTATAGAAAGATCCAAAATCCTAATTTTTATTTGATGGATGTATGTTATTTTTCCATATGATTATTTTCACATCACCAATGTATCATTTCAAATATATTATCAATGCATAATTTTATGGATTTATGATGATATAATTTGTTAAATTTTCATTTGATAATTTCATTGAATTATTCATGTACAAGTACATATTTTATCAAAAATAATTATACGAAACCAATAATAGATAATTCCATCAAATTGTAAAAGGATAACTTTTAGAAAAAAATTACCATATGATAACTATGAAATGATAATTTTAATGGAATAATTTTTAAAATATATTATATAAATTGGTAAATGATAAATATATGCTACTTATCACATAATAATTATAATTGAAATTAGAAAAAGATAATTTCATATATTATCAATGGATAACAATAAAAAACTATTAAGAGATAATCACAATGATTTATTAACTAATAAAATCTTGGAATTATCAAAATTAATTTTACACAAATTGGTCAAGGATAATATACAAATTGGTCAAGGATAATATACAAATGATAATTTTAATGTGTAATATCGAGTAATTATCAATTGAAAATATTCATGATGATAATATTGGGACTGCTTTCTCTTACTAAAATATAATTTAGAAAACATAACTGATTGATAAGGTGTTACCACATGTGATATTTAATTTCTTTTTGAAATAAAATTATTTTTTAGGGACCCTTGGTGAATCTATAATGTAGAGATTTTTGGGAAATATGTTCATTAAATGGTGTTTATAATTGGTTTATCATCATCTTTAACATCGATGGAAATGAGGTGTAATGTTTTTTAGCTTCTAGAATAATGTAGTACATGGTTACATTGTTTTATTATTATATTTTAAAAATTGATATCCAAGATACACATGGAATTTCTTGTGTGTGTAGCATATGCCACTGTATGATCTTTCACTATGAGAATTATTTTTAATTCAATATTCCATGATGGTGTTTGATTCACATGTCCAGTGTATAATAATGCTATTTTTTATAATTTTATCATTTATATGATTCCGTGATATGATTCTTCCATTACCTTGAGATATTTCATGTATATTTTGTGTTGTTGTGGCTTGTGCATGGTACCTATGAGGACGATGGACCCGTCATGGCTCGGTATCCCTATATATAAGTTCCCATCATTATCATTACTTAATACATATTTATGTAATGAAATACCATGTGGATATACTGATGTTTATAGTGTTAGATAATTGTTCCATTAATATTATATAACAACTCACAAATTTCAATGTTTTCAAATCGTCTCACAATTTATTTTTCCATAAATTGAAATTCTTCAAAATAAACCATGACATCTTTTTCATGTAAATAAAATATACCTGACTTATTCCTTAAGCTTACCGATCCTTATAACATATGGAAATCTTTTCAAAATCTTGGGATGAGCATAAAAATTATTTTAAGGAATATAAAATGAGGAATAAAATCGACAGTCCATAAATATTTAAAAGCCATGACTACATTTTCAAAAAATCATACTTTTCACATGTTAAGCATAAAATATTTTTCTTACATCATGTAATCATAATATTAAAACCAAAAATCATATAAATCATAAAACATAAAGTTACCTTATAGAATCAATATCATTCTTACATTATATTTTTCAGAACTATATAGATAGTAACCATCATGGTTTGAATTGGAATACCCCTTATAGTATATTCCATAATTCTCTTTAGAGAAGCATTATAGATTACCTCCATAACATAAAAAAATTCATTGGATAGCTACCATGAGTTCACCCTCCCTTGGTTTATCACAAAACCATCCATATACTAAAACAACACCCAAAAACCACAACAAAATTATAACATATAAAATAGTCATAAAAATGATAACATTTCCATATTCCAATCACAAGATATTAGTTCATGAAATTAACATAATTAATCAATTCTAAAAACCAGCTCCAATACCAAAATACACAAAAACGTAATATGGTACATAGTTTTCTTAATAAAAACATTAATTCTTGTAGAGGGATCCAAATATCAAATAATTCTCTTAGCAGCAGAATGGTCACTATCGCCATGTACAATAAATAGAAAAATTTATTATATCATTTAGTAAAATACCTAATAGAAAAACATTCTTTTTGAAAACCCAGGAATTAAATTAAAAGTATCTGTTGATGATAATATAATATATAAAATAATGTCATTTATAAATCAAAATATTCCTCAATGAACAAAAAATTGAGATGATGTCTCTTACTAATTGAGAAAATACTAGACTAAAATTAATTAAAGAATAAAATTAAACACTACTTATTATATGATGAGAATATACTAATTCATGATATAAAGTGTCAGAAGGGTTTTATATACACCTTATACGATTATAACAATTTATAACATAAATATATGCCTCAATGAAAGAGGATTGAGATGAAATACCTTACAATGTTCGTATCATTAGAATAGGGATAAATAAATGAAATAGTTATGTGTGAAAAATATAAATACACCCTATTTATGTTTTTTTTGGTAAAACAATCATAGGTCATTAACACATATTTTTGGAAAAATAAAACCAATGATATTATTATTTAACTCAGTGAAGTGAGATTGACTTATGATTTACATTAAAAAGATCATATGAATGATGTAACAATTTATCAATGTCACGACCCATCCTTGGGGACAGTGTCGTGACTACCCGATGCCCGCCTTCCAAAGGCCAGGGGATGGCGACTAGAACCAAAGGCATAAATCCCTAAGCTGGGAAGGCATTGCCTATATAAAAGTAAACACACACAATTAGATTACACAACTGGAAGCAAAACACTAAGAAATACTATATAAAGAAGAAGTGCTAGGAAGTAAAGGGGTCAAAAATACAAGCCCAACAGTAAATTACAGTCACAACTGACAAAAAGTAGAACTAAAATCAGGTAAACCAGCTACTAGTTCGTCCAACGGGGTTCATACATAATGTGTACATACACATGTCCTCCTCAGCACTCCACATCCGTTTGTCCGCTTCGTGTACCGTCACGCCGAGATGTCCACCTATGGGCACCGTCTAGTCTAGTTACTCTCTACCTCTGTCAGTATTGTCCGTCGTCTGCATCCAACACAACGAGGTGCGAGCATTTCTTGTGTAGAGGTGAGTATAATGATAATATGTAGGGACCCCAAGACCCTCAAGGTATCACTAAATCCAAAATGGATAAACCACATGTATAAAATCAATAGATAACAATCACATAGTTATATGCCCAAACACATACATATGTTACCTCTGAACACATCACATTCACGAGGTAAACAAAAAAGTCATTAACTCAGCTCAAACCAGGATTTTATTCAATGGGTAGTATCAAGTAACAACCCTAGTCACTCTATCAGAACCTCATCTGATGGTGTACTCCACCTCTCTTGAGTATAGTGGGCCTACCACATCACACAGAGGCGCTTCCCACCTTCCAGGAATGTTGTGGTACTCCTCCTATTGAGTATCATGGGTCTTCTGCGTCACACAGTGGTGATCCCAACTATGGGTCTAATGCACTCACCTAGAGGTGCTCCCCCTCATAGCATGATGAGTTAATCCTCCTTTCGAGTACTATGGGTATGTCACATCACACAGAGGTGCTCCCCACTGTGGGCATGTCACGTCACACAGAGGCATTTCCCACTGGGCTAGTCGAAATTCTCCTAGTCGAAAGGTTAGCAGTCGTCAGGTCGCATCCAGCTACTAGGTCACCGCACTCCATTTTCTCGACTCCGAGAAGACCCTCTCAATGAGCTACTAGTCGATACTCCAAGTTTCATGATGATGAATTTAGAAGTATCTCAACGGTTTGCCTCATTATAGGGGTCTCAACGCAACAGGCGACGCGTCAATCAGAAGCGCGGTCTGTGAGTTATTGGCATTTACTTTAAAGGGGCCAGATTGGTTATTATGTTCAAACCAACCCAACTGTATTCCAACTGTGTCGAAAACATTAGTGGGATATTCCAAAAGAACCGTCTCACACTATTATTTCTGTCATCGGGGATGGTTCGTCGTTCAGAAACTAGTAGCCCAAGATAAGGGCGAAAAGGTGTGTTCGGGTCAAATGGTTTCAGACTGGGGTCTGACCTAGTTCGTGGGTCCGACCCGGCCTGAGTGGGATACCAGGCCAGAGGGGCGGCCTGGCCCGAGGGGGGCGGGCATCCCGAGGGGGCGGGCCGCCCGAGGGGGGGTTGGGGTGTCCCAGCTTGAGTGGGAAGCCTGGCCTGAGGGGCGGCCCGACGTGAGGGGAGACCTGTCTGATGGGGTGGCCTAGAATAGTGTCCAACGGTCCCCACATGGCTGGCGGCCAGTGAGGCTGGCGGCCTGGTGGTTCGCGAGTCCGACAAGAGGGCAGCTCGTACGGCCGATAGGCTGGCGCTCTCGTGGCCGGCTGGTCGAGCGGCCCGGGGTCCCGGTCGGCCACATATGGGGGGTGGTTACACCCCCTATCTTCAAAAATGGGCAGTGCGTGGAACCAACTTTGTCTCCACCAGATGTTTCACGTCCTTCCTATAGCGGGAACGAGCAGCCGGCTACCCTCCTCTGTCTGCTGCAACTTATGGCCACGGTTTATCTTCGGGGTGGGGCGACAGCGCTGCACCCATCCCGTCTGACTGCTGTAGTCTTCGTGGCCATGAATCCTTCTTATAATGTGGGGTCATGGCACCATACACCTCCGACATCACCATGGCCTACCTAGCTGTAGCCCAGTTCTCTGCACAGTGCGACAGCGCCGCGCCCTGTCGGCAACCCAGAGGCCTTGGTGCCACCGGTTTCCATCATCGTTGGCCCGATTCTAGCCGGTTTCCATTTTATTCGGCCCTACGTAAATCGTCGTTTCTCTTCCTCTATCATCATCAAACGAGAACAACATGGGAGAGGTTTGAGCCGTGTTTGTGCGGTCCAATCCCTCATGGATACATTGATATAATTCAACAGTTTATTATCCACGATTGAACTATATAGAACGGTACAAATTCAAACTCAAAATTCCCCTACCTCACTTTCCGTTCGTTTACGGTGGAAGGAGAGGATTGGTGGATGTCAATTCATTGACATTATGAAGCTTCCAAGGTAGGAAAACGAGGATGAAGTGTTTCCGGCATTCTTCGAGGTCGTCTCCATCTCTTTTGGCTTGGTTGAAGATTGATAAAAGAGTTCTTCATTCTTTGATGAACGATGAAGAAGAGTTCTTCGCATTCTTCATTGACAGATAATTCTCAAAGGGTTCTCCAAGTCCTCTCTCAAAGGCCCACCAAAATGAATGTTGCCAAAAAAAATAAAACATTATGTTTGTCAATTCTTTAATTGTTAGAATGAATTCAAAATATTTCAAAAGGTGGAGATTTATTAATTGGTGATACATAACCAAATAAATGAAGTGGGTTGGCTCAAATAAATGGTCAGGGAAGGTGAATATGTTCTACACTTAATTGAGAGTTCCAAGGGGTTACAACCCCTAGGTGGTACCCACCATTTAATATCCTCCCAAGGGAGGTTATGTGCTGGTGGGACCCACCTATATAACCTCTCATGTTAGGTTATGGTGTGGTCACCCCCACCAGTAACCCCCTCATGGAGAATTTAACCACCAAAAATTAAAAAAAATTAACACTTTATTTTTAATTCAATTTAATTAAAAACCCCAAAATCTAAATTCCATTCTAATCAGAATGAAACTGGGGTGAAGGTCTCACTATGAAATCACTGATTCTGTGAGCTCAATGGTGCCCTCAGATTTATATTCCGAGCACCGGTTCCATTGATATAGAATCATGCATGTATGTTTTCAGAACGTACCCGAAAAAAACTACAGAAATTTATTCTGGGCACACCAGGCCTTAGAATCAAGAACCATAAATTTTCGTGAAATCGTAAAAATATCATGAATTTATGAAAAAATAATTTCCACAAAAATTTTGGGTCTTTACATTTCCCTCACGTCAGATTTTATGTTTTCATAAGCTACAACTAAAACTACGGGAACAAATGGGGGTAATGAGGATGCATCTTAGCCTACTACTCCCATGTTCTCTCCTAGATGTTCTTGTGCTACCAGCGAACACGCACAAGATGTATCGAACATCCACATAAGACCCACTCCTATCGATCCTCAATCAGCACTAGAACCTCTGTTAATGTCACCCCATCCTTGATGTCCATCACTCTGTGGTTGATGATGTGGGATGGGTCATGAACGTATATTATTAGTTGAGATACATGGAAGACCTCATGAATCTGGTGAAAATGAGGTGGAAGAGTTAGGTAGTAAGCCAATTCACCTACTTTGCTAAGGACCCAAAAAGGACTTATGAACCTCAGAGATAACTTGACGTCTCGACCAAATCTTTATAGACATCATCGGGGTGAGAACTATGGGAAGATGTGGTCGCCATCCTCGAACTCTAGAGGTCTCTGTCTCCTATCATCATATGACTTTTGTCTGCTCTGTGGAGTCTTCATCTACTCTTGGATGATCTGAACATTCTCCATGGTTGCTCGTACCATCTTCGGTCCCACTAGTGATGACTCCTCAAGGTCTGTCAAGCACATGGGTGATCTGAATGGTCACCCGTACAACACCTCGAATGGTGTCATCCCTATAATGGAGTGATAGTTGTTGTTGTTGGAAAACTCCTCCAACTGTAATTGATCCTCCCAGCTACGACTGATGTAAAAGAGGCATGCACATATCATCTCCTCAATGCTCTGAATGGTCCCCTCAGTGTGGCCATATGTCTGAGGACGGTAGGTGGTGCATAGACGTAGCTGCATCCCGAACGCCTCCTGGAACTCCTTCCATAGCTGGGAAGTATTTAGTGTGTCATGGTCGGAGAAAATAGAGAAAATTACCCCATGAAAATGCACAATATCATCTACATAGAGGCTTCTGAAGATCTCTACATAGCCCTGCTATCTGATCGGTAGGATGTGGGCCGATTTGGTTAGTCGGTCGATGATAACCCAGATCGAATCATGAATCCTGGATGTACGTGGAAGACCCATCATGAAGTCCATGGATATCGCATCCCACATCCACTATGGGACCTCTAAGGTCTGAAGCAAGCCTGCTGGTACCTGGTGCTTCACCTCTACTTGATGACATGTGTGGCTTCAAGAGACAAACTCTAATATCCCCTTCTTCATTCCTAGCCACCAGTGCTATCGTTGAAGGTCCTGTTACATCTTCACCACTCATAGATGTACCACTAGAGGTGATGTGTGGAACTCCCTCAATACTTATTCTTGAAGTGAAACTGGTACCATGGTATGTCCTCTGCAGAAGATGATGTGCTTACCACCTTAAGAAAATCAATCAGGTGCCTTCCCTATGGATATCTGAGAACATCACGTCTCACATTCAGCATCCCCATGTTGTGCCTCATTGACTCACTAAATAAGTAGAGGAGTGACTATGGGAGACTGTAGATATGCTGCTCTATCCCTATCAACAATGTTTATCTTTAAGGCATCCCACTTCTATGTCGCCTCTCCTGGCAGCTGAATACCAGTCCTCCTACTGAGTGCATCTGCAACAATGATCTCTATCCCAAGAGTATAGGATATCTCGAATTCATAGTCCTAGAGGAACTCAAGATACTTCCATTGTCTTAGGATCAGGTCATTTTATTAGAATATATACCTAAGACTCTTATGATCAGAGGACACGGTAAAATTTTTTCCCATCGGATAGTGCCACCAAATCTTCAAAGTGAAGACCAATGCTTTTAACTCCTGGTCATGGGCAGAATATTTCTGCTCATGTTGTCTCAACTGCCGAGAACCATTCACGATCACAGCTCGTTCCTGTATCCGAACACACCCGATTCTGATCCCTGATGCATGGTAGTAGACTACGTATCCTATGCCACCCTTTTGGAATCCTCAAGATGGGGGCACTAGTCAGCTTCTTCCTTAGTGTTTAAAAGATCTTATTGCATATTTACGACCAAAAAAGGGTTTCCCATTCTTCATCATTACTGAGAGTGGGGCTACAACTCTGGATAATTCTATAACGAACCTCTAGTAGTACCCATCCATGTCCAGGAAACTCCGTACCTCTGTCACACATCTGGGTGGCTTCCAAGAAAGTACCACCTCAATCATCGCTGGATCAATTGCAACTCTAGCCTTCGAGATGATGTGTCCCAGGAAGTGAACCTCACAAATCCAAAACATGAACATCGAGAGTTTACCATAATGTAGGTGATCGTAGAGTGTGTCCAGTACTACCTACAAATAGTAGGAATGCTCCTCCTCAGTAGTTGAGTAGATCAAAATTTCATTGATAAAGACCACGAAAAAGAGATCAAGGTAAGGCTGGAAGATCCTATTTATGAGGAAAATGAACACTGTGGAGCATTGGTTATGCTGAAGGGAATAACCAAGAACTCATAGTGGTCATTCCGAAACCTGATGGTCTTCTTCTGCACATTCTCATCTCGAACTCTGAACTGGTGATAAACTAATCTTAGGTCTATCTTCGAGAACCACTGTGCTCCCTTGAGATGATCATAGATGATTTCAATCCTCAGAAGTTGGTATTTGTTCTTTACGGTCTCCTGGTTCAGGTGACAGTAGTCAATACAAATCCTCGAGCTCCTGTCTACCTTTTTGGAGAACAGAATTGAGGTTGCCCAAGGAGAAACACTGGGCCTAATGAATCCCTTCCCTTTCAAGTCCTCCACTGGTACCCAAATCTCACGATGCTCAGCGGGAGCCATCTGATATGATGGAGTTCCTATTGGTGCTGTCCTGGGGTACAGTTCAATGTATATGTCCACCACTATGTGAGGAGGTAGTCCTGGGACATTATCAGGGAAAAAATATGCATACTGGTCCACCACTACAAGATAAGTCAGACTATCAGCATCAATTCGTTCTAAGGTAAGGAAATCCAAATAGTGAGTGATCGGATACACCCTTCCCTGAGTAAGTCCGACATGTGCTGCAAAGGTTCCCTTCTCACTGGTGAAGGTGAACCTGGTCCCATCTGTGTGGACACATTGCACTTTTCAGCTAATATAGTCGATCTGATCATGGACTGTAGATAACTAGTCCATACCCAAGATGACGTCATAGGGCCTCGACACCAATATGAGGAGATCCTAGCCGAAGCTCTCACCTTCTCAAGTAAGCTCACACTGCCAAAACTAGTGTGTAATTGTCAAGTCTCCTCTCATATGAGTCTCTAGACATAAGGAAAGAGCCAAAGACTCTATTAGAATATTCAAGCTCCAAATGAGGGCAGTGGGAATGAAAGAATGACTATCACTTGTGTCTATAAGAACAACAACCATGGTCAATTAGACACAGATAGTACCTCCAATCATCTTCGGAGTGCCGTTTTCATATGGATCATCTACCTGAAGCTGAGCTCTCCCCTATCCACCAGCTCTCTACTATCGGGGTGGTCTTCTTGGTGGTGGTAGAACCTCATAGCGTCATCCACCGCTAGCTGCTCAACCAGCTCCTCTTCCACGTCGTCCTACGCCCTGTGGACCACCTTGATCGAACCTATACCTCTACCTAGGAGGTCCCTCAACTGCCTTATGATCATTTGAATGGTGGTTCATCTAGTCACAAGCCATGTGAGCATACCCGAGGCATGAGTAACACTGCCTGCTTCAGGAAACTAAGTCACTTCCCTGGGTGCCCTGCATAATAGACCCTATGTCCTGTGGTAATCCACCCATGGTTCAGGTCCTCTTGGGCCTCTGCATCATCTTTCTATTTCCACCTGTAGAAGACTCCACTACATGTTGACAAGCAATGGGTCTCACTACTAGTGTCTGCTCTATATGAAAATTCATGACATGTAGGGCTCTCTCTAACACCCATGCCTGCGTCGGGATGCTGATGGAGATCATCGATGACCTTATCTCTCTCCTAAGCCCATGATCCAACGTATGGGCCCTGAAAAATGGGTCTCACAGCATATGTGTGGAGTAGAGAGAGAGGTCAGTGATCCTTATTGAGTATTGTGCTACTTTCATGCTACCCTGATGCAGATGAAGTATCTCTTATATCTGTATTTCTTGAAGGGTGGTTGGAACAAACTCCGCCCAAAACAGGCTCTCGAAGTCTGTCCAGAGAAGTTTGGTATCATCATTCACCTAGAGCATCAGTCTCCACCATCTTCCTGCTGGTTCTGTAATGAGGCTGCCAGCAAGGATCATCATGAAGTCTGTTGGTTTCCCTACTAGCCTGAAGACTCTCACCAAAGACTCCAGCCAATCCTCAACTGCCTGTGGGCCCATATCTACCCTGGAACCAGGGTGTCCTCTTGTACTGGAACTCATGCTATGTGCTCTAGAGGCATGAATCATCTTCGGTTGGGGCTGGTGGCATCGGTGGCCCACTGGGAAGTGATACCGCAGTTGCCTCTGCAGGTAAGGGGCCATGCATCAAGGCCTCATCACTCAGTGGGATATTAGAGCTTACGACTCTTGGGGATCTACGGGGAGGCATCCTGAAAGAAACAGATGCTACAAAATCAATGTTTATACCTAGTGAGCAGACCTGGTTGAGATGACATAATGAAAACATCTAAGGACACGCACACAATCAGTGTTTTCATGTACGAAGTTAGAAATAAGTAGTCAGGGTCCTGGTGTACAGATAGGTCAGCCACCCGCACTAGCAGTGGACTCCCTGAACAAAAAATCTCACTTAGTGTCCATAAAACAATTGGTACATAGAAAATAAAGATCAAGATTCCTATATTCGGTAGTAGAACTGACTCCTTTGAAACCAATTTTCACGACCCATACTCGGGGAACATTTCGTGACCACACCAATTCTGCCTTCCATAGGCCAGGGGCTGGAGAATAGCACCAATGGCGTAAATCCCTAAGCTGGGAAGGCAATGGCATTATAAAAGTAAACCCACACAATCATAGTACAAAACTAGAAGCCAAATACAAAGAAATACAATATTTAGAAGAAGTGATTGAATGTAAAAGGGGATGGAAATACAAGCACAACAGTAAAGTATAGGTACAACCGAATGCGAGTACAACTGAAAGCAAGTATATCAGCTACTGGTTGACCCTCTGGGGTTCATACCAGAAGGGTAGATACAGATGTCCTCTTCAGCACTCCATGTCAATCCATCTGCTCCATGTACCAACAGGCCGAGTGGTCCACCTCTAGGTACCGTCTAGTCGTATTACTCTCTGCCTCAGTCAACCCTTTATGTTTTCTGCGTCCAATACATTGAGGTGTGGGCATAGCCCATGCCGGGGTGAGTATAACGATACTCAATAGGGACCATGAGACCATCAAGGACTCATTAAATCCAATAAGGATAAACCACAAGTACGAAATCAACATATAACCATCACTTAGGTAACTTCCCATTCATATACCTATGTTATTCTGTACCCCATCTCATTCGTTAGGTGAACATAAATGTCATTAACTTGGCTCAAACTAGGATTTTATTCAAGGGGTAGTATCAAGTGACTACTCTAGTCACTCGGTCGGAACCTCAACTAATGGTGTACTCCTCCTTTATCGAGTATAGTGGGCATGCCGTGTAACACAGAGGCACTTCCCACCTTCCTGGACTGATGTGGTACTCCTCCTGTCGAGTATCGTGGGTCTTCTACATCACACTGAGGTGCTCCCCACTCTAGGTCTATTGCGATCACACATAGGGGCTCCCCCTCGTAGCCTACTGAGTTACTCCTCATGTCGAGTAATATGGGTCTGCTGCATCACATAGAGGCACTACCCACTATGGGCCGGTCACGTCACACAGAGTTGCTTCCCACTAGACTAGTCAAAACACTTTGATTCAAAAGGTTCGCAGTCGTCAGGTCTCAGCCAGCTACTAGGTCTCCGCACTCCACTCGCTCGACTCCAGGAGGATCCACTCCTCAAGATAATGGTCGATAGTCTAACTGTTACGAAGTTCTATGTAGATGTATCTCAATGGTCCGCCTTGTTATAGGGGTATCAATGTAACAGACGACGCGTCAATCGGACGCCCAGTCTGTGAGTTATTGGCATACTTGTTCCTGGGGCCCGATTGGTTCTTAGGTTCAAACCAACACAACGGTATTCCAACTATGTTCAAATAAAAAGTGGGATATTCCAAACGAACCATCTCACTCTATACTTTCTATCACCGTGGACGATTCGTTGTTCGGACACCCATAGCCCATGATATGGGCGAAAAAGTGTGTTCGGATCAATCATTTTTAGATTGGGGTCTGACCCAGTCCACGGGTCCGACCCAGCCTGAGTGGGAGGCCTAGCCCAAGCGGGCGGTCTGGCCGGCTGGCAGCACCCGTGGCTGGCCGGCTAGCGGTACGTGCAGATGGCAGGTGGGCGGCCCGCGTGGTCAGTCCACCAGTCGCGTATGGGTGGGGGGGGGGGGTGGGTTACACCCCCTTTATTCTGCAATGGCCTGTGCATGGCACCATCCATGTCTCCAAGATAACCTTCAGGTCCTTCTTGTAGCACACACTGGTGGCCGGATCAACTGTCTTCCATCCTCTGTTTGCAGTGGCATATGGCCACATTTATTCTTCGGCGCGGCAAGACGGTGTCGTTCCCTTCCTGTCCGACCACTGCAGCCATCATGGATTCTTCCCCTTCTTCCGGGGAGGTAGGACAGCTCAGATCCCCTTTGACACTACTGCGGCCCAGTTCTCTAGGTGGTGTGTTGTTGTCGCACCCCTTTTATGATGCAGTTGCCATCGCTCCACTAGTCTCTTTCATGGCCAGGCCGACGCTGCTGGTTTCCTTTGTGGTCCGCCCGACGCCGAGCACCGCTGCTACGCCTCTGTCGTCAACAAACGAGAATAACAAGGGGGAGGGTCAGGCCATGTTCATCTGTCCTGATCCCTCCTTGTTATTTTGATATCATTTGAAAATTTATTATCCAAAAATGGAAATCGTTGAACAGAACAAATTCAAGCACAAAATTCCCCTACCTAGCTTAGCGTTCGTTGAAGTTGGAATGTGAGGAATGGGGGACGTCAATTTGTTGACGTAGGGAAGCATTTGTAGTTGGAAACAGAGGAAGAAGTGCCATCATCATTCTTCGTAGTCTTCTCCTTCACTTTTTTCTCGGTCGAATATCAATTAAAGTGTTCGTCATTCATCAATGGATGATGATGAGGCATTCTTCGCTTTCTTCATTTATGGACAATTTCCCTGGGTTCTCCAAGTCCCCTCTCAACGTCCCACCCAAATGAAAGTTTCCAACAAAAATAAAATAATAGGTTTTTCTATTATTTAATTGTACGAAAGAATTCAAAAGATTTAAAAAGGTGGATATTAATTAATTGGTGAAAATTTACCAAATTAATGATGTGGGATGGCTCAAATAAATCGTGAAAGAAGGTGAAGAAGCTCTATACTAAATTGGGGTTGCAGGGGGTTTCAACCCTCGGTTGGTCCCCACCATTGAATATCCTCTAAAGGTAGGTTATGTTCTGGTAGGCTCCACCTCTATAACCTCTCATGGGAGGTTATTGTGTGGTGGCCCCCACCACTAACCTTTTCATGGAGCTTTTAACCAAAAAAAAAAAGTTAACACCTTAGTTTTTATTCACTATAATTAAAAACCATAAAATCTAACTTCCATTCTCAACAGAAGGCAACTGCGGTAAAGGTATCACCAAGAAATCACCAACCCTACGAGCTCAATGGTGCCCTCAGATTTCAATTCTGTGCACCAGTTCAAAAGATATAAAATCATGCTCGTACGTTTACTGAATGTACCTGAACAAAACTGAAAAAATTGATTCTGGGCACACCGGGCCTCAATAATCAAGCGCTGTAAATTTTCACAGACTCGTGAAAATGTCATGAATTTAAGAAAAAAAAATTCCCATGGAAATTTTGGGACTTTACAATTATTGGATAGTTTTTGTATATAAATAGTATTTCCCCAAAAATGGATGTTTAAATTTAAACAAAAAAATATAAAATTTGATTCCACACATAATCTATGCATAATAAAATCAATGAAGTATATCTAAAATCCAAGGAGTGGAAATTGAGTTTTGAAATTCCAATACCTTGACATTAAATCATCATGTTTGTTCCTTTTTCATCCCGAATAATAAAATAAAATTAATTTATATTTGTTTGATAAGCTTTTTCATTTTTTTATTAATATTATATCACTTAATACCTTGTTATAACAATTGCATAATTATTCATGTTAATATCTGTCGTTCTATCGATATTAGGTACTTTAATCAAAAATTAAATGGTCTGATGAAAATTTTCCATGTAGTAATAAGTCAATTATCTCTAAAATATTATACAGGACTTAAATATCACATATATTCCGTATATGTGTATAATAATATGTATTTTTTAATTATAATATCTATGTTAAATATCACACCGTGTGGTCTACCTCTGGGTACTGTATAGTCATTGGTACACTCAGCCTCGGTCAAAGTTCTTCGTCGTCTGCATCTAGTACAATGAGGTGTGGGCATAGCCCGTGCATGGGCGAGTATAACAATACTCAGTATGGACCCCAAGACCCTCATGTTCTCACAAAATCCAAAAAGGATAACCCACATGGTAGGAAATCAACTATTAACCCCACTTAGGTATATTATCATTCACTTACCTATGTTATTAAGTAATCCATGTCAATTCTGAGGATAAATCAAAATTTACTAACTCATCCCACACGTGTAAACATCATTTATAGAGAGTTAGAGATGATTAGATAGAGCCACGTAATCATCTATTCAATCGAACCCATGTTGGATCATGGTATAGAAATCCAAAATGTCAAACCCACACATGATCCAAGAATAGTATTCAAAGATGTCAAACCCACATAGGATCCCGAAATAGTAGTCAGAACTATCGAACCCACATAATATCCAGGAATAGGAGTTAGAAAGTTGCCAGTCATAGGGTTTCTGTGTTGAGTCAATAAGGCTTTTCTTATGACATTTCCATTAATTCTTGTTTTGAAAATCACAAACACATTATCTTTAAGGAAATTTACTTTTATAAGGAAAATTGATTTTATAAGGAAAATTGTTTTTATAAGGAAAATTGCTTTTATAAGGAAAATTGCTTTTATAAGAGAAATCGCTTTTGTAAGAAAAATTATCCATATCATATTTTCATTCATATTTTTCTTAAGTATATGATTCGGATTAATTTCTATTTTTTCAGAATTTCTTGAAACATTGATATGATGTATTCTGTTTTAGGATCCGAATTCTGGAAAAGAACTGTGATAAAGTTTCACTCCAAAATCCATAATGAGAACTGTGATAAAGATTCATTCCGAATTCCGGATACAGTTTTACTCTAGATTCAGGATACGAATCCTTATGAAGTTCAACAATGAATTCTCATTACGAATTCTGATTAAGAATTCTTATTACGAAGTCTGAGGATGAATTCTCATTACGAATTCTGATGACAAATTCTCTTTATGAATTCTGATGAAGAATTCTCATTACGAATTCTGATGAAAAATTCTCATTATGAATTGTGATGATGAATTCTCATAACGAATTCTGATGACGAATTCTCATTCCTAATTCACATTCTGAATTCACCTATTAAACAGAATCTGATCATCTTTGTTTTATACACACTGTATTTATTTAGAATCCTAAATACTATTTTCCTTACACTGCGAACATTCACTCCGAATTTTTCATTCCGAACTTTTGAGTTAGATTTTAAAATGATGTTGTAAATTCTGTTACACTTTTTGTGTTATTAAACGATGTAATCTATTTTGTTATAAACTAACTGTTGTCTAAGTGACACGTGTACAGGTCCCTCCGATTTTTAAGGAAAATATGACCTTTGGAGATGGAGGCGACCTGACCTACAAATAAGAGCTCATTTGAAAGAGCTCGATACAGATGAACAACTTGGTTTTGTGCATACATGTTGTTGAAGTGATTTCTAGAGAGAGAGGCTATTATTAACTCTCAATGCTTCGTGTGACTCCGAATGTTGGTGATTACATTCGAGGACTTCCTGGGATAGGATGAAAATGGTTTCAAACACCTTGAAGTTGAGGGCTTCATTGCTGAGGAAGACAGAGGTTACCAACTACCTTGAAGTCGATGGCTTGCGGGGATAGCAAGACAGAGACTCCGATCTTCGTATCAAGGGCTTACCCTGGTGTGGGTAAGACAGACTTTCTTGAAAGTATAAATCAAGGGACCTTTATCTAAGGTTGTTGGATACCCTTCTCTTTGGGTTAAAAGACTTATATCTTGTTACTTGTAGTTATACTACGTGATTATATTCTGCTGCATATTGCATTGAAAAGAAAGTATAACATTCTTAAACTTCCTTACATGTACTCTGTTTCATTTAGATTCTATACGCTTTAAGGTAGAATCGCATATTGTAATCTTTTATTAAGTGTCAATTTCCGGAACCATATTTCCGGAACCTACTTTAGGAATCTCTTTCCAAGTTTTCATTCAGTGTTAGAGGTGTTTTGAATTTTCTTAGTTTAACATTGTTAAACTTAGCCCATTCCTTTTCTTAAGGAAAACATAGTTATTCATAACTAACTTTAAAGGTTCCAAAGGAATTTTTAAAGTATACAATTCACCCCCCCTCTTGTATATTGATCATCTACGTCATTATTTCGATCCTATAATTGGTATCAGAGGGGGTCTCTAAAATACTTATACTCACGGATAAGTTTTTCTTGCTCATTTTCCCATTCCTAATTTTCCCATTCCGAACTTTCTCATTCCAAACTTTGTTATTACGAATCTTTTCTACTAAAAAATTTGTGTGCCGAATATTTTTATTAGTATGGCAGGAATTAATGTTGGTTTTATTGATAATCTAAATCCTACAAGACCACTAATCTTTGATGGAAATGATTATGAGTACTGGAGAGATCAAATGAAGACTTTTTTTATAAATACTGGAGTAGACAACTTTTTTATTCTTACTGGTGATTATAAAATTCCTCATAAGGAAGTCAGAACTTTTACTAACTAAGAAAAGAAAGAATATCATCTCAAATATAAGGTACACAATACTTTACTGTGTTCCATGACTAGAAATATATATATCCAAATTTCTTCTTGTGAAGCATCAAATTGCATCTGGAAGAAGTTAGATGTTACACACTTTGGGACTTATAAATTGATTAAGACTAGGAGAGATATGCTTAGAGATGAATATCATGGCTTCCACTTTCCTTATGGTGAACCAATCGGTAAAGTTCAACAGAGATTTATGACCATTGTTAACAGCCTACGATCTATGGGAGAGAAAGGTTTAGATGACTAAGCTCTTGTGGATAAAATAATTGATATTATGCCCAATGAGTGGGAATAAAAAAGAACTGCTATAGATGAAAACAGGAAAGTGACTCAGATTTCTCTTGATGAGATTTTTGGAACTCTTCTCCAACATGAAACCAGAATGAAGAGAGATGCTGACAACATCAAAAAGATAAATGGAAATGGTACTGTTGCTTTTACTACAACATCAAATCATATGAAATCTAAGACTCCTGAGAGAGTAACTAGATCCAAGTCTAATAAGATGATAGTTAAATTAGATTATAGTGAGAGTGAAATATCATAAAATGAATTAGCAAATCTTGCTCGAAGGATGAACAAGATAGCTGGCCAATGAAATTTCCAATATAAGTATAAGAAAAAGGACATGAAAGATAAGAAAGATGGAGAAGTTACTTGTTATGAATGCAAGAGAGCTGGACATATTAGACTAGATTTCCCTATGCTCAATAATAAAGAAAGGAAAGAAAGACTTTTAGACAGGAAGAAAAAGAAGTATTATAATGCAAAAGCTAAGAATGTTCTGAAATCTAATGACACCTGGAGTGCCGGTGGTGGTGACTCTTCAGATTAATCTTCTGATTATGAATCTTTAGGACATAAGAATCTTGGTCTTATAGTCAGATCACCTATTGATAATAATTGTTTTATGGCTAAGGTACGAAATGCTGAATCATTGACCAATGTTTCTTTAAATTCTAATATTAGTAAGTATTATATCTCTTATAATGAATAATACTCTTCTGATGAAGAAAATACATTACCTACTTATGAAGAAGTCTCTAGGTTTGCTGAACATCTTAAAATTGGGAATTCTAAACTCAATAAAAAACATGATAAGGAAAACTCTGGGAATTTTATTCTTACGAAAGAGATATCAGATCTGTCTAAAGATCTTGATAAGAAAAATGATGATTTTGAAAGTATTTCAAAAAATCTTGAGGAAGTAAGTTCTGAGAAGAAAAAATTTTCTAAAGAATTAGAAGAAGTAATTCCTAATAAAAATGTTTTCAAGCCTAGCTCTAGTTCTAAAACTAATGATTTTGAGGATAAAAACTTGGTTATAAAACTCAAGTCCGAAATTTTTTCCTTAAATAAGTGTTTATCAAACTTTACCCATGGTAAAGAAAATTTTGATAAAATGTATTCCCAAATACGACCTTTAAGAAATAAATCCGGATTTGGTTATAGCCATGAAAAACCAATTTTCTTTAACAATTATTTTGTTCCTCAAAGTGCCCCATTTTTTACTAAGTGTCAATGTGGTGGTCACTGGGCAAAGGATTGTTCCTTAAACAAAACCCAATCTCTAGGATTTCACAAAGCTTACTTTTCTAAGAAGATGTGGGTACCTAATATTTTTTTATCTAGAAATCCCAGATCCAAACAAGTTTGGATTCCAAAATCATAATTTTCTTCTTAATTTCACGCAAATAAAGAGAGTACCAGCAAAAATACATGGTACATGGATACTGGATGTTCCGGGGACATGACTGGTAACAAAAGCTATTTTGAAAAGATTATCAAAACGAAAGGAGGAAAGGTAACTTTCGTAGATAATGCTAAGGGTGAGATTGTTGGTATTGATAATATTGTTTCTCTTGGTAAAACGTTAATTTCAAATGTTCTTTTTGTTAAGGGTCTTAAGAACAACCTCATTAGCATAAGTCAGTTATGTGATGAAGGTTACCTTGGGAATTTTAGGAATGATAAAGGATTAGTTCAGAATTCCAAGGAAGAATTTATTCTCTCAGCCAATAGGCAAGAGAATGTTTACACCTTAAACCTAGAAGACATTAGAAGCCATGATTTACCTTTCCTTAGTGCAATGGAAGATCATTCCTTGTTATGGAATAGAAGACTAGGTCACTGTAACCTTAGGAACCTATGTAAACTCTGTAAGAAGAAACTAGTTAAGGATCTACTGGAGCTTATATTTGATTCTTCTAAAGTTTGTGATCCTTGTTAATATGGAAAGAAACATAAATCTAGTTTTAAATCAATTGGTGAAGTCTCAACAACTGGTGCATTATAGTTAGTGCACATGGATCTTTTTGGTCCAACGCAAACTAGATGTATTGGAGGCCAATACTATGTGTTTGTTCTAGTTGATGATTATACTAGATTTACTTGGGTTTATTTTCTAGCAAACAAATCTAAAGAATTTTCTTATTTCAAAAGTTTTAGAGCTCAAGTTAAAAATGAGAAAAACCTTCCATTTAAAACTATTCATAGTGATCATGGTGGAGAATTTCAAAATTCGGATTATGATTCTTTTTGTAGTAAAAAAGCTATTACTCACAATTTTTCAGCACCTATAACTCCTCAACAAAATGGTGTAGTTGAAAGAAGAAAAAGAATTCTTCATGAGATAACTAGAACCATGTTGAGTGAATATTTAATAACTAGACATTTCTGGGCTAAATCTGTAGGTACTGCTTTCTATACTATAAATCGAGTTTTGTTTAGACGTTTTCTTAATAAAACTACTTATGAATTATGGAATGGTAGAAAACCAAGACTATACTACTTCAAGGATTTTGGTTGAAAAGTATTCATTTTGAATACTAAATATAACTTACATAAATTCACACCAAAATCTGATGAAGGGATTTTCTTAGGTTATTCCACAACTTCTATGGCTTATAGAGTTTTCAATAAAAACACTTGTACTATTGAAGAAACAGTACATGTAAAATTTGATGAGTCTGATCCTTTTGTTTTTAAACCATCCCAACCTACATCCTCGAATGAGTTTTCAAAAACTGATTATCAACCTTTGATAGAAGAACCTTCTGATAAAGATAATGTTCAAGAAGATATTCCTGAAACATTTACCCCAGAAGATTTTCTACCCTATGTTGATGAACAGGCTTTTCAAAACCCAAATAAGGCATTTCTTAAGAATCATCCCAGTGATAGTATCCTTGGTGATGTAAATCAACCTGTAAGGACTAGAAGTTACTTAAAATATGAAGTAGAACATCTATCATTTCTTTCCCAATTAGAACCTAAAATCAATGATGAATCTTTAGGTGATGATGATTGGATTAAAGCCATGCAAGATGAACTAAATGAATTCAAAAGGAATAATGTCTGGAACATGGATGAAAGACCTATGGAAACATCTATAATTGGAGTCAAATGGGTTTTCAAAAATAAATGTGATGAAAATGGAATCATATTAAGAAATAAAGCTATACTTGTTGCTAAAGGCTATAATCAACAAGAGGGAATAGACTATGATGAAACCTATGCTCCAGTAGCTAGACTTGAATCTATCCGTATTCTACTTGCCTTTGCATCATACTATAATTTCAAAAATTTCCAAATGGAAGTGAAATGTGATTTTCTTAATGGTTATGTTCAAGAGGAAGTTTTTGTTGAACATCCTCCTGGCTTTGAAGATACAAAAAATCATGATTATGTATTTACGCTTACCAAAGCTCTGTATGTCCTTAAACAAGCCCCACGAGCATGGTATGATAGACTCACTGGATTTTTTCTTCAAAATAACTATGTTAAGGGAAATTAAGATCCAACACTTTTTATAAAGAAAGATAAGAAAAATGTTTTGATTGTTCAAATTTATGTTGATGACATCATATTTGGTTCAACTCACCAATCTTTGACCGACTCTTTTGCAAGTCTAATGAAATCTGAGTTTGAAATGAGTATGATGGGTGAGTTAACATTTTTCCTTGGTTTTCAAATTTCTCATAAACCAGAAGGAACCTACATATCTGAACATAAGTATATTAAAGATCTTCTTAAAAAGTATGGTTATGATAATACTAAGTGTATAAGTACTCCTATTGTTACCTCAAACTCTTTAGATCTTGATGAAGCTAGGAAGCGAGTAGATCAAACATCTTTTAGAGGTATGACAGGAATTATACTATACTTAACAGCTAGTCGACCAGACATAATTTTTTCTGTATGATTATATGCAAGATATCAATCCAATCCTATGGAATCTCACTTAAAGGCAGTAAAAAGAATTTTTCGCTACCTTAAGGGAACCATGGATCTAGGATTATTTTATACTTATGAAAATGATTTCTTTCTAAAAAGCTTTTTTGATGCTGACTTTGGTGGATGTAGAATGGATAGAAAAAGAACATTCAGAACATTTCATTTCTTAGGAGATTCATTAGATTCTTGGCCTTGCAAGAAGCAACATTCTGTATCACTCTCCACTACTGAAGCTGAATATGTAGCAGCTGGATGTTGTTGTGCTAAAGTGTTGTGGATGCAACACACACTCAAAGACTATGTCTTGAGATTTACTAAAACTCAAATTTTGTGTGATAACACTAGTGCAATTTCCCTTATTAATAACCATGCACATCACTCCCGTGAAAAACACATAGATATTAGGCATCACTTTCTTAGGGATCACACACTTAAAGGAGATATTATTCTTCAATTTATCAGAACACAATATCATCTTGCTGATATTTTCACAAAATCTTTGCCTTTTTATAGATTTGAATATATTAAACAGAATTTAGGAATGATAACCGTAAGGTAATCCTTCTTAATTAACTTTCTATTGAAAAAGTCTCCATACAACAATAAAATCATTTTTAAAGGAGGAGTACATTTGATTGTTAGATTAACAATGTTTTTCAAAAAAAAAATCAAACTTTTCGGAACTAAAATTCCGGAATGGAATTTCCGGAACTAAAATTCTCCAGAATGGATATTTTCGTATAGAAAACTTCTGGAATGGAAATGTTCGTATTGAAAACATCCAAAATGGAAACTTTTGTACTGGTATTTTCATAACGGGATTTTCATACCGAATCTTTCATAATGAGTTCGTTTTCTTTCAAATTCTGGAATGAAATTTTCGTACTAAGTTTTTCCTTACCAAGTTTGTTTTTAGTACTATGTTTTTCGTACTGAGTTTGTTTTTCGTAGTGAGTTTTCCAAATTGTGACTTTCTGTAATAAAGTTTTTTTTGGTTTTGGTTTTCGTAAGAATGTTTCCAATTTCAAATAATCTTACTAAGCCAATCCAAAAGTTATGATTTCCTTACTCAAGTTTCCGTTGTCATATTTTACTTGCTGGCATTTTCTTATATTTTGTTTTCGGATTATAGTTTTCTTAATTCTTTTTTTTTAATAAAAACCTCAAAAGATCGGATTCAAGAGAATTGGTTTTTGACCATCAGATCTGATCTCATCTTATCACAACCGTTCGATCAACCGTGGAAGTTGAACCGTTTTCCCGTTGCCTATATAAAGTGTAGATACCCGAAGATTGGCGTACATGGACATTACATTACTTTTGTGGAATACTTAGTACATAATAAAAACACACACACAAGGACCGTAATAGTTTAGTGTCTTTGGAAACTCGGAATATAATCTTCTAATCGTGGTGAAAGTTCTTCAACATCTCCCATAAAGATATTCCTTTTTTTATACCTAAAACCTTTCTTTAAATCCGGGGGAAAAGAAAACAAAAAAGGGTGAGCTCAAATGCTCAGTAAGGGTAAACAAAATAAATATCAATCACATCATATACATAAGAACATAGCTTTTGGAAATCTTAACCTGCAAAAGAGATCTCATAATATCAGAACATGGGATAAATCATAGAAGTGAAATGTAATCCCAATAATCATAACTTAAAACAAGAAACGTTGTGTCATACACACATAATCATAGAGAATCATTTCTTGTTAGTCAGGACTCATTGCCAAGACTATCGTAGTGGACAAAGTCCCTTTCTGAACCAAGTCACCCTCGTTTCAGTCCAGTTTCACTGAACTGGTATAACCTACCATTCCAGCCATGTCTATCTCATGAGATATAAAATCTTTACCCAATGCATTGGAGGGAGATAGAGGTCCCACCCATCTTATAATGAATCCTTTCTTATGTGTGCCACATAATCATAAATCATACATCATTACATAACCCATGTAATACAAATGGGAATCGTAAACAACATGACATCATAAAAAAAATTTATATAAGATAAAGGAATTCATAAAAATGTTTCCATCACAACATAATCAAATCCATGTAATAATATGGATAAAAACAGACCCCTTTATTATCATATATGGAAAATAATTTTGATAAAACACTTGAACTTCATTCTTGAGGAAAATATCCTTTCTACTTCAAAAAGATTTTTTTCCTTTCATAACATGTCATACGATTTTAAAATAAAAGAATTTGATTAAAAATAAACATGAAAACTTGTAATGTATGCTTCTTGGAAATAATGTTTTAAAAATCCATTCATGCCATATAAGTTTAAAAAAACATTCTTCGTACTTATGTCGGAAAAGTCAAAAAGTACCTCGTACGAAAAACGACAAAAGATTCTTTCCATAAACATTACTAAAAACTCACCGAATGGTAAAAATGGATTTAAATAATTTTAGGTGTATGGAAATAATATTACATATTGATGAAACATGGATGTGGATGATAATATACACCCCTGTAAATACGTACGAATAAACAATCTCGGATAAAAATGAGATTGTGATATTTTACCTTACCTTAAGTCCGATTTGCTTCGTAAGTGTCCAAACCTCCTGTATAATGATTCAAATAATGACATTAACTTATTACATAATCATATTCATTGTTATGATATCATATATGGGTCACTTATAACTTTATATTACCCGTTCTTTTGTAAATTCCATGTTAAAGGAGTGTTTTGGGTAAAATCGTTTCATTTATCGTAGGTGTTTGGACTTGTTGTTCTTGACATTATTATTACTTATATCATTATTTACTTAATTCCAGAATATAAAACATGATTTATATATCATATATATTCATTATATATATATATTTAATAAATATATAAATGAAATGAAACACACCGTTCATGGAGACGGTAGTCCGTACGTACACATGAACGCTGTTTTCCTTTCCTCATTGTCTTGAATGGAAGTAAGTAGATGACAAACATATATACATAAATCCAGTAGCCTTATAATGTCATATATTTCATTATTATTGTTTATATATACTTTATAATTATTCTTAAATGGTTAACATGGAGAATGAATCTCATCGCGTCGTGGAGACGGTAGTCCGTACGTACGCACGAGCGATGATATCATTCCCATGGTCGTGGAATTGTGTTGAAGTGTATGTATACTATTTCAGTATCAATATAACTATATAGTAATCATATATAGTTACTCCTTACACCATTATCCCTATCCAATTATGGAGGTGGCGGAAAATAGATTACACCACGGCGTGAAGACGGTATTCCGTACGTACACACGCGTGGTGATTTCCTTTTTCCGTAGGATGGATAGAAGGTTAATTAGAGTTGTTTCATATTTATAATAACATATCAGTATATAAGAAATACTGATATTATTAATTTCTCATGAAACAACTAATGAAGAAGAAGTTGAAGAAGAAAGAAATTGTAAAAGATCGGTAATGGATATTACCTCTTCTTTGGAACACCTCATTGAATCCTCCACTTAGGGAACTAAGATTGGTCTTTGAAGAAGACCAGGACCTCTAGGATTATTCTATGGAAGTTGAGAGGAGAAAATGGCAGGGGTTGGCCGAGCTTGAGTGCTCAAATTGGTGTGAGGAGGAGGGGGAGGAGGTGCCCTTTTATAAGGGAGGAGAGGGGCACCTTAGGAATATCTCAAAATATTATTTTATATTAAAGTCAAAATCAGTTTATAATGGTTCCAAAGGGACTTATTTCGAAGACAAAGTAGGGATGGGTCTAAATCCTATCATCCAATATGATTTAGACAATTTTAGGGTATTATTTTAACCTTATCAATTAGATTTAACTCTAAGTTAAATAATTTATCTTTTACCGTGACTTTTTGTTTTCTTACACTATATGGTTAATACACTTACTATAACATGCCAAACGAACCCCAAGTTGTTTATTATTAATATATATATCCTTATCTAAGTCTTTTGGCCGAACCTTAGATTTTTAGGAATAAAATAACAATTAATAATATAATATTTGATTTAAAAACTATTTTGTGTCAATTTTGACACTATTTGATATATGATTTTTGTGAAAGTCATATCAGAATTATATGTTCGAACCAAGTTGATTAAATCAACACTAATATATCATAGTAACTTATAAAATTAGTGGAATTCATAAAAAGTATCAAATTACATTTATTTGTGTATTTATAACATCAATTATGTCAATATTTCATTAATAAGAAATTACTGCATCATCTTTGTGTCATAATAAATGATAATTATTTAATCCCTAAAAATTCAAAATAAATTCCTATGATGTATATAATTGTATTAGATTTCGGGCGACTATTCAGGTGCGATGTTTCATGTTGTTTATCACTAGAGTAAAATTGTTATACTTATATAATTTAAGAAAGTGACATGTTGTCACATTCATTGGTTTTAATAATAATTAAATTATTTTCATTGAAAAAATGAATCTAATCCGACCCTTAGGTGATATGGGTCGACTTTTAGTCATCCAATAGGATTTTGACATTTTTTAGGGTAATTTTAAAATGTTATATTTACCCTTAATTACCCGATTTACCTTTAACCATGGTAAATAAAATTTACCGTAGTTACTATTCATAATTCCCAAAAATAAAAACTAGCTTATTAACATAATTTGGACCCACTGATTCCAAATATGGAATCCATTTTTCCAAATTCAATACACAAAATATTCAGAAATTAAATTAAAATTAATCCCCTTGTCGAAAGAAAACGGGTTTTTCTTTAAAACATTACAAAAGATTGAATTGATTTAACCTACGAATTCAAGGTAAAATCAATATTAATGACATACATCATATTAAATGGTAAAAATATATTCTATTTATACTTTAAAACCATTAAATATTATAATTTAGCCACATAAGATATTACGATGAAAAAAGTTGTTTTTAATTAAAATATAGCGTGTTTTTACTATTCATTAAAATATGAAAGTTATCGGAAAAATATAAAAACTTTATCTAATGTAAATTTTTATATCCTGATTCAAAAGAATAATATTATTTTGTCAAATTTAAAATATAAACATGTAAAAAACTAGATTTAAAGTGGGTGCGCCATCAAAAGGCGGGAAAACTACATTTTTTGAAAAATACTTATTTTACCCGAAAAATTTATTTTGTTCTTATACCATGTTCTAGAAATGTGTAAGATGAATAATAATGTTATAAAATTCTAAATTTAGTTAACACTATTCATAATGGCTAGTTCATGACAATATTATAATAATATATCGTTGTTTATTAAAACCCAGTGTTGCGCACAACACACGCTATCGAGGAAGGTCGCGATTGCGTGTAATGCAAGCCAAGTCAGGGTTGCGTGTTGTGAAAGAATCCTTCGTTGTTTCGTATAATATAATCCAACCATATTTTATTTATAAATTGAATATATATATACTCAATGTTGCGTAGAATAACTATTATCAAAATTGTGTGTAACATGATCCAAGAATAGTGTTGCGTATACTGCAAGCTAATACGGTGTTTCCTATAGCGCAAGGTAATCTTGGTGTAGAATACAACACAATACATTAATAAAATTAAAAGAATATTTTTCATAAAATCTTGGGGTGTTACATTCCACCCCCCTTAAAATGAATTTTTCCCTCGAAATTCGTTGGGGTTATAAATGGATTACTATTCGAAAGTTTCTTTAATAGAAACCCACATCATAAAAAATGAATACCAAAACCAATCTTTAAAAACAAAAGTATGAAACGTAACGGTTACCCAAATAAACTAATCACTGGGTTTCCGCATAGGTGAAAATATGGATATGGAAGAGAAATCTAACCATCATGTTCTAATGGAGAGTGGTAGAGAACATGGCTATGGAAAAGCTAGCAATCACAAAGCCATAAATTTGTGACGATCTAAGGTACCATCTGATTCATCAGATATAAGAGCACTAATACAACATTTTTGTTTTTCAAGATCATTTCCCTAAAGTTGATGAAATTGGAATTAGAAGAAATAATTTCGTGATTTTGGTATAGTCTCACCGTTTGTCGTTCTTTGGACAATTTCCACTTCATCTCTTAAAGAAATGAAGTTGAATTTATAATTCGTGATGTGTTATCAGATCATATGATAGAATGATAGGTCATTCCATCTCTTTCAAATAAAAGGATAGAAAAAGTTATAAGTCCATCTTATGGTTAATCATATATGGTTCCAAAAATGAACTTATACGTTATATATCATAACTCTTAATAAAATAAAACTAGTTTCTACTAACCAGTGACTTCCTGTAGGCCAGTGGTAGGCGATAAAGGCCAGCCGCACTTCGGTTGTGGGTTCGATTCCCACAGCCTTGTCCGACGCGATGGTCTGTCGCCCATCCTGCAGGTTGTCCTTAATCTAAAACTATATTACTATAACATCCCATCAATAATATCGAAAAAACTTCTATCCTTAAACAATACTAACATATATATAATATAATCCATTCTAATCTTTAGGCTTATCCATAATAATGCAGTCCACTCTCATAATATAGTGAAAACGATTACCAGAGATTTAATACTGTCATTAATCCCCATATATATGTCTTGTTGGTCACATTCCAAACATTCAAAGGCCTTAATCATGTATTCTCTTGAATACCCATCGAACCTTAGTGAAAACATGAATGCAGTTAAAAGTTAACACTTTCCACATACCAAAATCCTCAAAATTCTATATACTCAAACCATGATATCACATAGTCTTTATAACAATCATGAGCTCATGAATAATGTCAAACATTTCATTTTCTCCTTATCCCTTCATTATACGCATATCATCTACCTTCCAAAATATTTGAATAACTTTTCCTGGTTACTGGTACCTTAAAATTACTAAAAACCACAATAGACCAATACATAAATATTTCAATACACAATAAAATTACCTCAACAACATTATTCTTGAATACCAATACATTAGTCCATCCATTTCAATGATTGTCCTGGAATAAGTCCTTCGTTGATTTAGAAGTAACTTTTTAGGTCAGGGCATTGAGTTGGGTAATGCCCATGTTCTCCGCAAATAAGACATTGAACTCCATAACAGTCTGTCACTCTATGACCCTTTTCTCCACACAGATAACATCGGTCCCTCCATTTGAGGTATTCCTCAAGGTTCTTCTTCCCTTCTTTAGAAATATCAATCTTTCTTTCTTTATTCTCCTCAACATGAGAACATGAATAATAGTTTATCTTCCTCTTCTTTGATGAATTAGGAATACCACTAAATTTCACCTTGTTAATCATATATCGCGATGACTTATTCGGCATAATCGCAATATCTTTCTCTCTAGGAATTACACAATTTTGTTTCTCATAGTCACCAATTTGTCCATTAGATTCAATGTTAACCGAATTCCTTCTGGTTCCCTCCATTAACTAAAACACAAAAAGAATCTTGTGAGAGGCAAAAATCATGCTAGAGAAAACAACATTATAAAGGGGGAGTATCCTAAATATCTAAATTCTTAGGTTAAATTCTATGATCGTTACCGTATTTATAGGACTGTATCTTATACGTATACTTATCCTTAAGAACATCCCTAGACATACCTTAGAAATATCTCTAGGGATCTCACTAACGTTTTTGCATCGTAGTTTCCAAAGGTTGACTAAACCTTTCCTCTGATACCAATTGTAGAGACCCGAAGCTTGACGTAAATGGACATTACATTACTTTTGTGGAATACTTAGTATATAACAAAAACACACACACAAGGACCGTAATAGTTTAGTGTCTTTGGAAACTCGGAATATAATCTTCTAATCGTGGTGAAAGATCTTCAACATCTCCCATAAAGATCTTCCTTTTTTTATACCAAAAACCATTCTTTAAATCCTGGGGAAAAGAAAACAAAAAAGGTTGAGCTCAAATGCTCAGTAAGTGTAAACAAAAGAAATATCAATCACATCATATAAATAAGAACATAGCTTTTGAAAAATCTTAACCTGCAAAAGAGAGCTGATAATATCATAAAATGAGATAAATCATAGAAGTGAAATGTAATCCCAATAATCATAACTTAAAACATGAAACGTTGTGGAATACACACATAATCATAGAGAATCATTTCTTGTTAGTCAAGACTCATTGCCAAGACTATCTGAGTGGACAAAGTCCCTTTCTGAACCGAGTCACCCTTGTTTCAGTCCTGTTTCACTGAACCGGTATAACCTACCATTCCAGCCATGTATATCTCATGAGATATAAAATCTTTAACCAATGCATTGGAGAGAGATATAGGTCCCACCCATCTTATAATGTATCCTTTCTTATGTGTTCCACATAATCATAAATCATACATCATTACATAACCCATGTAATACAAATGGGAATCTTAAACATCATGCTATCATAAAAAAATTCATATAAGATAAAGGAATTCATAAAAATGTTTCCATCACAACATAATCAAATCCATGTAATAATAGGGATAAAAACAGAACCCTTTATTATCTTAGATGGAAAATAATTTTGATAAAACTCTTGAACTTCATTCTTGAGGAAAATATCCTTTCTACTTCAAAAACATTTTTTTCCTTTCATAACATGTCATACGATTTAAAAAAAAAGAATTTGATTAAAAATAAACTTGAAAACTTGTAAAGGAAGTTTCTTGGAAATAATGTTTTAAAAATCCATTCATTCCATATAAGTTAAAAAAACATTCTTCGTACTTTTGTCGGAAAAGTCAAAAAGTACCTCGTACGAAAAACGACAAAAGATTCCGTCCATACAAATTACTAAAAACTCACCGAAGGGTAAAAATGGATTTAAATAATTTTAGGTGGATGGAAATATTATTACATATTGATGAAACATGTATGTGGATGATAAAATACTCCCCAATAAATACTTACGAATAAACAATCTCGGATAAAAATGAGATTGTGATATTTTCCCTTAACTTAAGTCCGATTTGCTTTGTAAGTGTCCAAACCTCCTGTATAATGATTTAAATAATGTCATTAACTTATTACAGAATCATATTCATTGTTATTATATCATATATGGTTCACTTATAACTTTATATTACCTGTTCTTTTGTAAATTCCATGTTAAAGAAGTGTTTTGGGTAAAATCGTTTCATTTATCGTAGGTGTATGGACTTGTTGTTCTTGACATCATTATTACTTATATCATTATTTACTTACTTACAGAATATAAAACATGATTTATATATCATATATATTCAGTATATATATATATATTTAATAAATATATAAATGAAATGAAACACACCGTTCATGGAGACGGTAGTCCGTACTTACACATGAACGCTGTTTTCCTTTCCTCATTGTCTTGAATGGAAGTAAGTAGATGACATACATATATACATAAATCCAGTAGCCTTATAATGTCATATATTTCATTATTATTGTTTATATATACTTTATAATTATTCTTAAATGGTTAACATGGAGAATGAATCTCATCGCGTCGTGGAGACGGTAGTCCGTACGTACGCACGAGCGATGATATCATTCCCATGGTCGTGGAATTGTGTTGAAGTGTATGTATACTATTTCAGTATCAATATAACTCTATAATAATTATATATAGTTACTCCTTACACCATTATACCCATCCAATTAAGGAGGTGGGGGAAAATAGATTACACCACGGCGTGGAGACGGTATTCCGTACGTACACACGCGTGGTGATTTCCTTTTTCCGTAGGATGGATAGAAGGTTAATTAGAGTTGTATCATATTTATAATAACATATCAGTATAAAAGAAATACTGATGTTATTAATTTATCATGAAACAACTAAATAAGAAGAAGTTGAAGAAGAAAGAAATTGAAAAAGATCGGTAATGGATATTACCTCTTCTTTGGAACGCCTCTTTGAATCTTCCACTTAGGGAACTAAGATTGGACTTTGAAGAAGACCAGGACCTATAGGATTATTCTATGGAAGTGGAGAGGAGAAAATGGCAGGGTTTGGCCGAGCTTGAGTCCTCAAATTGGTGTGAGGAGGAGGGGGAGGAGGTGCCCTTTTATAAGGGAGGAGAGAGACACCTTAGGAATATCTCAAAATATTATTTTATATTAAAGTCAAAATCGGTTTATAATGGTTCCAAAGGGACTTATTTAGAAGATAAAGTGTGTAAAGGTCGAAATCCTATCAACCAATATTATTTAGACAATTTTAGGGTATTATTTTAACCTTATCAATTAGATTTAACTCTAAGTTAAATAATTTATCTTTTACCGTGACTTTTTGTTTTCTTACACTATATGGTTAATACACATACTATAACATGACAAACGAACCCCATGTTGTTTATTATTAATATATATATCCTTATCTAAGTCATTTGGCCGATCCTTAGATTTTTAGGAATAAAATAACAATTAATAATATAATATTTGATTTAAAAACTATTTTGTGTCAATTTTGACACTATTTGATATATGATTTTTGTGAAAGTCATATCAGAATTATATGTTCGAACCAAGTTGATTAAATCAACACTAATATATCATAGTAACCTATAAAATTAGTGTAATTCATAAAAAGTCTCAAATTACATTTATTTGTGTATTTATAACATCAATTATGTCAATATTTCATTAATAAGAAATTATTGCATCATCTTTGTGTCATAATAAATCATAATTATTTAATCCTTAAAAATTATAAATAAATTCCTATCATGTAGATAATTGTATTAGATTTCGGGGGACTATTCAGGTTCGAAGTTTCATGAAGTTTATCACTAGAGTAAAATTATTATACTTATATAATTTAAGAAAGTGACATGTTGTCACATTCTTTGGTTTTAATAATAATTAAATTATTTTCATTGAAAAAATGAATCAAATCCGACCATTAGGTTATATGGGTCGACTTTTAGTCATCCAATAGGATTTTGACATTTTTTAGGGTAATTTTAAAATGTTATATTTACCCTAAATTACCCGATTTACCTTTAACCATGGTAAATAAAATTTACCGTAATTACTATTCATAATTCCCAAAAATAAAAAGTAGCTTATTAACCTATTTTGGACCCACTGATTCCAAATATGGAATCCATTTTTCCAAATTCAATACACAAAAGACGCATAAATTAAATTAAAATTAATCCCCTTGTCGAAAGAAAACGGGTTTTTCTTTAAAACATTGCAAAAGATTGAATTGATTTAACCTACGAATTAAAGGTAAAATCAATGCTAATGACATACATTATATTAAATGGTAAAAATATATTCTATTTATACTTTAAAACCATTCAATATTATAATTTAACCACATAAGATATTACGATGAAAAAAGTTGTTTTTAATTAAAATATAGCGTGTTTTTATTATTCATTAAAATATGAAAGTTATCGGAAAAATATCAAAACTTTATCTAATGTAAATTTTTATATCCTGATTCAAAAAAAGAATATTATTTTTTCAAATTGAACATATAAACATGTCAAAAACTAGATTTAAAGTGGGTGCACCTTCAAAAGGCGGCAAAACTGCATTTTTTGAAAAATACTTATTTTACCCGAAAAATTTATTTTGTTCTTATACCATGTTCTAGAAATGTGTAAGATGAATAATAAATTTATAAAATTCAAAATTCAGTTAACACTATTCATAACGGCTAGTTCATGACAATATTATAATAATATATCGTTGTTTATAAAAACCCAGTATTGCGCACAACACACGCTATCGAGGAAGGTCGCGATTGCGTGTAATGCAAGCCAAGTCAGGGTTGCGTGTTGTGAAAGAATCCTTCGTTGTTTCGTATAATAGAATCCAAACATATTTCATTTATACATTAAATATATATATACTCAATGTTGCGTAGAATAACTATTATCAAAATTGTGTGTAACATGATCCAAGAATAGTGTTGCGTATACTGCAAGCTAATACGGTGTTGCGTATAGCGCAAGGTAATCTTGGTGTAGAATACAACAAAAGACATTAATAAAATTAAAAGAATATTTTTCATAAAATCTCGGGGTGTTACATAATGGGAACTCCAAAAGGTTGTCCTACATTGGTTTTCAAGCTCTAGCGTCCCGAAGCTCTGCCTATCCGTTTTAATGTCGTTCCGAACCTTAGCTTTTTCCGTTCCAAACCTCTCAGAGGTCTTCAAATCCAAATGTCTGTGGAAGCAGCTTCTCAAGACATGTCTTCATCTAAGCCGATCTCGAAGTTGTTAATATATAGAGAGAGGATGGTCCATCCGGATTTCGTCAACAAGTATGATTCTCTTTTTTCTATGAATATCAAGCTTAATTGTTGGGAAGATGTTGTGGTGTCAAAAACCGGGAACCAAGATGAAGTATATTCAGATTTGATTGTAGAGTTCTATGAGACAACTTCTTTTCTCAAGAAAGAAGGAAAGGAGAAGTTGTCTTTTAAGTCTTATGGTAAGACTTATAATCTTTCATATGCCAAGGCATCTAGCTTGGTAGGGCTGAATAATGAAGGTGAAGCTGAGTTTATTTCTCATGTGTTGTCGGATTCTAAGGGTAGCTTCGACAAGGAAAAAGATTTAGAAACTCTCGGACTGGATGATGACAAGGCTCCGAAGATTGCTAGTTTATCTACAAATTTCCGGATTCTAGAGTTATGGGTACAATGTCTTATCATACCAAGGAAAGGTGAAAAAGATACCTTGAAGAAGAGTGAGATCTACATCGTAGATTTTCTGATAAATCTGAGGAAGTTTAACCTGATGAAGCACATTCTAATTACTCTTGAGAATTTGAAGAAAGGAAATCTAAGAGCTCATATTATTATGTATCCAGCAATCCTATCCAAGTTGATAGTTCGGTGACTTGAGTCTTTCAAGGAGGCTTGAAAATCTAAGACTAGAGTTTTCAAGATTATGCTGGTGAGTGATGGTACACTCAAAATAATGGAGGTATCCTTTGACAAGGAGTCTAGACAGTTTATTGATCTACCGGCTCAAAAAGAATCAGTTCTGAAAGCTGCTGATCCGGAATCCTCTAAGCCAGTAAGGAAGAGAATGTTGAAAGAAGTGGAAGTAGAATCAGAGAATCCCATGTATAAGGAAGTTCATTCCACACCTCCAAAACCTACGAAGAAGAAATCTTACCCAGATGAGGTAGTTGCTAAATGGAGGGAGATGAAAGAGAAGTGATTGCAAGGGGAGCCTCAGTTTGGCTTGGACCCCGTGGAGGCTAAGGCCTTGAAGGAGAGAATTGCTGATGAGCTCGAAAATCAAGTAAAACAAAAGAAGCTCAAGAAGAAGATGTCTGAGGCTGAAGTAGCTCAGGCTTTGTTAAAATTCAATGAGATGGTTTCTGCGAACATTCCTGTTCCAAGATCCTTTTCATTGGAATATCTACCTGAGACTCCAGGAAGAGAGTTTGTTGCTCAAGAAGAGGTAGTGGATCAGCCTGTTGAACAAGGTGAGAATGTTGAGTAAGTGGAAGAAGAAGAAGATGTTACTGAAGGAAGTGGTGAAACTGGAGATGTGTTGAAACAAGAAGATGATTATAAGGGGACACCTTCGGAACACTTATCGATCCGAACTTCAAAAGCTGAATCATCGAATCTAGTTACTCCAGAAATGGAAGAAGTGAATGGAAAAGAAGAAGTAGCTTATCATAGAGAAGAAGAACAACTTTTAAATGATATTTCTCAGATGGAAAACATAGATGTTGGTGATCAGGAAGTCACTGATGAGGAAGATAATGTTGTCCAAGTTTCTAATAGTGAGAAGACAACTCCAGAACAGGACTCCATTCCAAAAAGAGACAAGGGAAAGAAAATTATTGCTAGTACTCCAAGCTCAGTAGTGGTGAAGAGAAAGGATGTTGGTAGTTCTTGAAAGAGAAAGCTTGACCAAGTTGAAGAAGAAAATTCTCCAAGCAGAGTCTCAGATTTGGAGTCATCTTCATTGGGGCATGACTTTGTTGTTCAGTCTTTAAAGAAGTTGGTGGGTACTATTCCAACTCTCTCAAGTATTGAATCAAGATGCCAGATGCTCCAGCATGCTTTGAACCAGAAAACAGACTCTGTATCTATGGTTATGGACAAATGTGTTGAGATTGAGGCTCAGTTCAAAACCTTTTTTGTTGGCTATGAATCTCATAGAAGATCTTGCAAGAGGATGACAAACTGGTCGGGGAAGTCTGTTTAAGAGATGAGGCTATTTGATGAATTTCAAGACAATGTTAAAGATGCTTTTGAGACTGAGGATAGAAAGATAAATGAGCTGAATTCTTCCTTTCAAGAGAAGCTGACAGATGAAAAGAACTTCCGGATTCAAGAAGTCCGACATCTGAAGCTCAGGAAGAAAATATTCAAGCCCAGGAAGAAATGATTGAAGATCAAAGTGAAAGAATAGTGGCCTTATATAAGCAAGATGAAGAAGACCATAAAGACTTAAAGAAGATAAAGACAATTCTAAAAGGTCACATGGCAAAGAAAAAGATCCAAAATAGACAGATCCGATCTTTTGTTGTACCTTAACTGTTTTGTTGTTGAAATTTTCAAACTTAATGAAAAATTTGTAATTGCTCGTTTCTTTTTTTTTGTTACTACTAATCTTTTAGGTACATTGTTATATTTTCCATTCCCTTGTATTCTTTTTGAAAATCACAAAGGGGGAGAAGGAAAAGAACTCTAATGAAAGGGAAAAAGAATCCTAACAAACGGTGAGAAAGAAAACAAACTCTAATAAGAGTTTATCTAAGGGGAAGTTTTTCATTAAAGAATACTTTCTTATTCGTAATGAAGTGTCACTCCAGAAATCTGAATATGATCCATAGAGTTTAAAATCTTAAGGGGGAGTTAGTCGTATTCATCAATATCCTTAAAACAAAGGGATATAATCCTTAATGTTTTTCTTTCTTCTTAGAATTTCTTTTTCGTAATGATGTTTATCCTTTCCAAAAAGGGGGAGATTTTTGAGTCAATAAGGTTTTCCTTAGGACTTTTATGTTCCTTATTTTGATGAAAATCACAAACACCTTTTCTTTAAGGAAAATTGCTTTTATAAGGAAAATTACTTTTATAAGGAAAATTGCTTTTATAAGGAAAATTGCTTTTTTATGGAAAATTGCTTTTATAAGGAAAATCGCTTTTGTAAGAAAAATTATCTTTATCATATTTTCATTAATATTTTTCTTAAGTATAATATTCGGATTCATTTCTATTTTATCGGATTTTCTTGAAACTTTGATATGAAGTATTCTGTTTTAGGATCCGAATTCTGCATAAGAACTATGATAAAGTTTCACTCCGAAATCCAGAATGAGAACTGTGATAAAGATTCATTCTGAATTCTGGATAAAATTTTACTCCAGATTCAGGATACAAATCCTTATGAAGTTCGACAATGAATTCTCATTAAGAATTCTGATGAATAATTCTCATTACAAATTCTGATGATGAATTCTCATTACGAATTCTGATGACGAATTCTCATTATGAATTCTGATGAAGAATTCTCATTATGAATTCAGATGAAGAATTCTCGTTATGAATTCTGATGATGAATTCTCATAATGAATTCTGATGATGAATTCTCATTCCGAATTCTCATTCCGAATTCACCTATTAAACAGAATCTAATAATCTTTTTTTTATACAATCTGTATTTATTTAGACCCTGAAATATTATATTCCTTACACTCCGAACTTTCACTCAGAATTTTTCATTCTGAACATTTGAGTTAGATTTTAAAATGATGTCATACATTCTATTACACTTGTTTTGTTATAAAACAATGTCATCTATTTTCTTATAAACTAACCGTTGTCTAAGTTACATGTGTACATGTCCCTCCGATCATTAAGGAAATTATGACCGTTGGATAAGGAGCCGACCTTACCTATAAATAGGAGCTCATTTGAAAGAGCTCGAAACATATGAACAACTTGGTTTTGTGCATACATGTTGTTGAAGAACTTTATAGAGAGAGGGGATCATATTAACTCTCAATGCTTCGTGCGACTCCGAATGATGGTGATTACATTCGAGGACTTCCGGGGATAGGAAAATAGAGGTTTCCAACACATTTAAGTTGAGGGCTTCCTTGGTGAGGAAGACAGAGGTTGCCAACTACCATGAAGTTGAGGGCTTGCGGGGATAGAAAAACAGATATTATGATCTTTGTATCCAGGGATTACCCTTGTGTGGGTAAGATATAATTTCGTGAAAGTATAAATCAAAGGAACTTTATCCAAGGTTGTTGGATACCATTATCTTTGTGTTAAAAGACTTATATCTTGTTACATGTATTTCTACTACGTGTTTATATTCCGCTGCATATTGCATTGTAAAGAAAGTATTGCATTCTTATACTTCCTTACTTGTACTCTGTTTCATTTAGATTCTATACACTATAAGGTAGAATATCATATTGTAATCTTTTATGAAGTTTCAATTTCTGGATCCATATTTCCGGAACCTACTTTTCGAATCTCTTTCCAAGTTTTCATTCGGTGTTAGAGGTGTTGTGAATTTTCTTAGTTTAACATTGTTTAACTTAGCCCTTTCCTTTTCTTAAGGAAAACATAGTTATTCATAACTAAATTTAAATGTTCCAAAGGAATTTTTAAAGTATACAATTCACCCCCCCCCCCTCTTGTATATTGAGCATCTACATCATTATTTCAATCCTACATTCTGCACAAGCACGCTTGATTCTGGGAGGGTCCACATTTCAAGCCATGCGTTTATATATAAAAATCCATGAAGTCCGACGATGAAATAACACAATGGTCTGCCTCGTTATAAGGGTCTCAACACAATAGATGACACGTCTATCAGACACCCGGTCTGAGAGTTATTATCCTTTTAGTCTCAGGGCCCAATTGGATTTGTGCACGAACGAACCTGACCATCTCTCAACTACATCCCAATCCCAAGTGGGTTATACTCTAAGGGACCATAACACCCCATGATTTCCAGAACCGCTGATAGCTCATCAATAAAATGTCTGGTTCCAAAGATATAGATGATGAATGTAAAGGGGTCGTAGATGGCCCAGGTTCGGTCGGACCCAGTTGGACCCACCCCACCTGAGTTTTTCTGAGTCGACCCATTGGGTTCGGCCCGACCCGCTGGGCCTCGCTCGACAAGCAGAGACTAGTGTGAGGGCGTGGAAGGATGGCTCTACTGCTCGGCCCGGATGGCCATGGCTAGTTCGACCAGCGCCGTGAGGGGCGCTACTTAGGGTGGCTCAGACCGGTTGGCTGAGTCTGGTGTGGCCAGCGCCGCAATGTGGCTGGGCAGGCTGACGAGGGCGTGGTAGGTGGCCGTTGATCTTGTGATGGTGTGATATTTTATGAGGGCGGCGTGGGTTATGGAGGCTGCATGTATCGCGGCCTCAGTCTTTCTCACCTTCTCTTCCTAGTCGTTTCTTAGCCATAAATAAAGACATCACAAAAGATATCGACGAAGGGTGTTGGTCCATGTTAGTTTGTCCTTCACCCTCAGCGTTTTGGGTGATATCAATTGGTCATTTAGAATGAACCACAACAATCCACCCACAAAATGAAAGCATCCCCATTATTTGTTTTGTAGGAAAGGAAGAACATTGAACTTAAATGAAACAAAACCCCTACCTTTGTTCGTTGTTAGACGATGAAGTCGCTGGAAGAAGACAGTGTTGTCATCGTTCATTGCGTTTGCCAATCACTTCCAATTCAAGTTCATGAATCAATTTGTTGACGATGATGAGGAGGTAATAATGGTCAAAGAAATCCAACGTCGAATGGGGTTCCAAGAAAGAATGTCAAAGACGCTCCAAGCCGACAATATTTTTTAGAAGAACACATTCTTCATTCATTTTTATTTGATCTTCATTCTTCGTTGGCGAGAGATTTTATCCCTAGGCATTCTCTCATCTCCCAAGTTCCACCAAAATCAAAATGAAAACCTAAATAATATATTATAATATTCTATTAATCTGTTCGCACAATATTTAAATTCGATGAATTAATTGAATTGGATCCACATAATTAATTCATTGGGTGGGACCAATTTAATTTAATGAGGAGGATTGGCACAATTTAATGTTAGTGGATTTGAAGAGGCTCCCCTACACCTAATGGAAGTTTGAGGGTTTCATCCCTTTAATGGGGAGTTTCAAGGGGTTTAAAACCCCGGGTCTTCCCCACCATATTATTCATGAAGAGGAGGTTTGGTTCGGGTGGGCCTCACCAGCATTACCTCTGATGGGAGGTTATGGTATGGGGGTCCCCAAATAAAACTTCCACATAGAGTCTTGAACAAACCGAATAATAAAAATGCTTCAAGTTTATTTTTATTTAATTCATTCATTAAAAACCAAAAAATTATCTTTTATTTTTGAGCACCTACCATCGAGGTGAAAGACTTCCTAAGAAAATAGCAGCACTGTGAGTTCAATGGTGCCCTCCGATTTCAATTTCAAGCACTGGTTAAAAATTTATAAAAACACACTTGTACATTTCCTAAATGTACCTTAACAAATCTTTAGAAATTGATTACGAGCACACCGGGCCTCAGGATCACATTCTGTCAATTTCCATGGACTCGTAAAATTTTTTTGTATTTATGAATAAAAATTATAGAGAAAATCTAGCTCTTTAAATTCTCCCCACATCAAGGATTTATGTCCCCATAAGTTATAACACGATCTTTGGGAATAGGTGGGGGTACCGAGCATGCATCTAAGCCTCCAGGTCCCATGTGCTCACCTGGAGGTTCCCCTGCTTCCAGTGAACTCACACCAGAGTTATCAACCATCCACATAGGACCCACTCCTTTATATTCTCAATATCTATTGGAACCTCCGTAAAATTCACCCCATCGTCGACATCCAGCTCTCCATGGTCGATGATGTGAGAAGTGTCTTGAACGTATCTCCTCAACTGAGATACGTGGAAGATGTCATGCACCTGTTACAACTGAGGTGGAAGTTCTAAGTGGTAGGCCACCTCTCCAACTCTGTTGTGGTCCTGGATTAGTCTGATGATTTTCGGATATAACTTTCTACATCGACCTAATCTCCATAGACCTCACCGGGATGAGTCCCATATAAAGTCATGGTCGCCATCCTCAAACTCCATCGGTCTCCGTATCCTATTGGCATACAACTTATGCCTACATAGTGTAGTCTTTGTCTGCTCCTAGATGATATGAAATTTCTCTGTGGTAGCCCCTACCATCTCTATTCCCACTAGAACTACCTCCCTTGGGACAGTCCAGCACAGAGGTGATCTGCAAGATTTCCCGTACAATGCCTCAAAAGGTGAAATATCTATAGTGGAGTGATAACTGTTGTTTTAGGAATATTCCACCAAAGGTAAGTGGTCCTCCTAGCTGCGACCTAAGTTGAGGAAACATTAATGTTGCATGTACTCAAGGTTATGAATGGTCTACTCAGTTTTACCATCCATGTAAGGATGGAATGCAGTGCTCAAATGAAGCTCCATCCCGAAATCCTCCATCAACCCCCTCCATAGAAGGGAAGTAAATTGTGCATCATGATCAGAGATAATAATCTAGTTTGTTACATGTAAACGCACAATATCATGCACAAAGAGGCATACCAAACTTTCAACCGTACTTTGATCTCTGATCACTAGGATGTGGGCTGACATGGTGAGTCGGTGGAAGATCACCCAGATAGAGTCATGTCCCATGTACGTATATGGAATTTATAACATGAAGTACATGGATATCTCATCCCACTTCCACTCTGGGACCCCAAAATGATGCACTATGCCAAGTGGTACATAGTGCTCCTCCTTTACTTAGTGTCAATTGAGGCATCACGAGACAAACTATGCGACTGCATTCTTCATTCCTGGACACCATTGCAATCGTTCCAGATCCTGGTACATCTTCGCCACTCATGGATGTATCACTATAGGGGATGTGTATAACTCCATCAACACTTCCTCCTGAAGTGCCACTGGTACCAACTTACGTCATCTGAAGAGGATGAATTTCTACCCACATTTATAAAATCCATCAGGTGCCTGCCCTGTGGATATCTAATCATGTTTTGTCTCGTAGTCAGGGTCCCCACATTATGCCTCCATGACTCACTAATGATGTGGGTGAGTGACAATAAGTGACTAAAGAAAGGCTACTCCATCTCTATTGACAAAGGATATCTTTAAATTAGATTGATGCTCTGTCTCCCCGCCTCTTAACTGTATTCTGGATCTCCTGCTGAGTGCATTTGCAACAGCATTCCCCTTCCCAAGAGTATAGACATTCTCAAGTCATAGTCCAGGAGGAACTCAAGCCTAAGTCATTGTCTCATGTTCAGATCCTTTTGAGAGGAGATATACCTAAAAATCATGTGATCAGAGGACATAGTAAAATGCTCGCCCATCACATACTACCACATCATCTTCAAGGTGATGACCACTACTACTAATTACATGTCATGAGTAGCATAGTTCTATTCATGATATCTCTGCTATTGTAAACCATAAGCGATCACTGCTTGCTCCTGAATCAAGGCACATATGATTCTGGTTCCTGATGTGTCACAGTAGACTACGTACCCAATGCATTCATATGGAAGCCTCCATTTGGGGGCACTATTCAGCCTCTACCTCATCTCCTAAAATCTCTACTGGCAACTCTCTGACCACACAAAGGGTTTCTCCTTCTTTATCAGGGCCTATAGTGTTAATGAAACTCTAGAAATTCCATGTACAAAACTCCAGTAATACCTAGCCAAACCCATGAATCTCTATACTTCCATCACACTCCAAGGTGGAACCCAAGAAAGTACCACTTCAATATTCACTGGATCCACTACAACTATAGCTTCCAAGATAACATGACCCAGAATATGATCCTCTCATATCCAAAACTAGAACTACGAGATCTTACCATAAATTTTAGGATCTTAAGGTGTGTTCAGTACTACCTGAAAATGCTAGAAATGCCCTTCCTCAGTATTTGAGTAGATTAGAATGACGTCAATAAATACAATGACAAAGAGGTCGTGTTATGGCTGAAAGATACTTATCATTAGTACCATGAACACCGCTGGAGAATTGGTAAAGCCGAATGACATAACAACGAACTCTTAATGTCCATGTATACACCAATCAATCATCTTTTGCACATCATCCTCCTGCACTGTGAGCTGGTGATAGCCATATCTAAGGTCTGTCTTCGAGAACCTCCGTGCTCCCTTCATCTGATCAAAGAGACAATCAATCCTCGTGAGTGGGTACTTGTTCTTCATGGTCACCTACTTCAGGTTATGATAGTTGACAAAATGCATAAAGATCTCATCCACCTTCGTGGAAAACAGAATTGGGGCTGCCTAGGTAGAAACACTGGGACAGAAGAATCCCTCCCTCGGCAAGTCCCCTAGCTTTACTTACAGCTCGTGAAACTCCGCGGGAGTAATCTAATATGCTGGTGTAGATATCAGTGCCATCCCATAGTACATGTCAATGTATAATTCCACCCCTTTTGAGGGGGTGGACCTGGGACATCATCAGTGAAAACATTCGATAACTGGTCCACCACTACAGTATTGATTGAACTCTCCACATCAATTGCTCTGAGATTTAGGCAAGCCAAATGACGATTGATCGGCTGTACCCTTCTCCAGGTATGTTTGTCATGTGCATTAAAGGCTCCCTTCTCACTGGTGAAGGTAATCCTAGTCCCATCGGCGTAGACACACCACACTTTGTGCCTAATGTAGTCAATTTGTGCCTGCACTGTAGATAACCAGTCCATACCTAAGAAGATGTCGTAAGGCCTGGACGCAACTACTATGAGATCGCAGACGAAGGTGTCGCCTCCTATATTAAGCTCACCATACCAGAACTAGTGCATAACCATTGAATCTACTCCATTCGGAGTCTCCAGTAATAAGGATCGAGCTAATGTCTCTATCAGAATCTCCGAGCTCCCAAAGAGGAAAGTGGAAATTAAAGAGTGACTGGAACCAGTGTCTATAAGAACTGAATCTACGGTGGAATAGACATATATTGTACCTCGAATCATCTTCATGATTCCATGATCGTAGGCCTAAGCTACCTGGAGCTGAGCTCTCCACTGTCCTCATGCTCCATGCGGCCGGGGTGGTCCTCTTGGTGGTGGTGGTGGTAACACCTTTAGTTTTTGTCCACCACCAACATCACAGCCATCTCTTATAGCACATCCACCTACTCCTTGTGGATCACCTCGATCGAATGTATGTATCTACCTGGGTGATCCTTAGGCCGTTTTCCAATAATATGAATGGTGGGATGGGTAGTCATGATCCATGTGACCCTTCCCACCACATTCGTAACATTTCCCGCTCTTGGTAAGTATAGATTAGTCTCTTATGCCCCTTATAAATGATCTGGAGTCATGCGATCTTCCAACAATAGTTCTAATCCTCTTGGAAATCTGCAACATTTGTCTGCTGCCAGCTGCAGAAGTCTCTGCTACATACCGACCAGTGGTGGATCTCACTACTGGAAACTGATCAGCAAGGAAAGTCTCCACTAGGATGGATCTCTCTAACACCCCCTACGTCGGGATGCTCAGTGAGATCACTGAAGCCCAGATATCTAACCTTAGTTGCTACTCAATGCTCCGGGTGATGAACAATAGGTCCCACACATTATCAGTGGATTAACGTGACTGTTCTGTGAACCTCACTGAGTTCTGAGCTATAGTCTTGTTTCCCTCCTATAGAAAAAGTAGCTACTATATGCGCACTGTGAAAATATTCTCTAATACAAACTCTAATAAAAACAAGCTATTGATGCCTGCCTAGAGAAACATCATCTCATTGTGGACTTGGAGCAACAATCTCGACCATCTACATGCTTCTGTATATAGAAGGCTGGCAGCAATAATCACCTTGGGGTCTTCTTGTGTCCCTAGAAGTCGGAAAAAACTCACCATAGCATCCATCCAATCCTTAGCCGCCTGGGGGTAAGTCTCTCACCTGAACCTAGGAGGCCTCTGGTGCTGGAACTCAGGAAACAAACTCAAGCACTGTGCATCATCTGCTGCTGGGGCTGGTGGCATCGGTAGCCCAACATGTAAAGGTACCACTATTTCCACTGTCGGAAAAGGACCCTGCACCATGGACTCATCGATCGGTGTGCCATATGTGCATACAACTCTCAGGACTCTAGATTGTCATCCGTGTGGAGGCATCCTTATGGAAATAGATACTACATGGTCAAAAGTTGAACCTGGTGAGCTGACCTGGGGAGCTGAATTAAAGAATAATTGTGAGAACACACACACAATCAGTGTTTTCGTGCACTGATTCAGAATCAGTAGTTAGGGTCATGGTGTATGGATACGACAGTCATCGCACAAATACTTGACTCCATCAATTGAAAACCACACTCACTACACCTAACACTATAAATTCACAGAAAAGATCATTGTCATATGTTCTACCATAGAACTGAATCCTATGATACCAATTTCTCACAACCCATCCCGTGGGGCCCATACCGTGAGTATCCCAAGCCAGTCTTCTATAGGCCAAGGGCTGGCGACTAGCAGCAAAGGCATAAATCCATGAAATAGGGAAGGCAATGCCTTTATAACCAAAAAACGCACACAAAAAGGTAAAAGATAGAAGTAAAACACTAAGTAAAATTGTATGAAAAAATAGTGCTTAAAAGTAAATAGGGGCTAGAAATACAAGCCTAGCTGTAAAGTACAAGAAACAGGAAAAAAGTAAAATGGCTCATGGATCATCCACCGGGGAATCAAACCTGTAGTGTTGGTACAGATAGCTTCCACAGCACTCCATGTATGTTTGTCTCTTCCATGTACTGTCCCATCATGTGGTCGACCTTCATATACCATTCAACCCTGGTACACTCAGCCACCATCAGTGCTATCCATCATTTTCATCCCACACATCGAGGGGCAGGCATAGCCCGTACATGGGTGAGTATAACGATACTCAGTAGTGACCTCGAGACACTGAAGGTCTCAAAAAATCTAACAAGGATAAACAACAATGTATAAAATCAAAAGTTAACCCCACATGAGTATTTTCCCATAAATATACCTATGTTATCATGTTATGCATATCAATAATGAGGAAAACACAATTGTTTCTGACTTAACTCACAAAGGTATAATTTTTTTTAATGTTTTAGAAATGATTACATGTAGCCACAAAATCATCAATTATGTTGATCCCACGTAGGATCCTAGAACATAAATCAGAACTGTCGAACCCACATAGGATCCAAAAATAGTAGTCAGAGCTGTCGAACCCACACAGGATCCAGTAATAGTCGTTAGAACTGTTGAACGCACACAAGATCTAGGAACAACAGTAAAAAATTATCCAGCCATAGGGTTTCCACACAGGCACGATTGATTCAGAGATGTTCCAATCCTAAATACATGTGTTGATACATCAAGGCCCATGAAGTCCCCTGAAGAATGAACCCAAATTTACTCCTCTTCATAGGGGTCTCAACGCAATAGAAGGAACATCAATCAGACACCCGGCCTGACACTTATTAGTCTTTTAGTCCCAACAGCCCGGTTGGATTCTTGCACGATCCAACCAGACAATATTCAACTATATCCCAAACTCTAGTGGGGTATAATCTAAGGGACCATTATGCCCCATGATTTCTGGAACTGCTTACGGTTCATCAAATTGTCGTCTAGTTCCAATGATATGGATGATGAATATAAAGGGGTCACAGTGGGCCGGAGTCCTATCCGACGCAAACGGACCAACCTATCCCGACATAGTCTGAGCCGACCCATTAGGTTCGACCCTACCCACTATGCCCATCCCTGTGGGTCGCGAGTAGCACGAGGTCATGGACTGGTCATGAGGGAGAAGAGTAGGAATTGTTTTTTGTAAGGTATATCAGATGGGAGGTGCCATAAGGGGCACAAAAGGCCGTCTCGGCCAACGCCGTTAGGGGAGCGGCGCGGCAGATCTGCTTGGATGGTCGAGGCAGATTCAGGAAGCACCATGAGGGGTGTGGCATGGGTGGCTCAGCCCGTATGGTTGAGGTTGAGAGGCCGGGAGGTGGCTGGGCAGGATGTCTGGAGGGCGGCAGGCGGTTGGGAGGCATCCAGGTAGGCAAGAAGGCGGTAAGGCTAGCCGGTGGCAGGAAGGCCTGCTTCTAGGAGGCGGCTGGGCAGGCCGGTGAGGGCTCATCCAGGGATGGTTCAGATGGTGCTGTTGTGGTATGGCATGGGGGATGGCACAGTTCATGGAGGCCGCAGGTAGCACAACCATTGTCTTTGTCGCCTTCATCACCTCATCATTTCGTTTCCATGCCGAAGGACATGACAAAAGTGATCGACAGATGGTCTCAGGCCATGTTAGTTTGGGCAGCACCCTCCGCATTTAGGGCGATAACAATCAGTCATTTAGAACAAACTAGAACAATCCACCCACAAAATGAAAGTGTCTTCATTCTTCGTTTTGAAGGAAAGGAAGAACATGGAACTTAAATTAAATTAAACCCATACATTTATTCGTTGTTCGACAAAGAAGTTGCGGGAAGAAGATGGGTTTGTCATCATGTGTCCCTTCTACCAGGCACATCCAATCCAAGGTCATTGATCGGTTCATTGATGACGATGAGGAGGGAAGATCTGTCAAAGATGTCCCACGTCGAAGGGGGTTCTGAGGAAGAATGTCAAAGACTCTTCACGTCGGAATTCTCCGTTAGAAGAACTCATTCTTCGGTCTTCATTCTTCGTTCTTCATTCAATGTTGGCGAGAGATTTTCTCCCTAAGCTGTCTCTCTTCTCCCAAGTTCATATAACAGAAAAATGCCAACCAAAATAATAGATTTTGATATCCTATTTATCTTTTGTCATAATATTCAAATTGGACGAATTAATTAAATTGGATCCACCTAATTCAATCATGAAGTTGGCACAATTTAATTTAATGTAGAGGATTGGCACAATTTAATGTTAGGGGAGTTGAAGAGGCTCCCCTACACTTAATAGAAGTTTGAGGGTTTCTCCACATTAATGTTGAGTTTCTATGGGGTTAAGCCATGGGTGGTCCCCACCATATTAATCATGTAGAGGATTTTAGGTTCATGTGGGCCCCACCACCTTAACCACTCATGAGATGTTAAGGTGTGGTGATCCAGGCCTCTAACTTCCACATGGAGGCTTCAACCAACCATATAAAAATAATACTACAAATGTATTTTTATTTAATTCTTTCATTAGAAACTTAAAAACTAAATTTTATTTGTGACCAACTACTATCAAGGTGAAAGTCTTTTTAAGAGGATATCGATGTTGCGACTTCAACGGTGCCCTTGGATTTCAATTCTGAGCACCAGATCAAATTTTATAGAAAACTGCTTGTACATTTATAGAATGTACATGAACAAAACTATAGAAATTTATTTTGGGCACACCGGGCCTTAGAATCACACACTGTCAATTTTCACGTACTTGTAAAATTCCCATATATTTAGGGGGAAAAATTCCACAGAAATTCTGGGACTTTACAAAACTTCTTGTTCCATGTTGGGTACGCTATTAGATGAAGTGTACACATTAATGTATAATTAATATCATATTCACAGATATTATTATAAATGAAAAGTTATTATTTTATTATATATGGAATCTTTTATAACCCCCCCCTTGGAAATTGCATCCTCACAATTTTAAAATTTGGATCAGTAAATTCATTAAAAATATAACATTGGAAAAAATGTTCAATAAATATACAACTATAATATAAATTAAATGAAGAACAAAGGTAAACATAGATAACAAATACTATGGGTTCACATTTGAAAAACGAGACATAAAAGAAAATCTAAAAATCTTTTTACAATGCATTGTTATAGAAAACATGATCAAGATAAAGTTAACAATATAAAAACCACAATCATGTGATGGGTTAGACTGTATTCGATATCACAGTGGGAAAAGTAAATAGATAATGTTTTTTTAATATCAACTTGATAATGTTTATGAATTCATTATGTAAATAGATTAAAAATATAAGAAAATATACTTACATGAATATACTTTCATCCTTTCATAAATATATACCCAAACCTCGTTTTTACATAAATGATAAGTATACATGATTACATGGTCACAACTGATGTACTAGAATAACCATGATGAAAATCAATTAATCATCACCTTATTATCAATCTATTTATCTATCCTAAAAACATTCACGAAATCCAAAATGGTTAGTACAAGATCAGACTATCTCCCAAAAAGTATAAACAATTGTATAAATAAAAACTACATTCAATCCCTAATATTCAACTATATTACCAATAGCTCAATAGATACCACTCAAAAAATAATTGTCCTTAAAATTTCAAAAATAATTGACCCTAAGATCAAATTCTAAAATTTAGAAGAATTTGATCACGTTGTCTTCCAAATTAATTTTTAACATTTATCCACAAATAACGTCAACCACTAATAATATCTCATACAAATAGTAATTATCTTAATCACATATTATCCATGATACGTATATCGTTTCCTCAAATAATGAAAGTCACAAATTTTCCACAATAATAAGATAATTTATTCAAAAATTAAATTCAACCATTACTCATCAAATGAAATCCCAAAGTATTATATTTTCCTTAGGCATATATTGTTCCCTAAAGATAAAAAGTCTTCCAAAATAACATTTATCACTTCATAATCAAATTATTTTCCTATTTATGTATACTCATTTTATAAAAAAATTTCAAAATATATATATATATTAAAGATCCATAAAATAAATAACATAAAAATAATAAGTCATACACTCTGAGAACTTCACCCTGGATAATGGTAGGGATACACCCTTTCCTCCCATTGTATGTCGGTTTAATTCTCATGGCCTTACCAAATTTGATGGGCTGTCACCTATTACGGCTGATGTTCCTTTTATAGAACTGAAAAATAACCAGAACATATTTTTTCCTCAATGGTTGACTTATACATCTCATTTTCTATCCAACTCATGATTACATACAACTATTAATTCATGATGTCATATATATATTTAAAATTTTATTCATTTATATGATAAAATAAAACTATTAACAATTGATATAACATAATACTGTGATCATGGTGTCCACCTAGATTCATTGTCATTATTTTCCCATAAACCGGTGGTATATGCATTTTAACAATGATTATGTATCCTTCAAAATCATTTTCATCAATTATACAAATACACCTTGTATAACATGGGTCATATGCATATTCACTGGAAAATATTATTTTAATATAATCATGTATGACATTAAATTTCAAAACATACTATAAAACACGATTTTTATAAAATATTCTCATAGAGATTGACTTGAAAAATTCAGTCAATATTAATTTCAAAATACCCTAAGTAAGTGATGAAAGACTATATTTTAAATGAAAATTTAAATAGGTTTCTAAAGGGTCTCCTTCTTCAGCACCTTTTTCAAAATCATAATATGATTCAAAATCATGTGATAGGGTAAAATAACTAAAAATACCCTCATAATATCTTAATTTCATGAAAATATGTGAATATTGAGAATATATAATTTCATTAAATACAATCTATGGTCCACTATTGTTTTGATTTATAATGGAGGTGTTTGATATCCCAAATAACTACTTGAAAGTGATCTGTATTATAGAAAAAGATTCAATGTCATCCGTACTTGACATTGCAGTAATTATTGTAATAATGTCATCAAGAAAAGATATGAATGTTGTTTGATATCCTAATCCTTCCATTTTTAACTGAATATACATGATTATAAATATTTATTAGACAATGATTTAACTGAATCATGAGATATGTAGTCCGACCATGTGGTTTTCCAATGCTTATAATCCCTAAAATTGTATAAAGAGGCATTGGATACAAAATATAAGGCCCCCACCATAAAACATATATAATATTGAGTTTTAGTAATTAATTTTCACTGTGGATTTTTTCAGGAATCTAGTTTTAGAGAATTTTTCCATAAGAATTATATAACAACTCAAAATTTACAATGGTGTCAAATCTTCTCAATATCCATTTAAAAAAATATTAAACTATATAAAATAAAACATGGTTTATTTTACCTAATAATAGTATTCTTGACTTCTTCTATTCTCTTACCCATAATTATATCCTACAGAAAAAATTTCTAAAAACATAAATGACCATTAATAACTCATTATGAAATATAAAAAAATAGATAAAAACCTTTAGTCCATAAATATTTAAAACACCTGTAAGAATTTTCAAAATATCATTATTTTACACCATAAAACATAATCTATATTTCTTACATCATGTAACCATAATATTGAACAAATACAAAAAGAAACCATAAAACATAATGGTAACATATGAAAATCATATCATATTAACATTGTTGCTTTTACAGATACATAGGGTGTAACATTCATGGTTATGTTTAGAATACCCAACAAAATATATTCCCAAATTCTATTATGATAAAATTTATAATTTTCCTATGTCATGTTACCCAATTAATTAGACATAAATCACTAGATCACCTTCCATTTGTTTATCATAGAAACATTGTATTCCTAAACAATAACAATGAACTATAACATAATCTTAACACAAAAAAGCATTAAGTAATGATATCATTTCCCTGTTGAAATCACAATATATCAGTTCATGATATTGACATAATAAATTCATTCGAAAAACCATTTTCAATACCAAAAATTGACTAAAATCGAATATCGTATTTTTTTTCTTTTTAAAAAATTTATAACTTATAGAGACTGCCAAATAAAAAATAATGCTCGCAGTGGCAGAAATGTCATTATCCCTACATAAGTTAAAAAGAAACATTCATTTAATAGTTTAGTTAAATACATAGTACAATAATATTATTTTTGAATACAAATGAATCAAATTAAAATTCAAAGGGATTTATTTTAAACTGTATAAAATAAATTCACAGATAAATTTATATATACCTCAATGAAAGGAGATAGAGATGATGCCTATTAAAAATTGATAAAATACATGAATAAATATAATTAAAGAATAACATTAGAAACAATTATTACCATGAAAACATAATAATTCATGATATAACATGTCAAAAGGGATTTATATTAACATTATATGATAATAAAGGTTCATAACATAAAGATATGTATCAATGAAAGGAGATTAAGATAAATTCCATTACAATGTCTATATCATTAGATTAAGGATAAATCAACGACAAAATTATCTGTGAAAAATATAAATATACCCATATAATTTTACATTCAATTTCAGACAATCAAATTTCATTCACACATATTCTTAGAAAAAAACCAATGACATGGATATTTAACTCAATGAAATGATATTGAGTTATGAATTTCATTACATCCTTCATAAAAATGATGTAAGAATTTATCAATGGGGTGATTCTGTGTATAAAAAATACTTCCACCCCAAGGAATGTTTAAATAAAAATATAAATAAATAAAAAGTGATTTCAGACATAATCATGGCATTATATAATCAACAAAGTATGCGTAAAACCCAATGAGTGGAAATTGAGTTTTGAAATTTCCTTACATTGAGTCCAAATCATCACGTATGTTCTTTTTTCATCCTTAATATTAATCATAAGTTGATTTATAAATTATTAGAAACATTTTATTATTTATTATTTTTTTATATCACTTAATACCTTGATATAACGATCAGAAAATTACTCATGTTCATATCAGTCGTTTTGTTGATAATCAGTACTTCAGACGAAAATGAACTCGTTTTGGTGAAAATTATACATGTGGTCATAATCAGATTATCTCCAAAATATTTTTCATTACTAAAATATCATATATTTCCATTATATATGTATTTATAATTGTCTATTACATTTAGAGATAATAAATTACAAACACAATTCATGGAGACCGTCGGTCGTTAGTATGTTGGAACAGTCCATTCAATTCATTTTCATATTAAAGGAAGGAAAACTAAATTTTACATATGTATATTATAAATTTAATATAATATCTATGTTATATATGTAAAATATTTTCATTTATTTCATCCTTAACAATTTCATGTATGACAGGAATGAGTCATATAACTCTGAGGGGATGGTAGTCTGTAAATCCTCAAATGAAGATATCATATTTACAGTTTATGGAAAGCATAATATTATGTTTTAAATAAATATTTATGGAAAATAAAGACAATATTAATATAATATATCTATTATATAAATATATTTCCATCATAATGTTCACCATAATAGGTGGTAGAGGAAACTTGATCAATCATTGTTTCATGAGGTAGTAGATCTCCGTACACAAAATAACATGCTTATAACCTTTCGATGGAGGTGTGTGTAAGTGTAGCTAGAATAATACACATTAAAAATTACTATATTATTGGGGATACTTGTTTTTTTATGTAATCCTAGAATATGAGGAGCATTGGTAGTGAAGATGGAAAATAATGGAAAGAGACTTTAGAGAATCCTCTACTTCTAAAATGAGTTACTCATTTTAATTTGAGCCAAAAGGATTCCCTGAAGTTCCTTATACCCATGTGAAGGTATTTGGGAGGATGGAAAAAATTTTGGGATATTATGTGAGTAGAATTTGGATGATCCAATGGTTTTTAGAGGTGTGAGAAAGTGGGTAGATGTGGTGGCGTTCTATAAGAGAGACTGTGTACATTAAAAAATGTATTGAAATATTATTTTATTATAATTTTTTTTTGTATTATAAAATTTTAAATGTTATAAATTTATATAATAAGATGATAATGAGTCTTAATACTCTAATACAATTGGCTCTTAACACGTTTAGGTCCCAAAATTTACCACACCTTTTAGCTTTACCCTTATTTAAAAACATGAACTCTTACCATGTCTTCTTTTATTTCCATAGTATATGGTTACATTAGATACTATAAAATGATAATAGAACTAGAAGTGGAAAATAAATTAAATTTTTACATTAAATAATTCATTTGGTGAAATCAAATATTTTTAGGACTTCTATATAATCTAATGACATAGTATTTGTTTTAAAATCTAATTTATGGCAATTTTGACACTATTGGGTAGTAGCTTTTGGATAATGTCAAAAAAAACAAGATTCCAAAAAAAAAATTAATTAACTCATATATAATATGTCCTAATTATCCCTAAAATTTTTGGATGGCATCAAAATGACCAAATTACATTTATTATGATATTTATAATATCATTTATTTAAATCATTAATTTATAAGGTTAACATTGCATCATCATTGTGTCATAAATTAATTAATTTATTTAATAAATAAAAATTAAAAATAAAATACCATGATCAAGTAAATATATTTATATTTATTATGACAATTTATAGTCAAAGTTATCTGTTATATATCACATTAATAAAATTATTTTAGTAAAAGATACATTTTTAGGTTATATATTTCGTTACTTTATACTAATTAGTATAACATGTCATTATCACACCCAAGTGGATACATAGGGATACTAAATCGACCCATGGATGTTAATAGACGTAAATATGTAGTTATATTGGATTAGAACAAGATTTAGATTAGTTTTAAATTTTTATTATATTATTTTTACCCTTATTTACATGATTTACCCTTTTACCATGGTAAGTAAAAATAATTACTAAAGATAATATTCATAATTTCCAAAAATAAAATATGCATATTTCCCAATTTGGATCTTATGATTCCAAATATTGAGCCAATTTTTTCAAATTAAAAAGAAATAATTTTGATAAATTAATTTAAAATTAATTTCCATTATCAAAACCAAAAATCTTATTATTATGATGTAAAAACATTCAAAAGATTGGCATGTGTCTATTTGTAATTTAAATATGAAATAACTTCCAATTACCAAAAACTGGATAAAATTATAAAAATTAGTCCAATGAAACTTTAAAACATTAAATGAAAAATTTAACTATATAAATATATTGTATGAATTGGAGGTTTTGAATTAAAATGCAGTATTTTTCATTATTAATTAAAATATTATCTATATATGAAAATTTCCATAAAATTGTCCAATGTCAATTTTGATGTTATTTTACTATAAAAAAATTTATTTTGACAAATACAATATATAAATTTCACAAAGACAATATTTAAAAATGGTTGTGCATAAAAATGATGTGAAACGACCCATTAAAAAATATTAGAATATTTAAGGCTTAAAATTTGATATATTCTCATTTTATTTCTTAAAAATTTATTGGATAATGTAAAAATAGTTAACAAACATTAATAATCATATTTTAGTTAGTTTTATTTATTCCCATCAAAACCACTACAAGTCTTTAACTACCATTTAATATAATAATATTATTATTTTATTATATTTATTTATATCTCAATGTTGTGTGCAACATAAGCTTTCAGAGAAACATGATGAAACATGCTGAGTACTCTATCAGAATATGTGTCCCCTTTAACATAAAACCATTAACTTATTCATTGATATAAATAGATATTAAAAGATATTATTCTATTAATACATAGGATCCAACTATTTAGGGGGTTCGTTTTCAGATGATCCATGTGATGTATTGATGAGATAGAGATGGATGTTTATGATGATGTTATAGTTTGTCTTGAAATGGGGAAATAACTATCATGAGTGATTCTACCTTTATGTGATGTCTTTGGAGAATGATGACCATGAGTGACAAGACTGACGGGGAAAAAGTTGGTCATAATGGTCTCTTTCAACGGACCCAGAGATAACATTGTACCATGATGGCTTAGATTCATCAGACATAGAACCCTCAAAATATTATAGCTATCATTTATCACAATATTCTCTCTATGTTTGAAATTTTTCTATTATTGTTCTATTATGTTTTGATATTGATTTGAAGTACCTACTGTCGGGGGTTTGTAGCTGCTTGGTTAGAGAACTACATCTCATTATTTAATTCTGTGTTAATATAATTGTTAGAAATTTACTATTATTATAGAATCAACAAATATTATCTAGTAAATCAGGTTAATGATGAATTGGTGATGTCCTAATGAGTATTTTACTCACACAATAATCATGAATTTTAGATCCCTTAAGGATTTCATTAGGGATCTGGAGAAGGGAATTGAATATGTAGTCAATATTACGGCAGAGTGGAGTCAAAATGTTGATGGGGTTTAAAAGAAAATATCAATACTTTCATATTATCACTTGTTTAAATATATTTTTAATATTTATTATATAGACATGAAACATTTTGAATATAATTTTAATTACATATAATTTATCCCATTTTTAAATTTCCACATGATTAATATTATTTTTTTAGGTTTCATTATTTATTTAATGACATGATATATTGGGCATAGTCTCCCAACTGATTGATTTAGACCATCACGGTAAGTCGATAGCCACTTTTGTATGGGGAGGTGCCCTTGAAGCCACATGGTATTCCAGCTTGAACATATTGGTTTTGTTTGGGGTGTCGGGGAATAGTATTAGAACATCGAGATACACTAAAATGTTTTTTTTCATTATTTTGGATAGGATTCACAAGGGTTGGGATGGTTGGAACTCAGGTAGAGCAATAATATAAATTTCATATTAGCAATGAATAGTGTATATTTGAGTTTCTATAAAATGATAAAATTAGGATTTCTTACCATTGATTAAATTCATCATAGTTGATGAAATTTTTTTTGATATCTGATTTAATGATTTTGTTATGTGTTTATGCATCATGATAGGAATGTGGGTCCACATATCGAAAATACTTATTTTGAGAATCAAATAAATCCAGAATTATTAAATTAATTATTAATATATATATATATATATTACATAGGGAATTGTTTTTAGGAATCATTTATTTGAGCATGTCGTATTTTATTCATGAGTTTATATATGTTGTTGAGACTGATGTGCATATTTTTCTAATATTAAGGTAATCCTATAATAAGTAGTATGTTATGTCTATTTTACCATCAATGAGATCGAGGGGAAATAAAATATTTTTAATAATAAATGATAAAATTTAATAAGCAATCTAATATGATATGAATTAGTGGTTCTAAGTGAAGTTGTTATTCTCACGGATGAGGATAATTATTTTTGGGAGAATATAAATTCCATTAATTATTTTTAGAAATAATCTTTTATAAAAACTTACAATTGTTTTGGTGTGTATGTAAAATTTATCAACAAATCTCATTATAATGGATTAAATAAAAAGTTTAAAATCATTCCTTAACACTTTAGATTATTCTTTGAAAATTTTGCAGAGTTAGGTTTTGAGTATGTGTTGGATTCAAAGGCATATATAGAATTTAAAATAGGTAGAATAAAATATTAAAGATATTTTTTTACTATAAAAGTGTTTCTAAAAAATGAATTAACTCCCAGATAATGCACCATATAGGAAATATGAGACATCCATTAGTTTCAAAACATAATTTTTATCCAACGTATGGCATAACAATTTTTTGGGCTGGGTTTATGGAATTATCTTACATGTAAATAATATTTTTATATTATATTAAATTTTCATCCATTTTTTTAAATAATAACTGATAGTATATCTCACATAGAGTATCATATAAAAAATATAAGACCATTGTTAAATATAGATCACAAGGTTTACCCAAAGTGGGGTATACATTTTATGTTCCTCAGCATTTTGCCTCGAACAGACATGACAATACCTAATTTATAATTAATTAATTTATTATTCCACTTTTAAGTAATACATAAAATATTTCACTCAAATAGTGCATCGTATGAGAAATTATATACCATAATTAGGCTGAAAGATTGTTGTTTCCCCTAGATGTGACATAACAGTTATGATATTAGGGTGTTTCTATACATCACACATAAGGATAATAATAATTCTATTATTATTATTATTTATATCCATTAAATAAACTGTAAAAAATACACGAGGAATTAATATTATTGAGGTCTCTTAATAAATTAGTAATATTTTTTCATCGGTGAATTATTGAGAGTATATATGATAATAATTGTATTATTATATATCCCACAAAAAGCCAATGTTGTGATAAATTCAAATTTGATAAACACAAAGTGTTAAATGATTATTATTTTTGGAAATATTAATGGTGATAATGATGATAATTATTTAATAATAATTATTATAAATCAATTTCTATTTTTTTAATAGTATATTAATTTGGGAAAATTTATTTTCATTGTGAGTAAACAGTGATATATTTACCTATATATGTCAATTAATATATATATATATATATCTATGTGTGTATAAGTGTATATATATTTAATTTTTATATATATAATGGTTGAATAATTAGTTAATTAAATATATATCAATTTATATGTGTTGTTGTATGTATGTATATATGGTTTCACGTATGAAAATATTTAATTCATATATATAAATCAGTTAATTTATATTTATTGGATTGATGTTATCTAATTTTTAATTAATGATTTAAAGATGAATGAAAATAGGAATTTAAAAAATAAAAAGTCATAGGGATGTTTGGCCATTTATTTGTATAATGTGTATAGAGGAGGGGGTAATAATTGTACTTTTGAAGGAAAACAAATAGAAATGGAAACCTGGGAAATGGGGAAGTGACCTCGACTTCCCTTGAAGCTGGTCAAATTTAATTATTTATATACTTAATAACTACAATATATGTGGAAAGCAGGGTCGAACCCACATGGAAGGTAAATTTGGTCACTACTAAACTAAAAACATGGAAAACTCCACTGTTGTGAACTGCGGAGTGGTTTTTTGAATTTTCACATTTTATATTTTTATATCATTTATTTTTGTATGATTTTATGTACTATAAATTGAAACTACACATCTATTGTAAACATGTTCTACCTATTCTAAAATGGAATACAACTGGAAAATAAGGTGCAACAAGAAAATAATATGTTGATAAAGGACAACAGTAAAAGTTACTCGGGTTTCATTCTAGTCTACTAGTTTAAATTGTTTTTCCTTTTCATGTAAAAGTACTGCTTCATACCACTGGAAAGAGACGACTTACTTCCCTCTCCAGGTGTTAAGTCATGGAAATTGTACAACTAGGGTTCACCACTCCGAGAAGTACAATTCTAAAAAGATGTCCTAAGATGAACAATAGTACAAACTCACCTTAAGTACTGATGTTTTCAATTTGAGATTAATTTTTTAAGAAAGAGGTTCTATAATCAAACTCGCCAATATATTGTAGGTGCATGAAATTCAGTTTTGTGGTGAAGAACAGATGTATGTATTTAGAACTGATCTCGCCAATCAATTCTAAACACATTAAAATGATAAGTGAAAAGGATGAAAAAGATACTAGTATAGCTAGAACTCTTCATGAACTATAAGGATTTCCTAACTATATTTTTCATTATCAAAATATCGAATAGAAAAATCATTTTAATACAGTGGTAAATATTGGAAAGAAAAGAGTAGAAGGAAACTCCCTCTTCTCGGATAAAATGTTGTTCATGTACCACTGCTATACTCCGAGATTGGTGCTCTCATCGAATGAATGTGTCTCCCCGAGTATGAACGAACCCCCGTGAGTGAATGAATGTCTTGAATCAGTCCCTCCCCAAAATACGATTCTTTCCCTGTTTAAGTAGATTATGTCATCCACCACATGTCACCGCCAAAATTTCAACCGATTTCATGTTTTTCTCACAAGTGAACCACACATGTGCGTTTCACTCGTGACAAGAACATTGCACAAGTTTTTCTCATGGAACTAACTCCGGATGAGTTAGTTTCATACACCTGGATGTAAACTTGACTCCTAAATGAACATTACAAGTTAGATAAGAAAAATAAATAAATGAAAATGCAATCAAAAGTAAGTAACATAAGTTAACTTGAGCATATTAATAAATATCTTATTTAATAATAATAATTTACATTAATAAGTCAATATTATAAATTTATCAAATGCTATCAATTAAAATAAATACTAAATACTAATTTTTTTAGTCTATCAAATTAAACTAAATCATTAAAATTAAAAAAAATAAATGAATAAGTAATTAGAAATTTAGTAATTTCAACTGTATTAATATTTTTATTATTACTATTAAAGAAAATAAATTGTTAGGTTAAATAATTAATTAGTTATTTTTAATTTATTAATTAAAATTAAAACTTATGTTTTAAATTTTTTTAAATAAATTATAATATTTTATAGTTTATTTATAATTATTCTTAATTATATATTTATACTATTAATAGAAATTAATTAATTATTAAAACTTATTATAAATTTATTTTTATAATTGTAATTAATAATTTATCTATTTAATATTTTAATAGATTAATATTTTATTAATTATTTTATATTAATTTGACTTTTTATGTTAACTTTAATGTAAAGTTAACTTTACTTTTTTGCTTTGGTTTTTTTAAATTAATTGATTTTATTCTTTTAATTACTTTTTAATTTTGATTTTGATTTTGATTTTCATTTTATTATAATTTTATTACTTTATTATTTTTTATCACCCTTCTTCCCCCACCCTCTTCTCCATGGTGCAAGGGGGAGGATAGGGTTCCTCTTACAACCAACCAGGCGATGTTCATCAGCGGTCCCCAGCTCGACATGCGGCCTCAGCTCCGCCTCCTCCTCAGGTAATCTATATTACAGCTCCTCATTCCAGCTACAGTGTTGGACCCTCCGTAGTTCAGGATTTTCATCACAACAGGACTCCCTCATCTTGACATATCCTCATATTTACATCGCACGTCGGATCGGTTCCTCCCCATAGCAGACCTCCTTCAGAGGCATGGGTAGGCATCACTGCCTCTATGTGGAACACCACGGAGGTCGGCCGAATGGAAGGCACAGGCAGGTGCGGCCATGGCCCCTAGGCTTGGTCAGGTAGAGCGTTGAAGAGCCTCCAGATAGAGTGGGAAAGTTGTGGAAGGACGGGCAGGTGGGATCGATCGTGTGGGATTTGACACTTGGGTGAGGCTAATGGATTGGGGTAAAGGTGAGAATAGGAACCAGCGGTTGTATCAGTGGGGTACTCACAAGAGTATGGGTGAGGGTGAGGAGCATTGGTAGCTGAAGCTATCGAAAGAAAAATAAAAAATAAAATTAAAATATCAATGAGAAAGGCAGCAACATGAGCTATCAGTGAGGTTCTGCAGGAATAGAGTGTGCAGGGTTGCAGGTGCGTCCGTTAGGGGTATCGGTTGCTAAGATACCGTTAGAAGAAAATTATCGGTTAGGAAAAACATGGGTAACAGTGAAGAAATAAGGGTGTATCGGTGAGGAAATTATAATGTCTGTCTACTGGTAGCTGCAAAAAAATGTGAATACCCACCATGCATTAAAATAACTACATCTCGAATAAGAATTAATTAAACTAATAATTAAATTGTAAAAACACTAGTTTATTTAAAACGACTAATATTTCAAAAAATCTAAAACACAACTAATATATTAAAAAAATAATTTATTTGAAAAATTAAATTATACAAAATTAAAGAATGAACATAAAAAACAGAATTAAATGAATTGATTTAAATAAAAATTTAAACTCCATAAAACCTAACTTATTTAAAAAAATTTAAACTTAAAAATAAATAAATAGCACTGATGATAAACATTACATTTGATTAACAACTAACCTAAACCTTTTCAGTAGATAACTATGATATTAAATAAATGATGTTATTTTATATTAAAGGATGAAAATAAAATTAAATTAAAAACTAAAATATATCAAATCAATTAGGGTTTGGAATAGGCACAAGTGACAAGGTCACTGGTAAATGCTAGATCACCAATACATTACAGTCATCGATACAGTGAAGTATCAGTGAGGTGTGGATTGGTAGCAGGGCTACTGATAGAAGGGGTTGTATCGATGAGAAAAGATCATCAGTGACCCAATAAATCACCGCACACTCTTAATTACATCAATGGTAGACCAAAATCACAATTTGGTGACTTAATAATTAATCAGAATACATAAAATAATATAGATATAGTTTTAAAACTATTAATTAATTTATTGACATAAATAATTAAGGGCGAATAATTTTATTTAATTAAAAAAACACAAATTATTTATTTAATTAATGAGAATAACATATAATTTAATAAATATTTTTAACCTATTATAAAGTAAAAAAATTAAATATTGATTATTAAAATAAAGTCTAAGAAAATTAAGTAAAATTACAACAATTAATAATTGTTTAAAATAGAAATTATCTTATTAAAAAGTCATGAAGAATTAATTCATCCAAACTAAATACTAACTGTTATTAAATTTTAATCAAAGGGTTACTGCTAGAAATTAATAGCTACCGATAGGGAATAAAAATAATGCTACTGTTAGACTTAAATGAGAGATACCGGTAGAAAATAGTAACGGTTACTAAGGACACTGATACGAGAAAGGTCATCGATAGAGGCAGAGTCACTGATAGACAGTACCAGCAACCTTCTAGAGGTAGCTAAGCTACCGGTAGTCTGGCAAGCCAAAATAAGTTATAAAAACATAAAAATTAAAAGTAAATTAAATAGAGAACTCAATAATTATTGATAATGTAGAATAAAATAAAATTAACAAATATGGTTTTAATTAAAAAATGAAAAATTAAAAACACATAAAGAATAAATTATTTATTTTAATGTCCAAAGTTACATAAAATGTTATAAAAAAATTGATATTTGTCATATTTAATTGTAAAAATACTAAAGTAAAATTTTTTAGCATAAATTGATTAAATAATTAATTAAATAATTAAAAAATTAGTAATAAGATGTGGTAAAACTGTGGAAAATTATAACCACATCAAATTCCCCCAAACTTAAACATTGTTTGTCCTCAAACAATCCCATGTTTTATTTTCTCTGAAAAACAACAACTGTATTATGATTTGTTCAAAAGGTAATAAGTCCAGCACTCAAAATAGAGGATAATACATAACAGTATGCTTAAAGAAAATGAGTTAATCAAACGAATCTTGCCTAAAACAAATAATCCATTGTAGGTAAGAAAGAAAATACCATCCATCAAAGAATATCTCTTGCCTCATATGTGTTAAAACTTAGTGACTCACTTTAATCCAAGCTCAGGTTTTATGTCTAAGAAAAACAGGAGATAAAATTTCAATGGAATTAAGACCTCACCCAAGGAACTTCTTACTTTGAAAGTGTCATAGGTACCAAAAATAATTAATTTTTTTGAATCACTTCAATGATACAACCGAAATCATTTCCATATAAACCAATTGATCCAATCTTCATCTGGAATTCATCATTACCCTCACCTTAATGACCTCATTAATGACCCTAGACACCTTATTTATATTTTCAAAGCCATGTATAATTGTGCTAAGCGCAGTGCATATGAATGTATTCAATGTGATTGGAGGGCTTTTAGTAAACAGAAACACACCCAGCATCTAAGGTCTCAGAGACACACCGTGGGATCCCAGATGCCCAAATTACTTGGGTTTCAAAAGATTTATATAAAATTCATTTACATTGGATCATTAAAGAAATAACTTTTAATAATTAAAATAAATTAATTAGGCCTCTAGAATCAAAATCAAACATTCAGTTCCAATGTTTATGATCTTAACTCCATAAACATGTAACACATATCAATTCTAGAGTAGTTCCTAAACTGAATTTCCATCAATTCACTAAGAAAAACCACTTAGAAAACATCCATACTCATTAATTACAGACTAAATGTAGTTCTCAACTACCTGCAAGGAACTTATCTTAAGGCAACACCCAATTGAGAAAAGTGTAAATCCAAAAATTATGCAAGAATTTTGAAAAAATTAATCCATTTTTACCAAAATTTGGAGTTCTACTGGGAATTTATGGCCTTACATTAAAGCATAGTTTATCACATTCAATAATTGACCCCCTCCCCCACAATTAATACCCAGCTTTGTCCCCAAAGTTGACTTCTAAATATGGAGAATAACAATTTAGCAATTAAGGTTCAAAATAGATTTTCAATTATGTTGAAATATGACATGTATAATGGGTCTCAATGAAGTTCAACAAGGTTGTTTTCCACAATAACTAAATAATAAATAGCTTCATATCCAAGTATATGCATTAACATTATGTCCAGGGATAATGATTTTCCATTAAAGTTCAAACAAATCATATGAAGTGTGAAAGAACAACTAATAGGGTGTAAGAAAGTTTAGAAAAGTATGATTCAATTAGATATTCAATGAAGTAGTAAGATGCATGCTAAACACACTAAAGACTCAACATTTCTAATGAAAAACCCAACTACAAGGGACATGAACCCCCCCAGTTAATTTCACAAGTGAAAAGATTTTAAACAATGAATTTAAATTTATCAGTAAGGAGGAACATGAAAATTTATTCACATCATAGTGACAAGTAGCAGAATTTTTAATACAAGATGATTTTTTAAGCAAGCAGAATTTTACTAACAAAAAACAGGGGCATAAAAATAAATGCATCAAGTTGAAGTAGTTACCTGACTATGTTCACGCCCAAAAATGACCATGGGAATTCCACTCCTTAGATGACAGCAGCAGCATTCCGAGAAACACATAGTATATAGACTAGGAACCTGTAACCAGCATAGATAAGGTATAAATAAGAATGCAATGTAGCACTCTATTCTATGTAAAAAAAGAAAAAAATAAAATAAAACACTAAAGAAAGAGCATAGGTAGACTCCCATGAAGCACTGAATTTAAATTCTTCAATTAGACTTTATTTAATTACAATTTTTATTTATTTACAAGAGAAAAATGATGGGTTGCCTCCCATGCAGTTCTAGGTTTAATGTCCCCACCCAGACATCATTCAATAATAGTGAAGGCATCTTAGACCTTTGGATGTCCCTCATAATAACATTTCAATATTTTCCCATTAACTAACATGGGTTTATTCTCTTCACCAACAATTTCAACAGCTCCATTCTTAAGCACTCTCAAAATAGTATATGGTCTAGACCACTTGCACTTCAGCATTCCAGAAAATAGTCTAAGTCTAGAATTAAAGAGAAGGACCTTCTTTCTAGGTTTAAATTCATTGTTTTGACTGATAGAATCATGAAAGATCTTAGTCATCTCTTTATAAATCCTTGAATTATCATAACTATCTCTTCTAATCTCATCATGTTCACTCAACTCAAGTAATATCCTCTCACCAGCACTCTTCAAATCAAAGTTCAGGGCCATAAATGACCAATATGACCTATGTTGCAACTCCACGGGTAAATGAAATCATTTCCCAAATAGCAGCCTGTAATGAGACATACATATTGAAGTCTTGAAAGCAGTTCTATATGCCCATAATGCTTCATCAGGTTTAAGATACTAGTCCTTCCTAGAATTTTACACATTTTTCTTAAGAATTTATTTCAGTTCTCTATTAGAAATTTCCACCTATCCATTGGAATGTGGATGATTAGGAGTTCATGTTTTATGAACACAACCATACTTTTCCATCAATTACATAAAAAAGTAATTCTTAAAATTTGTTCCATTATTAGTGATGAAAGCCCTTGGGAATCCAAATCTTATAAAGATATTCTTCTTGATAAATTTTATTACACTATTTACTTTATTGTTGGGCATAGCTACTGCCTCAACCGACTTTGATACATAATACTCATCAACGAAAATATACTCATTCCCATGAGATGATGGAAATGGACCCATGAAATATAAACCCCATAAATCAAAGATTTCAACTTCCAGAATATCTTTTTGGGGATAACTCTTTCTTTCTACCCACATTTCCCAACCTCTAACACTTATGACAACCAACCACAAAACATCTCACATCCTTAAAAAAGTAGGACAATAGAAACTAGATTAAAGATCATTCTGAGCTGTCCTTTCACCACCATGGTGACCTCCGCCAGGTGAAGTGTGACAACTTTCAAGAATATGAAGCAACTCTTCCTTAGGTGTACATATCCTAAAAATACCATCAGTGCATCTCCTAATAGTACGAGATCATCCCAAAGGTAGTACTTAAGCCCAAAAATTAATTTCTTCCTTTGATTATTAGACAAATTATTAGGAATGAAACCTACTGCTAGGAAGTTAGCAAAATCTATAAACCAAGCAGATTTCTTGACTGAGACAGTGAGAAGCTTTTCATCAGGGAAGGAAGAGATTATCTCTCTAGAATTGTCTAATTCATATTGAGTAAAAGGAATCCTAGATAGGTGATAAACAACTAATTTTTTAGCTCCCTATTTATCCCTAATTTCTATGTCAAAAGTCATGTAACAGAATAATCCATCTAATCAGCCAGGGCTTGTTTCATTCTTAGACATAAAGTATTTTATAGTATAATGATTAGTGAAAATGATGACCTTATAAACTAACAAGTACTATCTAAACATTTCAATAGCATAAATAATAGCTAACAACTACTTTTCATTGGTGGTATAATTTAATTGAGCATCATCTTGCAATATGCTAGCATAGTATACCACATGAAACATCTTATGTCTCCTCAATCCAAGGACATCACCTACAACCATGTCACTAGCATCACACATAAGCTCAGAAGGTAGTTTCCAATCAGGTGCAGTGATGATAGGTGATGTAGTGAGTTTATCCTTAAGTAGATTATATGATTGAAAATAATTCTCATCAAAATTGATAGGTGTATCCTTGACCAAAAAAGAAAAAAAGGGATTATTTATTTTAGAAAAATCATTCTTAAATCTCCTGTAAAAACCGGCATTCCCTAGAAAACATCTAACACCTTTGACATTAATAGGAGGTGGGAGTTTCTGAATAAATTAAATCTTAGCAGTATCAACTTCTAAACCTCTCTTAGACACCTTATGACCAAGAACAATACCCTCTGTAACCATGAATTGAAATTTCTCCCAATTAAGCATAGGGTTGGTTTCAATGCATCTCTCCAAGACTAATTCATGATTTCCTAAACAAGTTTCAAATGTACTACCCATAATGGAAAATACATCCATGAAAATATCAATGATTCTCCCAATAATATCTAAAAAATACCCATCATACACCTTTTAAAGGTGGCTGGAGCTCCACACAACCCAAAGGCCATCCGTCGGTAGGAAAATGTTCCAAAGGGGCATGTGAATGTGGTCTTTTCTTGATCCTCTGGATCAACAGGGATCTGGTTGTAACCAGAATACCCATCCAGAAAACAATACCTCGATTGCCATTGAAGTTGGGCAAATTTAAATATTTATATACCTACTAACTAAAATTTATGTGGCAAGTAGGGTTGAACCCACTGGGAAGGTAAATTTGGCCACTACTAAACTAAAAACATGGAAAATTTCACTATTGTCAGCAGCGGAGTGGTTTTTCAAATTTTCAATTTTTATATTATTATATCTTTTAATTTTTGATCGATTTTTTGTACTGTAAATTGATACTACACATATATTGTAAACTTGTTCTGCCTATACTAAAACAGAGTGCATCAGGAAAATAAGGTGCAACAAGAAAATAAGATGCTGATAAAGGACAACAGTAAAGGATGCTCGGGGTTCATTATAGTCTACTGGATTAAATTGTTTTTCCTTTTCATGTAAAAGTACTGCTCTGCATCACTGAAAAGAGACAACTTACTTCCCTTGCCAGGAGATATGTCATGGAAATTGTACAACTAGAGTTCGCCACTTTGAGAAGTACAATTCCTGAAAGATGTCTTAAGATGAACAACAGTACAAACTCTCCATAAGTACTGAAGCATTCAATTTGAGTATAATGTATTAAGAAAATGGTTCTATAATAAAACTCGCTGAAAGATTGTAGGTGGGTGAAATTTATTATTGTGGTGCAGAAAAGATGTACGTATTATGAACTGATCTCGCCGATCAATTCTAAACACATTAAAATGATAAGTGAAAAGGATGAAAAAGATACCAGTAGACCTAGAACTCTCCCCGAGCTAGAATACTTAGCAAACTGTATTATTCATTATCACTATATCAAATCCCAAAATCATTTTAATACAGAGGTAAAGATTTGAAAGAAAATAGAAGAAGGAAACTCCCTATGCTTGCATCAAATGTTGTTCCTGGACCTCTACTCTGCTCCAAGACAGGTGTGGTCGTCAAATGAATGTGTCTCCCCGAGTATGAATGAACCCCCATGATTGAATGAATGTCTTCAATTAGTCCCTCCCCAAAATATATTGCTTTCACTGTTTAAATAGCTTCTGTCATCCACCACATGTCACTGCCACAACTTCCACTGATTTCATGTTTTTCTCACATGTTCACCGCACACTAGATTTTAACCCATGATAAGCACGTTGCACGAGTTTTTCTCACATAACTAACTCTAAATGAGTTAGTTTCATGCACCTAGATTCAAAATTGACTCCTAAATTAACCTCCCAAGTTAGATAATAAAAATAAATAAATGAAAACATAATGAAAAGTTATTAAAACAAGTTAACACAAGTAGATAAATAAATATCTTATTTAATAATTATAATTCACTTTTATAAATAATTATTATAAATTTATCAAATGCAATTGATAGAAATAAATACTTAATATTAAATTTTTAAGTTTAAAAATTAAACTAAATCACTAAAGTTAGACAAAATTAATGAATAAGAAATTAGAAATTTCAAAATTTTTAATTTAAATTGTATTAATAATTGTATTATTACTATTAAAGAAAATAAATAGTCAGATTAATTAATTAATTAGTTAATTTTGATTATGTAATTAATATTAAAACTTATGTTTTAAATATTTTTAAATTAATTAGAATATTTTATAGTTAATTTAGAATTAATCTTAATTATATATTTATACTATTAATTGAAATTAATTAATTATTAAAACATATTATTAATTTAGTTATATAATTTTAATTTATAATTTATCTATTTAATATTTTACAAGTTTAAAATTTTAATAATTATTTTATATTAATTTGACTTTGTATGTTAAATTTAATGTAAAGTAAACATTACTTTTTTCTTTTGTTTTTTTAAAATTAATTACTTTTATTTTTTTCTTTTACTTTTTACTTTTGATTTTTCTTATCATTTAATTATAATTTTATTACTTTATTTTTGTATCACCCTTTTCCCCCCTCTTCTCCATGGCGCAAGGGGGGAGGGTAGAGTTTCTATTCCAACAAACCAGGCGCTGCGTATCAGCAGTCACCAGCTCGATATGCGGCCTCAGCTTTGCCTCCTCCTCAGGTAATCTCTACAACAACTCCTCCTTCCATCTACAGTGTAAGACCCTGCTTAGTTCATGTTTTTCATCACAGGAGGACTCCCTCATCTTGGCATCTCCTCGGATTTACACAGAGCATCGACTTGGTTCCTCCCCGCAGCATACCACCTTCATAGGTGTGGGTAGGCATCACTGCCTCTTTTTGGAACACCGTGGAGGACTGCTGAGTGGAAGGCACATGCAGCTGTAGCCATGGCTCCTAGGCTTGGTTAGGTAGAGCATTGAAGAGCCTCCAGATGGAGAGGGACAGTCGTGGATGGTCATGCTGGTGGGACGGATCGCGTGGGATCTGACACACGGATGAGGCCGATTGATTGGGGTATTGGTGAGAATAGGAAGCCACAGATGTATCAGTGGGGTACTAACAAGAGTATGGGTGAGGGTGAGGATCATCAGTAGCTGAAGCTACCGATAAAAAAATAAAAATAAAATATCGGTGAGAAAGGCAGCAAAATGAGCTATCAGTGAGGTTCGGCTGGAATATAGCGTGCAGGGTAGCGGGTGCGTCGGTGAAGGGTATCGGTAGCTAATCTACCGATAAAAGAAAATTATCGGTGAAGAAAATCATTGGTAACATTGAGAAAATAAGGGTGTATCGGTGATGAAATTATATAGTCTATCTACTAGTAGCTGCAAAAAAATGCGAATCACCGCCATGTATTAAAAGAACTACAACTCAAATAATAATTAATTAAACTAACAATTAAATGGTAAAAAACATAAATTTATATAAAACGACCAAAATTTAAACAAAACTAAAACACAAATAAGATATTAACTAATTAATTTATTATAAAAATTAAATTATACAAAATTAAAGAATGAACTTAAACAATAGAATTAAAAAAATTGATTTATGTAAAAATTTAAACTGCATAAAACCTACCTTATATTAAAAACATTAAACACAAAATTATTTAAATAACACTCATGATAAACATTACATTATATTAAAATCTAACCTAATACTTTTAAGCAGATAACTATGCTATTAAATTAATGAAGATATTTTATATTAATGGATGAAAATAAAATTAAATTAAATACTAAAATATATCAAAGCAATTTGGGTTTGGAATTTGTACTGGTGACAAGGTCACCGGAAAAAGAAAGGTCACCAATACACTCCATTAAATGATACAGTGAAGTATCTGCGAGGTGCGGATCAGTAGGAGGGATACCAATAGAAGGGGTTGTATCGGTGAGAAAAGAACATCGGTGACCGAATAAATCCCCGCAAACTCTTAATTACCTCACCGGTAGACCAAAATAACAAGTTGGTGACTTAATAATTAATCTTCATACATAAAATAATATAGTTAATGTTTAAAAACTTTTTATTAATTAATTAATTAATAAATTATTTGACACAATTAATTAAGGGCGAACCATTTTATTTAATTTAAAAAAAAATTTATTTACTTCATTGATTAGCAGGACGTCTAATTTAATTAGTATTGATAACCTATTCTAAAGTAACAAAAATAAATGATTAATTATTAAAATAATGACTAAGATAATTAAATGAAGTTAAAACAATTAATAATTGTTTAAAATAGAAATTAACTTATTAAAAAGTCAAGCAGAATTTAATTAACCAAACTAAATACTCACCATTATTGAATTTTAATCAAAGGGTTACCGATAGAAATTAAAAGAAACGGATAGGAAATAAAAATAATCCTATCATTAGACATAAATGAGAGCTACAGGTAGGAAATAGTAACGGTGACTAAGGACATTGAAATAGGCAAGGTCACCGATAGAGGTAGAGTCACCGATAGACAGTACCAGTAACCTTCTAACGGTAGCTATGCTACCGGTAGTCTGGATAGCCGATCTAAGTTATATAAACATAAAAATGAAAACTAAATTAAATAGTGAACTCAATAACTATTGATAATGTAAAATTAAATTAAATAAACAAATAAGGATTTATTTAAACAAATTGAAAAATTAAAAACACATAAAGAATAAATCAATTATTTTATGGCCCAAAGTTACATAAAATGTTATAAGAAATAGATATTTGACATATATAATTATAAAAATACAAAAGTACCAATATTTAGCATAAAGTGATTAAATAATTAATTAAATCATTAAAAATTAAGTAAAAAGATGTGGCACAATTGTGAAAAAATAGAGCCACATCATGAAGGATAAAGAGCTATTCTCAACGATGGAATTACTCACCCCTTCACTTCTCATTCACATCCTCCTCTCCCTCCCTATCCAATACTTTGTATATATTTATTTCAAATTTTTTGTTATATTCAAAATTCTAAACTAAATATATATTGAGATATTGATCAGAATTACCTTCCATCAGTGTCTTTGGGTTATGATCGATGACTATAGACTAAATAAATTTTATTATTTGATTGAGTAAAGGTGTTTTAAAAACAATTATTTTCATATTAATTAGAAAATATATTATAAACTATAAAAATATATTCAAAATGATTTATTGTGGGATAATTTATGAAAATTGTTTATGATGACTTATTTTAATTATTAAATGAAAATTAAACGTGGTAGCTAAAATCACAATAAAGAATTATTAATATATAATTTCATCAAATGTTCATAGGATAATTTGAGGAAACATAATTATCATAAGATAATTTCCAAATTTAAATTCTTAAGGAATTATTATTTAAATATGATTGTTCAAAAAATTAAGGATAATTGTAATGTAGTAATAACATGATATATACTATTCAAATTATCATATAATAATGTTTATTATTATAAAATGATAATGATGAATAATTATCTAGTGATTATTTCAAAAGATATATGATGAATATTTTTATTTAATTACCAAAAAACATTACACAAATAATTAATGTCTAATTAAAAATAAATTATAAAAAAATAATTATAAAGGATAATTTAGGATAAATTGTCATAAGATAATTATAAAAAATATTGGGATAAAATATAAAAAGATATTTATAAATGATAATTTTCTAGAAATTATCAATAATAATTATTATTTACAGGAATATTGTGATTGTATTGGTTAAACAAAAAAATAATTTACATTTAATATAGGAGAGAGAAAGAATAATCTTGTGGAATATTTTATATGTTTTTTGAAATAAAATAGTTTTTTTGGCTATAGGGGAAATTAGGGAATCTTGTTTATTGGTGTTCTTTTGATAATAACATAATGAAGATGTTTTCATGACTAATTTTACTCACCTCTTTCATTGATGAAATAGTGTTTGGACATTACCTATATTCTCGAGCTCTTTTTATACACATTTCCATTTTCTAATTAATGTGTTGGTATTTTTAAATTTCATGCTTGAAATTTTATTTCATGTTCCTATATGTGTATCATGCGACACTGTATAAACATTCTCCATGAGAAATGTTGAAAATTTTATATTCCATGTTTATTTTTGATTCAAGTGATTTATTTATTATATAGAATTATATTATTTCTCATTATTTGTGCCTTTATATTAATCCATTGATATGTGGCCTTGATAAGATGCCATTGATTACATGATATATGTTTGAAATATGTTGTGTTTTTGTTCCTTGTACATTTTAATTACGAGAAAGTTGGAACCGAGATAGATTAGTGTCCCTAGAGCATGAGCATGTTCAGATGAAAGATTTAATGTGGTGACAATGCTTAGTTGTATGATGGGGAATGATTTCCATATGTTTCCTAAGTATGGGAAATAATGATCATGAGTGATCAGAACCCTATTAGATGATTGTGGGTATTGACAAAAATTTGTTATCTGACCATTAGTGGAAATATATGGGCATTATGATGTATGATTTCTGACTAGAATATTGCCCTAGGGAATGATATAAAAGTGTGGTTTGAACTACAGGCCCATGGTCGGTACAGATTTCAAGCAGCATGATTATGGATCTTAGGTTGAGAGGTTACAATGATTTTTCAATGTTTATTGGTATGGATAATATAAAGGTGAGACTGGGGGTCTACGGTATCATGGTAAGAACATGACCACTTGGAATTTAGTTATTTATAGTTATGATAGTTATTCATTAATTATTATTATTAGAGATAGTTGATTACATGATAAGATCAGGTTAAAGATGAATTAGTGCTATATTAATAAGACTTTCAATAACACCATGCACACAGAATTTGAGTGAAAATGTATATTTCATGAGGGATATAAATAAGTGAAAGGGCCATGTTCTAGAATTATATATTGAGGAATATGGAGCTAGTAGTGAGGTAAGATATACACAAGAGGGACATGAATTGTATCAATTTTTGCATATCTACATTATTTACCCTGAGAATACTTTCCACTTTTGGGAGGTTATTTTAATTAATTGTCATGTATTCAATATTTACATTTTAAATTAATATTATGTTTACTTATTTGATTTTTTATCATTTATTATTGATCTCATTAAATGATGATGAGTGTATAGTCTCCCAACATTTGATTCAAAACATCACTATTAGTTGACAACCTCTATCACTAGAGGACATAATCACGTGGTCTCGTTGATTTCTGGATCATACCTTGTAGTTTAGGTTGGGATGTTAAAAATTATATTTTTGAAGTAAAATAGAAAATTATAATGTTTTTTGGAAATATAAACATGTGATGGAGACATTAAAACCTAAATGATGTTTTATTCTTATATAAAAAATATTTATTATTATTTTGGATAATTATGAATAAAATGGTAACATTTAAATTTTAATTGGTAATAATTTCATGTAACCAAAATTAGTTATTCTTAATCCAAAAATTTTAAGAGGAATATATTCTATCAATGATTTTCATGTAATTGAATATTTACAGTTGAAATTCATCTTTAAAAAATTACATGTTTTATTTCATTTTTCATGGTTATATTAAAATTAATTTTTCCACTAATAGAATTTTAATATGATTAAATAGACTCCAAAATTTTAATTATAATAAAGAATAGTATGTAATTTGTTTAGCTTGATAAATCATCACAATTGTTAGTAATCATGATAATCATTTTTCCACCATAGTAAGGGTTAAGAGGGTTGATGTGGGGGTTAATTTAAGAGATAAGATGTATAATATCTATAATAGTTTCCTAGATTTTGTTTTATTAATGTATGTAGATAATAAAATATTCAATATTATATATTGAACTAAATTGGAGACAATAACTCTAATAATGAAATTTGTTATATTTTAATGTTTTTATAATTTATATGAGTTCTACAAAACAGACCTAAAATATAATACACCCTCTTTTATAAATCCACATTAATTGAGAAATTTATTTCACCATGATCTAACAAAATACCTTCCCAATTATCATATACATGTTTTATAAATTTTGGTCTAATCAAAATACTTATCCTATAATGAATATGGTGTATGTGAAACTAATATATCCAAGAATGTGGTATAATTATTATATAAATTATTTTCGATTTATTAACTCTTATACACCATTAATTATATTATAAAAATCATAACACAATATCATAAATTATTTTTCTATAATAAAAAATTATTATGTTAAAAGAAAATCAAATATATACTAGTTTTTTATCCAATAGAATATTAAAACACTTCTCATGTTAATTTATAAATTACCATCTCTAGGGAGAAATGTATTTTCATAATAAATTGTTTCCTTGGATGATTGTGTATATGATTTTAAGGTATATATTTATATATATTATATTTATGAAATAATTTCTATTATAGATTAATAATGTATTATATTTCTTTTTTATCATATAATATGTTGGAAAATGGCTACATCACTCATGTGTATGTGTGAATAAAATATCCATAATATCGTGTGATTTTATTCATTTACACCTTATCGAATGTTAATAAGGATATATTTTGTTAATAAATAGGATTTTTTAATATAAATATTACTCTTAAATGATAAAATATCATTTAATTTTTTTATTTTCATTCATTAAAAAAATGAAAATGCCTCTCAAGTGTATGTATAGGCTACCGTCTCTAAAAATCAATGTATTTTGGTTTTTATAACTGCCAAAAATAGATGGTTATAAGAGAAATTTGAATATATAAACCAGATAATTATATGAAAATACATTTTTTGAGTTTATAATAACATGGCTAATGTGAAAAGATCATAACATCCAACCCAAACCATAAATTACAAACTAGTTAGTTAAAAAATGAATAATTTATTATAATAAATAATTGTTAGTAAAAAAAATTGTAGTTATGAATAAATGATATTAAAAAATTGATATAAATACGGATATATTAGAGATAAATTATAAATATAAATTAATTATATTGGATGTTGGAATGAGTTTAACGATTTAGAAATCTAATCAATAAATTTATTCAGCAATTTACTATTTATTTTTAGTTGTTAATATTTAAATTTATATTGGTAGAATTATATGATATATAATTCCAAAACGTTTGTTTTTTTTTGTTTTTAGGTATTCACTAAAATTTGACTTCATATACATCACAAAACAAAAACCAGTATGAAAAATTGACCTTAATAGAGTTTTTTTTTCAAGAATATTTCTCTTCCATATTTATATTATTTATTTATTAGAAACCATGATATTATATATAAATAAAATATTTAATATATTTTATTTATTTGAATATTGACATTCCATTAATGTTCATAAGATTAATTTTTTTAACACTATCCATAATATTCATTTTCAATATTTAACAAATGTTGGAAAATAGATATTTTAAAAAATATAACACATCGATACCAATTCAATAATTAATAAAAATTATCCATTATAAGGATGTAATTGCATATTATTAGGGTTTTATATTTCATCTTATTCATTGATTGACATTATAAACATTTTATAAATGTTCATTCTTCTAAGACAACATATATTATTGGTTATAATAATTAACTAAGGATACACTCTAATGATACCAAAAACCATTTTTATTTATATATATTTCGATCTTTTTGTTCTATATATTAAATATGAAAACAATTTACATTCACAATAATTTCTATCAAATACAGATACTTATGTTATTTATGTTTTTAGTTGAAAAGGAACTCACTACAAATAGTGAATTCATTGGAAAATTAAAATGATGATAGGGGATCGATACAATTTATCCATTTAATATATGGGATGAAATCATGAGGAAGAATAGTTTTAATGTTACAGTAGTGCAGAAAACATTATTTATGTCGGTTATTTTGCATTATTTACGTCGGATTTTAGCCGACTTTAATACAGAAGACGTTATAAATAAATTTTTTTACATCGGTTATTTAAAAACCGACGTAACATACATAACATCACGGTGTTTATCACGTTGTTTAATTAATAACCGACGAGAAAAAACCCGGGGGTGGGGTTTATAACATCGGATATTATATAACCGCCATGATAAATCGGGGGGGGGGGCATTATCATGTCGGTTATACAATAACCGATGTAATAAACACGTGTGGGGGAGTTTATCATGTCAGTTATTTAATAACCGACGTGATAAACTCATGGGCTGTGTTTTATCACGTAGGTTATTAAATAACCGATGTGCTAAACCAGTCCTGGGAGGAGTTTATCATGTCTGTTAATCAATAACCGACGTGATAAAAGTACTGGGAAATTGTTAATCACGTCAGTTATTAAATAACCGAGGTGATAAACTAGGCTTGAGAGGGGTTTATCAAGTCTGTTAATCAATAAACGACATGATAAAAGGCCAGGGAAATATTTTATCAAGTTGGTTATTAAATAACTGATGTGGTAAACCATTTCCCAGACCATTTATCACTTCTGTTATTGATTAACCGACCTGGTAAAGCATTTCCCAAGTCATTTATCACATTGGTTATGTAATAACCAACGTGACAAACAATACCACATGTGTTTATCACGTAGGTTTTGAAAAAAATGACGTGATAAACGCTTCTCGATTTCTTTATCACGTAGGTTATGAAATAACCGACGTGAAAGTCAAATTTTTAAAAAAACGAAATCCACTGTAGTCCTCTGCTCTCCCACAAAATCAACCAGAAACCAAATCAATAATTCATACCACAAAAATAGAAAATCAAAAAATGAACTAAAGAAAATTTAAGCATTTACATTGATACCAGAAAACACTTAACCACTTGATAGCCCCCACCCTCATGTATACCCCCTGTACAGCCCTCCCCCACCCCATTGGAGCTCTCACCACACCCCTAGACTGCCCCCCGACCCCCCTGGACAGCCCCAAACACCCCTCGACAACCCCCACCCTCATGAACAGCTCCCCCTCACCCCACTAGACAGCCCCCACCACACCCCTGGACTACCCCCGACCCCCTGGACAACCCTAAACACCACTCGACAACCCCCACCCTCCTGAACAGCACCCCCTCACCCCTCACCCCACTTGACAGTCTCCCACAGACCCATGTACTTCCCCTCGACCCCCTTTCCATCTCCAAACACCCTGGGACAACCCCCCACCCTCATGTATAACCCACATACCATGGACATCCCTCCCCCACCCCATTGGAGCCCCCACCACACCCCTGGACGCCCCCCCCCCCCCCCCCACCTGAACATCACCCCCTCACCCCACGTGACAACCCCCACCCCATTAGAGCCCCCACTACACCCCTGGACTGCCCCCCCCCAACCCCCTTGATAGCCCCAAACACCCCTCTACACCCCCACCCTCCTGAACAACACCCTCTCACCCCACTTGACAGCCCCCACCACACCCTTGGACTACCACCCGACCCCCTGGACGGCTCCAAACACCCCAGGACAACACCCCACCCTCATGTATACCCCCCCACCCTGGATAGCCCTCCCCCACCCCATTGGATCCCCCACCACACCCCTGGACTGTCCCCAACCCCCTGGACATCCCCAAACACCCCTTGACAACCCCCCCCCCCCCACCCCACCGGACAGCCCTCCTAGACCCATGGAAACCCCCAACCCCACTAAACACCCACCCACACCATTGAAACCCCTCCCCCCAGACCAGAATCCATACTAGAAAAACAATCACAAGTAGACCAAAACAAGAATTAGAGCAGAATTAAACATTCACATACATAAAATTCAAAACCTACACTGTCAACTTAAAAAAAAACTAAATCCAACCTAAACAACTACCAAATACACAATTACAATGAAAATATTAAAAATTACATTTTACATTACAAACAACTTAAATTTAATCAAACCTGTAAAATAATTTGACCACTCCACTTCTATGTGTTTGATGTCTTCATCATTATAGGGTTGATGGTCATCAAAAAGCTACAAATAAAAAGGATATTAGTTAACGTGTATAATGAGTAAATCAAATTGAAATATTATGGCAAATATTAAGAGGAAATATTACTAGGTCAAAATTCACAATTATCCCAGTTTTTATTTTTTCATTCATAAATCTTAACATATAATATCCATATTCGATGATGCCTTGTTTTTCATTACAATTCACTTTGAATGAGTGTAAATTCAATATATTATTTTAATGTAATAAATCAAAAAGTACAAATTATAAATGGATATTTACCTTCTCATTTACATATTTGATCTTTGCATTCCATTTCATTGAATTTTTTTGATAGTAGACCCATGCCCTGTTAGAAAATAATACTAATGGGGTAAATTTAAAATTCATCATAATTTATAAAACTATTGATAAATTGAAACTTACTTTCCCAATATATTCTTAAAACCTTCCCACACATCATCATGGATAGAGAATATCCAATAATGTGCTTTCTCCATTGGAAAAAAAACCCTAACATCCAATGATCACTGATAAAAGGAAATTTAATGTTAATGGTTGTTTATGTTAAACGATAAATAACTCTTTGAGAGATATGTGTTTAATACCTCTCAAAAAAAGGAATCATCCAACATTGTGTGACTATATTCTTTTCAAGTCTTTCAGTAATATAAAGAATTCTTTGTTCCTCATCCAATGCACATTCTTCAGGGGAAATCAATTGTGGGTCCATGAATCCATATACATCGGTCAGCTCATTCCTCTAAAAATTTTTATAAAGATACATAATACAAAATAGGCATAAGTATTCATTTTTAATAAATATAATGCAGGGAAAAGGTGTTAAGAATTACATGGAAAAAATTTGCACCACATTGATGCCTAAATTATATCCAGTAACAAGCTCCATGATATCAGTTTTCATAATCCCCAAATTTATTTCACGTCCACAAAAATGAGCTTCCATTAGAAACTCATAATGATCCGCCAACAAATTTAAATATCTTGAAAATCTGTCAAGACTAATAGATTCTATATCTGATGTCATAACTATTTGTCTTTGTTGTTGTCTATACATTATTTCTTTACCTTTGAAGTATTCATGTAAAAATAAATTGAAAAATATATTAGTTTTAAAATGATAAAATAACATTAATAATATAAAATAAAATAAAATATATATCCTTCATACCTCTATGGTAATGAGTCAAAGAAGTCTGGATGGCCAAATTAAAAAATGGCTGATACTATATCCAACTATCGCCACCTCATCTGTAGGTAATGGTACCTGAGCAGGTCTATCTATAATATCCTGTACAGTGACCCTTTGATTCTCTACCTCTAATTGTTGATGATGAACTGTATCTCCCATACAATATACCAACCCATATTCTACTATATGCTGTTGAGAATCATCAACATACAACTCGCAATAAGTAGGAAGCTTCGGTGGAGGAGTAGGATAAAAAATGGGGTCAGAAGGCTGAGGTGGGGGAGTGGGAGCTACTAGCGGAGGTGGAGGATAATTAATGGGGTCTGCATGGGGAGTTGGAGGAGTGGGAGCTGCAGTCTGAAATTGTCTTTGCATGTCTGCAAACATAGACTGCACCGATGCTCTAATCTTGTCCTCCATCGTTCCATTAATATTATGAATTTCAGCCTCCAGGATTTCAAATTTTTTTTCTATATATCCCCGCTATGTTTGAAGTTGAAGAACGTGGATACACTTTTCTTACCTATACACCTTCCAGATATCCTCTTACACGATCAGGATGTTCGGGCCTTCCTAATGCTAGAGATAAAATATATTCTCTCCCAGTAGCTGTAAATGTCCCCTGTGAACTCTTTTCCTCAAGAGAGTCCTGTATTAATTAATTGAACATTTCTGTAATTATTTAAATTATATGTAGAAAATGGTTAACTTAAATAAATAAAATATACATCTTACAATCTTCTTAGCTACGATTCTCGATTCATCCAAATAATATTTCCCTTTTTTCCCATCCAAGCTGCCTTCTATTTTTCATGTCTAGATGGAGGGGATGGAGGGGCCACCTCTCCAGAGCTTGAAGACTCAGCTCATAGTTGTTGAAATTTTTCCGCCATCATTTGTTCTTCCAATAATGCATACCCTCCCCGAGATAAACTATGAGGGTATACATTTTTAGATTAGATCTCCTGATGAGATTTCCTTATTTGCTGTAAATTATGAATAAGAAATCATTAACAAAATGTTAATAAGATCATTTATATACGAAATCTTATAAAAGTTTACACTACCCTTACCAAAAATGACTCTTTTCTTCTTCTACTTTCAATAAACTGTATCCATGTGTCTTCATCTATAAAAGGATATATACGACATGGATTTTCATGACTCATATGACCATAAATGAAATCAGATGAGAGGGTTGATTTGAAATCCCTCAATCTCTTTCAAGCCGACGATAAGCATTTCTTCCTGACTCATCCAGTGTCAGAAATATCAAATTTCATCTGATAAAGAAGAGGTTAAACATATTATATATACTAGAAATATTTTAAGAATTTTAAAACAATAGAAAATGATCTTACCAAAACTGTCTCCCATAACTGAGAGATTATCGATCTATCCACACTTCTCCAGTCATCATAGAGAATGCTTAATTTTCTCTTAACCTGAGTGCTACAAAACTCTTAAAATCATTTGCATTTGGTCCTCTAGGAATATCATGATCATCAAACTCAACGACTATCCTCTGATCCTGAGTACGGGAAACTAATAATTTTGGTAAACGTGTGCACCCACGTTTACCATCCTTTCAAATCTTTGTTCTAATATGAGCATGTCAATGGTCCTCCCCAGAGTTATGACCAATATTCTCATCTCCAGAATCATGTGGTTGATCAACTGAATGATCTGTCATTATCTTTCAAATAAAAAAACATTTGTTCAAAAATATACAAATTCAAATATTTTAATACTACTGTAATTAGAAAATAGATAAGTGTACTAAGTTACGTAATAGTAAACATTTTTAATATGGTAAGCATGTTAAAAATTGGTAAAGATGGGAATGATGGTAAAGATGGTCAGTATGGTAAATATGGTAAACATGGTAAACCTAGAAAACATGGTAAAGTAATTGTCACAGAACAAAAATAATAGATATATAATTCATGTAATGGTATACATGATAAAGTTATCTAAACAAACATAAAACAAAGAAAACATATTTTTATTTTGTTTTAAAACATGTTTTAATAAATAAAAAACATACAACATCTAACATTTATGAAAAAAATAAATGTAAACAAGAAATAAACATGTGTTACCTATAATTTTAGGAATGTACAAATAGATTGTTTTCCCAAATTCATTCGCTGTGATCATTCTTTTTGGCACAAACCATGTGTTCAATATGCTCATCATTATGTTCTATTAATATTTCCGTGGAATTAGGGATATCACATAAATCATCATCTTCATCAACTTCATCCTCACCAAAATATTATTTTTTCCTTGTAAGACAACAGCCCACTGCATATTTGATTGATCTACTATATATAATTTTTTTTGCATGTGTTTCCATTATAAAAGAATCATTTTTTTCTTCCAATCTATTCAGATTAACTTGTGTCGTTCCAAATTCATCATGTCTGACACTGTTTTACTGATAAACCATTTACAGTTAAAAACAAGAACATTAATTTTAAAGTAATCAACCTCCCATATGTCTTCAATCACTCCATAATATGTACTTGATGCATAAATTGGGTTTTTTTCCTTAGCACTCAAAAAATGCATTGCTTCTACAAACACCAATACACCACTATTCTGAACTGCACTTCTGTTGTCCTGAGCTTTCGTATGAAATTTATAGCCATTAATTTCATAATCGGACCATGTTATCACATTTAAACATGGACCACCCACTATCCATTTTAATGTCTCTGATACATATGATCTACCAAGAATAGTCGTTTTAATCCATGAAAAAAAAAGTTTTGTTGTGCTCATTCAAAATCCTCATTTCTTTCTTCTTTGGATGACATTGTATCAACTCATTAATATGAAATGTGATATACGGTTGAGCATCAGCTATTTTATTCAAGATGTATGATTCTTACTTCTTAATCTGTTCAAATGACAATGATTTGACTTTCAAGCCATGAATCCCCTTTCCGACATTAATAACTAATTCATGGCGAGATGGAGGCAAACCTATGTGTTGCGCCGCAGCCATGTGGCTTGTACAAAACTCTACTACCTCCTCAAAAATATAATTTTCAATAATGGAGGCTTTATGTTGATATGGATTTTTATAATACCCCTTTAATATTTTCATATTATTTTCAAAAGGATACATCCAATGAAGATATATAGGTCCACAAAGCTTTATTTATCGAACCAGATGAATCATTAAATGCACCATTATATAAAAAAAAGTTGGATGAAAATACATTTCCAATTGACAAAGTCTAAAAATTGAATCCTTTTCCAAAATGTTCAAAGCATTCACATCAATCACCTTGTTAAAAATTGAATTGAAAAAATAACACAATTGCATCATAGTCTTTTTGAGACCAATGGGCAATATTCCACACAATGCAACTGGTAGAATTTGTTGCATCATTACGTGACAATCATGTGATTTCATACCTATCAACTTCAAGTCCTTCAATGAGATTTTTATTTTTACATTTGATGAATAACCATGAGGAACTTTGATATCAAGAAGACACTGACAAATTCTAATTTTCTCCCTCTTCGATAATGTATGATAAGCTGGGTGAAGAAATCTTCATCTTCCTTTAAGAGTGGGAGAAAACTCCAAATGTATTCCCATTGATAGTAAGTCTAATCTTGCATTCAGCCCATCTTTAGTAATTCCATTAATATCTAAAAATGTTACAATCAAACAATAACATATATTCTTCTCCATGTGCATGACATCAATATTATGGTTAACTTCATGATACCTCCAATATGGTAGCTCAAGAAATATTGACCTTTTCTTCCAAATATGTCTATCATTAACAGATTTCTGTGTCTTTCCCAATGTCACATCAAGGTTTTTCACCCTCACAAAATATAGATCAGGGGATAAATGTTTTGGAGCAGTATGAAATTCTTGTGAGCCATAGAATGCTTTTTTAGTATTCTATAATGTTGATCCATAGGCAAAAACATTCGATGACCCATGTACATTGTTTTCCTCCCATGATGCAATTGACAATATGACGTTTGTTATTCGCAAATTGGACATGCTTTATTCCCTTTAACACTATATCCAGACAAATTTCCATATGCTGGGAAGTCATTTATAGTGAACAGAAGTAGTACATGCAGTTGAAAATAATCCATTTTATAAGAATCATACACTTTAATACCATCAGCCCATAACTGTTTCAAGTCATCAATCAACGGTGAAAAGTAAACATCAATATCATTGCCTGGTTGCTTTGGACCAAATATCATTATACTCAACATTACATATTTGGGCTTCATACAAACTTCAGAAGAGAGGTTGTAAATTACCAATAAAACTAGACATGATCTATGGGTGCTACTGAGGGTTCGGTAAGGATTCATTCCATCTGTGCATAGCCCTAATATGATATTTCATATTTCATTTTATAATGTAGAATATTGCGCATCAATTTTCTTCCACTGTGGAAAATCAACTGGATGACATATTTTTCCATCACATACCCGCTCATCAGCATGCCTTCTTAACCTTTTTGCATCCTGTGAATTAGAAAATAATAGTTTGAAACGATTGATTATAAGAAGATACTAAAATACCTCTGAAGGGAGCTTTGTAATCTCTAAATCAGCTTGTGATTTCTCTTTCACCTTATACCCTGATGTCCCACATTTAGGACACTCGGACAAAAATTCATATTCCTTCCCATATATAATGCAGTCATTCAGACAGGCATGTATTTTCTTTTATCCCAATCCCATCGGGCATAATATTTTCTTGGCCTTGTAATGTAAATATAGAAGATCGTTATCTTTTGAAAAAATGTCTCTCATCAATTGTAACAGCTCTGTAAAAATTATGTCACTCCATCCATGTTTCGCCTTCAGGTTAATCAATCTTAACACTGCCGACAAAACCATAAAATCTGTACAACCAGTATATAATGGTTTTTCAGCATCACCATATATACGCGCAACTGTCGGTTCTATCTCAAATTTTTCTGCTACAATATCGCGAATCATTTCTTCAATTCCATCCGAGTTACCATCTTGTGAATCATCATCATCAGTGAAATTTCGTCCAGCTTCACCATGCCAAATCCAAGGGCTATAACTCGGATTAAAACCATGACATATCAGACGATCTTTTATCTCTCTACTTTTCAACATTTTCATATTCAAACATTTCAGACGTGGAATGAAAAAAATGTCACTACTTGGAATATTTCGTTTTGAAAATTCCAAAAATGCATCAACACCTTCCTCATATTCATTTCTCATTCGATGTGTCGTAATCCAACATCGACTCATTATTACCTTTTACAAATATCAAATATATATATATTTTAAAATCAGACAAACATATTTTTATATGAAAAAAATCATAATTTGAGTGTAAAACAATTTTGAAATATAAAACAAATCTATGATTATTTTAAAGAAAATATTCTTGAATATTATTATTAAAATAAAATATAGTTAGATATAACAGTTTTAAATTCCATTGAATAAAAGAAAACCATGGTGCCTACATTGTTGATAGAAAATTGGAGAGAATGGAGTAAACCTGAGAATCAAATCATATTTAAAATAAAAACTCAGATGGAGAAAATCACCCCTCTTGGACACCACCCCCCAACCCTACCCCCCTTGGACACCCCCCTGGACACCCCCAACCCTCTGGACATCCCCCCACCCCCCGGAAAACCCCCATAACCTTCTGGAAAGGCCCCCACCCCCTTGGACAGCGACCCCCCACACACCCACCCCCTTGGACACCCCCTGGACACCACCCAAACCTCTGGACAACCCCCCACCCCCAGGACAACCCCCAATAACCTCTGGACAGGCCCCCACCCCCTTGGACAACCCCCCTCAACCACCCACCTCCTTGGACACCCCCCTGGACACCCCCAACCCTCTGGATGGCCCCCAACCCCCTAGACATCCCCCCAAACCTCTAGACAACACCCCCACCCCTCCTAGACACCACCCCCATCCCCTACCCCCTTGGACACCCCGCTGGACCCCCCCCCCCACCAACCCCCTGGACAGCACCCCACCCCTCTAAACAGCACCCCCACCCCTCCTGGACACCACCCCTACCCCAGACCCCCTTGGACACCCCCAACCTCTGGACAACCCCCACCCCACGGACAACCGCCAAAACCCGCTGGATAGGCCTCCACCCCCTTGGACAGCACCCCACACCCACCCACCCCCTTGGACACCCCCTGGACACCCCCAACCATGTGGACAACCCGCCACCCCCCGGAAAACCCCCCAAACAATGGTTTACATATAATGACTAGGCATGGTGAACAACTAAAAACACATGAATCTAATATATACTTCTTCATGAAATAGATGGAATTAAATATTATTAAATATGGCTACTTAAATGATCATATGATAATTAAAAATAACCATTGATATTCAACTAGTCAAATGCTCAAAAGTTTTCTCGATAACTAATATCATAATGTGGTAATGGATAATTCTACAAATCATAAACATATTTTTGAGGCCTTGTACAAGGCCTCAAAAAATACTAGGGTAAGCCCTCAGCAAAATCCATTTTTATTTGGAATCGTTAGACATAGTGATGCATCGATTGGTCATAGAGGTCAAAAGCCATTACAATATATGTCTAATAGATTCTCATATAAAAGAGGATAAACATAAGCAGCAATAACAGATGAAATATCATTTCCGAATTCGTACATTTAATCAATAACCATTCTATGCAGTAATATAGGTGAATGAGATCATTAGTTGTCAATGACAACAAAAATTACCATCAATGTCGGGCATTCGCAAGACAAAAACAAACTAAATAAAAGTAGTTGAGGTTTACATGAATATTGCGAGTCGATCTAATAGATCAAGGGATGATAAATAAGATGATGATGGAAAAAAAGGTAAGAGGGTTCGAAATTGAAGAATCTTACCTAGTTTAAACACAAAAATCGCAAAACAGAAATATAGACTATCCGGGAAAAAAAATGAACCAAATAAATTCATTGAAGGCTTACTTGAGTGATGTGAGTTGAGATGATAGATCCAAGGAGAGTAAATATGATAAACGATGAAGGAAAAATGTGTTTAGTGCAGCGAGATTGACGAGTTTATTAGGGTTTACCGCGCGAGAGAGACGAGTTGCTGGAATGTCAATCGAAAAAACCTAATTGACAATCCTCGGGGAGTGTTAATTTTTTAATTGTTTTATAACATTAGTTATTTAATAAAAGACGTTATAAACAATTTTTTTTACATTTATAACATCACTTATTCTAATAACTGCTGTTATAAATGCATCAGATATAGCTTTTTTTACGTCGGTTATTTTATTACCGATGTCAAAAATTCCGTGTGTTGGTTTTTTATGTCGGTTATTCTATAATAGATGTAAAAAAGTTATAAAAAATCACAGTTTATGACGTTGGGTATTGTATAACCAATGTAAAAAACATTTTGTGGGTTGTTTTGTTATGTCGATTATAAAATAACCGACGTCAAAAGGGCCTCAAAAGCCGCATTTTTTACATCGGTTATAAAATAACCGACATAAAAAACCCCTGCACTTTGGTTTGTTACGTCAGTTATTTTATGACCGACGTAAAAAACTCGTAGATATATCATATTTTATGTCAGTTATCAAATAATAGACCTAAAAAAACCCCGCCCTTTTGTTTTTTCATCGGTTAATTTATAACCGACGTAAAAACCAAACACGTGCGATTTTTAAAGTCGGTTATTCAAATAATCGACGTTAAAAAGATACTCACCACATTTTTTACGTTGGTTATAAAATAACCGATGTAAAAAACCACATTTCATAGATTCTTACATCGATTATATATAACCGACGTAAAAAATGGTGACGTAAATAATTTTTTTTGCACTACTGTTAGGTGTATCCATTACATATTTATGTATGATGTCTTGTCATTATGAATTGATAGTTTGATTATCACATATCTATTATATATTCAATCATCAGGAAAAAAATATTATTATACATGTGTATATATTTGGTCTCTATTTCATCATAAAATATATTCTTCATTTATGATTTTATTTATAAAAAATAATTGATTATTATTTTCCTGTTTCAAATTATCCCATCCATATGTATTTTATGAAAATTTCCATAGTATACCATTTTTATAAATCATTTGATGTCACCATTTATTATGTGTCCCTTTCCTAGGTTTCAACGAATATTAACATGAATAATTTCATTCAAATACTCTATAAAAAAAAGTTCATAATGTATTTTTTTATAACATGGTTTTCTATGTAATGAGAGATTAAAAACAAAAGTATCATCTCAATACAATATAATATTTATATCTTTCCTGATGTGATATTTTTTATCTTATACTGATGTATTGTCAAAACAACATGGTCTAGGTTTCTAGAGTTGGGTATTATAAATCCATTCATTCTAGTAAATAATTTTTATTTTATACATTCTCAACGGTATAGGAATTATTAACTCATGAAATACTATCTTTTATTATTACACAACTTCAATTATTTAAATAATGAAAAAACCTTATCATGCATCATGAAATTCTATATAATGGTTTAGTTTCTTCCTATTACATGATTTATTCAAGGTGATTTTATGATGTACGTTTTGTATCATTTCCTGAAAAAAAAACACATTTTTTATCATTCCAAAATATTAATACACATTTATGATTTTTTTATCATTTAAATTCTTTTTTAATTTATTTTCTTCTTAAATGGTTGATATGTAAACCCGAAATACGAAAACATTATTTATAAAAGATGATTGTTAGTTATCCAATATGGAATTATATATGATTATAAATAATGAGAGGCAGATTTGAAATCACCAGTTATTTATAGATATGATTATAAAATCATTTTATAGGTGATTGTTTCCACCATATAAACATATAATTGACCAATTAGGTAATAAATGAAATTTATAAAATATGTATGAGTATCCCCATGAAATGAAAAAATGATTTTTTTAAAAAAACTCATAACATATGTATTCTATTAAAATATGGGTCAATATACATAAAAACAATATTGAAGAAATAAATGAATGTTTAGATTGATAAAATTGAAAAATATTTCCAAAAATTGATTTCATGGTGTTAATAATATGTTATTTATATTAATAATCATATATAATTTCGGTATATTGGATAATTTTTTCAAATTTATGGGCTTATTATGATTTTTATAAAAACATTAGAATTCCATTATAACGCATGAATAGTTATATTTTTACTTTTTATATGGGAAAAACTATGAAATTTTAATATTTTTTAATGAACTACTAAAATGGATCCAAATATCAAAAAAAATCTAGAGAGAATAATGGTATATGAGAAACCCACATTTTTTGGTATGCAAATTAAAAAATGAATACAATTGGAATTATTTTGAAAATATTTTAATTTTATCTCTAATTTAGAATGTTTTACCTGAAATATCATTAATAAAAATGTTTATTTATGACATATAATTCCTAGAATGGTAGATCATTCATAAAGAATTTAGAAAACCATTAGAATGAGATATGTGGTAGTGTTTCCTAATACATGTGAGATGTGTCCTATAATTAACAACAAGTATATCCTAAAAATAGTATGATAAAGATTTGAAAAACATTGGTTGTTACATAGCAAAATCACCATACCTATAATTGATATTTCTAGGAAATAAATATATAATGATGATAAATTGAGAATTATTGACAAAAGGTATAGATATTTAAATAAAATAATCATTATACTATGTATTATATGTAACAAGAGTTTAATGGAGGAAGAAAAATCGGGAAACACAAATGAGGAAGATAGAATTCAATACATTTAAATGTTCTCTCCATCCATACCATTTGAAAAATGACATATAAAAAACATGGTATTGAAAATTTATATCAACATCATAAATAATTTTGAAAATCTCCGTGATAATTTCTCATCCATTGACATTTTTGGTTATATAAGTTTCCCTATAAAAATTAGTAAAATCCCTTCCAACAATAAGAAATACTTGCAAATGTTCCAAATAATTTCCTTCATAGTGTAGTGTAGTGTTATTCAAAATAATAATAACTCATATGGAAATAAAATTCCTATGAAGAATTTTAAAAACCCATATTTTAAGGTTATATTAGAGAAACAAGACATTTTTAATTTTATATAATAAAAAAAATACAATTCCATTCTATTTTTTCAGCAATTGTAACACGTTGAGTATAAAATATAATAATATTATATTATATTATATTATATTATATTTACAGTACTCACACTTTTGAATGTATAATTGATATTAGAGTCAATTTTGGTGTTCTATAGTTTGATATATAAATTGGAGTGTGCATTAATACTTGTTATCCTACGTTGGTTTCATAATTGGAGGTCAATGGGTCAAATACATGTTCAATGATTATTTGATTTCATATTTGTTAAATACCAAGGATATTAATTACTGATATATTGTACGTTCATTTTTATATCATGTTCTAATAACACAAATAATTTTTTCATATAATGAAATTTTACATTGCATATTTGTGTCGAGGAAGTTGAAAATTACTGATAAAGTTAACTATGTAACACTTTCATTGGGACATTGTATTTTTTATAAAATTTTCTCATAAAAGACTTGTTATTAGGATAAATAATTTAATAAAGAAGAATATGAAATTTTCAACAAATAAAGGAGGAGAATAATTGATGTATTTTTAGAAATAATTCAATGTAATTTTTCTGTCATGAAAGGATGAAGTTGTCTCCTTTTATAAGTAAATAAATGGGCTCTTTTTTATGACCCCTTTACTTATCAATTATATCACTAAAATTTTATTGATCAGTGGATCACAAATTAATAATTAATGAAGTACGTGCTGTTATTAATTATATAAATCATCATCCATTTTTTCAACATGATTGAAAAATATGGGATTTTATGTTTTCTTAGGATATTATTTTTACCATTTTTTGTTTTTTACATCTGAAATTGTTTTTAGCTATGAAATTAAAATTTAATAAACTATATTAAATATCCATAATTTTTTAAAAAATTATATATGATCCCAAATTTAATCTTTATTTAATCTAATCCAATTTCCCATTAATATATAATACCCTTCTAAATTATTATATTTTAATATAGAAATTTTTTTTATTCAGAATTGCACTTTTAACTATTATCAGTTATTAATCTGATTAATAATTATCTAATAATAATAGTTTTATTAATATATTTTTATTTTTGGTTATGTATTTCTATTATATTAATAATTTAAAATGTATTAATTAAATATTTTGGATTGAAATTAAACAATTTTAATAAAAAAGTTCATTTAATATAATTGTTTTATCACTATCAAGGTCCTTAAAAATAATTAATGTAAGCATAATTTTATTCCCTAAATTTAAATTTATATTATAATATAATTAAATAAATATGATTTGGAATAATATAATCATTTTGATATTTTTAATTTCTAAATTTTATTCATGTAATATTTTAATATAAGTCATTTACAAGAGTTGTTTAGATTGAAATGTTACAAATGTTTTCCAAAGTATACACCAGGTTTAGAGTAGAACTGTATAGTAATGTAAAATTAATAATTATATTTATATATATAATTTATATAAAAATGATTTAATGAAATTAAGTTATTCCTATTTATCATTTCATATGACAGCAAGCTGATCAGCCCTGCGAAGATAGAGTGTTGATATCATGACATATGCTGGGGAGGAGAGATCTATGTTGTCTTTTCTGTGTGATTCCTTCTATGACCTACGGGTCATGTAATTATCTTTAAGCCTTCGTTCCTTGTAAGGGTTCCACCACACCCATTGAAATGTGGATTATTAAAAAATAATAAAAATGAAGGCCTTAAGTCCATTCTGGTATATAATATAATGATGAACTATTCTAATGTGAAATTGACAATTTCAAATTCTAAATTTTTTATTCCTAATCCATGTCTTTTATAAACTCCTTATGTACTAAAAAAATATTAATATTAAATATAATGTACTATAAATAGTCATAAAATTATTTAAATGGAAATTCATATCACATAAAAAATATTTTCCTTGAAATATAATTTTCAATATAAAAAATGATCATGTTATTATTTTAAGGGAATCTATTTGATTTCCATTAATATAAATTGTTTTATTTATATATATACTTTATATTAGAATAACTCGTATTCATTATTGATAATAAAAATTCTATAATTTCATATTCATAATTAATATTAATATTTTTATCTAAATATATTTAAGATATGGTAATCCTTATTTTTTTCTATAGAACAAGCTAAATAACAAATTTTATTTTATAGAAGAAGTCAAATACTTTAATTATAGGGTGTTAAAAATATTATTCAATATCAATGTAGGATTTAGATATTTTTATAAATTAGTATAATTATTTTTGGAATCTATGATATGAATACATTACGTAAAATCCCTAGGATATGTCTAATTATAGGATGCATTTGTGATGTTTTGTAAATGTTAATATTGTTTGATCCTTCTAGAAATTAAATCTATTTATGGACACCAGCATGTGGATACGACATAGTCGGTATTTTCCACTACATATTTTATATGGACTCCTCAAACTAAAATTGTGTAGGTGTCAAAGAAATTTAATTGAAAAAAGAAGTATAATCTTTTGAAATATATGAAGATATTTTAAAAATGTCCACAAGGTATGATTCTATTTTTTATCATTACACAAAAAGAAAAATTCATCACATCATTAGTTAATTAATTCGTAGTATTCAAAGAGAGTTGTCCAAAATAGAAACTTTTGTCTATGGATAGATGGTTATATGTGATAATAATGTTGAGTGAGAAACTAAAAACTCTTAATATTTAAGGAGAAATTAAAGTAATGTAGATTATTATAAATTATTTGATTATGGGATACATGGTGTTAAAAAATTTAAATTCCTATATTCAAATATGTGATTATGAGGAACTGGGAAATATCTGTTACAGATTAAGGATGTTAATTATTGTTGGAAATGTTGGACCCTAGGATCATAAATATTGAGTTGATACTAAGAGGGATATAAATAAAACATAAGAAATGAAGTTCACTTTAATTGCTCCACCTATATAGATTTATTACAAATACAATGAGTTTAGTAATTTTTTAATCAATTACCTAACCCTAGAGAAAATAATGAAAATAATCCCCAATAACCTCATAACCTAGGGGATCAAGGGAGATAAAATTTTGTCATCACAACTAATGTGGATTACAGTAATGATGTAGTGAATGGTATAGTTATCCCTCCCTATATAATGGCGATTTCATTATTTGATTCAAGTTCATTTATTATTTTATTTCATACTATTTTTCTAGGAATTTTTATTCAACCCATAAATCAAACGATATTGAACTATATATGAAATCCATGGTTTTCATGATGATTATATTCATGATATGTAACTAGTTTTTGATCAAGATATTTTAGAAGGTACTCCTTGTGAATTTATTTAGGTATTCATTGGTTGAGATTGTTGTAATAATTTTCAGGGATTGACTCTCAATGTTGAGATATCATATAAACCATATGTATATGGATATTGAATTTCATTTCCAATATCACCATATAATAATAATATAATTAATATTAATATTACACACTTCGGGAGGAAGAAGATTATATAATATGTGTTCTAATAACCCACAATAAAGGAACCGTTAGTCAAATCATTTGGGTTGATCTCAAACTTGATTAAATGATAATATATTGAATCATACTTATGTATCTCCAAATTAACATTATATATATCAAGTAAATTGTGAGTTTAACTTTTATTTTAAACTCATAAACTAATCCATTCCTTTCTAAAAAAATTCATATAGAATGTCCCCCATTGAATTTGAGGAATTATTGTCGGAAACTCAAGAGAAGATGTGAATGGAATTTATAATACCATGTTCTTCATCATTAGGTTGAGTAGTTATGTTTTTCTTAAACAATGGTTGATGAATGAAATTTTTAAACCATTATCATGATATAAATAAAATAATGATCATAAAAATACTTCCACTATTGTGTATCATTAATCTATTTGATCAAATATGAAAGGATTATTTTTATTATTTATTAAACATTGATCAAGAATAAATTAGTTGTGGGTTAAAAGTATAAATATTTAAAAATTTATGTTATATATTTTTTAAATACCCTATTACTATATTTCAATTATATATTGACTTAAAAATTCACCTACAAACTTCATGGAAGTAAGGAATAACCTTTCAGGAACTTATTAGATATATTTATGGTTTTCATTATAGATAATATTAATATATATTAAAATAAAATGTAAGAGCATGAAGAACATTTTCAAAGTCTTTTAACAACCCTGAGAATGGAGAAAATATATTTCAAATTTATCCAGTGTGAATTTTTTTTTGCATGAAGTATCTTTCTTGGGTAATGCACTCATAAGTAAGGAAATATCTTTATATTAGTCAATTACAAATGTAATTTAGTAGTGACCAAGACTAAAAACTGTAATGGAGACATGTAGATTACATAAGGTTTTAGTATATTATATAATATTTGTGATAATTTTCACATGAATATATAAATAACAAACTAGTATAAATTGGAACAGAGTAATGTTGCTTTTTAAGGATGAATATGATAGATATTTCAAAAAATAATAAAAAAGGAGTTTTTTCATCACTTCTTTATAGAATGTACCCTATAGTATTGATGAAATTATAATATATAGTGTTCATTTCAAAATATATTAGGTTATGTATTAAAATATAACAATAATGTACATTATTATTTTTCATTCCAAATAATATTTTAATAAAATTTACCCAATGATGGATCATGTGGTGCTGATATATACATTTATGATTTCGAGGAATTCTCTTTAGTGAGAATAGTATGAGATTTATAATTACTAAAAGAGAATTAAAATTATATTTTATATGATGTAATTGAATCTATTCCAATGGTGAATGTTGGTATTGATAAATTGTGGTTATTTCTCAATACATTACCTCTTATGGACGGAAAATAATGTCGCTATAACGTTGAGAGAGAATGATCAGACACCATAATCGATGATAAGGATTAAATATATAAAATACTAATGGTTTTCAATGTATGTATCATGAGGTCATAATGGTAGTAGAAAAATCATAAATTTTTTATCTAAATCATAATCATTTTATCCAGATGATTATTTAATATGGAAAAAAAGATGATATGGATTAATTGAAATATTTAGGGAACTTTTGTAGGCAAAATTTTATTATAATAATTTTAAAATGTTTTAAATAAAGATATATGTCCCATAAAAAGAAGATTTGAATAATTAAATTATCACTGATCCATGTAGACCATTTTTCTCAAATAATCCAAGAAGACTAAATATGTATAAGGATTTCAAACTAAACATTATGTGTGAAACATGAAGAAGGGAATTGAAGAATTCATATATTGATTTTTGTTATGATGGATGTTTTATATGAACTATAATATTCTATGAGTATTTTTAGACCATTAACTATAATATAATAGTAATGTAAAAAATATTATGGATTTCATCACTAGTTTCTGAAATTAGTATAAAAGAAATAAATCCATTTGGGTTTTTTTCAATCACCAAATAAATTAAACCTAGCTTATTTCCAACATAGATTATTTTCAAACTTGAAATGCAACCATTATATACAAAATGGAATTGGTAATGATTCTTGGAGAAAACTCTCAATTATATATGAATATTGTATGATCTTACCTCAATGTTAAAGAAATGTATTTAGTGCATAAGAGCCTCATCACAATTGGTGAGAACTCAAAGAGTTCATCCAATAGACCTGAGATCAAAACCATCCGGATGGATAAATTATTGAATACCATTATAATACTGTAGATTTTGAGGAAAAAGTTATTGTAGCAGGTATTGTAGATACCAAAACTATTCTCCCATTTGGGACATCAGGCCACTAGTCTGGTCACCTGGTTATTTTAGGCATTCAGGCCATACAAGTACATTAGAACACTAAGGATTTTAAGCCACCACAAAGCATTTGGGACACATCAAGGAATTCAAGACACATCAAGACCTTCGAGCCACATGATCACTGTAGTTGTCCAAAAAAACTCTGCAAAAAAAACAGCATCCCATGAGGATGATTTAGAGTAGGCACACTCACCAGATCAACACCATATGATTTGGAAGAATGAGACAATATCAAAATGCCATTGGGACCATCCTGTGCTAGCACGTGAAGCATAGCTAGATGTCCATGCGAATGTGGAGAGATACCATCCCAATGTACATGGTGGGGTGGGGTATTTCCCATTATTTATAGTCTGTTTCAACTCCCTATGACCGTCAAGTCATGTAGTGTATCTTAACCCTTTGGGTCAGGTATTATTTATGGATACGGGCCTGTTAAGTGTTCCCCCTCATCCCTCGAAAGGTTAGTTATCAAAAATAAATAAAATTTAGGCTTTCAAGACATTCAATCATAATGATGTATTTAGATATAATTAGAGATTTTTGAGTTATAATACTATAAATTTTCTATATACAAGTGGTTAGCCCAAGATGAGTATTGAAACACTAAATGTTATTATGATAAATTATTTTACGTATTTCCATGGTGTTGAGATGAACATCCAAACCATATATAGTTCTCATACAACCATAAATTCCATTCTTTATTTTTTAAGGAAGCATATGAGGAACTCTATAGGAAGATATAATGGAATCCATCATTTTAGGATAATGTAATATATACAAATTTTATAAGTCATAACATTGTCCATTAATTGGAAGATATGTATTATAAAATTTAGAGAAATAGAAAAATGGTAAAAAATAAAAAGCGAGAAATATATATAATCATTGAGGTAACACCCAACACCATAATCACTCAATATATGCTAGTTGGAAAAAGTACCTCATATTTACCTCCCAATATACAAGATGTTTCATACCATTAGTGAGGATTTAAATAGTTTCCTGAAGATGAAATACCATCATTAACATTATCCACACACTATATTAAAAATAAATAACAATGAAACATCTTAGATAACATAATAGAAAATAAAATAATATCATCATGTTATAATAAATATCATCTAGGTACTAAAATTTAAATAAAAATAAACCCAATGTGACAGGATTTCCATATTATGTTAACTGAGAAAATAATCTAAAAAAATTGGTAATATTCATGATTATATCATATATTTCCTAAATCCTCCAATCCACTTTTGATTCGAACCTAGATATTGGGCCCTTCATGTTTTCTATAACACTAAACCTAAAATGTATACTGTGTCGATTTCAATTACAATGATTCATCATCAATTCAAACAAGATCACTAATTATCCCCCAATATAAAAAAAAACAAAAATGATACATTATTATACAATCATCAGAAGGATGAATGGAATATTGATTTTCTATTTTTTAAGAAGAAACATGTTGAATCCAATCATTAAATTCCAAAGTGATGTGTAGTGGAAAGTCAATTATATATAATGCGAGATAACTTATAACAATTCAGTCTTAAAAGTCATGGATATTAAAAAATTTTATATTAATATTTCCCAATATTACAATAGTACTTGCTAAAGGACCATAATATTTTAGTGTCTTTGGAAACATGGAAACATAAATCATTATCATGGTTAAAGATCATCACCATCACCCTAAACTATATTCCCCATTAGTACTCCTATATAAAACCATTTTTCGTAACCCTTGAAAAGGAAACATAAGAAGTCAGTGACCTTAGATGATATGTAAGGGTATAAAAAGGTGGTGAACATAAAAAGAGCATTAGGGAATGAGAAAATGATTCTAATATTATAATATCATACCCTTAATTTAAAATATCATTAACTATATTTATGGAATAAATAATATATGTTTATTAGAATACATTCATAAGGTAATCAAGATCATAATTCATGAAAAGATAACATGTGAATATGACATGGAATTGGGGAATACACATAAGAATATTAAATCTATTTTTTATAAAAATTACAAGACCGTCATAACATGTTAGGCTTTGGCTAAAAACTTGTGTACCTTCATTAGTCTAGGAATTACATCATCTATACCATCTTTTTTTGGGATTAGCACGCCCTCTTGTATACCCTCTTGGTATGGGCTTGATATTCCCTTCAATGAATCCTCTAGTTATGGGAATTAGATTCCCAATCATTTAACATATATTATGGGATTGAGATTCCATCTTATAAACCCTCATATGATAGGCTTGGGAATCCCTCACATATACAATCTTGTTATGTGTTTAATATTTCCACCCATATACCCTAATTTATATTATTTGGATGCTTTCCCATGTAATCATTGAGTTCGTAGAACATTTACAATATCCTAATTCAATATCATGAGATATAGGTCATACTAATGTCATAATAAAATTATATATATATATATATGTATCCCCCAATATAAATACTCATCATAACATGGCCAATAAAAAATATCATTTTCGTAAACATGATATATTAACCCATGAAATGAAATAGGTGTCATTAACATTTCATGAAATCATTTCATGTGGAGAAAAGGAATTTTTCACAATCATTTCATAATTTTATAACCCTATAACATAAGTGGGTTGACTATCATTTTATCATGGTATATCATGTGGAAGAGGGCCATGTTTTATAATTAACAAGAATATTAAACGTAAACAATTCAAATAAATAATCTGAACGATGTTCTTGGATAATATTTCTAGTAAATAATAAACTATATCATATATGTTCAACTGAAATGGAGGTAGACAATGAATAATCCGTTGTATTTTTTTAAGAGAAATATCCATTTTTTAAAATAAAATTTTAAAACATAAAACATTATAAAAAAGAATTCATTTAAACCACATCAAAAAAATATTAAATATGATTTCTAAATAATTTAATAAATATAATTAGTAATGTATCCTTTAATCTTTGTAAAATTTATTCTAAAACATAAAAAATATTGAGAAACCATTTTTTTTAAGTTACATTGAAAACATATAAATAAAACTTGATTTTTTAAAACTATTTAATTTAAAATTTATTTGAAAATTTATAATTAATGAATAATTTATTTTCAAATCTTATTAAATAACCATATATGTGTATTAAAATCTTTTTGATTAAAAATTATCATAAATTTTGATATAGAATTTTTTTTAAACCACGGTTTTCCGAGTAAAATAAATTTCTTTAATAAGGGTAAAGTAAAGTCATATTATATTAAAACATTCTTTATTATTTATAGTACAAAATATTTGAAAAATCTCAACATTAAAATAAATTATCATGATTAACTAGAGGAGAATAAAAATCAAGATATTTCGTGGGATATTGGTTGAAATATTTCATTAATTGGAGCATAAAAATAATTATTCTTGATAAATGAGGGGATTATATCATAAAATAGTTACCACTTTTTAACATTGAATCATAATTCCCATGAAACGATACAATTAAAAAAACCGAAAAATATAATTCAAATAGAAAGATTCATTATGTACCATTAAAAATTGAAGTATATTCTCCTTGTAAAATAATATAGGTTTGTGGAATAACATTGTCCTCAAAAAATGATAATTGATACAGAAATAATTTATAGCTGTGATAAGTATTGAACTATAAACCATACAAAATAAATATAATCAAATGGATTTGTAAAAATCATAATTATAATGATGTTAATAATATAATAAATTCATGGGAATTATATATAACACACAATTGAAACTAATGGTGATTAAGGAACATGTCTCACATAAATAAATGCGACTCCACAAATCCCCTTATTAATTAAATAACATTATAATAGTTTGATCCATGAATGAATAACATAAATTCAAACATTTACTGTAATTAAATAAATTAAATTAATTATATATAATTTTATATGATAGTATATGTACCTCACAATAATAATAAGATATGAATATAACATATATCTCATATAAATAAAAGTGTGACAAGAATACTCTTACAATATTGTTAGAAAGTCATTCTACACACATAAAAATACTATATAATAAATATAATATATTTATAAATAATCCAAAAAAACTATATTCTTATATATAATACCATATATAACATTATAATTATTTATAGTACACATTTTTAAAACTTTCATGGTAATGATATGTTCCACCTAATTAATGCTTTTTTCATATATGTTTTGAATTCTTATTCTTGAAAAAATTTTATAAATCATGGATTACCTATTTAGAGAACATAAAGAAAGATATAAACATAATATATATTGATTATATATTTCTTTATAACAATAAAAAAATATAGAAATTGAAATGAATGATATCGTTCATGGAGATGGTTTGACGTATGTATGCATGAATGATGTATTCATTTTCAAGTGATGTTATTAAATAAATAAAATGAAATGAAATATATATTTTTTATTTAGAGTAGAAATTTTAAGACATATATTTCAGATATTATCATTAACCTATCATTATGTAATTTCACCAAATGTGTGAATGAATCACATCGCTTGGATGAGGCTATAGTCCACACGTGCTCAAACGAATTTATATTATTCCACCAACATAGAAATCATGTAGGTATGTGTTATATAATGAATAATGTTGAATAAAGACGTCATAAATATTGCATATTAAATATAAAAATATTAATTTCATTATTATTCACTTCCTTTATAGGTTGTAATTGATGAATAGACAACACCGGTTCACATGGAGGTAGTCATATGGACAATGGATTGCTGATTTCTTGTCCCATTTAATAAAAGTGTTTGTAATTTAAGGACAAAAAATTAATATTTATTTATTTATTTATTTATGTTATTAATTATACTATATAATCATGTAATTATAATAAATTAGGCATTTTTACATAAATAAAACAAAAGTTCTTGTCGAAGGATGTTACATCTTCTTTTCGTTACTAATTTTGTTTAGCAGAACAAGGCTTCCATGGATAGTTTATTCCAAAAGAAATGAATCTCAGATTAAGGGAGGGATTTTTTCACATATTGGAATTGTTTATTTATGATATAATGGTATTGATATGTGTCATGATGTTAGGGAGTCATTACACTTTTATAGTTTGGAAAAGTGGCATTGTTGTAAATATAAAATGTTATACACTATTGAAGGTTATCGATTAAATCACGTGCCTCCAGTAAATTACCATTTTCAATAACTGGGATTATATGAACAATATATTGTCATAAAATGGATTTTTGTTATTTTTATATTTTTTAGACAATGAAGTTTATGTTTAACTATTAATTAAACACATTTTTACTATAATTACCTTAAATGGTTTAAAAAAACTCTGTAATACATTGGGGCCAAAACATAGTTGAAAATGCTTGAAATTATAAATTTTTATGAATCCAAATTTTTAATACATTTTTCCCATATTATAATTTCAGAATGGGAATAACTTAATATGAGATTAATCCATCCTATTTGATGAGAAAATTTGGTTTTAACGTACATATGTTCAAATGTTTAAAATTATTTTATACCCAATTTTTTTACAAAATTAATTCTAATAAAACAAATTGTATTAATTTTTTTATACATGATATAATAATAATTAAAACAAAAATTAAAATATGATTTGTAAATATAAATGAATTATAAAAAATGTTTTAAATTCAAATTCATTATTTTTCAATATTCATCAAAAAAGATTCTTATAAAATTTCCAAAAAGTAACCAAAATATATTTTTGACGTCCTAATTTTAAAATTTAATTTATTTTGAAAAAAAGTTAAATATTATTTAAAAATATGTATTTATATTTTTTTATATATTAAAATGATTCAGAATACCTCATTGTAAATAAATATATTTATACATTAAATTATTTGTATTGACATCACATTTCAATAAAATAGATAAGGTCTTGGAGATGTCATCAGGTGTGATAGAGAATGCATCGTTACAGGATGGAAGGGTGGTTCCAATTTTTCCCGGTGGTAAGGACTTGCATTCTCAATCTTATGTGGATGCCTTAAAGAATATAACATTAGGGAAAATGTTTAATGGTATTTGTTCTTTGTGTATGTTGAATCATTCATGTCCCGGTAGGATCCTTCGTAAGGGATCATCAACTCATGTTGAAGCTACTGCTGCCAAGCTTGCTGAGAGATTTGTGATTGAAAAGAAATCTTTGATTTCCCAAATTGTATTACCTAAGTGTGAAAAAACCATAGAAATTTGATTATTTGATTCACTAAACATCGATTTAATAGGGCTTCGCTAATTGGAATTTTGTCTTGCTTGGTCGAGGAATATTTCATTTTCTGTTTCCTTCTGATGACTTGAAACTTCATGCATGGCGCATAGAGACTCGGATGTAGAAATATGGTTAGATTTACATACATTAATGTTCTTTCAATTTTAATATTTTTCATATAATAAATTTATTTTCTTAGATCTGTGTTTGGATTCTTGGTCTCTATTGGGTTCTGTGGCATCGAATGATTTTATACAATATTGTAACAACTATTAGGACTCCTATTCATCATGATAAGGAGACTGAAAATGTTCTGTTTGGTCACTTTGATAGGATGTCGGTGGAGGTGTACTTATGCTCCACCTTGATTGACAATGTAACTCTTCTACTCCCTTAGATAATATTAAAATCCAAGTTGAATAAGTTTAAAAACCTCCTGTTGGCAATTAATTCATGGCTATTGGACACTGTTTTGATAAATTTCGAAAACATGTTTCATGTGGGAAATGAGTAATGAGAGGTCACTCAGTAAAATTTGCTGAAAAAAGTCAAGGATGGAAGATTCATCTTTTTCAAAGTTCATCGTGCTGTATAGATATGCAATCAATGAGTCAGTTTCAACTGTGGCTAATGTGATGATTTCTGGTAAATTTGAATCTCATGTGTCTTATCTAAAACGAATGGGTTTGTTGGTGGATATGTCCTTGGAGAGAGATCATAGTGGCCCCTCAGAAACTCAGTTTGATTTTTTTAAAGAGGTTACTACATCTAGGATAATACCTACTCCAAGACTAATGATCTCTGATCACTCTCATGTGGATGTTGCTGATCACACCGTTGAACAACAATGTGTTGACTGCCATAAAGAAATCCAAAAGATCATTCAATCTTCTAAATTATCTGATAAATGGGGTAATATATATAATGATGAAAGAGAAAATGTTACCCCAATTAAGGCTTTATGTAGTTGTGGGCATGCCTCTTTCAAGGAGATAATACTTAGTAGCACGGAAAATATGACTAATAGTGAGGGTTGTACCTCTTTTCTCTTTAAGAGGAGACCATGTAAGGATTAGTATAACCTCCATAGATATGATTCTACCAGTGCGTCTTCGATGATTCTCAAGAATGTGGACAATGTCATTTTTATGATTTGATCAGGATAAATCTAAATCATTATGGGAGGCTGTTAGTGGCTCTTATTATAGATATTTTAGGTCATATTATGATATATAGACCTATTGTTAGGTGGATGGGGAAATTTCTATTTGTTAGATCCTATTCGCCTCTTATCTGTTCTTTTTTAATTATTTTTAATAAAAATTCCGAATCTTTTCTTATGGATAGAATATTTGGGTATAATATATATATATATGTATTTCCTCAAAATCATTTATTAATTTTTTTAATTAATTTATTCAGTTAAAACATGTTTGACTACATCAATATAGTTTTCCAAAAAACAATTTTTTACAAATTCAAAATGGTTTTATTTTCATTTATATTTACTTTTCACTAAATTAATATTATTGTAAACATTTGTAGAAAATATATTCATTTTATCACTATTATTATTCACAATATCCATTTAATTAAAGAGTTGATATGAATAACAATATTTTAGTAATGATATTAACAGTACACTGATGTTTGGTTATACTATGAATTATGTGTAATGCATGTTATAAAAGAACTCATTATTGTGTGTAACAGATTCCAAATATAGCATTTAATATACCTAAATCTAATATAAAGGTTGTTTGTATCACAATCATAACATGGGGTTTCATGAAACACAACAAAAACAATGTTCTTCAAATATAACAGAATCCATATTCAGTGTTACTTGAAATGAAATACATAAAAATTTTAAATTAATTAAAATATATATATTCGCCAAAACTTCAATGGGTTGCATACTACTATATTTAAATTTATTTTCTCCCTAAAAATTATTATATTTTATCAAACACTTAATACATGAATTCTAAATTCCTACGAACCCATTTTGTTAAAAAGACAAGTAAAACATCCTTTCAGAAGGGATTGTCGGAATCATAATAATTACCCAATGTAACTCATATCATGGTTTACACATAAGACGTAATAGGTTATTATTTTTTATATCACTAATAAAATGATTGGTTCTGATCCATATAATGTCAACAATAAAAACAAAAGCCTTGTGAAATAGGTTCTTGATATAAAAAAATGATGATATTGTGAAAAACATTTATTTCATGACCATATTTCTGTTGTTCTAGAATATTTACAGGAAGTATATTTACAGGATTTCATATTGTTTAATATGATTAATAAAACCATTTGGTTGTCTGTGGATTAATTTTCACTTCATCACTTACTCCAAAAAATGAATTTAATTATATCATTCATAAATCACTAATAGATCATAAGATTCAAATATTTAACTATAAATAATTCTATATATGATTAATAATAATCACAGAAAAAAGGTTATCTCATGAAATCTAATATGCATAAATCATCATATAGAGAAATCTTAGTTTAATCCCTAATGATTCATCGTTATATAAACATAAAACATTTCATAAATAGTTAACCTTGTAACCCTTCCAAAAATAGAAATGCAAAACTGTTGAATATTGGTGGATAAATTTCTCAAAAACATCATAACATTTATGCTCTATATATCATTTTGTAGGTATTGGTTTTCACATACAATACATCTGAATAAATTTTTCTAGTTTTAACTTAAGGCATGTATATAACATTAATTACAACAAAAACTTACTAAAACAATAATTCTTTTTTATTATGTATATTAAAATATATTTATTAAATGAAAACATGTAATCCTCATCCACTATAATTTATATAAAATTTTAAAAAAAAAGCATTAATTAGATCTAGAGTAATCAGTACATTCCAATTTACTTAATACATCTTAATTTTCTCATTATCAAATCTCAACATAATTTTCCCACCACAAGGAATAAATTATGGATTACCATACCTTAATAAAAATATAACATTTCTATTAAATAAATTTTTTATTTAATAATGACTTTCAATAAATTCATTTAAATATTTAAAGAAATAAATATACTAAATATATATATATAGTTTATGATTTGTATAACAGAATATATAAATTCAGAGAAATATAAACTTAAATCATCAAACATTAGTTTTAAACCATTATATAGGATTCAATATCTTATTTATTTAAAACAATAATATATAATATGAAATATTAATCATTTCGTAAGGTTCATAAAATATAATCTAATCATGATTCTTACATTTAATGTAATCATAATTGATAGAACATCCTATATCTTTCACATTTCATTTGTAGCCAGTTTATCTTCACTAGTATAATCAATACCCATACCATGTTTCTTCTTCTCTTAACATTACTTCCACTTAAGATATATATTTTTATAAGTCACAAGGATTCAATATCTAAAATAATCATTTTTAACATAGTTTCTTCTAGTTCCCACTTTTGACTCAGACAAGAAATCATAGTGTGAGAAACAATTATCATATTTGAAATCCACATAATAATAGAATACTACTCATTTGATTCCTAAATCATGAAAACAATTATTAATCTTATGAAACAATTGGCTTCTACGTATATTAATCTATATACCTATCCTTAAAAATTTCCTTAGTGATCTTATAATTTTTTTCTCATCTTAGTTTCAATAGGATGAAAAAATATTTCCTTTGATACCAACTATAGGGAACTTGGTTTATACTAAATAGATAATATAATATTATAGAATAATATCCATCACATTAAAATGTACATGCCCAAGGACCATAATAGTTTAGTGTATTTGTAAATGTTGAAATTTAATCTTCTATCTGAATGAATGATCAAAAACATCTCCCATAATGATATTCTAATTTTGAACACGTAATTAAAACCATTCATCAAAACCCAAGGAAAAGAAATATAATAAAGAAGATGGATTATACAATTAGGTAGGTTAAACAAGGGATATATTTAAATTAAACAAGATAATGTGGATATAAAAACATGATAATAACATTAGAATATCATACCCTTCACATTGAAGAGCATAATAATGAGTCCTGGAATAAATATTGACAGTTCCGAACATAAGAATCATTAGAGAATCCTGGGAATAATCCATGAGATTGTAAAATAAGAATAGGAAATGTTATTATCGAAGAAAAATAATCATTAAAAATCATATGTCATGGATACATACTCTTAATGTTTTTGTCTTGGGATAATCACTAGTGTAATTTCTTTTGGCTTGGGATGATCTCCCATGTACCGTTTTGGGTCGGGAATTCAATGTCATATCGTGTACCATGTTCTAACATGTGTGGTATTTTATCACATGTACAGTATATTTATGGAATTTGGATGGACTCCAATATAACCTATTGTTACATGCTTGGGATTCCAAAACATGGACCCTCTTATTATGGGATTGTAATTTCATCATGTATACTCTCATGTAATGCGCTTGGGATACCCAACTACAAACCTGATTATTAAAGTCTTGGGATGACCTCTCATGTTCCTATTTATTTTATTTAACATTTACCATTACCTAATTCATTGGAGCGAGATATAGGAATTTTCCATTACATAATTAAATAATATATCCATGTGTCAAAAGACAAAACCAGTCATTGTATCTGAAAAAAAAATATCTGTTAAAAAATCATATCATTACACAGGAAAGGAAATGGGTGTCATGAACATTTCATCATATCATAAAATACTAAAATGAGATAGGTTTCATAATATTTTCATCAAATGAATAACAATTTAATGTAAATAGGTATCAACAACATTTCTTTATGATATAACCCATTGAAAGGTGAAATGTATTTATAATAAAATTTTCATTTCAAATAGAAACAATTCATTTTAAAAACTTTAGTCTTCCTAGAGTAAATTTCGTATAAATCATAATCAATGATAAACAATTTCATCTAATATGGTGGAGGATTTTTAAATATCACTTAAATAATTTTATGGGGAAATTAAATTTCATTTTAAATTATTTTTTATAAAATAATTATTTTCAAAATACAATTATTTGAAATCCACTTTTAAAAAATATAAATTATAATTTATTAGAATATTAAAAAATAAATATTTTTATTTTAAATTTTTTTTCTAAAAAAATGTAAAATTTTAATAACCTATATCATTGAAAATAAAAATGAAAACATATAAAGGAAACCTGAAAAATTTATGAAAACCTTTTCAATTAAGAATATGCTAAAATAATATAAAGATGATTTAAAATATTTATAAAAACATTTTAAAAAATATCAATCTTTTACAGCATTTTTCTTCATAAATGATCTTAAAATATCATTTAAAAAAATGTGGATACATTTTTAGGAAACATGGGTTTTAAATGAGTTATATTTCTAAAAAAATAGAGAAAAAAGATGTATTATATTAAAAAAATTCTCTATTATTATTATATTAAATGAGTATGAAAAATGTAAAATTATTTGAAGGCATCATTAATAACTAAATGTGATGAAAATTCATGATATTTCTTAATATATAGATGATTAGACTTTATCATTGAAATCTTATTCATAAAAAACTAGTTCATGGTGAGATTGTATGAATAAACTATTACATTTTTGTAATACGTAGTCATAATCCCCGGGAAATAATAAAAATACATGAATAATAAATATCATAAAAATAAGGATATTTATTATATAACATGTTAAAGGAATTTTTATACACCTTTAAAAATAATCCAAATGCATGTCATTACATGTTTCTCAAAATATGCTGGGAGTTTTTGATAATTTTCATATTGCCTAGAAAACATCTAATTATTGAATGAAAAAGGAAAATTGATCAATATATGGTAAGGAACATTCATGGAAATGTAAAAATCCACCTTTTCTAATATAATTTGATATATTTTAATACACACATCCTTTGGTATGTTTCCTCTTATCTGGGGAATCAAATTCAGATCGATAGTCCGACTAATGAAATAAGGTTTCGGGATATGAAATAATTATGGTTTAATAAGACAAGTAAGTAAAATGTCTGAAAAATATATTATAATCACATGGGATGAAAGTATCATTTTCTGATTCTATATGAAATAAAACCATATCTCTAAACAAATTGTATAATATTTGGTCTCCTCTTCGTTGAATTTAGCATGGATAAGTATTGTTTCTTCTATAATGTGAAGGGATATGATGAATATAATAGGAAGAATTAGAATGGAATAGACCAATGTTCACTCCATGAACTATATTGTAAGACCATTATAGGCCCCTATAACGTGAACATGATTTAGAATAACTATATAGTTAACTATTGGATGAATAATGGATAGCCCCCCCCCCCCTTCGTATATCATACAGAATACTCATACGGAGCTAAAGGATTTGATAATGACCTTGGGAGTTGAAACTGTGGAAGACTCCCATGTGAATGGATCAAATGGTGATCCTGGGGTCACTGTCATCGATAGAAATATGGTTGGAGGTACACTGACCATCATAATGAAAGAACATGAAGAGCATGTTAAATTCAGGGATAATGATCATTTTCACCAAAAATATGTGAACAATGGATTTCTACACACTCAACCCACTGACATCAATAATGATGGTACCCTAGAGGATAACACCCTCACTAATGGACTCACATGCATAATGTCACAGGGTTTCTTGGAGGGAACCTTAATACCATACCATTAAAGAAATTGACCACCCCAGTCCTGGTAGGGACCCAACAATAATCATTACAATCACATTCAATGAAATATAAACAATGTATGGGGGTGGTAAGAGTTGATATGGTAGATGGTATAGAGGCTCAACTGACCCCCGTCATTAGTATATTTGGATAAACCAAAATAGAATTGGGTAATGGTGACACAATGGAACCTATTAATCATAAATATAGTAAGTAATTCTCTCTAATTCCATCAACTAATGGGAGGGAAATATATATTCTAAAGTTTTAGAATTAAATAAATAATATCATGAAATAACTATACCCACATGACTCTAGTAATAAGATAGAAAGAAGAAAACCACCCACAATGGAGCATCTGAACCCATAAATTAATTGAATATATTTAACCCATATAGTGCTAGTTATTGGGATGATTATTTTGATGATCATCCTGAACCCATGTAGACTAATAATGGGAATATAAGGGAGGATTGGATCATAGAGGATTCAAAAAAACATCTCATCAAAAATATGGTAATAGAAACTCTATAAAGAAAAAATTGAAAGGACATGTAAAAAAGTTCCCAAATAATGGTCATGTGATGAGCGAAAGTGACTCTATGAAATGAAGTCATTTTATTGAAAATAACAAGGTCTAGAGAACCCCCTAACATCCAAATCCCTTATGCACATTATTTTATCCAATAATCCAATACTCATTTGTAATGTAGGATCAAAATATATTTCTCAAAATTTTAGGACATTCAAGTGGTCTTCTAGGGGTTATCAATTTATCATTCAAAATATCCATAATAGTGTCATGGACCACATATATATGATCAAAAAATAAATTATCCATATGATCATATTCTATAAAAAAGAGTGTCACACTAAAAATATTTATATTTCAAGACACACTATTGAAGTCAATTTTTGTATACATACACATCCTATTTTAGAAGAAGGGATATCTTGAGTGAACATTATGAAATATCTAGGAATATAGTAAAAAAATTTGTGTTTATGGGTGACTTCAACACTATCCTTTCACCATATTGGCGGATAGAATCCCACAACAATTGGATAGTAACTTATTAAATTTTAAAATGCATCAATTAGTGCTATTTTACTAATGTTCCAACTGAGGGAGATGATTTTATTTAGAGCATGTTTAAATAGAATGGATTGCTGGAATGAAAAATGACATTTTCTAAGTTCAAATGGATAAATTATTATTAGTCAATAGAATATAAAGATATACCTTCACCAACCAAAACATTTTTCACAATACTATTATTGTGAAACATTCTACTATGTTAGGGATCTCCCTCGCTCCATTTTGTAATAATAATGGTTGGGTTGTCGTACCCGTATGCATGGAGACTTTTCTGGAAGCAAAGAAAGATTATACCATATAGAATCCCAATATAAAGACGTATTGAGAAGCTAAGATACTGTTAATGGTCTCTAAGGTGGTGGAGTAAGATATAATTTTTCATGTTTGACCTATATATCCAGAATTACAAACAACACCTTGATATAATTTTTCATGGTGAGTAATTATAAGGCCCCTGCCTTAAACCTTACTTAATCTTGAGTTATTACAAGATTACACATTGAGGATCTTTTCGGGTTTAGAGTTTTAGAGAATTAGATCATAAAACTTGCATTACATTCCACATATAAACAAAGTGGTTACATAAAGATAGTATTCTTCATTCCCATCAATGGAAACACATTTAAAATAAAACATGGATTATTTCTTGACACGTCCTTGACTCTATCATCTTATCATGTACCTTTCCCTTGACCTGTGAAAAACATTTCAAAAACTTGGGATGAGCATAAAAACTCAGTATGGGTTATAAAAAAAACATGGAAAGGAAACATGAGTTCATATATACATAAGAATGAAATCATACTTTACCCATAAAACATAGGCACTTTAACATACCTCATAAAAACATGAATAAATCATATAAATCATAATACGTAAAGGTAACTTGAGGCATTCATAACATTCTTACGTAGGGAGTAACCCTCTTGGTTACGTTTGGAATAACCATCACAGTATATTCCCTAAAATCTCTTCGGAGAAACCTTAACGTTTCACTCCTTCGCGTTACCCAATGCATTGGAGAGCTATAACGGGCTCACCCGCCCTTAGTTTATCACGGAACCACCCGTCTTCATAATAATGCCCAAGAACCATAACATAATCATATCACATAAAACATGCATAAAGGAAACATAACATTTCCACATTTCAATCACGAGATATCAATACAACACATTGATATAATAAAAACATTATGAAAACCATTTTCAATACCAAAGTAAAACATGGTATTTATTTTTCTTTTAAAAAAAAAGGTATGGCTTGTAGAGGAAGCCAAAACTCAAATAACGGTTACGACGGCGGAGAAGTCATTGTCGCCGCATACGTACGACAAAAACATTCCCTTTTGTCGTTTAGTAAACGCTTCGTATAAAAAAGATTCCTTTTGAGTAAACGTAAAAGTCAAAGGGGATTATACACCGTATAAAAGAAAGTTGTGTATAAAATAAAATATGCCTCAACGAAAGGAGATTGAGACGAAGTCCCATACAAAGATAATTTTTAAAATAAAATAGATACATTATGTGTATTCACTATAAGTACACATAAATAAAGTACAAATACAAGATACGACATAATAATATAATGACATAATTTGAAAGTAGGAGATTAACCCAAAGAATGGAAATTGGGTTAAGAAGTTCCCATACCTCGTATCCGACTTGACCCGACCGTTCTTTAAACTCCTGAATAATAAACTTGAGTTAATCTCTACTTTCTTATGAATCTTTTTCAAGTTCATTATTCCTTTTATACCATGTTATGAACATCATGTAATCATTTAAGTTAATAATGTTCATTTTGTCGGTATTTGGTTCTTAAGTCAAAAATTGACTTCTTATACTTACAAGTTGTTAATTTAGTCAAAGGTTCATTATATCCAGAATGTTATTCATGATGTAGATATCATATATGTCATATATATCCAGTACATTCATGCCTTTATAGTATTACATAATCATTTAGAGGTAAGAAATGAAATGCACCGTTCATGGAGACGGTAAGCCGTACGTACGCATGAACGCTACTTCCATTTCTATTTCATATTTTCTGGAATGGAATCATAATGATATAAAAGTATATTATAATTCCAGTATAACAACATATATAATATCATTAACTTTATCCTTTACACATCCCACATATGGTATTAACGAATCAAATCACTTTTAGGGGGCGGTAGTCCGCACTTCCTAAAATGAAGATATCGTGTTTTACCCATAATGGAAACCATAAAGGTATGCCCAAAATGAAAAAAACAGAAGCTTAAGGAAAACATAAACATATAATATATCATATATAAAAATAGTGACATCATAATGGCCACCTTTGAAGGTGTTAAATGAGTATTGAACAATCATCGTTTCGGGAGGCAGAATTTCGCCATCCACGGAAACCGTATGTTCTTTAACCATTTGATGTAGTTGTGTGAGAGTGTAGCTCAAATATATCTTATAACAACATCCTAGTATATTGAAGATACTGGTGTTGTTACAAAAGAAGTAAATAAAAAGAGTTTAGGGGGTCGGAGAAGCAAAATAAAACAAATGAACATGAGAGAATGAAATACCTTAAAAAGTGTAACTTCTTTTGGTTTGAGCCTAAAGGCTTCCTTTGAAAGGATTCTGCCCAAAGGGAATCCTCTAGGATGAGGAGAGGGATGTGGAGAGAGCAAATGGGCAGGGGTTGGCCGAGCCAATGGCTTGAAGAGTGTGTGAAATGAGGTAGAGTTGGGGGCCTTTTATAAGGGGAGAGGAGGGGCACTTTTGGAAAGTAAAGAAACATTACATTATTTGAAAATGTGTTTCGGTTTTAAAAGGTCCCACATTGATGGAATTCGTGGATAAGGTGATAAGTCATCGAAATCCATTCATCCAATTGGTTTAGGACATGTGTAGTTCATAGATTTTATTTTATCTTTCCTTTTTATTTAAATCGTCAAATAATGATGTCATCGCTGCATCATTATTATGTCATAAATAATTAAATTTATTTAATGTCTAAAAATTATAAACAAATTACTATGATGTAGGAAATCTTTTTAGCTTTCCATTGAATATTTATAATCAAAATTTGGACTTGTATAACCCCACTTAAAAATTGTTTTCGCAAAACATATTATGTTTGTGTCATTTTCACTTTAACATTTAATAAAAAGTAATTTATGTCATTTCCCAACAAAAGTGGATCCATGGGGTCCCCAAGTTGACCCATGGCTTGTCTTGGTCGGCCATGACACAACCAATAAGGTTGGGACATGTGTCTAGGTCATTTTATATTATTAAAGCATTATTTATACCTTAAACTACACTAATTACCACTAATCGCGATTAAAAACTTAATAAGTTACTATTCACCAAAAAATTATTTTAATCTCATTGAACCACATTTTACTTCTTAATGACAACCATGTATGTCGGATTTTCAAAATTCAATACACATTAGTGGTAAACTTTCATTTAACTGAAAAATCAGTTTGCTTGATTACCACTTAGTGGTTTCACTATTCATCAAAAATTGAAGTTTTTCAGAAAATTACCAAAAATTCACTCTAAGCTATATTTGATATTCCGAATTCAAAAATGAAGTATATTTTACAAAATTCAAATCATATAAGTCACATTAATTAATTTAATAATTAATTACCGCTGCCAGAGCAAATAGCGTGTTTTTACAAAACAATAAGTATCAAAAGATTGACACCAGTTTAAGTCTAATTTCAAAGTGAAATTGATTCCAATGACCACCATTGGATAAAATGGTAAAAATATATTCTAATTTTACTTCAAAACCAATTCAAAACATAATCTAATCATATAAATAAATTAGATTAAAAAGTAGTTTTGATGTAAAATGCAGTATTTTTCACTATTCATTTAAAAATGAACATTGTCGGAAAATTACCAAAAATTCACACAAGGTAAATTTTGATGTCCCAATAATAAAGGATAATTTTATTTTGACAAACATAGTTTCTAAAATTGTCAAAATATAGATTCAAAAATGGTTTTCCATCAAAAGGCACTAAAACAATCCTTTAAGAATATTAGTGTATTCCATGCATAAGATTGTATTTATTTTCATTTTAAGCCTCTAAAACACTATCTTTATCATTAATAGACATAGATAAAAATATCTATTATTCATTACTTACTTGGGATGTTACAGTAATATAAAGAATCCTATTGTTGGGAAGAGGTTCAAGCCCAAAAGAATATTGATGTCCTTTTAACCATCAATGAATGGATAAAAAGGAACCACCAGAATGTAAAATTGTAGAAGAAACATGATATAAACTCCAAATTCATTCACAAAATTCATATTGAGAATATAAAGAAGTCAGGAAACCATACCATCAACGTTAATGGGTATTTTCACACTATTGAAAATGATATCTGAAAGGTAGTGGTTGTCTATTTTATTGGAATATATACTGATGATGATATAGCAAACACATCAATGATGATTAATAATATTTTTCCATGCACTGATAAAAAACAAAATTAATATCTTCTTTGGCCTCCAGATAGAGAAGATATCAAGAAAATATATTCTATATCAATATAGATTGTGTTGATTAACATGATGGATTCAACAATTTATTATATTACTTTTATTGGGAAATACTCCATGATTATTTTTTCAATAATTATGGGTTTATTTTTTTCCATTCCTTTCAAACATATGGAATTAAATCAAATTTCATTGTCTTAATTATCAAGAAGGAAAAAATAACTGACATCAAAGGCTTCAGACCAGTGGCCCTAGGTAATATTATTCCTAAAATAATCATCATGGTCATAATGTCATGATTGTGTATTTTATAAAAAATTTCATATCTCTAAAAATAAATATATTTTTTCCCTTGATAAATCATTCATAACTGCCTTTTCACCAATACAGAGAGTGTTTAAATTTTTAGAAGGATGATGAATGATAAGATATTTTTCCTATAGATTGATATCTATAAATAATTTCACACTCTCAACTGGAAATATCTATTCAATATCATCAATTTTTATGTCTTTTTAACCACCTTTGTATGATTAATAAGCTATATTCTCTCATAATTATGTATATATATTCACATTAATTGGAATATGAACGGTTATTTTCATTGCATTAGAGTGTAATCAAATTTCATCCCGTTGTTGGGATTCTCTTTTCTATTAATGTAAAATACATTGGTTGTTGGATTAATGATCATTGTCATGTTATAAATTTGAATCAAATTAAATATAGAAATAATGTATTTACTCATTAACACTAAATTAATGATGATGAAATCCTTCTTTTTGGGAAACCATCAATGAAAACTATATCAAACATTCACTACATATTTTACCCCTATGAATAAGTTTCGAGATAGGCCATCTACTGAGGAAATTCATTCATTATTTCTACTAATTTCCCATTGGTTAGAAAAATAGAGTGGAATGGAATATTTAGGTTCAAAGAGGACACATTACCTTAAACTACATAAGTGTTTATCTTTTTTTAAATAAATGTGAATATCAAATTTCTTTGATGAATTATCACTGGTATTATCAATATATAAGACAATATATATGGGAATCCCCTATTTAAGGCTTGAACTATTTTTCATGTTAACTCAACCATAACTTCATGGTTTTTTACTCATTTTCTCCTTTTAGTTGCATAAAAGGAATCATTAAATATATACAATGAAATATTATGAAATTCACATGGATAGGTCTATGTACGGAACAAAACTGCTAACATTTTTCCTATAAAGACTACATCAAACCAATTAACCTAGTAGATCATGGTATCTGTGACTTGAAAATATTTGATGATATCATTATTGGAATGTTCACATGGAAAATTATTACAACCAATGACATACATTTTATTTCACAGATAGTTGATTCAAGGTAATGAAGATGGATGTATACCATAAATACCCTGGATCATTGGACTAGACCATAATTAAATTGTATTTCAAAGACATCATTCATAATACAAAATGACCAGCTAGTAGGAAAACTGGAATCAATTGAATGGACACATTCTGTATTGAAAGGCCTCTCAAGTATAGGTTGGTAATTTTCCTAAATCACATGTGGTTTAGTATCTTTGAATTTTTTCCATTAAACAATACAATCATCTTTGTTCTTATGACTATTTTTTCATTGAAGTCCATATTACAGTTTTCATGGATCTAGAACCCTGGTGTTGAAGCCTAATTGGAATGTCCAGTTAAATCTACTGAAACACTATAAGATCAATATTGAGTGTTATAGTGGAATCCAATCATGTATTTCTTCACTCTGAGACCATTTTATAGAACACATATTTTTTAATTATATGGATAATCTAGACAAGAAAACTACCCACGTGTGATAAATTGTGGAGATATATGAAAAATATTTCCTCGATATTCCCCTAATGTAATAAATATGTTTAAAATATTTGAAATCTATTTAATGATTGCAAATATAAAAGGTATCTAGAGAAGTATTTTGTTTCTAGATATTCACTGAAAATCAAATGAGGGAGTACTATAGAGGAGTAGAATGATTTTCTCTATAGTAAATTATAGATAAGCCATGTCCATCAACTACTATTGGTGTCCATGACCTCAATCCTTTCTGATGTCTGTTGGTATTGCAATATTAATTATTTTGATGTTCTGAAACCTTACACTCATGTTAGAATCCTATTGATTCACCAAGAAATACATGTTGTAGTAAAAAATTAGGTGGGATAAATGAGTAACGACATGGTTGGTGTGAATATCCAAATGATTTTCAGAGTTTCAGGTAATCCAAAATTGTATATTTTTCTTAAATATGTTAGATGGATTCCTTCAACAAGAATATAGGTTAAAGAAACATTCGAGGTTGTGACCTTGGCCATTGTAAGTCCATCATGATATGGGGTATTTTATAAATAACATATCTTTTTTATGTGCTATTTACCACAACATTTTAATTGTAATTTCTTATTCATATGAGTTAATAGGAATGATATATTCCATTAAGCATGATTCCCATCATATGAAGAATGCCTTTTAGATTTTATCAGACTCGGAAAATGTAGTGATAGCTCCGATGAAACGAAATTAGGAATGTTCCAAAGAATCTTATTCTGAAATAGATCAAATTTATAAACATTTCAAAAAAAATATTCTTAATTAAAATGCACAGAGAGAATATATTTAGGTGGTAAATGCACTTTCAAAAAGGGAAATCCTCGAAGCACGCACACCATGGGATTTAAGAGAACCCAAATACTAGAATAATTTTGTGAATATTACATGTAGTGGATTATTCACACGTTTATGTATAATATCCCATGTAATTTATAATTTTATCCAACTTTTTACATTTCATTAATAAATAAGGTAGATATGGGCCTTCCCAATTACTCATCCTTCCATAGTTTTTTTAACATTCAGTTTACATGTCAGAAACTATTGTATAATAAACATATTATTATTATAAAAATACCAAAAAATATATGGTGATATACAAAATCATATATGATTTTATAATTACATTATATGATATTTTATTAATAATTTCATGTCAATGTTACAATTTGTGTAATAAGCTCAATTTTTCATATATGTATTGAATTTTTCTTCATGATCTTCTTACATAGATCATGATTTATATATTTTATTATTTTAAAACATGATATTGGTATCAAATGTATTCATTATGTAATTATTTTCAATAATCACTCAAATTTATGAATATAGAATGAGATACACCATCCAGGGAGATGGTAGGCCTTACATAGGCATGAATGTTGATATATATTTTTTCATATTTTTTAATTAATAAAAGTTAATTATATTTATTTATTTATAGTATCTTCCAAGAAATATAATTAGATCATATATATAATATATTATTATTAAACAAATCCATAATATATTCCTTGTAATGTGTGAAAGAATCACATCGCTTTGGGGAGGTGGTAGTCCACACGTCAAAAAACAAAGTTATCATATTTCAATAAAATGAATTAATGAAGGAATATGTTATATAATAATTCCATAAGACTAAATAAATAAATAATACTATACATATCTCCTATGATAATAGTATATCAATTTTTATTCCCATCCATGACTAGTGGTAAGGATGAATGAATGACATTGGTTCGTGATGCGGTAGTCCTTCGTACACATCGACAATGATTGTGTATCAAATTATTTTTATAGTTTGTGTGAATGTAAGTCCAAACAATGACATAAAAAATCATTATACTTATGAAACATAAATTATTATATAATTATTTGATAATAATAAATGAGTACATGTATAATGAAATAAAAAATAGTTCTTGTTGGAGGATCTTACCAATTCTTTGGGTAACTCGTTTTGGTTTACCTGAAAGCCCTTATTTGAGTCATTTACTCTTAAAGGGATACCTCAAGGGTGAAGAAAGGGATATTATGAATTTATTATTTCATGTATTTTATGAGCCAATATCTTTTAGATGTGTGATTATGTGAGGAGGTGAGTGCCCTATTATTTTTGATGACTACTATTCTTGTAAATATATAAGGTAAACACAATTGTGATGTCTCCCTTAAATAATGATCCTCCAATAATGTTCCTTTTTTTCCAAACGTATTTTATATTCTATAAATGGTTAAAAATTGGTTTGTTACATGTTTCTAGGTTATTTGGCCACTTATGTTATTGATTAACCGGTAAATAAACATGTTGTTTCCATAACTCCTGTAAATTTTATTTATACATTAACTAATATTTTTTGTCAAATTCTTACTTGTCCTTACAAGAAATTATTAAGTATATTGATTCAAAATATTTTCTATATTTATAAAATATTTATTCATATTAGTGTAAAAATATATTTTAATATTAATCTCGAAGATGTAATGAAACAATAGGATTTAAAGGGAAAACATTCAAATGATTGAAATGTTTTTGTATCAACTTTCAATGTGGATGTGATTCCAATGAACTAAATTATATCAATTAATTTATAATTTTCTAATTATACTTTAAAAAAATATATGTACTTTTACTAAACAAATTAATTAAAGGGAAATAAGTTTTCGATTAAAATTTAGTATTTTTCTTTATAAATCCCAACATGAAGCATCTAAAAACAATTAAAAAACAACCTAAGATAAATTTGACAGTCCTATTACAAAAATGATGTTTATTTTGTCAAAATATTTTTATATAAGAGATATATATTATAATTATAATAAGATATCCATTAAAAGCACGTAAAATTACCTTTTAGAAATATATATCTTTAGGCATAAATTTTTATTATTCTGATCTAATTTCAAGAAATCTGATATCTTGAATGTTAATAAGTTTATTTAATATAATATATATATAATTATATATATATCCTTAAATTAATCTATTAATTTTTTAATTAATTAAAATAAGTTAAATTTGTTTTATTTCAAAAATATTGATTTCCAAAAAATGTGTTCAGATATTTTTTAAAAGGGTTTTATTTACATTTATATTAAATTAGTAACCAAATAATTCTTATTATATACACATGTAAACCATGTTTATTTACATTCATTAACGTTATTCATTAGTTCCTTTTAATTTCATTGTGTAAAGTATAATTATATTCTAATAATATTAATAATATTACATTTTCTTTTGTAAAAACTATGCATTTTCTGTACCACATGCTATCAAAGGATCTCGGTTCTATGGGTAACATAAGAAAAACAGAAAGTTTCATATACCGAAATATAATCAATGTGATCGGTGTATAAAATTTTGAAATTGGTGTTTCATGTAAAGGAATAACTTATTTATTTTATATTAAAAAATATATATTTAATGTTTTGTGGGATGAAAAATATATAATAGATTTTATTAATTAAAAAATGTCAATAAATATTAGGTGGTGACATCCCAACACCATTCTCAATAGTTGAATGTTAAATAGGGAATTTTTTGGTCAAAAACGAACAATATAGTAAAATTAGGTGATCTTCCATAGTAACCAGGCTTACTAGGAACCCCAGCTAGCCAAGGGTTTCTAGCTAACTATCCTGAAACTCAATATTGATTCACTAGTTCATATCTCAACCACATGTTGTCTAGTAGCCCAAAGGGCCTTCCTAGGCCTTTGTGAAATCCCCAAACTTGTCAGTAAGAATATGAAAAACTAGTTGGTGTCACTACAATAATTCCAAGATGTTGGTTGGTTAGACAATATTAATTTCTTAAGATAAAATTATTTTAAATACATATAAAATGAATCAAAACACTAGAAAACCCAACTATGATATACTAAAACATTAATGAAATGTACAATTAAAAATATATATTCGTAGGGGTCTCCCAAATACATTAAAATATCATCCATGAGAAGTTTCTATGGAGAAAATTCTCAAATTGATAGGGACATTATATAAGAATATAAAACTCCCACTACCAATACATCTATAGGAATCATCAATTTTGCAAAAAAAATTAAAACATTTGGTACTATAATCATCCATTACACTTTCTCACTCTAGTACACAATCCATACTTGTCACTATAAAAAATTATTTCATTTGACTGATATTTTTTCATAATTGATTACATGTATAGGACAATACTCAAACAATCATTGTTGAAACCCATTGAAAAAATTATTTATTCCATTGTATCATGGTGGAAGATCCAAATTGTATGCCATTTTTTATAAGATCAATGATCTCAAATGGTCTTAAAAACCACGTAGTTTATGTACTTGGTTTACCCAATATTCAGTTATTAAATCAAGGTGACACACATAACAATACTTGAGGACGAATGATAAACTATAATGAACATCTCCTTAGGTTGGTATATGTTCTATTCCAACAATTAGTGGTAACTAACTGCTTCAACATCAGGTAAATCCAGTTAGATTTTTTTCCAATAGATGCCTCCTTGGCCATCATTGTAACACCCTAATATTTTATGAGATATATTATTTTAAACTTCTTTTATATGTTCAATTATACACTACACCAGGATTTTATTATGCTATATGAAACAACGTATTAGCTTTCAGTATACACAAAACTATTCTTGGCTTGTGTTACACACATTTTCATGTTCATTTTGGGGAATTATTCTAGGCAACATTAAGTAACGATTTTGTTTAATGTATAAATGAAATGAGTTTTGATTATGTTATACACAACACCAAACTTATCATTCACTACATGAAGCCCTGACTTGGCATGCATTACACGCAATCAAGACCTTCTTTAATAGCTTGTGTAGTACGCAATAATGAATTTCACTAAACGATATAATATTATAATATTATTATGAACTACACGTTATGAATATTAATACCAACTTTTTGAAATTTTATAAATTTTATCATTCTAAGTGGACCTCATTTTTGGAATCAGAATATAGAAATTATTCTAGGGTGAAATTTTGCTATTTTTCTGTAAACATTCAATTTTTGATGAATAGTGAAAACACTAGGATACTATTTAAATCCCCAATATTTATATAAATAATTATTTATATTATTTAAATTTATTGTTGGTCAAAATTGATACATAATACCTATATAAGTTCAATTTAATTCATTGTAGTCATTTTATAATAATTTTAGTCATATAAAAATTTTATTGAACTTTTCACAGTCTTTTACCCACCTCCTATGTGAGTTTGAAAATTTACAAAAAACTTAATTTTACCACTTCTGTGAGTGAAATTTCAAAATTCCGAGAGAATGGTTAACATCAAGGAGTAAAATGTGATTCAATATGATAATAATAATTTTTTGTGAATAGTAACGTTTTACTTTTATTTATCACGGTTAAAAGTAAATATGGTAATTAAGGGTAAAAAAGATATTATTATTACCCTAAAACATGTCCTAATTCTATTGGATAAGTTTAGTTCGTCCAAAAACAACCTTAGGGATAAAATATTAACCTTTAGGTCCATTTGGATTAGATTAGGATATTTATTATTATTTTAATTAAAGAAGATGTAAAATAGCTAAAATCAATGTTTAATGACTAAAACATTTTTAATATAGGGTTATACATACGATAAATTAGAATATAAATATTCATTAGAAAAATAAAAATATTTCCTACATAATGGTATTTTATTTATAATTTTTAGACATTATATAATTTAATTTATTTATGACACAATGGTGATGCAATAATTACCTAAATAATGAAATATTAAAATAATTTATATTATAAATACAAAAATAAATGTAATTTGAGACATTTTATGAATTCCACTATATTTATATGTTAATATGACATGTTTTTATTTATTTAAGAAATATTGTTTGAACTAATCATTCAGTTATGATTTTCCCAAAAATCAATTACCAAATATTGTCAAAATTGACATAAAATTATTTTTTAAACAAATATTATTTTATTAATTGTTATTTTATTCCTAAATACCTACTTTTCGGAAAAATGAATTAGATAGTGATATATATATGAATAATTAACCACTTTGGGTTCTTTTGTCTTGTTATAGTAAGTTTATTTAACATTTAGTGTAATAAAACAAAAAGACACTTTAAAAGTTAAATTATTTAACATAGAGTTAAATATATTATAAGGATACAATAGTAATCTTAAATTGTCTAAAATATATTGGTTGAGTGGATTTAGACCCATCCCCACCTTATCTTTGAAATAAATTAATTTTGAACTATTAAAAACGGAATATTACTTTATTATAAAATAATATGTTATGTTTTCCTAAGGTGCCCCTCTCCTCTCTTATAAAAAGGGCACCCCTTCCCTCTTCTCTTCACACCCTTTTGAGCCTTGAATCTCGACAAACCCATGACCATTTCTCTTCTCAACTTCCCTAGAAACATTCTGGAGGTTTTGGTCTTCTCAAAATACAAACTCTACTTCCTTAAGATGAAGCTTAAAGTAGGTTCGTCGAGGAAGAGGTAATCTCTTCTTCCGATTCTCTCAAGTTTCTTTCTTCTTCTACTTATTTTTATGTAGTTGTCTCATTATAATGTAATTACATTAGTATTACTTATATACTGATATGTTATTATAAATATTAAACAACCCTATTTCACCTTCTATCCATCTTACGAAAAATGAAATCACCGCACGTGCGTACATACGGAATAATGTCTCCACACCGTGGTGTAATTTATTTTCAACCACCACCTTACATGGATGGGTATAATAGTTAAAATCAATAAACATACATGATTATTGTAAATTGATATTGATTATGAAATATTATACATAAACTTTAATAAAATTCCACGCTCAAGGGAATGATATCATCGCTCGTGCGTATGTACGGACTACCATCTCCACGATGCGATGAGATTCATTCTCTATGTTAACCATTCAAGAATGAATATAAAGAATACATAATGAATAATAATGAAATATATGACATAATAATTATACTGGATTTATGTATATATATATATGTATGTCATCTACTTAATTCCATTCAATTCAATAAGGAAACGAAAACGTTGTTCATGTGTACGTACGACCTACTATCTCCATGAATGGTGTATTTCATTCCATTTATCAATATATCATATATATATATATGTATATTATGAATATATATTATATATAAATCATGTTTTACATTCTGTAATTTTTTAAATTCGGATATAATTAATAATATCAAGACTAAAAAGTCAAAACACATACAATAAATGAAAAGATTTTACCCAAATCGCTGCTTTTACATCAAATTTACAAAGGAACGAGTAATATAAAGTCATAAGTAAACCATATATGATATCATGACAATTAATATTATTATGTATTAAGCCAATGTCATTATTTAAATCATTATAAAGAGTTTTGGATACGTACGAAGCATATCAGACCTAAGGTAAGGGATAATTATTTCAATCTCGTTCTTATCCGAGACTGTTTATTCGTAAGTATTTACTGGGTTTTTTGTTATCATTCGTGTAGAAGTTTTCTAAAAGTGTTTTTATGTATGCTTAAATTCTTTTTTGCCCATTTTTTAATTTTACTAAATGGTATGTATAGAATCTATTTTTTACCATATGGGGTACTTTATGACTTTTCTGGAAAAATTACGAGTAGAATGTTTTTTAACTTCTATGGCATGAATGGATTTTTAATGTTTTATAAAGAATTATTTTCATAACGATTCCTCCAAATGATTTCAGGAATAGTTTAAAAAAAATATTTTTCTTTTAAAATTGCATGACGTTTTGTGGAAATAAAATGATTTTGAAGAAGAAATGATATTTTCCTCAAGAATTAATTCCATGTGTTTTATCAAAACCATTTTCCATATAAGATGAAATTATTTCATATGTGTATGATTAAATTTGAATGTGTCTGTGATTTACATGGTTTCACTTTTCTTATTATGAAATTATATCCATTTCTTTTATATGTACTATGTGATGATGGGATGATGTTTATGAAACACATTTTATTCGAAAGGTTATTATGAATGATGTGTGTTTGTTTTGTGGAACAAGTAAGAATGATTTAATTATGAGATGGGTGGGACCTATATCTCCCTCCAATTGATTGGGTAAAGATTTATATCTCATGAGATAGACATGGCTGGAACGGAAAGTTAAACCAGTTCAGTAATACAGGAATGGAATGAGGAGTGAACTTGATTCAGAAAGGGACTTTGTCCACTGAGATGGTCTTTGCAGCAATGCCTTGGCTACTATGGAAATCATAACATGTGCTTAATGGTTACCAAAATTACATGTTTTATTCCCATGCTATTTTAACATGATTAATGTTTTAGGATATATGTGTTATGAACTGCCATGTTTTATGTCATTGCTCAAGAATTTGATGTTTAAACATTATGTTCATGTTTTTAAGTTCTAATGTGTATGGTTTTTTTATATTTTTTCCATGCTTAACCTTACTGATAATTTTAGATCACCCTTTTTATGTTTTCTTTTCCCAAGGATATAAATAAAGGTTTTAGGTAAGAAAACAAAAGGGGAAGATCATTATGGGAGAGGTTTAAGATCATTCACCATGATTAGATGATTATGTTCTGAGTTTCCAAAGACACTAATCAATTACGGTCCTTGTTTTTTTGTTTTTTTATGTATTAAGTATTCTGCAAAAGTAAAGTAATGTATATGTACTACAAGATTTGGGTCTCTATAGTTGGTTTTAGAGGAATGGTTTAGTTAACCTTTGGAAACTAGGATGCAAAAACCTTAGTGAAATCCGTGGAGATATTTCTAAGGTATTTCTAGGGATATCCCTAAGGTTAAGTGTAACTACAGGTTATAGTCCTAGAGTTATGTTGACGATCGTGAATAAACTTGAGTGAACCTAAGGTGTCATGGATTAAAGAATGTGTGATAAGTCAGACATCCCATAAGTGACTTTTAATTAATATGTGGTTCCTCGTTATTTTAAATATTTCTTACACTATATTTTATGGTTTTAGTCAATGGAGGGAATGAGAAGGAATTTAGTTAACGTTTATTCCAATGGAAGAATTGGTGACTGTGATCAACAAAATTATGTAATTCCTAGAGGTAATGATATTATGATTATGCAGAATCCTTCATCATAATATATGATTAACATTGTGAACTTTGTTGGTATTCCTAAGTAATCAAATATGAGAAAGATAGAATTTTATGCATGGTCACATGGTGAGGAGCATAGAGAAAAGAAGATTGAGATTTTTAAAGAAGGGAAGAAGAACCATGAGGAATACTTTAAATAGAGGGGAAGAAGTTATCTGTGTGGAGAAAAGGGGAATATAGTGATAGACTGTTATGGAGTTCAATGACTTATTTGTGGAGAACATGGTCATTACCCAACTCAATGCCAAGACCTAAGAGGTTACTTCTAAATCAAAGAAGGTCTTACTCTATGAAAATCGTTGAATAGGGTGGATTGAAGTGATTATCTATTTGTATTCACGAATAATGTTGTTGAGGTACTTTTATGGTATATTGGAATATTTTTGTATTATTCTATTGTGGTTTTCAAAAAATTTATGGTACCAGTAACCATGAAAAGTGATTCAAATATTTTGGAAAGCAGATGACATGCGCATAATGAATGGATAAGCAGAAAATACTATGTTTTATAGTATTCATGAGCTCATGATTGTTATAAGGACTAAGTGATATCATGGTTTGATTATAGAGAATTTTTTTGATTTTTTTTGTGGAACGTGTTAACTTTTAACTGCATTCATGTTTTCACTACGGTTCAATGGGTATAAATTTTTCAAGAGAATACATGATTAAGGCCTTAGAATGTTTGGAATGTGACCAAAAAGACATATCATATGATATATTGGGATCAATGATGGTATTAACATGCTTGTTATATGAACTCTCTCGTAATCGTTTTCACAGTAATGTGAGACTGGATAACAGTATTTTTGATAAGCCTAAAGATTGGAATGGATTATCTTAGACATAAGTTAGTATTGATTAAGGCTAGAAATTTTTCAATATTATTGATTGAATGTTATAATAATGTATATTTAGAATATGGAAAACAATCAGGACGTGCGAAAACCCATAACGTCGTACAAGGCTGTGGGAATCGAACCCACAACCGAAGTGCGACGAGCCTTTATCTTCTACCACTGGCCTACAAGAAGTACCTAGATATAGAAACCAGTTTTATTATATTAAGCAGTATGATATATGAAGTATAAGTCCATTTTAGTAACCAAATATGATTAATCTCACTATAGATGGACTTATGTATATTTGATAACTTTTTCTAACCTTTTGATTGAGATAGATGGAATAACCCATCATTCTATCACCTGATCGACTAACACATCGTGAATGACAAATTCAACATTATTTATTTAATTAATTAAGTGGAAATTGTCCGAGGAATGACCAATGGTGAGATTGTACCAAAATTAAGTAACTATTTCTTCTAATTCTTATTTTTCAACTTTAGGTAAATGATTTTGAAAAACAAAAATGTTGTCATTGTTCCATTATATACGATGAATCAGATGGTACCTTAGATCATCACAAATTTATGGCTTTGTGATTATTGGATTTTTCATAGCCATGTTCTCTACCACTCTCCATCATAACATGATGGTTATATTTCTCTTCTAGATCCATATTTTCACTTATGATGTCCTACGTCAAAACCCAGTGATTAGTTAATTTGGGTAACTATTGCGTTTCATACTTTAGTTTTTAATGAGAAGTTTTGGAATTGATTTTTACAATGTGGTTTTATTTGAAAGAAACTATCATGTAATAAGCCATTTATAACCCCGACGAATTTTGAGGGTGAAATTTATTTTAAGGGGGGGTAAAATGTTACATCCTGAGATTTTATGAGATATATTATTTTTAACATCTTTGATGTGTTCTATTATACACTACATGAAGATTATCTTGTACTATATGCAACACCATATTATCTTGTAGTATACACAACACTATTCTTGGCTTGTGTTACTCACATTTTCAAGTTCGTTTTGTGGAAATTATTCTACGCATCATTAATTATAGATTTTGTTTAATGTATAAATGTAATAAGATTTGATTATGTTATACGCAACACCAAACAGAGCTTTCACTACAGACAGCCCTGTCTTGGCTTGCATTACACACAATCAAGACCTTCCTCAATAGAGTGTGTAACACGCAATACAGAGTTTCACTAAACGATATATTATTATAATATTATTATGGACAAGACGTTATGAATATGAATACCAACGTTCTGAAATTTTAAAAAATTTATCATTAAAAATTGACTTCATTTTTGGATTCAGAATATCGGAATTATCCTTGGGTGAAATTTTTTTATTTTTCTGAAAGCATTCAATTTTTGATGAATAGTGAAAAGATTAGGTTACTATTTGAAAACCGACTATTTATATAAATAATTATTTATTTTATTTAGATTAATTTTAGGTTAAAATTGATACATAATATCTATATAAGTTCAATGTAATTCATTGGAGTCATTTTATAATAATTCTAGTCATATAATATTTTATTGAACTTTTCACCGTCTTTTACCCACCTCTAAGGACAGTTTGATAAATTTACAGAAAATATAATTTTATCACTTCTATGAGTGGAATTTCAAATATCCGAGAGACACAGTTAACATCAAGGAGTAAAATGTGGTTCTATATGAAAAAAATAATATTCGTTGAATAGTAATTTTTTACTTTTATTTACCACGGTTAAAAGTAAATATGGTAATTAAGGTTAAAAATGATATTATTATTACATTAACACATGTCCTTATACTATTGGATAAGTGTAGTTAGTCCAAAATAATCATTAGGGATACAATATTACCCTTTAGGTCCATTTTGATTAGATTAGGACATTTATTATTATTTTATTTAAATAAGAAGTAAAATAGTTAAAATCAAAGTTTAATAAATAAAGAATTTTTAAAATAGGGTTATACATAAGCTAAATTCGACTATAAATATTCACTAGAAAGATAAAATGATTTACTATCTAATGGTATTTTATTTATAATTTTTAGACATTATATAATTTAATTTATTAATGACAAAATGGTGATGCAGTAATTACCTAAATAATGAAATATTAAAATAATTGATATTATAAATAAAACAATAAATGAAATTTGAGACTTTTTATGAATTATACTAATTTTATATGTTTATATGACATGTTATTATTTATTTAAGTATCTCTTTTCGAAGTAATCATTCTTTTATGATTTTCACAAAAATCAATTACCAAATAGTGTCAAAATTGACATAAAATGGTTATTAAAACAAATATTATATTATTAATTGATATTTTATTCCTAAAAATATAAATTTCGGCCAAATTACTTAGATAAGAATATATATATATTCATAATTAACCACTTGGGGTTCGTTTGGCTTGTTATAGTTTGTTGATTAACCATATAGTGTATGATAACTAAAAGACACGGTAAAAGTTAAATTACTTCTCTTATTGTTAAATCTAAATGATATGGATAAAATATTAACCAAAATTGTCTAAAATATATTTGATAAGAGGATTACCACCCATACCCACCTTATATTATAAATAAATCAATTTGGAGCTATTAAAAACCGAATATTACTTTATTACAAAATAATATTTTAGGATTTCCTAAGGTGCCCCTCTCCTCCCTTATAAAAAGGGCACCCCTTCCCTCTTCTCTACACACACTTTTGAGCCTTGAAGCTCGTCCAAACCCTGAAAATTTCTCTTCTCCACTTCCCTAGAAACAGTTTTGAGGTTCTGTTCTTCTCAAATGACAAACTATACTTTCATAAGTGAATGTTTAAAGAGGTTCGTCGAGGAAGAGGTAATCTCTTCTTCTGATTCTCTCAAGTTTCTTTCTTCTTCTACTTCTACTTCTTTATTTTTACCATTATAAATTAATAAAATTTGTATTAATTATATACTGATATGTTATTATAAATTGGAAACAACCCTATTTCACCTTCTATCCATCCTACGGAAAATGAAATCATTGCGCGTCTGTAAGTACGGAATACCATCTCTATGCTGTGGTGTAATATGTTTTCTACCACCACCTTGGATGGTTATAATGGTGTACATAAATAACCACATATGATTATTGAAATGTTATATTGATTCTGAAATATTATATATACACTTAAATACAATTCCATGATCTTGGGAATGATATCATCGCTCATGCGTACGTATGGACTACCGTATCCACGACGCGATGACATTCATTCTCCATGTTAACAGTTCAAAAATGATTATAAAGTATACATAAGGAATAATAATGAAATATATGACATAATAATGATACTGGATTTATGTATGTATATATATATATGTATTTCATCTACTTAATTTCATTCAATTCAATAAAGAATCAAAAACAACGTTCATGCGTACGTACGGCATAACGTCTCCATGAAAGGTTTATTTCATTAAATTTATCGATCTATCATATATATATATATGTATATGCTGAATATATATTATATATAAGTAATTTTTTACATTCTTTAATTATGTAAATCAAGATATAAGTAATAACATCCAGAACAACAAGTCGAAACACGTATAATAAATGAAATGATTTTACGCAAATCCCTGCTTTTACATCGAATTTACAAATGAACAAGTAATATAAAGTCATAAGTAAACCATATATGATATCATAACAATGAATATGATTCTGTATTATATCAATGAAATTATTTAAATCATTATACAGGAGTTTCGGATATGTACAAATCATATCGTACCTAAGGTATTGGATAATTATTCCAATCTCATTCTTATCCGAGATTGTTTATTCATAAGTATTTACTGGGGTTATTGTTATCATCCATGTCCATGTTTTCTAATATTTTTTTATGTATGTTTAATGTCCTTTTAGCCATTATTTAATTTTACTACATGGTATGTATGGAATCTTTTTTTTACCATATGAGGCACTTTTTGACTTTTCTGGAAACAGTATGATAAAAATGTTTTTTAACTTATACGATATGAAAGGATTTTTACGGTTTTATAATTCCTTATTTTCATGAAGATTATTTCAAAAGATTTCATGTCTATTTTCCAAAAATATTTTTCTTTTAAAATTGTTGGACGTTTTGGGAATACATATTGATTTTGAAGAAGAAATTATATTTTCCTCAAGAATTTATTTCAAGTGTTTTATCAAAACCATTTTCCATATAAGATGACATTATTTCATATGTTTGTGTTTCAAGTATAATGTTTCTATTATTTACATGGTTTCAATTTTTTATTATGAAATTATATCCATTTATTTTAAATGTATTACGTGATGATGGGATGATGTTTATGAAACCCATTTTATTCATTGGGTTATTATGAATTATGTATGTTTATTTTGTGGCACAAGTAAGAATGATTTCATTATGAGATGGGTGGGACCAATATCTCCCTTCAATTCATTAGGTAAAGATTAAAATATCATGACATTGACATGGTTGGAATGTTAAGATAAACTGGTTCAGTAATGCAAGACTGGAACGAGGAGTGAACACGATTCCGAAAGGGACTTTTTCCACTAAGAAGGTCATAGCAGTAATGCATTGGCTACTATGGAAATCATAACATGTGCTTAATGGTTTCCCAATTACATTTTTTATTCCCATGCCATTTTCTCATGATTAATGTTTCATTATGATCTATGTCTTATAAACTTCCATGTTTTATGTCATTGCTAAAAAATTTGATGTTTAAACATTATGTTCATGTTTTGAAGTTCAAATTCGTATGGTTTGTTTTATTTTTTCCATTCTTACCCTTAATGAGAATTTGAGATCACCCTATTTATGTTTTCTTTTCCCCATGATATAATGAAATGTTTTATGTATGAAAACAATAGGGGAAGATCTCTATGGGATATGTTAATGATCTTTCACCACAATTAGAAGATTATGTTCCGAGTTTCCAAAGACACTAAACTATTACAGTACTTGTGTTTTTGTTTTTATTATGTATTATGTATTCCTCAAAAGTAAATTAATGTCTATGTAATTCATGCTTTGGGTCTCTACAATCATCAATCATAATATTAAAATAATTATATACCATAATATTTCTCATATAGGTCCATATAAATGGAAGGCTATTAATTGTATTGGTATGAAAACACTTCTATGGAAAAATTATCATCCCATTATATAATAACATCTTGGATACATTCTTGATGAATATTATCTGATAACTAGATTTTCCACTCTCTCTTCATATTGGTTAGTGTATGATACACCATTCTATGCTTCTACATAGTCCCCATAACCTTCTTCAATCCTTTATAAAATAATTTCATTAAATTTTAATAACTTTCAAACAAAATAATCATTATAAAACAATATAGTAACACTATCTGTCAAACATAGTGTTTTCACAACTCATATCTGGAGTTATTATCTTGGATTGGAATGAATGTTTCCACCTCTTTTAACCAATCGAACAAAATCCAGATGACCTATTTCTCTATCATGGTCCTGTGAAACAACATAACAATTTACATCATCCCCTAACACTATTTCCACATTATCATGGATGATATTAAAAATCACCTGGTTACATATGCTTCACATTATTTTTCATATCGATAATACCTTGAGAGACTATATTATCAATGCAATTCATCATTTCTAGCCACATGAACCATCATATGATATCCAAAAAACATATTCATCAATCATTAGAGCACATCCCACTATGAACCAATAATTTCCCCAATAAGATATAACATCATGGTAGCATGAATAATTACTCTTCCATAAATTTTTATAGTTTCATACAAATGTATAAACAAAACTAAAAAAGGGAAATTCCCCACCAACAGTTCCCACATCACAAAGGACTCAGAATTCAACTCTTTTATGGATATAACATGGTCCACCAAGGCTGTTGTGATAACTAAGGTGTAACATTCCATCACCCCATGATCATCAAATAAATCCCAAAACTATTAAATGAGAAAGATCTACATAATCATTCATCATCAAATGATAACCAAAAATGCTCTTATGTTTTACTATTATGACCGCCTTAGTGAAATTTTCGATTTCCATTTGGATATGTTAATACAAAGTAATTAATATACATATAATAAAAACAATTCCTCTTTATTAGATAAATACTGAAATGAAAGAAGACATAAATGAATCATTTATGGTATTTATAGATATTAATCCTTTCAATGATGTGATAATGTCACAAAAATATTTCGTAATGGACCATGGCTATTAGCTGCAAGATATGAATTCGGTATTTCTTATCATGAAGACATAATTGAAGAGATCTATAAGTTTATATATTATATATCTAAATAAAATAATCTCCCAGATAATTACAAGATTAATCAATGAAAATTTTATATCCAATCGATGGATAAGAAAAAATAAATGTTATATCCGATTTTAATATCTATTTAGTCTCAAGGTATGCATATTTAGACTATTAAATTAAGTAAAAATTCACTAATTTTTTTTAATCCTAATAAATGTTTATATAAATAATTGTTATTTTTTATTAAAAATCAATAATATTATTCCAAATCATGGATCTTCATATATGAAACATGATTTTACACTTTTCCCAGTACATAACAATAATTACCTTCTATAGATAACATATGATTCCAACCATATAAATCACATGAACAAGTAATCATTCCACATTACACATGATGTTAAACTGAAAAATTTGAATCAATAAAATTCATTCAATGTATACTCATAACAATCAAAATGTACTAGACTTTATCCCTAGGTTCAATGAGTATATTATGATATAATAAATGAATACATTTACCGTGGCATCCTAATATTGATGAAATTTCGAAATCATGAGAAACATGAACACTGATGGAGAATTTTTAATCTTTATGTGATTGAAAATAACCTTATATTGTCAATATATACTTAGGAAAATTATATATGGTTCATCTATTTCCTCACCCGAAGGCTAATGGAATCTTGATCACATGACAATCTTGGAGAACCACTGGGATATCATCAACTTATCAAACAAGTCATTAATTCATTAAAATATGGACCTTTTCATCACCATGACCAAGTTTGGGTTCCTAAAATTCACTCATAGAACAACTATTTTATCCTCATTCATAGGGAAAAAATAGGAGCACCCCAACTAAAAATTCCTGTTCTGAAAAAACCATCCACATTGAAATGCACAGGTTACATAATGAGATACATCAATAATGTTGTTTTCATGGGTTATGGATGGATTGATATAGGACATGACCCTGGAATGAGTTCAATATCCAATTAAATTCTTCTTTTACAAAAAACTACTATTAAATAATTTAGGTATAACTCATTAGAGTTTTCTAGAAATATAGGAAAATATGAGGGAGATATTCTCTAATCTGTTGTAAGAACCATACGCAAAACCTGTGTTAGAGTACTTCCAATCTATCTCATGTATAGTGGTATTAATATTTTCCCATAATACTATTGAAATTTCAAAATCAATCTTCTCCCATTGGAAATAGAAATGTATAATCATCTCTGATAAGAGTATATATATTTAATATTACTAGTCAAATAGCCCAAGATGATGATCACTTCAAAGCTATTATTTTATAATATCATAAGGTACTGAAAATTAATACAACTAAAAACTATAATTGAAATTTATATAAATATTTGGAGAGGTTCTATGTTCTTCCTTAATATTGATTCAAGATAAATACTATCAAAATATATTAATTCTAAAAATCTATCACAATAATTATTAAGTAGATATAAAATAATGGAAGGTTAATTAATCAAAAAAATTGTTAGAATAATTGTGGTAATTGTTGAAATAACAATAACTATATAGGTTCAATCTCCAATAACATCTAGATCTTGGCCTATGGTATACACTCTTCCTACTTTACTCCCATGACTATGTACCCATAAACATTTGTTCAACAGATTCCCTAAAGCCAATAAAATCCAGTACTATTGTTGATGACCCTTGTCATTATCATAACTCCAAAGCCAAATCTATGTGAAACCTCTACATAAATACTTCATTAGTTTCGTAAATAGAAATTATGGATATTCCATATCATGGAAAATCTATTACACATATTTTTTTTATGGACAAATCTTGTGATAGTGTCTTCGCGACTCAAAAATAAATCATAGAGTTGAACATCCATCAAAAGAGGGTGATGAAGAAATAATTTTCTATAAGGAAAACCTAATTCCATATTTCCAAACCATCAGAATATTATTATTTGTATTACTAATAAATTCACCAAATACAACACATTTATCCTTGATCATTCAATATACCAATAGATTAAAGAAGTCATTCAAATCTCTACTCGTTGATATTCAACTATATCTTTAATTAATTGTGTAAAACCTCAAGATACATCAATTGGGAAATGAAATTTAATTGAAACCTCATATCAGTTTTATACCCTACCTCTTTCAATTCGGCCTTATGGTCCTCATTCCATATGAATAGTGGAGTGATGTGAACAAACACTAGGAATGGATCACAATATGAATACACTAACAACATTCTGTATTAAATATCCATATATATCTAACATCAATTATACATAAATATATATATATGATAAAATGTAATGAAAAATTCCATAACTATCTGCAATGAATGAACTACACATATACCCCTCCTAGATCATGATTCCCTAACATGTCCATATAGATCCATTAAGCATGAAATAATCATTAATAACCAATGAAAACAATAGGGTCCCGATTATATGGAGCATTCATCTGTTAATATGGATCCGATCCTATATATTTATGTGTCCTCTAGTACATAAGAATAATAAGGTATTCAAGTGATAATAATCCCCTTCATAATTAACCATTTTCATGAGGTCCTCTGACTTATATAGACACTATATGGTTACCTCCATGAAAAAGAGGTTATAGTTTCAGTACCAATGTATTTTTTGAAGGAGAATTCTCTACTACATATCAGTCCTTTTTTTAGGACTAGAACATGGCCCCATGAGGAGGGACTCAGACATAATGTTTCGGTAGACCAAATTAGGCCTATCATATGTGCCATTATCTTTGATTTCAGTTGAATATTTAGATACCTCTAGAACATACCATTTAATGTTAGGTGGATTATATGAAAACACAATGGATATAAAATACATGAACTATACTAGTAGGCTAAAAACATAAACAAGGAAAAACGTTTTTATCACTACCTATGGAATTTCCCATGTAACTCATAACATTTATTTTTTCCTATTCTTATACATATAATTAAAAAAATGTTTAATTAAATTAATAAAACTGTGTGTAAATGTTTACCAAAAAATAATAAATCATATATTCTTAATTCTAATTAATTAAGTGAATTATTAGGTATTACATAAAATTAAATTAATGACATTTGATACTATGTTACAAGTCTTGATACATGAATTAATCCAAATCCCATTAATATTAACAACACGAAAAAATAAAATATTATAATGAAACAAGAGTATCAAATTTGGTAAAAGTAATTTTTACAATGATAACTCAGAGGTCTATTACATGAGAGTTCCCCAGAAACAGAAATTATTACCATCCTGATATTCCTCAAATATTTCTCATTACTATCTACCCCCCACCCAAAATCAATCATAAATGAAAAGGATCAATGCCCATTGATACCACATTGTAATTCTATGACCTAGATTGCATGGTCTAGAATGATGTTCCAAATTCCCTCATGCACACATCCGCATATGTAAGATGAAACATACTAGAGTTGAGGGTATTAATGATGTCATGTGGAGACTATACCCTCATAAATAGTACACATACTAAAAAATCATATAACTATATAAATAAAAGACACAGAATAATAAAACAAAAAATAATACAATATCATCTTGTTATAATAGGTGGAATAAATTTAAAACATTATATAAAAATATCCTAATGATCTAGGTCAATCAATGTATTCTAAATGATAAAATAAACTAAAAACTACAACACTAATTTGAATTCCATCCAACAATCACCTCTATTATTAAAGAACCAACTAATCAATCACTGACATAGGGCCCATTTTAATGGCTAGATCTATGAAAATTATATTACGTGTGCACTATGGTCGATTTAAAATATCCATGAATGAATCTTTCCTGAACACCAATGATACCCTTTTAGATTCACCACCAATGGTGGATATAGATCCATTAAAGGGTATAGTTGAAATTTTATAGATTAGATTTCATTTTGGTGAGTACATTTCAATCCATTACTAATATTCTAATGAGCGTATATGAATATAAATAGTTAAATAATAGGGTTATCTTATAGAAATTATAAAATAATGACAATGGATCCCTGAAATGATTATGTTCAAGAGGAACATAATAGAAAAATTGAAAGTTTTCCCTTAAGGATGTGGATATCTTGGCACCACTAATAAGTTGAATTATTGGTAGCTCTATGAAGAAGATAATGAATCCTCCTAAATAATTGGCTGAATGATGGAACTTAGGTTCTTTCTCGACTATTACCTCCTCCAGTGATATTTTGGTGGAACTAGAATGTAAATACAAAGGAACACTAGAAACACTATTCTATGAATCCTCAATCATGATCACATAAAATTAGATGAGTTATTGAAATTATTTATTATCATATATTGTCAAAAACTATTAAGAATAATGTTATAGAGTATTAGAAATTAAAAATTAACAAACAACCCCTAATATTTTAAAAATAAAAAAACATTTCCCCATACTAAAAGTAACTTCTTAATCTATAACATTTCTTCATGACCACACACAATGTTTTTATGCAAAATATTCATGAAACATAAAAAATATATTATATTCATTTAGTAGTGAGAAAAAAGGATACATTTGATGGTGTGAGATAAAACACTGCAAAAAAATAATCATAATTGATAGTAATGAAGATCATAAGTGATAATAAGAGAAAATTATTGGTGTCATAGTGTTAGAAAAGAAATTTATTATGAAACATAAAATTATTACACAATAACATAGTAATCAGGATTATATAGCCCTAGAGAGTGGAATTTTAAAAAATAAAACAATATTAAATGATCTTGTAATTTTATGATTAAGGTAATAATGTAAATAACTACATTGTTAACAAATGTAAACATTCATTATAATGGTCATCCTCATATAATAAAAAAATTCTCAATATTGATTAGGTCCACCACCTAACACTATGTATTACATATCATGATATATACAGTATTACCCAATGTAATGGGGGCAGTAAAATTTTTTGAGAAACTTTTAAATTATATTATGTATGTATATATATTAATTCTTTATATAAAAAGTTCATAATCTCAAAAAAACTATCATTAATCAGAGAAAAGATTGATTTCATGATTATTTCAACACATAAAAAATTATAACCCATCTAAGGGTATATGTTGAATGGTTATAAAAGTAAATATCACAATTTATGAAGTAAAACATTGAAGGATGTTATCATAAATATAAAACATCCTTGAAAAAAGAATTATTAATTAAATAATAATAAGGGATAGAAATATGTAGTTGATTGATACCATTAGTTTAATTCCTCAAATATAAAAATTTAATATTGTAAATAATAGGATACATATAAAATAATACAAACCATGAATGATATAACATTAAATATAATATTGAATAAAAATAAATATAAAATAATCATTAAAGGGAAATATAGAATTTATATAAATACACCAAAAAAACTAAATTTGTGTGTATGATAATAAATATATCACTAGGGTGTGAAAAATGTGGCAAGAAAACATACAAGTAACTACATCATTGAGTTAAGAATCATTTGATGAAGTAGTTATAATGAATAATTTAAAAACCACCAAAATAAATGATGAAATTCAATACCAAGTACTCATTTAGTTGAATAAATTATACTTGGAACAATATAGTAAAATAATATTTTTTACTCAAAGGAATAAAATTCAGTTTTCACAGACCTTTCCTTATTACTTTTTAGTTTTTCGCATGAACGTATCTTCTTTAATAAAAAAACTAAGATTATTTTGATACAAATTTAAAAAACTAATTGTAGAATATTTAATTTCTTATGGGCCATTTATTATTATACATTATCTATTTATTATATAGTTGTTTGTTTAAATTTAATATAATATATATTTGGAGTTATCTTATTTAATTAATTTTACTAATTGATGATTGTTTTTTAGCAATCTGATAAATAAATAATTTAAAAATTCTAGAACCATAAAAAATGATTATTTTTTTTAAATAAAGGTAATATGTGTATTTATATTCCCATATCCATATATGATATTGGTTTATAAAATAATTCATATAGGTTGTTAAACATTCACAAACCTGAACATGCAATATCACGATTTGGGATTATGTTTAAGTAATTTTATAATATCATAATTAAAAAATTATGACATTATTTAAAATATTTAATTTTACTGAACATTATTTTATATGGTTTTCATAGTTAATAAAAATTCATGTTGTTATTCTACGTTGTATGTAATGTTTGTAGCCTACAGGAAATGAATTCCTCTAAGGCCTATGGGCCATGTTATACTTACGCCTATGGGACCTGTAAGGGTTCCACCTCACCCCTTGAAATGTGGATTATCAAAATCAATAATAAAATGAAGGTCTCCGGGCCATTGGATGGATGAAATTAAAAATTTTCCTCTATCTAAAAATATTTGAAAAATTACAAATAATAATGATAAAAATATCAGAATAATATAATGATTAATGTAATTTAATTATGGTATATATTTGGAATGAAATTTAAAGAGTAATTTCTACTCAAATTTGTTCCGTGAACTATCTCAAAAAATTATAAAGTGAAATGAATAAAGTTGGATAACTAATTAAGAACAAAGGGATGTGAAAATGTGTGAGGCGTCTAGGAGGAGAGAATTTAAAAATAATTTATAAGTAAATCAAATGAGTGGGTGTTCTATGTATGGGTGGAGGGGTCCAATATTATAATTATAGAAAATGTCAGTTTTGTGAATACCCTATTACTTTTCATTTATATCATTGTTTAAATGATTCAAAAATAATCCAGAAATAAATATGATGTATTTATGGGTTATATTGGGTTGATAATTAATAAAAAACTAATCCCAACACATTTTTTCATCATTAACGAAGTTATTTTTTATATTTTTTATTTTAAAATTTTCTTTTTTTAATAATATATCTTGTATTTACCATTGTGACTTATGTTTTACTAAAAAATTAAATAATCCCTAATAAAAATTATTTTTTTATGAATCTAAATTTATTATCTATTTAATATAATTTATTGTATAAATTATCAATAATTATTTTTTAAATTAAAAAAGATCTTTATAAAAAAACTTTTGTAAAAAATGGACTTTTAAAAATTAAGTCTTCAGTATCATATTTATAATTAATTAAAATTTTAATGGCAGATAATGAAATTAAATATTTGAATAAAAATAGAAATGATGTCAAATTTATGAAAATATTAATCTAATTATTTAGATAATATTTATATAATATTATTAAAACAAATAATTTAAAACAACTAGTTTAGGATTACCATGGTCATAAAATTCAATCAATTTATCCATATATTTAATGGACAAAATTATTTAACCTATTATAAAATATTATATTATTTATTAGATATATAAAATTCATTATTTATAATTAATTTCTATAAGTGTTGAAAATTAATTTTTCCATAATGGAAAATAAATTAGTTTCTACATTATAGTATTACTTAATTTTAAAAAAGGAAATAAATATTTTTAGTTAATATATATATATAATAATTTATATATTGTACTTATTAATAAATATATAATATATGAAAATGTTTCAAAAATAATTATGTAATTATACCTAAAGATAGATTCACTAATGTGGTGGTTTGTACTATAATGTTATTATTTTTCTATCGCATAAAAACCTAAACTTTTTAAAAAATCTAATAAATCCATAATATGATATTTTTTACAATATTAATTCAGGAATAAAATTTATTTCCTTCAAATTTACATTCTAATTTTCTTAATCTATCACATAAATAAACAATATAATATAAAATGGTTTTATTGAAATTATAAGACTTATCCATTTAATATAAATATTAAATACGAGAGAAAAATAAATCTGACAATTAACATCATAAATTAATATTTATAAATTTCTGTCATCATATTTTATAGTGCCATATCAACTAATGATTATATTAAAAGATATAAGAAATAACTATTTTATGGTAGTTTTCATGTATATTGGTTCCAAAAACATAGATCTCATGAAAATATCAATTTGAATGAACTTCCATTGCATATCATTTCACATCTACAATAATTCTTCAAGAATTGATTAGGATAGGGATTGAGAAAACACTAAAATATAAATTTTTTAGGATAGAAAAATTATCATCATATGGATGACATTAGCAGATTAACGGAATTTCATTCTGTAAGAGATTTTAATATATGGTTTCGTCCATTTATATGATATAATATAATGTCTATATTACTATGATCTAATATTATTTTATCTGATAACATTTTTTTAGTTTAGTGATGGATGTAAAATATATTTATTAAAAAATATTTATTTAATTAAAATAATTATTGAAATATTAGGCCATTACATCCCCCTCCATAAATAAATTACATACATAAAATTTTAAAACTCATAGGATGGGGTTAATATCCATTGGGAGTTCTTAATTAACCATACACTAATAATTGATTTTGGATCGATTTATTATATTATTTTCTATTTCGCCAAATTCAATTTCATATAAGCCTTTTGAGAAACCTATATATGATTACAAATAGTATCCTAATAAAATTTATCATTTATAATATTTGAAGAGGATCCCTTTACAATAGATATTATAATCATACCAAATTTTTTAATTTATAAATCAAAATATAATATTATAAATAATACATGTTATAATATATAACTAAAGATAGTTTGAAAAACAACTTCTAGTTCAACTGAATTTATTAATTTAGCTTTCCCATATTCTTGTGGTCAAAGAATATGATGGGTCTAATATTTCAGGTTCCTCTCAGAAATAAGGAAACTATTTTAATAGTTTTATTTCTTTGTAATTTTGATGTAAAATACATTTTTATCTTATTTTATTCATGAACACATTCTTTTTTAATGGAAATCATCTCTATAAATATAGCATATACCCATAACAAAAATCCAGTTTCCCTTGGATTCAACCAATATTTCTATAAAATATGTAATGAAGTAATATTTCATTAATTAACATAGTAAAATGAACATACATGGGACTAAAAAAATCCCCTATATGGTGTGTATGTTAATTATACTACATTGACTATATTAATAAAATTATATGATAGTTGTTCTGGATCAATCATATGGGTTTTCACTCCAACTCAAATTCTAACAGGATGTTGGATGAGGTAATATCAAAATTATCCTTTGAATCATTGGTTCCTTATACATACAACTATTATGAATAAAAAAGAAGATAGTCATTATTTTCAATTGTTAACATTATAATATTATTGCAAAAAAAAATTCTGTAAATTTAAACTCATGACTTCATATTTTATAAGAGTTTCATGTTTTACAAATAATATTTATGTTAATATTATATCATTCATAGTCAAGCCTATATCATTATTGATTTAAAATATCTTACCTTAAGATTATTTTTATCATATTTATTAACATTATACATTAAAATGAAGTGGTAATTAAGTTTTCATAATTGTTTTTATTGAGAATATGAAAAAAAATCATATCCATAAAGAGTGCATATCCGAAGATGTAGTTATTCCTTTTAATCATGTACTATATAAATATCTAGTTAATACCAAATACACACTTTTCTGGATTATTTTCAATAGGTATACATGTGTTAGATCATATATCTACAACTACAGTCAAAATTAGGATGTCATTTATATGAAAACTAAAAACCAAAAACATGAAAAAATTATAGAATGATAACATATAAATAGACATATCCCTAGTTTATTCACTATTTTTCACTCACTCCAATCCATAATATATAAAATATCTCCTTAAAAAACCATATGTTTTGTTTATGCCTTTAAAATCATTATCAATATTATTTTATCAACTGCTAAATTATACTCATGTAACATACAAACATGAAATGGTATCTAAAAGCATATTTAATGTAAACTATGATTCCATAAATATGTGACAAAAAATAAAATTACTTAAAAAATATATTTAATTACAACCTATAACAAATATATATTAAATTAAAATTATGTATGAATATAAACCAAAACATTAAATAACCATACACAAGTATTTTTAAAAAAAAACAATGTTTCTAACTATATAAGTATCTTTTATAATATTTATTTATTTATCAAGATATCTAAAACTAATTATAAAACAATTCTTCTATATATAACATATTTATTTCACTTTTTCATTACCTATGTAAAAGGAATAATAAATAGGTGTGAGTTCAATAAATTAATTAGGGTAATCGTAATATATAACAATGAATAATCATAAGTGTTCAAAAGGTAAAAATATTTGTATGAGAATATATGTATGGAACATGAAAATGAAATATATACATTATACATAATAATAGATGAATAATGAGTTAATAATAATTTTTTCTATTTTACATAATGTTCCTGATATCAAAGGATATGTTCATCCTAAAAATGTGACATTAACCTTATGCATTCCTCCATTCACATAAGTAAATGTCCAAATCAAATACCATCATCACATTGTGGAAACAGTATCATCATCGATTAGTGTAAATCTATGATTCCATTCATAAAATATCAAAAGATACAATTTATTTACCATTTAATTTGACTGGGTATTGATGGCTACCATATCTCCCAGCATCCCCACCCCACTCCAAAATCTTCCAAGGATTCATCCTTTAATACTCTTTCGGAGGTCAGTGGTGCACCTGAGCATCATTTATCTTCCTTTTTTCCTTGTTCCCCTCTTTTTTACTCACCCTTACTTCTTCAATCCTCATCAATATATCCTCTTAATGGGATCTTCCACCTTTTCTATTTATCATCTCGTCTGTGCCAATATCACTTCTTCTTAGCTTTCGTCTTCTGTAGTGGCCACTACATACACTTAGGTTCTTATGATGTGGTTTGTTTGTCATAATTTTCATTAATAGGTGGTTCTTGGGCCATATCAACGATTTTTTCTATCAAAGCTTATGGTTGCTCATCCTCAGCTCAAATATTCAAACCCTCTGTGGCACTCTAGGTTGGTGATGATGCGGTGGGAAAATTTTGGTTTTGGGATTTTAGGATTGGAAGTCAATGGTTTCCAGGAAATTACCAAGTTATTACACCTCCATTTTTTACATCTTCATTGATTATATGGTCAAATACATTAGATTTATTTCCCTTATATGAACCCTTGTTCGGATGCGCATCTCTATTGGGAAATTATAATGGTGGTAATGATGGGTTTTCAGTATGTGGATATGAGCTGTTGTCGGTTTTCATGGCCTATAATGTTGGTTTTCCTCATTCCATTGATGATCTTTTGTAGGGTTTCAACGTTGAGGATGATTTTTATTGGTGTTGGGTGGTTCTTGGATATGGTTGCAGCTGTCATGTAGTTTTTCCTATTTTTTGAGCTCTTTTGTTTTTTGGTGGTCCTTGGATCACTGTGGGATGACAACAACATGGTTGTATGATTTTTGGTGGAATCCATGGGCTATGACGTTCTATGGTGGGTGTGGTGGTTGATTTATGACATTGACTATGATTATAGTCTGTGATGATGATAGGAAGATCATTATGTTAGTGGAAGGAAACATGACTCAGGCTAGGTGGATCTGGTTCTTGAACTTCCTATGTGTCTGGATATGTTTTGAATTTTGAACTGTGAATTTTGGTTTCATGTTTTGGCTCCCACTCATCCATAATGGGGGTGTATAAAATCAAATAGAAATAGTCTTTCAATTTGAGATTACTAATTGAATAATATGGATATTTAATTTCTTAACCACCTAACAAAACATAATTTGTACATGAATAAGTGTTATATATAGAAATTATTCATAACTTTTTTAATGACCTACTATTATTGAAAAAATGGGCTTCATGATCATTTAAACAATCACGACCAAAAAATATATAGGAATGTTGTGGAATTTTAAAAAATAATAAATCTATATCTAATAGAAAAAACATAAAATGATGCTTCCAAATATATATTTATATATTTATAAACATATAAAAATAATTCCTTAAATGTTACTACATAAAAGATTCAAAAAAATCATATAATTTCACGAGTTTAATTAAACAAAAAATAATTTAGTACATAGTAAATATGATTATTAATCACGAAATATAACAACAATGAGAAAAATTACTTTTGACAATTAAAAGTGAAATTTAAAAAAATTAATTAAGTGATTTTTTGTTAATCACTTTTATCATTTCTATAAATGTCAGTTTGTGTATAATTTTTAAAATAAATTTCCCAAAAATATAAATTAAACTGTTTATAATCATAAATAATAAAAAGAAACATATATAATATATATATTAATGTGACATAATTAATTATATATATTATCTTTAGAGTGGATGATAAGGAATTGAATTTTAAGTAGATAAAACCCAATTTTTTACTCCTCAACTAAAAACCACATCATGTGCATGAAAAAAATATCCTTTTGAAGTAGCGCATTTATAAGTATAAATAGAATAAAAAATATATTTATATTCAAAATATTATGTTACAAAATTTTAGGGATGGTTAATAAATGGATTGTAATGATAAACCACTATTTATGCGGATGATAATTATACATATAAATAAAACCTAATAAATAAAAATTAAATTTATCAATATGATTGATTATGAATAAAATTTATTTTCAATTTTATAAATAAGAAATATAATATCAAATATAATATTAATCTCAAGGATAAAAATAATTTCTCATGAATTTTTGCTATGTTAAGAATGAATTGTATTTTAGGTATGATATCATTCAAAATCTACATCATGGAAGATCACTAATGGTAGTGAATAAATCATAAAAATAATAATTTATGATATTATAATTATATAATTTGTACTTACACCATAAAATATTATATTCATCCAGAATTTTTAATCATTCCAAAATGAAGGGTGATAAAGATGAAAATTATTATAGATTATTACAATTTTTAGATAAGGCCCAGTAAGAGAATCAATATGGTAAAATTCAATGAATATTAAGTAATATAAGAGACACATGAATTGCAAATATTAGATGGTTTTATATACACAATTTAAAATACAGTATGGAAATAAGAAATACATTTTATCAGGGTGAAGATTGAGTCATGAAAAATTACATGTAACATAATAATTTTGAAAATCATCTTTTGATAAATATGTTACATTGAATAATTATAAAAAAAATTACTATATAATTAAATTTCTTTATTTGTAATAATAAATAAATCATCGAATATTATAGTTTAATATGAAAGTTGTTAAATCAATGTATGGAAATTTAGTTAGGAAAAATTCTTACATTTTTTCAGATTCTTTCTATGCATATCTGTAACACCCTAAATAATCAAAAAATTTATATTAAATATTTTTTCATGAAAATTATTCTTATATATTTTTATTTATATAAAATTTATTGTCATTATATATTTATTTCATGACATGTTATTTTCATCTGTGAAAGTGAAAATAGAATCGATGTCGACTCATTTCATTAACATGACCGATAAATGATTATGTATTGCTGATAATTTAAATTAATAATGTACAAAAATATAAAAAATTTCAATAGTTTAATTTAATATTAACTAATAATTATTATATTTTCCATTTTATTCTATAAAAGAGTTTTGAAGAATTATTCAAGTAGGTTGTTAAACCAACCCCTACATGTTCTTGCAAAATCTTGACGGTTTAGTATGGTTTTGAATGTTAATGTTTTTATTATAATAAATTAACAATGATATTATATATAATTTATTAATATAATGAATTAGTATTTATGTTATTTATAAAAATACTAAAAACCCTAATGAAAACCCAATGATGTTGATCTTTTTGAGTCAGTAGTTATCACAATGAAAATGTATCATTATATCATATCCTAAGTGAATGGAATGGAATAAATAATTAAATTTTCATTATTATTATAATAGATTATTATATTAATGATAATATGATAATTATACTATTATATTTTGGATAATATTTGAAGATAATTATTAAAAATAAATGGAATGTTTCATGTAATATTAATATTTATTCCATTGAAATTTTGTTCAATGTCACCATGGATAGGGCTTCTCGAGACTAAACAATTGAGAAAAAAGGATTATAAAAAATATAAATTAAAATAGGAGGATAAAAATATTTGATTTTAAAGAAATAATTCCTATGAGTGGGGGTGTAATGAATGGGTGAATGTTTATTCGTTAATAAGTTAATAAAATATCACTTTTCTTAATAAAAAATCAATTTCCAATAATATCATTACAATATGAAATGGCAAATGAATTTTTTTTTATAGAAGTAATTGATTCTAATGCAATTTTTTGATAAAGACTAAAATAATAAATAATAGTAATGTCTTAAAATTTTTGGATATGATATGTTTTTTAGAATTTCCTTTAAATTTTTTTTAACGAGATAAAATGTTTTTACAAAAGTAAGAAATATTTTTTTAAACATTGAAATTATTTTACCTCAACAAATTTTTATAATCCTAAAGTTATTCTTAATGTAATTAAATGAATTAATTAACTATGAGAAAAATATATTCAAATTAATTATTTTAAAATTTTGAGAAAAAATTATTTGTAAAATATTTTTTTCCACTAATAATTCTTCATAATTTTATATATTATTTTCTTTCTATGATATAAAATGAAAGTTTTTTTAATATAGGCTACAAATATAATATTCACGTATATTACAACCTAATAAAATATTTAACAATAATAAAATATAAAACATTAATAAAACATATCTTTGAAAATAATACTTCTACCATTATAAAGGTAATTAACATTGCTCAATTTTAATTATAAATTAATGTGAATAATTGAAATTAATGATGAAAAATAATATGGTATTTTTTATATAAGTCTAAAATTTCTTTTTGGGAATTTATTTATATATTAGTGATGGATACAGTCTTTTAATTAATGGAAATTAATTAGTTTTTATAATGAAATATCACATATGATTACAAAATGATATATATGTATTTTATAAACACATTGAATATTTTTAAATGATTAATTTAACCAATAATTGTATTAATTTTATTTAAAAATTGTTTTAAATAATTTTTCTCATTATTGTTTCAAGATAATTTTATAAAAGTCATGGTTTAAGATGTAATGATATTTTCATTATTCAACTAGAAACAATGCATTCTAAAAAATTCCTAAAACTGTAATTTATATAATTTTTATTTTATAATGAAATTGATTTATTTTTATCAAATTTTGATTAAAAAAATAACATTTTTAATAATAAAATGATTATGTGAAAAAAAAATATTATATAAAAAGTGTTCATTTATATATAAAATCTAGAATGAAATTTTTGAAAAATACATGGAATAAATAATATATTACATTAATATTAAAAACATAATCATCCTACTTTCTCGTTAGATGTATCCTAATATTTGTCTAAAATGATCCAATAATATGTTACTTTGTGCTATTAAAAGATAGTGGAGATTTTATAAACATAGAAATCATTGAAATTTCTCGGAGCACGAATTCCCCCCACATTTGATTTTGATTATAAAATACCATTTTAAGTACAGATTACTATTTTTCTACATCAAATTCTTTGAATTATAAATTATTTAATATCAAAGTAAAATTAGTTTCATACATCATACTTTTTCATTATGATTCCATTCGATTCCTTCATAGATTTAAAAGTAAAATTAAATTCATTTATGCCTTTAAATTTATAGTACATATTATAAAGCTCAAAATTAAATTACAAATTTAAATTTTTAATTTTTGATTAATGATTTCGTGTAATAATAAGGTATTAATAAATTATTTATTTAAGAAAATTACTTATTTAAAATCAAGTCATTTTACAAGTAGTTGGTCGTTTACATTGACTCTATTATTTCTAAATCCTATATTGCTTGTGTCTTCAACATTCCACGAAATATAGAAGAACATAACTAAGATACAAAAAAACATAAAGATAACAAACATTCTATTTTTTGTGATGTTTTTGTTTACAATATATAGTGTTTTATGTTATTGTCCAGTTTCTCATTCGAAAATATCCACAGAAGAAGGATATGATATTTGAGAATAATGAAAAGTCGAGCACTAGATACATAAGTATATTGGAGATCTGTGATCATGTTTGGTTTGTAGAATATTTATTTTCAATCCATATATATATATATCAACACATCATTGTGTATTGTGAAATATCACATGCCATTGATACTACCCAATGGTTCCCTAAACCAGGTTTCCCACATGGACTCATGTGCATCTTCCCTAATACCAAAGGATGCTAACTTGATGTGACGGTCTTGGTGAGTTAGTAGGGATAATATTTCTTCACTAATATATTTTATTATATCAAAATTCAAACACATAAAACACCTGATGTGACTAAATAATAAGTCAAAAAAATGTAAGACAAGACACAAATAAAAAAATATTCCATTTATATAACATATATAATGGTGAGAATGATACATGTATCAAGAAAGAATCCTGAACATGCATAAGATGATTAAATATAATATAAGACTCAAAAAGAAAAAAGGCCTAAAATTCCCTATAACATCACAAATCTTTGCTTGGTCATATACTCTCATGCTCCAAAACAATGATTAATCACTTCTACTAGGGAACATTCCTCTATCATCACATGTATCCATATAAATTGATTGGGTCTATGAGGTGCCCCAAACAAGGAGTGATACTAACATCATAGTAGGTAACCAACCATGGTCTATATAGTTCAAAAAACTAGATAAAATGTTCTAGAAAGTGTATGTAAAGCATTAATATAAAATTTAATGTCTAATGAAAAAGTATAATCTAACAAGTAAAACCATGTACCATATTAAGGCACTTGGAATCAAGAGTCAACTACTAACAAGGAAACTAAAAAAAGTAAAACATTTTCATGGCCACACCATAATCCCCTCTGTATCATGTAACCCTTGGAAAAAATATACATCTATCCATATCATGTAACCAATGAAAATTCCATATAATGAAGTGTAAAACCCAAGAGGCGGATCGATGGTGTCATGTTATTTAGAATCCATGAAATATATATTGACCATGATGGGCGGGATCCGAGGAACTCATCCAAAGAATACACATTGATTCTTATAGGATTTCTAGTTGAAACATGGACTTGGTACTTGTTTAAATCCTTGGAGCATGTGTACAAATTTGTCCAATGTGATTCCATGCAAGCCAGATCCATGGGGTAGCAAGGAATAGGGCATCAAAGACAATCAAGACACATGGGGCATAGTCAACCCAAGGAATACACTACCGTATTATAGATCCATGGAGGGATGTACACAACATCTATCGAACCATTCATTCAATTAATTCAATTTATTACATACATTTTCATGTGAGAATTATAAGGCCCCAGCCATAAACATTACTTAATCTTAAGTTATTACAATAATACACGTTGAAGATCTTTTTAGGTTTAGAGTTTTAGATAATTAGATCATAAATCATGCATTACATTCCACATTTAAACAATGTGGTTAAATAAAAGACAATATTAAATTTTCCCATGAAAGGAAACATATTTAAAATAAAACAAGGATTCTTTCTCGACACATCCTCGACAATATCATCACATCATGTACGTTTCCCTTGACCTGTGAAAATCATTTCAAAAACATGGTAGTAGCATAAAAAGCACAGTAAGGGATATAAAAATACGGAATTAAAACATTAGTCCATGCAAACATATGAATCAATGAAATCATACTTTACTCATAAAACATAATAACTTTAACATACCTCATGAAATCATAAGATTTATGAATAACTCTTACAAATCATAAGACATGAAGCTAACTTGAGGCATTCATAACATTCTTACGTATGGAATAACCCTCATGGTTACGTTTGAAATACCCATCACAGTATATTCCCTAAATATCTTCGGAGAAATAGTAGAGTTTATCCCCTTCATGTTACCCAATGCATTTGAGATCTATCACAGGATCACCTGCCCTTAGTTTATCACAGAACCAACCGTCTTCATAAAAAATGCCCAAGAATCATAACATAATCATATCATATAAACATTCATAAAGGAAACATAAAATTTACACATTTCAATCACAAGATATCCGAAACACATTGATATAATAAAAAAATTGTAAAAACCATTTTCAATACAAAAATAAAATAAAATTAAAACATGGTATTAAATTTTCATTTAAAAAATTTTATGGCATGTAGAGGAAGCCGAAACACAAATAATTTTCACAGCGGTGGAGAAGTCATTATCGCCGCATGCGTAAGACAAAAAAAATCCCTTTTGTCATTTAGTGAAACTCATTTTATATAAATATTAATTTTGAATAAAAGTAAAATTAAAATGGTTATATACACCGTATAAATTAATGTTGTGTAGAAAGAAAAATATGCCTCAATGAAAAGAGATTGAGATGAAGTCCCTTACCTCTTGTCTGACTTGACTCGATCGTTCTTTAATCTCATAGAGAGTAAACTATAGTTAATTTCTACTTGATTAAGAAACTATTTCATGTTCATTATTCCTTTTATATCACTTATTACCATGTTATGAACATTATGTAAATATTTAAGTTAATAACGGTCGTTTTGTCGATCTTTGGCACTCCAGCCAAAAATAGAATTTTTATAATTACAAGTTGTTCATGTGGTAAAATATCCATTATATCCAGAATTATATTCATAGTTAATATATCATATATATCATATATATCTACAATAAACATGAATTTATAATATTACATAACATTTATTGGTAAGAAATGAATTGCACCTTTCATGGAGATGGTATGCCATACGTATGCATGAACTCTACATTCATTTCTATTTCATATTTAATGGAATAAAATCATAATGATATAATGGAATATTATAATTCCAGTATAATATCATATATAATATCATTATATCCTTCCTTTATATGTCTCACATATGGTATTAATGAATCAAATCACTTTGACGGGGTTGTAGTCCGCACTTCCTGAAATGAAATTATCGCGTCTTCCCATAATGGAAACCATAATGTAATTCCATAAATTAAAAATATAGAAACATAAGAAAAACATAAAAATAACATATATCATATATAAATATAGTGACATCTTAATTGCCACTATGAGAGGTGTTTAAAGAAGATTGAACAATCATCATTTCGTGAGGAAGTAATTCGCCACCCACAGAAACATTATGTTTTTTAACCATTAGACGATATTGTGTGTATGTGTAAATCATGTACTGCTCATAACAACATCCTAGTATATTGATTATACTAGTTTTGTTACAAAATATAGTAATAAAAAGAGTTTATGGGTTTGGGAAGCAAAATAAAACAAAAGAACATAAGAGAAGACATTACCTATAAATCGGTTAACTCCCCTTGGTTTGAACCAAAATGGTTTCTTGAAGAGATTTCTGCTTAATGTAAGTCTTCTAGAATGAATAGAGGGATGTGGAGAGACTAAATGAGAAGATTTTTCCCGATCCAATGGCTTGAGATGTGTGTTTAATGGGGTAGAGTTGGGAGCCTTTTATAAGAGGGAGGAGGGGCACTCTTGGAATGTAATGAAATGTTACTTTATTATAAAATGATTCTCGGATTATAAAGGTCCCACAATGAAATATTTCTAGTATAAGTTGATAAGGGTTCTAAATCCACCCATCCAATAGGTTTTTGATAATTTTACATCTAATATTTTACATTATATATTCATTTTATTTAAATCATTCATTAATGTGGAAATCACTACAACATCATGGTGTCATAAATAAATTTATTTATTTAATGTCTAAAAATTATAAATAAAATCCATGATATAGGCAATTTTGTTTAGAATTTCATTGATTATTTTTAGTCAAATAGATAATTTATTTTCACAAAGTTAATATTGTTTTATATAGGTGTTACATACTTTTGTTATATTTTCATTTATTTAAAACTAAAATAATAAAATGTCACTATCACACAAAAGTGATTCCATTGGGTCCCAAAGTCTGGAACAAGGATACCATGGTCGGAAATGACTCAAAAAAATTATTTGGACACAAGTTGAGGTCATTTTATGTTATTATGATATTATTTTATTACCTTCAACTATCTGATTACTAATTAATCACGATATTTAAAGATCATTATCATCGTTACTATTCATAATGTCCAAAAACAAAAAGGTATTAATTACATAATTTGGATATTATGATTCCAAATTTTGAATCCATTTCAAAAAATTCCAAACACATAAATTGAAGTAATAAATTTAAAAATAATTCATGTTGTCAAAAAAAATTGCAGGTTTTTAAGAAACAATATCTATCAAAAGATTGACAATTGTTTATGTCTATTTTAAATGTTAAATTAATTATAATGACCACCATTGGATTAAATGGTAAAATATATATATTAACTACAATTGATAACAAATTAAAAAGATAATATAACCATATAATTATATTAGATGAAAAATCATTTTTGAAGTAAAATGATGTATTTTTTACTAATCATTAAAAAATGTTCATTGTCATAAAAATACCAAAAATTTATCCAATGTAAAATACAATGTTCTGACTCTAAATAATAGTTTTACATTGACAAATAGAGATTATAAAATTTTCAAAAAATATATTTAAAAATGGTTTTCCATCAAAAGGCGGTAAAACAATCTTTTAAAAAATATTAGAGTATTCTATGCCTAAGATTTGATTTATTCTCATTTTAAGCCTCTAAAACACAATATAATTCATAAATAGGCATAGATATTAAATTTACATTATTCTTTACATACATGGGATGTTACATCCTTCCATACTTTATAAAATAGTGTCCCCACAATTTATTTACTTATTGAATAAGTGGGGGTATTTATCCCAAATTGAATTTTCAGATTCCCATGTAGCCTCTTTAATCATGTGGTTTTCCACAAAACATTTACATGATGAATAGCCTTATTCTACAATACTTGATCCCTGTGGTCAAGAATCTGGACCAGCTGTTCCTCATAAGATAGATTCTCTTCCAACTGAACTACCTCTAGACTCAAAACATGAGATGGATCTGGCATGTACTTCATTAACATTGAAACATGAAAAAAAAAATTATGTACCTGAGATAAACGTAGAGGTAAAGCCACTCGGTATGCCACTGGTCCAACTCTATTATTAATTTCATATGGTCCAATGATCCTCAGACTCAGCTTTCCTTTATTACCAAGTCTCATCACACTTCTCCATGGTGAAACTCTGAGAAAGACATGATCTCCTATCTCAAAAGAGAGATCCTTCCTCCAGTTGTCTGCATAACTTTTCTACCTGCTCTGAGCTGTTCTCATGTGTTTCTGTATCAGCTCCTCTTTTTCTACCAAATCTACTACCAATTATAGTCCCATCATCTTCCGTTCACACACTTCATCCCAAAAAGCTGGAGTTCGATACCGCCTCCCATATAATGCCTCAAATGGTTCTATTTGTATACTAGAATGAAAATTGTTATTATCATAAAATTCAACCAAATAAAGATGTTGGTACCAAATTCACTGATAATGCATCTAAAAATCACATAGCATATCATCCAATATCTGAACAGTTTGTTCTGACTTCCCATCTTATTGAGGATGAAAAGCTGTACTAAAATTAAATTTAGTACCGAAAAACTTCTGAAAGCCTTTCAAAAAGTTAAATGTAAACCTAGGGTCACGATCAGATACAATGAAAAGGGGAACTCTGGGTAACTTGACAATCTCTTTAAGATACAAATGAGAAATTTTATCTAGCAAAAACGTATCTCGTATAACAAGGAAATGAGAAGATTAATTCAAGAGATCAACAATAAACCAAGTTTCATTATTACCTCGAGGTGTCTTCAGCAACCCAACAACGAAGTCTAGGGTTGTATTCTCCCATTTTCACTATGGTACTGGTAAAGGCTGAAGCAACCCATTCGATAACATCCGCTCTTCTTAACCTGTTGACAATTAAAACACATCACAATAAAATCAGCAAGATCTCTTTTCATTCCATCCCACCAGTAATACTCCCGAAGATTTCTATACATATTAGTACTACTAGGATTAACTGAAAACTGAGAACTACGAGCTTCACATAAAAAATCTCTCTTAAACTGTAAATCACAAGGCACACACAATCATTTCCCAAATCTCAAAACACAGTCATTATCAATTTGAAATTCAGGTTACATACCCTTCTGAACCAGCCCTAACTTTTTCTGAAACTCAGTTTCTTGCTTCCGTGCTTGCTTAATTCTATCTGATAAAGAAGATTTCACTGATACCTGAATCAAAAGAGAAGAATATCCTACACCAATAACTTCCAAGCCAAAATTCATCAAGTCCATAACCAAAGAATCATGTTCCAAATGCAAAAATGATAATAAAGAATTACTTTTTTGACTTAAAGACTTTTGTAATTAATTTGCTTTTCATGGGTGGTAGTGAATTGTACAATCATATTCCTTGATTAATTCTAGCCATATTTCCTTTCTCATGTTAAATTCTTTCTGAGTGAATATATAATTTAAACATTTGTGATCTATATATTTTTCACACTTTACTCCATACAAATGATGCCTCCAAATTTTTAAAGAGAAAAAAACAACGGCTAATTCCAAATCATGTGTAGTGTAATTTACCTCATCTATTTTCAAATGACGTGAATCATAATAAATTACCTGATCATTCTTCATTAGGACACAAAAAATTACTTTTAATGAAGGATCATTGTAGATAAAAAACACACCATTCCTAGAAGGCAGTTCCAATACTGGAGCATTTTCCAATATTTCGTCCAATTCCTGAAAAAACTCTTCACATTATTTTTTCCATATGAACTTAACACTTTTTCAACTTAACCTAGTCATTGTACTTGATAACTGTGAAAAATATTTAACCAACCTTCAGTAATAGCCTTCCAAACCAAGAAAACTACGAATCTCGGTTTCATTTGTGTTTCTTGGCCATTTTTCAACAACCTTTGTTTTTTAGGATCAATAGTTATTACATATTTAGAAAAAAATGTGTCCATGGAATGAAATTTTCTGCAAAAAAAACTCACACTTTTTGAATTTCCAATACAATTTATTTTAATTTATGGTTCGAAAAATAACCCTTAAATGACTTTAATGATCCTATTTACATATAGAAAACACCAGAATATCATCAATGAAAACAACCACAAACTTATACAAGAACTCATGGAAAATTCTATTCATAAATTCCATGAACACAACATGTGAAGTAGTTAGCACAAAAGGCATAAATACAAATTCATAATGTCCATATCTTGTACGAAACACGGTCTTTGGATCATCTAATTCCTTTACCTTCAACTGAAGGTACCCCGATCTCATGTCAATCTTTCAAAAATACTGAGCTCCCTAGAGTTGATCAAACAAATCATCGATACGAGGAAAAGGTTATTTTTTCATAATAGTGATGTTATTCTAGGATCTATAATCAAGGCAAAGTCTCACTGAACCACCTTTCTTTTTAACAAATAAGACATAAGCACCCCATGTTGATGTGATTGGATGAATAAAACCTTTTTATAATAAATCATGCAATTTATCCTCCATCCCTAAAAGTTAAATTTGAGCCATTCAATGAGGGGGTTTTGATAATGTCTTAGCATCATGAACTAATTCAATAGTAAATTCAACTTCTCGATCTAGTATTATTCCAGAAAACCCATCATGAAAAAAACCAGGATTCTCATTCACCAATGGCACAACATTAACCTAAAAGGTTCATTTTATTCAACAATATGTGCAAGGTAACATTCATTTTAATATTTTACAAGTTTCTCAGCCTATTGATATGTTATCTACAATAAGGGTTCATTCTTGTACACATATTAAAAGTATTTCTGAAAAGATACTTATTTGGTTCTCCAATCAATCTTAGCATGGTAAATAGAGAGCCAATCCATACCCAAGATAACATCAAACTTAATTAGAGGTAAAACAATAAGGTTTGCAAGTAGGTTGTTTCCACGAATAAGGATAAGAAGTTTCTTATAAATTCTTTTGGCCTCAACATTTCCCCTAGGTGTGTTTACCACAAGTTAAGGAGTCATTTCATGAGATGGAATTCCCAATTTACTGGAAAAAGTTTTTTGAGATGAAAGAATGTGTAGACCCTGAATAAAACAACACATTGGCATAATATTAAAAAACAAACAAAGTACCTGATACCACGTCATTTAATAAACCAACATCTACTGATGTAGTTGCAAATGATTTCACAACACCTTTATTCTTGTAGTCTGACTTCTTCCCATCATTTGAGATATCTGTCGAACACTCATTTTCATAATGACCCATATCATTGCACTTGAAACATTTCACTAACTGTAAATAAAATTTGGTCTTACCATCACCCTGATCATTTCTAGTTCAATCAGGAGCCTTATGTCCCATCATACCACATTGGTATCACTTTCCGGAATTCAAAAGACATTCCCCCGGATGATTTTTTACCACATTTATCACAAAATGAAAACTTATTTTTCTTACCATCAGACCTTTTTGAAGGATTCTTCCCTTTCTATTTCCACCTCAGTCTCTTCTTCTATTTTTTGTTCTAGAACAGTTTATCATTGGCAAACTCCATTTCCACCTTTTCAGCACATTGAAAAAGATTTTCATATCTTTTGAACTCACGAGAAGAAAATTACCTTCAATATTTTGGCTTTAATCCTGAGAAATAATGATTGGTTTTACTATCAAGGTCTAGGATAAAATTTGGAACATTCATTGCCAATCAAGTGAACATTAATTCATAAGTTTCCACTGAGTCGTCATCTTGCCTCAATTACATGAATTGTTTTTCCATCCAAAGTCGAACAGCCTAAGGAAAATATTTCTCAAGAAACATACCTTTGAATTCATCCCAGTCAAGAGCATCAATCTCATCAGCATCCATGTTATTTTTAACCATCAACCACCACTGATCTTCTTCACCCTCCAAACAATAAACAACAAGACTAAACTTTTGATTGTTTGAACTCCCCATGTCATCAAAAATCTTCTCCAGTGAATTAATCCATAGTTCAGCTAGCACATGGTTAGATGATCCTCTAAATGGTGGGGGATGTTTCCACATGAAATGTTCCACCACTAATATGTTCCTCTACGGTTGATATGGATGATCTAATGCATGGATACCACCACCATTTATTGCATGATTCAACTATTCAATTACTGCATCAAACTGTTCAGTTCCAAATCCAACCATCTCAGGATGATGTTTTGGAATGTTATTTCCTTATATATTCCTTCCTAGCACTGCTTCCCTATATCCTCTGTGGAAAACCATTCTGAACAAACATGTCTTAGATGAATCAACATGGTAATCTTCAATTTCTCTATCATTTCAATTTGACCATAAAAAAATATTTTTGGATAATCATTTAATATATTTCTAACACCTAATGTTATCTAAACCGATCTCTGATACCAAATATAAGGCCCCAGCATTAAACATTACTTAATCATGACTTATTACAAGAATACGCAATGTGGATATTTTAAGGTTTAGAGTTTTAGAAAATTTGATCATAAATCATGCATTACATTCAAAATTTAAACAAGGTGGTTACATAAAAGACAATATTCATTTTTCTCATCAAAGGAAACATGTTTAAAATAAACATGGATTCTTTCTTGAGACTCCCTTGACACAATCATCAGATCATGTACTCTTCCCCTGACCTGTGAAATTTTTTTTAAAAACATGGGATGAGCATAAAATTCTAAGTAAGGGAAAAAAATACCGAATGAAAACATTAGTCCAAGTATACAAAAGAATGAATGAAATCATACTTTACTCATAAAACATAAGAACATTAACATACCTTATGAATTCATAATATTAATGAATAACTCATAAAAATCATAAGACCTAAATGTAACTTGAGGCATTCAAAACATTCTTACGTAGGTAGTAACACTCGTGGTTACATTTGGATTACCCATGACATTATATTCCCTAAATCTCTTCGGAAAACCTTGGAGTTTAACCCCATTGCGTTACCGAATATATTAGAGATCTATCACGGGCTCACCCGCCCTTATATTATCATAGAACCACTCATATTCATAAAAAATTCCCTAGAACCGTAACATAATCCTATCACATAAAACATGCATAAAGGAAACATAACATTTCAACATTTCAATCACAAGATATCCAAAACAAAATGATATAATAAAAAATTTATCAAAATCATTTTCAATACCAAAATAAAATAAAAGCAAAACATGGTATTTATTTTTCATTCAAAAATAATTATGGCTTGTGGAGGAAGCAGAAACTCAAATAATGGTCCTGGCGGTGGAGAAGTCATTGTCACCACATACATAAGACCAAAACATTCCAATTTTTTGAAAAGTAAAATGCTTTGTATAAAAATATTCCTTTTGAATAAAATTAAAAGTAATTGGGATTATACCTCATATAAACGATCATTGTGTATAAAACAAAATATTCCTTAATGAAAGGAGATTGAGATGAAGTCCCTTACCTTGTGTCCAACTTGACTCGACCTTTCGTCAATCTCCTGAATAGTAAAATAGTGTTAATTTCTACTTTCTTAAGAATCTTTTTCATGTTCATTGCTCCTTTTATATCACTTATTACCATTTTATGAACATTTTTTAATTATTTATGTTAATAACGGTCATTTTGTCGATCTTTGGTACGTGAGCCAAAATTAAAATTCTTATAATTACAAGTTGTTCATATGGTAAAATATCCATTATATCAAGAATTAAATTAATGAGGTAGATATCATATGTAACATATATATCTCATATATACATGAATTTATAATATTACATAACATTTAGAGGAAAGAAATGAAATGCACCGTTCATGGAGATGGTAAGCCGTACGTACGCATGAATGCTACATTCATTTCTATTTCGTATTTAATGGAATGAGATCATAATGATATAAAGGTATATTATAATTACAATATAATATCATATATAATATCATTAACTCCATCCTTTATACATCCCACATATGATATTAACGAATCAAATCACTTTGAGGGGGCGGTAGTCCACCCTTCATAAAATAAAATTATCACGTTTACCCATAATGGAGACCATAAATGTATTCCATAAATGAAAAATACAGAAGCATAAGGAAAACATAAAAATAACATATATCATATATATATAGTGATATATTAATGGCCACCATGAGTGGTGTTAAAAGAAGATTGAACAATCATCGTTTTGTGAGGCAGTAATTCATCTCCCATAGAAACAGTATGTTTTTTAACCATTAGACGAGAGTGTGTGTAAGTGTAAATAAAGTTCATATCATACCAACATAATATTATATTGAAGATAATAGTTTTGTTACAAAAGATAGGAATAAAATGTGTTTATGGAGATTGGGAAGCAAAATAAAACAAAAGAGCATAATATAAGACATTACCTTTAAATCGTTTAACTCCCTTTGGTTAGAACAAAAAGGGATTCGTGAAGAGCTTTCTGCCAAAAGTAAGGCTTCTAGTATGAATAGAGGGATGCGGAGAGATAAAATGAGAAGATTTTGGCCAATCCAATGGCTTGATAGGTGTTGGTAAGGGGGTAGTGGTGGGGTCCATTTATAAGAGGGAGGATGGGAACTCATGGAAGGACATGAAATGTTACGTTATTATAAAATGCTTTTCGAATTTGAAAGGTCCCATAATGATATATTTCAAGGATAAGTGAATAAGGGTTATAAATACACCAATAAAAGAGGTTTTTGACAAGTTTATGCCCTTGATTTTACATTATATTTTAATTTTATTTAAATCCTTCATTAATGAGATAATCACTACATCATCATGGTGTCATAAATAAATTTATTTATTGAATGACTAAAAATTATAAAAAAATACCATGTTGTAGGAAATATTTTTATCATTCCAATGACTATTTATAGTGTAATTGATCGTTTATTTAGAAAATATTAAAATTGTTTAACTTAGGTGTTAAATACTTTTGTTATATTTTCCTTTCTTTTAAAATAAAATGATAAAATGTCACTATAAGACAAATGTGATTGCATGGGGTCCCAAAGATTTGAAAAAGGAATCCCATGGTTGTAAAGTACTCAATAAAAGTATTTGGACACATTTTGGGTTCATTTTATGTTACTATGATATTATATTATTACCCTTAACTACCCGATTACTAAATAATCACGATAATTAATGATAATTGTCATCATTACTATTCATAATGTCCAAAAACAAAAAGGTATTAATTTCATAATTTGGAACTTATGATTCCAAATATGAAATCCAGTTCACAAAATTCTAATCACATAAATTTTAGTAATTAATATTAAACTAATTCCCGTTGTCAAAACAAATATTGTGTTTTTAAGAAACAATATCTATCAAAAGATTGACAATTGTTTATTTCCAATTTCAAAGTAAAATTAATTATAATGACCACCGTTTGATTAAATGGTAAAAATATATTATAATTACACATGAAAACCAATTAAAATGATAATATAAAAATATATATTAATTAGATGAAAAAACATTTTTGAAGTAAAATGCAGTATTTTTCATTATTCATTAAAAAATTAACATTTTCAGAAAAATACAAAAAATTTATCCAAAGTACATTTCAATGTAAAAAATCTAAAAAATAAGTTTATATTAAAAAATAGATCTTATAAAATTGTCAAAATAAATATTTAAAAATTGTTTTCCTTCAAAAGGCTGTAAAATAATATTTTAAAAAATATTAGAGTATTATATGCTTAAGATTGGATTTATTATAATTTTTAGCCTCTAAAAAACTATATAATTCATAAATATACATATATATGTAAATATATTATTATTTACTTACTTTTGGATGTTACAAGTATACCCACTCCCATAACTAACTTGAAACCATGAGATTACCTACTCATGCATTCAATTTACTATTTAAAATATATTTGTGCCTAACCTCCCATATTACCCCTTCAAACATGCCATTAGACAATTCATGTAGATATAACCACCCATATCACTACACATATAATTAAACATGCCATGTGAGGATAGCCTCTAACATTCTCAACACACCCCTTTGGTTGTTAACAGTTACCAACATGTACCCCCACGTGTTCAACCTCATCCATTGAAGATGATTTATCAAAATAATCATGGTATAACAAGGAAACATGAATCAAAGATTCAATACATATCTTAAGAAATCTATTCAACTCACTAAATCATTATCTTTCTTCCTCTTACCATGAACGCATAGGCACACACCCCTTGGGTGGTTTAAAAGACATAAATAAATAATTTCATTAATGTGCACCCCATGAGTGACCATGAATCATGAAATGGGTGATTATTCCCCTAAACTGATCATACACGCATCCTCACTAGGTTTTAATATGCCTTCATTAAGTAGCTCACTCAAAAATTTTGCAGTGCTAGAAAGTTTGATGGGTGGCGAAAAGGTGGAATGTCTGAAAAGCACAAGAAAAGCTGAAGAAAAACATATAACACCTACCTTAGATCAGTAGTAGAGTTCTTGTCTATTATCATGGCTTAATTCACCAAAATTTAGGGGAAATGTAATTAATAGAAAAATAATAAAATATTAGTGAATATGAGCCTAAATCTAAATTTTGTAGTAGTTGAAATGAGGAATCAACAATAATTAAAAAAATGAATCAAGTACATTCTGATGTGGTTCTCATGTGACCAAAACTCTATGCAATGAATTTTTTATCAATTCAATATCTTAAAAACCATAATATAAGGTTTTATACTCTTTAAAACAAGATGAATCTTCTATTCATAGAAAAATTAGAGGCTACAACCTCTATATTTAAAATCCTCGAGTGGAAATTACTAAATGAGTTATCACATTACACAACGGGTAATAAACATTTTTCATTTTGTGTTAAAAACACATAGTCATTGAGAAAGCTCTTAGATAGAACATTACCCATCAAGAGCTAGGATTACTCGATGTGTACCCCCATTCATGGTTTGTAGTGAGCCTATAGTCATCCTACTACATATTTTCCATCTTCTTTCTCATGTACAACCCAACCGTCCCACAGACCTACATAGGGTATATTACAAAAATATAATTAAACAATATAAAATAGGAAAACAATAATTTTGTAACTCATGAAAAACTAGAGATCCAAGAATATCCCCCTTATAGCAATTTTTCCCTGAATTGGTCTATGATGGGTGGTTATGATTCCATTTAGAACAACTCCGACTATTGAGTATGTTTGTCGGCCTCCTTCTACCATGTATCATAATATAAATTCTCATGATTCCATAGCATATATAATAGATGAACTGACCATCCATAGAGAACCTTTGTTCTCCTATCAAAGATATGTATCATATTCTACTCAAAATATGCTGCGAACTGATGTCAAACCTCATTGTGATGAAAACGTTATATGCGTCCAAATGATTACGGTACAACCGATAAATGTGTAAGACACCATGAATGAAGTGGTACCTATGAGTTAACTACAAATTATAATCCATGGACCTCACTCTCTCCCTAAAATAAAACAACCCGACATATCACGGTTAAAGCGTACTCTATCTCTTCATCCTTCTATGTCCCAATAATAGTGAAACATGTATGATCACATGATCCCTATCCTCAAAATTGATAGGTTTCCTATAGTTATCAGTATATGATTTATGATTCAACTATGTTGCAGACATCCTCTTATGAATTATCAGGTCCAACTCTGATGTCTATTACTTGAGACGTGGTCACAGTAATGCTTTCTCACCTACCTCTAACAAGTATATGGGAGAACTAAATTGACTACTATATTTTTCCACATAATCATTCATCTATATAGTTACCTCACAAATTTTTGTATAAGAGAACTCAACTAGAGTATTGTTCCTTTCCCAATAACCCCCAATATCTATAACACATTCTCGTAGTATATCCTCTATCCCTTCATATTAAAGTCTCACTTTCCATCATTCTGGGGGTGGTTTGTTTTTCTTTGATGATTCTTTGTATCCAATACCCTCTATAAACTAATATATTAATGAGATGTAAAGAGGATGAACCTTTCTATAATGATAGTAAATTGGACCCTATGATGTTATGCTATATCACAAATTGACAACGTTCCATGAACATCAACCCTGAAGGACTATTTGATTGGAATGAAATGTCAACCGTTCAAAAGCATGTAATAAACAACCCACAAAATATTATTACCTCAAGGGGAAATCAATAAACCAATCCTGAAATCCAACTATACATCATAATATTTACACTCTGGAATAGATAACTACTATAAAATCTCAACTGGTCACTAATGTTCATCCTTCACCTACAGATAGGTGGAACACCTCGTAACAAAACCTACCACCTCTTTGTTCATACCGTACTACCAGTACAGACAGTGCGTCTCATAGTATATCTTGGTGACTCTAGGATGAACTACCCATGATGAATCATCAAACTTATTCATTGTATTCTCTTATATATTGAGTATCACCTTGTGTTTTTGTTGAATTTTTTTCCCAATTACTTTACTATTTTTATTTTTTGACTTCACACAACCCTGAAAATATCCCTTCACTAAGTTAAACATTCCATTCACACTGAGCCAAATTGATGTGGGTTAAATGATATTCCATCTTGGAATGCGTTACAGAAAATCCCAACATGCCATATTTTACACTAAATCCCATCATGTCGTTTGTTAAATAGAACAAGAAGTTTAGCATATGATACATGCAACATTGTCCTTCCTCATTAGATTGCCTAACACTCACATCCTTGTGTAAGATAAATATAATATATTATAAAAATAATATTATAATGAGATATGAAATATAAATAAATTTTAGGGATATAAATATTATTGACAAAATTTATAAAATATTTGTTTTAGAAAAATAAATTATGAATTTATAAGTTATCTATTAATTATAAATGAATACGAAAACCAATTTAATATAATAGAAAATATTCATATAGTCACAAAAATATTTTATCATAGTAAATTAAATTTATTAAAATTGGTAGATGATATTAATATACTCCATAGGTTTTATATTAAATCAATTTTATTAATATTCAATGAATATATACGATAGATATAAGATAAGAAAACCCCTAGTTTAGTGCATAAAAAACTATTTCTGTTATAAAGGTTGTCTTACCATAATTTAATGGATAACATGTATTAAATTCAATTTTTTGATGTTTTATAGATTTAATATTTTAAAATAAACATCATATTTTGAAGCGAGATAATTTTTTTTGTTATGTTAGATTTTTTGTATATTTATGTATGTTTAATATTTTAAGTAAGAGTTTAAAATATTTGATCTTAATTAAAAAATTCATTTTCATATAAATTATTAATAGGGATAATATTTATTATTAATTGGTTTAATTGTTTATTTAGCTATTAGTTTTATCAATTATTCCAATTATGGTCATTGGATCAAATTGTTCAATGAAATTAATTATAAAAACATAGCAATGTTTGGGAGGATTTTATATCAAGTACCCTAACAGTCATCCCCTTAGTGGGACTAATTTTAAATTTTCTTATGCCACTTTAGTGATACTAATTAGGAAAGATGAATTCCATATTTATAACTTGAATAATTTATAATTTGTAAAAAGGATAACTTTTTTACCAAACAGAATTGTTACAATGAATAAATTTTATTAATTATTTATGTTAAAACATAGGTTAATAATGTACTAATACTTTAATTTAAGACCCAAAACGACTTAGAAACATGCCTAGCACACATTTTCTAGCCATATTTCAACCCTATAATCACTCTTCTCAACATTTTACCATTATTGGATACACATGAAAAATGCAAAAAATGGGTGTAATTCACTCTTAAAATATTTACAAGTGTGCCACTCCACTTCCACTGTAAAAGTTATACACATATACCCATTGATCACACCACTCAAACATTTTATTCTTGTACAATATCATACCATTTGGCCTCCAAAAATTCCTCCCCTAGCCCTTGATTCCTCCATTTTTGCAGAAATCCTCTCAAAGAAGCCTTTTAACACAAACAAAATGCATTTAACAAATCAAGAGGTGACATATTCTTTCATGTTTATTTCCTATATTTTATATATTCTACTCCCGAACTATAATTATTCCATATTATTCTGACAAAAACAATATCCTTGATATACTATGTTGTTTTTATTCAATTATTTAATCCAACAATTACACACAACTTATTCTAATGGATTTCAAACCTACTATTTTTGTGTCGGGTGAATTACTACCACATGAAATGATGATTGTTCATTTTTCATTTACCAAAAATAATATTGGCATTATGGTGGAAACATAATTTATATATTTCATAAATTATATTTAATATTTCATAAATCATATTTATTTAATTTAAAACATACATCTCTTTACTTTCCATTTGGTTCTAATAAGATAATATCATTTGAAGAAGTGTAGACTATCACCCCCTCAAAGTGATGTGATTCATTGAAACACCACATTGGAAGTATTAAGGATGTTTTTAGTTATATTTACTGAATTATATGACATAATAATTATACATTAATATATATTTATATATATATATCATTTACACACTTTTATTCAATACGACAATTAAAAATGGAAACTACGTTAATGCCTACATACGACATACCGTCTTTATGAACTGTTTATTCTCTTTTATTAAATTTTCTTATATAGATTATTATAGTATACATATACTAAATATACAAGATATTTATATCATAATTTATTTTTTTAATCATTACATAAGTATTATAACCCCCATTGTGACAAATTAGGAAACATGTGAACTACAAAGTGAATATTACTCAAAGTGAAATCTTAACATATAATTGTTAACAATATATTAATATAAGGTCATAATCCAAAAAATATATGTTATTATATATATAATAATACAGTTATGTTAAATACTTATAATAAAATTATATTTACAAGATAGGTGGTTTGAATGAGTACGATGAGGGTCAATACATAAGGTAAGGGGATTTGATCTTACTTTTAAATTCCATGAGATACATGTTATGTTCACCACTCATCCATTTGGTGTAGTGTATGTACTGAGGATGATTGTATTATATGTATATTATAATTAAATTTATCATTATGTATATGTCCATTTTTTATCCTTATTTAATGGGGTTTATGTTTAAAAAGTTATCAATTTTGCAAAATAGTTATGTCTCATTTTGACTTCTCTGAGAATCAAGTATTTTTATCCACCAAAAAGCTTTTTTTTGTTTATATAAATATATATAAAATTTATTATCATGAATATAAATATTTTATTCATATTTTATGATTTATTTAATTTTATTTTCTTAAGTGGAGAGTATGAAAAAAATTACCAATTAATAAGTATTTATTGAGACAATCTCATCGTATTTTGATATTGTTTATGTTTATGATTCATATGATAAAATATTCTGACTCAACTCGTGATTAAATTCATGAGTTTACTTCTCTACTTTTCTGGATGATATACTCATCTTATATTATCATTTTTCTATCATTAGAACTTAATATAATGTTTTAAAATGAAATATTACTTTCATTATCAGTTCTGAAAGAAATATATTATATTCAAAATCCATGAAATCCAATAGGTATTAAAAACCATTATCAAATGATCCTTGAAGATATATATAAATGAAACAATATTTTATAAAGGATTCATTGTTTAAAAATCTTAATTTATATGTTTTTTAATATATTTTAAAAGAATAAGGTTATCAAAAAGCTCTACATTATAAAAATTAGTTTTCAATGATAAAAGGATATATTAGTCATGATATGTTTTTGAATATTATTTCAAAATTATTTTCCATACATGATGTCATCCATTGATGTTACTCATGACCTTGTAGGAAATGACTTAATGGATACATTCATATCAATTCTATTAATGAGTTATTCTTAATGTTGTGGTCTTCATGGATCCAATTCCGATTCCACATGTTATATATTTATGGAATGCATTTGTTCTATAAGGTTTTCATGTTTATGAAAAATATTTTTTTTCAAGGGTTATGCTTAGAGGAAATGGTTATGAAGCCTCTATATTTTCCATAGGTTATGATATGATTAATTTTTACTGGCAACCATTTGATTTCATGGGTTATGATTGTATGTTTATAAGTCATATTTCCTTTTATCATTAATGATTTAAAAAATGTTTTCTATCTTATTGAACATGTATGAATGATTTTATTATGAGATTGGTGAGACCGATATCTCACTCCAATGCTTTTGGAAACAATGGATGACTAATGAGAATAAATATTATTCATGAACCTTATTACATGTTCATAATGTTGTTAGGGAACCTTATAACATGTTCACAATGTTATTCCAGGACATGGTTTCATAATCATATGTTTATTCAAGATCATTGTTACATGTTCAAAATGTTATACATGAACCAGATTACATTTTCATAATTTTATGAATAGACCAAGTTTCATTTCGATTAGGTAATGCTTGAAAATTATTACAGATTCAGAATGTTATTAACAGACATGGTTTCATGTTCATATGGTTATGTGTGAAGGGGATTACATGATCACAATGTTATTCATTGACATAGTTTTAGGACCATAAGTTAATTTATGAACCTGATCACATGATCATATTGTTCTGTGTGAACCTGAAAACATGTTCACAATGGTATTCATGGACCTAGTTGCATGTCCAAAAGTTGACGATGGGGCATAATTAAATTTAATTAGCATCAAGAGTCACCCTATGTTAACTAATACATGTTATCAACATTATAATCCATTTTTAATTCCACAAATTCCAAGTATTACTCATTTTATATGCTTTCACGACATATGATCGAAATTATCTTCTCATCTATTTCATATTAACTTCCAATATTTATTATGATCTCCAATATTTATGGAATGATCACCAAATGTTATGACTATGTTCCATAAACATCTTGATCATTTTAGTTTTAAAATTTTATTTTATTTAACCTTTGTGAGCTTATGATCTCACCAATTTATTACATTTCCTTTATCCTTGTTATGAATAATGGATTTGTGTAGAAGTTCTAATTTTGTTGATAATTATGGGAGATATTGAATATCATTGAATATGATAAAATATTTTTTTTCCTATATTCCAAATTAAATGAACTATTATGGTCCTCAGCCATTTATTTTTCCAATATACTAAATAATGATCTAAAATGATGTAATATCCATGAATAATAAGTCTATGTCACTATTTTTGGTATCAAATGAATGGATTTTTCAACTTTGGAACCTATTATTGGAATACAATAGTGAGATACCTATTTATATTAACAAGGATGTGTCTAGGAATCTCTCTATGTATAATTATAAGGAATATTTAATGTTTAGGAAAATATTTTGGAATTTTGGTAAATGATAGAGTATATGATTTCCTAGAAATACACTCATTTTTGGAAACTAAAATTGGATGTGGCTCTTCCAAAAATGTTACTAGGGATAATAAATCTTATATTATGTTTCAGTACAAATATAGTGTAATCTGGTACACAACAATTAGTGTTGATTCACACCAGATTAAACACTCTTGGTTGATAAGATTTTATAATTCACAGACACGTCATAGTCCCCCATGAAGGATTTAAATATATTTTGTGTATAAATAACCTATGATGAACCAATTGTGTCATATATTTGGGGAGGTTACATAATTTAGATATCCTATATGTAATTCATTTCATGACGATGAGGTTTTCTGCTATGATGAGTAATACTCAAACTGTGCTTTTGGTTTTAGTCAATGGTGGGAACTTAAAGGAACATGATTAACATTGAATGTGATGGATGATTTTTTGATGAGAATTAAAATGTGTTAATCAGTGGAAAAATGATATTATTATTATTCTAAATCATCTGTCATTGTATATAATTAAAAATGTTCACTTTGTTGATATTCTTAACACATTGAATAAGATATTTTTGTTATTTTATGTTATTGAAAATAGAGGAAATAATAATTTTCTTTCACTATGTCTACAGTAAAGGATGAATAACCTTGAGGAAAACCTCAAATGGGGCGAAGATGTCATGTGTGTCAGAAAAAGGTCATATATTGACCACATTCCACGGCGTTTAGTGTCTTTTCTATGGATAACATGGACATTACACAAGTCAATGACCTGAGAAGAGAATTTACATCTAAACTAATTAAGGACATATTCCAGGAAAAACATTAATGTTGATGGAATATTGTATTTATCTATTTGGATTATACAATATTTAATAGTTAATTATCTTTGTATTTTTTAGTTTCTGTTTTTCTATGGATTTACAATAATATGTTGAATGGTCCCGAGGGACTATAATGATGACCTTTGACCTTTTTACATTTAATATAATAGAATTTAACCCTTATTTAATGCCTAAAGTTGATATAATTATGTTTGGATAATGATACATGTATTTGAATATGTAATTTGGATGGTACTGATTGTGATGGATCTGATTAGTGATTGGTTTACAAAGTGGTTTATGTCATCATGTATGATGTTTCATTATTCTTGGATTTATGTAATATATCATGTAACCTTTAAAATAAATATGTTTTCATGTTTCTCGAATGGATTTACAGAAATTAAGGTTGTTACCATGTTTCAATGGAATATACGATGGTTGTATTCACATGTTTGGAATATAAAAACCATGAGAATCATTGTGATATATTGCTGATCAATGTTATGTTGATTTTGTGAGTATCATTAAAATGAATTTAATTTTTTTCTTTTAGATGGATTATAAGTTTAACCATTTATGGAAGGTATTTGTTAAACCTAGGATTAATTCAGTATGATTAACATGTATTCTCTCCATATGAGGATATAAACATATTTGATTGCTCATTCAATATACTCTTTGTTGATTATAACTGATGAAAAATGAGAAGTAATATAATAGATCTCATTATATGTGATTAGTTTAAGAATGAAAAGGTAATGTTTCTTTTTAGAGATCAAGGTGAAGTGGATCAAAAAAATACAAATGGTGACATTTTATAGAAATAATGAAAGTATATATTTTTATGAAAATTCATTAGATATTGGAAAATTTATATTCAGTCCAAAAAAAATTCTTTGTTATTTTGTTTACAAAGGACCAAAAGGCTCCTTAGATGATCAAACATACATGGATTTCAAATTGTCTACATTCCCCCAACCTATTCTCTATCAATTTCCATCATAACATGATGGTATGATTTCTATTCCATATTAATTTAATCAATTTCCACATATGATCTCTAATTTGGAAACCTAATTATTAGTTACTCTGGGTAAAAAATTTCGTTTTAAATTTCCCTTTTAAAGGGATGTTTTGGTATCCAATTTTTCAATATGGGTTTCTATGAATAAAAATTTCGAGTATAAACCCTTTTATAGCCATGATAAATTTCAATGGTCAAATTTATTTTAAGGGGGGTATAATGTTACACTAAAATTTTTTAGTGCATTTATTATCAAAATAATTTAATATTTTCATACATTTAAATTAATGAAACACAAAAAATAGATTTACACTACATAAAACATTCCTTTCACATAGATCCAACATGGCATATGACACACGGAATCCCAAAATGACGTATGTGACATGAAATATGAACATGGAATATTTTACCCCCATTCCCAAAATGGCATAAACTACATGGAAAAACAAGGCTAGAATCATTTACACACAAAATTGACCTTCAACAATGGTTTTTATATCAAGCATGTCCAAGTGTAACCTGATGATAATATATTCTGAAAAATATAATTATAATGAGATATAACCTATAAAATAAGTTAATGAATACGAATATTATTGAATAAATTATTAAATTATGTGGCTTACAAAAATACAAGATGAATTTATAGGTTAGCAATTATTTTTATATGCTTATAAAAACCCATTGAATATAAAGGAAAACATTATTATAGTTACAAAGCCATATTAACCGACATTACAAAATTAACTACAACTTTTAAGGTATATTCAAAAAATAAATATTTAATATATTCAATAAAATAATTTTTATATCCATTTAATATATTGAACATACATAAGATAAAAACAAACACAATTTTATTGATAAAAACATATTTTTTTATAAAGAATATTATACATCCTTCTAATGGAGAACCCATATAAAATCAATTTTTTGGTAAATATTATATATTTTTTCTGCCAAAATAAAATTAAACTTTTGATGTGAGGCATAACAATTTAGTTCTGATAAATTTTTGTTATATTTATGTATGGTTTTATCTTCTGATGAATAGTTAAAAATATTGGATTTTATTTCAAAAATGATTTCTCATCAAATTTATTTTTAATGATAAATTTTATTTTTAATATTTATAATAGTATATGAAGATATTATTTTAATCAGTTAAACTAATTTTTGTCATGGGAACTAGTTTCAAATTGATATTGTATATACAAAATTGCTAACTTTTGGACGTTTTTACTTTAAAACCCCGCTGAATCGTCTCATTAGTAGGAATATATTTTAATTGATTTCTGCCACAAATGTGGTTAGATTTTTGAAATATAGATTCCATTTTTGAATAAAAATAATTTATTATTTCTAATATGATATTTTTTATTTACAAAAAAAAAGTTAATATGATTAAAATAAAGTGCATCGATTAATATTAAATTTTGGTAAACAATGCTCTAAACATTATATTCATGAACAAAAAATACATTGAAAAATTTATAGAACCCATTTAATGGCCATATTTAAACCCTTTAAATAATTTTAAATAGATTTTAACAATATTTTATCCACATTTAACATGGTAAATGCGGGTGAAATTATCTATACAAATATATACAAGACTGTCTATACATTTCCACTATTAGAGGCCACTACCTCTACCCATTTTTTACTCCACTCAAAACATTTATGGTCAGTCATTTTCATTCCATGTAAAATCATAAAATTACTCCCATTAACCTTGAAGAAAATAATTTTTCATAAATCCTCTCATAGGATCCTTTTAGAAAAAACCAAAATGAGTAACCCGATTAAGAGTTAACATCTTCTCTCAAGCTCATTTCTGTTATTTTCCTTCTTCAACACCTCCATTATCTTTATTCCATTCATGAATGAAAATAATAGTATCCAAAAGGTACTATTATGTTTTTATGGTATGTTTTGGACATTCAATTAAACAAAAAACCATCTAACTATACCTAACATATTTTTTCTATTTTTGGCGAATTACTTCCCCACAAATTGATGATTGTTCATTTTTTGTTTACCACCTATCTTAGAAGGCATTATCATAGAAAATATATTTATATACGTAATATATTGTATTTAATATTTATTTAATCTTTATTACTAATATTAAAACAATAATATATTTATATTCTATTTGGTGTTAATATAGTAATCTCATTTGAGGACGTGTGGACTATCACCCCCTCAATGTAATGTGTCTCGTTCTCACACGACATGTAATGAATTAATGATGAGTTTAATGAACTATTATGATATATATGATATAATAATGATCCTTTAGTATATATATATATAAACACACACATTTCATTTACTTACTTTCATTCAATATGACAATTAAATATAGAAACAATGTTCATACGTATTTATGACTTACAGTCTCCATAAACCATGTATTCCCTTTTAAAATATTAATTATATAAAATAATATAATATAAATATTTTGTATGTAAATTATATTAATATCTGGATTTTAATTATGGAATCATTATATATGTATAACAACCAACTGTAAAAAAATTAAGACACATGCAAATAATAAAGTGGATATTATCTGAAGTGAAACCCTCACATAGGGTTATTAACTAGAGGGTAATACAAGTTCATAATATACCCATATTTTGTATTAGATATAATAATATGGTTTATTGAAGGGAAAATAATAAATATAAATTCATTAAAAATGTATTTAAAGAGTATGATGAGAGTCAATACCCAAAGTAAAGGGATTTATATAACTTTTAATTTCTGTAAAAAACATCTTATGATCACCACTAATCCCTTTAGTGTAGTTTATGTAAATCCAATAAAAGTATTCTATGTGTCTATTAATTAAATTTATGTGTATTCACATGTTAAATTTATGGTCCTTCTTTAGTGGGATTTATTTTTCAAAAGATACCAAAATGATAAAACAATTTTATCTTATTTTTCCTTCTTTAAGACTATTATTTTTTATGCACATAAAATATTTTTTAGAGATGTATATAATTAAATTTTTCATGAATTATGAAAAATCACACTAAAATCCTAATATTTAAATCTGAATTTAATTTTATTTTCTAAAATGGATAGTATTATTCAATGTTTCCATGTAATAAGAATTTATTGAGAAAATATCATTTTATTTATAGATTGTATATTTTTATTAATATATTGAAGAAATATTATGATCTATATCCCATAAAAATTTATTAGATTCATTATTTCTTGTTTTCATCAAAATATAGATGTTTTAGTTCCATATTCTTCTGTTTTTTACTTATGATAATGTTTTAATGTTTGATTTGAATGTATCTCTCTTCAGTTTAATATCTACTGTATTCGAAAACCATGATTTTGGAAATGTTTTCAAATATGTTTTCAAAATATACATGAAGATAATTTGCATGGAAATAGGAATTTAAATTATTTTTATTTTTTTCAAAGTTCCCATTATATTGTTGAAAATATATTTTCGTAGAAAAAGGTTTTGAAAAGGTTCCATGTTATAAAAAACAGTTTTCAAACAATAAAGTATTTTTCCCTCAAGAAATGTTTTTGATAAAAAATGAAAAATTATTTTTTATCTAAGATGAAATATGTTGATGTTACTAGCTCATATCTATGATATTATCTATAGGATCTATTTATATCCTTTCTATGAATGGGTTATTCTTAATTTTATGTTATTTATGAAATTATTTTCACTTTCATGGGTTATATGTCTTTAAAAATTGTTTAATCTCTAAGATTTTAGTATCTATGAAATGAGATACATTTTTATGAATTATAAATTGATGAAATTAATATGAAACTAATATTATTACATAGGATATGATGTGATGAAATGTTAATGATACCAATTTCATTTCATAGGTTATCAATTGAACGTTCCCAAAACCAATATTTTATTATGGGTTATTATATGATGAATGTTTTTTAATCATATGAAATATGTATGAATTATTTTTATTATGAGATTGATGGGACTAATAAATCTCTCTAATTCATTCATTAATGATGGATGACTCAAGAGTATAAATGTTAAGAGTAAACCTAAATACATAATCACAATTTTATGTGTGAAACTGATTACATGTTAACAATGTTATTAGTGAACCTTATTATATGTTCAAAATGTTATCCACAAAACCTGTTTCATGTCCATATGTTTATGTGTGATCCTGATTATATGTTCATAATTCTATCTTTGAACATGATTACATGTTCATAATGTTATGCATTGAGTATGTTTTATGTACATTATGAAATGACTCAACACGATTTCACATTGAATATTTTATGCATGGATGTGGTTTCACATCAATGAGGTTATCCATGGACCTGATTACATATTTAAAATTCCATACATGGACATATTTTCATGTCCATATATTTATTAATGAATGTAATTACGTGTTCTCAATGTTATGTGTGAACCTGGTTACATGTTTATAATGATATTGAAGGACATGGTTTCATGTCCACAAGTTGATGATGGGGAATTATTTCATGTCCATAACATAATGAGTAAACATGTTTCTACATTTACATGTTCAAATTTTTTTAAACCAATCAGCATGCAACAAATTCCTTGTCTTGTTCATATTTTATGCATTCATGACTTATAATATTAATTATCTTATGATCTATTTCAAATAAACTTCCAATCATTATTATGATCTCTCATGGAGTGATTGATCTTAATGTGTTATTCTTATTTTACATACCCTAATTGTTCAGGTTATGCATACACATATCCTATATTTACCCTTACTTAGCATCTGCGCTTGCCCATTTGTTATCAATCCTTTCAATATCTTATAATTAATTTTTTAGGAATAATTAAAAATGAATAGGTATGTCTGAGATATTTTGAACATATTTTCCCATGATAAAAGATTTTTTTTCCATGATTCCAAAGACACTAAACTATTTTTGTCCTATAGAATGTATTTTACCAATATAGTAAATATTACTCTAATATGATCCTATATACATTTATGATATGAATGGGTCTATATATATCTACTGGAACCCTAACACGTCAACTAATACACAAGATATCATCATCACCAAACGTTCAACGAACATAAGGTTCCTCACCTTAAACACAATCCCATAGAAATAGGACTTCGAAATTCGATAGATGCCTCATCCTTAATTTTTCCTGCATGGTAGTGGTCAGAACTAATTATTATAGAAAAGAATACCCATGTCTATTGTGCTGGTCCAGATTTATCTCAAAGGACAATGCCGTAAGCTGATAGTTGCAACTATCCTATGGCACTGTCTATATTTGATTCCTCTTTCCCAGTGCATCATCCACTGCATCTACATTACTAAGAGTGTAGGCATGATTCATGTCAATAGACTATAGTTACTCCACCGAACTATATTTATTCAAATTCACATCATGTTGTGTAAAAAAATTTGTGACTTTTGTGGTCTATGTACACCATAAAATTCACTCCCAGAAAATAGAATCTCTTACAAAAAAAATCATGGCAATCACATCTACTCCAGATCATGCATAGGTTAATTCCTCTTATGTGGCCTCAATTGTTATGACTTGAGTGGCATGACACTATCACCCTACATTAGAAATTCTCATAGACTAATACCTAATGTGTCACAATATATATTATAGATCCTTAATTTCTATGGATGTATCAGAACTACTATTGATGTCAACGTCAAATTCTACTCTAGAAAGAAAATGTAACAAGATTATGGGCATACAATATTCAAACAATTATTTTTCAAGATCACCAAATGTGGTGCTTATCGTGATAAATACGATATGAAATTTGTGTAGTTAGAAACTATCCACCTAAAACTAGGTATATTAAAAACATTATTGGTATTTTACCAGGATACTACAGCTCTCACCATCTCAAGGTCTACTGCTACTCCAGTATCGAATATAACATACGAAGTGATTATGATACATCCAAATGTGGCTCTTCGTGGTCCTAGAAAATAACTAATTAATTCCTTGTGTATTATAAATTATATCAAAATAGTTTTCATGGTCATGTTGATTATGTGTTTACACCAAGATATCATCCATGAAACCCTTCCAATAGAATCTAGTTAAGGAAAGAACACACAATTAATCAATTAAATGATAACCATTGGCATATTCATAAGACCAAAATGAATTGAGAGATAATCATATAGACCATACCAGGTACAAGAAGTTCTAAATGTTATTTATGTAGGTTAAACACGAACAATATGATATCCCAAACTGAATTAGATCACCAAGAACACTCTAGATCCTCAAACTTGAATTGAAATTTTATCTATCTACGAAAATGAAGATTGGGTTTTTAACTATAAGTTGATATGTTTCTAATAGTCCTAACATAGCCTAAGGGTACCATCCACCTTTTAAAAAAAGGACAGGTGAACACTGTGGAGAAGTACTGGGTCTAACAAAACCACTAGCCTCCATTTACACTAGTTTCTTATTAGAAATATACTAATCTATTTTATCCATCCTATAATGAGGAGTGGAAATTAGTTCAGCTCTTCGAACTAGCTCAGTGGATAACTCCACCTGTACCTCATGAGGTAAACGAAAAAAGACATCATGATCTAATTCATGGTAGTGCTCAACCATTAGACAAAATTACTTATAAATCACTCCCTAATCATCTATAAACAATCTAATATTCTTTTATAGAATCATGCCAATACCATTATTATTGGGTCCGTCACAGCTCTCTTGATCATCCTATTCACCATTGTGACTAAACATTTCACCATATAGAGGTTTAAATGTCACCATTCGATGAAAGAAATAAATGTATGATTGATAGGACACTAGCTAGTTCATTCGAAGAATGATGTAAAACCCTATCATCATGAGGACATAAATATCTCCAATGAAGTAACACCCCCCAACCCCTAGGAGAGACTCCATAAAATGGTGCAACTCAAATGTTCTAACTACCAATAGTGTGTCTCGAATCATGATTGTAAAAACCCAGTTTTTTCTGATAAAGACTTAGGAATATTTTTTAAAATATTCCAGAGCAGTGCATTCAGACAGCGTGCGATTCCGAGCCCCGGAGTGGCCGGAATTAAATTTTCAGTGTGTTCACACTGGAAACGCTAAATCAATGCGATTACTCCTAAACGGTGACCAGATCAGAGATCCGAGTGTACGGATGGGTCCGGAATGGGGTGTTTACCCTAGGAACGACATAAAACTTGTCAGCGCGGGATGTTTGGACCCCTCGCTCGCTTTCGGAAGGTTAAAGAGATAAATTAATTAATTAATTTATTCGTTTAATGTTGAAACTCATGTATCTTGTAAAAAGAAGCTCGTATTGGAAAACTGATGGCACCGTTAAGTTCGGAATATTCCGTTTACCCTAGGAGGGGTATAAGTTGTGCTGGAGCGGGCCGTTTGTGAAAAATGGCCCTAGGGTCTTTTTCGTAATTTAGCTGCTTCAGAGGTTAAATTTTATAACATCCCAACAGATTCTCGGAATCAAATTCAGAGACCACCATCGTGCTCGGGAGGTGGTGTTTACCCTAGGGGAGGCTAAACCTCGACCTCGTCGGGCTGTTCGGATACGGGGCCCACAATGGGAGTTTAAGTGTTTTATTTTTAAACACTCCCCCCTCTTGGTGGTTCTCCCTGGCGCAACAACCCTCTCTCTCTGCTCCTCCATCTCCGGAGAGGCATTCTGGCGAGGCGACTCTGGCGAGGTGCGGTGATGCCGGCGGATCAACGCGACGCTCCGGGCGAAGCCCAACGAGGTCGGTGGTTGCGTTGCGTTTTCATTTCCGAACCGCCCTTTGAATTCAATTTTATGTGTAGATTTGATGTTTAATCTTAGAACAACGCCCGTATATGCGTAGTACGTTTTTTCCTCCCATCGCTTCATTCGGATCAAAAATCAGTTTTCGGACATAGTCGCAATCTCCCGTCGAAGTTTTCGGGTTTTCGGATTTTGCGGCGGCAGCGTGGTGGTGCGGGGAGCTTTGGCTGGCGGTGGCGGCTTCCTCAGGCAGGTGGCGCGGCTCGGGCTCATCGCCTTCAGGCAGTGGCTTCAGCGGCACGTGCGGCTTCAGGCGGGCGACATGGCGGCAGGCTGAGGCGCCGTGGCGGCGGGCTTTGGTCGGGCGGCGCCGGCGTAGCACGAAGTGGGACGGGGGCCCCGGGGTGCACGACCCCGCGTGCGGCGACCGCGACCCGCGTAATGCGGGTCGCTGCGGAGGAGAAAGGGATAGGCCTTCAAGGCCAGTCAGTGGTGACAGGTCGCGGCGGACCGAACTGGACCCGCAGCCGGGCCGCGGGCTGGCTGTGGGCGGACCGGCCGGACCGGGCCGGTCTGGCCCAAGGGAGTTTCCCCTTTGGAATTTCTGATTCCCGTAGCTTTCGCTACGGGCTGCTGTATTGTGCGCAGTCAGTGGCAGTGCGGACCTCGCGTCTAGGGGAACGTTTTGAGATGGTTTTGAGAATTTTTAATTCCCAAAACGTGGGGCCGCGGAGGCACGACATGACTTTAAGTGGACGAGTGTTCTTCTGGGAATCTTGTTCTGGACGGCGCAGACGCGTTTGATGTCCGTTTTGAGCGCCGTCAGTGGCGTTGCGCCCCTGGCACTGAGGCGGGGGTATCCAAGGCAGTTTCGGGCGTTGAGACTAGATTTTAGGAGAGGGACCCATGGCCCGTCTCTTGAGCCGCATGCTGCGTTTCACGAATTTTTCATCGGACGTCCGTTCATGGCATGCTAGTAGTCGATCTTGGGTGTTTTTCCGAGGGCATCGCATTGGCGCAGTCTGCCTGCTGTAATTCCGCATGATGGTGCGGGGCCCATAATGGTTGTTTGGGCGTCGACGGTGATTTTACATCTTTATCACCAAGCGACCGTTTTGTACAAGTGAGTAGTCCATCATGTGTTCTTTCTCGAGAGGATCGCAATGGTTCGATCTGTTTGTTGGGTTTCAGGACCGAGATGCGGGTCCCACATGGTACCGCTTGTGTGCGGTGCGCCGGAATGCATCTTTTTCTCCGGATACCTGTTCCACGCAAGTATGCAGTCAATTTGACGTGCTTTTTCGAGAGAATTGGGATGGTGCAGTTCGCCCGACCTTTTTCTGGGACGTGGTGTGGGTCCCACCCGACCCGGCTGTGGTGAATAGTACATTTTTCACTGGTTGACCGCTTTAGGGGAGTAAGTAGTCTATCTCGCGTGTTTTCCGAGAGGATTATAATGGTTCGATCCGTTTGGTTGTGAGGAGACTCTCGCACGATCTTTTTAAATGTAAAAGGCGCTCTGATGAGAGTTCTTCTTGCCGTGTTTGCAGAGAACCCTTGGACTGTGATCGCATGCACTCCCGTGTGAGTGAAGAGATGTGGTTGGTTGTGCCTCAGCTGATGAGGTGGAAAGTTGGAGACGATGCATCACGCCTTCGCGTAGATGTTGGGTGTCGTGTGCACGATATCATATGGGCTGGAATGAGGTATACTATGGATGTATACGGGAGCTCTTGGAGGTATGTGTGGTTTGTACCTGAAAACATTTTTCCACCTAGTTGGGGTTGAGTTGGGTCCACCCGTTGTGTGGGACCCATGTGTGTGCCATGTTTTGCATTGAGTACTTTGACCTCTCACGACGTAGAGGGTCCCTCTGTGTGTTTGTATGACCAGCCGGGTGGAGTTTTTCCCCTATCTCTATGCTCGTTTGTTTGACCAGTAGGGTTGAGTGGTCTCCACCTGATTTTGTTCTCGATGGATCGGCCGGTAGCAGTGCTGGTGACACCTAGTGATGGAACATGCGCTGAAACTCCTTTGGGTGAGTTGTGCTGGAGTCGGGTGGTCGCACGATACCCACTCCTTGTTCTGTTGGCCAGTGTTGTACCCTCCATTGGGGATGGCCAGGGCAGTTCTGAGTCTTACCATCCAGCGGGGCTGGGCACTAGGTTACTCAACGGCTTCTAGGGTCTAACCTCCAGTATAGTCTGGGAAGTGGGTCACCCGACACACTTAGGGTCTACCCTCCAGTAGAGAATGGGCAGTGGGCCACCCGACGACCTCTTAGGACCTACCTTCCAGCAGGGCTGGGCAGTGGGTCGCCCGTCATCTAGTTCCAAGTCTACCCTCCAGCAAGGTTGGGCAGTGGGTCGCCTGTCGACTTAGTTCTAGGTCTACCCTCCAGCGGGGCTGGGCAGTGGGTCGCCTGGTGATGTATTATGGTCTACCCTCTAGTGGGGCTAGGCAGTGGGTCGCCAGATGATATATTATGGTTTACCCTCTAGCAGGGCTGGGCAGTGGGTTACCCGATATCTTATTATGGTTTACCCTCCAGCGGGGCTGGGCAGTGGGTCGCCTGATGATGTATAATGGTTTACCCTCCAGCAGGGTTGGGCAGTGGGTCACCCGATATAATATTATGAATTACCCTCCAGCAGGGCTAGGCAGTGGGACACCTATTGGCATTCCAGGCTCAGTCCTTTCTACTAGTCCAGCCTGTGGGTTTCCTCCATGATTACCAGAGCAGGACCCCTGGTTACGGGTCAGTGTTGTGACGACCTTGACTTTGAGGAGACCTCCCGACTGCAGGGCACTAACGAGGTGTGGTTTGACTTTCCCTAGAACACTCAAGTACGAGGGGCACATTCCAAACCAAGACACGTTCTTGAGACACAATCTAAAACTGTGCAGGTGAGTTAGTGTCGCCCAATGCGGATAGTGTCATGGTGTGGTGATTGAGCCCCGTGGCTTGCCGTTCAGGTCAGACGTGCAGGATGTTGGGCATCGATGGTGTTAGCTTCTGGGACTGTTGGATACATTTTTTCTTTGGATTTGCTACGGGAAAGAGATCCCCTTACGAGCATGTTCGGGATTCTTGGCAGAGCATATATGTGTATATACCTTGTTCTAGTACACACTTATTGGGTTTGGTTACTCTCCTTCCAGAAGAGGCGAAGTCACACGAGGTATGCCACATGCTTTCCGTGTCTAGATTCTCATGGTTGGATGAGTCTACTCTCCTGCTATAGGTAGAGAAGACTCGATGGGAAGTTCATCTTCTCACATTTTCCAGCTCCTTGTGCCTGGACGAGTCTACTTTCTTTCCTATTGTTAGGTTGAGTTGGACTCTCTATTGTTACAATTTACTTCACTCTCTGTTGTACTCTTTTACTTCTCCATGTTCGCTCTACTTGTCACCCATCAGTACCTCCTTTGTTGCTCCTTCGGGCCTTCGGGGTATCCTACTGAGTATTTTTATACTCACCCCTGCATGGGCTTTTCCCGCACTTGGTGTGTCCTTGCAGATGACGAACAGGTGGACCTTGACTTTAGTGGAGCATAGGATCGTGGGAGATTGGACCGCGTACGGTGGTAATGGTCGGGTTCCAAGTAGGAGACCCGTCAGCTATTTCATTTGTTTACCTGTTGCCGGGTTGTGGCACTTTTAGGTTGGGCGCATGTTTTTCCCCTTTTCCCTTTTCAGCACTGTACTTTGAACTGTTAGAGGTCGATGCACATTGTGGATTCTATATAGCAGTTTCCCTTTTACGTCGCTTGTCTTTACTTTTACTCTGCACTGTTGCATTGAGTTTGCTGCATGGGTGTGTACAGGTACTTAGGAAAATGCCTCCCCAAGTTGTTGTGCCTTCAGCGCTGGTCGCAAGCCCCTGGCCTATAGAGGCGGGCTTGGGGTAGTTGCGGCTCGAGCCCGGGTAGGGTCGGGTCATGACAAAGTGGTATCAGAGGTGGTTTGTTCCTTGAGAAGTTGTTCAGACATCCCTAAAATAAAAGGAATTGGTTGGGATTTAGGGAAACCGTGTTAATGTGTCTCGAGAGTGGCTCTCAAGCTAGGGAGTCCACTGATGGTGTGTCAGCCGACGTATCCATTCACCAGCACCCTGATAACCCGCTTGTCGACTCGGCATGCAGAGACACTTGTTGCAGGGAAAATTTGTTTATGCATCACATAGGATTGGGTCTTTGACTTCCATTCTTGAGTCAGCTCCCCATCATTGCTATTGGTAAATAAATATATGCTCATCTGACCGCGGCACTCCCTGATAATATTCAGGATGTCTCCGCGAGGACAGCCAGCTAGGATAACAGCTTTGGTTCGTGACGACGACCCATTGAGCTACAAGGCCGCAGTCCAGGACCCATCATGTGAGCCCCTTTCTCTGGGTGGGCTGGTAGCAGCACCCCCACCTGTTGAGCAGCAATCAGTTTCAGCAGAGCAGGCTATGCTTGATCTCAGGTTGAGCGCACTCCGTGAGTTCCAGCGGCAGAGACTGCTGAGGTTTAGTGGTGATACATACCCTCAGGTGGCAGAGGGTTGGCTAGAGACAATGGTTCGCCTTTTCAAGCTTGTGAAGACGCTGACAGAATAGAGAGTGGCTTTGGCATCCACCCTTTTTCGTGGAGCAGCTCGGCGTTGGTGGGGTCTGGTGACTCGGTTTCTTGATGATTCATCACTTTCGTGGGATGACATTCAGTTATCGTTTCATGAGGAGTTTTTCCCCTCCTTCTTGCGCTCCGTTCGGATTCAAGAGCTCCTGCAGTTTCAGCAGGGAGGGATGACAGTGGATGAGTACGCGACTAGTTTTGCAGACCATGCACACTTTTACCCGAACTTGGTCCATGACGACAACATCCGAGCGCGGATGTTTGAGCAGGGTCACCGCCGAGAGATTTGTGCTGCCGTAGTACCCTTGGGAATTTCCACATATGACAGGGTGCTAGAGCAGGCGTTGGAGACCAACAGCTTCCTGTCATGTTTTGCGGTTGTTAGTGGCAGAGGGCATGATGGAGACGAGACGTCTGCCATAGTTAGTAGGCGCCGGAGGAAAGGACCTTGATGCAAGTGGCCTTCCCACTGCCGGTTTTAGAGATGTGGTCATATACCACTATGGAAAAAAGGCGTAGGGCATCAGCCGAGGATGCACTTCCGTGAGTGGATCTCGGGCTGTGGTCTTACACCGCAGTGGCGTCGGAGGGCACCAGGTCTGCCCAGTGAGTGTCGGTGTTATGCTTGTGATGGGTGAGGTCACTTGGCACGTGACGGCCTGACCTGAGTTGCCAGGAGCTTCGGGCAGGCAGCAATAGCACCACCACGGCAGAGGCAGCGCTGTGATGGGAGTAGTGGCCAGAGAGGTGGTGCTAGAAGAGGAGTGGCAGGAGCTGGAGTTGGTTGATGACGTTACGAGATCCCCCCCATCACCACTAGGTGGTCAACGTCAGGCTTCGGGGGATAACGGTTGGGACCCTAGGTAGCCGCGAGATTTGGATATCTACGATCCTGCAGAGCATTGGATGGTGAGAGGCACCACTTGCAACTCTTCTACATCCTGTAGTAGAATTGATAGAATCTTTGTGTTCAATGCTTTCCTCCCTGGTCTTTGCTTGAGGTGTTACCAGGGTGACGCAGGGCGTCGGGTGTAACCCTATATTGGTAAGGGAAAAGGCATGAGACCTTTTCCTTTAGTCGATGGTGTTGACTCCTTCGCACTCCGGGCGTGTAAGAGAGTCTTGATTGCAAGACATTGACTGTGGAACCTTGCATGACCAGATATCCTTGGGTGTTTCACCATACAGATATTCTGAAGGAGGGAATCACCAGGCATTGTTTCAGGTGCGGGTGGTGATTCCAGTCGTAGCGTGCGACGTAGAGGTTCGTTCGGGGAGGTGAGCTACCCCCAAGAGCCTTCGGGTCATTTGAGACCATGCAAAGGGATGGTGAAGTTTTCTACCACCTTTCCCTAACCCCAAAGTCTGGATTGGGTGCACGACATCAGCAAGGGTCGACCTCATGTGAACAGATCAATCCTTTGGCCGGTGTGCGGTGACGCAGAGCTGTGTGTGGGTTCTTCTAGGTATGGAAAAGCAAGGTGTGGGATTAGTAACCTACGTTGCTCCCTAGTTTTTCTTTTGAGGGACAATAATATTGACGGAGGTAATGATGTAACAACCCAGGTTTTGCTGATAAATACAGAAGAATATTTTTGATAATATTCCAGAGCAGTGTACTCAGACGGTGTGCGATTTCGATCCCCGGAGTGGCCGGAATTAAATTTTCAGTTCGTTCACACTGAAAATGGTAAATAAATGCGATAACTCCTAAACGGTGACCCAGACCAGAGATCTGACTGTACGGATGGGCCTAGAATGGGGTGTTTACCCTAGGAACGACATAAAACATGTCGGTGCGGGATGTTTGGACCCCTCTCTCACTTTCGGAAGGTTAAACGGATAAATTAATTAATTAATTAATTTGTTTAATGTTGAAACACATGTATCTTCTAAACAGTAGCTCATATTTGAAACCTAATGGCACCGTTGAGTTCGGAATGTTCCATTTACCCCAGTAGGAGTATAAGTTTTGCTGGCGCGGGCCGTTTGTGAAAAATGGCCATAGGGGCGTTTTCATAATTTAGAGGCTTCATATGTTAAATTTATAACTTCCAAAAGGATGCTCAGAATCAAATTCTGAGACCACTGTCATGCTTGGGAGGTGGTTTTTATCATATGGGAGGCTTAACCTCGATCCCGTCGGGCGGTTCGGGTACGGGGCCCACGGTGGGAGTTTAAGTGTTTTATTTTTAAATACTTCTCCCCCCCTCTTGGTGGTTCTCCCTAGCGCGGAAACCCTCTCCCTCTCCTCCTCCATCTCCGGCAAGGCGGTCCGGAGAGGCGACTCCGGCAAGGTGCGGTGATGCCGGCAGATCGACGCGAGGCTCTGGGCGAAGCCCAGCGAGGTAGGAGGTTGCGTTGCGTTTTCATCTCCGAACCGCCCTTTGAATACAATTTTAAGCGTCGATTTGATGTTTAATATTCGAACAAAGCCCGTATATGCGTAGTACGTTTTCTGTTCTTCCCATAAATTCTTTCGGATAAAAAATCCATGTTAGGAAATAGTCGCAAACTCCTGCCGAGATTTGCGGGTTTTGGGATTTTGCAGCGGCGGCTTCCTCAGGCGGGTGGCGTGGCTCAGGCTCGTCGGCTTCAGACGGTGGCTCCGATGGCGCGGGTAGCTTCAGGCGGGCGACGCGGCGGCATGCCAAGGTGCCATGGCGGCGAGCTTCGGTCTGGAGGCACCGGCGTAGTGCGAAGAGGGACGGGGGCCACGGGGTGCACGACCTCGCGTGCGGCGACCGCGACCCGCGCAACGTGGGTCTCTGCGGAGGAGAAAGGGACCGGCCATCAAGGCCGGTCGGTGGCAACAGGCTGCGGCCAGCTGGCCGCGGCGGACTGAACCGGACCCGCGGCCGGGCCGCGGGCCGACTGTGGGTGGACGGGCCGGACCGGGCCGGTCCGGCCCAAGGGAGTTTCCCCTTTGGAATTTCTGACGCCCCTAGCTTTCGCTACGGGCGTCCGTTTGGTGCGCCGTCAGCGGAAGTGCGGACCTGGCATCGAGGGGAACCTTTTGAGATGGTTTTGGGAATTTTTAATTCCAGTAACGAGGGGCCGCGGAGGCGCGATGTGACTTTACGTGGACGAGCGTTCCTCTAGGAATCTTGTTTTGGACGACGCAGACTCGTTCGATGTCTGTTTTGAGCCCCGTCAGCGGCGTTGCGCCCCTGGCACTGAGGCGGGGTTTCCAAGGCAGTTTCGGGCGTTGAGACTGGATTTTAGGTGTGGGCCCCACGACCCGTCTCTTGTGCCTCGTGTAGCGTTTCATGACTTTTTCCTCGGATGCCCGTTCGGGGCGTGCAAGTAGTCGATGTTGGCTGTTTTTTCGGGGGCATCGCGTTGGCGCAGTCTGCCCGCTGTAATTCTGCACGATGGTGAGGGGCCCACAATGGTCATTAGGACGTCGACATTGATTTTCCATCTTTATCACCGGGCAACCATTTTGGACAAGTGAGTAGTCCATCTTGTTTGTTTTCTCGAGAGGATCACAACTGTACGATCCGTTCATTGAGTTTCGGGACCGGGATGCGGGTCCCACGTGGTACTGCTCATGTGTGATGCGCTAGAATGCATCTTTTTCTCCGGATACCCATTCCACACAAGTAAGCAGTCAATTTGACGTTATTTTTCGAGAGCATTGCGATGGTGCAGTTCGCCCAACCTTTTTCGGGGACGTGGTTAGGGTCCCACACGACCCAGCTGTGGTGAATTGTACCTTTTTCACCGGTTGACCATTTCAGGTGAGTAAGTAGTCTATCTCGTGTGTTTTTCTGAGTGGATTATAACGGTGCGATCTTTTTGGTTGTGCGGAGCCTCTCGCACAATCTTGATAAATGTGAAAGGCGTTATGATGGTAGTTCTTCTCACCGTGTTTGTAGAGAACCCTTGGCGTGTGATCACGTACACTCCTGTGTGAGTGAAGAAATGTGGTTAGCTGTGCCTCAGCCGATGAGGTGGAATGTTGGAGTTGATACGTCACGCCTTCGCGTTGACGTTGGGTGCCGTGTGAACGATAGCCTATGGGCTGGAACGAGGTATACTCTGGGAGTATACGGGAGCACGTGGAGGTATGTGTGGTTTGTACCTGAGAACGTTTGTGCACCTGGTTGGGTTTGAGATGGGGCCACCCGTTGTGTGGGCCCCACGTGCGTTCCGGGTTTTTCATTGCGTACTTTGACCTCTCGCAACATAGAGGGTCCGTCTATGTGTTTCATTGACCAGTAAGGTGGAGTTTTTCCCCTAGCTCTATGCTCGTTTGTTTGACCAGCATGGTTGAGTGGTCTCCCCCTAGTTTCGTTCTTGATGGATCGGCCTGTAGCAATACTGGTGACACCCAGTGATGGAACAGGCACTGAAACCACTTTGGGTGAGTTGTGTTGGAGTCGGGTGGTCGCGCGATACCCACTCCATGTTCAGTTGGCTAGTGTTGTACCCTCTAGTGGGGATGGCCAGGGTAGTTCTGAGTCTTACCCTACAGCGGGGCTGGGCAGTGGGTTACTCATCGGCTTCTAGGGTGTACCCTCCAGTAGAGTTTGGGTAGTGGGTCACCTGACGCACATAGGGTCTACCCTCTAGTAGATACTTGGCAGTGGGTCACCCGACGACCTCTTAGGGCCTACCCACCAGTAGGGCTGGGAAGTGGGTCGCCCATCATCTAGTTCTAGGTCTACCCTCCAGCAAGGCTGGGCAGTGGGTCGCCTGTCAATTTAGTTCTTGGTCTACCCTCCAGCGGGGCTGGGCATTGGGTCGCCTGAAGATGTATTAAGGTCTACCCTTCAGTGGGGCTGGGCAGTGGGTCGCCAGATGATGTATTATGGTTTACCCTCCAGCAGGGCTGGGCAGTGTGTCACCCAATATCTTATTATGGTTTACCCTCCAGCGGGGCTGGGCAGTGGGTCACCTGACGATGTATTATGGTTTACCCTCCATCATGGCTAGGCAGTGGGTCACCTGATATCATATTATGAATTACCCTCCAGCAGGGCTGGGCAATGGGACACCTGTTGGCATTCCAGGCTCAGTCCTTTCTACTAGGCTAGCCTGTGTTTTTCCTCCATGATTACCGGAGCGGAACCCCTGGTTACGGGTCTGTGTTGTGACGACGTTGACTTTGAGGAGACCTCTCGACTGCAGGGCAGTGATGAGGTGTGGTTTGACATTCCCTAGAAATCTCAAGTACAAGGGGCACTTTCCCCACCAAGACGCGTTCATGCGACACAATCCAAAACCGTGCGGGCGAGTCAGTGCCGCCCAAAGCGGATAGTGTCAAGGTGCGTTGATTGAGCCCCGTGGCTTCCGGTTCAGGGAAGACGTGTTGGATGCTGGGCATCGATGGTGTTAGCTTCTGGGACTGTTGGATACTTTTTTTCTTGGGCTAAGCTACGAGACAGGGATCCCCTTACGATATTGTTCGGGCTTCTTGGTAGAGCATATATATGTATATACCATGTTATAATACCCACTTCATGGGTTTGGTTACTCTCCTTCTAGGATTGGCAAAGAAGCACGGGGTATGCCACAAGCTTTCCGTGTCTAGATACTCATGGTTGGATGAGTCTACTCTCCTGATATAGGTAGCGAAGACTAGACGGGAAGTTCATCTTCTCACCGTTTCCAGCTCCTTGTGCCTGGATGAGTCTACTTTCTTTCCTCTTGTTGGGTTGAGATGGACTCTCTATTGTTACTCTTTTCTGCACTCTCTATTGTACTATTTTAATTTTCCATATTCGATCTACTGCTCACCCTTTGGTACCTCCTTTGTTGCTCCCTCGAGCCTTCGGGGAATCATACTGAGTATTTTTATACTCACCCCTACTTGGGATTTTCCCGCACTTGGTGTGCCCTTGCAGACTACAGCCAGGTGGAGTGTGACTTCAGTAGAGCGTATGAGCTTGGGAGCTTGGACCGCGTGCGGTGGTCATGGCCATGTTCTAGGTGGGAGACCTGTTAGCTGTTTCATTTGTTTACCTGTTGCCGGGATGTGGCACTTTTCGGTTGGGCACATGTTTTTCCCCTGTTCCCTTTTCATCACTGTACTTTGTACTGTTAGAGGTCGATGCACATTGTGGTTTATATATATCAATTTCCCATTTACTTTTCTTGTCATTACTTTTACTCTGCACTGTTGCATTGTTTTTGTTGCGTGGGTGTGTATGGGTACTTAGGAAAATGCCTCCCTGAGTTGTTGTGCCTTCGGTGCTGGTCGCCAGCCCCTGGCCTATGGAGGCGTGCTTGGGGTTGTTGCGGCTCAAGCCCGGGTAGGGTTGGGTCATGAAAATGATTCACTCAAGAGGAAAAAAAAATCTGGAGGATCATAACCGCAGATGCAGATGCAATATTATGTGATTCCCCTATATCAAAGAGAATATATGAAATAGTTGAAGCAACTAAGATCATACCTCTCACCGTAGGCATCCTGGGATGTTGCTCATCTTGGGTGTGTTGCACTGTATTAGACTGGATTGTATAATGGACATATAAAAAAACCTAGATACATTGACCTTGTCCTCTATGTTTTTCATGTTTTTACTTATAACACCCGAAGCATTTATGATACACTTCTATTTGAATAATACAGTAGCGTGTGTTTTATGAAACTTCGAGTTCCAACAAACACCACAACCAATCATCCTAGTTATTATGAATAGTAATACCCACTTTTTGAACTTTTATACATTTTTTCTATCAAAATGGACTTCATTTTTTGGATTTTGAATATTGAAATTAGCTTAGGGTGAATTTTTTGTACTTTTCTGCTAACTTTTTTATTTTGATGTATAGTGATAATTACTAAATTTTAATTATAAACAATTTCTATAATTGAAATAATTAATAGTAATAAATTTTGAATTTGAATGGTTTTAAATTATATTGAGAATATATTTTTACAATTTAATCCAATGTTGGTCATTGGACATAATTTCACATTTAGACCGGACATAAACATGTGTCTATATTTTGATAGTTATTGTTTTTTAAAAACACGATTTTTGATTTGAGAGTGGGAATTAATTTTAAATTATTAAATGAAACTTCTATGTATTTAATTTGCTAAAATAGACTTCATTATTGAATTTTTAATATCAAAATTATCTTAGGGTAAATTTTTGGTATTTTTCTGAAATAGTTTAATTTTTTATGAACATTGAAAAACACTCAGTTATAGTTTAAAACCAAATTTTTTTAAATAATTATTTATTTTATTTAAATTATTTATTTTAAAAATAGATACTTAATACCTATATATGTTCAATAAAATTAATTGGAGTATGTTTAGAATAATTTTAGACATATAAAAATTACTTTGAACTTTTCTCCGTCTTTTACCCACCTCCAAGGATAATTTGCAAATTTACATAAAACATAATATTACAGCTTTGGTGAGTTGAATTTCAAAAATCCAAGAAACATGGTTAATATCAATAATAAAATTTTTTTCAATGAGATGAAAATTAATTTTGGTGAATATTTACTTTTTACTTTTATTTACCACGGTTAAATGCAAATAGGGTAATTAAGGGTAAAAATGATATTAATATTACCCTAACACATGTCCTATTTATATTGGACAAGTGTATCTCGTCCAAAAACAACCTTAGGAATAAAATATTATAATTTAGGTCCACTTGTATTAGATTAGGACATTTATTATTATTTAATTCAAAGAATAGTTAAAACAGTTAAAATCAATTTTTATTAACTAAAACATTTTTAATATTGGGTTATACATAAGATAAATTAGATTATAAATATTAATTAGAAATATAGGAATATTTAATACATCATGGTATTTTATTTATAATTTTTAGACATTATATAAACAATTTTATTTATGACACACTGATGATGCAGTAATTACCATATTCATAAACGAATCAAATAAATTGTACTATAAATATTAATATAAATATATTTTCAAAGTTTTTATGACATCCAAGAATTTTCTAGGATAATATGACATTTTAGGAATGATTAAATATTTTAATTTTGAAGTAATAATATATTTATTATTTTAACAAAAAACAAATACAAAATAGTGTCAAAATTGACATAAAACAGTTTTTAAAACAAATATTATATTATAAATTGATATAACGGTCCTAAAAATCAATGGACTGGACAAAATGATTATTTAATAATATAAATGAAATTATTTAACCAATTTGGGTTAGATTGGTTGTATATTGTAATAATATTAACCATATTGTGTAACAGTACAAGAAGACACGGTAAAAGATAAATTATTTAACGTAGAGTTAAATCTAAATGATAAGGTTAAAATGGTAACCTAAACCTGTCTAAAACCTTTTGTTTGAGTTGTTTTAGACCTATCCCCACCTTGAATTTAAATATTCAATTTAATATCCATTATAAACCGAGTAAGAATTTATTATAAATTAAAAATTTATGTTTTTCTTAAAGAGCCCCTCCTCCCCCTTATAAAAGGACACACCTTATAACAAAATTTTCACACCTTAAAAGCCTTTTGGCTCTGACAAACCCTACAAAAATATTATATAAACATTCATCACTTCATCCTAGAGGAATTATTTTGATAATAATTCCATCCTATGGAGCCCTTTTGTTCAAATCAAAAGGAAGAATCCAAAGAAGAGGTAATGTTTTCACCACCCTCATTCAAGTTCCTTTCTTCTTCAACTTCTTCTTTCATTGTTATTTACATTATAAAACAATAACAATAGTATCTTATATATAGTATGATTTTATTATAATTATGGTACAAAAATATTCAGTATTTTATCCATCCTTTGAGTTCCATGTCACCGTAAGTGTGTACGTACAGCTTACCGTCTCCACGTTGTGGTGTAATTGTTATTTAAAACATTATTTTTTGGATCAGTGTGATATTGATGTATAGTTGAAGTAAATAATAAATATAACATTATAATTATTCCTTATATAAAATATAACATCCAATTATATATTAATTTAATATCAAATTGATGATATTTTCACTCGTGCGTACGTACGGATTACCATCTCCACAGCGCGATGAAATTCATTTCAGAGTTCACCATTAATCAACAATTATAAAAATATATATTACTAATAATTATGTAATATATTACTTAATAATTCTACTGAAGGTATATATATTTATATATATAAGTATTTATGTACTAATATATATCTTATTCACTTACTTCCATTCAAAACATTATGAAAACGAAAACAGTGTTTATGTGTATGTACGAACTACCATCTCCATAAACGGTGTTTTCCATTTCATATATATGTCTATTATACATATATATATTCTAAATATATATGATATATAAATAATTTTTTATATTCTCTATGTATTTAAATCATGATCTATGTGATACGATCAAGAGTAACAAGTTAAAACACGTACGATAAAGAAAGAGATTATTACCCGAAATATTAATATAACATAAAATTTATTATTAAATGGGTACTATAAAGTCATAAATGAATAATTTATGATATTAAATATAATAATATGGTTTTGGTATAATTTAATAACATACTATAGTCTTCATACAGGAGGTTAAACATATCCTCGACTAAAGGAATGTGCAAGGTAAGGGGTTTTCATCTCACTCATTATTCCCATGAGATTCGTGCCATATTGCCACTATTAACTTGTGTGTGGTGTATGTACTTCCTATAATTGTATTCCTTATGTAATACACTTTAATATATGTGCATTTACATATTCATTATATGATACTTCTATTATGGGTTGTTTGTTTCGTAAGTTACCAAATTGGTAAGTGTTTATTTCATAATCTCTTCATTATCCGAGGATGTTTATATGTAATTATCTACTAGGTCCTCTTTCTCATCCACATCCATGTTTCTTAAAAATATTTTTTAAATAATTCATAACATTTTAAATACTATGGGATAATGTAATTTATACACTTGATGTCTTTTTATAAAATGTTTATAAGGGAATCGTTTTTTCATTTTCCAAACAAGGTCCTTTTTAACCTTTTTGACAGAATTAAGGTAAGAATGTTTTTTATATGGAATGTGTGGATATTTTCGGCCTTTGTAAAATATTATAAGCTTCCATTACAAGAATATAAAAATATTTTTAAATTAAATTTTTTCTTTTATAATTATGTGACTTTTAAATATTTTCATAAAAAAAAGAGATATTTCTCTCAAATAGTTTTGATTTCATCTATGTCAACATCCTTTGATGGATTTTATGCTTATTTGAAGTTATGCTATTATGATAAAAATCATCCATATTGTATTTCATGTTTTCTGATATGTTTGACTATGGATGAGTTATTTTTATGCCATTAATGGTTTATGATAAATGTTTTTGCATTCAGTATACTAGTTTTAATTGGAATGTTTATGTTATATTTCATCCTATTATTAAGATGAATGTGTTGGACTATAATGATCTGGGTTTGGAACTGGTAAATGTAAGCCTTCCGTGTCGGGGTCCAGTTACAACAGACCCTTCTGGTTGGTGTCTGGTTATTAGAGGCACTCCAGGTTGGTGTCCGGTTATTAGAGGCACTCCGGGTTGATGTTCAATTATTAGAGGAACACTGGGTTGGTTTCTGGTTATTAGAGGAATTATGGGTTGGGTTCTGGTTACTGTTATCCCCTAGGTCTTGCCACAAGTCCTTGACAAAGAAATTAATGTTCATCATTATGCATTCCATCATTATGAAAGTGGTTTAGTGATATTTCATGTGATTATTCGACTTGTATAATATCCATGTGAATATACAAATGGGATTAATTTATTTTATTTTTTTTCCATATTATGCTGACGTTCATGTTTAAAAGGATTTTGTTTTAGTTATACATTGCCTTAAATGTTTATGCTTATTTATGAAAGTTCCCGCTGTATTGTTTTCCTTACTAAGCATCTGAGCTCACCCCTTTCTATGTTTTATTTTTCCCAGTATTCCACGAAGTGTATTGTGATTGATATGCAGCGTTAAGCCAATGTAATACTGGTATTCATGAAGGATTATTTATGTGGTTTTTTATGATATAGTGTGTAATGTAACATTTTTTTTTGTAATCTATTTGATGGTGCTTCTAAACTGATCGGTTCGTCGGGACTTCATTTCTTGTAATCTTTCCAATGTATTAAAATAATGCACCGAATCTGGGTAATTGGGGTCAAGGAATTATATTTGGTATCAGTGGAAGTTTATCAATAAACATGAAAATTAGATTTAGATAAACTCTAATTAGAGAATATTACCTTAAGATAGTCTTTGAGGATTAGTATAGAAGAACTTCCTCGAATTTTGATATTGTTGAGATTTTGTGAGTTTTCCAAGAAATACATCCCAGTCTGGATACGATCAGGTAGAGGAGGCTCTGGCACAGATGTTTCTAGGGTTAAAACATTAAAACACTGTTTTGAGCTAGACTCGAACAGGAACTGGTGCACGACAACAGGCCTTGCTGAACTCTTGGTTATGACACTCCTGTGGGATATGCTTAGGATAATTGTCATTTTCATTACAAACCATTATGAAGGGATTATGATTATATACTTAATCAGATAAAGCATTTTTATGATTATGGATTATATCCATTAACTGTTTAATTTATGTTATGTGTTTTACAATTTCAGGATTATGTATTTCTATTCATAAACTAATCTAGTGTACGCCATTGTTTAGAAATGACGCCCAGTAGAAGGAATGAGAACTCCAATAATATGACTGATCCAAAGAGTAAGAAGGATCATATCATTCATGGTCTTAAGCTGGAATTTTGAAGGGAAATAGTCTCCTATGTAATAACATCATATGAAGAAATAGTTCATGTGTTAATAAGATAAGTAAAGAATTCTCGGTGTCCTATGGCTTTGAAGGAAGCCAGAGAAGGAAAGGATGGTACAGAGAAGGATAAATAAAGGGAATAAGGTAGAGAAGGATTTTCACATATGTGATAACTGTGGAAAGAATCACCTTGGGAAATGCTTGAAGGGAATGAGAGTATGTTATATGTTTGGAGAAAAAGGACACCACGTACATGACTGCAAGGGTAAGAAAAATGATTCAAATGTACAATGCTTCATCTGGAACGAGTTTGCACACTACGCGAACCAATGTCCCAGTCATCAGAGTATGCCGCAAATGATTCTATTAGATAATAATCAAGTTATGATTCTACCACAGATTAAGAGGAATGAATAGTGTTCTTAGTTGTTATTTTAGAATTATTTAATTTAAGTGTTGTATCAATGATTTTCAGGAAATAAATAAGGATTGTACTGTAGTACTATTTCATTAAGGATTTAAGATTTTATGGTACTAAGAAAAGTGACCCTACAATGAGTTAAACTTTTTGGAAATTACATAGTTGAAGGAATGATAAACCTTAATATGGTCTTAATATTGAGGTATTGGTTTTTGAATAAGATATGTTTGATTTGGGTAAATTATATTGGATATACTTGAATACCATGAAACTGATTAATGATTTATCATCGTTGGAGTTTATATCATTATTTATATAAGGAGTATATCCAGTATTATATAAATATTAAGGGGGAATGAATGTAATCAATAAGGTTTTATGGTAATTTAGGATGTTAATATGTTTTAAAATAATACATGATGAAGGTATTCACATGCTATTACGGGGTAAAAAGGATCTACATTATGTTTGCCCTTCCTATAAATTTTGGACTAAGAGTTTACATAATTATTTTGGATAAGTATAATGTTTTGAATAGATGATGTTTGAAAGGTTATTTTTTGAATTCTATAAAAGGACAACATGCATACCGTGTGACAACCCATCGCATCGAACAAAGCTGCGGGAATCAAACCCACAACCATATTGCGATTAGGATTTATCACCTACCACTGGACTACATGATGTCCCTGGATAGTATAATGTATTTTATTTTTTTAATGGGTCTGATATGTGAATTATACATTCATTATACTTGGAACCCTATAAGATTAATATAAATAGAGTATTTTTGAGTTGAATTATGTTTTTGGGTGAAAGATGAGTTTGTGGTAGAAATTTATTGATGGATAAAAATCAAATTATAAATATGTATATCTACATATGATCGTATCCAATCTCATAAATAAATTACTCCACATTAATAAAAGAAACTTAGAACAAAAATGTTTTCCTATATGGTACCTTAGATCATCACAAGTTTATGGCTTTGGGATTATTGGCCTTTTCATAGCCATGTTATCTACTACTCTCCATCAGATATTAATGGTTAGATTTCTCTTCCATATCCATATTTTCCTACATGTATCCATTATATGTGTTATTTTTGGTAACCTTCATACTTACCACTCTTTATTTTAAATAGAGACATCATAAATCCATTTCTCGTTGTGGGATTTCAACTAAGAAATATTGAAATGTAAACTATAAGTTTCAAATACCAAGAATAAATTGTGAGGATGCAATTTATTGAAGGAGGGGAGAATGTAAATCCCCAAACTTCCATGATACGCTTCTCTTTGAATAATACATTAGCGTGTGTTGTATGTATCTTCGAGTTCCAACACACACCACAACCAATCAAACAAGTCGTTATGAACAGTAATACCCACATTTTGAAATTTTATACATTTAATAATTCAAAATGGACTTCATTTTTGGATTCATAATATTGAAATTTTCTTAGGGTGAATTTTTGGAACTTTTCTGATAACTTTCATATTTTGATGAATAATGAAAATTACTAAATTTTAATTAAAAACAATTTTTTTAATAAAAATAATTAATAGTGATAAATTAAAAATTTGAGTGGTTTTAAATTATATTTACAAAATTTTTTTACAAATTAATCCAATTTTGGTCATTGGACATAATTTTACATTGAAACCGAACATAAACAAGTGTCAATCTTTTGATAATTATTGTTTCTTAAAAACACGCTTTTTGTTTTGACAGCGGGAATTATTATTAAATTAATAAATGAAACTTATATGTTTTTAATTTGTTAAAATATACCACATTATTGAATTTAGAATATCAAAATTAGCTTAGGGTAATTTTTTGGTATTTTTATGAAACCTATTAATTTTTTATGAATAGTGAAAATCACTGAGTTGTAGTTTAAAACCGAATTTTTATTTATATAATTATTTATTTTATTAAAATTATTTAATGTCAAAATATATACACAATACCAATATAAGTTCAATTAAATTCCTTGGAGGTAGTGTAGAATAATTTTAGATATATTAAAATTTCATTGAACTTTTCACTATCTTTTACCCACCTCCTAGGAGAATATGAAATTTCACATAAAACATAATATTACCACTTATATAAGTGGACATTTGAATATATGATAGGTAGAGTTAATATCAAGTACTAAAATGTGGTTCAATGGGATGAAAATAAGTTTTGTTGAATAATAACTTTTTACTTTTATTTTCCACGGTTAAAAGTAAATAATGTAATTAAGGGTAAAAATGATATTAATATTTCCCAAACACATGTCCTAATTCTATTGGATAAGTTTATCTCGACCAGAAACAACCTTAGTAATAAAATATTATCATTTAGGTCCACTTGGATTAGAATAGGACATTTATTATTATTTAATTCAAATAAGAGTTAAAAGAGTTTAAATCAATGTTTATAATTTAAAACATTTTTAATATAGGGTTATATATAAGATAAATTCGATTATAAATATTAATTAGAAGGATAAAAAAATTTCCTACATCATGGTATTTTATTTATAATTTTTATACATTATATAAATAAATTAATTTATGACACAATGATGATGCAGTAATTACTTTATTCATGAAAGAATCAAATAAATGGTTTTATAAATATTAAAATAAATATAATTTCAATGTTTTTATGCCATCCAAGAATATTATAGGTGAATATTACATGTTATTATTGATTAAATGTATTTATTAAGTAATCATGTTTTTATAATTTTAACAAAAAACAAATATCAAATAGTGTTGAAATAGACATAAACTAGTTTTCAAAACAAATATTATATTATTAATTGATATAATGGTCTTAAAAATATATGGTTCTACCAAAATGCTAATATAATAATACATATGTCATTAATTAACCGATTTAGGTTCTATTGGAAGTATATAGTATGATTATTAACCATATAGTGTAAAAATACAAGAAGACATGGTAAAAGATAAATTATTTACTTTAGAGTTAAATCTAAATGATAATGTTAAAATGGTAACCTAAACTTGTGTAAAACCTATTGTCTGAGTTTGTTTTTACCTATCCCCACATTATACTTTAAATAATAAACTTTGGAGCCATTAGAAATCGAATATGAATTTATTATAAATTAATAATTTATGTTTTTTCTAAAGAGCCACTCCTCCCCCTTATAAAAGGACTCCACTTCTAACAAATTCATCACACCATCAAAGCCTTTTGGATCTGGGAAACCCTACCAAAATACTCTCTCAACATCCCTCACTTCAACCTAGATGCTTTAGTTTGATCATAAATAAATCCTATGGGGCCCTTTTCATCAAATCAAATTGAAGAACCCAAAGAAGAGGTAATATTTTCACCACCCTCTTTCAAGTTCCTTTCTTCTTCAACTCCTTCTTTCATTGTTATTTCCCATATAAAACAATAACTCCAGTATATTATATATACTGTGATGTTATTATAAATATGGTACCCCAATATTCATTATTCTATTCATACTTTGAATGACATGTCACCATACATGCGTACGTATGACTAACTGTCTCTACGTCGTGGTGTATTTGTTATTCAAAACATTATTATTTGGATGGGTATGATATTAATTTATAGTTAAAGTAAATAATAAATATAACATTATAATGATTATTTATATATAATATACCATCCAATTATATATTATTTTAATATCATAATAATGATATTTTCGCTCGTGCATACGTACGGATTACCGTCTCCACGACGCGATGTGATTCATTTCCAAGTTCACCATTAATCGACGATTATAAAAATATATATTACTAATAAGTATGTAATATATTACACAATAATTCTACTGGATATATATATGTGTATTTATATATATAATTATTTATTACTTACATATATCTTATTCACTTACTTCCGATCAATACTATATGAAAACGAAAACAACGTTTATGTGTACGTACGGACTACCGTCTCCATAAACGGTGTTTTACATTTCATATATATGTCTATTATATATACTTATATTCTAAATATATATGAAATATAAATCATGTTTTATATTATGGAATTATTTAAATAATTATCTACGCGATACAATCAAGTGTAACAAATTAAAACACATACGAAAAAGAAAAAGATTATTACCTGAAATATTAATATAACATAAAAATTATTATTAAATGTGCAGTATAAAGTCATAAATTAATAACGTATGATATTTTATATATTAATATGGTTTTGGTATTAAATAATAACATACTTTAGTCTTCATACATGATGTTAAATGTATCCTCTTCTAAAGGAAAGTGCAAAGTTAGCGGTTTTCATCTCACTCCTTATTCCCGTGAGATTCATGCCATATTGCCACTATTACCTTCTATGTGGTGTATGTGAATCCCATAATTGTATTCCATGTGTAATACACTTTAATATATTTACATTTAAATATTCATTTTATGATACTTATTTGATGGGTTGTATTTTTCATAAGATACCAAATTGGTAAGGGTTTATTTCAGAATCTCTTCATTATCCGAGGATGTTTATACATAATTATCTAGTGGGACCTCTTTGTCATCCACATCCATGTTTATTAAAAATGTATTTAAAATAATTCTTAATATTTATTAAACTATGGGATAATGTCATTTATACCATTTTTTAATTTTTATATGATGTTTTTAAAGGAATCTTTCCGTCGTTTTCCAAACAAGGTCATTTTTAACCTTTTCGACAGAATTAAGGTAATAATACTTTTTTATACAGTGGGTGTGGCAATTTTAAACTATTATAAAATCATATAAGCTTCCATTACAAGAATATAATAATATTTTTAAATTAAATGTTTTCTTTTATAATTATGTGACCTCTAAATGTTTTCATGAAAAAAGAGATATTTCTCTCAAATAGTTTTGATTTCATCTATGTCAACATCATTTGATGTATTTTAAGCTTATTTGAAGATGAGTTATTATGATACAAATCATCCATATAATATTTAAGGTTTTGTGATATGTTTGAATATTGATGAGTTATTTTTATGCCATTATGGGTTTATGATTAATGTTTTGGAATTCCGTATACTAGTTTTAATACGAATGATTATGTTATATTTCATACTATTCAAAAGATAAATTTGTTGGACTAGTATGATCTGGGTTAAGACCGGTAAAAGTAATCCCTCCAGGTTGGGGTCCGATTACAAAAGACCCTCTAGGTTGGTTTCCGGTTATTAGATGAACTCCGAGTTCATGTCCGGTTATTATAGGCACTTCGGGTTGGTGTCTAGTTATTAGAGGAACTCTGGGTTGGTGTCCAGTTATTAGAGGAACTCCGGGTTGGGTTCCAGTTACAGTTATCCCCTAGGTCTTGGCATGAGGCCTTGACAAAAAATTAATGTTCAGTATTATTCATTCCTTCATTATGAAAGTGGTTATGTGATATTGCATGTGATTATTTGACTAGTATAATATCCATGTGAATAAGTAAAAGACAATACTTCATTTTATTTTTGTTTCATATTATGTTGAAGTTCATGTTTAAAAGTATTTTGTTTTAGTTATACATTTCCTTAAATGATTATGCTTATTTATGATAGTTTCCACTGTATTGTTATCCTTACTGAGCATTTGAGCTCACCCCTTTCTATGTTTTATTTTTCCCAGGATTCCAAGAAGGGTTTGTTGATTGATATGAAGGGTTAATCCAAAGGAATTCTAGTATTCATAAAGGATTATTTATGTTGTTTTGTATGTAATAATGTGTAATGTAACATTTTTTATATAATCTATTTTCCAAGACTGTTAAAATGATTGGTCCTTTGGGAATTGATTCCTTGTAATCATGCTAATGTATTAAAATAATGCACCGACTCTGGGTAATTGGTGTCGGGGTGTTACAGTTGGTATCAGTGTCAGTTTAGCAATAAAAATGGAAATTAGATTTAGATAAACTCTGATTAGAGAACATTACCATAATATAGACATTGAGGATTCGTATAGAAGAACATCCTAGAATTTTGATATTGTAGAAAATTTGTGAGTTTTCGAAGAAATAAATCCTTATCTGGATGAGAGTAGGTAGAGGTGGCTCTGGCACAGATGTACCTAGGGTTAAACCATGAAAACACCACTTTGATCTAGACTCGAACGGGAACAAGTGCATGACAATGAGCCTTGCTTCACTCTTGGTTACGACACTCTCGGGGGATATGCTTAGGATAATTCTATTTTTCATTACAAACAATTATGAATGGATTATGAGTATATACATACTCAAAGAAAACACTTTTACGATTATGGATTATATCCGTAAACTGTTTAATTTATGGTAAGTGTTTTACAAGTTTGGGATTTTCTATTGCTATTCATAAACAAATCTAGCGTATGCCATTGTTTAGAAATGGTGCCCAGTAGAATGAATGAGAACTCTAGAAATATGCCTGATCCAAAGAGTGATAAAGATCATATATTTTATTGTCTTAAGCTGGAATTTAGAAGGGGAATAGTCTCCCACATAATAACATCATATGAAGAAATAATATCATATGTTGATAAGATAAGTAAAGAATTCTAGGAGTCTTATGGCTTTGAAGAGAAGCCAAAGATGGAAAGGATGGTAGATAAAATGACAGATAAAGGGAATAAAGTAAAGAAGGATTTTCCCATATATGATAATTGTGGAATGAATCACCTTGGGAATCTCATGAAGGGAATGGGAGTATGGTATAAGTGTGGAGAAAAAGACACTATGTACGTGACTGCAAGGGTTAAAAAAGTGTTCAAATATAGAATGACTCATCTACAAGGAGTTTGGACACTACACGAACCAATGTCCCAGTCATCAGACTATGCCGCAAATGATGCTATTGGTTAATAATCATGTTATGATACTACCACATACGAAGAGGAATGACTAGTGTTCTTATGTTGTTATTTTGTAATTATTTCATCTAAGTGTTGTAGCAATTATGTTCTTGAAATAAAAAGGATTTTACTACAGTAAAATTTCATTGAGTATATGATATTTTATGGTACTATGAAAAGTGACTCTATAGTGAGTTAAAATTTCAGGAAATTACATGGTTGAAGGAAAGATAAACCTTAATATGATCCTAATAATGATGTACTGATTTTGGAATAAGATATGTTTGATTTGGGTAAATTATACTAGATATTCATGAATACCGTGAAAATGAATAATGATTTTTAACAATTGGAGTTTACAAAATTTTTGATAGAAGGATTATATCCCGTATTCTATAGTGATTAAGTGAGAATGAATGTAATAAATATGTTTTTATGGTAATTCAAGATGTTACCATGTTTTAAAATAATACATGATGAAGGAATTCACATGCTATTACGGGGTAAAAAGGATCTACATTATGTTTATCCTTTATATAAATTTTTCACTGATAGTTTACCTAAGTATTTTGGATAATTATAATGATTTTAATGGATTACGTTTGAAAGGTTATTTTTGTAATTTTATAAAAGGACAACAAGCAGACCGTGTGACAACCCGTCGCATCGGATAAAGGTGCAGGAATCGAACACAAAACCATAATGAGATTGGGATTTATCACCTACCAGTGAACTACATGAAGTCCCTAGATTATATAATGTGGTTTCCCTTTTTAATGGGTCTGATATGTGAATTATACATCCATTATATTTATAACCCTATACGATTACGATAAATATAGTATTTTTGAGTTGTATTATGTTTTAGGGTGAAAGATGAGTTTGTTGTAGAAATTTTTTAATCGATATAACTCTAATTACAAAGTATGTATATATCCATATGATCATAGCGAATCTCATAAATAAATTCCTTAACATTAAGAAAAGGAACTTAAAACAAAACGATTGTTCAAGATGGTACCTTAGATCATCAGAAATTTATGGATTTGGAATTATTGGCCTTTTCATAGCCACGTTCTCTACCACTATCCATCAGATATTGATGGATATATTTCTCTTCCATATCCATATTTTCTTACATTGAACCATAGTATGTGTTATTTTTGTTAACCTTCATACTTACCAACATCATTTTAAGTAGAGACCTCTTTAAGCTATTTTTTTATGTGGAATTTCAAATAAGAAATTTTGAAATGTCAACTCCAAGATTCCAATACCAATCATAAATTGCGAGGAAGCAATTTATTAAAGGAAGGGAGGATGTTACAACCCAAGCTTCCATGATATGCTTCTCTTTGAATAATACAATAGCGTGTGTTGTACGCAAATTTGAGTTTCATCACACACCACAACCAATCAAATGAGTTGTTATGAATAGTAATACCCACTTTTTGAAATTTTATACATTGTATCGTTCAAAATGGACGTCATTTTTGGAATCATAATATTGGAATTATCTTAGGGTGAAAATTTTGTACCTTTATGATAACTTTTATATTTTGACGAATAGTGAAAATTACTAAATATTAATTAAAAAAAATTAATTGAAATAAATAATAGTGATAATTTATGAATTTGAGTAGTTTTAAATTATATATAGAATATATTTTTACAATTTAAACCAATTTTGGTCATTGGAAATAATTTCACATTTATACCACAGATAAACAAGTGTCAATCTTTTGAGAGTTATTTTTTCTTAAAAAAACACTTTTTGTTTTGAGAGTGGGAATTAATTTTAAATTAAAAAATGAAACTCTTATGTTTTGAATTTAGTAAAATAGACTTCTTTATTTATTTTGGAATATCATAATTAGCTTAGGGTAAATTTTTGGTATTTTTCTAAAAACATTTAATTTTTGAATAATAGTGAAAAACACCGAGTTATAGTTTAAAACTGAATTTTTATTTAAATAATTATTTATTTTATCTAAATTATTTATTTTAAAAATAGATCCATAATACCTATATATGTTCTATGAAATTCATTTGTGTTTTTTAGAATAATTTTAGATATATAAAAAATTTATTGAACTTTTCACCGTCTTTTACCCACCTCCAAGGTGAATTTTTAATTTACATAAAACATAATTTTATAGATTCTGGGAGTGGAATTTTGAAATTCTGAGAGACACAGTTAATATCAAGAGTAAAATTTGGTTCAATGAGATGAAAATAATTTTTTGGTGAATAGTAACTTTTTTCTTTTATTTACCACAGTTAAATGTAAATAGGGTAATTAAGGGTAAAAATGATATTAATATTACACTAAAACATGTCCTAATTCTATTGTACAAGTGTATCTCAACCAAAAACAACCATAGGAATAAAATATTATCATTTAGGACTACTTGTATTAGATTAGGACATATATTTTTATTTAATTCTAAGAAGAGTTAAATGAGTTATAATAAATGTTTATTTACTAAAACATTTTTAATATAGGGTCATATATAAGATAAATTGAATTATAAATATTCATTATAAACATAAGGAGATTTTATAAATCATGGTATTTTATTTGAAATTTTTAGACATTGTATAAACAAATTTATTTATGAGACAATGATGATGCAGTAATTACCATATTCATGACAGAATCAATTAAATGGTATTATAAATATTAAAATAAATATAATTTCAATGTTTTTATGACATCCAAGAATTTTATAGGTGCATATGACATATTAATATTGATGAAATATATTTTGTTTGAAGTAATAATTTTTTTATTATTTTAACAAAAAAACAAATACCAAATTGTGTCAAAATTGACATAAAATATTTTTTGAATCAAATTTTATATTATTAATTGATATAATGGTCCAAATATATAAGGATAAGCAAAAAGACTTATATAATAATATATATGACATTAATTAACCTATTGGGATTCTATTGGCATTATATAGAACGTTTATTAACCATATAGTGTAAGAATACAAGAAGACACGGTAGAAGTTAATTTATTTAACAAAGATTTAAATATAAATGATAAGGTTAAAATGGTAACCTAAACATGTCTAAAACCCATTGGTTGAGTTTTTTTCAATCTATCCCCACCTTAGAGTTTAAATAATCAACTTTTGAGCCATTAGAAACCAAATGTTTTATTTATTATAAATTAATACATTATGTTTTTCCTATTGAGCCCCTCCTCCCCCTTATGAAAGGACAAAAATTCTAAACAATTCTTCACACCTTCAAAGCCTTTTGGATCCTCCAACCCCTACCCAACTATTCTCTCAACATCCCTCATTTCAACCTAGAGTTCTTATTTTGATCATAAATCCATCCTATGGAGCACTTTTGATCAAATAAAAAGGAAGAACCTAAAGAAGAAGTAATGTTTTCCCCACCTTCTTTAACGTTCATTTATTCTTCAACTTCTTATTTAATTGTTATATCCATTCTAAAACAATAAATCCAGTATATTATATATACTGTGATGTTATTATAAATATGGTACAACCATATTCATTATTCTATCCATCCTTTTAATGACATGTCACCATACATGTGTACGTATGACTTACCGCCTCCACGTCGTGGTGTAATAGTTATTCAAAACATTATTATTTGGATGAGCATGATATTGATGTATAGTTCAAGTAAATAATAAATATAACCTTATAATTATTATTTATATATAACATACCATCCAATTATATATCATTTTAATATCATATTAATTATTTTTTCGCTCGTGTGTACGTACGGATTACCGTCTCCAAGACGTGATGCAATTCATTTCCAAGTTCACCATTAATCGACGATTATAAAAATATATATTACTAATAAGTATGTAATATATTACATATTAATGCTAATGGATATATATATATATTTATATATATAAGTATTTATGTACTTACATATATCATATTCACTTACCTCCGATCAATACTGTATGAAAACGAAAATAGCGTTTATGCGTACGTACGGACTACCGTCTCCATAAACGGTGTTTTCCATTTCATATATATATGTCTATTATACATACATATATTCTAAATATATATGATATATAAATAATGTTTTCTGGAAGTATTTAAATCTTGATCTACGTGATACAATCAAGAGTAACAAGTTAAACCACACAGGATAAAGAAAAAGATTATTACCCAAAATATTAATATAACATAGAAATTATCATTAAATGGGTAGTATAAAGTCCTAAATGAATAATGTATTATATTATAAATATTAATATGGTTCTGGTATAATTTAATATCATACTATAGTCTTCATAAAAGAGGTTAAACGTATCCTCGACTAAAAGAAAGTGCCAGGTAAGGGGTTTTCATCTCACTCCTTATTCCCGTGAGATTCATGCCATATTTCCACTATTACCTTCTGTGTGGTGTATGTACTTCCCATAATTATATTACTTATGTAATACACTATAATATATGTGTATTTACATATTTATAGTATGATACTACTTTGATGGGTCTTATGTTTCGTAAGTTACCAAATTAGTAAGGGTTTATTTGACAATCTCTTCATTATCCGAGAGTGTTTATAAGTAATTATCTAATGGGACCTCATTATCATCCACATCCATGTTTCTGACAAATGTATTTCAAATAATTCTTAATATTTTAATAACTATGGGATAAAGTCATTTATTCACATTTTGTCTTTTTATAATATATTTATGAATTAATCTTTCTTTCATTTTCCTAACAAGGTCCTTTTTAACCTTTTCGACAGAATTAAGGTAAGAATGTTTTTTTATACATCGGGTGCAGCTATTTTCCACGTTATAAAATCTTAAGAAGCTTCCCTTACAAGCATATAAGAATATTTTTTATAAAAATTTTTTCTTTTATAATTCTGTGACTTTTAAGTGTTTTCATGAAAAAAGAGATATTTTTCTTAAATATTTTTTATTTCATCTATGTCAACATCTTTTGATGGATTTTAAGATTCTTTGATGTTGATTTATTATGATACAAATCATCCATATTGTAATTAAGGTTTTGTGATATGTTTGACTATGGATGAGTTATTTTTATGTAATTAATGGTTTAGGATTAATGTTTTGGCATTCCGTATGCTAGTTTTAATACGAATGTTTATATTATATTCCATCCTCTTCTTAAGATGAATATGTCGGACTAGTATGTTTTGGGTTGGGGACCAGTAAATGTAAGTCTTCCGAGTTGACTTCCACTTAAAATAGACCCTCTGGGTTGGTGTCCGGTTATTAGATGCATTCTAGGTTGGTGTCCGGCTATTATATGCACTCCAAGTTGATGTCCGGTTATTAGAGGCACTCCAGGTCGGTGTCTGGTTATTAGAGGCACTTCAGGTTGGGTTTTGGTTACAGTTAGCACCTAGGTCATGGCACGATGCCTTGAAAAAGAAATTTAAGTTCAGCATTATGCATTCCATCATTAGGAAATAGGTTAGGTGATATTTCATGTGACTATTCGACTAGTATAATATACATGTGTGTTACACCCCAAGGTTCTACGGTACGCTTCTCTTTGAATAATGCGATAGCGTGTGTTGTACGCAACATCGAGTTCTAACACACCACAACCAATCAAACTAGCAGTTATGAATAGTAATATCTACTTTTTGAAATTATATATATTTTATATTCAAAATGGACTTCATTTTTGGTTTCAGAATATCGAAATTATCCTATGATGAATTTTTGGTATTTTTCTGAGAACTACCAATTTTTATGAATAATGAAAAATACTTAAAGACAACTTTTTTAATAAAAATAATTTATATTGATAAATTATATTATTGAGTGGTGTTAAAGTATAATTAGAATATATTTTTACCATTTTATCTAATGGTGTTCGTTAGAATTAATTTCACCATGAAATTGGACCTAAACAATTGTCAATCTGTTGGTATATATTGTTTCTTAAAAACACGCTATTTTTTGTGACAGCGGGAATTAATTATTAAATTAATTAATGAAACTTATATGTTTGTAATTTTTTAAAATAGACATCATTATTGAATTCTTATTATCAATTATAGCTTAGGGTAAAATTTTGGCATTGTTCTGAAAAACTTCAATTTTTGATGAATAGTGAAACTACTAAGTGGTAGTTAAAAAAACCGAATTTTTCAGAAAACATAATTTTACCACATCTATGAATGGAATTTCGAAAAACCGAGAGACACGGTTAATATCATGAATTGAAATTTTGTTCAATGAGATGAAAATAATTTTTGGTGAATAGTAACTTTTCACTTTTATTTACCACAGTTAAAAGTAAATAGGGAAATTAAGGGTACAAATGATATTAATATTACCCTAAAACATGTCCTAATTCTATTGTACAAGTGTATCCTGACCAAAAACAACCTTATGACTAAAATATTATCATTTAGGTCCACTTGGATTAGATTAGGACATTTTATATTATTTAATTCAATGAAAAGTTAGAAGAGTTAAAATCAATGTTTATTTACTAAAACATTTTTAATATAGGGTTATACAAAATAGAAATTAAATTTTAAATATTAATTATAAATCTAAAAAAATATCCTAGATAATGATATTTTATTTATAATTTTTAGGCATTAAATAATTTAATTTATTTTTGACACAATGATGATGCAGTAATTACATAATTAATGAAAAATTAGAATAATTGATATTATAAATAACCAAATAAATATAATTTTAGTCTGTTATGAATTAAACTAATTTTCTAGGTTAATATAAAATGTTATTGTAGCTTCAATTAACTTTTTTTGAATTAATCATTCTGTTATGATTTTTTTAAAAATAAATTATTGAATAGTTTCAAAATTGACATAAAAGAGTTTTTAAAACAAATATTATATTATTAATTGATATTAAATTCCTAAAAATCTAAGGATCGTCCAAGAGACTTATATCATGACAAGGTCATCATTAATGGACCACTTGGGGGTTTCTTGAATGTATATGGTATGTTTATTTACCATATAATATAAAAATACAAAGAGACATTGTAAAAGTGAAACTAATTAACGTAGATTTAATACTTAATAATAAGGTTAATATAATGACCCAAACCTGTCTAAATTCTATTTTTTGAGTTGTGTTAGACCTATCCCCGCCTTAACATTTAAATAACCAAATTTGGAGACATTAGAAACCGAATATGAATTTATTATAAATTAATATTTCTAGTTTTTCCAAAGGTGCCCCTCACCCCTCTTATAAAAGGGCACTCCTCCTTCTCATTTATTCACACCTTAAAAGCCTTTTGGTCCTGCCAAACACTTCACGAATACTCTCCCAACTTCCCTAAATACAACCTAGAGGACTTATTTTGATCAGAAAGCCATCCTATGGAGCCCTTTTGATCAAATCAAAAGGAAGAACCCGGAGAAGAGGTAATGATTTCACCACCCATTTCCATGTTCCTTTCTTCTTACACTTCTACTTCCTTTGTTATTACCATTATAAAATAATAACTCCAGTATAATATATATACTGTGATGTTATTATAAATATGGTAAAACCATATTTAGTATTCTATACACCCTTTGAACAACATGTCTCCATACGTGCGTACGTACGACTTACTGTCTCCACGTCGTGGTGTAATTGTTATTCAATATATTATTATTTGGATGGGTATAATAATGATGTGTAACTCAGGTAAATAATAAATATAACATGTGAATGATTCTTTATAAATGATATACAATCGATTTATATATTATTTTAATATCAGAAGAATGTTATTGTCGCTCGTGCGTACGTACGGACTACCGTCTCCACGAACGCGATGAGATTCATTCTCCATCATATCCATTCAAGAATAATTATCATTTGATGATTTAAAAATAATGTTGAAGGACATGATATCATTATTTATATGAATAATATACAACCTATCCATGAAAAACATGGCTTATGTAACAAAACATATAAAAGAAAACGAGTAAGTTAACACCCGAAACGACGATAATACTAAGATATTATTAACAAAGCAGTGTTAAAAGATTTTATATGATATAATATGAATGTATATGATTCATGTATAATTTAATAACAACTATTTCACTATTATACAGGAGGTTAAACTACCCCAAACTATGTAAAAGTACAAGGTAAAGGTTATTTCACAATCTCTTCATTATCCGAGGTTGTTTATACGTAATAATCTACTTGGATCTCATTATCATCCACATCCTTGTTTCTTAAAAATTTATTTCAAAAAATTTTTACTATTTAAAAGAATATGGTTTAAGGTTATTTGTACCCTTATTTGACTTTTTATAAGAGTTTTATAATGGAATCTTTTCGTCGTTTTCCAAACAAGGTGCTTTTTAACCATTTCAACAGAATTAAGGAAAGAATGTTTTTTAAACTTATACGGCGGGTATGGTTATTTTCTGCTGTTATAAAATCATCTAAGCTTCCCTTACAAGCATATATGAATATTTTGAAAGAAATTTTTTTATTAAATGATTTCAAAATAGAAAGAGTTATTTCTCTAAAAAGAGTTTTGATTTCATCTATGTCAACATCCTTTAATGGATTTTATGCTTATTTGAAGTTGATTTATTATGATACAAAACTTATATATTGTATTGAAGGTTTTGTGATATGATTGACTATGGATGTGCTATTTTTATACCATTCATAGTTTGTGGTGAATGTATTGGCATTTCGTATGCTAGTGTTAATACGAATGTTTATGTTATGTTTAAAACTTTTCATATGGGAATGCATTGGACTTAATATGTGACGGGTGGAGCCCTCTATAGCTATTATATGCATTGGTAGGTCTCATGAGAAAAACTAGTGTCTTGGCATAAGGATTTGGAAAAATCTTATTTGTAGTCATGGCACTAGTCCTTGGCTACGAGGTTATGATAGTCTGGAATTATGCATTCCATCATTATGAAAGTGGTTATTGATATTGCATGTGATTATTCAATTAGTAGAATATCCATGTGAATAAGTAAATGGAATTATTTCATTTTACTTTTTCCATACTATGTTGAAGTTCAAGTTTAAAAGGCTTTTCGTTTAGTTATACATTGCCTTAAATGTTTATTCTTATTTTTGAATGTTTCCGCTATATTGTTATCCATACTGGGCATTTGAGCTCACCCCTTTTCTATGTTTTATTATTCCTAGGATGTGAAGAAGTAAGTTATGAATGACCTACAGGGATTTTATGAGGGGATAATAGTGTGGACTATGGAGACATGATGTTGTTGTTGTAGTTTTTCACTTTATGATGTAATGTAAAACTTTATGAATATATCTAGTGTTTCCAAGGCTACTAAACCAATCGGTCTTTCGAGATTTTATATTTCTTGTGATCATGAAAATGTTATGTAATAATGCACTGATTATGGGTAACTAGGGTCGGGGTGTTACAGTTGGTATCAGATGATGTTTAGTACAAACCTTGGAAGCTATATTTAGATAAACTCTGATTAGAGAACGTATACATAAGATGAACATTAAGGATTAGTATAGAAGAACTTCCTAGAATTTTCGTTTTGAAGAGATTTTGTGAGTTTTCCGAGCAATACATCCCTGTCTGGATACGAGCAGGTAGAGGCGGCTCTGGAACAGATGTACCTAGGGGTAAAACCCGAAAACACCGCTTTGAGCTTGACTCGAACGGGGACTGGTGCACGACAATGGGCCTTTCTTCACTCTTGGATACGACACTCCTGGGGGATTTTCTAAGTATAACTCTCATTTTATTTACAAATCATTATTAAGGGTTAATGAGTATATTCTTCCTCAAACAATACATTCTTATGATTTTGGATTATATCCATAAATAGTTCAATTTATGTTAAGTGTTTTATAAGTATGGGATTTGTATTTTGATTCATAAACTGATCTAGTTTATGCCATGGTTTAGAAATGGCGCCCAGTGGAAGAAATGGAAATGGTATCAATGCACACACTCCATATAGGTATTTCCCTCCTGCTCAAGATAATTATAGTGGAGCTGGTGATGCAACTGGTGCCGGTCAGCTAATCCCCATACTGGGACATCTCACTCAAGTTATGAATAATAAGCTTACCCATATGGAGCACCCTGATCCACAGCGTGGAGGATCAATGTTAGATCGATTCATGAGGCAATAACCACCAACGTTCAATGGTAGTATGAATCCCTTAGTAGCTGAGCAATGGATAAATTCCCTAGAGAAAATATTTCAGGCTTTGTGGAGTAGTGAAAGGGAAAAAGTTATCATGATAGTTTACCACCTCACTGGAGATGCTGATCAATGGTGGTCATTGATTCAAAATATGAAGGAAGATGATGAAGTATCAAATATGGAATGGAGGGAGTTCAATGATCTGTTTTTAGAATAATACTTTTCTCGCGACCACTGAGAAGATATGGAAAGGCAGTTTGTGAGTCTGAGACAAAAGGAGGATGAGAATGTCGCAAAGTATGAGGCTAACTTTACAAGGCTAGCAAGGTATGCTGGAGATTATATACATTACCCAAGAAGTAGAATTGATCATTTCTTTTATGGGTTAACACCATTTCTCCATCGAGGATTAGTATCACAATCCTTCTCGTCGTACGAAGACATTGTCTCATGTGCTATCAAGACCGAAAAGGAATTCCTTAAGACTTATGACTTTAAAGTAAAGTAAGAGAAGAAGAGGCCTTCTGATCAATATGGGAATGTAAATAAGGGGAAGGAGGCAAAGGTGGAATATCCATCATGCGGTAAATGTGGTAAGAAACACCCCGTTACTTGTTTGAAGGGAACATGAGTCTGTTACAAGTGTGGTGAAAAAGGCCACCAAGATCGTGATTGCAAGGGGAAGAAGGAAGGTACCAATGTTCAGTGCTGCAAATGCAGGGAGATGGGGCATTATGAAAAACAATTTCCTAAGCGTCAGGAGAACATACCTTAGAAAAGGCCAATAGATCAAGGCCAAGCTTATTTTATCACTTCTACTGAGGTAAAAGCTCTGAAAGATGTGGTGGAAGGTAATTTAATGGTTTCCTCAAGTTTAGAAAATGCATTATTTGATTTTGGATCATCAAATTGTTTCATATTTTCCTAGTTTTCTAAGAAAATTAGATATTTCCAATTTGATTTAACAAGGGAGTTATCAGTTAAAACTCCTAAGGGAAGTATCATTGAAAAAAAATTTTGTGAATCTGTTCCCATTAGAGAACATAAATGTTCTTTATCTGCTGATCTCATCGTCATACCTACGATTGAGTTTGATATAATCCTCAGTATGGACTGGCTTTCGGACTATGATGCAAAGATTTATTGTATGAAGAAAGAGGTTACGATTCTTGTTTATGATGATAAAGAACACCTTATCTTTAGAGAAGAATCGTCACCACCTAAATCTTATCTAGATCCACCCCCAGTAGCTCAACTAAATTCAATTATTGGGGAGGAAGAGAATGAAATAAATATGGGAGAGGAAAGGAATGTTCAAATACAAGATGTACCTGTTGTGAAAGAATTTGTAGATGTATTTCAGAAAGATTTACCTCGAAATCCTCTAGAATGAGAAGTTGGGTTTTCCAATGATTTAATTTCTGGATCAATTCCTATATCGAAGACCCCTTATATAATTTCCACTGTATAATTAGTTGAACTAAAGAAACAACTATAGGAATTGAGTAATAAAGGATTTATTCTCCCTAGTGTTTCTCCATGGGGAACCCCTGTTCTTTTTGTTAAAAAGAAATATGGATCTATGAGGTTATGTATTGACTACAGGGAGATCAATGCTATAACGATAACGAACAAGCATCCTCTACCTCGCATTAATGATTTATTTGACCAACTGCATGGAGCTCAATACTTTTCAAAGATTGACCTTCGATCTGGATACCATCAGTTGTGTGTGAAGAAGGAAGACATTCCGAAGATAGCATTTCGAACCTGGTACGGGCATTAGGTGTTTACTGTAATGCCTTTTGGATTGACTAATGCACCCTCTGTATTCATGGATCTGATGAATAGAGTTTTCAAGGAGTATCTCGATGAATTTTTGGTGGTATTTATTGATAATATCTTGGTATACTCAAAAAGATACAATGATCATGAAAATCACTTGTGCATTATCATGAAGACTCTGAGAATAAATAAATTATATGGGATGATTAGAAAGTGTGAATTATGGCTTCAGGAGATTTCTTTTCTTGGACATATTGTCTCTAAAGATGGAATCTCTATTGATCCTTCTAAGACTAAGGCAATTCAAGAATGGCCAGCACCGACGAGTATAACTGACGTGCGTAGTTTTATTGGTTTAGCAGGTAAATATCGACGTTTCGTCCAGAATTTTGCCCGATTGGCTAACCCATTAACGAAGATCATACGTAATGGGGTAAATTTTTCTTGTAAAAAAGAGTGTGAAGAATGTTTCGAAGAACTGAAGAGAAGATTAGTCAATGATCCTATATTGACTCTACCATCGGGGAATGATGGGTTCGTTATTTATAGTGATGCATCGAAGAAAGGACTTGGTTGTGTCCTTATGCAGAAAGATAGTGTTATTGCCTATGCATCACGATAGTTGAAAATTCATGAACAAAACTATCCTACTCATGATCTCGAGTTAGCAGCTATGATCTTTGCTTTGAAGATATGGAGGCACTACCTCTATGGTGAAAAATGTGAGATTTATACTGATCACAAGAGTTTGAAGTATATTTTCTCACAAAAAGAACTCAACATGAGGCAAAGGAGATGGCTTGAATTACTCAAGGATTATGATGGTATGATACACTACCACCCAGGGAAAGCAAACAAGGTGTAAAATACTTTGAGTAGAAAAGACCATGGAGTTTTGAACGTGATGAGAATTGGAAGGGATCCAATTTTGATGGATCTAGGGAAGATGTACATGGGAATAACTAGGGAAGGTGAAACATCAATGATTTTTCAAATGGTTTCCAAACCATGTTTACTAGAAAGAATTAAGAGTGATCAACCCTATGATAAAAAATTACAAAAGAAGATTAAAGCTGTGAATGATGGGAGATTGAGAGACTTTGTGTATGAAGAAGGAATTTTGAAATTCGGGAAGAGGCTTTCTGTTCCCGATATACTTGATCTAAAAATGGAATTGATGGATGATGCCTATAGTTCCAATTTCTCTATACACCCTGGGAGCACCAAAATGTATAGAGATTTGAAGGAACATTTTTGGTGGGACAACATGAAGAGGGAGATTACTGATTTTGTGTCATGATGTATGGTTTGTCAACAAGTGAAAGATGGAAGGCAACACCCTGGAGGAGTCATGCAACCTCTTCCAATACTGGAGTGGAAATGGGACAATATTACGATGGACTTTGTCATGGGTCTACCAAAGACTCCTAGAAGGAATGATGCAGTAGGGGTTATTGTTGATCATCTTATCAAGTCAGCACATTTTCATGCTATAAGAGAAGATCTACCACTGGAACGTCTAGAAAGACTATATATTAATGAAGTTGTGAGACTTCATGGAGTACCCCTATCGATTGTTTCTGATCGTGATCCCTATTTTACTTCAATATTCTGGAAGAGTCTTCAGAAATACATGGATACTGAACATCATTTGAGCACTACCTACCACCCTCAAATAGGCGGACAATCAGAATGGACTATTCAAACCATAGAAGACATGTTGAGATCCTGCTCCCTTGACTTTCAGGGTATGTGGGATCAGTATTTACCTCTGGTAGAATTTTCCTATAACAATAGCTTCCATTCGAGTATTCAGATGGCACCATATGAAGCGTTATACGGAAAGAGATGTCGCACACCAACTTGTTGGGATGATGTTGGTGAAATAAAACTTGTAGGTCTAGAACTAGTGGAGGAAACGATAGAAAAGGTGAAGGTAATCCAATATCACATCAAAGCAGCTCAAAGTAGGCAGAAGAGCTATGCCGATAATCAAAAGAAGGATTTGGAATTTCAAGTCGATGATCATGTTTTACTGAAGGTATCTCCATGGAAGGGAGTCATACGTTTTGGTAAGAAAGTTAAATTGAGTCCCAGGTACATCGGACCTTTCGAAATTCTAGAATGAATTGGTGTTCTAGCTTACCGATTGGCAATGCCGCCAAGTCTCTCCAAAGTTCACGATGTGCTCCATGTATCTCTATTGAGGAAATACATGCCTGACCCAACGCATGTACTCACTTACGAGGAATTAGAACTGGAAGCCGATTTATCTTATTGCGAAGAGCCCATCAGGATTCTTGATATGAGAGAAAAAGTACTGAGAAAACCGGACGACGCTCCTGGTAAAAGTTTTGTGGAGAAACCATAAGATGGAAGAGGCAATGTGGGAACCCGAGGAACATATAATGAAGAACCACCCAAGTCTTTTCATGCGGTAGTATTCTGGAAATTTCAAGGATGAAATTATTTGAAGGAGAGGAGAATGTAACACCCCAAGCTTCTATGGTATGCTTCTCTTTGAATAATGTGATATCGTGTGTTGTACGCAACATCGAGTTGTAACACACTACAACCAATCAAACTAGCCGTTATGAATAGTAATACCTAATTTTTTAAATTATATATATTTTATATTTCAAAATTGACCTGATTTTTGGTTTCGGGATATCGAAATTATCCTAAGATGATTTTTTGGTATTTTTCTGAGAACTTCCAATTTTTATGAATAGTGAAAAATTCTTAAAAACAACTTTTATTAACAAAATAATTTATAGTGATAAATTATATTATTGAGTGGTGATAAAGAATAATTAGAATATATTTTTACCATTTTGTCCAATGGTGTTCATTGGAATTAATTTCACTTTAAAATTGGACCTAAACAATTGTCAATCTTTTGGTATATATTTTTTCTTAAAAACACGCTATTTGTTGTGACAGCGGGAATTAATTATAAAATTAATTAATTCATCTTATATGTTTGGAATTTTGTAAAATAGACATCATTTTTGAATTCGGAATATCAATTATATCTTATGGTGAAATTTTGGCATTGTTATGAAAAACTTCAATTTTTTATGAATAGTGAAACTATTAAGTGGTAGTAAAAAAAACTGAATATTTCATAAAACATAATTTTACCACTTCTGTGAATGGAATTTCGAAAATCCGAGAGACACAGTTAATATCAATAATTGAAATGCGGTTCAATGAGATGAAAATAATTTTTGGTGAATAGTAACTTTTTACTTTTATTTACCACAGTTAAAAGTAAATAGGGTAATTAAGCGTAAAAATGATATTAATATTACCCTAACACATGTCCTAATTCTATTGGAAAATTGTATCTCGACCAAAAACAACCATAGGGATAAAATATTATCATATAGGTCCACTTCGATTCGATTAGGACATTTATTATTATTTAATTTAAGGAAGAGTTAAAAGAGTTAAAATCAAAGTTTATTTACTAAAACATTTCTTATATAGGGATATACATAAGAGAAATTCGATTGTAAAGATTCATTATAAACCTGAAAAGCTTTCCTACATAAGGATATTTTATTTATAATTTTTAGACATTATATAATTTAATTTATTTATTACACAATGATGATGCAGAAATTACCTAATTAATGAAAAATTATAATAATTGATATTATAAATACACTAATAAATATAATTTGAGACTTTTTATGAATTAAACTAATTTTCTAGGATAACATGATATGATAGGATTTATCTAATTAACTTTTTTCAAAGTAATCATTCTTTTAGGATTTATAAAAAATTCAATAATTGAATAGTGTCAAAATTGACATAAAAGAGTTTCTAAAAAACATATTATATTATTAATTGATATTAAATTCATAAAAATCTAAGGATCGGCCAAGAGACTTATCTCATGATAGTTTCATCATTAATGAACCACTTGGGGGTCGCTGGGATGTATATGGTATGTTCATTAACCATATAATATAGAAATACAAAATGACATTGTAAAAGTGATACTAATTAACTTAGAGTTAATACTTAATGATAAGGTTAATATAATGACCCAAACCTATCTAAATTCTATTGGAATAGTGGTATTCGACCTATAACTACCTTAAAATTTAAATAAAAAACTTTGGAGCCATTAAAAACCTAATATTAATTTATTATAAATTAATATTTATAGTTTTTCCAAAGGTGCCCCTCACCCCTCTTATAAAAGGGCAGTCCTCCTTCTCATTTCTTCACACCTTCAAAGCCTTTTGGTTCGTCCACAATCTTCCCAAATACTCTCCCAAATTCCCTCAATACAACCTAGAGTCCTTATTTTGATCATAAATCCATCCTATGGATCCCTTTTGATCAAATTAAAAGGAATAACCCAAAAAAGAGGTAATGATTTCACCACCCTTTTCCATGTTCCTTTCTTCTTCCACTTATTCTTCCTTTGTTTTTACCATTCTAAAATAATAACTCCATTATAATATATATACTGTGATGTTATTATAAATATGGTACAACCATATTCATTATTCTATCTACCCTTTGAATAACATGTCACCATACGTGCGTACGTACGGCTTACCGTCTCCACGTCGTGGTGTAATTGTTATTCAATATATTATTATTTGGATGGGTATAATAATGATGTGTAACTCATGTAAATAATAAATATAACATGTTAATGATTCTATATATATGTTATACCATCCATTTATATATTATTTTAATATCACAAGAATGATATTGTCACTCGTGCGTATGTACGGACTACCGTCTCCACGAATGCGATGAGATTCATTCTCCATCATCTCCATTCAACTATAATTATCATTTGATGATTTAAAAATAATGTTTACGGACTTGATATCATTATGTATATGAATAATATACAACCTATCCATGAAAAACATGGCTTATGTAACAAATCATATAAAATAAAACGATAAGTTAACACCCGAGACGACGATAATACTATGATATTATTAACAAAGCAATGTTAAAAGATCATATATGATATCATATGAATGTATATGATTCTTGTATAATTTAATACCAATTATTTCACTATTATACAGGAGGTTAACCTACCCCCAACCATGTAAAAGTACAAGGTAAGGGTTATTTCACAATCTCTTCATTATCCGAGGTTGTTTATACATAATAATCTATTAGGATATCTTTATCATCCACATCCTTGTTTCTTAAAAATGTATTTCAAATCATTATTACTATTTAAAAGATTATGGTTTAAGGTCATTTATACCCTTTTTTGAATTTTTATAAGAGTTTTATAAAGGTTTCTTTCCATCATTTTCCAAACGATGTGCTTTTTAACCTTTTCGACAGAATTAAGGTAAGAATGTTTTTTAACTTATACGGTAGGTGCGATTATTTTCTGCCATTATAAAATTGTCGAAGATTCCCTTACAAGCTTATAAAAATATTTTCAAAGAAAATGTTTTATTAAATGATTTCAAAATAGAAAGATATATTTCTATTAAAAGAGTTCTGATTTCATCTATGTCAACATCCTTTGATGGATTTTACGCTTATTCGAAGTTGAAGTATTATGATACAAAACTTCTATATTGTATTGAATGTTTTGTGAAATTTTGGACTGTGGATGTGCTATTTTTATACCATTCATAGTTTATGGTGAATGTATTTACATTTCGTATGCTAGTGTTAATAAAAATGTTTATGTTATGTTTAATCCTTTTCATATGGGAATGCATTGGAATTAATATGTGATGGGTTGGAGCCCGCTATAGCTCCTCAATGCATCGGTAGGTCTCATGAGACAAACTAGTGTCTTGGCACAAGGCCATGGAAAAATATTATTTTTATACTTGGCACAAGGCGTTGGCTATGTGGTTATGATATTCTGGCATTATGCATTCCATCATTATGAAAGTGGTTATTGATATTGCATGTGATTAGTAGAATATCCATGTGAATAAGTAAATGGCATTATTTCATTTTACTTTTTTCATACTATGTTGAAGTTCAAGTTTAAATGTCTTTTTTTAGTTATACATTGCCTTAAATGTTTATTCTTATTTTTGAATGTTTCCGCTATATTCTTATCCTTACTGGGCATTTGAGCTCACCCCTTTTCTATGTTTTATTCTTCCCAGGATGTGAAGAAGTATGTTATGAATGACCTGCATGGATTTTATGAGGGGATAATAGTGTGGACTATGGAGACATTATGTTGTTGTATTAGTTTTTCACTTTATGATGTACTATGAAAATTTATGAATATATCTAGTGTTTCCAAGGCTACTAAACCAATCGGTCTTCCAAGATTTGATCTTCCTTGTGATCCTGCCAATGTTATGTAATAATTCACCGACTCTGGGTAACTAGGGTCGGGGTGTTACAATGTGAATAAGTAAATTACATTACTTCATTTTATTTTTTTCCATATTATGCTGAAGTTCAAGTTTAAAAGGATTTTTTTAGTTATATATTTCCTTAACTGTTTATGATTATTTATGAAATTTTCCTCTTTATTGTTATCCTTACAGAGCATCTGAGCTCACCCCTATCTATAATTTATTTTTCCCAAGATTCTAAGAAGTGTATTGTGATTGATATGCTGGGTTATGCCAGGGGATTACTGGCATTCATAAATGATTATTTATGATTTTTTGTATGTTATAAAGTGTAATGTAACATTTTTGTAAGTAATCTATTTTCCATGACTTCTAAAATGATCAGTCCTTAGGGACTTGATTCCTTTTAATCATGCCAATGTATTAAAATAATGCACCGACTTTGGGTAACTGGGGTCAGGTCGTTACATAACCGGTGTGTAGCTACCTCTTTTATGACCACCACTACCTCAGTATGACTGTCCTACACTACTTCACCTCCTAGCCTAATGCAGGGATGAATAATCAAAACCTCAAATCTATGTCAGACCTGAATCCATACCAGTCACAATAGGAGTTGAGGTCCTATAAAAGCACTATTTGTTCCCCATACTTCTGCGAACTCAACACTCAATTGGATTGTGGGCTCCATGATTCTTCATGTGGAAATTCCTTCCACACTAATGACAATACTCCAATCATCTTACACCCAGATCTTGAATATCAATCATGTTGCTGGAATCCTCAAAATAGATCTTCATCCCTGAATATATAGACCCTCTTGGACCAGAAATAAAACACCCCTTTTTAGTACCCCCAACATCACTCAGGTTCCGATCTGTAATAGGAAAATGAATCATAATCTTAGTGATAGAGGTAACCATTAGCATGTTCATCGAATAATTGGTATCATGTTTGTGACCATCCTCTTTTTGTATCACCCTCGACGGCTCATCTTTATGATACATCAAAAAAATTATCTCTATAAATCATGCTCAATATTCCCAAATTATCATCACACCCTGGTCAAGACACATGAACTCAGTAGTTAGATTTTCTCATAGAGTCATGGGGAATTGTTTTTCAAAGAAGAAGGTTTGGATGTTAGACTCACTCATATCTCATAGCCCATCATCCTGGTTCCAAATATCCCACTATCTCCTTACTCCTCAATGTAACATATAATTAGTGAGCTTGACCATCTCTTTAGGAGGAGTCTCCATAATCTCAAAAAATGGATAATGTGGTCTCTATCCTTTTTTATATAGCCTATAGAACTCCATTCCCCCAAGAAAATGGGAGGATGCTGCTTCTAAAACACTTGCATCAGCTTATCCATTATGAAGTTAGGATGTGGTTCTTCCTGAAAAGTCTGCATATTGAGAAATAATCCCTTGTGAAAATGTTCCTCAATACCTATTTTTGAAACTTCCACTAGTGCCTCAGCAGTTACTACTAGAGGATCAACTGGTAGCCCATGGACAACAGTCTCAATATTATGGTCATAACCTCCCATGTAGAGTACCGCTAGAGTTATTTGTGGTGATATCTCTCTAAAATGCAAAACACATTCCTCAGAAAAGTACAAAATCAAGGTTCACATCTCAATAATGTAGGATAGGTTAAAACCCTCATATTAACCATGTAAACACACAGCCTACTCCTAAATCCATGACTTTATAATGTATATCCCTCAAACCTCTAAATTGTAATCCTCTTCCCCACTCAAATATGATTATAGGTCAAGTCTATATTCTATATTTCCTTCATCTTCATTTAACAATCATAGTAAAAATTATTTAACTAATGGTCCCCTATGTTCTAATCCTTGAAGGCCTATACAACCTAATGAACCAATGTTTTATGTACATATAATACATACATATCAATTTGAAACTATTATTTACATTCATTTGATGAATCATTTCCCATTCCACAAGGGCCCATACTCTTTATGAATTGAATGATGACATCACTCATCTAGCCTCTGCATAATTTATATCACAAAAGTAGGCAAAACTATCAAAAAATCTATAAGAATAGCATGCCAAATGTAATCAATAGTAAATGGAATTGAAAAATTAGTTGAATTTTATTTATTTCAAGTAAATGTATAATTTAAGAGATGGAAAACCATCATATCGTCCTATTGAAACAGAAATAGAACACATAGTGTAATAAAAAACAATAACATAATCCAAGTCTGTCACCCAACCGTGTTATCAATCAACTGTAATATTCAAAATCCAAAAGATAACAATTCCATTTGAGGTAGTTCAATATTTCCGTATACACAGGGTACCTACAACCGAGAACAATTTTTTACCAAACTCCATTTCCATCATATCCATGTCTATTATCTCCAAAACAGTAAGTCAAAATAGAAAATAACCTTCCCCGATATCCCTTTGTAATGTCCTTCACACAGATTCTACCCAACAGTGCCTCTAACCCAATTGGACACATGGCCAAAAGAGAATATCTCAAATTTCTAGTGGTTTCCCACTATTACCGAGTTCTAATGTTAGTCAGTGGGAACACTATTCACTCATTACCAATGTATACCACACTATAAGTCAAACACATTAAATAACAAAAGGGAACAAATAAGTTGTCATCTAAAAGTAAGACAAGAGATGAATACTTAAATAGTTTATAGATTTCATATATACGCGGATTCTATTGATACATTTATGTAGAAAATATCAAAAAATTATTATAAGGATATATAATACAATACAAGTATCAAAAGAAAAAAAATTACAAAAGGTCATTGTAGCATCGCAAGATTCAGCTTGGTCTTATGCTCTTTTTCTGCAAAACCCATGGTCATTAACCTATACTCTGGTGATTTACCCTAAGTCCACCTTCAAAAATATAATCTCATAGGGCCCTCAAGGAGTTCCAATCAAGGTGTGATATTAAATTCCTATTAGGTGACCACCTTGGGTCTATAAAATTCTAAAATCAATATACAAAGTGCTAGAAAATGAAGGTATAGTAGCTATGTAATTTCGAATGACCATTGAATAAGTCAGCTGCCAAATGTAATACCAAATAGACTATCAAGGCTCCCTATAATAGGATTTACCCCTTAATAAGACTGTTAAGAAATGTAAACAAATTAAATGGTCATTCCGTACTCCCCTTCGTATCAAGTAACTGACAACCACATTGTACATCCATATGTATCATGTAACCCTTGGCCACTTTGTACCATGAAGGGTATAGCCCAAGGGATAGATCCACAATTTCAGGTACAAGGGAATACCTGAAATAAATCTGGACCATGAAAGGGTGGATCCATGGAACTCCTCCAAGGAATCCACATCAATTCCCCTTGGCATCCTAGTGGAAACTCATTCGTGGATATAGTTGGAGTCCAAGGAGATTTTATACTGACATGTCCAACATGAGTCCAAGAAATCTAGATCCTTGGGGTAGTATGTCCCAAGAAATCCCATGGAATCAACACCAAAGGGGAAGATTAAATCATTGTAATCCACTACTACATTACATATCCATGGAGAGGAGTCCATAGAATATATCAAACCATTCATTCAATTCATTCCATTTAATACTTTCAATAACATGTGAGTATACCAACTCACATAATCTATTAAAATTGATGAAAATACCCACTCAATAATTCCATTTTTCATTTTCAAAACATATGGGCCTACCCTCACATATTACCCATTCCAACATGCCATTAGACAATTCATATAGGTATACCAACCCATATTGTATCACATATAATTAAACATGTCATGTGAGAAAATCACCACACATATCACCATTTCCAAACACATTCCTTGGGTAGTTAATAGTAGCTGACCAGTATAATCACATGTTCATCAACTATAATTAAAATGAATTTATCAAAAAAAACATTGAATAACATTGAAACATGAAGCTGGGAGGTAGTACAACTCCTAAGTAAACTATTAAAATCACTAATAAACTTATGGGCTTCCTCTTACTAGTCATCCACATTCACAAACCCATTGTGTTTTTTAAACTGATTTAAACATGTCATTTCTTTAAGGTGCACTCCAAACGTGACTATGAATCATAAAATAGGTGAAAATGAACCTAAATGGAACATACATGCATCCTCACTATGTCTGACTCATCCTAATACTAGTAAAATGATGTTATTAATATTTTAATTACATATTATTCACATCATTTACTGATTTTATATGATTTTTTCATAATTTGTGTGAAATGTTAATATTTTAATGCTAAATATACTTTATGAGCATTTTTAGAAGAAGTCCAATTGAGTTAGTTTACTATGTTATATATAAAAACCCCTATAATGATCCAAATTTAATGTTTTGTGTTTTTTAGGATTCCAAATTAAATATTCCACATTTAAATAGAAGGAATGTTAGGCCAATTATGTCATTTGAAGGGTCATATGAATAAGACAAGAAGGCCCAAAGAATCTGTGAAGAAATTTGACAATCGATAATGATTGAATTACTAGGATCAATCCATAAAATAATATTCATTCATTCATCTCAAACGTTTTGGGTAAAATGTATGGAGTCTTTGATAAAAATTAAAGGCCCAACTCCAAAGACAGGGAGCCTAACTGATCATTTATACTCATCCAACCATTATGACTGGGAAATAAAATTAGTACAGTATTCATGACATGTCCCCTGATAAATTCATCAAAACATGATGAGATTTTTCAGTTTGAAATATGATATATAAAAAAATGTCTTTGTTGAAGAAATCATTTGGTTTTGAATGCATCATTCTATTCAAAATTTCATTCAAATTTTTTCCATTTAAAAATAAAGTATAGAAATGGATAGTTTAGCATTGTTTATGAAGACATCCATAAAATTGGTTCCATAAGTAGAAATGCCTCCATATTTTTAGAGTAGTATAATAACATTATTAAGTACATTATTTAAGGATATATCTCGAGATTTATTTGTCTATATGTCCAAATTGTATGGCCAAGTGGTGGGGTTGTTTTGAAATACAAACATTCCACCACCTTGGGCTACAAATACATCCCCTCCTATCCTTTCAAAAGGGTAGGAATTTTAAAAGAGTTTATCATCAATTGTAATGACCAAATCCTTTCCAAATTATTAGGTGGACCTTCCATACTCATCTTTTCCCATGATATACCCGTCTTCTTCTCTTTATTTTCATTAACTTTTATTTTCTTCATTATTTTATTCTTGTAAGTCTTTTTTTTTAATTATGTTTTAATGAAAATTTTTTCTTCAATATATCTTATTCTCTTCCACATTCTGTAGTTTAATATTAATTTTATAAAAATAGATTAAATAATGTAAAAACCAATTCCATTATTTTTCTTTCTCATTCAATATAATGTATATATTTAATTCCCTTCATCGTCTGTGTGTGTTTGATGCACCAGTCATTTGCTATCCCATTATCTTTCTTATCTTCTAAATTTATCAACATAATTATTATAAACATAATATTAATAATTTAAATGGATCAGTAAATCCCTCATGGGGTTTAGTAATAATTTATGTATGTTAAATGATTGAAAGCTTTTTCATTATGAATATTATATAAATTAACATTTTTTAGGTTAGACATAACATGTCAAGGATTAATGACTTGTTTTTTTACATATGGATTACATCGATTATTAGGACAATAAATACAATACCCCAATCATGTACTTTTTGAGATTAGAAGTTTTTTAATGATAAGGCATGGATTAAAACCTTAACACATAGGAATTCCATTGAACCTAAACATGTATCATGGGTGTCAATTTAATGAAATTTAAATTATATCTCAATGATATCACAAACATAACTAACTATTAATGAACACTTCCCAATATATATAATATTGTTAAAATTATCTTAATCAATCAATAATTTCAATTATGATCTGCAAACAAACCCCTCAATAAAAATACAATCAACTAAAAACATTCTACTGTTAAAAAGTATCATCCCTGAGTATTAGACCAGAGTACTGCTATACACATTAGCAGAGCATCAGAACATTGAACAGTCGATAGGCGAAAATTTTCCATGCATTTAAATGGATCAATTTCTAGGGATGGTGCAATTAAGTAGTTATTATATTTTTGTTATTGTTTCAAAGAACTAAAAAAATAAAAAAATAAAAAAATACACAAAGAAAAACTCATATTCCAATTTCATCCAAAATATCTCTGAATTCCCCAATTCCTCCCAAACAATCCCTCATATTTGTCTGACCCTAATATTGTGAGAACCCTTTGTTAACATAGGAGGAACATGAGAGATAATCAACTCATTTATGAACCTATCATTATCCAACCAATGGAATTAGATATGGACAACCCTAGGGAACAAACACTTAAATAACATGTTTCACTGATATAAATAAAAGACATCTTGGTATTAAATATCCTATAATAGAGGAAGAAATTGAACTCAAATTGTGTTTGATTCATCTTAGACCTTATTTCAATGGGATTTTCAGTGAGGATCCATATCTCCAACTTAAGGAACTATAAGTGGTGTGTTCTATCTTGAAGCCTCAAGGGGTTTTTGAGGAGCAAATAAATCTCAAATAATTACCTTTCTCCTAATATGAAAATTCTATGTCATGTCTTTACTAACTCCCTAATTGTTCTAAAACCTCGTGGAATGACATAAGGTGACTCTTCTTAGAGAAATTCATTCTTGATTCTCATACCTATTCTATCCGAAAAGAAATAAGTGGTATTCGTCAATTCATAGATGAATCACTCCATGAGTATTGGGAGAGGTTAAATGAGCATTTGGAAACCTACCCTCACCAACATATCCTAGACCAACTCCTGATCTAATACATCTATGAGGGGTTATAGGATATGAAGGGAACCCTCATTGATGCCACAAGGCGTGGTTCTATTATTGATAAGTCTCCTGCAGCTGGAAGAGATCTCATAAGCAACATGGCTGAAAATACACAACAATTCCATAATCGAGGAATGCTCAAGTCAAAAAAATCATAGAGAATCAATCCATAGTGCTGAACAAGATGACCGAGTTGATGAGTGAACTTAGAGGTCTTGGGCAACATCTAGATGCAACATCCAAATCCCCAACCTCATCTTCTCCATAATCAATGTTTCATGGACCTCTCAAAAACTATAGAATCTGAAACTCACTAGCTCATCCAATAAACACATGACAACAACTTGTATATGAACCATATGATTCATCTAGACCAATAAAGGTCAATGCATCCTATGCCTAGCAGAACACAAACCCTCAACTATCAGGTCATTTGGTTAGAAACATTATCCAACCTCATTCATAGCTCTTCTCTTCATCCTATAACCAAGGGACCGATGTATGGTAATCATGTATCTCTTCTCCCTTAATTTCCTCCTCAAATATCATACTATTTTCAATACGTTCACGGTGTTGGTAACCTCCAACAACTTTATCCTTTCATTCCTAAACAAAAAAGGATAAATCATCCTCCTGATCCTCCAGGGTTCCACTATCTTAGTGAGCCTTCCCAATTCCTAAACCAATAGAATCGCTTTCCCAAGAACCAAAATAAAGGCAATCCCAACCTGGTACAAGCCTCACCTTCCATGAAAACACGGGATAGTGCAGTTGAAGATATTGCATCTTTCACTCATTCCAACATTAAAAACATTGAAACAAAAATCAGTAAAAGTGTATCCCACCTTAGTAAGCATCAACCATGAAATTCTTCCCAACTCTAAACTAAAAAATTACCCAACCCTAAGGGTAACGTAAGTTCAATTTCACGTGGATTAGTAAAGATGATTTTTTTTCCTCAAGATACATCCAGTAACCCCCCCCCCATTTGAATATTTACTTAGAAAATGAAACGAAAAAGACAATTAAAAATGATACTGAGGCCATTCCCTCGCCTCGTTCTATTCCACATAGGTATCCAATTCCTTTTACTCACGTCGTTTCTATTCTAACAAAGTCCTTTAAACCCAATCCTGATATGCTCGACATGTTTAGAAGTGTTGATGTCAACATTCCCTTCATAGATTCTATAAAACAAATTCCATTGTTTTCCATGATTTGTAAGGAATTGTGCACCAACAAGAGGCAACTTAGGGCCTTTGAAAATGATTCTACCTGGTGGTCTAATCCCATAATGTGAATAGATATAGAGTCCTTTACTATTCAATGCCAAATTGGATGTTCCATGTTCGATGATTCACTCATAGACCTAGGTGCCAAAATTAATTTCATGCCCAAATCCATATTCTACATCCTTGTACTAGGTCCCTTTCCCCAAAATGGTGTTTTCATTCAGTTATCCTATAGAAGTACTGCTAGTCTTGAGGGTATAATCTGAGATGTCCTTATTTGTGTGAATGATCTTATATTACTAGATGATTTCTATGTCCTTGACATGGAAGGTGAGATGAACTCTTCTAGATCTCCCTTAATTTTAGGAATACCATTACTAATGACATCGAGAACAATGAATGATGTCTATTCAGACATCTTATCCATGGTATTTGGTGACCAACTAGTCATGTTCAACATTTTCCCGGCCAAGCGATACCCATATAGGTATCTCTCTGGATTATCAATCCATGCTTCTAAGGACACTTCTGAGAGTCAATTGAATTACATTCCATCATGTTCATCATATTCTAATGATAAATGATCTTGGGAAATATGAACCACGATTAACAAAGTCATAAATGGATATTTTGATGTGGACCATTCTTATATAAACTCCATCAATCTAGAGAAACATCAAAACCCTATTGAATCCCACATCAACTGTGATCTATACTGCTCCACCTCAGATAATATCATTGAAAATGAATTTGAAGCAACTGAAGTCCCTTCTTCTATTCTTGAGTTGTCTAAACCAAAAATGAAAGATGAAAATGACCTGTAATCTCTTCCTAAACACCTCAAATATGAATTCCTTTTCCATTATCACTATTATCAAATCATTATCTCCACTTTGAATACCGAAACTGGGGAGTCCAAACATGTCTCACTGTTATAGGAAAATAAAAAGGCATTAATTTGGACCTTATATGAAGTACTAGGAATCAACCCTGCTCTTTTCATTCATCACATCCATCTTGAGGAATCATACAAACCAATTAGACAACCACAAATAAGACTCAATAAACTCATACATGAGCTAGTTAGGGAAGATAACACCAAGATTTTTCAATTAGGTATTATCTTACAAATTTTGGATAGGGAATGGGTAAGTCCAATTTAAGTTATAACAATGAATGGTAGGATAACTATTATCATAAATGAATATATATATATATAGTCACAAATCGAGTGAAGAAAAAATGGTGTGTGTTCATCGACTATTTAAAATTGAATTTTGAAACATGAAATGACCACTACCCTCATACATTCCTTGATCTAATTCTCAATTGATTAGATGGAAAGTCACCCAACATAATTCTTGATGGATACACCAGTTACTTCCAAATCACAAACACACGTCAAAACCAATAAAAGGATACTTTCACTTTCCCATTAGGATCATATGATTATATAAGAATGCTTTTTGGCCTTTGTAAAAATCCTTCAACATTACAGAGGTGAATGATGAGTATCCTTTTAGAATTCATTGTACACTGAATGGAAGTCTTCATAGATGGCATTACCATTTAGGTGATTCATTCTAATATTTCATGAATTCACTCTATCATTTCCTTCAAAATTATGTCATGTGTAACCTTGTTTTAAATTTTGAAAAATGTCACTTCATGGTTAAAAATGGGATTTTTCTAGAGAACATACATTCAGAAGTGTGTATGGAAGTTGATCCTGCCAAAATTGAATGGATTCAATCACTTCCAGAACACACCTCTATTCGAGTCATCCATTTATTCCTAGGTCATGTAGTGTTTATCAGCGATTCAAAAATAACATTAGTTGGATTTCACTCCCACTCACATATATACTCCTAAATTATTTATTGTTCCATTTTTTGAGTATTTCATGAGATACTTCATTGATCTCAAAATTTCTCTTACATCTACCCGGATAATCCACTCCCAAGATTGGTCTTTACCCTTTTGTGTTGATCTTTGATGCTTCTGATAGAGTCTTTGGGGATATTCTGGTCCAATAAGAGAAAATATTCCTAATTTCAACTATTATTCTTCAAAAACACTGGATGAAACTCAATCTCACTACACTGTAATTGAAAAAGAGCATTTAGATTTCATTTTTCCATTGGATAAATTTTATCCCTATCTCTTAGGAGGCAAAATCATCATCTTCACAGATCACTCTTCTATAATGTTCTCACTCTGGAAAAGTGATACAAAAATGAGGCTAATAAAATAAATAATAATTATAGAAGAGTTTGAGATTGAAATCAAGAATAGACCAGGCAAATAAAACCTTTTCAATGATCTGCAATGTAAAATTTCTAATTCTTCTCTTTCATAAATCATTGATCATGAATTACAGAATAAGAAAATTTCATATCTCATTGAAAAAATACCATGGTATGCCCCAATTGTAAATTATTTTGTTTCTGGTGTATTTTGTGATAATGATTCAAAAGAAAAAAAATGAAGTTGAAAAATGATTCAAAATATTATTTTTGGGAATATAATAATAGTTGGAAAACTGGGGTTGAAATGGTAATTAAGAGATGTGTTGATGAAGATGAACATTCCTTCATCATATAATACTATCACTAACTTTCTAGAGGTGGACACTTTGGACCACAAAGGACCTCTAAAAAATTCCTAGACTATGGATTCTTCTATCCATCACTCATCAGGGATTGACAGTAGTTCTTTCAATCATGTCCCACTAGAAAAATGTTTGGAAAATTTTCAAAGAGAAATGAAATGCCCCAAATGCATTTAATCTTATGTGAGATCACATATGTTTGAAGCATCAATTTCATGGGACTATTCCACCCTTATAATGTATTCTCATACATTCTTATTATGGTTGATTATGTTTCTAGGTGGGTTGAGGATAAACCCACTAGATATGATGATTCAATTGTTGTTAGTGAGTTCCTAATGGCACAAATATTCCACTGATTTGACACACCACATGCCATGATAAGTGACTTAGGAACCAATATTAGTAATAAAACCATGTAATCTCTATCAAAAAAATGGTGTTGTACATAAAACATCCACTGCATATCACCCCAAAACAAATGGCATGGGTTAACATTTTAATAGAGAAGTCAATAGAGTGCTAGAGATAATTGTTATTCCAACCCAAAAAGATTTCCCTGATAGAATTGGTGAAGCACTTTGGCCATACAAAATTTTTTATAAAACACCAATTGGGATGTCTCCTTGTAGGATAGTATTTTTTAAATCAAGTAATTTAATAGTTGAAATCCAACATAATTATTTTTGGGCTATGAAACCTTTAATTTTGATTGTGAAAAATATGGTGAAGAAAGATTGTTGCAATTGGCTAAACTAGAGGATCTTCGACTTGAATCCTATGAGAATAGTAATATATTCAAAGAAAAGTCTAAGGAACTACATGAAAAACCCATACTGAGAAAAAATTACATGATGGTGAAAAAGTGTTTCTTTTCATCTCTTGATTTTGTATTCACCCACGTATCTATAATTTTATTTGGGATGGTCCTTTTATTTTCTCTCATGTTTACCAATTTGGTACAGTGCACATCCAAGACCCCACTTCAAAAAGGACATTCACAATTAATGGAAATTAGTTAATGTATCACCATGAGAGGACACACAATCTAGAAACCACATTGACTTCCATCAAATCCCCAAATTCTAATGTTGACCCACTATTGGATGGATATGGCAGCGCACGAAATCCAAACCAGGGGCACCCCTTTCCCTTTCAGTCCCTTTCACTCTCTCTCTCTCTATTTTACTATCTCTATCTCATTCTTCCTCCATCCGTATCATTTTCATTATTACCACTTTCCTAATCAATTTTTTTTATTATTTGTCATTTTTATGGGTGTGTCAATATAAAAAACCTAAAAAACCTAATGAAATAAAATAAAAAATAAATTTATAATATGAAAAATATAGAGTCATGCTTACTCAAATTATGATTTTCAACTGTTGTCCATCCATTTTAGGGATTCAAAAGACGTAGTTTCATCTCAAATTATATTTGGTTTCTTCATAAATTTGGATAATGGTTATTATGTCAAAACCAATGAATTTTTAATGCTCAATTTTTTATTTGGAATTTTATTTTCCCCAACCATGAGGAACAACATTAGCTTTCATGAATGGGATACAAACGGCCATATATTCAAAATGTATTTTTTCACCACCATTTTTCAGTCATGTGTTTATGGACCTCCAAGATGAATTTCCAACTTTACGAAGAGTTAATATTATAGAGACATTTTATGAACCCTATTAGAATTATAATAGACAAATAGCCTCCCATTAACCTTACATTAATCCCCCTTTTGAAATCCCCATTGGGCCTATGAAAATCTTTTCTTTTTTATCCACATTACAAGCACAATACCTTATGCCAGCTAATATCAACATTGATTTTTATTTCTTAAATTTTTGAAATGTTTGTGTGGGGGTATGGATTTTATTTTGCAGAACTATTGTTGATTGTAAACGTGTTATCATATGCATGAGGGAAAGCAGAAATTTAATTATAGGGGACACATTGTCCTTTATTAGGGTTTGGTAATGTTTATATGATTATCTTGTAAGATGGATGTTGAAAACTGTTCAAAAAAATTCATAAAAAATAAAACATCAAAGAAAAGTACACAAAAATTGGTTCTATCTTCATCACTTAAAAAATCAATCATCATCATCCTTTTATCAAATTATAACTATTAAAATTATTTTCGTGAATAGATCAATCATGGTTTGAGATATGAGTGTGAGATCTTTTTCATGTTATACTTTCAAGAAATGAAAAAAATGATAAGAACATAAAAGAAAGAAAAAAAGAACACTTATGCCATTGCGAGAAGTTTTGTGTTTTGTAAATATTTAATCTTCTTATCCACTTCAAATTTTCATCCACTCTTGTATATATTCAAACAATCATTCCATTCTAAATATTTTTTTACCTTTCCTTCCATGTATAATTTCAAAAAATTAATGTACATTGTTTTACCCGTACTGATGTATTACCCCCTATTCCATATATTTTAAATATCATTTTTCTAACATCCCAGGGCCATAGAAAAACCCCTAAAATTACCTCTTTATTTTAGAGAACATTGGATAGGGAGTGGAATCTGAGAGTTCTTACAAACTCTATGATTTTCTCTTTTAGAGGGTGAGTGAGGAAAACACCATAAATTACTTTTATCATCTATAAAGGAGTATGTTTAGGGTGCCACCATTTTCCATTTCTAAATTTGAGCATGAAAAACTGAATTGTTTATTGAACATAGTTTTTGTATAAAATTGTGGTGGAATGCAATATGTATGAGTGAAATTTTCTAAACCTCCCCTGATCAGGGAAAAAATATTAATATTTATTGGTGAGTAAAAATGATTTTATTATGTTTTTTTATATTTTTTGTACATGAGGACATGAACAAGACTGTGTGTGCGGGAGTTGATGTAATTAATATTTTAATGAATTATTATACACTTACTTTATTTATTTTAAATTAAATGTTCATAATTTGTGTGAAATATTATTGTTTTAATACTAAATATATTTTTTAGCATTTTTAGATGTATTCCAATTGAGTCAGTTTACAATTTTATTTATGGAAATCACCCTACTGATCCAAATTAAATTGTGTTTCTTTTGTAGAATTTCATATTAATTATAAAACATTTCATTATAAGGAATCTTGGGCCAATTATGACATTTCAAGGGCCATAAGGATAACAAAAGAATGCCCATATAATCTATAAAGAAACTAAACCATCCATAAATATGGAATTACTGGGCATAATAGATAATTGAAATTTCATTAATACTCCTGAAAAGTTCTAGGGACAATGTAAGGAGTATCGGTTAAAATTTTCAAGGCCTAACTCTAATGACAAGAAGCCCAAATGATTTATTTAATATAATGCAGTAAAGACCCATAAATTTCAAGGACATTTTTTTCTAAAATTCTTTGGAATTTTACGAGGACGCAGTTTCTGACGGCACCTAATTCTAAGGCCTGGTGTTCCTGGAAAAATTTTCTAAAGTTTTTTTAAGCTTAAATTAACGCGTGTAAGCAGTTTTCCTGAAAAATTGCAATTAATCTTAAATGGTTACTCAGATCAGAAATATGAGGACACTGTTGTGCTGAGGATGGCGGGTTTACCCTAGGAGTGACCTAATTTTAGTCGGCGTAGGCCTCCTGTGAGAAAACCCAAAAATTGCATAACTGTAAATAAAATAATTAAATAAAGTTATTTTATTTTTTAGATGATTATAACTCACAAACGGTAAATTGGATTATAAATCTGAGACCACCGCTGAACTCAAGAGGGTATGCTTCCTTTAAGAAGATACTAACTTTGGCCGGCGCTAGCGACCTAAGAAAGTTATTTTTTGGCCATAAATAATGTAATTAAGAGACAATTATTTTATTATAATATTCATAACATCTAAATGGTAACTCGAATTGAAAATCTGAGAGTACCATTGATTTCGTTGGGGTGTGTTTCTCCTAGTCAGATCCTAACCTTGACCACAGTAAGTCGAGGGTGACTGATAAAAATTTCTTGAAATTTTTTTCGGGTACGTTCAGTAAACGTACGAGAGACATTTTATAACTTTTGAATTGGTGCTCGGAATCGGATTTCGAGGGCACCGTTGAACTCGCAGTGCCGGTATTTTCTTAAGAAGACTTTCACCTCAATGGTGGATGATCGGGTATGAAATTTAGTTTTATGTGTTTTACGTGGGTTAATAAAATAAAATAAGTGAATATTTTTTTTTATTTTTTTAAACACATGCAGTGCGGATAAAGTGGTTAGAAGCTCCACTTGGGAGATGGTGGTGGAACCGCCACACCCTAACCTCCCACTGTATGGGGAGGAAGAGGAATCTTCTCAAACTCCCCATCAATTAAATTAATAAGTCGACATAAAATTAATTGGACTCAATTAATTTTATGGGTTGACATAAAATTAATTGTTGTCAATTAATTTTATGTGTCGACATAAAATTAATTTCTCTCAATTAATTTTTTGAGTTGATGAAAAATTAATTGTTTTCAGTTAATTTTATTGGTCGACGTAAAAATTAATTGCTGTGATTTAATTTTATGTGTCGATGTAAAATTAATTGCTGTCAAATAATTTTATGTGTCAACATAAAATTGATTTGTGTCATATGTTTTGATGCAGGCTATGTGGGGAAAACTTCATGGCATCCTCCACACTTAAGTAGTGTCAATGATCCTATTAAATTGCGCCAACTCAATTTAATTCTCCCTACCCCCTTTTTAAATTAAGTAATTGGATCATTGGAATTTAGGAAGGTTCCAAATAAATGAGCCGTCATAAATTCCACGATGGTTACATACCTCTCCCCTCTCCTATATATTGGGAGCATCCGAGAAGGTTTTGATATTTTTTTCACCATGTGATGAAGCGCTGGTAATGTATTGTGACTCCCAACACTTGGAAAAATCATATCCTCTCCAATAAAGAATTTAAAAACGCCGACGCCACCCGCAGATTCATCCTTCCCGAAGTTGACGGAACGACGCCCATCTACCGAGACTTTGTCTACCACGACACCAACGAAGCCATCTTCGAGGTAGGGGTTTGATTCTATGTTTGTGAATATTTGGGAATTCAACGTTAATATATTATCCACTTGCTATCGACTAATTGGAGGGGGCCAGACCGCACAAACACGGCCCACCCTCCTCCCTTTTTACGGTTGTCCTTCGTTGTGGATTGGAACGGAGATGGTGCGGTGTCGTCACACTGGGCAGAAATGAGGGAACTGTGGTGAAGGAGCGTGGCGCCGTCGCACCATGCCGTTATGGCCGAAAAATGCTGCGACCAGAGCAGGGGTTGCGGCGGAGTGGCGCGTGGCTGACGCACCACGCCGGTGGAAGAAGGGCTGCGGTCTAAGGCCGCTGCGGTCACCGACAGGGGGCGCACGGACTCCCCGGCTGCAGAAACATTAAGAGCCACATCCCTTTGGACACAACGGATGACCTGGAGGGGAATGGATAAAACCGTCCATAGGTGCATGGAGGGCGAGACCGTGGGGTCCCGCAGCGGCGGTACCGGCTGGCCAACCGGACCAGCCGTTCAGAATTTCAGGGGTTGTAACACCCGGTGGTGGACAAGTGGTCCCCCCACGTGGGGTCGCCGTTACAATGTAAGGGGGTAGCACCCCCACCCCCCCTTCATGTCGCTCGGTCACAGACCGAGCGCCCAGCCGAGCCGGGCTGCTTGCACTGGGCCAGGGCGCCCAGTCATTGGGCCAGGCTGCCCGCTGGGCCGGGCCTCGCCGCTGGGCCAGACCGCCTACTGGGCTGAGCCGCACCGCCGGGCCAGGCTACGCCCAAGTGGGCCAGACCCAAAACCCGGGTCAGGTCAACCCGGTTCGGGCCGACCCAGGGGGTCTTTGTCCGGGTCGGTCTGGGCCCAACCCCCCTAAAAGTGGGAAGATTCGTTCAAACACCCATAACATGGGATATGGACCTCCAATTGGTCCACTTTCAGTTGTGACACGATCCTTGGATTGAGTCATCCATTTCGGTATATTACACTCAAGGTTTCAGAGAAATTTGGGTATGACTGGGTTGGTGATCATGTCAAGAAACAGTTCCTATGTGTATACCCTATTTGAGTTCAGGGTACAGTTGAGATACGGTTGGTTTGGTTCGTACATGAAACCAACCAGGCCCCTGGGACGAAAAAGCTAATAACTCACAGATCGGGCGTCCAATTGATGCGCCATCTATTGCGTTGAGACCCTTCTGATGAGGCGGTCCATTGAGATACTTATTCATGTGATATTGTCATACTTGGAGTATCAAACTGTATCTCATGGAATGGACCCTCTAGGAGACGAGCGTACGGAGTACGAAGACCGTGTAGCTGGCTGAGACCTGATGACTGCTTGACCGATACGATTCAGAGTGACTTGCATAGCCCAGTGGGGATCACTACTTTTTTAGAAGGCCGACCCATGGCGGAGGAGCACTACTTTGTGAGGTGGCAGACCCATGGTACTCGACAGGAGGAGTACCTCTGTAGGCTATGAGGTGGAGCACTACTGTGTGTGGTGGCATACCCATGGTGGAGGAGCACTACTTTGTGAGGTGGCAGACCCACGATACTCAACAGGAAGAGTATCTTAGCAGTCTTAGGTTAGTGAGTAGTACCTCGGAGTCGTGATAGGATCACTGTACTTGTCCGAGACAAAGCTCTTCAATAGTAACAATTTGGATAATGAAAATCCTAGTTTGAGATGAGTCATTGACCTTTGTGTTTTCCTCATTATTGAGATGGGTCACTAGATAACTTACGTATATGTATGGGCATATACCTATGTAGTGGTTATCCGTCGACTTCAAATCTGTGTGACACCTCGTGGCTGAGATAGGTTACTTGGTAACATAGGTATAAGTATGGGCTTATACCTAAGTAAGGTTTATCTGTTGAGAACATTATTGGTGATTATCTTTGTTGGATTTAGTGAGACCTTGAGGGCCTCGGGGTCCTTGTTGAGTATCGTATACTCAACCATGCACGGGCTTTGACCGCACCTCATTATGTTGGTTGCAGACGACGGACATCACTGATCATGGTTGAGGTTTGTAGAGCTGGACGGTACCCGGAGGTGGATCTCACGATGAGTCGGTTCCCAGAGGTGGATCTCACGACGATTCGGTAACCAGAGGTGGATTTCATGAAGAGTCGATACCTGGAGGAGACGGACCGACGTGGAGTGCTGAGGAGGACATATGTACCTACCCTTTAGGTAGAAACCCGAAGGATGATCCAGGAGGTACTTGTCACCACTCCATTGTTTTCCTTTGAGTTGTACTTTACATTTAGTTGTAGCTGTATCTTTCTTTTGAGATTGTATTTCCGGCCCCTCGTACTTTTTGAACATTTGTTATACTGCTTTACTTAGTGTAGCTTCTTCTTATAGTCTGTTTGTGTGTGCTTTCGTTTCGTAAAAGCAATGCCTTACCTTTTGATTGGGATTTACGCCTTTGGTTCTAGTCGCCATCCCATAGACTATGGAAGGTGGGATTGGGGTAGTCACAACACGGGCCCCGAGGATGGGTCATGACAAATTGGTATCAGAGGACTCGGTTCTACCGTAGAAGTCAGGACTCTGATCATTCCTTTTTGTGAAACAATAATGTTAAGGGTACCGAGTGTGGTCTTCAGTTCAGGGAGTCCAGTGTTGATATGGTGGCTGATATATCCATACACCAGGTATAAATCGTTTGACCGTGTCACGTATATTTATTTCAGGATGTCTTTCCACGGACGACCAGCTAGATCCCATAGGGATGTACGTACTAATAGCCTTCTGAGCGAGGAGGAATCCGTATAGGGCCCTCTTATAGATGAGGCACCACTGAAGGAACCAACGATAATACCTTACGTTGGGCCACCGATGCCACCAGCCCCAGCAGTAGATGATGCACGCTTCTTGAGCGCGCTGCATGAGTTCCAGCGCCAGAGGCCACCCAGGATTCGGGGAGAGACGGAACCACATGCAGCTGGGGATTGGCTGGAGGCTGTGGTGAGACTTTTCATGATAGTGGGTACACCAGCGGACTCCATTTTGATCATTGCTACCAGCCTCCTTCAGGTAGTAGCAGACAGATGGTGGAGCCAAATGCTCTTGTTTTGTGATGAGATGACCTTCACATGGGGAGACTTCGAGAACTTCTTTAGGGTGGAGTCCATACCAGTGACACTACACTCAAAGCATGCTCAGGAGTTGTTTCCTTTGTCGTAGGATTTTACATTAGAAGCCAAGTCATATGTAGGAAGTATAGAGATGATGCAGGGGTCCAAGAGGACTAGACCAACAGGTGGGAGACCTCGAGAGAGAGGTTTGGTTGTGCGAGGCACGTGAAACAGAGCCAGCCATACGAGGAGCAGGAAGTGTTATGAATGCGGCAGGAAGGTTCACAGGGCACGTGACTATTCGACTCCCCGCACAGTTGATCTGCAGGCATTGGAGGAGCCACCAAGACAGAAGCAGTGGCGGGTACTTGAGAAATAGCCGAGCAGTGGACAAGGCAGTAGAGCTCTTGAAGTAGGTGGTCAGGAGTGGAAGTAGTGGATTCCTTTTGTTCCCTGTACTTCTAGTTCCATGTTTCTGTAGTATTTGTGTCTTTCTAATTCGAGATACGGTAATAAAAGACACTGATCATTGTGATGTTTTCTTTCTTGTCCATTTTTTGGTTGATACTGAGAGGTACCACTTAAAACTGTTGACATGACCCTCACTATTGAGATACCAACTGGAGGAGACCCAATGACCACACACTGATGCTGATAGTGTGAGTCAACCCTTGGTGGCGAGAGTAATGGTTGGATCTCTTTGTAGTAGCATCAGGGCCTTACCACGTCATCCTTGGTATGGATTTGTATCATCTATGTCGAGATTGACTATATTAGGCAATGAACATGGTTCATCTAGGGGATGAGACGAGATTTCTCTTATCGGCAAAGAAGAAATCTTAGCAGGTCTTGTAGAACCAAAGAAGGTTCAGGATATCTAGGAGGCGGATACCACTAGAGTTTGAGGATGGCGACCACGTTTTCTTACAGGTCTCTCCATGGCATGGATTACGGAGTTTTGGCCAGGGTGGCAAGTTATCTCCGCACGTCATAAGACCCTTCTATTTCCTCAACAGGTTAGGTGGGTTGGTTTACCTCTTGACCCATCCACCTCAGTTTCACGAGGTGCACGACGTTATTTTCCACGTATCTTAGTTGAGGAGATACGTGAACGACACAATGCATATCATCGATCATGGGGAGATGAACATCGATGATGGGGTGACTTTTGCGGAGGTCCTGGTGGAGATCGAGGATCGACAGGAGCGGGTCCTGCATGGATGGCTGATTCCTCTAGTATGCATCAGATGGCAGTATGGGAACCTCCAAGATTGAAAATTGGAACGGGAGGCTCAGATTCGTGCACAATACCCTCTTTTCTTACTGGGTTTTTATATAGAATTACGGGGACGTGAATCCTTGAGGTGGGAGTAATTTAATGACCCGTAAATTTAAAGGAATTTTTTTTTCATAAATTCTTTGGAATTTTTCAATTACGCAGTTTCTGACGGCACCTGATTCTAAGGCATGGTGTGCCCGGAATAATTTTCTGAAGTTTTTTAAGCTTAAATTAACACGCGTAAGCAGTTTTCATGAAAATGTTGACTAACTCTTAACGGTTACATGGATCAGAAATCCACGAACATCGTTGTGCTCAGGATGGCGGGTTTACCCTATGCGTGACTTATGTTTAGTTGGTGCAGGCCTCTTGTGAGGAAACTCGAAAATGGCATAACTGTAAATAAAATAATTAAATAAGGTTATTTTATTTTTCAAATGCTTATAACTCACAAAAGGTAACTCGGATTAGAAATATAAGACTAGTGCTTAACTCATGAAGGTATTCTTCCTTTAATCAGATACTATCTTTGGCCGACACAAGCGACCTGAGAAAGTTATTTTTTGTCCATAAATAAAATAATTAAGTGACACCTATTTTATTATAAAATTCATAACTTTTAAACGGTAACCCGAATTGAATATATGAGAGTACCATTGAGTTCATTGGGGCGAGTTTCTCCTAGGCAGAGCCTAACCCTGATCGCAGTGGGTCGAGGGTGAATGATAATAATATTCTGAACTTATTATCGAGTACATTCAGTAAATGTAAGAGTGGAGTTTTATAACGTTTGAACTGGTGCTCATAATCGAATTTCGAGGGCACCATTGAACTCGTAGTGCCGATATTAGATTAAGATGACTTTCACCTCAATAGAGGATGATCAGGTACGAATGATAGTTTTTGGGGTTTTACACGGGTTAATAAAATAAAATAAGTGAATAATTTATTTTATTTTGTTAAACACATGTAGTGCAGATAAAGTGTTAAGAAGCTCCACTTGGGAGTTGGTGGTGGAACTGCCACACCCTAACCTCCCATTTAATGGGAAGGTAGAGGAAACCTCTCAAACCACCCTCAATTAATTTTATATGTTGACATGAAATTAATTACACTAAATTAATTTTATGGGTGGACGTAAAATTAATTGTTGTCAGTTATTTTTTTGTGTCGGCGTAAAATTAATTACTCTCAATTAATTTTATGAGTTGACGTAAAATTTATTTTTGTCAGTTAATTTTATGGGTCGACGTAAAAATTAATTGATGTGATTTAATTTTATGTGTCGACGTGAAATTAATTTCTGTCAAATAATATTATGTCTCAACATAAAATTGATTCGTGTCATATATTTTGACACATGCTATATGGGGGAAACTTCTTGGAATCCTCCACTCTTAAGTAGTGTCAACGCACCTCTTAAAGTGTGCCAACGTAATTTAATTCGCCCGACCCCCATTTTAAAATAAGTAACCACATCGTTGGAATTTACGATGGTTCCAAATAAATGAACCGTCATAAATTCCAGGATGGTTACATACCTCTCCCCCTCTCCTATATATAGGGAGCGTGGGAAAAGGTTTTGGGATGGCTTCACCAAGCTACGAAGCGCTGGTAAAGTATTGCGTCACCCAACACGTTGGGAAATCATATCCTCTCCAATGAAGAACATGAAAAATGCCAACCCCACCCTCAGCTTCATCCTTCCCGATGTTGACGGAACCACACTCGTATACCGCGACACCATATACTGTGACACCGATGAACGCCTTCTTCGAGGTAAGGGTTTGATTATATGTTTTTGAATATTTGGTCGTTCATTGTTAATCATTTAGCCACTTTCTATCGATAAACGAGAGGGAGACAGACCGCAAAAACACGGCTGACCCTCCTACCTTTTTTCTATTTTCCTTCATTGTGGATTGGAACGGAGATGGTGCGGTGTTGTCGCACCGTGCGAAAATGAGGGAACCGCGACAAAGGTGTGTGTCGCCGTCGCACCTCGCCTTTAAGTCCAAAAGAGGCTGTGAATGGATCAAGGGCCACGGCGGAGGGTCGAGGCGTCATCGCGCCTCGTTGGAGCATCTTGAAGGGTCACGGTCGGGGTAGGCCGCGGCGGAGGGGCACGGTGCCGATGCTTCACGCCGGTCGAAGAAGGGTCGCGACCTAAGGCTGCAGTGGTCACCGACAGGGGGCGGCCAGACTCCCCGGCCACCATAGCCTCAAGAGCCACAACCCTTTCGCTGCGACGGAAGACCTGGAGGCATCAAGATAAAACCATCCACCAGAGCATGGAGGGCGGGACCACTGGGTCCCGTGGCGGCAGCACCGGCTGGCCAACCGGACCAGCTATTCAGAATTCCAGGGGTCGTAACCCCTGGTGGTGGACAGGTGGTCCCCACACGTGGGGCCGCCGTTACAAGGTGAGGGGGAAACCCCCCCCCCCCCCCTCGTGGTCCCCCCAAGTGATGTTTCCCAAGGTCAGGATGAATGGTATTAAGTATGATATTCCAAAAGGGACTCTAGAAATGATAAAATAAAAGAAAGATAATGTTGATGATTTATGAATCAATTGTTTATGTTTCCCAGTTTCTTAAGAAAATACATCTATATGGTCCTTTCATGGTTTTGTTATATGTTGTAATAAGTTTTCTTCAATTATGAAGTAATAAAAATGTATGTAAATTATGGGTCACTATATCAAATATAGCATAGGCAGAATTTTTGGTATTTTTCGGAATAACTTCAATTTTTGATGAATCGTGAAACCACTTAGTGGTAGTTAAAAAACATTATTTTTTATTTAAATGAAAATTTACCACATCATTGAATTTAATTTCAAAAATTCAACATACATGGTTGTTATAAAGAAGTAAAATGTATTTCATTATGATGAAAATAATTATTTTTGAATAGTAACTTTTGACTTTTATTTACCGCGAATAAAGGTAAATAAGGTAATTCAAGGTAAAAATAATATTATAATAATTCCAAATTACATTAACAGTTGTCCTAACCTAATGGTATGTGTAATGGACAACTATGGGAATCCTTGGGTCGATTTTGGGACCCCATGGAGCCACTAATGAAAGATAATGACACTTTAGATTAATTGATTTAATGTAAAGACAAAATTGACATTAAATAAAATCGTATAATAATAAATTTTTATATGGTTTTATATAAGTCCAATTTTAGGCTATATGTACTCATTGAAATGGTAAAAATATTTCCTACATGATAGTATTTGTTTGATAATTTTTAGACATCTAATAAATTAAATTATTGAGAACACAATAATGATGCAGTATTTACCTCATTAATAAATGATTTAAATAAATAAGATTATAATAATTAAAATATTATTAAAAAATTTTCCAATTCATATTGGATGATTTTATTTTGAACATGAATCATATTATATTTGACTATAAGGATTTTTGGCCCTTTAGAAACAGAATATCATTATATTATAAAATAATATTTTCACACTTTACTAAAGAGCCCCTCCTCTCCCTTATAAAGAAAGACCACTTCTAACCAATTCCTCACAACTATCAAGCTATTTGGCTCATCCAAACTCTGCCCAATTAATCTCCCTAAATCCATATCCTCCTCTTAGAATCCTTACATTAGGCAGAAGACACTTCAATAAGTCATTTGGTTCCAACCAAATATAGTTACCCAAATTAAAGGTAACGATATCTCTTAATTTGTTTTCATATATTTTAATTCTACAACCCCTAAAATCTTTTTATTCCATTATTTTGTAACAAAAATATTATCCTAAATATACTAGGATTTTTTTATCAGATGTATTACAACTACACTTACACACACCTCTATCTAATATATGAGGAACATAACGTTTCTGTGGATGGCAAACTAAAGCCTCACGAAATGATGATTGTTCAAATATCTCCAACCACCTCTCATGGTGGCCCTTACGATGGAACTGTATTTATATATGATATATATTATGATTATGTTTTCTTTAGGCTTATATATTTTCCATTTATATCACGCCTTTATGGTTTCCATAGTGGGTAAATATGATAATCTCATTTGAGGATGCGCGGACTACTGCCCCCTTAAAGTGATGTGACTCGTTAATTCCTTATTGGGAATGTATAAAGATAGAGTTAATGATATTATATATGATATGATAATGGAATTATAAAATACCTATGTATCATTATGTTTTAATTCCATTTAAATTAGAAATAGAAATGAAAGTAGCGTTCATGCTTACGTACCACTTACCGTCTCCATGAACGGTGCATTTTATTGCATGCATTTAAATGTTATATAAAATTATAAATACATGTATTCAGTGGATATATTATATATATATAATATATAAATCATGAATATAATTCTGGATATAATGAAACTTTGACCACATGAACAACATGTAATTATATGAAGTCCATTTTTGACTCAAGTACCAAATATCGAAAAAATGAACAGTATTAACTTAAAGGATTACATAATGTTTATAACATAGTAATAATTGATATAAAAGGAATAATAAACTTGAAAAAGGTTATTAATGAAGTATAAATTAACTTTAGTTTATTATTCTGGAGATTAAATAACGACCGAGTCAAATCAGACACGAGGTAAGGGATCCGACCTCTATTTTTTTTCAAGTACTCTCTTTTATGTCATTTCTTTTATGGTCCATGTTCTTATGTTGGAGGATGTTATTTAATATTCACAAAATTGTTATTTTTATTTTCATATGATCAGAGTTCCTTTATTACTCTCATCAATTCATTTTAAGAATTTTTATGTGGCGATGTTAGGCATCTGAATTTTTGTAAGGGATTTTCTTATCTCACTTTTAATTCCATAATATTTCCATTGTTCGTCACTTATTTATTAAATGTGGTGTAATGTGTACTGAAATTGATATATATTATCATGATTAGATTAATATTCATGGTATTCTGTGATTCAGTTTGTGGTTATTAAATTTTTTCCATACGATTCAATTTTAATACAATGAAGTAAGGGTTTTTCATCTCACTTTTTATTCCTATGAGATTCAAGAAATATTTGCCACTATTTCATTTTTTGTGGTGTATGTACTTCCCATGATTGTAATCTTTGTGTAATATAATTTACTTTATGAGTATTTAAATCTTTATTGAATGATCATTCTTTCATGTGGTGTATTTTTTGTATGTTACCAAATTGGTAAGGGAACCTTTCACCCTCCTCTTTTTAAAAGACTTCTTTTGTTATATCTTTTAATTTTACATCTTATTATGTTGGGATTTTTTTTAAATATCCTTATTGATGTAATATTTTTTTCCATGTGATGAGATACAATTTTTATCTCATCAACTCATTTTCCTAATTTTAATGTGCCGACGTTATGCTGTCTAATTTTTACAAAGGAACTTCTTAACCAAAATATCAATTCCATGGGTTCAACTTGAACTTCTTGAACATGTCGTCCTATGAATATGTGTGAATTCCCTCTTATTATTTTATAATTAATATCCAATTATATTGGGTCTATTTTTATTTTTCAACCATAATTATGTAATTGATTTATCCTTAATTTAAGGATACCATCTTTATAATGGATTTCATCTCAATTTACATTTCCATTGAGACTTCATTGTTGTTATACACCAATTTACTCTTATGTGGTGTTTATACTATCCATTGGAATAATATATCATTGATACCTTTATTCTAAGGATATTATAATGTTTTTATTAAATTTTATTCCTCAATTATTTGTATTCAAGTCTCTACCTTTTTGTTAAAAAACTCTTTAACTAAAATATCATTTTAAATGTTTTAAATATTTATTATTCAAAATATTTCTCATTAATGTCCATGTTTTCAAAATTGGTTTTAGGATTTTTTTTATATAGACATTATTGTTCTCAAATGATAATTCATTTAAAATCTTTAAAGTGGTAAGGGACACTTTGATTCACAAATCTCTTTTTAAATGGTTTTCAAAATGATTTGATAAAACATTGTTTATTTTAATGTCATGATTTGATATATTGGAATGTGGAAGTGTTATATTTCCAGAATATATGTGTTATATGTTATGATTATGTTATGTTTATTGGGAATTGTTTATGTATACGGGTGGGTCCGTGATAAACCAAGGGTGGGTGAGCTTGAGATAGCTCTCTAATACATTGGGTAACGTGACAGAGGTAAACGTGATGTTTCTCCTAAGATATTTAGGGAATATACTATGATGGGTATTCCAAGTGTAACTCTCTATGTAGCTATGATAGATACAATGTAATCTTGATAGGGATTCCATAAGTAACCTTTAGTATTTATAATTTGTGTTTTTTATTCATAAATCTCATCATTTTATAAGGTATGCTATGATTGAAAAGTATGGTTTCATTGATTTGTATTTATTGATGGGATAATGTTTTCCTTCCATATTTTATAACTATTACTATGATTTTTATAGTCATCCCATGTTTTTAAAAAAAAATTAGAGGACTTATGTATGAATAGGTTCAAGGATGGGATCATGGAAAATCCATGCTGTGTAAAATATGGAACTAGATATGTTTCATTTTAAGAGTTTTTATTTTATGAAAAAAATGGATATTTAGTAGTAGTGTCTACTTGTAATATTCAAGTTGTTATGTAATAGTTATGGCCTAATTATATAAAACTCTAAACCTGAAAATATCCTCAAAGTTAATTATTCATTTAAATCAATATGATGTAATGATTAAGGTCGGGTCCTTAAAGTTGGTATCAGAGGTCGGTTTAGAAAACTTTAGGGATTAAGAATTATTTTTAGACATATGGATAGTCACTATCTATTATTTCAGTTAAATATATGGTTTATAACTTTATAAGATCAAGGAAATTCAATTACAAATGGAAGGAGGAGGATCTCAAATGACATTCTTATCTCTTCCTGATGACATGATTGCAATTATTATTTCAAAGTCATGTTCAGATGATTGTGAAACTTTTTCTTGCATACAACTCACTTGCATGTAGTTTTTTGAGATATCAAACACCTACACTATACCACATTATCATCGTGTATCATGGTTTGTATTTAGAAAAATCTTATTTTCACAATCTTCTCATATTTTCACGAAATTTAAATATATCAAGGAATAATAATAAATTTTACCTTATCACAATATTTTGAAGCATATTATGATTTATAAAAAGGTTCTAAAGAAGAAGACCCTTGCACAACCTATTTATATTTGATTTTAATATATAGTCTCTCAGCACATACTTGTGGTATTTTGAAAGGACTGTTATTGAATGTTTCAACACAAATTCGGTTCATCTGTTTTATAGAAATCATATTTTATTAGATGTTTTGAAATTATATGTCATACATGTTAATTTTCAAAAACTATTTTTCTATGATCATCCATACGACTCATGTTGTACAAGGTTTATCTGGATTTATAAAGCAAATGATTTTGAAGGATCTCTAAATTATTTTTGCAATGCATGGACCTTCTACCAACGTGAACAAGATGATGATGAAACCAAATGGACACCATGATCAAGGTATGATGTTCTTCATTTAGGGGATTGTTTTATTTTATCATTTTTTGGTAAAATAAGACTTCAAGAATTAAGATGTTGAGATCATAATGAATTTGGATGAAAATGAGAGGTATAAGGAAATCATTGATGTTAAAACATGTTTGGGTTATTATAGAGTTTTATAAAAAGGAAAACCCATAGGATGGGTGACAACAATCGCATTCGGAAAGGCTGCAGGAATCAAACCCAAAACCCAAGGGCGACAAGGGCGCATCGCCTACCACTAGCCTACATGAATCCCCTAGTTAGTATGTCTTATAATTTTAGTAAAATGTTTTTATGAAACAAAAATAAGTCTATTTTTTTGAACTTATGTTTATCAAATGGATATATATTGTAATGAAAAATTATTTTGCCATTAACTGATAAAAGGTTGTTGTGGAAGGCGTTCTGTATTTTGAGGAAACACTATATGACTAAAGAATATAGATTATTATGGGATTTCAATTATGGAATAATGGATCATATTTTAGTTTGTAAAAATCAATGATTTTATTATGGACACATGATGATTTGATTTATTTTTGAAAATGATTAACCTATCATGGAGAATATGTGATTAGGTTAATTACTTTTCAATATGAGACTTTATGAGTAACTGGTGTTAGATAAATTTTGGATATTAAGAGTAGTTTTTCTTTATGTAAAAGTGTATCCTTTTTGGGGATTATCTGATCATGTACTAAACGTTTTGGTTTTAGTTAATATCTAAAGGCAAGGGAAAAATATAGTTCATCTTTTTTGGATTATTTGATTCTCTCGATGAAGATTATAGAACTTTTATTGTAAGCAAGTCATCCTGAATACTCATCGTATGGAGGAAATATGAGTCTGTGTTAGGAATCTAGTGAAGGATAAAAGTCTACATGAAAATTAATTGTGTTTCCTTATGTTTTTAGTTAAGCTCATAAATAGATTCCTCAATGAAAATTAACGTAAAACACAAACTTTTTCTGTTAACTTTTCTTACTGGGGAATCATGAACCATTTAACACATCACATGTTTGTGATTTTATGGTGGTTAAATTTATCCTAATCATGTTTTTTAGCACTCAATATCAGAACATGACCTCTTGTTCACTCATTCTTATCCATGTTTTCTTACATGGAATCCTATTATGGGTTATCTCAGATGACCTTTCTTCTTCTCTTCCATTATTTTAAAGTGGTATTTTTATTGACTCTTTTCCAATGTGGGACTTTTAATGAAGTTTCCAAGCCCAGTTTTAAAATTGCGAGGACAAAATTCCCTAAATTGGGGAATGATGTAACATCCCAGATAAATAAAAATAAGACACTTTTCATATTTATTAATATTTTTCAATTAAATATTAATTTTTCCTTAAAGGGGATTCTCTGTTTGATAGCGTACTTGATACGCAACAACATGTTTCATTGAAATCTTACATTGCACATAAATAATATATTATTATTATTTTAAATGGTAGTTAACTCCAAGCCATTATATTGGAAGGAATGAAAAAAACTAAATACAAATTATTATACATGTTTGTTAAATTTAATTACATTTATCCAATAAATGTTAGAGGCTTAAAATGTGAATGAATCTAATTTTCAGCATTATTTACAATAAAAGGTCGACTTACCTCCTTTTAACAACGAACCGTTTGAAAATATATTTTTGGCCACATTAATAAATTCTATATCACTAAATTATATCCTTATTTATAATGGGGACATTAAATTTTAATTTTTTTAAATTTTGGTAATTTTTCTGAAAAAGTTCATTTTTTATAAATAGTGTAAATATTGTATTTTAATTCAAAACTATGTTTTAATCTAATTTATTTAAATTTTTAGATTATCTATTAAATTGTTTTTAAAGTGTAATTATAATATATTTTTACCATTTAATACAATCTAGGTCATTGGAATTAATTTCACTTTGAAATTGGACATAAACACGTGTCAATCTTTAAATAGTTATTGTTTCTTAAAAACATGCTATTTGTTTTAACAACGATAAATAATATTAAAATCAATTAATGAAACTTTTATATTTTTAATTTTTTAAATTTGACATAATTTTTGAATTTGGAATATCAAATATATCTTAGGCTGATTTTTTGGTATTTTTCAGAAAAACTTCATTATTTGATAAATAGTGAAACCACTCAGTAGTAGTTAAAAAAAGACTTTTTCATTTAATTGAAATTTTACCACTTCTGTGAATTGAATTTCAAAAATCCGACATACATGATTGTTATCAAGATGTAAAATGGGGTTCATTAAGATGAAATTTATTTTTTTGGTGAATAGTAACATTTGACTTTTATTTACCGCATTTAAAGGTAAATATGGTAATTCAAGGTAAAAATAATATCATAATAATTCAAAATCACCTTAAAACTTGTCATAACATTATTGTATGAGTAATATCCATCCATGGAAATCCTTGGGTTGAAATTTGGGACCCCATGGAGCCTCTTATGAATGATAATGACACTTTAGATTAATTGATTTAATGTAAATACAAAATTGACATTAACAAAAATCATTTAGTAATTAATTTTTATATGATGTTATATAAGCCCTATTTTCGGTTATAAATTCTCATTGGAAAGATAAAACGATTTAATACATGATAGTATTTTTTTCATAATTTTTAGACTTCGAATAAATTAATTATTTAAGACATAATATTAATGTAGTATTTACATCATTAATAAATGATTTAAATAAATAAGATTATAATGATTAAAATATTATCCAAAACATGTCCAGTTCTGAGTGGATGATTTTATTTCGACCATGATTCTTCTTATCTTCGACTATAATGATTTTGGGACCTTTAGAAACCGAATATAATTATATTATAAAATTATATTTTCACACATTCCTAAAGAGCCCCCCCCCCACTCCCTTATAAAAGGAGACCACTTCTATCCAATTTATCACACCTCTCAAGCCATTTGAATCATCCAAACTATGCTTGATTAAGCTCCCTAAATTCCTATCCTCCTCTTAGAAGCCTTAAATTAGGCAGAAGGCACCTCAATAAGTCCTTTGTTTCAAACCAAAGGGAGTTACCCAAATAAAGGTAACCGTTTTTCTTAATTTGTTTTCTTTTATTTTACTTCTAAAACCCATAAAATCTTATTATTACTTTCATTTGTAACAAAATTAGTATCCTATATATACTAGTATGGTTTTATGAGATGTATTAAAAATACACTTACACACACCTCTGTCAAATGGATGAAGAACATAATGTTTCATGTGGATGGAAAACTGCATCCTCACGAAACGATGACTGTTCAATGATCTCCAACCACCTTTCATGGTGGCCATTACGATGGAATTGTATTTATATATGATATATATTATTTTTATTTTTTCTTTTGGCTTCTGTATTGTCCATTTAGAGCATGCCTTTATGGTTTCCATTGTGGGTAAATACGATAATCTCATTTGAGGGAGCGAGGACAACCGCCCCTCAAAGTGATGTGACTCGTTAATGCCTTTTTTTGGGATGTATAAAGGATAGAGTTAATGATATTATATATGATATTATAATGGAATTATAATATACCAATTTATCATTATGTTCTAATTACCTTAAAATAATAAATAGAAATTAATGTAGTGTTCATGCGTACGTACGGCTTACCGTCTCCATAAACGGTTCATTTCATTTCTTATCTCTAAATGTTATGTACAATTATAAATACATTTATAAACTGGATATATATGATATATATGATATCTAAATCATGAATATCATTCCTGATATAATGAATCTTTTTCCACATGAACCTCATGTAATTATAAGAAGTCCATTTTTTACTTAAGTACCAAATATCGACAAAACGAACATTATTAACATAAATGATTACAAAATGTTTTTAACATGGTAATAAGATATATAAAAACATTAATAAACTTTACCATAGTTCTTAAGAAAATATAAATTAAATTTATATTATTATTCATGAGATTAAAGATAGAACGAGTCAAATCGGACATGAGGTAAGGGATCTGATCTCTCTCTTTATTTTCAAGTTTTCTCTTTTATGTCATTTCATTTAGGTTCCATGTTCTTATGTTGGAGGATGTTATTTTATATTCACCATAATGTAATTTATATTTTCATATTATGATATATCACATCTTACTATCATCAATTCATTTTAATAATTTTTATGTGGTGTCGTTAGGCTGCCAAATTTGTGTAAGGGATTTTCTTATCTCACGTTTAATTCCGTGATATTTCCATAGTTCGTCACTTATTTTTTACATGTTATGTAATGTGTACTACCATTGATATATATTATCATGATTAGCTTTATATTCATGGTATTCTGTCATTCATTTTGTGGTTATTAACTATTGGTTATATGATTCAATTTGAATACAATGAAGTAAGGGTTTTTCATCTCACTTTTTATTCATGTGAGATTCATTCTATATTTTCCACTATTTCATTTTGTGTGGTGTATGTACTGCTCATTATTTTACTCTTTGTGTAATATAATTTCGTCTATGATTATTTAAATCTTCATTTAATGATCATTCTTTCATGTGCAATATTTTTTGTATGTTATCAAATTGGTAAGGGAACCTTTCACTCTCCTCTTATATAAAAGACTTCTTTTGTTATGTCATTTAATTTTACATCTTATTATGTTGGAATATGTTTTCCAATATACTTATTGTGGTAAAATGTTTTCCCATGTGATGAGATGCCATTTTTATCTCATCATCCCTTTTTCTGAATTTTAATGTGATTCCATTAGGCTGTCAAATTTTTACCATGGAACTTCTTAACCCAATTTCAATTCTTTGGGATCAACTTGTACTTCTTGAACATGTCATCCTAGGAATATGTTTGAATGACCTCTGATTGTTTTACACATAATATCATCTTATATTTGGAATATTGATATTTTTCACACATAATTATGTGATTGAATTATCCTTAATTTAATGATACCATCATTATAAGGGATTTCATCACAATTTACATTTCCATTGAGACTTCTTTGTTGATATGAACCAATTCACTCTTATGTGGTGTATAATCAGTACATTGGCATAATATATCATGAATTACTTTATTCTCATGATATTATAAATTTTTTATTAAATGTTATTCATAGATTATTTGTATTCAAGTATCTCTTTTTTGTTAAAAAATTCTTTAACTAAAATATCGTTTTAAATGGTTTAAATATTTTTTATTCTAAATATTTCTCATTAATGTCCATGTTTTCAAAATGGGTTTTAGGATTTATTTATATGGACATTAATGTTTTCAAATGATAATTAATTTAAAAGCTTTAAAATGTAATGGGACACTTTGATTCAAAAAACTCTTTTTAAATGGTTTTGAAAATGAATTGATACAATGTTGTTTATTTAAATATCTTGATTTGATATAGTGGAATGTGGAAATGTTATCTTTCCATTATACATGTGTTATATGTTATGATTATGTTATAGTTATTGGGAATTGTTTACATATATGGGTGGTTCCATGATAACCCTTGGGTGGGTGGGACCAAGATAGCTCTCCAATGCATTGGGTAACGCGACAGAGGTAAAGGTAATGTTTCTCCTAAGAGATTTAGGGAATATACTGTGATGGGTATTCCAAGTGTAAATCCCTACGTAGCTATGATAACTACAATGTAAGTATGATATAGATTCCATAAGTAACGTTTATGATTTATGATTTTGGTGTGTTATTCATAAATCACATGATTTCATAAGGTATGTTATGATTGAAATGTATGGTTCCATTGATTTGTATTTATTGATTGGATAATTTTTTCCTTCCTTATTTATAACCCTTACCGAGCTTTTTATAATCATCCCAAGTTTTTTAAGTGTTTTCCACAGGACTTAATGATGAAAAGGTTCAAGGATGGGATCAAGGAAAAGTCATGCTGTCTAAAATATGTTACTAGACATGTTTCTTTTTATGAATTTTTATTTTATGAAAAAATGGATACTGAGTAGTACAATCTACATGTAATATTCATGTTTTTATATTATAATTATGGCTTAATTCTCTAAAACTCTAAACCTCAAAACATCCTCAAAGTGAATTGTTCATTTAATTCAATATTATGTAATGTTTAAGGCCATGTCCTTATATGGATGTCCAAATCATTGAGCCATGTAGAGGGGTAGTTTTGGAATAATAACAGTCCACCACCTTGGGAAATAAATATATCCCCTCCAATCCTTTCAAAAGGGTTGGCATTTTAGAATAGTAGAACATCAATTTTTAGGAAAAATTACTTGAAAAAATATTTGTAGGACATGACATACTCATGTTTTCAATTTGAGACAAATCATTCTCAATTTGTTTTCATTTACTTTTGTGTTCTTCATTATTATAATCATTAATGTTTTTTTTGTAATTATGTTTTATTGATAGTTTCTTCATGAATATCTCTTATTCTCATTGACATTTTTTAGTTTAATTTAAATGTTTTTAAAATAGTTTACCTCACGTTTAATCCTCTTCACTTCATTTACATTCTCATTCAATCTAATGTCAGTATTTAATTCTTTTATAGTATTGGTGTGTGTTTGAGGCAAATCTCTTTCTATATCCCTTTCCATTTCATATCATCGTAATTTATCAACATAATCAATATAACAAGGCTAATAATAATTTAAATTCTAGAGAAAATATCACTTTGGATGAGTTAAAACTTATGTATGACAACTGATTGAGGGATTTTGATCGATTAATATTCATTAAATTAACATTGTGTATGTTGGATATAACATATCATGTATTAATGAATTTTTATGTTTAATGTATGGATTCCATGTATTATTGGAACCATAAATACACTACCACAATCATGTACTGATTGAGATTAGAATCCTTGTGAATTTAAGGTTTGTATCAAAGCCTTAACACTTAGGAATTATGATCAACATCAACTTGTGACATAGGTGTTAATTTAATGCAATTTAAAACAATGCACTATGATATCACATTCTTAACCACCTAATGATGAAATCAACCCCATATTTATCTAATTATTAAATCAAACATAATAAATCAATAACTTCAATTATGCTCAACAAACAAACCTCTAAATAAAAACACAATAAACTAAAAACATTATGACTATTAAAATGTATCATCATTGAGTATTAGACCCGAGTGCTGCTATACACATTAGTATATCATCCAAACATCGAATGTCCGATAGGTGTAAATCGGACACTCTTTCATTGCTCACTCAAAAATAGGGTCGTGTCAGAATGTCCGACGAGTGGTGAAAAATAAAAAAAACTGAAAATCACACAAAAATATGAATAATAGCATAAACACCTGCCTTAGCTTGGTAAAAGATTTATTTTACAGTATGAAGTCCTTATTTCCCTTGGTTTAGGAGAAATAATAATAATGGATGGAGAATGAGTAATTAGGGCATATGATCCAAAATTATAAGAGTACCATTTTTGTTCTGAATAATCATTAATAGATAAAAATAAATTTAATACTTACCCATGTCATTTTAATGTGATCTAAGATGTATGAAATAGATTTTGGATGGCTTCTAGATTTAAAAACACATAATAGATGGTTTTTGTATCTAATGAATTAGAGGAAACAGTTTTGTGTAACAAATTAGAGGGTACTACCTTAACATTAAAAAACCCAGGGACCAGTACAGGACGTGTACTCCAATTACACTGCGTTTAATGCATGGTTTTCCTTATCATAACAAAAACACATACACATCCTGAATGGTCATGGCCAGAACGTTACACGTTGTGAAATGAAATTACACAATGTGTATCCCCCATTAATGACAAATAATCATACCATAGTCATCCTTCAAACTCTTTTCCCTCTTCTTTCTCAAGTACAACCCTATCAGTCTATGGCCAAACATTGGTTCTATGAAAAAAAATATATGTAAAAAACAAGTAACCCTATAATAAAATACACGTACCTCAATAAAAAAGTATGAATCTTATATATTATAAGTATCTTAAATATTACATGTATCATTTTTTAGGAAATACATTCTAGAACCATATCATTTACTAATACCAAATGTTGTATAATTGGTGTATGAAATTTCATATGAGGAAGAACCTATGGAGATATTGGATCAAATAGAAAATATAATGAGGTAAAATACTCCCCATATAGTAAAATTTCAAAAGGTGGAATCATATGTTTGATGAAAATAAGAACCTAAGTATTTTATGGGAGAAAAGTACAGACCCATTATTTTAATAAATATTTGTATTTAATCAAATATTATATTTAAAAAACTATTTCACAATAAAACCTAATAAAAAAACACACAACATATTATAAAAGATAATTATAACAAGATTAAATTCCATTTAATACAAAATGGTTGTTGTCAATTTGGAATTTAAACAAAATAGTATTTAAAAAGCATACCTCTTCAGTAGTTCATTTTAAAAAATATGTTATGATATCTATAATTTATTTATTTAAATTTATATTATAAATAAATGAAATTTAATATTTTAAAAATAACATTATTTTTTAATTTATAGTGCAAAAATTATATTTTGCAAGATTATTGGGATTTTCTAATAAGTTCATTTTTAGTGAATAGTAGAAAATATATTTTTTACTAAAAGTTTATTGTTTATAAATATGTATACATGACCTACTAGTTTATAAACCCATTTATGTTATAAATTATGAATTTATAGAGTAAAAATATATATATATGTAATTACATATTATATATTGAATTTATAAAACCTATGATCTATATTTTATGGACATAAATATAATTTCCAATAAATAAGTTTCTCGACCATTCACCTAACTAACAATTATTTTGGATAAATTCATATATAATATTCATCAGAAGAAATATAATCATTATTTATTTTATAAAAAATAATTTATTTCAAGAAATAATTCACATTATTAATTTTATCTAATACATTAACGTTTTTCCTAAAAAAACCAACCATTATTAAAATATATTATTATGTATTATGTAACATTATTTTGATGTAATAGTTCACTTTTAAAAAAAAATTTAGTTTATAAAAATAAATTCAAATATAAGATAACAATGTTATAATTTAGGAATAAATCCAAGAAAAATTTCAGTAATATTATTTACAATGGTAAAAATGAAAAGATACCAATTTAAATGTATATTTGGGTAATGGTGAAACGTAATGGCGATAAGCCTTCAAACAGTTATATTTTTCTTCAATTATTAGTTTTGGATAAGATTTTATGACCAACAACTATCCCCCAATAAATTATTTCCAACATTTTTATATATTGAACCATTAATAGTGTATTGAAATTTTTAAATATAATGGGTATTAACACAAATGAAGTTTTATTATATTATAAAATGACATCCATTTAACCCCAAAATTTTACACATGTCCTTTTAAATATTCCTTGATGCATAGACAATATTACTCCGTGGAAAGTTTCTTATACTTTATGAATCCCATTTTCACTTTAAATGTATATCTATAAGTCCCCAACCATAAAAATTACTTAATCTTGTGTTATTTTAATAATTTAAAATAATTCACACTGAGGATATTTTAGTGTTTATAGATTTTGAGAATTAGGAAATATCACATACATAACAAAATAAATATTACAAACAATACACTTTCACTCACTATCAAATATTTTTAAACAAAGAAAAAATAAAATATCATGGTTTGTTTCATGTTTAATCAACATAACATGTCCACAATCCCAACCTTTAAACTATTCTTATTTATTTTATAGGAAAAATATTTCAAAACAAGGGATGAGTATAACAATCTCAGTAAAGGATACCCAAATATGAAAAACTATTATTCATTCGAAAACATGTAGACCATGAAGACTTTACCATAATGTAATACATATAAACATTATTAAGATGTAAACACTCTTCACTGATTATAAGATCTATTAATAAACTTTTGGTAACCAATATATTACCAAAAACACATCGAAAGAAACATATATCATATTATGGAAACATTGGACATAATCATACATAAATGTAATAATCATATGATCGAAATCCACACATATCACTAAATTGAATATTGATTTTTTCTGAATTCCATAACTAATTTATTGGTGGTTATAATATAACCACCCATCTTTGGTTTATCAAAGAACCAATTATCTTGTGATTTTTAAGTAAGAACCATTCTTTGTATTATAATGTAACTAAATGTGAAAAGTCTTATTACCATTATATAATAATAACACAGAAAATATTGAAATTTTCAACCATTCACTAATAAAATTTTAGTTTCTATCATAATAAATCATTTCAAATATTGAAAAATTAAATTCATTTCCAAAACAATTTAAAACATTAAATAAAGAGACATTTGAGTAAATGTGTCCCATAACACAATTAATCATTTGAAATAAATTAAATTATTAAACCATTACTTTCTATATAATAAATTCATAAAAAAATTTATATGACCTGGTCATGAAATTGAAGGATTTAGATGAATAATTATTTAAAACTATTAAAATAATGTTTTTTTATAGAGTCCCTTAGAACTAAATATTAATTTGAATAAAAATAATTATGGTATATCATTAAATTAAAATTTAAATATCATTATAGTATACTAATTCATGATATAATTTGTAATAAAGTGTTGTATATGCACATTATAGAATTACAAAGGTGCATAAAATCATTATATTCCTTAATTAAAGGATATTAATATCATGTAACTTACAAAGATCATAGCATTATATTAAGGATAAATCAATGACATGATTATGTGTGAGAAATATAAATATAGACACTATAATAGGATATTTTTTAAAACATCAAGAGTACAATCACACATATTAATAAAATAACAAATCCAATGACATTGATATTTAACTCAATGAATGGAAATTGAGATACGATTTTCCTTACCTTGAGTCTGAGTTGTCTCGTACTTTTTATATTTCCCAAATAAAAAAAAAATTTAAATTTTTTTGATAACCTTTTATTCTTTATAATTTATTTTATATTAGTTATTACCATGTTATAAACATTACATATCAATATATGTTCATAATGGGCGTTTTGTCGATATTCAAAACATGAGTCAAAAAATATACTTGTTTTAATGTAAATTACCTATGTGGTAAAAATTCAATCATCCCAAGAATATTCTTCCTAACAAGATATCATATATATACAATATATTTGTATTTATAACAATCCATCATATTTAGAGATATGAATTTAAATGCATCATTCATGGAGCTTTTAGGCCGTACATATAGATGAATGCTACATTCAGTTCCCTTATAAATTATAAAAATAATAATTAAATAATAAATATTAATATATTAATACCATTATTATATTAATTTCATATATGTCTCGAATGATAAATTAAATCTTCCTTTTAATGTTGCATGTATAATCGGAATGAATCATATCTCTTTGAGGGGTGGCAGTCCACAAGTCCTCAAAACGAAATTATCATATTTACACACCATCGAATCCATAAATATATGTAAAAAATAAAAATTAATGAATATTAGAGATAATAATAATATAATATATATCATATGTTCAAATAATATTCATCATAATGTCCACCATGAAGGGTGGTAGTGAAAAAATAAACAATCCTTATCTCACGAGGCAGTAGTTCAATGTACACGGAAACAATTTTTTCGTTACCTATTAAATTGAGGTGTGTGTATGTTTAGATAAAAACCATAGAATAACTAAATCCATGTTTATTTATGATTTTTATGTTGTTATGTAATAATATAACAATACGTGTTTAGGGAGTGGAAAATGGAAATGAAACAAAAATGCATAAGGGAATGTGTTACCTCTTAATCGGATAACATCTTATGGTTTATACCAAAGGCTTCCATGGAAGGCTTTCTAACATAATTGATTCCTCTAGGATTATGGGAGAGATTATAGGAAGAGTTTTGGAAAGGGATTTTCTGATCCAATGTGTTATTTATGTTTTAGTATTAGTGAGGAGAGGTTACCTTTTTATTTCAGAGGGAAGAAGATCCCTTGGAATTAGTTAAATTATTAAACTAATAAAAATTAATTTTTATATTTAAAATGATAAAAAAATAGTTATGTAGAAGATAATATTGTTATAGTTTTAAATTATCTCATAAAATATTTTTTATATATTTATTGATTTTAATTTAAATGTTATATTTTCAACTTAACCTTAATTGTTCTCTACTAATTTTACTTATAGTAACATAATTATAATTATTAGGAGGCTAGTAATTTTATATACATGGTGTCAATTTCACAAAATTGAACATTTAATGAAATTTTATATCTTATAATAGTCACTTTGTGATTTTAAAATACCTTTTTATGATTTTTAAAAAAATTAATTAATAAATTTTCTATAAAACATCAATTTTATAAATTTTTACACTATCCATTATATTGAATTTAAATAAAATCTATATAAACTGATGACTTCAAACCAATCAATTGAATAGACTTATATCAAGTGATATTGAAATATAATTTTTCAATTATATAAACTATACAAAATAATATTTATATCAATATTTATAATATCATTTATTTGATTCCCTATTTAATAAATAAATCACATCATCATCATTATGTCATAATTAAATTTAATTATTTATTACATAAAATTTAAAAATAAAATATCCGAATGTAAGAAATATTCTAATATTTTTTATTAATATTTATGGTTAAATATAGCCCTTATACAAACCCATATTATTATTTTTTATTTTGAAGATATATGTTTACAACATATTTTCCTTTACATTAAATTAAAAGTTATAAGTGTCATAATCACTCTGAAGTGGCTTCCAAAGGCCAATGATTCATCCCCAAGGTTGTATTGTTTGGAAGTATATTATACAATATAATTATGACATGTGATTGAGTAGTTTTATATTATTATAATATTATATTACCCTTGTTTACCTTATTTGAACTCTAATCGTTGTAAATAAATATTATAGCTACGGTTACCATTCATACTGTCCAAAAATAAAAGGGTCCTATTTAAATAATTGGGACCTTATCATTATAAATATGGAATCCATTATTCAAATTTCAAAACACAAAAAATGAATTATTTTATTTATATTTAATTCTTATTATCAAAATTAGAAAATGGGTTTCCTAAAAGTAATAAAATAATCAAATGGTTGACATATGTTTATATAAAATATCAATATGAAATTACCTCCAATGACCATAGTTTGATTAAATTATAAAAAAGTAATCTAATTATACTTGAAAACCAATTAAAATAAAATATAATTATATTAATAATGATATTGAAAATATGTTTTTAATTAAAATGAAGTATTTCTCATTATTCATTAAAATTTGAATTTTCTCAGAAAAACACAAAAATTCAATAGAAGGTAAAATTTTTCAAAATAATTTCAAATATTAAAAATATTTTTGAATGAAGACTAATAATTGTGTAAAATTATAGATTTAAAATGGTTTTCACATCAAAATATGCTAAAACTGCATTTTTAGAAAAACAATCATTTTATCCGTAAAATTTTATTTCTTCTTATATAATGTCAAGAAAACAAATAAATAAATTTTTAATCATCATATTTAATTTAATTTATATTAATATAAACCAAAAAGAGTGAATTTTTTATTTTATAAACACAATTATTCAAACTAAATTGGTCTTTCATAAATACACATCCTTTATATTGAATTAGTTGTTATTTAGTTTCATAATTAATTTTTTAACAATTGAGTCATTATATAAACATTTCAAAATCATAATTTAAAAATTCAATTAATATTAAACATTCTACCCATTCTAAAATATATGTAAAAACTACAACATAAAATAATAATATTAATAATATATTATTTTTTGATGTAACAGAATCTTGTGTGCAATATAATATTATAGAGAAACTCATTGTTGCGTTTCAGGTACTCTATTTGACATAGAATCCCCTTTAAAGTAAAATTAATATATAATTCATATTTATTAACATATATAAAAAATAATTCTCATATAATTACCTTAGATGTCACATCCTTCCAACTGTATTGAAATTGCGTCCTCTCAATTTTAATTTTGTGGTCAGTAACTAGAGTATGAATTTTATAACACATTTATTTCAATCCCACATCAGAAAAGGGATTAATATAAATATCAATTCAAAATAAATAAATATAATAAAAATGTTCACCATAGATAAAAATTACTAGGATTCATTGTAGGAAACATTGTTATAGAAGAAAATCTAAATGTCAAGTTCAAATGGAGGGTGATAGAAAACAAGATAAGAAGAACATTAACAATTAGAAAACCACAAAAAATGGATTAGTTTAACCGTATAAGTTTTCATAAATGTAAAGGTATAAGGAAATAGTTTTTGTTTAAAGATAATTTTAAAAAATATAGAGAATTATATTACTAATTAGAATAATAAAACAAGGAAATATAAAAACATCACAAGTATAGTTTCATTCATTAAACAAATTCCACAAAAATCATCTTTTTCTCTAATAAATGATTATTTAAGATGACTTGGTCACACATAAGGAACATCAATAGACATCTAGAGATCTACATAACACATAAAATATTATTCATATATTTCACATATCATTATATATTATCTAAAAAAATTGTTAATAAAATATCGGATAATACCACAAAAAGAATAATATTTTATAAGGAGAATGACATATATTAATCCTCAAAACTCAATTGAAATACCCATGTTCTACATAGACCATATTATTAGATTTTTTTTAAAATTACTCAATTCAACAATGATTGAAACTGAAATCTATGAAGGATTTTTTCACATGGACTTCTAGGATAAGTTTTAACATTAATCTCTATAAATGACATTCAATGTCTCTTACCAAAAAATAATTAACTTAACAAAATTTTACAAATTATAGGATAGTCACATCCATAAATAACCATAATCACCACAAGTTCTCTATATAATCACATATTCCACCAAAATAAAATTCAACCATTTCTCCCCCAATAAAATTCCACGTTATTCTATTTTATGTAGGAATATAGGGTTCCAAAAAGAGTGAATGTATTCCAAAATATTGTTTATCCCTCAATCACCATTTCATTTTCCAATACCAAGGATACCCCTTTGATAGAATTTATGCTTCAAAATCAACATCATCTTATTCAATAATATAGTTTAACTAGAATGGAAATTCATACTTACTTTGGACATCACATAGGCTAGTGGAAAGCGATGGTCCCTTATCTCCAATCGGTTAAAGGTTTGATTCATAAATCCTAACCAAACGTTATAGGTTTTCACCCATACTAAAGGATTTCCTTTTTAAAAAAAATATATAATTCTAATAATATTCCAAAAATATAACAAATAACTAAGAAACCCGTAACTTTTGTTCATAAAATTTTTCATACCCATTTCATTTTTGTTCCAAAAATGTAATAACCCAAAATTATATCAAAAGTATATGTCTCCAAAAATGCCGTTAATCACCATAAAATTTGGGAAATTAAATCTTCAATAGGTATTTATAAGACATTGAACATATGATCACCCTACAAATGATAAACTCTTGGGATATCCCTATTTCATAAGAAGAAATAATAGTCCCTAATGTTATATAAACTAATCTCTAATACAAACATTAACGCTCTATCCTTTATCTTTATGTGATTTTGAGTTAAGTAAATAATTTGACTTTATTTCACCTTGGGAATCATTTCAGTTTTATAGATTTAGAGAATTAGGACATAACCCATAAATAACAAATTTAATATTAAAAATTAGACACTTCTATTCACAGTCCATATTTTTTCCAAAAACAAAATCATTTAAAAATCAATATTGTTTTGTTCTAGGTTTAATTTTCCTAAATATTCCTTGATACCATCCTTAACTCAATTCATCATCAAGTCCTATGAAAAAAATTCAAAAAATGAAATGAGAATAAAATGCATAGTAATGGGATAAAAAATAATAATAAAATTTAGTCTTATGAAAACATGTAAACCACGATTACATTACCATAAAGTAATACTTTTCACCATCAGGAAGTTATAGATACACTTCACTGAATATAATAGCCTTGCTTACCTATCATTTACCAAAAGATTAAGAAAAACCCATATAAAGAAACATATTTCAGATAAAGTAAACCTTTTACATAATCATACTTATAAGGAATGACCATATGGTCGAATTTCATACATATCACTAAATGGAATATCCATACAACTAACATCCATACCCAATTCATTTGAGGTTACAATGTAAACACCTTTCATTGGTTTATATAGGAACTGCCCTTCATTGATTTATCACAAAACCAAAAATATTTAGTTTCTCACGTAACCATTGGTCAAATAAAAAAGTACCATTATATAATCAAAAACCATAAAGATTACATTTTTTAGTATTTATCTTCTAAATTTCATTTCCAATCACATTAATCATTGCATGATATTGAAATATAAAATCTTTTTAAATAACTAATTGAAATAATTAATAAATGAGATTTTTAATCAAAATGTATCATACCACATTGAAAAATTTTAATCAAATTAATATTTTCAAAAATTTATTACCATATAAAAAAATTTATAACAGAAATTTTGGAAAAATGGACATGTAATAGAAGGATTTAGAAGAATAAATATTTAATTCATTTATAATGGCGTGTTAGTGATAGATTCCATTACCAATAGCGAAGTATATGAATAAAAAAAGTAAGCGATAACATATAATAAAAACTTAAATGTTAAGGGAATTTAATAATTCATGATATAATGTGTGAAAAGAGTTGTATATACAAATTATAGGATAATAATTGTTCATAATATCAATATATGCCTCAATTAAAGGAGATTGAGATAATGTCCCTTACAATGATTGTATCCTTAGATTAAGGATAAATAAATGACATTATTATGTGTAATAGATATAAATAAAATCAATATATATGGATATATAATGTAAAAAATTATAGGACATTCAAATTTATTCTTTGAAAACCCAATTACACATTCAGGGATATTTAACTCAATGAATGGAAATTAAGTTATGATTTCCTATACCTTGAGTCTGACTTGTCTCATACGTTCATTATTTTCATGAATAATAAACATGTGTTAATTTAAAATTTATTGGGAAACCTTTTCAGGTCTATTATTCCATTAATATCACTTATTACCATGCTATAAGGTTTATAAAACTATTTAAGTTCATATTGAATGATTTGTTGATATTTGGTACATTATAAAAAATTTAACTTGTTTTAATGTAAATTATCAATGGGTATAAATTCCATCATCTCCAAAATAGTATTCATTATTCAAAAATCCTATATATAGATTATATATTTATTTAGAATAATCCATAATATTTGGAGGTAATAAACTAAATTCACCCTTAATGGAGACGGTATGTTGTCCGTAGTCAAGAACAATAATTTTATTTCTTAATTATTTAAAAATATTAATAATTAAATGGTATAAATGTATATTATAATACCATTATACTATTAATGTGATATATGTAACATAAGTTTAAAAAAACCATCCTTTATACTGTCTATGTATAAAGGGACTGTTTTATATCCCTTTGAGGCGTGATACTCTACACTTCCTCAAATAAATTTACTATATTTACAAAACTAGGAAATAATAAATGTAAGGTATAACAAAAAATTATATAATCATAGAAAAAATATAAATATAATAACTAACATATTTAAAAATAGATTCCATTACAATGGACACTTTGAGGGGTTGTAGTAGAAAATAGAAAAATCATTATTTCCTATGGCAATAGTACACAGTACAATGAATGAGTATGTTCAATGCATGTTAAATAGAGAGTTGTTTGTATGGAGATAAAATATATAAAAACAAAATATTATTATATTTAGGAAACTATTTTTGTTATATAATTATAGAATAAAAATTTTTAGGGAGTGGAGATTGTAAATGAATCTCAAAATCATGAGGCAATATGTTACATCTTAATCGGGTAACTTTTTATGGTTTATAATAAAAAGAATACATTGGGGTATTAGAGGAAATTGGGCACCCTTTTTTGGATAGAGAAGGGGCACCCATGGAAACTCCTAAATTATTAAATTAATATAAATATGTTTTTTAATTTAGAAGGATCCTACTACTGATATATCGAATATAAGGTTACAATAGTTCAAAATCCTCTCATCCAATCATTTGTAGACACGTATTGATTTTATGTTAGATATTACATTTTAGGTTTACTCAAATTATTGTATTTTAATTTTAATCTTGGTATTACTATCTTAGTTATTAAGAGGCTAACAATTTTGCAAATATTTTGTTAATATCCAATAATTGGTTGCTTATTGAACTTTTAGAACTTATCATAGTCAATTTTAATTTGAAATTATTAATAGTATTTGTAAATTATTTAATAAATTATGATTTTAATAAAACATCAATTATTTGACTTTATACTATTCATTTTATTTAATTTAAATACAATGTAAATAGAGAGATAACATTGATCCAAACTATTGAATAGTGTTCTAAAATGTCATTTTGACCCATAAAATTTTTTTATGGCATTAATTAAGTGAAATAATATCTATTTTAATATTTATAATATCCTTAATTTGATATCGTAATTAATAAACCAATCATTGCTTCAACATTGTGTCGTAATTAAATTTTATTATATAAGGTCTATAAATTATAAATAAAGTACAACAGTTTAAGGAATATTATTTTATTTCTAATTATTATTTAATGTCGACGATATCTCTTATATATACCCATATTGAATGTGTTTTTGTATGAATATATATATGTTTATAACATATTTTTATTTATAGTAAATAAAAAATTATAAGTGTCATAATCACAAAAAAGTAGCTTCCAATGGACATATTTTTATGCAAAGGGCTTTCTTGGATGCCCATTTCTCATCCAATAGTATTATGACATGTGTTTGGGTAGTTTTATTTTATTTTAATATTATTTTTACACTTAATAATATGATTTATCCATTAACTGTGGTAAATATAAATTAATACTAATGTTACTATTCATAATGTTAAAAAATAAAAGTGATCTATTTTAATAATTTGGAGCAAATTATATGAAATATGTAATCCCTTTTTTCAAATTCAAAACATAGATGTCGTAGTATATAATTTTAAATTCCTTGTTGCTATCAAAATGTTAAAACATGTTTTTCAACGTAAATGCTATTAAAATATTTACATGTATTTATATCAAATTTCAATCAAAATTATCACTAATGAAAAATATTTGATTAAATTATGAAAAAATAATCTAATTAATGTATAAAAATATTATAAGGCAATATATATCAAGAAATAAAATAGACAAAAATGTAGTATTGAATTAAAATGCAGTATATTTTACAATTCATTAAAATATGGATTTTATCTGAAAATTACCAAACTTTTAACCAAAGTAAATTTTGATGTACCAATTCCATAAACAATGTTTATTTTGTTAAATATAACTTACAAGTGTTTCAAACAACTAGAAATAAAATTTTTTTCTCCATCAAAATAATGTAGAACTGCATTTTTAAGAAAATAGACACTTATTCAGTTGTATTTGTTGTTATATAATTTCTAGAAACCATATAATATGAATTTTAAAAAAATATTTTTAATATAAATTTCATTAAAATAATCCAAAAATATTGATTTTATTCTTTTATAAATATAAATTTTCACACACAAATAGTTATTCATAAAAACACATCTTTTATATTCAATTGTTTTTTATTTAATTGGTTAATTAATTTGGTAACCAATAAATCAATATATAATCTTGTATAAACAATATTCTAATAATTAAGTTAATATATTATATTACAGACATTATAAAACCTATACAATAATTATATCTTAGAATAATAAGATAAATTATATATTATTTTTAGTTTTAACACAATCTTTTGTGAACTGAAACATTTCAAAAAAACTTATTATTGTGTGTCAATGGCGATATATGACATAGAATCCATAATAAAGTAAAATTATTTTCTATTTCATGAATATTAATAGATATCAAAAATTATTATTCTATAATTACCTATTATATTACAAAAACGTGAAGAATTTAATGTATATATCTTTTATAATATATTTTATTATTTCCATGTCTTATGATACAAGAAACATTGTGTCTAAAAGAATCATAATAATTTTATAAAATATTATTCTAATATTTCTATTATTAAATTGTCATTAAATTATTGTGTATGAATAGAAATAAATAAATTATTATAAATAATATTTTTATATTTTTTCATATATTTTATATTTATTAGTATTATACATATGAATCATTTAAAAAAAGAAATGTTTTTGGAGAAATCTCTATTATTTATAAAAGAAGGTTTATTCTCTCTTAATTTATATAATTTTATATTTTTTTAAAAAATATTTTGATATTAAAATTTATTAAATTAATGTTATTTTTTTAATCATCATATATTATTTTTATTTGCGAGGGTGTTGGGATTTTTCCAAAATGATAGAGTTTTCGATTGATTGTAAAAAATACAGAGATTTATTTGAAAATCACATTTCAATTTAAATTACTTATAAGGAAAAAATATATTTGGAATTAGATTTCATTTTAATTATAGATAATTATATATCTTTTAATCAAATTTAGGTAATTTTAATAATTTTCAAATTGAATTTTTATATAAAATATTCATAATCTATTGATCATTTTATATTTAAAACCTCAAATTCTCATATAATTAGTGAGATTAATTCTATATTAAATCCTTACATTTATATGAATTGGGTAATGAACAATTTATTAAATTTATGAAAATAAAATAATCTATATTATCCAATTTTCAATATTAATTTTTCTCCATAATGAAATATGAAAATAGTAAATTTTATTACCTTGGTAATGGAAAAAATGAGTTTATAAGGGGGAAACTAAAAATAAAAGGCCTACAATTACATATAAAAATTTCTAAAATAGAGTGGATGGAAATATTTTGACCATATCTTGTATAATGGTATATAATATTTAATTTTTGACCATTTTTCAGGTAGAAAATTTGGGTACACCTTTTTCCATTATAAAATTACAAGTGTGCCACTCACTAAAATTATTAAAGGCCACCACCTACCATCGTTTCTCCACACCTTTACAACAGTTTTATTCATGAAATATATTCCGAAAAAACATTAAATCATTATTAACCTAATAATATAATCATTTTTTATTTAAATCCATCACATGATGGTATTTCATCGAAACTAAGGGAGGTTACCTTAATTAGACGTAACATTCTTCAGTTAATGTTTTTATAGGATTTTTTCATATACACTATTAATGATTAATAAAACATAATAATTTTTTAAACTGAGATTCATACAAATATTAATATTTTTATGTAATTTAACTACCTAAATCCATACCCACATACATCAAATTTGTGGTGAAATCATCATTCATGTTTGTGGTGGACAACTGCCTCACCAACTAAAAACACTCATTTTTCAATTGTTACCTATCAAGGATAGGTATGATTATATATATAATGTATATATATTATATTTTTAACATATTTATACCTCTTGAGTGATTATATCATATAGAAATTTCTCTAATTTCAATTCCAAAGGTGATATGATATCATCACTCATGTGTACAACATACTGCTGCCTCCTAAACCAATATGATTTTTATTTGACCAACACAACACATGAAAGGTGATATGGATATAGTTTATAAATATATATGATATAAATTATATAATAATTATATCAATTAAATATTTATAATTTTTAAATTATAATTGATCATTTTATTTTTTACATTTTAACTCAATTAATGATGATAACATTGTCCATGTACATGTGGACTACATCAATCACCAAACCGATGCGACCTTCCTTTTATTACCACCAACATGTAGTTGAAAAATATAATTATCATTATAAAAATATTGTTTTTTGATATTATTTGTATCACCCATTAAATAACATTATTTTTCATTATTTTTTTATAAATATATGGTGAAAGACCAAAGAATAAATAAAAATCAAGTACAAAGGGATTGAAAAATATGGGGTCAGACAGAGCCATTGCCCTAATCAATGAAATAACAGACCTTGTTTTTGCCTAATCTTAGAGCAAATATTTTTCTCTTTCACTCGAAGGTCATTACAATTTATACATTGTTCTCGCCCGCGACTCCGACCTTTAGAGTAGATCACTTGTAATCTTCTTTCCTATTGGAGGAGTCTTTATATGTATTTTTCATCAGAGTCAGATTCAATAAATGGTTTCAAATCATCCTTTGGAGCAGCCCAATCTGCCCATCCATGACCCTTCCTACAACATCTTGGATGACAAGCTCGCTTCTATGTCTTAGTTTGTTTTTGGGAGTCATCAATTAAATCCTTTTCTGAGTCCAACAAATCACCCATAGATGAATTTATAACCTTATTGACATGCATAACATTGTCCCTCAAAGTGTCAAGTACTTGATCATCATTGGACAACACATCTACAAATTTTATATTATCCTCATGAAGGGGGGAACACATCCATGAGTAGTGCTTTGGGGTAATACCACCACATCAAAAGGGGAGGGAGGAGATGACATGACATCCCAATCATCAATACAAAGTGCAAACAACTCCATTTTTCTGGATTCACCAACATCACTTTTCACACCAATGGTGTTCAAAATCCACCCACTCTTGAACTTTTTCCTCAAGCTCTAAATGTTTCTTCTCTTCCTCCAAGTTAGTGCATGTCCATGAAGCAGACTTAACCTCCCCCCTGCTTCAATGTTTTGTTCTCTAACATGATCAAACGGTGGTTTATTGACAACCTCATGACCATGTATAAGAGTGGAGATAACAATATTAGTTCAATTTTCATGAGTAGATAACACAACGGGGATTTTTGGAACCCAACTTCATGTCCATTGTTAGACAATATCTGCAAAAGAGGTATTTTCAACCTTTTGAGTGTTATCATTAGTTTTTTTCACTGTTAATATTGTTTTTCCTTCATGGGTGAATGACATCTTGTTTGTTCTGCATCAAATGATCTGCACATAGTAGTAATATGTCCATATTTACTGCAAATGGTGAATTGTGAAATCTTGTGATAGCTTGTAGTGGAGTAGTAAATTCTAAAACAACAAGAACAAAAATCTAGAAACCAGTTAAACTAGATTTTTAGTTCTAGTTTGAATTCACCAAATGTCAAAAAACAGTATCAATCATATCCTGTGAGATATCAATATCAACCTGTTCTCTAGCATTGTGAGCATATTGTGCTCTCTTAGTTTCTTTGTCCAATTTGATCGGTCTTCCAACAACAGCAGCAACATCTCACAGAATTGAATGGTGCCAGAAGAACCAATTCAGTCCAGTGATCTGAATCCATGATTGAAAAATGGAATTCCTTGAGAAGTGAGAATCAAAATGAGGATCCCATTATCGTAGTGAGAGGTTGCTGGGATTCAAGTGAATTGGTCCAATTCCCCAATCCAATAATTTTTTTCTTACAATGATAAAATAAAATAAAATTGGCCCTCAACTGTTGAAATCAGTCTCCATTCATCGAACCTCTAGTGCTACTAAAGTCGGGCCCTGATGTCTTCAAGCTTCCATGAAGCTTTGTTCCGTGTCGCCGAGAGTCTTACAAGCAGCGAATGCTGACATATCTCGAGCCGATCTTCTAGAAATTCAGTATTGGCCTCCACAAAAGAGACTAACTCTTTTTGAGTGATTCATTTTATCAATGATTCCAAATTTGAATTGTAAAAGAGTCTATTTATGTTTTTTGGCTTCTAAAAACTCACATTACTTATCGCTTCATTCCCAGGGAAGACACTCGCCTGTATTTCGTTGTTACAGTTATCCCTTTTCTTCATAGGGGGAATGATGAAATCCCTCAGATCAATGTTGATGTCGAGATCCACCATGGATCATAGATTCACCAAAAGTCTTCATCATGTCACTGGGGAGAGCTCCCTATTCTCCATCTTGTTTCTTATTTTTCATTATATTTTATTGATTGGATTGAAATACACACAATAAACAATTTAAACAAAAATATATGTTGTCACATTTTGATTAGGAAATTTAATTATAATACATTGAGAGATTTTATATATTAAATTTATGTATTATATAACCAAACAAATATTTTTAATATCAAAAAAAATTACATGGTTATAAGATAAGAACTAACCAAATATACACATAAAATGCCAAATTTTTATTATAAGTTATTATGCCACCTTTTGATTGAGAATCCATTTAAATTTTCTGACCCATATATTCCTCTATTATGTGAAAAAAATTAATATTTAGAAAATAAATATACAAATTTATTTATGGAGATGTTTTGGTATTTTTCTATGATATTTCATCATTTAATGATTAGTGAAATATAGAAAATTTTATTTCAAAAATGATTTTCAAGTATTTTATTTGTATGTTGAAATTATATATTTACTTTTTTATAATTTAATTATATAATATTTTTCAATTAATAATGATTAGGTCATTGGAATGAACTTCACTTTGAAATTAACAATAAAAACATACCAAATGTTATGACATTTTTACATTAAAAACCCACATTACCATCCTGTCTGTGAGAATAAATTTAATTCAATTTCAGACACTTTTTTTTGTTTTAATTTAGAAAATTGATTCTATATTTCTAAAAAGATATATAAATTTTAATTATGATAACATAGTTTTTGAAAAAAAAAAATTAGTGAATCAATTAAAATTCATTACAATGATTATGGTGAAATTAAGCTTAATAAGGTACTAAACCATTATCTTAAGCCCTAAAACAACCTATACGCTTGAGAAAAAGCTATTGGATGACAATATTACCACATTATAGTTCTTATTATATATTTTTTATCATTATTCATTCACATTCAATATAAAAAATATATGTGGCGTTCTTTTCATTTCAAATAATACAAGGGTGTCATCCTTTCTCCATTATAAAATGCATCATTCACATCAAAATCAGGACACCTCTCAAGCCCCTAATTTTCATCCAAACAGTATCCAATTCACTTCAAAACATTCCTACCTTCTTCCTTGTATCCTCTATTTTTCCATAAAGAAATCATGTAGTCCATTTTTGACAAACCAAAAGGAATTAACTAATCAAGAGGTAACATCTTTCCTAAAGCCCTATAATTTTATTTCTTTTCTCAAATCCATCAATTATTCTTATTCAATGAAAATATAAAAACAAAAGTATCACAAATATACTAGGATATTTTTTAATAGTTCATCCTAATTATACACATACATTAATCTAGTTGATAATGAACAAATTTTTTATCTGTAAACAGACTGTCACCTCGCTAATGAATGATAGTTTAATTATACATTACCACATCTCATAGTATAAATTATGACAGAAAATATGTTTATATAACTTATACATAATTTTTAATATTATATTATGTTGAAGTAATTATTTTACCACCCATATCCATATACATTCCAATTTATGTAAAAATGATATCATCTTTTGTTGAAGTGCAGACTACATCCCTCTTAGAGCGATGTGATTAGTATGTCCTATTCGTAGATCTTATTTTGGATAATTTTAACAAAACAATGTTTGAATATTTGAAATATATATGATAATTGAATTATTATATAAATATTTTTCATTTAATGTTTATTTTTTAAACTGGATAATGAAATGAATGTAGCGGTCATGCGTATGTATAGACTATTGTCACCATGAATAGTAAAATTCATTTCATATCTCCAAAAATTATATATTATTATAGATACATATATAATTCATATAATGATATTAATATCATGAATTATAATTTTTTTATATGATTAAACTATGATAATAAATATAAATAACATCTTAAACCATAATGGACAAACTGGGTAATTAACACCTGATATAGTTAAATTAAGGAATGTTTTACAAAAAATAGGTAATGTGGCATTATTAAAAGTTAATATATATTATGATATATATTTATTTTTGTTCTATTATAAGTTATTAAAACATTTTAAACAATTATATATATCTATAAATAATACACAATAAAATGAAGATTATGGTATTGTATTTGGTCTCAATTTACATTCCTTTTAAACAGATTTTTGTTATACTAAAATTTTCATTTATTTGGGGATCCTAGAAATGTTATATTGTTAATATAATTATCTCACTATATTTTATATTTCATTTGATTCACTGTTAATTATTATTAAAATTTCTCAATGTGTTAGGAGACTCATCGGAATGATTAATTACCATTTTTTTCTTATGAATGTTTGAATGTTAAAAACCCCAATTATTACATATCACCTCTATGTTATTATTTATAAATATATATTATATATTAAATATGAATAATATATTTGTCAAATTATTTATTTGATATATGATGAATTATTTTTATTTTTAAGACATGGGTTTGGGACCTGTGAATGAAAGCCCCTCGATGCATGGGTAGTCTCATGAGATGAAATAGTTGGCCAAATTAGATTATTTTTTTCATGATATGGTAATCTGTCTTGGGAAATGACATGATGTTATTGGTTCCATTTACCTTGGAAAAATTTAATCATATAATTCTGTATTTCCTTTATATTTTTTTAGTTATGATATCCTTATGACATTTTGCATCAACATATCTAGGGATTTATTTTATTTTTAGTTTATTGGTTAAGTGTATATAATTATAGTTTATTATATATATATATATATATTATTCCTTTTCAAGTAGTATAAATTTAAATTTTATTCATCCATTTATATTTTTATATTGATTGATTAATTATTATTTCTGTGGAATGTACCCATACTGAGAATTTGACCTCACCCATATTATTTTTCATTCCCTAGGTTATGAGGAAGATAACATTGAATAATATTATAGGTACGTAGTTAATTTCAGTTTATTGTGTAGAATTTGTTTTGGTTTCCCTATTTAATATTGGTATTATGTATATAATCTACCTTTCCACTAATGGTAAACTGATCAATCATTCTAGGTATGATTCCTTGTAATAATGGAAATATAATTGAATAATGCATCGGCTATGTGATTCTAGTTCAGGGCATCACCATTGTTATCAAAGGAATTTTAGTAACAATCCAAAAAACCATATTTAAAAAATAATGATTATGGATGTAAATCCTAATATAAAAAATTAGGATAATTATATAAGGCCGTGCTAGAGTTTTTTTAGTGTAGAGGTTATGTGGAATTAATCAAAATACATCCCTATATGGATACATTATATGTCCATGGTTATAAAACAAATGTACTTAGATAATACAACATTGATAGGGTGTTAAAGGCCTGTCATGGGGTAACATGGTATATGGAAAAGACCCATAATATGAACTAGGTTAGAAATACATAGGGGATAATTTTTGGAGAATTGAAATTTAAGTTACCTACCATTATAAAGTATATGAATGTAATGATTCATGTAATGTAACTAATGTTTATGACACAGTGATTTACAATGAATAAATTTATATATCATACAATGTTTATATTTATATAATGTACTTAATATTATGATATATTCTTGTATATTTTATTGTATATAAATGACTAATGTATTAATGATTTGTGTCAACTCTCATCGAAAATGTAGATATTTCCCTATTGAGGAATTCAATAATGTCTGTATTGGAACATAGTAAATCATGTAAATATTAAGGAATATTAATCTGGTTATGATAAATAACCATTATCAAATGGAAAACACATATTCCATTAGTATAATCTCATATACGAGATCTATTTATTCAGCAGAATCCCTCATCATTTAGTGGGACTAAATATCCAATTGTAGCTCAGAAATGGATAATTTCTCTCGATAATATATTTATGGATTTATAATGAAGTGAAAACTATAATGTTATAGTTGCAGGTTATTTTCTCAAAGGTGAAGATGCTTATTGGTGGTCTCTGATCCATAATACATGGATTGGAGATGAAAACGATCTCATGGAATAGAGTTATTTAGAAGAGAAATGTTTAATAAATACATCCATTGTGATAAACATATTGAGATGAATATGAAGTTCATTATCTTAAAGAAAAAGGAATATGGGAGTCTTCCATATTATGTAGATACCATTACATTGATAAATATTAATGGTTAGGATTATATACACAACATAAAGTGAAATATTTACCACTTTATTGAAGGATATAAACCACATCCCTCACGGGCATGAGTTTCTTTTTGTTTTCATCATATAAGGAGACAGTAATATGGGCCATCACGAAGGAGAATGAATTTTACATACTTATTATATTCAATGTAAACCATGAAAAGAATAGGTAATCCCAAATTCATGAGGAAGTTAACAAATCAATGAGTAAGAATAAGTTTAAGAAATATCCCTCTTATTATAACATTGGAAAGTGTCACCTGGGGAAATGCCGGAAGGGATTGGAGTTCTCTATAAAGGCTGAGAGGGGGGTCCACATGCCCAACAATTAATGGGAAAAATGTTGATAAATGATTCCCACTACTATAATTTTATGGTGATGTGGAATTATGAAATTGATTTCCCCAAGAATCATGGGAATCTACCATAGAAAAGTCCATGGGGAAATGACCATTATTATGTGATCACTACCCCTAAAGAAGAAGTGCCAAATGACTTGGTGGTGTGTAAATTAATAATATCATCAAATTTAGCCAGTTATTTATTTTATTATGCATCATCACACACTATTATATCAACCTAGTTTTCCATGCATGTTAATCATTTCCCTTTATATTTAATAATAATTTTTTATATAAAGAATACAGAGTGACATATAATGATGATAAATATTTTTTTGGTCAGATAAAATTATGACACATAAATATGCATTATGTGATACCCATGTTATTATACATTTAGTTTAATTTTAAATTATTATTGGTATAGACTGGATCACAAAATATAATCCAAAAAATTTATTACAACAAGAAGAAATTTAGTAAATGTGAGGATAATATAGATTCACTTATTTTCAGAGTGGTTGTTTCATCAAATGTTTCTCATAAATATAAAGATATGGTAGCTCTAATAAATGAAAATATTTGAAAATAATAGAAAAAAATATTTAGTTATAATCGAGGTAATATCTAAATTGATGATGTAAATACTACGTAGTAATACTTTGATGTATTTCAAAATAAATTTCCTAAACGTCCCCCATTGTGAGAAGTTGAATTTTCCCTTAATTTAGTTCTCAATGGAAGGACATTATGAATGTCTCCAAATAGAATTGCCACTATGGATTTTTTATACATGAAGAAACAACTATAGGATTTGAGTAATAATGGAATCATTCATCCAAATGTTTCACCATCTATAGCCCCTCCCTCTTTGTTAGGAATAAATATTGATCCACTATGTTACCTATTGTTGAAAATAACATCAATAAAACTACAATAATGAACAATTCTCTTCTACATCACATTGAGAAATACATTCATTATCCACATAGAGGCAGATATTTTTCAATTATTGATCTTAATTCTTGGTATAATTAATTGCGTGTGAATATAAAGGCCATTTCAAAGACATCTTTTCAGATGAGGTAGGAAGAATATGATTTTAGAGTAATTTCATTTTACTTGACTAATTCACCCTCAATTATTATGGACTTAATTAACATAGTATTCATAGAATATCATGATGAATGTTTTTTAGTATTCAATAATGTTATTATTTTTTATTATAAATCCTTCATGGTCTATGATAATTAGTTTTAGACCATCTTTAAAACTCATATAAGGGATGTGATAAATGGGAAACTCAGTAAATGAAATATCTAGCTTCAACAAGTCTATTCTCTTGGTCATTTTTTAAAAAAAATATGGAATATTGGTTAATATTTCAAAGAAAATGGTAATAAAATAATGGAATGTGCTGTTATATATAACAAATTAATGTAGTTTCATTGGTTTGGCAGGTTACAATTAGTATTTCATTAATAATGTTTCTATATTAGCTTACTAACTATCAAAACATACACAAAAAGTTGTTTTGATTATCTTGATGAATGAATGTGAAGAATACTTTGATGAGCATAAGAGAAGATGCATTAATGTTTCTATTTATACTCAACCATCTGGTTGTGATGGGTTTTTCATATATAGATTTGAATCAAAGAAGGTAATTTGTTGTGCCTTAATGAAATATTATAATGTTTCTTCATATGTATCATGGAAATTAATGTGTTATAAAAACAACTACCAAACCCATGATCCAGAGTTAGCAGATGTAATCTTCACATTCGAAATATGGATCGTTTATCTCTATGTGGAAATAAGTGAGATATAAAATAATCATAGAAACTTAAAAAAGTATTCTCATATAAATATATCAACATGAGAAGAAGATAATGGCTCTAAATACTCAACGATTTCAATTTATCAATACAATACCACCCAAAGATAAAAAATAAGGTAGTAGATACATTGATTAGGAATGATCATGGTGTTTTAACCAAAATAATTATTGAGAAGGATACTATGTTCATTGATATAATGATAATGGATTTCATAATTTATAAGGATGTGGAGACATAAATTACTAATTAAATGGTTGAAAACCCATATTTATTAGAGAGGATAAAGAAATACCAATATTATGTTGAGGAATTTTCGAAGAAAAATTAATGCATGAACAATGGAAAATTAGAAGGCATTATTTGTAAAGATGGTGTTCAATAATTTGGAAATATGATATGAGTTCCATGTATACCAGAGCTAAAAATAGAAATTTTAGATGATGTTAAGTGCATTAATTTCTCTATATAACCTTAATGAAAATTATGTATAAAGAATTGATGGAACACATTTAGTGGGATAACATGAAGTGTTAAATTTCATATTTTTTTATTTTGATGTTTGGTTTTCCAAAATGTGGAAGATATAAAGAAACATCATAATGTCTTTCGACAACCTCTTCTAATACCAATGCGGAAATGAGAGAAAATTAATATGGAGATTATCACAGGACATCCAAAGACCTCAAGAATGAATTATCTAGTATGGGTAATTGTTGACTGGCAAACAAAATTTTCACATTTCCTTCCAATAAGAGAATACTTTCCTCTTGAGCACCTCACATGGCTCTAAATTAAGGAATTTGTAGGACACCATGGTTCAAATCCTTAAATTTTCATTGATCGAGACCGTCTATTTACTTCAAAAGAATTGTAGAGTATTTAGAAGGCTCTTGATTCTAAACTTCATTTTATATTTTAATGCCACCCATGAACTAATGGACTATATTAATGAACAATTAATACAATGGGGGGTCTCTTTAAGTCCCTCTCACTTGAATTTCATGGAATGTGGGATTAATACATATATTTGGTAAAATATTCCTATAATAATATTTTCCATTCAAGGATTTAATATGGAACTATAGGAAGTATTATATTGAAACTAGTGTTGTACTCCAATTTTTTTGTATGAGTCTCTATAAAGTAAAATCATAGGCACATAACATTTTGAAGAGACAACGACAAATGTGAAGGATATTTTTGCTGATATTAATGTTTCTTAATAAAGGATAAAGAGTTATGCTGATAATCAGGGAAAATTTTTGGAATTCCAAGTTAGAGATCATATTTTCCTGAAGGAATATCTATGGAAGGTTGTTATCAGACTCATTAGGAAGGGTAAACAGTATTCTAGGTACATTAGAATATTATATATTCTAGAAAGAGTAGGAGTTGTTTATTATTTATTTTCATTGCCGCTAAATCTAGGAAAGACTCGCTATGTGTTCTATGTATCCATACTACGGAAGTACATGAATAATCCAACCCACGCATTCACATATAAACTAATATATGTGGAACCTGACATTTATTATTATGAATAACCCATTAGGATTCTTGAGACCGAAGTGAATGTTTATTGGAATCGAACTAATCATTTGATAAAAGGTTCTATGGACGAACCAATAAATGTAAGAAAAAACATGGTAACTAGATGATTTTAAGAAGGATAACTTCTTTGATAATATTTAAGGTAATACCCATGAAATATCTAGGACGAATGTTTATTATGTGGTAAGAATTTATCACCCCAATACATTACCATATATTTTTTAGTTTGTTTAAATATTTTCAATACACACAACACCGAATAAATAAAATTATACATAGTCAAAATTCTCAAATATTATTAAATAATAACATATTTATAAATTTATTATATAATATATATGTATAATATATATAGAAAAATATTTTAAATCTCATATAATATACTTTAAAATGGAATAATATAAGAAGAAACCAAGTATTAAAAATAAAATACTACATTTTAATTAAATGTACTTCCCCTACCTTTTGATGGTTAATCCATTTTAAATCCATTTTTACCCTTTTATTAATATATTTTGTCATAATGATGTTATTTTTTTTGAATATAAACAAAAAATTTAACATTAGGTGAATTTTTTGATTTTCTTAGTGAAATTTTATTTTATAATTAATGGTGAAAATTTATAAAACTTAATTCAGAAAGGATTTTTCATCTAAATTTTTTTAATGATAAAATATAAAATAATTTTTCAATATTTTAGTTATATATTAATTTATCAATTATTCCAATTTAGTTCATTTGAAGTAATTTTACCTTGAAATTTAATATAGAAACATAGCAATTTATACGATGTTTTTACTTTAAAAACCCACAATGGTGTCCTGCCTTGTGGAATAATTTTAATTTATTTTCATCCACATCTATGATTATAAATTGGAAAATTTTATCAAATATATGGATGTAACATAAAATAAAATTTCCAATATGTTCAATAATTTTTTGACCAAATATATTAATGAATATTTTTATAATTAATTATAATAATCAATGGTAAATTAATCTTAATAAGGGTCCAAACCCTAATATTAAGTCCTAAAATGGATTATATGTTTTTCCAATAGATATTTAATGGCTATATATAGACTATATTCTTCAACGTATCTTTTTGTTTACATTATATGTCAAAATGAAATATAAAAATCATTGGTGGGATTTTTTTACATTAAAATATTACAAGGGTCACCTCTCCTCTATTATAAATGGCCTCCTTAAATTCCACTCCTTCACACCAACAATTTCCATTAGGATCAACCAAAAAATTACAAATTCACTCAACAAAATCCACCCCATCCTTTTTTAATACACCTTTTGGGATGAATGAAGCCCATAGCATCTATTCAGGACAAACCAATAGTTGTTACCTGATTATGAGGTAACGTCTTTCATAATTCCCTTTAAAATTTATTTCCTTTCACCACACCCTCAATTATAAATTTTCAATGATAATATAAAAAAACTATATAATCAATATACTAGGATGTATTTATGTTAAAATATCTACCTTACCTTACACACACATCTAACTAATGGGAAGAAAACATACTATTTACGTGTAGGTGGACTATGACCTCGCTAAATGATGAATGCTCAATTTTTTCACCATCTGTCCTGGTGTCTATTATGATGAAAATACATATCAAATATGTTCTTTATTATACGTATTATTTAATCCATATTATATAAATATTTTACAAAATGAATCCTTATACTTTCTAATTTATGTGAAAACTATAACATCATTTGTGGGAGTGCGGACTACCGCCCCTTAAAGTGTTGTGATTCATTTATGCTACACATGAAATGAATTATGGATAATTATTATAATCTTATGTAAGATATAAGAAATTAACATTATATTGTAATTTTGATATTCATATTTACCATTTACATTCCCTTTTTTAACATGAAAATCAAATGAAAGTCATGTTCATGCGTACGTAGGGACTACCATCTCTATGGAAGGTACATGTAATTTCTTATCTCCAAAATATTATACAATATACTTGATGAAAATATAAGTATATATTTATATGATATGAAAATTATGGTTTAAAATCTGTATATGAAAAAAATATGATAATAATAAAAAATAACAAGTTAAAGCATACTCATTGAAATATGAAATTAACACTCGATATAGTTAAATAAAGAATTTTCTTAACAAACGTGTAATGAGACAATATAAAAAGAGAATATATGGTATTATAAACATGATTATGTTTATTTTATATGTTATTAAACGATTTTAATCCACTGTATATGATGATTTAGACCACTAAAAAATGAATGTTAAGGTAAGGGATTTAGTCTTAATTTACATTCCATTGAGACTTATTTTCCTTATGCACCAAATCAAATTTATTTGTTGCTCTTTGAAATTTTATATAAAAAATATACTTATTCAAATGATATTATATATTTTCTTTTTCTCATGAAGAATTATGTTATAAATTTTTAAACGTGGAATGGGACACATTGGAATGATTAAATATCATTTTTACTTAATATTGTTTTAACGTCAACAACCGTTATTTTCACATATCCTTCTCTAAGGTATTATTGATAAATATTTATACCTTATCCAATTTTTATATATTAAGAGGAATATTTTTTATTTGATATATGATGAATTATTCTGCCTGCTACTATATGGGTTGGGTACTGGATAGAGAAATTCCCTAGATACATTAGTAATTTCACAAGAAAAAATAGTTGGCCAAAATAGATTGGGTTTTACCCGATATAATAGAACATATTGTCAATGGTCCAGAAATATGTGTTTTTATTTCAATATATATATATTATGCCTTGTCTAGTTTTATAGATGGAAATTTTCTTTAGTTATTTAACATTCCATATAGATCGATTCATTATTTAATTTGTGTTTCATACCCTTAAAATGAATTTGATCTCACCCTTATTATGTTTTTCCCATAGGTTATGAAGAAGAGATCATTAAATAATAATAAAAGGATGAAATTTATTTCAGTTTATTTTATAGAATATTTTATTAATTTCCCAACGTATTATGGGTATAATGTATGTAATATAGTTTTCCAAGACTGCTAAACTGATCGGTCCATTAGGATTTTATTCCTTATAATAATTCAAGTTTAATAAATAAATACACAATATTCTTGCTTCTAGGGTTTGGGAGGTACATTTTTATAATTATGGAATGAAATAATATTACATAAATCCAACAAAATAAATTTTTGAAAATGAATATGATACCCATTCGTGCATATAGAATACCATCTCTTTGATTATCATGTAGATAAATTATCAAAATGAAACATCATTATTAGTTTGAAATGTAGAATTTTATATAACATTGAAAATTATTTAATGATTATTATTCATAATATGTATTAAAAATATAATACATAATAGAATCAGAACATTCTTGAAAAATTACAAATATGAAAAAATGGAAATTTGCACCAAAAATAATTAAAATAATGAATGATTATTGGAAAGTCATAAGATATTATAAAAGTAACATATATGATATCATAGATGATATAATTATTCTTTAATAAGTTTCTAAAACTTTTAAAACTAATATAAATGATGACAATGTTAGATTATCTAGAAGTATATGTGAGGTAAGGGGAGTCACGTAATTTTCTATTTTATAATTCATATTTTAATGTTATAAGCCATATTTCATATAAATGTTTTATATAATACAAATATTACATTTAAGATCATGATAAATTAACTATTCATGGTATTTTATGTATTAATTTGAATTAATTAATCAAAGGGGATTTCAATTGAAAATTATAAAGTGGTAAATTTTATTCTCCCACATTAGATTACATTGTCATTGCAAATAGTCAATTGAAAATATCACATAATTTTGATAATTATTCCTTGAAAATTATAATTATCATAAATATAAGTATTATTGTATGGTGGATATGATAATTTCCTAAACCATAAACATTTTTATTGATGGTCTATTTTTTATATTTATTTTATTAACTTGTAAAATATTGATAAATCTTTTTTGAGGACTCAATATAATTATATACAGATAAGGAAAATTATTCATGAAGTAATAATAGAATTAGGTAGATGAGGAAATATTATGATATTATGTTATCAGTGTGGGATTGAATAATAGAGCACATAGATGAATTATTAGGCCTCATATGGAAAAACATTTTCCCAAATTAAAAATGCTTCCACATGAATTTTAACCCATCTTTTGAAAGATCATGGTGACAGAGGTATCATGAAGACTAAGATAATAACATCCTATAATTAACCATATACAATATTGAGAATATAATTATAAATATAAATATTATCCATGTTATTTTCATTATGATATAATCTATTTGTTATTCATAATTATTTATTGGTTAAATGAACTGTTTTTAAGTTATTTTTCTTTCAGTATTTATTCTCCCTTATCATTCATGTTATTTATTACATTTTAATGGATTTTGTGTTTATAAATTTACCATTAAATATTTATTATTCTTATTTATTCATTGTAGTATATGTTTTCTGAAACCCTTATAAGGAATTTGAGCTCAACATTATTATAATTTCTTTCTATATGATATGAAAAACAATTCTCACAATGAGTTCATTATTTTAAAATTTTATCCAATTTTATGAATTTTAATTTATATTCCCAGTATTAAATTTGTATCGTGATTTCATTTTTATAAAAAAATTGATATAATAACATATTTTTTCGGTTTAGAACCTATGTATTTATGAAAATTTAATAATTTTGGATCAGGATTTATGTTACGTGATTCAGGGTAGCTAGAGTTGTTATTATTGGATGATTAGTTGAAAAAAATGAAAAATAGATTAAAGGAAAACATTAATTTGGGAACATAAACCCATTTATGTAATACAATATAATATTATAATAACATCATTTTATTTTGGTAATGTAGATATTATGTGTTTATTCAATGAAAAACAACCATATCTGGTTACTAAATATGGATGTGGTTCTTTCCCCTTAGTACCAAGATGCATTAACTATGAACATAGTGCATTAGGAATGAAATGATCATTAACTATTTCTTGACAGTAGGCCTTAATATAAACCTTTTTTGACACTCTCAAGGAATATTCATAGGATAATTAATATTTTATATACAAATAAGTATGATGGATTCGAAAATAAATATATAACTGATGAAACCATGTATATGATTGTATGATTAAAAATGCATAAATTTGAATTTATGTTAAGTATTATAATATATTTTGAATTATATATTATGATTTATATTTTTAAATTTATGGGAATGTCTAGTATATTCAACTTATTATAAATGATTCATAGATGTTTGAAGGGTGTAAATAATCAATGACAGTGTAACGATTCACTGATTGAGGAATACCAAAAAGGAATCATTTAAATTGGTAAATTATGGCTATATTAGGATAAATTAATTATGTTATCAAAAATAACTATATTTTAATAAAAAAACTTTTTCCATAGTGATCTTATCCAATATCAAATTCTGTTATATTACAAATGATCCAATCAATTCTTATGGAAACTAATCAAATGGAATCATTCCAGGGGATTAATTATTTGTAGAATATATTAATGTATTTTGGGTGTAATTGAAAGGAAAAAGTTACAAATAGCAAGTATTATTTCAATGGATAATTTGATCATTTGGGGTCTTTGATCTATAATACTATAGAATAAGAGGGGAAAGAACACATGGAATGGATATATTTAAAAGAAATTTCTTCAATAAATGTCTACCTCATGATAATCTAAATGAAATGAAGATAACGATAATCAACAAAATAAAAATGGAATAGGAAATTGTTTCTAATTATGGTTATACAATCACAAGGTGATATATTCATTCTATGGAGAAAATACACAAAACAACGTGAAATATTAACAATTTATTTGATGGGGTAAATCCAATATATTGAAGGGTACTACTCTCTGAAACATTTTCTACAGATGATTGTATATTTTAGTATTCCCTTAGAACCAAAAAGGAATTATTTATATCTTACATATTCAATGGAAATGAAGAGAATATGATGCTATAAAAACACCATTAAAATTGAATTTTTCAAACAACAAATCGAGAACACATAAAATTATATATTATGAGAAATGGGGAATTAGTAACCCTTGGAAATATATTAATTCAATGAGAGTCTCTTAAATGTATAATGATAACATGGAATAGGGATAACAATGAATTTTTAAGAATGGAAAAAATATTATTATCAGTTTCAACAATACTGATATGGGGTATTATATAAATGAATTTTCCCATAGTAAATGGAATCCACCAGAGAAAAGTCCAAGGGGATAAGGATAATCATATGTGATCACTATAGATGCAGGGGTCAACACACAATGATATAATAAAAGATATACTAATCATATAATAAAAATTATCTATTTCTTCATTTGATTATTGATCCATGAACTCTTCCATGTCTACACAATTTTACATGAAAATTAATTATTTCCAATACAATTTATTAGGATATTTTTTTTAGGTAAAAACCAAATGGCGATGAACCACTATAAAAATGATTTTTCAAGAATTCAACATTAAGATACATAAATGTTATTGAATTTTAGAACATATTATCAACCATATTATATTATTTTTATATAATTCATTGAATGAAATGGATTTAAAATTATGATTCCCAAATTTATTTTCATGGAGGATAAAATTTCAATTCATGATGGATTAATAGAATTCATTTTATTTAGAGAAGAGAAATTATCACACAATTCATATGTATATGGATCATAAGTAGAAATAATATGTTATATTACTAGGAAATAGGAGTAATAAATCATTGTATGGAGAGGTAATCATAAAATTGATTATATACATATCATAGAAGAATAAATTGATGTAATTCATCAGGATTTACATGGACATAAACCATATAATTATTTTTTTTGTTTTAAATTGATGTAAAACAAGATGAATGAAAATTATAAAACACTCCATATATAATGGATGCATTAGAATAATGGTTTCTAAAAACAACAATACAAATTGGGTGATAAGTGATTTATTCACCATAGTGACCCACCATGGGGATCCCATTTTCTCATCATTATTAAGAAAAACATATCCATTTGATTTTGAAGTGATTATAACGAAAATATATTCTAATAAAAGTAATTCATGTTTCATTCAAATCACATTGATGATTTATTAGAAAAACTTCATAGAGACCAATATTTTTCAACTATTTACCTTCAATCTTGGTATATTTAATTGCAAGTAAATTGGAACTTCATTTAGATGAAATATTTTTCATAATACTTGTATAAATTTTTTGTTTACAATAATTACACCTAGAATGAATAATTTAACCTCTCCTTTAAAGGATTTAATCAATAGATTATTCAAAGAAATTTATTGTTAATTTTGGTGTGGTATTTATTGATAATATATTGGATAATTGTAGAAGAAATGATATTTAAGAGATTTAATAAAATATCTATCTATATATTCATATATAAAAAAATATATATGGAAAATTTAGTTTGTGTTGTTTATATATTAAAGATATTTATGTTATTTTCTATACAATCTCTACAGATGGGGTGCTATTTTATCTTGAATAGATGAATTCAAACAGATTGTGGAAACCGAATCAATTATTAATTAAATTCCATTTTTTATTTAATAAAATCACTATTATACTTATTGAAAACACATTATCATCATAATTTTTATAATATTATATAATATTAAAAAGGCTATTATGATTCATACCCATTGAAATTATAACAATTTAATAATGATATTATAATTTGTTAAAATATATGGTTACGATAAATATAATCAGGAAAAAAAATTTAGCAATGGCCTCAACCAAAATGATCATTCCTTAATAAGTTTGTTTTGTCAAGATTCTATGGTAGATCGAATAAATATTATTTTCCCTTGACACAATAGAAATTGATATCCAACAACTAAAGCATCAAATAGACCATCTATCAAAGATGAACAAGATCATACCGATCACGACCTCAATGATATATTTCGAACAACCCAATGAAAATATAATTATAGTTCACCATAGCCAATGGGTGTTTCATAGTTTAATATTAGGATATGTATAATGAAAATAAGAAGAAGAAAATGTCTATTATATTCACAATCAAAAAAGGATCATACATACATATTATTTTGTAACATTATTAATTATTTCAATTTTGATACGATAAAACTTAAAAATAGTATTAATGTTTAATATTACATTTGAATTAAGAAATTTTATTTTGATTAATTCATGAAATTTAATAATAAATAAAATTTTTAAAAACTATAAATTAAATATTTTTATTAAATATATATTATAATATAACTTTTGTGAGGTTAAATTTAAAAATTTTATAAGAGTTTGAATACTATTATTGTAAAAACCCCATGATTTATTAATAAATGAAATTTATTTTTCTATATAATAAAATATCACATTTCTCAAATAAAAAATTTTAAAAAAATTATTTTTCAAATCATCATTTGATAATTTTCCAACATTGATTTTTTATTTAAAAATTAAAAACATTATAAATATGTGTGGTGTATTATTACATCCAAATGACCCAAAATTGATGAAATAAATTATATAAATGATATACATGAGGAAAAATAATTTTCCACATAAAAAATTTATTTGTTTTTTTGTTTTATTATATTTGTAATTTCATTATGAACTATCCAATTCCTAAATTATATTATATGATTTTAAAATAGTTTCATTATGAAAATTACTCACTCCCACATCCCGAAGTGTAATATTTTAATGATTTAATCCTATAAATTTATAAAATAATGTAAAAATTAATCCTTATTAGAATCAATGGAAAAAACATAGGTATGGTTTGTGGTTTTTAATACTTTTTTAAATAGAGCCCAAAACCCATGTATGTGAAATAATAATTAACACCCACTATTTTCCAAAACAATCCCACATGTGATCCGATTTCTCTGGACTCATAAAATAGTATAGACCATCCTTAATCATTCTAATATTCTATAGAGTCCCCCCCTAGTTCATCAATGATGTTAAGTTTCTCATCCGAAGCTTTCAAAATCACTGTCACAGAGAATGGGACATCTCAATCTCCTTTACAATTTAATCACTTTCATTTCATTTTACCTTTTTAATATCAATTGGTTATATTATTATTCATTATAAATTACACTATACTATCAAATTTATGTTATTATAATGTTATATCATTTATCCTCTATTATTATAGTAATTTCATAAGGAATTAATTTATTCCAAATATTATTAGGATCAATATGTCTCTTCTTTCAAATTCAAGCACCTTATTTGTATTTAGCAATGGGATCTCAGTTTTTTATGTTTTTATAAATTTATAAATTGAACTAAACCATTTAATTTATTTTCTATTAATGATAGATCATTAATTCCTTCTCATTATATATATTACCTAAGACTCTACTTTGATGAAATTTTGGAATGGATCAGATCCATATCTAATTTGTCCTAGAATCATCATGATTTTAAGAACGTTTTTTCAAATTAGTAATGGTGATTTTTTTTTTTTAAAACTCAATAATACTATCCATTTTATTTAAACATTATGATATTACAATTTCAATCTAATTAAACCATTTAATAGTCCATTATGAACTGTCATTATGCTCATTAATTTTCAGAAATTTTTTTCCATTTAAGACAATCATGTTGTAAAAACCATTGTTATTTCAATTAAAGTGTATTAAACTAGTTATACTTATAATTACCTTATTCTGTACTTAAATGCATTTATTCCATAATCCATGATTTTTAAACTATGTTTTATCATATATTTACTTATATTATTTGATCTATGTAATATTTATTTTCATGTACATGATACAATTGTGGTTGTTGTCCCCATATAGAACTTCAATGAAATGTGTAATGTTTTTTCACATAGGATTACGTGTATGGTGCAAGGGACGTTTTACTAAGAATATTTTGTTATGATTTATTGTTTTTTTACATTGAATTATGCTTATGATTTCTGAAATAATTTTGTTTCCACATTTTCATGTTGCCTTTATGTTATCATTCCATATCTTGCCACATTGTTCATGTTTATAATTCTTATCACTTATATATACCATCGAAATTACTATTATCTAATATTTAATAAAATCTTCTTGTTATACTTTTGTATTCTCTATATGGTTTTTATAGCTCACCCATTTTTTATGTATGTCTCATGGTCATTTAAAATAGTTCAAAAAATGATGTAAATTTATGACCAAGTTAATGATGTTCAAAATTATGTCAATACACCCCCTATTCTATGTTGTAATTAAAATTACATAATTAAACCAAGATATTCTACTTCTTCATCTATTGTTTTTTTTAATTTCATTTCGATTTAAAATTTCATGATATTTGGATTATTAAATTCATATGTTGACATAGTTGGTATTAATGACATGTTTACTTATTTACCTATTAGGATTTCAAAACATTAGAGAATGACTTTGGGATTACAATAAACATAAAAAGAAATACATGGGTTTTTATAAAGTATTGAGTAACTCTTCTCAATGAAATTTTATACATATTTAAATATAATTTGTTGATGTGTCTCTAGCATATATTAAACTAGAGAAAATACCCTATAACACTATATTAAGATTTACTCAATCAGGAATTGGTCTATGAAAATGTGAATTTATACACAAATGGTTTGAGAATCCAAGGATACATGATGTGGTAGATTGATAAACTCATTACAAACCATTATTAAGGGAATAAAAATTTCAATAATAATGTATGTAAAATAATTTATCATTGATTACATATATTGAATCCATGAAATTCATATGCTAAAATATTAAGGTCATTTGTAAATTGTTTGATTAATGTTTCTAGAGTTACTTTTATGCAATTAATAGTTTGAAAATTATCACCATAAGTGTAATTTATGTAATATAAATGGTTATACTAGAATCAAAAAGTGAATGGTAGGGTAATTGTGAATTTTCCTATTAGTTCCTTTGTATCACACAATTTTAGTAGTACTATTCTGCCACCCCAAAATAGTATATGTATAGTTGTTGTTGAATATGAATAATGATGAAATTATAACATCTAAAGTATATAAATCCTCCCATACAAAATTTAATTGGATAAACATCGTACTGAACCTTCTGATATTCCCTTAATTGTAATTTTATGTAATTGTGGTTACGGAATGTCATTCCTGACATAGAGACAACATAAAATTAATTGATAAGGAAATAACTATCTTTATCCAAAATCATCCTCCAATTCTCTACATCATATTAGAGAATTATGAATATTATTTAGATCTAACATTGCAAGAATTTATATTATTTTCCAATAATAATATTTATCATGCTAAAATGATTTCATCTATGGAAAATATCATTCTTAATGACATGTCTACTGTGAGTGAATACAATTTACAATTTCCAAATGAATATCATGGTCTTCCTCCAAGACAATGGGATTAATAATCAATATTGAAAATATATGGGGATCTTCTAATATCCAATAATCCATATAGATTATTTTTTGGAACATAGGGATCAAATAAACCACCACATGAGAATCTGGATAATGGGTTTTATACATAGGTGAATAACCATGGGAAGCAGATGTCCTTTTTATCAAGAAGACATATTTGTTGAGGAAATATTACCATGATTACCATGATCTAAACTAGATAATTATATATAAAAGTATCCTCTGGCACATATTTATGAATTTTTCGATCATCTATGAGGAACCCAATACTTATTTATGGTGATTCATTTGTTGGGTTATTATTAAGTAATGGTGAACAAGAATGACATCCCCGTTGCTAATTTCCATATAGAGTACATGATGTATAGGTTCATATTATACAATAATTACATACATATACTCTAGAAATATTGAAGGACTTTAAAAATTGTGACTTTATAGAATATATCTACAAAAAATGGGTTCTCTTTATATATGATATTCTAATATACTCCATAAACATGGAGGAGCATAATAATAATATTTTAACTATTCTGAAAACAATATGTATGGAGAAGATTTATGAAAATCACACGAAATTTGATTTTTTGTTGAAGGTTGTATCATTATTGGAGAATATTATCATGATTAATGGGATATATACAAACCCTTTAAATATTGAATCAATTGAAGGACGGATGATGCTAGTTTTTATGACATATATCCATAGTTTTCCTGAGTTATCTTGATATTATGATTTTTGTAGGAAATTTAACATGATTTTCAAACAGTTTAATGAAAATACCTAATAAGTGAGTCAAATTTTTATTGAATATTCTTGATCATGAGATCTTTAAGTAATTGAAAAAGATTCTTACCTGCAAACATTTATCTACTCTTCCGAAAAGTGGGTATATTTCTATGGTACGCAACGATGATTCAAATAAGGACTTGGGATGTTTACTAATTATGGATTACAAAGTGATGGAATATTCCCAAATGAAATTGAATTATCAAGAATATGACTACCCACAGCATGATCTGTAGTTAGGTATAATAACATTCACCTTGAAATTCTTTTGGCATTATCTCTTCGTGGAGATGTTTTAAACATATATGGATTATTGTAGTGAAATGTATATATTCAAAAAAATGAATATGCACCAATGAATATGATTGGAGGTTAGAGAGGATAATGAATACTCAGTTATATATCATATTTTGTATTATATTAAAGTGCAGTATTCACTTTTTAGAAATAAATTTTTTTATTGATTGTAATTGATAAGGAAAAGAATAATCATAGAGTTGAAATTGATTGTCATGAGAATCATAATGAAACATCATGAATCCTTTCACTAATTATTTTTCAAAAATCCCATCGAGAGAATAAAATGGTTTCTAAATTGAATGAGGTGGAAATAAATAATAATATGGATGTTATAAAAAATAGAAATCATCAAAGTTCATAATTAATAAACAAGGAGTTGTATGATATGTTTTATGACTATTTGTACCCCTGAATCCTGATTTAAAGAAGAATCATGTAGATTATAAAAATTATATGTCACCTCTCAGTTCATCATGGGATAATGATTATGTATCATGATAAATGAGGTCATAATTATTAGGGTAATAAGATGAAACATATGGTTGAATATACATCATGTAATGTTTTACATAAGTAATTCATTGATGAATGGAAATAAACAAGGGAATGATGCAAACATTACCCAAACCTATAATGAAATATGAAAACATAATCAAAGCCCTCATCCCTAAAATTATATGTAATGTAAGAGGATAGAATCCATTATGGGTTTTTTTGACCATCATACAAATACATATCACATTATTTCAATTCAATAGGATATATCAATTTATCAACCATCATGGATATACACAAGGGAAGTGGTGAGCCTGCATGACAAAACACTATACATTTTATTTTATTGTCATCTAAGATTTACCTTAATGTTATAGAAGAGACTCCAAAATACAATAAATACCTTGAAAAATTCATCATGGCTCATCACCCCCATGCTAATTGCCAATATGAGTGGACTATCAACACAGTTGGGGGAAGTTGAGAGAAAGATCAATGGACACCAAATGAGGATGGGATACACATCTTCCCTTAGTTATGTTATAAAATAATAAAAGTTCTTACTCAAGAACGTATATGGATCCTTATGATTCGATTTCATATAATAGGTTAAGAAAATCACCATTTATTGTTGATATTCGTGAATATTAATTTATAGGTAGATAAATATATGAGTTAATGGTTGAGAATTTCAAGACCATTCAAAAACACATATGTGATGCTCACCATCGATAGAATAGAAAACTGATAATCACAATCATGGCCTATAGTTTGAGGTTGGAGATAATGTTTTTTCATCATATTACAATAGATGAATTTCATGAAATTTGGAAAGTAGAGAATTCTTATTCAAATATATGATTATACATTTGAGATGCTTGATTTCATTGATGTAGTTTCATATATACTAGCTCGCCCACCTAACTAATATCTAATACATGGAGTGTTCTATGTTTCAATGTTTTTGTTTTAAAAAACATAACCCAATCATGTATTGAATAAATAGGTGCTATCATTTGATTATTATCATTAAATTTAATCATATATTGTGAATATCATATATTATAATATCAATGTTCTATAAAATAAGATAATGAACCGGGCCAATGTGAAATGGGTAAACAAAAAATTTAAATAAGTGATGTGGGAACTAGATGAGGTGATGAAACATAATAACCCACATTTTTTAGTGTTTAAAATAAAACATTTTTGGTATAGATGTCTAAAGTGGGAAAATTTTAATGACCTAATCTTTAGAAAAAAATATTCCATTTTGGATTGAAATAAATTAGCATTTATAGTTAAAGAAAACATAAGAAATCATTTGGTTTTATAATATCCAATATAATTTAAAATAATATTAAGCATCAAAACCATTGATAATATGGTTTTTAAATAGTTATTATATTATTAGTAGAATTATATCATAATGATAAATATAATTTCCTTAGAAAAAAAATGATATAGAATAAACCAATAGGATCACATGAAATGTTTCCAATTAATTATAGTAATTGAGGGAGATAGAATGATTGGTCTATGACCTAGAACAAGAACAATACTAGATCCCACAATACAATCATCATAAAATCCTTATATTGGAAAATTCTTGCTCATCGGGATCACGACCCAATCCATATAGACCAAACCACCCCATGAAAATCTTATCATTTCGCGCCTTACCAACCAATGATTTGTTGATGTAATAATTTTATGTCTATCTAAAACCAAATAATTGAATATGTATATTTTATTTTTTAAATAATAATTATTGAATTTATTATTTATTTTATTACATTATTAATGAAATGGAATATGGTATTATTACACACAAATTTTATTTTATTGATGTCTGCAATTTCCAGTAAGGCATTCAATTTGATGAATTAAAAACATCTAAAAATAAATTATTTTTTTGTATAATAATACAATGAAATAATTTTCTATTTAAATTAATTGATATTATAATTTTCATGAGGTAAAATGTAATTTTTTTATAAGGGTTTGAAAACACATAATGTCATAAATCCCAATAATTATGAGTAAATTTTTTTTCTTGTTTCCAAAGAATAAATTTATGTTTTTGAAAAACAATTTTGATAATATTAATGTTATTTTTGGAATAATCTAATCAAAATTATCAAATTGGTTATATTTCAAAATTTCATAAATTGTCAGATATATGGGGAAATATTAATCACTCTATAAATATGTATTGTGAATTATAAAATCATATTGACCGTAAAATGATGTTATAAATTCTATAAATTGAATTTATTTCAAAATATAGGTTTCAACTTAAATATAATGTTATTTTTTTATTGTTTTATAAATTTTTTAAATCCTTTATAATCCCTAAAAACCAATATTATATTATATGGTTTGAAAATAATTTTTTATGAACATGTCGCACTTCCACTACACTAACACTAATATTATAATGATTTAGGAACATGGACATACAAAATAATGTAATACACTCTAATTTTTCTGTGGCCGTGTGAAACAACTATTGGACGTTCTCTTTTTTGAGTACATTATTATATTGAATCCAAAACGTATGTTTATGAAATAAGTAATATATCCCCTCTCATTTACTATATAAACCCACCTAATCTCTACTTATTCTTCGCTCGGTTAATCATTTAGCATATGAATACTCTTCCCACTCGTATTTAGATTCCTCCTATGGATCCCAAAATCAATCAAGTCTCACCTATCAATATTTTTTAATCACCATATCATGGTAAGGGACCATTAACACTTCATTTTAAATCAAGAACATTATATTCATTTAACCTGTTGAATCAATGTTTATTATGTTTTCATAAATTTATAAATGAATTATTAATTAATAATTCATTTTTTCATAATTATTGTTAATTAATATCATCTCATTATTGAAAATATAAAAGATGTTACTAGGCCTAAATTTAGCAAGTGACATGTGTCACTTCATTCCAATTCAAGAACCATCTGTGCATTTCTCCTTATGAACCTAAGTCTGTTGTGTTTTCATACTATTATAAATTCAAATTTATTATGAATGTAATTATATTTTAATTATAACTCATTTAATAACTCTCATTATATATGATACCTATGTTACAAATATTTTGAAAATTAGAATGTGATCCTCTTCATCTCCTCTAAATTCAAGTATATTCTTCATTTTAGGACTTTTATTTCAATATATGAAAGTTCATATATGTTTTTTTTCACCCTTTTTTGGAATAATATTTAAATATAATGGTATTCTTATTTATCTCCCAATTAAAAAATTTAGGATCCTTTATGTAAATTTAATATCCTGTCAAAACCCAATTGTGGTTTTTTATACCGAACCATCATGTTGGGAATACAATCACTATGTATATTAAAGGGTATTCACATAGAAATTCTTATAATTATATTATGTTTGAATACCATGAATTTATTCCAAACTCCATAGTCATGGAATTAATAGTGGTGAAATATGATATTATGATATATGAACTATGTGGCACAAGATGATTCATTAATCATTCCTTATAAATTTTACAATCATATATGTTTTGAAAATAAGATATATATTAATTTAAAGAAAACAAATTCTCTAAGGATTTTTTTCATAAAGAAAATAACCCTTCCCTGTGAAATGTTTAATCCTTACCATGGTTTTCAATATCTTGTACAATGTCTTTTTAAGCCACGAATATCATTTATTTAACAATTTTTAAAAAAATTGGATGTGTATAAAAAACATAAAAATCATACATTTCATTAAGATATATTGAATTACTATTATTAGACAATGATTTCTTTGAAATTTAGATTCTGAATTCTATGAAATTCAGACCCCAAATATTCTGGAATATAGACTTTGAATTCTATGAAATTATGACTCTGAATTCTCTAAAATTTGAACTCTGAATTCCTCATAATTTTGACAAAGAATTACTCAGAATATGGACTTCGATTTACTCAGAAATCAGATTCTAAATTTATCAGAATTCATACTTAAAAAACAATAGAATTCAGATTATAAATTCTTTGTAAAATAATATATGAATATATATGATTCTAGAATCCAATTTTATAGTTGTTTCAACTTCACATTCTATTTTTCTATAGATTATGGATATTCATATTTACTTAATATACTTATTTTTTGCTACAAAATATTTTTATTATGAATTATTCCATACAATTTCTTCCTAACTAAACGTTAGATAAATGACACATGTACATGTCCCTCTGAAATTCAAGGACAAATACAAGTGTTGGAGGAAGGATTCGACCATTGAATTTTTTCCTATAAATAGTATATTATTTTAATAATCTCATTATCACTTACAAGATTACATGTTCCGATACTGTGAAGTTATTTATAAACAGTGACTCCTATTTTTTATACATTTAATGAATATCTTGTATAGCTATGAAAAACAAATTCTGCTTTCCCTGTGCAACTCTTATTATGGATGAATAAACTCAAGGGATTTCAGGTATAGGATTATAGAGGTACCAACTACCTTAAAAATTAATTGATTTTGGGGATTACCAGACAGACTTCGTTATTCTTATCAAGGGCTTACCATGGTGTCGGTTAAACAGAAATTCTGGAATGTAGAATTAAAGGGAAATTTTATCTACGTTTTTTGGATACCCAAATATTTGGGTTAAATGAATTTCTAGTCGTTACCAGTTCTAGTTTCATGTTTAATTTTCATAGTATTTGGGTAAAGAACTAAAGTATAACACTCTTATAGATTCTTGTACTTTACAAACTCTAAAAAATAATATTCAATATGTTTAGGGTGGAATATTTCTCTAAGACAATTTTTCATATGTTTTTGTACCAGAACCATCTTTCTGGACTGTAGGAAATATTTTTTCATAATTAAGATCTATAAGGGGTTTGTTACATTCCCTTATTTAACTTTGTTAAACATTAATTTCCTTTAGGTTAAAAAACAATGTTTCTAAATGTAAACTTTACCCACCTCTGGTAATTGAGAATCTACATATACTATTTTGATCCAACAATTTGTATCAGAGGAAGGTATATGAAATAATTATAATTACAAATATGTTTTCTTGATCAATATTTTCTTTTTTTAAATTTTTATGCACAAATATTCTTGATCATGTTTTTATTAAATATTTATATCTTTTTTATAAACATTTACTTATGACAACTATTGTGGAATAGTATTTCCTTATAGAATATAAGGTATAAATATTGGTTCCATTGAAAAACATAACCCTAACAGACCACCAACATTTTATTTTAATGATTATGAGTACTAGAATGATATAATGAATGCACATTTCATTAACATTGGAGAAGAAAATTTTGAAATGCTCACTGGAGACAAAAACATTTCATACAAAAAAGTCGAAACCTTTAATAGTCAAGAAAATTACGAATATCAACTAAATTACAAGGTATGCAATACATTGTTGTGTTCTATGAAAGAGAATATATATAGAGTCAAATATCATCTTGTGAATATACCAACTACATTGGATGAAATTGGATGTTACACATTTTGGGGATTCTAAAGTGATAGAAACTAGAAGAGACATGTTAAGAGATTAATATCATGCATTCATATTTCTTTATGGAGAACCTGTTTTCAATGTACAAAGAATATTTATGACCGTTATCAATAGTAATCAATCTATGGGAGACAAAGGTCTTGATGATATAGTACTTGTGGATATTATTATTAATATCATTCCCAATGAGTGGGATTCCAAATGGAATAATATTGATGAACATAGAAATACATTTAACATCACTCTTGATGAGTTATTTAGAACTATTCTTCTGCATGACAGTAGAATGTCGAGAGATGTAGATTTCCAAAAAATGATGAACTATAATGGGAGTATAGATTTCACTAGAACATCATGATCCAAGACTCCGGAATGGGTAACTAGATCTAAATATATGAAAGTTTTAGTTATACCATAATCTATTGAAGTGATAAATCAATAAATGAATTAAAAAATATTTCTCAAAGTATGGACAATATTGTGGGAATAAAAGTTTATTAGTATAGATATGAGAAGAATGATATCATGGACAAGAATGATTTCAATGTAACCTATTATGTGTGAAAAATACATGGACATATCAAACCTCATTTTCCTATGCTTAAGTTAAATAATAATAAGGTAATCCATTCTGAAAGAAACACAATGATGTATTAAAATATAAATTCAATGAATTTATTTAATGAAAATGACATTTGGTGTGACAGTTGTGTTGATTCTTCATATGAATCTTCATATTATGTATCTTTTGGTTAGAAAATTATTAGTTGTTTTTCTAGAGTACCCATTGAAAATAATTTTTTAAGGATGAGGTACATAATACTGAATCCTTAAAAAAAATTAAATTATAATTTCCCAAATAAATTATATTGTGAATCTCCATATGATGAATCTTCCTCATCCAATGTTAATATCTTACCTTAATTTAAAGAAGTATCAAGATTAAAAAACTACATAAAAATGAAAATTGAAAGATAAAAAAGAATATAGAGATATAAATTTCATGAATTTCGATTATAATAATTGATTTGCAGGATATCTCTATGCAGCATTATCGAAATCAGGAAGTATTGGAGGAAAATATTATATCTTAGTTTTGGTTTATTATCACACCATATTTACATGGGTCTATTTTTTGGAATGAAATATGACGATTTTTTATTTCAATACTTTTAGAGAACATGGTAAAAATGAGAAAAACATTCAATTGATTACAATTCATAGTGATCATGGAGTATTATTTCAAAAATCATATTTTGGAAAATTTTTGTAATACTCATAATATGACATCTCCAAGAACACCTCAACAAGATGGTGTTGTTGAAAGAAGAAATAGAATTTTTCAAGAGATAACTAGAACCATGTTTTTGGAATATTATATTTCTAAACACTTTTGGGTTCAAGCTATTAGTACTTCTTCTTATACTATAAATGGATTTTTAATCAGGCATTTTTTTAACAAGACACCTTATGAATTGTGGACTAGTTGAAAACCATTAATTTCTTAATTCAATGTTTTTAATGTAATGTATTCATTCTAAATAATAATGATAACATACATAAATTTGATCTCAAATCCTATGAAGGTATTTTCATAGGATATTCCACTACTTATATGGATTATATTTTTTTTTAATACATCTATTATTGATGAAAGTGTACATGTTAAATTTGATGAAACTGATCCTTTTATTTGTAAACAAACACAACCAACATCCAAGGATGTGTTTCTTAAAACTGGTTATCAACATTTGATTGATGATTCCTCTAATAAGGAAAATACCCAAAAAAATGTTTCTGAAGTATTTACTCAAGAATACATTCTACCTTATGTATATGAACATGTTATACAAAATCAAAATCAGTTTTTTCTCAAGAATCACTCAATTGATTGTATCATTGGTGATGTAAATCAACCTGTATAAAAAATAAGTTTCTTATGAAATGATGTATACCATCTAGAATTAAATTCCCAATTAGAACAAAAAATAATTGATGGTTCTTTAGGTAATGTTGATTGGATTTAATCAAAACAAGATGAGCTAAATGAATATGAAAAAAACAATGTCTAGACTGTGGTATAAATCACTATGAAAACTACTGTACTTAGAGTAATGTGGGTCTTTAGAAATATATGTGAGTAAAATGAAATAATAGTATGAAAAAAATCTATATTGGTAGTTGAAGGCTATAATCAACAAAAGGAATAGAATATGAAGAAAACTATGCTCTAGTATCTAGAATTGAATCTATTCATATATTACTTTCATTTCTTGCATTCTTTAATTTAAAAAATGGTCATGTGTACATGATGTTCGATTTCCTTAACATATATGTTAAAAAAGAAGTTATGTTGAACAACCTCCAATATTTGAAGACAAAAAACATCATGAACATGTTTTCAACAATACTAAAGCGTTATATGGACTTAAATAACCCCAAGATCCTTGAATGATAGAATTATAAGATAATTGTTACAAAAAATTATGTAATGGGAAATACTACTCCAAATATTTTTATAAACGACTATAAGAATAAAATTTTGATTGTTAAAATATATGTTGATGAAATTTTATTTGGATCAACTCATCAATCTATAAATTGTTTGTTTTAAAATCGCATGAAAGTTTGAGATGAGTATCATGGGTGAGGTAACCTTTATCTAGGATTTCAAATTTATAAAAACCTAGAAAGAACATATATATCAAAACAAAATTATATTAAATATTTTCTTAAAAAATGGTTATTTCAAAACACTAAAAGTATAATCAATTTTATAAGAACATCAATTTCTCTTGATCATAATGAATTTACGAAACTAGTAGATCAAACATATTTTAGAGGTATAATAGGAAGATTATTATACATAATGAATAGTCATCTAGAAATAATGTTTTCTGTATACATATGTGCATGATAACAATATAATCAAAACGAATCCCATTAAAATGAAATTAAATTAAATTTTTTCTATTTATAGGAAACCATTGATTTAAGACCTTTTTATTCTTCTATAAATTATTATATTAAAAAACATTCTCAGATAAATATTTTGGGGGATTTATAATGGATATAAAATGTATATCCATAACATGGAAATTCATATATGATTCATTAGTTTCTTGGTCAAGCAAGATGTACTAATCGATAGAACATTCACTACTCTACCTGAATATGTTGCAGCTGGAAGTTATTGTGCTCACATTTTGTGGATGTAACCCACACTCACCGATTATCGAATGAGATTTACCAAAACACGTATATATTTTTTTATAACACAAGTTCCATTTCAATTATAAAAAAATATTTCACATCAATATCATGAAAAACACATAGACATTAGGAACCACTTTATTAGGGTTCACATACGGAGATGATATAACATTCTTCAATTTTTCAAAATAAATGATAATCTTGGTTGTAATTTTACAAAATATTACCCTCTGAGAGATATGAATACAATAAAAATAGTTTTTAATGATAATAGTAATGTAATATTCTATTTTAACATTTTTTTAAAACCAATCACTTTATATTAAAAAACTCCTTTTAATATGGGGAGTATATTTCATCACTATTTCCCAAATTTTTCTTTCATAAATCCAATTTTTCGGTCCCTTTTCTTTATTAATAAATATTTTCAAAATGAATTTTTTTTTCCTTTTTAAAATTTCTTAAAACCGTATTTTTTTAATCAATTTTTTTGTTATGGATTTTTTTATCTCTTTATAACATATTTTCTCAGAACTCAAAATTTTGGATCCAATGAATGCATAAAATTTCGCGGAATAAAATGTTCTGCCATAAGAAAATTTATTATTACAAAATATGTTTTATGTAAAAATGAATATTATGCTTCCTCAAATTATGTTTTTTAATCATACTTTTACATGCTAGTATTTTTTATCTTGTTTAATGATAATTATATCAAATTAAAAATATTTAAAATCATAATATTTTCTTTAAAATTCACAAAATATTGGAATATATCTAATAAATATTTGTAATGATCTCATCATTTAGATCAAATAGTTCTTATTTTAACAAATGAATCAAATATATAATTCGAATCATCACCTCGATGCCTATATAAAGGCCCATCTAATCTTTGTCCCACATCTATTTACAAAACTTTTTTCATCGAACCTTATCCCATCTTTAAAAAGTCCATTCATTTATTTCGTGTTTTCATAGACTCAAGAGGTCATATGATGATTCTCCATAGAGGAATATGTCATCAACTAAGGAATTTGATGATTGAAAAATCTACAAGGAATGGTAAGTTGACCCAAAATCCTTTACTATGTATAATTACATGATTATAAAAAATATCATGGTGAATAGATGAGAGAGTTTTTTCTTTTCCATGACTGTTATTTAGGATCCAGTTTATCCTGATGTGGTTGTAGAATTCTATGATTTAATAACTTTTTATTTATAAGGTGGACAGAGATGTTTTTTGTTAATGAGCGATGGAAATCCCTATTCTCTATATTTTAATATGTTCGTAAATATTCTTGGAATTCCATATGATGGTGAGGAAATATTTTTACACACAAGTTTTCAGATCAGTTTGGGTGCTTTGGGAGGGGAAATGAAATTGAGTTCCTTGGATTAAAATCACTTAATATCAACCATTTCTAAAAAAATAAGAATTATAGACTTGTGGGTATATGGATTCCTCATTCCATGAATGTGGGATAAGGAGTCTCTAAAAAAAATTGATATATGTAAATTGGTCTACATAGTTTACATGAGAATGGTAAATTTGGGGAAGTGAATTCTTTTGACAATCTCCAACATTAATATTGGATCTCTGAAATCTCATATCTTCATGTATCTAAAAATCATATCGAAGATCATATTGATTTTCATATAATCCTTCAAAATTTCCTGCTGTTATAAACCTAGAAACTTCATGATCAAGATGTTGAGTGATGGAACTTTTATAAGGATAAAAGTTGAGTTCAACACTAAATTAGGATATTTTTATGATCATTTTAAAAATGATATGGAAGATTTATTCAATAAATTGGAAGTATCAGAAACATCCAGGAAACCCTAAGAAATGGAAAAAAAGATGGAACCAGAAAATCATTGAAAAATACACCATTTATTAAATTAATTAAACACCAATAAATTGAAAAAAAAATCTCAGATCAAGTGGATGTGATGTGTAGGTAACAAAAGAAGAACCAGAAATAATGTGGTCCATGTTTTGGCCTAGATCCCGCTGAGGAAAAATCATTGAAAATTCGTGATATGGAAGATATTGAATTGAAACAAAAAGAGGAGAAAATGTATAAGAAAAAGTCTAATGTTGAGATCATTCAATCACTTCTCAAGGATACAGAGAAATATTATAAACATATTCATTTACATGAAACATTTATCAAATAACTACTTCAATTTGAAACTCCATGATAGAAAATGTCAATTCAAGATGTTGTCATGTAAAATGAAATTATTAATGAAGAATAAGTAAAAGAAGAACAAGAGGAAGAAGAATATGTGAGATAAGATGTGATAAATAATGTAGAAGAATATCATTAGAAGGAAAACCCTTTTAAAATTATTTCAGTCTAAACATCCCATGTTCTGTCGACCAAAATTGTTTTTGAAGGGAAATACGATGATGGACTGGAAGTTGTTGAGAAACCCATTGATGATGAGAAAAAAACCATGATTTTTCCAACCTGATGAAGTTAATAATGTTGCTGATAATAAAGAGGTTAATAAAGATAAGATTTTCCAACTATCTGATTGTGAGAATGAGTCTCTGAGCGATGATAAGGTTATTTCTGAAGATGATAAATGAAAACATGTGGTTGATGATACACATAAAGATTTGTTGGTAGTAAAAGAGAAGAAGGATGTTCGTGGTTCATCCATGTGGAATGCCGAAGATATAAAAAAAGGTCATATCCTATAAAAGAATTATATTCTGAATGTTAACATCAGTGGATCAATATTTTGTTATACATTCATTTAAGAGGTTAGTGAACACAATACCTTTTAATCATTGTATTGATTCATGGTTCTTTTTTTTCATCATTCTTTCAATACAAGTCAGGTTCGTTATGCATGGTGATGGAAATATTTAACAAGATTATGGAAAGCTTTAAAACAATTCATATCAGTTATGATTTTCATTGGAGATCATATAAGTGTATAATAAAATGGTCTAAAATAAATATTAGAGACATGATAATGTTTTATGATATCGTTAATTTAGTGAAATATTCTTTTGATAATTCAGATGATAGGATCCAAAAACATACAACAAGTTTTACAGAGAAGATGAATCTTGAAAACATATCTCAAATGAAAGAGGAAATCTATCTAAATGTGATTTTAAATTCAATTGTATTAAATTTGAATATATTTAAAGGGAACTCTGCAAAGAGTTTCAAGAAATGCTCAACAAGAAAGAATAAACCGTGAAGTGTCAGGCAGAAATTCTAAAGTCTCAAGATGAAAAAATCATGGCTCTAGAATATAAGAATCAAGATAAAGAACAGTTTATCAAGTGGTATGAGGAAGATCAAAAGGATCTCATGAAGTTAAAGTATACCTTGAGGAATACAATATCGAAGGAATAAAAGGGTGAGTAATTTTGTTCCTGACAATTCTAATCTTCTTTTATTTTACCCTATATAAAATTTTCTTATCAAAAAGACAAATTTTCTATACATTAAATGTTTTTTTGGAATAGTTCTAATATTTCAGCAGCCATTTATTTCATTCTCTCTATTCATTTTTAAAAATTACAAATTGAGAGAAAAGAAGGATTAAAAAATATTTTTTATAAAGAAGATAATTCCTTAGTTAAGTGGGAGTTTATATAAGGTGTAGTATACCTAAATAAGAGTTTCATATATAATAAAAACTTAAATTATTTAAGGAGGTCTAAATATCGATCCTTATAGATATCAAAACTTAATTTGGAGTAAGTCATATTTATTATGCTTTATAAGTAATTAGAGATATGTATTTTCTTATAAAATTCATAAAGAAAAATCCTAATCCATTATACTATTTTTTGAAAAGATGTTTGTAATACCCACAACTTCTTGAATGTAACCCTTATGTGATAATATTAACGGTTTAAATGTTAATGGTGTTGAATCGGAGAGTTGGGAGAACTTGTAATGATGTTTTTGAGGTAAAGGGGATGTTACACTAGAGGCGCACAATTTTTCTAAACTGTGCAGCAAAACCGTGTGCAGTGGGTCTTGGAGGCATTGGCTTCTGCATGATCAGTTCATGGTTTGTCTAACCATGCATCCAAACCGTGCGATAAGGGTGGCCGAGGCAGTTTCTGATGCACATTTAGCGCACGGTTTGTAAAACCGTGTGGACTAACCATGCAGACACTTAAATTAGATAAATAAATTGTCGATCAAATGTTTTTTCTTCTAAATGCCTATTTTAATTTTCTATGTTGCCCTAACATAGGATTTTGATTCTACCAAGGTAAACGAACACTCTCCCATCATTCTGGAGGCGATCCGAGGGATTATCATGATGGATCAAATCCATATTCTTGAGGTATGTGATCGTTCAGGATCGGTTTCATAGATCTACATAGATATACTTCTCTTCTTCAATCGGTTTCATAGATCTACGCCCGTTATGGGTAGATCTAAGTGTGTGGATGACAAAAATAATGGGTTTTGGTCACGGTTATACTAGGATAAGTGATATAAGGTGGATCCTTAGTAAAACGACCTGGGTTTCTAGAGCGTTCTTTGGCCTTTAGTTGGTTTCGCAAATTTTTTTGAAGTAGGGGGCTTCACTCTCGATCTATATTTCTTATAATTGAAAGCTTAGTTCAAATTGATTAAATTTCTTGGTTTTAATTGTGAAATTGTGATGAAAACCATTTTATAAATCTTCCTTAGTGATGATTTATGGGTTTTGCAGGAATTGTGGCAATTAAATGAATGGTTTGTGCAAAGTGTTTTGGTTTCTTGATTTCAAAATGGTGATTTTCAAATTTGTCTTTTCTAGATTTAGTAAATGGTTTGCAGGAAAAAGGTTTTCAATAAAAGGTCTGTTTTGTGGAAATGGTTTTTTCATGGATGGAATGATGTGGTTTTTGGGCGTACTAGGAGTGTGTGTTAGTATAGCATTTATGAGGTCTGGTTGAAATATGAACTTGTGCTCCATTCCAAAAGTGTAATGAAACATGGGGAATAATTACCTTGTGATGACTTGGTAGATCGATGAGAGACCTCTCATGAGTATGGAACTATAATAACGATGCATGCATAGTTGATTTCATGGGATGTGAAATGATTGGTTGTTTGGATTTGTGAAATGGAATGAATGTGCCAATATGGAAATGTGAATTTTATTTGAAACTATTCATGGTTTCTTTTCTTGAGAATGATGTTTTTTCTTGGAGAATGGTTTTGACATGGAACATGTTATGTTGTGAACTGTTTTGGAATTGTTTTATATAAATTGTTTTATATAAATGTGCTAACATGTTTTATCCTATAGGCATGGGTTGGGAAGTCATCAGGGAAAACCTAATGAGTTTCATTACTCACCCATACATTGGAACGTGGGTGGTTTTCCAAATTTCATATACCAGGATGTTAGAAAAGGTAATGTGTAACATGTTTATAGCACCACTTCATGATACTTGGGCTAGTTGGTGATGTTGGAGCTTGGAGCTAGTGGATCATGGATTTGGGTTGTCTTTCTATTGTATTTTAGTTTGTCTTTCCACTGTTTACACTGAGTTAGTGTTGGTTTTCACTGTACAACTTTTGGTTGGGTTATGATAAAACAAATGGTTGAGTTGGCGTAGCTTTTATCATGCATCATTTAGTTTATTACTTTGGTTATGGTTGTTCGTTCGGTTGTATGTTTTTAAAGAGGTTAAATCGTCCCCCACTTGTTTTCAAACCCTTCTGCATTTATTGAAACCATTGGCGCCTTGGGAATGTCGATTAAGTCCAGGTAATGTAATGTTTTATTCTTAATCCAATAAGGATTAGTGGGTCATTACAAATGGTATCATCTTGTTCGGTCCATGCGTAACAAGTTTTCATTGATATTCTTGGACTTGGAGTTGAAATTCCTTCTTTTCTCTTCCTTGGATGGTCATCTTAGATAGGATTTGGATTGTTGGAACTTGAAATGTAGAGAATAAAAGGACGTAGCTAACCTGGTTATGCTGAAATTGAAATTACCATGATGTTGGGTACATAAGTGTTTTGGATACACTTATAGAATATTGGTAATATCATTGTTATGGGTTTATCCAATGAGATGAGCATTCCATGAAATGTAGAGGAATGTATTCCCACTAGGAGTGAATATATCATTTTCAGAAATGGATTATGGGTTGATGAAAAAGTCTGATTGAGGAAAATATTAAACTTTTTTTCAAATGAATGCCTTTAATAAGAGAATGGCTGATGTATTTTGAAAATAGATTGATTTTCAAAATAATGAAAAGATTTTTTTAGAAATGGGTAAATGTGGAAAATCTTGATTATTGGAAATCAATGTTGTAATAGTTATGTGATAGAATTGGAAATGTTATGCCTTCAGTTTCTAGGAAGTTAGATTAATGGCGTGCATTGTTTGTATAGAAAATGGCACCGGTTACGCCTCATAGAAACCAAATAGAAGAGGCTACAGAGAATGTGGTCACACATGAGCCACAGGTGAACTAGCAGCTAGTCCAAAGTATAGTTCATGAATTTCAGGCTGTGGACTCGGGGAATCAGAGAGATGAGTCAAGTCATATCGACCATTCCGTCCAGTTTGAGAAGAATAATCCACCCATATTTCGAGGTGATTTTTAACCTAAAAGGGTGGAGGTCTGGCTGAGTAGGATGAATGATATCATTGATTTCATCTACAAACTAGCAGAACTGAATGTAAACATAGCAACTTATATGATGGAGGATCTTGCATGACAATGGTGTGAGCTAGTGGTGCCGCCTAAGGTGTGTCAAGGCCAGGGCTGGGAGGAATTTGAGGAATTGTTTAATAAATAATTATATCCTCACATGTTCAAGATCCAGAGGACAATTGACCTTTTCATCCTGAAGGATGAGAATGTCTCTGTCACAGAGTATGTGGCCAAATTGATGAATTTAGTGCACTTTTCACTGGAAGCTGCTGTAAGTGCGTCATTGAAGGCATGCATCATTGTATCAGGGTTCCGACAGAAGATTCGTTTGATGATAGTTGTGCTCTATATTACGGATTATATGGAGATGGTAAACAAAGAAACTGTAGCTGAAAGAGACATCTCAAGAGTTATGGAAGGAGGAAGTATGATGATACCCACTGTAATAGTTGGGAACACTAATGTTGAGAACAAGCAGAAGAGAGACACCTACTTCCAGGGTGGGAGTGAAAATAAGAATTATACTACTGGATCGGTGAATCTTCCTCCACGACCCATGGTTAAAGGTGGGTGTATTCAATGTGGTGTGATTGATCATATGAAACGAGAATGTACAACACCATCTAGAGAATTCCACAATTTCAACAAGATGGGACATCTTCAGCGATATTGTCACAGTGCTCTATGGTCGGGTGTTCATGACAGTTATTAGGTGTCGCAAGAATCTTATGATTCTATAGGGAGAGGATAGAAAAATCAGTCTCACCAGCAGAATAGATCTATCTATGGTGATTCCATGAATACCATGACTCCTCATGCAGGGAAATCTCAACAAGGAAATAGGGAGGAAATTGATGCAATAAATCAATTATATGGATTGGAACATGTGATTGTGGATGACCAGTTAGGACCATATATGATGAGAGGTATGATTATTATTAATTCTACCCTCATGCAACTGTTGTACGATACTAGTGCATCACAATTTTTTGGTGCTTCTAAAATTGATTTTTTGTTGAACTAAAAACTAGAGATTATGTCTTCCGTAATAAAACATCAAAATCCTCTTGGTGAAAGGGAATGTGAAGCCTTCACGTGTAGAGCATGTTCTATAATTGTTTATGGAGTTGAGATGAAATGGAATTTCTATGTGATCGAGATGGATTTTTATGATATAATCCTAGGTATGGATTGGTTGATAGAGTTCAGGGCTCATATCGATTATTATATGAGAACAATCAGTTTCACGAATGAGGATGGTGTCGAGCATCTCTTTAGAGAAGAAAGAGTGGTAATGGAAGGTGCAATGGCCTTGTTAGAACCAGTAGTGGAAACGATCTCTTACCAGTTGGATGCGTTAAACATGGAATCGATGCACAAGATCACGAATAATAGTTTTCTAGTAGTCATGGATATATTTCCCGATGTTTTTCTTGAAAACTACTCTGGGTTACCACCTGTGAGAGAAGTGGATTTTAGGATTGATCTCTTTATGGGGACAAGTCCTATATCACTTCCATCTTATAGGATGGCCCCAACGGAGTTAAAGGAATTGAAAGTGCAATTGGAATAACTAGAAAACTAAGGTTTTATTCGCCAAGCCTATCTATGTGGGAAGCACCAGTTTTGTTTGTAAAGAAAGAAGATGGAAATCTGATGCCATATGTGGATTAGCGTAAACTTAACTATGTTACGATAAAGAATAGATAAACACTTCCAGGCATTGATGACTTGTTTGATCAATTGAGGGGAGCACAGTGGTTCTATAAGATTGACATGCGGTCAGGATATCACCAGTTGCACGTTCGGAAGGATGATATTCTTAAGACAACCATCAAAACCAGATATTGACACTATGAATATGTAATCATGCCTTTTGGTCTTACAAATTCACCAGTAGTCTTTATGGCATTGATGAATCGTATATTTCAGAAATATCTGGATTCTTTTTTGTGGTGTTTGTGGATGACATATTTGTGTATTAAAGAACAAGGGCTGAGCATGAGCAACATTTGGAGAGAGTGTTGGAAATCATGAGAGACCATCAGTTGTATGCCAAATTATCAAAGTGTGATTTTTGGATAAAAGAGGTACACTTTCTGGGCCATGTTGTTTCTAAGAAAGGTGTTTTAGTTGATTCAGAAAATATGGAAGATATTCTTTCTTGGAAATCACCAAATAATGTCCTTGAAATCCAATGTTTTCTAGGTCTGGATGGTTACTACTGACGCTTAGTGCGTGACTTCTCATGACTAGCTTCACCTATGATAGTATTGACATAGAAGAACAGTGCCTTTCAATGGACTGTGGAATGTCGGTGATCATGTCAAGAGTTGAAACTTTTCCTTACATCAGCACCTATTTTGATTTTTCCAAAATAAGGACATGGGTTTTTTTTGTATTGTGACCCTTCAGGATATGGGTTGGGATTTGTTCTCATGCAAGGATACCATGATGTTGCTTATGGTTCAAGGAAGTTATGGGTAAAACAGAAGAACTACCCAACACATGATTTGGAGTTGGCTGCAGTTGTCCATGCTTTCAAAACATGGAGACATTATCTCTTTTGTGGGAAATTTAATTTGTTTACGGATCACAAAATATTGAAATACATTATCTCAAAATGAGATTTGAAAATTGGGCAGAGGATATGGATGGAGTATCTTATAATTTTTGACATTGACTTGATGTATACACAGGGTAAGGGAAATTTGGTGGCCGATGCATTGAGTAGAAATTCAAATGCTTAGTTGGTGAAAGAAGATTTAGACTAATGGATGTTGATGATGTTTTTAGCTGACATGCATATGGAATTTAAAAACCGAGGTGATGTTGCATTTTTCATTCCAATTTCACTTGTTCCAGATTTGGTGGTGATAGTAAAGGAGGCACTGACATCAGATTTAGATTCTGTTGTGATGAGTTCAAAACTCAATATTGGGGAGACCATTGAGGGATGGAAGCTGGAAGGTAGTTCAGTTTTTCGGTTTTGAGATTAGATAGGTGTACCTTTAACTGCTCAGGAACAACTCCTTCAATGCCTACCCACATTCGAGATTGGTTGTACATCCGGGTACACAAAAGATGTATAACGCATTGAAGGCAGAGTTTTGGTGGACCAGAAAGAAATTGAAGGTAGCTGAATTTGCTTCAAGTTGTTTAACTTGTCATCATGTTAAAGCAAAACATCAGTGGCTAGCATGTATGTTAAATAATTTACCTATCCTAGTGTGCAAATTGAATCAGATAGTAATGGATTTTTTTATAGGTATTCAAGAAAGGTCATGAAACACAATGCCATTTGGGTGATAGTGAATCGTCTAACCAAGTCAGCCCATTTTATCCCTATTCATGAAACTCATATAGTGGAAGATCTGTGAAAAATCTATATCTAAGAAGTGTTAAAGGGACATGGAACACTTGTTTCAATCGTGTCAGATAGAAATCTAAGGTTCACATCTTGTTTCTAGTGATCCTTACAGTAATCCCTGGGAGCTCGGTTGAATATGAGTATGGTGAATCATCCTCAAATGGATGGAAAATTATAAATTATGATACAGACATTGGAAGACATGTTTTGAACATGTGTAACGGATTTTTGGGGCTCATGGGAGGATCATATATCCATAGTGGAGTTCTCATACAATAACAGTTATTAGGCCTCAATACACATGGCTCTATTTGAAGCATTGTATGGGCGTACTTTTTGTTCTCTACTATGCTGGGTGGAAATAGTGGAGAATTCTCTAGTTGGGCTGAGCCATGTCCAAGAAACTTCAAAAAATATTTAGTTGATTTTAATGAGGATTTAGGCGGCTCAGAGTCGTCAGAAATATTTTGCAGATCACCGTTAAAGAACGTGGTCGTTCGTATTAGGTGATCATGTCATTTTGAGAATCTCTCCAAGACATGGACATCGTCATTTTGGGAACCATGGAAAATTATCTCCTCAATATATAGGCCCTTTTTAGATACTAGAACGGGATGGAGAGGTGGAATATCGGTTGGCATTTCCACCATGGTTCAGTTCGGTGAACAATGTGTTCTATGTATCTCAGTTGAAGAAGTATCGGCCTTATCATGACCATCTGATCAGATGAGATCACATTGACCTAGATATGGATTCTTCATTTGTACATATCCTAGTACAGATAGTGGATAGGTAGGATAATGTCTTCGGTGAAAAAAGCATCAGTCTTGTGAGGGTTTTGTGGTAACATGGTCAGATTCAGGAAGGTACTTGGGAACAAGAGAATTAAATGAGAGAGCTGTGTCCAAAACTCTTTCAGACAAGAAATGATTTTATACTTTCTGGAGTTGAAAAGGACAATGGTGGGGAGAATGTAGTACCACTAGTTTCTTTTATGTAACCCTTACTTGATGATATTGATGGTTTTAAATTTAAGGGTGTTGAATGGGAGAGTCGGGAGAACATGGAATGATGTTTTTAGGTAAAGGGGAAGTCGCACGGGAGGCTTGGTTTGTCTAAAACATGCGGCCAAACTATGCGTAGTGGGACTTAGAGGCAGTGGCTTCCGCACTTTCGGCCCCTAGTTTGTCTAAATATATGTCCAAACCATGAGGGAAGGGTGGTTGAGGCAGTAGCTAATGCACGGTTAGCGCATTGTTTGTAAAACTATTCGGACTAACTATTTGGGCACTTAATTTAGATCCTTAAATTGTGGATCTAACGTATTTTCACCAATAAATGTCACGTTTAAGCTTATAAGCATCCCTAAATCAGGATTTTGGTTCTCCCAAGGTCAAGGAAGGCTCTCCCATCATTCCAGAGGCGATCGTAAGGCTTCTCTTGACAGATCAAAGCTGGATTCTTGAGGTATGTGATTGTTCTTGATCGGTTTATTCGATCGACTTAGATATACTTCTCATCTTCACCTAATTTCATAGATCTACGCCCGTTTTTGGTAGATATAAGTGTGTGGATTCCATACATATTGATTTTTGGCCTTGGTTGTGTTAGGAGAAGTGATCTATGGAGGATCCTTGGTGAATCGACCCTAGTTTCTTGAGCGTTCTTCAGCCGTTGGTTGGTTTCGCCTAACTTGTTGAGGTAGGTGGCTTCACTCTCAATTACTCATTCTTAGAACATGAAGGATTAGTTCAAATTGATTAAATATCGTGGTTTTAATTTTAAAATTATTGTTCCAGGCAAGTTATAAATCTTCGTTAGTGATGATTTATGGGTTTTGCTGGAATTGTGGGAATTGAAAGAATGGTTTGTGCAAAGTGTTTTGGTTTTGTGATTTTAAAATGGTGAATTTAAAATATGGCATTGATGGATTTGGAAAATGATATGTGGGAAAATGGTTTTCAATAAAAGTATTTTTTTATTGAAATGGTTTTGGCATGGCTGGAATGATGTGGTTTTTGGGCGTACTGGGTGTGTACGTTCATATTGCATTTATGAGGCTTGATTGAAATATGACCCTGTTATCGGTGCCAAAATTGGAATGGAATATGTGGAATAATTAACTGGTGATGACTTTGTAGATCAAAGAGAGACCTCTCATGAGTTTGGAACTATCATAACGACGCATGCATTGTTGATTTCACGGGTTGTGAAATGGTTAGTTTTGTGGATTTGTGAAATGGAATGAATGTTCCAAAATGGAAATGTGAATTTGATTGGAATCTTTTCTTGGTTTATTTTCTTGAGAAAGATTTTTTTTGTTGGAAAATGGTTTTAACATGTAACTTGTCATATTGTGAACTGTTTCGGAATTGTTTTATATAAATTGTTTTATATAAATGTGAAAACATGTTTTATCGTAGAGGCATGGGTTGGGATGTCATCGGGGAAAACTTACTGAGTTTTATTACACACCCCCTACTTTGGAAAGATGGTGATTTTGCAGATGTCATATACAGAGATGTTGGAAAAGGTGAAGTTTCACATTTTTATAGCACCACATCGTGATACTTGGGCTGGTTCGTGATGTTGGAGCTGGGAGTTGGTGGAGCATGGAGTTGGGTTGTCTTCTTGTAGTCTTTTAGTTTGTCTTTCAGTTGTTTACTCTGAGATAGTGTTGGTTTCCGCTGTAGTATTTTTAGTTGGGTTATGATAAAACAAATGGTTGAGTTATGTTAGATTTTTTCATACATAATTTAGTTGATTAGTTTGGTTATGGTTGTTGGTTCTGTTTTATGTTTTTAAAAATGGAAAATCATCCCCCACTTGTTTTCAAACCCTCCGGAATTTATTTCCAGCATTTGGCACATTGGGGATGTTTCTTAAAGCCATGTAATGACTTGTTGTATTCTTAAGCCCATAAGGATAAGGGGGTCATTACAATGTTTGTGCTTTCAAAAAAGGGAGATATTTTGTAGTCAATACGGTTTCCTTTTGTCATTTTCCTTCCTCGGTGTTTTAAAATCACAAACACCTTATCTAAAGTATTATTCACATTCTTTCTTTAAGTATTATTTTATTAATGAAATGTTCCCTTATGTAAGAAATGTTTTATCATTACATTGGTTTTCCATATCTTATACAATGTATTATAAAGACAATTATTACATTTTTTATAATTCAGATCCTTATGAAATAATGTGGAATAATTGTGTTCCTTAATCTAACAAGTATTAATATTTTTATACTCCTAATTTTGTGACATTCAATCTCTAAATTCTCTGAAACATAGACTCTGAATTCTATAAAATTTAAACTCTGAGTTCTCCAAAATTCATATTCAAAATTATCTAAAATTCAGACTTTCAATTATGTTGAATTTAGACTATGAATTCCTAATAATTCAATCTTTGGATTCCTCAAAAATCATACTATGAATTTATCATAATTTAGACTTTGAATTCATCTGAAATGATACTCCAAAAACAATAGAATTCAAATTCCAAATTATTTATAAAATTTAATTATTATATCCATGTTTCGAAAATCCTATTGTTTATATGTTTAAGCATCACATCATATTTTTCAATTGATTTTGGAAATCCATATTTAGTTAAGCTACTTTATTTTCACTACACATATTTTTATTATGAAATTATGTCATACAATTTGTTTCTAACTAACCGTTGTTTGTGGGACACATGTTTAGTTCGCTATGAAATTCAAGGAAATACATGACTGTTGGATGAGGGAGCTGAGCATTGACATTTTGACTATAAATAAGTGTTCATTTGAACATGGCCATTTTCAAAATAGATATTACATGATGTGATGTTGTGAATTGATATCAAGAGAGAAACTCATATTCGTTGTGCATTTAACGGATATCGTTTTCAAATGTGAATGACATGCTCAGCTGGCTTTGTGCGACTCTAATTATTTCTAAGTACAATTGAGGACTTCCAAGGATAGTAAGATAATGGTGATGGCAATCTTAATGTTTAAGGGGTCTTGGTGATATCCATATAGAGTATTCTATTACTATAGAGGTCTTACCCGGGTGTCGGTAAGACATACTTCCTTGAATGTATAAATCAAGGAACCTTTATCGAAGGTTTTTGGATAACATACTCTTTGGTTTAAAATATTTCCAACTTATTACTTCTTCTTGATTCAAGTCTTATTTCTAATATATTTTTAGAAATGAATTAATTCTAAATTTTTTATAATTTCTTGTAATTTTATATTATCTAATAAATAACATTCTATAGGTTTTATGGTTGAATTATTGTATGAGAAATTTTGTCATAAGTTTCTTTATCATATCCTTGTTTCATTTACCCTATAAAATATTTTTTCATAATTAAGAACCATTGTGGATTTTTGAATTTACCTTCTTTGACATTCTTAAACATAGTTTTCCTTATGGTTAAATATCAATGTTTTTGAACATAAAATTCACCCAACTCCTTTAATTGAGAAGCTAAATATTCTATTTTGATTCTACAATTGGTATCATTGGATGGTCTCTAAAATACATATACTCACATACAAGTTTTCTTGGTCATGTTTTTTTTGTTCTAAATTTTATTGAATAACTTTTCTTATTTAGGGTTTTCTTATAAATATTTATCATTGTTTAAAAACTATTACAACTAAAAGTTTTTGTAGATATGTATTTTCATATAGAATGGTAGGTATAAATATTTTTTTCACTGAAACCCATAACCCGACCAGAAAACCAATTTTTGATGGTAATGGTTATGGGTACTAGAAATATTGAATGAAGAGATTTTTCATTCAAACAAGAGTAGACACTTTTTAATGCTCACTAGAGACTACAAAATTATATTCAATGTAGTTATGACATTCATTAATCAAGAAAAATAATAATATCCTCAAAATTACATGGTACCCAATACATTGTTGTGTTCGATAACCAGAAAAACATAATGTCAATTATATTCTTATAAAGATACCAACTACATTTGGAAGAAACCGGATGTTACACATTTTGGGACATTTATTGTGATATAAAATAGAAGTGATATTTTCAGATTTTTATATCATGGATTCTTATTTCCTTACAGGAAACCTGTTTGAAATGTACAAATATGATTTATGAAAATTGTAAATTGTCATGAATATATTGGAGGGAATGGTATTGATGATGAGGTGCTTGTTGATAAGATAAATTATATCATTCCCAATGAGTGGGAATCAAAACAAAAATCAATTAATGAAAACATAAAAATATAACACATCACTCGTGATGTGTTATTAGGAAATATTCTTCATCATAGAACCAGAATTAAGAGAGATTATTATTTAAATAAATTAAATTGGAGTGTTACTTCAACTACTACATCTAAATCCAAGACCCTAGGTAGGGTAACTAAATATAATGCTATGAAAGATGTTTCTTAACAATATATAGTGAATGTGATAAATATTATAATGAATTAGACACTTTTTATCTAAGGATGAATAAGCGTGTAGGAATGAATGATATTCAATACAGATATAAGAAGAAAGATAGAATGAACAATAAAAATTTAGATTTAACATGTTATGATTTCAAAATTTTTGGACATATCATATCTGATTTTCCTATGCTTAAAAGAAAAGACATGAAGGAGAATCATTCGAAAAGAGATAAAAATTGTATTACAAGACCAAGGATAAGAATATTTTGAATGAAAATTTTACCTAGAGTGATAGTTTTTCTGATTCATCAGATTAATATTCAGATTAATAATATTTTGGTAAGAAAAATATTAGTCCTATAACCATAGTACCCATTGAAATTAATTGTCTTATGGATAAGGTACACAATGATGAATACTTTACAAATATTTCTTTAAATTCTAATTTTCTACATGAAGAATATTAAGAATCATTAGATGATGTATCATTTTCATTAGAAGATAATACCTTACCTTCATTTGATGAAGTTTATAGACATACTAAACTAAATAAAAATGAAAATTTGAAGATAAAAAAGTTAGAGAAAGGAAATTCCAGAATTTATGTTTCAAAAAAAAGTATCATATGTTTTATAGGATCTGAATCCGAAAATATTTTATTTTGATAGTGTTTTCAAAAAACATAATGGAATTCAATTCTAAGAATCGTAAACATTATAATGATATTAAAATTGTTATTTCTTAGAAAAATAATTTAAAGAATAACCCATTTCCTAAATATAATATCTTTGAGGATAGTAATTTAGTCATCAAACTAAAATCTAAAATAATTTCTTTAAATAAACATTTATCAAATTTTACATTCATTATAAAATAATTTGATAAAATATATTCACAACTTTATCCTATTGTGAATAGATATGGATTAGTTTATACTCATTCTGCACCAGTTTTTAGTAATAATTATTTTTCTCACAAAATAAATACCTTTTTTATCAAATGTAAATGTGGTGGATATTTTGAGAAAGATATTATTTAAATAATACCCTATATTATGGTTTCCAAAAATCTTACTCGTATATGAAAATTTGGATTCCTCGGATTTTACTTTTCAAAATTTCTGGATCCAAGAATGTTTGGATTCCGAAAGGCTAAATATTTTATTTTAGATAAAATAAAAAATATATGAACAATAACATGTGGAACATGAATAGTCGATGTTCCAGGAATATGACTAAAAATATTAACATATTTTTAAATATTATTCAGATGATAGTAGAAAAATTAACATTTATAGATAATGATCACGTTTTAAAAAAACCTCATTAGTTTAATCCAGTTATTTGAATAACGTAAATTGTAAATTTAAGGAATGATAAATGCTTAGTACACAATTCCATGGAAGAGTTTATTCTTTTTTCCCATAGTCATTAAAATATTTATACACTAAACATAGAAGTCCTTAGTATCAAAGAAAAACCTTTCCATAGTGCAATGGAAGATCAATATTTCTTATAGAATAGATAACTAGGGAACTCTAACCACAGGAACATATAAAAACTCTAGAATAATAGACTTATTAATGATCTACTAAATAATATATTTGATTCTTAAAAAAAATTTCCTTGTCAATATAGAATAAAACATAAATCATATTTTTAATTTTTCAAATATATATAGATGATATTATATTAGATTCAACTCATAATGCTTTAACTGATTTTTTTCAAATCTCATGAATGCTGATTTTGATATGAGTTAACAGATGTGTTAACATTTTTCCTATGTTTTCATACATCACCAAAACCAAATGAAACATATATATCAAAACATAAGTATATTTTTTTCTTAAAAAAATATGGATTTAAAAACACTAACAGTATAAAAACCCTAATCGGTACCACACATTCCTTTGATCTTGATTAAGCTGGGAAATGAGTAGATCAATCATCTTTTAGAGGTGTGAAAAGAAGTTTATTATACTCTACACCTTTTCGTCCAAATATAATGTATTCAGTATTATTATCTCAAGGATATTAATCTAATCCAATATAATCCCATTTATATATATTGTAAATAATTTTTCTCTATTTTTAGGGAACCATGGAATTCAGACATTTTTATTTATATTTAAATGAGTTTGTTTTAAAAAATTACTAGGTTGATAATATCTTTGGATATTAAATGGATATAAAATGTACATCTAGAAATTGTCATATTTAGCAGATTATTTAGTTTGTTGGTCAATCAAGAAGAAACACTCAATAACACATTCAGCTGCTAAAGCTAAATATGTAGAATCTAGAAGTTGTTGTGGTCGAGTTTTGCGGATGAAATATAGACTCACAGATTATGGCATTATTATTTCCAAAACACATATATTTTTTAATATCAAAAGATCCATTGACCTATGAAAAAAACCCCACACATAACTCTCGTGCAAAACACAAATACATTAGGCATATCATTCTTAGGGGTCACAAACCCTCTTTTTTACTTAATTGGTAATTTAAATTGTTCAACATTATTAAACATAGTTTTTATTAATCATAAAAATGAATGTTTTTAAACATACAATTCACCCCTATTATAGTTGAGAATCTACATATAATATTTTGATCTTACATCACATTTATGCATGTACATGTTACAAAAATAAAGTGTGAACCTAAATAGCATTCTAATGCCCTGGGGGAAATGTTTTAGACCCATGAGATATCATATAAGGTGTAATATATTTTTCCCTAATCACATTATTTTATAATTAATATCATTTTTCATTTTTAAATTCATGTGATTTAATTGTTAATATTGTTTTTAAATTTCTATTTTTCCATTATCTTATCATGTTATATCATTCTTCATTTTTCATGTTTATCATTCTATCAACTTTTATATCCCACTAAAATACTAATTGTATAACATATTACACCTTATTCATGTTATTCATTTTTATTACCTTACTAGGATTAATATCTATCCCCTTTCTTATAAATTCCCTATGTTCTTCCCTATAGTTTTAAGAATGATGTATGATTATAAGGATGTTAAATAACGTTACAGAAATTTAAATATATTTCTGGTTTTGTGTTGTTATGTAATTTACATAATCAACCAAAGACATGAAAATTATTTATCATATGGGTTTTATTATGTGTAGTATTATGCAACAGATGAATAAATTATGTGTAATAAATACAATGGTTTTCATGTAGAAAATTTATTGTACAATCTTATATAACAACGGTGTATCCATTATTCTTATATTATTTTTTGTTATTGGCAAACCAACTAATCATGAATACAAATAATGGTGTTAATTTTGTTTATAAAATTGAATGTGAATAATTTTTTTTGAAATAGTGTAGAGAATGGTCAATGTTGTAATCATTAATCTACTTTAATGAAATTATGTTTTTGTGATCTAAATGGTTACATCAATGAAGATAATTGGCTGTCTACTAATAAATATTGTCAATTTCATTAAATATGTATCGAAGATATTTAGTACTACAGAACAAAAATATCCGATGATAGATATAAAATTTTCACCAGTAATATTTACATTGATGATGTGGGACATTATCTATATATTTAACTATGTGTGATATAAATAGAAAAAAAATACTAAAATATATTTTTCCATAAATAGCGATAAATATAAGACAAAATTCAATAGATCGAGCTACTCATGTATTGTGATTTCTCATGTCAATACTATATTGGGAATGCAATTTAGGCATCTGAGGCATTGTGTAGGAATGTTCATTGATATTTTACACAATTGGGTATTAAAATATATCTTATATTAGTAGTCCTAGAAAATATGATTACATGAACAATTGTGTAAGGGTTTATATTACTCATTTTCAAAATATCAAAAAAAACATTATTTCAAGGGATAAATTGATCTCAATAAAATTATGAGAACATTCAGAATAAAATTACTATTGTGAATAAAGATAAATTAAAAGACATCATCTGTGAAGATAGAGCATAGAAATTTTGATAAACATTATGTTTTACAAATATAAATTTGATGACAGGGGAATTATTGGATTATGATCATAACTAAAATTTCTATATGCACCACGATAGCAAAATGGTGTAAAAGGATTTTAGAGAACATTTTTGTTAGATAATGTGATCTCAAAAATTGAAGATTATGCGTCCAGATGTTTTTTTGAAAACAAGTGGAATCAATGAGACAAAATAGTATAAGTGTCCTAAAAGCTCTACTAATTCCTATAAAAAAATGGGATGAAATTATAATGGGCATTTTTTACAATAAAACCAAATATTATGATAAATTATGATGAAATATGGGTTATCCTTGATATATTAAACAATTTTATACATTTACATTATATTAGTGAAAATTTACATATTCTTCACCATTTATGGATATATATTAATGATTTTTTAGGCCATTATAATTCCCCTCTTTCAAGTGTGTCTTATCAATATTTTATTTTTATATACATATTCATGGAAACTGGTCAGAAGGATTTGGACACATAACATCATTTGAGAACCTCCTACAATCATTAAAATAGAGGTCTTTCAAAAATTATTATTTATTAAATGCAATACATGTTTATGTGATTTAAACATTACTATTATGGTATAATGGATCAGTGTTTATATTTTTTATTTTCTTTTTAATAAAATAGTTTACATCCATGTATTCAAATGAACCACTAAGAAGAATTATATAGTAAGATATTTTTCACTCAAACTTGTTAGAATGATTTTGGAGAGAAGAAACTCATATGATTATAACATTTGGAAGATAAAAGATATATAGAACCAATTTTTGATCATAGCATGGACCTTAATGTCAGAAAAAGTTACACATTGATAATCAGAAGAATGATTAGAAATTCGAAGTGGGATATTATTTTTTCACATAGTACCTTTATGTAAGGGTTTTGATTGGTTCAGTAAGAATGGTTAACTCCACTCCAACTATATAGAACCATATAATTACTTAATAGGATTATATTTCTTACCTATCCTTTTTCAATACAAAAAAATATCTCAATAGTACATGATGTGTTCCATATATCATTATTAAATAAGTAAATTCAAGGAACAATATATGTTCCCACCTATGATGAAATATTATTATTACCTGATCTATCATACTATAAGGAAACCATAATGATTTTTAGTACTATTTTCAAATTATTTAATAACCATGTGAAATTTATGTTAAAATTACATTATTGTAAAAATAAATAATAGGAAGTAACATTAGAACCATTGGTTATTATGAAGATGAAATACCCTCATCTGTTTAGTTATTAATGTCCATCAATTTTCAAGGATGGAATTTTCATAGGAGTATGTAATTTAACACACCAATAATTTATGATACATTTCATTTACAATAAATTTAATTTATTTGATCTCCTTCGATGCATGAAACACCAAGATTAAATAAAATGTGATCCTCTATAGAAATATTATTTAAACATGTACATAACAACCTAAACATTATATTATCATATATAAAAAGAATAAAATCACTTATAATAAAGAAATATTTAAAACATTAATTTTTATATATTAATTGAAATAATTTTTTTAATTAGTCAGAAGAAAAAAAAGTGATTCATGAATATAAGATTATTTTTTAGAAAAGTATTTTTAGGGGCACGTCTCACAATGTATATACAATTAAAAATTAATTTATATAACTATGTGGAAATTTTATTTGATAAAGAGGGATTCATTTTTAAAATAAACAGATAAATATTAAATTAGGGTTAATTAATGTGATTTTTAAAAAATGCTTCATTTTTTGAGGGATAGTGAATAATAATAAATTTTAAATAAAAACTAAATTTTTTGAAATTTTTTTTATAAAAATTTATAAAATTTATTTTCGTAAAATTGTTATTTATTTAAATATGATTATTTTAATCCATTTTATTAAATTTGAATAATTTTGATATGATATTTTTATGAAAACATTATTACCCTTTTAACGTTGTCTCTTTAAAACATGCTTTATCATACTATATGTAAGAGTAATTTTATATTAAATATCTCCACTTATATGAATGGAATTAGCAAAAATTGATTCCATATTAGGATTTAGATTAATATAAATTATATAATAATGTTATCTTAATTTTTTACATAATGAATACTAAAGATAGAAAACATTATTGGACGTGTTTAAGGAAAAAATATTGTTTACCTATGGGTTAATGTGACATGAACACATTAAAAATATATTTTAAAGACATATTTTGTCCATATCATGATTAATTTTCATGAATACTCCATATGGACCCTTTTTTGTGCAAAATGTGAGTACAACCATTTCCATTAAAAATATTCAATTGTGACACTAGCATCACAAATAAAAGACCACCCCTCTAATCTCTTCTTCAAACCATTACACCCGTTTTTTAGAGAATCCATATGAAAATGAAATCCTATGTGACATAAACTCATCCTATACATCTTTTTTTTATAAATCCGCAATTATATAGATTTTTAAGAAAACCTAATATGGTTCCCAAATAAGGGATTACATTATTCTATGAGATTTTTATTTTATTTCATCATACATATCTGTAAATTATTTTGATAACATACTTCTATAATAGCTTTATTATATTAATTATACATAATTTTTTTATTAACGGAATTACCTACAACATTACCCACTTAGATCAAAAGGGTTACAAAATCATCATTTCTATGTATAGAGGACTACAAATTCAGGGAACATGTCATTTTCATTTCCATTATAACCTTTCATGATTGGTCCATAGACGTACACATGTCTGATACTTGTTTGTTGGTCCACTGAGGTCTACATGGCTCTGTCGGTCTACTATAGTCCATACGGTTACTAGTCAACATGGCCACTGAGGTCCACGCGGCTGCACATATTTCGACCCACTGAGGTCCACCCACCTACTACTTATTTGTCTGCTTGATCATAGGAGAACCTATCCCCCATGCCATATGTTGAAATTAATATTCTATCAAATTATCCGTAATGAATTACAAATGATATGGCTCATTGGGAGGGTTCCAATGCCACATACAGTTTGTTGATTGGATTCCCAATTCATAATATACAAGCATCATTGTAAAAAGGGACTGGTTGGAATTGATTCCGATCCAACAAGGCCATATGTTTTCTTCAATAAAAAATCACGTAGATTATCTTAGAATGGATGCCTTGTAAAAAGAGTCACAACACCACTGACAACGTGTCAATGAGATTACCAGTTTGGGAGATACACGTGCTTTACTGTAAAAGGGGATGGTTGGGTCTAGGTTCAGCCTACTAGGGTGGGTCTGACCAGAGGGGTGTGAACTGTGTGCTTTCTTATCCACCATGGGTGGCCTGAATTTTTCACATGGCCAGGACGTAGTCGGATGCTACATCCATCCCCCCCCATTGTGCCATGTGGTTCGTCACAAGTCCTCCCATCCTCCACGGTCAAGAGATCATACCCCTACCATGTTCCACATTGCACACAGGCTCCAAGGCATCCTAGTAGATTAATCAATCCACATCACATAAAGGATGAGTCCGTGGGGTAAATTGGTCAATTCACCACCTGCGAGGCTTTGTGGGTATCCCACGCCGCGGCCACGGTGGTCATGGAATCTATCGTTCAACTGGTAATCCCAAATGCAGACCACATTCTCCATGCGGAACTATTTGCAACCGCACCTCCATGCCACCATGGAACACCACCTCCCTCCCTCGTGGATACTGCTGGCACTGACATGACAACGATTTCTCTTACGGGCCACCATAGTTGCACTATTGGTCCATTTCTCGATCTGTCTCCACCTACGGGATAATGAGGCTTCCACCTTCACTATAATGAAAAGTAAATTACAAGGATTCCAATTTTAGAATTCTTCCACAATAAACGAAAAAGGTGGAGTTGGGTCAAATGTTGTTTGTGTCGGCCCACGCCCTCTGCATTATAGGGTTAATGCTGAGAAGGCTTGGGATTAAAATTTTATCAACAATAATATTAATTCTGAATAAAAAAAAATAAGGACACGCTACGATAAGAAAGCACAATCCATATATTAACCTATTATGAGGAAAATCCATATTCATTTTTTAGAATAAGAAAGGGGGAAATCATGTATCAAAAGGAATCCCCAAAATTGCTTAATGTTCATTGTCATTGTGTTATGTACCCAAGTGTTCAATGGTTCGATGTCATTTCCACCTTCCCAACATCATTAATTTAGGTACTATATAGTCGATGATGTTTCTCTGGAATTCATCAATATTCATTAGAGACGAATCTCACCAGAGGTTCTTCAGAGAATTTCTCACGGTTTAATTCATTCGGATCGCCAATGCATTCTTTTAATAAAACGATAAATGTCACCACATTTCTATTAAACTACAATTTTATGTCGTTACATTATTTCATTTATGAATTAACGATGCAATCACTCTAACAAAACAATCCATTGGGGATCCTCATTTAATTTTCCTTGTCGTCACCTCTTTGTGGTACCACTACACTACTGTCTGCCACATAACAATGAGAGAAATAAAATAATACATTTTTTGTGTTATATAATTATTTTCAAAATAGTCTAAAAATTACCTTTTCTATCCAAAACAATTCAATCGATGTTCATGAATTTTTAGGAAAATCCTGACATTAAAATATCAAATTTTTCCTCAAATTTTTTATCTAGGTTTTGGTTCAGAATATAGAAAAAGATTCTCACTCGTTTAATGAACATACCTTAAAAAAGATCAAAATTCAATTATGGGATCCCCAAGAATTATAATCTCATTCCATCAAAGCGAATAGCATCTAAATAATTGCATATAATATAAAAAAATTACATTGAAATTAGGGGACAATAAATTCCCCCCCACCCTTACAATTTACATCCCTGAAAACCTAAACAAAGGATAAAAAAATGGGGGTATTGACCACTAATATAAGGACCCGACATTGAACATTACATAATATTTAATTAAATGAATATTTCACATTGAGGATCTTTTCAGGTTTATAGTTTTAAATAATTAGGCCATAACTATTACATTACAACTTGAATATTACAAGAAGACACTACTACTCAGTATCCATTTTTTCATAAAATAAAAACTCTTAAAAATAAACAAGTCTAGTTCCATGTTTTAGATAGCATGAATTTTCCATGATCCCTTCCATGACCCTATTCATCATTAATTCCATTGGAAAACATTTAAAATAAACTTGGGATAGGCATAAAATACTCAGTAAGGGTTATCAAATAATGAAGGAAAACATTAGCCTGTCAATGAATAAAAATCAACGAAACCTTACTTATCAATCATAACATAACTTTTGAAACCATGAGAGTTATGAATGACACACACAAATCCTAAATCATAAAGGTTAATTATGGAATCCATATCAAACATGCATTGTAGCTATTGTAGCTACATAGGGAGTTACACTTGGAATACCCATCACGATATATTCCCTAAATCTCTTAGGATAAACATCATGTTTACCTTCGTCACGTTACCCAATGCATTAGAGTTCTATCTTGGGCTCACCCGCCCTAGGTTTATCACGGAACCGCCCATATACGAAAACTATTCCCAATAACCATTACATAATCATAACATATAACACATGTATAATGGAAATGTAACATTTCCACATTTTAGTATATCAAATCATGATATTGAGATAAACAATGTTTTATCAAATAATTTTCAAAAAAATTTGGAAAGTGATTTTTGAATCAAAGTGTCTCATACCACTTTGAAGATTTTAAAAGAATTATATTTTGAAAACGTTAATTTCCATATAAATAAATCCTATAACCTATTTTGAAAGCATGGAAATTTATGAGAAATATTTAGAAGGATAAATCCTTAATACATTTAAAATGATATTTTAGTTAATGAGTTTTTTAACAAAAAGAGATATTATTGAATAAAAATAATTGAATAAGAAATTTTAATCAAAACTTTATAATATCATGAGAATTAATGGATTCATGATATAATATTTTAGAGGATAGTATATACATCATATAAGATTGCATTGGTGCATAACAACAATGAAGTCTCAATGGAAATGTAAATTGATATAAAATCCCTTATAAAGATGGTATCCTTAAAATAAAGATAAATCAATCACATAATTATGTGTGAAAAATATAAATACACCAAATATAAGTGGATATAAAGTGTAACAAAATCATATATCATTCCAACATATTCATAGGAATAATAATTAATAATGTACAAGTTGAACCTGAAGAATTGAAATTGGGTTAAGAGATTCCCTTGTAAAAATTCGACAGCCTAACGGCGTCACTTTAAAATTCCTAAAATGAATTGATGAGATAAAAAAGGGGTATATCATCACTTGGACATAAATTTTACATCAATGTGGATATATAATAACATATCCCAACATAATAAGATTTAAATTAAAAGACATAACAAAACAAAGTCTTTTAAAAAGAGGGGGGTGAAAGGTTCCTTTACCGATTTGGCATCTTACCAAACATATGACACATGAAAGAAGGATCATACAATGAAGATGTAAATAATCATAAATGCAATTATGTTACACAAATAGTACAATCATGGTAAATACATACACCACACAAAAGTAAATAGTGGCAAATATTGCATGAATATCACAAGAATAAAAATTGAGACGAAACCCTTTACCACGTTGTAATCAACTGAGTTGTATGACCAAAAGTTAATAAACACCAAATTATTCAAATAATAAAATCAATATAAATATAATAATGATAATATATCAATTGGTAGTACACAATACACCACATTCAATATATTAGTGGCGATCGATGGAAATCTCATAGAATTGAAATTGAGATAAGAAAATCCATTACAAAAATTCGGTAGCCTAACGGTGCCACATTACTATTATTAAAATGACATGATGAGAGTAATAGGGGGTCTCTCATCTTATTTAAATAGAAATTACATTTTTTTTAATATAAAATAACATCGTCTAAAATAAGAACATGGAGCATAAACGAAATGACATAAAAGATAGAGGTCAGATCCCTTACCTTGTGTCCGACTTGACTTGATCGTTCTTTAATCTCCTGAATAATATAATAATGTTAATTTCATATAACATAGGAACCTTCTTCAAGTTTATTATTCCTTTTATATCACTTAATCCTTTGTTATAAACATTGTGTAATCATTTATGTTAATAACATTTGTTTTGTCGTTATTTGGTACATGAGTCAAAAATGGACTTCTTATAATTACATGTTGTTCATGTTGTCCATGGTTCATTATATCCAGAATTATATTAATGATTTAGATATCATATATATCATATATATCCATTATATACATGTATTTATAATATTACATAACATTTATAGGTAATAAATGAAATGCACCATTCATGGAGACGGTAAGTCGTACGTACACATGAACGCTACTTTCATTTCTATTATTTATTTTAATGAAATTAAAAAATAATTATACATAGGTATATTATAATTTCAGTTAAATATAATATATAATATCACTAAATATATCCCTTATACATCTCACATAAGTAATTAATGGGTCACATCACTTTAAGGGGTGGTAGTATGCACTTTCTCAAAGGAGATTATATTTTTTACCCACAATAGAAACCATAAAGGCGTTCTATAAATGGAAAATACAGAAGAATAAAGAAAAAATAAAAATAATATATATCATATATAAAGACAGTTTCATCATAATGGAAACCATGAGAGGCGGTTGGAGATATTTGAACAATCATCTTTTCGTGAGATGTTAGTTTTCCTTCCACAGAAACAATATGTTCTTCATCCATTATATGGAGGTGTGTGTAAGTGTAGTTAGAATACATCTCATAACAACATCCTAGTACATTGAGGATACTGGAATTTTTATAAAATAGACGAATAAAATATCTTAGGGGTTGGAGAACTAAAAAAACAAATTAAGAGAAACTGTTAACATTAATTTGGGTAACTCCCTTTGGTTTGAGACAAATAAATTCTTGAAGTGCCTTAAGCCAATGGTAAGGCTTCTAGAGGGAGGATATGGATGTAGGGAGATTAATTGGTTAGAGGTTGGAAGATCCATATGGCTTGAGACATGTGAGTAGATGGATAGAAATGGTCTCCTTTTATAAGGGAGAGGATGGGATCTTTAGGAAAGCGTGAAAATGTTATTTTGTTATATAATGATATTCAGTTTCAAAAAGTCCAAAAATAATTAAAGATAAAGGTAATATGACTCATGTTCTAAATAAAATAATCCAATCTGAATTGGACACGTTTTTTAAAATATTTTCATCAGTATAATCTTATTTATTTGACTCAGTTATTAATGATGTAAACACTGCATCATTATTGTGTCATAAATAATTTATATTATATGATCTCTAAAAATTATTAAAAAAATACTATCATGTAGGAAATAATTTTATATTTTTAAATAATATTCATAGTTGAAAATACGACTTATATATCACCATATAAAAATTAATTTATTAAAAGATATTTTCTTTTGTCATTATTGCCTTTACATTAAGTTAATTAATCTAAATTGTCATTATCACTCCCATGTGGCTCAATGGATTCAAAAAATCGACCCAAAGATGTCCATGGTAATTAATGACTCAAAAAAATATGTTTTGGACAAGTGTTAAGGTAATTTGAAATTATTATAATATTCTTTTAACCTTGAATTATCCTATTTACCTTTAACCGCGGTAAATAAAAGTCAAAAGTTACTATTCCCAAAAAATTATTTTCATATTATTGAAGCAAATTTTACTTATATATGACAACCATGTTTGTCAGATTTTTTATATTCAATTCAAAGAAGTGGTAAATTTTCATTTAAATGAAAAAATTCAGTTTTTTAACTACCACTAAGTGGTTTCACTATTCATCAAAAATTGATGTTTTTCAGAAAATACCAAAAATTCATCCTAAGATATATTTGGTATTATGAATTCAAAAATTATGTCTATTATAAATAATTAAAAACATATAAGTGACATTAATTAACTTTAAAATTAATTACCGTTATCAAAATAAATAGTGTGTTTTTACGAAACAATAACTATCAAATGATTGGTACTTGTTTATGATCAATTTCAAATTGAAATTAATTCCAATAACCCACATTGGATTAAATGGTAAAAATATATTTTAATTTCACATTAAAACAAATTAAAATGATAATATAACCATATAAAAAATAATATTAAAAGGCACTTTTGAATTAAAATACAATATTTTCACTATTCATTAAAAATGAACTTTATCAGAAAAATTCCAAAAATTTACACAAAGTAAAATTTTATGTCCCCATTCTAAATAAGGATTTTATTTGTTCATATATAATGTATTAAAGTTACAAAAACTATATTTAAAAAGGGTTCACCATTAAAAGCTGATAAATCAGCCTTTTAATATAAATTGTGCTTAAAATTAGACTCATTCCTATTATAAGCCTCTAACTTTTATTGGAAAAATGTAAATACATTTAACAAAAATTTATAATCATATTGTTGTTAATTTCTTTCATTCCCACCAATAAAACGTCTATGATTTAACTACCATTTAAAATAATAATATATTATTAGTGTGCAATGTAAGATTTCAAAAAAACATGTTTTTTCGTATCGGGTACGCTCTCAAACATAGCAACACTTTTAAAGTAAAATTAATATTTTATTAAAAAACTAATAAATATGAAAACATTATAATCTTTATTTACCTGCTATGTTACATCCTTCACCCTTTTGGGAATTGCGTCCTCATAATGTTAAAATTTGGGCTCAGAAACTTTATTGAAAGTCCCATATTGGAATAAAGAGTCAGTAAAACTATCACCTTAAAAGAATGAAAGCGAAGTACAGTGGTCACCCAAGATAACCCATACTAAAATTCCATGAAAACATGGATATGGAGGAGAAAAAAGGGGTCAAGTTCTGATAGAGAGTGATAGGAAACATGATTAGGTGAATGTTAACCAAAAGAAAATCCCAAAAATATGATATGTGTAAATGGTCTTTGATTACCCAGTAGGAAACGTCAACCAACAACGTTTTTTTATACATTCCATTTAATAATTTTGAGGAATTAATCTTCTACATAGAATAAAAACATAATGAAATATACTTACCTTCAAGTAGACTTTCATCTTTTAATAATTTTCTACCAAAAATAATCATTTCTCTATGATGAGAATTCATAAAGACTTGGTCACATCAAAAGCACAAGAATCATCTTATAGAGAATCACATTACCCACAAAAGGAGAACTATCTATTTACCTTGTATTTTGACATTAACTAAATCCAAAATTGTTAGTAAAAGATCACATAATCACCAAAAGGATAATCCTTTATAAAAAGAAATACTACTCTTAATCTCCAAAATTCAACAAAAAGAACCCATGGTTCAAGAAAGACCATTAAATAAATAGTTATCCTTAAAATTATTCAATGTAATACAAACTAATATTGAAACCCAAGTCTCTGAAGGATTTAATCACAAAGTCTACCAAGGTAAATCTCAACATTTACCTCCAAATAAAATCAGTTACTCTTAAAGCCTCATACTGAAAAGTAATTAACCTAATCACATATCCTCTATGATAGTATAATCATTTCCATAGGTAACCCAAAATCAACTTATTCCTGATTCATAAGATCATATAACTAAAAATAATTAGTCATACTAACCAGGTACTTCACGTAGACCAATGGTAGGCGATAAATACCAGTCGCACTTTGGTTGTGGGTTCGATTCCCTCAGCATCGTCTCATGGGACAGGTTGTCAAATGGTATGCGTGTTGTCCCTTTTCAAAAACTACATAATTTTATAACATTCCCAAAAAGAGAAAAATTCATCAAAAATAACCATAAAATATTTTAACCACAAAGGTCATCTAGTAACTTTCATTTTGCATACCAAAATGTATTAACCAGTAATTCCCACAAATACAAGCATCATATAAACCCAAATGGTTCTTTATAACTAAATCCAAAAAAGAGAAGACAATTATTCCTTGAATAAAATTTTAATATATCAAACATCAGGGCTACACATACTATAAAAACAATTCTAATGTAATCACATCATCATAAGAGCCTTAATACATTTATGTATATCACCATCCTAAATTCAACCATAACTCTTGGATCCCTTATATGTTGACTTCTTACTCATTCAACATTCTTCAAGATCCATTAACCATTAATTTATAACATATTCTAAAATACATCATTCCTACAAACATACTCATGAATCATATCCTATGATTTCAATAATAGGAAAACATATGTTGAGAAATAATCCATACCATTCATTGGTCATTTTCAGTTTCTTCATCCTTAATCGGAATGGAATTAGGTATTGGGCGACGAATATTTGTATGATCCAAGTGATCCCATTCACAAAACATCTTCATAGGACATGTGTTTTCTTAATGAACACACACACCACATTTAAAACATTCAATTGATCCCTCAGAAAGGAATTATCACCCTTTCCTAGAGTCAACTTGATGCTTCCTTTTTCCATGGTAGATCCTTTCTTTATGACCTTCATTTCCACATCTATAGAATCTTTATATCCATTTGAATCACTTTCCTAGGTGTTTCTTTCCACACCTTTGACACATAGGTTTTTGAACACACTAACCTTTATAATTATTACCTGATCATTCGTATGGATTTGTTTCTCCCATATATGATGTATTATAATGATCAATATGGTTCATGTAGTCAATCATGACTCCAGATAGTGGGTTGAGAATAACCACAAGTATTCTCGTTGCAGCTCAGATATCATTCTATTGCTCCTTCAGAAAACCATCACAGTTTTCTTCACATCCACTATTACTTTGGTGCTTGCTAGATCCAACCATTTACTAAAACCAAAAAGGTTAGTGCGAGTATATCAATAAATTAATCATATAATATCTTTTAAGGAGGGTAAACACTAATATATACTAATTCAATTTATTATAAACTCATTAAATTTATCTAAAAAAACTATGACTCATTCTGAAATCCTAACTATTACGGTAATGTCAGTTATGCTTAAAGAATTCCCTGACATCTAATGTTATCTAAACCGTCCTTTTATAACAACTATAAGGATCTGGACTTAAACATTACATAATATTGAATTAAATGATTAATTCACATTGAGTATCTTTTCAAGTTTTGTGTTTTTGATAATAAGGACAATACTATTACATTACAACTTGAAAATTACAAGTAGACACGATTACTTAGTATCCAATTTTTTCATAAAATAAGAACTCTTAAAAAGAAACAAGCCTCGTTCCATGTTTTAGATAGAATGACTTTTCCTTAATCCCATCCTTGACCCTATTCATCTTTATTTCATATGGAAAACATTTCAAAAAAACTTGGGATGAGCCTAAAATGCTCCGTAAGGGTAATAAAATAAGGAAGGAAAATAATAGACCATCAATGAATACAAATCAATAAAACAATACTTTTCAATAATAACATACCTTATGAAATCCTGACGCTTATGAATAACACACACAAATCATAAATCATAAATGTTACATATAGAATCCATATCAAACATACATTATAGAAACAACAGAATCATATGTATTTACACTTGAAATACCCATCACAGTATATTCCCAAAATCCCTTTGGAGAAACATCATGTTTACCTCTGCCACGTTACCTAATGCATTGGAGAGTTGTCTCGGGCTCACCCGCCCTAGGTTTATCACAGAACAACCAATATATGAAAACATTCCCAATAACAATAACATAATAATAACATATAACACATGTATAAAAGAAAGATAAAATTTCCATAATCCAATATATCAAATCAAGATATTGAAATAAAGAATGTTTTATCAAATCATTTTCAAAACCATTTAAAATGTGATTTTGAATCGAAGTGTCCCATACCACATTGATTATTTTAAAATAATTACCATTTGAAAACATTAATGTCCATATAAATAAATCGTAATACCCATTTTGAAAACATGATCATTAATGATAAATATTTATAAGGATAAATCAATAAATCATTTAAAACGATCTTCTAGTTAAAGAGTTTTTTAACAAAAAGATTGATGCTTGAATACAAATAATTGAAGAATAACATATAATCAGAACATTATAATATCATGAGAATAAAGGGAATCCATATATTATATTTCAATGGACAGTATATACAAAATATAAGATTGAATTGGTGAATAACAACAATGAAGCCTCAATGGAAATGTAAATTGAGATAAAATCCCTTATAAAGATGGTATCATTAAATTAAGGATAAATCAATCACATAATTATGTGTGGAAAATATAAATACACCCAATATAAGTGGATATTAAGTGTATAATAATCATAGTTCCTTCACAGATATTCATAGGATGACATATTCAAGAAGTACAAGTTGAAACTGAAGAATAGAAATTTGGTTAAGAGGTCCCCTTGTGAAAATTCGACAGCCTAACAGAATCACATTTAAATTCATAAAATGAGTTGATGTGATAAAAAAGGGGTATTTTGTCACATCGACATAAATTATACATAAATTAGGATATATAGGAATATATCCCAACATAATAAGATGTAAATTAAAATACATAACAAAATGAAGTCTTTTAAAAAGAGGATGGGGAGAGGTTCTTTTACTGGTTTGGAAACTTAAAAAAAATAATCCATATGATAGAAGAATCATAAAATGAAGATTTAAATACTCATAAATGGAATTATATTACACAAATAGTACAATCATGGGAACTACATACACAACAAAAATTTAAATAGTCTCAAATATAGCATGAATCTCACAAGAATAAAAAGTGAGAGGATGCCTTTTACCACGTTGTAATCAACTGAGTCTTATGATAAAAAGTTAATAACCACCAAATTATTCACAGAATAACACAAATATAAAAAGAATTATTGTAATACAGTTCATTTGTCTATTAAAAATACACCACATTCAATAAATTAGTGGCCAACAATGGAAATCACACAGAATTGAATGTGAGATAAGAAAATCCCTTACAAAAATTTAGCACCCTAACGACGCCACTTAACAATTCTTAATATGAATATATGAGAGCAAGAGGGGATATATAATCATTTGAAAATAAAAAATAATGTATGGTGAATATAAATTAAAATCCTACAACACAAGAACATGCATCATAAAATAAATGACATAAAAGAGAGTACTTTAAAAGAAAGAGACATGTCAGATCCCTTACCTCGTGTCTGACTTGACTTGATCATTCTTTAATCTCCCGAATAATAAACTTAATTTATTTTCTACTAGATTAAAAACGGTTTTCATGTTTATTATTACTAATATATCTCTTATTACCATTTTATAATCATTATTTAATCATTTAAGTTAATGACGTGTGTTTTGTCGATATTTGGAACTTGGGTCAAGAATGGACTTCTTATAATTACATGTTGTTCATGTGGTCAAATGTTCATTATATTCAGATTTATATTCATGATTTAGATATCATATATATCATATATATCATGTATATACATGTATTTATAATAGTACATAACATTTAGAGGTAAGAAATGAAATGCACCGTTCATGGAGATTGTAAGTCGTACGTACGCATAAACGAAACATTCATTTAAATTTCTTATTTTAATTGAATTAAATCATAATGATACATAGGTATGTCATAATTATAGTGTAATATAATATATAAAATCTCTAACTCTATCCTTTATATATCATTCATAAGGCATTAATGAGTCACATCACTTTGAGCGGGCGGTAGTCCGCACTTCCTCAAATGAGATTATCGTTTTTACCCACTATGTAAACCATAAAGGCGTTCTATAAATGGAAAATAAAAAAGAATAAATAAAACATAAACATAATATATATAATATATAAATACAGTTCCACCATAATGGAAACCATGAGAGGTGGTTGGAAATATTTTAACAATCATCATTTCGTGAGGCGTTTGTTTTCCATCCACAAAAACATTATATTCATCATCCATTAGATAGAGGTTTGTGTAAGTGTAGTTTGAATCCTTATAATAACAACATCATAGTATATTTAGGATACTGTTTTATTTACAAATGAAAGGAATAAAAGAGTTTTGGTGTTGGTGAAGTAAAATAAATGATAACTGTTTACCTTAATTTTGGTAACACCCTTTGGTTGGAACCGAATGACTTCTTGAAGTGCCTTCAGCCTAAGGTAAGGCTTTTAATGAGAGGAGAGGTATGTAGGGAGCTTAATTGGGTAGAGTTTTCACTGTCCAAATGGCTTTATAGGTGTGAGGAATTGTATTGAAATGGTCTCCTTTTATAAGGGATAGGAGGGGCTCTTTAGGAAAGTGTGAAAATATTATTTTATTATATAATGATATTCAGTTTCAAGAGGTCCAAAAATAAATAATGATAAATATAATATGACTCAAGGTTGAAATGAAAGAATCCAATAAGATTTTTAAATATTTTTGGTAATATTATAATCATTATAATCTTATTTGTTTTAATCATTTATTAATGTGGTAAACACTACATCATTATTTTGTCATAAATAATTTAAATTATTTGATGTCTAAAAATTATAAAAAAATACTATCATGTAGGAAATATTTTTTTATTTCTAAATAATATTTATAGTCGAAAATATGACTTATATAACACCAAAAAAAATTAATTTACAAAAATATATTTTCTTTTGTCATTTTTTCCTTTAATTTATGTTAATTAATCTAAATTGTCATTATCAATCCCAAGTAGCTCAATGGGGTCATAAAATCGACCCAAATATGCCCATTGTCATTAATGACTCAACCAATATGGTTTGGATACGTGTTAATGTAACTTGGAATTATTATAATATTCTTTTAACCTTATATTACCCTATTCACCTTTAACCGCGGTAAATAAAAGTGAAAATTTACTATTCACAAAAAATTATTTTCAACATAATGAACCAAATTTTACCTCTTGATGACAACCATTTATGTTGGATTTTTGAAATTAAATTCACAGAAGTGGTAAAATTTCATTTAAATAAAAAAGTCAGTTTTTTTAACAACCACTATGTGGTTTCACTATTTTAAAAAAATTGATGTTTTTCAGAAAAATACCAAAAAATTCACCCTAATCTATATTTTATATTCAGAATTCAGAAATGATTTCTATTTTTCCATATTCCAAACATAGAAGTGGCATTAATTAACTTTAAAATTAATTCCAATTATCAAAACAAATAGAGTGTTTTTAAGAAATAAAAACTATCAAAATATTGATACTTGTTTATGTCCAATTTCAAAGTGAAATTAATTACAATGACCCACATCGGATTAAATGGTAAAAATATATTTTAATTTAACTTTAAAACCCATTAAATATATAATCTAACTATATAAATAAATCATATTAAAAGGCACTTTTGAATTAAAATACAATATTTTCACTATTCATTAAAAATGAACTTTATCAGAAAAATTCCAAAAATTTACACAAAGTAAATTTTTATGTCCCCATTATAATGAAAGATTTTATTTGGTCATATAAAATTTATTAAATTGAAAAAAACTAGATTAAAAAAGGGTTCACCATTAAAAGGCAATAAATCGTCCTTTTAATGTAAATTATGCTTAAAATTAGATTCATTCACTTTTTAATCATCTAAATTTTATTGGATAAATGTAAATACATTTAACAAACATGTATAATAATATTGTAGTTAGTTTCTTTCATTCCCACCAATACAATGTCTAGGAGTTATCTACCATTTAAAAAAATAATATATTATTAGTGTGCAACATAATATTTTTAAGAAAACTGTTTTTGCATATCAGTTACGCTATCAAACATGGTAACCATTTTAAAGTAAAATTAATATTTAATTAAAAAATTAATAAATATGAAAAAGTCATATTCTTTATTTACCTGGAATGTTACAACGAATCTGTGACTCCAACTCCCCTATGCATTATAAGAGGTTCTGGTGCTGCCACCGAAAGTGCACAAGAGAAATCGACCAACCAAGAACGACCCCCTCAAATTGATCATCTATTTCCACTAGGAACACCACAAACATTTCCCCATCATGAATATCCAGATCACCCCAGTCGATGAATTTATGGTGGATGATTCACATATCTCCTCAATTGTGACACGTGGAAAGCATCATGAACCCGATGCATCTGTGGAGAATGATCTGGGCAGTACTCTAACTCTCCAACTCTACTTAAGGTCTAGAATGGTCTAATGTGTAACACCCCAAGCTTCCACTATATGTTTCCATTTGAATAATACAGTAGCATGTGTTGTACGCAACTTCGATTTCTAACACACACCAAAACCAATCAAACTAGCCATTATGAATAGTAATACCTACTTTTTGAAATTTTATAAATTTTTTCATTTAAAATGGACTTCATTTTTTTATTCGGGATATCGAAATGTGATTAGGGTAAATGTCTGGTATTTTTCTGAAAACCTTCAATTTTTTAGAAATAGTGACGAAAACTGAGTTATAGTTTAAAACCAAATTTTTATGTAAATAATTATTTATTTTATTTAAATTTATTTTTGGTAAATATATATACATAATACCTATATATGTTCAATTTAATTCACTACAGTTAGTTTATAATAATTATATGTATATAAAACTTTTATTGATCATTTCACAATCTTTGATCTAGCTCCTAGGAGAATTTACAAATTCACATAAAACATAATTTTATCGCTTATATGAGTGGAATTTAGAAAATCCGAGAGAAAAATTTAATATCAAGGAGAAAAATGTGATTCAATAAGTTAAAAATATTTTTTGGTGAATAGTAAATTTTTACATTTATTTACCACGGTTAAAAGTAAATAGGGTAATTAAGGGTAAAAATGATATTATTATTACACTAACACATTTAATAATTCATTTGGATTAGTATAATTTTACCAAAAATGACCATCTTAATAAAATATAAACCTTTTTGGTCAACTTGGATGAGATTAGGACATTTCTTATTATTTAATTCAAAGAAGAGTTAAAAGAGATAAAATGAAGTTAAATAACTAAAAAAATTTAATATAGGATTATAAATAAGATAAATTCGATTATAAATTTTCATTAAAAATCTATGAAGATTTCCTACATAATGATATTTTATTTATAATTTTTAGATATTATTTAATTTAATTTTTTTATGACGTAATGGTTACGCAGTAATTATCCAATTAATGAAATATTAAAATAATTGATATTATAAATATCAAATTAAATTTAATTTGAGACTTTTTATGAATTACACTAATTCATAAGGTTAATATAACATTTTAGGGTTTGTTAGATTAATATTTTTTGAGTTAATAATTTTTTTATAAATTTAGAAAAAACAAAATACCAAATTGTGTCAAAATTGACATAAAATAGAATTTAAAACAAATATTATATTTTAAATTGATATTTTATTCATATAAATATATTGTTTAGAAAAATGACATAGATAACGTTATATATATTAATAATCTACCACTTGGGATTCTATTGTCTTGTAATAGTACGTTTATAACCCATATAATAAAAAAATACAAAAAGACATGGTAAATTTCAAACTATTTAACTAAGATTTCCATATAAATGATAAGTTTAATAAAGTGACTCAAACCTATCTAAAATCTATTGGTTGAAAGGATTTCAACCCATCCCAACATGAGCCTCCAAATAAGTCACATTTCATCCATTATAAACTGAATATGAATTTATTATAAAATAATATTTTATGTTTTTTCTAAGGTGCCCCTCACCCCTCTTATAAAAGGGAACTCCACCTTCTCTAAAATTCAAACCTTCAAATACTTTTGCTTCGGACAACCCCAGAAAAAAAAATATCTCAACATCCCTCAATTCAACCTATAGGCCTTATTTTGATCAAAAATCCATCCTAAGGATATTTTTATATCTAATCAAAAGTAAGATCCCGAAGAAGAGGTAATGTTTTCACCACCCTCTTTCAAGTTCCTTTCTTCTTCCACATCATCTTTATTTGTTATTTCCATTATAAAAGAATAACTCCAGTATCTTCTATGTACTGTTATGTTATTATAAATATGGTCCAACCATATTTATTATTCTTTCCATCCTATGAATGACATGTCACCATACATGTGTACGTATGGCTTATCGTCTCCACATATTGGTGTAATTGTTATTCAAAACATTATTATTTGAATGGTAATGATAATGATGTGTAATTGAATTAAATAATAAATATAAAATTATAATGATTTTTTATATATTATATACCATCGTATTATATAATATTTTAATATCAAAAGAATGATATTGTCCATGGTGCGTAAGTACTGACTACCGTCTCCACGAACGCGATGAGATACATTCCCCATCATATCCATTCAAGTATACTTCTAATTTCATGTTTAATAATAATGTTCAATCACTAGATATAATTCTATATATGAATAATATACAACCTATCCATTAAAAACATGGCTTATGTGACAAAAAATATAAAAGTAAACGAGTATGTTAACACCTGAAATGAAGATAATACTAAGATATTATTAACAAAACAATGTTAAAAGATCATATAAAATATCTTATTAATGTATTTGATTCTTATATAATTTAATAAAAATTATATCACCATTATATTGTAGTTTAACCTACCCTCGACCAAGGAAAAGTACAAGGTAAGGGTTTAATTATACAATCTCTTCATTATCAGAGATTGATTATACGTAATTATCTACTGGGACCTCTTTATCATCCACATCCATGATTCTTAATAATGTATTTCAAATCATTCTTACCATTTTAAAAACTATGGGTAAAAGTCATTTATACCCTTTTTTGACTTTTTATAATATGTTTATAGAATAATCTTTTTGTTGTTTTCCAAACAAGGACCTTTTTAAACTTTTCGACAGAATTAAGGTATGAATGTCTTTTTTAAATTATATGGTGGGTGCAGATTTTTTCTGTTGTTAAAAAATCATTAAAACATCCCTTACAAGCTGATAAGAATATTTTCAATGTAAATGCATAATTTTATAATTATGTTACTTTTAAATGATTTAAAAAAATAGATATTTATCTCAAATTGTTTTGATATCATCTATGTTATCATCCTTTGATGGATTAAAAGCTTATTTGAAGTTGATTTATTATGATACAAAACTATTATATTTTATTGAAGGATTTGTGATATTTTGACTTTGGATGTGTTATTGTTATACAATTCATGTTTTGTGATGATATTATTAACATTTCGTATGCTAGTTTAAATCGAATGTTTATGCTATCTCTAATCCTATTCCTATGAGGAATGCATTGGACATAATACGTGATGGGTGGAGCCTGCTGTAGATTTTAGACGCATCGGTAGGTCTCATGAGACAAACTAGTGTCTTGGAACATGGCCTTGACAATATCGTTTTTGTAGTCTTGGCACAAGGCCTTGACTATGTTGTCATGATAGTCTGGAATTATGCATTTTATAAATATGAAAGTTGTTATTGATATTTCATGTGATTATTCCAATAGTAGAATATCAATGTGATTAAGTAAATTGAATTTTTTCATTTTATTTTTTCCTTATTATGTTGATGTATAAGTTTCAAAGGATTTTGTTTTAGTCATACATTGCCTTAAATGTTTATTCTTATTTAGGAAAGTTTCTGCTATATTGTAATCCTTACTGTGCATTTGACCTCACCCCTTTCAATGTTTTATTTTCCCTAGGATGTAAAGAATTATTTTATGACTGACTTATAGGGATATTCTAAGGGGATAGGATTGTGGACTATGGAGACTATGTTTTTTTAGTTTTTATTTTATGATGTAATGTAAGACTTATGAATGTATCAAGTGTATCCAATTATACTAATCTAATCGGTATTTAGAGACTTGATCTATTGTGATCATGCCAATGTTATGTAATAATGAACCGACTCTGGGTAACTAGGGATAGGGCATTACGGTTGGTATCAGAGGAAGTTTAGTACAAACCTTGAAGCTATATTTAGATAAACTCTGATTAGAGAACATAGACCTAATATGGACTTTGATGATTAATATAGAAGAACATCCTAGAATTTTGGTATTGTAGGGATTTTTTTAGTTTTCCGAGCAATACATCCATATCTGTACACAAGTAGGTAGAGGCGTCTTAGGCACATATGTACCTAGGGGTAAAACCAGAAAACACCCCTTGGAGCTAGACTCTAATGGGAACTGGTGCACGACAACGGGCCATGTTTCACTCTTAGTTACGACACACCCTGGGGATATTCTTAGGATAATTCTCAATTTATTTACAAACCTTTATGAATGTATTATGAGTATATACTTCCTCAAAGAAAACATTTTTATGATTATGGATTATATCCATAAACTTTTCAATTTATGTTAACTGTTTTACAAGTATGGAATTATGTATTTCGATTCATAAAATGAACTAGTTTATGCCATTGTTTAGAAATGGTGCATAGTGGAAGGAATGGAAGTCGTATCAATGAACGCACTCCATGTAGGGATTTCCCTCCTACTCAAGATAATTATAGTGGAGCTGGTGATGCAACTGGTGCTGATCAGCTAATCACCAAACTGAGACAACTCACTCAGGTTTTGAATAATAACCATACCCGTATGGAGCACACAAATCCACAACGTGGAGGATCAATGTTAGATCACTTCATGAGGCCACAACCACCAACATTTAATTGGACTACAAATCGATTAGTCTTAGAGAAATGGATAAATTCCTTAGGGAAAATATTTCATGCCTTGGGGAGTAGTGAAAGGGTAAAAGTTATCGGGGCAGTTTACCACCTAGCTGGAGATGCTGGTCAATGGTGGTAATTTATTCAAAACATGAAGGAAGATGATGAATTATATAATATAGAATAGAGAGATTTCATAGATCTTTTTGTAGAAAAATACATTCCTTGTGACCATTGAGAAGATATGGAAAGGTAATTTCTGAGTCTGAGACAAAAGGAGGATTATAATGTCGCAAAGTATGAGGATAACATTACAAGGTTAGCGTGGCATGCTGTATTTTATATATGTATCCGAAAAAGTATGACTGGCAATTTATTTGGTGGGTTAAAACTATTTCTCCATTTAGCATTAGTCTCACAATCCTTCTCATCGTATGAAGATATTGTCTCATGTGCTATTAAGACAGAAAAATAATTCTCTATGTCTTATGACTTTAAGAAAAGAAAGAGAAGAATAGATCTGATATTCAATCAGGAAATGGTAATAAGGGGATTAATGGAAATTTTCAATATCCATCCTGCAGTAAATGTTGGATGAAACAACCCAGTACATGATTGATGGAAATGGGAGTCAGTTACTGGTGTGGTGAAAAAGGCCACCAAGCACATGATTGAAAAGGAAAGAAGGAAGCTATCGATGTTAAATGCTACAATTACAGGGAGATGGGAAATTATTCAAATGAAAGTCCAAAGAGTTAGGGAAACAATTCTCGTAAAAGGCCAAGATATCAGGGCCAGGATTATGCTATCACTACTGCTGAGTTAGAAGCTCCTAAAGATGTGGTGGTGGGTAATTTAATAGTTTCCTCAAGCTTTGCAAATGCTTTATTTGATTCTAGATCATCGCATTATTTCATATCTTCCCAGTTTTCTAAGAAAATTAGATATTTCCAATTTGATTTAGTAAGGGAGTTTTCAATCAAGAATCCTAATAAGAGAATCTTTTCAACAATGTTTTGTGAATCAGTCCCAATTTGAGCACATAAATGTTCTTTATCTGCTGATCTCGTCGTCATACTAAGGATTGAATTTGATATAATCATTGGTATGGATTGTGTTTTGGACCATTATGATAAGATTTATTGTAAGAAGAAGGAGGTTATGATTTTTGATGATGATGATAAAGAACACATTATCTTTAGAGAAGAATCATCACCACTTGATTCTTATCTAGATCCACCCCCAGTAGGTCAACAAAATTCAATTATCAGGGAGGAAGAGAATGAAATAACTGACGACGAGGAAAGGAATGTTCAAATAGAGGATTTACATATTATGAATGAATATGTAAATGTTTTTCTATATGATTTACCAGAACATCCTCCAGAATGAGAAATTGATTTTTCCATTGATTTAATTCCTAGTTCAAGGCCTATATCGAAGACCCCTTATAGAATGGCCACTATGGAATTAGATGAACTAAATAAAAAACTACAGGAATTGAGTAGTAATGTATTTATTCGCCCTAGTGTTTCTCAATTGGGATCCCCTGCCTTTTTTCTAAAGAATAAAGATAGATCTATGAGATAATGTATCGACTACAGGGAAATCAATGCTATGATAATAAAGAACAAGTACCACCTACCTCACATTGATGATTTATTTAACCAGCTACATAGAGCTCAGTAATTTTCAAATATTGACCTTCGATTTGGATATCATCAGTTGTGTGTGAAGAAGGAATACATTCAAAAAATAGGATTTCGAAACAGGTATGGGCATTATGAGTTTACAGTAATGCCTTTTGGTATCACTAAGTCACACTCTGTTTTCATGGATATAATGAATAGAGTTTTCATGAAATATCTCGATGAATTTTTAGTGGTATTTATTGATGATATCTTGGCATACTAAAAAAGCTACAAAGATCATGAAAATCACTTGCGCATTATCTGTAAGACTCTGAGAAAACATGAATTATATGGGAAGTTTAGAAAGCGTGAATTTTGGCTTCATGAGATTTCTTTTTTGGGCCATATTGTATTTAAGGATGGAATATTTGTTTATCCGTATAAGACAAGAGCAATCCATGAATGGCCATCACCAACGAGTATAACCGAGGTACACAGTTTTATTGGTTTAACAGGTTATTATAGATGTTTCGTCCATAATTTTGCCTGATTGGATAACCCATTAATGATGCTCTCATGAAATGGGGTAAAATTTGTTTGGAAAAAAGAATGTGAATAATGTTTTGAGGAACTTGAGAGATGATTATTCAATGTTCCTATATTGACTCTGCCATTGGGGAATGATGGCTTCATTATTTATAGTGATGCATTGATGAAACGACATGGTTGTGTCTTTATACAAAATGATAGTGTTGTTGCCTATGCATCACGAGAACTAAAAATTTATGATAAAAACTATCCTACTCATGATATTGAATTAGTAGCTATAATCATTGCTTTGAAGATATGGAGACACTATCTCTATGGTGAAAATGGGAGATTTATAATGAAAACAAGAATTTGAAGTATATTTTCTCACAAAAATAACTCAACATGAGGTAAAAGAGATGTCTTGAACTACTAAAGGATTATGATTTCATGATACACTACCACCCGGGGAAGGAAAATAAGATGTAAGATGCTTTGTGTAGAAAGGATCATGGAGTTTTGAACAAGATGAGAATTCAATGGGATCCTATTTTCATGGATCTAGTGAAGATGGACATGGGAATAACCATGGAAGTTGAAACATCAATACTTTTTCAATTGGTTTCCAAATAATCATTACTAGAAAAGATAAAGAGTTCTTAGACCTATGATGGAGAGTTTCAAAAAATATTAAATATGTGAATGATGGGAGATTGAATGACTTTGTGTATGAACATGGAATTTTAAAATTTGGGAGGAGACATTGTGTTCCTGATATACTAGATCTAAAAAGAGAATTGTGGGATGATGCTTATAATTCCAATTTCTTTATACACCCTGGGATAGCCATGATGTATAGAGATTTGATAGAACATTTTTTGTGGGACAACATGAAGATGGAGATTTCTGATTTTTTGTCAACACGTATGGGTTTTCAAAAAGTGAAAGTTGGAAGGAAATAGCCTAGAAGAGTATTGCAACCTCTTCCCATACCTGAGTGGAAATGGGATAATGTTGTGATTGACTTTTTCATGGGACTACCAAAGACTCCTAGAAGGAATGATGCAATATGGGACATTTTTTATCGTCTTTCCAAGTCAACACATTTTATTTCTATAAGGGAATATTTACCACTTGAATGTCTAGAAAAACTATATATTAAAGAAGTTTTGAGACTACATGGAGTACCCCTATCAATTGTTTATGATCGTGATCCCCGTTTTACATCAAGATTCTATAGAAGTCTTCAGAAATCCCTAGATACTGAATTTCGTTTGAGCGCTTCATACCACCACAAAATTGATGGAAATTCAGAACGGACAATTCAAACCATAGAAGTCGTGTTATGATCTTGCTCACTTGACCTTCAGGGTATGTGGGATCAATATTTACCTCTGGTGTAATTTTCCTATATGAATAGCATCCATTCAAGTATTCAGATGGCACCATATAAAGCCTTATATAGAAAAAGGTGCCGCACACCAACCTATTGGGATGATGTTGTTAAAAGAAAACTTGTAGGCCCATAACTTGTTGAGGAAACAACGGAAAAGGTTATGGTAATACAAACCCATATTAAAGAAGCTCAATGTTGACAGAAGATTAATGCTGATAACCAATGGAATGATTTGGAATTTCATAAAGGAGGTCATATTTTCTTGATGGTATCTCCATGGAAGGGAGTTATGCATTTTGGTAAGAAGGGTAAATTGATTCTCAGGTACATTGAACCTTTCGAAATTATAGAATAAATTGGGGTTGAAACTTACCATTTAGAAATGCTGCCATGTCTCTCCAAAGTTTATGACGTGTTCCACGTATCACTATTGTGAAAATACATGCCTGAACCAACGAATGTACTCACCAATGAGGAAATAAAAATGTTACCTGATTTGTCTTATTGCGAATTTCTTGTCAAGATTCATGATACGAGAGAACAAGTGCTAAGAAACAGTATAACTCATCTCTTAAAAGTTCTATTGAGAAACCATAAGATGGAAGATGCAACATGGGAACCTAAGGAACTTATGATGAAGAACAACACAAGTATTTTCATACAGTATTATTCTAGAAATTTTGAGGACAAAATTATTTGAAGGAGGGAAGAATGTAATACCCCAAGTTTCCATTGTATGTTTCCCTTTGAATAATATAGTAGCATATGTTTTATGCAACTTCGAGTTCTAACACACACCACAACCAATCGAACTAGCCATTATGAATAGTAATACACACTTTTTGATTTTTTTTAAATTTCATCTTTGAAAATGGACTTCATTTTTTGATTCGGAATATCAAAATTAGCTTATGGTTATTTTTTGGTATTTTTCTGAAAAAATTCAATTTTTGATGAATATTGAAAAACACTGAGTTATAGTTTAAAAACGAATTTTTAAAAAAAAAAATAATTTATTTTATGTCAATTTATTTTAGGTCAATATATATACATAAAACCTTTATAAGATCAATGTAATTAATTCGAGTCAATTTATAATAATTTTAGATATATAAAAAATATATTGAACATTTCACCGTCTTTTACCATGCTTCTAGGAGAATTTGTAAATTCACATTAAACATAATTTTACTGTATCTGTGAGTTGAATTTTGAAAATCCGAGATACACAGTTAATATCAATGAGTAAAATGTGGTTCAATAAGATAAATTTTTTTTTGTGAATAGTAACTTTTTACATTTATTTACCGCAGTTAAATGTAAATAGGGTAATTAAAGGTAAAAATGAAATTATTATTACCCTAAAACATGTTATAATTCTACTGGATAAGTATAATTTGACCAAAAAGACCATAGGAATAAAATATGTACCTCTATGGTCCACTTGTATGAGATTAGGGCATTTATTATTATTTAATTCAAAGAAGAGTTAAAAGAGATAAAATCAATGTTAAATAACTAAATAATTTTTAATATATCCTAATATATAAGATAAATTAGATTATAAATATTAATTAGAATTATTAAACGATTTCCTACATAATGGTATTTTATTTATAATTTTTAGACATTAAATAGTTAAATTTAATATTGACACAATGGTGATACCTTAATTATCTGATTAATGAAATAAAAAAATAATTGATATTATAAATAACAAAATTAATGTAATTTGAGACTTTTTAGGAATTACACAAATTTTATATGTTAATATAACATATTAAGGTTGGTTAGATTAATTTTTATTGAATAAATAATACCGTTATAAATGTAGCAAAAACAAAATACCAAATTGTGTCAAAATTGACATAAATAAGTATTTAAAACAAATATTATATTATTAATTGATATTCTATTCCTAAAAATCTAAGGAATGGAAAATGACATAGATAGGGTTGTATATATTAATAATGAACAACATGGGGATCTTTTGGCTTGTTATAGTATATTTATTAACCATATAATATAAAAATTCCAAGAGACAAGGTAAATGTCAAACTATTTAACGAAGAGTTAAATATAAATGATAACGTTAATATAGTGATTCAAACATGTCTAAAATATATTGGCTGAAAGGATTTATACCCACCTCCACCTTAGACTTAAAATAAGTCACTTTGGAGCCATAATAAACTGAATATGAATTTATTATAAAATAATATTTTATGTTTTTCCTAAGGTTCCCCTCACCCCACATATAAAATGGAACTCCCCCATCTCTTAGATTCATACCTTATAATCCTTTTGGATCATCCAAACCCAACCAAAATATTCTTTAAACTTCCCTCACATCATCCGAGAGTCCCTAGTTTGATCATAAATCCATCCTAAGTATCCCTTTTGATCTAATCAAAAGGATGAACCTGAAGAAGAGTTAATGTTTTCACCACCCTCTTTGAAGATCCTTTCTTCATCCACTTCTTCATTATTTGATATTTACATTATTAAATAACAAATCAAGTATATTCTATATACTATGATGTTATTATAAATAAGGTGCAACCATATTCATTATTCTATCAATCCTTTGAATGACATGTCTCCATATGTTCGTACGTACGGCTTACATTCTCCACGTCGTGGTGTAATTGTTATTCAAAACATTATTATTTGGATGGGTATGATAATGATGTTTAATAGAAGTAAATAATAAAATGAAATTATAATTAATCTTTATATATGATATACCATCCAATTATATACGATTTTATTATCAAAAAAATGATATTTTCGCTCGTGCGTATGTACTATATACAGTCTCCACGAACATAACGAGATTCATTCCCCATCATATAAATTGAAGTCTAATTATAATTTGATGATTAAAAATAAAGTTTAAGTACTTGATATCATTCTGGATATGAATAAGATACAACCTATCCATTACAAACATGCCTTATGTAACAAAACATATAAAAGAAAATGAGGAAGTTAACACCTGAAATGACGATAATACTATGATATTATTAAAAAATCCATTTTAAAAGATCATATATGGTATCTTATTAATGAATAAGATTCTTGTATAATTTAATAACAATTATTTCACCATTATAAAAGAGTTTAACCTACCCATGACAAAGGAAAAGTACAAGTTAAGGGTTTAATTCTACAATCTCTTCATTATCCGAGGTTTTTTATACATATTTATCTATTGGGACCTCTTTATCATCCACATAAATGTTTCGTAAAAATTTAATTCAAATAATTCTTAGTATTTTACAGATTATGGGTTAAAGTCATTTATACCATTTTTTGACTTTTTATAAGATGTTTATAAAGGAATCTTTCCTTCATTTTCCAAACAAGGTCCTTTTTATCCTTTTCGACAGAATTAAGGTAATAATGTATTTTTTATCTTATACGACTGGTGTGGCTATTTTCCACAATTATAAAATCATAGAAACTTCCCTTAAATAATTATAATAATATTTTTATGTAAATTTTTTATTCTATAATTATGTGACTTTTAAATGATGTCAAAATAAGATATATTTCTCTTAAATTGTTTTGATTTCATCTATGTTAACATCCTTTGATGGATTTTAAGCATATTTGATGTTAATTTATTATGATACAGATCATCAATATTTTATTCAAGGTTTTGTAATATGTTTGAATGTAGATGTGTTATTTTTATACCATTCATGGATTATAGAGAATGTATTTTCATTTCTTATTCTAGTTTTAATACGAAATTTTATGCTATGTTTAAGCCTATTCATATAGAGAATGAATTGGTTATAATAAGTGATAGGTGGAGCCCACTATATCTCCTCAATGCATCGGTAGGTCTCATGAGACAAACTAGTGTCTTATCACATGGCCTGGACAAAATCTTATCTATAGTCATAGCATAAGGCCTTGACTATGTGGTTATGATAGTATATCATTATGGATTCCATCATTATGAAAGTGGTTATTGATATTGCATGTGATTATTCGACTTGTAGAATATCCATGTGAATAAGTAAATGAGATTATTTCATATTTTCCATATTATACTGAAGTTCATGTTTAAAAGGCTTTTGTTTTAGTTATACATTTCCTTAAATGTTTATTCTTATTTATGAATGTTTTCTCTATATTGTTATCTATACTGAGAATCTAAGATCACCCCTTTCTATGTTTTATTTCTCCCTAGATGTGAAGAAATATTTTATGACTGACCTTTTGGGATAGTATGAAGGGATATGAGTGTGGAATATGGAGACTATGCTGTTGTAGTTTTCATTTTATGATGTAATGTAAGACTTATGAATGTATCTATCATTTCAAAGGCTACTAAACTAAAATGTATTTTGAGACATTATCTCCTATGATCATTCCTATGTTATGTAATAATACACAGACTCTGGGTAACGGGGGCCGGGGCGTTACATAATGAACCTAAGGGATAACTTGTCTTCCAAGACAAATCTCTGAAATTATCACTAGAGAGAGACCTGAAATAAAACATGGTCTCTCTCTTCAAACTTCTCTAGGTATTTATCTCATATCAACATAAAGGTTCTTACTTCATTGTGCAGTACTCATCTTATACTAGATGATCTTCACCGTTTATGTGGTAGACCATACCGACTCTGGACCGCTGAGTGCTGAATCCCCTGGGTTTGTCCATCTTTGAGGTGATCATCATGTTTTCCCATACAAGACCTCAAAAATATTCATTTCAATGGTGAATAGAAATATCTTATTGTATGCAAACTCCACCAGTGGTATGTGGTCCTCCCAACTATGAGAAAAATCAATGTCACAAGAATTGAGCACATCATCCATGGTCTATATGGTCTTCTCTGTCTGACCATCCATTTGGAGGTGGAATTATATGCTCATGCGCAGCTGAGTCTCGAACTCATCCTAGAACCCCTTACAAAAGCAGGATGTAAATCATGTATCACAGTATGAGATTATCATCGAAGAAACCATATTAAGCCACTCTATATTTGTGACAAAGATGCATCCCAATCCCTCTCCTGATTCATATTCCTAGATGGGTAGATAGTGAGCCGACATGGTGAGTCATTCAATGATCACCCATATATAGTTGTGGCCTCTAGACATGTGTGGTAACCCTATAAAAAAGTCCATGGAGATACCATCCCACTTCCACTCTGGTACCTCAAGTGTATGAATCAATCATTATTGGAATTGATGGTTAACCTTACATGATAAAAAATGATTCATCGTGAAAAAAACACTATTATCAGTTTCTTTATCCATGTCCATCAATACTAGTTCCAGAGGTCCTATTACATCTTCTCCACACCATGATGTACTGAAAAAGGGGAGTTATGGACCTCCCTCAACACCTACTCTTGTAATTCCACTGGTACTATGTTTCATCCTGTGAAAAGGATGACATAATATCCACATATAGAAAATACATCAGGAGCATGTCCTAAGGATCTCTGAGCACGTAGAGCCTTGTAGTCAACATACACAAGTTGGGCATCCTAAACATACTATAAGATTGGGGGACTGACAGTCATCAACTAAAGTTAAGAATCTTTAACATTATCCAAAAAGGATATCAACATCATGGCAAGATGCTCTATTTCCTCACTCAGTACTTATAAAACAAAACTCATGTTAATTGTGTTTACCACCATGTTCCCCTTCCTAGGAATGAAGAAGATCTCAAAGACGTAGTTCTGGAGAAACTCCAGCCATGACAGTTGTCTCAACATCATGCCTATCTATGAGAAGATATACCTGATAATCTTGTGGTTAGAGTATATAGTACTCTGTTCACCCATCATGTTGTGCCAGCAGATCATCAATGAAAAGACCAACACTACTAACTCCAGGCCATGTGTCACATAGTTCTACACATGCTTCCAAATTTTTCATGATCCATAGGAGATCAATACATTCTCCTACATCAAGAAACAAGCTAGTATAGTCCCTGATGGGTTGGAGAAGACTAAAAATAAAAATACCGCTTTTGGTTGTCTCATGATGGGGGCACACTTAAATCTCCATCTCAGCTCCTCGTAACTCTACTGGAACCTCTCCATCCAGATGAAGGGTTGTCCCTTAATTTTTGAAGTTGACAAGAGTGATAATAATTTTTAAATGTCATGAAGGAACCTACGATATTATCCAACCAATCCCACAAATATCCTCACATTAGTCACCCTTCTGGGTGGCTCCCAATATAGAGTTTCCTCTTCCTTCACTGGATCCATGAAACTTCTAGGCTCCGCGATGACAAGTCCCAAAAATTGGACCTCTCGAATATAGAACTGTAACATTGAGAGAATAACATAACAATTGTGATATTGGTGTGTATCTTATACTATCCATATGTTTGTATTGTGCTCCTCCTCAAAAATTTATTACACCAAAATGTTATCACATAGGACTACCATGAAATGATCGAGGTAAGGATAGAAGATCATGTTCATGAGTCCCATAAACACTGATGGGGAAGTGGTCATGCCGAAGGGCTTCACCATGAACTAGATGTGGTCGTACTTGCATCTAAAATTTTTATTTGTTATGTCTTCATCCCATACCCAATGCTGATGATGTTATGATCTGATATAGATCATCGAGAACCACCTTTGTCCCTTTAGATGAACAAAGAGTTCATCAAAATGTGGAAGTGGATACTTGTTCATCACGATCCCCTGGTTCACACCCTATAAGTCCACATGTAGCCTCAAGCTCTCATATTCCTTCATCAAAAACAACACCAGGGATTCCCATGGTGAAACGCTAGGTCTCAAGAATCCCTTCTCTTGCAAGTCCTCCAGCTGTACAAGAAACTCAAAAAGCACTGTGAGAGCCATCTGATGTGCCAGTGTTGATATCAGTCTTATCCCAGGGTACAGATCGATGAATTAGTCTACCTTCTTGCAATGAGGTAGTCCCAAAACATCTATAGACAAAACATATTAATAATTTTCCACCACTATATGAATGCTTGTACGCATCTATTCCACCACATCGAGGGTGAGGAAATCCAACAAGTGAGTAATCAACTGCATGCTTTTTCATGAAATTACAACATGTGCTACAATGGTTTCATTCTCACTAGGGAAGTGAAATCTGATCCCATCATTTCGAAAAAACCTCACTTTCCTTCTCAAATAATCTATCCGAGCATGGACTGTATAGAAACAGAACATACCCAATATGATGTCATAAGGCCTTGACGCTACTACTAGGGGATCATAGTCAATGATCTCACCTTCTAAAGTAATATCACCCTATCAGAAGCAGTGTGTAATTGTAAAATCATATCCAATAAGAGTCTCATGCCATAAGTATCGAGCCAATGGCTCCACCAGAATATTTGAGCTCTAAACAAGAGTCATAGAAAGGAAAGTGAGATTGGCACCTATGTCTATAAAAAATAAAACTATAGTGAAGAAGACATAGATCATACACCGAATAAAATCTATAGAATTGTGTTCATTAAACTATTCTACTTAAAACTAAGATTTCTTATTTCCTCTTACTCCCTGAGATCATGGTGGACCACTTGGAGGAGTTTGCGGTAGTACCTCGAAACAGCATCCACTGCATGTTTTTGACCTAATCCCCTACAACGTGTGCCACCATGTGAACCTCCTCCCTTGACCCTTTTTCATCTTTCTCAGTGGTTACATGACCATCAGGTGATCATATGTATAGTGGGTCAGTAGTAACACTCCATGTGTCCTTGCCCTCCGAACAAGTAGCACACCCTACTCCTCTACAGTCTAAAACTATTGGGGTGACCTTACACCACTAATATTGAGAGTTAGTTTAATCCCCCATATGATTTGGACCATTAATATTGGTTCACCGTCTTTCTTCTACTTTCCACAGATGGCTCAGCCACCTGTAGTCTAGTGTTGGCTCTTATCATCGATGCCTACTCCGTGAGGAAGCTCTTTATTAGTAGTCTTTTCTCCAGCACTCCTGGTTGTGTGGGTATGCTAATAGAAAACACATATACCCTAATCGACTAGAATAGTCCCTTCTAGAATTCTTGATCCTTGATGAAAGAGGCTCACACCATGCCTGTAGGGTTTTGAAAAATATCGGCGAATCACACTGATAACTCAACTACTGTTATGTTTGCCTACTAAACATGTAGGAGATTATGACTTCTAATGAAGAGAAAAGTCATGTGGAAGAACTCCCCATGGAAAATATTCTCACAGTCATTCTATATGAGGGTCTCCTCATCATGAGTCTATATGGTAATGATCCATTATCTCCCTATTGAGCCTTGTAGGTGGCTCACAACTAGGACTACCATCTGTTTAGGTGGCGTCCTCACTATACAGATGACCTGAATAACCACCTACAGCCAATCCTCAGTGACCAAAAGATATTTCTCACCCCTAAACATATGATGTCTCTATCTCTAGAGATTTTTCAAGGAACTGAGTATGTGCACATCCTCTATCGGTACCGCTGGCAGTTGATGTTATACATCGGGTCGTGGTAGCACTGGTGCCCCAATTGGTGGGTCATTACCAAGAACTGGACACTAATCAAATGCCTCGTCACTGGGTCTGTTATCCTACTGACCATGTATAGGAATCCATGCTTCTCCTTCATGTGGATGCATCAATAATAAATCTACACAGGCCATGATAAATTTTTTATGCATGGTGAGCAGAATCATAAACACAAGAACATATGGGAGATATTATTCAACCATTGTTTTCATGTATAGATAAAAAAAGAATTAATGGTCTTGTTGTATGGATACGTCGACTGTCGCACCACATGGTACTCTCCAAAATATTGATTCAAACACGAAACATTTAAAATTGTTTCCCAAACCAAACAGTCTATCAATAGTTGATGTAGAACCGACCAACTCTGATACCACATTTTCATGACCCATCTCCCTGGGCCCATGTCGTAACATACCCCAAGACCGCCTCCTGAAGGCTAGGGGTTGGCGGCTAGTGTCGAATGTGTCATCCTTAAAGTATGAGGGATTATTCTAGAGTACATGTATATAAACACATACACACACCCAACCACATCCTACAAACATAAAGGGGAAAAAATTATACTGAATCATTTGTTGAGTACATGTGCTTCTGCAAACAATTGGGCAAAAATAGAAATCCAATAAAAAGAACTGAAAACATAAAAGTAAAACGGAATTTGGATATACATCTGCTGATAAACCCGCATGAAGGTAAGACTAGTGTGGCTGCTGGATTCTGAAGTAGTATGTCATGTTCGTCTGGTCCTACTAGGACCTGCATACTCTTAGTCCACGAAGTCCATTGTCAAAATTTTTGTCATCTTCACAAGACACAACACGTGCATGTGAATCTGATACATGGGGTGAGTAACCAATACACTGTTTGGTATTGGAGTCCTCTGACGAGAAGTTCCAATAATAAACCTCAATGAAATGGAATATCACACTAGGTATAATCTTAATCACAGGGATAAGGATCATCGATTATAGTGAATAAACATCCATAATGTCGGGGGACACATCCTTGATGATTCATTGAAATAATTCTGGCCCTAGAGGTCCACATGTCTAATGATCATATTCTAGGCTACTGAGGACCACTTGGATCTTCCATAAAAATGATGTCCACAAGTCTATTCGTCTACTGCACCACTTAGGTACATGTGGCTGCTCATCTGTAGGGCCATTGAGGTACACACGACTGCTACTCGTCTGCGTGCTTTATCAATGGGGAAATGTCCCCCCAAGAAACACATTGAAACATAAATTCATTAGAAGTCTCCTTTGAGTATTCAAACATATCCTTCTCACAACGAGGGTTCCAACCCCACAGATGGTTTGTTGATCAGATATTTGGTTTGTAGGATATGAGAATTTTGGTATAAAGGATCTGATTGGATTCGAGTCTGATTCAATGTGGTTGTACGCTGACCCCTACCAAAACTCAAATCATGCATCTAATTAAGATTTACTTTTTAAAATGGTCCCATTTACACTAATGGTTACTTAATTAGATTCCCGATATGGGACATATGATAGCTTTAGTGAAACGGGTGCTGGTTGGGTTGAGCATTGGGTGCGATTCGACCCGATTAGACCAATCAGCCATAACCCCACCATATTCGGCATGTCATGGCCCCAATTCATCCTGATTGGGAATCTACGGACTGGTAGGGTGGGTCTGGCTTGGTGGGGGTGGCCCACAATCAACCTAGATTTCCAAAGGAGGGGAGACTTCTTCGCCTGGCTGGGATGCGTCCAGATGCCACATCCATCCCCCATAGTGCCCCATGGATAACTGTGGGGCCTCTCTTCCACCATGTTCAAGTGACCAATGCCCACCATATGACCCACTGAATATGGCCTCTGACACAGCTATGCAGCTGTGTCCTTCTAAATTACTTTTGGACTGAGTTCGTCGGTTGACTCAGTCAACGTGGAGCGAGTGATGAGTTGTGGGTCTCTCATGCCACAGCCGCGACATCCACCATTCTATCAAGAATCCCAAATGTTTCTTGATGCCTCCATGAAATTCAACTGGGAACCAAACCTCAATGCCGCCAAATTTCATTGTTGGGAATTCCACTTCCCTCGGCCCATGGCCGCCGCCACAGTCTAACACCAACTGCCACTGACGGCTTCTTCAGTGGGCCACCAGAGTTGTAACACTGGTTTGTTTCTCGATATATCTCTGCCTACTTGATCGCGCGTCTTCCACCTTTATTGAGATGTCAAATATCTCACCTTTCCTCCATTTCTATGATTCATTGGACAAGAATAGAAAATAAATAGGTAGGTTGATCGTTGTCTGTATCCGGTTGCGCCCTCTATTTTATAGGATTTATTTCATATTGCAATTCTATCAATAATAAAATTAATTTTGAATATAAATTTCAATAATGAACCCCACCCACAAGAACAAAAGATCATCAGATTAACCAATTTGTGGGTTAATATGCATTCAATATTTAGAATATGAATATAGAAAACCATGAATCAAAATAGACCCCTATCTCATTTTATGTCTGTTGTTGTTGAATGCAGTCCTCATGGATTCAAGGAGTGGACATCCTTCGTCACTTCCTAACATCATTCGTCGAGGTACATCAATGTTGATGACATTTTGTCAGTGATCTTAATTATTAAATGGAGAGGAATATCACTAGAGGTTTATAAGATAATTTCTCATGATTTAATTCCTCCCTATCAACAACACATTCATTTAATAAAAACAAACATGTTGAATCATTTCTTTTTTGTTGTGACATTGTGTCGTTACACTATTTCTCTTATAAAACACTGTTGCAATTATTCTTACACGAAGATCTACTAAGTATCCACATTTAATGCGCCTCATCATCACCTCATCACTGCACCATAGTGCCGTTGTCCGCTACAAAATGGATTGAAAAATTAAATCATATAACTTGTTCTATTATATGATTATTATCCGTACGATCTGAAAATTATCTTTTCTATTCTACCCATTCCAATTAAAGTTAAGTCCTTTTTATTATTATCTTTGATTTTTAGTTCAATGGTGTCCTAATATTTTCAATCCAATAAATAGTTCAAAATATATACAAAATCACTCCCACGTTTACTGCACGTACCATAAGAAAAAAAGCAAAATTCCGTTCTGGGCTCACCGAGTCACAAAATCACGTGTCATCAAAGTTCCTAATTTAAAAATTAATTCTTATAATTTTCAAAAAGATGGATATTATTATTATTTATATTATTTTTTGAAGTAAATTTTTATATAATGACAAAATATATCAAATATTTTTATTATCACCTTACAGAGGCTCTACATGTCCCGAAATTCCACGCTGACTTAATACCTGGCTTCAAAAATATTCATATAAATACTCGAAATCCATTTATGTAAAAACCTTAATCATCATATTATATCTAGAATAAGGATTTTTATCCTAAAAAATGGAATTCCCAAAAATAATGGAAATAAACCGATCTCCCCACATGAACTACCAATTGCGAGCACACTAAGGGTTTCAGTGCAACTTACATGCTGACACTCATGGGAACAACCAAAGCCACATCACACCCATGTTCAACAAAAACAATGTCAAACTCATACAATTATAAATACATGCCTCCTTAGATATGAATGGTAGAAAAACTCAATGAACCACAGTCCATGTATAAAAATAGTTTCATGAAGTAAACCACCTAGCTAGATGGATGCATATACCCATGTAACCCCATAGTTCATATCTACCCCTATACAAATTGAACTACAACCTCTTAAATCATCTTTCATTAATGTTTTACTAGGATCACGATAATCATACAAAGAACAAAATGGGGTGCACCATCTATAAGCACTGTATCTTATCGATTCATTCTTATGTGAACCCCTAGATATACCATAGTGTGCCAACTCAGAACCCTAACACACCTACTGTGTTCTTCCCAGGTGAGTATATATTTTTTTTAACAGATCCATATAATGAAAATATAATAGGGTATAACTCTACCACTAAAAAATATTATATACAAATCTCTCCCTCCCCTAGGGATTCCATGTATAAATTTCATGCAATAATGAACCATTAGAAATTCTATGACCTACTTTGAGACATCAACACACAATAATTTCTCTATCCCACATGTCTATTTAATTCGTCCTCCACTAATCTCATTTTCTAATTAGAAATCACAAAATCTTGAACAATTTTTTAGATCAAATCATAAATACATGTCCTGTTAGAGAAATATTCACTATTTCTAATGAGTTTATACTACATTAATCAATACTAACACATTGTTCAACGGATTCCCTATGTAAAGCCATTTAATCATCATAAAAGAAGAAGAATAAAAATATAAACTCAAAATAATGTTAATAAATTACTACTGTATATATTAGGATGGATATAGAACATACTTATGTTCATAATCATATCCTCCTGGTCAAAATCCACTAGGTACAATAGTTGTCTTCACCCTCATCCTCCAACTCCCTGATCCTATACTGCATCACCTGCATGTGGTGGTGGAAACACCTTGACGTGCCTATCAACTCATGCTGCTATCCCAGCTTCTCTTTATGTTATACTAATTTGTATGACATTCTGATACAGAGGCTAAAATTTTTCATGTCATTATATCAATCAATTCCCTCTTAGTAGCTCAGTGGGTTGGACAATCAAAAAAATATTCAGCCAATCATCACAAGCATAACTGTGTATCTACTATGACTGGGGTGAGCCCCTACGAGGTTCATTATCCATATTCCCATGTTATTGGGACATAGAATTGGTGTGTTACTTATGTTACGACTCTATCTTCCAATATATTCCAAATGTTGAAAACATCTCATCCTTATGACAACCACTAAGGGCCACATCGTCCAATTACTCTTCCAAGAATATCTATACATATAAGGCTCTCCCCAACACACTATATACATGATAAGACACAATGAAGCCACACCTACATGTATGCCCATGGGGAGGCCCTAATCAATAGTAAATTATATGAATCATTGTCCCTAGACTATGTTCATGGAGTAGTGTAATGTTCCCATAAACCTCATTATGTATTTATCCACATTTATGCTACAATACTAAAGCTATGGAATCTCTTGGATACACCCTAATCTTAACATGGATGGGTGTAATCTTCCATTAAGAGTTTTTCAAACTCCGCCCAAGTGACCATAGCTTATTTTAGGGTCTAAGTCACTAGAATCCATGATCACATGGTTGTAATATGTATAAGGAACACCTACAATACCACATTCTAATAAAGAGGTTTCATTACACGGAGAAAAACAAGGGTGAATACTTCATGCTAGTATTTTTCAACCTAGGGGACTTTATCACATGTATACATTAATGGTCATTACCTATGGAACTCATGAAGCACACTCATCCTTAAAAATCATCGTTTGGAACTTCTTTCACCAACAGATGCACTATTGGTGGTGGATCAGTATGATGACCACTGAGAGTAACAACCTTAGAACTAGTACCATACCCTGAAGCCTCATAAAATAGAAGATTGCAGTCCAAATCCAACTATGGAACCCTTTCATGTTGACATTGTGGGGGAATAATGCTATATAATCAATATTCTCTCTATTCAATGAGTATATTTGGGGTGAAAAATCATTATGGACAATGAACCGACAACATAGTCTTATATGATGCATGTAGCATTATTTCAATTTGAAAATTTTCCTAATGTACCATGTCAAAGATATGTAATCAGAGTCAAGGTGAATCTATGTGTCAGCCGATGCACCAACACTGGAACTTCTATCCTGAAATTAGAACAAAAAACACCCTAAGTCTATCACTATAAATCCCATTCCAATATCACAACATTGTGTTCTAATAGTGGAAAACTCTCTAAGACCACTATATCATGACCAAACCCAAAGAGTATATAGAATAAACTCCCCAATCATGCCTACACCAGGCCTGGGTCTGATGACTAGCACTGACTATGTATATCACACTGATGGGAGGTCTTTTCTTAAGGCACATGTACACTAGCACCGACAAACACTAACATGAAATAGTTAAAAGATATGAAAGCTATAAACTAAAAATAATACATATATCAATGCCAATATAGAGTAAAACATAATTAATTAATATTTAATATTTTAAAAACATAGTCAGTACAATAAATATAGAATCATCGAACCTGCATAGAAAGATGGGGTCATTGTCAATTTCAAATACTAGAATGCTCCCCATCATATCTCCATTAAACACCTTATTCATTTTTGCTCACAAATCTATGCCTACCTTGGGTCTTCTAGGGACTCCATTGAATTTCCTATGGTTTGATAATAAAAAACACATTTGTGGGAATACAACATTCATGCTTGAGTATAAAATAAAATTATAGGATCCCAAAAAACACAAATGAAAAGGGAGAAAGTAAAAAAGAATTTTTCCACTTGACCTATATAGAGGGAGCCTAATCACGAGAGAAACACAATCTCGAACCATCCATAGCTATCCATGAATGTTCATGTATGACCAAAAGGTTTTTTCATCTAGAACCATTGAAATGCTATAGGGAATCCATAGATCACATAGATATACACACTCAAACTCCAATTCACATGAGGTTCCAGAATCAAACAATCTATATGATTCTACTCGATGGTTGAAGAAAACAAAGAACTAAAAAATCTGAATCCACGTGCTAAGACATCCTAGATAGAACCCATATGAGATATACACTACATCGTGGAATTCTCTACCATTTCAGGTTTCACATATATTAGAAAATACACCATCAAGAAGATGGCACTTGATAAAAATGTAGTTCCCAGCACCAGTCATCCTTTTATCAGTAGCCTGCACCCATAACTAGATATGTGAAACCCATGTGAAGTAGACGACCACTCACCAGTTTACATAGTTGATGATACACAAAATCAGACTATTAACCACATCCATCCACTGTACCAAGAGAGGATAATGGGACCTAAATCTCGGCACTACCCTACAATAGAGGGAGTAATAGAACATAATAAACCAAATAAACTGGTGTCCCTACTATATAGAGTGTCTCAAACCTCCCTCTATTGAGGGAGAACTTATCCAAACTATGTACAACACCGACCTTGTAGAGGGTGCCTCTACATGTTGAAATTAAACGATGGGGGAGTACAACTCCATAGGTCAAGGACCCGCACCCTGACATGATAGAGGAGTACCCCTCTGTGGAAAGAGGACCTACGTCATGGAACAATAGTGGAGTACTAATCTACTAGTTTGATCACTATGTGGACCCTTACCATGTCTCCCTATAGGGGTAATGAACCCGGGCTAGAGGAACCTCCCCTGGTACGATAGGGGAGTGCCAACACAAACCATGTATCACATATGGAGGACATGCACCCTGGAATGATAGTGGAGTTTGGATCCGGTGGGTAGATGACCTAAAAATAGACATTGTAGGATAGTACATAATATATATATATGACACATATAGTGGACCTGGTCCCTTACACAGAATAAGATTATAGACACCACAGATTGTCAAACCTCACAATGGTATAATGTCGGAGTACATCATCTTACTAGCCAATTTTTATGGAGGGAAATCAACCTTGAATGATATGAGACAACATTATCCAACAAAAATAATGTTATAGGGAACCAAAAAATTTGTTCGACTGGGTAGTATCATCAATGATTGAACTACCACATGTGTGGATAACATGTTCGCATGATGTGAGTATTATCTTCTTTTCCAAAGAAGAGTGGTAAGGAAAATGATTCCATAATGAAAAATGGGAGTCCTTGCCTCAGCATTTCTCTATAATATCCACACCAGTCAATGTCATCAGTCAAACACCACTAAAGGTAGCATCAATCATATAATACCTAAAATCACAATATTTCTAATCATAGGGGACCCATTTCCTTGTATAAAAAAAATGCATTCTCTGCCATCCGGATTATTTTAGGAATCCCAAATCCTAAGGTTATAAGTAATGGTATAGACTCCTAAATTAAACCAAGTTATCCACCACTATCATTACCATTGGAAATGAACTGCTATGAAATCATCATGCCCGAAAAAGGACACATCATATCTTCTAAAACACTAGGGAATCCATCACGTTTTAAATGAAAAAATTAATAAGATAGGCTACTATAAATCGTGAATATGAGTTTTGGTGATTGAGATATGGAAGGCTAAAGATCATAAGAAGATCCCAAGGAAAGTAAACGACATGCAACTGATTCTACATGGCATGATAACCTGCCTAATCACCTGTTTATGACTCCTATCTCAATATTTTTAAATAGAATGTTGGCATAATTTTTGTGTATATTCTAAACATGTTGAATCCTACTTAGTACGACTCCTTGTAATGTTTTTCCTCAACATGGATTGACCATTTGTTCAAGAAACGCGACATGTACCACCAGGTACATTGTGTGTCCAAGATAAATGTCCATGTGGACATGTAATTTTCATGTTGTTATGTCATGAACCCCATGATCTTATACTATGTCATTGTTGTTCTACTCATCAATATAATTTCACAAGGAAATATTATCCATGTATTCTGCCAATACAATAGGGGTCACTACATGGATTGTAATCCTGATACAAAGAAAGTTGTCCCCAAATGTCATCTTCCCATAACGGAAGAACACATGGTGATTCTAAAAATATTATGCACCCTGAAAATGAAAATTGTTATGGAAGTTTCCCTATGAGTATCCCAAATCAACCCGATTTCCCCAAAATCAACAGATTGTACAATAAGGGATCATTAACAATCACAATAGGGCCCTATAAACAATAAAAAAAATCATAAAAAATGGTTTTAAGAAAAAAAACTCAAATATTAATACATATTTGGAGAAATTAAGAATTATAAAATGTGGAATGAATCTATAATTGTGTTGCACATCAGTCTAATAACAATAGTTACCAAAACAGAGAGTGGTAGTACCATGTTACTTCAATTTGAATTTAGTTTGTCCACTAGCCAATGGGAGAGAGGAAGATACTCCTCTGCTTATTTCATTCACACTAAGGAAAATGGGAAGGTATGGACTAATTTTTTTTCTTTCATTTAACCAATTAAACATTATTTTAGAACCTATCTACAAAATCTACATCGGTCTATCACCCAATGTCAACCAAATTTTATATCACACATTGTGTACACACAAAATTATGAACTCACCCATGATCTATGAATTCTAATATTAGAATTTTGTGAGGGGATGATCAATGTATTATTGGAAAGTACACATATGTGATTGGATATATTTAATATTTTTAAAATCACCGTAGCAAGGATATTTGGACCATAGAATGCCACACCGACTTAACATATAGCTTTATAAATATTCATTGAAATATTTTTTAAGTCTTATAGATAAAAAAATTGATTGATTACAGCCCTTGATAATTAATTTCCATTTTTAGTATTCCTATAACCCAAATTATGTTCCGTCTTTATATAAAGATGACTTATTTCTAAACAATTTATTTTCACCACTTATGAATGTCTCTTTAAACACCCTATAAAAATGAAAAATATATATTTACTCTTAAAATCAATCCACTTTAATTCCCCTATAATCAAAAGTAAAAATTATTTTTCATTTCGTTAATTTACATTATCCTTATTCCTTTATATACATGGAATCTCTAAGAGAAATCTGATGTCCATAACACATGGGATGATTTTTTCAATAGAATATTTTGATTCTATATTATCAACCAAAATAATATTTCCTCATTACTATATAATGAAATAAATAATGTTTTTTACTGAATTTTTGTTTCAAATGTGGTTAACTTACCTTACACTTTTAGATTATGAAAATAGATAACGTTATTCATGTGTGTGTGGACTACAACATATGTTAAATAATATATCTGATTATCGATCAAATTTCATTATATTTCACTAAATGTTCATAATATATGACTCAAAAACATATAAATATACAAATAATTGCACTATTATTCTATAATAATGATATTATTGGAAAATTAATATCATTGTTAACCGTATCCATTCATTAGTAAGGTTTAATCATGGTTGGGATGGTCCAACATCCTACTGAACAATGATGAAAATGAATTTCATGGATATATATGAGAAAATAATACCTTATTATATATAACATAAATATTTAAATTATTATTTGATTTTGGTTCTCTAATGTAGACATTACTTTTGAACTAATTAATTTTGCAACCGACTTTGGTTTGTTATAATTCATAAAAACTATCTCAACAACATTTTGATCATTATAAATTAGAATCAAAAATGTCATTGAATGGAATCAAAAAATTATAAATAATTACAATTCTTCAATTTGAGTGTCTTTTATGATATTGGAATTGTAAACACCTGTCTAAAAACAATGAAAACACCAATTTTGTAAATGAAATTAAATGATCAAAATTACTCAAAAAAGATATTAAAAATATATGTTAACATACTAATATAAATGTAGATGATCACTTAAAATTAATTATATATATAATAATATGTTTTGGAAATATGTTTTTAGGAAATTTTTGTATACATGATATTCAGTAGCATTATTAAAAGTCCTTAATTATATTAAGATGTTATTTATCAGCAACATAATTCCGCAAGGAATATTTATTATGAAAAACCATGATATTTTTTATATATTTTGTTAATAAAAAATTTACATCTATACCTATATTATATAAATTTATATATTTTTAAAAAACACAATATTATATATATTTAAGTGGAATTATATTCAAATGATACAAAATTAGTGAGGGTTATATGTTTAAAATTTAAATTCCATGCGACAATATTTAAATTTAACAACATAATTAAATTCATTCATTATTCCATCTTTTATATATCCTTGAATTATATTGAATATAATTAATATCCAGATTCACATGTTTAAATTTTAGGGTATCCATTTTATTTTCCTTCAATTCACATAGTACCATTACCATATCTGTTTTAGAATCTCAATTTTTCTTAATTGAGATATGTTGTGTATTAACAACATGTGTCATTTTAAAGGATGTATATAATCCATCTATTTAATTTATTATTATTTTTTCAGATATATAAATGAATAAAAAATATAACTCATGTATTAAAATTAATTTATTTTCATTTCAAAATTTTATGATGGTGAAAGGATTTATTTATCTGAACTACAATTAACCAGTCTATAATATATCTTACTAAAATCACTTCATATATATTGATTAAATTATTATCATTTATTTAATATTATTTTTTTCAATTATTTATTTTTTTAATTTAAATTTAAATCTCATAAGACCCCTCTATGGTTTTCATTATATTCATGAACTATTATATCCATATGGGATTTCATTAAACTAAATTTCCTTTCTTTGAGTTAAAATATAATTCCATTATCTTGATCTATTTTTGTTTTATAAATTCATATGTGAAATTTTTTATAATGTATTTCAATTTTTTATTAGGTGATAATATTATTTTTGTAAATATTTATTTCTAGATTAATTTCATTGTCTAAAAGAAAATATTTTTTAAGAATAAAACCCATATTATTTAAGGATAATATTTTTTCCATTTCATAGTTCAACACTCAAAACAAAAAAATAATTAATTGTTTTGAAATCCTAATAAGTTTGTACACATGTTATATAGAAGTTTATGGTTACCAAAATTCAAAGGGATTATTTACAAAGTGTTTTTTAAATATTTTCATTCACCTAGATTTATCAAAATATATAAAAAAATTATTTTGTAATAAATTGATTTATCATTCCATCATTATTTTCTTTAGAAATAAATTCGGTATTTTTTATGATAAATAAATTAAGATTATATTAATTAGATAATATTTTTAGAATATAGTGAATCAACATTATTAATGCAACATTAATTTTATATATATGCGAATATTTTTTAAAAGAGTAATAGTTTTTTTGAGGGTTAAATAAAAATTTAATTAACTATTTATTCTTATTTTGAGGCTCATATATTTAATATTCATTATAAAATTATGTAATTTTCAAAATATTTCACTTTTAATATTATTGTATTTCATTTCAATGTTACTGTAAAAATATCTTTTATACAAATGAAATAAAACACATTATAACAAATATTTTATGATTTCCCATAAATTATTTTAAATATCCCGAAATTATTTATTTCTATAGAATTTATTTTTTTCAGTCAAGATCAAAATGTTCGAATGAAACACTATTTTTGTATTAAATTATTTTTGCAATCAACTATTTACATTATTTAAGACCATATTGGTGATACCACATTGAAATGGTATGAAATTCATTAAACAATAAATGGGTTATTCAGAATGCGACTAATGATTGCCTTAAATTCGTATTTTTTTAATAAATTATGAATGGGGTCCTTTATCTCCATACATTAAACATTTTATTATTTTTATCTATTGTGATAAAAGTTTTTTTTTTGTGGAAATGAACTCATTTTTTTGTTCACATAATTTATCATGGACACGATCTTGTATATCATTGTTTACATGATTATGAATGGTCAAGATATCATATATAATTTATTTTATGTTTCTTCATGAAAATGTTTTTTTTTCAAATATATTCATAGAGTTGTGCAAGTATAGGGTAACATATATCTTTGTAAAATGATTTAATGTGTATATGATATAATATACCTTTAGTCACACAGTTGCGCATGCACAAAATCATGTATAACATTTTTGAAATGATTAAGAATATACATGATCATGTATCCTTGTATTCACATCAGTTTTTATAGACATGATTCGTTACATTTTTGTGAATAATCATGTTAAAATATATATTTTTTAATATGATTGTGAATGGAAATGATCACATAGAGAATTTTTACAAATATTATTTATAGTTACCATCACAATTCACGTTATTTAATATTTCCTGGTTTACTATTATTTTTCTATGTTTTTATCACATATACATATGAGTATGGTCCATGTTAAACATTTATTATCTGATAATATTATTTAATGGTATATATTATTTCATTTAAGATTACATTTCAATATATGTTGACTTAGGGAGAACTCTTACAACACAATGTTTCTTTAATTATATACTACAATGTTTATATTCTCTCATTCCTCTATGATATAGTCATTGATGACATAATGGTATATTTTTACCATGCTAAACATTTATGCTCACTCCTACATTTGTTTCTTTTTCTATTGTTATGTAGCTGATCATAACCTATAAGAATTCAATAGGGGATTATAGTACTTTTCAACTGTTGTGAAATGATTACATAATTTATAAAATATGTTTTATATGTAACTATTTCCTAACGACTGTAAACCACAAATTATTGCGATTATATGCAGATTTATAAAGATTAATGATTATCTAATATTAATGATTTTAAAAAAATATAGGTTTATAAAATGATGCATCAAATTCATAGTTTAAAAAATATGATTTAATAACCAAACTGACGAGTGAGAGTTTAGAAATCTATAGAAAAACTTAAAATTAAAAAACATTAAGCAAACTATAAATGGAAATAGATATTTATTATTACTATTGGGAGACATAAAAATTTTATAACTAATAATCCTTATATAATATAAAAAGATTATAAGTTTGTACATGAGGCTTACGTATTGAAAATATTTTAATGTTTTGAGATCATAGAGTGATATTAAAGGAATTATATTATTATATGTAGTTAAAAATATCAAGAGAATGTGATAATGTTTTGATTCATGATGATATTTTTTGACACTTAATGAATATATTTTCAATATCAACATAATGATTCATATTTCTTGAAAATAAATATCCTAGTATGAAACTATATAATAAATAAATGAATGAAAATTTAGTTCAATTTATTTATATGTATTCACACCATAAGGAGAAGTCCATAACATTGTGTGACATGACGATGTTTTGAAGTGTGGTCTTAAAACTATGATTTCAATCTATGAAAATTTAATACAACATTAAATTTATATAATCAAAATTCTAACACATTTACTAGGGATTCCTTAATGGAACCATAAAAAAAATAACATAACATTTTAAAAAATTCCATTAATATTTTATTGGTTCACTTTATCATATCTTGAAAATATGGAGGTTATGGTGATGTTCTTTATAAAGAATGTTTTATGGAATTTTACCATAATAATTGATAAAAATCATGAGGATTAAAAGGACAAAAATTATATATGCTACTATAGAAACCTCTTGTCCTATATTTATGTAATTATCAATGAGATATATATTTTTTATTTTTGGATCAAGAATTGTGAAATTGTTTTAAGTGATAAATATTATAGAAAAAAAATTCATGTGGTTCTATTAATTTATATGAATAGACAATTTTATTGAAAATATTTATAACATTTCAAAGAATCAATGAAAATGAATACACTATTTGTATCAAATAATAAAAATCTGATGAAATTATAAAGAAAAGATCATATTGGTTGATGTTGAATAAGATTGATAATAAAAAATATGTTTATATACCAGACATGTGATATCCCTATGTGATTGATGCTAAAAAATAATATTGATAATGCTTAAAATATTATACTATTTATAAACATTTATCATTATAAGATTTATTTCTAAAAGTAATATGGTTCACATGTATGTTATTATACCAAAAGAATGTTTAGGAAGTCTAGAACCAGATAGAAGGGAATAACATCATATAAGTACTATTATTAATCAACTTACTCGATCTTAATCTATATTTTTTAGAAAAACATCATTTTAGGGAGATGGATCAACAATAGTTATATTTTTTAATTTATTTTGAATTTAAACAAATAATATTTTTAATTAAGAGTGCCACATGTAGCTCTGAGATTATAAGAATCATTTTATACTATCAAAATATAAATATTCTAATATTAAAATTAAAACCTATTGTATGTGTTAAAATATATGAATATTATTAATAATACAATGGAATATATATTAATTTAATTACATTTTTAAATTTGTTAGTTATATTCATTAAAATACGTAATTAATTTTTAATGAGTTTTGGTATTCCTTATATTAATTAAATTTCTATTATAATATTTGTTAATGGATTTTATATATTTAATTTAATGACGTTATCTTTGTATTTGGATTCATCATAAATAAAATTATTAATATTTTCAGAATCATATGATTTTTGGGAGAATAGTAAATAATAAGAATATTAAAAATATTTTCATTTTAAAATATTATCATGTTATAAGAATGAAATGAATGTGTTTTAATACCGTTGAATATATATTTACTTTAAATTTAAATTAATGTATTTGAAAATTTAATTTTTAAATATTTACTCAATTTTTAAAATTTTTGAAATCTAATTGATTTATTATTTGAATAAAAATTATTATCGATATATAAATTTCAGAAAAAATTCAGAATATTTGTTTAGTTTTTTATTTTTTTTAACTAAATCAAGTTTTATTTTATTTAAAAATAATTTTTTTAAATAAATGGTGATAAAATTATTCTAATATTTAGGTATAAAATGAATTTTTATGCTGAAGATAAGAATTTTTCTACAAATAGTATTTAATTGTGTTTTTAGAACATATATTAAAAGTCAATTTTCCAACTATGGAAAATGAATCATTGAAACTATATTCCATTTTTGAGATTCCCATTAAATAATTATGTAATAATGTGTATTAAATTTTAATCAAAATGAATAACAAACATGGTAAAATATTATCACATTGTTAAAGGTTAAAATGGGTTAATTAAGGTTAAAACAATGGGGTCATGGTTACAAATATTTGATAACAGACCTATACTTGTTTGGATATTTTTATTTCGACTAAACACATCATGTTATTAAAACTATTGAAATTAGGATCCATTTTACATAGATAATAAGAGTTGTAATATTTTTTTATAATAATAATGACAAATTGGCACTATATATATTTTAATTGATCTAATAAGTTTTCACAATATTAAAAAGATTACATTAATAGTTCTAAATGGATATTTTAAAAAATAATTTATTATTTTAGTCATAGTAATTTGTTTCTATATTTTTGTAATATTGTAATTACATAAACCCGTAGTGCATCACATATTTTGCACCTATTCATGGTGTTGATAAATTAGTCTACAGAGTCCTATAAGATTTATGTTGATATGTTTTAGAATTTTTTTAGTCCATAATAATGTATATAGATCAAAATTAAAGGTAATTAGTTTTTGAAATATTATAATTTTAAATCCTTTTATATTGTTATTATTCTAATGTAAAATTATTTATAATGTCAAGAAAATGACTTTATGATATATTATGTAATACAATAGTAAATTATTATTTTTTAAAAATTTCAAAAAACTATATAAATTTTTAAAAAAATGTGGAATTTATCAAGAATATAATACTTAGACCATTTATAATTTACAATACATTTTATGATGACATTATTGAGCCTTATATAATATTTATCTCTTTACAACATTAACAGTTAACCAAACTAAAACATCCTAAAACTATAGAGTTATGTTTTTGAAAACAATTAACACATGTAGAAATACATTTTTTTCAAATGAAATTTAACCATCTAAAATTATTCCTTATAAATTAATCTAATTATATCTATTTCTTTCACAATGCGATCATAATATATTTCATTGATTACAATATTTAATATCCTTTCACACCGCTCACTTGTAATAAAATACTGAAGTAATATTTGTTAACAAATACAAAATTAGAATCCTTTCTTATTGTCTTGATGATTTATTTCATGGACTCTTCATTTATAAATGTTCATTCATATTTTCAATGAATATATTTTCATTATGATTTGCATTATTTTGAAAATTTAATAAAAAATTTTATATTGGACATAGTATTTGGATATCCACAAGTTCTTTTACTGTGAATATAGAATAGTTTTATTAATTTTTTTAGGATGAAAATAATTAAAAATTTATATTAATTCTCTGTTTTATAAGCAGTAAACATTGGGTGTCATATTTAGCATTTGGAAATCCAATTATATAATAACATGAGGTGCACTAGATAACATTGCAAAATCCTGATAGATCATAAAATTGGTGGCCCATAGTGTTCTGTGAATTCCCATTATAGCTTTATATGGGGTGGCCCACTTTGCATCGGGTAATCCCATTATAGCTTAACACGAGGTAGACAGGATAATACTGTGTAATCACAGAATATATATTAAAAGTGTGAGATGTTAAATGTTGTCCCATTTTAAATAATTATATTTGAGTTTTTATTCTAATGATATTAAATGAAATTATATTTCATTTCAAAATTTATGATATTGACCATTGTGAAAATATGATTCCTTTTTTCAAATAAAAATAAATTTTTTTGAATTTTTTTTTGGATTTTTTACATGAATTAAATTTTCCCTTATTTAATTTCCCTTCATAGTATTTTATTATCATCTTATTTTTTAAAATTATTTTACATTGATCTAATTTATAATAGTTAAAAGGATAATAATAATGGAATACATTGATCGTTGATCATGAAAATAATTATTCTATAATTTTAAAAAAAATTGATTTATGGGAGAATTGGTAATTTGAAATATGTATCCACTAGTTATTTAAGGGTATAATGTGTATTATTTATTGATAAATTTATAGAACTCTTAATTGAAAATATTCCATATAATGTAATAACATGGATTCTCTTCTAAAGTCACAAGATTATGTAATATTTATTGCCAGGTCATCGTAGTTTTTATCAGAAAATTGGGTATAAATATATATAGGTTAGGATAATGTTTACAATAGTACGTGAAAAAGTTTAACTTATGGTTAATAAAAATTGAAATATAATTTAATGATTTAAATATTTCCTCATATAAACTATTTTATTCATAATGGTTTCAAATAGAGGAATTAAATACGATTTATTTTAGTTAAACCGAGTGGAAAATGTCATTCCAAATCATGATTATAATATTTCATAATTTTAAAATGTACAATGTTTTTTGTGATATCTATTTTCATAAAAACAATAAATTGTTATGGAATCTATGATAGATAGGAACCTGATATAATATGACGGAACATGTCAATAGTGGAGACTCTAAGGAGGAAACATCATTAATCAGTTGGTTTATCATTGTACTCGTGGTAGATTAAGGATGGATAAATGTTGTAGAGAGGATATTCAAATTCATTGGGTGTTCATCGCATTGTATGTTTATTCTTGTCATTTATCCTTTTGATGGCGAATCTCACCAATAATGGTCCTTGATTAGGAATAATAGAAAGGAGGATGATATGTATTCCATTTAATAGGAAGTATTTAAAAATAAAATAATGATATATTTGACCCTAATGTGGTTATACATTATATGAAGAAACAATTTATGGAATTAAATGAAAATGATGATGATTAATTGGACACATATAGAGAGTACATCACATGATTGTAATGTATGTTTTGGATTTAATTCAAGACATTTATAGTAAAATTAATATATTTTAATCTGTATAAAAATTATTTCAAAAAAATCTCCAACCTCCTGATAATTTAAAAAATAGGAAAATATTGTTCAATATGAAGATAATTTTGTGAGGGAGTTTACTTATACAAATATGACATAAATTGGAAAGTGTATGAAACAATAAAGGTTATAGGAAATGAAGAAGGGTCAAACTAAGATTTCAGAATATAAGTATAAAAATTATTCCCATATGGATAATAATATTTTAATGAATGTTCAATAGTATATTGGATTTATTTTTGGTTTGGTTAGTCTGGTCATAAGATCAGCTACTGTAATGAAAACTTCACAGAATAGCCGATGAATTGGGTGATTTATAGTCATCCAATGGTTAGCTATTTTAGTTACAATTAGTTGGATATTATCCTTATGTGTGTAAAATATTGTTTCATAGGATATAAATAATCATGATAAGAAACCTGATTTTATATCAATGTCAATTAAGAATACTATAGATGATGTTGGTTCATATGGGTATGTGAAGAAATATATTCGGAGTTTGATATTTTATTAAATTGTAATCATATATTTAACGTCTTATGCACCCATATTTTAATGATTTATATAATGGATCAAAAGTATGAGTCATTATCAACTTATTATAATTCTTTTATGTACATTTAACCCTCAATTATTTGATATGAAAATTGTTATTCGAGGAAAAATGAATATATTTTTGTGGTCAGGAATATAAATTCTATTGATAACATTTGGGGTTTATAAGATACAATTTTTTTTTGTAAATATGGTATGAAAAAAATATAAGTATGGGATATAAATTAAGGTGAATTTCTTATTTTTAATACTAAATTTATAATGGTTATTTTATGTAATTTCATGGTAAGTTATTTGTTGAATGATCTATGTTGGTCATTAGGTATTTCTTTTGGATTTTCTTATTTAGTTTAGGTTTTTATCATATAAAAGTTTATAAATTCCAAATAATTAATTTTAATTTTATTTGTCTTTTTTTAATTACAGAATTCTAGAAATGTAAATAATTATATATTTATTGAATATATGATATATTAGAGATCATTCTAATACTTTATTTATTATATTTTATCTTGAATAAACATCATTTGGAGAAAATGAGAGACTTTTGTGGAAATTAATTAGTGGTTGTAATTCAAAATTTCATGTAATTTTGTATCCTTATTCTCTTATTATATTTAGTAAAATAATTCTCTTCTTTTAGAAAATGTATTTTGAAAGAGAAACATTATTCTAATCCTTTTCGTACTACGAAATCAATTACTTTTCAATCTGTCACAGATTTATAGTTTTGTGATGCTTAATTTCAGCATTATCTTGTTCACTATCACTATCCATAAGAACATGAAAACTATTTTTTTCATTCATTTACATGTTTTCCTACAAGGAAATAGTTTATGTGTTATCTTAGGTGACATTCAAACTTGTCTATCACACTTTTTGTGTTTTTGTTTTATTGATCCTTTTTAAGATGTGGGATTTTGAAAATTGTATTTTAAAAACTAAAACCCATGTTTTTTTATCCTGAGCTAAAATATATTGGATTCAATTTAATAAATTAGAGGATAAAAAATCCTTGTATTTTAAAAGAAACATTATTTTCAATGTTAAACAAGATTTGCCCAGTCGAGATTATCCAAATGACATAATATTGTTATGTGATTGTAATCACCGATCCATAACAATGGAGGGAATAAATTATGAAATTATATTTTACACAAATATATTAAATTATTTCATTGGATTTGAATTAATTATAAATGAAAATAAAAAATATATTAATATAAAGTATCTGTTTTTTTAAGAGATTATTTCCCAAAAATTGATTTTTGAGTTAACAAATTAAATTAATACTATTAATGAATTATATTAATAAAATTTATATGTTATATAATTAATAATGATTTTTAAATTAATAGAATATGATTTATAGTCTTAAGATAACAATAAATCCAATTTTAAGAAAAAAATATATAGTTTTATAAATGGTAAATTTTTCCCTTTTAATGAAGAAAATTTTATTAAAATATATTTTGTCACATTTATAAATTTCAATTAAAAAATAATATTTATTTTTGGATTAATAATATTACAATTATCATAGGGTAAAATTTGGGTATATTTTTTAGAAGATCCATTTTTTATGAATGATGAAACAAATAAAGAATATAATTGAAATATTCATTCTCATTTAATTTCATTATTGTTAAATTATATTTCAAATTGATGTTAAAGTGATAAAATTTAAATTATACATCCATAAATCTAATTAAATTAATTTGATTCCACTTATAATTAACATTTGATAAGAAAAAAAATTCCTCCATAAAAGAATTTCCCTTTAAAAACATGCTCTTTTCATTTTGTTTTTGGGATTATTTATTAAATTTATTTTTTCAAATTTTTTGTGGTGAATTATGAAAAATTTATTCCCTATTTAGAATGCTTATTTAAAAATTAGGTTTTAATGTCAATTTAGTTATTATGAATAAAAAATTTATATTGTTAAAAATAGATTTTCCACAATATATGTAAACTAATGAAACAGGTTAAGGTTAAAAGCTAAAATAATAAAATAAGAAAAAACCTAGAAATTTAATTTTTGGTTGAGTTATTTATCAACCCTCAATAGATTTTATAACATTAATTATCTGCTATATTTTTTTAAATTATTTCCAGATATATTTGGTTGGATTTAAAAAATAATAAAAATTGTGTAATCACATTAAATCACCCCCCATCAAGTATAAATACCACCCTCACTATAAATTTTATTCTCAAAATGCATGAAACGACAAAAATATCTAACAAATAAACTCTTATTATCTCTAAACATGAAAATATGCTTTTGGTATAACCGAAATTACAAATAAATGTTCCTCAAGGGGTCCCTAAATGACGTGATATTAATGAAATAAATTTCTCAATGCACTTCTCTTATTTATTCAATTAAACTTTTATATTCTAAAAAATTAATTCTTCCAAAATTTAATGATAAATCTAGGAACATTTATATAATATATTTTTATGTTTATAATAGAGTATTTCTTGTGAATTTTAATACTCATTTCTAATTATTCATTGAATATAAACGTTGTGTCCTGATTATAGTTTACTGGATCCCTGAATAATTATATGTTTCCATTTCCACTTCCACATTGACATATGGTATTAAAAGTATCAATATATTAAATAAATTTTAATTGATATATTATAACTTATTCTTGGGTCAATAACTAATATATATTTAAAACATTGAGAAAAATTAATATATATTGTGGTGTGCAAAATTACAACCAAAATAAACTATGAATTTATAATTAATATTCATTAAAATGATTCAACCTTATTCAATAAATAAAAATGAGATACAGGAGAAATTGTACTACTATATTTTCATTAATACCATTTCATTCCACTTCTATATTTATAACACAATTTTATAATAATATCCGTAATTATACACATATGATCTTATCAGGAAACCATGAATCTAACTCACTATAAACCATGAAAATATTTTAATATAAGTATTTAATGCTTCATTTATTGTCATTATATCTGAACCTAAGGTCTTATAAATATTAATATAGATCTAAAATATTTTAATAACTATTTTAAACCATTATAAATGAGTTTAATGTATGAAAACAACATAAAATCTCAAGGTAAGGGTGACCATAACTCAATTTCCATTTGTTGGCTTATATGTAATCCCAATTGGTTATATTATAAAATAGTTTGTGTGGAATAAAATAATATTAAATAATATTTTACAACTAATTATAATTTTTTGGATATAAATTTTTTACACATAACCAACCCACTGATGAATTACCCCCTTAATGATATTAACTTGCTAAGTGTTTCTCATCTCACTTTTATCATCTGTGTGATATATGCCTTCTCCAAAACTCATTTATTGTTTTCATGGTCAATATAATGAAATATTATATCTATTATCATCAGTTTTCATTTTATTCATGACATCCAATGTCTCATTTGACAATTATTAGTTTTATGGTTTTTATGATTCGACTAATTATACTGTGTGTGTGATTTCATATCTCAATTTCCATTACTTGGGTGAGACATTTACTTATTTATTATGTCATTATAAGATTATGAAAGAAATGAATTTATAATTTATTATATTGTATTTAAATATTTCTATGTGTACTTACATAAGATACACATATTTTAGTAATTTGATTAATTCCTTATTTAATGATATGATTTTAGAAGGGGATTTCTTTTAAAAATTATCTATTCAATGTTACCCTTAAAGTAATATTTTTAAAACATGTTCATGTTATTGGAAATTATATCAAAAAAAGATTTTTTTTATTTTCCAACTATGAATATTTGAATTCCATTCTACTCATGATTTACTTTAAAAAAATGTTTTGAATATATTCTTTCAGTCATTTTCTAATGTAATTTTATTGTGAAATTTTCTGAAAAATTATTGAACGAACGTATTTTTTATGTAATTTAAAAAAATATAATTTATTCATTATTTATTTTGAGATATTTCATTGTGAATTACTTTATCATTTCCCAAAATCATGATATATTATTCTTTTGATGATTATTTAAAAAATTCCATTGATATTTTGAATGAAAATGGACACATTATAAAATTCATAGTGTTTCAATATTATATGTTGTTTTTAAAATCCAATATGTATTTTGATATTTTTAATTTGGGTTTTTGGGAGTTTGAAATTATTTTATATTTTCTTTTAGAAATAAAATGTACATGAATATAAATGTTTTCTTCATTATATAGTAGTATCACATTTAATAGGGGTGGCCTAGATAGTTCCAAGAAATACTGTTATAAAATAACAAGCGGTGGAACAAATTGCACTGGGTAAGACAATTTTAGGTTAACAAGGGGTGACCTAAATAACATCGAGAATGAAAGTTACATCATAAATAGAGGTATCCTAGATAGCACTGAGAAATACTATTACATCTTATCATGGGGTGTCCTAGATAGCTTCAGGTAATAATGTAATAGAAATTACAAGTGTGAGATATATAATGATATCCCATGTTACATATATATACTTACGATTCATGGTAATTATTTTTCATGATAATCTATTTCATTCCAAAAGTTAATATAGTGATATTTTTGAAAAAATGTTTCCTTTTAAGAATACAATATAATGTTTTTATGAAATCTTTTTATGGATTTTTACTATACTAACATTTTCACTTTTCTAACATCCCTTAATTAGATTAGTGTGTACATCATATGTTTTCAAATATTTTTCATATGATTTAAGAGAAAATAGGGACACATATGAGAATAATGTAAAATTGTAAGGTTTGATAATGAAAGGATATTTTGTTTTATATATATAATTTTTGATTTAGGGTTGAAATGGATACTTGTAATAAGTGTCAACTTATTATGTGAGGTTTTATTATGAAAATTGTTTACCTATATCTATAAAAAAATATAATGAAAAATATTCCTTCCAACTTCATTATGATAAATCTAGTTTTAAATCACTATAATATGTAATGTTTAGGGATAATTTTTTATAATTATATGATAACAAAATACGTTTCTAAAATAAAAACTAGTTATATGATGATAAAGACATGAATTTCGTTCATACATTGATTTTCCTAACACTATACATATTTAAAACTAATATATAATGTGTATATATGTGACTCAATAGTTGAAGTTTATATTTAATTCATTTATAGTTAAATATGAGCCATTATAATATGTATATAAGTTAATATATATAGATTATTTTTATGGAATATAATCTTGGTGTGTTGGCTTCAACAAGTACAAATGGAATAAATCATGAACCTCCACTACAGTTCATAAATAATAAGGACTTTCATTCATCCAGGAATTTTATATCATATAAAATTTTCAAACATGAATTAAACACTATCAAATAATTAAAAAAAGTTCAAGATAGAAAAAATAAGAAAAATAGATGACCAAGAAAGTTAATATGGATTAAGGCTCATTTTCACACATGAAAATGACTAAGGTTATATTATAGAGTTTTACAAACATCTAAATATCTCCCAAAACTATATATTTCTTGATTTTTGAAGAAAAAATTAAATTGGGGTTGAGAACAATTTATTATTTTTAATTATTTTTAGAAAAAATATTATAGTAGTGGAAATTATACATTTTAATCCATGATAGAGAACACCACAAGATTGAATGATTGTTTAACTACAGTGATCATACCTTTCTGATATATAACAATAATATCATCGATTAATACAAATAAACTCTTGTTGTGAGAATGTGTTCCATTCGGATAGAATTGAATCCCCATGAAACATGATGTGTCACCCATATGACCTCCTTAATTTTCTCAACCGTATATAAACTCTATTTTTTGACCTAAGGGACAATATGATATTTAGAAAGCAAGGTATATTAGATGAACTCAACCTCTACATGATCATAATGTGATAGGTTTCTTTATTTTTGACCATGTATTGGAAACATGATTGTGTACGGTTTTTAATTCACACATATTACTCTTCTTCTAATAAATGTTGTTTTTCTCTTTTAAATTCTCATTATAAACCCTATAATGGAGTGAATAAAAAATTGACACCATGAATGAGAATCGAAATATATTTCACCATGATGCATAAATATCATTTACCACTCCACAAAATCATAAAACCATGCCATTACTTGATGAATATTTCTAGGGACGGTTCAAAGCATAAAACAACCATTAGACCCTAAAACATCTCTTGAGAATGTGATATTATATATTTTATATACTTTTATCCCTCAACCTATAATCATCTATAATTCACTATTATGGGTCTCTAAACACCTTATAAACAATAAAAGAAGGATTCGTGAAGAATATTGTCCTATAACAATAGAATCAAATTAAATGACTACCCCTCCCAAAAAAAGACACCCCAATGGAAAAGAAGTTGTAATGATAGAAACATAGAGTTGTATACATTACAAGGATGTTACTATAAGAATATAAAAATTAGTTAACAACATTTATGTATAAAAATACAAACAAAATCATAAATAATTTTGAAAACAATATCTATAAAAATCATAACTGGAAAATCATTATTAAGGGAACATAAAATATGACAAATAAAGCATGGAATTGTGATTATACATACAATAATTTAATTTATTATTCCACAACCAATGAAAAAAATGGAATAGAACACCCACAAAACAGTTTATTTTAATTTTCATAAATCTGAATAGGTTATTTATTGAATGTCACATCATCATCAATATCGAAATATCCCATTTAAATGAAATTGGTTTCATTAATAAGATACTAATCAAATTATAATACATAGAAAACATAATTTGTAACATTATTCAGTAGAGGGATGAATAATCAGAACAAATCTGTTCTAATATTCTCCAAAAACTCAAATATCATTACCAAAATGTGGGAATGTTTAATTCCATGATTGGTCCTTTTCATCCCTTAATTAGGATATAACATCATTAAAAATTTTCCATTAATATCATAATCCATATTCCTAATCCAATGAAAGGTATATGAATTTATAATATTAAATAGTACAATAATATTTTAATAAATAACCAGAACCCTCTCTGTCCAATAATGAATAAATAAATGTTTTTGAAAACCAAATTCAATATTATAGATCGAATGAAAAGGATACCTGATGTGTCTAATATATAGGGATACATGTAAAAAAATACCATTGATTTAGAGATAATTTTACTTATAATACGATATAAGGGAGGGAATTATACTCACTGATAAATATATAATGACTATAAAATTTGTTTGAAACATTTCTTCTATGGTCTGGATAGTACATTGTGTTAGAAAACCTATCTGGAGATGAATAGTTTAGAAGTGGAAAAACTGTAGTCCAATAACATACTAGAGATATATCATAACATGATTGGTGATGCTGGGATCATCATCATTGATCATCTTATGAACCCCATGACACCTCACAACATACTCCAACGTCGTCCTTGAAAATACATCGGCAATGCTCAATGTCTGGACCATCAATATCTAACATTACAACCTTAATAATAGAAATAAAATTAATAACATAATATCCATTCTATTATCATATTAATCATTCCATTAGATATATTGAGATTAATACCTACTTATACTAGAAAATATCAATTTTTTTTAGTAATCTTACCTTGGAAAAAATAACCATTACTAAATTTATAGAAAAATGGACATTAAGAAAATATATAAATCTGGTATTTTCACTATAAACCATAGAAACTTTATTTTAAGGAATAAAAAAACTTATCAATACTACTATTAAATTCAATAGGGTATCTTTTGAAAAAATATGGAATAAATCCACATATCACTAATGGAATAAAGATACTCCCTTATAACACCACTCAATATTAATCATCTACATACGATAATGCTCTGAACACACTAAAATTAACTATATTAATTAAAAAAATCCACATCATAATACCCCTAATAATATTTCACCACATTATACAATAATTATTAGGTTATCTAAAAGAGATATACCTGACCATAAGCATCCCTTATATCTAATAAAATTGTGGAAAGACCCCCTATCATAATATAATCATCTCCAAACTCACAGAAAACTCTATTTATGGTGATTCTAATAATTCTAATAATGAGCATGCGCTTCAAATTGAGGATGCTTATATGCATTCGAGTGCCAAAAAAGGTAAGAAACCTCTTACAGATCCTGATGGTTTCATCACTCCGCATCCCAAGAAGACTCGAAAATGCATTGATTACTTTAAGATATAGAGAACCATTATCACTATATCATCAGGGATTCGAATGAAGGAAATCATAATTCCTCCACAGCCAGTGCCCAATGAAAATCGTGAAGAGGGGGACTCCTCCTTGGGTGAAGAAGGACCATACCATCGGATTGTGGAACAAGAGGATAGAATTATGCATATAAATTGAACTCGTGTAATTAAGTAAGGATATAATGGGGACTTTTACCATTGGATTGAGGAACAAGAAAGGCTGTCTTTTGGAAGATATCGTAACAAGGAAATACCTATTGATGACTATCTCAGTATTAGGGAGAGAATGTTTGATAGAGTGGAATCTGAGCTCGATAAAGACCCTGATTTTAATTACCTTCAACTTCGGTGGGAATATATATCTCGTAGGACTACCTCGACTACTTCTTCCATGGTTCTATAGCTCTATGAGGGTGTGTGGGCCCTCTGTTGCACAAGAGAAATCTCAAGATGATGAAAATGATCTTGAAGGGATATTTGGTATCAATGCCAAGGTAAGCAGCGTACCAAGGTGAAAATCTACCGTGCCAGATATGGTGTTTGATGATCTGTTTAATGATGGAGGGTCGGAGGTGATGCACAATAATTTTGTTGTCCCCTTGACCGACACATGGAGGTGTTCATCCTCAATAAATTCAATTTATGACTTTTCATTTATGTTTGGAGCTGGAACGTCTGCTAGAGGATTTCTGGAAATCGAAGGAGAAAATGAGAATAGGCGTGGAGCCAGATGAAAACGTCATCAAGAGACCATTGAATGAATGCTCTATGACAACCCCTGACACCACCATGAGTTTAGTTCTTTCCTCATTGGATGAACTGGAGGAGTTTTCTACTGGAAAGGGGAACAAAACAGCACACGAAGCATAGATTCAATATAAAAACAGTGATGAACATGAGTCATTTTTTAGCATGGATGAAAATGTAAGTAGTGATCCAAGGGCATGGACCAGTGCTATGAAAATGGAGGTAGCAATCATATTGTGTTTCTCTTGCACACTCTCACTATGCGGCCATAACAAAAGTTTGGGAATTCCAGAACTTGCCATTTGAACTTGTGGGTTGTGCCTTTTTGCGTTTCATGTCTTGGAGGATGATGATTGTGTCACTAAGAAATTAATGGAGTTTGTTGGCCCAGATGACATGTTTTCACAGTTTTCTATTTTGAGTCCTCAGCATTGGAGAAACTGAAGTTAGGTTGTTTTTCTGAGTCAGAGGTTGTTACCTTGTGTGAGCATAAATGCAGAACTGGGTGGAGGCTTTCAGAAAAGTGTATATGCTTCAAAAGCAGGATGCTTTTGGTCATGCCAACTCTTATGGCTTTGCATGGATTTTTGAGGATTCGGTATAGTGGCTTGTCGACCTCCCTACATATCGCAGGTGTGCGTTTACTAGTGGATTATTCATCAATTCCCTTCCATGTGATGTAGTGTGGTCATTACTTAGATTCAAAGACCACATTCTAAGGTTGTCAGTTCTAGTATGGGGAATTGATGACCCCCCATGCCCGGTTGATTCACTGAATCAGATCTAGAAGTCTCTCACTCACCCACTAATGGTTCTTCGTATCATTAGATCTCTTGAGTTTTGGTGGATTCATCCTTAATGGAGGATTCAATCTGGTGGTCTGCCAACCTTTATGCATACTGCTGTTGTGCAGTTCCTAGGGGAGACTTCATCAGTACCCTTCCCTATGAAGACGTTTGAACAACACTCATATTCATTGACCATACACTCATATTTGGAAAGATCCTCTCTCGATTAGTCTAAAAGGAGAAATGACATTGGCCTTTTATGAGCATCAAGAGATCCGGATTGTCAGACATTCGAGTGAGTCTAAAAGGTGAAATGACATTGGCCTTTTTATGTGCATCAAGAGATCCAGATTGTCGGACATTCGAGTCATGCACAGTAAGATTTCTTTTTATCACATTTCTAATATTTCTATTTCTTGATTCGTGAAGTTTTTCTATTTTTTGCTTTCTTAATTATTATTTAAGTCATAATCCTAGAAGGAATCAATCCACAAAAAATATTAAAAGTTTAATTCACAATGGGGTATGATATACAATACAATATTATGATCTATGTCAAAAATAATATTCCATCCAATAGAATAGTGTCTCAATCCACTCAACTGAAAGACAACTGTTATATGATTAAGATTACATATAGTTTATTTAGGTATATTAGTGAAAAACTATTGAGGAAAAAAAGTTAAAATTTCATTATGATAGATTAATTTGAAATACACTACAAGGAGACAAGAGTCATAATAAACTCTAAAAATGTATTAAACTAATTGGTTAGGAATATGATAAATATCTATATTCCAATATAAAAATCCAAAATAGATGTTAATTAATCTATTTATATTAAGTCAATAACATCCAGAATCCTGTTTTTCATTTGATTAGAAATTGAAAAAAATTAAATAAGAAAACTACAATAATAGCTTATAATATCATTGAAGATTCTAATATCCATAATATTCATATAGGATAAATAATGAAAATTTTTCTAAATATTTATATATCCAAAATTAATACATGTTGAGACATGAAATTTAATTATGAAATTAGCCATGGATTCCCAGAACATACTATTTAACAACATGTAAAATAGACAATGGTTATGACAATACCAAAAAACCCCTCACAGACTATATTTATTAAAATATAGACCCCCAATATATACCTATATATAGTCAATGAAAATATAAATTATGTAGTCAAGATAATCATACATGAAAAAATTCATTGATCACTTGAATAAAAATATTTCATTATTGATATCGAGGGGTACTATGTTGAATTAATTTTTTCAATAATCATAATTGAAACCAATACTAGGAATACACTCACCCTTATAACATATATGCTTATATCGTGAATAAAAAATAATCTATGAGAATAATATATGTTTATTCAGATGGAACAATAATAAATCTTTTCATGAGAGATAAAATATAAATTTCCTATTTTATTTAATATATCATTTTTTCTGATTATAATGAAATTTAACCATTATATAAAATGGTGTGTCAATAAGTATTTTTTATGATCTGTCAGAAAACCTATATTTTATGGATGTTTATGACTATAGATATATGTTTTTCTATGGAAATTAGATACTTGTAAAATAAAATGAAATGAAATTTCGAATGAATTATATATTCTATGAAAATTATTTTATTAATGGATTATTTATTATATATAAATATATTTTCAATAAACTTATAATTATTTTAAAAATCTGAATAATGTAAAAATAAAATTATAATTCAATATAAATAAATATTAATAGAATATATTATAACCATTTTAAATTATATATGTTTATAAAAAATTTATTATCTTACTATTGCAGAGTGGGAATGAATAAGTGTTCAGATATAAAAACTCTTTCCATAAAACATGTAAACGCTTTCCAAGGTACCATATCACCTTAATATTCATCTGAAAATGAACCTACGAATTTATATCCTATGGTAAACAATGTAATTCCAAATATAAACACATTATTTATATTAAGTCATCCTTGGGTCACAATATCTCTTTATACTCTACTGGTGATGAATCTATTCCACCAAATATAACACACTAAGACTTTAAAACATTTTTCATTTAGAATAAATTTTATTTTTTTAATAGATTACATTATAAGAATAACCAAGTTAAGATTATGGTAAATGAAACCTACAGTTTAGACTTCTATTCATTGAACACTGAGTATATCTTACATTACATGCAAGACCCACTTTCTTCAAGGGATTGCATACCTTACATAACCATGATTTGTATAATAATAATATATTGTTATGAAAATTATTGTATAATATAATAAGATATATCCAAGACATTATATGATTGTTATGAATATTATATTCTATGTTATTAAAATATATAGTTTCATTCATTGGTTAGAAACTAATTATAAATGAATATAGAATCGAAATGAATGTAAACATCATGACTTTATAAAAGAAAATTTTAAAGTGAAAATATATTATTCGTAATAAATTAAAGTAATTACCCTTACAGATAAATAATAATGAAACACATATTTGATATATTCAAAAAATTGATATATTTACAATTGGTTTGATAGGCCTAAGATAATAAAATACAGAACATTATAGACAAAAGCCTTCATTTTTGTAATGGTAGTTTTACCACTTATTAATATAGAGCCAATATTGCATCTGAGTTTTGAAACATTTAAAAAATGTTATATCAAAATGAACTTCATTTTTTAGGAAGAAACATAAAAAATGATGGTAGGTTTATGTTTTTTTATTTTTTTGGGGTGTTTTATTTTTTCATGAATATTGGAAAATGATGAATTTTAATTCAATAATTTTTTCTTATCTAAATTATTTATATGCATAAATTAGATATAAAATTTCATCTAATGTCACATTATATTAATAATAAATAAATTAATAAAATATTGTTATTTATATACAATTTCACATTGAAATTGGATATAAACACTGGAAAAATTGTTGAACTTTTTCACATTAAAAATCCACATTGTTTCCCTATATCTCAGATTAATTTTATATTAATTTCACCCATATATATGATTGAAATGTTATAAAATTGATTCCATATTTTGAATCAAATATCTTAATGATTATAAATATGGTTATCTTATTTTTTACCAATAGAATTTGTGAGGGTAATAAAAATTAATTACGATTATTAATTGAAAAATAGAATAAAAAGGGCATTTAACTCAATATTATGGGCCAAAATGACCTAGAAACTTGTAATAGATACATTGGATGTTCATATATTGACCATATACTCTAATATATCATATTAGGTTCCTTATGGTTGCCACATGAAATCGGAAAAGGGTTGTGATATTTACCCTTCAAAAACATTTGAAGAATGCCACTCATCCTCTACTATAATAAGAGCTCTCCTCACCCCCATACTCACAAATCTCAAGACAATTGGATCTGCCAAACCGTACTAAAAAAACATCAAAATACATCACTACATCCATTAATTATCCCTTTGGGAGTAAATAAATCAAAGGAATCCCTTTCAATAAACCCAAATGAGTAACCCAAAGAATATGAATATAAAGACAACAGTTACATGTTATACTCAAGGATATGATGACAATATATTTAAATAATATTTTAAGGATTTAGTTCTTTTCAATAAATATTACATCATGATTTATTTTACTTTTCAATGTATTTTCGTTATAATGTATGAAATATGGAATTCCAAAACTACTAAATTATTTCATCCCTTCATATTGAAAAATTTTGTTAATACCAATATAATAATATAATGCACCAAATATGAGATTATGCGGTAGGTTTTTTTACTAACTCAATACAAAATTACTGATAAACATACAACATAACCATACTAATTTTTATGTGTCGATCATGATGGAATTCTAAAACCCCATCCATTAATGATACCATTCATATTTTCCCACATGTAGGCCACCTCTTCAAAACCTGACTCACATGTGATCTCCCCCTCAGTCTTATTGTGACCCCGTAATTCAATTTTTTTATCAACCCAATATAACATCCCTAAAATAAACTATAAATTAATATAGTTAAAAAAATAAACTTATGTTACTTTCTTAAATCATTTGATCCAAATATTGTGATGTGTTTTACTAGAAATGTATCCATTCAAATTATTAGTGTACATACACTTATAAGAATTATACACACCAACAAAGGTATCATCTATAGTCAAAAATAATTAAACAAAAATATATTATATAAAAATCTCATTTAAATTAAGAAAAAAATTAAATATAAAACATTGTCAATGAATACAAAACATATGACTCCAACTCGATGTGTTTCCTCCCGTCTCCTAAGGATTTGTGTAAAGGATAATGAAATCCTATATAAATTTTCTAATATCTATAAAATCATAATTCATCCCATTAATATACTACTATGTTGTTGGATGCACTAAAAAACCAATACATCTATGAAAATATCTCATAAACATTATCGATGGATCTGATTTTAAGGATTTTTATAAATTGATTATAACCCTAAAAGATAAATTTATTTCAAAATTCTAGTATTTTTTCTCTAATGATTACATCCACTAGTCATATTAATCTTCATAAAAATTTGATAAATTTATTTAATAATTAAAAAATATTTTCAAAATAGTTATTCATATACTTTCTAGTGATCAAGCGTGTCATATCAAATTTCTAATGTATTCTGAACCCTAAGAAACCCATGTCCTAAAAATATAAATTTATATTATTTCACCAACCATCCCATAAAAATAATTACAAATTTATATAAAATAAAATATTTAATGAAAAAATTACTTAAAAATAAATGAATTTAAAAGAATTAAAATATACAACTGAATATACTACAATAATCATGGATCAAAATAAAGGGAGAGTATTCACATAATTATATTATCTGGAATCATCATTTTTACTTTTTTTAGTCCCCCAATAAATTATATTGAAATATAACCATCTAGTTGGTGAAATGATAGGTCATTTGTATAATATTGGGAGTAAAGTATCTTAGATCAATTCAGAAAAATTTATTTTATACACTCTAAAATAGAAGCCATTCTTATATTATTTTTAGTGAGATCCTTAAAAAAACTTGTATTCATTAATTTTCTACTTCACCTTGTACATATGTATGAAATTTTATTCCATTAAAACTATAAACATTAGAATATTGAACCAATTTTAATGGTGGGTAACTCAACAAAAATATTTTAATATCAAATTTTATTTTCATATTATAAAATATTTAAAAATTAAAACCCATTAATGTATATATCCATAAAATAAAAAAATTATTCCATATGTTATCCTATAAAAATATTCACTTGTTATTTTCTATTAATTGTATTAAAAATTACACTATCATTGTTCATCATAAGAAGAAGATGTACTTTTTTTGAATTATTTTAGACCTAGACATCATATAATCTTTAAAATAATTAATTCAATTTTAATTTAAAAATATTTATATAATTATAAAAATTATAACTTTTATTACATATTATATTCTCTCATCATAATTGATTTGAAATGATTTTTTTCCTATATGTCAAACTTCACCCAGAATCCATCAATCCTCAAACCTAAAAATCCGGATAAAGATGATTACTTACTGATAATTTATTCTCTTTGAATTCATCAAAATATTCCTTATATGAATCCTTTATATTAGTTATTTAATTATATTCATACTTATGATAACATGAGTAATAATTTGATAATTCTTTTTACTAATAAACTCATGTAATATATTCCATCATCGTATTCTTATACATATACCATGATTATTAATTTTTTCATGTATATATAATTTCAATACATTAGTTATAATTGTACATTCCCTCCAAAATTATGCTTATTTTTTAAATTATGTTAATAATAATTCATTGAAATAATGTTGTTTTATATATTTTACAAATTTATTTGAATTTATATATATATCTTTTTGAAACAATGTTTTTGAATCATATTTTATTATTTTTACAATAATATTTCTTAAAAATAGTATATTTCATCTTGAAAGAAAAAATTGAAAAATTAAGCAATACTATAATGAAAGTAGTAAAAAATTAATTCTATTTTGGCATAAAATCAATGTATTTTAACCCAATATGATGATATTTTATTAGATAGTAATATACATTAGATGAATATAATATATAAAATCCTAAAATAAATTTTATGCTAAAACATAATAAATTAATTTCTTATTAATTTATATAATAGTCATTTAGTTCCACAAAATTCTACAATATTTCATATTAAAAATTATCATGATCAATATTTCTTTAAATTTAGACAGGAAACAACCATTCATTTTATGTATCATTAGTTTTACTTGGTGTTTCTAACATGATATAAAATTTGGTATCAAATTAATTTTTTCAATTTAGAAGAATTTAAAATACTTATGGAAGTGAAATGAAATTAATATTAATGTTACAAAAATAATATAATTTTAGTATATATTTTATCTCTAATGAAACAACATATTTTTTAATTTTTATGTTTTTTCAAAAATTAATATACAGTAATAAAAATAAAAATCCATTTTAATACATTATTGAATTATTGGAGGATTACCACTCTCAAATATATTTTTTAAAATATTATTTCTATTCCACTACCGTGGTTTGTATATAGGATGAATAGTTTTATTCCCATAAAAAACAAATTCTTCCATTAACAATCATAAAAATCGGGATGTCAACCATTTATAAAATTCAAGGTTTTCGACAACATGATCTATATCCAGACTGGAGAAAAGATAAATTAAATTCCATGAATGTTAAAATTAGAATTATTTGATTTATAAAAATAAATTCTAAAACTACATTATATTTTCATATATTTTTACTCTAAAATATGTTATTATCACCAATCAAGGGATATAAATATAAATTTATATTATTCATAATATTCCTCAGAATTGGTAATTTGAAAATAATTTATAGTACAATCTTCAACGTATATATAGGTAATTCATACATAGTTAAAAAATAGAAAATATAAATATTAAAAATGAAAATAAAATTTGTACAGATCACATATGAAAAAAAAAATCCACATAGTTAGTGGTTCTAAATAATAACATAGGCAAACATGATCAATGTGTTTCAGATAACCAACATCCATGTAATATTTTTGAATTTATTAACTTTTATTTTTAATAAATTAATATTTATCTATATGGATATGTTTTCACACACAAATATATAGTGTAATACATGTGTAATTGGAAATTATCACATCTTTTTAACTTATAAGAACATATAAATCCATTATATTACAAATTTATGCCTCAATTTTACAATTATATGACTACTAACAAATGGAACGAAGTCATTTTATTAAAAAATTAAATAATTTTAACATGTACTGATCTCTTGATTACTAAAACTAAAATAATTTTAAAACATTATACATGAATAGAAATTTTAATTCAATATATATTACATTGGTATCATGAATTTACTTAAATAAAATAGTTTACAAAAATAAAAATTATAAATATAATTATTTGATTTAATATGTTTAATAATTTTAAAAGCTTCAAACACTAGTATACTACATCTGTGGTATAACGCCCCGTTGGAATAATTCAATAACAAAAAAATAGAGATGGTTTTATTTCTGTATTAAAATAACATGGTTTATATTGTTTTCTTAAAATACATTGTATTTATAACCTGTAAATATTTTGTGAAATAATTTTTCACGTTAATTCAATCATTTTGATATTATCCTTCTAACAAAAAATGTAATATATCTTGTGTTATATGAACGAACCAATTTTTTTCAAATTTCACACAACAACATGTTTATATTTCAATATAGAAACACTTATATTACATTTTGGTACATGAAACACTATGCATGGATTGTGTTGGAAATAATTCCACGTGCCTTCCATATCAAGTGTTACACGCAGAACCTAGTTTTTCCAAACAACATTTTATGGTAAATATTATTGTTAAAATATTATTATATTTTTCAAATGTCCATTGAAATTTATTTTGTGAATATATTTTTTAAATTACGAAAATATGGATTTCACATGTATATAAAAACAATTATTTGGTGACCAATTAACGAGATATAAAATAAAAATCATCAAAAAATAAATAAAATATTTTGCTCTAAATCTCTATCAAACACATTTTAACAAAAAAATTATTTTAAAAAGTTGAATTTTTTTTATAATATTATTTTCGTAATATACTTAATAAAATATCTCACACTCATCATATGTTTTTTATTGGCAAGAGATTAAAATAAAAATTATTTTATATACAAATATATATTTTTTAAAAGGTAATATTAAATCCATTTAACGACACACTAATTTTTAATATAATTGTTTTGAAAAATTAAATATTTATTTTGTAAAAATATTTATTTTTTACAGAATATAAAAAAAATTGGAGATTCTTTTTTCAAAAAAGTTGCATTTTGTAATGAATAGTTAAAAACCTTGAATATTATATGAATCGTGATTATTCATCTAATTTATCTATAAAGATAAATTATATTTCAAATTTAATTATGTCTATAATTAGTTCAAATAGAAATAAATAAATTCAAATTTAGTAATTAAAATAAAATTTACATTGAAATTGGATTCGATAACATTTCAAACATTATAACATTTTACATATTGAAGCATTCGTTCATGACACATCTTTGATAATAATTTAAATTTATTTATTGACAATTATATGATTACAATTATTCAAAATGGATGGATTAATATGAATATTAAATAATTATTATTTCTTATAAATTCAACTTTTTATTGACCAAAAATAATAGTGAATGTAATTGAAATTAATAATAGTGATTAATATGAAAATAAGTTTACATAGTGGTTATAAATTTCTTAATTGGCCAAATATGAAATATCAATTTCTGAAATCGATGGGCTTGAAAAATATTTACCCTGTCCAACCTTTTATCCAAATTAGCCTATTATTGGATAAAATTTATGTTAAAGATAACTCTCAATAGTTTGTACATTTTTCATTAATAAGAAATACACTACTCCTCAACTATAAAAGGGTACACACACATAATTATTCCCGCATATATAGACATTTTTATCATAAAAAATCCAAAATAAGATCCTAATTCACCACTTATCATCCAAGAATTATAAATATAGATAGAATTAATACATATTTCGACCTATGGGAAAAAATTAATTATCCAAAGATGAGGTGACATCCTTTAATAATCAAAATGGTTTTATTTACTTCTCTACCTATACAATTAATCTTATTAAATGATTATATAATATCATTAGTATCTTATTAATAATTATATTTACTTATATTAAGGATTATATCTAGACGTACGCACAATTCCATCAAATTGGATACACAGTCATCCTTCGTGTGTATGGAAGACTAACATCTCTAAAACTAATGTCCTTTGTGTCTTCTGTTACAAACATTAAAGGTTGTGAATAATTATAGAATTACTACTTTAATAAGATTTATATTATAATTATTATTTATTTTCTATTATTAAATTTTTATATAACACATAGATTTATACATTCATTTTTTTGGGAATATCATATCTACTTTTATGGATGTGTGGACTACCACCTCCTCATAATGATGTGAATTGTTCACACATTACATAGAATTTATTAAGGATGAGCATAATAAACATGTACGATATATGATATGTAATTATTTTACTTTTATCATAATATATATTTATAAATATTTCATTAAATTCATTTACTTCAATATGATACATAAATGAAGAAATACTTCATGAATATGTATGATGGAAGTCTAAACTATGGGTAAGGGTTTTATTTTCTCATATTTATTTTTGTGAGATATTTTCAACAGCAACAACAAATTACTGTTTTTTTATATATATCCACATAAAATGTTATAAAATTAATTTACTTTATATAATGACATTAAATATTTCATTTTATGTTATTATTTAATGAAACTCGTGATTTAAAAGTTACTCAAGCACTAAGGGGACTAACTATATCCCATTAATTTGATTCAGACTTATGAATTATTCATCAATACTTTAAAGTTTTTGTGTATAAATCCTGTGAATGAATTATATGGTAATTATCCTATAAAATTTGTGTTTCCACATAAAAATTGTAAGATACCTACATCATGATTTTTATAGTACAAATGATACCAAAAATATGATGTCCTTTTTTTCTCAACTATCATTCATTGATACACAGGTTATATTAAAAACCTATATTCATTTATTCAGTGTATATAATTCAATTTTTCCATGTGTTATAATGATTATAATTATTTTAATTATATTTTAATATTTAACTAATGCTATTATTTCTGGGGATTTTGATCAAAATTACAGGCGTGATATGTTTTTATTATTACAATATCATCGATTAGTGGGATTGTATACAAATATGCTTCAATTAACGATGAATTATGATCCATATATCAAGAAAAATAACTAATTTTATTATAATAATGTTATTAATTATATATATATATTTAATTTCCCCATTTTATACTATATGTTACATAAGACAATTAAGAAATTATTTTCTTGAAAACATGTATATTTCCCTCTCGTCAACCAGAAATCTATGTTCTTTAAAAATCATTATTTTGATAATCCGATTAAAAGTATTATTATATTATTATATGATAATTAAAATTCATTGTAACCAATTGTTTTTCCTTATTTAATTAAATTTATTTTTAGAAAGGAATAACCTTTTCATTTTCTAATCATGTATCTTTTCGAAATTTATTGTGTTGAAAAATAAATGATTGGAATGTATATATTCATCAACATTCCTGACCATAATTTATTTGAAAATACAATTAAATGTTTATAAGATTAATTTTTTATAAAAAATTTATCCTATAATATTTTGGATGTTAACTATATTTATTAAGGGTTTAATTTAAAATAGTTTTCTCAACTTTTTTATGTTCATGAAGTGTTTTAAATGATTTTTAAAGATTATATTATAATTTCTCAATGTATATTTCAATTAAACAGTATTTAAATTGTTTTTTAGTTTCAATAAGTGTTTCATATTATTTTATAATCAAATATTTTATCTTTTCAAGGTTATTTTCAAATAAATTGTGTTTTAAAAATGTTTGATATTTAAATAGTATTTACTAAAATAAAAATAGTTATTTCCCATAACAAATCATTTTAATTAAATTTCAAGGATTTCATTATCAATAAATGATAATTTAAAATATATTTGGGAAATTATTTTAATAAAAAAAATATATTGCATAAGAAATTTTCCTTCTGATATTTCAAAACAATTCTCCATAGAAGATAACACCCATTGATATATTTTACTATAGATATGACTCAAGAACAAAATTATTATTATTTCTTCAAATGGTTTATGTTTAAATTTAAAATTTATTTAAGAAACATATTTCTCTATACATGTTATTCCACAAATGAATCTTGTAAATCCTGATTTCTTTCACTAGTTATTAAATTGTGATATTATTATGAAACTTGTCACTTTTGAACAAAATATAATAATACTAGATGTTTAAAATACCCAAATCATTACATGGGTTATGAAATTATTTTTATAAAACCCATTTATTTTTATGGGATATGGTACGGTGTATATTCCATTAACCTGGGAACATGTATGTATGATTTAATTATGTGATAGGTGGGACCTAAAACTCTATATATCTATTAGGTATCTCATGAGACAAGGATAGGATCATATTGAGGGGATTGATCCCATATTTGAAGAATGTGTAACATAATCCACTATAAAAAAATGGATTCCACTTAGGATGGTGGTGTGCCCAACACCAGAGGTATAGTCCCTTTGAGTGAACCAGAATACATATTTACAATTATATATAGAGTCATTATTGGGTGGTCACAATGTTATGTGTGGACCTAGTTACATGTCCATTTGATTATAAATGGTGTTGATTAGATGTTCCATTTTTTTTATTGAACAATATTACATGTTCACAATATTATTTTTGGACTTGATTTCATGTCTATATGATTATGTGGTTTCCCAGTTTCATGTCCATAATTTAATGACACACACTATATTTTTTCATATGTTCATAATTTTATAATCATATGTGTATTCCACAAGTATATATGTATTTAATAAATGATATTCTCTCAAAAAATTTCTCCTTTATAACCTTATGATTCATATTCTATGAACTACCAGTCAATATGCATTGACTCAAGATTATAATATTTGATATGAAAGGTACAACACTAAAATGTTATGATGATGTTATCATACCCTTAAGTCAATGTTATTCTTTCTTATACCCATTAATTTTATCATTACTGGGTATTTAATCAACCAATTTCCTATGTTTTATTTTCCACATGATCTGAATATTTTTTAATTTTTTTATTACTAAAGTGAATGATCATTATGGGATATTTTTTACATCTTTCCCAAAACCAGAATAATTTTTATGATATTCAAAAGACACAAAACTAACATGGTCTAGGCAATTTTACTTTTTTTACTTTCAAAAATATTTATTCAAATTATTGTAATATCCATTTATGTTAAGAACGGGTCAGTAGAGTTGGTATCAAAGAAATGGTTTAGTTTATATTTGGAAACATGACATGGATGAAATTAGAGATATTCCTTAGGATATTTATAAAGACATGTATAAATATGTATCTAATTAAAATTTGAAGGATTCATAGATTTAAAAGTATGTTTCATGATTTAGTCACCCTATATGTATTTTTTCAGGATTATGTGGTTTTCTACTACGTTTAGTATGGAATACACGATTCTTTATAGTATTAGTCATTTGAGGGATCTATAAATATTTGGGTTGATATTGAATGTTTTATTTATAGAATGTATAAATATTATAAAAATAGATGTATTAATTGAAAATATTATGAAGGAAATCTAGGAGGTTGCTTGAGTATTTGTTATATTGCTGAAGATAAGGAGAACATGATGGTTTTTTGAAAGGTGTGGGATATTATATATGTATTTTTTACATTAAAAATAATATTAATCATAAAATTGTGGTTGAGGAATCATACAAAATAATTTTTATTTCTTATTTTAGGATATGTTTGTTATAGAATAGTAGGATGTATCGTAATTATAGGTTTAAGAAAAAATTTGGACTATTGATGTGTATAACAACATTAAATAAAGAAATATGACATAATAACAATAAAGAATATGTTTTTTAAAGGATATAAAAGGATTTATTGAATTTTTATAATGAAATAGAAAAGTGATTAAATAAAAATGAGAATTTTTTTTATTGTGAAGGTAACCCTTAATGTGTTTCTGATTTTGAGAAAATTTTATTTAGCTATTATAATGAGATGAATGATAGGAATAATTTATATTTGATATATTTATTACCATTGGACTCAATATTGATTTTTTAAAAAATTTATATATGTTGTAACAAATTATAATTATAATCTTTAGTTATATTTATAATACATCCAATAATCATTGGAATAATAAAGGGTTATTGTTTTCAAAAATGTTTAATGTTTTTTTGGTTACTACCATGTTTCAAGTGAATAAATTATAACAGAATTCCAATTTTTGGAATGTGATAAATAGTAGATACTTTATGCTTCATGGGGGATCAATGATATGTTAATTTTGAATATTTTAATGGAATAATTTAAATTTTTTTGTTTTTTAACATTTGTAAGGGATTAAGGTTTTCAATTTATGTAATGATTATGTTATACTATGAATGGTATTTTAGAGGTTAATGTATTATCTTAGTATCGGTGGATTAGTTCACATTGTATAACTTATTCTAAATAATTTGAAATTATAATAAAATAAATAAATAATGTTGTATTTTTCTATATATAGATCTTATGATATGTTAGTTCTTCAATTATTACAAATTCACCTTCATTTTTGGACCAAGAGATGAAGTATAAATTGGAGGGTTAGATTTTGAATATTAAATTGAATTACATAATTTAATAATATTTCTTTGTTAAAAATCACCAACATTAGGAAGATCATGTTGGAATAAATTTTTTCAAATTTTCACCAATTTTGATGATTTCAATGACCTATTTATTGACACATAGTGTTAGGTAATTTTGATCATTAACATTTCTAGACCTAGATCACTATCACCTTCCATCATAATTTGGATTATTGGTTTCTATTCAATTTCAATTTTCACTTTCCTCCTATTTTCTCAAACATATAAAACTATTTATGTGTTATTTTGGGAAGCCATTATGTATCTGAGATTTTTTTAAAGTATGTTTTATTAATAAATTGTAAAATGTTTGTTTCTATAAAAGAAAAATTTATATATAAAAACATTTACATACATGAAAAATTTCAAAAGAAAACATTCATTTTATGATGGAGATATTTTAACTACCATATATTTTTTTAAATATTTTTTTCGAATAAATTAAAAAATTTCAATATTTTACATTTCAAAGAAAATTTTTACAACTTGTATTAAATGAAGGAACATAGTTTAGTTTGGTTTGAATGAAACATAAAGATAATAAGTCATTCCATAAAATAATTTGATTATATTTTCATACATAGAATACTATTTATATATTTTTTCAAAAATATGAGTTCCTTTGATTACTAGTATTACATGAAGAACATAGTTTTACCAAACTACACAGTACTTTAAAATTATAGTAAAATATTGTTATATTTGTATCCTATAAATTGTAATGGTAATTATGGAAATTAGTAATTTAAATTATACGAATATGATTTACCTATGTATATTATTCTATTTATTTGGTGTCCAATTTAGTAGAATTGAAAATAAAACCATTTTCATAATATATGAATTCTTTTGTTTGAAATATATATGAAACTTTTTTTAACGAAACAAATAAATTATAAATCATTAGATATATGATATATATTATATATATATTCATTCAAATATTTAATTTTTATATTATGTTTTTTCTCAATAATTGATAATAATAAATTTAGATTTACACATATATATATTTTTATTTATATTATAAAATGTTATTTTACCCCCTTTTATTGGTGAACATATTATAAATATAATTTTTTAAATTTTAAAAATTTTATTGGAAAAACAAACATCATTTTTTTAGTGTATTGTCAAAATTACAGTAGGTAAATGTTATATATTATTTTAGAATTTTCTTTTTTGATGAATAATGAAAACATTGAATTTTAACTGAAATCTTATTTTTCATGAAATATATTTATATACTTAAATATATTTATAATTTTTTCTATAGTATAATTAGATCAATTATTTATCAATAAATAAAATTTAGTTAAAGAAATTGAATTTAATATGGAAATTGTATATGAAAAAATTTCAAAATTTTAATCATTTTCTCATTCAAAACATATTTTTATGACACATTTGTGGGATTAATTTTAAATTAATTTCTGAAAATTATGTGATTTTTTTTTCAAAATGGATTCCATACATGGAATATAAAAAATATATAGTTTCAAATAAAATAAAATTGGACATTACGAATCAGATTAGGGAAAGTAATTTAAATTAATATTAGTGATTATAGAAAAAATAAGATACTTAGTAGTTAAACATTAACTTAAAGTACCAAAAAAACATTGAAAAATGTTCCAAATCCATTTTATTTATAGATTTCAGCAATAATATCCCTTTAAAAAAATTACCATTCTTGTAAGGACAGGATGTATAGGAGTCCTCTCAATACTCTTTACCTTTTTGAATTAACCAGATTACCACCCCTCTAAAAATATTTCAGTACACTATCCCCTTAACATCTTCACACATCTACAACAATTTTGATTATCCTAAACCTACCCCGATAATGTCCCAAAATAACTCTTATAAAACTATATTTTTCACTTTTGGCATAAAGAAAACCATGTTTTAACTTTGGTGAAAACCAAAAAGAATTACAGAAATAAGGGGTAACATCAATCACCTTTTAAATTATTCAGATTCTATATTTTTACATAAAAGTTTAAATCATAAATATACTGATATATTTTTATTTCAACTATTCAAATTACACCAAAACACACTTCCATCATATTTTATATGCAATCATCGTTAGTTTTTATGGTGTACTACCACATCTGGAACCCATGTCGTTTAGTCTTCCATTACAACCATTAAAGGTTGGGAATAATGATATAATTAATATTATTTTGATATATAACTATAATATTTATTATTTATTTATTATTCTATAATTATTAAATAAAAAATATATTCATTATTTCCAATTTTTGGATTATGATAACCTCATCTATTAATGTGTGGACAACTGCCTCCCTAAAGTGGTTTGATTCATTTAAATAATTAATAGAATGTATTAATGGTCTATTTAGTAAATTCATGTGAAATATATGAAATAATTATTATACTATAATGATATATATATATTCATTTTCTTCAATTACTACATTTCATTTAATATGATAAGAAATGATAAAATAAAAATCATACGTAAATATGACCTACCATCTCCATGAACAGGTTATTCTATATAATATTGCTATACATTATTAATTTATAAGAATATGTATATAATTAATATATATGATATATATGCGAGGATTCAAAATTTTTAAATAGGTGAATCTTAGTCAAAGTAATTGAATCACGAATAACATGTTAATATATATATATATATGAATAACAATGGGATTATTACCCAAAATGTAAAATTAACATGAAATTGTAAATAAAAAGTCAATATAAAGTCATATGAAAACAATATATGATCCAAATTTTACGAATATGGTTATTTAATATTTGTATAATCAAATAATATTTACTATATATTATTTTTGAACATGTATAATCAATGTACAGACTTAATATAATTGATTTCTTATCTGACATATAATTTGATAAGATAAATTCATGTTGTGTGGTGTACATTATTCCCTATGAAATATTATATCATGAATTTTCCCAAATCCATTCCATTAAATGTTTCAATTTATTTTATTACTTGATTTACCTCATATTTAAAATTTTACTTAGGTGGTAAGGGGATATCGGGAATAACTTTTAATTCTACAAGACTTATTCCTTATTCGTTTCTCATTTATTTTCTTGTGGTGTGTATACTGCCCAGGAATGTGTTCATTGATTCAAATCCATATGTTAATGTTAATTGAAATATCCATTTAATGATATATCAATTTTATATTTAATGGTTTAATAGTTACCAAATCGTTGAATAAATTTTTTCCACGTTTTCCGTCGTTCATGCACATGATATGATGTGAACATATATTTTTTATGAGGTGTATATAGTTCCAATTTTAATTTTTTCACCTGAATTTTATTATTTTTTGGATATTTTAAAAATTATTTAATGTTGTTATTTAATTGGTATATTGATTCAATGTTACCAAAGGCCTAAGATCTTATTTCTACAATCACATTGGTTTTCAGGACAGTTTATGATTATTCTTCAATTGATGAAATATTATGATCCATTTCTCAGTAACATGTATTAATTTTCATTTACAATTGTCTATTATTGATATAGTCATGTCATATTACTATTTGTACCACCATTTCATTTAGGATAATTAGAAATAGAATTTTAAAAAATCCAATGTTATCTATCTCATCATTCAGACTCTGCGTTCTTTCAAAACCATGTATTGTAGAAATGTTTTCAACAATGATATACACTTTTCGTGTGAACATTAATAAAAATTTTACCTATGTTCTACTATTTTTAAATAAATGTTTTAAAAATGAAATATTCATGTCGTTTAACGATCTAGACACTTTTCTAAACATGTTAATATGTAATGGTAATGTTTTTCCTATATTGATTTTTCTAAAATCTTGATCTTCATTTATTTATGTTTTTATTGAATGTTTCAAATATTTATTTTATTAAATAAAAATTTTCCTAATATACTATACGATATTTTTAAAAAATAAAATGAAAATGTTTTCCAAAAAAATATTTTTTCATTAAGTATTGTAAATTATTTTTAATTATTTTTTATAACATGTAAAGGAAATTTAATAAAAAATGAAATCAGAAATATTTTATTTTAAATAATTGGTTTAAATTATTTCAATACATTAAATTACATGTTATAATGGGTATTTTTAAATATATATGATTTTTGAAAAAAAATAGTTTAAAAATAATTCTTCTTTCTGCAAAGGATATTTTCATCAAAAAAGTTTGAAACAAAATATCAATGCCTAGTTTTTAGGAAAGTGATGTTTTTAAATATTTTATAAAAGAATTTTTTAGTGAATAAATATTCTATGTGATCTTTCAAAATAATTATCCATCTAAGATGTCATCATTATGAATAAGATAATTTTTTTATAATACCCATTTAACTTCTCAATTAATGATATGTTGTATAAGAAATCCATCACTTTTTAAAGGCCATGATATGATGAATGTCGGTTTATATTTTGGAAAAAATATGCATGATTTAATTATGTGGTAGATGTGACGTATATCTACCTTTAATACATTAGATATGTCATGAAACAATAATTGGATCAATTGAACATATTGATCCACTATTGGAAGAATGTGTATCATAAACCCATATGAAGAATGGATATCCACATTGGATTGTGGTGTGACCCACCCAGGAGGTATATAAGCCATTGTGTGAACCAACTTACATATCCACAATGGTATAATTGAACCCTATTACATGTTCGACATTATATGAGTAGACGTAGTTTCATGTGTATCCTCTAATAAATGTACCTGAATACTACTTTAAAATTTTATGAGTGAACTATTTTATGTGTTAACAATATTTTTCTATGAACTGGTTCCATGTCCATAATTTTATCCAGTAGTCTAATTTCATTTCTGTAACATAATTAGTAGTTCAGGTTCATTTACACATTCTTGAAATGTTATCAGCTGATTGTTATTTCATAAGTATATGTATTATGAAAACAATATTCTCTCACAACTCATGCTCTCTGATTTAATTATGATTCATTTATTATGAACTTACAATAATTATTCTATGAATCCTAATTATGATATTTTAAATTAAGGGTTAGAACTTCATTTTTTTCTCATGTTCTCGCATCAATAAATCCTTGTTATGATTACATATCTCCTTTATTTTTACCATTAATATTAATTTGAGCTCAATATTTCTTATGTTTTCTTTCCCTAGTTTAGGAAGAAAGGTTTTAAGTAGGAGTACTAATGGGGATGATCATTATGAGAGATGGTGTATATTTCTACCAAATAAGATGATATAGTTTTTATTTTCCATAGGCACAATACTATTATGGTCCTCAGGAATTTACTTTTGTACTGTGATCAATATTTATATAAAATTATGTAAAATACATGTATATTAATAATGGTTCTGTACACCAGTATCGTTAGACACTAATGTATGAAATCATCACATATAAAGAATAATTTTATTAAATATCATCTGAACTATGTTTACCATACTTATAGTGAAAACAATTTCTATTGCTAAAAAGTAACATTAAATAGATGAATCCCAAAATTTCTATAATTATCAATCATTAGAGGTCACATTTCATTCATAGACACATCATTGTTTATTAATAAAAAAATTATAATGTGATGATGTAAATTAATAAAATATTAAACACCCCCATTATAGATTGGATTTAAATATAATAACTTTGGTTTTTACAAGATGATTAATATCATCATCATATCATCATAAAAAACATCTTCACATACATTGTCTGTATGTTTCTAGAAAATTTCTATAATTAGAATAATATATACTTGTTTTATCATTGATTAAGAGTTATTATTAAAAATTAACAACTTTAAAATCTATATTATTAACTAATTTCCAGAAATTACTATAATTATTTACATATTATCACTAATAAACACCGTCGTACAAAAAATGAAAAACAAAAAATCCTAAATAATGAAAAATATAAATATATTTTAAGAAATATTATAGAAGTCTAAAAACATTTAAATTGAAAATTTCCAAGGGATTAAACGAGGGATATAAAAAATTTCAAATTGGGTATTTAATAATTTTCATTGCTAACTATGGATAATTATGGGTATCTATATGAAATTATTACTAAATATTTCTAAATAATATTAATTATTGATAGTTATTACAATTTATTGCTAATTATTCACAATTATATCTAACATGTAATAATTATTTCTAATTATTACTAACTATTTTAATTTTTTTAATTATTTTAAATTATTGATTTTTATTTTTATTTTTTAATATTACTATTACATATATTAAATTATTATAAATAATGGATAATTATTGAATATTATTACAAATTTGTGGTGATTATCGATATGTATTTTTAATTAATGTAATTTATTTTTGAAAATTGATACTAAATGATATTTATTTATTTAGTATAAGTGATGTTTTCTAAATATTGTATATTATAACTAATTAATGATAACTAATTCTGAATATTTTTATCTATTAATATTTATTTATAATTATTTGTAATTAATTGTTATTGTTAATAATTTTTCTAGTTCTTGATTAAATTTTTTTATTTTTGTTAATTATAACATATTAATCTTAAATAAATATAATTATTGCTAATTATTTTCAAATATTTCAAATTATTTTTAATTATTTCCAATTATTTTATGTTATTAATTTTAATTGATGGTTATTGATAATTTTGTTTCCTATCAGAAATTTCAATTTTTTTAATTTTTGCTATTTATTATTCATTATTTCTTACTATTAATTTTATATCTATAATTATCATTCATTTACATTGATAATTGGTATTTGGTAATATTGCCATTATCCTTTGTCATTTTTACTAATTAAAGTTAATTACATTTTTACAACTGTTAATAATTCATCAATATTACTAATTAAAGTTAATTAGTAAAAAATATTGAATTTTTAAAATTAATGTTGAAAAATATTAATAAATATTAATAATAATAATTTTTTATTTACATCTAAATATTTATTTCTTACTCTAATTTTCTATCTTTTAATATAAATTTATCGTATTTTTTAATAAAGTTTACTAAATAATTAATTAGAAATCATAATTTTAATTATTTTATTAAATATTTTTTTAATCAATTTCAATATTTATATTATTTTATGAAGATTTTTCACTATTCATTATATTTTTTAATGATAATATTTATTACAAAATATTTCTATATATTGATAATTTTTAATATATTTTTATTTTTTTAAATAACAATTTTCTACTATTTAATTATAAATATTAAAAATAATTACTTAATTGAAATATTAGTAAAAATTTATTTTCTAATAAATATTTTTAAATGATATTTTTTACTAATTATAAATAATTAATATTTCTTTATGATAATTATTTCTAAATATTGTTTTTACAAATATTCACAACTTATAACTCTAACACACAAATCTTCCACGATACGTTTCTCGTTGAATAATATAATAGCATGTGATGTACACAACATCGAGTTATAGCACACTACGATTAATCATACTACCAGTTATGAACAGTAATATCAACTTTTTGAAATTTTATAAAATCTATTTTTCAAAATGGACTTCATTTTTTGATTCGAAATATCAAAATTAGATTAGAGTGAATTTTTTATATTTTTTTGAAAACATTCCATTTTTAATGAGTTGTGAAAAAAAAGTGTGTTGTTATTTAAAACAAAATTTCATTTAAATAATTATTATTTTTATTTAATTTTATTTTAAATTAAAAATATATAAATAATACCTATCATAGTTTAATGTAATTTGTTGGAGTAATTTTATTAGATGATTAGATATATAAAATTTTATTGAACTTTTTAAAGTCTTTTAAATACCTTCTAAACAAATTTGAAAATTTTTATAAAGCGTAATTTTACTGCTTCTATGAATTTAATTTCAAAAATCAAAGAGACATGGATAAAATCCGTATGTAAAATGTAGTTCAATTGGATGAAAATAATTTTTGGTGAATTTTAACTTTTGTATTTTATTTACCACGGTTAAAAGTAAATAAAGTAGTTAAAGGTAAAAATGCAATTATAATTACCCTAACACTTGTCCAAATTCTATGGGATAAGTTTATTTCAATCAAAATCAACCTTATTACTAAAATATAATCTGTTTTTATCCACTTAAATTTTATTTGGACATTTATTATTTTTTTATTTCAATAAGAGTTAAAATTGTTAAATTCAAAAATTTTAGAACTAAAATATTTTTAATACAGGGTTATACATAATATAAAGTGGAATATAAAAATTAATTATAAATACAAAAATATTTCCTATATAATGGTATTTTATTTATAATTTTTAGACATTACATAATTAAATTTATTTATAACACCACGAGGATGTAGTAATTACCTTATTAATGAATCGTTAAAATAAATGATATTTTAAATATTAAAATAAATGTAAATTTATAATTTTAATTAATTAAATGAATTTTATAGGTTAATATAACATGTTATAGTTTATTAAATAATTTTTTTCGATGTTGTAATGTTTTTAAGAGTAACAAAAATAAATTACCAAATAGTGTCAAAATTGACATAAATGAATTTTTAAAAAAAATATTATATTATTAAAGGATATAATATTCCTAAAAACCTAATGATATTCCAAAGTACATAGATAAAGTTAAATATTTCAATAATTAAGATCATGAGATTCTCTTGTAATTTTATAGTATGTTTATTAACAATTTAAAATAATAATACAAGAATACATGGTAAAAGTTAAACTATTTAAGTAAGAGTTGAATTTAAAGGATAAGGCTAATACGGTGACCTAAACCTCTCTAAAACCTATTTCCTGATATGATATAGACCCATAACCCATTTATCATTCAAATAAAACCTTTTTGAGCCATTATGAAATGAAATTGATTTTACAATACAATAATATTTCAAGCATTTCCTAAAGTGACTCTAACCTCTCTTATAATATGGTTCTTCCCCTTCTCTCAAAATCACTCATCCAATGCCATTTAGATCGGAGAATCACATCTCAAATATCCTCTAAACATTCCTTAATTCATCTTAGAGTCATTTCATTGATCAGAACATTATCTTATAGAGCCAATATTTTCATATCAAAAGGATGAACTCGAAGAAGTGGTAATGATTTCATCACTTCTTTTAATGTTTTTTTATTCTTTCACTTCCTCTTTCTTTGTTGTTTCCATAGAATAATAATAACTGCAACACTATATACATGCTATGATTTTATTATAAAAAATATACAACTATATTCAATATTATATCCTTCATATAAAAAAAAGTCAACATACGTGAATACGTAGGACTTACCGTCTCCCTGTCATGGTGTAGTTTGTTATTCAATACTTCATTATATTCATGGCTATAATAATTAGTATAATTGATGTAAATAATAAATATAACATGGTATTTATTCTTTATATATGATATACCATTCACATATATAAATTTTTTCTTTTAATTGAATGATATTCATGCTCGTGCGTACATAGAGATTACGATCTCCACGAATGCGATAAGATTCATTCCCTATTGTAACCATTCTGGAAAAAATTTTATTTTATGATTAAAAATTATTATAATGAACTTAATATAATTATGGATATGAATAAAATAGATTTTATTAATAAAAAAATGACTTACATATCATAACATTGAAAAGAAAACGAACCAGTCAACAATTAAAACAATGATTCGACTAAAATATTATTAACAAACCAATATTAGAAGGTCACATATGATATCATATTAATGTATATGGTTCTTTTATAATTTAATAACAATGATTACATTTTATAAAAGAGGTTAATATATGCTCGTCAATGGAAAAGTACATGGTAAAGGTTATTTTTAAAATTCCTTTATTGTCTCTGGTTATTTATACATGAGTATCTACTTGGACATCTATATCATCCACATCTGTGTTTCATAAAAATGAATTTTAAAAAATATTATTTACTATACTATGATGTAAATTCATTTATACCGTTGTTTTAATTTTTATAAAATTTCATGAAACAAATCATTAAGTCGCTTTCCAAATAAGGTACATTATGTTGTTTCCAAAAAATTAAAGAATGAATGTTTTTAACTTATATGGAGGGTGTATCTATTTTCTGCTGTTATAAAACTATATATTCTTCTCTTACACGTTTATAATATTATTTTCATAATAAATTTTTTCTTTTATAATTACATTACTTTTAAATGAAATCAAAATTTCTCTCAAATAGTTTTGATTTCATCTATTTAAACATCCTTTGATGGATTTTACTCTTGATTGAAGTTAATTTATTATGATACAATATTCCATGTTGAATTAAAGGTTTTGTGATATGTCTGACTGTGGATGTGCTATTTCTATACAATTCATGGTTTATGGATAATGTATTGACATTTCGTATGCTAGTTCTAATAAGAATTTTTATATTATGTTTCAACCTTTTCATATAGGGAATGAATTGGACTTAGTAAGCAATGGGTGGAGCCTGCTATATCTCCTCGATGTAGTGGTAGGTATCATGAGACAAACTAGTATCTTGGAACAACTCTATGAAATATTATATGCAGTCTTTTTACAAGGAATTGACTATGTTGTTATGATATCTGACATTATGCATTCAATTATTATGAAATTATCTAAAGATATTACATGTGATTATTCGACTAGTAGAATATCCATGTGAATAATTAGATATAATTATTTGAATTATCTTTTCCATATTTTAGAGAAGTTTAATTTTAAAATCGTTTTTTCAGTCTTATACATTTTCTTAAATGTTTATACTTATTTATGAAAGTTTCCGCTATTTTAATCTCCTAACTGAACATCTGATCTCACACTTTCTTATATTTTATTTTTCTCAGTATGTGAAGAAGTATATAATGAATGACCATCATGGATAGGCTAAGAGAAATGAGTGTGTCATATGGAGATACAATGTCTTTTCATTATTTCATAATGTAATGTACAATTTATGTATGAATCTAGTACATACAGGGATAATAAACGTATTGGTCTTTAGGGACCTGATTCCTTGTATCATGCCAATGTTATGTAATAATGCATCCACTTGGGGTAACTGGGGTCAAACAATTACAGTTGGTATCAGAGATTGTTTAGCACAAACTGTGGAAGATTTATTTAGAAAAACACTGATTATAGAACAGTACCCTATGATAGAGTTGGATGATTAGTATAGAATAACTACCTAGAATTTGGGTAATGTAAATATTTTGTGAATTTTCCAGACAATATAACCATATCTGGATACGAGCAGGTATAGGCATCTCTATAACAGATTTACCTTGCAGTGAACACTTGGAAAAGGAGTTCCGGGCTTGACCTGGTGTATCCTGGTACATGACAGCATGCCTTGTTGGATTATTGGTTATGAAACTTCTGGGGGATATTTTTATGATAATTCATATTTCCTTTACAAACCATTATGATGGATTTATGAGTAAATAAATTCTAAAAGAAAGTAATTTTTTATTATTATGGATTATATTAATAAAATGTTCAATTTATGTTATGTTTTTTACAATTTTGGAATTATGTATCGCAATTCTTAACCTAATCTCATGTATTACATTGTTTATAAATGGTGTCTAGTGAAAGGAATGGAATGGGTTTCAACTCACGTAACTAATGTAGGTATTTCCCTACTGCTCAAGATAATTATAGCAGTGCTAGTGATGAAACTATTGCTGATCATCTTATCACCATATTTGGACAACTCTCTCAGGTTATGAATAATAAAATTACCCATATAGAGCACCCTGATCCAAAACATTGAAGATAAATGTTAGACCGCTTCATGATGAATCAACCACCAACATTCAATGGGACTAAAAATACGTTTTTAAATGATCAATGGATAAGTTTTTTAGAGAGAATATTTCATGCTTTTGGGAGTAGCGAAAGGGAAAATGGTGTCATGGGAGATTATCGCATAACATGAGATGCAGATTAATGGTGGTCAAATGTTTAAAACACAAATAATGATAAAGGAGTATAAAATATGAAATGGAGGGAGTATAATGAGATTTTCATTGATAAATAATTTCCTCTTGACCATCGAGTGGATATGAAAGGGAACATTCTATGTTTGAGGCAATAGGGCGATGAGAATTTCACAAAGTATGAGGCTAACATTACAAGGATAACAAGGCATGAAATATATTATATAAGTAACCTATGGTGTAATATTGAAAATTTATTTTAATGGTTAAAACAATTTCACCATCGAGCATTAGTCTAACAATCATTCTTATCATACGAAGATATTTTCTCATGTGCGATCTAGATAGAAATGGAATTCTATATGTCTTACGACATTAAAGAAATAAAAGAGAACAATAGGTCTTCTAAACACTCTAGAAATGGAAATAAGGGGAAAAAGGGAAAATTTTAATTTTTTTCTTGTAGTAAATGTGGCATGAAACACCCCGGTACTTGCCTGATGGGAATGGGAGTCTGTGACATGTGTGTTGAAAAAGGCCTCCAAGCATGTGATTGTATGTGAATGAATGAGGTTTTCAACGTTGTTTTCTACAGTTATAAAAAAATCAGGCACTGTTCAAATGAATGTCCCAATCCCCAAGGAAATTTATCTCAGAAAAGGCCATGAAGCAAGGCCATGTTTATGCGATCACTACTGCTGATCTTGAAGCTCCGAATGACATGGTGGAAGGTACTTTAATGGTTTACTCAAATGTATAAAATTATTTATTATAATTTTGATCTTCTCATTGTTTTATATCTTCCAATTTTCTAGGAAAATTAGATATTTAAAATTTTATTTAACAAGGTAGTTGCCAATCAAAACTCCTGAGAGATGTATCATTACAACAATGTTTTTTCAATCATTTCCTATTAGGGCATATAAATGTGATTTATGTGCTAATTTCATTGTCATAACCATGATTGAATTTGATATAATAATCATTATAGATTGTATTTTAGACAATGTTGAAAAAATTTATTATAAGAAAGAGGTCACAATTTTTGATGATGATGAAGAGTACCTTTTCTTTAGCATAGAAACTTCACCATCTTATTCTTATCTAGATCCTCCCCAAGTAGCTCAGCTAAATTCAATTAGTAAGGTGGAAAAGAATTAAATAAATGTGGGTGAGTAATAGAATCATCAAATAGATTATGTACAATTATTTCAAGAAAATATTGATTTGCTTCTAGAGGCTTTACCTGGACATCCTCCAGAATGAGAAATTGAGATTACCATTGATTTAATTCCTAGTTAAAGGACCATATTAAATACCCCTAATAGAATAGCCACTATACAATTTTTGGAACTAATGAAACAGTTATTGTAATTGAGTAATATGGTATTTATTCACCCTACTATTTCTCCCTGGGGAGGCCATTTTATTTTTCTTAAGAGGAAAGATGGATCTATGAGGTTGTGTATTAACCGCAGGGATATCATTTCTATAACAATAAAGAACAAGTATCCCCTACCTCGCCTTGATGATTTATATGATCAAATTCATTTAGCTCAAAAATTTTCAATGATTGACCTTTGATCCATATATAATCATTTGTGTGTAATGAAGAATGAAATTCTGAAGAAAACATTTTATACTAGGTATGGGCATTACATGTTTATAGGATTGCCATTTGGACTGACTCATGCACCCTCTATTTTCATGGATCTAAAGAATATAGTTTTAAAGTAATATCATGTTGACCTTGTAGTGGTATTTATTGATGATATCATCGTATAATACAAAAGCTAAGACGATATTAAAAACCACTTGTGCATTATTTTAAATACTTTTAGAATAAATGAATTATATGGGAAGTTTAGAATGTGTGAATTCTAGCTTTAGGAGATTTATTTTCATGGATATATTGTCTCTACGGATGGAATCTATGTTGATCCTTCATAGACCAATTAATTCTAGGAATTGATAGCACTGATATGTATAACCGAGGAATGTAGTTATATTTGTTTAGCAGGTTATTATCGGTGCTTCATCTGGAATTTTTCTAGATTGGATGAGCCATTAACCAATCTCACATGTAAAGGGGTTAAATATTTTTGAAAAAAAAGAGTGAAAAAAATGTTTTGAAGAATTTGAATAAATGATTAGGCATTGCTCTTATATTGACTCTACCATTGGAGAATGAAGGGTTTGATATTTATAGAGATGCTTCATAGAGAGGACATGGTTGTGTCCTTATGTAGAATGTTAGAGTTATTTCCTAGGAATCATAGTAACTAGATATTCCTGAACAAAACTATCATACTCATGATCTTCAATTATCAAATATAATTATTATTCTAAATACATGGTGACACAATCTCTATAGTGAAAAAATTTGAGATATATACTGATCACAATAGTTTGAAGTATATTTTATTATAGAAAGAACTCAACATGAGGAAAATGAGATGGCTTGATCTACTCAAATATTATTATTGCAATATACGCTAGCACCACCGGAAGGAAAATAAAGTGGAAGATGCTTTGAGATGAAAGGATCAAGGATTTATGAAAAATATGAGAGTGTAAAGGAATCCTATTTTCATGGATCTAGTAATGATGTATATGGGAAAAATCATGGAAGGTGAAACATCAATAATTTTTCAAATGGTTTCCAATATATCTTTAGTAAAAAAGATAAAATGTTCTCAAACTGATGAGCATGATTTTCAAAAGAAAATTAAAGCTGTGAAGGACATGACATTGATCTATTTCATATATAATGTGAGAATTTTGAAATTTCAGAAATTCCATTGTGTTTTGGATATAACTGATCTCAAAAGGGAATTATTGGATGATTCTCATAGCTAAAATTTCTCTACACACCCTAGTAGCACAAATATAAATATTTATTTGAATGAATATTTTTGGTGGATCAACATGAAGAGATAGTTTGCTGATTATATCTCAAGATGTATGGTTTTTTAATAGGTGAATGATGGATTACAACATCTTGTTAAAATCATTCAACCTCTTCCCATACCTGAGATGATATGGGATGATATTATGAACGTTGATGTCATGGGGCTACCAAATACTCCTAAAATGAATGATGAAATATAGTTCATTGTTGATCATCTTACCAAGTCAGCACATTTTTTTGGTATAAGAGAAGCTTTACCACTTGAACAATTTGGTTGAATATATATTAATAAATATACAAGACTTCAGGGTGTACCCCTATCGATTATTTCAGATCATGATACCGGTTTTATATCAAGATTATGGAAACGTTTTAGGAAATCCATGTATACTGAACTTCGTTTGAGCACTGACTTCCACCATACAAATAATGGACAATTGGAATGGAATATTCAAACCTTAGAAGACATATTGGGATATTTCTTATTTTAATTTCATGGTATGTGGGATCATAATTTACCTATGGTTCAATTTTCCTATAATAATATCTTCCATTCAGGTATTCAGTTGGAACCATATAAAGCATTATATAAAAAGAGGTGTCGCACACCAACATGATTAGATGTTGTTGGTGAGAGAGAAGTCGTAGGCCAAGAACTTGTTAATGAAACAATAGAAAAGGTGAGGAATATTCAAACCCACATTAAATCAGCTCAATGTAGGCCAAAGTGCTATGATGATAACTAAATGAAGGATTAGGAATTTCATGTAAGAGATCATGTTTTTATGATGGTATCTCCAAGGAAGGGTGTTATAAAATATGGTAAGAAGGGTAAATTAAGTTCCACATACATTAGACATTTCGATATTCTAGAATGAATTGAAGTCGTAGCTTACAATTTGGAAATTCCTTCGAGTCTCTCGAATGTTCATGATTTGTTCCACGTATCACTATTGAGAAAATAAATGACTGAACTAATGCATGTACTCGTTTATGAAGAAATGGAACTGGACCCTAATATCTCTTATTGTGAAAATCCTATCAAGATTCTTGATACCAAAGAACAATTTTTGAGATATTGGATGACTTGTCTGGTAAAAGTTATATGGAGAAACCATAAGATGGAAGAGGTAACATGGGAACCCAATTAAATTATGATGAAGAACCACCTGAATCAGTTTAGGCAGTAGTATTCTATATATTTTCAGGAAGAAATTATTTTAATTATGGAAGAATGTTACACCCTATGTATCCATGGTACACTTCTCATTGAATAATACATTAGCTTGTGTTGTATGCTACTTCGAGTTCTAGCACATCCTGACCTATCAAACTAGTCATTATGAAAATTAATACCCCCTTTTTGAAATTTTGTAATTTTTTTTCAAAATGGACTTCAATTTTGGATTTGGAATATACAAATTATCTAAGGTTGATTTTTTTTATTTTTTAGAAGACATTCAATTTTTATAAATATTGAAAAATATTCTGTTGTTGTTTAAAACTAAATTTTATTTAAATAATAATTATTATTTTTTAAATTTATATTCAAGATAAAAGAGAAAAATGTACCTATATTAGTGCAATTTAATTTATTGGATTCATTTTATAAAAATATTCGATATATAAAATTTTATAGAACATTTTAACACCTTTTTCCCACCTTCTAGACACATTTAAAATTTGGCATAAAACGAAATTTTACTACTTAATTGAACTAGATTTTAAAAACAAAAGAGTCATAGTTGACATCGGTAAGTAAAATGTGGTTCAATATGATGAAAATAATTTTTGGTGAATTGTAATGTTTTAATTTTATTTAACATAGATAAAAGAAAATACGGTAATTAAAGGTAAAAATGATATTATAATTACACTAAACTTGTACTATTTCTATTGGATTATTTTATTACTACCAAAATCAACATTATGAGGAAAATATGATCTCATTTGATCAACATGGATTAGATTATGGCATTTATTATTATTTTATTTAAATTAAAATTTGAAATTTAAATCCAAATATTCTTAACTAATAAATTTTTAATATAGGGTTATCCATAAGATAAATTCAACTATAAATATTCATTAGAAGGTAAAAAATATTTCCTATATAATTTTATTTTATTTAATATTTTAAACAATTAAATAAATATTTTTATTTATGACACAATGATGATGCAATGATTATCTTATTAATGAATGGTTAAACAAATTGAAATTATAAATATTAAAATAAATTTAATGTTATATATTTTATCAATTCCTCAAATTTTCTAGGTTAATATACCATGTTATAGTTGATTAAATTTATTTTTTTATGTGGTAATGTATTTATGACTATAACAGAAAAAAAATATCTGATAGTGTCAAAATAGATATAAATGAACTTTTGAAACAAATACTATATTATTAAATGATATAATTTTCCTAAAAACACTAGGTCTAACCAAAAAACATGTATAAATTTAAATATGTCAATAATGAACCACCTAGGGTTGTCTTGCCGTTTTATAGTATGTTTATATACCATTAATTATAATAATACAAAAATACATTGTAAAAGTTAAACTATATAACTAAGAGTTAAATTTAAATGATAAGTTTAATATCGTTACCCAAACATGTCTAAAACTTAATGGTTGATATGTTTACAACCCATAACCAACATATATATGAAATAAATCTTTTTGGAGCCATTACAAACCAAAAATTATTTTATAATTAAATTACATTTCACACTTTTGCGAAAGTTACCTTCACCTCGCTTATAATAGGATACTTCACCTTATCTTAAAATAACATCTTCAAATCCATATGTTTTGGAAAAAACCATCCCAAATATCCAAACAACTACCCACAAATCAACATATATGCCAAACATTGATCATAATTCTAATATAAGGATCCCTTTTGTTAAAATAAAAAGGAATAACCTGAAGAATTGGTAATAATTTAATCACATATTTCAAAGTGCTTTTATCCTTCCACATCATCTTTATTTCTTGTTTCCATACCAAAATAATAACTCCATTACCTTTTACATACATTGGTGTAATTATAAATTTTGTACCACTATATTCATTATTCTATCCATCCTATGAATGAAAAAGTCACCATACGTGTGTATGTATGGATTACTGTCTCCACGTCGTGGTGTAGTTTTTTATTCAACAATTCATTATATGAATGTATATAATAATGAGTATATTTGATGTAAATAAATAATATAACATGTTAATGAATCTGAATATATTTTATACCATACAATTACATATGACTTTACCATCAATATAATGATATTGTCCATCATGCGTATGTACGGATTACCATCTCCACAAATGCAATAATATTTATTTCCCATTGTAACCATTCAAGAATAATTTTAATTTTATGATTTAAAATAATTTTTAAGAACATAATATCATTATGGATATGATTAATATAAATCCTATCAATATAAAAAATGACTTATATAACTAATAATATAAAGAAAAATAAATCAGAAAACAACCAAAACAATGATACTAAAAATTATTATTAACAAGAAATATAAAAAGATCATATATTAGATCATATTTCTATATGTGGTCATTATATAATTTAATAACAATGATTTAAATATTATAAATTCGGTTAACGTACCCCTGACAAAGGAATATTACACGGTAAGGGTTAATTTTACAATATATTTATTATTTAAGGATGTTTATATGTGAGTATCTACTGGGACAACTTTATAATCCAAATTTTTGATTCATAAAAATGTATTTTAAACATGTTTACTATGTACTTGACTATGGGTTAATTTCATTTACACATTTTTTGACTTTTTATAAAATGGTTCGAAATGAATATTTTAGTCTCTTTCCAAAGAAGGTAATGTATGTCCTTTTTGACAAATCATGGAAAGAATATTTTTAACTTAAATGGTGGGTGTGGAAATTTTATTTATGTTAAAACACATTCAAAGAATCCTTACTAGAGTATATAATTATTTTCAAAAAATTGTTTTATTTTATAATTATGTGACATTTAAATGATGTCAAAATTTCACTCAAATAGTTTTGATTACATCTATGTAAACATCCATTGTTGGATTTTATGCTTGTTTGATGTAGAGTTATTATGATATAGTCTTCCATGATTTATTGACGGGTTTGTGATATGTTTGACTGTGGATGTGATATTTTCATATCTTTCAAGGTTTATTGTTAAATTATTGACATTTTGCCTGAAATATTTAATATGAATGCTTATATTATGTTTCAATCTTTTCATATGTGGAATGAATTGGACTTATAAGGTGATGGTTGGAGACCGATATAGCTCCTTGATGCATCAGCAAGTCTCATTAGGCAAACTAGTGTCTTGGCACAGGGCTCTGAAATAATTTATTTGTAGTCTTGGCACGAGGCATTGAATATGTAGATATGATGTCCAATATTATCAATTCCATCATTGTTAAATTAGTTATTAATTTTATATGGGATTATTCGACAAGTTTAATATCCATGTGAATTACAATATGGAATTATTTGACTAATATTTTCTATATTATGATGATATTTATGTTTAAAAGGATTGTGTTTTAGTCTTATACATTTAAATAAATGTTAATTCTTATTTATGAGAATTTCAACTATATTTTTATCCTTACAGGGCATCTAAGCTCATCTCTTCCTTTTGTTTTATTTTTCATGGGATGTGAAGAAGTATATTATGACTGGCTTATTAGGATAGTCTATGGGATATGATTTTGTTATATTGAGACAAAATGTAGTTTTTTTCAATTCATAATGTAATGTAAAACTTTTGTATGAATCTAGTACATCAAAGGCTACAAAATAGATTTGTATTTCAGGGCATGATTCCATTTATAGTTCCAGTGTTTTGTAATAATGCAACGACTCAGGGTAAATGGGGTCTGCGCGTTAGAATAAATGAATTTCATGAATTATTACAAATCATTTTTATTTTCTACTACTTATAATAATTTTTCCCTATTATTTACTAATTATAATATATTATTAATATGTTCTGTAATTATATTATATATATATATATATATTAATTTTTATGATAACTCTTTATTATTTATATTTTTTGTAGAAAAATGGCTAATTTTTAATATCTTTAAATATTTTCATTCAAACTGTTAAAAAATATTAATAAATTTTACTAATAAATTTTATTTATATTTTGAACATAAAATATAATATAATTTCGAAGTAGTAGTTTATAATTATTTTTATATTTTGAAATATTATTATTAATTTACTAAAAATTAATATTTATTGATAATTAATTAAAAACAAATACTAACATAAGTAATTATATTTAATTAAATATTAAAAAATGATTAAATTTGGAAATTTTACAGTAAATTAACAAAAATATCAACTATAAAAATGATATATCACATAAATTACTTTAAATTCACATCTGAATCGTAATTAATAAATTTTATACATAAAAAGGATTCAAAAATTTAGGAATTATTGAGTATAAATATTTGTGAATGATCTAAATATATTGGTGGAACATTTTCAGGGGAGGTGGAGTGAATTTTATGTATGGTTTCTAATCTATGATGAAATAATTCTTGAATAAGTCACACCATTAATAATTTTTTCGTTAAATTAAATGATATTTGAGAATATGTTGTCATCCCTCGCTAATATTACACATCAAATTAGTTTATATGTTACATATTTCGTAATTAATACATTTTATACATAACAAATGTTTAAAAGTTTCATTAATTCTTAAGTATAAATGTTTGAAAATGATCTAAATATACTGTTGGATCATAATCGGGGGAGGTGGTGTGTATTTAATTTACGATTTCTAATATTTGATGAAATAATTCTTGAAAAAGTCACACCATAAATATATTTTTTGGTAAATTAAATGATATTTGAGAATATTTTTTTGTCCCTCACTAATATTACAAATCAAATTTGTTTATATATTTCAAAATTCCAAAAAAAATTATTGTTAATGACATGCATATTAGTTGGAAAATATTTCATGATTTCACCTTAGTATCAAACATTTGATAACATAGTATATTAAATGATAGTATGGTTGTTTTTTCATATCATAAGGTGCTGTAAAAGGCCATTTCCTAGACAGTATCCATTGATTAAATCACCTCACAAATTAGACTGATATTTTTTAATATTAAGCCTGGAATATTTTCATTATTATCCCTAATCATTTTTATATATTTAAATCTCATAATTTGATACAATTTTCCCAGTACATACCCATTGGATCTCCTTCTTAGTTGAAATAAATTATAAGAGTTACCCCCATATACAATCTTTAATTGAAAATACATTGATGAATAGAAAAAGGGTATAAAATACACACTTATATATGGAATTACAATCAGTGTTTAATGAATAAAAGTAACCACTAATTAACTCTAAAATTTTAATTAGTCAATCATCTAAATACATGTGATTTTTAATAATGAGATACTTAATGGACAACTATATCATAGTAACACTTATAATAGTTATCACAAATACCACCTCCTCGTTAATAAAAATAAAATTGTCTCCATTTTAATTTCTTTATCATACTATATGTATGGAGACTCTATGAATAAAATATGTCTACCACAATGATGATATATATGTGAACACAATACGAATTATTCCATGTGAATTTACGAGCACAATATCTAACAAATTAGAGAAATGAATACCATAAAAGAATCCAAACCTAAGATAACATTCTTAGAATCATCCGCAAAACCATTATACATTAACCATTCTAACACACTATTACCAACATCATGAAATTACCAGTAAATGGGAAAATGATCCGACCCCAAACTAATACAGTTAACCATAAGTTATTTCATATATATTCATAGTAATAAATTTTAGGTCCCAAGGAACAATGAGAGATATTGGGTTAATCTAGGGGAAACATATTGAAATTATTTTCATTGATTAATCTAGTTCAAACAAATGTAGAATATGTTTTAGTTATTATTTTTTTTCTATTCCTTACCAGGACATTGAGTTGGGATGTAAAAATGGTGTAGTAAATATTCAAGTCATAATAGGTGTTTACATGGTTCACCAACATTATGATACTCTAAATAACATGGAAACAATAGTGTACTAATACAAAAAATCTATTGAAATGACTATAGTTCAGTGCATATAAATGATTGTTGTCATTATGTGGTAATGTTATTTTTTTCAAACTTGTTTGGTGATAACTCACTATAATCAAGGTGAATTTATCTTTCTCCACCTTCGTGAATTAATATAGTATAGAAAATTCCTAATTTAAGGACATGTAGGTTCTAATTCAAATATCCTATGACGATATATGTTTGCATTTGGGTATTGATATATATTGTTTATTTACATTTGATTTCCGAATATGTATAATTTATTTACCACTTTATACTATTATGAATAGAATTTGTAAGCCTTTATTGTACTATAACAACTCTTCATATTTTTAATATCATATATGACCATGAAATTATTAATCATATAAAATTTCTCTCAACATGAATTCTTATCTTCAAAAAAAATATTTAATATTTACAATGTTCAATCTTTTTCCATGTATGGGTGTCTTTAAGGAGTAATTGGGCTGATCATTTTCATTTATATTTCACTATATTTATTAAAAAATATAAACAATCATTCTTATTATTATATATCTTGATTAGTTATGTATAAATATATTTACATATTTTAGTATCAAATACACAAGGGATCACATCACCCATAACAAATCCATTAAAATCACAAAATATAAATTATATAGATAACTTCCAAAACTTCTAGGTCAAGTGTCATTAAAGTAATTAATCTCTATGGATGTAACTATGTCATGGAACATAATTATCAATTTTAACATGTTATAAACAATCAATTATCATACATATTATAACTTAAATAAAAATTATGGCATTAGAAAAGATTTATCAATATATTAAAATCAATTATGGCAGATTAATGCATATTATGGAATGGTTGGACCCTTATATTTTTTGACTCAGTATTGGCACAACATGTCCATTATCACCACAACATGAATATTTCATACCATGAAAAAACTGAGATTTAAATTATTATATCCATGCTCACATGTTTATTTCAACATCCACTTTAGAAATAGGATTTCTGTAAAAGAAATTTCAACAATGTTGCAATTCCTAACTACCCATTCTAACTTATATTTTCACAAACATGATGTACCATATAAAATATCATATGTCTGGAAAAAAATATCTAAAATGTAATCTCCATGACTATTCTTTTTTTTCCTCTTATTGTAAATGATTTCAAATTAACCTAAACAACAAGTTTTATAGCATTGCATAACTCATTTTGATTTAGTTACATATTTTTCAAAACCATAATCATTTTCTAATCATTTTATATCTTTTTTAAATTCATATTTTCTTTCAATTTCACCACTCAATACATGTTTATCAACCTCATATCACAACAGGGAACCCCTAATTGAGGTTACACAGATTTATGATTTTCGAAAATAATGTGGTTAACTTGAATTCTCCCCTAAATTCATTCTACACAATCATATATATAGAATAATACATGCATTATATTTCCCAAAATTGAAATATACATTCAATATCACTACATTATTAAAAATTATGTGTCTCCCATAGCTCAAAAAATATTTTTTTATGTTCCTCCAACATTATAGAGTCCACTCTATCACCGACACATGTGTGGATAGTGTAACTATATTATTTCCCATACAATCTCTGATTATTCATTTCCTTACACTGAACCTTATATAAAATGATAAATTTTTATAGAAAAACATTGTTTAACCTTTATCCTATGATTAGGGTTATTTTTTTCTAGTTTTTATTATGGATACACATTGATGAAACATTATTTTCTTATTAATCTTAGTTATTTAGATTTTCTATTTTACACTACAAAACATATTTGATAATAATAAATAATTCATTGGACACCCTAACATGGTAATCATTACTATTTTAATAGATAATATTTTTTTTAAGAATAGATGACCAAAAAATAAAATTTATATTCACTATACCAATCTATAGAACAAAAATGAATTAACCAAAATCAATAAAACAACATCCCAACAATTTTTATTATTTGTTTCACCAAAACCTATTTATATATCACCAAATAATACTTCCAGTCATTCATTGAAATAATACAGAATAATATGAAAATGTTTTCAATTTTTACATAATATTACTCTATCATATATTATTCACATGATCATACAAGATAATCCCATGTTTATAAACACTTATAGATTTCATATCATTTGATTCATCTACTTCAATCACTAAAAAAACATTCAGTGGAAAATAAATCCACTGAGTAACCTCTATTTTCTATTATTCAATATTTATTGTAAATAAATATAATGGAAAGCCATTTGGTTTTATTAAGTAATACGTAATTAGAACATCTGATTTATCCCATTTGGTGAGGACATTTTAGGTACAACCATGAGACGTAAGATTGAATTCTAGTAGAGAAATATTTATTAATTAATATTGAAGTATTGTAATAGGTCGTGTAGTAGCTAATTTAGCATATACTTTTCAGTAATGTCGAAACCAATATAATTCACCTTAAGGACATTGGTTTCAACTTGGAGCCATTAAGGTCTTTGTTCCACCTAAGGCCTTCAGGACAATTAAGGATATCTATGCACCAAAAGGCCTTTGGGAAACCTCATTAAAATCATCCAATGTAGATTCAAACAGACATACCAAATGAACAAGATCATGATGAGGAATAATAGTAGGTTATTTCAGTAGAATAAAGATATATGGATATTAAAGAATGTTAGGGTAGGGAAATTGTTATCGATACAAGGTATATGCACCTCTACATATGTATTTCTAGCCAAAAAAGAATTGGGATGGTGGGAAGTTGTCTTCACTTTGTAGACGTTGGGGAGGGAATTTCTAATTATTCAAGTTTCATAGGAATACCTATATAAACATCAAGAAATGTAATCCATTATGAAAATGATCTATTTAACGGTTATCCTAATCACTTGAATACAAGAATGTCAAAAATCAATAAAAAGAAGGACTTTATGCCATTTAAGTGAGGTTATTTATTCCTCTAAATATATTAAAATCATATGTCATGAATCAACCAAATTATTGGGTTATCAATAATGATTCAGTCCTGCATAAATGATGAAAAATATGGATTAAAATTAAAATAATCCAAAATTTTTATTCCAACATCTATTATTTATCATTACCATAATTTATAAGTATTTTTAAGGATTTAATTTTCCCAAATATATAATGCTATAAAAAAGGTAGTAAGACTTATTATAATACAATGAACTATCTCAATTAGTTTCATCATCTTGATATAAATTTTCAATGATGGTTCATAAAATGAAAAAACAATATCATACATAATAATCCTTATATTATTATATATAAATTGTTTAGTAGTGTTTATGTATGTTAATTATTCTTGATATAACAATTATCATTTAAATAATGTAAAACACAATCGAGAACATAACATATGGAACCCATCGTCTATAAACCAAAATCCATTATAAATCCAGACACCCTATTAAAATTAATAAAATTAATTACATGAATATTATTATAAGAGATATATTAATTTCACTAATTTACACATTAATGATAAATAATGATGATCCCATTTTGACACATAATATTATGTGAAATTTATGAATCCCCAACTATTATATGAATCTTTAAATTTCTAAGAACGTGAATGGGATGGGAGCTATTAAACATTGTCCCCAAACCCCACTAAAAACCTTAGATTTGTAGGAATATCACGAATAATGTTTCTTATATCAAATAATTTTATGAAAATATCGAAATAAAAATAACAAAATAGTCTGATCATTAAAATAAGGTATTAGATAAAAATATTGAAAAAGTGGGAGTTATTTAAATTTGTTAAAGAGTCATTGTCACATAAGAAAGTGATTACTTTCCTATTGTACATGACAATAATCTTTCAAATAACTCCCTAAACCACATAGAGTTTAATGGAAGGAAAAAATAAGTGGAATATTATAGAGACATTGGATTTTTTATCCATAATATTGGAAACATTATTATGGATAGGTAGATATATATAATTTTATTAATATCAATAATCCTAACTTCCTGGTATGATTCTTCATAGAAGCTCCATGTTTCACACTAGGAATAAGAATATGAATTTTGAAAATGAAGATTCTTGTGGAGTGATTGTTTTAATACACAACAATACCCATGAATCATATATCATCATCACCCTCACCCTTATCGCACTAATGTATATAAAAACAAAATGAAATAGCATCAGTTCCACCAAACTATTACTCCCAACTTAGAGGAACCAAGAAAAATTAATAAAATATCATTTTTCTATTTAAAAAATGATCTCATGAGTATTTTTCAATGTAAAATGAAATTTAAATTTTTTTTCAATCAATATATAAGTGACCCTAGTAAATATATGACAATATTATCATTTTAAATTATCTTGATTGTTACCATATAATTTCTAATCTAATCACTATATTACCAATACTCTAAGAATGAAACAAAATGTAGAATAATAATCATGTCACATAACCCAAGGATATTAAATTCCATCATGAGAAGATGTATCATCCAATAAATTATACATGATGTTCCATAAACCATTAAAACATTAAATTTTTCTTCTTGTAGAAATATAAAATCTAACTGAACATTCATAACATGATCTTCCTGTCCAATTTACATAATTCAACGGGTCACATCAACACTTATGAAATATCAAATGAAGGGTTTGGAAATAACCATTTATCAGATATGGATTATACCTTGGGATGAATGAAATTGTAATATTTTGTGAAAATAAATTCCATGAATAATTATTAAAATAATATCATATGAAAACAAATAGATATATCTATTATGATAAAATACAATGATGAATCTAGAAAATAAATCCTTGGAAGAGAATTTCAATGTATTTATACTGATGAAAAAATATTAATGAATCCAAAAATGAAGAAAGATGGTGGTTTGTTGAATAAATTTAAGACGAAGAGATTTAGAGGATTACTAATAAAAGTTTACTAAATTTTAATGAGGATATATGTGGATGTTTTAGGCATACTATAAAAATTAACAATATTATCATTGCATATATATTATAAAAATTGAGTAATCAAGAAAAAATTTATAATTTTAATTACATCCACTGTTTGTTATGTTAGATTTGAAAAATATGTTTCCACACAAAATGGATGCCAATCATGTTCTTACAGAATTATTCATCATATAACCAATATATTTGGAAATGGATAATAAGTTGGAATAAGTGTGGAACAATGAATGTTCCGTTCATTAAAATATGAGTAATCCAATTCAATTTAATAATAATGTTTTGGAATATATTAAGACTATTATTCACAATATTTCATTATAAAAGAAAGTCGGTATATAAAAAAAAGTTTTCGAAATGATGATTTTAAAAACAAAATATTATCATGATTGAGAGGAAACTCTCAACATTATTTCAACTATGATGAACTAGAGTTCCACATTACAACACTATTAATTTCTTAATGTTCATTTTAATGTAATTAAAGGTGTTTAATTAAGATAATGATCATGAAGAGAACTATATTTGTAAAATTCAAAGATTATTTTTCCATCATTTAATACATCCGCCTGAATTTTTTTCTTATTTCATATATGTCATTTGATATCATATGAATAATGGAGTTTATTTTGAAGTTTACCAAACATGATAATGTATATTGGAAGTTATTTCTCAAGGAGGTGTTAAGAAAATTAATATCTAACATATTACACTATTTAATTGTGAATCAATAATATAATTAAATTTTTAAATATTCTATATGATATCACATATAATCTATATTATATTTATTTATTCATTTCATTATTTAAAATTGTATATTTTGTGGTAAAAATAATGAGATATGTCGTGAATGGTAATTTTTTGAATGTGATTGTTAAATGTGATTTCATGTATTGATTTGTAAAACTAAATAAATACCCTCTAACAAGAGTAATATGTGATGGATTCACATGTTAGATATATTAATGGATATATTTTTTGTTTAGATTAATATATATTGTTTTCCACATTTATTTTTATCATGTAGAACTAATGTTGGTCAAGTGGTAGATCACATAATAAATAAATTGGATTACACAATTCTGTCCAAGATAACCTAATTGTAGGGGATGAAATTTCAAAAAACATTGAATTTTATTGTATGATACTCTTTACACTCGAATATATCATTTTACTCTAAATAATACTGAAAATAATATTTATCACAGAAAATAATTGATTAACAGAAAAGAAAAACTAAAAGGGGTTGAATGATGTTTCAAATGTGATTATAATAAAGGTATGAAATGGTTATATTTATTATCAATATATCTATAGAGTTTAATATTAATTTATGATTATGTTACCTAGTTGATGAGGATGATATGTTCTTTAGTAATGTATGAGTATTATTGCTTATTTTAATACATGTTTAATGGATTATGTGATTCAATTTATATCTCATGATTATGAATATTATCATAATGATAAAAAAATTCTTATTTTGGTGTATGAATAGTTAATGTTATATAATAAGTTCTTGGATAATATGTGATTCTATATTTGTTTTGGAATAATTAAGATAGTTAATTTTTTTCAGAATTCATCTTTTGAAACTATAGTATTTCTAAAAATACTATTTATTAATTATAAACAAAAATTGAATATGATTTTTTCAATAAATAATTTTCTAGATTAAAAATGATGTTATTAGTGATTTAATTTAAAAATGACATGATATTACAATTTATATATCATGAAGTTAATAGTTTTTGGAGAATATGGATAAACTGGGAACAATACACTGATGTGTAATGGCTAACATGATGGATGGTAAAAAGTAAATTATGAGTGGAATAGAATAACAAAAATCATGTTATTAATCGTTATATATATAATATATTATTATAGTAATAGGAAATCTAGTTAATTCAACAACTATACACTTATTAATAATATATTCAAAATAATTATGATATACTTTTTTCCGGATCATTAGAATATGGGAAATTCCAAAATTATTATAAAAATAGGGAAATCAATATATACATATGGTTTATAGAGTTGGATAAAATTATATCAGAAGAAAAATTTACTAAAACATGAGAACTATAAATCATAATTTGTACATTTCTAACCAATAATTTAGAAATATTTCAAGAGCGAACACTAATAAATAATAGATATATTTACCAAAAATTATGTAGGTGAATAATTTTTATGTAAATTACATCTGAAATAAAATATTATTTAATTATAATATTCATTTCTGTTATCAATATTGTAATATTCTGATTAATCCATGATTGAATACAAAATTTATGAGGAAATAAATATGATATTTTCAAGAACGTAATGAATTTATTCCAATGAAAAATTGGTTTATATACTTGTAAAACTATATGTTGATGAAAAAATATGATCTAGTTTTATTTTTTAGATAATGTCACATTATAATTTAATTTACATACCTTGGTGTGTGATAATGTAGATTACACAAAAGGTCATTATGTTTTGATATAATTATACATAATTTACACTCAATAATGAAAGGAAATAATATACAATGTCAAATTCTACTAATGATTCAATAACATCCACATGGGAAAAACCCAATTTTTTGCATGATGATAGATTTATTAAGCCATTATTATTATAATGAAATTTATTTATTAAGATATAGTGGTAATAACTCAAGTGGTTATTGACAATTGTTTATGGAATTTTTCCATGATAATTTATTGATATATTAATTTTAAAAATACTTATATTCATGGAGGATTATATAGATACCTCATGGCCAATATCCATTGATTAATCAATAACAATAATATTTAGAATACTAGATAATGAATCATTGAAATATTAAATTTTCTAAATAAAGTTGAAATTATATTCACTTTTTTTATAATACATATAGTTATTATATATTATAACATAGATTGATGACAAGATTAAATATTAAAGAAAAGAAGAACATTGATCATATCTAAGAAGTAGAATTCAATGAGATTATGATGAATATATCATATTCATTAGTGATGACGAATTCTAAGAAAAATATGAAATAAGGTAAAATATTTTCAAAATGAAATCAAAATATAATAGAATCCATAAAATTGTAATGAGGGAGAAGATAATAATTTTTATACATATTCATCATTCTTATTTTGAATTCTAAAAATTAATAATGCTTTCAAGAATTCCTCTATACCTGTAGAATATTTATGTTTCCAATACTTATTTCTATGGAAGAATAAAAAACCATTTTTTATTAAATAACACCATGATCATCATTAATTTTATGTTAGTAGTTCATTAAAAAAACACCGTGTACATTGGTATTATCCATAAAATGAACTAGTTAAGAGATTGTATATATAGTCCATTATAACTATAATTTTTGTAGTATGTGAGTGATTTTCATTCGATATATTATTTTACTAACTTTTATAATATAGTTAATCTCTATGTAATCAAGGTAACCTAGGATGAGAAGGAATCAATCTCCACGTTGGGGATAAACATATTTTAAATATATTGTGTGGTAATAGTTTTTATATATACTATATTACCTGTGGTTTTTTTTATGTGAGTACATATTTAGATCACTACATCTTATATAAAAAAGTATTAACTATCATGATGTATTAATTCATAATATCCTTGAATTAAGAAAGTATGTTATACAAACTTTATCCCCACCACTTAGGATAGTGAAAGATCATTATAAGGTGTAATAGGGCAATTTTAAGTGACATTGATAAATGTTTCTACCAATTTATTTGTGGTTATAGAGTTTGATTTCGATTGGTTGACAAGAATAAAATATGTTATGATATAAAAAATGTTATTCAAATGAATCCTCCATAATAAATTACAAAACTATAATATATATATATATAAGAAACAATATAATCAATCATCTATATCATGACCTTGATACTTATTAACAAATATAATAATACATGAGACATTGTGTAATATAACATTATGATATTTCATTTTACAAAATGTAATACAATGAAAAAATTAGTAATAAATCATTTTAGTCTATAATTGTTCAGAATATTATTCCCCGTCACCTTCACACTATCTTGATGTGTGCCACTCCTCATCACCTAATTGTGGTCTTCATATATATTGGGCCTTCATTTAATGTTTTTATTTTTCATTTAAAATGATTGTCTTTCAAAACAATGTTAGGAATTTATTATACAACACTTTTATAATTATGAAATATATCATGTCCATAAAAAATAAATCATGTTCATTAATGTTGATAAAGAAATTTTTTCCCAACTAATTGGTTTTAAAAATTATTATCAAAATATATTTATTGTCTATTAGCTATTATCATTATTATTGTACACAATCATTTAAATAAACCCAACATTCATTTATGAAAATGTGATATATCAAATTTTATTCAACACCAATAAATAAAATTACTACTATGATGAATAATGCATGTCACAGAATATCAATTCTATAATGTCGTTATGTATGATGAATACCATTTAAATTATTTATTTATGTATTATAAATTTTTTAAAATTGATGAATAATTTATTTTCTAATGTTAAATTAGAATATAAGGTCTATTAATTGGTTTATATTTATATTTCTATAATTATTTTTGATATTTTATTTTTTTATTGTAAGAGGAAACATAAAATAAGGAATTTTATAGATAGAATTTAGACTTCAAAACCATGGTTATAAATTAATTTAGAATGTTTATGATCACGGTTTGAAAATATAGATTGAAAATTTATGACCATGATGTTTCAATTTATGGTGTTTCTAATCATGTACAATAAAGGATAAAGATATAATAGTAAGGAATTATGGTCTAATAATCTATGTTAAATTTAGATTATTATGTATTTATTTTTTCATGTTTAATGATTATACACTCTTTGGTTGATATTTTCAGTGATGTAAAACATTTACCTATTTAGAAATAATATCTTATTATGTTGAAATGATAATCATAGTTGTATGACAATGAGTTGAAATATTTTCTTGAAAATACGACAATAAATATGTAATGTGGCCCCAACTAAACATACATTTTAAATTTAGGTATTTCCTTTATATTTGAACATAACATTCTATTCAATAGCCATAAAATCAAGGAGGGTAATGTTGGGGGATAATTATATCCCAATTGATAAGAAACTTCAAATTATAATGAATAGACCCATTATGATAGTAAATGATTATAATATCACTTTTACGACTATTAATTGTTTGCATGACATCCCCAAAATTACATTTAGTCCAAATATGACTAACATTTGTCACTTGAACAATGAGAATCTTACACTACGTAGTAAAGTTTTCTAGGTCGCTATGGGTTTTATTGTTGTTATGTGTTTATGTGTACACAATTAATGTAGAAAATATGATAAAAACATAAGTATGAAAATAAAAATTATTAGTATTAATTTATTATGTTTAAGAAAATATTTTTATCACATTTTGATATATAAAAAGAACAAGGATATTATAATAGATTATTGATTGTAACAAAATAATTGGTTGAATGAATGATTCCCTCCAAAATATTCAATAATAGTTTTATCATTGAATGGATCAAAAAAATGATAAAAGACAATATTTGAAAACTGAATACAAGATATGTTGTGATAGGTACTAAATTTAACATCGATAGATTGAATCACTTTTATTTTATGTGTAATTTTAATATCATTAGTACAATTGATATATACTGTAATGGGGATATTTGTAGTTAAAAATTCTTCGATCATGGAATTAATCAATAATATAAATAAAAACTATTATATATTAAATCAATATTTTATTTAAATTTATTAACAATTGATTTTTAATAATAAATATTAAAAATATGTCATTATATTAGACCATAAAAATAGTTTCATGTTGGATTGTAATATTTTTATTAGTTTACAATGTGAATATTAATTATTATATTTCTTAATATTCTCCCTACCTTATAAGATACTAAGGATTTATGTATTTTAGGACAATTATTTCAATGTGATTATATTTACTATGTTCATTATCACAAATTATATAATATTAGTCACCCATATCTTATATACCTATTAGTTTCAATTTTATACCAACACATAAGCTTCTAGCTATTATATAATTTATATAATGTACCATTTTTTTATTGGGAAAAAATATTTCATAATTATGTTCATAAAATTCACCAGTATCAATCAATCTTCATATGATGATAGATATGAAATTATATGGTTATTTTCTCACACACCTACTAATATTAACCATCATTAATTTTATTAACCCATATATAAGTTGCCTATGCCAATTTAACTAAATAATATGATAAATAATTCTATTGAAAAATTTATTTTACACTAAAAATGATCCATTGGTTTTTTATTATATTTATTATTATAATCCATTATAAAAATAATGATACTAATAGTATTGTTAGTGTTGATTCTCCAAAAATATCTTTATAAACATGTGGAAAATATAACAAATATTCTAGTATCTAATATCCATTATCATTAATTTTTATCTATATAAAATTGATAAAAATATCATTTCATTAATTTGATAGAGAAAAAAATATTTCTTATTCTGATTTTTTATTAGGATATAAGATTAATGTAAAAAAACAAATCAATAATTTAATTATTACTGACTTTTTTTTATCATTTCTTCATTTTGATTTTGGCTCCTAAGATGAATTATATTTTTATTCCTCAACCCATTTATATATGAATCAAAAATATATTTATTGAGTAATATATATTTGTCCAAATTTATTTACATAAACCATATAAATGAAAATGATGAAAATATTTAAATTTCACAACATAAAGTTAAGTAAATGGATTATTTTTTAACAGAACACAAAAAATAAAAATATTGAATTATAAAACATCTATTGATTCATGTCTTGATATATTAATTTAATGAATATTACATATTATGTTGTTTTAGGAGTTTAAATTAAATAAGATATTGATTTTGTTATTCTAGAATGGTGGATATTTCAGTAATTGTGAGTTATATTACAATTAAATGGGTTGGAAAATCTAAAAATTATTTTTTTGACATTTTTAGAGGATCAAGTGGTTTATCAATAACATAGGTGAATATCGGGGTAGGGTCATCTAACACCTTGAATTTTATCCCTAGTAATATTTTTATTATCTTAATCATCATACTAAAATGTATGGTGAGTGGGAGATGATCACATCGTGGTGGTATTCATGATGGATTAAAGTGGTTTTTTGTTATGATTAAAGTTATAAATTGGAGTTAAATTAAGAGATGAAATAATATTATTTGTTTTCAATATATGAATGTGTGGAATTTCAATTTTAGATGATATACACAGATTGATAATGATTACACTTCCCTTAGAAATTGGTGAGGTTTTTTATGAATGAGAATACAACATGAGTATATAATAAAATTAAAATGGTACATTGTGGTTGTGAATTTTATCATTACGAGAATAAAAAAATTGTGCTATTTTATGAACAGTGGATAATCTACTATATATTCTTGGTTTATATGATATGTTTTATGTGTTGGAGGAGAAACATGATGACTATTGTTTTTTAGAATTAATAAATGGATACTATAATATTTCTAAAAATATATATTTAAAGAATATAATAAATACATGTAATATAATGTTTTAAATAATTAAATTTTTGAATGATATATGTTGAGTTTTTTTAGTTAATTTTGAAAATTATTGATCTAAACATTTCTGTATTAAGAATATAGTAGTTTTTTTAGAAAATGGATAAATCCATGACACCATAGTGATATATAATGTTCTAATCAATGTGTTGGTAAAACTATATTATGAGTGAAGTAGAAAAATAGAAAAAACATGTATTATTCAATGTGATTTATAATATAATCTATATAGAAATAGTAAAAGTGGATAAGTCAAAAACCAAACATTATTGTATCGAAAATTTAGATCATGTATGATATTTTCATGAGGCTCATGGGTAATTTTGAATATCCAAAAAACATATCCAAATATAAAAGGGTAATAACTATTTACCAAATTCTTCTACAGCTGGGGAAATTTTTTGAATAAACCCATATAGAATATATAAAATAATCATTCATATGGTTTGAGTAACTAATCTACAATTCATAAAATTGTTGAGATATGAGACTAATACAAAAATAAATATTCTTCTTTGAAATATATTATCAATTTCCAAAAATATTAGGTTATTATTTTGAGGAAAATTTATTTGAATTTCAATAATGATGATCTCTGGATAATTATTTAAGAAAAAAATATTTCTATGTTTTGATTAAGGAAATATTCAATATGATATTTTTGATAATTATAGAATATATTTTCGGAACCTGAATAATTTTTTATTATCAAGAAGAGTTATATTATTTTCAAAAACACACTATGAAAAAATAAAAATAAAAATTGGTTTTATAGTTTTTGATAGAGTCGTCATATCATAAGAATCCAATTCTATAATGTTTGATAAATAATGTAATTTAGGGTATTTTCATTTCATGACTTCACCATATATATGTTGGAATCAAAACTAAATGAGATATTAATTACTCTTTTGTAATAGCTTGTGATATCAAAACAAAAAATAGAGGGAAACTAAATTTGTTTCATAAAGAAAAAAACATTAACACATTAATAGGCTCACATCATGTTTTCATGAAGTCAGAGATATAAAAATACATGTGGTAATTGATATTTTTTCAATGAAAAATTAAATGATATTTTATGGAGATCATGAGGGTTAAAAGGATTTGCAGAGTAATTGATATTATAGAAACATCATGGACAATATTCATAAATTAATTAATGATAAGAATATTTGAAATATTTTATAGATAATACTTAAGATATATATTGTTATAAATTTTATATAAATACAATAACATGTCTATGTGATTATATATATATATGGTAGATGTTATCAAATACAAGGATAACATGATTCCATATTTAGAAAATGAAAAATATCAATATTTAAATAAATAAAAATATTATGATATTTTGTGGAATATATAATTTATATAAATGATTAAGGATGAAAATATTAATACATGTTAGGTAAAAATACCTACAAAATGATTTCCAAATATCCAAAAATCTATATAATTGGGCTGTGAAAGAAGATAATGTGTTTTTATACATGTTAATAATTTTATATTTGGATATCAAAAGATATATGGATGTTGTGAAAGATTTTATACATGACTAAAATTTAAATATTCAAATATAAATTTCTATGTACCAAGTTTATAACATTGTTGATGTAGTGACATTATGAGAACCATTAATCACTTGTTTATTAGTTTTTTGGGCTACCAAATATACATTTAAAAGAGCCAACTTGTTGTACGAGTATGGAGATAGTTTGTAAGATCTATTATTAATATAATTTTTTGAGTTACTATGTTATTTCCAAGTGATATATCATAGTATTAATTTTTATAATATATTGAATATGAATATCATGATAGGAACCATTCACTAGAAAGACTTTTTTCCCAATATGGGGTTGATACTTGTAAAAATTCAATGTCCTACAATCTCTTTTTTAAAAACTATATTTCATTTGGTGTTTTTTTAGAATGAATATTTAAGTCATGAAATCTTATCCCAGTCAAAGGGTTAAATACTAAGAGGCTATAATTCATAAGAAATAATAATTCACTAAAAAGATCTTATGAATTAATCACCAATATAGGATGAGTGCATGATCTTTATACGGTATGATAATACCATATTCAATATGTATTATAACTTTCACACTATTTTTATTATTTGTTTCAAAATTATTAATGGTTTGGTTAACCTCCACTAAATATGGTAAAATAAATAAATGAAAACCCAAAGAAACCACCGTAATACACTCCACCCATTAAATTATTTATAAACATAATGTTATCAATCTATTAAAAATAACAGTAAAATGGTAACCAATTATAAATAAAAATAAAAAAGTGTATAATATAAATATATTATCATACATTTTAAAAAACATTAACAAATTATTTTAATTACATAAAATGAATTTGAGTCAATAATTTTTTAGATATTTCATTTCCCATCACCTTTACTATCCCTATATTGGAAATGCTTCTCACCACCTTATTGTGTGATTAATGTGTATTGGTATTATATTTTACATTAGAAAATTCAAATTTGTAAGGAAAGTATTATAAAATATTAAGATTTTATTTTTTCCATTTTATTCAGAAAAAATCTATATTGGTTACACAAAAAAACATTATGTGTTCTAATGTGGACAATGAATAATGTTTTCCACGAAAATGATTTTCAATGTGTGAAAAAATTATTTTTTAGAGGAATGATATTGTAAATATTATAGTACACTATGATAACAGTGAACCCATCATTAATGTTTCAAAAATGACTTCTAATACATTCCCTTATACAATATGTTCTAATTAAATATTTGATTCATATTATATATTATAATTTTCTATGTAATTATTAGTAATGAATATCATTACAATTAATTAATTACATATGATGAATAATTACGATTATCTAATGAATAATATTTTCTATGATATTAAATTACCACATATGATTTATTACATTCTTAATGTTTATGAATGTATAAAATTTTATAATATTTAAATGCATTTTTGTTAGGTGATACAATTAATATGGAATGTTATAAACTATATCATTCTATCCTTTTTTAACATTGTCTCAGGAGCATATTTATGTTACATTTTTATTCTTAAATACTATTGATTGGAGTTGTTAGTTAGAGTCAATTAGGGTAGAGTCTAAATATTTTTTGATAAAATATGGATGTGCATGGTTGTCTCATGGTTTGAAAAAATCACACAACTACCTAGGAGAATCCCTACACCCTCTAGTCTTTTGAGGCAGTATCTTTTACATGGTTAAAGCACAGTTTGAGATGTCATTCAAGGTGGTGGTGTGAAATTCCCCATTGATGTTGTGTCTAATGCATGGTTATTATTTGTTTTTCCTGAACATGCTATTAAACTGTGTGAGGGACGATAGTGATATAAATTATTTTTTGATGTCACATGTTTTCAACGATTAACAATATGTTTCACCTCTTATACGGCCCTAACCCAGGATTTTAATTTATTAAGGGTAATGGAAGGTTCTCCCATCAACCCAAAAGGATTACAAGGCCTTACTGACACCTTCCACTCTTATTGAGAGCCCAAATTGATGATACGCTCTTCTCCAGTTAAGTAGATTTCATCATGATTCTCCCTTGTTATCTCTTCTATCTTTCCTTGATATTTTCATGGAATATATACCCTTTTTTTGAATCAATACTTATATGGTGAGATCTAAATCTATAATTGGATATCAATACATATATTTTTTATATGTTGATTTAATGATATTTATTTAGGTATTTAAACCCAGAAAACATGTCAATGTCATTTTTCAACTTGTATTTTTGGAATTTCCATTATTCAAACATCAATCAATGTACTCATGTTGGTGGTCTAAATATAATTCCCATTATCATAGATTTTATATTTATATGTAAAATTTTATAATTTCTAGAATCCTTTTGAAATTTATTTTCTTGAATGGGTTTATTTGACATACTAATTGATTTCTAGAATCCTTATTAAAATAGGTGATTAATTGGGGAGTTAGTCATGAGACTAACGAGATGCCCTATTATATAATTAATTCTATGAAATTTATTACAAGAGGTAGAAGTTGTAATATATATAATTAATTGTTGGATTAAATATGAGATATTGAAATGGCTATATTGATATAATTAATTGTATATTAATTACTTTCCATTGATAATATGATTTAGATAATTAATTGTGGGATTAATAATGTAATTTTTAGAATATAATGAGATAATTAATTTTATAAAAAATAAATATGGAGAAAAAATCAAGATATTAATTAATTAATTTATGGAATAATTATTGGTTTCAATCACTTAGTTAGTTATTGAGTTATATAATTTAATGGATGGGTTTAATCAATTTTTGAATTTGTAATGGGATTTTGGTGGATAAATAATTAGAAAATTAATTATATTATAATAATTTGGAATGTGGTCACTCTAAATTGAGAAGTAAAAATGGTAACAAGGTCATCATAATTAAGATTAAGTAGATTGAGAACTTGGTAATTCTAAATTAATAAGTATACATGGTTACATGGTATTTATACTAATGGGTAATGAGAATTGCAAAATGGACATTCTATTAGGGAGTATGAATGATAACATGGTCAGATTACTTACATTTGTGATATTATAAACATTTTAAATGTTGATTTAAAATGTGTAATTAATGAATAGATATCATGAAACTCTAAAATATGACCTCACAAGAGAATATTTGAACTCCGAAATGAGTCTAATGTGATAATGAGATATAATTACACCTTTAAAACATAATTATTTGGTAAGAAGAAGGTATTAATATATGATATTACCAATGTAAGACTTCAGAATCCATTATGAGATAATTTTAGTATTTAGCTACCAATATCTTTGGGAACCATGGAGTTAATTGTAGTTAGATATGAAAAAATGAAAATGCGATGAACTATTTTTCATTGCATTGTATTTTTTCTTTATAGAACTTCATGATCTATAATTTTACTTAATTGGTTTTATAAAAAGATGGTGGTGGCAGACTGAGTTGTAATCACTCCCTATTCAAGATTTCTGGTTGGTCCCCAAATTTATTATATATGTGCAGGACTGGAAAAGAAAAAAGGTACTATGATTGGTGGATCATTGTGGATAGATCATGGAGAAGGGAACTATAGATGGTTAGGAACCCTCTTTGGGGTTACAGTTTTTTTATGTTCATTTAAATTATAGACACATGATATTTATATTAGCATATCATGATTTCCCATTTGGTTGAGTAATGTATTTATTATTTTGTTATTTTGTGACATGATTATTTTTTTGGTCATATATGCTTATGAATTTGTTTATATACATTGGATGGTGATTTACTCTAATAGAATTGGTTATAGTTTCCCCATGAATGATTTATCATAACCTAAATGATCATCTGATGACTCTAGATTATGAGGTTGTGTGCATGAGGACATGTGACGTATTAGCTTGGGCCACCATTGTGTGGTAGTCTGGTAATGACATTATATAAACATATTTGTGTGTTTATAAGCATGGTTTTTTATTTAATTGTATATAATTTTGATCATTGTGATATAAGAATGAGTGAATTCATATGAGAATTCCTTATCAATTTTGTTATTTTCATATAACAGATTATATATTAAAATGATATATGAATAATCACTTCTTGTTGGAGGATATATGTTAACGAGTTGTTCAATTGTATGTATTATTTTATTATTAATGATTAAAATATATTTGATAATATTTCCATGTGATGTAATATTTTTTCCCCATCTAATAACAATATATTATAAAGATTAAAAGATCATTAAAGTGGGATTAAATTTAGTTGAACTATATAATTGAAAATACATTTAAATTAAGTAATGTGGCCTCAAATAAACTACAAAATGTTAAATAATATTTTTTATTGCTCTATTTTTAAGAGTGGTTAATAAATTCAGATAAAAAAAATATGTATGATTTTTTTTTTAAATTAAAATAAATATTTTACCACGTTGTGAAAAGTAATAATAGAAATGATATTCCTAGAGCATAATAATGGTTACTCAGTAATAAATTGATTGATTGATTTTAGCAAAATCATCATTAATATTTATATCTTTTAATGTCACATTATCATGATAAGATAAAAAATTAAAAAATTAAAAATCATATGAGATAATGTGTAAACTGGGTAAAATTAGTGGATGTACTCTCCTATTTCATATGTGAATTCTTGATATCATGAATAAAATATGTATCATTTCATATAGATTGTATAATATCAAAAATTCTATAATATCAATGAATTCATTTAAAATATGTAAAAATAATATTATAATTTATCATGAAATTCAAATATCATTCATTACATATATATTTATAATACTAAATAATCAAAATAAGAAATTATATTCAATTATAAAATTATTGTATTTTTTGTTATTATTGTTTTTATATTCTTTGATTTTGTTCATTAGTTGTATAATTTCTTATATTAGTCTTCATTCTAATTGAAATTTTGAATATATTTTAGGACAATAATTTCAATGTTATAGTATTGATGGGGTTTAAATTCATGAATTACATCACCTTTATCGTCGATATATTATATATCTCTTGGTTTCAAGTATTTAACAACACTATATCCCTTATCTATTGATTCATCGATATAGTATTATATTATATTAATAGGAGGAAAAATATACATAGATTATGTTTTTTAGGTTGACTTATATATGTCACTAGAGTTCTTATTATAGATATAAATATTAAGAATTATCTTTTTATAAATATGGAAATATTTACCCACTTTCATTTGTGTCGCCCAATTTAAAATTTCTAACAACCTTATTACATGATTATACCACCATACATTTCACTGTAACATTTTTTAAACTATAATACTTCATATATTATTTTCCATTTTTATGTCTATGAAATATAGAACAATTAATTCAATTAATAATATTATATGTATTGATTGACTTTGATTATTTTTTATGACCCTAAGAAAATATATAAATTTTTCAAGTAAATCTCCTCAAATATTAGAAATGGTTACCTATAAAATAATGATTTACAATATTACTAAAATAACTCAATAATAATAAAAATAATATTATTAAATTTATATATGTTATATAAAAGATACATGAAATATAATACTATCAATAATTTTATTATCCAATTTTTTATATATTCCAAATTATTATCTAGACCCCTAAAATGTCATTTTTCATATAATCGTTCATTTTATATATCAATAATATCAATATTGACTAATATATAACTATGTGATTGTCTTAAATGCCACTATAATAATGAAAATGTCAGTAAATTTATAACCTCTATTCTAAAATATTGATTGTTTGATTATTTATTTGTATATAAATTAAAATAATAATATTAAATTGTATAACATATAATGATTCACCCATAGATAAATACATTTATTTATTAAAATATGACAGTTGTTTTTCAATTTGAAATTTTAAAGTAATTTTTTTACCAAACTAAGGGATTTTTATGTATTGGGTCATTGATTAAAATTCAGTTAGTTGAAACATATAAATTATATGCTTTTTGATTTTGATAGTGGATTTCGAGGAGATGTTGATTAATAGGTGAATATCTAATTATGGTTGGATAACCCCTTATTAGTTGTATTTTTAGGAATCTTGTTTTGTTTCAATAGGTAATGTTCATACTATGATGAATAATGTGTCATTGATCATCATACCATAGATATATGGATGAGGATATAAATGAGTTTTTTGGGATTTGATAATTGAAGATATAATAAAAATAAAAATTGTATACTGGTAATGGGGACAATATCATTGTGATTACCCATTTATTTCCCATATACATTTCCTTTATTCCTTTTCCTGGAATATTATATTCACACTATTACCCTTAAATATCTCTATGTTGGCTCTATGGAGGATGTTTTAGTTGGTCGTAGAGAGGGATTTTAGTACATGAATTGGATCTCATGCATTATAGGTTATAATGACGTTTAAAAAATTACATTACAATATTATATAGATTGGAAATTTCATAATGACTATTGGACTTTGTATGGTCTATATGCTAATGGGTAGTTCCTGTCAGACCAAGAAGGTCCACATTACTACAAGCCCTGATATAAGGCCCCATCATTAAACATTAAATTTTCTTGAGATAACTCAACAATTAGACATTAATCCACATTGATTATATTTTTAGGCTTAGAGATTTAGAGAATTCGGTATAGCTAATATATAACTTCTTGAATATTACATATAGACACTTCTACTAACTATCCAATTTTTTCAAAAATTAAAAAACTATTTAAAAAGAAACATGACATGGTTTCATGTTATAATAGTATAAGTTTTTCTTGATCCATTCATTGAAACTATTCTTCTTTATGTCCTGTAAAAAAAAATTCAAAACTTGGGCTGAGAATAAAAAACCTCAGTTATGGATACATTATGAATGAAATCTATTGGTCTTGGGATGGCATTATAACCATGAATACTTTATTACAATATAATAATTTGCACCTATAAGAACTAATAAAAACACTTCATTGAATTTATGATCATTGAATAACCTTTTTTTAAACAAAATATTACCACAAACCCGTATAAAGAAACATATAACATATAAATGTAACTTGGGACATAAAAATACTTAATTTGAATAATTGTAAGGTCAAATTCCACACATTTCACTAAATAGAATAACCATATGGCTGAATTCCATACCCAATGCATTGGAGGTTATAACATATCCACCCATCCATGGTTTATCATTGAACCGCCCATCAGTAAGTTTATCATTTTACCACTAATTATTTTTTTATCACATAACCTCCATTAATATTTCCAGGTTCCATTATATAATCAAAACAGATAAAATTTGAAAATATCAATTTTTCACTAATAAATTTTAATTTGGAATCAATATAAATCATTTTAAGATATTTAAATATTTAGTCAATTTAAAAAAATTTGATACCGAGACACCTAAAAATTGAATAATGGATTTATTTTCTTTTTAAAAATATAAAGGCATTGAGAAGATTCCAAATATTGAATAACTATTAGAGCGGTGGATAGGTCATTTTCACCACATGTATTAAAATAATTCCATTAATAATTTATTAAAACACATTGTAAAAAAATATTCCCATTTAATTAAATAAAATTTAAAAGTATTTCATTATACACCATATAAAAGAAGGATGTGGATATTATCTAAATATACCTAAATGAAAGGAGATTGAGATGAGGTCCATTAACATGAGTCTGATTCATCACGTATGTTCATTTTTCAACATGAATAATTTACTTATGTTTATTTTGACATTCTTCTAAACCATTTTCATGTTTATTTTTCCATTTACACTACTTATTTCCATTTTATAAAAATTACATAATTATTTAAGTTAATATTGGTCATTTTGTCAATTTTTGGTACTTTAGTAGAAAATGAACATGTTTTAAAGAAATATTTCATGTAGGAATAATTAAATCATCTAATAAAAGAAATTGATGAAATATATATTATATATAACCATTATATATGTATTTATAATAATATATAACATTTGGAGATAACATATGAAATTCACCATTCATGGAGGTGGTAGGCCCTATGTATGCCAAAACACTACTTTTATTTATTTTTCATATATAATGGATTAAAAACTAAATGATACATAGATATATTATAATTAAAGTGTTATATCATATATTATATATGTTATATCAGTTCATTAACACCATCCATTATACATTCCATGTGTGGCTTGAATGAGTCATTTCACTTTGAGGGAGTGGTAGTCCACACTTCCACAAATGAAATTATCTTATTTACAAGTAATGAAAATCATAATGGATTTTTTTTAAATAAAATTAATATAATCATAGAGAAAATATTAATATAAAATATATCATATGTAAATAAATATCCATCATAATGGACACCATGAGAGGTGATAGGTGAAAATTGAACAATCATCATTTTATAAGGCAGTGGTTTGTCATACACAGAAATTGATTGTTAGTATCAATTAGATGAAGGTTTTTGTAAGTGTAGTTTGAATCGTTATCATAATAAAATCTTCGTATATTTATAATACTACTGTTTTTCTGTAATCAATGATTAAGAAAAGAATAGGGAATATGGATGGAAAAAAATAACATGAGACACAACGTTATCACTAAATTGGGAAACATCCTTTTATTTGAACCAATATCCTTTATTAAATTGACATCTACTGAAGGTAAGGATCCTTGGAAGAAGGGAGGAATATTTGTAGATTTTTTAGCAGAATTTGGACTACCCAATAGCCTTTGTAGGTATGATTAAATGGGAAATGGTGGTTGACTTTAATAAGATGGAGCATGGGCATTTTTGAAATATCATGAAATATTATTTAATTATAATTTGATTTTCAGTCTAATATGTATCCAAAGTCATTAATTTCAATGATAATATGTTTTTTGGGTCAAAAAAGACACAAATAAATGGTTTTACAAATCTATAGGTCAAAAATGTATCCTAATCCTTTTTTCATTATCCATTAGTTGGAAAACATTAACTCTTACCATTTCTTCATTCATTTTCATTATTAAGGGTTACTATTTTATTATAAAATTCCTACTGAACAATATGTAAATCACTATTGAAATTTATACAATTATATGAGTTAGTTGGAAAAATATTATATTTTTAGTTTTATTATATCATTTAACAGAATAGTATTTTTTTAAAACTCATTAGTGTCAATTTTGACAATATAATTTTATTGATTTTTGTTAAATTCATAACATCATGATTCCTTCAATACAATGTCATTAAATATAAAATAATATTTCAATATCATCCTTATAATTTTTTAGGGAATATAAATATTTAAATTATATTTATTTTAACATTTATAATATACTTTATTTGAATCGATCATTAATGAAGAAATCATTGCATTATCGTTAAGTCATAATTAAATTTATTTATTAAATGTTTTAAAATTATAAATAAAATACCTTGATTTGGGAAATATTTTTATCTTTCTAATTACTATTTATTGTTGACTTGATTTATTATAAATATTAATATAAATATTTTTCAGAAAAGATTCATGCTTATGTTATATTTCCCTTTACATTAAATTAATTAATATAGCACGTCACTATAACTCCCATGTGGCTCCACAAGGTCCCAAATTTTACACATGGAATCCTATGGTTGGACATATCATATCCAATAGGATTAGTACATGTTTTATGGTTGTTTATCATTATTATAATATTATTTTTTCCTTTTTAACAGACACACCCATTAACGAAGGTTAAAAAAATAATTACTAAACAATCTATTCATATGTTCTAAAAATAAATGGTAACTATTTACACAATTTAGACCTCCTTATTCCATATATGGAATCCATTTTTCTAAATTAAAAACAAATATTTAGTAGTAATAAATTTAAAATTCATTCTCATTGTCAATACAAAAAGTGGGTTCTTATAAAGTAATAACCATGAAAAGATTGACATGTGTTTATGTCCAATATCAATAGTATATTACATAAAATGTCCATAACGAGATTAAATGATAAAAATTAATCCAATTATACTTTAAAAATAATTAAATTGACAATATAATTTTATAAATAAGTTATATTGAAGGGATGTTTTGAAATAAAATGAAATACATTTAACTATTCATAAAATATGTATTTTATCAGAAAAATAAAAAAATTTCATCCTATGTATTTTTTTATATTTATATTTTAAAGAGTAAATTTTTTCCCCATCTAATTACAATATATTATAAAGATTAAAAGATCATTAAAGTGGGATTAAATTTAGTTGAACTATATAATTGAAAATACATTTAAATTAAGTAATGTGGCCTCAAATAAACTACAAAATGTTAAATAATATTTTTTATTGCTCTATTTTTAAGAGTGGTTAATAAATTCAGATAAAAAAAATATGTATGATTTTTTTTTAAATTAAAATAAATATTTTACCACGTTGTGAAAAGTAATAATAGAAATGATATTCCTAGAGCATAATAATGGTTACTCAGTAATAAATTGATTGATTGATTTTAGCAAAATCATCATTAATATTTATATCTTTTAATGTCACATTATCATGATAAGATAAAATATTAAAAAATTAAAAATCATATGAGATAATGTGTAAACTGGGTAAAATTAGTGGATGTACTCTCCTATTTCATATGTGAATTCTTGATATCATGAATAAAATATGTATCATTTCATATAGATTGTATAATATCAAAAATTCTATAATATCAATGAATTCATTTAAAATATGTAAAAATAATATTATAATTTATCATGAAATTCAAATATCATTCATTACATATATATTTATAATACTAAATAATCAAAATAAGAAATTATATTCAATTATAAAATTATTGTATTTTTTGTTATTATTGTTTTTATATTCTTTGATTTTGTTCATTAGTTGTATAATTTCTTATATTAGTCTTCATTCTAATTGAAATTTTGAATATATTTTAGGACAATAATTTCAATGTTATAGTATTGATGGGGTTTAAATTCATGAATTACATCACCTTTATCGTCGATATATTATATATCTCTTGGTTTCAAGTATTTAACAACACTATATCCCTTATCTATTGATTCATCGATATAGTATTATATTATATTAATAGGAGGAAAAATATACATAGATTATGTTTTTTAGGTTGACTTATATATGTCACTAGAGTTCTTATTATAGATATAAATATTAAGAATTATCTTTTTATAAATATGGAAATATTTACCCACTTTCATTTGTGTCACCCAATTTAAAATTTCTAACAACCTTATTACATGATTATACCACCATACATTTCACTGTAACATTTTTTCAACTATAATACTTCATATATTATTTTCCATTTTTATGTCTATGAAATATAGAACAATTAATTCAATTAATAATATTATATGTATTGATTGACTTTGAATATTTTTTATGACCCTAAGAAAATATATAAATTTTTCAAGTAAATCTCCTCAAATATTAGAAATGGTTACCTATAAAATAATGATTTACAATATTACTAAAATAACTCAATAATAATAATAATAATAATATTAAATTTATATATGTTATATAAAAGATACATGAAATATAATACTATCAATAATTTTATTATCCAATTTTTTATATATTCCAAATTATTATCTAGACCCCTAAAATGTCATTTTTCATATAATCCTTCATTTTATATATCAATAATATCAATATTGACTAATATATAACTATGTGATTGTCTTAAATGCCACTATAATAATGAAAATGTCAGTAAATTTATAACCTCTATTCTAAAATATTGATTGTTTGATTATTTATTTGTATATAAATTAAAATAATAATATTAAATTGTATAACATATAATGATTCACCCATAGATAAATACATTTATTTATTAAAATATGACAGTTGTTTTTCAATTTGAAATTTTAAAGTAATTTTTTTACCAAACTAAGGGATTTTTATGTATTGGGTCATTGATTAAAATTCAGTTAGTTGAAACATATAAATTATATGCTTTTTGATGTTGATAGTGGATTTCGAGGAGATGTTGATTAATAGGTGAATATCTAATTATGGTTGGATAACCCCTTATTAGTTGTATTTTTAGGAATCTTGTTGTGTTTCAATAGGTAATGTTCATACTATGATGAATAATGTGTCATTGATCATCATACCATAGATATATGGATGAGGATATAAATGAGTTTTTTGGGATTTGATAATTGAAGATATAATAAAAATAAAAATTGTATACTGGTAATGGGGACAATATCATTGTGATTACCCATTTATTTCCCATATACATTTCCTTTATTCCTTTTCCTGGAATATTATATTCACACTATTACCCTTAAATATCTCTATGTTGGCTCTATGGAGGATGTTTTAGTTGGTCGTAGAGAGGGATTTTAGTACATGAAATGGATCTCATGCATTATAGGTTATAATGACGTTTAAAAAATAACATTACAATATTATATAGATTGGAAATTTCATAATGACTATTGGACTTTGTATGGTCTATATGCTAATGGGTAGTTCCTGTCAGACCAAGAAGGTCCACATTACTACAAGCCCTGATATAAGGCCCCATCATTAAACATTAAATTTTCTTGAGATAACTCAACAATTAGACATTAATCCACATTGATTATATTTTTAGGCTTAGAGATTTAGAGAATTAGGTATAGCTAATATATAACATCTTGAATATTACATATAGACACTTCTACTAACTATCCAATTTTTTCAAAAATTAAAAAACTATTTAAAAAGAAACATGACATGGTTTCATGTTATAATAGTATAAGTTTTTCTTGATCCATTCATTGAAACTATTCTTCTTTATGTCCTATAAAAAACAATTCAAAACTTGGGCTGAGAATAAAAAACCTCAGTTATGGATACATTATGAATGAAATCTATTGGTCTTGGGATGGCATTATAACCATGAATACTTTATTACAATATAATAATTTTCACCTATAAGAACTAATAAAAACACTTCATTGAATTTATGATCATTGAATAACCTTTTTGTAAACAAAATATTACCACAAACCCGTATAAAGAAACATATAACATATAAATGTAACTTGGGACATAAAAATACTTAATTTGAATAATTGTAAGGTCAAATTCCACACATTTCACTAAATAGAATAACCATATGGCTGAATTCCATACCCAATGCATTGGAGGTTATAACATATCCACCCATCCATTGTTTATCATTGAACCGCCCATCAGTAAGTTTATCATTTTACCACTAATTATTTTTTTATCACATAACCTCCATTAATATTTCCAGGTTCCATTATATAATCAAAACAGATAAAATTTGAAAATATCAATTTTTCACTAATAAATTTTAATTTGGAATCAATATAAATCATTTTAAGATATTTAAATATTTAGTCAATTTAAAAACATTTGATACCGAGACACCTAAAAATTGAATAATGGATTTATTTTCATTTTAAAAATATAAAGGCATTGAGAAGATTCCATATATTGAATAACTATTAGAGCGGTGGATAGGTCATTTTCACCACATGTATTAAAATAATTCCATTAATAATTTATTAAAACACATTGTAAAAAAATATTCCCATTTAATTAAATAAAATTTAAAAGTATTTCATTATACACCATATAAAAGAAGGATGTGGATATTATCTAAATATACCTAAATGAAAGGAGATTGAGATGAGGTACATTAACATGAGTCTGATTCATCACGTATGTTCATTTTTCAACATGAATAATTTACTTATGTTTATTTTGACATTCTTCTAAACCATTTTCATGTTTATTTTTCCATTTACACTACTTATTTCCATTTAATAAAAATTACATAATTATTTAAGTTAATATTGGTCATTTTGTCAATTTTTGGTACTTTAGTAGAAAATGAACATGTTTTTAAGAAATATTTCATGTAGGAATAATTAAATCATCTAATAAAAGAAATTGATGAAATATATATTATATATAACCATTATATATGTATTTATAATAATATATAACATTTGGAGATAACATATGAAATTCACCATTCATGGAGGTAGTAGGCCCTATGTATGCCAAAACACTACTTTTATTTATTTTTCATATATAATGGATTAAAAACTAAATGATACATAGATATATTATAATTAAAGTGTTATATCATATATTATATATGTTATATCAGTTCATTAACACCATCCATTATACATTCCATGTGTGGCTTGAACGAGTCATTTCACTTTGAGGGAGTGGTAGTCCACACTTCCACAAATGAAATTATCTTATTTACAAGTAATGAAAATCATAAAGGATTTTTTTTAAATAAAATTAATATAATCATAGAGAAAATATTAATATAAAATATATCATATGTAAATAAATATCCATCATAATGGACACCATGAGAGGTGATAGGTGAAAATTGAACAATCATCATTTTATAAGGCAGTGGTTTGTCATACACAGAAATTGATTGTTAGTATCAATTAGATGAAGGTTTTTGTAAGTGTAGTTTGAATCGTTATCATAATAAAATCTTCGTATATTTATAATACTACTGTTTTTCTGTAATCAATGATTAAGAAAAGAATAGGGAATATGGATGGAAAAAAATAACATGAGACACAACGTTATCACTAAATTGGGAAACATCCTTTTATTTGAACCAATATCCTTTATTAAATTGACATCTACTGAAGGTAAGGATCCTTGGAAGAAGGGAGGAATATTTGTAGATTTTTTAGCAGAATTTGGACTACCCAATAGCCTTTGTAGGTATGATTAAATGGGAAATGGTGGTTGACTTTAATAAGATGGAGCATGGGCATTTTTGAAATATCATGAAATATTATTTAATTATAATTTGATTTTCAGTCTAATATGTATCCAAAGTCATTAATTTCAATGATAATATGTTTTTTGGGTCAAAAAAGACACAAATAAATGGTTTTACAAATCTATAGGTCAAAAATGTATCCTAATCCTTTTTTCATTATCCATTAGTTGGAAAACATTAACTCTTACCATTTCTTCATTCATTTTCATTATTAAGGGTTACTATTTTATTATAAAATTCCTACTGAACAATATGTAAATCACTATTAAAATTTATACAATTATATGAGTTAGTTGGAAAAATATTATATTTTTAGTTTTATTATATCATTTAACAGAATAGTATTTTTTTAAAACTCATTGATGTCAATTTTGACAATATAATTTTATTGATTTTTGTTAAATTCATAACATCATGATTCCTTCAATACAATGTCATTAAATATAAAATAATATTTCAATATCATCCTTATAATTTTTTAGGGAATATAAATATTTAAATTATATTTATTTTAACATTTATAATATACTTTATTTGAATCGATCATTAATGAAGAAATCATTGCATTATCGTTAAGTCATAATTAAATTTATTTATTAAATGTTTTAAAATTATAAATAAAATACCTTGATTTGGGAAATATTTTTATATTTCTAATTACTATTTATTGTTGACTTGATTTATTATAAATATTAATATAAATATTTTTCAGAAAAGATTCATGCTTATGTTATATTTCCCTTTACATTAAATTAATTAATATAGCACGTCACTATAACTCCCATGTGGCTCCACAAGGTCCCAAATTTTACACATGGAATCCTATGGTTGGACATATCATATCCAATAGGATTAGTACATGTTTTATGGTTGTTTATCATTATTATAATATTATTTTTTCCTTTTTAATAGACACACCCATTAACGAAGGTTAAAAAATAATTACTAAACAATCTATTCATATGTTCTAAAAATAAATGGTAACTATTTACACAATTTAGACCTCCTTATTCCATATATGGAATCCATTTTTCTAAATTAAAAACAAATATTTAGTAGTAATAAATTTAAAATTCATTCTCATTGTCAATACAAAAAGTGGGTTCTTATAAAGTAATAACCATGAAAAGATTGACATGTGTTTATGTCCAATATCAATAGTATATTACATAAAATGTCCATAACGAGATTAAATGATAAAAATTAATCCAATTATACTTTAAAAATAATTAAATTGACAATATAATTTTATAAATAAGTTAGATTGAAGGGATGTTTTGAAATAAAATGAAATACATTTAACTATTCATAAAATATGTATTTTATCAGAAAAATAAAAAAATTTCATCCTATGTATTTTTTTATATTTATATTTTAAAGAGTAAATTTATTTTGTCAAATAGAACGTATGAAAGTGAAATAATAGTATTTCAAATTTTTTTACCATAAAACGGTGGTAAACGACATTTTAAAAAAATTAAAATGTTTTATACTTTAAATTAAGCCTCTAATATTTATTATATATGTGTAAAAATATTTAACAAACACGGGTAATAATATTATAGTTATTTTAGATTATTCCTACTACTGCAATGACAATGCATTAAATAACATTTAGAAATAATAACATTATTATTGTATTATTTTTCTGTGTAACTCAATGTTGTGTGAAGCTTAAGATTTCTAAAAAGACCATTATTTCTTTTTGAGTACACTATCAGGAACAATTTCATATTTTAAAAAAATAATATCTTATAAATATTAATATATATTAAAAAGTATGATTCTATAAATAACTCGGATGTTACATCATTCCCCATTTTGTAAATTACCTCACCGAAATTTTATTTACCTACCAAATAGGTGAGAGTATTTCCCCCTCATATCATTTTTAAATTCCCACATTTCATATTCAACCATATGGTTTATCCACAAAACCATTACATGAAAAATAAACTTATTCTGCAATACATGCTTTCTAGGGACCAGAATCTGTACTGGTTGTTCCTCATTAGAAAGATTCTCTTCTGCATAACTTTTCTACATGCTCTATGCTATACTCATGTGCTTCTCAATCAACTGATATTTTTCTACTGTCACTTCTAGTAATTGTGGTATGCTACACTTTTTTTACCAACTATATCCAAAAAATATGGATTTCAACACCACATTCCATATAATGCCTCAAATGGTGCAATATTTATAGTCGAATAGAAAATGTTATTATAAGAGATCTCAACCAAATAAAGATGTTGATCCAAAATTCAATGTTGATCCCATGAACAAGCACCTAAAATATCTTACATGGTATAAATTGATCATTCTATCTACCCATCTGATTGTGGATAATAATATATACTAAAATGTATTTCAGTTCCCAATGACACTTGAATGCCTTTCCAAAAGTAAGATGTGAACATGGGATCACGATATGATACAATGAAGAGGGGAACATCATGTAACCTAACTATCTATTTAATATATAATTTAAAAAGTTGATCTAGAGGCAATGTATCTCGAATAAGATGAAAATGTGATGATTTAGTAAATTGATGATCAATAACCAAGATTTATTTTTCACCTAGATATATTTTTGATAACCCCAATATGAAATCCACAGATAGTTTCTCCCATATCAACTCTGAAAATGGAAAAAGTTGAAGCATCCCTTTCGGTAACTATAACTCTTCATTGGCCTAATAATAAATCAAACACATCATAGTAATGTCACAAATATCTATTTTCATTTAATTCCATATGAAATAATCATGAACATCTCTATACATCATATTACTTTCTCGATAAACTGAAAATTGAGAACTATAGGGTTCACATAACAACACTTTCATCAACTATGAATCAAAAGGCACAAATAATATTTTTTAAAAACTCCAAACACAATCATTATAGATTCCAATTCATGTAACATAACATTATAAACGAATTATATCTTTTTATATGAATAAATGTCTACATTCTACACATTATTAATTTTGTCTGATACTGATAGCTTCACTTCCACCTGAAAAAAAAACAGAGCTATTCCATGCAACAACAACTTCGAATACCAAATTCATCATATCAGAATTGAAAGGATATTGTTGCAAATATATAATGATAAATTTAGCAGTACTCTTTCTACTCAAATATTTATCCACATTATTTTCCCATTCAGGATAGTAATGGATTGTGCAATCATAATACTTGAATAATTCAGGCCACATACTTTGTCTCATTTATAATTCACTCAATGTGAATATATAATTTAAACTTTTGTGATCATTATATATTATACACTTTATGACATGAAAATTATGCCTCTAAATATTTAATGGAAAAACAACAAAAACTAATACATAATCATCTGTATGGTAATTTAGATCACATTGTTTCTAATATCACGAAGCATACGAAATTATATAATCATTCTGAATTCGGAAACAATGATGTCATATAAATGATGCATCACTATAGATGTCAAATTCACCATTCATGGATGGTGAGGAAAAAACTGAAGCATTTACCAATCTTATTTTCCATTCATAAAAGAAATCATTACATTATTTTGTCCATATAAACATAACCACCTTACATGTTTTATTAGTTATGAGGCTAGATAACTGATATATGTTTTCAATAAACCATTGGTAATAACCTGATAAACCAAGAAAACCATGAATCTATGTGATATGGTAGGTCTTGGGCACACTTCGACATCATTAGTTTTAGAAGGGTCAACTGTTATTCTATCATTAGAAACAATATGACCAAAGAAAGTAATATGTTACAACAAAAATTAACTATTATTAAACATTCCATATAGTTAATATTCTTTTAATGTTTTCAAAACAATTCATAACTGAATATCAAGTTCCTCGTGAATTTTAGAATATAAAAAGATATCGTCTATAAAAAAAGTACAAACTGATCCGGAATCTTATGAAAGACATCATTCATGATAATCAAAAATATAGATGGTGAATTATATTACCCAAGGGGATAACTCCAAACTCATAATTCCCATTTCTCTTTTGGAATGATGTCTTGGGAATATCAATATCCTTCACCATTATCTGATGATACCCTGACCTCAAATCAATATTTGAAAAATACTGAGCTCCCAGTAGTTGATCAAACAAATCATTAACCGGAGGAAATAGATATATGTTCTTAATTGTGATGCTATTCAATGTTAAAAAATCAATACAAAGTATCATAAAACAATATTTTTTTCAAATACATATAGATCGGAAAATAGTTAAGTGTATGTTTGAATGAAACTTTTATAATTTAATTCTTGAAATATTTTTTTTATTTACAATCATTCAACATGAGCCATTCGATAAAGGTGTTTAGAAATAGGTTTTTCCTCAGGTACTAAATCTATAGTAAATTCAACATCTTGATTGGGAAATATACCAGATAAATCATTATAAAAAACATCCTTGAATTCATTCACTACTAGAATTTCACCAATCAAAATTGTTACAGTCATTTTAATAACATCAGCTAGATAACATTGACAACATCCTTTAGTAAATATTTCTACTTCTTGATATGTTATCTAATGTAAGAAATCATTTAATATAACATTCATGGCATTGAAATCTATTTTAGCATGATATTATGAAAGCTAATCCATACACAAAATGATATCAAATTCTACTATTGAAATTTCAACAAGATATTCAGGAAATACTATCCCACTAATGTGAATAGAAATATTCCATTAAATTGTTGTTTCTATTAAAATTTATCATTAATATTTTACGAAATGTTCTATATAAATTTCATGAGGTTCTATATCAAATTAAATTTCAATGCTCTCAAAAAATGATAGAATGTAATGATCCAGAGTCAAATATAGTATTTGCATATTTTAAATAAAGTTATAACATACTTGTAACCACTTCATTTGACGATCTCATTCCAACTGTAGTAGTTTCAAAATATTTTTCCATGCACTTCTTCTTTTTTTATTTCTTATTTCCACCCTGGGTAATAAAATTTGGAGACACATTATAATAATGTTATAACTCATTACAACTAAAGAATCATACCTCTATTTTTTCATTGTCTGTATAATCATATTACTTAATGTTATTAGCCATATGACCACTCTTACCACATCTAAATCACATTAAAGACATTAAGAGTCATTCTCCAGGATTCTTTTTACCACACATTTCACTATTTTGAAATTTGGTTATCTTATCACAATGATTCTTGGATTATTTCAACAAAATTTCCTTCCATAAGTATTCTTCTTTTTTTTCTCTCATAGAATAAATTATCATTATAAACACTATTTATATCTTATAAGAACATAGAAAATGTTTCTCATATCTCTTGAACTCATGAGAACCTAACACCCATCGATATTTCATCTTCATTCCTGAGTAAAATCTATTTATCTTACTATCAATATTCCAAATAAAATTTGGGTCACACCATCACAAATGGGTGAAATTTTATTTCTATGTAGCCACAAAATATTCCTCATTTTGTCTCAATTTTATGAATTTATTTTTCATCCTCATTAGACTATCTGTATAAAAATATTTGTCAAGGAATATATTCATTAATTCATTAAATTACATGTTGTCAATATCTTTACGTACTCTGATATTTTTAATCCTTGACCACCCCTGTTCATATTTAGATTTAAAATTATTATCATAAATAATAACCTTTTGATTTTCTGAACAACCCATTACATAAAAAATATATGCCAATGCATTTATCCACCCTTCAGCTTACATAGGGTCATATGATCCTATGAATGATGGGGGAATATGCCTAATGAAATTTAATATTATTGAATTACGCCTATATGGTTGGTTTAGATGATCTCTTTCATGAACACCACCACCATTTATCACCCAAGTCAACAGATCCATTACTACAAAAAAATATTTAGTTCAGATTATCACTATATCAGGATGTTGATTTTGAGATTTATTTCCCTTTGTATGACCTCCCAGCATAGCTACCCTATTTTCTAATAGAGAAACCATTTCGAAAAAACATATCTTAAACAAATAATTATGGTAATCTTCAATATAAATATATCATTTAAATTTTATGATAATGTAAAAAAATTTCTGGATATTCTACTAAAAGTATTGTAACTCCTAATGTTATATAATCTGACCTCAGATACCAAATATAAGTCCCCAGCATTTAACTATAATTTTTCTTTAGATAAATCAATAATTTAAAATTAATTAATATCAATGATCTTTTCTTTTTTAGAGATTTATATAATGTTGTCATAACATATACAAAACATCTTTAATATTACATGTAAACAATTATACTCAATATCAATTTTTTAATAAATTCAAAAACCCTTTTAAATGAATCATGAAATCGTTTCATGTTTTAGAAAATAACAGTTCCATGATCCCATCTATGACTCTATTATTATTTCTTACTTGTTATAAAATTTTACAAAATTGAGATGAGCATAAATACCTCATTAAGGGATACATAATTAATGAAAAATGATAGTCTTCAGATACAATGAAAACAATAAATACAATATCATAATGTAATACTTTTAACCTTTAAAAAGTTGTAAAAAAACATCACTAAATATGAGTTCATTGATACACTTATTGTAACCAATAGATTAACAAAATCTAATAAAAAACAACATAAACAAATAATGGTAAATTTGTACATAAATATATACTTAATTGGAATAACCATACAGTCTATTTCCACACATACCACTAAATGTAATAGGCATTTGGGTGACTTATATACCTCATTAATTGAATGATATAACATAACCACCCATCCCTAGTTTATCACGGAACCACCTATCATTTGGTTTATAACAATACCACCCATAATTTGTTTATCGGATGACCACCCGTCAAATGTCCAAGTACCATTATAAAATCATAACACATAAAATATTGCAAATATCAACATTTCACTAATTACATTTCATTTCAATTTAATGAAATTGTTTCAAGATATTGAAATATTCAATTCATTTCAAAACCCATTTCCAAAATCAATCCACCCAAAAATTGAATATTTAAATTCGTGTTCCATTTAAAAACATTAAGGCTTATTGATGAATCTGAATATCAAATAACAGTTGTAGTGGAAGAGAGTTTGTTGTCTCTGCCTACGTAAAAAATATTACTTTTTTACATTTAGTAAAATTATTGTTAAAAAAATATTCCCTTTTAATGAAATTAAAAATAAAAGGATATTTTTATACACTGTATAAATGAAAGATTTTTATATTATCTAAATAAGCTTTTATGGATGGGGATTGGGATGAATTCACTTACCTTGAGTCTGATTCATCATGTATGATCATGTTTCATCCAGAATAATAAAATAAAGTTAGTTTCTACTTTCATAAAAACCTATATAATGTTTATTATTGCTTTTATATCACTTATTTGAAAGATATAAAAATAACAAACTAATTTATGTTAATATCTGTTTTTTAGTCGATTTTCAGTACCTTTGTTGAAAATGAACTTATTTTGAGTGAATTCTCTATGTAGGAACAGGTACATCATCTATAGAATGATATTAATGATTTAAATATCATATATATCTTGTATATATTTATCTATAATATGTTATTAATTTTTTTCTGTAATAAATAAAATCCCATTTTCATGGAGATGGTAGGTCGTTCTGGTGCATAAATGCTACTATCATTTATTATTCTTATTTAATGAAATGAAAACTAAATGATATAGAGGAATATTATAATTCCAATATAATATCATATGTTATATACGTTACATATTTTAATTAATGACATCCTTTATGCATTTAGTGTATGGAAAGAACGAGTCATATCACATTTTGAAGGCGGTAGTTCGTACATCTTCAAATGAAATTATCATATTTACAAATCATGAAAATGATAAATGTATAATTTTAAATAAAAATTACTAAATAATAGAGTCAATATATATATATATATATTATCATATATAAATATAGTTCCATAATAATTTTCACCATGATAGGTGTTAGGAAAAAATCAAACAATCATCGTTTCTTTCGGCTGTAGTTCACCATACACAAAAATTGTATGTTCATATCTATTAAATGAAGGTGTTTGTAAGTGTAATTAGAATAATTATCATAACAAAGTCCTGGTATATAGAGTATAGTGGATTTTTGATTTAATCAAATTATATGAAAAACATATGGAGTGGAGAAGGAAAATAATGGAAATGAACATGAGATAACATGTTACCTCAAAATTGTGTAACTTCATTCGATTGGAACCTAAAGGCTTTTGTGAATTACCTAAAACAAATATAATTATTCTTGGAGGTAAGGATGGATATATGAAACTTATTTGTGTATAATTTGGATGATTCAATGTGTCTTGAGAGGTGTGATTGTGTGGGTAGAAGTGGTGATCTTTTATAAGAGGGAGGAGGGGTATTTTAGAAATATCTTGAAATATTATTTTATTATAAATTATTTTTCGGTTTCAAATGTTCCCAAAATCATTTATATCAATGATATGATTTTTTTTGTCTAAAAATTCTCAACCAATAGGTTTTATAAATGTCTAGGTCACAAATTTAACCTTATCGTTTCAGCTTAGACCGTTACCTTAAGGATATTTACACGTACTAGGTCTTTATGAATTTTCATAATTTATAGTGGCTATAGTTACTATAAAATTAAAATAGAACCATAATTAGATCATTTAAAAATTTTATAACATTTTACGAGTCATTTTTCATAATCGTATAATTTTTTGGACTGTTATATCCTGTAATAAAATAGTATTTTTTTATCGTTTTATGTCAATTTTGACACTATAATGTAATTTATATTTTTTGAAGTCATAAAAACTTGTTTCATTCAAAAAAAGGAATTAAATATAATATAATATGTCAATATATTCATGATAATTCTTCTATGGCATCAAAATATTTAAATTAAAATTATTTTGTTATTTATAATATCATTTATTCGAATCATTCATTAGTCATTCAATCTCTACATCATCTTTGTGTCATAATTAATTAATTTATTAAATTTCTAACAATTATTAACAAAATAAAAATATATAGGAAATGTTTCTATATTTTTAATGGTTATTTATAGTTTATGATATCTATTATATTAACCCATATAAAAATTGTTTTAGTAAAATATACATGTTTATATTATAATTTATTTCTTCAAATTATTAATATAACTTGTCATTATCAGTCCCAATTGGTAGCATGGTGTCCCAAAATTGACCCAAGTATTCCCATGGTTTCCCATATCTCATAAAATAGGATAAAAACATATTTTAGTGTAGTGTAATATTATTATAATAATATTTTTACCCTTATTTAATATATATAAATTTTATCATTGGTAAGTAAAATAATTAATTAATTTACTATTCATAATGTATAAAAATATAATTTACCCATATACAAAATTATGACCTCATTATCATAAATATTGAATTTTTTTCTTAAATTCTATATACAGTAGTTTTTGTAATTAATTTAAAATTATTTCTCATTTTCAAAACAAAAGTGGGTTCTTTAAAAAGAAATAACTATCAAAAGATTGACATGTTTTTATTTCTAATTAAAATGGAAAATTACTACCAAAAGTGGATGAACGTACCAGGTGTGGCTGGGATATGTCGATTGTCAGGATGTGCGTTGAGCTTGATCTGTCCAACCCCATCCCGGAGCATCTCTCTCTGAAGGTCCAGGGCTCAGAGTTGTGGAACCAGGACATTGCTTATCCGGTGTTCCCCAGGTTCTGTTCCTCTTGTTTCCTTCAAGGTCACTCGCAACAGATGTGTAGGCGGCGTCGTCACGGAACCCCCGGGGGTGAGGGCGGGCCAGCACCGGGGCGCGGCTCCTCTTCTCATAGATCATCTGGCCCTTTCTCCTCTATGGCTCAGGAGGGGCATCGGTTCGAAGGGTCCTCCTCAGCTTCGTCCCCTCCTTTCTGCATCTCCGGCTGCTCGAGTGCTTTGGCCGGTGGTGGTGCGGCTAGCGGTGCTCTGGTTCCCCTTGTTCGAAGGGACCCTCCTTCTTGGATGGTCAAGCTTGCTTGTTGGGCTTTCGCTCCCCACCAGATCCTATCTGCGGGCGGGCTACTGGAACACCTGGTGCGAACCCCTGCTGGCTTTCGGAAGCCCCTGGTTTTGCTTCCCCCCGGTTATGAGGTGCCTCCGGATGAGGTCGGTATGTTCGAGGTCGAAGGCAAGCCGGATGGTCCCCTCCCCCGGCCGGGAGTTGGCGGCGTCCTTGGTGTGGTTGGGCTGGATGGGTATGCAGACTTGGGTACTCAGGCCTGCCGGGACAAGGGCAAGCGTCCGATGGAATTATCTCCCCCAAGTGCTGTGAGAGGGAAGTCAATCAAGATCCTCTCTCGACTGCAATCGTCACCTTCAAACCTTCTGGATAACAGCCCAGGTGTGTGTACCCGTGCGAAGTTCAAACAGCAAAAGTCACAGATCAGGGAGTGTCTCTCCCATTCTCAGCTTGGGACCACAATGCCTGGGGCCAAAGCCGGGCACATGGTTGATCAATGATTCCCATCTTTATTTGGAACTCTCGTGGCCTTGGAGCGAGGGTGAAGTCTGACTACATAGCTTCGGAGATCAAGAAGAACAGAGTGCTCATTGCTGCTGTTCTGGAGCCCAAGCAGGACCCAGCCAAGCTGCAGGAGTTCACCCGCAGGATCAGCATGCATGCGTCCATGCAAGCGGCTCCAACTAATCGACACATATGGATCTTTTGGAGCAAAGACATCTCTGTGGACTTGATACAGGCGGGGGACCAGTTCATCATGACAAGGGTGACTAAGGGCTCCATCACTATTTGCGTATCCTTTGTCTATGGAAGCTGCGACAGTGGAAGAAGGGAATCTATGTGGGAGGAGATCAGTATGTTTGATCCAGGAAGTGAACCCTGGATCGTTGGTGGGGACTTCAACATCATTACGGATCCTTCGGAGAAAAAAGGACGTGGGGTGTTCCCGCGCCGCGCTAGCATGGACTTCGTCCAGTTCATGGCTTCCAAGGGTTTAATGGATTTGGGGTACAATGGTGATCACTTCACATGGTGCAACAATCAAAAAGGGGATCGGCGCTGCTGGAGCCGTCTCGACCGATTTCTTGCCAACGTTCATGCCATAACCAAGTTCCCGGACTCCAAGGTGGATCATCTGGTGCGCAGTATATCGGATCACTCACCATTGCTGGTCTCCCTGTCGTCAAGGCATATCCATCAAGGTAGGTTCAGGTTTTATGGTCAATGGACCCGGAATCCGGAGTTTCTTCAAGTGGTGAGAGACTCCTGGAGGGAACCGGTACAAGGGTTTTCTTGGGTGGCCTTGCATAATAAACTAAGGCGACTCAAAATGAGGCTAAAGGGTTGGGCAACGAACCTTGGCTCCATCGATCAGGGGATGGAGGATCTCAAAAAGGAGATTGAATGCTTGGAAGCTAGTTTGGAGGAAGGCTGGAATGATGTTAGTTTTGAGGAGCTGTCTGCCAAGAAGAATAGTCTTGAGGAACTGGTCCTTAGACAAGAACGAGTGGCTCGGGAGGAATCAAGGATTAAATGGCTGCATGAAGGAGATAAGAACACGGCCTACTTTCACGCCTGCATCAGGGAGAAAAGACGTCCCATTAAGCCCAATATCAGGCTCGATGACGGGAGTTACACAGATGATAGGGATGTCGTGGGAAGAATGGCCTATTCCCTATTCAAAGACATCCTTGCAGGGCCAAACGGTAGGATGGCCAGCGGGTACCCGAGTGGTTATGCAGAGCTTTGGGAGGCTATTCCGAACAACATATCCTCCGCAGACAATGCACGAATGGAAGGGATCCCAGAGGAGTCCGAGATTCACCAAGCCATGATGAGTCTCAACTCAGAGAGCGCTCCGGGACCTGATTGTTTTCCTGGTTTGTTTTACAGAGTTGCATGGGATGAGGTCAAAGGTGACATTGTTGCAGCAGTGCAGGACTTTTTCAGAGGAGGATCTCTCCCACGGGTCGCAGCTGCCACGACCTTGGTGCTCATACCGAAGGTTAAGGACCCCTCCTCCCTTCTCCACTACCGGCCCGTGATCATGTGTAACTTCACCTACAAAATCCTTGCGAGTATTCTTAACACGAGGCTGGCTATGCACTTACCCCGCTGGATTTCCATGGAGCAACATGGTTTTGTGAGAGGGCGTTCTATTCAGGGGGCTATAGCCCTGGCACAGGAGATGATAAGGGACATTAATGCTAAAACTCACGGTTCCAACATGATCATCAAATTGGATATGAGCAAGGCGTACGACAGACTTGAATGGGGTTTTGTGAACAGGACCTTAGCTTGCATGGGCCTATCTGCCAAGGCCTCAGACATCCTTTTCAGATGCTTTAGTTCTGCATGGATGAATGTCTCATTTATGGGGAAATCACATGGATTTTTTAAGGCCACTCGTGGCTTACGACAAGGTGACCCGATCTCCCCTACCCTGTTCATCCTTATGCAGGACGTGCTTAGCCGTCTCCTGAACAAAGAAATCCTCACTGGTAGTATACTTCCTTATCGAAGGAAAAAGAACATCCCTCCCATCTCACATTTGATGTTTGCAGACGATACGATTATCTTCTCGAATGCAGGAAAAAGATCTGCGCGTGGCATTAAGAGGATCCTTGAAGATTACTGTTATTGGAGTGGTCAGGTGATCAATCACTCCAAGAGCAATTTATATATCTCAAACAAGTGCGGAGCTGGCCGCACGAACCTTCTTTGCAACATCATGGACATGCAGCCTGGTCACTTCCCGATGGAATACCTCGGGGCCCCTCTTTCACCCGGCAGAGCGCGTATTCGGGACTTTGATCATGTGGTGAGCAGGATTACAGGGCGTATCCTCAACTGGAAGAGCCACTTCTTATCCTTTGGAGGGCGTATTGCACTGGTTAACAGTGTGCTGTCTACTATCCCGGTGCATGCGATGGCTTCCACTTCGGTGCCAAAGGGGGTGATCAAAGCAGTTGACAGGATCCTGGCTAATTTTTTATGGGATGCACTTGCTGAGGGGAAGAGACATTGGGTCGCATGGGGAAGAATGACACGTCCCATCCAGGAAGGAGGTATTAATGTTAAAAGCTTGAGGGACACACTCCATGGCATGCACGCCAAACTCGCCTGGGAGATCGTGGAGGACCGATCCCTCTGGGGGAGGATCATGTCCTACAGCTACGACAGTTCCAAGGAAGCTGACAGTGTGCAGGGATCCCCCCTCTGGCATTCGGTCCGCTCTCTTATCCCGAGCCTCCAACAGCAATCCCGGTGGGTTGTGGGAGAAGGCAATATTTCTTTCTGGACACAGAACTGGGTGGGATCAGTGCTTGGATTCCCGGGGTGTCCGGCCCCATTGATTACCTTTAAGGAAGCGTGCGCTCATCCTGGCTTCATCAAGGCGGTGCTCGACAAGGATCAGCTGGACGTTTTTGATTCTATCCTCATTAACTCGGAGATGGACCGATGTGTATTCACCCCCTCTCGGTCTGGTAAGTTCAATATCAAGGATTACCGAGGGATCTCAACCCCCCAGGCTCAACAGAATTGCTGGAACGACCTGGTCTGGTATAATAAGCTTCCGAGCAAGTACAACTTTCTGGTTTGGCGCATAAGGAATCACGGGATTTCATCGGATGAAGCAATCAAGAAAATCGGAGTCAATCTAGCGTCGTGTTGCCAATGCTGTAATAACAAGAGGGAAGAAACCACGAGCCATATTTTTTTTGAAGGGGAGTGGGCGCGAGGTGTCTGGGATTCCTTCGGAGATTTCACAGCGCTTCATTCACCTCATCATCGGGATCTGCCGTTCCTGGAGAGGTGGTTTCAGGGGACTACGGATAAAGGTCCCGAGAGAGCAGCGAGGTCAATTATCCTCAGTGCTGGATGCTGGTGCCTCTGGCAAGCTCGGAACAAGGCCAGATTTGAGGGGTCTTCCTCCACAAGACGGTCCGTTATCATAAGAACCAAGAGCTTACTGATTGATATGGTCTCTCTTGTTGATAATTGGCGAGAAGCTCCCTCCCTCCGTAGCCTGCAGTCCCGTTCCCCTCCGGCCAACCCTCCTATGGTCAGAGCCCGTGGTCGCTGGATTAAATGGCTTCCACCGACAACTGGATTTAAACTTAACACTGATGGATCATGCATTGCGGGAGCCATGAGAGGTGGCGGAGTGGTTCGCAATCCAGAAGGGAGTGTTTTCCTTGCTTTCACGGCGCACTATGGCGATGGTAGTGCTCTTCAGGCAGAGGCAAATGCAGTTCTCACGGGACTGAGTCTTTGCAAACAGAAGAATATTGCTCCTTCTGAGGTGGAAACAGACTCAAGGATTATTCATGATTCCCTGTTGGGAAGAGGTGCCACCCCCTGGTCAGTCTTATACAGCGTTAGGAAATGCAAACAGCTTCTCAACAACCAGGCTCGAGTCACCCATACCTGGAGAGAGGGGAACAAGGTTGCGGACTTCCTCGCCTCTCTTGCAGCCCCAGGATCCTCTGTCACTGTCCTTTCCAATGCATCCTCCCTTAAGCCAGAGGGGGTTAACCTTATCCGAGGGGATGCCCTCGGTCTTCATTATTTCAGACCCCCCTAATTCGGGGTCCTCTGTTGTTCCTTCCCCCTGTTTTTGTACTCTTTTCCCTTTACTAAATATTTAATGATTAATGGTAAATATAAAAATTTATAATCATATTTTACTTATTTTTTTCCATTCCCACTATTGAAACTGCTAGGTGAAAACTACCATTTCAAATAATAATAATAATAATTTTTTTTTCAGTACAACTCATTGTTGTGTGAGTCTTTTGATTTTTGAGAAACTCGTTGTTGTAAGTCAAATATGCTATTAGTAAAAGTGTCATATTTAATGTAAAATAAATATATTATATATATTAATAAATATGAAAATGTATGATTATATAAATTCATGGGATGCCACACCTGATCTGGTTAAGTCATTTCATAACCTTGATGGTCCAATTCATAAAAAACATATAAGGGATAATTTTTTAAATTGGTATGACCAATCATTACCCATTTTAAATTTTATGATATGAATCATTTATGGATGAATTTTTAGTTATCTCTTTATCAACATCATCCTCCCATAGGCAACATTGATATGGATGACTTCCTATTGATTTAGTAGTATATTTTAGGGGATTTCATCCTGTCAATCAATCTATTTTTATCCCATTATCTACTATAATTATTACAAAATATTTGTTTTTATTTTATTCAATATTACACCACAGAATAGTTTAATTGCATTAACTTGATAGATAAATTTATCATTTTGGATATAGGGGATGGTAGAATGATGAAGTTATAATTATTCTTGTGGATCTAAGGAATTAGATATTCATAGTGGTATATATAGTTATTAAACCTCTTTATGAAAATTTTGAATATTTAATCCTAAAATTTCATTATTATTTATTTAAAAAGTGTGGGTTATTGTAACACCCCGAGATTTTATAATAAATATTATTTTTAATTTATTTAATGTCTTGTGTTGTACGCTACCCCAATATTATCTTGCGCTATAAAAAACACTATATTAGCATGTATTATACGCAACATTATTCTTGGGTTTCATTACACACAATAGAAACCTTCCTCAACATCTTGCATAGTGCGCAATAATGAGTTTCACTAAACAATGATATGTTATTAAATTATTATTTAAACTAGCCGTTATGAATAGAAATATCCAAGTTATGAAATTTTATAAATTTTATCTTTAAAAATGGAATTCATTTTTGGATTCGGAATATCGAAATTAGCCTCGGGAAAAGTTTTGGTATTTTTCTTAAAACATTAAATTTTTGATGAATAGTGAAAACACTAAGTTATTGGTTAAAACCGATAATTTATTTAAATAATCATATATTTTATTTAAATTTATTTAAAGTAAAAATAAATACATTATATATATATAATTTCAATGTAATTTATTGGAGTAATTACATAATTATTTTAGATATAAAAAAATTTTGTTGAAATTTTCACCATCTTTTACCCACCTCCTAGGAAAATTTCAAAATTTACATAAAAATTATTTTTACCTCTTTTGTGAGTGAAATTTCAAAAATCCAAGAGATATGGTTGAAATTATTATATAAAATTTCATTCAATAAGATAAAACAAATTTTTGGTGTATGGTAACTTTTTACTTTTATTTACCACGGATAAAAGTAAATATGGTAATTAAGTGTAAAAATGATATTTTGATTACCCTAACACATATACTAAATCTAATGGATAAATTTAATTCTACCAAAATACCATAGCAAAAATATATGACCCTTTATGTATACTTGTATTTGAATAGGACATTTATTATTATTTTATTTAAAAAATAGTTAAAATAGTTAAAATTAAAGTTTAATAACTAAATTAATTTTATATATGGTTATACACAAGATAAATTTGACTTAAAATATTCACTAAAAATATAAAATCATTTCCTACATAATGATATTTTATTTATATTTTTTTAGATATTAAATAATTTAATTTTTTTATGACACAATGATTATGCAGTAATTAACTTATTAATGAAATATTAACATTATTGATATTATAAATACCCAAATAAATGTAATTTGAGACTTTTCATGAATTAGAATAATTTTATAGGTTAATATAACATATTTGGGTTGGTTAGATGATTTGTTTTTGAATTAATTATTCTGTTTCGAATTTATAAAAAACAAAATTCCAAATAGTGTCAAAATTGACATAAAAGAGTTTTTAAAACAAATATTATATTATTAATTTATATAATGGTCCTAAAAATATGAGGTTCATCCAAAAGACTTATATAATAATATATATGACATTAATTTACCAATTGGGGTTTTATTGGATGTTTTTAGTATGTTTATTAACCATATAGTGTAAGAAAACAACAAGACATGTTAAAAGATAAATTATTTAACTTAGAGTTAAATCTCTATGATAAGGATAAAATGGTAAAATAAACTATTCTAAAACCTATTTGATGAGAGTAGTTAGACCCATACCCAAACTACACTCAAAATAAGATACTTTGGATACATTATAAACCAAATAATAATTTATTATAAAATAATATTTTAAGTTTTTCCTAAGGTGCCCCTAACCCCACTTATAAAAAGGCACTCCCCCTTATCACTAATTCACACCTCAAAATCCATTTGTCTGAGACAACCACTTCCCAAATAACCTATCAACTATCCTCCATTTATCCTAGAGGCCTTAATTTAGTCAGAAAACAAACCTAAGGAGCCCTTTTGATTAAATCGAAAGGAAGAACCCGAAGAAGAGTTAAATATCTCACTACCTATTTCAAGTTCCATTCATCTTCAACATCCTTCGTCGTTGTTGTTTACATTATAAAATAATAACTCCAATATATTATATATACAATAATTTTATTATAAAAATTTTACAACCATAATAGTTATTTTGTCCATCCTATGAATAAAAAAGTCATCACACATGCGTACCTACGGCTTACTATCTCCATGTCGTGGTGTACTTTTTATTCAAACATTTCATCATTTGGATTGGTATAATAATGAGTATAAATTATATAAATGAATATAAAATTATTATGATTCTGTATATATGTTATAAAATTAAATTATATATGATTTTAATATTAAAATAACGATATTGTCGCTCGTGTGTACATACGGACCACTCTCTCCACGATGCGATGAGATTCATTTTCCATGATTAACCATTAAATTATGAATATAAAGTATATATAATATATAATCATGAAATATATTACATAATAATGATACATAATTTATGTACATATATTTTTCATTTACTTAATTCCAATCAATTCAATAAGGAATGAAAATAGTCTTCGTGCGTACCTACGACCTACCGTCTCAATGAACGGTGTATTTCATTCTATTTATCATTATATCATATATATTTATATGATGAATATATATTATATACAAATAATTTTTTAAATTCTGGAATTAGTTAAATTAGGATATAAGTAACAATATCAAGAACAAGAAGTCGAAACACGTATGATAAATGAAATAATTTTATCCAAAATGCTGCTTTAACACAGAATTGACAAAAGAACAGGTAATATAAAGTCATAATTGAATCATGAATGATATCATAAATATTTTTATGGTTCTGTTACAAGTTTATAATATGTTTAAATCCACTATACAAGAGTCTTGGACACATATGGAAGAAATTGGTCATAAGGTATGCGATAATTTTTCAAATCGCAATTTTATCTGAGATAGCTCATACGTAAGTATTTACTGGGGTTATGTTCATCATCCATGTCCATGCTTTCTAAAAAAATTCATAAAATTTATATTACTCTTCCATGTATTTTTAAAGTCATTTTATCCTTTTTTTACTTTTAACACATTGTATTGAAGGATTATTTCTTTTGTTTACCATACAAGGTTCTTTTTTACTTTTCCGTAAAAAGTATGAGAAGAATGTTTTTAACTAATACGGAATGAATGGGTTTTTATGGTTTCATAACGAATTATTTAAATGAAGCTTACTCTACAAAATTTCATGATTATTTTCCAAAAAATCCTTTTCCTTTTAAATTTCATGGCATTTTGAGAAAAGATAATTACTATGAAGAAGAAAGGATATTTTCCTCAATAATTCATTTCAAGTGTTTTATCAGAACTATTTTCCATCTAAGATAACATAATTTAGTGTGTTTATGTTTCAAGTATAATGCCTTTATTATTTACATGATTGATTTTTCTTTCTATGAAATTATATAAATTTCATTTATATAGATTATTTTATGATGGTATGAGGTTTATGAAACCCATTTTATTCGTTGGGATCTTATGAATGATGTATGTAAATTTTGTGGCCCAAGAATGAATGATTTCATTATGAGATTGGTGGGACCTATATCGCCATCCAATTCATTGGGTAAAGATTTATATCTCATGAGATAGACATGGATGGAATGGAATGTTTATCTGGTTCATTGATACAGGACTGGAATGAGGAGTGAACTCAATTCAGTAAGGGAGTTTTTCCACTATGATGGTTTTGGAAGCAATTCCTTGTTACTATGGAAATCATATCATGTGATTAATGGTTTTCCACAATTACATGTTTTACTCCCATTTCTATTTTAGTGTGATTTATGTTCCATTATGATCTATGCCTTACGTACTGCCATGTTTTATATCATTTCTCAAGGTTTTGATGTTTAAACATTATCTTCATGTTTTTAAAGTCAAATATATATGGTTTTTTATATTCCCCATGATTGGCCTTACTGAGAATTTGAGCTCACACATTTTATATTTTTTCCCCCAGGATATAAATAATGGTTTTAGGTAAGAAAACAAAAGGGGAAGATATTTATGGGAGATATTAATGATTGTTCACCATGATTAGAAGATTATGTTCCGAGCATCCAAAGTCACTAAACTAATACGGTCTTTGGGAATTTGTTTTTGTAATGTATTAGGTAATATGTAAAAGTAATGTAATTTCTATGTACGTCAAGCTATGGGTCTATAAAGTTGGTATTAGAGTGACGGTTTAGTTATCCTTTGGAAACTAGGATGCAAAAACTTTAGTAAAATCCCTATAGATATTTCAAAGGTATGTCTAGGTATGTCTCTAAGGATAAGTATACATATAGGTTATAGTCCTAGAATTAAGTTAACGATCATAGAATTAAACCTCAGATGTCATATATTAAAGGTACTCCCCCTTTATTATGTTTTTTCCTATCATGAATTTTTCCTCACACTATTCATTTTGGGTTTTATAAAAATCACTAAAAACATGAATATTCATGATAATGGAGTATATGATGGACAATGGAATGATATTCTTCATGAGAAACCAAATGAAATTGGATCTGGAAGTCTACATATCTTTATTATGCCTAATCAGCAATCTCATAATATGATCAATAATCTCATCTTTGTTATGTTTCCTGACTCATCTAAAAAGAGATAGAGGGAATTTTATGATGATCATAGAGGAATGAAAGTTCAATTTACCTTATGTAAATCATGTGGGAAGAGGAATCGGGGATAATGTTTCAATGGAACTGGAATATTATTTTGGTGTGGAAAATAAGGATACAAAGACAGTAAATGTAAAGGAAAAGGTTTAGTTAATACTGTGGACAAGGATAATGGTATTGCTAAGACATCAACAATGATTGTAGTTTTAAAATTTGTAATGTATGGGAATTATAAAAAACAGTTCCCAAAGGGAAAATCTCTTGAAGAGAATCATCATGGTCATATGAGTAGTATTTATGTTGATGATGATGAAGAGACTACAAATTACATGTGATATGAAAGAAGTGTTTAGGAATAAAATGATGAAGCTCGGTCAATGGTTTAAGAAGGTAGTGGAATGATTGTAAGTTTAAAAAGAGTTTTATTGTCTAGGTAATTTAATGGTACTATGGAATAAAGAAACATATATGGATTGTTACAATATTGTTTTTTCTAAAGTATTAGAAAATATTTGTTTAATGGTAAAGATAACCATGAATGGTTATTCAAATATTTTCAGAATATAGATGACATGCGTATAATGAAGGGATACAGAGATAATGAGATTTTTTATGGTACTAATGAGCTCATGACTGATATAAGAGAAAATTTATATCATGGTTTGAGTATCTAGAAATCTTGGGCTTTTGTTTTGTGGAAAGTGGTAACTTTTGAAAGAATTCATGTTTTCACAACGATTATTTTGTAATTCATGATTCAAGAGGATACATGATTAAAGAATTCAAATATTTGGTATGTGTCCAACAAGATATATCGTAGGATATATGGGTGATAAATGATGGTATTCAATGCTTGTTAAATTACTTTTCTAGTAGTTTTTTTATTATACAATGAGATTGGAAAGAAGTATTTTTAATAAGCCTAATGTTTGGAATAGATTAAGATGGGAATAATATAGTATTGTTTAAGGCCTGAACATTTAAGATATTTTTGTTGGAAAGTTATAATAATATAGTTTTATAAAAAAGGACAACATGTAGGATAGGTGAAAACTCGTCACGTCGGACAGGGTTGCAGGAATTGAAACATCAGCAAAAGTGCAACATGCCTTTATCGCCTACCACATGCCTACAAGAAGTCCTTTGTAAGTTGAATTTTGTTTTATTTTATTAAGCGGTAATACCAATGAATTATAGGTCCATTTAAAGAACCATAGATGATTCATATCACCATAGATGGACTTTTGTATATTTAATAACTTTTTCTATCCTTTTTTTGATACAGATTAAATGACCTATCATTCTATCGCATGATCTTCTAACACTTAAAGAATGAAAAAATCAACTTCATTTATCTAAGATATGATGTGTAAATTGTTCAAGGAAACACCAACTATGATATTGTACCAAAAACAATTAAGTAATTCTTTTATTTCCTGTTTTTTCAACTTTAGGGAAATGATCGTGAAAACCAAAAATTTTATCCTAGATGGTACATTACATCATCACAAATTTATGGCTTTGGGATTTCTGGTTTTTTCATAAACATGTTCTCTACCACTCTCCTTCAGAACATGATGGTTAGATTTCTCTTCTATATCCATATTTTCACCTATGTTTTTCTATGTTGAAAGCCAGTGATGAGTTAATTTGGGTAACCGTTATGTTTCTTTTTCAAAATTATGTATTAGTTTTCCTTTTGACGATGTCGGTTTCTATGAATGAAACTTTCAAATAGTAAACCATTTATAACCCTGATTAATTTCAAGGGCAAAATTCATTTTAAGGGGGGTAGAATGTAACACCCAGAGATTTTATGAGAAATTTTCTTCTTAATTTCTTTTACTTCTTGTGTTGTATGCTACACCATGATTATCTTTCACTATACGCAAAACCGTATTTTCTTGTAGTATAAGAAACACTATTCGTGGCTTGTGTTGCACACAAGAGCAACCTTCCTCGATAGCTTGCGTTGTACGCACTACCGAGTTTCACTAGACAATGATATGTTTTTTACAATATTATATAAACAAGCCGTTATGAATCGTAATACCCACTTATTGAAATTTTATAATTTTTATAATTTTTTTTTTCTAAATGAACTTCATTTTTGGATTTGGAATATCAAAATTAGCCTAGGATGAATTATTGGTATTTTTCTGAAAACATTCAATTGTTGATAAATAGTGAAAACACTGAGTTATTGGTTAAAACTGACTTTTTATTTAAATAATCATTTATTTTATTTAAATTTATTTTATATCAAAATAGATACATAATACATATATATGTTCAATTTAAATCATTGGTGTAATTTTTAACAATTTTAGATATTTAAAAATTTTATTGAACTTTTCACCATCATTTACCCACCTCCTAGGAGAATTTTCAAATTTACATAAAATATAATTTTAATGCTTCTGTGAGTGGAATTTCAAAAATCCAAGAGACAAGGTTGATATTAGTAAGTAAAATGTGGTTCAAAAAGATTAAAATAATGTTTGGTGAATAGTAACTGTTTAATTTTATTTACCGCAGTTAAAAGTAAATAGGGAAATTAATTGTAAAAATAATATTATTATTACACTAAAACATTTTCGAATATGATTGGATAAATTTAATTCGACCTGAAAAAACATTAGGAATAAAATACGACCCTTTATGTCCACATGGATTAGATTAGGACATTTTTTATTATTTTATTTAAAGAAGAGTTAAAATAGTTAAAATAAAAAGTTTATTAACTAAATAATTTTTAATATATTGTTATACAAAAGATAAATTCGACTATAAATATAAATTAGAAAGATAAAAAGATTTAATAAATAATAGTATTTTATTTTTATTATTTTATACATTAAATAAGTTAATTTATTTATGACTCAATGATGATGTAGTAATTACCTTATTAATGAAATATTTGCATAATTGATATTATAAGTAACCAAATAAATGTAATTTGAGACTTTTTATGAATTAAAATAATTTTATAGGTTAATAAAAAATATTAGTGTTGGTTTGAGGAATGTTTTTTGACGTAATAATGCTGTTATGAATTTAGAAAAAACAAAATACCAAATATTATCAAAATTGACATAAAACAGTTTTTAAAACAAATATTATATTATTAATTGATATAATGGTCCTAAAAATCTGAGGATCAGGAAAAAGACTTATATAATAATATATATGAGATTAATGAACCAATTGGGGTTTTATTGGAAGTTTATAGTATGTATATTAACCATATAGTGTAAGAATACAAGAAGACACGGTAAAAGTTAAATTATTTAACTTAGAGTTAAATCTAAACGATAAGGATAAAATGGTAAAATAAACTTTCCTAAAACCTATTGGTTGTGAGTATTGCTACCCGTCCCAACCCTAGACTTGAAATAAGTCACTTTTGAGACATTATAAAACAAATATGAATTTATTATAAAATAACATTTTATGTTTTTTCTAAAGTGCCCCTCACCCCTCTTATAAAAGGGAACTTCCCCTTCTCACTAATTTACACCTCAAAAGCAATTTGGCTCATCCAAACCCTAACTAACTATCCTCTCAACTATCCTTCCTGCATCCAAGAGGCCTTACTTTAGTTATAAAACCAACCTAAAGAGAACTATTGATCAAATCAAAAGGAAGAACCCGAAGAAGAGGTTAATATCCAACTGCCTATTTCAAGTTCCTTTCTTCTTACACTTCCTTGTTCTTTGTTTTTTCTATTATAAAATAATAACTCAAGTATCTTAAATATACTATGATTTTTTTATAAAAATTTTAAAACCATCTTAGTTATTTTATCCATCCTATGAATGAAAAATTCACCACATGTGCGTACGTACGGCTTACCATCTCCACGTCGTGGTATAGTTTGTTATTCAAACATTTCATCATTTTGATGGGTATAATAATGAGTATAAAGGATATAAATAAATATAGAATTATTAGGATTATATATATTTGAAATACCAGTAAATTATATACGATTTTAATATCAATAAAATTATATTGTAGCTCGTGTGTACGTACAGACTACCATCTCCACGAAGTGATGAGATTCATTTTCCATGATTAACCATTCAAGTATGATTATAATATATATATTATAAATAATAATTATATATATTACATTATAATGATACTGTATTTATGTACATATATGTTTCATTTACTTAATTCCATTCAATTCAATAAGTATTAAATGAAAGTGTTCATGTATACGTACGTCCTACCATCTCCTTGAACGGTGCATTGCATTCCATTTATCAATCTATAATATATACTTATATGATTAAAAAATATTATATATAAATCATCTTTTACATTTTGGTCTAAGATTGAATAACCCAAAAGACTTATTTTTATTTCATTATAGATAATCCCCTTGTTAAGGGTTGAAGGGGAACCCGTACATGACCCGTAGGCCCAAGGCACAAGGCCCGACATGACCTGTAATACATGACCCGAAGGCCCGCCATGACCTGAAACAATTTTACCCAAAATGCTTCTTTAATATGAAATTCACAAAAGAAAGGGTTATATAAAGTCATAAGTGAATCATGTATAATATAATAAATATTTTTATGGTTCTTTTACAAGTTAATAATCTGTTTAAATCCATTATACAACCATCTCATACACATACGGAAGAAATTGGACATAAGGTAAGGGATAATTTTGCAAATCACATTTTTATTTGAGATTGCTCATACGTAAGTATTTACTGGGATTATGTTCATCATTCATGTCCATGTTTTCTAAAATTGTTCTCTTAAAATTTTTAGTATTCTTACATATATAATTAATGTCATTTTACCCTTTTTTGAATTTTACCACATTGTATGGATGAAATATTTCTTTTGTTTACCATACAATGTACTGTTTTACTTTTCCATCAAATGCACTAGAAGAATTTTTTTTGACTTATATAAAATGAATGGATTTATATGGTTTCATAATGACTTATATCAATGAAGCTTAATCTATAAAATTTCATGATAATTTTCAATAAAATCTATTTATTTGAAAATTTCATTGCAATTTGAGAAAAGAAAATGATTTTGAAGAAGAACGAATATTTTCCTCAAGAATCCATTTCAAATATTTTATCTAAACTATTTTCCATCTAATATGACATTAATTTGTATTTTTATGTTTCATGAATGATATATCTATTATTTTCATGGTTTGATTTTTCTTATGATGAAATAATATCCACTTCTTCTATATAGATTATTTAATGATGGGATGATGTTTATGAAACCGATTTTATTCATTGGGTTGTTATGAACGATGTATGTTTATTTTCTGGAACCTGAAAGAATGATTTCATTATGATATGGGTGGGACCTATATCTACCTCTAATTCATTGGGTAAATATTTATATATCATGAGATAAACATGGCTAGAATGGAAAGTTAATCCAGTTCAGTGATACAAAACTGGAATGAGGAGTGAACTCGATTCGGTAAGGGTCATTGCCCACTATGATGGTCTTGACAGTAATGCCTCGGATACTATAGAATCATTTCAGGTGCTTAATGGTTTTCCATAATTACATGTTTTACGCCGCATGCAATTTTAGAGTGATTGATGTTCCATTATTATCTATGCATTACGTACAACCATGTTTTATGTCATTGCTCAATATTTTTATGTTTAAACATTATGTTCATGTTTCTAAATTTTAATGCATATGGTCTGTTTTATTTTCTCCATTTATACCCTTACTGAGAATTTGACCTCACCCTTTTTATGTTTTCTTTTACCGAGAATATAAATAATGGTTTTAAGTAAGAAAACAAAAGGGGAATATATTTATGGGAGATGTTGAAGATTATTCACCATGATTAGAATATTATGTTCTGAGTTTCCAATGACACTAAAATAATACGGTCTTTGCGAATTTGTTTTTGTCATATATTATGTATTCTTCAAAAGAAAAGTAATGTCTATGTATGTAAAGTTATGGATATCTACAGTTCGTATTAGAGAAAAGTTTTAGTTAACCATTGGAAATTAGGATGTTAAAACATTAGTGAAATCCCAAGAGATATTTCTAAGGTATGTATAGGGATGTCTCTAAGGTTAAGTATACGTATAGGTTATAGTCATATAATTACAGTTAGGCTAATGTAATTGAACATAAGTTGTTATATATTGAAGGTACTCATTCGTTATTATGTTGTTTTCCTAGAATGATTTTATCCTCTCACACTATTCTTTTTGGGTTTTAGAAAAATGGCTGGAAACATGAAGATTCCTGATAATGGAGAATATGATGGATGGTGGAATGATATTCTTTGTGACCAACCAAATAACATTGGATCTGGAAGTCCACATATCATTAATATTCCTAATGAACAATATCATAATATGATCAATAAAGTCAACTTTGGTATGTTTCTTGACTCAGCTAATAATAGAAATATGGATTTTTCTGATGATCATAGAGGAATAAAAGTTCAATTTCCCTCATGTGAATCATGTTGGAAGAGGCATCATGGAGATTGTTTCAAAGAAACTAGAAGATGAATTGGGTGTGGAAAAGAAGAACACAAAGCCATTAAGTCCAAAGAAAAAGGATTTGTTAACACCATGGACAAGGATAATGGTATTTCTAAGTCATCAACAACGATTAAATGTTTTAAATGTGGAATATATGGGAATTATGCAATCCAATTCCCTAAAGGAACTCTAGTGAAGAGAATCATCATGGTCATATGAGTAGTATTTATGTTGATGGTGATGAAGAGACTACAAATGATATATGTGATGAAAGAAGTGTTGAGGAATAAACTGATGAAGCACTGTCAATGGTTTATGAAGGTAGTGGAATGATTGTATTTTTAGCAAGAGTTATGTCGTCTGGGTAATTTAATGGTACTATGAAATAATGAAACATCTATGGATTGTTAAACTATTGTTTTTCCTAAAGTATTTGAAAGTATATGTTGAATGGTATCGGTAACCATGAAAGGTTATTCCGATATTTTTTGAAATTAGATGTCATGTGCATAATGAAGGGATAAGGAGATAAAGAGATGTTTGATGGTATTAATGAGCTCGAGACAGATATATGGAAAAAGTGATATCATGGATTGAGTATATAGAAATTTTGGTCTTTTGGTATGTGGAAAGAGTTAACATTTGACAGCATTAATGTTTTCACAATGATTATTTGGTAATTCATGATTCAAGAGGATACATGATTAAAGAATTCATGTATTTAGTATGTGACCAAAAAGATATATCTTAGGATATATGGAGGATAAATGAAGGTATTCAATGCTTGTTAAATGACCTTTGTAGTTGTCATTTTCATTATACTATGAGATTGGATAGATGTATTTTTGATAATCCTAAAGGATGGAATAGATTATGTTGGACATTAGAAAGTATTGTTTATGGCTAGAACATTTTTGAAATTATTTTGGGAATGTTATAATCATATAGTTTTAGAGAAAAGTACAACCTGTAGGACAGGTGAAAACCTGTCACGTCGGACAGAGTTGTGATAATCGGACCCACAAATAAAGTGCGACAGGTTTTTATTACCCACCACTGGCCTACAGGAAGTCCCTGGTTAGTTGAATTTAGTTTTATTTTAATAAGAAGTATGATAGATAAAGTATAAGTCCATTTTAGGAACCATATACAATTCAGATCACCATAGATGGACTTGTGTATATTTAATAACTTTTTTTTACATTTTTTTGAGATATATGGAATGGCTTATCATTTTATCGAATGATCTTCTAACACTTTATGAATGAAAATTTCAACTTCATTTCTTTAAGAGATAATGTGTAAATTGTTTAAGGAACTACCAACAGTGATATTGTACCAAAATCAATTAAGTATTTCATCTATTTACAATTTGTTTTATTTTATGTAAATGATCTTGTAATCCAAAAATGTTGTCCTCGATGGTACCTTAGATCATCACAAATTTATGGCTTCGTGATTGTTGGATTTTTTATATCCATGATCTCTACCACTCTCCATCAGAACATGATGGTTAGATTCATCTACCATATCCATATTTTCACATATGTTCTTCTATGTGGAAACCCAATGATGATTTAATTTGGGTAACCGTTACATTTTTTTAAAAATTATGTTTTCATATTCCATTTTACGATGAGGGTTTCAATAAATAAAACTTTATTGTAGTAAACCATTTATAACCCCAATGAATTTCGAGGGTGAAATTCATGTTAAGGGGCATAGAATGTAACACCCTGAGATTTTATGAGAAATATTATTTTTAATTTCTTTGATGTCTTGTGTTGTACGCTACACCAATATTATCTTACACTATACAAAACTCCATATTAGCTTGTAGTATATGAAACACTATTCTTGGATTGGATTACACAGTAAAGAAACCTTCCTCAATATCTTGTGTTGTATGTAATGCTGATTTTCACTAAACAAAGATATGTTACTAAAATTTTATATAAACTAGCCGTTATGAATAGTAATACCCACTTTTTGAAATTTTATAAATTTTATCATTCAAAATGGACTTCATTTTTTGATTCAAAATATTGAACTTACCCTAGGATGAATTTTTTGTATTTTTCTGAAAACATTCAATTTTTTATGAATAGTGAAAACACAGAGTTGTTGGTTAAACCCGAATTTTTATTTAAATAATCATTTATTTAATATAAATTTATTTTAAGTCAAAATAGATACATAATAACTATATATGTTTAATGTAATTCATTAGAGTAATTTTCTAATAAATTTAGATATATAAAAATTTTATTTATCTTTTCACTGTCTTGTACCCATCTTCTAGGAGAATTTTCAAATTTACATAAAACATAATTTTTCGGCTTCTGTGAGTGGAATTTCAAAAATTTGAGAGACATGGTTGATATAATTATGTAATGTGTTTTTCAATAAGATAAAAATATTTTTTTGTGAATAGTATTTTTTTACTTTTATTTACCACGGTTAAAAGTAAATAGAGTAATTAAGTGTAAAAATGATATTATTATTACCCTAAAACATGTCCTAATTCTATTAGGTAATTGTAATTCAACCAAAAAGAAACATAAGAATAAAATATGACCCTTTAGGTCCACTTTTATTCAATTAGAACATTGATTATTATTTTCTTTAATGAAGAGTTAAAATACATAAAATAAAAGATTAATAAATTAAAAATTTCAAATATAGGGTTATAAATAAGATAAATTCGACTATAAATATTCATTATAAATTTAAAAAAAATTCCTATATAATCGTATTTTATTTATATTTTTTAGACATTAAATAATTTAATTTTTTTATGACATAGTGATGATGCAGTAATTATGTTATTAATGAAATATTAAAATAATTGATATTATAAATACCCAAATAAATGTAATTTGACACTTTTTATGAATTAAATGGTTAGATGAATTTTTTTTATGTAATAATGCTGTTATGAATTTGGAAAAAAACAAAAAACTGAATAGTGTTAAAATGACATAAAAGAGTTTTCTAAAAAATATTAAATTTTTAATTGAAATAATGGTCTTTAAAATCTATGGTTCAACCGAAAGACTTATATAGTAATATATATGGAATTAATGAACCAATTGGGGTTTTATTGGGAGTTTATTGTATGTTTATTTACCATATAGTGTAAGAATACAAGAATACACGGTAAACGGTAAATTATTTACTTAGATTTAAATCTAAATGATAAGGTTAAAATGGTAACCTAAACTTTTCTAAAACCTATTGTTTGAGAGGATTTAGACCCATACCCACCCTATCCTAGAAATAAGTCACTTTGGAGACATTATAAACAAAATTTACATTTATTAAAAATAATAGTTTATGTTTTTCCTAAGGTGCCCCTCACACCTCTTAAAAAAGGACACCACCCCTCACTAATTCACACCTCAAAAGCCTTTTGGATCCGCAAACCCCTTCCCAAATACCCTATCAACTATCCTCCCTTCATCATAGAGGCCTTAATTTAGTTATAAAACTAATATATGGAGCTCGTTTGACCAAATCAAAAGGAAGAACCAAAAAACATGGTAAATGCCTCACCACCTATTTCAAGTTCCTTTTTTCTTCCACTTACTCCTTATCTGTTGTTTCAATTATGAAATAATAAATCCATTATATTATATATATTGTGATGTTATTATAAAAATTGTACAACCATATTAGTTATTTTATTTTTCCTCTGAATGAAGATGTCAGCACACGTGCGTATGTACGACTTACCGTCTCCACGTTGTGATGTAGTTTGTTATTCAAACATTTCATCATTTGGATGGGTATAATAATGAGTATAAATGATAAAAATAAATATGAAATTTTTATGATTCTTTATAGATGATAAACCATCCCATTATATACGATTTTAATATCAATAGAATGATATTGTTGCTCGTGTGTACGTACGGACTACCGTCTCCACGACGTGATGAGTTTCATTTTCCATGATTCACCATTAAAGTATGATTATAATGTATATATAATAAATAATCATGACATATATTACATAATAATGATACTATATTTATGTACATATATGTTTCACTTAATTAATTCCATTCAATTCATTAAGGAAACGAAAATAGTGTTTATGCGTATGTATGACCTATCGTCTCCATGAACGGTGTATTTCATTCTATTTATCAATCTATCTGTAATGACCCGGAACATTCAAGGAAATTTTTTTCTTAATTTTATTTGGAATTTTACAAGAACGCAGTTTCTGACGGTGCCTGATTACGAGGCCTGGTGTGCCCGAAATCAATTTTCAAAGTTTGGCTAGGGTACGGTCAATGAACGAACGAGAGAGAATTTATAACTTTTGAACCGGTTCCCGGAATCGAATTCCGAGGGCACCGATGGAACCGCAACACTAGTAATTTCTTAGGAACTCCTGTTCTGGAGATGTGTTTACACGAGTGTTGATGATAAAAATTGTGGAAGATTATTTTATAATTAATCTGTAATTTTTATTGTTTTTAGTCTAAGTGTTTAGTTCTTGATGGAAGTTGGGTAACCACACAACCTCCCTTGGCAGGTTATGAGGGTGGTGGGGCCCACACGAACCCCACCCCTTCATATTCTCTAAAACCCCCCTCAACTCCCACTTTAATTTTGTTAATTTAAGTTTTAACTTATGACTTTAATGTAATAAGTTTAATGAGGTGAGTTGTGTGTGGTTAAATTGAATTTCAAACTCTTGAAATTCAAATCGTTATGTTGTGTTAATAAAATAAGAATTGGTCATATATTATTATTTTTAGAGTTTTTCCACCTTGAGAGGATTGGGAAGAGTGAAGTCTTCATCTTATTTATCCTTGACGAAGAACATGAAGAACACCGTTCTTCAACAAAGATCTTCTCCGCTGAAGAACACGGTTCTTCCGCAACGCCGTATCCACGATGCGATGTTCTTCTTCCGCGTCGTCTCTTCTGCGATGGTTTTCCATGACGAAATCGCCGTCAATGACTTTAAATCCTCACTTCGTGAAGTCTACGTTCTTTTCCCGCGACGCCCGACCTCTGCGACGCTCGTCTTCCGCGGCTCGTTGACGAACACCGTTCCTGAACCAAATTAGGGGTTTTATTTATTTATTTGATTCGTGAATACCAACTTGATGATCTTCGTGGATTAAACCAGTTGTTATTGAATAAAGTGAGGGGGTCAGACCGCACAAACACGGACGACCCTCCTCCTTATTTTTCATGATGGTTCCTTTGTGGTTGGTACGGGAAGGTGTGGTGCCGTCGCACCACGCGGTTTTCATGCGGAAGGATATGCGCGGTGCCATCGCATCATGCCGTGGAAGGAAGTTTAAGAACACGACGTTGTCGCTCCGCGTCGAAGAAAACCAAAGAACCACGATCGGAGTCAGGCTGCGGCGAAGGGGTGTGGCGCCATCAGGTCGCGCTGGAAAACTACAAAGATGACGCTAATCGTTTGACGTGCGGATTGACGGGTGACGAAGAAGCAGACTGTTTTGGCATTTTAATCCCTTCGCAGTGAAGGTGGGGTCCTGGGGGGACCATAGTCGATGACGGCAGGAGAAACAGACAAACGGAGCACGTCCGGTGGTCCGCAGAAGGCGGTGGCGGCGCGCCACCGGAGGGTTGGCGTCCGGCGGAACCGCTGCCAACCTCAATTAGCGGCAGGCGGGGGAGTCGCGCACCCCACTCCGCAATTCGGCTCGGCCATGATGGCCGAGTCATGGCCGGCCGGTCGGGCCAGACCGAGCCAGATCGGGCCGGGCCGGCCCGGGCCCAGACCCCCCGATTTCGGACCACATTTGGTCAAATGCCCATATCTTGGGCTAATGACCTCCGATTGATGCACCATTAGTTGCGTAGAGATCCTTGGAACGAGACGGTCGTTAAGGTATATTGCACTCAAGGTTTCGGAATACTTTTAGTTTGGCCGGGTTGGATCATACACGAAACCAACCGGGGCCTCAGAGCGGAAACGCTCATACCTTGTGCTCCGTACATTCGAATGATGTTCCGTCGACTTTGATGAATTCCTCTTTGTGAGACAGATCTTTTGGCTTACTCCGCTGGAGGTTTGGAGGCCATCGGTGTGCGGTCAGGTTGGTTCGCTCACGAAACCAACTGGGCCCCTCGAACAAAAAAAGCCAATAACTCACAGACCGGGCGTCCGATTGACGCGCCGTCTGTCTCGTTTCTTTCCTCTTGTTGAGATGGAACTTTTGGAATAATTTTCCTGAGTTTTTGTTACTTTTGGATAGTGGCCGGGTTGGATTGTACCCGAAATCCAACTAGGCCCCTGGAACGGAAAAGCTGATATCATTCAGACCAGACGTCCGTTTGACGAACCGTCAGCGGCGTTGGTGATCACGTTGAGAAACGGTCCCTATGAGTATACCCTATGAGTTTTCGGGGTATTTTTGAGTTACAGCTGGATTGGTTTTCACACGAAACCAACCAGGCCCCTGGGACGAAAATGCTAATAACTCACAGACCGGGCGTCCGATTGACATGTCGTCTGTTGCATTGAGACCTGACGGCTGCTTGACCGACTCGACTTGGAGTTAGTCGACTAGCCTAGTGGATGGAGATCACGTTATTTGGCGACAGACCCACGATGGACGGAGCGCCCAGTAGTTGGCCGCAGACCCGCGGTACTCGATAGGAGGAGTACCTCTGTAGGCTATTAGGGGGGCGCCCGGTATTTGGCAACAGACCCACAGTGGACGGAGCACCCGGTAGTAGGCCGCAGACCCGCGGTACTCGATAGGAGGAGTACCTCAGCAGTCTTAGGTTAGTGAGCAGTACCTCGGAGTCGTGAAATGACCACTGTACACTCCAGAGACGGAGCTCTTCAGCAGTTACGGTTTCGATAATGAAATTCCTTGTTTGAGCTGAGACTTTTGACCTTTGGGTTTACCTCATGATTGAGATGGGTCACTTGTTAACTTAGGTATATGTATGGGCATATAACTGGGTAGTGGTTATCCGTTGATTTCATGATCCTTGTGGTTCCTCATGATTGAGATGGGTTACATGATAACTTAGGTATATGTATGGGAATATATCTCGGTAGAGTTTATCTGTCGAGATATTCTATGTGTTTATCCTTGTTGGTTTTAGTGAGACCTTGAGGGTCTCGGGGTCCCTACTGAGTATCGTTATACTCACCCCTGAACGGGCTATGCCCTCACCTCGTTGTGTTGGTTGTAGACGACGGGCAGTGCTGACGGAGGCCGAGTGTTCGAGAACTGGACGGTACCCGGAGGTGGACTACATGACGAGTCAGTATCGGGAGGTGGACTTCACGGAGAAACGACACACGGAGGAGGTTGACGAGCGAGAACGTTGAGGAGGCTATCTATACCTACTCTTCAAGTAAGATACGTGGTGGATGATCCAGGAGCTACGATATCTGTACCTACCCTTCAGGTAGAATCCGGGGAGGACGACCCAGGAGATGCTTCCTTCTTCCAGTTGTTTGTCTTTATCTATTGTACTTTCGTTCAGTTGTAGCTGCACTTTCAGTTGGGTTTGTATTCTGGCCCATTTACTTTTCAGCTGTTTCTTTTGTACTTAGTGTTTTACATCTGCTTGTACTCTACAGTGTTTGTTTACTTTTATAAAGGCAATGCCTTCCCAGTTATCGGAATTTACACTGTTGGTGCTAGTCGCCAGCCCCTGGCCTATGGAAGGCGGGCTTGGGGTAGTCACGGCACGGGACCCGAGGATGTTTCATGACAAATTGGTATCAGAGGAGTCGGTTATACCGCAGAACTGATAACTATGATATTTTCTTTCTGTGAAGAAATATTGTTAAGCCTACCGAGTGTGGTTTTCAGTTCAGGGAGTCCAGTGTTGGTGTGAGCGGCCGACGTATCCATACACTAGGACCCTGATAACTAATTTCCGACTTTGTGCACGAAAACACTGATTGCGTGTGTGTTTCCAGAAGTTTTATTTGAATATCAGCTCAAACCAGGTTAGCTCACCAGTTATAAATCATTTGACCATGTTACGTTGTTCCTTTCAAGATACCTCCCCGTGGACGACCAGCTAGAGCCCCGAGAGTGGTTCGTACTGATAGCCCTCTGAGCGACGTGGCCTCAGTACATGGCCCTTTTCCAGTTGAGGCACCAACAGAGGCACCAATGGTACTACTACCAATTGGGCAACCGATGCCACCAGCCCCAGCAACAGAGGGTGCACTTCACTTGAGCGCGCTGCACGAGTTCCAGCGATAGAGGCCACCCAGGTTCCATGGAGGGACAGACCCGCAGGCGGATGAGGACTGGCTAGAGGCTGTGGTGAGAGTCTTCAGGCTAGTGGGGTCGCCGGCAAACTTCATGGTGATCCTTGCCGCCAGCATTCTTCAGGAAGCAGCAGGTAGATGGTGGAGCCTGTTGCTCTAGATGCATGACGAGGTGACACTTCTTTGGGAAGACTTCGAGAGCATGTTCCGGGCAGATTTTGTACCAGCCACCCTTTGAGCGGTGCGTATACAGGAGCTACTTCAGCTGCGGAAGGGTAGCATGACAGTGGCACTGTATTCAGCGAGGTTCACAGACCTCTCGCGCTACTCCACAGATATGGTACGAGACTCATTCTTCGGGTCCCGAACCTTTGAGAAGAGGCTCAGGCTAGAGATTAGAGCTTTTTTTGTTTCTCATAGCATTCCGACATAGACAGGGGTGTTGGAGAGAGCCCTCTTAGTGGAGAGTTTCCTTGCTGAGCAGTTTCCAACAGCAGGACCCACCACTAGCCGGCTTGCGGCAGAGTCTTCTGCAGTAGGCATTAGACAGATAACGTAAAAGTCCAAGAGGACTAGACCTACCGGTGGCCGACTACATGACTTAGGTTCAGTTGTGCGGGGAAACCGGGGTGGAGTCAGAGCCAGACATGCCGAGAGTGGACGGTGTTACACCTGCATCAGGATTGGTCACATGGCACGTGATTGTCCGACCCACCATGCAGATAACCAGCAGTTAAATGAAGAACCTCCCATCCAGAGGCAGAGGATCAATCAGGGAGGACCGCAAGGAGCAGGCGGCCATGGAAGAGGAGCTGGCCGTGCATGTGGAGGTGGACGACGCTTCGGGATATTGCCATCACCACCACCAGGAGGCCCACCCCGACCGCAGGGGACATGAGGACATGGGAGAGCTCAGCTTCAGGCAGCTGAGGCCTATAGTCATGGAGCTCCGGAAGAAGATGGACAGGAGCGGGACTAGCTTCCGACCTAGAGGCTATTGATCATGTTTCTTCTAGTTTTGTTGGTGTTTGTCTGTAGTTGCTTTGTGTCTTTGTACTATGAGCTGCAATAATGAAAAGACACTTATCATTGTAATTTTTTATTTCATGTCCTTTTTGTTTGGTTGATACTGAGTTGTCCCGATTAAGACTGTTGACTTGACCCTCACTTTCGAGAATTCTATTGGAGGAGACCTAGTGACCTCACACTGATGCCTACAGTGTGACTCGACCCTTGGAGGTGAGAGTGACAGTTGGATCTCTTGGAAGTTCTGTCGTGGGCTTACGACGTCATCCATGGCATTAATGCATCATTAATGTCGGGATTGACTGTATTAGGAAATGAATGTGGTTCATCCAGGGGATGAGACCGAATTTCTCTTATCGGCAAAGAAGAAATCATAGCAGATCTTTTGAGACTAGAGAAGGTCCAGGTCATCAAAGAGAGGATGAGGACAGCACAGGGCCGACAAAAGCCTTATGCTGACAGTACTTTGAGGTCTATAGAGTTCGAGGATGACGATCTCGTCCTTAGATGGGTCTCACCTCAACAAGGTTTACGGAGATGTGGCCAGGGAGGCAAGTTATCTCCAAGGTTCAATGGACCTTTATAGGTCCTCATCTGGGTAGGCGAGGTGGTTTACCTCTTGACCCATCTACCTCAGTTGCACTAGTTGCATGACGTTTTCCAGGTATCTCAACTGGGGAGATACATGGTCGACCCTTCGCATATCATCGACCATGAGTTCCAGGACAATAGTGATGAGGTTACTTCCATGGAGGTTCTAGTGGGGATCAAGGGTCGACAGGAGAAGATCCTACGAGGACGATTGATTCCTCAAGTGCACATTCTCTTGCAGTACGGGAACCTCCGGGTGAGCACATGAGCGCATAAGTCTCAAATGCATGCTCTGTACCGCTTTTGTGACCCTAGTTTGTGTTTAAGCTTTACAAGGACATAAAATCCTGTCGTAGGAGTAATGTAAAGACCGGGAAATTTCAAGGAAATTTTATTCTTAATTTTTTTTGTAATTTTACAAGAACACAGTTTCTGACAGCGCCTGATTCCGAGGCCCGTTGTGCCCGGAATCAATTTTTGAAGTTTGGCTTGGGTATGTTCAGTGAACGAACGAGCGGGAATTTTAAACTTTTAAACCGGTGCCCGGAATCGAATTCCGAGGGCACCGATGGAACCGAAGCGCCAGTAATTTCTTAGGAACTCCTACTCCGGAGATGCGTTTACACGACTGTTGATGATAAAAAGTGTGGAAGATTATTTTATAATTAATCTACAATTTTTTCTTTGTGTTTATTCTAAGTGTTTAGTTCTTGATGGAAGTTGGGTAACCACCCAACCTCCCTTGGGAGGTTATGAGGGTGGTTGGGCCCACACGAACCCCACCACTTCATATTCTCTAAAACCCCCCCTCAACTCGCACATTAATTTTGTTAACTTAAGTTATAACTTATGACTTTAATGTAATAAGTTTAATGAGGTGAGTTGTGTGTGGTTAAATTGAATTTCAAACTCTTGAAATTCAAATGGTTAGGTTGTGTTAATAAAATAAGACTTGGGCTTATTTTATTATTGTTAGAGTTTTGCCACCTTGAGAGGATTGGGAAGCGTGAAGTCTTCATCTTCTTCAACCTCGATGAAGAACGCGAAGAACACCGTTCTTCAACGAAGAACTTCTCTGCCGAAGAACACGGTTCTTCCGCGACGCCGTATCCGCGACGCGACATTCTTCTTCTGCGTCGTCTCTTCCGCGACGGTTTTCCACGAAAAAATCGCCGTCAACGACTTCAAATCCTTGCTCCGCGATGTCGACGTTCTTTTCCCGCGACGCCCGACCTCCGCGACGCTCGTCTTCCGCGGCTCCTTGACGATCACCGTTCCCGAACCAATGTATGGGTTTTATTTATTTATTTGATTCGTGAATACCAACATGATGATCTTCGTGGATTTAAACCATTTTTTATCGAATAACGTGAGGGGGTTGGACCGCACAAACATGGCTGACCCTCCTCCTTATTTTTCGTGATGGTTCCTTTGTGGTTGGTACTCGAAGGCGTGGTGTCGTCGCACCACGCGGTTTTCATGCGGAAGGATATGTGCGGCACCGTCGCGCCGCGCCGTGGAAGGATTTTTAAGAACACGACGCCGTCGCGTTGCGTTGAAGAAAACCAAAGAACCGTGGTCGGAGTGGGGCCTTGGCGAAGGGGCGTGGCCCCATCAGGACGCGCTGGAAAACTACAAAGACGACGCTAATCGTTTGACGTGCGGATTGAAGGGAGATGAAAAAGCAGACCGTTTTGGAGTTCGAATCCCTTCACAGTGAAGGTGGGGTCCCGGGGGGACCCTAGACGAAGACGGCAGGAGAAACAGACCACTGGAGCGCGTCCGGTGGTCCGCGGGAGGCGGCGGCGGCGCGCCACGCCGGCGCGGCAGCGGCAGAGTGCCGCCGGAGGGTTTGTGGCCGACAGAACCACCACCGGCCTCAATTAGCTGTGGGAGGAGGAGTCGCGCACCTCGCTCTGCGATTCGGCTCGGCCACGCTGGCTGAGTCACGGCCGGCCGGTCGGACCGGACTGAACCGGACAGAGCCGGACCGGGCCGGGTCGGCCCGGGCCCAGACCCCCCGATTTAGGACCAAATTCGGTCAAATGCCCTTATATTGGGACATAGACCTCCGATTGAAGCACCATCAGTTGTGTATTGATCCTTGGAATGAGACGGTCGTTTCGGTATATCGCACTCAAGGTTTCTGAATACTTTGAGTTCAGCCGGGTTGGTTCGTACACAAAACCAACCGGGCCCTCGGAGCGGAAACCCTCATATCTTGAGCTCCGGATGTCCGAATGAAGCGCCATCGACTTTTTTGAGATCCTCTTAGTGAGATGAATCTTTTGGATTACTCTGTTCGAGGTTTGGATGCCGTCGCAGTGCGGTCGGGTTGGTTCGCTCATGAAACCAACCGGGCCCCTGGAACGAAAAAGCCAATAAATCACAGACCGGGCGCCCGATTGACACGTCGTCTGTCTCGTTGCTTTCCTCTTGTTGAGATGGAACTTTTGGCATAATTCACCTGAGTTTTGGTTGCTATTGGATAGTGGCTGGGTTGGATTGTACCCGAAATCCAACTGGTCCCCTGGAACAGAAAAGATGATATCATTCAGACCAGACGTTCGTTTGACGAACCGTCAGCGGCGTTGGTGATCACGTTGAGAAATGTTCCCTATGAGTATACCCTATGAGTGTTCGAGGTATAGTTGAGTTACGGCCGGATTGGTTCGCACATGAAACCAACCAGGCCCCTAGGACAAAAAGGCTAATAACTCACAGACCGGGCGTCCGATTGACGCGCCGTCTATTGTGTTGAGACCTCTATGACGAGGCGGTCCATTGTGATACTTCTTCGTGGGACTTTGTGATACTTTGATTATCAACCGGTAGCTCATGGAGTGTACGATCCCGGAGATGATAGTATGGAGTACGGAGACCGTGTAGCCGGATGAGACCTGACGACTGCTAGAACGACTCGATTTGGAGTGAGTCGACTAGTCCAGTGGACGGAGCGCCTGGTATTTGGCGATAGACCCACGGCGGACGGAGCACCCAGTAGTTGGCCGCAGACCTGCGGTACTCGATAGGATGAGTACCTCTGTAGGCTATTAGGGGGAGCTCGCGGTATTTGGCGACAGACCCACAGCGGACGGAGCACCCGGTAGTAGGCCGCAGACCTGCGGTACTCGATAGGAGGAGTACCTCAAGAGTCTTAGGATAGTGATCAGTACCTCGGAGTCGTGACAGGACCACTGTACACTCCAGAGATGGAGTTCATCAGCAGTTGCAGTTTCGATAATGAGAATCCTGGATTGAGCTGAGACTTTTGACCTTTGTGTTTACCTCATGATTGAGATGGGTCACTTGTTATCTTAGGCATATGTATGGGCATATAACTGGGTAGTGGTTATCCGTTGATTTCATGATCCTTGTGGTTCCTCATGATTGAGATGGGTTACTTGATAACTTAGGTATATGTATGGGCATATATCTAGGTAGAGATTATCTTTTGAGATCTTCTATGTGGTTATCCTTGTTGGTTTTAGTGAGACCTTGAGGGTTTCGGGGTCCCTACTGAGTATATTTATACTCACCCATGAACGGGCTATGCCCGCACCTCGTTGTGTTGGTTGTAGACGACGGGCAGTGCTGACAGAGGCCAAGTTTTCAAGGACTGGACGGTACCCGGACGTGGACTACACGACGAGTCAGTATTCGGAGGTGGACTTCACGGCGAAACGACACATAGAGGAGGTTGACGGGCGAGAGAGTTGAGGAGGCTATCTGTACCTACCCTTCAGGTAGGATCCGTGGTGGATGATCCAGGAGCTGAGCTATCTGTACCTACCCTTCAGGTAGGACCCGAAGAGGATGACCCAGGAGCTGCTTCCTTCTTCCAGCTGTTTTTTTATCTATTGTACTTTCATTCAGTTGTAGCTGCACTTTCAGTTGGGTTTGTATTCTGGCCTATTTACTTTTCAGAGCATTCTTTTGTACTTAGTGTTTTACATACGCTTGTACTCTATAGTGTTTGTTTACTTTTAAAAAGGCAATGCCTTCCCAGTTATCAGAATTTATGCCTTTGGTGCTAGTCGCCAGCCCCTGGCCTATGGAAGGATGGCTTGGGGTAGTCACGGCACGGGCCCCGAGGACGGGTCATGACAAATTGGTATCAGAGGAGTCGGTTCTACTGGAGAACTTATAACTCTGATATTTTCATTCTGTGAAGCAATAGTGTTAAGAGTACCGAGTGTGTTTTTCAGTTCAGAGAGTCCAGTGTTGGTGCGGGTGGCCGACGTATCCATACACCAGGACCCTGACAAATGATTTCCAACTTTGTGCATGAAAACACTGATTGTGTGTGTGTTTCCAGATGTTTTATTTGAATATCAGCTCAAACCAGGTCATCTCAGCAGGTATAAATCGTTTGACAGTGTCACATTGTTCTATTCGGGATGCCTCCCCGTGGATGACCAGCTAGAGCCCCGAGAGTGGTTCGTACTGACAGCCCGCCGAGCAACGTGGCCTCAGTACAGGGCCCTTTTCTAGTTGAGGAACCAGCGGAGGCAGCAGCAGTACTACTACCCGTTGTGAAACCGATGCCACCAGCCCCAGCAGCAGAGGGTGCATGTCTCTTGAGCGCGCTGCACGAGTTCCAGCGCCAGAGGACACCTAGGATCCAGGTAGGGATGGACCCGCAGGCGGCTGAGGATTGGCTGGAGGCTATGGTGAGAGTCTTCAGGCTAGTGGGGACGCCGGAAGACATCATGGTGATCCTTGCTGCCAGCCTTATTTAGGCAACAGTAGGCAGATGGTGGAGCCTGATGCTCCAGATGCATGACGAGGTGACACTTCTGTGGGTAGACATCGAGAGCATGTTCCGGGCAGAGTTTGTACCAGCCACCCTTCGAGCGGTGCGTATACAGGAGATACTTCAGCTGCGGCAGGGTAGGATGACAGTGGAACAATATTCAGAGAGGTTCACAGACCTCTCACGCTACTCCACAGATATGGTACGTGACCCGTTCTTCAGGGCTCGAACCTTCGATCAGGGGCTCATGCGAGAGATTAGAGCTTATGTTGTTTCTCACAGCATTCCGACGCAGACAGGGGTGTTGGAGAGAGCCCTCTTAGTGGAGAGTTTCCTTGCTGAGCAGTCTCCAGCAGAAGGACCCACCACTAGCCGGCTTGCAGCAGAGTCTTCTGCAGCAGGCAGTAGACAGATGACGCAGAGGTCCAAGAGGACCAGACCTACCGGTGGCCGACAACACTACTCAAGTTCAGTTGTGCGGGGAAACCAGGGTGGAGTCAGAGCCAGACATTTCGAGAGTGGATAGTGTTAATCCTGTGGTGGGATTGGTCACATGGCACATGACTATCCGACCCTCCATGCAGATGACCAGCAGTTAAATGAAGAACCTCCCATCCAGAGGGAGAGGTTCGATCAGGGCGGACCGCAAGGAGCAGGCGGCCATGGAAGAGCAGCGGGCCATGCAGCTAGAGGTGGACGACGCTTCAGGATGCTGCCACCACCACCACCAAGAGGCCCACCCCGACCCTAGGGACAGGAGGACATGGGAGAGCTCAGCTTCAGGAAGCTGAGGCCTACGGTCATGGAGCTCCGGAAGCAGATGGACAAGAGCGGGACTAGCTTCCGACCTGGAAGCTATTGATCATGTTGCTTCTAGTTTTGTTGATTTTTGTCTGTAGTTGCTTTGTATATTTGTACTATGAACTGCAATAATGAAAAGACAATTATCTTTTTAAATGTTTCTTTCTTGTCCTTTTTGTTTGGTTGATACTGAGTGGTCCCGATTAAGACTGTTGACCTGACCCTCACTTTCGAGATTTCTACTGGAGGAGACCTAGTGACCTCACACTGATGCCGACAGTGTGACTCGACCCTTGGAGGCGAGAGTGACAGTTGGATCTCTTGGTAGTTACTTCGAGGCCTTACGACGTCATCCATGGAATGAATGCATCATTCATTTCAGGATTGACTGTATTAGGCAATTAATGTGGTTCATCCAGGGGATGAGACCAGATTTCTCTTATCGGCAAAGAAGAAATCATAGCAGCTCCTTTGAGACTAGAAAAGGTCCAGGTCATACAAGAGCGGATGAGGACAGCACAGGGCCGACAAAAGCCTTATGCTGACAGGAGTTGGAGGTCTCTATAGTTCTAGGATGACGATCTCATCCTTAGACGGGTCTCACCTCGACAAGGTGTACAGAGATGTGGCCAGGGAGGAAAGTTACCTCCAAGGTTCAACGGTCCTTTCTAGGTCCTCAGCTGGGTAGGCGAGGTGGTTTACCGCTTGACCCATCCACCTCAGTTGCACTAGGTGCATGACGTTTTCCAGGTATCTCAACAGAGGAGATACATGCTCGACCCTTCGCATATCATCGACCTTGAGGAGCAGGACAATGGCAATGAGGTTACATCCACGGAGGTTCTAGTGGGGATCAAGGGTCGACAGGAGCAGATCCTACGAGGACGATCGATTCCTCGGGTTCACTTTCTCTGGCAGTACGGGAACCTCAGGGTGAGCACATGAGAGCGGAATGCTCAGATGTGTGCTCTGTACCGCTTTTGTGACCCTAGTTTGTGTTGAAGCTTTACGGGGACGTAAAGTCCTGTGGTGGGAGTAATGTAAAGGCATGAAAATTTCAAGGAAATTTTTTTGTTAATTTTCTTTGGAATTTTACAAGAACTCAGTTTCTAACGGCGCCTGATTCTGAGGCCCAGTGTGCCCGGAATCAATTTTCGAAGTTTGGCTTGGGTACGTTCAGTGAACGAACGCGCAGGAATTTCTATCTTTTGAACCGTTTCCCGAAATAGAATTCTGAGGGCACCGATGGAACCGTAGTGCCGGTAATTGCTTAGGAACTCCTGTTCCGGAGATGCTTTTACACAAGTGTTGATGATAAAAATTGTGGAAGATTATTTTATAATTAATCTACAATTTTTATTGTTTTTACTCTAAGTGTTTAGTTCTTGATGGAAGTTGGGTAACCACCCAACCTCCCTTGGGAGTTTATGAGGGTGGTGGGGTCCACACGAACCCCACCCCTTCATATTCTCTAAACCCCCCCCCCTCAACTCCCACTTTAATTTTGTTAACTGAAGTTATAACTTATGACTTTAACGTAATAAGTTTAATGAGGTGAGTTGTGTGTGGTTAAATTGAATTTCAAACTTTTGAAATTCAAATGGTTAGGTTGTGTTAATAAAATAAGACTTGGTATTATTTTATTATTGTTAGAGTTTTTCCACCTTGAGAGGATTGGGAAGCGTGAAGTCTTCATCTACTTCAACATCGAAGAAGAACACGAAGAACACCGTTTTTCAATGAAGAACATCTCCGCTGAAGAACACGGTTCTTCCGCGATGCCGTATCCGCGACGCGACGTTCTTCCTCCGCGTCGTCTCTTTTGCGATGGTTTTCCGCGACGAAATCGCCGTCAACGACTTCAAATCCTCGCTTCACAACGTCGACATTCTTTTCCCGTGATGCTCGACCTCCGCAACACTCGAATAATGCTAGGGGGTCGGACCGCACAAACACGGCCGACCCTCCTCCTCATTTTTTGTGACGGTTCCTTTGTGGTTGGTATGGGAAGGCGTGGTGTCGTCGCACCACGAGGTTTTCATGCGGAAGGATATGTGCTGCGCCGTCGTGTCGTGCCATGGAATGATGTTTAAGAACGTGATGCCTTCACGCCGCGTCGAAGAAAACAAAAGAACCGCTGTCGGAGTCAGGCCGCGATGAAGGGGCACGACGCCATCAGGTCGCGCTGGAAAACTACAAAGACGATGTTAATCGTTTGACGTGCGGATTGACGTGCGATGACGAAGTAAACCGTTTTGGCGTTTGAATCCCTTAGCAATGAAGGTGGGGTCCCGAGGGGACCCTAGGCGAAGACGGAAGGAGAAACGAACCACTGCAGAGCGTCCGGTGGTCCGCGGAAGGCAGCGGCGGCGCGCCGCCGGAGGGTTGGCGGCCGGCGGAACCGCCGCCGGCCTCAATTAGCGGCGGGCGGGGGAGTCGCGCACCCCGCTCCGTGAGTCGGCTCAGCCATGCTGGTCGAGTCACGGTCGGCCGGTCGGGCTGGACCGAACCGGACCGAGCCGGACCAGGCCGATCCGGGCCGGGCACAGCTAGGTTGGACCCGGGTCGGGTCAACCAGGTTTGGGCCGACCAAGGGGGGGTCTGCCCGGGCCCGGACACCCCGATTTCAGACCAAATTTGGTCAAATGCCCATATCTTGGGCTACAGACCTCAGATTGAAGCATCGTCAGTTGCGTAACGATCCTTGGAATGATACGGTCGTTTTGGAATATCGCACTCAATGTTTCGGAATACTTTGTGTTCAGCCGGGTTGGTTCGTACATGAAACCAACCAGGCCCTTGGAACGGAAACACTCATATCATTGTCTCCGGACGTCCGAATGATGTGCCGTCAACTTTTTTGAATTCATCTTAGTGAGACGGATCTTTTGGATTACTCCACTCGAGGTATGGATGCCGTCGGAGTGTGGTGGGGTTGGTTTGCTCATGAATCCAACCGGGCCCCTGGTACGAAAAAGCCAATAACTCACAGACCGGGCGTTCGATTGACGCGCCGTCTGTCCCGTTTCTTTCCTATTGTTGAGACGGAACTTTTGGCATACTTTGCCCAAGTTTTGGTTGCTGTTGGATAGTGGATGGGTTGGATTGTACCCGAAATCCAACCAGTCCCATGGAACAGAAAAGCTGATATCATTTAGACTAGACGTCTGTTTAACGAACTGTCAGCGGCGTTAGTGATCACGTTGAGAAAAGGTCCCGATGAGTATACCCTATGATTGTTCGGTGTATATTTGAGTTACGAACGTATTGGTTCGCACACAAATCCAAGTGGGCTCCTGGGACAAAAAGTCTAATAACTCACAGACCGGGCGTCCGATTGACGCGCTGTCTGTTGCGTTGAGACCCCTATGACGAGGCGGTCCTTTGTGATACTTCTTCATGGGACTTTGTGATAATTGGTGTATCGACCTGTAGCTCGTGGAGCGTACCCTCCCGGAAATGAGCGTACGGAGTACGGAGACCGTGTAGCCGGCTGAGACCTAACGACTGCTTGACTGGCTCGACTTGGAGTGAGTCGACTAGCCCAGTGGACGGAGCACCTGGTGTTTGGCGACAGACCCACGACGGACGGAGCGCCCGGTAGTTGGCTGCAGACCCGCGGTACTCGACAAGAGGAGTACCTCTGTAGGCTATTAGGGGGAGCGCCCGGTATTTGGCGACAGACCCACAGCAGACGGAGCGCCCGGTAGTAGGCCGCAGACCCGCGGTACTCGACAGGAGGAGTACCTCAGCAGTCTTATGTTAGTGAGCAGTACCTTGGAGTCATGACAGGACCACTGTACACTCCAGAGACGGAGCTCTTCAGTAGTTACGGTTTAGATAATGAAAATCCTGGTTTGAGCTGAGACTTTTGTCCTTTGTGTTTACCTCGTGATTGAGATGGGTCACTTGTTAACTTAGATATATGTATGGGCATATACCTGGGTAGTGGTTATCCGTTGATTTCATGATCCTTGTGGTTCCTCATGATTGAGATGGGTTAATTGATAACTTAGGTATATGTATGGGCATATATCTAGGTAGAGGTTATCTATTGAGATCTTCTATGTGGTTACCCTTGTTGGTTTTAGTGAGACCATGAGGGTCTCGGGGTCCCTAATGAGTATCGTTATACTCACCCCTACACGGGCTATGCCCGCAACTCATTCTGTTGGTTGTAGACGACGGGTAGTGCTGACGGAGGCCGAGTGTTCAAGGACTGGACGGTACCCGTAGGTGGACTACACGACGAGTCTGTATCCGGAGGTGGATATCACAGTGAAATGACACACGGAGGAGGTTGATGGGCGAGAGAGTTGAGGAGGCTATCTATACCTACCCTTCCGGTAGGATCCGTGGTGGATGATCCAGGAGCTGCGCTATCTGTACCTACCCTTCAGGTAGGATCTGGGGAGGACGACCTAGGAGATACGTCTTCTTCCAGCTATTTGTCTTTATCTGTTGTACTTTCTTTCAGTTGTAGCTGCACTTTTAGTTGGGTTTGTATTTTGGCCCATTTAATTTTCAGCACTTTATTTTGTACTTAGTGTTTTAATTCCTCTTGTACTCTATAGTGTTTGTTTACTTTTATAAAGGAAATTCCTTCCCAATTATCGGAATTTACTCCTTTGGTGCTAGTCGCCAGCCCCTGGACTATGGAAGGCGGGCTTGGGGTAGTCACGGCACGGGCCCCGAGGACGGGTCGTGAAAAAATGGTATTAGAGGAGTCAGTTATACCGCAGAACTTATAACTCTGATATTTTCTTTCTGTGAAGGAATAGTGTTAAGAGTACCGAGTGTGGTTTTCAGTTCAGGGAGTCCAGTGTTGGTGCGGGCGGCCGACGTATCCATACACCAGGACCCTGAAAACTAATTTCCGACTTTGTTCACGAAAACACCGATTGCGTGTGTGTTTCCAAAAGTTTTATTTGAATATCTGCTCAAACTAGGTTAGCCCACCAGGTATAAATCGTTTGACCGTGACACGTTGTTCCTTTCAGGATGCCTCCCTGTGGATGACCAGCTAGAGCCCCGAGAGTGGTTCGTACTGACAGCCCGCTGAGCGACGTGACCTCAGTACATGGTCCTTTTCCAGTTGAGGCACCAGCGGAGGCACCAGCGTTACTACTACCCGTTGGGCAACCGATGCCACCAGCCCCAGTAGCAGAGGGTGCATGTCGCTTGAGCGCGCTGCACGAGTTCCAGTGCCAGAGGCCACCTAGGTTCCAGGGAGGGACGGACCCACAGGTGGCTGAGGATTGGCTAGAGGCTGTGGTGAGAGTCTTCAGTCTAGTGGGGACGTCGGCATACTTCATGGTGATCCTTGCTGCCAGCCTTCTTCAGGAAGCAGCAGACAGATGGTGGAGTCTGATGCTCCAGATGCATGACGAGGCGACACTTCTTTGGGCAGACTTCGAGAGCCTGTTCTGGGCATAGTTTGTAACAGCCACCCTTCGAGCGGTGCGTATACAGGAGATAATTCATATGCGGTAGGGTAGTATGACAATGGTACAGTATTCAGCGAGGGTCACACACCTCTCGTGCTACTCCACAGATATGGTACGGGACCCGTTATTCAGGGCCCAAACCTTCAAGCAGGGGCTCAGGCGAGACATTAGAGCTTCTTTTGTTTCTCAAAGCATTCCGACGTAGACATGGGTGTGGGAGAGAGCCCTGTTAGTGGAGAGTTTCCTTGCTGAGCAGTCTCCAGCAGCAGGACCCACCACAAGCCAGCTTGCGGCAGAGACTTCTACAGTAGGCAGTAGACAGATGACACAGAGGTCCAAGAGGACCAGACCTACCGGTGGCCGACTACACGACTCAGGTTCAGTTGTGTGGGGAAACCACGGTGGAGTCAGAGCCAGGCGTGCCGAGAGTGGACAGTGTTACTCCTTCGGCGGGATTGGTCACATGGCACGTGACTGTCCAACCCGCTATGCAGACGACCAGCGGTTCAATGAAGTACCTCCCAGCCAGAGGCAGAGGTTCGATCAAGGCGAACTGCAAGGAGTAGGCGGCCATGGTAGAGGATCTGGTCGTGCAGCTGGAGATGGATGACGCTTCAGGATGTTTCCACCACCACCACCAGGAGGCCCACCCCGACCGTAGGAGACAGGAGGACATGGGAGAGCTCAGAATTAGGCAGCTGAGGCCTATGGTCATGGAGCTCCGGAAGCAGATGGACAGGAGCGGGACTAGCTTCCGACCTGGAGGCTATTGATCCTGTTGCTTCTAGTTTTGTTGATGTTTGTCTGTAGTTTCTTTGTGTCTTTATACTATGAGCTACAATAATGAAATGACACTTATCATTGTAATGTTTGCTTTCCTATCCTTTTTGTTTGGTTGATACTGAGTGGTCCCAATTAAGACTGTTGACATGACCCTCACTTTCGAGATTTCTACTGGAGGAGACCTAGTGACCTCACACTGATGCCGATAGTGTGACTCGACCCTTGGAGGCGAGAGTGACAGTTGGATATTATGGTAGTTACGTTGAGGCTTTACGAAGTCATCCATGGCATGAATTCATCATTCATGTCAGTATTGTTTGTATTAGGTAATGAATGTGGTTCATCCAGGGGATGAGACCAGATTTCTCTTATCGGCAATGAAGAAATCATAGCAGATCTTTTGAGACTAGAGAAGGTCCAGGTCATCCAAGAGCGGATGAGGATAGAACAGGGCCAACAAAAGCCTTATGCTGACAGGACTTGGAGGTCTCTAGAGTTCGAGGATGACGATCTCATCCTTAGACGGGTCTCACCTCGATGAGGTTTACGGAGATGTGGTCAGGGAGGCAAGTTATCTCCAAGGTTCAACGGACCTTTCTAGGTCCTCAGCTGGGTAGGAATGGTGGTTTACCGCTTGACCCATCCACCTCATTTGCACTATGTGCACGACGTTTTCCATGTATCTCAACTGAGGAGATACATGCTCGACCCTTCGCATATCATTGACCATGTGGAGCAGGACAATGGCGATGAGGTTACTTCCACGGAGGTTCTAGTGGGGATCAAGGGTCGACATGAGCGGATCCTACGAGGTCGATGGATTCCTTGGGTGCACATTCTCTGGCTGTACGGGAACCTCCGGGTGAGCACATGAGAGCGGAAGGCTCAGATGATTGATCTGTACCGCTTTTGTGACCCTAGTTTGTGTTGAAGCTTTACGGGGACGTAAAGTTCTGTGGTGGGAGTAATGTAAACACCCGGAAATTTCGATGAAATTTTTATCTTAATTTTCATTGGAATTTTACAAGAACGCAGTTTCGGACGGTGCCTGATTCCGAGGCCTGCTGTGCCTGGATCAATTTTCGAAGTTTGGCTTGGGTACGTTCAGTGAACGAATGAGCGGGAATTTCTAACTTTTGAACCGGTTCCCGGAATCGAATTCCTAGGGCACCGATGGAACCGCAGCGCCGGTAATTGCTTAGGAACTCCAGTTCTGTAGATGTGTTTACACGAGTGTTGATGATAAAAATTGTGGAAGATTATTTTATAATTAATCTAAAATTTTTATTGTTTTTACTCTAAGTGTTTAGTTCTTGATGGAAGCTGGGTAACCACCCCACCTCCCTTGGGAGGTTATGAGGGTGGTGGGGCCCACACGAACCCCACCCCTTCATATTCTCTAAAACCCCCCTCAACTCCCACTTTAATTTTGTTAACTAAAGTTATAACTTATGACATTAATGTAATAAGTTTAATGAGGTGAGTTGTGTGTGGTTAAATTGAATTTCAAACTCTTGAAATTCAAAAGGTTAGGTTGTGTTAATAAAATAAGACTTGGTCTTATTTTATTATTGTTAGATTTTTTCCACCATGAGAGGATTGGGAAGCGTGAAGTCTTCATCTTTTTCAACCTCGACAAAGAACGCGAAGAACAAGGTTCATCAACGAAGAACTTCTCCTCCGAAGAACACGGTTCTTCCGCGACGCCGTATCCACGACGCGACGTTCTTCTTCCGTGACGTCTCTTCTGCGACGGTTTTCCTCGATGAAATCGCCGTCAACGACTTCAAATCCTCACTTCGTGACGTCGACGTTCTTTTCCCGTGATGCCCGACATCCGAGATGCTCGTCTTCTGCGTCTCATTGACGAACACCGTTCCTGAACCAAAGTAGGGGTTTTATTTATTTATATGATTCATGAATACCAACTTGATGATCTTCATGGATTTAAACCATTTGTTATCGAATAACGTGAGGGGGTCGGACCAAACAAACATGTACGACCCTCCTCTATATTTTTCATGATGGTTCCTTTGTGGTTGGTACGGGAAGGGGTGGTGCCATCGCACCACGCGGTTTTCATGCGGAAGTATTTGTGTGGCGCTGTCGGGCCGCACCATGGAATGAAGTTTAAGAACGCGACGTCGTCGCGCCGCGTCGAAGAAACCCAATGAACCGCGGTTGGAGTTGGGCCGCGGCGAAGGGGCACAGCGCCATCGGGTCGCGCTGGAAAACTACAAAGACGACGCTAATCGTTTGATGTGCAGATTGATGGGTGACGACGAAGCAGACCGTTTTTGCGTTTGAATCCCTTCGCAGTGAAGGTGGGGTCCCGGGGGGGCCCTAAACGAAGAAGGCAGGAGAAACGGACCACTGGAGTGTGTCCGGTGGTCCGTGGAAGGCGGCGGCGGTGCGCCGCCGGAGGGTTGGCGGCCAGCGGAACCGCTGCTGGCCTCAATTAGTGGCGGGCGGGGGAGTCGCGCACCCCACTCCGCGATTCGACTCGGCCACGCTGGCAGAGTCACGGCCGGCCGGTCGGGCCAGACCGAACCAGACCGCACCGGACCGGGCCGGGTCGGGCCCGGCCCCGCCGGGCGGACACGGGTCGGATCGACCCGGTTCGGGCTGACCCAGGGGGGTCGGGTCGGGTCGACCCAGGCCCGGACCCCCCGATTTCGGACGAAATTCGGTCAACTGCCCATATCTTGGGCTACGAACCTCCGATTGACGCACCTTCAGTTGCGTAGAGATCCTCGGAACAAGTCGGTCGTTTTGGTATATTGCACACAATGTTTCGGAATACTTTGAGTTCGGCCGGGTTGGTTCGTACATGAAACCAACCGGGCCCTCGGAGCGGAAACGCTCATATCTTGAGCTCGGGACGTCCGAATGACGTGCCATCAACATTGTTGAATTCCTCTTAGTAAGATGGATATTTTGGCTTACTCCGCTTTTGGTTTGGATGTCGTCGAAGTGCGGTCGGGTTTGTTCGTTCACAAAACCATCCGGGCCCCTGGATCGAAAAAGCCAATAACTCACAGACCGAGCGTCCGATTGACGCGCCGTCTTTCTCATTGCTTTCCTCTTGTTGAGACGGAACTTTTGGAATACTTATCCTGAGTTTTGGTTGCTGTTGGATAGTGGCCGGGTAGGATTGTACCCGAAATCCAACCGGGCCCCTGGAATAGAAAAGATGATATCATTCAGACCAGACGTCTGTTTGACGAACCGTCAGCGGCGTTGGTGATCACGTTGAGAAACGGTCCCTATTAGTATACCCTATGAGTGTTCGGGGTATAGTTGAGTTACAACCGGAATGGTTCTCACACGAAACCAACCGGGCCCCTTGGACGAAAAGGATAATAACTCACAGACTGGGCGTCTGATTGACGCGCCGTCTGTTGCGTTGAGACCCATATGACGAGGCGGTCCTTTGTGATACTTCTTCATGGGACTTTGTGATACTTGGAGTATCGACCTATAGCTAGTGGAGCGTACCCTCCCAGAGATGAGCGTTCGGAGTACAGAGACCGTGTAGCTGGCTGAGACCTGACGACTACTTGACCGACTCAACTTGGAGTGAGTCGACTAGCCCAGTGGACAGAGCGCCCTGTATTTGGCGACAGACCCAGGGCGGATGGAGCGCCCGGTAGTTGGCCGCAGACCCGCTGTACTCGACAAGAGGAGTACCTCTATAGGCTATTAGGGGGAGCGCCCGGTATTTGGCGACAGACCCACAACGGGCGGAGTGCCCGGTAGTAGGCCGAAGAACCGCGGTACTCGACAGGAGGAGTATCTCAGTAGTCTTAGGTTAGTGAGCAGTACCTCAGAGTCGTGACAGGACCATTGTACACTCTAGAGACGGAGCTCTTCAGCAGTTACGGTTTCGATAATGAATATCCTTGTTTGATCTGAGACTTTTGACCTTTGTTTTTACCTCATGATTGAGATGGATCACTTGTAAACTTAGGTATATGTATGGGCATATACCTGGGTAGTGGTTATCCGTTGATTTCATGATCCTTGTGGTTCCTCATGATTGAGATGGGTTACTTGATAACTTAGGTATATGTATGGGCATATATCTAGGTAGAGGTTATCTGTTGAGAACTTATATGTGGTTATCCTTGTTTCTTTTAGTGAGACCTTGAGGGTCTCGGGGTCCCTACTGAGTATCGTTATAATAACCCATGCACGGGCTATGCCTGCACCTCATTGTTTTGGTTGTAGACGACGGGCAGTGCTGACGGAGGCCGAGTGTTCGAGGATTGGACGATACCTAGAGGTGGACTACATGACGAGTCAGTATCCGGAGGTGGACTTCACGGCAAAACGACAAACGGAGGAGGTTGACGGGCGAGAGCGTTGAGGAGGCTATCTGTACCTACCCTTCAGATAGGATCCATGGTGGATGATCCAGGAGCTGCGCTATCTGTACCTACCCTTCAGGTAGGATCCGAGGAGGATGAACCAGGAGCTTCTTCCTTCTTCCAGCTATTTGTCTTTATCCGTTGTACTTTCGTTCAGTTGTAGCTGCACTTTCAGCTGGGTTTGTATTCTGGCCCATTTACTTTTCATCACTTTATTTTGTACATAGTGTTTTACTTCCGCTTGTACTCTGTAGTGTTTGTTTACTTTTATAAAGGCAATTCCTTCCCAGTTATCGGAATTTATGCCTTTGGTGCTAGTCGCCAGCCCCTGGCCTATGGAAGGCGGGGTTGGGGTAGTCACGACATTGGCCCCGAGGACGGGTCGTGACACTATCGTATATATTTATATGCTGAATGTATATTATATATAAATCAAGTATAACATTATGTAATAATGTAAATTAGGATATAAGTAACAATATCAAGAACAACAAGTCTAAACACATACAATAAATGAATCAATTTCACCCAAAATGCTGCTTTGATTATTTCCATGATATCAGTATTTTTCCCTTTTGAGGTTATAAAATTTAGTATGAAATCTAAATTGATGAAAAGGTGGAATATGGGTGATATTATGTAGTATATACCACTAAATGTTCATTAGAAAATATTTTTATTAATATTTAATATTTAATAAATTACTCATTAATTGAATGTATCATTAATTCAATAATAATAAATGTTAAAATAATTTGTAATTAATTAATATAGTGAGTAATTTATTTTCCATATAAACATTCAAATAAATAATAAATCACAATATTCATATAAAAATTCATAGTAAAATACAATTCAACCCAAAAAAATATTATGTTGTATGATTTTAAAATTATTTACTAGATTTTTCTATACATTCATAATCACATGGTAGTGATGAATAATTATTTAATATAATTATTTAGTAAAAAAATTAAAAATACTTTAAAATAATAAAAAATTATTAATATAGAAAATAAACATTCAAAACTATTCATTACATATTGTTATCCTTATGAAAAATTTTTCAAAAAAAATGGAGAAACTGACATGTTGGAATTATTCTTTAAATAATATAATATTATTTTATTTTGAAATGATAAATGTTAATAAAATGGTATATATTATAATTTTTTATCTGAGTTCTTAAATTGAACACATTTATCAAAATATAGTCATGCTTATGAATGATTTACTATCCTTATAATATTGTTTTTTTCCCTATTTTCTCTTTATCTTTGTGATAAAATATTTTCCAAGGATACAATTCATTATCAACAAAAACGTTTTGATATTTACCAAAATTTGAAATTATGATTCCAAATATTGAATAAATTTTATCAAATAAAAATCAAATAATTTAATGTAATGATTGAGACTAAAAAATAGCCATGATCACAAGAACATGAATGTTAATGATAATTTCAATGACTAAAAAACCATAAACTATTGATATATGAAATATAACACCAATTCATCCTTAATTTAATAATAAATAAAAAATATATCATTTTTTAGATCATTTATCTATTGTTGAAAGAAGTATTCACTATTATAATAGAAATCATGAGAAAAAATTATAGGATTTTCTTCTAAACCATCAATTAAATTTCTTTGTTTGGTATCATATTAAATCATGGTTTGACCTCTATATCATCCCACAATTCATGAGATTAGTTTCCATGATATGTAATTAATATTCATAAAGAATAAACTAAAAATAGACCATAGATATACACATGGATAAAATCTAATCCACTTGTATATAGTAAAACAACAGTGATTGGAATATGATAATAAAAACCCCAAAATTAATATTACATCACATAAAGAAAAAACACATTTCACAGTAACATTTATATAATAAACCTGATTTTCATCCTCGACCATTCCATGAAAAAATAATTATATGTCATAATTTACCTCAGAAATCACAATACTAAATAATGATTAATCTTCAATGGATTTCTCATAACATTCATCTCAAAGTGCTTATAATTTAATGAAATTCTTCCAAATAATATATCATATAAAATCAATTCATATGGCTAATAATTACGAGTATGTCGATCAAGTAAAACATCTTCCCGAAAATCATTAATCACAATAAAATCCCAGCTTTTAAATACTCACCAGGGATGACTAGTCGTTTGACCTTATGATGAAGAATAATATTTTAAAACCAATATATATTCAATAAATCATAATAAAATAGCTTATAAAAAGAAATTAAAATCCAAATTTATGTTATCATTTCTTTGATACCATCCATAATAGCGACAAACCTATATAATTTGACCTCAGGTAAAAAATTATTATATTTTTTGATTTTATTCTCATAAAAGTGACCTAATTTCATCTATTCAGAACATAAAACATAGATAATATATTGTATCACATACATATATAAGGAACATTTAGGAATACTATAATTACTTATTATTTTCTGTACATGTATATAACATTATATTAGATGAATATTCCTTACATTTCACAAAAATATGTTTGAGGACCATAGAAGATTATTTCATTTTCATACATGGATCTCCCACTTCTAATATATTTAATTATCTTTATCATATCCAATAAATATCATCCCCTTTAGTACTATAACATAAATACTTTCAATTTAACATGGATAATGGAGACATCAGAATGGCGAAGATCAGATGCTCATTAAGGGTAAAAAATCGATATATGTATCTTAACATAACCATAATGATATAAGAATATGAGAAAAAGTGTATAAAATTATACCCTTCATTTAAAAGATCATAATCTTAAGGGATGTTAAATTTAATAAAAATTAATAAAAATTGATTCATAATCTAATAAAATTTATAATCCATGGATTTATAACATAAAAATTAGACATGGAATTTTGTTATAAACATTAACATGAAATTTCATTCCCAATAATTCATGATTTCTTTCAAATAAATAACATGGAACTTCATGGGATCTTCCCGTACTATTCGAGACACACAACAATCCCCAATCGTAGTCATTTTCTTGTAAGGGGTTGGGATCCCCCATCTTTATATACTGGATTGGTATTCCTCATCTTACCATAGTGGATGAAGCCTGTATAATTTTTCCCCATTAGTATCCCATGAGATATGACTCTTTATCCAATTAATTGTAGAGTTATATTTGTTCCACATATCATGTAATGAATGCCATAAATTTATTTTTTCCATAGGAAAAAAACCATTCATCATATTAGAACCCATAAAAAGGAAATGGGTTTCATTAACATCATTCCATCACAACATGAGTACATATTTGACTGGCATGTATGGATTGCTCAATGGCTTGGTGGAACTGGTTTTAGTGCGGCTTCTAGTTAGCTTTTGATCGTTTGGTTCTGTCTCCTCTCTACTGCACCTGGTCTTCTGGTTAGCTCTGTTTTTGACTACATCACATGAGGTTTTGTTTTCCAAATTGTTTTTTGGTGGATTTGAGAGAATTTAATACTTCCTTGTTGGATTTGGCAGGATTTTCGGCATCTTGTAGTTTGGCATTGGGTGGGTGACCTCGAAAGAGGGATGGGTGTGATGACACTCATCATAAGCCATTTGTCTGTTTGGTTGGATGGGCACTTTGTCGGATCTTCTACACTGTGTTTCTGTCTAGTTTTGTCTTGCATCAGGTTGATAGTGCTATGTTTTTTCTAATGCATTGTGGGGTGGGTGGCTCCAAAGAGATATAGGTGTGTTGTCACCTATCATCCCATCTTCCATCTACATCTCGGTGTGGGTTGGGAGTGTGCATAGCTGGGTTTTGTTGCCAGCATGACACAACTTCTTGGCATGGGTTCGAGACATTTCCTTCAATGGATCTCATATTGTATGTTCTGACAGGGGGTGATGAGGTTCTTTTTGATGCTTGTTTATTATGTGTGCTTCCTTTTTGTCTTCAATGCATTATGTAAGCCTTCGGGCTCTCCTTTATAGTCATATGTTCCCTTATCATGTAATTTTTTGCATCTTATCGCAGTCCATTTAAGAGGTTGATTTTTTTTAGTTTATTAAAGAGGGATTTCCCCTCAAACTTTTATAATAAAATAAATATCATTCATCAATAATTATTAAAAAAACAAAAATGAATTGATATATTTTCATTGAAGAATATCCAAGTAATTAATAAATAAAATCGATTAATTTTATCATTAATGGAAAATAATTTTTAGATATCACCAAAAAATTACACATGGGAGAATTATCTTTTCTTATATGAAAACAATTACATTGGTTACAATATAGTGCATTTTTAATGTATAGAGAAACATCCCCAGATATCTGAAAATTGGCGTCATATATCAATTACAATAGAATGATTTCAAGGAATCATTCCATGAAGGAATGATTAGTTTATTAATCATGGTGAACGAGATACATAAATGAGTATTTTTGGTCAGAGTAGAGTAATCAAGTGGGGGTGAATTGAGTATCTATAAAAAATTATTCTTAAAAAGTATTCCTAAAAAAGAGTTCCCCAATAAACATAAATACAAACCTATAAATCATGGTTATATGGTTATGAATGTTTGACTCTTTAAATAACTTCTTATAAGATTTACTAATTCTTAGTAATCTTAATGTTAGTTATTAATATGACATTTGAAGTAATTCTAATAAGGAAAAACAATTATAACTTCATTCCATGATTAACTATCAATGTAAATTTAGTGATTTTTTATTTAAATAGTAAAAGAAAGAAAAAAAAAGTAAGCTGCATAGAAGATATAAAAAAAGTTGTTCATTATCAAGCGAAGACATAATCCACTCCACTCTGTGATCACCTGCCACCAAGAAGTTTGTATAAATAAACTTCATCCACACCCTGGATCAGGGTCAACAGCAGTACACAAAACTATCCAGGTCTCATGACCTATTCCATATTTCTTTATGTGTATTAACTAATGGTTCACACACAACCTATTCTACATGTATCTATGGGAATACACAAGTATAAAATTATGTAAGTGAAAAGATATCATGTATCCTTCACTTCGATGAAGGAGACAACACACGTTTAATACAGACACACACACTGCTTGAATGATTAGAAAAATAATACACAATAGATTAGGGATGATGAGAAAATATTATTAGTTCTCTTAGTGTAAGTCTATAGATCTATGTACATTTGGGATGAAGCATATGTATAAATCGATTCCCCTCGTGGAAAAAAGAGTATCGTAAGTCAGATAGATATGGCTCATGTACTTTGTGGAGTTCATAGTGAAAACAATTTCTCGAATATATGATTATAGTATGCTTCATGACTTCTTCAGTCATTTCGAGTTTCTTGTATGCTCATGGTTATTTGTTATCGTGCACACACTTGTTTATATGTTTTCACTTTTGTCACCACAGTCACCACGATATCTCTTTTTTTGCTGCCCACATTGTTTTTTTATTCTTGGATTGAATGTGTTGGAGCTGACATGATGCAGGTATTCTGCACCACAAAAATTTGATGTGACATGTCTAATAAAAAACATTAATTATGTCAGTGCTTTTAAAAGCATCAAATATGGCCATTAAAAAGACGACAAAACAGATTAAGAAACAGGGTCATAGTTTGCCTGTAAATGGTGACTCCTAGAAATAATGTCTCTATGAAACCTATTCTCTTCCCTATGGTGTAACCCTTTCTTCTTTTACCGGTGATATAACTAGAATGGCAGAGTTTTGTATAGATCATGAACCAGTAGCACATATGCAGTGTTAGGATCACGATGTCTAGTCACAGTGTCTGGATGGTCATGGTGTTTGGATTAACACTAGGTCTGGATGGTGACGGTGTCTGTCTGGTTACGGTGTCTTGATGGTCAAAGTTTCTTGATTGTTACGGTATATGTATGGTCACGATTTCTTGATGGTTACAGTGTCTGGATGGTCATGGTGTTTGGATGGTTACCGTGTCTGGATTTTCATGGTGTATGGATTGTCTCGGTGTCTGGATGGTGACTGTCTCAAGAGGGTCATTGTGTTTGGATGGTCACAGGGCCTAGAGGGTTACAGTTTCGGGATGGTCATAGTGTTTTAATGGTTGAGGTGTCTTGATAGTCATGGTGTCTGGATGGTTATTCTTTTTGGATCATTTTCTAGAAAAACACAACTGGTGGAAAACTCACAGTTTCTCAGACATATTAATATATCTGTATACAGACATAAACAATGATATTCATATAATTAATTATACAAAATCATTCATAAGATATTTTCATTAGAAACAAAATAGTTTACAATAATTATAAATGGAATAAAGAAACTAATCATATGTACATATGATTATAGGTATATTAAATTGGATTAATAGGATTTATTGAAATTAGACGATTTTTTGTCATTAAAACATGATTAATACATGAGGAGCCAAACAATCTCCACATTTTAGATGATAAAAAATCATGTGATTTAGTGATTTATTCTTAAGTAATGTGTCTTATATTTAATGTGCATTTAGTGTGTAGATAGAATAAATATTTCACCTACCTCTGGGATTATCAAAAAAAATAAATAAGAAGTAGACAATGAATGTGCACAATGCATCAGATTGATAAAAGCAGTTATTACAAATAGTAAATAATATGAATAAATAACACATCCTTATCAAAATATATTAGTCAATGTTATTCATCACAGGCTTGTCTTGTCTTTTCCTATGGCAGAAGCAGCAGATGAAGAATTCATTGGACTAGAGGTTGAAGTGGAAGAAGAGAGTGAACTATTGGATACAGCTGGTTAAGAGAGTCCTTCATAAATATAAGATGGAAAAGGTAGGTGTAGTAGTAGACCAAGGAAACTAGTGATCAGTGATTATAGGCCTGATCTAACTCCAATCATGTGAGACATAAAATGATTTGGAGGCAAGACTAGAGGATGAAAGGGTAGGATAATAAGATATCAGGGGTGAAGCTTCATGAGAGATAGTGGAAATACTCTAAACATGAAAAAAATGCCGCAAATGTTTGATGATGTTAGCAAAGATCTCACCACTATACTACATAGATTTTTCAATGTCTTCCTTGTTCTCCATAAACATATCCACTAAAGGAGTGAAATCTTTGAGTTTTTGTACATGAGATTTGAAAGCATGATTAACAAGATGAATACACATATTGACTATAAGGTACATGAATGTTTTTGTCATGTCATTATTAGAGAAGATAGGATTAATGTGGAAGTCGACCTTTTTAGAATTTTTTTGTTGAGCATCATTGGCAAATTTGGAATTAATTCTCTCCAAATCAAGAACACTGTCACTGTTCTTGATAACCTCAGATAGAGATCCCTTTGAAAATCCACTAACCACATATTGACATTCTTCTTTGACAATTGATCAAAGTTGATCACTATCTAAATAAGATTAAGATGATTTCCAAGAAGTATAAGAAGAAATTATAGTCGAGTTTTGGGATTTGAGTTGATTTAGAAATTTCTAGAGACTACACATATACTCATCAGTTAACTTGTTGAGTCCAATGAGTAGATCACCCATCTCTTTAAAAATATTCATGTTACCTTCAGCTACCATTTAACTTATTGAATATAGACGAGGTTGAATCGATGAGGCAACTTCATGTGGGGTCTGACTAAGAACCTCAACCGGATGAGTAATATGTTCTGGTCTGGAGTTTACCACTCACTAAATTTCATCAACCATACCTCTTAAGTTTTTACTTCATCACTGGGGAATTTATTCTCAACTCTAAATTCATGAATCTCATGAAGAATCTTGGGTTAAATTTTCTATATAACTTTTTCCATCAATATTGAAGGATCTATATTACTCACATTGGTTACAGGAGTCGGTTGGGTATTCATGGGTTTCTCAAAATCAAGAAATATTGTAACTCTAAATTATTTGACACAATCCATATTCACCATGTTAGGAGATTCCTATCAGGGTTCATGAATAGAAGGTGATACATTCTATGGTTCCTTGGTAGAGATAGATTTTGTTGGAGATCCTATTTTCAAATGAAACATAGTAGACATATCAATTCCATTAACTAAGACTTCATGGGAATCAGTCAAATCAAAATAAATAAGTTATTTATAATATGTATCAACTGAGGATGGATTAATCAGATTAGGGATATCAAGATATTGAATATTGTGTGGTTTCTCACCCTTAGTAGGTGAATCTTTCTCAGGAATGAGAGGTTTAGATCATTGATAAATTTCATTATTTCATCCATTATTTCCTCAGCCATTTTCATTATAGCCACCTGATTGGTTTTCTCTATTATTTCTTCATCAGAAGGAATAATATTGGAAACAACTTCTTCCTCAGGGATTTTCTCAAGGTTTTTATCTATCACAATAGGAATATATTATTCTATATCTAATTCTATAGTATTCATTACAATTACATTAGAAACAGATTCTTCTTTTGAATAATGTTGTTCTTCTAGCGCAAAATTTTTTTTAGGAACAGTCACTTCCTTTTCAAATAAGACTAAAAGATATTATTCATTATCTTCATCAACTAGAAATGTATCTCTCAGAGGTACAACCACCTCTTCTTCTTCTTCCATGTCAGAATATTCAGCATGTTAATCTGGTTCCTATCCTAGATTAAAAATATCTTTAGGTATTTAAGGGTGTTCCATTAGATTAAAAATTTCATAAATCCCATCATTATATTTCATCCATGATTTCCTCTATGAATTCCGATTGATTTTAATTCTATTTACTTTATATTTTGAATGACAGAACTCTTAATCCATAATTTATTCTTCATCTAGTCCAACCAATCCCTTTGCATGGAGCATTGCAGAGATAATCCTTGAATAATATAGGGAGGTTGATTTGGAGGTTGTTTTGATCAACTCACTCATATGCTGAATAACATACTTGTATAAGTTGTTATTAGGTCTCTTTGTCAAGATATATATTAAGAATACATCATGAAACTTGTCTGTTGAAAAATCAACTTTTCTAGTTCTAATAAAATTATCTACAAACATAAACAAGAGTATAGATTCACCATTTTTTCTGGCAGCTATGGCTCTCCTCTTAGTTACATTTCTAGTTAAAAGTATCAAATAATCTTCCAAAATAAAGAACTCAATAGGTGGTGGAGGACCTCTCTGGTAGTCCTCAAAAATACCATCATGAGGTATCCTAATGAATGCATCCCATAACCTCTGTGAAAAGATACAAATATGACTGTTGATCCAACATTTCACAAAAAAACCATATTATGAATCAAAAGGTAATCGAACATATAGGTAAAACTGGTAAACTAGCTTATGATGAATAGGTATATCCTCTTTAGTAAACCAATGAATCCATCATTGCTCTGTTAGCACATTCAACACCATAGACATACATGATAGAATCCACTTAGGGTATAACTTCTTTTCAGGAACCACTACTTCGTTTACTAGGTTCAGATTCAGAGGGCCATAGAGTGTTATCTTTAGCATTATTTTCAACATCTCCATTGAACTGCACATCTCAGTAGTTGAAAAAGATGGGTATTGCATCCATGGAATTCACCAAATATTCGAGAGAGAGAGAGAGAGAAAGAAGGGTTGAAAGATGGGTTACAGTTTGAAATAAGAGAGATCGAGTGATGAACGAGTAAAACATTTTCTATTTTATCATTTAGGGATACAAGGTGTCAATGGATAAAAAGATTTGGAAATTAAAAATACAATGAATTATTTCTATAAAAGTTATAATTTCTAAACGAAACAATAATTTATCATTACGGTGAGACTGTAAGATGTCTTCTTGGGGAGACCGTAATAGTAATTCATGGTGAGATAGTAACAAGCATACACAGTGATACCATAACCATGTTATTTCTAAACTATGTGACAGTATTGTTTGAGATAGTATGTGACAGATGGTAACCAAGAAATAATAACTATGAAAATTTAAATATGAAATATAACGTCTTGAGATAGTAAAATTATAGAACCGTTAGAGTTAAACAAAAATCTCTAGATAGTGACTTCAAAAACCGTAAATTGTGAAATAGTATACTTACTACTAAATATATATCATTCCCAATTCATTTATGATGTAATATATTCTATCATAATTTAGTGGATTGGGGGAATATATTACAAAGCTGATATTCATTTCTAATTAATTTCATTGTGATGTCACCTTTCTAATAATGATCTCTCATAAAGTGACGTCTTATATCAATATGTTTTTCCATACAATGTGAAAAAATATTTTTTGAGATTTTAATAACACATATATTGTCCCAATTTATAAGTTCATTCATGAACTGAGATGCATAATATAGTAATGCATGTTTCATACACAAAATATGGGCACAATAATCACCAGCAACTATTTATTCAGCTTCGGCTGTAGATAGTGCAACAAAGTATTGTTTTATACTACACCATTATACTATTGAATTAACTAAAAAGTGACATGTTCCAGTGGTGTTTTTTCATTCTAACTTAAAACCACTGATTTTGGCATTATAATAAATCACAAACTCAAATGATTGTCCTCTGGGATAGAACAGTTCCATATTGGGAGTATGGTTGAGGTATTTTAAAATTATCTTAACAACATTATAATGTGATACCTTAGAATTTTATTGAAACCGAGCACAAATGGACACTCTAAACATAATTTCAAGTAAACAAGTAGTTATGTAGAGTATGCTTGCAATCATTCCTATGTACGTTGTTTGATCAATATATTTTCCATCTTCATCAAGATCCAACATACAACTAGTACTCGTTGGAGTGTCAATAATTTTAGTGATATCCAATCCAAAATGATTTAGAATAACTTTTTTATATTTACATTGATTTATAATAAAACTATAATTATTTTTAAATATTTTAAATCAAAGAAAGAATTTGAGTTCACCCATTAGAATCATTTCAAAATCATTTTGCATTATTTTAGAAAACTCTATACATAGAGAATTTTTTGAAGATCCAAAGATTATTTCATCAATATAAATTTTAAGTACTAAAATTTCATTGGAAATTCATTTTATAAAATGGTTTTGATATGTTACTACTTTTATATATCCTTTGGAAATTAAAAAAGTACATAATATATGATAAAATAATATTGGTGCCTGTATTAAACCATATAATGCATTTGATAATTTAAAAATAAGGTTTTTCAAATGAGGGTTTGTAAAACCTGGGGGTTTCTCATAAAAGATATCCTCAGCTATATAACTATTTAGAAATTAACTTTTGAAATCCATTGGATATAGTTTGAAATTTTGATGTGCAGCATAAGAAAGAATTATTTTGAAGGCTTCAATTCTAGTTATTACTACAAAGACCACTTCCTAGTCAATTCCTTCATCTGGACTATAACCTCGTACAACTAATCTAGAATAGTTTTTTATGATATTACGAGCTTTATATACGTTATTTCTAATAACCTATATAGTTCCTATGATGAATGTGTCCTTAGGACATTCAACAGGTTTATAACCTGTACTTATTTCAAATAGATTATTTTCTTCTTTCATATCCATCACCGAAAATTCATCATTCGTATAATCATTAATATTTTTAGGTTCATGTTGTGACAAGAATAATTGATGTTCAACGAGATTTCTAAGACAATCCCTCACTTGGGTTTCTTTTCCTAAGTCTCCTACAACATCATCTAAAAAATAGTTCTTCTGAAATCTATAAAACTATAGAAAAAGAAGGACTGGTGATTTCAGGATCTTCAACATGAATTGGTTCATTGTTACTAGAATCTAAAGAATTTCCAAAACGTGAAGTTTTCACAGATTCCATTATATGATGGTTAGAAGATTTTTGAATTAATTTCCTGATATGATACATCATCCTCTTGGTTTTCTGGAGTTGTCATAGGTTCATGTGGATCTGTTTCACGAAATTTGACATGGATATATTCTTTCACTAATTAGTTCATTTATTAAAAAATCTATAGGCTTTTCTAGCTATTTATTTTCCTATGAATATCCCCTCATCAATCTTGAATGAAATTTTTTAAAGATTTACCTTAGTATTAAGGAAATAGTCCTAGTAAGAAAATACTTGTATGTAAATAAGTTTGGGTTTTTTGCTGTTCCAAAACTCATATGGAGTACTTTTTAGGATAGGTCGAATCAATACTTTATTGATTATGTTGAATTTTGTATTTACTACTTCTACACAAATGTAAATAGGTAAGTTATATTCACTACGAATAGTTCAAGCAATCTCTTATAGGGGTCTATTACTTCATTATATAACTCCATTCTGCTAAGGAGTTCTAGGGGAATAGAAATTATGACTAACACTATGTTTTGAAAAAAAGGATTCAAAATCATTATTTTCAAATTCACGACTATGATCACTTCTTGCGGATTTAATTTTTGGCCCACTAATATTTTCTACATTTTGGAATATTTTGTAAAATTGGAGAAGGATTTAGGTTTTGTGCCAAAATGAAAGTTCAAGTATGTCTAGAAACATAATTTACAAGAAAATTAACAAAGTGCTTGCCATTTATACTAGAAACTCTATATGGTCAAAAAAAAATATGTTAACCAATTGGAGAGTATTAGTATTTGACACATAATTATTTGGTTTGAAGTAAATTTTGTGTTTATTTTCATTTTGACAAGGATTACACACATTATTAGATTGAAACTCATGTTTGGGTAGGACATTAACTATGATTTTTCAAGTAAAAGTTCTATGGGAGTGAGTGTTACAGTGTCCCAGTATCTTATACCACAACCGAAAATCCTTTTAAAACACACTTAAACATCAATTATTTTGAGAAGCTAAAGAATTTATTTTAGTAGAATATAAAATATCATTCCATAATTTAGAAAACACTTATTCATTTTTTGAATTAAAAACATTACAAATATCATTTTTAAATATGACATGAATTCTATAATCACATATTTGTGAAATACTATGAAAATTATATTTAATTCCATCATCAAAAAGTGCTTTTGAAATGAAACCAACATTAGAGTTACCAATTTTCCAAGTCCAAAAATCTTTCTTTTGGAATTTTCATCGAAGGTGACATGTCCTCGATCAATTTTCATTATGTTCTTGAAGCGTGAATTGTCTCTTGTCCTGTGTCTCGTAAACCCACTGTCCATGTACCATAAAATTTTTCTGGAACTCTTTATGCATTATTCCTACAAAATATTTAAACAAAAATAGATATTTTATCCCACACTTGTTTGGGTCATGTATTATTAGTGATAAGTTCCTTAATAACCCTTATCTTCCACATAGGTTTCCTATATGCATTATTCCTATATGCATTAATGTAATACCAGATTTTTTTATGTTATTTATTAATATACCTAATATCTAATATAATGTCTACATTATATCGTATTATATTAAATAAATATATTTTAACATCACATTATTATTGGTTAAACCTATGACTTGCTTAAATTGTAAGATATCGGGGAAGGATCCACTTATGTATAAAAAACTACTGAAGATGGGTTATCTTGGGTATAACATAAGGTATAAAGGAAGTTATCTACTTCATGTACAACAAGATACTTGGTGTTGTGTGCATTAACAATAATATCATATGTTTAATTTATTTAAAATAGTAAATATATATTATATTCCCCAGATATTATATTTTTTTACATTTGGTGTTTCATGTCATACAAGATATTTAATACAATGTTGGAATTTATAATTTTGAGGAGTCACATTTTAACCACTTAAATTGAATTTTACCCTATAAAATCTTTCACACATTATTTCCATGTTACAACATGGATTTAATTTGTTCTAATAAAAAACTAGAATTTAATTAAGTTGTATAATCAGTATATTGAAGCCAATGTAAAATCATATCTTCATTGAAATTTTCAGCTTTGGTTCCTATCTTAAAGAGAAGGGGCCCAAGAATTCCAGTGGTACCTCAGGGCATCTACAATATCATCTATTTTATCCTTAAAAATACAATTTGTGCAATAAGGATTAAAATTATGAGGATTTTCAGAAGTATTAAAAAAGTTGTAATTTTCTATATGTTGGTTTTGAACATCTACAAGGACTTCCTTTTAAAAAACAGTCTAATCAAGTTATCCCTGATGGTTCAAAAATTATATTTGATTCTTCCAATCATATAAAAACCTAATTTTTGATACATATATGATTCTCATAGATCACCATATTTTGAAGATACCAAATGTTTTTTATTTGCATATATGGATTACATAAAGTGAAGAATTAAATAATTACCTTGTATTACCTATTTTGTCAATAATATTGGGAACACTGAGAATATATATTTTTTTGTATAATAACCATTATCCTTGGAAATAATGTGTAATTAAAAGGATGTGAAACTGCTTGTAAAATTTCTTGTAGGTATTCAGGATGTTGACAAATGTTCTAAAATCATTTGACTACTATTTCAAAAAAAAAATTGAAATAAAATCCTCTTGATGAAAGAAAAGATTTTTTTGTGGTTTTTCTCCTTACTTTATTAGGTTGTTCATTAATATAAGTAAAAAAGTTAATGGAATGATTTTGTTTCTATGAATATACGTAATAAATTTATTTAAACCGAAATTCCAATTTTCCAATGTTGTCTAAGGATCTCCTTTTGATACCAACTATTATGACCCAACCACAGATATCACTAAGTTGGTGTCAGGTATTAATTACATTGGAATGATTATAAGGAATAAATCTTTTTAGGATAAAGAAATTTAGTTGTATTGTTGAACCATATTTATAATTGATTATTGTATTAAAGTTTATACACTAAGTAGAAAATAATTTTTGCTTTCTTTATAAATACATATCATCTGGAATTACTCTATTCAATTTAGTAAATTACATTATATATTTCAATGTATGATACTCATATAGAATGAAACATAACAAGGGTGAGCTCAAATCCTCGTTAAGGGAAAAGTGTAGTGAATGAAATAATGAATCATTGATAATCATCTAAATGAAAAATAACTAACTGAGTACAAATTCCCTATAGCAATAATCTAATTTGAATATTATAAAAAATTTATCATTGTAATAAGGGGAAAACGTCATTATAAAAACTAGATAAGGAAAAATAAATTTTCATATGTAAGAACCTAAAATGAATTCCATTTAATCAATGAAATGAAATGAAATGTACACATAGATCTCTTGATGATAAATATCAAGGATAAAGAATAATTGAAACTAAATGTGGGGAAATTCTTAATTATTGGATGTAATATTTTATAACACAATGATACCTATACTTTCACGAGAATTTTTTTTTCATAATATAAGAAAATAATTGATCGCCTGAGACTATGGATGCATCACGTGACATTAATTAACGAGTCCCTTACCTGTAGAGCACGCATTAACCAGTCTCTACCCCATAGGTCTTTCATTAAATGGTCACCAACCTGTAATGTGAAATTCCAAAAAATTTAAATAATAAAAGTTCCTTATAAAATATTTGTAATGAATAATGGGTAATGGTTTCTCAGTATTTCTTGAAATAATTAACCAGCATTCAATATAAAAACTGTATAAAAAATGGTATGTGGTTTAGTCAATAATCATATCTATGGAAAATTGATATGGATATTACAGATAATTTCAATGTCAAATGATTATAAGATATTGAATATTTCAAGAGAATAAAAAGGAATTATCGAAGTGAATTTGAATATTATCATTGTCTAAATCAATCACAAACCATATATAGGATGATTAAAAACGGTATCAATACAAATAAAATTAGCTTTAATAAAATAATAGGTTGTCTTTGTTAATGAAATAAAATAATAACATTTAAAAATATTCTGGATAAAATTATCATTTTATTTTGAAAAAAAATTGAAAATATTTTTCATTTAAAATCCCTTTAAAAACAATATCTTTAAAAATAATCCATATAAACTATAAAAGAAGGATTCCAATAAATTATTTCAGATAAATACATACATGTCATTTTATGTAAAAAGAATATTCCTTTTTACTGTAAAAAGTAATGGAAACAACATTATTCAAAAAGTGTCATGAGGATTAAATTGAATACATTGTTAGGAGAAAAAAAGGAAAAAAATAAATTTACCAAATAATTTTAAATACAATTTATAAAAAACATTATTAAAACATTGTTTTTAGAATGAAATTGTTTATCCAATTAAAGATAGATATAATGACATGATTTTTGAAAACATTATAAATAACATCTTAGAACCAAATAATAGAAAAATGGTATAGAAAATTAAAAATGGTCAACAAAAAATAATGAAGAATGAAATTGTTTATTGAAAAATGGATATATAATTTCTTCAAATAGAAATTCCATTGAAAGATCATTAGGATTATTCTTGATGAAAATAATTTTTAAACATTCCAAAGTTTCCCATACAACTTTGAAACATTCTAAATCATAACCTCGTTAAGGAATAAAATTGAATGAAATTAATAATATCAAGAGAGTAATGAGATTAATGATATATCATGACAAAATTAAGTACATACACTGTATAAAAGAAACTCATTTCATAACAACAATTAAGACACAATGGATTGTAAATTAAAAATAAAATCCCTTACATAGTGATTCTTATTAAAAAATTGTCATTCAACATCCTGTATAATAAAAATATGTTAATATTTTACTTTATATAAAAAAAATTAGGTCGCTAATTAATTTTATGTCAATTTTTATTATTTTCTACAAAACATCTTAAACAACTATTTTTATATCAGTTGTTTTGTCTAAATTAAAGTTATGGGTCAAAAATCGCTTTAGTAGGTCATCTCTGACATTATGAGTAATTATAGATAAAAGAATAATATTCATGATATAATTTATATATTTTATATCAATTATTATCTTAATATAATTATTTATATATTGTTATTGAAAATGATCCAATATAGAATTCATGGAGATGGAATGTCGTATATATTCATGAGTGATGTTCCCATTTTTTAATAATTCCTGTTGAAATATGTTAAATAAAAAAATACCATAATTATCATTAGATATAAAATAAGTTGTTATTTTACAATTTATACACACATATATATATAATTCAATGATGTTAAAGGATCAAAAATAAAGTTTAGTTGGTGGCAGTCCACACATCTACAAACTACGTTATATATTTTAATGTGTTTGAATGGGTATGAAAAACAATTATATATATTATATATCCTGAAATATATTTATGTAATGAATATCATATAAATTATTATTAGGTAACATATGTTTAATTATAAATATAATTTTTTTATTCCATGTATCGTGAGAATGAATCCGAGGGCGATAATCCACACATCCTCAAATGAGGTTATCATATTTATGTAAATTAGAATGTATTAACTGAATGTATTATAAATTGTTTAAAAAATTATAAATACATAATAAAAACCATATATAACTTTATAAATATTGTTTTATCGTAATGTAAATGCATGTTATTTATAAATGGAAAAGCGAACAATCATCGTTTTGTTAGAGGGTAGTTTTCCATACATTGATATAATATTTTCATTACCCATTAGAAGGAGGTTTGTGTATGTGTAGGTTGAAATAAAAATAATAATTGTATAACGATAACTATAATGTTTTTATGTAATAATAAAATAATATGTGTATAGGGGTTGAATAATGGAAATAAAACTACAAAGCCTTAGAGAAGACGTTACCTCTTAATCATTTAACTGCTTTTGGTTTGAACCAAAAACTTCATTTGACTGTATTCATCTCAAGGGGATGAATTTTGGGTGAGTTTATAGATTCTAAATTACTAAATGAGAAGATTATTGATGACCAATGTGGATTTATATGTGTGAGGAAGGGGTAGAGGTGCAGGCATTTTGTATTGAAGGAAAGGTACTCACTTATAATTTTTGCAAATAGGTCAGGTGTACACACGTTTATACTTTAACAAAGTCATAAAAACCCAAACAAACTCAAGAATAGAAGGTTAATTGATGAATTATGGTCAAAATATTGGCGTTGTACTTGTTTCTAAGTCATTTTCCCACCTAAATATATGGTTTAGTCTATTTGTTGCCTAATTACACCTTCATTGCTATAATTAATTTTAATCACCATCACTAATAATTTAGTACAAAAAATAATGTTAAATTTACTAGAAACAAAATATAATCCTGAATAGAGTTTTCTATACTATTTTTTAAAATTAAAATCACATAATCATATAAATTATCATTACTGCATATCGTGTAGATAGATGGTTTAAAATGTTTCATTAAAAAATGTTCAAAAGATTGCTTCGTTTTTATATTCAATTTCAATGTGACATTTGTTATAATAAAATAAATTTTATTAATAGATATATTTTACCTCTAATTTACTTTCTAATTTAAATAAATTAAAAAATAATTTAACATTAATAAATATTTAAATTAGAATGTTGTTTTCAACTAAAATGCAATATTTTTCACTATTCATCAATAAATAAAGTTTCTCAAAAAATTTCAAACATTAAACCTATAATAATTTTGAAATTTCAAAATCCTAAAAATTTTATTTTATCTTATTAAACATATTATTTCTTCAGAATTTCAATTTAAATTTTGTTTTCAATTAAAAAGAATAAAATTTTTCTTTATAAAAAAATTGGTTTTTATGTGTGAAATAAATATTATTCTTATATTATGCGTATAAAACCTAATAAATAAATATGAAAAATATTTTATTAAATATATAAACTATTTCTTTAATTATTTTAATTCAATTATTTCAATTAGTTATATTTATTAAGGTAAAACTCTTTTGAAAGCATAAAATGAGTAGTTTTTTTTATATCCAATTATCTATTATTTACATGTCTCATTATTTGTTAACCATCGAATTAATTTTATATTCATGTATACAATATTTTTAGAGGTTTTTTTTCTATTTAAAATAAACTATCTTGACATCTAGTTTATATCATATTTTATTAAATAATAATTTTTTAAAAATACATTATTATTTTGTGAAACTCGTTCTTGCATATATAAAAAATCCATCATGGAAGGTCTCTCTTTTGTGTGACACATGATATCATGGATGGTATCTATTGCATATAACATTAGCTATTGAGTAATATATCTCTTAAAAGTAACAAAAGATAACTTAGTGTTTTGTAAATTACATGAAATATCATGTTTTGAGTTTATTTAAAATATTAAATATACAGTATTGTCTTCGGATATTATATTCCCTTACTCGTTTGGTGTTTTTTGTTATATACACTATTAAAAACACAGTTGTCCTTTATAATTTCAGGGTGTTATAAAAAGGGAAAAATATTTGTTGATAACAACTATGTATGATTATAAGGTATCCCTCTAGTCATCAATGAAATATGAGAGGGGAGAAATCAGTTCATGTTGTATAGGAAAATTGATTATTTATTTTTTATTATTTTCAGGAAAAGTCAATAAGTATGTCTTTCAAAAATGTCAAAATGAAATATCTCAATACATTTAGTAAAAATATATACATGTTTAAAAGTGAGTTTAATTTTTACTATATAAATACAAAAAATGATTTTTTTATGAAACATGGACATTTAAGATATATATTCCACATGAGATACTTATGTATAAAGGATTCCAAATAACATTGATATTTGGAAAAAAATCGTTACTATTTTATAATAAATAGAATCATATATACCATAAATGAAATAATATTATATGTAAATTAAAATATCAAAATTCTCATAAATATTAAATAAATTCTTGTGTATTATATAGGCCACAAAAAAAACATGTGGTGTATAAGGCATGTGTCTCGCATAAATAAATGTGAGACAAACATCCGTTACCTTATGTCTTGACTATCATAGTTCTTTAAATAAAATCACATATAATAAATATATGTTTATTATAAGTCTATTATTGAACAACATTAATATATCAAATTCCAAATATGATTTTATTTTGACATTATTTTACACATTTATTAAGAATTCCATGTTAATTTTACACTTCGGATAATATCCACTTAGTTCTTGGAATGTGTTTTGATTTATTTATTCTTGTTTATCATTCTAATATCATTATTAAATTATGTATAGAATAATAAAAATTATATATATAATATATATTCATCAAATATTTGTTTATAATAAAAAATAAAAGATATAATTAAAGAATTAAATAGATCTATCATAGAGGGTAGGCTCTACATATCCATGAATGATGTTTCAATTTCCTTATCATATTGAAATAAATTTGAAAAATAAAATAAATAAAATATCATTATAGAAGAATTATTATGATATATATATCATATAATTTCACTAATATAATATTAAATACATTATAGGTATGTTGTGAACAAATAAAAACACATTAAGGATGCAGTGGTCCAGACATCCAAAAATAATGTTATCATATTAAAACAATATATAAAACATGAAGGTATGAGTTAAATAATATTTTAAAAATCATAAATAAGTCATAAATACTATATATATATCATATATAAAAATATCAAACATCATTATTCCCAACTAAGAATTGTTGTAATGGATGAATGAACGATATTAGTTTGCTTGGAGATTGTTCTCCAAACACAAGAATAATTATTTTGGATCCAATTTGATGGATGTGTGTTTGAGTGTAAGTTGAACCATTAATATATAATCTTATCAGGTAATGTAAATATTAATTAAAGTAATTTTAATCATGGTGGGAAGATCCATTTCCTTGTTAAATGTTAAAACCACAATCAATTTTTGACTTTTTGTAAAACAAATATTAGCATGTTTGAAATATTAAAATAATATTTATTTCATAACATGAATATATATTAAATTATAGTTCAAAATGAAATTAAAAAATTCAATGAATCAATGAAAATATTATTCTAAAAAACATTGTAATGTTTATATATATGGATGAGAAATGTTTCCTGACTAATAAGAAAAAAAATGTTGCATTATTGAGAAAATTGTACATGAGATAATTATAAGTTCCCATGAGTGGAGAAATAATTTAAGTCTTCTAAAAATTTCAAATAAAAAAATTAAATGAATAATTATGCCTTTTGTGTGATTATAAAAAAATATAATTTCTGTAAATGGAATGATTAACATTATTATTCCGAGAAATATATGTTATTGTAACACAATATTATTACAACTTTTGTAACATTGAAAATAAATCAAATTTCAAGTAATAAATTGATATTTATTTATAAATACAATGAATTACATTAAATAATATATTAATATTCATATATTGCATTGTATTTAGACCATAAAAATAAATCATGGTTCTAGACACAACACTTGTTTCAAAAAAATGAGATTGAGAAAAACAAAACCATGCAAATGATCATAAAAGTTTAGTAGAAAATTTATCTGCAAAGTGTTTCTGTGATGTTTTGTAAATCCTCAAAAAAAGGTAAATCATTCATTAAAAAAATTTCATTATTTAAAACCTAATAATGGATGTAAAATGTCATCAAATTTATATTATATCCATATGAAATAATATTCAGATATGTAACCCCTTACCTAGAGTTCCAATACACAATGTATATCCATTATTATTTGTATAAAAATATTTATTTTTTAATTTTTATTAATTTTTTCTAGGAATATTCTGAAATCATGATACTTTTATTTAATTAATTTAATTAATATCTTTAATTACTTTATTGGTTTTGTCCTCATATTCTATTTTGAAAAAGTTCAAATAATAAATGTAAAATGACATTAGTAGGATGACCATGGTAAATGAGATAATCATTCCATCATATATAGAATAATTATCCTTCATAATAATCATTATATATATTTATAATATAGTTTTATTTCCATCTTTGATATATTTAAATGAAAAATAACTACATTATCCCGTGAGAATGTAATCATTATATCCACATAGAAGGAGTTTTCAATGATTTTTGGGATAGAAAATAAATGAAATATTCATTATTTAATCATTACCTTTTCATAAACATGATATATATTCATATAATCTATCCCCTTGACTCTAAATGTGATATTATTTCGATAAATATTGTAAATTGGTACATCGAAACTGTTGTATGTAAGTACAAGCATGCAATGATTCCATTTTTAATGATTGGAATATAATAAAGATATATTATATATTATATTTGAAAAAAACCAATAGTCTATGACTTATTTATATAATATAATTAAATCTATTATAATAATCATCCATTTATGGTGATGATGGAAAAAAAATTTGGTTTCTATGTAGTAGTCTGAATGAAGGCATTAAAGATGGGTTTATACCATTTGATAGAAATGGATATGAATATGGTTGTAAAATTAACACATTAATATCTAATTATTTTTCAAAAACATATATATATATATATTTAAGTGGTTAATATATAAATTCAGTAGGTTTAATAACATGCAAAACGAAAATTCATTGTGCAAATGAATACATCCGTGTTGAATAACATCCTTTGAATCTATTATTAACTACCCTTGGGATGGTATTTTTATAGTACCACCACCTCTAGAATTTCACTCTGTAACTTAAAAAGGATTTTATATAAGTTTCCTATTTTCTATATTCTTCATGGAGAGTCATTCAAGAATTATGTGGGTTTTCTTTTATTATAGAGGAGATGGGAATCCTTAGAATTAAATAATTTATAAAATTATATAAATTAATTCACTTCAAAAAGTTTTATGAAATGAAATTATTTTTGATATTGAATGTGGAGAAATAATCTACCCCCACATGTAAATACTTAAACATTTTTTTTACTTTATACCATATTTTTATATTACCCCCCCTCATTATCCATTTTGACTTGTTCCCTGAATTGAGTGTTTTTTACTTTATAGTGATAAATAATGTTACCACAAATGGTCACGTTAACTATATGTGTAATATTTTTTATAATCAATACCATAACTAATTTACATGGTAAAAACCAAGATTTTAGGAATTATAATATGTTTATTAACATATAATTTCACATAAAATTCTTTAATGCCCATTTTGGGACTATTCATATATTTGTTATATAATTAGTTTCTAGAGAAATTATGAGTTTCAATATAATATTTTCAAAATTATATATTACATTAAATTGATTCTAAAACATCATTAAAAACCAATACTCAGCTAGAATATATTAAATTTTATTCCATTTTCTATTATATCTAGTTATATTGTGTCGACATTGCAGATGAATATAATGACATTATTTCATTAGAAATTTTGTTAAAAAATTAAAAATTTATAAAATTTTTTTCCAAATAATAATATATAACCATTATTTCTTTTTTTATCTTTTTTTAAAACAAATTATTTATATTCAAATCTTGAATTTTACATTTTATAATTATTCATTACATAAAATCATATAAAGTTTTTTGTCAATGAAAAATATAATAAATTTTTCATATTTTATAATTATTTTATGATTCTTTAAATTAAAATCATCCAACTAAATAAAATAAATTTTATAGATAATTTTAAATCTTTAATCCATAGTGATTAAATTTTTATACCTATTTTACCATTACCATTGTGACAATAATTTTTATAATGTTACAATTAATTTAAAAATTAATAATTTCATACCATTTAAAAAAAATTTATTATTTGATTCCACATGTAGTATAATTTTTATAAAATTAAATTATTATATGATGAAGTAATTAATTTTAAAATAAAAATGTAAATATAGGAGAAACACTATTTTTTATAAAAGTGAAATCTAATGTTTAATATTTTTTTATAAAAAAAATCAAATAACATATATAAAAAAGAAATTTAATTTCATTATTCATAATCAAAATTAACTAATTAATATTTATATTATATTTAACAAAATAGGACTCAATAAATGTCTTGAATGGAAATGATGGAATTATATAAAATGTGATTTTTTTCACAATTCATTAAAAAAGAAATTGCTTTTGAAAAATATCAATATTTCACATAATGAAAATTTTTATATAATTATTTTATAAATGATAACCTTTTATAAAGTAATATTTCTATATTTTTAATAAATTATTTATAATATTTTCTCCTAAAATTATATTGAATATTGTTTCTGAATAATATGTATTAATAAGAATAAAAATAAATCATTACAAATTAAGTACATATTTGACACATAATAATAAAAATATTTTTTGATTAAAACCAAAAAAATATAGTTTATCAAGTAATTTATATCTTTCATAAATAAAAAATCAACTAATAGGTTATATCAGTATCATTTAGAATAGTTTTATATGAATATTCACTTATGATTGGTATAGTTTTTCCAACCCACTATAAAATATACTATTAATTTTACATATCATAGTGTTAAATATATGAAATCAAATCAATCATATGTCACTAGTAAGGTATTTTAGAGATTATCCTATGAGGTTAAATGGATTATTACATGTTCATCATGATTCAGGTCTCGATTAACAATCACCATGTGATGATCTAATAATATGGTTGGATTTTATCCTTGAAATGATTATTACCAAATGAAATCTCTTTAAATGGGAATTTTTTTAATGGATCATTACATGGATGATGATAAATCCTTTGTCTACCTCACCCTATGTGATAATGTGTCTTCTGAACCATACATTGACTAACAATATAGTAGTTGAGATACGATATCATAACTAACAATTAATAAATAATAGTTACAGAGATAATTTAATAGCCTTGAGTCATAACGCCATAGGATTTACTTCATTGATTGGTAAGTATAGTCAATATTTTCTTATGATATTAGAACCCATCTTGAGGGATATGGTAGTGGCTGGATGAATAACTTCATCTTGATTGAAAATATTTTACAATGGATATCCTTGAGTGATAATGTATTGGTCAAGTTATTTATATTGATCCATTACATGAGTGACAATGTAGTGTTTGACATGTGGGTTTTCAACAAAAATTGGGATATATTTCACATTAAATAACAAAATTACTGATATTTGATTTATATGACATGCATTTAGGGCAATATATCAATTTATTGGATTGTATTATAGATAGTGTATTCCCATACCCAGACTCTTCTTGTATACTTTGGGTTGCATGGTAAGGGATGAATGAATACAATAAGTGGAAAAATAAGGTATTTTTTGGAGTCATACAAGTTTATTTAGAACACAATTACAAGACATGTGTGTGACTGGTTTCAACATGAGAGATATTTCCACCATTAGATGTTGTAGGTGTGGTTTGGTTTCATTGTGGCTTAGATAGCACATGATGAACTGACTACTATGTAATTATTTTTATAATTTATATTCCGTATGAATTTTCGTATATAGTAGAATATATTAGGGTATGTATGTTATAACCTATGAGGATGTATTTCAAGAACATTTCTAGAGAATTATTATGCTTGTGTAGACCATATTTTATTTTTATAGTCACAAAAACATGATTTGGAAAATAATGGGATGATTTTTTTCAGAAGAGGATTTGTGTTAGACATGTGGTTAGGTATTCTGATTGATGAATACCATTATGTATATATTATTTATTTTTTAAATCTTATATATGTTATTATCCTATAGGTATTTTATTTTATATATAAAATTAAGATTTTACCTCTAAAATTTTTATTATTAATATTTTCTTATTTATTATATAAGCACTAATTCTTTAATATGTTTGTTTTTTAATTTTTAATAATGATATGGTGGAATATTCTCCCAGTTGTATGATTTAGGCTCTATACATTAGTTTTAACTACTACTGTATAGAGAGAGAGACATGAGGTTTTTCAGATCTTTCTACTTGGAATCTAATTAGTGGTATTAGGTCATTTTTTAGAAAGTTGAATTAGAGAATATTTTTTCGTAATATTTAGTATATGATATATATGGAATATGTAAATTCCAAAAAAAAATTAGGGACCTCAAATTTTGGAGTGATGAACATATTTTCAAGGGAATTTCCACGTTACCAAGCTTTTCCAATTTACATTCATCGAGTTCACTCTTATGGTAGAGATGATTGTTCAATCATGATGCTTTTGATAGAGGTTATTATTTATGGTTATAGTGCATAGACTATAATTTCAAAGACCCAATGTATATTCATTTTTCATGGAATAATGGATTCCAATTAAATATGTACAAATTTGTGTGATTATTTTAATTTTATCCAGAGAGTGAAATTTTATTTAAATGTAAACACCAATTATTATTATTCGTTCTAATATAACATTTTGTGGGAGTTATACTCAACTAAACAATAGCATTTTGTCTTTAATTTTAGTTCTTGTAAAAATTATGGATGGATAATCAATGAAAATGGGTAATATATTATTATATAAATATGATGTATAGTAGACCTCATGGGATTGATATAGGAATGCAATGTCATGGTTGTAGTTCAATGCATACAGTGTATGATTCAAATATGATACAAGTACATAAATGGGATAACTTGAGGTTGTGGATACGCTAGTGAGGGTTGACGAAAAGCATATGGAATGGGGTTACACATAAAGATATGGATTACTCTAAATTTTTTTATATAAAATATTGAATAATGTTAATGAAAACATGGATTAATTTCCATATTTATTTGGGATACACATATAGGAGGGTGTATAGAAACATAGTTAAACAATTAATCTCACTATGTGTTTGTTGGGTGGAATGAAAATATGTTATTATACTATATAATTGAGAGATGACTAAGTAATTTTAGTAAGTAAGATTCCATATTACTTTTGTTTATATGACATTTTCATTTGATAGGTGTATTTTTTATGAGGTATGTGTATGGAATTGGTTTGATGGGATATGGAAAATTGGATCTTGAGTCATATTAGGAGACTGATTAGAATATGAAAATACTTTATAAAGATTTATATAACTTTTTGGGGATACTATTATAGTGACTATGGGGGTTCTTGTTGGGGTTATTAGCCATCAGATGATTGGATTGAGTATTTACGTGACATTTTAATAATTTTTTCAATGAAAGTAAAAAGTGTATCAAGGGAATATGTGGTGTCGTTTGGAATAAAAATCGTTGAATGATAGTGTTCTGGTTAATGATTGATTGATTCATTGAGAATATTTTTGGCTTGGTGGTTTGGATGACAAAGGATAATTGGATGTCTTGTCACTTTAATTTATAGTTTGATTATAGATGTATTTGTGTACCATGGTTTGATCCATATGATCTTATTCCTTGATAGGGGTTTCCAGTATTGGTGATTGTGGAATTGGATGAGTGACATGAATGTTTTATTGGAATAAAATTGGTGTAACTCTTGAGGAGTGGTTAAATGGAAACCGTATAGTTGGGGTTCACTATTGGATATTAGTGGGTGTGTCCCTCATTTACAGTGTGTTTTAAAAAATTAATAAGAAGATTTTCCTAGTGAGTTGGTAAAATTTAATGATGGGTGTTTCACAATAGATCTCTGGTATGAGTTGGTTTTTCATATATAATAATTACATATGGTAATGGATATAGTGTGGTATATGAGAGTAAACAATTTTATTTAGAAGAGTAGAGATAAAGACACTCTTACTATGTAGAGTGTATCATCAGTCAAAGACAGATGACCCTTTTCATTGTATGGATATCGTTGTGGTGAGAAGTGCCATTTTGTTTGATTAAGATGAAGCATTTTATGCAGCATACATGTAGACATTAAGATCATATTGTTTTTGTTGTGATTTGAGTGTGAGTTGGATAAAATGAGTTCCAATTGTCATATAGGGATTATAGTGGTTAGTGAGAATGCTCGAGGACCCCAGCATGTAGTTTCAACATGTATTAAATTCATAAATTAGTGTGGGGGTTTGGATGATTTATTTTTGCCAGTAATGACAAAAGAAATTATGATTTTTTGATCCGATAACACAATACAAGTGTATCCAAATGTCACGACCAAAACAAAAAAAATAAATGAAAATTCCCGTATTACAATTATGTTATATAATATATACCACAAACAAATTAGAATATAATACAAACTTATAAATGATGAATGGATGAAAGAAGAGGTATTCCCTGAAATAAAGGAACATATTCCCAAGAATAGTATCCCAACCCTTGGAATAGTAACATGAACACTTGTAATATTAATTTATACAATAGAATAGTAATACTATATATGAATGTATAAATGATTTTATTTATCTTATAAATAAAAACGTTATATAATTATTTTATAGTATATATTAATAAACATTTTAGAAAATAATTATTTTATTATTGGTATATTTCGAAAAAATAAATGTTTACTTATAATTTTATAATTAATATATTTATATTAAATAAAATTTATTTTAATAAAATTTATTAATATATAATTGTTTTTATTATTATAATATATGTTTTTGAGACCTAAATTAATTTTTCAAAGTGTTATAAAACCTGTTATAACATTAAAATATTTATTTCCAAAGTTATTGATTTTATTAATTAAAAATTATATTTACCATATGTAGAAAACTAAATTCATAAAATTTAGCTATTTTTTAATTCTAATCACTAAAAAACTGTAAAGGGAAATTTTTCATTTTTTTTAAATAATTAAATTTTTAGTTAAAAGTAAAATATGATAATTTTTATTAAAGATATATACATGAATGATTGATCCAAAGATGATATATAGATGACATAAATTAGAATTTTAAAATTACATACATTATTGTAATATATTTAGTTATAATATTGAAACAATTCATTGAATTGATCCAAAATAATAAATTAATGAATCAATTAATGTGAAATTCCCTCTATCGTCCCCAATAAATACCTCTCATCACCACATTGTATCCTCAAAACTTCAATGCCTTTTGGTTTTTCAAAAATTATTTAAAAATATTTGAACATTCCCTATCCCATTTTCCCAAATCCTTTTTCCTCAAAAAAATTCAAAACCCCAATTTTCTATATAGGTTTTCAAGGATGAGAAATTCATGATGTAAAACACTCTTTGTTTTTCTTTTTATTTGTTTTCATTTTCATTTATTTTATTGTACTCTCATATCATGAACTTATGAAAGTTACATGATAACACCATTATTTTTATGTAAATAAATTTTGTTATTTATAAGTAATAATTCATCATTTATTCTCTTTCCTTCTAAATTTTTTATAAAAATAAAAATACCATTCATGGTATGTCGATTTACCATTACAATGGATGAAATAATTTCATTTTCACCACCACCTTCATATTTAGTCATAAAAATATAATTATGGATAATTAATATTGTATTATAAAAATTATAAGTAATATAATGTAATATAAACTTATAAAAACATTATATTAAATAAAATTATAGGCGATATTGATGATCATAAAATCAACCAATGAAATTAAATAATTTTCATTGACATTTTATCTAATGATTTATCCTATCACCATATAACCAAATGATATAAAAGGAAATTTTTTCTTCAATAATTTAATTAATAACCTATAATTACAATTCTAATTAACTATTCAATATTTACATGAACATCCATACTTATATACAAGAAAACAGATCCGGAAAACCAAGAAATCAAATACTCACAAATGATGAAATTGAATAGAATAACACATTATAATTGCCAAAAAAGAATTTAATAAAAATATTGTAAATCGATAAAAAATATATTATAGTTAATGATTTATTAATAAAGAAATATAATTTGATTATCCGGAATATTAATGAGAATATAAGACACTCGAATAAGGAATTGGGATTCTCAAACCCAAATTCATTTCTTGGGATTTTTTATATTTCCCTCCTATTTCAGTATGTATATTCACATAATTAACTATAAATATCATTTTATAATTCTATATTTCTCTTTTTCAAGGATATTCAAGTTTTCTATTTGTGTTAATGAAAATCATAATGTTTTCCAAAATAACCCTTCTTCCAAAAACCACTCATTTTACTTTCCCTGTGATTGTTTCTTTTCACACTTGTTTAATGATTATTATAAAAATTATGTCACATTATAATCCTTTCAGTAACCCAAAATTTTATACATCAATACATCATTTATGAAATTAAAGAAATTCCTTTTCATGGGTTTTATTATGTCCTCATTTGATATATGTTCTATGTTGCATTCTTGATTATGTGTGTGTTATGATGTGGTAGATGTGACCAGAATTATGTAAAGCATGAAAATGTTATCATCTTGTAGGTGTAGGTATAATTTTATAGAACTCTAATGGATTGGGTAATGTGATGTATCTAATGAGATAATGTGAAATATACATGAACATGATCCTAACTTTGTTCAGAACTATTGGAAAAAAAATCCCCCATGGAATCACTATATTGATTTTGGGTTGATTTTGATTTTTAAAAAATCCATATGACTGTCAAAAATAATTGATAAACTAAAAAGGTGGTATATATAATGAGAAAAGAACAATTGGTAATGGATTATTTCCACATAGTAGTTCTATGTGGGTCATTAAGCTCTCTATGTCGAATGTGCATCATGAATCAATTTTCAGGATGCTCATAGTTCATGGGATGAATTTTGTTTGTGGGAGGCTCTTATTTCGCAGGTTCCTTGTCATTTTTGGTTGACGATTAGTGATTTTGGGATCCAAAATGGGGTTCAATTTTTATAATAATATGGTCTCTAAAAATGATTAAATAACTATAACGTCCTCAATTTAGTACGTGTGGAAGGATTTACCTCATTGATTTTTCTGGTAACACATATTACTATTATTTTAATATCTCTTGACTATATATATTTATATATTTAATCAGATAAGTATTAGATCTAATTTCTTAAGAATATATAATCATTCTAGGAATAATTTAGTGATGACCAATATTGTTTGTAAGGTAAAATCACATGGTGTAGAATAGTTCATGAGTGAGGAATCCATTAAATATGAACTAGTTTTTGATAAAAGTTAATTAAAGTGAGTTTTAGGTATCATTTTCCCATAATTGAAATGGGGATACAAAGAACCAGGGGACTGTGAAGCATTAGGAATTAGTAAAGAACAATGGTTCTGTGAGGCATCAGTGGTCTGTGACGCACCCAGGGTTTGCGATGTATTTATCGTCTGTGAATAACTCACACCATCTACTAAAACGTACATTAAGAAGTATTCCAGAAATTTCATTTAGGATAAATTAAATTTCAAAATGGGACTCAAATATTATTTGAGAGAAATTTCCTCACACTATATGTACACAAAAAAGTGGCACTTGAACATAGAATCTACGTAATGTTGTTGTTGTATTCATTAGTTATTATGATGGGACCTACAAGTCCACAATCTATGTGTGGATACATTCTAGAGCATTGAGAAAAGGAAATGTATGCAGGTGGTCCTTTTCATCGATAGTGATATGTAAAAAGGGACTCAGGGAGTGACCCTTGGGAAATAAGTGAGCTAAACAAAATCATTTTAAAGCCAGTAAGAAAAGGAATAGAAGTGATCTAGCGGAAACAATTTAATTTGACAGTGAGACTTATTGGATTTGGTACATAGACACATTGTGGTTGTATAATCCTTATAAATATCTATGTCACTATGAACGAAATTAAATTTATTTATCATGTGCATGATTTTATTTCAGTTGATATTTTTATATAGGTCATAATGAGATGTGTGTTATATTTAGTAGCGAGACACGATTAGTGGCATGGTTGTTTTCATCAATAATACCACAATTCCACCAACCCCATGGTATTTAGTCTAATTTAGACATTGACATCTATGTTTTTTGGTTATGGAATAAGACATGATGTTTTATTATGATTAATTTCAATATTCAATGATTTTACCTAATTCATCCCCTCGTTGTTTTTATGTTATTCCATTTCTAATGTTATGATGATTATTATTATTCACAAAAATGTCTAATTCCCCTTTTTTTCCTCTTACTAGTCTTTTAGATATCTCTTAATTTTATGTATACACTCAGGTTAATACTTGTATGAAGGATAACATGAGGGGAAAAAATAATCTAGAGAGAAATTAATTAAATAAAATATTTTGTTATAAATTGAAAATGTTATGTATGTTTCTAAATTTTCAAGGATACTAATACTTTGGATCATGGTTTTGTAACATTGTTTTTTTATTTATCGTTAAATTGATTTCATATTTATGTAATAAAATATTGTTTTTCTATTCCATGTGTGTTGAATAAATTCATCCAATGGATATAGATCTAATATCTATGTCTGGAATTATCACTAGAGTGGTAAAAACAACACTGATCTTGTTGATGAAATTACCAATGTACATTTATGTTGGGTGAATTGTATATTAGAGATCATTGTTACTCGAAATAAATATTATTGTCAGAGTACAAAATAGTGGGAACCAATATTATTGGGGTAAATATTTTTATTATTCTTTAGTGTGTTAGTATATATTGTTGTGGTTTATCATTATCTTAGAGTTTTATATGTGTTTGAGTAGTGCCTCAAATTTTTATGTATAATTGTCCTCTATGTTTCCATTTGAAAAATTAATTTTAAATTTTGGTATAAAACATGATGACAAAAATATTAAATAATGATCAAGGATTGATGTTATTTAACACCACAGTTTCAGGATGATTTTTGTAAATATGGTGTGATATTCGTAATAACATGCATCATTGAATGCATCAAAATTTACATAAATTTCAAATTTTATTTTGGGGTAGTATATGTTTCATGAATTAATATATGGATAAAACTAAAGTGTTTTTAAAATATCAAAATATATTTTTTCATATGGTTAGAAGCCCAATAGATGATTCTAATTCTCATGTAAACATCAATGTAGTGTTTCATTGACATTTTAGCTATTTGATTGTAGGAAGCACATAATTAAATTATTGGTTAAGGTTATGTAATTATGTGATCTAAATGAGTTACAATATCTCCATGGTCATAGAAATCATAGAATGGTGGAATTGTGTTGATTACTAATGAAATAAAATATATTACATATGGGGATTAAAATGTAGCTAATAAAACCAATTTAGGATGAAGCCCCTTAAATAACATATTAATATATGACATATTACTTTATATATTTTTGTAGAAAAATATATATCTAAAAAATTTCACGTATGGGAAAAAATAATTATCTTCTATATTTGATGTCATTTATGGGAGAATAAATGTTTCGTGTAGTGAGGATGTGTGTCCATGACTTTGGATCTTTTGGATACTAAAATAAAGGATTTGTCACAATATGGCCCACATCGGCCAGATAGTGGTGGTGGATATTTGGGGGAATATCCCCCGACCATGGGTATGTTTGGAATTTATCTAGAAGAGGAGTTTCATGAAGATTCATCGAATCGTATCTTCAAGGTGTAATCCATCAGAGTCGGGTTGTGATTAAATGACTATGATATTTTGTAATATAGAATGACCAAACATTTTGGTGTTTATCCACTTAGTTGTACATTGTGAGGTATGTGCGTTGGGATATTTCATTCATCTTTATCCCATACTATTCCTCCCATATCCACCCTTTGTTACTAATGATCTTCTAGAACCTGCATAGAACATTAGTGGAAAAATAATATATTTTTCTACCATTATTTTCCACCACTATCATTTCCCTCATTTTTATATGATATGGGTTAGGGTTTTATTGAGTATTCCATGAAAAAATGGATGAATTATAGCATTTTTTTGATCTATTGTAGAATGGATGAGGTGTATTTAAATGCTGAAGACCTTGGATTTGGTGGGGAATAATTAACATTGTGACCCTCTATGATATATTCAATGTTTAATCCTCTATCTTTTATTAAAATTCATAATTATAAAATTATAATTAGATATTTTAATGATTTTTGTACATAGAATATCTGGTTTCGATATATGTATGTACTAATCATCAATCATTTTTAACATGGGGGAATTACACATCACAAATATGATAATTCGTATATAATTGTATTAGGTCCCTATAGTAAGAAAACATATTCCATTTTATGCTTTATTTGATATGCACACTTGTTTAATCATTACAAACTAATCATACAATAAATATTGTATCCTAGGTAAATAACATGGAAAACGTCAAGACTCATATATATAATTCAAATTATTTGATGGAGCTTGATTTTTTCTAATAATAGATGGCCATGTCTAAGTGGGTAGATTTTAAAACTGATTTTACTGGATGGTTGAGGTGAGTCTCAAGGTTTATTGGTGTTTTATATATTCTAATATTGTTTACTAGGGTTATTTTTTTAATTATGAGAGGCTTTGGCCTATTTGGGATATGTGATATTGTTTTATATAATCCACATATGATAATAGAAATCATCTTGACAGTGATGTGGAATATTTCCGTACTCCATGAGTTAGTTCAGTTCTCAAGGATACGATATGGTGCGATGGAGAAGCATTTCTCCTAGAGTTGGTGTTAAAATGATATATATGATTGAAATTTGGTAGGAACCATTAATGGTTCATGGATATTGTTGAGGGTATCTTCCCTATAATACTGATGACATACAAAAAATTTCATCGATTGGTATGTAGTTATGGAGACTACGTGTTATGATGGAATTTGTTAAATTTTTTTGACTATATAACAATAAATATGACCAGATAGATAATACGTGTTGATGTAATATTGTTGGAAGTTCAATATATCTTCTTATAATGAACATTATCTGGTAAGGGTCCATGAGAATGTCCTTAATTCCCTATAGAGTGAGGTGATAACACTAAGACGACATGACTTTTTCCCAATGTTAATATAATTTTCTGAAGGAGATAAATATTTGGAGATGGAAAATATAATGAGAGTCGTGTCTTTGTTCAGAGAAGGGTAATAAGTTACATGAATCTCGTGATGAGTTTGTGATCTTTGGGGACATAATACATCCTCAATTTATTATTTCATGTGTTATTTGATAATATCTATAATATTGACATCAGATCATGGTGGGGATGATAATAGTCATCGCGTAAAATCCTTACTGTGAGTGATTATTTTCTTTAACATTACCTCATGAGAGAAGGTTGTTATTATGATACAATATCAAACCCTACCCATTGGGAAAAGGTAAGTCTAATATAGTAGCCACATATTGAATGTAATATTTTCATAATATTTAATTTTGGTTAAGATGACCAGTATACGGTGTTATGTATTAACAATAACTAGCATTAATGGAAATGTAATGGCATATATAATAGAATCATCATTGGTGAGAAGATATTAGAATAGACCACTTTGAGTGAAACATTTGGTCTTTGTTTGAAGGTGATATGACATATTATGGGATAATTCATTGATTGAATAACTAGAGGCCATGAATTATATATTGAGTCCTACCATGGGTAATATTGTTGCACCTAATATGTGGATGTTGTAATAAAATTAAGTTAAAATGTTCTAGAAGGAATAAAATGTGTGAGAAAGTAAATTCAAGACATAGATGGAGGACCCAACCATATATATTTAGCTATTGATTAAGTATTTCTACACACAACTCGGCATCATTGGGTATGGCTAGGGTTAAATGTTTGTAAGAGATTATATTTCATAAATTTCTAATAAGTTGGGTTTATTTTTTATTGTTTCTTGGTTGGAATATAACAACCATATGTGTTTCAGTGTGGTGGAATCACGACCATGAATTCTAGTACAAGTTGATTTATGTATTCTGGAATTCATGGTTTCCTGGTTGGTTACGAACCAGGCTGGGTCGCCATCCGACCCAGAACCAGACGTGATCCACAACATGGCCTGAAGGGCGTTCTCGATCCCCACTGGCTGGCAGAAGTTCCTGTGTTTCAGAACTAACATATAGGAACAATTTACCTAAAAAATAAAACACAAAACAACTCATAAGATAAATAATCTAAAATTGAAAATATTCAACAAAACATGGCCTTAAAATAAAAATCAAATTAATGTTTTACAAATTTAACAAACATCCAGGATGTAACGACAACAAAACAAACTGAAACTATGACTGAAACCTCCCGACAATAGGAGAGGTGCGACATCCATAAGCTACAACACCAAACTGCATGAGAAGAACATCAAGAACCCAGACCACTTTTGTAGAGCATGATATTACAACCTAGAATACACAAGAACACAAGGTCTACATACACCCAATGGTGTATGTATGGTGTGAGCCAAGAGCCTAGTATGATGTCACCCAACAAAGAGGTTCCATGCCACAACATCATAATGATAATTTTACATGATAATTTAAAACCATACTTTTAAAATTCTTTTAAGGATAACATTTATAAACTGAAACAGAGAAAGGAAAGATTACTAAAAGAAAAACCATTTCACAATACCAATTTCAAATAGATGGGAAAATTTATAAAGAACATGCACATACTCATGTAGTCCTCCCTATACCAACGAAAAGAACCACATCATGAATAGTAGAGCAATGTGGGTTTATCCCTATTGCAGCAAGTATGCATGGTGGACTAGAGAAATAGTAACTTGGTGTAAGTTTGGCATAAAAACAAAAATAATAAATACTCTCATGCATGATCCAATAGTATGGAAAAACATCCATAACCTAGTGGTCTACAAACATCAAAAAAAATTAGTTAGTGTTTTAACGTCAATCCTTCTTTAGGATACCGGGACGAGCCACACACATGTCATTAAGCGTACTTTTCCTAATATGCCCACCTAGGTACCCAGGGTTTTTCCTTGTGCTAAATAATGTTCCACATTCACACACGAAATAAGTTCAAAAACATAACTCGCATCTCTTATGCAGTTTAAAAACTAACTAAAAGAAATTCCAAAATAGATTCCAAAAAGAACACTGCATGGATTTACGCTCGAAGTCAGTCCCAAAATCCACTTTTCATAACATCCTCACACCCAAAACGATTTCGAACCATTATTATCATCACTTGAATGAATTGATAAATCTTATAAACAAATTAACGAACATTTATAAATAGCACAACAATGTTTTTCAAACAAAAAATGCTCTATTGAAAAATTTATTAAACATTTCAAAATAGAAAATTAAGGTTTACACAAGATAAACACACATGATTTGAATTTTAGAAAAACCATTTTGTAGGCCATAAATTTAATGAAACCATTTGAAAAGGAGTTTCACACCACCCACAAATTTTATAAAATACATTCAAGGTATAAAACAAAAATATTTTTCTTTGAAACACAATGAATATAACTGATCTTCTCAAAGAGTCTCCTACACAACACCAAACCACTTTAAATATTTTCTGAATTCAAATCGCACCCTACAACAACTCACACGACCCCTTTTGTTAAGATCCACACTTTAATACATACACATAACATAGCCATTGTTATGTGAAAAATCAAAACTCCAATCATAGGAACACCAATCATTTAAAAACACATTTTTAACCTTTCAAAATAATGTAATAATCCATTATAATAGTTTATAAAACAACCCCACTAAACACACCAATCATTTACATCATAGGTGCACCCAAAACCCCTATTTAAAATTTGACGAGATGTACTCACCATATAAAATTGTGCATCACACCGTCAACACAATTTAAATAAATCATTACATAATTTATAAAACACCCTAAACCCATTTAAGCAATAACGTAAACTATGTTCATAAAATGGAACATTTTTCAAACCAAATTCAGTTTTTTTAAACTACATTCACACCATGTAACTAAATCATAGAACATATTAAAACTAACTAAACAAACAAATTAAATTATTTAACAAATTCAATGGAATGGAAACACCTACACTGATGATAAAACATCCAAACAAGGTTTTTAAACTACAATCCCAACAAATTCACATAACGACCAACTCTATTTATACCCTAAAAAAAGAATTTGAATAAAAAAATTACTCAAATTCAGCCCTTAAAATGAACTCATTCTTGATGAACATCCAAGAACTAAAAAAGGAAATAAATGAAGGAAAATAGATTCAACTGAGGATTGCGGGATGATGGTCATTGGGCCGAGCAGGAGGGAAGAGAATCTAAGCAGATGAGAGAGGAAATAGGGAACCATGGGATGGCGTGAGGCGGTCGATCAGGAGATGGTGCGGCGTGACGAAATCAGTAGAAGAGGCATGGGCGGTGCTAGCTTCATGTGTCACCAGGAAGGATGTCTTGCTGGCCAGACGTGGGGGTGGCATGTGCGGACAGTCATACAGAGCGGGCGAGGGGCTATCAGGATAGGGGTGGTTGTGCGGCGAGGCTACAAGGAGGAGGAGGAGGCTAGCGGCCATGGAGTGCGACAGATTGAGGAGATGCCAGGCATGGGTGTGTGCAATGGGATTTCCAAGGGAGGGGGCAAAGCATCATAACACAAATAGGTGGAGAGGGGTCTAATCAAAAGAATGTACAGAGGGTAGTACAACGCCTAGATAACATGTAAAAGAAGAAATAAAAAAGAAATAAAAATAAAAGGAAAATAATAATAATAATAATAATAATAAACTATAAAAATCATAATAATTATAATAATAAACTAAAACCAAAATGTTAATAATAAATAAATTAACGTAATTATCTTCAATATTGTTTATAAAATTATTCATACTAATAAAAATAATATTAATTTCAAATGAAAATAACATTTTTATAATTATTAATACAATTATGTTATATTTTATTTTTTTCTATTTTTTGTTCGCTAGTTACTTAATAAATTATTTATAATTTATGGTAACAAAAATAACAACATTAATGATATTAATAATATTATAATAATAAAATGGTCATAACATATCATAATATTAACAAACATAATTATTATCACAATATTAATATAAACATAATAAACACTATATTCTTACCATTATTAATATTATTGTTATTATTATCGTACAATATTATTAGTATTGTAATTAAAACAACATTCATAAATTCATTTAAACTTATAAATTTTTTTTCCACTCATATAATTTTAATTATTCATCATTAATTCATTTCATTTAATTAGTAGAACATCAGGTAGGCGTATGGGGAACCGGGTGAGGTCACGTGGTGACCTTGGTGAGGCCATTCAGCTTCAACAACGGCACACTAAATGCTGTTAAAGCCAAGATGATCATTTATCATCAAAAAAGAGAAAAGCACCCATCGGGCTCGGAATACATATCATATAAAAATAATAATTGTAATTAAAGCAGATAAAATTAAAAGGTAAAAATAAAATTTAGAAACATGACAGAGCGCAAAGTCCTACTATGAAAATTCTCCCCACCATAAATAATTTTACCCCTGTAAATCCAAAACAGAGCATGAGACTCAAATAAAAAACCGATAGCCCACTAATGTTCAAAGAGGATCCCCACAATCAATAAGCAAAATTTGGAAAAGTTGTCATGCTCCTAGAATGTGACTCAATGAAAACCACAAGAGACATGTAAAAATACTTTCAGATATGTGTCACCCACCCCAAAGAGCTAGAATTCCTCTAGTTAACTGTTCAAGGAAAGGATATCTTGCACCCACAGAAACAAACTTCACAAGCCGAAACATCTAAAGCATCGTTAAATGAAAACCACAACATTTTAGTAGAATGAACTAACACGTTTAATCAATATCCAATGAATATTCTCATCACTTATCATTAAAACATCTTTAGAAACAGAACCAAATGGTCAATGTGAGGAAGCCCGAGGGTATCCCCACCATTAGGAACCTACCAACACCCAAGACAAGACTGAAAAACCAACATAGGGAGGTCCAAGAAGACTCCCCACCATTAATGAAATGTCCAACATAGATTCATTCTAGATACATTTGTATGAGACCCAACATGGTTCTCCACACCATTAGAACTAAAATAAGATTTAGAACATTGAAAATTTATCAATGGTGATCAAACTCCCCACCAAAAGGGGCGTGGATGAAGGGTCATGACCACCATGAGTGAAAACAATGACCTAAGACCGACCAACATCTCACCATCCCTAGATGATAACTATTCCAATCCATGACCGATTTATCCAACAGACAACATAAGGACCACTAAAAGTTATTTCTTCTAGTGGGATGCAACCACTAGTCGTTAATGCAACAATACGACCACAGATCATCATAGTCACGAGAAACCCCACACTCCTAAAATGGTCGTTCTGAAGAAAAAACCACATAATACAATTTATCCTGCGTCAATCCTCAATAATGATGACAGAAGTAAAGTTGAGCTCCCATGCACGCTAAAGGGTTCTTGACCAAATTCCAGCTTCACTCCGAGGCCTATGTCTATAGCCCTAATGTTTGAAGAATCACCTACCTCAGAATCAGGAATTAAAGACTCCCAAACAATGTTTCTCTTTTTTTGAAGTTGCATGCAACCATACTGAAATTCAGACAACCCAATCAGAAACAACACACTCTAATATCCTCCTACTCCCTCGCGGAACATCCCCCAATATAGAGGTTTAGATGATACACACACATTATTTCTTCACCATACCCATGAAACATAATAATGAAAGGCATATGAAGAACACTCCCCCTTGAACAGAAAAATTAGAACACCCTAAGAGCATGACACACTCCCATGAAAACAATTATTCCCAAAGGTCACTATGTAATCCACCTTTCAACTTCTAAGAAATCTCACAATGTAAGACTTCACCAAGAATGAACCTCACGTCTGATTAAATCACTTAAATCGTTTCAAGACATCAATCAGCACCAATAATTCTGAACCGCCATCACCCTCCCATGTTGCAATTCCTTTCACCCCTTCTATGGGGGACCTTCAGAATCAATGATGTCAAACATCATACCCGATGACTAGGACAACTCAAAGTGACCCAAGAACCCTTCAAATCCTCTCGCTTCTATCATCCATCTATGAGAGGTTCTTCTTAACCCAATATTATATGGTGAAAACTTAGCATTATCACTAAAAATGGATATTACTCACATTAATCAACTAGTTGTCCGGCCAGCGGTGAATTTCCCCTTGCTAAACACCAATCGCATGTCAATGCACTATGTGGGTGGACACTAGTAAAGAAAGGGAACCATGGACCAAATCAAACCGGTCTAATGACCAAGACATACAACAAGAGAACACAAAATGTTCAATGAGAACCTCTAAAAGGCCTTCACAAATTACTTTTCAAAAGAAACCGATAACCACATACTGTCACACCAACATAAAAATAAAAATTCAAACTCAAGACAAAAATTAGTAAAAAAGGTTTCTTGGCTCGAAACGCCGCACACCCAAAACTTCCCAAATCACTTTAACACATCACACAATCAACAGTTACTAAAACCCAATTTTTAGGAAATCTTATTGATAATAAACAAAGCTGGTGGGTTACACAAACACCAATGGTATCCCATGGGTCTCACACATTCATATTATTATGCCACACCATCACCCACCTCATGTCTATTTAAGAACTCATCTACTAATGTCATTATCCATCCCACATTCCATATACATTCATCAATGTGGTTGTCGATGTGAACACCAAGAATAAAAACTAGACCTTTTCATTCTTCAAAACCAAACATTTAACCCACACTTTTCAAACCTTACATGTCAGTTTTTTTTAAAGCGCTTCATTTCAAAATATTTTTCAATACCAAATCATCTTTACTTAAAAACCAGAATACCTGGAATCCAATTAAATGAGACGAGGGATAATGAAAGAGGAGACTTGTATCAGCATTTGACTAAGACATATGGTTGGCGGCCATACACCAATCACAGCACTTCCATAGAGAGTATTCTAAGACATAGTCCCGATCTCCACATGGATTTCTAGACCCTACGAGCTCACTAGGACAACTAAATCTACTCCATTTTCATTTCCCCAAGATAAGATTACCCATAGGGACCAAAGACTCATACTATCCTGAACATACATTGGTAACTCGAGTCCCGCCACGAGGTGTACTAGCCATGCACCTTACGCATAGCCAGGACGTCGAGTCCCAACAACGCTAACTCTTATATACCATGACTCGATCCCAAATTAACACAACCCAATAGAGAAAACATGCTCTAATACCAATTTTTCAAAATCCAGGATGGGTTGGAATCCGAACATGCGCCTGACCCAATCCTCGAAATGGCCCGAAGGGGGTTCTCAATCCCCACGCGCTGGCACAACTTCCCAGGTAAATAAACTAACACATGTGAATGATATACCCAAAAATTTAAACACAAAACAACGAATATGATAAATAAACTAAAATAGAAACAGACAACCAAACATGGCCTTAAACAAAAATTAAAATTTAATGTTTACAACTTGAACAAACATCCAGGAAGCAACGAAAAAGAAAGAAACTGAAACTCTAACTCAATCCTCCCAGCAATAAGAGAGGCGCGACATCCACAAGATACAACACCAACAGGCATGCACTGACCATCAACAACCCAAACCACGATCGCCGAGTATGATATCAATACTTATAATACAAAAGATACAAGGACTACAGAATCTGAATAGTGTATGTAGTGTGTGAGCTGAGGGCACAGTAAGACGTCTCTCAACAAAAATATTCCAAGACACAACATCAGAAAGATAATTTAACAAGATTATTTAAAACCATTTTTTTAAAAATTCCTTTATGAAAAACATTTAAAAAATGAAAATGAAAAAGGAAAGAGTACTTAAAGAAAAAAAATTCACAGTACTACTTTAAAATGGAAGGGGAACTTTATAAAGAACAAGCTCATACTCAAGTGGTCCTCCATATGCTGACAGAAGGCACCACGTTATGAATAGTAGAGCACTGCGGATAAATTCCCTAAGACAGCTTATATGTGTGGTGCGCAAGCGACATTTTTTCTCAGTGTTAGTGTGGCATAAAACCCACAATAATCAAATCTCTCATGCTTGAGCCACCAGTAGGGATACACATCCATAACCTAGTGGTCTCTGAACATCACAAAATTTTAGTTAGTGTTGTAACGCCAATCATACTAGATGAAACCGGGATGAACCACTCATGTGTCATGTGGTGTACTAGTCATAATCTGCCTACCTATATACCTTGGGTTTTTCTTTGTGCTCAATCCAGTTCCACATTCACACAATATACCATTTTTACATGATACACGCCCAAACAAGACATTATACACACAAAAGCTACCACTTTCATACCCAAACCCATTTTAAAAACACACGCACAAGAAATTACTTCACAAACATACCTCACAACTCTTATTCTGTTTAAAAAATAAAAAAAAAGAAATTCCAAAATAGTTTCAAAAAGAATTATGCAAGGCTTTACAATCGAAGGCAGGCCCAAAATCCACATTTTAGACCAACTTCACACCAAAAACAATTTCGCAACATTATTCACATCACATTCGTGACTTGATAATTCCTTTAAAAAAATTAAATAACTTTTCTAAATAGCACAAAAAGGGTTTGAAAACAATAAATAATATGTTAAACAATTTGTTAAACACTTAAAATTAGTATACAAATGATTTTAGAATAAAAACACAACTGATTTCCATTTTATAAAAACTCTTTTCTAAGACATAAACAATATGAAACTATTTAAAAAGGGGTTTCGCACCACCCTCACATTTTATAAAATACATGAAAGTTATAAAACACAACGATGTGGGTGAGACACACAATGAATAAAACTGATCTTCTCAAAGAGTCTATTTCTCAACACCAAACCACTTTAAATATTTTTTGAATTCAAATAGTACCTTACAAACATCTCATATGACCCCATTTTTTTATGAACTCCACTATAATACGCAGATAGAACATAGACATTTTTTGTGTAAAATCCAATCTCCACATATAAGCACACCAATCCTTCTAAAACATATTTCTCACCTTTCAAAATAATTTAATAATCCATTATAACAGTTTATAAAACAACCACACTAAACACACAAATCATTTACATCAAATGTGCTCCCAAAAACCTCATGAAAATATTACCGCACATCCTCACCATATAAAATTGTGCATCGCACCATCAACACAATTTTAATGTGCCATTAAATAATTTATAAAACACCCCAAAACCATTTATGCAATTATGTAAACAATATTCATAAAAAATAACATATTTCAAAACAAATTCACATCATTTTTTAAACTATATTCACACAATGTAACTAAATCATGGAGGATTTTTTATAATACATTTTTAAAAAATATATTTTAAAAAAAATGGTCAGGTTAAAAATATTTTTCAAATTTCCCCTCAAAGGCGGCATCGCGGATACCGCCTTTGGCTTTTACGCGAATGGCGGAATGCGCGATGCTGCCTTTCCCCTATTTTTTTAAATTTTTTATTTTTATTTTTATTTTTGTTTTGTTTTGTTTATATATATATATAAACAAAACTAAAATTTTTAGCAGAATTTCTCTTCTACTAAATATCCAGCGGTACTGCCATTACAACTATCTGGATTCTGATAGAAACCCTCACCTAGACCTCCCTTTTATAAGATGGATTTCCCTGGAAATCATTCTGCATTTTCGATGTGGGATTCAGTTTCTCGCTTTCTTGCACAGTACATTCTGTATTTCCGATGTGGGATTCTGTTTCAAATGCATGACTTTGAAAGACAATAAAATATAAACTATAAGACCAATATAAATGAAATTTTAAATATTTATTAAACATATAATAAATTTTTGATAACAAAAAGAATATCCTTAAAAATGATGATAAACATTAATTTATATGCTTTCAAAACCGCCTACTTTTTAATTTACAAATGTTTCAAGTACGTGAATTTGAAAGACTAAAAAATCTAAAATATAAAACGAATATAATTGAAACTTTAAATATTTATTAAAAATATAATAAATAGTTGAAAACAAAATGAATTTTCAAAAATATGTAAATGAAAAGTAATTTATAAGCTTTCAAAACCGCTAACTTGAAATTTAAAAATGTTTCAATCACATGAATTTGAACGACTATAAAATATAAACTATAGAACAAATATAATTGAAACATTACACATTGATTAAAAATATAACAAATAGTTGAAAACAAAAATAATTTCATAAAATATGTTGATGGAAAATAATTTATAAGCTCTCAAAACCGCATACTTGAAACTTAAAAACGCTTCAAATACGTAAATTTGAACGACTATAATTACATAAGTAATAATTAATAAGAAATAAGAAATAATAATTAATTAATAATTATAATGAATAATAATAATTAATATTTATATAATAATTAATGATAAAAAATTAAAAATTAATAATTACTAATTAATTAGCAATATAATTATTAATTATATTACTAATTAACTAAATACTGATTATATATGTGATAATTAATAAGTAATAAGTAATAATTATTAATTAATAATTATAATGAATAATAATAATAATTAATATTTATATTACTAATTAATAATTAATAATTAATAATTAGTAATTACTAATTAATTAGTTATAATTATTAATTATATTACTAATTAAATATAAAATAATTATATATGTAATAATTAATAAGTAATAAGTAATAATTATTAATTATTCATTATAATGAATAGTAATAATTAATATGTATATTACTAATTAACTAATTAATAATTACTAATTACTAATTATTAATTAATTAGTTATAATTATTAATTATATTACTAATTAACTAAATCATTATTATATATCTAATAAGTAATAAGTAATAATTATTAATTAATAATTATAATGAATAATAATAATAATTAATATTTATATTACTAATTAATAATTACTAATTACTAATTACTAATTACTAATTACTAATTACTAATTACTAATTACTAATTAATTAGTAATAATTATTAATTATATTACTAATTAAATATATAATAATTATATATGTAATAATTAATAATTAATAAGTAATAATTAATAATTAATAATTATAATGAATAATAATAATTAATATTTATATTACTAATTAACTAATTAATAATTACTAATTACTAATTATTATAACTAATTAATTAACAATTTTTAATTATTAATTATATTACTAATTAAATAATTATATATGTAATAATTAATAATTATAACTAATTAATTAATAATTTGTAATTATTAATTATTAATTAGTTAATTAGTAATATAAATATTAATTATTATTATTCTATATAATTATTAATTAATATTTATTACTTATTAATTATTAATTATTACATATATAATTATTTTATATTTAATTAGTAATATAATTAATAATTTTAACTAATTAATTAGTAATTAGTAATTAGTAATTATTAATTATTAATTATTAATTATTAATTAGTAATATAAATATTAATTATTATTATTATTCATTATAATTATTAATTAATAATTATTACTTATTACTTATTAATTATTACATATATAATAATTATTTAGTTAATTGGTAATATAATTAATAATTATATTGCTAATTAATTAGTAATTAGTAATTTTAAATTTTTAATTATTTAGTTAGTAATATAAATATTAATTATTATTATTCATTATAATTATTAATTAATAATTATATCTTATTACTTATTAATTGTTACATATGTAATTATAGTCGTTCAAATTTACGTATTTGAAGCGTTTTTAAGTTTCAAGTAGGCGGTTTTGAGAGCTTATAAATTATTTTCCATCAACATTTTTTATGATATTCTTTTTGTTTTCAACTATTTATTATATGTTTAATCAATGTGTAATGTTTCAATTATATTCGTTCAATAGTTTATATTTTATAGTCGTTCAAATTCACGTGATTGAAACATTTTTAAATTTCAAGTAAGCGGTTTTGAAAGCTTATAAATTACTTTTCGTTAACATTTTTTTTGGAAATTCCTTTTGTTTTCAACTATTTCTTATATTTTCAATCAATCTTTAATGATTCAATTATATTCGTTTTATATTTTATATTTTATAGTCTTTGAAATTCACGTACTTGAACCATTTTTAATTTTCAAGTAGGCAGTTATGAAAGCTTATAATTTATTTTTTCATCATCATTTTTAAGGAAATTATTATTGTTTTCAATAATTTTTTATATGTTTAATCAATATTTAAAATTTCATTTATATTGGTCTTATTGTTTATATTTTATTGTCTTTCAAAGTCATGCACTTGAAATAGAATCCCACATTGCAAATACAGAATGTACTGCGCAGGAAAGGGAGAACCTGAATCCCACATCGAAAATACAGAATGATTTCCAGGACAAGCCATCTTATAAAAGGGAGGTCAGGGTGAGGGTTCTTGTCAGAATCTAGACTGCTGTAATGGCAGTACCGCTGGATATTTAGTAGCAGACAAATTCTGCTTAAAATTTTTGTTTTGTTTATATATATATATATATATATATAAACAAAACAAAAAAACAAAAATTTAAATTTAAAATTTTAAAAACAATTAGGGTAAAGGTGGAATCACATATGCCCCCTTTCGCGTAAAGGCCAAAGACGGCATCCTCGTTGCCGCCTTTGCCCCGGAACGCAAAGGCGGCATCTCGGATGCCGCCTTTGAGAGGCATTTTGAATAATATTTTTAACCTGACCATTTTTTTTTTAATTTTTTTAAAAACATATTTAAAAAAAAACTCGTTTTGTGCGCTTAGTCCCCCTTTGCCCGCCGAATGTGACTCCAAACTGATTTTTTTTAAATACATTTATCTAAAAACAAAATTTTGAAAAACTGTCTAGGTCAGTTTTTTTTTAAAATATGCTACAAAGGCGACATCACAGATGCCGACTTTGTTTTAGCGCAGAAAGGCGGCATCTGTGATGCTGCCTTTGCTCCCCCACACCGCCTTTGCCCCAGATTGATGACAGGGCAAAGGCGACCGGGTGGAGGCCGCCTTTCGCCTCAGGGTAAGGTGAAATGCTGCATCGCGGAAGCCGCCTTTGGACATACGCAGAGGAGAAAGGCGGCTTCCACGATGTCGCATTCGCCTGAACTCCTTATAAAAGGGCGGCCACCCCCCTCCCCTCTCCTCACTTTCTCATTGGATTCCTCACTTCATCTCTCCGAATTTCTCTCTCTCCCTAAAAAATTACATTGCTGTGCAAGTTTTTACGAAGCTTCATTTAGAGGAATGTTTCTTTATTTAATGTAATGTTTTTATTTAATTAATTTAATTTTGTTTAGTTTTAAATCATTCATTTGTTAAGTAGTTTAGGTAGTTATTAATATTTGGTTATTTAGTTATTGTAATTAGTTATATATAGTATTAAATAATTACTTCTAGGTTGTATAGAATAAGTATATATTAACTTAAGATTAATTATTTAGAAATTTTGGTAGCTTAAAGATTATGTGGTTATCTATGCAATTAAATTCCTGTGTGGATACAAACAAGTTAATGTAGATCTGGCACAGATATACATAGAGGTAAAACCTAAGAACACCACTTTGAGCTAGACTCGAACGGGAACTGGTGCATGATAACGGGCCTTGCTACATCCTCGTTTGACACTCCCAGGGAATATGCTTAAGATTATTCATATTTTCTTTATAAACTACTAAAATTTCTAAGATAAGAAAAAAAAAATCAGTATATTTATCAATGATAAATGATAAATATAATGTTATAGAATCAAATAAGGACATAAGAATTAACGAATTAAAGTTATTATTAGTTAATTATAAAATAATATAATAATTAACGATTAGTTGTTATTAGTTAATTTTAGAATAATTAATAAATAACATAGGATTAAAACATGGATTCATATAATGATTAGCTAACGATACTAATGATCAGTATATTTATCAATGATAAAAGATAAATATAATGTTATAGAATGAAATAAGGAAATAAGAATTAACAAATTAAAGTTATTATTAGTTAATTATAGAATAATAGAATAATTAACGATTAGTTATTATTAGTTAATTTTAGAATAATTAATAAATAACATAGGATTAAAACATGAATTCATATAATGATTAGCTAATGATACTAATGAACATATAAAGTGAAATGAAGAAGAACAAACAAACTAAATAAAAAGGCGCTCTAAAATTACATTCTAATAAATATCATATGGTCAAACATCAGTAGCTTAGTTTATGGTATAGAAAGGCGCAATAAAATTACATTATAATAAACATCATATCGTCAACCGTAATTGTTAATATTTTTTTAACACTATTATAATTTTGATGAAAGAATCATTTTTGACGTAGAGAGCCATGTTTGCCTATGTGTACTGTTATGGGGAGATTATTCAAACTGAGGAAGGAGCTTCTTTCAGTACACAACCAATTACACTGGTTAGTACAGTTGATTTGGTTACCATTAGCGAACTTCAATATAGAATTCGTGTTTCCTTAAATTTGGGACCTGATCAACAGATAATGTCTATGAGATATAGACATTTTCAATTTCCCACAACACTGTGGCATATAGATTTTCCATTGGTTGCTGATGCACAGTGGGTCCAAGCAATTAATTTATATTCTCAACGGTTAGATGGTACCATGATGGAGTTATACGTTGTTGTTTCTACTGTACAACAACAACATCCACTTATACGAAGACGTAGAAATACAAGAGTGGTTTAAGAAAGTCTACCCCATGACATTGATCCTATTCCAAATGATGCAGCAGAAGAGGACAACCTAGTGATCTCACGGATATACATGTCAATCCAACTTCTGATGAGGAGTTTCGTAATGATGGATCAGATGGCGACAACAGTGCTGATGAGGAGGGACCAACAGAAGATAGAGAGGAGGTTTTGAGAAATGCAAGTGATGTACATCAACCTCGGTCAATAAATCATCCACCACTATTTTCATCTTCGTCAGAAGCAATGCCACGCGTGCCTGAATTCGATAATACTGTTATCACACCGACAAATGAGTTCCCTAGAGTTGTACATGATAGGTTTAGTGAGGTGGACAAAACCTTATATATTGGAAGGAATTTTCCCAGTAAAGATTCCTTGAAAATCACATGAAAGAGATTTCATATTGAGAGAAACATCAACTATGTAGTTCATGAATTATGACGTAGTAAATATGTTATACAGTGGGTGAAGTATGGGGATGATTGTAGATTTCGCTTAAGGGCTATTCCAGACATTACATTTGGAGGTTGGAGAACCTCAAGGATTGAGGTGGCTCATACTTGCATTCAGCCAAGTCTCACACAAGATCATACTTCATTGGATGCATAATTCATGTCATATATTGTTGTTGAGTTGATTAGGACATACCAAGATATTCCAATATCCCTTGTCCAAGATAGGATTCTATAGACATTCGGTTATAAGATTTCCTATAATAAGGCATGGATGGCGATACAGAAGGCAATTGTGAAGGTATATGGTGATTGGGATGACTCATATCGAGTATTGCCGCAATTTCTAGCCATTCTGAGGCATCATAACCTAGTTTTCTTCCATCTAGATAAAAACGAACATGTGTCTCCTGATAATCGACTTTGTCCATCTCATGTTCAATTTCATCGGTCGTTCTGGGCATTCCTTCCTTGTATCTCTGCATTTCGTTTTTTCAAACAATTTATTCAGATTGATGGAACATTTCTGAATGGAAAATACAAGGGCGTATTGTTGATTGCGGAAACCCAAGATAGAAACTGTTCACCTCTTCCACTTTCCTTTTCCATTGTAGAGAAAGAAAACTATGAATCATGGAGTTGGATTCTGGCATGTATCAGCAACCATTTCACCAACATTCAGGGAGTTTGTTTGATATCTGATCGCCATCGAGCAATTAATGAGGCAATCAATGCAGATCCTGATACATGGAGATACCTAAATTCATATCATCAGTTATGCATTAGACACATTGCTAGAAATGTGCATAAAAAATTCCCCAACGAACTGATGAAGAAGGCAATCACAAGGCTTGGTACGTATTTTATTAGTTCTGTTTTACTATTTCCATATAAATATAAAATCAATTTATGTGAAATATCATCTAGGTTTTGTAGCATATGAGTCGGACCAATGACGATTTGAAGAACGATTTGAAAAAATTCATCAGGCTTATCAAGAAGTTTATGATTATATGATGCAGATTCTAAAAGAGAAATGGACATTGGCATACGACGGGGGAAAGAGGTACAGACACATGACGGAAATCATTATGGAGTGCATCAATGGTTTCTTTAAAGGACTTCGCAAGCTACCTATCACCACCAAAGTTCAGGAGACATTATATCGATGCGTGAAGTACTTTGTGGATAGACAAAAACTAGCATCAGACGGAATACGTCAAGGTCTAAGATATGGAAGACACTTTCAACGAGAGATTGAAAAGAAATATTGAAGAAGCTTCTGGTTATCACGTCTGTCTCTTTCGAAGAGAAGACTCCCGATTTGGAGTTCAAGAGCATTCATACCCCATCAAAAATCACGTCAGTGAAAAAATGGTGGTATTACTGGAAACAATGCAATGTCAATGTGGAAAATTTCAGGCCTTACAGTTTCCATGTACACACGCCATCGCAGCATGTGCCTCTGTGAACATCTCATGGGGAGGATATGTTGATCCAGTGTACTGGATGGATATCATTTCCAACTATTATACTGCACCATGTACACCTATTGGGGAGTATCGTTATTTCCCAATGCCTGAAGGCCAGCTGATAGTGATACTTGACATGAATTGGTTACGTCCTCATGGGAGACCAAAGGTGAGTAGGATGCGTAATGAGATGGACTGGCCTTAAGAACAAGGACATAGTTTGTGATGCACAATATGTCAAAAATAAGTTCATAACTGGAACCGATTCCCTAACATTATTGGGTCGACTTTACAGTCTCATTCATAACGATGTATTGTCTTCATTGTGACATTCCCATATTGTAAACTAAATGTTGTTATCTTTTCATTATTCCTTGGTTTTCTAAACCCCAAAAATATGAGATAATTTTTCATATAAATATTCACGCTTTCAAGAAATAACTATAAATATGAGATAATAAAATTTATTTCAAAACTCCGAAAGCGGAACACATAACCCATATTGAAAAGTGTATTTCATTTAACCCATTAACATGTTTCCTGGACATTAATATTCAAATTTTTAACCCTAAACCCTCCAACCTAAACCCCAATCTAAACATGTAGTATATTTTAGAAAACTGTTCTATAAAAAATTTATAGTATCATAATAATTAGTATAAGATATTGAATACATACAATTAGATAAATTCTAAAAACATCATTACTAATTGACATGGTTTATCTTAATCAAATCCATAAGTAGTTAATCACAAAGCTCCCCCAAAATATGTGTAACCAAATTCATGACTCAATATTTTAGATAACATAACTTATTTCATATTAATATTCATGATTTCAAGAAATAACATTAAATATTAGATAATAGAATATATTTCAAAACTCTGAAAGCAGAACACTTAAACCATATTGAAATGTGTATGTCAGTTAACCGATTAACATGTTTCCTGGACGTTAATATTAAAAATTTTAACCCTAAACCATCCAACCTAAACCCCAATCTAAACATGCAGGATATTTTAGCAAACTGTTCTATAACAAATTTATAGTATCATAATAATTAGCATAAGATATTGAATACATACAATTAGATAATTTCTAAAAACATCATTACTAATTGACATGGTTTATCTTAATCCAATCCATAAGTAGTTAATCAAAAATCTCCCCCAAAATATTTGTAACCAAAATGAAGACTCAATATTTTAGATAACATAACTTATTTCATATTAATATTCATGCTTTCAAGAAATAACTTAATATATGCGATAATAGAATTTATTTCAAAACTCCGAAAGCGGAACACTTAACCCATATTGAAAAGTGTATGTTAGTTAACCCATTAACTTGTTTCCTGGACGTTAATATTAAAAAAATTAACCCTAAACCCTCCAACCTAAACCCCAATCTAAACATGCAGGATATTTTAAGAAACTGTTCTATAAAAAAATTATAGTATCATAATAATTAGCATAAGATATTGAAAACATACAATTTGATAAATTCTAAAAACATCATTACTAATTGACATGGTTTATCTTAATCCAATCCATAAGTAGTTATTCACAGAGCTCCCCCAAAATATGTGTAACCAAATTCAAGACTCAATATTTTAGATAACATAACTTATTTCATATTAATATTCATGGTTTCAAGAAATAACTTTATATATAAGATAATATAATTTATTTCAAAACTCTGAAAGCAGAACACTTAACCCATATTTAAAAGTAAATGTCAGTTAACCCATTTACATGTTTCCTGGAAGTTAATATTAAAAATTTTAACCCTAACCCTCCAACCTAAACCCCAATGCAAATATGCAGGATATTTTAGAAAACGGTTCTATAACAAATTTATTGTATCATAATAATTAGCATAAGATATCGAATACATACAATTAGAAAAATTCTAAAAACATCATAATGTTATATTTACATTTTACACTTACGACTACTTTTCTTTGTTTATATGTAGTAAGATGATACCATACTACTCACTCAGTAGCCTACCCATATTTCGCAGGCCATGTTAGAGGGTCATCCAGATCGATTTGTGAAGGTGCTTCGAGCGCACCATTTTCATCACATGGAGCCTCCACATGCCATTAGACCTTACTTGTGCCGTGCTGGCTTCTATGGCCTTGTCATATCATATTTCACATTTGCAGATCATTACCTACTTGCTGCCCTCGTAGAGAGATGGAGACCAGAGACACACACACATTCCACTTGCCTGAGGGAGAGATGACCATCACCCTCGAGGATGTCGCAGTGCTTCTCGGTCTGCTTATCCAGGGGAGACCCGTTATTGGACCCACTAGTGCAGCTTGGCCAGACCTTTCTCAACGCTTGTTAGGCGTTGATATTTTGTCCGACCGTAGGGCTATAGATGGATCGTCCATATCTATGTGTTGGTTGGAGTCTCAGATTCCAAATTTACAGGATGATGATGATGAGCAGACCGTCGTGCGTTACCCCCGGGCATTTATCTTACGACTCATTGGTGGGACCATGTGTACTAATCACTCGGGGATGCACGTGCATATGATGTATCTACCCCTACTAGAGGACTTTGATCAGGCTAGGACGTATAGTTAGGGATCAGCCTATTTGGCATACACTTATAGATCATTATGCAGACTATCCCATAGGGACCGTACAGGTCTTGAGGATGCTTCATCCTTATTCAGATGTGGGCATGGGAGCGCACCCCAGCATTCCGCCCTGACCTTGCTGGTCCACCGGTCGAGATGGAGGTGCTTCATAACGCTCCGCGTGGACGCTAGTATGATAAGTCATTTATATTGGTTTTTGATTATACTATGAGTTATTGACTATAATTTCTCATTATTTTTTCATTATCGTTGTATTTTACACGTGGTGTCAGCAACACAATTTTGACGTGGTTCGGAGACATCATTTGGGCATATATCGGCTACAGTTGGACTGTCATTTACCTGATCAGGTATGTATATACAATCTATCTCTGTCTAACATTTTTAATAGTAACATCAATTTTGGGTTTTAGTTGGGTGTTTTTTTTGACAAAATCACTTGTCATTTCAGATTTCATTGCTTCCATACTGGAGTATTGTGGACCAGTTGCCAGCATACTGCACTGTTGGGCTTGAGGATGCTATGGCTGTAGTGCCCCTCATTCACTTTCATATTGTTGAGTGGCATCAGCCTGACAGGGTCATGCGCCAATTTTTTCATACTCAGCCGATTCCATTACCATCTAGACAGACAGACAAGCTTCATGGGATGAAGCTGACAGGGAGGCAGGATGATGACTGGTCCCAAGTACATGCGAGTTTTATCGACTGCTGGCACAGATGTGCAGAGTTACGTATTCAGGGTGTTCCTACAAATCAATTCTCTATTTCAGAGCAGGTTGACTATGAGCCATGGTATATACTGAAGTCTATACTGTATCTTACCCAAGCTGACATAGAGATGTAGAGGATGGTATGTTAATAAATTCCTATTAGTTTGATTATTGAATTATTTTCTAATTCAATTTTAGTCTACTTACAGCGAAGTCACATAGAGTAGCTTGTTTGCATGAGTGATGAAGAGGAGGAGGGGGTCTTTAGCTGGGCAGTCGTCCATGCTACAACGCTGGAGGCGAGGGAATCTTTTCATGCGCTTTCCAGGAGCATCTTCACACGTCTGGCTCGGAGACAGGAGGTTCCTTCCCTAGAGGAACATCCTGCAGCTGATGCTGGTGCTGAGGAGCCACGACCATGGGGACGTAGATAGCGTCGTGCTGCACATGAGGCCTCGCCTATTCCACAGGAAGAGGTCGGGCCTCTAGTAGTCCAGGATCAGCCTATTCAGGATGTGCCTCAGGTGGCATGGGATCTGTCTTTCCTGACAGGATATCTGCAGTTCTCTCCATATTGGGTTCCAGATCCTTCACAACCTTGGATTCTAGAGCCATCGTCGTCTTGGGGTATAGCTCCATCATAGGCTTCATTCCCCTCTGTGATGGAGGCAGGTCCATCTACCACCCTTGTGGGAGAAGGATCTGAATGGCAGTACGAGATGCAGTTGACAGCTCCTCACACTAACACACAGATAGAGGATTCGACGGTCGACGTTTCAGTGCCCGGGGATCATCCTTCTCCAAGTCATCAAACTCCACTGTGCACTCGACGTGTACGTCCTATTCGCAGACCACCATGTGGGACAGAATCTTCTCGCCACAGACATATGCATTGATTGTACATTATTGTTTACATGTTTTATGTGTACTGAAATCAAAATACTATTTTTACTTGTTGGTCAGAGTGTAATCTTAGGAGGGGGTAAATTAGGTTATATATATATATTTATATAACCATACGAACATAATAATAAAACATTAATAATTAATAATTACCTAATTACAAATTATATAATTAATAATTCTATTACTAATTAACTATTTAATTAGTATATAATTAATATTTATATAACGAAATAACTAATTAATTAGTATATAATTTGTAATTTGGTAATTAGTGTTTATTAATCACTGATTATATAATAACTAATTAGTTAATTAGTAATAAAATTATCAATTATATAATACTTAATTATTACATATATAATAAATATTTAGTTAATTAGAAATATAATTAATAATTATAACTAATTAATTAGTAATTGGTAATTATTAATTAGTTAATTAGTAATATAAATATTTATTATAATTATTCATTATAAAAGTGTTTTCCCTGAAAATCATTCTGCATTTTCGATGTGGGATTCAGGTTCTACCATTACTGCGCAGTACATTCTACATTTCCGATGTGGGATTCTATTTCAAGTACGTGACTTTGAAATACAATAAAATATAAACTATAAGGCCAATATATATGTAATTTTAAACATTGATTAAAAATATAATAAATAGTTGAAAACAAAAAGAATTTCCTCAAAAATGTTAATGAAAAACAATCTATAACCTTTAAAAACCGCCTACTTGAAACTAAAAAATGATTCAAATAAGTGAATTTGAATGAATGTAAAATATAAACTATAAAATGAATATAATTGAAACTTTAAAAATTGATTCAACATATAATAAATAGTTGAAAACAAAAGAAATTTCCAAAAAAATGTTGATGAAAAGTAATTTATAAGCTTTCAAAACTGCATACTTGAATCTTAAAATTTTTCAAGTACGTGACTTTGAAAAACTATAAAACATAAAATAGAAGACCAATATAAATGAAATATTAAACATTGATTAAAAATATAAGAAATAGTTGAAAAAAAAATAAATTTCCAAAAAATGTTAATGAAAAATAATTTATAACCTTTCAAAACTGCCTACTTGAAACTTAAGAATGTTTCAAGTACGTGACTTTGAAAGATTATAATTATATTACTAATTAACTAATTAATTATTATATAATTATTAGTTATATTAATAATTGACAAATTATTTATTATATAAGTAATAATTAATGAGTAATAATTAATAATTAATAATTTAATGAATAGTTCTAACTAATATTTATATTACTAATTAACTAATTAATAATTAATAATTACATATAAATAATTATTAATTAATAATTAATAATTATAAAGAATAATTATAATAAATATTTATATTACTAATTAACTAATTAATAATTAATAATTACTAATTAATTAGTTATAATTATTAATTGTATTTCTAATTATCTAAATATTTATTATATATGTAACAATTATATTACTAATTAATTATTATATAATTAATGATAATATTACTAATTAACTAATTAATTATGACATATTTATTTATTAATAATTACTAATTAATAATTAAAAATTATAATGAATAAATATAATTAAAAATTATATTACTAATTTACTAATTAATTGTATTATAATTAATAATTATATAACAAAGAACTAACTAAATATTATATAATTAATTATTAATAATTAATAATTAATAATTATAATGACTAATTATAATTTATATTTATTTTACTAATTAACTAATTAATAATTACTAATTACTAATTACTAACTACAATTACTAATAATTAGTAACTAGTTTTGAAAGATTATAAATTTTTTTATCATCATTTTTTATGATTTTTTTTGTTTTCTACTATTTTTTATATGTTTAATCCATGTTTTAGGTTTCATTTTTATTGGCCTTATAGTTTATATTTTATAGTCTTTCAAAGTCACGTACTTGAAAAATTTTAAGTTTCAAGTATGCGGTTTTGAAAGCTTATAAATTACTTTTCATCACATTTTTTTGGAAATTTCTTTTGTTTTCAACTATTTATTATATGTTTAATCAATTTTTAATGTTTCAATTATATTCGTTTTATAGTTTATATTTTACAGTCTTTCAAATTCACGTATTTAAAACATTTTTAAGTTTCAAGTAGGTGGTTTTGAAAGGTTATTGATTATTTTTCATCAACATTTTTGAGGAAATTCTTTTTTTTTTCAACTATTTATTATATGTTTTATCAATGTTTAAAATTTCATTTATATTGGCCTTGTAGTTTATATTTTATTGTATTTCAAAGTCACGTACTTGTAACAGAATCCCACATCAGAAATACAGAATGTACTGTGCAGTAAAGGTAGAACCTTAATCCCACATCGAAAATGCAGAATGATTTTCAGGGCAAGCCCTCTTATAAAAGGGAGGCCTGGGTAAGAGTTTCTGTCAGAATCCAAACCGCTATAATGGCTGTAGCACTGGATCTTTAATAGTAGATAAATTTTGCTGAATTTTTTTGTTATATATATATATATATAAACAAAACAAAACAAAACAAAATAAAACAAAATAAAAGTAAAAATATTTCTAAAAATATATTCTTTTAGGAGAAAGGTGGCATCGTAGATGCCTCCATTCACCCGTAGCGCAAAGGCGGCATCGCAGATGCCGCCTTGCCCCCGAAATGAAAAGGCGGTATCCGGGATGCCACCTTTGAGGTGTATTTTTAATGAAAAATTTGTTTTAAGCATTTTCATGGAAAATATTTTTTTTAACGTAAAAAAAATATCCAAATCGTGGAACATATTAAAACTAACCAAACATAAAAATTAAATTATATAAGAAATTTAAGGGCATGGATCCACCTACCTTCATATCAAAACATTAAAACATGGGTTTGAAACTCCTATCACAGCCAATTCGCATAACAATGAACTCAGTTTATACCCTAAAACAGAATTAAAATTAAAAAAATACTTAAATTGCGCACGTAAAATGAACTCTTTTTGGCCAAACAACCAAAAACTAAAAAAAGAGATATGAAATAAAGGAAAATAGATTGATCCAAGTGTTTTGGGGCATAGGCTGTTGAGGTGAGCAGGAGGTAAGTAAATTTCAGCGGACAAGAGAGGGAGGAGGGAACCATGGGGCTGTATAAGTTGGTCAGTAAGAAGCCGGTGTGGCGTGACACTGGTAGAAGGAGATGAAGCAGTGGCACCATCTAGGAGAGTCACCAGGAAGAATATTCGGCATGACGGATGTGGGGGTGGCATGCGCGGACAGTCGGATAGAGAGGGAGAGGGGATTTTTTTAATACGTGTTTTAAAAAAAATATTAAAAAAAACGGTGAGGTTAAAAATGATCTTCAAAATGCCCCTCAAAGGCGGCATCTGAGATTCCGCCTTTCCCCTATTTTGTTAAAAAAAAAATTTATTTTTTTGTTTTGTTTTGTTTTGTTTATATATATATATATATATAAACAAATCAAAATTTTTTAGCAAAATTTCTCTGCTTCTAAATATCCAGCGGTACTTCCATTACAACAGTTTGGATTTTGACAGAAACCCTCACCCAGACCTCCCTTTTATAAGATGGCTTGCCCTGGAAATCATTCTTTATTTTCGATGTGGGATTCAGGTTCTCCCTTTCCTGCACAGTACATTCTATATTTCCGATGAGGGATTCTGTTTCAAGTATATGACATTGAAAGACAATAAAATATAAACTATAAGACCAACATAAATAAAATTTTAAATATTGATTAAACATATAAGAAATTGTTGAAAACATAAATAATTTCCTTAAAAATAATGATAAGAAATCATTTATAAGCTTTCAAAACAACCTAATTGAAATTTAAAAAAGTTTCAAGTATGTGAATTTGAAAGACTATAAAATAAAAAATATAAAATGAATATAAAGGAAACATTAAATATTGATTAATGATATGATAAATAGTTGAAAACAAAATGAATTTCCAAAAAAATGTTAATGAAAAGTAATTTATATGCTTCCAAAACTGCTTACTTGAAATTTAAAAATGTTTTAATCATGTGAATTTGAACGACTATAAAATATAAACTATAGAAGCAATATAATTGAATCTTTACACATTGATTAAACATATAAGAAATAGTTGAAAACAAAAAGAATTTCATAAAAAATGTTGATGGAAAATAATTTATATGCTCTCAAAACCGCATACTTGAATCTTAAAAATGCTTCAAAGAGGAAACATATTTTTCCAATATAATTTTTAAATGTATCAAAACAAGATTAAAATTATTGCGCCATCAAAAGGAGGAAAATTTGAATTTTTTTAAAAAAAAATTTATACATAAAATTGTATTAGATCTTATATCATTTATAAAAAACAAAAAGAATGAATATTAAAAATTCGATTGAATATCATATATATATATTATTAATATAATTCCACAAGAGTATTTCTTTTATTTGTTGTCATAAAACAAACATGTCTTCATTTTAATAATGTTTTAGACAAAAAATTCATTTTTATATTACAAATCTATTTACATTAATTTATAATTACTTCATCAAATAATCATGTGTAAAACATCATATAATATTTTAGTTAATTAGGTTCATTCCTTCCATTCTAATTACTATGTCATAATATATTTTTTAAATAATGATAATAATAATATTATATTTTAAGAAACATAGTTTTGTGTGTAAAGAAAACCAATATGGTATTTAATGTAATGAATTATTATCTTGTTGTATCGTATTATTGAAGACATTAATGAAAATTATTATATTCATAAAAATATGTATAAAAAATACTTAAGCTGTTTCATTTTACCCCATTAAAATGAATTTATCATGCAAAATTCATCATTATGATATAAATAATAGGAAAAGTATTCCTTATATTATCCTCATGTTACCATGTATATTCCCCTAATAGGTTGTATCCCCATAAAACATTGATATGGTGAGAGGTCTTATTTTGTCCAAAATTTATTGTGTGGTCCATAATTTTACCTAATTGTTCCTTATAAGAAATATCCTACTCTACTGGTATGAAATATTATTTTAATACTTGTGAAGTTTTATGAAGGTACTACCTCAGGAGAGATACGTGGAACAAATAGTGGACATTATTATGACAATACAAAAGTTGTATGTGGTATCCAACCATTATAATATGATCAATAATCTCAAGGTTAATTATATTCCTAGGCCATAGTCTCTATTTATTCATTAACAATATTACCTTAATCCATGAATAAATTTTTTTAATCACCATCTCAACAATAAAAAAATCTTTCTCATGTTATTAGATATCTGTATACATTTTTTACCTTGTTTTTTATACCTTGACATGCTGCTAAATGGTTCAATCCTTTACATTCATCTCTGCATTGATCTCTGGTCCCAATATATTTCATTCTCCAACTTCATCCAAGAATTTTGGCGTTCTACATTTCTTTCCATATATGGTTTCATATGAAGACATATAAATTCTTGATTTAATGTTATTGTTATTGGATAACTCAGCTATATTAATGTGTTGATCCCAACCACCATTGAAATCCATTGAAAATGATTTCAATATATTTTTTACAACTTGTTCTAGAGGGGAAAATTCCTTGACTATGTAATGAGAAACTCCAAAATTCCATGGTATAGCAACTTGAATCTAGTTTCCATATCCCAGAAAAGGGAGGAATTTTCATAAGTACCTACACAAACACACAAATCTCAAAACCCAAAAAGATTAAATAAGGAAAAACACTAAGTACACAATGCATACATATAATACGATACCAAACATAGAGTACACCTTTAGGATACTGTAAATAAAATAGGGTTAGAAAAAAATCACACAAAAAATAAAGAGCATGTAAAAGTGAATAAAAATGTTCTAAAACTCATTCGCATTGAACCCTACTTGAAGTGTACATGTTGAATGTTTCTATAAAATAGTATAAGAACACCACATCTATTTGATCACTCTAATTTCCACTCATTCCTTGTTTATCTAGTACTCCCTCAATGCATCAATCATATTCATAAGACAAAACATGTGCAGCCAATGCCCATGTGGGTTTGAGTAAAATAGTACATAGTAGGACACCTAAACCCACAATGGAAAAACCAAAAAAATTACTACAAGTGAAGAGTTTAGTTATCTCAATACATGTATATTTATGTATAACATATACCAAGGATATCTAGGTACACTCATAGTCTGCCACATGGTAAAGAGGTAAGCCTCAACCAATCAATGCCATACAATTCTGCTCGATGTGCAATCTTTCTAGGAGAACACACTTTTTGGAACATGATATCAATTGTGACCCTCATGAAGAGGTCACCCCAATTTGGGACCCCCACCAAGAGAAATACACTTCTCAAATATCATAAAAATGTAGAGGTGATGCTTCACAGAGAATAAAAACAACCAAATATGTATTAGACAACAACCTTTGGGATCTTTCTTAGAGAATACCGACAACCAAACTAATGCATCTTGTGCCATAGAAAATCTTTATCATAGAATACCAACAACCCTAATGATCTGGCTCATAATGTAGAGGATCCATTATATGGAATAAAAAAACCCTATATATGTGGCTCGTAACATATGGGATCATTCCCAAAGAATCCCAAAAAAAATTATTGATATCACCCACTAGATGGAGGACTTATTCCATGCACTCGATGGTTATGGAAATTCCAAAAAAAATCCAACATGTGTGATATAGGATTTCTCTTATCCCATGGTGGGATACCATAAAACTATCTGAGACTCATCCAAAAGATGGGACTGCTATTGAATGATGTGAACGTAATTTTATATTGAGCCCTCGAGAAATGAACCAAGGGAAACAATCAACCTATACTGGTCCAATATAAAATCTGACGAAGCCATCTCTAAAGTTTATCCTTGTTGCAAGGGTCTCAATTCCATATATTTCTCATCAAATGCACTATCCATTTGAATGTTATGTCCATTTAATTGAAAAAGGGATGACCTTGGTATGTTCTGAGGCCGACCCGACCTACCGGACCCAGCCGATATAACATTATTTGACCGACACGACCAGTCCTAGTCTAGTTTGGCATGAAAAAGCACAACCCATAGGGGTCATCCTGCTAGGCCTAAAAAACTAAGGCCAGCTAGGCAGCAGTGAAACTTCCCCAGTTATGGATTTTGATATCAGTCATTTTCTACCACACATGTGGTATTCCCCAATAACATTCCACCAATGCTGAGAAGGTGTCATTCCACATCTTATATTGTCTGCATGCCCCATCCCATGCCTATTTGCCTTTCCTTTGTGGGTTCCTCTGACAAGGTATCAAGTCAATTTCAATCTAAACTCCAAATATCTGGCCTCACATCACTGTGTTCCCCATTCAATTCCATGACCCACTATTGTGGCCAATGTCTTTCAGCCATGTCGTACCCAGACACTTCCACCTTACCACGTTTTTCCTCACCGGCCACCCCAACTAGAGACATCATCCTATCAACTCAAAATCCACAGTGAGAACCACCCTCGACCCACGCTTCATTGCCTGAACCAGCTAGATCTATCACCTTCGGTCACCTAATTGTTTACCCAATCACGCAGCAAATCCCATCAGACGTCTACTGTGTTATCGAGTGTTTGGATCCTCGATATCCAATTACTTATACATGGATTTGTCGTGAAACAGTGGATTGTTCACATTAGTGATTCAATGGTGAAGAACACAAACAAAATAAGAGATATTGAGTAGATGAATGGAGAAGCACAACAATTATAGGACGGATCAATGATATTTTTCTTGTCAGATTCAATTCTTCCTTGTTAGGGGGATCATAAAGAATGACATAATAAAATTTATTTAAAAGAATTTTAAATCCATAAATGAATAAATTCATATCCTGCAACAAATAAATATATAGATGAACATGTTCATGGGATCACACATGTTCATAGTCAAATTTAAGAAAGGGGAATGAATCACCAAAATAAAACACCATACATGGAATTTTGATTTAGTTATTGATGATGGGAGAAACGACGACGTCATTGTTCGTTGATCTGTTGATTTATAGGTTTGATGATCTTGATTTTACAATCCATTTATGTTCATTAGAGGGAGCTCATTCTCATTACCTTATAGGATTTATAGGTTTATGTTGTAACCCATGATTCCTAATAAAATTACACATTTATATTAAAAGCAATGCAAGGTCAAAATAAAAAAAAATTATTTATTTTAATGACATTTATGTCTAAGAGCCAACATTCACGGTAGTCCTATTATGTAAAATTTTATTCCCTAACTAAGTTTAATTCAGTATTCTTAATGCAACAGTGCCTTCATATTTATGATCTAGACACCTTTTTAAGTGATAATCCAATTTTAATGAAAAATCCACCAGTGTGGTTTTCAAAAACTAAGAATCATTAAATGAATTATTCTAGGAATACTGAGTCTCTAAATTACATTCCATATTATCATCTAGTCTCATAATGTTACTAATTAATTTATAAAAATAAAACTAAAAAAATCCAATACATTACATTCTCCCAACAATAGGGCCATAGATCCTTATAAGATGGTATAAGGGATACTAGACAATAAGATGGGTCACCGAGTTTAATCCTGAGTCTCGAAATCCCATGTTCTCTCCTTGAAATTTCTATACTACCACCAGACACGTACCATATTAATTAATGAAACATAAAGGATTCTATACTGTCGATGCATGATCTTGGCCAAGTACTCTGCAAACGTCTCTCCATCGTCATTGTCCAGATGATGAGAGTTGATGATGTGGGATGGATCAAGCATGTCTCTCCTCAGCTAAAACATAAGGAATAAGTCATGAAATCGATGTAATGTAGGTGGTAGAGTTAGGTGGTAGCCACCTCTCCAACACTATAAAAAATCTGAGAAGGGTCGATCAATCTTATAGATAACATGCCGCCTCATCCAAATCTCCACAATCCACATTGAGGTGAGACCCTAATGAACACATTATCTCCTTCACCTAACTCCAAAGGCCTCCTCCTCTTGTCATCATTTGAATTTTTATAGATATATGTTGTCCACAATCACTCCTATGTGATCTGTACATTCTTTGTAGTAGCTTGCAACAAATACGGGCCCATGAGTGATGACTCTCATGTGTCCTTCAAAAAATGTGTTGATCATTATGTTCACCCAAATTTGAAATCATATTCTTCTAGACCAATCATGGGTTTAAAGCGGATGTTGTATACAAACTCCACCAATGGCAGGTGATCATGCCAGCTATGATTAATGTCCATGATTCAGGCCCGCATCATATCCTCTAGAACATAAATGGTCATCTCTCTATTCATCCATATGGGGAAGAAAAGCCGTACTCAAGAGTAGATAGGTCTCAAATGCCTCATGTGATCCCTTCCACAACTATGACTTGAATTGTGCATCATGATCATAAATGAAATTCAATGGTGATACATGATTCCAAAATATCTCTTTCATGTAGAGGCATCCAAAACACTATACTGAACTCTACTCCTAGATTAGTAAGAATTGGGCTGACATTGTGAGTTTTTGAATGATCACCTTGATTGTATTGTGTCCTTTATAAATGTGTGGAAAAAATGTCATGATTTACGTTGATATATCCTCCCATATCCACTTTTGAACATCAAGTGGTCAGGGGAATATCACTAGATCTTAGTGCTCAATTTACATTTTCTGTCATGTGAGCTATCCAAAAATCAAACTACGTGGAAACCTTATTCATCCTTGTCCACCAAAACTTATGTGGCAGGTCATGGAACATATTATCCCCACTCAAATGTACTACCAAATGTGTTGTGTGGAAATTTATTAGAACTATCCCCAAAACATCATGGGTAAAACTATTCTACTTATAAAAATAGCGATGTGATCCAAAATGCTCTAATATCAATCATTGTTAAGCCCTGTAGAGAAATGTGCATGTCATGTCCCACAGTAGATATCCACAGTTGTGCCTCTTTGACTCACTGTATGTGTGGAGGGGTGAAGACAATATACTAGAGGTAGGATACTCTATATCCATCTATAATGGATATTTTCAATGTGTCCAAGTGTTGTGATGACTCATTCAACAACAAGAAACTAGATCTCTTTCCAAGAGCATCGTCCAACACATTCCCCTATCATTGAGTATAGACAATCTCTAAGTTGTAATCCTTGAAGAACTCTTGCCATGGATTCTATCTCATGTTTAGGCCTTTCTAAGATATGATATAATTGATATTGTTTTGGTCTCAGTAGATGATAAACCACTCAACAATCATGTATTGGTGTCACATCATCAATAAGAATACTACCACTATTATCTCATGATCATGGGCCACGTAGTTCTGCTAATGTTGTGTCAACTAGCATGATCCTTTGGAAATCACCATGTGTTCCTGCATTCGGATACAACATAGATTGATCCCAGAGACATCAAATAACAGTACATACCTGACACTAGCTCTATGAATATAAATATTTGAGTGCCAATCAACCTTTTCATCATATTATGAAATCCTGGCTAGAACTTCTATGTCAACAGAAAAGGTTCCCCGTCCGTGTCAAAGATGTCAACTGTTCTCCTACACTCGAAAATTCAGTTTTAAGACATGGATAGTACCCATCCAAACCTAATCATCTCTAAACCTCAGTAACACTCTTGGGTTTCACCCAAGTATGAACGACCTCAATCTTCTGCAGATCCCCTACAACTCCAAATTCTGAAATAACGTGTCCAAAAAATAAACCTCTCAAATATATATTTGACTCCCAAAGAGATTCTTATAATTATGGTTCTCTTAAACATTTTGTGGAACCATCCACATGTGTATCTCATGCTCCTCCTCAAACACTAAGTACACTAGGATGCCATCCATGAAGACAACCAAGAACTGGTCTATGTTAGGATGGTCTATCCTCTTCATGAGTCCCATGAACACAACTGAGAAATTATTCACACTAACGTCATGACCATGTAATCATGTTGGATTTATTGATATCTTATGGATTTATTAGATATATCCTCATATCTTACATGAAGATGTTAATAGCTAGGTCTGATGTCAATATTATATAACAACCTCACTCCCTTCATCTGATTGAAGAGGTCATCGATACTTAGATTGTGGTTATTTTTTCTTCAAGAAAACTCGATTCTGGCATCATATGTCCTCACATATACTCAAATTCTTCACTTCCTTCTTGGATAAAAAAACACAATCTATCTAGGGTAAAATGATGGTTCTTACAATGACCTTCCTCTACAGGTCCTCCAAATATTCTCTTAACTCACAATACTCTGTCGGAGCCATCAGTGTAGATATTGAGGCTATCTCAGGGTACAGGTCAATATAGAATTATACCTTCATATAGGGAGCTAAACTAGGGGCATCCTTATAAAATATGTTATCATACTCTGCCACTACTAAAAGAATCTAAGGACTCCTTTCATCCATAACACCATCGGTGTGGCTATCCAACTGATAGGTAATCTGCTATAACCACTTATGTGTTTTGCACCATTCATTTCCATTTCACCAACAAAGGGTAACTTGGTACCAATACTTTAGATACACCACAAAATGTGAATAATACATATATTTTGAGCATAGACTATAGATAAACAGTTTATTCCATGAATGACACCATAAGGCTTCGACCAAGGTACTAAGATATCCCAACGGAAACTCTCACATACAAGATTTAGGTCACACTATATTCACTATTGTGTAGTCATCAAATACACTCCCATATTTATCTCTACGTGTAAGGGTAGAGTCAATGGTTAAACTGTAATCTATGATCCCTGAACAAGGTCCCAGGAAAGAATGGAATGATTTCCACTAGTTTCTATAAAAATATTATCTATGGTGGAAAATATATAGATCATAGCCCGAATCATCCCAAGAGAACTACGGTTATAAGACTAAATCACCTACAGTTGTCCTAATACCTATTTTCCAGATCCCCAATCATGGTGTGGACCACCTAAGGGTGGTGGTTGTAATATGTCAAACCTCTTCCCACCTCCTCCAGTCCTACCTACACCTCATATATGTTTACAACCTAGCAGACCACATTGCTTCTATCATTGACTCTACCTTATTGTTCCATCGACCATCCCCTGATCATTTGTAGGTCTGATTATAGAGTCCCATTCAAGATTCCCCTAACCGCTGAATACATAGCACAATCTATCTCTAGGATGAATCAAGCTAACCTTGGATTCCTTCACAATTGAACCAATATCTTAGGGACATTTCTTGAATTCCCTAACCTACATGGTTCCAACTGACTACTTTTTTCTACCTGCTATTAAAGTGTTGGCCTCCTAATCCCAACTTGTAGATCCTGTTTTTGTTGCATGCTTCGATAGAAACACCTACACTAATAGAACATGATCTTGTACCCAAACATATGTATGAATGATAAGGTATATCATGCATTCTTGATCTCTCATCTTATCCCCGGATAAATTATTTGAACCCTAATGAATTGTTTCTACATCATATCTGTCGAGTAGTGAGAAAGATCATCAAAACTCACCGAGTAATCTACCATAGTCTTACTACCTTGTTAAGAATGTTGGAGGCCCTGGATGTGAACTGATCACAATGTAGCTGGAAAAAACTTTTCTCTAAAGGATTGATGAATGTTGGTCTAATATAGAGTTACCTCATCAGGTTTCTAGGTCATTAATCTCTACCATTACCCCTCCGAGTCTTGATGAAGGAAAACCTCACGGTTCGTCATCTGGTCAGAAGGTATCCTCAAAATGTAGATGACACATGTATGTACCTCCATCCATTCCATAGCTACCTGGACGTTAGTCTCACCCCAAAACCTAAGAGGTATCTGCATCTGAAACTCATGCAATGCAATAATCCGATGAGAATCTTCAATCGATAATGCTTGAAGTAACTACTGCTCTATGTTTGGTGGTATAACGGATCAACCACCCAGACGTGATATCACCAGTACATGATGAAATACCAAAGGCTCATCACAATGTAGATCATTCATGTGATCAAAAAACAGAATCCAAGATTTCTATTAGCTTGGAGGAATCATGAAATAAAATAAGTTCTACTGTGGTAAATAGAGTATACCTGGTGAGCCAACTCAAGATATAAATGAGAACACACCAAAATCCAATTTTATGCATGTACCATTATTTTCAATTCAAACAGTGTTTTTATCTACTGACTCAAAAAGAAGGTATTGAGTGTCCTAGTGTATGGATACATTTTCCAATGCACAAAAACTAGATTCCTTGGCATATGAGCTGAACTCGAAACACATGACACTATTTCCTCGAACCATCCTCATGAAATTCAAGTACTAAAGTAGAACTAACCTCCACTAATACTACTCTATCATGAATTATCCTAGTGGAGCTTGTTCGTTAACTACCCCAAGATCGCCTTCGATAGGATAGGGGATGTCAGTTATCACCGTGTAGACATATCCCATAAATATAAGGCATTTTCTTAAGTACCTATCAAGGCACACACATCACCAAGGAAAAAATTCTAAAATGATAGAGAAAACAATGTGTAAGGTGGTTAAATACACTAATATACCATTCACAGTGTAGAAAAATAGGAAAATAGAGTGTAAATATGGATTTAATATAATCCCAAAAAAATAAAGAGTCTGTAAAATTGAATTCACATGCTCCATGAACACATCTACTAAAAACCTGACCTAAATGGTAGGTTGATAAAAATTGGATGAAGCTGTAGAAGTACACCACATATATATAATCTATCTAGGAACACCTTGTCGCATTCAACTGAGGTATACTTCAAATCTTCTATAATCTTCAAAAGACATTACATGTGTGGAAAAATCTTGTAAAGGTATGAGTATAACAGTCCATAGTAGGACACCAAGAAACTATAATGGAATAACAAAAAATGAATTAGTACAAGTGAATAATACAATATTATCAAAATAGTTATATGTTTTTAAAACATATAAAAAGGATATCCATGTATTCTCATAACTAAACACAAGTGAAAAAGGTAAATCACAACCAATCACTGCTACAAGATTCTGTTTGAGGTGTGCTCATTCTTGGAGAACACACTCCCCATGCCATGATATCATTAGAGATTCCCATGAAGATGTTATTATATTCATTGTCTTTCCTAATTGGAAAAACACAAGTCAAAGATCATAATATATGAATAGGTTATGTTTCCCAATGAATACTAATAAACCAATTTGTATTTTTCCACAACGTATGGGATCCCTCTTAGATAATACCAAAAACCCTTATAATGGGACTAGTATTATGGGGGATCCTTCACAAGGAATAAAAAACCCTATCGATATAGATTATAATTTATGGGAACCATCTCAGTGAATACCAATATAATAACCAATGTTGATCATAATGTTTTGGATCCTTATCAGGGAAAACCAAGAACCCTATCGATACAACCCACTAGATGGATTAATAATTCCATACGCTTGGAGATCACTTCAATTCCAAAAAATTGTATCATCGCTGATAGTGTATCTCCCCAATCACAATGAGAGATACCATAAATATATCAGGGAACAAACCTCTAGAGAGTATGACTATCAATTGATGGGAACATAATACCATTCAGAAGCCTAATGGAAATAACAAAGGGAATATCTCCACCTATACTAGTCCGAGATAAAACCCCTCCAATATATCTCTCCGGAATTCCTCGTCACAACAGTCACATATTCCCTTGAATTATCATAAAATGTATATTTTTAGGGATGTTACGGCAATTTCGGTGAAGAATTGAAGGATCGGGTCTACTCTGGGCTTGACCCGACCCACTGGACCCAGTCAACCCTCCAGGAGACCCAACTACTTTAGACTACCCAATCCGAACTGCTCAGTTCCAACCCAAACCGGTGCTACCCAATGGATCATCCCGACTTCCCGTAGTCTAGTCCTTGCTGTAGGCCGGTTCCCTATGCCACACATGGTCTTTCTCAATGGAATGCCTCTTGTGCTGATGGAGTGCCTTGTCGTGTTCTATGTGGTCAACCAGCTACACCGCCTATCACATGGCCTCACTGTAGTGTGTTCCTCTAACATGGCCCAGATATGCATCCTAGCTCAAGGCCAAGTACACAACCTTTCCTCATCGTGTTCCATAGCCAAAGGTGTGGCCTCCTTCTATGGCCCACACACACTGACCATGTTAGCCCCCGACATGGCCTCCCTTCCATGTTTTTCCTCACCAGCCTCCCCCACCATCGACCTCTGCTTGCCAGATCACTGTCCACCAAGACCAACCCACATCATCCAACACTACCCCACCTGAATTGGCATGATTCACCACTTCTTGTTGTAGCCATATGCCATTGATCCATCTAAATAGTTCATCACCAACCATCACACCCCTCATTTGTCATCTAGCTTCCAGATCTTCGATCTAGGATTGCAGTTCCATGTTTCTAGGGCACACCAATTTATCATTCTCATAGTGGTTTCAATGGTGAAGAACACACGAATAATTCAATATATTGAGATAGAAGATGAGAATAAAAAAAACCTGAATGAGGGATCATGTAATTTTCTCATGATGGCTTCATTTCAAAAATGTTAGAGATATCATGAAGAATGAATAAATCACACATATTTGACCCTCATTGAAATCCCCACTAGCATAAATTCTGATCCGGCAAGTTATCAAACCAATGATAAACATATTCATTGGTTTGTATGTGTTTGTTGTCAAATTTATGAATGTGGATAGAATAAAAAAGAGACAAAAACATACTTATAATTTGAATCAGTTTTTAATGAAAGTAGAAGTTTCGCCGTCATCATTTTTTGATTAGTCAAATATAACGTTCATCTATATTGATTTTTTTAATATGTTGATTTTCATTGGACGGAGCTCCATCTCCATACAATAGAGTATTTATGAAGTTATTTCAAAACCATAAAACCCTAACAATAAATAAGTTAAAAGAAAACTAACACTGCATCAAAGTTACATTTTTTTTAAATATTATAATGATGTTTATTTGGAAAATATAACATTCACAGTCGACCTAATTCAATAAATGTTAGGAAGCCTCAAAGAAAAATTCATTGTTCTAAAAAAATGGTGCTTGTGGATTTCTAATTCATACTCTCATTTAACAGTTATTATAGTGGTATTGAGAAACCCTCTACATGATTTATTAAAAACTAAACATCATTCAATGATTTTTTATGGGAACACCAGGTCCTATAATCACACGCCATCTCAACTCTTAGTCAATAAATTGTCCCAATTAATTTATAAAAATAAAACTAATGAAAATCAATGTTAATAAAATATATTATAGGGATTGAATTTTTATTTTATGTTAACCATTCATCTAAGGATGATATATAGGGTTGAAACATAATTATGTTTCTTTTTATGACTAAATACATTTCTATAATTTTGAGGATAAACTTGTATCCTGGTCAGATAAACTAAAATGTGGTTCTCAATGTATCCATACCACATCCATAATGTATATCCTAGATATTTAACATAGAGATAAGTCTTCTCTGATAGTAACAAAGTGTTATTATATAGTACATCAATTGATTACATCCCATATATAATTAAATACATTACATATTTTTGGGCGTCCAACGAATAAAATTTATTTGATGTTCCCACATTTACATTCAAGTATGGGTAATGGATTCATCATGCCATTATATTTTTTCCTTTCATCCTTAACATGATTTAATATCAAGAACCTGATACTAAATCTCTGATATCACTCATCATTCCTTTCCACCTTAATTATTACATCAAATTCGTATAAATCTTCATACATCCAGGATGAATAGAGAATGATGAATTATGATATTTCAATAATATATATTTCATTAAATATTCTAAGGATGCAACCCATATATGATTCCATATTCATAAAATTACATTCTAAATAGGGTCACACTCAAGAACATTTCTAACTATCTTTCTCCACATTTAATCATCCATAGGTTCTTCTTAAATGTTCACATGGATGGAGGATTGATAATTAAATTCATCATGAATTGATTTTCACCACCCATCATGATTTAAACTATCAAAAAATTCCCAATATATAAGTATTATATCATTTTGGAACCTTATCATGGATTATATAGTATGATGCTTTCGACTCCAAGCATCCACCAACTTATTTGATTTCACTCGGTGCACATTTAGAAAATGGAGATACTACCATGGATTTATTGACATGGTTTTAAAATCATGGATATAGGTGGATATATCCATGGTTTTTTGGCCTATAGCCACATATTTTTTGACTATGTCCATGGCTTGAAAAAACATGGAGATTTGTTAATTTTTTCATTGCCCTATAGCCACGGTTCTCCAAAACCATGGCTATAGGGTTCTCACGCTTCTGTGGGAAAAAAATCCCACCAAATTTGTTGGGAAGCCCTATCGCCATAGTTTTGAATCTTCTACCATGGTATTTATAAATATATATATCATAATAAATATATATATAACTAAATTGGGGCGCGGTATAGTTGTATGTGCATTGAACTTTATAGTGGAGGTGCAGAGATCAAAACCCGCTAAGGAAATTTATAATTTTGGTTATTACCGTGGTTTATCGAGGCTATATCCACTGTTAAAATCATGGAAATAACCACCTACAACCACGGTTTAAACCGTGGATATAGGTCAAGTGCCACATTTTCAAATTTTGTGGCATATTTCCATTTTTTTCAATACCATGGAAATAGGAAGGTTTTTCCACGAATAAAATTGTTGCACTATGATGCGACGTACTGCCATGTCGATAGCGGCCACAGTCGGCCAATACGCTGGTTGTCACCATTGGACATGGTTGGCTAAAATTGTTGTCATATCCTTTGGCCATGTTTTTGGGACCTATTTCCACAATTTTGAACCATGGCAATAGCCCTTTTTTCTGGTTGTGGAGGTAATGTATTGAGTAGTTGTAAACCATTATCAACTATAACCATATCCTCTAGAGAAATTTAATCCCCTTTTTCAATATATATTTAATACTATTATAGTCGGAATATATACCAAACTTTTATCCATTGACAAAATTCCGCCATATCATATTTAAAAAATTACCACGGGTAACACCAAATAATGAGTTGGGTAATTATGCTCATTTATCATAAACAACAGCAAGGCCTAACTGATAACTAAGTTATTATAAATAAGGTAACATCTAAATCAATTATATGATGAATCATTATCTATTAAAAATCATTTTCCTTTGTAAGGTAATGATAGAATATGTGAACTAACAAATATTCTCTATAGTCCATTACAATTTTCCTGATATTCATCTATCTAAAAGAACTTGGAACCCTTCTGAGTTTACTTCCTTATCGTATTATATATCCTTGAGATATTATATAGAAATCATAGATAATATATATATATATATATATATATAAACAAAGAAAAAAAAAATTTCATTACCTATGGTTGTTCTAGGCTAGCATTCCATATCCCGCATCTCTAAAGGATATTATAAAATACCATCTCATGAAATTATTTAACTAAAAAATAAAATATTATTCAACCAACATTCACACTGTGTAATTTTTTATTATATATTCTCATTAAATAGGGTCTTTAAAATAGTTCTGAATTGTTATTAATACTCTTCCGCTTTCTTTCAATAGATAATAATGTCATCTATAAAGACTCCTAAAAACTGATTGAGTTAATCTCTAACGTCTAAAATCTTCAGATCCATGATGATATTAGGGTAAAAAAAAGACCATAATGCATTACTTTATGTTCATTTTTCTCATACGGTTTTAGGAATTACATATTGGGTATATCCATTTTCTTGACCCCTAATTGATGATATCCAAAATGAAGTATCATCTTGTGGAATTATTGAGCAGCACATAGTAGATCAAACAAATCATCAATACAAGGATGAGGATAGTTGTTTGGGATGGTTATCTTTTTTACCTCCTGATAGTCAATCCATATTCTCATTAATCCATCATTATTTTTCACAAAAATAACTAGTGGACCCCTATGTGACATACATGGTTGAAGGAATCCTTTTACATGGTTATCATGGAGTAACATCATATATTTTGGAATCTCAGTTGGGGCTATTCTATAGGGAGAACATAAAATTTGTGTTGAACTAGTATCAGTTCTATTGTGAAATCAACTGCACATTTTGTTAATATTTTATGAAAATATTTTGGAAATAAATACATAATTCCAGAAACAATAAGAATAAAATCAATATCGATTTTATCCCTAAGAATTGACATTAAAATCTTATATAAATGGGAATTCATACCCATACATTGGATATAATCTCCCTAGGAAGTTGATACTTATCATCACATTGATAAATGGTCATATGATTAAACACTCCGACCCAGAAGCCGATAGCCGGAGAATTATATTAATACATTGTAATTATTACAAGGAATCAAGTCTCAAAAGACAGATTACATTAATATTCTTGGAAAATAGATTACATACATGAATGTTGCATTATACATTAAAAAATAAAACAGAACACAAATTATCCATTCATAACTCTAATGATCCACTAGCTTAATCCTTATTGTCAATCATAACACACCTTCTAGAATCTTATGAAAATAAAACATAATAAAGGGGTGAGCTCATATGCTCAGTAAAGGTAATTAATTTTGTGGAAGATAACATAAACATTAGGCATGGTGAATAATTGAAATCACATGCCTTTACAAATAATAAATATGAACACATTATGGAAGGAATATGAGCTGAGTAAATAAATATATAATAAAACATAGTCTTGGGTATTCTTCTAGTTGAATAAATAGATGAACCATAAATATTATTTTCATAATGAGGGAGTGTATAATGTGGGACATTCTGAAATATTTTTTCAAGGCCTCAACCAAGATGTCTAAAAATGATTAAGGCCTTGGCCAAAACCATAATTGAAATTGGGAACATCCCTTAACAATTCCATGTCTAACTATCTCATGAAACCTACTTATGAACGATGGAGCTAAAGCAGGCTCCGCAAATCACATAATTAGTCCAATACATTCTTCATATGATAAGGTTGAAACATAACATAAACATATGTATTAAAAATAGTATACTAAATGTCAACACATTAACCATAATCCATGAATGGTATAAAAATAACACATCCACAATCAAATAAATCACAAAAATTTAAAAAAATATGGATGATTTGTATCATAATAAATCAACCTCGATCAAGAATAATATCCCTTAAGGGTTGTTGACATAGTTGAAATGATCAGTAAAAATCATTGAGAGGAATATGCCTTTTTCATAAAATCAATTAAAAGTCAAAAAAATTATAAAAAACGTAATTTTAATGATAGTTTTGAATCAATGTTTCCAATAACACTTTTAATATTTTTAATTGAATTATCATTTTAATACATTCATGTCCATATAAATTAATCATTAAAACAATTTGGAAAACATGGACATTAATGAGAATGTTTCAGAAGAATAAATCTTTAAAACATTTAAAATGATGTTTTAGTAAAAAGTTACCTTAAAGATAATCCCTTTGAAAATTATTTTATTAAACATAGACATGGATAATAATTATGTCCCAGTATATACTTATGTAAAAAAAACTTCTGATAATAATGTGATTGGTAAATTAACCCTTTCTTTGTACTTTCTTTTGGTCGAGGGTCCGTTTAACATCTTGTATAATGACCATTATATGTTATTAAATTATACCATAACAATGTTCATATAAATTATATCATTCATGATTCATTTATGTCTTTATAATACCAATTTAATAATTATTTCCATGTTAAATTATCATTTTGGGTAATAATTGCTTTCTTTATCGTACGTGTTTTATCTTTTTATTCTTCATCGTATCATTTAGATAATGATTTAAATAATTCCAAAATATAACACATGATTTATATATAATATATATTTAGAACATAAATATGTATATTATATTGATATATAAAATGGAAAACACCGTTTATGAAGATGGTAGGCCATACATACACATAAACGTTGTATCCGTTTTCATACCTTATTGAATGGAAGTAAGTGAATAAGATATATTTATGTACCTATATATATGTGTATATATATATTTAGTAGCAATATTATTTCATATATTACATACATATTAATAATATATATTTTATAATCATCGTTGAATGTTTAATGTGGCAATTAATCTCATTGCATCGTGGAGATGGTAACTTATACGTACACACGCGCGACGATGTCATTTCCTTAATGATTGAAACGTGTGGAGTCAGCTGGTATATTAATATTAATGAGAAAATAGAATTTTATTTTCATTATTTATATAAATATTACTCATCATTATATCCATCCAAATAATATAGTGTTGAATAACAAATTACACCACGACGTGGAGACGGTAAGCCGTACGTATGCACGCATGGTGACATTATCATTCTTAAGATGGATAGAATAATGAATATGGTAATACCATATTTATTATAAAATCGCATAATTTATAAGGTACTATAGTTATATTTTTGGTATCGAAAAAAAAGAAAGAGGAAGTGGATGAATAAACAAACTTGAAAGAGAGTGTTGAAATTAGTACATCTTCTTCGGGTGTTTCCTTTTTAATTGATCAAAAGGGATTATTTTGTTGGATTTATGATAAAATTAAAGACTCTAGGTTGATGTTAGTGGATTTAGGAGGATATTTGGGCAGGGTTTGTCCAAACCAGATGCCTTTGAAGGAGTGATTTTGAGAGAAGGGGAAGTTTCCTTCTATAAGAGGGGTGAGGGTCACTTTTGGAAAGGATTAAAATATTAATTTATTATACAACAATATTCTCTTTATAATTGCTAAAATTGAATTAATTTAAAGCCTTAGGTGGTTATGGGTCGAATTCCTCTCAACCAATAGATTTTAGAAAAGTTTAGGTTACCATTTTAACCTTATATTTTAAATTTTACTATTATCTAAATAGTTCAACATTTACGATGTCTTCTTTTTTTCTTACATTATATGGTAAATAAACTTACACTATACTTCCAAGAGAACATCAAGTGGTTAATTAATTACATATATAATATTATTTAATCCCCTTTTCTGAACCATATATTAATATTAATCAAATCAATGACATGATATATATATATATAAGAATTATTAATTGATAATTTAGAAATTAATGATGATATGAAAATTATGGAAATATAAAATAATAATTACCATTTTTCCTAAATGATCAATGATAAATGAAAATGTAACTCATGCGTATCCATGGCCAACCATATCCATGATTATAACATTGTTCATTTTTAATAAACATAAATAATAGTTTAATTTAAAATTATAATTAATGTTTAAAAATGACCATTATTTCATGAATATTATTTTGTAGATGATGGAATTATGACCACATGGATAATTTACATCATACCATGTTCATTTTTGACTCATGTATTGAATATCAAAAAATTTATAACATGAACTCCAATAATTAACTAATTGATATAACAACTCAATTATTGATATTAAAATAATTTTAAAAATTAAATTTTTACTAAGAAATAATTAATTATCCTATTATTATTATTTCTGAATAAAAATAAACATACTTGATAAATCTAACTTCAGGTAAGGGACATTATCTCAATAACCATTCATTGAGAATTTCTTTATAATATTCACTTTTATTATTTTAACAAAAGTATATACAACCTCCATGTCATTTTATATCCTTATTTTATCTATAATTATGTTATTTAATGTTTTGGTAAATGTATTAATTCATATAGATTATGATTTAAATGTTCAAAGTGCTATGTGACACCGTTAACGTTTAAACATTTAATTATCAAATATTTTCCAACATAATATTAATTTACATATTTATTATATGTATATAAAATAATTTTATAGTAAAACATTTTTTTTAAATGTAATTAAATCATTTTAGAATGAACTATTTTTACCTATTTTAATGGAGCAATATGAAAAATGAAAAAAATGTAATTTTTAACATATATGAAAACAACAACTTCATTAACACCATGAAAATTATTTTATATTTTGATTCCTCTATAAGAATTATTTTGTATAAGGGAAAGGAATAAAATATTCTATATAATGTGTAATTTTGTATTAAAATGGTTTTAAAAAATGAATGATAATTTCAATATCATGAAATGATTCCTTTTGATTGTAAATGTAATTTCACTAGTCAAATGCATGTATTTACAATATTATATTTGTTATGATTGCATAATGGTACTTGGGAATTTTATGGGTGGTTACATGATAAAACAAATATTGTTAGATTGAGGATTAACTATTGATGGGTGGTTATTTTATAACAACCATTTCATTTGGGTATGGATGTCATCCGTATGGATAATCTATTTGTAATGGTGATATGTGTTAAAGTTGACCATGTGGTTATTCTATTTATGTATGATTATGTACCATGTTTTCTTTATATGTTATGTGTAAATTCTATCGTTTTAATGGTAATATTTTCAATAGAAAAATGGAAATAATTGAGATTATTTTCAGAATTTATAATTATCTATTTATTTAATGTGAAAATTATAACATTATGAATAATGTTTTCATAATTTACATGTTTTTTCACGGATAAAAATATTATTTCTTTATGTCCCGTACTATGATTTTTTTGCTCATACAATGATGTTATTTTTTTCATTGGATTTATAGGATAATAGAGGCATGTATTTGATCATGGATAAACTTTTGATGATTAAATATGAAAATTAACCGTTTTTTAGTTTAAATACTTTTTGTTTTGTAAAAAAAATAGATTGTTAGAATAATTGTCAACTTTTTAATATTTTGGTTATTATGTATGACATATGGAACAATTATCTAATGCTATAAACATGAATATGTCATAAATATGAATAAATGTATATTTTTAACATCACCCAATATTATGAATCATTTAAGGTTGGGTCCATATATACATCCATTAATATGGTATTTTTATGTTTGGGTTAGTCCATTGACATACTCAAACAATGCAACAATACAATACCATGTATATCAATGAGTGTGCAATTAAAAATAATAAATAATATAATTACTTAATAATTTTTTAATTTTGGTAATAGAATGGATAAATTACTATTAAATTCATTCATTTTACAATCACCATGTATTTGATAAAAATTACATAGACTAGATCAACACCATTTTAATCATTTATAATTGTAATCAAAATTAGAATATAATGAAATTTTAACATTTTAATTTTTAATAATTCAACATATTTGTGGGATTTTATGATTTTTGAATCATGAACACTAGGAGAAAAATTAATAGCAACACTGATATTATAAAAATAGTTGAAAATAATCATGATTAATCACATGAGATGTTAAAATAAGAAACATACATAATGATATATATGTAGATAATGACATTATATTAATTACATATATAATAATATTTTTTTAAAATAGGTTTTTAAGAAATATTGTTATACATGAGATTCAGGAGAATTTTTGGAAGTCATTAATTAATCCAAGATGTTATTCATCTCAAACTGAATTCCATTGAGAATATTTAATATTTTTAATCAATAATATTTTTGATATTTTGTATTAATAACCAATAAATGTATTTATATATATTATTTAAATTTATTTGGTCTTAAGAGACATATAATTTTCCACATATAAGTGGAATTATATTCGAATAGTAACAATGTTATGAGTGTTAATTATTTGAAATTTAAATTCCATAGGACATTATTGGTATTTCGTAGAATAATTTCATTCATTAAAAATATAGGATTCCATATTTCATTGAATTATAATTATTATAAATAATTTCATGATATTATAATTTCAATTTCTTGTTATCTCTTTTATTCTCTAACAATTCATATGTTACCATTACCGTATGGGATTCAGAATATTAATTTATATAACTGAGATATAATGTGTATTGACAACACTTGTCGTTTTTGTGGTCTATTTATGCTCAATTGATTTATTTTACTATAAATTATTATAAATTTTTATTGACTCAAAATTCCATATCACGTTTTACACTTCATGATTTTTTCATTTTAAAACACCATGATAATGAATGATTTTTTCAACCAAAATCTAATTAATTGAGCTATAATTGAACATATGGAAATAATTTACTATAATTTGTTTAAATTATCTGTAGTTACTGTATAAAATTATAGTCAATAATTATTTTTCATTTAATTTACATTTCCATCACATGAAACCCCTTTCATAATGTCATTTTATTCAAGAATTATTATATCAATATGGGATTTCGATAAAATAATGTTCCTTTGGTTGAGGTAATATATTTTTCCATCAAAATTAATATATAATTTATTATAAATTTTTTTATGTAATTTTTTTTAATATATATCAATTTTTATTGGGTGATATTAGTTTTTTCTCATTTGTTATCTCTAGGATTATTTCATTTTCATAAAAAGAAAAAAAAATTAAAAAATTAACACATCTTAATTAATGATAATATTTTATACATTACCTTGTTCATTATGGCCAAAAAATAATTTATTATTTTGAAATACAAATATGTGATTACACATGTGACATCAAATTTTTCAACCAGCACTTTTTAAAGGGATGTTTTATAACCTCTTTCTGTAATATTTTTTTTCCACCAAGCTACTTCAAAATATTAAATTATTGTTTGTACTTTTCTAATAAATTGTTTTCTATTTTAGTCCATATATTCCATCAAAATCAACAATGATTTTTTTGTGATAAATTTTTTAATATTATTTTTATTATACTACATTTTTAGTAAATATCACATCTCCATTAAGAAATCAAAATGAATTTGTCAAGTTTCCATTCTTTTATATTATTTTGAAAGAGTTAAATTATTCATGAAGTATAACATAATCTTAGTTGTGTATTTTGATTATTTAAATAGTGAAATAATGAATTATATTTATAAAATAATATATTTATTAAAACATTTCACTTGAAATTTTCATGAATTCAATTTCAATGTGCATGAAACATTATATTTTACTTAAAAGATAAAACCAATATATGGATATTATTTTTTTATTTCTATTTAATTTTTTTATCTCAAAATTATTTATTTCCAAGGAAGTAATTTTTAATCAATCACTGTCAATTTTTTATTATGAAAAAATAGTTTTGGGTGAATTAATATTCTCAATCAACTATTTACATTATTGGGGTTAATTCTAGTGGTAAAACATTGAAATGTTTTAAAATCTATATCTCGAATAATGTTTTATTTATGATGTTTCTAATACTTGATTTAAATTCAATAAAATTGAGTTAATTATTATTGTATTCATTTATCTCACTCCATTCATGTTTTAATGATTTTTTCCCTCATTAGATATGAATATTGTGTAATTAAATGGCCTCATTTATTATTTTAATCTCATTATTCATAGACACGAACATGTATATATTTGTTCACATTATTGTACCATGATATGATATCATATATAATTGATTACATGTTCAATATTATAAATGATTTCTTATAGTTATATTCACATGGTTCTGTAAGTACAGGGTCACATATATCATTGTTCAAATGATTGTGTGCTGACTTGATCATTTATATCTTAGTACACATGGTTATGGATTGACATGATTGTGTATTGCATTATTCACTTGATTAAGAATATACATCATCATGTATATAATTAGTCACCCAATTTTGTGCATACATTCTTGGTTATATGTTTGTGAATGGATAAGTTCTCCTATTCATTTTTTCACTAGATTGTGCACAAACATGATCACATAGAGCATTGTTCAAAAGATTATTTATTTAAATAATCACAATTAAATTTCATTGCAATGTAAGGGTTCATATACTTTTTCCAAACCTATATATGATATAAATATTATTATAAGTTATTTTACAAGTCTATTAGCTCACACTCTCATATAAGGGAATATTTATTTCATTTGAAATTACATGTCCCTATATACCGACTTATGGAGAAAATTACTTCTAAATGTTCTTATTATAATATATTTCTCCCATATTTATGTTTTCTAATACTATTATATTTTAAACCATGATGACAAGCTAATGGGTGTCAAAAAATATAATAATTTCATATCACCCCTTCCTAATTATTTCATTCCAACTTTTATGAAAATGATATCAACCAATGTGAATTCTATATGAGTTTCATGCATGAATAAATATGGAGAAATGTTCAAAATTATTTTAAAATACCAAAAATAAATATTACCTAAATACATTAAACAATTAATTATTAGGATTTGGGGATGATTAATTTGATATAATTATTATCATCTAGTATTTATGAAAAAATATTGGTTCATAATACTATGTATCATTGTCACTATTTGCAGAATTTGGTTTTAGCACCAAACAATGGAGTGAGACATTTTGGATATATAAAAAACTAAACATTCAAAAAATTTATGAAAATCATAATGTGTGATGGATATTTATTGTTGTTTCTGGGATTTAGAGAAAATTGTTGAAGTAATACATCATATACAATATGAAATAATTATAAATCAGTACTTGTGGTTTTCTGATTGGAAATTTGATAATATCTTGAGATCTTCGAGTGGTATGAACAAAATTGTTTTATAATATCTTGTTAAAAATATCATGAAAAATCTATCATGTATCGATTGATGGTGATATTTTTTAGAAAATTGATGAACATATTTATAATACCGAGATAAATATTTCCATGTATCAAATATAAATATCACACTATAAAACTATCTGAAAAATTAATGAAATCCAAGTTTCTTCAATTATTTCTTATTTAGTCACTCCGTGATTAGAATTTAAAAAGGATGAGTGTGATTATAATTATTTAAAGGGATATCTTCACACTATAAGTCCATTATATAGAAATTAAATACCACATTAATAGGTGGTAATGAACTATATCATACTATGACTGGGGTCTCGATGATAAAGCCATAAAAAATTATATGTAACATTTTAATAAATTCCATAACTAATTGATAGGTTAACATCATGTTTTCATAGAAACCATGAGATTAAGGTGTAAGTATATATTTATAATTTTTTTAGGAATGTTATTATAATAATTTAGGGAAATATTGATGATAAAAAAGGGAAATAATCACAATGGAATGTATAAATACATCATCGCAAGTATACACCTATATTAATGACATATATAATTTAAAGAATAGATCATGAATCTTGAAATTAATTTAGGTTATTAATATTAGTTAAATAATATTCATGTGGTTCTATAAATTTATATGAAGAACATATATTATTGAAAACTAGGATAACTTGAATATACATTAACGAAAAAGAAAACACTATCTATATCAAAGTATAATATAATGATGAGATTATAATTATATGTTCATATTGGATGAATATGAATGAAATTGAGAAGAAGAAGGGGGTTAAAATACCTAACATATTATATCCCTAATAGAAAGAATATAAATAGTATGATTGGTAAATGAGATAATATGATACTATTTATACACATTGATCATTTTCCATTATATTTTTAAAAGGAATATTGCTGAAATTCAGGTTATTATACGTAAATATTTTACTGGATTTCTATAAACTAATCACTTAGAATAATATCATACCACTTTTCTTATAGTGATATCATATAATTCAGGAAAATATTGTCCTATTTTTTTGGAAGTCCAAGTGTACATTGGTTTGATATAACATAAGGAACCAAAAAACATATAAAATAATAGTATGATATATTGTAATGACCATTTCATGATATATTAAATAATTATTCAAAGATATAAAAAATATTATATTGAGTAATATATTCAGTAGACATGTATTGAGGGGAATTGAATGTAGAAAGGATTATATTCCAACATTAGGGTCGAACATTGTAAATATACTACAAGATGATGTATCATGTTTTACTACTTCATTTTATATGTTTCAAAGTGTTTATATCTGTTATGTAGATACATAAACCATAAAAAATTGAATGGTTCGAAAATAAAGAATGTGTAATTTAGAGATGAATTCAGTAAAAATGAAACCCTAATTCACCAATATATTAGGTTTCAATAGTGTAATATTGGTGTATTAATTATATTACCAATGATTCATTCCATATATTATATTTATATATATAATTATAATATATCTTTTAATTAAATTCATGGATAACAAATTTGAGGAATCAATTTATTTTCTTATGATCTATATTATAGAGAAAATTTTTGTTAATAGAAATATTGAGGATTTGAATAAATATATAATGAACATGAAGATAACAGAAAAATAATATATTGAAATGATCCGAAAGAAACATAGAATTCAAAATTAGTGGATGGAGATTATTATTGTGATTTATTAGTTAAATCTGATTATATTTTTTTTACTCAATCAATTTTAATATATGATGTATTTTGTATTATTTAATATGATAATGAATTTAATTATGACACTCATTATTTTATCTATATAATCCTTGATGAGTTTTTGGAATAAAAAATATAAAATGTTACATCTACAGCTGTAGGTTCATGTGATGGATATAATAATGATAGAGAAGTTCCATTTTTTAAGGAACCTCATAGATTATGTGAATGACAATGAATAATTGTTATTATATAAATAAAAAATGGTATTGGATAAGGTATAATTTAAAAATATTATTGAAATGTCTATAAATGTTTTGGGAAGTGAAAATTTGTGGATTAATGGAAACCCAATAATATAGTCATGTTGTAAAGGATTACTAACTGTATATTAATTTACTAAAGATCAATCATCATGAAAATGATTTATAATAATATATAAATACGCATTGATATCATGTTTTGATGTTAAATATAATCCAATAAGAATATCTTAGATCAGATGGTGGTGATAAATAACTCTAACCATGTTGGATCTTTAACCTAAAGGGAAATTAAAAAATCTATTGGATTTTCAATAAAAATTTACCCATCACAATTAAATAGGATATTCTCTCATAAAAATATCGGTTGAGAGAATTGTATAAATAATTAATCATATTAGTTGGAAAAAATTATTTATATTATCATATGATATATATACTAAAATAATAATGAATTATGTATCCTTATTTATTGAATATTATATTTTATAAAATTCTATTTTAATATATAGAGAAAATTAAAAAAGAATTTTTGGAAAACATTTCTATAATGTTTTATAATAAATCCCACTGAAATAAATGGTTAATGTAAATATTTCTGATATAAATGGTTAACAATATTATTCTTGAATTGTTGTTTCCTTTTTTACAATGATAAAAGGGTTTTAATGTTTTTATACTCTATAGTAGTTTTAATCAAAAATATTTAATTGAAATTTATATATCACTTGAATATTTTCCACTGATTAACTTTAGTGTTCGATAAAATTATCTTGCAATAAAAATCATATAACTCCATGATTAAGTTGCAAAAGAAAAATAATGAAGATGACGTCTTTTGGAATATGGGAATACCCAAGTGATGAGATGAACTTTTAAATTGATAATATATTTAAATTAATGAATAATTAATGTGTAAATTTTAATATACATGTAATATTTATAATGGTTGATGATCCATATAATACAACAACAATTCATATATTTAATTGATTATAATGACACAAAATAAGAAGATGAAAATACAAAAATGTATGAGAGTGTATTGACCCACTCCCACGGGTACCCCTCATGAACATATATTGAAGAAATGAGTGATCCTCCAAGCCCACATATTATAATAATAGGCATAAAGAATATTAATTAAGGTTTTAAGTGGTCATGTATGGGAAAAAACACAAGAAATATGGATTTAGTAAAAAAATCGTGTAATCTGTATCATTCTAAATGAACACATGACTAAATAATCCACCTATTTTTGCTGACTAGACAATTAGAATAATACATATACTGATGAGGACATAGTTATGTTGTATAATAAGCACCCTTAAATCCCTCAAAAATATGTTTAAATGATACAAGAAATCTATGTGAATAAATAAATAAATCAATTAATTATCTAAATTAGTTCCATCATATTCAAATGTTACCAAGGGTTCATAACAATGTAACACCAAAAAATATATAACCATATCAAGATGAATATATATATATATATATATATAATGTACCCTTTATCCACTATCTATATGAACCAATCATCTTAGACCCCAAATTGAAATATCGCATTTCAATTATCCCCATTGTAAGTGAAATTACACATCCATTCAAACATAGTGCAACAACAACAACATAACATCATAGTAATTATTCATATAAATATATCCTAACCACATCCCCAGTATCAGGTATTGAGACTCAGATCCATAAAATCTTATGTTTGAATAAACTATACCTTCTTCCGTTATAGCTATTATAAAATACACAGGTTTATCCAAATACAATTATATATTAGATACATGTATATGATATAAACTCAATTTTTAAAAGTTATATATGCATTTTTCACATAACCGTGAGAGAAAATATATTGTATGGTGATATTCTATATAACCCTAATCCATTATAGTATATATAGTCCAACTTACCAATCTATTACTAATGTGATGTATGTTAATTAGTAATTCATTTGAATCCATAAGAAACTATGGGTTATGAAGAAGAGATGGAAAAGAAGACTAAATATTGGTTTCATCTACCCACGCTGACAAGGTAGGTAGAGCATATGTGTTGATATAATATAATAACAATAAATGAAATAAGAAATTTTAGGTTCAATATCCTGCCTAAGAATAAAATTCTAGCTATCATCTGACATGAAATCCCATCATTGATTTTCAGTACTACGATGAAAATGTTATTTTAGGAATAAAAGAATAAATATTTATAAATTTTATTAAGAATTTGAAAGTTTAGGATTTACATTTTTTATGAAACACCATCATCAATTCTGGTATATTTATTTTATAACCATTGAAATAAAAGGTGATTCTATATTCCACATTACAATTTTATATTTTATAACCTTGATCATGAACCATTCATACAAACTAATTCATGTTTTCTATTTAATATAACAATATTATCATCAACACTCATTCAAATGATTTAACTGATATGTCATTATGATTTCATGGATATGGGTTCTATATTAATAAACAAGTCCAATTTCTTTGAATATACCCACCCAAAGAAATAATTATAAATTTAGTAGGGAGGAATAAAAATTTTGGCTATGTAATAAGAAAAACAAGCCCAAATAATATCCTGAAACACAATCCAACCATCCCAACATCATCCCTAACAGCATTCCACGTTTTTTACTATATCTTATTATATACATCATGTAACCTTTTCAAAAACCGCATGAAAAAATAACACACATCACCATCAATACAGACTATATTGTTTTTTACCAATTATTATAAATTGATATATCATTCTATTATATAAATGGAATAAAATATTATTTCAAATAATCATCCAAATCAATAGCTGAATAATAATGTTTCAACTATGGAAACTAGCATAATTTAAACATGGTTGTACCGAAAATTTTCATTTATCATAAATTATATTATCAAAAAAAATTACCATATTTATAAATTAAATTACTTTTTAGTGGGGTCCAATAAAGAATGAAACCGATAAAAAAGGAGAAAATATCCACAACAATAAATCATTAAATATTCTTAGTGAATCACTTCATCATGATAAACATTACAAAGAAAGAGTTCCCATAATCAATGAATGATACATTCAGTATCTTCATTAACACACCATATTTTATTTATTTACTAAATCATTTTTTATTCATATATTCTATGAAACATAAATAATGATATTTATCAAATTATTTACTATTAGTAAATTATAAAAAAATAAAGTACCATGAATAAGAAAAATCAAATTCTAATGATAATTTCATTTTAATAATTTACAAAAAAATTGTCACGACCCATCCCCAGGCCCCGTGTCGTCACTACCCAAAGCCCGCCTTCTATAGGCCAGGGGTTGGTGACTAGCACCAAAGGAATATAACCCTACAAATCGAAAGGATTTGCCTTTATAAACCATAAACTCACACAACCATAGAACAAGTGGAAGAAAACAGTACGTAAAGCAGTATAACAAGTTTGAAGAATGTACAAAGGGGCCGGAAAAACAAGCCCAACAGAAAGGTACAACTAAAATTGAAATAAAAGTACATCAAAAAATGAAAAAACTGAATAGTGAAGCATCTTCTAGATTATCATCTGGGTTTCCACCTGAAGGGTAGGAAAAGATGTCCACCTCAGCACTCCGCATCGCTTGGTCTACTCCGTGTGTGTTCATGTCGAGTGCCCACCTCTGGGTACTGTCAAATCCTCATACACTCGACCTTTGTTAGTGTTTCCCATCGTCTGCATCCAACACAACGAGGTGCAGGCATAGCCCGTGTAGGTATGAATATAACGATACTCGGTAGGGACCTCGAGACCCTCAAGGTCTCACAAATTCCAACAAAGATAAACCACAACGAAATATCACAACTAATAACCTTTACTTAAGTATATGCCCAAAAATATACCTCATTTATCATGTAACCCATCTCAATCATGAGAAAAACACAAAGGTCATTGACTCAGCTCAAACCAAGATTTTTATTCATGATGTGAAAACCACGGCTGCTATAGAACTCCTCCTCTATTGAGCATAGTAGTCCTATCACGACTCCGAGGCGTCACTCACGAAACTTAGACTGCTGAGGTACTCCTCCTGTCTACTACCACGGATCTGGCACCCCAACACCGTAGTGCTCCCCGCCATGGGTCTGCTACCCCAACACAGTATCCCTCCCCCTAATAGCCTACAAAGGTACTTCTCTTATTGAGTATCGAGGTTCTTCCACCCCAACATAGTAGTTCTCCTCCTCCATGGTTCTATCACCCCAAAAAAGTGTCGATCCCCACTAGGGTAGTCAAGTCACTCCGAATCGAATCCGAAAACCAGTCATCAGGTCTCTGCCAGCTACAAGGTTACCAAACTCTGTATGATCATCTCCAGGAGGATCTGCTCCATGAACTACTAGGAAACACTCTAATTATCATGAATTCCCCTGAAGAAGTATCTCAAAGGACCACCTCGTCATAGGGGTCTCAAAGAAAAAGATGGTGCGTCAATCGGACGCCCGGTCTATGAGTTATTAGCCTTTTTATCCCGGGGGCCCAGTTGGTCTTGTGAATGAACCATCCCGACCATATCTCAAATATACCCCGAACTCCCATGGGGTATACACAAAGGAATCATTTCTCAATGAGATTACCAATTCCATTATCGGTTCATCAAACGGACGTATGGTCTAAGAGTTATTGGAATTTCTGTTCTAGGGTCCTGGTTGTTTTTTAATCTCAAACCAACGAGGCCATACTCTAACTACATCCAAACCTCAAGAGTAGTATGCCAAAAGAACCTTACAATTAAAAGGAATCGAATGCAATTGGGGGCACGTCAATCCGACGTCTGGTCTTTAAGTTATAAGCGTTTCCGCTCCGAGGGTCCGCTTGGTTTCAGGTTCAAACAAACCCATCCATACACAAACATTGAAAAAACCTTGATCGTAATATACTGAAATGACCTTCTCGATCGAATGATTCCTATCCAACTGACGGTATGTCGATTGGAGGTCTGTAGCTCATGTTATGACCATTTAACCGAAAAGGGTCTGAAAAAGGGGTGTCTGGGCCTGGCGCAACCCATCATGGGTTGGCCCGAACCGGGTCGACTCATCTCTGGTCCGGGTCCGGCCCAGTTAGGAACAGGTCGGCACGGCCCAGCCCGCATGGCCCGCCCTGGCCCAACTGGGGGGGGGGGAGGCACTGGCTTCATCCAGCTAGCGAGGCTTAATGCTGCACCCCCCAAATCCGGAATGGCTAAGATGTTCTGGTTTCATCTGCCGCTGAGGCTCAGCCTCGGCGGTCTATTCCAGTGGCGCGCCGCCGCCACCTTCCGCATACCACCGGTCATGCTTCAGTGGTCCGTTTTTCCCCCGTCTTTACCAGCGGCTCTCCCAGGGCCCACTAACCACTGCGACGGCTTCAAATCACCGTTTTCACCATGTTTCGTCACTACCCTTCAATATTCTCACAAACAAAAAACCATTGGAGGTCCATCGGGCCCTGTTTCATCATCCTGCACCCTCCGCGTTAGGCGTTATCAGTTTGGCAAAGACAATCATGGTTTCACATAGAACGAATAACAATTTTATTCAAATTAAATTGAACCAATCCCCCCTACAGAATAAACATCCATGTTTAACGGTTTAAAACTCATATATAAAATATACAAAAAAAACCCCAACCTTTATTACGATGTTGCACACATTTGATCCGCGGAAATCGGAAAGTGTCATGATAGAACGGCGTCGCGGAAGGACAATGTCGATACAATCGACAATGGAGGAAGAATGAATGTTGTCGTTGGCGACATTCCCCTATGGCAGTGTCTTCTCTCTTGATGTGGAGGAAGAGAATAATAGTTGGTCGTTCTTCATCAAGAGGGCTTCGTTCTTTGTCGAAGAACGATGGAGCTCTCCTCTAAATCTCCAAAGGCTTTCCCCACGAGCCAATTTATTTCTTTTGGTCGACAAATATTTGGTGGGAGAGCCATTGGATATTTAGAGGAGAGTTTCATCATTCTTGGACGAAGAACGACGCCCTCTCGATGATGAACGACCATCTATTATTCTCTTCCTCTGCATATAGGGAGACGACACTGCCACGGGAGAACATCGCCAATGACAATGTTCTTTCTTCCTCTATTGTTGACGAGATTGACATTGTTCTTCTGTGATGTCATTCAATCGTGATGCTTGCATCTTTCTGCAGCTCGATGACGTGCAACGTCATAATCATGGTATGGGGTTGTTTTTTTATATTATATATATGATTTTTAAACCCTATAACATGGAATTTAATTCTATAGGGTGGATTGTTTCAATTTAATTTGAATACAATTGTTATTCGTTCTACATGGAACCATGATTATCAATGCCAAATTGATAATGCCTAACGTGGAGGGTGCGGTCCGAACAAACATGGCCTGAAGACCCTCTGTTGGTTGTTCATTTGTGCACGGATTGACGGGTGATGATGAAACAAGGCTGTAATGGCAATTTGAAGATGTTGCAGTGAAGAGTGTGTCCTGGGAGAGCCGCAGGCACATAAGGTGGGCCGAACAGACCACCTGAGCCCATCCAGTGGCCCGTGGAAGGCGGTGGCGGAATGCCGACAGAACAGACCGCGGAGGTGGATGTAATAGGAATGGCTCAGCTGTTCCGGATTTTGGGGGTGCGACATTATGATGTGCCAGCTGGCTGAAGCCAGCGCCTCCCCCCCGGTCGGGCTAGGGTGGGCCAGGCGGGCCGGGACGTGCTGGCGAGACCGGCTGGGCCAGGCCGCGCCAACCAGGAGGGGTTGTGCCCAACCAGGCTGGACCTGGACCCAAGATGCATCAACCCAGTTCGGGCCCACCCAGGGCAGGTTGGTCCAGGTCGGACCAGGCCCATACCACCTTTTTTCGGACCGTTTTCTGTTAAAAGTCTATAACATGAGATAGGGACCTCTAATTGACACACTGTTAGTTGCGTAGGAATCCTTGGATCGATATGGTCATTTAGATATATTACACTCAAGTTTTCAGCGAAGATTGGGTAAGGTTGGGTTGGTTCGAACCAAAAACCAACAAGACCCTCGGAGCAGAAACGCTTATAACTTAAATACTGGACGTCCGATTGACGTGCCACCAATTGCATTCAACTCCTTCGGATTAGACGATTGTTTTGGAATACTCCACTTTAGGTTGGGATGCAGTTGGAGTACTGTTGGGTTGGTTTTATCTTAAAAATCAACTAGAACCATGGAATGGAAAAGCCAATAACTCTCTGGCCGGATGTCTGTTTGACGAACCGTCAGTGGCGTTGGTAATATCAATGAGAAATAGTTCCTTTGAGTGTACCCCATGGGAGTTTGGGGTAAATTTGATATATGGTCGGGTTGGTTCTTTCACAAAACCAACCGGGCCCTCAGGGTAAAAAGGCTATGAACATACAGACCAGGAGTCCGATTGATGCACAATCTATTGCATTGGGACCCCTATGATGAGGCAGCACTTTTAGATACATTATCATAAGAAATTTTGACACATGTAGTGTTGAACAATAGCTCAGGGAGAGGATCCTCCAGGAGATGAGCATATGGTGTACGGTGACCTTATAGCTGGATGAGGCCTAATGACTGCTTGTCTGATTCAATTCAGAGTGACTTGACTAGACCAGTGGGGATTTCTACTGTGTTGGGGCGACAGACCAATAGAGGAGGAGATCTACTATGTTGGGGTGGCAAACCCACAGTACTCTACAGGAGGATTACCTCTGTAGGCTATTAGGGGGAGCGCTACAGTGTTGGGGTGGCAGACCAATGGTGGGGAGCACTAATGTGTTGGGGTGGCAGACTCGTGGTACTCAATAGGTGGAGTACCTCAGCAGTCTAAGGTTAGTGAGTGGCACCTCGGTGTTGTGACAGGAATACTATTCTCGATAGAGGGGGATTTCTCTAGCAGCCATGGTTTAAACATTGTGAATAAAAATCCTGGTTTGAGAAGATTCAATGACCTTTGTGTTTTCCTCATGATTGAGATGGGTTACTTGATAACTTAGGTATATGTATAAGAATATACCTATGTAAAAGTTATCTATTTAGATATTTCATTTTGGTTTATCCTTGTTGGATTTTATGAGACTTTGAGGGGATTTGGGTCCCTACTGAGTATCGTTATACTCACCCCTTCGCGGGCTACGCCTGCACCTCATTGTGTTGGATGCAAACAACAGACAGAGCTGTACAAGGTAGAGTGTATGAGGATTGGACAGTACCCGGAGGATAACACTTAGTGTGATGACACACGGAGCATACTGATAGACTCAGAGTGCTGAGGAGGACATCTGTACCTACCCTTCAGGTAGGAACCCGGAGGATGATCTAGGAGCTGCTTCACCATTCAGTTGTTGTCTTTTTTGTTGTAATTTTCATTCAGTTTTAGTTGTACCTTTCTGTTGGGCATGTATTTCCGGTCCCTTTTTACTTTTAGCACTCTTTTTATACTGCTTTACTCATTGTTTTCTTCCTATTGTTCTCCAGTTGTGTGAGTTTACATTTTATAAAGGAAAATCCTTCCCAAATGTAGGGATTGACGCCTTTCGTGCTAGTCGTCAGCCCCTGGACTATGGAAGGCGGGCTTGCGGTACTTACGACACTGACCCAGGGTGACGGTTTGTCAAAAACTGGTATCAGAGGAGTTAGTTCTACCACAAAACTCAGGACTCTGATATTTCTTTCTCTGAATCAATGGTGTTAAGGGTACCAAGTGTAGTTTTCTGTTTAGGGAGTCCAGTGTTGGTGTGGTGTATAACGTATCCATACACCAAGGCCCCGACTTTTGATTTTTGACTCAGTGCATGAAAACACTGATTTCATGTGTGTTTTCAAATTTTTCATTAAGTTAGCTCAACCTAGTCAACTCACCAGTTTTAAAATGTTTGACCGTGTCACATCTGTTCCAGATACCTCCACAAAGACAGTCAGGTGTAGTTCCGATAGAGCACACAATGATGTCCCACAAAGCGACAAGGATCTGGTGCATGACCCTATTTTTATTTTTTCACCTTCGAATGGTGTACTTGAAACACCACCACTCGTTGGGTAAAATATTTCTCTAGCCATACTAGTGGATGGTGCACACTGTTGGAGCACATTGCATGAGTTCCAATAGTAGAGGCCTTCAAGGATACGAGGCGAGACAGATTCTCAGGCAGTAGTGGACTGGATGGAGGTGATTTCTAGAGTTTTCAACCTAGTTTAGACACTAGTAGAGAAGATGGTGTTCTAAGATACTGGTGTTTTCTAGTGAGATACCATGAGTTTGTTCCGCATAGTGATGAGGCTTTGCTATATGCACCGATGCCTGAGATAGTACCTTCGAGTAGTGTGCCATAATTATCACTACCTGTTGTTCATCAGTTACAACCGTCATTACCAGTACATGACACATATAGGCTTAGCACCTTACATTTGTTTCAGCATCGGATATCCCTTAGGTCCCGAGGTGAGCCCGACTCATAGGCGGCTAAGTACTGGCTTAAGGAGGTGGTTGTGAGTTTTCTTGAGCTTATACAGCTTCGGCAGGATGACCTGTAGGTAGCTGAGTATTAATCGATGCATACCGATATTTCCTGGTACTCAATGAATACAATACGAATAGTGCTTTAGAGCTCAGACCTCTAAGTGAGGGGTGTTTAAAGATATCTGAGACAACAATTTTCCTCTATGCATTCCTCCTTATGTTATGGTGATAGAGAGAACCTTTGTGGTCGATTGTTCTTTGGATGAATCGATACAACTAGAGAATGTTAGAGGTGGGAAAGTACGGAACTAGCACTAGTCTCAGAGAGTTGGGCGTGTAAAATGTTTTATGAAGATGAAGTGTTAAGGATAGATGAATTTACAGAGCCGCGGATGTGGATGCAGAGCTAGGAGAGAATCATGAGGTGGTGTACTTTTCGACATGTTACAACCACCTTCCGTTGTAGTCCCTGCTAGTCTTACCAAGCAGGATGGTATGGTAAGAGAGTAGCTAAACGCGGTCATGGTGTGTGGACCATGGGCTCTAGGAATGATTCGAGGTTCGGTATGTGTACACTACTAGCTATTGTAATAATATACATTGTTATGAAACATTCCTTCCTTCGACAAATGTTGTCCCAGACCTAGAGTTTCTGGTTACGCCATTGACTTGACCCTCATGTCTGGATATAACTTTAGGAGGAGACTCAATAACCACACATATGTTGATGGTGTGATCTGACCCTTGAGGTAAGAGTTTAAATTGGAATCTATTAGTGGTAGCATAAAGGCCTTATGATGTTATTTTGGGGGTATCGAATGGGAAACCACAGTTCATACATAGATTGACTATATTAGGCAAAAAGGTTATGGTTTACTTACAACATTGGAATGGGTTCTCCTTGGTCGGTGAAAAGGAAACCCCAGGCTGCACATGATGGGATCATGCAAAAGTGGGTGCAGTCGATCACTCATCGGTCGGTCAGACATAGATTTGTGTTAGACTTCACCAGAGTTGTTGCACCGCTTTTAGATTTGATGAAGAATGGGAAAACCCTTTGTGTGGCCAGAGAGATGCAAGTAGAGATTTTTAGGTGCTGAGGAAAAGGTTGAACAGTGCGCCCATTTTGAGGCTACTGGAGAAGGTGAAAATCATCTAGGAGCAGATGAATACTACACAGAGCACACATTAGTCCTATGCCGATAGGAGAAAAAGGCCACTAGAGTTTGAGGATGGTGACCACATCTTCCTACGGGTCTCACCTCGATGAGGTCTATGGAGTTTTGGATGAGGTGGCAAGTTTTCTCCGTGTTTCATTGGACCTTTTTAGGTCATTAGCAGAGTAGGCAAGGTGACTTATCACCCGGCCCTTCTACCTCAGTTGCACAGGGTGCATACCATCTTCTACGTATCTCAGCTGAGGAGATACATGCAAGACCCATCCCGGATCATTGACCATGGGGAGCTAGAAAATTATGATAGGGAGACATTCATGGAGGATCCAGTAGATATTGAGGATCGACTAGATCAGGTCCTACATGGATGATTTATTCCTCCAGTATGCATTCCTTGGCAGCACAGGAACCTCCAGGGAAGAAAATGGGTGTAAGAGGCTCAGATACCTACTCAGTACCCCTTTAGATTCCCTAGTGTGAGTTTTATCTTTTTGGGGATGTAAATCCCGGAGGTGGGAGTAATGTGAAGACCCGGAAATTTGAAGGAATTTTTTTTTCTTAATTTCTTTGGAATTTTAAGAGTCCACAGTTTCTAACTGTGCCTGATTCTGATGCCCGGTGTGCCCGAGATAAATTTTTGATGTTTTGTTCAGGTACGTTCATTGAACGAATGAGTGGGTTTTTCTATCTTTTTAACCAGTGCTCGGAATTGAAATCGGAGGGCACTGATAGACTCACAGTGTCATTTATCGCTTAAGGGTACCTTTACCATAGTTGTGTTTTCTTGGGAGGAGAAGTTAATTTTTGGTGATCTGTATTAAAATAAATAAAATTGTTGTACGTAGTTTTATTATTTAAAAGATTGTTAATTACTACAATGGGGAGTTATAGGTTGGTCCCACACCCACATAACCTCCCATGAAAGGATTTAGTGTGGTGGGGGCTTCATGAACCCACTAACTATTCATCTTCCATTAACTCCCCTTCAACCCCCCCTTAATCACCCCTTCATTATTTCTTGACACCTCTCCATCTTCTCACCCTATTTAATTTTTCCAACCCTTGGTAACTTAATTAAGTGAAAAACATAATTAATTATTTTTTGTGATTGAATTATAATTGAATACTTGGAAACATTATATCATTAGGAAGCAATTTTATTTATTTTGGTTGAAAAATATTTGATGGGGAGAGACTTTTTAGATTTGGGGGATAGTTTCATCATTCATAGACGAAGAAAGTCACCCTCTCAATGAAAAATGAATATCTATTCTTATCTTCCTCCGCATTAAGGGAGGAGACATCGTCGCAGGGGAACATTGCCAACAACAATGTTATTTCTTCCTCTGTTGTCGACGGGATCGACACTGTTCTTCTGCGACGTCATTCTATCGCGATGCTTGCCTCTTTCCACAGCTTGACAACATGAAACGCCATAATCAAGGTAGGGGGTTGTGTTTTTATATTTTATATATGAGTTTTAAACCCTTGACTGTGGAACTTTATTCTATAGGGTGGATTGCTTCAATTTAAATTGAATAAAATTGTTATTAATTCTATGTGAAACCATGATTATCTTTTCCAAATTGATAACGCCTAATGATGATGGTGTGGGCCAAACAATCACGGCCCGATGACCCTCTGTTGGTTGTTCTTTTATGCACGGATTGATGGGTGACGATGAAACAAGGCCACAACAACGATTTTATGTCGTCGTAGTGAAGAGCGTGTCTCGGGAGAGACGTTGACACATACGGTGGAAAAAATGGACCACCGGTGCACGTCTAGTGGTCCGTGGAAGGCGGCAGCCGCGTGCCCCCAGAATAGACCTCCGCGGTTAAGCCGCAACGAAGACGAAACTGGAATGGCTCAGTCGTTCTAGATTTGGGGGGCATGACATTAGGTCACGCCTGTTGGCCGAAGCCAGTGCCTCCCCCCCCCCCCCCCCCCGGCCGGGCTAGTGCGGGCCTCCCTGGTCGGGCTCCGCCAGCTGGGTCGGGCCATGCCATACCGAGCCATAAGTGGACCCGAGATGGGTCGACCCGATTCAGTCCGACCAAGGGCGCGATGGGCAGGGTCAGACCGGGCTAAGCCCCCCCCCCCACTTTCAGACCATTTTAGGTGAAATGGCCATAACATGAGCTATAGACCACCGATCGATGCACCATTAGTTGCGTAGGAATCTTTGGATTTATACGGGTGTTTCAGTATATTACCCACAATGTTTCAGCAAAGTTTGGGTATGTCTGGATCAGTATGAACCAAAAAACCAATCGGACCCTCGGAGCATAAACGCTTATAACCTAAGGACCGGACGACCGATTGTCGTGCCTCCAATTGCATTTAATTACATATGATTAGACGGTTCTTTTGGACATAATCCACTTGATGTTTGGATATAGTTGGAGTACGGCGGGGTTGGATTTAGCTTAAAAACCAACCGGGCCCCTAGAATGAAAAATCCAATAACTCTCGGACCATACATCTATTTGACGAAACATTAGTGGTGTTGGTAATCTCATTGAGAAATAGTTCATTTGAGTATAACCCATGGGGGTTTGGGGTACAATTGAGATATTGTCAGGATGGTTCGTTCACGAAACCAACCGGACCCCCGGGATAAAGAGGATAATAACATACAGATTGGGCGTCAGATTGACACGCCGTTTATTGTGTTTATACCCCTATGACGAGGTGTTCCTTTGAAATAATTTGTCGTGGTAGTTCATGAAACATGGAGTGTTGACCAATATCTCGTGGAGTGGATCCTCCCAGAGACAAGAATATAATGTATGGTGACCTTGTGGCTGGCTCAGACCAGATTACTGCTTATCCCATTCGATTTGGAGTGACTTGACTACCCAGTGGGGATCGATACTATTTTGGGGTGAAAAAACCATGGAGGAGGAGAACTAGTATGTTGGGGTGGCATACCCATGATACTTGAAAGGAGGAGTACCTATGTAGGCTATTATGGGGAGTGATACTGTGTTGTGGCGGCTGACACATGGCGGGGAGCACTACTGTATTGGGGTGGCAGACCCATGGTACTCGACAAGAGGAGTATCTCAGCAGTCTAAGGTTAGTGAGTGGCACCTCGGAGTTGTGATAAGACTATTGTTCTCGACAGAGGAGGATTTATCCAGCATCTGTGGTTTTTATATCATGAATAAAAACCCTAGTTTGAGATGAGTCAATGACCTTTGTGTTTTCCTCATGATTGAAATCGGTTACTTGATAACTTAGGTATATGTATGGGAATATACGTAAGTAAATGTTATCTATTGAGATCTTTATTTGTGGTTTATCCTTTTTGGACATTGTGAGACCTTGAGGGTCACGGGGTCCCAACTGAGTATCGTTATACTCACCCCTACACAGGCTATTCCCGCACCTCGTTGTGTTGGATGTAGATGACGGATAGCACTGACCAAGGTAGAGTGTACGATGATTGGACGGTACCCAGAGGTGGACACTCGGTGTAACGACCCCTGGGGAAGACCGATAGATGCAGAGTGTAGAGGAGGACATCTGTAACTACAATTCAGGTAGGAACCCGATGGATGATCCTAGAGATCCTTCACCATTCAGTTTTTGTCTCTTATGTTGTGCTTTTCTTTCAGTTGTAGTTGTACCTTTCTGTTTTTCTAGTATTTCCAGCCCCTTTGTACTTTTAGCACACATGTTATACTGCTTTACTCAGTGTTTGCTTCCTCTTGTTCTCTGTTTGTGTGAGTTTATGTTTTATAAAGGCAAAGCCTTCCTAGTTGTAGGGATTTACACCTCTGGTCCTAGTCTCTATCCCCTGGCCTATGGAAGGCAGGGTTGGTGTAGTTACGAAACAGGCCCCGGGGGACGGGTCGAGAAAAAACTATTCTATATTATTGTCATTATTAGGACATTCATGTGGATTTACCCTTTATTGATAATCCTTTATAATTATATAATGAAACCTAAAATAAAGAGATGATTTAAAATACCTATTCTATGTATGGACATTCAACAATATTTGACCATGAACATGATGAGGTCCTGGTAACACTAAAAACCCCCCACCAAAACGAATCACCAAATAGTGTATATATTATTATATAATGAATCCTCCGTCAAATGATAATAATATACCATTAAAATTGCACTATCATAATTTCTATATCATGTAAAGAATTAATGAGAGAAATATAATAGTACAAAATAATGAATATAGGTGTTACATTTGTTTGAGTATTGAAGTTTCAAAAGAAAAATACTTGGTTTGGACCATAGATACCCTAGTTCATCAACATTCAAAAAATTTCTCCATGTGTTAAAAGGAAGAATGAGTAAGTGGAATTTTTGAGAAACAATGAGTATATTATTATTATATGAAAAAATAGTTCATTGACAAAAAAATATTTTCCTTGATGAAAAAATCAATATCGTTATATTACTGTATAGTTTCCCCACAAAAATTAACCATTTATTTTTGTCAATAGGGGTGTCCTTGATAATAATAATCAATCTCATAACATGACTAAATAGTGTCTCACCATTTATATAAAATCCGATATATTTTGGGATCATTACAATCACATCCTAATTAAAATTCTCGACTAGAGATAAATACCACATTTTGACATAAGAAACATTGTAGGATGATATATATCACATGAGAAAGAGGAACATGACCACATGGTAACCATGATCTAATATATTTTATTTATTTGATGATCATGAAACGTAAGAAAACGGAATATTATTTTAATATAAAAAAAATTGTATTCTCCAGATAGTGTTGGGTTTTCAGTTATCCAAAATCTGTTTGATCCTCATGATGAAATGACTAATCCAGTTTCATAAGATTTGACTGTCTTAAAAATATACGATACTATTCCTAATTCACAATAATCACACACCAGGGTAGTAACACTCCCTTTGACCTTAATTTATATTCTAAAATTTGAATTATAATTTTACACAACCTATCATATCGGGAAACCTTACTTCTAGATATAATCTTATATATAAAAGTTATAACATTTCATAATGATGAATACCACCAACAATAATTTTCATGAATACCTCAATATAAAATTAATAAAAAAATTAGGTTTGAGAAAATGTTGGAGATTATGATAGATATATCTTAAGAAATACTTTTCATTGAGAATATAAAAAATGACTAAGGAAATATGGATATTTTCATAAAAAACCCACCCCGTTAGATGACACTTATTTCTATTTCAATAATAATAGTATAAACAGTGCACCATATGTAATAGAAAATATTCAAAAATTATAATCATATAATAAATCATCCAGGGTCATTCATATCCTAGTTGAAAAATTATTAATATAAAAACATGGAATATTGAAAATGATTATGAAACTCAAATTCCAATGTACAATCTTATAACAAACTATTCCACCAATGGATATGGAAAAAGGAATAAAATTACCATGAAATGCATTCTCATGATGTTCATGAATATCAAGAATTCATTCCTCAGTCATGTCATTGTCATCAACATGAAACTATACCTAATAATCGATAATAGAATCATTATTAATATACTTATGATGTTGTGATGCACGAATTACATCATATATTCTGTACATCAATGGTGAGAGAACCAATCGATATGAAACAACTATAACATGCAATGACACCTCAAATGACCAAATGAAGCAAGGAAAAATATGACACCCATGAGTGAACCTCCCCAACACAAAATGTGATGATACATTTATGAGAACATGATATGTAATATATACCTCAAGTGGTGTAGATACTTTGTTATTACCTTATAAAAGATTAAATTATTTTTAAATATTATTCCCTGTCCAGACATTGAGACGACATGCGGCTCTGAGTACAGTTGTTCCCAGAATTATGTTTATAAAAATAATAAATATATTTAATATTTTAAATGCACAGTTAATTAACAAAAATGGGATAACATTATTGTGGAAGATTGGATCAGAAATCCTAGACAAAGGATGGGTTTGGAATGTGTTTTTTCCTAGGTGCAACATAAAATTTGTCGTTATGGCATGTCTAGACCCCTCACTCATTTTTTTGATGTTAATTTGATTAAATAAAGGAATTTAATTAATTACATAAAATCCCATAATCCTAATTATAGGATATAAATTATTGATAATTCAGATCTTGCATCATAAACTTGTTTCACCATTGATCACTCTTCCTCTCCTATCCTTATAATTTATAATCGAATAATAATGAATGAAAAAGATCCTATGATTATAAAAGGACCAAGATATAGAGACCAAAACACATCAACATACTTCATCGGTGAATGTTCTCATAATCATCATCAATTTTTCCAATCAAGGTAGGAAGTATCATTGGTTGGTCTACTTCTTCAATTAGATGTAAGAGCATATCAATAGTCATCATTATATTTAGACATTTTATATTAAACTTTTTTAATTCCCATGTACCGGTTTTCATTCGTTAATTGATTGTTTCTACCCCTGATTTCCCAACTATGATTATTTGGACAAGAGAACATTGTCAATGAAGGAAATGTTTGTTTTTGGTGCCTCCCTCCTATCTTCTTCATGTTTTCACTAAGGAATTCCACTGAATCCCAGTTTAACAATTTCTGAGAATCCTAATCACGATCAGGCACTCAGAATTAGAACGCTATTGTGGTATTATGGTGAATTCATGATGGTCAAAATGATTTTTAAATAGAATGATGAATGTCTGAAAAAAATTTATCTTTCATAACCATATGTAAAAGATTAAAGGTGCATTAGCATGAAGAATGAACAAAAAAGTCCTCATTCATTCTAGGGAATGATTTTGGGTGAACGACCACTGAGGAGAATGATTTATAGAATGATATAATGATTTCATAAAGAAACATGGTGGTATCTGATGTTCTTTAATCATATTTGTTTTGTGGATGATGATTTGGGAGAAAATAGTATTTCTAGAAAAATCGTGATTAGACACCTTGTTCAACGATGAAGACATGGTGTGTAGCATGCCTTAGTGTTGACCCTATGGGTTGAGATATTATAATGATGAAATTACGTGTACCCCCGTTGAAATTAAATGTACTAAATTTACATGTGAGGAGAGCTCAGTAAAGGAACACATGGCTCGGAACATGGCATTCGCAGATCACATAGACACAGGTTAGCCACACATGCAAGATCCTATGTGATTCAACACACCGTGTACCAGAGTACATGGACACGTGGTCTGATTACTTTCGCTTGGCCATCGAACTTGGTCTTGGTCCCCAAATAAATAGAACACAACATGTTTTCAACATGCAAGGAATGAACTACTAACTGGGATGGTACATGTGTCCATCCATAGACACGTCCGCACAATGAAGGGGAGCCACACAACAGATGGGCCCCTCATGTGACATGCATTGTTTGAGAACGTATGAAAAAATTTTAATCCTACTTATCTCTTTCACTTGAACTCATATTTTGGTCCATGATATTCCTATCCTATTACTTTTTCAATGTAGAGAATGATGGTTCCCTTAGAAGATTCTTTTGATATAAATTGTGGATGTCTCAGATTTAGTATGCATAGAGATGGCCCCTAATGATGTTAGTGGTCAAAGAGGCTTATTAGAATGATTTCAGGATGACCCACAATTAGGATCGAGGTTTTTTATTCCCTAAAGGCCTTCTAGGATCCCTCTAGCTAGGATGGGTAGTTTATCCCCCAATGATCTTACATGTTTACCCTCTTGCTAGGAAGGGCCATTTAGTCCCTGATGACCATCTGAGATGACCCTCTTGGTGGGCTGCAAAGTGTTTTCCCTAAAAACCATCTATGTTTACCCTCCTACAGGGATGGGTAGTGTAGTCCCCAGAGACCATTTGGGATGACCTTCCTACCAGGTTAGGCAGTGTAGTCTTTGACGACCTTCATGAAAGACCCTTGAGTAGGGATATGTAGTGTAGTCCTTGATGAAAATACCAGATGACACTCTAGTAGGGATGGGTAGTGTAGTCCCTAGAGACCTTCCTGGAAGACCCACTAGCTAGGATTGGTAGTTTTTTCCCGTTGACCTTTTAGAGAGGACCCTTGATTGTGTGACACAGTAGTGAGGTGTGATTTGACTAACCAATGGATTCACAATAATGATATGTGCCAACCCCAATGATATGAGTTCAGGTGATGTGACATAAAATAATAAAATAGAGTCAGTGCCACCCAATGTTGATTTTTTCGAGGTGTGGCGATTTGAGATGCTTTGAATTGACATACTAGGCAGATGCTTGAGGTGTTGGGAATCTTAAATGACTCTTCCTTATAACTATTGTATATTCATCTTCCTGGGATGAGTTGTGAGATGTAGATCCCCTTACTATCACATTTAGGATTATTTTACTAGATGTATATATATATATATATATATATATATATATCATGTTATAATACCCACTTCTTGGGTCTTGGTTACTCTCCTTCTAAGTCAGGCGAATATGTGTAAGTTATGCCACATGATTTTCATGTCCATATTCTCATGGATGGGTGGGTCTACAATCCATCTATAGATTGAAAAAACTTGATAGGGGGTTAATATACTCACCATTTTGAGCTTCCCCATTCTTGCATGATCCTACATTCACACTCTTGTTGGGTTGAGTTTCATCCTTTCAATTTTCTTTTATTGTACTTCGTTCTATTTACTTCATATTCTCAGTTGAATCTCTTACTGATCCCCATCCACCATAATGGGGTGTTCTAACAGGTATGTATATTCTCACCCCTGCATGGTATATTCCCATAATGTGTTGTATCATTTCCATATGGTGGAAAATTTGTTTATGAATTTAGTGTATCATATAAATGGGGGCTTTGTGGACCACGTACGATGGTCATATTTGGTATAAAGGAGCTGGTCTCCAGAAATAGATTCTTTTTTTCATTTTTTCTTTAGGTTGGGACCATATTTTGGGTTATGCATGTTTTTTCCCCATTTTCATTTCAGCAATACCTACCATAATATTGTACATTCTATAGGTTCATTCATTTTAAAGTTAATTTATAGCAGTAAAAGCATTTTTTTACATTACCTATGGAATTTTCCATCATGTTGGATATGTGGGTTCATAAATGTTATTTTGAAATTTCAACCCCTTATTTTTTGTTCCTTCGGTGCATATCGCAAAACCCTAGCCTATATAGGTTGGATTGGGCTAGTTGTAGCATGATCCCTACCTTGGGTCAGGTCGTGAAAGAGTGCTATGAAAGGTGGTATGTTCCTTGGGATATTGTTCGAACATTCTAAAAAATGAATTGTATTGGATTTAGTGTAATTTTTTTCAATTTTCATAAGATAATCTATCGAAATAGAGAATCTAGTGATTATATGGGTGACTTATGTATATATTCCCTAGGAAACTGATTACCATCTTTATGACTCAGAACCTAGATATTTTTGATGTGGGTAACAATGGCACATTCATCATATAGGATTAAGTATTTGACTGTCCATTTTCAGTTACATCCCAATTCACATTGATATATATATTTATATATATTCTAATTTATCCTCGGTGCTCCTTCAAAATTTTATAGATTCCCCCATAACATCAACCAACCAGGATACAAGAACTGGTTCATTGTGAAGACCCTATGAGTGACAAGACCTTAATTTAGGGTCCATCAAGCTATCCCATTTCTTAAGGTGGACTAGTCGTAGAACCTCCAACCATTGAGAAGATAATTTTCCATGTAGCATATGTCGAGGATGTGTACAGGCTTAGCACACTCTATGAGTTCCAGTATTAGAGACTGCTGAGTTTCCACAGTGAGAAGGATCCTTAGGTAGCTAAAGTTTTGTTGGAGTCGGTGGTCCAAGTGTTAAGACTGGTTTGGAAACCAACTGGTTAAATTGTGGCTTTATCAGCCAGTCTCTTCCATATAGTGTATTGGAGATAATGAATATTAGTTAACCATATGTGTGATGATTCAAAACTCTCATGGGGTTTCATTTAGTATCCATTTAATGGGCATTCCAATCCCAGAAACCTATGATCCATTTGGATTAAAAGGATTTTGGAGCTTTTGCGAGGAGGAATGGAAGTGGAAGAGTACACAACGAGGTTCACTGACCTTCACACTACTCTCATGATAGGATCTTAGATTCTTACTTCAGATCAAGGAAGTTTAAGCAGTGATTCTATATATATATCCATGCCAGTGTAGTTCCCATATACATCCCCACATACAACGGGGTACTAGAGAAGGAACATGTGATATATTTCTTACTGGAAGATGGATTCAAGTTAGCTTTAGCTGGATGTAAATGTATCTGGGGTGAATCATCTTTAAGAACAACTATCTATCAGCGTTCCCAAAATATTATACACTTCTATGTGTAGACACAGGGAAATGTTTTCTTAGTTCAGGGGCAACACAGAGAACCAAAAAACCCAAAGATGGATCATTCTACACTTGTGATGGGTGAGGTCAAGTGTATCGGGGCTGCATGACCAGGCATACTGAGCATCCCATGCATGAAGCAGATGGACTTCCTTGGTAGAGGCATATGCATGATATTGGATCTAATAGGAGGAGACATGGTTGTCCAAAGGGAGGCGGAGATGACAGAGGAGATAAAGATGATTTAGGTTAGATAATGATTTATGAGGTTCTCCCACCACAAACACTAGGCATCCCACAAGAGCCTCAGCATTCAAGCAACTGACATCGTGGATAGATGTAGACTATAGACATCAATAACCCAATGGAACATGGACTTATTTTTGGTATGAAATTTGATTATTATACTCTTGCCTCAATATAAGTGAACAGAAGTCCAAGTCATTAGTTTATCTCTCAACTCTTTTGTTAATTCATGGAGGTATCAATGATGACTATAGCTCAACATCTATTCCATAAGGTTCCTTCAGGGAATGCTACTTTGGTATCTTTCATCACATAGAAGTGTTATCTATCTCTTGGAGGATAGAGGGTCACATGGAATCAATTTTTCATCATGATGGAACCATATGACGACATCTTGGCCATGGATTGACTTCCCATAGTTTGAGACATGATTGACTTTCACCACAGATTATATTTATTCCTACATGATAATGGGAAAAGGTCATACTTATTCGATATGATAGACCACATAGAAGGATGAAAATATGTTTTGATCAAGAAGTTACATCCTATTACCCACCACCTAGCGAGTATGACCCTTGTTCTAGCCAACTATTTGAGAATTTGTACCCCTTCAATTATAGTGGGTAATATGATAATTTTTCTTGAATATGTTATAGTAAATCCTTTTAGGAGGGAGTTGTAGTTTTGAATATGAAAGCAGCTAGGGATGACCCTGATATCATTTGTCGCATATCAATTAACACCCACTAAGCTATGGTAGGTGAGGCTTTAGTTAAAGGACCTTCGTGATAAAGAATTCATAACACCTAGTTTATCCTCATTCGTGGATATAGTTTCTATGTGAAAAAAGGTAGAAAAGATCTTATTAAATTTCAGGGATTATTATCACCTAAATCAGGCCATGATAAAGAACAAGTATCCCTTGACGAGGATTGAAAACCACTTCTATCAGTTGTGAGGTGAGATAGGGTTATCCAACTTTATTTGAGGGATGGAAAACACCATCTGGGGGTTCATAAATTTGATATTCCAAAAATAGATTTTTTATGTCTCTATAGACAATAAAAGTTCCTAGTTATGCCCCTTGTTGTGTAAAATTCACCCAAATTTTCTTCTTTTTGATTAACTAGATCATCCGACAATACATATACCATATTATTGTTTTATACATTGATGATATTAACATATTATTTATGATATAGGATGAACATGAATTTCACATGAGGAGGTTCTTTGATCTACATTGAGTGCACCAACATTATGGAAAATTCTCGAAATGTGAGTTCTGGATAAAACATGCTTAGTTTTAATATAATTTCATTTTGAGTAGTGTTTTTCTATGGATCTAGTGATGATCGAAGCGGTACATTCTTGAAAGCAAGAAAATAATTTGTTTCAGGTGTGAAGATTTAATGGAATGTAGGTGTACTCCATAAGACTGGTGCCAACTTCTCCATAATCGTAGGCTCATTGACCGCATTGACATGATAGAGACATTTTTTACCTAGTTTGAGTAGGGTCAGAAGGCCATTGAGGAGTTGAGGTAGTGGGTAATGATTGTTCTCATTTTGAGGAAACAATAGGAATGATTCAGGTTCTTGGTGTACTGTGATGCCTTATAATCTTTGCTCAGTTGAGTTATGATGAAATGATAGCCAGCCATCACATATGGATCAAGGAAGTTTATACACCATGATAATTACAATGCTGCCCCTAATATAGAGTTTGAAGTCATTGTCTTCCTTTTTTGGATGATTAGGAAGAACATTCTAGTAGATAATTTTATGGATTACATAGATCAAAAAATTCACATGTGTGTCGTCAATTAGAGAGACCTGAACTTAAGGCAGCAATGTTGGTTTCAATGCCATAGGACTACAACGTCATGATATTTTATACTCTCAAAAACGAAATTGTTTTACCTATTCTCATAATAGGTAGTCCCGGGATCACCTAGTTCATGAAGAATTAGAGTAGTTAGCTTCCCTAGAGCTAACAGTTATGGAACACGAGGGTATAGTTTTCCTAAATTTGATGATCATGAATCCTATGCTTCATGAGTACGTGAAATAGTGTCATTTTGGAGACATAGACTCCAAGGTTCTTCTTGATTTTATATCCAATAGTGATTCACTAAATGGATATTTTTATGGATGGAATCACATGATTTTATTACATGGGAGAACAATTATTCTAGTTTCTATGTAAAAAGATATAATGTTGGAGTTCCACAATTCACCACTAACTATTAATCATGGTGTGAAACAGTTGTACTTGAATATTCAGTAACATTTTTGGTGGTCCGACATGAGATTATGTGTAAGTGAGTATGATTCAAGATGCCTTACCTGCCAGCAGGTGAAGGCTAAGCACCAGGTCCTAGTAGTTTTCATACAACCATTTGATATTCAAGATTGTAAACTTTATTCATTAACCAATGACTTCGTCATAGTACATCCAAAAATAGTGAGGGGACATGACAACATATAGGTGATAGTAGATGAACACAAAAAGCTAGCACAATTCCTTGCTATCAAGGATAATATTTTAGTGGAGTGGTTGAGGCATCTATACATACAAGACATCATCTAACATTAGGGGGTACCATTGATTATAGTCTATAATCACGATTCTTGGTTTACATCATGATTTCGTGGAGACCTACAAGAAGAATTTGAGATCTAGTAGTGGAAGAGTAATTACTTTCAATCTAGATATATGGGAATACTGATCGCATTATCTTGGATTTGGATGATATTTTATGAGTGTGTGTTTTGGTTTTTTCCCATGATGGGTTGATCACCTTTCTTTGGTGGAATTTTCATACAATAATAGAAACCCCTCCATTGTCAACATGAAACCTTTTGAGGCCCTATATGGGATACATTGTAGGTAAACATTTTGTTGGACATAGATTAGAGAGTCATCCATAATGTACCCTATGTTTATATAATCAATGATAGAGAATGGGAAGGTCATCCATTAATGGTTGAAGATGGCCTGAAGTATAAATAAGTCCTAAGATCATCACCTTTCTAAGCCCTTAATGTTCGATCAGGGAGACCACATATTCTAGTGAGTCTCCACACAATGCATAATACAGCAGATCAGATGAGGATGCATGATATCCCTATGGTTTATCAAGTCGTTCGATATCTCACAGAGGGTTTCTAAGGTTGCCTACCACCTTTCATTACCCCTACAGTTGAGCAGGTGTATGGAATTTTCCATGTTTCATAGTTGAGGATATATGTGCATGACCCTACACACATCATCAAATAGGGAAATCTAGACCAAAAGGATGGATACAACATTGAAATAACCCACTAGTGATTGAGTATCGATATCAGTGGACCTTGAGATTATGGTTCATCCCTTTGGTTTGAGTGTTTTGGAGGCATAGAAATGTTTAAGAGATTTCCTGTTAGTGGGATATCCAGATTGAGGCCCTATATCCAACGTTAGTTTTATATTATTTATTTTTAGGATGTAAATATTTAAGGAGGTAATGTTTATGAGACCAAGTTATTTCCTTAAAAGATTTTTCATTTTATAAATAGTATTTTGATATAGACATTGAGACTTTGTGCGATTCTGAGGCCATTTGTTCCCATAATGAATTTTATAATAATATTAAATATATTTTATATTACTCATGCATTGTTATTTATTTAAAAGAAGATAATTATTAAATGGAGGATTAGATAATAAAATTGAAAACACATTTATGACCAGAGTGTGGTGTTTTCCATAGGAATTACATAAAATGAGTTGTCGCGGGACATCCAGACCCCACAATCATTTGAGATATTTTTAAGTGATTAAAATAATTAATATATTTTATTTTGTAAAATAACATAAACCATATTGATGGATATAAATTCATTATTATTAGGATTTTTCCTCATAATCCTATTTTTTCTGACATTCAATGTAATAATCATCGCCATCTTATTGGAGAAGAATTAATGAAGAATAACGACGAGCCTCTAATTATAGATGGATGATGAAGCAGCGGCTGCAACAGATATACCTCCTTCATTAGATAATGATTTCATCAGAAAAAAGATCAATCTATTCTAGTTATGACTCATATTTTGTGATTTTACGCCTTGGATTAGATGTTTGATTAGGTCAATTGACATCCATTGATCTGCGACTTTGATGTGAAACTTTGTATGATCCCAATTATATATTCTCATTTGTTAGTCTTTTGTTTCTAACTCTGATTTACCAATTATGATTTATTGTACATGAAGTATTTTCAATTTATCTAATCCTCTTATTTTGATTCATCCCTCCCACATTTCAGCATGTCTATTAGTGAGGAGTTCTACTGAATCCTGATTCGATAATTTACAGGTGACCATAGCTTGTTCTAGTGCCTAGATTCAGATGAAAATTGTGGGAGGAAAACATAATTGTTCCCATAGAATGGATCTAAAAAAAACAATGTATGGATCAATAATCCATAGTATTCATACCCACCTGACTATGATCGAAGCTTCATCCGCTTGAAGAACATGGAATGAAGCCCATATTCATTTCGGTGATTGATTCTTAGTGAATAAAGACCAACAAGCAAGATTTGTGGCTAGATCTAATGATTTATAAAGGAAAAATGGGTAGATCAGATGTGGTTGGACCATTTTTGGATGATTGAAGAATATTTGTGAGAAACAAGTGTTTCTAGAAAAATCACGACAATACACTTTGTTTAGCAATGATCACATGACATGTAGCCTCCATGAGGAGAGGCGATAGGGTTTTGGAAAACCTATGTATTACACAGTGTGTAATGCCCTGGACACGCTATGTACTAACATTATGTGTGAGGTAAGGCATGTGATGTAACCCACAACTGGGAAAATGTTATGATCTGAGAACATGAACAATGGTTGGAGACAAGGGTAGCATCACATTTGAGTCAACTCACCATGTACGAGATTACAAAGACACTAGGTTAGAGTAAATCAACACCACCAGAAGACACGGCCTTAGTCCCTAGATAAATAGAACACATCAAGAAGTTTATAGACACTGCATGAAGTACAACATGGGATGAGACCCTTGTCTTTCCAAAGACACGACCATGCAATGAAGAGGGGACACAAGACCTAGAATATTATATCTCCCTTTAGCTCTCTAAAATAATATATATCTCCATCATTAAACATGGATTTAGACCCACAATATTCCTATCCAAATATGTTTCACAATAAAATGTGATGGTGACCTCAGAAACGACCTACAATATACGATGTGGATGTTTTGGGTTTGGTATGCCTAAAGATGACAACTGATAACTGTATAGATCAGATATTCTTACCTAAAAAATTTTGGGATGACCCTCTAGTAGGATCTGTATTGTGTAGTCCCAGATGACCTTCCGAGCTGACCAACTTGCTGGGATGGGTAGTGTTTTCCAAGAAGACCTTCTGAACTGACCATCCATCTTAGTTGGGTAGTGTAGTGCCAAACAACATTCCAGGATGACCCTCCAGCTGTTCTGGGATGTTATGTCCTTGACAACCGTAAAATATGAATATCTATCATGGATGGGACGTTTAGTCATTGAAGACCTTATAGGATGACCCTCCTATTGGGATGGGAAATGTAATCTTAGAATAAAATTTGGGATGACTGTCCAATATGGTTGGGTAGTTTTGTCCCTAACTATCTTTTGGAATGGCCCTATATCATGGATGGGTATTTTAGTGGTCGAAGAACTTTTGGTATGACTCTCCATGTAAGCTATGTAGTTAATTTTTGACACACATCTAGAGAAGCTCCTAAAATGTTCAACACAGCCGTCAGTTGTGATTACACTTTCTTAGGGAATCACATGAAAGTGGGGAACTTTCCATATCTGGTAATGTTCTTGTGGTTCAACCTAAAACCAAGTGGGTGAGTTATTTACAATGAAATTAGATATTACCAAGGTGCAGATATTTGATCTCCATTGACTTCCAACTCCTAGGCAGATGCCTGAGGTGATGGGGATTGTAGAAGACTCCACCTTGTTATTATTGCCCCCTCATATTCTTGGGATATTATATGAGATGGAGAGCCCCTTAATCACACATTTTTGATTCATTTAATTGGAATATATATATTTATCCCATTATTGTACCTATTTATTGGGTCTTACTTAGCCATCATTCAAGAGATATGAAGACACACATGGTCTTCAATATGAATTTTATGTCTAACTTATCGTGGTTGGGTGGGGAAAATGTGTACCTATAGATATCATTTACTTAATAAGGCATCCACCACCTCAACATTTTTAGATCATTATTTTTGGATGACCCTACATTCATACTATTATTAGGTTGAGATGCACTCTTTTCATTTTCTCAAAATCTACCATCTACCATTTACTACTTCTATTCAGATGTATCTCTTACTATTACAAATTCATCTTTTAGAGTAATTCTACTAGGTATATATATAATCACACCTAGGTGGAATTTTCCCTACACGTGTCATGCATATTGGAGATGACAGACATGTTAATCATGATTATAGAAGAGCATAGTGGTACATATTGTGTGGACCACATAAGGAGGCCAAAATTAAGATACATGATCTAGTCATCATGTAAAGATACTTATTCATGTTTTCTTCACTTTTTGACAAATTCTAGTATGGTGATGTGTTTTACCCCCTTTTTATTTCGGCATTCACTACCATATCTTTGTATCATCTAGAGGTTCAGGAATTTTTTATTTATTTTAGAATAATTTTACAATTTATACATTCCATCTACACTTTTTCATCATGTTGGTTTTGTGTGTGCATACAAATTCCAAGGGAAAGGCCCCCCCCAAGATTGTTGTTCCTTCGACATTATTTCCAACCCATTTCATATTAAGGAAGGCTTGTGGTAGTGATAGTCCAAGCTCCGACTTGGGTCGGATCTAGACAATAGGCCACCTCCAATATTTAGGATCTCAAAAAAAAAAATTATTATTCCTTAATGTTATATTTATTCATCTGCATAAACTTTTTCATTCTCTATATTACTCCCAGTTTGATAATTGTTGACTCTCTATTCCCAATATATTATAATAGAGATATAATATGTTATCCATAAAACACATAGAATAGATATATACATATTATGGGGTGGTTTATATTACAATAATAAAACTCTATAAATTATAAGATACCCACCAAGAAACCCAAAAATGATGAAATATTGAAAAATAATTCTTTCCATGGCTTATATAGAATGAACCATCAAGAATTTTTTAAAAGGATGAATATTTTTGAAATGAAATATCTATGAACCAAAATAACATTAGTGGCCTCTCTATACACAATAGATGAAATTTAGATCATGATATGAGACATGGATTCCACTACACATGACTACATTGTTGACATTAAGAGATTCAAAATAACGAATTGTTATGAAATCACTCTGATAGTATTATATATGACCATAGATCATAATAAATAGGTCATTATGTAAACCAATATGTACAACCAATTCGTTTAGATAACAACCAATGTATGAAGACTCCCACCAAAGAAATTATTATCATTATTATTTTTTCACAATTAAAACATTAATATAGAAACTTTGTAAAATATATATTTTTTCCAAATCACAAAAGCAGACATAACTAATCATGTTACATCATAGCCATGATAGGATATATTATAAATTTATCATAATGAAATTAATTGTATCCAACTCATTCATTATCTGATGAAAAAATATCTACTCATATAAAAATACGTTATGTTGACCTTCCTCATACCGTCCCTCCATGACAAGACAATAAATAAATAAATCTCCCAAAAATTCCCCCACAAGATCCCCAAAAAATCAGAATGCATTACATGTTATTGAAATTTTTACTACACATTCATATAATAGATTAACCACAAAAATTAATATTGTCCATTACAATGGTAATAAATTTGGATTCATTATTACTCTATATGAATCCCCCAACTCATGAAAAAAAATCCTCACATAAATTTTAAATCATCTTGTTAGAAACAACAAAAAATTACCTATGTATTGAAATTCATGTATTCATAATTCTATAATAATTATATCATTGTTTTCTCTAAATATAAAATCACCCATGGAAAATATAAACCTAAAAATATAATAATCTATGATTATAGAAGATCATACACTGATCATATAGTGTTTATATAACATCAAATGAAACACATATATAGTTAGATTAAGATCATGCAATTAGTTTTTATGTTCATAGGGACACAATTTCTATTATCTGTAAGATCTGAAAACTCTATAATGCATTAGATCACAGAAATGCATTATGCATGAATTATTAAAAATAAAATAAAACAAAACACCTTCTTCAAGTGTGTAGAAAATAGTATCATAGACTATCTTCCCTTTCAAATACTGAAAAGAGGCCCAAATATTTATAAAAAAAGAGTGATCCTTATAGGAATTGGTTCTTAATGGAATCACTATCAGAGATAATTCATGAATAATAATACTGCAATATATTTAATGTGTATGAATCATTGGGTCATATTAAACATTAAATGGGTCTACCTAATAATGAACATCATCAACCATTATAGGATCACAACTACTCCCCACTAAGACTCAACATGTCAACGAAATTAAGTTCACTGGAATATAAGAAACCATTTTTTTATCTTACCAATGAGATGCTGGTAGAGAAAATACTCAAAAATGGTTCATAGATTCCCTACATTGACCTCCAATAACACGTAATACCTAGGTATATTATCAATGAACACACCCAATAACATGATAAGAATACATGAGATATTGTGATCCTAAGTCCAATGGATATGTTTTTGGTGTTTCTGACATCGATGGGAACTATCTCAAACACGTAGTAACCATAAAAATACCTCATAGTTGTCTAAATAATATCATCATCACTAACCCTTTTTTTATGTCATACTAATAGTAAATTGATTTTTGATAACAGTCTATATCATTTTAGATGAAATTATAATTCAATAATCCATGGTTAAAGGTAATGATTCTTTAATTTTACTTAGTTTAATAGATTATATTTAAATCATAGACACATAACTCAATTCACCATCATCTTGAGAAAATATTGAGTACTCCATGTGAGTAGAAATTTTTTAATTACTCACATTTTCAACTAATAGTTAATATAAATTATTGGTTCATTTTTCTCTAAGGGTTTCAAACAATATTTGTACATTGACATCAAACAGAAACTATGAGGGATATTTATCATAAACATGTAATTATGTGAATGTAGATGTAACAAACATTCCACGTGAATGAAATCAGGGGTTCCTTATATGACCCGTGGAGACCCACCGATAGAACCACCATATTGAATAATATAAAACCATATGTTCTTAAACAAAACCATTTTACAAATATTCATCCCATTGAAGTATATCATTCATTTTTGAACACAACACATTCTCTATCAGCATCAAAGAATATAAATAACCAAAATATTATTTCAATAAATTACTCTAACAAATATATATAATCCAATGTCAAGATTTTTTATGTTTTTATCTATAGTCTTTCCAAATATATACGTGATAAATTCTACTAAAATATGATTAAAAGTAAATAAATTCAATATTTAATCTATATGATCTGTAACCTAGTTTTTATAGTGAAAATTGATTTAAAAAAGAATCTGAAAAATGTCCAAGGGTATGGACTATGGAATTTGAAATGATATTGTGTATCCCAAATCCAAAAAAAAACAAGAATATGGGTGGAATATTGGTTGATGACCCCTCAAATTCCATCTAGGTTATCAAGGGTTGGAAACTCTACGACATGTGATACACTATGTCATGTCTATAAACACACTGGTCATGATGAAAACCATATATATGACCAAGACATTATCTTTATCACTAAGTACTAGAGGAAACAATGGGAATTTCCTTTCCTATCTCATCCCCCTCTATAGTTCAATTCATAGAGGACAATTTTTCAATTGATGGTACCTCATAGGATACTTATATAATAGATGAGACTAAATATATTGCCCAAATCTATGATGACTTGAGATGAGGTATATGAAATCTATATTCTAATGGAAATGAATTACACATGAAAATAAAAAAATCCACATGAAGAAGATCCTGGACTTTGAGCACTAACGAAATGGGTAAAGGATGGATGAGATTGGTTCCGTACTATATAAATATTTTTCATATCACGTGACACATAATGAATTTGAGATCTCTAAAACATATAGAGTGCATGGAAATCCTTTAAGAAACCGATATGGTCCTATACAATATACTCTTGATAATATTCTTAATTATTGGTACCTCAAGAAATGATGACAATGTGAATGTGGTGAACAAATTTTGGATCTCATAACATAATACCACCTAAAATCAATCTCTCTTGAATCCTAAAATGGTTTGAGAATTGAGGGATAATATTATATAACACTGAATCCAAAACTATTTCGTATGAGAAATCATATTAAATAGTGTAGGAATATCTTTTCTACAATAAACATTAATGATTGAAGAAATGAACTCATCATGAAACTAGTTGAAAAATTCTAGCATGAAACTACTAACTCCTTATAATCCATAATGAATAAGAAATTCAACTTCCATTAATCCTCAAACATGATACTAATAAACAATGAAATAAATTGATTATTATGTTTATGGATTAGACTGGAATAATGAAAAATCTACATTATCCATGCCTCGACCATCTAATATAAGGTGGATTCATCATACATCTTTAGGAGATTTACCTAAAACTCATGAATTGGCATCCACTGTGAATCATCCTTTAAAACATCTAAATTATGTATATTTTTGGATTAAACATTTGAACATAATTTACAAATAATAGGTAGGGTAATAGGTAAATATCCATAGCTTCCAATGATTCAACACTAAAGAATTTTTAAACCAAATGTATTGAATACTTTAGATTAATCAAATAAAATTTATTAAATTTCCCATTTTATACCAAATTTTAATTTATACCAACCAATCCCAATGTGTGACTATTTTTTAGATATCTACCCCAAAGAATACATAACATTTATTTATACAATCATAAGATAGAAGGACCAAAAAAAGATTATAAGGGCCATAAAATCCATTGGGAATTATTGTCTCTCTACGTAACATCAAAAACACAAATCAACTAACATTGTGAAATTTTCATCCATAAAATCCTTACAAGTATATATCTCAAATATCCATCCTATGTTATAACTAAAATCATTTATATGGACTTTTCATAATCACATATCAATTGTACCCCACCAAATCTGAAATTAATTATTTTCGTAGTTCTTAATGCCAACCCCTAATAAACCATATATTTTATAACATAGCTGAATCACTAAAACCCTCATGTATGGTTGAAATAACACAGTATATCACAGGAATTTAAGATGCCAGCAAAAATATAATAATATAAACTAAAAAAATTGAAAAATTACATACGATGAAATAATAATATAAAGTATACCATATGGAATTCTATGATAGTGTTTTAGAACAGTGAATCCTCAAGATCATGTATCATGCAAAATTTATTACATTTTAAATCACTAAATTCACTAGTATACCTAGGAAATATATGAACGTATATATGGATTAGAATACATGTATATTTACTTTATTCTACCCCTAATACCTCTTATAAGTGTGTTGAAAAGTAATCCTAAATATTAGATGATAAAATGTGATATAATTTCATTACCAAAATAAGGATAACAATTTTCTATCCAAAAAATGAATTGAAGTACATGTAATTCACCTAATTAGAAAACACCACAACAGAAGGAAAATATTGAGGTAGTTTAAGTCCTATTTATTCACTGGTATGACACCTATATCATCACCAAATAATATGGAATATCCATGAAAACATACACAACCACATAATTGTCACATTTCCATAATAACATAGTAAAATAAAGAGAAATAAAAGCATGGGTATGTGTATGCTATACCTTAATAAATATATATCTTTACATCAATACACATGTTATTAAAATATCCCATTACAAGATTGATATATGTATATATAATAAAAATAATATATGATAGCTTTTATATACTTGTATGTTAAAATTTTTTCCACTATATCTAATATGATAAAATGCACTATAATGGTTTGACACAATATCTTAGATATGAAAAAAAATCATAATAAATATAGATGAGAAATAATTATTTGGGTTGATATTATTTTTATAAATGTTTAATAAACTTGATATTGGGTAGGGAACTTAAAAACCATGACTAAATGTCTGATTCAACTTTTCTTATCATAATTTATTTTGGATCGAATGAAATAATAGAATTTATTTAGAGAATAACACACAATATATATAAGGGATAATATCCTCTAAAATTTGAATTTTTGCTAACACCCCATAGGAATACCTGATCACAATTTCAAGGACTATGAATCTAAATCTATTTTATGAACACAATCATCACTGTTGAGTATTATCCTTCAACATTTAGTAATTAATTATTTTCAATAAATTTTTTAAAACACATCATGAATTCTAGTTTTACCATTTTATAACCATGAAAATAAAGGGTCCCTTTATATTCATTCATTTCAATTCAAAAAATCATATCAATTCTCTTCGATTAATCACACCGAACAATCCATGGTTATTTATTAAAATGTTATCACCATCATAAACATCAAATTACATTATTAATCTTATAATTTTTTTGATTTTAATATTTTGGGTACTCTATTAAATAATTATAATCATTTGAAGTAAGTTATATATTAAAATTAAATAAGAAGAGGAAAATAGATAAGAATGAGAAGATTGTTTAAAAAACAATAAAGAATTACAAACAATTCTCCCATCATATGCCAATAATACTCATATCTTCCACTATAGAATTACTTATTATCAGTTCCATAAAACCATTTATGGAATAAATTCATTAAAAACCCATAGAAATATGGGCCACCCATCACACATACAACAAATAATAGTGGGTTTCATATCAGTCGACATAATGAGATTTATCCTTCAATATTATACATGGTAATAAATAACATTTAAAATGATTAAAAAGATCACCAAGTTGTCAATAATGCATTAATAAAACACATAATCAAATAAAAACAATAACAAGAATTAAAATCATTTTAATTATCAGTTTTCACGAAAAATATTCTATTTTATAATGTGTATTATGTCAATTCAATGGGATATTTTTTCAAATAAAATGATAAACATAGTAAGATATTTAAATACAAATTAAATTTATCGACCACTTCATCTTACTACACATTTTAAATGTTTCTTTATTAAAAAAAATTTCCCTTCATTAATTATATTATTTATCTCACCATATTAACATTGTTTAGTCAATTCTAAGATGATCAAAAATGTAGGGGAACCCCCGAAATAATTATAATCATGGTTCACAACATTTTGTAGAAAAAAATAGAAAATTGTGAAAAATAATTTTCATATGAGAATAAACCCTACAATTAAATTAATGAATAATTTTTAAATTATGTAATATTATTTCAATGATTTCAATCTTTCAAATTTAATAAATATATGGTAAATGAGACTTCTCCCACATTGGAAATAGTGTGTAGAAGTTTATGAATCCACATACTCGAGAGGATGATTCAATATTCTATAAAGTGATATAATATGAGGGGAAAAGATATAATCCATTAATATTTTTAATGTATTTTTATATTGTACAAAATCTATGATTGATTGTGGGTACTACAAACATATCTAAAATTAGAAGGATAACATTATACTATTGGAATATTGTTATTTAAATATTACTATTTGAACATCATCTATGGTTAGGATAAAATGAATATGATTACCATAATTATGAAATATATTTTAATATTTTTCCATATTTAATTTTCTTAATTAGATCCTAGAAATTATGTACTCAGTTTTTAATTAATGTTTGTGTTCTACATATTTTTTAAATATCATTTATAAGAATAATTACTGAATTATAAAATATTAATTTAATGAAATTATTTTAATATTTGGATTCATCAAATAAAAATAGGCCTATAATCAATTTTTAGTATTTTTTAGGAAAAGATATTGGTTTTCAATGAATATAGAAATATTACAATATTAAAAATATTTTAATTTAATGAAATTTTCAATATATTAGAATTACATATATGTTTTAAAAATAAATTACTAAATATGTATACATATAATAGATGTCATATAATTTTTTTACAAAATTAATTTCTATATGAAATCAATGGTTTAATATTTTTAAATTCATCTGACTTTTTAGTTGAAAAAAACTACATCTAATATAAAATATTTATACATGTTTTCAAAGTATTATTTATGTTTTGGTTTTATTAAATTGATTATTTTATTATTTTGTTTATAATATTATAAAAAATTCCCTTGTGGAGAAAATTTTACATGATTTTGGTTTAAAACCAATTCCTATTCTTATGATAAGAGTATTTTGTTTTCTAAAAACAGTTTTTCTTTTTTTATTCTGACATATATTAAAAGTAATTTTTACCTTCTATTTAAATTGAATAATTTTAAATGTATTTCATACTTGGGATCATCATGATATAATTAGGTAATATTGTGTATATAATTTTTTCAATATTATTAACTTCAAAGATAAAAGATTATCACCTTGTTAAAGGGTAAAATGAGTATATAATAGTTGACACTATGGGGTCTAGTCTAAAAATGTGTCAAAAAATAGCTTATATATAATTGGATGACATTATTTCTAAAAAAAATCATTTCATTAAAAAATTGTCAATTATGTTCCTTTTTCCCTATATAATAACATTTATAAAATTTTATGATAATGATTACTACGTATTTGAATCCTATTTCTTTTAATAACAATAATATGTAACCCTAATAATTAAAATATGACAACATCCATTCTAAATTGAATATTTGATAATTAATTAATTATTTTAATAATATAAATTCATTTTTATATTTTTTTAATTTTATAACTACATAATAACTATATGCATTGTTGATGTTACACTTATTCATGTTGCCCAAATATCAATCTAAATAGTTTTAAAATATTTATGGTGATTTATTTTTGAATATTTATAGTCTATAACTATTTTTATGGATCAAAAAAAAATTTAATTACTTTTTAAAATATTATAATTATAAATAACTTTAAATATTTATTATTTTAGAGTCGAATATTATAAAAATACAAGAAAATGACATTATGGATACATTATGTTGTTCAATGTTAAACTAATATTTTTTACAATCATTAAAAACTTATAGAATAAGGACTCAGCCTAAAAACATTACATATTCTAGAATGAAATTGAATATTTCACATTGAGGATCATTTCAGGTTTAGAGTTTTAGAGATTTATGACTTAACTATTACATCTCAAAGATTACAAAGTAGACACATCTACTCCATTTCCATTTTTTTCACAAATTAAAAACTATTGAACAAAATATTAATTCTATTTCCATGGTTTTGAAATCATGACATTTCTTTGATCCCGTCCTTGACCCTATTCCAATTTATGTCCTGTGAAAAACTTTTCAAAAAATCTTGGGATGAGCATAAAAAGATCAGTATGGGTTATAACAATACGAAAATAATACATTAGTCCATGTATACATAAGAATAAATGAAATCATAATTTACTCATAAAACATAATAAATTTAACATACCTCATGAAATCATATGATTTATGCATTACTCAATTGAAATCATAAGACATAAAGGTAATGTGAGGCATTCATAACATTCTTACGTATGGAGTAACCCTCATGGTTATGTTTGGAATAACCATCACAGTATATTCCCTAAATCACTTCAGAGAAACCTTAGCGTTTAACTCCTTCGCATTACCCAATGCATTGGAGATCTATCTCGGGCTAACCCACTGTTATTTTATAATAGAACCACCTGATTTCATAAAAAATGCCCAAGAACAATAACGTAATCATATCACATGAAACATGCGTAAAGGAAACATAACATTTCCACATATCAATCACAAAATATCAATAACACATTGATAAAAACATTATCAAAACCATTTTCAATAACAAAATAAAATAAAAGTAAAACATGTTATTTAATTTTCATTTAAAAAAATGTTATGTCTTGTAGAGGAAACTAAAACTCAAATAATGGTCACGGCGGCGGAGAAGTCGTTGTCGCCGTATACAAATGACAAAAACATTCCCTTTTGTCATTTAGTAAAAATCTTCATATAAAAAATACTCCTTTTGAATAAACGTAAATGTAAAATAGGTTTATACACCATATAAAACAAATTTGTGTATAAAACAAATTATGCCTCAATGAGAGTAGATTGAGACAAAGTTCTATACAAAGATGGTATCCATAGTTTAAGGATAAATAAATTACATAATTATTTTTGGGAAATATAAATACAACCAATATAAGTGGATATTAAGTGTAAAACAATCAGAGATATTCACACATATTCATAGAATGACATATTCAATAACTACAAGTTGAACCCAATGAAATAAAAATGGGGTTAAGAAGTTCCCCTGTAAATATTCGACAGCCTAACGGCGTCATTTAAAAATTAAAAAAAATGAGATGATGAGACAAAAAGGGTATCTAATCACTTTGATATAAATTATACAACAATAAGGATGTAGAGGACCATATTTGAACATAATAATATTTAAATTAAAATTCATAACAATAAATGTCTTTTAAAAAGAGGAGTGTGAAAGGTTCCCTTACCGATTTGGGTAACTTTTGAAACGTACACCCCATGAAAGAAGGGTCATTCAATGAAAATGTAAATAATTATAAATGAGATTATATTACACAAATAGTAAAATAATGGATAGTACATATACCACACAATGGAAATAGTGGAAAATGTAGCATAAATCTCAAGGGAATAAAAGTGAGTTGAAAAATCCCATACAAAAACTCGACAGCCTAACGACGCCACATAAAACATCCAAAAATGGATTTATGAAATCAAATAGGGTCTCTCATAATATGAACACAAAATTTACAAAATGAGGAATATGAAATAACATCCCCAAACATAAGAAATATGATCTTAAAAGAAATGACATAAAAGAGAGTATGTAAAAGAGGTTGGATCCCTTACCAAAATTCGGCAGCCTAACAGCACCGCTTCAAAATTCTAAAAAATGAATTGATGAGAGTAAGAGGGGGTATACCTTCATATGAAAATAAAAATTACAGTATGGATAATTTAAATGAACATCCTCCAACATAAGATCATGGAGCATAAATTAAATGACATAAAAGAGGGTACTTGAAAAGAAAGAGAGAGGTCAGATCCCTTACCTCAAGTCCGACAAGTCTTGTTCGTTTCATTATATTAATGAATAATAAACTTTTTCCAATTTATAATTTCATAAGTACCTCCTTTAAGGTTTATTATTCAATTAATATCACGTATTATAATGTTATAATAATTATTTATTTATGTGAGTTCATATCAAATGTTTTTGTCGATGTTTGGTACACGAGTCAAAAATGAACATGATTGAAAAGAATCATCCCTGTAGTTATAAGTCCATAATCTCTATAATAGTAGTAATGATTTAAATATCATATATATCCAGTACATATTCATTTTATTCTATTCCATAACATTTGGAGATAAAATTAAATGAAATGCACCGTTCATGGAGACGGTAGGCCGTACGTACGAATGAACACTACATTCATTTCTTTGTCATATTAATGGAATTAAAATTAATTGAGATATATATATATATATTATAATACAAGTATAATATATATGTTATATATTTCACATAATTTCATTAATTTCATTCTTTATACATTCCATGTATTGCATGAACGATTCACATCACTTGAGGGGGCGGTAGTCCACACTTCCTCATATGAAATTATTGCATTTGCACAAAATGCAATGAATAAACGTATATTTTAAATATAAAATACAAAAGAATATAGAAAACATAAATACCATATATATAATATATAAAACACAGTGAAATCATAATGTACACCTTTAAAGGTGTTAAAATAATATTGAACAATCATCATTTCGTGAGGCAGTAATTCGCCATCCACAGAAACAATATGTTCTTTAACCATTAGACGGATGTGTGTGTAAGTGTAGATAGAATAATTAATATAAAAAAAATCCTAGTATATATTTAAGATACTGGTGTTGTTACAAAAGAAATGAATAAAAATAGTTTATGGGGTTGGAGAAGCAAAACAAAACAAAAAAACATAAGAGAAGGCATTACCTTTAAATCGGGTAACTGCCTTTGGTTTGAACCAAAAGGGTTTCTTGAAGAGCTTTCTGCCTAAGGTGAGGCTTCTATGATTAAGAGACAGATGTGGAGTGATAAAATGAATGGTTTTTGGCCGATCCAATGGCATTAGAGGTGTGTCTAAGGAGGTAATGGTGGGGGCCCTTTATAAGAGGGAGGAGGGGCACTCATGGAAAGTCAAGAAATGTAACATTATATTAAAATTATTTTTGGATTTCAAAGGTCCCACATTGATATATTTCTAGGATAAGTTGATAAGGGTTATAAATATACTCATCCAATAGGTTTTTTCCAAGTGTATGTCTTAGATTTTACTTTTTTTTATTTTATTTAAATCAATCATTAATGAGGTAATCGCTGCATCATCATGGTGTCATAAATAAATTAATTTAATTAATGTCTAAAAATTATAAAAAAATAATATGATGTACGAAATATTTTTAACATCCCAATTAATATTTATAGTCTAAGAGATCATTTACATAGACAAAACTAAAATTATTTTACTTGGGTTATTCATACTTTTGTTATATTTTCCTTTCTTCAAAAATAAAATGATAAAGTGTCACTATCACAAAAAAGTGTTTCCATGGGGTCCCATATTTTGGCACAAGGCATAACATGGTCGGCCATGACACAACCAGTAGCATTAAGAAATATTTTGGGGTCATTTGTTATTATTATGATATTTTTTTATTATCCTGAACTACCCGATTACTAATTAATCACGATAATTAAAGATAATTACCATCGTTACTAATCATAATGTCCATAAACAAAAGATTCTTAATTACATAATTTGTACCTTATGATTCCAAATATGGAATCCATTTTACCAAATTACAGAAACAGAAATTTCAATAATTAATTTAAAAATAATTCCCATTGTCAAAACAAATAGCGGGTTTTTTAAGGAATATCTATGAAAAGTTTGGCACTTGTTAATGTCCATTTTCAAAGTAAAATTAATTATAATGACCACAATTGAATTAAATGGTAAAAATATATTTTAATTACACTTTAAATACAATTAAAAAGATAATCTAACCATATATTTAAATTAGATCAAAAAGATGTTTTGATGTAAAATGCATTATTTTTTCACTATTCGTTAAAATATGAACAATGTCAAAAACATACCAAAAATTTAACCAAAGTAAATTACAATGTCCAAATCATAAATAATAAGTTTATTTTGACAAATAGAGCTTATAAAAATTTTAAAAGTTTGATTTAAAAAAATGTTCGCCATCAAAAGGTGGTAAAAAAAACTTTTCAAAAATATTAAGTATTTATTGTTAAAATTGGATTCATTTGTATTTTAAGCCTCTAACATTTATTGGATAAATGTAAAAATATTTAACCAAAATATGTAATTATTTTGAAGTTATTTATGTCCATTCCCATTATTACAATGTCTAGGCATTAACTATTATTATATTATTATATTATTAGTGTGCAACGTAAGATTTCAAAGAAACTTGTTGTTGCTTATTGGATATGCCATGGATCATATCTTTCCCTTTAAAGTAATATTAAAATTTTATTCAAAAATATTGATAAAAATTATAATGTAATATTATTTATTTATGTGGGATGTTACATCCTTCCCCCCTTTTTGGAATTTCATCCTCGCAATTTCAAAATTGGGCTTGGAAACTTCATTGAAAGTCCCACATCAGAATAAGAGTCAGTAGAAGTATCACTTTAATAGAAAGGGAGAGAAGTACAAAGGTCACTCGAGTTAACATATACTAGGATTACATGTTGGAAAATATGGATATGTAGGAGAAAACAAAGGGTCATGTTCTGATGGAGAGTGCTAGTAAACATGTCTAGGAGACAGTTAACCATAAGAAAATCAAAAACTTGTGATGGGTTAAACGGCATTCGATTCCCCAGTAGGAAAAGTTAACAAAAATCCTTTTTGTTTTACGTTACATTTCATTGATGAATTTATTTTTTAGCTTAACTAAATTATAATGAAACATACTTACTTGTCATGTAGACTTTCATCTTTTACTAGATTCCTTAATCAAACTCATATTTTCTCCCAAAGAAGAGTATTTTGGAAGACTTGTTCGCATTAAGAGTACTATAATCAACTTGTTTCAAATAACTTAATCCACAAAAGAGAAATATATATTTCCCATGCCATTAGACCTTTACCAAAACCAAACCAAAAAGTTTAGTACGAGATCATATATACCCAAAAAGGATATTTTTTTACAAAATGAAAAACTACTCCTGATCTCCAAAATTTGTCAAACAAAACCGAAAGTTCAAAAAAGTCCATTTAAAAAACATATATACATAAAATTATTCATTGTAAACCAAACTAAGAGTGAAACCCAAATCTCTAAAGTATTGATTCACATAGTCTCCTAAGATAAATCTTAACATTTTTCTCCAAAATAACATCAGTTGCTCTTAATGTCTCATACTGATAAGTAATTAACCTGATCACATATCCTCCATGATAGGCTAATCATTTCCAATGAAAACCGAAAATCAACTTACTCTTAATTAATAAAATCATCTAAATAAAAAGAATCATTATAACTCACCAGGGACTTCACGTAGTCCAGTGGTAGGCGATAAATACCAGTTGCACTTTGGTTGTGGGTTTGATTCCCGTAGCTTCGTCTGATTCGACGGGTTGTCACACGGTCTGCGTGTTGTCCTTTTTCCAAAACTATATAATTCTTAAAACATTACCCAAGAAGAGATAAAATAATTAAAAATAACCATAACATATTTTAACCTCAAGTTTATCGCATGCCTGTCATATTCCATCATACCATAGAGTAACCCATAATTACCTAAAATGTAAGGATCATATAAACCCTAATGGTTACCTTATAATTATTACATGAACGTCTACATTGAGTTGGGTCTCTCGTACATGATGCCTTAGAGAACTCACCATGTTTCATGTTGTTGATCATGACTCCTGATAGTTGGTTTATAATAACCACAAGATTTCTCATTGAATCCCCCATTTCATCCAGTCTCTTAATCAGATAACCGCCACAGTTTCTTTCAAATCAATTGTCACGTTGGTGCCTGATAGATCCATCCATTTACTAAAACCAAAAAGTTCAGTGTGAGTATATCAACATAATCATCATGTACTAAAGAGGAAGATAAACACTAAGATATACTTATAAAAGTTATCTCAAACTCATTCCAACATTCAAAAATAAAATGACTCTATATAATATAATAACCATTGTGGTTATAAACAACATGTCACTTATGCTTATACAACACTCTAACCTCTAAAGTTATCTAAACTGACCTTTGATACCAACTATAATGACCCATCCTTAAAACATTACATAATATTTAATTAAATTGAATAATTCACATTGATGATCTTTTCAGGTTTAGAGTTTTAGAGAATTATTACTTAACTAGTACATCTCAAAGATTAAAAAGTAGACACATCTACTCAGCTTCAATTTTTTTTCACAAAATAAAAACTATTGAACAAAATACTCATGTTTATTCCATGTTTTAGACATCATGACTTTTCCTTGATCCCATCCTTGACCCTATTCCACTTTATTTCATGTGAAAAACATATGAAAAAAACATGGGATGAGAAAAAAAATATCCGTAAGGGTTATAAAAATACGGAAAGAAAACATTAGTCCATATATACATAAAAATCAATAAACTCATCCTTTACTCATAAAACATAAGAAATTTAACATACCTTATGAAATCATAATATTTAGGAATAAATCAATAGAAATCATAATACATAAAGGTAACCTGAGGCATTCATAACATTCTTACGTAAAGAGTAACCCTCGTGGTTACGTTTGGAATACGCATCATAGTATATTTCATAAATCTCGTCAGAGAAACCATACCGTTTAACTCCATCGTGTTACCCAATGCATTGGAGTGATATCTTGGGCTCACCCGCCCTTAGTTTATCAAGTAATCACTAGATTTCATAAACAATTCCCAAGAACCATAACATAATCGTATCACATAAAACATGCAAAAAGTAACCAAAACATTTCCACATTTCCATCACAAGATATCAATAACACATTGATAAAAACAATATCAAAACCATTTTCAATATCAAAATGAAATAAAAGTAAAACATGGTATTTATTTTTCATTTAAAAAAATGTTATGGCTTGTAGAGGAAGCTGAAACTCAAATAATGGTCATGGCGGCGGAGAAGTCGTTATCGCCATATACATATGACAAAAACATTCCCTTTTGTCGTTTAGTAAAATTCTTCGTATGAAAAAGATTAATTTTGAATAAAAGTAAAATTAAAAGGGTTTAATACACCGTATAAATGAAATTTGTGTATAAAAAAATATGCCTCAATGAAAGGAGATTGAGACAATGTTCTGTAAAAAGATGGTATCCTTAATTTAAGGATAAATCAATTACATAATTATGTGTGAAAAATATAAATACACCCAATATAAGTGGATATTAAGTGTAAAAAAATAAGATTCATTCACACAAATTCATAGAATGAAATATTCAATAACTACAAGTTGAACCCAATGAAATCAAAATTTGGTTATGAAGTTCCCCTGTAAATATTCGACAGCCTAACGATGTCACATTAAAATTAAAAAAAATGAGTTGATGAAGAAAAAAGGGTATCTCATCATATGGAAATAAATTTTACAACAATAAGGATATAGAGGAAAATATTCAATCATAATATGATGTAAATTAAAAGACATAACAAGAGAAGTCTTTTAAAAAGAGGATTGTGAAAAGTTCCCTTACCGATTTGGGTAACTTTCGAAACGTACAACCCATGAAAGATGGGTCATACAGTGAAAATGTAAATACCCATAAATGAGATTATATTACAAAAATAGTAAAATAATGGGCAGTACATATACCACTCCAAGGAAATGGTTGAAAATGTAGCATTAATCTCACAAGAATAATATTTAGATGAAAAACCCCTTACGAAAACTCGGCAGCCTAACGGCGCCACATAAAACATCCAAAAATGGATTTATGATATCAAATAGGGTCACTCATTATATGAAAACAAAATTTAAAGAATGAGGAATTATAAATAAAATCCCCAAACATAAGAAATATGAGCTTAAAATAAATGACATAAAAGAGAGTACTTAAAAAGAGGTTGGATCCCTTACAAAAATTCGGCAGCCTAACGGCGACACTTCAAAATTCTAAAAAATGAATTGATGAGAGTAAGAAGGGGTATCTCATCATATGAAAATAAAAATTATAGTATGGTTAATATAAATGAATATACTCCAACATAATAACATGGAGCAAAAATTAAATGAGATAAAAGAGGTACATGAAAAGAAAGAGAGAGGTTGGATCCCTAACCTTAAGCCTGACTTGTCTTGTTCGTTTCATTATATTACTGAATAATAAACATTTTTCAATTTATAATATCTTAAGTACCTCCTATAATGTGTATTATTAAATTCATATCACATATTATAATGTTATAATAATTAGTTAATTATAGGAGTTCATATCAAATGTTTTTGTCGATGTTTGGTACATGAGTCAAAAATGAACTTGTTTGAAAAGAATCGTCCATGTGGTTACAAGTACATCATCTCCAGAATAGTATTAATGATTTAAATATCATATATATCTAGTGAATATTAATTTTATACTATTCTATATCATTTGGAGATAAAATTAATTGAAATGAACCATTCATGGAGACAGTAGGCCATACGTAGGCATGAACGCTAGTTTTATTTTTTTTGTCATGTTAATTGAATTAAAATTAATTGAGAGAGAGATATATATATATATTATAATTCCAATATAATATATATATTATATAGGTTACATAAGTTCATTAATTTCATTCTTTATACATTCCATGTATTTCATGAACGATTCACATCACTTGAGGGGGCGGTAGTCCACTCTTCCTCATATAAAAGTATCACATTTGCACAACATGGAAATAATAATGGTATGTTTTAAATATAAAAAAAAGAAGCATATATAAAATATAAATACCATATCTATCATATATAAAATACATTGACATCATAATTTTCCCCTTTAATGGTGTTAAAATAATAGTGAACAATCATCATTTTGTGAGGCAGTATGTAATTCGCCATCCACAGAAACAATATGTTCTTTAACCATTAGATCGATGTGTGTGTATGTTACACTCAAATAAATATTGTAAAAACATAACAGTATATTTAATATACTTATTTCGTTAAAAATTAAGGAATAAAAAGATTTTAGGGGGTTGGAGAAGCAAAGTAAAACAAAAAAACATAAGAGAAGACATTACCTTTAAATCGGGTAACTCCCTTTGGTTTGAACCAAAAGGGTTTCTTGAAGAGATTTATGCTTAAAGATAGGATAATATGATTATGATAGGGATGTGGAGAGATATAATGATCATAGTTTTGCTGAGACAATGGCTTGAGGGGTGTGTGTAAGGAGGTAGTGGTGGGGGCCTTTTATAAGAGGGAGGAGGCGCACTCTTGTAATGTCAATAAATGTTACTTTATATTAAAAATAGTTTCAAATTTCAAAAGTTCCAAATTGATATATATCGGGTATAAGGAGATCATAGATCGAAATATACACATCCAATAGGTTTTTTCCATGTTTAAGTCTTATATTTTACATTATATATTCATTTTATTTAAATCATTCATTAATGAGGTAATCGATGCATCATCATGGTGTCATAAATAAATAAATTTATTTAATGTCTAAAAATTATAAAAAAATACTATAATGTAGGAAAAATTTTTAGCTTCCCAATTAATATTTATAGCCTAAGAGATAATTTACACAGACAAAACTAAAATTTTTTTACTTGGGTGATACATACTTTTGTTATATTTTCCTTTCATTAAAAATAAAATGATAAAGTTTCACTATCACACAAAAGTGATTCCATGGGGTCCCAAATTTTTCCACAAGGCATACCATGGTCGGCCATGACAGAACAAGTATAACTAGGACACATGTTGGGTCATTTGTTATTATTATGATATTATTTTATTATCTTTAACTACTCGATTACTAATTAATCACGATAATTAAAGATAATTACCATCGAACTATTCATAATGTCCAAAAACAAAAGAGTCTTAATTAATTAATTTGGACCTTCTAATTCCAAATATGGAATCCATTTTACTAAATTCCAATCACATAAATTGAAATAATTAATTTAAAAATATTTCCCGTTGTTAAAACAAATGGTGGGTTTTTTTGAAGCAATATCTATGAACGGTTTGGCACTTGTTTATGTACATTTTCAAAATGAAATTAATTATAATGAACAAAATTGAATTAAATGGTAAAAATATATTCTAATTACACTTTAAAACTAATTAAAAATATAATCTAACAATATATTTAATTTATATGAAAAAGCAGTTTTGATATAAAATGCATTATTTTATCACTATTCATTAAAAAATGAACAATGTCAAAAACATAATAAAAATTTAACCAAAGTAAATTAAAATATCCCAATAATAAAGAATAAGTTTATTTTAACAAATAGATCTTATAAAGTTTTCAAAAGTTAGATTTAAAAAAAGGTTCACCATCAAAAGGTGGTAAAACAAACATTTAAAAAATATTAGATTATTTATTCTTAAAATTGTATTCACTAGGATTTTAAGCATTTAACATTTATTAGATAAATGTAAAAATATTTAACCAACATATGTAATCATTTTTTAGTTATTTCTGTTCATTCCCACCATTACAATGGCTATGCGTTAACTATTATAATATTATTATATTATTAGTGCACAACATAAGATTTCATAGAAACTCGTTGTTGGGTATTGGGTACACCATCGAGCATATCATTCCCTTTAAAGTAATATTAACATTTTATTCACAGATATTGATAAACATTAGAATGTAATATTATTTATTTACCTGGGATGTTACATATAGATTATAATATAAATGTGAAATTATCAAGATTATAATACATTTTCTACATAGGATCCTCTATCTTTTATAAAGTCATTATTGACCCTTGTATAGTGTGTATATTGTAACCACATTAAGAGTTAAAAGTATCAACAAGGGGTTAATATAAAGTTATAAATTATATAAAATAATTAACACAAGTATAAACTCTACTTTTTGATGGAAATTCCATAATATAAAATTATTCCTTCTAAATAAATATGACTTTAACTGATTTTTTAAGAATTTGAATTTAATTTTTTAAAATGTTTAAAATAATGACGAGTTGTCCACTCCCCTCGCATATAAAAGGGTAAATTATCACATCTATGTATTAAAAATTCTTTAACTTCTTCGCTAAAACAATCTTATTTTTAATTTAATTTAAAATTCATTAACCTTGTTATGTTATTATTCAATTTTTTGAAGACTACATCAAGGGTCCTTAATAAGTTAGCTAATACGGTTTCCCTAAGAAGTGTATTATAAGTGAGCATAAAAATAATTTAATGACATGATATAGGGTTTTCCATTCACACTTTTATTTGAAATAAACTTATTCCATAATTATAATTGGGTTCTTTTTTGTGGTGTATATACTTCCATTGAATTTAATTTTTTATTTTCATTTGAAAATTATTTTGATTTTCTAATACATCAAATTTTATCTACGTTATGATGTATTGATTTATGTTTTAAAAAAATGAAAGGGTCTTCCTTCTAAATATTATTTCATTGAGCCATATTTCATTTTGTTATGTAATTTTTGTTTATATATTTTATATTCTATCCCAATTAATTATTATTTTTGAAATATAATGATACATATGAAAATTAAGGTTCTATTAAATTTTAATTCATTCAACGATACTATTTTTTAAAATTCAACAAAGTATTATGGTTTATGTTACTATCATTTTTATCTTTCAATATTTCATAAGTTAAATTTTCCATTATTGGAAATTATCAAACTATAATATTTTATAACCCATGTACATTATTCTTTACTGATTATTTATGATTTTTTATATTTTTTTACATGTTATACTCTAGTAATTATAATGACCATGAAAATTCTTCTATGATAATTTATCCTCATTTATATTTGTGTCGTGAATATTTCACCTCAAATTAATTGTTAATTCCATTTTCATAAAATAATTCCATTTTCTATAATTCATTGTTTTTTTAAATTCATATTCACTAATTTTATAATTTCTATTATTGGTTTTAGAAAATAATGTTTAAATTTTTATATATTATATATGAGTTATAACAAAATATTCAAAATTGAATAATTTTGTAGCACTTACTAATTCAAATAATTTTTTACCATTAATAAATATTCATTTCGTTGGTGACTACATTACAATATTCCATTATTATTTTTAATAAAAAGGTTTTTCTCAATATTATGGAATTTTTTTATTATAGTAAATTAATAGAATTATTAATATATTTGTAATTAAATGTTCAAATGAAAATTTAAATATACTTTTTTTATCTATGAAAACATCATTCGATGTTCTACATTCTTCGATAGCGATATGTTGTTATGATACGATCCACATCAGTTCTCTATATGAATTAAGATGATGGTTTTTTAAGAATGTTTTTATGGAACCCACTCCTTACCAAGGTTTAAATAATATATGATTAGAAAATGAATTTTTTTAATTATATCATCACATTATTTATATAGATGGATTATAATTATGTGATGAAGATACATTTATAAAACATGTTTATAAATCAATGGAAATTTTTAATGAATTAATAATTCTTTTTTTCATTTTATGGGATTCATATATATAATTTCATTTTGTGATGTGGGGATCATAATTAAAAATCCATATTATGAACTGGGTAAATAATGGGATGTCATTACATAATTTCAACTTGAATGGGGAGTGAACCCTGTAAGCTGATGGACTTTATCACCAATGAATGTCCTAGAAGTGAGCCTTGATGAATGAAATGATGGAAATGAGGAGTGAATCCAATAAACTATGGGAATATATCAACTATAACAGTATCATAAGTGATCCTTCACTAAGAATGAGATTTTATATTAATATATCAATGAAAAAACATAGGTCTTCTTATTAAGACAATTCCTCATGTATCATAATTTATTATTAATGACCCAATAGACAAATATTTTTATGATAATTCCTTGATTAATGAATATTGATTAATGATCATGGTTGATTTGTTAGTAGGGTCAAAATCTATGATCATTCACAAATAACCTGATCATTATCTTACTTATATTAGTGATCATAAATTCATATCTCTTGTATTTTACTATAATTGGATTCCAGGCTCACCCTTTCATATAATTCAATTACAAAATATAATGCCAAACGAAATTATGTATGATATGTATATGTGATTCATGAGTGGATAATTTTTAGGAGATATTGAATTATTCTAATGGGTCTATAAAATTAGTGTGTAAATTGAAAAATATTCTTATGATGACAAATACAATGGTTATATTATGGAATTTGTTTTTTCGTAAATGTCATAAATTGTAAGCATAAACAGAACTGGGTATGTGTATTACACATTATTGGATATTGATATTATAATTATCAATGGTTATATAGGGGTTCTTTCATTGGTGTTAATGAAATTATGTAATTTTACATTTTTAGCATTGTGGTTGGGTGTATGGGATTTATGAATCATAGTTGGTATCATAATATAGTTTTGATAAATTTTGACTAATGAAATGTATCATATAAGGTTAATTTAGGAGTTAAGGATTACAATAGGTGTTGAAATCATTATGGATAATAATAGGTTTAAGGAATAAATACCCTTTTTAGTTTTTACATTATATTATTATAAGGTGAGTAATTACAGTTAAGGAATAAAAAAACTTTTGATATTTCTAAAAAGACTTATACGTATCCTTTTTTTTATCATTTAATTTTGTGTGATGTTATTCAAGAAAAATGTTATTGGTGGAATATGTGAAGTGGAACACATAAAATATTAGGGAAATAATATCATTAATTATTCATTGTTTATCATTATTGTGAATAAAATGGATTACCATATTTTAGGAATATATGATTTGATAAGCATGAGATGGAAAATAAATTTGGTGAATATGTGAATAATGTTATTTTTTAGGATTTATGATATCATGAAAATGATCATGATTATACTAAAAATAATATTTATTTCTATTATGTAATTATTCTGAGGATCAATGATTGTTTTTACTTGTGGAATCATACAATTTTATGTTATGATTTTGTGGTGATTGGTGTTATTTTAAGAAATAATTTCAATATTTCTCATAATATATGATTATGGAATATGCGTTTTCATTATATGAAATTATGAATGATTAATGTTAATTGGGGAGAACATTTGTGTTGATGCTAAAAATTTATAAAAATAAATAATATAAATTTATGGGCAATGAATGTGGTCTAGTATATTATGAATGACTTATAATGATAATTATTGATACGATGATTCCAAATAATCATTCATTATTATTTGTATTAGATTTTAATATTAATTTAATATATCATCATATTGAAAATTATCATAAATTTTCATAACCATTTTTCAGTTTTTGTTAATGCGTTGTTGTACATGGAATAATTTTTCAAACAATGTGGAACTTTTGATCCATTAAAATCCAATTTTATCACATTATGAATAAAATATTTTTGTTAGTTATTTAACTAGTGACATGATGTTGGGGCAGAAGAAATTATGAAACATTACCAAGGGATTATATTTTGTAAATAAATAAAATATATATTCTCTAAAAAATATCATAAATTTAAAATAATTTCTAAAACTCAAAAATCATAAATATAAATATCTTGATTATTATGTGAAAAATATTGCTCAATTATGATTTTATCACTTTTAAAACTCATTCACTTGTATGATTCCCATAATATTAAAGGAATAGATAAAAAATGGTTACTGAATGATATGTTTAATACTATTAATATAGACATTAAACTACATTTTAAAAATAAATACAATCAATGAAGATTAAAACTCATATAATCCCACTAATATATAATTACTTTAAACACAATATTAGTGACACTAATGTTATTAAATCACTTTTTATCACAAATGAGATAAAAATGGCAATATTTAATTTTGTTAATGGGGTATAATATATTCCATAGATATTTCATAATGTGTTATTAATTTAAATAAAAACTATGTTTAATATAGTTTACCACACTAAAAATTGATCTCTAATTAGAAATGAATTACATTGTAAATATTATTATTTTATATAAAAATTACATCTAATAATTTTTCTTCACTGTAATGAATAATAGTAAATGCAATTTGAATTTTTTTTTGAAATGTATTCATTACTTACATTTTTTGTATTATTTTATTGGAAATAGTTATTCAGTCTTAAATCAAAAGAATTTATCTGAATGAGGTTTTGCATAGTTAAGGTTTTAAATGGACATTTTCTATAAATTAACTTTTCACATATATATTATTTAACATTTAAAAATTAAATTACTATTTATTTGATTTTTAATGTAATGAAATGAACATTAATTTTGTATTCATCATAATAAAATCATCATAAATTATATTTTTATTATTTAAAAATAAAAATTATCATAATAGTGACAATTAATGATATCAAGAATAATTACACTATTATAACATTGTCATTATATATGAATAAATTAGTAGTTTACAAAACTATTTTATGAATATTTATATATTCAGTAAGTAATAAAATTTATTTAAAAATAATGTACGGTTCATAGAAATATATAATTGAAATTGTTTAAAATCAAGATATGTTTTTATTAAATAGAATACTATGTTCAATAATTCTTTTTTATCTTGTTCTCTTGGGGTACCAATAATTATTCTTTTTAATTTCCAATAAGTATAATTTTATATAAATTAATTTAATTTAATAAATCGGAATAATCATTTCACATGATATTTATATAGTAACATTTAATATTATTCAAATAGGGATTTATAGAAATATTATGTTTCATTAATATTAAAATTTTATATTTAATTTAATTTTAAATCAACATAAAATTGAATCCAAATTATTGGATTCATTATTTTGTATTAGAATTTTCAAAATTAATAACTGGTTTTATTTTATTTTAGGTCATAATGAACAGTAACTGAGGTATATTTTTATCAACTCGATAAAAGGGGAATGGGTTAATCAATGATTAATTATGGGTTAATGTCTCAAACATTTTCATTCACTAACCTATAATTAATTATAATTTTTTACATTGGTCAAGTTCATTTCATCTTTATGATTATGGATATTGGGTGAAAAATTCTATTTATAATTACCCTTTTATTATTTTAAGTAAAAATATTTAATAAATGTCACTATAATTATTTTAATATCACTTATTTGTTATTATTAGAAGAAAAAGATGTAATAATTGATTGAGAATGTTATTTGGGAATAAATAATTTATATTATTGTAATTTATATTGATATAGTAAACTAAAATGCATACACATTTTGATCCAAATAATGTGTAGGAAAGAAAAAACTAGAATTAAATATAGTTGAAATATTTACTGTGTTTTTTTGATATGTTTAGATCATTATTGATTTTTATGGATGAAATTTAAATTTATTTAATCTATTAAATGTTCAAATTTTCATTTTGTTGTAATGTTTATATTTTTTTCATGTTATTTGATAGTATCTATGATAACTCAATGTATTTTTTATGTTTAAAATTTATAAATTAATACATAGAAATTCCTAAAAACAATTATTTTGTATATGAATTGGAAGTGGTTGAGATTATCAACCATTGTTCCACTATAAACCACATGAACCTTTATAAAGACATTAATTACACTTAATGAATACGAATCTTGTTACCATGTTAAATGTTAAAAGGGTTAGCTATGGATTACACAAATCCAATACTGGTTATAAAAATATAAAAATATATTTTAATCCAATCAGTTGAAGGGATTTTGAAACTGTCTGATTAGCCACAAAAACGGATCATATGGGTAGAAACTGTTCACTGAAATTGATCTCATATTATATTGAAGTAAAAAATTACAACACATGTACCTCTCCTATAACGTCTCAAAAAAAAGATTATATTCACTTTTATTAAGACTAACTAGAGCCTCATTGTATTTCCAACCCCTAAATATATCATATTATAATCCCTAAAAATGTTCTATATGTCTTTCCATCAAAAATAAAAATTATAGGGATCTATAAGAAGAGGTCATATATATATTTTTTCCTGATGTAGTGGTTCAGAGTGTCTATGATAAATATCATGACCATATATAATCCATTCTCACCTCACATTCAATTATATCATACATATTCAAAATGCACTAATTAATTTCCTATATTGGTATATATACATTCCATTAATGTTTTTTATGAATCATTTAATGAATATTATATATATTTAAAAATATATATAAAATTATTTATTTGATATTGTTTTGATTAAATGATTATGAAAACAAAAATAGTTATTTATCTCAATTTTTTCCAGAAATCATTTTTCATTTTTTAAACATATATATATATTTATATAATATATATTATTCCACTTTTTTGTTATGTATTGAATATATTTAAAAAAAATTCAATTTGTATTTTAATTTATTCCTTCCAAGGGGTTTACGATTCATATGAAACTAAATTTGTGATAGTTTAGGTTGCAATATCAATTTTTAAGGGGTGAATAGTCATATTTTCATTTCTGGAAATGATCTGATATGTATCATTTAAACAACTAATATTTTATTGTCCTATGTTTTATTCTATTATTTTCTTGTTATCCTAAAATTTTACACTATTTTGCATTAAAATGTTATGATAAAATGTTTTTTTGAAATATATAACTATTATTCTGGGTTAGGAATCATTCTCTACAATTTCCATATTATTTATAATTTATACAATTCATGTTTTTTATTATCAATTTATGTTCAAAAGTAATATTAAACCATTTTTAAATTTCTGTTAAATGGGGTTTAAAAATAATTTTTATAATGGTTTCCATAGATTTTATTTATTAATTTTCATTTATTATGTGAATGTAATTATTATTGTAATGATTTAATGGTTAATAAATATTACAACATTAAAAAATTTCCATTTTTGAGAATTCCATTAAAATTTTTTTTAAAAAAATCAACAATATTTTTTCATAATATGAAAAATATTTTCATTTTTTAATTATATCGATGGAAAATGATTTTTAACCTAATTCTAACGAAATTAATCCATTACATTTTTAATTTATTTTTCATCTTATATAATATTAATCTACGTTTATTATTATCCCTTGGGATATGTTCTACGGTACAATTCTCATTAGCTCTCTAGATAGCTTATGATGATGATATTTTAAGAATGTCTTAATGTTACACATTTCATTCCATGGATAAATTAATATATGATTAAATAAGGAATTATTTTATAAAAGCATGATCTTCCATTCTCTGTAGAGATTATAATTATTAGAAGATCAAATATTTATGACACCCAATTCTCTTACCATGTCTTATGTTTTGATATTATTATTATTGTTTTTATTATCATATGAAACAAATGTATATAGTTTTATTTATATAATGTGTGGGCCAAGAATTTTATTTCCCTAATTCATATTGGGTAATTAATTAAATATACTGATATAATATAAACTGAATGGATAGTTAAACCACTTTGGAAAGGGAATTATAACACTATAATAATTCTTATGTGGAGCCTTGATAATTGGAATTATATAAATGGGAGTAAAACAAAACCACTATGGGAGTCTATCAACTATGTAAATCTTTGTATTGAAAAATGATAGAATAAAGGGTTTTATAAACTCATTTGTATGCCAATAAATTATTCCTTATTGGTGATATTTTTTAATGGATCACGGTTGATCATAAATTTTCCCAAATCATATTGATTTTGATATTCAAATTATAATTCCATATTATAAGAAAATTTATTAAATTATCTATTATTATAAGAGTATGAATTTCATATTATTTAATATTTCTCTAAAATTATTATACATATATTCTTCATAAAAACGTTTTTTGATTGATATATATTTCTATACCAATACAAATCATATTATCTTCCAATTATTATGTATTCATTTCCAATTCTTATATATAATGAAATTCTATGTTATATTAATATAAGGCTATAAAATTTGGGTAACTTTTCTATGAATTTGTAGTATTCTTTTTGTAAAATCACGATATATCAAACCAAAAACTATATTCAATGTCATAAAAGATTCACCAAAGTGAGCTTAAACTAATGACTAAATATTATTATGTTATTCTGATCACCTAGACATCTAAATTGTGGGAATAAATGAGATTAAATATATTATAAAAATATCGTTTAAACATGTTTATAAATATAATTCATTAGCTACCAAATAATTAGAAATGTTGATTAAAACTAATTGAATTAAAATGATGTTTTTTATAAAAAACTATTTTTATGTCCACATTTTATTCTAAATTAATACATTAAATCAATACAAAATCTTGAAATATATGAAATTATTATTAATTTTATATATTCAAAAATTTATTTTTAAATTATTCAAAATATTTTTATAGGAATAAGATAAAAAATAATTCAAATTTAAAGGATAAAAATTCAAGATTTTCCTAAATGGTAATTTTACTATTGTTAAATGGTTAACCTATTTTAAAAAATAAATATAAAACATATATAAATTAATTTTTTCATAGAAATGTTATTTTTGGAGTAATAATTTTAAAATTATCTTATGGTTATATTTTGTTATTTTTTATAGAAATTTAATTTCTTGATTAATAGTGACAAAATAAAAAATTTTATTTGAAATTGAATTATTATTTAATTTATTTATATAGTTAAATTAAATTTTATTTATTAAGAGAATATTTATCTCAATTATAAAACAATAAATCTAATTTAGTTCATCAAAATCAATTTCACAATGTTGTGGGATATGAAAATTATTAAATGTCTATTCTTTTTCACATTAAAACCCCACTTTCAAGTTGAGTATATTGATTAATTTTTAAATTTAACATTTCTAATTATGTGAAATTAATTTGAAAAAAATTATTCAAATATTTGAATAGTAAATTCGAAATTTGTTTTTATGTTCAATTTCATTTTTAAGCATAAAATATTTACCTTGTTAAAAATAGTTGTTGTTCATTATAAGTAAAATAATGAAACATGTTAATGTTAAAAATAAATGTATAGAATAACTAAAAACTAAAACATTTAATGGGTGGATAAGGAATTAATAAAATCTAAATATAATTTAAAAAATAAACTTTAATAAATATTATTGGAAATTAATTTTACCTCACTAGGGTTGTTTGTATATAAGTAATAATAATTCTTATTCACTAAAATCCACCGATAATAAAAATAAATACCACTACTCACCACAAAAGTTCACCTCAGAATACATAATTATCCTAAAATATACTTAATCTCAACACCTTATCACACTCCCAAATTCTATTTTCTAATATTGTCACCAATATAATGGATCCATGATCATTATTAGGTCCCTCAAAGAGGTGATATTCATGAGAAAAGTTTCTCAATGAACATCTATTATTTTTTATTTTCTTCTTCAATTTTATCCCCACATCCTCAATAAATTAATGAATGATAACTTTAGAATCATGTATATATTATAAATTTACGTTTATAATGTATTGCATCATGTCTGATTCATTTTATATCTCCTATTATTCAACGAATTAAAATTCATTGTAAAAAATATTTCATTTTATCATATCCATGAATAAGGATTTGGTTTGTTTTCAATTAACATTTTAATGGATGGTAATAAAAGTATATTTATCATTAAATAAGATTTTCGAGGGTATATTTTAACTGATTTTTTCTATATCTATTATAAAATCATAATATTAAATAAAACCAAACTTGTTTGTTCTGTTATGAATGCCCATTATAATAAAATAAAAATTGATCATTAACATTATATAAAATGAATCATTTAAATAAATGGAATAAAAATGATATATGAGAAAATTTATAATTATTTATTTTAATTAATATAGGATTTTTCCATGTCATGAGTTTTAGTCGCATTTTAAAATAAGATCCATATTCATCTAAAAATGAGCTGAACAATACAGCAAGAAATAAATTCACTCGAAAAAATTAAATAAAGTAATATTACTATTGAATAGGTCATGAGAGGTTATATAATAATCATATAAAGAATTATAAATAGAGATTTACTTATGTACTGATTTTATTAAATTTTTAATCCAATATACAGGATATTAATGTTCATAAAATAAATGCCACGACCTGTCCTCAGGGCCCATGTCATGACTACCCCAAGCCCGCCTTCCATAGGCCAGGGGCTGGCGACTAGAACCAAGGCGTAATTCCCGGTAAAAATGGAAGGCATTACCTTTGTAAAGTAAACAAAACCGTAGAGTAAGAAAGCAGAAGTAAACACTAAGTAAAAACTGGGTACAAAATAAAGTGCGGTAAAGTAAGTGGGCCAGAATACAAACCCAAACTGAAAGTAAAGTACAATTAAAAGAGAGTAGATCAACTAAAAATTAAAGCCACAACGTCGAGATGTCCACTGGTAGTCCCACCTGAACGGTGGGTACATATAGCCTCCACAGCTCCTCGGTCCAGCCGTCCGCTCCGAGTACGCCCCGCCCAGTGGTCCACCTCTCGGTACCGACCTGCTCCTCGTGGCTCTTCCATGATCAGTGTTGTCTGTCATCTCCAACCAACACAATGTAGTGAGGGCATAGCCCGTGAAGGGGTGAGTATATGCTACTCAGTTGGGACCCTGAGACCCTCTAAGGTCTCCCATAATCCACAAGGATAATCCACAAAGGAAAGATACAATCACGAAGTAACATCCGAAATTACTTAGGTATTTTCCCATACATATACCTAAGTCTTCAATTCTCGTTTGGCTCCAACATCCGAGCTCCAGTACAACCTAGTCCACCTAGGAAATAACAACCTGATCCACACAAGAAATCATAACATAATCCACACAGGATATCAAGTCAATCTTATCGAAGATAAGGATTGAAAGTCAAGGTTCACCTCACACAGGTAGACTTCTTCGTAAGATGATAGAGATGATCAGATATTTCCACTGATTCATCTAAGATGTCAGACCCACACATGATCGATAGGTACTAACCCCCGCAATGACCCACAAAAGATTGATAGGTAACTAACCCCCACAATGACACACACAGGATCGGACCCACACAGGATCTATAGGCGCTGGTGTCACGACCCGTCCTCGGGGCCCGTGTCGTTACAACCCCAAGCCCGCCTTTCATAGGCCAGGGGATGGCGAATAGCACCAAGGCGTAAATCCATGTTATGGGAAGGCATTGCATTTGTAAAGTAAACAAGCACTACAGAGTAAGAATGCGGAAAAGTAAACACTAAGTAAAAACTGGAACAAGCTTTGCTGAAAGTAAAGGGGGCCGGAAATACAAGCCAACTGTAAAGTACAACTGAAAAGGGAAAAAAACAACTGAAAGGAAAAGCCACAGCGTCGAGACATCCTCTGGAAATCCCTCCTGAAGGGTGGGAAGAGAAAGCATCCACTGCTCCTCGGGTCCAGCCGACCACCCCGAGTACGTCCTGCCCAATGGTCCACCTCCAGGTACCGTCCTGCTCCGCAAGCCTCCACCACGATCAGCGCTGTCCGTCGTCTGCTAACAGCACAACATAGTGTGGGCATATCTCGTGAAGGGGTGAGTATAAGATACTCAGTAGGTACCCCGAGACCCCCGAAGGACTCCCAGAATACACAAAGTATAAACCAAAAAGGAAAGATACAATGACGAAGTAACATCCGACACGGCTTAGGTATATTCCCATACATATTCCTAATTCATCAATTCTCGATCAGGTCCAACATCCGAGCTCACGTACAACCCAGTCCACACAGGAAAGAAAAATGTAAACCCACAAAGGATAGCACAACACAATCCACAAAGGAAAGCAAATGTAAATCCACACAGGATAGCACAACACAATCCACAAAGGAAAGAAAACGTAAATCCGCACAGGATATCACAACAAAATCCACGAATGAAAGTAGAACATGATTCATCTCACACAGTTATACTTCTTCGAATGATGATAGAGATGATCACTGATCCATCTAAGTCGTCGGACCCACAAAGGATCGATAGGTACTAACCCCCGCAATAACCCACAAAGGATCTGACCTAGAAAGGATCGATTGGAAACTAACCCCCGCAATGACCCACACAAGATCGGGCCCATATAGGACCTGTAGGCGCTGTCCCACACAGGACCGCTGAGCGCTAACCCACATAGGATCGGACCCACACAGGATTAGTAGCACTAACCCACAATGTATCACTAAGTGTTGTAGCCATCGCCAACGAATCAACTTAGGATCTCTGCACAATCGTCGTCGTCACAGTAGCAGTCGCTGCCAGCTCTAGGGTTCCCGCACACAGCAAGCACGTTCGGGAGGGCCCGCTCCACGAGCTGAGAGGCTGATACATAAACTGACACATAGTCTAGAGTTGATGTATCCAAAAGTTCCCTATCGTCAACATGAACTCAACATCGCAGACGGCGCGTCAATTGGACGCCCAGTCTGAGAATTATTGGCTTTTTCGTCAAAGGGGCCTGGTTGGGTTTTAAGGAAAAACCAACCCTACCATACTCCACCTACGTCCAAACCTTGGGCGGAGAATGACAAAAGATCCTCCCCACTTAGAGGAATCCATCAAAGTCGACGGCACATAAACCAGACGCTCGAAACTCAATATATGAGTGTTTCCGCTCCGAGAGCCCGGTTGGATTCGTGTACGAACCAACCCGGCTGAACTCAAAGTATTCCGAAACCTTGAGTTTGATATACTGAAACGACCGTATCGATCAAAGGATCACATTGCCGCTGACGACACATCGTTCGGAGGCCCACAGCTCAGGTTATGATCAAAAGACCGAAAACGTCCGGAGACGGGGGGTTTGGGCCCGGACCGACCCGGCACAACCCCCCTGGGTCAGCCCGAACCAGGTCGACCCGACCCAGGTCCGGGTCCGACCATGTTTGGCGCGTCCCAGTCTGGCCTGGGCGTGGCCCGGCCCAGCTCAGCTCGACCGAGCTGGCCGAGCGGAGGAACCGCGGGGCGCTGGCCCCCGCGGGATGAAGCGCCGCGGCCCCGCATGGGGCCGCGCTGGATCAGCGGACGCGGCAAATCTGTGTCCCGTGAGTGCCGGACCCACGTGGCCGCAGCTTCAGCTGCGGCGGCCCTGTCTGGCGGTGCGTCTGGGCGCCGATGGCGCTGCCGATGGGTTCCGCGGGCCACCGTAGTTGCTCCAGTGGTCCGATTTCGTTTCTGTCTGCGCCGTAGCTCCTCCCTGGTCCTGTACATCACTTCCGAAACAACGAATCACCTCTGTGGAATTTTTTTTCAACGCCCTCAAATCTGCACAACAACGAAAAAATGTGGAGGGTTGTCGGCCCGTGTTTGTTTGGCTTGCACCCTCCGAGTTAGGTGATAACAATTGGGAAGAAAAATTCAACACATGAATAATAAGCAAGGTACAATTTTAATAAAATTAAAATTGAACTTTGATTCTGGTTCCTTGTTTTAAAAGAAACAATCACGGGAAAAAAATAAATTATTTCACAAACAAACCCCAACCTCATCAAGTCGTCGCACACACGTTCTTCGCGGAACTGATCATCGCGAAAGGAGGTGATTGACGCATCGTGGAAGGGCGTCGCGTTGTCACAGAAGGGCGTCGTGTCGTCGCGGAAGCGCGTCACATCGTCGCGGAAGGGCGTCGCGTCGTTGCGGAATACGGTGTCGCGTCGACGGACTCTGAGGTCCAAGAACATGTAGATTTAATTATATTAATTTAATCCATGTTGTTATAACCCACAAAGATATTTAAAATAAGAAACCCGAAATCTTCTACCTCAAGCAGTTGGTGATCGGAGATCGTTGCGGGGAAGAACGTCTCGGAAGAAGCGTCGTCGATCTCCGAGGGTGACGACGTTCTTATCATTATTCGCATTCTTCGTGTTCTTCGTGAATGAGGATGAAGGCTCAAAATTTTTGTCAAAAGCCTCTCAACGTGCAATCCTCAAGAAGTCGTGCGTTGGTCTTATTTTATTATTACGCCAACGGATTGTAAACAGGTTAAAAAACGATTAAATTTATTCATAGAATTAATTTAATGATGTTACCCGCCCAGTTAATTGGTGAATTAAGAATTTAAGAAAACGCGTCAGTTGACTTTCATAATGACGAGTTTTCGCGGGTGCGTTACTTAGCAGAAAAGAAACGGTGGGGCTCGTGCGGGCCCCACCTCACAAATTTCAACCAAGGGGGTAAGATATTTCTGGATAGCACCCTATCCGCAATAACTCAGCTTAACCAGCTTTAAGTGGATTTCAAGTGGATTTAAGTGAAATAAAATAAAGTTTGTCGTACCAATTATTTTTTTTAAATTTAAGCCCAAAAATTAAAAACTGCACTCGAGAAAACGTAACTCCGGAAGAGGCGTTTCTATGAAAATACCAGCGCTGCGATTTCATCGGTGCCCTCAGAAGTTGGTTCCGAGAACTGGTTCAAAAGTTAGAAAAACCCGCTCGTCCATTCACTGAACGTACCCGAGCCAAACTTCGGAAAATGATTCTGGGCACACCGGGCCTCAGAATCAGGTCCCGTTTGAAACTACGTTCTTGTAAAATTCCAAAGAAAATTAAGAAAAAAAATTCCCTTGATATTTACGGGTCTTTACAGCTGGCCAACACATGACCGCTGAGCGCTGACCCAGACAGGATTTGACCCACACAGGATCCTTAGCACTAATCCACATAGGATCGCTAAGTGTTTAATCATCGCCGTCAAATCCACGGAGGATTTTTGTACAGTGGTCATCGTCGTTGCAGTCGCAGCCAACTCTAGGGTTCCCGCACACAGAAAGATTGTTCGGGAGGGTCCGCTACATGAGCCGAAGGTCAGATACATCAAATGACAAATATTCTAGAGTTGATGTATCCAAAAGTTCTGTATCGTCAACAGGAACTCAAGGTGACAGATGGCGCGTCGATCGGACGCCCGGTCTGAGATTTATTGGCCTTTCGTTCTAGGGGCCCGGTTGGTTTTTAAGTTAAAACCAACCTGAACGTGCTCCAACTATGTCCAAACCTTGAGAGAAGTAAGTCAAAAGGTCCGTCTCATATAGTGGAATCCAACAAAGTCGACGACACATCAATCGGACGTCCGGAACTCATGTTATAAGCATTTCCGCTCCGAGGGCCCGGTTGGTTTCGTGTACGAACCAACCCGGCTGAACCCAAAGTACTCCAAAACCTAGAGTGTAATATACCCAAACGACCATCTCGATCCAAGGATCACATCACAGCTGACGGTGCGTCGATGGTAGGTCCACACCCCATGTTATGGGCAATAGAGCATGAGAGGTCTGGTAATAGGTGGTCTGGGCCCGGTCCAACCCGGCCCGATACCCTCTAGGTCGGCCCGAACCAGGTCGACCCGTCCTGGGTCCGGTTCTGGCCCGCATGGGCGTGGCCCGACCCTACTGGTGCGGCCTGGCCCTGTTGGCGCGGCCCGGCCCAGCCTGGGTGCGGCTCGGCCTGGGCAGCCGGCCCGGAGCGCTGGCACGCTGGCGCCAGCCAGGTGGCTCGGCAGTTTTGGCCGAGTAGACAGGGGTGTGGGGGGGGGGGGGGTACTTCCTCCCGCCCGTTGTAATCCGCGGCCCCCATGTGGGGGGCCGCTCATATCCGGCCAGCCGGGTGTTACGAACCCCCAGCTCTTCCTCTGGTCAGTCGGCCCGCTCCGGCTGGCCTGCTGTTGCCACCATGGGACCGGCAAGGTCCGGTCCCCCTGCTCTGACGCCGGCGGCCCAGAACAGGCCGTCGGTTCCCCTGCTCCGATGCGGCTTAAGCCACAACCTTGGACCATCTGGCGCGGCGCGACGGCGCAGCCACCCTCTACCGCGGCCCCGCTCCGGCCGATGTGTCTTCAAGGTTCCTTCAAGGTTCTTTGGCGCGGCGCGATGGTGCTGCGGATTAGTTAGTTTCCAATGGCACGGCGCGACTGCGCCGCGCTTCTCTACACTTCCTTCAACATTTCCCGCACGGTGCACCAGCACCGTGCCGCCTTACACGAGAAGCAACCAAAAACAACCAACAAGGGGGCTGGAGGGACGACCGTGTTTTTGCAGTCCGACCTCCTCTTGTTATTGCGATAACAGGCAGTTGAAAATGGAAGGAAGAAATTCACGGGTGTAATCAAGAACAAACAAATAAAATAAACCCCTACCTAGTCAAATTATTTGAGCGGGGGTTCGTCGCGGAAATAACCATCATGGAAGAAGATGTCGCGGAAGGAGAGAGTCATGTCGCGGAGAAATGATTCGTCAGCGTCGCGTCGTCGATCTCCGAGGATCCGAAATTCTTCGCGTTCTTCGTGTTCTTCATAGAGGAGGAAGAACTTCAAGAGATTTTCCCTTTTCTCCCAACTCCTCCCAACGCAACAAGATCCAACCAAAATAAAATAATAACTTCCCTTATTTTATTAACATGACTTAAATTGAAATTCAAAAGTTGCATTAACCCTCTCATATTAAACTAACCTAATTAATTAAAAATATATATCAACATTAATCGTGAGTTGAAGGAGTTAGGGAATATGAAGGGGTGGGGTTCATGTGGGCCCCACCTCCCTCATAACCTCTCATGGGAAGTTCGGTGGTTACCCAACTTCCACCCGACGGTTTTAATTACAAAGTAAAAATAAAAATTGAAGCCCAATTTTTTTTTTACAGTCCACAATTTTTTAATCAACTTCTCTTGTGAAAACGCAACTCCGAAAAAGGTGTTCCTATGAAAATACCAGTTCTGCGAATTCATCAGTGCCCTCGAAATTCGATTCTGAGCCCGGGTTCAAAAGTTATAAAAACTCACTCGTTCGTTCAAGTAACGTACCCGAGCTAATCTTCAGTTAAAAATTCCGGGCACACCGGGCCTCGGAATCAAGTGCCGTCAGAACCTACATTTTTTTAAAATCCCTAAGAAAATTAAGAAAAATATTCCCTTGAATTTTACGGGTATTTACATTACATCCACCTCAGGACATTACGTCCCCGTAAAGATATATCAAAAACAAGGGAAACAAATGTTGGTATTGTGCACGCATTTGAGCCTCCCGCTCCCATGTGCTCTCCTGGAGGTTCCCGTGTTACCATCTGATGCACACTAGAGGAATCGACCATCCATGTAGGACCCGCTCTTTTCGATTCCTGATCTCCACTGGATCCTCTGCAAAATTCGCCCCATCATCTATGTCCAGATCCCCATGGTCAATGATATGCGTCTGGTCATGCACGTATCTTTTCACCTGAGATATGTGGAAGACATCGTGCACTCTGTGCAACTGAGGTGGTAGAGCCAGGTGATAAGACACCTCGCCAATCCTGTTGGGGACCTGGAATGGTCCGATGAAGCATGGAGACAACTTTTTGCCTCGGCCAAATCTCCGTAATCCACATCGAGATGAGACCCGCAAGAAGAAGTGGTCACCATCCTCGAACTCTAGTGGCCTCCGCCTCCTATCATCATAAGACTTCTGCCGGCTTTGAGCTATCCTCATCTGTTCCTGGATGACCTGGACCTTCTCCGTCATGGCCTGGACCATCTTCGGTCCCACAAGAGCTGACTCCCCAGGGTCTGTCCTGCACAGAGGATATCTGCAATGACGATCATACAACGCCTCATATGGTTCCATCCCGATGGTGGAGTGGTAGATTTTATTGTACACTAATTCCACCAAGGGTAGGTGGTCCTCCCAGCTGTGACTAATGTCGAGGACACATGCACTGAGCATGTCCTTGAGACTCTGAATGGGCCTCTCCATTTGATCATCTGTCTGGGGGTGAAAGGCGGTGCTAAGACGTAGCTGCATCCTGAACGCCTCTTGCAACCCTTTCCAAAGCCGGGATGTAAAGAGAGCATCTCGACCGGAGACGTTGGATGATGGCACACGATGAAGCCGTACAATCTCTTGATCGTAGAGACGTCCCAATCTATCCACTGAGCCCTACTCTCTAAGGGGTAAGAAGTGAGCCGACATGGTGAGTCGGTCGACAATCAACCAAACGGAGTCCTGACCACTAGAAGTGCGTGGAAGTCCAGTCCCGAAGTCCATTGATATGTCATCCCACATCCACTCTCGGGCCTCCAAGGGCTGAACGAAGCCTGCTGGTACCTGGTGCTCTGCCTTCACGTACTAGTAGGTGAGGCATCGAGATACAAACTCTATCACAACCTTCCTCATGCCCGGCCACCAGTGTTGTCGTCTGAGATCCTGGTACATCTTCGCCCCTCCTGGATGAACTACCAAAGGGGAAGTGTGAAACTCTCTCATCACATCCTCCCGTAAAGAAACTGGTACCAAGGTACGTCCTCTGAAAAGGACGGCGTGCTCTCCTCCTAAATAAAAACCATCAGGTGCCTATCCTGAGGATATCTGCGCACGTCGCATCTCACAGTCGAAGTCCCCACGCTATGCCTCTTTGACCAGTTGCAGTAGTGGAAGATTTAATTTGAGTGACTGAAGGAAGCCTGGTCCATCTCTATCCACGAATATATCTGCAAAGCAGCTAGCTGCTCTGTCACCTCCCCAAGTAGTTGAATGCCCATCCTTCTACTAAGAGCATCAGCTACCACGTTCCCCTTTCCCGGAGTATAGACTATCTCAAATTCATCGTCCTGGAGGAACTAGATCCATCACCGCTGTCTTAGGTTTAGGTCCTTCTACGATAAGATGTACCTGAGACTCTGATGGTCATAATAGACTATAAACTTCTTTCCCATTAGATGGTGTCACCATGTATTCAGAGTAAAGACCACTAATGCTAACTCCAGGTCATGGGTAGCGTAGTTCAGCTCATGCGGGCTCAACTGACGTGATCCATAGGCGATCACTGCCCTCTACTTCATCAGGACACATCTGAGTCTTGTCCTTGATGCATCACAGTAGACTATGTACCCAACTCCCTCCTCTTGTAGCCTCAACATAGGCGTGCTGGTCAATCTATGTCTCAGCACTTGGAAGCTCTGCTGACATCTGTATGACCACACAAAGGGTTTACCCTTATTCTTCAAGGCTGATAGTGGCGCCAGAACTCTGGATAAGTCTAACACAAATCTCCAGTAGTACCCAGCTAGTCCCAAGAAACTCCACACCTCTATCACGCTCCTGGGTGGATCCCATGCTAGCACTGCCTCGATCATCGCAAGATCCACTGCAAATCCCGCCTCAGAGATGACGTGTCCCACGAAGTGGACCTCGCGTATCCAGAACTGACACATTGAGAGAATTCCATAAGTCTGGTGCTCTCGAAGTGTGTCTAGGACAACCAGCAAGTGGTAGGCGTTCTCCTCCTCAATAGTCGAGTAAATCAAAATGTCGTCGTTGAAGACCACGACAAATCAATCGAGGTATGGCTGAAAGATCCCATTCATGAGGGCCATGAACACTAATGGAAAATTTTTTACGCCGAATGGAATACCCAAGAACTCATAGTGTCCATACTAACACCTGAAGGTCGTCTTCTGCATGTCCTCATCCCGAACTCTGAGCTGGTGATAGCCTGACATGAGGTCTATCTTCGAAATCCACCATCCTTCCTTGAGCTGATCGAAGAGGTCATCAATCCTCGGTAGCAGATACTTGTTCCTCATGGTCACCTGGTTCTGGCGACGATAGTAGACACAAAGTCGCAAGCTCCTATCCGCCTTTTTGGAAAACAAGATTGGGGAAGCCCATGGTGAAACATTGGGTCGGATGAATCCCTTGCCCTGAAAGTCCTCCAACTATACCTATAGCTATAGAATCTCATCGGGGGACATCCAATATGCTGTGGTGGATATCAGTGATGTCTGACGGTACAGATAAATATAAAATTCTACCTCTCTACAAAGAGTTAGTCCTGGAATGTCGCCGGAAAAAATGTCTGCATACTGATCGACCACTGCAGGAAAACCAGGACTCTACATGTCAACTGCTCCTAGGATGAGGCTAGCCAACTGATGAGTGATGGGCTGTCCACTCCACTGCGTGAGTCCATCCTGTGCTGCGAAGGCTCCATTCTCGCAGGTGAAGGTGAACCTGATCCCGTCGCGCATACACATCACACCTTGCTCCTAATACAGTCAATATGTGCATGGAATGTAGATAACCAATCCATGCCCAAGATGATGTCGTAAGGCCTCGACGCTGCTACAAGAAGAACCCATCCGAAGAACTCACCTCCTAGAGAAAGCTGACATTGCCGGAACCTGTGCGTAATCATCAAGTCTCCTCCCATAAGAGTCTCTAGCCGTAAGGATCGAGCCAACGGCTCTGTCGGAATCTTCGAGCTCCGAACAAGGACAGAGACTATGAAATAATGACTCTCTCTTGTGTAAATAAGAACTACATCAAGGGTGGAATAGACACAGATAGTACCTCGAATCATTTCGGGCGTGCTGTGGTTATAGGCCTCTGCTGCCTGAAGCTGTGCATGTCTCTACCCGCCAGCTCCCTGTGGTCGGGGTAGACCTCCTGGTGGTGGTGGTGGTCAAGCCTCAAAGCGTCTCCCACCACCTGCTTCTCAGCCAGCTCCTCTACCTCATCCACCTTCTCCCTGTGGACCTCCACGGTCGACCCTCTACCTCTCCTTGGGAGGTCACTCAACTGTATTCTGCTCCTCTGCACGGCAGGTCAGGTAGTCATGAGCCATGTGGCCCTGCCCGCCACAAGCGTAGCACCGTCTGCCTCTCAAAAGATTGGCTACACGCTGTGTTCTCCACACCACTGAGCCAGTGTCCTGAGGTCGTCTGCCTGAGGGTCTGGTCTACTTGGACCCATGATTCATCTGTCGACTACCTGCTACAGAAGACTATGCTACATGCTGCCCAGCGGTATGTCTCGCTGCTGATGTAGGCTCAGTAAGGAAGCTCTCGATAAGAGGGGCTCGCTTCAGTACCCCTGCCTGTGTCGGAATTCTTAGAGAGATCAGCGATGCCCTAATCTCTTCTCTCAATCCCTGCTTGAAGGTTCGTGCCTGGAAAAATGGGTCTCGTACCTTGTCTGTCGAGTAGCGTGAGAGATTGGTAAATCTCGGTGAGTACTGGGAGACCGTCAAGCTACCATGCCGCAGCTGTAGAAGCTCCTGGATGCGCACCGCACGGAGGGTGGCTGGGATGAACTCCGAGCGGAAGAGTCTCTCAAAGTCCATCCATAGGAGAGATGCCTCGTCGTGCACCTAGAGTATCAAGCTCCACCATCTGCCTGCTATTGCGTATAGGAGGCTCGCTTTAAGGATCACCATGAGGTCTGCTGGTGTCCTCACTAACCCTAAAACCCATACAACTGCGTCCAGCAAAACCTCGGCTGCTTGAGGGTCCATCTCCCCATAGAACTTGGGCGGTCACTGGTGCTGAAACTCGTGCAGTGCACTAAGGCGACGTGCATCATCAGCGGCTGGGGCTGGTAGCATCGGTGGATCGGCGAATAGCGGTACCGCCGGTGCCTCTGCTATCAAAGGGCCCTGTACCAAGGCCTCGTCACTCTGTGGGCTATCGTCACACTCAACTCTCAGAACCCTAGCTGGCTGCCATTGTGGTTCCATCCGGAAATGAAACAGGTGTGCCACGGTCAAACAGTATATCTGTTGAGCTGATATAAAATAATCACAAAGAAAACTCAAAACACACATGCAATCAATGTTTTCGTGCATTAAGCCGGAAATCAGAATTTAGGGTCCTGGTGTATGGATATGTCGGGCGCCGCACCAACACTGGACTCCCTGGAATGATAACCACACTCAATATTCTTAACACTATTGCTTCACATAGAAAAAGATCAGATTCCTGAGTTCAGCGGTAGAACCGAACACCTCTGATACCAATTTGTCACGACCCGTCCTTGGGGCCCATGTCGTGACTACCCCAAGCCCGCCTTCATTATGCTAGGGGCTGGAGACTAGCACCAAGGAGTAATTCTTGGTAAAAAGGAAGGCATTGACTTTTTAAAGTAAACAACACCACAGAGCCAGAATGCACAAGTAAACACTAAGTAAAATCTAGGTACAAAAGAAAGTGTGGTAAAGTAAGTGGGCCAGAATACAAACCCAAACCGAAATTAAGGTACAAATGAAAGAGATTACAATAAATAAAAAGTAAAGCCACAACGTCAAGTTGTCCACTGGAAGTCCCTACAGAAGGGTTGGTACAGATAGCCTCCACAGCTCCTCGGTCCAGCCGTCTGCTCCATGTACGCCCCGCCTAGTGGTCTACTTCCGGGTACCGACCTGCTCCTCGTGCCTCTACCACGATCATCATTGTTCGTCGTCTGTAGCCAACACAACATAGTGCAAGCATAACACGTGCAGGGGTGAGTATAAGCTACTCTGTAGGGACCCTGAGACCCCCGATGGTCGCCCAGAATCCATAAGGATAATCCACAAAGGAAAGATACAATCACGAAGTAACATCTGACATTTCTTAGGTATTTTCCGATACATATACCTAAGTATTCAATTCTCATTCGCCTCCAACATCCGAGATCAAGTACAACGCAGTCCACATAGGAAATCAAAACCCGATCCACAACAGAAATCACAACGTAATCCACATAGGATATCAAGTAAATCTTATAGAAGATAAGGATTGAAAGTCAAGGTTCAGCTCAAACATGTATACTTCTTCGTAAGACGATAGATATAATCAGATATTGCAACTGATTCATATAAGTCGTTGGACCAACACAGGATCGATAGGTACTAACCACCGCAATGACCCACAAAGGATCGATAGGTAACTAACCCCCACAATGACCCACACAGGATCGAACCCACACATGATCTGTAGGTGCTGGCCCACATAGGACCACTGAGAACTGACCCACATAGGATCTAACCCACATAGGATCGGTAGCACTATTCCACGTAGGATCACTGAGTGTTGTAGTCGTCACTGTCAAATCCATGGAGGATTTCTGTACAGTCGTCATCGTCGTCGCAGTCGCAACCAGCTCTAGTGGTCCCGCACAGAGCAAGCTCATTCGGGAGGGTCCGCTCCACGAGCCGAAGCGATGATACATCAACTGACACATAGTCCGGATTTGATGTATGAAAAAGTTCCGTATCGTCAACAGGAACTCAACGCGATAGACGATGAGTCAATCGGACGCCCGATCTGAGAGTTATTGGCTTTTTCGTTCTAGGGGCCAGGTTGGTTTTTAAGTTAAAACCAACCCGGCCGTACTCCAACAACGTCCAAACCTCTAGCAGAGTAAGCCAAAAGGTCCTTCTCACTTATAGGAATCCAACAAAGTCGACGACACTTCAATCAGACGTCCGGATCTTAAGTTATAAGCGTTTTCGCTCCGAGGGCCCGGTTGGTTTCGTGTACAAACCAACCTGGCCGAACCCAAAGTTCTCCGAAACCTTGAGTGTAATATACCTAAACGACCATCTCGATCCAAGGATTGCATCGCAGGTGATGATGTGTCTATCAAAGTTCCACAGCCCAGGTTATGGAAAAAAGACAGTGAGAGGACCGGTATTAGGGGGTTCGGGCCCGGTCCGACCCGGCCCAATACCTTCTGGGTCGGCCCGAACAGGGTCAACCCATCCTCGGTCCAGGTCCGGCCTTGCTGTCATGGCCCGGCTCGGCTGGCGCGGCCTAGCCCAGCCTGGGCGCGGCCCGGCCCGGCCAGTGCAGCCGGCCCAGCGCGCTAGCGCCAGCTAGGTGGCTCGGCCGTTTCGGCCAAGCTGACAGGGGTGCGGGGGGGGGGGGGGGGGGTACCCTCCGCCCGTTGTAATACACAGCCCCCATGTGGGGGCCAGCTCATGTCCGGCCAACCGGGGGTTACGATCCCCCGCCTCTTCCTCGGGCCGGCCGGCCCGCTCAGGCCGGCCCGCTATTGCCGCCACGAGACCGGGAAGGGCTGGTCCCCCTGCTCCGATCCTGGCGGCCCGGAACTGGCCTTCGGTTCCCCTGCTCTGTCATGGCTTTAGCCGCAGCCTTGGACCGTCCGGCACGGCGCGACGGCGCCGCGCCCCTCCTCCGCAGCCCCGCTCCGGCCACAGTGCCTTCGAGGTTCCTTCAAGGTTCTTTGGCGCGGTGCGACGACGCCGTGGATGAGTTCGTTTCCAATGGCGTCGTGCGACAACGCCACGCTTCTCCACCCTTCCTTTAACATTTCCCGTGTTTTGCTTCATCACCGCGTTGCCTTACACGATCCGAAACCAAAAACAACCAACAAGGGGAGAGGAGGATCGGCCGTGTTTGTGCGGTCTGACCTCATCCCGTTATTGCGATAATAGGCGGTTCAAAATGGAAGGAAGAATGTTTCATGAGTAATCATGAACAAACAAATAAAATAAACCCCTACCTCATCGAATTCGTAGAGCAAGGGTTCGTCACTGAAATAACCATCATGGAAGAAGACGTCGCAGATGGAGAGAGTCGCGTCGCGGAAAAATGATTCGTCGGTGTCGCGTCGTCGATCTCCGAGGATCCGGCGTTTTTTGTGTTCTTCGTGTTCTTCGTCTAGGAGGAAGAACTTCAAGAGCATTTCTTTTTTCTCCCATATCCTTCTAATGCAAAATTTTCCAACCAAAATAAAATAAGAACTTCCCTTATTTTATTAACATGAATTATGTTGAAATTCAAAAGATGCATTAACCCTCTCAAATTAAACTCACCTAATTAGTTAACATAAGTTATCAACATTAATGGTGAGTTGAAGGAGTTAGGGAATATGAAGGGGTGGGGTTCGTTTGGGCCCCACCGCCCTCATAACCTCTCATGGAAAGTTGGGTGGTTACCCAACTTCCACCCAAATGTTTTAATTACAAAGTAACCATACAAATTGAAGCTCAATTTTTTTTAACTTCAACAATTTTTTAACACTTCTCTCTTGAAAAAGAAACCCCGGAAAAGGTGTTTTTAAGCAAATACTAGTGCTGTGAATTCATCGGTGCCCTCAAAATTCGATTCCGAGAACCGGTTCAAAAGATAGAAAAACCCACTCTTTCATTCACTGAACGTACCCAAGCTATTCTTCTGTTAGAAATTCCGGCCACACCGGGCCTTGGAATCAAGTGCCGTCAGAAACCGCGTTCTTGTAAAATATCAAAGAAAATTAAGAAAAAATTTCCCTTGAATTTTACTGGTCTTTACAATAAAGTAATGCAAGAGTTAATGGAGATCATAACTAAATTTCCATTATTCTGGTTATTTGTATTCTTAATTGATTATATTATGAAAAGAATATGTATATAATAATTTTTACTGATTTGGGATATACTATGACTTATATTTGTGGGCATATAATTTTTTAAACATGGTATTCTCATTCAATAATCCTCACTTAATTAAAATGATCATTATAATGGTTTCTCATCACACTTTTTACTTCTAGAAGTTATATACCCAATTCAACAAAAATAACTTATGTGTATTGTATATAATTAAATATGACATAATGTATCCTAAATCACATTATTATAATATTATTCATTGATTTATTGGACAATTACTACTTTTTGGTGTATTTGATATTACTTTTTAAAAATATTCTATGATTTCTTATCCCAATTTATATTTTTGTGTTTAAACTTATACATCTTGATTATTTAATTTAAGATAACTTTTTAAATCAATTTTTAATATATTAATTCATATTTCTACTTTCATGATGTTTATTTACACTAGATACACATATTTTTTTCATTTTATTATTTCCCATTCAACAATAATATATATAAGGGTATTTTTTAGGAGTTTCTATTTTAGTGTTAACCTTAATAATATATTTCTCATTAATTTCTATACTTTCTAAAATAGTGTACAATATTTTTATATATTATCCTATTATTTATTAATGTAATTTCTATTCATGTTTTACATTTTATACATTTTTTTAATATTTTTATTTTTTTATGTTTTAAAATAGGTTACTCATTACAATTATTAACAAAATATGGATGTATTTTTTTTATTTTTGCAAAATGAGCGACCTTTCTACCATTATGATGATTTAATTATATCATTATTATTTAATAAATTTTTTGGTTATTTAAAAAAAACACTTTTTGATATGCATAATATATCTAATTTAATATTCAATTTGGAAAAAGGAAAGAGTTTTTTTAAATCAAAAAATGTTTTTATTATGAATTTGAATGAGTTTTTGAATTTATGTATGATAAGACAAATAAATATTAAATTTTTTATTTATTATATGGTACAAGAGCATTAAAAATGGGGTAGACCATATAACACCCTGAAATCATTGTACAAATTAACATTTTCTAGCCCAAATAGCATCGAGAAAAAATTTTATAGAATAACATGTGGTGTCCAAGATAGCACTAGTTAAGCCCATTAATTTCTAACATATTATTACCGAATAAAACTGAGAGATCACATAATATCTAGTGAAAGTGTGAGATTTGAAATTTTATGGCATAAAACATAATTAAATTTCATATTCTTTTAATGATTAATCATGAAATAAATATTTATTTTGAAATGTAATGATATATATCTTTTTGAATAGTTGATTTCATTTTTTGAATAAAAATATATGTTTTATAGAAATATTTTAATGGATATTTATTGGACATACGTTTTCCTTTTATTAAAGTCACTTATTGATCTTTTTGACTCATATAATATTTCAAAATGATTTTAAAATGATTTAATGGAGAATAGTGACAAGGATGGAAAAAGGTGATGTTTTTATGATTTATCGTTAAATTAATTTTACATTAATTTTTATTATTTTTTTCTCATGTAATAAATTGATACTAATAATAAGTATCCACTTGGTATGTAAGGGTTTAATATGTATGATTTGTTAATAAATATGTTAAACTGTTAAATTAAAGTATTATTTATAATTAAATAATTATATTTCTAGATTAATTCATTATAATATGTAATTTTTAAGGTTAGGGACTTATAGTTGTTATCAGAGCATGAATTAAAAATATTTTGTATATAGGATAATGTTAATTAATTTCTTTGAGACATTTCAAAATAGAATTATGTAATATGATATAGATTATTAATATTTATCTGGATTCTCATTTAAGTATTCTATTTTGAAGGATCATACACCAAGGAAACTATGTAAAAATATTCAAAAGAAACCAAGTAGAAAATATGCATCCCAATCATCCTTATAAGATTATATTAATTGAAATTGAACATATGTTTTTACTAATGGATAAATTAAAAAAATATGTAAATAGGTGTTGTATTCATTCTAGAGAGGAACCTAACATACAATGATGTAACCCCTTATAATGAAATAATTAATGCAGAAACACCCCACATCATTAAATTTTTTATATAACCCAGTGGTCGATTAAAGATGGATCAATTCCATGGAGAAGATATTTTAAGTCATGGTATTTTCATATTCTCAAAAGGTTACTCTTTTCTATTATCATTTTTATGGTGAAGCTCCCAAATGGTTATCTTTGATTATGAAAATTAGAGAGAATGATTATATATATTCCATGTAATATTATGAATTTATGAACCAATCCTTGAGAAAGATATGTTAATTTTTTTCAACATAGTATAAAGACACAATTATTGGATGTTATGAAATGGTATGATGATTTAGTTTCCAGGTATAAGGAAATTATTATAAGAATTTCAATGTACATTACAAATTGTTTTTTGGACCATGATAGTAAAATTATTTTATTTTATAGAGGATTAAAAAAATGTCTATGAAATGTTTTTGACTCACAAGAATCTAAATGTTATGTGATAGTGGTTCATTGTGATGAAAAGGTTAAGAGGGAGTTTGCCGATAATTATTCTTAATGAATCAAAAAGTGTATGAAATGAACAATTTGTTAGGAAATGGATAAGAAACCAACAAAAAATACAAAATGTAAGTACCCAAAATGTTCGATTTTTAGGAAACAAAATTTGAATAAATTTTTGGTAGGATTTGGGATGTGTTTTCAGTGTGGTTAGTTCGTTAATATGATCCTTGACTGTGAATAAAAGTGCACTAAAAACCATGAAATGGGGTAACTAATATCCATCCAATGTTCAGGTGTGTCAATTTCAATGATTTGGGTTCTTTATCATATAATTTTCTGTTGTTAGATTTACATAATGGAAATTATAATGGTTTGAAAAGTAATGATCTTGAAAATTCATTTACTACTACTACATTTGATGTTGGGCCATCTAGGGAAGATATGACAACTCCAGTGCATCTTTAATTTTTGAAAGGATTATACTAAATTTATTATCTATGGAAGACATATTTTTATGTATTATGTAATGGATAAAAATTATGAGACATTTATTAATTTTTAATATTGTATTTGAAACATAATACACTTAATTGTTTGATATGAAAATTTTTATTTGTGGAACAATGCCTTCATTGTTGTAGAAATATTTATAAATGATGTGGATAAAATTTAGAGTATATAAAATATTTCTTTTGATGTACTTATATAATGTTAATTGAAATGTCTGAGATATAATTTAAGGTGATATTTTTTTCTCTAACACTTAATTTATGATGTTTATTTTTATTAATATTAGGTTTATCCTTATTTTGAATTATATAGGTTGAACATTTTGTACTGTTATTGAATTTTTGAAATTAATGTAGAATTTTATTCGATAATGTTTTATAATTTTTTAATAATTAAAAAATACATTAATAATCATTTATGTTTTTATTAATTCCAAAAAACATGAGGAATATAGATTTACACTTTTATGGATTTTTTAATCCTTTGGAGTAGATTCTGAAGATTCATTTATGAAAATTTAGATTGAATACCCATAATTTAGTGAAAATATGATATTTTAGTAGAAATTTATTATGAATTGAAATTATAATTTTTATTTAGGTTTGTTTCCCTATGTCATCTTTATAATTAGCTAAATAATTCATCTATTTTAGGTAATTTATTTTTTTAACCAAATCATTATTTGATTACATTTCATACCGAGAAATCAATTCCTTTGCAATCCATCTCATATTAACAATTTTGTGAACGTTAATTTCAACAATACCATATTCTCTCCCAATATTCATAATAAAAAGATGTATGTTTGTTATTTATGTCCTTGTTTTCCTATATGAAAACCTAGTACGTGTTATCTAATGTGTCATTCATAGGTTGTTTTCCCACTTTTCATCTCGATGTTTTATTGATCCAATATATGATTTTGGATCTAAAAATTTATTTTAAAAATTAAAACCCTTATTTTATAAAAAATAGTTCATATTGATACATTTCTTGAAAAGTGTGGATTGAAAGATTCTATAATATATTTCTGTAAATAAGATAATACTTGACATGGTTTACTATCATGAGGCTTATAGAGGACGGAACTGACTACGTGGGATTCTGTGAAGAATCTGGAAACCAAGATTGGTCATTCCATGATGTGTGGGAATGAAGTGATTACTTATGTATCACATAAATTGAGGACACATTACAAGAACTATGTGACTCATGTCTTGCGTTCATAGTGGTAGACTTCACAATGATGATGTGGCAAAACAACCTTATGGGAGAATGATTCATCATCTTGTTTTTCCACATGGGCCTCACGTACAACATTTATTAGAATCATCTAAACATGAGTCAATGATATTTTCCATTGCTTCTCTAGGACTATTACATCTAGATAGTCTAAACTCTTAGGAAGGGGAATGTAGTGGCATATGACCACAATAGAAGATCAAGTTCAAAGCTAATAAATGAGGCCTCATAGTAGTTAACCACAATTCTAATATCCATTATGGATATAGAGAAGAAAACTTCTTTTTAGTAGATGGTAGATTCCCCTTAAATTTTATAGTGAGTAATAGAGGAAAAACTCAATGATGCCAGATGTGAAACTATATATGCCCTGATGTTTGTAGCGAATTCCCCTGATGGATAATCGAATGGTGGGAAGCATGTAATTATTTTCAGATGACGCATCATAGTAAACCTGGCATTGTAGGAGGAGGTGTATAGGGAGTTACAAACATAGCATATGTAATAAATACTAGCGGTTAAAATATGTACCATTACCTCTTACATCAGTACTTGTGGTCGGGGATGAACATGGTTGTTCTAGAGTTTTTATTGCGGTGCCTCACTTGTCAGCAAGTGAAGGTTGAGCAATAATTTGTAGCTTGTTTTACAAAACCCATTGAGGTACTGGGGTGGAGGTGGGATGAATTAAAAATAGACTTGATTAAGGATTAACCATGTTCTTTAGGGACACATGATACCATTTGGGAGATGGTTGAATGACTCACTGATTTGACCCTCTTTCGAACTTCCCAGGATAAGAGATTAGTAGAGGATTATGGATGCCGCTATGTTCTAGATATTTGATGATGGCGTGACATTTGTGGAGTTTCTAGTTGATATTGATGTTTAACATGAGAGGACCCTTCATGGTGGATTTATTCTTCTATTTCACTTTTAGAAGAAGCACATGAATCTATAAGAGATTTTGTGGGATCTGGAGGATCAGATCCATGATCAGTACCCCATATTTGTTTGATTACATTCTATTGGTTTACGAGGATGTAATTCCATAAAACCTGGGGGTAATGTAATGTCTTTAAATTCTAGGTAATTTTTTTAAAATTAAATTTTATTATTTCAAGACCAGGCAATGAGACGGTGTGCAACTACAAGGACCGGAGTGCCTGAAATGATCTGTAGAAAATTGTTATATTTTTAACAGTTATTGTTAGATGTTTTCTTAAAAAATGGAATAATATTTAATGGATATGAAGATAATAAATCAATGATAAATGTTGCATTCGTGATGGTGGGTTTCCCATATGATGGGTTCATGTTTCATCAGTGCAGGCATATTGTGAGAAAACCCAAAAATAGAATAACTATATATAAAATGATTAAATTATTTTATTTTATTTTTAATATCCATAATACTCTGAAAATGTGAATATTTTTGAAAATATAAGACCACCATTGTTCTCGTGAGGATATTATTTTCTAAGGATTAGACTAACATTGGATGTCAGGTGCCAATAGTGGAACATAGTTTTAGTCCAATAATAAAATAATTGATTAATGATTATTTAATTTTAAAACCCTTATAACTCAAAAATGGTAATTCAAATTGGAAATAATTGCATACAATTATGTTCGTGAGAGGTTGATTCCCTTAGGAGGAGCCTAACATCGGCCAGCATGGGCTAGTTAGGAATGTTGTTTTTTGGGACGTAACCATTATTACAATAATACAAATAAAAATTATTTTATTTTTGAATCCACATAAATCCGAAATTGTATCTTAGATTAAAATTTTGACCCAAACATTGAGTTCATATTGAGATATTCTCCTTAAGCAGGGCCTAACCTCAACATGACCGAGTCAAGGGAAATGTTTATTTTTAGACTATTAATGGAAAAATAATATAATCTTAAGAAAAAATTGTTGTTGTAATGCAATGAAGAATCAATAGTTTCATTCCATAAATGAAACAACTCAATGATGTTACAATGAAATGTAACTGAAACACTATTTCCTAAATGAAACAATGTAACAACTGTGACTCATCATAACAGAAATTTTGCAATGCGTTTTCTCCATTTAATGGGAAAACTTTAATTTGGGATGAAAGAGGGATCTTCAAAATTACCAAAAATATCTAGAGGATCACTGTTGAAGAAAATTGAAGGAATCCTCTCCAATGACAAATGTTGATGAATCAGAAAGAGTTGAAAATATTTGGAGAGCATATTCAAGATAGTTGGTTGACGGATGATAGGAGACGATAATCCTCCACCATCCTCCATTTTCCCAAGAAGAGGTTTAATGATTTTTTTAATTTATTTTCTCATTTCAATGTTTTAAATGACAACAAGGTTTAACTCATAATAAATTTAACTCTTTCGTCAATCCATAATACAAATGGGGGGGTTAATGGAACAAGATAAAAAGGGGAAATCTTTCTTAATGATTATTCCCTTATATTTTAGTTCATCATGATCCTACTAACAATAATGAATCTAGGTGAACATGAACAAGGAATCAGACCGTTCTTCGAGTGTTCATATATTGCATCACATTCCCAACTTTTTAATCCATTCTTCTCATTAATTGTTGAGAATCAGTCAGCGGGGCATCAGCCCATGGTTCTAGGCTAGAAGGTCTACCCCCAGGCGGGCAGGGGCATCAGAGAGAGGCCATGACATATGGTCATGGTGGTGACAAAAAGATGTGGTAGTTGCACAAGGCCGCAACACTGAGGCTGTGAGGACAACAAGAGCTACCAGCACCAATTCCACTGGTAGGAAGGATGCAGCACACCCCATCATTTCATTGAGGCAACAAAGGCTTGGATAATTGGGGGCCATAATAGTGCAAGAGTGTGGTGTCGGTTTGGATCCACGTCGAAGGATGCATCTTGGTGCATGTTATGGAACACGGTGAATCATGGATCATGTTTCGAGGGGATGTGGACACCCTCAGTCGGCCTCATGGCCGTAAAAATAGGATAACCAAGTTGCTTTCGGGATAGATTCAATCTAGCTCACTGATTCAGTTTAGGTCAGTGAAATATATCAGGTTGTTCAGAGGCCTATGAAAAAAAAGAATTGGCCCACCAAATTGGGCCAATAAGAATGGGAAAATAGTCCCATTGGAGGCCTATCTAGTGAAGTAAGATATTACCAGGTGATAACTTGGTCGCTGGGTTACCCGGAGGACTCGACCCATGACCAAACATGTCAGGGTCCATAAATTCCAAATGGGTCTGGCAAATATGCTATGTCGGGTCGGGTCATCCTGGATCCAACTAGGATGGGTTGGGTCTATAGAACCTTCTTGGGTCATATGGGATTTCATGGTTTAATTTTTCACACTAGTTCGTCCATGTCAGATCAAAATATAATGCAACTGGGTGTCCGATTGATGCTCCATTTGTGACATTGTGACCCTTGCAATGATATAGTACTTTCGGTATACTCTATATGGTTTTTTCAAGGCTGTCGATATATGACATATGGATTGAGGAGTAGATTTCCCCATTATCAAGTTTACATGAAATAGGGAATCCTTTGGTTGGTTGTGACATGAAGGATATGATGAATCAACCATGGTGGTCTAGAAGATGAGAGGACCTCGGTGGTCTAGATGACGAGTTGGCCTCAGTGGTCCCGGAGACAGGTGGACCTCAGTGGTCCAGTAGATAGGCAGACCTCAGTGGTTCTACAGATGAGCACAATGTATTGGTCCACCAGAAGAGCATAACATAGTGGTCCAACAGACGAGTAGACCTCAGTGGTCCAGGATACGAGCCATCATTAGTAGTCTAACATAAGATAATACCTTATTATCCCAACAGCCGAGCAAACCTCTGTGGTCTAGTAGCAGATTGGAACTCAATGCTTCAGTAGCTGAGTGGATCTCAGTGGTCCAACAATCAAGCTAACCACAATGGTTCATTAGGGATAAGTCCCTTATTAGTACTACTTTATTTGAATTTATGACTGAAAATATTAATTTATATACTTTGTGTTATACGTAGTGTGAGATGCATTTTTGGTGGTCTTGATGTTTGATCTTTATGTGAGCTATCATTTATTTGTGGTCTTGTTGTGTGATCTTGTTGTGAGCTATCTTTTCTTTGTGGTCTTTACTTTGTGGGTCGGGGTCCATACAGAGCAACACATTACTCACCCCTACACCAGCCTCGCCTACACGGGTCCTATCTCATGAAATTGATCGATGAATCGACAAAGGAATTGGTGGTCTGAGACAAGGATTTTCTTAGTGATATGGAATAGATGGTCATACGACTACATCTACAAACAGCTACCCTGCACATACCCATTAGGTAGGTCCAAGGGTGAAATACTGTGGGAGTTACACTTTCTATTGATGTTTTGGGCATGCATTCTGTCCCCTTATGTAATTTTTGTTTGTTTTCTACTCCCAATAGTTGCCTCTGTGACATTTTTTTGTTTACATTATGTTAACATTACACAATTTTATAACTATGCATGTGTACAGGTTTAATGGAAATGCTTTCCCTTTTATTCATATGCCCACTCAGCACTTTTTAGTAGCCCATGGCCTATAGATGGTAGGCTTGGGGTAGTCATGGAAAAGGCCTTTGGGGAGGAGTCTTGACATAGAGTCTTTTATAGACACATCATGTACAATATAAATAAATTACATAATTATTACAATAATTTAAATATGGGATTGAGAATCTTGGAAATATTTATTTTTCAAAATAATGATAAAATAATATTCATATGGATATGAGAATATAAATTAATAATTTCTTCATGAATGGTTCTATAAATGAAGAAAATTTTAGTATTGAAATTCCAATTTATAAGTATGTATAACATAACATTGTTGATGTACTAACACAATGAGCATATTTAATTAAATTTTTATTAGTTTTTGTGGTGGAAACCATGTAAATTGGAACAAGACAATAAAGTATGAATAACATAACATTGTTGATGTACTAACACAATGAGCATATTTAATTAAATTTTTTTTAGTTTTTGTGGTGGAAACCATGTAAATTGGAACAAGATAATAAAGTGTACTAGATATGACATTATAGTTAAAATCCATTTTAAAGAATAATTTGGTAGTAAGTATAAAATTTTCAGGTAATATCCAACTACATTCACTTTTATAATATATTAAATCTCTATTTCACAGTGGGTACCTATAATAATGAAGAATAAATTCACACATTTGGGGTTAATCGCTTTTTAAATACAATATATGGTAGTCACTTTTTTACATACTACATTAAATGTGGTGTTTTTAATTGGATTGTGTAATTAGATCATTAAATATTATCCCAGAAAATGGATTAAATATCAAAGGTGTTTTATTAATAAGAGATATGAATTCAGTAAAAAAATTATATAAACATACCCCCCTCAGGTTAGTCCATGATCATTCTAGTGTATAATATTACCATTTTTAGAAATATATATAAATTTATTAAGATATATGTATTCTATGTTATTTATTTAATGATGATTTGGTAGACAAATGATAAATATTGTAAAACATAACAAATAAATTCCTTTGAAACCACCATAATTCAATCTAAAACATAAATATAAAGACACACAAATAATTATCCAAAATGTATATCGTAACATTAAACATGATTTCTATATATGAAATATAATAGTCATCGTATAATATAACTACATTATATTCCATTTTATAAAATTTAATACATTAATTTAATCAGTAGAAAATAATTTGCCTCTATAATTGTTTACCAAGATCATTCCCCATCAACTGAACTCCATCCATATGTGTCACCCTTATCATCATGTTTTTGGGTTATTCATGTTTATAGGGAACCTATTTAATGTATTTAAATTCTTATTACTAAGGAATGTATTTTGAAATATTTTTTACTCTACTATAATTATGAAATATAATCATGAGGTAAAAAATAAATTAGGATAATTAATGTGGATAATGAAAATGGTTCCCAAATAATTTATTCTCAACATTGGAAACAGAAATTATTCATTGAAGGTATGATATTATCTTTGTTATTATAAAATTATATAAGATTAAACACAACATTCATGTTAGAAAACATTATATCCAAAATTTTCATCTACCTAAATAATTACAATTACTTCAATGACGAATAGTTAATGATACATTATTTTACATCTATTTTTCTATATGTATGATGAATATCATTGAAAGTATATTTTTATATCTAAGGAGTATTTTTTATTAATTGATGATTAATTTTTATTATGATTTTATATTACCATATGATGTCTATTAATTATCCAATGATTATATTTATATATATTATTTAAAACATTAATGTTTTAGTTCAATAGTAGTCTACTATTCAATAATATAATTTATATATTAGGGGGATTAAAACCATGGCTTCTCAACTAATTTCATATTTGTATGATCATAGTGTAGCAGTTATGAGGGAACATTAATGAACAAGGTGTTTTAATTTTTAGAATGTCTTCTTATGTGTTATAAACGATAATGATATACTAAAAACCATTTACTATTTGATGATTTATATTAATATTTTGTAATTATATATGTATTTTTTAACGTTTAATGATTGTTTCCAAGGCTTTCATAGTTGTGCGCGTGTATATCTTTTTGGTGGACGGTGGCTCTATTTGTTGCCCTGCATTCCCGCTTTCCCAAAGCAGGCAGAATCCATACCGTGTTCAGGGATGGCTCCTCCATGATAGAAATGGGATGATGAGATGTTGGTTATTCCTTCTGTGGATTCCTCCTTGAAACTCGTCACCTAGTCCGGGTCTCCCTTATATATTTAAGATGTTGTTCATGAAAATCTTTCCAGTGCCATATATTCATGGACTTTGGTTAATTACACTGCTTCTTTCGGTACATTTCAAAGGGTCCGGTCAGGGCTGAAACGTTTGGTTGGGGAGTATTCATGTTTGACATCACATGTGGGTCTGAATTCTAGGACACTGGCGTGTCTGGGTTTCTACCCCTTATTATAGTTCTTCTCGAGGGCGCGGAAGACCAAGGCATCCCACATCGAGTGCGGGGAATCATATGACATAGGCATGTATTAGAGGTTTTCCTTATCTTCCCATGTTTAACATAGGGAATGCCGCTAGTTTAATGTATGGTGGAGAAAGATCAGACTGATTAGAACACTGATTAGAGAGGATTAAATCAGTGCAATCCCTGGAGGGAACACTAATATAGGGGGGTGAGTTGTCCTGTCCTCACCGGGATTTGGCGCCCAAGGTAATAATCTAGATTGATGATAGAGTGTTTGAATTAAGTGAATGGTGAATTGGATGGAACCTCTATACAGACAATGATAATGTTGGGATTGAGTATCGAGGAGACGTCCTATATATCCCTATGGTAGGGAATCAATGTCCGTGTAGTACGGTAGAGAGAAGGGACACCTATGGAGGTGACCAGTGAGAATGGACACATGTATTGGACCCAGAAGAAGTGGGACCTCTAGGGTGGGTCATGACCTTCTCGAAACACATAGGCTTGATGAGAAGACTAAGCAAGGGGCTTCAATTAGGGCGTACACATAGGATGACAACCCAATGATGTGTATGGGGATCACGTATGGTTAGCATCCCATGTTAGTCTAACACCACTAAGATGGACCAAAGATGAGGGTCCCAGAAAAGGGGATTATAATGGCTTTGTGCTAAATAGATGACACAATGACTTACTTCTGATTGAGGTCACAATGACTTACTGCAAGATGGGGTCCCAAGGGCTTACTATTAGATGTGGTCACAACGGCTAACCAAGGGATGTGGTCACAATGTTTTACCACATGATGGGGACAAAACGGCTTACACAGATTAGGGTTACAATAGCTTACCGCAGATTGAGGTCACAACGGCTTACCACTGATTGAGGTCACAACGGCTTATAACTGGATGGGGTTGATCCCCAGGGAAGATTCATATGTACCCTTCTTAGGAGATACTGATCAAACCCAGGTATTTTATATCGTATGGGGTCATGAACTGACGTGGAGGAGGACCTGGGGACTAATGGTTTTTGGGCTTAAATCTTAAGGATGTGTCCTAAGTGCCTTGCCTTGGCAAGGATCAATGTCCATGTAGTTCGGTTGGGAGCAATGGATAACGAATCTCTGGGGAAATAATGGATTACCATTGATTAAGGTCTATAGTTTAACGTCATACAGGAAGGGGTGAACCGACGTGTAGGAGTACCTAGGTTATAATTAGATGGTGGTCTTGAACCTTGTGAAGGCTTCCTATGTACCTTGCCTTTGCAAGGATTGAAGTCCACGTAGTTCATGTGGTTTGGGAGCTGACATAAATGGGAGTTGGAATGGCCATGTGGTTGGCTTGAACCTCATGGTGGGTTCCTAATTACCCTACCTTGTCAAGGATCAAAGACCACATAGTTCATGATGTTTTGAACCTCAGGGAGGCATCCTACGTACGTTTCCGTGGAAATTATCAATGTTTTCATAATTTGGAATGGTTTGGTGAACTGACATGATGTTTTTCGGGACCAATGGGTGGTGGGATTGAACGTCAGTGAGGCTTCCTACATACCCTACCTTGGAAAGAATCAAATTACTCATAGTTCGGGATGGTTTGGTGAACCGATGTGAATATGGTCGGGACCAATGGGTGGTGGGATTGTACCTTAGGGAGGCATCCTATGTACCTTGCCTTGGAAAAGATCGAAGTCCTCATAGTTCAAGATAGGTTTAGTGAACCGACATGAAGATGGTCTAGAATAATGGGTGGAGGTCTTGAACCTCATGGTGGCATCCTACGTACCTTGCCTTAGTAAGGATCAAAAACTACGTAGTTTAGGTGGGTTTTGTGGCTTATGATCTAGGATTCCATGATAGGATGTCATGGTCGATTCTTTCTTTAATCACACATGAGTCATGATCGAGGTGAGAAGCAAGATACATCAAAGACCAGAAGATCACATCATGAAAGGTGCGTCCCTAGGAATTAGATTGGGGCCACACGTAGTTGGAGGTCCAAAGAGGAAATAGGTTCTTACGCGTGGTTAGCAGCCTAAAGGGATTGGGACTTACTCCATGATGGAGGCCCGGTGGAAAAAAATCCCAGAAGTTGCGGGATTTTGCACCCAGGAAAAGTAGAGGTGCATGGGTGTTGTCTCTTACAGGAAAGGATTGGGGCTTACACCAGGGTGGTTGCCCTTTCCCCACGGACAGACGCCACTATAGTAAAGAGGATGAAATTACATGTGAGGAATGACCTTGCTCTTATAGAGACCTGTGGGCGTAGAGAATGTCCAAGATGGGGAACCCCGTGTATTAGTCATAGGGAGAGGCCATAGTTTAATGTAATGTGCTGAGGATGATGGCGCTTGGCAGTTTTACAACCCGCCACTCGCACGAAGTGGGTGCGCTCCACACTCCTAGGACGTACATAACCAAAACCTTCTACATCATTGTAATGAGAAGGGAGAAGCCACACCGTGTTCATGGGGTGTCCAGAGGTGATACCACTTGGGGTCCATGTTAGAATGGATATGTAATGAAGATATATCTGTTAGTGTTATTATTCAAAGAAGTATGAGGCGAATCAACGCAATGTGAAATATATCCCCAAGGACGTTAAAGATACTTCTTACGAACCTTGAAGGTCATATGGGAAAACGGTGTGTGCCATAGATATTTTGGGCATGGGAGGCACCCAGAAATGATGTCCATAAGAGATACATCGAAATCAAGCACACATAGAGGGATGCTTGCATGCAAACAAAACAGTTGCGTGTAAAATGATGAGTTACTGTGCAATTGAGTTACTTGAGTAGAAAAGACCGGGGTTGATGCATAATTAAGCCATCTACACAGAAAAGGATAGGTTGGTGCACGATTGAGTCTCTTGCGTGAAAAATCCCAGATCGTCATGAAAATGGGATCCACGATTTTCTATGCAAATAGAAGAGATTGTGCGCAAGACATAAGGGTTGCATGCAATTGAAAGGACTAGATTGAAATTGGAAGAGAGAGCATGAAATTAGATGATCTTGTGCACAATTAGATAGTATTGTGTGCAATTGGATGTAATTGCACATAGGGGATGGGAATTGAAAGGATTTGGATGGGGTTTAAGCTCGAGTGGTCCCGTGCAATGGCAGACCTGAGGGTGACATATCATGAAAATTCATGTACCTGGATGACATCCTTTCTATACATGAGAGGTGGATTTTATGGAGAGGAGATGTTTCAGATTCTTCAACTGTCGGAAGTTAACGGGTTTTCCTTCTATTTATAGGCACTTGGGGTCACCCAATCCACGTGGAAATAGTTCTGCCTGAAAGTGGGTGTACAATTGTCGGTAGAGTGAAAGATCATCCACACGGGGGGCGGCGCACGAAAATTTCCACGCCTGTAGTCTGTAGCGCAGATATTCCCGAACATGCACAGATGTTTTTGTATAGGTGTGCAAAAATACCTCAGATCCCATGGGATTCCACATGGGGGTGATTTTTTTCACGCACCTGTGATATTTTTGGCACGACCCTTCTGGGCCACTCGGAATGAATCGCTAGGTAAAAAATTCTCTTTGCATTGTCGCGTCGAAACCTCTTGAATCCCTGGAGTTTTTTTTGGAATCTCTAATTATTAAACACTCTACATTAACATTTTCATCTGATGTCAATTTTTTTCTATTTAACAATAATTAATTATTGTGTACAAATGATAATCAGTGTGGTTTGAAAATATAAAGAATTGTTTTCTTTAAATTACAATAAAATAGAATTCATGTAGTCCTAAATTAACTAAAAATAATAATATAAGGCTTTAGTATAATATTTAAAATTAAGGTTTTCTCAGTAAACATAAACTCATTGGGTGGAATTGTGCATTTAAAGTGCATCCCCATAGATAAAAAAACATGAACAAATAAAAAAATTGACCCGTTATGATAATAAATAATTATAAATTCATTTGTAAATTCATTACTAATGTGTATATCAACCAAATATTTTCCTAGATTCCAAATATGAATCACTTATGTGCCTTGTAAAATGAAAATCTCGCACCTCCTAGTTTAGTATACTAGGTCCCAAGGGGTGATCCAATTGTAATTTTTTATTGTACTCAAAATTGAATGTAGATATAATAATAAAAATTGTAGGTATCAAAAAACAGTAGGATGAAATTAAAATGTGTATGATACTATACATATCACAAGGAAATACCTAATATTAATAATTATATTCCATTATATTATCTATTGTAATATGTTTATATAACAAATTCATTGTCCCCCCCAAAATACTCAATAACAGTTACATATTTGAATTTAAGAAAAATATGATATGATACAATATTAAAACAATTCATATAATCTATGTTATGACGTGCCCCCAATGTATGATCAGTTGATTGAATGTAATATACCTCTAGTTTATTAGGGGTATCATAATTAGAGTTGATGTATTCTACAATGGGGTGATTCCTATCTTCAAACTTATTTTATCCTAGAATAAAATGAAACTATATCAAAAAAATTACTAGTTCAGTTAAAATCAAAAGTAAATTATAATTCATTACATCAATATTTGTGAAATAGAAAATTAGAAATAGTCATTAAAATCTATTAAAAAATTAGTGTATTATTGGATGGGATGGTTATTATCAGAATACATTATCAATATTAATTAATAATATGTTTTTTCTTATTTCTCAGTCATAAGATTATCAATTTTTGATATATTTTCGAAGAATGATTTCAAGGTGATATTTGTGTTTCCTTTATCATTTATTACATCTTCTTAGTCACCTATATCATATATATCTCTGGGATTCGTGTGGATAATAACACATTCACCTTAACCTATTATGACATTAAAAAACATAAATTTTTTTCTTGGGAAGACAAATCTATGGATTATCTTCATCATATTATCTAGTATAGATCACGTAAAATATGTTAATATATATAAAATTTATTGGTAATTTTCTTATAAACAATGTAATATTAACCAACTTTTATTTTAATAACCTAAAAAAACATTACAATGAAAATTAAACATGATAATAACAAAAATTTCAATTTCAATAATTATTTACAACAATAATTGTTTCACCATTTTTTATTATATGTATCCTCGTTATCTAAAATAAAATCTATTTAACTGATTGTATTGTTAGTGTTAAATTTTCAAAAAAAAATCAATATTACCATGTGTTAAACAAAGAAAATAATCAAGTATGCCATCTCAATTATCAAGAATGGTTACCTATATGATATTGAAATAAAATAACTTCTCATAAATTCAATAAATGTCATCACATATTTATTCCAATTTTTTATTATATTAATAACATAAAGTTAAAACAACAACATCATTAATTTCATAATTAATGTCTTTTGTAACTTTTCTTTATTTTCAATTGGAATCCTGATATGTCATTTATTTTTATTCAATAATACATTGATATATGTACTAGTAATATATGTATTGAATAATAAATCTTTTTATAAATGTATTAACAGAAACTTCATCAATTAAAATGATGCTAATTTTCTAATTTCACAACATAAATGTAAATAGATTGATGATTTATTTTGTAAAAACACAAAACAAATATGGAATTGTAAAATATCTTTTGATACATGGACTGAGAAATGCATTTGATAAATATCAAATCCCATGATTTTTTCGGTATTCAAATATTGTAAATTGTGTAATTTTTCTATAATAGGGAATATTTAAATAATTATGACTCATATTATAATTCACAAGGTATATAATTCTCAAAATGATTTATTTTGAAGTGTTTATAGGCTCAAGAGGTGTTTCAATTGCATAGGTAAATGTAGGAGAGGGTCACGTGGCCCTTGGGAATATTTTTTTTGTACAAATATCTTTACATATTAATAGGTAAGAATCACACCAATATGAATTATGTCTTGGAGATGGTCACATTGTAGATGGATTTTTGGAGTTATTGGGGAGTTTGGTGGGATGATTTAATATCTAAAATTGGCTTATATTTATGATATGATATGTTTATATTTCTTGTCAACATATGAATGGTGTAATATTAACTTATTTTTATGTTATAAGATTGGTGAAGATGGCAATACCCTTAGAAATGGGTGAGGATTGTTTCATCTTCAAATACATGATCAAATGATTAAAGAAAAACAATCATATTGTGATTATTAATATTATCATTGTGTAAATCAAATAATTGGGTTGATTTAAGATGCGGTAATCATATAGAACAAGTTATTGGTGAATATGATAAGTTTTATAAATTGAATAAAATCTATAATAGCTGATTTTTTTAAGAATTTATCGTTTGATACTATAATGTATCAAACAAATATATTTATTGAATAAATTAAATACATGGAATATAATATTTTAAAAAATATATTTCCAATATGATACATTTGGAGTTTTGTTGGTTAATTTGAAAAGGATCTAATATAAATATTGGTGTACAAGTTAGATCATTTTTTGGAAAATGTGGATAAATTAAGAATACAAAAATGATATTTAAAGGAAATCAAGGGGGATGGGTAAAACTACAATATGAGGGGAATTGAATAATTATAATAGTATGATTACACAATGTAATACAAAATAAAATCTATAGAAAAATATGATACATGGTTAATAAAAAACTATAGAATACAGAATAATGAAATCATAATATGTAAGATAATATCTGCTGGCACCGGTGGAAATAGGAAGTGATAAAAAATATATCCAAATCTTAAAGGGTAGTAAATGATTTACCAATGTTTTCAGAGTTGGAGAAAACATTTGGTGACGAAACACATGTATAATATATGATAATTATATATCATAAGTTGTAGGTTATAAATGATATTTTTGAAAACAGTGGAAAAATAACACTGTTAAAAAATGAATTATACTTCTGAGAAAAGGATTATCAATTTATAAAATTTGTCTAGGTTATTCTTTTCATTAAAATTCTTACTCATGTAAAAGCTGAATATGTCATGGAATTCACCTATATAACAAATATTATGTGATTAGCAATTTGTAATTATTCAACCTCAAGAGAATTATATAATATATTTCCAGAAACCAATTATTTTTTTAACAAGATAATGAGTTTTGATATATTATAAAAATGTATTTAGAAAAATAGAAATTTAAATTGGTTCTATTATTTTAGATAGAACGACCCTGTCATAATAATTTAATTCCATGTTGTGTGATAATTAAGTTGACGCATGAGAGATTAAATTCATGACATAGATCAATATAATATTGAATGAAATCAATAATGAGGTGAAAATTAGTTTCATAAATATTGGTGCCACAAAAAAAAATTGAAACCCTAAATAAGTTTCATCAAGATTAATTATTTAACACATTAATAGGCTAGCATTTGGTATTGAGGAAGGAATAAATTTTTATGTGAAAGAAGTAATTGAAATTTTTTTATGGACTACATACGTTATAATTGATTAAGATAATGAATTTTATATAGACTAGAATCATAGTAAATATTATAGACACATCATGGAAAATATTTATTAAAAAATTTATGAAAAAAATATTTGAAATAATAGATATAAAATCTATGAGATATATACTTTAATAAATATTTTATAAATAATAATAACATGTACATGTTAATATATATAAAGTGTATAAGCTATCAAAGATAGTTATAACATGATTAAATTTTCAATCAAATGATATATTTATATATGAATTAATAAGAATCTGAATGATTTGGAAGAATATAACATATACCTCAATGTTGAAGAATTATATGAAGAATAATCGGTAGTGTGAAATACCTACAAAATTATTTAGAAATATCATAAAATCCATATAATTCAGATTATTAAGAAGATATGGTTTTTTTCTATACATTTTAATTATTTTATATTTGATAATCAGATTAAATATTATTGGTGTCCATGAGTATATAAATGATGAAATGTTAGCAGCGAAATAATCATTTTTATATAAGAATATCATAACAGCATTGATGTAGTGACATTATGTACATCATTATTACCATGTTTATCAGTTTATTAATGTTCCAAATGTACATTTATATTTTCCAACATATTGTATGAGCTTGTATTTTTTTGGTAATATCCATTATGAAGAACATTTTTGAATTTAGTATTGGATTTTTAGGTTATATATCAATGAATTCCCTTATATAATAAATTAAATATCTATTTCATGATGGGATCCCAAACAATAAGAATTCTGTTTCATCATTGGGATTAATCATTATAAAAAGTCAATGTGATCATGTTTGTTTTTTACTTACTATATTAAATTTAGTGTCTATGTTGAGATCTCATAAGTAGATCATTACATCATGTCCAGGACAAATTATTAAATATTAAGAAGGTGTAATTTAAAAGAGATAATAATTTTGGAAAAAGTTCATATAGATTCTTCACCCCTATCAGGTGAGTGCTTGATATTCTTGTGTATAATTGTAGAATTTTTTGTATTATCTAAAACATTTATCAACCAATTTAGATATGGGGACATATTTAGTGATGTTTTGGTAAACCATTACTTAATATGGTAAATTAATAAATTATGTTTCTACAAAACCCAACTAATACACTCCACCAATAAAAAATAAAAATAAAAATTATATTATTAATCTAATTATAATACCATTAAAAAGATAACCACATATAAAAATAATTAAAAAAACTTATAATATAAATAAATTATATTACATTTTAAAAAAATACACAATAATTTAAATACATAAAAATGATTAGAGAATATAACTATTCACAATCAACATTCCCCATCACCATCACTCTACTCATTGGGTAATTATGTAAAACAAGTCATTGTTTTTTTTATGTGTATGGAGATAGTATTTATGGTTTTTAAATTAACATTAGTAATGAACGTATTATAAATATATTCTGAATTTTCTAGTTTACATATTTATACTGAAAATATATATAATGGTAACAGAAAAATACAACATGTTTATTGTGGACAATGAATTTTTTTCCAAATAAATGATTCCACAATTGAGAAATATATATTAGTTTCTAAAGGAAGGTTATTTTATTTTTTGGTAAAAACTAAAAAAATTCTAAAACATTCATTAATGTTAGTATAAAGGATATCAAATTTGTTATTTAACACAAATAATGCCATTTAAAACAATGATTCACATTACAAAACAAAATTTATATTATGTCTTCATTTACGATTAATATCATTACAATTATTTAATATATATGATGAATAATTATTATTAATGGATAATTAAATTTTTTATAATATTTTATTACCATTTATGGTTTATTAATTTCCTGATGTTAAATTTCTAAATAACTTTTATTGATATTTCTATGTCAATGTGTACTATTATTCAATTAATCGGGAATGTTATAGAATTATTTGTGTCTTTAAAACCATGTATTATTCATCAACGGTGAATGCTTATTAGCGTTGTGTAATAATTAAGAGGGAATGTATATAACCATGGTTTATCAATTTTTGGTGATTCATATAATGGATTTTAAATTAATATTATATATGAATAATCCATTATTTTGTGATTACCTATGTTAAAGTGTAGTTGTTATGTAAATATTATTTCATTATTATTGATTAAAATCTCTATGTTAATATTTTCATGTGATGTAATGTTTTCCCCATATAATAAAAATTTATTATTATATTGAAATGATACTCATAATGGGTTAATAAGGTGTTGAATTATATTCTTTAAAATACATGAATGAAATGTAATGTAGCCCCAACTAATCTAAAAATATATAAGTTTGTTAATTATTGTGTTTTTCTGTGTTTTCAAAAAATATAGATAATCTAATTAAAAAATGTATGTTAGAAAATTAGAAATTGTATGATGAATATATAAATTTTAATAAACTATATTTACCATGGTGTGACACATAAAAAAGGAAATGTTATTCCAATAGCATTATAATGGTAACCTAGTGATAGAATAAATTTTTTATTTTATCAAGATCTTTAATAATAGTTATATATTTTAATATATGAATAATATGATATGAGAAAATATTAAAAAAACAAACCCAGTGTGCAATGACGTGTACATTCTATATCATCAGTGGATAAAATATCATATTCTACCAGTGTACACTCGATATCATAAATATAATTGATATATTGTGTAATAAGTTTATTATTATCTCAAAAACTCTTCAATCATGGAATTATATAAAATAAAATCAAAAAGAAAACTAATTCAATTTATTATTACATTCTATTATAATTGATTACATACATATTTATAAAATTAAATTTAAAAAATAATTAATAATATTTGATCTTAATATTAGTATATTGTTGGTTATTAATGTTTTTCATGATTTCATTATTAATATTAATCAATTTAATCATCTATATTTATGCACCTTAACAAGGAAAATTTAAATATCCTTTATAAAAACTATTTTGTGTGATTTTGATGGTGGGGTTTAATTTCATGGAATAAATCACTTTTTCCATATATATATTATATATCTCTTTGTTTTAGGTGAGTAACAACACACTATAACTCATCAATTGTATCATCAATATAATATAAAATTTTTTAATTTGAAGAAAAAAAATATGGGTTATGTTTCTCATGTTCACTAGAATCTATAACTAGAGATACTTTTATATAAATAAATTTTATGAATTATCTTATTATACACATGCACATATTTACCAACCATTATTTCAATATCCCAATAAAAAATTTCTTAAAACTTTTTAACATAATGATAAATATAAAAATTCCATTATAACCATAACTTCAAACTAAAAATATTTTAATTTTTTCCCTACGTATAATTGTGATATATAGTAAAAAACATGGAACTAATAATAAAATAAGTATTGAATCACCTTGAATTTTTCATACCACCCTTAGCTAAATAAATCAAATATCCTCATAGATCATATTGATTATTCATGATGGAAACCTCGATAATAATGATGAAAAATTTTATTACAGAAATTCAATAATTATAAACATATATACATTCCAACTATGTATTATATTTAAAAAATAAATGGATTGAAACACAATCAAAAATTTATTTATTAAATTTTTTTTATCTATTCCATAATTTGACATTAACTCGATTGATATTTTCCATAACCAATCATTACATGGATATATTATATTGCTATTGTGTAATATATAATTGTATAATTTATTAAATTAAAATCTATTAATGAAAATGTGGATAATTTTTTAACTTTTCATCCAAAAGATAGAATGATGGATTATTTTATGTAAATTATATAAATTAAGATTATAGACTTGTACAATATATTATGATTCAATGTTACATAAATACATGTGATGAATATAATATCCGAATCTATTTTTCATTTAAATATTATAAATAATATTTTTTTTCTAGACTAGGGGATATATCATGTATTGGGACTCTAATAAGACGTATGTTTTCTGAAACATCTTAATGATATTTTTTTGTGATTAAAGATGCATTAGAGGTGTTTCAGTTTAATATGTGAATATAAGTGTGTGGCCAGATGACCACTTGATAATATTGGTTATATTCATCTCATTTTTCACTATTAGTTAATGGTCACATAATGATAAATAATTACTGGGTGATGATCATAAAATGGATATATTATTAGAGATATAATGGAGCTATGTGGGATCTCTCTATATAATTTATATTATATATGAACATTTTTTTCATGTTCTAGGGCACCATTTCATGACGAGTGCAAATTTAAAATACATTTTCCTCTACATTGTGTCTTTTCATGGAATATCGTAGTCACACTATTACCCATGGGACTCACTATAATGGATTTTCATGTGATATGATATAGATGTGATTGTAGTGGCATTATACTACATGGAATGATGGTTTCAAATTAGATGTTATTATCTCACCTAGAAACTCCATGTTGCACTATTACCCAAAGTTGGAATTTCATGATGATTATGAGACATGGTATGTTACCTATGCTTGTGGGTACTTCCACTAAGACCTAAAATACCAATACTACTACATGACCTAATATAGGGAAGTCATTCCACCACCTAGATGGGTTCAGCCCTAAAATGTTACCATAGATATGATTTCAAAATTGGAAGACACATCATTACACCTAACACATTTAAGTATCAAATCATGCAAAAAAGGCCTTTTAAATTATAACATCAACCACACCTTTCTCCAGTCAACCCATGTAAGAGGGATGTTTTTTAATTGTTTTAGCAGTAGATTCGAGGGGAAATCATGTTCTATATTCATCTATTTTCCATCCATTTATTTACAATAATTATTTTCCAATTTAGGATTTGTATTTATTCTATATTCCAATGAATAATAGTGTATCATTCTTAATTAAATTGTTCATTTTATGATCATGTTAAAGGGGGATCCTAAAAGCTGACAGAATAATGATAATTAGAGTTTCAGTGAATTGACAATAGTTAGAGTGTTTTCATGATTAAACCTCTTAGTACTCATTTGAGTGTTCAATCATAAAATCTCATAATTACGAATTCATGGATTGTGGATTCATATAGGATATTTGATGTTAATACTATAATGGTCAAAAAATGGATTGGAATGTCTACAGTGGTGTGGAGCATCCAAAGTACGGTAACATCTATATGAATGTAAGATTATAATATAATATAATCTTATATTATTATTTATTAATTAGTTTAAATTCATGATTTATTCATGGAATTGAAAAAATTTGATATATATACAAAACCTCTAATGTAATTATGTTCGAATAAATCTAGTAATCCTATAAATATAAACTATAGTATTGATTATTTGGTGTTTTATAAACTTGATGAACATGTGTCCCAAGGGAGAAGAAATAATTTGTTCTTACAAGTGTCTTTGGGTGAGTTTTAATGAAAAATATATTAGTTGATAGACAATGATAGTTTGTTATGTCTATTCTTCTATGGTTGATTGAAAAAGGTTTAGTATGGATACGTAATTTGGTCTCAACTCTCACATTAGATGATGGAAAATCTATTGTGGGTAGATTAGAATATTATGTTTTCCCATGAGGGGGTATTATTCTTCTATGAATACACATGGCATGATAGTGTTTCGTAGTTTTATTAATGGTGGGTTCAAGAGATATACTTAGGGATATTTTTAATGATAATCAAATATAGTTATTAGGAATTATTGGGTGGAAATATCATGGAGATGTATATAACATAGATTAGGTTTGTTAATATTCTCCTTAGATAAAGATATGTTGTATGATTGTTTAATCTAGTGACGTTTGGACATACATTCATACGCTAGGATTAGAGTGAATCTACAAGATATGGGATAACTCATAGGTGATGGATATTTGTTATAAAAATGAATAATGTCAAGGATGAGTCTTTAGAACTCTACTAGATTCCCTTGCATGATTGATGGATATTCAATAATTATAGATGCTCTTGAACCACACTCCTGTACATGGTACTAGAAACATAACATTTTAATTTTTTATTTGATATCGTTAAACATAAACCAATGCCTAAATAATTAAAGAAAAAAATTGAATCACTTATATAACTAAATGACAGTCATTTTTATAGATTAAAATAATTATGAATATATATATATATATATATATATACTAATGTCATCATGGGTTGTTCTTCTCACAATTCAATACTTATATTATTTCAAATTATGTATTCTACATCTCCCCCATAAAAAATTTCAATACATATATTACATAACATATTTCTTAATACAAATTCACTGTTTGGGTATAAAATAATACTATTTTCATTAATTAATGTGTGATTAATATATTAAAAAAGTATATGAAAAGATATTCTACAACCATGATAATAACATCCGATAACAAATACCCATCAATACAATGATCATAAATAGTGTGAAAAAGAATAATTCTTTGAAAAAGGTGATAAAAACGATTTAAAATTCATTATCTAGGTAAAAATACTATTTAATTAAATCAAAAAATTTTACAAATTATATTTTAAGATGAATCTATAGTGGAAATTTGAAATATCTAAAACTCATCATTGAATAATATAAGTAGGATATTTTTAAAATTATTATTTAATATTTAACATATAACCATGTCACATTGTTGGAGTTTATCTTATTTGGAAAATTTGAACTCTCTTTGGAGTAACATAGAATAGTAAATTCAATCATATAGTAAAAGTAACTATCAACATTTAACAATGTCATATCTTATGAATAAATTTAAATAGTTATCTTCATTTATTTACCCCATTAAATTATGGTGTTTGAAGGACCTACATGTCATGTGTTTATAAAGGAAACAGATCAAGAATCCATATATATATATATATATCCAACTATTATATAATTCCATAACATTCGAAATTAATCACTTTTAGAAATAATATCTTCAAAAAATATTCATTATTTTTTTATCAAATAACCAATGTAAATAAAATGATTCTCAAAAATTATATTTACAAAATTCAATACATCATGGGAAAGAATAAATATGGTATTTTTAGAATATATCCTCATTTGAGAATAATAAAATATAATATTTTAATTTTGTAAATGATAAATTCATGTAAATGATCATTGAAGACATACCAATGATAAAAATAACATATTAATTTATTTGGATATTTTTAAATATGAATTCCAGAGATACTGAGTAAAATATGTATTTTAAAAAATGTAACATGTCATGGAAAAAATAATTAAAATAATTGTCACATTAGTGAAAATATGTATTGCTTTGGTAAATTTATAAACAATGATATTTTACTAAATTAAAGTGAAATTATTAATTATATGATTCTGAAATAGAAAATAAAATTCATATTAATCCATTTTATTTCATGTAAAATATGTCTCAAAACTAATTTAAATAATGATTTATTCATAGAAAATAAAATTCAAAGATGATTTTTAAAGATCATGTGTATCAACAAAAAAAATATTCTTGACCAAAATGAGAAATAATATAGGGTTTTTATTAAAAGAATTAATTTCATATTCAAAATAAATAAAGTCATAAAAATGTAATAGAAACATGTAAACTAATTAAATTGTTATATTTTAAAAATGGACATGTGATTGAATAATAAATAATGAAATAATTATCCCTAATTTAACCCCGAACATAAAACATCCAAGAAATAAATTGGAATGTAACGTAATGCCCTTAACTCATTGGTAACAACAGAATCAAATGTTATTGTCATAATTACTATGATATGAATATATAAATTCAATTAATTTCATTAAATAATATTTCAGAATTCATTAATATTTCTACATTTACAGAATACAATCAAACCATGGGGAACAAAATAAATCATTTCTCATGAAAATGTTATTATGAAAAATAAAACACATTCAATGGTCATAAAATATGATGATTTAATTAATCGAATAAAAAAAATGTGAAAATATCTAAATCAAAATTAAAAAACTGTAATTTAATCTTTAAAATATTTATATATATATAGTGATTAATTATCATGGAATAACAATGAAATTAAATAGTGTAATAACCATATGAATGTATGTTTTATAATAAAACACTTTACATTAAGTCCCATTATGATATGCAAGTCATTTAACAACTATTTAATAAATATATAATAATTATTTAATTAGTTAATATTCATTTATAGGATTATTAATTATTCATTAAACTATTTATTTCATTTATTTCAATTGTATTTTTATTAATTAATTGGTCATGTTCATATTATTCTACTTATAGATAATTGATTCATAATTGAAAAATTAATTTTGTTGTGTGATTGTGGTCAATGGGTTCATTATCCAAACATCTATAGAATATATATCATGAATGTATTATATGTTCTATACATAAAATACAAATTTATAGAAACCCATGATAAAGGACCTAAAAAAATAAATCGTCTTCAGAGGCTATAATAAAAAACACTTGAGCGATGCCATTAATTTTTAATTGTTGTAATTAAAATAAAATCTTAATAGAAACAAATTATAATGTTTTCATCATTAACTAACTTCATTAAATATATCCTTCAATCTATAACAGATAGGTTGTGTTTAAAAAATGTATTACATTGCTAGGTGGAGAAGGAATTATGTATGTATACAAGTGTTATGATTTCATTTTAAATGATTTGAATGGTACAACATTATATAATATATAATAATTTCATAATCTTATTTATTTTATTTCATATAATATATATACATTAAATAAATCAAAATGACCCTCTATCAAATCTGATGATGAGAAAAAAATACATATATTGGTGAGGAAGTAGACCATAAAATCATATGAATGATGGATTCAATTTCCATTTGATATATATGAAGAAATATATAGTTCCTCAATTTAAATAATAACATATAATTATATCGTAGATATTTTGGGTTTTATATTTTAATATATTAGACACAGTTTATCGTTGTTGAAGAAGTAAATAGAAGAGTATGGGTTAAGAGTATTTACTCCACACTGAGGAACACCATTTGGATCTCATCCTATGGACCCTATGTATTGTCATTTAAGAATAAATGAACCTATTTTTTGTATTTATGTAAATATATAATATTTAATGTTAGGTTTTTGTCAAGTTATGTGGATAAAAAATTGTATGTAACTTGGTAGATGGAGTGTCTTTTTATATGTGAGTGTAAGGGTATCCTTGGAATTACGTAATTTGTTAAAATAAAATATATCCATTATCATTGAACAATGGTATCATATATATATATATATATATTCTAATATTATAATGTGTATGAGTCAATATAATATTACCCTGTAATATATATTTTTTCACTTTTTGTGATATTTTTACCCTTATCTATTAGTTTTATCCCTCATAAACCCATTAAACTATTATCGTGATATTAATGTTTTTTATCCTATATTGGTAAATAAATTTATTATAGATGATAAATTTAGGAATTAGTGGATGATGGGTGAAAAAATCAAGCAGGTGGAAATCATTTTTCAAAAGAAAATATATATTTTTAGTTTCTGCTAAATTTAAAGTCATTGAATTAAATATAGGATTGTTTATAAATGATTTTGATGCCTTATATTAGATGTATAACGTCTTTCTATCTGTTTTTCTAGGAATTAGTGGATAATGGGGGACAAGAAAATTTTATACCAATATTTACAGTAATATATATTTGAATATTGTTAAATTTATTATTATTAATCATAAGTAATTAATAATTTTTTAAAATAATCATTAAAATTGTATATTGAAAATAAATGGATATTGAATGCATTTATAAAAAAATTTGTATTTTTTCAATATTCAATGAAAAAATAATATTTCAAGAATAAAAATTTAAATGATTATAGTTTTGATATGATAATATTAGCAGTTATATATATTTTTTAAAAATTTAAATTTCAATATATAAAGTTATTTATAGTATTTTCTCATAAAATGAATTGAATGCCTTTCGATGAAAATTCCAATTTTAAGAATAAAATGAATTGATTGACGAATGTGTGATTATTTAAAAAAATTTAATCAATAAAATTTTATTATGTAATAATATTATACATTAATTTCATAGTGTGGTTACATCTATTCATACCTTCACATTGGATGACTATATTATAACTATCATATTATATATAATATTATTTTCTCATTCAAGAAACACTTATATTATTAAATTTATTTTTTAAAAGAAATTTACAAAAAATTATTTTTTGATCAACATTTTATATCATTCATCATAATTTTAAGGTTTTATATTATAAAATCCCTTCGTTGAAAACCCATATCATAAAATGTCTTAATTAAACATCCTTTTTAAATATTTTAATTAAAATATGGTGGTCTTATATGATAACACATATCACTAATTAAATATAAGTTAAAATTATTGGGATATTAAAATATTTTCTTCGTGTATAAATTTAATGTACATGTAACAATGGAGAGTGAGAAAGAACACTGATCACATGAAAGTGAATGATAATGAGTATGTCAATGAAAAACCCAATAAAATAATAAAGTATGAAAAATTATCACCAATTCATCGATGATTATTATAATATTTGAGAAAAATATATATTTCAATATCATTTATCTCTAGGTGATTGAAAAATATATTATTAAAATAGAAAAAAAATATAAAATATACTTACTTGATTTTATTGAAATTCATAAATATAATTTCTTTCTCTGGAAGGATGTTCATTAATGTTTCGCCTTCTATATCTTCCCATATTACATGATATGAGTTCCATTTATGATTCATTCTTGCTATAAAGAATCAAATAACAATTGAAAATATTATATAAAAATGATAAATACATAATACTTTTGTATTTACTAAAACCAAGTGGTTTAGCATAGAATATGATAACATCCAAAATTAATAAAATATCATAAAAATAAAAAATAAATTTCACTCTATAATTTATATATTAAAACTAATGTTCATCATAGATCATTCCATAGATTAACAATTTTTGGTCAATGATTACCTCATAACCGGCAACAGAAGATATTTTTTAACATTAATTGTTATATCATAACATTAATATTTAATCACCAAAAATTATTTAATTAATTCTAAATAATCCATTATATAAAATTAATTGATACAAAATAGTTACATGTACATAATCCCAGTAAACCATATTCCAAAATATATTTAATAACTATAAAATCCCATCAATGATAACTTAAAAAGGGATGAATATTTATTTGACATTATGAAAAACAATAATCTTATAAAGCATATATGATATCTAAAACTATTTTTTTTACATCATGTGAAAATATTCTCACCACCAAATTTATCTACTCTTATTTATGATACCAAATATAATAGCCACAAACTAGTACTATTGGACGACGTGTGGGAAAATTTAATAATATTTTTTGATTTGATATTGATAAACTGGGACGAATTTATCCATCCAAAACAAAAAACATTAAAAAAATATCATATAACCTACATATCCAAGGAAAGTTTTATTTTTTATAATAAACCATGATTTTCTCACATTGATATTACATATTTTTAGACTAATATTGATTATATTCCAAAAACACATGTGCGAGGACCGTAGCAATTTAGTTCCTTCTTAAACATGGATCATTATCTCATAATTTAGCAATGATATTAAATACCTCACATAAATATATTAACCTTTATAACTACTTAAAAAATTTATTTATAACATGGGTAATGGAAAAAAATGAATGGATTGGCTTAGATACTCAATAAGGGTATACAAGTGACATTTGAATCATAACATAAACAAAAGTCTTTAAGAATGTGATTAAAATATTTGAAAATTATGCCCTACATATCAAAGATAATTATATCTAGTAATATAATAAATCATAAAAATTCATAATACATTAATAATAATTTAATCAACAATATAATACTTGGAATATTAGAATATGAATAAGACATTTAATTTTTGAATACAGCTAATGAGGTAATATCATTCTTTATAAGATAAAGGGAATTTCCAAAACATATCAGTGACCATAAAGGGGACTAATTTTAGGGACCCAGCTTTAAAACTTTCTTAATCTTGAATTAAATTGAATAATTCACATTGAGGTTCTTTTCAGGTTTAGAGTTTTAGAGAATTATGACATAACTATTACATCTCAAAGATAACAATGTAGACACATCTACACAGTTTTGATTTTTTCACAAAATAAAAACTCTCGAACAAAAGTGTCATGTCCGGTTCCTTGTTTTAGACAACCTAACATTTTCTTGATCCCATCCTTGACCCTATTCAACTTTATGTCCTGTGAAAATAATTTCCAAAACATGGGATGAGAATAAAAATCACATTAAGGGTTATAACAATACAGAAAGAAATCATCAGTCCATGTATACATAAGAATCAATGAAATCATACATTACTCATAAAACATAGGCATTTTAACATACCTCATGAAATCGTATGATTTATGAATAACTCATAGAAATTATAATACATAAAGGTAACTTGAGGCATTTATAACATTCTTACGTAGGGAGTAACCCTCATGGTTATATTTGGAATACCCATCACAATATATTCCCTAAATCTCTTCGGAGAAACCTTAAAGTTTAACCCCTTCGTGTTACCCTATTCATTGGAGAGCTATATCGGGCTCACCCGCCCTTAGTTTATTACGGAACCACCCATCTTCAAAAACAATGCCCAAGAAATATAACATAATCATAGCACATAACATAATCATAAATAAAAGATAACATTCCCACATTACAATAACAATATAACATTTTAATATATTGAAATAATGAATCCATTATAAAATCATTTTAAAACCCATTTAAAATATTTAATAAATATATTCTTGAATCGAAGTGTCCCAAACCACATTGAAGCTTTCAACATTTTAAAACATTAATATCCATATAAATAAACCCTTAAAACCAATTTAAAAACATGGATATTAATGAGAAATATTTATAAGCATAAATCATTAAAACATTTAAAAATATATTTTAGTTAAAGGGTTTTTAACAAAATGAGAGACACTTGAATATAATAATTGAGGAATATCATTTAATCAGAACACTATAATATCATGAGAGATATACTATTCCAAAGTATAGTATATCCACCATATAAGATTGAATTGGTGAATAACAACAATGAAGTCTCAATAGAAATGTAAAATGAGATGAAATCCTTTATAAAAAAGGTATCCTTAAATTAAGGATAAATCAATCTCATAATTATGTGTGACAAATATAAATACACCCAATATTAGTGGATATTAAGTGTAAAACAACCAGAGGTAATTCACACATATTCATAGGATGGCATATTCAGTAACTACAAGTTGAACCCAAAGAAATCGAAATTGGGTTAAGAAGTTCCCTTGGTAAAATTCTACAGCCTAACGGCATCACTTTAATGTTCATAAAATAATTTGATGTGTAACGCCCCGACCCTAGTTACCTAGAGTCGGTGCATTATTACATAACATTGGCATGATCACAAAAGATCAAGTCTCGAAAGACCGATTAGTTTAGTAGCCTTGGAAATAGTAGATACATTCGTAAACATTACATTACATCATAAAAATGAAAACTAAAATAACATGGTCTCCCTAGTCCACACTCATATCCTCACTGACTATTCTTGCATGTCAGTCATAATACACTTCTTCACATCCTGGGAAAAATAAAACATTGAAAGGGGTGAGCTCAAATGCTCCGTAAGGATAACAATATAGCGTAAAATTTCATAAGAAAACATAAGCATTTAAGGCAATGTATAACTAAAACAAAAGCTTTATTGAACTTGAACTTCAGCATAATATGGAAAAAGTAAAATAAAATAATGCCATTACTAACTCACATGGATATTCTACTAGACGAATAATCACATGAAATATCAATAACCACATTTATAATGAGGGAATGTATAATGCCAGACATTCTGAAACATTTTGTCAAGGCCTCGGCCAAGACGTCTAAAATGATTAAGGCCTCGGCCAAAACCATAAATCAAATTGGGAAAGGGCCTCGGACAATTCCACGTCTAGTTTTCTCATGAGATCTACTGATGCATCGAGGAGCTATAGCGGGCTCCACACGTCACTTATTAAGTCCAATACATTCCTCATATGAATAGGTTTAAACATAACATAAATATTCATATTAAAACTAGCATACGAAATGTCAAAAATTTCTCCATAAACTATGGATGGTATAAAAATAACACATCCACAGTCAAATATTTCACAAAATGTTCAATGGAAGTTATGTATCATAAATCAATTTCAATTAATCTTAAAACCCATCAAAGGATGTTGACATGGATGAAATCAAATCTATTTGAGAGAAATATCTATCTTTTTTTGAAATAATTTAAAAGTCCCATAATTATAAAATAATACATTTACTTTGAAAATATTCTTATATTCTTGTAAGGGAAGCTTCGACAAATTTATAATGGAGGAAAATAGCCGCACCCGCAGTATAAGTTAAAAAAACATTCTTACATTAAATTTGTCAAAAAGGTCAAAAAGTACATTGTTTTGAAAACGAAAGTATGATTCCTTTAAAAATGTATAAGGGTATAAATGAAATTAACACATTTTCCATTTAATAGTAAAAATGTTTTGAAAGACATTTTTAAGAAACATGGATGTGGATGATAATGAGGTCCCAGTAGTTAATTATGTATAAACAACTTTGGATAATGAAGAGGTTGTGAGGTAAACCCTTACCTTGTACTTTTCCTTGGTTGGGGTAGGTTAACCTCCTGTATAATGGTGAAATAATAGTTATTAAATTATACAATAATCATATACATTAATATGATATCATATATGTTCTTTTAACATTGCTTTGTTAACAATATCTTAGATTTATCGTTGTTTCGGGTGTTAACTTACTCGTTTTCTTTTATATGTTTTGTTACGTAAGTCGTGTTTTTCATGGATAGGATGTATCTTATTCATATCCAGAATGATATCATGTCCTTAAAAATTATTTTTAAATCATCAAATGATAATTATACTTGAATGGATACGACGGAGAATGAATCTCATCGCGTTCGTGGAGACGGTAGTCCGTACGTACGCACGAGCGACAATATCATTATTTTGATATTAAAATAATATATAATTGGATAGTATATCATATATACAGAATCATTATCATGTTATATTTATTATTTACATGAATTACATATAATTATTATACCCATCTAAATAATAATATATTGATTAACAATTACACCACGACGTGGAGACGGTAAGCCGTACGTACACACGTATGGTGACATGTCATTCAAATGATGGGTAGAATACTGAATATGGTTGTTCCATATTTATAATAATATAACAGTATATAGAAGATACTGGAGTTATAATTTTAGAATTAAAATAATAAACAAAGAGGGAGTGGAAGAAGAAAGAAACTTGAAAGAGGGTGATGAAAAGGTTACCTCTTCTTCGGGTTCTTCCTTTTGATTTGATCAAAAGGACTCCATAGAATGGATTTATGACTACAGTAAAGCTTCTAGGATAAAGGGAGATAAGTTGGGAGAGTATTTGGGATGATATTGGCCGAACAAAAAGGCTTGAAAGTGTGAATAAGGTGGTAGAGGTGGGGGCCTTTTATAAGAGGAGAGGAGGGGCTCTTTTGGAAAGATTGAAATGTTACATTATTATACAATGCTTTTCGGATTATAAAGGTCCCACACTTATATAATTCGTGTCTAAGGTGATAAGGGTTCGAAATATACCCATCCAATAGTCTTTGGAAAAGTGTAAGCCATGGAGTTTACATTATCTTTTCATTTTATTAAATTCGTTAAATAATGAGGTCATCGCTGCATCATAATGATGTCATAAATAATTTAATTTATTTAATGTCTAAAAATTATAAAACAAATACTATGATGTAGTAAATCTTTTTATATTTCAAATGACTATTTATAGTAAAAAATATTACTTGTATAACCCCATTTAAAAATTGTTTTAGTAAAACATTTTATGTTTGTGTCATTTTTTACTTTAACATTAAATAAAAGGTATTTATGTCATTTTCCAACTAATGTGGCTCCATGGGGTCCCCAAGTTGATCCATGGATTTTCTTGGTCGGCCATTACTCATCCAATCGGGGTAGGACAAGTGTAATGGTATTTTCATATTTTTATAATATCATTTTTACCTTAAATTTCACTAATTACCTTTAATCTCGATTAATTAATGTTACTATTCACCAAAAAATTATTTTAATCCCATTGAACCATATTTTACATCCTAATGACAACCATGTATGTCGGATTTTTGAAATTCAAAACACAGAAGAGGTAATATTTAATTTAAACGAAAAATCAGTTATTTAACTACCACTTAGTGGTTTCACTATTCATCAAAAATTGAAGTTTTTCAGAACAATGCCAAAATTTCACCCTAAGCTATAATTGATATTTCGAATTCAAAAATGATGTCTATTTTAAAAATTCCAAAAATATAAGTTTCATTAATTATTTTTATAATTAATTCCCGCTGTCATAAAAAATAGCATGTTTTTAAGAAACAATATATATCAAAAGATTGACAATTGTTTATGTCCAATTTCAAAGTGAAATTAATTCTAATGACCACCATTGGATAAAATGGTAAAAATATATACTAATTATAATCTAAAACCTCTAAATAGTATATAATATCAATATAAATTATTTTTATTAAAAATATTGTTTTTTAGTATTTTTCACTATTCATAAAAAATTAGATGTTCTAAGAAAAATACCAAAAATTCAACATAGGCTAATTTCGATATTCCAAATCAAAAAATGAAGTCCTTTTTTATAAATAAAATTTATAAAATTTCAAAAAGTAGGTATTACTATTCACAACGGCTAGTTTAATTAGTTGTGGTGTGTGTTAGAGCTCGAGGTAGCGTACAACACACACTATTGCATTATTCGAAGGGAAACGTACCGTGGAAGCTTGGGGTGTTAAATTCTCCCCTCCTTCAAATAATTGCTTCCTCGCAATTTCTAGGGTATTAGTACATAAAAAGAATCGGGTGGTTCTTCATCATAAGTTCCTCAGGTTCCCACATTGCCTCTTCCATTTTATGATTTCTCCACAAAACCTTTACCAGACGAGTCGTCCGGTTTCTCAGCACCTGCTCCCTCACATCAAGAATTATGATGGGCTCTTCGCAATAAGATAGATCGGGTTCCAGTTCTAATTCCTCATAGGTAAGTACATGTGTTGGGTCGGGCATGTATATTCTCAATAGCGATATGTTGAAAACATCGTGAACTTTGGAGAGATTTGGCGGCATCGCCAAACGATAAGCTACAACCCCAATATGATCTAGAATTTCGAAAGGTCTGATGTACCTGGGACTCATCTTACCCTTCATACCAAAACGTATAACTCCCTTCCATGGAGATACCTTTAGGAAAACATGATCTCCCACCTGAAATTCCAAAATCTTTCTTCTATTATCGGCATAGCTCTTCTGCCTGCTTTGAGCTGCTTTGATGTGGTTTTGGATTACCTTCACCTTTTCCATTGTTTCTTCCACCAGTTCTGGTCCCACAAGTTTTCATTCACCAACGTCATCCCAACAGGTTGGTGTACGACATCTCTATCCATATAACGCTTCATAAGGTGCCATCTGAATGCTTGAATGGAAGCTATTATTATAGGAAAATTCTACCGGTGGTAAATATTGATCCCACATACCCTGAAAGTCAAGAGAGCATGATCTCAAAATGTCTTCTAAGGTTTGAATAGTCCGTTCTGATTGTCCATCTGTTTGAGGGTGATAGGCAGTGCTCAAACGAAGTTCAGTATCCACAGACTTTTGAAGACTTTTCCATAATCTTGAAGTAAAACGAGGATCAAGATCAGAAAAAATCGATAGGGGTACTCCATGTAGTATTAAAACTTCATTAATATATAGTCTTGCAAGACGTTCAAGTGGTGGATCCTCCCGTATAGCCAAAAAAATGTTCTGACTTAGTAAGACAATCAACAATGACCCATATTGCATCATTACTTCTAGGATTATTTGGTATTCCCATGACAAAGTCCATCATAATATTATCCCATTTCCACTCAGGTATGGGATGAGGTTGCAATACTCCACCAGGATGTTGCCTTCCAGCTTTCACTTGTTGACAAACTATACACCTTGACACAAAATCAGCAATCTCCCTCTTCATATTGTCCCACCAAAAATGTTCCTTCAAATCTCTATACTTTTTGGTGCTCCCGGGTTTATAGAGAAATTGGAACTATGAGAATCATCCAGCAATTCCCTTTTTAGATCAGGTATATCGGGAACACAAAGTCTCTTCCCAAATTTCAAAATTCCATCCTTATAAACAAAGTCCCTCAATCTTCCATCATTCACATCTTTAATCTTCTTCAGAAATTCTTCATCATCAGTCTGAGAACTCTTAATCCTTTCTAGTAATGATGGTTTGGAAGCCATTTGAAAAAGAATCGATGTTTCACCTTCCATAGTTATTCCCATGTCCATCTTCACTAGATCCATGAAAATTGGATCCCTTTAAATTCTCATCACATTCAAAACTCCATGGTCTTTTCTGCTCAATGCATCTGCCACCTTGTTTTCCTTCCCCGGGTGGTAATGTATCATGCAATCATAATCCTTTAGTAGTTCAAGCCATCGCCTTTGCCTCATGTTGAGTTCTTTTTGTGAGAAAATATACTTCAAACTCTTGTGATCAGTATAAATCTCACATTTTTCACCATAGAGGTAATGTCCCCATATCTTTACAGAAAAGATCACAGCTGCTAACTCAAGATCATGAGTAGGATAGTTTTTCTCATTAATTTGTAGCTGTCGTGATGCATAGGCAATAACATTATCATTCTACACAAGGACACAACCAAGTCCTATCTTCGATGCATCACTATAATTAACAAACACATCATTCCCCGATGGTAGAGTCAATACAGGTGCGTTGACTAATCTTCTCTTCAGTTCTTCAAAACATTATTCACACTCTCTTGTCCAGACAAATTTAATCCCTTTACATGTGAGCTTTGTCAATGGGTTAGCAAATATGGCAAAATTCTCGACGAAACGTCGATAATAACCTACTAAACCAATAAAACTGCGTACCTCAGTTATACTTGCTGGTGCTGGGAATTCTTGGATTGCCTTTGTTTTAGAAGGATCAACGGAAATTCCATCCTTAGAGACAATATGGCCAAGAAAAGAAATCTCTTGATGCCAGAATTCACAATTGCTAAATTTCCCATATAATTCATGTCTTCTAAGAGTCTTCAGGATAATGCGTAAGTGATTTTCATGATCTTCGTGGCTTTTGGAGTATACCATGATATCATCAATAAATACCACTACAAAGGATTCAAGATATTCCTTGAAAACTCTATTCATTAGATCCATGAAAATAGAGGGTGCATTAGTCAATCCAAAAGGCATTACTGTAAACTCGTAATGCCCGTAACTTGTTCAAAATACTATCTTTGGAACGTCTTCCTTCTTCACACAAAACTGATGGTATCCAGACCGAGTGTCAATATTTGAAAAGTATTCAGCTCCATGCAGTTGGTCAAACAAATCCTCAATGCGAGGTAGGGGATAATTGTTCTTTATTGTTATAACATTGATCTCCCTATAGTCGATGCACAACCACATAGACCCATCTTTCTTCATAACAAAAAGAACAGGGGCTCCCCAAGGAGAAAGACTAGGGCGAATAAATCCCTTATTATCAATTCCTCTAGTTGTTTCTTTAGTTGAACTAATTCCACAGTGGACATTCTATAAGGGGTCTTCGATATGGGCCTTGATCCAGGAATTAAATCAATGGAAAACTCAACATCTCGTTCTGGAGGATGTCCAGGTAAATCATCCGGAAACACATCAACATATTCTCTCATAATAGGTACATCCTCTATTTGAATATTCCTTTCCCAACCCTCAGTAATTTCCTTCTCTTCCTCCCCAATAATTGAATTTAGTTGAGCTACTGGGGGTGGATCTAGATAATAATTATGTGGCGACGATTCTGCTCTAAAGATAAGGTGTTCCTTATCATCATCATCAAGAAATATAACCTCTTTCCTCTTACAATAAATTTTTACATCATGGTCCGAAAGTCAATCCATACTGAGGATTATATAAAATTCAATCATGGGTATGACGATGAGATCAGTAGGTAAAGAACATTTAGGTGCTCTAATGGGAACTAATCGACAAAACGTTGTCGCAACAATACTTCCCTTTGGGGTTTTGACCGACAACTCCCTTGTTAAATCAAATTGGAAATACCTAATTTTCACAGAAAACTAGGAAGATATGAAACAATGCGATGTTCCAGAATCAAATAATGCATTTGCTAAACTTGATAAAACCATTAAATTACCTGCCACCACATCTTTCGGAGCTTCCACCTCAACAGTAGTGATAGCATAAGCCTGACCCTGATCCCTTGGCCTCTTCTGAGGTAAGTTCCCCTGACGCTTAGGACATTCATTTCCATAATGTCCCTTCTCGCTACAATTATAGCATTCCACGTTGATAGCCGCTTTCTTTCCCTTGAATTCATGAGCTTGGTGGCCTTTTTCACCACACTTGTAACATACTCCTTTTCCTTTTATACAGGCACCAGGGTGCTTCCTACCATAATTATCACAGGGTGGAAATTCATTCTACCCTTCTTCCCCGTTTCCTTATTTATTTTCCCAGAGTTTTCAGCAGATCTCTTCTTATCTTTCTTTGATTTAAAGTCATAAGACTTAGAGAATTCCTTTTCCGTCTTGATAGCGCACGATACAATACCTTCGTATGAAGAGAAGGTTTGTGATACTAAAGCTCGATGGGGAAATGGTTTTAACCCATCAAAGAAACGATTAGTCTTACTTCATGGGTTATGTATGTAATCTACAGCATGCCTCGCTAACCTTGTAAAGTTAGCCTCATACTTTGCGACATTCTCATCCTCCTTCTGCCTCAGACTCAGAAATTTCCTTTCCATATCCGCTCGATGGTATCGAGGAAAGTATTTTTCTAAGAACAGCTCTTTGAACTCCTACCATTCCATGTTTGTTAATTCATCATCTTCCTTTGTGTTTTGAATTAGTGACCACCATTGATCGACATCCACAGTGAGGCGGTAAACTTCCATGACAACTTTCTCCCTTTCACTACTCCCCAAGGCCTGGAATATTTTCACTATGGAATTTATCCATTGCTCAGCCACTATAGGATTTGTACTCCCATTGAAGGTTGGTGGTTGTTGCCTCATGAAACGGTCTAGCATTGATCCTCCACGTTGCGGATCAGGGTGCTCCATACGATTAAGGTTATTATTCATAACCTACGTGAGTTGTCCCAGTACGGTGAGAAGCTGACCAGCACTAGTTTTATCACTAGCTCCACCATAATTATCTTGAGTAGGAGGCCAATCCCTACATGGAGTGCATGCATTGATACGGTTTTCATTCCTTCCACTAGGCTCCATTTCTAAATAATGGTATAAACTATATTAGTTTATGAATCAAAATACATAATTCCATACTTGTAAAACACTTAACATAAATTGAACTAATTATGGATATAATCCATAATTATAAAAATGTTTTCTTTGAGGAAGTATATACTCGTAACCCTTCATAGTGGTTTGTAAAGAAAATGGGAATTATCCTAAGCATATCCCCCGGGAGTGTCATAACCAAGAGTGCAGCAAGGCCCGTTGTCATGCACCAGTTCCCGTTCGAGTCTAGCTCAAGGCGGTGTTTTCAGGTTTTACCCCAAGGTACATCTGTGCCAGAGCCGCCTCTACCTGCTCGTATCCAGACAGGGATGTATTACTCAGAAAACTCACAAAATCACTACAATACCAAAATTTTAGAATGTTCTTCTATACTAATCCTCAAAGTTCATCTTAGGTCTACATGCTCTAATCAGAGTTTGTCTAAATCTAGCTTCCAAGGTTTGTACTAAACTACCTATGATACCAACTATAACGCCCCGACCCCAGTTACCTAGAGTCAGTACATTATTACATAACCTAGGCATGATCACAAAAGATCATGTCTCGAAAGACCGATTAGTTTAGTAGCCTTGGAAACACTAGATACATTCGTAAACATTACATTACATCACAAAAATGAAAACTACAATAACATGGTCTCTCTTGTCCACACTCATATCCTCACTGAATATTCTTACAAGTCAGTCATAATAAACTTCTTTACATCCTGGGAAAAAGAAAACATTGAAAGGGGTGAGCTCAAATGCACCGTAAGGATAACAATATAGTAGAAACTTTCATAAGAAAACATAAGCATTTAAGGCAATGTATAACTAAAACAAAAGCCTTATTGAACTTGAACTTCAGTATAATATGGCAAAAGTAAAATAAAATAATTCCATTACTTACTCACATGGATATTCTACTAGACGAATAATCTAATGAAATATCAATAACCACTTTCATAATGAGGGAATGTATAATGCCAGACATTCTGAAACATTTTGTCAAGGCCTCCGCCAAGACGTCTACAATGATTAAGGCCTCGGCCAAAACCACAAATCAAATTGGGAAAGGGCCTCGGCCAATTCCACGTCCAGTTGTCTCATGAGACCTACCGATGCATCGAGGAGCTATAGCGGGCTCCACTCGTCACTTATTAAGTCCAATACATTCCTCATATGAATAGGTTTAAACATAACATAAATATTCATATTAAAACTAGCATACGAAATGTCAACAATTTCTCCATAAACTATGGATGGTATAAAAATAACACATCCATAGTCAAATATTTCACAAAATTTTCAATGGAAGTTTTGTATCATAAATCAATTTCAATTAAACTTAAAACCCATCAAAGGATGTGTACATGGATGAAATCAAAGCTATTTGAGAGAAAAATCTCTCTTTTTTGAAATCATTTAAAAGTCCCATAAGTAAAAAATAATACATTTACTTTGAAAATATTCTTATAATCTTGTAAGGGAATCTTCGACGAAGTTATAATGTTGGAAAATAGCTGCACCTGCCGTATATGTTAAAAAAACATTCTTACCTTAAATTTGTCAAAAAGGTCAAAAAGTACATTGTTTGGAAAACGACGGTAAGATTCCTTTCAAAAACATATAAGGGTATAAATGAATTTAACCCATTTTCCATTTAATAGTAAAAATGTTTTGAATGACATTTTTAAGAAACATGGATGTGGATGATAACGAGGTCCCAGTAGATAATTATGTATAAACAACGTTGGATCATGAAGAGGTTGTGATGTAAACCCTTACCTTGTACTTTTCCTTGGATGGGGTAGGTTAACCTCCTGTATAATGTCGAAATCATTGTCATTAAATTATACAAGAATCATATACATTCATATGATATCATATATGATCTTTTAACATTGTTTTGTTAACAATATCTTAGATTTATCGTTGTTTCGGGTGTTAACTTACTCATTTTCATTTATATGTTTTGTTACGTAAGTCGTGTTTTTCATGGATAGGTTGTATCTTATTCATATCCTGAATTATATCATGTCTTTAAACATTATTTTTAAATCATCAAATGACAATTATACTTGAATGGATACAATAGAGAGTGAATCTCATCGCGTTTGTGGAGATGGTAGTCCGTATGTACGCACGAGCGACAATATCAGTATTTTGATATTAAAATAATATATAATTGGATAGTATATAATATATACCGAATAATTATCATGTTATATTTATTATTTACATGAATTACATATCATTTATATACCCATCTAAATAATAATATATTGAATAACAATTACACCACGACGTGGAGACGGTAAGTCGTACGTACGCATGTATAGTGACATGTCATTCAAATGATAGGTAGAATTCTGAATATGGTTGTTCCATATTAATAATAACATCAAAGTATATAGAAGATACTGGAGTTTAAATTTTAGAATTGAAATAATAAACACAGAGGGAGTGGAAGAAGAAACAAACTTGAAAGAGGGTGATGAAAACGTTACCTCTTCTTCGGGTTCTTCCTTTTGATTTGATCAAAAGGACTGTTTAGGATGGCTTTATGACTAAAGTAAAGCATCTAGGATTAAGGGAGAGAAGTTGGGAGAGTATTTGGGCAGATATTGGCCGATCCAAAAGGATTGAATGTGTGAATAAGGTGGTAGAAGTGGGGGCCATTTATAAGAGGAGAGGAGGTGCTCTTTTGGAAAGAATGAAATGTTACATTATTATACAATGCTTTTCGGATTCTAATGGTCCCACACATATATCATTCGTGGATAAGGTGATAAAGGTTCGAAATCCACCCATCCAATAGTCTTTGGACAAGTGTAAGATTTGAATTTTACATTATCATTTCATTTTTTTAAAATCGTTAAATAATGAGGTCATCACTGCATCATAATGATGTCATAAATAATTTAAATTATTTAATGCCTAAAAATTATAAAAAAAACTACTATGATGTAGGAAATCTTTTGAGCTTTCCAATTACTATTTATAGTCAAAAATATGACTTGTATAACCCCATGTAAAAATTGTTTTAGTAAAACATTTCATGTTTGTGTCATTTTTTTACTTTAACATTAAATAAAAGGTATTTATGTCATTTTCCAACTAAAGTGGCTCCATGGGGTCCCCAATTTGACCCATGGATTTTCTTGGTCGGAAATTACTCATCCAATAGGGGTAGGACAAGTGTAAGGGTATTTTCATATTTTTATAAAATCATTTTTACCTTAAATTTCACTAATTACCTTTAATTGTGATTAATTAAAGTTACTATTCAACAAAAAATTATTTTAATCCAATTGAACCACATTTTACATCCCAATGAAAACCATTTATGTCAAATTTTTGAAATTCAAAACACAGAAGTGGTAATATTTCATTTAAACGAAAAATCGGTTATTTAACTACCACTTAGTGGTTTCACTATTCATCAAAAATTGATGTTTTTTTGAACAATGCCAAAATTTCACTCTATGCTATAATTGATATTCCGAATACAAAAATGATGTATATTTTACAAAATTCCAAACATATAAGTTGCATTAATTAATTTTATAATTAATTCCCGCTGTCACAACAAATAGAGTGTTTTTAAGAAACATTATATATCAAAAGATTGACAATTGTTTATGTCCAATTTCAAAGTGAAATTAATTCTAATGACCACCATTGGATAAAATGGTAAAAATATATACTAATTATACTATAAAACCACTAAATAGTACAATTTATCACTATAAATTATTTTGATTAAAAAAGTTGTTTTTAAGTATTTTTCACTATTCCTAAAAAATTAGAAGTTCTCATAAAAACACTAAAAATTAAACATAGGCTAATTTCGATATTCTGAATCCAAAAATGAATCCATTTTGATAAATAAAATTTATAAAATTTCAAAAAAAAAGTTATTACTATTCACAACGGCTAGTTTAATTAGTTGTGGGGTGTGTTAGAGCTCAAGGTTGCGTACAACACACGCTATTGCATTATTCGATGGGAAACGTACCGTGGAAGCTTGGGGTGTTACATGATGAGAGAGAAAATGGTATCTCTTTACATGGATAAATAATTTATTGATATAAGGATATATAAGAACATATCCCAATATAAGAAGATGTATATTAAAAGGCATAACAAAAAGAAGTCTTTTAAAAAGAGGAGGGTGAAAGGTTCCCTTACCGACTTGGGTAACTTTCAAAATGTACACCCCAGGAAAGAAGGACTATACATCATTGTTGTAAATAGACAAAAGATAATTTATATTTCACATATTTTAGAATAATGGGCCGTACATACACCACTCAATTGAAATAGTGGCAAATGTAGCATAAATCTCACGGGAATAAAAGTGAGAGGAAAAATCCCTTATGAAAACTTGGCAGCCTAACAACCCCACTTAAAACTTACAAAAAATGGATTGATGAAATAAAACAGGGTCTCTAATAATATGAACATAAAATTTATATTAATAATCATATAAAATAACATCCCCCAACATAATAAATAGGAGCATAAAAGAAATGACTTAAAAGAGAGTACTTAAAAAGAAAGAGAGAGGTCGGATGCCTTACCTCAAGTCCGACATGTCTCATTCGTTTATTTATATTCCTGAATAATAAACTTTTTTAAATATATAATTTCTTAATTAAATCCTTTAATTTTTAGTATTCAATTCATATAACATATTATAATGTGATAATAATCAGTTAATTATGTGAGTTCATATCAGATTTTGTTTGTCGATGTTTGGTACATGAGTCAAAAATGAACTTGTTTGAAAAGAATTGTCCATTTTGTTATATTTAAATCATATCTAGAATAGTATTAATGATTTAGATATCATATATATCCATTACATATTAATTTTATACTATTCCATAAAATTTTGTGATAAAAAGAAATGAAATGCACCATTCATGGTGACGGTTGTCCATACGTACGCATTAACACTACTTTCATTTCATTGCAATATTAATGGAATTAAAAATAATTGAGAGATATATATATTATAATTACAGTATAATATATATGTTATATAGGTCAAATATGTTCATTAATTTCATTCATTATACATTCCATGTATTGCATGAACGAGTCAAATCACTTGAGGTGGCGGTAGTCCGCACTTCCTCAAAAGAAATTATCGCATTTTCACAACATGAAAAGCATAAAAATAGGTTTTAAATTTTAAATACATAAGAATAGATAGGAATTAAATATAATATATATCATAAATAAATATAGTTCAATCATAATGGCCACCATGAGAGGTGGTAGGAGAAGATAGAACAATCATCAATTCATGAGGCAAAAATTCGCCATCCACAGAAACAGTTTGTTCTTTAACCATTAGATGGAAGTGTGTGTAAGTGTATCTCGAATCCTTATTATAAAAAAATCCCAGTATATTTATGATACTGGTTTTGTTACAGAATAAATGAATAAAAATAGTTTAGGGGGTTGAAGAAGCAAAATAAAACAAAAGAACATAATAGAAGTCATTACCTTTAAATTGGGTAACTCACATTGGTTTGAACCATAAGGGTTTCCTGAAGAACTTTCTGCCTAAGTTGAGGCTTTAATGATGAATATAAGGATGTGGAGAGATGAAATGGGTAGGGTTTTGCCAAGCCAAAGGCTTGAGAGGTGAGGGTTAGGAGGTAGAGGTGGGGACTTTTATAAGAGGGAGGAGGGGAACTCATGGAAAGTCAAGAAATGTTACTTTATGTTAAAATGAGTTTCGGATTTTAAATGCCCCAAATTGATATATTTCTAGTATATGGTGATAAGGTTTCGAAATATAATCATCCAATTGGTTTTTTACAATTGTAAATCTTAGTGGTTACATTATCTTTTCATTTTATTTTAATCGTTCATTAATGAGGTAATCGCTGCAACATTTTGGTGTCATAAATAAATTAATTTATTTAATGTCTAAAAATTATAAAAAAAATACTATGATGTATTAAATATTTTCAGATTTTCAATGAATATTTATAGTCTAATAGATCATTTACACAGACAAAACTATAATTGTTTTACTTGGGTGATACATACTTTTGTTATGTTTTTCTTTCTTTAAAAATAAAATGATAAAGTGTCACTATCACACATAATTGATTCCATGGGGTCCCAATGATTGGCATAAATCATCCCATGGTCGTCCATGACACAAAAAGTATCATTATGAAACATGTTGTGGTCATTTGAAATTATTATGATACTATTTTATTATCCTTAACTACTCAATTACTAAATAATCACGATAATTAAAGATAATTTACATAGTTACTATTCATAATGTCCAAAAAACAAAATAGTCATAATTATATAATTTGGACCTTCTGATTCCAAATATGGAATTCATTTTACCAAATTAAAAACATAGAAATTTCAATAATTAATTTAAAAATAATTTCTGTTGCCAAAAAAATAGCGGGTTTTTTTGAAGCAGTATCTATAAAAAGTTTGTCACCTGTTTATGTCCAGTTTCAAATTGAAATTAATTATAATGACCACCATTGAATTGAATGGTAAAAATATATTCTAATTAAACATTAAAACCAATTAAACAGATAATCTAACCATAAATTTAAATTAGATTAAAAAGTAGTTTTGACGTAAAATGCAGTATTTTTCACTATTCATTTAAAAAAAGAAAATTGTCGGAAAAATACCAAATATTTAACCAAAGTAAATTTCAATGTACCAATAATAAATAATAAGATTATTTTTACAAATAGAGCTTATAAAATTTTCAAAAGTATGATTTAAAAAATGTTCTCCATCAAAAGGTGGTAAAATAATCTTTTACAAAAATTAGAGTATTTATTATTAAAATTGGATTCATTTAGATTTTAAGCCTCTAACATTTATTTGATAAATGTAAAAATATTTAACAAACATATTTAATCATTTTTAGTCATTTTTGTTCATTCCTTCCATTAAAACGGCTAGGCATTAACTATTATAATATTATTATATTATTAGTGCGCAACGTAAGATTTCAAAGAAACTTGTTGTCATATATTGGGCGCGCCATCTATTGTAGCATTCCATTTAAAGTAATATTATCATTTTATTCACAAATATTGATAAACATTATAATTTAATATTACTTATTTACCTGGTATGTTACACTAATACTACCTTGAAGGACACACCACCTTCCCAAGTAAAATTCCTTTTTTTAATGGTATTGATTTTCCCTATCTCCCATGAGTGGATAATGTTTACCCATATTCACATATTGGATTAAGAATGTTGATATTTTTTCCATCAATATCCAATGAAATATAAATACTTACCCAAAATATTTGATGGAGATAAAAGTACCATCCATAAAATAATGAAAAATAGAAATAAATATTCCATAATAATAATAAAAATTCATCACATGAGAATACATTAAAAGAAATGGGTTTCATAAACATCAGTCCATCATAACATCACATGTTGAAAAGAAATGGTTTTCGAAAATATCATCCCATCATTAACATAATACAACCATATAAAAAAAATTATGTAATACATGAATAATAGTCAAGAAAATTATAAATATTAGAAGAAAAGCTAATGGTAGATGGTTAATAATTTTTAGAAATCACTTTAAAAAAAATTCTTGATAAAAATGTCCTCTACCCTTTAAAAACACATTTTCATAAAATTTCATGAAATTATAAATTCCTAAATATCCATTGGTAATATACATGGATGATTGTAAGACAATCATTTCGGTAGTAAGGATCCATGAAATCGGAAAATTATTTCCATTCCATATATGTTAGAAAAATATTGCATTCATACTTTTTCTAGAAATTTCTCATAGTACCTCTTTTGAAATTAAAAAAATACTCCTTTCCATCCAATATGTTAAAAAATCACACAAGGGAAAAAATGAAATTATACAATTGTATAATAATTGTAAAAATATTTTTGAAAAAATATTTTTTGAATCATATTATTTAATATTTATATTTCCTAGTAGATACATATGTATAAATAATCCTGAAAAATAATGAGATTGGGAAATTAACCCTTACAATTTTATAATTAGTAGAATGATATTCCCAATAAAATAAATAAAATTATACGAAGATAAAGATTCCAAAATATTAAAAATAGTTAGATAAATTCAGGTTATGTATATATAATTAAAAAAACAATTACTGTATAAGGCGTGTGTCCCATGGAAATAAAACGGACACAAAAATCCATTACCTTGTGTATTTAATCATTTAATACTCATAAAAACATTATATAGAAAAAATATAATATTATTTTAAATCATTTAAAAAACCATATACATATATATAATACTATATATGATTTTATTTTGAATTTACATAACCCATTTAATAACAATTCCATGTTAATGTTACACTTTGTGTAATATCAACATTGTTTATAACATGTGTATTGTTTTTTTATAATCATGTTACACATACATATATCATGGTTAAATTATATCCAGAATAATAACCATTATAACCTTATCATGTATATTCATTATATGTTTTTTATAAAAATATACATAATATGTAATTAGAAAATTAAATACAACATTCATGGAGACTGTAGGTTGTACATATGCAATAACATTATTTGCATTTTCTTGTCATATTGGATGAAATAAAGAAAATAATATATATATATATATATATAATCATACTAATATAAATATAATTTTATATATATCATATAATTTTACTGAAACAATCCATCACACATTCCATGTATTTTGTGAATTAATCACAATTATTTGAGTATGCAGTACTCCACACATCCACAAATGAAGTTATAGTATTTGAGAAAATTGGAATAATTAAGGTATTACTATTATAACATTTCCAGAAGCATATATAAATCATAAATCTCATAAATAGAATATAAATATATAACATTCATCATTATTCTCATCCAAGAATAGTGGCAATGGAAGAACAAATAGCATGGGTACACAAGAAAAAATGGGCCATACACATGAACGATGATTTCATAACCCGTATTAATATAATATTAATTGAGTGTAGGTCAAAAATATAATATAATAATATCTCAATAAAAAAAATAAAGGAATAAAATGAATATTCATTTTTTTCACAGGATCCATTCCTTTGTTAAATATTAAAACAATAATAAATTTAACACATCTAGTTAAACAAACATTACACTATCTAGAAAATTACAAAAATATTCCTTTAAAACCCTATTATTAGTATCAAAATATAGTTTAAATTGTAATTAAAAAACAACTCATTAAAAAAATATTCTTGAATAAATATTAATGTTTATAGATATGGAATTGGAATTTTTCATGATTAATAAGTAAAAGATGTCTTTTGTGTCCTTAAAAATGTAATTAAGATCAATATAAGTGAAAATGTTTGTAAAAAATAGAAATCATGTAAAAATTAAAAATAAATAAACTTTAACAATAAAAAAGTATAAAATTTAACTATGATAAAATATAATTTCAAATAATGGAACCCTGAACAAAATCAATCATAAAAAAAAAATTGGGATTTAAACTTTATATCATTACCACTTTGGTTTCATTTGAAATAAATCAAATTAAAATTAATAATATGATATTAATCTATAAATACTATTAGTTACATTAATTAAAATGTTAAAATTATTTCACAGGGGAGTTTATAGTCCATACAAAAAAATCTTGGTTGCCGACATGTAATATGTCTAGAAAAAATTGATTGAAAAAAATATAATAGACAATGATCATAATATTTGAATACAAATTTAATCCATGAAGTGTGTTTGTGCACAAATATAAATATATATTAAATAACTATAAATAAATCATTAAAAACTTTGTCATTCATTTACACATAATCATGGAATAAAACTTTTATTGATATTATGTTATTACAAAATAAAAGGTTTTTTTTTATGATACCCATTACCTCGAATGCCATCATATTATTTATATACCTGATGATTTTTATAATAAAAATATATTAACTATTTAATTTTTTATCAACCTTCCACAGTCGTATTTTATAATCATAAAACAATTTATTTCTTTAATTTCAAAAACATGTTTAATTACATTATTGTGTAATTAAACGTCTAGTGTTCAATAAAAATTGATTCATTGTCGTAAAAAGACATTTTTAGGTCAACCATGGTCAATGGGTTTATTATTCCATAATCTATAGAATAAAAATTATAAAAAATTATCATGTTTATATTTAAAATACTATTTTATATCCATTTTTTAAAAATGCCCATGAAAATTAATTACATCAGCTTGTGAGGTCGTAGTCAACAGGCGCACGTGCAAGATGTTTTCTTCATTTTCTTGTGTGTAACAAATTATATTTGTAGAATAATTATCAAGTAATAAATACGATATGTCTTCATTAAATCCATCACCATGAAAATAAATGATATTTTCATTTGATGACTAATGTAGATCACTAGATAGAGATAGTAGTATATACTTACACACATGAAATTTTTCCATATTTAATGAATAGAATATTATAAAGAATGATGATATATTAGATTTCAAAAATAAAAAATATGTAATGTATTTCATATATTACAATTTAATACATTATAAATATCATTTATTAATTGAGATGATGAAAAATATATATGTGTTTTTGTAGAAGTATTATAGTTGAATGCATAAACATTATTTGATAACCAATTTATAGAAACATATATGAATATGGATATAGAATTAACATATAAATATCTAATTAGTTATATAAAACTTATGTTATTATATTCGAATAGTTTTGATATAATTTCAGTAGGTAGAGTTAAATGTAAAATGAACATTCTCGATTCAACAGAATACATCCTCATTGAATAAGATATTTTTGATATATAATTAAGTACCCAATGGATGGTAGTTTTTTAAGACCATCCCCTATAGAATGTTTCTATTGAATTTCAAAATAGTTTTCTATAGTGTTCATTTTTTCTAGGTTCCCCATAAATGGTGAGTGAGGTAGTAGGAGGGGTCCCTTTCTTTAGTTTGGTGGGGAATCCTATGAAATATATTATGTGTTAAAATTATATAAATTAATATTAATCTAAAAGTGGTAAGAAATTATTTATTATGAATATTTTATGATTTGGAGATGATATTGTCCCACATATTAAAATGTATTCGAATGTTTTTCTTCCTTGATATATGAGTTTTCAACCCCCCCCCCCATAATAACAATTTTGAATTGTAGCATGACATCAATTTTTTGTAACCATTATGGATCATGGATGAAACTATAAAATGGAATGTTAACCATATGTGTTAATTGGTTGATAATATATACAAAATATCGTTCATGAGGTAAGATATAATATTTTATAAATTTTAAATTGTTTATTAATCTTTAATATTGTATAAAATCCATTAATGTCATTTTCGAGATAACTCACATAATTTGAATTTAATGAATATCATGAAAAATGTATATATTTTGAATATAAATTTTTTAAAACATATATAATACATTATATTTACATTAATAATGTATGGAACTCCATAACTCGACAAAAAAATATTACATTTTTTGTTTTGAAAATAATTTTCATTCTTTTTCTATTTCTTCTAGTTTTATTGTGTCAGTATTTCATAAGAATAATATAAAATTATTTCATTATTAAAAACAAAAAAATTATAAAATTTAAAAAAGTTATTTACATTGATAATAATTTTTTCTGACCATTAATGACTTTTTTTAGGATTTTACCATAACATTAGAGGAATTAAAACCTTGAATGCGACATTTCAGAGTTATTCATTATATAAAATGATAAAAATGTTTTTATTGATGAAAAAAGAGAACATAAATATCATATTATATAATATTATGAGGATTTGAAAAATTATGCTCATGGAATTAAATATAATACATTTTATGGATTATTTTAAATCATTATTCTATTGTTTTTTTATTGATTTAGCAATATTTCATAACCATGTTGACATAATTGTTTCCAATGATACCTTCATTTTGAAAAAAAATTCATAAAATTTACAAACAAAATAAAATTTCATATACAAGAATAGGTACCCATTTTATCAAAATAAATTCTTATAGGATGATGAAATTACATTCAAAATAGACATGTACATTTAGATAAAACATTGGGTTCTATATAAATGATAATATATGTTAAATTTTTTTATACCAAAATTAAGAATAATGAAAAAAAAATGAAAATATTATCATTATTTATAAAAAAATTAATTAATTAGTTTTTAATAAAAATTTATGAAAATGGACTGTGAAAAATATTAGAAATGAAAAAGATATAATTAAATAAAATGTGAATTTCATCACTATTCATAGAAACAATATTCTGGTTAGAAAAATATTAGTATTTTAAAATATGGAAATTATAATATGATTATATTATAAGAGAAAAGATTTTTATAAAATAAAATATCAATATTACGAAAAAATTCATTATAATATTTTCTCACATAATCCTTAAATTTGTTTTTTTTAAGAATTTGTATTTTTAAAGAATAATTGGCTTCAATAATAATTGAGTACTTATTTAATATGAATCAAACAAAAAAATATACTTAATATAACTATTATAAATATATTTTATGATGAAACTAATCATATTTATTTATTTTAATTCAATTAATATATTATATCGATCAAATATAGAATAATATTATTTGATGGTTCATGTAAGCTCTGTGATGTGTGTCATATGCACTATACAATATACACTTCATATGAAATAAAAAGGTATTAAATATATTTATTGAATATTAATCATTTTTCACATATATGTTCTTATGAAGATGTACCTTTATGGTTAAAGGGATCAGGACATGTGCTACATGATGTCTGTCTCAAATGACGAAAACCATGTGTTGAGCAAGTAATCTGATGGAAGGGTATCCATTCCCTGTTTTTTGTTTTATAAATGATAGAATAATTCATATGTATCTAATAATTGATATATACATGGATCATGGTGAATCCTAATGCCTTGAACCACCCTATAGGATGAGGTGTTTGAGGAACCATACCTTGAAAATGAAGGCAATAGTTGGTATATGATATTCATACTGACATTAAATAAATCATATATGTTGACATAGATTAATAGACTTGAGTTGGATGGTTTTAGGATATAAAACACTGAGTGGGATGTCTACTTAATATTTTCATGTGATTTTATATCCTATATTAATGGATAAGGTAGTGGTTGAAATAATTGCTTTAATATGTGTTCAATTTTTTTAGAATGGTAATCCTTGTGTCCAAATTAATTGGTTGAGGTCTTTATATTGATCCTTTTATTGAGTTATAATGTAGTGGATTAGATTCATATATTGGACTATATGGCATGATATTTTACATTCAATACTTTATTTTTTGTGAATTGTTTTCAATGACATGGTCGTAGGACCCTACCTCGATTCACTGGATTATGTTCTGGAAATCTGAGCCCATATCTAGAATCATCATGTAGGGTTTTGGTTTTATGATATGAGATATATTGATTCTAAAAATGGATGAATAAGATTTTTTTGGGAGTCATAATATCCAGGTTAGAACAACATTACATAACTTGTGTGTGACTGGTAGCAACATAAGGAAGATTTATAGTATATGAATAACCTAGTATGGTTAGCTTTCATGATGGCCTTGTTAACACAAGATGAGCTAAAAAAATTTCCATATATTTTTATTTATATTCCTCATTAATTAATTTCTATGATGGAATATATTAGGTGTGATATGTGATACCATATGATGATTTATTTCGTGAACATTTATTTATAACTCTTTTGCTTTTGAAAACCCAAAGTTATTTTTATAGTCATGAGAACAAGTTCTGTAGTTGATTTGGGTGACATTTCTCAGTATAGGATTAGATTTCACTAAGAGGTTGGGCTTGAGGATTTATTTAGACCATCTTGTTTATTTTACTTCATTTTTTGGTTTTATATATTAGATTATCCAAATGTGTTATCATTTTATATATAAAATCATTATTCTACATGGTACATTTTTCTGTTATATGTAGGTGGTTGTTGATTACACATATTCTAATTATTATTTTTTGAAGTTTTGGTGTTTTTATATTTTCATATAAATTCCATATCATAATATTCAAAATGTAATATTTTTTCCTTCTAAACAAGTATAAATATCTATTATTTTAGGAGGGACACATGAGGTTGTGTGGAACCTTTTATTGGAAAATAAGTGATTGGTCATAGGTCATATTGTTGGAAAATGAAATCTTGTAATATTTTTATTTTATTAATATTTATTTTATCAGGGATAGGTTATATAGAAATTTCAAATTCTTTTTAGGTGCCTCAAACTTAAGATTAGTTAACACCTTTCTGATGGTAAGTCCATGTTACAATTTTTACACGATTTGCATTCACTGAATTCGCTATTTTTGTTAGACATGTTTATTATAATATGATTCTTTTATAAGTGGTCATTATTGATGGTATCTATTTATAGCTTATAGTTTCAATGGATCTTTGTATGCTCATCAGTCATGGAATAATGGATTTAATATACATATGTACAATTATGTGAGATTTTTTTATTGTATTCTTAATTTTATATTTTTAATATAAATATAATCTTTTATGATTCATTCCCATTTTAAATGTTGGTGGAATTATAAAAAGATATATTATTGCATTATTTATTTAATTATTGGACATGTAAAACTAATAAGAGGACAATATATGAAAATAGATTCAAATTCCCTCAATAGAAGGTGTGTATGTTAGACCTTAGGGGGATAGTGGAGATATCCAGTGACATAGTGGTATTTTAGTGAAGACAAGGTTTGATTTAGAGAAGATCAACGAATATAAAAGGGATGACATGAGGATGTGGATACATTTATAATGGTTGTGTAATGGAATGTGAAATGGATTTGTACTTTAGGAAGGAGAAAACACTAATTTATTTTCATATCACATTTAAGTGATTGATAAATTTCACTTGGATTTATTGACATAAAGATTTGGGATTCACCTTGAGGTGGGGTTGTTGAAATATAGGTAAAAGATTCATCTCACTAAATGATTCATGGCTGGTAGGTGATGAAGTTGTTAGACATGGTAACTATGAGATGACTAAGTCCTATTAGGAATGAATTATCAATGATACAGTTTTAAAGATGATATTGAAAATTGAGAGGAGCACAGTCAGTGAGGTAGGTGTCTGAGAGTTAGTTTGATGAGATTTAAACCATTAGATCTTCAGTCATATTTTTATACTAAATATAATAAAAACATACACCTTAATGATTTGGATAACTTTGTGGTGATACTGGTATAGGTTATATGGGCGTTTTTATAGGATTACTCGGCCTTTGGTTGTGGAAAGTGAGGGTTGAAGTGAAATTTTAGTAAAATTTACAATTCATTTTGGAATTTATATGCTAGGAATGTGTGGTGTTGTTAGGATTACATATCAATGAATAAATTTTTTCTAGTTTTGAATCTTATAGATTCATTTAGATTATTATGGGAATGTTTTCTTGAATATCCACCTATAATAGGAGGTGTTGAGACTATAATGGAGAGTTACATCTTAGATGTATCAAAGTGATGTTGTATGATAAATATGATCCTGGCCCATAGTAGGTTGTTCTAGAATAGGTAATCATGTATGGCGAAGAGTGACATGAATGTTACATTATAATAACATTGGAGTTACATTTGAGGAGTGGTGAATGGGAATACATATATTGGGGAATAAACTATTAGTAATTAGAGTATGTGAACATCAGTGTATGTGTATTTAAAAAAAATATTATCATGATTTTAATGATGAGTTGGTAAACTTTAGTGTTTGATGTTTTGTATTAGGTCTCATGTATGAGTGGGATTTTCATATATAATCATAGATTTTTGTAATAGATAAAGTGTGGTATATAGGAGCTAATTGGATATCATAGAGTAAGGGGATACGAATCTTGAGCATGTATATTTATCTTTGGGATAATCTACTGATTCCCTAGACAATAACAAAAAAAATCACGATAAAATAATTTATTGGTTTTTTGGGAGTAAATAATTGTTTTAGGGTTGCACTATTCAAAGGGAATTATCTCCGCATAGAGATAATCTGTTGAATATTTCTAGTTCAAATAGTATTTATGTTATTAATATTAAATCTACTTCAATCCTACCTTTTTTAAATTCTATAAATCACTCCAATAGAATATTTATAAAGATGGGATACATTTCTCATTTTTCGTCCAATCATTATGATATGGATGAGGTGATGTAGATCTATAATTTTTTTAAATTTCTCACGTTTTAACACTAAATAGAAAAATAATGTGCAAATTCACTGATCATATTTATTTCATTTCCTTGATTGGGTATTTGGTGACTAGGGGATGACTACCATCAGTAGTGGCTACATTTACATTATATTTCTTTCTGATGAGAATAAGAGGCTTTCTTGGAGCATTGGATCCATTTCATTTATACATGTGTTACTAAAAATTCAAGAGTGGGACAATAATTTTAACCCTTTCAATGTGAGAAACACTCATAGGTAGGTAAGTATTTGTATTTTCAAATTGAATTGGCAATTTTGGAAACCATGAAATATATGGGACATTTTTTCAGTAATAGGTATTCTGATAAAAATCTACAAGGATAGTGATAATCCTATAATTGGAATCATTTCATGAGTTCTTCTGGATATCAATGTGTATGAAACTCTAGTTGAGAATTTTTTCTAACTATGAGGGTTGATAGTTCCCAATTTGATATTTTTTATATATGAATGAAAAAATTATGTAATAAATGTAATGTATTTGGCAATATTATTTCAGAATGAAACATGGAGATTGTATTTGCAAAATGATGAGTAATGGGACATAATGATCAATCTTTAAAAAATTATTTTAAAATGAATGGGAAAAGATCATTTACCACCCCCAACTCCAATGATGGGTTGTGACTTTGTTTAGTAGAAATAATATATTTTTAGCTTACTAGAATTGATCCTGATATTGATTTTATAGTTGGTTTTATTGAATTTGAAAAGGATTTGAAGGATTTTAATTTTCACTATGATTACACCAATACATTATTTTGTGACCATCATGTGATTGGTTTTAGAGATATGGATGATTTCCGTGATCATAAAAATTCTATTTATGAGGATAGGATTGATAAATGTTTGGGGCGATGTGAAACTAAAAATGATTCTCTATTAAACATGTCTCTTGATGTGCCTATGTTACAAAAGTAGTATCCAAATGGACTACCTTTTTAGGGAGTTCCTCTTTTTGTTATGGTTAAATGTCCCTCATTGTTTTTGGTGACCTCAATCCTTAATATTGTCTCATATTAAACAAATTATATGGATATCAATGACTTTATCATCTTAGAAGATCAACAAGATTCCACTCAAATTGTTATTCATTTAGATGGGATAAATGTTCCTGAATCAATGAAAATTGTAGGTAACCAAGTGGATTCACCTCTCAGTCTATTTTATTTTCATCCTTGGAATGATAACCTAAATATTGATGATGTTGTGGAATAATTAAATCATGGTAAGCAGTTTTTTGAATCTAAAAAAATTAAAAGAGGCGCAGGAAATTTTTTGTGTGACGTCATATCAATAGTGATCATGATGACAACACACATACAGATGAAAATGATTCTGGTCCTTTTTCTAGGAATCCCATAATCATTATGATGTAATATTACCATTAAAATTTACAACTAATGTTCCATGGTCTGGGTATATGTCTGTACATAACTATAATGATGAGAATTTTTATTAAGTCCCCTACCAAATCTACTAAGAGAAGGAGTGACGATGATTCATCTGCTAAAATCGATCATTCCCCCAGTCAGTTGACTCCATTATGTAGTAAATTGTTGGATGATGTAATGTATACCACTATTCTTAATGAATAGTCCCTTGAACCCCCCCATTCCAAATATTGGGGATTTATCTGATAGAAATTAAAATAATAAAGAAAAACGAAATGTAAAGATTCCTTATAAGAAACTGTCTAAGGAATAGGTCCCCCAAACCCGAGTGAATCATAATTTTATAAATGAATATCCTTTTATGGAATAATTACCATCATGGCATCTATCCTATAACAATACCCCAAAAAAATATATTGTGTATTATTATCCTTTTCTATTTGGTCGTGAAGATCCAAAAATGTTATTTGAAAAAGAGAATGCCAATTAGTGGGACTATTTATGTTATTCCAAAATATCACAAAACTAAAATGAGGGAAAATCTTAACATATTTGTGGTTTAAATAATTATAGCTTCTTTAATAAATCATATTTCAAGAAAAATTATCATTTATCTCTTGTCCTCAAAATTTTGGGAAGTTTGTGCTCCCTAACCTTTGTTTATTCTTAAAACACTTACATCAACATGATATATCACTAGGATGAACTCGAATTTATGACTGTTCAATGGAATGCATGATGGATTATCCTATATGTCATTAATGTCATGTTAAGACCTGAAGAAAAAAATCAGATAATTTCAATAGGACGGGAGAAAACAATTTATCTTCTGGTATTGATTGTTTTATCTTGGATGAAGACCCTATTGTGGGTGGTTCGTATGCTTGGTTCATATAATCACTTAATGTAAAGTAGGATATTAAATTTTAGATGTATTTTTTTAGATTTCTAACATGATTGATGCTATGATTGTCTCAGAATTCACCTTCCCTAAATGTCATTATGACCTGAAACCAATTTTAGTGGACGTCTGCAATATCAAATTAAGGTGAGCTCCCCTTCCATTTAAATTTTATACTATATGGTATGTCATGACTAGATTAACAAAAGTCATCATCAAGGTATGGGACTTGGAGTGTCTTATTATTCCTCTATAAATTTAGTCTAGAATGTTGAAATATTTCATCAAAAATATTCATGAGTGGAGAATGGTTTCTATCTCTAATATTACCAATGATATAAAAGAGGCTGAGAAGCATCTGTTGCTTTGTTAAAATAGAAATTAGAGTCAACATGTCCCATCAAATATGATATCATTGCCCTCTCTAATCTAGTTGGATTTCATGCTATTAAGGACAAGTTGGATAAGAATTAATATAAGATATGTTGCCTGAATGAGGATTCTAGGAACACTCTATTCTTTCATATTAATAATTGAGAAAATAAAGTGATAATATGAGTTACAAATTTTGATATTTATGGATAATTATACAACACACAAAATTATATATCTTGTTTTGATGTCAACTACATTTCAAAATTGTACTTTGAGAAATGAGAAGAATATGCTCATATGTTTATGGACAATATTTCCATCATCATTGATGATGCCCAAGATAAGAAGCTAATTTAACCCCCTAAAAAAATGTATCAAAGATTTACAACATTCCTTGAATATTGATATTTTGGAGGGACCAAATGTATTTACCAAATAATTTGTTATGTTCTATTTGGATATTGGGAATTATGATGTCGTAAATGGTGTGATAAATTTATTTAATCATTCTCATATTCCATATAGTGTTGATGAAAATGTTATTTCTATAATTCAAAAAAAGAAGAAAATGTGGTAAACACTAAGGGCTTTAGACATGTTGCCTTTATAAATACAATTCAAAAAATTTTAACCAAAATAATCTCATAAAGACCTAAAAATATTATAAAATCCATTTTAGAACAAAATTAAATTGAATTCATAACATGATTGGGAATCCAAAAATATATTTTCCCCACCACATAGTGCATAAACATCAGAAAAAATAGTGTTATTGATGGAATTGTTTTCCTCCACCATGACTTCCACAAATCCTTTGACACTATCAAAAGGAAATGTATTTTTGAAATGCATAGATAATATGGTATATACAAAACAATAATTAATCATGTGCGCACTATCCTCTAAAGTGGTAGGCTTTCAATTCATGTGAATAGATCACCAATAGTATTTTTAAAATCCTCCATAAGAGTAAGCAAGGGGACCCTCAATTTAGTTTTCACTTTTTCGTGGTGGTGGACAACCTGAGTGTTTGCATTAATGTGTTTTTTGAAGATGTACTTTATAAGGAAGTTAATGTAAGAAGGATTTTTTTAACCCACCACATCTTTTTTATGAGGATGAAATTCTTCTTTATGAGTAATAGAATATGAAAAAAAATCTTTTATATCAATGAAAAAATCAACATTATGAATATGAATCTGGATATCCTATTAGATAGGATATGTCCATTTTTCATTTATAATTTTTTTGACCTCTATTAAGGATAATAATATTTTCAACGACCTTGTATTGAAACAAATAAACCTATATATTAAATATCATGGTCCACATCACTTTTAGGGTAACAACATGAGATGTTATCTTTATTTTATTTATTCTAAAATCATTTTCCAACCTACAACCTAGTAGGAAAATACCATTTCTTTTGTCGGGAGAAGTTTTTCATTGAACTCGATGATAGCCATTATGTTTGTATATTCTATTATTGACTATAGATGTCCTCAATTCATTATCCAATAGTTGATATATTTTATCATATATATTATATGGACTAGATCCATCCCTGAATAGAAGATCATTTTATTCAAATTTAAGGAATGTATCAAAAACAATGAGATGGTTGGTTTTGGAACCAAGGATATGAGAATATTTATTAGTTATTTACAGAAAAAATTTAATTGGAGACTTATTACTTCTAATGAAGTCTCTCTGGAATTTCATTCCAATTTGTTCTTATATAAGATCCAAGCTAGCAACCAGATGTACATATCATCTTCAATATAGAAATCCCCTAAACCCTCTTATAATAGATTAAAATTTCTTTAGGTGGTTGGTTTTTTGAATTCCAATATAAATCTATGGATCACAGATTGGTTGTATGAGTCATTCAATGATGAGTTCACTACCCCTTCAAACATGTAGCACCTTTCTATCTTGGATATCCATCACAGTGGCGCATAGTAGAATATCCTACCCTCCCGTATCTAGCACAAAAATCTTGAGTAATGATTATACTGATAAGGATATACTTATCTATACACCTAACATATCTAGGCAAGTCACTTTTTGTTAGATTTATAACCAGGCTCATGCAGGTGGCTCTACTGAACCTTCATGGTTATAGAATTTCTGGAATTTGAATATCATTTCCTCTCATCATCTATTGCTATAAAAATTATGGACGTTTCAGTTTCTTATTCATGGTAATGTGAAGTATACAAAACTCCATATTTCCCCTGTATGATATTTATATTTGAATATTTAGGAGTCCTATGATCATACCATCCTCCCATGAATATTGTGAAGCATTATATCGAAATATTATCACGATATGTTTAGATTCAAAATGAATTTGAAAAATATGATTGATGAAATGATTTCCACTCTATCCTATAATCATTGTATGTAGAATAATGGAATGTGGAACACTATAATTACATCATCAATTCCCAAAAATTTTATATCATGAAATTTTATTTTCTTTGATAATTATCCTCACACTTTAAATGTAGTATTTGATACCACTAGTAGGGAAACCATTCTTGTCTTTAAAATCCAAATAAGATTTATGAAAAATGATGTCACTAACATTGTTGTTTTGAAATATTTTTCTATCACCGATAGGGGAAGGTAACTATTGTTGCATAAATACATCTGGTGGATCTCTTCTATCTCATCATTCTTGAAAGTGAATGTTAATGGGGCATCTTCAAGTACACCATGTTCATCGGGATATGGTAGTGTTTTTCTACCTCATTAAGGCTTTGTTAAATGATTATTCAACCATTTAATCAGTAATGTATTATATATTGATGATAAACTATATGATATGGTCAAATCTATAAAATACGGAATTCACTATGGATGGATATATATTTGTGTGGAATCTGAACCCATTGTTTTTTTTTATTCTTTTAATGACATGATCCAGAAAATTACATTAGAAAATGATTCAGTCGTGTATTGAGTGTATACATTTAAATGATAAAATAAATATAAATTCCACCCATGTCTACAGGGAGTAAAATCATGTTTTGGGCAACCTATCAAAGAAGGAAATTCTTAAGGAATGTTTTGTATGGTCTTGGATATCCGAGTCAATTGTTCTCACTTGGCCTACATTGATATGTGTGGGGTGTTCCACTCCTAGTTATGTAATTTATCTTGTAATGATACACTTTTTTAGTTTTAATAATTTTTTTTAGGAATTGGATTTACATGGATGTGTATCCTTTTTGATATATGGGGATCATCTATCAGTTTAATAAGAGTTGTTATTAATATAATCATATAATACGAAAATTCTCATCAATCATAGTTAAATGATCCTTCTATTTGTATGAGTATAAATGTAGTTGTAATTACCAGAGTGTTTTATGAAAATGGTTTGTTTAATAGTGTCTACCTGTTTTTATTAGTCTTGTGATAGAGTTGATTTAATTTTAGTGTGAGTTTGATAAATTATTTGCCAATGAAAATGTAGAGAGTATAGTGGTTTGTGTTGGTGATATATGACCCCATATTGAAATTTCATCAAGAAATAGATTCATAAATTGGTACTGAATTTATAATGATTTTGTGGTACCACTAATGAAAAAAGAAAGGATTAATTTTTGGTACGATAACACAGGACCAGCTGTATCCATGTGTCATCAAGGAATCCATCTCTAGGAGGGATGATTGATTTTTATGCAAGGAATTATAAATTGAATTGTGTAATTTGCACTAATATTATATATGTAATTTAAAATGTACATTTAAGTTACCTGAATTTTATTTTGGATATCAACATTAAATGAATAGTAGGTATGAGTATAGATATACATGTTGGGCACAATACTCGTGGGGTAAATAAGGTAATGATTATTTAGGGTTTCATTCTATTTTTGTGTGGTAGATTAACATCGCAGGGTTAGATATGTTTATGAGTGTTACCTAAAACTTTGACATATTGTGTGCCTTTAAATATTCATTTCAAAATATCATTCTGTCTTCTAGGTCAAAACATGACTAGTAAGATGTCAAATAATTCTCAAAGTTGATTTTGATTAAGAACCACAAATTTGTGAAGATGAGATGAATTATGGTGGGATGATTTAAATAACATGCTTTACTAAATGTTGTAATATTTAGTTGAAATTTAAATTTCTAGTTTTGCGATAGTGGTTGTTTCATGAATTTGGGTATGGACAAAGATTTATAGGATTTGAAAATCCGAAATTGATTTTTTGGACATTTTTATAGGGAAATGAGATGATTCTAATTCTCAAGTGACCATCAATGTGATGTTGTGGTGTCCTTTTTGAAGATTTTTTTTGTAGAAAGAAAACCAATGCCCTGATAGGTGAAATTTTTTCCATGATGAAACCTAAATGAGTGACTTTAATTAAATTGTAATATGCATCAGGGAAAGGTTTAGTTGTGGGTATTTAATGAAAAAAATTTATATTACATATTGGAATTAAACCCCATCTATGGTAACCACATTGGGATGAACCCCCATCCATAATGTATGAATATATAACATATTACTTATTATATTTTTGAAAAAAATATATTCACTGAGTTAATCATATGTGACATAATAATGTACTTCCATAGTGGTTATCATGAATGGGAGCATAAATATATCATGTAGTGAGAATTAGAGGTCATGCCATTGGATCTTGGAATACTAAAATAAAAGGTACATCACACCTTGTCCAAGATGGGTTAGAATGTGATGGAGGGTATTTATGGGGATGACCCCGCTACAATAAGAATGTTTCATAGTTTCCTAGAATTGGAATTCCATGATGACACGTATCATTAGGTTGTAATGGTATAAATTATAGATTTAATATTTTGACATTGTGACTATGATATTTGGTAATAAAGAATGTTCTCCCATTTGGGGTTTGACCCTCTTAAATTTTAGGTAGTGAGGTATGTTCAGAGGGATATTTCATCCATCTCTATCTGATAATTTCCTTTCTGTAACCATTATTTATTAGATATTTATTTGAGTAAAATCGTTAAAACATTTTTGGTGAAATCGTTATTTTAATGTCTATATTTTCCTTCTCAATCATTTGACAAATTTTTTGAGGACATGGTTTAGGGTTTTTTATGATTCCATTAAATCATGGTGAAATTATACAAATTGTTTCACTCAAATATTGATTTTATGAGGCATATTTAAAGGATGAACACAATGGGTATGGTGGGGTTTCATTAATATTGTGACCCTTAGTGGATTTTTGTATATTTAATCCTATTATTTTATATTAATAGTCAATATAATAATATTATAATTAAATATTTTGGTGTATTTTGTAAATGGAGACTAGGTGACAATATAAGGATACACGATTAATTGATGTGATTTAACAAGGAATATTTAGGAATCCCATGAATGTAAACTCAAATATAATGGTTTCAAGTCCCTATAAAAAACTATATTCTTTTTTACATTCTATTAAATAAATATTATTGTTTAAAAATTAATTTGTAATGGTATAAGGAATGTGAAATCCTAGGTAAATAACATGGTATACTGTTGACGCTCCTTTCGTCACAGAATCTAAATATCAGAAAAGGGGAATATCTGAGCTCAAAGTTATTCAACATTTGAAGAAAACATCAAAAATCGACGAAGGGATGAACAAGGAAAACTTTTCCCATAGGCCGCACAAGTTCCTTTATGGTCGCGGAAGTATACTTGTGCGACGCAACTTGACGTGCAAGTGACTTGCACGACCTAGTTGATAACTGTTCGGTAACTGTCTGTGGTCTTCTGCTGCCTAAAAATAGAACCTGTGGGCCCCCCATTCGAGAGGATATTTTTCCAGAAACTCGGATTGAAGCTCCCGACGCCCAAGTCTCTTCTCAAAGCTTCCGAAACACTTCTAAGGTAATTTCTTACCTAGAACGGAAGATCTAAATAGAGGGAGGAAGGCTTAAGTGTTGAAACTCATCAACACATGCGCCCCTGAGTGGCCATCCCTTAAGGGAACTAGTCACACTTGCGCGCTGCCTTTTTCCTTAAATAGAACTTGCGCGTCCCTTTTTTGGGAGAACCTCAAGTGGATTCTGAAGGCTTTAAGAAAGAGTCGCTCAAGTATTTTAATGCTGGTTAAAAATCGCGCAAGTACCCCACATGTCGCGCAAGTATACGTGCGCGACCAATACTCGCACGCCCATGCAAGACTTGCGCGCCTTTCAAGACTTGTGCGCGCCAACCTTTTTTGGGTGCCCATCTTCCCCATTTTACCCCTCTTAATCCATTTCACCTTTCCTATTAAAGATTTAGTCTTCAAAATACTCTTCAAAGCCATTTATGGCATGATTTCATGATTTGACTTTCTTATCTGAAAGGAATTCGGTGGAATATCTCTCAAAACCTAGTGATTTACATATCTTTATGTCACCAAAGATTGAGAGTTCATTCATTCAACCTCATCCATTAAGATGAGATAATCCTTAACCTGGGTCTCCTTTTTAGGAATAATCCCTAGTTATAAGTCCTTTAATTTGGGCATCCTTCTTAGGAGTAAGCCCCAAGTCCTCTAACTTTGGGCATCCTTCTTAGGAGTAAGCCCTGAGTCCCTTAATTTGGGCATCCTTCCTAGGAGTAAGACCCAATCTCAAATATGGTCATCCTTCTCAAGAGTAAGCCCCAAACCTTAAATCCTTAACCTGGGTCTCCTTTTCAGGAATAAGACTCAGTTATAATATTGGGATTCCTTTTCAGAAGTAACCCCCAAGTCCCCTAACCTGGGCCTCCTTTTCAGGAATAAGTCCCAGTCATAATTATGGGCATCCTCTACAGGAGTAAACCCCAAGTCCCTTAATTTCTCTTAACCAGTCCTAAATTACGTTTGATATGGGATTCCTTCTCAGGAGTAAAACCCAATTATCAATCCTCTCCTAATTTGGGTTTCCTTTTCAGGTTTAAGTCCCAAGTTAGAGTATTCAAATCTCCATAAAGCACATATACCATTATGGACACTGTTCCTAGATTTTCTCCCTAAAAGTAAATCCAAACCTTCATCTATCTGGGCAGTCGTACATACATAAGCCCCAAAAAATTTCTTATAATTGCATCTTTCGTGGAACAATTGCATAATTTTTACCAATACCACTTGTTTCTCACACCGAGCATGACTCAGGTGAGCATAGAGTGTAAAAGTAATTATGACATCCTTCTTTGAGCCATCAATCATAAACGTCATACTCCATTACTCGAACTACGTGGGTTCTGATTCCTTTATCAAAACAAAGGATACGTAGGTAGCCCATTTATGGGTTCGATACCAACATTGAAATAATCTATGTCCTTCTGAATGACGATAAACTTCAAGTTCCCCACTGAGTGGCTTTAAAACCAGCCTGGTCATCATAATGACCAAGAGACTTTTTATAAATGTTTTGAAGGATACCATTGACCAAGAATCTCTAAATAGATACAGATGATTCTCAATTGATAAAGAACCTCAAATACATATAAAGGATTCTCTAAATTTCTTACATATTTAATCATTGATTGTTAAAACTAAAGGAATGCTCATTTTATACTTGGTAATGTAATAAGGATTCCTGAACATAACTTAAATCTATAAATAGAGTCTCGGAGTAGACAATAATTCCCCTCAAAAAGGTGTGATGAGTCCAACCTCCCATCCTCTCGACCGATGCAAATTCCTAAGCCTCCTCAGTCCACAAGCTAATGAGCGCCTACCTTTGGAAAGTAGGTCCAAATGGATGTGGAATCATTGGATGTTTCCAGTTCTACGAATAGACCCACTAGAAACCGATCGGAATGTTTGAATCTCCCGTCCAAGAGGTCATCCCTGAATTCCGTGCGAAACAAAAATGGTGAACCCGACGTGAATCCTTAACCAAGTTAAAGTGATGTTCTTATTATTTGTTAGGCCCCTTGGGCCAACAAAGCAATCATTGACATATGCTCATCCAAAAGTTGCAGTGGCCGGATTCATCTTTATTATGTCTGTTATATGGAATAGGCACTCTTTTCTCAAGATCTTCTGCAAAATGGATTTTCTTAAATTCACCCCTGTGAATACTGCTGCTATGAACACCTCTACTATGAGGTCTGCTGCTGTGAACACCTCTACTGTGAGGTCTGCTGCTGTGAAAACCAATGCTACTACTCCTGCTGGAACGTCGTCCGCTCTGAGGATGACATCACCGACTCAGCATCTTCAACGATGGGTTTCTAATGCACTTGTTAAGGAGTACCGTCACAATGGTACTATCCCAACTCTGGAGGTCGCTTGTCAAGCCCTCCAAGTTAACAAATCTACCTGGTCGTCCGGACAACGGCGGCCAGCGATCAAGAAGTAGGCGGTGCTGACTACCATCTCCAACCGTTTCGGGTCGTTATCCCCGAAACGCAATTTCCATTCACTCCCTTACTCTGAGGAAGTGAATGATCAGGTCCCTCAAGGCCTTAATTCAAAAACACAGGAGTCCTTCCCGAGGGCTCCCATTAACAATCGCCGCCAGACTCGTGCGGTAGTGCGCCCTCAACATGATGAGGGTACCGACTCTAGGAATTCAGCTCATGTTCCTTGAACCCGAGCAGGCAAGATGAACCGCCAGAGACGGAATCCGGTTAACAATGGGCAGGCTATCATCCCTGCCATCTCCGGAGAAGTCTGCCAACCTAACTTGATGGCGAACAATGAGCAGGCATAGACACCTGCCCGTTTTAATTCTGCTGTCCAGTAGACTCGTCTGGTAGCATCAAGCCAATCCCGCCAGGCAATTCCAGTGGAGTACTATAGGCAGTAACATACACCTGCTTATACATCACTAGTTAGTCAGCAGGATCGTCTGACTACATATGATGGATCTCGTCAACCTCGTTTGGCGAAGTGTAATCTGCAGGCACATACACCTGCTAATACTAATCATGCTTGCCAACAATCTCGCTTGGTAGCGCATGGAGAAGTCAGTCAGAAATCCCCGATGAAAAACAGGAGGCAGAATCAACTCTCTGCCTCCACACTTGAGTACTGTCAGGATTCACTGACAGGAAAAGGAGGACAAGAGTAGGCACAAACACCTACTCCAAGCCCGGAATGGACGTATATCCCCGTTCAGGAGGCTGAAGTCACCAAGCATATTTTGTCAATGGTGAAAGAGCAGAAGAAAATTCCTTCTCATATTCTGGATGCTTGCCAGAATATCATAATAGCTTCAGCATCATCTTAGGGACATACACATAAATCTATCCATAACAGTGGAGTGACACATCAACGATTCACTCCGAAACAGACACACACATCTGTTCCAGTCCAAGAGGGTTATGGGGCATACTCCCCCATATCATACGAACATCAAAATCAGGCACATGCACCTGATTTGAGTGTAGATCGTCAGCCTAACCTGACCATATTTCCTGATCAGGCACATACACCTGCTCAGAGTAACCACTTTCATCAACAAGTGGTTTCCAAAGGGAGTAAGAAGGCATCTAAGAAAAAGATCTACCCAGCACAGTCAGGAGGTCAAAGGCCAATCTGCAACAAGTCTTTGCTCGATGATGGAGTTCTTAAAGCCCTCAGACATTTATCTGTCGAAATTCAAGATTCTACTCCCTCAGTTCCCAATAACGGGAACATTAATTCTGAAGGTCTTCAACAGACACTTCCTCATGAAGGCTTGCTTCATAAAAATTTGGTCAATCTTGAAGTTTCTTCTTCAGTTGAGAGCCACAGGAACCCTCTATGTGGTCAGAAGACAAAGGAGCAAGATATCTCATCTTTTGATGTAACCCATTATGGTTGTCCTCCTCATGATGATGAACTTCACTGCAAAAGTCCTCTCCGCAGTTGTGATTCACATTGCCTAGAAAATACTCCAGTGGACAATGTAGTGTCGAGAAAGCCCTCTTATCTTGAGGAACTTCAAAATGCGAAACCAATCATGTCTGATTCTTTATCTCTAACAAGTGAAATACTTTCTCAATCAGAAGATAGCCCACGGTGTTGGTCATTATCTGAACCACCCCTAAGTCATGCATCTTCTAATTTGATCAGTGATATCTCTACCAATCTTGTTAAATCCGATGAAGCAACAAAGAAACAACAAATCTGGTCAGAACAGGTAGAAGAATCTTCATTTAATGATAAAGTAGAAATGGTGAACATGTGGAAACAACTAGAAAAAGGTGATGTACCAGTCATGTTTTGGCCTTTGGCTGACTCCTTGTACGACATTCCAAAGATGTTGACGGATGATGGAATCCGTGATATTCATCTCAACATATGGAAAACTCCTTGTCAATTGAAAAGGAAGGTATTATCTTATGATGAATATGAAAATAATCTTAAGATAATATAAGGGCTACAATTTCAGATTGATTTGGCATCTCTATCAGTCTCTCGGTATCCGAAGGCTGAAAAGAAATAGAGAACCCTTCAACGTTCATGCCTTGGCGCACTAAGAAAATTGCGTCAGTTAATTACCAATGCTCCATCTGATGTTCATATCAGAGGATGGGGTGTTTATGGAGCACTACATTTCACAGTGCTTTCCAGTCAGTATAGCCCGCCGAAAATGGTCTCATGCAATGTTATTGCCCATGGTCGGCCACTGTCAATGGGCTTTGTTCATAATCAAAGGATTGCTCAAGAACAGGCTTCAACTAGTTCCTCTCAAAATCAAGAATATAGAGAACAATTTTTTGAATTGCTCCTACATCAAGCAGGCGAGAATATTGCACAAGCCTCTCGTATGGAGCAAACACGTCATCAAATGACATAAGTTTCGTAAATCATCCAACGGTCTATTGAGACAGGTGATAAAAGTGGATACAGTTTAATGCATCCAGCTAATTTCCGAACTATGATTTGCAAGATCAAAAGAGTTTTTAAGAAGATCTCAGACATATCATGTCAAGAGACACCCCAGCTTGTCAGACTGGGGACTTCTCTAAACCAACCCTCAGAGTCAACAAATGGGATTCGAGGAGTTGAGCGGAAGCAGCAGGAACATCCCCAGTTCTCGAGACTGGGGAATATTTCAAATCATCAATCCCCACTTCAAAGAATGTCGGTCTTTTCTCGATTGGGGAAGAAGCCACATGAGTAATGAAGATCCAAATTATCAGGAGATTCCCTCCAAGTTATATCTTGTTACGAAGTTCTTAAAAGATTGAATCAACAAAATGCAATGTCTCGTCAAAGACATGAAAGAATACAATATCACAGAAATGTTGATAGAAGGGATGTGATGTATTATGCATCAATCAATGTCATCAATGCCATTGTTTCTAATCCACAGGAGGAGACTCACTCAGGGGACTCAAATGAAGAGCGTCCTGCTCATGAAAATGAACGCACCAATACAAATGAAGAAGGTGTATGTACACGAAGTCAAAGGATTACTCAGATCCTAGGTAATCCACTTCCCTCCCTGCAAAATGTATCCAACAAAGGGAAGGGAAAGAATCAGGTTACATATCCTTCCTCTGAAGAAGGTCAATCACTCTCAATAGAGAAAAGTTTTGCACAACAGGAGGATGAAATGAAAGAATTCAGAAGGTTGAATACAGAACTACTTCAGTGTAGTCTTCTTCTTAAGAATGCTGAAGTCTGACAGCCGAATGAATTTGTTGTAACTACTGAGATGGATTGGGAATATCCTCCTTTATCAGTACACCCTCAGAGGTATAATCCTACGGGTCAAACGCAACAACGGTTGGCAGCACTACCATCAGTTTCAGCACCAACCACCATGTCTGTCCAAGCTCCATTCATTGCACCTACCCAAAACCAAGTTCAACCTGATGTTTCTAAAAATTTAATAACTACTATTGAGTCATTAACAGCTCGGTTAGAAACTATGGAAGGGAAACAAGTGCAAGTTCAACCAGAAATGAATGTTTACCCTAAATGGGTAGATTCAATTTCTCCTCTATCCAGTTTTGGAAACCCTGTTTGCCCTACTTTAAATGTATCAGGTGACCCTGAACAACATTTGACGCATTACGTGTCTTGTTGTGATCCTATGATGGGAACTCCAGAGCAGCAAGAAGCAGTGAAACTCGGATTCTTCGTGCGAACCTTGCAAGGACCAGCTTTTTCTTGTATACAAGCTTGCAATCCCGGTCAATCATCGGATGGGAGGATCTTCATCAAATATTCCTTATTAAGTTCAGCTCAACTTTTCCAAAAACGACAGTTTTCGATCTTATAAACTGCAAGCAAAGGGAGAATGAAAGATTCTCTGATTTCATTGCTCACTGGAAGGGATTAACGTATTCCCTGAGTTTAGCACTCCCTCAGGAGGATCTGTAGCCAATCTGTGTGGAAAATTTGCGTGACGAATTACGCACGCCATTGATCCATGTGAAATACAAAGGAGTGTTTCGAGACATTACTTCAATCATTCAATAGATTGAAGATTCCCTTATACAGGATAAGGTTAAATCTCTTCTAATTCCATCAGCTCCTGGAAGGGGAATAGGTAATGCAGAAACTGCTACAGTTATGCTTAAACAAGCACCTGTACCTATTTCTACTTCAAAACCTTCATCTTCTCGAAGGGCTCCACCTCCTGAACGCCAACAAAAAAGGCCGTTTCGTCCAAATGATCAAAAAGATCAACGACGAAAACAATTTGAGTATTTGAAGAGTAAAACATACTCTTTCCAAAGTGAGCAAGTTCCTGGTTACTTCATTTCTGCTCTAGAAAATAATTTGGTTCAATTACCAATGCCCAAGAGGCCAAATAAGGAAGGAGATGAAGATCGTCCCAATTATTGTCCCTTTCATCAAATGATGGGGCATCCCATCCGGGATTGTTTTGTCTTTAAAGACCTCCTACAAAAGATGGTCGACTTGGGACAAGTCAAATTGAAGGGTTCTTCAGCTCATGTAGCATGTATTACCGCTACAGATCCAGAGGAAGGAGGCAAGTGGCAGGAAGTCAAAAGAAAAACTGTGCAAAAATATGATGATTGGATGGTCAGAAATACAATCAATCGGACCCATGCCATTTTGCGAACACAATTGAAGAAGCCAATTGTGTCTCCTACAAAAGCTACAGTGAAGCCTCCATCAAAATATAAATCCTCAAAAGGGCAGTGCAATTCAAAGAAGAAAGAGGAATCAGAAGAAGATGAGTATGTATCGAGGCCTAAGTTGTCTTTGTCTCTGGCAGATTTCATGCCATCTACTTCAATGCCACGGGCGCCGCCCCGCCAAACGGCACAGCCTAAACAGGCTAACCAGGCAGAGTCTTTATCAGACAAAGGGTTAATCTTCAGTTCTGTTAATATGATTCAATTAACAGATCTGTATTCCAGACATAATTTTGATGAGCCTAAATTCCCTGTATCAAATAAGGGAATCCATGGAAGTTCCAGAGGTTCAGGATACAGGGGAAGACGTGGATCATTCCGAAGCCACTACTCCAATTCTACCCTTGCTAGCACTGTGTATGCCGCAGAAACTCGTGGTAGAGCCCTTCAGCGAGCTCAAAAAGAACAAACAAGTTCTTCTGCCAATAGTCAACACAGTCTTGGCACAGTTATTTTGGAAGACCGATTGAAAATTCCATCTTCTTTATCTCAGCAAGTAAATGGATCTAATCAGTCTAATCTTCCAAAACCAAGGATTTTTCCAACTTCTATCCCAATACAAGATGCATCAGCTTCCAAAGCATCTGCTTCCAAGGTACCTGCTAAACCACATATTCGTGTTGGGAAACGCAGACCATTAGATCAAAAATATGATATATTGAAACACTTGTCCCAAGTACCATCCATGTTATCAATTTTGGATGCCTTGAATCTGTCAAAAGATCTTCGGGAAGCACTCATCGATGATTTGTCAAGTCCTCGGGAGTTGGAAGCTGAAATTGTTGCAGCTGAAGTCTGTCACATAGAGAATAATCCGGCAGAATGCCATGTAGTGATATCTTTAACTGATAAAGATGAAGATGATGTTGTGAAAGGGCACATAAAACCTGTGTACTTATCCGGCAATGTCAATGGTGTAGATATCCGTAGAGGTTTCATTGACAATGGTTCAGGAGTCAACCTCATGCCCATTCGTACACTTCGTCGATTGGGCCTCACAGAATCTGATTTATCTCCTTCTGCCATGATGTTACAAGGATATGATAAAAATGAACAAGTACTACTGGGCGAAGTTAAACTCAGAACTCAGTTTGGAGATCTTGTATCCAATTCGGATTTCATGATTGTTGGTCAAGACTCACCTTTCAACGTCTTGCTTGGAAGACCCTGGCTACATCAGCATGCGGCTATCCCTTCATCATATCATCAATGTCTCAAATACTATTTCAATGGTCATGTTGTAACATTGTATGGTGATAAGACCCCGTTCAAAACATGTGAGTCTCAGTACATTGAGGTGGAATTTTATCACATGAAGGGAAGAGAAAAATCTACAATGAAGGAAGTTACCAAAGTTAATGCTCCATATGGTTTGGAGAAAATTCCAATAAATCCATTTACACATGTGAGTACAGATTATGTGTTACCTATCAGTCAAATTGACAAAATAGGCCCAAATCAAAATACTCTTATGGAAAGATCCATAATGTCAATTACGGCAATTGATCCAGACAACATGGGAGAAATTGGTAACCTACCAAACCGTGATGAAAGCATAAGTGGTGACGTTTTCATTTCATCTGCTAAAGTCCAACACGTCTATAATTCGCCGATCAGGCCAGAAGAAGTTATATCAACACTAGAGGTGAATAATGATGTTGATTCTCAATCCATCATCTCCTCATTATTTCCCAAAGATGGCCCTTTATTATTAATAGGGTCGGAAATGGAAGCTTCTTCTTCGTAATGTGAAAATTTTGACATCTCTTATGATCATGAGAATTTCGTTTTGTCATCTACTATGCAAGTGGAAACGGAAGAAATAGCACATAATGAAGAGGAAGAGGAAGGTCTTAGAGATGCTCCTCAAACATTTGAAGAGGCTATCTCTACCACTGTAGATGAACTCAGAGAAGTAAATCTGGGTACAGAGAAAGATCCACGCCCCACTGTAATTAATGCGGCTATGACCCTTGAAGAGAAAGAGATGTATATTTCTTTTATAAGAAAAAATAAAGATATTTTTTCTTGTAATTATATAGAAATTCTTAGGCTTGGTCCTTATGTTGCTACTCATCATTTGGGTTTACCAAAAGAACATCGAGGATTTAAGCAAGACGCGAGAAGAACACACCCAACCTATGCTTCCAAAATTGAAGCTGAAGTGGATAAGATGATAAAAGCTAATTTCGTCAGGGAAGTTCAGTATCCCAAGTGGTTGGCTAATATTGTCCCTGTAAAGAAGAAAAACAGAGAAATTAGGGTTTTCATCGATTTCAGAGATCTTAATCGGTATTGTCCAAAATATGATTTCCCAGTTCCGATTACAGAACTATTAATTGATGCGACGACTGGCTATGAAGTACTTTCCTTCATGGATGGATATTCCTGATATAATCAGATCCCAATGGCCCCAGAAGATGAGGAATCTACAGCCTTCAGAGCCCCTCAAGGTGTGTTTTGTTACCGGGTGATGCCCTTTGGTTTAAATAATGCAGGTGCAACATATCAACGCGTCATGTATCGTATCTTCAAACCTTTCTTAGGGAAGTTTGTTGAATGCTATGTAGACGATTTGGTGGTTAAATAAAAACAACGTTCTAATCACTTGGCTGATTTGGAAGTCATATTCCACAATCTTCGACAACATAATTTTAATATGAACCCCTTAATATGTTCTTTTGGGGTAACCTCATGAAAATTCCTCGGCTTTGTTGTACGCCATCGTGGTATTGAAGTCAATCCTGAGAAGACCAGATAAATCCTTGGTATGTCACCTCCTCAGAATTTGAAACAATTAAGAGGACTTCAAGGACACTTAGCCTATATTCGTTGTTACATCACCAATTTGGCAGGCAAAAGTTTACCCTTTACCAAATTATTGAAGAAAGGAGTCACATACCAGTGGACTGAAGAATGTCAAGAAGCGTTTGATGTTCTCAAGAAATACCTCTTGAGTCCACCAGTACTCATGCCACCTGTTGAAGGTAGACCACTTATCCTCTATGTGACAGCTCTAGAGAAATCATTGGGTCCCTTTATTGATCAAATGAATGATGCTAGGAATGAAAATAGCCTCTACTATCTCATTAGAACTATGCTTGAAGCAGAAACCCGGTATTCAAGTATTGAGAAGTGTTTCCTGGCATTAATGTTTGCAGTTCAGAATCTGAGACACTACCTGCAACATCACGAGGTCCAATTGATATCTCGAAATAATCCGCTCAAATTCATCCTTAGTCATACAATGCTTACAAGACGTCTAGTAAGGTGGGAAGTTATTTTGCAGCAGTTCGACATTCAGTATGTGTCTCAAAAGGCAATAAAGGGCCAAGCTCTGGCTGATTTCTTGGCTGAACATCCTTCAATGGAAGTCACGTCTTCAGATATTGAACTCCCTGATGAAGAAGTTTTCTATATTCAAGATAATCCTCAAACATGGGAAATGTATTTTGATGGTGCTTCCAGAAGTCCAACAGGGAGGAAAATGGGAAATCCTAAATTCAACAAAGTTGGTTTAGGAATTGTGCTCATTTCTCCAGATAAGGAAGTGATACCTTATTCCTTTTTATTGTGGGAAGGTGTTACCAATAATGAATCCAAATATAATGCTCTTATTACAGTCTTGGAGTTAGCGCTCCAAGCACAAGTGAATCACTTAAAGGTGAAAGGTGATTCAGACCTGGTAATCAGACAAGTCAATGGGGATTATTCCATCAAGAAAAGAAGAATTAATCCCGTTGTATGATTACGTCAGAGAGTTAATATCGGAATTCCCTTCAGAACCATCATTTTCTTATGTCCCAAGATCACAAAATGCTCAAGATGATGCACTGGCTAATATAGCCATAGCTTTAGAAGATCCAAATCGGGACGAGACAACCATCAGTATTGACCACTGTTGTTTAATTTCACCTTATGTTTAAGCCAGAACAGTGGAAATTAATGAAATTAGTCTCATTGCTGAACCGTATGGTCATACTACAGGATGGATGTCACCTATCAGGGAATACCTTCAAAATGGAACACTTCCACCAGATAGAGCTGAGAAAGAACAAATCTGGCGACGTGTGGTCAATTTTACTCTTTACGATAGCCCAAACCACCTAGAGAAAATTCTCTACAAACGTGGTTTTGATGGAGTTCTCTTCAGATGCATTGATGGTGAAGAGACAATGGCTGTCATGAATGAAGTGCAGGCAGGAGTCTGTGTTTCCCACCAGCCTAGACATAGACTGTCTGATCAAATTCGAAGGCTTGGATACTTTTGGCCTTCAATGATACAAGATAGTGTTGATTTCACAAAGAAGTGTCATTCATGTCAAGTACATGCCAACTTAATTCATCAACCTCCAGAGTTGCTTCATACGACTAAATACTCATGGCCATTTTCCACATGGGGAATAGATGTGGTGGGACCTTACCCTTCAGCTACGGCCAAGCAGTTTAAGTACATTCTTACTGCTACTGATTTATTTTTCAAATTGGCAGAGGCAGTACCTCTCAAAGAAGTCAGTACTAAAAGCATTGTCAGCTTCGTCATGTCTAACATCATTTCAAGATTTGGTGTCCCTCATACCATATTGACGGACAATGACACCAACTTCTGTTCTTCTGAGGTGAAGAAATTGTATCAATAATACAACATTAAATCCAACCATTAATCTAGGTTTCATGCGGCGACCAATGGCCAAATAAAAGACTTTAATAAGAATATTTCAAATATACTGCAAAAGATGGTGGATAATGATAAGAGATCATGGCCTGATAAACTTTTTCATGCTTTATGGGCTTATCGGACTACCACCCACAATGAAACGCGGTCAACTCCATAATTGTTGGTATATGGAACAGAAGAAGTCTTTCCAATTGAAGTTCAATTTACCTCACTCAGAGTAGTCATTTTTGATAAGTTATCTACAGATGAGAATTCCCAAAATCGATTGAATGAATTGGAACAGTTAGATGAGAAAAGATTGTGCACTTTGCACCACATGGAAATCTATCAGAATCGATTAGCACGAGCTTTTAACAAAAAAGTTCATATTCGTTCATTCATTCAAGGAGAATTGGTATTGGTTCTCAGAACACCAATGATACCAGGAAAGAAGCCTCCCAAGCACAAACCAAAATGGGAACGACCTTATTCAATACATAAGGTCTACTCCAATGGAGCTTATTCATTAATCTCAATCGATGGAGAACTCATCACGACTCCAACCAATGCCAGATTTCTGAAGAAATATTTTGTATAAACAAAAAATATGGTCCCCAAAACCAATATTCTTATAAATGGTTTATACAGCAATGGTCCATTATGACCTTAAACTGCAACTTCGTCCAACATGATGTTAATCTATAGAAAAAAGAACATTTCCCCGCAACATGACACTAAACTGTGCAACACCAGTTTTTCCATGCTATATAACGTTAAACTATACAGCAATGGTCCAGTATGACCTTAAACTGCAACTTCGTCCCACAAGACGTTAAACTGTGAAAACTTTCCCTAAACCGTCCAACATGACCTTAAACTGCATCATCCATGGTCCATGCATATGACCATAAACTATTTGCAAATCCCTTATGTCCAGCAAAATATAAAACTATGACGTCCTAACTACATGATGCTAAACTGTATAAAAGACCCTTACGTCCGGAAAGACGTTAAACTATATAATCATCAAAGGTCCTGTATGACCTTAAACTATTCACACATTTGTCCAACATGACACTAAACTGTAGAAAAAATCCCCAATGCGTCCAACATGACGTAAATGGTGCATTATTTTGTCCTTACTACATGAAATTAAACTGGGCAGTCCCCCTTTCGTCCAATATGACGCTAAACTCTATTGTTCCCATCGTCCTAACTACATGATGCTAAACTATACATAAAGTTCATAATACGTCCTACATGACATTAAACTGTATTTTGTCCTTGCTACATGACACTAAACTGTGCAGCACCAATAGTCTTAACTGCAAGACTTTAAACTGCATAGTCCCATGATATGTCCTACATGACATTAAACTGTGCATCGTTAAGGTTGTTGTTACCTCTTGATTCTCACACCGACTATGACTCACGTGATCTTAGAGAAAACCTCAACCATAACACTCTCTTTGGGACCCTAACCATGTGTAAGTCCCAACAACATTTTTTATTTAGATCATTGTCCCCAAGAACAACTTCATTATTAATTCATTCTTTAATTGAACTACACGGACTTTGATCCTTGCCTTCCTGGCTGGGTATGTAGGCAACCTCCCAGGGTTCAAGCCCAAAAACTATCTCTTCACATAGGTTCACCACCATCTCATATGATGTTGATTCATGAAACTGCCCCTAGAATCAATATCTTTACATTGATTCACTTTCGCCCTTGTTATATGACGTTAAACTATGCAACACTTTAGTCCAGTACGACAGTAAACTACAATACTCTTCGATTTCCTCATTTGAGAGGGATCTACTATTGACATTGATTTTTCAATCATGTTTTATTTCAAACGACTACGTGCATACATGGCAATGCCTAAACTTTTTATCTTGGGTTAAACCATCATTGTACTAATGTCCCCTTTCACCCTTCACATGTACGAACCAAATTTGTACAAAGGGTAGTTCTAGAACTATGCGGGCGTGATTCCCATCTTATGGGATACATAGGAATGTTTGAGTATCCCTCGAATCCATCCCCAAGTCTTTTGGGCCTAACCCCAAATTTCACTTTCAGTCCCTTGGCTGAAAAGTCATCATGGAAACACACACTGTGCATTCATTATTATGGTCCGAATTCTATGATCCTAAACTAAGATCTCTCATACTTTCATACTGAATGATGTTAAATTTCATTTCAAGAACTACGTATGGCTTGATTCTCATTCTTATGAGATACGTAGTGAAGTACAAAATTTCAATTCAGGACCCAGCCACAACATGATTATGGTTATCATTGACCTATGTATCTCTATATGCATTGGACAATACCCATCATTATGTGTTGTAATCCTAACCTTAAATATTTTCAGATCTTCATAACCATTTTCATGACTTCTAGTCACAAAAATGTCAAACTTCTGAGAATTCATTTGCCTGACTATGCAGCACGTGCCCATAGTTGGCCTTGCATAAAAAGTCCACTTAACAGACTTGTTAGCCAAAAGATACTATTTTATTTAACTATGCAGCCAATGCCCTTAGGTGGCCCTGTATAATTCAACCCCCTAACGGGTTTGTTAAATGATGGTAACTTCATTCTTGGGATGAATGCCTCTTTTGTCCTTATTTGTCTTAAATGACAGTATGAAGGGATCTGCAAAAAAATAGCCATCCTTAAAATATTTTTCCCATATCCTTTTCCATGATCTGAATGTATTCAAGTCTATGGTTTATTCTTCTTCCCTACGTTTGGGCCAGACCTTCATCGGAGTGATATTCACCCAGTTCTTCGATAATCTTGTCTGGAAATATCTTCTCCATATTCAAGTCCCTCTTTCCATACAACGAACTCTCTAGTTTAGAAAATTCGAATCACAATAAACTTTCACTGGCTTTTAGCACTAGGAAAGTAAATTTCTGGGAGTTCTTTTTCCTGACTATGCAGCACGTTCCCATATGTGGCCTTGCATAAATAGTCCACATAACAGACTTATCAGCCAAAAGACGCTATTTATTTGACCATGCAGCCAATGCCCTTAGGATGCCCTGCATAATTCAAACCCCTAACGGGTTTTTTGTTAAATAAGAGTAACTTCATTCTTGGAAACTACTTCTTCTAATATATTTTTAGCTCTTTTTCATATCATTCCTCATATTCAAATATTATTAAGCCATAGTTTACATATTTTATCTCATACTTGAGTATGGTAGTATGTTTTCAGATAAATTGTCAAGGAATTGAATCAATTTTAATCCATTTTTGGTCAATGCTATTTCGACCTTAAACATTATCCCCTTTATGTCCGACATGCATGACTTTAAACTGCCCAAAAAAGACAAAGGAACTCTGAATAAAAGTCATGTTCCTGCTAACTAAATATACATTTTTGTATGATTTAGGTAATATTGATAAATTAAAAGATTCAAAGTTTGTAGGGTTATTTGTAATAATCCTAGTAAAAATCAAACTATGCATACTAGGCCCATTTTCTTAAGTAAATTTGAAGCAGGTAATGAAAGAATGCAAGTACAAGTGATTGAAGACGAAAGTATTATTCATTAACACATAGGAGATAGAAAGACATCCACAGACTGATGTCTCCTCTCTTTTTCAAGAATTACAAAAGATTGTCAACATAAGTCTTCATTTGATGTATAGCATCATGATCTTTATTAGCAGTTACTTGACGCTCGTGCACTTGACCAGCTTCACTCTTTTCAGCTTGCTAAAGTGCCTTCTCAGCATCTGCGATGGCTTTTATGCCATTCATATGAGTTTCATCCAATGATTTATTAAGCTGAACAAGTTCCCCCAGTAAAAGCATCTAACTGTTGCTGGAGTTTCACCTGCTGGATGACATTTTCATTGATTTTTTGCTTTAGATCCTTCATCTTGGCATCATAATCAGCCTCAGCATGGGATAACGCAGCCTCAAATTCGCCTATGTTGACTGAAAATTTCACTCTGGTAAAATCTTCGCGACTTGTCTGCACTTGCTCCCTCCTGAAAATGATTTGTTTTACCACGACATGGATGTTTTCATACCCAAAACCACCAAGTCCAAGTATAAAAAATTGGTATGACAATCGAGGAATTTTTTATGGTAGCTCTTCTAAAGGCACCCCAGATATGATGTTCCATATGTTGTTCCATGCCTTACGTCGTGGAACGATGAATGCTTTAAGCATCTCTGGATCTGATTCAATATCATCGTTAGAGGGGGGTATGTAATCTGGAATTAGTGCAGTTAATGAAGTGCCCTGTCCTGCTTTTCCCCCTGATTTGTGCTTCTTCACTTTCAATTCATGTTGGGGCAGAGGCTGAGGCCTCACCTCCGAATCTAGTCATTGCAGTTGATGGTCTTGCGTGATTAATTGAATGATTTAGTCAGATTCAAAGGATAACAAAAGAATAGATTGTCTTGCGAATAAAGTACAATCACAAATATTGTTATCCCTTACCCAAGGATGGTTCAGCAACCTGAGAAGACTTCTCCCCATCATTCCCGGTCACAACATGATTTTCAAGATGGGTCTCAGGAGGGTGTATTGGATTTAGCTCTACTTGAGCTAATGTTTTTGCAATGGTAGGGTTGACATCAATGTCCACACCCTCTTCTGGCATTGTCGGTTCAGTAGCTTCTACGGAAGAAACTGCTTATTGTGTTTAGTCATGGTTAGAAGTGTAAATTTTTAAAAAAAAATTGGGTGAAGGGTAGCACTCACACCCAAGGTATTCTAAATCACATGACAACATATAATGATCATAAAATTTCTTCGAAAGACATTCCTTGATTCACCATTTCATCCAATGATATTTCAGAATCCTGGTTAGTCTCACCAGTGGGAGCATTTTCTACATCTTCTTTCTGACTTATGTCCTGCAACCCCTGACCCTAGATAGTATCTTCAAAAGTAGGAGGGATACTGGGAATGGATTCTAGCTCTTCTCCATGAGCAACCAAGTCATCTTGAGTCTGTGATTGTTCTGCAGCACCCTCCAAGGCCTTTGAAGGAGGATCAGTCCCTTCCCTCAAGGGGGAAATTGAAGAAGCCCCTACAATCCTCAGAAATATGAGTATCCATATGATTATTGGTATAAGCTCATGATTGTTCGAAGGACTTAATGCTGCTAATGAAACGTTTAGCTATGGATTTCATACTTTGTTGCCTTTGCTTGTTTTGTTTTTTTGGAGTATCAGTGGTCTCCCTTATAGGAACTTTGATTGGTGAATGGAAGGATATGTCCAGCGCCTCATTCATGGCCTGCTGGCCTAGAGATATCTCGCCTGGTTCGCGAGGAGAATCAGCAGCAGCCCCGATAGCAGTACCACCAGGGCTATACAGTGGATAAGGAACCCCGGTTCATTTCTTTGCAAGATGCGAGATGAAGAAAATAATTTCCTTATGTATCAAAGCTTCAACTAAAATCATGTTGCAAAGAAAATAAGGAAAGAGAACTTAAATCATCAGGAGCCACATACTCTTTCCATTCCTCATCTCCAGAACCACCAGCCCCCTTAGTGGCGCCACGATCAATCATTTCCTTCACCCGACTGGTGATAGGAACCGAGTCATCAGTGGCATATATGAGCATTTCTAGCTCTCTGATGTAAGCTCGCACTTCATTGGGGTTATCTCCGTATTGAAGATTTTTAGAAGCTACAAGATTTTCTATTCAAGGAAGTTGTAGGCCCTCACACAAATCCAGCCAGGCGGTCTCAGTACCACAGTATAAGCTCTGCCATAGCTGAATAGTCTCGGGTCTTAGATATAAAGGCTTTGAGGAAGGTCCTACAATTTTTGATTTTAATTTCATCCCAGATCATGCAACTACAGATATAGAATAAGAATGTAAGACTTATTACTTTATAAAGTAGAATTGATTGAAATTACTTCAATGAAATAACTCACCAGGAGTTGATGGAGTGAGTCTTTTAATTCTGGCCGGAGGATTATATCGGGCACGAAACCGCCTTGCTGCCGGTTGTGCCTAATCATCCCCATCATGATAATCCGATGAATCAGTTCTAGAAGAGGAGTCTGTTGAACCTATTTCAGGTGGAGAAGCGTCACCTTCATGATGAAGGGTTTCTTTCTCTACAATGCTCTTCCTCTTTCCCACTTGATATACTGGGTGATTCAATATCCCTTTAGTGTATGATGCTATCCAGTGTTCGGCATAATATGTAGTCAGATTATATGTAACGACCCAATCTTTTTGAGTAGTATATTAACTTACTCTTAATGATTTAATAAGATCTTAATGGTTAATGCAGAAAGAGGAGTCGATGGCTTCATCCAATAGTCGCGACCCTTATGAGCCCACTTATCAGAGCTTGGGAAGGAGGTAGCATCTGTGGGCTTCGCTTTGGACCAAGCCCAAGCCGAACTCCAGCGTGTCAAGCTTGAACGGAAATGCCTACAGGAGAAGTTCAAGTTAGTAGAGATTACTACTAGGGCGATGTTATCTGAGCCTCCCTCAGATTCTCTCACCATAGCACACCTTACACTTAGGTCTTATGCCGGTGTAATAATGGGCTTTGTGACGAGACCCTATTTTCCTTGTGTAATCCTTTCAGGTGAATAAATTGAGATTTCTTACATTATTGATGCTTGTGAAATTTCAAATGTCTAGATAATTTTAGAATGTATTTTATTGATGAATTTTGAAAAAGGGATATTTTAAAATATTTATGTAAACCCTAAATAACTAATGATGTGTAATGATTTTTAAAAAATGGTCTTCTACAAAAGTGTTCAGTAGGAATTTGGAGTCTAATAAGATCAACTTAATTTATGATGAATAGTAAATTATGAATAGTGATTTTACGCTTAGGATTAGTAATGTGACCAAATGGATTAGTAATTTCACTCAAATAAAGTTTTAATATAATTCAGACACCTAGATTAAGTAATATGATTCAATAAAATGGGTAAATAACGGTTTCATAAATTATTATTCAAGTATTAGTTTTTTCAGATGAATAGTGTTTTTTAATTAAAAATTTAATTAAAAATAATTAGAAAATTATTTTTATAAAAATGGCTTTATTTTTGAACTCAGAGCATCGATATTATGTCATGGTAATTTTTGGGGATTATTCTGAAAAAAATGAATTTTCGATGAAGAGTGTTTTTATTTAAAAATTAAATTAAAATTATTTAGAAAATTATTTTTATAAAATGGAGTTCATAAATGTATTTAGAGCATCAATATTTGGCTAAGGTGAAATTTTGGGATTATTCTGAGAAAGTTGAATTTTCGGTGAATAGTGAAAATATAGTTTTTAAGTTATGGGTGTTTAATGACATCATTAAATGATGTATTAAGTATATATTCAATATGTTCGAATTATGAATATTACGTTAAGGTGCGAGGTGTCCCAAGTGGCTAATACCATGGGCAAATACCATGGGCAAGCCCATGGTTTTTCCAAAACCACTAGTGAGGTGTCCTTTGGTCATTAATGCCTTGTCCCCTCACTTTCCCTATAAATACCCACCCTTTCCTCCTTTAGTTTCCACTCCCAACACTCCCCCAACGATGTTATGGTCTCCATACCTCCCAAGGAGTCTTCCCAAGGTTCCCCCAAGCCCTCAAGGTCCAAAACATTGAGTTTCAAGAGTCTCGTTTTAAGGTAAGGGATCCGACCCCTCTTTTTCTTCTCATGTAATCTCTTTTATGTCATTCCTTTTATGCTCCATGTTATTATGTGAGAGGATGTTCTTTTATATTCCTCTTACTTCCCCTTTCATGTTTATATGATGAGAGATCCCCTTTTTACTCTCATCATTTCGTTTTATGAAAGTTTAAGTGACGCAGTTAGGCTGCCGAATGTTTAAGTGATTCTTTCACCCTTCTCATTTTTCATGTTCGATTTTCATGTCAAATCTTTCAAGTTCATTTTTATTATTTTGGGGTATGATCTCTATATCTATCATACTGATATCTTATGATCATATGATTAGAGACCCTATTTGATCTGTTCAATTCATTTTTGTTGAAGTTTAAGTGACGCCGTTAGGCTGCCGAATTTTCATAAGAGAAATCAAATTTTTGGTCTTCCTTCCATGTTTTTCATTTCAAATGGTATGTCCTTAAAATTTCATCACCATGTCCATATATCCTTCTTATTCTGTCCCTATACTGTTTTATGTGTCAATTATGATTTTTCTACCCCTGTTCCCTCTCTTTTCAAAGTTTTCTAAAACCTTGTAACATCGCCGTCATGCTGCAGAATTTTTGTCTCAAAATGCCTCTCTTTTCTCAAAATTATTTTATGTTTTAAAGTGAATACTCAAAGATCCTATTTCTATAGGGGTATTCACACATATATAAAAATTTTCTATTTTAAATTCTTGTATTTACATACATGATACCCGCTTTCCCTTTCCGTGGGTTTAAAGTAACGTAAAGATCATGTCTTTAAAGCAGTTTTTAAAACGTTATTATTATGAAATGAAACCCATTTATTTTATGCTATATGGGTTATTTATGAAATGTTTGATGATTATATATGTGGCTCACATGATAATAAAGGCAAATTTATGGGTGAGCCCTGATAGCGCTCCAATGCATTGGGTAAATACTTAATCTCTAGAGATGACCATTTTAACGATGCCTTGGTGAATAACCTTGGTAATTTTTAACGACACCTTGGGGATGGACCTTGGTGAAACGAAACAATTGTCAATATTAATTGTTGCAGCCACATCTTCATGTTATGAAAAATGTTATTTTTATTATAATGTATCTCATGATTTCTTTCTCATGCCTTAATGTTCTTTTCATGTCCTTATTGAAGTATCTCAAATTCACATGTAAAATGTTTCTCTTGTTTCCCTTACTGGGCCTTCTGCTCACCCTTTTTTTGATGTATGTCCCCAGGTTATGAGATGCATAATGAACATAGGATGAACTAAAGGAGAAGCCTTTGAAGTGTTTAAGAAGAATGTTTTATGTTTATTTTTATGTATTATGATCCTTGTTTCCAAGACACTAAACCTTAACGATCCTCAGTTCCGTGTAATGGAATGAAAGTTATGTTATAAAAAGACCGGATGATATAGTTGGTATCAGAGGATGGTTTAGTTATTTGTGGAAATTAGGATATAAATACATTAGGAAGAACCCTATAGAAAAATTTAAATATTGGAAAACTTCCTGGTATTTTGGTAAGTATTGAGTAAGTGGTTTATCAAAGAAATACATCCCTGTCTGGATACGAGAAGGTAGAGGCGGCTCTGGCACAGATGTACATAGGGGTAAAACCCGAAAACAATGCTTTGAGATAGACTCGAACGAGAACTGGTGCACGATAACGGGCCTTACTGCACTCTTGGTTACGACACTCCCGGGGGATATGTTTGGTTAATCACAAGCTTTTTATGAATCATTATGAAGGAATTATAGAAAAGTGTAATTTTCTACGTATGAAGTCTTAGTTAAAAGATTCATAAATGAAATAAGTTTCTTACTAAGATTTTGTTCTTTTAGAAAATGGCGGGCAATAGGAGGAACCGTGCCGATGGTGACTGCAATGCACCATGTGATGACGGCCCTCTGATAGAATCCGGAATGGAAACATTCATGCGAATAATGAACCAACTGACTCAAGTTATGAGTAATAACTTGAATCAAGCTGAGAGGCCGACCTCACCACGAAGGGAACAACACTCTGTTGAGTCCTTCATGCATCAACGACCGCCAACATTTAGTGGATCTACTGACCCATTGGTTGCATAACAATGGATAAGCTCCATTGAAAAGATCTTTTCTGTACTTCATTGTTCGGAACAAGAAAAAGTCACCCTTGCTGTTTACCGCCTAGAGGGAGAAGCTGATCAGTGGTAGTCACTGATCAAAAACACGAAGCCACGAGGAGAGATAGAAGATATGGAGTGGGAAGAATTTCGGGGAATTTTACATAACAAGTATTTCCCTCGTTCCATGAGAATGAGAATGGATAGAGTGTCTCTCGAGCTGAAGCAGAAGGAGAACGAATCTATCGGAAGCTATGAGATGAACTTCACAAGGCTTTCCCGTTATACTTCAAGCTTTGTCATGGACCCTAATGGGAAGGTTGATAGATTATTTGGTGGACTATGACCTCATCTGTGGAAGAATCTAGCCCAAAGGGACTACGATAGCTATGAAGAAATAGTTCGAAGTGCTATGAAAGTAGAGCTGGAGTTTGGTGAGACACAGTGGTCTCATAAACCAAATGAAAAAAAGAGATCGTTGGAGCCCATTTTAGGGAAGCCTTTTGATCAGGGAAGAGGTGGAAAGAAAATGCAACTTACCACATGCAATAAGTGTGGGAAGAATCATCTGGGGAACTGCTTGAACGGAAGTGGCAAGTGCTACAAGTGTGGAAGAGGAGGCCATATAGCTCGGAATTGTCATAGTGAGGTGAAGCCTCAGCATCCCAACACTAATGACAGAGTAAAGATGGTTCTGGCCCTACCCGAAGTCACATGCTTCAAGTGTGGACAGCTTGGGCACTTTTCTAACCAATGTCCAAATCCAAGGGCGGTGGAGGGGAATCACCATCAACCTCAACAGAGGCCAAGAGAGAAAGGTCGTGCTTTCGCTATCACAACAGCTGATGTTGAAGTCCCGAACGATGTGGTAGCAGGTACTCTTGTCGTCCTCTCAAAACTAGCAAGTACTTTATTTGATTCTGGTTCTACGCATTCCTTTATTTCCTCCAAGTTTGCAAGGAATATAGAATCAATCCCCAAACTTCTAGAGGTAGAGTTGTCTGTCATGACTCCAAGTGGGATTATCCTTGCATCAACAGTATTTAGAGACTCTAGTGTTTACTTTGGTGAGCACAATCTTATCGCAAATCTAGTAGTCATTCCCATGATGGAATTCGACATTATAATAGGGATAGATTGGCTCTCAAAGTATAATGCCAAGATCAAATGCAGAAGTAAGGAAATCTCACTAGTCTTGAATGAACGACCTACAGTTATCTTCCAAGGAGAGATATCCCGAACTGATCCCTATCCAGAAGCACATCCTATAGCATTCTTTATGGAGTTAATCGGTGATGATGAAGAAGGAAAAGGGAGCATACAAATAGAATATGTTCCGATTGTTTAGGAATACATGGATGTATTTCCTGAGGAGTTACCTGGACCTCCCCCAGAAAGAGAGGTAGAGTTCTCCATTGAACTCATACCTGGGTCTCAACCGATATCAATGACTCCGAATAGAATGGAAAATGTGGAGCTAGAAGAGTTAAAGAAACAACTCCAAGAATTGTTGGAGAATGGGTTTATCCGACCGAGTGTGTCTCCTTGGGGAGCACCAGTTCTGTTTGTGATGAAGAAGGATGGATAAATGCGGCTATGAATCGATTATAGAGAACTAAATGGGATCACGGTGATGAACAGATATCCTCTTCCATGAATTGATGATTTATTTGACCAACATCGCGGGGATCAATTCTTCTCTAAGATTGACCTTCGATCTGGTTATCATCAACTGAGGGTGAAGAAGGAAGATATTCCAAAGACTGCCTTCCGATCAAGATATGGGCATTATGAGTTTACTGTTATGCCCTTCGGCTTGACTAATTCTCCTGCTATTTTCATGGATATGATGAATAGAGTCTTTAAGGACTACCTTGATAACATTGTGGTAGTTTTTATTGATGATATTTTGATATATTCAAAAAGTCGTGAGGAGCATGAAGATCATCTAAGGGTTATATTGAAAACTCTGCAGAAGGAGAGGCTCTTTGGGAAGTTCAGCAAGTGTGAGTTTTGGTTACAACAGATGGCTTTCGTGGGGTACATCGTAACCAATGAAGGAATCTCGGTTGACCCTGCAAAGACAATGGTTGTGGAGGAGTGGCCTCAACCCACAACAGTAACTGAGATTCGAAGTTTCCATGGTTTAGCAGGATATTATAGGAGGTTTGTGAAAAACCTTTCATGGGTTTCTAATCCACTAACCAAGTTGACTCGAAAATGGGTTAAGTTCATCTGGACAAAGGAATGCGAGGAAAGTTTCCAAGAGCTGAAGAAGATATTGGTTACTGCACCTGTGTTAACACTACCCTCTATCGGAGAAGGATTCGTTATTTTTAGTGATGCATCTCTGAAAGGGCTTGGGTGCGTCCTCATGCAAAATGACAAAGTAATTGTTTATGCATCTCGACAGTTGATTATTCATGAGCATAATTATCCTACGCATGATCTAGAGATGGCGGCAGTTGTTTTTTCTCTAAAGATATGGAGGCACTATCTTTATGGGGAGAAATGTGATATATACACTTACCACCAAAGTCTAAAGTATATTTTCACACAAAAAGAATTGAACATGAGACAAAGGAGATGGTTGGAGCTTATTAAAGACTATTATTGTTCAATTCATTATCACCCTGGAAGAGCAAACAATGTCGCGAATGCGTTAAGCAGGAAAGATCCTGTTGTTCTGGAAACAACGAGGATCGTAGGAGATCCCTTGATTAAAGATCTAGTAAAACTGGACATGGGAATTATAAGGAAAGGGACATCATCAACCCTATTCCAAATTATTTCTCAACCTTAATTACTAGAGAGGATCAAGAAGGCTAAAAAAGAAGATCCGTTGCTGCAGGAGAAGTTTGAGGCTGTAAAGGATGGGAAGTTCCCTGATTTCAATATTGATCAAGAAGGTGTATTGAAATTTCCTACAAGAATATGTGTTCCATCTATTCCGGAGATAAAGAAAGAACTGATGGATGAAGCTCATAGCTCTACATTCTATATACACACGGGAAGCACTAAGATGTATAGAGACCTTCATGATCATTATTGGTGGGATAACATGAAGAGGGAGATTGCTGATTACACTACAAGGTGCCTGGTGTGTCAGCAAGTAAAGGCAGAACGACAACTTCCTAAGGGGGTATTACAACCGCTACCCATACCAGTATGGAAGTGGGATAATATCACTATGGACTTTGTAACTGGTCTCCTGAAAACATCCAAAGGAAACAATGCGATATGGGTTATTGTGGACCGTCTCACCAAGACAGCCCATTTTATCTCTATTCGGGAAGATTTCTCTCTGGATCAGCTTTCCAAGATATACGTGAAGGAAGTGGTAAGGCTGCATGGGGTACCACTATCCATCGTATCTGATCATGTCCCAAGATTCACATCAAAATTCTGGAGAAGTCTTCAACATGCTCTGAATACTGAATTGAATTTTAGTACAGCCTATCATCCTCAAACTGATGTCCAATCTGAAAGGACTATTCAGACACTCAAAGACATGTTGAGATTATTCTCAATGGAATTTAAAGGTGGATGGGATCAACACCTCCCATTAGTTGAGTTCTCCTATAACAACAGCTTCCATTAGAGTATTCAGATGGCACCCTATGAAGCTATGTATGGAAAGAGGTGTAGAACTCCTACTTGTTGGGATGAAACTGGTGAGAGGAAGCTTCTTGGGCCTGATCTCGTGCAAGAGATGACGGAACAGGTTCATTCCATCCAACAACACATAAAGGCTGCTCAGAGTCGGCAGAAGAGCTATGCTGACAATCGTCGAAGGGACTTGGAGTTTGGTGTTGGTGACAAAGTCTTCCTTCGAATTTCTCCATGGAAGAGAGTCACGCGGTTTGGGAAGAAAGGGAAGCTCAGCCCTAGGTAGATTGGCCCCTATGAAATCCTTGATCGCATTGGAGCAGTGACCTATCATCTAGCACTTCCGCCGAACCTAGCACAAGTTCATGATGTCTTCCATGTATCTTTCTTGAGGAAGTACATACCCGACCCTTCGCATGTACTAAACCCAGAGGTGGTACAACTGGAACATGACCTCTCTTACGAGGAGCAACCAGTGGAGATCACGGACCGTAGAGACAATGTCCTACGAAACAAGACTACCCACCTTGTGAAAGTGTTGTGGAGGAATCATAAATATGAAGAAGCGACTTGGGAGCCAGAGGAAACAATGAAGGAAAAGTACCCTCACCTTTTCGACTAGGCCTCAAGTATAATTTTCGGGGGCGAAATTTCTTAAGGGGGGAAGAATGTAATGACCCAATCTTTTTGAGTAGTATATTAACTTACTATTAATGATTTAATAAGATGTTAATGGTTAATGCAGAAAGAGGAGTCGATGGCTTCATCCAGTAGACGCGACCCTTTTGAAGCCCACTTATCAGAGCTTGGGAAGGAGGTTGCATCTGTGGGCTTCACTTTGGACCATGCCCAAGCCGAACTCCAGCATGTCACGCTTGAACGGAAACGCCTACGGGAGAAGTTCAAGTTAGTAGAGATTACTACTAGGGCGATGTTATCTGATCCTCCCTCAGATTCTCTCACCACAGCACACCTTACACTTAGGTCTTAGGCTGCTGTTATAAGGGGCTATGTGACGAGACCCTAGTTTCCTTGTGTAATCCTTTCGGGTGAATAAATTGATATTTCTTCCTTTAGTGATGCTTGTGAAATTTCAAATGTCTAGATAATTTTAGAATGTATTTTATTGATTAATTTTGAAAAAGGGATATTTTAAAATATTTATGTAAACCCTAAATAACTAATGATGTGTAATGATTTTCAAAAAATGGTCTTCTACCAAAGTGTTCAGTAAGGAATTTGGAGTCTAATAAGATCAACATAATTTTTTATGAATAGTAAATTATGAATAGTGATTTTACGCTTAGGATTAGTAATGTGACCAAATGGATATAGTAATTTCACTCAAATAAAGTTTTAATATAATTCAGACACATAGATTAAGTAATGTGATTCAATAAAATGGGTAAAAAACGGTTTCATAAATTATTATTCAAGTATTAGTTTTTTCGGATGAATAGTGTTTTTTAATTAAAAATTTAATTAAAAATAATTAGAAAATAATTTTTATAAAAATGGCTTTATTTTTGAACTCAGAGCATCGATATTATGTTATGGTAATTTTTGGGGATTTTTCTGAAAAAAAATGAATTTTCGATGAATAGTGTTTTTATTTAAAAATTAAATAAAAATTATTTAGAAAATTATTTATATAAAATGGAGTTCATAAATGTATTTCGAGCATCGATATTTGGTTAAGGTGAAATTTTGGGATTATTCTGAGAAAGTTGAATTTTTGGTGAATAGTGAAAATATAGTTTTTAAGTTACGGGTGTTTAATGACATCATTAAATGATATATTAAGTATATATTCAATATGGTCAAATTATTAATAGTAAGTTAAGCTGTGAGGTGTCCCAAGTGGCCAATACCATGGGCAAATACCATGGGAAGGCCCATGGTTTTGCCAAAACCACTAGTGAGGTGTCCCTTGGCCATTAATGCCTTGTCCCCTCACTTTCCCTATAAATACCCACCCTTTCCTCCTTTAGTTTCCACTCCCAAATCTCCCCCAATGACGTTATGGTATCCTTACCTCCCAAGGAGTCCTCCCAAGGTTCCCCCAAGCCCTCAAGGTCCAAAACATTGAGTTTCAAGAGTCACGTTTTAAGGTAAGGGATCCGACCCCTATCTTTCTTCTCATGTAATCTCTTTTATGTCATTCCTTTTATGCTCCATGTTATTATGTGAGAGTATGTTCTTTTATATTCCTCTTACTTCCCCTTTCATGTTTATATGATGAGAGATCCCCTTTTTACTATCATCATTTCGTTTTATGAATGTTTTAGTGACGCCGTTAGGCAGCCGAATGTTTAAGTGATTCATTCACCCTTCTCATTTTTGAAGTTCGATTTTCATGTCAAATATTTCAAGTTCCTTTTTATTATGTTGGGTTATTATCTCTATATCTATCATACTTATCTTTTATGATCATATGATGAGAGACCCTATTTGATCTGTTCAATTCATTTTTGTTGAAGTTTAAGTGACGTCGTTAGGCTGCAGAATTTTCATGAGAGAAATCAAATTTTTGGTCTTCCTTCCTTGTTTTTCATTTCAAATGGTATGTCCTTAAAATTTCATCATCATGTCCATATATCCTTCTTATTCTGTCTCTATACTGTTTTATGGGTCAATTATGATTGTTCGACCCATGTTCCCTCTCTTTTCAACGTTTTCTAAAACCTTGTAACATAGCCGTCATGCTGCAGAATTTTTGTGTCAAAATCCCTCTCTTTTCTCAAAATTATTTAATGTTATAAAGTGAATACTCAAAGCTCTTATTTCTACAGGGGTATTCATATATATATATAAAAATTTTCTATTTTAAATTCTGGGATTTACATATATGATACCCGCTTTCCCTTTCTGTGGGTTTAAAATAACGTAAAGATCATGTCTTTAAAGCAGTTTTTAAAACGTTATGATTATGAAATGAAACACATTTATATTATGCTATATGGGTTATTTATGAAATGTTTGATGATGATATATGTGGCTCACATGATAATAAAGGCAAATTTAAGGGTGCTCCCTGATAGCGCTCCAATGCATTGGGTAGAGACTTAATCACTAGAGATGACCATTTTAACGACGCCTTGGTGAATAACCTCGGTAATTTTTAACGACACCTTGGGGATGGACCTTGGTGAAACGAAACGATTGTCAATATTAAATTTTGCAGCCACATCTTCAAGTTATGAAAAATTTTATTTTTATTATGATGTATCTCATGATTTCATTCTCATGCCTTAAAGTTTTTTTCATGTCCTTATTGAAGTATCTCAAGTTCACATGTAAAATGTTTCTCTTGTTTCCCTTACTGGGCCTTCTGCTCACCCTTTCTTTTGATGTATGTCCCCAGGTTATGAGATGCATAATGAACATAGGATGAAATAAAGGAGAGCCTTTCAAGTGTTTAAGAAGAATGTTTATTTTTCTTTTTATGTATTATGATCCATGTTTCCAAGACACTAAACCTTAACGATCCTCAGTTCCGTGTAATGGAATGAAAGTTATGTTATAAAAAGAAGGGATGTTATATTATGTGCCGCTTCTTCAACTGGTAGATCAAATACTGCCCCAGTCTTCTCTCTTGATGTCAGCAGCCATAGTTGTCGAGCAACCATCAGATGTTGCTCTAACCTGACATGTACCGGAGGGGATACAACAATCTGTTGCAAACATTTGAATTGGCATGCAAATCTATATGGAGCATAGACCTCACATATGATTTCTCCATCAATCCTGGCTACTAAAACGCCATCCCTACAAGCTAGCATGTATTCCCTCAAATCCAAATGGGATGTCCCATCATCAACAAAGCGCCCGGATGGCGGACTTCCATTAGGAAAGAAGTTGAATTCCTTAAACATGCTCATCCTTAATTTCATGTCATAACCATTAACATCTAATGGAGCAATTCCAAAGAATGCTTTCACTGACGGTCTGAAAGAGCTTCCAGGAATTTGTAATCCATTCTGTACATTGTAAGTCCTGAAGTGAGTGGCGATCCATCCCCACAAAACCTGGAATGGTCCCACTATTCTTAAAAGAGATTTACCCAGGAAGACATGAAGTAAACTCCTGTGAATCTTTTCTAAAATGGGGGTAGCTAACACAACCATTTTTCCCTCAGCCAACTTTTCCGCAATGACGAAGGTCCCTGGCCTAACTCCTCCCTTCGAATCCCTGACCGACAAGAGATAAACACTGAGCCACATTGCCAAGAAACCCGCCAGACGAGTTTTCTTTGGAATTCTTTGATTCACTTCATATCCCCACTTTTCAAACACTCCTGCTTCTAGAGTTGGCAAGAATGTGCCAAGAGCACCTCTCTTCTCAGGTTTTGGACATGTGGTAGGACGTCTGGGCCTGGTATCCTTGGATTTCTTTTTCATGGATCCTTTTTCTTTTGGATCCATCCCTTTCTTCTTAGTAAGAAACACATTCATCCATTCTTCCGGATGAATATTTTTTCTAAAATGAGTTAATGAGGTCTCTGAACTCTTGAGCCTGTGGAAGATTTTAAATAATTCTCTAGCTAAAGAAAGAGTCTTCTCTGAATCATTCCAAGTCACCTTGGGAGGAATGAATTCATCATACATATCACCCAAAATTGGAGCCCCTGAGATCTTATGGATATCCCATAAACTGATACCTACTTCTCCATGAGTCAAATGGAAGGAATTAGTTGATGGGCTCCAGTGGCTGAGTATCTCTGGCATGAAGTTATCATGTCTGTAAACATATGTTTTCCCAACCTAGACAGCCTCATATATGGAATCTCTCTTCAGGTCCTTGATAAACTCTGCTCAATTCTGTCGCACCCAGTATGCCCACATCCAAGTTGGCTTCACACCTCCCCCAGGATGGAAATCCCAACTTTTCTTCCAGTGGATTGATCCATCTGAGCATTTAGTAAGATTGAAGGATGACAATGTGGTTGAAGCTCAGGTGTATGATTTTTCAGATCTAGTGTGCAAGGGCTATGATGCATCACATAAGCCTTCTCCACTGTTCCAGCAGTTAGAAATACTCCTCCACCTAAGATATTTGCTGAAGCAAAGTTGGTATAATTTTGAAACCATGAAAATGAAAGATAATTCTTTATTTCTGGAATAATGACTTCTTGTAGATGACCATATCCATACAATGGTAGATAAGTGCTTTGAGGAAAGTTGCGATGATATTTCTTCAGATACTTAGCAAAATCTAGAAGAGTACTATCTTTGACAGTATATTAATCATGGTCAATGATATTCATCATATCATCTATCCGCTTGCTAGCCAGTTCATTAATTAATCTGGGTCTAAGAGCCATTACTTCTGCACAAAGAGTTGAATAAATTAATTTATAAATGAATTAATTTTTCACAAACATTGTGAAAGAAATCAAAAAATAAAATAAAAAATGGCTAAGGCATTAAGGCGCGCACGTATTGAGGTGTCGCGCAAGTGTTACATGTGCCACGCAAGTTGCTGTCGCGCATGTATCACCACACAAGCCCTATTACCTTTACAGTAGTGTGACAGCAAGGGAATAGTGGAAAAATAGACTTGCGTGGCGACGAAGACTTGCGCGGAGAGAGCTCGAGAAATTCAGGATCAGATGCTATACATGTCCAAAAGCCATGTATTTATAGGCTAGGAGGCCTATCTGTGCGCCGTACCCAGTGCACTCAAGGATTACACGGAGAGAACTTGTGCACCACCCTATGTGCCCTGAAGACTTGCGCACCCACTATTCCATTGGATGGATTCGATTTCCTCAGAGTCAAATCCTCATTTCTCTCCGGATCCAACTCTGAGGGGGGACTTTTGTTGATGCTCATTTTGTCAGAGAATCTAAAGATCGGAAAAGGGGAATATCTGAGCTCAAAGTGATTCAGCCTTTGAAGAAAACATAAAAAATCGACAAAGGTATGAACAAGGAAAACTTTTCCCATAGGCCGCGCAAGTTCCATCATGGTCACGCAAGTATACTTGCACGATGCAACTTGACGCGCAAGTGACTTGCGCGACCTAGTTGATAACCGTCTGGTAACTGCCCAGGGTCTTCACCTCCCTATAAATAGACCCTATGGGCCCCCCATTCGAGAGGATCTTTTTCCAGAAACTTGGATTGAAGCTCTCGACGCCCAAGTCTCTTTTCAAAGCTTCCGGAACACTTCTAAGGTAATTTCTTACCTAGAACGGATGATCTATAGAGAGGGAGGAAGGCCTATGTGTTGAAACTCATCAACACTTGCACGCCTGAGTGGCCATCCCTTAAGGGAACTAGTCACACTTGCGCGCCGCCTTATTCCTTCAATAGAACTTGCATTTCCCTTTTCTGGTAGAACCTCAAGTGGATTCTAAAGGATTTAAAAAAGAGTCGCTCAAGTATTTTAATGCTGCTTGAAAATTGCGCAAGTACCCCACATGTCGCGCAAGTATACTTGCGGGACCAATACTTGCCCACCCACGCAAGACTTGCGCGCCTTTCAAAACTTGCGTGCCACTACCTTTTTTGGGTGCCCATCTTGCCCATTTTACCCCTCTTAAGCCATTTCACCTTTCATATTCAAGATTTAGTCTTCAAAATACTCTTCAAAGCCATTTATGGAATGATTTCTTGATTTCACTTCCTTATCTGAAAGGAATTCATTGGAATATCTCTCAAAACCTAGTGATTTACATATCATTATGTCAACAAAGATTGAGAGTTTATTCATTCAACCTCATCCTTTAAGATGGGAGAATCCTTAACATGGGTCTCCTTTTTAGGAATAATCCCTAGTTATAAGTCCTTTAATTTGGGCATCCTTCTTAGGAGTAAGCCCCAAGTCCTCTAACTTTGGGCATCCTTATTAGGAGTAAGCCCATAGTCCTTTAATTTGGTCATCATTCCTAGGAGTAAGCCCCAATCTCAAATATGGGCATCCTTCTCAGGAGTAAGCCCCAAACCTTAAATCCCTAACCTTGGTCTCCTTTTCAGGAATAAGACTCAGTTATAATCTTGGGCTTCCTTTTCATAAGTAGGCCCCAAGTCCCCTAAATTGTGCCTCCTTTTCAGGAATAAGTCCCAGTCATAATTATGGGCATCCTCTTCAGGAGTAAACCCCAAGTCCCTTAATTTCTCTTAACCAGTCCTAAATTACGTTTGATATGGGATTCCTTCTCAGGAGTAAAACCCAATTATCAATCCTCTCCTAATTTGGGTTTCCTTTTCAGGAATCAGTCCCAATTTAGAGTATCCAAATCTCCATAAAGCACATATACCTTTATGGACCATGTTCCTGGATTTTCTATCTAAAAGTAAATCCTAAACCTTCATCTATCTGGGCAGTCATACATACATAAGCCCCCAAAAATTTCTTATAATTGCATCTTTCATGGATCAATTGTCTAATTTTTACCAATACCTCTTGTTTCTCACACCGAGCATGACTCACATGAGCTTAGAGTGTAAAAGTAATTATGACATCCTTCTTTGAGCCATCAATCATAACCGTCATACTCCATTACTCGATCTATGTGGGTTCTGATTCCATTTCCAAAACAAAGGATACGTAGGTAGCCCATTTATGGGTTCGATCCCAACTTTGAAATAATCTATGTCCTTCTGAATGAAGATAAACTTCAAGTGCCCCACTAAGTGGATTTAAAACCAGCCTGCTCATCATAATGACCAAGAGAATTCTTATAAATGTTTTGAAGGATACCGTTGACCAAGAATCTCTAAACTGATACAGATGATTCTCTATTGATGAAGAACCTAGAATACATATAAAATATTCTCTAAATTTCTTACATATTTAATCATTGATTGTTAAAACTATAGGAAAGCTCATTTTATACTTGGTAATGTAATAAGGATTCACGAACATAACTTAAATATTTAAAGAGAGTCCCGGAGTAGACAATAATTCCCCTCAAAAAGGTGTGATGAGTCCGACCTCCCATCCTCTCGACCGATGAAAATTCCTAAGCCTCATTAGTCCACAAGCTAATGAGAGCCTACCTTTGGAAAGTAGGTCCAAACGGATGTGGAATCATTGGATGTTTCCGGTTCTACGAACAAAACCGCTAGAAACCGATCGGAACGTTTGAATCTCCCGTCCAGGAGGCCATCCCCGAATTCCGTGCGAAACAAAGACATAAGGCCTCTTATATATAATAACAATTTAGCATCTAATATTTATTTTCTTGTGATTATTGATTACCTTGTATCCAGGGATAGATATTAAAACAAAGATTACAAGATGCATATCGCGATTCTCTATGTATAGTTGAGTTTTATATATCAAAATATAACTAGGGATATTTTATAATTTGTGAGAGGATTTGTAATAGATTGTATAAGTGATTTTGTTTTATTTCCCATATATAATAACAATACCCATATAGATATTGAAGTGTAATATTTTTGAATTACATGAGTTAGATAGTCCTCAAAGATTTAATTTGGTGGGGTTTAGAAGGGTTTAATCTGCATAAGATGTTATAAATATCATTTATAGATGCTATGTGATAGGAACCATGAATGGGCTATGGGAATGGTTGAGTGGGTTTTCACTCTGATTCGGAGGATTTATAAGAACTTTTATCAGTTTTTCTATAGTTAAGGAGTCTATGTTTTATTGATAATATTTGGGACTAAACTTATAAGAATCCAAGCATAAGATAAATGGATATTATATCATTTTAGATGAATATTTAGTAAATTTCCAAGATATATTCTATGGTACTTTAATAGTTAAATGTAATTGGAATCATTGGAAAAAATATTCTATCATGGTGAAAGAAAATCAACATCTTCAATAAATATCAACACCAATAATACATATACCTATAACAATTCTTCATAACATAGGGAATGGAAGGCTATGAAATTGGTGAGCATAGATTATAAGTAATAGTAAATAAAAAGAACATGTTAGCATAACATGAGCATGTAGGGTATTGAACTTGAGAATTACATTTCATGACCATACAACTCATAATAGAGATCATAATAATGATTGGAAATTTATAATAGATATATCATTAGATAATTAAGACAATAAGTCTTGAAAGCATAAAAATGGAATAATACATGGAATTTTTTGCATGCACATTCGTTTCTAATGTTGTGAACAAGTATATATAGACATTGGTTCACCCATATGTTAAAGACATGAAATGAGTCCCTAACATCAACTTGTGAACCTGAAACCGTGTCCATGCATAACATATCAAACATGTAATTAGATTCCTGCATAACACTGTGAACATGTAATCCAGTTCACACATAAAATTTTGGACACATGACCAGGTCCATGACTAACATTGTGAATGTGTAATGAGGTTCATGAAAAACATTATCAATGTGAAACCAAGTCTATGAATAACATTTTGAACAAATTATCAGGTTCATGCATTAACTAATGGACATGAAACTAGGTCCATGCATAATATTGTGAACATTTAATCTGATTCACACAAAACATTATTAACAGGTATTCTTGTTCACACATATTGATATAGAAATAGAAATTGGTCCATTCATCACATTTTGAACAAATTATATGTTTCACTCATAACATTTTGAACATGTAATTAGGTTAAAGAATAACATTGTGAACATATAATTAGATTCATGCATAACATTTATCAACATTAGTCGTCCATTTTTACCCAATTCATTGGAGGGAGATATAGGTCCCTCCTATCTCATTATAAAATCATTTATACATGTTACACAAGATAATAAATCAGTCATCATATCCTGACCTACAAAATTCAATAGGTTTTATAAACATCAAATCATAACCCCTTAAATGAAATGGGTATTGTTAATATTTCATCAAATAATAACATATTGATGAAAAATATAGTTTTCACAAACAATTCATCAAATCAAGATATGTGAAATGATGTGGTGTTAATAAACATGAGACCCACGGAAAATAAATGAATTTCACAAACATATAACCCAAGGAAGAGAAAAAGTTTTCATAAAGGCCATTTAATTAGGCATAAACCATTCATAGAAAGGATATGAATTGAAACATTAGAAAATTTCTTATAAGGGAATGATTAATGTCAACGGATATCATAGTATATGGAAAATAATTTTAAAATATCTTTTAAAAAAATATCTTAAAGAAAGTATCATCTATTTTTTTTAAACTGATTTTTATAATGTTGAAACTTTTGAAAACCTTTTTCTATGAAATATCATATAAAATATAAAAAAAATATTTAAAAACTATAAAAACATTTAAAAACATTAACCTTATGAAATATATTCAATTTCCATTCGAATTTGTTTTTTGAAAATATTGTTTTTGAATACAATATTTTCACATCCGAAGAGAGATATTGTCAGATTTTATATAAAATTATATATTTTTTATCAAGGAGTAGAAAAAGGTACTAAAATAGGAGTATATCATGAACATAAGAGAATTAAATTTATATATATTCTCAGAGGATGGATTATAAGATTTCATTAATGTATGTATAAACATAAACAAACCTGAGAAGTGATGAGATTGTTCCAATAAACTCTTATTACTTGGTAACTTGGGATTATACTCTCCATTTAAGAAATGTTAATTACCTGCATATTTTTTTATCATAAAAATATTGAGATTAATGATACTAAATGTGAAATATATTTATATAAACCTCTAAAAATATTTTTGGTTCATAATAAAATATTGTGGTCAAAAAAGTGAAATTGAGACAAATCTATTTTATCGATTTGGTAAATTTTAAAATGAAAACCCCATGAAGTAAGTATCATGAAATAGGAATGTGAATAACAAAAAATAATTGTATATGATACATTCTATACAATCAATGTACGTATATAAACAACCCAAAAGTTATTATTGTTTAATGTAACATATATGACATGGAAATTAAAAGTGAGATGAAATTTCAACACATTGTCTGCTGAATATATTCATACTAATTAAAACCACCTATATAATAAATAAAAATTTGTTATAAAAATTTTAAAGAACAATATTATGGTATATAATACAATATATGGTATTATTTTGACCTTATATTTACTACATGTTAATGTTCTTATATTATGGTTTCAATTTGGGTAATATTCACTTTGTTCTTCACTTGTATTTAAATTTTCTATATCATTGGTTATCATAATTATATAATGATTAAAGAATATAAATAATTATATAAATATCATGTATATCCAATATATTTATATTATAATAGTATATATAATAATTAAATTAAAAATGGAATACGCCATTCATGGAGATGGTAAGTCATACGTACGCATGAACAATGTTTCTATTTTTTTATCATATTGAATAAAAGAATGTAATTTACATATGTATATAAATATATATTTTTCAAATTATCATTATTATATCATATATATCATATATAATTATTAATTACATCTTTAATACATTCCTTTTGGTGTCTGAACGAACCAAAATGATTTAAGGGGATGGTATTCCACACCTCCTCAAAGGACACTATCGTATTAACACTAAATTTAATGTAAAAAAATGTGTGTTGTATAAATAATAAAGAAGATTAAATACATAATAAAAAAATATATTAAAAATATAAAAATATTTTTCATTATAATGGACATCATGATTAGTGTTAAATGAAAAATAATCAATCATTGTTTTGTGTGGTAGTAATTCTCCATAAACAGAATCAATATGTTCGATATCCATTAGATGGAGGTGTGTGTAAGTGAAGGTAGATATATATGTATAAAAAATACTAGTATATTAATGATATTTTTTTTCACATAAGAATGTAATAAATAAAGAAGAAGGGTTCAAAATGTAAAATAAAGGGATGGATTTTGAGAGAATATTTTACCACATAGTCGGGTAACTCCTTTTGGTTTGTGCCAAAAGGATTACATTTGAGGATTTAATTCTAAAGAGATGCTTCAAGGTCAAGGAAATGAATTTTTGGAGGCTACATGTCATATTATTTCCAAATATAAATGTTTTCGGAGTATTGATAAATTTTTAGAGGTGGTGGCCTTTTATAGTGATAGAAGAGTGGAACTCTATTAAATATTGAAAGAGAGAATTAAACCAACGTTTTTCAGATGGAATATTGATCCAATAATTGAAAAATGTCGATAAAACTGATGTTATAGTCATAATTTATCCATAAAATTGGTGTTGGAGAAGCTTATAGGTCTTTTTGGGTATATAAATTTAGGCTTAGTGCTTTATTAACATAATTTTTCTCTTATCTAATGTAATTAATTTTAATCACTTTTACTATTCATTTTAATAAAAACAATTTTTACATATCAGAAATTATAAATTAATCACATTAAAATTATAAATTAAATGTTTCAAATTTATAATCATAGTACTGGAAGAAAATAATTTAAAATTAACCCCACTGATGGGACAACACTCTAGGTTTTTAAAATAAAAAATTTCTAAAGATTGTAATGTTTTTACATCCAATTTAATTCTGAAATTGGTTAATATGAACTAAATTGAACTTATATTTAAAAATAATATCTAACTAAGATCTTCAAATATTTAAAAATATTATTTAACCTTACAAATAAGTTCTATGATAATGCAATTTTGAATTAAAATCAATTATCTTTTACTATTCATTAAATGATGAAACATTTCATAAGTATACCAAAAAGTTGTCCTAAAAAATTTATATGCTTCTATTACAATTATTGTATTAATAAAATTTCAAATCTATAAAATTTATAATATTTTTATTTAACACGGGTTCACCATTAAAACGCAGTAAAACAACCTTTATAAAGAAATAGGGTTTTATGTATAAAATTTGGGTTTTTCTTATCTTAGGACTCTAAAATATATTGGAGGATTATAAAAAATACATTTATATAATATAAAACATATTTATTAAATTAATATCACTTAACAATATTATTTAATATAATTAACAAGGTTAAAATAGCTTTGTGAGTATATTAATATTTTCCTTTAGATTCAATCTGTTTTAAATTTATTTAATTAGTAACCAATGAATTCATCTTATATTAGTGTACACTACATATTTTCATAATTTATTTAATATTATTCAAATCCTTCAACTTAACATATGTTTTATATATCATTATAATAATAATTTTTAATAATAAAATATATTTATGTAGCACTCGGTCTTGTGTTTTATATAAGCAATCGAGGGAGGTCAGTCTTAAATTTAATGTTTGATAACCATTTTTTTCTATGTAATATAATCCATGTTGGGATTTTGTGTAACATAATATATACTGATTCCATATGAATGTAATGTTTCACTTATTATAATAGTATTTTGGGTGTTTTTTAAGTGAAAAATATCAGAATACTACCTTAGTTTGAAAAAGAAATCATAGGAAATATGGGTGTCACATTCTACAACCATGAAATGAAATTATCAAACAAAATTCATCGGGGTCATAAATGTTTTAAAACATGGATGTCTCTTTCATATAAATCGTCATCTTATGAATGAATACAAATAAATCCCATAAAAGTGGAATTTTAAAACCATAAATGTGATGTACCAGACCTGGATGCCAGTTGATGGGTTCCTTGTGCCCGATGGGCCACATTGCCTCAAGCACATCTCCCCAAATGACCAAGCATGATGACCAGAAGTGAGGGCCTACAATGAGTCTATGGAGATACTATTCCCTCATTATCAAAGTGTAGAAATTATGGTGAATATAAATAGAGGTAAATAGAAAAATAAATATAATTAAATTAAAAGAACAAATGGAAAATAGAGACAACATTATCAACAACTGAAATAACTGGAATAGTATTTTACAGCTGGTAATATGTTATGTCACTAGAAAAATTAAAAACATGGATATGAGAAAAATGGCGTAACATTTTCCGCAAAAGTATATGGGAAATCAAAAAAATATCCCACTAACCCAAGCCATTCTCAGTCAACTTCAATAAATCTTCATACTAAACAGCATGTAATAAAGTATTTGTATTTGTAGGCTTCCTTTATTCAACACCTACAACCATGTAATCTAGTCTGGGTACTAAACGGCACCCAGAGAAGCTGTGAGATAAATCATAGATTGCCACCAGCAATAGTTTATAGATATTATGACTTGTGTAATGAATATTTATCAGTTTCCAACCATGTATATATAAAATAAATAAGTATAATGTAACTAAATACCCATTTACCTGCTTCAACCATTCGATGGTGTATGGATATGTAAAAAAATCATTATTTGGTATTTAATATTTTTATATAAACCACATGTTAGAAATCATAATGGTTACATGTTTTAATTAGGAAACTTGTAATAATATTTTATAGTGATGTCCCAAGGTAGTAACAAAGGTGAAAAATAACTCAAGGACAACCAAATTAGTAAGAAATATTTCATGGCATGGGAAAAGTGTGTAATCCAAGGATCATAGTCCATGTCATTTCACAATGTGGTACCAACAGAGTCTGATTAGTTCATCCATAGTAAAATGAGTCTATGAAATGATTGGGACCGATGGGCTTTAACTAGGAAACCTATATTGAAATTATGTATCCAAGGATTGTATCTAAGGAATCTTGTAACCATATTAAAGGGATTATATAGTGTAATTCTAGGAATCCAAATATCATACATGTATCGTTATATAAGATGGTCTCAACCTAATCAAGTTGTATCCTTGAATCAGAATAGGGTTAATGAGTGCTCATGGAATTCTCCGATCAGAATCCAATGCAAGCTCTAGTCAGGAAATTCATATTTTATTACGAAGTCTTGCAATATTTAATTTGATTCAAGCCTTGAATTTCATTGTTCAGATAATTTCATGTATCATGCAACATTTTAGTCAATTCATAATTAATTAATATGTTCATTTGGTCCAAGCCCTTCATTTCATTTGTGTTACAAGGCCATGTAGCATGAAACATTTATTAATTTAATGTAAAATATATTCAACAATAAAGGATTATTTTATACCTTCCATAAATGTGGTAATGGGTTCTATGGACCTGAATCTTGTTAATCATTCATTTTTTTGTAAAGTCATAGAGTTGGTTTAATTTACAACTTCCTTTTCACATTTAATTATAAATAAAGCACTTTCATTAGATAGGTAAAGTGTTAAAAATGGTACTTTACATTATTAAATTCATTATATAAAACATAACATTTAATATCGAAATAACTACACTTAGTATGGTCATGCAATGTCACACCTGAATAGTGTCTGAAACATTTCTAATACTAAAACCCCAATTATGGAAAAAAATATTTCTTGGGATGGATGGAGTTGTGGTCAAGACCACCAAAAATTATTTACATATATGGAAAGATAATATAGATATGGTTCCAATTATTATAACCATTTCAGGTAAATTTATAAACAACAGTCGATGAAATCAATGGGCCCCACATGACTATTCCAAAATCAATGAACATGAGATGTGATTTATATAACACCCACCATAGGCTTTTTTGACCATCATCCTCTAGTATTGGGATTTTATTTGACATAAAATATATTTGATCTAAGAAAAGGTAAAAAATCTCACACCTCGATATCTCAGTCGAAAGCAGGAGAGAATTATAAAGGTTCAACAGACTCGAGTAATTACTGTTGCACATCCATTGTGAAGAAAGAAATCTCGATCAGATTGTGGATTAAGGATATCATTATATCCCTTTCTTTTTCCATCCAAAAATATAATATTTTATAAAAATAGGGTAATCCTACAGGTTCTAAGATTAGGAATGAAGGAGGAATATACTTAGAACATTAAGGGATAGAAGACATCTTTTCCTTGAAAAATGGAAGGTGTAGGGTTTGTCAACACGGTTTGAAAAAACATGTGAAATTTTTCATGGATACCGTGGTAAAAGTGGAGCATCCATGGTTATGCTTCATAGATGTGTTCCAACAATGAAATTTGTTTTTTTCTAGATATTTCCATCTACCCAGTTATCCAAATTGTGTGCCAACCATGCACTAACAAAGTGACATGGAATGTTTCACCAAAAAGATGTGTCTCATGTTCTGAAATTGCCCAATATGAACCTAAGAACTTTTATACCTCATTAGGAACCCATATTAGGTCCAAGATATATATTTATACCTCCATTTAAAGGATCCATAAATGATTGAAGAATATATTCCAACAGTTTCCCTCTATAAAATAATGCATCCCTGGCTTCAACATCTAAAGGTGGAGGAACATTTTCTGAGAACATCTTTGGCCACTAGAAATATATGTCGACTTCCCTCTTCCAATTCTCATCTTCTATCTCGCCATAATGAAATAATACCCATTATAGAGGGGCAGAGAGACTAAAGAGATCCATCATGCTCCAGTCAATGATGCGTACTAGACTCCATCAATTGTAGCATCAGCATCTGACTCGACATACTCGAGAAAAAAATATGACATAGATCATCATGATGTGTGAGAAGATGAAACATGGGGAATGAATCGTGGACGGTGTGATACCTCTATTGTAGTAACAACTAATATGATATAGGATCGACACACACTATAATATAAAATGGAAATATGTAATAAGGATACATCATTCCCTTCATTCATTACTGTATATTCTCGAGCCTGGGTGATAGTTGAAGAAAGAAATGATCCTCGACCTCAAACTCTAGTGGTTGGCTATGGTGATAAGAAATTTTTTTTTTCTTGACTGAGTAGTGGTCATATGTTTTATCATCAATGGAAATTCTATGAAATATCATGGATGAGATGAGGACCTATTGTAGCTACACCACCTACCTCTAGCCGACAGAGGTGTGAACAACACCACCTATCATACAATGCCTCAAAATGATCCATCATAATTGTCATGTGGAATCTTTTATTATAGAATAACTTGAAGAGGGGGATATACATCCCCAATGAACCAGAAAAATCTAGACACATGATGGGATATTATCCTCTTGAACCAGTATTGTTCATTTGGATTTTTCATCTTTCTGGGGGTTAAAATTTGTTCTTAGAAGTACCAGTATTCCCATAGTCATCTATAATGAATGCTTGAACCATGACATGAAATGAACATCCCTATATAATATGAGTGTACATGGGAGCCCATAGATTCATATGATCTCATGGATATAAAGGATCCACATTCCATTAATTGAGAAATTACCCCAAATTGGAATAAATTGGGATAATTTTGTTGTTTTATCAAAGGAAACCCCAAAAATGTTTCTAACACTATAAGGCCTTGGTAAAATGAATAAAATGTATATAAAAACATTTTTCCATTTAAATATTGTTAATGACAGTGGTTGTAACAAGACTACAGGTCTCCAAATGATCCTCCTTCACCCACTGATAGGTGTAACACCTAGTGATAAATCATGATGTCTGACATTTCATCCTAGGCCTCTAATACTAGCATCACATATCATGATACATATTGCTGATGCCTGGATGTTCTTTCCAATGAGTGGCATGGGACTCTCTTATCAACTCCCATCTCATAATTTTAGGAACCATGATACTTTCACATAGACTCTTGACATTGTCTCTATGCACAGATCAATCCAAGGGTGGGTATTCTCTTGATATACTCTAATGAAGAACTAGGCCTTCATGATATAAAAAATATCCACTTTTTTACTTTTCAAATAGAGAATTAGTAAATTTTAAATATGGGAGATAATATTACATGTTACTATCATGAAACTCTCGATGAAACATATAAAATAGTTATATTAACATCCATTCATCACTGGCATCACCTACGACTTTTTTGTGTTTTTGGAATCTTCACATATACAACTACATTTACCATACTAGTCTTATCAAAAATCTCAAAAACAAATGATTTAAGATCTTATTGTATTAGGTTAATGTTACACTGATTAAAGATATATTTTATGTTCTTTTAATCTATGTACACCACAAAGAACTCACCAAACAGATAGTATCTCCAACAAAAAAATGCGTGGAAAACATTTGCAAGCCCTAGGACATGCATCAGGTACTTTCTCTCATGAGGGATCAACTATAATGATAACTATTTAATGACTTTGTCCTCCTGCATTTGTACTATTCCTAGGACAATGCATGATGCATCAAATAATTTAGTATAACTTATACAAGGATAGAGAATAGTGAGGATAGGTGTCGATACAAGCATCCCTTTCATCTCTTAATGGATTTCTCGAATGCTTCCAACCATATAAACATTAAATACTTCTTCTTAAGACCATTAAGTGGTGAATAATGTCAAGAACAAACCTGTATAAAATGCCTCTAATATTTATCCAGTCCGATTAAATGTACTCTTCCATACACAATCTTGGGATGCTACCGGGAATCATGAATACTATCCTTTTGCAGGTCAACAGATACTCCTGATTCCAATATTATATGACCCAAGAAGTGAAATTTTTAGATCTAAAAGTGGGTCTTACCACATTTGGAATAAATAATATGCTCTCTTAGTTTACTCAAATTGATCTCATAATGTTTCACATTGTCACTACTAGTGTGGGAATACACAAAGATGTTGTCCACAAATATCATTCCAAAAGTGTAAAAATAGGGGTGGAAAATATATACACCAGATCTATGAAAACGGTGGGAATGTACCTTAGACCGAAAAACACAACAAGGTACTCATATTGACCATACCTATAATGAAAGGATTTATGTGGTATTTATGATCACCTAACATTCAGTTGATGATAACATGGTCTCAATCTAATATTAGAGAAAACCTTTTCTCCTCGGAGCTAATCTATAAGATCATCTATTCAAGGAAGTGGGTAACAATTCATGATAGTAAGATGGTTCAACCATCTGTAATCAATGAATATACATAAGTATCCATCATATTTCTTGTTGAAATGAATGGACAAACCCGAATTGGATTTATTCGGTCATATAATCCCTTTGGACTCCAAATCCTATAACTATTTCTTGAGCTGTTGGAGGTCAGTATGTTCTATCTTGTATGCAGGAATGGGCACTAGGGCTACTCCTGGATCATGGTTAATTGTAAACACTACCTATATCTCATGAGGTATAAAAAATAATAATCTAGAAACACAAACATAAAAAGATCCATAATTGGAGGGAAATCATCTTGTTATAAGCCTTGATCCACCATTAATAGATTTCCAATTTGGGTGGTCATAACACCTAGCCCATGATGCATTGGTCTAGCTCTACCATCAAGGACTTCCCGCTCAAACTTATATAGATAATTTCTTCCATCAATTGATCAATTCTCTAGATTCCACGACCATGACCTTCTCCTCATCCAGACTTACCAGTGCTATTCGAATTCCCTATCAGATGAGGTGTAAAATAAATCACTCTTAATGGTGTAGATGGTGTGTATCCTTTTACAATCAAATCTAGTGGGATGGTCCTATAGAATTTTTTATGATTTCACATACAGCTGATATCTTGACACTCTATTAGTTATCTATCACCTAGGGATTCATATTCCCCCATCGTCCAAAAATATGACACACTTTAGAGCTATTGAAATGGGAACTCTGGTTGTCACCACCCTAATGAACAACCTCAAGGGAACATTTCCTACCATCTAATCAATAACTGACATAACGCTACATAGGTCCTCTATTCCTGGTACTATTTTTATCCATCTTGTTGTGATCAATAATATGATATTAATTGACTATCATATAAAATATCAGAATGAGAAAGACATTCACTGACATATGGAAAAATATTGGAGCCTGTCCACAAAGCAAGTAGCAGGAGAATGAAAAGTGCAGAAACTCCATTAAACACCTTGATTATAACACAACTGACATATAACCATACTTGAGATACATAATATAATTGTATCTTTTGAATCTAAATTATTATGGGATGAACTGACCATATATGAAAGCCTCAAAATCAAAACCTAACATGCCATGATGATGTTTAGTCATGGAATTAACATCCAACCAACGCTTTTCCAAATATAACACAATTTATGTAGCATGATTGAACATATGCACAGGAGGAATCTCCATATGCTCAATGATAAACATAGTTCCTTCTAGCCCCGACTCAGTATCCTACGGACCTCTATCCCATGAGAAAGTAGAAGGATGCTGCTTCTGAAACTCCAGAGTCAAATCATCCATAGTAAGTGAAAGTTATAAAGAACCATGCATGGGCTATATCAAATGGTGGAAAATATCATGACCTTGGGTATTAGTGCCCAGATGATGTAATGATGGTGGTTCCTCAAGAAGAATTCCTAGAGGTAAGAGTGGTGGCTCAAGGACCATCATGTATAGAGCGTGGTCGTGGACACCTTTTTGGAATATGATATAGGGACGTCATGGTGGAATTTATATAAAAATGACAAGAAAATGCCTCAGAACAACTTTAATATGAAGGATAGCATCTATATGGGATGATAAAAGTAATTAAACTCACTAAAAAGTTATACCTCCCAATTATCATCGTAGATGGTCTATTATCGATAACTTCTTAAGTATATTTTTAAATTCATTTTATGTATATTTACCAATTTCACTCCATTACCTATCATAAATATCACAATATGGGATAAGTATATACACCCAATTCATTTTAAAATTCATATTTCACATTAAAATGGATAGTCATTTTTTTTGAATCAGTGAAAATACACCTTATCACTGGTAATGGAACACATTTATTTAGCGCATTATGGCTTGACAATGTAAATTAATCATACCTTCCACTGAGGGCCCATAAAACTCATGAATTGATATATGAAATAACTTAATAATATCCATGAGAAATACAAGCATAACCGAACAATCCAAGCATAACTCAATAGTTACAGGCATATCTGTCAATGTAAAATAGTGAAATGCACCTATATTGCATGGAAATATTCATGACAAGAGAATTGTAGGTGCTTATAATGATACATGGAACAATTTTCCTTTCCCACATATCATTTATCCAAAGATGAATGAAGATAATCAATCAGTTTAATAATCAACAACTCTACACAACATATTCATCACCCAATAATGACATAATATCAAAAATAATATGCAAAAATAGAACAAAAATTATAAATTAGGAAACATAGTTTTTACAAAGAACAAGGGTTTGTTATACCCAATAATAGCTTATGACCAATTATCAAGAATTTATAATCTATAATATATTTTCTCAAAATAGTAAAGAAAGAATAGAAACTTCAATGATACTACTTTCTGACATCGTGGACTCGGATGGCACTTAATGGGTGCCCCAGTCTCATTGGGCCACATGGACTTAATTTTATCTCCCCAAACGCCAGAGGTTTCCAACTAGAAGAGAGGTCCTAAAGTTTTTGTGTGTGGATACTATGCCATCATTTCCAATTTGTATCAAATATTCTGAATATAAATTGAGGTAAACAGCAGAAGAAATATTAGTTATCCTAAGGAATGATAGAAAATATATACAATAGTAACAATAAATTAAATAACTAGAATATAATTGAACAACTGATGATATGTCATGTCACTAGAAAAATGGAAAACATGGATATAAGATAACAAGAATAACTTGTACCATAATAGTATAAATGAAATCTAAATAGTATCCCAAGCATCCCAGGGCCCAGCTCAGACGTCTTCCATGAAGCATCATACTAAATATCAAGAAATCCAGTGTTTGAAGCTGTATGATTTCTTTTTTCAACAACTTTTACCTTGAGATCTACTCTGGGTACCAAACGGAACCCATAGAGGGTGTGATATAAATCGTAGTAGGCCACCCCACGATGTCTATAACATCTTTACCATGTAATGGAAATGTAACTGCATGCAAGCATGCATATATAAAGTAATGTATTACAATGTTACAAAATACCCACGAACCTGATTTATCCCTAAGATGATGTCTGAATATGTATGTAATTCATTATTTTATTATTAATTTTTTAAAAATGAGTCATGTGTTATATATTTCAATATTTTCAAGTTGTAATAGGGAAACCAATAATGAAATTTAATAGTAATGTCCAAAGGTTGTAAACAAGCTGAAATAGAACTCAAGGGTATAAAAATCTATAATAAATATATCATTGAATGGGGTAAGAGTGTAATCCATGGAGCATATTCAAAGTAATTCATAAATAAGGTTACTAACGAGTCAAAGGAGTTCATCAAAGGTAAAACAAGGCTAAGCAATGAAAGGGGCCGATTGGCTTTAACCATGCCACCTATTTGTCAATGTTTGATACAAGGAGTGTATACAAGGCATCCTGTAATGATATTGATGGGATCCTACTACATATAATATGTCATCCAAATAATAGAAAATTATTGATATCTTGGTGGCTCATCCTATGCAAGTTGAATCCTTAAATGGGAATGAGGTTCCCGATTGTTCATGGAATTCCCTGATCAAATCCACGATGTGCTCGAGTTTTCCATTTTAATTTGATTATAATATCATTCATATTTCATTATTTTATTCCTTTCCTTTCATATAAGTGATAATGTCATGTAGGATGAAACGTTTTTATCAATTCATAATTAATTTATAATTCTATTTGGTCACAACCATGCCTTTCAATACTATACCATGGCCTTTTGGCTTGAAAAAATTATTAATTCCATGTAATGTATATTCAATAATTAAGGTTCATTACTCTACCTTCCATTCATGTGGTAAGGAGTCCTCTAGACATAAAATCAATTAATCATTCATAATAAATCGTATCTTTTCATATACCTGGTATACTTTCCAATTTCTATTTCACATTTAATTATCAATTGAAGCAATTACCATAGTAAAGTCACATGGTGAGCATACATGTTAAATTCCATTATGTAACTCACAACATAAAATAAGCCATTTAATATAGGAAATATTACCCTTATAAGGATCATGAAAATTCAAAACTGGACAGTGGTTCAAACATGTCATATAATAAAGACCCAATTATGTCAAAACATCATCCATGGGATGGATAGAGTTGTGGTCGTAAACTCTAAAAATTAATCACATATATGTAAATATCATATTCATATGGTTCTAAAGATTATAACCATGACACGTAGATTCTATAAACGGAACCCTATAAAATCAGTGGTCCCCGCATGACAATTCCAAAATCATCGAACTTGAAGGGTGAGTAATATACCACCCATGTTTGGATTGTATGACTCTACTACCCCAGTATTAGCCCTTGATTTATACTATAATGATTTATATCAGAGAAAAAGGAAAAATATGATCACACCATGATAACAATGTCATGTGGAAGAGGGAAGAATAATGGTTCAAATGTAATAGAGCACATGTTGTTTTTCATCCAACATGATGAACAAAAGCTAGATTATATCATGGATTATGGAGGTCCTTCAATCCCCAACATGACCATTAATAAAGATACAATATGAAAGATAAATATGTTAATCCTATTGGTTCATGGATTAGTTATGAATTATGGATCTAATTAGATCATTAATGTACAAAAAAATTTACCATGAAAAATGGAGAGTTAATAGTTTTCCAACATTGTTGGAAAAATAAAGTGAAAATAATTCATGGTAACCAGGAATGAAGGGTAAATTTTATTGTTAGGCTCCATATCTATTCCCTAATCATGTGATTTGCATCTATCTATAAATTTCCATCTATATTGTTAACCATACCAAGCACCATCTATGCACTAACTGTGCAACATGGAATGTTTCCAAAAACTGATGGGTTTTAGGCATTGAACATATCTCTAACACTCTTCAGACCTTTCAATCTTCATTAGGAATACATATATTGTAAAATATAAATATTTAAACTAAAAGTTAAAGGATCGGTACTTGAATTAAAAAAATGCGTTCTTACAATAACAGTTACCTAATTTAATTCATAGAGAGGTTCCAACATATGATACCATAGGTGGGGAGTGAAGAAAATGGAAATGGAAGAGAAATATCACCATAGTTTTCTAAAAGATAATGATAGAGGAAAAGGTCAAGAGAATGTTAACTGCCAAAAATCCGTAAATATGAGAATACCAAAGGGACCTTCTGATTCATCATAAATGAAGGAATAGTAAAATGATATGTGTTTCAAGATCATTTTTCTTAATGTTTAAGAATTTTCATACATTCTATAATAATTTCAGAAAAACCTCATCCTTTTTGGGTTTTTGATCGACTTCAACTTTTTGTATAAAAAAAGGAGACCTTTTCATTCCTAAAGTACTAACAGATCATGATAGCCTTGATATGCCATCCCATTTTTCATTCTTTATCATCAACACAATTTAGGTTATATGATATGAATAAGTCCTTATATGGTAATATGATAGTTTAATCTCAAAACAGCATCCAATTATTATATTTATTATACCATGATTTTAAACCCAATAACCCATCCCAAATGTACCTCACCCTTTTCATCCTTAAATATTTTATTATCTAATGCCAAAAAAATTTATTAGAATATTCCATTCATCCTTTCCTTGATTGAACATTAAATTATATTTTAGTATTACAAAATCTTTGTAGATGGATACAATCACATAAAAAAATTATTACCATATGGATTATACATATAAAATAAATCATGAAATTTCAATCTATTGTGGGTAAAGGATATTTTTTCAACTTTTTTTTATTATTCACTTCATTCAGGTTGAATGCATAATCTTTCCCTTTGTCATTTTTCATCATAAGATGTTGTGTCTTATCAACCATATTAGTCCCTAGATTGGGGAATTGATTCTCATAAGGCCCAAACATCATGCACAAAAAATGATGATGTTTGGGTAGTTCATTATTTTAGGATTCTTTTACACTAAATCAATTGAATTCCGTCGTATTATTATTTATACATTCTTTTTCTTGGTGGCTAGGATTTCCACAATTGAAACTTATTATTGTTCCATTTACACACTCCCCTTTGTTATTTTTCACATATTATTAGCATGTATGTTCCTGAATCCTTTTCTTCTATCCATGTTTTATAGATGACCCATTTAAATCCATTTTTATATTCTTGTTTAAACCATGAGATTACAATGTATCTAGACCCCCGATTTTATCATTGATTCCATAATGAATAATATCTTCATTTATACCAATGTATCATATAGACAATGAACATCTGAGATGTGGCATTAAGACACTATGTAACCTGTCATATTTACCTTCTTATTGAATAATAATACCAAAATCATACCTCAGAAGTCTTTTGAAATTAGTCTCATAGGTTCTAGGAGATTCCACATCCATTTTTAATAACATAGTAAAATTATTTCCCACTATCGTACGAATAACAATAAGGAAGTACTTATTTATAAATCTGTTCTAGAACTCATCCCAATCCATGGATTAAATTTCATCATGATTCCTAATTTTCATTATTAGTTTCCCCCACTAGACTGTTTCACCTTATCAACAATAAATAGAAAGAATTAATTTATCATGACCTAAACACTTGATAATATTGAATACAATTATAGTGGTACTGATCAATTTCTCACTAACATGTGGATCAAATGACCTGCTAAAAGAAGTTGGAAGAATCCTTATGAAAGAATGAACAAAATGTTGTTCCACAATTTGATCAATTGGAAACTCATCATGATTCATATCATGAGAATGATGTGAGAGTATATCTATGAAGTTTTCTATTCATATCCCCCAAACATAGAGATCATCAGGAGGACATTCAGTACACTCTCTATCAAAGTCACCATTAATGTGTTTCCTTCAGGTTCCAACTATTCATTAAAACCAAAACCATGGAGTAAGAAACATATATCATATTGAGGACCACATAATAACAAGAAGTCACTTATAGGATGAGTAATTTTTGAAACTGTCCTTAATATATTAAACATTAGCTCTATAATAGGTTATTCATAACCATATACTATAAAAATTGTTCATTATGGTTGGGTAAGAATTTGTGAATTCCTAAAGCCTATCCATCATATGTGTCAAACCAGTTATATAGAAAGGCATGTTGTCGTGTACTTGTTTACCATGATTTATACATGGAACATATTTTCAGAGTACATACCCCTAGGAATATATTTTATAGAGAAACACCCACATTATTTTTCTAGTCAGGGATGTATTTCAATGAATCCAATCACTCTATAAATTACTAAAATTTTAGTACATTTTCAAAAATCATAATTCATCCTTATACATATCCATAGACACATCCATTAATATATCTTTATAAATATACATAGGATCTCACTAATGTTTTCTCATCATGGTTTCCTTTGGATTACTAAACATCGCTTTCATACCCATTATAGAGACCCAAACATAACATACTTGGATATTGCATCATTTAGATGATTATTTTGTACATTGAAAAATACATGCCTAAGGACCACAATAGTTTAGTGTTATCAGAATCTGGGAAAAAATTTTCTATCCCGGTGAAGGATCTTAAGCATCTCCCATAAAGAAATACACCTTTAATATTTCTACCTAAAACCATTCATCATTTTCTAGAGAAAGAAATTATAATAATGGGTGGCCTCAGAAGCTATATAAGGGTAAATAAATTAAATGTGTAAGAATGAAATGAAAAATTAGGGTTTGGAACTTGATAATAACAGTGAGGATCTTACCCTACATATTAGATATCATAAAACTATTGGAAGTTTATAACATATATATCATAATATAATTATGATAATAATTATTTAATGTTTAAAATAGGAATAAGACATGGACTATTTGGCATGAAAATTATTTTATGATGTTTTGAACATGTATAAGTATAAATAGGTTTACTCATTAAGATAAGGACTTGACAACATGACCTTACATAAACATGCTTATATGATACCAATTCTATGCATAATATTGTGATCATGTAATCCAGTTCATGTGTAACAATGTGAAAATGTAATCAGGCTCAACCATAAACCAATTTACATGAATCCATGTCCATCCATAACACTGGGATAATTTAATCATGTTCATGCATATCCTTATATCTATAAAAAATGTTCAAGGAAAACATCGTGAATGTGTGATCGGGATTATAAAATAACTAATGGTCATGAAAACAGTTCCATGCATAACATTTTGAATATGTAATCAGGTTTACACATAACATTATGAACATGTAATCCTGTTTACACATAACATTGTGAATATGTATTGGGGTTCACACATAACATTGTGAACATGTAATTATTTTTAAGTGTAACATTCTGAATATGTAATTTGGTTCACACATTAAATTTAAAATTATGATTCAGTTATAATTAAGAAATGAATTTGAAGAGAAATAGGTCGGACCCATTTCATAATAAAACATTCATACATGTGCCATAAGATAATAAAACATTTATCATATCATGACCTATAAAAATAAAAGGGTTTTATAAACATCAAATCATTACCCATGAAATTAAATTGTCATCGTTACCATTTTATCATATCATAACCTTTAGAAAAGAGATAAGATTCAAAATCATTTCTTCAAAAAATAACCAGGAAAAATAATCAGGTTTCAAAAATATAAAACACATGGAAAAGGAATGGATTTCAGATATATATAACCCTTGGAAACGAAATCGTTTACATTAATACCATGACATTAAAAATAACCCATTAATAGAACTAATATAGGTGGTACATTTATATCATTTCCTTGAATGGAATGAGTAACATAAATGGATGACATCATAGATGGAAAATAATTTTGAAATATATTTCAAAATATTTCTTCAGGGAAATAAAAAATCATCTTTGCAAACTCATTATTATAATTTAGATCCATTTCAAAAGATTTTTTTTAAATATATTTTAAAAAATATAAAGGAATATTTGAAAAAAAATAAACCATTTTTGAAATCCCTTTTCCTTTAAAATGATTATTAGTGGTATTTTGAAAAAAATTGAATTATTTTTCAGAAAACGTGTTTTATGAATACAATAGATTTCTGACCAAAGAGAGAGACATTCATATTTTACATTAAAAATTTATATTAAATACCAAAGAGTTTAATAATGGAAATAACACATGAGTATATCATTATCTATGAGAGGAAAAGGCATCTCATGAATTGTCTCGAGCGATGGATCAAAATATTTCTTCAAAGGTGACATAAACATAAACAATATTTAAAAGCTGTGATATTTTCTCAATTAACTTTTATAACATGGTAAATTGGGATCATACTCTATATGTAATAATATAAAATTACATAATGATATAAATATCATTATAATATTTTGAATCATTATAATAAATGTTAAATTGATGTATATACACCTCAAAATGGAGTTTAGGTGCATAACAAAACACGGGTCTCAAAGAAGGAAAATTGAGTCAAATCTTTTTTATAGATATGTTAAAAATTGAAGTAAAAACCCCAAAAAATAAAGATAATAAATTTTAAATTTGAATAACCAAATATATATGTATAATATACATACTATAATGTCTTGGTAAGTATATATACCATAGAAAAAGAAAGTGTGGCGAACATATCATGTATCTCACAGAAATTAAAATTGAGATGAAATTTTCTTATCTTGTGTCTGGAAACTCATTAAACTCTTTAAGAAAAATAGATAATAATTAAAATATTATTATAAATAATTTATATAACAGTATTATTATATCTAATACCATATATTGTTTTGTTACAACATTATATTACCCTCTTGTTAACGATTCATTATTAATGATTCACATTGGGTAATATTCACTTTACTCATCACATGTGTTTTAATTTGGTATATCGTTTGATATTATATTTATATCAGGATTCCATAATTAAAATAATGATATAAATATAATTTATATCCTTTACATTTATATTATAATAATATATATAATAAGGGAATACAAAATGGAATACACCGTTTACGTAGACGGTAAGTCGTACATACAAATGAACGATGTTTCCCTTTTTTGTCATATTGAATTAAAGAATGTAAATGGCATATATATATATATATATATTATTTTATAATTATTATATCACATATATCATATAATTTTACTATACCCACCCTTAATACATTCCATGTGGCGTTTTAATGAATCACATTTCTTTTAGGGGAGGTACTCCACACTTCCTCAAACAAGATTATCATATTAACACCAAATGGAAAGTAAATATATGTGTTGTAACACCCAAATATTTCATAGTACATTATCTATTCAATGTAATTCAATAACTTGAGCTACACGCAACGAGTATGAGCGCACCACAACTTTCCAAACTATCCGTTTAAAAAATGGTTATGAATAGTATTAACATCATTTTGAATTTTATATATTTCCTATATAATTTTAACATTCATATTTTATGTTTATTAAATATAAAATAATGAAAAATTCATTTATTTATACAAAAGAAATATTTTACAAAAAAAGAAATTTTACATATTATTTAATATAGATTCCTTTTAAAAACAAATATTTGACACTTTTATTTATTAAATTGAATAAAATTAAATTATACTTCATATTTTGGACATAAAAAATTAGTTTGGATAATTTTTTTGGTACTTTTCTGACAAATTTCATATTTTGATGAATACTAAAAAATACAAAATTTTAATTGAAAAAATAATTTTAAATAGAAATAATTTATAGAGCTAAATCATACATTTTAATGGTTTGGATTCATAAGTAAATTAAATTTTTATCATTTAATATAGTTTACTCCATTATAATTAATATCACATTTAAATTTGACATAAACACATGTCAATCTTTTGATAGTTATTACTTATTAAAAAATAGTTTTTTAGTTTTGACAACGGGAATTAATTTTATATTAATAAATGATACATTAATGTTTTGAATATGGTAAAATAGACTTCATTTTTGAATTATTATTAAAAAAATTAGCTTAGGGTGAAATTTTGTATTTTTTCAGAAAACATTAAATTTTTGATAAATAGTGAGAAACACTACGTTATTGTATAAAACCAACTTTTTATTTAAATAATTTTTTATTTTATTTAAATTTATTTTAAATCAAAATAGATATATAATACCTACATATGATAAATGAAATTCATTGGATTCACTTGATAATAAGTTTTGATATTTAAAACATTATTGAACTTTTTACCCTCTTTTACCCACCATCATAGAGCATTTACAAATTTGCATAAAACACAATTTTACTAATTCTGTGAGTTCAATTTTAAAAATCCTAGAGACATGGTTTTTATCAGTATGTAAAATTATGTTCAATAAGAATAAAATATTTTTTAGTGAATAGTGACTTTTAATTTTTATTTACCACAATTAAAATTAAATAGGGTAATTAAGGGTAAAAATTATATTTCAATTACCCTAACACATATCCTAATTATATTAGACAAGTATTATTAGATGAAGAAAAACCTTTAGAATTAAATATTATCTCCTTTTGTCCACTTGGATTAGATTAAGACATTTATTGTAATTTCATTTAAATAAAAGTTAAAATAGTTAATTTCAACGTTTAATACATAATGGTAAATAAAAAGATAAAAAGATAAAAAGTTAAAAAGTTAAAAAGATTTCATATATAATTGTATTTTATTTATCATTTTTACACATTAAATAATATAATTTATTTACGACACAATGATGCTACAGTAATTACCTTATTAAAAATGATTAAAATAATTGATATTATAAATATCCAAATAAATGATATATATGGGAATTTTAAGGAATTACACTAATTTTTTAAATTAATAAAACATGTTAGGGTTGATTAAATAATTTTTGTTCAAATTAATCATTCTACTATTATTTTCACAAAAATCAAACACTAAATAGGGTCACAATTGACATAATTTAGATTTTTAAACAAATACTATATTATTAATTGATATAAAATTATTAAAATATAAGGTTAGGAAAAATGATGTATATAAGGTTATATATATTAATAATTAACCACTTGGGGTTCTTTTGTCTTGTTATAGTATGTTTGTTAAACATATAGTATAAAAATACAAAGAGACATGGTAAATGTCGAACTATTACACTAAGAGATAAATCAAATATATAAGGCTAATATGATTACCTAAAACTATATAAAACATATTGGATGAGGGTTTTTTCAACCCATCACCTCATTTTCCTAGAAATATTTTATTTTGGATCCATTATAAACCAAATATGATTTTATAATAAAAAAATATTTCAAACATTTCATAATGTCACCCTCACCCCTCTTATAAAATGGAACTTCCACATCTCTTAATTTCAAACCTATAATTCCTTTAGACTAAGCCAAACCCTACCCAAATATCCTCCAAACAAACCTAACTTAATTCTATGGGAATTAATTTGATCCAAAATTCATCATATGGATCCCTTTTTATCAAATCAATAGAAAGAACGTGAAGAAGAGTTAAATATTTCATCACCTCTTTCAAGTCCTTTTCTTCTTCCACTTCTAATTTCATTGTTTCTTGCATTATAAAATAATAAATCCAGTTTCTTCTATATACTATTATGTTATTATAAAAATGTTACTACCATATTATTTATTATATCTATATTACGAATAACAATGTCACTATATATGTGTATGTACGACATATCGTCTCCACGTCGTGGTGTAGTTTGTTATTCAAACACATCATTATTTGGATGGGTATAATAATTATTATAGCTCATGTAAATAATAAATATAACATGATAATTATTCTTTATATATATGATATAACATCCTATTACATACGATTTCACCATCAATATAATGATATTGTCACTCGTGTGTACGTACGAATTACCCTCTCCACGAACGCGATGAGATCCATTCCCCATCATAATAATTCAAGAATAATTTTCATTTTATGATGAAAAATTGTTAATGTACAGAATATCAATACATATATATTAATAAAAAACATCTTATACATTAAAAACATGGCTTATGTAACCAAGCATATAAAAGAAAATTAATCAGTAACAGCCGAAAGGATGATATTACTGAAATATTTCTAACGAAGAAATATTAGCAGATAACATATGATATAATATTTATGTGTATAGTTCTTGTATAATTTAATAAATATTTTTTAACTATTATACATGAGTTTAGCATACCATCGACTAAGGAAAAGTACAAGGTAAGGGTTAATTCCACAATCTCTTTATTATATGAGGTTTTTTTACATGAGTATCTACTGGGACCTCTTTTTCATCAAAATCCATGTTTCTTAAAAATATTTTCAAAAGGAAAATTTTAAGGTCTTATGGGAGGGACTCTTTAACTATACCATCATTTTAAATGGCATAAATATTTATTCTTCAAAGTGGTATGGGAACTTTTTTTAAAAAATCTCTATGAATTTCTTCCTTAATAAATTGTGTGACTTTTAATTTTTTTTTGTTACATAGGTATATCCTTCTCAAAGAGTTTTACAAATCATTTTCATCTATGCCAACATAAATTGATTGATATTAAATTTTTTTATGTTGTTTTATTATGATACAAATTTTCCATTTTGTATTGATGGTTTTGTGATATGTTTAACTATGGATGTTTTTTTACCATTCCTGGTTTATGGATAAAGTATTAACATTTCATATGATATTTTTAATACTGATTTGTTTGTTTTGTTTAAACCTTTTCATATGAAAAATGCATTGGACTTAGTGAGTGATGAGTGGAGCCCACTATAGCTCCACAATGAATCGGTAGGTCTCATGATTCAAACTAGTTTTTTGGTATAAGTCCTTGACATAATCATATTTTTAGTCTTGGGACAAGATCTTGACTATGTGGTTATGAAGTCTGGCATTATGCATTCGATCATCATGATAGTGGCTATTGATATTATATGTGATTATTAGACTAGTTTAATATCCATGTCCCTAATTAAATGGAATTATTTGATTCTATCCATTCCCTATTATAATGAACATTTTGTTTATAAGGATTTTGTTTTAGTCTCTTACATTTACATAAATGTATTTACTAATTTAGCAATGTTTCTGAAATAATGTTTTACATACTGAGCATCTCATCTCACACCATTCTAAGTTTTATTTTTCTCAGGATGGGAAGAAGTATTTAATGGGTGACCTATAGGGATATGCTAAGGATATAGGTCTGTTCAGAAGGGGACAAAATATTGTTGATGTTTTTATTTCATGATGTAATGTAAAACTATTGAATGTATCTAGTACATCCCAGGATACTAAACTGATTGGTCTTTTGGGACATGATTCCTAGTATCAATCCAATGTTATGTAATAATGAACCAACACTGGTTAACTCTGGTTACGGCATTACATTTGGTATCTGAGAATGTTTAGTAAGAACCTTTGAAACTAGATTTAGAAAAACAATGATTAAAGAACACTAACCAAAGGTAGTTATTTAGGATTCGTATATATTTTCATCCTAGAATTTTGGTACTATAGAGATTTTGTGAGTTTTCCAAGAAATACATCCCTATATGGATATGAGTAGGTTTAGGTAGCTCTGGCACAAATGTTCCTACTGGTAAAACCTAAAAACACTACTTTGAGCTGGACTCGAACGAGAACTGGTGCACGATAGCGGGCCTTGCAACACTCTTGTTTACAACACTCATAGTGGATATTCTTAGGATCATTCGCTTTTTCTTTCAAAGCCATTATGGAGGGTTTATGAGTATATATTTTCTCAATGAATACATTTTTATTATTGTGTATTATATCCAAAAAATATTCTATTTATGTTTACTATTTTCCATGTTTTGAATTATGAATTGCAATTCACAGACTATCCTAGTGAATGTCATTGTTTAGAAATGGCTCCTAGTAGAAGGAATGGGAAATACAGAAATACACATGATCGAAAGATTATGAAGGATCATATCTTTCATGGTATTAATCCATCATTTAAAAGTATTATAGTCTCCCATGTATTCTCATTATATGAAGAAATAGTATTATGTGTTTACAAGATAATTAAATAATTCATTGAGTCCTATGGCTTTTAAGGGAAGTAATCGAAGGAAAGGATGGAAGAGATAAAGGTTGATAAAAGGAAGAGGGGATAAAAGGATTTTCCATATTTTATCATTTTGGAATGAATCATCGTGGTAAATTCTTGAACGGAATGGGTGTTTTTTATAAGATTGGAGAAAAATTACACCCATTATGTGAATCCAAGGTTAATAAACAGGTTTCAAATATACAATGCTTCATCTACATGGAGTTGGGACACTATGTGAATCAATGTCCAAATCATCAGATTATACTAAAAATGTTGTTATTAGATAATAATCATGTTATGATACTACCAATGATGAAGATGAATGATTAGAGTTCTAATGTTGTTAAAGTGTTGTGTCATTTATGTATTTTATTAATGATGTACATGTTATAAGAATTATAAAATATATTAGGATTGTACTTCAATACTATTTCGTGTAGGACAAGAGATTGTGTGGATCCAAGAAAAGTGACTCAATGGATGTTCAATTTTTTGGAAAATATATGTTTGAGAGAAAGATAAACCATAATATGGTTCGGATACTGAGGTAGTGGTTTTGGAATAATATATGATTGATTTGGGTAAATTATATTGGATATTTTTGACTACCATGAAACTGATTAATGATTTGTATATTCCATCATTGTTGGAGTTTAAAACATTTTTGGATAGAAGGAGCATATCTAGTATTCTATATGGAATAAGGGAAGATGAATGTAGTCAATAAGGTTTTATGGTAATTCAGGGTGTCACAAAATTTTAATTGAATACATGATGAAGGTGTTCACATGTAATTACGTGGAAAAAAAGATCTTCATTGTGTTTACCTTCCTTATAAATTTTTGACTGTGAGTTTGGACAGAAGTATTTTGGATAATTGAAATGGTTGTAATATATTTAGTTTGAAATTGAATACTATTGTTATGGTTATATCATTTGACGAGATTATTTTTGGATTTCCATAAAAAGGATAACCCAGAGGTCGGGCAAAAACCTGTCACGTCCAGCAAGGCCGCGATACTTGAACCTGCAATTGAAGGGTGATAAGGGTTCATCACCTACCATTGACCTATATGATGTTATGGTTTGTATAATGTAGTTTTTTTAAATGGTATGATAAATTAATTATAAATTCATTTTTTAGGAACCCTATACAATTAGGAGAAATATAATATTTTGTATTCAATTATCCTTTACTGTGAAAGATGAGTTTTTGGAAGACAATTAGTTTGAGGATGAAACTATAATTATCAAGTATATATATATATATTCCTCGTACTCTATAAATAAATTAATTTTTAATCTTTAGTAAAGGGATCTTAAAACCAAAAATGTGTTATCAGAATACCTTATGTTTTGTTGAACAGATGATATTTTACATCATCTTTGATTGATGGCTTTGAGGACCTCAATTTTACAATTTTTTGTGATTGATGACCTCAATAAATCCATAAAATTATTTATTATTTTCCTCTAATTATGTGTCACTAATTTCCACAAATGTTCTCTAAATCGGGATCTTAATTTGGTCTATACTTTTTCATTTCCTTTTCCCTCAAATTAAAACTAAATTTTATTGATCCAATTCCAAGTGTTGGATTTCCACAAAGGTATTTTTCTAATTTTAAACTTTTATATTTGATGAAAAATTTAAAATTGTGAGGTAGAAATTTTTTTGATGGGAGAATGTATCACCCCAATATTTCATAGTATGTCTTCTCTTCAAAGAAATTCAATAACTAGTGCTACACGCAACAACGAGCATCAGCGCATGATGACTTACAAAAATAGTATTCAAAAAATGGATATAAATAGTATTAACTACATTTATAATTTTATATATATACTATATAATTTTAAAATTCATATTTTGTCTTTTATATAAATAATATAAGGACAAATTCAATTTCTCGGATAAGAGAAGTATTTTTCAAAAAATGCAATTTTGCCGCCAATTTAAAGGAGAATACTTCTTAAAACAAATATTAAGAAAATTTCTATATTAAATTTAATGAAATTACATTTTTCTTTATAATTGGGACATAAAAATATTTTTGATAAATTTTTGGTACTTTTCTAATAACTATTATATTTTGAAGAATACTGAAAAATACTAAATTTTAATTGAAAACTACAATTTTAATCAAAATAATTTACAGTGTTAAATTATACATTTGAATGGTTTTGATGTGTAATTTGATTATATTTTTATCATTTAATACAATTTAGGTCATTATAAGTAATTTCTCATTTAAATTTGTCATAAACACGTGTCGATCTTTTGATAATTATTACTTTTTAAAACCCTGCTTTTTGGTTTTGACAAGGGGAATTAATTTTAAATCAATAAATGATACTTATATGTTTTGAATTTTGTAAAATAATCTTCATTTTTAATTTAGAATATCAAAATTATCTTAGGGTGATGTTTTGGTATTTATTTTGAAAACATTCAATTTTTTAGGAATAGTGAAAACCACTACGTTATTATTTAAAACTGATTTTATTTAAATAATAATTTATTTTATTTCAATTTATTTTTAGTAAATATTTATATATAATACCAATATATGTTCAATTTAACTTGTTGTAGTCGTTTTAAAATATGTTTATATATATGAAAGTTTATTGAACTTTGTATCGTCTTTTACCCACCTTCTAGATGCATTTACAAATTTATATAAAACATAATTTTATCGCTTCTTTGAGTTGAATTTCAAAAATACAAGAGACACAGTTGATATCAGTAAGTAAAATTTGGTTCAATAAGATGAAACTAATTTTTGGTGAATCGTAACATTGGAGTATTATTTACCATTGTTAAAAGTAAATAGGGTAATTATGGTTAAAAATGAAATTATAATTACCTTAAAACATAACCTAATTCTATTAGAAAAGTTTAATTAGGCCAAAAATAACATTAGCAATAAAATAGGATCCACTTTGGTCCACTTGTATAAGATTAGTACATTTATAATTATTTTATTTAAAGAATAGTTAAAAGAGTTAAATTCAAAGATTAACAAATATAACATTTTTAATATAGGGATATACATAAGATAAATTCGATTATAAATATTCATTAGAAATATAGAAATTATTTCCTACATAATTTTATATTATTTATATTTTTTATACATTAAATAATTTAATTTATTTATGACACAATGATGATGCAAAAATTACCATATTAAGGAAAGATTAAAATAACTGATATTATAAATATCCAAATAAATGTAATTAGAGAATTTTGATGTATGAAAATAATTTTATAATTTAATAAGAAATGTTAGGGTTGATTAAATAATTTTCTATCTAACTAATCATGGTATTATGATTTTAAAAAAAATACTAAATATTGTCAAATATGACATAATTGTGTTTTTAAAAAAAATAATGTATAATTAATAGATATAATATTTTTAAAAATATAATGATTGACCAAAGGAAGTATATAAGGTTATATATATTAATAATTAACCACTTGGGGTTCTCTTGGATTTTTATAATATGTTTATTAAAAATATAATATAAAAATACAAGGAGACATGGTAACTGTGAAATTATTTAACTAAGAGTTAAATCTAAAACGATAAGGATAATATGATGACCAAAACCTATCTAAAACATATTGGTTGATAGGTTTTCGACCCATAACCAACTTATCCTTTAAATTATTCATTTTTGAGCCATTATAAACAGATAATTATTTTACTAGAAAATAATATTTCATTCTTTTCATAAATTGACCCTCACATCTCTTATAAAAGGGAACTTCCCAATCTCTTATTTTCACACATCCAAAGCATTTTTGCTCTGCCCACCCCAACCCAAATATCCTTCCATCATTCCTTACTTCATCCTATATTCTTTACATTGATCAAGAATCCAACCTATGGAGCCCTTTGGATCAAATCAAAAGGAATAAACTGAAGAAGAGGTGAATATTTAATCACATCTTTCAAGTTCATTTCATCTTCCACTTCATAATTCTTTGTTGTTTTCATTCGAAAATAAAAACTCCATTATCTTATATATACTCTGTTGTTATTATAAAAATGGTAAAACCATATTCATTATTCTATACATCATATGAATGAAAAAGTCACCATACATTCGTACATACGGCTTAACGTCTCCACATCGCGGTGTAGTTTGTTATTCAAACACTTCAGTATTTGGATAGGTATAATAATGAGTATAACTCATGTAAAAAATAAATAAAAAATGTTAATTATTCTGTATATATATATTATACCATATTATTATATATGATTTCACCATCAATATAATGATATTGTCGCTCATGCGTAGGTACAGATTCCCGTCTCCACAAATGCGATGAGATCCATTCCACATCGTAATAATTTAAAAATAATTATCATTTTATGATTAAAAATAATATTTATGAACATAATATCATTCTGTATGTGAATCGAATACATCAAATCCATTACAAACATGAATTACATAACCAAGAATATAAAAGATAATGCTTCATTTATCACCCGAAATGATGATAATACTGAAATATTATTAACAATGAAAAATTATAGGATCATATATGATATCATAATTATGTATATAGTTATTTTACAATTTTATAACATTGTTTTAAATAATATATAGGTTTTTAACATGCCATCGACTAAGGATAATCATATATAAGGGTTAATTCCATAATCTCTTTATTATCAGAGGTTTTTTACATGAGTATCTACCGGGACCTCTTAATCATCCTCATCTATGTTTCATAAAATTATTTTCAAAATGAATATTTTAAGGTTTCATGTAAGGGAAACTTTTAATATACCATCATTTTAAATGGTTTAAATATTTATTATTTGGAATCATTCTCATTAATGTCCATGTTTTTGAGTTTATTATCAATGATTTATTTATATGGACATGAATGTTTTTAAAATGATAGTTACTTTAAAAATATTAAAAGTTATATGGGAAACTTTGACTCAAAAATTAATTTAAAGGTTTTACTTTCTGAATTTTTTGACTTTTAAATGTTTTCAATAAAAATGGATATTTATCTCAAATATTGTTACAAATCATTTTCATCTATTTCAACATCCTTTGATGGATTTTTAACTTGTTTGATGTTGATTTATTATGATACAAAACTTACATATTGTGTTGATGCTTTTGTGATATGTTTGACTATGGATGTGTTATTTTAATACCATTCATGGTTTATGGATAGTTTATTGACATTTTTTATTCTAATTTTAATATGAATGTGTATTTTATGTTTAATCCTTATCATATAATGTATGCATTGGACATAGTAAGTGATGGGTGGAGCCTGCTATAGCTCCTCGATGCATAGATAGGTTTCATGAGATAAACTATTTTCTTGGCACAAGGTCTTGAAAAAATCTTATCTGTAGTCTTTGTACAAGGCCTTGACTATGTGGTTATGATTTCTTGCATTATGCATTCCATAATTACCAAATTGGCTATTTATATTGCTTGTGATTATTTGACTATTAGAATATCTATGTGAATAAGTAAATGGAATTATTATATTTTCTATTTTCTATATTATATTAATGTTTAAGTTTAAAGGGATTTTGTTTTAGTATTATACATTGAATTATATGTTTGTGCTTATTTACGAATTATTCCTATATATTTTTATAATTACTCAGAATCTGAGCTCACCACATTCTATGTTTTCTTTTCCTTAGGATGTGAAGAAGTATTTTAGGGTTGACCCACAGGGATAGGATAAGGATATAAGTGTGTTCAAAAGGAGAAATTTTTTTGATGTTTTTATATCATGATCTGATGTAAAACTTGTGAATATATATAGTATTTCCCTAGCAACTAAAATTATCAGTCATTCGGGACAAGATTCATTGTATCATGTTAATGTTATGTAATAATACACCGACTCTAGGTAACTAGGTTGGGGTGTTACATGTGTATTGTAAAAGAAGTACATAATAATAGTGACATAATAGTCATAATATAATATATATATATAAATTCTATTTTTATCATGAGGTCCACCATGATTTTAGGTAAATGAAAAATGAACAATCTTCATTTCGTGAGGCAATAAAACCCCACACACAAAAACAATATCTTCGATATGTGTTTTAATGGAGGAGTTTTTAAATGTATGTATAACCCATCTTGTAATAAAATCCAACAATATTTCTTATATTGGTGTTTGCACACTATAATTGAATAAATAGAGTGGGGATGTTTTAGAATGTAAATAATGGAAAGGATCTTGATGAACACATTGCCTCGTAATTAGAGAACTCCTTTCGGTATGTGCCAAATGAGATCCCTGGGAGGATTTATACCCAAAGAGAGGCTTTAGGGTAAAGAGGAGGAAATTTGGGAGGCTACGTGGGTGGATCTGGAATGAATATATTAGGATTGATATGTGTGAGGATGGGTAGAGGAGGTGGCATTTTATTAAGAAGGATGAGTGGCACTCCGATAAATATTGGAAGAGAGAATTCCACGAACATTTTCCATTTTTAATATGGATTGAATAATGTAAATAAATTATATCCAATTGATTATATGTTCTAAATATGGCTAGAAAATTAATTTTTTACAAGTTAATAGGTATATTCTAGTCTTAAATTTATGATTTAGTACTTTATTAACATATTTTCATATATTTACCGATGTAATTAATTTTAATCACATAAACTAATATTTTTGGTAAAAAAATTTTGGCCGTATTATATAATATAAATTATTCTGATTAAAAATATTGAATCAATTTTCCTGAATTATAATTACATAATTGGTAAAAATTAATTTATAATTAATCCCACTAACAGGACAACACTTCCTGCTTTTGAAGGAAAAATATCTGAATCCTTATTATGATTTTATATCAAATTTCATTTTGAAATTGGTTCCAATGAACTTAATTAGGTTAATTGGTAAATATATTTGCTAACAATTTTATTATCCCCTGTAGAAATATAATTTATCAATATAATTAAATTAGAAGAAAAAGATTTTTTGAATTAGCATCCAATATTTTAAACTATTGATTAAAAGACAAAACCTTTTATTAAAATAACAAAAATTTCTCCTATCCTAATTTTTATTTCTTTTCATTCAAATATAATTTTTATTTTTATATATTAAATCTATAAGTGTTGTTAAAATTGGATTTAAATGGCTTACCAATTAAAATGTGGTAAAACTACCTTAATAAAAAATAGGGTTTTAGGAATAAAAATTGCTTTCTTCTTATATTATGTCTATAGAATCTATATGATGAATATAAAAAATATTTTTGTTAATGAATAACATAATTATTACATTAATTTCACTTATCAATTTTATTTAATTTAATTTACTTTGTTAAAATATCATTGTTACCATAATAATATTTTCCTCTATATTCAATCTGATTTCAAATTCATTAATTGGAAACCTATGAAATCATCTTATAATTGAGTACACATAATATTATAACAAATTATTTAATAATATTAATATACATAAACATAATTACTGGGTTATATCTCATTATAAATTTTTTTAATAATATATTTTAGTTAGGTAGCACATGATCTTGCATGTTACAAAAGACATTGATGAAGGTCAATCTTGGCTGTACTGTACACTAAACTTGTTGTTTCATGTAATTTTTTCTTGTGTTGGTCTTGAATATAACATACACCAAGATGATTATATGAAAAATTATTGTTTATTTAGTAAAAATGAATTTTCAGTGTTGCGTGAAGGGAAAAATATCAAAAAAAAATTAATTCATTTGAAAAAAACTCACAAGATATTAAGGTGTTATAATAATACTCTATATAAAATCAGATAGAGAAAAACTTTTGATGATATAATGTGTTCTATTGAATACAGATTTTTTATGAACATAATCTATGATCTATTCTATTAGGCCACCATCATTTATCTAAAGAGTGAGGTGTTTATACTAAAAGGACATTAATATTAGACTAATGTGAATAAGATGTTCTAAATGAGATAAATATATGTTCATGGATGCATAATATGAGGTTTTACTTTGTCTAGATGAAGATAATAAGTTACTTGAACCATGTGAAGATACCATTATAATGGGGAATGTAATACATCTAATTTTTACTGTTTTTGGTGTACATTTACCATGTGTATATGATTGAAAAATATCTCATTGTGGCTGATAATATATATATATTATAGACCTCAAATTTATTGATAATTTATTCCCTTAACTGTACCTCAGGAAAGAATGTAGTGGTTATGATGCAATATCAGACCCTACTAGTTTGGAAAAACTAATATTCAAAATAATGGAATCACATTGACTAAAATGGTATTAGAATATTCCATGTTGAGTAACATGGAAATACGTGGTTTTTAAGTGAAAGTAGAACCATGCATGAATGATAATGTGATGTTTAATAAAACAACATCATCTTGGGTGAGATTATATTGGAATAGAAATCTTTGAGTTAAAAATATGGTTTATGTGGTCATTTGTTACAATACATGGTATGGGAGAATACCTTCTTTGAATAATTATTTTTAATGATGTATATATTGATCCGAAGAATGGGTAATATTGTTTTTGATGATATGTAGATGTTAGATAGACAATGATAAAAAAATTTCTTGAAGGAACATAATAATTTATAAACTAAATCCAATAAATAGATGGATGACCCTGCTATTTATCTTTAGGAAGGGTTTGGGAGTTTCTGACACCATACCCTACATCATAATGTATTTCATGGGTTAAAATATATGTGGTAATTGGATTTAATCAAATTCTATGAAATTCTATTTTGTTGACATTGTTTCCATGTGGGAACATAATAACCACATGTGTTTCATTGTGGTGGTATCAGGAGCATGAATTATTGTGCAATTCGAATAGTTTTTTTAGGGATTCATGGTTTCCAAGTTAACAACCAAAATAATAACTTCCATGTAATTTTTTATTCCTTATGAATGCGTGAATAAAATGGAATATATTTGTAACACATAGTGATAATTAACTAAAATTTATTTTTCACACCATACATGGGAATTGTAGTTTGTATGTCGAATATCTATATATTTTATAGGAATGATAAATAGTTGACATTAATTTAGTTTGGGAATATTACTATATGATCAGAATTTTTGATGATGTAAGGATAGGGGATATAAATAGATACTTTTATGTATATTTTTTTATTTTGTTTCTATTTTAGACATAATCAATGTAACATCTATTTTCTTAGGAAATAAATTCCGTCCAAAAAACTATATTTAGATCATTCATATTATTTCTACACTATTAAAAGACTTGAAAATTATTATAAATATTTTCATATAATTAGAAAATGTTTTATAGACCATTTATGAGTATATCTCATTAGGTTTTATAATTTAAACCGCGATAAAAATTAGAAATGAAAATTATTTTTACAATTAACTAATTTTCTATATCATCCTCATCAGTGAATAGGACCTTTAGTATAATAAATCATATGATGATAAAAAACACCGTAAATTTTGAAAGTACTTTTTGACAAATAAATCCAAACCACATAAATATGAAGTATTATTTTTTATGATAGAATGTGAAGGAAATATTGGATGTAAGGTGGTGTAATATATCTATTAAGTGAACGATATTAGGTGGTACATATTCATTTTTATAATACAAATAATCATATAATGTCATTATAATTTCAAATATATATTCAATATACTAAATTATTAATTATATTTAAATAAATAAACAATTTCCATAAAAGAAATTATTTAACATTAAATTACTGATTTAACTAATATATTTAAAATGTACCAACTCTTTTGTAAAAATACATGAATTTATAAAAAGAATATATTATAAATTATTTATTTTCTAAAAAATTTACTAATGTCCAATTATTTTAATAAAAGTTGATACTAGATGTAAAGGAATATTTTTAATATAAAATTTAATTACATCAATAAAATTCATATGATGCTATATTTAAAAATAATATTATATTTAATTAAAAAATAACAATGCATACTAGAAAATTGTTCTTTTATATATATATATATATATATATATATATATATATATCAAATATTAATATAAACTATTTTTGATAATGAAATTCCAAGGAATATTTTTTTTAAATCTATAACCAAATGAATAGTCAATCATTTTTCGTTTATCAATAGGTTTGAAATGAATACGTAGACATTTGACTATAGAAATATATATTTTATTGAATTTTTTTTATATTGGTATTGTGCATTTTTTCCCTATATGGTTTAAATTGATTAATTTTGTTGGTTAATTATATTAATAGTAACATTCAGTGTGTAAATATGATGATTAACAATCATTTATTTTGTAATTAATAAAAATAATATTTAGAACAATTAATGATTAAATTAAATTATCTATAAAAACTATATTAAATTATTTTAATGTTTTTATATGAATGTTAAAAATATAAATTTTCAAAAATTAATAAAATTTATTTCTCTATAAATTTTTATTCATCACATCTAGACTATGTAACATAGATGATTTCATTTAATGTATTAAAAATAACTTACCAAGGTGAATAATGCATGCCATTGGTTAATCAAAAAAATAAATTTTTTTAAATTATTTATAAATAATATAAATGTAAAATTTGGTAGAATAATTTATTTTCATATAAGTATACCTCTTTATTTAACTTATTGGTCCATTTTCCACATAGAACTAACATTTATTTTATAAAAAGTCATAAAAATTTCATTATGTCACTCAAGATAACCTATAAAATGACCTATCTACCACAATTATAAAAACACTCAGATAATACCATTATATTTCCGAATAACTAAAAAATTTTCCTCTAATAAATCCCACTTATTTGTCATATATTATTGAGAACCATGTTGTAAATATTATTCCTTTATTTTTAGGGAACCTTTTTTGAGAAGGAGAGTATCCTTAGAGTTAATATCTACGTCATTTTCCATGATTATCTATTGAAATACCACATCAACTATTTATATATTTGAATTTGTTTAATAGTTATGACCCATTAAAATTTTCATGTATATTTCAAAATTATAACTCTTTTATAACTATAATCTCATACTCATTTCATTTGTATATCATGTTTTTTTAGCCCAGTTAGACAAACTACATGAATATTTCTCTACCAACACAATACTTTTCATGATGAATATATATTAATTCAATAATATTTTCATATTTTCATATAAAGGATAATTTTTTTTAATTAATAATGTTATTAAATGGTGACAAAAATAAATTTTCATTATAAAGTAACATGTTATTATTTGTAAAATTACCCAAAACATGTAATTCTTTATTACCATTCCCAAAAAAACAATCATATCATCCATCCTGTAAAAATTGAAATGGATAAAATAATATAAGAAAATTATTAAACATAAATATATAATATTTTAATCATGAAGATGTTCTCAATGAAACTAGACTGAAAACACAATTTGTAATATTTTACAAAACAGTCCAATGACTAAAATATCTGGACATAGAAAAAAACACAGTAATATATATATTTTAATTGATTATAATTTAATATTATTAATGGTTATATAAATGTATAATTTTATAAAATTAATTATTAATATTATTTTCATATATTATATAGGATTCTAAACAACATTCTTAGATGTTCAGTGTAAGGGAAAGGGTTTCCCATCTCAATTTTCTTTATTGATATATACTTCAAATTCAGCATGATGTTTAGTTAATTTTAATATATATAATACCCATAGATTTACTAATATCATAAATTTAATTCAAATAACTTTAATAATATTAACATCAATGGTTATGACTTTAAATATATTTTAATTCAAATGTTACTAAACCCATAAGGGTTTAAATGTAATCTCACTTTGAAGGTGATATTTCTAATGAAAAAAATTACATTGGGGAAATATTATGTTATTATATATAAAACAAAAAATATGTTATTATATTTTATTTATTTCAGGGGAATAAATTTATTTTTACCTTGTTACCTCTTTTTGGTTGTGAACCCAATCAAAATATTTACAATAAGTCGAGCTGACCGAATATCATTTTTTAGAATGATATCATTCTCATCCATGTTTGAATAATATATTTTATATTATAAAATATAATTTATATATAATAATATGACATAATAATTCAATTTTTATGGTCCTTGAATTTTCTTTCATTAGTATTAATGAAATCAAATTGTATTATTTTCGACATAGTCCATTTTCTATTAATTTTTATTTCATTTAGAAAATATAGGTGCAATTTATTATATCAATTTGTGCGGAAAAAAAATTTGCTTATATCATCATTGGTTATAAATCTAATGATTATCTGCAGGTTCTCATAGTTTTATATATTAATTTCTAATATATATTTTTAAAAATATTTTTCTTTTAAATTTATTATATTAAAAAATTAAAAAAATATGTAATTTGATTTTTCATGGGAATTTTTTAATACTCATACGAATGTGATTATAATATATGTAAATTTAATTTAATGTTATATATATTTCACTAGATTATTTATCTATATATTCTGTTCAACTTTTCTCCCCCTATATATCGTGATCATGTCTTTTAGATGTTTCCCTAAGCCCATTTCATTCTAACAAGTCAATTAAAATATAATGAAATAATAACTTTTCTCATATTAATTTTGAAAATATATATATGTGTGGTTTTTATTATATGATTCTTGTGAATTGAATTATATTGAACTATAATACAATGTGTAATGATTTATACATCATGAATTTTTTATAGAAGATAATTATTTATCTCATGATCAAATGGTTTTGTTACAGAGGTGCTCATCCCTTGTCCATCTAGTGATGGGGAGCTGGGGATTATCCCAATTTCTATTTATCATAGATCAAATGTGGTTAAAAAATTATAAATGGTTATTAGGCATGTATGTTTAAACTAACCTCTACAGGATAAGAGACTATTGTGGTTAGACTATTCTGAAATGGTAATAGGATATGAGATAAAATTTTAATGCAAAAAGGATTTGGTGAATTGTTCATTACCTGATATATAATATTTTATGGTAATTTAGTTATATGAGAGAATTATGTTATAAATGAATTTCTGTTTTTCATTGACATATGTTTTTATTTGTATTCTGACATTTATATCTCATGGTTATATTATAATAAATTTCTCTTAATGAATATTTAATGTTTCTACATTCTTATTACTTGGTGTATATGTGATCATATGTGTTTATATGTCATATAATCATGACTTGAGAACATATAACATGATTTAATATTATTTTCATTAAGATATTTAATCCATGTTTATATTTTCTATTATTCATATGATCTAAAAATTTATGAATCACTGATAAGTTTTTTCCATAGAGAGAATTTGATCATTCATCATTCATTAGTTTCTATTTACTATGAAATAATGAAGTGTATTCAATATTATTTATTTATATTGATAGTATTTCAGCTTAATACTTCTATAATATGTATATAAATAATGTTAAAATAGAAATAAATATTTGTAAAATTATAATACACTATACATATTGGTTATAGTTATGTATTATTATATTAACATGGATTGTATCATTATACATGTATATTTAGGTAAACTAAATTGTGATAAAGCAATATTATAAAAGATCATATTTTTTACTATATTTGAGAGTGTGGTTTTTGTACATCATAGTCTATATCAAATTATAGCTTTGAAATATTTTGGTTTTAAATTATGATGAATAAGGGGATAGAAACCATATAAATTAATTACAAAATGGATGTTGGATGAACCTAAAATGTAATATTATTAAATGAAGGTGTCAAAATATTTAAATTATTATGATTTATTGCAGTTTTCATATGATTTTAAAAATATTATTATTGTTTCTGGATATTCATAAAATCCTTTTTGAGTTTATTCAATAGTTTGAATCAAGTGGAACTTATTAAACAATGAGTGAAATGAAAAATTTGATGAATTTTCATAATGAGAAACAAAATGGGATGGTTGTTGGATTAAAAAAAGAATATAATGAATCTCACTCACCCTTATCCATTAATAAAAAATGAAATGATTCAAAGTAATCTCACTTTCATTATATGGAAGGAAAAATTATTTACTGAGTCATTTATATAGGAAGAACCACCCACCATTAGTATGACTATGGAAATAATTATTTTCACGAAAAATTATTACACAATATAAATAATATTATATATTTTTTATTATGTAGGTAATGAATTTTTTTATACAGTAAACATTTTTATGCTGAGGGTGATGAATAGTGGATCATAATGGAGAACAAGAGTTAAAAAAAATAAATCCATTGATTCGGTGGATTTTAAGAATCCATTTTTCAATATATATTTTTCTATAATTGTTGTGCCTAAATGGAGAGATAATCCACTAAACAAATAAAAAAATGATGAATCAATTAGTATAAATGATGCAACCATCGAAAAGAAGAAAATAAATTATATTGGAATTTACATTAAAAATGTCTAAAATATAAATATAATATTTATTATCATGAAATGATGTATTAGAAAGGAATTTGATATAGTGGTAATTTTAATATATAAATAAATAGTTTGATGTCCTCCATGGAAGAAAATAGAAATTGGAAATTTCTATTATTCTCATTGTTTTTTGGAAAAAGAATTAGTAAAAAATTTCATTAAAACTAAAATGATATAACCCAGAGAGGAAAATATATTCATAATTATTCATTTCCAATTATTTGGAAAAAAACATGGAGAGATTTCTCACAATTTATTAGGAAATTGAACTATCTATAGATGAGAATTCTATAAAACACATAAATTTTGAAGAAATGTATAAGGGAAACCCATAAAATAGATGGAAGAAAATGATCATCCTTGGTAACTACATTAACATTAATGATACAATTATAAGGATTATAGAAATTTTAATATCAATAGATCTAATATAAATAATAATGATTAAATTAATCATCATCACCTTAGTAATAGAATGATCCCTGTGAAGGTATATTAAATCAAAACTACTGATGTTGGTTATTAAATTTTTATGATGTATGGTATACCAAAAATCCACTCAATAATAATAAATGATCTTCTATGTTATACTTTTACCTGCACCATAATATATAAAATTTCTTCCTAGTTAATATAATCCCCCCAAATGATCATATAATTAATTTTGAGTGTAATGTATAACTGCGAGATGATTTTATACCTTTTCTACAAGCCTTATATAATAGAATATATTTACAATGTGATACAAAAAAATACAATTATTCTCATGTTATTATAATATTATTTCATATTGGGAACATATTTTATCACTCAACATAGATAACATATTAATCGTAAAATATTGATTTCACATTTATGTTTCTAAATAAATCAACATTCATCTATCATTGTAATGTTGTTTATAGAAATTCGATACGAATTAAATTGATTTTATAGGTATTAATACTAAATCGTAGGGGGTATTTATCAAAAAAAATTAAAGACCAACAATATTTGAGATCCCTATTATTATATAAAATATGTGTATCATTATATTAATTAGGATAGTGAGGATCATATCTAATTATAAAATATATCTTGAGTCTTTATTATCTTTTAGATACCATCAATTATTTCCATCAATATAAGAAAAATAATATTTTTGAAATGAAATATATTTAATTGGTGAAAATGTAACACTCCCTATATTAGGAACCATTTTATTTCCGTAAAAACATTTCCTTTTATAAGAATTATGTTTTTAACTGTTATTAAATGGTTTAAAATTGTTAAGAATTATTTTATAAACTATACGAATAAAATTTACATTAATTTATTCACTCATAATAAAACATTAATATAACATTAAAAAATAATGTATTACATGAAATGTATGATTACAACCTTTTAATATAAATACATCCAAATGTGTTGATAAATATAGAGGATTAATAATTTTAAATCTAAAAATTCCCATGTATCATCATCCACCTTTGAAATCAACATTAATTAAACTAATCATAAAATCATAAAAAAGTACTGGAAAGAAGAAAAATATTTTAAAATATAAAATTTGTACAATAAAAAAGTATAATTGTTATTATTAAATATAGATTGAGGTAATATTATAAGAGTTAATGGGGATAAAATATCAATTATATTATTATTACTAATGTTTATATAGAAAATGGCTATAATTATACTGAACATCATAAATGTATAGAATTACTATTATATAGAATGTCACTTTTCATAAATCATTATTTCAATATTTTTTTGGGATTATTTAATACATTACGAAAAAATATACCCTAGAACCATATTAGTTTACTACCATTGGAACAAGGAACAAAAAACACTCGTTTATAAAATCAATACATTATATATAAAAATATTCATCAAGAATAGAATGTTTCTTAGATCAATCATACAAAAAACACTTCTTCACAACATGGGGAAAGGAAAAATATAAAGGGGTGGGTTTAAATATGAAAAAATGTAAATAAAATGAAATTTGTAAGAATATCATTCTCAAATGGGTAGGATTACAAGATCATGAAAAAAAGATCATAACATGGATATCAATTATAAAAAAATATCCATGGAATTAATATTAGAAGTTCATAAAACATGAACCATAAGGGAATCATGAGCATAATTTATTAATGTATAACATATGAACATGGAATGAAATTCATGTAGGACACATAAACACGTAAAATAAATATTTATTAATAAAAAATAATTTTAAAAAACAATATTTTACTTATTGGTGGACACACCTACTATGAATGAAACACTACTATATCTAGTTTACATCATTTCTTTATAAGGGATCAGGTTTCACCAACTACCCGTAGTGGATATAGTTTTCACATCTTCTATAGTGGATCATTCATGTCAAATTGTTTCCCATTATTATCTCACGAGAAAAAAATATTTACTCAATTCATTGGAAGAATATTTATTCCCCACCCATCACATAATTAAAACCATTTGTATGTGTTCCTTTAGAAAATAAATCTTTCACCACATCAGAACCAATGGAATGAAATGTATTTCAAATACATCATTTCATTATAATATATTCCAAGGAAAATAAATGGTTTTACCAAATTTAATACTTAAATAAACCAAAAAATTGTTATCATTTAATAATATCCCTTGAAAAACGTATTTAAAATCAAATAATTTTATATTAGATGGAAAATAATATTGGGAGATAATTTGAAAAAAATTATGAGGAAACATATACTTTAGTCTTTGTAATAGTTTTGTTTTCATAAAATGACTCACATAATTTAAAAAATTTCTATTAAAACTAAACCTGGAATCATATAAAAGAACAAATTTGACATTATGGAATCGTGAAGAATGCAAATTTATTTTTTGTTATGCATGTTAAAAAAACTTTTTTCCCCTATATTTATAAGAATATGTTACATATTACCTTGTTTGGGAAATGGGAAAAAATATTCTTTTTATATTATAACGTAAAATGTTATAAATTTGAAAAAATGAATTTAATTATTCCAAGGATAATAGTGAAATATTAAATACATTTTTAGATAACATCAACATGGAAGATATACATTCCCTAATAGATACATAAAAGGATAAATCCAAAATATTAAAGAGATTTTGAAATTAATACTAATCAATTTATAATCAGAAGAATCATGTTCTAAATGGATGAAAGATAATTATATGAATAATAATATAACGTAATCATATTGATAGGAGTCATAAAATTCTTTTATTTTAATCATATACACCATCATGAATAATCAATTTTTGTATATGGTGTGTGTCTCATGGAAATAAAGGAGAGACATAAACCCATTTCCATATGTGTGTATTCTCTTTATATTCATTTAATAATCTGTATAATAAAAATATATTTATTATAAATGAACTATATAAAACATTTAATTTACCCCATACCACATATTATTTATGTATGAATTATATTATATATTTATTAATTATTCCATACTAGTGTTATGTATCAAGTAATACCAGCTTGTTTTGACTTTTAATTATTATCCTCTAATATAGTTCATGATTTAAATATTTAGAAAATTTAAAAAATGATGTAAATATCATATTTATTTACATTTTTAAAATTTATTAAAATATATACACAATAGTATTATGAAATAGAATATTCCCACATGGAGATGGTAGGTCATATGTACGCATTTACTCTATTTCTATTTAATCTTCATTTTCAAAAAATTATGTAAAAGAAATATATATTAATTATTGTTCCATAAATACATCCATAATGTCATATATAATATTTAATAACATATATTCCATCATAACCCCCAACTGTGAGAGGTGTTAAATGGTAAAAACAACATCATTTTTTGAGGTTGTAGTTCGTTGTATAGAAGAAATATAATATCATAACTCATTTCATGGATTTGTGTGTGAGTGTAGGTATAACCCATAGAAAAAAAATATTTAGGATACTAGGGTTATAATATAATAATGTAATATTTATATTTTAGGGGTTGATAAAGAAACTAATATAAAAGATCTTATGAATGTATGTTACAACTTCATTGGATTGCTCCTATTGGTTAACCAAAGGACACCCCTGGACGGATTTCTTCTAAAAATGAGGCTTATAATATGAAAATAATAATGTTTTAAGGATCTCTGGAAAGAGGTTATCTAACCAAATATGATCTGAATTGTGAATAAATAGATGAATTTGAGTTGTTCTATAAGAGAGATAAGGGCCACATGTGGAAGTTCTATTAAATATTAATTTATAAAAAATTCAATCTCAATCCAAATACTCCAAGTGGATTCTTTGTATAAGATAATTTTATAGTGTTTTAATATCAATAAACATCATATTTTAGAAAACAATTTGTATTACTATAAACCTTATAATATTTATTAACTTTTTGTTATCCTATTTTAATTTTTTACTTGGGTAGCAATTGTTTAGATTATAAAAGGTGGTCATTATTTGCATATGTTAATATAATTGAGTAATTATTTAATAATTTAAAACATATTAGACCATATAGAAATTTATTATTATTTATTATTATTCTTTAGGATTTTTATAATAATTAAATAATACATAATTTGGAAAAAAATTATTAAAAGTATGATAATGATGGGGACTGGATGTTGACTGGATGATGTTTTCGACGTCGGCACGATTTGCGGTGGGTGCGTGATTTCTACGATCGTGTCTCAAGGTGGCTCTTCGGAAATGATGTCAGGCGATACGTGGACTGAAAACTGGAAAGCGGTCTAAGTTAGGGTTTTTTGAATTTGAAATACTTTGCTATGGAGATGGGAGGATGTGTATTTTTGAAACTTGTGTTGTAGGGTTCCCACTTTTCCTTAAAGTGGTTATTTGAAAATACCAAAAAAAAGGATTTGGCCATGGTTAAGAAAATCAATAAATCAGGAAACATTCTATGAAATTTGTTTAATTGAACCATAAAAAATCCAAATAATCTATTATATTATTGGATCAAATTGATTTAATCATATTATAAATATTTTATTATTTCCAATATCAGATAATTCATTGTTTGATTACTTTAATAATTATTGCATCATCATTTTGTAATTATTTATGACAATTATTTCTTGACGGAAAATTAAAAACAATTATATGACGTATAATTCTATTTTTTGTGGCATAATGATATATATAGTCCGGAATATCATATATTTATCCCCGTATAAATTTTTTTTCACTTTTTAATAGTAAGAGTGTAAATTTTATTGACTCTTAGTGATTTTAAAAATATGTAAATAAATTTTATGGAAACCTTCCTTTCTGTAATTAAATTTATAATTATTATTTTATATGGAATGAATTAATTCCATAAAAAAATTGATAATGTTTCATGGTTGTTATACGACACTTATAATATTATTTTTTCCCTTAGTTGCACGATTTACCCTCAACCGTTGTCCTAAAAATCACAAACTTTTATATTGATATTGTACAAAAATAAAATGGTAATTAGTATAAAATTTGATCCATATAGTAAAAAATATTAATCCTTTTATCACAACTCAAATCATATAATTTTGGAAATTATTTTAAATTTAATAGCATTAGTTTTTAAAGTGAAAACGTCCAAATGATTGAATTATTATTACATCCAATTTAATGTGAAATTGATTCCAATGACCTATATTAGACTAATTGTTAAATTTTTTTATGAAATTATACTTTAAAACATGTAAAATATATAACTTGAAACTATGAATATATTGATGAAAAATATATAATCAAAAGTTTTTTAGTATTTTTCAATATTCATCAAGCCATTAAAATTATCAAAAAAATAAATAAAAATTACACAAAAGTAAATTTTGATATTTCTTCAAATATTAATTATAAATTTTTCAAAAATATATTTCTAACTAGTGTTCCATTGGAAGGTTGTAAAAATTCCTCTTCATAAAAATTATTCTTTTTGAATAAAATTATATTTGTTCTTATATAATGTCTTAAAGACACATATTACTAATGCTGAAAATTTATATGCAATCTCATATATATATAATTATTATTATTCAATAATATTTATTTTTTTATTTGTATAAATCACAAATTTGAACATTTATATAATTTTTCAGAAAAATAATTGATTTTATTTTTAAAAGAGAAATGTATAAATTTATAATTAATTAGTCATAGAGTCATATTGTAATGACCCACCAATTATCATTGACTTGAGATAACAACAAGTCATTACTAGGCCATTTGTGACATCCCTAAGAGGCCAAAGTCTGGCATGAAATTCAAAAGGGTTTCAAATACAAGTGGGGGATGATTTATCCTTTAAGAAATATATTAATAAACCTACAAACCACAACCAAAAATTAAATATATGATGCATTAATTAATGAAATACAACCCAACATATTCATGTATCTCAAAACCATATCAAAGTATGCAACATCGGGAGAATAACCAATTATCAAAGTATACATCAGATAAATGATAAAAGAATCTAAGAAGACCACAAGGCTCCATGCTCCACAAGATTCAAGCTCCACAATCACCAAATAGCCCTATCGTCATGAGTTAGTGCTAAATATGTGTGACACATTGCCTTTTCCTATGTACTGGAAGATAACATCTACCAAAGAACCAAAGTTCCAAAGTAGGGGTGATTATAAAACTCAGTAGGTTTTCCCCGATGACTTCCCAAATCATGCCACTTGGTTATAAAAGTTATTCACATTTATATAAAATATTTTTTATAAAACAATTTACCAAAACATTTTATAACCAAATATAAAAAGGTTTATAAAACAATTTATAAAAAAAGCATACAAGTGCAATTGAAACCATTTTCTCCAACACGTCATTTTTTCAGAAAAATAATTAACATTCTTTAAAACCATTTCTAAATATTCCTTAGAAATGCCTAATTCATTCCAATTTTCCACGCATCTAACACTTCATGTAACATGGATCCCCCTATTCTTGCAAGTGGTAAAACATCAATTCACTAAGTTGTCCCTAGTGAACCAATTGATGGGGGAGATCCATAACCCTTATATATCCCGTTAATGATGTCGTAGACCCCTAACCCTTATATGTACCGCATTCACCCATTGATGAGGGAGAGTATTGACCATTATACATCCCATTAATTATGTGGGAAAACCCTAAACCTTATCTATCCCATATTCCCAGGAACACACACAACCATCATGTCAAAAATCTAGTGTGTTCAACCAATTCAAACCATTTCAATAAAACTGTAAATTTATTGAATACCAAAGAATAAACCAATTCCAAAAAAAGCTATTTTACTTTAATAAAAATTAAAATTTAATTGAATTTATCTAATCCAAACCATGTGTCAAAATTCTGAAAAATCCCCCATTTTAAAATCTCTATTTTAAAATTATGAACCAAAGTACTCTTTCAAAATCCCCAATTTTCCAGATTTCACAACCATCACTCAAGAATAATTCCAAAAAGTGTTCAACAACAAAATAACAACCAATTATACACCGAACATTAATTTTTAAAGGATTACAATAAGATATACTATGAGGAGTTGATAAATAAGCCTCCTACCTCAATGGTTTTCACTAAAAGAATAATGAACGAAGAGAAAACAAGAAAATATGGTTGATTCTTCAAGAACCTGCCTTAGATCTCTTCTCCTAGAAAGGATAATAACAAATCTCATCATATTTGGAATCCACACACATTGATATACCCATAAACAGTGTAGATCTATGATACCAAGAGAATATGAGAAGTATATCAACGAAACTGATCAAAATAATGACCAACAATCACATAACTCAGGAATCTGGTTTTGATTTGCCAAGGAAAGCCTTCAAATCACCGCCAAAATGCTTGGGAATGGATATCCTACCTTCAAGGGAGAGTGATCATGATTTATGGCCACTTCGGGGGGAAATGGACCATTTAGTGGAAAAAATGTGTGAGATGCACTTTTTTATGATCTCACTTAAGTTCCCACATAGTTAGTTCACATGGTTTGACAAAATGTGTTAACCGTGTGTTATCCACTACCTCGGAAGACCATCGCATAGCCTCCTTGCATGGTCTGCTGAATCGTGATCCAACCATGTGGGATCCATTTCCTTAAAAGTGACAACTACGCATGGTTTGGCCGCACAGTTAGACAAATCGTGTGCCACCCGTGCGACTTCCCCTTTACCTCAAAACTTCTATCAATGTTCTCCCAACTCCCCCACTCATCACCCTTAACATTATAACCTTGAAAAAAATTAATTTAGGGTTAGATACCAGAAATTGGAGGTAAGAAATTCTCCCCAACATTGGTCTTTCCATTCTCAAAAAGTAGAAAACCTTCACCCAATTTAAAGAGTTTCAGCCACTACCCTTTCATTACCTTCTAACGTTTCAATGTCTCTTGCTGAATCTGACCATGCTGACATAAAACCTTCACTAGACCAACGATTTTTACCAACAAGACATTCACATTCCTATCCAAAATCCACATAGTGATATGTACTAGGGATGAATCCAATTATAGCTCAATGTAATCCCCTCTGATCACATGGTCAAGATCTAGGTGATGTTTTTTCAACTGGGATACATGGAACACATTATGCACCGAATTCAACCATGGTGGTAATTATAACAAATATTCCACCTCTCCAACCCATTCTAGTATCTAAAATGTTCCAATGTATCTAGGAGATAACCATCCCTACATCTGGAAATGATGATGTCCAAGCCTTTGAGAGATCCTATGAAAGACATGATCACCCACAACAAATGACAACGGTCATCGAAGGTGATCCACAAAATATTTATGATGACTCTCAGCGGTATCCATTCTCTTTATAATCAACTAGATCATCTCTGCTATTTCTTAGACAAGGCTTCACCAGAATATTGAAGTTTAACCCGTTCCCACCCAATATAGTGGTGAACGAGAAGGACACCCATACAATGCTTTAAACCGAGCCAAGTGTATCGAGGCATGATCACTATTATTGTATGAGAACTCAACTAAGGGTATATTATTTTACAGTGAGCCTCCAAAATCAATTACACAGGGCCGAAACATGTCTTATAGAATTTGAATATTCTTCTCGGATTTCCCATCCATATGAAAATGCTACACAATGCTCATAGTCAACTATATCCCACGGGCTTGCTATAATGATTTCTAGAAATGATATGTGAACCATAGATCTCTATATAACACTATAGACACTGGTATAACATGCCTCTTTACTACTTCTCAGATATATATTTTTGAAAGATCCTCCACCGTATGAGTTTCACGAATAGGGATGAAATGGGCTGACTTGGTTAGATGATCCACTATCACCGAAATGGAATCATGTTTTCAAACCATTCTTGGAAGACCTATAACAAAATCCATTACTATCTGATCCCATTTCCACACTAGAATGGGAAATTATTGTAATATAATAGCTGGTCTCTGATCCTTTTCATTAACATGCTGACAAGTTATGCACCGTGAGATGAACTCATCCACCTTCCTTTTCATGCTGCTCCACCAAAAGTGTTCCTTCAATTCCTTATACATATTTTGTGTACCTAGATGTACATCCCATTTCAAATGGTGGAAAGCATAAAGGAGATGTTCCTGAAACACCATTGGTAAAACCATCTGATCTCTGAAAGACAAAGAAGAACCCCCATCACGTTTCCAGCCCTCGATGTTCTCCCCACCATTTAGTTTTGAACATACAACTAGACAATATACATCAGATGTTTGTGCCTATTTTATTATGTTTACTAAATCAAGAACATGCGTAACTGAAATGAAAAATGCAACATCGCATTGGTCTTCACATTCCACATGCATGTTGGCTAAGAATGACATCAACTACTATTAAACTGAAACTTCATTCACTGTCTGATCATATGACAATCAACTCAATGCATACACCATGGAATTTCATTTCCCTGGTGTGTAAATCAACTTAAAGTCAAACATTTAGAGATACTCTATCCATCTCCTTTTCCTCAGATTTAAATCTCGCTGTGAGAAAATGTGTTTCAATCTTTTGTGATTAGTAATCACATTATATTTTTCACCAAAGAGATAATGTATCCATGTTTTCAAATCATGGATGAATGCAAATAACACCAAATCATGTGTTGGGTAATTCTTATCAGGCACCATCAACTTCCTTGAACCATAAGCAACTATAAGGTCATTTTTCATGAGAACATATCCCAACCCTGATCCTAAATCATCACAATGCACCACATACCCTTGTCCTCATTCTAGAATGATCAAGATAGGTGTTGATGTAAGCTGAACATTCAGTTATTGGAAATACATCTAAAATTACTCCGTCCATTGGAATAGATCATTCTTCTTTGTTTGAACTGTCATTGGTGAAGCTAGTCATGAGAAATCACACACAATGTGCCGACCTTATCCATCTAGACAAAGAAAACTTTTTATCTAAAACACATTATTCAATGGTTGTAAAGAGATAACAGATTCTATATTTTTAGAATAAAATGAAACACCTTTCATAGAATTTACAGAGCCTAGGAAACATACTTCATGTATCCAAAAATAACACTTTGATAATTTGGCATAAAAATTTTGATCTATAAATACTGGTAACACTGTTTCTAGGTGCACCGCATGATCATATCATTCCTTGAATAGAATAAAATTCCATCCATAATCACCACAACAAATGAATCCAGATATTTTTGAAATATTCGATTAATCAATTCCATGAAGACTATTGGTGAGTTCGTTAGACCGAAAGGCATGACTACATATTCATAGTGGCCATATCAACTTCTGAATGTTGTCTTCGAAATATTCTATTTTTGAAATCTCAATTGGTGATATCCTGACCACAAGTAAATATTAGAGAACCACTGATCTCCCCTTAACTGATCCGACATATCATCAATGCATGGAAGTAGATATATTCTCTTAATCATAACATGGTTATGCTTGTTATAATTAACACAGAACCGAAAAGAATACATAAAATCACATAAATTTATTCCAAAAAATGATCATAAAAAAACATGGTGTAATATATTATACCACCCTTAAAATTAATATATCTCTAGTAATTAATGTATAGATATTAGATGAAAAATCTTATTATATATTTTTCTTTCATAATAAGGATACTAGCATTCCAACCACTGAGATACAAAGTCTTCAATATTCATCTTCATGCCATCCCACTCGTAGTACTGAATCAAATCAATATACTTATTCATAATTATATGGTGAATAGAGAATGTAGAACTATGATATTACAGTAATATATAATTCATTAGATCAGGTATGGATAGGTAACAGATGTAGTTCCAAAACATTATCATTATATTCTGATCAAGGATAAACATTGTAAAATTTCTAACCATTATTTTTATCTCTAAATCATCTTTTTGTGTCTCTTTAATCTTTACATGGATAGAGTGTTGAACATTATATTAATAGAGATACAATTTTCCCCCTCCATCTCTTTTTCCATGTCAATCCATTTCAAATCTATAAATATATAATCTTTTGTGATCCTCGTCATGGATAAGCTAGCATGAGGCTTTTGAATCAAATCATTAGACACATTTTTTTCCAAGAGTGGTAATTTATTGAAAAGTATTGATAATTTATTAACACTATATTTCTAATCTAGTTCATATTAATCTCTTTATATGTGAATATAAATTTACGACTCTTAATTTTTAGTATGTATATAATGAATTCTTCCATTGAGATAAGTCAATTATATCTTTAATGAAAATATTACTACGTCTCACTCAAAATCATGAGATGAGAAACTTTCTCTTGAACACTCAATTGTCCTGAGGAATAATGTATAACCATGTTATTATTCATCTGTAAACATACAAAAAAAATTATTATATTCATCACTATTGATTACAAACCCTTCACTATTTTAGGGTAATGTTTTTATTGGTTCACATAAAAATAGTGTCCTCAGTTTCTTGATATTTTCCACACATTAATCATTATAAATGAAAATGGAACCCATCCTGGATAAATTAATAATAAAATTAGATAGTCATGATAAATAATCCTCAAAATGATAATATTATTTATATTCACCAAGAAAACAATGGATCTCAGTCACCACTGTAGGACTTGTAAAGAATTTAATAGCCTCTCTGTTTGATTCATCTACTACTATACCATCATATTAGGTTTTGTTCCCTAAAAAGACACTTTTTTATGAAGAAATAATATTTTTTCAATTATTCATGCATTTTATCCTTCATTTGGGTATTTAGAACAATTAAAATGTGGTTATAATGTTATTCCTCTATATTTAAATAGATATAAATTTAATCTATATAGACTACAAAAAACCGATCAATGTTTTCTAAAATGAATTTAATTATCTCATCCATGACAATAAATGGGGTATCAGTAATGAAAGAAATGAAATACTATATATTCAAAGAGCACATGCATTGTATTGAATGGCATCTTCGGTATATCTTACTTCTTGAAACCCAGTATATGATATCAATAATGAATTTTCATCTTGGAAAAGTAATGATCTCTATGTAGTTGACCAGAAAATCATCAATACATGGATGATAATACTTGTTATTTCTTGTGATATTGTGAAACTCTTAATAATCAATCAAGAGTCGTATTGATCCATATTTCATTTAAAAAAATGAATAGGTGACCCCCATAGTGATGAACTTGTATTAATGAATCTATCATAATGGTTTTCTTGTGATTTCTTCATAAATTATCATAACTCGATTGATTCCATAATATAAGGTGTCTTTGAAATTGGTTTAGACTTTATATGAGTTATATTGATAAACAAACATCATGTTTTTCTAGAAGAATAAGAAACTCTAAAAAAATACATCCAAAAATTCAAAATTAATCAACATATCATTGATGTAGTAAAGGCCCTGATTTTTTCAAGTAAATTTTATTTTTTTTAATTATATAGAGATATTATGAGTCCGTGAAAATTGACTGCGTGTGATTATGAGGCCTGGTGTTCCCAGACTTCATTTCTGAACTTTTTCTAGATAGGTTCAGTAAACACGTGAGTGGAGTTTTATAATTTTTGAACCGGTACTTGAAATTGAAATCTGAGGACACCATTAAACTCACAACGCCAATATTCACATCTGGAGACCTTCACCATGACTAGAGTAGGTCAAGGGTGGATATTGGATTTTAAGTTTTTTGTTAGAAAATTAAAAAATAACTTTATAATTTTTTATCTTGAATCCTCCTTTTTGATTAATGGATGTGGGGACCACTTGAACTCCTTCTTAATGTGAGGAAACTCTTATTTTCCCCTAATTTTATTAGCGAAGAACTAATAGATTTAATAAACCTAACTTAATTAATGATGGATCCACACCTCTTGGATAGGAATCTTTGGAAAATATAGAATGTGGGGAGAGCATTTGGAAGATAATCATCCAATGATGAACCACCTCCAACTAAGAATTAGGAACTGATGCATGTGTCTGGATCAGAAACATGTTGCGGGGGTGATGGTTACCGGTGATCCCTTCATCGACTTTATCCTCTTCCTCATGCCTTCCCCAATGAGAAAACATTTTATGGGTTTCTTTATGTTTTTTTGTAGTTTTATGTTGATACTTTCTTCTTGAAGCCACATTATATTGGTCTAACATGGAGTGTGTAGGGCCAAAAAACGTGGTTCAATCCGTCCGCATTTTTATTATTGATATGTTATTCATGGGCTGCGATAAAACTGACGGCACAACCGCACCATCGAAGGAGAAATTGGCCTATCAGGTGCAATGAAGGAAGGTGGCCGTCAGCAACAGGCTTTCCACTTGGAACTAGGGAGTTGCACGTACACACTATCGGTAGCAAAAGAGGCTGCGGCCCGTTGGTCGTGGTAGTGGGAGGACAGCGGCCATTATACAGTCCAGCCGCGTGAGGTAGGGTGAAGTGTGTTTGCACCACTGGTTAAGCCAGAAGCTACAGCTTCATATCTATGATGGTGCACTGGAGGGCAGCTGACACCCAGACGGCCACGAGAGGATAGTTGCACTGTTACGTCACTAAGAGGAGAACCGGCTAGAGCACTACCCAGCCGTAACAGATTTGTAGGACCCGCTTGTGTTACACGAGTGAGTTGGTAGGGGCTAATGACGTCATCGCTTGGTGTTCCAAACAGAAGGGGTGGGGGCTTCCATTCAGCCCCATCTCGGGCTGATTGCACTACCAATCATGTGGCCCACCACAGGCATGGCCTCATATCCACCGCGATTCGGGATGCCTGCCCCCAGCAGGCCAAGCCGCCTACCAAACGCTGGCCATGCCGCCTACCTAGCGTGGGTCAGGCTTCCCCATCGTGGGGTGGGACACCCCCTCGTCAGTTGAACCATTCCCTCACAAGTCAGGCCACCCCCTTGCAGGGGGGACCGACCTCAGCCCAGCCCAGCCAGTTCAAACCCATATTGGGTTGGGCCGATGAGGTCAGTCTGACCGGGTGGGACTGGACCCGGGCCTAAGAACACTGAATCAGCCTTTTCATGAGAATCATAAATCTGTTTGATTAAACTTGTATGGCACCAGAATCCTTATATCGAGGTGGTCCATTTGGTATACACTACATGAGTTTTGGATAATTCTAGAGTATGACCAGGTTGGATCAAACCCAAATCGAACCCGGCCCTCGGAACAGAAACACTAATAACTTATAGGCAAGGAGTTAGATTGATGCACCGTCAATGGAAATGGTTTTTTGACGATGTTGTAGAACATTGGGATTAATCGTATTGTGAATTCATGTAATTTGAACTATCTACTAATGGTTTGAGAAGCAGAACCTCCTGAAATCAATCATGCCTAAAGCGGGAACCCAGTGGCTGGTTGTACTAGATGAATCTTCAGATCCCGTGTGGGTCATCTCTTAGAGATCCTATGTGAATCATCACATACTGATCCTTTGTGGGTCATCTATAGATCCTGTGTGGGTCATCTTCATATATTTTGTGGGTTATCTTCGATGTTGTGTGGGTCAACATGAGATAATCCCAGTGAAGTAATATGATCTAGCTTAGGACTATTCATCAATACTTTTGTACATAAATTTTACCTAGTTTGAAGTGTGTCTTTACCTTTTTGGTATTCGTCTGTGTGGAATACCATTATGGTACTTACCTTCGTGGTGATACCTTAGTGGTATTCATTTGTGTGGCGTACCATTGTGGTACTTACCTTCATGGTTATACCATTGTGGTATTCTTATGTGTGGCATTTTCTTTTTGGTACATACCATTGTGGTGTTACCTTCATGATATTATTTCCATCATGGATCAATTGTTCTTTTGGATAAATAGTTGGCCATTGTGTTTCATATAGAATGAGATGGGTATACTTGGTAACATAGCTATATATATGGTAATATACTTAATCAGGGATGAACATTGTTTTCATCCTAGGTGATTTTATTATTTCTATGTAGTTTATACATTGTATATTTTGAGAGGCTATTGGGGGTCTCGGGGTCCCTACTATGTATCGTTATACTCACCCCTAAATGGGCGTCTCCCTCACCATGTTTTGTATTCCGCAGACGACAGACAGCATTGATCGATGCTGAGGGTGCGAAGACTAGAGGTTGCTCAGAGGTGGATCATTAGACGAGACGTAATGCATAGATGGTTCTCCATGCATTAAACCAACCATTCAGGTAGTATCCATGGAGGTTTTTCAAAGGATTTGTTTTCTATTATACATATACTTTGTAGTTGGTCTTTTGTTCTTGCCCCTTTACATGCTGTACACACCATGTTTACTATATAGTGTACATTGTGCTTATGTCAATATCTGTGAATGGTTTTTGTGAGTTTACAGGTTTAAAGCTAATGCCTTCCAAGTTTTAGTGATATTCCTTTATGATGCAAGTCACTTTCCCCTAGCCTATGGAAGGCGAGCATGGGGTAGTCATGGTCCGGGCCCCAGGGAACTGGTCGTGATAAATTGGTATCATAGGAGTTTATTAATATTGAAGAACTTTAACTATGAACCTTTTTGTGTGGAAATAGTGATAGGTTTGATGAAAATGGTTTTCAGTTTGTTGAATCCATTATTGTTGTGGCGGTTGACATATCCAAACTCCAGGACCCTGACATCTAATTTCCAACTCAGTGGATGGAAACACTGATTGTGTGTGTGTGTGTGTTATTGAAAAGATTTCCTTGTAATCTCTTTGAGTCAGCTCACCAGGAATAACATGTTGACCATGGAGCACCTGTTATTTCAGGATTCCTCCATGTAGACAGCCAGCCAGGGTTCCAGGTAGTGTACACGATGATAGCCCACCGAGCGTCGAGGAATCGGTGTTGGCCCCCTTTATGATAGTTTTCCCACTAGGTGTGTACCAGTTGCACCACTACCCATTGGCTAGCTGATGCCACCTTCCCCAATTGTAGAGGGAGAATGAAACTTGTGGGAGCTACATGAGTTTCAGCATAAGAGGCCACCGAGGATCCGAGGAGAGACCGATCCATAGGCGGTTGAGGATTGGCTGGCGGTTGTGGTTAGAGTTTTTCTACATGTAGCTACACCAGCTGATCTCATGATGGTCCATCCTGCAAATATTCTTCAGGTAGTAGCTGTTAGATGGTTGAGCATGATGCCTCAGAATCATGATGAGGTCACTATAATCAAAGCAGAATTCGGGAGCCTTTTTAGGGAAGAGTTTGTCCCAGCGACTTTACGTTCAGTGCATATATAGGAGCTTCCCTCCTTACAGCAGGGTAGCATCACCACAACTCAGTATTCAGCGAGGTACACTAACCCCTCACGCTACTCCACTGACATTGTGAATAACCCTTTGATTAGGGCCTAGACCTTCGAGGTGGGGATCAGATGAGAGAATAGAGATTCTATGATTTCTCTCAGCATCCCAACACAGGAGGGGGTGTTAGAGCGTGCTCTCTTAATGGAGATGTAATGACCAAAACATTCATTAATGAAAATTCTCCTTGATCTAGTTAAATGTCTTATTATGGATATATACAATGTGAACATTATAGGTTTTATGTTTCTTAATTTAAAAATACCATTATAAATTGTGACTATTGCTAATATAGTCATTGATATGTGATCACATGATTTTTATAAATATATGGCTTGAAAAATTCAGTTTACTCGAAAAAAGGAAGTGATGACGTCATCCAGTAGATTTTCCCCCTATGAAGCCCATTTGTCGGATCACAGAAAGGAGGTGGTTTCATCGGTTTTACTCTCGACCAATCCCAAGCTGAGCTTAAACACGTAAATTTTGAGCAGAACTGACTACGGTAGTAGTGGAAGTTAATTGAGATTACCAACCGAGCAATGTTATTCGAGCTACCCCAAGAGTCTATCACCAATGCACATCATACCCTCTAGTCTTATGCGAGTGTTATAAGGGGTTATGTAACAAGAACATAGCACTAAGACTACATTCATTATTTTTGTAAATAGAATGTTCATTCATTTTGTTATTGTTACTTTGTAAATAGTTTAAAAGTACAAATATTATTTTTAGTTAATATTCAACTAAGAAATCTATTTTGATGAAATATTGGATTTTTAAATTAAATACGATATTAATAAAATATAATTATAATTAAATTTATATTTATTAAATATAAATGATCATATAATTTTATGAATGAAATTTTTATTTTAATTAATGTTAGAAAGTTTTTTTTTATAAAAACTAATGAATTTTTGAAAAATATATGTTTTTATTTTAAAAGTAAAAATTCACATATATAAAAAATTATTTAGATAAAATCAATTTTTTTTTGGAATTAGGACATCAAAGTTATAAAAAGTGGATTTTTTAAAATTTTCTAAGATAGTCTAATTTTTGCGATAAAATCAAATACCATTTAAATAAATAATGTATTTTATGACATTATAATAACCTAATAGTGATTTAATAAAATACTATAAACATTATTTTTGACCAATATATGATTTACCATTAAAAAAAGTGATTTTATATTTGTTGGATTTATTTTATAATGATTTAGTGGACCTTTCAAGGTTTATAAAACATTTTGTCTTTTCAAATTGTTTTCATTGATAGTTTGAATCACCTAGACATTCCTATTATTTAAAGACTCTAGTCTATTGGAAACATAAAATAATGTTTTCCACTCCCCTTTTTCAAAAACCATGGGCAAAAAAATGGTCTGGTTTTTGATTTTGATCAGCTTAATGTGTGGTGTCCCAAAACTAAATAATAAAAAATTCTCTCTCATTTCCAATACAAACCCACCCATGCTCCCACTTAATCTTCACTAAAAGCCTTTGGAGTTCAACCAAACCCTTCCCTCCTTTCTCTATAATCCTCCAAAGGTTCCCCATACTCCCACGAATCCTCCTTGAAGCCTCTCTTAATCCATTGGGATCATAATATTAAGAGATTTCTTCCTTTATAATATTTGTTCAATTTTCGTTATGTTGTTAGACCCTTATTATCCAATTAAAAATGTTGGATTATAATTTCTCACCTCCCTTATACTTCCCTATTTAGGTTTGGATGATGGGATTCCCCATTCTCTCTCATTAATTCCTCCCTTGTACTCCCATTACCAGGCCAAAATTCCGTGAGGGATTTCTCTCTCCTCATTTTCATCTGAGTAATTCTTTGTATTGTGCATTTAAATTCAATTAAATTTTATGGTGATTGTATCTATATGACCCACTTAAATTCCATTTCATTTATATATTATGAGACACCCATTTATCTCTCATCATCCATTTTTAGGAATCCTTATGTCATGTCATTATTTTGCTGAAATTTCACTGTGTTTTTCCAAGCCAAGGTCATTGTATATTGAATACCATACCCATGACTCCGTCAAGGGTATTGAACATTATGCACATATACATTCTAAATGGTAATTTATTTTATTTATTCCACATTACATAATCATATAATAACTTATGATGTTGATTGATTCCTTTTTATATGATCTATGTGGCACACTTATGCCTGAAATAAAATGTTTAAGATGTGTGCACCCTGATAGCACTCCAGTGCATTGGGTAATGTATGGTATCATGATAGGTCATGTGTAATGAGTTTGGACTCATGCTAATTCAAGTGGAATGAGGGGTTACTCATGATTTAAATGAAATGAGGATTTCCTCATGCTCTATGTGCAATGATCCTTGGCTCAAGATAATTCCATGTTAAGTGTCGTTGCCACATTTCCATGTTATGATTATCATGATTTATCATGCCATTATGTTCATGTTTCTCCTGTGCTCCATTGATATACATATTGCCTAAAATTTATTGTAATCTTCATGTTATTCTTTGTTTAATTTTTTACTGGGCTTTATAGATCATATTTTTCTTATGCATGTTCACAAGTTATCCCATGAAATTCTAGGTATGAGGGAATGTAGAAGTTATGTAAAGGAAGATTTCTATAAAGATGTTATATGTCATTTTTACAGTTGTTATGTAATGATCCTAATCCCCAAATATACTAGATCTTTTGATCTTCTTTGTTTTATCAAGGGATGTTTATGTAATAAATCAGTTTTATGTGTGTAATAACATGAAGGGTTGTTATAGTTGGTATCATATGATAGGTTTTTTTATTTTTTGGGATTAGGATTAGAAAACCCTAGTTAAATCCTTAGGGATAAGAATAAGTATAAAAAACCTCCCAAAGTATTGGTGAGTATTGTGTAAGTGGTTTATCAAAAAAAATATCCATGTCTGGATACGAGTAGGTATAGGCAGCTCTGGCACAGATGTATCATATTGGTAAAACCCGAAAATACATCTTTGAGCTAGACTCGAACGGGAATTGGTGCACGACAATAGGCCTTTCTGCACTCTTGGTTACAACACTCACGGAGTATATTCCTTGGTAAATTCACAAGCTTAGTATGAACCATTATATAGGGAATTCTCCTAAGAATATATGTTAGAATTTTGATGATAAATAGCATAGATTAAAGCACACAGATTCATAAGAAATGGAAATAAAGGCTATATATATGTCAAATTTTTTGTCCTTGGATTCCCCTTCATGTGTTTAATAGGTTTAGGTACTCATCCCTTGCCTATATCGGATAAGGTATAATTAGAATCAAAAAAGTAAAAGGTAGGGTTATCATCTATAGTTTTATGCATTGTTTTATATCCTGAATGTTTATTAGAACAATCCCAGAACCACCAAAAATCATGGATGTGAAGATGTCGATGAGTACAGAAAATGGGTAAATCATTGCATCCCATGAATATAAATCCTCCCTGGTCTTAATCTATGGATTGAATTTCCCGGTGATCCATGCCATACTAACTATAGTGGGAAATCACTTTCCATGTGGAGAATCGACCCCCAATTCTATACATGTTCAAGGAGGAAGATGAATCTTCTTTATCTCCCTCATCTCTACCGTGGATATTAATGCCCTATGAGTACACGTATTTGGATTAGATGATTGTTTCTATGAAGGAAACCATCCATGAAGACATTCCTATTGTGAGGGATTCGTTGAATTGTATCCCGGGGAATTTAATGTTCTTCTCCTAGAAGAGATGTTTAAATCTTAATTGATTTTTTACCTGGGGAATTACCAATATCCAATACTCCATATAGAATGGCTATTGTGGAGCTCGAAGAGCTGAATAAAAAACTATAGGATAATATGTATAAAGGGTTTATATGCCAAAGTGCATCACCTTGGGGTGCACCAGTCATCTTCATCAAGGAGAAGGATGGGTCAATGTGCCTTTGCATCGATTATCGCTAGCCTAACAAAATCACATTAAAGAACAAGTATCCCATCCCATGAATTGATGACTTTTTTGGTCAACTATGTATAGCACAATACATCTCCAAGGTGGATTTTCTGTCAGGATATTATCATGTAAGGGTTAAGTGGGAAGATATCCCAAAGACTACTTTTCCTACAATATACAGGCACTATGAATTCATAGTAATTCCTTTTATACTCACTAATGTTACATAAATCTTCATGGACATGATGAATATAGTATTTAGGGATTTCCTCGACAAATTTTTATTAGTCTTTATAGATGATATTCTGAAATCCTTCAAAACCATGGAGGATCATGGAGAGTATGTAAGAATTATACTAGAGACCTTGCAGAAGGAGAAACTCTATGAAAAGTACAGTAATTGTGACTTATGGTTGACTGAGGTCTCATTCATGGGCTATATCATCACAAGAAATGGTATATTTTTGGATCCCTCCAAAACAGTTGCAATTTAGGGATGGTCAAGGCCAACATCTGTAATGTATATCCATATCTTCTTGGGGTTTGCTGGTTATTATCGATGACTTGTGAGAAATTTCTCATGATTACCTGACCCTCTTATAAAGCTAACTTAGAAGGGTGTAAAGTTTTAATCGAGTGTTGAATGCGATGAATTATTCAAGGAGTTGAAAAGGAGGATTATCATTGCACCCATGCTCACATTACCAACAAGTAGAAAAATGTTTTTGGAATTTAGTGATGCTTTGGAGAAGGGAATGGGCTATGTGTTGATGCAAAATGACAAAGTCATTGCCTATGCTTCAAGCCAATTAAATTTTCCTGAGCATAATTTCCCAACACATGATTTGGAGTTGGCTGCGGTGATATTCAGTTTAAAATTTTTTCAACATTATATCTTTGGTGATAAGTGTGAAATATAAATGGAGCACAAAATCCTAGAATATATTTTCTCATAGAAAGTGTTGATCATGTGCCAATGAAGATGGTTAGAGTTTATCAAAGACTATGACTGCTCAATCCATTACCCCCAAATGAAAGCAAACTAGGTGGTAGATTCTCTAAGTATAAAGGACCCAATGATTCTATCATCGATGAGAATTATGAAGGATCCAATCTTCTTATATTTAATGAAGATAGTCAAGGGAATCATAAATACAGAAATATCTTAAATGATTTCACAAATGATTTCTCAACCATCACTTTTGGAAAGGTTAAAGGATTCTCAAAAGGATGATGTGGGAATTCAGAAGATAATTGAAGCTATCAAAAAAGGAAAATCCTTGGAGTTCATTATTAATGAAGAAGGAATTGTGGGATTTTCGAAATGACTATGTGTTCCATCAAGTTCAGTGTTGAATATGATTCTTTTGGATAATAAAAATACTTCAATTTTATTAATCACCCAGGAAACAAAAAGATGTATGTAGATCTTTGAGAGAATTATTAGAGGGATAATATGAAGAAGGAGATCGCGGAATTTACATCAAAGTGCCTAGTGTGTCAGCAAGTGAATGATGAGAGACCAAAGTCTACGTGGATGATGCAACCATTACTCATACCAACATGGAAATGGGAAAACATCACCATAGACTTCGCCTCTTGACTTCTGAATAAATCTAATAGAAATAATGAAATCTGGGTTTTTATGGATCATCTTATAAAGTCTGTATTTCTTAGGGTAATTTGGGGGGATTTCTCATTGGAACAACTGGCACGGATATATATCAGGGATGTGGTTAGGCTACATTGAGTAACAATATCTATTTTATCTGATCGAGATCTAAGACTCACCTATATGTTTTGGAAGAGTCTTCAATATGCTCTGGATACTGAACTAAAATTTAGTATGGCCTATCACCCTCAAACTGATACCCAATCTGAAAGAATTATTCTGACAATAGAAGATATGTTAAGATCATGTTCAATAAAATTTAAAGGAGGTTTGAATCAACACCTTCATGTGGTTTAATTCACCAATAGTCACAGTTTCCACATGAGCATCTGAATTACACCTTATGAATCCTTTTATGGGAAGTGGTATAGAACACCCTCATGTTGGGATGATGTGGGTGAGCGTAATCTTATAGGACTAGAAATTATCGAACAAATGGTGGAGAAGGTTAAAACTATTCAGGAACATATAAAGGTATCCCAAAGTTTATAGAAGAGTTATGAAGATAGCCGTCAATGATTCATTGATTTTAAAGTTAGAGACATGGTATTTCTACACATATCTCCGTGGAAGAAGGTCATGAGTTTGGGAAAGAATGTGAAGTTAAGTCCTAGGTACATCGACCCCCTATAGATTCTTGATAGTGTTTGGGTTGTGGCCTATCGACTCGCACTTCCACCTACCATGGCCAAAGTACATGATGTCTTTCATGTATCCCAATTAAAGAAGTACATACCAGACCCTTCACATGTACTCTCCTTAGAGGTTGTATAGCTAGAGGATGATCTTTCATATGAGGAGAAACCAGGGAAGATCATAGATCGTAGAGAAAGAGTTCTACGAAATAAGACAATGCCCCTCATCAAGATGTTGTGGAAAAACCACAACATTGAAGATGCAGCATTGGAATCGGAGGTAGTGATGAAGCAAAGTGTCCTGAATTTTTTATATAGTGTTTAAAAGAAAATTTGAAGGATGAAATATCTTAAGGGGGGGGGGGGGGGGTTATTGTATTGACCCAATCTTTCATTAATGGAAATTAATCTTGGTCTAATTAAATTTCTTATTATCGTTATATAAAATGTGAACATCATTGGTTTTATGTTTTTGTATTTTAAAATACTATATTGAATTGTGACCATTCCTAATATATCTATTTAATAGTGATCGCATGATTAGTATAAATATAGGTCTTTAAAATTCCAATTTACTTGGATAGAGGAAGCGATGGCCTCATCTAATAGACTTTCCTAGTACGAATCCCATTTTTCAAATCTCGGAAAGGAGGTGGTGTCATTGGGCTTCACTCTTAACCAAGCCTAAGCCGATCTTGACCACGTTAAGCATGACCAGAACCGACTATAGGAGAAGTGGGGGTTAGTAGAGATTACTACCTAATGTGATGTTATCCTAGCCACCCCAAGAGTCTAGCACCATCACACCCCATACCCTTTGGTCTTATGAGGTTGTCAAATGGGTTTATTTAACAAGACCCAGGCACTATGACTATTTACATTATTTTTTTACAAAGAATAAGAATTCATTTTATAATTGTTACTTTGTAAATAGTTTTTAAAGCACAAATAGTATTTTTAGTCAATATTCAACTAAGAAATCATTTTTAATAAATTAATGGATTTTTTAATTAAAAAATATTTTAATGGAATATTTTTATTATAGAATAAATTTTTATTAAATATAAATGGTCATATAATTTTTTGAATTCTATTGAATGTTTAATTATAGTTTGAAGTTGTTTTATCAAAACCCATGAATTTTTTATAAATGTTGGTTTTTAATTTAAAAATAAAAATCACATATTTAAAAAATTATTTAGATAAAATGAAAAGAATTTTTGGAATCAAGATTTCATAATTATCAAACAGTGAATTTTTCATAATTTTTTTACATAATCGATTTTTTTGGGAAAAACTTAAACACCGTTTAAATATATAATTCTTTTTGTGACATCATAATGACCCAATAGTGATGTAATAAAATACTATAAACATAATGATCATCCAATATATGTTTTCCCATTAAAATTATGTGATTTTATATTTGAATGATTTATTTTACAAAGCATTTGTGGACCCTTCAAGGCTAATAAAACATTTTGTCCATTTAAATTGCTTTCCTAAAGAGTGTGGCTCACCTCTACATAGGAAACACTATTATTTTAAGAATTTCATCCATTTGCATCATAAGATATTTTTTCTGACTCCACATTGGAAAATCCATGTTCAAAAACCATGGTCTGGTTTGTGGTTTTTATAAGTTTAATGTGTGCTGTCCAACAACTAAATAATAAATAATCCCCTCGCCTTTCCTATATAAACCAACACATTCTCGTACATCCTCATCACTCAAAGACTTTGTTGTTCTACCAACCCCTTCCCTCATTTCTATATAATCCTCCCAAGGTGCCCCAAGCTCCCAGAAAGCCTCTCTAAAGCCTTTCCCAAGCCTTTGGGATCACAGTTCCAAGTAAGAGATTTATTCCTTTCGCATTTTTGTCTAAATATTTTATGTTTTTTCATTTTGTTTCAATTAAAAATGTTGAAGTATGAGTTATCCCCTCCCCCATACTAGCCTATTTATTTTTTGATGATGGGATACTCGTTTCTCTCTCATTAATTCCTCCCATGTACACTCTTTACCATGCCGAAATTCTGTGAGGCATTTCTCTCTCCTCCTTAACATCCAAATAATTCTTTGTAATTATGCATCTAAATTCCATTGCGATATTTGGGATATATATCTATATGACCCACATACTGTTCATTTCATGTACATATTATGAGACACCCAATTATCTCTAATCAAACATTTTCATGAATCCTTATCTCAAGCTGTTATGTTGCAGAAATTGAACTTCGTTTTTCCAAGCCATGTTCATTGGGTAGTGAATACCATACCCATGTCTCTATCTAGGGTATTCACCTTTATACACATATATATATTGAATGGAATTTTCATGTATTTATTCAACATTACATAATTGTATAATAACTTATTATGTTGATATATTCAATGTTATATGATCCATGTGGCACACTTATGCATGAAATAAAATCTGTAAGAAGGGTGTGCCCAGATAGTGCTCCAATGCATTGGGTAAAGTATAGTATCATGATACTTAATGTGGAATGAGTGATTTATCATGATAATTCAAGTGAAACAAGGGGTTACTCGTTTTTCATGTTCAATTATGGTTTACTCATGCTCTATGTGCGACGAGCCTTGGATCATGCTAATTCCATGTTAAGTGATGTTTCCACATTTCAATGTTCTGATTATCATGCTTTTTCGTGACTTTATGTTCATGTTTATATTCTGCTCAATTGATATGCCTATTTCATAACTGGTATTTTAATGTTAATTTTATTCTTTTTTTAATCCCTGACTGGGCTTTATAGCTCACTCTTTTCTTATGCATGTCCTCAGGTTATCTCATGCAATGCTTAGTACGAGGGAATGTAGATGTCATGGAAATAAAGTTTTCTATAAATTTGTTTCATTTCATGTTTTAATTTGTTATGTAATGATACAATGCCCAAAAGAGACTATTCCTTTCAATATTATATGTTGCATCAACTGAAGTTTATGTAATATATCTGATTTAAGTGTTTAATAAAATGAAGGGTTGGTATAGGAGAGATTCCTTACTGAGCTGTCACCAGCAGCAAGACCCATCAGTAGACATTACGTAGTAGCGTCAACTGCAGCTGGTAGTAGACAAATGATGCAGAGTTCTACAAGGACCAAAATTATGGGTAGAAGACCACAATACATTGGGTCAGTTGTATGAGGCCCCATTGAAAGTGCAGGATAGGAGAGGAGCAGACATCATTACTCATGTGGCGAGAAGGGTCACATGGCTCACGACTTCTCGACCTGCCATATAGATAACCAGTAGATAATCGAAGGACCACCTGGTTAGAGATGAATAAACGATTGAGGAGTTCCATAGGTAGGAGGTGGATGTGGCAAAGAAGCTGGTCATGTAACAGGTGGTGGGCGGTGATTTGAGGTTCTTCCGCCACCTCCTCCAGGTGGTCCACCCCAACCACATGGAGTGGGTGGATAGTGATGAGCTCAACTCCAGGCACCTGAGAACAATGACTATGGCTCTTCAAAGATGAGAAGAGGTATAATATATGTCTAATGCATCATATATGAAATACTTATAGACAAAGGTTCCAGTCACTCTTTTATTTCCAAAGCCCTCATTCAGAGGTCGGAGATTCTAGTGGAGCAGTTGGCTCGATCCGTATAGATAGACACTCCTACGGGAGAGGATTCTACAATTACAAAATCTTTTATGCAGTTTGAGATTACACTAGAAGGCAATACCTTCGGCTGCGTTATTCTAGCAGCGTCATCAAGGCCTTCTGACATCATCATGGGAATGGATTGGTTATCTACAGTCCATGCTCATTTTAACTGTATTAGGCACACAGTTTAGTGTGTCTGTGAGGATGGGACCAGGTTTTCCTTCATCGAAAAGAAGGGATATTTTGCATCACATGATGATCTTACCTGGAGGAGGGTGCATCTAATCACACGTCATTTGGATTTCCTTACACTTAGAGCGTTAGATTTTGAGAGCCCAAGCTATCTTGAAGTGGTGGAACAATACATTTATTTTTTTCCATATGGTGTTTCGGGTATATATCCCAGTAGTGAGGTGGAATTTTAAATCGACTTGTACCCCGTTATGTCATAGATATCAACACCATCATATTGAATGGCTCCTGCAGGGATTTGAGAGCTACAAATATCGCTGGAGGACTTGCAGATCAAGGGGTTAATTAGACCCAGTGTTTCTCTTGGGTAGCCCTGATTTTGTTCGCCAAGAAGGAGGTGTTTGTTTGAGACTCTGCGAGGACTATCGGTGCCTGAACTAGGTGACTGTGAAGAACAAGTACCCACTAACGAGGATTGAGGATCTCTTTGATCAGCTGAAAGCATCATGGTGGTTTTCAATGATAGACCTCAAATCAGGCTATCACCAACTCAAGGTACAAGTTGACGATTTGAATAAGAAGAACATCATATGTTGGACTGGCCACTATGAGTTCATTCTTATGCCATTTGGCATGACCAGAACCCCAGAAGTACTCTTGGGACTCATGAACAGGATCTTCTAGCTTACCTCGATCACTTTGTGGTAGAATTCATCGATGACATCCTAATTTACTCAACTACGGAGGAGGATGATTCCTATCATCTGTATATATTTCATGATACATTCGGAGAGAAGAATATTTATGGTAAGATCTCTATGAGCCAGATCTAGATCCGAGAGGTTCACTTTCTATGACACGTCATCTCAGAATATGGAGTTGCAGTGGATCCAGCGATGACTGAGGCTTTTCTTTCTTGGGATCCATCAAGGTGTGTGACATAAGGGTAGAGTTTCATGGGTTTTTCTGGTTACTACATGAGGTTTTTTCCTAACATTTCAAGAGTTTCATCACCCTTATCGGCTTTGAAGAAGATGGATCAACCCTTCTTGTGGTCGGAGACATTCCATCTGAGTTTCCTGGATTTTATGTAGAGATTGACGAGTGCCCCCATCTTGAGGAAACCAGAGGAGGTCGTTGGGTACGTCTTCTACTGTGAGGAATCATGGACCGGGCATGGATGTGTCTTGATGTAGGAGCGATTCGTGATCAATTATGGTTCTCTATATGAGAAACATCATGAGAAGAACTATGCTACCCATGACCTTGAGTTAGAAGTAGTGGAATTCTCCATGAAGATGTGGTGATATTACATGATGGCAAAACGTTTTACAGTCTACTCTGATCACAAGAGTCTCAGGTATATCTTCTCCCAGAAGGACCTGAAATTTAGACAATGACGTCGACTTGAGTTCCTCGAGGACATTGACATAGATATAGTCTATACTCTTCATAGGGGAAGATAGTAGAAGATGCACTCTGTAGGAGATCTGGTATACCATTATTGAGTGAGGGGACAGAGCAGCTAGCCGCTTTGTTGATATCTTATGTGGATCAAGATGGATAATCTTATCTTCAGTCTTTGACAGTGACTCCCCCACACCTTCAATGAGTCAGGGAGGAACATCTTGGAGAGCCTGACTCTGAGGCTTGACGTGCTCAGATATCCACAGGATAGGAACCTTCTGGATTTCTTAAAGGTGGGAAGAATGTCATCCTTTTCAGAGGGCATATTATGGTACCAGTGGTGCTATGGGAGTATGTTTTGAAGTAGTTCCATATATCCTCTCAAGTGGTACATCCCGAATTTGTAATGATGTACCAAAACCATAGTAATTAGTATAGGTGGTCAGAAATGAAGAAAGTGGTGTCAGAATTTGTATCATGGTGCCTCACTTTTCTTCAAGTGAAGGAAGAGCATCGGGTTCTAGTATGCTTTGTTCTGCCACTATAGGTTCTAGAGTAGACGTGGGATGGAATTTCTAGGGACTTCATGACAGGACTTCCACGCACGTCCAAGGGACATGATTCTATCTGGGTAATAATGGAACAACTCAACAAGTCATCCCACTTCCTACCTATCAGAGAGAATTGATAAGTACAGTTCTATGAAAGAATATGTGTAGGGGATATTGTGTGGCTTCATGGGGTGACATCTACAATTGTCTCTAAACATGATGCATGTTTTCTTTCCTGGCTATGGAAGGGGTTGCAGGAGGTGTTCGGCACAGAGATTCGGTTGACCACCACCTTCCATCCTCAGACAGATGGTCAGACAGAATGAACCATTTAGATCTCTGAGGACATGATGCCTACTTGCGTCTTTTATTTCAGTCGTTGCTAGGAGGATTATTTTCCCTTTGTGGAGTTTTCATACAATAGCAATTATCACTCCACTATCGATGTGGCACTATTTGGGAAGTTTTATATTCGACCTTGTAGATCACTTATATGCTTGACTGACCCAGAGGAGTCAGCACTCATGGGATCAGAGATGGTACAGGCTACCATTAAGAAGGTGCAGATCCTCCAGGAGTGAATGAAGACTACACAGAGCAAGAAGAATTCTTATGCTGATAGGTGATAGAGACATTTAGAGTTCGAGCATGGTCACATTTTCTTCATACGGGTCTCACTTCGATGAGGTGTGCAGAGATTTGGTCGAGGCAACAAGTTATCTCTGAGGTCCATAAGACCCTTTCTGGTCCTCAACAAATATAGAAAGCTGGAATACCGTCTAGATCTTCCCCCTTAGATTCACCAGGTTCATGACGTCTTCCTCATATCCCAACTGAGGCAATATGTGCACGACCCATCTCACAACATCTACCATAGTGAGCTTGACTTAGATGATGGGGCATCATTTGCGAAGGTTGAAGTGGAGATTGTTAATCAACAGAAGGTGGTACTTTTGGGTGTTGAATACCTCTAGTTCACATACGTTGGCAGCATGAGAAACTCTAGGAGGGCATATTGGAGTGGGAAGCTAAGATTCGTGCTCAGTACCCCTGCTTGTTTTTCTAGTTTGTGTTGTCTCTTTCAGGTGTGAAAAACGATGAGGTGGGGGAATGTATTGACCCATACTTTTCTATGTAAATTTTCTTTTTTTAAGTATATTGAGATATTACGAGTCCCCAAAAATTGAAGGCATGTGACTTCGAGTCCTGATGTGCCTGGAATTAATTTCTGAACATTTTTTTTGGAATGTTCAGTAATTTAACTAGAAACATTATGTAACTTTTAAACAGGTACTCTGAATTGATATTCAAGGACACCATTGAACTCACAACACCGATATTATCTTAAGGAGACCATCACCTCGACTGTAGTAGGTCGAGGCTGGATGTTGGATTTTCAGTTTTTCCTAGGTAATGCAAAATAAAATAAATAAATTTTTCTTTTTCATTCTTGAAACCTCTTTTTTGAATCGTGTTGATGGGGACCACCATAACTCCTCTTTAATTTGAGGAAACTCTAGGTTTCCCCCCCCCCCAATTTAAGTAGCCAACAATATATTGATTTAATAAACATAACTATATTTATTTTGTCTCCTCACATCTTGGATCAGAATCATTGGAAAACAAAGATCTTTGGGAGAGCCATCGGAAGATCATCCTCCAACGAAGAACCACCCCCAATGAAGAACGAGGAAGTGGCAGAGAAGCCCGGATTGGAAACATGTTGTGGGAGTGAAGAACACCAGTATTCCGATCATCAACTTTATCATCTTCCTCACACCATCTCCAACGAGAAAACAAGGTAGGGGTGTGCTTATGTTTTTTCCTGGTTTTCTGTTGAAACATTATTCACGAATCCATATGCTATCAGTATAACATGAAGGTTTAGGGCCAAACAATCATGGCCTAATAACTCCACATTTTTATTACCGACATGTTCTTCACAGGAGGTGATGAGGGAAGCGACGTAACAGCACCGTCGAAGGAAACTGCAGCCCGTCAGTCACGGTGGAGGGAGGTGACCACTGGCACCTGGCTGGCTGCATGGAACCAGGAAAGTGCATGTCGGCATCGCTGGTAGTGAAGGAGGCCTCAGTGGTGGGAGGGTAACAGTCGGCACACCGGTCAGTCGAGTGAGGTAAGGCAACGTGCATCCATGTCACTCATTATGCAGGAAGCCAAGGCTTCTTAGCCATGGAGGTGAACTGGATTTCGTCCATCACCTATCCTATCTTGGGAGGACAACGGCGCCATCTCATTGCTGGGAGGAGAGATAGTAAGAGCATCAGCTGGCCGTAAAGGATTGGCTGGACCAGCTCGGGTCCCTGGGTGACATGGAATTGCCTAATATCGATGCCGCTTGATGTTAAAAATGGAAGGGGGCTCCTCTTTGGCACCAGCTCAGTCAGACCATACTGCCTAGTGGGTTACCCACGGCAGGCCAGGTAGCCTACCCACTGCGGGCTGGGCCCCATGCCCACCACAGGATGGGCCGCCTGCCCACCGTGTGTCGGGCCTCCCATTGTGGGTCAGGCGGCCCCGTCGTAGTTTTGGCTTCCCCCTCATGGGCAGGGACACTGCCTCACAAACCAGGCTACCCCTCAGCCTATCCCAGCCAAGTCAAATACATATTGGGTCGGGCCGGGTCGGTCTGACATGTGCGAACCAGACCTAGGTCCAGAAACACCTAAATAGATTTTTCATGAGAAGCGAATATCATTTTGATGAAACATCTGCAGCTCTAGAATCCTTGGATCATAAAGGTATTTTTCGTAAACATCAATTGAGTTTTGGATAAAGATGGAGTACAATCGGGTTGGATTGAAAATGAATCCAACCAGGACCTTAGAATGGAAACACTAATAACTTATAGACAAGGCATCTGATTGAGGAGTTGTCAGTTGCGTTGGGTCCCTTATAATGTGGAATACATTGGGGATACTTCTACATGGGACGTTTCCATAGTTGATGTATCGACATATGGCTTGAATAGAAAAACAGTTCGGAATTATGCATTCTTATTAAGGGGAGCCAGTGGTAGTCTCTACTTGAAGAAACATCAGATACTGTGTGGGTCAGTGCTCAAAGATCCTGTGTATGTGAGCGCACACCATTCAATTGTGGGTTAGCGCTCAGTGATTATGTATGGGTCAGCTCATAACGATCATGTGTGGGTCATCTCCATATCATGTGTGTGTCATCTTCAAATCTAGTGTGGGTCATCTTCGATCCTTTGTGGGTCAACAATAGAGCTTCTCGAAGAAGTAATATAATCTAGCATATGAATAATCATCTAAAGATTCGTACTTCAGTTATACTGGGGTTCAGCTAAGTCTTTACCTTTGTGGTATTCTTTTTTGTGGTGTACCTTTGTGGAATGTACCTTATTGGTGATAACATAGTGGTATTATTCTATGTGGTGTACCTTTGTTGTAATTGCATTCGTGTTGATACCTTTTTGGACTTATTTTATGTGGATTTAACATTGTTGTACATACCTTTGTGGTGTTACCTTCATGTTATTATTTCCATCGGGGAACAATTGTGATTTTTGATAAAGAGTCTGGCCTTATGTTTCCTCTTTATGAGATGTGTATACTTGATAACATTGGTGTATGTATGGGAATATACCTATGTAGGTTTGAATATTGTTTTCATTCTTTGTGATTTCGGTATTTATCTATGGTTTATCAATTTTAGATCCTGAGAGACCTCTAGGGGTCTCAAGGTCCCTACTAAGTATTGTTATACTCAACCCTGCACGGTCTTCGCCCGTACCTTACTGTGTCTTGTGTAGATGACAATCATCATTGATCGAGGCTAAGGGAGTTAGGACTGGAGGCCACCCTGAGGTGGAACATTAGATGAGGATTACCATAGATATGAACATTTGTGAGCTGTACCTACCCTTTAGGTAGGATCCTTGCCGGGTGTTCAGAGGAGATGTTTTCAGTTTTACTTTACATTCCAGTTGGGCTTGTATTCTGGACCCTTTAAATTCTGCACACACCCAATTTACTATATAGTTTACTTTGTGATTGTGTCTTGTTATGTTCTTGTTTTGTGTGAGTTTACAGGTTTAAAGGCAATGTATTCCCGATTTTAGGGATTTTCCTTTTTGGTGCTAGTCGCCAGCTCCCGTCCATAGAAGGCAGGCCTGTGGAAGTCACGACATGTGCCCTGGGGGACAAGTCACGATAGTTCTCAATATTATCCCCATTTATTTGAGATAAACATCCCTTCTAAATTGGAATTATAATTTATAAACTGTCTGTAATATCCCCTGGATGTTTTTATATATCATGAGTGTGATAGATGTTTTATGGTCTGTTTGAATAATTGAACACAAACTCCCATATTTTTCAACTGATTAGGGATTTATATTTAGAAATCCAATTTGTTTTAGAGAGGACATAAAATCCAACTACAAATAAAATGAAAATATTTAAATGATTCACATTTACAGAAACCATAAATAGAGAGGAATCAGGAACATGAGATGAAATCATCATACTATTAGGTTTCCTCACTACTAACCACACATATAATAGTTTCGGTGGAATCATAAAAACTTTAGATGATTAATTAGATAAGAATGATTTGTGACATCCGAAATAAAATAATATAGCACTAGTTAAATATGAAATGGTATGTGTACTGTTCAATACATCGTTATCAAACATATTATAAAATATATTGATCATAGGAGATTTACCCATGTCCCATTGTCTATGATGTTCCAATGACTTATCATCATCACTAACCCATGGGTTTCGGGAACTAGATATCATATTGCATATTCTCTTACTAGTTGATGGACTATGGTGTGGGAGGTTCATTCTGTGTGAATTTTCCTCTATTTTCATCAGTGGCCATCTCCTTCCCCTCAGTTCACGAATCATTTTTTCAATGGCCTTCCCGTGTAAACAAAAATATTTTATTAGATCCCATAATAGAATTTCCTCCATTATTATTTACACACATAGAGCAAAAAGGAATGCGCATCTTACCTTCTCTATGGTTTTTATACTTTCTTTTAATCTCCATATATATTTTTTATTAAAAAAATTATATGGATATGTAACTCCAATATCTGATTAAAAATTTAATTCATAATGAATAACCAATTCCTGGCTACTAATGTCTCATATCAAAAATTATTTTATGAAAAATTGAATTAATTAACTGATGGATAGGTCAACCTTACAATCTAATAAAATGATAATTCCATAATTTTACCTCTTCAGTCTTGTAAAATTATCCTCATAGGTACTACAAGGTTATCATCCTCTTATTTCAACACAAGGAATTATTTTTCCATCATTATATGAAGAAAAAAAGGAATTTCATTTTTGAAGATTATGTTCCTGAACACGTACAAGTCCAAGGATTCAATTCCAAATTAATTCTTTGTATTCATTACTATATTCCACTACTTTTACTCATAATCATGTAACTAATAATCAAACAAAATGAATTTCACTTGTCATGAACACTAGATAATGGAGAATATATTATTAGTTATGAAAATTCATTTTTCAAAATACCGTGGATTAGAAGATCCACTAAATTAGGGTAGATACATTATCATAATGAAATAAATAGACATTTGTCCCCTATTTTTCTCATTTGAAATCCTATAATGGTTCATATTTTGAGAAAACCGTTGATAATTGAACAAATAGTTTTACCTCTGGATCCCACAACATTTCATTTCCCACAGGGAATTTGATAAATTTTCCATTGCAATCACCATTAATTTGAATCTTGTAGGTTCCATACATTGACAAAAACTAAGAAATCATATAGTAGAAAACAAATTTCCTTGTGAGGAACAACATTATCCTGAGAAAAACTAATATGTCATCTAAATTGTGGAAAAATATTTAATAAATGAATCCATTGAAATTTCTATACAAATATTTCTATTGATATCACAAAATTTTTCTCAATTTGGATTTAAATGTTCATATAATCCTTTTCAATGATTCCAAATATAATCACCAACATATTTCATATGTTTAAATTTAATCATTTTTTATAATACTTAATAAATTATGAAATTAGATATAAAAAATCATATTAGTTTACTGTCTTAGAAATATGGGAATAGAAACATCAGTACATAAGTAAGTTACATTTTATCCCACTATATTCTTCTTAACAATATCCCAAAATTGTCACATCATAAATAATACATATCTTAATAACCTAGGGAATATAACATAAAAAGCAGTGAGCTCATATGTTCATTAATGGAAAACAAGGTACTTAAGTAAGTATATCATGTGGATAGTGGTATGAGGACATGATCGTAGGTATAGATGATCAAACCATTAAAATAAAAGATCATAAAAAATATTCTTGTCGTAAATGTGGGATGTTCAAAAGACGTGAATCAAAAGGGAGGAAAGAGCATAAACTATGAGAGTAGGACATATAAATATGACTTGTAATTTTTGGAAGATATATGAACATGAAATATCATTCTCTATAAGTCAACATAAATTTACAAAATCTAATATTTTACATCATGGGGGATACAACTACTAGCCGATACACACTATAATCCCTAATCATTGTAAATTACTTATAGGGGTCCAATTTTCCCTATCTTCCCATAGTGGATCATGTTTCCCCATCTTCTATAGTGGATCAAGCCTGTTGACATGATTCACATCAATATCTCACGAGATAAAAATAGTTCACCAATTAATTGGAGGGAGATATAGGTACCAATAATCATATAATTTATAACATAAAATGTGTTATATAAGAACATAAATCATCCATCATACTTGAACCTAGGGAATGATGTGGTTTTGTTAAACGTCATTAAATCATAACGTAACTCATGGAAAAGAAATATATTTTATTTATATGATTCCCTTATAAACATAAACCATTATTAATATTGAACCATATCCCTAGTAAAACATAAGAAACATAAAATAATGTTAACAATTATGGAAAATAAATTTTCTCCATCACATTAATACAATTATTGATAAAAATAACCTTTTTTTGAAAATGTTTTCATTTCATAAAATTACAAGAAAATTTATAAGAAATATTTTTATTTTAAAATAACATTGGAATCATGTGAAGAAACATTACTTGAATTAAGGCTTCATGATGGTGTAAAATTATTTTTTGGTAGTATATGTTAAAAAACCTTCTTTTCCATCTTTTGTTGGAAATGTCAAAAAGTACATATTTTAGGAAATGAAAAAAATATTCCATTCAAACTATGAGGTAAAAATGTATTAAATCTAAAAAAGGAAATCAAACATTAAAAAGAAAATAAAAATAAATATTTTTAAAATAAATTTAATAAAACATTATCATGGAAAAAAAATATTCTAAAATAATTACTTCAAATGAACAAATTCCAAATATTAATTGTATTGTGAAATAAAAATTCATCATATTATAATCAGTATAATCATGTGCTCGGTGAAATAAATAAAATATTATAAATATTAAAATACCTTAATATTTGTGATATTACTCATAATGAATACTCATGGGATGTATATACACCACTTATAAGATTCATGAATTGTTTATGGCATTTGTTTCATAGAAATAAATACGAGACATAAATCCCTTAGAATATGTCTTGATTATCCTCATATTCAATCACATTTCATGTGTAATAAATATAAATTTATTATATATATAGTATATAACCATATTAAATTATGTAATACTATAAATGATTTAATTATGACGTTCTATTACATGTTTATTATTCATTCCATGTTTGAGTTTTTTTATTGGTAATATCCACCTCTTGTGACTAGTTTTTCATGATACTCTAAATTAGATCATGAATTAATCATATAAAAATAGTAAAAAATGATAAAAACATAATATATATTCATTATTTAAATATTTATTATAATTTATATGCAATAGAGATGGAATAGAAGACCCCATTCTTGGAGACAGTAGGTAGTATGTATGCACGAACATTGTTTCCATTTAATATATGTTTTTAAATATTGAAATAATGTTCCATATATGTGTATATATATATTAATAATAAATTAATAAATAAAGAATAAAACTATTACATATCATATAAAATAGATTTTACACTATATATCCCAAAAATAAAATGTGTTAATCGAAAAACATAAAACGTTTTTTGTGACTCGGTATTTTTGCATACAAAAGAATGGTATTTTAGTACCAATTTGTGGGCAGTGTGTGAGATTTTTCATAAAAACTAATAGAATAAAACCATATCATTATATCTAAAATACAATTGTTATTATAATATCATGTAATAAAATATTTGAGTGGGGGGGAATGAAAATTAAAAAAAGGAGCTTCAGAAGTGATACGACCTCTTATTTTGGTATCTAAATTGGTTTTCACCAAAAGATGTAATTGGATAGAATTATACCCAATGGGGGGATTCCTGGATTAATGGATCCATTTTGGACGTTGATTTGGATAGATATTTTCAGAAAAAATTGGTTTTGAAATGTGATGAAAATATAAGAAGATGTTTTCTTTAATGAGAGAGGCGTGGAGAACTTTTGGAATATCCTTAAAATATTAATTGATAATATATTACATGTAATTACAAATACATCTAAAAGGATATTTATTCTAATATAATTATATATAGGGTTGTAATATCGTCATCTAATATTTTTTAACCAAGAATGGGTGATATTTTGAACCGTAACATTTTGTTTTACTCTTGTTTATCCTGTTTTTATATTAACTACGATAACAAGTTTTTCAATAACAATATATTTTAAATTTTCATTATATTATATTAATTATATCTTAAATGAATAAATTATATCATTTAAGACAATATTTTTCAAATTTAAAATTGTTTTATGATTTTTAATTTTATTCAAAAAATATTATTTACAAATAATATCACAACTGCCAATTTTGACAGTATTCATTACTCCGACATTATGAAAATTAATATAGAAATATTAAAATGAAAAAATTATTTTAATACCACAAAAAATTTTCATAATCCCAAAAAAATATGTTTATAACCTTAATTATGTAAAATTATAATTAAGTTGTCATTTAGAATTTTTTGTAAATAATAGTTTCATTAATTGAATAATCACTCCATTTTCATGTTGTAATTATTTAAAATATAAATTTATTCCCTAAATATAAAAAATAAATTTAAATGATGTATGAAATAATGTTATATTTCATAATAGTTTATATATTTGATAATATGTACTATTTAACAGTATATGAAATATATTATGCATATTAAAATTATGAGTCAGATATTTTTTCGCACTTTGTTATTTGAAAAATATCTAAATCGTCATTACAAAACAGTTTCCATTAAAAGATTAAATATATAATCCTTAGGTGATATGGGATGAATTAAATATATAAAATAATTTTTTTTGTTATGGTGGTTTTCTAATATTTTAAATATTATTTTACCCATTCATTACAGTATTTACCCTTTACCATGGTAATAAAAATTACCAATGTTATTATTTGTATTTTCCAAAAATGAAAGAGAACTATTTAATAAATTTCTTGATTTCATAATAAAATATGGAATATATTTTTAACATTTCGATACAAATAATTGGGTAAAATTAATTTATTAAGTGTATGAGAAAACAAGGTTTTTAACTAAACAAATCAACAATTATTAATTGATTTTTATATCCAATACAATTTAAAATTGATTCCAATATTCAAAATTGGTTTAAATTTCTTTTATACCTAATTATACATTAAAACCAAAAAAATATAAATCTATTATATGTAACCTATTTTTGTGGAAAAAAAATTTCAAAGAAAAAATGGTATTTTTTAAAATTTTTCAACACATGAATCTTATCCAAAAATTTCCAAAAAATCAACTAAAGTAAATTCTAATATCAATATTTCAAATAAGATATTAATTTTTTGAAATATATTTTATAAATGTTTAAAAACATTATTTAAAACCAATATGCCATCAAAATGTCAAAAATCTCCCTTTTTAGAATAATACTTTTTAAGCGTAAAATTGGACTAATTCTTATATCATGTTTAGAAAACACATAAGATTAATATTAATCGTTATATTGAATAATATATATATATATATATATATTGATATATATATTTAATTAATATAATTCAATATGATTGGTTTTAACATTTGTTGGTATAAATTTAAATTGTTTTCATTTAAATAATTTTTTTGAAAAATATTTCTTTTTCAATAGGTTTTTACATTCATTTATAATTAATTAGTCAAAGAATCATATTTAATACATAATTTCATAATACAGTTAACTTTTTTCATACTTACATTTCTAAAGGCTAGGTTATAATTTTAGTGTTTAAATATGTATAATAATAATACGATGTTATGTTTAAATGCAATGTAGTGCATAAAGAAAATTAAGCTAGTGTTGTGTGTATAGAAAGCGTAAAATACTGAAGATTATACAACAGGAAATCAATGAAATTTTATTTATTTGGAAAAATGATTATAAAAATATTGTGGGGGTTACAACCAATGTATAGTTAATACAAACAATATTAATTTAAAAGTTAATAAAATTTATATTTTCTATTAATAAGGGTTTCATAAAATCAAATATACGATTTTGTAAAATAAATAAAATGTAATAATTATTTTTTGAATATACCATTAATAATAATGACATAGTTCTTATGTATTTTATATTTTTAAAATTGTTAATTTTCATTCAAATTTAGTTGTATAATATTATGGATGAGTAGTAAAATATTTTAATAAAATACATTACATAAGTAATTAACTATATGTAGTAAAAAACTAATAAATCATAAACAATAAATAATTTTATTAAATGAAAAATATTTTTATCATAATTATATTATTTCAAAAAAATTTCATATTTAAAAAATATATTATTAATATATATTTTTATTATAAATAATAAAATTTAATAGCCATTCATAAATATATTATTAATTTTTTAATTGTAAAAATAATAACTAGTAGTGATTAAAAATTATTTTCAAAAAATTATTTTTTTATATTATGTAATATGTATTTTTATATTAACAAATCAAATGCATCACTTTTAATGTATTATTAATATAAGGATAAGGATTAATAATATAAAAATATATATTAAAACTCATTTAAATAATAATTGATGTGAAATTGTATCTATAATAATTAAATCTTGACTTGTTCTTTTTTGATTAAAATAATATTTTCTCTATATTTTATGTTTTCATTCTGAAAAAAAAACTTATTTTATTTATATATAGAATTAAAAAAATTGGACTTTATATTAAACATATAAACATTAATATTATGTCATATTCAATATTTTAGTTTTAAAGATAAACATATATTTTTAGTTCAATAGTTTTTAAATTCCTTTATCAATAATAAGAGTAAAATATTTTTTAAAATTAATATTCTGTATAAAAGATATAAAAATCACAATAAAATAGATTAATATTTGGAATCTTGATCCACATTGGATTTCACAACTTTTAGAGAATCATTTCTCTTAATAAATGATATTCATTAACCATTTTTAATAAGAAATTGAAAAAATGACACTCAAATTCAACTATAAAAGGTCCTCCCACTACCCCATATAAATCACTAAAAGAAAATTTCCAATATTTATTCATTTAGTATTAGTTATTTCATATATCATTTTGAGAATTTGGGTTTACGTTTCTCAAATTACATAATTATATTTATTCATTCTGAAGGAACCCTTTTCTAAAATGAGTGAATTCATTATGTATCCACACAATTCCAAATGTTTTTAATAAACTATAATAGAAACTCATTCATGAAATCATTATATAGTTTAATTATGTTATATTAAAACATTTATTATATTATGATAATTATTATCTTGTTTTATAAATCTAATCACATACTCATATGATTAGCATGACATGCTCTTATTTTAGATAGTTCAAAAACCTACCCAAAAGGTGATACCCTAAATTTATCATTTTCATAGTGAACTAGTGTCAAGTAAATAGTAAATTTACTATACTATATGACGGAGTAAATTATGAATTGAATTTCATTTTTGAAAGGTGGAAAAAATTATTAAAATTGACCAGTTAATGTTCAACAAGGATTTCCTACTCATAAATATTATTCATTCATTACATAAAATATACAATTTTTTTCATATATAATTGCAAAAATATTATTGTACCACATTGAGTAACATTGGAATGTTTAATTATTTTCAATGAATGTGGATCAACACCTCTACTTCAAAACAGTTACAAAATAATAAAAAAAACTAACATTTATTGGTAAAATCACAAAAAATAACAAATATATGTATAATAAATGATTATAATTGATAATTTTTAATGGTAAAAAAAGTAAATATTATATTATAATATGTGATTAATATTTTTATCTTATATAATAAATGGTGTTAAACCTCCATTATGTATATTTAGATTAAATGTAAGGGTTTCATTTCTCTATTTTTCATCATTGAGATATTGTTCATATTTAAATGTTATCTCATGGGTTCTATGTCTAATATAAAGAATCCATTTAATTATGTGTGTCATTGTAAACTAAGGAACTAATTAATGTTCATACCTTGACAAATTATATCAATCATTAATCAATTTCACGATGGTCTGTTGCGTCCCTCTATAAATTATTCAGTAATATTAATAACTCTTCCTTAAATTAGATATGGAATATATCTCATTAATGTAATTAAGAAATGTAATTATTCATAACTTAATTATTATTATAGGGTCCCACGTCGAAATTTGAAAATTTCATATCACATTCCAACAACCAGGTATAATACCATTTTGTAGAGTATACCTAACCCCATAAATCATACAAGGTCATTTAAAAACCAAGGAATCCCATAAACGTTTTTGGGTCCTTCTGAGATCATTCTGCCTCTATTAAACACTATGAGGCATAATCTAATTCCAAGACAAAACAATAATTAATTATATCATAATGATATTATATTTAATTATTTTAAAGATAAAATATCTGAGAAAATTGCATTTATTCCGAAAGACATACCTAGTGTCACAACCAAGTTGAAACCATTCTCATCTAACAATATATTGTTTTTTAACATATCCAATATTATCCTAGGAAAAATTCATATCACATGACTAAAAAGGAAATTTATTATTAAATTTTTTTGGCCATTATATTATTTTGACTATATGATGTACCTCAGCTGAAACATCACCCAATGGATGTTGGAAACTCCAAATATAATCCCCACCATAATGGGTGGATAATAACTAAACCAATTCCATAATATAGTGAAACATAAATGAAAATTTTACCTGCAACTATATAATAGATCAATGGTGTATATGTCATCAATGAAACATCCACCAATAGAATGTGTTCATCATCTTGTGACATCCCTTATCCAAGATAAAAAAATTACCATCATTTTAAGACAATTTCATCACAATCGTAAACAACTATCATCTAAATAAATTATTAGGATCTATCCATTTATCATTTTATTTTTATGAATTTCATAAGAAATAGTGTTTAATGAAAAATGGGATTGAATTTTTTTTAAAGGGATAAGTCATTTCAATTTGTATGATGCATCTTTAATTTCTCTATTTTTTGCCAACACATTAGGAAGAAGGAGGTCTAGATCATTGAATCGAAAAAAATATTGCAAAATTTTTCAAACATATCTATCATATATCTATCCCCCTTAAATTGGTTGTAATGCTTGTGGAAAAGAGGATTAATGAAATAAAATGATCAAAAAAATTATCAAAGCAGGATATCCCATAAGGGGGGATTCATGGAAAAAAACCAATATTACCTTAATATAGCACTAACCCATATGCCCCATAATCCACATTGTGTTGTCTCACTGGTTAGTCGATGAGAGAAGTTTTGTTAATGAAAAAATCATAATACAACAACTATTTTGTGGATGTAGTCAAAACAATGGATGTTTAACGATTCATACACTTAAAACCATAGCTTTTAGTCTATAACCTTTAATCCATTCATAATTAAAAACCTATTAGTGATGGTTACAATGGAAACCACTTTTTTTATCACTCATTTCATTAAACATTTGAATAATTAGAGTAAAATATCAATCTTATTTCAAATTTTATTACATATAAGACATGGTTTGATAGAATCATTCAAAAATATATCATATCATCATTGATATGATATAAAACCTCACAAATAAAATCTCTGGTTTTACCTACATCATTATACACAAGGATTTATCCACATTTCATCCCCAAATGAAAATTTTCTTTTCCATTAAAACACTCAGTCTTTGATTCCCATCACAATTTCTCATCATAAATAAATTCAAAAGAACTATAGTATTAACCATAATATTTTTTTATTCTAACACTGATATCTTGATCAACATTTTCTTCAAACTCGATATGTCACAATATTTTTTTAAAATTATTTCAAAATTATCAGTGTGATTTAATGTATAGAATATAAATAAAGAACATTATTTTAATTAACCAACTACACAGATAGAGTAGTTTAGTTTCATCATGATCAATCCAATAAAAATAATTGTTTATGCCTCTATAACCAAATGTTTATCCCTATTCCAAACCCAAATAATGATTCTATAATTACCAATCCTGTCATGTAAACACTATCATTTCTAGAATTTCCACAACCAATCAATAATCACTCCCATTAAACATATGGTAAATTAATGGAAATTTTTCCCTACAACTAATATCTTTATAATGTGGAACAATATTCTATTCCCTCCGAGCCAACATCCTATAATGTTACCCATTAGAAATAACTAATTCTTTAGGAAGCTACTAGTCAAAATGAATTAATAATGGGATGATTATTTAAATCAATCCAAAATAATCACAGAAAAAGGAAATCCCTTTCATTTAAATTCAATGCTTGATTGACTAATTTACCATAATATCAATATGTAACCCAACTATCCACCAATGAACAAATGATCTAACTCCCTCTGATATCAAATAGATTCTCCAAATTTATCACCCTCATTTGGAATACATCCTACATAATATTTTAATATAAAATAATTCATTCAATGATGGAACCTAATACTATCTTTTTACCACACATTAGTGTCTTAAATTCACAAAGTCATTTCTATGTTCATTATGAGGAATTACCATGAAGTTATAAAAATAGAGGCATTTCACTTATGGGTAATCGATCCGCCAAAAAAATAAGTACACTAATTTTCACATTTATCAAAATAAACAAGCCCACTTAGCCCATGATAACATAATAACTAAATGTGATCACAAAATATTACTATTCTTTCATTTAATATTACCATAAATCACTTAAAGAAATGTAAACACTGGAATGTTTCAGAACACAATCCAATAATTATAATTTCTCACTCTGGATTTAACCCACAAATTATAATATCCTATATTTTGGTCTCAAATATATAAAATAGAGGTTTGATGCCCTCACATTAATCACAAATCCATACTATGAAACCTATAAAAAATATATTCAAAGGTTAAATGGAAAAACTATCTAGGATCAGTCATGAATATCATCTATTACTATAGATATAACCCCGGTACGAGTACCCTTCAGGATTTATATCCCTATTTTTTCACACTGAAATCACTAGTTTTTTACTACTAGGTTTACTATAAATAGAGTTATTTAATATTGTACTACCAATACCTCTTATAGTTTCATTTATGGGGTCTAAATAATTTTCAAGGGTCCAATGACTACCCTTGTTCTACTAATTCAAACTCTCTACACATAAATAAAACATTAATTATTTCACATTATGAATTATCCATCAATGAATGAAAAAAATATCTTTACTCCCTATAGAGATATTTTCCAATGAATTTGGATACATTAGATCGTGGCTCGCATGAATCATCTGTTCGGAACAAAATAATGGGTCATTACCTCCAAAATATCTCACTCTATACACTACTTCTTATGATATTCATCTACTTTATATGATATAAACTTTACACCACCCATTGTTTGGTGAAAATTCTTCTCATTTTGGATCCACCCACTCACTAATCATTTTGTGTCAAACCTCTAAGGATCATCACTCAGTGACTAATGAGAGTTTATTTATAAACATCTAGTTTGGGAATCATTGACCCAACCATCAATCCTATAATAATAAATTTACAAAAAATTAAAATAAATAAAAATTAATAACTACATATAAAAAACAACATCCTCTAAACACATTAAAATATATCATCATCACTACATAGGGAAATGAAAAAATTTAGGATGAGTTGAAATTACTAGTATTATTTATGTACAATGTAATATATCATGAATAAATAATTAATAATCTTTATATAAGGCTAAACAACTAAACCACATTCCAATTAATTAAATTTATCATATATAATAAATATGGAAATGAACATTACTGGAAACACATTCTATTTAATTATTAAGATAAGAATGGAATGTATCCATAGATTTTTTCCTATTGAAATATCCATTTATATTAATAATGGAGTTTAGAATTCTTTAAATTCTTAATTTATGTACATTATTATTTCTATGTACATGAGACCTTAACATTCATCTTCTATACTTGAGAGAGTTTACAAATACCAGGTGAAACCCCCTCTTATTTGGCTAATATATTTGTCTCCTATGAATATTGATACATAGAGGGGATATCATTAACCAATCCCACCCATGTATAAAGGTAAAAATTATTTCTCATATATATATATAATGACATTTCTTATATAAAATATACATATTAAGTAAACAACATATAATTATGAAAACATCACTATTAAATCAAATCACATTAAACGTAAGCACCATATGAAAAATGGTATAAAAAAGAAGAAGTAATCATATATATCACCAAATAAAATTCATATTAATGTAGAAATTAATTTTACATGAAAAATTATTACGATAACGTGATTTTATCAACAATAATATAATAAATAGAAAAATATATAAGATTTATATGTTATTTATATAACATGGTAATATTGAAATCTTATACCTTTGGATAGAATAATACAAATTTAAACAAAAAATACGATAAATAGATATATATTCAAGAATATATATGTTATCTTGGGTAATATATAAAAAACATAAATGTTAATTAGTTGCATAATAACAAAGAACTCTCAATGGAATGTAAATTGAGATGAAATCTCTTACCTTATGTACCCTTTTGGATGAACACCCTTCAAACACATATATATTTATTTTAATAATGTTATAATCCTATACAGAAACAATATTAATATTGATGATATCATACATGGTCCTTTTAAAAAATCTTATCAGCGATTTCTTAACCATCATTCATTACATTAATTTTTCATGTGTTGATCAGATTGATTTTTAATTTTGATTTGACTACCTATTTTTTTATCTTATATAGATCACAATTTAATAATATAATGAAATTAAATCATTATTTTAAAATCATATATATTCAGTTTATTCATATATATAGTAATCAATAATATTAGGTCATAGGAAAAGAAATACATCATTTATAAAGATGGTATCTCGTATGTACAAATAAATAGTGTTTTCATTTTCTTATTGTATCTAAATATTGTAAAGTATATGATGTGTGTGGGTGTCTATATTATAATTTTAGTATAATTTTTTTGTCATTTATAACATATATATTTTATAAATCCATCCATAATAAATTCTATGTAAATCATGAAGAATCATGTAGGTTCATGTAGTTGTAGTCTATTGTACATATAAATGTTTTTAACATATTACCCAAAATGGAAGTCATGAATGTATGTGTTATATAATATTTCCAAAAAAAATTAAATAAATCCTAAGTATAATATATTTCTTATATAAATCTTATTTCCATCAATATTTCCATCATTGAAAGGGGATAATGGAAAATGGACATCATCCGTTCATGGAGCGGTAGTCCACCATACACATGACCAACGATTTTGTTTCATATATGATGGATGTGTGTGTTATTTGTACTTATATAATTATGTAATAAATATATAAAATATATTAATTGGGTATGGGTAATAAATTTAAATAATGTTCATTGATAAATGTTACCTCTTTTTCATGTATCACTTTTTGGTTTACTCCAAAGGCCATTCTTAGTTAATTATTTCCACCATTATGGATTATTTCACGAGGGGAGGGAATTTTATATGTTAATTTTTATGGACATGGGTGATCCAAATTTATTGGGAAGTTTTAAAAATTGGGTATTTTCAATTCCCTTTTATAACATAGGATATGTGTCATTCATGTGAACACCCTAAATTTTTTATTATTGCAAGATACCACATTTATCAAGTGACTCAATAATTTATTGGTAATGTCACAAATGGATTATATGGTCTATAAATACATCCACCATGAACAATGTATATATTTTTAATCATTTTAATATTTATTCTTTATGTTTACTAAATTTTATCTTTATAGTATTGACAAAGGTAAATTGTAACCTTTTATTTACATTGGTATTTTATCATTAATATTATAAACAAGAAAATATATATTAGATAAATTATACCCATATATTCTAAATATTATGTCTAATTAATTATTTAAAAATATTATATGTGTTAAATAAGAACTTTAATATAAAAACATGTAATGGGAAAACATCCATTTTTACCTTAATCACATTAATTTTTGTAATAATTTTCAATAATAATTTTCATTGAAAAATATTTTGATCATATTATACAATACAAATTATGATGATTCAAAATTTTTAATACACTTCCCCAAATTCCATATACATAATTGGAAAATTTTATCTTCTCATTAATGGTGTAGGCGCGACAAGAAATCAAGGTTTTAATGTGATAATGTTAAAAAAAATCACTATTTTTAAATATACACATATTATGAAAATAATTACAATGACATAAATTGTATTAATAAATATTTTTTATCTAATGTTAGATTTAATAAATATATATTATTATAAATTATAAATTATTTGTTTTAAATGTTCATTTTAAATTTAAATTTAATATTTTTCAATATACATCAATAAATGAAACTTCTTTGAAAATATATAAAAAGACCACCCTAATTTATTTAAATTAATTTTATAAATATTAATTGTATTATATTGAAAAAAAATTATAGAACTTTAAAACATTAGTTTTAAAATAATTTCTCAATTAAAAATCACAAATATTCAATTAGAAATATTCAATTTTTTGCATAAAATATGATTTATTATTTGGTTGAGCATATAAAATCTGATTGATGAATTTAATTTTATTTATTTATAATATAATAAATTAATTTCTTCAATATAACCAAAAAATATTATTTAATTAAATTTATTATGTTAACATGACTTTTTACTGTGAAAATAGATTTCTATCAAATATTTCCTTTATAATAAATTCATATATAAATTTTTTTAAAACTAATTGGTTACCAATGATTTCAACATTATATTTTCCAAAGTTCTTCAACATTATTAATTTCCACCATTTTAATTTTTAGGATAAATGTTGCATTTTAAATAACAATATTAATAGTATTTGTTAAAACACATTCTTCTATGTAATACAATTCGTCGATGAAAGTCATTGTTGTGTGAAATTCAAGTTAAACATTGTGTTTCATACATTCCAAGATATAGAGATTAATTATAATAGTAAATAAATTGTAACATATTTTTTCACAAAATTTTTTTTTCTTTTATTTCAAATTCTATATTAAATAAAATTATTTTTATTTAGAGTTTCAGGGTGTTACATTGTTTATGCCTTTAATAAATTGTGTCCTCAAATTTTAGACATGATATTCATAAATCATTGTTTGATATTTGGAAATTTATTTTCTAAAAACCCTAATGTTTATGGGTTTTATTAAATTATACTATTAATAAGTGTTAAATGGTATTAAAATGTTCAGCTCGAATAATCACATAATTGGGTTTTTGGGTCGGAGAACATAAGTAGAAAATTAAAACAAGCAAATTTCATAGAAATATAACAGAAAAATAATGATAGGGATTTATTGATCATATTGACCACAAGAAAGTGAATGATCTAGACAAGGTTAACGAATAAACCCATAAACTACATTGTTTGGAATAAGGTCATTAATATCACTATAAATGATAGTTATAGGATAGAACATTTTTCAGGATACTTTTTATAATTTTAAATAATTCTTTCACAATATAAGAATATAATAAAATATTAATTGTAAATATGTTTACAATTCATAAGAACAATGTCATACTTTGGTTATTCTTTTATATCTTTACAATTAATCCCTTAATATAAGATATATAGATCTAAAATGAATCTTATTATTCCACATTCACAAAATATTACATTTAACTGATCATCAGATCCATACAAGTGTGAAAATTAATTCAGTCCATATCCAACTATTTATAAAAGGAATAATTTTGGCATATAAATATTCAAAATGGGAAGTAATACATTACTCTCTAACACTTTATTGAATTTTCAATTTAAACCATTTCATTAATGGTTAACCATTAAAAATATTTTTATCCAAATAATAAGAATCATTTTAAAGTTATTAAGTGGCATCCAATTAAATTTAACATCATCAATCATCACTTAATCCAAACATTATCATCTCTATACCTTCATTAAAGTAAATTTTCTAATTCAATCAACCTCGTGTTTTCCAAAATTCTGAAATTTATATTGAATAAATTTTAATGGATTCGTTTAATACAATATTTCAAATACATTATGAAAGAGTATTGTAGTAAAATTATTATATATTTTATAATTTATATAAGGAGAAGATAGTTAATAAAATAATTTTACACATATTTTTATACATCCAAATACACATTAATGTTAATCATTCCCCATTGGGTTTATTAATAGAATTTTATTTAGCATGATCTATTTGATTGTTTTGTGTTATATTATTGTGTTCCAAGGGAAAAGCATCTTGATAGTGCCCCATGTACTAAATTATTAAACACGTAAAATTAGTGTTTCTATTCATCCCTATGCATTATTTTTTCTACTTACTCATTTCTCATTACATATAATAAAATCCCAATCAAATCAAGAATTCCACTGGATGATAATTTCCATAGTTATCTCATGAAGAAAAATCATTTTTCGCATCTTCCCTTCTTCATTATTCTCTCTTTTGTCCTCTTATTCAATTTCTTCCATTAGAATCTATTATAATGGGATAATAATTTTTTGGACTAGATATAATATAAACCAATTTTGTTTAATGAATTAAAAGTTTTAGACAGATGTTACCATCGAAGACTTAGATAAATATCTTCAATCATGTTCTATTTCATGATTTCTCTATTATGTACAAAATTCATAGCATTCCATTCTATTCTTGTTATGGTATCAACACGTTCTAAAATAATTTCTTTCTCATTTTTCATTAAACAACAATTTTTATCTTTGTCATAACTTTTTTCACAAGAGGGAATTATTTTTAAATAATGTGGCTGTAGAATACTTACATTTCATGTGTTAAAATATTTGTTTCTCACTATTATTATTGATTACTATCTAGAAATGTTATCTTCGTCATCATTACTGTCCACTATTGACAATAATCACCATTAAAACTATACAATGTAACTTTATCTATTTCTATTTCACCATGTCCTAAAGCCATAAATATCTTCTTCATACAATTAGTCTATTATTTGTCCATAAACATATTATTAACCCCACAACATAATGTGGGCCTATGTCACATAATTAAATCCATATTTATAGAATATTATTATAGAACAACATGATTTATCTAATAATGGTAATCATTCAAAACTATATTAAACTAATCCAATATATCCATAACATTCTCAGTTCCCATACAAGTTTTATCTGCTTCCTTATAAGGGAAACCTCAAAATTTTCCAGGAGGATAGATAACCTTCTTCCTTCTAGGTCAAATTAATTAAAAATGGATTACTATATATTACATTTTAACATTATGTAAACACTTAATATCACAAATAGAGAAATACATACCATAATATGAATATTATATACATAACTAAACTCATAATAACAAATAGGTTTCATTGGGGATAAACATACATTAAATGAATTTGTAATAGTATGGAAATAAAATTTGAATTACTCTACACATATCCTTCCGGAGTATCAAACAAGGTGCGCAGTAAAGTCCATTTTAGTGTATCATTTTATGCTCAATTAAATCTCGATGCACCTATTTTAGAGCTAATACACCTAGGTACATCTTCCCTAGAACCATGTACACTTGTAATATCCATATAATGATTTATTTCATTGAATAACCACTAAATATATTCCTTGCGCACCCATTTAGATGTTTTTCTATACATATTATCAAATTATTTAATATGGTTATACTCCCTAATATATGTTTTCCTAAATTTAATTCTCAGGGATGATAATATAATGATTTTGATATAAACTATATTTATCATGAACCCAATATCCCGGTGTTGGTTCAAAACATTATGAAATTACAATATATGAACAATTCAAATCCCAAAGTATCGAATAGTTTAGAAATTTTAAAAAACTAGAATTCATTCATGGTTTAATTATTATATTTTCAAAATTTAATCAAATGTTCTATATCAGAAAAATATAATTAATTACATCCTTGAAACTTATTTAATAATCTATTTTTTATAACCTAGGTCATTAAAATGAAATAAGGATGATCTCAAATACTCATTATTTTTATGTATAGTAGAAGAGAATATGAATCAGTAATTAATAATTAATATATAAATGTCAATAAATTGACACACAGTTCATTTAAATTACTAAATATTGAATAATAAATATGTAATGGTAAATAATAGAACACAAATTCCATTTAATCAGTAATCTTATAATGATATACATCCACATATTTTTTCATATTAAAAAAGTCTTTTATAAAAATAATTGATTTCTAAATTTAGTTGATTCAATGTTATTAGATGATAGTTTTTCTAATCACGTGATACCTTTACCATCATGATCTATTATGAAGGAAGCTCAAAACTTCTATGTAAATGAAATCTAATTATGTCAAATGATTTTGATCATGAGACTACCGATGTATGTATTTTATATTACTAACCATTCCACAACCATTCTTATTGCCCTGATTTATTCCACATATATTGAATAATTAATTTAATATTTTTTATATGATCAAATATATGTATTGTTCAATGAATATAGATTTACCAATATTTCACCACCTAATTAAATAACATTTAATTTAACCACCTCCTATAAAATGGAATATAATTTTTTAAATAATCACATCCAGAACACAAGAATATGGAAATTTAAGATTAATTTAATTTCAATAAAAAAAATATATAATAATAAACTGATTATATCAACAGAATGTTAACAATCCAAATATTATGTTTTATTTATCAAAAACATATATCAATTTGTTATTTTCAAATGAAATTAAAATGGAATAAATAATTATAATTGAAAAATAAAATATTACTACTAGTTATGTATTGATGATATAATATGTCAATGGGAAATGTATATGAATAACCATAATGAGAATTGATGTACAATAACAAATAAGGAACAATGAATTGTAAATTGATATGTAATATTTCCCATACACTCCCATTTGGACTAATTCCATTTAAATTCATGTATAATGGTTTAAATAATGTTATTATCTTATCAGAAAACAATATTAATATTTTTAATACCATATAGGGAATTTTATAAAATCTTATCACATATTTTTTACTAATATTTCATTATTTTAATAGTTTCATGTCCAAATTGTTCTATTTTTTACTGTGTTTTGATTTTTTTGAGTTCACATAGATTATAATTTCATCATATATATAATTTAAATCATGAAGTAAATATCATATATATTCATCATATATTCAATTATGGTAAACCATAAAAATTGGTGATAGGAAATTAAATACACCCTTCATAGAGACGGTGGGTCATACATATGCAGGAATTAAATTTCCATTTTTTCTGGTATTGAAATAATATAATGTAAATGACATATATATATATATATATTTAATTTTATATTATATTTCCTTTATATAACATATTTTTATTAAATACATCGTTAATTGATTCTCTAAAAAGCGTGAAAATTCCCATTGCATCATGATGTAGTTGTCCTTTATATATATTAACATTGTTATTATATTCCCACAACATAGAAATCATGATGGTATGTGTCTTATAATAATTAAGTCAGCATAAATTAATCCCAAATATCATAAATATCATATATATATATAATTTTTATATTTATTTATTTCCAGCCATTATATTTTTTAAAGTAAAATGAACAACATCTGTTCTGGTGACAATATTATATTGTACACACGAATAATGATTTCATAACCCATTTGAAAGAAGTGTTTTAGTATAATTTTGTACTATTAAAAATTAAAATATTATTATTTTTAAGGAAATTTCGTTTTTATATAATAATTATATGAACATAATTGTTTTTTCAAAAGAGAGAAATAAAAGAAAATCTTTTATAGATGAATATTACCTCTTCTTTGAGAATATCCTATGGTTTTGCAAAAAAGGCCTTCTTTGGGTGGACTTATGTTTAAGATAAATATTATATGAGGATTGATGTAATTTTTTAATTGATTTATGTCATTTTTATTATATTTAAATTGATTTGTTTGTTTGAATATAGTGGGTTAGTGAAAGGAATTTTATATTAGAGGAGGAGTAACAATCAATTTAATACACATAATTATTCACTATTGCAAGGTCTTACATAACAAAGGTGACTTCAAATTTTAAAAAAAGTAAGGATGAAATGAATATGTCTATAAATTACTCCAAAATCAAAAAAATTAAATTACATTTTTATTAATAAATACCTTAGTATTTATGTTCAATCAATTTTATCTTTAAATTTTTTTAGCATTATTTATTTAATCATTAACTATTACTGCAAAATTTATAAATTAATATTATAATAAAATATAGCATCATTAGTTTTTTTTTAAATGGATTTTAAATATTTTTTAAAATTCATAAAATAGAAATCCATTGCCTTTTGGAATATTAATTTTTATATAAACGAACGCAATGCGAAAAACCTTGTTTTATTCATATTACCATTAATTTATTTTAATATTTTTCAAAAATCAATATAGGAAAAAATATTTTGGGCATATTAAATAATTTAAATTATTCTGATTCAAAAAAATAATTTATTTTACGAACTTACATTCCAAAACATGGTGTGAAAGTATTTTAAAATAATATCACTGATGATTCATGAAAGTGAGTTTTTAATGTGAAAATGTTTAAATGTTTTCTATGTTTTTATATTTAAATTCAATATGAAACATATTATAACACAAAAAATTGGATTAATATATATATAATTGATATAACATTATATTAAATCATATTTAATATATAATTTAAATTAATTAAATATTTTTTATGAAATGCCAGTGTTCAATTGAAATTCAAAATGTTTCACTGTTCTTTATAAAAATAAATGTATCAAAAAAAATTTGGTCCTATGAAAATTATGAAATTGTTCTTATAAAAAATAATCTGATTTTTTGAAAAATAAATTAATATAGGGTAAAATTTTTAGTTTAAAAATTATAGTGCTATTAAAATATAGGAAAACTAGTTTTTAAAAGTTAATAATTTTTATGAATATAATTTAATTTATTTTTATCTTATTCATATAAAATAATTTAGATAAATATTAAAAAGTTGAATTAAATATATTATATATGAATCGTGTTAATATCATCCATAGTATTATGTAATTTATTTTATTATTTTTAATTGAATTTCATGCATTGAAAAAGATCGTTATAAAATCATTTTTGTAATTTTCAATTAGTTTTTATTTTTATTTATAAATAATTTTTAACCAATGATTTAAACAATATGTATTTATATATAATATAATAAAATTAAAACATATCAATTTTAATTTCAATATGATGATTTTCATTTTAAATTATAATATTAATTGTATTTGGTATAATTCAATCTTACATGTAACACATGCCAATGAATAAAGTCATTGTTCTGTGTCATGTAATACAATCCGACTATTGCATACATTGAGCTATATAGAATTTATTTATAATATTAAATATATCATAATGTACGTAGATTTTATATTACCTTTCACTCATGGTTTTGTGTGTCAATTATTCTATTAAATGAAATGTAATTCATAAAAAAATTTGGGGTGTCCCACTATAACCCAATGTTACAGGTTAATATTCATGACCTCCCCCAAATCAATTAAAGCGAAACTAAAAAGAACTTGGAATTGTATTCAACGAAAACACCCAAAATGGAATTAACATGGACTATGCATTCAATGTTAATGTTTTAAGTCATTTTATTTATGTATCAAGATACAATTGATCACTCATTACTATAGACTCAATTATTAGGCCATATGTTCTTACACGTAACCGATAATAATTTGTTTATGGGTCAAAACTCACGGAATGTCATTTGGGTACATCATTACATCAATTATATATTTTATCTTATAATAAACACTTCAAGTGTCCATAGACACATCATTTGGTTACATTGAAATATACTAGGATATAAATAGAAACCACCATATATAATACAGTTGGGATGTTAGTTGACTAGATATATCTCATGGATTAACCCAAAATGATCCTTGAACATGAAATAATTCCCAAAAAAATTAAATAATAAGGTATCCCACACTATCCAAACATAGATGGATTCCATCATCATAATAATTATTATCAATATTTTGGTCATGGACTATGTGTACCACACCATGATCTCCCATGAACTAAAATAAAATATTGATATATATATATATATAGTTGTCATTGTGAATATAAATCCCTCATGATCACATATCTAAAAGCACATTACAAAATTTGGAAACTATTGAATATGATTCCTTCAATATCAATACAATTACACAAAAGGAACAAATATATAATTTGATTCCATCATACCATGTATGATTCATGTGAGGACAATTAATCATATAGCAAAGAGATAAATTCATCAGTTTTAACTAACCAAAAATTCATGTATGTTAGATAATGTGAAATCATATATTCATAAAAACAATATCATTTAACATCAACCTCATTCCATTATTACCATGAATTCCCATTAAAATAGTGTCCATAATATACTAGATTGAGTTTCACTAAGTGCACTAACACACTCATTTGATTCCCTATTCCAAATACTGAAATTTAATAATCATGAGTATTCTAGAACCCTTATTTGACACCTAGAACCAAATAATTAGGTTTGATCTAGTATTCTATATGACCTCAAACATGCCTCCCCATAATCCATAGGATTTCAACTTGATGTGGGGGTTTATAATATAAATATGGGGAGACGATAAGTTCAATTACATTTTATAATAACAATTAAATAAAAAATATATATTAATATAAAATCGTAGTATGTATTAATAAATAAATGAGATATTTTTAATAAATTATTCTTGTAACAACACACCTGAAATGTTATACTATAATACATGTCACCAAACTCACATAAGGCCAAACACAGAACCTTGATTGAAAAAGAATTTTTTTTAAAAGATCCTCTACACCCAATTTCATTCTTCATGTCATCACGATCACTAAAATAATAACATTTTATCCCAATAAACATTAAACTTTGTATCAAAACAACCTATAATAGTAAAGAGTGTGTCATTATCATGTACCCAAGGGTTGTGGACTCCCGAGAAGGGTGTCAGTACAATGTATTTGTGAACCATCAATAATGTGTTTTACCTAACAAGTATAAGAATTGTAGATGCATAAAATAATTTTATCACAATTTTGACAAGAATGTCTTAAACTATTTAGTCATATAATACAATAATAAATGAAATTTTAAGAATAAAACCACACACTAAGTTTTTTTTCAGTTAACAATGTACCATTCTATTAGAGTGTACCTTCTTCATCTCAATTACAGATGTGTAATCATAAATATGGTAGTAGTAAAGAAGACCACACTGAAATGTTGGTGAACATATCTATTAACAATTATGATGAATTGAGTCAGATTGTGTATTATGGAAATTTCATATTCCCTCCATCATTGGTGTGGTGTCAAGGTTATCAGACTATTTCATTATCATTAGTTATTCCACAATGACATCATAATGATAATGTGGCTACTAATGGTCCATCCTCAATGCAATAATTCCCAAATCATGCATTCTGGTCCATCATCTTTATCAGCACAAGTCAGGTGTATTCCCCCTCTATGGGATTACCATATCATAAAGGTCAACTTTTCATGAGTACCAAAGTAATTCTCATAATCAAACAGTAATTACACATAATAGGGTATATCATATATGGGAAAACCATTGATTTTAGTAATATAATTCCCATATATCAAGAGTCATAACATAAAAAGAATGAGTTGTAGTAAAAAATACACACACATGTGATCAGTAACTAAATCATGGTATCAGGGGAAACACATGAACATGCATATGATCATTCAATAAATATTCTCTCTCAAGATTCTCACACATAAATATTTGATCAAAAAGAAATCATTTTCCCAAAAATACTAAAGTGATAAATAAAAAATGTGGTCTCATGAGCTACACATGCACACAATTGTGATGAATACGTCAATCAATATCCAATGGTATATATATATCATGTGACACGAAAATAACCAAGGTAATCAATCTAATCTAACACACTCATTTGTGATCAATAAATAACCATTAGAACCAGACATGAAATTAGTGTATAATGGCCCATCATAGAACTCTTATTGAGTTTCCTTATTCCTTGTTCGTTTAATTAGTTATTTCTTCGACTCTAATATACTAGCTTGGAAATATGTTTAATTCACAATCAAATTACTAAGTAGGGTCTACTCCCATAGAGTGGGTAACCTCATATCACATGTGAATAACAATGTTTAAACTAATAGTGTATAGTATATAATACCACCTACCACATTAGTGTCTAATGAAAACAATGGAATAACATCATCTTATCTATGTCAATATAAGTACATTCAACCTCCATAAAAAACCATGAGGTTTTATTAAATTCCTATGAATTCCAAAATAAATAACTATAATTAAATTATTATTTATTAAATGACTAAAAAAACTAATAATCATGGGAGAAATGAATACTTTAAAATTTACATACCGTGTATCATCATCTACAAAAAACAATGAAAAACCCAATATGGATATAATTTATCACACATATGACATAATTTTCTAAAACAATACCAATAATATAGAAACTGAACATTGTCCAATATGATTTAATTAAATTTTAACATTAAGAGGATTTAAAGGCAAAAATGGACCATTTATGTAACACCCCAGGTAAATAAAGAATATTACATTTTCACATTTATCCATATTTGTGAATAAAATATTAATATGAAATTAAAGGGTACAATATGCTCGATGGCATACCTAACACGTAACAATGAGTTTCTTAGAAATCATACGTTGCACACTAATAATAAAATAATATTATTTTAAATAGTAGTTAATGCCTAGCCGTTGTAATGGCTGGAATGAACAGAACTAACTACAAAATGATTATATATGTTTTTCATATATTTTTACTTTTTACAATAAATTTTAGAGGATTAAAAATGCAAATGAATCCAATTTTAAGCATAAACATTCTAATATTCTTTAAAAGGTCGATTAACCGCCTTTTGATGGCGAACCTATTATAAATCCACCTTTTGACAATTTTATGTGTTATATTTGTCAAAATAAAATTCTTCTTTAGAATCGGGACATCAAAATTTGCTTTCTGTAAATTTTTGGTATTTTTCCGAAAAAGTTGAATTTTTAATGAATAGTGAAAAATGTTGTATTTTAATTCAAAACCTCTTTTAATGTAAATTATTTATATGATTAGATTATATTTTGATTTTTATTTAAATTTAAATTAGAATATATTTTTACCATTTAATCCAATAGTGGTCTTTGGAATTAATTTCTCTTTGAAATCGGACTTAAACTAGTGTCAATCTTTTAATATATTTTGTTTCATAAAAACACGCTATTTGTTTTGATAGCGGGAATTAATTATTAAATTAATTAACTCAACTAATATTTTTTTTAATTTTTTAAAATAGATATCATTTTTGAATTCGGAATATCAAATATAGGTTAGGGTGAACTTTTGGTAATTTTCTGAAAAACTTCAATTTTTGATGAATAGTGAAACCACTAAGTGGTACTTATAAAAACGGATTTTCTGTTTAAATGAAATTTTTCCATATCTGGGTTTTGAATTTCAAAAATTCAACATACATGTTTTTTCATTAAGAATTAATATTTGGTTCAATGGGATTAAAATAATTTTTTGGTGAATAGTAACTTATTAAGTTTTTAATCGCGATTAGAGCTAATTAGTGTAGTTTAAGGTAAGAATAATGTTTTCATAAAATGAAATGACCTAGACACATGTCCTACCCTCATTGGATGTGTCATGGCCAACCAATAAAATACATGGGTCAACTTGGGGACCCTATGGAGCCTCTTTGGTTGGAAAATGACATAAATATCTTTTTATATAATGTTAAAGTAAAAATGACACAAACATGAAAAGTTTTACAAAAACAATTTTTACATGGGGTTATACAAGTCATAATTTTGACTATAAATAATCAATGTAAATCTAAAACGATTTCCTACATAATAGTAGTTTCTTTATAATTTTTAGACTTTAAATAAATGAAATTATTTATGACATCATGATGATGCAGCGATGACCTCATTATTTAACGATTTAAATAAAATGGAATCATAATGTAAAATCTAAGACCTACACATGACCAAAACCTATTGGATGGGTGTATCTAGAACCCTCATAACCTTATCCTAGAAACACATCAATTTGTGTCCATTAAAATCCAAAACTCATTCTAAAATAATGTAACATTTCCTTACTTTCCAAGAGTGCCCCTCCTCTCCTCTTTTAAAAGGCCCCCCACCTCTACCTCCTTACACACACTTCCAAAGCCATTGGCTTGGCCAAACCCTGCCCATATTGTCTCTCCAAATCCCTATATAACTCCTTGAAGCCTCACTTTGGGAATATGTTTTCCCAAGGAAGTCTTTGAGCTCAAACGAAATGGAGTTACCTGATTTTAAGATAATGTCTTCACTTATGTCCTTTTGTTTTATTTTGCTTCTCCAACCCCCTAAACTATTTTTATTCATTTATTTTGTAACAAATACAGTATCATAAATATACTAGGATGTTGTTATAAAAAGTATTTTAGCTACACATACACACACCTACATCTAATGGTTAAAAAACATACTGTTTCCATTGATGGCGAATTTCTGCCTCCCGAAACGATGATTGTTCAACAATATTTTAACACCTTTAAAGATGGACATTAAGATGACACTATATTTATATATGATATATAATATGTCTATGTTTTACTTAAGCATATGTATTTTTCATTAATTTTATAACTTTATGGTTTCCATTATGGGTAAACGCGATATCTTCATTTAAGGAAGTGCGGACTACCGCCCCCTCAAAGTGATTTGATTCGTTAATACCATATGTGGTATGTATAAAGGATATATTTATTGATATTATATATGATACCATACTGGAATTAAAATACTATTATGTATCATTATGTTTTATTTCCATTAAATATTAAATAGAAATGGAAGTAGCGTTCAAGCGTACGTACGACTTACCATCTCTATGAACGGTACATTTCTTTTCTTATCTCAAAATGTTATGTACTATTATAAGTACATATATATAATGGATATATATGTAATATATTACATCTAAATTATGGATATAATTCTGGAATTATAACATATATATATATATCTATCAATTTGTTTTAATTCCATTTATATGTCAAAAATTGAAAGTAGCGTTCATGCGTACGTATGGCCTACCGTCTCCATGAACGGTGCTTTTAATTTTTTTATCTCCAAATTCTTTAGAATAGTAAAAAATCAATATATACTGGATATATATGATATTTAAAACATAAATAATATTCTGGAAATGATGTACTTATAACTACATGGAAAATTCTTTTCCAACAAGTTCAATTTTTAGTCATGTACTGAACATCGACAAAAACGTCTGATACGAATTCACTTTATTAACCAATTATTATAACATTATAATATGTGATATGAACTGAATAATAATATTTAATTGAGATCCTTAAGCAATTATAAATTGACCAAATTTTATTATTCATGAGATTAAATAATGATCAAGTCATGTTGGACACAAGGTAAGGGATCATACTCCTCTCTTTCTTTTTAAGTACACTCTTTTATGTCATTCATTTTAAAGCTCATATTTCTTGTTATTGGGAAGTTATTTTATATTACTCTTACATCAAGTTTTATGTTCATATGATGAGAGAACCTATTCTCTCTCATCAATCCATTTTGGATGTTTTGAGCGGTGCCATTAGGCTGCCGAATTTTCATAAGAGATTTAACCTCTCTCTTTCTTTTTAAGTACTCTCCTTTTTGTCACTTCTTTTAAGCTACTCATCGTTATGTTGGGGGATGTTATTTTATATTCCTATTTCTGTAAACATTATGTTAATATGATGAGAGATCATATTTGATCTCATCAATCCATTTTTATGGCGCCGTTATGCTGTCGAGTTTTCGTAAGGAATTTTTCATCTCACTTTTATTCTCGTGCGATTTATGCTACATTTTCCACCATTTCCTTTGAGTGGTGTATGTAATTCCCATTATTATACTCTTTGTGTAATATAATTTCATTTATGGGTAATTACATATTCATTGTATGACCCTTCTTCTATGGGGTGTACGTTTCGAAAGTTACCCAAGTCGGTAAGGGAACCTTTCACCCTCCTCGTTTTAAAAGACTTATTTTGTTATGTCTTTTAATTAACATACTATTATGTGTGGATAGGTTCTTCAATATCCTTATTAATGTAAATTTTATGTCCAAGTTATGAGATACCATTTTCTTTCTCATCAACTCATTTTCTGAATTTTGAAATGACAGAATTAGGCTGTCGAATTTTTGCGAGGGAACTTCTTAACCCAATATTGATTCATTGGGATAAACTTGCACTACTTGAATGTGTCGTTCTATGAATATATGTGAATAACCTCTTATTGTTTTACACATAATATCCACTTATATTTGGGGTATTCATTTGTCACACATAATTACGTAATTGATTTATCCTTAATCCAAGGATACCGTCTTTGTATGGGACTTTGTCTCAATCTACATTCATTGAGGCATATTTTGTTTTATACACATATTTCTTTTATATGGTGTATAAAACCCTTTGAATTTTATTTTTATTCAAAAGGAATATTTTTTCTACGAATCCTTTTACTAAACAACAAAAAGGAATGTTTATTTTTACATACGCGGTGACAACGACATTTTCCACCGCCGCGAGTATTATTTGATCTTTGGCTTCCTCAACAAGCCGTAATGTTTTTAAAATAAAATAAATACCATATAATTTTTTTTGTATTTTCGTATTGAAAATGGTTTTGATAAAGGATTATAATATGTCAATATATTTAAATGATATATTGTGATTGAAATGTGGAAATGTTATCATTCCATTATGTTGGTTTTATGTGTTATAATCTTATAATGGTACTTAGACATTTTACGGGTGGTTACGTGATAAACCATATGACGGGTGGTGCCGTGAATACCATGACGGGTGGTTACGTTATAACCTTCAATGCATTGGGTATTGAAGTCGGCCATATGGCTATTCCATTAAGTATGTATGGATGTTGGCCTAATGGCTATTCCATTAAGTGATATGTGTGGAAGTCGACCTTATGGTTCTTCCACTTAAGTATGTTTATGTCCCAAGTTACCTTTATATATTATGTGATCTTTATAAGGGTTTTATGGTAATATTTTGGTTATAGAAGGGTAAGTAATGAAAATATATTCAGTGAAGATTTTTTACTACATCGAAAAGGTGAAAAGTATTACTTTGATAATGTATACATGGTTTACTTGTTGTTTTGAAAAAAACTATCAGTTTTCATTCTTTGTGTATCCTTTACTGAGCTTTTTATTCTCATCCCATGTTTTTGAAATATTTTTCACAGGACATAACATGGAATAGGGTCAAGGATGGGATCATGGGAAAGTCATGATACCTAAAACATAGAACTAGACATGATTCTTTTTAAGAGTTTTTATTTTATGGAAACCTAGTAGAAGTTTATACTTTGTAATCTTTTGAGATGTAATAGTTATGTACTAATTCTCTAAAACTCTAAACATAAAAAGATCATCAATGTGAATTATTCATTTAATTCAATATTAAGTAAGGTTTAAGGCCGGGGCCTTATAGTTGGTATCAAATGTCAGTTTAGATAACTTTAGAGTTTAGGGTATTCTCTAAGCATAAGTGACAGTACCATAATTGATAGGATTTCAGAAAGAGTCCTAGTTTTAGATAAAGTGAATGAGTAAGTATATCATAGTGGTTATCTCACTCATTAGTACATGATGGTTTTTTTGATATAATCACACTGACAATTCTGTTTTTATTGAATGGATGGATCTAGCAGGCACCAAAGTGACAATTGGTTTGAAGGAAACTGTGGTGGTTCTCCGATTAAGAGACTAGATGAAATGGGGTATTCAATGGGGAAACTCGTGGTTGTTCTAAACCAACTATCAAGGAGTCATGATAATCCACTTGAACCTTGTTATGTTCTGTAATGCATCATGTACAAGATAACCAATTGATGTGAAAGTTCTGGTAATAATTATAAAGGTAACTATTAGGGTTTATATGATCCTTACTTTTGAGGTAATTATGGGTTATTATATTTTATGCTGGAAAATGAAAGGCATGAGATAAACTTGAGGTTAAAATATGTTATGATCATTTTTGAAGATTTTATCTTGTTTTGGGGAATGTTTTAAAATTATATAGTTTTGGAAAAAGGATAACACACAGACCGTGTGACAACCCGTCGCGTCAGACAAAGCTGTGGGAATCGAACCCACAACCAATGTGCGACTGGTATTTATCGCCTACCACTGCACTACATGAAGTCCCTGGTTAGTTTTACTGATTCTTTTTATTTAGATTATTTTATGAATTAATAGTAAGTTGATTTTGGGTTATTTATGAAAATGATTAACCTATCATGGAGGATATGTGATTAGGTTAACTACTTTTCAATATGAGAATTTAGGAGCGACTGTTGTTGTTTGGAGATAAATGATAAGATTTAACATGGAAGACTATGTGACTAAATCCTTAAAATATTTGGGTTTCAATCTTAAATTGGTTTAATTTGAAGAATTTTATGGAATAATTGTTTATCAAATGGTCCTCGTTGAACATTCGGTTTTGTTGGACAAATTTTGGAGATTAAGAATAGATTTTTTTTTTATAAAGGGTTATCCTTTTCTGGATTATCTGATCTTGTACTAACCTTTTTGGTTTTGGTTTTGGATTTTGTCTAAATACATATGAAATATATAGTTCTCTTTTTTGGATTAGGTGATTCTCTAGAAGTCGATTATAGTACTCTTAATGTGAACAAGTTTTCCTAAATACTCGTCTTTTGGAGAAAATATGAGTTTGTGTAAGAAATATAGTAAAAGCTGAAAGTCAACATGACAATTATGAATGATTCCTTATGTTTTAGTTAACCTCATAAATAAATTCCTCAATAAAAATTAACATAAAATAAATATTTTGTATATTAACTTTTCCTATTGGGGAATCAAATACCGTTTAACCCATCACAAGTTTATGATTTTCTTGTGGTTACTTTCTCCTAAACATGTTTTCAATCACTCTCCATCAGAACATGGCCCTATGTTTTCTCCTCCATGTCCATGTTTTACTACATGGATTCATAGTATGGGTTATCTCGGGTGACCTCTGTACTTATCTTTCATTATTATAATGCGATTGTTTTACCGACTCTTGTTCCGATGTGGGACTTTCATGGATATTTCCAAGCACAATTTTAAAATTGAGAGGACGCAATTCAAAAAAGGGAGAAAGGATGTAACACCACAGGTAAATAAAGAATATGAAATTTTCACATTTATCCATATTTGTGAATAAAATATTAATATGACTTTAAAGGGGATGCTATGCTCGATGGCGTACTCAACACGTAACAACGAGTTTCTTGGGAATCTTACGTTTCACTCTAATAATAAAATAATATTATTTTAAATAGTAGTTAATGCTAGCCATTGTAATGGCAGGAATGAATAGAACTAAATACAAAATTATTATATATGTTTGTGAAATATTTTTACTTTTTACAATAAATGTTAGAGGATTAAAAATGCAAATGAACCCAATTTTAAGCGTAAACATTCTAATATTCGTTAAAAGGTCGATTAACCTACTTTTGATGGCGAACCTATTTTAATTCCACCATTTGACAATTTTATGTGTTATATTTGAAAAAATAAAATTCTTCTTTAGAATCAGGACATCAAAATTTACATTGTGTGAATTTTTGGTATTTTTTCGAAAAAGTTCAATTTTTAATGAACAGTGAAAAATGATGTATTATAATTCAAAACCTCTTTTAATATAATTTATTTATATGATTAGATTATCTTATTAATTGGTTTTAAAGTAAAATTAGAATATATTTTTACCATTTAATCCAATAGTGGACGTTGGAATTAATTTCACTTTGAAATCGGACATAAACTACTGTTAATCTTTTGATACATTTTGTTTCATAAAAACACGCAATTTGTTTTGACAGTGGGAATTAATTATTAAATTAAATAATGAAACTTATATGTTTTTAATTTTTTAAAATATACATCATTTTTGAATTCGGAATATCAAAGATAGCTTAGGGTGAACTTTTGGTAATTTTCTGAAAAACATCAATTTTTGATGAATAGTGAAACCACTAAGTGGTACTTATAAAAACTGATTTTCCGTTTACATGAAATTTTTCCATATTTGTGTTTTGAATTTCAAAAACCCTACATACATGGTTGTCTTTAAGAAGTTATATGTGGTTCAATGGGATTAAAATAATTTTTTGGTGAATAGTAACTTATTAAGTTTTTAATCACGATTAGAGGTAATTAGTGTAGTTTAAGGTAAGAATAAAGTTTTAATAAAATGAAATGACCTAGAAACATGTCCTAACCTCACTAGATGTGTCATGGAAGACCAATATAATCCATGGGTAAACTTTGGGACCCCATGGAGCCACTTTGGTTGGAAAATGACATAAATATCTTTTTATTTAATGTTAAAGTAAAAACGACACAAACATGAAATGTTTTACTAAAACAATCTTAACATGGGGTTATACATGTCATATTTTTTACTATAAATAATAAATGGAAATCTAATAAGATTTCATAACACATAGTAGTTTTTTTATAAATTTTAGACATTAAATAAATTAAATTATTTATGACATCATGATGATGTAGCGATGACCTCATTATTTAACGATTTAAATAAAATGTACAGATAATGTAAAATATAAGACCTACACATGTCCAAAACCTATTGGATGGGTGGTTTTAGAACCCTTATCACCTTATACTCTAATCACATCAATGTGGGGCCATTAAATTCCGAAACTCATTCTAAAATATTGTAACATTTCCTTACTTTCCAAGAGTGCCCCTCCTCTCCTCTTATAAAAGGCCCCCACCTCTACCTCCTTACCCACACTTCCAAAGACTTTGGCTCGGCCAAAACCTGACCATTTTGTCTCTCCACATCCCTATATAACTCCATGATTCCTCCCTTTGGGCATAAGTCTTCCCAAGTAAGCCTTTGAGCTCAAACCAAATGGAGTTACCCGATTTTAAGGTAATGTCTTCACTTGTGTCCTTTTGTTTTATTTTGCATCTCCAACCCCCTAAACTCTTTATATTCATTTATTTTGTAACAAATCCAGTATCTTAAATATACTAGGATGTTTTTATAAGAATTATTTGATCTACACTTACACACACCAACATCTAATGGTTAAAGAGCATACTATTTCCGTGGATGGCGAATTTCTGCCTCCCGAAACGATGATTGTTCAACAATCTTTTAACACCTTCAAAGGTGGAAATTAAGATGACAATATATTTATATATGATATATAGTATGTTTATAGTTTACTTAATCTTCTTTATTTTTCATTTATGGCATACCTTTATGGTTTTCATTATGGGTTAACGTGATATCTTCATTTAAGGAAGAGCGGACTACCGCCCCCTCAAAGTGATTTGATTCGTTAATACCAAATGTGGAACGTATAAAGGATATATTTAATGATATTATATATGATACCATACTGGAATTAAAATATTATTATGTATCATTTTGTTTTAATTCCATTATATATGAAATAGAAATGGAAGTAGCGTTTATGCGTATGTACGGCTTACCGTCTCCATGAACGGTATATTTCTTTGTTATCTAAAAATGTTATTTACTATTATAAGTACATATATATAATGGATATATATGTAGTATATTACATCTAAATTATGGATATAATTCTATAATTATAACATATATATATATATATCTCATTTTGTTTTAATTCCATTAATATGACAAAAAATGAAAGTAGCGTTCATGCGTACATACGACCTACCGTCTCCATGAACGGTGCTTTTAATTTTTTATCTAAAAATGATATGGAATAGTATAAAATGAATATATACATGATATATATGATATTTAAAACATAGATACTATTCTTTAAATGATTTACCTATAACTACATGGAAAATTCTCTTCCAACAAGTACAATATTTACTCATGTACTGAACATCGACAAAAATGTCTGATACGAACTCACTTTATAAACCAATTATTATAACATTATAATATGTGATATGAAATGAATAATAATATGTGAAGTCGGTACTTAAGAAATTATAAATTCACCAAATTTTATTATTCAGGAGATTAAAGAATGATCAAGTCATGTCAGACACGAGGTATGGGATCCTACTCCTCTTTTTCTTTTTAAGTACACTCTTCTACATCATTCCTTTTAAAGCTCATCTTTATTGTTATTGGGATGTTATTTTATATTATTCTTACTGAAATTATTATGTTCATATTATGAGAGACCATATTCTCTCTCATCATTCTATTTTGGATGTTTTGAGTGGCGCCGTTAGGCTGCCGAATTTTCGTAAGAGATTTAACCTCTCTCTTTCTTTTTAAGTACGCTCCTTTATGTCACTTCTTTTAAGCTCCTCTTTGTTATGTTGGGGGATGTTATTTTATATTACGCTTTCTGTAAACTTTATATTAATATGATGAGAGAACCTATTTGATCTCATCAATCCATTTTTGTGGCGCCGTTAGGCTGTAGAGTTTTCATAAGGAATTTTTCATCTCACTTTTATTCATGTGAGATTTATGATACATTTGCCACCATTTCATTTGAGTGGTGTATGTAATTCCCATTATTATACTCTTTTTGTAATATAATTTCATTTATCGGTACTTACATATTCATTTTATGACCCTTCTTCAATGGGGTATACATTTTGAATGTTACCCAAGTCAATAAGGGAACCTTTCACCCTCCTCTTTTTAAAAGACTTATTTTGTTATGCCTTTCAAATCACAAACTAGAATGTTGGGATAAGTTCTTATATATCCTTATTAATGTAAATTTTATGTCCAAGTGATGAGATACCATTTTCCCTCTCATCAACTAATTTTCGGAATTTTCAAGTGACGTCATTAGGCTGACGAATTTTTGCGAGGGAACTTCTTAACCCAATTTTGATTCATTGGGATAAACTTGCACTCCTTGAATGTGTAGTTCTATGAATATGTGTGAATAACCTCTGATTGTTTTACACTTAATATCCACTTATATTTGGGGTATTCATTTGTCACACATAATTACCTAATTGATTTATCCTTAATCCAAGGATATCGTCTTTGTATGGGACTTCGTCTCAATCTCCTTTCATTGAGGCATATTTGGTTTTATACACTACTTTCTTTTACATGGTGTATAAAACCCTTTAACCTTTACGTTTATTCAAAAGGAATATTTTTTCTACGAAGCATTTTACTAAATGAGAAAAAGGAATGTTTCTTTTTACGTATGCGGTGACAACAGCTTTTTCTGCCGCCGCGAGTATTATTTGATCATTGGCATCCTCAACAAGCCGTAATGTTTTTAAAATAAAATAAATACCATATACATTTTTTTGTATTTTGGTATTGAAAATGGTTTTGATAAATGATTCTATTATGTAAATATATTTAAATGATATATTGTGATTGAAATGTGGAAATGTTATCATTCCTTTATGTTGGTTTTATGTGTTATAATTTTATAATGGTACTTGGAAATTTTACGGGTGGTTACGTGATAAAACATATGGCGGGTGGTGTCATGAATACCAGGACGGGTGGTTACGTTATAACCTCTAATGCATTGGGTATGGAAGTCGGCCGTATGGCTATTCAATTAAATATGTATGGAAGTTGGCCTAATGGATATTCCATTAAGTGATATGTGTGGAAGTAGACCTTATGGTTCTTCCACTTAAGTATGTTTATGTCCCAAGTTATCTTCATATGTTATGTGATCTTTATATGGGTTTTATGGTAATCTTTTGGTTACAAAAGGGTAAGTAATGAACTTTTATTCAGTGAAGAGTTTTTACTACTTCGAAAAGGTGAAAAGTATTATGTTGATAAAGTATACATGGTTTACTTGTTGTTTTGAAAATCTAACAGTTTTCATTCTTTGTGTATCCCTTACTAAGCTTTTTATGCTAATTCCATGTTTTTGAATTGTTTTTCATAGGACTTAACGTGGAATAGGGTCAAGGATGGGATCAAGGGAAATTCATGCTCCCTAAAACAGGGAACTAGACATGATTCTTTTTAAGAGTTTTTATTTTATGGAAACTTAGTAGAAGTTTCGACTTTATAATCTTTTGAGATGTAATAGTTATGTCCTAATTCTCTAAAACTCTAAACCTGAAATGATCCTTAATAAATTATTTATTTAATTCAATATTAAGTAAGGTTTAAGGCCGGGGCCTTATAATTTCACCTACATAACCATATGTATTTCGGACACCATTGACACTATCATGATCCAAATTCCATCAAATAACATAAATAAATTCAATTTTATGATGGATAATACACATCAATGAATTCAAAAATAAAAAAATAGACAACCAAGGTATTTCCATTCAATGATACACCCATTAATGACACGTATTCATCATGAGATGATATTCTATAACCATATCGATTCAAATCCCCACAATTCCAAGAATATTCCATAATGATTTTATGGAATTATCATCAAATTCATTTATTGGTAGAGATTCAATGATAAATCTATGAAATAGATAACAAAGGGGGTGTTTATTAAATTGTAATTGATATGAAAATGATCATGAGGGTAATGACCAACCATGGGGAATATTTTACGATGAATGATATAATGATTCACCAACATATGAGTGGAAGAAATATAAAATGAATGTAAAATTAAATTACATTCCTGGATTCACCTAAAGATCTCACCTTTACCAATTATATGTTGATGTGATCTCATGGAGAGAGGATTATAGGTGAGATTAATTAAATGAATCATAAAAATTAAATCTGTGCTGATTAAACATGTATGGGTAATCAATAGGCAATAGAACACAATGTCTGTTACTAAAGTGCCTCCAATCACACCCCCACCTACTTTCTAGATGGGGTCCAGTAGCTAGTCAATCGGTGACTTTTCTCCTGTTGTATAATGACTATCTTTTAAGTGAGTTATACTAGATAGTTATGCGGCTGGACAAACCACATAGTAGCCAGTGGCTACAGTATCAACCATGGACACTTAGGGTCTTCTATGTTACGTACCCATGGACTAAGTCACCAATTGAGAATAACTTATTGTTAGAAAAGAAAAATGAGTGATATTTTAATAGTTCATACCTTTCTAATAACCTTGTTCCCTGAATGGCCAACCCATTAATGAAAAATATTCAAACATCCTATGAAATTTAAGATACCTAACCATAGAGGACATTAAATTATTTCTATTTATATTATAATGCATAATATTCAATTATAATCATTTAATATATATATATATATATGAGTTCGTTATTGTTTACCTTTTTCATTTAATATTATCAATTTTGATATTTTCATTAATATTTTAAAATGGTGATTGTGATCCTCATTCTGTAAAAAAAAATTCAATCCTCAATGATAATTTTTTATATTAGAATAATTTTTCCATTCATTTCTTCAATTCCAATATCATCTGATTGAATATATGCTTATTTTTCATCTGAATCGAATCAATTATGATCATATTTCCATTAATATTACACGTAAAATCAAGTGAATTTATAATTAACAATCATTTTATAATATATTAATAGATAAATATTCAATATAAATTACTTATAACCATCATATATTACATTTATTAATATCATGAATCTTATTCCTTGTAAAAATGGTGATATTGGTATAGAATTATTCCATTATGCGGCTCAATCGACGTAAATAAGATCATGTTATAATAATTAATATAGAAGTAACACTAATTAGGCCGATGGTCGTCACGACCCTCAAAATTGAATTTATTAATCGTAAAAAAATACAGTAGTGCAGGGTTGATCCACAGAGAAGGCAGATAAGTGATTTCTAAGGTTTTGGAATTTTAAACCCCCTATATTGTCAGCAGTAGGGAAAATATCTAATTACTTTTTATGTTTTTTTATTTTATTGATGAAATGGAAAAAGGATGAGGAAACTATATTTCATACAAGAAATTGAAATATTCACTAATATTTATAAACTAGAGTAATAAAGTATACAAGTATTAAGCAGCAAGACAATGAAGTGAGATCAATTAAGTACTCAGGAATTCAAATCAACTGGTTCGAATGGATGTTCTCTCCACATCTTACAATCAAATCACACTTCAAGAAAGACTGAAGAATTTCCCTCGCTAGGAAACTCAATAGGTAGATGATTAAGTCTTGGAGTTCACCACACCAAAACTTAATTGAACTGCAAGAATTTTCAAGATATCATTTAGAAAAGAACTCATCATAAATTTCCAAAGTTTATGCTATTAAAGATTTGAAAAATTCATTCAATGTCAACCTTGCCCGTCGATATTGATGTTTGAAATTGTAAACATTGAAGTGTGAATGATCAAAATATTAGAAACAGAATCATTCTCACCAACTGATTCTAATTTCGTAAAAACATAATCAAATAATGATTTAAAAAATCATAACCAGAAGGATTTAATGTAACACCCCATGTTTCCACGGTACGTTTCCCTTCGAATAATGCAATGGTGTGCATTGTACGCAACTTCGAGATTCTAACACACCACAACCAATCAAACTAGCCCTTATGAATAGTAATACCTACTTTTTGAAATTTTATAAATTCAATCTCTAAAAATGAACTTCATTTTTGGATTCAGAATATCGAATTTATCCTAGGGTGAAATTTTGGATCTTTTCAGATAACACTTATATTTTGATGAATAGTGAAAATTAATAAATTTTAATTAAAAACAAATTTTTAAATATAAATAATTTATAGTGATAAATTATATTATTGAGTGTTTTAAAGTATAATTAGAATATATTTTTACCATTTTATCCAATGGTGTTCATTATAATTAATTTCACTTTGAAATTGGACCTAAACAATTATTAGTAGTTTGATATATATTGTTTTTTAAAAACACACAATTTGTTGTGACAACGGGAATTAATTAAAAAATTATCTAATTCAACTTATATGTTTATAATTTTTTAAAATAGACATCATTTTTTAATTTGGAATATCAATTATAGCTTCAGGTGAAATTTTGGCATTGTTATGAAAATCTTCAATTTTTGATGAATAATGAAACTACTAAGTGGTAGTTAAAAAACTGAATTTTTCATAAAACATAATTTTACCACATCTATGTATGGAATTTCGAAAATCCGAGAGGCACAGTTAATATCAAGAAGTAAAATTTGGTTCAATGAGATGAAAATAATTTTTGGGGAATAGTAACTTTTTAGTTTTATTTACCACGGTTAAAAGTAAATAGTGTAATTAAGGGTAAAAATGATATTAATATTACCCTAACACATGTCCTAATTCTACTGGAAAAGTGTATCTCGACCAAAAACAATCTTAGTAATAAAATATTATCATTTAGGTCCACTTGAATTAGATTAGGGCATTTATTATTATTTAATTCATAGAAGAGTTAAAAGAGTTATCATCAATGTTAATTTACAAAAATAATCTTAATATAGGGTTATACATACGATAAATTAAATTTTAAATATTTATTAGAAATATAATAATATTTCCTACATAATTGTATTTTATTTATAACTTTTAGTCATTATATAATGTAATATATTAATGACACAATGATGATGCAGTAATTACCATAATAGTGAAAAATTAAAATAATTGATATTATAAATACCCAAATAAATATAATATATTACTTTTAATGAATCAAAGTAATTTTATATGATAATATGACATATTAATGTTGATTTAATTTACTTTTTTCTAAGTAATCATTCTGTTATAATTTTCACAAAAATCAACTATTGAATAGTGTCAAAATTGACATAAAAGAGTTTTTAGAACAAATATTATATTATAAATTGATATTAAATTCCTAAATATATATGGTTAGTCCAAGAGACTTATATCATGATAGGTATATAATTAATGGACCAGTTGGGTGTCGCTTGGAGGTATAGAGTATGTTTATTAACTATATAATATAAAAATACAAAGTGACATGGTAAATGTCAAACTAATTAACTAAGAGTTAAAACTAAAAGATAAGGTTAATATAGTAACCCAAACCTGTATAAATTCTATTGGATAAATGGTTTTTGACCTATCCCCACCTTAACCTTTGAATAATAAACTTTGGAGCCATTATAAACCGAATATGAATTTATTATAAATTAATATTTCTAGCTTTTCCAAAGGTGCCCCTCACCCCTCTTATAAAAGGGCACTCCTCCTTCTCATTTCTTCAAACCTTCAAACAATTTTGGTTCGGCAAAACCCTGCCCAAATAATCTCTCAACATCCCTCACTACAACCTAGAGGCCTTATTTTGATCATAATGCCAACCTAAGAAGCCTTTTTGATCAAATCAAAAGGAAGAACCTGAAGAAGAGGTAATGTTTTCACCACCCGTTTTCAAGTTCCTTTCTTCTTCCACTTCTTTGTTCTTTGTTATTACCATTCTAAAATAATAACTCCAGTAAATTATATATATTGTGATGATATTATAAATATGTTACAACCATGTTAAGTATTCTATCCACCCTTTGAATAACATGTCACCATACGTGCGTACGTACAGCTTACCGTCTCCACGTCGTGGTGTAAATGTTATTCAATATATTATTATTTGGGTGGGTATAATAATTATGTGCAACTATTTTAAATAATAAATATAACATGATAATGATTCTTTATATATGATATACCATCCAATTATATATTATTTTAATATCAGAAGAATGATATTGTCACTCGTGCGTACGTACGTACTACCGTCTCCACGGACACGATGAAATTCATTTCCCATCATATCCATTCAAGTGTAATTATCATTTGATGATTTAAAATTAATTACTAAGAAATTTATATCATTATGGATATGTATAAGATAAAACCTATCCATGAAAAACATGGCTTACGTAACAAAACATATAAAAGAAAACGAGTATGTTAACTCCCGAAACGACGATAATTCTAAGATATTATTTACAAAGAAATGTTAAAATATCATATATGATATCATATTAATGTATATGATTCATGAATAATTTAATAAAAATTATTTAAACATTATAAAAGAGTTTAACCTACCCCCAACCAAGGAAAATTAAAATGTAAGGGGTTTTTATCTCACTCTTAATTTCGTGAGAATTCCATTGTTCACAACTTATTTATTGCATGTGGTGTATGTGTACTTCCCATGATTGTATTCATTGTGTAATATACTTTAATTTATGGGTATTTACATCATTATTGTATGATCCTTCTTTCATGGGTGTATTTTTCATAAGTTACCTAATCGATAATGGAATTTGAAATTTCAATTTCTATTTATTCATCTTTAAGTAAACTTCATTGATTATTTTACTCCGAGATTATGTGTGGAATTACTATTAATTTTCTTATGTCATAATTTCCTCTCCCCTTTTCTATGGATATACTTTTGATACACATAATCACTCCATTTATAATTTCTCAATTCCTCGATATGAATTTGATAAGAGTAATTTTAACTCATTATCCATTTGTTGAGTTAAACATCCATTTCATTGGTGTGGGTTTTATAAGTTTATGTGTGAATATCCTTTGATTGATTTACACTAAATATCCAATAATATTTTGTGTATTTAAATTTTTCACACATAACTATGTCGTGGATTTATCCTTAATCTAAGGATACATCCTTTATGAGAGATTTCATCTCAATTTACATTCCATTAAGGCTTCTTTGTTGTTATACACCAAATCACTTTTATGTGGTGTATATAATGTACATTGACATAGTATATCATGAATTCATTTATTCTCATGAAAGTAAAATGTTTTTATTACCTCAATTATTTGTATTCAAGTTTCTCTATTTTGGTTTGAAACTCTAAAAAAAACCATTTTTAAATGTTTTAAAGACTTATTTTTCTAAATCTTTCTCATTAATGTCCATGTTTGAAAAAAATGGTTTTAAGGATTTATTTATATGGACATTAATGTTTTAAAATTAAAACTCCTATTAAAAGATTCAAAGTGGTATGGGACACTTTGATTCAAAAATATATTTTTAAATGGCTTCTTGACAAATAGTGTGACTTTTAAATTATTTCAAGAAAAAGGGGGATATTTCTCTCAAATAGTTTTGATTATTATTTTCATATATGTCAACATCCTTCATTATTCTTGATTGAGGTTAATGTGATACAATACTATCTTTCATATTGTATTGCATGGGTTATGTTTGATTGTGGATGTGCTATTTTTATACCATTCATGTTTTGTGGTTAAAGTATTGACATTTCGAATGCTAGTTTTAAAACGAATGTTTATGTTATGTTTAAACCTGTTCATATGAGGAATGCATTGGACTTAATAAGTGACGGGTGGAGCCCTCTACAGCTCCTCGATGCATTGGTAGGTCTCATGAGACAAACTAGTGTCTTGGTACAAGGCTTTGGTAAAATCTTATTTGTAGTCTTGGCACGAGGCCTTGGATATGTGGTTATGATAGTATGGCATTATTCATTCCATAATTATGAAAGTGGTTATTGATATTGCATGTGATTGTTCGACTAGTATAATATCCATGTGAATAAGTAAATGGCATTATTTCATTTTATCTTTGCCTTATTATGCTGAAGTCCAAGTTTAAAAGGCTTTTATTATAAATTGCCTTAAGTGTTTAGCTTATCAATGAAAGCTTATTCTATAATGTTATCCTTACTGAGCATCTGATCTCACCCCTTTCAATGTTTTATTTTTCCCAGGATTATGAAGAAGTAATTTATGAATGACCTGCAGGGATAGTATGAGTGGATATGAAGAAAATATATTTATTTTATGATGTAATATAAAACTTTATGATTGTAAAAAATGTTTACAAGGATACTAAACTATTTGGAATTTCGAGACTTGATCATTCTTTTGATCAGTCTAATGTTATGTAATAATGCACCGACTCTGGGTAACTGGGTTCGGGGCGTTACAGTTGGTATCTGAGAAAGTTTAGTACAAGCCTTGGAATCTAGATTTAGATAAACTCTGATTAGAGCACATGGACCTACGATGAACATTGAGGATTAGTATAGAATAACTTCCTAGAATTTTTGTATTGTAGAGATTTTGTGAGTTTTCCGAGAAATACATCCCTGTCTGGATACAAGCAGGTAGGGGTGGCTCTAGCACAGATGTACCTAGGTGTAAACCCTGAAAACACCGCTTTGAGCTAGACTCAAACGGGAACTGGTGCACGAAAACGGGCCTTGCTTCACTCTTGGTTACGACACTCCTAGGGTATTTGCTTAGGATAACTTACATTTTCATTAAAAACCCATTTAAAGTAATATATATATATATATATGATGAGAGTAAATGACCTTGGTTAATCCTAATGTGTTTCAAATTGAGAATATTGTGACATGTTAATCTGTAAATGATTTTATGACTACTGTTACTCACACAATGCTTTCTGGTTTTAGTCAATGGCTAGATTCCAAGGAAGTCATAGTGACTTTGAGAATGATGTACAAGGTGGGAACATTGGTGGCAATGAGAAACAAAATGGAATATTGATAGGCGTAAAAGATATCTTCTTTATACCAAATCAGTTTTCCAAAAATATGATCAACAACATATATATTAACCAACTCCCAGACTCAATAAAGAAGAGAAAGGTGATGAATGATAAGAGCTCCAGCAATGGAGACAATGGAGAAAAGAACCCTCAATTTCCATCATACAAGAAATGTGGTAGGAGACACCTGGGAAAGTGTCTCAATGGGTCCAAGAAATTCTTTACTTGTGGGAAGGAAGGACATAAAGTGATGAATTGCCGAAGCAAAATGAAGAGTACTATAGAAGAAGATAAAAGTGGTCCCAAGAATCCATTTACAGTCATTTGCTGTAAATGTAGGGGACCTGGCCATTTCACGAGTGAATGCCCTATTCTATAGGATATTTTCTTTGTCAAAGAAAAAGCTATGTGGAAATAAATGGTTAGAGAAATTATTAAAAAGTATTAGTGCTTCTTGTTGATGGGTTTACAGTGGAATAATTTTCTCTTGTATTTGTAACCCCACATTTTTTCATGTGAGAATGATATTTGAGGAAGAATTATCTCTTCTCTTGTGGATATTGTTATAAATAACCATTTGGTTTTATATGATCATTGGGATTGAGGAAATTATAATTTATTATAATTTGGGATGAAAATGCAAGGTATGAGATAAGATTTGTGGTTAAATTATGTTATGGTATTTTGAGGAAGTTATCACATTTTGGTAATGTTATAAAATATAATTTTTGAAAAAGGAAAACACATAGAGCGGGTGAAAACCCATCGCTTCGTACAAAGCTGTGGGAATCGAACCCACAACCAAAGTGCGATTGGGATTTATCACCTACCACTAGACTACATGATGTCCCTGGTTAGTGTGACTATTATTTTTAGTTAAATGATTTTATTTATTAATAATAATTTGATTTTGGATCTTATGTCTTATCAAATGAATATGCTTAGTATAGAAAAATGATTTGGTGATTAAGTGATAAATGTTATTTTGGAAGTTGTTCGCTTTGTTGGGGACACTATATGCAAAAGGAAAATAGAGTAGTATGGGATTTCATTTTAGGAGTAATGGTGAATTTTTATCTATGTTCTTATTTGTATTTATATTGATTTCGGTTATTTATTGAAATGATTAACCTATAATAGGGAATATGTGATGAGGTTAATTACTTTTAAGTATGTGACTTTAAGAGTATTCGATGTCATTTGGAGATACAATTTAACATGGGAGAATACATAATCAAATTATTCTATGTTTTAGGTTTCAATATTAGTTTGTATTATATTGATAGATTTTATAGACAATTGATTATTGATTGGTATTTGTTTAACTTTGGGTTATTTTTGGTTTAATTTTAAAAATTAAGATTAGTGTTTATTTCTCTCAAGGGATATCTTTTTGGGGGATCAATAGATCTTGTACTAACCATTTTGGTTTTAATTAATCTATAAAGACAATGTAAATATATAGATTATCCTGCATGGATCATGTGATTCTATATAAGTTTATTCTAACTCTTCCAGTGTGACCAAGTATTCATGAATACTCACCATTTTAAAAAAATGAGTTAGTGGTGGAAATTTATTAGTGAATGAAACACTACATAAAATGTAAGTATATATCTTTATATTCTTAGTCAATATCAGAAATAAATTCCTCATCCTTATGTAATGTAACTTAAAACAAAAAAAATGTTGTCTGTTTACTTTCCTACTAGGAGACTAATGGTCGTTTGTCCCAACACAAGTTTGTGGTATTCTTATTGTTAACATTCTCCTTATCATGATTTCTATCCCTCTCCATCAGAACTTGACACTTAGTTTATCATCCATATCCATGTTTTCCTACATGGAATCCGAGTATGGGTTATCTTGGTTGACCTTTATACATCTCTTTCTTTCTTTTAAAGTGATAGTTTTATTGCCTATTTTCCGATTTAGGACTTTCCATTATATTCCCAAGAACAATTTTAAAAATTGCGAGGATGCAATTTATTGAAGGAGGGGATAATGTAACACCCCAATCTTCAACGGTACGTTTCCCTTCGAATAATGCAATGTCATTCATTGTACGCAACTTCGAGATTCTAACACACCACAACCAATCAAACTAGCCGTTATGAATATTAATACCTAATTTTTGAAATTTTATAAACTCTATCTCTCAAAATGGACTTCATTTTTGGATTCATAATATCGAATTTATCCTAGGGTGAAATTTTCGAACTTTTTGGATAACACTTATATTTTGATGAATAGTGAAAATTACTAAATTTTAATTAAAAAAACTTTTTAAATAAAAATAATTTATAGTGATAAATTATATTATTGAGTTGTTTTAAAGTATAATCAGAATATATTTTTTCCATTTTATCCTTTGATGTTCATTAGAATTAATTTTACTTTGAAATTTGACCTAAACAATTGTCAATCTTTTGATATATATTGTTTCTTAAAATCACGCTATTTGTTGTGACAGCGGGAATTAATTATAAAATTAATTAATGCAACTTATATGTTTATAATTTTTTAAAATATACATCATTTTTGAATTCGGAATATCAACTATAGCTTAGGGTGAAATTTTGTCATTGTTCTGAAAAACTTCAATTTTTGATGAATAGTGAAACTACTAAGTGGTTGTTAAAAAATATGAATTTTTCATAAAACTTAATTTTTCCGCTTCATTGAATGTTATTTAGAAAATACTACAGACACAGTTAATACCAAGAAGTAAAATGTGGTTCAATGAGATGAAAATAATTTTTGGTGAATAGTAACTTTTTACTTTTATTTACCACGGTTAAAAGTAAATAGGGTAATTAAGGGTAAAAATGATATTACTATTACACTAAAACATGTCATAATTCTATTGGACAAGTTTATCTCTACCAAAAAAAACCTTAGGAATAAAATATTATCATTTAGGTCTATTTGAATGAGATTATGACATTTATTATTATTTAATTCAAATAAGAGTTTAAAGAGTTAAAATCAATGTTTATTTACTAAAACATATTTAATATAGGGTTATACATAATATAAATTCGTTTTTAAATATTTATTAGAATTATAATAAGATTTTATACATATTTATAATTTATTTATAATTTTTAAACATTAAATAATATAATATATTTATGACACAATGATGATATAGTAATTATCATAATAGTGAAAAATTAAAATAATTGATATTATAAATACACAAATAAATATAATTTAAGACTTTTAATGAATTAAACTAATTTTATAGGATAATATTACATATAAGGATTTATTTAATTGACTTTGTTCGAAGTAATCATTCTGTTATGAGTTTCACAAAAATCAACTATTGAATAGAGTCAAAATTTACATAAAAGAGTTTTTAAAAAAAAATATTATATTATTATTTGATATTAAATTCCTAAAAATCCAATGTTCGGCCAAGAGACATATATCATGATAGTTATATCATTACTGGACCACTTGGGGGTCTCTTAGATGTATATAGTAAGTTTATTAACTATATAATATAAAAATACAAAGTGACATGGTAAATGTCAAACTAATTAACTAAGAGTTAAAACTAAAGGAAAAGGTTAATATAGTAACCCAAACCTGTCTAAATTCTATTTGTTGAATGGTTTTCAACCAATACACACTTTAAAATTTTAATAATTAACTTTGGATCCATTAGAAACCAAATATAATTTTATTATAAATTATTATTTCTAGCTTCTCCAAAGGTGCCCCTCACCCATCTTATAAAAGGGAACTCCTCCTTCTCATTTCGTCAAACCATAAAAGCCTTCTGGTTCTCCCAAACCCTACCCAAATACTCTCTCAACTTCTCTCACTACATCCTAGAGTCCTTAGTTTGATTATAAAGCCATCCTAAGGAGCCTTTTTGATCAAATCCAAAGGAAGAACCCGAAGAAGAGGTAATGTTTTCACCACCCCTTTTCAAGTTCCTTTCTTCTTCCACATCTTATTTCTTTTTTATTACCATTATAAAATAATCACTCCAGTATATTATATATACTGTGATGTTATTATAAATATGGTACAACCATATTCAGAATTCTATCCTCCCTTTGAATAACATGTCACCATACGTGCGTACGTACGACTTACCGTATCCACGTTGTGGTGTAATGGTTATTCAATATATTATTATTTGGGTGGGTATTATAATTATGTGTAACTAATTTAAATAATAAATATAACATGGTAATTATTCTGTATATATTATATACCATCCAATTATATATTATTTTAATATCAAAAGAATGATATTGTCGCTCGTGCGTACGTACGGACTACCGTCTCCACGAACGTGATGAGATTCATTCTCCATCATATCCATTCTAGTATAATTATAATTTGATGATTTGAAAATAATTTTTAAGAAATTTATATCATTCTGGATATGAATAAGATACAACCTATCCGTGACAAACATGTCTTACGTAACAAAACATATAAAAGAAAACGAGTAAGTTAACACCCGAAACGACGATAATTCTAAGATATTATTAACAATGCAATGATAAAAGATCATATATGATATCATATTAATGTATATGATTAATGAATAACTTAATAACAATTATTTCAACATTATATAGGTGGTTAACCAACCCCCAACCAAGGAAATGTACAAGGTAAGGGGTTTCTTATCTCACTCTTTATTTCGTGAGAATTCCATTGTTCACCACTTATTTATTTAATGTGGTGTATGTGTACTTCCCAAGATTGTAATCATTGTATAATATAATTTAATTTATGTATATTTAAATCATAATTTTATGATCCTTCTTTCATGGGTGTATGTTTCATAAGTTACCTAATTGATAAGGGAATTTTAAATTTCAATTTCCATTTATTCGGCTTTACGTAAACTTCATTGATTATTTTTCACCAAGATTATGTGTTGAATAACTATTCATTTTCTTATGTCATAATTCCACTCCCCTTTTATGTGGTTATACTTTTGATACACATAATCACTCCATTGATAATTTCTCAACTCATCAATATGAATTTTGTAAGAGTAATTTTAACTCATTCTCCATTTGTGGAGTTAAACATCAAATTCATTGGTGTAGTTTTTATAAGATCATGTGTGAATATACTTTGATTGATTTACACTGAATATCCAATAATATTTTGTGTATTTATATTTTTCACACATAACTATGTCGTTGATTTATCCTTAATCTAAGGATACAACCTTTATGAGAGATTTTATATCAATTTACATTCCATTGAGACTTCTTTGTTGTTATACACCAAATCACTTTTATGTGGTGTATATAATGTAATTTGACATAGTATATCATGAATTCATTTATTATCATGATATTAATATGTTTTGATTACCTCAATTATTTGTATTCAAGTTTCTCTCTTTTGGTTAGAAACTATAACTAAAATACCATTTTTAAATTTTTTAAAGACTTATTCTTCTAAATCATTCTCATTAATGTCCATGTTTGAAAAAAAATGGTATTAAGGATTTAATTATATGGACATTAATTTTTTAAAATTGAAAATCCTTTTAAAAGTTTTAAAGTGGTATGCGAGACATTGATTCAAAAATCTATTTTTAAATGGATTCTTGAAAAATAGTGTGACTTTTAAATGATTTCAAGAAAAAAGGGGATATTTATCTCAAATAGTTTTGATGATTATTTTCATCTATGTCAACATCCTTCATTATTCTTGATTGAGGTTTATGTGATACAATACAATCTTCCATATTGTATCGAATGAGTTATGTTTGACTGTGGATGTGCTATTTTTATACCATTCATGGTTTGTGGTTAAAGTATTGACATTTCGTATGCTAGTTTTAATACGAATGTTTATGTTATGTTTAAACCTGTTCATATGATGAATGAATTGGACTTAATCAGTGACGGGTGGAGGCCGATATAGCTCCTCGATGCATCAGTAGGTCTCATGAGACAAACTAATATATTGGCATAAGGCCTTGGAAAAAACTTATTTGTAGTCTTGGCACGAGGCCTTGGCTATGTTGTTATGATAGTCTGGAATTATTCATTCCATCATTATGAAAGTGGTTATTGATATTTCATGTGATTGTTCGACTAGTAGAATATCCATGTGAATAAGTAAATGGAATTATTTCATTTTATCTTTTCCATATTATGATGAAGTTCAAGTTTAAAAGGATTTTATTATAAGTTTCCTTAAGTGTCTATGCTTATCTATGAAAGATTCTGCTATAGTGTTATCCTTACTAATCATCTGAGATCACCCCTTTCAATGTTATATTTTTTCAAGGATTATGAAGAAGTAATTTATGAATGACCTGCATAGATATTATGAGGGGATATCAAGTCAATATGTTTATTTTATGATGTAATGTAAAACTTTATGATTGTATCTAGTGTTTCCAAGGCTACTAAACTAATCGGTCTTTCGAGACTTGATCTTTCTTGTGGTCATGCCAATGTAATGTAACAATGCACCGACTCTGGGTAACTGGGGGCGGGGTGTTATATTTAAAATTCTCATGCTAAGAATGTTCAACCTATGATCATATTGTCTAAATCAGTTCATACAACCAAAAAACAAAGTGTAAGTATTATGGGAAAAGGGAAGAAGAATTTACCTAGCTCAGCTCTGCCTCATGGCTCCTTCATCTCCAGTTCTGATATCTTTTGGGAGTCTCTGGTCTCATATTATGTGTTTGTGGAAATTGAATCAGAGTCTACTCCCAATTCTGTTGTTGTTCTACTTTATATATCAACATTCAACAGCTGCTTGTCATCAAACATTTTCCACTTACATCAAAGACTCTTCACATGTGCACTGCATGTAACACCCTGACCCCAGTTACCCAGAGTCAGTGCATTATTACATAAAATTGTCATGATCACAAAAGATCAAGTATCAAAAGACCGATTAGTTTAGTAGCCTTGGAATCACTAGATACATTCATAAAGTTTACATTATATCATAAAGTGAAAAACTACTTCAACATATTGTCTTCATATCCCCTCATATTATCCCTGCATGTTATTCATAAAATTTTTCTTCACATCCAAGGAAAATAAAAAATTTTAAGGGGTGATATCAGATGCTCATTAAGGATAACAATATAGCAGAAACTTTTATAAAAAGATTAAACATTTTAGGCAATGTATAAATAAAACAAAAGCCTTTTAAACATGAACATTAGAATAATATTGAAAAGATAAAATGAAATAATGTCATTTAATTATTCACATGTATATTCTACTAGTCAAATGATACCATGTAATATCAATAACAACTTTCATAATGATGGAATGAAAAATGCCAGACTATCATAACCACGTAGTCAAGTCCTTGTGCAAAGAATAAAAATAAGATTTTGTCAATGACTATTGACAAGATAGTAGTTTTTATCATGAGACCTGTCGATGCATCGAGGAGCTATAGCGGGTTCCACCCATCACTTATTATGTCAAATTCATTCCTCATATGAGTAGGTTTAAACATACCATAAACGTTCAAATTAAAACTAGTAAATGAAATGTCAATACTTTCTCCATAAACCATTAATGGTATAAAAAAACACATCCATAGTCAAACATATCACAAAACCGTCAATATAATATGGATTTTTTGTATCCTAATAAATCAACTTCAAATAAGCTTAAAATTCATCAAAGGATTTCGACATAAATGATATCAAAAACTATTTGAGAGAAATATCACTTTTTTAAATCATTTAAAAGTCACAAAATTATAAAATAAACCATTTACTTTGAAAATATCATTATAAGATTTTAATTGTAGCTTGGAAGATTTTATAATGGAAGAAAATAGTCGCACCCACCGTATAAGATAAATAAGACATTCTTACCTTAATTTTTTCGAAAAGGTAAAAAAGGTCATTGTTTGGAAAATGACGGAAATATTTATTTCAAACCATTTTATAAAAAGTATAAAAAGGGTATAAATGTCTTTAACTTATAGTATAGTAATTAGTAAAAATATTTTGGAATACATTTTTAAGAACATGGATGTAGATGATAAAGAGGTCCTAGTAGATAATTATGTATAAACAACCTCAGATAATAATGAGATTATGAAATAAACCATTACCTTGTACTTTTCCATGGTATAGGGTAGGTTAAACTCATGTATAATGGTGAAATAATTGTTATTAAATTTTTTAAGAATCATATACATTAATATGATATGATATATGATATTCTAATATCTATTTTTAGTATTATCATTGTTTCAGTGTTAACTGATTCGTTCTCTTTTATATGATTGGTTACGTAAGTTATGTTTGATATGAATAGGATATATTTGATTTATGTGAAAAATGATATTATGTCATTAAACATTAATTTAACCATAAAATAAAAATTATTCTTGAATGAATATGATGGAGAAATGAATCTCATCGCGTTCATGGAGACGGTAATCCGTACGTACGCACGGATGCTACATCCATTTAATTTTTCTTTTTAAAAGGAATCAAAACCCAAAGATACATAGGTATATTATTATTACAGTATAATATAATTTCTAATATATGTTGCATAAGTTCATTAACACCATACTTTATACGTTCCACGTATGGTATGAACAAGTCATATCACTTTGAGGGGGCGGCTGTCCGCACTTCCTCAAATGAAATTATCGTATATATATCCAACATGAAAAAAATAATGGTATGCTATAAAATGGAATTATATAAGTTTATATATAAAATAAATATCATTAATATAATATTTAATTATAGTACCATCATAATGGTTACCATGAGAGGTGGTAGGAGAGAATTGAACAATCATTGTTTCGTGAGGCGTTTGCATGCCATCCAATAAACATTATGTTCTTCACCCATTAGACGGAGGTGTGTGTAAGTGTAGTTCAAATACATATCATAACAATATACTAGTATATTTAGTATACTATTGTTGTTACAAAAGGAAAAAATAAGAAGATTTTAGGGGTTGGAGAAGTAAAATAAAAGAAAAGAAGCCAAGATAAATCATTACCATTAATTTGGGTAACTCTCTATGGTTTGAACCTAAAAGGACTCTTGAAGTGCCTTCTGCATAAGGTAAGACCTCTAAGAGGAGGAGAGGGATGTAGGGAGGTTAATTGGGTAGAGTTTGGATGAGCCAAAAGGCTTTAGAGGTGTGAGGAATTGGTTTGAAGTTGTGTCTTTTTATAAGGGCGTGGAGGGGCTCTTTAGGAAAGATTGAAAATATTATTTTATTATATAATGATATTCGGTTTCTAAAGGTCCAAAACTCATTAAATGTGAATATAAGATGACTAATGATCGAATTGAAATCATACAATAATAATTGGACAGGTTTTGGGTATTATTTTATTCTTTATAATCTTATTTATTTAAATCATTTATTAATGAGGTAAACACTACGTCATTATTGGGTCATAAATAATTTAGTTTATTAGATGTCTAAAAATTATAACAAAAATACCATGAGTTAGGAAATCGTTTTATATTTATATTAAATATTTATAGTCGAAAAATATAACATATATAACCCTACATAAAAATTGTTTTTTTCTAAAAGATATATTCTTATGTCATTTTTGTATTTACTTTAACTTAATTAATATAAAGTGTCATTATCACTTAAAAGTGGCTCCATGGGTTCCCACAATTGATCCAAAGATACTCATGGTTAGAACGTTTTCAGCCAATAGGGTTAGGATATGTTTTAGGATAATTTATTATTATTATAATATTATTTCTTACCCTTATTTACCGTATTTACCCTTTAACTATAGTAAATAAGTCAAAAGTTACTATTCACCAAAAATTATTTTTATCTTATTTAACCAAATTTTACTCCTTGATATTAACCATGTCTCTTGGAGTTTCTAAATTCCACTCATAGCAGCGGTAAAATTATGTTTTATGTGAATTTGGAAATTCTCCTAGGAGGTGGGTAATAGAGGGTGAAATGTTCAATAAAATTATTATATCTCTAAAATTATTATAAACTGACTCAAATGAATTAAATTTAACTTATATAGTTATTATATGTCTATTTTTACCTAAAATAAATTTAATTAAAATAAGTAATTCTTTAAATAAAAATTCTGTTTTAAACTATAACTCAAGGTGTTCACTATTCATCAAAATTTTAATGTTTTCTGAAAAATACCAAAAAATCACCCGAGGATAATTTTGATATTACAAAACCAAAAATGATGTCTATTTTAACAAATTAGAAACATAGAATTTTCATTTATTAGTTTAAAATTAATTTCCATTGTCAAAACCAAATGGCATATTTTTTAGAAATAATAACTATCCAAAGATTGACACTTTCTGATGTCCAGTTTAAATATGAAATTATTTCCAATGACCAACATTTGATTAAATGGTAAAATTATAATATAATTATACTTTAAAATCACTCAAATGAATAATTTATCACAATTAATTATTTCGATTAAAAAAGTTGTTTTTAATTAAAATTTAGTAATTTTCACTATTCATCAAAATATGAAAGCTATCAGAAAAGTACCAAAATTTCACCATAAGATAATTTTGATATTCCGAATCCAAAAAGGAAGTCTATTTTAAAAAATTAAAAACATAAAAGTTTCATTTTTTAATTTAAAATTAATTCCTGTTGTCAAAACCAAAAGGCGTATTTTTATGATATAATAACTATCAAAAGTTTGACACTTGTTTATGTCCAATTTCAATGTGAAATTACATACAATGGCCATAATTTAATTAAATTTTAAAAATATAATCTATTTATACTTCCAAACTGTTAAAATTTATAATATAACAATATAAATTATTTTGATTTAAAAAGTTGTTTTTAGTTAAAATATAGTATTTTTCACTAATCACCCAAATATGAAATATATCAGAAAAATAACAAAAATTTATTGAAACTAAATTATTATATCACGATTATAAATACAAAGTTTATTTTTTCAAATTAAAGTATCGAATATTGGATTTAAAAAGGCTTCTCAAATAAAAGGCGGTAAAATTGCATTTTTTGAAAAAAAAAACTACTTTTATCTGAATAAATGTATGTGTTCTTACATTATGTCTAATAAACTCATAATATGGATTCTAAAAATATAAGGATTATATAAATTTCAAAATGCAGTTAATACTATTCATAACCTATTTTTAACGGCTTGTTTGGTAAGTCATGGTGCGCTAGAACTCTGTTTTGCGTGTTGTGAAAGTTATTGACTTACATTAAAAAAATAATGTACTATGAAATATTGGGGTGTTACATTCTTCCCTCCTACAATAAATTGTGTCCCTGAAATTTGAAATAATTTTTCGAGAATAAAATGTTGAAAATAGAAAATTCATTTGTGAAAACCCACATCAGAAATTAGGTTAATAAAATTTAGTCTTAATAAGAGGAAAAGGGAAATGAAAGGGTCACCAAAAAATTATGATATTGATTAGGAGAAAATTGGTTGAAATTAGAAACATATAATTAGAGGGAAAATGTAAATATTTATAGGTATTGATTGAGGTCATCAATCACAACCAAGTGTAAAATTAGGGGCCTTAAATTCATCAATCTATGATGATTTAAAATACCACCAGTTCCAAAAAACATAAGGAATTAGAATAACACATTTTTCATTTTATGATCCATTCACTCAAGTTTATTAATTAACTTCTTCATAGAATAAGAGAATACAAAAAATATATACATGACAAGTAGAGTTCCATGCTATAACTAATTTCTATCACAAACTCATCTTTCACTCTAAAATATTATAGAACATAAAACTATTCTATTTATCCTATTAATATAGGCTTCCAAAAAATGAATTTATAATTCATCTAATAGACCTTAAGAAAACTACATTATTCATTCCAAGACATCACATGGGCCAGTGGTAGGTGATACGCCATTGTCACCCTTCGGTTCAGGGTTTAATTCATGTGGCCTCGCCAGACACGGCAGGTTGCTGCCCGACCTCCGGGTTTCCCTTTTATAGAAAAACAAAAATAATCTCAAACTAGAATTATCGAAAATACTTCTATCCAAAATCACAGTAAAAAATTTATAATGAAGTGAAACAGAATGATGATCCTTTTTCCCACGTAATAACATGTGAATGTCTTCATCATGTGTTCTTTTAGAACACTACCACATCCTAAATTTCCATAAAACCTTATTGATTACATTCATGATCTCATATTCCTTATAGAATACTAGTTATACCCAATCAATCAAAAATGTTGTAAACACCAAAAATGATGGAATATACAAATCATTAATCAGTTTCAAGGTAGTCAAGAATATCCAATATAATTTATCCTAATCAATCATGTATTATTCTAAAATCACTACCTCAGTATCAGAACCATATTATGGTTTATCTTTCTCTCAAAAATATATTTTCCAAAAATTTAACCTTCTATTGAGTCACTTTTCTTAGTCCCACACAATCTCAAGTCCTTACTGAAATAGTACTGTAGTACAATCCATATATACTCCATAATTAATATAACCAGTACATTGTTGATACAATAATCAAATTACATAATAATTTAATAATAACATAATAACTGTAATCATTCCTCCCCATCTGTGGTAGTATCATAACTTTATTATTATCCAATAGCATTATTTGGGGAATACTGTGATGATTTGGATAATGGTTCGCGTAGTTTCCCAAATCCTTGCAGATGAAGCATTATACAATTGAAACCTTTTTCTTACCCTTGCAGTCACATACAATGTGTCCTTTTTCTACACACTTAAAACAAACTCCCATTCCATTCAAGAATGTTCCAGGGTGTTTCTTCCAATAGTTATCACATATTAGAAAATTCTTCTTTTCCCTCTTCCCTTTATCCATCTTTTTCTCTTCCATCCTTTTCGTCTCTTGCTTTTCTTCCAAGACATAGTACTCAGAGAATTATTTACATATCTTATTAACACATGATATTAATTCTTTATATGTTGAGAATACATGGGAGAATATTTCCCTTCTAAATGTTGGCTTCATACCATGAAAGATATGATCCTTCTAACTCTTTGGATCATATGTATTGCTGGAGTTCACATTCCTTCTACTGGGCACCATTTCTATATAATGGCATAAACTTGGTTAGTTTATGAATTGGAATTAGTAATTCCAAACTTGTAAAATACCTAACATAAATTTAACAGTTTATGGATATAATCCATAATCATAAATATGTTTTCATTGAGAAAGTATAAACTCAGAAATCGTTCATAAGGGTTTGTAAATAAAATGAGAATTATAATAAGCATATCCCCCTGGAGCGTCGTAACCAAGAGTGAAGAAAGTCCCATTGTCGTGCACCAGTTCCCATTTGAGTCTAGCTCAAAGTGGTGTTTTCGGGTTTTACCCCTAGGTACAGCTTTCCCAGAGCCTCCTCTACCTACTTGTATCCAGACAGGGGTGTATTGGTCAGAAAAACCACAAAATCTCTACAATTCAAAAATTCTAGGAAGCTCTTCTATACTAATCCTCAATGTCCTGCTTAGGTCTATGTGCTCTTATCATAGTTTATCTAAATCTAGCATCCAATGTTTGTACTAAACTTCATCTGATACAAATTATAAAGCCCCGAACCTAGTTACCCAGATTCGGTGCATTATAACATAACATTGGCATGATCACAAAAGAAGAAGTCTCGAAAAACCGATTAGTTTAGTAGATACATTCATAAAGTTTAAATTACATCATAAAGTTAAAAACTACAACAACATATTTTCTTCATATCCCCTCATACTATCCTTACATTTCATTCTTAAAATACTTCTTCACATTGTGGTAAAGTAAAACATTGAAAGAGGTGAGCTCAGATGCTGAGTAAGGATAAAAATATAGCGGAAACATTCATAAATAAGCATAACCATTTAAGGCAATGTATGAATAAAACAAAAGAATTTTAAACATGAAATTTAGCATAATATGTAAAATATAAAATTAAATAATTCCATTTACATATTCATATGAATATTCTACTAGTCGAAGAATCACATGCAATATCAATAACTACTTTCAAATTGATGGAATTCATAACGCCATACTATCATAACCACATGGTCAAGGCCTTGTACCAAGACTACAAATAAGATATTGACAAGGACTTGTTCCAAGACACTAGTTTGTCTCATGAGACCTACTGATGCATCGAGGAGCTATAGCAAGCTCCACCCTTCACTTTTTAATTCCATTGCATTCCTCATATGAATAGGTTTAAACATAACATAACCATTCATATTAGAACTAGCATACAAAATGTCAATACATTCTCCATACACAATGAATGGTATAAAAATAACACATGCATAGTAAAACATAACACAAAACCTTCAATACAATATGGAAGTTTTTTATCCTAACAAATCAACTTCAAATAAGCTTAAAATCTAACAAAGGATGTTGGCATAGATGAAATCAAAACTATTTGAGTGAAATATCTCTCTTTTTTTGTCATTTAAAAGCCACATAATTGTAAAATAAAAAATTTACATTAAAAATATCCTTATATTCTTATATGAGAATCTTTGAAGATATTATAATGGTAGAAAATATCTGCACCCACTGTGTAAGTTAAAAAAGATATTCATACATTAATTTTGTCGAAAAGTTTAAAAAGAACCTTGTTTGGAAAATGACGGAAAGATTCCTTTCAAAAAATTTTAAAAATAGTATAACAATGGTATAAATGACTTTAAATAATATTCTAGTAAATAGTAAAAATGTTTAGGAATAAATTTTTAAGAACATGGACGTGGATGATAAAGAGGTCCTAGAAGATAATTTTGTATAAACAACTTCGGAAAATAAAGTGATTGTGAAATAAACCTTTACCGTGTACCTTTCCTTGGTAGAGGGTAGGTTAACCTCTTGTATAATGGTGATATAATTGTTATGAAATTATTCAAGATTCATATACATTAATATTATATCATATATAATCTTCAAATATTTCTTTATAGTATTATAGTTGTTTCAGTGTTAACTGATTCATTCTCCTTTATATGCTAGGCTACGTAAGTCATGTTTGTTATGAATAGGATATATTTTATTTACATACAAAATGATATTATTTACTTAAAAAATATTTTAAACCATCAAATGAATATTATTCTTAAATGTATAAGATGGGGAAATGAATCACATCGCATTCGTGGTGATGGTAATCTGTACGTACGCACGAACACTACATCCATTTCAATTTTCATTTTAAAAGGAATCAAAGCCAAAAGATAAATAGGTATATTACTATTCCATTATAATATAATATCTTATATATGTTACTTAATTTCATTAACTACATCCTTTATACGTTCCATGTATGGTATGAAGGAGTCATATAACTTTGAGGGGGCAGTAGTCCGCACTTCCTCAAATTAAATTATCGTATATACATATACAAGATGTAAAAAATAATGGTATGATATAAAATAGAATTACATAAGCTTATATATAAAATAAATATCAATAATATCATATTAAATTATAGTTCCATCATAATGGACATCATGAGAGGTGGTATGAGATAATTGAACTATCATCGTTTCATGAGGCGTTTGGTTTCCATCCATAGAAACATTATGTTCTTCACCCATTAGATGGAGTTTTGTTTAAGTGTAGTTCAAATACTTATAATAAAAAATCATAGTATTTTTATTATATTGTTTTTGTTACAAAATAAAATAATAAGAAGAGTTTAGGGGTTGGAGAAGTAAAGTAAAAGAAAAGAAGCTAAGAGAAATCGTTACCTTTAATTTCTGTAAGTCCCTTTGGTTTGAACCTAAAAGGACACTTGAAGTGGATTATTCTTAATTTAAGGCCTCTAGGAGGAGGACAGATATGTAGGGAGATTAATTGTGTAGAGGATGGATGAGCTAAAAGGCCTGAGAGCTTTGAGAAACTAGTTAAAAGTGGTGTCCTTTTATAAGGGGGAGGAGGGGCTCTTTAGGAATGATTGAAAATATTATTTTATTATATAATTAAATTCGGTTTATAAAGGTCCAAAAATCATTAATGTTGAAGATAATATGAATCATGATCGAAATGAAATCATCCAATAATAACTCGATAGGTTTTGGGTATTATTTTAGTCTTTATAATCTTATTTATTTAAATCATTTAACAATGAGGTAAACACTACATCATTATTGTGTCAAAATTAATTTAGTTTATTAGATGTCTAAAAATTATAAAAAAAATATCATGATGTTGGAAATATTTTTATATTTCTGTTGAATATTTATAGTATAATAGATAACATATATAACCCTATGAAAAAATCAATTTTCTTAAAGATATATGCTTATGTCATTTTTGTATTTACTCTAACATAATTAATATAAAGTGTCATTATCACTTACAAGTGGCTCTATGGGGCCCCAAAATCGACCCAAATATGCCCATGGTCGAACATTTATCAAAAAATAGGCTTAGGACATGTTTTAGGGTAATTTATTATTATTATTATTTTATTTTTTACCCTTATTTACCAGACTTACCGTTTAACCATGGTAAATAAAATTCAAAAGTTTCTATTCACAAAAAATTATTTTTATCTTATTGAACCACATTTTACTCCTTGATATTAACTGTGTGTCTTGGATTTTCAAAATTCCACTCACAGAAGCGATAAAATTATGTTTTATGTGAATTTGAAAATTCTCCTAGGAGGTGGGTAAAAGACGGTGAAATGTTCCATAAAATTTTTATATATCTAAAATTATTATAAATTGAATCCAATGAATTAAATTGAAATTATATAGGAATTATGTATCTATTTTTACTGAAAATAAATTTATATAAAATAAATAATTATTTAAATAAAAATTCAGTTTTAAACTATAACTTAGTGTTTTTCACTATTCATCAAAAATTGAAAGTTTTCCGCAAAATACCAAAAATATACCCAAGGATAATTTCTATATTTCTAATACACAAATGTTGTCTATTTTACCAAATTCGGCACAACCAATTTTCATTTATTAATTTAAAATTAATTCTTGTTGTCAAAACAAAAAGGCGTATTTTTAAGAAATAATAACTTTCAAAAGATTAACACTTTCTTATGCCGAGTTTAAATATGAAATTATGTCCAATGACCAACATTGGATTAAATTTTAAAATTATAATTTAATTATACTTCAAAATCACTCAAATTCATAATTTATCACTATTAATTATTTTGATTAAAAAAGGTGTTTTTAAATAAAATTTTGCAATTTTCACTATTCATCAAAATATGAAAGTTATCAAAAAAGTACCAAAATCACACCTTAATATAATTTCGATATTAAAAATCCAAAAATGAGGTCTAATTTACCAAATTGAAAACATAAAAGGTTCATTTATCAATTTAAATTTAATTCCCGTTGTCAAAACCAAAAGGCGTATTTTTATGATATAATAACTATCAAAAGTTTGACACTTGTTTATGTCCAATTCCAAAGTGAATTTACGTATAATGACCATAATTGGATTAAATGGTTAAAATATAATCTATTTATACATCCAAACCATTAATATGTATAATTTAACAATATAAATTATTTTGATTTAAAAAGTTATTTTTAGTTAAAATATAGCATTATTCACTATTCACCAAAATATGAAAGTTATCAGAAAAACACCAAAAAATTATTGAAACTAAATTATTATGCCACGATTATAAATAAAAAGTTCGTTTTTTCAAATAAATGTTTTATATATTGGATTTAGAAAGGATTCACTATTAAAAGGTAGTAAAATTTCATTTTTTTAAAAAATACTTCTTTTATATGAAGAAATGTATTTGTTCTTACATTATGTCTAATAAACTCATAATATGGATTATAAAATTATAAGTATTATTTAAAGTTCAAAATTTAGTTAATAATATTCATAACTGCTTTTGAACGGCTTGTTTGGTAAGCCAGGGTGCGCTAGAACTCAATGTTGCATGTAGTGAATGTTATTGAATTACTTTGAAAAAAACGTACTATGAAATCTTGTGGTGTTACACCACATAAATTCCTTTTTTGTGACAAGCATGTGGCACCAGTATTCCCCTCATCACTAACTTCCTCTGAGTTAGTTGCGTGAACATTGACATATTTCTGACTTTGGTATGAACCTTCCATGTTATAAACAAAATAAAGCAGTTAAAACTCAAAGAAAATAATTATTACTAAAGTTAATAAATAAATATCTTAGTTAAAAATTATTATTTACTTTATTATTATTTATAAAATTATTCACATAATATTACTATGGTAAAACATGTGTTTATTAAAAAGTTATAAATTAAATTAAGTTACTAAATAAAATTACTAAGTTATTAATTTTGACACTATTAACTAAGTTATTAAAAAATTACATCATAAGTAAATAAGTAATTAAAAATTTAACAAAATATATTGTATTAATTATTTTTTAAATAATTTTTTTTAATAATTATTACTTTTTATGAAATAAAATTGTTCGATTAATTTGTTAATTAGTTTATTTTAATTTAGTAAAAAGAATTAATACTTTAGTTTTAAATATTTTAAAATTTATAAGTATATTTTATAGTATATTTATAATTATTATTAATTATATTTTTTCTATAATCAGAATATTAATTTATTAATAACACTTGTTATAAATTTAGTTTTGTATTTTAATTTATAGTCATTCAATTTATTAAAATTATGATTGATCAAATTTATAACTTTTATAAATTCTATTATATTAATTTGACTAATTAATTCTAGCTTTAAATTTATCTTTACTTTTTTTTCTTCTTTTTGTTGTACATTACTTTTATTATTATTTTATATTTATTATTATTATTTTTTAAACTTCTTTATCCCGCAATTTCCACACTGCGCAGCAGGAAAGGGGGAGGGTTCCGGCCTTCTTCGAAGAAGAAGAGCAGCGGCTTCCTGCTACTCCTCTAGCGCGACACAACGACCTCCATCAGCACTGGCTCAACCTCTCATCACAGCAGTGACGCAACTCCCTTCAATGTGGACCTCCTCCTTTAACCCAGAAGTGGCAGCAAACTCCTCAACTCCAGCGCAACGTAGTAGTCTTTAGCCTTCAATGGAAGTCCTCCTCCTCTTCCAACGACAAACAATAGCGGTCTTGAAAATAATTTTTATTCTTTTAATTAAATTAAAAATAAAGGTAATCAAGATCAACAGAAACACTTAGTTTGTATACCTATTAGATTTTTATTGATGGAATTCAGTGGGCCTACAAAAAGTCTGTGATTACTCTCTATCATTAGTAAATAACCCCAAGATAAAAATATAATGTCTCAAAAATTGCAACCACAATAAAATATTACCCTATAAAATGATCCATTTTTTAAAATATCACATGAACATGGTTTAACATCCTTGTCAGATACCTATATGCCAGATAAGTATTTATTTTAATATCTCTAATAAAAGTTTCATTACAACCTAGCCATGGAATTCATGGTGGTGGTTCAATTATAATTAATTTTATGAGGTATCATATTACATAAATATGGAACGTAAAAAAACTTCCTCAACATAATCGTCAATGACATGTCAATCAAGATTCAAAAAACATGCCTCAACTCACCATGATCATTTGATGGAATGGTATTCATTAGAAAAACAGTGTTCTAGAGTCATTACAAGAAATAATGAAAAATTTAATTCCTAAAAAACATTAAATGTTCTCGTAGATAAGAATATATGATGACCATAAAATATTTTGATTTTCTAATCGAGGATCTCTTTACATTATTTCCTATCATGGAGATTGCAAATTGATAACTTCATAAAAAGATGTGTAATGACCCAAGGTATTATCAATTGAATTACCTTCTTATAATCATTTCAAATAATATAATCACATTATTAATAAAAATTACATATAATGATACTAAATATTATGTGACCATTAAACATAATTTTTCTGCTTCTATGTTTTGAATATCGAAAATATGACATACTCGGTTGTGTTCAAGGTGATTTTTGGAGTGTAGTAGAACAAACTTAATTTTTTTGTGATTACTAACATACCCTTTTGATTAATAATTTTACACTTATGAATAGTGATATACCCTAATAAATAGTAATATTACCTATGATAGTATATATATGAAATTTAAGTAAATGTATGATGTAGCTATGTTTTATAAAAAGCTAATAAATGTTTTAGAAATAGAATTTTTTTTTAAAAATTTTGATCTTATTCAAAATCCAATTAATAATATTTAGAAGATTATTTTTGAAAAATAGATTTCATTTTTTGATTATACACATTGAAAAATGGTTAGGGTGAATTTTTGGGATTATTATAAATTACATTAATTTTTGATGAATAGTGAAATACAATAATTGACAAAATAAGAAGAATACTCTAATTATATATTCATGTATTATTTTAAGATGATGTTATCCCATTAGGTTTGGAATCACATAATAATATTACTTTTCATGTTCATGCAATACTCACTCTTACTAGTATTGTGCTGAAATAATAAATTAATGAATATTATATTGAAAAATCCCCTCTCCCTTGCACAATAAATACCACCCTTTACACCCTCATTCCCTCACACCTCTCATGATTCAAGCCTTATCTATACACATCCCATGCTTCTTCCCTAGACCCTCCCCAACTTCCTAGAGTTTTTGTCTCATAAAAATACCAATACTAGGTCCCTTAAGAAGGATCTCATTATGAGGATTCAAGAGGTAATTTATCTCCCTCTTTTCTGTTAATTTCCTTTCAATTTCAAGTTCTATTCTTAATATCCCCCACCTATCTGCATCCGTAAGGTATGGTAACTAGATAAACCTAAATTTATTTTATTTTTATGATACTAATGGAATATTATATCATCCATCCACCTCCTCCTCTTCTTTTTATTTTAGAAAGGAAAACATTGTTCGTGAGGTGATAATTTATAACCTTTAAGAATGACATGTTTTCAATATCATTTACAGCTATCAGAGATTGTAATGAAACCATTTTAATGGTTTAACTAGATTATATTATATGTATTATATCCTATTTCCTCTTCTTGAAATAACTTATGTACATTTTACTAAATGATTAAGCAAAAAAATATAATCGTGGTCGAAAAATTGCCTGAATTTACCAAAACGATCATCGTTAAATTTTATCCAATGATTCACCCATGTGGTATATAATATAATTCATTATAAGATCACTTTAAATGATGTAATATCATTAATAACATTTAATATCTGTTCTTTATGTTCACCAATATTCTACATGAACATCCATTTATGAATACAAGTGAACAGTTTGAGAAAACAAAAAAAAATGAACATTCAAGAAAAATGGATTTAAACATTATAACTCATCCAAAGGGCCATAAAATAACATAATGAGACCATATTGAACAATATTCATTGAAATAATGTTCTTTAATAGTTATATAATTAATATAATGTGGTAATACATAACATTAATGTAAAGAAAGTATTCAGATACAGGGTAAGGGGGATTTCTCAAACTCATCTTTCTTTCTTCGGGTTCTCCCTCCTTAAACAAATTATTGGTATGGTCACTACTTCAAAATCAATTTTTCATCATTATATTACATATTTTTGGATATAAATGTGTTCCACTAGTGTTTTTTTTCAAACAATTGTTTTTGAAAAGAACTTTTCTTTCAAAAACACACATTTTACTTCTCACTCATGGTTAATAGTTATTGTATCAAGTATGTTATTCCCACATTATTTTGGGAACCCAATTTTTATGAATGAGTTATAATGAGTTAAAACCATTACATTTCATAGGTAGTTATGATCATTTTTGATATATTTTTTATGTGGAATCCTTGATAATGATAATAGTATGATGTGATGGGTGCACACAAAATTATATAGCGCAATATGAATGATAGAATATGATGGGTGCACCTGGAATTTTATAGTGATCCAATGCATTAGGTAAATTTATGAATCCAATGACTTAACGGGAAATTATGTGTGAACAAGATTCCATATCTTTTTACAATTATGTGTCGTAGTTTATGACTATGACATGATGTTTCATTTATTATTCATTTCCACATTTTATATCTTTTATTAATGATTCCTCTCATGTTCATAATCATTTTCTTATGTTATGATTATGCTCCCCCATTGTTATGTTGTTCATATCTATCCTCTTATTTATATTTTATCTCACCCATTTTTGATTTATATCCTTAGGTGACTACATGTAACATGGATAGTTCTAGTGACAATAAGAAGCTATAGAAGAAATAATTATATAAATGTTTAAGTTTAGTGTTGTAAATGTTATGTTTTGTACCGGTTTTCCATTAACACTAATCCTATAGACCCACATTGTGTAATATAATTTTTTTATCTTTATAATTATTTAATAGTAATGTAGGCAAATCAGGGTTACTATAGTTGGTATCAGAGGCAAGGTTTAGTTAATTTGGGAATTATGATTAGTGAACCCTAGAAAAGACCTATAATATGAGTCTAAGTAAAAACATTCACATAAGAAGAATTACATAAGGATCACATATGTTATGATTATAGTGAAAATTATACAACTGAATAAGTTATTTATTCGTGACTTGTTTACTTATGTTTTGTTCTAAACTTTTCTATTTTATAAAATTGAGTAAACCAAGAGTAACCAGAACATAAACTCCTACAAGGGTCAATGAAATTATTGGTCAAATGACATACCCAATGATTTGTGAGTTGGAGTTCAATACATCATGGAGATCCTTACCCAAATATCTCATGTTATGAATAACAACCAGAATAATGGGTAACATCCTCCTTCACCAAAGAGGGAGAATCTTCCTATCGGGTGTTTTATACCGCAACTACCACAAATGTTTTGAGGATCTTCTTATCCACTAGTTACTGAACAATGGGTCAACTCCATTGTTAAGATCTTTTCTGTGGTCCATTTTTATAAGATAGATATGGTGACACTAGCCATTTATCATATAGATGGAGGGGCTGATCAATGGTGGTATTTGATTAAGAATATCATTCCAAGAGAATAAAATCAAGATAAGGAATGTGAAGAAATTAAGATAGTGTTTCTTAATATTTCATTCCCACAAACACTTCCTACGAAGATCGAGATAGAATTCATAGATCTAATGAAAATGGAAATAGAATTTGTCAAAACCTATGTAGGGAGTTTCACAAGTTATTCAAGATATGCTTTTGGGTTTTTATCAAAAATTATATAAAAATTGATATATATATTTTAGTTGATTAAAACCACACCTTGAAAAGAATCTTAAAATTTGAGACTTTGGGAGTTATGAATAATTTGCTCGATGTGCTCTCAAATTGGAGGTGGATTTTTGATAATGGTCACATAGTTATGGTGATAAGAAACAAAAGTTTGAGTTTCAAGCCAGATAATCTAATGATAATGGTGGAATGATAACTCAATGACCAACTTTCCAAAAAATGTGGGATGTTGCATCATGGTAACTAACTCAATGGGATGAGTAAATGCATGATGTGTAGGAATTAAGTTCATTGTGCTCATGAATTTCTAGAAGACATTAAAAGGAAGTTGAATGTGGTGTAAGAATGTTAGGAACCACCCATGGTTAAATGCTGTAACTGTAGGGAGTAAGGTAACTATGAAATCCAGTGCACGAAACCTTGAATCCATAAGGGTAATCAGCCTCAGCTGCTACCAAATCCAAATGAGCAAGGGAAGGATTAACCCATCACTACAGCAGATGTTGATCTAGATAATGATGTCATACAAGGTACACTTCCTATACATTCATGAATGGAAAAAGTCTTATCTTTTTCTATTTCTACACATTCCTTTATATCTTACATGTTTGCTACAACTATTTAATCAAAGACATGAAACCTTGATGTAGATATATTTGTAAAAACACTAAGTGGTGGAATCATTGCAACCCAAGTGTTTGATTCATCTATTTTTGGTGTTTGTCGGAAGATTCATCCAAAAAATCTCGTGATACTTCCCTTGGTTGATTTTTATGCTATAATGGGAAGGGATTGGCCCTCTTTATATAGATAACATAACAACTATTAGGAAAAGCAATAATCTTTTCATATTCTAAACCATCCCATGATCATCTAAAATTTTCTAAAGTTCATGAATCTCCTTTTAAAATTCCTTCAACTGTGTGGGTGTTTATTCCCTATGATAAAGCATACCTTACCCAAATGGTTGAGTCAATGCAAAGTGTTATTCTTTAAAAAATTCTCATCATGGGGGAATACAATAACATATTTTTCAATGAGTTACCTAGACCTCCCTCAGATCGTGAGGTAGAGTTCTCAAAAGAACTCTTACCCATATCTACTCTTATCTCAATGTGTCCATATAGGATGTCTCATATCTAACTACTAATGTAAAATTGGATTTTATAAAAGAATTTAGAAAAAATGTTAATATACTCTAGTGCATCACCATGGGGTGAACCAATGATCTTTTTGAAGAAGAATGATGGGACAATCGAGTTGTGTGTCGATAATCAGGAACTCAACAATATCTCCATAAAGAACATGTATCCACTTATAAGTAATGATAAATTGTTTGATCATTTAAGAGGAGATCAATATTTCTCAAAGGTTGATCTTCGTTATGGATATCATTAGCTAAAGTAGAAGAAGGAAGATATTCTGAAGACTTCCTTCCCTAAAATGTATGGGAACTATGAGTTTTCAGTGATTCCCTTAGGACTTAGAAATTCCCCAACAATCATCATGGATATGATGAATATAGTATTTAGAAATTACCTCTACAATTTAGTGGAAGTTTTTATTGATGATATTCTCATTTAATCTATCATAAATGTGTAACATTTAGAACATCTATGACTTACGTTGGTGACATTGAGAAATCCGATGTTGTATGAAATGTTCAGAAAGAGTGACTTTTAAATGATGTAATTCATGTTCTTGGGACATGTGATCATAATTGAGAGAATTTCTATGGACCCTTTATAAACATAGTTGATTGAAGAATGGCTCAGTCCCTCTAGTGTCAAAGAAATCAATTTTTTCGTATATTAGCTATGTACTACTAGTAATTTATGAGAAATTTATAACGATTGGAAATCCCACAAACAATGTAAAAAATAAAATGTGTATATTATGTCTAGATGAAAGAATGTGAGAGAAGTTTCATGGATGTAAAGGGATGTTTGATCACTGCACCGGTACCGACACAACCAAAAAGTGTAGAATGTTTTTTGATATGTAGTGATGCTTTAAAGAATGGCCTTAGTTGAAAAATCATGAAAAATGACAACGTGATACCCAAAACCTCACAGAAATTGAAGATCCATGGGCAAAACTACTTGACACATGATCTAGAGTTGTTAGCCGTTATTGTTTCCATGAAAATCCAGCCGCACTACCTTTATGGTGATAAATGTGACATATACACCGAACAAAAAATACTAAAGTATATATTCACACAAAAGTATCTCAACATGCGTCAAAGGAGACCGTTAGAGATAATCAAATATTATGGTTTCTTTATTCACTATCATCCTGGAAAGGTGAACAAGGTAGTTAATGCTCTAAGAAGAGAAGAACCTGCTACTATATCTATGCTATATATTGAGAAATACACTATCTTTTTGGATATGCAAAGGATATATTTAAAAATCATAAGGGTAGAGGATACATCCTTCCATTCCCAAATGATTGAGAATCCATCAATCCAAGATATAATTAAAGAGGTACAAAGGGACGATCTAGAGTTACAGAAGAATGAGAATGCAGTAAAAGAAGAAATGATAAAAGAGTTATATATTGAAGATGAAGGTGTGATTCAATTTGGAATGCGACTTTTTGTGCCTTCATCACCCAGGATAAAGAATAATCTATCGGAAAATGAACATAGATCTATATTCTATATCCATTGTGGTAGTACCAAGATATATTGTGATCTACAAGAAATCTTTCGGTGAGATAACATGAAGAATGAGATTTCGTAATATTTTTCAAGGTGTGTGGTATGTTAACAAGTTAAATTAGAGAGACAAAAGTCCAAAGGGTTGATGAATCAATTTTCAATACCCTTGTGTAAATGGGAGAATGTTACTATGGATTTTGTCGTCGGTCTCCAGAAGACGTTGATGGGAAATAAAACATTATGGGTTTTGGTTGACCGACTCACCAGGAATACCCATTTCATCATTATTCGGGATGACCATTCGCTTGAAAAACATGAAATTATGTCTATGAAGAGAGTGGTGAAAATTCACGGGGTTCCACTCTAGATTGTCTCTGACCATGATCCAAGATTCAAATCTAAATTCTAGAGGATCATTCATCATGTATTGAGTAATGATTTAAATTTTAGCACAGCCTACCACCCTCAAACATATTGCCAATATTAAAGAACTATTCAGACTCTTGATGATATGGAAAGAGCCAACTATCTTGAACTAAAAGGTTGATGGGATCAGTATCTACCATTTTTTGAGTTCTCATACAAAAATAGGTTGCACTCGAGAAATTAGTTGGCTCCATATTAAGCTTTGTAAGTATATCAATGGAGAACTCTAAACTGATGGGATGAAGTTTGAGAAATAAAGCTACATAGACCTGATCTTGTGAAAGAGATTATAGAGAAGGTTCAAGTCATCAAGAGACACATAAAAGCTGCTCAGAGTTAGGAAAAGTTCTACATTAACAACCTTTGAAGGGACATGGTGTTCGAAGAAGGAGATAAATTCTTACATTAAAGATCACCATAGAAGAAATTCATGCAATTTGGAAAGAAAAGGATGCTAAGACCATGGTACATTGGCCACTTTGAGATCCTTGACCACGTAAGAGTCATGGACTATCAACTTGAACTTTCACAAATTATGTCTCAACTTCATGATGTGTTTCATGTGTCACTTCTAAGGAAGTACATAAATGATCCCTCACATGTACTAAACTCACAGGTGGTACAGCTGGAAGATGATATCTTTTATAAGGAGGAGCTAGTAGAGATTCTGGATCGAAGGGATAAGGTTCTACATAATAAGACAACCGACATTGTCAAAGTGTTGTTAATGAACCATATATTTGAAGAAGCTACATGGGAACGAGAGGAGGTGATGAAGGAGAAGTACCCTTACCTATTTATGTAAAATAAAATTTCAATGGATAAATTTTTTAAGGGGGGAAGAATGTAATGACCCAATATATTATCAAAGTAATTCCCTTCTTATAATTATTCCTTATAGTATAACCACATTAAGAACCACAATGAAATATAATGATAATAAATATTATGTGGCCATTAGACATAATTTTTCCACTTTAATGTTTTTAATTTAAAAAATCTAACATACACCATTACGTTTAGGGTGATATTTGGAGTCTAATAGAACGAAATTAATTATTTTTGAATAGTAACATACCCTTATGAATAGTACTGTTACTCATATTAATAGTGAAATTTTATAATGAATATAAACCATTCCTATAATTGTATATATATTGCATTTATGTAATAGTATGATATACTTATCTTTCAGAAAGAGTAAATAAAGAGATTAAAAAGTGTATTTTTCATGTAAAATATGATTTAATTTAAAAAATAATTAATCATATTTATAAAATTATTTTTTAAAATGGAATTAATTTTCTGATTCTACATGTTGAAAAATGGTTTTGTTGAATTTTTGGGAACTTTCTGAAATACATGAATTTTTATAAATAGTGAAATGCCATAATTTAAAAAATAAGAAAAATACAATAATTATAGAGTCATGTATGATGTTCAGATGATGTAATCCCATTTGGTTCGGATTCACAGGATAATAATACTATTATTTTTCATAGAAGAATCAATATTATAAATTAATGATTATAATATTGAGAAATCCCCTCTCCCCTCCACAATAAAAACCACCCTTCACAACCTCATTTCCTCACACCTCTCAAGCTTCAAGTCTTGTCTAAACTCTGCCCATGAATTTTCCCTTTCCCCTCCCCATCATATAATATCTTCTTGTCTCATAAAAACACCGAGATTATGTCCCTTATAGGGGATCTCAATAAGAGGATTGAAGAGGTAATTTATCTCACTATTTTCCTTTAATTTCCTTTCAATTTAATTTTGTATTCTTTATCTCCTCCCACTTTTTCTCATCCACTTGTTATGGTAAATATAGTATTATTAATATAATGTATTGGTATGATATAATTGGGATATTATATCATCCAACCCCCTTAACCTCTACTTTTTATTTTAGATATGAAAATGTTGTTCTGGAGGTGTTAATTTATCTCCTTCAACAACAACATGTTTCCAATTTCATTTACTGCATTCTGATCTGATCATGAAAATAGTTTTTTTGTTGAACCAAATTATATTATTTGTATTATTTCATATTTAATTTCATGGAACTAACTTATGTACATATTAATAAATGATTAAACAAAAAAAGTTTGTGGTGGTTGAAAATCACTCGAATTACGATCTGCAATCTACACAAAACTGTCAATTTATTTACTCTAATCAGTAGTATAGAGACAATTCATATCATAGAGAATGATAAATTTTTGGAATGGAATTAGGGGTCCTAAAATTGTCACATATACCAATTTCCATTATCACATTGGTATGAACACACTGAGAGTGGTCGTGGGTTGGATTATTTTGGGGTATCTTTAATCACATATATAATTTACCTTGTTCTATTCCACTACAACTAATAAAAAAAGTACATATATTTCTTTCATCACATAGAGTTCTATAGTTAGCACATTAAATTATTAATCAAAATAGATTGTAGGGTTTTTTAATAAGGATTACCTCTAGTGTAGATTACTATATCCCGACTGTATAGGGTTATTATCACACATAAAGAAGGATTTCCTTTTAATATCAAGAAAATAACATGAAATATTATTACTATAAACCTAATCTCTTATAACCACCTTGGAATAATAACATATTAATCTCTTATTTTATATATTATATGATCTAGAACCCTAACATATAATTTTAAAATAATTTTCAAGAAATTATTATTTAATATACACCAATAAACTATGATCAACTTATCTTTGTCATTGAAATATGATGGAATTCCCCAAGCACACCAATAAATGTATTTTCTCTGATATGAGGTAATCCAATAATATTCCCCTTAATTCCCAAATTTGTTTATATTAATATAGATATTTTATAGATAGTTATACTCAGAGTTCATGGACATAAATAATAATAGTAAAATTTTATCTCGATTAAAATTTATCTATTGTGCATGTGAGTGTGTATTATATCATAAATTAGCACTGGGGGTCTTATACATCATTGAAAGTTTCAAACATTTAATAATCATAACTAGGATTTCCGAAATAACAGTTCTCCATATTTATATACATAATAGTTTGAAATAAGATATATCATTGTGGACTAAATAATATGATTTGGATATACTATCCGTGGTACATGGAAGTTTTGAGTATCTTATTCATAGAAGAGGTATCTGTAAAACTGTTACTTATCTTAATTAAAGGTGCTCCACATGTGATTTATTTCTATTCATGAGAAATTATAGCATTCATAATTTTTCAGTATCAAAAAATTTACTATGTCCCTCATTATTTATCAACAAGTAACCACTCAGTCACCTATAATTTTTATGTCAAATCATGCATCATCATAACTGTTGTTAATAAATTTATTATGTCATAGACCGATTTAAATGGACGAACATCTTGAATGTATCTAAAAAATTCTAATGATGGTCTCCTTGTTATTTTTAAATATCATCTAATGAAGAATGTTATTTCATCTTTTCTTTAATCATGACCTTCTCCATTCATGTGCTTGTATGCATGTGCCTGAAATGAAGATCTCATTCCATGCATTATATTGTTATCACTAATAATATGGGATACTAAAATAGCCATATGTTGCTTTGTTTTGTAGAAGTATATTATTTAAATATTATTTTTAAATAATACATCTCATTTAAACTCATCTAAATTCCTATTTATATGTTCTAGTAAATCCTAATGGTGACTTATGCATCAATCTTCTATGTGTTATATAAATATCTTTATCCAAAAAAACATTTCTGTTTTAATAATACAATATTTCTTTATCTTTAGGAAATATGCAAGTTCACTTTAATTTTATATTCAATTTTCGTTTAAATATAATTTGGTTTCTTGGTTCATAATGATAATTTTCAATATCACTATATCAGTAATGTGAAAATACTCTATGTAGAAATCATCCATGTAGTTCTCAACCAAATCTGGGGAAAGTGGCGAACACGTTGAAGTTAGATTGATTCACATTCAGTTACATGTACCAAATTGGATACAGGAGACATTCTTTTATATGAAAAAGTTCATCTGTATTTAATCATTGGATTTGTAAACTAATTCACCTACATCACACAATATTTCATGTAGATCAACATGGCTATTTTTTAATAATCACCTTCTTGAATCAACTAAGCTAGATCGTAAAATAAAAAAAAATGACTTTTTGGAGGACCCAACCGTATTCCTTACATAATGATGAGTTTTATGTTTGAATTAATTTTCCTAAATTTAAGGATCTATGCAATTAATGTTTTCATAGGATTATTCCATCACGCTTATATAAATAAATATTACATCAATAAATGGAATCACACAATTATTATCAATCTTCCCAGAAATTTATCTTTAACCATATAAATTGTTCCTTTTTCATCACATATATTCATAATTTTCTTCTCAACCACATGCTACTCCAAAATAATAAATAAAACCATATAATTTTTTAAAAAAATTGGGATGGAGATAAAATGATAAGTAAGGTGTATGAAAAATAAGAATGAAACACATTATTTCAAGAACAATTATAAACATCATAACTTAATTAAAAATGGTTATAGGATTTAACTATTAGTACATATGAAATCTTCTAATCTTTCCCATTTACATTAAAAAACCTTTCATGAAAAATATTGAAATAAAAATAAATCTCAAAAAGGATAGTGTTATCGACACAAAACAAGACTTAATAATAAGTTTATGATAACTACCAAGAATGTATTACATGTATGAAAGAGTCCAATTATGGAATATGATTACTCTATAATATATTTAATAATGTTTTGTGAGACATAATCATTACCCAATTCATTTAATGTATATAATGGATATAACTATCCATGGTTTATAATAGAACAACCCATCCTAGTATTATTATAAAACCAATGATTATTGGTTAATAATGGTTCCACCCATCCTTGTATTATAACAAAACCAACCTCCACAACGATAATTTTACAATAACAATAACATAACCATAATTCGTTGAATATTGGATAATAAAAACATTCTTTTCACAATTGATATTACATTTCCTGACATTGATATATCATTTTTAATTAAAACAAAATATTCAATATTAAAAAATCTAGAATAAAGGGAAGTGTGGTTTTTCTAGAAAGAAAAAAATAAATCTATAAATTGAGAAAAAATAAATTAGGGGTTTGATTTTAGGTAAGGATATTGATAGTGTATTTGATATAATAGGACCGTATTTTTTAAAAAATAATTTCAAATAATTCATTATACAATAATTCAATATATTCCCTCTAAATTACATAGAAATAAATTCAACAGAGACATAAAATGTCCTTTATAATTAATTGAAATGTAAATAATAAAATTTAAAAATATGAATATGGGAGAGAATGATTTGGAATATTAATCATTAATACATTAAATAGTATTTATGTAATATGCCCATTTTCTATAGAATATCTCTCCAGGTAAGATATTAATCATCCTAAGAAATAAATATATTTTAATTATATACATTAATTAGCCAATTTTTTATTTTTTTATTTTTTATTTTTTATTTAAATAAATTATTATATTTAATTGCATATTATTTTAAGTTCATGTTAGATGTTTTGGTGATATTCAACTCATATATAAAAATCACACATTTAGGTACATTATGGTCAATGTGTTTTTTATTACATCATAATCAGAATAATAATAATTAATTAAATATTTATTTATTTTATTCAATAATACTTCTAAATCCATCTAAAATGCACCCCATTCTGGCACTCCCTCACATAGATGGAATGTGTTGGTTACAATATATCAAGAGCGCCTCCCTATACTCTAGAGGTTGCTGACTAATATCAGGGGTGTGATATATATAGTGTGCTGACTATACACATCGGTATGATTAGTAATCACAGTAAAAATAGATCATAATAGAATGGAAATACTAAATATAACTACATTTTATAAGACAATGACAAATGTGAACTAGAATAATCCAATAGATAATAAGGAATAATGTAATGACATGATTGAATATAACAAAATTTTATCATTGAACTATGAAATAAAAAATAAACATTACTAACAAAAATAAACATTACTAACAAATCACTAAGCATATATTTAATTTTGTCTTTCTATAATCACGTGTTTTAAAAAAATATCACCATAACACTAAATTACATATCTTTCATATAAATCCATCAATAAATTTATTCAAATCTGAATAGAAAAATAAATATTGAATAGCCCCTAAATATGTTACGATTATTCTATTAAAAATAACATTGACGAAAATTATTCTACAATTGAATTCATTCATCCCAATACATAAATAGTTCATTCTATACACATGAATGATTGGTATATCATTGGAATTTCATATTTCACGGGAATTAATATTATAATAATAAATTTCATTTAATAATTCCTAGTGTTCCCTAAAAGTGAAAAAACAAATTATAAATGGATCTCTAGGGTGGAATTTATTTCTCTCTATCTAACTCCTAAATTTCCTAAAACATTTAATGATCTATAAAACATTTTATTATTCCATTATGTCAATCCACCATGTGTACCTCACTATATTAATGACATGAATGAGAATTATAGATCAATCCTCTATGATATCCATCAATATAAAATATTTATAACTCCATCCTTCTCCCCATTTATGATTTCAAAATATTAATATGGATCATTTTGTTAATAATCTATCATGGTATCTGATTATAAATAATAAAATGATATTTCAAATAAATAATTATTCAAATTTTTTCATCAACATCACTAAATTTCACATTATATTCAGTTATATCATCATTCTTTCAGTTCCTATCAATTGAATAAAAATCATAATATGAGAAATATTGAAAAATAATTTATCGAAATTCTAATTCATGTCACATTATTCTAAAATTATGAAACATTTGGATTAACCTTATTCATTGATAATAATCATATACTCAACTCAGTCATGATGTTTTATAAAGTAAAATTGAATTTAGCCAAGCCTACCCCTCATTAGTTTCAAATTCTTTGTGTATTATGGGTTACCTCACCATGCACTATATTGGTGGTTACTACATTAAAATATAACACTTTTATTTGTACATACCTATTGGGTTTTGGTTTGACAAATTCTATTTTAGTTTTCTTCTCATATTAAAACCTTCTTTTTGATCCATTTCTTTATGGTGGATATATTTTAACCTAGAAAATAACCTAATGTTCCTGGATTTAAATATTTTTTCAGTAATGGAGTTTTAATATAATATTTTTTCAAATTTAATCCCAAATTTAATTTTTAGTTTTGAAGGACATAGATATTGTTTATGATTTTCTAAAGAATATAGGTTCTGATCTGTCCCTAAAACACTTCCACACTATGAAAATGTTACAAGATGACAACCGGTTGTCAAGAATATTTTTTAAACTAGTTTAGAGTATAAAAATTATAAATTATTTGAAAAAATTTGTGTTATTAAATCATCAATTAGGGTCTTATCAACCTTAGGTGACACGTTTTCTTGAGTTTTATATGAATTCAGTATGTAACATAATTATGGGGTTCATGTTGTGAAAAAATATAAACTGGAACTTATGAAACATATTATGTGTATGATTTTTTTTAAACCACTATGAAATATCCAATCTCAAAACCTAGGTTCAATACATTAAATTTTAAATTTATTCAACCATTCAGGATTCCTTGATTTAATGTTCAATCGCTTGTGTGTCCATTTTCTTTGGGTGTTATTTTTTTCATTCACATAATATTTATTAGAGTGATGTGATCTATTAACCACTATTTAATTATAGTTCTTATATTGATGATCATGTGATTAATTTTTTCTTAATGATCCCCTTACACATCTTTAATTTTTAGTATTCATAGTTGGGATTGATTCTTAGATCATCTGATAATGGATTGTGGTCTATAACAAATACCAAAGTTGTATTGTAATTGTTAAATATGTGACATACTATGGTATAACTATAACACAGCATGAAGGTTATATAATGGTATAGTCTTTGATAATAATAAATTGTTAGGTATACTCTTTTAATCCATTTGGAATCATTAGTGTTGGGACCGAGCCTCTGGGTACCAATATAGTGAGCTAACCCTTTAACGATATAAAATAAAATTATTATAGGATATATAATTAGATAATGATAAATTTTCCATTTATATAAATAGTGTATATAATTAAAAATTAAATTTTATTTAGTTATAGGGGAAATAAAATCTATAACAAAATAATCTAAAAAAATCAAAATCTGTTGGGAAAAAATCTTTTAAGGTGACGTTATAGTGTTTCTATTATGATTGTGTTGGTCAAAAACATGGTGTAAATGGATATTTATGGAGTTACATTGTTATTATATACTATATATGTTTTTATGGCTTCAATATTTTGTTATGGATGATTTATATTTGTTTTATATGGTTGTTCAAAAATGGATGGGGAATGTTTTTTCAATATGGATAATTTTTAGAAAGAGGGTATGCTCTAAAAAAATGAAATATCATCAGAAAGAATTGAATGTTCGTTGTGTTTGGTGAATAGAATAATGGTTTCATGAAAAATATTTGTTGAGTAATAAATTTTCACAATGGGATAGATGTTACTATTAGTTGTTGGCCTCCCCCTCTTAATTTATATTATAAATATTTTATGAGAACCCAATGGATTTGATGTCATGAAATAATTTCATAGTGCATTTTCTTTTGTGAAGTATTGTTAAGAATAACATTTTTGTGATTAAATGATGTTTCTAAAATGTATCAAAACAATATAAATTATTTTTTGGTTTTCTAAAAGGTAAAATTTCACTAATAATTTGGATGTATTGTTAATGTTGTGGGTTTCTAGATAGTGGAATGTTTCATGATGCATTGGAAAATATGATGAAATTTGATGAAGGATTTTCATGATTTTAAACCTTATGCAAACCATATAGAATTAGTCAAAAATTATATGTTATAGTGGATTTCATAAATATGATGAAATTTAGGCTTCTTTATTCTCACAATGAGTCAAAAATAATATAGATATAGGTGATCATAAAAGGAATATTTCTAAAGGATGAATGATAATAATTCTATTAATATACTAATGAAACATCAAATTGGGATTTTTATTGAACTATAAGGGATAGTTATTCTTCTAAAAAATGTCTTATACTAGTTGAAAGTTCTAGGTTTTGTACATAGGAAAATTTGGTTTTTACTCTCATTGGATATAGCTAGCTACATGTGAATATATAAAAATGTTGTCTATTGTGTTTTTTTTCATTTCCTCTTATTCATTTCTTTGGGAAAGTGAGATAAGTGAGATTTTAATGGTGAAAAAAATATTTATTGGAGAATTTTGTTTAATATTATGTACCCAGAATGACTCCCCTTTTAGGGTATTTATCATAGTTGGGAAAAATTAGAATCAAATAGAATATTTCAATTCATAATTTCTCTATTATTGGTTGAATTAGAGGTTGTTAATCACAAATGTATTCCAAAAATTTGTCGAAGAAAATTCATTTGTTAATGAATTTTATGCAACACTACTTTCAATAATTAGGTATCAATTTCCTTACAACCCTTATGTTTAGTATTTCTTCAAGTGCTGATTTTAGAAAAGTTTCAAGCACAAAATTATGGGAATTGGATTAAGATTATAGGGGAATAAATGTATTATGAATTTTCATATCAACCGTAATATACTTTATGGTGGTGTTAGGAATGATTGGAAATTAAAAATGGGAAAAGGTTCCAAATATAAATACAGACGATTCATAATTTTAGGAAGTCAAATTGCATGATCCATTGAGTAATTATGAGGTCATGAAAATAATAACCATTGATTCAATTGATGCTTTTGGAAACTAGATAAATGTTGTTGTTTGATATATGTGTGGTGTTGGAGAAATCCTCCATGATATTAAGACCATTATGTGAATATTGAGAGACTACCTCTTTGGACAAATCAAAAATTCAATGTACTAGAGTAAAAATAACTGAAGGAGTTCACATAGGAAATTTGACACAATAATCCAACAAAACATTATATGTAAAAGGATGACAATGAGGTTTTGGAAAAAGGGAGATCCATGTAGGTGGAATTTGAGGCCATATAGAATCTAACTATAGAAGATGTACATGAATAAGAAGTGGTGGATGGGTTCATGTCATTCATTTGTTCAAAACTAAAATAATTTAATCGATTTTTAAAAGAGAAACTTCAACTTCAATTTTTTCATTGAGGAATGGTTGGAAGTATTGAAATATTATTCCTGAAAATATTCAATAAATGGATGAGGATGATTTAGAAATTTCTATTATGATGTACTCAACCTACTTAAAAGGTAAAAAATGGTAAGATAATTTTTTTAAAAAAATATGAACCTTCATTTAAAAGGCAATTTCTATTCCGAATAATTATGGAAAATGAAACTGAAGACTAGAAATATCACAAGGAAAATTATAAGGTGTTATTTGCGGTAAATTCACATTTAGTGATCGATAGTGAAAATAATGAAGGATGATTATATGAAATGGTTGATATCCAAGTATAATTTGATGCCTTTATTAATGATATAAATAGTTCTAGATCATAAAAGAATAAATTGTTCATGGTGTTGAAATATATATGTAGAAGGATGAGGATGAGAAGTATAAAAATAATAATGGAAATAAAAATCACAATCCATAAATTCCATTGAACTAAAAAATGGTTATGTATTAAAAGTTCAATGTTAATGAATATAATAGAGTTATCAATCATTTGACTACAATATTGTTATATCAAATATATCATATAGATGAACATGAAGTGGAACTTGTTAGACTATGAACACATTTCATATATTAATGGAGACTCTTGACTCTTGATATGGAAACAAATTGTTATATCACATAGGATATATAAATGGTGAATATAGATCAAAAAGGTCCTAAAAACATAAGACACAATACTATATTAATAGAAAGGGTGGTATGTGTCTTGATAAAAAATATATTGGTTTTGTCTACATTTTCCTATGCCAAGAACCCAGTGAAATGATAAAAATTGATTTGGGTATGAATCCAAATCAGAATATTTAATGAAACCCATGAACAATAATCATTATAAGAATTAAACATAAGAATTTACATCGTAACAATTTTCATTGATTTTCAAAGATTAATCAATCAATAAATTATGGTTTTATAACCAAATGGTACTTAATGTAACAAACTAAACAATGTTTAAAACATAATATTCATTATTCGAAGAATGAATTTTATCTAAATTAATTCTTTTGTGGAGGACTAATATACAAGAACATGTTTTTTCTCCAACAATGATGAGTAATGATCCAACGAATACAATATGAAGTCATAAGAATTACATAATGTAATTTTCAAATGAGGTGAAAATAAAAAAAAAATTTCTAGACATTCAAGATGAATTTGGTAAATCATACTCTGATGATGTCTAATAACACAATTCAATTTCATGTTTGAAAATAAATTCCTATATTAAAGATAAAATAGTTGTTCTTTTTGTAGTTGAAATTATTTATTTCAAATCATATGATCTTACTATAATATGGATCATTTATTTTGCATGAACCACCCTTATTTAATTAATAAGTATTTGGTTATAGGAATTATGTACAATAAGGAAGGTGTTTTTGATTTGGTTGCATTGGTAGCCGGAAGATTATTGTCTCTTGAAAGGACATTTTATAGGCAATGATATGAGGATTATTGATGACATCTCTATTCAAGGCCTATATCAACATGTCTTTAGGGCATGTTAAATATGATTATAAAGAATTTTTTTCATTTCTAATTATATATTTTGTGTCTTTATGTACAAATATAGAAACAAATCACGGAATGCGAAATGAAGATGAATCATAACATCATAAGAGGTGAAGAGTATTTTTTCACTATATATGACGAGGAAGAAAAAATTGATTCATAAAATACAGGACCATTTAATTCATCAATTTCATGAAGATATAGTTAGTTGTGAAATATGTGGATATCTCCACTATCTATCATATTGTCCTAAAGTCAATTGTGATATAATTTAGGAAGGAAATATTATTCAAAATATATAAAATAAAAAGAGAATAGAATTAATTTGGTGTTCTTTGTCTAGTTTATGAAGATGAGATAGAAATTATATCACTACAATCCATTGATGGGGAGAGGTAAATCCATGAAGGACTGAAAATTCCTTTATAAATGTAAATTTTTCAAATGATGTCTTATAATGTTTTTGAATTGATAATTACAGGTAGATTACTAATGATGTGACTACACAGATGAAACTATCCTGAGATTTGGAAGTTAATGTTTTTAACGTCATAGAATACGGGTAGAGAATTGGTATTTTATTGAATATAATAGTGGTTACACCAAATATAGTTTTTTCACATTACATTTGGAATGGTATAAAATAAATACCAATGATATCAATATACATAAGGATAAATGAATACCATGGTATATCAATGAAACTATGAATTTTTCCAAATTAGGAATCTGAACAAGATTAATTTTATAAACTATATATAGATAGGTTAGATCAATACATGAGTGAAAATAGGCATTAGGTGAAAAAATATTTCTTTTCATATTGTGTGTTTATTTTCTATGAATGAAACATGGCTGAATTTTGTTGAGAACTATAGAATCTTAATACATCATTCCTACCCAATAATTAACATAGTTTTTATGTATAGATCAATTACCTCTAGATATGTGAGTTGAATTGATGTATCCAATTTGAATCACTTCAGATAATTCATGTGTTATATATCAAAGTATTAATTTATTCCATACCTCTTGGACAATGAAAATCTAATTCTATTATATTTTTATCATGAAGGAGGTGGATAATTGGTATTTAATGTTGGATTTTGGTAATACATTACTATTTTTTGTATATTATTCAATTAAGTCATTACCAAAGGAAATGTTTACATATCATCAACTTGATCGTGGAGTTATATTGAATCTATAATCTTCAATATGGGTGCATGTTGAAAAACTTATCCATTAGTTATTATGTGTTTTCTCTTTCGTGATGATATTAGTTCTAAAAATTCTAATAGAGTTCCATGGAGTGATCTTTTGGGTTCTTTAAAAATTGGGAATTAGTTTTCATAATGAAGGAAGATGCTATTTAATTTGTATAAGATATCATGGGAAACATAGAATTATAAATTATATTCAAAATATGATGATGCTAAAGGTGTTAACATAATGTTTAAATTTCATGATAAATGGGGTATATGTTGAATATAGCATCCTAGTATGGAAGAGGATTTGAACTTCTCATGTATTATAATTTTATCATATGAGGTGATGAAATGGTTTAGTTGTAAATTCATAGATGTGAAATGTTTCTCATCAAGAATGATGTTATTCATTGATTATTTTTTATGAAACACGAATTTATTATGACGATCATGGCACAATTTTGGCTGAGAGTGTTTATTGGGTAAATAATTTATCACTATCTAGAGTCACATGATGCAATTTTTGGTTATATATAAAGGAGTGAAAATTCATTTCAACATGATATATATATGTATAATATTAAAATATTAATTTATGATTGCAATGGATTTAACTTTCTGAGAGTGGGAAATTATAATGGGAAAAGTATCCCAATGTGAGTTTATTGTTTGTTTATGTTCATTGTGTCTATTTAAGAATAAGATAGGCAAGGTCATATGTGGAGTTCCATCATTAATAATAAAAATGGATGTTGAAAAATCATTATGAAATAATGATCATGCTCTGGAAGTGGTTTATAATACTAATATGGAAATCCAATGAAATTTGTCAAATTTAGGTTGTTTCGTGAATGATTGGTTATTTAAGAAAGAATGTTTTGTAAAAAATAGAAATACTAGTATCTATAAAAATTTCATAGAATGCCTAATGATGGATGTGGGGTTTGTGTATATAATTATGTTTTTTGCGAAACTTTGATCACACACATCTTTTGAGGGTGCAGAAATGCCAATAAATGGGCAGCTACTCCCCTACCCCATTTATGAAGAAGAATCCTTAATGATGTTCTAAGGGTACCGAATACACAAAATTACTCTTCAAAAGAATTCAATTATTTAAGGATTCATTAGAAAATTATTTTTAATAATTATTATTTAATTTATAGAAACCATCATGATTTTTTAGGATTAGAAAAGGGGAAATGTTTCATGAATATTTAGAATGATTCATTATTTTTTGGGTTTCACAAAAATAGAGATGTTTCATAATGGGTTGTATTATTTTTTCAATGATGATAATGGGTTTTAATGAAAATGAATCTATTTAGAAGTAGAAGTAATAAATCACATACACTACGTTGAAGTGGGATTCATCAACTATATGACTTCTAGGCCTCATGTCACGCCAAATGATGTCTAAAAAATATTTATTTAGTTAATAAGTTAGATTTCATATATAAGAGTTGTGAGAACACATAAATTATGAGACTAATGAACTATACATTTTTTATAGTGAATTTTGTTGGATAGTGGGTCCAATTCAAACATTTTAATTATATTGATCATTAATAAATTCTATATATGGAAATTTCTTGTTTTTGATCCTTTGGCATAGCCTGGGGTGAGTGAACATGGTGAAATTTATTTTCCTCGCCGAATGTTAAAATTTTGACTATATATATATATATTTGAAAGGGTAATAATAGGGTTTTATATAATGATGAAAAAACAGGGAGTTTTCATAATCATTTATAGCATGATTCAACCAACCCCATCTTAATGTATTTATTTTTTTTGGGAAAGAAATGAGTATGTGTTATGATGTCCCATATATTTGACACTGATTTCAATGAAACTAATTTATCCTCCAACATAATGATGATAACTATATTAATCACATATATCATAACATTAAAATATATATACTTCCCTTTTAACATTATTTTGTAGTAATATATTATAAATATATTTAAGGATTATAGTTTTTTCCATTATCGGGTTTTAGAAGTTTTATATTATTTTTTTACCGAATTTAGGAATAAAATATCAACTCTAAATATGTTATTCCAAATTAATTATTATATAAAAATTAAAGACAGTTTAATAATTTTTAAATTATTTATTAACTCTTCTAATCCTAAACTTCAATACATGTATATAAATATAAAAATAGAAAATTTTACAAACTAGATTTTGATTTATTTAATGGTTGAAAAGTGATATATTAATTACTATTTTAAATATTAAAAACCACATTCTTTAATTATTATAAAATATTCTATATACCATTATAACATTATAATACCATTATATAAGATCCCATAATATTTTATGACATAATATTTATAACATCATTTAAATACTTTGTACAATGGGCCCAAAAATATATTTAATGTAAGGTTTTGATGACTCAGGTGATCCATTTTAATAATGATAATATATAATATTCAAAATCATAATCATTTAATTAATAAATTATATCTTCCATTAATTCATTCATTGAAAATTTTATGATTGTGGGTGCTTAAAATAAAATTCATTTTTCACAGAGGTGGTAGTATGTTATAAAAATAATTGAAAATATTATTTATCAATGATTAGGTGAAATGATGCTATAAAAATAATGATCAATTTTGAATTGAATTTGATTCATATAAATTATCATTATTTTGAAAATATGATATTAATACCATCCTTGAGAGGTAGTGATGAAAAATGAAGAACAACACTTTGTGGAGGGAGTAGTCTACATGTATGCATGACCGACGTCTTTATTTTTTCAGTGGAGGAAATGATATCAATAATAAATTATAATTAATTTAATGAAATGGATTCATAATAATAAAACTAAATACATTATACTATTATATATATATATTGTTTTTATATTAAATATTTATAAGTAAAAACTTTTAAGAAGTGGATAATCCCTCTGGGACAAGAATTTTTCATTAGGTTCTCTAATTTTATATGAAATTATTTTTCTTACTAATTGCAATGACTTGGAAGAAGCTAGCACTGAAGCCACAACTTTCCAAATACCTCCTACATAGTCCATGGGTATTGATGAGTTCTAAATGAAAAACTAACTTGGAGAGGCTTTTTCCAAATTACATATACACATACACCTCCAACTCAACGAAAACATCAATAGGTATTGAAATAAATGATTTCGAACTAATATAAATGAATAAAAAATCATGTACCTTTAAATAATAAAATTAATACATTATGGTATGGGAAAATTAAATGAATAATGGTAAAACTACATTCCCAACAAGATTTGTGTCCCATCCTAACAAAAAATTGGAATTGTAAAACAGTTAAAAGAAGACATCTTAAGGATCCCAATCTCTGACTATCATACACTATCCAAGAAACTCATATTTCTAATCTCTACTGAATTCATGATGGACAATTCCACTATCCTTAATAGACATGACAAATTTTCATATAATCCCATGTAATGATGAGTTTATACATACCAAGTAGGAAGCTTTAAAAGGGTGAAGGGTGAGTAGAAAGAGACACAACTAAATAGAAATGAAGTAGATATAACATAGTTTAAAAAATAGTACAGCTAACCAAATAGTAGAGTTAAATTAAAATCATCAAAAAACAAAGATGTACATATGATTAGAAGATAAACATCCCATTTAGTCTTTGCAACATATAGTAAGAGAGTGAACTCACCCAACCATGATAATCTAAAAACAAAAGGCATGTGGGATACCTAACACATCTATGCCTCTCATGGAAAGATTATAACTAGACCCAATGAGTGGGTGCCAATGAATTATATATATATATATATATATACTCTATAAAGGAATCCCAAATGACAGTGTAAGGGACTCTCCATCTCACAGCTCAACCAAAGAAGAAGCATCGAAAAAAGTTCCAAATTAATCCAGCAATAATTCCCAGTATCTCATTTATCTAACTTGAACACGCAAGTGTAAGGGACAAAATCACCACACCGTGACACTATTTTCTTATGTGGCACTGACATGCCTGCATGGTTTTATATTTCATCATAAGGACACACATTGGGGGTGGATTCTTCACTCCTCCTCATGAGTCAATATGTACGTCAAAACAAATCTCATAACGGTTCATCGTATTCAAGGACCCACAAATTATATTTAAGGATCCCATGTCCTGGTACAACAGGAAGTTACTACTATTGTATTGATCGAGTAAATACACTGCCCATTTTGGTTGGATGCTTCTTCTTGGGAATTGCATTAATAAACAATACTATCCATCCCTTCAGGAGGGTTATTCCTAGACGGTCATTAGTGAACTCCACTTCTCAACCTTACTAATGGGTTACACCTAGATTATTTCATTGGGTAAATCCAATACCAAGACCTGATAAAGGGTAAGCTCGCTAATATCATTTCTAAACTCAATTGCCCAACCTTTTAGGAGGGTAATCCAAGTACTATCATAGAGAAACTCAACTGCCCAGACCATCTATAGGGGTTTCCGTTGAACATTTATGAACATAACTACCCAAAGCTGTTGGAGGGTAACATAGAAATATCATCGCGGAATTCCACTACTAACCCCTACTATAGGGATACACCATGAAAACCATGGAGATTTAGTATGACCAATTCCATCATCGAGTGTCGCCTTAGTATGTTTCAAAAATATAATGTTACAAATCATATAACAATAAGAAAATATGAGGGAACCATTGTGCCTACATAGAAAAAACTCATTATAGCCTACTAATGGGGGAAAATATGTTTTAAAACAATGTATATTTAGACTTTCTATGTTTCCTTAAAAGATACGAAGGGGTGAATAGCGGGTGAGGAAAACCAGGAAGCATGTGGTCCCACAACATTTCCAACCCATGTCCCTAATCAACAAAAAAATTTCCATCTGTGTAGTATTATATTCTATATTGGTGGACTACACAATGTGTCTGGGATATCTGGGACCAAGATCATGTCTGCTGGCTGTGTCTTTCTACCAGACCCCATGTTCATGTTCCCCAAAACTAGGCATATGTAGTTCCCAATTATATTGGTCATCTAATAGAGGAAACATGGTGTGTATGTTTTTATAATTATTACATGTTTTTTGACACCTAATTTCATGAAAACCATAGTGCTATAAAAAATAGAGGCTATAGGAAGTGTGTTCTTTAGTATACATGGTGAGTAGTAAAAAATATTCCAAAAATTTGTATCTGAAAATAAATTCATCACTCATCACATATTTTCTAACAACCTTAGATCATGTCACCATTTCTCTATAAAACATAATATTTGGCTGTGAATCACTATTATGGGATACTGCTCACCAGAAAGTAGCTCTGTTCATTAGGAAGGCTTTTATCTCACATACCTCTCTCCAGCACTGGTTCACCCTTTGATTTCATGATTCAAACCCATATGAAAGATATTCCATTCCATGTAATATTAACATGTCATTTCTTATTTTAGAAACCTATTTATGTTCATTAATCTGTCCTGGATTTGGGGGATAGATCGATCTTGGTGTCACCCGACAATCATCAAACTGAAAACAAAAGGAATTCCAATGGTGAAGAATGTGAATAAAATTGTTAAAAATCACAACATAAAAGATTTTTACACATACTCAGCCTAGGTTTATTGTCCAAAAACAATATTGGGGTACAATAGATAGATAATGAAAAGAAATAATTACATTTCAATTATTAGGTTCATACACATATAAGTCATTCAGATCAAATCCATGAAAACAAATGTATCTATTCAATTATATTAATGTATGGGTGTAAAAAATCAAATGATGAGTCCTTCTATATTTTATAATGATAATTGTTGAAGAATAAGTTCCCCAATTATTTAATGATGAGAATTTATGTTCTTCGTTTTTGATTCACGTTGATCCATGGATTTATCAACGTTCATCATGAGTCACCAAAGGGGGGGATAAGAGGATTGTTTCTTTGGATAATTTTAATTATGATCCAACCATGGACACATTAATTCAGATATATATTCATAACAACATTTTTTCAAGGATTAAATACTTAATTATATAAATTAAATAATTGATTCACTTAAACTCATCAACGATAATGGAGTTTTCCGAACATCCTGCTTTTGTCGCGCTTAGTGTAAGAATCACATGTTGGACCGAACTGTGGTCTATGATTTCTAAAATTATCAAAAAAATTAGATTTATCACATTTTTTAATGAAACACATGATTCTAATAAAAAAATATATTTAATATTTCTATAAAATTAGTTCTGATCACACTCATAATCACACATTGTCTCAGCACCAAGCCCTTGAAATATTTATTTAGTTATATTTCAAAGACATAAAATAAAAAAAATTAGGTATTTACATCATTCCCTCTATCAATAATTTCATCACCAAAAATAAAAACAAATAAAATAACATGGGATACTACGCCCATATATATATCTCCCATTCACATTAACTCTCTTACACATTTATGTGTTTCCACAACATGTGAAGCAAAAGGGTGATCATTCGACCCAAGGTCCACTCCTATTATTCCTTCATTCCCACTAGGATTTCCACAATTGTGCCTCTGTACTCATTGTCTAGATTTACCCAGTCGATTACGTGTGTGGGGTCATAAAACACTCTCCTCAACATTCACACAGGATGGGCGTCGTGCACCACTTATAGTTATAGGTTTTGGGAGAGGTGGTAGGAAATATCACCAACACTCTGTGTGATCTTGAATATACCGATGAACCATCTGTATTGATTGCCTCTTGATAAACCTCTACATTTCTCATTTTTTGGATATTTTAAACAACATGTTTTCTCACTTCTTGATCTACAAGGATCAATGATGTTGATCTGCATTGGATATCCATCTACTCAGGGTTTTTCAAATCCACCCAAGAATGACATACACTTTCCCCATTGTCTCTTACACCATATATTGGCCCACAATGGATGACACACAAATCAAGATCAAACATATGTATGAATTTTATGCACACCATTAAATGTCCTCAAATGGATCCATGATGAGGGTAACATGGTAGCTATTATTGTATGAAAACGTTACCAATGGAAGGTGACCATCCCTTATCTAGCCAAATTCTACCACACAGGTCCCTAGAATATCCTCTATCACCTTGATAATGTTCTTAGTCATCTAATAAGTATGGGGTGAATGGATATAATCATCTTCATCTAGGTAATGAACTTTTCTTGGAGGCATCTCCACAACCATACCATAAGCCACACATCACGGTTAGTGAAAATCATCTAGGCCACCTTGTAAAGTCGTAATATATTCTAAATGTATAACTCTATCAAAATATATACTAAAAAATGCTCCTTAATTTTAATGAAATGTGAAAACGACATTAGTTGTTCAACTATCAATTAAATGGTTTCATGGACCTTTACTATGCACACATGCACTATGATGTTGTCCATGTATATGGAATCCCATTTTAAATCATGAGCTCAAGGGGATACGATAAACCTACTGGAACCTGGATCTCTTCCTTCACTTGTTGATAGTTATGGTATTGAGAGATGAATCCAACTATTCTTCATCTCATGTCATACCACCAAAACTAATTATAAGATATATATAAATCATCCCCACATCAGGACATAAAACTAGTGGATATGTCTGGAAATCCCATATACCCCCCCTCCCCCACAAACACCATGACTAGAAGCATAGTTCATCCATGGATCAATATGTCATGACACTATGATCACACAAGGAGTCATAGTTGATGTCTCCCAGATGTAGCACTCTCACACACTTGAGTAAAGATGGAGTCAACAACATCATGTGATGAAAAATTGTGCCCTCCTTCTCTAGAAGGGTTAGCTTTAGAGATTATAACTACTCTAAAGCATCCAGAACTAGGAAAGAGTTGGAATTCATGCTATGGGAATACACTACAACATTTCCCTACCCTGAAATACAGTTGATCGTAATGTCATGGTCCTGTAAGAACTCCAACTATCATCGATACATCATTTTTAGGTTTCTTTGCATGAAGACCTACCAGAGACTCTGGTGGTTTGAGTAAACCAAAATGAAATATCCAATAAGGCAGTGTATCATTATTCTCAATGATAAGTCAACCACCACCATCTCTATGGCAGGATTGGAATAGTTATTCTAATGGGATCTAATCTTCCATGACCCATATTTTATGACTACATAACATTAAATCTACATGAATTAGAGCCCATATCCTAAGGAATCGAAACACACTAGGAAATCCAAATATTCCTATGGTTGTCAAAAACATGGATCACTCATCAGCCTTTGCCTCACATCCTCAAAGGACTTGTAACACTGCTCTGACCATGAAAATGGTTTCCTTTTCCACAGAAGGGTGGTTAAAGGGGATGCATTCTTAGATAAGTCTTCCAAAAATCTCATATAGTACCGCTCTATACCATGGAGACGTTGTTGTTTGAATAAATTATTAGGTGGATCCCAAGAAATCATTTCTTAAATATTTGTTGGATCTAAGACTATATAATTCATAAAAATAGAATGACAGAAAATTTAAACCAAATTAATCTAGAACTAAAACTTTGAGGGATTCCCATAAATATATTGTTTCAGAAAAATATCATGAACCATCCTCATGTGTCTACATTATTTTCCATAGCGGCATAGTAAAAGATTATGTCTATGATGATGAAAATAATAAAATAGTCCATGTATGGATGGAAGACATGGTTCATAAATTCCATACACACTATGGGGGAATTGATCACACCACATAGAAGAACTAGGAGCGGATAGAGTCTATAGTTTAATTGGAATGCCAATTATGGAATATCAGCATACTGAACCTACAATTGGTTGTATCCAGAAATATGATAGAAAATGGAAAACCATATCGCACCAGACAATTGATCAAATAGGTCATAAATATGTAGAAATTAATAATTATTCATTATTGTGGCCTAATTCAAGTGTTGATATTCAACATAAATCCATAAGATCACATCCACATTTTTTCCAAACAAAACATGAGCCACCCATAGGGAAGACATTGGATCTGTTGAAATGTTTTTGATGATGTTAATTCAATTGAAATCATAGATCACATGGATCGGTAGATTCCATCATATCCACCAAAACAGATATCAGGGGATTCCAATGATGCATGTTAATAAAAACCCAATATCTCCCATTTGAGTTAGTATCACAGTTATATGATAATATCTCTATATATATATATATATCAAAAAACTGGGGTGATGAATCAAGAAGGTGATTCAATGAATAAATAATATTTTATGAATGTTCATTTATCACTACAACAAATTTATCGGCATGTAGAGTTGATAGGAAGGTAGTCATGGTGATGGTAAATGTATACATCAACCCCCCATACCTTCAAAAGAATCCCAAACTCGAGACACAAACTCAAGAAACATTGATAAAATTTCCATTAACCCAACCATTCCACTTATGAGTAAATTTTTAAATGACTACCAATGGAGTGAACTTCCTATGGTAAAAATTTTTCACGCCCCAACGCAAGTTGAAGATCCTACCAGAACTACCCTAACTCCACCTCGATATCCTAAAAGTGGAGATAGTCATCGAAGAAACAACTAACTTGGGAGGCCATTTCATATGTACCTATACACATTCACAAAACATATTAAAAGAAAAGTTGTGATTGAAATGAAAGGAAAGATATTAAAATTCAATAAATAAACTAAACATGCATGGAACTCTAAACAGTTCAATATACAATGTAAGGTATGGTAAACGGATATGTAAAGGGAGAAAAAACACACTAAACTATAAATGTTTCAGTTCCTAATAGAAAAATGGAAAATTAAAATAGATGAGAGAGTAAATCCCATTAATCTCATTCTACATCCACTATATGTGGTCCAAGAACCTTGTATCCCTATGATTCTTTGATTTCATGATAGACGTGTCTACTATATACAAAGTACATGACACGTGTTGGGTGAATTTTATTTAGCGGTGAGTACACACATACCTACTAGGAAACCTCATAATGGTGAAGGGTTCGGGAAGAGAAAAAACAGAAGAGAAACAATGTAGATAGAATAAGGCACAATAAAAGAGTCCAACATAACCCACTAAAAGAATGGGAGTAAAGACATTAAAACACATAAAGATGGACATGGTGAGAAGATTAACATATCATCATGTATTCACTAACTATATTAGTAGTATGCACTAATTAAACCATGATAACATAAATACGAAAAGCTTGTCTAATAGCCCACACATCTTATACTCCTATAGAAGGAGAGTAACTATACCCATGGACTTGGTATAGAATAATGATATGATAGTGTATGAGTGTGTGTGTGTGTGCTCAGTTAAAGAATCTCTAATGAGTGAGTAATGGGATCTACACCACACAACCCATCCTAAGAAGTAGAGTAGGAAAAAAATTCAAATGAATTATATCAATTATTCCCAACATATCATGCATCTTCCCTAAACACACAAGTCTATGGGGCTGAATTACAACAACTTGATACTATCTTCTTTGGGAAGAAAGAAATATCCCTCAAAATTTATAGACATTTCACAAGAACAAGTCTTGGTTGGGAAATTTTCCATCTTCCTCATGAGTGTATAGGAATTTCAAACCACATCTTGTAATTTCCCCTTATAATCGAGGGCCACAACTTCTACCTATGGATCATATGACCTTGGATGAAAAGAGGGTCATACTCTTACAGTCCTCAAGGAACTCTTCTTCCTAGACATCCTATAGGGTTACACTCCCGAATTTGAATGGGTAACTCCACTACCTATCCTATCTAGAGCAATAATCTAAGAAATATGTTATGGAACGCCACTCCCAAGCCCTATAGGAGAGTTATTCATAGATGATGACATTGGGTCACTTCACTTCCTAGCCATGCTGGAGGCTAAACCTGTAATGTCATCGAGGAACTCCACCAACTTTCATTGCTGGAGGGTTGCTCCTAGAAAGTTAAATAACTCCACTTCCCCTCCCAACTAGACGATAATTGTAAATGACCATCGAGGGACTTCACTTCCCTTCACTTATTGTTGTGTTATATCTGTAAATCTCTTGATATTCTATATGATCGCTTCCATAATCGTGAATTGACTCATAACATAAAACATGGGAGATTTAAAATTATATTTCAAAATCCTTTTATGATAGAACCATTGTGTTCTACTTGAAAAAACAATCATGATAGGATATTCATGGCCGAATATTGGAGTTCAAATGAAGGATATATAGATGATAAATATTTTATGAAAAGAGGCCCTATGGTACATGGCTAGTGAGGGGACCCATAAGACTTGTGGTTTTTAATCATTTCATACTTGTGTCCCTGGTTAGAAAGTGTATTCCATTACGTGTAGTACTACACACTGTGTGGGTTAATACATGGTGTTTAATAGATATCTAGGACCAGGACTGTGTCTGTTTGTCATGTCCATATACTATACCCCATGTCCACGGACCCAAACACCATGTATGTGTGGTCGGACTCACGAACAATTCTAAAAAAATAGGTAACATGATGTGTGAGGAATCTTTACACACAGTGTGACTCTTAATTTACATGAAATCCAAGTTCCACTACAATAGGATCCTACAAACCATGGATTCCAAATTATACATTGAGTGGAGTCGTAATTTTCCCATAATGATCAGATCTTCAAATCTGTTCATCTTGAATCAAATATAGTCTAACAACACTATGTCGCACCATTATTTCTCCTGATAACTATAGATCTAGATAGTAATTATGATATTAGGTCGTTGCGCTCTGGAAATCAGCTCCATTCAATGCGAAGCATTTTTTTTACATGAACCGCTCTCCACCACATGTTCATCATTTGATTTGATGATGAAAAATCACTAAAAGAATCATCTTGACCTTGAACACTTTACAGAATCATTATTTTATCATTGAATCATTCACATTCATTGACCAGTTACGAATATGGGGGCCCGATTTAGTTCAGTTTCACCCATCAATCATTGAACCAAGAACTATTGGGATTTCAATGATTTATAACTCGAATAATAGTGGGGAAAATCAAAATTCAACAATGAATTATATGTCCTTATCCATGAATTTTTTGATAATGAACATGATTAGGGAATTTGGTTTTGTTGACCCAAAGAAATAATTAAATTTCAATTCTGAGGAACATTAAATGTTTTCCAATTTAGAAAATATCCAAGAAAAGGGATGGAATTTCTTAATTATTTCAATCTAAAAGTGTAACACACCAAAAGAAGTGTCATAACATAGTTTGGATCAGTCATTGTTGAATAACGTTTTCTGAAATGATTTTATAATTATTTTTTGTGTTTTTCATTCTTTTATTTTTGTTGATCTAATGATGCATTACCATTCATCCGGATTCACCAAAGGGAGCAGAGGATGAGAGCTTCAATGACAAATTTATAACAAAATAAATCTTTATTAATGTTATTTTAGTGATATATTTATAATATCATTTTAGGAAAATGTATAATTAAATATTTATTGAAATTAATTTATTAATTCACATAAATGTACCTCCAATGAGCTAGGGTTCTAAAAGTCCAGTAATGATCAACTCTATGTCCTACCAAGGGTAAAAACTGCATTCCAAGACTAACTATTGTCTCATATTTCTAACCAAATCAACTACTCAAGAGTTACCTATTTTTCACTCAATAACCATTCTTGTGTAACATAAGAAATATATTTTATATTTTTATAAAACTAACTCCTATCACACTAGTACTCAAAATCACACACCATCCTAGTGTCTAGCTCATGAAATATATAATTAGATATATTTCAGAGTCTTATAAGGAAAAAACTAGCTATCTACACTAATATTGATCAAATGATTTTTGACATGGTATATTGTTCTATTGTGAGACATTTGAAAACTATTCAATGGAAATTTGAAGGGGATGTTGTGTCATGGAGTGGTAGAGGTGCCAAATTTTTATTTGTGAAGATGATTTTAATTTAATATATAACCCTTGAATTTTCAATAATGTAAATATTTTATTCATTTAAAAATGAAAAAATCACATATATGGATGAGAATTTAATTTTACATTAATACTCAACTCAACCACTCATTTTTATGAAAACATTAGTTTTTTATTGGTTTTTTTTCCTTTTTTAATATTTAAACATATCTACTTTTACCCAGGTAATAAATTTTGATGCATAGATATTTCTTTTCATGGAATAATCTATGATTATACATTTCAACTACTTTGAAAAATATTATTTTTTATTTATAAATCTATTTCTCAAATAATATTTCTAAATGTCTTAAAAGTAAATTATAAATGAAAAAAATAATCATGTAAAACCATATTTTTAGGGAAATAATGATTTTTGGAGGTAATTTTATATGTGATATAATATTTTTGTTTTTAATACTTAAAAGAAAAAATTTGATTTATAAAAAGTATAAGAAATTATATGATTCACAAAAGGCAATCCAAAACTGAATATCAACAAAATAATAGATGATTGAATGAAAAGACTAAAAATAGTTATTATGTAAAAATAATTTTAATTTAGTTATAATAATGTTTGAAAAATTATTTATAAGCTCATATAGTATATTAAAATGCAAATATTTTTTTCCAGGAATAAATAATTTATTATGTTAATGTTTTTATAAACATATAGGATGTGATGATAAATCCATTAAATGTATAATTTTTTCTATAATTTTATTTAATGACTAAAAAACATTATTTAATATAAAAAAATAATAATTAAAACTAAATAATTTTTTTGTCTGGTCATTGGAAAATAATAATTTTTAAATCAAATTTATATCCAAAACCTTTTAAATATATTTATTAAATTAAATAAATAATATACATAAAACATATTATATTGAAATAATTATTTCTCAATATTAAATAATATTAATTATTTATCTTCTAAACATAATATATTTTAATGTTTTAATATTTAATGTTTTAATACAGAATTATAAAAAATTTTATTCTATTATATTATTGGTTTTTATGTTGGGTGTGGTGTCTAATATATGTTATTGAAAATGAAATAATTTTTTTAGGTCTATAATTTGAGGTAATTAAACTTAATCATGAGAAGTCTTATATAAGATAAGCATTAATATCATTTGAGTTTCAATCTTACAAAATATATTTCTATAACATGGGGTTATAGGTAGTTGATATTAAATTTAGATATGAAAATTGATTATAAAAATATACTCAATGATATGAGATAAATGAAAAAGGGAAATGTAGATCTAAACATTTGAAATAGAGAAAGAGTTGATGAATTGTATGATTCAACCTATGAACTATTTGTACCATGTGAATTATTTCTAGAATTATAAAATTATTGTTATGATTTCACCATAAATAAAATTATTTTTTCATTGTGATTTAGGATAAGAAGGGATTATCATTCATTATTAGGAAAATTAGATTTTTTATATATGAACAAAATATTTTATTGAATTATGAACATGGTAAATCATTTATAAATTCTTAATATAGAAACAAATTTCTATAATATTTAGAATAAAAAATCTAAAAGATTATTAAATTATAGTATACTATTATCATAGTCAACTTAAAAATATAAACGATAAATAAATCCAAAAAAATGTAATGGAGTATTATAGTTCTTGAATTATAAATCATTTTATAACAAAAAATATTATTTAAAAAGTCTTGAACGAAAGTCATTTTATTATAACAAGGGAATGTGATTTTTGAATATTAGTTCTCGTATATAGTGATTTTTGTAGATAATTTATTATAGAAGTAATTGTTGGGTTTAGCTACATCATGATATTTACAAATGCATTAAGTCAGAATGGTTATTAGTTTCTAATTAAATACAATTAAATATCATATGGAAGTCTCAGTGTATTATAATTTACTATGAAATAATGTTATTAGTGTTATTATGATTTTATAATAAAATTAAATGATGTGAAATTATAACATAAATTCAATAATCATATAAGGGATTGTGGAATTATTCTAAAACATACTCCTCATAGATCACCAATGTATAATTGTATTTTAATTAAGTGTAATAATAAATTTTTGCAATTGTTTCAATTAATATAAATTTATTGTGTCCTATATATTTCAACCATGGGGTTTTCTCTAGAAAATGATGAATGTCTAAATTAATATTTTACTTTTATACTATACATAAACACACAATATGATATATGTTATGATAAATATCTCATTTTTATAAGTGTTTTAGTATATGAATCACTCGTATAATTGTTGTGTTCTAATAAGAATTCCACAGGGTTTGATTATTGTTTTTTCAGTCAGGAAAATGATGAAAATAGATATTATGTCGATAATTGTACTGAAAACAATGTGTTTGTGGAAATAGATATTTCTATCCATTAAAGGTAGAAAAATATTTTGAGGACTCAGTAGATTTATTGTAGAACATAGAGAAGTAAAAAACCACTAAATATTATGTGTTCCTAATATGGATGTAGTGTTTATAACACACTGAATTGTGAATTACGAAATTTCATACATTAGAGATCGTGGTTGTTAGTCAGGTAATATTTGTAGGTATCCCATGTAATGTTGATTTATAATGGAATGTGAGGATATGATAGTTTTCACACTTGATAACTCTTCATTTTTCTAGGAATCCTTTGAGATTTATGATTCTGAGAAATAGTTTAGAACAATGAATTTAAAATTGAATACATATACACTAATAATGTTTGGAGCATGGTGGATGAATCTTAAGGACAGCATGTCAATCAAGGTGTTTGACTCAAGGCAGATCAATGCACGAGTTTATTCACATGTGGTTGATCCATTTCATTGGGTTGACATTTTTTTAATTTATCATTAATGATGTGGTTTTTAAAAATTGATCTCTTTCTTTTGAATTTTTATATTAGGGTGTCTTGGTTTATATCTTATGGATTTGAGGATTCCAAATACCTATAAATTGGCTTCTAAAAACAATAAAAAATGGATGGGGTGGTATTAAAATGATTTATGTGGGGTTTACATAATAACACTAACAAGATTGGTAGATATGCTACATATAAATCATTATTGGTGGAAATGGGTTATCGAAAACTTATACAGTATTGAATATATATTAGCCATTTGACATGTATCAATGATTATTTGCATCCATATACTACTTCATATATTATATTTCATCACCTATGAGATATATTAAATAGATATAAAATGTGTATTCCAAATTATGAATTTAGTTGGGGATGTGTTTATGATTCATCATCTTGGTTGTTAACATCAAAACAAATCTATTAAACATTAGATGATACAATGGACCATTTTTGGGTAAAATCAATATTCTTACTGTAGTAATTTAAATTATGATGATAAAAGAAATGATTTTTATTTTATAGAAATTTAAAATGATCATTATAAATATATATATATATATAATATATATTAGTGGAATTATTGTTTTTTAATTCTTATTTTGTGTTACATGATATTTGTAGATAATATTTTTCAGTCATTACATTCTGAAATTTTCTATTTTTGAAAATTATTATTGATTAAGGAAATGGTAAAGGTGAACTATATACTATGTATATGTATTTATAGAGATTTAAAAGTATTAACAGTATCATTTATAAAACCCTTATCTTGGAAAATTATTATTGCTGTTATCCATTCAAAACACCAAAAAGGTATCATTTCCAAAATTATACTATAAAAATATTAGGAAGATAAAATATCATTCTATGGAGTTCTAAAGTAATTAATGAATTACATATGTACCGAAGATATGATCAATCATGTATTCAAATATTTTTACTTGAATCAATTTCCATCATGCATTAATCCTGATAAGTAAATACAAATCCAATCATGGTGAGGGTGTCTTAACTGATGTATATAGATTCCATTTGTATCAATGAGTTGAAAAATATATAAATTTGGTATTTAACAAAGATTATGATACCAATTTAATGTTCTATACTAATAACAATATCCAATATAAAAAATAAGACAAGAGACCTCAATCATTTTTCTAGTTTCTTCTATATGGTGATGTTATCTGTTTTAATATTTTCAAACAACCAATCGTAGTGGACTCGCAAATTGTAGAAACATAAATCTCTACATCATATCATGTTAGGGGGAATCCCTATATCAATAATTTCATTTCTAAATTTGTGTTTTTTCCATTAAATAAGGGATCGATCAATATTTATTATGAATACAATGGATCCACATCATATGCCAAGGAGTAGAGGTCTTGTAAAAGGTCCAAACATGTTATCTGAATGAATTATAAAATTCAATAGATAATTTATAATGATTTTGAGATCTATTACTTTGATACAATGGATAATTTTTTAGTACAAAAAATACAAATATTACTAAAATAAATTAATAAGGGTCTTGTATAATCTATTACTAAAAGGTTCATGTGAGACAAGATAAAATAGTTATAAAATTTTCTATTCTTATATGATAATATAAATTGAATGTTATCCTTTATTCATTAATGAAACTATTTCTATAAAAATAACAAAATAATTAAAATTACGCATTAACTTATTTCATTTAGGTTTTTTAATAAATGAAAATCATATAGTATTATGGGTTTTGATTATATTTTCTGAATAATTTTTGAATAATCTTTTGATAAGAAAACTAATTTGAGATATGAATAATATATATATATGATGTGATAAGATAATAATTATTATTATGATTTACTAACCAAATAATACCATGTGAAATTTCATATGCTCATATAATACATAAGAGTTTCAGCTTATTATGAATCTATGTTAAATAAGGTCGCTAATCATGCTTTCCACTAGAGGATAACCCTGTATTTATTTTTTAACCTAAATAAATATACATTATTCAGAATACTATGAGGAAAGATTAATTTAATTTATGAAATCAATAAAATATGAAAAATATTATTCCTCAATCATGGTCATAATATTTATTCAATTAATTAAATAAAAATATAATTTAATCAATATCAATAGAATCACTTCTGTGTGATCACATTGGATTATTTATAATTGGAATTTGGTGGACTAGAATAATATATCCTATTAATTTATAGAAAAAAATCATGTAACTAGTGAGTGAACATAATTTCATAATAATGACCTCAATATTAAAATTATAACTGTATAATGTTGTCCCTCTATCACAATTTCTCACCAATAAAGTTTCACATATATTTCCCCATCAAAAATTATTGATATATCGTTCATTGGATATCTAGAAGAAATATGTTATTACATCAAGGATATGTAAATTAGGGTGATGGATCTATTCCAATAAAAGGGTCCAGAAATCCGTATCCAAAAGGATAGGAGGGGTGATGTTCTCCTCAACATATCCATTTATGACTGGACAATCACGATTCATCTAACGTACCCAACAATACTGTGGTAATATGGAATCATAGTATCATCAAAAAATAATTTTTTTGAGTCATGAGAGGCATTAATGATAATAATAAAGTCTAAGGACCATTAAATACAATCATATAATGGAATATTCGATGACAGAAAATAATGATAAATTTTTACTAGCAGGTATAATCCCCTAATCTCTGATATTAGAGATTACCAATTGATTACTTCCTAGGAATAATCCCAATTTGGTTACGATTACTTGTACAATATGGTATAAATTTTATGTTTTCCATCATAGTACGTCATCCATTCACAAAATAATGTCAATAATATTTTTATAGGAATTCATCATTGTCATTATAGAGGGAAACTTATATGATCTTTTGAATGAGAAAAAATAGTCTATAACATTATTACATTTTATCCATGCAAAAAATTGTATAATATGTAATAATGTGATTAATTATTATTAAATAAATCGAATATACATGTATTCAAAGTAAAAATATGCTGGTTCTATGAACCTAACATATACAAATTACTACTAGGACATGAGCCAACTAGCTATGGTTTTTAGTCTGCTAGACCTCATATGTTAATCATGTTTTTGCTGTGTCAAGGATTTATCAAATGGGTCTTCTGATTTGTCTTACATGGAGACACTTCTCCCTCCAACCACACCAATCGGATAAGAATAATTCAATATATTATACTAACATTGTATATACTTATTCTACAGATATAACCTTGTGTCTTTTTTACGATCCACTGCTACAAACATATCACAATAGAGTATGATATGATATTCACCACTAGTTACCCCGATAAGCTCTAGGAAAATGTTTTTAACACATTATTCTTCATTATATTCTTCATAATAAAGAATTTACCTAGAATATACTATATAATATGTGACCACAACCTTCTTTTAGATCTTCTAACTGACAACACCTATATTCAAAGTCAATATGCATCCAGATTATGAATTAATGTCATCTTGATCAATATGAAAACTATAATATGTAGATTCATTGATATCTAGTTACGAAACTACCCCCTGAATAAGGAATATATCATTAGTACTCCTCACAAACATAAATATTTTCATGAATTCTATCAAATGGAAGTCACCTAGATCAGCATAATATCTTCCTTTCACTCGGAATTTTTAGGTAGTATGTAGCCTACTTCATAACATGTATTACATTATTAAACCAATCACTATTGAATGTAAAATAATTTAAATTCTATTTATTTCCATGTGTGTAAAATGAAAAATTTATTTGATGATGATTTCAACATAACATTAGAGAAAATATGGTTATGTATTTTTATAAAATAAATATCATTAATATATTATCAATATATGTACATTTATATAGGATGAGAAATATCCTAGAACTATCATGTTAAAACATAATCATAAGAGTATATTCCATCTCACACATGTATTTCAAAGAGAATCATTAATTAATCCATTCATTAGGAGACTGTAATGAATGAATTTCATTTTCAATTAGATGTATTTCATGAAAATATATTATCTAATAGAGGATTGCATTCCCAATAAAAATTTTTGATACCCAAGGCTCACACTCAATCTCTATGAAACTAAATCATGTTACATCTTTATAGAATTGAATTTTCTAGGGAATAGATGCTTAAATTAATAAATATATTTATTTTTTCAATATATATTTCTTATTGGAATATATTTGAGTCACAAACCCTTCAGGATATATCCTATATATGTATTCAAGAAGAATTCCATTATGGAAGGCTATTTTAAACCCCTATGTAGTACTAATTTCTCTAGAGTAGTTTCATATTCCAAAAGGAATTCTATAATCTATTCTGTTACGATTAATTTTAAACCCTAAAGTATTAATTCAGCTAATTATATCTCTCAATTAGTTGATTTTATTATTTTTTATTCTTATTAAGAAATAGAGAATATATTTCAGCTATAATGTTTTTTTTGAGTTTTGATGTTGTTAATATCCTTTATTTCTATGTTATATCTAATAAAGGTACACATTGTTTTTCTATGTGAATGTGTGTTACCAAAAGTGACCTTAAAAAATTAATTTCAACACCCCACATATTGATTTGAAAACAAATATTTCATTAAATTACATAATCAATATGCTCTAAAGTCTTCCACTTGAGTTGGCACTGTTGTACATCTCGAACCTCTCGTTGTTTGATTTTCATGATCACAATCACTTTCTTTTTTATCTAACATTGTGTTTTAAGTGTTTGTGTTGATAGGCATTTGATTGCCAAGAAGTTGACCAAGGAAGAGGCAGAAATGGACTGAAATTCAGTCCACCGGCCGACCGGTGGCTTCACCACCGGCCAGCCGGTGGCACCCAGAGTCAAGGGGTAGCTACTGCCTCCCCACCGGTCGACCGGTGGCTCTGCCACCGGTCGACCTGTGGCACCCAGCACAAATAGTGAGACCTACTGTCTTTCCACCGGCCAGCCGGTGGCTCCTCACCGGTCGACCGGTGGAGCCTGGATCAAGACTCTTCTTCTCTATCAAGGCACCGGCCAGCCGGTGGAGATGTACCGGTCAGCCGGTGGACCCTGGACAAGAATCCTATGCCATTTTGCACACACCGGCCAGCCGGTGGGACTGTACCGGCCAGCCGGTGGAGCCAGTCAAACTAGCCGTTACAGTTTGACCAGGCTGGCCCACTTGGCTCCCAACGGCTCTTTAAGCCTCTCCAACGGCTCCGAAGCCTCCCCAAGGGTTCCATGCCTATAAATAAAGGCCAAGGAAGCCCCGGACACCTACCGGAACATATACGAAGCCAACGGACATATTTTGGATCATTTGGCGTACCTCCGGCGGACTTCCTCAAAGGAACCCACCTAGCTCCAACAACTTCCACACCCAAGGAGCTCCTCCAAAGAAGCTTGGAAGCGGCCTACAACATCTCCAATCAATCAAAGGTGCCCAAGACTTCTCCAATTACGGTTTTTAGTGTTTTATTCATTTTGAGCTTTAAAATTGGGTTTGTGCCTACAAACCCCAAACTCTTTTCTCATCTCCCTTTCTTTGGGTTCTCACACCACCATTAAGGTGTGAAGAGGTTTCTTCAAGCCTTTCCTTTTAAAAGGCTTGTGTTTCGGTGAGCTAGCCTTCACCCGTTAAAAAGGCTAGTGGGTTCTTGCTATTCCATCAAAAGCAAGTGGGTTCTTGCTAAACCACAAAAAGCAAGCTGTAATAGGTCCTAGTGCTACCTCAAAGCCTAGTGGGTTTCTTGCTAAAACCATTGAAAAGCAAGCGGTAGGAATCTCTCAACGGTTGAGTTGGGAGCGGAGACGTAGGCCGGGTTTTGGCCGAACTCCGTTATCAATTTTGTGTGTCTTGCCTCTTTATTTCCGCTGCATTCCTTACTTTGATTTTTAATTTGTTAATCAATTTTTTAAAAGGCAATTCACCCCCCCTCTTGCCATCTTCCTTGCTTCTTCCGACCTAACAATTGGTATCAGAGGAAAATTTGTGTAATACCCTAACCGGTTACAAATTTTAAGATCCATTAAGATGGCATCAACCTCTTTCGCCCCCGAGGGCTACTCTTTGGGTCGGGCTCCATTTTTTGATGGGTCCGACTATAATTATTGGAAAACCCGCATGACTACTTTCCTTAGAAGCATAGGATATCCCATTTATAAAATAGTCATGCAAGGTTACACTCTCTCTTCCCCCGACGAATCCAAATGGACCCAAGACGACATTAGAAATTTCGAGCTTGATGGCAAAGCCATGAATGCTCTCCATTGCGGCCTTGACCGAAACGAGTTCAATCGAGTTTCCACATGCACCTCCGCACATGAAATCTGGAAACTTTTGGAGGTTACCCATGAGGGGACCAACATAGTCAAGGACACTCGATTGGACATGTATCGTCAAGATTTTGAGTCATTTTCTATGCATCCAAATGAATCTATTTCTGAAATGTTTACTAGATTTACTGACGTGTGCAATGGGAGAAAGTCCCTTGGTGATGATGTTTCAGCTGAGACGATGGTCAAGAAGATCTTATGGGTCCTTCCGAGCTCATGGGCACCTAAAGTGACGGCGATCCAAGAAGCTAAGGACGTCAAAAATATGCCGGTAGAGGAGCTCATTGGATCTCTAATGACGTACGAGATCACCATGAGGAGGCAAGCACAAAAGGAGGGCACACCAATCAAGACACCAAAGAACATTGCCCTCAAGGTACAAAAGGAAGTAAGCTCCTCCTCATCTTCTTCCTCATCTCCTTCCTCATCGTCCTCATCATCAAGCGGCGACTTGGAAATGGAGAATCTCGCCCGCCAAATGCACAAGTTTATGAAGAAGCACAAGAAGAAGAAATCCCGCAAGCATCGAAAGCAAGAACCCACCGCAAGACCCGAGCCCAAGGTAAAATGCTACGGGTGCGGCGAAAAGGGCCATTACAAGCCCGATTGCCCACTCAACAAAAAACGGGCCACGCAAAAGGAAAAAGGAAAGAAAAAGGTCCTCAAGGCGACATGGAGTGACACCTCCTCATCCTCCTCCTCCTCCTCCTCAAGCGACAACGGTAACAAATGCCTAATGGCATTCCATGAGGTAACTTCTTCCGATTCCTCTTCCTCATGTTCTTCAAATTCAAATTCTATAAATCATTTATCCTATGAAGATCTCCAATACGCTAGAGATCAACTAGAAAAAGGTTTTCATACTTTATCGTCAAAATTTGTTGCTTTAAAAAAGTCTTTCAAAAAACTCTCCTCCGAAAAAGACCAACTTCTCAAAGAGAAGGAGGAACTCTCCCTCAAAATCCAAAATTTTCCAAATGTTGATTCTATGGAATCAACCATAAAAGATCTAAGAGAGACCCTAGCCAAGTTCACCCAAGGTGAACAAAATTTGTCCAATCTCCTTGGTTCTCAACGTGTTTCTAGAACCACACATGGACTTGGCTACACCAACCAAGCTTCCTCCTCCCATGCTCCAACTATTTTTGTAAGGGGGAGCTCCGAATTTAAATTTTGTAATTATTGCAAAAAACCCGGGCACCTCATTTATGAGTGTGATTGCAAAAATGCCCGGTACGGCCAACCCAAGTCTTTTTTCTTTTCCGATGAATTCTATAGGAGAATACCTGCTATGAGACAAGTTTGGATTGAAAAATCCCTTCTTGCGAGTCTCTCCGGGCCAAAAATAGTTTCCTTTCCCCGGTGATTTATTGTTTTTATTTAGGGGGAGTTAGGATTAATTAAGGTTTTCATTTTCAAATTTTATTCAAACTTTCAATTTCAACTCTTGGTTTCAAATTTCAAAATTCAATTGGTTTTTGATTCAAAACTTTCAATTCAAACTGTTATTCAATTTTTGATTCAAATCTTTCAATTTCCAAAATTTCAATTGATTTTCAAATCCCATATCTTGTTTTTTAAAACTTCCCTCAATCAAGTTTTATGCCCCACTCTATTTTGATAATCACAAAGGGGGAGAATTTCTTGATTGATTGGGGGAGAAACTTTTTTGATCATGCTTTGCTTTACATTTCATTTTATTTAAGCATTCCTTTCAATTCATGTTTTTACTTTAATTGTTTAAGTGATTGTGATCATCAAAATAGGGGGAGATTGTTGTACATCTCGAACCTCTCGTTGTTTGATTTTCATGATCACAATCACTTTCTTTTTTATCTAACATTGTGTTTTAAGTGTTTGTGTTGATAGGCATTTGATTGCCAAGAAGTTGACCAAGGAAGAGGCAGAAATGGACTGAAATTCAGTCCACCGGCCGACCGGTGGCTTCACCACCGGCCAGCCGGTGGCACCCAGAGTCAAGGGGTAGCTACTGCCTCCCCACCGGTCGACCGGTGGCTCTGCCACCGGTCGACCTGTGGCACCCAGCACAAATAGTGAGACCTACTGTCTTTCCACCGGCCAGCCGGTGGCTCCTCACCGGTCGACCGGTGGAGCCTGGATCAAGACTCTTCTTCTCTATCAAGGCACCGGCCAGCCGGTGGAGATGTACCGGTCAGCCGGTGGACCCTGGACAAGAATCCTATGCCATTTTGCACACACCGGCCAGCCGGTGGGACTGTACCGGCCAGCCGGTGGAGCCAGTCAAACTAGCCGTTACAGTTTGACCAGGCTGGCCCACTTGGCTCCCAACGGCTCTTTAAGCCTCTCCAACGGCTCCGAAGCCTCCCCAAGGGTTCCATGCCTATAAATAAAGGCCAAGGAAGCCCCGGACACCTACCGGAACATATACGAAGCCAACGGACATATTTTGGATCATTTGGCGTACCTCCGGCGGACTTCCTCAAAGGAACCCACCTAGCTCCAACAACTTCCACACCCAAGGAGCTCCTCCAAAGAAGCTTGGAAGCGGCCTTCAACATCTCCAATCAATCAAAGGCGCCCAAGACTTCTCCAATTACGGTTTTTAGTGTTTTATTCATTTTGAGCTTTAAAATTGGGTTTGTGCCTACAAACCCCAAACTCTTTTCTCATCTCCCTTTCTTTGGGTTCTCACACCACCATTAAGGTGTGAAGAGGTTTCTTCAAGCCTTTCCTTTTAAAAGGCTTGTGTTTCGGTGAGCTAGCCTTCACCCGTTAAAAAGGCTAGTGGGTTCTTGCTATTCCATCAAAAGCAAGTGGGTTCTTGCTAAACCACAAAAAGCAAGCTGTAATAGGTCCTAGTGCTACCTCAAAGCCTAGTGGGTTTCTTGCTAAAACCATTGAAAAGCAAGCGGTAGGAATCTCTCAACGGTTGAGTTGGGAGCGGAGACGTAGGCCGGGTTTTGGCCGAACTCCGTTATCAATTTTGTGTGTCTTGCCTCTTTATTTCCGCTGCATTCCTTACTTTGATTTTTAATTTGTTAATCAATTTTTTAAAAGGCAATTCACCCCCCCTCTTGCCATCTTCCTTGCTTCTTCCGACCTAACAGGCACATGGGTTTATATTTTACCTATTATTTATAACGCTTGTCCCTAAAAGGATACCGGAATACCCCCTTGAATCTTTATTGATATCACTATATTAAACATGGTTTCGTTCATACAATACCATACACTATTCCAATGGGGTGTATAAAAATGATTGAGTTGATAAAATATCTTTAACTTTTATAAAAACTTGATTATACATTGATTAATATATTCTACACCACAGTCTATGTGGAATTTATATATTCACCTTAACAAGATGGTTCTCAACATAATTCCTGTATTCCATTATTTTTTTTCAAAATCATCTATCTTATACCTCTTTTTGAAGACATATTCAACTCTAAAAGAATTATCAGTAACTATTAGGAATTATGATTTACCAACCCCCTGCATCAACATGATATGGTACACCCACATTAGTATGGACTAATTCTATATGGTCATTATCACATTCATAATTCCCCCTAAATAATTATTTTTTATGTTTACCCAGTAAACAATTGTGAAATAAACCATGTGGACGTAGCTCAAATGAATCTAAATATAAATCATTATGAAGTTCATTTAATCACTTTTTATTTAAATGAATAAGGTATTGATGACAATTATGGGAGTGGTATGAGTCTTGTCGGTTTATTTATTTATATTATTATATTACTTGGGTTGATAAGTATTAGACATAAGGATAGTTATTTAACTTTAATCACTAGAAAATTGAAATCTTTATAATGTAAGAAACATTCATTCATAAATTTGAATGTAAAACAAACTTTTAATAGTCCAGATACTAATATAATGTACTTGAATATTTAAGGAACATAATAACAACTATTTGAAATGACATTCATCTCAGTTGGCAATGTGAGGTCGTAGTTAATAATATATACATGAACTTGTTTAAAATTTTTAGCTTCATGTAGATCTATCTCAACTTGGTGAATCTGTTTGAAGTCATTTTTTCATTTATATGAAAACATATGTGAGCACTTTAATCTCTACTGATTTATGGAATCTTATAAAATGATAAATTGAACATGATAACAAATTCACACAAGACTTACCCTTTCATCTTTTGTTTGGTATATGTTATCTTCCATTAACCTTTCCTTCCATATTGGAAATAATCAATATCATATTTGGTTTATTTATCCTTGATATTCTCTATCATGTAACGGAATGATAAAGAATTGTTCTTAATGAACTTCACTTACCCATTTCATATGTACACCATAAGGATGTATAGATATTCATGATTCATATCCTAATCTTCATGGATATGTAGTGTATGAAATTCTACTATAAACATCTCAATTTTTTTATATAAAAATTTAAAAATATTATGGAGTATATTCTATAGATGGATAATAGAAAGTGATCATTGACCAGTTCATTGTAAATGTTACACCCTAAAACCTCTAAGTGCTCAATGTAAATAATTATTTTGATATGTGAGTTCTAAATGGAGAACCCTATCTAAGAATTATCTAAAAGAGATCCTCTAATTTATAAAATTGTATCTATCTACCACAATCATAGTAAAGACCTAATATGTACTCAATTATTCTATATGAGTCCATTTTTTCTTACGACATCATGAGATGACATGAAATAGATTAAATAATTAGTCGTAGACCATTAATATAATTTTTTTTTGAGATTAGAAGTTTGGCATCACTTACCAATTTAGCAGGTGGATCAGGCACTGAGGAAACTAGCATTGAAGACTTCTATTCTTGAAATAGAATTACAAGAAGACATTGAAGCCACACTTGGAAGTTACTACTAGTGAGGACATTGAAATTTTCCAATTTTGATCATATGAAAAACATATATTTATATTTCTCCTTTTTCTACAATTAAATGAGAATATAATTATAAAATATCTTAATTAATATGTGTGTTGGAAATAATAAATTAGTTTATTTTATAATTGTTTATTAAATCTCCCATAATTTTATGAAGTATCAATGTCACATGAACATAGAATATCTAGATACTATGACATTTTAGTGTAAATGATCAATATTCCCCTTTTAAAAGCCCAATTTAGGGTTGTCCTTGTAGATTGATGGAATTTAGGTAGGAATATTTTTGGGATGACTCGATTTCTACCCAGTTATCTCTTTTTCTATATTCTCGACACACTCTAGGGTTTCTTATGGAATTGCCTTACAGCTCTGTTATGCCATTTTAAATCAATAATCATTCTATAAATTCCTTCCCCATTGTTATCCTTATGACTTTGTTTGTTTCTCCTATATGATTTCTCCCCATATCCCCGATTCCAACACCATTATAGGTTCCCTCACATATCGTTTGTACTGCTATTTTTCTGGTGTTTTGATGACATCAAATGTCACCTATCTAATTATAACGCTAAATCTATCACGTTTATCCCCTATTTAGGTTTATAAAATGGTTGTTATGTGTTTTAATATTTTTTTATAGATATTGGTATCATCTATCATTTTTTATCATTTCATCTATAAGTGGTTTTTTAGGCCTCACATGATGTCTTCACAACTCTTATTATCTAACTCATCATTTTGAAACACAATACTATATTTTTATGTTGGTGATACAATGAATTTTAGTTGTATATAATGTTGTTTTTTATGGTTCTTTAATATTGTTGGGAAATAACCATCAAGGTTTCCTCTAGGTATGTTTTGAGTGTCATTATGTTTGTTGAAATATCCATATGATCACAAATATTTATGGTTTGTGTTTGTCAAAGCATGTTCTTAAGGTGGTAAAATTTCCTAGTGTTTTCCAAATAATTGATCCTCAGAAATTTTGCTTTTTTTTTGGAAAAGGAAGGATTTTTTTCATATGAGTAAATGAGATGTGTAATGTCAAAGTAAATCAACAAATTAAGTGACCTATAGGTCCATAAACTATGAATGGGTCCCATAAAAGAGAAGTAAGTGAAGGAAGTGGAAGGCAATGATCCTTCCAACCAACAATATCCCAATAAAGAGGCATAAGGAGTGACCCTTAGGAATGAAGTGAACAGACCCTAAACCATTTAATGGCAGTGAGCCTAGGAATATAAGAGCTAGTATGAACATTTCAATTTTGATGTGGGCTTTTGTGGATTAGGTACATTGGCACTTCACTGTTGTATGGTCATTAGACATATACCATTATGGGTATACTAAGAAAAAGTTTTGTCTAATTTCCATGATTTGATTTATATTCATATATTTCTATTGGAGAAAGATATATGTGAGTTTTATTTACAATGAAATAAGATCTGAAGGGGCATTAGTTTTAATCTTTCAAACTAGGATTTACCCCCTGTCATTAGTTATTTGACCAAGTGGACCTAAATATTGGTATCAGAGTGAAGGGTGAAAAGTCATTTGTTCTTTCTCACCATAATAAATAGAGGTGTTAAATCATAATTTTTTTATTTACGTCAACCGAAATAATGATAAAATATGGATTTTTTAGATATCAACAATGGTTCTTTACTAAAAGATGAAATAATATAATTGGATGCTAATTCTAAATGTATCATTGATTTAGGGGAATCCATATAAATGTAAATTTATACAAATATGATTCCATGTAAAAAATCTCCTGTTATATGGGAAAAGATGTTGAATATTTATGAAGGAGATTCAATGGTCAAAGAGGAAAGGATGCATGTATTATGGAACAATAATAAATATTTGATAATGAACCAAAATGATTCTTTGGATTCAGTCTTTTATTTGGGAAATGTGTTATTGGATAACTACATGTTCTTGGAGAATTAATTGAAGATGAAAAGATAAATTATGATAATGAAGAATTAGAATAAGTTAATTACAAAAAAATGTGTCATTCAAGGCCATGATGAAGCTCTATATTGAAGATAGTTGGGAGGAAGATGATTTGGATAGTGTCATGTAATTTATCTTTTCAAATATGTGATGATTAAGTGTAAAGTTCAAATGTATACATCCATTTGAAAGATTCGAAACATTAATGATTGGGAATTTTGTAATAAATTTTTGAAAGAATTTTGAAAATGTTAAAGAATACAATTAATAAATTCTCCAAAAGTAGTATTCATCAAACGTTAAAGGTGGGATAAGGTCTAAGAGAATGTTCTTAATAATGAAAATGATGTAAAAATAAGATGAATGCGTTGAAGATTATGTGGTAGAAGAGTTGGGGGAATTAATGGATCATGAGGAAGATAATTTGGTGGTGGTTGTCAGAAATTATATATTCAAATAAGAAATTGAAAATGATGAAAGATAATTTGATGGAATATTTTACCATCAACCTAAATTAGATTCTTCTCCTAAAAAAATAAATTTTTGGAGAGAAAAAAAAGAATGATAACAAAGAGGTTCATGATTCCAAGCTCTATATATAGTAGTAGAAAGTGGAGAATCCTATACAGAATGAATAAATTGAAGAACAGAATTCTTCAATACCATAAATCTAAAAAAGGTTGTTGTGTACAAAATCCAAATAGTATAATAAAAAATTGAGATTGATAGTTTGAATGAAACAATAAAATATCAAATAAAACATATCTAAGCACATGAAGAAGAAGTCGTGAGTCGAAGATGAAGTCCTAATGATCAAGAAAAAGTGTTTACTGCATGTATGTTATTTGGATAGAAGACTATACATAAAACAATGATGATAAATGTTGAGCAAAGTGGTCTAGAAAAATACATGTAACAGTAAAAAGAAAATGGCAAGGATGGAATGGGGATTCATGGAAAATTGAGTGTAGTAATGGTTCATATCAGAACACAAGAACCCACTCCAATAATTAATATTGATTTGGTTATAGATAAGAATCTGAAGATTCATATAACCCAACATATAAAAAATGGTGTATCATTTCCATGAAATAATTTACCCCTCATAACAATATATTATTAGGGAAATATGAGGTGTGCATAAAATATTTTTTAAATAGAAAAGAGATACAAAAGAAAACTAATCTAATAAATACAGTAATACATAGTTTATTTATTTAGGTCATAATTTTTTGGTAATAATTTCTTGTGTGGAGGATTCAGATACATGGAAAGATATTTCTCATCAATAATATATTGTAATGTGTCTAAGAAAAATTAGGTTGGTTATAAGAAGTAGAAAAATGTATGATTAAATCAGCTGAAAATGAAAAATTGATTTCTAGCTCTACAAGATAATATTGGTCTCTTATATTCCAAGGAATGTCAAGCATATCAATCCATATGTTTTATGAATTCAAAAAAATTGATCAAATAGAAAACATTTTAGCTATCATTGATTTCAAAAATGGCATTCAAGGAATTAGATCACACAAGGAAATGTTTCATGGATAGTGTATGCACCTCCAATATGACATGGAACACATATCTAGTGAAAATAATCTGATGTGATAAATAAGGTATCATAAGGATTGGTAATGATATGTGGTTGAAAATTATTGGCTCTGGGGAAGCAATGTTTGTGGGGAAAGACATGAGATGTAAAAATTTCTTAGTGGCTGATGGTCTTATTCACAACTTGTTATGTGTATGTCAATTGTGTTACTCAAGACATTCCATAATATTTTCGACAAAATTGTCTGTGATCATTAAAAAATATGGTGTTATTGTATTATATTGAATGCGTAAAAATTAAAAATATCTACATCTTGAGTGGAGAAAAATATATGTGCTTATTATATATGGAAGAAGAAAATATGTTGTGGCATAAACGTCTTGATCATGTGATCCAAACATCCTTGTAGTATTTGGGGAAATTTTATGCTTCTCGAGATCTCTATAGATTATCTTGTGGTCATACACATATGTGTGATGCCTTCTAAAAAAGAAATATTGTTCTAAAAACATAAATAGGGAAAGTGGGAATGTCAACAAGGTTTCTTGATATAGTTCATTTTGATGTGTGTGGACCAATTTCTTAAAAAACTTGTGATATGAGGAGATATTGTGTCCTCTTCATTGATTATTATATCATAATGGAATGGGTATCGGTCATTACCAACAAGTCATAGGTGTTTAGTAGCATTAAAAGATATTGATGGGAAATTGAAAATATGTCATCTTAGAAAATCTAGAATATACCAATAGAAAATTGAACAATGTTCAAAAATATGAAACTAGAGGATTATCTTGCGAAGCATGGGATAAGTCATCATGTTTCTGTGGTGAGAACTCCATAGTAGAATGGTGTAGTTGAGAGAAAAATTTGAATTTTCAACAACATTTCTAGAACAATGCTCATTGTTCTAGACCTTCCAGATATATTTTTGGAAAGAAACAGTGATGACGGTAGTATATACATCAAATAGAATGATATAATATCTGAAAAAAGAAAAGAATCCATATGAACTATGGTATGGAATGAATCTGATATTTAATTAATTTTGAATCTTTTTAATCAAGTGTTTCATTATCAACAAGTATTAACACTAGATGTTTTAATCATGGGGAGATGAATGGATATTTCTTAGAGTCTCATAGTAAAATAAAATAAAATAAATTATTCAACTAGAGGATATGAAATATATTTATAGACATGATGTGACCATAAAAGAAAATGAGTAGAGTCTTCCACAAATACCTGATTCATATCTAATGGATAGTGATGAATAAATAAGAAGATCAGGGGATATTCAAGTTCTAAAGTCCGATTCTAAAAAAGTCTCAAATGTTTATAAGGATGAGGATAAATTAGTATCCACATAGTGACTAATTAGAATAAATTAAACTAACAGAAAAAACATAATTGATTATTAGACAATTCCAGTGCATACAGGGAGGATGAAAACTCAAAAACAAGTAGAACACCTATCACATGAAGAGACTAAATGTTTATGTGAATTATATTGTGATGAGAATTGGGATTAGGATATTAATTAACAACATGACCAAATTAGAAAAAATCAGACATTGGAGATTTTTTCAAGACTAAATGGAAATAATGTCATCAGAACATAATGGATATTTCATAAATAAGATAATGAAGATGTTGTGGTGATTTGAAACAAAAAACTACTAGTGTGAAATGGGTTCTCCTAAATAAGAGGAATAAATGTTGATTAAACATTTTGAAAATGTTTATTGATAGATAAAATCAAATTATTCTTGGAAATAACAATAAAAAGAATGTTCAGAGTGTTCCTGATGGATATCAAGTCAAAATTTAAAAATGGTGTTCTATAAGAAGATGTTTACAGTGAGAAAAGAGGTGGTTTTTTTATTCATAAATATTAGAACCAAATTTATCAGATGAAAAATGCATTAACTGGTTTGATTTAATCCCCAAGATCATTTTATTCAATGGTTAATGAGTTTCCAATGAATATTTTTTTTCAGAGTGGTGGAGGTTATTATAATTTATAATTTAATCATGACTTTAATCAAAGGATAATGGGTATGTTATATGTCGATGAAATTATATTTTGAGTATCAGACGGAGCACCATGTATATGTTTTTCCGAATTAATGATAAGTGAGTTCAAAATTTCATTGATTAGTGAGCTATCATTTTCCTCAGTTTACAGGTAACAGAAAAAAATAATGACTCATTAATTTCTTAATATAAAAATGCCAAGTACGTCTTAAGATGGTTTGGAATGGATAATTATACGAATATTATGACTTTAGTGTAAACCTGGATGAAATTGTCTCAGGATGATGAAGTTAATGTTTATAATATTAGTGAATATAAAAACAACATTGGCAGTTTATTGTACCATATAGAAACTGGACCTGACATTGTTTTCACCACATTCAAAGTATTGATATATCAAATAAATCCCAAGTAAATCCAAATGCAGGTAGTAAAATATATACATTGGTATATCTAGGGAATAATAGAATTTGGTTTGATGTACAATGATAAATATAAACAAATGTTATTGGAATATAGAGATGAAAATTAGTTCAGATTAGCATATGATAGAAAATACACATTGGGAGTTTTTCTCTATCTTGGGGGGTTTTGTGATTCTTAGAAAATAAAGATACAAGCTTGCATTTAATTTAGCACAATATAAGATGAAGACATTTCAACCACTCAATTAGTCACATAAATATTTTGGATGAAGAAACAACATGGTGATATGGGAGTTGAAGTGATATCATTGATCAGAATCCATTGTGATAATTCAAGAGCAATAAATCTAGGCAAAAATCCACTCCATTAATTAAGGAAGAATCACACTGAAATCAAGTATAATTTTATCATGGAGAATCTAGATATAGGTCTCGAGATGTTGGATTATGTTCTTAAATAACAATAGTTTGCAAACACTCTAATAAAATCCTTTTCTAATAAAGCATTTGAAAGGCAGCGATTGACTCATGGATTCCAGTCAACTCCCCACACTGGAAAAAGTATAGATGGGGGACCACTATCCCTGAGGTAAGAATTTATTCCCTAATGTACTGGTTTATTATCATTGTCATATTTTAGACCTCAAAATGAATGGCCATTATGTTTTTTGAAAAAAGAGATACATTTTGGCTATAGAAGGAAGAAAATGTACTAGTCAAGACATGGGGAGAAGCTGTAAATTGGAGCAATGAGATAGGGGGAGTTGATGTTTTTCAATGGAGTAGTAATGTAAGGGGTGTATTAAATATATTAATGATAGATATTATCTATTATAGGATAAATAATATGATAGTAGAGTTCATGATGAATATAGAAGAATGGGTTTTTGGGTGGAATGAAGTGATTCATTTATGAAATTTGAATTATACTCTTGTTTCTCATACTGAGCAGGGATCATGTAGGCTTAGAGTTTGTTTTGGTTAAATTCTTGATCACAATCATTATCGCAATAAGTGAAAATTGGATGAATATTGAAGAATCTTAAAGAAGATTTAAAATTGAGATAAATTGTCAACATACCCAAAGGGGGATATTGTTAGGAAAAAAGCAATTGAGGTGTCCTATTGGTATGTTTTGAGTGTGATTTTTTTTTGGAAAAGGTAGATGACTGGAAATAATTATGTCTTTTTTTCCGAAGAAGGTGTTTATGGTGGCATAGTTTCTAGTTTTGGATAAATTTTTGAGCCCCAAAATCATGTTATTTTTTAAAGGAAGGATTTCTATATAGAATTGAACAAAATATAAAATAGAGAAGGAAATCATAAAAGTAAGGGAACCATGTATCATTATACATGAACCACTTGTCGAGTATCAGGAATGTTTTGTGGACAGTGAATCCTATATCACGTATTTCAAAGGAGGTTCACGAATTACAAATAATGTTCACAATTGTAGTTTGAGGGTTGAAATGTGGTTCATAGAGAATCAATGTGGTATGTGGAATGCTTTTGGTATACAGGGTGAATTTTCTTTCATAAAAACAAGACAGTGATTTCAAAAACCTTGAAGGGAATCCTTCAAGAAAATATGATGCTGATTTGGGCATCCAAAAAGGAGGAACAACATTACACAGACCTTGTAGGGCTGAATGGTTCACAGCTGAAGCGTTACGCAGAGGTGGTGTTGCCAAATTTTTTAATATGGTAAATCTCAGAATGGAGGATTTTACAGATCTATTTTCTTATATGCAGAGTGAAAATCCCGTCATTATGTAGAGATATTTTTATAAGATAACATTTTTCATACGGATTCTGATGAAGTCTGAATGTGGTTTCTAAGTAATAATTCTACAAAGGGTGAAGTAGATCTCAAGGGGTATTTTGTAATAGGATAAGTTATCTGTATGAGGAGAAGTTCATGAATGAAAGAATTCAATAGAAGTTAAAGTGGTATATAGAGGCAGTTTGTGGGGGTGGTACATTGATATTGGAATTGTGTGCAAGGAGGTACTTGGAAGTGGAGGGGAATCGTACCACGAAGGAGGACAGTTCATTGAAGCAGAAGAAGATCACAAAAAGTTGATCTGCAAATGATACTCATTTCCTGATACATAGGGAGGAATGGTGGTCTGTTTAAGAAGCTAGTTGGTTCATGGAGGACTCACAGAGTCTTACAAAATCTCCAAAACATTTCATGAAAGAAATTTCTAATAACCTAATAGTATGCAAATATGTGGAATTAACCTACAGGTGTAAATGACTTCAATAGATCATCAACCTATATTTCAGGAAATGTGCATTTATAGAAATCAATGTACCTAGATGTTTCTAAACCATGAGTATATCCCTTCAAATATTATTGAGCTAAAGAAGAGGAATATGGTGATCCTTCCCACTAGTAGTGATCCAGGGAAAGATACATAGGGAGTGGCCCTTAGGAATGCACTGAGTGGAGATTATTCCTTGTAAAGGAAATGCTCCTAATCATTGAAGATCTAGCCCGAAATTTTTAATTTGGCTGTGAGATTTAGTTGATATGGTATATCAGAACATCATTATTCTATTCTCCTTAGATGTACCCCAGTAATAGGGAACCAAGTAAATTTTTTGTTTCTTGTGCATGATTTCATTTCTGTTCATATAGTGCTACGCGATAAATATATATGTGTATTTTTATAATTATGAAACAATCTATGAAGGGGAAATAGTTTTAATATAACATTCCTTGATTCACACCCCAGTGTATTTGACCTAGGGGTGATAACAATATAATAATATTCATCGGGCATTCTATTAATTTGGTTGTTGATCCCCATGATCCTAAGGCCATTATTGTTAATGGAAGAATAATATTTTGGTCAGTTTAGAGTATAATTTTGGTAGAAATTGACATCGATTAATGAGTTCTTTAACCCAATGTTTTACAGATATTATTATGGTGGTAGTCACCAGTTTTTGGCCTCATATTGCTGATATTTTTTATTTTTTTAATTTTTTATCTATTTTTTAGTTTCTTCACAATGTTTGTTGGCTTACATTGAGGTCCTATTATTGAAATTTTTATATTATGGAGACATGATTTGTGGTGTTCCAGGATTTTGGATACTCTATTTTTTGAATATGTGGGGGAATTATATATTGTTATCCAAGGTAGTGGTGGTTCAAATTGGTGTAATATAGAGTGATTTCTACTTTTCTAATGGATTTGTTTTGATAGTTTCATTAGTGATGACTTTTTTATTTTCTTGGATGGTCTAACTGAATGTATTTTTTGTGATGACCATAGATGTCACATCAGGTGCATGGATCATGGTGTCACCCGATATATGGAGGGTTTGATTTATTTTTCTTTTAATTTAAATTTGATGTTAACATCATGAAGATAGTTTGGGTTTAATTGTTCTAAATTTTAATTTTTTGGTTTTTTTTCTTGAGGGTTTGTTGGATAAAATTTTCTACATGTTTGGCTAGATTTCTATTTGGTTAATAGATGTACAGTTTCTTATTTTTATTCAATGGAAGAATGTTTCCACTGAAAAAATGGATTTATTAAAAGTAAATTAATTTATTAAAGGTTCTTAGAAAGATCATTAACAACTATTGGACTATTGGTCCATAATCATTTTCATTGACTCCCATATCCTAAAATAGAGAATTTAATTTCCATAACACTTTCATCCAATTTACATCATGTGGAGTGTGGGATAATTATCTTGATTCTATAAGGATTATTCAAAAAATTACATTCATAGGAACTACATATTAAAAGATAGTGTCCCGAAAGGGTTGATAAAACACATAGTTTCAAGTCGTTCTATTCAGATCAGGAAATGTAAGGAATAGTGTGAAATAATAATTAATAAATAGATGTTAATTAACAATTCATATATTTATTTATTATTTTATCATTTACATGCCTAGTTAAAATTAATTGGATGTTACATAATTAATTAAAAATGATGTATAAAAAATTTACCCATAATTTTTATAGTTAAATTTCATCAGTTCACATTAATTCATTTAATTATGTGGTTTGAAACATTCATCCATAAAATAATTAATTACATATATAGATAAAAATAAATAATTAAATGAACCATTCATGAGATTTATCGAATTATTGATTTAAAGAGATGAAATTAAATATACAATTTTACTGGGGGAAATAACTCATATTTTTAGTTGTAGAATGAGTTACAACATTCCACATATCCACTAGTGTATCACCTTAGTGAGAATTATAATTGTTATGTATAGAGTATGTCCACGTACCTTAGTATAATAAATTAACTAAATATATTTATTAATGAGATGTAGTTATGTGAATCCATATGATTTGTTTAAGGGGAGTCACATAAATGCCATCAGACGTGAAATTCCTACATAATAATGTAGAGAGGGATGAATCACATGAAATAGTAACCAATGGAATTATAAATAATTTCAAACCCATGTAATAAATTAAATTAAAATCCCTAAAAAATACACTTGTCGTATTCATTCTCATGAATTGAGATACTTGAAATAAATACTCAAAATTTACCATATGGAATTAATTTTAATATTTAATTTTTATCAAAAGGATTAATTTGTTTTCATTTATTAATTTATTCATTAATTTTCTTTACTATAATCATGTAAAAAAAATTGGAGATACTAATAAAAATGAAATTCATGGAACATAAATGCTGCAACAAATAATTAAATATTGATTAAAAAATAACATGAATTTAATACTCTTTAAAACCATAGTAAAACATATCAAACACCTAATATTGTAAAAATACCTAAAATAAGGATCTAATGGTCTAATTTCAATTTAATGTAATTTTTTATTCTTTCCATTGATTAGGGACTAACCGACCTATAAACACTTGTTAAAAACTGTGTATCTTGGTTTTAATGTATCCAAGGTATATTCCAAGACATCTGGTGTGTACCTCAGCTGGACTAAACAACATGTAAAAAATAGAAACATGATTTATGGTATATTTTTTGGGTTTTTGTAGGGTCATTTCCATGTGATTCAGATGTGGGAATTGATGAAATACATGAAATGTACACAACAGATATATCATTTATATCATAAATATTCCATGTTTTCAGTCATACATGTTTTTGACCATGAATATTGACGAAATGAAATATAACATTTACACCACTATCTCATGTATACTCAATGACATGTATACTAACACACACCATTTAATCCAAAAACCATGTTATATTTTTTTATCAAATACACAGCATAGACCACATATAAATATTTCCTGGCACACTGTGTATCTGTTAGAACATCTAGGTGCACTACACTATGTTACACTATGTGTACTTGAGATCGCACATCGTGTATCCCTATCATACTAACCAAAAATTGGTAGTTTCGTGATGTAATCTCCCAATGTTCATCATATATACTTAAACATTTGATAATTTGAATTACCGAAAGAAACATTATTAATATATCAATCAAGATAATTAAAATTAAATTATATAATGAATAACACAAAATTAAAAAATTACTACAGATATGCACAGATCTAAAATCAAATAAATAATAATAAATTTGATCTTCAACCCTCAGATACAAGCATTTAGATACAGGAATAGTAAAATCATGTGTTGGTGTGTGGTATTTCTTAATTTCATTTAATGATCATTATCCAAAACCATGGGAGACTCTATCAAAAATAGATTTTAAAATTTATTTATTTAATAGAAATAGAAATGAATACCAGGGATTAAAGTTTGTATATGCTGATGAGTTCTGATTGTCTAAAAATACCCTTTTGGATTGCCTTAATTTCACTATGAGTATTCATAGATATAATCCATTTAGTGGTGATCCAAACATGATCCTATAATCTCTAATCAACACTCAATCTATGGATGCCAATGCGACAAATCAAAAGTCTGTCATTGTTCATTCTATATCCCTTGTTCTTTAGTAATGATGAAATATCTCCTATGTTCGTCACTCATGGCAGGGAAAAATAATGATTAGTTGAGAGAGAATACATTATTCCAACATTAATATATTTCATTTTCACAAATCAACACACTATAAAATTAACACAACCTCATATTTCTGGAAGGATAATTAAGTTATGATTTATTTCTTAATTCTAATCCATCCATTAAAAAGAGTATTCAGTATTAATAAAACCCATTTCACATAAAGAATTAATAGAAATATTATTTTGTGTCATGCAAAAACATTCATAATATATATAATTATTTAAATGATTTTGAAATTATTATTTTTCCTCTCACATAGGCTTGAACTATTTGAAATCATCTATAATTTATTGAATAATCGAATGAAATATTTTATTCTCTTTAGTAAATATTATATTAAAACTATGTATGAATGTTTAATAATTATAAAATAAAATAAATAAATACATTTTATTCACAATCTATTGAATAAATAGTTATTTAAGTTATGCAATCAATAAAACATTAAACTATTATTCATTTTTTTAGAATAATATTTTTTCCCGTTAACAAAAAACATATATAATATAATAGATATCAAAGGAAAACATAATTTCTGTGAAAATATAGGATTATTTATTAATGTATTTATATAGGATTTCCCCAATGTAATGAATATTATCTAAAAACGGGTCATGGATCCCAAGAGAAATAACTAAATTTCATAATGATGAAAACAAAATTCAAACATTCACTTGTAATTTAATACCTTTTAACACAATATCTCACTAATTACGTTGGACATCTGTTTTACTAACTTATATGCTTCATACTTCTTTCTTTGAATATCTTGAAAAAACATGTTGTCACACCATATCCAGGGAATTGTAGTTTACAATTTTTTTCTTAATAAAAGGGCTGAGATATCAACTTCGTTAATGATTGAATGGAAAAAATAATTCATCATCTTATTCATTAGTGACATTTCATTCATGACACACCGAGTGTATACACCCACTCCAGGAACATTTGTTGTCATAATTTTCATTATTAAAAAAAAAATTAATTGAGGGATGAAAAGAATTAATGATAATCATAATGTCTAAATAATTTTAAACATGCTCATAGTTAAGAATTTCCAATGGAACCAATTCATGTTGTATTCTTACTACATTGAATATTCTCAATATCTACCATCTTAGATATTCCCATGTGAGAACATCATGATAAAAACCTAATCTACTCATTTTTACTCACACATGGCTTTCTAAATTCTATTTTCCACATCATATTACAGTATCCTACTATATAACTATTTAATAATATTGTCTAAACACTTAAAGGCTCTCATCATAGCGGGGAACTGCAATGACTTTATTATTGTGAAAAACATTCTATGGAATTATTACATTGAATCCAAGAAGAACATTTAACAATAGGTAATAATATGTTTAATTAGAATTAAATACTTGAAATATAAATGTTATAAAAGTAAAAAATAGTTAGCCCAAGGCCTTAGAGCCAAACAATATCATGGTGTGAATATTCATATTTATATATGAGTATGTTAGATCAAGATCACACATGACTGCATTATAAAATCATTATCATAGAAATTTATCTAAGGAAAAACATTATAAACATTTTTGAATTCATGGGTTTTTTTGAAAGATATACAGATTAATTTGGCTGAATAGTTAATTCATTGTATAATTGATATTACTAGATCATTCACTAAACTAATTTGGATTGGTGGGTGTGAATAAGTGGTTCATTTTTCAAATTCTATACATTTTTGACTAAAACTCCATTCATTTTTTTGATTATGGTAAACTATTAAAACATTGAGATCATTTCAAAAAATACACATTGATTTCATTATTTTACATAAATAATAATTCCAGCTTAAAAATCCAACAAACCATGGAATCAATGGTTTAGTGTATTGGAGGATTAACTACATAAGAAACCTGTTTTACAAAACATGTTAACATTTATCCATAATTAATATACATTATACTACCTTCAAGAAATATAACAACATATACTCATCTAAATCACCATTTGAATAGAAACATAATAATGGTGTCATCTCAAATTATTAACAAGGGTAAACATAATTATTAACTATCAAAAATAATAAGTGAGCATAAGATTAGATTAATTTTTTAATTTTGACTAATATAAATTTTATAACCAAAATACAATATATGATAAAATATGTTGTAAGTATTAGAATTTTTAGGATCACTCTGTTATGACCACACTAGGATGGGGGGTGTCAATTAGTGTGGGGAATGTTCTATCACATTAATTTTATATCCCATTCTATAGAACATTTTCTCATTCATTAAATTTATTTAGATTTTTCATTAACTATAATTATATATCGTTTATATAAAATAGGGAAGAACAATAGACATTGGGGTTTGTTAAATTGGTTATTCCCTAGAGTGGACAACTATGTCCTCGGTGCATAGTTGTCATTATTCCACCCATACATAGATTTATTCTCATTTACAATAAAACTGCATTCAAGGTTATGACCATGATATTATTCTCCTGACACCAACCACGTATAATAAATTAATTATCCTTAAATAAGTGGATTACATGAAATCATAATTCCCCTTTTTAATTGACCATAATTTTTATAAATTTATTCTTAAACATCCACCAATAAACTATCATCAACATGATCTAATAAAAGAAATGTGATGGGGTACCACAAAATTACTATTCAATGAGTTATCTCATTATATTTCTAATCATATATTCTACCTCCTATTTTATTTCATTAGTAATATTAATAAAAATATGTTGTAGAATTAAAAATAAGAGTTCATTGACCAAATAATAATTATTGAATTTCGTCTGTGTAAATATTTCTCATTTTCAAATATAAGTGTCAAAGATATCAGTATCTATCTTCATGAAGTCTTTTGGTTAACAAAATTTATAATATTATTCCTTTCCATGAATATCTTTTCTAAAAAATTTAAAATATCATGAAATGTTCCTTGAATATCCATCACATATGTCCAATTTATTACACTTTTGATGAAACATTTATTTTCTATATGTTCATTGAAAAAATTGATTCTGCATATATCAAATTCTCGTTTTTCTATTCAATTTAGTGCTTCTTTGTTATGATAATTTGTATAATCCTTATATTTACCCATATCATTTAGGCTGTATAATGAAAATTTCTGAATATTTTATCACAATTATTATAAGATAAATATTATGATGTAACAGATTAATTTCCTAATATAAAATATTGAAAAATAATCTCGTTTTTAATTATTATTTCGTAATTATGTGTCAAAATTTTCAAATAATTTGTTAACCATCATCTATAAATATTCTATTACAAATTTAAATAATGAAATTTTATAATTTTTTCATGATATATAATATAGATAATAATTTATGGGTAGTATAAAAAAAATTTCAATTACAATGTAATTTGTATATTTGAAATCGATTAGTTGTATCATGTAAATTCAAACGAACCGACCCGTATTGACATCTGATGAATCCCATGATGACCACCCACATGGTATGTATTAAAAAATTATTCAAACATGTTTGATGAACATGTGAAATAATATTTTAAATAAAATTATATATGGAAGAAATGATAATAAAACAATAATACATACTAAGTATTCTAAACAAGGATAAACTCATTAGAGAACCAATGGTTACACTCAATAGTGTCTCCATGATAAATCTACTAACCACAATCTAAAGCCACATTAATGGTGAAAAAAAGATAGTTTTAGAAACCCAAAATTTGTAATGTTACAAATTTTTTAAAATTTTTAGTTAACTACCATTACATTAGTTATTCAACTAATTTCCAAGATTATGAGAGGACTCAGGGGTGTACTATGGGTTCAAGGCCAGCAAATGGGTGAAAATGGGCTATACTATATGAAACACATGTTTAGTGCATGGTTATTACTAACAATATTCATTAATCATGCAGCCTATATAGGGAGGGTATGTAGTTGAAAACAAATTTAGGGGGACCATGGAATCCTTAATTCTTTGGATGAATCCAAATAAACATCTTTTGCAGTGTTTCATAAACCACAAAGGATACCTAAGAGGCCATGCGACCTATGCCTCCTATTGGGACGAGGGTGGTGCACAGTTGGTGCACAATTTGTCCAACCATTCATCCAAACTGTACACCTTAATAGAAGATTAAATTTTTCATCCCTTCACCCACCATCATGACATAATGGTCATACCTATTTTTGGACCTCTCTCCATATCCAGTAGATTTTTTGAGGAATGGGGAGTTTTCCCCCATATCTAATGATTTTTATCACTATAATTCCATTCTTTTGAAGCAACATTGAAAGTGAATAGAATATATTATTGACTCTATCACAATTTTTTCAAATAATTTATTATATATGACTTTTATTCTGGGTTTATTCTATTTGAATCCTATGAAACCTCTTTTTGTATGGATTCAATTTTATTATTTTAATTTTCATAGAGTTTGAATCAAAAGAAATGTTAAATTAAGTGTTTATCTAAAAGAAGTGGTTGGTGGTATATATGTTAGGTTATGTAATATTACTGATTAATTAATGTGAATGTATTTGTGTCTTTTTATTTTTATTTTTCTAATTTTGAATCCTTGATAAGAAATGATAAATTGGGATGATAAATGGTGTGTTAATACCCTTATGATTCATCTGTACTCATTTAGGTTAATTAGATTGGGCGTATGGTCGCCCGTGGGGTGAAACACTTCCTTTAAAATGATAAATATCTAGTAAAATGATTATTTGAAGGGTTTATCGAATGAAAATATGGGTAATTGTGGTATGAAAATTGTAATGCAATAAATGGGTGTTCAAAATGAACAAATTCTAATAAAAATGTTATGGATTGTGAATGGTAAAATATGATAAATTATTAAAGTGGTTTTCCCATGTGGTTAATTTGATGAACTGGTTAATAAATGATTTCAATGGTTATATAATGGTAAAATGACTAATCTCTGGGAAATGTGAATATTGTGAATTTATTGAACTATGGAATTGTGATAAATGGAATTATGATCCTATAATATATTTTATGGATAAATTTTTTAATAATAATAAGCCTTGAGTATTTGAGGTAATCATTTTTGTTGTGTTGGAATGATGCTCATCTCCCTTGGTGGGGGGTGACTGATGATCTAGGAATTCAAATGAATAGTATTGGTTAGAGAAACGATTGATACATATTACTCAAAGGGTGTGGACATTTAATTACATACTGTGGTTGGGTGGATAAAGAAAGAATTCCTAACCTCAGTTGATACCATGAACTGATTATACTTTTTTCCAACCTATGGCCCCTTGCGAACATGATTCAAATGACTAACAATGGCCAAATAATTATTAATTTATTTGAGTAAAACATGTAACTAAGAATATTTAAGATTGATTTATATACTATCATATGATGGAAATTGGTTTATTTTGTTGTCATTATTATTTTTTTGTAGTCCTCTATAAATTGTATTAAAATGTATATTTTGCTTTAAATTATTAGTTGTTGCCTATTGAGTAGTAATAACACCCTACCCAGGATTATTTTGGGTATATAAAAAAGGCATCATGATTTCATGTAATGATAAAGTAAAATTTACTTTTCAATATGTTAAATTTTGTGATACGGAAGAAACATGGATTGGTGAATAATACATGGATTCCGAACCTCTTTTGGATATTTTTCAGCCTGTACCATTTAGAGTTTTCTAATGGCAATTGAATCTAGTGACATAAAATATTTTATTATATACTATTATGAGTACTTCATCTGTTTGGACATATTTTTTTGTGATGATATTGATATTTAATATAATTTCATGTCAATGATTATTTTTATATCCACGGTTATTTTACTATATTAAGGAGGGTATAGTCTCCCCACAAGATCAATTTGAACCTCACTCTTTGTTTGTATCCTACAAGACATAAGAATATATTTCGATGGTCATATGGAGAACTGTCTTATGGCACTAGACATTGTGGCATTCGGCCTTAGACTTTAAAAATAGGTAGTATATAATTTATTATTTTGATTAATTACTTATTGGGAAAATTATATAGCATATTAAGTGTTTTCAGGAATTTGTAATGAGATATTTATTTTGTTTAACTAACCCATGTATTTGTTTAGAAGCATGTAACTAGGCTAGGATACTTGATCACAATGATTTTGTAATAGTAGAATGTTATCTTACCCTGGGGTAATAAAATTTTTTATTGATGTTATTATATATTTAGACATTTCTAGATTCCTAAATTTGGAATAATGATTGAGTATGAATTCATCAATTTAGAATTATAAGTGTAAATATGACATATATCATGTTATTATCACACATAGTACTTGATATTATGTTATTATGGGATTTAAATAGTCATTTGGACAATAATGTGTTATTATATAATTGGTTTCTAATAAAATCTGCTTACAAGTTTAAATTTGAATGGTGTTGAAATGGAAATTGAAAAAAAATAATTATTAAAAAGGTGTTTTAAATTGTTTTAATTTTGATGTGATGAATTTTAATGATTAAAATGGTGTATAAATAAGAATGAATAGTGTTATTAGAAGTGAAATGGTTAAATAATATCAAATCAAAGGTTTTTAATTACGTATGTTTTATTTTCAATGTGTTGACTATGCACTAATATATGGATGGTTGTGGGTAGTGATTGTGGTCTGTTTTTTAATAGTTTGATAGTATATGAGGGATAAATTATTATTATTAGATGTGAGTTGGATATTTAATAAATATAAGAATCATATATTTTTTGTTTTGATATGTGCGTTTTACATTATAGAGAGATTCCACCATGACAAAACATACAAATTGGTACATGGGAGGAGATTATTGAGGATACTAATCTAATCATGGGGAATGATCCTACAATAGTTTTGGAAATATTGGGGAAGTGATGATATAATAGAACATTATTCGTTTTACTATATTTAAGTATATTGACCCTCAATGAGCTATACCGAGTATATTTGACCTAACTATAGAGTTTTAGCTGCAGCAGCCTGCTATTGTTTTTAGGAGGGTAGACCTAAGGAAGCATAGTTATGTATATAATCAATTTTTAAAAAGATAGATTCCATGTAGAATCCTCCTCAAAAAAATGTATAAGACAGAAACCTATATGTTATATGGACTATTGATGCATTATTGGGGTATACAGGCTCACGATGAACATATGGAGGGCATAAAATCATAGGACATATAAAACAAATTCATATATAACATTTACAATATGGCCATGAGAAATTGCAAAGATTAATAGTTTATAATATTTAATTTGTGATGAAGAAAAGTTATGGATTATATTTTCCACTTCCCAGATTTTTATATTTTCAACATTATTTAAAGAAGATGATGTGGCTAGAACTAGGTCTTTTCATAATGTACATCAATGTCATTTAAATGACATGTGCTAGCTCTTCCAGACTCAGTCCTAAAAAATGCTTCATAATTATTTCCTTATAAAAAATTTAACAATTAAAAAATAGATTACAGAAACAAGGAATTTTGACCAGCCAAGGTTTTGGATAGTTAGATAAAAAAATTACAATTTATCAGAGTTGCAATACAATTAAACAAACAAAATCCAATAATTACATCCACACATATAAAAAATAGTGGCGTCCAATAATGGACTTATAATTAACCTATGAAAAATAATTTTAAACAAGGGGTGAGCATTAGATACTACAATTAAGTGGTATTAATAGAATACCATTAAGAAATAATTTTTAATTAAAACATTTCATTAAATCAGATGCTTTAAATCATGAAATTAACATATCTCATAACAAATCCTCGTCGTTTTCTTAAGAAATTATGAAACAACTTTTATGATATACTCATGCTCAAAATTCCTAAACTTATTAGTTAGTTTAAAATAGAATGAATTATAAAATTATCCACACACTTGAATAGAAAATCATAAAGATCCTCCTATAAGTTAGTTAAATATCATACATAATCATTCTATGACATTCCATAGGTGCGGATAATAATTTACACATCAAATAATATGTATTCAGAATATCACATAACATGATGTCATTAATCATGATGGTTTGGAAACTAAATATTATTCCTTCTTTATAAAAGTATTTCTTTCCAACTATATATTTATATATAAAACATTATGCCATGTGCACATGGAAATATAAAACAAATTAATACTTGTTAATAAGTGAATGACCATTATCCATGGATATTTTACCTGTTAAATAATCACATGGAATTTCACTTATTATAATCACTATGAGAGAATGAATAATGCAAGAAATCATAAAAATTCTTTCAAGGCCTCGTGATAGGACCATAAACAACCATTTTTTCAACACCTCCTTCTAAAACCATACATATCCATTTTGTCCAGGCCTCATTCCATGACCTATTTTTTCACATGAGACCTTCTGATGCCTTAAGATGTTATAGCAGGCACCACTCGTAACATAATTAGTCCTATGCATTCCACATATTTATAATAAAGGTATGACTTTTAATCAAATATCACATTCAACATTGATTTATTTAAATATTTCATAGATGAAAATAAAATCATTGAAAAATTATTAAGGTATATAATCATTAAAAAATAAAAAGGGTCCCACACCAATTTCAAATGGTCAATTATGAATCCATAAAATAACATAAAAGGAATAATCTCATATATGATTAAAATTTATTTATTTTCAATGCATAAATAAAAAATATAATTAAATTAATGCGTTCAGTCCCACTAAAATACATTTTTCACATAAAATTATAAATAATACATTTAAATTCTTTTTGAAATTCACGGGCATGATAATCTTGGAATTTTTTATTTGAAACCATGATTTTTTTATGAATGAAATATTTGTTGATGTTAAGCATGACACATGACCATGATTGTATGCAGATGCAACATCCATGATTAAAATAACATGACAACATGTTATGCCCGTTTATTTATAATATAATGTTATATATTATAACATGGAAATAAAAATAATATCCTTTGTATATAAATATACATATATATAAATACCATGATTTTGATTTTTTTTAAAAAAGTTTTTACCAGATATAAATATATATGTGTATATATATTAATTTATATGATAAGGCTTTTATAATGATCTAATTTGTGGGATAAATTTATATTTAATGAAGTCTTCGATATATAAAATTATACATGTTTATCAAGAGTCATAAAATACCATTATACCCTTAAATATAAGAATTTTCATAAGAATAGAATCAACATTGAGTATGTATAAAAATATAAACTTACATTAAATGACCAAGCACTTATATTTAAGATAAATGAGAAAGTATAAACTATTATAAAAACTTGCACAACCAAAACCTGTAAACATGACTTTTTAAATATAACTGAAACAATATTTATAATCCATTATCGTAAATTTTAAACTCATGATCCCTTAAATATTCATTTTAAATATGTCTCAATAAATGTAAAATTTATTAAATTCTTATGTATATAAAATTTATATGTTTACGTCTTAATTGAATCATTTCAATTATATGCTTATTTTTCATGGAAGTAAACTTTAAAATATAATTTGAAATCATGATTATGAGGGCACAAAATGTCATTTTGAAAAATCAAAGGACTATTTTATGTAGACTTGCAGACTTTAATGTTAATAAAATGTGATGACACAATAAACATATTTTCCAAAAAAAGGAGATACAATTATAAATGTGAAAATAGTGTTTCCAAGATTTTATTTTTTTAAAAACCTATTAAATTTATTATAAATATTCATCAATGATTTATTTATGATTATTTATCTACTTAAATAAATTATTATAAATTTCTAATTAAATTATATACACATACGATATCTGTCGGAATAAATTATTTACACATATGATATGGTTCTAACTAATTTATTTACATATACATGTATGAATACTAAATTCATTTAAAAAAGACTCATTGATAAATAAATATATATTCATAAACATTGATAAATAAATATATTCATTTTTAACAATAACTTAGAACATTAACTTTATAAGGTAATATAAGATATGTTGATAGGATAAATTGAACTCTCGCAAATTAAAATTTAGAATAACCAACTCTTAATTAAACTTTTTTTGTAAAAAAAGTAAATATTCATTCATATTACATAATTTAATGATTCAAGTGTAGATAAAATATTACATATGTATGTATATGTTTGAAAAATGTTAATACACACATATGTAAAATAAATTAATTCCATAAATTTAATGAACCAAAATCTAGAAATAAATTAAGGCTTCCCTTGAATTTCCACAGAGAAGAGAAGCATGATTTTATTTTGCATATTTGAAAAACAACATAGAATAGTTTCCCTTATGCGAACATAAATTAAAACCATAAAATAATTCTTTTATAATTTAAATATGAACACCAAATATATAATCTCCCTTCCTATATAAGTCTGAAAATTAATCATGACAAATATAATTAAATAAATTTCTATTATCTGAAGAATGATATATTTTTGACAAAATCAATTGACCTTATCAACCATGAAATTTAATTCTCCATAAGAAGATAAATACATAATAACAATCATAATACGATTATAATAAGATATTGAAAAAATGTTGTGCACACATAATAATATATAGAGAATCTTTTTAAAACACATAACTATTGTTGAATAAAATTTCTTCTCAAAAAGAAATTATAATTAAATAAAATAATAAAAGAAAATAACCATAATCCCTTTAATAAATATTAAATCCAATTATAATATAACACAATTATGATAAATACTTAAAGAGTATCAGATAATTAAAATGCAATTTTAATAAATGAGATCCCTTTCTAATTATGAATATGAAATAATAAAATGGTTTTAACAAATAAATGAAAATTTGAAGAAGTATAATTTATCTTACAGATCACTATAGAATGTTATACAAATAAAAAGAATTCTGAAAATGAATGGAACATAACCCTTACATTAATTGAAATAGATAAAGTAAAGGTGTTTCCTTAGATTTAAACATGTACCATCACATCCTCTCAGTGCACATAGATTGAATAAATATTTTTTATAAAATAATTGTATAAGGAATTTATAGCCTCTATGAAGTGGCATAAAGACTATAAAAATGCCAAAACCAATGGTTTAGTGGAAATTTATAGTTACACTAGAAAGCTTTCAATATTTGTTTTCTATAGAGTTTTGAAAAACGTATATAATTTAAAACAAAACACCAAAATAAAATAAAATAAACACATGAACAATCTAATTAGAATTGACCCACCAAAAAAAATTTTCTTACATTCATAAACAAGATGATAACAAATAATCAAACCAACATCATTCAAGATTGGTTCAAAAATTCCATAGAAAAGGAAAAGAACTAAATCGACAATAACAAGTATTGTCGACAATGAAAATTGGACTAGAACACTTTTAATGAAAATAATGAAACCTACCTACGAGTGTTGAAGGATTATCAGAAAAAATTATCTTATCCACAACTCAACAAAATTAGAACTAGTAGACGTTGACGATGAATTCTGTGACCTAGATCTGTTTCAATTTCCCCACATTACGGGAACACCATAGACTATGGTTGGGATCAATCATTTCATGTATCTATGTCGTTGACACTCATGTTGAACCCTTCACCTCGGTCAGATCGACATCGTCCTCTCCCAGTAACCAGGCTTAACCTCACTGCATGAATCTCTATAGACACGGACGTATGACACCTTTGAAGTCATAGGCTCATCCCCAGATTCAACATATTGAAGCCGTCGAGACCCTCAATTTCCCCCTCCCACTATTCAAGAAGTAAACCTCAAATGGTTACCCCAATTGAGACTCGCTGACCAAAAAAATATTTGCTGTTTTTTTTATTTCATTATTATTATACATGAATTTATTATTTAATAAAAATTATATAATTGTTATCATTAGATGTTTAATTTCATCATTAAAAAGTTATAGAATTATTTTATAAACTAATAATATTTTACATATAGAAAATTAGTATCCATTTTATTAGTAAATGAATTAAATAATTATTTTTTTATTATAAAATAATTTATTATGAATATTCAATATTAACTTATAGAATTATAATATTTTAAAATTTGAATAGATTTAAAATTTTCATAAAACATTTTCTTGACATAAATTAGTTAAAAATAGCACAACATAAAATATTTGAATTTTTATAATATTATGATATATAATAAATTAAAATAATATTTTTAAATGTCCAAGTATATTCTTGATATAAAATTAAATTATAATTAGTTATGCATAATATTAATAATTTTATATAATTCAAAACTAACACACACACACACAGAGATATATATATCAAATTTGGATAATAAAAAACCTAAAAAACTATATTTATATATAATTATAATTTAAAATATTCTATTAAATAATAATTTTGGGAAAATTAAATTCTATTTAATAGAAGTCATTATTTAAAAATATTATGTAAATAATGTAAAATAATAATTAAATTTCTAATAAATGTGAAAAATGTACTTATTAAACACAATTAATTTCAATTTTTATTTTCAATAAAATCATCTAAAAAATTTTAACTAAAAATAAATTCATTTAATAAAAAAAATTATAATAAATCTATGTTCTGTATTTATTGGATTGTTATATTATTCACCCTCAATAGAATTTTATCCTCGCAATATGTTTCATTGGACTAAAATATTATGAATTTCCGTATTCAGAATTATAAAAACATGGTCTGATAAACTTCATGACATTAAAACATCAAATCTACAATGTTAACTAGAGTTTTCGTCTTATACAAACTAAAAAACCCAGACCCCAGACATCCGAACTCCCTGCTTAAAAATGTTGTGTAATTTTTTCCATATCAAATAATTTGAACAATTAAAAATGGATTACACAAATGATGACCTTTCACCAATATAGGTTTTGGAGAAAGAGATACAAACATTAGAATTTTTAATAGTTTTAATAAAATTAATTAAACAAAACCCAAACATCGCTTCTTCATGCATAAAAAATTATGGCGTCCAAATTTGGACTTCATAGTTACCTGTGAAAAATAATTATTCCCTTGGGGCGATTTGGATTTGACCAATAAAGGGTTTTAAAAGAGGAATATTAGGAAATAATTTTTCACTAAAAAAATTCTTTAAGACAAATCATATAAACCAATAAATTAACCTTTCTCATGACACGTCATCGTCATTTTCCGGTGATATTCTAACAAAAATTTTAAGATAAACTCACGCTAAATATTACTAAATATATTTTAGAGTTCTAAATAGAATTAATTATAATTTAATTCATGCACTTGAAAATAAATGCATGTAGTTCCAACAATATTTTAGCTAATTAATTTACTTAATGATTCTATTAAATGCTAGAGTTGAGGATAAAAATTTACAAATGAAATAATATTTATTCAAAATATTATATAACATGATCTCATTTATCAATATGGTTGGAAAACTAAATATTAATAATTATTTATAAATTAATTCATATCAATTTATATATTTAAATATAAAACATTAAGACATGTGCACTAGGAAACATAAAACCGATTAATACTAGTTGATAAGAGAATGATAATATTACATAGATATTTTACTAGTTGAATAATAAAATGGAATTTAATTTACTTGAGTCATGAGGGAATTCATAATGAATGAAATTATAAACATTCTAACAAGGCCTTGTTCTATGACCATATATAACCATTTTGTCAAGGCCTCATTCCAATACCATATGTAAACATTTTGTCAAACCCTTGTGCCATGACCCTATTGTCTCATTAGACCTACCAATTCATCGATAAGCTATAGCAGGCCTTACCAATCAAATATTATGTCATATTTATTCCTCATATATTTAATAAAATTATGTATTTAAATCAATGTGTCACATACCACATTGAATTATTTAAAATCTTAATCATAGCTAAAAATAAATTCATTGATAGATTCATGAGGTAATAATAAAAAAATCCAATGTGTCCCAAACCACTTTGAAAATTTTATTTTTTAATTCATATAATATCATAAAAAAATTAATCTCATACCTGAAATAATATTCTTTACTTTCAATGCATACTGAAAAGGGATAATGAAATAAATTCACACAATCCCTCTAAAATAAATTTTTCATATAAAATTATAAATAACAAATTTCAATTCTTGATTAAATCCATGTTCTTGAAAATCCCAGAAACTTTTATTTGAACCCATTAGTTTATTATGAATGAAAGTAGTGTTGTGGTTATTCTTGACACATGACCATGATTGTCTTTAGATGCGACATCCATGTTTAAAATTACGCGACAACATGTTTTGTGCTTTTTTTGAAAATATAATATTTAGTATTATAACATTCCCAAAAACATTATATCCTTTTTATATATATACTAATATATATAACATGAGTTTTATTCTTAAAATAAAAGAACCTAATGTTTCCCTTATAAAAATATATATATTTATATATAGTCATTTATATGACATGGTATTTATAATACTATTATTATCAGGGTAAATTTTTAATTAATGACATTTGGGATAAATAACATTATCCATATTTAACAAGAGATAGAACACATCTTGATACCCTTAAAAAAATTTACATAAGAATACAATTGTGATTGAGTATATATATAAATATAAAGAAAAATTATATGCCCAGGCACTTATATTTATTTATAAATTTGTATGCATAAACATTCCTATAAACTCACATATTAAACTTGTATAACCAAAACCCTTATACATTAATTTTCATATCTACCTAGAACAATATTTATCATCCATTTTAATTTAATTTTCACTCATGTTACCATAAATATACATTTTACAGAAGATTCAATAAATGTAAAATTTATTAAATTATTATGCATATAAAATTTATATATAAACATCTTAATTAAATCATTTCAATTATGTGCATATTCTTCTAAAATGTAAAGATTGAAATTTAGTTGGAAATTGTGATTATTAATGCATTGTATGCCATTTTACCTAATTGCATGATAATTTGTTTTAGAAACTATGAAATTAATTTTAAAAAAAGGTGATAACATTTTACGTGCATTTTTTATAATCATAGAAATAAATTTATAAATTTGAAAATAGTGCTTCCATGATTTAAATTAAGGAAAAACATATTCACATTATCATAAATAGTAATAAATTATATATATATTATTACATATGTACTTAAATAAATTATTATAAATTTTCGAATAAATTATAAACACATATGATATGTGTCTGGATAAATTATTTTAAAATATTATATGTGTCATATAAATTATTTACCTATACATGTACGCATAATGATTTTATTTAGAAATGAATATTTTATAAATAAATATATATTCAAAAACATTGATAAATAAATATATCAATTATAACATGATTTTAAAACATGATCTTTATAAGGTAATATAAGATAACATGATAAGATAAATTAAACTCTCACAAAATAAAATTTTAGATTGACAAATATTAATAGGAAATTGTTCGTAACAAAAATATATATATTCACTGACATTAAATAATTTATTGAGTTGAGAGTTCAAAAACTATTTCATATTTATGTAAATTCTTGAAAAAATGTTATAAAGATATATATAAATCAATTTAATTCCATTAATTTAAGTAAAAAGATATAGAAATAAATTTACACATCCCTTTAATTGTTGTAGAAAATAGAAACATATTTTTATTGTAAGAATTTGAAAAAAATATAATAGTTTCCTATACACAAAAATAAGTTAAACTCATAAAATAATTCTTTATAATTAAAATATTAACACTAAATTTACAATATCCCTTACTAAAAAATTTTAAAAATAAAACATGGAAATTATAATTCTAAAAAAAAGGGAAATATATGAACCAATTAAATATTTTGGGAAAAGAAATTTCACAAATAAGAATGAAATATAATTCCACTTAATAAGATAAATACATAAGATCGATCATAATTCTATAATGATAAGATGGTGAAACAATGTTGTGTGAAAAAATAATAAATGAAGAAACCGTTTTGAAAACATAGTAAAGGTTTAATAAAATTTACCTTACAAAAAACTACTTATAATTAAAGATAATCTTAAATGAAAAAAAACTATAATACTTTTAATAAATATTAAATCCATTATATAACAAAAATTATAATAAATAGTTAAGGAGAATCATATAATTAAATTGTAATTTTAATAAATTAGATCTCATACTAATATTGAACATAAAATAATAAAATGGTATGGACAAAGAAATGAGCATTCAAACATAAATAATTTCTCTTTAAGATCAAAATAAAAAGGATATCAAGAAAAAAATTCTGAAAATGAAGGTATCCTCACCCTTAATTTAATTGCAGTAGAAAAAGTCTAGTTGTTTTCTTGACCTTAAGACTTGCACCCATCAGATTCTCTTAGTACACACATGTTGGAAGAAATTTTTTATTTTCTCAAATAATGGTTTAGTATTTTTATAGCCTCTCTATAGTTTCTTCTAAAATAAGTATGTAGACAAAAAAATATATATCATAGGAGATTTCCAGTGACAGTAGAAATATTGCAATGCAAGATGAGTATAGAGGTGTGGACATCATAGATAATTTACCTAAAAATGACACACATTTTTTAAATTACATAATGAACAATAGAATTGGAATATATGCACCAAAAGTAAATTTTCCTCTATTTATAAACAAGATGATAATGAATAATAGAACGAAAACTTTTCAACATTGGATCAAAACTTATAAAACAAGTGAATAAAGCCTAATTGACATTGAAATATAGTGTCATCAATGAAAATCATAAAAAGATAAAATGTAAAATAGGAAACCTACCTTGGTAGGTTGAAGAATATTCTAAAATCAATATCATATTAACCATTGAACAAAATTTTAACCATTTGATGTTGACGATGAATATCACGACCTAGATCTGGTTAAATTTTCCCCCTTTACAATCAAACCCTAGACCGTGGCTGTGACATGATTTCTCCCAGATATCAATCATCGACACTCGCCTTGAACACTTCTCATGGGCCATATTTCTCTCAGTCTATCCTATTGACCTAACTCGACCTCACAACACGACTCTCCCAAGACATGGATGGAAGAATCCTTTAAATCCATCGGCGCCTCCATCGCTTTGGTGTCATGAAGCTGTCAAGACCCTCGATTTCCTCTCCCACAACCTGAGACCTAACCCTCAAAGAGGATAAAAAATCGAGGCTAGTAGACCAAAGACCCTATTTCATCATTAATTATTAATTTAATTGTTATTATACATGTAGTATTTATTTAATAAACATTATCTTCAAGTTTTAATTATTATTTTAATTTCTACATTAAAAATTAATAAAATAATTTTACAACCTAATATTAATTTATATGAAAAATTACATTTTATTAATACAATTATTAAAACATTATATTGGTATAATAAAACATTTTATTATTAATATTCAATATTCATTAAGTAAATTATACAATTTTGAAAATTTTATAGATTGAAAATATTAATAATAAATATTTTATTAAATAATATTAAAATAATTCTACTAAAAATATTTGACATTTTTTATATTACAATATATAAGAAATTAAAATAATAATTTTAAATGTCATGTATAGTATTAATATATAGAAAAATTATAAATAATTTTATATTAAATTCTTAATTTCATATTATTCAAATCTAATATATATATATATATATATATCATATTTTGAAAATAAAAAAAATAACTATACTCATATAAAATAATCATTTCAAATACTCTATTAAATAATTTTTTTGAAAAAAAAAATTGATTTAATGAAAGATGTTATTTTAAAATATTATTTAGGTAATGTAAAATGATATTTACTTTTAACAAGAATTTTAAAATAGTAATTATTATAAAACTATTAATTTCAATTATTATTTTTATGAAAATATTCTTAAAAGTATTTAAATTATTAAGAAATATATTTAATTAAATATTTTAATAATAATAATAATTTTAGAATATTTGGATTGTTACAGTGAGATGGATTCCTAGTTAAATATCAATTTTTTTATGAGGTTTTATGATGTAGTGAATCAATATCCAATATCTAAAGGAAACCTGAGAGAATATTATAGTGGCGAGAATATCTATATTGTTGGTAAATATATTGGTCTGTCTCGAGGTGGCTCTTGGTTCAACCCATAATGATGTAGTTGGCACTTGATATGAAAAGAAGTTTTAGGATTTTGAAATTTTAATTTTAAACTATGTTCGTGGCATGACGATTTGGTTCTAGAAAAGTGGGAAGTCATGGTTTTCTATTGATTTTGGGATGGGGTGCCTTTTTGTAATATGGTGAAGTTTTTTGAACATTATGATGTATGGTTACCACATACCCTTAAAGTGGATATTATAAAATATCAAAAAAATTATTTGGAAATAATGTTCGGAAGGCTAGGCAACATACATGCATGTTTTTATAACAACTTGGGGTATGTCGAGCTGGTGGAAGGATGCATAATATAAAGTGGTTCAGCAGGAACTAACAATATGCACACTATAGACAAAACCTTTAACATAACATATTCTCATGTTTTTTAACATGAATTAAAATTTTAGAATATTTTATAGATTTATAGTTTTAGTGGATTATGACATAACGTTTCCATAAAATCTCAAATATTACAATGTAGATAGGTCTAGAGTTTATCAATTTTTTCATAAAATAAAACATCATTTATTTTTCAAGATAAAAATCATCCTCACGTTCATCTAGGCTTATTCCATCCTATCACCTATCCTTATACCCAGTAAAAAAGATTTCAAAAACTGTGGATGAGGGAAAAAATCTCAGTATAGGATACACAATGAAGGGAAACTGTTAACCTTGAAAAAACATGTAAAGAATAAAAACATTATCATAATTTAATACTTATCACATTAAAGATGTAGTAAATAATTTCCTTGGATTATAATATATGACATAACAGGTTTTTTTTATCAAAATATTTCCATAAATCCCATATAAAAAACATATATCATATAAAGGTAACGTGGGACATAATCATTCATAGATGGAATAAACATACGGTGGACTTCCAAAAATATCAGTCTTAAAATGGAATAGCCATAGAACTGAATTCCTTGCACAATGAATTGAAGATCTATAATTGGTATCACTATTCCTATAAGATATATCAGGATCACCTATGAGATATAATGGGACTCAACCCTTCATACAGGATATATCGGGCTCTCCTATGATTTAAGAGAAATAATATGGCACATCCCTCTATTTATGATATATCGGGATCACATTTGAAATTTCCAAGTGAAATTATAAGAAGTATAATACATAAAATAGTAAAATTCTAAACATGTAACTCTTAAAATTTAATTTTCCCACATAATAAAAAAATTTATTTTATTAAAATAACATATATATTTTCAAAAATGAGTTTAAATCATTAATAAAATCGGTTTTTGATTCAATGTGTCCCATGAAATGTTGAAAATTTGAAATTATATTCTAGAATTAATATTTTAAAACATTTTTTCCATATAAAAATACATAAATTTATTTTTAAAGTATTTACATGAATGAAAATGATTTTCAAGAATCAATAAATAAAACACATAAAACTGTGTTTTGGTTAAATAGTCTGTTACCACCAGATAAACACAAGAATAAAACTATTTAAATAATAACATTAGAGAAGAAATTAAAAATCATTAAAATATAATATTTCATGATATAATGTGTCAAAAGGGTTATATATACACCTTATAAGATAATAAAGGTGCATAACATCACAATATCCTTCAATGAAAGGAGATTGAAACAAAGTCTCTTACATTTTGTTTGATTCATCACATATGATCCCTGTAAATCATGAATTTTAATCATTGGTTAATTTTTAATTTCTAAAAAAACTTTTAATTTTTATTATTCTTTTTTACATATAATTAATTATGATGTCGTTATAATTAGATAATTATTTCAGTTAATGTCAAAAGTTTTGACGATATCCAGTACATGAGTCGGAAATGAATATAGTAAGATGTCAATTGTCTGAGTTGTCATAATTAAAACATCTATAAAATAATAATATATGAATTATTATAACATTTATTGATAAGATATTCTTTAAAATCAAACCAATTATAATTTTTATGAAAGATGAGAAATGTTATAATGATAGAGACGGTAAGACATACATACGTATGAGTAACAATTCCTCTTTTCAATGATCAATATGGAAATAAGGTAGTTACTATTTCATCCTTCTAAAATAAACATTATATCAAAATAATAAATTAAAAATACTGATTTATGTCATATATGTGATGTTGTGAATAATAACGATTCACATTCATTCCTGGAGGTGACAGTTCACATCTACGCACGAATGACATTATCTTTTTTATGTGCATGGAATGTAAGGTATTAATTCAAAAAGTATTATATTATAAATATAAATATATCATTAATATAATATATTAACATTAATTATTTAATTGTGTTCATTCTTGATAGACAATATTGAAAAACGAACTATCACGGTTCGTGAGACGGTAGTTCATCGTACACATGAACAATGTTTTCATTTACCATTTGAAGAAATTGGAGACTGATTTATGTGATGATATTAAAATAATAACATCTCAGTATATTTATGAAACTAGAGTGATTAGTTTATCAAGGATGAATGATATTTGTGGAATGTGGACTAAAAAATAAAATAGAAACACTTAACAAAAATGATACATATTCTTAGAATTATCACAGTTTTTAACACCTTAACACCTCTAAGTTGGGTGTTATGCCTAAAATATATCATATAAAAGTGTTGAGGAATCCTAGTAAGGGTATTGGATAGATATTGGATGAATGAAAATGGTTTTGAAGTTTGAATATTAGAGAGTAATGGGTGCCTTTTTGTTGGAGATGAGAGAGGCACCCTTAGAATTATTAAAAGTAATAAATTAATATAAAATCAATTTCAAATAAAAATGGTCAAAAACTAATCTAAATATAAGATTTTATGATTTTGGGTTGCATATGAATCCAAAAAATTAAAATTATACTATTTGATAATATATTTTAATCCTTATCTTTTTAAACACTTTTAACTCTTACCATTTTATTAAGTATTTTACGCATTGTGAGTTAAAATTGATTCCAAATCATGACACGCTACCTATGGATAGTCATTAATGACATTTTTAGAGTTATATAATCTTTTTGGATGAGTATTATATATTTATAAATTTTATTTCATTTAATATTATATTTTATATTTTATTTAATGGATTATGTCAATTTTGACACTATCCATCAGATGAACTTTTTTTCAAATCATGACATGATTTGTAAGGACCCGACCACAGTTGCCCAAATATGGTGCCTTATTTGATTACATTGGAATATAAACATGTAATAATAATCGTAATGGACAAACAAATTTAGTATTATTGGAAACAAGATACATACATAAGTTCAACATTACAACATGAAAAATATATAACATAGAAACTCCTTATACAACTTCCATAACTCCTATGTTATTCCAGCATGTCATTCATAATAAAATTATTAATGAACTAAGAAAATGAAATATAAAAAAGTGGTGAGATCGAATTCTTAGTGAGGTTAAGAAATAGAGCAGAAGATATATAAACATTAAGCAAGTTTAATAATAATAAAACATGTGCCTTTAACAAAAACATGAACACATTACGGAATGAATAAGAGTTGAGTAAGTAATGAAATAATAAAACATAATCATGGGTATTATACTAGTACAATGACCACATGAACCATCACTACTATTTTCATAATGTGGGAATTAGTAATATAGGACATCATCAACATATCGTCAAGGCCTTGTTCTAAGACCATAAATAACCATTTTGTCAAGGCCTTGTGCCAAGATCATAGTTTGTCTCATTAGACCTACCGATGAACCGAGTTGTTATAGTGGGACCCACCCATAAAATTCTATGTCCAATGTATTCCTCATATAAATAGGGATAATTATAAACAACTTATACATTCATATTGAAACTAATATATGAAATGAAAATAACTTTCGTTGGTCATTAATCTTAAACACAAACCATTCAGAGTAAATTGGTGAATGGTTTTAAGATAGAATATCCACAAAAAAATTAATCATAAAACCTTAAATTAAATAATATAGTTGATACCATATAATATTATTCCATATAATACATGATAATAAATAGGAGTGTTGAAATAGTTGAACATACTCTTGTTATATCTTCAAGAAGTTCATGAGATAAATACCCTTATACATTGAAAAGATGAGTTATTTTGGGAAAAGGTTTGTATAAAACCAAATATTAATTAAGATAGTATTTTCATAATAATATGATTACTATTATGAAGATATTTTTTTCAAGAAATAATATTATAGGGTGCCTTTTAAATTGGTGAGAATATGAGAAACTCATTTGAATCGGGCATGTATTTGAGGAAGTATTTTTAAAAGATCTTTTTTGATCATATAAGTCCAATTAACTGATAGTATTTTTATGGTTGGAAAACATATATAGAACACGGAGACATAATTTATTATGAGTAAACAATAACACACAATAATTTAATTAAGGAAATTAGATAATAAAATTAGCCCTAATTAAAAAGGAGGTTCGGGTAGAAAAACCCTTACCTTAAGTATAAATATGTTCCTCTCTTGAACATATGGTCCTAGAATATGGAATTAGACATATTAATAACTAATTTCAGAACCTATTAGAAATGGTTTTAGTTTATTATAATTGTTTTTAGTTTATTTATGTCCCTATTTATTTGTTATTATATTGATTTTTGATGTTATGGAATGTTCATTTTCTTGATTTCCATAATCAGTTCACCTATTTTTGAGTAATGGAATTAATGTGGAATGGATATAATGGTCCATAATTTAAATTACATATTATTTATGAACATAAAAACTTGTTAACGTTCATTTATAACATTTGGTTACATTGAAATATGATGAATCATTTTATGAATTATTAATGACATACACTTAGATTATTTTAACGGTATTTTGATTATTGGGAACTAGTTTGGACATATGATTTAATAATATGGATGTATAATTGTTCATGAATAATAATTAGATTATAATATATATATTATATTCTTGTTCAACAATCAAAATGTTTTTGTAACCAGATTATATGATTGTAATAGAAATTGAAAACCTCACATCCTTGAATGTGATAAATTATAACATCTTGAATGGAGTTTTCATTTATATTGTAAAATAATGGAAAAGAGAGTTGATGATGAAGTTTGACAATAACAAAATAACAATCCAGTACATGTATAGTACTAGATTTATCATAACAATTTGTTGAAAGGAGGTAATGAAATAATGAAAAAAGGAACTTGAAGATAAAAGAAAAGTTGAGAGATCCCTTAAGGAAATTTAACAGTATAACGGATATGCAACATGTTTTTAGAAGACATTAAAAAGAAAGGGTACATGGGTAACCCATTCCAAAAATTCCAATAAAATATTATATGGGAAGAATAATATGGAAATTATAACACGGTGTGAAAACTTGAAAGACATACCACATAAAAGATAAAATGAATGGAAAAGTGAAGTTGAGAATTCTTCTACCTTTAGAGTAACTCCTAATATTTGATAGTTGTGACCTTGGGAGAATGAGTAAAACTTGGGAGGACTACTATGGAGTTAAAAACCCAGTGATTCAAGGATGGTGACTTATTAATGAAGGGAAAAAAGGAATGAGTGGGTATTTAGAGTAAATGAGAGGGATTTTTTTATTAATTTAAAAGGACACCTCATTAGTGGTTTTTGTAAAACCATGGGCTAGTCCATGGTAGTTTTCCATGATATTATCCACTTGGGATAAAAAATATTTTATTTTACTATACATAAGTCAACCAGAATGTTATTTTAATTTTTACATAATTATAATGTCATTAATCATACTGAAAACTCGTCACTTTATTTTTTTTTACTATTCATAGAAAATTCAATTATCATAGAAAAATCCCAACAATTCACCCTAACCATTTTCCCACATGTATATTCAAAAATGAAATCCATTTTTCAAAAATAATTTTCTAAATATTATAAGTTTTTTTCAATAAAATCATTCTTAATTTGAAAAATAGATATTTTAATGAATAATTAGTTTTATATCACATTGAAAAATTAATTAAGACATCACTATATTATTAACATTAAAAATAAAATAAGAACATTATTTACTATAGAGAAGTGTCATATTACTATTCATAAGGGTATGTTACTATTCACCAAAAATCATGTTTGTTCTATCAGACTGCAAATGAAATACTGATCACAACTCAAGATGATTATTTTTTTGAAATTCTTAACATAGTAGTGAAAAAGTTGTGATTAACAGATAGGTTATAAAATTTTTTTTTTAAGGGAAACAATATTTCATGCATTTAGTATTTATTTTCAAAACCATAGGGTGTTATATTCTCCCCTCCTGACAAAACATTCATCCTCCAAAATCCCAAAATGTTAACTAAAAAGATACTGGTATATCGTAAATATATTCTCCCTCTGCTCCAAAGTTACTTCCTCCATCTTATGGTTCCTCCAAAGATCCTTTAATATACGATTCATCTGGTTTCTCAATACCTGTTCTCTGGTATCATGAATAATGATATGCTCTTCACAATAAGACAGATTAGGAATAATTTCTATTTCTTCATAGTTGAGTACCTATGTTTAGTCTGGCATTTATTTACTTAACATTAATACATAGAACACATTGTAAACATTGGAGAGACATGGTTGAATTTCCAAATGGTAATATATGGCTCCAATTCAATCACTAATTTCACAATGTTTGATGCACCTAGGACATAATTTTCCCTTCTTACCGAATCGTATAATATCCTTCCATAGAGATACCATTATGGAAACATGATCTCAATCATGAAATTTAAAATTCTTCCTTCAGTTATCAGCAAATATCTTTTGCATATATTGAGATTTTTTAATATGGGTTTATATAATCATCACCTTTTCTATTGATTCTTCATCACAATTTGGTCTAACTATCTTTCTTTCACAAACATAATCCTAGTATGTTGGTATACAACATCTCGTTCTATATAATGATTTATATTGTGTCATATTACTATTCGTATTACTATTCATAAGGGTATGTTACTATTCACCAAAAATCATGTTTGTTCTATCAGACTTCAAATGAAATACTGATCACAACTCGAGATGATTATTTTTTTGTAGGTATGTGGGATCATTTTTTACTCCTCGTAGAATTTTTTTATAAAAATAGCTTCCATTCAGGTATTCAGATGGCACGATATATAGTCTTCATAAACGTTCAAGTGGTAAATCATTACTTATTGCAATAAAATGTACTAATTGTGTAAGGTGATAAACAATGACCCATATCACATAATTCATTCATGGATTATATGATAGCCTTATGATAAAGTTCATTTTAATATCATCCCATTTAAACAAGGGAATATTAAAGAGTTTCATGACTCCTCCTAGATGTTGTCTTCTATCATTCACTAATTGACAAACCAAACATCTCGACACATAATTTATAATCCCCCTCTTCATAGTTTCCCAACAAAAATGTTCCGTTACATCTCCACATATCTCTATGATACCAGAGTGTATAAGGAAATTATAGCTATGAGAATCATCCAATAGTTCCCTGTTTAGCTCAGGAATAGCGTGAACACAAAGCCTCTTCTGGAATTTTAAAATGCTTCCTTAATATTTGAAGTCTACCAACATCACATCATTTACAACATTAATTTTCTTTTGAAAATCCTCATCATTATCCTGAGATCCTTTTAAAATTTCTAGTAACTATGTTTTGGAAGCTATTTGAAAAAGTAGTGATTTTATACCTTATATGATAACTCCCATATCCATCTTTACTAGTTCCCTAAAAATAGGATCCCTTTCAACTCTCGTATAGTCCTGAATTCCATAGTTCTTTCTACTAAAAGAATTTACACCTTATTTTCCTTCCCCATGGGGTAATGTATTGTTCAATTATAAGTATTGAGTAGATAAATCCATATACTTTTCATCATGTTGAGTTATTTCTATGAGAATATATACTTCAATATTTTATGATTTGTATATATCTCATATTTTTCTCCATAGAGGTAATTTATCCAAATCATTAGACTAAATATTACCAAATCTAACTAAATATCATGAGTTGCAATGTTTTTTTAATTAATTTTTAGCTGGAAAAATTCATAGGCAATCACTCTATCATTATTCTTAAGGACACATCCAAGTCCTTTCTTTGATGCGTAACTATAGATCACAAATCCATATTTCCCTCATGGTAGAGTCAAGATTGTAGAATTCACAAATTTTCTCTTCAATTCCTTAAAACATTCTTTAAATTCCTTTTCTCATACAAACAAAACCCCTTTCCATGTGAGATTGGTCCTTAGGTCAGATAAACTGGTGAAGTTCTGAACAAAATGACGATAATAACCTACTAAACCAATAAAAGTATATACCTCAGTTATGTTCATTGGAGTTGGACATTCATAAATAGCCTTTGTCTTCATGTGATCAAAAGATAATCCATCATTAAAGACAATGTGGACATGGAATAACAATTATTGAAGCCAAAATTCACACTTTCTGAACATCCCATATAATTCAATTATTCAATGAGTCTTTAGAATTGTGTGGAAGTGATTTTCAAGATATTTAAGGCTTTTAGAGTATAAAATTTTATTATCATTAAACACCCCAACAAATTCATCATGATATTCATTGAAAACTTTTTTACATTTGATCCATGAAAATAGATGATGAATTAGTCAACAAAAATTCATTATTTTGAACTCGTTATGCCTGTACCTTGTTTGAAATGCTATTTTTGGAATGTCTTCCTTCCTCATAAGAAACTGATGATATCCAGATTGAAGATCAATCTTAAAAAAATATTGGTCTCCATGAAGATGATCAAATAAATCATCGAAGTGAGGTAGGGGATACTTGTTCTTTATTATTATAGCATTAATCTCCATGTAGTCAATCCACAACCTCATAGACCCATCTTTCTTTTTAACAAAAAAAGGACATGAGATTCCCATTGAGAAAAACTTATGAGAATAAATCCTATATCACTCAATTACTCTACATTTTTATTTATTTATACTAACTCCACAGATTCCATTCTATAAGGGTTCATTAATATGGGATTGGAACTAATAATTAAGTCAATTGAATACATAATTTCCTTCTTTGGAAGATGTCTAGGTAAATTTTTTGGAGTGGTGTCAATATATTCTGGCACAATAAGTATGTCCTCTATCTGTACATTCTTTTACACACCCATACTTATTTCATTCCCTTCCTCCCCAATAATGTAATTCTATAGAGATATTGGGGGTGGATATAGATGAGAATTAGATGGTGATATTTATTCCCTAATGATATGCGATTCCACATCATCCTTAAAAAATGTAACCTCATTCCTCTTGAAATAATTTTTTCACATCATGATTTGAAATAAAATCTATACAAAGTATTATATCAAATTAAATAATTCGAATGACAATAAAATTAGTAGATAAAGAACATTTATATTCCATAATGTGGATTTCCTGACACAAATTTTTTGCAATGATACTTCAATTAAGAGTTTTGACTGAAAACTCCCTTAATAAATGAAATTAGAAATATCTTATTTTCTTCAAAAAATGGGAAGATATGAAAAAATGACATGATCAAGAATCAAATAATGCCTTGGATAAGTTTGATGAAATGATTAATTTACATGCCTCAACTTTGTCTGGAACTTCATCCTCTGCAGTTTTGACCCCATAAGCTTGGTCTAGCTCCCTTCGCATTCATTGGGGAATGTTTCCCGGACAATTAGGACATCTAGGTGCTTAAGGTCCCATATCCCTGTAATTGTAGAATTGAACATTGGTAGCTTCATTCTTCTCCTTACAATCTCAAGATTGGTTTCCCTTTTATCTACACTTGTAACAGACTCCCATTCCCGTGAGGCTTGTTCTAGGCTGTTTTCCCCATAATTATTATTGGATAAAAGGTAAAATATTCCATTCTTCCCCATTTATTTATTTTAATTTCCATATTTTTCTACATCCCACTTCTTCCATTATTTTCTTATAATGTTATTAGTCTCAAAAAATTTATTTTCTATCTTGATGTCACTTGAGACTATAACTTTATATGTTGAGAAACTTTGTGAGACTATAGATCTTCAGAGGAATGGTTTTAAACCATCCATGAATCGATCAATTTTTTCCCGAGATTATGTATATAGTTTGCAACATGCCATTCTAGCCTTCTAAAGTTGTCTTCAAACATGGAAATATTTTTACCCTCTCTCTACATCAGATTCAGAAATTTCCACTCCAAATCTACTTATTTTTTTCATGAGGGAGATATTTTTCTAAGAATATTTCTTTAAAATCCTTTAATTTCATCTCTTATATTTTATCATCCTCCATTCTATTTTTTATTAATGAACTCCACAGATCACCATATCTTGATATATGATAAACATCAATGACAACCTTATATCTTTCTTTTCATCCCAAAGAAAGAAATATATTCTATAGGGAACATATCCACTACTCTTCCATAAATAGGTTTGTTGTCTAATTGAATTATTGAGGTTGTTGTTGAATAAAGAGATTTAACATATCTCATCCACATGGAGGATCTGGATGCTCTATATGGGTAAGGTTATTATTCATAACCTAAGTCAGTTATCCCATCATAATTATAAGTTTCGCATCACCTGTCACAGTACCAGAACTGACATCATTATCTTTCATCATTGGGAAATCCATACATGGGACACACTCATTCATACGGTTTCCATTCCTTTAACTAGGAGCCATTTCTAAATAAAGGCATACATTGTATTAGGTTATGAATCATAATGCATAATATTTATATAGAAACAATACATAGAATATATTGAAATTATGTGAATAGAAATTATATTAATCATAATTATGGTATCTTTGAAGAAAAATATTACATGTAAATCACTCATAATAGATTATAATGAAAATGTGAATTCTAAAAATCATATCTTCTGAGAGTGTCAATAGCAAGAGTGTAGCATGGACCATTTTCATGTACCAGGACAATCCAGGTCAAGGTCAAAACTCCTTTTCGGAGTTTTCACACCTAGGTACATATGTTCCAGAGCCACATCTACATGTTTGTATGCATAGAGAAATTTATTTTCTAGAAATATCCACATAATCTATTCCTTACCAAGATTCCAGTAGGATCTTGTATGTTTTTCTATAAATAATACCGTAGGGCTTTGTTCCCTAATCTACATTTTCTAATATTGTTTCCATGTTATCCACTAATCATCTTTTGATACCAACTATAAAGACCTGGACCCAGTTACTTGAAGAAGATTCCTTGATTGATTACATTGTAATATAAAAAAGGAATAGGAATCGTGAAGGACCAAGTAGTTCATTATTATTGGAAACAAGATACATACATAAGTTCAACATTACAACATGAAAATATATTCAAAATAGAAACTCCTTAGACAACTTCTGTAACTCCTAGGTTATTTCAGGATGACATTCACAATAAAATATTTCAGGTCCTGAGAAAATGAAAGATATGAAATTGGTGATCCCAAATTCTTAGTCAGGGTAATAAATAATATTGAAGATATTTAAATATTAGGCAAGTTTAATAACGTAAAACATATTCCTTTAACGAAAACTAGAACACATTGTGGCAGGAATAAGATCAGTGTAAGTAATTCCATAATAAAACATAATCATGGGTATTAATATAATATAATAACCACACGAACCTTCAATAATATTTTCATAATGAGGGAATTCATAATGCAGGACATCATCACCATACTGTTAATACCTCATGCCAAGACCATAATTAATCATTTTGTCAACACCTTGTGCCAAGACCATAGTTTGTATCATGGAAGATACCAAAGAACTGAGGGGTTATAACAGGCCCCACCTGACACATTCTATGTCCAATTCATTCCTAATATGATTGGTTATGAATATAAATAACATATACATTAATATTCAAACTATTATATGAAATTTTAATATCTTTCCAAGAACATTAAGCAAAAACACTAACCATTCAGAGTAAATTGATTAAATTTTTTAATAAATCACATCCAAAGCCAAAATAATCATAATACATTAAATTAAATATGATATATCATTATATAAAATATTAATCGCAATAATACAAAATAATAAAAAATTGTGTTTAAATAGATGAGTATACTCTTATAAAATCATCGAGTACTTATTGAGAAAAATACCCTTTTTCATTGAAATGAGGTTTTCTTTTGGAAAAATATTTTTATAAAAACAGTCATAAATTATGATAGTATTTTCCTAATAAAATGATTTATTTTTTAAGATAATGGTTTCCAAAAAAACATATTATAGGATTACCTTGATAATGGGTGAGAATTTGGGAAATTCCCTTGAATCGGGCTTGTATATTGGGAAGGATTTTTGAAAGATCCTTTTAGAACATATAACTATCATTAAATGAAAGTAGGATTTAAGTAGGTTAACAAATATAGAATACTCACACAAAATCTATTAAATTTTCATAATATAAAACTATACTTTCATTGAGGAAATTAGACAATAAATGAAACCATAATGAAAAAGGAGGATTGGGTAGGAAAAACCCTTACCTTAAGTCTGAAAGTGTTCTGCTCTTGAACATAACGTCCTGGAATAATAAATTAGACTTATTAATAAATTATTTCTGATGCTATTAGACATGATTTTAGTTTATCATAACTATATATAGTTCATTAATGTCCTTATTGATATGTTATTATATTGAATTTTGTCGTTCCAGATTGATGGTTTTCTAGATTTCCAAAATTGATTCACTTGTTTTTAAGTAATGGAGTTCATGTGGAATGTATGTAAATCTCCAAAATTCAATTTAAATATTATTGATGAACATACAAAAAATTTAATGATCATTTCTATCTTTTGGATACATGTAAATAGGATAAATCCTTTAATGAATTATTAATGACATTCACATAGATTATTTTAACGTAATTTCATTTATTCGGAACTAGTTTGGTCATAAGATTTAATAATATGTATGTATACTTGTTCATGAATATTAATAATGTTATAATAAATATATTATTGTATTTTTCAACAATAAAAATGGTTTGATGAACATATTTTAGGATTGTGGTTGAAATTGAAAACTAGTCGCCCTTGAATGGGATAAATTATCACATCTCGGATGGTGTTTTAACTTATAGTATAAAATAATTTGAAAAAAGAGGCGATGATGAATTATTACATTATGAAAAAAATTAATACTTGTATTTTACTTTAGCTATCATAATATTTGGATGAAGAAGTTTAGAAATGAATGAAAAGAAAGGAACTTAAAAATACAATATTATGTGAGAGATCCCTTATGAAAATTTTTCCTCATAAAATCTATGCAACATGTTTTTAGAAAACATTAAATAGATATGTGATATGGGTAACACATTCATAAATGTCCCATAATATTGTATAGGGGAATAATAATATGGAAATAAGAACATGGAGTAAATGCTTTAAATACATACCACATAAAAGAGAACTTGAATGGAATAGAGAAGTAGAGAATTCTCTTAAAGTGTAAAGTAACTCCAATTATTTGAAGGATGGGACCTTGGGAGCTTGATTAATCCATGGGAGGACTAATTGGGAGTTAGAACAACCAAATATTCGACGATTACGAGTTTTTAATGTAGGAAAACAATGGAATAAATGGGTATTTATACTAAATGAGAGGGAGTTTTTTATTAATTTAAAACAACGCCTCATTAGTGATTTTTTGTAAAATAATGGTCTAGCCCATGGTATTAACCACATGGGACACCTAATATATTATTTTACTACAAAAACATCGACCATAATTTTATTTTATTATTACTTCATTATAATGTCATTAATCAAACCGAAAACTCAAAACTGTATTTTTTACTGTTCACAGAAAATTCAAGTATCATAAAAAAATCCCAAAAATTTACCATAACCATTTAATTACATGTAAATTTAAAAAATAAACTCCATTTTTCAAAAATATTTTTATAAATGTTATTATTTTTGTTTCTAAATAATATCATATTTTATTTGAAAAATGACAATTTTAAAGGTATAATTAGTTTTATATCACATTGAAAAATTAATTTTGATCATATTATCTTATCAACTTATGAAAATAATATAATATCATTATTTACTGTTCATAATGGTCATATTACTATTTATAAAGGTATGTTATTATTCACCAAAAATAATGTTTTTTCTTTCAAACTCTAAATGACATACTAATCACCACCCTAGATGACCTTTTTTTGAAATTCAAAACATTGTAGAGGCAATGTTGTGTTTAACAGTTGGATTATAAAATGTTATTTTTTGTTGGGACACATTATTGAATGCATTCAATATTTATTATGAAAACCTTGTGGTGTAAGATGTTTCCTTCAAAAAATATTAAAGTAATTCAAAATTGTAATATTCATCTAGAAAGTTTGTGGATTATATTAAATATTTCAAATTATATTTATTTTTAAATTATTAATATCATTTATTTAATTTGTTTTTAGTAAATCTTTTAGTGTATGATCTTTGTGTAATAATTAAATTTATTTATTTAGTTCCTAAAATTGATAACTAAATTTTCCTGATGTATGTAATTTCATTATATTTGAAATTAATTTGTATAGTCAAAGTTATCCCTTGTAAACATTTATATTCAAACACATTAAATTTCAAAAAGTGTGTAACAAAAAAAGACTATTCAATGAATATAATATTATAAATGAATTTATGTTTTCCATATTGGTATAAGGGGTCCTAAAATCAACCCAAGGATGATTATGGTTGGAATAAACTCACAAAACTAATATGTACATGTTTTAGTGTATTTTAGTATTTTTATAATATTATTTTTATCTTTAATTGACTGATTTACCTTCAACTGTGGTAATTAAAATAATTACTAAAGTTACAATTCATAATGTAAAAAAAATAAATATGACCTATTTAAATATTTTAGGAAAAATAATTACAATTGTGGAATACATTTTTCTAATATCAAAACATAGCATTGAAAAATATTAATTAATAGTTTTTCATGTTGACGGAATGAGAAAACGTGTCTTTAATGTAAAATGTCCAATTTTTCAGTGAGTTTATATATCCAATTTCAAATTGAAATATAATCCAATAAAATAAATTGGATTAATTGATAAAAAAATCATATAACTATACCTCAAACCCATGTAAAATGATAATATAGCAATATAAATAAATTATACTGAAAATAGTTTTGCACTAAATTGTAGAATTTTTCACTATTCAAAAAAAAATGAATTTTATCAGAAAAAAAACAAAAAAATGAATTAAAATTTAGATTTTATGATTCTATAGAAGAAGATTATTTTTTCATAAATAACATATAAGTGTGTCCAAAATATATTTAAAATGGGTACCCAACAATATGTCTACACATGAGCCTAATCCCGGTTGGTGAGGACTCTTAAGTGCATCTAGGTGACAAGGGATCAAATCCAGGAAGGGGCACAATTTCTGGGGTACTATAGTAGTACTGTAGTGGGAACTATACAGTATTGTTGTAGGAACTGTGTAGTACTATAGAAGAAACTGTAGTAGGCACTGTTTGGCACTGTATTAGTTGGTAATTTGACCCCATTTTGGACTTCGGGCCACCGATTTGGTCCTCGAGTTCTTTAAGGACTTTGGGCCACCCAAGAATTCAGGCCAGTAAGTCATTTTGGCTACCTCAAGGACTTTGGACCACCTAAAGTGCAGACGAAAACCTGAAAACCTACAAGAAACAGGATCATTAAGAGGATTAGCAAGGAGAATTCACCACATCAGATGATACATGAATTGCAAGAATGAGAGGGTTTGACACCTACCATCGGGACAAGACTATTCATCCACGAGATATCTTATCAGAAAAACAGTGCGAAGGTGGAGAGCTGATTTAACGATGAAGATGCTGGGGAGGTGCAGTTCCAAGTAGTTAGTATGGGTTGTATGTAATGTTTGAATCATACAGGCAATGTATTCCTCGAAGGCCTACGAGCCATGTAATACTCACGCCTAAGGGCCTTGTAAGAGTTCCACCTCACCCCTTGAAAGGTGGATTATCAATATCAATAAAAAATGAAGGCCTTTGGGCCATTGGATGGATATAGTCTATCGAACATATTTTTTCCTTTTATAAACTCTAGTTGTTACATTTCCCCCCTTTTGGAAGTTTAATCCTTTCAATTATAATATGGGGTCGGTAACTAATGTTTGTCTTTAAAAATAACTTTATTCTAATACATCACAAGAAAAATGATTAAATAAACTTCCACTTTAAAGGAAATAAATGGAAGTATAAATGTTACCAAATATAAAAAATACTAGGGTTCTATATAGGAAAAAATGGATATGGAAGATAAATCTAATGATCGTGTTTTAATAGAGAATAATAGAAAACACATTTAGTAAAAATATAACAAAAATAATGCTACAAATTTTATATCTGTTAAATGGTCATTGAATTCATAGAAGAAAGGTAAATAGAACACTTTTTTTAAGATCCCTTTTATAATGTTGTGGAATTAATTTACTAAAATGTATAAGAAAATAAGTAAACACACTTACGTTTGAGGTAGAGTTGCATACATTAATAAACTTCAACCCTAAACTCATATTTCTTTTCCAAATGATTTGTATTTTAGAAGAATTTTCATCAAGCCTAAAATACCATAATATACTTCTAAATAATGACATAATATACAAAATATTATGAATTTATTTGTACTATCTTGAAAAATTATCCGAAACCTAATGATATAATAAAATAATATAATTTCCCCAATATAATTAACAAAAAAATAATAATGACTAATTTTAATCTTCATCATTAAATAGTAAAACTTATGTTCAATTATATACCATTAAACAAATAAAATTCTTTAAAATTATTCAAATAATCCAAAATAAGTCTAACAAAAATTAGAATGATTTGATCACATAGCCTTCCAGTATATGTTTAAACATTTATATTCAAATAACATAATTCAATCTTATGTTTCATACCAAAAAGTTATTAACCTAATCACATATTATCCAAGAAAGTTCAATCATCTCAACAAATAACCAAGTTCCCCATATGTCTGCAAAATAAATCATATATTATTCCAAAATAAAATTTAATCATTAATTCTCAAATAAGATCATATATTATTCAATTTTCCTTATTCATATAATGTTCCCAAAATAGTGAACTTCTTCCAAAATAATATTTATCATTCAGTAACTAATTCATTTTGAAATACCATGAATATCCCTAAGTTCCCAAATCAACCTATTTTTATTCAATAAACTCATTTAATTAAAAATTTAAATTCATACTAACCATGGACATCATGTAGGCCAGTGGTAGGTGATGTACACTTATTACACTTTAGTTATGGGTTTGATTCTTGTGGCATTGTCTGACAGGATAGGTTGTCACCATTCTTGTGGGTTTTCCTTTTCCTAACATTATATAATTATTATAAAATTCTCCAAATATGATATAAAATTCTGAAAAATAACCATAACATATTTTAATATCAAATATTAAATCATACCTTTTTTCGATCTCAAAAAAAATAATGCATAATTACCTCAAAATTGAAAGTATCAAAAATATATTTTTAGTCAACATATAATTTCCTATATTATATCCTCAATAGGAATTTTAATAAATTAATCATTTAATAATCCTATGTATTATATGCTTGTAATGTTATCCTTAACTATTTAGAAAATATCTGAATCTCCAAAGTTGTCTAAACCATCCTTTATTACAAACAATAAGGAATTGACCTTAAATATTATTTATTATAGTGTTTTTGAACAATAATTTTCATTTGAGAATCATTTTTTTTGTTTTTAGTTATAGAGAATTATGACATATCTATTTCATAATAACTCAAATATTCCAATGTATACAAGTATTCACTCTGTCAATTTCATAAAATAACGCTCTTTAAAAATAAAACATTATTTCTTTTTCTTGATATAAATACTCATAAATTTATGGTGACCTATTTTTTTCTCTTAAACATTCTTATACACTTTTAAAAATAATTAAAAAACATAGGATGTGAACAAAAAACTTATTAATGGATACACAAAGAAGAAAACTATTAGTCTTGGGAAAACATGTATATCATCAAGACATTATCATAAAATAAAAATTGTTACCATAAAAAAGTCATAAATACATTCCATGGATTATATTCTCATTTATTGCATCTAGTTAATCAAAATATTACCAGAGAGACCCTATAATGAAAATATAACATATAAAGGTAATATGGGACATAATCATGCATAAATGGAAGAACCATATAGTCTACATCCACAAACATCACACAAAAAAAGGAATGTAGATATAATTATCTTCAATACCCAATGAATTGTGGATATATAATGTGCAACACCCTTCATATATGCTATATTAGGCTCACTCGTGACCCATATTGGGGCTCAATCATTCATATAAGTTATATTGAGCTCACCTATTTCTCATGATAAACAATGGGAATAAACTCTTTTTAGAAGCTATTTCATGCTCACCAGTGAAAATTTCATGTACGATTACACAATATTAACACATAAAATCATATAATTGTTAACATGTAACTCCAAAAATTTCATATTCACTCATAAGAAAAAATATCATTTTATTGAAATAACAAATCAATTTTTGAAAACCAATTTAAAACATTTATGAAAGATGTTATTGGATCAATGTGTCCCATTCCACAATGAAATTTTTAAATTAAATTTTATAATTATAATTCTAATGCATTTATTTCCAGGTTATTAAATCGATAAAATCATTTTGAAATAATAGACATGAATGAAAATGATTTATAAGAATAATTCCTTAAATTCCATAAAACTATATTTTAGTTAAAGAGTCTCTTTCCACTGGAGAAACAGGTGAATAAAAAATTTAATAAATAACTTTAAAAAAATATAATATTTATCATTAAAATATAGTGATTCCTGATATAATGGCTCAAAAGGGTAATATATACACCTTAAAAAAATAAAGGTCCATACCATCAAAATATACCTTAATAAAAGACGATTAAGGTGAAGTCCCTTAACTTGAGTTCAATTTGTCACGTATGTTCCTTGATCATCCTGAAAGAAAGTAATATGTTAATTTATACTCTATTAATATCCTTTTAATGTTTTTTATTATTTTTATATCATTAATTACAATTTTATAATAAATAATTATTTATTTGATTTAATGTTGGATGTTTTGTCGACATTCGGTACTTGAGTTAAAAAAGATCATGGTAAGATGTCATTAGTATATTTGGTCATAATTCTATCATATCTATAAGAATAATCATTCCATTATTATCAATTATATAAATTAAATAATCTTTAAAATAAAAAAATATGTATTTTTATTAAAAATTAACAAAATTATAGTCAGTGAGATAGTAGGCCATATGTATGCTTGAGTAACTTTTCCATATTTCATTATCCATTATTTAAATAAGGTAATTATTATTTTATTCTTCCAATTTTTTCATGATATCATCTTACTCATTATAATTATACTTTCATCTATCATAGAAGTTATGTGGTGAATAAAAGTGATTTAAAATGTTTTGTGGAGGTGATAGTTCACATGTACGCACGAACGATGTTATCATTTTTATGTGGATAGAATATAAGAACATAATTGATAAATTATACTTTTAAAATTATAAATATGTTATGAATGTAATATATAAAAATTAATTCTATCATTATGACCATTCATGAGATGCGGTGTAGGGTCCTAAAAATTCAGCCAATGGAAGAAAGTCCCCCTACCATCGCTTGGTAGAAGCAATCAAGAACTTCTAAAAGTTTATCAAGGTGACGGGACTCAATTTGAGTTAAATTTATTTGGATGAACATGATGGAATTCATGTTTTCAATTGGTCTACATAACATCACCAGGAATGGTATGTGAAAAAGATGGATCACGAATAACCAGGTATGCGAGACGGCCCCTGAACCTCTGGCCCGCGAAGCGATGGCCAGCAACCAAGGTAAACCATAAACCGCACAGAATAAAATCCACATACCATGATAAGAACCCTTTAGTTCGTAGATTAATAAGATATATATGGTTCCAAGAACCATTATCGCACACCAAATCCCCCACAAACCCTGGTTCACCACGTCTTCTTGAGGTCCGAATATTGCTCTAATGGGCCTCTGCAAATGGGGATGTGTGCCCAAAACATATGATCCTTAAGATGGATTATAAATGGAGAACAATTGAATAGATGGGGAGGGGGTGAATAGAGGAAAGGAATAATGAAGAAGGCCTGATGGAGGCTCAGAGGGTTCCACTCCAGCTTCTGTTTTGTTTCATCAGTGAAGCACGAACCGTGAACCACTTCCCCCAAAGGTACAACAGTTCGTGAAACATAAAATGGGGGAATTGAATAATAATAATAATAGAAAAAGAAAAACCAAATAGTATACTATGAACCAAATACCACTCTCAGATGAATTCTCGCACCACCCAAAAATGCGCCACCTCAGTGGAAGAACAAAAATAGTGAACCCGACATGAATCCTCAACCAAGGTGGAGGTTATACCCAAATTAAAAAAGACATAAGGATACTACATGTTGGACCATTATTTCTACCCCAGTACACACAAAATTCTCCACATCAGAGGTAGAATAAAATAGGGTGAACACGATGTGAATCCTCAACCAAGGTGGCGGTTCTACCCAAATGATAAAACATAGAAGGATACTACACGTCGGACCATTTTTTCAGCCCCTGTGAGTGAAAAATGCACCAACTCTATGGAAAAAATATGGTGAACCCAAATTGAATCCTTAACCAAGATGAATGTTCTATCCAAATGATAAAATACAGAAGGATACTAAACATCAAAGCATTTTTTCTTCCCTGGTATGCAAAAGTGTTCCACCTTAGAGGTGGAACAAAAATGGTGAACCTGACATGTAACCTTGAAAAAGTTGGCAGTTCTACCCAAATGATAAAAGATAGAAGGATAGTACATGTTGAAAAAAAAAATTTGACGCGGTACATGAAAAATGTGCCACCTCGTCCGTGGAACAAAAATGGAAAACCCAACATGAATTCTTAACAAATGTGGCAGTTTTACCCAAATGATATACGAAGGAATGATATTGTACATCAAAAAAAAATTTCCACCTCGGTACGCGCAAAACATGCCACCTCGGCGGTGGAACAAAAATGGTGAACCCAATGTGAATCCGTAACCCAGGTGGCAGTCTCACCCCACTCATGCCCCTTCATCCCACAATAGAAGAAAAGGGGAAGGGGCCATGTTGAATCACAAAATAAGAATATATTTAAATAAATTCAAATTTGACGATGTTTTGTGGTCTGTATTTCATATATTTATGTTGTAGGTTCTCATAGAGTGAACTTTGATCCAAATGACATCCCCACAATCCATGAATATGCACCTATCGGAGACCCTATGGGCAGTTGGGGCCTCAACAAAGAACATGATCCTTCACATAACTACTGTATTCAATGCTGGGTGTCCAATACATTGATCAAAGAGGACCACCAAAATAGTAATCTTCCCTCACTGTAGGACACAAGACAATCCCTCCAGTCTTCAAAGGTGTACCAACCACCTCTTTATCCGCTCCTAGTACCTCAGCACAATGTGTCCCTGGTGGTGTCCCAAACTGTTTCAATAGCCTACCCCCAGAACGTGACAACGACTACCTCCCTTACCTAAAGGAGGAATATGGAGTCAATTTTGACAAATTCATCCCAGCTGCATAGGGGCCCTACCCATGGGTCCCTGCTAGAGAGCGTCATCATTGACACCATATGACTAGACCTCCTACCACCAAGTATGATCATATGCCAAGGGAGCCTTCCAAAGTCTAAGAGACCTTTTCCCCTCAGGCTTCCCACCAAGGGTAGTGAATATATAACCAGGGACACGTTATCACCCTAGTTCTTGAGGAGCATCTTCGTCTTACTAACACAGTGGTAGTCAAAGGGATAACATATGACTCTGCCCTCTCCACTCAAGCCCACCATAGAAATATTTTGTGAAAATATGAGAACATGATTGTTCTTGCTAGTTCTCATCAGTCCCACCATGCCAATAGAGCATCTAGCTACATGAAGATGCAGGTATCTACCGACTCACAACAAGAATGCCATCAAAATATGGAAGCAACTAGCTATACGCAGGCACAAATACCAGTTGACATATTTCTATCCTTCCATATTAATTGGGTAGAAACATTTTACACGAAGGACCAAACATCTACAGAGGCACTTCAATCCCACCATCCAAATATGGAGGCATCTAAATAGGAGTCGAGTAAATTTTTTTGGATGCTTAAAAATCCTGTGAGAAAAATACATTAGAAATAGAGAAGAAGAAATTACATGATCATGAATCTTTAGTCCACCAATCAAATATGGTGGAAACCATAGAAGACAAATGGAAACAAACTCGTTCATATGTCCCGACATAGGAGAACTGCATTTATCTACTGGAAACACATGGAGGAACGAAGCAGGCACAAACTCATGCTCTGACCTTATAATTTGCCTTCATACCCATTCCATCCAACGATGTATCCTAGAACATCCTACCAATGATGGAATATCAGATGTTGACTCAAAATCATCCCCTCAAAACATTCCAAGATATCCTTTCATCAATGGAAAATTTGATAAATCGGGTCCCGGACACGATTTACTCAAACAGAACGACTCACTCGTAAAATGAGTTAGTCTCACTTGAGCAATTATGCATCCTTGCGCATGTCTAGGAGGTTCTATGGAAATATCAAGAGACATACAGACAACCAGATCAATAAAAAATACATGTTGCAACTAGGGGACTCTGGTCTAATGTGGTGGCCACTCAAGGGTAGGTATATATCCCATCCAAAGATCAAGATTCCCATAGGCATATCCTAAAGACATCATGGGACCAAACAATATGGGAACCCGTATATGAAGGCCATTACCAATAGAAGATTTCCCTAGTTACCTACAATAGAGTGGCCAAAAGTAAAAACCACCAAAGGCAACTTGAAAATGAAGATCAGATCCATGATCCAACTCTACTAGAAGATGGGGTTCTTGATGCCCTCAAACATGTAACAACAAAGGCTCCAGACCCTGTCCTTACATTATTAAATTATTGATGTGTCGGTAGTAGTTGAAAATTTCCTCCATGTAATGTCTTTACCATCAGCTATGAATTTTCTCTATAGAGCCCCATTAGGGTCTTACTCTTTGGGAAAAGAATGATAGATCATGATAGCATATATCCTATTTCACGTAGGGGTAGACCTCCCCTCGATCTAATGACCTGATAGTAAGAAGGTCCTCCCTTTGTTATCATCCACCCTGATGGTCCTCCCTAGGTTATAAAATGCAGACATGCATCTCCCTGCTGTCTTACATCAACTCATGATGGTATTCCTCACAGTGATGATGGTCATTGAGAAGGCACTCCCCGTAATGACAGTTGTTTTAAATATCCTCCCCAAAGTAACACCAATCAATGATAAGGTCCTCCCCTTAATTTAGTACATCATGAATCTCCTCCCCAGGATGTACACTATAGAAACTCTCCCATGAAAAATGTATCAAGACATGATAGGAGTCCTCACCTTAATGAGGATCATTGTGAAAGCCCTCTCCCCAATGATAGTTATTTTGAAGACCATCCCCACAGTAATATCAAGAAGCAGGAAGGTCCTCCCCTTGTTACAACTCACCCTATAGTTCCTCCCCATTGTACACACCATCATTAAAAGTCTCACAGTCGGGCATTAAGTTGCCTTGGTAATTATTTCCATCGTAACACCACTTGAAAATGTCTTCATTCCAACAAAAATTCATACTGGCAAGATGTTCTTCCCATTTCCAGAACGAACATGAGAAATCACTCCTATGTTGAGGTGCTCGAAAAGGATTCAGACATATTGGGAACTTTTTCTATAATGAGTGATATTTTTTTTCAACCGAATGATGGACCGAGGCCACGTTCATATTCTAAGACACCCCCTAGGCATCCACGAATTGATAAGGCTACTGCAAGCTCGGTTTCATGGAATGAATTCATCAAGAAGTAGTCAAGATTGTATTATATAGTAGAGGATCCTCTAAAAGAAAAACAGCAGGATATGTTTCTTGTGAGAAAGAAACTATCCATGGATAATATACTAGTTATGTATTAGCCTATGGCCACTTCTCAATTCTACATACTAAGATAATTGTTTGGGGGTGCATGAATTAAAATTTCAACAATATATGGAAAACTCTTTAAATGGTGAATGAAAAATTCATTCCCTATAAAGGGTATGTGGACCACATCCATACAATAGGGGTTATTCACCATTTAATCGACACGGAATCCCTCACGTCAGTAAGGTAGCCACAATCAGAAAGGAAAAATAAAAACCTTTAAATGGCTTTCCTCCATGTACTGCAGAAATTTTGTCACCTGATTGGTAATGCCACCGACTAGAGTTCACATTAAAGGGTGTGGAGAAAATGGAGATCTTCAATTCACCCCACATCCCTTCTAGAAGGCTCCAATGGAAATGAAATCCAAAAATGTCATCACTTAGAGAAAACAATCAAATGAAACCCCTACTCAACAAATATGGGTTACCCAACAAAATCCGGCCTATATTATGTCTCAGAAGCGTCTGGCCTGAAGAGATCAATACATCGAAAAAAAATTGAGTCCGGAAACTAGGAACATCCAGCAGGCTTCTTTCCTATGGAAATCCATCCAGAAATTAGTGCTCATTTGTTCAAGGGACCAAAGGCTCCATGCATATGCAATGCCACACTCGAATTACACCAACACGGGAGTGCATGAAATTGAAAGGGTAGAAGTAGGGGTTACTACCACTATGATAGGGAAAAACCCATGCCCATTGGTATTGATGAATTTTTAAATAAAAATGACCCCACAAGACCAATATATTCAGGCCGTAGCGCATCGACAGGAGAACAGAAATGACTCCAGCCTGCAGTGCTAGGGGCCTTTTTACCACCAATACCTATGCCGCAGACATCTGTCTTCCACCATCTAGGGTGAAGGATGGACATAGGAGTTAACTATTCCATGCCTTCTCGCATTTCTCACCCTTCGAGACAAATGCATGATACAAGGTTAGACCATGGCTCCCTTCGAGTCAATCATCTTCAAGAATCCTTAACAATACCACAGAATGGAAGGAGAAAGTCAAATAAAAGACATATGATGCCTTCTTACCATTCATCACTGGGTACAACACCCCCAATGTGGTATGCCTCGGTAAATGTGGTATACTTAAACCCACAAGTGTCACAATAAATGACATAGGGGGTGAAGAATCAAGGGATGATGGTTCCCTCCCAGAGGCATCCCACACCTAGACTATTGGTGTGCATACCTAGAACTGGTGGGAAGTCCTAAATCATGGATCCCCCTCATCCAACCCAACATTACCTCCCCTACGGAACTCCAATATGGGGAAAATTAAATCCAATATTGTATATAACCCAACTCATCCTCCCCAAGAGAATGCATCCCTCACCCTCGAGGAAAGGTTCTCCAAACAGGAGGAAGGCATGAAAGAGCTCAAGTGAATTAATGCTGAGATATGTCGAGGGAGTTATCTCACCTGATGTGTTCCCTCTACAGAACATCATCACGTTCTCCTAGAAGAGGTGCCCATACCCCTGACCCTCGTTATAATAAATGAGTCCTAGCACAGAGGACCATTCAAACAGGCCTTGTAAGGACATCATGACTTCCCCCAGTTGTGAAGATTTCCGGAATATATCGAGGTAAACCAACAAATGATGCCCCCATTTGGGTATCCACCCCAAAATCTAATAGCGCTGACACACCCAGTATTGTCCCCTTGCACAACATCGCATGCACAAGCCTCACAAGATATCCATTAAGGGATCTTAAACTCTGTCTAGTAGTTAAATCTCGACTATAATCCATGGAGGGGTGGTGTACTCCGATACAACCAGTGTGCAAATGCTACCCCGAGAGGGTGAGAAATGTTCTTCCACTTCAAATCATTACGAACCACATATTCCATGTATTCAATGGCTCATGGGACCCAGAACATTATTTGATGTTATATTCCACTTACTGTGACCCCATGATGGGCACTACAGTGAAGAAATAATCCTTAAAACACTGATGTGTCGTAAGAACCCTACATGGCTCCTCTTTTCTATGGTATACTAGCCTGCCAGCCAATTCAATCACATGCTAGGAGGACCTCCGGCAAGAGTCTCTCTTCCATTTCAGCTCGATGTTTCCCGGTACTGTGGTTAGTGATCTAATGAACTGCATGAAACTGTAGAACGAGAGATTCTCAAACGTTATTTCTAGATGGAATGGATTGGCATATTCTCAGAACTGGCCACTCCCCCAGGATGAGATTCTCGCCATGTGCATCGATACCCTTCGAGATGAATTGGAAACACATATAATCCATGAAAGGTACAACATTGGATTCTGATACTTCTCTTCCATTTCTCAAATCATATAATACTCCTTTAAAATTCTAATCAAAAGTCCCATGTGGCCCCATTAGCCCATTAAAAAAGAACAGGAAAAGATGAAACAGTTTCTGTCACACATAATCCACCCCTGGAACCTGGTCCAATTGTGAGGCCCCTATTGAAATTTGAGGGACCCCTTGGATGGAAAAATCTACCCCCACCACCTAAATACGGGTGATTGAGTTCTAAAAGAAATCAGTTCGAAGGAAGAAGAAATAATTTTTACTCATTCCAAGAGGACCAGGTGTGAGTCTATTTCAAAACCACCATGAATTGAAATCTACTTCAGCTGCCATAGCCAAGGAATACTGATGAAGTAGGTCTCAAATATCCCCCAAATTACTGCCTATATTACTAGATACTATCACACACTATCTAAGAAAGATTTTTTTAAGGATCTCCTACATAAGATGAATGATTCCGAGAAAGTCATGTTGGGCCCACCTCTAGCACAAGTGGCATGTGGTTCCACCACAAACTCAAGAGAGGAAGAAGAGTGGTAAGAATTCTCCGGAAAGAATGAGAAATTGTTTTACAAATGGATGACCCAAAAGAATATCAACCAAGTCCATGGAATCCTCATTGAATAATTGAAAAAACCAAGTGTTCCCCCAAAATCTCCCAATACAACACAACCATCCACCTTGTCACATTGGCCCTTTAAAGGCCCGAAGGTCATAATGCAAGAATAAGAAAATCAGATGACACCAATCCTGAACATACTATTGATACCTCTAGATGTCATACCAATAGTCTTGGTTCAATGGACACTGCCCCGCCAAATGACAACAACAGAAGGAGACAGTCATACAGGAACAACATCAGACCATGAACTGATCTTCAGCTCCATTAATGTCATCCAATTGATGGACCCCTTCTCTGATGAAGACTACGGATACAAACCCAAAATCCTTGAACCCAAATGGAGTGATAGAGGAATAGGTAGCCGAGGCTGGTGGTTTCCTTGAAGGGATGACCATGGAAGGAGTCAAATACCTAGCCACTAAATATGTCAAATCTTTAACATCATGGAAACTTGTGGGAGGACCCTCCGACAGATGCAACACTAACTATAATTCTTCTTTACCCCCACTGAATGAAACCCTAGCCCTGTTATCATTGAGTATCTATCCGGGGAAGAACAAGTACTAAACCACCCAAGGTGTATAGGTGGGCCAATTCAGAAGAACGTTGAAAGGACCATTGCATCACTAGCCCCAATCATAGAGGCCAAACCATCTAAATCCAAATCCCAAGCCCCTAATGTGTCTGTGAAAGAGAAAACCCAATTTTGGAAGTGGTGACCTTTCGAGTAGAAGTATGAAAATTTAAAAATGTTTTCCTTGGAACCAATGAATCAATAAAACCTAGATTCATTGATCCTATCCACGGATCTTAGGGAGGTTCTCATTAAATCCATGTAAAGTCCCTAGGAGTTCAAGGCTGAAGTAGTAGTATAAGATGTATAACAGATGGAGACTAGTCCCGAAGAATGTGACGTCATCATCTTCTTCACAGACATGGATGAAGAGGACCTCATAAAAGGCCACAAAAAACTCATATATGTGTCTGAAAATATAAATGGAATAGATTTTCGGAGGATCATAGTCCATAATGGCTCTAAAGCTAACCTTATTCCCTTACAAACACTCCATTGACTGGGATATGATAAATACATCATTTCAACCTGTACTAAAATTCTACTGGGATATGACAAAAGTGAGCACAAGTTGTTGGGATGAATAAAGATTACAGCTTATCTTAGAGATCTCTTATCAGATTCCATGTTCCTACTAGTGCGGAAAATTATGAACATCAATGTTTTGTTAGGGATTCCTTGGCTGCATCAGTATACTGCAATTCTGTCTTCATTCTATCAGTGTATTAAATATTACAATAATGAGAAAAACTAGTTGTTGCAAGATGATAAATACTCATTTGAGTTATATGAGTCACATTACATGAATCATGGTTTTATAAGGCGGAAGAAAAACATATTTTGTCAAAATAAATTGATGGGATCAATGCCCTGAATGGATTAGAGATAGCTCCCCCCAACTCCTTCCAATATCTTAAGAATGAGTAAGTACACACCATAAACCAATTTGAATGCGTATGTACATGTCGGAATACAGAATTAGCTGTCAACATCGTCTATGCTATGACCACTAACTCCAAAGACATGGATGAGGAAGTTGACTCCCATATTTTTAGGAAAAGACCTATCAAAGAAGAAATCGTCCCATCCTTGGGACATCAAACTACCCTTGCCTCACACACTAAAGAAAAAAACAATTCCCCTCCCAATATTGGAGATCTCATCTCGAAAATCCTTTCTCCAATACAAGAGGAAAATGATGAAGATAATGATGAAGAAAAAGAGAAAGAGGAAGAGGACCTCAAAGATGCCCCTCCAACATTAGAAAAACGTGTTTCCACTAGAATAGATGAACTTAAGGAGAGAAATCTAGGCTCCAAAAACAACTTATGTCCCACTCTTATCAGTGTGTCAATACCTGTTGAGTAATAGGAGGTATACACCTCCTTCTTAAATAATAATCGAGACATGTTTTCTTGGAATTACAAAGAGATGTCAGACCTCGCTCCTGAAGTCACCACCCACCATCTGGGCTTACCAATGGAATCTTTCCATAAATGACATTTTCAAGCCCTTCTTGGGAAAATTCATCGAGTTTTATGTCGAAGTCCTTGTGGTTAAGACATGACATCATTCAAACCACCTGGATGACCTTGAAACTATCTTCAAAAAATTTTGACAACACAATCTAAAGATGAATCCTCTAAAATACATCTTGGGAATTACCTCGGGAAAATTTCTCGGTTTCATTCTACACCATCATACCGTCGAAGTAGACCTCAGAAAGAAAAATTCCAAACTTGGCATGTCCCCACCTTACATCCTCACCATGTTGAGAGGTCTCCAGGGGCACCTTGCCTACTTTTGGTGCTTTATATCCAACCTAGAAGGTAAATTTTTACTTTTCACGAAGCTCATGAAAAAAGGAGTTAGGTATGAATGGGATAGTGTTTTTCAAGAAGAATTTGAAAACCTAAAAAATATTTCTCACATTCTCGTCAGTTCTCATGTGTCCAGTTGAAGGGAGCCACTCAATTTTATATGTAACTACCCTAGAACTGTTAATAGGTTCCTTCCTATCACAGAAAATTGATGTCTGAATTGATAATAGCCTCTACTACCTCTTCTATATAATGATTGATGCTAAAACTCAGTATTCTAAAATTGGGAAGAATAGTCTATCCCTAATCATCATAGTTTAGATGTTCAGGAACTACCTGTAGCACCATGAGGTCCTCCTTGTCTCATTTGCAACCCACTCAAGTATATTTTCTATTGTCCCATGATAAATGGTTGTCTATCACATTGGGTGGTCATCCTGCAATAGTTTGACATAAGATACATTCTCTAGAATTCCATAAAAGTAAATTCATTATAATACATCCTACATGAGCACCCCTTGGATGAAAGATCACCGTTGGATGCTGAAAATCTGGATTATGAATTTTTTTCCATCCAGGGGAACCCCCAGATGTGGGAAATGCACTTTGATGGTTCTCCCCGAATCCTGATAAGAAATTGGATAGAGGATCCAAAGATTAACAATTTGGGGATGTGACTCATGATCGTATATCCTGAGAAGGCCATATTTCCATACTATTTCCAGATTTCAGAAGGTTGTATGAACAATGAAGAAAAATATCATTCCCTCATTGGACGCTTGGAATTGACTCTCCAAGTGCAGGCCAAACGCCTAAAAATAAATGGTGATTCAAATCTAGTCATCAAACATGTCATCGGTGACTATTTTATCAAGAATAAAGTGTTGGTTCCCTTGATGAACCATGTTCGAGCACTAATGGAAGAATATTGAAAAGAACTAATGTTGACTCATGTTCCCCAGTCATAGGATGCTCAAGCTGAAGCATAGAAAATGTAGCCACAGCCTTGGCCGATCCGGACTTGGATGAAACCATCATTATAATTTCTCATCATTGGATGGTCTTCACATTCATCCATAAAAATAATGAAAATAATTGATGACATTATCCCCAATCTAGAGCCTTATGGTCATACCACCGGTTGGATGACACACATTACAAGTTACCTTCAGGATGGGGAATTCCCACCAGTTTGGGTAATAAGAGAGAATGTTTGAAGGAGGGTAGTCAATTTTACCATGTACAATGGGTGAACCAAGATAAGGTTCTCAACAAACGAGGACTTGACAGAGTCATTCTCAGGTGCATCGATGGAGAAGAGATTTTATTATCATTAAAGATGTACATGCTAGAGCTTACAAAGGACATCAGTCAGCAACCATGATCTCTCACTAAATCTAGAGGCTTTGGTATTACTAGCCCACCATGATACATGATTGCTCCATATTCACAAAAAAGTTACATTCCTTCCATGTTCATGATAAATTCATAAACCTCCAACCATAGCTGCATCAAGTGGTTATGTACTCTTGGTCATTCGTTGAAGGGGGATGGATGTTGTGGGGACATATCCTACCACTACATCCAGACAATTCAACTTCATACTCACAGTAACCGACTTCTTTTCTAAATAGGAATAAGGAATACCCCTTGAGGATGTTGGGGAGAAAAAACATCATTAGCTTTATGAAGACCAACATCATCCCTAGATTTGGTGTCCCTCGAATAATACTGATTCACAATGGCACTAAATTCTACTCTGCTGATCTTGATAAGCTATACTAGGAATATGGATTCAAGGCCAGCCAGTCATCATGCTTCCACGTGATGGCCAATGGGTAGATAGAGGATTTCAATAAGATAATATCCAACATACATCCAAATATGGTCGATAAGGATAAGAAATTGTGTCAGAATATACTCCTTCATGATTTTTGGGATTACCAAACCACAACCCGCGCAACCACTAAGGAAACCCCGTACTCTCTAGTATAAGGTTTATAGGTGGTGTTTCCTATGGAAATCCATGTTTCACCCCCTAGTGTGGTCATTTTCAATCAAATTCCCATGGAAGAGAAATCCAATAGATGGTTTGATGAGTTGGAGGAGTTTTATGAAAAAATGATGCACACTCTTAACCATTATGAAATCTACCAAAATCAGATTGCATGATCCTTCAATAAAAAGGTTTTCCATTTATCATTCCTCAAAAGAGATATGGTGTTATTCCTCAGAAACCACATGATACTTAGGAAGAATCCTCCAAAGATTTAACACAAGTGGGATGGATTTTATGACATACATAGGGTCTATTCTAATGGAGTATACTCCCTGACATCAATGGATGGAAAGCTCATCACAGCTCGCACAAATGCAAAGTTGTTGAAGAAATACTTCTCCTAGAAATGCCCCAATGTATTGGTTTGAACTCAATGACCATAAACTATGAGTTATATTACTCTAATACCAAGGTTAGATCTCTACAATGTTAAACTATGAGTTATAAAGAAATTCCCTCTATATCAAGGTCTAGGCTCAAAGTCCTTAATCTATGAGTCATCATCCTTGCCACATGACGTTAAACTATATGGTATTTGTCCATGAAACACAACATTAAACTAAAATTCCCCAAATATTAAGGTCCAAACTCTACAACCCTAAACTATGAGTCATAAAAAATATGTCCCATACCAAGGTCCAAGCTCTAAGACCTTAACATATGGGTAATAATTTATAAAAAAAATTCTCCCATATCATTGTCCAAACTCTATGACCTTAAACTATGAGTCATCATCCATTCCACATGATGATATACTATAAGGAATATATCCTCACTGTAATACGTTAAAATATGTTGCATAAAATGCCCTAATTTCATGACAATAAACTACATGATCTCTCAAAAAACTACATGCAACTTTATTCCTGCCCTCACTGGATACGTAGTGACGCCTTGATCTTCAATCCTGGACCAGCACCTATAAAAAATACCTCCATCACCCCCCATATCTACCCATACTTGTATGGTAAACCCTTATCATTCCTTGTTTCTCACATCAATTTAAACTTATGTGAGCTTAGGATTGGTGGTAGAGATTATCCTATGAAAGTCCACTACGAGGTAAATAGTATACCTGGATTCTATGATAGGTTGAATAAAAATTTTGCAACCCTTTGGACCAAGTCAAATGAGTACGAGGTACATGAAAAACTATGTATAGATTGATTCCTTCCCATGAATGATACGTAGGAATGACTTGACCCTTGATCAATGCCCAGCCCCACCATGAATGAAAATGAAAATTCCCCATTATATTCTATGTCACCTTAACCTTGTGAAAGAGACTCTATAACCACTCCTTGTTTCTCACATCGAGTGTGACTCACGTGGGATTAGGATCAGTGGTAGGGATTTTCATGCACAAGTAAACTGTAGGGGAATATGGGGGGCCTGACACCCATATCAAGTGAAACCAAAATACCCTATGTTTTCCCAAACACATCGAGCAAACGATTTAGTGAATATTCAGAACCACATATGGCTTGATTCCTTCCCATTTATGATATGTAGCGACTCTTTGATCCTAATTCTTGGCACAGCCCCACCAGAAAAAATGACCTTTCCCCCATCTATAGCTTAGGCTTGTACAGGGAGTCCATGAAACGTCCTATCACATGACAATAAAACTGTAAAATTCTTCAAGAGTTGTATGTGGATCAGTTCCCAATATTATGAGATTCTACACAAGCCTCTCAGTCATGAGAAGTCAAAATACCATGCTTCCCACTATACATATAGGTCATACCCATATAAAAGCTCAATGAAGTTTATGGATAATCCTGTTCTGGGTATTCTCACATTCCCAGAAACACCATTCCACTTTTTCACACTCCATAACTCAAGAAAACATGGATTCTCATAATCATCCAAGGCCATCTATGAAGGAAGGCCAGTCTCCTATGTAAAGTATTAATTACTATGCACATCATGCCATGGTGGCTCTGCATATGTATCCCACATAAAGGGTCATTAATCAAAGGAAAATTCATCCTTAGAAGATTCCTCCCCTATCATTGTAAACCTAATGGATTTCAAGCCCCCTTTTATCCCTCCTGATTCAAGTCACCCCCAAGACTATGGTATACACCTTCTACAATTAGTCACGTCTAGGGAACACCATAATATCATTTATGCGGATACATGTCCTCTCTTATGATTGGGCGACTAGTGGGAAAGTGTATATTCTTGTTCATGGCTATGTTAAAATTCATACTTTTATATGGGAAGATTTAACGTGTGAGTCAAATTATTTGAAGAGGGTAGTTCCCTTTTGTTTTAAGAAAATGTTTCATGTTGTTGAAAGACATCATTGGGGACTAGAAATGGAAAATAATATTGTTTATTTCATGAAATTATGTTACCCATGCATGTAGGAAAAGGTTGAGAATCAATGGACTAGTGGCTTGTAACATAGTTTTACCATCTCAGAATTGATGTGGGATGATTTTCTAATGGTTTTTTGGGTAATTCTAATGAAAAATCATTATTAAATGATTAAATTTGTATGATTTTTTAACAATTGACTAAGTTATCTCATTGATTTAGGATTTTATAGACATTTATTGTGTACCAGCAAGGCAATTTTTATGTATAAGAGGTATAATTACAAAATATAGATTTCTACATGTAGAATGATGGATAATAGAATCATAACATTAATGTTCTAGAGTATATGTTGGGGCTCTTGTTTATTAAATTGGTGGATCATGGGAGAAATACTTAGTTCTCATTGAGTACTCCATTAAAAACTGTAATTATAAAAATATTCATATTTAACCATACAAGTATATATAATGAATTCCATGAAGATCTCTATTATGTTGGATGGGAGAAGTAGACTCAAATATTTTGGGATAGAGTATTATTCCAGAACCATCCAAAAAATTTCAGTTGATATGCATGTTTTTTGTAATGTCATATAATAGAAAATGTTTTATGATGGTAAATATGAAAAACCTCTTGAGTGTATATTGGGGGATCATGTGTATGATTTGGGGTCTCCATGAATGGTTCACTATCACATAAATAAGAAAGGCAATATACCACCCAAGTATGTGTGTTCGTTCGACATTATTGAGAGGAATGAAATAGTATAATACTAATGTAATATTATTCGGTGCTATGGTGGTATTCATAATTCTTTTCATGTGTCATGTCTTCCAATGTATCACCCTAATACTTCACATATGACTATTATTAGTGATGATTAACTTAAGAATAATAAAACCATATTGGATCATCCAATTCATTTTGGGGATCATAGAGAGAGTTTATTCAGTGGTAGGATTGTGCCATAGGTCTGAGAATCATAGGAGCGTGGTATTGTTCATGAGGAATCATGGGAGAGGGATGGGGTTATATAAGTGAAGTGTCCAATCCTTTTTAATATAAAATATAAGAGAATCATTTGACTGTAGCTCAAGTAATATTTGTATATGGTGGGGAGTTTTTGTGATCCTGGCCTTTGAAAGAGGAATGTTATTAGTTAAATTTTCAGTTATCTCCAATAATATAATTTAATGAAATTTATACCAATAATAAGAGGGGAAATTGGGGTTTCATATGGAATTGGGACATGAAGAAGGATGAATAGTGTAAATATTGCACATTATTATCATTTTTCTTACAGTTAGTACTTTCCATACGCCTTAATCGGGAAGCCTATAATGGGAGGGTGCATAATTGAAAAAACATGTAAGTGGATCCTAGAAATCATGTGGTTTTTTGAATTGATAAACACATAGCATCCACACAATTTTCTAAACCATGGGGGCTCACTTGGTGACTATACAATCCTATTCTCCTCTTGGACAATGGTAGGGGTAGGGTTGGCATGTAGTTTGGTTGAAATAGAAAAAAAACTACACAACTCATTAAATTAGTGAATTTATAGGTTTTCCCATCAGAAATAAAGGTTTCTTCACTATTTTTCATCCATTTCCATTTTGTATAGATTATGTGAGGAATGAGGAACATCCCTCTATTCCAAGAAACATTATCCCTATATTTTGGGTGATTGGTTGTGTCTTTGACTATTAATCGAATCTCCATGTGAGTTTTCCAATCCCCTTTCCTATATATTCTATATCTGGCTTATTATATTCTTTATTCCCCTTTTAAATCCTATAAAACATTATTTTGAAGAGTATAATAAGTTTACTTTTTGTTGGTTTTATGATTCTGAATCGAAGGATAAGGTTAAGAGAGAATTCATCAATAAACATGAGGTAGGATGTCTACAAGTTATTTCCCATAATCATGATGAAATTTTTTTTATACAGTTCTTCCATTGCATCTTTGTGCATAAAAATTGAATGCTTGATATAAAATGGTAAATTGGTTCTATAATTGTTGTGTTGAATCCCTCATTATTCCCATTGGACATATAGAGGTTTATTGCATAAGCGCTATAGCCACACATGGGTTGAGCCACATATATGAACAATATAACTATGTTGTTAACTAAAAAAGTTCTTTGTTTATGAGATTAAACTAATGTCAATTTTCATAATAACATTATAATGGTATAAAATGTTGTTTTTAATAACTCAAATATATTAAATATATAATATTTTATAAATGGGTAATTGTGATAAATAATAAAAGGGTATTTCCATGTGGTTAATTAGATTTATCGGGGTGATTAAATATTATAATTGATCATTATGGGTAAAAAGTCCTAAAATGGGTAAATGGTAACATGTTGATTGTAATGAACTATATATTACAGATAGATTAAATGGCTTTCCTATGTTGTAATTTTTTGAAAAATGTTAATAATGATGTGCTATAAAAATGTTAACTAATGTATTGTCGGATGTTTAACTAACGAAACGTTCTCTTTGGTAGTTCAAGAAGATTATTCTGGAACCCAAATGCATACTATTATTCAAAGAAATGACTATTTCTCTTGACTCCAAGAGTATGATCATGGTGTTCAATATTTTTTTTAGTATGGTAAAACATGGAATTATAAATACCAATTCAATAAATGTAATAAATCTCAATGCTTTTAACATTGTGGCCTCTTTTACATGTGTTTAAGATGACTAGCATGGCTTATAATAGGTTTGATAAATATGGGTAGAAAATGATACTAAAAATAAATGTGTTTTATTTGAAATTGTTATATTTTGGAACCTACTTTATTTTTATATTATATTTAATTAGTGTACTTTCATATAAAATAAATGTGACTATATAATGATTTAGAATCCATTTTTGGGGGCCTACAGAGTTGTAATCACACCCTTCTCAGGATTCTATCACATAATCATGAAGACATCATGATTTTAGAATAGGAAAATGGAAAATTTCCTTTTCTAGAATGATGATATTGCGTTTGGAGTGGATCATGGATGAGGGATCTATACATTGTGTTGGGACTTGTTTTTTATATTTTTAAACATGTATTATTTTTTGGTTTATTATGATCCTTGACACACATGTCATGTAACATTTGACAATATTATCATGTTCTTATATCCATAGTTTTGGAATGTGGTATGTGATATTTTTAAAAAAAATTATCATTATATATTGATGTTTATTCTGATTTATGATATTAGTTTAGTCTAGTAATGAGAAATAGTCTCCCATCAAGATCAATTACACCTTCTCTGCTAGATGATGGAATCTGGGGTATGGGATGCAATGCTTGAGGTCATTTTGAATATTTTTTTAGGCCCCCAAACATAGTTGAACCATTTTCAGGATGTTATATATTTAATCCTCCAGGTCACATAACTCCCTTCCCTATAACTGAGTCCTCCCAAATGACGTATGAAACCACTAATTGGGTAATTTGGGGTTTGATCACAATGCCCAGTTGGATGTCACCAATGAGTTTATAAATCGTTTATCACCATCAAAACTCTATATCTGTATTTTATAAAAAATAAATTTATAATGCACTTCCACATGACAATAATTTTGTAAATAATCCTTTAATATATTTATAAATATATTTATATTAAAACCCCCAAAAAATAATATATATATATATATATATAAATGATAAAGAGAAGAAAAAAACTACAACAACCACATCCAAATGAATAACCTAGTGTTTATATAAATCATGGTAAAAAAACATAACATGATAATAAAATAATTTTAGGGAGTTCCCTATTTAGAGGAAAAACTAAAAACAATACACATGGGATATATAAATCAGGATTATTCATTTAATATCATCATCAAAGAAACATCATTAAGATCTGTCCTATAGAGAACATAATTTCAAACATTGAATAGGTCACTATGATGGAATGTGATTCTGATGCTATCATATCCTACCATAGTAAGATGATATTAACCATATACTGAAACCCAATCACCCCATAATTTCCAATGTTCCATGACCTCCCAAAAATGAATATTAACTATAGTATATTTTTGAAAAAATTCACTATAGAATTTTAACCACTACCATGATTTGAAAACATATATTAAGAAAATAAAAATTTCTCTAATAGAGGCCTTACCATTATTTTTATTTGAAAATTATCATTAAAAATAAGAAACCTTTTTAAAGGAGAATTATAACTACTCTAGTTCCTTGAAAATCAATTTTTATATAAATAAATTAATTAATGACTTTCTTAAAAAAATTGTCTTTATATAATAATACATTTAAAATTATCATTTCTTACTATAAGTGATTGTCTATCTCTATTTGAGGCATTTCACAAAACACTAGAACATAAAATTTCTATTTAAATAAAATCAACATGTAAATATTTTTCAAACCATATTAGATGATATTTTAGAAAGTATCATCAGTTATTTGAGGATAAAACATTAAATTAAACAATAAGAGGAATTGTACATGATCACCAAGTATAAAATGGTATATAATTGACTTATAGAGACACCTATAACAAAAAATATGAATAATCACCCATCCAATGACCATCATTGGTTAGGAAGAGAAAGCCCCAATCGTAGGTGATGTTCCATTCACAATGTCTTGGCGGAAACAAAATCCTTCGTTATTCTAATGGATTTACAATAAATAATAACATAGAAAGAGGTCTAGAAATTAGGATCCATTCAACAAACCATTTATTCCCATTGTTCTCATAATTATTATATCTGAAGTCAAGGGTACTAAAGGATTGTGTATTTCTAAATACCCCTATCTAATTATTTTATGGAATTAAAATATCATAGTTAAATATAATTGTGGGACCCAAAAAACAAGCTACATAGGGAATCGAAAATGTAAAGACTGGTTGGAAGCTAATTCAGACTCAAATAGACTCAAAGACCAATAATATTTTCCCTTTCATGATGCTACTTCATAAAAATCACACATAACGATGTCCTCGAATATCTATGAGGGTTCCTCTGTGAGTCTGATGAAAATTGTGATCAAGAGAAACTGGGATTGTCCCTCTATGATTTTGATGGATAATTATTGTTTCATGATGTCTTATTTCTTTAGGGTGAGCCATGTGAGCAATGTGAAACCTCGTTCCCTATAAATATACATCTCACACCCCACCATAATCATTGTTTCCCAATTGATAGTTCTGCTGAGGTAACATTTTAGGAATCTCAAATGAATCACAAATACAAGAGAAACATGGATCACCCAAGGTAATTGAGAATCACAATCCATGATTCATTATTATCTTCATGGACCCTAAGTATAGTATGGATTCACTTCTCAAAAGGCCTCATCCCTTCGCTATGGTGGGATCACCTTCGGGTTTCTAAAGGTTTCTTGTTTCATTAATCCTTCACAGTGTTCTCGTCTAATAACAAGTGATATGTTATTGGAGGTTGTGATCTATGAGAGTCTTTCCTTCCCAAAGAACCATTCATTCCTGATACACCTTTCTATCACGAATCACCCTTGATTCACAATGTTCTTCTTATCGAGCTCCATGTATTTTCCAAATCAATTCTTGTGAAAACATTTAGTTTTTTGTGATGTGATTTTTTGGTCCCTTGTCTGGTTATTCTTTTCATGATTCCCTACATAATGTTTCATCACATAGGTATGCTAACAAAAAATGTACTATTCTCATAGGTACACTAAAATGGAACCCATAATTGACCACTCCACCACCCAATTATATCCTATCATTTATACTTCCTTACCTTCCCCATGTGTGGGTCAGTACCACAAATTTAATTCCAAGGTGTCGGGATCAATACTTCACCATCCAATCTGTAGGACCTTAAACTGCCTTGAAAAATATGTATAAACAAATGAAATTAAACTATGCATTCAAAATGCATGGAAAGTATGAGAAGGCCAAAAATAAGATGGGCATCATAGACCTGTCACTGTATCTATATCACTATTATTTTGGTATTTTTCTCCATGTGCACTTCCTACAGTCTCACTGTAAGCATCGATAAACCTTGATAGGGTGTTTTATTCATGACTGACATGGAATTAGATATTCCTCTCTATAAATGAGATCATACGCATATATCAGGAAATCATTTTAAGTATTCCCTCTTGGAGTATGTACCAATATCCATCTTCTCATTCCATCTTAGAGAAAAATCCCTAAATCACCTCTTGTAGCTACATATTTTGCATCATGATCATCTGGTCTACAACAAACTCTTCTCTATGACATCAAGCATGTCTCATGTGGTCTTAGAGATAAACATTGGTTGTGATTCCCTATCCCACCAATGTGTATAAGAAATGTTCCCCTCATTTCTTAACTTTACAGATTTTGATATATGTCTTCTAAATAATGAATGTTGGTAGCCTCTATGAGGATCTATACCAACTAAAGGTAAACATTATTCCCCCTTTTTGTGAGTGTACCACCCTAATACACCCTTAGTGGTGTCAAAATTATCACTCATGGGAAGCTTCATTGTGTATGACCCTCGCCCCATCAAAACTAGGTGTAATTTTATCACTATATTCTAAAAAGTGTATGTTGGAAACCAATTTATGGTTCAAGCCCAAAACTATAATATTCATGGTTTCCCACATTCATCCATACCATATTAATTTAAAAAGTATAGGATATATAAACTACATGGAATTTGATTCTCAACCATTAGGGTATATAGGAAGCCTCCACGATGTTCATGAACATCACCCACTTCCATCATGATCATTCCCTTGAGCTACTATGTCTCAGGAGGAACATGTCCCATCCGGGGAGATTAACTTCCTTCAAGTTCTCAACCATGCACTCCATTATCAATATCATTGTCCTCAAGAATCTCTTTGACCCCAAATTAGACACACCACTATCCTCATGGTGGTTCCATCCCATTCACACCATCCACCACATTGAAACCCCCAAAATTCATCTTTATTTTTACCTAGGATACCATGTCCATGTAGTATCAGGACATCTATATAGGTTTCCACAGCACATAATCCCCATCCACCATCCCATACATGTTCTTGAATGCACCCAGAAAGCAATCCATGTGTAAACCGCATCCATATGCTCCATCACATCATCATCCTCATGGTGGGGTCACATTATCACATGGTACACATCAGTGTGTATTCCCTATTCACTGTCTCATTGCTACTTCTGTAAGAACCCCAGTAGTTAACCATATGTAAGCCACATTAAATCTATAGTCATTAGTCCATGAGTGACCACTTCATTTTATAGGAAGCTATCCATATTTATGCCCCAAATCATCCCTTTGAACTGTGTGGGGTTTGATCCTCGTATTAGGTACTGGGTATATTGGAAGCCTCCCTGAGGATCAAATTAGCCAACAATAAACCTTGGTGTTACCTTCATTAGTGCCCACCCACATTGATACATTCATAGTGATGTCTAGATCATCCTTCATGATGTAAAATATTCCTTTTATTGGACATTACATCATTTGATCTCCTTCATTGGGTGTTTTAATACACTCACATAGTAATACTACAATGTTCTACCTGCTATGGATGTACCCATCTTATCCACCTTTATAAGTGTTCTGATCAGTCTGATTCATCTCTGTAAGACATTAAAATCATGGCGTAGAACATGTTAAACATGGGAGTCTATATGAAAAATCGAAGATATGAATAAGATATATAATGATACCCAGAAAATAATGTGGGATTCCACGGGCTTATGTTCCCCCCGAGTAGCCCTATAATAATGGGTAATTTATGTGTACCAATGTCCTAGCATCCAGACATACGAACTATGCCCAACATGACTACTCTACTAACCAATGATTCTTCCCTGACCCGACCCTTTCAAATGTCCTAACAAAAGTGTAATAATTAATAAGTATCCACAACGGGATGGCATCAAGATGTGTTACATGAACATCATCTTAACCTTTATGGGAAACCCTGACTAGGGGACAAATTCCGAGGAATCCAAGAAAGGAGATACTAACATACCATCATACCATGTCGATAAAGAAGAAAAAATATCAAAATATGTGATGAATTTTAACATCCATTGGAAATAGGGAATGCGGGGTACAATAAACCATCATAGAGAATCAACACACATGTGCGGCGCTCCCTAAATGAAAGCAAAAGAAACAAAAATTTTAAACCCATTGTGAATCTCTTCTTCCAAACATGGGTATTAATAGATATTAATACATATGATGATAATAATTTAACTTGATACAGTTATCAATCAATTGGAATCAAAATATTGTTGTCCTAGCATGGATTTCACAAAAATTTTGGGGAGTTAATCATCAATAATTCCATTATGATTCATCTTCCCTGTGCATCTGTCTATCCATCCATGAAAGACTGAATTGTTCTGGGAATTGGGAATTTATTTCCTACAATCTAGGATGATAGATAAATATTCTTACTTTTCATGATCAAAGCTATTGGAAACTAGTCTCTCCCACCCATATATTCCAGGGTAGGACAAAAATGAATGTAGAAATCCACAATGATTCAACCATCGTAGCGAATTCATCTACAACCATGGTAACCGGGTGCTTGGACCCAGTGTCTCCCTCAAAATTTTATCATAGGAGGCTGAAAAAAAAATCACATTCATTTGTAGGAATAAGAGGGGGACATTCCCACATGGTATGTGTCCCAGATCGATAAATAATATTTTTTTATACACCCTCAATGTTTCCTCCAAACACGGCATAGGGAGACACTCCTTCTCACTCCAACTCCTATCTATTTCAAAATCCTCTCCCCAGAACATTACTAACTCAATCCTACACAATAAGGAGGCGAGGGATGTTTATGTCAGCCACGCTAGGACTACTGCATGTGATACACTAAGGAGGGATCCAATCTAGTTGTTTAAATCCCTCAATTTTTTACCATGGGTCATGGAATATGAGGTTTACACCCTTGAACCATTGTCCCTAGTTTTTCTAATCTTATTCCAATGTCGGGCATAGTCTTAGGAATATTATTATTGAGGGAACCCTCTTCAAAATATCTTGGGGAATATGCCACCCCGACTAATTCTATCATCTCCCAACCATTTTGGAGTATGTATTCTCTATTATCATATTATAATTCAGACCTCAGCAACCCAAAGGGAGACAAAGTTGACTCTCTTGATCGATGGTGCATCCATCAACAATCGCGGGTGGACCTATGAAATTGATATCTGGTATGAAGGTCCTCCCTATAACATCACCAACCAGAGTGGAGGTCCTCCCAACTCTCGTACCCAACATACATGTCCTCCCCATGTAACAAGTATCAGTCCAAGGGGAGGTCCTATCAATCTTTTTGACATCTATCGTAGATGTTCTCATTGTTCTTGTGATTCGAGATATGAAGGTCCTCATTATATATTAGTTCATAAATGTGATGTTCCTCCTCAAATCATTTATATCTCAATTGTAGTTCCCCCTATATCATCATTTACAAGATTGAAGTCCCTCCTCACTAAACCTCTTATATGAATTGAGGTCCTCCCTAGTTTATCGATATCTCTCATGGATGTCCTACATGATCCATCAACCATTGAAGTGAATGGCCTGGCAACATCATCTTCTAGTGAAAATGAGGTCATCCCCATGTGTAGATCACTTAATACGATGGTCCCCTCATTCTACCACTACCAACTAGTTTATAGGTTTGTCTTATGCCATAGAAAGACGACATGGAGGCCCTCCCCATGTCCTCACCAACTCCTACTGAGGTCCCCTGTACTCCAGAACTCCCAACCAGGGAGATCCTCCCCGCACATCTTGATACCAGTACATAGGTCCTCCCCATACCCAACCTCACCCACACAGAGTTCTTCCCCATGTCTCGTTCCACATTTTATTAAGTTATCTTCACACACCATCTCACCCAATTTGAGTTACTCCCCACTCTCACTCACAACATTGAGGTCCTCCCTATGTTCTCACCAAGACCTATAGTAGAGGTCATCCTCATTCTAAAAACAATATATAAAGTGGTCCTCCATGTATCCCATCCAACTCAAGCAAAGGTACCCCCCATTACAGAACTAACCAGTATGAAGGCCCTCCCCATACAAAAGATATTTCCTTCCATGAAGCTCCATCCTAGAGAAGAAGGATGAACTCTCGTGACTAAGGGAGGAACTCTAAGAAACAATATATCATTTTCAATATAGTACACATATAATATTCTTAATAAGAATGTGATTTTATGAAGGAACATTCACCCTCATACTCTTTGTTAGAGACTGGGGTATGAACCAGGCATGTGAGAATAATCATTCTAGAAAGAGAAATACACCACATCCCTAAAACACTCTACATTTACATGCAGGAGGAGGAAGATTTTTCTTCTTTTTATGTTTCTACAACATAGTCCCCCTATCATCACCATGATCATTCTATACCCTAACAAAAGATAATTGAAAAATATTCTGTGTATTGTAAGATAAATAGATGTTGGAATATCATCAACTAGTATTTGTCACATTTTCACATGAAGCAGTGATAAAAACCTCATCTTACGTGAACATTATTATGTGGTCAGTACTGCCCACAAGAGTCGACCCAACATGTAGTGACTTGTCATCCTATGTGGCATCATCTCTAATAGCTAGTCCTCTATAGAAAATGTCTGTGTCATTTCCATTTCTAGTTCCATTTCTAGTTCCTTATCTTCCCCCATTTGAAAAATGGGAAAACCAAGGGCTGGATCCCACTCTATAAATAAAAACCTTGGGGGAACTCTCTTAGAATACTAGTTTCTTGTGATGTTCGGGCTTATCATTTTTTTAGACATTGAAATTAATGAGTTTCATACCTATGATTAGGTTTTTTCTTTTCAATAGACTATATGGATGATTAATTTCTTCCTATTTCTTCATTAGTTGACCTATCCCATGATCTAGGAGGATTATGACTACATTGGCAAGTAGTGTCGCATTGTCTAGTCAGCAGCACATTCCATGGCTCAACACATTCCACCGCTTGGTTATCACCAGACCCTCAAGCAACGATACATCCAAAGATTAATTGTGCCCTATAAAATTATTCATGTGGTGGCCCCACCCATCTAGATATGTGTGTTGGATAAATATGCTACTCCTCACTTTACTCTCATCATACACAACCTCAACATGTCAAGTGATATAGAGGACATTATTCCAGGTAGAGTCACGGTGAACATGGGTGACATTTACCCACTCTAGGAAAAGGATATCAAGGAAGGGCTTAATGAAATAGACTCACCTTCCAGAGGAGAAAAATACCATGAGGACACCGAAATAAGCATCATTAGTTGCCGGCAATGTCAATTATATGGCCTTGTCGAGCCCTCAGAGTCAATGTCCATCAACAATGAAACGATAAGGGAAAATCAAAATTGGGATCATTAAGCCCATAAACCCATCTGGTTCAACGATGAAGACAAATGATGAGACTGATAGAGCTTCATTACATAAAAAACTAAAAAAATAGATAAAATTCATTAACCAAATCTTTATCAGGAGCCTTTCATAATTGTGCCCATAATATGGTGATACAAGGTATGATCATGGTTATCCACCACTAGACCAATTGGTGCTGGGACATGTTCTTCTTAGTGAGATGCCTCTCATTGATCTCAACATCACTATATATCCCAATAGGGTAGAGGCAGAATATTATGGTAAAAAACAATATATTCATCACTAAAGCCACCCAATTTGGGAGACAATCATTCTCAGGACCTGACTCTATATGTTGTTCCCTCATAAGATCCTCATGTCTCTCTTAAGGAAATTACTCCAACATATCATTGATTTATTTTAACATCCACTCTAAGAGCTGATGTGACATACTATCTGGTTGAAGAGAATACTAATGCACTGGTGGTCATGAATCCATACCCTAATAGGAATCCCCAATGGGATCATCTAAGGACAGATCTCATCCCTGTCATCGAGGACCTTATAATGCAATAGGTGGAAATCGAACCTGATGGAAATTCATAACTAGAAAGGGTTGAAGATATACCAGCAACCCTATATTTCCAGAATCTAACATTAAACATTTTCAATTGGATTGGTAACCCACTAAAGAATTTGGAAAACATTATTTCAGGTTGTGGTCACATAATGGGAACTCCAATGTAGTAGAAAGTCGCAAAAATTTGGTGCTTTGTATAGGTAATGGAAGGGCATTGATTTTTTTTCCATCTAGTTACTCATCATGTCTTTTGTTGTTTGGGAAGATCATCATAGTAATTTTGTTTACCAGTTTTTTTATACCACACACAATACTAGTATTTTTGACCACTTCATGTTCCAAATAAGGATATTTGAGAGAGTCAAAAACATTTTTGATATGGCGAAGGGCTTCACATATTCACTCTACAAGATACTGACTCATGTGTATATACTAACAATGTCCATGAATAATGTTAATATTTAACCAGTCCAATCCCTAATCAGTCAAATGTTCCAGGGAATATTTCATTATTTCTATGACAAGCTTCTCCCCTACATTAATCCTTAGCTTTAGACAGTAAGGCATTCATTCTGCCTCCCACCACTTCTGCAAGAATAGCCTCTAATGAAGAAACGGCTTCCATTGCAAAGGTAGAGGCCCCTAAACATCTAAAGATATTACAATCATAGCCACATCAATTGTATCTCCAAGGGAAACATCATCAGGCCTAGCCTCTGGCTCATCATTTCCCTCCTCACAACCCGTCAATGTCACCCCGTCAACCACCACATCCTAAGAGAGACAATCATGTTCCACCTCCTCACCAGGCTCTATCCCCTTCTAATGGATAGAATTTAAGGGTCCGAAATCTATATAGGGGAAACTTTATCTACTCATTCATTGATGTTTGGGTCCCTAGTTATATATGGAGTTCCTTTGATCAAGGGTTCCTGAGGTTTCTAGAATATAGGAGGCCCCTAGTGGATGATATCATTGATCGCCCCGACTATTTCCCTTATCACCGATTTGTTGGAAATATTCTCAAATTGTTCTATGTGTTTAAGGATTTTATAGAAGGCCATATTAATAACAATTTATTCAGATTGATTCATACTTCAGAAAAGGTTCCATGAATCTCTACAAAGATTGATATGGACATAGAAGATGAATGGTAGCAGGTCTCAGGCTGTGGGACATAGATGCATGATGATTGGTTGGATCATAGGGTATTTTCTCACAACCATGATATCATTCACTCTCATTTTAATAATATTTTTTCTCATAAGGATTGTATTCCTCATTTGGCTACAACTGCTATATCCACATCTCATGTTCTACTTCTCAGAAGAGAAAGCGCCGACAGTTTAATGGAAAACAAATCCCTATACCAGTGTTGAAGACATCTCTCACTCTTGGAGACTTCATTACCCCATAGATGGTTGTACCCTTAGAATTATAACAATAATAGAGGATTCATAAATTGATTATTAGGAGTTTATCTTAGTGAATATCATTAAATTCTTGTGACCATACATGCTTTCTAGTGATGAGGAGCGTCCTCTTGGTCCTTCTAATGTTCCCGGTCAACTCCATCATCGACATGTCCATGAATATGTGACTAAATGAAAAGAATAAGAAAAAAACATCCATCCATGTTGGTAAAATCGTCATTATAATGCAATAGTTACATCATAGGTATCATCATATGTAGTCCCCTCATCTCAACTTGTCTGATTCACATCCATTTCCATTATCGGTACTCAACAAGGCAGACCCACCAGGATTGTGTCATGCCTAGTCTTGCCCAAATGCGGCCAGATGGCAGTAATCCAATAGTCATTTTGTGTGGATAAGCTATTTAGCAATGATATATCCCAAACACAAGCCATAATATGCTAGTTCGGCCAACAGCACCTACTAGACATCATGACAGAGAGAAACATTCTACCGGTAGAAATTTGCACCTAGAATGGATGTATTATGTTCTTATGAACTCTTATAGAATTCATTAAAAACAATCAATCCTTAAGGAAATAATCATGTTATAAGATATGTGTGAATCCCTCATAGACACTGTGAAAATCCCCCTCTAGTTCTAGATAGAGGTAGTAGCCATAAAATCCTTCTAGAGTTAAGAAACCGAGCAAGCCGAATGAAAATCCATCATCTTTTTCTTTGGGGAAGATGAAGACTCTCCCATACATGGTAACATCCATCTATGTTACATCTATGTCCAGTTCAATGGTTTGTAATTCCCCTAATTTCCTGTCGATAGGCATTTTGGGATTAGTCACATCCCAACCGAGACTTTATGATATCTTGGACTGACTAGAGCAAATATGTGTACCTCTTACCTAAAGATTCATGGTTTTGAGAGGACATTGTAAAGGGTGTCTGAAAAAATAAACCTAAACTACCAATTCGGTAGCCTGATTTCATTCACTAAGATCAAGTTTATGTGTTATGATACCACTTAAAACACACAGATGGGTCATACCTGGCTCTATATGCATGAATCTGTTTTGTCATTGTATCACTAATGCCTCAAGTACTCCCTCAATAGTCGAGTGGGAATCCTCCAAGGCGATATGTCTCCCTTTCCATATCTTGATTCCCACTACATTAATGTTGAATATTAAAAGATAATAAAGAAATACTATCAGATTAAGTAGGTTGATAACACTGATGTTATTGGCGACCTATGGATATACATGGATGATTCTTTCAGCCTCCCAATTCATAAAGTTGGAGGACATGACCCCAATAATGGGACACACTTTTTTTCCCTATATGGTGTGGGAAACATGTTCCCACATACAAAGAATACTGAAAGATTAGTACATACTCCTACATTAATCAGGTTTGATTGATTCCATTTCTCATTACCCTAGTGAGGTATCATGATGTTCACCCCAAGGAAGAATCAATAATCCATACATGTTTATTCCACTAAGTCAAGTTGAACCGACACAAGACAATCTGACACTACTATATTAAAATTATCATTCATGGACCCTTGGTGGAATATGTCATTGAATAAGGTCAATAGCTTTTCTCTCAATGGTTCCAACAATATTAGGGTCTCCTAATGAGTTTTCAACAATTATTCATACTAGAAACAATATTCCTCAATGATCACCTAACCGAAGGGACTTCCATCATGCCAATGACATTATCACGATGGAAAATGAAGTGAATATAGAAGATTATCCACCAAAATTTTAAGAAATATTCTCCACCACATTCTATGAGTTGGAAGAAGTTATTCTTAACAAAGAGGTAGAAAAAATTCCAACATTGAATATGGTAGCTATGAATTCAGACGAACATAATTATTATATGAATTTTATAAAGCATCATTTGGAAGGATTTTTAAAGAGTTATAATGAGATTCAAATACTAGACCCTCAAGATGCCTACCACCATATTGTTCTCCCTATAAGTCATCATGGGTTCAAATAGCCCCCTCCCTAGAAAGATGTACCCCTATCTTGGTTCCATTGTCAACTCTGAAGTTGAAAGGCTCATCAAAGAAAATTTTTTCAATGAATTCTAGTAACCCAGATAGTTTTCCAACATCGATCCCATTAGGAAGAAAAATGATCATATAAATGTGTACATTGAAATCTGGGATCACAAATTCCACTTTTTGAAGGATGATTTTTCCCTTATTGTGATAGAGATGCTGATTGATGCCACCATTGGGTTCTAGGATATATCCTTTATCAATGTGTATTAAAGATATAACCAGATATGAATGGATACTATGGATGAAGAGTCCACTGCCTTCAGAGTCCAATAAGGGAGAATTTTTCACCAGGTAAATACTTTTAGTCATAAAAATTCAATTGATTGAGAGTCCACTTTGTTAAAAGAAACACAAGGTATCATTTGTTACAAGGCAATTCTTTTCAGTCTGATGAATGTAGGAGATAATTACAATTTTTTTACCTCATATTAACATATATCATTGGAGAATTTGTGGAATGCTATGTGGATGATATGGTGGTAAAATAATTCTAGCATCTGGAATGTCACGAAATCTTGAGAATGTTTTCAAATTCCTATGCTCCATCCTAATGAAGATAATGACTTTGAAATGTTGAATCGGTGTAACCTCTAGAAATTTCCTCCTCATTTTCATCAGATATAGAGCCATTTTGATCAAACGAATGAAGATCAATGTTATCAACTAAATTCCACCTCTGAGAAACCTTTGATAGCCCTAAGGATTTATTGGCCACTTAGACTACATACACTGATTCATCATGAATTTTCCCATCAAGTGAAATACCTTTACCCAACTAATTTAAAACAGGTTCCTTCTATCAATGGTAATAATAGTTTCATACCACTTTATAGAAGATCACGAAGTATTTTCTACAACATATAGTTTTGATTTCAATCATCTCTGAAAATCCACTGACCCAATATGAGACTGCCATAGAATGATCTCTTAGATCCATTCTCATATAAAATTATAACAACAAGATAATGAATATTCTGTATTATCATAGAATATAACCTTTTTTTAGAGAGACATGATATTACTCTATTGAAAAGAGTTTCCTCGTAATGGATTTTGTAGTGCATAATTTGCAGAATTATCTGTAGAACCATGAGATACATCTGGTGTTCCATGTAGAACTGCTAATGTATATTAAAAAATGACCCATGTTGATAGTTCATCTAGTTTAATTGTTAATGATCCTTAATAATTAGACAGAAGGTTCTTCCTACAGAGGTTTGAAAAAGGATATGCACTTGTAGATTTTCTATCCACCAATCCAGTTCCTTCACAATTGTGCCTAGATCTTGATATTCTAGATGAGGAAACACTCTCACTGGATCAAGGCATTCCAAGTTGGTAGATTCACATTGATGGTTACTCATGTATCCCACCCAAAAGAATAATCAATTATCCCATACTCAATAGTGTAGGCATGGTTATCTTCTTCTACAGTCCTAAAATTTTTTTTTAGTAATATTCATTCTTTTTGTTAGTAGGATAAACTGAAAATAAGGTAGAGTGTTAGGATATGATCAGTGGTCTCGAGATGTACCTATAGATTCATTCTCTCCACATTCATTTTATTGGGGACTCTAACTTAGTCAACAATAAGTTCAATGGTTACTATTCCATTAGGAAGCTAGAGCTTGTTCCTCTGTTAAAGTGCACTCGCCGGCTGATGGGCCAATTTCCTTCTTTGACAGAGGTCACTCATGTCCCTTGGTCATAGAATAATTGAGCTGATGTGTTAGATATCCTTGTAACATGACATTCATAGCCGGACTAGAGTGATTTTATTATCCACAATGTGTGTCAAAGGGCCATTGCTCTTGTCACTTTGGATGATGCTCACAGCCAGCAGGTAAGCCGTCAAAATGTTGGTGCTTCCACAACCTGTCTACCATGTCCCCTAGCCACATTAGAAGAGAACTATGATCATAAGTCAACTTTTATTATTATAAAAACATTAAAATAACCTAACAGAAAGAACATAACATGAATGAATATTTCTACATGAAACACTGTTCATCCACGAGAATGTTGATAGCCTTGAGAATATCCAATAAAAGCATGGGTTTGAGGTAGTTCCCCTCCATTGTATCCAAGTTGATGAGATGTCCCATTTTATGTAAGAATATCATAACGGTTCCTATGGAGATCACCACACAGGGATAAAACTCTCCTATGATATTCTGAGGTTGGATGACTTATGGTTCACCATGGTCCATCACTATGTTGAGTTCACGAAGAGCTACCATGCGTGTTAGATCCATACCAAATTTGAGAAACGCACACTGAAACCCCTCCATGCTACCAATTACTCATTTACCATTGAGGTCTTGGGACTCGACATCATGGGTCCATATCCACCAGTGTCCACTCTCCATTGAAGGAACATCATTATTCCCATAGATTTCTATTCCAAGTTGGAATAAGTTGTTCTTCTCAATGAAGTAAAGACCCTTTTTGTCATTTATTTTTTCATATCAATCAACATCCATCGATACTGAATCCATCCTCCAATTATAAAAGATTATGAAACCAATTTCAATGAATAACGAATAATAAAATTATACACCAAGAACAAAATCTCGTCTAACCATTCTTTTAACTACCCTATAGAAGAAAATGGAATGATCGAGGAATTAAAAAATTCCCACTCCAAAATTCATCCAAATATGGTTGGTCAGAATATGAAAATATTGATAGAAAATATCCCTAGCAGTCTCTAGGATTATCAAAATACGACTTGTAATTCCACCCAGGTGACCGCATATGCCATATTTTATGTAACATAGGCAGTCAAACCATTAATAATTTAGTTACCATTACTGATCATAGCCATCTACAACTAGAATACGTCATATCATATTTCATAAGCCCATCTAGGTGATTTTGAAGCCTTATCTGATAAGAGGTTTCATGCCTTGCATAATCATATGAGGAACCATAACCATATATCCAGTGAATTCAATATGAATGATATCCTCTGGTCCGTCCTTCATTGTGGTTAAGTATTTTCAATGAGGATACAAATGATACCTGGTAGGAATCCACTGATATTTGATACCAAATGGGAAGTACCTTGAATCATTCATAAAGATTACCATAATGGTGTGAACTCTTTGGTCACCATGGATGGTAAGAATATTACTCGCCCCCCCCCCAATTCTAGGTTCCCCAAATAGTACTTCACATGATCAGGTCTTTTTACCCTCATAAATAACAAAAAATGTTAAAATGCATGAAATTCATCATTATAGAGACCCAAGATTAACAAAAATGGATGTTACCTAATTTTGGATTAATATTCAATACATTAAACAAATACATATAGGAAGACCACAATTTTTTAGTGTCTATGGAATAAGGGAAACCAAATATTTGATCCTAGTGAATGATATTTAATATCTCCAACAAATTTTTCAACCTTTTTAACTTCTATCTAAACCCATTCTTCATAAATTGGGGAAAAGAAACATAAAAAATGGGTGTTCTCAAAAACATAGTAAGGGTAAATAGGTGAGATATGTGAGAATAAAAATGATGAAAGGGGTATGAGAACTTGATCATTACATTATGAGATCAGACCCTACATATCAATGATCATAAACACGAGTTATTGGATAAAACATGGTAGTTCATAAGACATGAATAAGAAATAAATAAACATCATGATAAATGAAAATATACAAAAGAATAAGACACTATATTTTTGTTATACTTATAATAATAGAAAATGTTCTGTCAAAACTACCATCCAATTCGTTTATTACATTTTCTTCTTAGAAAAAAACTACTGTTCCAACTATAAGATTTGTATGAAAACATGTGTTCCATATTTCATTTGGTCTTGTGCTACAACTCAGGTACATTATTTTTTTCAGAATTGGCCTACAACTCATATACCATCTTGTTTTCGGTTTTGGGCTACAACACGTGTACCCTATTTGTTTTAGTCATGGGAAACAACCCATATACCATATTCTTTATGGACATAGGCAAAACCCCATCTACCCTCTTTAATTTAGACATTTGGTACAACCCATTTACCTTTTTAGATCGTACAAAACATATCAATACCCATTTCATTAGAAGGATATTTAGGTCCCACCCATCTCATTGTAAAATCATACATAAAACATTCATCACATGATGCCCTATAAAAAGTGATGGGTTTCCAAAAAATAATATCATAACCCCTGAAATAAATTGGGTATCATTAACATTTACTCAAATAATAACCAATGAAAAAACGAATTTTTCATAATGACAAAATAACTCATGAAGATAAATGAGTTTCAAGAGCATAAAACTCATGGATGTGAAACTAGTTTCTCGTGCCTCATTACTACAACACATAAACCATTAAAGAATGAATATTAATGGAACATTTGGATAATTCCAAAAATATTATGAGTAACCTCAATGGATTTTATCTTAGATGGAAAATAACATGTAATCATATTCATGAAAACATTTTTTGAGGTAGATATCTATTCTTCATTGGGAATGGATCTTTAAAAAATAAATCATTCTAAAAATGATTTTCCGTAAAAACATAAAACTAATATTGAAAAATTTTGGAATAAAAATTCATTGAAAATATATTTTAAAAATATTTTCATAAAAATTAACATTTAAACATTAATAGGATTCATCAATGGATTGATTGGGGATAAATTTGTACATGTTGTACGTGTTAAAAAACATTCATTTTTCATGGTACAAGGGATATAAATTTGCATCATTCACAAATCTATAAGAATATTCATTTGGAAACACTGTAAAAATAAAAAAATAGTAAGTATATTTATTAATGATACTTTTATATAAATATAATATTCTTAGAAACTCAATTTATGAAACATGGTTTTGAAGGAACACATATTTCTGACCGAAGAGAAGGTAAAGTCGGGCTTTCCTAAAAACACATCCTTAACTATCATATGTACCAAAGTGTGGAATAATGGTACCAATAGATGAATATATAATACATAAGTAGAGTATGGGTAAATTATTATGTTTTATGAGATATTTATCATAATCATTAGTAAAATTATTCATAGATATAAACAATATTTAAAAGTAATGAGATTGATTAAATAAACTCTTATAACTTGGTAAATTTGGACAAAAATATCCACGTAAGAAAATGATATTACATGAAGCATAATAAATAATTAAAATAAGGATATTAATTATATAACAAGTCAGTTTTAATCATATAAAACGCATTAAAGAACATAGGTTCTCAAAAAAAATGTGTTCCAAAGAAGGCAATTGGAGACAAAACTACATTACTGATTTGATAACTTTTGATGAATTAACTCCATGAAATAATGATAATATAATGGATATATAAATACACATTAATTTAATTACATGAATCATATAACACATATAGGAGTAGTATAAATACCAATCAAATGGAATGGGTGGTAAATAAAGCATGTAACTCAAAAAAATAATAAGTGAGATGAAATTACCTTACCTTGTGTCATGACTCTCGTCATACATATTCAAACCTTTTATTTAACAAATATATTTTATAATAAATATTTTAAAAAAGTATATTATTATATATAGTACCATATATTTATTTTTTATCACATTATATTAACCTCTTGTTAGTAATTTCATGTTAAGGTTATTCTTAAGATAATATTTTCTTAGTTTCTAGACTTTGTATTAATTTGTTATATCTTTGGACCTTATGATTATTTCATTATTTAAATAATATAAATTATGATAAAAAATAATAACTTTTAATTATATTTGTATTATAATAATCCTTATAATATATATGTATGTAATGGAATACACTGTTTGTGGAGATGGTATGTTGTACGAAGGTATGAACGTTTTTTTAGTTTTTATTATCATATTGAAAGAATGATATAAAATTACATATAATTTTATATGCATATAATATCATAAAAAATTAATTATATTGTTATATATATAAAAAAATTACACTAAACCAATCCTTAAAACTTTTCATGTAGTGTGTGAATGAATCACATCACTTTGAGGGGTTGGTAGTCCACACTTCCTCAAACGAGATTGTCATATAAGCACCAAATGAAAATTAAAAAGTTATGTTTTGTAAAAATTATTCAATAAGCTTAAATAAAAATTATATGTTATATATAACATATATAAATAGTGTTACCATTATGATGGTCACCATGATAGGTGTTAATGGAAAAATGAAGAATCATTGTTTCCTGAGCCAATAGATCACAGTACATAGTAACAATATGTTTGTTAACCATTAGATGGAGGTTTATGTATGTGTTTTTTTAAAACATAGATATAAATATTTTTAAATTTCATATACTATTATTTTTATAAAACAATGGAAAAAATAATGTTTAAGGATGGACAAAGAAAATAAAAGAAATGACTTTGGGGGAATACATTACCTCAAAATGAGGTAACTCCTTTTAGTTTGGGCCAAAATGCTTCCTTGGATTGCCTTATTCTCAATGGAAGTATTCTAAGAATAAGAGAGGATATATATGGAATTTTTATTAGGTATTTATTCACCCAAATTAATAAATTTCTCAGGTGTGAGGAAGGGGGATAGGTTTTTTCATTTTATAGGGAAGTAAAAGGACTTGGTTGGAATTTTGGAAAATATGTTAAGCGTAAACAAGTTATTACCTAAAAAATTATAAAAAATAAAAAACATTAATTGATGGTTTATTGATTAAAATTTTCTATATAATGGGTTTTAGATATTTTTTTATGTCATTTGGGCCACTAAGATTATGTTTTAGTCCCTAATTAAGCTCAATTTTACCTTAATCATTGTGATTAATTTTAATAACTTTTACTAATATTTTTTTATCAAAAATTATGATGATATTAATAAATTAAAAATATTATAATGATTAAAATGTTTTATTTCAGTTTTTTGAATTTCAATTTAAATATGTGGGAAAATTAAGATACATTTTATCCACGCAGACGAGATGAAATAATGAGTTCTTAAAAGAGAAAATTGTTCAAATGTTGGTTAAGGTATTATATTCAATTAAAATGTGGAAATGATTATAATGAACTAAATTTTTTATTAGATATATAATTGATCTAATGAAAAATTAAAATAAATTAAAAATATAATTTAATCTTAATAATTATTTAAAGAAAAAGGAAGTGTTTAACTAAAATGCATTAGTTTTCACTATTCATCAAAAAATAAATTTTGATAAAAAATCCCAAATATTAATCCTTAGGTAGTTTTAAAATTTGAATTAAAAATTAATTTTTATTTATTAATTATAATTTTTAAATGTCATTAAAAGTTATTTTATTCTTTTTTCATAGAACTACATTAAAAGGTGTTCATTCGAGAAAATGGTTTTTTAAAACGTAAAAGGACTTCACTAAAAATCAACATTCATTATCAATAAGTTTTATTTATATAAAACCATGATAAAAATTATTTTTATAGTATTTATTAATAGTCTAATATCTATTTTTAATTTCAAGGATATAGTTATCTCATTTAAATAACTATATTAAAAATACGATCCGTAGAAACTACATGTTGTGTGCATCAAACACCAAGTCAGTGTTGCGTGTAATGTAATCAAAGTTAGTGTTACATGTATCATACACCAAGTCAATGTTTCTTGTATCTCATTCCAAATAGGTTATATGTTAGAGAAATGTTTAACCTATTGCATTTCAAGACATAAAGGAAAATTTAATTTATTACGTTAAAACATCATTGTGGCCATAGTAATATTTCATTTTATATTTAATCGGTTTTCATATTTATATATATTTAATTTTTAACCTTTTAACACATATTATATTTTAAAAACCATATTTTTCATAAATTAGTTAATACTATTCATAACCACTAATTTAACGTTAATTTTTTATCTTATTATATTAAATAAAACTATTTTAATAATATATCGTTTTTCTATAAACCTCATTCTTGAATATTATGAAATCCATTGATGAAATTCATTAATTAATGTAATTAAATATATCATTAGTGTTCCTTATAGAGAAAGATAAAATTTATGTTTCATGTAGTGAAAAATTAATATGGTTTTTTTCATAACAAAATCCAAACATAATGGATTAATATAAAATAACCAATTTTTAGTGTTGTGTGAAATGAATAATAACCAAATGTTTAAATTGACTTTAAATAATAATAATATTTTGGGGTTTAACATTTTACACCCCTTAATATTTATTTCATGATAAAAATTCATCTAGGGTATCAAATGTTTAATACATGAAATTGTCAATCATAGAACCCCATATTGTAAAAATGAATACTACAACATCTTTAAAATGGGAAATTCGACACTATAATAGCCACACAAAGTAACTAATAACAAGATTCCACCATAGGAGAAAATAGTTGGGAAGAGAAAACATGGAAATGGAAGAGAAATCATTCAATCGTGTTTTGATGGAGGGTGATAAAGACAAAGATCAAGAAATTGTTAAAAATCACAAATCCATAAATCTATGATGATCTTAGGGACCTTATGATTCATTTAAAATGAAGGTATGAAGAAAAAAATTTGTCTTGAAGATAATTATTCGTAATTTTTAATAATTTCCCTGAAAATATATATTTTTATGATTTTAGATTAATTTCATTCTTTATTGTTATTTTATGCACTTCACCACATTCTCTATTAAAGAAGATGAATTTTTCATTCCTAAAGTACTGAAAGATCATGTAACCCATGATATTTTATCCCATCAGTTATCATAATCACAATGTATTTTGACCAGTCTATCCAATATGCATACATCCACATGTGGAGATATAAAACATTAAAACTAATGAATTCATCTTTTCATAAATGGTTAACATTTTAACACTTCTGATAAATAATTAATCATTTATTTCGTAAATATACTCTGATATTAAACCCAAAAAATATATATTAAATGCTCTGGTCCATGCGTGTATAGATATAATTTCAAAATTGATTTCATTATTCCATAATCTAAGTAGAGAGGATAATCACATGAAATCTCACCAAATGATGAACAGTAAGACATTCATTGGAATTATTCAAACATAATAAAATATAAATATCCCATCTATGGAGGAAATGACATATAAATATTAATTATCCTAGTTCACTTCATCCATTATGATTTATAATTATTTCCCCTTTTCTTTTTTTCTTTAGAGGTTGTTGGCACTGATCATCATTATTAAAGTTTGGATTTGGGAAGTTTTTAGTAAAATACCCAATTTCTGAACAATTGAAACACTGATGTGTGAAAGGTGAATCCTAATATTTTTTTTTCATTATTCATATCATGATATAAAATTTTCCATGAACTTCGTCATTCAACCGGTTGATATCCATCTTTTACACATATAAAAAATTTACTAGACCCATTAAGACAATTCCAATAATGCTTCTCTCCACACATATAGCACAATAGAAAGATTGTCTTCTGATTTCTATGGATTTTAATGTAATTTGAACTCATTCTTCCTCTTATTGTTAATACCATTAGAGTGAAACATAACTATAACCTCTAATAAAAATTTGATTTTACAATGAAAAAATATCTATATAGATAGATATGTTTTTTTATGGAAAAAACCCTTTTCAGACATAGCTTTCTCCCAATAAGGATAATATCAAACTTACATTCTTGTTGGTTGATAAGTCCATAATCATATCTCACAAGTCCTATGAAATTATCCTCATAGATACTATCTTATTCATCATCATTTTCTTTCAAAATAAGGATATCAATTTCCTTCTATATATGAAGAAAATGAGGAATGTACTTGTTGATGATTATGTCCCAAAACTCATCCTAATACATGGAATCTATTTTATCTTTCTTCATAATATTCTTGATTATATTCCACCACTAATTTTTTTAACTTTCTAATTGATAATATTTCAGAATGAATTTCTCTTGATCTAAAAACTAGATAAAAGAGAATATATTTTCAGTTATAGTAATAATTTTTTTTTTCAATAAGGGGATCTTAAGAACCACTGAAATATGGTGGTAATTTCATCTTGAAGGACTCAAAATTACTTTGTTCCCTCATTTAATTGTTTGGATGTTCATCATGATTCAATGTTTAAAAATTTTATGTGCTCATAGTTATGAGTTTCTTAATTAAAACTGCCAAATCATTCGGATCATCAGGAGAAAAATCATTGCATTGTCCCTCAAAATCACTAATAAAAATTTTAAATCAGGTTACATTCATTAAAACAATCAAATATAATGTATATAGTTGGAAAAAATTATCATAGAGTTGAACCACATAATCATAAAATGTCACTTATAGAATATATAAATTATGACACCATCTATAATCTATGAAATCTTATGTTTATATTAGGATATTCATAAATAATTTATATTTGAATAATTAATGATTGATTGTGAAGATTTTTTTATTTACCAAAGTATATCCCCTAGGGGTGTGAATCCTGGTATGCAGTAAGGCCCATTGTCGTGTACCATATTACAATGAGTCACCCCAAGAACATCTTCTTTAAGTTGTTACTGCTAGGTATATATGTCCCAGAGCCTCATCAAATCCTAGAAGCTAGATAAAGTAGTATTTATAAGAAAAAATTTACTATATCAATAACAAAATTTCAATACATTTTCCCAAAAATTTAATCACCCTTATAGTTATTCTTAGGGACATCCCTAGACATATCCTTTGAAATGTATATAGGGATATAATTATTTATTTGTCATCCAAGTTCCCAAAGGATTATTAAACCATTATTTTGATATCAACTATACTGAACTTGGCTTTACAGACATCAATATTTCAGAATATTAGATGTATATTAAATACATTACAAAAATATATTCTTGAGGACTAAAATACTTTAGTGTATTCAGAAATTTGGAAACAAAATCATCATTCCTTATTAAATATAATTAACATCTCCCATAAAGATATCATCCTTTAGTACTTATACATACAAATTTTCTTCATAACATGGGGAATGGAAACATAAAAATCGGTGTGATAAGATGAGTAGTAAGGGTAAATAGGGGAAACATGTAAGCATAAACAAGCAGATCAGTGTATGAGAACATTATCATAACATTAGAAGACCATACCTTACATGTCAAAGATCATAAAAATGATTTATTAGATAAAAATTGTTAGTTCATAAGACATGAATAATTTTAAAATAAACATCATATTCCATGAAATTGTACAATGGAATAAGTCATACAATATGTGGAATACATATAAGAATAAATAATTATATGTCAAATCTATATACCAATTACATTATAACATGTTTGTCTTCATCTATGGAATATGTTCTTGTTATGAGATTTGGATAACAAACCATGTTCCCTCAAACTTTTTTTATTGTGCATAAACCTATGTACATTCTTGTTTTAGGTCTTCGAAAAAAGCTGGGGTACCTTATTTTTTAAGTCATGGGCTATAAACTGTGTACCATCTTTCTTTTAGGCTTGGGATAGAACCCATGTACCTTCTTTATTTTTGGGCTTGGGATGGAACCCATGTACCCTGTTTCTTTTAGACATATACTACCAATCATGTATATCTTATTCTCTTATACATATTATCATTACCCAATGCATTAATGGGATATATAGGTCCCAACCATCTCATAATAAAACCATTCAAATAAAATTCATTATATAATGGCCAATAAAAAGAGACAGGCTCTATAAACATCATATTATAACCCACGATATTAATAGGGTACCATTATTATTTACTCCAATCATAACCAATGAAAAGATATAGGTTTCATAATGAATGAAAACCCTATGAAAATAAGCACATTTCCGGAGAAAAAATCTTGGGGATGTGAAATAGGTTTCTTTTTCATCATTACAAAAAAAACATGACCCATTAAAAATGAGTATGAATAGAACTCAGGGATTATTTCTTATAAATATATGAGTAAAGTAAATTTATGTTATCTTATATGTAAAATATCATGTAATAATATGTTTTAAAACATTTCTTCGGGTAAATATCCTTTCTTCTTTGGATAAGCCTATTTAAAACATTAAGCCATTCGAAAACCACTTTCCTAAAATATGTAAAAACATTATGAAATATTTCAAAAAAAACATCTCATTTAACATCTATTTTAAAAATAATTTCTTAATAATGAACCATTATACATTATAATAAATCTTTAATGGATTTACAATAGATAAATCAATCCATGTCATATGAGGTAAAAATAGCTATCTTTTTTGCACGGTAAAAAGGATAAAAAAATTCCTCAATCAGAAAGAGACAAGAATCATCCTATGATAATGTAGTTAAAATAGAAAATGATAATATATATATATTAATTATCATTGTAAATTATTATAATATTAATGTATTTTTTTTTTGAAATCGTGGTTTTGAAGAAACACATATTTCAAACCGAATAAAGGGTAATGTCGGGCTTTCCTAAAAACAATTACTTAACAATATTATTTACTAAATAGTGGAATAATGGTACCAAAAGATGAATATATAATGAATAAATATAGGATAAAATGAACCATTTTTCTAGGGATATGGACCCTAATATTTCATCAACGAGAGCATAATCATAAAAAATCAAGAAAATTGATGATATTGTTTTAATAAATTATTTTAACTTGGAAAAATTATATCACACTATCCATTTAAGAAAATGATATTATATTAAGCATAAAATACCATAAAGATAAGTATATTAACTAAATAAGACTTAAATTTTAATCATATACACCGCAATAATGAACATAGGTTCATTACAAAACATGTGTCTCAATGCAGGCAATTTGAGACAAAACTATTTTTCTGAATTGGAAAATTTTGAAGCATTAACCCCATAAAATGAGGATCTTGTATTGGATATTTAAATACATAAAAAATTAAATATAATTATAATATAATAAATCTAGGTAATCTATACACATCACTAAAAATGGACTGGGTGGTGAATATAGCATGTATCTCATAAAAATAAAAAGGCAGATGAAATCCCCATAACCTGTGTCTTGACTCTCATCATACTTATTAAAAAAATCCTATATAGTAAATGTAAATTTATTATTTATCTTTTACAGAACCATATTATTATATTTTACACAATATATTGATTTTTTATGAATTTATATTAACCTCTTTTTATCAATATCATGTTCAGGTTACGCTTTGGGAAATATTTTCTTTGTTTTTCAAATGTGTGTTAATTTGTTATATCATTGGTACTTATACTTATATAATTATCTCTAGATTGTATAAAAAGATATAAATATCATTTATATATATTATAATTTTTTATAATAATCCAGAAAATATATATTTATGAATTGGAATAAACAATATATGGAGGTGGTAAGTCGTATATACACATGAATCTTATTTCCATTTTTATTATCGCATTGAAAGAAAATTAAAATTTACATATAAATATATATGTATATAAAATAATTAATTTATAATTGTATTTTTATATATATAATATAATTTAACTAAACTCTTCATTAATACATTCAACATACTGTGTGAACAAATCACATCAATTGGACGGGGGATAGTCCACACTTCCTCAAACAAGATTATCGTATTAACACAAAATTAAGAATTATAAGGTAGGTGTTGTAAAAATGAATAAAAAATATTAAATACATAATGAATATTATATATAACACATATAAATATATTTTCCTTCATAATTCCCTCCATGATAGGTGTTTATGGAAAAATAAATAGTCATAATTTTGTGATCCTATAATTCCTCGTACAGAGAAACAATATGTTCGTTACCCATTCCATGAAGGTGTGTGTATGTTTATGAAAGACCCACTGAATAAAAACATACTAGTATATTTATTATACTTGTGTTGTTTTAAAATCATTTAAATAAAGTGTAGGCATTTTTAAAGAAAATAAAATGATTTACTTGAGATAAGATGTTATCTCAAAATCGGTGAACACGTTTAGGTTTGTGCCAAAAGTATTCGTTTGATTGAATTTTTTGAATGGGAAGGATTATTATAGGAATTTAGAATATATGGAATGTTTATTGGTTAGGGATTATATGAACATAAAATGTTCTAGAGGTGTGAAAATGTGGGAGAGGCGGTGGGGTTTAATAGGGAATGAAACGTACTCCATTGAACTTTTGGATTACAAGTTAGGTGTACACACGTTCTTAACCAAAAATAGTCATAAATACAAAAAATAAAAAATGAATGTAAGTTTCATGGCCTAATTTGTGTGATAAATTTGTTTTTGTACAATTTTCTGGGCCATTTGGGAACCTTTTATTATGGTTTATCCCAAATTAAATTTAATTTTAACATAATCATTATGATTAATTATAATCTCATTTACTAATATTTATAGTAAAAAATTATATTTATATTATTATAATAAAAATATTATACAGAATAAAATTCTTAATTTATGTTTTTCAAAAATAATTTCATAGAATTGGAAAAATGAAAATAAATTGCAATCCCATAGATGAGATGAAATAATAGGTTTTTAAAGTAGAAAACTGTTCAAATTCTTGTTAAGGTTATAAATTTAATTATGATGTGAAATTTATTATAATTATCTATATTGTTTTAATAAATATATAATAGATATAATGTTACTATAAAATTAATTTAAAATATAATTTTACATTAATAATTATTTGAAAAGAAGTGAAATTTTTAACTAAAATGTAGTAGTTTTAAGTATTCATCAAAAATTATGTTTCTCAGAAGAATCCCAAAAATTCACCTATGGATAATATTCAAATTATGAATTCAAAAAATATTTTTATTTTATAAAATTAATATTAACAATTTACTAAAATAAATTTCATTAAATTTTAAATAAGGACATTAAAAGTTGTTCATTCGAGAAAATGATATTTTTAAACATAAAAGGATTATAACAAAAAATTTGATCATTCATTATGAATATTTTTTATTTATTTATAAAAAATTTAAAATAATTTTCAAAATTAGTTATTAATATTCCTATAATTAATTATGATGGGGTGGTTATAGTTATCTCATATAAAAAAATATATTAAATGACTTGTTTCTTAGGAACTCTTTGTTTTTGTGCATCGTACACCAAGTTAGTGATCCCTGTAACGTACATGAAGTTGGTGTTTCATGTAAAATATGATAATTTAGTGTTGTGTGTAATGTATTCTAGGTCGGTTCCCTGTGAATGGAATGTATGACATAGTGCATTTCATGACATAAATAAAAAATTAATTTATTAGGGTAAAGCCACTTTGTATCCATAATATTATTTCCTTTTATATTCGATCAGTTTTTATATTTATTTATAATTATTTTTTATCATATGAATTCATATTATATTGGGTAAACCATATAATTTAATACATTAGTTAATGTTATTCATAACCTATAATTTATCATCATGGTTTCATATAATTCTATAAAATAATAATATTTTAGTAATATATTATTATTTGCTAAACCACGGTCTATCATGTTATGCAAGTCATCGATGAAAATTTTTGTTGCATGTAATGAAATCTATACATTTTTTTCTATGTTGAGATAGCTAAAATTTAGATTGTGTGTAGGGAACGATTAATGTGGTGCTTCATATAATGCAAGCTGAACATAATGCTTTAATATAAAATAAACAATTATCAATGTTGCGTGAAATTAAATTATCCAAAATTATAAATTATATATAAAAAATATTTCACAAAATCTCAGGTTGTTGCAATCAAAGTTACCACATAATTATAATCTACAAACCATTCATCGTCCTACATGATGATAAACTGCACAGTTTATCTATGTGGTATGAGCCCTTTGACCTTAAACAAAGATCCAAATTCATCTGAGATGCAGACTGTATTACTGCTACATACCATAATCCTAGATACATGATGTTAAACTATACAATATTACCTTATTCCTTAACATATGAAAACTAAACTATATGGAAGTCATCGTATTTCATGATGATAAACTGCATAGCTTTATCTATATGGTCCTAGCTACATGACCTGAAATTGAGATCTCGATTTGTCTATATTGTGGGATATTAAAATCCCTTATGTCATTATCCTTGTTACATTAAGTAAAACTATATGATATTACATTTATCCTTACCATGTGATGTCAAATTACATGTAATTCATTGTCCTACATAATGATGAAATAGATGGCTTCATCTGCATGGTCCGTGATCTATGACCTTAATCTATGATTATAATTCATCAGAGCTATAAGACGTAAAACTACTCAATACAATCGTCATAGTAACATTATGCTTAACTGTGTGAGAGTATTCATGTCTTCTCCAAAAAAAATTAAATAGAATGAAATTAAATAACTACATATGGCTTGATTCCCATTCTCATGGCATACGAAGGAATACCATGACATTATTTCTTCGGGCCGAGTTCCATGTTCTAAAAATTCATTAAGACACTGGTCTAATGGACTGAATTTCTTGGGTGTACATGGTGTATTATGAGACTTATTTGGTCCTCATTGACATTGATTTATAATTATCACACCAAGTACCACATGTTGGAATACTGCTCCTAACCTTTATTCTTATCATATGACATTAAACTTTAAGGAATTATAAAACATTTGGTTGTTGTATTCCCATCATATGGGATATGTAGGAACACCATAAAAAATTTCATTGGGTCTATCCATTGTTCCCATATAAGATTTCACCATTTTGGAGCCAGGGCCTGAATTTCCTGGGAAAACATGGCGTGGTATGATACCTCTTTGGTTTGTATTCACATGGGGTTTACAATATACGCACAATATACCCCATTTAGGGATCTCCCCCTCTACCTGCATCATTACCTCATGATTTTAAACTTCACCAAATCCATAAAATACATATGGATTTATTCACATTCTTCTGGAATATATAGGAACCCCCATATATTTTTTCATTCTTTATATTCCAAGGTTCCCACATTATTTCAGCCCCCATGGTGTAAGTTATATCATTTTATTGTAAATGGAGTTGTGTAGAATTATGTTTTACTCATTCACATTGGGTTATTTTCCCATTCCATACACATCACATTTAGTATACACCCCCACCCCCCATTGTACCATAAACATGATGATAAACTACATCACAACCCACTTTATTACTAAATGATATTAAACTACACATAATTCAACATCAATGATTAGATTCATTTCATTTCCTTTGGGATTGGTAGGAATTCCTAGACACTATTCTCCAGGTCCATCCCTAGGTTCATTAAAAAAGTTTTCCTCTACTTGTCCTATCGATTCATCATCCCCTAAAAGAATACTACATCCTATGATATGTGTCTTTAATATTCTAATATTTGAAATGGTATGGAACCCATAGTTTTGGAATCATCCGGTACATTCTCGCATTCCATCACCATGCATCATGTGTCCTATGATTTGGGTCATCATTATCTTTCATGTCTGGTGGGACCACCTAATGGCATGGTTATTTACTACTATGGATCTCATATGATCTTTGGAAAACACACTGGAGGACATTAGGAAAAATTTGTGGTTGGTCCCCTGATTCGAATATAGTCAACAGTTGACCCTTAGTTGTATGTTCCCACCTATGTTTATGTGATATGAGTTTTTTCATTAAAATACCTTAAACTGTTATACTCCATCATTATGCTAACCTCATTGTGTCCAAAATATCAAATTTTTTGGTTCACAATTTCAAACTCCTTATGTCCAAACAGAATATAAACACCCTTGGTGTTACCCCATAGTGGTCCTTTGTGCATATAATATGCCATTTAGCATTGTTGGGGAATCCTTAATCAAACTTTACCATTCCCCTATCATTCTCTTTCATGTTCCAAGAAAATAATATCACACCTTAGTTCCAATAATGGGCATGGATCATGTTGGCTTAGGAGTCTTGGTAGGGTTTTCACATACATGAAAAAGTTGTACAACTATATGGTCTAAAATCTATGACTATAAACATGTATTTTACATCCCAAGAACGTGATGTTGTATTGGGAATTAATGTATGAGTCTTATGACTTTAAAATGTGTGCATTGCTTCCATATAGAATGTGTTTTCCGGCCAGGACCTCTTTGGACCCCACTCACGGTGGGTAGTTACAATCGCACCACACATACCCCCTCTCTAGGGCTTACCCCTTTCCAATATAGTCTAACCAATACAACTGTAAACCATGTAATTATTCCTCTTTTGAGTATATGATTTTTTGTGGGACCTCTCTGGTCCTCATTAAAAACAGGTTGTCTCTAGAAACCACATTACTTATTTCCACTTTTTAAATGTCATCCCTATGGTACGACATTAGGTCCCCAAACTAAATATCACATGTCTTTAACGTATGCTGTTAAACTATTTGAAATTATATAACTACATATTATTGTATTTCTATCCTTATGGGATATGAGGGATCACCCACTCATTTTTTTCATTAATCCAATCCACAGTTTCATTAAGCTATTCACTTATTCCTATATATATGACCTTAAAATAAAAGCATTTTCATCCTACATGATGTTAATCTTCCACATGGTACTTTAAGTGTGACCTAAAAAGTTAACTGACCTTTTTCCTACATAACAATAAACTGATATTTCCAATGCAACATAAAATTATACGACTTGTACATACCAGATGAATTAAAAATATATGTAATTAAAAAATTATGTGTGTCTTGTTTCCCATCCTTACTGGATAGGTAGTGATGCCCAGACATTTTTTCATTGGTCCGAGCCGTAAGACCATAATTCCACACTCTAAAACCATAAAATAATAACTTAATTGACATATGTGGTGTGGTTTTTAGTTCTCCTTAACAATCATTCATGTCAGCTTCTGTTCCTCACTACCTCAGATATGCTTTATTATGTATGTTCTTTGGTATTTTTATGGCATATAAGCCTACCTTGAATCATTCACATCAGGTTTGTCTCCTCCATGCCATGAAATCATTCTAGGAATAGAAATTTTTAGCCATTTCAACTCAAAATTAAGTTGTTTTCCATGGTCCAGTCCATAAGACATTAAACCATGTGCAACATCTTGGTCACATAATGTTAAAATATTCCATTCATCATCCTTACCATATGAGTTCAAACTATGTATACATCATCCAAACATGAATATCATGAAACTGAAAATCATCCCAATTCCTCGCCTGAGAGATCATATCCCTTTGTGTTGTAAATCTATCACATTGATCACAATATTAACTCTCACTTGACATCTAAGATGATGTTCCATTTGAAGATAGCGTTGATATTTGTTTAGACCAACGTACCTACAACTATGTGCTGCAGGTGATGGTGGCATATTCTTTCTGTTTTGGGATTTTTTAGACATTCCATCACTCTAGTTCTATGATTTACATGTCCTTTATTTGGAACCTCGTACTCTTTCGGTAACACCCCATGTTTTTACGATACGCTTCTCTTTCAATAAGACAATAGCTTGCATTGTACGCAAGTTTGAGATTCTAACACACACCACAACCAATCAAAGTAGCCGTTATGAATAGTAATACATAATTTTGGAAATTTTATAAATTTTATCTTTCCAAATGGACTTCTTTTTTGTATTCATGTTATCGAAATTATCCTAAGTTGAATTTTTTGTAATTTTTGGAGAACTTCTAATTTTTTATGAATATTGAAAAATACCTAAAAAAAACTTTTTTTAATAAAAATAATTTATATTGATAAATTATACTATTGAGTGGTTTTAAAGTATAATTAGAATATATTTTTATAATTTTATCCAATGGTGTTCATTAGAATTAATTTCACCTTGAAATTGGACACAAACAATTGCCAATCTTTTGATATATATTATTTCTTTAAAACACGCTATTTGTTGTGACAGCGGGAATTAATTATAAAATTTATTAATGAAACTTATATGTTAGGAATTTTTTAAAATAGACATCATTTTTGAATTCGGAATATCAATTATAGCTTAGGGTGAAAATTTGGCATTGTTCTGAAAAACCTCATTTTTTGATGAATAGTGAAACCATTAAGTGGTAGTTAAAAAAAATATTTATCATTTAAATGAAACATTAAAACTTCTGTGATTTGATTTTAAAAAATTCTACATACATGGTTACCATTATGTAGTAATATTTGGTTCAATGGGATTAAATTTTTTTTTGGTGAATAGTAACTTTTAAGTTTAATTAATCGCGATTAAAGGTAATTAGTGAAATTTAAGGTAAAGATAATGTTATAATAATATGAAATGACATTTACACTTGTCCTAACACTATTTTATGACTCATGGCCGACCATGACAATCCATGGGTCAACTTGGGGACCCCATGGATCCACTTTGGTAAGAAAATGACATTAAAAAATTTTATTTAATATTAAAATAAAAATGTCACAAACTTGAGTTGTTTTACTAAAACCTTTTTTATATTGGGTTATACAAGTCATATGTTTTACTATAAATATTAATTAAAAAGATAAAAAGATTTCCTACATCATGGTAATTGTTTTATAATTGTTATACATTAAATAAATTAAATGTTTAATGACACCATGATGATGCAGCGATTACCTCATTAATTAACAATTTTCATAAAATGGAAGGATAATGTAAAATATAAAAATTTCACTTTTCCAAAGCCTATTGTATGACTATATTTAGAACCCTTATCAACTTATCCTCGAAATATATAAGTGTGTGAAATTTAAAATCTGAAACTCGTTATATAATAAAGTAACATTTCATTACTTTCCAAGAGTGCCCCTCCTCTCCTCTTATAAAAGGCCCCCACCACTACCAACTTATTCACACCTTCAATTCCTTTTGGCTCGGCCAAACACTGCACAAATACTATCTAAACATCCCTCTATTAATCCTAGAAGTCTCACTTTGGGCAGAATTCTTCCCAAGGAAGCCTTTGGCTCAAATCAAAAAAGAGTTACCTAATTTTAAAGTAATGTCTTCTCTTATGTTATTTTGTTTTATTTTGCTTCTCCAACACCCTAAACTCTTTTTATCCATTTAATTTGTAACAACACCAGTATATTCAATATAATAGGATGTTGTTATAAGAATTATTCTAGCTACACTTACACACACCTACATATAATGGTTAAAGAACATACTGTTTCTGTGGATGGAGAATTTCTTCCTCACGAAATGATGATTGTTCAACACTCATATAACACATTAAAATGAGGCCATTATGAAGTCACTATATTTATATATGATATATAATATTTTTATGTTTTACATAAGCTTCTGTATTTTTCATTAATGGCATACATTTATGGTTTCCATTATGGGTAAACACGATATTTTCATTTTAGGAAGTGCGGACTACCGCCCCCTCAAAGTGATTTGAATCGTTAATGCCATATGTGGGATGAATAAAAGATGGAGTAAATGGTATTATAAATTATATTATACTGGAAATATATTATACCTTTATATAATTATAACTTCATCCCATTAAATACTAAATAAAAATGAATGTAGCGTCCATGCGTACGTACGGCTTACCGTCTCCATGAACGGTGCATTTCAATTCTTACCTCTAAATGTTATGTAATATTATAAATGAATGTATATTATAGATATATATGATGTATATGATATCTACATCATGAATATAATTATGGATATAATGGATATTTTACCACATGAACAAAGTGTAATTATAAGAAGTTTATTTTTGACTCAAGTACCTAGGATCGACAAAAAGACAGTTATTAACATAAATAATTACATAATGTTCATAACATGGTAATAATTGATATAAAAGTAATAATGAACTTGAAAAGGTTCTTAATCAGGTAGAGATTAAATCTAGTTTATTATTCAGGTGGTTAATGAGGGGTCGAGTCAAGTCGGACACGAGGTAAGGGAACTTCTTGACCGAATTTCCATTCTTTGGGTTAATCTCCTACTTTCAAATTATGTCATGATATTATTGTGACCTATCTTGTTTTTTTTCTTTCATTATGTGTAATTATATTGAATACACATAATAGATATATTTTATATAAAAAATGATCTTTTTAAAGACATCGTCTCAATCTCCATTAATTGAGTTATATTTTGTTTTATACACAAATTTCTTGTGTACGGTGTATAAACCCCTATGACATTTATGTTTTTTCAAAAGGAATATTTTTATACGAAGCATTTTACTAAACAAAAAAATGGAATGTTTTTTTTGTCGTACGTATGTGGCGACAACGACTTATCCACCTCCGTGACCATTAATTGAGTTTCGGTTTCCTCTACAAGCCATAACATTTTTTTAAATGAAAAATAAATACAAAGTTTTAATTTCCCTTTATTTTGGTATTGAAAATGGTTTTGAAAGTGTTTTTATTATATCAATGTGTTGTATTGATATCTTGTGATTGAAATGTGGAAATGTTATGTTTCCTTTATGTATGTTTAATGTGATATGATTATGTTATAGTTTATGATATGTTTATACCTATTCATATGAGGAATGCATTGGACATAATAAGTGACGAGTGAAGCCCGCTATAGCTCCTAGATGCATTGGTAGGTCCTATGAGACAAACTAGTGTCTTTGCATGATGCCTTCACAAAATCTTATTTGTGGTCTTGGCACGAGGCCTTGGCTATGTGGTTATGATATCTTGGCATTATGAATTCCATCATTATAAAAGTGGTTATTGATTTTGCATGTGATTATTCGACCAGTAGAATATCCACGTGGATATGTAAATGGAATTATCTCATTTTACTTTTTCCATATTATGTTGAAGTTCATGTTTAAAAAGATTTTGTTTTAGTAATACATTGCCTTAAATGTTTATGGTTATTTATAAAAGCTTCCGCTATATTGTTATCCATACTGAGCATCTGAGCTCACCCCTTCCAACATTTTAATTTTTACAGGATGTGATGAAGTATATTATGAATGACCTGCAGGGATAGAGTGAGGGGATATGAAGAAAAGATGTTGTTGTAGTATTGTTTTACTTTAAGATGCAATGTACGACTTATTAATGTATCTAGTGTTTCCAAGGATACTAAACTTATCGGTATTTCGAGACTTGATCATTTGTGATCATTCCAATTTAATGCAATAATGCACCGACTCTGGGTTTAAGGGGACAAGGTGTTACAGTTAGTATCAGAGGCAGTTTAGTACTAACCATGGAAGCTAGATTTAGATAAACTCTGATTAGAGCACATAGCCCAAAAATAGCATTTGAGAATTATAATTGAATAACTTCCTAGAATTTTGGTATTATAGATATTTTATGAGTTTTCCGAGAAATACATCCTCATCTGGATACGAGCAGGTAGAGGCGGCTCTGGAATAGATGTACCAAGGTGTAAAACCTGAAAACACCGCTTTGAGCTAGACTCGAATGGGAACTGGTGCACGACAACGGGCCTTGCTGCACTCTTGGTTACGACACTCCCGGGGGATATGCTTAGGATAGTTATGATTTTATTTAAAAACCATTATAAAGGGTTTATGAGTATATAATTCCTCAAAGAAAACATTTTTATGATTACAGTGCAGTTTATGTTAAGTGTTTTACAAGTATGGAATTATGTATTTTGATTCATAAACTAATCATGTTTATGCCATTGTTTAGAAATGGATCATAGTGGGAGGAATGTAAACCATATAAATGCATGCACTCAATGTAGGGATTTCCCTCCTGCTCAAGATAATTATTGTGGAGATGGAGATACAACTGGTTCTGATCAACTAATTAACATACTGGGACAACTCACTTAGGTTATGAATAATAACATTACTCGTATGGAGCACCCTGATCCTCAATGTGGAGGATCAATGTTAGATCGTTTCATGAGGCAACAACCGCCAACATTTAATGGGGGTACAAATCCCTTGGTAGTTGAGCAATGGATAAACTCCTAAGAGAAAATAATCCACCCCTTGGGGAGTAGTGAAAGGGAAAAGGTTATCAGGGCAGTTTACTACCTCACTGGAGATGCTGATAAATGGTTGTTATTGATTCAAAATACAAAGGAAGATGATGAAGTATTGAATATGGAATGGATGTAGTTCAAAGAGCTTTTCTTAGAAAAGTACTTTCCTCATGACCATCAAGCAGATATAGAAAGGAAATTTCAGAGTCTAAGATAAAAGGAGGTTGAGAATGTTGCAAAGTATGAGGCCAACTTTACAAGGTTAGCGAGGTATGATGCAGAATATATACGTAACCCAAGAAGTAAGATTGATCATTTCTTTGATGGGTTAAAACCATTTCTCTATCGATCATTAGTATCACAATCCTTCTCATCGTACAGAGATATTATCTCGTGTGCTATAAAGACAGAAAAAGAATTTTCTAAGTCTTATAACAACAATGTAAAGCAAGAGAAGAAGAGAACAGTGGAACAAGAGACATATAAAGGGAAAAAGGGAAAGAAGTATTTTCCATTATGTGATAACTGTGGGAATAATCACACTGGTGCGTGCCTAAAAGAAATGGGAGTTTGTTATAAATGTTGATAAAAAGGTCACCAGGCTCGTGATTGTAAGGGAAAGAAAGATGATATCATTGTTGAATGCTACAATTGTAGGGAAATGGGGAATTATGCAAATGAATGTAATAAGCATGAGGGAAACATTCCACAGAAAAGGCCAAGGGATCAAGGACAATCTTATGCTATTACTATAGTTGAAGTGGAATAATTAAAGTATTGGTGCTTTTGGACTCAAGGATTATATTCTGGTTATAAGAATAATGTGATATATATAAGGATCGTACTGCAGTACTTGTTTTTTTTCATTAAGGTTATAATATGATTAACGAAATCATATTTTTAGTATATGATAATATGAGAAACTTTACTTTGTTTGGGGAATCTGATGTTACAATTGATTTTGGAATTTAGATACCTTTTAGAGAAAGTATGGACATAGGTATCTTGGATAACTATAAAGGTTGGAATGGATTAAGTGGAACCTTGGATAGTATTGTTTACGGTTAAAAAAAATTTGAAGATTATTTTTGCAATATTATAATACTATAGTTTTAGGAAAATGACAACCTGTAGGTTGGGGGATAACCCATCGCATTGGACAAAGCTGCAGGAATTGAACCCACAACCATAGTGCGATATGCCTTTATTACCTACCACTAGCCTACAGGAAGTACCTGGTTATTACAAAATAGTTTTCCTAATCTAAATGGTATGTGGTAATATTTGGAACCATATACAATTAGGATAAATAGAATATTTTTGAGTTCTATTACCATTTGGAGTGCAAGATGGGTTCATGGTAAAAATTTATTAAAGAATGAAATCCTACATGACAAGTAAGTATATTTCCTTATTTTCTTGTTAAATATCTTAAATAAATTCCTCAACTTTATAAAAGGTAACTTAAAAAAAACATTGTCGGTTATCTATTCCAACTGGGGATTCAATGACCGTTTAACCAATCACAAGTTTGTGATTTTCTTGTGGTTAACTTTTCTCCTAATCCTATTTTCTACAACTCTCCATCAAAACATGATGGTTTTTTTCTCCTCCATATCCATATTTTCATAGAATCCTAGTATAGGCTATCTCGGGTGACCTTTGTACTTCTATTTCTTTCTTTTAATGTTATAATCTAATTAACCCTATTTATGATGTGGGTTTTCCACAAAGGTATTTTCTATTTTCAACCTTTTATTTTCGAAGAAAATTTTCAAATTGCGAGGACGCAATTTATTGATGGAGGGTAGAATGTGACACCCCATGTTTTCACGATACTCTTCTCTTTCAATAATGCAATAGCATGCGTTGTACACAAGTTCGAGATTCTAACACACAACACAACCAATCAATGCAGCCGTTATGAATAGTAATACCTAATTTTTTAAATTTTTTAAATTATATCTTTCCATATGGACTTCCTTTTTGTATTCGGAATATCGAAGTTATCCTAAGTTGAATTGTTTGTAATTTTCAGAGAACTTCCATTTTTTTATGAATAGTGAAAAATACTAAATTTTTTTAATCAAAATAATTTATAATGATAAATTATACTATTGTGTGGTTTTAAAGTATAATTAGAATATATTTTTACCATTTTATCCAATGGTGTTCATTATAATTAATTTCACCTTGAAATTGGACATAAACAATTGTCAATCTTTTGATATATATTGTTTCCCAAAAACAAGCTATTTGTTGTAACAGCAGGAATTGGTTATAAAATTAAACAATTCAACTCATATGTTTGGAATTTTATTCAATAAAATCAATTTTGAATTCGGAATATCAATTATAGCTTAGGGTGAAATTTTGGTATTGTTCTGAAAAACATCAATTTTTGATGAATAGTGAAACCAATAAGTGCTTGTTAAAAAACTGATTTTTCATTTAAATGAAACATTACCACTTCTGTGATTTGATTTTCAAAAATACTACATACATGGTTTTCATTAGGAAGTAAAATGTGGTTCAATGGGATTAAAATAATTATTTGTAGAATAGTAACTTTTAAGTTTAATTAATCACGATTAAAGGTAAATAGTGAAATTTAAGGTAAAGATAATGTTATAATAATATGAAATGACCTTTACACTTGTCCTACACCTATTGGATGAGTCATGGCCGACCAATAAAATCCATGGTTCAACTTGGGGACCCCATGGAGCCACTTTGGTAGGAAAATTACATTAAAAACTTTTTATATAATGTTAAAATAAAAATGTCACAAACATGAGTTGTTTTACTAAAACATTTTTTAAATGGGGTTATAAAAGTAATATTTTTTACTATAAATATTCATTAGAAAGATAAATATATTTCATACATCATGGTAATTGTTTTATAATTTTTAGACATTAAATAAATAAAATTTCTAATGACACCATGATGATGCAGCGATTACCGCATTAATTAATGACTTTAATAAAATGGAAGGATAATGTAAAATCGAAGAATTTAACTTGTCCAAAGACTGTTGGATGAGTATACTTACAACCCTTATCACCTTATCCTAGAAATATATAAGTGTGGGACCTTTAAAATCCGAAACTCATTATATAATAAAGTAACATTTCATTACTTTCCAAGAGTGCCCCTCCTCTCCTCATATAAATGGCCCCCAACACTACCACCTTATTCACACCTTCAAAGCCTTTTGTCTCGGCCAAACTCTGCCCAAATACTCTCTCAACTTCCCTCTCTTACTCCTAGAAACCTAATTTTGGGCAGAATTCTTCCCAAGGAATCCTTTTGCTCAAATAAAAAAATAGTTACCCAATTTTAAGGTAATGTCTTCTCTTATGTTATTTTGTTTTATTTTGCTTCTCCAACCCCCTAAACTATTTTTATCCATTTATTTTGTAACAACACCAGTATAATAAATATACTAGGATGTTGTTATAGTAATTATTCAAGCTACACTAACACACAACAACATCTATTGGTTAAAGAACATACTGTTTCTGTGGATGGAGAATTTCTGCCTCACGAAACGATGATTGTTCAACACTCATATAACACCTTCAAAGGTGGCCATTAAGACGTAATTATATTTATATATGATATATAATATGTTTATGTTTTACTTAAGCTTATTTATTTTTCATTTATGGCATACCATTATGGTTTCCATTATGGGTAAACACGATATTTTCATTTGAGGAAGTGCGGACTACCGCCCCCTCAAAGTGATTTGAATCGTTAATGTCATATGTGGGATCTATAAAGATGGATTAAATGTTATTATAAATTATATTATACTGGAATTATATTATACCTTTATATAATTATAACTTCATCCCATTAAATACTAAATAGAAATGAAAGTAGCGTTCATGTGTACGTACGACTTATCTTCTCCATGAACTGTGCATTTCATTTCTTACCTCTAAATGTTATGTAAAATTATAAATGAATGTATATAATAGATATATATGATTTATATGATATCTACATCATGAATATAATTATGGATATAATGGATATTTTTACCACATGAACAAAGTGTAACTATTGAAAGTATATTTTTGACTCAAGTACCTTGGATCGACAAAACGACCATTATTAACTTAAATAATTACATAATGTTCATAACATGGAAATAAGTGATATAAAAGGAATAATGAATTTGAAAAAGGTTCTTAAGCTGGTAGAGATTAACTCTAGTTTATTATTCAGGAGGTTAAAGAGTAGTCGAGTCAAGTCAGACACGAGGTAAGGGAACTTCTTAACCCAATTTCTGTTCTTTGGGTTAATCTCCTACTTTCAAATTATGTCATGATATTATTATGCCCTATCTTGTTTTTTTTAATTTCTTTGTGTTTAATTATATTGAATACACATAATAGATCTATTTTATATAAAAATTATCTTTATAAGGACTTAGTCTCAATCTCCATTAATTGAGGCATATTTTGTTTTATACACAAATTTCTTTTATACGGTGTATAAACCACTTTGACATTTACGTTTTTTCAAAAGGAATATTTTTATACGAAGCATTTTACTAAATGACAAAATGGAATGTTTTTTTGTAATCCATATGTGGAGACAATGAATTCTCCACCGCCATGACCATTATTTGAGTTTCGGCTTCCTCTACAAGCCATTACTTTTTTTTAAATGAAAAATAAATACAATGTTTTAATTTTCCGTTATTTTGGTATTGAAAATGGTTTTGAAAATGTTATTATTATATCAATGTGTTGTATTGATATCTTTTAATTGAAATGTGGAAATGTTATGTTTCCTTTATGCACGTTTTATGTGATACGATTATGTTATGGTTTATGATATGTTTAGTCCTATTCATATGATGAATGAATTGAATTTAATAAGTGACGGGTGGAGCCTGCTATAGATCCTCGATTCATCGGTAGGTCTGATGAGACAAACTAGTTTCTTGGCACTAGGCCTTGACAAAATCTTATTTGTGGTCTTCGCACGAGCCTTTGGATACATGGTTTTGATAGTCTGGCATTATGCATTCCATCATTATGAATGTGGTTATTGATAATGCATGTGATTATTCGACCAGTAGAATATCCATGTGGACAAGTAAATGGAATTATCTCATTTTACTTTTTCCATATTATGTTTATGTTCATGTTTAAAAGGCTTTTGTTTTAGTTATACATTTCCTTAAATGTTTATGGTTATTTATAAATGATTTTTCTATATTGTTATCCTTACTGAGCATCTGATCTCACCCTTTCCAATGATTTAATTTTTCCAGGATGTGAAGAAGTATATTATGAATGACCTGCAGGGATAGTATGAGGGTATTTGAAGACAAGATGTTGTTGTAGTTTTGTTTTTCTTTATGATGTAATTTACGACTTATGAATGTATCTATTTTTTCCAAGGTTACTTAATTAATAGGTTTTTCAAGACTTGATCATTTGTGATCATGCCAATTTTATGCAATAATGCATCGACTCTGGGTAGATGGGGTAGGGGCGTTACACTTTCACATCTAATGGAACCCCCCAAATTCCCTATTCTCATTCCATTTTGGATCACCTACCATTCTGGGCCAATGTCCTAGAGGACATTATCTTATATTTCATGTTTCTTCCCAGGCTTCGAATACAATCAACAATTGGTCCTCATTTTTTCCCAATTCCATGATAGAATTATAGATACTGCAATTCTAATATGGTCAAAAATTGTCTCATATTGTCACTCTATCATCATTGTGTTCCAAATTTTATGCATCGTGATTCACACTTCTTGACTCCCTTTTTATTCAGATTGATCCCAAAACCACTTTAGTTATCTTCGCACGCATTAGATCATTTTTGTAAAAGGAATGATGAATATCATGAGAGACCTATTATCCTGTCATAGTCCCCCTCATCACCAATTCTCTAGTTGAAATGTCAATAATTGTCGACCCTAAGTATTCAATGATTGGCTATCACTCTCTTATACAAATTTTGTAATTATATGATCATAAATTGTTTCTTACATTAGTCATGAGCATGTGAGCATAGGTATTTCTCATTGGTTTCTTCACCAATATTATTGAGATGTTGTAATTTAAATATGCATGAAATATATCCATGCACGATGTTAAAAAAATAATATATGTAATAGAAGTATGTTTCTTATGTTTGGCCATATCATGGACCTTAGTGGTATTCTAATTTAGTGGAACACATTAACTCAACTACCCTATAGCATGTTTCTTTAGGAATTTCCATCCATTTCTTGATCTCCCCCACCTAGTCCAAGTGTTGAATTATTTCTCGTACTTTCTCAACAAGGTAGAATGATATAAGCATGTGCAGGTTTCAGGAATCTCCCCTCAAGTTCATAGATCATCCAACCAATAGTGAAGTGTCCAAATTCATATTTTCAACTTTGAATCTGGAAAATTATCGATGTGGAGTTTTATTAGCTTCCATTCCTGACACCTGGTATTCCAACTTCCCTTGATGGCATAAAAATAAAAATCACCTATCTCTTCAAGATTAGTGGGTTCATATTCTTGGATTGAAACCATCATTTTAGCAGTATGATCCTCATCTACATCATATCCAATGGTTTGGGTTCCATGTACTCATTTTGGTCCCTATCGCTTGAATCTATCTCAATGATGTTGTATTGGACCACTCTAGCTTCCACCCCACAAGTGGTGTCACCCTCAATCTGAATTGATCACTCATCAGAAAACATGGTATGGTCAGACTAGATACTTGATTCCATGTGGAACAATAACCCTTTCAGGAAAGGGGACTCGAGTCCTCCAACCATCCACACCAGCATAATGCCTACCACTCTATGTACTATTCATAAAAGGGGTGTGTTAGTAAATTTTATTTCTCATACCAAAATTGTGGCTCTTCAAGTTAGGAAAATTATAGATGTAAAGTGATGGATTCTCTTTCTCTCACCTCCAGCTTGTTATCTCAATGATACAAGGGCACGACCCCTCATATTTTATGGTTGTTTGTAAAGGTTCCATAGAACCCACCATTTCCTCCCTAGCACTACATGACTATAAAGCTACTATTTTATTGGAGGCACATCCCTATGGGTGGTCCATCACACTCATCTCCAAAACATTGTCCCCATAAATATGGTAACTTTGTACAAGATCCTCCGGTACAAGTATATGGAATTTTTGGAACAAAGATTAAGTGAGAGAGATGATATCACAGGGGTATGAGTTAGAGATTACTTCAAGAGATACCACAAGTCAACCAAGAAAACATTTCAATGATGCAAAAATATCACCTTCTTCTAGAGAGTCTTCCATGAAATCTATTCACTTATCATCGTTAATTATCTTTTCATAACTAATATAGCCCCCATGATCTATCCATTCTGTCATTCATTAAAAGGCCTGTTATTATATGACCCTCCTACAACACCAGGTGGAAGTCATGTCAAGTAGCACCTACACTCGATGTATAATGGGCTGTGATTTTTCATGGGAGTGAACTAGTTCCTCAAATTCAGTCACAGATTGAATTCCCAAAACCTATAACACATTAAATCGACCTTTTTCAAAAATAATCTATTCTAGATCCATACTAATTTTTTTATAAGTTCCCAAAGGTTTTTTATGTGTAGAATCTATATGTATGTGTAATATTCTTTATAAGCCTCTGGATAAAAAAAATATCAAGGAAGTAGCACCTAATGAAATATCTTCTTAGTATCATTAAGAGGAATCCTATGGAACCCCCTCCAAGTCTCTGCTTTCTCCTGGGTCCTCCCAGTTATGGGCACTAGATTTTCTATTTTATTCTCCCACTCTTCACCTCTATACTTTAGTAGTCCATTTTTCGATGACATTTCTCTTATAGACTTATACCCATGATGCACATAAGTACCACTCTCTCAAAATCACCTTATTGCTACTCGACCCCAACTTTGAGGCATGGGCACTGCTCTATTACTGGTCTAGATAGGTAGATGCTTTAGTGCCCATCCCAAATAAGCATATTCCCAGCTCTTTGTATATTCATTGATTAGCATGAATGTAGTAGTGGGTGGAGGTATCTCATTCTGCATCATCTTGTCTTCCTATGTAAATTTTATCCAATGATTCATCATCCCACAATGGTGGTCCTCATGACACACTCACAAGTACACCCTCTAGGTCAGCCTCTGCCGACATTTTTACTACCATGAAAATAATATTAGGGATTATTGTTCACATATTGGTTCATATTCCACCCATTCCCCCAACATTATTCCTTCAAAGGCCAATAGATATGACAACATTTCTATGGTTTCTATACGATCATCAGTGAACTCTTTTATTAGTAGAGGGAGTGTGTGAAAAATGAATATGCCTTCTCACCCCATATTACCCATAATTTTCTCCAGACCATTATTGTGTAGAAAAATCCTTATAATGATCATGATTTCTAGTAAAAAGATTATCCCTACTAGAGATATGAAATTGAGTTATTTATAAACTCCCATTTACACCGTGACCCAGACGTATAAAAAGTGTAACAACCCACACACACATAATAGACTATTCCATTTACTGATGTGTCGATGTACATTGTTAAACATTATATGTACTTGACTTTATAATAAAATAATATTTTTTGTTATTCCAAAGGTGCCTCTCTCTCCTCCCTTATAAAAGGGCACCTCCTCCCGCTCTTTCTCACACCACATTGACCCTTCATTCTCGGCCAACCCCTGCCAATTCCTCCTAACCACTTCCCTAGAGACATCCTATAGGTCCTGGTCTTCTTCAAAGACCAATTTTATTTCCCTAAAAGAAGGTCTCAAAGAAGAACTTCAATGAAGAGGTAATGTCCGTTACCGATTCTTTCATCTTCATTTCTTATTACCCTTCTTCTTATTTTGTTGTTTCATTTTTAAGTAATAACATCAGTATCACTCATATACTGATATCTTTTTATAAGTATGAAACAACCCTATTTCACCATCTATCGATCCTACTGAAAAAGAAATCACCACGCGTGCGTACGTACAGAATACCGTCTCCATGCCGTGGTGTAATCTATTTTCCACCACCACCTTACTTGTATGGGTATAATGGTGTAAATAATGACTATATATGACTATTATAACGTAATACCGATTCTTAAATAGTATACATACACTCCAATACAATTCCACGATCATAGGAACGATTTCATCACTCGTGCGTATGTATGAAATACCGTCTCTACGATGTGATGCGACTCGTTCTACATGATCTTCATTTCATAATGATTATATAAATGAATTTAATGAATTAATATGATATATATTACACTAATACCATTCTGGAAATGAGGTATCTATAACCTAAAGATAAGAATAAGAATTTATTCGACAAGACACGCATAAGAACAAAAAGTTACAAACACCCTAATAACAAGTAGCAATGAAATACTACTACTAGGAAGCTAAGAATATGACCATATATGATATCATAAATAAGTATGATTCTGGAATAAGTAAATAATATTATTTAAATCATTATACCGGAGCTTCGGACACTTACAAAGCAAATCAGACCTAAGGTAAGGGAAATATCACAATCTCGTTTTTATCCGAGATTGTTTATAATTTGGTATTTACTGCGTGTATTTTATCATCCACATCCATGTTTTCTAAATATGTAATATTATTTCCATTAACATAAAACTGTTTAAATCCAATTTTACCCTTTGGTGAGTTTTTAGTAAAAGATATGAGAAGGAATCTTCTGTCGTTTTTCGTACGAGGTACTTTTTGACTTTTCCAACAAAAGTATGAAGAATGTTTTTCTTAACTTATACGACATGAAAGGATTTTTAAAACATTATTTCCAAGAAGAATACATTACAAGTTTTCAAGTTTATTTTTAATCAACTTCTTTTAGTTTATAATTCTATGAAATGTTATGAAAGGAAAAGTGTTTTTAAAGTAGAAAAGATATTTTCCTCAAGAATGGAGTTCAAGTGTTTTATCAAAATTATTTTCCATCTATGATAATAAAGGGTTATGTTTTTATCCCTATTGATTTGATTATGTTGTGATGGAATTATATTTTTATGAATTCCTTTATCTTATATGAATTTTTTTATGATGTCAAGATGTTTAATATTCCCATTTTTATTACGTGGGTTATGCAATGATGTATGATTTATGATTTTGTGGCACATATAAGAATGATATCATTATGAGATGGTTGGGAACTATATCTCCCTCCAATGCATTTGGTAAAGATTTTATATCTCATGAGATATACATGGCTGGAACGGTAGGTTATACCGATTCAGTGAAACAGGACTGAAACGAGGGTAACTCGGTTCAGAAATGGACTTTGTCCACTGAGATAGTCTTGGCAATGAATCTTGACTAATTAGAAATGATTATCTATGATTGTGTGTGTATGCCACAATGTTTCATGTTTTATGTTGTGATTATTTTTATTACATTTCACTACCATAATTTATCCCATGTTATGAAATTATGATCTTTTTTGCAGGTTAAGATTTCCAAAAGTTATGTGCTTATGTATATGATGTGATTGATATTTCTTTTTCTTACCCTTACTGAGCATTTGAGCTCACCCTTTTTTATGTTTTATTTCCCTAGGTCATGAAGAAGGTTATTAAGTATGATATGACAAAAGTTACTATAGATATGATGAAATAAATGGGAGAAGGTGTGGACGTTTTATGAACCAATTGTTTATGTTTCCCAGTTTCTAAAGACACTATACCTATACGGTCCTTTCATGGTTTTGTTATATGTTGTAATAAGTATGCTTCAATTTTGAAGTATTAACAATGTATGTAAAGTATTGGTTGTTATAGTTGGTATCAGAGGAAAGGTATTGTCAACCTTTAGAAACTAGGATGTGAAAGCCTTAGTAAGAACCCTAAGGATAAGTATAAGAATAGAACAAAATCTTAGTGTTTTAGAAATGAAAATGAATAACCTAGGATAAGACCATAAGTGTGAAATCTTATTCTTGATTATCTGGTTTTCCTATTATAATTAGTGTTGATCACACTATTCTTCTTGGTTTTAGTCAATGGCTGGAACCCGAAGGAATCGTGTTAATGTGGAATGTGACGGGCAATGCAATGATTGTCCCCCTATGCAACCAAACATTATGGGAGATGGAATGAAAAATCATGAAGCCATACTCACAAAACATTCTCAATCTATGAATCATACAGGACTTCCAAATGAGAAAAGGAAGGAGAAACATTTTGTTGAATCCTTCATGAGGCAGCGTCCACCTTCTTTCAGCAGGTCTACTGATCCATTAGTTGCTGAACAATGGATTAGTACTACTGAAAAGATATTTTCAGTTCTTCAATGTTCTGAACATGATAAATTCATCATAGCAGTGTATCATTTGGAAGGTGATGATGATCAATGGTGGAATCTTTTTAAGAATACGAGGCAAAGGGATGAAATTGTGTCCATGTAATGGGATGAGTTCAAGAACATATTTTTCAATAAGTACTTCCCTCATATTCTCCGAACAAAGATAGAGAAAGTGTTTCTTGAACTGAACCAAAAGGATGATGAATCTATTGGTACCTATGAAGCAAAATTTACAAGACTTGCAAGGTACGCTTCTGGTATTATTATCCAACCTGAGAGTATGATTGATCGATTCTTTAGTGGCTTAAAACCAAGTCTTCTATGGGCCTTATCCATAAGGGACTTCAATAACTACTCGGAAATCGTTCAATGTGCTCTCAATGTTGAGATGGAGATTGGCGTAACCGATCAGTCATATGGGTTTGATAGGAAGAGGAAAATGGAATTCAGAGGAAAATCTAAAGAGCACACTGAAAAGAAGATGAGCTTTCCCTTATGCTCAATGTGAGGAAAGAAACATGGGGGGAGTTGTCTTAAAGGGACAAGTAAATAATTCAAGTGTGGAAAGGAAGGTCATCAGGAATTTGAATTCCGCGATGATGGGATGAAGATGTCTAATGATGCAAACAAAGGAAGGGATACACAGAATGAACCTACTACACTTTAATGTTTCAAGTGTAAGGATATGGGACATAATGCAAATAAATTCCCTAATCCAAGGGTTGATGATGATGGTCGACGTCAACAAAATCTTAAGTCTAAAGACAAAGGAATGTCACATGAAATTTCTATCAGCAATGTGGAGTACGATAACAATGTGGTGAAAGGTACACATACCATCCACTCTAAAGTAGAAAATGTTTTATTTGATTTTGGATCCACCCACTCATTTATTTCTGATGAATTTTCTAAGGGTATCAATGTATTGCCTCAACAATTAGATGTTGAGTTAGTTGTGACAACACCAAATGACACAACAGTCGCATCAAAAGTTTATAATTCTTCTCCGATCGAAGTTTGTGGGAAAGTGCTTCCTACAAATCTTGTGGTCCTTCCTATAGTGGAATTTGATGTGATTCTTGCCATAAATTGGCTTTCTTTATATGGATCTCATATCAGTTTCCAAAGAAGGGATGTCACATTTTATATTCCAGATCAATCTATGATCGTCTATCGATGCAAGGACAAACATAACCTTCCAGTGGAAATTTCATCCATATTATGGGTCTTGATTCCACTAAATGAAGTTTATTTATCTCAAATGGTTGGTGAGAAACTCACGATTAATAATATTCCAATTGCACGGGAGTTTGATGATGTCTTTCCAGATGAATTATCAGGTCTTCCACCGAATCGTGAAGTTGAGTTTTCAAAAGAACTCATACCGGGTGCTTTGCCTATTTCAAAGACACCTTATAGAATGGCCCCAATTGCGTTGCAGGAATTGAAAAGCAACTCCAAGATAATCTTGATAAGGGATTCACACGCCCTAGTGCATCACCTTGGGGAGCACCTGTTCTCTTTGTTAAGAAGAAATATGGATCAATGAGACTCTGCATTGATTATCGAGAACTTAACAAGATCACTATCAAGAACAAATATCCTCTCCCATGCATTGTGAACTTATTTGACCAACTACGCGGAGCTCAATAATTTTCCAAGATTGATCTTCATTCAGGGTATCATCAATTAAGGGTAAAAAGGGAAGATATACCAAAGACGGCTTTCGGTACATGGTATGGACACTATGAATTTATAGTGATGTCATCTGGTCTTACTAATGCCCCTTCTATCTTCATGGATCTGATGAATAGAGTCTTTAGAGACTATCTTGATCAGTTTGTGTTAGTCTTTATAGATGATATTCTTGTCTATTCAAAGAGAAAGGAAGAACATTAATATCACTTGAGAATTATATTGAAGACCTTGAGAAAGGAGTAGCTTTATGCCAAATTTACCAAGTGTGAATTTTGGCTTCAAAAAGATTCATTTTTGGGTCACATAATCTCAAAAGAGGAGATATCTGTGGATCCAGCAAAAATAGAGGTTATCGAAAGATGGTCGACACCAACAACAGTGACTGAGATCAGAATTTTTCTTGGTTTGGCTAGATATTATCAACGTTTTGTGAAAGATTTTTTACGATTATCTAATCCACTCACCATGTTGACTCAGAAAGGAGTGAAGTTTGTTTGGACGGAGGAATGTGAAGATAATTTCAAGGAGTGGAAAAGAAGGTTATCCAGTGCAGCTGTGCTCACACTTCCTTGTAGTGGAGAAAGGTTTGTGATCTATAGTGATGCATCCAATAAGGGATTGGGGTGTGTTCTTATGCAAAATGAAATGGTGATAACTTATGCCTCACAACAGTTGAAAATCAATGAGCAAAATTACCCAATACATGATTTAGAGTTAGCTGCGTTAATCTTTTCATTAATGATTTGGAGGCATTAACTTTATAGAGAACGGTGTGAAATTTATATAGATCATAAAAGTTTAAAGTATATTTTCACACAAAAGGAGCTGAATATGCGCCAAAGAAGATGGTTGGAGCTGATTAAGGATTATTACTGCTCAATCCATTACCACCCTGGGAATGAAAACAAGGTGGCAGATGCATTAAGTCGACAAGACCATGATAGTTTATCCATGATGAGGATCACAAAAGATCCAATATTTATGGATTTACAAAGGATGGATCTTGGAATTATAATGAAAGGGGAAAAATCGTATCTTTCTCAAATGAATGTTCAACCATCTATACATGTGAAGATTAATGAGGCACAGAAAGAATATGTCGAGTTACAAAAGAAGGTGATAAATGTTCCGGAATTCAACCTTGATTGTGATGGATAATAAATTTCAGGAATCATGTTTATGTTCCTCCCATCCCCAAATTAAAGATGGAGATGCTGGATGAGGCTCATAGTTCTTCATTCTCTATTCATCCTGGAAGCACAAATATGTATAGGGACCCGAAAGAGTACTTCTGGTGTGATGGCACGAAAAGAGATGTTGCTGAATATGTCTCTCGATGCTTGGTTTGGCAGCAAGTTAAAGCTGAGAGACATAAGTCTAAGGGGATATTACAACCATTTCACATACCCGAATATAAATGGGAAAACATCACTATGGACTTTGTCACAGGACTTCCTAAAACATCCAAAGACAATAATTCTATCTGGGTCATAGTTGATCGTGTTACAAAGTCTGCACACTTCATTGCTATTAGAGATGATTTCTCTCTGGTTCAGCATTCCAGGATATATGTAAAGGAAGTGGTAAGATTGCATGGAGTACCACTTTCTATTATATATGATCGGGATCCGAGATTTACCTCAAAGTTATGGTGAAGTCTTCAGCATACTCTGGATACAGAGTTGAGCTTCAGAACTGCTTATCATCCTCAGATAGACGGTCAGTCTGAGAGAACAATTCAATCCCTAGAAGATATGTTGAGAGCTTGCTCTATGGATTTCAAAGGTTGTTGTGATCAACACCTACCATTGGTGGAATTTTCTTATAATAATATCTTTCACTCCAATATTCAGATGTCTCTTTATGAATCTCTCTATAGAACGAAATGCAGGACTCCAACTTGCTGGGATGATGTTGGGGAAAGAAAGCTATTAGGACCCAATCTCGTTGATGAAATGGAAGAAAAGGTCAGATCTATTCAACAACACATAAGAGCAGCTCAGGGTCGACAGAAAAGTTATGCAGACGACCGAAGAAAATACATAGAGTTTGAATTTGGTGATAAAGTGTTTTTACGAATATCTCCCTAGAAGAGGGTTAAGAGATTTGGAAAGAAGGGGAAGTTGACCCCTAGATATATCGGTCCTTTCGAAATACTGGATCGTTTTGGGAAGGTAGCTTACCTATTGGCACTTCCACAGAATCTCTCTCAAAATCACGATGTGTTCCATGTATCTCTCCTGAGAAAGTACATACCAGATCCTTCACATGTACTCAGCTCAGAAGTTGTACTGCTGGAGCAAGATCTTTCTTATGAAGAATAACAGATAGAGATTCTGGATCGTAGCGAAAAAGTCCTACGAAACAAGACCACTCGATTGGTGAATGTTTTATGGAGGAACCACCAATTAGAAGAAGATACATGGGAGCTTGAGGATATGATGAGGGAGAGGTATCCTCATCTGTTTGTCACAAAGTGACGAATTTTGAGGGCGACCTTCATTTTTAGGGGGGTAGAATGAAACACCCGAGACTTTTATGTTATATAAATCATCAAAGGAATCTTTTTCTACACAACACTTTCTTGGCTTGATTTACATGAAATCACGACCTTCCTCGATAGATTGCGTCATACGCAATACCGAGTTTCACTAAACAATGATATGCTATTAAAATACTATTAAAACTAGCCGTTATGAATAGTAATAACCAAATTTTGAAATTTTATAAATTTTATTTTTCAAAATGGACTTCATTTTCGGGTTCGGAATATTGAAATTATCCTAGGGTGAAATTTTGGTATTTTTCTGAAAACTTTCAATTTTTCATGAATAGTGAAACCACTAAGTGGTAGTTAAAAAAACTGAATTTTTCATAAAACATAATTTCACCGCTTCTGTGAGTGGATTTTCAAAAATCCTAGAGACACGGTTGATGTCAGTAAGTAAAATGTGGTTCAATGAGATGAAAATAATTTTTTGATGAATAGTAACTTTTTCCTTTTTTTCCACAGTTAAAAGTAAATAGGGTAATTAAGGGTAAAAATGATATTATTATTAACCTAACACATGTCCTAATTCTATTGTACACGTGTAATTCGACCAAAAACAAACTTAAGAATAAAATATGACCATTTAGGCCCACTTGGATTAGATTAGGACATTTATTTTTAATTTATTTAAAGAAGGGTTAAAATAGTTAAAATCAAAAGTTTAATAAGTAAATAATTTTTAATATGGTGTTATAAATAAGATAAATTCGACTATAAATATTAATTAGAAAGATAAAAATCTTTCCTCCATAATAGTATTTTATTTTTAATTTTTAGACATTAAATAATTTAATTTATTTATGACACAAAGAAGATGCAGTAATTATCTTATTAATGAAATATTGACATAATTGATGTTATAAACACAAAAATAAATGTAATTTGAGACATTTTATGATTTCCACTAATTTTATAGGATAATATGACATGTTAGTGTTGATTTAGTTAACTTTATTCGAACTAATCAATCTGTTATGATTTTCACAAAAATCAATTAATAAATAGTTTCCAAATTGACATAAAAGAGTTTTTAAAACAAATATTATATTAGAAATTGTTATTTTATCCCTAAAAATCCAAAGTTCGGAACAATGACTTAGATAAGGTTATATATATTAATAATAAACATCCTGGGGTTTGTTTGTCTGATTATAGTAAGTTTATTAACCTTATAGTATAAGAACACAAGAAGACACGGTAAAAGTAAAATTATTTAACTTAGTGTTAAATCTAAATGGTAAGGTTGAAATAGGAACCTAAACTTGTCTAAATTCTATTGGATGAGAGGATTGCGACCCATCCCCACCTTAGCCTCGAGATAAATCAATTTGGAGCTATTTAAAACCGAACTTGACTTTATAATAAAATAATATTTTTAGTTATTCCAAAGGTGCCCCTCTCTTCCCTTATAAAATGGCACCTCCTCCCCCTCTATCTCTCACCACTTTGAGCCTTCAAGCTCAGCCAACCATGCCAATTCCTCCTCTACACTTCCCTAGAGACATCCTAGAGGTCCTGGGCTTCTTCAAAGACCAATTTTAGTGCCCTAAAAGAAGGTCTCAAAGAAGCACTTCAAAGAAGAGGTAATGTCCGTTACCGATTATTTCATCTTTATTTCTTCTTACACTTCTTCTTATTTAGTTGTTTCAATATGAAGTAATAACATCAGTATCACTCATATACATATATTTTATTATATTAATGAAAAAAACCTATTTCACCATCTATCCATCCTACGGAAAAAGAAATCACCGCGCGTGCGTACTTACGGAATACCGTCACCACGCCGTGGTGTAATATATTTTCCACCACCACCTTACTTGGTTGGGTATAATGGCTTAAATAATGAATATATATGACTATTATAAAGTAATACTGATTCTGAAATAGTATACATACACTCCAATACAATTCCACGATCATAGGAACGATATCATCACTCGTGCGTACGTACAGAATACTGTCTCCACGATGTGATGCGACTCGTTCTACATGATTTTCATTTCATAATGATTATATAAATGAATTGAATGAATGAATATGATATATATTATACTAATACCATTCTGGAAATGTGGTATCTATATCCTAAAGAGAAGAATATGAATTTATTCTACAAGACACGCATAAGAACCAAAAGTTATAAACACCCGAATAACAAGTAGAAATGAAATACTACTACTAGGAAGCTAAGAATATGACAATATATGATATCATAAATATAATAATGATTCAGGAATAAGTCAATAATATTATTTAAATCATTATACAGGAGGTTTGGACACTTACAATGCAAATAGGACCTAAGGTAAGAGAAATATCACAATCTCATTTTTATCCGAGATTGTTTATACTTTGGTATTTACTACATGTATTTTATCATCCACATCCATGTTTCCTAACTATTTAATATTATTTTCATCCACCTACAATTGTTAAAATCCAATTTTACCCTTTGGTTAGTTTTTAGTAAAAGATATGAGAAGGAATCTTTTGTCGTTTTTCGTATGAGTTACTTCATGACTTTTCCGACAAAAGTATCAAGAATGTTTTTCTTAACTTATAAGGCATGAATGGTTTTTTAAACAATTATTTCCAAGAAGCATCCTTTACAATCTTTAAATTTTATTTTTAATCAACTTCTTTTAGTGTATAAATCTACGACATGTTAAGAAAGGAAAAGTGTTTTTAAAGAAGAAAGGATATTTTTTTCAAGAATGGAGTTCATGTGTTTTATCAAAATTATTTTCCATATAAGATAATAAAGGGTTCTGTTTTTATCCCTATTGATTTTATTATGTTGTGAAGGAATTATATTTTTATGAATTCCTTTATCTTATATGAATTGTTTTATGGTGTCACGATGTTTAAGATTCCCATTTTTATTACGTGGGTTATGCAATGATGTATGCTTTATGATTTTGTGGCACACATAAGAATGGTATAATTATAAGATGGGTGGGACCTATATCTCCCACCAATTCAAGGGTAAAGATTTTATATCTCATGAGATAGACATGGCCGGAATGGTAGGTTATACCAGTTCAGTGAAATAGGACTGAAATGAGGGTAACTCGGTTCAGAAATGGACTTTTTCCACTAAGATAGTCTTTTCAATGAGTCTTGTCTAATAAGAAATGATTCTCTATGATTATGTGTGTATGCCACAAAGTTTCATGTTTTAAGTTATGATTATTCTGATGACATTTCACTACCATGATTTATCCCATGTTATGAAATTATGATCTCTTTTTTAGGTTAAGATTTCCAAATGTTATGTGCTTATGTATATGATGTGATTGATATTTCTTTTGTTTAACCTTACTGAGAATTTGAGCTCACCCTTTTGTATGTTTTCTTTCCCCAGGTCAGGAAGAAGGTTATTAAGTATGATATGCCAAAAGGGACTATAGATATGATGAAATAAATGAGAGACAATGTAGATGTTTTATGAACCAGTGGTTTATGTTTCCCAGTTTCTAAAGACACTATACCTATACGGTCCTTTCGTGGTTTTGTTATATGTTATAATAAGTATGCTTCAATTTTGATGTATTAAAAATGTATGTAAAGTATGGCTCGTTATATTGACAGTATTATAATGGAAATTCACTGTGATAGGGGTATGGTCTATCTAGATATGGTCATTAGCATCCCTACACCATTGATGTAGTTTTGGTGTGCCACTAAACCAATTGGATGGATCATCTCTACTTTTCTATGGGATGAAGAAATAATCTTACTATCAAAACTCATAGAAATACAATATTTTACACGATGGGTAGTATTTATGGATATCTGGCAGCTGATAAATCAATGAATCCTGGTTGGAATGACTCTAAACATACTCCCAAAACAAGATAATGTTTGAAATTGCTTCCCATAGGGTGGAGTCATCATGATCCTCTTGAGTCACATCCTGAGGAGACATCATCTATGTGTGAAGAATATTTTCAGATGCTATTTGTGGTGGTCATTCACAAATATCTGTCATGAAGAAGTAGTTCATGGAGTAGCCATGTCCTTGGTGTTCATTGCAGAAGAACAGCAGTTCATGATTCCATGTTTATGAGAAAGAATTAATAGAACAATGGAGCATGGGATCTAGATCACAAATATACATTATCAGGGTGGATCTCATTGTGAAAAGAGATCCCTGGATCAATCATTCATGGATATCCATAATGGAAAATAATCTTGTGACACAATATTTATAGGCTATGAGCACTAATTCTTCGTGGATAAAATTTCATATTGGAGCATCGTAGTGGCCCTTTCCCATATGAGAAGCCTGATGAACTTCACCAGACCGACCATCATGGAGCATCATCGTTCTGCATGCCCAATGAGATAGTTTCATGAGGAATTGGTTTTTGGTTTCTTACCATCATAATGATACCCTCCTATTTATTGTTGTCTCCCATTCAGTGGTGGGGCATAATCTGGAACCTAGAATAGTGCTACATAGGGAATAGAAAATGTTTTGGTCAGCTGGAATATAATTCAAACTCAAAAAACATTAAAATCCATTAATGGATTCTATTTTGCGAAGGTATTTCACGGATATCCCTCACTACAGTGACCATGAATTCTTATGATGGTTCCTTTATGAGTTTGACAATCACCATGACCATGAGAATCTTTGATGATCCCTCTATATGTACGATGGGGCCATTCTACATTGTGGTGTCATTATTTCATCATGGAGAGACTCATAAGCACTATGAAACCTTATTACCTATAAATAGTGGGTTCACCCATCATAACCATTTTTACCCCATCCTTCCACCATCTGAGTTCTATTTTCACAATGCTCCTAAGAATCATGATCCTAATAAAAAAAAATAGATCTTCCATGCCACTTCAGCTTTTATAGTTGTGCATTACATTGTTCTTCATGGACCATACTTATGGTAGGGATGCCATTTGTAAAGTTCTCCACACTTTACAAAGGAGGTAGCACCTTCTTATATCTCTAGGTGCTTCAAATTATTAACCTTCACATATCAATTTCTTAATAATGATCCATGTGTTAGGATAATGGTGTACTTCATGTCAGTATTTCTATCATGAAGAACCATTCCATCATGAGGCACCTTCCCTTCATAATGAAACCTTTCTTCTTGTATCACCTCTAGAAAATCCCCCAAGATTCTAGAATTCCATTCATTTATGGCCCTCCACGATTCTGCAATGATATTTTATGGTTCTATGTGTGTAGTTTTCTATCATGTGTCCCTACATAATTCTTATTTACATTGGTACTCTAACAAATATTTCTTCTTTGGATAGATATGAATAAATTTGTCCCACAATTGACCACTCCTCAATACCATTGTATTGGGTTATTTTGAATGCCTTCCATTCCCCATGTGTGGTTCAGTACCAGACATCAACAACCTAAGGGTGTGGAGTGAGTCCTCACAATCCAAGATTTAGAAAATTAAATTTCATAACAACCTCATCCTCAACACATGACATTAAATTGTGGTTTCTCCATTCATTGATAGTATTGTAATACCATAAAGAAGATGGGAACCAGATCCATCTCACACTCCCTCTCCCTTTGGGATTTGTCTCTATGTGAGCTATGAATAGTCTCCACGTAGGCCCTGATACTCCATTATAGGGTGTTTTGTGCATTTATGTCATTTAATGTGATATTGATCTCATGTAATGAGATCCACCACACTCACCCATACATCCTTTGCTGGCATCCGTATAGAAGTATGTACAAATCTCCCTCTACTCAAGCATCATTAGAGAATAATCCCCACATCACCTCATCGTCACAACCTGATCATCTTGTTTACTACTTACTATTGTTTCTCACATCGAGAATGACTTAAATGGGTTTGAGGTTAAAAGTGGTAATGACTCCCTGGGCCCCCTCATTATGTAAGTCCCATTCCCATATCTTCTAAACTACATTTATTTTGTTCCTTTTATTAAAAACAGGGTGTGTGGGAAATGTTGATGAGGTTCAATCTTAAACAAAGGAAAACATCAGTGCCCCCTTTATAAGGGTGTACCCCTTGATCATCCCTTGGTGGTTTCCAAACCATCATTTATGGGCTGCCTTAGTGCAGAAGGCCCTCACCCCAATCCGACATACACAGAATTTGATCCATGCCTTCTAAATAGGCTATGTAGAAAACCTCTTTGAGGTTTATCTCTAACAACACCAATTTCACAATGGTCCACTTTCATCCATACCATATGATGTTAAGTAACATGGGATATCTAAACTATGTGGGAATTGATTCATATACCCTGGCATATATATACATATGAACCATCTATGAGTTTTCATACGATCACCCACCTCCATATTAGTCTGTATCTCATGTTTCCATGTATCTATAGAATCATCCCACAACTTAGATGTCTGAATTCAATTGATCCCTCACTCATGCACCCCATTATTGTGAGACAACTCATTAGGCATCTCATTCAGAACCTTTTCCCCACACCAACTTCCTCGTGATTGTTCCATCACATTCATCCCATACACTTAACACAACCCTCCTTTTTTTGTCCTAATTACTACCCAAGATACCACATCCTGGTGGGATCATTCATCCCTATAGGTTTCCTTATATCGTAACCCCTTCCGCAATCCCATTGCTACTACCAGTGGCACCCAAATAGCTATCCATGAATAAGCACTAGCCATCTCCTCCATTGCCTACCCCTTATCATGGTGGGTTCAGATTATCACATGGGTTGACTCAGTTAGTAATCCCCCCCCATTAGTAATCATGTTTATTCTTTTGGTTGCATCTGAGTAGAAAACCATGTGTATTCCTCGAAAAATCTATAATCATCCAAACAAGAGAACCCCTCTTGTGACGGGTTGTTAGCCATGTGCAATCCCCAAATAACTCCTTTGAACTATGTGGCTTTTGATCCGTGTCTTCTATACTGGGAATATAGAAATCCTCCCCGAGGTATAATCCCATCCAATGGAAAACATTGGTGTCCCCCACATGGGTTGCCACCCTCCTTATTCTGTCCATAGGGATGTCCATATCTGTGTTCACAATGTTAAATATTCCCATTATGGAACATTCCATCTTGGGTCCATCTTCATGGGGCGTTTGGATCCACCCACATGATAAACCTTTATGGTTATCTCTCTTTTGGATGTATCCATTTGATGCACCTTTATAAGTGTTTTGATATTTCTAATATGTCCCCACAAGATGTCAAAATCATAACATACTCTATGTTAAACATGCGAAGCTAAGGAAAGACATAGAGACATTCCTCAGGTGTAATATGATACCCAACATTCAATGGGGGATGCCATAGGCTTCCACTACCTACAGAACAAATATGATAAAAAAGAATTCATTTGTGTCAATGTTCCATCATCCACACATTCCAGTGATGCCTAACGTGACTAGTCCCCTAACCAAAGGCTCCTACCTTGAATTTACCGTGTGGAATGTCCTAAAAAATGTAACATAATTAACATGAATCATCAAAGAGATGGAACAACCATGCCGGATAGATCTAGGCGCAACCCATTAGAACACCCCCTTCTTACCGTGGCTATCTCAAGGTGAAACCCCTAAGAACACCCATGCCCACCGGTGCACCACACAGCTCCTGATCAGCCTCCCTCTCCTCCCTTGTCCAGTGTTGCACAGCTTACCTAACCCTCAGCTTTTCCATCTCACGCCGCCGTGCGACCTCCCTCACTGGTCAGCACTGCTCCAACATTCCCACCAGCGTCTCTTCCACCTTTCCGACGGAACTCCAACAGCTAACCTCAAGGTAATAATATTCTTTTCTCTAGGATTTTGCCACTGATATTTTGGTGTTTTAGGGTTCTGATTTGTAATTTATGGTATAAATTTCAAATCATTCGGTTCATTTTGTATTCGTAGTGGTGAATTTAGAGTCACACACTAAATTTATGGGGTTTTGATGTCATGGTTGTTGGTTCTGCATATAACTATTGTTTGATAAATTAAGATTCATGATTGATTAATTTAGCATGGCCTTCTATTAATTACAAGGGTGCGAACTTAGTTTTAATAAAATTGGCATGTGTTGATCTATTTTGTAGCATGTTAGTATAGTGCATAGTGTGTTTCTATGAAATCCCATATTGGGTCATTCGATTGTGTTATATGAGTTTTGCAATAAGTTTACTTAATTATGGATAGTTGTGAATTTGATTATGAAGCGGTGAAAATGTGAATTTTTTAATAAAGGGAGTTTTCCTTTTAGTTTTGGGTTTGAAAAATCATGTAACGACCATTGATATTGATTTATAGAATTTCTTAATGGTTTATTAAATGGTATGAGAATTACAAACTAGTTTTGAACACTGTAAAAGGGTGCAGTTTTTGTTTTAGTAATACATCTATTTGAGTTTAGTCATAAATGATATATGAAATATTTTTTGGTGTTTAATGTCATGCGGAATATCATGAAATTGTTTGGAAAATGTTTCTAGAATTTCATTTAATTATAGAAATGGTCTTTCTAACTATGTGGGGGGGGGGGTTCGTTAATCATGTGCGTGATGTGGATTGGGTTCCTGAGGTGACGTTGTGTGTGTTTGGTTATATGATGGGGTTTGGGTTGGTCTAGTGAGTAAAGCATTGCTTTTCTCTCAAAAACTTATTTATGAAAAATATGGGTTGTTTTATTAAATAATTACTATTTCTAAAAGATTGATTCTGTTAAATTGTGTAAATAATTTTGGTGCTTAAATTCATGCGTCATGTATGGAGTTTGTATAATAAAGTCTATTAGTGGCATGTTTGATAATGAAAGTGATTTATTTGACTGTGAAGTTGTTTTAATTGGTTATGTAACTGATGTAGATTTAGTTTTGAGATATTTTTAATGTGTGCCTTATTTATAAATGGTGTTTATATGTGTAAGTGGTGGTTCTTTTAGTGGTTAGTGTCTTTCAAATTTTCCAGATGGTTTAGTTGATTATATAACCTATTTAGATTATGTTTTTCAAAGGATTTTGGTGAGTGTATTGTTAAAAGTGGGTTTATGCATTCAAATTGTTATTTTGAGTGTGTAGATACCATGTTTATCTTTTATGCATAACTGTGATGTTTGACATGAGCATGAAACTTTCTTGACCAAAAAACGGGAAGCCCAGCCAGCTTGGAGGGTGGACTAGACTAGTGGGCTAGTGTTCCGAAGGTTACTCAACCCAGTTTCACTGGCAGGACTGGCGATTACAACATTAACTAAACATATGCTTTTCTGAGGGTCGTGGCCTTCTAAGCCACATTTTCTAAGGATCATCGCCTTTTAGTCCATATTTTCTATGGGTCGTTACCTACTAAGCCATGTTTTACTGAGACACTAAGATCTAGGGGGCTAAGCTAGCAAACACCCACGAGTTCTCTCCCATATTTGGTGCTTATTGGTTACTTTACGCTCATCAGTGTGACACATGAGTTATTTTTAAAAATAAGGGTGTGTGTTTCTAATTTATTTAAGTTGTTCCACATGAAACAGTCTTCCTAAAACACATTTTCTTTAAAACTGTTCAAACATTTTTTTTCATTGCTTTAAGTAAAACTGAATATTTATTTCTCATTTAGTAATTATGTGTGGAACATTTTTATTGGGTGACGTCCTACTGGGATTTTGTCTCACACCCTACATACACCTTTGCATGTATGTAGATTCTATTATCTTTTGTCTTCTAGGTCGAAGCATTGAGCATGGTGATGGTGGTTATGGTTGCTGATAGTCTTCACATGGCGGTTGGTATAGGATGTTTATTTCTTTATCTTTGTTGTTGTTCACCTTCGGTGTTTAGTTTAATTGTATACTTTAAACGTATTTATAGTTTAGATGTGTTTTTTCTTGTCTATTTTCTTGTATCAGTTTGTTTACCTATTTAGCTGTCGTTCTATCTTTTTTTTTCAGTTAAATCATTCCCATGTGATGTTTTGATACTCAGGCACTTGTGCCAGCCCTTGGGGATCAGGAACGCCATTCAGGCCATGCCGTGGACCGGGTCTGGCACCGGGTCGAATTGCGACCCAGCTCGGTTTGTGAAAAAATGGTAACAAAGGCAGGTTTTCTATCTTGGGTCATCTTCTTTTGAGATAGAGTGATGGTATACTGGAATTAAGGTTGTTGGAACTCAATGTTCTACTACGAGCAAGGTGCCTGGCCAGGAATGCTCATGGTGGGACTCGAGTTACCAGAGTAAGCTGAGGTTTTTCTAAATCATTGGTTTGTCTACTTATTCTTGTTTAAAGGAAAAGAAAAGGGAGTAGGGTCAGTGGTCCTACTGAGCTCGCAGGGTCTGGAAAGCCATGTGGAGCCGGGGATGCTATCCTAGAATACCCTTTCTGGTGGTGGTGTGATTGGAGTATTGCCACCAACCATATGTTCTAGTCACCCGCTAACACTAGTTTTCTCTTTCACCATTCCTCATTTCTTTGTTTTGGAATTGTACAAATTTGGTTTTTATTTAAAAATGATTTGGTCTTGGAAAATGTTGTTAAATGAGCAACTTTAAAATGTAAATGGTGTATTATATTTGAGAGGTGTGGGTTGAATGCTTTGGTCTTGTAAAAAAAATGGAAAGGTTTGGTTTCAGTCATTGGTGTTCTCGTGGGAAACCACACACATGAGTGTAAATGGAAAGAGAAATGGTAAATGGAATGAGCTAATGAATTTCTAGATAGATATGAGGAGGGTGATGGTGTGGTATGGGAACATACATGTGCGAGGACAGTGGGACACTAGTGGTGTTTGTGAAACCCACTATCTTTGCTTATTTTCTAAAAGTTTTGTTAAATGAGAATTCAGTGTGTTAATAACTGGTGATTTTGTGGTGTGTCCTGGTGTTTTTGAAATGTCGGATGTGAGGTGTTATGATCCAAGGATCCTTTCTGAATTATTTATTTCCTGTGTTTGAATTCTTATTTGTAAGTTGGTATGCAATCATGTAGTTAGTGAATTATTTTTTGAAGTGATTCGGGAATCCCTTGTAGTGGTTCCCCCTGCATGTTTACGGTTTTATTGTGGTATGTCTTGACCATTGGAACAATTTGGATGGGTCCATGTTTTTTTCATAACTTGTGTATATCCCCAATAAATCATTAACATGTGATTGAAGTGTGTCCATAGGCAAATCACCGTTGGCCAGCCCTTTAGTTGATTAGATGACTCTCTTCTTGAATTCGAGAATTGAACTGACCTCTCCTTTTTATAACTAGATGGATCCTCTCATAGTGGGATGACAAATTCTAAAGATGTTGATAGGATTTTTGGTCTTTCTGAGTTGTGTGTGTTGTCAAGTATGATGTTTAACAATGTTGTGTTTGATGGTTCCCCTGGAAATGGTGGAAGGAATTCCACCAGGTATGGGTGAAGGCGGTTCAGAATTATCCGTGATGACCAATTTCATGAAAGTATTATAGTGCTTCCTTCAGTTTTATGGTTCATGTTCGGTGACTTCTGCATCGTGAGTTCTCTTGAAGATCAAATGGGGATTTCATGGGACCCTTCGAGAATCCTTGTTTTCATTGGGGTGAATCCTCCTCTTGGGGAGTTTTGAGTTTTCTATTCAAAGGGGAGTGTTTGTCGTGTGTAATCCCTTATGAAGTTTCATGGTTAAGGTGAAGAAGGGACGCATGTTCATTATCTAAACCCTTGTTTTGGTGAGTGTGTCGCAAGGTATTAGTTAGATTCTGAAATGTGTTGTGTTTATTGGCGTTGTCTCAGTTGTAGTGTGGTTACATGTGACACTAAAATGAGAATCTCCATTTGGGAGTCTTCAATAACTGACTATGTGGTAGGAGATTCTTCAATCATCAGGGCTTCATCCGTATGACTCAGAGTGAATCTGGCACATGGCCAGGAACCCAGGGAGTATATGGGATACCAACCATATTTCTAATACCGGTATTGACAATGAAGGAGAATTAAATTTTTTCCTCTGGATCTGTTCCAAATGACCCATTTGGGTGCGTGGGGTTTCTCATGGATATGTGGAGGTGTGTTCATCTTGTTACCTTAATGTCTCAGGAGTTGCATACCACTGAATGTAATTTATTTTGGTTGTCTGTATGAGAGTCTGTTGGGTAAATTAGTCTCAAATTTGGATAATTCTCATCCAAGGATATAGAGATGTTGGTCTATCTCTGGTCAGGATTTTGATGCCCGGTAGTTGCACATGGCCATCCCTACCCCATGTGGTGAGTGTGTTTGGTCACTGTCGGGATTTTTTCATTGTTTTGTATCTTTTGTAAGCTCTAATGGTGGGGAGACCCACATCTGGTATCGCTCAAAAGTCTCTAGAGTGAAATTGGTTGGCCCTTCTTCATAATGGCGGGGATTCCATCTGGAGGGCCTCTTCGTGAGGTTTTTTCAGTCTTGTTGCTGGCGTTGGTAAATTTCTAACGGTGGGGAGGCCCATCGGGTTTTCCCATGTTGACCATTTGGTTCTATTTCTAGATATGGTTTGGTGGTAGTTAATAAGAGATTTCCTTGGATGTGGTTGATTTTGTTTTTCTATTATAGTCAAACAACGTGGTTTTCGTTCAATGGTGCTTGCCGTGTTTCGGTTTGTGAGGTTTTTTCTCACGTGTGATAGAGTTCATATCCTTGATCAATCAAATAGAGGTGTTTTAACTATTTTGTGTGGACAACACTTAGACGGAAAATCTTTTTACGTATTTCGAGAGGTTTTCATTTTAGTCGCCTTCTCTAACCATGATGCATCTACCTCTTCTCGCGTGTTGTTTGTGGGGATCCTCTTTGAACCTTAAGGAGGTGTCATTTTCAAAATTGGGTATGAGCCATAGTTATGGATTTCGTATTGCAGAATGATTTATGGTGGGAAGAATTGTCAAACCCTTCATATTTAAAAAAATTAGTTTATATTTTTCTGGGTATCATGTAGTTTGGGTCGAGACCCGACATTAGATTTCTGAGTTTTTATTTAAAAACATCTGTTTTGACCTTAACTGCATCCATCAGTCCACGGTCGAAGCCATGTTGTCTTTCTTGGTTCACTGCGTAGCATTTCTCAGTTCCTCAAATGCTTTCCAAACATTCAATTAATTAAACTAAATGAGCTAATGATCAAGACATAAAATTAAAGGAGTTATTGAAATAAAAATTTTATAAGAAAATAGTGATACAAATTTAACTGAATTGTTTTGATAGAAATAACAATATTATTATTTGAGAATATTATTATTATTACTATTATTATTGGTGTTAAGAATATATATTTTATTATGTTATCATTATTAATATTGTTAATGTTTTTATTAAGTCATTATTTTTATAATTGTTATTTCAAAATTATCAATGACATTAATGGTATTAATATTATTGCCATTAATTATTATTAATATCATCATTAATTATTATCATTTGAATTATTAAAAATATTAATTAATATTATAATCCTTATAATTATACTATAGGGTATAATTTTTATTATTATATTGTTATTATTCCATTCTTTATTTATTATTATTATTATTTTTGTTACATTTATTATTATTATTTCTATTAATTTCAATTTATATCTTTTTTTTCTTTTTGTTGCTTTTTTTTTTCTAGGGTTACACTGCCCTCCCTTCTCCAACATGCGACACTCCACCCCCCCATTTATTTTTTTCTATTGAAACATTCCCCCTCGCCTCTGCAAGATCACAATGTAGCCCCCACTAGAACCCTCGGCTCCCTTGCTTTGCAGCACCACCAGCTGATCCCTTGCCTTCCCCCTACTTGGAATCGCTGCCCTCCTTCCTCGCTTTGCTAGCACTGCCCTTGCGCCGCACCCGCCTCGTACATCCGGATCAAAACCCCACCGGACCCCCTCCTGCTTTCGGCTTGGAATCCCACCGGACCCCCCTACTTCCCTTGGCCAGCTCGAGGTGCCACCCCTGGGAACACACATGCTGGTCGGCGCACCCTACAACTCCTGATCAACCTCCCACTCCTCCCTCGTCCAGTGTTTCACTGCATCCCTGACCCTCGACCAGGATTGATCGTTCCACCGCGCAACCTCTCTCACTGGTCGGCACTGCTCCGACCTCCCACCGGCCTCTCTTCCCCATTTCGGGCAGAACTTCAACGTCTGCCCTCAAGGTAAACGTCTACTATTTCCTAGTATTTTACCCCTGATATTTTGGTGTTTTACGGTCCTGATTTGGAATTTGTGGTTTAAATTGATTGAATTGTGTTTATTTTGAATTCGTTGTGGTGCATTACGAGTCGCGCATTTAATTTATGGGGTTTTGACATTGAGGTAGGTGGTTTTGTGTATAACTATTGTTTAATAAATTAATTTGCATGTTTGATTAATTTATCATGACCTTTTATTAATTACTTGGGTGTGAACATAGTTTTAAAAAAAAATTTAACGCATGTTTATTTATTTTTTTGCATGTTATTATAATGCATTGATTGTTTCTATGAAAACCCTTGTTGAGTTATTCGATTTTGTAATATGAGTTTGCAATAAGTTTATTTAAATTATGGAGAGATGTGAATTGGATTATGAAGCGGTGAAAATGTGAATTTTTTAATAAATGGAGTTTTTGTGTGAGTTTTGTGTGTGTAAAAAAATTTGAAGACACATGAAATTGTTTTATAGAATTTTTTAATGGTTTATTAAATGGTGTGGGAATTACAAACTGATTTTGGAAACTATCAAAGGGTGAGTTGTGCTTTTAGTATTGTGTCTATTTGTGTTTAGCCATTAATGACATTTGAATGAGTTTTTGGTGTTTAATGGCATGTGGCATATCATGAAATTATTTGGAAAATGTTTATGGCAGTTCTTCTAATTATAGAAATGGTATTTTAAACTATGTGGGTTGTTTCATTAATTCCATGCATGAAGTAGACTGGGTTCTTGATGTGTCGTTGTGTGCATTTGGTTATGTGAGGGGGATTGGGTCCGTCTAGTGTGTGAAGTATTTTTTTGTCTTAGAAACTCATTTAATTAAAATTTGGGTTGTTTTATTAAATAATTATTAAGGTTGAAAGAGTGTTTTGGTTAAATTGGGAGAATATTTTTGGTGCTTAAAGTCATGCGTCAAGTGTGGAATTTGATTAATAAATTCTTTTAGTGTCATGTTTGATAATGAATGTGATTTCATTGACTGTTCAGTTGTTTTAATTGGTTGTGTAACTGATGAAGATTTAGTTTTGAGAAATTTTTAGTGTGTTCCTTATTTCAAAATGGTGTTTACATGTGTATGTCATCGTTCGTTTAGTGGTGATTGTCTTTTAAATTGTCCAGATGGATTAGTTGGGTATGTAACTTATGCAGGATATGTTTTTGAAAGGATTTTGGTGTGTGTATGGTTAAAAGTGGGTTTTCCTGGGAAAATTGTGATTTTGAGTGCGGAGATACCATTTTCTTCTTTTATGCATAAGTGTGACATGTTATGTGAACTTAAAACATTCTTGAGCACAAAGCAGGATGTCGGGGTAGCTAGGAGGGTTGACTAGACTAGTGGGCTACTGTTCCGGATGTGACTCAACCAGGTTTCCCTAGAAGGACTGATGACTGCAACACTAACTAAACATATACTTTTCTGAGGGTCGTGGCCTTCTAGGCCACATTTTTAGAGGTTCATGGCCTTCTAAGCCATGTTTTCTAATGTTCATGGCCTTCTAATCCATGTTTCATCGAGACATGAAGAGCTAGGGGCCCAAGCTAGCTTACAACCATGAGACCTCTCCCATATTTGTGCTCATTGTTTACTTTACGCTCATCAGTGTGACACGTGATTTATTTTAAAAAGTAAGGGTGTGTGTTTATTTTTTATTTAAATTGTTTCATTTGAAATTATTTTCCTAAAACCCATTTTCTTTAAAACTATTCAAGAATTTACTTATATTCTTTAATTAAAACCACAAATGTATTTGTCATTTAATAATTATGTGTGTAAACTTTTTATTGGGTGATGTCCTACTGGGATTTTGACTCACACCCTACATACACATTTGGGTGTATGTAGATTCTGTTTTCTTTTGTATTCCAGGTCGAAGCGGTGAGCTTGGTGATGGTGGTTCTGGTTGCTGATCATCTTCGCTTGGCAGTTGGTATTTTTAGTTTTGTTTCTCTATATTTGTTGTTGATCACCTTGGATTTTTAGTTTAATTGTATAATATAAACTTGGTTATAGTTTAATGGTGTGCTTGGTTGTTTATTTTCCAGTTTTAATTTGTTTATCAGGTTAGCTGTCGTTCTATCTTTTATTTTAGGTAAATCATTCCCATGTGATGTTTTGATACATGGGATCTTGTGCCAGCCCATGGGGATTGCGAAAGCCCTCTGGGCCATGCTGTAGACTGGTTCGGGAACTAGGTCAGATGTGGACCCATCATGGTTCGTGAAAGAAGGCATAGTCCCCCCCCCCCACAGATACACCATATGCCCTCACTCGTAGTCAACAGCCTTTGTAATTTGAGGGGATGTGTATGAGGACATGTGTCCCACTAGGATCGGGGCTCCTATTATGTGGAATCTTACTCTAGGACATCACATATACCATGACTATGTTTAAAATTAAAGTTATAATATCATTTATATCTAATTTAATCTCATCAATATTAAAAAAATGGTGGTTTTAATTATAAAAGAATGTTTATATTTATAAAACATGGTATACATTAATTACAATATAAATATGATTTCATCTCCTAAATAGAATTTATAATTCTAAAATGACAATGAAAGAAGGCCATTTTTGCATGAATAATGATTTACATTCCTCTTACTTCTCCATACTACCACAATATTGTGATTAATAAAATTAATTTACCAAAAAATATATTTTGATGGTGGTGTATAATGTGAATCTCTTATGAAAACATTGGGGTGTAAGAAAGAGGTTAAACATGGATCCATTTAAATATGTTGGGATAGTTTGGTAATTACATACTCCTTTTTGAGACAAGAAACATGAAGTTAATTGATACCAATTAGGACATTAATTAAACCATTTATCAACCCATCCATCATGTTTAACGATATTGAAAGAAAATAAAGAAACATAATATTGAGTCATCCTACTAATTCTTAGATGATTCCACAAATGAAAATAGTCCCACTGGGAGAGACCTGATTACTCCCCTTAGCTTTTATTATGAAACAATTATGTATTATATAACATACCAAGAGAATCATTAAAACATCTATCAAGTTCCAATCTTACATAATTTTCTAGGCCACAATGCAAAAATATTTATCTCTACACAGAACATGGACCCACCCTTTCATGAAATTATCAATATTCAAAATAATTCTAATTAAAAGTGTATTATCATAATTATTAGACTAGTAAGATATGTAATTAAAATACTATTAGAATCAATAATGAATTTTTAAAAAATTTCAGAAGATTTTGATGGTGTTTCTACTCCATCCATCCATTAAACAAAAAATAAAATTAGTTGAAAAAAGTCTTCTAATCATTTCAAGCAGGTTGCGCATCTTGAAACAGAGTCTACACTTTTCTGTATGACTGTGGGTACAATCATTAATGTGAAAAATCATTACAAATCATGGTAATCCTAGATTATATAGAACAATTAAAAATATGTTCTGGACCATTAAGTCAAATCTAATATTGACCAAAACAACCAACTACCTCTAAACACATAAGAACCATTTTGATACTGATACCAGAAACCGACGGGATCCCCACCATAAATAGTTCCACTATAATGTTCCTACCATTATCCACATCATTATTGAGTAGATTCTGATTAAATATGGATTAAAAATATTTCACATAACATAATCAATAAAGAACCATATAACCCTATAAAGAACTGTGTTTACTTATACAAAGTGTTTCCCAATGGATTAATCATCCTTTAATTCGTCACAACCTCAGATTTTAAAACCCTTTTCAATGTGTGTGTGACCAAATTTACTACTATGAAAGATTAAATAGTTAAAAATTAAATGTTCCAAAATACCGTAAAACAAAATTTAAATTTCATGATCATATTACTTTTTGAGAGGATTTACATCTTCTTTGAATTCAAATTCATAGTTAAATATATTCATTCCATTAAGTTGTAATTGGAGAAATCCTTAATCAATCACACATTTTCTATCATCAATACTTTCCTAAATCCATTACCAAGTGTTTCTTAGTTTCGTACAAAAAAGATAAGGAGGATTAAAATGAACTAATACTTTTCTAGATGCTAGCCTCACCCCAATCCTTAAAGTGAATTTACATATTATCAATCAATAAGGTATAAGGATGATACCAACTTGTTATTGGTCTTCAAAATATTTAGATTAAATTCCAATTAGTTCAATAACATGAGCCCACATCAATAAGAAACTATGGTTTCAGATTTAATTAATAAAAAACATTGCGTCCCTCTTCCATATCTATTGTAAATGTATATTTTTTAACTATAAGTATCTAACCTATAGGGAACTAGATGAATCCTAAAAAAACTATATCAAATTAACATCAAAAACAAAAACCTCAATGATAAATAGGAAGATACATGATATGATGCATGATCAACAACATCTATCATAACCAAGAGGTGGTTTTGAAAAATACAACCATAAAAATGAAATTAATGACTCCATTATTAGGTTAGGAAACTAGATATATACTAACTCATATTTAGAAACCATAACTGAGTGGTCCCAGCCATCATATTGATAATAACAAATCAGTAACAGATCTCTCATCCAAACTAGTCCTGAACCTAAATCACATTACCCATGAGAAATTCCATGTTTCGTCATGTATATGGAAACAAGACAAAACCCATGTCATATATTTCGAAAAATATATATCTTATGGAATAATATTCATGGATGGAAACAAAGAAGTACGATATGATTCAGAACATAATTTCCACATATCTCAATGGATAAACCAAATAATTTCATAAAATGATACATCTAAAATTGGGGATCCCATAATCACAACCACTAATATACTAAAGGGTGTAAACTCAATGGGCTAAACAGATAAGAATACAAGAAGAACATATAAATTAATACAAATAAACCTAAGAGAAGTGAATTGGTCCTATTGTTAATCCACAAAAGGAAATCATCAGGTCATAAATCAAAATTTCCCCTCAATAGAAAATAAAGAAGGAATAAATATCTCACCGCCCAATTTTATTTATGTTCAATACTAATTATATTGGGGAAAAGTACTACTCTAAAGGAAAACAACACATTAAACCACCAAACATAATAATATGAATCACTAAAACTACACAAGAGGTGAAAAAAATCAGGTCATTTCCTTTAGAGAAAATTATAATACCAATACAAGAAAAGTTATTCAGGTGTAACATATAATTACAAAAATCACACACATTTATATTGGGTTAGAAAACACCTCATCAACTAGAACGCTACTCCAAAAACATTTCATTTCGAAATATACCAAAAAATATGAAATTGAGTATTAAAAAAAAATCATTTAAAATTTTTAAATCCATAATTAAATTAAAACAAGATTAAAATAGAAATATATCCCAAAAATACACATTTAATAATTGAAATGTAATATAATTTTAATGAAAAACCACTAAAAACAATTCATTTCCATCCAAAACAACATTACTAAATATGTTAATTCAAAAGGAACCATTGTTGTTGTACTAATTATATTCCTTAGAAGCCTAAATCATCATTTAACTTATTATTCCACTTTTATTTAAGATTTCAACTTCGAAAAAACCATGTAATTTCAAAAAGTCTGAAAAATCATATCATTTACACTTCTTGCATAAACTATTTTTTCATAAAATTTTTTTTTTAAAAAAATAATATTTAAGTGTAAAAAAACAAAACCATTTTTAAAAAAGTATTCATGTTTTGAAAATAAAATTTTTTAATAGGTTTTAAAACCAAAAAACATTCCACGATTTCATGATTAAAAACCATTTACAAATTATAAGATACTAAACAAGAATATTTATACAATAAATAAAAAATTCTTCTCATTTAAACAATATTAATTTATATGAAATCAGTTTTCGCACTATATATATTTTCTATCATACTAACAAAACTATGAAATTCTATAACTAGTGGTTATACTGATTCATAAAATCAATATATCTCATGAAAAATATTGAATCTATTTATATAAATTATTGTCACTCCACAAATCCCAGAATTATGATTTACTAACGAAACATGTAAGGGGTATGGAATCATTCTTATCCAAGAAACATGGTTGATATCCACATTCATAGAATACCAAAATCCCTTTTTAAATTTCACATCAAATTTCCTAGTCACATAATTATTTTCATGCCCTCTAGATTTTCATCACAACTTAATTATTTTTCTGTTTTCACCCAAAATCCAGGATAACCCTCAAGATAACCAAAAATATACAATGAAAATATGAAGTCTAAAAACCATCCATAACTCATTAAAAATCTCAAAAATAACAAAATTTGATTCATTGTGGTGACTTATGTGGAATCACAGAAGGTGTCTATGAAACAACACCTCCCCGTGCACACATTGAGCTCTAAAATGATCTAAATTCATTCATCTAAAGACCATAAACAAATAACAAGAATCTTGATACACTTATTGATTGAAAATAAATCTAATACCATTTTCTGGAAAACAAACATGGTTTTAGCATCACATTAAATGTCTCATAAACCATAATATAGTATGTTTTAACACATATGCATATAATGTCTAAAAAATAACTGAAAAGAGAGAGAAAATCTGTTTATATATTAATGAATGTAAAATTAATTGATTGAACAAAATATAAGACAAACATGTCTAAAATAGGCTTTATACCAGATGAGGCACTATACTAAATCTCATTGTAAAATACCACCATCATAATCCCAATAAACTCTGAAGGTGATAACAACAACAAAAAGACATCGATGCCACATGCCACCCAACCAGGATCTTGAGTACTAAAAAATTATTTCTAAAACATCACAATTAAAAATGTGTCTTTTTATAAAAAAAAATCTATATTATTTTATAATGAGTCTATATGGGGTACATTGACCAAAAAATCATTGGCTTTAAAAAATCATTTTATAAAAATATTTCAACCTGAAATGATTTTTCAAAACATAAATTTACATCATTATTAATATTACTTATTAAATTGTATAAGTATTTAAATATATATAATAATGATAAAGTGAGGAAACAATATAAAACAACTACATACCAATGAATAAATTGGTGATCATATATATCATGGTATAAAATATTACCAAAAATAGTAAACTTTTGATCCGAGAGGCCCATGTCTTCTATATTATATACAAATGACAAACATATGAGTATATAATACAAGATACATAAGAAAAGAAATCATTTATGTGAAATTATTGGGATCTATCTTATGGAATACATAAAAAGCTAAAATAAATAAGAAAATAATCTGATATTTGTGTCCTATGATTTCATTTCATACCACAGTGTGATGATATCTACACATTTCTAATACTAATAATTCCCAAATCATTCCATGTACCATTTTCGCACAAAAAAATAATTTCAATAATAAAAATTTTAAAAAAAAAATTCATAATAAATGTTTCACCACCCCCATTATTTTAAAACCCAAAATATGAAAAAAAAAAATTTAATAAAAGAGGAATTACCACTTCCATTAATAGAAAGGTAACAATAATAAAAAATCAGGGATAAATTATTACATCAAAAATTCATTGAAAATACATTTTATAAAAAAAATATTTTAGGAAATTATGTAGATATAGTTTTTAGATTAAAATCCACTTAAAATGCTATCTTCATCCCATAATTGATCAATTATATATATTTTAGGAATTTCACAAAAAAGAAGAACATGAATAATTTAACATCATGAAAAAACCATATCAAATATTTTGGAGATCATCCAAGGGGTTATTTTAGAAATATAAATCAAATGTTACAGGTTATATAATTATATAAAACCAAAAAAGGTATTTTACAGGAAAACCTATTGTTACAGTGATTATCATTGATATAAACGAAGACGCAAACCTTAAATGATACCAACATTCACACTTACTGAAACCCCTGTCATTGAGTAAGAGAAACCAAAGTATTAGATTATGGTCCATATGCACCATGTTTGACTAAAAACCTCCCTTAATAGTATGTTAGTTTTGAAGTGTGGAAGATAAGAAAAGTAGTTAATAAATTTTGAGGCCTTATATAACATCATGAATCCTATGGTTCCCCTCAAGATGATATCTAAAATAATAGGATATAGGGGTTTAGTTTTTAATAAATACCCAATGTATACTAGTTTATTACATTAAAATATAAATTTTTAATATTACATTTTATTATACTCTTTCAGTCAAAACATTAATGTAGAACATTTAAAACACCCTTAATTGATATTCAATCCTTAAAAATGAACAAAAAGTTCATTATTTCACATCATTTAAAAAAAAATTAATGTTATTACAAGGGAATTACAGATAATAATAAATTAATAAAAATATATTTATATTTATTTTATCCCAATAAATCACACTATGAAATGGTTATATGGTTTATCATTAAACATATCTCAAGTGACATGTATGGATGGAGGGTTGTCCTTATACATCCCTTGAAAGCACTCTATCTTGTTTACTTATACCTATAGTAGCCATATATATCTTTTTATGAAGTGGTGTTACACATATGCGATGAATCAGTCACCCTTAAAAAGCCTTTGAAATATATGAGGCTCCCTCACACTATGAATGGATTAACCTTAAAAAACCTTTGAATACATTATACTACCCTTATGTATACCACATTTTATCACAATGAATCATTTAAAAAATGGGGCTACCGTTATGCATTGAGAAATTTACCCTTATGTATAATTTATAAATTCTATGTTACATTTATGCAGCGGGTCAAGAAAACCCTTACACAATCCACATCACTTATAATTTGTCTATTATATACCCTTATGAAGTAATTTTACACCTTAAATCATCCATTTGAAACACCTATTTAACATTAAAAAAAATATATATAAATAAATTTACCATTACATGTCTAATAAAAATTACAATGCATAATGGTAGAAGTAACATTACTGCACACAACTACAATAACATCTGTATGGGTAAATTCAGATTAAATTTTTTTAATTCAAACATGAAGAAAATTAAAATTCAATCCATAATTTGTTATTAATTAAAATAAAATAATTAATTTTTTAAAAAAGTTATTTCCAAATATTTTAAAATGATATATTAAGTGAAAATATTTTCAATAGGTATGACATTGATTTTTAAAATAACTATAAAAAATTGGTCATGTCATATATGTTCTCACTCCATATCAATAAATATTATTCCCATAGTGGAGTATCAAAGGTAGTTGGTATTTGGGAAACATGATTTGTCATCATTTTTTGGTATTTTCATCTTACATATCTACTCTATCATTCTATAATATCAACAATTCTCTGTTATGAGGATGAATATTTACAATAATTTTATTTGTATCAATTTTTATCGTAGACTAGTCTTTAATATAATGAATGAATATTTTTTTAATAATATTCCCAAAATGTAAATTATGAACGATTAAAACAACCAATCATATTCTATAATTTTTTATTAATTAATAAAATAAATCTATTAGCTTTCAATCTACAATGTTTATTTATATAATAATAATTAAATATTGGATGAAATTAATTGAAGGGAATCTACACTTCTTAATATATTTAAATTCATGTTAAATTCATCCATTTATTTTATAATAAATTATGCTTTTAAATTTTGATCATTTTAAATGACATAAACAATATATGAAATCATGTATTTTTTATAGAAAGTAATAGAAAAAAATCTATACTATTTAACTTTTATATTTCATCATTAAAGTTCATTAATTCAAGCATTAATTACCACATGTTGACATTAATTTAGATTTACAACATTAGTGTCACTATTTTTATTGTTGCAATATTATCCACATTATAATATAAAATCACTTAGATATGAATTTATCTTCATATGACTATGTACAAGAATGATAATAACATTTATTACCACAAATAAATAACGTATCATTTTAATTTTTAATAGGTTGATTATAAAATTTATCTTATAAATGAAAATTAAATTATTTTTAAACATAAAGAGAGACATTAAGCTTTACAAATTTACCATAAATTATGATTTTGAATACATACCTAGCTCATTATATAATTTATGACATCGATCTTTAAATTAGTTAGATAAATATGTTGCTTTATCATTTATGTTTTCTATTTAATTAGTCTCTAAAAGATGACACATAAATATAATATCTTCTTAATGATGTTTCTCTACATATCTATAATCACAATTAACAATTAATGAATCATTAGTTCAATATTCTAAATTCCTACGATCTTGATTGTGGTTCACTAAAAGTCTAAATGTATCAATTTCCAAGTTCAATATTTTAGTATCCATCATCATGGAATTAACTTGTTCATTCTAATTATTTTCATATCAACTGTTAATGTTTTCTTATTTAATTACTTGAATGAAGTCCTGCACATATATTTTGTATTGAATTGTTTCAATATAAAGGGATCAAATACTTTATCTCTTTTCAACTATAATAAATATTTACATTCAATACATTATCATATAATTATTTCATGATATGATATATTTTTAATCATAAAATGAAAAATATATCAACACCCTTGACATTGTATGTTATGTTGTAAGTTAATGTAATCTACAACACTCTATAGATAATAGATTTCCTAAAAATTCAAATAGAAAAATATTACTGTATAATATATAATAATAGCTGAATTATTTTTATATAAATGACATGACAATAATAAATCCAACAACTAAATAATCATTCAATATATTATAAAACTAAATAAAGGTTTAAGTTATGAAAATACAAATAAAATTAGAATCCAATGTGTAACAATTAATAATATATTGAATAAAATATTAAAAATAATACAACTCTGATAGAAAACACATTTTAAATCTAAATGTAAAATATTTATACATCCTTAATTATTATAATATCTTCTAATTATGATCATGATAATTCATGATAATTTTAAATTATAACTTCAATATTTAGTACCAAATTAGAGACAAACATTTTCCATAATTAGACAATAATTTCATATATTACATTTAATAAAATATATTCTATAAAATTTTGTGTCTTATTAATAAATTTAGAAGTTAAATTATATTCTGGTCACAAGTATTCCATGATGATTACTATTTTCCAAAAAATGTGGATGGTTTCGGATTATGCTTGATTGTGATTGATTGAGGGTGGTTGGACAATCATTTGCATCTAGTTTAACATAATTATCTCTAATAGAAACAATCAATTCTTCCCATATCTAAGAAAAGGATCACACCTACATTATAAAGGTAGGAGTTCATTTGGGGTTTCAATCCCAATGATAATTCAGAACTCACATCGGTTGTGATTGTGGGAGGTCATGATTATTTCTTCCTTTTATGGGGAATAATTTCCTAGTATTGGACTCTCTTTTAGACTATTGATATGATGATGAAATACTTTTAAGTAATCATATTAGAATACATATCCCTATTCCAAATACATGATTAAAACAATGTGCTCATTTGAAGAACATTGTGATTGATAGGTTCTCTATTTTTTCATCTTCAATTTTAATCCACTAGTTTATAGACATGTTTGGGATCTATAGTTTATATCATTTTCTAAGGAGGTGGTTAGAGTTTTTTATGGGATTTAACCTCTACATTTCATCATATATATCATTTTAGAACATGAATCATTACCCAAATAGTTTTTTGGACAATGTTCAAGGTTGTATGACATGACTATACATGTATGTTTTACATCAAGTGGAAATGATGTTAATATAGGGTTAAATAAATGAAGACGCATCATGTGTATCCTATTATGATAGGAATTAGATTCCACATAGTTCATGTTAAGGGAATCTTCAACATAAAATATGACAAAATAAGGTCCTTGATAAGGGATTATGCATATAAGGCTATCCTGAATTTCCTCATCAAGTAAAGAACCCTTTATGTGAAAATGAAATTTATTTGTTGGATTAAACCCCATTGATGGACCCACACTGGGGTAATCTTCATCATGATATTGGTATAATCATCTCTATTGTCTACAAACATGTGTTTTTTACATAGTTCGTGAAATAATACCGAGAATAAAAGTAGATACATCACACATGAGAAATTTTTTATGAAGATGACACATTATAATTTACATTAGATGGGTATGCGTAAAATTATCATAGAGAATATGGTATAGAGATCATTACTTTTAAATAAATCATCTATATCATGTTTATGATAGTAATCAAAGTCTTTAGAGGACAATTTATCCCAAACATACCTCATGGGTTTATGGTACTTGAGGGAATGGTAAGGGCTTATACCTATGAGAATCTCATTTTATTTCCCACATATTTTCCAATTATAAATGATGAAGGAAGATTAAATTATAGGATAATTCAATCCCATGACATATGAATATTTTTTATATATAGGGACTTATAGTAGTGTGGATTCCCATTAGTGATAAATAATTATGAAGGGATCCTACATATCCTCTATTTATATGAAACATCATCTTCATAAATCAGTTCTTGCTCTACCCATTGATAGTTTTAATTTACTACATGGTATGGTCATGGAATAAAGTTAAAAAAGGAAGGTTGTATACAATAATACTTTTCATTCACTGACTAATGTTGAAGGATTGAAGAATTGTGGTAAACTTTGGTCCCATGATTCATGAATACGTTGGATATGTAGGGACTTACATCGGGTTGGATTCCCATAGATTATAAGGCCTTAAATGGAATCCAATGTATTATATTTGTACAAGATTCAGATTACTCGTAGATCAGTTCATCCCTATCCTGCTAATGGATTATGATATGTGAGTAACCATAAATAAAATATTCTTATCCCCTCATTTTAAAAAATTTAGGGAAATATAACAGGGCGGATTACAATGTTACATATTAAATATTTAGAAACTAATAGATATAGATTGATTATAACCATGAAATGTCTATTTAAGGAGCTATCTAAAAGTGTGAAAAAAATTGGGACAAATGAGTTCATAACACTAGACAATCAAGGAATCTCCCCTTATTAATTTGGTACATTGTCGAAGGTTCCAGGTTGGGGGTTCATATGGTCTAAGTTCATGTGTGTCTACTAGACAAGGTTAAAAATTCATTTGGTGTCTGGATATCGTTTCCATGTCATCGACCCAATATGTCTTGAATATCTATCCAACATGTCTGGATTTTCTTCTTGCATTGACTTGATGATCTACTGAACATGATCCTAGTGTTGGTCTAAAATGGAAGACACATCCAACGGTGTCTTCCTAACATGTCCATGATGCTGCATATGACTGAAGATGAATTGTCCAAGGCCTTTATCCTGATAAACGTAATTTTCCAAGATGTATTTCAATATTTAATGTGTATTTTCAGGGATTTCATCCCCTAGTAAAAGTGACATTCCTTTTTTTCATCAAGTGATCGAATCGAACATATCTAGGACATTCAAAATGAAAAAATTGATTGTCCAACATATCATCATGTGATCATATATGTTTTATACAGGGCCTTCCAAATGATCAACTAACAAGAAAATGATGTATTCACATAAACAAAGTAACTTATCCCAAATATCTTCATACAATCATCTTTTACTTCCCAATGAATTTTCTGTGATCAACCTACCACATCCAATTCCACATTGGAATCAATAGACTATAGAGGAATCATGAGAACATTTGATAATAAGGGATTCATGATGTATGGTCTCACGATCATGTACAAGTGTATGGGCATGTAAAATTGTTGGAAGTATCATGTCCAATGATATCATACCTTGGGAACAGTGGAATCTATTTTTAGTGGAGGAGGATCTCTTGGTCAAGGTAATATGATAATATTTCACGAATGATTGTATATATGCGAGTGGAGTGAATTTCTATAGCAATTTACATTGTAGGAAATGTGTGTATAAATGTGAACATCATCATGGGTGTCCCACATGACCATGGTCCTACACCGAATGGATGAATAATGAAATTGTGATATTGAGTGTTATTCCATTTAAATGGTACCTACAAGGAAATTCACATATGATCCCCATTAATGAAATGATAAACAAATACACACATGAGATAACTAAATTATTTTCACATCATCATATTATCGTATAATCTCTAATGGATTATGTGTGTTGTAAAAGAAACATGTGTAGGGTTTCCATGTTGGTACCTATGCATGGACTAGACCTTCTATGGGGGTATTGATAAACTATTGAGGGATAACATGATCATGTGAATAAATCACTTGAAATAGGGTTTTACTAGGGGTGCTCTATATTATTTTATTCATCTTTCAATAAAATTATATTTAGGTAATCTCATTATGGATTCCCATTACCACCAATATAAATAATTATAATATTTAAAAGAAAATTATCCTAAACTATTTCACTTCTTCCCCACTCCATTTCTCTCCCTCTCCTATATTTGTGTTTGTTTAGGAGGAAGGTCAAATATAGGTTGTGTTTGGTCAAAGGTAGATTCAATTTCAACGGTGAAAATGATTCATCTTCTAGTTTAAGGAGACATGTGACTTTTCTTGATCAATATCATTAGATCACATTACAACCTCACATGATGTCAAACATAACAACCATTGAGGTTTTACAATTTCATATCCATGAAAAATCATGATCACTTCCATTAATTGTTATGTATATCTAGATATCCTATAAATGATTCAAGTGATGGCTTCATAGGCTTCACATGATTGGATACAATGGAATCTCCTGATCTTCTCACCATCATGTGATGGCATTATGAAATCAAATGATTTGTATTCATGTAAATTCATATGATAATGTGGACAATGAGAGGATCTAAACTCTTTGAGTTAAGTTATTTTAATTGAAAAGAGAGTGACATCTGCATGACTCGCATGATTACAATTTTTTAATCACATTACCATTTGATCATATTATGATATACTCTTGCAGTTTAGATGATTATATTCATGTTATAGTTTCCTATGAACATACTCATGAAATTTCGGGATTAATCACAGAACAATATATATGAAAACATATTTTCATGGATTCTTTAGGGACTCTGATCATGTATCACACATCATTGAATGATCTTCATAGAAATTTTATATGGTGTTTATTGAATGGTAGATTTATGTAAATATCTAGTATGTATTGTGTCCTCGAACCATTTCCCTGAGGACATTGGTGGAAAATCATGAGTTTAATGATAATAGTGTGAGTGGGTCAAACAATTTAGAGTTTTTTGATTGGAAGAGTATGGATGTATCCTTATATTTTAGATGGAGGAACAATGTCATAATTATTTTATATCCCACATTGATTTCTTAGGTTTTAGGGGTTTGATTAATAAAGATGAACATATCATCATCTTCCCAAGCCAACAGTAGGGTCAAAACATGCAACACATGCACCCACACCTTCATTGTCTACATCATCAAATTATGTATACCGTTATGGAAACACCTACATGCACCCTACCCTCAATCTAAAACTATAATGCTCACCCACTACATTAGATACCTGGTTTTCTGGTTGGAAGGATGAAGGGGCACAATTGAGGTGACTAACACATCTTTCATTCATTGACGTAGTCAGTTTTTTATCCTTCCCAGAAAATATTATTTCATGGGGATTTAGTGACATATTAAAAAAATAATTACATTAAAATGGATATAATAACAGTTAAAATATAATAATAAATAAAATGAATCCATATCCCTTACATATAATAATTTTTTCTTATTTTCGAACACTTTTGTGGGAAACATGATTATACATAAAAAGGAAATCATCAAGAACTCTAATTAGTCTATGAATCATTGAAATCAATATTTACCATATTAAAATAATTATCCTTATATAATTACAAATAAAAATTAATTAGATTATTTTTTAGGTCATAATTGATAAGGATGCCAAAATAAATTCCATCCTTTCCTGTGTCGAAATGAACTCCCCTACATTAATCATATATTCATTGAATCCTCTCATTAAAATATGATCTGATATGTTAATCCACTCACATTAATCTTTTTTTGTTTCTTCAAACATCAATATATCACCCATCCAGTCTACATCCTCTATAGAGAATTTAATCCTAAAATCCTTCTCCATGATTTATTCCTCAGAATAGATGATAATTTCCCATGTAGTCCCCCTAATATAATCCTAATTACCAACCTCCAATTATTGATCTCCCAATATATCGTTCATCATAATAGCTATAACAGTGGTGGCCTCATTTATGATATAATCCACCACCACAGACCCTACCTGAATTGGGTTAAGGTGTTCCACCACACAACTTGTCTTATATTCATTATTATAATTTCAACATTCTTTTTCATTCATAATATAAATTCAGGTGAAATACATCTCCTTGGGACATGACTTTTTAAAGGATATTGTTTCCGATGTTTTGGTAGATAAGAGTAATCATTCACACCTTTTTGTTTCTTCCCTTGACCAAAACGCAACTCCCCAAAACAAAATATTCATTTCATCCATGTTTCCACAATTGATCATGAATCCTTTTACCATGTCCCTCCACTAAATTATCCCTAGGAGGATTGATAATAACCACATCAAAATTATTTGAAAAAATGTATCCTATCCTTATTTGGTGAATTCAAACCACTCGATAACTTTTTGATCAGATAATAGATATTTTTCTCCTAGTGTTTCAAAGCGGTTGGAATGTTTTATAGATTACATATTCCTTCCGAGACTACAATCATACACTAATTTGGTCTTACCATATGAGCCATGCATTCAAGTCACTCGATCCTTAAAACCCTTTGATCCTTCCTCAAAATCATCCTTTATTACTGCTAATAAATTTGAATCATTTAGAAGACCCAACTCTTAACTGGGAGAAAAAGTTGGAATTATTTAGGGAAGGTACTAAGGAACCATCAAAAAACACACCCTAAGATCTCTATATCGCATATTAACTATTCCTAACTAACTTGGGATCAATAAGTTCATTCCTAATGTGGTTGAATATGTCCAAAAACTATGTGTTTTTATTCATTAATTTTCTCCCACTGTGAATAGGGTTGGAGAGAGCTAAAAAAATGTATTACACCTAGTTTTCATTTAGGATGCTACTATTTGACTATTCAATTATCATATCAGACTTCCAAATTCCTTATTTACTAACTCAATGAAGAAATTTATGCAATTGGCCCAAACACTTAAAGTACACGTAGAAATCCATACAGGGTTCGAAAACCATAAATATTTTCATATGAACTATTACCATAGGGAGATCCAAATACAGTTTACTACAACACAGAGACATGAAATTGAACACAAATATGAGTGTAAATCAGATGAAAAAAATCATTCATATACTATCTAAACAAAAGTATCATCCAGCTATATTTTAAATAAAATATATGATTTTTATAATTTGAAATGATAAGAGTAGTTCAAGTAAACATACCCATATTTACATGGTAGTAGCATCACACATCATCTAAAATTTATTGTACCACTGGAAAATTTATAAATAGACACCATTCTAGATGTATGAAGATCATGAACAAGTATGAATCTGGTCCTTTTTTGAGAAAAATGAACCATGATGTTTCATTTATCATGAAGAAACACAATCACTATATCCTTTGAATTGCGGAATGAAAAGATTATCTAATCAAAGATATAAACTAAAGTTCGACGATTTCTAAATTGATCTACTATAGTATGGTTTGGTAGACTTTTTAAATTTGTTAACTCTCTGGATAAGAGAAAAATATGAGTTGAACCATCTAATTAATATTCTACCTTCAAACATATAGGCGTATCCCAAAAGGATGGTAAATAATTGGGAAGAGAGAATGGATTAAAAAAGGTTGGTTAAGCCTCTAAAGAATACACTGACTGAGATCCACCCCTCCAATGGGGAGGCGGATAGGAAAACTATTATTAGTGTAGGGTATCACCATGGGGAACATGATAATATAGAGAGAAATACTTATAAGTCCTTACTGAATCCAAAGACCTTATTATTCAATGATTATTTGATAATATACATTATGTAAAATATATCTATATTTTTTTAATATATTTAATCTTCTCAAAATATCAATAGAACAATACATGCCAAAACATTTTATGTGTTAATGAAACCCTCCCCTTAGAATTAGATTCATTCAAAACAAAATGAATCTGGTTCTAATGTAATAATATAACACTTTTCAATGTCATTGAACATATGACGAGAATTTGAGAACCACTCTGAAAGGATTTTTGAATTAGAAAATATGAGATGCTAAAATATATATCATCTAGTGGTCCATGATTTGTGATTTTCTTCATTAGAATATGGTTTTACATAGGAATTAACATGTTTTTAGGAATGGATAATTTAAATTGATGTGTAGGTAAAAATTTTAAGATGGAAATAGATTGTTATAAAAATAGATTTTATTATGGATTCAATATAAAATGAATATATTTCAAAAAATAATCCATATGGTTAAGAATAATAGGACAAGACATTTTGGGATAGAAAACACCTATGAAGATCACTAACATGCATAAGACACATTAGATTTGGGAAATAAGAAATCTATGATGAATTATTTTAATTAGATCTTTATCATACATAGGATGGATAATTTCATTATTTTAAGATGATATCATTGTTGGGGAACCATGTTTTGGTTGAGAAATTTCATAGATCCTGTTCTCATTCTATATTCTAGTGTACACAAATTCGTCACACCTACGTATTTTAAGGTCATACCAGATGAACCTCATCTCTTTTAATTTTAAGGGATCTGATGACTAGGTTCCCCCAGATGGAACTCATGAAATAGACACATGTTCTAATTTTTTTCCCTATATAAGTGGACCTACAGATCATATATTGTTTTTTCTAGAGCTATATGATGATATATAAAATCTTTTGATCTATTAATTTATTTTAAAATTTACACTTCTCTAATATGGGGAAATCATTATGTGTTCCTACATTTATTTTTCCATATATTCCTTTTCATTAGTATTAATCAATGAAAATATTATTCTTCTTCCATTATGTAATTTCTCCATATTTATTGTATCACAAAAAAATGTATAGTGAGTAATGACTCCACATTTTACTAGGGTTACTTTTTTCTTTTTTATCCATGTTACCATTGTGTCTCTTTTGAAATGTGGTTTTTTGGTCATGAAAACATTAAAATTATTGCGAAATAGTTTTGGAACATCGAACTCAAAAAATATACTTCCATAGTTTTATCTATTTTAGATCAAAAAATATTCTCATGCACAATGATCCATCTTCAATTTAATAGTCCCCATGTAGTCTAACATGGCATGTTAATGAATTATTCTATGTCGTTTATTATAATGTGTTGAGGAAAACTCATACTACACATTATCTAGTCATTATCTATGTATTAAAGGATACATGAATTTTAAATTATTTTTTACAGGACTTGATAACATGAGAAGAATAAAATTCCCACTCAGATTGATGTAATACTAGTCATGTGAATCATGTTTCCATGAGTTAAAAATGATAATTATGGAATAGATAAGAATTTAAGGGGATGAATCAAAACACCCATAGGTTATGAGATATATTTCGTTTTTGTTGGGGTTCATGAGAGGAATGGTCATGATAAACTGGGGATGATGAAAATGAACCCAATGTTGTTGATATCTACTATAATTCTTCTAAGGATCACAAGGATTGATGATCATTTCTTGTAAGGAGAAGACACATCTAGTTAGTGGATATGAAGCTATTATGAATGGTTCTATTGGTATTATATTGATGGTAAAGTAGAGGTGTACCCACTATTTTCCATGGTCCATGTAATATTTATGAAGACTCAAATGCTGTCAGGAGAAATATGGATGTGGTTTGAATACTATCCAATATGTGTTTTGACACCCTTTGGTAGATTTATATTTAGATTCATGGCCCACGACCAATACTATGTGGTTTTAAGTCCATAATGTGAGACATGAATATTTTTAGTAAATGAGTTCCACATTCCTAATTTTGATAAAGGGTATAAAACATGATGAAGTATAATTGAGGATATTTAATCTTCTTCAGTAGTTTGGTTATAGGGATATAAATTCATGGTCTATGAATATCTAAGTTAACATGAGGTGGAAATTTATGGGCATAGGTTAGCCATTGGTAGTGGATGATACCCATATTATATGTGTTCCTAGAAATAAATCCTAGATTTATGGGGGGGATTCTATTGGAAAAATCCCTAGGAACGTTGTATTTGGTAGTGTATAATTATAAAATGTGTTCTTTTAGTGTATTTCTTAATTATCCATTACCTGTTGTAGGTTTTCCAATTAGAAGAATATAGGGAAAGGGAACCCAATTCTCTAAGGTGTCTAATATAATAATAACAACTTGAGGAATTAATTATGTCATCTCAGACATCAAATACCTGAATGTGGTCTACGGTGACTATAAAATTCAAATAGGGTTTAAGAGGGATAATTTTTTTTCCTCTTCGAGTTGAAATGTTATCATGGTAAAGAGATGTGACAATCCATTACTCTAGCTTTTTCCTATAATAAGGGGTATAGATATCATGGTTTATAAATTAATATGGACTTAAAGGGAGACATGTGATCATTATGCCTTATTTATGTACACTCATTATATTGACAAAAATCTTGATATGATTTTTTTCAAGAATATACATGAATTTTTTTCAAGACACCCTTTGTAGGTTTTTATCTTGAAATATTTTATTATTTTAACTAGATTTGTAGGATATTTCTATTTGGAAAATCAATGGATAAATTTTATGGTCATACATCCTTGACCAATGACCATGTGGCTTATGGTCATGAAGAACATAGACACAACATGAGTGTATGATTACATAATTCCTTAATTTTGATTCCCATGGTGAATTGTAATGGAATATCATTTTTATCTGGTGATGAAAATGTCATCAATCATTGATTAATATTCTAAAATCATGAGTAATGGTACCATTTCATGGATAAACGAAAATATCCTGAGATTTATAGTTCTATCATGTTGTTGTTTGGGATCAAAAGGTTCAAAAAGATATTCTTATAGGGCCAATATATCTATGGTAGTTTGGTCAAAGGTGTCACGAATATAAAACACTATAATATTAAAACAGAGTGATCCCTTCTGTATTCCAGGAGTCAGAGAAGTTTTCCAATAACCCATGGCATTGATGATATGAATTGTTATTATTAGTTTTATGGGATGATAAGATGAAAAAACAACATCAGACTCTGGTTGATTGGATTCAGGCTATTGGGTTCCAATTATAATTAATGTCACTGGGTAATGGCCTCCACACATTAACAAAATGTTTGTGGATGTATCTCTTATGCAGTTTTATTTCATGAAACATGGATTTTATCCCGGCTATATAACATCATATGATAATGAAATTTTCATTTTATGTAAATTTCATATTATAAGTATTTTTCATATAGATTAACATCATGTTCTAGGGACACATAGACTGATAAAAAATTCTTCTAGATATCATTTGAAACACATTTCTCTTGTTAGAGAAATTTATATATTAGAAACAATTTTTATCAATGTACATCATTATGTTATTTATAAATATGTGACGACCCTTATTGTATAAATTTATTCATGCACAAGAAAGATGTACATAGATCTGATTTGTACGTTGGAAAAATGAGTCTCTATGACATAACCATCATTAAATATAGGAATATTTGATTTTTATGTTTAGTCATCCCAATGTTTACCTATGCATGTTTTATGTTCAGTAACCATTCCATGGTCATCGATTTTAGGTTTATATCTCTATATTGATATGGATTATATATAGGGAGAGGTTCAACCCTCGTACATCCCTTAGTGAGTCCGGAAATCAATGTCTTATAAGGGGGGCTCTATATTTATCATGATCATATATAGTGAAAATGAATTTACCTAATTAATTATAGTATAGTGGAAAACAATTAACCCATTCCATATATTCATGAATAGGATTTTCCACTCTATAAAACATTTTCCCTTACTAGAACAACCATATTTCATGAAATTAAATGTCATGAAACATGGAAATTACCATGCAGTATAATGTCATGTGACTATAGTGTGGTTGTGTATGTTACTGTCATGTGACTGGGACTGGTTACCAATTCAATCACATCTTGTTTATTCCATCCATATTAGATTTCTATGTTCCATAGGATCACATGATCCATTCTTTTCATGATAACAAGGGATAACCTGTCCAATACACCGATCCTACTATCATAGAAAAACATTATTACAACTGATGGAATTCCATGAATAAGACTTAAATGTAGAATATATACACCATTATGTATCCTTTGGGGAGTGAAAAATAGCCACACCAAATTCTCACAAAATTTCTGGCATAGGTTTGGCCCATATGTGAGGTGCTAATTTTTATCAAACTATATACTGTTTATAGACCATGGATTTGTGATCCTTATGTCACTAAATGTCCTATAGTAACAAGAATAATTTTAATCATAATTCTTTTATTATTGTTCACTTTTTATTTTTGACCCATCCACATGGAGTCTGACTGTTTTTATATCATTACTATAAACATTAATTTTTGTTTGGGAATCACTATATACCTAGTGTAATAATAATCATGAAACATGTAGATATTTAATGAAAAATTATCTACACATGATTAGTCATACACATAAGGGATATTTTTTTATTAATGTTCCTAATAGACCCATTATTGGAGACCCAAGCATCACAATCTATCCTTAAATATAAAGAATCAAGAAAAAAATAGTTCATGAATAAAAAACATAGCAAGATGATCAGAACCACATATTTTGGGGGTATTTATTCCATTAAGGTTGTGACTACAGAAACCATTAGAGATCTAGAAGTCCATATGTATCTTTGGATGGAAGTAATCATTACACACAGAGTACCTGAGAGGAAAACTATGCATGTTGGTCTGTCTCATACGAAAAGAGGAATTCCTTCCTTTTATGTTGTCATTGGATCAGTATTAGATATCTAAACATCTCTATGTGTCGTATAATAATATGAATCCAGACAAACATTGTTCATAAATGAAATAAAAACTTTATGTATATATGATCCACATATAGAGGGTGGAAAGTTTCCCATTTATGTTATTTTTGGACATAGGATTATAGATTCATGTTTCTCTATAATATCATTGACAGAAAGAATAACAAAACTTGTAGTTATTGAATTATAATGTCTCCATGCTGGTCTAACCCATACACGTGGGTGATATTTTTTATAATTGTGCTATAGTTGAATAGAGTATTAGATATATAGTGGTTATTGTGTCTCCAGTGATAGATGAAGTCAAAGAACATGTATTTCTTGAGAAAAACTCCACACACATGTCTAACCCATAAACATAATAGGATAATTTTTTCATTAATATTATGGATGAAACTAGAATTCTAGAATATGATTTCATTATGTATCATGATATGGTAGTGATCAAGACCCATATAATTCTCGAATGGAGAGAACTCCACGAACGTCTTAAATAAACACAGAGGGGGGAACTTTTTAAATTTATGTTATGGCTACACAAAGTATTAGAGATCCAAAAATCACAACAAATATAATAGTAATTAGAATCAAGATACAAATTGTACATGAATGGAAAACTCTCCACACAGGTCTAACCCACACACAGAGGGGTATGGTCTTGTAATTTATGTTGTGGATAGAACCAGTATTTGTTGTATAGGTATCATTGTGTATCAATTGGTTATTGGAATCAATATACAAATAATTGTTGAATTTATCTATGGTGAGTGACCAACACCAAGGATATGTTTACTTTTAGTTAATGTAAATTGTAATGTGTAGTTTTACTTTATGCTTGCGACCTCAACGAAGAAATTTAATATCATGTGGTAAGGAAGTTTGGGGTTACTATTAATGTATTACATCAAAGACCAAGTTAACCCTATCGTGAACTGACAGGTCTCAATCATGTGGGGAACCCCATACCAAATTTCCTAATCATGTGGGATATATGATTAGTGTGTGAAACATGCAATTTCAAATGATTCTTTAACCACACTTATGTGATAAATTGAAATGACATGGGTGTTTTTATAGAGTACTGGTTTAGAAATGATATTGAATCTAGGTGTCTCTACATATATTATTGGAATGAATATCATGATTTATGTATTTCTAGGAAAATATTATTGTCATGTGAGTGGGATATAGACCATGATGTCTAATTTCATGTCGTATGGATTAAGGTTACTGTAGTATTGGTATAGAGTATGAGGTTTCCACCCTCTGATACCAATTGTAGGTTCGAAATAATGATGTAGATGCTCAATATATAGGAGGGGGTGAATTGTATACTTTAAAAATTCCTTTGGAACCTTTAAAGTTAGTTATGAATAACTATGTTTTCGTTAAGCAAAGGAAATGGCTAAGTTTAACAATGATTAAAATAAGGAAATTCAAAACACCTTTAACACCAAATGAAAACTTGGAAAGAGATTCCAAAAGTCGGTTCCAGAAATATGGTTCCGGAAATTGAAACTTAACAAAAGATTACAATATGAGATTCTACCTTAAAGCGTATAGAATCTAACAGAGTACAAGTAAGGAAGTATAAGAAAGTTATAATTTCCTTATAATAAAAAATACAGCGGAAATAAACAAGTATTAAAACTAAAAGTGACAAGATATAAGTCTTTTAACCCAAAGAGAAGGGTATCCAACAACCTTGGATAAAGTTCCCTTTATTTATACTTTCAAGCAAGTCTGTCTTACCCACACCAGGGTAAGCCCTCGATACGAATATCGGAATCTCTCTCTTGCTATCCCCGCAAGCCATCAACTTCAAGATAGTTGGAAACCTCTGTCTTCTTCAGCAAGGATGCCCTCGAACTTTAAGGTAGTTGGCACCTCTGACTTCCTATCCCCGGAAGTCCTCGAATGTAATCACCATCACTCGGAGTCGCACGAAGAAAAAACTGAACGAGCGGTTCAGTACGCACAAGGCATGAAAAGCTTTCTCTCTCTAAAAATCACCATAGAAGCATGTGGTCTCTAGATTGATCAAATTTATTGTCATTTGAGATCTTTCAAATGAATTCCTATTTATAGGCAAATTTCCAACGGTCAACTCGCTCTTCCAATGGTCATATTTCCCATGAAATTCGGAGGGACCTGTACTTGTGTAACTTAGCCAACGATTAGTTTATAATAGAATAGAAGACATCGTTTTATAACTAAATAAGTGAAACAGAATGTACAACATCGGTTTATGTTTTAAAAAGTCCGGAGTGAATATTTGGAGTGAGAGAAAAAATATTAAAGAGTAGACAGATTATAACAACGTAAGAAAAATGAATGTTCAGAGTCTAACCAAAAATAATTTTCGGAGTCTAAATAAATTCGGAGTGTATAAAAAAAAGATGATCAGATTCTGTTTAATAGGTGAATTCAGAATGATAATTTGTCATCAGAATTCGTAATGAGAATTAATCATCAGAATTCGTAATGGAAATTCATCATTAGAATTCCTAATGAGAATTCCTCATTAGAATTCGTAATGAGAATTCGTTGTCGGACTCCATAAGGATTCGTATCCTGAATCTGGAGTAGAACTTAATCAGAGTTCATATCCGGAGGTCGGAATGAATCTTTATCACAGTTCTAATCTGGATTTCGGAGTGAAACTTTATTACTGTTCTTATCCAGAATTCGGATTCTAAAACAGAATACTTCATATCAAAGTTTCAAACAATTCCGAGAAAATAGAAATGAATCCGAATTTCATACTAAATAAAAAATCTGGATGAAAATATGATAAGGATAATTTTTCTTACAAAAGCGATTTTCCTTATAAAATCAATTTTCCTTATAAAAGAAATTTTCATTGTAAAAGAGATTTTCTTAAAGATAAGGTGTCTGTGGTTTTCAAAACAAGATGGAATGGGAATGTCATAAGGAAAACCTTAATGGCTCCACAATATCCCCCTCTTTGGAAAGCACAAACATCCTTACGAAAACGAAATTATAAGAAGAAAGAAAATCATTAAGGATTATCTTCCTTTGCTTTAAGGATATTGATGAATACGAATAACTCCCCCTTAGGCTTTGAAACACTAAAGATCGTATTCTAGATTTCTGGAGTGACATTTCATTACGAATAAGTAAGTCTTTTTTAATGAAAAACTCCCTCTTAGATAAGCTCTTATTAGAGTTGTTTTTCCTTAAATATCTTTTCTTCTACCCCTTTGTGATTTTCAAAAAGAATTCTAGGGAATGAAAAATATAACAATGTACCTGAAAAATTAGTAGCAACGACAAAAGAAAAGAGCAAGCAAAAATTTTCATTAAGTTTGAAAGCTCAGCAACAAAGAAATTTAGATACAAAAAAAGATCGGATCTTTCTATTTTGGATATATTTTCCTTCACCATGAGACCCTTAAGAATAGTCTTTATCAACATAAAGTCTTTATGGTCTTCCTCGTCTTGCTTCTCTAACACAACAATTCGTGCACTTTGAGCTTCAATCTTTTCTTCTTGAGCTTCAAGATTTTCTTCCTGAGATTTATACTTTTCTTCCTAAGCCTTCATTTTCTCTTCAAACTCAATCTGATGATCCCTTTCAAACTTCCAGTTTTGAGAAACAAAATTCAGCTTCCCATTCAGATCATTGACTTCTTGAATCCGGAAGTTCTTTTCATCTGTCAACATTTATTCAAAGGATGAATTAAGCTCATTTTTCTTCTTGTCTTCTATATCAAAGGCATCCTTCACATTGTCTTGGAATTCATCAAAGAGCCTCATCTCTTCCATAGTCTTCATCAACCAACTATTCATCCTCTTGCAAGATCATTTGTGGGATTCATAGCCAACAAAGAAAGTTTTTAACTGAGCCTCTATTTCAACACACTTGTCCATAACCATGGATACAGAGTCTATTTTCTGATTTAAAGCATGTTGGAGCATCTGGCATCTTGAATCAATACTGGAGAAAGTTGGAATAGTACCCACCAACTACTTTAAAGACTGAACAAAAAAGACATGCCCCAACGAAGATGACTCTGAATCCGAAACATTACTTGGATAATCTTATTCTTCAAAATCCTCAACCTTATTCTTAGAAGAGTCACCAAATTCCCTTCTCATTCCTATCCCAGAGCTCAGGGTATCAACAACAAGTTTCTTTCCCTTGTCCTTTTTTTGGAATGGATTCCTATTCCGGAGTTCTCTTTTCACTATCAGAAGCTTGAACAACATTGTCTTCCTCATCAGGAACTTTTTGAGCACCAACCTCTACATTCTCCATTTGAGCAATATCATGTAGAAGTTGTTCTTCCTCTGCATGATAAGCTACTTCTTCTTCTCCTTTCTCCTCATCCATCGTTGTAGTGACTAGCTTCGATGATTCTGCTTCTGAAGTTCGATGCGATAAATGTTCCTGAGTGTACCATCACTCACCAACATAATCCTACAAACTCTTGGCTTAGACTTGCAATCCTCCTTGAAAGACTCAAGGCACCGAATGATCAACTTTGTGAAGATTACTGGATACATTATGATCTGAGCTCTTAGATTCCCTTTCTTAACATTCTCAAGTGTAATAAAAATGTGCTTCATCAAATTAAACATCCACATATTTATCAGAAAATCTAGTATATAAATCTAACTCTTCTTCAGAATATCTTTTTCACCCTTTCTTGGTACGATAAGGCCTTGTACCCATAATTCTAGAATTCGAAGATTCGTAGATAAACTAGAAATCTTCAGAGCCTTTTCATCTGCCAGTCCGAGAGTTTCTAATGCTTTTTCCTTGTCGAAGCTACCATTTGAATCCGGCAACACATGAGATATGAATTCGACTTCACCTTCATTATTCATCCCTACCAAGATGGCTGCCTTGGCACATGAAAGATTATAAGTCTTACCATATGAATTAAAAGATAACTTCTCCCTTCCATTTTTCTTAAGAAAGGATACTATTTCATAGAACTCTATAAGAAAATCTGAATACACTTCATCTTGATTCCTAGGTTTTGACACTGCAACATCTTCCCATCCATTAAGATTAATATTCTTGGAAATAAGAGAGTCATAATTGTTGAAGAAATCAGGATGGACCAGCCTCTCTCTATATATTAACCACTTCTAAATCGGCTTAGCGGAAGACATGTCTTGAGAAGCTACTTCCACAGACATTCGGATTTGAAGACCTCTGAGAAGTTCGGAACGGAGAAAGCGGAAGTTCGAAACAGTCTTAAAACAGATAGGAAGAGCTTAGAGACGCTGGAGCTTGAAAACCAATGTGGGACAACTATTTGGGGTCCCCTTTATATAGGCAAAGAGAAAACGGTTCATCTTCCACAATTGATCGAATGGTTGTGACAAGCTGAGATCATATCTGACGGTCGAAAACCAATTCTCAAGAAAACTTGATTCCGATCTTTTGAGGTTTTTATTAAAACAAAGAATTAAGAAAATTATAATTCGAAAACAAAATATAAGAAAATGATATCAAGTAAAGTAGGACTATGTAAACATGAGTAAGGAAATCATACCTTTAGGATTGTCTTAGGAAGATTTTTCGTAATTGGTAACATTCTTAAGAAAACTACGAAAAAATCTTTACTACGAAAAGACAAGGTTCGCAAAACTCACTATGAAAAACAAACTCAGTACGGAAAACTCAATACGAAAATTTCATTACAAAATTTGAAAACGAAAAACTCATTATGAAATATTTGGTACGAAAATCCCGTTATGAAAATAACAATAAAAAATTTTCCATTCCGGATGTTTTCAATATGAAAATTTCCATTCCAGATGTTTTCTATATGAAAATATCCATTCTGGAAAATATTAGTTCCGGGAATTCCCATTCTGGAATTTTAGTTCCGAAATGTTTAAAAAAACAACTTTGAAAAAGAAAAATAAATTAGTTACCCTAAGAATCAAATGTACCCCCCTATGAAAAGGAGTTTTTTGCTGTAAGGAGACTTTTTCAACAGAAATTTAATTGAGAAGAATTATCTTATGGTTATCATTCCTAACTTCTATTTAATGTATTCAAATCTATCAGAAGACAAAGATTTTGTGAAAATATCAGCAAGTTGATCTTTCGTTCTGATAAACTGAGGAATAATATCTCCTTTAAGTGTGTGATCCCTAAGAAAGTGATGCCTAAAATCTATGTGTTTTGTACGAGAGTGATGTGCAAGGTTCTTACTAAGGAAAATGGAACTTGTGTTATCACACAAAATTTGAGTTTTAGTATAACTCAATCCATAGTCTGTAAGTGTGTGTTGCATCCATAACAGTTGAGCACAACAACTTCCAGCTGCTACATATTCATCTTCAGCAGTGGACAGTGCTACAGAATGTTTCTTCTTGCAAGACAAAAAAACTAATGAATCTCATAAGAAATGACAAGTTCCGGATGTACACTATCTATCCATTCTACATCAACCAAAGTCAGCATCAGAAATTCTTTTTATAACAAAATAATTTCCAGAAGTATAAAATAATCCTAGATCAATGGTTCCCTTAAGGTAGCAGAAAATTCTTTTTACTTCCTTTATGTGAGATTCCTTATGATTGGATTGATATCTTGCACATAAGAATACTGAAAACATTAAGTCTGGTTGACTAGCTATTATGTATAGTATACTTCCTATCATACCTCTAAAGGATTTCTGATCTACTGGATTCCTAGCTTCATCAAGATCTAAGGAGATTGAGGTACCAATAGGAGTACTTATACTCTTATTGTTGTCATAACCATACTTTTTAAGAAGGTATTTAATATACTTATGTTGAGATATGTAGGTTTCTTCTGGTTTTTGAGAAATTTGAAAACCATGGAAAAAAGTTAACTCACCCATCATACTCATTTCAAATTCAGATTTCATTAGATTTTCAAAAGAGTCGGTCAAAGATTGCTGATTTGAACCAAATATGATGTTATCAACATAAATTTGAACAATCAAAACATTTTTCTTATCTTTCTTTATAAAAATGGTGGGATCATCATTTCCCTTAACATAGCTATTTTGAAGCAAAAATCCAGTGAGTCTATCATACCATGCACTTGGGGCTTGTTTAAGGCCATACAGAGCTTTGGTAAGTCTAAAAACATAATCAGGAAGTTTTGTATCATCAACGCCAGGAGGTTGTTCAAAAAAATATTCCTCTTCAACATAACCGTTGAGAAAAGCACATTTCACATCCATTTGAAAATGTTTAAAATTAAAGAATGCTGCAATGGCATGTAGAATATGAATAGATTCAAGTCTAGCTACTGGAGCATAGGTTTCTTCATAGTCTATTCCATCTTGCTGATTATAACCTTTAGCAACATGTCTAGCTTTATTTCTTACTATGGCTCCATTTTCATCACATTTATGTCCGAAAACCGATTTTAATCCAATAACAGAAGTTTCTTTAGGTCTTTCAACCAAGGTCCAGACTTTATTCCTTTCAAATTCATTTAGTTCATCTTGGATGGCTTTGATCCAATCATCGTCACCTAAAGCTTCATAAGTGCTTTTAGGTTCTAATTGGGAAAGAAATTATAGATGTTCTACTTCATTGCTTAAGGAACATCTAGTCCTTACAGATTGATTTACATCACCAATGATACTATCACTCAGATGATTCTTAAGAATCGCCTGATTTGGGTTTTAAAAATCCTGTTCATCAACATAGGGTAGAAAGTATTCTGGGGTAAATTTTTCAGGAATATATTCTTGAACATTATCCTTATCACAAGATTCTTCTATCAAAGGTTGAAAATCAGTTTTTGAAAACACATCTGAGGATATATGCGGGGATGGTTTAAAAACAAAAGGATCAGACTCATCAAATTTTACATGTACGGTTTGATCAACAGTACAAGTATTTTTATTAAAAACTCTATAAGCCTTAGATGTTGTGGAATAACTTAAGATAATTCCTTCATCAGATTTTGGTATGAATTTATGTAGATTATCTTTAGTATTTAGAATGAATACATTGCATCCAAAAACCTTGAAGTAGGATAGACTTGGTTTTCTACCATTCCATAACTCATATAGAGTTTTATTAAGAAAAGGTCTAATCAAAACTCGATTTATAGTATAGCAAGCAGTACTTACAGCTTCAGCCCAGAAATGTCTAGCTATAGAATATTCACTCAACGTGGTTCTAGTTTTCTCTTGAAGAATTCTATTTCTTCTCTCAACTACACCATTTTATTGAGGAGTTCTAGGTGCCAATAAATTGTGAGTAATACCTTTTCTACTACAAAACGTTTCAAAATCAGAATTTTGAAATTCTCCTCTATGATCACTATGGATAGTTTTCAATGGAAGGTTTTTTTTTATTTTTAACTTGAGCTCCTAAACTTTTGAAATCAGAAAAAGCTTCAGACTTCTTTGCTAGAAAATAGACCCAAGTAAATCTAGTGTAATCATCAACTAGAACAAACACATAGTATTTCCCTCCAATACTTCCAGTTTGTGTTGGACCAAAAAGATTCATGTGCACTAACTGTAATTCATCGGTTGTCGAGACTTCATCGATTGTTTTAAAACTATATTTATGTTTATTTCCATATTGACAAGGATTACAAACTTTTAGAAGAATCAAATCTAAGCTCCGGTAGATCCTTAACTAATTTCATCATATAGAGTTTGCAAAGGTTTCTAAGGTTACAGTGACCTTGACGTCTATGCCACAACCAGGAATGATCTTCCATTGAACTTAGGCAAGGTAAATCTTCATTCTTGAGGTCTTCTAAGTTTAAAGTGTAAACATTCTCTTGCCTATTGGATGAGAGAATAAATTCTTCCTTGGAATTGAACTAAGCACTTGTCATTCCTAAAATTCACAAGGTAACCTTCATCACATAACTGACTTATGCTAATGAGGTTGTGCTTAAGACCCTTAACAAAAAGAACATTTGAAATCAAATTTTTACCTCAAAGAACAATATTACCAATACCAACAATCTCACCCTTAACATTATCTCTGAAAGTTACCTTTCCTCCTTTCGTTTTGATAATCTTTTCAAAATAGCTTTTGTTACCAGTAATGTGCCGAGAACATCCACTATCCATGTACCATGTATTGTTGCTAGTACTCTCTTTATTTTCTTGAAATCAAGAAGAGAAATAGACTTTCGGAATCCAAACTTGTTTGGATCCGAGATTTCCAGATAACAGAATTTTAGGAACCCACCTATTTTTAGAAAAGTAAGATTTATGAAAACCTAAGGATTGGGTTTTGTTTAAGGAACAATTCTTTTCCCAGTGACCACCACATTGACACTTGGTACAAAATGGTGCACTTTGAGGAAAAAAATAATTGTTACTGAAAAATGGTTTTTCATGGGTATAACCAAATACTGATTTATTTCTTAAAGTTCGTATTTGGGAATAAATTTTATCAAAATTTCCCTTACCATGGGTAATGTTTGATAAACACTTCTTTAAGGAAAAAATTTCAGACATGAGTTTTATAACCAAGTTTTTATCCTCAAAATCATTAGTTTTAGAACTAGAGCTAGGCTCGAAAACATTTTCTTAGAAATTAATTTTTATAATTCTTTAGAAATTTTTTTCTTCTCAGAACTTACTTCCTCAAAATTTTTTGAAATACTTTCAAAATTAGTATTCTTCTTATCAAGATCTTTAGAATGATCTGATAACTCTTTTGTAAGAATAGAATTCCTAGAGTTTGCATTATCACGTTTCTTATTGAGTTTGGAATTCTCAATTTCAAGAAGATCAGCAATCCTAGAGACTTCTTCATAAGTAGGTAAAGTATTTTCTTCATCAGAAGAGGATTCATCATCAGAAAAGTTATAAAACTTACTATCATTAGAATTTAATGAAACATTGGTCACTGATTCAGCATTTCTTACCTTAGACATAAAAAAATGATTTTCAATAGGTAATCTGGCTATAAGACCAATATTCTTCTGTCCTGAAGATTCATAATCAGAAGATTCATCTGAAGAGTCACCACCACTGGCACTCCAGGTATCATTAGCTTTCAGAACTTTCCTAGCTTTGGCATTATAATACTTCTTTCTGTTCCTATCTGAACGCCTTTCTTTCCTTTCATTCTTTTTAATCAAAGGGCAATCTGGTCTAATATGTCCAGCTCTCTTGCATTCATAACAAGTAACATCTCCATCTTTTCTATATTTCCTTTACTTTTTCTTATACTTGGATTGGAAATTTCTCTGTACAGCTATCTTTTTCATCATTCGAACAAGATTTGCTAATTTATTTTCTTATATTTCACTCTCACTAAAATATAATTGAACTACTATCTTCTTAGACATGGATCTGGTTACTCTCTCAGGAGTCTTATCTTTCGTATGATTTGATGTTGTTGTAAAAGAAACAGTACCATTTCCATTTTTCTTTTTGATGTTGTCAACATCTCTCTTCATTCTGGTATCATGTTGGAGAAGAGTTCCAAATAACTCATCAAGAGAAATTTGAGTTACCTTCCTGTTCTCATCTATAGCAGTTCTTTTGGATTCCCACTCATTAGGCATAATATCAATTATCTTATCCACAAGTGCTTCATCATCTAACCCTTTTTCTCCCATTGACTGTAGGTTGTTGACGATATTCATAAATCTCTGTTCAACTTTACATATTGGTTCTCTATAAGGAAAATTGAAGCCATGATATTCATCTCTAAGCATAGCTCTCCTAGTCTCAATCACCTTGGAAGTTCCAAATTGTGTAACCTCTAACTTCTTCCAGATACAATTAGCTACTTCACAAGAAGAAATTTGGATATATATATTTCTGTTCATTGAACAAAGCTAGGTATTGGGTACCTTATAATTGAGTTGATACTCTTGCTTTTCCTGGTTAGTAAATGTTCTAACATCCTTATCAGGAATTTTATAATCTTCAGTAAGCATAACAATATTTTACACTCCCGTATTGATAATAAAAGCCTTCATTCGATCTCTCCAGTACTCATAATCATTACCATCAAAGATTGGTGGTCTTGTAGGATTTAGATTATCAATCGAAAAAACAATAATTCATGCCAAACTTATAAACCTTTGGAACAGAAGCTTGTTAGTCGAAAAAGTTCAGAAGGGGAATGTTCGGAATGATAAAGTGAGCAAGAAAAACATATACGTTATTACACGTATTTCAGAGACCCTCTCTAATACCAATTGTAGAATTGGTATAGAGTATGATGTTTCCAACCTGTGATACCAATTGTAGGATCGAAATAATGATTTAGATGCTCAATATTCAAGAAGGGGGGGTGAATTGTATAATGTAAAAAATTAATTTGGATCCTTTAAAGTCAGTTATGAATAACTGTGTTTTCCTTAAGCAAAGGAAAGGGATAAGTTTAAAAAGGATTAAACTAAGCAAATTCACAACACCTCTAACACCAAATGAAAACATGGAATGAGATTCCACAAGTAGGTTCCAGAAATATGGTTCCGGAAATTGAAACTTAACAAAAGATTACAATATGATATTCTACCTTAAAGCGTATAGAATCTTACAGAGTACAAGTAAGGAAGTATAAGAAAGTTATACTTTCCTTATAAAACAAAATACAGCAGAAATAAACAAGTAGTAAAACTACAAGTAACAAGATATAAGTATTTTAACCCAAAGAGAAGGGTATCCAACAACCTTTAATAAAGGACCCTTGATTTATACTTTCAAGAATGTCTGTCTTACTCACACCAGGGTAATCCCTTGATACGAATATCGGAATCTCTATCTTGCTATCCCCGCAAGCCCTCAACATCAAGGTAGTTGGAAACCTCTATCTTGCTCCGCAAGGAATCCCTCGAACTTCAAGGTAGTCGGCACCTCTATCTTCCTATACCTGGAAGTCCCTGAATGTAATCACCAACATTCGGAGCCTCAAGAAGCAAAAACTGAACGAGCGGTTCAGTACGCACAAGGCATGAAAAGATTTCTCTCTCTAGAAATCACCTTAGCAGCGTGTGGTCTCTAGATTGATCAACTTTATTGTCATTTGAGCTTTTTCAAATGAGCTCCTATTAATATGATAATTTCCAACGGTCAACTCCCTCTTCCAACATTCATATTTTCCCAGAAATTCGGAGGGACCTTTACACGTGTAACTCAGCCAACAGTTAGTTTATAACAGAATAGACGACATCGTTTTATAACAAAATAAGTGAAACAGAATGTACGACATTGTTTTATGTTTTAAAAAGTCCGGAGTGAATATTTGGAGTGAGAGAAAAAATATTAAAGAGTAGACAGATTATAACAACGTAAGAAAAATGAATGTTCAGAGTCTAACCAAAAATAATATTCAGAGTCTATATAAATTCGGAGTGTATAAAAAAAGATGATCAGATTCTGTTTAATTGGTGAATTCGGAATGAGAATTTGAATAAGAATTCGTCATCAGAATTTGTAATGAGAATTCATCATCAGAATTTGTAATGGGAATTCATCATCAGAATTCGTAATGAGAATTCCTCATCAGAATTTGTAATGGGAATTCATTGTCAGACTCCATAAGTATTCATATCCTGAATCTGGAGTAGAACATAATTAGAGTTCGTATCCAGAGTTTGGAATGAAACATTATCATAGTTCTCATCTGGATTTCAGAGTGAAGCTTTATTACAGTTCTTATCCATAATTCGGATTCTAAAACAGAATACTTCATATCAAAGTTTAAAACAATTCTGAGAAAATAGAAATGAATCCGAATCTCATACATAAGAAAAATCGGGATGAAAATATGATAAGGATAATTTTTCATACAAAAGCGATTTTCCTTATAAAAGCAATTTTCCTTATAAAATCGATTTTCCTTGTGAAATAGATTTTCTTAAAGATAAGGTGTTTTTGATTTTCAAAAAAATAAGGAATAAAAAAGTCATAAGGAAAACCTTATTGACTCAACAGTTACTAGATGTGGATCAAATGTCATGGATCCCCACAAAAAAGCTATCTAGGAATTCGGGAAATCATCTCTTGAGATTCATCCATTGTTTTTGACACATGTATTCCAGAGTAGGTTTTTTCAAGAAACCTATGAATGGAACATAAGGATAGACTACGCATTACATAACTTTTTGAATACATTGTTCTATAGTTATATGACTTAAGATATGGTTGATATGGTTCATTCCTATTTGTGTCATGTAACATAGACCCATAAACATAGTTTATAATTGGAATGTAATGATAGATTCTGGCTTATTATTTTATGTCATATTACAAGGAAGATAATATAATTTTTTTTCCTTCAATTAAGACATATTATCATGTGATGAGATCATTATCCTAGATGATTTTTTGAAACATCAATGGTCATCCAGAAATATCATGTGATGTTTATCCATAACATAGTTCCCCCCAGAATTTTATAAATAAATACGGTCAAACACTAGAAAACACTACATTAGAAATGAAATATATATATCCTTCTTATCATGAGTCATGGTGGGACTAATCTGAACAACGACTGACCCCAGAACTCTAAATCTGGGGTATTATTTTATTATATTGGCATGATTACAATGAATCAAATCCCAATGGACCGATTTGTTTAGAAATATTGGAACGCCGAATGATATACCTGATACAAATAGTACATTGGTAAATAGGAAATAATATCATGATACATAAAAATTAAATAAATTTAATCCTTGAATTATTATACAAATAGTTGGTCTTCATAACCTGTCGAACGGAAAAATAATAATGGGGAGTTCAAATTCTCACTAAGGGTAAGAAAAATGTAAGAAATAATGATTTAAAGAAAATAAATTAAAATTAATCCGTAAATATATCAAAAAAAATTCCACTAATTTACTATATAATTAAATATAAATATGAAAATTTATGAAACTAAACACACATAAAAATAAATAAATGAACTGAAAATGAAATTCATCTATAGATATGTCGTTACAAAATCTCACAGATACACAATAATTGAATTGTCAATAAAATAATTGCTTAAGTATCAGATGTCATGATTCCTAAGAATATGATACCTTTACCATGAAGATATTTCTTTATGTATTTTTTCATCAAATTTTCCTCATGATACTACCGATGCATCTTGGGGCTTGTATTATCCTGTCCCCAACACGTATGGATTACATTAAACGATCCCCAACACATACATTGCATGCTGAATGAATTACTTACATATTAAATAAATAATGTAATTTATAAAATATCCATATTAACTAAATAATACGGATTTATCAACAACACCTCATATGAGGATATGTAACAACATGGTTTGTTGACATTAAAACATTCCTGAGTAAATACAATCGTTAAACATTCCAAATTGCCCCATTCAACATTGAATCATTAAAACTATTATACCACAGGAATGAAATGAAAGACATAATATTTTGAGAATAATGATAATAATGATATTAAATTTAAAATGTAATTTACACAAAAAAAAATTAATTTTCACGTATTGATAAATAACTCTCAATTGAATGCAATTTGAGATGACATTCCCATAACATAAAAATAATTTTGTCGTGGGGTATTTATCCTCTACTATAATGGTTATATTTTTTAACTAAATTATACCTGAACCATAATAATTGTTATAATATCATATATCAACTTAATACTATATTTTTTACTTTTTTTAATACTCTATCATTGTTTTAGCTATTTTCGGTGTCAATTTCCTAGTTTTCTCAAGTATGTTTTGACTTGTAACTTGTCCTTCACATTTCATATATAATGATTTCATAATATAATGAATGTAAACCAGGGGTTAATTATGTTATACACTCCATACATTTGTTTTTAGAATATTAAAATATTTAGAGATAAGAAATGAATTGCACTGTTCATGGAGATGGTATGCCATACGTATGCATGAACTCTCATTTAATTTCATTATCATAACAAAAGAATGAAAAATAACTTATAAATATTTATATTATAATTCTAGTTTAATAATATATTTCATATATTAAATAGTTTTTTTAATTCATACTTACTACATTCTGTGTATATCGTGAATGAACCACATTTGTTTGAGGGGCTATACACCACACTTCATCAAACAATGTTTTCATATTACGTGTAATGGAAAGTATTAATGATATGTTTTAAAAAGGATTAAATAAATATAAATACATAATATAAATAATATATATCATAGATAATAATATTTTCCATCATAATTTACACTGAGATAGGTGGAAAAGGAAAAATTAAAAACCATCGTTTTGTGAGGTATTAGTTCTCCTTACATAGAAACATTACTTTTGCAACCCATTAGATAGAGGATTGTGTAAGTGTAGGTCAGAATAATAAACTGAAGAAATACTAGTATATTTATGATACTATTTTTTTAATGTAATCAAATAATAATAATATTATAGTGAGTGCATAATGGAAATGAAAATAAATATATTTAGTGAAGATGTTTCCTTTTAATAAGAAAAATTCACTTGGTTTATACCAAAAGGATTTATTGGAATGATTTAATCCAAAATAAAGGATTCATGGTCTAGATGAGGGATGATAGAAATCTATTTGGGTATATAATTTCCAAAAATATTATGTTTTAGGGGTGTGAATATGTGATATAGGTGGTGGGATTTAATAGGTAAGGAAAGGGACTCACTTGGAATTTTTTGGAAACAAGTTAGGTGTACACATGTTATTAACTAAAATAAGTATTACCATAACAAAAAAACACTATAATGGAATCTTTATTCTAGAAACATATGTCAATAAAATATATTTTTACATGTATTTAGTTCATATGGGAGCTTATTTAAAATGTTTTCTCCATTATTAAGATTAATTTTACTATAATAATTGTAATTAATTTCAATTTAAATCACTAATTATTTTTGGTCAAAAACTAATTTTACCATACTAGAAATTATTAATAATGATTATTATAAATATGGAATACTTTTTTTATTAAAATAACATAAGTGTTAGAAATTAATTTAAATTTAATCCCATAGACGGGACGACAATGAGGGTTTTAAGATAAAAATGTTCAAAACAATTTTTTGTTTTTATAGTAAATTTAAAATTTAAATAAATCCCAATGTCAAACACTGTATTAAGTGATAATAATATTATCTAATGAAACATTAAAATCAATTAAAAATTTAATTTATCCTTATAAATAAATTAAATGAAAAAGTAGTTTTCAACTAAAATATAAAATTTTTAATAATTCATTAGTAATGATATGTTTTAGAAATATAAAAAAAATTACCCCTATCATAATTATAATAATTATATTAAAAAGATGAATTTTATTATGATATATTAAATAAATTAATTTTTGACATTATGATTGAAAATATTTTCATCATTAAAAGGCTGTAAAATTTTATTTATAAAATATTGTATTTTACGTGTAAAATAAGGTATGTTATTATCCTATGCATAATCAATATAATAGATGAATATAAAAAATATTTTAATGAATAATATATATATATTTAAAAGAATTCACTAATTGTTATTAACTATTTTTATTATAACAAACCTCATTTTTAACAATATAAATAATAATATTTATTTTTATATCAAACTGATTCTTATTTTTGTTTCTGATTAGTTATAACCAAATAATTAATGTTATATTTATATAAAGAATAAATATTCATATGTTAGATAATACTATTCATTAAAAATAAAATTATTTCTAGTATATATCACATTATATAAATAATCGTATTTTAAAAATACACTATTTTTTGGGGAAATACATTTTATGGTAAACGGAAGCTATCGAGGAAGGTTACTCTTGTTTGAAATGCACAAAAATTCCATGTTTCATAAATTAAAATCTATATAAAGTATTTAGTATATTTAAAATATTTAATATATATTATAATCATGGGATATTATATTCCCTTACATTTTTGGAGATGAATTTCATGCACACTCTCAAATAAAATGTTGTACATTATAATTTTGGGTTGTTACATTGTCCCCACCATAATTTAATTACATCCTCACCTTTTAAACATTACCATAGTAAAATATGGATTGAAATAAAAATATGTTGTAAATAAACACATCATAATAAGAGTTATTTTCACATCATCTTAATCACATTTGATTTAAAGTACAACTATCACCTAACTAGGTTCTCTTGTTGGATACCATATATGAGAAATTGTAAAATGGATATTGATGAAAATTTCCATATATCATGTTGTGATAGAGGGATATAGAAAAAATGTTAAAATGATTTTTTTTGACCACAAAACCATAAACCATATGTGTGATTAAAGTACAATGATATGATAAAAAATGATGATAATTGGGAAATATTTATCTTTCAAACCCATTTTTTATAGTTAACGAATTATTACCCAATATAAGCATATAAGTAAATATAAAATTCTATAAATATAATATTTTTATTTTAATAAACATTCAACTATTTTTAAATTATCTCTTTTCAAATGATGCATCACTTGGAGAATCAATAAATTAACATCAAAAATTTCAACCCATGATCATATTAACCCATTTTATAAAAGGTTAAATTTTGCAATAGATTATGATCAGACCACATTTGAAGGAGTGTAAATAAATTTCTAAATTGAATTTATCATTATCCTATAATAAAATTTAAAAATACTTATAATCACTAAATAAAAAATACATGAACACCCTCATCATGTTTTCTCTTTAAATATTGTAACAACAAAAATCTCCCTAAATCCTTATTGGGGTCATGAATTCTTCCTTATTTCATAAGTAAGACAAATTTTATAGGATATATTAATTAAAAAAAAATGTGTTCTAAATTCCAACATTGATATCATAGATCACGTTCTGAAAATTCATTAATCAGTTCAATGGTAGTCATCACTTTTCCAAAAAATTAATTCTTCATCATTTTCTCAACAATAAAGAAAAAATTAATGGTTTTATTTCCCTAAATCATTTTTTTCCTGAAAATTTAATCATTCAACTAAATATATTTTTTTTGGTACCATTCATTATATGATCTCAATTCCATAACCAAAAACTACATCAATAAAATTAATATATATTTCATAATTCTTATGATGAGGACATAAAAATATATTTTACAACATATTTTTTAGATCGAAATATAGATCTAAATTAATCATTTAACATTTTTTGTCTCAATATCATTTGTTTTAACATGATCAATTAGACACATCTAAGATATATTATTTTGTCTATTTGGGAATTCATTAGCATAATTACCTATTTTCATATAGTTTTATCTTTGAAAAATAGTATTTTCATTATTTACATTGCATTAATTTTCTAGGTGACCCTTATTTCTCCACTTATATAAATATACCAATCCATTAAATAACATACTAGAGAAATTATTTACACATTTATAAAAATATGTAAAATTCTTCTTTCCCTTCATATTCATTGACTCATTCCATTTTTCACAATGTTTAAAAGACCTCTTCATCTCTTTGATTCCCATAAATATATAGGATCTTGAGAATCCATTCTCTATTTTGATGGAACATAAAACTATATATTTATATAATGAGAAATTAATAGTAACCAATTTACATAGATGATTTGGATTAAGACCTTCAAACGAGTGATCAATATTTCAATCCACATTGTGTATATAATAATTAGCATACCAGGGTAACCGTGTAAAGGTAGCTTCATAATCATCAAGACATTCTTCTTCATTATATATTAAGCTAAGGAAATTCCTATTCATATCAATTTTTTTGATCATGAGGGATGTAGTTATTGATGAATATATCCTTAAAATTTCTCTAATTCATGAGTTCAATTTCTTTTTCCTTCATTGTTTTATCAATTAGGGACTAACACTGGTCGATGTCACCTTGGAGACAATAAACCAAAAGTGTAACCATTTACTTTTAACATAATTAAATGGATGTAAATATCATTTCTAGATACAAAATCTATTACTCATCTACAATTTGATTATTAGTCTTAATAAATGATGAGGTCTTGTGATGCATAATGTGAACTAACATAATAAATTTTCATTATGGAATAGGTTTCTCTATTTAAGAATTAAATGTAATAACCTCACTAATATTCCCTAATATATCCACAACATGCTCAGTTCCCAAAATAACTATATTTTTTCTTCAAAAAGTAAATATCTACATTTTCGTTGAGCACTAATACCATTATTTCTTCAAGGATACATTTTAAAAAATAGAATACACTAGATTATTTCATAAGTTGTGAACTTTTTAAAACTCTAAATATCATAAAACATATTACATAAATTTATGCATCCTGAATCGTAGAAACATAATCATTGGGTACTTTTTTGGAAATATTAACTTTTAAATCATTCATAATGGTTGGTAAACAAATTGTGTGCCATCCTATGGGTATCAAACATGCGTGTGAATCCTAGTTCACATTATAGAAAATTTTCATATACCCAGTTACCCCAATTCATTACCAGAACACCTTATCAGTGTTAATTCTCCTAGTTGCATTTGTTCTAATAAAAAATTCAATTATAGTATCTAGACATGTCTTCTTTTCTAGGAATACTCACATAATCACTAACATTCAAAAATTCAAGGATGTTCGTGAATAATTACCATCAATGACAATCTTATGGTTTTGTTTCCTATTATATTTTTTCTAAAAATATTTTCCATGTATACTGGTAAAATTTTTTAATATAATCTGTAAATCCCTAATGCCAGATGTCCAGAGCCAATATATTATTTTATTACATTAGAATGATTGCAAGGAATAAAATCAAGAAGGAAAAATAATTTTAGAATTATTAGAAATCCAGATTACAAAAATGATAACTATAATACATTTGTAAGTATGAAATTCAAGATATATACATAAAAAATAAAATCTATCTTTTTGTTTTTATTAAAATACCTTCCATTCATAACATGGGGAAACAAAACATAATAAGCATGAGGTCAAATGCTCGGTAAGGGTAAGTAAAATAGAATCAATAATGAATATATGGAAATAAATTAACCTGCAAAGGTAAATAACTAGTAACACATTCCATTAAATAACTCTATAAGGAAATATCAATATTCCATGGTATGAAATAGAAAACACATACCAATACATCAATGAACTAAAAATTAAATGCATGCCTAGATATTTTTATTCAAAATATCATGGACAAATAATAACTGAATTATTAATAAAGGAAATTCATAATTATAAAAATTCATGTTTCCCAAGCACATGATAACATTACTATCAAGGGTTAGTCTGAACTAATTTTCCATTTAATTCTCCCCATGAGACAACTATTTAATAACGGGGAATTCATTAATCGGACCCAACCCATATGGATTTCCTTAAATAGTCCACAACCCTTGTATTACATGTCCAAAGCATTACTCATATATCAAAAAAAATTATTTATCAAATATGTATATTGAATAAATAATATCTATATATCAATAATATATCATAGGTGGATAAGTAAAAAATAATGTTTGTTGACATTAAAACAGTCTTTTTGAAAAATAATCATCAAACATTTGAAAGTTTCCTATACCATTTTGATACATTAAAAACATAATTCTACATGAATGTAATGAAACAAATTATATCATGAGAATAATTATATTCATGATATAATATAAAATAAGTAGTATATACATCAAATAAAATTTAATTTGTTTATAATAACAAATGAGACTCAATGGAATGTTATTTGAGATGAAATTCCCTTACCTTTATTGTTCTTTTGTTGTGTGGTTGTTATCCTCTGATATAGTGGTTTAAAATATGTATTTAACTTATAAAATAACCATTATAATATTTACAGTATCATTTATAAACATATTAATATATTTTAATTCCCTTTGTGAAAACACTTTCATTATTTTAGCTATTTTAGGTTTTAATTTCCTCATTTTCTCACTTATGTTTTGACATATTACTTTTTGTTCCTATTTATTAGATCACTATTTCAACATATCTATAATGTAAAACATTAAATACATATATTATATATTCCATACTTATATATTAATAATATTCCATAATATTTGGTTATGTGAAATGAAGGGAACCATTCATGGAGACGGTAGGTCATAGGTACACATGAACGCTACATTCATTTAGTTTTTGAATTAAATGAATCAAATTAAATGATAAATATTTAAATCATAATTAACTTATAATATCTATGTTGCATATTATACATAGTTTCATTAAAATGATACTTATTATTCTCAATTTATAGATTCAATGAATCGCATCGCTTCGAGGGGCGGTGGTCCACACTCCCTCAATCAATGTTATCGTATTAACACAAAAAGGAATTTGTTAAAGGTATGTGTTTTAAAAGGACTAAATAAGTTTATATACATAATAAATATCATATATAAGATATATAAATATATTTTTTATCATAATTTCCATAGTGATAGTTGCTAAAGGAAAAAATAATCTATCATCGTTTCGTGCGGCTGTTGTTCACCGTACAGTGAAACACTAGGTTTGTTGCCCATTAGATAGAGGTTCATGTAACTATTGAAAAAAATAAAAACATAAAACAATAATTTATATTTAGTATCATTTTTAAGGGTAATTTTTTAATATAACATGAAGATTATATGGAGTGTAGAATAGAAATGAAACTACAACTTTTAGGAGAATGGTTACCTCTAAATGAGTTAACTACTTTTGGTTTATAAAAAAAAGATACCTTGGAAACATTTATACCAAAATGGAGGCTTAAGCAACGAGAGAGGGATTTTGGGTTTCTATTTTGGAAGATCATGGCAGAACCTATGAGGTTTGAGATGTGTAAAGAAGTGGGAGATGTATTGGCCTTTTATAGGGAAGGAAATGGACTCAGTTGATTTTTTTGGAAACAAGTTAGGATTATACATTTTTTTACCTAAAAAAGATATAAAAACACAACTAAACATATTAATGGAAGAATTATGGAAAATATAATCCATAAAATAATTTTTTTACAATTTTATATATCATTGGGTAACTTATGTTATAGATTTGGTCTTTTATTAAGCCAAATTTTACCTTAATAATTGAAATTATTTTTAAATACCTTCAGATATGTTTTTTCAAAAAAGAAAAGTTTAAATTATTATAAATTATAGATATATTTAATTAATAATATTTAATCCATTCTTCTTAATTACATTCACATAATTGGTAGAAATTAATTTAAATCTAATACTGCATACATGATGGCAATGTTTTTGTAAGGTACAAATGTCCAAAATATTTCCATTTTTATAGTCAATTTTAAAGTTAAATTGAACCTAATGACATAAATTTTTTTAATTGAAAAAATATTATTTAATTTAAGTGAAAATAAAATAATAAATTCAATTTAACCTTATATATAAATTCGATGAAAAAATAGTTTTGAACTGAAATTCAATATTTCTTACTATTCATTAAAAAATGAAATTATTCTGAAAAATATAAAAAATTCACCCTTAACAAATTGATACTTTTCTATTTCCAAGATGATTTTATTTTGAAATATTAAATAAATTAATTTTTTAAAATTCTGATTAAAGATATGATCTCCATTAAAAGGCGGTAAAATTGTATTTATTAAAATATAAGTTTTTATGTGTAAAATAGTGTTTGTTCTTATCTTACACATATCGAACATAATGGATTCATATAAAAAATATTTAATGGAATATATAACATATTTATTTCATTAAAATCATCCATTTTATATAATTAAATATTTTTATTAAGACACAACTCCTTTGGATGTATATAAATAAATAGTTTTATTTTTTATATTCAATTGGTACTTATTTCTATTTCTCATTAGATGGTAACCAGTGTATTCATTTTATATTTATATAAACCATAAATTTTCATATGTTATTTAATATTATTCATAACTTCTAACATAAAATTTATGATAAATTATATTATATTGATAATAATATTTTAATAATAAATTGTTATTTGGTGAAACATGGTAGTGGGTTAAACAAAAGATGGCGAGGATGGTCTCTCTTACAAGAAATATAAGCTGAATTAGTGTTTCATTGATTAAAAGTTATATAATGTATTTATTATGTTTAAAATATAATATATATAGTACAATATCATTATATTATATTCCCTTATGCACTATGTGATGCATGTCATGCACACTATCAAATACGTAGTTTTACATTATAATTTCAGGGTGTTACAATCACAATAGGTTAGGGGTATTATTTTATTCCCAAATTCACCTACTTGAGATCATTGATGGTAGTGGATATTTCTTAAGGAAATTCATGAGGGTAACTTCATAGGTTAACCACTTCTTTTTCAATCTATAAGTCCCTGATTGAATTTTTTACATTATGGGTAATAGAGGAGAATCATTATTATTGTCGACGAAAGATATAGACAGGTAAAATACATTATATTCTTGATAACCTAGTTACATTTCAATTAAATTCTATAGCTTATTGTTTTATTTTATACAATCATCAAGGATAGGATGATCTTCAACATATGGGATTATGTCTACAAATTCAATAACGAATATGGGTAGCATTTAACCTCCATCAAGCATACTCCCAGTATTTTAAGGGGTATTCACAAATCTATTTTGAACTTAAACAAATATATTATCATAAATAATTGTTTTTTCCTTCATTTTTATAGAAACATGACTCATTATACATGTATTCACAAGAATTGATGAGGGAATTATCCCCATGTTGTTTTTCAACAATCAAATCAATACAATATTTCAAAAATTGAAAAAATATTGAAGATAAAACTATATGGAAATGAAGAAAATTTATTCATTACAGGACATTATATTTTCTGTCTTGTCCGATAACTACAATATTATCATTTTATGTGATATCCCTAAACCAATATTTATTATTGATCTTCCTAATATGCTTCTACTTTATCATAATGTGACCTTTAATAGTTAAATTTTTCATAGATAATTCTCCCTCTATGTATCCCTGACATTTGAGTATCTACATTTGGTTGAGTTTTGTACTTGAACAATTTTCAAACAGTACCATTTGGATGTTGACATTTCCATGTATTCTTGAAACATATAGTGGTGTGATGTTTCACTAGATAACAACTTTTTGGTCTTTGTCTATGAAAAAGATGGTTCCATGAAATTATTATGGAATAGTCTCCACCTATTAAATCTTGACTGTAGTGAATTATGAGTTTAAAAACTATGGGATTTGGGGGGCTTCAATGAGTTCTTATCTATGTTATTTTTATTGATAGAGATCGTGAAGAATTTTTTAACTTAAAATTGATGATGAAAAAATAAATTATGTATTAGAATGTTACATAGATTACTATATTATGATGTTAAATGATTTGTGTTATTTCATTCTATTTGATAATGATGTTTACATACAGTTTAATGTAGTGAGACTATGAAATTTGCTGGAAGTTTAATAACATGTGACTAGGACATTATTGCGTAGTTTGACATCATGTAACTACGACATACTATGTACTATAGATTTATTCTACTATGAGGTTTCATTCAGTTTAACATCATATGACAATGATATAATGCTCAGTTTAATGTCATCTGACTTTGAAATTTTTGGGTAGTTAAATATCATGAGAATATGACATATCTTGTAGTTTAACATCTTGTGACTATGATGTTTCTTTCAACAACCATTTAGGAGGGATGGTTTTTTATGAATATCAGATGAATCCTATTAAAATTTCACTATTTCTATCTTTTATTTACACGAATATCTATGAAAATATTATAGATAAAGAAACCCGTTATTGTGTGCGTGAGATGATTGTGGTATGGGAAGTTGTTTTTAGGGCCTATTAACCATTCCCCATTTGGATTCATTGCTGTTGGTAGTATAATAAATTCATTATCCCGAGAATGGAAAATGTTTTTGGGGAAGTTTTTTTATTAGAAGGAATATACCTTTCGTTTCCTATTATCAATAGATGGGTGACCATGATGCTTCCCCTCTATGATACCCGGACCTCTATTAGAATTGGAAATATGGTAAAATTTGGGGTCCATGGTGCAGATCCCAAGTCATTATTGTTTCATGGGAAAGTGTTGAGGCATTAGGAACCTTGGATGATGCATATGGTTCCCACTTATTAATGAAATCCACCTATCCTGGAGGCTTTTTTGTAATGTTTGAGGTCAGATGGCTTCCAAATTACACTATATTAGGGGCTATAAAATATATAAATTCCCCCAAACTTATGGGATGGGGGCCTTGTGAATATAAAATTTCCCCACATATGTATTGGTTGGTGTGAGGTGGAATAATTTATTGATCTTACTCATTATGGAGATGAACAATTTAAAAATTCCCCTCTCCTTGTAGGATAGGGAACTTCAGTGTGTGGGGAAATTCTATAGGAAGGTGCTAATGTTTTATACCGTGGAAGACATACCATGAGTATTCCTGAAATAATTTCCTATATAACCTTTTTCTCTCTTTAGTTTCAAATTATCTATTCCTTTATTGAAAATTCATTATAATACTTATGGATATAACTAGTAGGATCCATGACAACACATCTTCCTCTATCAATTGTAAATTTAATTGATGGTGATAAGAGTATGAAAATGGATCCTAGAGAGAATATCATCCATTTATATTTTCCATTTACTATATCCAATTTTAACTTCGTACAATAAAATGGATTGAAATATCTTATGTAGATTCATGAAATATACTATTGATCCCTTCTTTTCCTATGGTGTAGGAAAAAGGTTGTCCAAATTTTTTTGAATCAAATTACTACAAGTGTGTTTTTTTAAGTTTGGTTTTGAAGCCTCATTTTATTATTAAATAAATGTCATGTTTTGACTGGGTATAGGGAGACACATTAAATAGACCATGGCCCAAGGCCATGTGGCATGAATATTATACTTGAAAGATCATTTGTTTAGGTCAAAGGGCCCATCGGTGAATAGTACTGCTACAGTACTTGGGGTGCTATAGTATGTTCACCACTACAGTTCTTGCTATAGTACCTCTATTGTTATATTTTAACTGCTGCTACAATCATACCATAGCTACAGTACTACTACAATGTCCTGCTCTAGTGCTGTTAGAGTCCTAGGAAATTCATCCCTGCCCAGATTCGATTGTAGGTTTTTTAGATGCCAAGCAAGACCCTGTACCACTTGGGTACATGCTGATTAGAAATTACTACAAGAGGGTATGATATTACATTTCCTGAGTGTTTTTGTTCAGTTACATTGAGAAGTCCATATATTTGGATTATATCATTTTGAATGAAATATAATTTGGATATTATTCCTCAACAAATGATTATATCTTTTGACGAGTTGGTACCCAATATTCAATTTGATGTTATGGTTCACTCTACACTATTCGAAGGTTAATTTCCAGTTTAATGTTTTTTTAGTTGTGGAAGTAAAATTTTTGTGGAAAAGAGTATATTTAAATTTATCAATGGGAAAAATTTAATGAAAAATTCACCAGCCCTCCAGGTTGGCATACACATGGAGATTCCACAATCAACATGGCATGTTGTTATGATGTCAACAACTCCAGGATATTGATGATATAAAATTTATTCATGGAAACTATCAATATTAACTAATGGGACTTATATAAAATAGATGTAAAAGGGATATAATCATTATATATTGTTTTATTATTTGTATACCCATGGTACGTTCTCATGTGGGATTCAACAATTGGGATGGTTGGGTTGGTCACCACATTTTATGCTCCTCCTAGTAGAATTTTGTTCATATGTGATGATGATGACTATAATATATTGTATCCCACCTATACATATTTTATTTGGTTGAATTTACATGGTGACTTTCCTCATACCCCTATGTTTGGTAGTGACGGTACATGTTTTTTGTAGAAAACCCTTAAATGCCTAATGTGGTTGAATATAGAAACAAGGGTACTTCCTCTCACATGGATTATCATGGGATTTATGCCCAATGGAATGTTATCCTCTAAAGCATTTAATGAGTAGATTCCAATTTCATTGAAGGATTAATTTATGTGGTACTCCAAGACTATGATGTTCACCTTATGGAACTAATGATGTTTTTTTAGTGAAATAATACATCAGTTCCTTAAGTTCAAGGATTTATTGGTGTATTATTGATATATTTAGTGTGATAGATATTTGTTCACATTAGCTTGAGGTGTTATGTATGAATTAATAGTTGGCTCAATGATCAAGAAATCTATTGGAACACTAAATTAATCCATTTGGATTATATTGAAAATGAGATATTCTAATGAGGAAAAAATATACCTTATTAGTGTAGAATCGTATATAAGAGTAAATATTATATAAATTACATTATTAGTAAATGAGGAGAATCTTTCTCCACGGTTTTATGAATAGTTTAACATCATTAAATTATTTCATTCTAGGTTCCCTATTTTTTTTCCAATCAATGATGAATAAAAAGGCCTAATAGGAACCAAGTATTCTACCTATTTGACCATTCAAATAGATGAAGTAGTTAAAGTAATTCACTTCGGTTCACCATTTAGTTTTTGAAAAAATGTGGTTAGAATAACACAACACTAATTTTTGGGAAATTCTTGGTGGTAAGATAGTCATTTATGATGAGTTTACTATATTTGTATTTGATGGTAACTCGAAATAGACCCCATATATATGAAATTACACATAAATAATTTTTAATGGTAGGTGGTAAATTGTTTTTTGAAACACTATACTTATTATGAACTCAAATGTTTCCAAAGGATGGGATGTCGGGCTCATCACACCTTTTTTAGGGGAATTTTTCCTATTCTGGGGAACATTTATTGATTTCTGAATTATTCATAGACTCGATATGAAATAGGTTACCTGTATTATCATGACATTATTAAACCTATGCATTAATAGGAACAAATATGTGTGCCTATGGTTGTTAATTACTATCTGATTAATTTATGATTATTTAGATTGTACCCATGTTCAGGCTCTCTAGATTTTATCACCGTTCAATTAGTCAATTGATGTCTTGCATATTAGATTGGACCTATACAATATATCAGACATATCCTGTGAGAGTAGGAATCAAAACCTGTGTAGTTCATTTATAATTTTTATGTTCATATGACATGATAACAATTTTTAGTTTTACATCATATAGTAATAAAATTATTATAGGGATCGAGAATTGTTGAGGAATTATACATATCCGTTTGTGATTGGAATAAGAGTAAACAATGATCATTTTAAGGATTCCTACATTTTAGAATATGTGAAGATAAATGCCTTGAGCAGGGCTTATACATATAATGCTTCCTTGGATTTCCTCATTCGGAGTACGAATCTTTTATTGAAGATGATATGTAATCATCATTACATCCCAATGAGGGTCCCACTCTGGGGGAATCCTCATCATGATATTTGTATAGTCATCGTTATCTCTAAGCCTACAAAAGTCATGATCAGTGTGAGAAACATAAGATATTGTAAGATTAGACACATCACATGAGGGAAAATTTGTTTGATTATTACATTTTAATTTTACCCATAGATATATATGCTAAGTAGTATCATAGAGAATATGGTATAGAGAATGGACCTTAGGAAGGTGTCCTGGATATTTTTTTTTGTAAAAAGGATAAATGTACTCATATATCTATTAATCCCTAACCCTACATATGGGTTATGGTCACTAAAGGTCATGTTCAAGGATTACACTTAAATGTATCCCTTATAGAATCCCACATCCCATACACTGATTTGATAGGAAGGATGAAATATATATCTGGAAATTTAGTCCAATGAGGTAATAATATTTGTGATATGGATGGATGTACACTAGTGTGGATTCCCATTGGAGCATGGGCCTTATGAATGCCTCATAGGTATCCTGTTTGGACATTAATCTGAGTCCTATTACTTAAACACATTCCTAATCGATTGATTTCATTATGTTACACAAGGGTATGGTTAAGGAATAAACATTATATGATGCTTATTCCAAATACCACTCCCCTTAAACTGATTTATGAAGAATGATGGTATAATAATGTAGAAATTATGTCCCATTAGTCCAGAACATTTGGGAAATGTAGGGAATTATAATAGTGTGGATTTCCTTTCGTTTTCAAGCCTTGAGAAACTATCCTACGTGTCCAATTTGGATAGTAATCACATTCTTCATAGATCAGTCTAAACATAACTCATTGATGGGTTGGGATTGGTGTTTACACTCGATTGTAATATTTTTTTGTGAGTATTCAAAAATTTATGTCCATATTCCCTAAGGGATTACCATTTTACATACTCATTCTTTATCCTGTAATTGATATATATAGATGATAACTATTAAAGATCAAACAAATGGTAATTTTTGTGAGCATAACATCAATAGGGTAAAATGAGTGTGCAATAGAAACCCATAATGAAACTCCCCATATAAAGAGGGTACAAAGACAAGGGTTATTAGAAAGAGGTCACGTTGTGTAATTCCAAGATTCCCTGTTGGACACGGTTATCATGTCCCAGGGTGTCTACCTGACATGTATAGGTTATTTTATTAGAAATTAATAATTTTATACATAACATGACATGAGTTTATACCAAAAATGTCTTGATTCCTAACCTGACATGTTCAAGGTGTTCCTATGGCATTGTAGAAACACCCAAGGGTGTCTTGTGGACATTTCCAAGATTCTTCACATGATCAAATATGAAATTTCCACCTCTTTCTTAATAATAATATAACTTTTCTAAGATGTTTAAACATGATCTAAGGGACTCATACAAGACAAATTTTAATGACCTGTGTAACTTTTCATGGATGTATTTGCGCAGTAAATTCATACATGTCAATGATATATACATTATAAAAAGAAATGTTCATGATGTATTCATGTGATTAAAGTGGACATGTATAAGGAATTTATTAGGATAAAATGAATTGTCTTGGATGTATTTTCAAGATCGACCTTACCTATCCATGATTTATTCACAAGATCAACCAGAATTTTCAATAGTTATTTTAATTATCAAACAGATTCCTCTAAGGATGAAAAATCATTAATATACTATAAAGGAGTCGTGACAACACATGATTGTAATGGATTCATGCTGATGCATCATGTGAACATGTACTAGATCTTATAAATAGACAGTTTTCATAGTTTTTTATCCAAAGGGTACATGCCTCATTTTGATAGGCACAAATTTTCAATAGAGGATGACATCATGGCTAAGGGAATAGGCCAAGACTGCACATCTAAGGTTATATATAATCATGTAGGTAATTTCCTTGGGGTTTTTAACTATATGGAAAGTGTGTTTTTTTTAAATAAACATGTGTGTCATGTATGGAAGTGGGATTGAACTACATGGCTGAATAGTTTTTTCACAAGACTAAGGGGACTATATTTTAACTATGGATGGTAAGGAAATGTATGCTTCAGTGTCATTGGTAATTTTCATAAAAAATACCACATGTGGGAATACCATGAATTTAACAACATTATAGGGTCATGTAATATCTATGGTACTATGTGAGGGTCTCCAAAAACATTCTCAAGGGATTCATGTTGGTGAGACATACATGGATGAGGATATGCATGATGGAGTCTTGAAACCACTTAGGATTCATGGGATCACATGAATACATAACATAAAATGGGGTTATACTAGTTCTATATCATCATATTAATTTGATAATATGATTTTATGATATTCAAATTATCATGTGACGTGCTATCGAGTGATTGGGAGACCTTAATGCAATGGCGTTATGAGGTCACATTATCATTCTTCATTCATCAAAATGTGATATTTCTAATGATAAGAGGAAATAATGGCTAGGGTTAATATTATCTTTTATATGAAGACGGTGAAGTCCATATTGATTGAATAATAATAATCTCTATATTGCTAGACCCTTTTTTTATCTCACATCATACTCTTGTAGTTTGCAAGAATGGATTCATGTGGTGTTATATTGATACCATATTCATGAAAGAAATTGATTATATGAAGGACAGCATGTATTCCAATAGATTTGGTAACATTCCACATATATTTCTATCGTGTCTCCTTTTTATTATTTTTATCATCAATGAAGGAATAGATGGTGGTTGAATATTGGTGGAGTCATGAAAAAACCATGTGTCATTCATTATGTTGAACCAGTTTTGTCAAAAGTTTGGGAGGTGAGTTTTGAGTTTGAAGATGATCATATTATGTGATCACATGAAGTGGATTCATATAATCAGCTCATTTCAGATATGTATGTATATTATTAAAAGAGTAATAATAACACTCTCTATGAATTTCCCCAATATATTTCATAGTTTATCAGGCTATTCATAATATGGTTCATCGTTTCATCCATTGCTCGATCCGGCTAAGGGTTCAGTACCGACATCACATGCATGCACACCCCCACCAAATGCACCCTACCATTTGCTTACCCACCTAGGTAACACATACACATTCCATGTTCTCCCTCAATTAGTTTTATGTTCTCCTACATCATAAGCCAACTAGTTTTATGACTAGATGGATCTCAAGGAGGGGCTAAGGCCAATCCTATATGTGCCATTGGTTGAGATGGATGACTGGTTAGCATGGTTGGACACATTCTTTTCTAGGGGAATCTATAAAAAAATATAAAACAATCAAGTTAAAATAGATATTAAAAGAGATAAAATATTATCCCTTATTAAATGAATCTAGATTCATTATTCTTAATGAAAAATAAATCATTATTTTTTATAGTCTTTACACTTCTTAAATCAGCAATGGAAATGTGTCTTATCACATTTCAATGAGTAAATAATTTACCTCATACATATGTTTATGAAATATTTTAGGAAAATAGTAATGGTAATAACATAAAAAACAAGTTATTATTTTTCTCAATAATACATAACAATGAAATATGTTATTTCATTGGACTTGTAGACCATTCATATAAAAATTAACATACACAATCAGCAATACAAAATATTTATTAATACCCCAAAAAAAATTTCATCAAGATATTACAATAAAATTTAATTTTCACTTTATATTAGATTTTATTTATATTATATTTAATTAATTATATATTTAAAAACATTTACATTTTGGGATGACATATAAATTATGATTAGCCACATCAAAAGAGGTCAATATGTGATCTTAGAATTTGATTATTTTTTTTCATTATAGTATTATTGGGAGTCCAGGAACATGGGGTATTATTTGAGTAGAGGTTGAAAAAAATAATTTTTTTACCAAATCATAAAAAAATTTCCTTTTCAAATACTGGTAGAGTATTAAGTGTGAATCCAATAAGGGAATTGGTTTTTTTCAATGAATCATAATTATTTTTAACTCAAATAGTGATAAATAGTAACATTTACTAAATGATTTTATTATCAAACATCATTACTTGACTAATGAAATTATATGATTTTTTTTGTGGAAATAGAAATGGTTGTGATAAAAAAAATAGCTGAAATAATTAATTGAAATATGACAACAAAATAAAAATAGGGGAAATGTAACACCCCGAGATATTATAATATATATTCTTTTTTAATTTCTTTCATATCTTCTATTGTACGCTACACCAAGATTATCTTGCACTATACGCAACACCGTATTAGGTTGCAGTATACTCAACACTATTCTTGGATCATGTTACACACAATTTCAAGTTTATTTGATAGTAGTTATTATGTACAACATTGAGTGTGTATATATACATATTCAATGTATAAATAAAATATGGTTTTATTTTGTTATACGTGACAACAAAGGAGTCTTTCACTACACACAACACTGACTTGGCTTGCATTACACACAATCACGACCTTCCTCGATAGCCTACATTGTACGCAATATCAGGTTTCACTAAATAATGATATATGGTTATAATATTTTTATTAACTAGTCGTTATTAATAATATTAACTATATTTTGAATTTAATAACATTATTATTCAACTTTAACATTTTCTAGAACATGGTATGAGAACAAAATAAATTTTTTGGGTAAAATAAGTATTTTTAAAAAAATTGTAGTTTTGCCACCTTTTGATGGCGCACCGATTTTAAAAATAATTTTTGACTATTTTATAGGTTCAAATTTACAAAATAAACTTCTTCTTATGTATCAAGATATAAAAATTTACATTGGATGATGTTTTGATATTTTTCTGACAACGTTCTTATTTTGATGAATAGTAAAAACACTACAAATTATACTTAAAAACAAATTTTTTTCATCAAGATAGTTTATCTGGTTAAATTATGATTGAAAATTGTTTTAAAGTTTAAATAGAATATATTTTTACCATTTAATATAATTTATGTAATTCCTATTGATTTTACATTGAATTAATAGGTTAAATCAATTCAATCTTTTATAATGTTTTGAACAAAAACATGTTTTTTACAATGGGATTAATTTTAAATTAATTAATGAATATTATGTGGTTTGAATTTGAAAAAATGGATTCCATATTTGGATTCAGTAAGTCCAAATTATGTTAATAGGCTACTTTTTTTTTGGCATTATGAATAGTAACTACAATAAATTTTATTTACCACAGTTAAAGGTAAATTAGGGTAAATATAATATTATAAAATTACCCTAAGACTTTCTTTAATATAATTAGATGACTGTATTTCGTCCTAAGGAATAATTGGGTCGAAATGGAACCCATTGGAACCCACTTGGAAGTGATTAGGACCTTTAATTTATTTTATTTTCATGAAAGTGAAATATGTCTCACTCAAAATTTAATAATTATATTATTTTTTATATAAGGTTATACAGAATATAATTACAATTATAAATACTCATTTGAAATCTAAAATGTTTTTATTTATCATGGTAATTAATTTGTTATTTTTAAGAAATATTTAATTCCCATAATATCTTATACATTAATTATGTAGAAATTATTTATTTAGTGAAAAATAAATAATATAGTTTTTATTAAAATAATAATACCTAACAAAAGGACCCAAAACATCACCAAAACTTATTGGTCGAGTTTATATATACCCTAAGAATCCATGGGTCAAATTTAGGACCATTTGATGCCTAATAAAACAGATTATGACATTTATATTATATTATTTTAAATTATGTCAAAGATGTCACCTTCATAATTTAATAAATATAACAATTTACATTTTGTGTTTTTAAGATGATAAATTAGAGTAAAAATATTATTATGAAAGTTATTATATTTATATTCATCTTTGGATTTTATTTGTAATTTTTAAGCAACTAATAATTATATAAAATGATTATACAAAAATGATGTAGTAGTTGTTTTATTAAGAGAAATATCAAATAAATGGTATTATAAATATTAAAATAAACATTATATGAACAAATTAATGTTCTCCAAAATTTTATTGATTAATATGACATGTTAGGAATCTGTTAAACATTTTGGTTCGAATATATCCTCTGTGAGGATTTTATTTAAATTCAAATAAATGTATAGTGTCAAAATTTACACTGTTGTTATTTTATAAAAATAACATATTATTATATTGTTTAGATATCACATAAATATTTGAAAATTATAAGTTCAAATTTATATGGTCTAAAATGTCATAATGTACCCAATTATGGATAATTCACAACACATAAGTAATTATTTATAATAATTCAAAATTTATAATTTTACTACCACAAATAACATTAAATTAAATAAATAAGGATAAATCAAATTGATAAGGTTTAAAATAATATCCCAACATGTCTAAATTTGATTGTTTGATGTTATTAAAAACCTATCATACCTCATTTCCAAATTTTAGTCACTTTGGATGTTTTTAGGTGGGATTTGAGTTTTTTATAAATTAATATTTTTGAGGATTCCAAAAGTGCCCCTCTCTTCCCTTATAAATGTGAACCTCCTACCTCTCCACATCACAACACTTTGAACATTCCATCATGGTCAAACCCTATCAATTTCTCTTCGCCACTTTCATAGAAACATTTTGGAGGTTCTTCTATTCTCAAAAGACCAACTCTAGTCCCTTAAGAGGAAGCTTAAAGGAGGTGCATCGAAGAAGAGATAATCTCTTCTACCGATTCTTTCATGTTTCATTCTACTTAAACATACTCTTCTTTAGTTGTTTTATTTTAATGTTATACAATAAGTATAAAAAATATACTTATATGATATTATAAATATGAAACAACCCCATTACACCTTCTATCCATCCTATGGAAAATGAAATCACCACAGTTCCGTATGAACGGAATACCGTCTCCACGCCGTGGTGTAATCCGTTTTTTAACCACCACCATACTTGGATTGGTATAATGGAGAAATGAATAACTATATATGGTTATTATAATATCATACTGATTTTGAGATATTATATCATCTACTCAAATTCTATTCAGTAATTATTGGAATGATATCATCGCTCGTGCGTACGTACGGACTACCGTCTCCATGAACATGGTGACAATCATTTTCCCTGATTAACCATTAATGTATGATTATAATGTATATATAATAAATAATCATGATATATATTACATAATAATGATACTTTATTTATGTACATATATGTTTTGTTTACTTAATTCCATTCAATTCCATAAGGAAATGAAAATAGTGTTCATGCGTTTGTACGGCCTACCGTCTCCATGAACGGTGTATTTCATTCCATTTATCGATCTATAATATATATTTATATGATAAATATATATTTTATATAAATCATGGTTCACATTCTGTAATTATGTAAATCAGGATATAAGTAATAATATCAAGAACAACAAGTCAAAACACGTATGATAAATGAAATAATTTTACCCAAAACGCTGCTTGAACATGGAATTTACAAAAGAACAGATAATATAAAGTCATATGTGAACCATATATGATATCATAATAGTAAATATGATTTTTTAATAAGTCAATGACCTTATTTAAATCAATATACAGGAGGTTTAGATACATACGATGCATATCAGACATAAGGTAAGGGATAACTTTTCCAATCTCGTTTTTACCCGAGATTGTTTATTTGTTTGTATTTACTGGGGTTATATTTATCATACATGTCTCTATTTTCTAAAAATCAGTTCATGTATGTTTAAATTAATTTTTACCCATTTTGACTTTTACTACATGGTATTTATGTAATCTTTCTTTTGTTTTCCATACAAGATACTTTTTGAATTTTCCGGGAAAAGTATGAGAAGGATGTTTTTTTACTTATACGACTTGAACGGATTTTTACAGTTTCATAAAGACATACTTTCATGAAGCTTCCTCCACTAGATTTCATGATTATTTTCAATAAAATCATTTTATAATAAAATTTCATTGCATTTTTTGAAAAGAAAATGATGAAGAAGAAAGGATATTTTCCTCAAGTATTCATTTCAAGTGTTTTGTCAAAACTATTTTCCATCTAAGATGACATTATTTCATTTGTGTATGTTTCAAGTATTGTGTCTCTATGATTTACATGGTTTCACTTTTCTTATGATGAAATGATATACATTTTTTTATGGATTATGTTATGATGGGATGATATTTATGAAACCCATTTTATTCTTTTTGTTATGATGAATGATTTATGTTTATTTTGTTGCACACGTAAGAATGATTTCATTATGAGATGGGTGGGACCTATATCTCCCTTTAATTAATTGGGTAAATATTTATATCTCATCAGATAATATGGATGCAATAGAAAGTTAATATGGTTCAGTGATATAGGACTGGAACGAGGAGTGAACTCGATTCAGTAAGGGTCTTTGTCCACTAAGATGGTCTTGGCAGCAAGGCCTTGGCTACTATGGAAATCATAACATGTGCTTAATGGATGCCACAATTACATGTTTTATTCCCATGATTGTTTATCATTATTAATGTTCTTTTATGATCTATGCCTTATGTACTGGAATATTTTATGTCATTGTTCATGATTTTGATGTTTAGATTTTATGCACACATTTTTACATTCAAATGTTTATGGATTGTTTTATGTTCTCTATGTTTACCCTTAATAATAATTTGAGCTCACCCTTTTTATGTTTTCATTTCCATAGGATTAAAAGAATGGTTTTAGGTAAGAAAAAAAAATGGGAAGATCTTTATAGGAGATGTTGATGATCTTTCATCATGATTAAAAGATTATATTCTGAGTATCCCAAGACACTAAACTATTACGGTCCTTGTGTGTATGTTTTTGTTATGTATTATGTATTCCGAAAAAGTAATGTAATGTCTATGTACCTAAATATTGGGTCATTATAGTTGGTATTAGAGGAAAGGTTTAGTTAACCTTTAAAAATAAGGATGTGAAATCTTTAGTGAGATCCCTAGAGTTATTTCTAAGGTATGTCTAAGGATGTCCCTATGGTTAAGTATGATTATAGGTTATAGTCCTAGGATTATGGTAATAATCATATAATTAAACATTAGATGTTAGATATTAAAAATACTCCCCCTTTATTATGTTGTTTTCCCATGCATGATTTTTGTCTCTCACACTATTCTTTTTGGGTTTTATATGATGGCTGGAACCCGAAGGAACCATGTTGATCAATGTAATACACAATGCATTGATTGTCCTTCTGAACAAACCAATGTTATGGGAGATGGAGTGAAAAAGCTTATTGCTATACTTACACAAGTTATGAATCATTCTGGACGTCCAAATGAGCATAGAAGGGAAAAATATTCTATTGAGTCCTTCATGAGGCAGCATCCACCTTCTTTCAGTGGGTCTTCTAATCCACTTTTTGCTGACCAATGGATCAGTACCATTGATAAGATAATTTCCATTATTCGCTATTTAGAACATGAAAAAGACATTCTAGATGTATTCCGCATAGAAGGTGAAGCAGACCGGTGGTGGACTCTATTTAAGAATACAAGTCCCCATGATAAAATTGAATCAATGGAATGGGATGAGTTCAAGAACTTATTTTTCAATATGTACTTCCCTCATATTCTTTGAACAAATATGCAAACAGATATCCTTGAGCTAAAATAAAAGGATGATGAATCTGTTGGTATATACGAAGTGATTTTTTCAAGTCTTTCAAGGTATGCATCTGGATTTATCATCCGACCTGAAAGTAAAGTTCATTGATTCTTTAGTGGCATAAAACCATGCCTTCAAAGGGAATTATCTATCAGATACTTTAGTATCTATGAAGAAGTTTTGTGTTGTGCTATCAAGGAAGAATTTGAAGATGGTGTTACATATCCATATCATGGTTTTGACAAAAAATTAAATATGGAGTTCAAGGAGAAATCTCAGAACAATGGTGAAAAGAAAATGAATGTTTCTTTATGCACAAAGTGTGGAATTAATCATGGTGGAGATTGTCTAAAAGTTACTAGAAAATGTTTTATGTGTGGAAAAGAAGGTCATCGAGTAGTTGAGTGTTGAAGTAATGAGAAAAAGATATCTAATGATGTGAATAGAGAAAAGACTATAGAGAACTCTCCACCAACACTTCAGTGATTCATGTGCAAGGAAATGGGGCATTATTCTAATCAATTCCCTAATCCAAGGGTTAATGATGATCGAAATGAGAAACCTCTTAAGGAAGAGGATAAAGGTAAGTCATATGAGATGACTATTTTTTATGTTTAGTATTACAATGATGTTGTGGAATGATAAAGTGTTTATGTACTAGGATTTCAAAATAGAATCATGGAATCACATTTATGGTATCATGGAATTTTGTAATATCTATGTATTGGTTTTCAATAATTTTATGGTACTATAACCATGAAATGTGATTGAAATATTTTTGGAAAGAAGATGATATGCGCATAATGAAGGGATAAAGCGAAAATGAAATGAGCTCTTGGCTGATATAAGGAAAAATTTATATCATGGTTTGAGTATGTAGAAATTTTTGGTTTTTGGTATGTCAAGAGTGTTAACGTTTGACAGCATTAATTTTTTCACTAGGGTTCTATGGTAATAATACATTATTAAGGTATTCACATGTTTCGAATGTGATCAACAAGATATATCTTATAATATATGGGGGAAAAATGATGGTATTCACATGCTAGTTATATGACCTCTTTGATAATCTTTTTTACTACAATATGAGATTGGAGAGAAGTATTTTAGATAATCCTAAAGATTGGAATGGATTATGATGAAAATAAGTTAGTATTGTTTAAGGCTAGATCTTTTTTCGATATTATTGATGGAAGGTTATAATAATGTAGTTTTAGAAAAAGGATAACCTACAGGATGGGTGACAACCCATCGCATCGGATAAGGATGTGGGAATCGAACCCACAGCCGAAGTGTGATAGGCCTTTATCACCTGCCACTAGCCTACATGAAGTCACTAGTTAGTATAAACTAGTTTTATTTTTTTAAGCAGGATGATAGATGAAGTATAAGACCATTTTGGAACCATATCTGGTTAATCTCACCATAGATTGACTTATGTATATAACTTTTTCTAACATATGTTTGAGACAGATGGAATGACCTATCATTCTATCACATTACCTGCTAAAACATCGCGAATGATAGATTCAACATCAATTATTTATGAGATGTAGTGGAAATTATTCGAGGCACATGGAACAATGATATTGTACCTAAATCAAGTAAGTATTTCTTTTAATTCAAAAATTCTTCAACATTTGTGAAATGATCTTGAAAACCAAAAATGTTGTCTTAGTGCTATCATATATGATGAATCAGATGGTACTATAGATCATCACATATTTATGGCTTTGTGATTGTTGGATTTTTCATAGCCCTGTTCTCTACCACTCTAAATCAGAACTTGACGGTTAGATTTCTCTTCCATATCCATATTTTCACCTATGTTCTCCAATTTGGGAACCCAAGTGATGAGTAATTTTGGGTATCTGTTTTGTTTCTAACGTTCATTTTTTAAAATTATGTTTTGGTATTCCTTTTTACGATGTGGTTTTCTATGAATGAAACTTTCATATAATAACTCATTTATAACACCGATGAATTTCGAGGGCGAAATTCATTTTAATGGGGGTAGAATGTAACACCCTGAGATTTTATAAGATATATTATTTTTAATTTCTCTCATATATTCTATTGTATTCCACACCAATATTATCTTGTGATATATGCAACACCGAATTAGATTGCATTATACACAACACTATTCTTGGATCGTGTTACACATAATTCCACGTTCGTTTGATAGTAGTTATTCTATACAACATTGAGTGTATATATATATATATATATTCAATGTATAAATGAAATATGGTTGGATTTATTTATATGCAACAACAAAGGAGTCTTTCACTATACGCAACCCTGACATGGCTTACATTACACGCAATCGTGACCTTCCTTGATAGTATATGTTGTACACAATACCCGGTTTCACTAAATAATGATATATGGTTATAATATTATTATGAGCTAGCCATTATGAATAATATTAACTACATTTTGAATTTTATAACATTATTATTCATTATAATCATTTTCTAGAAAATTCTACGAGAACAAAATAAATTTTTCCGGTAAAATAAGTATTTTTCAAAAAATGCAATTTTGCCGCCTTTTTATGGCGCACCGATTTTAAATATAATTTTTGACAAGTTTGTACGTTTAATTTTACAAAATAAACTTCTTCCTTTGAATCCGGATATAAAATTTTACATTGGATAATGTTTTTATATTTTTCTGAAAACGTACTTATTTTGATGAATAGTAAAAACACGCCCAATTTTACTTAAAACCCATTTTTTTCATCGAGATAATTTATATAGTTCAATTAAAATATTAAATTGTTTTAATGTATAAATAGAAAATATTTTTACCATTTAATATAATTTATGTCATTATCATAGATTTCACCTTAAATTCGTAGGTTAAATCAATTCAATCTTTTGTAATGATTTAAACAAAAACCTGTTTTTTTTTCGACAACAGGATTAATATTAAATTAATCACTGAAACTTCTGTGTTTTGAATTTGTAAAAATTTATTCCATATTTGGAATCATTTGGTCCAAATTATGTTAATAGGCTACTTTTTATTTTTGGGCATTATGAATAGTAATTATGGTAAATTTTCTTTACCACAGTTAAAGGTAAATTAGGGTAAAAATAATATTATAAAATTACCCTAAGACTTTCATTAATATAATTGGATGATTATATTGTGTCATAAGTCATATTTGGGGCGAAATATAACCCATTGGAACCAACTTGGATGTTATTAAGACATTTAATTTTTTTTATTTTAACTAAAGTGAAATATGTCTCACTCAAACTTTAATAATTACATTATTTTTTATATAAGGTTATACAGAATATAATTTAGATTATAAATACTCATTTGAAAGAAAAATGTTTTTTCTTTATCATGGTAATTTATTTGTAATTTTCAAAAAATATTTAATTACCTTAATAGATACATTAATGATGTAGAAATTATTTATTTAGTGAAAAAACAATAATATAGTTTTTATTAAAATAATAATACCTAACATAAGGACCAGAAACTTTTACAAACCTTATTGGTCGAGTATATATATACCCTAAGAATCCAATGGTCGATTTTTGGACCATATGTAGCATTATAAAACAGATTAGGAAATTTATATTTTTTTATTTTAAATGATGTCAAAGATGTCACCTTCATAATTTAATAAATATAACAATTTAAATTCTGTGTTTTTAAGATGATAAATTCGAGTAAAAATATTATTATGAAATTTATTATATTCATCTTAATCATTGGAGTTTGTTTTTAATTTTTATGCCACTAATATGTATATTAAATGATTATAGAAAAATAATATAGTAATATGTTTATTAATATAAATATCAAATAAATGGTTTTATAAATATTAAAATAAACATTATATGAACTAATTAATGTTCTCCACTAATTTTCTAGATGAATATGACACATTATAAATCTATTAATTTTTTTGTATATATCCTCTTTGGGGATTTTAGTTAAATTCAAAAAATTCAATAGTATTAAAATTAACACTATTGTTATTTTATAAAAAAATACATATTATTAAATTGTTTAAAAATCACATAAATATTTAAAAATTATAAGTTGAAATTTATATGGTCTAAGATGTCATAAAGTACCCAATTACGGATAATTCACAATACATAAGTAATTATTTATAACAAATTAAAATTTAGAATATTAATACCACAAATAAGATTAAATAAATTAAATAAGGATCAATCAAATTGATAAGGTTTAAAATAATTTTACAACATGTATAAATTTGATTGGTTGAAGATATTAATACCCTATGTTACCACATATCCCAATTTGAGTCACATTGGATGTTTTAAGGTGGGGTTTGAATTTATTATAAATTAATATTTTTGTGGTTTCCAAAATTGCCCCTATCTTCCCTTATAAAAGGGAACCTCCTCGCTCTCCTCTTCACAACAAATTGAACCTTCCATATCATACAACCACTGCCCATTTATATTCTCTTTTTTCCTAGAAAAATTATGGAGGTTCTGGTATTCTCAGAAGACCAAATCTAGTCCCTTGAAGGGAAGCTTAAAGGAGGTGTGTCGAAGAAGAGGTAATCTCTTCTACCGATTCATTCACGTTTCCTTCTTCTTAAACTTCATCTTCTTTAGTTGTTTCATTGTAAATTAATACAATAATTATCACTAATATAATGATATGATATTATAAATATGAAACAACCCCATTTCACATTCTATCCATCCTATGGAAAACGAAATCATGACGCGTGGTACGTACGGAATACCGTCTCCACGTCATGGTGTAATCAGTTTTTCACCACCACCATACATGGATGGGTATAATGGTGTAAATAATAAATATATATGGTTATTATAACATCATAATGATTCTGAGAAATTATATCATACACTCTAATTCTATTCCATAGTTATGGGAATGATATCATCGCTCGTGCGTACGTACGGACTTCCGTCTCCATGAATGCGATGAGAATCATTTTCCCTGATTAACCATTCAAGTATGATTATAATGTATATATAATAAATAATCATTAAATATATTAAATAATATTGATACAGGATTTATTTACATATATGTTTCATTTACTTATTTCCATTCAATTTAATAAGGAAACGAAAACAGCGTTCATGCGTACGTACGACCTACCATCCCCATGAACGGTGTATTTCAATCCATTTATCGATGTATCATATATATTTATATGATCAATATATATTTCATATAAATAATATTTTAAATAATGGAATTATGTAAATCAGTTTATAAGTAACAATATCCAGAACAACAAGTCGAAACACGTACGATAAATGAAATGATTTTACTCAAAACGCTACTTTAACATGAAATTTACAAAAGAACGGGTAATATAAAGTCAACAGTGAACCAAATATGATATCATAACAATGAATATGATTTTATAATAATTAATTGACCTTATTTAAATCATTATACCAGAGGTTCAGATAAATATAAATCATATCAGAAATAAGGTAAGGGATAATATATCCAATCTCATTTTTATCTGAGATTGTTTCTTCATTAGTATTTACTGGGGTTATATTTATCATCCATGTCCCTGTTTTCGAAAAATAGTTTCCTGTATGTTTAAATTCTTTTTTACCCATTTTTGACTTTTTCTATATGGTATGTAAGGAATCTTTCTTTTGTTTACCGTACAAGTTACTTTTTGACTTTTTCAGAAAGAGTATGAGAAGATTTTTTTTAACTTATATGGAATGATTGGATTTTTATAGTTTCATAAAGACTTATTTTCAAGAAGATTAATCCCCAATATTTCATTTTTATTTTCGATAAAATCCTTCTCCCTTAAAATTTCATTGCATTTTCTGAAATGAAAATGATTTTGAAGAAGAAAGGATATTTTTCTCAAGAATTAATTTCAATTGTTTTTTCATAAATATTTTCCATCTCAGATAACATTATTTTATATGTGTATGTTTCAAGTATAATGTCTCTATGATTTACATGATTTCACTTTTCTTATTATGAAATTATATCCATTTTTTTAATGGATTATGTTATAATGGGATGATATTTATGAAACCCATTTTATTCTTTGGGTTATGATGAATGATTTATGTTTATTTTATGGAACACATAAGAATGATTTCATTATGAGATGGTTGGGACCTATATTTCCCTCCAATGCATTGGGAAAAGTTTTAAATATCATGATATGGACATGGATGGAATGGAAAGTTAATACAGTTTAGTGATACAGGACTCGAATGAGCAGTGAACTCGATTCAGTAAGGGACAATGTCCACTAAGATGGTCTTGGCAGCGATGCCTTGGATACTTTGGAAATCATAACATGTTCTTAATGGATGCCACAATTACATGTTTTTTTTCCATTCTAGTTTATCATGATTATGTTTTCTTTATGATCTATGCCTTATGTACTGCAATGTTTTATGTCATTACTCAAGATTTTGATGTTTAGATTTTATGCAAATTGTCACGACCCATCCTCAGGGCCCGTGCCATGACTACCCGAAACCCGCCTTCCATAGGCTAGGGGCTGGCGACTAGCACCCCAGGCATAAATCCCGATAACAGGGAAGGCATTGCCTTTATAAAAGTAAACAAACACCACAGAGCAAGAAAGCAGTAGAAATATACACTAAGTAGAAACAGAGTACAACAGTAAGTGCAGAAAGTATGTGGGCCAGTATACAAACCCAAACTGAAAGAAAAGTATAGTTGGAAAGGGAAAAACATCAACTGAAAAGTAAAGCCGCAACGATGAGCTGTTCACTGGAAATCCCACATGAAGGGTGAGTACAGATAGCCTCCTCTGCTCCTTGGGTCCAGCTGACCGCTCCGAGTACGTCCCGTCCAGTGGTCCACCTCTAGGTATCGTCCTGCTCCACAAGCCACAACCACGATCAGCGCTATCTATCATCTGCAACCAACACAACGTAGTGCGGGGATAGGCCGTGCAGGGGTGAGTATAAGCTACTCAGTAGGGACCCCGAGAGGCCCGGAGGTCTCCCTAAATCCACAAAGGATGACCCACAAAAGAAAGATACAATCATGAAGTAACATCCGACACTGCTTAGGTATATGCCAATACATATACCTAAGTCATCAAATCTCATTCAGCTCCAACATCTGATCACAAGTACAACCCAGTCCACACAGGAAAGAAAAACGAAAATCCACACAAGATAGCACATCACAATCCACATAGGAAAGTAAAACAGTATTTAGCTCACACATGTATACTTCTTCGTATGATGATAGAGATGATCAGATATATCCACTGATTCATCTAAGTCGTCGGACCCACAATGGATTGATAGGTACTAACCCCCGCAATGACCCATGAAGGGTCTGACCCACACAGGATCGATAGGTAACTAACCCCCACAATGACCCACACAGGATCGAACCCACACTGGATCTGTAGGTGCTGGCTCACACAAAACCGCTGAGGGCTGACCCACACAGGATCGAACCCACGCAGGATCGGTAGCACTGATTTACACAGGATCGCTGAGTGATGTAGTCTTCGCCGTCGAATCCATTGAGGATTTCTATACAGTCGTCGTAGTAGTAGCAGTCGCAAACACAACTAGCTCTAGGGTTCCCGCACACAGAAAGCTCATTCGAGAGGGTCCGCTCCACGATCCATGAGGCTGATACATCAACTGACACATTGTCCAGAGTTGATGTATCCAAAAGTTTTGTATCGTCAACAGGAACTCAATGTCACAGACGGCACATCAATCAGATGCCTGGTCTGAGAGTTATTGGCTTTTTCGTCCCAGGGGCCCGGTTGGTTTTTAAGGCAAAACCAACTCGACCGTACTACAGCTGTGTCCAAACCTCAGGCAGAGTAAGCCAAAATATTCGTCTCACTAAGAGGAATCCAACAAAGTTAAGGGCACATCAATCGGACATCCGGAGCTTGAGATATGAGTGTTTCCGCTCCGAGGGCCCAGTTGGTTTCGTGTACGAACCAACCTAGCCAAACACAAAGTATTCTGAAACCTTGAGTGAAATATACTGAAACGACCATCTCGATCCAAGGATCGCATCGCAACTGAAGGTGCATCGATCGGAGGCCCGTAGAACATGTTATGGGAGTCCGACCAGAAAATATTCGGTTTTAAGGGGTTCGGGCCCAGTCCGACCCGGCCTGATACCCCTAGGGTCGGCCCGAACTGGGTCGACCCGAACCAGGTCCAGGTCCGGCCCACTTGGGCATAGCCTGGCCCGGCCTGGGCACAGTGCGCCCAGGGCGCTGGCCAGGCGCTCGGACAACCGGTCGAGCCGTTTGGCAGGGGGGCTGCCCCCTGGTGTAACCGGGGCCCCATTTAAATATGGGCCGTTTTGTTCTGGATAGCCAGGGGTTTGAACCCCTGGCTGCACACCTGCCTGGCTGGACCGCCCCGGTCGGCCGGTTTCTGCCTCCATGGGACCTTCGACGGCCGGTCCCCTCCCTGCTCTGACACCGGCGGCCCGAAACTGGACGCAGGTCACTATACTCTGCCGCGGCTCGAAACCGGCTGCAGTTTTGGTTCGTCCGGCATGGTGCGATGGCGACACGCCCCTCCGCCGCGGCACCGCTCCGTCCGCGGTGTATTTGGTTTTCTTGGACGCGGTGCAATGGCATCGCATCCTTGTTCAACTTCACAGCACAGCGCGACGGCGCCACGCATTACTTGTCGTATGATCCCGCGTAGTGCGCCGGCACCACGCTATTCCGTTCCAACCAAAATAGAACCAACAATCAAATTAGAGGAGGGTCAGTCGTGTTTGTGCGGCATGGTCCCCTCCCGTTAATTGATAGCAACTAGTCGTAAATTCCCGAAGGATGAAAAATTAGAATTCATGACTGAAAATAAATAAATAACCCCTACCTTGAGCGTAGCTAGAACGGGGGTTTCCGCGGAAAATGACGTCGCGAGGTGATGCTCCGTATGTTGACGGAGAACGCCAGAGGAGGAAGTGGCGTCTCCTTTTCATTTACACGAGAAGAAGATTGAAAGAGTGTGCATCGTCGATCATCGGAAACACACCGGCTGCGATGAAGAGAAGAGACGGAACATCGATCTCTTCTTACGGTGACTGTGTTCTTCGTCAAAGTCTTGGTGTTCTTCGTCGAAGTCTTGGTGTTCTTCGTGATGAAGATGAAGAGCTCTCTCCTCAATTGTCCACACACAACATCCAACCAAAATAGAATAAGGCACACCCTTATTTTATTAACTTAATCCACATTTCAAAAATTCAAAACATAAATTAAATAATTGAATTGAGTGTTGGCATACTTAATGAGAGGATAGCAAAAGTCGCCCAATTACGCGGAAGTTAAAAAGTTCTAAGAGTTACACAACATAAGTGGGGGGTTAAGAGGATTAAGGGAGTTAAGGGATTTGAAAAGGTGGGGGCTCATGTGGGCCCCTCCTCACCTTTAATCCACTCAAGAAAAACTAACAAATAGTGGGTCCCACCCTAACTCCTACACTTAGGTTCTAACTCATGGAAAGGGAAATAAAATTATTAACGAAAATTTTATTTCACTTACACTTAATCCACAAATTTAAAAAATTCATAACGAGCAAACAGAACTTTAGAAAAGGCGTTCCTAAACAATTATCGGCGCTGCGGTTCCATCGGTGGCCTTAGAATTCGATTCCGAGCACCAGTTCAAAAGATATGAATTCCTGCTCGTTCGTTCACTGAACATACCCGAGCTAAACTTCGGATAGAAATTCCGGGCACACCGGGCCTCAGAATCAAGTACCATCAGAAACTGCATTCTTGTAAAATCCCAAAGACAATTAAGAAAAAAATTTCCGTGAATTTTACAGGTCTTTACATTACTTCCACATCAGGGCTTTACGTCCCCATAAAGATACATCATAAGCTAGAGAAACAAATGAGGGTACTAAGAACGCATCTAATCCTCCTTCTCCCAAGTGCTCTCTTGGAGATTCCCGTGCTGCCATCTGATGCGCACTAGAGGAATCGACCGTCCATGCAGGACCCGCTCCTATCAATCCTAAATCTCCACTAGGACATCTATAAAATTCGTCCCATTATCAACGTCTAGATCCCCATGGTCAAAGATATGTGTCGGGTCATGCACGTATCTCCTCAGCTAAGATACGTGGAAGACGTCGTGCACCCAGTGAAACTGAGGTGGTAGAGCCAGGCGATAAGCCACCTCGCCAATCCTGCTGAGGACCTAGAACGGTCCAATGAAGCGTGGAGACAACTTTCCGCCTCGTCCAAATCTCTGTAATCCACGTCGATGTGAGACACGCAAAAATATGTGGTCACCATCCTCGAACTCTAGTGGCCTCCGCCTCCTGTCAGCATAAAACTTCTGCCAGCTCTGAGCTGTCCTCATCCGCTCCTGGATGACCTGGACCTTCTCTGTCGTGGCCTAAACCATCTCCGGTCCCACAAGTGCTGACTCCCTAAGGTCTGTCCATCACAAAGGAGATCATCAAGGTTGGCCGTACAATGCCTCGTATGGTGCCGTCCCGATGGTGGAGTGGTAGCTGTTGTTGTACGCAAACTCCACCAAGGGTAGGTGGTCCTCACAGCTGTGACCCAAGTTGAGGACGCATGCGTGGAGCATGTCCTCGAGAGTCTGAATGGTCCTCTCCGTTTGACCATCTGTCTGAGGGTGAAAGGCTATGCTCAGACTTAGCTGCGTCCCGAACGCCTCTTGAAACCCCTTCCAAAGCCGGGAATTAATGTGAGCATCTCGATCGGAGACGATAGATGATGGCACACCATGAAGCCTCACAATCTCCTGAACATAAAGACATCCCAAGCTCTCCACTGAGCCCTGCTCTATGATGGGTAAGAAGTGTGCCGACTTGGTGAGTCGGTCAAAAATTACCCAAATGGAGTCGCGACCTCTGGAAGTGCGTGGATGTCCAGCCACGAAGTCCATAGATATCCCATCCGACTTCCACTCCGGGACCTCCTAGGGCTATACCAAGCCTGCTGGTACCTGATGCTCTGCCTTCACCTGCTGGCAGGTGAGGCATCATGAACCGATCTCTGACACAACCTTCTTCATGCCTGGCCACCAGTGCTGTCGTCTGAGATCCTAGTACATCTTCGCCACTCCAGGATGTACCGCTAAGGTAGAAGTGTGAAACTGTCTCAGCACTTCCTCCCGTAAAGCAACTGGTACCAAGGTTCATCTTATGAAAAGGATGTCGTGCTCTGCTCCAAAGGAGAAGCCATCAGGTGCCTGTCCTGAGGATATATGTGCACGCCGCGTGTCACAGTCAGTGTCCCCACGCTGTGCCTCTCTGCCCCACTGTAGTAGTGGAGGGGTGACTGTGAGAGACTGAAGGATGGATGATCCATATCTATCCACGAAGGATATCTGAAAATCGGTTAGCTGCTCTGTCTCCACCTCAAGTAACTGAATGCCCTTCCTCCTACTGAGGGCATCAGCTACCACATTCCCCTTCTCAAGAGTATAGACTATCTCAAAGTCATAGTCCTGGAGGAACTCGAGCCATCGCCTCTGTCTCAGGTTCAGGTCCTTCTGAGAGAAGATGTACCTGAGACTCTGATGGTCCGAAAAGACTGTAAAGCGCTCGCCCATCAGATAGTGTTGCCATGTCATCAGAGCGAAGACCACTACTGCTAACACCAGGTCATGGGTATCGTAGTTCTTCTCATATGGCCTCAACTGCCGTGATCTAAAGGAGATCACCACCCGCTCCTGCATCAGGACACATCCGAGTCTGGTCCCTGATGTATCACAGTAGACTACGTACCCTACTCCCTCCTCTGGAAACCTCAAGATAGGTTCACTGGTCAATCTCTGTCTCAACTTTTGGAAGCACTGCTAACAACTTTATGACCACACAAAGGGTTTCCCCTTCTTCTTCAAAGCTGAGAGTGGTGCCGCAACTCTGGAGAGGTCTGGCACAAATCTATGGTGGTATCCAACTAGTCCCAAGAAACTCTGCACCTCTGTCATGCTCCTGGGTGGCTCCCAAGCTAGCACTACCTCGATCTTCGCAGGATCCACTGCAACTCCCGCCTCAGAGATGACGTGTCCCATGAAGTGGACCTCGCGTATGCAGAACTGACACTTCGAGAGATTACCATAAAACTGGTGCTCTCGGAGTGTGTTTCGTACAACTCGCAAGTGGTAGGCGTGCTCCTCCTCAGTCGTCGAGTAAATCAAAATGTCATCGATGAAGACCATGACAAATTGATCGAGGTATGGCTGAAAGATCCTATTCGTGAGGGCCATGAACACTGCTGGAGCATTGGTCATGCCGAAGAGCATAACCAAGAACTCAAAGTGGATATACCGACACCTGAAGGACGTCTTCTGCACGTCCTCATCTCGAACTCAGAGCTGATGATAGGCTGACCTGAGTTCTATATTCGAGAACCACTGTGCTCCCGTGAGCTGAATCAAAGAGGTCATCAATCCTCATTAGCAGATACTTGTTCCTCACCGTCACCTTGTTCAGGCGATGATAGTCGACACAAAGTCACAAGCTCCCGTCCTCCTTCTTGGCGAACAAAATCGGGGAAGCCCAGGGTGAAACACTGGGTCGGATGAATCCCCTGCCCTGTAAGTCCTCCAACTATACTCGTAGCTCTCGAAGCTCAAAAGGGGCCATCTGATATGATGGAGTCGATATTGGGGTTGTCACGGGGTACATGTCAATATAAAAGTCTACCTCTCTGCAAGGAGGTAGTCCTGGAACGTCGTCGGGGAAAAACTCCGCATTATGATCCACCACTACAGGAAAACCAGGACTCCGCACGTCAACTGCTACTAGGATGAGGCTATAAAACTGATGAGTGATTGGATGTCCTCTCCTCTGCAAGAGTCCTTCCTATGCTGCAAAGGCTCCCTTCTCACCGGTGATGGTGAGCCTGCTCCCGTCGGTGTGTACGCATCGCACCTTGCGCCTAATACAATCAATCTGTGCATGGAATGTAGACAACAAATCCATGGCCAAGATGACGTCGTAAGGTCTCGGCACCGCTACAAGAAGATCCCAACGAAATCTCTCATCTCCTAGAGTAAGCTCACACTGTCGGCACCATGGCGAAATCGTCGAGTCTGCTTCCGTAAGAGTCTCTAGCCATAAGGATCGAGCCAACGGCTCTGTCGGAATATCCGAGCTTCAAACAGGGGAAGCGGCTATAAAAGAATGACTTGATCCTGTGTCTATAAGTACTGCAACAAGGGTGGAATAGACACAGATAGTAACTTGAATCATCTCGGGCACGCCGTGGTCGTAGGCCTCCGCTGCCTGGAGTTGTGCCTGTCTCTGCCCTCCAGCTCCCTGTGGTCGGGGTGGACCTCCTGGTGGTGGTGGTGGTAAAGCCTCAAAGCGTCACCCACCACCTGCTGCTCGGCCAGCTCCTCTGCCTCATCCGCCTGCTCCCTGTGGACCGCCATGGTCTACCCTATGCCACTGCCTTGGTGGTCCCTCAACCGTCTGATGCTCCTCGGCTCGGAGGGTCGGGCAGTCACGAGCCATGTTGCCCTGCCCGCCGCATGAGTAACACTGCCTGCCTCTCGAAAGACTGGCTTCGTGCTGTGTTCCCCGCACTGCTGAGCTAGTGTCCTGAGGTCGTCTGCCTGAGGGTCTGGTCTACCTGGACCGATGAGTCATCTGTCGACTGCCTGCTGCAAAAGACTCTGCTACGTGTCACCCTGAGGTGGGTCTCGGTGCGGGTGTAGACTCAGCAAGAAATCTCTTGATCAAAAGGGCTCACTCCAGTACTCATGTCTGAGTCAGAATGTTGAGGGAGATAAGTGATGCCCTGATCTCATGTCTCAATCCATGCTCAAAGGTCCAGTCCAGGAAGAATGGGTCTCGTACCATGTCTGTAGAGTAGTGAGAGAGATCAGTAAATATCACCGAGTACTGGGCGACCGTCTGGCTGCCTGCCACAGCTGAAAAATCTCCTGGATTCGCACCACATGAAGGTTGGCTGGGACGATCTCCGAGCGAAAGAGACTCTCAACGTCTATCCAAAGAAGAGATGCCTCATCATGCACATGGTGCGTGAAGCTCCACCATCGGCCTGCTGCTGCGTGCATTAGGCTCGCTGTGAGGATCACCATGAGGTCTGCTGGTGTCCTCACTAACTGGAAAACTCGTACCACTACCTCCAGCCATTCCTCGGCTGCCTGGGGGTCCATCTCCCCATAGAACCTGGGTGGTCGCTGGCGCTGGAACTCATGAAGTGCACTAAGGTGACGTACATCGTTAGCGGCTGGGGCTGGAAGCATCAGTGGCTTGGCGATTAGAGCTACCACAGGTGCCACTGATGACAAAGGGCCCTACACCGAGGCCTTGTCGCTCCGTGGGATATCTTCACGCTCAACTCTCAGAACCCTAGATGGATGCCATCGTGGGGCCATCTTGAAAAGGAAACATGTGCGCCACGGTCAGAACAGTATACCTGGTGAGCTGATACAAAGTAATCACAAAGAAAACTTGAAACACACATGTCATCATTATTTTCGTTCATTAGGTCGGAAATCAGAAGTCAGGGTCCTGGTGTACGGATAAGTCGGTCGCCGCAAAATCACTGGACTCCCTAGACTGATAACCACACCCAATACAATAAACACTATTGCTTCACATAGAAAAAGATCAGAGTACAAAGTTCTGCTGTAGAACCGAACTCCTCTGATACCAATTTGTCACGACCCGTCCTCGGGGCCCGTGCCGTGAGTACCCCAAGCCCGCCTTCCATAGGCCAAGGGCTGGCTACTAACACCAAAGGCGTAAATCCCGATAACAGGGAAGGCATTGCCTTTATAAATGTAAACAAACACCACAGAAAAAGCAAGAAGTATAAATATACACTAAGTAAATACAGAGTACAACAGTAAGTGCAGAAAGTATGTGGGCCAGTATACAAACCCAAACTGAATGTAAAGTACAACTGGAAAGGGAAAAACAGCAACGGAAATGTAAAGCCGCAACACCGAGATGTCCACTGGAAATCCCACCTAATGGGTGAGTACAAATATCCTCCTCTGCTCCTCGGGTCTAGTCGGCCGCTTCGAGTACGTCATGTCCTGTGGTCCACCTCCTGGTACCGTCCTGCTCTGCAAGCCTCAACCACGATCAGCGTTGTCCGTCATCTGCAACCTACACAACGTAGTGTGGGCATAACCCGTGAAGGGGTGAGTATAAGCTACTCAGTAGGGACCCCGAGACCCCCGAAGGTCTCCCTAAATACAAAAAGGATAACCCTCAAAGAAAATATACAATCACGAAGTAACATCCAACACTGCTTAGGTATATTCCCATACATATACCTAAGTCATGAATTGTCATTCGACTCCAACATCCGATCCCAAGTACAACCCAGTCCACACAAGAAAGCGAAACGAAAATCCACCCAGGATAGCACAACACAATCCACATAGGAATGTAAAATAGGATTCAGCTCACACAGGTATACTTCTTCGTATAACGATAGAGATGATCAGATATATCAACTGATTCATCTATGTCGTCAGAACCACAAAGGATTGATAGGTACTAACACCCGTAATGACCCAGGAAAGGTCTGACCCCCACATGATCGATAGGTAACTAACCCTCGCAATGACCCACACAGGATCAGACCCACACAGGATTTGTAGGCACTGGCTCACACAGAACCGCTGAGCGCTGACCCACACAGGATCAGACCCACACAGGATCGGTAGCACTGATCCATATAGGATCCCTGAGTGCTGTATTAGTCGCCGTCGAATCCACTAAGAATTTCTTTAAAGTTGTAGTAGTAGTAGCAGTCGCAAACACAGCCAACTCTAGGGTTCCCGCACACAGCAAGCACGTTCGGGAGGGTCTTCTCCACAAGCTGAGAGGCTGATACATCAACTGACACATAGTCCATTTTTGATTTATCCAAAAGTTACGTATCATCAATAAGAACTCAACGTCACAGACAACGCGTCAATCGGACGCCCGGTCTGAGAGTTATTGGCTTTTTCGTCCCAGGGGCCCTGTTGGTTTTTAAGGAAAAACCAACCCGACCATACTCCACCTGCATTCAATTCTCGGGCAAAGTAAGCCAAAAGATCCTTCTGACTAAGAGGAATCCAACAATGTTGACGGCTCGTCAATCTGACGTCTGGATCTTAAGATATGAGTGTATCCGCTCCGAGGGCCGGTTGGTTTCCTGTACGAACCAACCCGGCTGAACCCAAAGTATTCTAAAACCTTGAGTGTGATATACCAAAACGACTTCCTCGATCCAAGGATCGCATCACAACTAACTGTGCATCGATCGGAGGCTCGTAGCATATGTTATGGGCGTCCGACCCGAAATGATTTGGTATTAAGGGGTTCGGGCCCGGTCCGACGCGGTCCGATACCCCAAGGGTCGGCCCGAACCGGGTCAGCCCGAACGGGTTCCGAGTCCGGCCCACATCGGTGTGTCCAGGCGGCCGGCCCGGCCTGGGCACAGTGCGCCCAGGGTGCTGGCCAGGCGCTCGGCCAACCGGCCGAGCCGTTTGGCAGGGGGGGGGGGGGGGGGGGGGCTGCCCCCCTGGTGTAACCGCGGCCCCCATTAAATGGGGGTCGTTTTGTGCTGGCCTACTGGGGGTATAAACCCCCGACTACACACCTGTCTAGTCGGCCTACCCTGGCCGGCCGGTTTCTGCCTCCATGGGACCGGCGACTGCCGGTCCCCTCCCTTCTCCGACACCGGCAGCCCGGAACCGGCCGCCGGTCACTCTGCTCCACCGCGGCCCGGAACCGGCCGTAGTTTTTGTTCTTCTGGAATGACACAATGGCGCCACGCCCCTCCGCCGTGGCCTCACTCCGGCCGCGTTGTATTTGGTTTTCTTCTACGCAGAGAAAAGGCGGCACGTCCTTGTTCATCATCACGGCGCAGCGCGACGACACCGCCCATTAATTTCCGTACGATCCCGCGTGGTGCGACAACACCACGCCATTCCATTCCAACCAAAATAGAAGACAACAATAAAATTGGAGGAGGGCGGTCCGGCCCCCTCTCTTTAATTGATAGCAACTGGTCGTAAATTCACGAAGGACGACAAAGTAGAATTCACAAACGAAAATATATAAATATCCCCTACCTTGAGCGTAGCTAGAACGAGGGTTCGCCGCGGAAAATGATATCGCGAGGTGAAGCTCCGTATGTTGACGGAGAACGCCCGAGGATGAAGTGGTGTATCCTTTTCGTTGACACGGGATGAAGATCGAAAGAGGGTGCGTCGTTAATCTTCGGAAACACACCGGCTGCGAAGAGGAGAAGAGACAACACGTCGATCTCTTCTTATGGGGACAATGTTCTTCGTCGAAGTCTTGGTGTTCTTCGTCGAAGTCTTGGTGTTCATCATGATGAAGATGAAGAGCTCTGTCCTCAATTGTCCACACACAACATCCAACCAAAATAAAATAAGGCTCACCCTTATTTTATTAACTTAAGCCACAATTCAAAAATTCTAAACTTAAATTAAATAATTGAATTGAGTGTTGGCATACTTAATTAAAGGAGAGGTAAAGCCACCCAATTAATGGGAAGTTAAAAAGTTATAAGAGTTACTCAACATAAGTGGGGGTTAAGAGTAGTTAGGGAGTTAAGGGATTTGAAAAGGTGGGGGCTAGTATGGACCCCACCTCACCATTAATCCACTCAAGAAAAACTAACAAACAGTGGGTCCCACCCTAACTCCTACACTTAGGTTCTAACTCATGGAAAGGGAAAAAAAATTCTTAACAAAAATTTTATTTCACTTAAACTTAATCCACAAAATTAAAAAATTCATAACGAGCAATCACAACTCTAGAAAAGACGTTCATAAGCAACTAACGGGGCTGCGGTTCCATCGGTGCCCTCAGAATTCGAATCCAAGCACTGGTTCAAAAGCTAGGAATTCTCACTCATTCGTTCACTGAACGTACCTGAGCTAAACTTCGGATAGAAATTACGGGCTCACTGGGCCTCAGAATTAAGTGCCACCAGAAACTGCGTCCTTGTAAAATCTCAAAGAAAACTAAGAAAAAAATTTCCTTGAATTTTACGGGTCTTTACACTCATCTTTTTACATTCAAATGATTATGGATTGTTTTATGTTCTCTATGTTTACCCTTACTGAGAATTTGAGCTCACCCTTTTTATGTTTTCATTTCCCAGGATATAAAGAAAGGTTTTAGGTATGAAAACAAAAGGGGAAGATCTTTATGGGAGTTATTAAAGATCCTTCACTGTGATTAGAAGATTATATTCCGTGTTTCCAAAGACACTAAACTATTACGGTTATTGTGTGTCTGTTTTTTTATGTATTAAGTATTATGAAAAATTAATGTAATTTTTATGCACGTTAAGATTGGGTCAATATAGGAAATAAATTATATAAATCCAAACAATATGAAAAAATAGAGAACTAGTTTGGGTCGGTGAGGGAAAAAGATCACATATACCCTCATTGTTAAAAAATTTATTATGGAAAGATTATATTGGGTTCATCATAAAATTATATGTGGATGCATTAGAAATCAAAATGATGGATTAATTTATTATGGATTGAAAATTTGAATGGTGAAGTTTGAATTACATAGGGAATGTAGTGGAAATCATTAAGCAGAAAAAAAAAACATGAGAGGTTAAGGTAGTGATGTATAAATGATGTTTAGTGAAAGAGGAGGGAAAATTGTGTTTATCATGTCATGGAATAGGGAGGGTTTATTATGGAAAATTCTAATATTACATAAGCAAATTATAGAGTATGATCTTATGGAGGATATTTCCAATGAACACGTACCACTAGATAACATAAAATGAACAAATAAATTTTATTTAGCAGTGGTTTTAATTAAAAAAATATCATAATAAATGATTTATTTTCACACTTCAAATTATATAATAAAATGTTTTTAATAAACATGTTGTACTATAGTTTTAATGGTCCCAATACAGCCATTACATGGGATAAATTTTCATGTTTTGAATCATGGAATAATATCGAGTTAGTGTGAAATTATATTATTATAAATGCTGATTCATGAGGACATTAGGATATTATATATCTAGAAATATTTTATAATGTTTTTCGTTGTGATTAGTTTGAAATTAAATATTCATTATTCATTGTCTATGATTTTTATGGATTATTATGTTTTATAATTCCCAATTCATGTATGTTATGTGTGAAAATTTTATTTCTAGTAATGATGAATCATATAAAATGGTATGATATGCGATACTTTCCATTATGGTTAGTTTTCAAGATACTCTTGTAATATTCGTTCATCTTACTTATAAAATATTAAAATGAAATTTAAAATTATTTTTTGAAGTATTAATGGGAGGGTTTTCAAGGATAATTTGATATATCGTGTAAAATTTCACTAATGGGATTTTATATAAAATAATGAAATTGTTTTTAATTTTTCAGTCCTCAATTTAAATACACAAATATTTTGAATTCTATAATTTTAATATTCATCAATATTTCTATAGTTGAATAATGTGTTTAATTATGATAAATAACATCAGTCATATAATTTTTTTAACATATTTTTTTATTGTGTATTATGGAATGTTCCAATATAAAATATTTTGGATCATAATATATAATTCATTTTTGTTAGAAAAAGATTTTATTGGAATGTTACATTTTTTTCTCATATAATGTTCATGAACCTGGTTTAATTCCCTGAATTTTTTATATTAGAAGGTGCCCATGTCCACCATAGTGCAGGATTAGTTTCCAATAATAATGGTTATTAAATGAAATGGATTAAATGTTTATATGGTTTCAATGACATAAAATATTATGTTGTTATGATAATGATTGAGATAATACAGAACTTTTTAAATTTAAATTATTTGAATTTTTTAACATGGTTTTTGAGTCCATGTGAATTCATAGGGGTGAAATTGAATAATAGTGAGCTTGATGTCATTTATAAAAAAATAATTGTTTTTAAAAGAACAATGTTTTTGTAAAATAACCATATTTTAATGAAACAATTCTCTCCTGAAAATAAATAATGTCTTTACAAATAAATATCTATTTTTTACACTTGATCATAAAATATCTATATTTAAATTATCCAATCTTTATCATGGTTAAAATGTTGGATTTGTGATGGTATCACAGTTGGTTAAAATAACTAGGGGTAATTGTTTTTATTATTAAACGGGTTTTTCCTTAAAAATTTCTTCAGTATTATATACAAAAAACCCCATTGATCACAATGATATACTAATGTAATCAGATTAATGTTAATCTACTAGTGAAAAAATAATCTCTTCACAAAAAGTTCATTCCATAATATTATTCATTTTAAATATATTATAATTTATAATGTGATTTTTAAAATAATTTATTTACATAGTAAATTATTAATTAATGATATTATGTTGAAAATAAGAATAATAGTTCAAAATAGTTTTTATCTCTATTGATGTCATAAGAAAATAATATGTGTACTTTTTTAATAATAGTTTATGCAAAATGATGGTGTTTAAAATATACTCGAAATTAGGTAAATTGTTGTTATAGTACACTTTTTAAAAATAGGAAAATCCCATATTATGTCTAATATTTTCTATTAAATCATATTTTCACGAATCATTATATAGTGGGAGGTTTCATTAGTTGTCTTGAATAGGGATGTGGGAGTTTTTTTCCAGTTATCTAGAACATGGTTGATAGAAGTAGTCACTAATGAGTATTCAAATGATGAGTTGAGTAATTAATGTTAATGAATGGCTCCTTAAAATGAAATATGATGGTGATATATTTCTGTTCGATTTGAATTGAATTCCTTCATCTTGGTGTTGATATAAATCATTATTCATTAGCAACTATAGATAATGATGAAATTGTTGGATGAAGGTATTTCATGGGGATATTTTTGATATATAAGAGGTAAACAGAATGGCTCAACATAATATAAACTATTCATTTTTCAATGGAAATACTACCTGTCAGGAATACCATTTTGGTTTCATCGGGATATGTGGTGTGGATAGGATCCACATGACATTTATAATCTGCGTGGTTTGTGATGTGCATAATTATAAACATCAATCTACCAATTTTTCCATTTACAGAAACATCCAATGGTTCACTCATCCAAAACAAGGTACAAACCATATTTCCAAATTTAGGAGATCACATGGGTTTTTTAGGCCCAAAAAATATTAGGGGCTCACAATGGTCTAGAGAATGAGATTTCAAGATCATATTACCCTTTTAAGGGGAATTATTTCCTACTCTGGGGCTCTCTTATAGATTTATGATATGTTCTATAAAATTTTCCTAATCCCAATAATGACCAATTACCCTGACAAAATATCATTTGGTTAATTATCTTTCATTTTTAGATGATGATGGTACTTATATTGAATCCATATGTATGTATTTGAGAATCTCGATCATTTACCAATAATGGACAGTTACATATGATTGGGGGACATATAAACACATGATTTGGAATGTGATTCCATGCAAGGGGGAAGTTAAAATTCACAGGAAGGGTTGAACAATAGTGATGTGTCCTATGTATCCTTATTATTGAAGGAATCCAAATCCACATATTTTTATAGCCACATGTAGTTAAAATTCATGAAAAATGACATATATAGGTTATATAGGACATAAATTATTCAATTTTGGGTCCTAGGTGGACGTCATACATATCCTGATTAGAGAAAGAATCTGAGTTCTCATAGTTTATTTCTTCTGGTCTTATATACTGTGGTTACCACTATTGTTGTAGATACACTTTGTGCAGATGACTGGATTATTGAAATTCCATATTCTCACATAAGATATTCTTATTGTGAGAAACATGGGGTTACAAATTTACATTTTCATAGCTCATGTTTGAGTTGTTTATAGTGGGACTGACCATATACAAGTTTGAATATAACTCAATCCGCAAGGAGACATCCTACTTTTCTTAGTTGTTGATGGAATTTAAGTCATCGTAGATCAATTTATTTCTATATCCTCTTGTAGATGAGGCTGATAAATCATCCAATGGTAATGATTTACTTCTGTTGGTCGAAAATGGAATTTTCATATAGATTACATCAAAACAGATGTTTATTTGTGGTCATACATAAGAAGGAATCCTATGTAACTCAGTTATTATACGAATCATCATTCTCAGAGTTCAATTTCTAGGCCCTACACACTATGGTATCCCTTTCCTTCATAGATTTTTATAGTTTCAATGTTATGACTGTTGCAACTCCCTTGTCCCAAATGAGACCTTCTCGTTGTGAGATATAGTGGATAGAATATAATCTATGTATTTGCATTCAATAAGGGAAATAGAGACTGGTGGTTCCCTAAATGATAAATATGGATGTCAAATTTCAATTAGAGTTAGCCCACACATCATGAATATGGAAGTAATCAGATCTTCATAGTTCACTTTATCATGGATTACATAATGTGGCTTTCCAATATATGTGTACATATCATCTTACATCATTATTTGGAGATTAAAATATGTTGTTTCCAAACTAATTAGGGTTTATACACTATGGAAAAACAATATTTTTATTTTTTGGGATGCCCTAGTGTCTTCTCCTTCATGTCTAATGGGTGTCACATGACATAATTTAACATTTCTGTAGGGCATCACAAGATCTAAATTGTTTGTCTGGGATGCCATCACTTGACCTATATGGCCTATATAGTGGGGTACACCTAATATACCTTACTATTCATGGTGACATTCACAAGAGTTCCATTGGAACATTTAGATAACATTTTTGGAGTCCATATTACATGGCTCATAGGGTGTTTAATGTCTTCTCTAACATCAATATAGGGCACTTTGAGACCTAGACGACATGACTGGATGACATATTGAGTCTGAGATGACAAGCCTAGTGGGTGTCGTGGAAGATTAGTTGACATTCTATGATGCATCCATGAGACTTGGATGAAATGAGATGGTTTTTTTATATAAGGCTGGTTAAGATCAGAAGGACATTTTGAGTCATGAGAGAGAATATAAATGGGATTCTTGAGACTAATGTGGCAAGCCAGGGGGGGAATGTGACATGCTCTAACATGTCTAGTTGACATCACATAACCAATGAGGTTTATTGAAGGATAATCTCAAGATCCACGTGACAAGTCCTGATATTATCAGATGTCTTCAAAATCTCATGTGGAGTGCATGAGGGAAAAGAAAACGTAGTTTGTATATTTTTTCCCCGTTAATCATTTTATAGCCCGTTATTGAGGATGCCTCATATTTATTCCATGTCATATTATATTATGTCTTGAATGATCTACAAGACCTGTGGGATATTCCTCTCCTATCATGATATATGACCTTCATGTGATATAAAAATGATCATGAGAAGTTAAATATTCATGGAACATGATCACTCCAGTTTATTTCCTATATATTATATGATGGAAGAGATATAATTCGTGAAATTAGTACCTCTGATAAATTTGCATTAGTTTTAGTGATAAATTCTTAGATTTCTTCTTCTTTGTCCCAATATGATATTTGATTCATTTTGGTGTGGGGGATTATAAACCATTCCACCCCCATATTCCTCTATTTTATGTGGCTTATGTAGTGGTGATCCAGCATGGAGTTGGAAAATGGTTCTAGTCCCACAGGTCTTCAATATCCTTTTTCTTGGACATCTCTGAGGGAATATCCTGATTTTTAATGACAATGAGTACCTCTCATCAATTCCTTAATTATGGGATTATTTCAAATTATTGGGGACTTGTTTGATCATGTGGAAATTAAATATGTATATGAACAAGTGACATTATGATATCAAAGTTCATATTTAATTGATTTCATGAGATGTTTAATTCCTTTCTAGGAAAATTTTACGATGTGAGGTTGTCTTGTTTTGGGTCTCCGGGAGATCAGGGAGGCTCCTCCAGGTTTCTTGGGGGTAAATTTGGTGGACAAATAAAGTGTATCACAATAACATTAGGACTGTGAGAGCTCTGACATACATTATAATTATCCCCTATGTTTTATTTGAAAATGGTAAGGGAATTTAGGAAGTTTCATAATTGTCATTGAGGAAATTATATTTCTTTTTTGGTGATTCTTATCATGACCAATAATGGTCCTTTTGGGTTCAAGATAATTTCATATAAAACATATATATTTATCTAAATAGATCCAAAGGGGGAGCTCAAGGTTGACTTGACATACTCGAGGCCTTTCCCACGATGGAGATAATATTCCGTATGTATCTTGTAGAGTCTTTCCAATTGGTAGTGGTGCATAATGTGGCATTCAACAACCTTTAGGGGACACCATCTCCACCCTTTATTTCCAATTATTTTATTTCATAAAGGCTCCAGGATCTTAAAATATTTTTCGGATATAGTTATGGATTATTACCCTCTACATTAATTAAGAATCGCATGATCATACCATCTGTAATATGCCTATTCCATTTGGAATTTTTTCCTCCATATTTTTAAATGTTTTTTTAGTTTGATATTTATATACCATTTGATGAAAAACTATGTGTCCAATAGGAGATTATTTATATAACACCTTGTGGCCATTGGATATTTTGAGTTTCTTCTCAAGAGGAAGAGGGCCTATTAAGAAGGTTCTTTGGGATCAACTATAGGTTATACATTGACTGTGGAGTCTTCGAGTGACCTTATAATAGTCATTCAATAACGATTCCTTTAAAGGAGTATATGATCTAATGGACACGAAATCCTTCTTATCTATTCTTATATACAGGTTAAAATGTATATATTTAGGTATTTCTTCCTCTGAGAATTTCCCAATGCTAATTTTGAAGGCATCAACAAATCCCCCCCCAGGCGTGACATCTGTAGGGACAAGGGCTTGGTTGTAATGAATTTAAATTCCCACTAAACATTTTACTAGTGTTTTGAATGTTTGTCATCAATTAGTCCCTTGGGAGACATTTGGTATATGAAGTGATTATTTCTATCCCAGGAAAGACCATATATATTGATGAAGAGATGGTGTCTTTATCTATAAGATACCATTTTCCATAGCTCTATCGCTTTGACTCAGTTGTATACACCTACCAGAAGACGGTGTCTCTAGTCATGATCACAAAACCTCATCACAATACTTCATTGTAAGATCTCTCCTATAAGAACACTATTTCTCGGGATTTTTTATATTCTGAATATTAACCATAATTCAGTAATTTGTTTCTGATATTTGACTTTAAGGTACTCTAATGTTTATGAGGGTTTTTCTAGGTCTGTAGGCTCTATAATTTGATTGAATTATTATAATATGATTCATGTGACCATGTCAAGGTCATGTGATCATGTTTCTCTAAGGGAAACATGTGATTTTGTGATTCCCTAAAATAATTATGCGACTAGTGATTTCTTTTGAGGTTATTCAATTACTAAAACCAATTGGGGAATTAACTAATTCCCTGCTAATTCATGTGATGTGTAAGATGAAAATAATGATTCACTAAAAAATCTACAAAGTTTAATTTTACTCCCATTCATGCATTGGATGGACCAATGATTGATAACGATGGTGGTTCCCTTGATGAAAGGTTGTATATGATCTATCTTTGGGACTGAGTTCTTGTAGACAGATTAGATGATATTGTTATCTACAAACATTATTCACCATAACAATTGACTATTCAGTTTGGTTACATTCAAAGGATCTCTCCTATTCATTGGTTAGTGTTCAAGGGGAGAGACATCCTAGAGTAATCCACTAATTTTGTAATATTTCTGAAGGTGATGAAACTGATGCCGATATCATATTTCCACCTGATGATCCCTCAACCATTTTTACCAAATATTATTCATAGTCATGGGTTGATGATTACACGGGTTTTGTGCTTGGTCAGTTTGGTCATCACTTCTATATACCATTTGCATCACAAAAACCTCTGTACATTGCCAAAATCGATGTAACGAAAGACTTGGGAGGTACATCTTTGAAGAAAACATTTACATTAATGAATATTATTATGGTTAAATTTTATATAATAAGGATTTCATCCCTACAACATAGTCAATATATTATACTATTACTAATATTAGAATGAAAGAGTTTTATTCCCCTACATTCGTATCAACTCAACTAGTTTGTACTCACCGACCATTCATATCTCATATATCATAGAGGATGATACAAAATATAGGATAATTTTACAAATGATTAACTATTAGATTACATAGACTACCATGGAAACATTTCACGACCAATGGGATCACCTCCATTAGTTCATTTATGACTTGGTAGAGGGTGGTTTTGATAGGAAACCATTTCATGACATGATCATGGAAATAATCTCAACTACATGATGATTTTCAACCCATGAAATATATTTTCAAAATATTTTTTACGTTAATCCCATTATTATATTGATGAGGTATGTGCCAGAGGCATTGGAGTAGAGTCGTTAGTTGATATCTATATTGCATGCTTAGATGGACACCTGGAATACATACATATAATGATGTGAGAAAATTATTTACCATTTTACGTAAAATATTTCAACATCATCATCCTTATTGGAAATTTCTCATAAGTGGGTCAAAGAGTTGGCCACTTTGGTCTAGAAAATCTTCCCACAAGTGGAAGAAGATTAGGAAAGGAGAGATACGCACTAGTGTTCCATCAACACTTCCCATAAATCTCTTCTTGATCCTTCCAACGTGTTTGATAAACTTTTATCATAGTTTGAAAATTTTAATGCATTATATTGTATATTAATCTTCATAGATACTACAAAATGTGGGGATTCCCCATGATTATTAACAATATGAATGGATTATTTTTCCAAACCTTCTATACAACTATACTTTTTTCATTAATTCATAAGCATAATGATATCCCATTTCTTCGATATTGTGATAATTACTAATGATACCCATCTTTTTCATTTATATTGAATGAAAAAAATTAAAATTGAATGCTAATGTTATTAATGATTCACTTTTAGAGATTCTCATGAATTCCAACTATCATGAGATCCAATATCATAAATAATTTCTAGAAATCTTGAAGTCAGCTGATTTGTAGAAGGATATTATGAGTAGAATATGTGTTATGAAGGGATATTTGTCAATATTTATTTGAATTCCATAGTCTTCGTTAGATCATCTTCATTTATGTTAAGGCCATATAGCGGTCCATACAATCATTTAAAAATAAATTTCGAATGTGCTATAGTTTAGGGTCTTTTAGCTAAGATGTGGTGTTTCTCTTGTTTAAGGTCTTTTATCAAATAAGTGATATTTTTTAGATTAGGGTCTTTTAGAATAGTCCAGATATTTCTTTATTTTATAATCTTTTAGAATGGACATTTTATCACATTATTTTAGGGACATATATCATGGGAAAGATATCTCTATTAGTTTAGGTTCATTTAGCTCAGAACTGATATCAATTTATATTAGTTTCATATAAGATAGACATGATATCAGTTTTTTAGGGACTTTTAGCTTGAAAAAATTATCAATTTAGATTAGGGTCATTTAGCTTAGACCTAATACCGCTTTAGTGTAGGTAATTTTAGCTTAGACCTAATATGAATTTATTTTTGGGTCTTTCATCTTTGACATGATATTGCATTAGTTTTAGGTATGTCAGCATGGGCCAGATATCACATTATTTTAGGTTCTTTTAGCTTGACCATGATATCTATTTACTTTAGTGTATTTTATCTATGACCTGATATCATATTATTGAAGGGTATTTTAGCTTGGACATTCTATATGATCATGGGATATGGTGCAGACATTCCAGGAATGACCCAAAACACACTGAGGTGATGATTTATTTCATTGGTTTTCTGGGGTAGTCAAATATCAGAAATCCCTTTCTACAGTTTGACATATTCGTCTGATGAATATATGTGCATATGCATGAGCCATATGAATAAAATCGTAGTCATGTTAAAGGTATTTGGAATCCATGTATCTTTTATATGGGTAATGAATGATTTATGTGGGTAATATTAGTTTATGGGGAAATACTTCAGATATTGGGTCCTCCAGGATAGTTGAAAGATGCATAATATAACTCATAACCCAAAATCATTGGATGTGAAAATGAGATGGGGTGGGCTGGTCGGCGATGACTCATTACACTATGGTTTGATGATTTCCACCATAGTGTTTCTAGGGATCCCATGGATATATGATCTTATCTTACAAGAAGAATATGCATTTAGTTGGTGGGACAATGCCCTTATTTTTCAGTAGCTTGTCTAATAAAAATATGATATCTACTTATTTCCGATGGCTATAGAAGATCTTTTAAGTCTCAAACATCTATATGATGAAGTTTGGTAGGGGAATAAATCTATCAAAGAATGGTGTTGTCACCATAGGGTAGTTTATCTCTTAATTATGAAGATTGATATCTATTCTATGTGGTTTAAAATCATCGTGATGGGCATTATAATGTTTGATAATGGAGTGTCACAATCTGATCTTAAGAAAGGGTTACAAACACAATGACATAACATTGAGGATATCGAATGTGCTTGTATAGTATGGTTACAAGAATTGTAAATCATGATTCAATGTGCTTGGATTGGGAGTATAGTATAGGACATTCATATTGTGAGTAGAACTTAACACAGAAGTGTTGAGTTCTTCCATTATTATTTCAAGTCTCATTGGGATTGTGATAACCTATTTGCATGGTGATGAATTTTTTTGATGGAAAAAGGATCATATGGATGAGCTATAGAAAATGATTCATAGTCATGAAAAGGGACCATTAAAGATATATAACCATTTGATGATCAATGAAATGTTTACAATGTTCTGAGGTAGTCTAATCATGATGTATTATTTGTGGAATGTTTAATTCATAAAACGTTTTGAACACAATAGTGGTTTTGTCACCACATAATGAAATAATTATCACTTAGAGGATATATGAAAAATAATTTATATATCTTTTTCCTATAATAGGTGGTCTAGTGAGTGTATCAACTCTTTTTCTAGGGATACTTTGCGGACCCTATGTGCATTATGCCTTATTTAATTTCACCTTATTTTTTTCCTAAACTCTGTTGATGAAGAGTTTATAAAGTGAATACTTGAGTTTTTTTCTGGTTACCCTTTGTAATTTTTCAACCTGACAAGTATTTTTCCTCTTTTATAGTTGTTTAAGGTCTTTTAATTTGGACCATTATAGGATTAATTTTTATTTTCGGACAACATTGACCAAAGTGCATGTAGTTTTAAGGTTATGACCCATGTAGAAAATACATGGGAGGTGTTATACAAGAGCCTAATAAATATACCCAAGGAGAAGATTTCTCCAACATCCTTCTTAGTGGTATGATGATGGATGATATCCTACACAGTTTTTCATCATGTATTGGGGATCTTTTCCATGATGTATAACATCATCTAGTAATGAAATTTTCATGGATGTTTGATGACATGCTATAAGGAATTATTTATTGTGTGGAGTTCTGATTTCATATAACTTTGATAATTTAATTACAGTTTAATATCATGTGGTAAAGAAATTTACATTGCAGTATGTTTTCTTGCTATCTGGAAGTATTTTATGTGGATTTTGGATGTCATATAACTAAGATTATTGGCTTGCTATTTAACATCATTCAGAAAAGACATGCTTCTGTTCATTTTATCATCATGTGGTGAGGGCATGGGAACTGATGTGGACATATTGAAATTTCATGGATGGGACTAATGGTGGAAGTAAGGGAATCAATATGTATATCATGAAATTGAAAATCATAACACACGTAGTTATAATGATCAGTGTAGTTTAACATCATGTTTTGAGGACATGGACCCCCTAAGTGAAATGGTGTTATTTCAAATAGGCCCATGCATGGAATTATAGGTGTTACTTCATATACCACAGTGATGGGAATCAAGCCACACGTACTGCATAATAATTTTCCTCATGTAGGTATGAAATGCATGCAAACAAGGGGAAATATTTAATATTTATTTTTTATGATGTATCCTACTTTCGGAAATGTGGGTGTCACTACATATCCATTGATGTTTAGAAACAATCCACATGTGGTTATTATGTGGGAGATACACTACGTTGGTCTGGCCCATATATATAGGTGGGAATTATATCAATTAATTATTGTAGATGACCCCATGGTTGAAGACGCATGAATAAAAACATATCATGTGATTATATGAATCAATCCACATATATTTCTTAGGAAACTGTGTAGTTTAATAGAATTTGGAAAGGAACAAGATAGACTGAGATGGAAAAGTGCTGATGTTGTAGTTGTTACCTAGTATGGATGTATGAGTGTCTCTATTTATATAATTAGAATGATAATCAAGAATCATATAGTTCATGAAGAACTGTGTAATTTAACAACAAGTGAACATGACATGCACACCTCAATATGAAGAATGGCAGATTTCCTAGATTTCTGGTAGATGAATGAAACCAACTACTAGGGTTCTCTAGGGAGAGCTTTAAAAGAGTGTGTTGTTTCATGTTGTGTATGGGACATTGACAATGCAGTTTAACATCATTCAATGAGGAATCATGGTATGGATTTTATATTATCAAATTTATGGCCAATATGAGTAATGACTTACAAAAAATACTTATCCCACATGAGCATTGTTTAGTGTGAGAAACAAGGAACAATAAGGGTTCCTCTCACCATGAATAGATGTTTTTGAGAAGGACATTGGAATTTTGTATCATGTGGGGGTTTTACCAAGATATAAGATCGAGGAATCCCTACGTATTTAGTTGGAATTGAGAATCGATCCATTCATAGTTTAAAGAAACATATGCTATTTAATTTCATCCAGTAAGGACGTGGGTGATTTTATGTGAATTGAGATGGATATAATGTATCTGTGTTGTTTTAAATCATGTTGTGCGGACATAAATCACTTGATGTGAAGTAAAGGAATGTTATGAATCCTTACATATTTACTTCAGTGGTGAGTTTATTTTTCATGTATTTTAATGTCATGGTGTAACGACATTGGATCACCCGATATGAAAGGAATGTAATCTTATGGAAGTGCCAAATAATATTAGATCATGTTTCACTATGTGTCCTATGATATTTGGAATTAAGCCATATGTATTTATTATGGAAATATGTAATTTTATGTCCTGTAGTAAGGATGACCTCCGTAAAATTTACCATAATGTGGTTCAGATGTATGATACCGTGCTATTTAATGTGTTCTTATTAGTAATTGAGCCATTGAATTTAAAGCCTTCTATAAAGTATAGTGGCCAAAAAATTTAATGTCTTATTGAAAGGATGATGGCCATGTAGTTTTAAATATTACAGTAAGGATGATGGCCATGCTATTTAACCTCTTTATGTAAGGATTATCACCATGTAGTTTAATGTATTGTACTATGGATGAATTTATATAGTTTAATGCCAAGTAATTATGATGATTTATGAGGCCTACTCTGATGTGGATTCCAATTTTAAGATAACTATGAAAATTATTTCATTATAAATCGTGCATTGGTGGGTGGTGTGACATGGTCCCCATTCATGGTGTCTAATGAGTAGGATCCATTATGATGAACCATATTTGTTACATAAGGTCCATATCACTAGGGTTATAATAATGGGGATTTTTTCTAGTATCATTTGGGTTTTGAGAGCCATTAAAAATTCCCCTTAGATTAATTAATGAAGGAATTTATTTTTATTAAATTCCTATGTAATCTGATTTTGATAGACTAATAGGTTGTGTACAATGAAAAATATGATCTCATCAAGATATTCCAAATTTTTCAGCATCTTTTGAAACTATTTATCATATTATAGATTTCCTAAAATGTCTATTCAGAGTGATAGAAGCTATACCTCTTTGTGTAATAATACATTAGTCCCGTAAACCAATGAATTTGTCTTTTCTTATGTGGTCGAACTGATCATGGTATGGTAGCACCATAAATCATGAAGAGGATGTCTGACCAAGACGTCTTATAATTGTTCATTATATTTTAGAGTATATTCTATAGTGTCTTAATGAAGAACTCTATCATTCCATTTTCCACTTCATGATAACGATATGTGTGATTGTACTTGATATTATAATCCTATTAAAAATTCTTCATCTCTGTAAAAAAAATTTATGTCAATGTAATAAAATATTGTGTGAGGGACCCTGATCCTATTCATGATATGGGACTTTATGAAGTTGATTATATTATTATTATTTAATTCCTTGAGGGTTATTTCCTCATCCAGTTTGGAAAATAATTTTTTTGAGGTAAGGATGTATTTAACTACTACGTTATGGATGGGGGATATCCGCCCATGACATCCATCCCCAAAATGAAAAATAACTAGGTATATTTATTTTTATGTTTCAATTATAGGGATAATGGATGTAGTTTTACTGGATCTAAAACAGATGAAATTTTGGGGTGAATTCCACAAATACTGTATGATGGTATTCCTGTAATCTCCTAACCCCTTAATTTGGTGGGAGTTTCTAATTCTGGATTGATGGGTGTTACAGTAGCATGCATGGAATTCTTCCATGACAATGGTAATCTTTTATTCAACTATGAACCTGAGGATGATTCAATAAAGGATCATTTTTAGAGAAATTTTTTTTTTCATTTAGACTATCTTAGAGAGTGAAATTTTCTTACATTCACTAGATCTATTCCCTTTTAGCATGACCTGTTGGTGGAATCTTATTTCGGATATAACCAATTAAGGGATCCATCCATCCAAGAGTGTTCATTGGTTCATTATGCTCTAGGGAGGTGCTAACCTAATTGATTTATTCTATATCAAATTCAATGATTGAAGGGACCATTATCTGATCTGTGATTCAAAATATTTCATCCTCTAGATCAAGGATGGTTAATACAGTGGCTACATTAGCTTGTGTTCCAGCATGCACATTTTTAGAATGGGGAACCTGATTATTTATGAGATGAAAAGGGAACACTACCATGAATCCCTTAACATAGAAATTAATGGGACTTATTTTTTTTAAGTGAATTTTTAATAATGATATACTTTATAACCAATTTGGAGTGGCCTTTTGATATTCAGGTAGGCAACATGTAGTTTTATTTCCAGTTACAAACCAACAATGAGGCCTTCAAACTCTATATCATTATCTGTGTAGCATTTAGAAAGTGATAAAGATTAGGAAAAATTACATTTCATTGAGATAAAAATAATATCGGTAAACCAACTTGATGAATATTCTGGTTTACCATCCTTATATCAACAGGGCCCTAATAGGCATCGTAAATGTACATATACTATATATAGGGGTTGTCAAGGGGATTAAATAACTATTAATTTGTGAACTTAGTGACTTATATTGTGTTTTTTAGTGAAATATGTGTTTTGAGGAAATCATCTAGATCATTCCCTTTAACAGACTTATGAGATATGTAATAAATGCCATACTTCTACAGAATGATCACAATCAAGCGAAGTTCTCTATCACCATAGGATGATAAAGGATATACTCGAGAGGATAAATATGAGATACCATGTTGTCTTCATAGTGTTCCATTTAATGCCACTTTTTTTTAACCATATAGTGGAGTTCAAGGAAAATTTTCTCAACATCCGAATATATTATATCAGTACCTCAAATCAACTGGATGAGGCAATAGAGTCTACATTTACATCTCACGTAATTTTCACATGAAAGGAGGGTTCATAGTGATAATTCCATGGAATCTATGTATTAGAATATTATCCTCCCTTCCAACGAAGGAATCAAAACCAGTGGTTTTAGTAAGTATTGATTGATAATTTTTAAGGGTTTTTATAGCCATCATCCAATTGATAAGATATTCCCTTCTTCATTATACAGATGAAGGGGAGAGATTTTATGGCTGTGTTGGCTACGAATAAAAAAAATGTATGTGAGGTTCCCATGGAGTACCCTCATTTCTCTGATATTAAGGGGGTGACACTACAAGAATATCCCTAGTCTTCTCAGGATTAACCTTAATATTATAGTGGCATACTAAAAAGGAAATAAACATTTTTTATGTTACCAAAAAATATAGTTTCACCATATTTTTCTTTAAATTATTGGATTATTTATTGGAAAAAAAAATCCAGGAGATCTGTGAAGTGATCACATTACTATTGGGATTTAACAACCAGGTCATCGGCACAAAAAAATCTATCCTTCCTAGGAATCGATTAAGGATGTGAGGAATGGTGCACTACTATGTAGCTCGATCATTATTTAATCCAAAAAACATGACCAGAGTGAATAATATCCCTTGAGGAACTCTAATGGTAGTGAATTCCTTATCTTTTAAGGAAATATAGATTTAATTTATTGATGAGTACCCATCTGTGATGAAAATGGATTAAAATCCATCTATTGCATCATTCATAAGTTCTATGATTGACAACACAAAAGCAGGCTTCAGGTAATACTGATTACAGACTCTAAATTTAATTCATACCCTAATTTTACTATTCTTTTTCTTGATGGGGATAATTTTGGAAATAAATAATGGGTATTTTACTTCTCAAACAATGTTTTATTTATGATATTTTCAACATTTGACTCTAAATTTTTGGCATGGGAGGGGTTCCTAGTCTTGTATGCCTTTTTGGATCCTCGATTCACAATGGGTAGTTCATGATGGTTTATAGCCACATATGCGTTTTTTTGGGGTAGGTCCGTATAGTTCCATGAGATCACATTTAGTTATTATTTAAAATATAAAGTGCATCTCTTACTCTCATAGGGGAATGGAGGCACTAATCATAGAAGGACCTCATTCTCCTTATTTTCATAGATTTATCTTCTTGAGATCATCGGTCTTGTGGATATATAATCCTATAATATTGGAGGTCCATTTATGAGTTCATCTCTATCCTCTAACATTCTTGAGATTGTGGGCACATTTTTTGGTGATGATGGTATTCTAGGGGATTCCCCTTCAATTTCTATGTAAGGGAGGCTATGAGAAGAGGAATCATCATTTCATTCATGCTATGTAATTTTTGTGAGATTCTATAATTTATTTTCATTTACAGTATCACTGAGGACAAGAGGGTCTTGTACCTCAAGGACTAGAACTTCTTTATCAACCATATTATGGGTACCACATAGTTGATGTCGAGCATACTCCATGGATTGAAAGTGGAGGTCCCCAATCCATTGGGAGCAATAACCTGTATATCATCATCGACCATTGGTCACATTAATACCTTCTTGTGTAAATATTCTTCAGCATATGTGATTTTAAAAGTCTCAATGTTTGCATTGTCACCATGAAGTTTGTTGACCATTCTATCGAGTGTACTTCATACACTGATGGAATGTTGGTGGAAACGCCAAGTGTCTATAGATCTATGTCCTTCCAAGAAGTACATTATTTTTATTGTCTTTCTTTATAAACACGAACTCAACATCATATGTGAGTTTACAAAACTATTCATCGAGTATGATTTTCCCAATTGGTTTTTTCATATCCTTATTATAACCATGAATGGCCAGCTCTATGTGAGATATGTCCCATCCACCATAACCCAAACATCAGTGGGATTGAACTAGAATGATATTGATCCAATATCCATTATAAAACAAAACCCTTATGAAATTATCATTTTTTAGTTTTCCATATACATATAGGGTAATGATGTTCACTTGGATGAACTCTAATTACTCTTGATCATTGAATGAGATAGATACATGACATTCTGATAAAATTTTCTCCACCGGATAGACCTCAGCTATAAAAAATTCTGTCTCAAAATACTGTTAGATCTAGAAGGCATAAATAGATAACTCCATGAGTTCTTTTGAAAGATTAATCACATCATCGATTGAGTGTTTTACTAGGACTGCAAACGACTATTTCAACATTTTGAACTTATATGCCAAAGGTCAGTGATTTATGTCCTAGGGCATCATTTGGGAATGCAATTTATGAGATTAGGCATCAAAAGTGGACGGTTGGGGTCTTGTCTAGATGTTGAGGGGACATATTTTGTTAGAGGTTCCTGTTGTTTTAGACTTCACATTTTTCAGGTTTTATTGGATGATTGATGACTTTCTAGGAGATCATGCATCAAAATTGGCTGATAATGGACATTAAAGAGTTATGAGAAACCTCTATGTCTTTTTTGAGCCTACCAAAATCCTTGACCGTGTATCTCAGCAGCATATATATATCCTCTATGAAGATATGAGTAGAATATTGGATCAAAACACATTTTCAATATCACTGATATCCTCTGTTTTGGAACATGAGGCAACAATTTCTCCAATTATGTACATGAAAACAATATTAAGGGGAAAATTAATTATTGTTGAAGGTTTATTCCAAGTTTATACATATTAAACAACTAAATATAATCATTTATTTTGATTGTGATTCTATTTTTTGGGGTGGTTCCCAAGATGTTGATGTTATTAGGATGAAATCTCCTAGAGTTAGGAATTGCATTGGAGAAGAAAATGATGCTTCCCCTTGTGTTCTATCCCACTTCTGATGGTTAATATCACAATTTAGAGGGTATATTTGATTCCTCATTATTAGGTGGTGGATGGATTAAATTTTTTGAAATTGTTCCATTCAGGAGGCATGGTCTCATGGATTTTTTTTGTGAGTAATCCAGCTATCAAAAATTTGTGCACTCATAGCTGGGACGTTCTGAAATCCTTTCTCTTTTTTTGAATAGTTAATATTTATTCATGCCACCTACTTTTGAGTTTTGTCAAATATCACTTCTCCAGAATTGATTGTTCGATGAAGAACATATTTGACGATGAATAAATCATGTATTTTTTGACCCAAAATTATATGTAAGGTCATTAGTTGTGATGGGCGATGAGGTTGACCTCGTAAGGTTTTATATGCTATTGAATCAGGAATTAGCTACTTTCCATTTCTCATTATAAATAACTAGTTATTTGTTCACCGTAAATGTAGTATACATTGTCCATCCATTACTCAAATCTTGGGCTTCCCTGATTACTCTATGATAATGGAAAATATAATTTTTTTGGTTCTCGCCACTCAACAAGAGGTTTTAGGTGGTTTGGATACTGCATATGTGCCTAGATGGGTATAACCGCTAGATTGGGAGTGTCGACTCCAGCTTCTACATTACCATTCCTTTTCCCCAATGATGTGGGCATGAGTTGAATATTGGATCAGAACTACTAAATTTCATATTATATATGTTTTTATATTTCATTTTACACATAGAATACATCTAGATACATAATTGGGATTGGAGGTGTCTATAACTCATACGTGATATTTGTAGAACATAGTTACAATATTTTATCCTTTGAGATAGGGATGTTGAGTGAATTGGTTTAAAATATATACCTTGCAATGAATCAAGAACCCCCCCCCATTATCATGTTTTTTTAAAATCATTAGTTTTAAATAATAATTTTCCTCAATCTGGAGAAAAAATGGAAAATTTGTTTATGATGAAGGTATTTCTATCCTACAACTGATCATGCTGTAAGGCTGATATACCAAACAAATGTTGGCCCGATCAGAGTCTGTATGAAACAAATCGTGTTTATTATCTATTATTGATCGCAAGGTCCCATCATTATCCTACATTAGGATATGAAGTGTGTAGGATGTTGTTTAGAGTCACCTGCACTTGAAAAGGATGGGAATGTCATATTTCTGAAGTTAGGTGGAGTTGGAGTATCATCAACCCATTCGGGATATGGTTTTCTATATGTAGACATATGTGTTCTTCACCATTCAATGGATTCAATTAGAGTATCCATATAATTTATTATGTTATGTTACTCCTGGGGTACATCCATCTGAGCCACCTCCGTTGTACGTGGATCGGGTAGGGGCTAATAAGATGGTCCCACCTTCATCTCCCACTGATTCTATCTTCTTATTATAACTGAATTATTTCCCTAAATAGGTAGAGGATATCATTGTAATAGTGGTAATTAAAGATCTTTTTCGACTTCCTCATTTATGTAGACAGGTTTTCTAGATCAATAGCCATTATGATTCTTAGAAACTACTCTTGCTGGAGGATCAATTATGGGAGGGATAATATTCATATATGTATTAAAATGATACAGAATATGAATTTTTCCCCTATGTATCTCTTATTTTAGTTGTTAGATATCTCGTATTTTACATTAAAATTTTCAAAACAATTCCTCTAGGGAAGGCACATCATATCTTCTAGGTGGTTATTAGAATGTATCCATACCATTCCATTTTTCACTGGTAGAAATCATCTAAGGGAGAGGAATCTCAATATTTGTTGGTTGCAAATTATGAATCATTTTATTGATATGGGTGAAAGAAACCTCATTTGGTGTTTCCATATAATCCTCCTCCTAGGTAAATTCTCTTTGTCGTGACCCTCTAAATTTTCATCTTGATCAATTTCTCCCATTTTATTCTAATGATATTCATAGACACATATCATACAATGATGGATGTTCCACTACATTTAGAAAAAATAGGTTAATTATACACAACCATCATTAGTCATTATTTGAACCCTTAGGCACATTAGATAATTATGTCTTGTGACCCCTATGGAGTTAATCAAATTCTTTGTACGCTCCTCCCATCTCATCCTATCAATGATGTCTTTGTGGATGTTTTCAATTATTATTACTGAGTAGACCACAAACAATAGAGGTTTGTATTACCATGGTAGAAATATGTAATACATAGATAATTGATTTATCCATCCCAATCTAGAGAAGTCCAAATCACTCTATGGTGATAATGATGATGAATATTTCACTAGCCATTTGGGGTGTTCGACATTTAGGGCCGCAATTGTTATAGATTGGTCTTATTGTTGATGATAAATGAATCTAGTTAGGAACATAATTATTCCCAGGACAAACATTCAAACATAAATTTCTCCATCATAGTTGTTAAGAGGTTATCTAGAATCACCAATGATTCTTCCATGACCCTCTTAGGAGATGATGAACCTGAAGACGATGGTGGAGATATATGTTCCCCCGACCTAGAGGGATAGTGTTAACTTGCAACTGCCAAAAATATTTCCAGAATCCTCGTAGGTATAGATGATCTGATAGTCATAGATGGTGGTAGAAATTATCCTAGCCAAATGGGCTAGTTATGCTACTGGATGGCTATAATTGTAACCCATTTGATGTGGTGTAGCTTTGGATTCTTGGGATTTGTGTGTAATGAAATCCAAAAATGAGAACCATTCTTTAAATGAAGTTTTCCAGATGATAGAAATACTATTATCTATGTTTTAAATTAGTTTTAATTTCCTTTAGGGGGACATATTGATGTCCTATGGGCTTTCCTTCTCAACTGTTCATGGTTTCTAGGCATCAATGAAGCTTGGGAATTCTGTTGTAGTGAAAAACTGGCATGAGTGTTTGTAAATACACAACTTTCTCTAGAGGATATCCCATTACAAGAAATTAAATATGAGGAGTTATGTTGTTCCCATGATGTGGAATGGCCTAAAACACTATTATTTCCTCATCCTTGAATATGGATTCTTGAAGTGGCCTCATAGTTCATTTGACAAAAGTATCACGATGAAATGACAGAATGAGTGTTTCCAATTTTCACTATGATTTTACAATTTCTAGTTTCAAACCATGGAGATAACAACCATGTATAGATTACAATTGCTTATGATGAATTTATAAATGTGACCCCTGTATCCTATATAATTGATATATCGAGACATCACTGTCAAATGAATGGGCCCCACATTTTGGCATATAAAATGTGTGCACTTATTTTCTAGATCATCTAGGATCTCATTGCTAGATATTTTGGTGGTCCATAACATGGGTGGAGGTTGTTTCTAGATAACTCTCCGCAAAGGTCAATGTAGGCCTCCTCCTCATCTAACTCACATTCCTCCATCTAGTCACACCATTTAATATGTCACTGATGGTCACCTATAAGAGTGGAGTGCTGCTGGAAGTATATGGTGTAACCATATATAGTTGACAATGATATTTCAAACACGTCTCTATATGAAGGTGTCATATATTTTAAAACCTCTCTATATGTATGTGTCTTGGAAAGTGGATGATTTGTTTATGAATGGGAAATATCACCATGGGGAGGATAATAATAGTGGAATTTTGTGGCAGATTCATTATGATCCATCTACACACTACCATGAGGAGGTATATGGTGGTATTAGATGTCTTTTTCAATTACATTCATATAAGAGTTATTGGACCCTCATGGTATTGAGAATGTATCTTGAACAAACATAATGACACTAGAATTGAGCATATTATAAATATGATTCATGTTATGTGTTGTGGTCAGAATATGAGGACCTACTTTTTTTGGATTTTTCAAGGATATGAACTTGTTGTATGATAGTTTCTGAAAGTTATATATCTATCTTGTTATTTTAGAATATTATCCCACTTATAAAATGATATAAGAATATATTAATATTTTGTCTCATTATTGACATGAATATGAGACTATACTAAGGCATTTCCATTTCTCACATTGTTATCCAAATTCAATATTAGCGTATGAAACAAATCCTAATCTTATGGGATATACTGTTTGTATTTTGGGGAAATAGTATGAACCTTCCATTAGTAATGTGCCACTCTCACATAGTTTTCCTTTATTTGAATAGGAGTATAATCCTACATTGAATATTCAATCTTCAATGGAATTTTCCGAAATAACTCCAAAATAGGATATGAATATGAGAACCCATATGTATTTCCTTGAAATGGTGTTGGTTGAGATTTTCATCAGCAGATGTATGAATATGCACCCTACTTCAGTGATTTTCTGGAATATGTGAGTAAGATTCACTGATAGAAATATGAGCTTATAATTAGTCTTCGTTCATTCTCACCTAGTAATCCCCTTCCAAAATAAGGATATATTCTTATTATCAGGACATGAAGTATGCCACAAGGCTTCTTTTATAGGAATATGTGAATGTCTTGAGGCATTCCCCCTCTTACATGGTGAGCCCATGCCAAAACGGGAATATAAGCGTGAACATGGTCCTATGGAATATCCCTATATAATTTTTCAACATGAATGTGACCCTTTCCCGATCTATATGCACCTCTCACATAATGAGCCCTTGTTAGAATGTGTGTATGAGCTCGGTCTAAAGCCCTATCCTTTGCCGGAATATTCTGGTAATCCTATGGTACGGGAGAATGGGTGAGTACATCCCCAGGTACATCCAACTTTTCATGATGATCATAGTATTGAGTTTCCATACGTTTATGGTTATGAGTATGTACATATCCTGTTATTTGAATTGTGTTGATATATTCTAGTGGAGTTGATCAAATGTTGCTAAAATATATTTTAATTTAGAAATATGTGTGTAGGTATATAATCATGACTATTTTCTATCATCATTATACACTATAATATTTCATCAATTGATGTTGGGATATGTGCCCTATTTTTTCCTCCTAATTACATCATAAAATGTCGATGAGATTCGTGCAAGTATTTATAGATATGTTCCACCGCCAAAATATCTATGATAAAATGCATGTGGACTTATTCCATGTCACAAATGATATGATAATACTTCCTGGTTCTTGCTAGACTATGCATGCATGCATCATAAACCATAGTGGGGATTTGATCACTCTCCAAACTATATAGAACATTCCTCCTCCGATGAGACCTCTTGTTACTCGTACATGTGAATCAGATGTGGAAGTGTGTGTAGTGGTAACCTACATCAAGAAATTAGTGTGTAATAGAAAGATGACACTTGTAATGGGGGATAACAGTTGGCCACCTTGGTTATACCTAAACAAAAATGGAGTCATATTTTTCTTCTTGACCAGCATCATCACATACTAATGGTAGAATTTTTCAAACTCCTGGTATAATCTTCCAAATTTGTTTTTCATAATGAAAATAGATAATTTTTTAGTCACAGTATTCCTTAGGTGATGTAACTCACCATTTATCATTCTTAGAGAACATCAGGGGATGCTTCCATTTTTGAGATCATACCATGACGGTGGTTCTCCCAGACCACCATATTTTCCACTTTCTATTGGATATTTCAAGCATGTGATATCATTTTTCAACTAGTGGGGATCGATGCTATTGGTAATTTATCAAAAATAACACTAGATGAAAATGACATTGTCTTGGATTAGTAGGATTCCAGCATGTATACTCATGCATCCATCAAATACCATTTTTACATATTAGTGAAATATCTTAGGTATAAAATTCCCAATCAAATATGAATGGTTTACAAAATTGTCATGATATTACCGACCCATTCATTCTTCTCATGTGGACTAGTCAACATGAAGAAGAAATTATAGTAACCTTGGTCATAGAGGTTCATATTTAAGATCATGCATGTCTTACATCATTATTTGTTTTATATGAAATAAATAGTAGCTTCATGCATGATTATTCTGTTGTTTGATAGATTCATGTTAGATTTTCCAGCCTTATTTCCGTATGATGGAAAATAAAATGGATTAATGGATAATAACAAATATCTTTTTACATATATATTCACGTTAGGTTCACTATTTTTTTCAAAAGATAATATTCCACTATAAAATCATGATGGATTACAACCTAATCAATTTTTTATTAGGGTTATTCCATATCATGTTCTCCATTTTTTGTTTCATTAGTAGAAATGGCATGGATGGGATCCACATGATGGTTCAATTGTGGGGAATTTGTGTTGGTCACAATAATGAACATTGAACTAACATTTTTGTTCTAACTAGAAATTCAAAATAGTAATCTCATCCATAACTTGTTATAGACCTATTTTCTAAAGGCAGGGGATCTCTAATGTTTTCTGGCCCAATAAAACTCATGGACTTACATTGTCCAAGAGGATGGGAGGTTGAGATCATCACACCCATTTGGGGGGAGTTATTTCTAACTCTGGGACACCAATATAGATTTACAATATGTTGTAAAATCTCGTCAAAATCAGGATACAAGACCTATTACACTAAAACATTGAAAATGTGATAATGCTATTTCTTGTGTATATGACTGGGATCTCTTCAGTGAATCGATATGTTTGTATATAAGGCTTTCCATAATTTTATAGTAGTTGAATATTTATTATGTGATGAGGTCATATAACCTTATGCTTTGAAATGTGCTTCCATGCTAGGAGGTAGTGAATATTCTAGTGGTGAGATTGAACCATTGTGTGGCATCACAAATATACTGTTTATTGAAGGAATCAAAACCCATGTATTAGACAGACACATGTAGTATAAAATCATGTGGAATTGACTTATAGAGGTTAACAGGGACACCATTTATTCAAGATCAAGCCCCATAGGAATTTCATATACATCCTGAGTATAGTGAGAATCATATTTTTCATAGATCAATTATTTGGGGATTATATTTTTTGGTTTCCACATTCATTGTATATACTTTTTTAGAAGATAAAATGATTGTTTAAAATACCTAGGCTCATGAGATCTATGATCAGTGTGAGAAAAAAGGGATTAAAAGGGTCATTTTCATTGCTCATGATATGGGTTATATATGCTTAGAATACCCTAACATGATTTAATATAGAACTCTGACCGGATAGAGATGTCCCATGAATCCTAGTTGTAGAAGGAATAAGAGTCATTGTATTTTTTTACTTCGTTATGTACTAATTGACGAGGTAGCATAATCATCCCATGTGAATGATTCTGTCTTGATGTTTGAAATAAAAATTGTTATAAAGATTTCATTGAAATGGATGTTTATTTTAGCTTCATCCATAGGAATGAATCCTATGTATCCTGCTAGTTATTGGAATTATATTTCTCATTGTTTAATTTTTATGGAATAAATTCTATGGTTTCCCTTTACATTATAGAGGTTCATAGTGTAGAGGTTTTGACAATTGTAACCCCCTAAGCCCACACAATCTATGGTCATTCTTAGAGATAGGGGATAAAAAATAGTAAATATCAATTCTTTTAATTAGGGACATAAATTATAGGATCACCCTATATGATCAATAAGGGTATCTAACATGAATGATAGGTGTCCTGCATATACTGAATATGGAATCAATCAGATTTATTATTTTTCCCTTTATCGTGGCTTACACACTATGGATTCTTTATCAGTTGGGACATATCTTTTTATGTCACTATTATTGGATTAAAAACTAAAGATTTATTTATGATCGAGTCTTACACATTGAGGATGGATAGTGTTATCAGTTCCTAGATACCCTTGTTGCATGGTCTCCTCATGTAAAGGGTGTCACATGACCTAATGTGAATTGTCCATAGGGCATCACAAGATCAATATGATCTCTCCTGGAATCTATCGCATGACGTAGTTGGCCTTTCAAGGGGGTCTTTAATGATATAACATACATTCCCTAGTTCCATTCTCAACAGTCGGCATGAAACATATGGAGTTTTTCATTTGTGTCAATACGAAATATCTTAGAGGGTGATTTATGTCTTGGAAAACATCACTATAGAGAATCGAGAGACGTGTCTGGCATTTCTAGAGGGAACCTTGGGTCTCCACTATCATTCTCATAGTGTTTTGAAAAAAACATAGTTGACTTTCATAGATGCTGCATCGAGACCTAGATAACGTCATCTGGTACTATTATGTGAGTTTGGTGAAGAATCCGATGGATATTGTGAGCATTGGGAAAACCCAAAGGGATTCATGAGACATAAGTGTAATTCCAAATAGGTAACCATGTGACTTTTTTTGAGACATATCTAAGTCATCGTATGCCCTAAGTGGAATACTGAAGTAGGGTCATGAGATCTAGGTGACATGCACCAGAATAATATTGTTTTTAGTATGGCTTATGCAAAGAACACGAGGGTATTAGAACATGTATTTTGTTTATGTATTTCCACATTAGTATTTATTCTATCCTTTTTTTAATACATTATATTTACTCAGTATCAATTTATTTTAATTCTCTCTGGACCAGGAAGATATGTATGATCTTTTTTATGTGTCATGCTAGAAGTCATTTTTGTGATTTATAAATGATCAAATTAATTTCTTTACACATGGCACATGATCGATCTGGTTATTATCCAGTATACTACCTAGAGGAAGACTTGACATTCATGAGATTAGATGTTCTATGAAATAATCTCTATTGATTGTTTGAAATTCTCAAAGTAAATCCTCTTGGTCGTGATCCATCATTTTTTATGCCAGTGTGGGGATATATAGGCCTCTCCACTAGGATTTTTATCATGTTTTTGTTATTTATTTGGCACACATATAATATGATGTTGGTGAATGTGTCTTTCCCCACACGTTTTTATAATAATTTTTTGTGGATCAATATGAAGCAATCACCTAATTTTTTGAGACTAGAATTTACACTCATCAATGCCTTCATTATTTTATTTATTTCTTTTTAATGGGTTCTATTTTTATCACACTTTCATGTTGAAGAATTTATATTTTATCCATTTGATATGTCAAAGGGACTTCATGAGAATAAAGTGCATATTGAAAGGCATAAAAAAGATGATAAATTCCTTTCATGGGACATTATGTGAGGTGAGGGTCGCTTGTCCATCAGCCTCTTCTAGATCAGGTAGGATTGTTCAGGAGTCACATGGGACTGTGATGTAGACTTCCTTAGTGCATAACAAACATTTTACAATTTTGAGTGCACCCACCTAATTCCTTTTTAGCCTTTTTGATTAATTGTATAAAAGAATGGTGTTATGTGAAGTTTCATAAGTTTTGTTGAGGAAAGGATTCCCTATTTTTTTGTTATGCTTCTTGTGACCAAAAATCCCCTCTTGGTATGCATATGTATTTTAGAGAAAACACATTTTTCCTCATGGACCCACAGGTGGAGTGCAATTTCACCTAGACAATCTTGTGGCCCTATAGGTGATGGTGAACACATGTCCGGGTTGTCTTATAGAATATTGTGAATCACTATGGGGTCCATCATGTGATGTTTAGTAACAGTGAGATGTTTTTTCTTCTACCCCATTATTTCAAAAATTTCTATTCCAAAAAGCCTCGGGGAAAAAAAATTTGTATAGATTTTTTAAGGAATATTACCCTTCTCATCAATGATATGTTACATGATCCTTGAATTAATCAAAATCCTCCTCCATTGTGTCTTTTTACTTCTTTATTTTGAAAGGATTTTCAGGTTGGATTATCTGGTACTTGTTTCCGACAAACTACATAGCCTAGGGGAACTTATACGGCCACTTCCTTGTGGCCATTACCAGTTTGATGTTCTTCTACAAGAGTATGAGATCTTTTTTAAAAGAGTTACATGGGGTCCTATATATGTTATTAATTTCATATATAGTCTTCATGTGACCTTATAATGGTCACATGATCTCGATTCCTTTGAAAGTTCATGCAATCTAAAGGTCTCGATCACCATCTTCTCCCATTGCCTTTTTGGGGAGATTAATACCCATAGTTAGGTATTTCATCCATTGTGAATTTTCTAGTGTTTCTTTATTGTGCATCAATAGGGATGCATGTAATTGATAATGTTAATAAAATGTGATATTTTGGTTGATTGTTATGATTTTCCAACATTTCACATGAATTTCTACTAAAATGTGATGATAGTTCAATCTTTTTCTTGTTTAAAAATATAATAATTATTATTTATTCCTCTAAAAGGATAGAAAATATATTTTTTAGTATCCCTTACTTCGTTCCATGTTATATTTAATCTAATGGATAACTGATTAGTTTTTTTTAAATATATATGTTTTATCAAATTCTTACATGCTTACATGAAGACATGATTTGATTTTTGTATAGATTAATTATTAATGTATAGATCATATATTTTTGTTTTATGAAATGTATGAGTGAAATGATATATAATATTGAGATAGAATTCTTGATTACATATATAGAATAAAGATAAAAATTATTAATTGGGGCTGGAGTCGTTATACCCTAGAATTATTAAAAAACTTCCCTTTTTCATATGTTTGGATGTTATTTCCAAGAAACTAATGTAGAAATTATTTATTCCATTGGATGAGTTGGTATTTCATGGAATCTATTATACATCATACACTTTCCATGGGATGAGTCAGTAGATTCGTACCTTTAAGACAAGAATTTTTTCAATCACTAGTTTTGGTTTGTAATTCAATGATTGTATTATATACATACCACAGTCTATATGTTGTGACATTAGTTACCTGAATATAATGACCATTGTCCCCATTCCATGATATTGGTGTTAGACACTCATTATAGTATATTTTTTCATCATTTTTCATGTGCACAGGTTCGATGTAAGTCTCTTCCAAATATGGATCCTATTGATATATGTATTAATTTTTGTTAAATATTTAATGTATATAAATTTCTTCATTGGGGATTATTACCACATGTTACTTAATATCTGAAAAAATTAGTGTCCGATATATGAGTATAAATGTGTATGAATTATCTTTTATATAACAATATATTCACTTTGTGTATCGATTCACAATTATTTGTTTCTAATTGAGATTTTATGATAACAACCAGTCTGGGAACTCCAGTGGATATGTAATTTCATTTGCTTCATTTAATTTATAGAAAATTATATTAAAAACAATTTAATGTTAATTGTTTTATGGATTTCTCATTTAATATGATATGTTTTGGTATCTACAGTACTGGTATAATGGGTTACATGTTGGTTGGTGTAAATATTATTCTCATCCATTATTAGTATTGTTCATTACATTCTCGAGGTTATCTATGCCTATGTTGATTTCATGGAATTCTTATGGTATCTATTTTTTCATTCCTTATTTATGGTTTGACTCATTTATAGATCTATTTATTAAATCTATTATTTATAATATTTTTTTCTTATTTTTTGTTATCAAAATTAGAAAACACATTATATTTATCAAATAATGGGATATATGACTTTTCAATAAGTCAATAAGTTATTTCCAAAAATATTTTAATTACATATATGCCATATTTATTGAATGTAAGTCATTCAATTACTGATAAGCATTTCATGAAACATAAGTCTCTAGGATAATGGGATCATGGAATACACAGAAATATGTGGTATATAAATTTAGAAACTATTCAAGAATGAAAATTAGGGTCATTACAATCCATGTCTAATTGTTGTTATATTTAAATGGATTTTGTAATAATAATATATATTACATGGTATTTAGGAATTGTAATATATCCTTTAAATATGAATAATAAACCAATTAATAGTTTATTCGTATGATATATGGGGATGTTTGTGATTTTATTACAATTAATATTTATATGTTTTACCCTAATTAAAATATCTTGAGTATAATGTGGTAAGAAGATAGATGTGTAATAGGGAACAGATTGAATCATCCATTATTCCACCATTGTCTTCCAATTGTTTCATTACAACACATAAATATTATTTGTTATGTAACAATTATATTTGAGTGATATTAATTATTTAAATAACAAACTATATAATCTAAAATATTTTTTGGAAAATTTTACTACGAATTATAGATTTTAAAAATTCATTATCATGTATATATATATTGATAGTTTTTATTTATAATATAAATAATATTGAATTGTTGATTTTATATACAATAAAATTTTATGGAAATGTCACTTATTTCTTATTTAGTTATTTCTCTTTATAAAGTAATACATTTATTGATAAATTATTATTATGGGTCCTGATACATATTCTCTATTAACATAATTTAAATTATAATTTATTTGGAAATGTTTCCTACAATAATGATGCTTATTGCTGTATTCGATTTTTATATGCTCTTTCTGTAATTATGTAAGGGAAATGAATTAAGACAGTCATTGTATTTCCTTAGGTGATATAAAATTACATTATATCCTTATATTTTAAGTAAACATTTGTTTCATAATATGGTGATCCATAATTTAAAGTTGATTTATTTTAATATATATTGGAGTTTGTTATATAATATTAAATTTGACAATCAATGAATTTAATAATATATGTTATTCCTAAAATCAATTTTTTCATGTGACTCTAAAATGGAATGTAATTTTTTTGTAAAATTTTTTTACAAGTGAACCACTTTAATAAAATGAAATTCAATGGATGGATATGAATAGGCATGCCCTATGAAATTCATATGATTGGGAGAAAATTTGATGTTGCCTATAATGGTTTGTTGTATTTATTGAATAAAAAATATTGTAATGTATCTTTTTGTCTAGGTATTGTTTGATTGTAAAATATGTTTTTCAAATTTATGATTCACACATAAAAATATGAATGGAAAATGGGATATAATTTTGGATAAATTTCTGATTAATTTTTAATATGTTATATACATTATTTAAATAGTTTCTATATTGACCTAACAGCATGATGAAATAGTAGTGATCAATTTTTTAGTTAATTTTATCTATTTTGAATATTTAGAATGTTGTTTTGTAGGTGTAATCCTTGATTGAATTAGTTTTATTAGTTATTTATTTGGGTAGTGATACATTGGATAATAGGTTTTCCGATCTTCATGGGGCTGGTAAATCTTATTTTTGGTAGGTTGTAGTGTATTTTTTCACAATTATATTGAAAAATTTATATTAATATATTTTATATTTTGATTTTAATTATAATCAAACATGGAGTTTAAAATTATGGGGAATGGGGTGGGTATATTTTTTATTTTAGGAATTTATTATAAATCAAGGCATTAAAGTACTGAATCATCGATTCATTCTAGAATTATTGTGGGTTTTTAAGATATTTAATAGTTCATGTAATTATATGAGGATATTTCTCATATAGTATAGAACTATAAATGAAAATAGGTGCCTATTTTAAAGTATAATTACCTAGTGAGTGACATAGTTTAGGGGTGGTTCGGTGGGGAATTGGGTACCTGATTCCCACATACCATTTTTCTCGTAGACATGGACATATTTCTTTTTAAATGGGAACTATCGTACTTTTACCAACAAACCATTCTTACCTCTGGTTAATTCCTTTCAATTGTCACATTCCCTGCAACCTTAGAGCCACATTCATTGATGTTAGGGTCTTCTTCATATAATAATATTTCATAAATGATAAAAATTTTATCAAATGGAATAATATATGATCTATAAAATTCATACCATACCGACTCTGTTATTATTGTCTCTTTTACTCTTCTCATCAAATTTATCATAATAGGATTTGTAATGAACCTAAATTGCATCATTGAAATTCCTTTCTTATAATTATTTTATATATTATAAATAAAATAATATCACATATCGAAAACAATACAACCTTTATAAATAAAGAATTAATAAATATGAAATATTTATAGAACATAATGAACCTAAATAAATTGACTAGTAACATGACATTTGAAAAAAAAATTGACCCTTAAGAATAGTAAACATGACAATTAAATAGTATCCTCACTTTTTAGAGTATAAATAAAATTATACAATATTAATAATGAAAATATGATATAATTATATCATATTATATTTAAATAAATTTTATGAAAATGATAAATTAAAAGTTAGTATTAAATAAAACATAAATTTTTATTTATAATTTTATTATTAATATAATAATTTAATATAAAAATTATTTTAATAAAACATAGTCATAGATTTAAATTTATTATTATGATTATAACATAGTTTTTTGATACATTAATTAATTTTCCAATGACTTATATAATCATTTATAATTTGATAATGGGTATGTTTCGAGTTCACGATTTTTTTAATTAAATTTAAATTTATCATAATTTGAACATTATTTTCAAAAAATGGATTCCATTTTTTATTTATAAACAGTTAAAATATATTTTTTTGGATTTTTTGGATTTTTCTAAAATAGTTGATTTTTTTGAATAGTGAAATATGTCAATTTATAATATAAGGAAAATAAATACATTATTCAGTAATGCTTGAGTCATAGATGGGGTAGGTGGTCATTTATTCAAACTCACATGAATTATTCAATGTATTTATCCATACAAATACACACTATTCATGGGTTTCATCCAAAATAATGATCTAATAAACAAAATAATTTTAAAACACCCATCTACTCCACTATAAATTCCACCTCTCGCCACCTCATTACCTCACACCTCTAAAGCCTTGACAATTATCCAAATTCCTCCAAAAACGCATCCAAAGTCTCACCCACATTTCCAGGATCCATTTTTCACAATGACATTCCAAATATAAGTCCCTCAAAGAGGTTATCACGACAAATAATTAAAGAGGTCTAGATGTTTTTCCTTTTCTTTTAATTTCATTACTATTTATTTTCTTTTCTTATTATATCCTAACCTTACATTATATAACATTAAGGATAACTCCACTATCTCACATATATTGTAATTTTATTATGTTATTGGAATAATCCATCATCATTTCATTCCCTTCGTGTTTTAGTTCTAATAATGAAAATATCATTTTTGATGAGTAACTTTATTTAATTCAGGTATGAAAAGTTCTCAATTTTCATTAATGCCCTCAAGGCTACTCATAAAACCATTTTAATTGTTTAAATATATTATAATATATGAATTATAGAATATTTAATGTTCTTTAAATAGTATATATACACAATAGTAAATAATTTATCAAAACTACATTTTGATGATTGAGAACCCACCAAATTATTCTAAATGATTATCATTATTGATATGTCGAAAAATTGATCCTCATAGCATATAACCAGTTGATACATAATAAAAAATAAACTAATGGATGTTAACTAATGACATATTATTTCAATTCATGGAAACTATTCCAATTCTAAATGATCTTTTGTACATGTATAAAAATGAACTGATCAGTAAAACCAAGAAATCAAACACTCTCGAAAGACGATATTATATAATTGAACTCATAAAAAATAAAACCAATTAAAATTATATTATTATAACTTATAAAATTCATTTTTAAAAGTGTATGAATTAACTAATTATTTTATTTAATTTGATTCATGTTGATATTAATTTCAATATTAGAACACATATGATCATAAGGTTAGGGATTCTTTCTGAACCTCCATTTTTCACATCAGATTACTGTTTATCTCACTTTATCCTAGTGTATGTATTCATAATTATTATATAATTCATCAAAATATTTTTTTTGTTCCATAATAATGTAGTGGGATTAGTTCATCCTTATTTTATGTTGAAATAAATGTTTAAAAAAAGGTTTTGTTCTAAATTCTTCCCAATAATCAAGGCTGGTTAATGGGATCCTCCTGATTTCTCACCCATTTTCAAGTTCACACCATAATCAGTAATAATACCCCATTATTCATTTTAAATACCTAATTTTATCATTAAAATAATTTTTTTTCTTTTTGGTTTTTTATATATATAATTTTTTTATTTTCCTCTTCAAATTATCTTTAATGTGTTCCTTAAAACCCATTAAAATGTTCTATTCATAATGTTAGTTAAAATCAATTTCTACAAGATTTAACATTAGTTTGACATCACTTATAATTATATATGATTATTTTACAATATGAGTGTACATTAATGATATAAATATGTTCATTCAAGGACACTGTAATGATTTTCCCTTTTCATAGGTCTTTTGAAAAGGTTAGTATACTAAATTCATTCCATGGGTAACTCTTATGCATAATGTTTCAGGTCTCATTCATATTATAGAACATGTTATGATGGGTGAGCCTAGATAGTACTATAATGAGTTGGGTAAATATTTTTTTATGATAAATCATGTGAAATAGTCTTGGTGGTTAGCCTTGACTCATGCTTTATATGAAATGGTCTTGGTGGTATCCTTTACTCATGTTGCTCCATATGAAATGATCCTAGACTATAAGGCCCCGCCTTTAAACGATACATAATTTTGATATAAGTCAACAATTTGAAATTAATTTACTATGATGATTTTGTTAGGTTTATATATTTAGAGAATTAGGTTATAACTCATATATAACAACATAAATATTACAAGTATACACATATACTAACTATCAATGTTTTTCATAAAACAAAATCTTTTTTGATAGAATCATGGTTTTATTCATATTATAATGGAATGACATTTCATGGATTCCATCCTTGACTGTTTTATTCATTATTATAGTGAAAAAAAATTCAAAACATGTTTTCGGCATAAAAATCTTTTTAAGGGATACATAAAGAAAAAAAATTGTTAGTCTTGCGAAAAAAATTAAACCCTGAAGACTTTATCATAATGTAAAACTTTTCCCCTTTAATAAGTAGTAAATACACTTCACTAAATATAAGATCATTCCTTACCCTTTGTGTAACCAATGTATTTTAATAATTCACATAGAATGAATCATATAACATATAAAGGTAACTTGGAACATAAACATACATAAATAGAATAACCATACAGTTTACTTCCACACTTATCACTAAATGGAATATCCATACAGCCAACATTCATAACCAATGAATTGGAGGCTATAATGTAAAAAACCACTCTTGGTTTATCATGGAACCACCCATATTCATTTTATATTGTAACCACCATCATTAGTTTATCACATAACCACCCGTAAAATGTCCAAGTTCCATTATATAATAATTACACATAAAATATTCCAATTATCCACATTTCGCTCATAAAATTTTATTTGCAATCACACAAAATCATTTCAGGATATGGAAATATTAAATCCATTTTCAAAACCCTATTCAATACCAAAAATCCAAAAAATTAAATAAGGTATTCCATTTCCTTTTAAAAACATTAAAGCTTATTGAGGATGCCAAATATCAAATATCGATTACGGCAGTGGAGGAGTTGTTTTTTGACTCTATAAGGACCCAGCCTTAAACATTTTATAATCTTGAATTAAATGAATAATTCACATTAAGGATCTCTTCAGGTTTAGAGTTTTAGAGAGTATGCTCATAACATATACATAACAACTTGAATATTACACTTAGAAATGTATACCTAGTTTCCATTTTTTAATAAAATAAAATGTATTTGAAAAAAATAGTCATGTATAGTTCCATGTTATAGATAGCATGAATTTTCCATGATCCCAGACTTGATCCTATTCCACTTTATATATTATGAAAAACATTTCAAAAACATGGGATGATAAAAAAAATCTCATTAAGGGATACCCAAATAAGGAAAATAGTTACTTTTTCAAAACAACAAATACACCATAAATAATTTATAATAAGTAATACTTTTCACCTTTAAGAAGTAGTAAATAATCATTATTGAATAAAAGATCAATACATAACATTTTGTAACCAAAATATTACCATAAAATTCATATTAAGAACACATAAAATATAAATGTAACTTTGGACATAAACATACTTAAATGCAATAACCATACGGTGGACTCCACAATTATCACTAAATGGAATAGCCATACGGTGGACATCCATAGCCAATGAATTGGAGATTATAATTTAACCATCCATACCAATTTATCACAGCACCACCGTCATTTGGTTTATCATGTAACCGCCCGTAAAATGTCCAAGTACCATTATAAAATGATAACACATAAAATATTCCAAATATAAACATTTCACTAATAACATTTATTTTAAAATAACAAGAAATATTTTCAAGATATTGAAATAATCAATCCTTTTAAAAAACAATTTTTAATACCAAAACTCCCAAAAATAGAATAAGGGATTTCTTTTCCTTTTAATAACAATTATGGATTATAGAGGAAGCCAAATAATGATTAAAGTGGTTGAGAGGCCATTGTCTCCGCAAACATTAAAAACATTCCTTTTATCGTTTAGTTAAATGCTTTATAGAAAAAATATTCCCTTTGAATGAAGGTAAAAGTCATAGGTTTTTATACAGTGTATAAAGGAAAGTCGTGTATTAAAATAAAATATGCCTCAATGAAAGGAGATTGAGATGAAGTCACTAACATCGTGTTCAAGTTGACCCATTCATTCTTTAATCTCTTGAATAATAAACTAAAATTAATTTCTAATTTCTTACGAACCTTTTTCAAGTTTATCAATAATTTTATATCAATTATTACTATGTTATAAATATTATGTAATTATTTATGTAAAAAATGGTTGTTTTGTAGAGATTTTGTACTTAAGTCAAAAATGAACACCTTATATTTACAAGTTATCCATGCGGTCAATAGTCCATTATGTGAAGAATTATATTAATTATTTAGATATCATATATATCATATATATATAGTATATATTTATATAATATTACATATCATTTGGAGGTAAAAAATTGAAATGCACCGTTCATGGAGACGGTAAGCCATATGTACACATGAATGCTAATTTTATTTCTATTTCTTATTTTAATGTAATTAAAACATAATTATACATAGGTATATTATAATTATAGTATAATATCATATATAATATAATTAAATATATCCTTTATACATCCCTCATTTGGCATGAATGAGTCATCTCACCTAGAGGGGGCAGTAGTCCGCACTTCCTCAAATGAAATTATCACGTTTACCCATAATGGAAACAGTAAAGGTATGCTATAAAAGAAAAATACAGAAGCATAAAGAAAACATAAACATAATATATATCATATATTAATACATTTCCATCTTAATGTCCACCATGATAGGTGGTAGGATATAATCGAACAATCATCATTTCGTGAAGTGTTAGTTTTCCATCCACAGAAACAATATTTTCTTCACCCATTAGATGGATGTGTATGTAATTTTAGTTCAAATACTTCTCATAAAAACATACTAGTATATCAAGGATATTGTTTTTGTCATAAAATAAAGAAATAAAAAAGATTTTATGGGTTATAGAAGTAAAATAAAAGGAATGAAGTTAAGAGAAGATGTTACCTTTAATTTGGGTAACTCTCTTTGGTATGAACAAAAAAGGGTTTATTAAAATGCCTTCTGCCTACGGTAAGGCTTCTAGGAGGAGGAGAGGGATGTAGGGATCTTAACTAGTCATATATTGGACAATCCATGGGGCTTGATAGGTGTTAGGAATGGGTTAGAAGTGGTTTTCATTTATAAGGGGGAGGAGAGGCTATTTAGGAATGTTTAAAACAATTATTTTATTATATACTTATCATCAGTTTCAAAAGATCCAAAATTAATTAATGTCAAAGATAAGATGACTAATGGTCGGAATAAAATCATCCAATAATAATTTTACATGTTTTGGATATTATTTTAATATTCATAATTTTATTTATTTAAATCATTTATTAATTAGGTAAATACAATATCATTATTGTGTTATAAATAATTAAACTTATTTGATGTCTAAAAATTAAAAATAAATACTATGGCATAGGAAATATTTTTATATTTCCAAAAAATATTTATAGTCAAAAGGATAACTTATATAAAACCATTTAAAAATTAATTTACTAAATGATATTTGTTTTTTTTCATTTTTTGTCTTTACATTAAATTAATTAAAAAAATGTCATTATCACACTTAAGTGGATCCATGGGGTCCCATAATACACCCAAGGATTCCCATGGTCGTCCATGACTCATCCAATAAGATTATGACAATTGATAAGGTGATTTAGAATTTTTATAATATTCTATTTACCTGTAATTACCATATTTACCTTTAACCGCAGTAAATAAAAGTCAAAAGTTACTATTCACCAAAAATTATTTTCATCTTATTAAACAAAATTTTACGTGATAATAACAACCATGTATGTCTTATTTTAGAAATTCAATTCACAGAAGTGGTAAATTTTTATTTAAATGTAAATTTTGGTTTTTTTACTACTACTAAGTTGTTTCACTATTCATCATAAATTAGTGATTTTCAGAAAAATACCAAAAATTAAGCCTAAGCTATATTTTTTATTCCATAATTCAAAAATTATGTCAATTATATGAAATTAAAAACATTGAAGATGGATCAATTAATTTAAAGTTAATTCTCAATGTTAAAACTTAAAGTGTGTTTTTAATAAATTATATCTATAAAAAGGTTGACAGTTGATTATATTGAATTTAAAAGTGAAATAGCTTCCAATGACCAAAATTTGAATAAATGGTAAAAATATAATGTAATTAAACATTGAAACCAATTCAAAAGACAATCAAAAAACAAAAATAAATTATATTAAAATACAATTTTGAATTAAAATGTAGTATTTTCACTATTCATTAAAAATGAACTATATCAGGAAAATACCGAAATTTCATCCTAATTAAATTTTGGTGTCACAATTCTAAAGAATGATTTTAATTTTTCAAATATAACATAAAAAGATGATAGAAACTAGATTTATAAATGGTTTTCCATTATAAGGCTGTAAATCGACGTTTTATAGAATATTAGAGTACTTATGCTTAAAATTAGATTCATTCACATTTTAAGCCTACAACTTCTATTGGATAAATGTAAAAACATTTAACAAACTAGTATAATCATGTTGTAGTTAGTTATATTAATTCCCACCAATACAACAGCTAGGTGTTAACTACCGTTTAAAAATAATATTATTATATTATTAGTGTGCAATATAAGATTTAAAAGAAACATGTTGTTGCATATCAGGTAATCCATCAAACATAGAGTCCCCTTTAATGTAAAATTATTATTTATTTTAAAAAATATTATTAAATATGAAAATGGGTTATTATTTATTTACTTGGGATGTTTCATCCTTCCCCCTTTTGAAAATTGTGTCCTCACAATTATATTCACTTATCAAATAAGTGGAGGTATTTTTCTCTCATAGCATTTTCAGATTCCCATGTTGCCTCTTCAACAATAGGTTTTTCCACAAAACATTTACCTGGTGAATTACATTATTTTGAAACACATTCTCTCCATGGTTAATAATCTAGACTGGTTGTTCCTCATAAGAGAGATTCTCTTCCAAATGAACTACCTCTGGACTCGAAACATGAGATGGATCTAGAATGTATTTTTTCAAAAATGAAACATGAAAAATATTTTGTACCTGGAATAAACATGGAGGTAAAGCCACTCTATAGGAAACAGGCCGATCTTTTTCTAGGATTTCATAAGGTCCAATGAAGCTCAGGTTCAACTTTCCCTTATTACAAAAATGCATCACACTTTTCCATGGACAAACATTGAGAAAGACATGATCACCTAACTCAAAAGAGAGATCCTTACTTTAGTTATCCGCATATGTTTTTTGGTCTGCTCTGAGTTGTTCTCATGTTCATTAGAATCAACAGAACTATTTCTACCATCTCTTATACTAATTATAGTGCCATCATCTTTCTTTCACCTACTTCATCCCGAAAATCTAGAGTTCAACACCGCTTTCCAGATAGTGTTTTAAACGGAGCCATCTGTATACTAGAATGAAAAGTGTTATTATATGAAAATTCCACCAAAGAAAGATGTTTGTCCCAACTTCCCTGGTAATCCAGTGAACAAACAGTTAGCATATCCTCCAAGGTCTGTATTTTTCATTCTATATACCCATCTAATTACGGATGAAAAGATGTACTAAAATATAATTCTGTACCCAACGACTTCTGAAGTCCTTTAACAAAGTTATAAGTAAACATGGGATCCCGATCAGATACAATAAACAGGGGAACACTAGGCAACCTGACAATCTCTTTATCATATAGCCTAGAAAGTTGACATAGAGACAATGTATCTCGAATAGGAAGGACATGAGCAGATTTAGTCAATCGATCAATAATGACCCGGATTGCATTTTTACCTCGAGATGTTCTTGGTAATCCCACAATGAATTCCATGGATACATTTTACCATTTTCACTCTGGAACAGGTAAAGACTGAAGTTTCCCTTTCGGTAACTGTCACTCTTCTTTAACCTGTTGACAAGTCAAACACTTCACAGTAAAGTTACCAATATATCTTTTCATTCCATCCAACCAGTAATACTCTCAAAGATCTTCGTACATCATAGTACTGCTAGGATGAATTGGAAACGGGGAACTATGATCTTGATAACTCATTCTTCAACTATGAATCACAAGGCACCCAAAATCTTTTCCCAAACCTCAAAACACAATCATTATCAATATTAAAATCATGAAACTTACCATTCTAAACCAACTATACCTTTTTCTGTAACTCACAATCTTCCTTCTCTGTTTGCTAAATTATGTTAGATAGCGATGATTTCAATAACACCTAAAACAAAACAGAATAATTTCCTGCACCAATAACTTCTATTCCAAAATTCATCAAATAAAAAAACAAAGTATCTCACTCCAAACGTATAATGGTTAATGAAGCATTAATTTTTTGACTCAAAGAATCAACCACTTTATTTTGATTTCCCAGATGGTAATAGATCATGAAATCATAATCCTTGATTTATTCCAACCATCTCTTCTGTCTCATGTTCAATTCTTTTTTAGTGAATATATACATTAAACATTTGTGATCAGTATATATTTCAAACTTTACTCCATAATAATGATGCCTCCAAATTTTTAAATCAAAAACAACAATAACTAATTCCAAATCACGTGTATAGTAATTTAACTCATGAGGTTTCAACTGAAATGAAGAATAAGAAATTACCTGATCATTCTTCATAAAGACAAAACCAAGTCCTTTCAACAAACAACCACTCTAAATAATAAACTCACCATTTCTGGAAGGTAGTGCTAAAACTCGAGTATTGACCAATATTATATTAAATTTCGGAAGACCATCATCACATTATTTTATCCAAATGATCTTAACTCCTTTTCGAGTTAACTTAGTCATTGGACTTGATAACCTTGGGAAATTTTCAAACATAAGTAATAACATGCCAAACCATGAAAACTATTGATCTGGGTTATATTTGTGGGTCTTTTCCATTCATCAAAAAACATTGTTTTAGCAGGATCATCAGATAATCCATTTTTTAATATAATGTGACCAAGGAAAGAAATTTGTTGTAACCAAAACTCACACTTGCAAAATTTCCAAAACATATTATTTTCTTTTGAGGTTTGTAATAAAATCCATAAATGACTTTCATGTTCCTATTTACTTTTAGAATAAACCAAAATATCATCAATAAAAACAACATACATTTATCACCGGATTCAACTGATCCATCACTGCAACAAACTGTTCAGTTCATATTCCTACCATCTCAAGTTGCTGATTTTGAAGGTCATTTCCATCTGTATGCCATCCCATCACAACTGCCATGTTTCCTCTTTGAAAAAACATTCTGAGCACAGAAAAATCTTTGGAAAAGCAACATAGTAATCTCTAAATTCTATATCACTTAAATATTATCATAAATATAATTATGTATATTAATTTAACAAAACCCTAACTTTTAAAGTTGTCTAAACAGACCTCTGATACCAACTATAAGGACCCAGCCTTAAACATTTCATAATCTTTAATTAAATGAATAATTCACATTAAGAATATTTTTAGGATTAGAGATTTAGAGAGTTAGGTCATAACATATACATAAAAACTTGAATATTACATGTAGACACATCTACCCAGTTTCCAGTTTTTTAAAAAAAAATCTTTGAACAAAGGGTCATGTCTAGTTCCATGATTTAGACAACATGAATTTTTATTGATTTATCCTTGACCTTATTCCACTTTATATCCTGGGAAAAACATTTCAAAAACTTGTAATGAGCATAAAAAGATCAGTAAGGGATACACAAAGAAGGAAAACTATTAGTTTTTCAAAAAAACATGAATACTTTATCATAAGTAATGGTTTTCACCTTTAAGATGTAGTAAATAAAATTCGTTGAATAAAAGATAAATACTTACCATTTTGTAACCAAAATATTACCATAAAACCAATATAAAGAACACATGACATATAAATGTAAATTAGGACATAAACATACTTAAATGGAATAACCATACAGTTGAATTCCACACACATCACTAAATGGAATAGCCATACATCTGATTTCCATACCCAATGCATTGGAGGTTATAATGTTACCACTTGTCCTACTTTATCATGTAACCACCCATCATTTTGTTTATCACTTAACCACCCATCAAATGTCTATGTATAAATATAATATCATAACAAATAAAATATTGCAGATATAAACATTTCACTAATAACATTTAATTTGAAATCACAAGAAATCATTTCAAGATATTGAAATAATAAATCCTTTTCAAAAACCATTTTCAATATCAATACACCCAAAAATTGAAAAAGTTATTAATTTTCTTTTTAAAAAAACATTAAGGCTTATAGAGGATTCCAAATAACAATTACAGTAGAGGAGAGGTAATTGTCACCACAAATGTTAAAAACATTCCTTTTGCCGTTCAGTAAAATGATTCATAGAAAAATTATTCCCTTTGAAAGAAAGTAAATGTCAAAGTTTTTTATATAGAGTATAAAAGAAATTCTAGAATTAAAACAAAATATTCCTCAATGAAAAGATATTAAGACGATGTCCCTTACCTCATGTCCGACATGACCCGTTCATTCCGTAATCTCTTGAATAATAAACTAAAGTTAATTTATAATTGCTTAAGAACATTTTTAAAGTTTATTAATACATTTATATAAATTATTACCATTTATAAATATTATCTAATTATTTTAGTTAATAATGGTCGTTTTTCGATATTTGGTACTTAAGTCAAAAATGAACACCTTATATTTACAAGTTGTCCATGTGGTCAATAGTTCATTATATCCAGAATGATATTCATTATTTAGATATCATATATATCATATATATATAGTATATATATAAATATACATATATATATATAACAGTACATATCATTTGGAGGTAGGAAATGTGATTCACGGTTCATGGAGACAGTTATATGTACGTACGCATGAACTCTACTTTCATTTTTATTTCTTATTTTAATGGAATTAAAACATAATGATTCATAGGTATATTATAATTCCAGTATAATATTATATATAATATCATTAAATATATCCTTTATACGTCCCACGAATGGCATGAACGAGTCATATCTCTTTCAGGGGGCGGCAGTCCCCACTTCCTCAATTGAAATTATCCTGTTTACCCATAATGGAAACCATAAAGGTATTCTATAAAAGAAAAATACAGAAGCATAAAAGACATAAACATAATATATATCATATATAAATACATTTCAATCTTAATGGAAACCATGATAGGCGGTAGGAGATAATCGAACAATCATCTTTTGTGAGGTTTTAGTTTGTCATCCACAAAAATAGTATGTTCTTCACCCATTAGATGGAGGTGTGTGTAAGTGTAGTTTAAATACATCTCATAAAAACATCCTAGTATATTGAGTATACTAGTGTTGTAATCAAATAATTTAATAAAATATATTTTAGTAGTTGGATAAATAAAATAAAACAAAAAATTTTAGAGAAATTGTTACCTTTAATTTGGGCAACTATATTTGGTATAAACCAAAAGGTGTTTCTTGAAGTGACTTATAAATATTGTAAGGCTTCTTTGAAGAGGATAGGGATTTAGGGAGATTAATTGGTCAGAATTTGGATGAGTCAAGGGGCTTTAGAGGTGTGATTAATGGGATAGCAGTGGTGTAATTTTATAAGGGGGAGGAGGGATCTTTAGGAAAGTTTGAAACAATTATTTTATTTTAAAGTTATCTTCAGTTTCAAAAGGTCCAAGGATCATTAATGTCAAATATAATATGACTCATAGTCGAAATAAAATCATCCAATAAAATTGGACAGGTTTTGGATATTATTTTAATATTTATAATCTTATTTGTTTAAATCATTTATTAATGAGGTAAATACTGCATCATTATTGTGTCATAAATAATTTAATTTTTTTGATGTCAAATAATTATAAAAAATTTATATTATGTATGAAATACTTTTAGCTTTTGAATTTATATTTATACTAAAAAATATAACTTATATAACACCATATAAAAATCAATTTACAAAAATATTTTTTATGTCATTTTTGTCTTTACTTTAAATTAATTTAAACAATTTCATTATCACTCTTAAGTAGTTCTATGGGGTCCAAAAATCAACCAAAATATGTACATGGTCAGATATGACTCATAAAATAATGTTAGGAAAAGTTATATGGTAATTTGGAATTATTATAATATTTTTTTTACCTTGAATTACCTTATTTACCTTTAACAGTGGTAAATAAAAGTCAAATGATACTATTCACCAAAAAATATATCCATCTGATTAAACAAAATATTAATTAAAAATATCAACCATTTACATCATATTTTCAAAATTTAATTCACAAAATTGTTAAATTTTCATTTAAGTGAAAAATTCTGTTTTTTCTAACAATTACTAAGTTGTTTCACTATTCATCAAAATATGATGTTTTTCAGAAAATACCAAAAAATTAAGACTAAGTTATATTTTTTATTCAGAATTCAAAAATTATTTCTTTTTTACCAAATTTAAAACATATATATTGGATTACTTAATTTAAATTAATTCTCATTCTTAAAACTAAAATCGTGTTTTTAAGAAATAATAACTATCAAAAGATTGATAGTTGACTATGTCCAATTTCAAAGTGAATTTGCTTCCAATGACCAAAATTGGATTAAATGGTAAAAATATAATCTAATTACACTTTGAAACAAATTTAAAATATAATAAAACCATATAAATAAATTTGATTAAAACACAGTTTTGAATTAAAATACTGTATTTCTCACTATTCATTAAAAAATGAACAATATCAGAAAAATACCAAAATCTCATCCAAATTAAATTTTGGGGTCCTGATTATATATAATAATTTTATTTTTTCAAATATAATGTATAAAAGTGACAAAAACTACATTAAAAAACGGTTTTCCGTCATAAGATGATAAATCGACCTTTTAAAGAATATTAGAGTATTTATGCTAAAAATTAGAAAAATATTTTAAGCCTCTAATTTTTTTGGATAAATGTAAAAAAAATTAAAAAAAAGTATAATCATATTGTATATAGTTATATTCATTCTCACCAACATAATGTCTAGTCATTAACTACCATTTAAAAATAATAATATTATATTATTAGGGTACAACGTAAGATTTCAAAGAAACCTGTTTTTGCATATCTGGTAACCCATCGAACATTGTGTCCCCTTTAAACTAAAATTAATATTTAATTAATGAAATAAATATATATGAAAATGTATTATTCATTATTTACATGGGATGTTACAGCCACATGCGTTAAAAAATTCTATTTTTTATTTTATTTAAATACATCATAGAAAAATAATCCCATCAAATTATATTAAATTTACAAGAAGATTATAAAAAACCATATAAAAATGGCAGTGTATAACATAAAAATATGCCTCGATGAAATAAATATTGAGACGAAGTTCCTTACCTCAAATCTGACATGTCTCGTTCATTATTTATATTCTTGAATAATAAAAGTAGGGTAATTTATACTTTATTATGATTTTTTTGTAAATAATTACTAATTAAATATTAATTATTATCATGTAATAATAATTATGTAGTTATTTATGTTTTTATTGGTTATTTTTTTGATATTTGGTACTTGAGTTGAAAATGAACTTGTTTTGATGTAAATTTTCCATGTAATAAAAATTATATCATCTTCAGAATGTTATTAATGACTTAGATATCATATATATATATATAGTGTATATATTTTTATAATATACATAATATTATAGATAATAAATTAAATGCACCATTCTTACAGATAGTAGGCCGTATGTACTCATTAACGCTACATTCATTTAATTTTCATATTAAAAATAATAATAATTAAATTATATAAATGTATAATATAATTTCAGTATTATATTTATTTCATGTTTGTCTAATTGGTTTAATAAAACTATATTTTATGATTTCCTTGTATAGATGTAATGAGTCACATCACTTGGAGGGAGCAGTAGTCCATACTTAATCAAATGAAATTATCATATTTACAAAACATGGAAAACATAAAGGTATGTTGTAAATAAAAATTAAAGAAGAATATAAATAATATAAATATAATATATATCAAATTTAAATATCATTCCAATATAATGTACACCATGATAGGTGGTAGGAGATAGTTTAATAATCAACATTTCCTGATACAATAGTTCACCGTACAAAAAAAATATGTTCTATATCCATTAAGTGGAGGTACGAGTATGTTCAGTTATAAAAAGTATTATAAAAACATCCTATTATATTTAGGATATAGTTGCGGTTATAAAATAATGTATTAATGAGTTATTAGGGGGTAGTATAATGAAAATAAATGAAAGGATTTTGATAGATGTCATTACCTCAAAATCGGGTGACTCCTTTTGATTTGACACAAAAGGCATCCAAGATTTTTCTTATAACAATTATATTTCTTCTTAGAGTAAGGAATGGATTTTGGGATCATATTTTAGAAGCAGTTTTACTATCCAAGTTACTTGAGAGGTGTGAGTTAGTGGGTATAGGTGGTTGCCTTTTATAAGAGGGAGGAGGGGCACTTAAGGAAAGTCTTGAAAAGATATTTTATTATAAATTTAATTAAAAATTATAATATTTATAAGTTAATATATTTAGATTAATATATTATTATGGGTCGAACTTATATCAACCAAAAGGTTTTAGACAAGTTTAGGTCACAAATTGAACCTTATCTTTTAGATTTAACCCTTTGTTAAATAAATTAACTATTACCATATCCTCTTGTATTTTTACAATGTATGGATAATATGGGTACTATAAAATTTCAAGAGAACATAAAGTGGTTCCATAATGACATTTTTATCATTATATAATTTAGTGGGACACATCTTATATTTTTAGTACGATGATGTCATTTAATAAAATATTTTTTTAATCTCATTTATGTCAATTTTGACACTATTTTGTAATTGATTTTTATTGGCCATCAAAACATGATTACATAAAACATTCATCAACTCATCCCTAACATATCAATTTCGTTAAAAATATTTATGGATTACATCAAAACATTCAAATTATATATATTTTAATATTTATAATATCATTTATATTAATATTTTATTAATAAGGTAATCAATATATCATCATTGTGTCATAAATAAATTTATTTATTTATGGTCTAAGAAATAAAAATAAAATAACATGATGTAAGAAAGATTTTTAAATTTATAATGAATCATTGTAGTCATATATATATATTATATAACCATATATTATAATTGTTTTAGTAAAGAAATTCATGTTTATGTTATATATATATTTACTTTAAATTAATTTCTATAACATGTCATTATAATTTTTTTTAGTAAAGTAACAGTTTTAGAACACGTTTTAGGGTAGTTTTATATTGTTATAATATTATTTTTTACCCTTATTTGTCAGATTTTCCCTTTAACAATGGTAAATAAAAATAAATATCGAAGTTACTATTCATAATTTCCAAAACTAAATAGTAAATATTTACACAATTTTTATAATATAATTAAAAATATGGAATCTAATTTTCCATATTAAAAACATTTAAATTTTTGTAATTAATTTAAAATGTATTCCCGTTGTCAAAACCAGAAAGTGGGTTTTTAGGAAGTAAAAAATATCAAATGGTTGACATTCGTTTATATCTAATTTCAACGTGAAATTAAATTCAAGTTCCAACATTAGATTAAATGATAAAAAATAATCCAATTACACTTTAAAAATAATTAAATGGATAATGTAACTATATAAATAAATTAGGTGAAAAGGAAATTTGGTAATAAAATACAGTCTTATTCATTATTCATTAAAAATGATTTCCATCATAAAAATACAAAAATTCAACCACAATGAATTTTGATTTCTCACTTCTAAATAAGAAGTTTATTTTGTCAAATGTAAAATATAAAAGTGACAAAAACTCAATTTAAAAAGTGTTATACATCAAATGGCTATAAAATTACATTTGTTTAAAAAATACCTTTATCTAAAATATTGGATTTGTTATTAAATAATATCGTGGAAACATATAATATTAATTTTAAAAATTAAATTGAATATATAACATATAAAAAATATATCAATTGTGTTATGATTTTAAAAACCCAATTATTCTCTTTTAAATTGGTTTTCTTAAAAAACATCCTTTATATTCAATTGGTTTTTATTTCCATTTCAAATAAATTAGGAAACCAATGAATCAATATTTAATCATATTTAGACAATATTTTTATAATTCAGTAGATACTACGCATTCCCTCCATTTCAATGGCTACGTTATAACGGTAACATTTAAATAAAAATATTTAGTTGTTTGGTTATGGTAGATGTAGTGTATCATGTATGATATTAAATATAGTGTTTATTTCATAAAACTCTAGATGTTACATTCCCCTTACATTAATAAATTGTGTCCCTATAATTTAAATCTGGGGTTGAAAACAATGGTATGTATTTTCAAATTAACTTTATTTGCAAACCAATAACATTAAAATGGTTAATAAAACCTCCACTTTAAAATATAGAATGTTATGTACAATGGTCACTCGAGATGACACACTCTAAGGTTCCATTTAGGAAAACATGGACATTAAAAAAAACCTTCTTGTTCTGATGGATATTGATAAAAAAAATTATCAAGAGAATGTTAACAATCAAAAAACAACACACTTGGGATGGGTTAAACGGTCTTTGATTTCATAGTAGGAAAAGTAAATGGAATTTTTTTTAATAACTGATTCATAAAGATGATGAATTAGTTTACTAGTTAGAATAAAAATATATGAAATTATACTTACATGATAGTTATAGTGTCATCCTTTAATCAATTTATACCATACACTCATCTTTTTCTACCAATAATGAGTATTAAGGACGGATTATTCATTCCTAGAGGCCTATAAACAACTTATAAAAATGCACATTATCCAAAAAAGGTTATGAATTTATTTATCTTACCTTTATTCATTAAAAAAAATACAAAATGGTTTTTATAAGACCATATAATCCCCAATAAATAATAATCTTTTATAATGGGTAGGACTATGTTTAATCACCAAAATTAAATTGTAAAACCCATATTCTACATAGATAATTCAATAAACAAATGTCCTTAAAATTACTCACAATAATCCAAACTTATAGAGAATCCCAAAATTCATAAGGATTATATCACATAGTATTCCATGATAAATATTAGTATTTATATCTAAATTAAATCGATTACTGTTAATTTCTCATACTTAAAAGTAATTAACCTAATAACATATTCTCCATGAGATGTTAATCATTCCCACAAATAATTGAAATATCCATATATCCACAATAAAAACATATATTCATAAAAATAAAATTCAACCATTTCTCATCAAATTATATAAAATAGTATTCTATTTTCCTTGGGCATATAAGTTTTCCAAAAGAAATAATGCCTTTAAAAAAACCTTTACCACTTAATAACAAAATAATTTTCCTATAATAATAATATCCATTTTATAGGACATATGTTCCCAAAATATACTTATTCTTAATCCATAAAATCATTTAACTAAAAATAATAATTCATATTAACTGGGAATTTCACATAGTCCAATGTTATGTGAGAAAGCCTTATCTCATCATAATTGTGGGTTCAATTCCCACGACATTGACGGATGCGATATGTTTTCACCCATCCTATAGGTTATCCTTTTTTTCTCAAAACCAATATCATTTTGAAACCATATCATTATTTATAAAATTATTAAAAATGAGATAATTCAATAAAATAATAACCATAACATGCATTAACCTTAAAGGTTATCTATTAACTTTTATTTATCATCCCTAAATTTAATAACCCTTAATCACATCAAAAAAAGATCTTATGAACCCTAATGTTTATCCATTATGTCCACCCAAAAAAGATACCTCTTCCTTCAAAAAAAATTTCACATATTAGTCTTTAGGGTTACACATACTAATAAATGTCTACCAATGTATTCTCATCATTAAATGAGCATTTATAATAATAAACATCTCATCATCCATAAATCTACCATAAGTATTGAATACCATATATGTATACCTCTTAATCATATAGAGTTATTCATGTAACCATAAGAATGATTTTTCATCTTATTAATTAATACTTATTTCCTACAAATAGAAAACCTGAATCATTTTCTAAAATTAAATAATTTCTAAACATTAGACAATATATAATCCGAACCTTTCATATGTCATTTTTTGTTTCTGGGTCTTCAATTAGAATAGTTTTAGGAATTTCTAGACATATACTTTTAGGGTCCTACTGATTCTATTCCTAAACCAACATCGTCAGACATATATTTTCATAATTACCATACTCCCCACATTTAATACATTGGATTGATAACTCAAAAAGAACTTATTTACCTTTCCTAGATTGAAATGAATGATACCTTTTTCCATGGAAATATATTACATTATTACCATCATTTATTCATCTATAACATTTTATCATCCCATTAAAACTATTCCCTAGATCATTCTTTTCACATCCTTGATATATAGGTTGTTGAATATACTAATCTTTATGATTATTTCCAGAACATAAACAAGGATGTATTTCTTGCGTATATGATGACATAAAAAATCAATAAGGTTCAAGTGGTCAATAAAGAATCTAGATAGTTTGTTTATAATAACCAAAAGAGTTCTCATTGTATCTACCATTTCATTCAGTTTATTATTCAGAAAACCACCATAGTTTCCTTCACATCTATTATTACTATGGTTCTTGTAAGATCCAACCATTTATTATAACCAAAAATAGTTAGTGTGATTATATCAACAATATCATCATATATTATCTTATGAGGAATATAAACACTATGATATACTCATCCATGTTATCTAAAACACATTCATTTTTTATAAAATTACTATGAATATTTATAATATTTTAATAATTTTAGTTATATAAAACATTTCACTTATTCTTAAAAAACACCAAAACCACTAAAGATATCTAAACCGACCAGAGAATCCAACTATACGGCCCCATCCATAAACATTACTTAATCCTGAGATAAGTCAATAATTTAATTGTTTTTCAATTTTATAAAGTTTTTTGTTTTATATCATTAGACAATTAGGTCATAACTCATACATAATGACTTAAATATTTAATTTACACACTTCTACTCACTATCAGTTCTTTTCATAGAATAAAAAACTTTTTAAAAAGAAACTTTGTTTTTTTTCGGTTTAAACAGCATGAATTTTCTTAGATTCCAAACATGAATTTATTCTTCTTTATGTCTGGAGAAAAAAATTTCAAAACATGGGATGAGATGAAAAATCTCATAAAGGGATACATAAATAATGAAAACTTTTAGTCTTTCTAAAACATGTAAACCATGAATATTTTATCATAAAGTATTACTTTTCTACTTTAATAAGTAGTAAATATGCTTCACATAATATAAACTCATTACATACCCTATTTTTAACAAACAAATTTCCGTAAATCCTATTTAAATAATCATATAATATATAAAGGTAACATGTGACATAACCATACTTAAATTGAATAAGCATATGGTCGATTTACACAAATGTCACAAAATGGAATAGCCATATGCCCAACATCTATACCCAATGTGGTGGAAGGTTATAACATAACCACTCATATTTAGATTTTCATGGAACCACCTATCATTTGTTTATCATGTAACCACAATTCTTTCTTTTTCACATAACCACCCATAAAATGTCTAAGTACAATTATATAATCATAACACGTAAAAGATTTAAATTATCAAAATTTCACTCATAAAATATCATTTGAAATCAAAATAAATCATTTCAAGATATTCAAATAGTAAATCCACATTCGAAATCATTTTCAATAATAAAAAAAGTTATTAAGGTATTTATTTTCCTTTTAAAAAAATAAGGCTTATAGAGGAATCCAAATATCCAATAATAGGTATTGTGGTAGAGGAGCCATTCTCACTGCATACGTTAAAAACATTGATTTTTTTCATTTAGTAATATGATTTGTTAAAAGTTATTCCCTTTGAAAGAAATTAAAATTAAAAGGGGTTTATTATACATTGTATAAAATAAGGTGTTGTATGACAACAAAATATTCTTAAATGAAATGAGATTGGGATGAAGTCCCTTATCTCGAATCTAACTAGTCTCATTTATTATTTATATTCCTTACTATTAATATTATGTTAATTTATAATTTCTTTAGAAACTTTTTCTTCTTTATTATTCATTTTATATTACTAAATATAATTTTAAAAAATTACCTTATTATTTATGTTCTTATCGGCCTTTTCGTCGATATTCGATACATGAATAAAAAATGTACCTGTTCTGATTTAAATTGCTCGTGTAGTCAAAATAACATCATCCATAGAATATTATTCATTATTGAGATATCATATATACCCAGTATATATGTATTTATAATATAATTAATATACGGAGATAATAAATTAAATTTACCATTCATTTAGATAGTAGGCCACATGTACACATTAACACTACATTCATTTTTTGTCATATTAAAAAATAATCAAAAAATTATATAAATTTATATTATAATAAAATTATTATAATTATTTAATTTATTTATAATATGGTTTAATAAAACCAACCATTACACGTTCCAGGTATAGAGGGAATGAGTAACATCGTTTTGAGGGAGCAATAGTCCACATTTCCTCAAACGAAATTGTCGTACTTACACAATATTGAAAACCCAATGGTAAGTTATAAATCAATATTTCAAAATAAAAGAGACAATATAAATATAATATATGTAATATATATGTAATATATTTAATAAATAAATATATTTCCATAATAATTGTGACCATGAGAGGTGGTAGGATAAAATTTAACAATCATTGTTTCCTAAGGCAGTAGTTCTCCGTACATAGAAACAATGTTTTCTATATTCATAAGATGGGGGTGTGAGAAATTTTAGGTCGAAAAAATATCCTTAAAGTGTCATATAATATTGGGGATGCAACGTTTTTATAATATAATGGAATAAAAAGAGTTTATAGGGTTGAACAAGGTAATTTAATAAAATGATCTTAAGGGAATATGTTACCACTAAATTTGGTAACTCTTTTTGATTTCAAAAAAAGGTTTTATTGGGTTTCCTTCCACCCATGGTAAGGTTTAAATTGGGAATTGAGGGATTTTAGGATGTTATCTCTATAGAATTTGGATGGGATAAGGGTCAACAGAGGTGTGAGTAATAGGGTAAAGCTGGTGGCATTTTATAAGAGGGAAGAGGTGAACTTTTGGAAAGTCTTCAAATATTATTTTATTAAAATTTATTTTATAAGTGAAATATTTAAAAAGTAATATAATTATAGGATAATATGATTATGGGTCAAAATAATCTCATCCATTAAGTTTTAAACAAGTTTTGGTCACGAATTTAACCATATTTGGTGGCTTTAATCCTTTGTTAAATAAATTAACTATTACCATGTCCTCATGTATTTTAACACTATATGATTAATATGATTACTATAAAATTTCATTAAAAAAATGTTGGACAATTAATTTCATTTTTAAACTTATCTAATTTAGTTTTCCAAAGCTTATATTTTTAGGACTATTATATCATTTAGTAAAATAATATTTGTTCTGAAAACTCATTAATATTAATTTTGTTATTATTAAGTAATTGATTTTTGTTAAAGTAATAAAAACTTTATAACTTATAAAAAATGAGATTACTCATCCCTAACTTGTCAATGCCATCCAAAAACATATTTTATGGCATAAAAATACGAAAATTACAATTATTTTAAAATTTATAATATCATGAATGTGAATATTTCATTACTGATGTAATATTTACATCATCATTGTTTCATAAGGAAACTTTTTTATTTTATTAATAAATATTATAAGTAAAATACATTTATTTAGGAAATTTATTTTTCATATTAATGACTATATATAATTATAGATATCAATTATATAACCGTGAATTATATTTTTTAGAAAAAGATATAGGTTTAGGTTATATATCGTTCAATTTTAAATTAATTATTATAACTTGTAAAAATCACACCCATGTGGCTCAATTGGGTCCTAGAATCAACCATAGTATGATCATGGACATAAAAATCTCATATAATTTTATTTGGACACATTTTAATATTTTTTTATATTATTATAATATTCCTTTTTTACCATTTTTTACATGATTTACCCTTTAACCACATTAAATAAAAATAATTACTCATGTAACTATTTATAATGTCCAAAAATAAAATTTACCTATTTAAAAAATATAAACCATATGAATCCAAATATTGAAATCATTTTTACATATTCAAAACAGATAAATTTTATTACTAACTTCAAAATTCTTTCCCATTTTCAAAACCGAGATGCACTTTTTTAAGAAGTAAAAACTATTAAAAGATTGTCATCCCTTTATATATAATTTAAATGTAAAATTTATAACATTGAAAAAATTTGTATTAAATGATAAAAATATAATCCAAATAAACTTAAATTCATTTAAAATTATAATTTAACTATCTAAATAAATTATACGAAAAGATAGTTTTGAATTAAAATGCAGTATTTTTTACGATTCATTAAAAAATTTTATTTTGTAAAAAAAATAATAAAATTTAACTGAAATAAATTTTTATTTCCCTCTTCCTAAGAATATGATAATTGTTTCACATATAATATATATAAGTGAAAAAAATCATTTTAAAAATATTTATACATCAATATATTGTAAAATTTTATTTTTTAAAATAAATATTTGTTTAATGAAAAAATTATATTAGCTCTTATATCATATCAAGAAATCATATAAGACGAATTTTAACAATTATAATTAACATATAAAATATAATAAATATATAAAGAGTGATATGATTTTATAAACATGATTATTCTCTTTTAAATAGGTTTTCTTAAAACACAACCATTATATTACATTAGTTATTATTTAAATTTATAATAAATTTTTAAAAAATGAATCATTATTTATACATTTTTAAACAATATTATTATAATTCAGTAGATATTATTCATTCTATCCATTGCAATATCTATTTTATAATGTTATCATTTAAATAATAACATTTAGTTATTTTTATGCTGAATGTAGTATATCATGTATTCTATTGAACATAGTGTTTCTTTCTTAAAACTCTTGATGATTCATAAAATCATTTATATATCATGTTTTTTTCTTACACATTAATATGGTTCAATGATTACATTATTACATGTTATTTATTTTTTAGTCTATATGTTTATTCATATCTATGAATTTTTATGTCATAATTTTGTTCCATATAACCCTTGTGATATAATATATTATTATATTTAGTCCCTTAATGTGATTTTAGATCATACCATTGTTTATGTATTCCTCAGGTTATAAAATTATAAGTAAGGGATCAATAGATGTTATGATATCATTATTAATATTAAATTAAAATCTATTTTTTATTTTGGTTTCATGATTAACAGTTTATTAACTAATAATCCAAAGACTGTATACATTATGATATATGTCTTTTTATTTAATGGTTTATTATGTTTAATACCATGTAATAATATTTTAAAATTATAGGGACATTATAGTTTGTTTTAGATCATGGCTATTTATTTTATGATATTAAGAATATGGAAATTTAGTTAGAACCATATGGTTAATAAAATCACAATAGATATCATAGATTGAATCATAGGGTATCACATGATTGGATATACATTTCATTTACATGTCTATCCTTCTCTGTTAAAATATAAGATTTTTTATTATTATTTTCCAAGTATTCATGCCCCTATAAATGTAAATTATTTTTATCATTTAATGGAGAGAATAATTAATAATTATTCCTACAATAAATGAAATAGGAAATGTGATTATTTCATTAATGACATGCCAAATATGATGGGAACGGGTCCTCAAAATATCATTATAGTATCTGATAAACTGGAACATGTTATGAATAAGAACATAAATCATGTACACTACCCTCCTTTTCCAAATAATTTTCATGTTGTAGGGAAATCCTTTTTGTAAAAAAGTCGTCCCATTTTTTGTGGATTTTTCAATCCCCTCATCAGAGAATAATAGATTAACTCCCTTAAAAAGACATTCTCTATCCTGTATTGATCATAAGAAGATAAATTTGTGCTGGAAGTATATTGTTTTGATGTGGAAGTTAATTAGTAGTGGAAACTAAAAAATAAAATGCCATCAACGGTGGAAATTTTACCCATATTAGGGGAATATTTCATGAAAATATCTTTCAATAAATATTTTCCCCAAATAATTTTTCATAAGAATGATAGGAAGTTCCTTAGTATAAAGCTAAAAAAAGTTTTTTCTATCAGGGCGTAGCAAGAAAACTATATATGACTTGAACGATACACCTTAGTCATTATTGTGAAAATTGAACAAGATGCGGATCATTTATTTGTATACTAAATCCAAGTCTACAAAAATTCATAGTGATTCTAGATATTAAAATCATTGAATATATTTATTTTATACTCTTAATATTGAAATATATATTATATACTCTCCGTGTTCTCATGGGCTTTGAGATAAAAAGTGGAAAATAGAGTTTAATATGGGTGAATGAATAGATAAATACCCTAATGGAAATAAAATAAAATATATTACATGTCAAAATTATAGAAATATAAATCTTCGGAACTATTTAAATGGAACTAGGAAATGATTTAAATAGAAATGAATGGGTAATCTAGAATTTATCTAATAAAGGGATATAAATAATCCCACTAATTTATAAGATGAAAGGAAGGTTAAGATCAATATTCAACCTTTTGTGTTTTGTTTCAACTATAAGAAACCTGAAAATTATGAAAAAAATTCCATATGCAAATTGTTGTATGAAAATATCAACAATAACAACCTCAAAGGAAAAAAATTAAGGGAATATGTTATCCTAATACTGAGGTGGAGCCAAATAATGATGTGTTGAAATGTGTGATGGATATTTATTCATTAATGGAAAATTAACTATTTGATTCTTCTTATATTCCTTATTTCATATCATGGAATATTATTTTGACAATTCAAATACTATCTCAAAATATTGAGGATGAATTATCTGTGTGAATAGAAAATGTAAAAATTATTTTATATAATGTATATAACTATTACAAGGATAATATTTGTGGATTGAAACTCTCATAAAATAATATTTTAGTTCATTTGGAGGAGTTTTATTCTGTATTGGGAATTGATTTCCTATCATTATACAAAGCCAACATCGATTGTCAAGAAAGGTAGATCACACTTCAAAACTCAAGAAATACTCCAATTATGTACAAGTGTAATGAAGAGGTTGAATGTCCCTAATAATCATCATATTAATGGTTTATATTATTTCCTTATGAACGAGAATATCAATCTTAAAAAATTAAGATAATGGAAATCATTGTTATTAATGAAATGCCCATTACGAGGGACTATACTGACATGTTCCCTAAATAGTTGTATATTAATCATCGTGATTGAGAGATTGAGTTCTCAAATGAACATATTACTAAATATCAACCTATATTAAATACATCTTATATAATATCCCATGTTGACACGTAATAACTAAATAATCAGTTAAATGTTAATTTGGATAAGGGTTTTATATGCTTGAGTTCTTTAAAATGGGGAACACCAATACACTTCCTCAAGAATAAGGATGGATTAATTTACTATTGGGTTTATTCTTGGGAGATAAATGTAACCATGATAATGAAACGATATCCCATGCCATATATAGAAATATTATTCGATCAACTTTGTGGGGAAAATATTTATCAATGGAGAACCTTCAGTCAAGATATCACCAACTAAAGGTGAAGATGGAATATATTACCAAGACATCCTTTTTAATGAGTTTGGGAAATTTTAAGTTCACTATGATGCCATTAAGACACACTAATTATCTAGAATTTTTGATGTATTTAATGAAGAGATTCATTATATATTACCACAAAAACCATGGTAGTCTTTATTGATGATCTTCTGATATAATCCAAGACAAGGATGAACACTAGGTGAATATGAATACAATGTTATTGACATTATAATGGGAGAAACTGCATGAAATATAAATTAACTGTAAGTTCTAGATAGAAGAATTATCATTAAATGGGAATGTAATCACTAATAAAGGCTTATATCTAGACCCTTATAATATAAAGTCAATTGATGTGTGTCCCATGACAATATCTGTAATGGTTATCCGTAGTTTCCTTGGTGTGTATAGGTATTACTAGAGATTTATGGCAACATATCACGACTATAAAACACACTAACCAAGCTGAATCGAATGGGAAAATTCTTATCTGGACTATTGAATGTGAAGACTACAATAATGAGTTGAAAAAGAGGATTATCACTACAATAGTGCTCCCACTAAAAAAAAGTTTGGAACTCTTTTTTGGGTAAAAATATTCTTTAAAGAATTTATTTTTATATATATTGATGCAAAATGATAAATTGGTAGACTATTATTAAAGGAAGCTAAAAATTAATTTGAAATATTATCCAACACATGATGTTGAGTTAGTGAATGTGATATTTTCTTTGAAAATAGGAAGTAATTTTCTCCCTAAGTGTGAGATGTATACAAGTTATATATTCCTCAAATACATATTTACAAAAAATGGCCTTAATATGTTCCAATAAATATGGTATGAGATCATAATAGATTATGATATCATAATCCAGTTCAATAATTGTTAATAAATAAGTTGGCAAATGCTCAGATTTTAACGTATATGACATCTTTAACAGTAATGAGAATTGAGAAGGATCTAATCATATTATACATTCACTGTGTGGACATGGTAATCATAAAGGAACATTATCAATCCTTTATCAAAGGATTTTTCAACATTCCCCCATATGTAGAATTAATGATTCTCAAAAATTGATGTGGAATATTAGAAAAAGGTTAATGATATTATAAATGGGAACTCCCAAATGTTCTAAATGGATGATGAAAAATTAATGAGATTTGGGTCTCGAAAATAACTACCATTCAGTACATAGGTAAATAAAGGGATTCTAAATGATTCACATAGATCAAACTTTACTATTTTCTTATGGATCATAATGATGTATCAAGATATAAAAGAAAGATATTGGTGGGATAATATAAATAATTAGATCATTTAATGTACATCAAAGTGCCTAGTATGTCAAAAAGTGAAGAATGAAAGGAAATTGTCTAAAGGGATTATGAAACCATTACCCATACAAACATAGAAGGTTAAAATGTTACCATGTGCATTTTCACGATACATTTGATGACATATGAAAAAAATCAATGCTATATCTGTTGTAAAATATCATTTTACATAGAAAACACACATTATCAAAATTATATTTTACTTCTCTCTTGATAAACATTCATAGATATATATCAGTGAATTGGAAAGGTGTTATGAAGTATAACTATTTATTATAACCAATAGAGATATGAGAATCACCTCCATTGTTTTGGAAATGTATCTGTTATGCTGTAAACATTGAGATGAACATCAGTACAACTTATCATCATCTAACTAGTGGGATATCTAAGTGGAATAATCTAAAACTATAATACATGTTAAGAGAATGTTATATGGACACTGAAGGAGGATGGGGCCAATATCTACCTCTGTTCGAGTAATCCTAAAAAAATAGTTTCCACTCATGCATCCAAATTGATACATATGAATCCCATTATGGGAAAATATGAGAAACATAGTCATGAGGGCATGAAGTTAGTGAATGTAAGATGCTAGGGCCCAAAATGGAGGAAGAAAGGGTATAAAAGGAGAAAAAAATTCTGGAACATATCTGGGAATCCTTATGTTAATAGAAGAGTTTTCCAAAAAAAAATCTATGAGACATATAATTTTTATTTGAAGACATAGTGTTCCTCTACATATCTTTAGGGGAGAGGATTATGAGATTTTGGATAAAGGTAAAGGTAAGTCCAAATTACATCTTCACCTTCTAGATCCTTTCATCCTGTCAATGTTTTGTCATATCAACTAGAAATTACACCTACCATTTCTCATGTAAATTATATATTCTATGTATCCCTCCTGAGGAATTACATATAGGATCCCTCACATTTTTTGAATTTATAGGTGGTGTTGTTGGAGAATGATATCTCAAATGAGGAGAATCCATTAAAGATCTTAAATTGTATATATAATTTTCAACACAAAAATACCACTAAATAAGTAATAGTATTATGAAATAACAATATGAATGAAGATAAAACATGGGAACTGAAGGATACAGTGAAAGAGAATTACCCTTACATTTTCCCCATAGATTGTGGAACAAAAATTTTAGGTATGAATTTCATATGGTGAGAAGAACGTAATGACCAAAAAATTTATCAATGAAAATTCCAAAATTATAATTATATTGTATTGTATAAGTCACATAAAATCATATATATAACACAATAATAACTTTTTAAATGATGAATTAATGAATAATGAGGTATTTATATACATTAAGGGACCCAAACCAATAGAATATTAGTATGACCTATGGAATAGTAATGTGGTCATTATGAATAGTAACCATACAAATTGAATTGTAAAATCAACTATGATATTATATATATAATTTAATTATCTAATAGATGAAAATATGATATAATTATATCTCAATTTGAGTAAATAAATTTTTTTGAAATGATAAATTATTTGTTGGTATTTTTATAAATCATAAATGTTTATTTATAATTTTAGTATTAATATTATTATCTGAATGAAAATTTATTTTCATAAAATATATTTTTGAATTTATATTTTTTTATTATGATTATAACATAATTTTATGAGTCCATAATTAATTTTTCAATGAAATATAAAATCAAATTTAATTGTAAAATCAGTATTTTTCAAACAAATGAGGATTTTAATCAAAAATTAAATTTCTCATACATAGATTATTATTTTCATAATATAGAGATTATTTATTATTTCTATAAGTATATAATGTTTAGGGTCAATTTTTTTAATAAAATAGATGAATTTTTTATAAATTGTGAAATATGGTAATTTATGATATTTGGTAAATAAATGCATTATTGATTCATGCTTGAGTCATGAATTATGTATGTGGACACTGATTTGAAATCACATTCATTATTTTATATATTTATTCCCATGATTCCATTATATTCAATGTCTTGAGCCAGAATAATAATCTGAACAATAAAATAATTAAAAAAACCCGCTCATCTACTATAATTACAAACCCCCACCAACTTCATTCAACACACCTCTAAAGATTATAATCATGAAAAAATTATGCACAAAACACTTCCCAAGTCTCTAACCCACCTCCAAGACCTCATTATCTCAATAAAATACATAACACAAGTGTCATAAGGATGTTTTCAAGAAGAATAATCTAAGAGGTAAAACCCTCATTTCTTTTCATTTAATTTCATTAAACTTTATTTATATTAGATCCTTAAATTACCTTATAAATTGGAATGGTAACTCTAGTATATCACAGATTATATACTTTTTTTATGTTAATGGAATAATATATCAATATTTGTCCCTCTCCTTTTTGGTTTAATAATGAAAACATCATCCATCGTGTATTAATTTATCGCATTCATGGACACTAAGTATTCAATTTCCTTTACCACCTTAAAAGATGTCCATAAAACAATTTATATGCTTAAACTAGATTATAAAATATGTATTACATCATAATTAATTTCATGGATCCAGTATATATGCATAATATTCGATAATAGATTAAAATAAGTTTGTGATTATTTAGAAACTTCCAAATTAATCTATACGGTTACCTTTAATGTATAATATAATGATTCATCCTCATAACATATAAAAAATTATATATAAAACAAAATAAACATCAGGATGTTCATTAATAACATAAATTTTTAATTATGGAAATATATTCCCATTCTATATCATTTTTCATTCTCAAATGAAAATGAACCGATCATGAAAACCAAGGAAACAAACACATCTGAATTATGATATTGTATTTTATAACTCACCAAAAACAACATAAATGAATATAAAAAAATTATACTAAATAAAAAATTATATTTATTTTTTACTTAAATAATTGATTTATTTTATTTTATTATCCATGGTATTAAATTCATGTGCTGAATACTTTCAGATATTAGATAAGGGATTCTTTTCAAAAATCTATTTTTCTTTCGGGTTAGAAAATATATCTATTTATCCAAATGTAATTATTATTTTTTATATATAATAATTATAAATTATGTTTTCGTGTTACAAAAACATTTATCCAGATTATTTTTTCCTTCTTTGATGGGTAAATACATTTTTTTATAAATGTTTCTTCCAGAATTTTAACTGATAACCAAACACAATTAAAATAAACTTACCGATTCCTTGCCCATTTTCAAGTTCACAACCTAATCAATTTTTCAAAACCATTGTTCTAATAACATAAATTTTTTTCTCATGAAAATTAATTTTTTATTCTTTTTTGATATAAAATATTATGCATTTTTCTGATTTAAATTCTCTTTAGTATTTTCCATAAACTACACAAAAAATTTTCATTTCAAAAGTTTATTAAACACATTATATATATGATTTTACTTAATATAGAAATAACCTATCATGATATAAAACTATTTTAACTTATGAATTTCAAAGTATTATTTAAATCCATTTATTCGTTGAAAACATTTGATATTTCTTTTTATTAGGCCTTATAACATTATTATTATACACAATTTATTCAATGGGTTACCCTTATGCTTTATTTTTCATGTGGAACACATTTTCAGGAAAATTTTCTTATTGGTGAGCCTAGATAGAAATAAAATTCATTAGGTAATGATTAGTATCATGAGATTACATATGCAATGGTCTTGGTGGTTATCCTAGATTCATGCTCATATATGTGCAATGAGCCTTGACTCATTCTCATATCATGTTTTATGTTGCTTCCATTTTATAATGATTCCATGATTACATGAACCTATGTTCTATATGTAATGATTCCATATATTTATTCTATTATATTACTTTTTTATGTCATAATTTTATTTCTTCAAACACATGTATTATTCATTATTATTATGTGTATTCCATTATATGGCTTTTAGCGCATCACTATATTCTTTCATTCCACCGATTATCCTATTATGATTCAGGTTCTCTATGAATATTATGATCTAATTATGAATATTTAATAAAATATGTTTTTATTCTGGTTTCATGATTTCAAATTATATACATAATAATTATAAGATAGTAGGCTTTATGAACTTTACTTTGTAATATGATGGTAATTTAATCTTAAAATCTTGTACTAATATGTACAAATTTTTAGGGACATTATGGGGTTAAAGATGTAAATAATATTATATAAATGATTAGTGAAATCATTTATAATGATGATTCGTCTACTTTTATTTATAGTTTTGTTCATATTAAAATGTCATCGCCCCAATAATCTAATTTTTTTATTAATGGATGATGAGTTTTTTTATATTATTGTTATAATATTTTGGGTTAAATTAGAGGATATTTATTAGAAATTGGTTTTGTATTTACACTGTTATTTTTTGGTATTAGTGTTTTAGTTATTTACCAATGTGTTTAGTTTGATTAAATATTTATTAATCATAGTTTATAGTTATATTTTATTTATTTGATTGAGAATTATTTTTTATTCTGAACTATGTATTTATTGTAACTGTTCATAATGATGAAACCATGGTATCTATATTGTAACCACTTTCAAAGTATCATATGTATTTTCTTGTGATTCCTAAAATATTTTATCCTCTTATTTTCCATATAAATATAAATATTTTAACAAATTTTTTGAGAATTATGAATGGATAGAATTTTGATGATGTTCTGATTATTTCATCAAAAGATTAAAATATGATTTCATATGAATCCTTGTAATAAATTTTATTAATAATTTCTATCTTTAAAGTAAAATACTTATTATATATAATAAATTTACTATTTTTATGTGTTTTATCTAATCAACACTGTATTTATTTTGGATAAATAATTCCCAAAATCTCTTATAGTTTTATTGGTAGTTTCCTCTTGAAGTATATTTAAAAGTTACAAAATGCAATATAGATGGTCTTATAGACTTGTTTTAGGTTGTTTAACATATTTTTATATTATATATAAGCATATTTTTCAAAAACAAATTAGGATTCATACATTATTTCCCATGATATATGGTCTTTATGATCATATTTGATGATTATAAACACTAGTCATATAAATGTTCCTAATTATAAATTATGATGATAGAAATATTTTTAAAATGTTATGTGGTTTCAAGGAATTAAATGATAACATTATTTGGATCATATTTATGAAATGTAACATAGAATTAAATTAACATTGTTTTATACATGTTTTCAAGAAATCATATTTGATTCATGGGGTAATATCGAAAAGTGTCTCTATATAAACTTCCATTTTTTTACTTTAAGGCTTTTTTTAAAAAAAAATAGTTGATTAATAATATTGTTATTAAAAAATTCTCAATTAAATGAATAGTTTGTCTTAAAAATGTCTAATTCATATCATTATTTATTATAAAAAATCAAACAAGTGTTATTTCTTGAATCTAAGGATTGTTTATGGGATTTTCGAAGTTATGAGATAAAGGATACATTAATTATGTTAGAAAAATAGAATTAGTTTTTATATATGATTCATCATATAAAATAAATTTATGTTTCATATACATTGATTAATTTTTATTTTAAATAAATAACAAATATTTTGGTTTAATTAAACGTCCTCAATGATATAAATTATTTATTTTAAAAATATTTCCTAGAGTAATTTTATTACTTAAAAAAAACAATTTACACATTATATCATTAAAACGTATCATTTACCTTAAATATTTTAATTTGGTGTGTATTGATTTTATTTTTAGTACAAAGTGCTATTTTTTATATTTTGTTTCCAACAACATTATTTTGGAAAAAATAAATATTATAAAACAATTTCACTATGATTTCATGTACTATATTTTCCATTAAAGAAATTAGAATGTGAGGGTTTTATACCCAGAAAGGACACAATGGTAATAAAATTATTTCTCCACCAAATATACTCAATAAATATTCCAACTTATAATAATGTGTTATTTTTTGTTTTTAGATATTTCTATTGATCATTATATATGCATCACTAATATTTTGTGATGATTAGTGCTTCGTTATGATCTTCCAAATCATATTTAAATTTATTTTAATTCAATTCATAGAGAATCATATGATGTAAGACTAGAATTTTTTATATCATTCAATGATATTTAATATTTTTGGTGATTCTGTTTTTCTATTTATAGATGTGGTATAAAATTATAGATTCATTATGTAGTGTTTGGATTATATTTATGGGCACATATATTATTTCAATTTTGATACTAAATATTTAATTTATTTAAATATTGATATAAATATTACAAATATTTAATATAATCTCTATCATATGAAACTCAAAAAAATTAGTAATATAAATAAATAAGAATGGTGTTTTTATTCCTTGAATCTGATATACTCTTTCCCAATTCCAAGGGACAAGTTAGTAATTCCCTTAGACTAGCATAAAAAATCTAATTTCAACATGATCAGAGTGTACTTCATTAGTTCTAGTATTAAACATAACCTATTAATGTTATGGTTTTATATCTCCATAAGGCTAGTATATACCATCCTTATTCCAAAACATAGGTTAACACTACTTTAAATCTCTAACACACCTTCAAATTTCTAAGTGACTGGTCAGTTGTTCCCTAAATCATGTATTAACTAACCCATTTTCACAAGATGGTTAGTTTATATCCACCCTAAAGAAATATATCATCTTACAACTTGATATTGGTCTAAATAATGCTTTGATCTAGTTTAGAACCTCCCATTAAAAGATTTAATTGTTATTGATAATTAAAATATATAATCAACTTCAATAATTGATTCTCCCCCTTAAAAATAATTAACCCCTAAATTTTTTTTAATATATATATATATATATATATTTGTATGTGTTTTTAGTTATAGTGAGGTTAATTCATTCACCTATTTTTAACATTGTGATTTGAGAGACAATTAGTGCTTGCTAATATTGAAATTATGTTCACACCATGTAGTGAGACTTTAGTGGCTAAAAAATTTCAAACACATTAGTATATTTTTTTTAACTAGTATATTCAAATATTTGGAATATTGGATGTTTATTAATTATGTCATGTAATATATAATGGAGAGGACTCTACTAATGTGTTTGGCCTAGTTTAATGTTGGATTTAGGACATGTTTTCCCCATCACATATTCTTTTTGTCTATACATGTCATAGTCCTTGTTCGGCTGCTTCAAATTCAATATCTATAATGTATTTTTGGAATCATACTAATTATTTCCATTAATCATTAATATAGACATTCGATCATTATAATTTTTAGTTCTATTCTTATTAGAGACATTATAGTTTATTTTAATAGGTAAACAGTTTGAATGCTTTATTCATGGTAATATTATTCATATATAATGTTCATTATATATTTTATTATATATACAACGATGAAATTATTATACCTATTAATTAATGATATATTTTTACCCAATGGAAAACTAAAACCCTGAACATTAATCACCGTCCCAAGGGAATTGGGAGATTCTACATGGTGACAGAGGTCTATATTTTGGATTATTAATGCAATTAATTTATGATTATTTCAATTGGTAAAAAATAGTGATATGATCCCCTAGTTTCAAACCAAATACTCATTAATAATCTCAATTGAGCAAGTGAGATCAAAATTCAACATCACTACCTCACATCCAAGAGCCTTTAGAAACATTTTATAACCCCGATGTCTATTTTTCATTCCCTAAATTTTACGTTCATACCAAGTATATTTAGTAAAATATAAATTTTGTTTTTCCCAATGTAACTTCCTCCATATATTAATGAAATGAAAAATACCATTGCCCATATAATATAGTGTTATAACATTTTAGGAATATAGTCCTCATCATGAGGAAATAGAGGTATCCTAGTGTAAGTGATCATCGCCACCATCACATTATATATTACGGATGATACAAAACATTATCAATCATTCAACCTTATGGGTTTCTATAAAAATAATTAAAAAAATTTCAATCATCCTATGATGTGGTATAAATAACATATCTATAAATTATTTAATCTAAATTTTGTCAAAATTTCTTAAAATACATAAGGATATGGTTGGAAACTATATATAATTTTCATCTACATCTTTAACATGATTATAACCATTATATTATTCAAATGATGGATATTGAGAGATCCAAATATCTAATTTCATTTGAAAAAACAGTAAATCCATAAACTCTTAGAAATACAACATGTACATCCCTGATAATTTCGTATTAGTCAAATGTGAAAATTATTATGAGCTTAATGTTTCATTTATTTACTAATAAACAATTATATAGCTTGATATAACACTGTAATTATTATCCTCAAATCATTATCAATTTTTTTATTATATTTAATTTCATATTTTTTGTCCCATTTGTAATATATAATGAAACAAATTTATGAAAAAATATTAAAAGAAATAAAATAATAAATTTTTATTTAAAAATCACTGATAATAATATTAAAGGAAATTGAAGTAAAAGAAAATGGAAAGAGATGTATAAGAATGCTAAAATGTCATAAAAACAATATAAATTTAAATAAATTTAAAATATATCCTTCCACCATGGAGAATGAAAGTGAAAATTCCATGACAAAAATAGGGAACTCTATGATTTTGAAAAAAGTCATCAATATGTTATTTTATCATTTTTGGGATTTTTTAGTTTGTAAGTAATTTTTTTTCATTTACTATGTTTTTTTCATATACTATTTTGAAAATGTGTGTCTGTAAGAAAATAAAAGTATTTACTTATATATAAAAAATTAAAATTAATGGAATTTCAATAGAGAACATTGAGACTTCTTACAATTTTCTTCAATACACATATTATAAGTTTTAAGGATAACACAGAAAGCCTGTGTGTGGTGCAGACATCACTATATGTGTCTGTGAAGCCAAATTAAATTGTAGTAATGGAATATTAGAAATGGGAGAGTGTTAATAGCATATTATCATGCTACTAAAAATATGATTTTATTGGGGCCTCAAAATTTTATTTCAAAAAATGTGAAATAAAAAAATATACCATATATTATGTGTTGTAGGTTGTTCTATATGGGAATTAATTTTATTAATGTGTTACATGTAAAGATTAATAGTAATTTCATGTTTAATAATTATTTTAGTTTATTTTTCTATATAAGTATCCCTATATAAAATTGATTAGGATAGAGAGAAATTAAATCATGAAATATCAATGGTAATTCAAAAAAATTGGAATTAATATAACATGAATGAATTCTCACGGTGAACTAAAATTCATGAAGGCATTACCACAAATCAAAGAGGGATTTTACATTGAAGCAAATAACAAAATAATAGATAATTATCGAGTCTTTCCGGGGTAGTATAGAGGGAATTGTATTTGGTGGAAATATATACAATAATTTTAAAAGGTGCCCTTATATAATGATTATTCTATGTGGGATGGTAGTATATGCTGAAATATTCCCATAATGATAGTTTTAGGTCAATAGATTCTGAATAAGAATATTTAATGAAGGAATTACCTATGATGAATATTATAAACGTATATTTGGGTTCCATATAATTGATAAAATTAGGGATTCATGCCACACCTATATGACTTTGAACAAACTTCTATTAAATATAGTTTACCATAAGATTCGTCAAGAGGGTTTGTTATATATTTTATGTCAAGTGGGTAGTGAGATAATAACAAGTGAATAATTATAAACTAAGAGGTATAATGAGTATACTCTAAAAAAATGTAAACATATATATCATTTATATAATATTATAAAATTAAATAATGAATTAGTATACTCTTATATTATGTAGTTTGGGTAAACCAGGTAAATGTTGTTTTTAATCTTTAATACTTTCTTGCAATTATATATATCTATTTGAAGAAAAGTTAATATATGTTTGTTTAAATATGAAACAATATTAATAAAGGAATTTTTTTTACACATTATAACAAATCCCAAGCTATATAAGGGCATTTAATGTTGTGGGATAATAATTTGATATTATATATTATCGTTAATAACAACAAATCTATCTAAGTGGATTACATTGTGGAAGATAATCATAAAGGGATTCTATTAATTTAAGATTAATAAATTTAGGTTTGAAGGAATATAATAAAATAATACATCTATTCACTAATCATGAATGTTTATATAGTTGACATAAAAGGTATTATAGTTGGTATAGATAATGGATATTTATTAATAGGATAGAATATTTGATAGGATAAGGATTCAATTATTATCAATACTTTAGGTGGATATTTATCCAACTGATTATTTATAATGGTGGTTTTGTTTCAATTATCACATTCCATTTGGTAAAATACTACCCAATATCTTTTATTGTGATTCAAATGTTGGACAATAAAAATTGTTCACTTTATGTAACAAGTATGCAGATTTGAGGAAACATGTGATTCAATCTATTGATACATTAATTGATGAGTTATATATTATTATTGAGAATACACATAGATATAGAGTGTAAATACCTCAACCCTATTATCCCAAATAATATTTTAACATAATTTCAATGTTACATGATACAAGTGATCAAATACTAAATGACCAAAAAGTTTATTTGTCAATATAATGTAGATAAAAATTTAAATTATAACATATATTTGAAAAACTAAATTAAAAAAGTTTTATCCTTACTAAAACCATTATCCCAATTATCATATCCTTGTTTAAGAAACATAATAAACTTCTTGTAATCATGGTGAAAGGAAACATAATATATGGGTAAAATCTGATACTCAGTAAGGGTATGAAAACATCATTATATTATAAGGCATGAATAATATTGAAAGAATATATGTTGATAAAATAATTCCACAAAAATAATCAAATTTCATAGAATTCTATAAATTGAATCATTACTAATCCAATAACATAATGGAAAATTAGTGATTGATTTAATATTGACAGAATATATAATGTTGGAAAGCTAAAATAAATCATCGTGTCCTTATTCCAAGACATCATATATTGTTCGGTAATGTGTCAACCAAATACCCAATCTATATTATCACATGAAACCTACGAATTCATAATGGGGATATATAAATCATATACCTATAAATTAGTTATTAATTATAATTATTTCAACAAATGAATAAACAATATATGTTCATCATCATGCCATAAAAATCAATAACTATCGGTATTAGATGAATTATAATATATAATATCAATACATTACCAATTTAAATTATTCATATATGATCCATATATACATGTAAAATTTTATATTATGAGTGTCTCTTAAATAAATCATAATATTCAACAATTTATATCAATATAGATGAAAATACATTTAAATATCCATAGAATAATTCATGAGGAAAATAGCTATTATTACATTGAAAAACTTTTCTAAAATAAAAAACCTGAATATTATAGATTATTTTATTAAATATAATACATTGTATATTTTAATGTATGTTTATATGAATTTTTTATCAACAAAAGTGGAAATTTCCAGTAATATATTATATGTAAAGAACATCCTTTATAAATTTTGTAGAAATATTTAAAGGTACCTCATTTGGAAGATTAGATAATGTACAATTTAAACCATTTTATGAAAATAAAATAATTAGTAAAAAATTTCTTAATAAATCATTATAAAATATTATATACATTTTTTAAAACAATATAATTACAATTTTGACAGGGAAGAAAAATGTTCCTGAATATTCAAAAAAAATTGAGTTTCCTTAAAAACAAAATTTGTTATCTTTTGTTTGGAAATAGAATAATATAAAATGGAAAAAATTAATTTTAAAAAATAGAAATATTATTTGAAAAAAAAATTCTTTAAAATATATTAAATAAATTATTTCCCATATAGATAAAAAAACATAAACAATTTACAATAATGACAAGATTATGAATTAAATCATTATGTAATTTCATACTCTAGAAATATGAATTTAAACCTCTTTTTTAATAAATATTTATTTCTTAAGAATGAAATATTGAACCATAATAATATATATTATATTATATAATATTTATATATAAAATTATATCACATTTAAAATAATAATTCTTTGATAAAATGTCAGATATGGGTGATATTTGTTACTTTTCTCATATATATCATTGTTCATGTGTTTTGGTCCATTTCAATTGATCATTATACTGAAATAATCATAATATATATAATTTTAGTAATATCGTATTTATTAAATATATATTTATTTATATTCATCCATAAATAGAATGGAAGGAAAAATTAATTGCAACCTTCATGGAGGTCGTATGTTGTACACATGCAAGAATGTTGTTTCCTTTTTTTCAATGATGGAATGAAAGAATAATAATCAAAAAGTAAAGATTAAAGAATAATTATTATATCTTATATATAATAAATAATTATGAAATCTACCATTATTAACATTTATTTAAAAAATACATGATAATCAAATCACAATTCTTCGTGGAGGTGGGAGTCTACATGTAAACAAAAGTAACATTATCGTTTTTTTATTTGATGGGAAATAGTGTCAATAATGGTGGATTCATTAATATAGTAACATTTTACTATTTTTATGACACTGAATTTTTTATATTATGATACACATAATTTATTTATATTAGGATATAGAATATGTAAACAATTTAAAGATTGGATAAGGAAATTAACTACTCATTGAATGAAATAATTTAGATCTCCACTTAATGACAATATTGTTCATCATTTTGAAAGTAATAATCCTCTAAAATAGTTAAAATATGTTGATTTGTGAAATGTTTTGTGTTTTGTTTGGATATATGGCTCAATATGGTGTAAATAATTGACGGAAGTGTTATTCCATTTATAAGGGAGGAAATGTAAATAGTTGGAACATTAAAAAAGATTAAAATTTCAATAAGTTATTCCCAATTAAAATAATTTCTAATGAATTGAATTAGAAATATAATATGGTACAAATATCATCAATATGTAAAATTTAGATATGGTTTGGTTCCAATTTAAAACTTTTCATTTTGTTTAACCCCTTGGATTAAAAAATTTAACATTAAACATAGTAATTTTTCCAATTTTAATGAGTTTTAAGTTATCCTATTAGGGGGAAATTTACTCTTAAAAGGACATGGGATGATGTTTTATACCATATATGTTCTATGTTTCTTTTTTAAAATATATTCATGATTTAAAAATAAATTAATAATTTATTATTTTAATTAATATCATTAAATTCAAAGCTAACAATATTCACTATTTTTTAAATTAAATACTCCAATACTAAAATTTAATTCCAATTTAATTATTTAACTAACATCAAATATTATATATTTATATATTTTATTTTTGGAACACTATAACTAAACCAAATTATTTTAAATGAAACTTTTTAAATATTTTTTTTATTATTATCTATTAATATCCTAAAACATATATCATTATTTAGTATGAATTTATGTTAATTATATAATCACTAAAAATTTAAAAAAAATTATCATGAATCAAAAGTTATTATAATTGAAATAAAAATAAATATTCTTCTATAACTTTCTCTTACACATATGTTATCACATAATTTATATTTAAATGTAAGAGAGTTCTATTTGTATTTTTACTTTCTATAAATATATTATAGGTCAATTAATTATTCATGTGACCCTTAAATAGATAAATTTAGAGCCTATGGTAATAATGGTCTATTTTCCTTCACCTAATAATAATGAAGATAACAATTTCACATTAACATGTATTTTATCATAAGATTAACAAATATACCCTCTACTCCATTAATAAATATTACCATAGTTACTATTCATAAGAACAAAAAAGGGGACTATTTAAAATTTTTTAATATAAAATTTCAACATATGGTAACTATATTTTAGGATTCAATATATGTAGGTTTTAGGAATTAATATTATAATATGTGCGCAAAACGCGATGAAAACCTATTTTTATATAATATAGTTATTTTGGGTAAAAATGAATTTATTCTTACTTCATGCCTGGTGAAAAACATATAAATATAAAAAAAATTATTAAAAAAATAATATATCTATTACAACAATATCATTCACCAATTGTGAATTATTTAAATTTATACATATAAAAACATTGCTTCTATAAAATATATTTTTCAAACAATTATCAATTTTTTACTTCAAATGATTTTTTTTATTTATAATCCATTTATAATAATTTAATTCTTTTTGTTCATTTTTGAACTAAAATTTTAACATAATATACACAGTTAATTTCATTCTATCCGATTTTAACATTAATGTTATAAGGGCCTTATTTATGGAAAATTTTAATTTTTGTCTCAATGAATTTATTCTTGGGATGTCATGTAACACAAGACTATTATAAAAATTGATTTTTTTAAAATATTCATATCATAAAATCATGTGATGTTATATTCAAACCCAATTATTTAATTTCATGAATGAAATTCCCCCACTCTATTAAAAAATGAGGATACTTATACCTCATAACATCGTTAGGATCAGATGCCACTTTCATTAATTTATAGTTCCTCCAAAAAAAACATTGACCAGGTGAGTGGCCATGATTTATATAAATTAGTCCCAATGATATTTAATATCAACTAATTTTTCATTAAATAATTGTTTATTCCATAGATTTAGGATTTCAAAGTTTAGTACATGTGAAGGATCATGTATTCACTTCCTTAAGAGAAATATGGAACACATCGTGATCTTGAAAGGGATTTGGTGGAAGGATTCTGTGACAAGATACTATCTTGATATGATAAATAATCTCAAAGGTCCCAATATAAATAGGGGTCAACATTAATTTTTTAAACTTATAATTACCATCATCCAGTGGAATATTAATAGAAATAACATCTCACCAACTTCAATCTCTTGATCTAGTCATTGATTTCTAGCGAAACAATTAAATAATTTTTAGGATTCATGTAAATGAAAATGAGTGGGTATAACATTCTCATCTATTTTGTCATATATCCTTTATAATAATAACTATATTTCTCTAACATTATACATGTTGTCTAGATTTATTCTCATCCTTCAATAGAGGGATTATAGAGGACCCATATGATTGATAAAGTTAATTCTATTTTTATATGAGTTATCTACTAAATGATGTTTTTGAGGCCAAAAAATTTTCAAATACATATATCATCTTCCTAACATGTCTTCTATTGATTGGATATCCTTCTATGTGTGACCAGCACTTTAATAGTTAATATAATTATTGAAAATCTACATTGTATCCAAATATTTTTAAAGAATCTGCTATAGCTCTGAGGTAATCCTCAGATCCAAACCCAATAAAATAGATTTTGATACTCCATGAAACAGAAAAACATAATTAATTTATATTATATGAAGATGATCAATATATAAATCATCTCTAAAAGCAATGAAATCTGATGACATCAAAATTTGAATGAATTAAATTAAATAAAATAATAGAATTTTGATGTTTTGGTGTGTATTATGAAAAAATCGATGGAGGTGTTTTCCCATTTCTAGTATAGTAAGGATGATGGTTGTAATGTTATCATATATATTAGTTTCTAGGCATTATCCTATTGAAAAACAAGGTCCAATGTTATGAACAAAATAGTTTTTTTCCATATTATCCCACTAGAAATACTCAATTAGATATCTATATATCATCTTAATTCCAAGATGAATAGAAAATGATGAATCATTAGAATCATATATAAAATATTTCTTCATGTATCATATATATGTGACACATAATCTATTCCCAACCCATATCATTAATGAATGTTTATGGTAGAGATCATGAAAAATTTTCAACTTTTCGATAATTCATCATCTTCATACATCACCAAGTGATTCCTCTTTGGGATGGATGGTTAAAAATTCATCTAAGATATATATGATCATTCCTATTTTATCAAGATTACATTATTTATCTTCTTCAAATTTATATATATTGGATATCTTTCAGTACTTTTAATGGAATAAATTACATGGTCTTTCAAACTGAAAGTATTAGAAAACTTGTACACCTTCTCTATTTGGTATTGTATTGATATATCATAATAATTTATAAAATCCAATAACATTCTCTTGAAAATAAAAAATATGTATATTTAAATACATAGATCAAGATTTTATGAGTAGAAAATACTACACACATTTCACCATGAAGATAATGACTTTATATATTCAATTAAGAAATTATCATTTCTAAACCCAAATCATGATTATATTAATTTTAATCCATAATTTTAAATTGGATAGATTAATATTCATTCAAAAATTCATTTAACATGTGGATGTATCCCAGTACCATCACTAATGCATCATTATATATTAAAAACTCATATCTATAACAGTCTTGTTTATGAATATATTCACTAACCAAAATTATTTTCAGTTATTTGAAACTCTCTTTACAGTCATCTATTGATAAGAATTGAATCCACATAATATCCAAAATCAAAATTGATTATGTGGTCAAGCAAAACTGCCCAAAAGTCCCAATAGTATCTGGAAAAGAAATATGGATTCATGTTATGATTATTGGTGTTTTACATTTCTACATTGTAATATTCATTGATGGAACAACTGATAATCCTTCACTTGAGATCATATATTCCATTAATGAATATTTCTGAAGCCAAAATTCAATCATGGTAAATTTACCACACAATAATAGCCTTGTCAGGGCTATTAGAAAAATTCTAGAATTTTCTTCATTATCTTCTTTAAATTTTTGATATATAATTATACATTCTTTAAAGACTACCATAAATTGATCATGGAAAATTTTAAATTCCCAATTTATTAAATCCATGAAGATAGAATAATCATTACTTAGTCCAAAGAAAAATTCTATAAATTCATAATGACCATACTTCATAAATATTCTATTCTTGGGTATATACTCCTTGATCCAAAATAGATTTTATCTAGATCAATGAAAAATAAATCAAATATATAGATATATTCATAATAGATAAAAAATAATTGACCTGATTAGGAGGGTTCATTTTCTTAAAAACAATCTTGTTACTTTCCAGAAAATTAATTCAATTGTTCTTTGAACCAAATTAATTCAAAAAAATATCATCAACCCTTGGTGATGAACCACGATGGATGAATACCTTATCTATATATTCATGAAGATTCATGTTCAAATTTTGTGACACAATTTGAGTCATTATATATAAAGATTTTTATATTTTTGTAACTACATGTATGTAGTTTTTTGAAACCTCAAATTTTGGATTTGGGGGAAGACTAAAATTTTACTAAAGAAATACATCAATATATTCCCAATCAATAATAAAATTTCAATGACAATTTTCTCCAAAAATAATTTAGAAATATATCCCTCATTAATTGGTAGATAAACACACATATATGTATTTTCCAAAATATTCAATACTATATGGGTCTTATGCCCATGATCGAGCCTTCTTGGTATAGCTAATTTTTATTCTTCCTCTTATATAATAATGATGAATTTTCCCTCCATATCTTATCATTTATCCTGATGAAAATTTTACCAAGTAAATTCCTAAAAATACCTTTATTACAAGGTTGATATTCACTCCTCATAATTATTGTTTTGAATTAATTACCATCACTTATTTTCAACTACTAATAAATGACAAAATTTCATTAAAACTTTATATCATTCATTACATCCCAAACATGGAAATATATTATCTTAAGAACTAATACATTTACCTATAAAAAATATATTTATATTACCATTAGATTATAGAGGTTTCTAAAACATAAAACTATATAACAACACTACCCACATTGTATATATCCAGGAGACTCTCTATAGTAAATTTTATTAGTTATTACCTTAGTTAGTTTCTCTAAAATAGTTATAATTTATTAAGTTATTGTTTTAGCTCCTACTCTATCTTCATTATCATTCAAATGACGTAAATGAATATATTGATCATCGGAATTGAGTATTATTCCCTAATATACATTATAAAACACATCAAAATATGTAATATAACATATTATATCATAACATTGTGGATCATAATTTATATTTTTCAATTAGTTAAAAAAAATAAAAAAATTGATAAATATATGTATTACTAATATCATAATTATAAAGATTCAATTTTGTGGGAATAATTTATATTCGTGAAAATATTTTCAAATAAATTATAATGGTTTTAATTTTAAATATTAATTCACACAATAATTCCCCAATGAGTGTCAAACTAGGTTCACAATAATGGATCACTTGTGGTGCACAAGAATGATGTTCATGTTATACATTTCAAATGATTCTTGGGGTTATTGTCCCTAAATATATATAATCAAAAAATATGCAGTTTTTTTATCTAGGAATGATTTATTTCTAGTATAACCATATAATCCCATCATTTAAAATTAATATTTTATTAGAATATACTTAGAATGATTTAGGATTTTTTTTACTTAAATATAGATCTAAAAAAGTCTTCTAAAAATTCATTGACAAGAATTGTAAAGACCCTAACATTTTCATCCTTGATCTGGTGGTTACATTATTAAATTTTTATTATATACTAGAAATCTCATCTCAATAGAATAAATAGTTTAGTATACTTGGTAATCCATATACTGACCTAATATTTCACATATATTTGAAAACACAAAATAAATTTTTTTTAAGAAACCCATTGCTCACTTTTTAATATCCCTAAAACATTATAATCACAAACTTCATTTTATAATGGTGAAAAAACATTAAAAAAATTTGGTCTCATAATCTATGTAATGATATGTGTACAATAGATGATAGTGACAACATGAATAGTGTGAAAAGAATAAATTATCATCAAAAAATGTTATACAAATTATTAGGAGGACATGATAGTCATACATGCATTTTATATCTATTGAGATAGTCACTTGGATAACAAATAACTGAATTTATAATCATTAATGTGTAATGTTGAACATCTAAAACATACATTCAACGCCTCCCACCAAGAAGTATTAGATATATGGTTAAGACTATAGTTAAATACTGAATAAATTTTGTCTGGTGATTTTATATGATATAGTGAGGGGCTATATAATTATCACCCCACCTTTCAATGAATAATTCAAATGAATTAAATACTTGAATAAATAATAAATCATATTCAACATGGCCTAAAAATTAATATCTATCCATATTGGATGAAATTTGATACAAAAAAACATCCATACAAAACTGATCATAAACCATCAAATTAATGATGGAGGTTGGTATATTTTTTGAATATCCTATATAAATCATAAAATTAAAATAAATGTTGACATTTATGACAATATTTTATAATGACAATTGAATGATTTCTTTCTGTAAAATACTCATTTAATAATGAATTTAAATATTAAAAATATAAATAATTTATAAATAATTTAGAAATATATTTTATTGAAATATAATAAATTTCATATTATATTTTTCTATGAAATGTTTGTTCATTATGGAAAAACACGTTTTTATATTTTATCTGTTAAAAAATAGTAGACTTTTCTAAAATTAATAAAAATCTCTTTATGTGGGAAATGAGAAGAAAATAGAATTTTAATTTTTATAAAAAAAATAAAAAAATGGATAAATGTGCCTATAATAATTAATTTTAAAATAGTAAAATAATTCTTTATAATAATTTAAGAAAAAAATTTATTTGATGTAAAATAATCCCTTTTATGTTGAAGAATAATGTCAATTTTTTAAAATCATTGTTTTTATCATTATTAATAAAATAGTGGATATTAAAAGGAAAAAATTTAATTTAATAGAGTAAAAATAGTATTATAAAATATATAGTTTTTATTATATAAATATCAAATTACCTCTTGACCGGATTCTGAAACATAATCAATCTTGAATAATGTTGAGATTGTGAAATAAACCCCTACCTCAGATATGAAATCCTTCAATTGTATTCAAACCTAAAATATAATAAATTTATTTATATTATAAGTATATTAAAAAGGTATAAATATATATATCATACAATATATTATTTATTTATTATATTTTATTACTCGGTCATAAATAATTATTTTTTAAAACCATAGTTTTCTTTGATAAATGCTTTATTTTTTCATGTCTGTTTTAATTAAGTGGATTCAATAAATCTACATTGATCACGATTACATCATTTCTAAATTTATATTTATGAAATAAATATCACACATACTTGTTATATTTTTATTTATATTCATCCAAAAAAGATAGAGATGAAAATATTTAATTACACTATTCACGAAGATGGTAAGCCGTATATTTCCATGAACATTGTTTTCAATTGTCAATGAATGGATAGAAAGAAATTCAAAAAATTAATACCTTGTAAAATAATAATTATATAATATGTATATATAATATATATTTATTATAACTACTCTTATATAAATCCATATAATATTCAAATGAAAAATCAATCACATCCCTTCAGGGAGGTGGGGCTCTACACTTAAGAATGAGCAACACTGTCAATTTTCTATTGATAGGAAAGTGTGTGTATAATAGTGGTATCATATTTATAACATCTTATATGTAATATTATGACCATAAATTTATTATTTTATGATAAATAATCTATATTTATTTCTGTTAGATTTATAAGTAAAAAAAGAAAGTTATGAGTTAACACGATTATATATTCATTGAAATAAGTTTTTTAGATATCCTCTAATAGACCATACGGATAGTATTTTGGGAATACCAAAACCTTTATAAAATTTCCAAGTATGTTTGTAAAATAATTGATAAGGTTTCCTTGGGTATATATTTTTCAAAGTTGTATGGAGAATTGAGAGAAATGAGTGTACATTTATAATATAGGGAAACACCGCAATATTTTTTTTAGATTTTAATATGTCTTTAAAATTTTGAAGCCAAATATATATAAATTGATTGATTTCATGGAATATTATTCTATATTATAAATATAATCATCAAATTATATTTACATAGTTTTTTATGTCGTTTTAAAATATATATTTTTGATTAACCCCTTGGTTAACTAATTTTAATGGTAATCATATTGAATACTTTTAAAAAATTAAAGGGTTGTAATATTACATATATGGTGAAAATTAGATCATAAATAAAAAATGGATGAACTTTAAGACAATAAATTTTCCCATGTTTCATATTTCTTGATTTTTATGATTTTTATAAAATTTAATATAATAGTATTTTCATAAAATATCATTAATCTAAATTTATCATCTATTCAATAAATTCGACTTCAAAAACATTATGAAAAAGATTTAATTCAAATCTAATTATTTAACAAATAACTAATAAGTGATATTTGTATATAAAATTAATCTATCATCATAAAAAACTCAAAATATATTATTTATTTGATATATAAAATCAATTATTTAATTTTTAAATTAATATATATATTCTATATAATCATTCTGTAGGAAATTATGTAAAATTTATAATTAATTAATATTATAAATAAACCAAAATTATAACAATAATTTGATTATTTTTAAAATAAAATTTTTAATTTATTTGTGGATTTATTTTATCACTATCTCAAAAGATAATGAATTAATAAATGTAATAGAGTGAAATTTTTAAGTCTTATTTGAATTAAATATTATATAGGAAATTTTCATTTAAAGGAGTCTCGTAAATAAATATTTATCGATCATAATGTGACAAGTTTTTCATTACCATAATCTAATATGAATTAAGTTGAAAAATCATGACCTTTACACTTAGTTTTAATGTAGTCTACACTAATTGACCCTTTACTAAGGTATTTATTATCACCATTGTTAATATTCATAATGAAAAAAATGGGGAATATTAACTTAATATCATCCTCATGATTTCAAATATTTTTAACATTTATCAGGATTCAATCACTAAAAATGGTAGGAAGTACGTTTAATTGGTGTGTAAAAAAAATGACGAAATACAACTTTAAAAAAATTTAAGATTTTAGCATAAAAATATATTTATTATTTTCAAATTCCTATTAAAAACACTAGATTAATTCTAAATCAATTTTTTGAATTTTTGCGTTATAAATATATTCACAATTATTCAAAAATTGTGGTATATTTAATTTATCCTGATAAAAAATTGAATGTATAAAAACTCATTTTGACACAAAAATTTTATTTTTCATCAAATGAATTTTAATTTCATTTATAATAATTTCATAAGTATTTAATTTATTTTGAACATGTGTGAATGAAAAAATTGTCATAATTTATTAAATCAAATTCATGCCTCGAAATATAAATTTCATGGTTAGGATTTCTAAATTAAAATATTGTTTTTAAAATTTATCTTGTTTTTTTTACCCTGGGTGTTGTGTAACACAAGATTATCAATGAAAAAAATTATTAAAATTAATATATCATAAAATTATAGCTTCATTGGTATAGAACCCTTTAATTATATTACAATATTTATTTCATTCCTCAAAATATTTCTAACTTGTTTTAATCTAAAATTCATTATTATTAAATATAAATATCTAATGTAAATTTCATTGGGTTTTCGTTATAGTACCTATGTCTCATAAGAAATGTCAAATTATGATAATGGTGATATGGTAGAGTGGAATTGATGTAGGTATCACACAATTATACGAATAATCTATACTTCAATGATTATCATAAAGTGTAAGAGGTTGATAATGTTATATTGTCAACCCAAAAATATAGAAATAATAAATTTAAAGTTCAATGGGTAATGTCGACTAATATATATTTGAATTCAAAAGATTATAAATATAATACAAAATGTTATAATGTATTTCCATATTAAAATAATTGTGATGATGTTTCTATAATGAAATCATCTACCAATGTGAATGGTTTATCACATACTATTCATATATTCTTCTAAAAAAATATTCCTCTTTTTACCAAGGATAACAATATTGTGGAAATATTGGATGAAATGATTGATGACATTAAATACTTTAAATAAAATATTCTCACAGATATTGTAGATAATAAATTATCTATAATTGATCATGATGATAGTGATAAGAAAATATAATTGAGATTTGGTCACTATGTAGTGTTTTATGTTTCACTTATATATATGTGTGTGTGTTTGTGTGTGTTTATAGATTCAAAATGATGAAATCCAATTTAGTGGTTTTTGATGCATCATTGAACATAATTCAATAGGATGAAGATAATAATGAGATGGGAGTAAATATAAAAAAGATGAAAATTGATAATCCTAAAATCATAGAGATTATTATTGAATAAAATATCATGATTGAAGAATAATATAAGGTTATCAATGGTATGAATAACATGATAAATGAATGATTCATTGAATCTAAGAATTTGAAAAATATTTATCCCATTGATGAAAAGTATAAGATCATATGATACTATATATTCCAAATATGACATTATGATATCATATTGAATAGGAAATAATTATAGTTAAATGGAAGTTTAGAGACCAATTAAGGCACCCATAATATTTGTGGCTAAATTAAATGTCCCATAAGAGTGAATAATATGGCATGATTCATAATCATATGAAATTTTTTGTGTTAACTAATACAATGCCATAAAACATCACTATAATATTTGAGGTTAATTTTGATGTGACTGAAAATCCAAATAATTATAGAACTATTGTAACAATGAGTATCATAGAAAATACACGCGATAATATATATCACATTATAATTTTTTGTAGAATGATTAGAAATTTTACAAAATTTTAATCTATATCCAAGACAAATTTATGATTCCTCGAACCCATAGTCTCAAAATAATAGGTGAATAAATAAAATATTTTTATTATCATTGAGATGAACTGAGTAATCCCACAAATTTGATTAATTTATAAAATATCACCAACCAATATAACGTAAAATATTTAGAAAATAACTTTTCTGTTTCTTATAATATATATTTTAGAAAGAAAATTAACTAAAAAGAGACTATGTGTATCATAAAAATGATTTATTTAAACCATATATGAAACTATTTAATCTATAATATATGTTTAATGTATTCCAGAAAAATTCTAGATGGAAACTATTCTATTATAAAGATCATATTCCTAACATTATTCATGAATTTGGGAAATGAAAGAATAATAATGGGTGTCCTAAAACACTTTGTAAGGGTAAACATAAAAGATAATAATAAAAAATCATATGTTATCAAAAAATAAGTATAATTACTAATAAGGTCATCAAAAAATTCATGTCTTTCATGTTCATCTTTATATTCTTGGACATGGGATTTTAAAGAGAGCATTTTAAGTAGTTTAATAGATAGAAAGGTGATAGGTGCAATTCGTTTATCCTCAATTGGGTTGTTGGAAACATCCATTCTATCTATTCATTTCTGGAAAATTAGTAGATCAGCAATTATCAAAGTTTTTTTATAATTCCCTTTTAATCTAAATTATGTTTCCCAATAAATGTTGAGGTGACTCGTTCATTTTTCTCATATCTATCAGAAGAATCTGTGTATCAACCAGATGATGAAACGTTCCGGGAAGAAACCTTTCCAATGCTTTAATTTTATATAAATATAGAAAAAATTAACGTATCTTAATGGATGCATTCCTAATTTATTACTTGCCAACCCCCCCTACCCCATTTGTATGAATTGGTGGAGATGAAAATAGTGAAGGAACATGTGGAACATATTTGAAAAAATGAATTGAATGAGGATGTGTTTGATGATCTTTTCTATAGAAAGAATATGATTAAATATTAGAACATGAAAATTTAATGCATAGTGTGAAAACAATCCGTGATTAAATGGATCAGCAAGGGAAATCAGAATAATTCCATTTTATATGACTCCAATAAGGAAAAAAAGTGTATCAATACACACTATATTCCATTGTATAATGAAACTCACACTGGTGATAGAGATGTGGATGAATTTATGTTGGAATCATACTTCGCATCCCCTCTCATAGGCCCACACTCTGTATGTAAAGAAGCTATATGAGTGTCTATATAGTGTTTTTAGATGTAATTACTTAGTCGGTGTCTGGTCAGAATAATTACATATTTTAATTTATTAAAAACAATAAATGTAACAATTAGGCTATGTGGTATCTAAACTGAGAAAGTGATCCCAGCCTAGATGACACTGCAAGATCATTCTATAGGTTCTCATGAGATCTAGTTCTACATGGTATGGTAAATATGGTACAAGATATTTTACATTGTGGTTTACTTCCTCACATGGAATACTATACTACACTTATTATAATCACTAAAATAAAATACCCATCCTCACTTTATCACTATAAACCAACTAATATGTGAAACATCCTAGAGATTGTATTTCCTTGTGTAATCAAAATATAATAATTTCAATTCATCAACCAACATGAATCTATGATGAACAATGTGGGTTTTTCAAATAGAGGAAAATTTAATGGCCTATTGTCATGTATAATGAAGTGATAGGTGATATCAACCTATATACCTCATCACCAATATTGCTTACCATTTAGGAATGATCAAATATTGTGAAATACACAAATGGATCTATATACTCAAGGTTCACTCATGCTTTTATTCTTTCAATTTCCCTCTGATCACCACTTTAGATGCTTCAGTATAGTTTAGATTTCCATCTCATTATAGGGCATGAAATTTGGATTCCTTAATGCTACCTAGGTCATAAGACTAGGTGGCCTATATTCCCCAAAAATATACATCATTACTCAAGACACCATAAGACACATCATAAAAAACATAACGATGATATATATCATTCCATGATGATGTAGGTATTATTTTGGTAAAATTTACCATATCATGTTTTGAAATGAGATAACCACCTTAATTAATTCCAATAAATGATCCATTTGTGGAATCAACAAGATCTTATACAAATAATACAAATGGAGTGGCTCAATCATGAACTATGAGAAAATAAGTTTTTTTATCTTAAACCATTTCATGGAAAAAATGTATGATATTTAGAGAAATATATAAACATGATATGAATGATCTATTCAATGAAAAATCTGGTTATCCAATCACCTCGAGCAACAATCGAATCCAACACTTCTACTTGGTTTTTGATAATATCATTAACCAGGTAATGAATTAGAAAATTTATTTCACAGATTATGGAGGTGGAATTTTACTTTTCAATACAATCCTTTCCTTGATAAGAATACATTTTCTATCAATAGTCAAGGTGATAATAATAAATCTTATTGGTATAGAAAATATTTGTTCCCCTTTAAATTTGTATTTTCACTTGGATAGAAAACATCGCTAGGCCTCATGGAGTCTGATGTCCATGCCTCTAAAGGAGGGTGGAATTAATCTTAGATGTGTTATGGGCACCAAGTAGTGATTTCATATGATGATTGAATGGGTAATTATTTATATATGGAAATTTTCTTTTATATTTATGAGATATGAATTCAGAAATGTGATGTACTTACTGAGAGGATGTGTATCTCCAGCATTGACCTTGCTTAAAACCCGCATATAAAAAATCCAATGAAATATCCATTGGATTGGGGGAAGAGTGGAAATTTTTTTTCTGGTATGCCAATATGCCCAACACAAATCAGGTATTTCTTAGACTATTTTCCTCATATATATCATTTAGGTAAGTAATAAAATATTGTTACTCAATCCAAGTTGTTCTCAACATGAACTAGTGTGACACCATCAGTCTTATTGTGTAGTATTCTAAGCTGGAAAAATGTGTCGTCATAGGAACTCCACTGGGACCCATAACATTGAATTAATATCATACATCCACAATGTATTATAATTATACTGACAAATGGGGTGATGAGATTTGAAAAAAAGATATTCATTCTATGTTCGACTTCTTTATGTGGCTTTCCAAGAATCACTCTTTATCTACTAATGATACCATAAAACATCTCAGCATCGACCTATTTTCTAGTTTCTCACACTATAATTATCTTGAATAATTAACAACATATTACATATTCTTCAATTTTTATTGGGAATGGTTGGTCTATTCTCACATTGGTGACATCATGGGACTCTTTTCTCATTAACCTCTATGATCAACAATCCATATGATATGGCCCTTGGAGTGGGTAAATCAAATTATCAGAATAAGGATAGAGGCATAATCCTTTTAGTTGGATTCTGATACATAAGGATTATGAGGAGAAATTTCTTCCACGAGTGAATCCTTTGTATAAGAACAATTATTTCCATGATAACAAAGAACCATTTGATTTGACCCAATTAGATTATCAAGAATTGGGATGAAGCTTCCTATCTACAACCTCTTTAATTTTCCATACAATCCCATCACATAGTCCTAGTACCACATAGGTTAGATTGATTTGTGGGATTTACCATTATAATAGTCTTAATATCAAAATGTATAGTTCAATCATCATGGGTTTATTAACATCTCTTGATCCATAACACACACAAGTGTCCAAAAAGGGATCAGTATGATTCCTCAAGAGCACCTCCTCATACACTAGAGGATACCGACTAGAAATTCGTGTGTGATTATTATAGTTTGGATGCTATAACCCTTTATGTATTTACATAGTATAATAAATAAACAACATAAATATCATAATTTAATTAATAGAAAATCATAAACATCATCTCATTCCATTTTGAAATAAAAGGATTATAAAATAAACCAATAGTAATGAATCATGTAATGCCATGTTTAGATATATTGAAATATCAAACTAAAAAAGTTACAATAAAAGGATATTTATAAACATATTAAAACTAAAAAAATGGTCTTGAAACCCTTGTTAATATCATATAAAAAATGAATCCCAACCAGTACGAAATAAAAACATCTACAAAGTATATTTCCTTTTTACAAACCTACACCCATTAATTTATACAGGGTACCAAATGGAGGCTTGAAGAGTCTATGAGAAAAACATAGTATGTCAAAGAAAACCGTAACAAAATTTAACCAGTGTGATAATAAGTTTCTTTAATAAGTGATAAATATTTGGATTAATTAATCAATTGATATAGTATAAAAATAACCCCACTTTGGCACAATATCCTAATATCTCTAAGCATGCATCAAAATCATGAAAACCAATCCTATATATCCAAATAATCAACTTCGACAACATGATATCATCTCTCTAAGAATGTATCATAACCAAGACAATAATAACTATATATCCATGGAAAAATCTAAAAAATCAATATAATTCCCTTGATATAATAATTTTTTCATTTGTCAATATGCATAAATAGCTATATACTAATTTTTTCTTGTTTCCAGAAATTTCTTGTATTTAATAATTTCATCATGTATCCAGTAATATCTTGGTATATAATCATTTAACCTAGTATTAGGGCATATCAAATTTTATAGTAATTTTGGAATGTGTTAGATACTAGTCTGGTATATAAGAATATCATGATGTATCATGGACTTGCCTGATATATATTGATTTCAACATGTATTTTATGAAAACTCCACAAGTTCCATATTTTTCCCTGATGAAAAAAAAAACTCAAAACCTAGGCACACAACATATCATTTGAAACATGAATAGTACATTCATATTCACCATAAGTTTGAGGATGATAGGTTGTTCTCAAAAAAACATATAATAAAATATCATATTGAAAACCATCCATGAACATCGATGTGAATGAGGATCTCTTTCAGAAAAGATACTCCTCAAAAAACCATGAAACTAAACTATGTCATGCAAGTTAATAATACCCAGACAATAAATACTGAAGTTCAACCTAGAAGGAAATAAATTCAATACCATAGTCATTTTATCTATGATCACAAATACTACATAACCCATATGGGTAATTATAGGTAATCCTTTCAAAGAACCATTGTGACATCATCCAAAAAAAAAATTGGAATGGGAAGAGGTTCAGAAATCCAATATTCCCCCTGATTCTCAGCATTCACTTACCAATAGGTGAATCCACTTTCCAAAAATCATTCAAAATCTATATTTATACCAAACCACTACTTTTTTCTATTAAGGTCACTATAAATATTTGTCAAACTATTATTTACCTCCCATCTAGAAGCATCAAAAATCTATAATCACCTCCACATGGAATCTTGTTAGAACCAACATATATATATATATATAAATAATATAATTTCGACTTTCAATCGGCTATCCCAATAGTGTATCCCCCATATATTATTCCTCTTATAACTAATCCCTTCATATCAGAGATGTTCCAGGACTTAATCTATTCTTAATCTGAGTCTATTATAAATTTCATCCATAGAGATACACATATTTGATAATCTATAATATCTATATTTTTGAATGTATAGAGTTCCATTATCAACAACAAATTAGAATACACTTTCATAGTTTATGTATATTTCTTCTTGATCAATCAATTGACATCAACATTTTCTTTTCCCAGATTATAATCCAACACAAAGATAAAATACTATAGATACTCCAACAATCTCTTATGGAGATGTTTTAGGTCCCACTAATAAAATATGTACAATATGTTCAGTTGATATGTAACACCCCGACCCCAGTTACCCAGAGTCGGTGCATTATTACATAACAGTGGCATGATCACAAGAAAGATCAAATCTCGAAAGACCTATTGTTTTAGTAGACTTGGAAACACTAGATATATTCATAAAGTATTACATTACATCATAAAGTGAAAAACAACTACAACAACATAATGTCTCCATAGTCCACACTATTATCCCCTCAAAAAATCCCTGCATGTCATTCATAACTAACTTCTTCACATCCTGGAAAAAATAACACATAGAAAAGGGGTAAGCTCAAATGCCCAGTAAGGAATACAATATAGTGGAAACATTCAAAAGTATTAATAAACATTTAAGGAAATGTATAACAAAAAAAAGCCTTTTAAACTTTAACTTCAACATAGAATGGAAAAAGTAAAATTAAATAATTCCATTTACTTATTCACATTGATATTCTACTAATCGAATAATCACATGCAATATCAATAACCACTTTTATAATGATGGAATGAATAATGTCAGACTATCATAACCACATATCCAAGGCCTCGTGACAAGACTAAAAATAAGATTTTGCCAAGGCCTTATGCCAAGACACTAGTTTGTCTCATGAAACCTACTGATGCATCGAGGAGCTATAGCATGCTCCACCCATCATATATTAAGTCCAATGAATTCCCATATGGAAAGGTTTAAACATAACATAAACATTTGTACTAACAGTAGCATATGAAATGTCAATAATTTAACCATAAACAATGAACGGTATAAAAATAGCACATCCATAATCAAACATATCATAAAACCTTCAATACAATATAGAAGTTTTGTATCATAATAAATCAACTTCAAATAAGCGTAAAATCCATCAAAAGATGTTGGAATAGATGAAATAAAAACTCTTTTTAGAGAAATATCTATTTCTATTTTGAAATCATTTAATATTACATTTTCATTGAAAATATTTTTATAATCTTGCAAAGGATGCTGCGACGATTTTAAAATGGACGAAAATAACCGCACCCGCTGTATAAGTTAAAAAAACATTATTACCTTAATTCTGTCGAAAAGGTTAAAAATCACCTTGTTTGGAAAACGATGGAAAGATTACTTTATAAAACACTAATAAAAAGTCAATCAAGGGTATAAATGACCTTAACCCATATTCTTTTAAATAGTAAAAATGCTTTGAAATATATTTTTAAGAAACAAGGATGTGGATGATAAAGAGATCCCGTTAGATTATTACGTATCTACAACCTCGGATAATGGAGAGATTGTGAAATAATGCTCACCATGTAATTTTCCTTGATTGGGGGTAGTTTAACCTCCTGTATAATAGTGAAATAATTTTTATTAAATTATACATGAATCATATACATTCATATGATATCATATATTATATTTTAACATTGCTTTTTTAATAATATCTTAGTATTATCATCATTTCGGGTGTCATCTTACTCATTTTATTTTATATGATTTGTTACATAAGCCATGTTTGTCATGGATAGGTTGTATATTATTCATATAAATAATGATATCAAGTCCTTAAACATTATTTTTAAATCATCAAATGATAATTATACTTTAATGGATATGATGGAGATTGAATCTCATCGCGTTCGTGGAGAAGGTAGTCCGTACGTACGCACGAGTGACAATATCATTCTTTTGATATTAAAATAATATATAATTGGATGGTATATCATATATAAAGAATCATTAACATGTTATATTTATTATTTAAATGAGTTATACATCATTATTATACCGATCCAAATACTAATATATTGAATAACAATTACACTACGACGTGGAGATGGTAAGCCGTACGTACGCACGTATGGTGAAATGTTATTCAAAGGGTGGATAGAATACTGAATATGGTTGTACCATATTTATAATAACATCACAGTATATATATGATACTGGAGTTATTATTTTATAATGGTAATAACAAAGGAAGAAGAAGTGGAAGAAGAAAGGAACATGGAAAAGGGTGGTGAAATCATTACCTCTTCTTCGGGTTCTTCCTTTTAGTTTGATCAAAAGGTCTCCTTAGGTTGGATTTATGATCAAACTAAGGCCTCTAGGTTGTATTTATGGAAGTTGGGAGAGTATTTGGGCAGAGTTTGGCCGATCCAAAAGGCTTTGAAGATGTGAAGAAATGATAAGGAGGAGTGCCCTTTTATAAGAGGGGTGAGGGGCACCTTTGGAAAAACTACAAATATTAATTTATAATAAATTAATATTAGGTTTCTAATGGCTCTAAAGTTGATTATTTAAATTTTAATGTGGGGATAGTTCTCAAAACACTCATACAATAGAATTTATACAGGGTTGGGTCATTATATTATCCTTATCTTTAAGTTTTAAATCTACGTTAATTAGTTTCACTTTTACAATGTCTCTTTGTATTATTTTATTATATGGTTAATAAACATACCATATACATCCAAGAGACACCCAAGTGGTCCATTAATGATGAACCTATCATGATATAAGTCTCTTGGCCGAACCTTAGATTTTTAAGAATTTATTATCATTTAATAATATAATATTTGTTTTAAAAACTCTTTTATGTCAATTTTGACACTATTCAATAATTGATTTTGTAAAACTCATAACAGAATGATTACTTCAAAAAAATTTAATTGAAGTAATAATATCGTGTCATAGTAACCTAGAAAAGTAGTGTAATTCATAAAAAGGCTCAAATTATATTTCTTTGGGTATTTATAATATCAATTATTCTAATTTTTCATTAATTAGGTAATTAATGCATCATCATTGTGTCATAAATAAATTAACTTATTTAATGTCTAAAAATAATAAATAAAATATCCTTATGTGGGAAATCTTTTTATCTTTCTAATGAATATTTAAAATAGATTTTCTCTTATGTATAACCCTATATTAAAAATGTTTTAGTAAATAATCATTGATTTTAACTCTTTTAAATCTTCTTTAAATTAAATAATAATAAATGTCCTAATCTAATCAAAGTGGACCTAAATGATAATATTTTATTCATAAGGTTTTTTTTTGGCCGATATACACTTGTCCAATAGAATTAGGACATGTGTTAGGGTAATATTAATATCATTTTTACCCTTAATTACCCTATTTACCTTCAACCGTGGAAAAAAAGTAAAAAGTTACTATTCACCAAAAATTATTTTCATCTCATTGAACCACATTTCACTTCTTGATATTAACCATGTCTCTCGGATTTTCTAAATTCCATTCACAGAAGCGGTAAAATTATGTTTTATGAAAAATTCAGTTTTTTTAACTACCACTTAGTAGTTTCACTATTCATCAAAAATTGATGTTTTTCAGAACAATGCCAAAATTTCACCCTAAGCTATAATTGATATTCCGAATTCAAAAACGATTTCTATTTTACAAAATTCCAAACATATAGGTTGCATTAACTAATTTTATAATTAATTTCCACTGTCATAACAAAGAGCATGTTTTTAAGAAATAAAATATACCAAAAGATTGACAATTGTTTAGGTCCAATTTCAAAATGAAATTAATTTTAATGAACACTATTGGATAAAATGGTAAAAATATATTCTAATTATACTTTAAAACCACTCAATAATATAATTTATCAGTATAGATTATTTTGATTAAAAAAGTTGTTTTTAAGTATTTTTCACTATTCATAAAAATTGGAAGTTCTCAGAAAAATACCAAAAAATCATCTTAGCATAATTTTGATATTCAGTAACCAAAAATGAAGTCCATTTTGAATTATAAAATATATATAATTTCAAAAAGTAGGTATTACTATTCATAATAGCTAGTTTGTTTGGTTGTGGTGTGTTAGAACTCGATGTTGCGTACAACACACGCTATCACATTATTCAAAGAGAAGCGTACTGTAGAAGCTTAGGGTGTTACAATCTCCCCTCATTCAAATAATTTCGTCCTCGAAATTTCTAGAATACTACCGCATGAAATGACTCAGGTGGTTCATCATCATTAGTTCCTTGGGTTCCCATCTTTCCTCTTCCCTCTTATGGTTTCTCCACAAAACCTTTACCAGACGTGTCGTCCGGTTTGTCAGTACATGTTCTCCCCTATCAAGAATCCTGACGGGCTCTTTGCAATAAGATAGATCGGGTTCCAGTTATAATTCCTTGTAGGTGAGTACATGTGTTTGGTCAGGCATGTATTTCCTCAACAGAGATACATGGAACACATCGTGAACTTTGGAGAGACTTGGCGACATTTCCAATCGGTAAGCTACAACACCAATTCGTTCTAGAATTCCAAAAGGTCTGATGTACCTGTTACTCAATTTACCTTTCTTACCAAAATGTATGACTCCCTTCCATGGAGAGACCTTCAGGAAAACAAGATCTCCAACTTGAAATTCCAAATCCTTCCTTTGATTATCAGCATAGCTCTTCGGCCTACTTTGAGATACTTTAATGTGATTTTGGATTACCTTCACCTTTTCTGTCGTTTCCTCCACCAGTTCTAGACCTACAATTTTTCTTTCACCAAAGTAATCCCAACAAGTTGGTGTGCGACATCTCTTTTTGTATAACGCTTCATATGGTGCCATCTGAATACTCGAATGGATGCTATTGTTATAGGAAAATTATACCAGAGGTAAATACTGATCCCACATACCCTGAATGTCATGTGAGAAAGATCTCAACATGTATTCTAAGGTTTGAATAGTCTGTTCTGATTGTCCATCTGTCGGAGGGTGGTAGGCAGTGCTCAAATGAAGTTCAGTATCCAGGGATTTCTGATGACTCTTCTCGAATGGTGAAGTAAAACGGGGATCACGATAAAAAAAATCGATAGGGGTACTCCATGAAGTCTCTCAACATCATTAATATATAGTCTTTCTAGACGTTCTAGTGGTAGATCTTCTCTTATAGTAAGAAAATGTGCTGACTTGGTAAGATGTTCAACAATAACCTATATTGCATCATTCCTTTTAGAATTCTTTGGTAGCCCAATGAAAAATTCCATCGTAATATTGTCCCATTTCCACTCTGGTATGGGAAGAGGTTGCATGACTCCTCCAAGTTGTTGCCTTCCATCCTTCACTTGTTGACAAACCATACATCTTGACACAAAATCAGAAATCTCCCTCTTCATGTTGTCCCACCAAAAATGTTCCTTCAAATATCTATACATTTTGGTGCTTCCAAGGTGTATATAGAAATTGGAACTATGAGCATCATCCAGCAATTCTCTTTTTAGATCAGGTATATCGGGAACAGAAATCCTCTTCCCAAATTTCAAAATTCCATCTTCATACAGAAAGTCTCTCAATCTCCCATCATTCACAACTTTAATCTTCTTTTGTAATTCTTCATCATCGGTCTGAGAACTCTTAATTCTTTCTAATAATGATGGTTGGGCAATCATTTAAAAATTCATTGATGTTTCACCTTCCCTGGTTATTCCAATGTCCATCTTCACTAGATCCATCAAAATTGGATCCCTTTCAATTCTCATCACGTTCAAAACTCCATGGTCTTTTCTGCTCAAAGCATATGCCACCTTGTTTCCTTTCCCTGGGTGGTAGTGTATCGTACAATCATAATCCTTGAGTTATTCAAGCCATCTCCTTTTCCTCATGTTGAGTTCTTTTTGTGAGAAAATATACTTCAAACTCTTGTGATCAGTATAAATCTCACATTTTTTACCATAGAGGTAGTGCCTCCATATCTTCAAAGCAAAGATCATAGCTGCTAACTCGAGATCATGAGTAGGATAGTTTTGTTCGTGAATTTTCAACTGTCGTGATGCATAGGCAATAACCCTATCAGTCTGCATAAGGACACTACCATGTCATTTCTTCGATGCATCACTATAAATAATGAACTCATCATTCCCCGATGGTAGAGTCAATATAGGAGCATTGACTAATCTTCTCTTCAGTTCTTCAAAAAATTATTCACACTCTTTTGTCCAAACAAATTTAACCACTTTACGTGTGATATTCTTTAATGGGTTAGCCAATCGGGCAAAATTATGGACGAAACGTCGATAATAAACTGCTAAACCAATAAAACTACATACCTTAGTTATACTCATCAGTGCTGGCCATTCTTTGATTGCCTTAGTCTTAGAATGATCAACAATGATTCCATATTTAGAGACAATATGGCCACGAAAAAGAATCTCCTGAAGCCAGAATTCACAATGTCTAAACTTCCCATATAATTCATGTCTTCTCAGAGTCTTCAAGATAATGCGCATGTGATTTTCATGATCTTCGTAGCATTTTGAGTATACCAAGATATCACCAATAAATACCACCACCAATTTATCGAGAAACTCCTTGAAAACTCTATTCATCGGATACATGAATACAGAGGGTGCATTAGTCAATCCAAAAGGCATTACAATAAATTCGTAATGCCCGTACCTGGTTCGAAATGCTGTCTTCGGAATGTGTTCCATCTTCACACACAACTGATGGTATCCAGATCAAAGTTCAATCTTTGAAAAGTATTGAGCTCCATGCAGTTGGTCAAATAAATCTTCAATGCGAGGTAGGGGATACTTGTTCTTTATCATTATAGCATTGATCTCCATGTAGTCAATACATAAACTCATAGATCCATATTTCTTTTTAACAAAAAGAACAGGGGCTCCCCATGGAGAAACACTAGGGTGAATAAATCCTTTATTACTCAATTCCTCTAGTTGTTTCTTTAGTTCAAATAATTCTATAGTGTCCATTCTATAAGGGGTCTTTTATATAGGCCTTGATCCAGGAATTAAATCAATGGAAAACTCAACATCTTGTTCTAGAGGATGTCCAGGTAAATCTTCTGGAAATACATATACAAATTCTTTCACAACAAGTACATCCTCTATTTGAGAATTCCTTTCTTCACCCACAGTTATTTCATTCTCTTCCTCCCCAATAATTGAATTTAGTTGAGGTACTGGTGGTGGATATAGATAAAAATTAGGTGGTGATGATTCTGCTCTAAAGATAAGGTGTTCCTTATCATCATCATCAAGAATCGTAACCTCTTTCTTCTTAAAATAAATCTTCACATCATAGTCAAAAATCCAAACCATACTGAGGATTATATCAAACTAAATCATAGGTGTGATGATGAGATCAGCAAATAAAGAACATTTATGTGTTCTAATGGGGACTGATTCACAAAACTTTGTTGCAATGATACTTCCCTTATGAGTTTTAACTGGAAACTCCCTTGTTAAATCAAATTGGAAATATCCAATTTTCTTAGCAAACTGGGAAGATATGAAACAATGCGATGTTCTAGAATCAAATAATGCATTTGCTAAACCTGAGGAAACCATTAAATTACCTGCCACCACGTCTTTCGGAGCTTCTACCTTAGCCGTAGTGATAGCATAAGCTTGGACTTGATCCCTTGGCCTTTTTTGAGTATGTTATCTTAACACTTAATACATTCATTTGCATAATGCCCCATCTCCCTACAATTGTATCACTGAACATTGGTAGCTTCCTTCTTCCCCTTGCAATCACGAGCTTGGTGGACTTTTTTGCCACACTTGTAGCAGACTCATGTTCCCTTCAAGCAAGTACCGGGGTGATTCTTACCACATTTACCACAGGATGGATATTAAAACATTCCCTTCTTCCCCTTATTCCCATTCCAAGATTGATCAGCAGGCCTCTTCTTCTCTTGCTTTACTTTAAAGTCATAAGACATAGAGAATTCTTTTTTGGTCTTGATAGCACATGAGACAATGTCTTCGTACGACGAGAAGGATTGTGATACTAAAGCGCGACAAAGAAATAGTTTTATCCCATCAAATAAACTATCAATCTGACTTCATGGGTTACGTATATAATCTCCAGCATACCTTGATAACCTTGTAAAGTTAGCCTCATACTTTGAGACATTCTCATCCTCCTTTTGTCTCAGACTCAGAAACTGCCTTTCCATATCTGCTCGGTGGTCGCAAGGAAAGTATTTTTCTAAAAACATATCATTGAACTCCCTCCATTCCATATTTGATAATTCATCATCTTCCTTCGTATTTTGAATCAATTACCACCATTGATCAGCATCTACAGTGAGGCGGTAAACTGCTATGATAACTTTTTCCCTTTCACTACTCTTCAAAGCTTGAAATATTTTCTCTAGGAAATTTTTCCATTGCTCAGCTACTAAGGGATTTGTACTTCCATTGAACGTTGGTGGTAGTTGCCTCATAAATCGATCTAACATTGATCCTCCACGCTGTGTATCAGGGTTCTCTATATGGGTAAGGTTATTATTCATAACTTGATTGAGTTGTCCTAGTATGGTGATTAGCTGATCGGCATGAGTTGCATCACCAGCTCCACTATAATTATATTGAGCAGGAGGGAAATCCCTTCATGGATTACATGCATTGATACTGTTTCCATTTCATCAACGAGGTGACATTTCTAAACAATGGCATAAACTAGATCAGTTTATGAATCAAAATACATAATCCCATACTTATAAAACACTTAACATAAATTGAACTATTTATGGATATAATCCATAATCATAAGAATGTTTTCTTTGAGTAAGTTTATACTGATAAACCCTTAATAATGATTTGTAAAGAAAATGAGAGTTATACTAAGAATATCCCCCAAGAGTGTCATAACCAAGAGTACAGCAAGGCATGTTGTCGTGCACTAGTTCATGTTCGAGTCTAGCTCAAAGCGGTGTTTTCAGGTTTTACCCCTGGGTACATCTGTTCCAGAGCCACCTCTACCTGTTCATATCCAAATATGGGTTTATTTCTCGAAAAACTCACAAAGTCTCTACAATACCAAAATTCTAGGAAATTATTCTATACTAATCCTCAAAGTTCATCTTAGGTCTACGTGCTCTAATCAGGGTTTATCTAAATCTAGCTTCTAAGGTTTGTACTAAAATTACTCTGATACCAACTGTAATGCCCCGAACCTAGTTACCCAGAGTCGGTGAATTATTACATAACATTGGCATGATCACATGAAAGATGAAATCACGAAAGAACGATTGGTTTGTAGCCTTGGAAACACTAGATATATTCATAATGTTTTACATTACATCATAAAGTGAAAAACTACTTAAACAACGAAATGACTCCATAGTCCACACTATTATCCCCTCATAAAATACCTGCAGGTCATTAATAACATACTTATTCACATCCTGGGAAAAATAAAACATAGAAAAGGGGTGAGCTCAAATGCCCAGTAAGGATAAAAATATAGAGGAACCATTCAAAAATAAGCATAAACATTTAAGGCAATGTATAACTAAAACAAAAGCCTTTTAAAATTGAACTTCAACATTGTATGGAAAAGTGAAATGAAATAATTCCATTTACTTATTCACATGAATATTCTACTAATCGAATAATCACATGCAATATCAATAACCACTTTCATAATGATGGAATGCATAATGCCAGACTATAATAAACATATAGCTAAGGCCTCGTGCCAAGACTAAAAATAAGATTTTTCCAAGACCTTGTTCGAAGACACTATTTTGTCTCATGAGACCTACGGATGCATCGAGGAGCTATAGCGGTCTCCACCCGTCACATATTAAGTCCAATGCATTCCCATATGAAAAGGTTTAAACATAACATAAACATTCGTATTAACACTAGCATACAAAATGTCAATACTTTCCTCATAAAATATGAATGGTATAAAAATAGCACATCCACAGTCAAACAAATCACAAAAACTTCAATACAACATAGAAGTTTTGTATCATAATAAATCAACTTCAAATAAGCGTAAAATCCATCAAAGGATGCTGACATAGATGAAATCAAAACTCTTTTTAGAGAAATATCTCTTTTTATTTTGAAATAATTTATTAAAAAACATTATTTGGAAGTATTCTTATAAGATTGTGAGGGAAGCTTTAATGATTTTATAATGACAGAAAATAATCGCCCCTGCCGTATAAGTTAAAAAAAATTCTTACCTTAATTCTATCGAAAATGTTAAAAAGCACCTTGTTTTGAAAACGACAGAAAGATTCCTTTATAAAACTCTTATAAAAAGTCAAAAAAGGGTATAAAAGACTTTAAACCATATTCTTTTAAATATTAAAAATGTTTTGAAATACATTTTTAAGAAACAAGGATGTGGATGATAAAGAGATCCCAGAAGATTATTACGTATAAACAACCTCGGATAATGAAGAGATTGTGAAATAACTCTTACCTTGTACTTTTCCTTGGTTGGGCGTAGGTTAACCACCTGTATAATAGTGAAATAATTTTTATTAAATTATACAAGAATAATATACATTCATATGATATCATATATGATCTTTTAACATTGCTTTGTTAATAATATCTTATTATTATCGTCGTTTCGGGTGTTAACTTGCTCATTTTCTTTTATATGTTTTGTTACATAGGCCATGTTTATCATGGATAGGTTGTATATTATTCTTATATAGAATGATATCAAGTCCTTAAACATTATTTTTAAATCATCAAATGATAATTACACTTGAATGGATACGATGGAGAATGAATCTCATCGCGTTCGTGGAGACGGTAGTCCGTACGTACGCACGAGCGATAATATCATTCGTTTGATATTAAAATAATATATAAATGGATGGTATATCATATATACAGAATAATTAACATGTTATATTTATTATTTACATGAGTTACACATCATTATTATACCCATCCAAATAATAATATATTGAATAACCATTACACCACGATGTGGAGATGGTAAGCCATATGTACGCACGTATGGTGACATGTTATTCAAAGGGTTAATAGAATACCGAATATGGTTGTACCATATTTATAATAACATCACAGTATATATATATATATATGATACTGGAGTTATTATTTTAGAATATTAATAACAAAGAAGAAGAAGTGGAAGAAGAAAGGAACATGGAAAAGGGTGGTGAAATCAATATCTCTTCTTCGGGTTCTTCCTTTTGATTTGATCAAAATGGATCTTTAGGTTGGCATTATGATCAATCTAAGGCCTCTAGGTTGTATTGAAGGAAGTTTGGAGAGTATTTGGGAAGATTTTGGCCGAACCAAAAGGCTTTGAAGGTATGAAGAAATGAGAAGGAGGAGTGCCCTTTTATAAGAGGGGTGAGGGGCACCTTTGGAAAAACTAGAAATATTAATTTATAATAAATTCATATTCGGTTTATAATGGCTCAAAAGTTTATTATTTAAATTTTAAGGTGGGGATAGGTCGAAATCTACTCAACAAATTGAATTTAGACAGGTTTGGGTCATTGTATTAACCTTATCTTTAAGTATTAACTCTAAGTTAATTAGTTTCACTTTTACAATGTGTCTTTGTAATTTTATATTATATGGTTAATAAACATACCATATACATCCATTAGACCCCCAAGTGGTCCATTAATGATTCAAATATCATGATATAAGTCTTTTGGACGAACCTTATATTTTTAGAAATTTAATATCAATTAATAATATAATATTTGTTTTAAAAACTCTTTTATGTCAATTTCGACACTATTCAATAATTGATTTTTGTAAAAATCATAACAGAATTATTACTTCGAACAAAGTAATTTGAAACAATCCAAACATGTCATATTAACCTATAAAATTATTTTAATTCATAAAAAGTCTCAAATTATATTTATTTGGGTATTTATAATATCAATTATTCAAATTTTTCATTAATTAGGTAATTACTGCATCATCATTGTGTCATAAATAAATAAAATTATATAAATTCTAAAAATTATAAATAAAATATCCTTATCTATTAAATCTTAGTATCTTTCAAATGAATATTTACAATAAAATTTCCCTTATGTATAACCCTATATTAAAAATGTTTTATTTAATAAACTTTGATTTTAACTCTTTTAACTCTTCTTTGAATTAAATAATAATAAATGTCCTAATCTAATCCAATTGGATCTAAATGATATTATTTTATTCATAAGGTTGTTTTTGGTCGAGATACACTTGTCCTATAGAATTATTATATTTGTTATAGTAATATTAATATCATTTTTACCCTTAATTACCCTATTTACTTTTTACACTGGTAAATAAAAGCAAAAAGTTACAATTCACCAAAAATTATTTTCATCTCATTGAACCACATTTCACTACTTGATATTAACCGTGTCTCTCGGATTTCTGAAATTCCATTCATATAAGCAGTAAAATTATGTTTTATGAAAAATTAATTTTTTTTAACTACCACTTAGTAGTTTCACTATTCATCAAAAATTGAAGTTTTTCAGAACAATGCCAAAATTTCACACTAATCTATAATTGATATTTTGAATTCAAAAATGATGTCTATTTTTCAAAATTCCAAATATATAAGTTGCATTAATTAATTTTATAATTAATTTCCATTGTCACAACAAATAGCGTGTTTTTAAGAAACAATAATTACAAAAAGATTGACAATTGTTTAGGTCCAATTTTAAAGTGAAATTAATTATAATGAACACCATTGGATAAAATGGTAAAAATATATTCTAATTATACTTTAACACCACAAAATAATATAATTTATCACTAAAAAATATTTTTATTAAAAAAGTTATTTTTAAGTATTTTTCACTATTCATAAAAATTCGAAGTTCTCAAAAAAATACCAAAAAATCTTCTCAGGATAATTTCGATATTCCAAAACCAAAAATGAAGTCCATTTTAAAATAAAAAATATATATAATTTCAAAAAGTAGGTATTACTATTCATAATGGCTAGTTTGATTGGTTGCGGTGTGTTAGAACTCAATGTTGCGTACAACACATGCTATCACATTATTCAAAGAGAAGCGTACCGTAGAAGATTGGGGTGTTACATGATATGTGTATATCAAAAACCTCTCAGCCATAAGATGGTGCCTCCAAAATATAATTCCATGTACCAATATATAAAACTCTAGATCTTGAGTTGAATAATTCTTATCATGTTGTCTCAACTTTATTGAGCCAAAGGAAACCACTCCATCCTCCAACATCAAAACTATTCATAGTACTACTCCAGATGCATCACATCACCTATAATATTATTTATTCAGCATTGGTAATTTGAGGATTGGTGGTAAGGTCTGCCTACCTTTTAGCTCATAAAATGATACTTTATAATCTTCTAATAAAAAAACATATCACCATTCTTTTTTAGCCCAAAAATCAGTGGTACGTGATGGGTGGAATACTGGATAAAGAACCCATAATATCTTTTTAAACCAAAAACATTTACAAATATAAATATACAGAATTGGGTGGTTCCAATGATATCACAATCGAAAAATTCCTTGGATCCACTTACACAACTTTCTCTTAGATGAAATGACCCAATAAGGGCGCATTATGAATCTTGAAAATGAAATTGGTTACCTTAGAATAAATACCATGCTATGTTAGTGTATTCAAGAAAATGTCTAGATGTTTGGAATTTATTTCTAATGGATAAGATTACAAAAATATATAATCAAAAAAATCCCCCAAAAATCAATCGTGAAAATATGGTAATACATGATTCATTAAGGACATGAATAATTCTAGTGCATTTTTCAAACAAAACATTATCATTGAAAAAGAATTCAATCGATACCTACTCATAAATGTATTTAGAGATAGGACTGATGTTCTCACCCAAAATTTTGGGTATCATAAAACCAAATCAGTCATAGAGAATATATTTTCACCTCTAAAATGATCAAAGAAAAGATTTATATTTGGAAGCAGATGTTGATTATTCATCGTCATCTAGTTAAATCTATAATATTTCATGCATAAGAAAAATTACCCTTGAACCAATTCAAAAAAAAACTACAGAACCCCATGGATATGTACTAGGCCATATAAAATCCTTGGTTTTTATATATTCTAGATAAAAAATAAACATCCAAGTCAATGAAGGTGAAATACTCTAAGGTGGGATAAAAACTATCTTTCCTCAATGAACTGAAAAAAATTTGAACACAATAACCAAGGATTTTATATGGCCTGGTACATATCCATGGGGTTCTGTAGTTTTTTTTTTGAATTGGTTCAAGGGTAATTTTTCTTATCCTCAAAGAACTGAAAAAAAATTTGAACACAATAACTATTTCCTCTTGTAATTAATTTAATTAATTTGTAAATACATCTAAAAATAGAATAGAACATGAGAAAAAGTTAATGTTGTATTCCAAAATCATCTATAGAAATATTGAATATCCGATTCATGATTAAATCTTATATGCACAAACATACTCCTGCAACTCCAGCCAAAAGATCGCACACACCCTTGTGAGAATCGTTACCTCTTTATAGAGATAGAAAGGTACCTCTCCTCTTGTAATAGTTGATATGATACCAACATTAATCTTTGAATCCTTACATATACTCCAATAAAGGGATATAATTTCCCACACAAATTGTAACCATAATAAATTGTATCCGTGAATATATCGATAACACACCTTGCATTATTTGAAATTTTCTAACTACACTCCCAATGATCTGTTGATGGTTAAAAAACCATATAAGCATCCCAAAACCAAGACCTACAATTTCAAAAATGTGGTGATAAAAAAGGAATGTGATTCTCCTATATCTGGAAGACAATGGAATTGGTAGATAATACAAGCACATGAGCCTTAGCCCAGTTGGCAAGGTCTCTAATGGTGCATCCAAGCGACCAGGGATCAAAACCAGCCGGAGGCAGGATTTCTGTGTTGCTGTAGCAGTACTGTAGTAGGAAATGTAGCAGTACTGTAGCGGGAACTATAGCAGGACTATAACAGGCACTGTTTGGCACTATAGCAGCTGGAGATATGCCCCCGTTTGGGCCTTCGGGCATCAAATTTGGTCCCTGAGTCCTTCATTGGCCTTCAGGAACCCATGCCTTTGGGTCAGTTGGTCCTTCGGGCTATCCATATGGCCTTCAGGTCACCTGCAGTTACAAAAAACTAGACCAAACTACAAAGAACAAACTCTACAAGGAGGATGATCAAAGGAGCTTTCACCACAGCTGGAGCTAAACGGATTGCAAGAATGAGAGGGTATGGCACCTGCCATCGGGACTAGCCTGTGCATGCATGGGATGCCTAGACGAACAGCCATGCGGAGGTGAAGAGATGATTTCAATATGAAGATGCTGGGGAGGAGCAGTTCCAAGTTGTTAGTCTAGGTTGTATAGTTTGTTTGTGCCTACAGGCATTGGTTCCTATATGGCCTACGGGCATGTAATAGGGTTTCACCTCATCCATTGAAAGGTGGATTATCAATCAATTAAAAAAATGAAGGCCTTCGGGCCATTGGAGGTAGATAATACAACAATAATAGATATGAAAGTAGATAATCCTATATACAAACTAATTGGAGTAGACTACATAATGTGTAACTGACTTTAACCTTTTCTATTTGCTTCAGTATGACTCCCCTAAGATATCCCTTATACCTAGTACTGTTGTTCTAGTAATTAGGTAGCATTTCCTCTATCTTGACTAAAATTTCATTTGTAACTCTGTCGATCTATATGCTGAGGATTATTTGAGTCCTTTATATAATTTAGTACATGTCCCAATCAACCACCACTATAGTACTATTGTGTGACTCTATAAAACTTTGGTATGTTCTCTATCCTACATAATCATGGAGACTCATAATATTTATAAAGAAATTGATGAATCATTGGGAATATGTTATAACACTTAATGATCTGGAATGGGACATTGAAATAAGATTTCCATCCACATCTTAGGTGCATATTTCTATTATTTTCTTAGATAAAACTATCATAAATGTGATTCTTTCCTAAATAAGTTGTTATAATAGTTTTCCTTACTTAAATATATTGTACACTAGATGGGGAATCTATCATATTAACTTCCATGATTAGTGTTGGATTCATCACGTCATTAAAACAAATTAGACAGAAAAAACATTCACTTGTGACCTCAAATCATAGTGAAAACCATTTTGAAAAACCCTCTCCCTTGATATCACATATTCTAGTAAAGGTGGAGAAATTTGATATAAGATGATGATGTGTTAGACATATTCCTACACTAACCTACCTTCCTAGGTTAGGTTCTTAAACATGTGAGCATTCTTATCCCTCAATATCAAAGGATATTAATTGCTCTTAAATTTCCACTTGATATCCATCCAATATAACTTATCTTTATACCTATCTTAATCCATAATGTCCCACAAATTATTTATTAGTACATGAATCATATAGGTATAATGATTCACCACCTTATCTATATGTTTCATGTCATTCTTAAAGATAATCCTAACTTACTCGATCTAGAACATTATTTACTAGGGGGTCTACCTACCCATTAATCATAAGTGGATATTATATATAGAACTCACTTGACAGCTAAAACTATAAAATCATGGTGCAATTATTCTTTCATTCCATAGATTTCATGACCCTTCAAAATCACTCACATAGATGACAATATTTCTTATCCTCATGAGATAAAAACGATTTGGACCAGCTATGTTAGGACTAATAATTTTTCAACTATCATGAAACTTAATTAAATGATGACGATGAGACAATTTATATAAAAGACAATCAAACTCATTATAACATTGGCTTAATAAGGTCAACGTCAATTTGTGATAACGAAATAGTACCACTAACTCCAATTGTCTCTAAACATGACATAAAAGAGTTTTAGCATGAATTATCAGTTCATTTATTTCATTTATCATATATAATAGGTTTCTTATATCACATTTTAAATAGAAAACTATATATCACATTCAAAAAATATTACCATATCCTTAACAATGAGTTCAAATGTATATCCATATTTTTCTATAATGTTATATGAATACTCCCGTATCTCCAAACAAAAAAATGATTATAAATCTTAAGACTAACTAACATCATGAAATAATAACCACACACAACATGTGAATCACCGAAGGTGAAATTATATCAATTGTAATAATTGAAATTATAAACAGTAATCCCAACCCTGGGCACTCAGATTTCCCCCATATATGGTTTAGCTACTCCCATGAACAAGATAATTACCAAGTCCTAACACATACTAGTCTATTTTCTACACATCCCAAATACAAAATAAATTGAAAATAAAATCAGTCTCCATTTATAATACTATTTAACAGAACTAAATATGTCACTCTATCTTATGTCCAGAAAGGGCCAGTAATGTGACCACAATAACACCTCCACGCATTCCAAATGTCGATGACTACCAGTAGGGGTGTGATCAGTATATTTGGGAGACTACACACCCTATTATAGAGATATATAGTACTATAAATATATAATATTAATAAAATAATTATATTAATAGATAAGTGAAATCAATAATTCCCATAACATGGAAAGAAAATGATGAAAAAATTAACCAATACTAATGAATTATGCAATGATATGTTGAAATGTATATAATTTTGAAAGGAAAAACAAAACAACAAAATAATACCCATCCACATTTTCATCCCAAATGACTCCAATCCCAAACCCAGTGTTTGTCCCATCATCAACCTCTTTCCCAAACATCATGAAATAAAACTAGCAACAATTTCCCTTTACCTTATTCATAACTACATATATTAAATATTCTAATATATCAAATTTCCATTTGAATATGAAAATTAAATGAAATTAATAGGTCGACACCACTGTGTCTAAACATATTAGTCTTATAATATTATTCTTCAATAAGTGATAAATAAGGGTATTAATTAATCAAATATAAGAAAACAATATTAAAAATTCTTCGGAAGCATTACATAATGTCCTTTAGCATGTAACATAACTATTCCAACCATATACGTATGTCCAAATAACCTACTTCAATACAATTCTAGTGTGTCTCTAATCTTATATCATAACTATGCCATCAATAACCATATATCTACAGAAAAATCACTCAAATATATTCCAAGAATGCTCTATAATAATATCATTATGTTCCATTGTTCATATACAACAATATAATCATTTCAACATGTGTTATGGCATATCTCAGTGTGTAATAATTTCATCATGTCTTTGGGTATAGAATGATATATAATAATTTTAGAATGTTTCAAGATATATCATGATATATAAGCATCTCAGAATGTGTTGGGGCCATGGTTGGTATAAAATTATTTCATCGTATATTAGAGCATACAACGGTATATAATAATAAAATCATGTATTTGATAAAGTCATAACAATAAGAATATCACAATATCACTTCATAAGAAACATGATAGAATTATTAAAATTAACATTTATCCATTAATTGAAATTTAATTTAGATATAAATTTATCAATATACATCTGAGTAAAAAATCTATATATAGGTATTCAATATCAAGAAATATTCTAAGGACTCATGCAATGCTAAACACATTGTATTCCATTGGACAATTTTATCTTAATTGGGATTTTCTCCTCCAACGTGTATCCAAATTCAATGTTTCATCAACAATTTAATCTAAATTTTCCAACTATAATTAAAATTTATGATTAAAAATGTATCATTGAATAAATAAAATATATATCACATTATTTCACTAGTATAAAAATATTGCATATACTTGAAATTAGACAGACCATATGGTTAGGTTTAGACTCCATACCATTAACTGGCAGTTAACCCAATGCTTCTAATGGGTAACTTTAATGAAGAATAATGTTATAATTATCACATGAAAAAAATAAATCAACACATTTATAGATCACAACAAAAATATTTAAAAATATTTAACTAAACTAATGAATTGCATCAGATGAAGTGGGGAAACCAAATACAAATTCTTATGGTGGATAAATCATGCAATCATGACATCCAAAATAGAGGAATGGATTCTAAAGTCTCTTATAATCATCATTTCTTGATATGAGGAATTATTAATGAAGGAATGAAATAAAATCACCGACAATACCAACATGAAATTACTTATAATTTTAAATACATAGAGTTTAATATACATTCATATTGGGTATTCCCACATTAGTGTTATAGAGAAAATACTATCACCTCGAGTTAATATTTATCTCGCTTGAATTTTACATTACATGAATGGTTCACATGAAAATTAACCACTTCATTCCCTATACCAATTCAATACATGTGTCTTACAAATTTCACTTCAAATGGCTTCATATAATGGAAAATATTCATCGTCTAATTTTAGCGATTTATAACTTGACTTCATTAATTGAAACACACTTGCATCCTTTCACATTTGAACATTTTCCCCAAAAAATCCTCTTTATCTATGAAAAATTCAAATCTACTAGGTATAAAAATAAGTAAAACCTAATGGAATAGTTTTAACTTAATAACTCAAAGAGGTATATTCCTAGAATAATACAAGCTCTTACATGTGTCGTGATGGGACGAATAATTGTTCTAGATCATTGTGTGTCTACCATTATTGATTTCTCTATGCTATTTAGATGTAGGGATTATATTGAGTCTGTAGCACATTCCATGTACGTTTTCCTCCACCTTTATTATAAGAATAAAATTTAGGTTGTTGAAGTTGAAATAGACTCTAATACACTCCATGATTCTCTACACTATTGTGAACCTATCCCATAGAAAGTCATATACATTATATAAAGGTTCAAGGGTCTCATATCCAACCACATTTATAGTCATAAAAACATTATAAAAGTGCAAAGGGGTTATAAAATCGAGCATTCATGGCTCAACATGGCGTCTAGATCAAATTTGTCCCTTTCTTGGTCTATATTTCCAATGAGGGAAAGATATTATTAATAGGATACTCATTGATTTAATAGTACATCAATCACCTGTAATCCTTAATTCCATTATTATATTATTTTTCATTTTAGCATATCTATATATTACACTATAATAATAATGTTAATAATGATTTGGAAATCAAATAGAGTGATCATAGAGAAAAGAAATATGAAGTATAAATATTTATGTATTAGAGCGTTTTTTTAAAAATACAGAATATTTTATGGATTTATAAGAGCTTAATCCCTAAAATGATAATATTATGATAAAATTTATAAGGTATTAAATGAAAAATATACAAACCAATAATGGGAAATTGTTTGTGAATATGAATCATATTTCTAGATTCACATATTGAAAACATTTAAAAATACAATTTATTTTTTTTGTTAATTGATTATTCATTCTATCATATTTATATATTTTAATATTTTGGTAGGATAAATTTATTTTCAATTTTGAATAGAATGGAAAATGGTATATAATCTATGAAAAAATAGGAACACCATGATGTGGGTAAAGTAATTCCATTTTTTGTGGCTCAAAGTTGAATAATCTCGTGGAAAACGTTTCTATTATTCTTAGAATCATTAAATTATATTGTGAATCACATTTTCGATATGTGAAAAGTATTATATTGCGTGATGGGAGAATAATCCATGAGAAAATGGAGATTGAGATAAAAATATTATTTTTTAGGGTGTGGAATGTTTTTTCATACTATAAATCTTAAAATTTTCTAGCCCAATTCTACTACATGAATAATTGATGTGAAATACAACACTTAATATGAAGAAATTATTTTTCATATCCTATCACATATACTCACAACATTAACTGTAGTGAAATGTTAATAGATCCATTTTTTGGGAAATTATCACCAGTTAGGTCATATTATTTCCCAAAATATCCTAGATCATACATTTGGAGATTAATTTTTTATATTATGGAATTTATGCCACATAGGGTCTAACATTACATAAAATTGAATTGGAGTGGAACTCTTATTGTATCCATCTTATGAGGGTATGTTCCCTCAAAAAAATTACTATACCATAAAATTTTATATCATTCCCTGGAAATTTATTATTCTCTAATCCCCCTTAATACAAGATTTATTTTTTAATTCCCATTTTATTATAAGATATATAAATAGTGGTGGAATTTTCATTTAATTTTTTTATTAGGTAATAATTTTATTGTTGAATTTTTATTTTAATCCTCCCATTCTTTCATCTTTTTTATTTCATGTCCATTGTAATATTGAATCAAAAATAAATAAATAAAAGATAAGACATGAACATAATGTAACGATTCATGTGATGCTTTAATGGGAACTTGAGGTGATGGACACTCATCTTATCTCTATATCTGCCATGACCAAGGTGATGATGGGTAGTGCTTCTGTCCCTCCTCCAATTGTGGGGGAGGAAACTTCTTCATCTTCATGATGTTTCTTCCCCTTATCTAATCCTGATTTACTACCTCCTTTTACGTCAATTTTACTTTTCCTTAATGTCCCGAATCTATTAGAAGGTTACCAAAAGCTATAAATTTAACCTTATTGGTTCACAAATGATTTTCCCCATCATAATTTGACCTTAGTTTCTCGCTTCACAGATCTTAGACCCTTGGTGGTCTTTTTCAAGAGGTTAGTATTTAATGCTTGGGGTATATCCGATTTAGCTACAGTATAGCTTCTCAACAACATGCATATAAATGTTTTCTTTTCATAAAATCTCTATTTCATCAATTCCTAGTCCAAATCACCATGAATCTACAATGGATCATGTTTCTATATTTTTTTGGTGGTCCAATTATTTCGACAAGAAGCATGCCTCTACAACAACGGTAATCTAAGTCCACTCTCCAGAGCTTCCTCTTTTGTTTCAGAACCCCTTGATACTCCGAATGCTAGGTAATATTATTGGCCATTTTATTTGTTCAGATAGTAGAACTAGTTCAATATTTCGATCAATTTCTCCTTGTATATGTGTTTATATCAATGTTTCAAGGATTCACGTTGACTTTATTTTTACAAAAGTTGAAAAAGAATTATAGTGTAAGAAAGTAGTTGTCTTTGAATATTGGTTGGATTTCTATTAAGTCTGCAAAAAATGGATCATCAGATATTAATGTGTTGTCACGTGCTTCAGGTTGGTCATCAATGGGAGGCATCAGTTCATGAGTCAGTTACTAGAGTGGTTAGAGATACTGATCTGAAAGGAAAGGCCCCTAGTTGTCCATCATCCGAGGGATCTTTGAGGGTGATGGGGAATAATGTAGCATCCACCAAATATCCTTCTATGGTTAATGTTTATCCCCTGAATCATAATATAAATATTATGTATGTCTTTGGTATACTATTGTATGACATGAATCTTGAGAATAAATTAATTTATGAGGTCAGAATGATTGATGGGGTGTGAAATTTAGGAATGTTTGTGCCGAATACCAATTTTCCCATGTCTGTGTCACATGTAGAGGCTATGTGTACTGGGAGTGAGGTGAGTTAAGATAATGAAAAGGTGCCTTATGAATATGGGAAGGGTGATAAAACATGTGAAAAATGTTAGTAATTACTGACTTTAGGGAGTGGGGTGCATATCATTGCTGACACAGATATGTCAGGAGGCAAGATTGTTCTTTCTCATATCTGGTTTTTAGTGCAGGTAGAAGAGGATGCTAATTTGTTCATGGAAGGGAATGATGTGGAGGATATGCAGGACTATGACTCAGATATTCCTATTTGGTACAATGAAGTGGAATTTTCATAGGAATATATTAGATCCTATTCACAGAAGGGATAAACACTATAATAAATTCAGAAGGGTTTATCCATCACTCTTGAAGGATGCATAGGAAGAAAAAATAAACTTTTTTTACTAGACATAATGTTACTTGATCCTCAAGAAAAGGAAAGATTTTTATGAAACATACTAATAAGGGAGAGGTAAACTCTAAAAAAAGATATCGACTCTCCATCAAGGGTTTCTTTGACCTCGGACCTGGCAGATGTAGTTAAAGAGGGTTCAAATATTGATATCTGACTAGGTGGTCAGGAATTGTTGGAATGTGATGAGTGGGAAAACATCATAAATTTTAATTAAGTGTTTAGTGATAAGTGACTTCAAATAATTACATCAAAAGATGAATTTGAGATGCTGGTTCGAAGGCATATTTAGGCTATTTACACCAAGGAGAAAGGCGATTGGGTCCTAAAAAATCATGGCATACTGGCATGTGGTTTCAACAAGAAGAATATTTATATGAAAGATATCATCTATACATGGGACATGATATCTTACAACATTGAATTATTTCTCAATTAAAATTAGGATGAGAAGGATTCATCACTACAATGGAGTCTCTTCTAAGGTCAGCTCTCTAATAGTCTTAAATTACAATTCCATAATTCGACCCTCAAATAGCATGTTGAGTTTTTTTCTTGTGTAATACTAGATGGTTTCACAATTTTACATAAAAGTGCTTCTTAATAATAAATATATATATTAGAAACATCATGAATGTCATATGAGTGCCATTTAATTTTGGTTGATCATATTTCAAAATGATATCATGAAAAATGATTCATCAATAAACTGATGAAATTATTCATATGAAAAGAAATATTTTCTCAATCAATCACAAATCAGTCAATCGTTTAAATTTAGTAAAATTTATTTTCTCTATCTCATGGGTTTTACTTTGAAATCATTATTTTATGCACAAAATAATATTGTGTCAATAGATCAATTATTTTTAAATTAACAGTTTTTTAAAAAATAATGGCAATAATTAAACTCTATGGGTCCAAAATGTATTTATTTGTATTTCTAGTTGTAGTATAAAAATATATATTGGAATTTAAAAATTATATTTTACTTATTTGTTGTTATATTCATACTTTACTATTGTTCTAGTCATGTTGAAATTTAGTATTTCTTCATTTATGCATGAATTTTACATATATTTAATAAGAAAAAAAAGAAATATAAAAATTGACATTAAAAAATCATATGGAGGTAAAATTATATGGTTTCTAAGATTACTAGTATTGAATAAAAAAATATATTTTGGGGGTAACAATAAGGGATCCCAAGATGTTAACACAACTGATTATAGGAGACAGTTTAATACTAGACTGTAACCAAGAATACTAGGCCCACCTATCATAGAAAATTAACTAAAAATCAATTAATTCATCCTCTTGATGACATATGAAACCATTCAATTATATATATTTCTATAAAATCATATGAAGGAACACATGGAATGATTCCATAAACTTTTCCATAATGTTAAATTTCAAAAAATTCATTTGATATTATAATACTATACATAATTAGATTTTAATTAATAAAATGATCTCTTGAATGGATTCAGTGCCAGAAAAGTAATTACATTACAAAGAAGGAATATTTTCATAGAAATATTATCATATGTTTCTCTATACGATTATAATATATAGAAATTTGTGTAAATATTATACATTTTAATAATTTTGATAATGTTTCACTTTAAAGAACATGGGATCATTTTGATGACCATATTAGAGAATGACCACTTGATGGTAGTGAAGATTTTTTTGCTAATTATAATATTTTATAATTATTTCTAATTGGGAAGTAGTTCAATTTTATTTCACATAGCAGGTGGCTCCATGAGGGTAAAATATCTTCAATAAAAGTTAGAATTTACAAAATGATATTGAATACTACTTCTTTTAATGGGAAGGGGAAGGAATCCAATAAATAGGTATCCACATTGAAATAAATAATGAATTGATATAATATAAAATAAAATCACTACCAAATGACAGATACCAGGATTGTAAAAACCATTATTCCAAATGTATATTGTATTAGAAAGGTAATTACATTGATTACAATTATCGTAATTAATATTTATTGTTTTGTATGGAAACATCTTTTAAGAGGTTATTAGAAAAGAGTTATGGGATTCAAAATCAAAATGGAAAATATATCCAATGAAATATCCACAACCTATAGAAAATGTTTCCATCAATTATTATTACTATATGATATTATATCAATATAACATACCACCTATACAAAAGTTCAAGGATTGAAAATTGTGGTAACAAAGGATAGAAAAAGATAAAAAATACTACACACCAAAACCTTGAATGTTATGTCATGAAAGTGATAGTAAAAAATAGAGTATATGAGGAGTTCACCATGAATAGATTTAATATATCACCTTGATTTTTTATAATATGAATTTCATATTGTAAATCTTGTAAGTCATACAAAACAAAGAGAATAAGGGAATATAACATCCTTAGATTTTAAGATATACATATTTCACAAAAAAAGTAAATATCTTCAACATCATGAATTATAATGAAATAAATTTTTTACTTTATTTACATGCAAAACTTAGTATATATTTAGTTACATGCAACCCTAAGTTAATCTTAGATTACATGCAATTCCAGGTTCATAAAAACAAGATAAAATTTTTAAATATTATAATTTAATATGATAGTTATCACATAAGCATTATATTATATTCTATTAATAGAAATTAAAAAATAATTCCGAACATATAGTTTATTAAAAAAATTAATTACATATTTGTTATAATTGAAAATCATATTCATTTAAAACAAAAAGAATTTTTTTTCTGAAATACAATATTTTTATTAAAGAGGGTCTAACCTCCCTTTTCATGTATGGTGTAGATTTAAATTTATAACCATTAGAAATTTTATTTGACAAAAAAGAAATTAAAAACTAGTTATCATAATCATAATATAGTAAATTTCTTGGATTTTTTTAAAATGTTTCAGTTTTGGACAAATAGTGAATGATACAACTTTTTAATAAAAGACTACATTTTTATTTAAATAATTGATAATATTGAGTTATTTTTAATGGTTTTAATTTAAAATTACTTCAATTATATATAAATTAATCAAATTTAGGTAATTGAAATATTTTATTTTAAATGGTGATATCAAAACATGGTAAATATTGGAACATTTTCTCAAACAAACTGCAACTTCTCATCATGTCTATGGGATTAATTTGAAATTAAAAATTTCTCATTATATTAATTTAATTTTTAATAATTGATTCCAAATTTTGAATTAGAATAATATATAATTAATAATAAAGAAAATTTTTTAATCTAAAATTAATAATAAAAAATGTAAAAATTCATTACCACATTTAAGGTAAAAATGGATTTACATTTGGATTAAACTAAGAGAATAAGTGAAAAATAACCTAAAAAAATTTCTAATCCCATATTTTGGAAATTTTTAAAACCAATATATAATATGATTAATTTTGGATTTATTGGAGTCTTTCGTATTAATTATAAATTTGGAATGATTTAATATTTTCAAAATCATAAAACAGTTCCGCTCACATCACTTATAAAAGGCCCCACCTCTACTCTCTTCATCACACCTTCACACCCATTTGATGATAGAAACCTCTAAAAATCACTTCCCAAATTCCATCATATCATCATATATTCCTTATATTTAAATGAAATCCAACATTGGAGGGATTTTTGTGAAATCCTTATCTGATCTTCTGAAGAAAAATTCATGTTATTCAATTATCATTTTTATTTTATTTCTTGTCTCCACCACCTAAAATTGAATTAGAATAAGAAAATTAATATATTACATATAATTATAAATTTTAATGATAATTTAATTATGTAAAACATCCTCTATTTCCTTCTAATGTGTTATGAAATCATCACACTTTTTTAAAGTGGACTACCTCTTAGAAAACCGATTTCATTTGATATTTGTAACCACCTCTCACAGTTGGGTATGATAATGGATATAAAACAAATATATAATATATATAATAATTATATATTTGGATTAATTATTCCATGTATACTTATTAACATTACATTTTATATGGTGCATGTAAACATTGATCATTTGTTTGGAAAACTATAGCCTCATGAAGAAACATGATTTTTCATTCAGTAATGCTTTACATGGAAGGTGATAAGTATAAATTTAATGATTATATGTGATGAAAATTCCATTTTTATGATATTAATGAAATATTTGACATTATTTAAATATTTTATATCAATTTCACACTTACCTTTTAACTTATTTATTGATTTTATCATCATTAGTGTGTGCGTGGACTACCGCCTTCACATAGCGATGTGGCTATATTTTTTTCACCATGTCCCATGGATAATATATAACGGTATATTTAACTAAATAACATGATATTCTGATAATTTTTAAAACATAACATTTTAAATAAATTATTTCTAAAATGATAGTTGAAAATTGAAAATTTATTCACAATTACATATGACCAACTGTCTCCATGATTGTAAAATTCTTCATTTCACAAAACCATATTATATTGATGGTCTTAAATGTATTATTTATGTAAAACTATGATAATTATGTAATTTTCTTATTCTAATAGTGATTTATTTAAATAATATACACAAAAAGCAGGTCATTCTTGAAAAACATACATGATAAAACAAGTCAATTAAACAATGATCATTATGAATGTCATTATATAAAGATTTATAAAATGATATAAAATTATAAAAATGATATTATAAGAATTAATATGTATCCATTATAACATAAACATAATTTTAAATCATATTTAAAATATTATAACTAACATTTAACCAAAAGGAGGTAATATGTAAGGGAATTCGTCTCAATTTTTCTTCATTGCAGAATGTTATATTATAATGAAACTAATATATTTTATATAATTTATATAGTTCCCATTGAAATATAGTATCATGATTCATTCAAAATTCAGTGTTTTTTATGTGTCTCTTTGAATAAAATTTTCAAGTGAAATTATCTTGAAAATTACCATGTGTTAAAATCTAATGTGCAATCTCACTTTCTTTTGTGATTGTAAAACTTAACATGAAAAATTCTATTTCCTATGATCATTTTTCATTAGATATTAAATTGATTTTAAACATACATAGTACTGCCTAATGTATATGAATTTTTCCTAAACTATAGACTATGTTTTGATATGTTTTTAACTATTAATTTTATTTATTTAAATAAAAAATATTGATAAATCGATATCATTTACTCAATGTGGATATATGATGATAAGAAGAATTATTTTGGAATTAAGTAAATTATTTCATAAATTTGGTATGATTGGGAAATTTAATACATAGTTAGGGAAATGTTATATATTTCACTTTGATGAATTCATAGGTCTCATAAGAAAATTCTTTTTGAAAATAAAGAGGTGCTTATAAAAATTATTTTTAAATTAACCATCCAAAATAGATTAATTTATACCCAGTATATTTTAATTCAACTGATGATATATCTCAACGGTTGATGTATAATATTCCATTGAGTGTAAGTCTAATAATTATGCATCTTCATCATTGGGAATACAGTTATAATTATTTTCTTTGAGATTATTATTATGATATAATAACTAGATTCATATAATTTTATATTATTAATTAAATTGAATGTGTCTTAGTTATTTACCAGTCTATATTTATTATTCCATATCTTCACAAGATATTAATATTATTTTAATTGAATTTTTTCTCATTTCTTCTCCTTTCCATATTGATTGTTCTAATTTATTTAGTATATCATACCTTCTATGTAATCCAAACATAGTGTTTTATCTCACAATTTTTTGTTTCCATTCACAAGGACCAAATGAATAATTCACAAAAATGGGTTATCAAGGATATAGTTTATTATATTTGATTTTTATTCAATTTCAAAAATAAATTGGGTATTATGTGTGAATCTAGTTCTCCAAAACCATTAAAATGATAAGTCATTTTGGATTTTAACCTTTTTAGAATGATGTTTTATTACATAAAGAACTTTATTTATGATATAGGGGTCTACATAATTATATATGGTATCATATAAATTTTATTAGAGTCCATGGGAAAAATATTAATGAAAAAATATAATGATTTAAAAACCAAAATTATAGAATTATAGGATAATTATAAAATAACAACCTTTTGTTTTTTATGGAATATAATATATTGTTTTTATAACAAAAAAACTAACATTTATAGTACATGTTGATGTGGTTTTGGTAAATAGGTTCCTTGGGGCACTAAATCTAAAAAGGGAGCATTAGGATAGCCTCTAACATCACTTTGTGAATGAAATTTGTCCTTATAGTTCTCCATGTATGAAACTCCAACTGAAAATCCTTAGGATTTTCAAATTATCCTTAAAACCCATTATGAACAATCTCAAAATATGGTTATCTACAGAAAACCTTGTTTATGTTCCATAAATTTTCTAATATATGTTAACTATTATATATTATTTAGAATTATACATTATGACATAAAAATCATAATTTTAGTTTTTAATGAATTAACGATTAAGTTTTTGAAATGGAATGAAGTATGAATGTGGTTTTAAATACTCATGGACAATGTATATATTTCCTAAATGTGTAATATATTACATATGGTATTGAATCAATGAAAATAATGGCTATATTTGGATAGTGTAATCATATTATGCCTAATAAACTTACCTATATTTCTCAACCTATTCAAAAGTGAGATTCTCTTTTAAGGGATCTATTTTTTATCATACAATCCACCATGATTTATTAGGACTACTAATCCAATAGATTCTGATAAATTTATTAAGTATATTGAGAAAAATATTATGGACATAAGATGTGGTGAAATAGAAATAATCACTCTTGAAGTGTGTTGTATCAATGGGGATGTTTATCAATGTTGGTCATCGACATGAAATACTAGGGGGAAATTAAATAGAACTCATAGAGTGGAATTATTTTAAAAAGACATTATTCAAAAAATATTTCCTTCATGATAAATAAAATGAGATGAAGATAATTTTCCTTATTTTCATGAAAATTGTATGAAATACTATTATGAAGTATCATGTTACCATTAGAAGCATAACAATGTATGCTAAGAATTACATAGTCAACACACAATTTATGAATGACTAATTATTATAATGTCTTATGATTATTCCCTGAAGAGTGATACTATTTCAAATTTTTTCATATGATGAAATAGTTTTATGTTATACAATGAGGGAGAAATAATTCTCTATGTATTATGGAATTGAATCAATGAACTAGTAGAAGTATATGATTGAAAAACTGATAAAGGAAAGACAAAAAGGAGATTTTCCTAAATGTAATAATTATGTAAATAAATGAATTGTTACTTATACAAATGTAATGTTATCTTATTATGTGGGTAATGTAAGGAAATTATTCATTTAAATAAAATGGAATGAAATAAATTGAAAATAAAAAATTCATCAATTATACAGAGATGGGAAAATATGGAAATTAATTACCAATGATGTAGGGGAATATAGGTAAGATGAAGATATGTGATCAAGGTCATGATTATGATATTGATATAAGTGAAGTGGAAATATTAATGTTAATTTTTTTGATTTGAGAATTATTTAATTTTACTATTTCATTATATATTTCAAGGATATAATACATATTAAATGTATGAGTATTGTACTATATCAATTTTTCAATATGGATTTAAAAATATATACTGAATTATACTAATCGTAAAGAAAATTGTTTCAGATAAAACATGAACATCCTGAAAAATAAATTTTTCAAGGATGAATAACCCTTGATATTTTCTTGATTTTGAGATAAGGATGTTGGGACTAATTGATGATTGATATAGATAATGTAAATGGAAATTCACTAACTACCGAGGAACTGATCAGTGATTAATTGAATTATTTGTTATATAGTCATTGATGGAGTAATGAAAATTTGGGATTTAAGTAATATATCCAATATATATGTTTTATTAAAGGATTGGAGGAACACGGATGTTTTCAGCAATATTTTCTAGGAATATAGGAAATTAACATATATTAATAGAATATATGATGAATTAATTAAGTTATTTGGTCTTTCAAAATTAATAACTACTTCATGTTATTTTAGATATTATTGATAAGTTCATTTTGGAAATTTAGTACCCTTAATTTTAATCTCATGGATCTATTTCAATTCGAAAGGTCAAAAGGAAAACCATTTATGTACTGTTTTATGTTGAAAATTGTATAAGGTTTTATATATTAATGTATTATATCATCCTATAAATATTTATAAATATTGATTACCTATAATAAATATTTTATATAATTATGGTTGGAAGGAATGGAATATAATTCTTTTTTGGATATTTTGATGTGTTAAAAGAAAATTTTAGATTTTCATTCATAAAAATTTCATTCTTGGATATTCATATCATATTGTTATAAATGGATTATTATATGATCAAAGGATATCAAAAAATATATAATTTTTCCTAAGAAATTTGAATATATTATGACTATAAACATTCATATGTTACCATTCTATATGAAATAGGAAATCCCAAACATTAGTAATAGGATCTTGAAATATAATTTTATCTAATTATAATAAATTTTTATGTTAAAAATGATTTTTTTCACGGAATTTTTGTTTAAGAATTATTATCCATTAACCTCATCAAGATCTCCGACTTTCTTTTTTTCAATGTTCTTAACACTCTCCATGAGTATTTTGGTGTTAGATCTCGTTTATCTGTCTCTGTTTGCGCATCTCAGTAATGTACTACTATTTGGAACCCTAGTGTGTGTTATTCCATAAACCCATTTTGAAAACTTGTTATCACTTATTAAGATGATTTTTTATTAACCCTTATCAAAAAATGGGATCCATATAAGGGTATTTTAAAATTATAAACCGTTGAGTATAAAAAATTGATAATATTGTGAGGTCAAAATATATTTACCGGTGAGGGATAGAATGTAACACCCCATAATTTTAAAATATGAATAGAATTTTTGATAACATGTATGAAAAATGACACCCTATGTAAAAAATTAATATTACATCTCGAGACATTACAATAATATTTTTTAAAATAATCATCTATGTGTTACATGAAACACTGATTTTTTATTACATTACACATTGCCTTGATTTTATCCTATGTTACACAAAATACATATTTTAAACAAAAATTGACATAATATGAAAAAATTAGTGTCGAATACAATATTCATAACCTAGACAATAAATACTAAGGTATTAACATGTCTAAGTAAATTATAAAAAATATATATAGTTTTCACTTGTACATTTTTATCTATTTATTAAATGTTAAAATAAGATTCATTTCGAAGAAAATTAAATATTTTATGGAATCAACTTTTTCTCTCCAAAATTCAATTTAGTCATACTTTGTGAACACGATTTAAGTTTAATTTTATCCTATTTTATAACAATTATTTTTAAAAAATTAATTTTTTTTATAAATATTAATATATTATTTATCTTATGGTAAAATTTTGGGATTTTTCTAAAATGATTCATTTTTTGGATAAATAATTTAAAAAATAGAATGTTAATTGAAAGCCCCAGTCCTTTTATATAATTTTTTTTGTAACATTAGTGTTTTGTTTTTTATTAAAATTAGTATTTTTTAAATTTTATATCAAATAACTAAATTTTGGTCTTTGCGATAATTTTCATATTAAATATTGACATACAAACATTGTAATCTTACATGTGTTTTCTCTTTAAAACTATACTTCTTCCTCACATATACGTGAATATTATTAACAATGATTTTGAGATATTTTTGAATTGATATTTGAAAATTTTAATCCATATTTATAATAAAAATAATTTATATTTTATAATGAGAGTAACTTAAATTTATAACAAAATGATTAGTAAAATAATTAAAAATTAATTTCCACGATCAATGTACAAATGGATTTCCTATTAAGTTAAACTAAAAATATGAGTCTATACATGACCTAGAAACTTATAAAAATTATAATTTATTGAAAAATATAATCCTTATAAATTTATTGTTCTATAATATTTAAATTTTTAAGCTTCTTATATGAAATAATGTGAGTATGACTGAGTATTTCTGAAAAGTGATAAATGTGCCTCACTCCTCGGCCAAAAAAGGCCACTTACTTCTATGTCTTATAAAAACATTAAAACAATTTTAGTCTATCAAATACCTAAGAAAATAAATTCTATAATTTCTCCATCTCATCTTAGAAGAATTATTTTGATCATAAATCAATCTTATGAAGGATTTGGGTGCAAACCTATATAAGATACCGGAATAAAATGTAATGTTTTTCAAAGAGCGTTTTATATTATTTCTTCCTTGAACTAATAAATTTATTTTAAATCCATGATGATATAATAACCTCAGTATCATAAATGTTATGATATATTTTTATGTTAAGATCATGATCTACCACCGCCTCCAATTCCATAAAATGGTTTTCAGAATAGTCATTCGCGTGTATGGAGAGTAACCTCATTGCGAATATAGGTCATTCATTTTTCCATTACCACCTATCAAGGATTGTATGATGATCAAAATAATTTATATATATAATATTTAAAAATGTTTTATACCTCTATATTCATTATATCATATATAAATTTCTTTATTCCATTCAATAGTTTACCCATATATATTGCTCATGTGTGTGGCAGACTACCACCTTACGATGCTATGTGATTCGACTTTCTATGAAGAATCACATGGGGTATAATAAGGTTAAATTTAAATATTAAATGTATTATAAATAAAATAATTATGATATTATGGTCATATTTAGGTTTTTTAAGTATTATCTATCATTTTTATTCTTACCATTTCACATACTTAAAGATGATAACATCGTTTATGTTTGTCTGGTATTCGACTTTCATGAAGTGATGTCAGTCTCTATTAATCACAACACCAAATGGATGATATTTCTTAGTATATTTAATGAAATTATATTCTGATAATTTTTTATTTTTAAAGATTATATATAACTTATTCATTTTCCAAAATGGTCTTTGAAAATTGGAAGTGATATTGATCCGTACAAGTGACCTACCATCACCATGATCGTAACATACTTCATTTATCATAAAATTCATTCATAATTTGTCTTAAATATTTAATTGATGTATAAATATGATAATTTTATTAATATTATTATTATTTATTTGATTATATTATATAATAAACACTACAATCATATCTTTCATGAAAAAACATGCAAGAGGGAAAAAAGACATTTATCACCCAGAACATTTTATAAAATGAATGAATATTAAGGAATATGTGGTAAGAATATATAAAAAGATATTATATGATATTATAAATATTAATATGGTTCATTTATAATTTATTAAAATTCTTAAACCCATTATATAAAATTTTAAATAATATTAAAACATAATATATCATGTGGTATGGGACTTTCTCTTAATTTCACCTCATTGATGCAAGTTGTAATGTTATGAACCAAATAGAATTTATATTTTCAATATAATTCACATTTCCAAGTAATAATATCATTCGTTATTAATTCTGGGTAATTTATTTTTCATTTTGAGTTATTTTATCCTATTGGATTTCACATGAAAATAACCATGTGGTTAAATTTTTTTGTGTAATCTCACTTTCTCTTGTGATTATTAACTTTACATTAAAATATAACATTCTGTGATAATTTTTCATTAGATATTACACTTCTATGAAATTTACATATTATAATATGAGGGGATTTATTATTTACAAAATCATATATCATTTTTACATGCAGTTTCTCTTTTGATTGTAATATTATGTACCGGGAAAATATTGATAAATCTTTATGCTTTACTCAATAAAGATACATGATGATAAGTAATAATGTTTATGAATATAATAAATTATTCAATACATTATGAATGGTTTTTATATGAATGAAGTAGGTGGTTCCAATTACAGATACCCCCTTTATGCATTGACGAGACTCATATGAAAAATCAAATGGACAAACTAGATGAGTTTCAACTTATAGTATTTAATCATTTGGAAAAATAATATTGATTAGTATATATTAGTTTTCAAATTTATTGATAATAGATATTTACATATAGGTATCGTGTTTCATATACATATTTTCTAATAACTAATAATTTCATTATTTTAGAATACATTTATTATTATTATTCATAATTTTTTCATTGTCATGTTATCTAAATATTTATTCCATTCCCATTTAGTTATTAAATGGATTGTGTATTCATTTATTATTATTATTCATAAAATTTCATTGTAATATTTTCTCAATATTTATTTTCAATGACATTGTTTGGGAATAGATCATTATATTGAGGTATCATGTTTCAGATACATAATGTCTAATACTTAATAATTTCATTATCTGAGAATACATTTATGATTATTATTCATAATATTATTATTATTCTTAATATTTTTAATTTAATATTATCTGAATATTTATTTCATTCCTAGATAATTATTAAACGGATTGAGTCATGCGACACCCCCTCCCCTTTTCATACCCTGTGCATCATGAACCCCTTTGGCCAAACACCATGGCGCACACCACTCTCTTCGTGGCCTCCTCTAGTGGATCTTTTTTTCACCCATATTTCACACGATTTCTCTTTAATCCTTCAATGTAGGATGTTGTACACTCATATCCTTCTATGGATGGCCAAATTTATTTTTTATTCACCCCTCCCAGTATGGTCGAATACCCTATGTTAGGGTTTGATCTGGATTTTTCTCTTCTTCTAGTTTTAGTGTGTGTGAAGGCTTCATCAGGCCCCATTGGGATAATCCTTTAATATCCTATTCCAAATCTTAGGCGTACAAGTTCTATTTGGATCACCACCATCATTCTAGTGATTTTCCTTGCATCTTGATTATGTGTGAATTCATATACTAAGGTATTTATATAATATATATATATATATATATACAGCTTCTGTGTACATATTCCCTCATGGTGTGAGAAATACATGTATTTATTTACAGATATAATTATTTTAACAAAGGTATGTGTGTGTGGGTTTGTTTTAGGTGGTTTTTGATAAATCTAACAAGTTCCAAGTATTGTATTGGTTCCTCTCTGAGGTAGTTTCCCACTCCTAGAAACATTAATTCATGAATTATTTAAATTTTATTTGTTTTTCATTATATTTATTCTTATTTATATTGAATTTAAATTAATTAATATATGTTTAGTTAAGATAATTGTTTTGTTTGATAATCATGTCAGGGTTTTGTAATAAAAACTCTCCAATAGAGGTGTTCTATCTAGGAAAACTCACATTTGTAATTTATGATTATTTAGCTTGCCTCGTCGTATTTCATTTATGTCTTCTTTATATAATATTCCATTGTTAGTTGTAAGGAAAAAATCATAATTGGACCTTTTAATATTCTTATAGGGGGATTCCATGATCATCATAATTATTTCAATTTTTTTCAAGAAGAGTTAATGAAGAAAAAACAAACATATCTACATGACCACATTACCACATTCTAAGTAAGGCACATAAGGTGGTATAAAATAGTGAAGACCACAGAAACCCTTATGATGAGGTTGACCCATTCGAGTTTCAATGTTTGAACATTATGAAAGGAAACCGGATCAGGCCCAATGACCTCAAGTGAAGAAAAGTAATCCACAACCTGATTTCCCTCTATCCAGTTGTGTTTAATAATGGTACCGTTATTGATCATGATCCTTCTTTTCATGATGATGTACGATATCACCCATATAATTGGGCAGAGTTTATGCAGAACATCATGGATAATTTTGGAGTCTATTTCCACCATGGAGATAACAATACCCTATTTCTTGAATTTGATTAAGCCTTGCATCATAGCCTTGGATTAGGATTGAAAAGATGAGCCATAAATGAGGTAAGATGAGAAGGCCAGAACCACCGAACCTTGAGAATCCTAGACCGCACCACTGCCGTGCAGGACCCCTCCATAGCATGACACATCCGTTTTGAGCTTTAGACCCTTAAGGGGTGGTTACAACGGGTCCAAAGTCTACGAGAACTGCTGCTAATTGGATGGGAGTCTTGAACTTGAATGTTCATCCACCAAAATGAGGGATCCTACCACCATTTTTTGATGAGACAGGCCAGGTAGATGAGGAGACTCTTTGTCGTTAGAATGATTGACTGGAAAGATGATTTAACCCCTTCATGAAGAAACTTATTTTTAGCCTTCCAAATATACCAAGACCCTGCATGCAGTATCAAGGTACGATCCACCGTCTCCATCCCTCTGTGCCCTGAGCCGTGAAAAAACATATCTCGGAAAGGAGAGTCCACAATGTTCTGAATGAAAATACTTGTAAACTCCATAATGTATCTTCAAACAGAGCCTTCCCATTCACCTTTGAAGAACATATGGTCCGCACTCAACTCATCGCTGGTGACACAACATGTTCAATGAGACACAGTAAGGATCTCACACTAACTGATATTCTCGTCTTTTGGAATGGATTTATTCCAAATTCTCCATAGTAGGAAGTTTAATTTCAAATGGATTAGTTTGCACCATAAAATCTCATTCCAAAAATCAATAGGAGAAAGAACCACCCAAGATCGATGGTAGTCCCATGAATTAAAATCCCATGAAGAGGATAGAGTGAACACACATTGATCCGGATCTTTGGAGATGTCAATAAGGTTAAAGGTTTCTAGTTTCTCCTCACCCAACACCACGTTAATGAAGTTAAGATACATTCTAGCTTCCCTGAATGTGAGGGTAGTTCCTGGAAAACCCGGGAACCTGAGCACTCGCCCTATATAGTTGTGGTTCCAAAAGGAATCTTCTCCTCTCCCAATAATCCATTGACAGTGTTGGTACAAATCTACGATAATTTGAGAGATTTTATACTAGAATGGTGAGCCATGACCTTCCATCATAGGTTGAAACCCATACTGTGTATGCATGGTTCTTCCGCATAGAGTACCCTAATCCACGACATCCCAGGCTAGTCTAGCATGCATGTATTTGATGGTGTCTTCAAGATAGTTCTTTTTTATACCACCTTCCTTTGTGGTCTTAGACATCTTCTACCACAAATCCCAATGACCTTTTCCCTCCATGAGAGGATCCCAGAAGAAGTTAGCAAGAATCTTTTCAATGTTTGTGATAACCCCCTTTAGAGGATTAACACCCTAGAGACTGTGGACCAGCACTGCCAAGAGAAATCTATTAATTAGAGCAATATGGCCACCAAATTAACGATATCTATTTTTTCAATTAAGGACGTGTTCTGCTATTTTGTTACTGAGAGAATCGCAATCCCTTATAAAGAGTCTGCTGGGAGAGATGGGATCCCAAAGGTATTCAAGAGGGAAGTCCCCACATTTCATGGAAAGGGTGTTCTCAATCTTCTAACTCCTCCTGGATGTGAAATTTTTTGATATATAGCATAGAATCATTTCCCTGTTGACCACTTGGCCAATCCAGTATCAGTAATCCTCTACATGAAAATTCAAGACTCTAATCAAGGACCTGCTAGCATTTGTAAAGATGATGGTGTCATCAGCGAACATAAGGTGTGAAATAGGTTGTTATCTTATATTCCTTCAAAAATACAGAGTCTCTCCACTTACCATTATCATCTGTATGAGATGGCTATAGACATCCTAGTATAAGGAGAAAATTCTTGGAGAGATCGGGTCTCCTTTTCTCAAACCACGAGTGGTCTTGAAAAAATCGTAATATTTTCTCATGAATGAGATCGACATCCAAGCTGAGCTGAAACATCAAAAGACCAGATCGAAATTCCAGGGGGAGAAACCGATTATTGAAATCACTTTTTTAATGAAACCCCACTCCATAATATTGTATTCTTTATTCATGTCTAGATTGATGATAATGTTTGAGCCAGAAGATTTGTGATGGATATCTTTAACCATTTCATGGTAAAGAGAAATCGTGCCTTGAATGGACTAACCCTTCATGAACCTATGCTACACCATGGAGATCCACTTTATAAGAGAGGCGGACAGTCTTGTGTTGATAATGCCTGTGATAATTTATATGGAAAAATACAAAGGCTCATTGGTATGTAATGCGACATCGAGGAGGGATTATTGTTTTTAGGAATAAGCACCATCGTTATAGTGAAATCCACCCACTGTAGATTAACTTCCATAAAAAATATTGAATGACTGAGACAATGTATGATTTCACCACCTCCCATGAGGCCCGATTAAATGAGCCTATAAACCCATCTGGACCCAGAGCACTATCCGGATGAATTTTCATCATGGCGTTAAAGACCTCCTTTTCATCAAGTATGGATCTCCTCTTCTCATTGATCTAAACTAAAATAGTTTTCAGAATCTCCTAGAGGATCTCATTATTCATTCCTGTATATCCGTTTGGCATCTGGGAGTAACACTTGGTCAGCCGATTCTTGAAATATCTGAAATCCTGGGTCCCCATAACGTCTCTATCATCAGTATATGATCCATCATCCATCAGCAAGTTTGGCTTGATAGGCCTACTTCTCTGCATGATATAGGCATGGAAAACTCCGTATTCATGTCACCTTCAATAAGTCATTTGATTCTAAAATATTCTATTTCCATGTGTTCTTGTGACAAGAGAATCTCCACCACTGCACACTTCTTAAGAGATAGCTCCTCCACAATGAGCTCATCCCATGCGTGTTCCAACTTATGATCAAGAAAATCCACCTCCTGTATAGTTTCGATGATGGAACTAGCCCTAGAGGGTATTCTATTCACCCAATCCTAGAGGCTGGACTTGAGGAGCCTTAATTTATCATTCCAGGAAACCCACATATGTCATTGAGCACGTGATTCCCAAATTTCTTGAACCAACTCCTGGTACCCCGAAGAGGGAACCCGCTGATGGTAGAAGTGGAACTGCTCTTAGTGATCCTACCCAAATGAAATTGTAACGAGAAGGGGGGAGTGGTCCGATATGTCATGAGCCAGATGACTTACCTTGGTGTTAGAGAATTGAGTGGTAGCGTGGATGATAGCCAGGCATCTATCCAACCGAATCCACGAACGATGAGGGCCCCTTCAGTTGTATCACCAGGTGAAGTATTCCCCTGAGAAGCCGAGATAACATAATCCTTTCCCAGCCATAAACTGAGAAAATTCCCTACAATACATCCATTTAAACATGCCTCTAACTTACATTTACTTTGGGTTGGACACGACATTGAAATCCCCTCCAACAAACCAGGGGAGGGATCCAGAGTCGAAAGAATTTAAATCACTGCATAATGTTTCCCTATTATGTGGATTATAGCTTCCATAGATAGCATATAAGAAGAAATAATTGTTGCCTTTTGTCTCTTTAGTGGTGATGAATTGATTCCCAGACTGGACCAGATTCACAGAGTCATTTTTATGCCAAAAAATACAAATGTGCATGTTAGAGTTATAATCACGAGGAAAACCATGAAGTTTGAATCACCAAGTGAACTACCAAGTTTTGGAAATATTTTTCTTACATTCGAGAATGGAAACTATTGTGACCTTGTGCCTTATAACATCAGATGCGATAAAACTCGACTTATCCCGATCCCTTAGCCAACATGCATTCCAAATATTGACAAGAATCATTGAAATAACAAGGCTCCAGCATTGGATCTATATTTCTTTGCCTTTATGAAATTCGAATATGTCTGCTCCATTAGTATTCTCGATTTGGAATGTGTACATACACCCTCTTTGGTGGATTCCTTCTTACCAGATGAAGATGTTGATCTGTGAGTATAGTAAGTGGGTAAGGGCTGAACTGGGAGGTCCTGGGGAGGAGTACAATTTGGAATCCAGGGACTTATGGTAAGAACTTTTAGTTTCTGCTATAACCTGTATATTGTTTGAGGAGGATCATCATGTTCGACGTGGAAATTCTCTATGGTGGTGCATTCATAGACTGAAAAGGGCGATTTGGACTTGATTTTAGGCAGGTGTTCCAGGTTCAAACGGCCTAACAGCCTATAAAGGAAGCCTAACAAGCCCTTTTCCGGGATCAACCCCTTAGAGAGCAAGTAGAATAGGAGGGGAAGGGCAACAATATCGGCCTGAGGAAACTGCACTTCTACTATAATGGACAAAATTCCTCTGAGTGTGATGCTTGTAACTTTTCCTTTTATTGGAGAGGATAACTCAGGAACCAAGGATAGAGAGGAGTCAAGGAACATAGCTGGAGAGTAACCTCAATCTTTGGTTTCCATCTTCATTTTTTCGATGGAATCATGGTGTAATAAACATGACACCTTCTCCTTGGGTACCATAATCTTGAAGGGTTGACACCCAACCCCCTGCCGAAATCTCCTAAAAACATGGATAGAATGTATTTAGAGAAGGCACTAAAAGAAAAACCTTGGAACGATTTGAAAAGATAGCACTTGATTCCAACAAAAGCATTCCGGGACTCGAAGCATCAACTTTTCTAGTGGGGTTAAAGAAGTGTCCTATTCCACACAAATCTGGGCCACTAAAACATACCCACAGCCAGAGGCCCTTCCATCAAATCACAGAAATACTCCAATTGCATTGTTGATCTCCTTGAGAAAGACATCGTTTTGTCAAAATTGTTGTTTGAACCAGAGAACCCTTTATGTGACCGTATACTTTTAAGATGTATTTTCCCATATGGGTATGTTCTATTATGACCAAGTCACCAATATGTGACCCTTATTGATCTTAGGAATGGTATTTTTAGGTTTTAATGGATTGAATAAGTTATATATAACCGAACATGGTTAACATGGAACATAATAGGTAATTCCCCATTTATAGAATTATGTAAATGGATAGGCCTCCTTTCTAATGTTTAATTGGATGAAATGAAATGAATTGGGTGGCTTATTCATTGTGAGTTACAAAACACATTTAAAAAGTATTAAGGTAAATTGGAAAATGTCTAATTAGATTCAATTACCTCTTAATTGATTGATTTTAATAGTATAAGGGATTAACAAAGTAGGTAATATCCCTCCTGATAGTTTTTTCATTCTTTGTGTTTTCTTTACACTATTAATCTACTATCCTTGTCTAGATATAGTCAATAGATGGATTTGGTTGAAATGAAGGGTCACTACTGAAATCCCTTAATTGCATGTTTTAATTGATATGACCTTATTGAAATTAAATTAATTACCATGATTTGTTGAATTTAATTACATGTATTTGATTAAATGGTTTTTACATTATAATTGATTTTATTTGTATTAAGTGGCTAAAGAAGAATGAAATCTGGAGGCTGGAATGGGTAACTAGTTTTTTAATTATTTTCACGAAAACGTTTGGTATCTTGTTTTATTTATTGTCATTTATGAACTATGGTTTGAGCCATGTTGATTCCATGTGGTTTTTCTATATTCCACTACTTATGCAAGTTACTAATTCTTATGCCCAATATTAATAGTTTTATAAATATATATATATATATATTATATGCTTTTTAGATTGATGTATTAAAATGATAATAATGTTATGTAATATTTACATTCATTATTGTTTACTAAATGGATTATTTTATTTTGATGATATGAGATATTTATTTACTAGTATGAAATATTATTAATGCATTTCCTTGTAATATATTCATTTATGGATAAGTATCTTTTGAAATGGGTTAAGAGAAAACATATTCTCAATATTAGTGATTCATAGATGGACTCATGTGTTCGGGATCTTATACCACGATGCTCTAAGGGTGACTCTTTGGCTTCATAGGCAAGAGATTATTGTGTGGTTTATCATAATCCTATGTGATATCATCTCCCTTGGGGAGAAACTACTGACATACCTTTTGGAAATATGGTTACGCCATGCCTCGGGTGATACTTTGCGTCCTATTTGAGAAACCATGGATGGAATCAGAAGTTACCATGCCTCATAATGGAATAAAAAGACCCTATATAGATCACATTGAATGGTAATAGTTGTATTATAATTGTCTTATGTTCCTATAGTGATATTTGGGATTTTGTTATTTCACCATGGATAGTCAGAGGACACCACCAACAGTTTGATGGATTTGAATTATTGATAGTTTGATCCTATGAGATGTAACTTCTATATTTTTTGTGAGCCCATAGTGCTATTACTTGAAAATTATTGTATATAGTTTTTAATTCTCATGTTTTTACATGGCTATAAGACTCTAAACTAGAGCACAACCATGGGGGAAAGTGGTTGTTAATTTTTTTTATATTTTCACATCCTATATGTATTATGACTCATACATGTACCTCAATTAAAATAATTGGCTTATTTTGAAGAAGGTGGTATGGGATGAGAGTTTTTTTATGAAACCATACCATGGTTTAGTCATTTTTTTAGTTATTTTAATGCTCTTACTATAAACTAAACACTGTGTTAATTTATGTTGCACTCTCTAAATTGGGATTGACACCGGTGGTGCTGGCCTACTGAGATTTTTGTCTCACACCCTTCTCGACCCACCTATTTATTTTTTTTCTTGAGTATTATATTTGTTATATTTTGAATATCAAGATGTATTTTTACTATTTTATATTTTGTAACAACACAATTACATTCATGGATTATAAACTACTATTGGCCTCTTCAATTAAATTATTATAATATTTTCCATTGGTTGAATTCCATTTATTTATTACTGTTTCAAATGATTACTTCCATTTATATTTTAATATGTCATTGTAAAATCTTATATATGACAGTATAGTCTCCCCACAATCACCTCCTAAGCCCTTCTATGCTTGTCAACAATATCTGGCATACAGGAAGATGTTCATGAGTCAATGTGACCCAACAGTCTTGATACTATGTTGATGGTAAACCATGTGAGGAAGTAATAATGTGGAATCAGAGCATATATTTTTTCCTTTGGATTACTGTTTTGGATTTGTAGAAAAGAAATTAGGAATGTGTCGGAACTTCGTAAATTTTAATGCATGAAAATAATCACCCCACATATAAAAAATGACCAAGTAACCAAGGCTAGGATTGCGGTTTTTGTTGTTCACTATTACATTTGATATGATATTTCCGAGAGTGATTGGAGTACATTCCTATGTTATCGATTTATATAATTTTTTGTATTTTTCCCTTCACCTGGTATGGTGTGGATAATTCATTACATTCATCCTTTTAGGTACATATAAAATTACATGCAATGAATATTCCATGCCAGGTAGTTGCATACATAGGTTTCATGAGAATTCTGGTTGCGTACCTTGAGTAATATTCCATGTTTTAATATTATTTATCATTCATGCTTACATTAAATTATTACCTATTAATATTCCATGATTTTTTACCTATATAAAAGATTATATATTTCATTTTCTTGTAGCTACATTCTTCACAAATATATATATATATATGTAATTGATGGAATGGGAAAATATTATTTGGTTTCGAAAAATTGGAGCCAATTTTCAACTTATGGAGTTAATGGGTGCCTCGTGAATTAGGAAATGGAAACACATATTAAATGATATGACCATTATGTATTTGAAATTGTATTCAATATAATATCTATTTATTTTTTATCTATAATGAATTCGTTAAATGCTTAAATGATAAACGAGACCAGGTCAGTCATTTGTGGATTTTCTTATTAAATAACCTAGTTTGAGTGTTTGAAACATAAATAATTATTGTACTATTATTGAGTTTATTTTTTATGAAAACATGTTGGGTTAGTGAGAACCTCATAGGAATCCATTTCTATTAAACATAAAGAGTAATTTATTTTATAAATATATTAATTAAGAAGAGATTTATAATAAATGATTAATTATCTAAATGGATGTTTTGTGAAACCTATATGCTTTTCTTAAGGAATTAGCATAATCAAGTACATTGTGATTATGTTTTCAAAAATTCTACCTAAAATTGTAATAAAATATTCAATTGATTAAAGATTAAATGTGAATAAATGTAATGGTCATGGAAATGGAACCTATAGTAGTGTCATCTATTTAAAACCCTTTATTAATGGTAGTTTGAGTTTCTCCCTTCTGTTTCTTTAGAATAGGAGGTCGATCATTTTTCATAGGCATTCTTTTCTTTAGAAATAGGTAAGATTATTGGAATTTGATTTAATGGCTTCTTTTCACTGTGACCTCATTATGGGTTGACGTTTTGTACTTGTAATGGGATAGCATGTGGTAGATGGAACCCTTAGAACCTAAATACATTTCTTTTACTATGAGTTTTCCTAAATTTTGCATTTTTCATGTTTCATTTTCCCTTATTGGACACTTATCTTCTGAATGAAACCCTTGTTTATATGTGTTATCAAGGTAACCTTACCTTTTATTTTTGGCTTGATGATCAAGAAACACTTGGCCTATGTTGGTTAGACATACCTTAGGAATTTTCAGCTAGTCTGTAGTTTGTTTGACTCTTTCTTCTTTTTTTGATGGATGATAGGTTATGGTGTCATCCAGAAAAATGGTCATATTAGGAAATAATAATCTGAAATGAATGTATTTGGATGTTGAGTACGGTCTCTTTTTATCTCTATGTAGATTGACATAATCATTATAAAATCAAGTTCATCCTGATTCTCAAGATGGAGGTCTATAGTCATGGAGCATTTGACATGCCAGTTTTTTTTTGGATTTGGTTTCAACATTTTTTGACCTTATTATTTTCATTTAAATTGTGATTGTGTCTTGGAGTATCATCACACATTTGATAAATGTGTTTTTTTCTAGCTCACTTGTAAGAGACTACTTATCTTCTCCATTGTGACTAGAATACTATTATTATGGGGATAAGAACATTTGTTATGGTTAAAGTTCCCTTCTAAGTAGAAGGATCTCAACCGAGAGTAACCTTTGGAAAGGGTCATTTTTCATAAAATCCCTTAGGGCTATTGTGTTTTGTTAATGTTTTTGGTTTAATGAAAAAAACACATTGATTTGGTTGGTTTTGTATATAACCCTTGTGAAGAACCATTGGTATCATATTGTCGTCATTGGTTAATCATGAATGATCACAAAATTCCTCGAGAGGAAAAAGGAAATGTGATTAGTTGTGATGGTATACTGGAATGTGAACACAAGGTTTTCTCTTTGAAGTAAACTATTTTTTGATTGAGTAATCTCATTTCCAGTAGTTTGGTATGTTTGACTAGGATCCATCAAAATCCTCTTAGTGTATTCTGCTCATGTGATGAGCATGTCCCCTATCTTGAAGTCATCATAGATGTACAAAGATAGCATCGTTATTACACCATGCTAAGTCATTAAATACTATTAATAAAATTGGGTGGTTATCTTTTGGTTCTGCATGGATGATGACTGGATTTATTTATTTTTTTGTTAGTAATATAATATTATGTTTGGTATTCATTTCTATCAATGTTTTCATGGTGAATGCGAGATGATTTGGGAGAAGGCATCTCATTTTAATTTGAAACTCACTAGTTGTATAAGAAGTAAATAGTCTTAAATATTTGGGAATGCGACTTAACTCTTTTCCACTATTTTTAATGATTAATTTTTTTAAAGGTCCATTTTAATTCATGTCATTAGGTAAAGACAAGCGCGTTTGGTGTTGACCAAGGCTTTTCAAGAAAATGCAGCTCAACTTCGGTTTTGAGGTCGATATGGATTCACCAATTTGACCATTTTAAAATCATTCCATTATCATTGCAGATATACTTAAAGGATTTCATTAATAGAATATTCTAATGGTGGGGATGTCGTGAATAGGAATTGGATGCGTAAATTTAAATCTTGTGTTGGGAATTAACTTTGGTGAGATGTTTAATGAGATTAAGACATTTAATGTCTCTAGCTAAACGAGATCGGTAAGTGTTCTTTTTGTGTTTTGGATGTAAAAAATATCACATCCCTAGTATTTCATAACTTAAGTATCATATTTTTATGAAATTGTAAATGGGGTGTTGGGTGTTTAGAATATAATACAACCATTTGAATGAGACTTCATGACACTATGTTGGTTTGGTGATTTTTTGTAGTTCTTAAATGTTTCTCGTGGCTGAGAAGTTCTAAGGTGGGATAGTTATAACATCCCATGTTTTGAACAAGACAAAATACAAGGAAATACAAAGATTGTGTGTCTTATAGATGTGTTCTTTTTTTAAAACAACTTTCTAAAATCTTTTTTACAAGATTTTGAACACTTCAATGTCATTTTTTATTAAGGTAAATTAATTAAATGGAATTTTAAATTGAAAATGAATTAAATGATATTAAATGAACCCCATGTGTGTCATGAGCACCGTTCACCTCTCCTCTATGGTGTGAAATCATCCTCCCTCTCCTATAGTGCATGACCAACCCAATCACTTGAGATACCCATTTAGCCACATGACCCCACCTCAACTTCTCCTTCCCTATTCATCGTGAGCCATGTAGGATGAACCCCGAGGAAAATTCCCATATCCTGAAAACCTCCTCCGATACGTTGGCTTTAACCTATAATTCGCATGATTTCCCTTCTACCCTTTGAGGTAATACCTTCTACAAAAATATCCTTATATGGCTAGATGAATTTTGTCTATACATCACTCTTAAAAATTATTCTTAACACCCTAGGATAGGTTTTGATCTATATTTTTGGGTACATTATTTTTTAATGACTGTGAAGACTTCTCAGGGACCCTTTGGTTAATGATTCAACATCTTCCACCGAAGGAAAGGTGGATGGGTTTTATTTGGATCACCACTATTATTCATTTGAGTATCCATTGTCCATGAAGGCTCATGCATTCAAATACTATGGTATGTATAATATATATATATATATCTCTCCAATGTACATATTACCCCATTGTTTCATGAATATGTGGATTGGGTTGCATATATATAAATATATTTATATGAAGGTATGTGTGTGAAAGTGTGTGAAGAAGTTTCGGTTGGTCACCGATAAGTATTTCAAGTTTCGGGTGTTTGATAGGTTCCACTCTGAGGTACGGCCCCTCTTATTGCCTCTTTGATTCATGAATTCATTAAATTTTATTTACCTACCTTCTTAATTATTCTATTTTATATTAAATTTCATTTCATGAATTACAATTTAGTTAAGTTAAATTTTTTGTTTGATATACAAGTCATGGGTTTGTATTAAAACCCCTCCAATATAGATATACTATTTGAGAAAACTCACAGCAATAGATTATTCTTATTTAGCTCGTTTAACATTATTTAATTGAAATTTTCCATATACATTATGTTTTTGTTAGTCATAAATCACACATCGTACATGGCCTTTTTGATATCTCTAAAGGGAGATTCCCTCTTTTTATTAAAATATTTGTTTGAAAAAAATCACTATTTAAGTGATAATAATCTTTTAATATGGAATTTACTGTGTAGCCAAGTGTTGTAATGACCATGTAACCTCTATTTGACCCACATTTGAACTTATAAATTGTATTTCCATGTTTTAATGGATTTAATGAGTTAAATGGAACTAAATATGGTAAAAATGTTACATGAGAGGTAATTCCTCACATAATACATTTTTTAAATGGTTATTCAACCTTTCTAATGTTTAATTGGAAGACATGAAATAAAAATATTGTCTTATTAATGGTGACTTTCACTCCACATTTGAATTTTATTAAGGATATTTTTTTAATTTTAGATGAGAATCAAAAACTTTTTATGTATTTGACTTTCTCTTTATAAGTGATTATCCAAGATTATAATTTCAATATTGACCATTGAATATTATAAGATCATTATTCCAATTTAAAATCCTATTGTCTTGGTTTGATAATGTAAAAAGAATTATTGGGATGGAATGGCTTGTCATAGAGATAAGCCTTTCCTTGAGTGTTTAAATTGAGAAAACCACTTCGAAAGAAAATGATTTGCAATGCACAGATGAATTTAATGACTTGTATTTGATTTAATGGATTAATAATTATTAATTACTTAACCTTTTATTTTGTGGTTGACGCATAATGAAATATGGAGGGTATCATGGGAAACCGGTATATTTAATGCTTTGCATGGACATACTTGTTAGTTTTTTTATTTATTTTTGTTAATGACCTATGGTTCAAGGAATATTGTTGCCATGTAATTTTGTTTATATTTCACTTATTATTAAAGTTTCTAATGCTTATTAATTTTCTTACTGGATATATATATCTATTCTAATCTTCTTTGCATGAGAAAAAAAATGCTAAAAATGTGATGTAATTATTACATGATTTCTTTTGTGTTAAATGCATTAAATTATTTTTGTGGCATTAGATGTTTATTTAGTGGTACTAAATATTATAAATGCATTACCTTGTGATAAATTATTTTCGTGATATGTATATTTTGAAATTGGATAAGGAAAAACATGGTAATATATTAAGGATTCATGGATGGACTCGTGTGCTCTGGTTATTATACCACAATGCACGAGGGGTGATTCTTTGGATTTTAGTAAAGGGCTTCCTGGGTTGTTTATTATACTCAAAAGTGATACCAGTTCCCTTGGGGGTAAACATGGATGGACATTTTGGAAATATGGTTACATCATGCCTATGGTGATACTCAGTCCTCTATGTGAGATACCTATGACAGACTCAAATGTTACCATTTCTTATTGAGATACAACAGACACCCACAACTACAAGTACCCCATTTATAAGCGCTGAAAATGATATTTAATAGCACTAGAAAAGTGTTGTTAAAGATGGAGAAGATAAAGAGGGGTCCCCTTTATTAGTGTTCAACAATGAATTGATAAAGACTGATTTTATCAGGGCTTATTGTTAGCACCGATAAAAGAAAAAAAACTAAAAAAAATTAAAAGAAAACTAAAAAAAATTAAAAAAATTAAAAAATTCCTCCCGATCTTGGGGGGTTTTATACTGTTTGAGCCCTCTTTTACAGCGCTTTCTAGCCCCTCCAGCACCCGCACACACCCCCTCCACCCATTATCAGTGCTAGACCCCCCCCCAAATCCAACACCATGCGCGCACCCCTTCCTCCACCTGGTTTGGAACTTGAGACCTCCCCCTTGCGCGGGTAAGCCCTTACCATTCCTCTATTTTGAATTATTTTCCATTTCATGATATCTATATACATATAGTTATATTTATTTGTATAGTAATATATATTTATATTAAAAAATAAACATATAGTTATATTAATATATATATAGTTATATCCGTATATATATTTATAGTGATATCAATATATATATTTATAGTTATATAAATATATATATATATATAGTTATATTAATATATATATAATTAGATTAATATATAGGTATATAAATATTCATATTTTTTTATTTTTAATAAAACGGATATAAGTTATTTTTTATATAAAGATAATATATTTTATAAGTAAATATATTTTATTATTTATATTTATAATTAATTTTTTATGTGTGAATATATAAAAAATATGTATATATTGTTATATATTTGATTATAAATAGCAGTAAATTATAGAAAATGATAAAATTTTAAAGACATAATATCAATATAAATGTTATACCTTGGAATAAATTCAGTCCCCACCAAAAAAATTCAATAATACCCCCTTAAACGAGGCTGAAAATCAAACAAATGTTAAAATATCTGGGTATCCCGACTAAAAAATTAGTTTTGGAGGCCTTATGGGATTTTTTGCCTAGAAAAATGTGACAGAGGCTTTTCTTGAGCCACAAGCGCGTAGAGCTTGTTGCAGGATTCGATTTGATATGTTGTAGAGCTTAAATGGACACACGGATCAAAAGTTATGGCCATTTGAACTTCGAGTTGTGTTTTCAACATATTTTGGATATTTTTTTAATTTTTTTAATTTTTTTAGTATTCAAATTGTTATTAAATGACTATTAATCCATAATAATTAGAAAATTATTAATATTTTTTTTAAATTTTTTTATAATCCATTTTAACTAAATATATTTTACATTAAGTGTAACTGTATATTTACACATATCTAAATTATATTTAAAATTATATTTAAAAAATATATATTATATTTATATCAATATAACTATATCTATATATTTAAATAATAATATATTTTTTAATGCTTTTTTTTGTAAGTATACCATTTATTAGCGCTTTTAAAAAAATGATGATAAAGACACCCCCCCCATTATCAGTGCTACAAAAAAAGAGCTGATAAAGGGGTACTTTTATCAGCCCTTTTGTAGCGCTGATAAAAGTACCACACCCCCCCCCCCCATATCAGCACTTTTTTGTTAGCGTTGATAAAGGCTGTCTCTGGCCTTGACTAGTTTTTTGGTAGTGACTATATAGATCATATTGGATGATGTCTGTGGAATTGGAATTATTGGATGTTCTTGTTCTAATACATGGGATTCTATTAGGTCGCCTTGGATGGGAAAGAGACTCCACGACTGGTTTGATGGATTTGAATGATTTATTATTTTATCTTATAATATAAATATTTTATATTTTTTGTGAGCCCATTGTACTACATATTGATGATTATTCATTATAATGTTTCTTTCACATGTGTTTACGTGGATATTAGACCCTAATATAGTGCACGATCATGGGTGATACTTTTATAAATTTCTTTATCTATATTGACCCCTGATATATGTATTATGAATTGAACATGTACATCCTTTCTGATATATTTATTATGCTAAAGTAGGTGGTATGGGATTGGAGACTATTTTGGAAACAACACCATAGAGTGGTCGTTTTATTTTTTATTACACTGCACTTGATATAAATAGCACACTATCTTAATTTTTGTTGCACTATCTGGATTGGGCTAGTCATTGATGGTGTCATCCTAATGATATTTATTTCTTACACCCTATTTGGGCCACCATTACAGTAGGATTCCCAGGTAGTTCTTCTATTTTCAATACCTTGGATTATTTATTGTGTTTTTACTTGTTCATGGGAGTTAGGGGCAAGGGACTAAGCTAGTGATTAAAATTATTATGGAGATTGCCTAGGGGATTTATAGTTATATTCCTTTCATGAGTCCAATATTTGTAATGTTTTCAAAACTGCTTTATATGTTTACTATTTTACAATGATTGACATTATCGGTATATGCATGAATTGTAAACTAGAATCACCCTCTTTAATTCAATTATTATAATATTAATCATTTGTAAGTTTTGAATATATTTATTACATATTTCGTTGTTCCTTTCCATTTATATTCAAATATACCACAGTGAAATCTATAATATTAGTGAATATTCTCCCCTTTATCATCTTCTGATATACTCATTGATAGTTAGTAGCCTCTAGCGTGGGGGGAGACGCGCTTGAGGCCATGTGACCCACCGGTCCAGTTATCATTTTGATGTTAATATGGGCTAGAATGATACAATTATTTTATTTTTACATCAACTTCTTGAAAGAAATGTTTTTAGATTAATTTTCATTTACACATCACTAATATGTCATATTAATCTATAAAAATTGTTGAACATAATAAATAACTCAAATTATATCATATGAAATATTTTTATATCATTCATTATATTTTCCTTTTTATAGTATAAATATCATATTTGTGTTGGGTATGCATTTAAGTTAATTATATAATCAGAAATAAAAAATATAATATATAATTCTATGGATAATTTCATTATCCCCAAAAGTGGTATATATAATCATTCATAACTATATTTTTTCCATATATTAATACATAATAGATATTTATAACTTAGGGAGTAATATTTTATAAATTTATTTGATTTTAATATTATATTGGTCATTATAACAGAAATTATTAAATAAAAAATATAAATTTTGATTTTTAAGTGATAAGGTTTTATTTCCATTCATCCAATAAGAATATTTATGAAACATTATGAACATCTCACATAGTCTTATACCTGATTAACCTAATATTCCTTTTTCTAAGCAGATAAATTTTATAGTGGTTACTATTAAAATTTACCAATAAAAGTGTCAAATTTAAAAAATTTAAACCTTCTAAATAAAAATACGGATAATATTTTTTCAAATTATATAGATATATGCACAATAAATTGGTTAAAATAATTATACAAAATAGATCAAGAGGAAGTTTTTTCTTAAATATTTCTTTTTAAGTATAACATATAATATTATACCAAATTAAATCATAATATTGATTAAAATGAACATAATATAATTATTAATAATATTTATGGAATTTTTTTATTTTGTAATAATTTAAAGGAAATTATCTATTTAAACTCATGAAAAAAAATTCAACAAAATAGATATATTTCACTATTCAAAAGAATCAATCGTTTCATAAGAATCCAAAAATATAAACCTTGGAAAATTTTTATATTAAAATTTATTAAATTATAGTAAATATATAAAACACTAATTTTAAATTGTCCATAAATTTATTACAATTTTTTCATTAAAAAATATTTTTTCAGAAAAATCATTTTTTAAGTATAAAATACCATTAGTTGAAAATTGAGTACTTATGTTCTATGAATTCACCATTTCATTTAAAATATCCTTTATATATTTCACAATTCAACTAATACAACTCATAAAAAACAATTTAATGGCAAGGATATAATTAAATAATGATATTTTATTAGTATATTGTGGTCTATTATGACATGATGTTAATTGTGGTTTATGCTATCAAACATATTATTCATTTAAATTCGAAGGATTTTACATGATATCATGATCGAAAAATGAAAAATGAAATGTTTTATATACCCAAAATAGCTCCACAATCTTATTAATTATTATTATGATTTTTATATGAACATAGGATTCATGATTAATTTATAAAGGATATAAATTTTTATGATTCATGTCTTCTCTAATGATAATTATTTTTACTGAGGATCATATTTATCTATGATAGGCTTGGTATGAGAATTTTTATTTATTATCATCCACTCAAACACTTATTCTCGTTTTACACTTTCAGGATCATTGATATGTCCCATGTTTACGATTACTAATAAATTAAGCTCTCTCATTTCTATATTTCCCTTCTCATTGATGTAATGTATAAATTTATGTATTACATATCAATTAAGGTTTTATGGTTTGATGAAGTATGTAATGGCCCGGACCTCTCCGGTCCATTACTTTGTGAAATGTTGGTGTTGGAGGTGTTCTGGGAGGTCAAGGGGACTTATCCCCAACACTTTGCCAATTTTCCAGTTCATTGAACAGTGTTTCCAGTTTTATGAACAGTAACAGATCAGTCTCACCGATTGGTCTGACAGATTGGTCTCACAGATTAGTTTCACAGATCGGTGAGACAGATCGGTTTCACAGATCGGTCTGACAGATCGGTTTCACAGATCGGTGTGACAGATAGGTTTCGCAGATCGGTCTGACAGATCAGTTTCACAGATCAGTGTGACAGATCCGTTTCACAGATTGGTCTGACAGATCGGTTTCACAGATTGGTCTGACAGATCGGTTTCACAGATCGGTGTGACAGATCTGTTTCACAGATCGGTGGGACAGATCGGTTTCACAGATCGGTGCGACAGATCGGTTTCACAGATCAGTCTGACAGATCAGTTTCACAGATCGATCTGACAGATCGGTTTCACAGATCGGTGTGACAGATCAGATTCAGAGATCGGTGTGACCGATCAGTTTCACAGATTGGTGTGACCGATCGGTTTCACAGATCGGTCTGACAGATCGGTTTCACAGATCGGTGTAACAGATCGGTTTCAAAGAGCGGTCTGACAGATCGGTTTCATAGATGAGTTTCACAGATCAGTTTCACAGATCAGTTTCACAGATTAGTGTGACAGATCATTTTCACATATCGGTCTGACAGATCAGTTTCATAGATCGGTTTCACAGATCGGTTTCACAGATCGGTTTCATAGATCGGTTTCATGTATAGTAACATTGGGTGAATAGTGTTTCCAGACTTTTACAGTTTTCCCCTTTTGACGTTTCCTTTGACGTAAAATACATTTAAATCCTTTTTTTATGGGCTCTTAAGGCCGTTTAAAATTCCATAAATCCTATATTAATTATTCCTATGGCTCGGAATGTTTTACTTGGTCAAACCGTGTGGGTTAATGCGATCCATTTTTAATGGAGAAATAACCGGATCTTAAACCGTTGCCCCATTTAATCTTCAAAAAAGGACAAGATATCATTCTCCCTTGTTCTTTCCCTTTGTTCTCAACTAGGAGGCACTAGAACCTTTCAATCCTTTCTGTAGGAGTTTCACAATCAATCTTTACTCCTAGGATTGGTTCTGCTCTATTTTGGATGCAACTGAGCTGTGTCGATCAATCTTCGATATAAGGTATGTTGTATCATCATTCTTTTGGGGTTCATCTTCTCATATCCTCTTTTCCATAATTATACCATGTAATTTCCATGATTCTAATGGGTTTTCTTGGGGTTGGTTGGTACTGTTTTACCGCGGCATCCTCTAGTGGATGCAGTTGTCGCGAGGGGAGGATCGTGACCTGTTGTGTGGATAAAGAACGTGAGGAACTGTTTGAGGTAGGGGATTCATGGCTTCTCTAATTGTATATGTGCAATCGTAGAATTATCATGATTTATCCCTTTGGATCACAATGAAATTGACCTAATTAAATACTTGAACCGGATTAAAATAACTGGTTGATCGCATGTTGTTGCTTTATACCATGATAACGGTTTGCCTCATGTATTCCTAGATATAGTGATATCTATGTTTTCTTTGATTTGTTGTTCATTCATGATAGAAATTGATAATGAACTTAAATCGGAATTAATTGTTAATTAATTGGCTAATGAGAAAGAGGAATGTAAATTAATCTTGTTATTGTCGTTGTTGTAGTTGTTATAATTTGAGGATAATCAAATTAGGGAAGTAGGCATGGTAATTTTATTGGGATATCTTGCTGATTAGGTATCCGTGATTGGAACCTACGAATAACAATTCTGCCAATTCAATATGGATTAGAGAATAGATTATGTGGGAATTTCTAAAAGGGTTCTGAGATACCCTCTTGATTGTTAAAGGGTCAAGAGCCCATGATGTGATGTTTGTTTTTCTGCTGCTTTTGCAGTGATGTGAGCCTGGATGGTTGTTGTGATATGTGGAGGCATGGAGGCCTTGTGGTTATGGCAGCAGATGATGCCTAGAGTGGCGAGATGCATCAGATTATGCATGTGGGTGTCGGGTAGGACACCAGGGGTGATGGAATGGGATGGATGTGGTTGTTGGTTGCTTTTGGTTTTCTTGAATGTTAATCTACTTTTCTTTTCCCCACTGCTCAAGGCAGCTGGTCTTGCTACCCTTCTTCCGAAGGAGGCGAAGACGCACGGGGTATTCCACATGCTTTCCGGGTTTAGCCTCTCGAGGGAGAATGGGTATATGCTCTTTCTATAGGTGGCAAAGACTCGATGGGTAGTATATCTACTCACCATATTGACCCTCCTTTGTCTTTAGAAGCATAGGACGCTCTTCTAGAATGCCTGGGAATGCGGAAAAGTAATTCTGTAATGAATGTTTGATTAAATGGTGAAAATCCACGGGGATGGAGACGCTGAAATTTAAAGGTGACGTGAATCATAAAAAGGAGCAGTTGTTTTTGAATGTGATGCCAATTCAGTTTAATGTGGAATTGTTCATTCTTAATTAATGTTTAAAGAATTAATTAATGTACAGTGGAACTGATAAAATGAGAACGGAGTAATCTAATAAATCACTTCAAATTTTTGTGTGCTTATAGGATACCTAGTCTTAGAAGTAGCATCCTGGAGTCTGAGAGACGTTAGCTGCAGTTGTATCTAAGACTAGGTAATGCCCATAGTGTGGATGTGAGTTACTTATATATTCTGTACTTTTTGTGTTTCTATATGTTACTCCACCCTGTTGGTAAGGGAAACTGACACCCCAGGGATTCTAAGCCCTGGGGGGTGTTTTCCACAACATTCTGATGGGAGGTTGAATGGATGACTACCCCCTTTGGCTCTTCTCTCTTCTCTTGGTAGATACTTGTTCCATGAGGCACAGTGGTTAGTTACCCCATGTATGTGTGTAGGGGGCTGTAATGGCTTTTGGTTATTCACACACATATATTCTGCATATAGTATCCTACAGACTACTATAGGTGTAACGTGTATAGGCTATGATGGCTTGAGGATCCTTACTCGGAGTATGGGCTGTAATGGCTTGAGGTATTATACCCAACGTATGATACACGTTATGCGAGCTGTGGTGGCTCCCGGAAACTACCTAGTTACCTTTGGTTGTGAGGACGGTGTGGTGCATCACCCAGGTGTCTGCGGGCAAGCCTATGTGGTGCACGAGGTGCAGATTGTGGAGCATAGCCCAGGGGTCTGCGGGCAAGCCTTTGGAGAGAGATGCACATGAATTATGTCATTGGGGAAAAGCGGAAAACCAGTGGCGAAGTAGTAGCGGGGTACCCTTGATATTATTTACTATATTCTATATTCTTGTATGTGTTACTTGGTCAGAGTAGCCATGGTGAGGTTGGGAACATAGTATACCTGTTTAGGTGACGAGTTAGTTTCACTTGTTGTTCACTGGGCTTTAGCATGCTTTCTTTACTTTTGCACAAGAGGCTTGGGGAGGATCCCACTGAGTATACTGTTATACTCACCCTATGTACATATAAACTGTTTTTCAGGTCACTTGGAGCAGGTTGGAGATCAAGCTGGTTACTACTAGCTTGCGGTTGGAGGAGGAGATGTTCGGGTTTCTGGTCGCTGTCGTTTTACTTTCTTTTGGGTACTTTTAGTTTCCCCTTTTAGTTGTAGTACTTTTTTATGAAATATCATATATTTACTTGGGTTTCTTTTATATTTCAGTTCTGAGTTTGAGTTGATTGGATTCTATTCTATCTCTCTCTTTCGCATGTGTTCTCTTAGAGGGTAATACCTCCCATTTGTATGTTATTATACCCTCGGTGCTAGTCGCAAACCCGGGGCCTACTAGAGGCGGGACTCGGGGGTCATTATCTCCCTTTTCACATTGCCGGCCCAGGAGGGGTAAACATTGTGGGAGGGGGTCGTCACATAGTGGTATCAGAGGTCTGGTTGAGGGATAGGATGTTGTTTGGAGTTAGGCACAAGTGAGGATGCATGGGATGGTAGGGGAACGATGTCATTCATGTTTAGCAAGTGGGGTAAACACTGGAGACCTGCAGAGACATAGGCGTTCAGGGCCCCCTATGATCTGTTACACGAACCATTAAGTTTATGATGGCTACTAAACAAAGTGATACTGGTTGCAAGGTAGAGACCTAGGAAAGGATCATGAATCATTATTCATTGCGCATGTGTTTGAATGGGTAGACTATGGGATAGGTAACCTGAAATTAATAAAACAAAACAATTAATTAATTAATGTTGAGTCTTCTATATTCTAGGCTTATGATCTCTAACAGTTTTTATTTTACAGGTATGGCTCCAGGTCGACGTCCTCATCAGGTTTGCGCAGAAGGTCCCCAGCAGGCTGTTCCAGCAGATCGCCACCGGGTAGAGGTTGATGACGATGACACATGGAGGAAGACACTCCTAGTGTTTCAGCGCCAGAGTCTGCAGAAGTACGAGGGCTCTGTTTCAGATGCAGTCACATAAGACTGGTTAGAGGAGATCAAGATAGGCTTTAGTTCGATTCATGCTCGGAAGGAACACTGGGTGTTATTGGTTGTGACGATGCTGCGTGGAGCAGCGAGGCAGTGGTGGTTCTTGTTCCTCGGTGATCGTGAGGAGTCAGCAATCTCATGGGAGGAGTTTCGAGACAGGTTTAGAGTCGAGTTTCTTTCATCGACTGCGAAGGCGTCCGGTCTCCAGGAGCTACTCACCCTTCGACAGGGGAGCTCCAGTGTTTGAGAGTTTGGAATCCATTTCAGGAACCTCCTACGATATGCTTCAGACCTGTTACCAGATGATGAGGCCAGGGTGAGGCATTTTGAGGAGGCTTTGCATCCAGAGATCAAGCGCCAGGTCACCCCATTTATGCTGAAGACATATCTTGAGGTGCTGGCGAGGGCAGAGGTTGTTGAGAGGACTTTGACCAGGACTGGATCGTCACGAGAGGGGAATCATCATGATTCCTCATGAAGCAGAGCTGTGGTATGGGGTTCCCAGTTTTTAGGAAGAAGAGTTTCAGTTCACCTGGGGGTAGGTCCCAGCCCTTCCCATCTCGTTTCTCCAGAGGCAGCAACTCTCAGGCCTATACCAAGGGATCAGGCGCTTGTTTTTCTTGTGGTGGTCATGGTCATCAGCAGCAGGAGTTCCCGACTTTTCAGAGCAGTCATCGTGCACCAGGCGCTCCACTCCAGGTTCCTCCGTTGAGGCAATTCCAGCCGAGGAAGCAGCAGCAGGTTTCACCAGCATTAGATCACCAGAGGGAAGATGGAGTGGGCATAGGACAGCCCCATGACACTCCCCGTCCTCAGAGAGCAGAGCGCGGCCGTGGTGGTGGTCGTCATCAGGTTCAGAGAGGCCATGGAGGTGGTCGTGGTCAGCTTCATGCTCTAGAGTTGCCAGGTCCATGCGATCCAGACGTCGTCTGAGGTACCCTTTGCTTGTTTTCTACCTTGGTGTATGCCTTGTTTGATTCAGGAGCGACACACTCCATTATATCCCCTACCCTTGTCCACGCTTTGTGACTTGAGGTAGAGAGGCTTCCAGTGCCCTTGTCGTTGACTACGCCAGTTGGAGGTCGAGCGAGATTGATTGAAGTATGTAGAGACTATGAGCTAGTGTTGGGGAAGCACCACTCTTGGGGAGATTTCGTATGTTTATGAATAAAACCATATGATGTCATCCTCGGCATGTATTGGTTGTATTCATTGCAGGCTATTGGGGATTGCTACAGGAAGAAGGTTGTTTTCTTTGATGAAGATGGAGAAGAAGTAGTGTTTGTTGGTGAGAGAGATCCTCGGATGAGCCATAGACGAGTTTCATCCTTATCATCCATGATGGCTGGGATGATGCTGAGTTCTTCAGAGGTTCAACAGTTGGCGTTTCCTAGGGTCGTAGAGGAGTACCCTGACGTCTTTCCAGAAGAGGTTTTATCCTTACCCCCTCGACGAGAGATCGAGTTTGGGATCGAGCTACAGCTGGGAGCATCTCCTATCTCTATGTCTCCATATAGGATGGACCCTTCTAAGTTATAAGAGCTACGTATACAGCTCGATGGTCTGTTTCAGTGTGGTTTTGTTCGGCCAAGTCTGTCACCGTGGGGTGTACCAGTCTTATTCGTGAAGAAGGCCGATGACAGTTTGTGGTTGTGCGTCAATTATCGTCGATTAAACAAAGTGACAATAAATAATCGCTATCCTCTTCCATGGATTGATGACCTATTCGATCAACTGAAAGGTGCAAGTTGGATCTCAAAGATCGACATGAGGTCAGGATATCATCAGATGCGTGTAAAGGAAGAGGATATCCTGAAGACTGCTTTCCATTGTCTTCATGGGCATTATGAGTTTGTTGTAATGCCATTCGGTGTGACGAATGCTCTAGCTGTTTTCATGGGGTTGATGAATGATGTGTTCTGTGAATTCCTGGACATGTTTTTTGTGGTTTTTATCGATGACATCCTTCTGTACTCCACATCTGAAGAAGAGCATGCAGAGCATCTACGAGCTGTTTTGGGAGTTCTTCACCAACATCAGTTTTTTGGGAAGTTGTCCAAGTGTGAGTTCTGGGCTCGAGAAGTTCGTTTCATAGGGCATGTTGTGTCCCAACAGGGAGTAGTTGTGGATCCTTCGATGATAGAAGCAGTAGTTTCTTGGGCAGCCCCCAAGACTATGTTAGAGGTGCGAAGTTTCCTTTGTCTCACAGGCTATTATAGGAGGTTTGTAGACAATTTTTCCCGAGTTGCGACTCCTCTGATATCTTTGACCATGAAGGATCAAGCATTCTTATGGACTGATCAGTGTCAGGCATCTTTCAAATATCTAAAGGAGAAGTTGGTAAGTGCTCCAGTCCTTTGTCTTCCAGCGGAGGGAGTCCAGTTTGATGTTTTTTGTGATGCTTCACATCTGGGGCTAGGCTGTGTTCTAATGCAGCAGAGGTCAGTTGTTTCTTATGGGTCTCGGCAGTTGCGTCCACATGAATGTAACTATGCCACCCATGATCTTGAGTTGGCATCCGTGGTGTTTGATCTGAAGTTTTAGAGACATTATCTCATTGGTGAGCACTTTGTGGTTTTCACCGATCATAAGAGTTTGAAGTATGTTTTCTCCCAAGTTGACTTGAACTTGAGGCAGTGTCGGTGGATGGAGTTCTTGCAGGAATACAACTTTGAAATATCGTATACACCTGGAAAAGGGAACGTTGTAGCTGATGCACTAAGACAAAAGTCACGTAATGATGTTTTTCATGAATCTGCTGATTCATGGAGAGTGATGGAAGAGCTAGCAGCTTTGCATCTTGATATGGAAGAGGTTGGAGGTAGAGGTGGTCTTTTCCAGATGACAGTGCAGTCATATCTGATGTAGAAGGTGGAAGAGTCTCAGTTGGGTGATCTAGAGGTGGATGTTTGGAGATACAGAGTTGTTTGTGGGGAGGCCCCTGATGGTTGGTCGGAGGATGAACAACACCGACTGTTGTATCATGGAAGGCTTTTTGTTCCCTTGGCGATGCGTGGGACGGTTCTCCGAGAGTTCCATAGTTCACCCTTGGCGGTACATCCTGATGTGACGAATATGTACCGATCCTTGTGGTGTCAGTTTTGGTGGCCTGGGCTGAAGCGTACAGTTGCAGAATGTGTGTCTCGATGTTTAGTCTTCCAGAAGGTGAAGGCCGAACACCGTGTTCCTGGTGGTCTTCTCCCACACATAGAGATTCCTTAGTGGAAGTGGTAGGACATCTCAATGGACTTTGTTACAGGTTTACCTAGATCTCTGGGAGGACATGATGATATATGGGTGGTAGTGGATCGTTTAACTAAATCGGCCCACTTCATAGCAATCAAGGTGTCGAGCTTAGTGGAGGTTTTGTCGAGGCAGTATCTAGAGGAGGTGGTGAGACTTCATGGAGTACCTAGGATGATCATTTCTGATCGAGACCCTCGTTTTACCTCTAGGGTGTGGAGAGGTCTCCAACATGCTTTTGGCTCACAACTGTGCCTTAGCACTGCTCTTCATCCTCAAACGGATGGTCAGACAGAGCGAACCATCCAGACTCTTGAAGACATGCTGCGCTCTTGTGTTCTTGATTTTGGAGGTTCATGGGTGAAGCACTTACCCTTGGTAGATTTCGCTTACAATAATTGTTTTCACTCTACCATTGGTATGGTGCCGTTTGAAGCCTTGTATGTCCGGCCATGCCGTTCTCCGTTGTGCTGGACTGGGGTCGGAGAGTCAGTAATTCTCAGACCAGAACTAGTGCAGAATACAATAGAGATGGTACAGGTGATTCATGAGAGGATGAAGATAGCACAAGATCATCAGAAATCATATTCTGATCAAAGAAGGAGACCGTTAGAGTTTAATTTTTGGGATCATGTGTTTCTGGAGGTGACTCCCCGTCGTGGGCAGCGAAGGTTTGGTCGTGGAAGTATGTTTTCTCCCCGGTTTATTGGGCCTTTCGAGGTGTTAGCTCATGTTGGAGCTGTGGCATATCGAGTAGCACTTCCCCCTCAGATGAGTCGGATACATGATGTTTTCCATGTATCGCAGCTCCGTCGTTATCTTCATGATGAATATCATGTTATCGATTGGGGAGAGATCGATATTGATGATGATGCAACCTTCGAGGAGCGACCAGTGGAGACCCAAGACCACAAGGAGAAGGTGTTGTGTGGGCGTTCAATCCCCTTAGTTCATGTCTTGTGGCGATACGGTGGCATGGAGGAGAGTACCTGGGAGCGTGAGTCACAGATACGTGCTCAGTACCCAGAGTTGTTCAATGTTTAACTCCTTTCATGTAATGATGTTTCCTTTATGGTTAGACCATTCGTGTTTTATTTATGTACCTTTGATGTGATGTTATGAATGAATTGTTTGGGTATGGATTGTTTGTTCCTGAATGTCGTCGTTTTGTTCCAGCTTTCGAACAACTCATGGTGGTTTTCCCCTGAGAGGTATCTTATGGGGTGGTTGTTCGGACCCCTCTTTTCTTCTGGGTTGGTTTTTAATTCTCGAGTACGAGAATGTTTTGAGAGGTATCTAATGTAATGGCCCGGACCTCTCCGGTCTATTACTTTGAGAAATATTGGTGTTGGAGGTGTTCCGGGAGGTCAAGGGGACTTATCCCCAACACTTTGCCAGTTTTCCAGTTCTGTGAACAGTGTTTCCATTTTTATGAACAGTAACAGATCGGTCTCACCGATCAATCTAACAGATCGGTCTCACAGATCATTTTCACAGATCGGTGTGACAGATCAGTTTCACAGATCGGTCTGACAGATCGGTTTCACAGATCGGTGTGACAGATCGGTTTCACAGATCGGTTTCACAGATTGCTGTGACAGATCGGTTTCACAGATCAGTCTGACGGATCAGTTTCACAGATCGGTCTGACATATCGGTTTCACAGATCGGTGTGACAGATCGGTTTCACAGATCGGTGGGACAGATCGGTTTCACAGATCGGTGCGACAGATCGGTTTCACAGATCGGTCAGACAGATCGGTTTCACAGATCGGTCTGACAGATCGGTTTCACTGATCAGTGTGACAGATCAGATTCACAGATCGGTGTGACCGATCGGTTTCACAGATCGGTTTGACAGATCGGTTTCACATATCGGTGTGAGAGATCGGTTTCATAGATCGGTCTGACAGATCGGTTTCACAGATCGGTTTCACAGATCGGTTTCACATATATGTTTCATAGATCGGTTTCAGAGATCGGTGTGACAGATCGGTTTCACAGATCGGTCTGACAGATCGATTTCACAGATCAGTTTCACAGATCGGTTTCACAGATCACTTTCACAGATCGGTTTCACAGATCGGTTTCACAGATCGGTTTCATGTATAGTAACAGTGGGTGAACAGTGTTTCCAGACTCCAATAGTTTTGCCCCTTTTGACATTTCCTTTGACGTAAAATACACTTAAAGCCTTATTTTAAGGGCTCTTAAGGCCGTTTAAAATGCTATAAATCCTATATTAATTATTCCTACGGCTTGGAATGTTTTACATGGTCAAACCGCGTGGGTTAATGTGATCCGTTTTCAAAGGAGAATTAACCGGATCTTAAACCGTTGCCCCATTTAATCTTCAAAAAGGGATGAGATATCATTCTCCGTTGTTCTTTCCATTTGTTCTCAACTAGGAGGCACTATAAACCTTCAATCCTTTCCGTAGGAGTTCCACAATCAATCATTACTCCTTCGATTGGTTCTGCTCTGTTTTGGATGAAACTGAGCCGTGTCGATCAATCTTCGATATAAGGTATGTTGTATCATTATTATTTTGGGGTTCATCTTCTCCTATCATCTTTTCCATAATTATACCATGTAATTTCCAAGATACTAATGGGTTTTCTTGGGTTTGGTTGGTACTGTCGTACCGCAGCATCCTCCGGTGGATGCAGTTGTCGCGAGGGGAGGATCGTGACCTGTTGTTTGGATAAAGAACGTGAGGAACTGTTTGAGGTAGGGGATTCATGGATTCACTAATTGTATATGTGCAATCGTAGAATTAGCATGATTTATCCCTTTGGATCACAATGAAATTGACCTAATTAAATACTTGAACCGAATTAAAAGAATTTGTTGATCACATGTTGTTGCTTTATACCATGATAATGGTTTGCCTCATGTTATCCTATATATAGTGATATCTATGTTTTCTTTGATTTTTTGTTCGTTCATGATAGAAATTGATAATGAACGTAAATCCGGAATTAATTGTTAATTAATTGGCTAAAGAGAAAGAGGCATGTAAATTAATCTTTTTATTGATTTTGTTATAGTTGTTCTAATTTGAGGATAATAAAATTAGGGAAGTAAGCATGGTTATTTAATTAGGGTAGCTTGCTGATTAGGTATTCGTGATTGGAACCTACGAATAACAAATCTGCCAATTCAATATGGATTATAGAACAGATTATGTGGGAATTTCTAAAAGGGTTCTGAGTTATCCTCTTGTTTGTTAAAGGGTCAAGTTCCCATGATGTGATGTTTGTTTTCCTGCTTCTTGTGCTGTGATGTGAGCCTGGATGGTTGTTGTGATATGTGGAGGAATGAAGGCCTTGTGGTTATGGCAGTAGATGACGCCTAGAGTGGCGAGATGCATCAGTTTATGCATGTGGGTCTCGGGGAGGACACCAGGGGTGATGGAATGGGATGGATGTGGATGCTGGTTGCTAGCGGTTTTCATGAATGTTAATCTACATTGCTTTTCCCCACTGCTCAAGGCAGCTGGTCTTGCTACCCTTCTTCCGAAGGAGGCGAAGACGCGCCGGGTATGCCACGTGCTTTCCGTGTTTAGCCTCTTGAGGGAGAATGGGTATATTGTAACACCCAAGGTAAATAAAGAATATGAAATTTTCATATTTATCCATATTTTTGAATAAAATATTGATATGACTTTAAAGGGGACGCTATGCTCGATGGTGTACCCAACACGCAACAACGAGTTTCTTGGGAATCTTACGTTGCACTCTAATAATAAAATAATATTATTTTAAATGGTAGTTAACATGTAGCCATTGTAATGGCAGGAATGGATAAAAGTAACTAAAATATGATTATATATGTTTTTAAATGTTTTTACATTTATCCAATAAAGGATAGAGGCTTAAAATACGGAAAGAATTCAATTTTAGGCGTATATGCCCTAGTTTTCACTGAAGGTTCACTTATCGCCTTTTGATGGTGAACCGTCATTAAATATAGTTTTGTTCACTCTTAAAATTTTTTTTGGACCAAATAAAACTCTTATTATGAATTGGGACATCCAAATTTACTTTGTGTAAATTTTTGGTATCTTTCCGATAAAGTTCATTTTTTTTAATGAATAGTGTAAAATGTTGTATTTTAATTCAAAACCTCTTTTTAATCTAATTTATTTATATTATTAGATTATTTTTTGAATTGTTTTTAAAGTGAATTTATAATATATTTTTACCATTATATCCAATAGTGGTCGTTGGAATTAATTTCACTTTAAAATCAGACTTAAACCAGTGTCAATCTTTTGATACTTATTGTTTCATAAAAACACGCTATTTGCTCTGACAATGGGAAGTAATTATTAAATTAATTAATCTGACTTATATGTTTTGAATTTTTTAAAATAGACTTCATTTTTGAAGTCGGAAAATCAAATATATCTTATGGGGAATTTTTGGGATTTTTCTGAAAAGCTTAAATTTTTTATGAATATGGAAACCACTAAGTGGTACTTATAAAAACTGATTTTTCCGTTTAAATGAAATTCGGCCATCTTTGTGTTTTTAATTTCAAAAATCCGACATACATGGTTGTCATTAAGAAGTAAAATGTGATTAAATGGGATAAAAATAATTTTTTGGTGAATAGTAACTTATTATGTTTTTAATCGCGATTAGAGGTAATTAGTGTAGTTTAAGGTAAAAATAATGTTTTAATAATATGAAATGAACTTTACACATGTCCTAACCTCATTGTATGTGTAATGGCCGACCAAGAAAATCCATGGGTCAAATTGGGGACCCCATGGAGCCACATTGGTTGGGAAATGACATAAATAACTTTTTATTTAATGTAAAAGTAAAAATTACACAAACATCATATGTTTTACAAAAACAATTTTTACATGGTGTTATAAAGATCAGAGTGTTGATTATAAATAGTCATTGGAAAGCTAAATATATTTCCTACATCATAGTATTTTTTTTATAATTTTTAGACACTAAATAAATTAATGTATTTATGACATCATAATGATGCAGCAATGACATCATTATTTAACGATTAAAATAAAATGGAATGATAATGTAAAATCTTTGAACTATAAATGTCCAAAACTTATTGTATGGGTGGATTTCGAACCCTTATCTCCTTATCCAAGAATTATAACAATGTGGGACCTTTTAAAACCGAAAACATTTTCAAATAAAGTAATATTTCTTACATTCCAAAAGTTCTCCTCCCCTCCTCTTATAAAAGGCCCCCACCTATACCTCATTTCACACACTCCTCAAGCCTTTGGCTCGGCCAAACCCTGCCCATTTACTCTCTCCACATCCCTCTCATCATCCTAGTGGATTCCCTTTGGGAATAATCCTTTCAATGGAATCCTTTAGGATCAAATCAAAAGGAGTTACACTTTTAAAGGTAATTCATTCTCTCATGTTCTTTTGTTTTATATTGCTTCTCCAACACCCTAAACTCTTTTTATTTACTTCATTTGTAACAAAAACAGTATCATAAATATACTAGGATGTTTTTATAAGATTTATTCGAGCTACACTCTCACACAACTACATCAAATGGTTAAAGAACATACGGTTTCCGTGGATAGCGAAATTCTGCCTCCCGAAACGATGATTGTTCAATACTCATTTAACACCTTCAAAGGTGGACATTATGATGTCACTGTTTTTATATATGATATATAATATGTTTATGTTTTACTTATGTTTCTGTATTTTTCATTTGTGTCTTACCATTATGGCTTCCATTATGGGTATACGTGATATCTTCATTTAAGGAAATGCGGACTACCGCCCCCTCAAAGTGATTTGATTCATTAAATACCATATGTGGGACGTATAAATGATGGAACTATGATATAATATATTATACTGGAATTATAATATACCTTTATATCATTATTATTCCATTCTATAAAATACGAAATATAAATTAAAGTAGCGTTCATGCGTACGTACGGCTTACCGTCTCCATGAACGGTGCATTTCATTTCTTACCTATAAATGATTATGTAATGTTATAAATGCACGGTTGTACTGGATATATATTACATATATGATATCTACATCATGAATACAATTCCGGATATAATAAACATTTTGCCACACGAACAACATGTAATTGTAAGAAGTCCACTTTCGACTTAAGAACCAAATATCGACAAAACAAATATTATTAACTTAAATGATTACATAATGTTTATGACATGGTAATAAGTGATATAAAAGGAATAATGAACTTGAAAAAGGTTCTTAAGGAAGTAGAAATCAACTCAAGTTTATTATTTAGGATAATAAAGAACGATCGAGTCAAGTCGGACCCGAGGTTAGGGATCCTACAACTCTCTTTCTTTTTAAGTACACTCTTTTATGTCATTACTTTTAAAGATCATCTTTCTTGTTATTGGGATGATATATTATTTTACACTTACTTTAATTTTTATGTTAATGTGGTGAGAGACCCTATTCTCTCTCATCAATCCATTTTGGAAGTTTTGAGTGGCTCCATTAGGCTGCCGAACTTTCGTAAGAGATCTAACCTCTCTCTTTCTTTTTAAATACTCTCCATTATGTCACTTCTTTTAAGCTCCTCTTTGTAATGTTGGGGGATGTTATTTTATATTCCTATTTCTGTACATTTTATTGTAATGTGATGGGATACCCTATTTGATCTCATCAATCCTTATTCAGAAGTTTTATGTGGTGTCGTTAGGCTGCCGAGTTTTTGTAAGGGATTTTTCATCTCACTTTTATTCCTGTGAGATTTATGCTACATTTGCCACAAATTCCATTGAGTGGTGTATGTACTGCCCATAATTCTACTATTTGTGTAATATACATTCATTTATGAGTATTTACATCAATGATCTATTGTCCTTCTTTCATGGGGTGTATGTTTTGAAAGATACCCAAGTCGGTAAGGGAACCTTTCACCCTCCTCTTTTTTAAAAGACTTATTTTGATGGGTCTTTTAATTTACAGATTTTTATGTTGGAATATGTTCTCATATATACTTATTGATGTAAATTTTATGTCCAAGTGATGAGATACAATTTTTATCTCTCATAAACTCATTTTTATGTGATGTCGTTAGGCTGTCAGGGGAACTTTTTAACCCAATTTCGATTTCTTTGGGTTCAACATGTAGTCATTGAATATGTCATCCATTGAATATGTGTGAATGAACTTTTATTGTTTTACACTTAATATCCAATTATATCAGGTGTATTTATATTTGTCACACATATTTTTGAGATTGATTTGTCCTTAATTTAAGGATACCTTCTTTATGAGGGATTTCATCACATTTGACATTTCTATTGAGGGTTCATTGTTGTTATGCACCAATTCACTCTTATATGGTGTATATAATGTCCTTTAGAGTATTATATCATGAATCCAATTATTCTCATGATATTATAAAGTTCTGAATAAATGTTATTCCTCAATTATTGTATTCAAGTGTCTCTAATTTTGGTAAAACCCCTTTAACCAAAATATCGCTTTAAATGTTATAATGATTTTTTCTTATTAATATCCATGTTTTCAAAATGGTTTTAAGAATTTATTTATATGGATATTAATGGTTTAAAATGTTAAAAGCTTCAAGGTGGTATGGGACACTTTGATTAAAAAATCTCCTTATTAAATGTTTTAAATGGTTTTGGAAATGGTTTCTTTTTTGAACGGATTCATTATTTCAATATACTAAAATGTTATATTGTGATTGACATGTTGAAATGTTATGTTTCCTTTGTACATGTTTTATGTGATATGTTTATGGTTCTTGGGAATTGTTATAAAAACGGGTGGTTCTGTGATAAACTATGGGCGGGTGAGCCCATATAGCTCTCCAATGCATTGGGTAACGCGAAGTAGTGAAACGTTAAGGTTTCTCCGAAGAGATTTTGGGAATATACTGTGATGTGTATTCCAAACGTAACCAAGAGGGTTACTCTCTACGTAAGAATGTTATGAATGCCTCAAGTTTCCTTTGTGTCTTATGATTTCTATGAGTTATTCATGGTTTGATGAGATATGTTAAAGTACCTATGTTTTATGGGTAAAGTATGATTTCATTCTTATGTATATATGAACTCATGTTTCCTTTCCATATTTTTATAACCCTTACTGAGCTTTTTATGCTCATCCCAAGTTTTTGAAATGTTTTTCACAGGTCAAGGTAAAGGTACATGATGTGGTGATAGTGTCAAGGATGTGTCAAGAAAGAATCCATGTTTTATTTTCAATATGTTTCTGTTGATGGGAAGAATGAATATTGGCTTTTATGTAACCACTTTGTTTAAATGTGAAATGTAATGCAAGTTTCATGATCTAATTCTCTAATACTCTAAACCTGAAAAAATCTTCAATGTGTAATCTTGTAATAACTCAATATTAAGTAAGGTTTAAGGCTGGGGCCTTATAGTTGGCATCAAAGGTCGGTTTAGATAACTTTAGAGGTTAGGGTATTCTCTAAGCATAAGTGACATTACCAAAATTGTTAGGATTTCCGAAAGAGTCCTAGTTTTAGATAAAGTAAATGAGTAAGTATATCTTAGTGTGTGTATTCCTCATTAGTACATGATGGCTATGTTGATATACTCACAATGACCTTTTTGGTTTTAGTAAATGGATGGATCTAACAGGCACCAAAGTGACAATGGGTTTGAAGGAATCTGTGGTGGTTCTCTGATTAAGAGACTGGATGAGATGGGGGATTCAATGAGGAATCTCATGGTTGTTATAAACCAACTATCAAGGAGTCATGATCAACCACTTCAACATTGGTGAGTTCTCTAATGAATCATGTACGAAATGGCCAACTCGATGTGGAAATTCAGGTAATAATTATAAAGGTAACCATTAGGGTTTATATGATCCTTACTTTTGAGGTAATTATGGGTTATTATATGTTATGATGGAAAACGAAAGGCATGAGATAAACTTGAGGTTACAATATGTTATGATCATCTTTGAAGATTTTATCTCATTTTGGGGAATGTTTTAAGAATTATGTAGTTTTGGAAAAAGGATAACACGCAGACCGTGTGACAACCCGTCGCGTCGGACAAAGCTGCGGGAATCGAACCCACAACCAAAGTGCGACTGGTATTTATCGCCTACCACTGGACTACTTGAAGTCCATGGTTAGTATGACTGAATCTTTCTAGGTATATGATTTTATGAATTAAGAGTAAGTTGATTTTGGGTTATTTATGAAAATGATTAACCTATCATGGTGGATATGTGGTTAGGATAATTACTTTTCAATGCGAGGCTTTAGGAGCGACTGATGTTGTTTGGAGGTAAATGTTGCGATTTAACTTGGAAGACTATGTGAATAAATCCTTCAAATATTTGGGTTTCAATCTTAGTTTGGTTTACTATGAAGGATTTTATGGAAAAATTGTTTATCTAATGGTCTTCGTTGAACTTTGGGTTTTGTTGGACAAATTTTGGAGATTAAGCATAGATTTTATTTTTAAAGGGTTATATTTTTCAGGATTATCTGATATTGTAGTAACCTTTTTGGTTTTAGTTTTGGTTAATGTTTGAAGACATGGGAATTGTATAGTTCTTTTTTTTGGATTAGGTTCTCCTATAAGAAGTTGTTTATGGTACTCTTAATTTGAACAAGTCTTCCTAAATACTCGTCTTTTAGTGAAAATATGAGTTTGTGTAAGGAATCTAATAAAAGTTGAAAGTCAACATGATAAGTTATTATGTTTACTTATGAATAAATTTCTCAATAAAAAGTAACTTAAAACAAAAATGTTTTCTATTAAATATTCCTACTGGGGAACCCAACACCGTTTAACTCGTCACAAGTTTGTGATTTTCTCATGGTTAACTTTCTCCTAAACATGTTTTCTATCACTCTCCATCAGAACATGACCCTTTTCTTTTTCTTCCATGTCCATGTTTTCCTACACGGAATCCTATTTTGGGTTAACTCGGGTGACCTTTGTACTTATCTTTCTTTATTTTAATGTGATTTTTTTCCGACTCTTGTTCCGATGTGGGACTTTCAAGGATGTTTCCAAGCTCAATTTTAAAAATTGCGAGGACGGAATTCCAAAAAGGAGGAAGGATGTAACACCCTAGGTAAATAAAGAATATGATATTTTCATATTTATCCATATTTTTCAATAAAATATTGATATGACTTTAAAGGGGATGATATGCTCGATGGCGTACCCAACACGCAACAACGAGTTTCTTGGGAATCTTACGTTGCACTCTAATAATAAAATAATATTATTTTAAATGGTAGATAACATGTAGCCATTGTAATGGCGAGAATGGATAGAAATAACTAAAATATGATTATATATGTTTTTAAATGTTTTTACATTTATCCAATAAAGGATAGAGGCTTAAAATACGGAAAGAATTCAATTTTAGGCGTATATGCCCTAGTTTTCACTAAAGGTTCACTTATCGCCTTTTGATGGTGAACCGTCATTAAATATAGTTTTGTTCACTCTTAAACATTATTTTGGACCAAAAAAAACTCTTATTAGGAATCGGGACATCAAAATTTACTTTGTGTAAATTTTTGGTATCTTTCCGATAAAGTTCATTTTTTTAATGAATAGTGTAAAATGTTGTATTTTAATTCAAAACCTCTTTTTAATATAATTTATTTATATGATTAGATTATCTTTTGAATTGTTTTTAAAGTGAAATTAGAATATATTTTTACCATTAAATCCAATAGTGGTCATTGGAATTAATTTCACTTTGAAATCAGACTTAAACCAGTGTCAATCTTTTGATACTTATTGTTTCATAAAAACACGCTATTTGCTCTGACAACGGGAATTAATTATTAAATTAATTAATCTGACTTTTATTTTTTTAATTTTGTAAAATAGACTTCATTTTTTAATTCTGAATATCATATATAGCTTATGGTGAATTTTTGGGATTTTTCTAAAAATCATCAATTTTTGATGAATAGCGACACCACTAAGTGGTACTTATAAAAACTGATTTTTCCGTTTAAATGAAATTTTTCCATCATTGTGTTTTGAATTTCAAAAATCCGACATACATGGTTGTCAATAAGAAGTAAAATGTGGTTCAATGAGATAAAAATAATTTTTTGGTGAATAGTAACTTATTAAGTTTTTTATCGCGATTAGAGGTAATTAGTGTAGTTTAAGGTAAAAATAATGTTTCAAAAATATGAAATGAACGTGACACATGGACTAACCTCATTGGATGTGTAATGGACTACCAATAAAATCCATGGTTCAACTTGGGGACCCCATGGAGCCACTTTGGTTGGGAAATGACATAAATAAATTTTTATTTAATGTAAAAGTAAAAATGACACAAACATCATATGTTTTACGAAAAAAAATTTTACATGGGGTTATAAAGATCAGAGTTTTGATTATAAATAGTCATTGGAAATCTGAAAATATTTCCTACATCATAGTATATTCTTATAATTTTTAGACACTAAATAAATTAAATTATTTATGACATCATAATGATGCAGTGATGACATCATTATTTAACGATTAAAATAAAATGGAAAGATAATGTAAAATCTATGAACTACACATGTCCAAAACTTATTGGATGGGTGTATTTCGAACACATATCACCTTATCCACGAATTATATCAATATGGGTCCTTTTAAAACCGAAACACATTTTCAAATAAAGTAATATTTCTTACTTTCCAAAAGTGCCCCTCCCCTCCTCTTATAAAAGGCCCCAACCTCTACCTCATTTCACACACTCCTCAAGCCTTTGGCTCGGCCAAACCCTGCCCATTTACACTCTCCACATCCCTCTCCTCATCCTAGAGGATTCCCTTTGGGCATAATCCTTTCAAAGGAAGCCTTTAGGCTCAAATCAAAAGGAGTTACACTTTTAAAGGTAATTCATTCTCTCATGTTCTTTTGTTTTATATTGCTTCTCCAACACCCTAAACTCTTTTTATTTACATCCTTTGTAACAAAACCAGTATATTAAATATACTAGGATGTTGTTATAAGATTTATTCGTGCTAAACTCTCACACAACTACATCAAATGGTTAAAGAACATACGGTTTTCGTGGATGGTGAAATTCTGCCTCCCGAAACGATGATTGTTCAATACTCATTTAACACCTTCAAAGGGGGCCATTATGATGTCACTGTTTTTATATATGATATATAATATGTTTATTTTTTACTTATTCTTCTGTATTCTTCATTTGTGTCTTACCATTATGGCTTCTATTATGGGTATACGCGATATCTTCATTTAAGGAAGTGTGGACTACCACCCCCTCAAAGTGATTTGATTCGTTAAATACCATATGTGGGACGTATAAAGGTTGGAACTATGATATTATATATTATACTGTAATTATAATAAACCTTTATATCATTATTATTCCATTCTATAAAATAAGAAATAGAAATGAAAGTAGCGTTCATGCGTACGTACGACTTACCGTCTCCATGAACGGTGCATTTCATTTCTTACCTATAAATGATTATGTAATGTTATAAATGCATTAATGTACTGGATATATATGACATATATGATATCTACATCATGAATACAATTCTGTATATAATAAACATTTGGCCACATGAACAACATGTAATTGTAAGAAGTCCACTTTCGACTTAAGAACCAAATATCGGCAAAACAAATATTATTAACTTAAATGATTACATAATGTTTATGACATGGTAATAAGTGATATAAAAGTAATAATGAACATGAAAAAGGTTCTTAAGGAAGTTGAAATTAACTCAAGTTTATTATTCAGGAGATTAAATAACGATCGAGTCAAGTCGGACTCGAGGTAAGGGATCCTTCAACTCTCTTTCTTTTTAAGTACACTCTTTTATGTCATTCCTTTTAAAGCTCATCTTTCTTGTTATTGGGATGATATTTTATATTACACATAATGTAATTTTTATTTTCATGTGATGAGAGACCTTATTCTCTCTCATCAATCTATTTTGGATGTTTTGAGTGGCGCCGTTAGGCTGCCGAACTTTCGTAAGAGATCTAACCTCTCTCTTTCTTTTTAAGTATTCTCCTTTATTTTACTTCTTTTAAGCTTCACTTTGTAATTTTGGGGGATGTTATTTTATATTCCTATTTTTGTACATTTTATTGTAATGTTATGGGATACCCTATTTGATCTCATCAATCCATATTCGGAAGTTTTATGTGGCGCCGTTAGGCTGCCGTGTTTTCGTAAGGGATTTTTCATCTCACTTTTATTCCCGTGAGATTTATGCCACATTTGCCACAAATTCCATTGAGTGGTGTATTTACTGCAAATTATTCTACTCTTTGTGTAATATACATTCATTTATGAGTATTTACATCAATGATCTATTGTCCTTCTTTCATGGGGTGTATGTTTTGAAAGATACCCAAGTCGGTAAGGGAACCTTTCACCCTCCTCTTTTTTAAAAGACTTCTTTTGTTGGGTCTTTTAATTTACATATTTTTATGTTGGGATATGTTCTCATATATCCTTATTGATGTAAATTTTATATCAAAGTGATGAGATATACTTTTTATCTGTCATCAACTCATTTTGATGTGATGCCGTTAGGCTGTCAAGGGAACTTTTTAACCCAATTTCGATTTCTTTGGGTTCAACATGTAGTCATTGAATATGTCATCCATTAAATATGTGTGAATGACCTTTTATTGTTTTACACTTAATATCCACTTATATCAGGTGTATTTATATTTTTCACGCATATTTTTGAGATTGATTTGTCCTTAATTTAAGGATACCTTCTTTATGAGGGATTTCATCACATTTGACATTTCAATTGAGGGTTCATTGTTGTTATGCACCAATTCAGTCTTATATGGTTTATATATTGTCCTTTGGAGTATTATATCATGAATCCATTTATTCTCATGATATTATAAAGTTCTGACTAAATGTTATTCCTCAATTATTGTATTCAAGTGTCTCTAATTTTGGTAAAACCCCTTTAAACAAAATATCGCTTTAAATGTTATAATGATTTGTTCTTATTAATATCCATGTTTTCAAAATGGTTTTAAGGATTTATTTATATTGATATTAATGGTTTAAAATGATAAAAATTTCAAGGTGGTATGGGACACTTTGATTCAAAAATCTCCTTATTAAATGTTTTAAATGGTTTTGGAAATGGTTTCTTTTTTGAATGGATTCATTATTTCAATATACTAAAATGTTATATTTTGATTGACATGTGGAAATGTTATGTTTCCTTTATACATGTTTTATGTGATACATTTATGGTTCTTGTGCATTGTTATGAAAACGGGTGGTTCCGTGATAAACTAAGGGCGGGTGAGCCTGATATATCTCTCCAATGCGTTGGGTAATGCGAATGAGTGAAACGTTAAGGTTTCTCCGAAGAGATTTAGGGAATATACTGTGATGGGTATTCCAAACGTAACCAAGAGGGTTACTCCCTACGTAAGAATTTTATGAATGCCTCGAGTTACCTTTATGTCTTATGATTTCTATGAGTTATTCATTGTTTGATAAGGTATGTTAAAGTACCTTTGTTTTATGGGTAATGTATGATTTCATTATTATGTATATATGAACTCATGTTTCCTTTCCATATTTTTATAACCCTTACTAAGCTTTTTATGCTCATCCCATGTTTTTGAAATGTTTTTCACAGGTCAAGGGAAAGGTACATGATGTGGTGATAGTGTCAAGGAGGTGTCAAGAAAGAATCCATGTTTTATTTTCAATATGTTTCCGTTTATGGGAACAATGAATATTGTCTTTTATGTAACCACTTTGTTTAAATGTGGAATGTAATGAATGTTTCATGATCTAATTATCAAAAACTATAAACCTGAAAAGATCCTCAATGTGTAATCTTGTAATAACTCAAGATTAAGTAAGGTTTAAGGGTGGGGCCTTATATATATGCTCTTTCTATAGGCGGAAAAGACTCGATGGGTAGTATATCTACTCACCGTGTTGAGCCTCCATTGTGTTTAGAAGCATAGGATGCATTTCTAGAATGCCCGGGAATTCGGAAAAGTAATTCTGTAATTAATGATTTATTAAATGGTGAAAATCCACGGGGATGGAGATACTGAAATTTAAAGGTGATGTGAATCCTAAAAAGGAGCAGTTGTTTTTGAATGTGATGCCAATTCAGTTTAATGTGGAATTGTTCATTCTTAATTAATGTTTAAAGAATTAATTAATGTACAGTAGAACTGATAAAATGAGAACGGAGTAATCTAATAAATCTCTTCAAATGTTTGTGTGCTTATAGGATACCTAGTCTTAGAAGTAGCAGCCTAGAGTATGAGAGATTTTAGCTTTAGTTGTATCTAAGACTAGGTAATGCCCATAGTGTGGATGTGAGTTACTTATATATTCTGTACTTTTTGTATTTATATACGCTACTCCACCCTATCGGTAATGGCAACTGACACCCCGGGGATTCTGAGCCCTGGGGGGGGGGGTGTTTTCCCCAACATTTTGATTGGAGGTTGAATGGCTGACTACTCCCTTTGGCTCCACTCTCTTCACTTGGTAGATACTTGTGCCATGAGGCACAGTGGTTAGTTACCCCATATATGTGTGTAGAGGGCAGTAATGGCTTGTGGTTATTCACACACATATATTCTGGATATAGTATCCTACGGACCGCTATAGGTGTAATGTGTATAGGCTATGATGTGCTGAGGATCCTTACTCGGAGTATGGGCTATAATGGCTTGAGGTATTATACCCGATGTATGATACACATTATGCGAGATGTGGTGGATCCCGAAAACTACCTGGTTACCATTGGTTGTGAGGACGGCGTGGTGCTTCGCCTAGGTGTCTACGGGAAAGCCTATGTGGTGCACAAGGTGTAGATTGTGGAGCTTAGCCCGGGTGTCTGCGGGAAAGCCATTGGAGAGTGATGCACATGACATATGTCATTGGGGAAAAGCGGCAAACCAGTGGGGAAGTAGTAGCGGGGTACCCTTGATATTCTTTACTATATGCTATATTCTTGTATTCATTACTTGAGGAGAGTAGCCATGGTGAGGTTGGGTACATTGTATACCTATTTAGGTGACAAGTTAGTTTCACTTGTTGTTCACTAGGCTTTAGCATGCTTTCTTTACTTTTGCACAAGAAGCTTGGGGAGGATCCTACTGAGTATACTGTTATACTCACCCTATGTACATATTAACTGTTTTTCAGGTCACATGGAGTAGGTTGGAGATCAAGCTGGTTACTACTAGCTTGCGGTTGGAGGAGGAGCTGTTTGGGCTTGTGGTCGCTGTCGTTTTACTTTCTTTTGGGTACTTTTAGTTTCCCCTTTCAGTTGTAGTACTTTTTCATGACATTTCATATATGTACTTGGGTTTCTTTTATATTTCAGTTCTGAGTTGGAGTTGATTGGAGTCTATTCTATCTCTCTCTTCCGCATGTGTTCTCTTAGAGGGTAATGCCTCCCATTTGTATGTTATTATACCCTCAGTGCTAGTCGCCAACCCGGGGCCTACTGGAGGCGGGACTCGGGGGTCATTATCTCCCTTTTCACATTGCCGGCCCAGGAGGGGTACACTTTGTGGGGAGGGGGTCGTGACAAAGTATGTGGGAAATTATATCATTCCCTTATGAACATCTTTTTTTATGTATTGATGTTCCTAATACATTGCACCTATATTATTATGGCATGGATCATAATGTTATTTACTAAATACTATTTTAATACGATGTAATAAATATATATGAAATATATACATCACAATAGATTTTATTAGAGAAATGATTATTTACATTTGGAAAAAGAGGATAAGAAAACATTAGTCTAAAAAAATTGATAAGTATTCAAATATGATTACATTGTAATGTTTTAGTAATTAATATATTATTTTGTTTTCCAAGAAATATTTCCATTTCTTCATATAACATGTTGATGTTGTTTTGGAAATGATGCATCTAGTGGTAATAACTCTAAGAAGAGTTGTTCGAACATATCTCTCCAATATTTATGGTATGCGGTGAGTGTCTCTTTACTGTGCACATGGTTTTAAACTCGTCATGTTGATTACTTAGTAAATTTTAGTTTTATTTAAATCACACTATTATTGATTACAATAGATGCAAGCCATTTAGGTAATTAGATAATCCTTATTTATAAGAGGATAGAAATTTGGTGTCCTAATTTTGAAATCATATAAATAAATTTTCATGATTGTTCTCTATCCAAAATTATTCATGATGGTAATGCAAACTATTTTTGTATTAGTATGGGATTGAATATAGAATAATGAATATTATATGGGATATGTGATCTCAAATAATGATTTATATTATTTTATCTTACACATACGAATTTCATTAAATCCAAAAATTATATACAAATATTATTTCATATCCTTAATTATTAGATATTGAGATGGGAGTGTAAAATACTAGTGATATGATTATAATAATTAAAGTATATGTTTATTCTCTAAAAAATGTTTTTTTTTGAATTTTATTTTGGAAATCATTTTATTATTTCTCTAGTTGAATTTTATGTTATTTTCTGAAGGTATTGTTTTTATTTATATAAATACCAAATTTATCTATAATTAAGTGATGTCACGTTAGATATTCAAAACAAAACTATCACTATATCTTTGTGAAAAAAATAAATATAAACTTTATTTTTAAATTTCATCATTTATATGGGGCTTGGATCCCAATGTTAAGTAGAGTTTATCTCTGATGTTTCGGGGATAAATAAAAATGATATTCTTTTTTTATTATTAGTTTTTGGTGTATTTAATTAAAATATACAATTTATTTCTCCTAATCATAATACTGAGTTTTGAATAGGCATCATATTTTTTCCAACACAAAATTAAATGTCTCTATAAATAATAACACTTATTTAGTTACTATAATGGAATAATAAGCACAAGGAGAACCCTGAAAATGGATTTATTCAGCCATTTTCCTCACCTTGGGGGCCACATGTACATTTAATAATGAATAAATATGCATCAAAGAATTTATATATTGATTATCAAGAACATAACATGATCAGAATAATCAAAATATATTTTCCACCATAGTGGTGATTTATTTTATCACATATGAAGAGTTATATATTTTTATAAGTTCGATATGTTCTATGGATACTATTAGTTGAGATTAAATTGTGAAGATGTACCCATGAAAGTATTCTGTATGATGTATGAACATAATGAATTTATATTCATGAAATTTGGTATTATAAATGATCTGGTATCTTCATATATTTTACAAATTCAATATTTAGATATTATATTGATAATTGTTTGTAGTCATTATATTATTCATTCTTATAAATTCCCTGATAATTTAAAAGTATTTGGATTACATGAGGATTTTACTGATGGAATTATGGAATGGGAATCTATATGAAAAATATACCACACATGAATTTTAATTTAGAAAATTTTATTCCTATATTCGATAATAACAATTCCAGATATATTATTAGATACATCAATCAGAACTGTTATTTGTATATAGCCAAGAAGTAACATAGTAACCAGGATCTATAGTCTTATTATATTAGATTGAAATTATAGAAACATGTAGATAATTCCTCAAAACGATCCAATCGGTACAAAATGTTGACTTAGAAAGAAGAAATATTCCTTTGGATGGATGAATGAATTCATAATTTCAAAGAATGAATAGAAGTTCAATCTTCACACTTGTTCATATAATACCTTATATTGGAGATGAATTTTTTATCTATAGTTATGCATCAATGTAGTTCCATTTATGCATCCTCATTTAAAATCCTATGGTTATATCATATTCCAAAATAAATTACAGTATGTTGAGAATAATTATCCAATATAGGATTAACAGTTAGATTGCATATTTTTTTCTTCACTAATAAAGTGATGTCAAATTAATGGAGAAATGTGTGATTTATATAATAAAATTAAATGATTAATGTATATTTTCACTCAAAAATATTAGAATCTTATCTACAGAATATCGTTAATGTTTAATAAATATTATTATTTATAAATACATTTCAACCCATGGATAGAAAAAAAAATTGGAAAATTATATTAGTCAAATGATCATGGAAGCTTATCTGTGATGGAGAACATAATGACAAAAAGTTTCATTCTTTTTTTTAATATGGATAAAAAAGTAACATATGATGTTGATAAATATAATCAGTCTTAAATGTTTGTTCATGAATAATTCCATCAGAATATTAATGTGTCCTATAATGAAGTCATATAATATCAAAATAATTTGGGAAATATTCCTAAGATAAACCATGATTAAAATGAAATGATAAGGTTCATTAACTAAGTACATAACTATAAATAACTGATTGTAGGAAGGATTTATTTTCGAAGATCTATGTTTACCATTCTCTATTCATCCTATATGTATGATTTATTATAGAGATCTAAAATATAATTTATTATAGGATAGCATGAAAAGTGATTTCAATGTATGTATTTTGATTCCTGGTATGTCATTAAAGGTAGATAGATGATATTATATGGTAGTGTAACAATAACTACCCCTGACAAAATTAAAATGTGAAAATGTTACCATTGAATTTATCTTGATTAAACAAAAACATTTAAATTCAATAATGTTTTTTGGTTATAGGTGATCACATTACAATGTGAAAACCCCTTATTGACATCATATATGATTAATACTTTTACTTTATATATTATTTATAAATTAACATAGTTGTAGGAATGCATAGTGTACTATATTCTATAGTATCTTATCAGGATATGTTGATTAACTAACTGTTATGAAGAAGTCACTAGTTGTGTTTGTATATCAAGTTGAGTTTTAGAGAACAATACAAACCTAAAAAAGAATATTGTCTTATATGACCATTAAAATACTAGTATAAATGTTGAGATGTTTCTTAATTTATTTAAAATTTTTTCGGGATCAACACCTTCAATTGGTTGAATTTTCGTAGAAAAATATCCTTCACTCAAATATTCACATAGATCCTTATAAATACTTATTTGGAAACAAATGTATAACTCCAATGTTTTGGGATGATGTTTAAAAAATAAATATATTTATACCACATAGATAAAATGAAATTAAAAAATAATGCAAATCTATTCAGTAGAACATCATAGCCACCTAAAGTCGATATAATTTTTTATTTACAGTTAACATGTAGATTTGGAGTTTAGGGTTGGTGGAAATATATTCTCTAGAATTTCATCATGGATGATGGTTTGGTTAATTGGAAATAAGGGAATACAATCCCTTAATATATTGGACCCTTGAAAATGGTTGATTGTATTGGGATGGATTCTTAGAGTTTGGAACATCCACTCAGTCTTCATAAGGTTCATGATGTGTTCCATGCATCACCCTTGAAATATTACCTACCTAATCCTCCACATGAACTATCCTTATTGTTCAAACCACTAGATAATAATCAATATTATGAAGACCAACTAATAGATATTTTGGATCATATAGTGAAAGTTCAACAAATCATGAGCACTCACCTCGGAAATTTTTTTTGTGTTGAAACCATAAATAAGAGGAAGATACCTAGGAATGTGAGGATGTAATGAAATAGATATATCCTTAATTTTTTGTATCAGTGTGATAGAATTTATAGGGATAATTTAATTATATGGGAGGTTGATAGTAAAAATTCCATATTTTATGATATTTTAATCTATAAATAAACATTATTTCCTTGGTATTTTTCTTTTTTTAACGCCATATTTAAACATCCTACATTATTATATTGAAAAAATACTATTTAACATGCCAAATATAACATGTTTTTCATCCCAAAATTCTAATGTAAGAACAATATATATAATACCATGTATTACATGCAACACCAATTATAGAAAAGAAATATAACATCGTAATACATTATGATATATTTAATATTTTCAATAAATCTGTTATATATATTGTAATTCCTGAAATACCAATTTATCTTTTATTACTCATAAGAATGTAATTGTTTGATAGATTGCATTACACACAAGCACGAGTTTTATCAAACAATAATATATAATAAATTTTTTTTTAATACTGTTAGATATAAATTTTCCATTAAGTATATGGTGATGAGTATAATTTAATTAATAAAAATAATATATGGTTGAACTCAATGGTTTCCAATAAAATAAATTTAAAATTAAAAAATTGAATATAAATGATTAGTTTTGAAATTAAAATATTTTTATGAATGCCGCATATATTTATCATAATAACTAAAATAGTAAATAGAAGTGAAATATATTAATAATATATATGTTTTAAATTCAATAATTTATATTTTAAATTCATCAAATATATTTTATTGTCATAAGATAAGAATAAATTCAATTTTATGCATAAAATGTTTTATTTTTTTAAAAAGAAATTTTTGTCATCTATTAATGTAAAAACAATTTAAATTTTTTTGAAAAATTTATAAATTTTATATTCCAAAATAAAATTTACTTTTTAATTAGTATCCTAAAAATTAACTTAGCATTATAATTATGGTAATTTTTTAAAAAATTTATTTTAAATGAACAATGAAAAATAATGATTTTTAATTGAAAAATACTTCTTATCTAATTAATTTTATAGGAAAATTATATTTTAATTTGTTTTTAATGTAATATTTATTCCATTTCAAATATTTTAATACAAATTTTTTATTTGAACAAATTTACCATTAAAATTGGTTATAAAAACATTTCAATCTTCTGAACATTATTACTTTAAAAACATTCTTTCTCATCTAATCTATCGGATTATTTATAAACTATTTTCTGCCACCACTATCACTAGAATTTAAAATATTTAATTAATATTTATAATTAACATAATTTATAATTTCTATTTTTGCTAACTTTGTTTTTTACCAAAAATATTAATGAATGCAATGAAAATTAATTATATTGATTAAGGTAAATTATGCATAACAAAGGAATAAACCATAATCATTTGTGCTAAAATGGCCTAGAAACTATTGAAAAACATATTTTATAGATATATTTCAAAAATATATTCCCTTTTATATAAATGGTTTCATTATTAGATGAAAATGACATAAGGGGGACCTCTCAATAGTGTTTACATTTTTATATAAAAAATAACATCACTCCTCCTCCACTATAAAAAGAAAATTACCCCTCCAACATATTCCCTCCTCTAAAAAAATTCTCAAAAAAAGTGAAAAAAATCTCCCCAATATCCTAGCCATCATCTTTGATGATTCACTTTTTTTTAATGAATTCCCATGATAATTTTTTTCATAAACCAAAAAGAGTTACCTGAAAAAGAGGTAGAGTTCTTCAACGCTCACTTTTGTTTCATTTTATTATCCACCCCAAAAAATATTCATATATCATTAATATATAATAAATTTTCTATATTAAAAATATTTTAATTTTTTTATGTCATTATTATGACCTAAATTCAAATACAAACCCGTCAAATTGGTTGTGCAATCATCATTCATTTGTACAGTGGACTACTACCTCTAAAACTGATTTCATTCGTTCTTCCATTATCACCATTAAATATTTATAATATTGATGTATTTATAGTTTATATATGATATTTTTTGATAATTTTTATTCCTTTATACTTGTAAAAATTTTATATAGAACATACCTTCATGATAACCAATTTGTGGTAATATGATAACTTCGTTTGTGGAGGTGTGGACTATTACCTCATCAAAGTGATGTAATTTTTTCACTCAATACATGTATGATTTATGGATGGTATTAATAAAGATATGTTAAAAATATGATATATATATATATATATATGATACAGAATAATTATATAACCTATATATCAATTAATTTTTAAATATAATAATGAAATAGATGTAGTGTTTATCAATATGTATGACCAACCATCTCTATGAATTGTGCATTTTATTTTCTATCTTCAAATTTTATGGATTAATAAAAATAAATATAAACTGAATATATATGTATAATAATTAAATAATGGTTTACATTTTGGATACATTTATTTAATGATATAATTAATAGGAACAAAAATAATAAGTCAAGCTATACTAAAAAATAATGCATCTAACACACAAAACGATGAAAATAATGAAGGATTATAAATGGAAGGGTATTAATATGTCATAAAATGATTATTTATGATAATGTAAACATTAATATGGCTTTACAATAAGTTATTAAATTGATTTAAACAAAAATAAATGAAGATTAAGACAGTGAAACTACATTTAATCATAAGGTAAGGTATTTTAATCTCACATTATACATTTGTGAGATAAATTTCATATTGATAACATACATCATGTTTAGGGTGTATCTACTCCCCCTTTTTAATTTATGATATCATGAATTATTTTAAATTCATTTCATTTAATATTTTTAATTCAAAATTATTACTTTGTTTTCTTAGATTCATATGTTACCACAATTTTAATGGATTTCATTACAATTTTTATTCTATTGAGATTTATGTGTTATTACAAACAAAGTCATATTAATGTGGCTTTATTCAAAAAATTTGTAATTAAATATCATTATTCAATCAAACATCATGATATTTTATACTTCCATTTTATTTATCTCATCTATGTTCTTTGAATTGAAAATTAGAACACGGAAAAACTTGTCTGTTCAATATCACATTCTTTGGTGATTTTTAACATTATCTTGAATTAATCACTTCCTTAAGATAATTTTAATTTTAAATTACATTTATCAAAAATATACATATTATCAGGAAATGAATATTATTCTTCCCTAAATCATATATTATTTTGTACATAAGTTGTTAAATGTGATAGTTATTTGATTAATTAGGGAAATATTGTTAAATCCATATCTTCTACTCAATATTGTTATTAAATGATACACATTGATGTTAATTATTTAAATGGATTATAAAATATATAATAATGAATTGGAAATGTCATTTTATTGACTGGTTAATAAAATCCCCTCTCTGCGTGGATTGTCACATGACATGAAATTTCGTCTCAAAATCAAATGGGATTTTAACAGGTATGTTTTAAAATGTTTTTAGATTTATCTTGAGGATAAATGATTCACATTTCTCGGAAACATGCTTTCTAATAAATAATAATTTATTATACTAATAATTTATTAATTATTATTACCATGAGGTGTTTTTATTTACATTATCTACGGATGTATTTACCATCTCATTTTATAGATTATATTTCATATGTGTTCAGTTAATTACCGTTTTCATATTTATTATGCATTATCTAGAAATTTAAACAACATGTGTATTATGCTATTTATCATTCCATATCGATTATTAATTATTATTTCATGATATATTTAGCTACATTTAACCCTTACTAAGCGTTTGATCACACACATGTTTTTTTCTATTCCACAGGGTATGAAGAAGCATTCATTGAATAATCATTCATGTATGTTATTAATTTTATTTAATTATGTATCATGTTTGATTTTCTATTTACGAACGTAATATTTTAATTGTTTCTTTAATTTGGTTTTCCCTAACCACAAAAATATTATGTCTTTCGGGATTTCATTCATTTTAATAATTAAAATTTAATAAATATTGATCTACTACAAGCTTCTGAGGGAGGGGTGTTATAGTTGGTATGATTTGATATTTTCCAAAATCATTGGAAAATAGATTCATTAAAACACGCCTTATTGAAAAAAAATTGAGGTAAACATTTAGGATGCATAAGTAAGAAAATACTGAAGTTTTAGTATAGTTGATATTATGTGTGAATTCCTTGGAATACATCCATATCTCGACATAACATATAGATGTGGGTCTAGAACTGATGTTCTTTGGGGTAACAATTCTGAAAAAGTTTGTCAGGCATGACTCAAGTGTAACCTGATACAGGACAATGACCCTTATTATAAACTTATTTTGACACTCCTAGATGATACCCAAAGGATAATTAAAATATTCGGTACAAATAATTATAAATATTTGAAGATGAATAACAGACATAATAATCCATGATTATGATTATGATGTTATATACACATTGTTTTTTCAATTATGTTATGTAATTCAACAGTTTTGGTATTATACATTATCTTTCATAATGAAATGATGTAATACATTATATTCCATTTTATAGAATTTTATTATGGAATGATTAATAATATCAATACTAAATGAATATGTCAATATTTTCCTATGAATAATCCAATAAAAATGGTATAATAATGGAGTAAATCATGGAAATATTAGGGAGTATTATATTGGGTATGATAAATAACCTTTCCAATATAGATAAACCTAACCCACTATGATAATATCACATGATGGATATATTTATATGAGAGAATCAATATTCATTTTGTGGGTCTAATGATCAAATGGTAGTTTATAAATTGATTAAGTCATTGTAGAAGATATTTATGGAATTGATATTTGGTGAAAGGGAAATGGTTACCATTGAAATGTATTATCTTAATGGAGACATTGATAAATTGTGTTCATTTATCTAAAATAAAAGGTAGTACGAATAAATTGAACTCATTGAATAGAAATATTTTAAGGAATTTATCATTTATAAGTACTTCCCTTCTTAGAAATAAAAATATGAGATGAAGAAATTGTTCCTTAGATTAAAGAAGAAGAAAGAAAAAGTTGTAACAGCTTATGTAAATAAATTTACTTGGATAGAAAATAATTCAAATAATTATATATACAAAACTTATTGAATATTTAATACTTATTTAAAGGTATTAAAAAAATATATTAAGGGTGAAAGTTTCTTAAAAATTTTCATAATATGAAGAAATAGGTTTATGTACCACCATAACATGGAATTAATTCTCATTATATTAATAAATCAATCGAATCTAATATAAGAAGATTTATTCTTAACACTATGAAAATTCATATATGTCCAATAATAATAAGGGTATGATTAAATTAACACCCTGTGAGAATCGTGGGATAATACAACATGGATAATTCTTGAAGGGATTCAGAGTTTGTTATATGTGTGGATAAAATGGTCAAAATGTTAAATAATTAAATGGGAGAATGTTTAAAAGTGTTATTTATTTTTTCTTCTATAGTGATAGGGGGAAATATACAAATGAATAACCAATAATGAAGGGAATATACATCTAGAAAAACGATTATATGAAAGTCAAGATTATGTTATTGATAAAACCAAATTGAAATGATTAATGTATTTCTGTATTTAGATATAAGAAATATGATGTAAATGATTTTATTAATGATGTTCTCATAATATGAATTATGAAATAAATAAGGAATATAATTTAGTATAATTTTATTAAGTATTTGAGATTATATATTAAATTATACCAAGAAAAGTGACTCATTATCAAGTAATTTTTTTCGAAAACACATGTTTGAGGAACAAATTCTACTCAATATGGTTCAGATATTGGGATAATGATTCCTGGATAATAAATGATTTTGATTAATAATGTAAACTGGATACTACCAAATACATTGGATCTAATTCTAGTGTTGTGTATCTTAATACAAGGAAGGTTTATAAGTTTAACCATTTATGAAATTATTTATATCGAATATTGAATGTTGTTTTAGTGATTGATGTATTACTTCACCCTATGATGCAACATTTTCTAGGAGATGAATTAGAAATATTTGAAGGCACAACAAAATTATAGTATTTTTTTTATGAAATAGAAACATATTAGGTAAATTTATTTCATTACATTATAATAGAGTAAACAAATTCCTCAACACTAGGAAGAGGGTCATAAATTGTATTTACCTATCATCATCATTTTTTATGATATTAATTAATTTTTTCACACATATCATTTATAAATATGTGGTCAAAAAGTTTCACATGAAATTTTTCTTATCACTATCTATTATAACTTTGTACTTATATTTTTATTCTATATAAATGATTTCACTAATGGTTCTTATTTGAAATCCTAGTTTTATGGATAACTTCATATTTAATTTTTCCTATTATTATGAATATATGTTAGAAACACTATTTACTATCTGGGTTTTTCAACATTTTTATTTTAAAATAAAAAAACATTAATTATGTTGACATTTCAAGGATGAAATATAATTATAATTTGTTGAATATAACACCTTGAAATTATAAATTAAGAACTTTGTATTTAATAGTTTTTATTACACACAAAAACAAGTGTAAAAGGTAATATGATGACCCTGATAATTTATTATATATGTTATATTTTAAATAAGTCTATTATATACCAAGTAATTCACCAAACACTGAGTTATCTTATGTTACATCAAGGAACAACATTGTTTAATAGTTTGTGTTGCATGAAAGACCGAGTTCGACTAAACAACAATATATTATTAAAATATTATTCTTTACTATAATAAAATAAAACCTGGAAATTTAATTGTTGTTTATTATAATTATTTAATAACTAATAAAAATTCATGGTTGAAATCAATGATTACAAATTAATTTGAAATTGAAATATAATCTATTTAATACAAATGATGTTATTTTCTGACAATTTATTATGTTAAAAATAATAATTTTTAGGGTAAAACAAGATTTATTTTTATATATTAGATAAAATATTTTACTTATTAATAAATTAGATTTTAATGGTATAAGATAATTATAAATCTTTTTTTACACTACAAATTATTATTTGTCTAAAAAGGATAATTTGACACCTTTTAATTACGCAATAGTTTGAAAATATAATATAGACACTTTTATAAATTTAATTTGTCAAAAAAAAAATTTATTTAAAAAAACATATCATAACAATTACCTTAGGGTTAGTTTTTTTATTTTTCTGAGATATTTTATTTTTGATGAATTGTAAAAAATAATGATTTTTAGTTATTAACTACTTTTTAATATAATTTATTTATAAAATTATATTATATTTTTATATTTTTATAAATTATAATCACTCAAACTATACATTTATTAATCAATTTTAGGTAATTGGAAAACAATTCACCTTTAAATTGAATATAAAAACATTTCAACCATTTGAACATTTTTTACTTTAATAACATGCTTTCCTATCCTATTTGTGGTATTAATTTGAAATTTATTTAAGCCACATATGTGATTTAAGATATAAAAAATGGATTATATATCTAGAATCATCATATATTTTAATTTTTAGAATAAAAAATTATGTTTGTACCAGAAATATTAGTGAATGTAATTAAAAGTATTTATAGAAATTACTGTAAAATTAACCCTAACAAGGGAAAACATGTTAATTATAAGGTTAAATGATATAAAAACATATCTGAAATTAAAATTCTATAAATAAATATAAAATATAATTTTCTTGATTTAAATTATTTCACTATTGGATGAAAATTATGGAAGGGAGACATCTAAATATTGTTTACATTTTTATATTTACCAAAATACCACTATTGCTCCACAATAAAATGGACCTCACCCCTCACACATATTAACACAATTGAAGCAATTTTTGTCATAAAAACCTTCCCAGAGAGATTCTAAATTTTTTTCTACTAATACTTGAAGAAAAAAAGATTGGATTAAATCCAACCAATGAAAAATTGGTATAAACCAAAAGGAGTTACCTGAAAAAGAGATAATGTTAATTAATGATCACTTTTTTTTAATTTCATTATCAATTCCATGAATAATTTTTAAATAATTTCTATATAATTACGTCATTATAATCAATATAATAGTAATTATTTATATCTTTTGTAGGACCTACACACTTATATCCCTCAAATGTGATAAAAAATCATCATTCATATGTATGGAAAACTAATTCTTCATGAACTGATGTTGTGTGTTTTTTCCATTACCACATTTCATGATTGGGAATAATTATGTATTTAAAGTTTATATATGATATATATGATATTTATGTTGTATTAATGCTTATTTAATTTTTATATCACACATAACTTTATGATTTATTTTTTAGTCGAATTAGTTAACTTTGTTTGTGGTCGTATGGACTATCGCCTCGTCAAAGCGAAGTAATTCATTCAGTGTATACCTAGAAGCTATTAAATTTAATTTTAATAAACATATGTAACATATATGTAATTAATATGATAAATTAATGGTAATATATATATATATATATATATCACTTACCTTTTAAATAAGACCAACACATTGAAGTAGATTTCATGTGTACGTACAACCTACATTCTCTATGAACGAGGCATTTCATTTTCAACCTCCAAATTTAATGTATTAATATAGATTCATATATAATGAATATATATAATATTCAAATCATGTTTTAAATTATTGAGATTATTAAATCATGTTATAATTAAAAAACGTGTAATAAATTGTCATAAATGGGTAAAAGATTATATAATAAAATTTAATATGGTTCCATAATATTTTATCAACATGTAAAACCACTATAATGTAGGCTAAATACCGTGAATCTAAAAGGATGCATAAGGTAATGGATTTTGAACTGACTATCTACATCTGTGAGGTAAATGTCATATTCAGCACCTACTTATTTGTGTGGGGTATGTAATTACCCTTTTATATATTATATAATAATTATTTTTGTTAATATTTTTCGAAATTTTTATTTTATAAATATTACTTTTTGGCCTTCCGATTCAAATGTCACCAGAATAGTATGGGGTTTAATCCCAATTTAAATTCCATTGAGGCTTATTTATCATTATAAACCAATTATATTTTGTGTGGTGTAAATTTTATCCCATGTAATTTTAATTTCATGATTAATTCTTATTTCAGGGTATTTTATGTTTTTATTTGATCAATCTCTTCTAAGTGGTTTTGACTTGAATATTACCAAATGGTAAAATTTATCATTGCAATATCACTTTACTTTGGGTTTCTTAACTATATCTCAAAAGAATTGATTCCTTATAAAAAAATTTATTATACATTAAATTTTTCCTAAATATATATATTAGAAGTAAATTGATATTATTTTTTCCTAAATTAGATATCATTTTTGACATAGAGTGTTCACTATTACAATTCATTCATTAATTGGGGAAATATTGATAAATCATAATCGTATAATCAATATAGATATTTGATGGTATGTAATGTTGTTTATTATTAAATTAATTATTTGATGTATGAGTAATTATTTATACATTCACTATATGGGATTGGTATAGGTTAATTTTGTCCCTAAAATTCTTTGATTGTCTCATGAGACAAAATAAGCTCGCCAAATCATATGGGTTTTTACCTAGTATTTTTTATACTATCTTGATAATAGATCATGGTGGTAAAGGTATCATTTTCATGGGAAAGATGAAATATAACCATTAAGAATTTAAATTATTTATAATTATTTTTTTATTTTTACCCATGATATTTTTTCTTTGACATTATCTATGGATTCATTTCTATTATTATTATAGTTATTAAATATCATTTGTGTTCAGTTATTTAGATTTCCATATTGATTATATCTATATAGTTAATTAAATGGATTGTATTTTCTTTTATTTACCTATCCATATTGATTATTATTTATTAATTCATGATATATTATTTTATACATTACTTTTACTGAGAATTTGTACTCACCATTATTTTGTTTCCTTTCCCATTTTTACGAAAAATAAATCAATTATGAGCATTAAAGCATGTTTTTTATTTCATTTTATTATGTATAATGATCTATTTTATAATAACCAATGTTATAGTTGTGTCATGTATGTAATATATTTTTCCAAAACATCTAAACTGATTTGTCATTTGTGGTTTGAATCATTGTAATTATTGCAACATAATAAAGTAAGTCATCAACATCAGGTAGTTAGGGTTGAGGAATTACAACCTAGAAATTTAATTTGTTGGTATTAATCAGATAAAACACATTGTAATATATATTTATATATATAATATATTTTTAAACATAAATAATTTATGAATTAATATACACAAATAATTTAGAAAATTCATTTTCTTCTTAAAAGATATTTTCCAATCTAAAAATGAATTTTTCCATTTTGAAAGAGAATATTCCAAATAATTTAGCTTTTATAAATTTTATCTATTATAAATGATATAATTTTTTAAATAAACATACCAAAATTAGGTTATATGAAATTTTTTTGACTTTTCGTATATGATTTATTTTCCAATGAATACTAAAAAATAATGATTTTATTTGAAATCTATAATTTTGATTCAATATTTTATAAAGTTACATTTCTTTAAAAAAAGTTGTTTAAATGTAGAAATAGTTCATTTACATTATTAATATTCCTAGTATGTTCAATGGAAAAAAATTATTATTGAAATTGGTATAAAATATTTTATACCATAAATGATTTTTTTATGAAAAACTATTTTTTGTTACATTTTAATTTTTTCTGTTTATTTTTTTCAGCCACATAAAGAAGAATAAATTTTAAAAATATATTCAAATTTTTTTTTCATGAGTTAAAAATATTGTATGCACTTCCCATTCATTTTTTATAAAAATTAATAGTAACCATAGTGAATTTTTATTAAATAAGAAAATATAAATTGGGTAAATTGGGGTTAAAAGTACAATGATAATGGTTAAAATTAATTAAATAAAATTCATTTATAAAATTATTTGTTGCAGTTAAACCATATACACATAATTATTGAATATATGGCCACATGATTCTATTTTTATTATGTTATGTCTATTCTATTAACATTATAAACAACAAATCCTGAATGTCACTTGCTAAAATTAAATATAACTAATTTTAGTTCAAAATAATAAAAAGAGGCTAAGTTTGCTAAAAAATATTTATTTTAAATATTACTTAATTTTTTATCATTTTTATTTATTTTAATTTGTGACTAAATGATTAACTTAAATACAAACAGAACATTGAAATAAAATTTATCCAATTTACTAAAAAATTAAATGAATGAATTTAAAAAAAAAAAAAAAAACATATTTTATTACTATATTCCAAGAATTTTGATGATAAATACAATATTTTAAGAATGATACAATTAATTGGATTCAAATTCTATTTCTATCATTATTATTTCAATGTCCTATTAAATGTATCGTTACAAAAAAGTAATTAATTATGTTTTAGAAAAAAAATATTGTATTAACGTAAATAAAATATCGAAATATCTTATTATTAGAAAAGTGAATGTAATAATATTTAAAATTCAAACCATATTTATTTTTGGGTTATATTCCTTTTAATGGTAATATTCATAATCATTAATGATTAGAAAACATTGATATATCATCAATTGTAAAAATAGTTGTCATTGGGTTAAAACTAAGATACAAGGTTAAAAAAACAAAACCAATACAGGTTAAAATTTTATTCAATTAAAGGATATAGAATCATAATCATTATATATTATAAACATATCCATTTTAAGACATTAAATCTATAAGAATAATTTATATTATTTTCATATGGTGTGTAATTTCAAGAGTTTTCTTATCCTCAGATATAAAAGGGAACCAATTCTCCAATCATCATCTGATAAATTGAGCCATACATAAAGACTAAACCCTAAAAAATAGTTTCATGAACTTATTTATAGAGTAATTATAGAATTTGGAATCCTTAATGGACTATTCAACGTTACTTTAAAAAATAATCCAAATGAGGCCTATTGAAGAAGTAGAAACTTTCTTACCTGGACTGATTCAATTTATTTCTCCTTATAGATCATCCAAATATATGTTTTTAATTATAAAATTATAAATTCAGTATCCTAAATGTACTTAAACATTATTATAATTATGGAACTACCAAAATCCACCCTCCAATATATGAGACCAGATGTGAATATATCACTTGTACGTACATGTGGACTTCCACCACTATATAGTGATACAATTAATCATCCATCTCCATTATTTATGTATGGTTATTAGGATGTGTGTAATGATTATATATAACATTTATTATATAATTATTTTTTTATAATACTATATATACTTAATAACTTTCTGAGATATTAGAAAATGTTAACACCGCTCATTCATAATGGTGGACAAGAACCACCAAGAAACGATGTGATTTTTTTCATTTACCATTTAAATGGATCAAAATGAAAATATATGTATTTATTATAATATATATATATATATATATATGATATTATAATTATTAAATAAATGTTACTTATTATTTATACTTATTTTGAAAAATCAGTTTAGATGTGAAGACATCATTCAAGGATGTGTACAACCTATCATCCCCAAAAATGAAGTAATTCATTTTTCTATCTATAAATTTTATAAAAATATATATATATTGAATAAATAAGAAATATATATAATTAATAACAATATTTATATAATTTAACCATGATCAAATAAAAGGTACTTTCACTACTCAAACGAAATATAAATGAAGAATAAAGAATTTCTCAAACAGAAAAGTTAGTTTAATAATAAATTATTAATAAATTGATGATATGATGTTATAATAAAATTTTATATGGTATTGTATGTATATTATTATGGTTATATAGTATATTAATATTTATTATCTACTCATTTTTATAGGTTGTTCAAATGAATAAAAATAAATATGATACTCGAGGTTTTAGATTTACGTTTCTATACGTTTTTAATCGGGTCTTATTTAGAAAAAATTATTAATAAAATAAAATAATAATTATATGATAATTCCATTCTATTTTCCTAATCAAAAATTTTCTTCAATAAAATATATGTTTTCTATTCATTTCCCTCACTTAAGATACTAATGACACTAGTAGAATGTCTTTGGGGGAAACCACTACATTTTAATATTTGATAAAAAATAATTTTCCACCTTGATCATGATTTCATTAAATTATATTCAATAATGACTTTTATAATTATATTATTGAGGTTTCATATCATTTTTTCCCATGAATACATTTTTAATCATTTTTTTAAAGTGAATATTCATTCAATTTTTTGGAACGAGTTACATTTCACATTTTATTGAAAATTCGAAAGGAATCTCTATTTATGAATGCATTGAATGAATATAATTAATCATCATCATCATAGCTCAATGTTTTATGGATTCATTTTAAATTATTAAAATTTATATTCAATGAAAAATTTTCCATTTATTTACTGGAATTTTTTGGATTTTAAAAACTAATCTTGATAAGAAAATATTATTTTCGAGAAATATTATTACAAGGTTATTTTAAGTAAATTTTCAGATAAGATAACATCATTAGATGATATTAAATATTTATAGAAGATATCATCTAATTATATAATCCATATTAATTTTGTGGATGTTTGATGATTCTGCCAATGAGATTTTTTATGAAACAAATTTATTTTATATGGGGTTTTAAATAATCAAATGATGAAATGTTTAATAAAAAAGTCACCTCATTAAGGGTTATGATATGATGATATAATTAACGTTTCAAAATCATTTGGAATATATTTATATGATTTTTATTATTTTAAATGGGTCTTAGAATAATATATCTCTCTAATTTGTTGATTAATATTTTTCATCACATGTGATAAATAAGGCAAGAATATTGATATCCTTAATCCACTATGGGAAATAGGTAGGGATCCTTAATCCACCATAGGAAATATTTATTTATTCCTCATCCACGATGATTTAATAGTCTAGTTAGAAAACACTAACATATTAAATATTTTCTGTACATTTTATGGTTATAAAATCATATGATAAGTTTTAATGCCTATGATCTGAACATATAGTTAATAATTTATTTATAATGATTTCTTATTATTATAATTTTTGTGTTTTAAAATGATTATATTTTATAAAATTATTCAAATATATGAACTATGAAATTTTTGATTTAATTTTTTTTAAAATCATCATGATAACATGCCCTTATACTTATCTGGCAGCATTATCTCTATGGGAAGAATTGTGAGATATATACTTATCATAGGAATCCCAAATATATATTCACACTGGAAGATCTAAATATGGACCATTGAATATTTGTAGATATCATCAAGTATTATGACTACCCAATTTACAACCATCATTATATGGAAAATAAGTTAGCCGATGCTCTTTATAGAACATATCCTACATCATTATCAATTATGAGAATTGAAAAGAATCGAATATTATTAGATTTTCATAGGAAAGAAATGGAAATAATTAAGGGAGGAAAATCATAAATCACTTCTCATATGATAACCCAGACATATCTCATGGATAAAATAATTGATACACAATGAAAAGATGTGGAAATTCCAAAAAATGGTGAAATCTATCAAAAATGAAAAATTCTATGAGTTCAAGATTGATGAGGAAGGAGTTCTATGATTTGGATCATGATTATGTATACCATCTGATCCTGAGATAAATAAGGATATTGTGAAGGACACACATATCTCGATATTCTCTATTATACTAGGGAGTATAAATATTTATTGAGATCTCTTAACGAACTTTTGGGGGGACAATATGAAGATAGAGATTGTTGAGTATACATCAAAGTGCCTGGAATGTATTAAAGTGAAGGCTAAAAGTAAAAAAGTCTATGGGGTTGATATGACCACTACCCATACCAACATATAAGTGGGAGAAAATCATCATGGACTTTTTCACTGGACTTCCCAGGACATCCAGAGGAAACAATTATATATGGGTCATTGTGGATCATCTTACAAAGACAACTCACTTTATCGCAATTAGATAGGATTTATCATACGATCATCTTGAATAGATATATATATCAAAGATGTGATAAGGATTCATGGAGTACAACAATATATTTTATTTTATATAGATCCAAGATTCCCCTCAATGTTTTGTAAATGCCTTCATCATGCTCTAAGCATCGAACTAAACTTTAGTACGGCAGATCATCCTCAAACTGATGGACAAGATGAGCAATATTTTTAGAAACTGGAACACTTCATTAGAGAGTGTTCTATGGAATTAAAATGAGGATGGGACCATCATATTCCATGTGTTGAATTCTATTGCAACAATAGTATCCACTCCAGCATCGGAATTTCACCATATGATGACCTTTATGGGAAAAAGTGCAAAAACATGCATGTTGGTATAAAGTTATTGAGAAAAAGCTTCTAGGACCTGAAATGGTTAAATAAATTGTATAGAAGCTAAATCCTTTTATCACCATATCAAAGAATACCAAATTTTGAAGAATATTTATAAAGACAATCATTTATGGGACATTGAATATAAATTTTGGGACATGTTATTTCTTCCACATATCTCCATGGTAAAAGTTCCTGAGGTTTGGTAAGAAAGTAAATCTATAACCCTAGTACATTGTCCCATTAATATTCATAATCTTTTTGGTATTTTGTTCTGTCAACTAACACTTCCACTTACCATATCTAATGTACATGATCTCTTCCATGTATCCCTCTTAATGATGTACATACTCAATCATTAAAATGTAATGGCTTTAGAAGTGGCATAGTTGGATAATGATCATTTATTCAAGGAGCATCCAGTGAAGATATTTTATTATTAAGATAATGTTTTATGAAACAAGACTACTCACCTAGTCAAATTAATATTGTGGAACCATATATACCAAGAGGAAACAATGTAACTAGAGGAATAATTGAAGGAAAAGTACCCACACCAAGTTACAGCTTGGAATTTAAAATGAAATTTCTAGGTCAAAATTTCATAAGGGGGAAGAATGTAACGAAACAATATTTGATAAATGAAAAAAAAACATATTTTAATTATGTAATATATTATAATAATAGAATATTACATATAAAACACAATAAAAAATTAAAAAAAATGAGTAAAATAAAAGGTATCTCTAGAATTTAAGAAACTTATACCTATTAAATAGTAACATAAACATTGGAATAGTAATATAATCCTTAAGAAGAGTAAATTTCTCAATAAAATAGTAACTTCACTAACTAAGGTCTAAATAAAATTATATCTATGTTATAAGTGATAATAGGATAAAAATATAACATTGTATAAGTATGTAATTATTTTAAAAAAATATTAATTTAGTGTTGGTATTTTTGTAAGTCATCTATATTTAATTAAAATATTACGAATAATTTAATAATTTAAAAGAAAATTTATTTTTATAAAATTTATTTATAAATAATTATTTTTAGGACTTCTGATTATGAGATAATATTACGAGACATCGATTTATTTTTCAAAGTGTTATAAAATAAGTTTTAGTTTTAAAATTTATATATTACAAGTAAATAATGATTTAAATTAAAAACTAAACTTCTTATACTAAAAATATTATTTTCAAAAAATTGAGTTTATTATTGAATTATAGGCATCGAAAAATGGTTGTGGTGAATTTTTTTTATTTTTCTAAAATACATAAATTTTTGGGGCATAGTAAAATATGATAATTTATGACAAAGGATAAATAAATGAATTTCTACATCATGCTTGAGTTATAGATGATGTAAATAGCCATTAGTTCAAAATAAGATGCCCTTTTTACTATTTTTGGTTACATGTATCAAAACAATTCATAGTCTTGGGAGAAAATATTAAATTAATGATTAAAATAATGGGAAACCTCTCCTCTCCTTCACTCTATATACCACCCCTTTTAACCTCTTCTATTCACTCCTCTAAAGCCTCTTTCCTTGTTTAATTTTTTCTAAAATGTCCTCCCAATCTCCACCCCAATACCATATAACATTGTTCTTATCAAAAGGCCTAAATATATCCCTTAAATATGTTCTCTATGAATATATATTCATGTGGTAAATTCCACATTTCAATTCTTTTATTTTGTTTCAAGTTTATTTATTTTTATTTCATTACGCAACTACTTTCATTGAAATGTAATGATAAATCCAATACCTAAAAAGTAATGAAATTTTATTATGATAATTGAATAATTCATCAACATATCTCTTTTTCCCTCTTTTCATACTACAAATTAAAACACCATCTAAGATGTTTTAATTTATCACCATAATGGAAAACGAGTTTTCAGTTTCTATTATTGTCTTCAATTCTAGTCATGAAACCATTTTGATGACTAAGCCTGGATATAATTTATTTAATATTTCTAATTTATGGTTCTGGAATCTTTTGTACACAAGATATTAATTTATAGAGATAAATGTTTTTGTTGTGATTAAAAACTGTCAATTAACAAAAATGGTTATCATTAAAGTTTAATATGATCATTCATATTAACTCCAAATTACTAAATGAATTTTATAATCATGTAATATTATGGATCTTTAATAATAATGTATAAATAAAATTCTTTACAACCATTGTTATCTTATATTTTTATCCTCACATGTATATAAGTAAACCAATCATGAATACTGAGGAAACAAATGCTCTCAAACAATGAAATTGAACCAATTAACCCATCAAAAAGATCATGAATGAAAAAAATAGGGCTATACTAAATCATTTACATGGAAAAGTGGTTTTTTATCCTAATTAATTAATTTAATTTCATTTCTAGGTTATTAGGATAATTTTAAAAATACCTTCTAACTTATGTTAATGGATTCGACATGAAACTCCATTATTCCATCTGGTTTCCCTATCTTTGTTTACCATATAATGTTAATGGATATTTTTATGTAAATATAATAAATTATTTTCACATTATGCTAGATCATGTATCATGTTCCATTCATCTGTATCTTTTTTGAATATACATGTTTTTATGTTTTCCCTTCCCAATACTTTACCATAAGAAAACTCGTTTATGGGAAAATTCGGAATTCTTACCCAATTTCAAGAGCACTATATAATATATATTAAGTATCCATTTATTTATAAAATCAATATTTTTATCATGAATAAAATCTCGATTCACTTCTTCTATTATATAAAATATTATCCTCTTTACTATTTATAATGCTCTTTAGTATTTTCCTTAAAGTCATGCTAAAATGATTTGATGTTAAAATATCATGAATACTCTTCTTACATGATGTCACTTATGTTTGAAATCACATAACATGAAATATAATTATTCTCCCTTATGAATTTCCATGTATTTTTTGATTCTATTCATTCATGGACACTTGTATTATAAACCAAGTCATTGTGTTTTATGACATGATTATGAAACCCAATTCATTACATGGGTATCCTTATATTTTTATTTTATTGATTTTGTATGATTAATTATGTGGAATTAATATTCAGGAACTTGTTAAGATGGGTGTTCCTAGATATCGCTTCTATGCATTCAGTAATGTTAAGTCTCACGATACATTATGTGATACGGTCTAGGTGGTTAGCCTTGACTCGTACAACTATGTCCAACGGTCATGGTGGTTAACCTTGACTTTTCCAACTATATATACAAAAATCCTTCACTTGTGATAATTTTATAATTTACGTTGTTTCCAAATTACTATGAATCCATTTTTATATTTCATTAGTCAATACACTCCATTTTTTTTATATCATTATATATTGCATTTTAACCCATGTTTTGATGCTTTATTGTTATGTTTCTTCTTTTATTGGACTTTTTAGCTCATAAATGTTTTCATTCAATACCCAAGTTATTCTATTATGATGTATAAGAAAAATAAAAGTTATGTTATCATTATGAAGATTAAATAAATAAATTTTTTCATTAGTTCCATGTTTTCAGTTTTATTTGCATAGTCTTCCAAGAAAAAAGAGATTACAGTTCATGTCTTATAATATATTTCTTAAAATAAAGTAATGATATGTGGAAAACGATGGGATATCTATATGTTAATATCAAATATTACATCAAATTGAGGTGAAATATTGGATAATTACTCTAAAATATTCAAATATCATTTTCCAAGAAAATAAACTTTTCATTTTTCAAATCACATACATAAAATATAAAAACTAAAGAATATTAGAGAAAAACTCATTTATAATAAACATAGATAAATTAAAATTAGTAATTGATAAAAATATTATTTATGAAAGTGAAAATATTCATTCATAAAATATATGTTGAGATAATTATTCCATTCACACCATTGTTAAGAAGTACCTCATTACAATAAAGACAAAAAGATTTTGATTAAAACATTTTATAAAAATTAAAAAATATGTGAAAATGAGTTTAATAATTATTTATAAAATTCAATAAACAATATTGAATTAATATAAAATGATAATTGGAATTTTAATATAATTAGGTTTAAGGAAACCATAAAAAATTGATCTTTAAAAGAAACTCAATTTCATGTAAATTACATGTTTATTTTTTATCCATCAAGAAAATAATTAAAAAATAATCCCATAATCACAAATAATAATTATAGGTGAACAAAATATTTTTTTTAAATATTCTAGATTCATAAATTTTGTCCAATTGCAATATAAACACACGAAATCCCAAAATAAATTGAAATTTCAAAATAATTCACTTTTATATAGCCTGAATTCACTCATAAGTTATGTAATCTACATGTATAATATATTTAAATTTATTATAGTTGAAAATATGAAACATATATATCATTTTTGTAGTATTTTTATTCCAATTACATCATTAATACATTATTTTATTAATAATTCCTTTTGAAAATAATCATTTTTTGAGTAATAACTGTTTGGAATTTTATGTGAGGTTCTATTCAAAAAAATTTGGAAATGAATATTTCTCAGGGTTCCAATATTTAATTTATTTATCATGATGTAATAATCATATAATTAATTACATAAATATTCAGAATAATCAATTTAAATTTTATGCTCAAAGAAGATCAAATCTTTTTGTTGGGGTGGTACTCCAAACGTACACATGAATGCCGTTATGATTTCTTAACATGTGGAAGTATAAAAAGATAAATGATATATTTATGTTCTAGAATCATAATTATTTAGTTAATATCATATATAAATTTTATATTCATCGTAGTAACCATTGAATGATAGTGGTTTTGAGAAAATAAGTACATCCCTTCGTGAGGCAGTAGTCCACCCATACACATGAATAATGCTTTATATTCCAATTTGATTGAAATGGGGACAAATAATGGTTGAAGAATCAACTTAATTAAAAATAAATATTTATGGTAAACTGATATTTTTATATTATTTTGTTTTTTAAAATATTATATTTTTATATTAAGATATAATATGAAAACACCTGAATAATAGTTATACTTCTTCTTTGGACAACTGCCTTTGACATATACCTTAAGACATATATGACTTAAATTTCAATCAAACAATGATATCATGGTCATATAGTAGGATTTTTGGATTATAATTTTGTAGTACATTTTAAATATATAATGATATTTTATTATATAGAATAGAGGACTTGCTGATTCCATTTAAAAGTTAAGGATATGTATCAATTAGAATTGTTCAAAAAAATAATACTTATTTACAGAATTATTAACAAAAAAAACATATTAAATATCAAATATTCTATTTTGAAATGATTGTGGTAAAAATAAAACCATAAATTGGTGTTTAGGAATTTGTTATGTGTTATCTTTAATCATTATTCCATAATTTTTAACCCTTTTAATTTATTTTACCCCTAACCAACTTGATAAATATTTACCCAGGTTACAATTTGTTATGACAAGAAATTTAGATGAACAAATTACCTAATAATTATTATGGTGATTTCTATATATATAATCAAATTTCATTTTTAACTTATTTAATTGGTTGAAACTACATGTAATATAAATTCATAAAATTCAATGAAACTTATATTTAAAAAAATGATTGATTAAATAAAAAAAATTATTTTATAGAAAAAGTAAAATATAATTTTTGTTCAATTGGAATTAAATGAATGATTTTTAATTAATTCACAATTTTTTAACAGTAAAACATACAAAAGATATAATATTACATTATAAATAAATGATTAAATGGAACTAACTATATATAGTTATTCCTTGATCAAAATAATTACAAAGAGTTACAAATTGTTAAGAATATAATTTAAATTTAAAAATTACATTATTATATATATTAAATTTCATCCTTAATATATATATTTTTTCATAATAAAAAATAATTAACCATTATGTTATTTTAATATCATTATAATTTCATAATAGTGGTCATTCTGAAAATCTGTAATTTTCACTATTCCCATAAATATCAATTATTTTTGAAAAATCTCAAAAACAACATCATAACCTAATCTAGTAATAATGAATTAAAAAAATTAAATCCATAAAAAAAATTATTTATAAGAATTATTAATTTAGGTTTTAATCACATTCTTGAGGTAATATTTTTGAATTATATTACTGTATCATTAAAAAAATCTTACACACTATAAGTTAATCTCAGATGTTACATTTTTCATTTTGTCAACCAAATTCATTATTAAAATTTCTAAAAAATTATCCTAATGAATAGATGTGAGAATCCCTTTAACATAACTTCATCAATTTCCTATATAGCCTCGTTAATTTTATGATTTCCCTAATATAACCTCACCAAACAAGTCGACATATCCCGCAACACATTTTCTACATCTTCAATAATCAGTATAACCACTTAAAAATATAGTAAATTAGATTCAAATTGTTTTTCCAGAAAGGTGATAAAATTCACTACATGTTTAATGTAATAACATAAAAAATATTTATGGAACATGTCATGAACAATTGAAAGGCTTGGTGGAATTTCTAAATTTAAACAAAGAGCTCCAATTCATTCCATATATTCAAAAGATCTGGTCTACCTAGAAAATAGTTTTTCTTCCATTCAAAAAACACATAACACCCTAAAAAGCTGATATCATCATGTAAACATGATAAACCAATTTTCATTATAAATTCCTTATTCAATAATATTCATTTCACTTTTCTCAACATTGAGAATCTTTAGTGTAGCTCTAAATAGATCTATCTTTCTACATTGTCTCTTAAACATGTTATATGCATAAAAATTGATTTAACCTACGTCTTCACAATATGTTTGTGTATGGAATATTTTCAAATTCAATAATTCGTAACATGTAAATTAAATTATATATATGAGTGTAATGTTTTAAAACATTATTCTGAAAGTAAATTTTTGTCCCATTTTCATTAAATATCACATGATAAGTTTAAATTCTATTACTATTTTCACATATTCATATACTCTTATTTTCATAATTTTTTTGTTGGATTTCATTTAGTTATTCTTCAAGTGAAGATTTTGGAATTTTTTTATTTTTTAGGTTGTGAAGAATTGGACTATGGTTTTTACAAACTATATACCCTCACAGTGGAAACATTATAAACCAAAATAGTGGGGTTTTTCATGGATTTAATAGAGTTTTAAAAATCATTCACCCACCTAGTAGAAACTATGAACCTTAGATCAAATGGTTGTACGGTTTGTGAATCCTTGCAGCCCAGCCTAGATTACCTTTTCTATGTGATTTATTTAATTAGAAAATTTAATTAAAAACACTAAAACTCCCATTTTATGTGCATGGCATGCTCAGTCGACCATTATACGATTTCTTCTTTATTAGAAGCTCCCAAGATGTTACCCTATAGATAAAATTCGAATCTCATAGAATAATGTCCAATCTCTTCCTTGGTAGTTTCCTATTCCCATTTTCTTTCTTCCATTCACTCATCTTTCCTCCATAGAGTTTATTTTTATCTCCATGTTGTTGGATGATAGAATATATTTTTTTTCATATCATCAATCTGGGTTTTATTCTTTGATCACTGTTTCCAATATTATTCTATAGATTTTCCAAATTAGAAATTTGTGATTTGAGATTCCATGATTTTGATGTAGGTGGATTTTTTATGATGGCATATTTTATTAACCATAAAATTCATGTTTAAATTAAATTTTTTTCTATAAATTTTGATTCATTAAATTTTTATGAAAAAAACTTTTCATTTAATTGGTGATTTTAAATTTCAATTTGTTCAAATTTGGTAACCCCCACCCCCCCCCCCCAATTCCACTAAATTAGGGTTGATTGTTAAATTGGATTGTAATTGTTTAAATTCTATTATGCAAATAAACTGTGGAATTTAAATTAGGAATTTTAGAATTTATCATAAATATTATTTGAGGAAAATTGATAAAAATGATTTTGATATAATAATAGTTGATTTATCTAGAAAAATGCATTAACTAATTAAACACGTGAGTATTAGTTTTTAAAAGGAAATTAGAATTTTTTATGTGGGTGAATGTGTTGAATTGTATTTTAATTATTTTTAATATAAATTTTACATCACAAGTTGTTATTAGAACACACAAAATCTTTAGTATTCAATGATTTATTAGGTATCACTATTTTGACACTTTATAGCTGAAATAAATCCTCGTGCAGTAGGTCACATCTATGGTGGGATGATGATGATTCCTCTTTGACCATTGTTGGAGTGAAATTTATATAAATGTATTTTTTATTCACCATTGAGCGTGTGTGGATGTTTTATCCTAGACCTACCATACCTCTTGGTTGATTAATGGGATGATCATTATTTGTTTTTTAGATAGATTCCATTGGTTATGACTTATTTCACCATGTCCATGGAAAATATATAAAATATTTCATATTATATCTTAATTAAGAAATTTATTTAAAGTATCTACATATTTTGAAATGTTGAGAATGATTTTTTTTAATTTTATTGTAGTGACTCAGGTTTTGTCCCTTTCAAACTTCGTAATATTCCTATGAATAATTCCAGAGCTAGGCGCAAAGACGGCAAGCGATTCCGAGGCCCGGTGTGCCCAGAATTAATTTTATAAAAATATTAAGTATTTTTATACTATGTGTGATTTGAGAATGATTTATCTCCTAAAAAAGCTCAGAACAGGAATCTGATGGTACAGTTGTGTCCGGGGTGTTCCGTTTACCCTAAGCAGAGTGTAAATTTTACGGGCACGGGCCAGCTGTGGAAAAAGCCACTAGGGGAATTTTCGTAAATAAATAGAAAATTTTATTTATGAGAATCGACTTGAATAACTTCTAAATGGAGTATCAGATCTAAAATACAAGTCCACAGTTGTGTTCATAACACCGTGTTTCTTTAGGGGAGACCAAATTTCCTTAATGTCGGGAGGTATGGTCGGGGGTGTTAAATTAAATGAATTGATTTAAATTAAATAAACAAAGAAAAAAACCTCACCCCTCACCTCCCTCCTCCTGCATGCTGGAATGAAAAACCCCTCCCCCTACCTCCAATTCTTTTCCATATCGAACTGTGGACGACCATTTTCACCACCGATCGTCAGTGGATCGAGCTTTAGGGCATCGCGGGCATCGTTCTGCAACTGAAGCTTCAGTGATACACCAACAGGTAGGTGTTTTGAGTTCTAAAATCTCATATCCTGATTGGTTTGGTTTTTATTTTTTCTGAGCCTGCGGATGCGTATATCTTGTTCCGGGGGCACGCAGATGGCATCAGAAGCGCATTTGGACCCCTGGGGTGCACCAAACGGTCCTCGAAAGCTTCGCCGGTGCGGGGGAGTCGGATTTCAATAAACGGAGACCACGAGGGTAATTTTGTCCATGTTAAAATGTGCGACATGCTGCGGAAGTGGGGTCCTCTTTCCAGAACGGCCGATAGTAGTGGCGGCTGGGTCGGACGGTGCAGGTCGGCCCAAGACGGCAAGTTCGGTCCTCTTTTGGTACACTGGGGTTTTAAAACCCATGTAACTTGCTCTCTGGAGGTCATAATTGCATGTTTTCTATAGAAACATGACCCTGGAGACGAGGGGAACCTTTCAGTGTGGGTTTAGGGGTTTCTAAATTTATGATCGTGGCCTGGGTTCTGGAAATGTCGATTAAAATAATGATATTTTATTATTACTCGACTTCGGGTCGTTGTATCTTCTACCTAGAGAATTCGATTGACGTGTTGTCAGTGGCATTGAGACTTTGATGGTACGGTGGACTTTTCATGATGGTTTTCTAGTTTTCTGACCAATAATAGGGTGGGGGCCCCATGAGACCAGGTTTTGGTGTTTTCAGAGAAACATAACTTTTCCACCGGGTGTTTGTTTTTTACGAACGATTAGTCAATCCCGTGTATTTTTCCAAGGGGATCGTAGTGGTATGATATACGTAATGAGTTTCAGGATCGTAGTGTGGTCCCCACACAGGATAGCTATAGTGAATAGTGAATTTTCACTGTTTGTCCACTTCAGGTGAGTAAACAGTCTATCCTGTGGGTTTTTCTATGTGGATCATGATCTCAGTATCGACCTTGTTGGTGAGTGGTGTGGTTTTGTGGTACGTCGCTTGGGTTAGCGACGTTTGGACCAACATTGGTTGAGGGTACTCACTTGGTTCATTCCTACGTCAGTTTGCACGGCATCACAACCTTATTATATGTTTGTGATCCTCTCGATGGGATGTTTAATCTATTAGAGTTGTGGAATCTATCTAGTGGGCCCGAAGCAGGATCCTCTAGAATCATTTTCCTAGATTGGGTACTTGGTGTCGTTGTGACCGCTTATCCACGAGTGGCGATCCCCTATCTATCAGGTTAACCCCGTAGGGTTTGTGGCATCATTGGGAATATGACCCCCTACACAGTGGTTTGTGATTAGTAGGGTTGTATCATCTTCAAGTATATGATCCCCTACTCAACATGAGGATTATAGTAGGGTTATGGTATCATTGGTTATACAATACCCTACTCAGTGCATGGTTTCTGTAGGGTTGTGACATCGTCAGTTTGATTCCCTACTGCGCAAGATGTACTAGATGGTGTTACGGTATCTTTGTGACCACGATGACATGGGTGACGATCCTATATCTGAGTGACGTGTTTATATCGAGCACTAGAGCAGGTTCTGGTATCCCCTAGTGGATCCTGGGAGGGATTCCCTATTTGTGAGATCTACAAATGTCAGATCAGGTTGTGGTATCCCCCAGCGAACCTTGGGAGTGATCTGCTATCTGTGAGATCTTTGTATAATGGTGTGGGTTCTGATATCCCCTATCAGACCCTAAGAGCAATCCCCTATATGAGGAGTTTGGTGTTTATGTTGTTTCAGTGAGGTTTCCTCAGTGACGATATCTGACAAGTGTGCTCTCTCAGGTGAGTGTTTGAGATGTTTGTGAGGGACCCGATGGATTGTATCTCTCGGATGAGTGTCATATGGGGTGATAGCGATCATGGAGTGTGCTATCCTGGTTGTGAACCATATTTGGTGATGTGGTCGGTACCTCATGTGGCTTGGTGCCTGAGCTGAGTAAATCTAGATGTTTTTGGTATACATAATAGTGTATATCTGAGAAGATGTTCATGGTTTATATATGGGTGTATACATGGGAAGATGTTTGAGATATTTTTTGAGAGTATACTTGATCGGATGTTCAAGGTTTATGTATGTGCACACACCTGGATTGAGCTGACTAGTTATGTTTAGCCGAGGATGGTCATGAGATGGAGTTTCTCTATCGTCTAGGTTCCCTCTGGCTGGGATGACCGGACTGTTGCATTTCAGTTGTTCTCTTTTGTTTTGGGTTTTTGGGGTGCTTACTGAGTATTGTTATACTCACCCCTGTAAGGGATTTTCCCGCACATGTTTGTGTCTTGTGCAGACCACATGCCTTTCGACGGAGTTCTAGGAGGACCCAGAGTAGGCAAAGATGAGTGAGCAGGACTAACCATGGAGTCTTACCCGAGTTGTGCATAGGAGCTTTATGGTGGTGATTTTCGAAGTGTGCCCCATTTTCTAAGCATGTTGTATGCCTTTTTAGTTTTCTTTTGGTGGTCCTTTTTTTCCCTTTTTATACTACTATTGCACTCAGGTTAGGGATAGTTTTATGCAGGCATCTACTTTTCAGTTTTATATATCTCTGCATTGTTTCATGGAGGTGTGTGTGTGTGTGTGTGTGTGTGTGTGTGTGTGTGTGTGTGTGTGTGTGTTTAGGTACCATAGGTTAATGCCTCCCTTGTGTGTGATAGCCTACTCGGCGCTAGTTTCCATCCCCTGTCCTATTGGAGGTGGGCATGGGGAGTCACGACTCAAGCCCCATTGGGTCGGGTCGTGATAGAGTGGTTTCAGAGGAGGTTCCACCTTTGGGATATCAGAGCATAGCTGATCTAGCTTTGAGTTTGGTTTCGGTTTCATAATGGCAGTGTCAAGATGTTTCATATTCAGCTTTTAGGACATCGACTCCAGTGTTGGTGCAACAGCCGACGTATCTATTCACTAGGAATCTGATAACCTGCCTTTCGACTCGGGAAATTTGGACACTAGTCGTAGGGACATAATAGTACATGCATCATATAGGACTGGGTTTTTGGGTTTCCCTTGTTCTTATTGAGTTAGATCTCTAGATATACTCTTTTCCTATGGTGTGTATTGATTTTATTTCAGGATGAATCCAAGATGACAACCCACAATAGTTCTGCAGTGGGATTGTGGTGACGATACACCCCGTGTAGAGGCTGTAGATCAGGGCGCAGGTTATGGGGATGCACCTCCTGGTGGACCACCATTTGAGCCACCACCTATTAAGCAACTGGTTGTGCTAGTAGTGTAGGATGAGGTTGCGTGCAGTCCGAGTGTGCTACATGAGTTCCAGAGGCAGCGACCTCTTCTGTTTCGGGGTGATCCAGACCCTCAGGCAGCTGAGGATTGGCTTGAAGCAGTCACCTGCGTTTTTCGCCTAGTGAGGTCACCCCCAGATCAGATGGTTGTCCTAGCAGCGAGCCTTCTGCATTGATCGTCCAGGTGATAGTGGATTTTGGTGATGTAGTCCAACGATGAGGAGAGGCTCACATGGGCAGATATTGAGCACCTCTTTAGGGAAGAGTTTTATCTGGTGATGAGGAGGTATGTGCGGATTCAAGATCTCTTATATCATCGGTAGGAGGGCATGAATGTGTCAGAGTACTCAGTGAGTTTTACGAACCTATCACGCTACTCCATGGATATGGTTCGAGACCCATTTTTTGGGGCTCAGACCTTCAACCAGGGCCTATGTAGAGACATTAGGGCATGCGTGGTTTCCTTGTGTCTACCCACCTATGCTGGTGTACTAGAGTGAGCCTTGGTGGTGGAGAGATTTATAGATGAGCGGATTTAGCTCGTCAGTGTTGGTAATGTGGCAGCTAAGAAGTCGGAAGCTGTTAGCCGAATGCCGACACAAGTGTTTGGACGAGGACGACGTTTCAAAAGGTGACTCGAGGATGGAGGATCTGAGGCTTAGGGATCACAAGGCTTGCAGACTAGTTTTGTTCAACTGTAGGAGTGGCGGTTTTATGCATGAGATGGTTGGGGACATCTTGGTAAAGATTTTCTGACCCGCCGTGCTGCTGAGAGGGAGCTAGTTTAAAGGCCGCCTTGGAAGTGACAACGTGTTGAGTTTGGAGGTCCGCAGGGCGGCAGATGTGGCGTTGGGGCTAGTGCAGTAGCGGGGGGTGGTAGTCGTTATCAGATGCCACCACCACCACCCCCATTTGGTCCACGCTGATCTCAGGGAGCTGGAGGGTAGGGGTGAGGGAAAATATATTCCCTATAGGTTGTTGACCTATAGGCTACACTAATAGATATAGGAACATCTTAAGTCCTTTCTATTTTCTGCAATAGTTTTTATTGACATTGTTTACTAGTACTCTTTCCTTTCTATTTCTTGCTCGAGTTTCATTCTGGGTGTTGGTAAGACCATGTGTGGGTTTTGTTCGGTGTGCTTTGAATGCGTGAGGTGTGGTGGATGAGTTCCTCTGACTTATGTGTTCGGGCATGGGTGTTTTTTGGAGAGCTCGCTGGCATGGGAGACCCAGTTGAGAGTCCAATTTATATCCTTGTGCTTATGGATTTTTGAGGATGAAAAGTTATATGGTGAGGAGGTTGTAGAGACTCGATTTTTGGCCCTTTCAGATAGTAGAATATTCATATGAATAATTCCAGACCTAGGCGTGAAGACGACATGCGATTCTGATGCCCATCATGCCCGAAATTAATTTTATAAAAATATTTATTACATATATACTATGCATGAGGAAAGAATGATTTATCTCCTAAATGATACCTAAGAATGGGAATCTTAAGGTACATTTGTGTCCGGAGCATGCTGTTTACCCTAGGTGGAGTGTAAACTTTGAAGGCGCGGGCCTACTGTGGAAAAAGCCACTAAGGGTATTTTCGTTAATAAATTGAAAAGATTATTTATGAGCATCGACTCAAATAACATCTAAAAAGAGTATCAGATCAAAAATATGAGTCTGCCTTTGTGTTCAGAATGACGTATTTACCCTAGGGGTAACCTTATTTCCTTCGTGCCAGGAGGTATGGTCGGGGGTGTGAAATTAAATGAATTAATTTAAATAAAAAACAAAGAAAAACCCCTGACCCATCACCTCTATCCTCCCACATGCCTGAACGAAAAAAACCCTCCCCCATACGTCTGATTCTTCACCAAATTGAGCCATGGATGACTGTTTTCAGCACTGATCGTCAACGGATCGAGCATTAGGGCGTCGTGGGCGTCATTCTGCACCTAAAGCTTCGGCAATCTACCAACAGGCAGGAGTTTTGAGTTTTCAAATACTGGATCACGATTGGTTTTGTTTTTAGCCATTTTGGGCCTGCAGATGTGAAGATACGGTCTTAGGGGGTGCACATATGTCTTCGTAAGTGCGTTTGGACCCCCGGGGTGCCTCTAGAAGCCCTCGGAAGCTTCACCGGTAGTAGCGGCCCGCGGTGAAGAAAACAGACCGCTGCATGGGCGGCAGTCCTTCTATCAATCAACGGCGACCCCGCGGGGTGGGGAGAGGATGGATGGCCATGTTCACGTGCACACCTTTCCGCGGAAGTGGGGTTTGCTGGCTGGAAAGGCAAGCGGCGGTGGCGGTCGGGTCGGCCGGCGCGGGCTAGTCCGACCCTCTTCTGGTACACGGGGGTTCTGAAACCCCCGTAACATACTCCCTGGAAGTCCAAATCACATTCCATCAGTGGAGACTCTACCCTGGAGACAATTCGAACGCTTTTGTGTGGGTTTGGGGGTTTTCAAGTTTGGGATCGTGTCCTGGGTGCTAGAAACGTTGAGTAAAATAATGTTATTTTATTATTACTAGACTCCGGGCCACTGTATCTTCTACCTGAAGCATCTGATTGACATTTCGTCATTGAAATTGAGATCATGATGGTATGTCAATATTTTATTAATGGTTTTTGGGTGTTCTGACCATGAATAGGATGCGGGCCTCACGAGGCCCGGTTTGGGTGTTTTTAGAGAAACACATCTTTTTCATCGGGTGTTTGTTTTGGACGAATGAGTTGTGTAAAACGCCCCGACCCCAGTTACCCAGAGTCGGTGCATTATTACATAAAATTTTCTTGATCACAAGAAAGATCAAGTCTCAAAAGACCGATTAGTTTAGTAGCCTTGGAAACACTTGGTACAATCATAAAGTTTTACATTACATCATAAAATAAACATCTTGTCTTAATATCCCCTCATACTATCCCTGCAGGTCATTCATAAATTAATTCTTCATAATCCTGGGAAAAATAAAACATTGAAAGGGGTGAGCTCAGATTCTCAGTAAGGATAACATTATAGCAGAAAATTTCATAGATAAGCATAAAAACATAAGGCAATTTATAATAAAAGCCTTTTAATCTTGAAATTCAGCATAATATGGCAAAGATAAAATGAAATAATGCCATTTACTTAATCACATGGATATTATACTAGTCGAACAATCACATGAAATATCAATAACCACTTTCATAATGATGGAATTCAAAATTCCAGACTATCATAACCACATAGCCAAAGCCTCGTGCCAAGACTACAAATAAGATTTTTCCAAGGCCTTGTGCCAAGACACTAGTTTGTCTCATTAGACCTACCGATGCATCGAGGAGTAATATTGGGCTCCACCATTAACTAATTAAGTCCAAAGCATTCCTCATATGAATAGGTTTAAACATAACATAAGCATTCGTATTAAAACTAGCATACGAAATGTCAATACTTTAACCACTAACCATGAATGGTATAAAAATAGCACATCCACAGTCAATCATAACTCATTCGATACAATATGGAATATTTTATTGTATCACATTAACTTCAAATCAAGAATAATGAAGGATGTTAACATATATGAAAATAATCATCAATACTATTTGAGTGAAATATCCCCCTTTTTCATGGAATCATTTAAAATTCACACTATTTGTCAAGAAGCCATTTAAAAATAAATTTTTGAATCAAAGTGTCCCATACCACTTTGAAAATTTTTAAAAAGAGTTTTAATTTAAACTTTAATTCCCATATAAATAAATCCTTAAAACCATTTTGAAAACATGGACCCTAATGAGCAAGATTTAGATGAATAAGTCTTTAAAACATTTAAAAATGGTATTTTAGTTAGAGATTCTAACCAAAAGAGAGACACTTGAATACAAATAATTGAGGTAATCAAAAAATTGTAATATCGTGAGAATAAAGGGATTCATGATATACTATGTCAAAGTTCATTATATACACCACATAAAAGTGATTTGGTGTATAACAACAAAGAAGTCTCAATGGAATTTAAATTGAGATGAAATATCTCACAAAGGTTGTATCCTTAGGTTAAGGATAAATCAACGACATAGTTATGTGTGACAAATATAAATACATAAAATATGATTGGATATTCATTGTAAATCAATAAAAGGATATTCACACATAATCTTATAAAAACCGCACCAATGAATTGGATGTATATCTCAACAAATGTAGAATGAGTTAAAATTACTCTTATCAAATTCATATCGATGACTTGAGAAATTTTCAATGGAGTGATTATGTGTATCAAAAGTATATCCACAAAAAAGCGGAGTGGAAATTATGACATAAGAAAATTAATAGTTACTCCACACAAAATCTCGAAGTAAAATAATCAATGAAGTTTACGTAATGCCGAATAAATGGAAATTGAAATTTCAAATTCCCTTATCGATTAGGTTACTTATGAAACATACACCCACGAAAGAAGGATCATACAATGATGATGTAAATACCCATAAATTAAAGTATATTACACAATGAATACAATCATGGGCAGTACACATACACCACATGCAATAATTAAGTGGTGAACAATGGAATTCTCACAAAATTAAGAGTGAGATAAGAAACCCCATACCTTGTACTTTTCCTTGGTTGGTGGTAGGTTAACCTCCTGTATAATGTTGAAATAATTTTTATTAAATTATTCATGAATCATATACATTAATATGATATCATATATGATCTTTTAACATTTCTTTGTTAATAATATCTTAGAATTATCATCATTTCAGGTGTTAACTTACTCGTTTTCTTTTATAGGTTTTGTTACGTAATCCATGTTTTTCATGGATAGGTTGTATCTTATTCATATCCATAATGATATAAAGTTCTTAAACCTTATTTTTAAATCATCAAATGATAATTATACTGGAATGGATATGATGGAGAATGAATCTCATCACGTTCGTGGAGACGGTAGTCCGTACGTACGCACTAGCGACAATATCATTCTTTTGATATTAAAATAATATATAATTGGATAGTATATAATATATACAGAATAATTATCATGTTATATTTATTATTTAAATGAGTTACACATCATTATTATACCCACCCAAATAATAATATATTGAATAACAATTACACCACGACGTGGAGACGGTAAGCCGTACGTATGCACGTATGGTGACATGTTATTCAAAGGGTGGACAGAATAATGAATATGGTTGTACCATATTTATAATAAAATCACAGTATATATAAGATACTGGAGTTATTATTTTAGAATGGTAATAACAATGAAAGAATAAGTGGAAGATGAAAGGAACTTGAAAAGGGGTGGTGAAAACATTACCTCTTCTTCAGGTTCTTCCTTTTGATTTGATCAAAAGGGCTCCTTAGGTTGGATTTCTGATCAAACTAAGGCCTCTAGGATGTAGTGAGGGAATTTGAGAGATTATTTGGGCAGGGGTTGGCTAAACCAAAAGGCTTTTAAAGTTTGAAGAAATGAGAAGGATGAGTTCCCTTTTATAAGATGGGTGAGGGGCACCTTTGGAAAAGTTAGAAATATTAATTTATAATAAATTCATATTCGGTTTTTAATGGATCAAAAGTTTATTATTCAAAGGTTAAGGTGGGGATAGGTCGAAAACCATTCAACCAATAGAATTTAGACAGGTTTGGGTTAATATAATAATCTTATCTTTTAATTTTAACTCTTAGTTAATTAGTTTGAAATTTACCATGTTACTTTGTATTTTTATATATTATAGTTAATAAACACACTATAAACATCCAAGCGACCCTCAAGTGGTCCATTAATGATATACCTATCATGATATAAATCACTTGGCCGATCCTTAAATTTTCAGCAATTTATTATCAATTAATAATATAATATTTGTTTTAAAAACTCTTTTATGTCAATTTTGACACTATTCAATAGATGATTTTTGTGAAACTCATAACAAAATGATTACTTAGAACAAAGTTAATTAAATCAATCCTAATATGTCATATTATCCTAGAAAATTAGTTTAATTCATTAAATGTCTTAAATTATATTTATTTTTGTATTTATAATATCAATTATTTTATTTTTTCACTATTTATGGTAATTACTGCATCATCATTATGTCATAAATATATTAAATTATTTAATGTCTAAAAAATTATAAATAAAATATTATTATGTAGGAAAACTTATTATATTTATAATGAATATTTACAGTTGAATTTATCTTATGTATAACCCTATATTATAAATGTTTTAGTAAATAAACTTTGATTTTAACTCTTTTATCTTTTATTTGAATTAAATAATAATAAATGTCCTAATCTAATACAAGTGGGCCTGAATTATAATATTTTACTCCTAAGGTTGTTTTTGGTCGAGATACACCTGTCCAATTGAATTAGGAAATGTGTTAGGATAATATTAATATCATTTTTACCCTTAATTACCGTATTTTCTATCAACCGTGGTAAATAAAAGTAAAAAGTTACTATTCACCAAAAATAATTTTCATCTCATTAAACCAAATTTTACTTCTTGATATTAACCGTGTCTCTTGGATTTTCGAAATTCCATTCACAAAAGAGGTAAAATTACGTTTTATGAAAAATTCAGTTTTTTTAACTACCACTTAGTAGTTTCACTATTCATCAAAAATTGAAGTTTTTCAGAACAATGCCAAAATTTTACCCTAAGATATAATTGATATTCCGAATTCCAAAATTATGTCTATTTTACAAAATTCTAAACATATTAGTTGTATTAATTAATTTTATAATTAATTTCCACTGTCACAACAAATATCATGTTTTTAAGAAACAATATATATCAAAAGATTGACAATTGTTTAGGTCAAATTTCAAAGTGAAATTAATTATAATGAACACCATTGGATAAAATGGTAAAAATATATTCTAATTATACTTTAAAACAACTCAATAAAATAATTTATCACTATAAATTATTTTTATTTAAAAACATTTTTTAAATTGAAATTTAGTAATTTTCACTATTCATCAAAATATAAGTGTTATCAGAAAGCTTCCAAAATTTCACCCTAGGATAAATTCGATATTCTGAATCCAAAAATGAATTCAATTTTGAGAGATATATTTTATAAAATATCAATAAGTATGTATTATTATTCATAACAGCTAGTTTGATTGGTTGGGGTGTGTTAGAATATCGAAGTTGCGTACAATGCACGCCATTTCATTATTCGAAGGGAAACGTACCGTGGAAGCTTGGGGTGTTAAATTATCCCCTCCATCAATAAAATGGGTCCTCGTAAATTTTAAAATTGTTCTTGGGAATATAATGGAAAGTCCCACATCGGAAAAAGTGTCAATAAAACAATCACTTTAAAAGAAAGAAAGAGAGGTATAAAGGTCAACCAAGATAACCCATACTCAGATTCCATGTAGGAAAACATGGATATGGATGATAAACTGAGTGTCAAGTTCTGATGGATAGGGATAGAAATCATGATCAGGAGAAATTTAACAATAAGAAAACCACAAACTTGTGTTGGGACAAACGGTCATTAGTCTCCTAGTAGGAAAGTAAACAGACAACATTTATTTGTTTAAAGTTACATTACATTAGGATGTGGAATTTATTTATGATATTGACTAAGAATATAAATATATATACATACATTATAAGTACAGTTTCATTCTTTAATAAATTTCCACCACTAAATCATTTTTTTAAATGATGAGTATTCATGAATACTTGGTCACACTGGAAGAGTTAGAATAAACTTCTATAGAATCACATGATTCATGCAGGATAAACTATATATTTACATTTTCTTTCTAGATTAATCAAAACCAAAATGGTTAATACAAGACCTAATGATCCCCCAAAAGGATATTCCTTGACATAAATAAAAACTAATCTTAATTTCTAAAATTAAACCAAAAATACCCCAAAGGTAAATAAATACCATTCAATAATCAATTGTCCTTAGATTACTTCAATATAATCCAAACTAATATTGAGTCCTAAAACATAGAAGAATTTGATTAAGTAATCTCCCATGTTAAATTGTATCTCCAAATGACATCAAATACTCTTAATTTCACATAGTTAAAAGTAATTAACCTCATCACATATTCCCTATTATAGGTTAATCATTTCTATAAATAACCCAAATCACTATAAATCCACAATAAAAACGTAGATAAAAATTCACCATTACTCCTCAAATAAAATCCCATACAACTCTATTTTCCTTTGGCATATAGTGTTCTTAACAAAGAAAACAACATCCAAAATAACATTTATCACTTAATCACCAAATATTTTTCATATACTAAGGGTATTCAATTGATAAGACATAAGATCCCAAATCAAATTATTATTTATCAACAAAATCATTTAACGAAAAATAATAGTCACACTAACCAGGGACTTCATGTAGTCCAATGGTAGGCGATAATTCCCAATAGCACTTTGGTTGTGGGTTATATTCCCACAGCTTTGTCCGGAGCGACAGGTTGTCACTCGGTCTACATGTTGTCCTTTTTCAAAAAATATATTTTATAACATTACCAAAATGAGATAAATTCCTCAAAATACCATAACATAATTTAACCACAAATCTTATATCATACCTTGCATTTTCATACCAAATTATAATAACTTATAATTTCCTCAATCCAAATAATCATATAAAACCAAATGGTTATTTATAACTATATCCACAAGAGAAGATATAATTCTTCCTCAAATATCATTCTCACATGGAAAACTACGGGGTTACAAATAAAAGAGGAAATTATTCCAATATAATCCCATAAAAAATAAGCACTAATACTTTTTAAACATTTCTCCAAACATTTATTTCCACATAGCTTCTTCTTTGACAATGAAAATATCCTATAGAATAGGTCATTCACTCGGGTAATGGCCAGGTCCCCTACATTTACGGAAAATGACTGTAAATGGATTCTTGGGACCATTTTTATCTTCATCTATAGTACTCTTCATTTTGCTTCGGCAATTATTCACTTTATGTCCTTCCTTCCCACACGTAAAGCATTTCTTGGTCCCATTGAGACACTTTCCCTGGAGTCTCCTACCACATTTCTTGCATGATGGAAATTGAGGGTTCTTTTCTCCATGGTCTCCATTGCTGGAGCTCTTATCATTCATCACCTTTATCTTCCTTGTTTAGTCTGGGAGTTGGTTAATATATATGTTGTTGATCATATTATTGGAAAACCGATTTGGCATAAAGACGATATCTTTTACGCCTATCAACATTCCATTTTGTTGCTTATTTCCACCACCGTTCCCACCTTGTACATTATTCTCAAAGTCATTATGACTTCCTTGGAATCTAGACATTGATTAAAACCAGAAAGCATTGTGTGAGTAACAGTAGTCATAAAATCATTTAGAGATTAACATGTCACCATATTCTCAATTTGAAACACATTAGGATTAACCAAGGTCATTTACTCTCATCTTATATATATATTACATTAAATTGATTTGTAAAGAAAATGTAAATTATCTTAAGCATATCCCCCAAGAGTGTCGTAACCAAGAGTGCAGTAAGGCCCGTTATCGTGCACCAGTTCCCGTTTGAGTCTACCTCAATGCGGTGTTTTTGGGTTTTACCCCTAGGTACATCTGTGCCAGAGCCGCCCCTACCTTCTCATATGCAGACAACGATGTTTTTCTCGAAAAACTCACAAAATCTCTACAATACCAAAATTCTAGGAAGTTGTTCTATACTAATCCTCAATGTTCATCTTAGGTGTACGTGCTCTAATCAAAGTTTATCTAAATCTAGCTTCCAAGGTTTTTACTAAACTTCCTCTGATACCAACTGTAAAACTCCCCGACCCCAGTTACCCAGAGTCAGTGCATTATTACATAACATTGTCATGATCAAAAGAAAGACCAAGTCTCGAAAGAACGATTAGTTTAGTATCCTTGGAAACACTAGATACAATCATAAAGTTTTACATTACATCATAAAATAAACATCTATTCTTCATATCCCCTCATACTATCCCTCCAGGTCATTCATAAATTACTTCTTTATGATCCTGGGAAAAATAAAACATTGAAAGGGGTGAGCTCAGATGCTCGGTAAAGATAACAATATATCAGAATCTTTCATACATAAGCATAAACACTTAAGGAAATTTATAATAAAACCCTTTTAAACATTAACTTCAGCATAATAAGGAAAAGATAAAATGAAATAATGCCATGTACATATTCACATGGATATTCTACTAGTCGAACAATCACATGCAATATCAATAACCACTTTCATAATGATGTAACACATAATTCCAGACTATCATAACCACATAGCCAAGGCCTCGAGCCAAGACTGGAAATAAGATTTTGCCAAGGCCTTGTGCCAAGACACTAGTTTGTCTCATGATACCTACCGATGCATCGAGGAGCTATAGCGGGCTCCACCCGTCACTTATTAAGTCCAATGCATTCATCATATGAACAGGTTTAAACATAACCTAAATATTCGTATTAGAACTAGCATACGAAATGTCAATACTTTAACCACAAACCATGAATGGTATAAAAATAACACATCCACCATAAAACATAACTCATTCGATACAATATGGAAGATTGTATTGTATCTCATTAAAATCAATCAAGAATAATTAAAGACGTTGACATAGATGAAAATAATCATCAAAACTATTTGATAGAAATATCCCCCTTTTTCTTGAAATCATTTAAAAGTCACAATATTTGTCAAGAAGCCATTTAAAAATAGATTTTTGAATCAAAGTGTCCCATACGACTTTGAAACATTTTAAAAGGAGTTTTAATTAAAACATTAATGTCTATATAAATATATCCTTAAAACAATTTTTAAAACATGGACATTAATGACCACGATTTAGATGAAAAAGTCTTTAAAACATTTAAAAATGGTATTTTAGTTAGAGATTCTAACCAAAATAGAGACACTTGAATACAAATAATTGAGGTAATCAAAACTTTTTAATATCATGAGAATAAAGGGATTCATGATATACTATGTCAAAGTACATTATATACACCACATAAAAGTGATTTGGTGTATAACAACAAAGAAGTCTCAATGGAATTTAAATTGATATTAAATCTCTCAAAAAGGTTGTATCCTTAGGTTAAGGATAAATCATCAACATAGTTATGTGTGACAAATATAAATACACAAAATATGATTGGATATTCAGTGTAAATCAATCAAATGATATTCACACATAATCTTATAAAAACCACTCCAATGAATTGGATGTTTAACTCAACAAATGGAGAATGAGTTAAAATTGCTCTTATCATATTCATATCGATGACTTGAGAAATTATCAATGGAGTGATTATGTGTATAAATAGTATATCCACAGAAAATGGGAGTGGAAATTATGACATAATCAAATGAATAGTTATTACACACATAATCTCGGAGTAAAATAATCAATGAAGTTTATGTAAAGCCGAATAAATGGAAATTAAAATTTCAAATTCCCTTATCGATTAGGTAACTTATGAGGCATACACCCATGAAAGAAGGATCATAAAATGATGATGTAAATACCCATAAATTAATGTATATTACACAATTAATACAATCATGGGCAGTACACATACACCACATGAAATAAATAAGTGGTGAAAAATGGAATTATCACGAAATTAAGAGTGACATAAGAAACCCCTTACCTTGTACTTTTCCTTGGATGGGGGTAGGTTAACATACTGTATAATTATTAAATAATTGTTATTAAATTATTCATGAATCATATACATTAATATGATATCATATATGATCATTTAACATTTCTTTGTTAATAATATCTTAGAATTATCGTCATTTCGGGTGTTAACTTACTCATTTTATTTTATATGTTTTGTTATGTAAGCCATGTTTTTCATGGATTGGTTGTATATTATTCATATCCAGAATGATATAAATTTCATAAAAATTATTTTTAAATCATCAAATGATAATTATACTTGAATGGATATGATGGAGAATGAATCTCATCGCATTCGTGGAGACGGTAGTCCGTACGTACGCACGAGCGACAATATCATTCTTTTGATATTAAAATAATATATAATTGGATAGTATATCATATATACAGAATCATTATCATGATATATTTATTATTTAAATTAGTTACACAACATTATTATACCCACCCAAATAATAATATATTGAATAAAAATTACACCACGACATGGAGACGATAAGTCGTACATACGCACGTATGGTGACATGTTATTCAAGGGGAGGATAGAATACTGAATATGGTTGTACCATATTTATAATAACATCACATTATATATAAGATACTGGAGTTATTATTTTATAATGGTAATAACAATGAATGAAGAAGTGGAAGAAGAAAGGAACATGAAAAGGGGTGGTGAAAGCATTACCTCTTCTTTGGGTTCTTCCTTTGGATTTGATCAAAAGGGCTCCTTAGGATGGCTTTCTGATCAAAATAAGGCCTCTAGGTTGTAGTGAGGGAAGTTTAGAGAGTATTTGGGCAGGGTTTGGCTTAACCAAAAGACTTTTATGGTTTGAAGAAATGAGAATGATGAGTGCCCTTTTATAAGAGGGGTGAGGGGCACCTTTGGAATAGCTATAAATATTAATTTATAATAAATTTATATTCGGTTTCTAATGGCTCCAAAGTTGATTATTCAACGTTTAAGGTGGGTATAGGTCGAAAACAATTCATACAATAGAATTTATATAGGTTTGGGTACTATATTAACATTATCTTTTAGTTTTAACTCTTAGTTAATTTGTTTGACATTTACCATGTCACTTTGAATTTTTATATTATATAGTTAATAAACACTCTATATACATCCAATCGTCCCCCCAAGTGGTCCATAAATGATATAACTATCATGATATAAGTCTCTTGGCCGAACCATAGATTTTTAGGAATTTAATATCAATTAATAATATAATATTTGTTTTAAAAACTCTTTTATGTCAATTTTGACACTATTCAATAGTTGATTTTTGTGAAACTAATAAAAGAATTATTACTTCTAAAAAAGTCAATTAAATCAATCATAATATGTAATATTATCCTAGAAAATTAGATTAATTCATTAAAAGTCATAAATTATATTTATTTGGATATTTAAATACAATTATTTTAATTTTTCACTATTACGGTAATTACTACATCATCATTGTGTCATAAATATATTAAATTATTTAATGTCTAAAAAATTATAAATAAAATATCATTATTTAAGAAATATTATTATCTTTCTAATGAATAATTAAAATCAAATTTATCTTATGTATAACCCTATATTAAAAATGTTTTAGTAAATAATCATTGATTTTAACTCTTTTAACTCTTCTTTGAATTGAATAATAATAAATGTCCTAATCTAATGAAAGTGGACCTAAATGATAATATTTTATTCCTAAAGTTCTTTTTGGTCGAGATACACTTTTACAATAGAATTAGGACACGTGTTAGGGTAATATTAATATTATTTTTACCCTTAATTACCCTATTTACTTTTAACCGCGGTAAATAAAAGTAAAAAGTAACTATTCACCAAAAATTATTATCATCTCATTGAACCACATTTTACTTATTGATATTAACCGTGTCTCTCATATTTTTGAAATTCCATTCACAGAAGCGGTAAAATTAAGTATTATGAAAAATTCAGTTTTTTTACTATAACTTAGTAGTTTCACTATTCATCAAAAATTAAAGTTTTTCAGAACACTGCCAAAATTTCACCCTAAGCTATAATTGATATTCCAAATTAAAAAATGATTTCTATTTTACAAAATTGTAAACATATAAGTTGAATTAAATAATTTTATAATTAATTCTTTCTATCACAAAAAATAGCGTGTTTTTTAGAAAAAATATAAATCAAAAGATTGACAATTGTTTAGGTCCAATTTCAAAATGAAATTAATTATAATGAACACCATTGGATAAAATGGTAAAAATATATTCTAATTATACTTTAAAACCACTCAATAATATAATTTATCACTATAAATTATTTTGATTTAAAAAGTTTTTTTAAATTAAAATTTAGTAATTTTCACTATTCATCAAAATATAAGTGTTATCCGAAAAGATCCAAAATTTCACCCCAAGATAAATTCGATATTTTGAATCCAAAAATGAGGTCCATTTTGAGAGATAGAATTTATAAAATTTCAAAAAAGTAGGTATTACTATTCATAACAGCTAGTTTGATTGGTTGTGGTGTGTTAGAATCCCGAAGTTGCGTACAATGCACACCATTGCATTATTCAAAGGGAAACGTACCGTGGAAGCTTGGGGTGTTAAAAGTACTCAATCCCGTGTGTTTTTCTGAGAGTATAGAAGTGGCATGATCCTCCTGATGAGTTTCAGGATCTTAGTGTGAACCCCACATGGGCTAACTATGATGAATAGTACCTTTTTCACTGGTTGTCTATTTCGGGAAACTAAACATCATATCCTGAGTGTTTTTTCCCATGGATCACGATGGTGGACTCAGTATCTACCACGGAGGTGAGCGGTGTGGTGTTGTGGTAGGTCGCTTGGGTTAACGACAATTAGACCAATAATGGATGAGGGTACTCCCTTAGTTCGTTCCTATGAGGGTTAGTGCGGCATCATAACCTTAGTATAGGTTTTTGATCCTCTCGATGGGATGTTTAATCTATTAGTGTTGTGGAATCCCTCTGGTTGGCCAAGAACGAGATACTCTAGCATTGTTTCCCTTGATCTGGTTCTTAGTATCACTGTAACCATTTATCCACAGGCGGTGATCCCCTATCTAGCAGTTTAACCCAGTAGGGTTTTTGGCATCATCAGGAATATGATCCCCTACGCAGTGGGTCATACTCAGTAGGGTTGTGGCATCATCATGTATATGATCCCCTACTTAGCCTGAGTATTATAGTTGGTTTGTAGTATCATTGGTTATACGATCCCCTACTTGATGTGTGGTTTCGGTAGGGTTGTGTTATCATCAGTTATATCCCCTATAGTGTGAGATGTACCAAATAGGGTTTTTGTATCATCATGAATGTTGTGTCATAGATGACGATCCTCTATCTGAGTGACATGTTTCTATCGAGTTCCAGATCGGGTTGTGGTATCCCCCAGAAGATCTTGGAAGTGATCCCGTATCATTGAGATCTACGAATTCCAGATCAGGTTGTGGTATCCCCCAATTGACACTGGGATTGATTCCTTATCTGTGAGATCTTCATATACCGGTGTGGGTTATGCAATCCCATAGAGGACCCTAGGAGCGATCCCATATCCGAGGATTTTGGTGTTTATGTCGTTTCAGGGAGGTTTCCTCAGTGACGATATACGAAGAGCATGATCTATCGGGTGAGCATCTAAGATGTTTGTGTGGGAATTGATAGAGTGTATCTCTTGGACGAGTATCATCTGGGATGATAGTGATCATGGAGTGTTCTCTCCTAGTTGTGAACCATTGCTGGTGATGAGGTTGGAACCTCATGTGGCTTGGTGCATGATTTGAGTATATCTGGATGTTTTTGGTATACGTAAGAGCTTATATCTGAGTGACTGTTCATGGTTTATGTATGGGCGTATACCTGGGTAGATGTTTGAGATATATGATTGTGTGGATACCAAAGCGGATGTTCAAGGTGTATGTATGGGTCCACTACTGGATTGAGCTGACTAGTTGTGTTTAGCCGAGGATGGTCACGAGATGGAGTTTCTCTCTCGTATGGGTTCCCTCTAGTTGGGATGAGTGGACCTTTTCATTTCAGTTGCTCTCTTTTGTTTTGGTTTTTTGGGGTGCCTATTGAGTATTGTTATACTCACCCATGCATTGTCTTTTCCCGTACATGTTTGTGTCTTGTGCAGACCACATGCCTTTCAATGGAGTCCCAGGAGGACCCGGAGCAGGCAGAGCTAAGTGAGCAGGACTGACTGGGGAGTCTTACTAGAGCTGTACCAAAGAGCATTCTGGTGGAGCTTTTGGCATTGTACCCCTCCTTCTGATCAGGATGGATTACTTTTTATTTTTCTTTTAGTGGGCCCTGTTTTTCCCTTTTTGTACTACTGTTTCACTCTATTTTGGGTTAGTTGTATGCATTCATTTACATTTTAGTTTTATATATCTCTGCATTGTTCATGGATGTGTATGTGGGTGCTTGTGTACGGGTATCTTAGGCAAATGCCTCCCTTGTGTATGAAGCCTACTCAGTGCTAGTTGCCAGCCCCTGGCCTATTAGAGGTGGGCTTGGGGATTCACGGCTCGAGCCCTATTCATTCAGGTCGTGAAATTGAATTTAAACTTCCTTATATGTTTATTTAAAATGTAATTCATTATTTGGATAATAAAATGTTTACATATTGTTAAGGAATCCTTAGTGAGACCCTATTGGGATTTTTCTCATACCTGAACCTCACCTTGTAATTTATGTAGATTATCCTCTTCCATGTTCGATCAAGTGTATGGTTACACATAGAAAAGGTTGTACCTATTCGTCCTTGGTATTAGAGTGTATTATTCAATAGGACATTAATGTTTGTCATATTTTTTGGGAACTTTTTGTTCCACATTGAGTTTTCCTACCTATTTGACTTTTGGTACACTTTTAAGTGTGGAGTTTTAATTTTATACATATTTTCTTGTTTATCATTCAACTATTTTTGTTTTTCTAAATTCATTCCATCTATTTTATTGTATAGTTTTAGGTGGTAGTCTCCACCCATGGGGATCGATAACTCTATTCAGGATATGTCTGGACTGGATCGGTTTGCAGGTTTCCATGGTTTCTGCGTTGGTTAATGAAAAAGTGGTATCAAAGGTGTAGGTTAAGAATCTTTTCATTCAGTCAGTACGATGTTTGAGTATCATTTTCAGCATCTAGGAGGTAGATAAAACTTATTCTCTATACATCTCTCACCATAATTAATCTTATTTCCCAAATGTAGGTTTGGGAAAGATGTATTGAGTTTTAGATCAAGTATTTTCCCTATATTTTATTTGGATAGATTTAAATCCAAAAATTATTTTACTATATGTGCGGAATAATTTCACTAGTTTATTGGTTTGAGTGTTAATAATATTTCATCAATTTTTTTGTTTGATGTTTTGAGGCACCATGAGTCTAAGGAAACATGTGAATTTTATCTAGAAGGATGCTATTGATGGACCCCAGTAAGAAAATACTCTCATGGACCAATCTCTATTTGAGGTGACTGGGTATTTTTCAAGCTATGTGATAAGATCCTACACAAGTTCTCATTCAGAATCTAGTTGAGGAACCATAAAGGGATGATTTATGAAATAATTATTATCAATTCCTTCACCATAAGGATCTAGGGTTCAATGGATCAATTAATCTTTAAGAGAAGTTGGAATAGTTGAGTAGGGTTGAGTATTTGTTTCAGTTCATGGAGATATATAATGAAATAATGTTGATGATTTCACCTATGTCAATTAGGTACCCAACAAATATGGTGTTGAAAGAAAAAATCACCATGGATTAGACTAGAAATACATTAAATCTCTTTCTTCCGACTGGTTCTATTTAGAGGCTATTCTGTTGGCCAAGACTATTGAGTTTTTCAAGCTTGAGAATGCTAAAAAGTTTTTGACTGAGTATGGTAATCACTTTTCTAAGCATCTACATTTTCTATTAATATTGTATCAAATGAGAATGTGAAGACCTGAATGTTTTATAAATAACTATGATATGATATTTTCTCCTATGTTTCTTACTGAAACTACATTCTTATTCTATTATTTTGGATACAAAACTGATGTTAAAATATACACTGAATGAATTTGGGGGTTGAAGAGAGATCCTTTTTCTATCATTGTTTTTCTAAATTCCATTGACAGAAAGAACAAGAATGATGATTATCATGGAGGTTCTCGATAGCATGGTTTTAATGAACTTCCTAAAGTACATAAAAGAGGATGTTTGATATGGTAGTTGTGTATAATCCTAGGATTTGTAAGTTGGTTTTCACTAATCCACCAATGATATTTGGCTCATGTGGATGATCAGGTCACTTGCATATGTCATTCCATGTCTTTTTTTAAACAACAATCTGACATGGGATTATCAGAACCTTCAAAATATATGGTGTGATGAGATGCTTCATGGATAAATGGGTTCCACTTGTATGCATTCAGAACAATGATTATTAATGTAGTGTATGATTCTCTAAGGGAAGTTTACATGGGTCCAACAACCATGATTTGTACTATCAAATATATCTTTTTCATTTGTTACTGATTTATTTGATACATGTTCATCTGATTCATTTATTTCATCCTATATTGTTAATCTACTAAATCATCCTAGGAATCTGTTATCTAATGTGTTGGATATTATTATGCCTCTCGAAACAAAAAGAGAGCCAAGTCTCTGTAAGCCTTATATTTTTCCATTATTAGGTATCAATTTTTCTTGGTGTTTTCTATTTCTCAACATTAAACCTCTTATTTTCATATTTGAGGTAGATTATATTATTTCCCTTAAATCCATGATTCATTGTTATTTTTGATGGGTATCCTTTACTTCACTAAATAGTCTATATTGTATCTTTCTTGTATAATGAGACCAGAGGTCGAGTAGGGTCGAGGACTATTATCATTAGTTGGGGAAATAAATATATGTGTTTTATTTTGACCTATTGATAAAATAATTTAATGTTTATCTCCATCCAATTTTTTTGAATTTACAAAAATATTTCCTTCTAACTTCTCTTTATTTCCATCGAGAAGGGAGGTAGAGTTCTCTATTAATTTTGAACATGTTACTAAAGGAGATTTTATTCCCTCATACCACATGACACTAAATGAAATGAAATATTTGATTACACTGTTGGTTGATATTCTAGGTTAGGTCTTCAACTTTTGTAGTGTGTCAACTTTGGATGTGTTACTTCTCTTTGCTAAGAATGATGATGGATCACTTTTTATTTATGTGGATTAATAAAAACTACATAGAGTTACAGTAAAGTTCAACTATATATTTCCATCAAATGATTATTTAATTGAATATTATAAATGGGAAAAGTGGTTCTTGATTATTGATCTTTGCTCTGGTCACTATCAGTTACGAATAATAAAACCTAGCATTCAAAAAACTGATTTATGGAGCTTCTATGCCCAATACGAGTACTTTTTCATGCCTTTTGGCCTGTCTAATTCTATCGAAATCTATATGGAAATTATGAACAACATTTTCCAAGAGTTTTATGGTTCTTTGGTTATGGCCATTATGGATAACATCCATGTTTACTCTACGTATGTGGATGATCGAACACATCATCTAAGAGTAGTTCTAGGTATTTTGATACCACCCTAACTTTACAAAAAGATATAGAAATGTTATTTATGGATTTGGAAAGTGATTTTCTTTGGACACATGGATTCATAACATGGTATTTCAGTTGGCTTTGTCTAGGTGAAAGCTGTTATGACATGTAGAATACCACACAATGTTTTCGAGATTCTAAACCTCTTGGGTATATATAAGTATTATTTCTAGTTTGTAATGTGTTTATCAATTTTGGATTATATGATAAATTAAAAGACTTAGAACAAAGTATAGTTTTCATGGGATGAAAAATGGTAGAAATATTTTGTGGAATTAAAAATTCATTTAAATAATGTGACATTATTGACTCTTTTAGAGACAGGGTAGGGATATATGGTCAATTGTGATGAATAAGCTTCATGTATGGGTTGTGTTCTTATAAAGGGTGATCAAGTTACTTCTTATGGTTCTTGTAATCATAATACACATGATAATAATTACCTAACCATGACCTTGGACATACATTTGTGATACACGTGCTTAGGAGTTGGCAGTACAATCATTTTAGATAATGGTTAATAGTGATTTTAGACCATAAGAACATGAGTTATATTATCTCTAGAAAATATATTTATATATTACAGAGGGGTTTGGGGAGTACTAGTAATATTCTTATTTAAAAAGTTCACACACATCGGGGGAAGGTAATTTTTTCAAATAATCTTTGAGATAGAAACATCTGACCTTAGTTTGAATAAATCACCGAGAGAGGGGATCTTGATGACGCCTTTTTCACATTTTCATATTAGAATATATAAATTAGGGGAAGAGGAACCCTTGGACAATGTCTAGTTAAACCCACCCTTTTTGATTTGATCCTTTAGGAATGGAATTTTGATGATGTGGTCCATATAATTAGATACTCTATTTATGGTGGGTAGACCCTAACTGAATGGTCATTCTCAACCAAGGAAATTCTAAGTTGTTGAAATCTCTTTGTTTTTCCTGTAGAGGTAAAGAAATATGTTATGGGGTGATTTTAATAATTACCAGTGGGTTTTTCACCCATGAACCTGTAATATGGTTAATTAAATGTGGTGTAGATTTAGATTTCCAGGTAGGATATAGCAAATTTATGAATTTATCTCTTGTTGTTATATATACCAATAGGAATAGTTCTTGAACCAAAATCCTTCGTGTTTACTTCATCCAATTCCACTATCAACTATGAAGTGGGATGAGTTCTATGTATACATTATTTTTGGGTAATCATGTACCCTAAGAAAGAATAATTTTATATCATTTGTAGTTGATAGAGTTACTAAATCACCTCACTTCAAACCCATTAGTGATGCGACTGAAGTTGATGAGTTAGGAAATAACTATGTGAATGTGACCATTCATTTTAATGGTGTTCTATATGATATAGTATATAAAAGGGATCCTTGGTTAACTTCCATTTTTTGGAGAGGATTTCATGAGGCACATGGATCTTAGGTTCGTTTGAGTATAGTATACCATCTGCCGTTAGATAGACAGATTGAAAGAGCTATAAATATTCTAGAGGATATTCTTCTCACTAGTATACCTATCTATGGTGGATCTTTGGAAGAACATTTGGGGATGGCTGAGCTTGTTTAAAATAATATTTACTAGTCTTAAGTCATAAGGGATCATATCTAGGCCTTATATGGTTGGGCATGTAGGACATTGATATGTTGGACAGAGATTGTTGAATGTTCTTTAGTTGGACAGATATTTTTTAAGATATGACTTAAATTATATTGTTGATTTATAAGAGAATGTTAATGGAAAGGATCTGGTATTTTAACTATACTAATCATCATTTCATATCGATTTAATAATTAGTTGGTGACCATGTGTTTTTGAGCGTTTTTCCTCAGTTGGGAAGATTATGACTTGGTAGAAATGATAATATTGTTCCATTTTTTATACCTTTTGAGGTAATTATTCTGGTGGGTATGGTTTATATTTATTTATTTCCATCACAACCAGCGTAGATACATGATGTGGTCCACTTATCTCAGCTATGGATGTAAGTATTTGATCCATCTAATGTTCATAGATAGAGTGATCCTGAGGATGAACTTGATTTATCTATGAGTGAGCATCCAATCAGGATAGTTGATTCAGAATACAAGGTGCTTCATGGGAGTTTGATACCATTGGATTGAATGGTATGGTCACATAGTTATGATTCTAAATAGATGTTGGATAGGGGTACTAATTATATAGAAGTGGCCTCATTGTTGTGACATGTAAAAATCATAACAAGAATATTATCGAAAGAATGTGTCTATGGTGGAGAATTTTTAACAACATCTAACTACATTTAGGTATTCATAAACCCATCCATTTACCATGCTTTGGTTGTGTTTTTTAGGGTTCATTCATGGAAAAATTTAGGAATTTTTAAATGTTTCTAGGTTTCCCATTGTTGGTGCATGGGTTTTCCAATCTACACGCCCTCTCAATGGAAATCGAGCAACCCAAACAGTGTGCGGCAAGGGATAGTGAAAATTTTGAAAAATAGTGTTCCTGCTTAGTATAAAGTATGAAAAATTAAAAAAATGGGTGCATGATTAGGGTTCATGATTTGTCTAACCATTCTACTTAGCCCAGCTAACCAAGCGTAGAATATTTCCGTAATCCAAAAATTAATTTTATACCACTAAATTCCCCAATTTATGTTCATTAGGTGATCAATATAACCTAATATGATTTATCCTTTCATGGAGGCTCTTAAGATATCATTTTTTCATTTTACAACCGTCTCAATGTGATATAAAGCTAGGGAATAAATTTTTGATCTTATCCCATGTTGTTTCCTCTTCAAGTTCCCTTTCTCCCATTCTCTTATCTATCCTGTCTAAAATTTTTTAGATCATATTTTTTTATTATATAATACCCATTTTTTCTGATCAGTAAACTATATATCATTTCTTAATTATAATTTATGAAACTCTTCATTGGAGTTTCTTAATTAGGGAGTTTTTTTAGATCTCGTACTATGGAGGTAGGTGGTTTCGTGAATGATGGCCAATTTCATTAACCCTAAAGTTATTTTTTAAAATTAAATTAATTGATTTTATTGTTTTTTATTTATAATATTTTATTAAAAATGATTTCAATTGAATTGGGGATTTAAATGTGTTTTTGTCATGAAATTGGGAAAAAAACAATTCAAGTGAATTGTGGTTGATTGTGAAAATGGTTCTAAATTGTTTAAAATAAATTTTGGAATTTTGTTATTGGATTGGAATTGTATAATTTATTTTTGTAAAAATATCATGAAATTATATTGATATTAACCTAGTGGTTTTATATTGTAAAGGGTATGATTTTTAAAAACCATGTCTGTTGGTTTTTAATAGAAATTTCCATATTTTAATTGTAATAATTTTTTGAATTATATTAAACATTTTCAAAATTAATTTACCCCAACTCGTTTTTGTAATATCAAATGAAATAATAAGTAGTTAGTGAGTTTTTGGGATCATGCACTTTTGATTCCTTATATCTAAAACAAAATCTAGTGCAGTAGGTTACATCCCTGATTGGATGGTGATGAGTCATCTTTGACCAGTGCTATAGGGATGTGTGTATACCCATATTTCCAGGATTCTAATTCATTTGTGTAAGGATACAATAGCATGTAACTTTGATACCTCTGGGCATATGACCATTTTTCTCACTGTTTGTATTTGAAATATAATACATTGGTCCTGAATTGTTTTACCATTCCTTCTATAATGATATAAAATATTTTATTCAATGAATTTTTAACCACTTTTTTAAAGTATATTCATCATTTGAAATGATAATCACGATTTATTTTAAATATTATTTCGAACATTGATATCTATTTATATAAAATTGAAAACATTAGTTGGTTTATTGAATATTAACATTGTATTATGGAATCTGTGGTGATACCATACTAGGCTTTTAGCTCACATCATACATGTGTGTTTTGGTGTGTGTTGATTATCTTCATCTTGGTTCCAAAAATGATATGGGGACCTTTGGAGGTGGTAGTAGAAGTTGATCATTGGTAATAGTGAGTTTTTTTAGTCGGGACTTGTATTTTAGCTTTTTTTTTAAGAATTTTTTGTTGCTCATTTGGTTTTTATACCTATTTATATTTTAGTACCCATCACAAAATATATTTTTTCTTGTATACATACTTTCATGTTTATCTATATTTTATTGTATTCATGGAATATTTATTCCCATATTCATATTGTATGATGGAAGGTTATAGTCATCATCCCATGGAGATCAAGAATTCCATTTGGGATATATCAAAACCATCTTGGTTATCTGGTTTGCTGGGTATTCCTTTTGGTTCATGATTGATAATGAAAGAAATATTTCTTCTAATAAGTAAAATGTTCTTTTAGAATAAAAATACTTAATGTTTTTAATAACCATTCCAATTTATCATACTATTGAATTAATTAGAAGTACCATCCTATAATATTGATATAAAATGGTATCACGGCCATATAAGATCAAAATATGTTCACCATAATGTTTCATAACATCATTAATATAGAGATTAATAAGGAATTTAATAGGTACAACTTCTTTCATGGTGATAAAAAAATGGTAGAATGTCTAATTCTATTAATAAAAACCCATAAAAATCATTAGTTCTCACATTCATTAGAAATATAGATATAATTATAACAGTGGTATCATCAATTTTTCCCATAAGAATAGGTATTAGTTTCATGAATTGTTTATGATGTTGAATCTTATATTTTAAATATTTAAAAACTCTAGATATTTATACATAATATGTAATTACATGTTTCATATTATCAAAAAAAATTCCTTTATATCCTGGTGAATTTTGTTAGTATTAGGGTGTATATAAAAATTTTACATAGAAAATTCATCAAATAATTCTCTCTTAGGATCATGTATAGACTGAACACATATCAATAATCCAAATTTAATTACAAAATATTCATAAATGTAGTGAAATTACTTATTATCAGTCCTCGCAATGATTTTCATTGAAAATTCCAATCCTTAACATGTGAAAATATTATTTTATCTGATGATGATTATTTTATTATGATTTTAAATACATTTTTTGTTCTCATTTCCATTATGATTCTCAAATATAACATTACTAAATCTAGTAATATGTGATCTTTTATGTCCTCATTTTATTCACAACTCTATGATAATCTATAATGAATGTCTGACCCCACTTCTTATCCTTATAAAAATGGTAGTGTATTGAGTAATTATAATCTACATGTAATTCAGCTAATAACCTTTTCCTATGGTCGAAATTATTTTTCTAGATGATTGATCGTAATATTTTAATATCCATATATATTTCCCATTTTTTCATAATAAATTTAATTCTTCTATATCATAAATGTTAGTATCTTGGAATCAAGGTAAATATCATGGGATGAATAATTATTTTATTCAATTTTACCATTTTTCATAAGGCCACATACATGTTATTTCACTATTTCATAACTATATATCATAAATTCATACCTTCATGTTGGTAATGATAATACTACTAAATTTTCCAGTCTCCTACTATAATAATTAAAACATTATTTTCATTATTCTTACTATATGGATATATCCTTATATCCTTTAAAATTTGCTAATTAGTTATCTATCCACGAAAATTTTTAAACGAATCATAAATAATAACCTGCTAATATAAAAAAACTACATACCATTGGATAATACAATGGAATTTTCCAATATATCACAACATTTTTCATTGAGGTGACAGCTGATATTTCATCCTTGGTGAAAATATATCCCTAAAAATTATTTCTTAACCCATACATTATATATTCTAAATATTCCATATATTTTGTTTTCACTATCATTTTTATGAATGATTCACTAATTAATATTATTCTCATCATTTAATTTATTATATATCAATATTTCCTCAATAAATTCCACAATTAAACTAAAAATATAATCAATATATAACTTTTTCAAATTATCCATAAAAATATAGGGTTCATTATCCAATACAAAATTAATTTTTATAAATTCATAATGTTAATACAATATTTTATTTTATTCCTTTTTAATTTCATATATATTTACCCCTAGTTGGTTGTAACATGAATTATGATTAATATTTGAAAAATATGTATGTCATTGTTGGTGATTGAATGGTTCAACAAGGAATAAATTCATGTTCATTATATCAATGGAATTAAATCCACTATAATTGATGAAAAATATCATTGAACAATATAAATAGATAATAAAAATAATAGGGGATCCATATTGTGAAACACAAGGTAATATAAATCCATTATAACATAAGTCATTGATTTGGTTCTTCAGTTCCTATGATTCCACTTGGGGAATAGTTTATGTTTTTTAAGATATAGGGTTAGAATTCTGGATGAGATCAATAGAAAAATATAACTTCACCACGATGTGTACTTATAGTTTTCTCATAAAGAAACACATCAATAAATTCATTTATAATTGGAACATCCAATTTTATAGGAACAAAAATCTAGTTTATAAGTTCAATTTGTTGTTCCTATCTATGAATTTCATAAATGATAGGAGCTTTAGGTGGATACAAATATGATTCAGATGATGTAGTGTCCTCTATAATTATATGGGATTCAGTATATAAAACATAAATAATATTCCCCTTCCCATTGAAATAAATTTTTTTATTATCATTATAATGAAAATCAACACAAATTATTATATTGAATTTAATCATTGGAATATTAACCATCTTTAGAAAGAGGGTGTGTCTATGTATCATAATTGAAATTTACTAAATCATCCCTATTTCAATAATATTCCATGTATGAGTCGTGATTGAGAATATAAATCCTAAGGTTGTGATGAAATGTCTATTTTTCTTGGAAAACATAGAATATGTTAATGTGTGTGAAAATCCACAATCATGTAAATAATTATCTATATTTTAAGCTATTATTAAAATAAAATTATCAATGTGTTTGTAAAAATTATCCTCAACTATGGTAATCAAATAATCTTGGTTGTGTTCCATTGGCCTATTTTATGAGTGGTTCCCTTGATGATTTAGATATTACATTCAATAATATCCCATATTATCAAAAATAATTCACAATAGAGAAATGGTTTCTTTCATTTCCTTGTAGTTTATATCTTTATGAAACCTCTCACTATAATTGAAATAATAACTTATTCCCACTAGTCCTGTACCGAGGTGTTTCTCCAAAAAATTATCGCATGTAAGAAATATAATCCTCTATATATTATTATTTGAATTAGTTTTTTATTAATGCTCTATCAAAGACTTATTTTATTTATTTCCCATGAGGATATGACACAAATAAAATTATTTCTCTCATTACAATAGATTGTGTTGGTTAGTTGTAGTTTACTCATGGTGGATCTTGTAACCAACATGTAATAAATATGTTAAAATATATATTTAACATAAAATCTATTTAATTAGACCAGTTTGTTATTTTTTCATTTATTGTATTTTTAAATAAAACCACCATGAATATCATAGTCCCTCCCCCTCCCCACTACCTTTTTGTATCCCTGCCCCCCCCACTCCCCCAACCTACTCCTCCACTCTCCCTGGTGAAAAACCTGATCCCATGACCCCCTTTCCCCCAATTCACATCATATCATCTACACGCTAGAGACACCTAACCCCCAACCCATAGCGCTTGACCCCAGACCCCCATGAACAACCCCACCCCCTCCAACCCAGACCCCCCCCCCCCCCGTGACCCTCCCTCCCCAATCCCAACACCCCCCCACATGCCATCTCTGGATGGATCACTAGCAACTTGAACCACCCCTACATATGACCTCCCCTCACCCAAGCTTAGTTATCCTCTTTAGTAGTGATGTTTACCCCCCTTCGAGATCCTTTTTCCGAGAATGGATCCCCTTTAATGTGGCGAAGCATACCACCTTAAAGGTTGCATTACATCACCCCAAAAATATCGTTGAGTAGATTTATAGTTTATGATACCATCCCAAACCTTTTAATTATTGTTTTATGAATGATAAAATATATTTAATATGTATGAAATATAATTTATTAAAGATAAATTTTTTAACAAAAATCATTCTAAAATTAGTATGGTGTACATTCAAAAATTATTCTAGATCCTTGAAAAAAACTACGAGTTTCCATCATTAGTAAAAAAAATTAATGGGGTCAAATGTGTTCATAATGCATAAATATTTACATGCATCATAACTATGGTAGAAGTAAAAATATTGCTGTGCTGAGAGAATAATCTATTATTGGTTCTTTAACACTACCAAAAACATATATACAACACATTATTTATTTTTCACAATTTGTTAAAATAAATTTCATAATTGAAATATCTAATTTGTAGTTACTAAAATTTATTTATGTTTTTATAAAATAATTTATAATCCTTCATATGATTATATATTTATTACCAATGATTATTTGATTCATTATATTGATTCATAATGGAATAATAAAAATTATTGAAATATTAATTGCAACATTATATTACATAAACTATATTATAGATCTACTAGGTGATATTATATAGGACTCTTACAAATAACCTAGTATTCAATTATGAATATAATATTTTGTTCCATTAATATAATATTCCAATAATATATTAAAATGTCATAGTGATTCATAATATACTATTCACCTATTTTATTGAATATTTATCAGTTTCACACAATAAATAATTTCCTTTAATAATTCTATGTTATACTTCAAAATTCAATGGGAAACCATCAAATAAATATTAGATTTAGTTAAAAAAATGATTTTTTAAGAAACCACTTTTCCAATCATTTTATTCAATTTTATACAACATAACATTGTAAAAATATGGTCTTTAGTAATTTGAAATGTTGTAGTGTTGAGGACCAAAAAACTCAAGATCCTAGCTGATCATCCTCTCAGAGCACAATACAAATATCATCATCTTCTATAGATCCTAGTGATTCTAGTGTACACAAGAATACTGGTGAGTAGGATGTTTCCCAAAATTTCATTGGTATCCAACCAGTTGATTCATCATATGCGAAGGAGTAGTTTTTCACCCCCCTATATAAGGGATATTGGTGAGTTATCATTACTGGTATGTATTTATTTTTTCAAAATAAAGACTATATATTTTATTTTTTTATTAATTCATTTTTATAAAAGATAATGAAAACCCTATAGTGGATATGAATATGAAAACAATAAATGTATTATACCTAAATAAATTTAATATTATCATAGCATTTTCTGAGTTCTGGGTTTCTACTGATGACACTGATGGAATATAAAAGACTATTCTTTTCCATATTTCTTGAGAGATTGTGAGGTTTCCCATTAATTATAATGATTGGAGGCATATTCCTACATCTAGGAAAATGAGATTTTTGGTACTCCTTTTAATTTAATATTATTTTAATATTACATGAAAGCTAATTTAAAATACATGAGTAATATTTAAAACACACTAATAAAGTGTAATTTTTTATATTTCTAGATTTTTTTCATTTTTATGTCCTTAACTCAATTTCACACCCCTGGACTTTGAAAATTTTGGGAGTAAAGTATAGATATTAAAAATGGATATTATGACATGAGATTAATGACACTTCTCTGATATCATAATAAATGTATGGAAAAATTACTTCTGTCATTTCTCATGAGAAATAGTTGTTATTTGTTGATATCAACATATTTTTAAATCATGAGAAGAAATTCATTCCTATCATTGTAGTGTCTTAGAGTATTTTTAGAAAAAAAAATTGGTTTTCAATTTATTAATTAGTATTTATTTCATTTTATAATGAATCAATGTTTTTTTAACATCTGTATATTTTTTTAATAATTTCTAATGATTTTGGTCACAATGTTGGTCAGATAGAGATGTGATGTAATGTGCATAGGAAACCCAGTAATAGTTTTTAAAATTTCAATACCATTGATGATGGGGTAATTAATATTCATTAACATCTCATATTATTTCATTACCATAAGAATGTAATAATGAAAAATATATTATAATAAATAACAAGGCATAATTCTAATTAAATAGAGCCAACTACATGGATGAAATGATTACAATTTTGTATCATTTGATATATATAGCCAGTCCCAATTAAATGTGTTTAAGGCTTGTTTGTTGTTATAATATATTTTTTAATATCAATTTTTTGATAGTTTTGAAATAATAATGAAAACACTTATTAATTAGATAACATTATCAAGATCATATATTAAAAAAAAGTGTTAATATGTCTGTATTAAAATGTTAAAATTCAAGAAGCCTTGAATGTGAACCCTTCACAATTAGAATTTTTTTCCTAAAATGTTGTAGTAGGAAATGTTTTTGGAAATGTGAATCACTGACATTTACAGGGCACATGTTCTAGGCCAACTACATCTAATTTCTTTGGTAGGGTAGCATCATGTATTATTTCTACACATAGTGGGGGTTCGAGTAGTTCTGTTGATCTGGAATCAAAAATTTACATTGGAAGATTGAAAGCATGACTGAATGAATGAGATTTTTGTTGGAAAAAAAGGATCAATGGTGATTGAAAATAAGAAATTTCTTCAGTTTCAGAATATCAGTGGATGTCCAACATTATATACAAAGAAATTTTCAGCCATATAGATTAACACTCCAAGAAAATTTCTAAATTCCACACATCATTCAGAAATTTATAAAGATCACATAAAACATCCATAATGTATTTAGATGTAATATCAAATATCCATCACTAAAAAAATAATTTATCTATTTAAAATGGTTCATAATAACCACCATTAAATAATTTAGAAATTTTTATAATAACTTCTCGAATATTATTATTTTTTTGGTAAAAAATAGTCACCAAATAAAGAAAAACAAAACATTGAGTAACAAAAAAACCTACCATATAAAAAATATCACTGGACTATAAAAATCACCGTTAGGTGATTGCTAACCATGAAACACATAAAAATTTACAGAGTAAACTTCTCTTTAATCAATCAGAAAAAATCAATGAAAGTTATAAAATTACCAATCTACAATTTTTTAATCAATTAAACTAATGTTAGTAATTATTCTAAATAATTAATTTTATTAATAATATATTAATTATAAACTTGTAATTTTTGAAAAAAATATTAATTAATAAAAAATTTATCATATGAAAAAAACCTATTATTATTTGTTAAATATAGGAATTGATGCTAGATATATCTGAGTTATAGTTTTTCGATGATGCTCATAAATACGTTTTTAGGGTTTTAAAATAGTAAAATTCACATTTAACTATCAAAAAATAACAATCTACGTAATGACCCATCCCCCTCTGGGCTATTACATAGTGAAAATCTAGGGTTTGGGGTGTTCTAATAGGTAATAGTGTTTTAATTATGAAGTTCTCTAAAAAATACCGTTTTTCAAATGGGGACTCATAAAGGTGAGTCAAGACTAGTGACTCACTAATAGTGCCCTGCACCATTGATTTTCCAAATGGTGATTAGTTCTATAGTAAGTCATAAAATTATGGCTCAATGAGCAGTGATACTGAACATTGGCTCACTGAACTCTGGCTCACCTAACAATATCTCACTAAATGATGAATCAACGAATGGTGGATCACTGAATGGTGACATTAAAGGGAGACATTTAATGGTTTCTCACCAAATAGTGATGCTAGTGACTCACCCAATAGTGAGTCAAATCCACAGTTTTGCAATTTTTTCCCCCAGTTTTTCCTAACTTTTCTAGTTTCACACATATTAATTTTTTTTCGGAGAAATGTGATTTAATCATTGTTTTTTGGTTTAAAATAGAGTTTCAAAGGATATTAATTATATCATAATATCCTTACACTCTAGGGGATTCGAAATAATCTAACCACATAGTCTTAGCCATGATCAGACTTTAATGTCCTTAAAACTATTTTTTTAATCTGTTGATATTGGATATTTATTTTTCTAAGTCTGAGGTGCTCTCTTCTTTTTTCTCCTATAGAATAGAGATATTATATTCCCAGAATATCTATGCATATATATTGTGCCCCCTATCTCGTTTTCCTTGGATTTTACATATACTTCCACACCCCCACCCAATATTGGTACAAGGAATAATTTTTCAATGCATGTTGTTCGAGGTAGGTATTTCCCTTCATCTCTATTTTATTTTTGTTTAATGTGGGGTGTTCATAATGATTCCTACTTATGATAAAAAACACAATCCAAATTTCACAAATATAATGAAAATTAATAAATACAGTTTGGGGGAGATGTTGATGTTCATCTCCTTTTTTATTTTTAATATTTGGTCGATGATGTGATCTATTTTGGATTTATTGTTTATGATAATTAAGTTCATTGGTGGTATTTTCTGGCATACAAATGATGCTTTATAACTATTGTTGTCTCCCTATGAAACATTATTGTAAATATAAATCGGATTAATCATGTATACTCTGTTAAATGGAATGGATTCCCCAGGATGAAAATTCTTGGGTGATCACGAATTATATCAATGTAGAAATTAATAAATAATTGGATAAATTTGAATTCACCCTTTTTGATAGGATTGATTGGGTGAAGAGGGTTTTACTAGAGGCATGATTGAATCTTAGTTTGATAGACTGATTCATTGTATAATGGATGGATTTGTTTAGAAATGGTACTATATCCTGGTAGTAGTTATGTAGTGGGGCTATTGGTTTGGGGTGTGTAATGATTTCAGGTTTATGGGTGTGATTGGTGTGGTGTGCTTATGTTGTGGGGCTACCAAATTTATTTTTTAGGGGATGAATTAGGTATGATAACATTGAAGAATGATGTAGTATGTGTTGAAATATAGTTGAGTGTTAAATTGGGATGAAGAAACAATTGGTTTGTTTACTTTGAGTTTTGTTATGAGTATTGTTTAGTTACTTTTATCCTTCAGGGAATGATTTCATATACAATGGTTGTAATTTTCCTAGGTAGGGATGGAATAAATAATTAAATTATTTTGATTACGTTTAATGATAATTGGTTGAATTAATCGGATGGGGGTATGTTTCAAATTAGAGGTTGTACAATAATAGTTTTCAACTGAACATCATTTACTGTAATACGTGTATATAGGGGTAGTAGCAAGGGTGGTTTTGAGGGTAATGAATTTATGTTTGAAATTACATAATATGGGATTCGTTTTTACCTATTTATATAATTGTATTTATATGTGTTTTCTATTCTCACCCCAGAAGTATTGAGCAGTACATGCCAAACACAACAATTATTATGGGGGAGGGGTATTTCCCAACATCCTAGTGGGGGGATAAATAGAAGGTAACTGACATTACCCTACTCACTATTCTAGGAATTTATTGCCCAATAATCATTAGTAATGATATAATGGATTTAGGTTTAATACTATATTTATTGTATTATTTGTGTGGGGGTGGTTTTTTCCTAGGTGTCTTCGGGATGAGGCCAAGGTGTTATCAGGTGAGACATCTGGTGGCTTTCTCCTAGGAATATGCGGGTAGGATGTGATGTGGTCATGGAATAGATGTGTGTGGTATGGTTGTGAAAGTGGGTCTTGTAGAGGATCCTAGTATTTTTACGATTTTCACCATTACAGACGAGCAGTTTTCCAGTGGGAGGTGGTTCAAGGTACCCAAATATCCATGTGCTTATTATATTAAATTAACTGAATTTTTTTATCTTTTGACTGTGCCTTAGTGAGGCTGGGGTTCATTGTATAATTAATTAGGTGTTTTTTCGTTTTTTATGTTTTCTCACATGGGAATTAATATGATTCTACCACTTCAGCATGAGTTAATTTGGTTTTTCCCTAATCATTATACTTGTATGGTCACAATATGTACATAATGCTATTTTTAGGGTTTCATGGAGATTATGAAAACCATGCTGGACATTACTAGCTCGGATGTTGGATTTGGTTTCTTTGTCAATTCATAGTTTATTTTTGGTAATTACAATTTATTTTTATTTGTATTTTCAATAGTTTTACTTTATATATGAATGGGGGATGGATATTGGTTTATTTATATATATCTATAATGGAGTTGTTTGAGGATGTGACATCTAATCTCCCAAACAAGTTCACTATGAAAAGGGAAATGCCACTAATTTTGTGAGATTTCTATACCCTTTTTGCGGGTCACAAACTCATGGCCTATTACAGGTGGGTCTCGGGGGGTCATTATATCTCATTCATATTGATAAAGGAAGGCCTCAACATCTTCCTATCCCTTTCCCCATCTTGTAGAAGGTGCATCATGACAGAATGGTATCAGACGTGATATTTGAGTGATATGATGGATCTTAGATATAGTCACATTGAGGAATGCATGGGTTGGTAGGTAAATAGTTTAAGGTGATATTGTTGCAAGACATGGGCCATAGAGGACTAGCTAGGACATGGAAATTTAGGGTCCCCAATGAACTGATGCAAGTACTTTTATCATACCAAACAACTAAGTGAGGTTACACTATGTGTTTGGAAAATACCCTAGGAACAGTGCATGCATCATGAGGACTTGTGTACTTTTGTTTCATTTGTGTTTCTAGAAAATTAAATTAATAAATTAGTTAAAATGAACTCCAAATAAATTAAATACCACTTAGTCTTAGGATTTCCTTATTTTCCATTAAAAAATTGAATATGGTAATATTCCACAAGTGGCTCAGGCAGTTCTGAAAAAATATGTTAATATGGCTAATTAATATGTGGTTGATCTAGTGGAAGATAATGACCAATGAAAGAAGACACTGAGTTCCTTCCAATGGTAGACTCTGGGAATGTATGATGGAAGCGTCTTGGAAATGGAGATGGATAGTTGGATCGAGGATCTTGTAAATACTTCTAGATTCATCCATGATTTGAAAGTGTATTGGGAACCTCTTGCAGTGATCCAGATGGGTGGAGATGTGTCAGTGGAAGAAGCTTTGCCTCAAGGAGAGGAAAGAGACTGATGTTTTGGGCTCTGAGGTTAAGAAGCAGTTCTCAGAGGAATACCTTTCATCCATAATGAAGTTTGAGAAGATACATGAGATTCTTACCCTACATAAATGGAGTTTTTTTGTGAGGGAATTGGGTATCATGTTTAAGGATCTCCAATGAATTGGTTGTATCTCTTTCTAGGTGAGCAGTCTCTATGGAGGCGCTTAGAGGAGGATGTTCACCCTTCCTTTCAGTATGTGGTTACTCCCGTTTCCCTACCAACATAATTTGAGGTTCATAGGAAACCTGGGGTAGTGTAAATTAAGTGCTCAAGAGGAGTTATTCCATGAGATGGAATTCAGCTGAGCTCTTCATAAGGGAAGGCCATTAGAAACATTACTTCGGTGTCAGGGGCCTTCCTATTTTTGGCCAGTGGAGAGCTGACCCTTGCAGTTTCAGTTCTAACCGTCTTGTCCTCACCCTATTCCCACTATTTTTGGGCTGAGGTGTTTTTCTTGTAGAGACCATGGGAACAACCAGGGACATTTCCCAACTCGAACTCAGTATGGTGGAGGTGGGTAGGTTCAACACCTGCCTTATCAGTAGTTGCAAGCATGTCCATTCTAGCTTCAGGGATAATATTCCCCTTTTCTACCGAGAGCAGATGGCATAGTAGGAGGTTGATCACATGGTTATCCTCATAAAACATGAGAAGGGTGTGGAATAGGAGGTGGTTGAAAACAGATGGATAAAGGATTGTGGAATGGTCAATTACACGTTGTGAAGGCAGTAATTCTAGTTGGGCCAAAGATAGTTCTAGGTACAATCGGTTTGTTCAACACTCTTTCTTGTGGATTTAATTATCTAGGATATTCACACTCAATAATTTGACCCACTATAGATCATCCCTTAGGACTGAACATAGAGATACCTTTCATGCCCCTACTGGTGAGTACACCAATCGATGGTCAGACAAGCTTGTTTGACGATAACTAGGGATGTAGACAGATTTTGGGGTTCAATCAGTCCAATGAGGATCTCTTATTATTATAGATGAATCCATAATATGTCATCCTTGACATCGACTATTTGATTATGTAACATTCTATTATTGATTGCTTCCATAGAAGAGTAATGTTTTCACACGTGAATGTCCAGTGTATAGATTTCATTGGCGAGTAGAGTATTAGGGTGGGCAGCTGGCACATGGAGCCTCTTCTTTCATTTTTAGTTGAGCTATCAGTGGGATCGATGGACATAGATATAGTGGGTAATCCTTTGGTTATGGGGTATTTCTTGTATTTTTTACCTTATGAGGTAGTGAATCTTCCCCATCAATGTTACGTTGAGTTTATGATAGATTTTTAGCTTGTTGATTCTCTGATTTCGATAAATCCTGATCAGATGGTGCCTTCAGATTTGTGGGAGTTGTGGATCCAGATGGAAGATCTAATGAGGAATATATTTATCTATCCTAGTGTGTTGTTTTGGGGTGATCCAGTCTTGTTTGAGAAGAATGCAGATGGTGTTATGAGTCTGTGTATAGACTACCAAAAGATGAATCCGGTAACAGTCAAGAATAGTTACCCACTATCGAGGATAGAAGATCTTTTAATCATAAATAGGGGAGCGATTTATTCTTCCATGATCGATCTATAGTCTGTATATCATCAGTAGTGGCTGAAGGAGTGTAACATCCTGAAGTCAGCTTTTAGGTGGTGTTATGTGAAATTATACTTCGTAGTTATTCTATTTAGTGTTACACACACCACCCATGTTCATGGGGCTCATGAACTCTGTCTTTCGTGATTTTCAAGATCGGCTTATCATCCTATTCATCAATGACATTCTGGTCTACTCAAAGCTAGAGGAGGAGAATACAAAGCATCTTAGGACTATCCTAGATATCCTTCAGCATCAAAAAATCTTCAGAAAGCTATCCAAGTGCTCATTTTGGACATGAGAGGTCCACTTCCATGGGAATGTGGTGTCTCATGAGGGCGTATAAGTAGACCTGTTGAAGGTCTAGGTAGTTTTTATTGGGATGCACCCAAGAATGTGGCAGAGGTTCATAGTTTTCAAAGTCTGGAAGGATACTACTAGAGATTCATATCTGTTTCCTCTTGATTTGTAGCCCCATTGACAGCTCTGACCAAAAATACCAATCCTTTTTGTGTAGTGATCTATGTAGAGTATTTTTCACCTATCTGAATGGAACATTAGTCAGTGCCCCAGTGCTTAGGTATCTAGAGGAAGGGGTGATGTTCGAGGTTTTATGTGATTCTTTCCATTTGGGATTGTGTTGTGTGTTATTGCCACAATGATGAGTTATCTCCTCGGGATCTCAGCTGTTACATCCCCATGAATGTAACATTGTCACCCAGGATCTGGAACATGTAGCAGTCATGTATTTAATGATGTTGTGGATGCATTACCACATCAGGGAGGGCTTTGTGGTTTTAACTGCTCATAATATATTGATGTATATATTTCCCCGGTGAGATCTGAACATGCTACAGTGGAGGTGGATGGAGTTTCTCTATGAAATTTTTTTTGTGATCTCATACTCCACGAGAAAGGGGAATGTTGTGGCTGATTCTTTAATTATTAATTCATAGAGGGATGTTTTTTGGGAATATATAAATGCATGGAGAGAATTGTAGGACTTTTCTTCCTTGCACATAGATGCTGGAATGGACGAAGGTAGAGGTTATCTATTTTAGATGATGGTGTAATCATCTATGAGGTGGTAGGAGGAGGAGTCGGAGTTGGGATACACAAAGGTAGAAGTGATATGAGATCACATTGACCATAGAAATTCTTCAAAGGGATGGCCAAAGGATTTTCAGAATCAGATATTGTTCCATGGGAATATATTCATCCCAGTGGTGATGTATTGGGGAGTTCTCTGTGAGTCCCATAGTTCACCAATGGAGGTACACCCAGAAGAATCCATGATATACCTGGGCTTGAGGGAACATTTCAAGTGGCTTGGGATGAAATAGGCAGTGACAAAGTTTGTGGAAATGTTCCTTGTGATCCATCAAGTGAAGGCTGGACATTGTGTTCTTGATGGTCTTTTTTATCCCATAGTTTTCCCTGAGTGGAAGTGGGATTACATCTCGATGGATTTTTTAATTGAATTACCTAGGTATTATGGAGGATGTGAAATGATCTAGGTAGTAGTGGATAGGTTGAAAAAGTTGTCTCACTAGTCAAGGATCAATGTGTTGAGTGTAATGGATGACTTAGCACAAAGGTATGTGGATTAGGTGGTGCGGCTGTATGGAGTTATGAGATCTATTGTCTCATATTGGGATATAATTTTTACATTGTGAGTCTTGAAGAGATAACAACATTTTATTGGAACTCAATTACACCTCGTCATTTCTTTCAACCCTTAGACGTATGGAGAAATAGAAACGACCATCTTGACATTGGAGGATATTTTTTAGAATTTTTTGTTAACCATAGTGGATCTTGGGAGCTACATTTTCCCTTGGTAGAGTTTTCCTACAATAATAGCTATCACATTTACATTGTGATTGATATTTTTGAATATTTATATGGAAGAAAATGTTGTTCACACTTGTGATATATGTATGTTTTGGAGGCAGCTGTCCATGGTCCATGCATGGTGTAGAGTATGATTGAGAAGTTGTAGCATATCTGTGAGAGGAAGAAGGCGGCATATGACAAGAAGGTTTATGTTGATCTAAGCATAAGGCTATTGGATTTTGAGGTTAGGGACCATGTATTTTTCATGGTTTCCCCTAAATTTTAAAAATGAAGGGTTGATAAAGGGAGTATGCTTTCTTGTAGGTTCGTCAGACCTTTCGAGGAGTTGGGATGAGTTGGAGGGGTTCCATATTTTCTTCCATTGGTATCACAGTTGGGGAGGATCAATGACATCATTCATTACTCCAAGATTCATCACTATCTTCATGATAAACCCCACGTAATTTATTTGGGATATTTGGATATCAAGGACGATGCAACATTTGTGGAGTGGCTAGTCATGGTCCAAGATGTTCAGGAGAATTTGATTACTTTGAAGACCGTTCACTTGGTTTGTGTGTTGTGGATGCGTGCTGGCCTAGATGAGAGTACATTGGAGTGAGAGTCACAGATACATTCCCATTTCCAAGATTTGTTTTGATATTTTGATTTTATGCCATGTTTTGATGTGATACATGACCTTGTTTTCTACAAGATGAGTTTTTTACACGTTCTATAATGTTTAAAGAGTCCAAAAATGTGGAAATGGGAGGGCATGATCTCTAATCTATATGAATAAATGACGATGTGATTAAACTTATGAAGGCAAGTCAATGTTGTCTAATGTGGGTAGTATCTTGGTAGAGAGGAAGAAATTCCTTAATCTATATATCAGGAGAGTGTGACTTTTTGTGTTGTGTGGTGGTTTTGGGCAGTATATTTTAGGGAGGTATTGATTTATATTGAGGTTTTCACTCCATATTTCAAACAATGCAACAGGTTTTATCCTTAATAGGTATATTACGGGGTGGTTCTTTGGACCCCTACCCCTTTTGGGTTTAGTTTTGGATTCATGAAGGCGATAATAGTTCAAGAGGTATCAGATGTAATGCCCCTGACCCCGCCAATCCATTTTTTTAATAAAATACAGTGTTTGGGGTTTTTTGGGAGGAAAAAATTGATTAATTAGGGAGTTTTTCAAAAAACCAGTTTTTCCAATGGTGACTCACAATGGTGAGTTAGGACCGATGACTCACTAACGGTACCTCACACTGGTGTGTTACACAGTGATGGGTAATTTGATGGTAATTCACCGAACGATGGCTCATGAAATGATGGTTCACCAAAAGGTAACACAAAATGGTTTCTCACTGAATGGTAAAACCAAATAGTGGCTCACCAAATAGAGACCCCAAATTGTGTCTCACCAAAATGTGGCTCCCTGAATGGTGACATAGAACTATGGCTCACCAAATGGTAGCTCACTAAATGGTGGCTCACTGAATAGTAGATCCCCAAAATATGGCTCACTAAATGGTGGATCACTAAATGAGGGCTCACTAATCAGTGTCTCATTGAATGGTGACACCAGTGACTCACCCAATCTTTAGACACCTCTGGTAGTTTTTCAAATGTCCAAATTTCCCCAGTTTCCCCTAGTTTTTCTATTTATCTATAATGAAATTTTATTTGATGAAATAAAATTTAAATCCTTGATTGGGTGTTTCGAAAGGAGTATCAAAGGATAATAATTATATATTTATATCCAAATTCTCTATGTTATTTGAAATAATCCAACCAAGTGGTCTTGGCCACAATATGTTTTTAATGACCTTGAAACCATTTTCTATTTCGCCGATATAGGATATATCTCTTACTAATGTCGAGGTCCACTCTTCTCTTTTCTCCTGGTGTTTGGAGACCATTCCTTCCTAGAAGAGCTTTGTACCTATTCCCCCCCAGTCTAGTTTCCCATAGAGTTTCCTACTACTCGCACCACATGTTTTGTCATAAGGAAGAATAGTTGTTCACATGTAGTTTGAGGTAGATATTTTCCTTCATATAAATTGTAATTATGTATCATGTGGGGGGGTTATAATGATATATTTTTATGAGAATGGATGAATCCAAATTTAACAAAGTTAATGGGGTGTAATAAATGTTTGATGGAATGATATTGATGTTGATTGCTTGTTTTATTGGTTATATATGGTTGATGATTTGATATATTGGGGTCGTGTGGTTTCTAGAAATCATGGTTGTTGGTGTATTTTCATGGGTGATTCTTTTTAAATTTTGTTGATTTAATATTAATAATTGTCATAAATATCAATATGATTAATCATGTATATACAGTTAAATAGAATATATTACCCATGATAAAAACCCTTGTGTGATCACCCATTCATATCAAAGTGGAATTTGATGAACAGTTGGAAAATTATGAATTCACCTAGTTTGATAGGTGTGACTATGTGTATGTAGCAGTATTATCAGTGTGATTAAATCTCAGATTGAGATAGTCATTTCTTATGGAATGGATGGACTTGTTTTTTTAGTGGAACCGGTTATAGGTAATGTTTGTGTAGCAGGGTGGTAGGTTTAGGTTGTGTCATGATTTCATGTTTAGTGGTGTGATGAGTGTGGGATTTTTGTGAAGTAGGTCTACCAGGTTTGGTTGTGAGGGGATGAATTAGGCGTTATAACATTAAAGAATGATGGTGGTAATTTTGAAATACGAAATGGTGTTAAATGGGGTGGAAGAACAAAGTGGTTTGTTTGTTGAATGTTTTTTTATTGGGACTTTTTAGTATCTTTTAACATTATATGAACAGTTTATGATGTTGTGATTATTTGTTATTAGGTAGGGATAGAATAATAAATAAATAAATTGATAATTTCAACAGATAATTGATTAAATGAATTAGTTGGGGGAATGTTTCGAATAAGGTCTTGTAGTGAAGTGGTGTTTATTTGACCAGCGTTTGGGGAGGTACCTTCATGTAGGGGTAGAATCAAGGGTGGCATTGAGGGTACTGGTTGTACATTTGGAATTCTATAGGATGGTTTTTGTGTTTTTTACCTATATATATAAACTTGTAGTTCATAATGTTTTCTATATGCACCCTACTCATACTGATCACTTTGTGCAAAACACCTCCATTATTATTGGGGATAGTGTCCTTCCAAACATCCCAGTGGGTGGATGGATCAAGTCATTGACATTACCCTACTCCCTCTTATAGGAATTTATCACCCAAGACTCTTTGGGCAGGTTGTAATTGATAATGGTTTAATACTATATTTATAGTATTGGATATGGGAGAGGTGGTTTTTTCCCATGTGTCTTTTGGATGATGCCAAAGGGATTTCAGGCTAGAAGTGTGGTGGTTGTTTACTAGGTTCTTGTGGGACGGATGTGATGTGGTTGTTATATTACTTTACTTTAATTGAGGTATTTGGTGTGTGTTCCTTGATAAGGTTTGGGTGGATTGTATAGTTTTTTAGGTTCTTTTGATATTCTCTTGTTTTCTCACAGGGTCATTAGTATGCTTCTCGCACTTGTGCATGAGTGAATTTGGTTTTTCCCTACAGAGTGCACCTGTATTCCCAAACTACGTACATAAAATTACTTTTTGGTTTCCAGGTAGATTAATTGGACCATGATAGACCTTATAATATCAGACATTTGGGATGTTTGATGCGTTTCTGATAATTTATTTTTGGTATTTACCTTTGTGGTTTCAATCTATTTTTAGCATTTTTAAGTTAAGCATGCATTTGTGATGGATTTTTGGTTTCTCTCTATATATAATTATTATATTTTTTTGTTGTTGGTACATCCTAGCTCAAGATCATGGTTACTATGAAATGGGTAGATCCATCCATTTTGTGAGATTTCTATAGTCTTGGTACTAGTTTACACCCCTAATCAAATTGGAGGTGGGACTGAGGTGTCATGATCTCACTTTCATCATTAAAAAGGTAGGTTTACACATCATTATATCCCTTCTATCATTTTAAACAAGGATAGTCATAAAAATCTCATATTGATATGAAATTATAGTAGAATCAAGATTGAATTATTTTTGACATGTATAAAAAACAACATGTCCATTAAACGTGTGGTGTTATCGGAATGAATAAATAATAAATTTTAAAAGAGAGAAATGATTTAGAAACATGAATCATGGGGTTAAAATAATGAAAGGAACATCAAATTTCTATAAAATCATAGAAAAACAACCATATATTAAATTTGAAATTTATGAACTGACAACACATCATTGTGAATTATGTTTTCTCGTTACGGTTATAAATTCATGTTTATTGTTTATAAATACTAATTCATGTTTGAAATGGTAAAAAACATTGTAAATGTCTTCAGAATGATTTGTAATCATGGTAAACCCATTTATGTGTTTTTGTATATGTAGGTATAGACTACATGGCAATCCGACTTGCTTTGTTTTTTTAATTAATGGGTATACATTTTTGACTGGTATAAATTCTTTAAAAAACATGTGCGAGGGGTACAAACCTAAGAAAATATGTGGCATTTCCCTGAAATCATGGAAAAATATAATATATTTAATAAGTAATTTTTGGAACTGATGACACGTCATTGAAAATTATTTTTTTTTCATTAGGTCCATAAACACATTTTTAGTGTTTTAAAACACTAGAATGTGTTTGTAAATGTCAAAACCCAAAGAAAATGACTGTATATTGTTTTAAAATCATGGTACAACCAAAGATGATATTTTTTTGACATGTAAATGTAGAAAACATGTCATTTGTATTTGTGGTGTTGTCAGAATTACTCATTATAGACATTTAAAAGGTACCAAAGCCTTTTGTGAGGGCTAAAACTAGGCTCTAATCATTTGATTACCTTGAAATCATAGTACACATGCCCTATAAATAATTTTGAAATGTATGAATTGACAACAAATTAGTGTGAATTACAGTAGGACCATTATGTATATAAATGCATTTTAAAAATTTTAAAATAATAAATCTTGTGTGTAATGGTAAAAATCATAACCAAAAACCTTAGATCGATGTAAAATCAAGAGATAACCACTAATGAGGTTTTTTTGATGTGTACACACATAGAAAAAATCAATATGATGTGCAGTGTGGTTAGAATTACTCAATATACACGTTTAAAAGGTACAAAAGCCTCTAAAAGAAGATTTGGGCGGTCTAACCCATGAAAAAATATGTTGTATTTCCTGGAAATAATTTAAAAATAGCCATATATTTAAATTTTAACTGTACAAACTTATTTTACGTCACTCTAAAATATTGTTTTTCTATTACTTCTTTAAACTCATTTTTTATGTTTTAGAACACTAAAATGTGTGTGGAACTATCAAACCCATTAAATATTACCACAATTTGATATGAAATCCATGGAAAACCAAATATGAGTTGTTTCTAATTTTTACACATATAAAACACATCAATATGATCTACGGTTTTGCGAGAATTACTTATTATACACTTCTTAAAGCTAAAAAATTATTTATAAAAAACTATTGGGGGTGAAAACAAATAAAAGGATGTCTTATTACCCTAAAATAATTTTACAAAAACCATAAATTTAATTTTCAAGTATGAACAAATGGAAAACCATTCTGAATTACAATTTTTTGGTTATTACTGTAAATATGTTTTCTTATTTAGAAACACTATAATGTGTATAGAACGGTCAAGCCCATATAATACGACCTCATATTTATGTTCAATCATGGGAAAAACATTAGTGGGTTGTTTTTTTACATCTATGTGTAGATAAAACATCATTATAATAATATGGTGTGGTCAGAATTAAATTATATACACTTTTGAAATGGACAAATTCCATTTAAAACATGTGTCAGGGGTCAATGTAACCTCCCATGATTTTAAATGGGTATAATATGTTTGATTGCGTTCATAATATTCTACACCGAACTTCAGCATTATTATGTTACCTTATAACTTATCTATTTAAATGGTATTAATAAATAGTATTAATTATTAAAATATTGTTTACACATGCATTTAATTATTTCTTTTGGGAACAATTATTTATAAATGAAAATAATACCCTTTTTAATTAATAAAAAATTATTTTTCTAAAATCTATTTAAATGAAAATATGTGAGATTATAAAATAATGAAATCAATCTTTGTGGATTTAATTCAATAAATATATATGTTATATATTCAATTTATTGTTAAAAATTCATCTTATTTGTTTTTTAGATATGATATAAGAAGATATTCAATTTTACAGATAAACTGAGCATTTTTCTAAAAATGTTGCATGACCACCATTTGATAGAGATCCAAGTTTAAATCTACTTTATTACACTTTAAAATGATTTTTCAAAAAAAAAATAACTTCTTATTTGGAATTTGGACATCAAAATTTAATTTGGATGAATTTTTGGTATTTTTCAGAAAGTATTCAGTTTTTAATGAATAGTGAAAATGTTGCACTTAAATTTAAAACTGCATTTTTGTATAATTAATTTATACAAAAATGTTTTCCTTTTATTTTTTTTAATTATATAATTAGATTATTTTTTATCATCTAATCCAATTTTGCTCATTGGAATCAATTTTAGGTAGAAAATTGATAAAAAATCATTTAAATATTTTGAATGTTTCACTTCAAAACCCCATTTTTTCTTTTGATTACAGAATTAATTTCAAATAAAATTTTATCAATTTTGTAAATTTAATTTGATAAAATTAATTCATATTTTGAATCATATGGTCTAGATTAGGTATTATGTTCAATTTTGTTTTTTTTTAAAAGTTTCCATAGTAAAAAATTATTTACCGAAGTAAAAGTAAAATCTTGAGAAGGGTTAAAATGAAAAGTTAAAATCTTAGCATACCTAAAAACTACAAAATTTAATGATTTATTTTTATTTTATTCTCAACCCTGACCAGATGATAAAACCTTAATTAGAATTCAATGTCATGGAAATTAATGATACATCTATATGGTTGGCTTTTAATATAAAATAACAAACAAATTAATCACTTGAACCCACATATACTCAAGTATAAAAACCACCACTCCACCACCCTATGTCAACCAAAAAACCTTTTAGAACCATAATTCTCTACCCAAACCTCTTCTCCTCAGTCTCCCCACATCCAAATGATTTTGGACGTTCTTGTAGTGATAGTCTGTTTGGATTTTCTAAGTCCTTCGGGTCATGAAATGTCGCTTAAGCCTATGGGACTTCTAATCACTAAGCATACGGACCCTGTAAAGGGTTCCCAGTCATCCCATGAAATGGGGGTAATCAAAAATATATAAAAATGAAGGCCTTAGGGCCATTCCGGGAAGGTACTTTAAAGAATGAGATAATTAAGAGGTAATTTTCTCAATGTACGTCTCTTAATTTCTTCTTTATATACTTTCTCCTCACCTCCTACATTCATAAATTATTAATTAATCCACAATCATGTATATACTATAGTTTTATGTTTCTAATTTAATATCTCATGTCTATTTCATTTCTCACCTCCTCTTATTCAGATAATGTAAATTTTTGTCCAAGTTATGCTGGTTAGTCACCTCAATGAATAGTGTTTTTGTTATTTTTCCTTTACCACATTCATGGATAGTCTTAAAAAAATTATTCTGGTCAACTAATATTTTAACATGTATATTATAACATATATCAAATTCTATATATGGTATATTAAACATTCTTTCATGCTTTCCATATTGTTCTTAGATGACAATTTTTTTTTGTGGAAGTGTGGACTACTGCCCCCTCATTGCAATATGACTCATTACCACAATTCATAAAATATATAAATGTGGTTTTTATTAAAACAATGAGACATATAAGAAAAGAAAATAACAATTTAATTATTATTTTATTCTAAAACATTAAATACTATATTGAAATGAAAGTAACGTTCATGCATACGTACAACCTACCATCTCCCAGAACGGTGCATTTAATTTCTTATATATAAATTTTATGGGTTATTAAAAATAAATATATTATGGATATATATCATATTTAACTCATGAATATATTTTTATATGTTAAAATTTTAACCACATTGATAATTTACATCAAAACATGTTCATGTTTTACTCAATTACTGAATATCGACAAAACGTCTAATATGAACCTAAATAATTATATAATTTTTAAAACATAGTAAAAATTAATATACAAGGAATAATAAAATTGAATATTATTCCCATGTAAAGATTAATTAACCTATGATTTTTATTCAGGATCATAATGATTGTGCGTGACGAGACATACTCATGGTCTGAGAACTTCTTAACCCTAATTCCTTCTTTGGGTTAATCTTCTATATCTTGATTAAATAGTGATATTATTATGATAGAAATAAAATTTGATATATAATCTTGTATATGTACTTTATTTATGATTATTTATAGTTAATACACATAATTGATCTATTTTATTAGCAAAATTATCTTTTTATGGGAAATTCTAATCTCAATTTCCACTAATTAGGTTTTACACATACTTCATTGAATATATTATGCCATGATTACATGTAAAAACACTGTATATTTATTTATGTTGTAATTTACAATTCCCTTTGTGTATATATATTTTTTATACACATAATCTCCCCCATTCATAAATTCATACATCATTTATTATACTTTGTAAAGGACATCATTACTCAATCTCTATTTATTTAGTTAAATATCCATGTAATTGGTTTTGTTTTTTCAAGAAAATTTCTGAATTATCATTGATTATTTTACACATAATTCCACTTATAGTTGGTGTATATATATTTTTCAATAAAATTTATGTCATTTATTTATCCTTAATCCAATTATGTGATTTTTATACGAGACCTCATCTCAATATAATTTAACTGAGACATTTCTTGATTATAGGAACCTTTATTTCATTATAAAGAGTATACACATCCCATTTTACATTACAAATCCATATAATATATATACTCATGATATTTGATTTCTTAAAAAATTTTCTACTTTCATGTGGCATATAATATAAATTTTTAAAATTGTAAAGGTCAATATAACTAAATCATAATTTAAGTGTTTTAAAGATTTATTCTTCTAATTCTTTCTCATTCATGTCCATATTTTTAAATTGTTTTATGGATTAATTTATATGGACAAAAATGTTTTAAAATTGTATTTCTATAATTTCTTTTAAATGTTTCAATGTGGTATGGTACACATTGATTCAAAAATAACCACTTTTGAATACATTATTTTGGTTTTTGAAAATGGGTTGTTTTTAGACCTATGCAGCGATAATGACCTTTTTGCTGTTCTGACCATTATTTAGTACCTATAATTATCTATAGACCATAATATTTTAACGAAAGGTATGAAAAATATTCTCTTTTTAGGTATTTCGGTATTGAAAATGGTATTCAAAATGGATTTATTATATCATGAAATGATATATTCTTATTACATTGTGGAAATGTAATATTTCTTTTTTACATTGTTTATGTGTTATGATGATGTTATGGTTCATGGGAATTGCCTATGTATATGGTTGGTCCCAAGATAATCCAAGGTTAGGTTAGCCCATGATATCTCTCAAATGCATTTGGTAACATGATGGAGGTAAACGGTATGGTTTCTCCTATGATAATTAGGAAATATACTAGGATATTTATTCCAAATGTAACCTAAAAGGTTACTCCCTATATGGATGTCAAAGCTATAATGTATGTATAATATGGATTCCATAAGTTAGATTTACAAATTATTATTTCTACTAGTTTTTTGGAATCCTATGACTTCACGAGGTATGTTATAGAGTTTATGTATTATGTAAGAAAAGGTATGATTTTTTGAAAATGTTTTCATGTATTTTTTAGTATTCAAAGACTAATGGTTTTATTTCTTATTTTATATTCCTTAATGATATTTTTTAGGTTCATTACATATTTTTATAAATCTTTTCATAGGGTATAAGGATGAATAAGGTAAAATAAGAAGTCAATAAAATTTTTATCTAAAAAATAAATCATGTTTTATTTCTTTAAAGGGTTTCCTTAAGTGGAAAATGGTTACCATTTTGATAGTATCCTATTTTATGATTATGGGATGTTATGAAATAAAGTCATAATTCTATAAAAATATAACCCTAAATGTTTCCTTAATGTGAATAATAGTCAAATTATTGTCTTAACTAACGATTATGTAATATTTAATGTCGGGGCCTTATAGTTGGTATCAAATCTCGATTTATATAAAATTAGGGATTATGAATTTTCGATAAACATATAGAAACAGTATATGTCTATTCACCTAGTAACGTTCTTTTTCATATAACTTTTTTATATCATGAATATTCATTTACAAATGGATGGATGAGGATTTCCAAAAATATTCTTATCTCTTTATGACGACTTGCTTGATATAATTATTAAAATTGCATGTTTGGATGATTCTAAAACTTTTTCTAATATACAACTCACTTGCAGGAAGTTATTCGAAATATAAAACAACTCCACTATACCTTGATATCATCATTTATCATGGATTGTTTTTTAAAAAGTATTTTTTATCAATAATCTTATATATTCAAAAAGCAAATTATTATCAATGCATTTTTTGATATTTTAGAATATCACAAGATTATAAAGCATAGTATGTTTTGAAAAAATATTATAAAGAAGGATACCCTTGTGCAACCAATTTATATTTTCTTTTAAAATATTTTCTTTCAGTATATACTTATGGTATTTTAAAAGGACAACTAATTAATGGTTTTAAGTCAAACTCGGTCAGAATGTTTTATAAAAATCATGACCTATCTGGTGTGTTGAAATTATATTTCATTAAAAATTATTTTCCAAAACTATATATCTACAAACACACATATGAACCTATTTGTACATGGTGTACTTGGAAAAATGAAGCAAGTGATTGTGAAGATTCTCTAAATCATTTTTGAAATGCATGGACCATATTTCTATGTGAAACAAAATGATTATAAAACCCAATGGACTCCCTGATTAATATAGATTGTTTTTTATTTTGTAAATATTTTTATTAAACCATTTGAGTTGAAAAACACTTTCAATAAATACTGGACTTCAGGAATTGAGATTTTACAGTCATTATGAGTTGCAATAAAAATGAGAGGTATAAGAAAACCTTTTGTGTAAAAACATGTTATGGTTACTTTTAAAGACATTATATCATTTTTGGAATTTTATAAGAATTATATAGTTCTAGAAAAATGACAACCTGTATGATGGGTGACAACCATTCACATCCAATAAGGCCATTGGAAATCAGACCCACACTCGAAGGGTGACAAGGGTGGATCGCCTACTAGTGGCTACGTAATGTCCCTAGTTACTATGCCTTAATATTTTTATATTAATGATATATGGATTAAGAATAATTTGATTTGGGAGAAATATATGTTATCAAATAGATCAAAATGGGATTAGAAAACGATTTTTTGGGATGATGTGATAAATGTAATTTTGGAAGACGTTCTATATTTTGGGATCTTTATATGATTAGGTTAAATAGAATAATTTTGAATTTTATTTGAGGAATAAATGTTGAATTAATTTTGGAGAAATATATGATTTAATTATCTACTTATGGTGATTGGGGTTATTTATGTAAGGAATAACCTATCATTGAGAATATGTGATTTTGGAAATTTATTTTTGGTATGATCAATTAAGATTGGTTAATGTTATTTAGAGAAAAAAAATTCTAATTTATCATGGAAGACTATATAATAAAATCCTTATAAATTTTTGATTTCAATCTTATTTTGTATTATTTTGAGTAAGTTTATAGAATGTTATTCATTGAATGGTATTTGTTGAAATTTCGACGTTACAATTGAATTTTGGAGATTAAAAGTAGTTTTTCATCATTCAATGGTTTGTTTGTTTGGGGGAATTGTCATAATTTATCCTATCCTCTTGTTTTGGATAATGGTTTAATATAGTATGAGTAGATATTTAATCTTTTATGTATTAAGTGATTCTATGAATGTTGATTCTATTGCTTCAGGTGTGACCAAGTCATCTTGAATACTCCTCATTGGGAGAAAAGATGAGTTTTTTGTAGAAATTTATTTAGGATGAACTCTACTTGTGAAGTATTTATGTTTCTTTATATTCGTAGTCATCCTTGTAAATAAATTTCTCAGATGTATGAAAAGTATCTTAAAATTAAAAATGTTTCACGTTTCCTTTGCCTACTAATAAATCAAAAAAAATTTAACTGATCACATTTTTGGGGTTTTCTATTAGATAACTTTCTCTTAATAATGTTTTCTATCACTCTCCATCAGAACAATATGGTTAATTTTTCTTATATCCATTTTTTTATATATAGAATCCTATTATGTTTTATCTCATGCGACTTTCGTACTTCTCTATCATTATATTAATGAGGTAGTTTTATTTATCTCTATTCTGATGACAGAATGAAATTATTGTATTTTGAAGAGTCATGCCTTAGGTAATGAACCCAAATTCAAATTGTGTGGATGTAATTTCCAATTTGGTTGGAGGATAATGAAACATCCATGGTTTTTAAAAGGATACAATATTTTTGATTCAGTACAAAATATGCCACATCAAACATAAGAATTATTATGTTACCTTATAAACTAGCTATTAAAATTATAGTAATAAAAATTATTCACGATGACAATTTTGTTTATCTTGAATTTAATTAATTATTTTTGTTAATAATTATTTATAAATGGAAATAATACCCTTTTTAAATAAAGGAATTGTTTTATGAATAACAACTTAAAAAATAAGTGAGTTTATAAAATAATAAATTTACACTTTATAGATTTTATAATGAAATATATATTTCATATGTTCAATATAATTTTTAAAATTAATATTTTATGTTTTCTAGATATGATATATGAACAAATTCAATTTTATGGACAAAATGAGCATTTTTCTAAAAAGGCTGTTTTACCACCTTTTGATGGATAACCCATTTTAAATCCAGTTAATTACAATTTTTTAAGTTAATTTTGACAATATAATCATATTCTTTATAAGTATGACATTAAAAATTATATTGGTTGAGTTTTTGGTATTTTTGCCTAATATTCATTTTTTACGAATAGCGAAGAATACATGATTTTAATTTAAAGTTGATTTTTTATATGATTTATTTATACATAATGGTTATAATATTCATTGGTTTTAATGTATAATTAGATTTGTTTTTAATAATTTAATCCAATTTATGTCATTGTAATAAATTTCATGTTGAAAATAGATATAAAACATTTCAAACTTTTAAACATTTCACATTAAAAAACTATTTTTAGTTGTGTCTGGGTAATTGATTTTAAATAAAATTTTCCTTATTCTATGAATTGAATATGATAAAATGGATTCCATATTTGTAATCAGAATTTTCAGATTATTCATTATGTTCAATTACTTTTTTTTATAAAAAAATTACAATGGTAAAAAATTATTTACCTGATTAAATGTGATATTTTGTCAAGTGTTAAATTTTAATGTTAAAAGCCTAACATAATAAAAAACTACAACATTTAATGGTAGTTTCATAACTGGAATAAACAACCATAATTATAATCCAATTTTTTGAAAATTAATTCCACCGCTATATGATTAGATTTTAATATAAAATAATAAATAAATTATTCACTTGAACCCACCTCTCCCCAAGTATAAATACCTCCTCTTCACCACACTATTTCAACCCAAGAAGCCCTATAGCTCCAAAAATATCTTAAAAATCCATTCAACCTCACTCTCCTCATGTACAGTTCTACTAGTCTCACAAAAATTTTAAATCCAAGGTTATCGAGTGTCTTCTATAGAGGGGATATTCAAGAGGTTATTTTCTCAATGTACCTTTCTTAATTTATTTTATTTTGTACATTCTCCTAGACTACTACATATATAAATTCATTATTACTCCACAATAATTTATATTCTGTAGATTTATGTTTCTAATGGATTATCTGACATACATATCATTTCTCACCTCCTCTTATTCATATAAATGAAATTATTGTCCAATTTATGTCGGTTAATCACCTTTAAGAAAAATGTTTTTGTTTTTTCTCATTACAAACTTCATGGATAGTATTAAAACAATTATTTTAGTCAAATAATAATTTATTACAAATATTATAACCTATTTCATATTCTCCATATGTTATATTAAACATACATTCATGTTTTTCTATATTATTGTTATACCATAATTTTGTTTGAGGAAGTGTGGAGTACTACCTCTTAAAAGTGATATGACTTGGTCCCACTGTACATTGAATGTATAAAGTATGTTTTAATTAATATTAAAATAAAAATATGAAATTAATATATTAATATAATTATTATTTAATTCTTAATATTTTAGTACGAAAAAAATGAATGGCGCATTCATGCCTGCGTACGACCTACCATCTTATTGAATGGTGAATTTCATTTATTATCTCCAAATATTGTGTATTATTATAAATAAAAATATAATATATATATAAATATATATAAAGATATTTTAATCATTAATATAGTTGGATATGAATTGTTTTACCACATGGACAATTTACATCAAAACAATTTCATTTTTACCCAAGTACCGAATATCAACAAAATGTCTGATATGAACTTAAATAATTAAATAATTTTAATAACATGGTAATAATTCATATAAAATAAATAATAAACATGGAAAATGTTTTCAAGAAACTATAAATTTACCTATTTATATTATTCAATAAAATAATTATTTTATTTAATGAGTCGGACTCATGGTATGGGAACTTCTTATCTCAATTTCCATTCATTGACATAATCTTCTAATTCTTGATTAGGTTGTTCTATGATTATATGAAAATAAAATTTGATATACTATATTTTATTTATACTTTATTTATGTTTATTTATAGTTAATAAAAATAATATATCTTCTTTATTTACGAAATGATTTTTGTATGTGAAATTTTGAACTCAATTTCTACTCATTGGGTTTTATGCATACTTTAGTGATTTTATTATACCAAAATTACATGTGGAATTACTATTTTTTTTATGTTGTAAATTCCACTTCTCTTTGTGTGGAGATATTGTTTTGACAGATTATCCCTCCATTGATAAATTCATATGTCATTTATACAAACATTATACGGGAAATATTAACACAATCTCTATTCATTGTGTTAAATATACATGTAATTGTTTATGCTTTACCAAGAATATATGTGAATGACCTATGATTATTTTGAAATTAATATCCACTTATATTGGGTGTATTTATATTTTTCACACAAATTTTGGTCACTGATTTAACCTTAATCTAATTATGCATTCTTTGTAACGGACTTCATCTAAATCTCTGTTCATTGAGATATTTCTTGATAATATGCACCTTTATTTCTTTATAATGTTTATATATAACCCCTTTTACATTACTTAACTATAATATATATATATACTCATGATATTTAATTTCATTTAAAATTTTATAATTTCATGTGGGTTATAATTTAAATTTTCAAAATTGTAAAGGGCTCTTTAACTAAAACATACTTTTAAGTGTTTTAATGATTTATTATTTGAATCATTTCTCATTCATGTCCATGTTTTAAAAATTATTTTATGGATTTATTTATATGAACATAATTTTTTAAATTATAGTTCTGTAATTTATATTATAATTACAAAAGTGGAATGGGACACTTTGATTCAAAAATCACTTTTTATTGAATGTGTTAATTAGGTCTTTGAAAATGGATTGTTTTTTAACATATATAGATACAACATTTACACCACCATGACTACTATTTTGTAATTAGATTAACATAAATGTTTTAATTATTTTAATGAAATCTAAATACCATATATCCATTTTAGGTATTTTTTTATTTAATTTTTTTTTTGAAAATGAATTGATCATATTCTGAAAAGAAATTGTATGATTGAAATGTGAAAATACTATTTTTCATTTTTTTACATGGTTTTCGTGTTATTATTATGTAATGGTTCTTGGGAATTAATTATGTATATGGGTGGTTCTATGATAAAATGGGGTGTTTTAGCCCCTAATATCTCTCCAATTCATTTGGTAACGTGATAGAGTTAAACTTTAAGGTTTCTCTTAAGATACTTGGGGAAAATACTATGAATGTTATTCCAAATATAACAACTAAGGTATATCACAATGTTTCTATAAAATCTAAAAAGTAAGTATAATATGGATTCCACAAGTTACCATTACAATTTAGGAATTCTATGAGTTTTTCATGAATCATATTATTTCACAAGGTATGTTGAAGAATTTATGTTTTATGGGTGAAAATTTTATTTTTTTAAAATATTTTCATGGATTTATAAGTATTCATGGAGTAATCGTTTTATTCCATAATTTATAATCCTTACTGAGTTTTTTATGCTCATCCAATTTTTTTCAAAATGTTTCCATTGGTTATATGGATGAGTAACAGAAAAGAGGAAGTTATTGATATTTTTATCAAGAAAAGAAATCATGTTTTATTTTTTGAAAAGGGATTCCTTTGGTGGAAATAATGGATACTTTTTGGATAGAAACCTCTTATATAATTAGGGGATGATATGTAATAATAAAGGCCTAAATATATAAAACACTAAACCTAAAAAGTTCCACTATGTCAGTTATTGTAAAATAAATCACAAAACATAAAATTAAATAAAGTTTAAGGAAAGGGCCTTATAGTTGTTATCAGAGGTAGGTTTAGACAACATTAGGGATTAAGAGTTTTTCTTAAACATATGGAAACAGTATATGTCTATTATTTTCCATAAATTCTTGTTCTATCACTTTTTTATATAAGGAAAGTCATTTAAAAATGGTATGATGAAGATCGCAAACAAAATTTATATTTCCTCATGATGACTTTCTTAAAATAATTATTTTATAGTTATGTTTAGATGATTCTAAAACAATTTCAAATACATTAATCACTTGAAAACAGTTGTTTGGGTTATCAAAAACCTCCACTATATCTCGATATCATCATGGATCATGGGTTGTTTTTAATCAAATATTATTTTCTCAATATTATAATACTTTCAAAAGAGGTAAATATTATCAAGGAATTTCAATATATTTTACCTTATTAAAAAATTAATTAGCATGTTATAATTTTAAAAAATATCTTATATAAAAATACCCTTGTTCAACTTATTTGAATTTTCTTTTAAAATATATTCATTCAGTACATTATAATGGTATTTCAAAAGGATAATTGATTGAAATTTTCCACTCAAACACAGTCTGAATGTTTTATAAAAATCATGTATTATCTGATGTATGAAAATTATATTTTATAAAAAATTATTTTCCAAAAATACTTAATTGCGAACACCCATATGATCAAATTTTTTCATGGTGTATTCAGTAAAAGGAATCAAGTGATTTTGAATAATAACTAAATCATTGTTTCAATGAATGAAACTTATATGTTATTGAAAAAAAATTATGAAGCATCCTAATAGACACCCTAATCATAGTAAGATGGTCATTATTTTGGATGTACTTTTATTAAATCATTATTTGTGAAAAAAAATCAACACATATATAACTTCTTGAATTTAGAAGTTGAGGTCAATATGATTTGGGATAAAAATACGATGAATAAGACAACCATTTGGGTTAAAACGTGTTATGGTTACTTTTAAAGACACTATATCATATTGAGAATTTTATATAAATTATATAGTTATTGAAAAAAGATAACATGCGGGGTGGGTGACAACATGTTGTGTATGGACAGGACGTGAGAATCCATCCCACAACTGAAGGGAGACGAATTTGTATCTCCTTACACTTGCCTACATTAATTCCATGTTTAGTGTGACTTATTATTTTAATTTAAATGATTTTATAGATTAATAATATGATTATTTGATATACATATATTTTATCGTGTAGATAAACATGTCATTGGAAAATGATTTTTGAATTATGTGATAAATTTGATTTTGGAATACGTTCACTCTTTTGGAAACAATATTTGATTAAGGTAAATAAAATAATTTGGAATGATATTTTAGGAATAAAGGATGAATTATTTTTGGATAAATATTACATTTAATTATGGACTTATGGTTTTTTGGGTTATTTTGGGAAGGGATAAACTTGTATTATATAATATTTTATTTTGGAAATTACATTTTGGTTTGAGCCACAAAGAGTTGCTAATTTTATTTGGATATAAATGTTTAGATTTACGATTGAAGACTATGAGATCAAATACAAGATAATTTTTTGAATCAATATTATTTTTGGATTATGTTTATGAAATTTAAGGACAGTTATTTGTTTAAGGGTATTTGTTGAAAATAGTATGTTACTATTAAATTTTGGATATTAAAAGTAATTTTTAATCATATAATAGTTTATTATTTTTTTAAGAATTGTCTAATTTTATAATAAATTTCGTGGTTTTGGGTATTATTTCAAGACATTATGAACATATAGTTAATATTTTTTTAGATCAATTGATTCTCTACATGTTAATTCAAGTTATTCCAGTGTGAACAAGTGATCAAGAATACAAATCGTTTGGATGAAAGATGAGTTTTCGTTGAAATTTATTAAATTATGAAATTATACCAAACAATTATTTATATTCCAATTAGTTATTATTCAAACACATAAATAAATTCCTCAATATTAGGAAAAGGAATTTGAAAAAAATATATTTTCTGTTTACTTTTCCTAATGAAAAATCAATGATCGTTTAACGCATTATATTTGTTTGGTTGTATGATTCTTAAATATCTCCTAATCATGATGTCTATCAATCCCCATTAGAACAAGATGGTTATTTTCTCTTTCATATCCATGTTTTCCTACATGGAATCCTAATATGTGTTATCTCATTTGACCTTTGTACTACTCTTTCTTTATTTTAATGTAGTAGTTTTACTAATCATTTTTTATATCTGGGAATGAAATAAAGTTATTTTCAATAGTCATAACATTGTTACAGAACCCAAATTCAATTTTCTAGGAATTAATATCCTAAAAGGGTGTTAGAATGTAACATCCCATGTTTTTAAAAGGATACAATATGTTTTATATCGTACATGTTCGCTACATCAAACATAAGAATTATTACGATTCCTTATAACATATCTATTTAAATGGAAGTAATAAATAGTATTAATTCTAAAAATATTGTTTACACATTCATTTAATTAATTCTTTTCTGAACTATTATTTATAAATGAAAATAAAACCCTTTATAATTAAAAGAAAATGTTTTTTCTGAAAAACTATTTTAATGAAAATAAGTGAGTTTATAATATAATAAAATAACACTTTCTAGATTTATTTAATGATATATATATGAGATATATTAAATATAATGTTTAAAATTGATCTTATATGTTTCTATATATTATATAATAACAAATTAAAATTTATATATAAAATGATTATTTTTTAAAAAATACAGTTTTACCGCATTTTGATAGAGAACACATTTTAAATATAATTTAATAAAATTTTATAAGTTATTTTGGATGAAATAAACTTCTTAATTGGAATTGGGATATCAAAATTTCTTCTGTCAAAAAAATATATTTTGGGATAATATTGAATTTTAAATGAATGGTGAAAAATACTACATTTATATTTAGAACTGCTTTTTCATCTAAGAAATTTATAAAAAAGGTTATCATTTTAATTGGTTTTAAAAAAATAGATTATTGTTTTATTATTAAATCCAATTTAGGTCATTGTAATAAATTTCAATTTGAAATTATATATAAAAACATTTTAACCCTTAGAACGTTTCACATTAAAAACCAGTTTTTTATTTTGTTTGTGAATTACTTTTAAATCAAATTTTCCCAATTATATGAATTAAATTTATTAAAATGTATTTTTTATTTGGAATTAGTAGTTTGAACTTAGTTTTTATGGTCCAAATATATTTTAGGAATGAAAATGTTACCGTGGTTAAAAAATTATTTACCAGGTAAAAGTGAAATTTTGATCAGGGATAATGTTAATAGTTAAATGCTTAACATACCTAATAACTAGAAATTTTAATTGTTAGTTGAGATTTTTCTAGTCCCTAATTATTTTGTACATCCTTAATTACAATCCAAGGTCATTTAAATTAATTCTACCTCTATATGGTGTCCTTATAATATAAAATAATCAATATATAAATCACTTGAACCCACCTCTTCTCAAGTATAAATATCATCTATCTACCACCCTATTTTAACCCAAAAATATTTTTATCATATAAAATATCTTACAAAACCACTCCCACTAACTCTCCCCACATAAATGTTCTTCTTGTCTTACAAAATTATAAAATCTAAGGTTCTCAAGGGTGTTTCAAGGAGGTGATATTCAATTGGTAATTTTCTCAAAGTACCTCTCGTAATTTATTTCTTTTTCTACTTCCTCCCCACCCAATACATCCATTATTGAATGATTACTATATAATATATTATATAATGGAATTTTATAATTCTAATGGAATATCTAATATCCATTTCATTTCTCACCAATTCTTATTCAAATAAACGAACTTGTTGTCTATGTATTGCTGGTTAATCGCCTCCATAAATAATTATTTTATTATTTTTCCTTTACCACCTTCATGGATCGTCTGAAAACTATTATTATAAAAAAATAATATATTATTAGGTACATTATAACTTATTTTTTAGTGTTATATGTTATATTATATATAACATAATGTTTTCTATATAGTTGTTATACAATAATTTTGTTCGAGGAAGTGTGGACTACTGACCCTCAATGTGATATGACTCATTCCCACTATAAATAGCATTTTTAAAGGATGTTTTCCTCAAAAATATGTCACATATATTTTATTAATATAATAATTTAATAATTATTTAGTTCTTAACCTTTTAATATGACAAATAAGTAAAAGTTTCATTCATGTGTTTGTACGACCTATCGTCTCCATGAACAGTTTATTTCATTTCTTATCTCCAAATATTATGGATTATTCTAAATACATATAAACTATATATATATATTTGATATTTAACTAATGAATATAATTGTATATGATGATATTTTTTGACCACAAGGAAAATTTACATCAAAACAAGTTCATTTTTGACCCATGTACTGAATATCGACAAACATCCGATTTGAACTAAAATAATTATCTAATTTTTATAACATGGAAAAAATTGATTTAAAAGGAAAAATAAACATGAAAATTGTTTTCATGAAATTATAAACTTACCTAATTTTATTATTCAGGAACATAATGATTTTACATGATGAGTCGGACTCAAGGTAAGGGAACTTTTTAACCCAATTTCCATTCATTAGATTAATATCATACTTCTGGATTATGTTGTGGTGTGATTTAGTGAGAAATAAATTTTGATATAATCTCATGTATTTATACTTTATTATTGTATATTTAAAGTCAATGAACATAATATATCAATTTTATTTACAAAATGATCTTTATAAAGGAAATTATAAAGTCAATTTCTACTCATTGGGTTTTACGCATAATTTGTTGATTATATTAGTCCATGACTAGTTGTGGAATCACTTTATATTTATTTATGTTGTAATTTACACTTCCCTTTGAGTGGATATATTTTTGATACACATAATACTCCAATTGATTATTTTTTATGACATTTATACGAATATTGTAAGGAAAATCTTAACTCTATCTCCATTAATTGAGTTAAATATAAATGTTATTGGTTATTTTCAAGAATATGTGTGCATGAAATATTATTGTTTTACAATGTATATACTATTATATTGAGTGTTTTTATATTTTTAATAATTTTTTTTCATTTATGTATCCTTTGTCTAATGATTTTTTATTTTAATGGAACTTCATATCACTCTCTTTTCATTGATACATGTATTGATGATATGCACCGTTAATTATTTATAAAGTGTATATACAGCCCATTTTACATTAATTATCCTTATTGTATATATACACATGATATTTAAAGTATTTTAAAATTTTCAACTTTCACGTGGAATTTAATATAAATTCTCAAACTGGTAAAGGACTGTTTAACTAAAATGACGTTTTATGTGTATTAAAGATTTATTCTTAGAATTGTTTCTCATTCTTGACCTTATTTTTAATATGATTTTATGGATTTATTAATATAGACATATATGTTTTAAAATTTTATTTCTTTAATTTCTTTTAAATAATTCAAAGTGTTTTGGATACATTGATTCCAAAATCACTTTTTTTAAATGCATTAATTTTGATATTGAAACTCAATTGTCTTTTAACATATATGGAGACAATGACCTTTATTTCGATGTGAAAATTATTTTTTATTTTGATTCCTCAACAATAAATTAGGTTTTTTATTAAAAGTAAAAACCACATTACATTTTTTGGTTTTTTGGTATTGAAAATGGTTTGGAGAATTAATTTATTTTATCTTGAAATGATATATTATAATTACAATGTGGAAGTGTTATTTTTCATTTTTACATGGTTTATATGTTATGATTATGTTATGGGTCATGGGAATTGCTTATGTATATGGGTAGTTCAATGAAAAAACAAAGGCGGTTGAGCCCGAGATTTCTCTCCAATGCATTGGGTTACATGGTAGAGTTAAATGTTAATGTTTCTCCTAATGATTTAGAGAATATACTATGATGAGTATTCTAAACGTAACCATGATGGTTAATCTCTATGTGGTCATGAAAACTATAAATAAAGTATGATATGGATTCCACTAGTTAACTTTACAACTTATTATTTTTATTAGTTTTTCATAAATCCTATGATTTAACGAGGTATGTTGAAGATTTTATGTTTTATTGGAAAAAAGTATGATTTTGTGAAAAGAATAACGAATTTATATGCATTCATGGACTAATGATTTTATTCCTTATTTTAAGATTCTTAATGAGATTTTTATGATCATCCATAATTTTTTAAAAAATGTTTTCACTCAGTATAACGATGATTAATAGAAAAGAAGATATCAATAATATTTTTATCAAGAAAAGAAATCATTTTTTTAAGGGTTTCCTTTTGTGGAAAAACATATACTATTTGATAGTTTCCTCTTGTATGATTAAGGGATGATATGTAACAATAAAGGCCAAATTCTCTTAAAATCTAAACCTGAAAAGATCCTTGATGTGAATTAATGTCAAATTGTTGACATAACTAAAGATTAAGTAATTTTTAAGGTTGTGGTGTTGTAGTCATAACATATAAAATTAAATTGAATTTTATAATAATCATGGGACAATGATAGTATATTTAATTTTGAAATGTTGGATCCAATGAAACATCATTAAAAATTATAGTTTTCTATTATGCTCATAAATTTTTTTGGGGTTTAAAAACACTAAAACATGCATGGAACATTGAAATCATAGAAAACGACCTCATATTAATGTGAAATCTGGGGACAACCATAGATGACTTTTTGGAATTGTACACATAGATAACACATCATTATGACATGATGTGTGCTTGAAATTACTCTATATACACTTCTGAATGGTATGGAATCCTATAAAACACGTGTTATGGGATGAAAACTAGGAAAATGATGTCATATTTCTTTGAAATCATGGGAAAATTTTTGTATAGATAATTTTGAAATGTGGTAACAAAATATGCATCATTCTAAATTGTGGTTTTTCTGTAATGGCCATAAATGGGTTTTTGGTGTTTCAAAACACTGAAACATGTATGCATATATAAAATATCGTACAATAACTGGTGATTTTTTTATGTTTACATATAGATAAAACATCAATATGATATGTAGTTTTAGTGGAATTGATTGGTATACACTTATAAAAGATACAAATGCATTAAAAACATGATTTGAGGGTAAATAACTTGTCAAATGAGGTCAGATTTCCTGGAAATCCTAGGAAAACAACATTAAATTTAATTATGAAATGTGTGAATTTTTTTCATGTCATTTTAAATTACTGTTATCCTATTAATGATGTAAATTCGATTTTAGTTCTTTTACACACTAAATTATGTATGGAATGGTAAAAACAATGGATAAAAACCATATATTGATGTGAAGTCATGGAAATACCATGGATGAGTTGTTGTTGATGTGAAAAAAATACAACATATAAATTATTCAAGTTTCGTTGTTTAAAATACTCACTATACAATTCTGAAAGGTACAAAACTCATGAAAAAAGTATCTGATGTCAAAACATGGAAAATGATTTTGGATTCCCCTAAAGTCATGACACAATACTATAAATATAATTGTAAAATATAGAAATCTATGTAATTTTAACACAAATTTTGGTTTTCCTATTATGTATGTAAATGCGTTTTTATAGTTTGGAAAAACTAAAAAATTATTAGAATTTTCAAAACCATAGAAAATAACATCACGCTGATTTGAAATCAAGGGAAAACCACTGATGAGTTTTTTATGTGTAAAAATAAATAATATTTCAATCCTATATATGGTGTGATCGTAATTACTTGGTATACCATTCAGAAATGTAAAAAAGAATTTAAAAACTGGTTTCTAGGTTTCAAATCTAAATAAATGACATCGTATTTCCCTAAAATCATGAGAAATAACAATAAATCTAACATTTAAATAAAGGAAATGATGACACATCATTCTGAAATATTGTTTCAACATTGTGACCATAAACACATTTTTAATATTTTAAAAAACTAAAACATATGTGGAATGGCCCAAAACATATAAAAATACCTCATATTGATGTGAAATAATGGGACAACCATCGCGGTCTTATTTTTGAAATATATAACATGTTTTGAAATCAAATTCATTAGAAATTATTTAATACATAAATTTCATGCACACTACATGTACCTTTAAAATTATATAATAATATTTACTCATACCTTTTTAGTTTCAGTGGATGAATATTATCTTAAATCGTTATTTTTGTTTTTTCAAAGTGTTTTTCATTATATATTATTTTTATGTTAAAATTAATTTTTTTTTATTAAAAAAATTGTGTATCATTTTTAATGTATTCTGTATCTTTTCTCATTTTCTTTTATTTTTATAAATGTTTTGGAATTCATTGTAGGTGGTGGATGAAAACAGTAGGTTGGAGGTTGACAATTTTGGTCCAAGAAATTATTCAAAGGCAGTCATGAGGGTTCTTAGTTTGTATTTTATTCAGAGATATAATCAATCATTCTTCTATAATTCTGATTGATTTTGTATAGTTTTAATTGTTTTTTAAAATTTTATTATAGTTGGTGAGATGATGTGGTCGATGACAGTTGATAACATGAGGTGGAGATAGATAGATGATGTGGTTATTATTACATGGATGTATATTATGCATTTCTTAATTTTAGACATATTGTATATGTATATTAGGTTGAATTAGAATGAGGTTATGTTGAATTTTTTTATGTATGTATGATATATGATTGATATGTTTACCATTTATTTACATTTTAGATTATTATATATCACTTCTCTGATATTAATAGTTTTTTTAATTTTTTGAAATGAATATACTTTAGTGGTGGTTTTAAATAACTACTGATAGATACATATAATAACAAAATTAGTAGATGTTTTGATAAAATACTACTAATATGTTCCGTGGTGGACTCTTTTTTATTTATATTTTCCTCATGAAATTTTATTAAATAAAAATCCACCTCTAAAAAAATAAATAACTGCCACAAAATTCTCCAAAAATGACACCTAAAAAACCACCACTAAACTATACTGGTGGCCACTAGTGTTTTTGAGAGAGTGGAATTCATGGTCTTGTTTTCCAATACCTTTCTTCCCATGTCTAATGAGTTGGTTGTTTTTTTGTAGAATTCGTGTTAATGATGTCTCCAATATTGTTGATCATCCAACTATTATTTCATAAATTTGTAATGATTTCCTAACTATTTATCTAAGCTTCCTCAGGAGATGAGTTAGAATAAATAATTGACCCATTTCCTTGTGTACAACTAATATTTATACCATCTAATCACATAGCCCTAATGGAGCAGAAAAAATCCTGATTTAGTTTCATGATTTTGTTGAAAATGAATTTTCTCTAGTAATTCTCCTTGGGCAGCCCCATCACACATTTCCATTAAGGCATATAATTAAATCCTTTGGTTCATAGACAGTTGAAAGTTTAATTGGGTGATAGTTGAAAAAACAAATCATTTTTATTTTATAGATTAATTTTTTGATCACTAAAAGTGGAAATTTTTGTTTTTGAGGATTTCCTTCCAGTTCGGTTATCATCGGCTCAGATTCAAGGAGTCTGATATACTAAAGACAATATTCTAGAGAATGTATAAACATTATGAATATCTCATGATGTTGTTTGGTCTGACAGATGAATCTGTAGTTTTTATGGATTTGATCAATAATATATTACATTGGTATATATAATTTTTTGAATGAATTCATTAATTATATTTTTTTAATCATGATCCATGAATGATCATGAACACCATCTATGTTTTGTTTCAGAAAAATTGAGTAGTCACCATTTATATGGAAATCATTTGAAATGCTATATCTTGATTCAAGAATAAAAATTATTAGGGAATTTTATTTCCGGTCATGGATTATCAGTTGATCCTAAGATTGTAATGGTTATTCATTCTGGTATAACCCATGAAATGCCTGTTATATTTATAGAATCATTGGTCATTCCTGATAGTATTGATTGTTTATTAGGGAAATCAAAAATGTAGTGTCATGATTGATTTCACATACTATGAAAGAGTTGAAATTAAAATGGGATGAAAAGATTTAGTATAATACGACGATATAAATATTATTCTGACATATGATACTTTTTTAATTATACCTGAGACCGGTATAGGATTGTAATAAAATTTATTGTTCTTCCACTTATTTTGTTTTTCTTTTTTTGTTGTATAATAATTACATGGTGGATAATATCTATCATATTCTTCAACCACATTAGAGGAATTAACCCACTCATTACTTTGAAATTGTTATAGTTACTCATGCACTTATGTATTGGCATCACTATTTTTTGGGAAATGTTCACATTATATTATATCCATAATACTTTGACCTATACTTTATATTAAAAACGTAAATCATAGAATGATCACATGGATGCAATAACTTAAATATTTTGACTTTGATATCTCATACGCACTAGAATGGGGGATTTTTTGGATATGATGTTATTAAGAATGTGTTATCAAATTTTGTTCTTGAATCTAATGCAAAATGGAACTATATGGGGCATTGTATCTCTATTGCATTTATATTCTCAAGAGGACATTCCAGTTATGTTATTTTCATTGGTCTTCAGTTAACATTGTAAATTTTGAGTTTATTGTATAGATTTTGTATAAATATGTTTAATTCATTGGAATTCAAAAAAAACATATGAGGTGGGGAGACTTCTTTTTGTTGGAATATCTCTTCAGATGGTATTCTCAGTGTTGGGGATCTGTTATTCAACATAGCATCTGTAAGGATTTTAGATTTCTTTTATTTTCATAGTTCATTTCGTGTCATTAATTTTATAACTAAAAATATATATCATAAAATGAGAGGAAAATTCTAGTGGTGGGGTATTAAGCTTAAAAATGTTAATTATGTGTCATGCTATTACACATGCCAATAGTGTATGATAAAGTATATGAAACCCTATAGATTTATCTTACCTCATCTAGTGTCGGATTTGAAATAGAACAAGGTATACATGGATTTGGATTTTTGGATTACCATAGACTCCCAATGGTCATAATGATTTCTTAGTGTTAATTGATCATTTAAAATGGTAATCTCATTTTATTCTAATCAAAGTCACTAAAAAGTGTACGATATAGATATGTTGTATGTTCTTGAAGTTGTTATGTTACATGGGGTTCCTTCATCTGTGGTTTCATATAGGGATGATATGTATAAATCATGGTTTGGGAGAAGTCTCTATGTTGTGATAGGGACTCAGGTCAGGTTGAGTACATATTATCATCCACATATTGACAGTCAGATGGAGCGAGCTATTCAAAGTTTTAAGGATATTCACTATGGTTGTGTCATGTTTTTTGGTGGATCATGGGATAACAATTTGGTACTTTTTTAGTATTATAATAACAATATTTATCATTCATTAATAATACATGATCTTTTTTATTATATTAATGGTCTCTAATGTATATCACCACATTGTTGGGTTGAATTGTGTCAAGCTACTTTGGTAGGACCATGTTTAGTTTACGAGACATCTATAAGTATTCAGAATATACGAAAGTGGTTTGTTACTGATTCAAGTGGATATAAATATTATACATATCAATTATTTAATCCACTTTAGTTTTTAATAGGTGGATGGGTTTTCATGAAAGATTCATCCTGGTTGTGTCACCATAATCATGGAAAATAGGTAAATCTTACTCTGAGATACGTTGGAATCATTGAGGTCATTCAGTGGCTTGGGTAGGTATCATATTGATTGGATCTACCAGCTCATCTAATATTAATTTTGGATGTTTATTATATATCATTAGTGAGGATATATATTCTTGAATCAGATATCTTTCTAAGCGAAGAAGAAATTGGGATAGAGCTTGTTTTTTATGTTTTTTAGCATTCAATTGCGATTAATGAGTCTCAAGATAATGTTTTTCATGAAATTTTTATTCTGTTGGATAGATTGCTGTGGTACAATATATAATATTATTATGATAATTGGGGAGACACATTTTTGATGGGGGAGTAGGGGCTCACCTATTTGCAAGAATTACTACAGATGACTTCCCTTTAAATAATTTTTTATGGTTCGATTTAGAAACATCACATTACCTGATTTTAAGTATTTTCCTTCTATATTTTTTTTCCTATCAAATTGGATATGTCTCAAGACTCTCAAGGATGAATGACATATTATGTGAAAACAAACATAAATATATAAGGTAAATTTCATTTTTAATTAATGGTTTGTTGGTATATGAGTTTATTGGATTGGAGAGATTTTCCCTAAGATTGGAGAAATATCGAGTTGGTTTTTGTTTCTATGTAAGAACATTTAGTTTTGATTGACTATTTGAGAAATAAATTTTGTGTAATGTAATTACATGAAATATAACTCTTTCAAGGATGATTATGTGAACCTGATTAACAATGTGATGTGAGTACACTCAATGTAATATTAAAATATCAATTTAAATTAAAAATTGATGGTCTTTTCGGCATATATGAGTCCTCATAATTATATGACGCGTAAATTTATTACATACCATGTAAATGTTTTGGTGTTGAATTTAAAGGAACCAAATATAATGATTATTTATTCAGTCTTTCACATATCCCTTAGATCTTGAACTATAAGTATTATTCAGAAATTTTAGGAGTCTCCGCTCAATCTAGATTGATTCGTATATTATTTTTCACCATTACAGTCGGTTTTTTCCACTCTAAATCCATTGTGTGGTCTTTTTTTGAGGTATATATCCTTAATTTGTTATTTTTTGGTGAATATCCATTCATGAGGGCCTCTTTAATTTTTGTTGAATATTTTCTTATTGTAGATTCTACTACGGGTGTGTGTGTGACTCACCTTTTGAGGTAGGTGGTTCCGCCTCTAGACTCTACTAGTGAATATCCTTTCCCCCATTTTTATTAATTATATTATTAAACTAAATGTCATTATCTCGAATATTTTTTTTATGTGTGTGGAAATGGTTTTTATTAAATATTGTTTTCCCCATGTTTTGTTAAATGAAAATGGGTTTTCAAATCATTATGAAATGTTTTTATGAAATAGATTTCAATGCCTACAAATGGTGAAATGGTTTTGTGAATTGGTTTGGAAACTATGTCACCTGAGACACATTGGATATGTAGGTATAAGGTATAGTAATAGGTCTCTTCCATTATCATGGGGGTTTTTTCATGGGGATTACCCCTCCCTATAGACCCTTTGTAGGGACTTATTACTAATTTTATAGGGTTTAATTGATATAGTGTTTTTGTACAATCATGTCACAATGCATAAGTCTACTATATTGATATATATGTGATTTTCTCTTTCTGTTACATTTTTCCTATATATCCTGAACTAGTTTGACTATTGGCGTGATGTCACTTGTTCTTCATATCTGATTTCGGAAACATTTAGTTTGAACTATTTTTTTTACATCACATTATTCCATATGATATCCAATGAATGATTTTTTATGAATATGAATATATATTATGATATATGGTTTCCAAATTATTTGAAATTTATTTACATTTATTATATAGATATATGGAAATATGGGAAATTAAATTAGTTTTTTATGCTTTTGATATAAAAGCAATTAAAAATTATATCATGTGTTTTTTTCTTTCATGTTGAGAATTCATAGATAATTAATCATTGATTTTATATGGAACACTAGGGCAGGACCCTACTGATCATGATAACTTACACCCTATGAACCTATTCAGTGGTTTGTAGACAGTGTCATGTCTTTCCATATAGAAAAAAACATGGTTCCTCAATGAGGTGATGTGGTTTTATATTAGCTATGTTTTGTAGCTAATGGTGAGATGGTAGTATTCTTCCCACTCTATCACATGGTGTAGTTGGACTTCATGTTTTGGTGGTGTGATGTGGTTGGTCATCTATATGGAGATTTTTTCTTCTCTTGAGTGGTTTTGTTTCCACTCTTTTTATTTCTATTATGGAATATATTTATCTTTTCACCTATTGTCTCTTATATATATATATATATGTTATGTTGTGTAGTTTTAGAAAAATAATTCCCTCTATTCATTGTCGTTGGATTTGTGCTAGTCATCATCCCATGGGGATCTAGAATAACCATTAGTTATATAGCAGGTCGGGTCTCATACTAGTTTGAGAGGGTATCATAGTGAGTTCAATATATAATAAAAAATAAATAAAAAATAAAATTAATGTTAATAATAAATTACTGAATAATAATAAATCAAAAAATTATTAAATTAATCATAATTAATTGATTAAAATAATAATATATAAGGAATAATATATAATAATAAATATTAAATATTTAAAACGAATGAAAAATTATATTTTAATTAATAATAAATCAATATATAATAAATAAGACATAAATTAATAAAGACATATGAATATATAATAAATGATTAAATAAAAAATAAAAAATAATAAATGTAAATAAATACTTCCAAATAAATATAAATATAATGAATATTACACATATATAAATAAATAGACAGTTATGCTATATTAATATATATATATATACACACAAAAAGACATATCTTGCTATATTATTATAAAAATATCGATACAAAAGTGTAAATTTAAATATATATATATATCTATATAATATAAAAATATATATAAACATAAATACTTTTAAAAATTTACAAATATATATTAATTTAGAACACAATTATTGAAAACATATAAATAACCATGCATTTATGTAATTATAAATATTTTTAAATCAATATATATAAGAACTTATATATTATAAAAGAAATATACAAAAATCATATAAATAGATAATAATATATGAATATATATTAAATAACAAATGATTAAAATAAGGAAACCAAAAAATAATTGAAACGCTGTCAGTTTTATAGAAAGGGGTTTTCATTTAACTAAATTAGTGAATAAATAAAAATTATATGAGGAAACTATTAAATGAAGATGACATCTAACCAAATGTTCAAAAATCAAGATATCTGAACAAAAACAACATTTTTTGCAGCCTTAAATGATTTTCTTGATATCCAAAATTTCTTATTTTAGACCCCTAGTCAAGAAATTATATATGTCAGCATAGCATTTGATTTGATATGGGTTAGTGGCCAAACAGACACCTGAATCAAAAGTTATGGTCATTCAAAGTTGATGTTCAATTTTTAACTTCATTTAAAATTTTAATATATTATATAATATTAATTATTAGAAAATCATTTATCTAATTTATTTTTTCCTCATCCCACAATATTTAAATTTTTGGGTATTGGTGGTAAAATAGACACCATGATTAAAATTAGTGGTCATTTAATGATGAAGTCTAATTTTAAAAATGTCCTAGAATTAATTTGATTATCAAAAGTTTAATAACTATTAATTATGATTAATTAATTAATAATAAATTAAAATTTACAAATGTTTAAAATAATAAAAATTAAATTAAATTAAAATAATTTATTAATAGTTCATAATTAAATATTACATATTTAATATTTTATCCGTTAATTTAGTGATGAGTTTTTAAGAAAATGAACAATTATTTTTTTATAAAGAACACTAAAATAAAAATATTATTTACTATTGGGTTTTCAAAACCATCCCCTAAAAATAAATATATAAAGATATGATGTTAGTGATGGTTTTAAAAATAGTTGTTAAAAAATACACTGATATATATATATATATATAATATTTAATAATTCTTTTAAAAACCACCTCTAAATAAATTATTCCTTAAAGTGATATGTCCACGGAATTATCATTTCCAACACAATCTATATTGTTATATTTACCTGGGGAATCCCTACATAGACTATGGGTGATGATTCCATTTTTGAGATTATGTTAGTTTCTAAAATTTACAACACACTATTTTATCAGATATTCATCATGAATATTGGGAATAAAATTTGAATCACTATAATAGTAAATAAACTCAAATTCCATGAGGAATTATCACAAATTAAGTATTGTATATGTTAATTTGAAACCTAGTTCCCATGATTCCTATTATATAGTCGCTAATAGCATCTATGAAAACCTGAAACAGATTCCAAGAGTTATTTATAATTTTATTACATTTTTACAATATAAAATTAATCACATCACTTAATATCAATTAGTTTAGAATTATAGGAAAACTATATACCTATATGATTCTGAAATTACAAAAGAAATATAAAAAACATAGCCTAAGAGACATTTATTTTTACCTTATATCATTCATCATATATTTCTTCATATTATATTTAATAGATAATCAATAAAGGGTGAGATGAGATCCTTAGTATGTGTTGCGTATAGTTGAATATATCATGTGAAAATATGGAAATATTAATCTGAAGGAATGAATAATCCAAACTAATTCAATTTAATCAACAACATGAGTTTAAAAATATCCATTTCTAATGTCATCATATTAAACATTTATGGAATGAAAAATGATTTCATAGTAATGGAAATGTATAGTTAAATAAATTCATTATCATAAACTCTAATCCAATATATCATAAATCTTAATGAATGGGTATCTATAAAGTAAATACCCTTTAATTATTGAATGCTTCCTGCTTTGCCATTGGTGAACAATCAATGCATTGAGGTTTTATCTATAACTTATCCCCAACAATAAATGACACATATTATACATTGATAATATTTTTAATAATCAATACTATTCATTCTTAAAAAGCCTTATAAATTGAAAATTGTACATATTGAATGAAGAATATGAGACATCGATATTTCATCATCATGATCCTAAACCATCTAATGAGATAATAAACATGGAATCGTTTCATCATATCCAATATAACATTAATGGATGTTTATATAGATTAAATTAAATTTTAATGATAAATAAAATATTTCTTGAGAGAAATACACTATAAAATTTTGTATTAACATTTAAAAAATAAAACAAAATTCCAGAAAATTATAAAAAAACCCTATCAAAATTATAAAACAAATATTAATTGATGCTAGAAATTATAAAATATACTTGATTGTTATAAAAGTGATTATATTTGTTTATTTTAATAAAATTAAGTTGTTCATACCATTTTTATAAAACAACACACTCAAAAAAATGAAAATAATATTCCTTTTAAATCAATCATTTAATTTCAATAATGGAAAATAATTGCTTCAAAATATCATTAAATAATAATAAAAACAATCATGAAATAATTTTAAATAACATATGTACATTGAATAGAAAGTTATGTAAACATATATCCCAAAAAATATATTTAAAATAATTTAAAAAAAAATTTGGCATCAATAATAATAATACTAAAAAAATAGAATGGTTTTAAAATACTAAAATCATAAAATTTTATTATATTAAATATGAATATAAACAACCTCAAAATAAAATTATACTGTAATTGAAATACAGTCACTCATGTTTAGAATTAAAGGTAATTTATTGTAAAATCCACTATAATAAATTAAAATTTATTATAGTTTTGTACAAATGCTATATATTTATACTATTAATTAATGTTATTATCCATTTATTACATTCAAAACCCCATTTATTTATAATTCCTTATTAATTGTTTCATTTTTTATTGTTAGCTTTTTATTTTTTTCATATAAGACACAATTTTTTAGTTTTGGTCATTACATAATGTTCATGGTAAGAACATCATTATAATTTTAATAATGAATTAAATATAATATAGAATCATTATATACATATTTTGAATAATTCATGAATTGTAGTTCTGAAAAAATCATCTTATACCTTATTGGAGGTGGTTGTCTAAATGTACATATGATAAATAATATTATTTTTTAATGGGATGAATTGTAAGGATATAAATGATAAATTATATATCAAGAATGAAAATTATAATATTATTATTATCTATAAAAATTATATTCATAACAAAAACAATCCATGAATGGATTTGATGAAAAACCCAATACATTTCTTTTTTATGTGGTAGTCTACACATATACATGAATGATTCTTCTGTTTCCATTTGATGTGTATAAAGATGAATAATGTTTTCATCATTAAACAAGTATCATAAATATATATTGTGGATATTAATTTTATTATATCATATTTATTATTATAGAACATAAATATGTATAAAAATAAAAAAATGAAAAAAAAAATGATGAAAATATATTCCTCATATTTGGATAATAATATTTTTCATTAACCATGGGCCTTAAGATCTTTATATTATAATCAAACCAAAAAACATCAACAATGTTGATGAATTTTAGTAGGGAGTTTTTTTGGAAATTTTTTTATCTACAAGTCTATTTATGTGTGTAGAAGAAAGGATATGTGGTTTTTTTATATGTGAGTTAGAAGTAGTAGATGGAATTTTTTAAAAATATTAAAATGTATTATCATAATAATCATGAATAATGGATTAAAAAGGAATCATATTATATTTTAAAAGGGTTATTATCAAAATCAATCAATAAAATTTGCTTTATGTTGTTTTTGTTTGTTACCTTGAAACCTTGTCCCTTTATTTTAATCAATTTTAACATGTTTACCCTTAAATGAGTTGATTAAGATTTATTATGGTTAATATTTTAATTAATGTCCTGAAGATCTAAAATTTTATTTATTTTTTGATAATAGCCCTTTGAAGTTAAATGGGGGAAACCTTACATGACACCAAATAGGTAATGGCCTAAAGATAACCTGAAGGTCATGAGGGAATCATCTCTGAATAAGAAAACATGTAAATGACCCTCCTATACATAAACATTGATAAGAAAATAATCCAACTTCACAAAACTGCCCAGCAAGCTATCCCGTACAGAAATAATCATGCCTGGTACCGATGGATGTTCCATACCCTCTCAATAATCCAAATCTGAATAGACATGTATGGTGAATTCAACCTTCAAAATTCTAGTATGGATCATTTCCTTGTAGTTTGACTGTTATGGGCCAACAACCAAAATACAAAATAAAAAACCAACAGAAGCCCACTCTATATAGTATTCCCACCATGGAAAAATCAAAATCGATTCTAAATTTTGAAATCCAAAACATCGCCTTACAATCATCAAGAATAGACGACCTAACCATATATTAGACACTGAATATGTCATTAGGAATCATCCATCGATGCCACCGCAAATACAGTCTTTGAAACTAAGAACCACCACCATAATCTTCGGATCTTACCCCATCACTGCCACGAGGACCATCATATCCATTGAATAGAATCACCAAAAACCACCGTCTAGAGACTCCATCTAAGGTCACCCAGAGAATACAACATCATAGTTTTCATAACATTGATGAGAATCATCATCTATGTCATCTATACCAACAAAAACCACTAGGAAAAATTACTAACACAAAACTTCGAATAAATAAAATTGACAGAAAACATCAAAAATTTGAAACAGGAAACAAAAAGAGGATTTGGTACAAATTGGGGTGAAACCTAGAAAGTGAATTTGGGAATGAAATCCTCAAGATATAGCTGAAATAAAGGAAACGAAAAGATGACCCATAACTAGAAAAAACTAGAATATGAAAAAATAAAGTGAATGAAACTCGGACCAGAGCAAGGAATTGAACCCCTAGGAAGGAGGGTCAAATCTAGTAACACCTAGAGACATATCATCCAACAAAACGTTATCCGAAAAACTCAGCAAATATCATACTCCATAACTAACCTAGAGATAATCTAAGCAACACCGGGTCAATGTGCAATGAGGCGGACATAGATAAAACCATAGCATCATCCAGAAGTTGAGTGAAATAGAAAGAGAAACCCAGAGAGAGTGCATCCCAGAGAGATAGAGAGATAAGATAGAATCTGAGGGGAATAATGTAGAGGATTCACCACCATGGAATGCAATTAAACTAGGAGTATAAGAGCTCGGAGTGGTCGGGCAAGTGCAGATCCATTTTACAATGGTTACTATTTATTATTAGCTAAAATACAGTTCACTTTATTAATTATTATTAATTATCATACACCAAATTTTTATCTCACAGTATGTGAATCAACACTATGAACCGGTATTAGTTAACTTTAATATAATCTCTTAAAAATAAAAAAATCCATTTAAAGAAAATTATTATTTTTAACCATAAAAATTATTTAAAAAATTCATATAATACATTGTATTATTAAATTTACTGTATTATATTATATTAAATAAGGATTTTCTAATTAATCATTCCAATACTGAAAATTAATTTGCAAAAAAAAATTGTAATAGAAATGAACTAAAAACTTTTTTCATGTCAAAAAAAAAATAAATATATTTCCAAAATGGTAATGTACAATACCCATGTAGAATAGTGCTGGTGACTTACAATATTACATTGGAATAAAATAAAAGAAATATCATCCCAAAAGACTTAAAATATTTGTGATTTTGGAAAAAATATACATACATTATATCCATATTACACTAAGAATAGAAATTAACCATAAAAAATAAAAAATAATATAATCAACATCCTTCAAAACTCATTCCAATAATTCATCTTCATATCCTGAGGGAAGGAAACAAAATAAGGGTGAGCAAAAATTAATTTTAAGGGTGAAGTGAAAAATATTCTATCATAAATCAATAATGAATAATTAATATGGTTAGGTTTATGACTAGAAAATGATTCGATCTAAATAATTGTTTAATGAAATATTAGTATGGGTAGGTAAATAAATGAAAACACATACCATTTAATCAATAAACTTTTTATTTAAATTCATCCATATATTTTTTCATTCTGAATATTAATGGATAATAATAACTATAAATTTCAATATAGAAAATGAATAAATATGGAATGTAATGTTTCCCATGAAAATAATACTTTTACCATCAAGATCTATTCTGAAAAATATTTATAACAATTGGGTAAAAACTAGTCACATTTGGAAAATTTATTTGACTCATTAGAATACATATTTATAGAGGAGAAATCAATAATTCGCCCCCAACCATGTAAAATACTCTAAAAAACCTTATATATCAATTAACATACATTAATCATGAAAAATATTCCTTATCATAAAATATATTAATTGATAAAGGATAAATATTTATCAATATTTCCATAGCTCATCAAATAACATTCAATGTAAATACCACATGTAAAAATAATTGGTTTAGAAAATTATCATATCCATCAAAAAATAGTATGGATAGATAAGAGAAATTTAATTTCTAATGAAAAATTATTACTATAATTTGATTGTTTAGAAATAATTTTAACAATCATAATACAAAGTGAGATTAGAAAATAAATGTTACCATTTGGTAATTTTCATGTCAAATCCTCTCCGATGAAATAATTCAAATTGAAACATAAAATAAAATGAATAGTGACTTATTAGTTATATTATATGTCAAAGGGGAAGTATATACACCATATAAAATTATATTGGTTATTAAAAAATTTGTTTCAATGGAATGTAAATTGATACGAAATATGTGACATCAAGATTAATTTTGGTTGAATTATATTTACATTATTTTATAATCGTTTTATTTATGCAATAAAAATTCAAAAGAACCTTATTAATATTTATAATATCATATATTATCCATTTATAAGATAATATTACCCATTAATTTATAATTTATTATTATTTTCATTATTTTGGGTGTTAATTGTCAGGTTTTCTCATGTGTGTTTTGACATGTTATTTTTTGATCCTATCACTTTGATCAAAATTTCTTCATCTCCAAAATATAATAAATTATTTAAATATCATATATATTAATTAGATATTTATTTATAGTAATCTATGAAATATCATTATAGAAAATGGAATTCATCATTCATTGAGGTGGTAGGTCGTATGTATGCGTGGACACTGTCTCAATTTTCATTTCATATTGAAAGAAAAAAATTTACATATGATATATGTATACCATCAATCTATAATAATTTATATTTCATATATATATAAATATTATTATTAGACCCTTATCTAATACATTCCACATAATATTTGAATGAATCGCATCGATTTATGAGGTGGTTGTCCACTGTACACATGAGAGACATTGTTATATTCCCACAAAATGGATATCATGAATATATGTGTTATATGAAATATTTATAATGATAAATAATTTATAAATATAATAAATATAAGATAAACCTATTATTTCAGTCATTATTATGAACCATGATAGGCAGTGATAGAAAAATGAATAACATTAGTGCATGAGGTGATAGTTCATCGTACACATAAATGATGATTTTGTAACAAATTTAATGGATGTGTGTGTTTTTTAGGTTTTATATATGAGATAAAATAATATCATCACTTGGAATATAATATGGTTATTATATAATCATGTAATTAGTATAATTTTTGTAGTCGGATAATGAAATATACTAAAAACTCTATGTGAAAAACATTACCAATTATTTAGGATTTCATGAAAACATTGAAATGATATATTTAACAAGAAACTAAAACTTCTAGGAAGTGGGTATTTATTTTTTTAATTGAATTTGGTAGGTTTTTGATGACCATAATGGATTCTGGTGTGTGGATAAGTGATGAGAGTGAGTTCCCTTTAATAGAGTAGGAGTGTTATTCTTTAAAATCACAAAAAAGAAACAATACTTGTAGGTCTCCCTTAACCATGTGGTTAAAATAATAAAAAATATTCTATAAAAGAGATTTTATGGCCTAAATATTCTCATAAAATGGTTTTTTTAAAAAATTGGGTCATTTCTACATCTTTCCCTTTAAGATTAATCCCTAATTAAAATCATGTTTACCAATAAACACTATAAATCTTTTTAACCATTTTTGCTAATGAAATTTTTCAAAATTTTATATTCAATTATTATAAATTATAAATTATAAATTATTATTAATAATAATATGTAAATTTTTTTAAAAATTTATTTATTTGAAGTGGCATCATTTATTTTAAAATTAATCTCACAGATTCGGTGAGATTACTCGTTTTAAATGTGAAAATTTTAAAGAGTATTCAAGGTTATTAAATCAAAATTCAGTATTAAAATCATAAAAATTGAAATAATTGGATTAATATATGTATAATTAGAATAATTAAACTTTAAAACAAATTTATATTGTAATTAATCATTATGATTATTTAAATGAAAATACAGTTTTCAATTAAAAATTATTATTTTCACTATTCATAAAAAATTCAAACAGTAGTGAAATATAAAAAATTCTCCTTAAGTAATTTTTTAAATTCCAATTTTAAAATTGAAATTTATTGTTTCAAATAAAAAAACTAATCTATAAGAAATTTATATTCAAAACAAGTTCATCATTAAAGGATGAAAAAATCCTTTTTGCAAAAAATACATTTTTAATATATAAAATTGTATTTCTTCTATTAATATTAATATTACATATATTTAATGAATTTAATTAAATTTTATTGAATATATATTATATAAATTTTATCATATAATTTAATAATTTTAATTTTTTTAATTTAATATTATAATACACATTTTTCTCATAAGTTTTTTTAGAGAAAAATTTCTATTGAATTCAATTAGATTTTATATTTATTTTTAATTAGTTTTTAACTAATGTATTTAGATATATAATTTCATAATTTAGTTAATATTATTAATAAATTACAAATTAATTACTAAGAGGTAATTATCATTTTAATTAATAATATTAATAATATTTGGTATAACTCTATCTTGTGTGCTTTGAAATCTATATACGATAGTAACTACTGCATATAATGAATGATAAAATCATTGTTTCATGAATTGAAATATATATAATATATTAAATAGTAAATATATCATGAAATACCAATATATTAAATTAGCCTTTATGATTGATGTTGTGTTTCACACACTCTATTGAATAAAATGTTATTCTATTTAAATTTTCAAGTAGTTACTCTCACCCAACCATAAATAAATAGCGTCCTCTAAATTTAATTGTGATCATTGTTGTTCAGGGTTCTAAATTTTAAACTTATTTTTTTTATAACTCATACTAAAAAATGGTTAATAAAAAATCATCTTAATTGGAGAGAAAGGCTAGGGAAAATGTCATCTAAAATAATCACATAACTAGGAATATAGAAAGGAGAACATATGTGTGAAATGAAAATAAATACATGGAATAGAAAACTAACACTAAAATACCAAGGTATTGTGATATAAACTATGTTAATGAGAATGTTAATGACCACAAATACCATACTAGATGTGTGAAAAAGTTTTTTTAGATAATAAAAAAAATTATAATAGGAGGACCTTTTTGTTTTTGTACCCATATCATGTAGTTAGGGAATTTATTGACTCTCTATGAATATATTGAAATATACTAACATTATACATTTCTATTTCATAAGAATAATGTTTTCCTTTGGTTGTCCTTGAACCATTATACTTCATATAAGATCACATGGTCCATCTTATAGTGATGAAAAACCTTAATATATAAACCATCATCCAAAGATCAATATAATCCATTTCATATATAGTTGACTTTTTAGCAAGATTGTGATCCAAAAAATTAGAGAGCAGGTCACTGAATTTCAAAAATAAACTTATCATTCATCTTCAATAAACAAGAAGTGTCTCTTTAATCATCACATATCTAACATGTGAATAACGTCATCATGTATTATCCTGAAACATTGTAATAACATGAATTTCGATAAACCTTTATTTAAAAACATACATTATTGAATATTCCTTAAATATAACATATGTTATTGGATATATTCCTCAGATCAAAATATATCTTAGACTCCTTGAATGAAAAAATAAAGAAATTTGTAAAAAAATAATTAATCATTTCTTATATGGTGAGTACTATCTCATTTACATTATCATTTTAAATCATATTTTAACCCAATATCGTTATCTCAATAGGAGGAACATAATAAGGGTTATCATTTCATCAAATCAAGTACTTTTAAATAATTTTTACTTTATACCAAATCATTGTTCTTAGTATTATTCAATATTTGACTTCAAATAAAATATGAAATAGTATTGATGTATATTCCTTATATATTTCAAAATTAATATGTTGAGAATATGATCAAAAAATACATTGAACACGTATTGATTATATCCAAAAATTATAATATTAATCATTCCAAATATTGTTTTTCAATAGCATAATCTTGAACCTAATCCCTTATCTTCTTCTATGTTATATTCCCTTGATGCTTGAGACATTTATTTAAAGATTTCCCCATTTCACTAAAGTTGAAACACTTAATCTTGTATTTTGCATTCTTCCCATTTCATTATTTTCCAACATGGACATTTTATCCACACATATAACAATATTTCAATCCCTTAATTCACCTACTAGTATAATTCATTCCATATTTTATATATGTGGGGAAATCATTCATTCACTTTATCCCTTTATTTATGATTTTCTATGTTAAGTTCTTATTTTCGAGCATCCATATGGAGACATAAGACATAGATAATTCATTCTCCATGTTAGTAAAACATAGAACTATTTTCATATATGAATAAAAATGTTGAGAGAACTACACCATTCAGATACAGGGTATAAGTTCTTAAAATAAATGGTCAATATTTCATTCCATGTTACGTTGTAATTCTAGATTCATAATCAACAACACTTCTATCATTATTTTGTTCTAACTAATGAAATTTATCTTCATCTATGTTTGTTTTTCACAAGATAAAAATGTGAAAAGAAGTAAATCCTTAATAAAATAAATTTATTGAGTTCTCGTTGTTATTCCTATATAGTATTCTAGATCAATTACCACAATTTATTGACATATTCATTAGGGAAATTCCCTAAAATTTTATCTTTTTCCATTTAACTAAATTCTGATTCCATAAATATTTTCATCAAATACATAAAAAATTAATCAAATATCATTTGATCAGTAGTCCCACAAAATAACATGGGCCTCAATAACATAATATTTTTCAATATCAGAGAATATTAATTTGGAACATGTCTATCTATATGGTAAATGAAATGTTTTATATCTTGATTATGATTCCATAAAATATTCATAACGTTCACAATTCTAATACATGCTATATTGGATTCTTCAGTAGGGAGGCCTCTACAATAGTCAATAATTTTGATACCATTATTTTTTCAAGGTTATTTTCATAAATAATATAACATTCTATATTAGTTCATAAAATAATATTAAATTAAAAATATAGTGTAACACTCATCATAAATTAATATTTATGCATTTTTTATCACAGACCTATACAGTATTTTTATATCATTTTTTTAAAATCCTTCATAATGGTTGGAAAAGAAATTGTGAATTTTCCTAATCATACCCACTGAGAGTGTCAAACCAAGTGCATAGTAAGTCCTATTTTTGGGTATAGGGTAATGATCTGGTCAAGCCTAATGGATCTTATTTAGAGTTATTACCCCTAGGATTCTTTATTCCAGAACAATTCCCACATGTATAATCCAAACATATGTGTATTTTCTAGAAATAACCACATAATATATTTCTCACCAAAACAAATTTCGTTCATATATACATATCCTCATTGTATATGATGTAGTTATGTTCCCTATTCGATGTTTTACAAAATATAGTTCCCACATATTCTAATAAAGTTTGTATAATACCAACTATAATGAACCCAACACCAGTAGCCCAAAGTTGGTGTATTATATTATTACATTGGAATAATATTCAAGGTATCACATCCTAATGAACTGAAGAGGTTATTTGTTTTGGAAAACAAATATATATTTGATACCCATTTTACATTTGGAATAGAAAATGAAACCTAATATATAAAAAATAAAATTATCAGCATGATATAAAACTCATTCTAAGAAATCATATTCATATCCTTGGGAAATGAAATAAAAAAGGATGAAATAAATTTCATAGTAACCTTTATATACGTTATAAGATATCATGAGTAAGTAATGACTAATATATATCAATGGTTATATAACAAAACAAACATTCAATCTAAAGAATTGGATACAACATAATCAATATGGATAGGTAAATAACTGAACAGAAATTCCATTTTTTGAATAAGTTATGAAGGAATTGAATCCATATATGATTTCATAGTGAAAATTACATGGATAATAATATCTAAAATATTAATGAATAAAATGATAATTATTGTTAATCAAGTGTTCTAATCACATTATACATTTACGATCAATATATCTTCTAAACATAGTTTAATACAGCTGGGTAAAGCCCAACTAATATGGCCAACTGATTTGTCTCATAAGACTACTAATCCATCGAGGGTCAATCATTAATCAGGACCCAGCCATGTTTGGAAGACCTAATCATTCCATATATATTGAGTGATATTTTAATTTATGAATAATGTTTTTTTGTTGAAGTAGTGGGTGACCTAGACCCAACTATATAGTACATTTGATTACCATATCATGTCTATAATTAGTTATACATGATGTCATCTTACCATTATAGTATAGAATTTTCTGTGTCCACTATTATAATGGTAATTTCCAAAGGCTAATTTTCATGTCAAGAGGTTATAGAAGTTCCCAGGCTATAATGAGAACCTCAAGATACCATGACATTAATATTAAATATATGTTATATAGTCTAAATACATCTTAATGACTAGACACAGTAGTTGTTTAACTATAAGGTGTTGGGGGATCATAAGCATTGAGACTTCATCTAATGAAGTTCGCACTTAGTGATCTCAATTTGTGAGAATAATAAGATAGACCCACAAATAGGAACACCACATGTTTTTGGGTTTCATTGGTTGTTCCTATCTATGGACATGTGTATTAGTCTCCTGACATGAGACTATTACCAATGTGTACTATTTGATTACATAATTTGATGTAAGAAGAAAACCATGGGAAAAAATTCTTGGAGAGGTATTTTGTGTTGGGTGCGTCGTTGGTGGTATGACATTGGATGAATGGTGTAGAAAGGATTTGTCACTTACATGTTTAGGATGTTTTATATCTCAGACTGGGTTGATCAGGATGGTGTTGCCTTCATAAGCCTTTGGACAAAGCAGTAGAAATGAAAATCCATCTAGATAGATCAACAAATAAAAATGAAAGATAAGGACAATGAAACAAGAATGTGTCATTATTTATGATATATTTAATAACAAAGAGATTATAGTACACTTTCAGTGTTCATAGGATGGTAGTCATTGATATAAATATCCTTATCTCTTTAAGGGCCATGATGGGTTGCTAGACTCTTCTCTTGGTCTATGCATTTTATTCACTACTATTGAGATAATGGCCTAGAGGGTCACACACAATAGCGTATAAGAATCAACCCTATTCAGTTAAATATGTATATGGACATATTGGGTCCCGCTATGGGTTTTGGGTGATATCCAAGTTATTGATCACCGATGAATTAAATAAATTCATTATTATTAAATTTATGAATATTTGGGTTTGAATCTATTTGATGTATTTACAAGATTAGTAAATACGAGAAAATATTAATGGAATTAATATTATTTTAATATTCAAGGTTCATTTATTACTAACCGAGACAATGAGTCGAGTTAAATTACTCAGTTTTATCACACAATATATTTTATAAATATTAAAAATATGTGATAAAATAATAAATAATATTGGCCTAGTTTATTTCATCAAAAATTATTTATTTAGTGGACATTGAAATTAACGTGGGTCGGGGAACCCAACCGGGTATTTTGGAGTTCCACTATAAATAAGAGAGGATCATCTCTCCCTTGGTGTGAATTTCACTATTTACTCATTTTGTGGAGTGAAATACAGAGCCTCTCTCTCCTCCCACTACCTAGAGAGAGAAGCTTTTGATCCACGAGTGTGGATCATGTTCTTCCTAAATCACCGAATGCAGTGATCTTCGGGACGTCGAAAGCATCATTGGATCACCGAGCTAGCACCCAAAATTTTATGATTGACATTCTGGCTGAATTTTGGAGCACATTTGGACGATCTATAGGGAACCAACTTTGGATCGTTCAAGTGACAATCATCATCGACTACTTTCAGTCAACCACATATTCAGATATAAAATAGGTACATTTTTCATTTTTAATTTCTGCTCTTAAAAATTTAGGCGAGATCCGCATACCTCTAAAGGGATCGAATCGTCAGTGAAGACAAGTTCCTTCGTCCCACTGACAAAAAATTTTAAAATACCCGGTCCACCGGCTTCTACTACGGGTCAAGGAACCTAATAGTGGTATTAGAGGGATTGAGTAAATTTTCTAAGACAAATAAAATTAATTTTCATAAAATTAATTAGAGGGTTTAAATAAGGTCCCAATGGTTCAAACCGTGTGGTGATCTAATTCTAAATGACCAAGTTTTGGTTAGTGTAAATTTTCAGATTGGATCAAATTTGCGGTTTGATATCGGGTTCTAATTTTATTTCATCTTGTTGAACAGATTAAAATTCAATCAGTTCATTAGAAATAAAATTAATTGTGCAAATTGTGATTTTATAATTTTATAATTTGAATTATTATTTATTTATTATAATAATATTTATTTTATTTTTATTATAATATAATAATAAAAAATTATTATTTCATTATAGTAATTTTATTATTACTAAACATAAAAAGCTATCATTAAGCCTTTGGAAATTCTGAGGAGACATGGAAAAAAATTGGGAATACTTAAATTTAAAAAAAGGGGGTAGTGTATGAAGAATTCCTAATAAGACTTAAACAAGAAAAAAGGGTCGTCACGAGTCAAGAAAACAAAAGAAAGCAAAAAACAACAACAACAACAACAACAAAAGAGGGCAAATTGGGTTTGCGACGGACCCCCTGCTTCTCCTTCTTCGGGACGCCACGGAACTCGCCGACAGACTAGTCTCGGCCACCGCGAGCACTACCCACCGCACATCTAGTACACCATCACCTACCTATTGCGACACAACTATGGCCCGGACCTCCGCTCGCACTGGAACCCACCATACGGGGTCCTACCTCCCAGAATCCGCCTCCAGCCCCTCACTCAGTGGGCTACCTCCGCACTGGGTCCAGACTGCAGATCCTGCCTCCTTGGTGCCTTGATCTGAGGCTTGTTTTCCTCCCTCCTATGCCAGAGACATGATACCCCTGTGCCTTTGTAGCAACGGGCCATCCTCCCAGCGCCTCGCATGCAGAGCCAGTTGTAATGCCCTTGGCCTCCAGCCTCTTTTGTCGTCCCTACTGACCTACACCGAAGACCCCTGGTCGGCACTGTGCTAGTCCTGGCCTCCTCCAGACCTACCACAAAAATGCCGGTGAAACCCCTATCTGGACTAGCTGCAACACCAGCCACCTGGTCCCACCATCTCCCAGCTGTCGTGCACGTGCTACAAGCGCGAGTCACCCCAAAGCCACCTTCAGCAGTCCCGGTGCAGCCCTGCACCCCTCTACTACTAAGTACACATAAACATCTCGACCCTATTTAGCATATAAATGTCTTGGATGGTTTTTTCAAATTCAAAAATAATTTGAACAAACTCACATCGCCCTGAAATGCCATGCGTAGGCATTGCATGTCCCAAAACATGTTTGCGCTGGTTTGACGTGACCCTCATTGGGACTGCTCAGTGTTGCGGTGATTGGTTTTTCAATAATTAATATAATTAATTAATTTAATTTAATTAATTAATACAAATATTGATTTCTGGTTTAACCAGTAATAATTATAATACGTGGATGAAAAACTAATTCAATTTTTCAATTGAATTAAGTTAACTAAGTTTAATTTTGGAATTAAAATTAAATTAATTAGCAGACCAATAAATAATTAAATTGTTCGAATTATTTAATTAATTTAATTTATTAAATAACAATCGTACTTATTTAAAGAATTTTAATTTTTTCGCACAATTCTACCTCTCTAATGGTCTTGATCATCGACCTCTATATGTCACATTTATTTAATTAATTATTTTAACTACATGTGATGATTGTAATTAATTAAATAGATGGTCTTCACATCGTCATTCTTTTTTGGTTAAAATTTATAAGGACCTGTGTGTCCAATCCACCTGATGTAATTTTATACCTGAGTCCCCCTCACCTACGCGTGAGTATTATTGTTCTTCAGATGAAAACGACGAGCGATGTGGACCCCGCCAAGACAGGGCGATATTCCAAATGTGAAGAAAACATAAAAGACAGAGGGCAAGCTGCATCATGAGTCAATATTCGACTCATGTATGATGCCCTTAGGTCATTAGATGCTCAAGAATAGTCAGGTAGTATTTTAACATTTACATATTTATTTATTATTTTATGCATTTAATAGCAGTGGGAAAATGCATAAAATAATAGATAATAAAATGCATAAATAAGTGGTGTATGTTTATCTATTAAAGTTCAGTTGTGAGCGCAACAACATAGATGAAAAAGTTTAATATAAATGTATTACATTGGTCGAGTGAAACCAATAAAACCCTCAAAGAAAATATTAACTCGCGATAGCCTTCCATCATTCAATATTGAACAATACTGGGTGTTTAGGTGTCCGTTATGCCATAACTATGGGTACTCTTACTACTAGGGTGTCATTATTGAAGTGGTGGGTCGACTAAACTTAAATTACAGCAAAGAAATATCCATAGCTAGCTTATTTTAATTTTAGAGGCATGTGTTGAGTAAATAAATAAATGATTTTTGAAGCTGGGACTACACTCAACATATCAAGGAACTATAATTTAATGCGGTTGGCCACCCAAAAGCCTACCTTGGACCCTCTGAGTAGTGGCATAGACATAGCTTGTAGACTATGAGGGAGGTTCAGAGATCCTTTTCACTAGAATACATGGGATTATTCTAATTCTAGTACATAGGGTTTCTAGAATTTGAAAAATTATTGGAAGACATTTAACGATTAACTAATCAGTAATATCACATTATGTAATCACATAAAAGTACAATCTGCTAATGATTTTTTGTATAGAATGGAAATAAATACAACAATAAAACTGTGATAGTTATTGGACAAAGTTAATGTCCAAACAATCATGAAATTCAAAGTGTAGTATAGGCGCTTGCGCACATTACTATCGTAATATAAATTCAAGGTGCCTGTGTCCCAACCTGTTAAACCACCTTGGGAAGAGAGGGTGTAAAATTACTTACCATAGACTCATGAACAATGAATATTATGGATTTGTTATAATGATATCATCAAATTCTATTGTTAGTTGTGGTTGATACATTATTACTTGGATGATGATTACATGTAGTCTCATCTCTAAGAAATTTTTGAGGAGAAAGCTAAGCAACATATGAATTTGGAGATAACACTCGAATTGTGTAAAGTGAAATATAGTTCACAATATTTCATGTCATCCGATTATTATAAAATTTACAGAAAATTACTTATGATTCATTTGAGGATACAAACAAATGCTATAGTGTAATCGCTTCATTACCTTTAAGGAAATATTCTCCAAGAAATAAGAATATTGGAGATAACACCATCTTTTATTATTATAGTGAATAAATTGAATGACAAAGTGAAAAGTCCCAAGAAATGTTACGTCAATGGAACATTTTACATTTCCTTCAACGAATAGTTTTTGGTTATTTAATAGGAGGTTATTTACATTTCTTGTTGAAATAAATTCTTGGATGTTTAAAAACTGAAATAAATGAAGCAAGTACCCGCTTATCGTTCAGTTTATATTCATCAATATAAAATATCATTGTCTCACATACTTCTTGGGTATTAAAATACAATATGATTTTCACATATATATGTATTGAAATACAATAAGAATTTATGTAGAGAAACATTACAAGGAGTAATGTGCCTTCTCTACGTAGCTCAGAAAGGGCGATTCTAGAGTCAGTTGTGGGAAACACATAACTTCAAATTTCCAAGTATTGATTCAAACTGAACAAGTTAATGAGTATATCAAAAAAAAATTATCTCATGTGTATATTTGGATGTGAGGAGACATTAAAATAATATTATGTATCATTATGTTTTAATTCCATTAAATATGAAATAGAAATGGAAGTAGCGTTCATGCGTACGTACGGCTTACCGTCTTCATGAATGGTACATTTCATTTCTTATCTACAAATATTATGTAATATTATAAGTACATATATATATTGGATATATATGTAATATATTCCATCAAAATTATGAATATAATTCTAGAATTATAATATATATATATATATATATCTCATTTTGTTTTAATTCCATTAATATGATAAAAAATGAAAGTAGCGTTCATGTGTATGTACGACCTATCGTCTCCATGAATGGTGCTTTTCGTTTTATATCTGCAAATGATATGGAATAGAATGAAATGAATATTTACTGGATATATATGATATTTTAATCATTAATACTATTTTGGAAATTATTTACTTATAACTACATGAGCAATCTTTTTTTAAACAAGTTCATTTTTGACTCATGTACCAAACATCGGCAAAAACGTCTAATATGAACTAACATTATTAAAAAATTATTATAACATTATAATATGTGATATGAACTGAATAATAATCTTTAAAGGATGTACCTATTCAATTATTAGTTGAAGAATGTTTATTATTCAGGAATATAATGAAACGAACAAGACATGTTGGACTTGAGGTAAGGGATCCTACTCTACTCTTTCTTTTTAAGTACACTCTTTTATGTCATTCCTTTTAAAGATCATATTTCTTGTCCTTAGGATGTTATTTTTTATTAATCTTACTATACTTTTTATGTTCATGTGATGAGAGACCCTATTCTCTCTCATCAACCCATTTTGGAAGTTTTGAGTGGCGCCATTAGGCTGCCGAATTTTAGTAAGAGATCTATCCTCTCTCTTTTTCTTTAAGTACTCTCCTTTATGTCACTTCTTTTAAGATCCTATTTGTTATGATGGGGGATGTTGTTTTAAAATCCTCTTACTGTACATTTTATTGTAATTTGATGAGATACCCTATTTGATCTAATCAATCCATTTTTGAATGTTTTTAGTGGCGCTGTTAGGCTGTCGAGTTTTCGTAAGGGATCTTTCATCTCACTTTTATTCCCATGAGATTTATGCTACATTTTCCATAATTTCCTTTGATTGGTGTATGTACTTCACATTATTCTACTCTTTGTGTAATATAATTTCATTTATGAGTATTTACATCAATGATTTATTGTCCTTCTTTCATGGGGTGTATGTTTTGAAAGATACCCAAGTCGGTAAGGGAACCTTTCACCCTCCTCTTTTTTTAAAAGACTTCTTTTGTTGGGTCTTTTAATTTACATATTGGGATATGTTCTCATATATCCTTATTGATGTAAATTTTACGTCCAAGTGATGAGATACCCTTGTTTATCTCTCATAAACTCATTTTGATGTAACGTCGTTAGGCTGTCAAGGGAACTTCTTAACCCAATTTTGATTTCTTTGGGTTCAATATGTAGTTATTGAATATGTCATCCTTTGAATATTTGTGAATGAACATTGATTATTTTACACTTAATATCCACTTATATTTGGTGTATTAGTTTTTCACACATAATTATGTAATTGATTTATCCTTAAACCATGGATACCATCTTTGTAAGGGACTTCGTCTCAATCTCTATTCATTGAGGCATATTCTGTTTTATACACAAACATCTTTTATATGGTGTATAAACCCCTTTGACTTTTACGTTTATTCTAAATGAATCTTTTTTTACACGAAGTGTTTACTAAATGACAAAAGGGAATGTTTTTGTCGTACATATGCGGCGACAACGACTTCTCCGCCACCATGAGCATTATTTGAGTTTCGGCTTCCTCTACAAGCCATACCTTCTTTTTAAAATAAAAATAAATATCATGTTTTACTTTTCTTTTATCTTGGTATTGAAAACGGTTTTCATAATGTTTTTATATCAATGTGTTGTATTGATATATTGTGATTGAATGGTTGGAATGTTATATTTCCTTTATGCCTTTTTTATGTGATACGATTATGTTAAGGTTCTTGGGCATTATTATGAAGACGGGTGGTTCCGTGATAAAATAAGGGCGGGTGAGACCGATATAGCATTCCAATGCATTGGGTAACGCGAAGGAGTGAAACGTTAAGGTTTATCCAAAGAGATTTAGGGAATATACTATGATGGGTATTCCAAACGTAACCAAAAGGGTTACACCCTACGTAAGAAAGTTATGAATTCTCAAGTAACCTTTTATGTCTTATGATTTCTACGATTTATTCATGATTTGATGAGGTATGTTAAATTTGATATGTTTTATGGGTAATGTATGATTTCATTCTTATGTATATATGAACTCATGTTTCCTTTCCATATTTTTATAACCCTTACTGAGCTTTTTATGCTCATCCCATGTTTTTGAAATGTTTTTCACAGGTCAAGGGAAAGGTACATAATGTGACGATAGTGTCAAGGATGTGTCAAGAAAGAATCTGTGTTTTATTTTAAATATGTTTCTATTGATGGGAATAATGAATACTATCTTTTTTGTAACCACTTTGTTTAAATGTGGAATGTAATGAAAGTTTCATGATCTAATTCTCTAAAACTCTAAAACTGAAAATATCCTCAATGTGTAATCTTGTAATAACTCAATATTAGGTAAGGTTTAAGGCTGGGGCCTTATAGTTGGTATCAAAGGTCGGTTTAGATAACTTTAGAGGTTAGGGTATTCTTTAAGCATAAGTGACATTACCATAATGGTTAGGATTTCAGAAAGATTCGTAGTTTTAGATAAAGTGAATGAGTAAGTTTATCTTAGTGGTCATCTCCCTCATTAGTACATGATCGTTTTGTTGATATACTCACACTGACATTTCTGTTTTTAGTGAAATGACGAATCTAGCAGGCACCAAAGAGACAACAGGTTTTAAGGAAACTGTGGTGGTTCTCTGATTAAGATACTAGATAAAATGGAGGATTCAATGAGGAAACTCATGGTTGTTCTAAACCAACTATCAAGGAGTCATGATAAACCACTTGAACCTTGGTATGATCTTTAATTCATCATGTACGAGATGAAAAATCCATGTGGAAGTTCAGGTAAAAATTATAAAGGTCACCATTAGAGTTTATATGATCCTTGATTTTGAGGTAATTATGGGTTATTATATGATATGCTGGAAAATGAAAGGCATGAGATAAACATGAGGTTAAAATATGTTATAATCATTTTTGATGATTTTATCTCTTTTGGGGGAATTATTTAAGAATTAAATATTTTTGGAAAAAGGACAACACACAGACCGTGTGACAACCCGTCGCGTCGGACAAAGCTGCGGGAATCGAACCCACAAGCAAAGTGTGACTGGTATTTATCGCCTACCACTGGACTACATGAAGACCCTGGTTAGTTTGACCAATTATTTTTAGTTAGATGATTTTATGAATTAAGAGTAAGTTGATTTTTGGTTATCTATCTATATTTATTAACCTATCATGGAGGATATGTGATTAGGTTAATTACTTTTAAATACGAGACATTAAGAGCAACGAATGTTGTTTGGAGATAAATGTTAAGATTTAACTTGGAAGAATATGTGAATAAATCCTTCAAATATTTGGGATTCAATCTTATATTGGTTTACTTTTAATAATTTTATGGACAAATTGGTTATCGAATGGTCCTCGTTGAACTTTGGGTTTTGTTGGACAAATTTTGAGATTAAGAATAGATTTTCTTTTTATAAAGGGTTATCTTTTTTTGGATTATCTGACCTTGTACTAACCTTTCTGGTTTTGGTTTTGTTTAAAGCCTAAATACATGGGATGTATATAGTTCTATTTTGTGGATTAGGTGATTCTCTAGAAATTGATTATAGTACTCTTAATGCGAACAAGTCTCCCTAAATACTCGTCTTTTGGAATAAATATGAGTTTGATTAAGGAATCTAGTAAAAGTTGGAAGTCAACAAGACAAGTAAGTATGTTTACTTATGTTTTATTTAAGCTCAAAAATAAATTACTCAATAAAAAGTTACTTAAAGAAAAATTGTTGTCTATTAACGTTTCCTACTGGGGAACCCAACACCGTTTAACCCATCACAAGTTTGTGATTTTCTTATTGTTAAATTTCTCCTAAACATGTTTTCTATCACTCTCCATCAGAACATGACCCTATGTTTTCTCCTCCATGACCATATTTTTCTACATGGAATCCTAGTATGGGTTAACTAGGGTGACCTTCGTACTTATATTTCATTATTTTGAAGTGATTGTTTTACCGACTCTTGTTCCGATGTGGGACTTTCAACGATGTTTCCAAGCGCAAATTTAAAAATTGCAAGGACGCAATTCCCAAAAGGGGGGAAGGATGTAACACCCCAGGTAAATAAGGAATATGACATTTTCATATTTATCCATATTTGTGAATAAATTATTAATATGACTTTAAAGGGGATGCTATGCTCGATGGCGTACCCAACACGCAACAATGAGTTTCTTGGGAATCTTACGTTGCACTCTAATAATAAAATAATATTATTTTAAATGGTAGTTAACATGTAGACTTTGTATTGGTGGGAATGGATAGAAATAACCAAAATATGATTATACATGTTTTTAAATGTTTTTTCATTTATCCAATAAAAGATAAAGGCTTAAAATATGGAAAGAATACAATTTTAGGTGTATATGCCCTAGTTTTCACTAAAGGTTCACTTATCGCCTTTTGATGGGAAACCGTCATTAAATATAGTTTTGTTCACTCTTATAAATTCTATTGGACCAAATAAAACTCTTCATAATAATTGGGACATCAAAATTTACTTTGTGTAAATTTTTGGATTTTTTCCGATAAAGTTCATTTTTAATGAATGGTGTAAAATGTTGTATTTTAATTCAAAACCTCTTTTTAATATAATTTATTTATAAGATTAGATAATATTTTTAATTGGTTTTAAAGTGAAATTAGAATATATTTTTACCATTAAATCCAATAGTGGTCGTTGGAATTAATTTCACTTTGAAATCCGACTTAAACTAGTGTCAATCTATTGATACTTATTGTTTCATAAAAACACGCTATTTGATCTGACAATGGAAATTAATTATTAAATTAATTAATGTGACTTATATGTTTTTAATTTTGTAAAATAGTCTTCATTTTTGAATTCGGAATATCAAATATAGCTTACGGTGATTTTTTTGGGATTTTTCTGAAAAACTTCAATTTTTGATGAATAGTGAAACCACTAAGTGGTATTTATAAAAACTGATTTTTCCATTTAAATGAATTTTTTCCATCTTTGGGTTTTGAATTTCAAAAATTAGACATACATGGTTGTCACTAAGAAGTAAAATTTGGTTCAATGAGATAAAAATTATTTTTTTTGGTGAATAGTAACTTATTATGTTTTAATCGCGATTAGAGGTAATTATTGTAGATTATGGTATGAATAATGTTTTAATAAATGAAATGACCTAGACACAAGTCCTACCCACATTGGATGTGTCATGTCCGACCAATAAAATCCATGGGTCAACTTGGGGACCCCATGGATCCACTATGGTTGGAAAATGACAAAAATATCTTTTTATTTAATGTTAAAGTAAAAATGACACAAACATGAGATGTTTTACAAAAACAATTTTTACATGGTGTTATACAAGTCATATTTTTGACTATAAATAGTAATTGGAAAGATAAAAAGATTTCCTACATCATAGTTGTTTTTTATAATTTTTGGACATTAAATAAATTAGATTATTTATGAGATTATGATGATGCAGCGATGACCTCATTATTTAACGATTTAAATAAAATGGAATGATAATGTAATATCTAAGACCTACACATGTCCAAAACCTATTGGATGAGTGGATTTCGAACCCTTACCACTGTATCCTCTATATACATCAATGTGGGACCTTTAAAATCCGAAACTCTTTTGAAAATAAAGTAACATTTTGTAACTTTACAAGAGTGCCCCTCCTCTCCTCTTATAAAAGGCCCCCACCTCTACATCCTTACCCACACTCCAAAAGCCTTTGTCTCGGCCAACCCCTGCCCATTTTATCTCTCCACTTCACTCACTTACTCTTTGAAGCCTCACTTTGGGCAGAAGTCTTCCCAAGTAAGCCTTTGAGCTCAAACAAAAGGGAGTTACCCGATTTTAAGGTAATGTCTTCACTTGAGTCCTTTTGTTTTATTTTGCTTCACCAACCCCCTAAACTATTTTTATTCATTTATTTTGTAACAAATCCAATATCATAAATATACTAGGATGTTTTTATAAGAATTATTCGAGCTAAAATTGCACACACCTACATCGAATTGTTAAAGAACATACTGTTTCAGTGGATGGCGAATTTCTGCCTCCCGAAATGAAGATTGTTCAACATTCTTCTAACACCTTCAAAGGTGGCCATTAAGATGACAATATATATATATGATATATAATATTTTTATGTTTTACATAAGATTCTGTATTTTTTATTTTGTGCATACCTTTATGGTTTCCATTATGGGTAAACACGACATCTTCATTTAAGGAAGTTCGGACTACCGCCCCCTCAAATTGATTTGATTCGTTAATACCATATGTGGTCCTTATAAAGGATATATTTAATGATATTATATATGATACCATACTTTAATTAAAATACTATTATGTATTGTTATGTTTTTATTCCATTAAATATGAAATAGAAATATAAGTAGCGTTCATGCTTACGTCCGGCTTACCGTCTCCATGAACGGTAAATTTCATTTCTTATCTACAAATGTTATGAAATATTAAAAGTATATATATATAATGGATATATATGTAATATATTACATCAAAATTATGGATATGATTCTTGAATTATAACATATATATATCTCTCTCATTTTTTTAATTCCATTAATATGAAAAAAAATGAATGTAGCGTTCATGCGTACGTACGGCCTACCGTCTCCATGAACGGTGCTTTTCATTTTTTATCTCCAAATGATATGGAATAGTATGAAATGAATATTTACTGGATATATATGATATTTTAATCATTAATACTACTTTGGAAATTATTTACTTACAACTACATGAGAAATCTTTTTTTTCAAACATGTTCATTTTTGACTCATGTACCAAACATCGGCAAAAACGTCTGATATGAACTAACATTATTAAAAAATTATTATAACATTATAATATGTGATATGAACTGAATAATAATCTCTAAATGTGGTACCTAGGCAATTATTAATTGACCAAAGATTATTATTTAGGAATATAAAGAAACGAACTACACAAGTTGGACTTGAGGTAAGGGATCCTACTCGACTCTTTCCTTTTAAGTACACTCTGTTATGTCATTCCTTTTAAAGCTCATCTTTCTTGTTATTGGGATTTTATTTTATATTAATCTTACTATAATTTTTATGTTCATGTGATGAGAGACCCTATTCTCTCTCATCAATCGATTTTGGAAGTTTTGAGTGGTGCCGTTAGGCTGCCGAATTTTCATAAGAGATCTAACCTCTCTCATTTTCTTTAAGTACTCTCCATTATGTAACTTCTTTTAAGATCCTATTTGTTATTATGGGGTGTGTTCTTTTATATTCCTATTACTATACATTTTATTTCAATGTGATGAGATACCCTATTTGATATCATCAATCCATTTTTGGATGATTTATGTGGCGTCGTTAGGCTGCCGAATTTTCATAAGGGATTTTTCATTTCACTTTTATTCTCGTGAGATTTATGCTACATTTGACATAGTTTCCTTTGAGTGGTCTATGTACTTCCCATTATTATACTCCTTTTGTAATATAATTTCATTTATGAGTATTTACATCAATGATTTATTTTCTTTCTTTTATGGGGTGTATGTTTTGAAAGATACCCAAGTCGGTAAGGGAACCTTTCACCCTCCTCTTTTTTTAAAAGACCTCTTTTATTGGGTCATTTAATTTACATATTGTGATATGTTCTAATATATCCTTATTGATGTAAATTTTACGTCTAAGTGATGAGATACTCTTTTTTATCTCTCATCAACTCATTTTGATGTGACGTCGTTAGGCTGTCAAAGGAACTTCTTAACCCAATTTTGATTTATTTGGGTTCAACATGTAGTTATTGAATATGTCATCCTTTGAATTTGTGTGAATGAACTTTGATTATTTTACACTTAATACCCACTTATATTTGGTGTATTCATTTGTCACCCATAATTATGTAATTGATTTATCCTTAATCAAAGGATATCTTCTTTGTAAGGGACTTCATCTCAATCTCCTTTCATTGAGGCATATTCTATTTTATACACAACCTTCTTTTATATGGTGTATAAACCCCTTTGACTTTTACGTTTATTCTAAAGGAATATTTTTTATACGAAGCGTGTACTAAACGACAAAAGAGAATGTTTTTGTCGTACGTATGCGGCGACAACGACTTCTCCGCCGTCGGGACCATTATTTGAGTTTCGGCTTCCTCTACAAGCCATACCTTCTTTTTAAATGAATAATAAATACCATGTTTTGCTTTTCTTTTATCTTGATATTGAAAATGGTTTTCATAATGTTTTTATATCAATGTGTTGTATTGATATCTTGTGATTGAAAGGTGGGAATGTTTTTTTTCTTTTATGCATGTTTAATGTGATATGATTATGTTAAGGTTCTTGGGCATTATTATGAAGACGGGTGGTTCCGTGATAAACTAAGGGCGGGTGATCCCGATATAGCTCTCCAATGTATTGGGTAACATGAAGGAGTGAAACGTTAAGGTTTCTCCGAAGAGATTTAGGGAATATACTGTAATGGGTATTCCAAACATAACCAAGAGGGTTAATCCCTACGTAAGAAAGTTATGAATGCCTCAAGTAACCTTTTATGTCTTATGATTTCTACGATTTATTCATGATTTGATGAGGTATGTTAAAGTGGCTATGTTTTATGTGTAAAGTATGATTTCATTATTATGTATATATGAACTCATGTTTCCTTTCTATATTTTTATAACCTTTACTGAGCTTTTTATGCTCATCCCATGTTTTTGAAATGTTTTTCACAGGTCAAGGGAAAGGTACATGACATGATGATTGTGTCAAGGATTTGTCAAGAATGAATCCGTGTTTTATATTAAATATGTTTCCATTTATGGGAAGAATTAATACTGTATTTTATGTAACCACTTTGTTTAAATGTGGAATGTAATGCATCTTTCATGATCTAATTCCTTAAAACTCTGAACCTGAAAAGATCCTCAATGTCTAATCTTGTAATAACCCAAGATTATGTAAGGTTTAAGGCTGGGGCCTTATATGAATTATTTCATGTTAACATTTATTAAAAAAATGTAGCATGGAGTAATTCATAAACTCACATTTTATACATCAATGCCATGATGTATGTTATATAAATGGTAAAACATGTATTAACATCCTTTATATTTCATAATGTTCTTTGAAAATAATGGCGTAAACCAATAACCACCATGCCAACTAAAATGATAAATGGATATCATATGAGTCATAGAATGATGGAAAATCTATTATGTCATAGGAAATGTTTAGATGAAAAGCGTTTGTTAGGATTTAAACAAACATGCATCATGTTAAACACATTGTGCATTTAAGGTAATTATCCTAAAAGTTTCTTAGGATATTACCTAAATACCTAAGATAGAAAATATTTAGTGAAGTATTAGACTACATTTATATAGAAGGGTGCACATATATATTATAGATAGTGGGAGATAAATTGAATTGGACTTTGTCATTGCTCAAAATGCATAAATGGTTTACGTGGAAACAAATTCCACAAGTACATGTTGGATAAGCATGTTCCAGATGTACATTCTATGTAGAAAGGATGAAACCATAGTGATGGTTTTATATTCACCACGGCCGGTGATAAATTATTCATTGTGAATAATAAATCCTACAAGAAATTATTATATGGAAATTTGATAAGATTGATTAGATCAATTAAAATTCAATAATGGATTCCATGTATCAAATTGAAAAGGGTCTTATAAATTGAATACTACGGTGGGTATTCAAATGAAATGATACATGGATGGTAGATGCCTGGTACCCATAAGGCTCGATTGGTTATACCAAGTAAGTAACAATTATATCAATAGAATTTTACTTATTATAGCTAAACTTATAAGATCATCTTACTATTAATTGTATGTCAATATCATCTTTCATGGAAGGTGTCTATACGTCACAACAAGGAAGAGATAAAGACATCAAACGATGCCAATAAGGGTTGGAAGTTACTGAAATCCAATTCTGTATTAATGAAATAAGATCTTAGAAAATTCATTATAAATGAATCTTTTCCTTGTGTCTACCAAAGGTTAGTGGGAGAGATAATGTTTTCCAAGTGAAGTATGTTCAACCACATATGGAAAATAGATCCTGGTCATACAGTTAGATAAGACCAGGGTAAAAACAATTCTCCAATGATTGACTTAATTTAGCAACCTGTGTTCTAGGGAATAGGATCCACTAATGTTGATACAAATGTTGCTTGGTCCTAGTCAATAATACATATAGTAACATTGTATTTAATAAATACAAGATGGAAAAATTCATGTTTGGAATTGTTTCCAATGTCACATGGCTTAATCTCTCCAGGTTAACATGTACGGAGCATGGGTAGAGATTAATATTTTGAATCGATACCATAATATTTAGTGATAAATCAATCACACATGTCATAATATGTACAATAATTAATATTACCATAATATACTGTATAATAGGAAAATATCAATTATATCCAGGATCACTACAATTGAAGCGTTACGAACTATCATCTTGTACTTTAGCGAGTACAAATGATATGTGCCTGGAATATGGAGAGGAAGGTATACTAGCTATGGTGGGACACATATTAGTAATCCTATGATCAATTTGATCTAGTATCGTTGTTAAGAAATGATGATGAGTGGGTCAATCTTATAAAAGCTAGTGGTAGTCATATCTTCAAATACAATGTACGTGGCAACTTCTAAGGTAGTTAATAAGTAGTTATTAATCATAATGATTTGTTCTAGTTATTGGATTCTAACCTAGTGAGAAAATATTTATCATAATATAAATAATGATATTCTTACTATCCAAGATTTTCATGTTATGACAATGGAAAATAGTGATATACTCGAGGATACCTTATCTGGAGAAGTTTTACTCAATCAGATGAAGTCGCATATAGTAGATATGCCACATGGAAAAAATGTGACATGCCCAGCAGTTAAATCCATTACTCAATAGAAGCATGATATTTATCATGTGAGTAGCAAACAAGTTTGGTTAGAAAGTTGGATCTAGTGCAAGTTGGAGTGTTGAAATAGTGGGTCCCCTAGACCCAACTATACAGTACATTTTATTTCTATATCATGTGTATAGTTAGTTATAAATGATGTCATCTTACCATTATAGTGTAGAATTTCATATGTCCACTATTACAATGGTAATGTCCAAAGGTTATTTTTCATGTCAAGAGGTTATCATAGATCCCAGACAATAATGAGAACCTCGAGATACCATAAAATTAATATTAAATATATGTTAAATAGTCTAGATACATCTTAGTGACTAGACACAGTAGATATTTGACTATCAGGTGCTGGGGGCTCATAATCATTGAGACTTTTTCTCATGAAGTTCGCACTCGGTAATCTCTAGTTGTGTGAACATGAGGATAGACCCACCAACAGTAACACCACATGTTTTTGGGTTTCATTGCTTGTTCCTATATATGGACATGTGTATTGGTCTCCTAACATGAGACCATTACCAATGCGTACTATTTGATTATGTACTTTTATGTAAGATGAAAACCATATAAATGAATTCATCGAGAGGTAATTTGTGTTGGGTGCATCATTGGTGGTATGACATTGGCTAAATGTTCAAGAAATGATTTTTCACTTCCAAGTTAAGGACGATATATATCTCAGGCCTAGTTGATCAGGATGGTGCTACGTTTAAAAGTCTTTAGCCAAATTAGTAAAAAGGAAAATCCATCTAGATAGATAAAAAAATAATAAATCAAGATAATGATGATGACACAAGAATATGTCCTTCTTTATGAGATATTTAATGACAATGATATTATAGACACAATCAGTGATCGTAGGATGGTAGTTGTTATTATAACTATCCTTATCTCTATAGGGGTCATGATGGGTTGCTAGACTCCACTCTTGGTCTGTGGATTTTATTCACTGCTATTGAGATAAGGGCTTATAGGGTCACACAAAATAGCATATTCAAGAATCCACCCTATTCAGTTGAATAGGTATATGGATATAGTGGGCTCTGCCATAGGGTTTGAGTGTTTTCCAAGTAATCGATCACCAATGAATTAAATTAATTCATTATTATTCATGTTGCGAATATTTGGGATTGAATTTATTTAATGTGTTTACAAGATTAGTGAATACGGGAAAATATTAATCGAACGAATATTATTTTAATATTCAAGGTTCATTTATTATTAAGTGGCACATCATGTAGAGTTAAATGACTTGGTTTTATCATGTAATATATTTTATATATATTAAAAGAATGTGATAAAATAATAAATAATATTAGTTCAATTTAGTTCTTCAAAATTATTTATTTAGTGGACATTGAAATAAAAATTTTCTTGGGAACCCAATAGGGTATTTTGGAATTCCACTATAAATAAGAGATGAGGCTCTCTCCCTTGGTGTGGAACTCACTATTCACTCATTTCATGGAGTGAAATCAAGAGCCTCTATCTCCTCCCAATTCCTAGAGGGAGAATATATTGATCCCAATGTTCGGATCAAGTTATTCCTTAAGCATCATATAGATCTCAATGTGGTGATCATCCAGACGTCAAAAGCATCATCGGATCACCACGCTAGAACCTGTAATTCGATGATCGATTTTCCTCCAGATTTTTGGAGAGCGTATTGATGATCTATAGGAATCATACATTGTATCTTTCAAGCGATGATCGTCATCAACTAGTTGAAGTCGAATGCAGCTTCGGATATGAAATAGGTACGTTTTTCAATTTTAATTTGTGATATTAATAATTTATGTGAGATACTCATACCTCTTTTGGTCTTAGATCTTCAGCGATGACAAGTTCCGGCATCCCACTGATGAAATTTTTTAAAATCCTTGGCCCATCAGCTCCTACTATGGGCCCCAAAACCCTACAGAGTGTATTGGTACTCATGACTCTTCTTAGTGGCTGTTAAGCCTGAGGTATCAGGTTCGAATCGTGGGGGAGGCGTATTGAATCCAAGTAGGGCCTGGGCACAATACCTGTCACATGGAGGCATAACTCCCTAGTGGCCCCGTCTGTGCGTTAGATGGTGCAGGACGTGGCTAGACTTAAACCCATTTATTGGCGTAGGTTTGTTAAAAAGGAACATTTTTTATGGACCCATGATGCTCCTGACAACGAACCAGAACCCCATAGATCCCAATCACTAGGGATGCATTCAACTAGCCTACTAACTAGGCTGGGTTCAATCAGTGTCCCCCTGCTAGTGGGATATTTAATCTTGCCTCCCTAGATATTCGAACTCAGGGTCCAATGGAATAATAGAAACAGGGGATCATCTCTAGTACCACGTGGCCTAGTGGTTCGAGAGATGCTCCCTGGTCGCTATTATGCCAGTCATCCCCAGGTCCGAATCTCTGGGGAGGAGAGATTAAATCCCCTACTGGTAGGGGGACCATGCTTGAACCCGACCTAGTTAGTGGCCTAGTTGAGTGCATCCCCAGTGAGTGGGCTCTGTGGGGTTCTGGTCCATTATTGAGATCATCACGGGTTCAATAGTTTTATCATAAAAAGTTCTTATTGAGTACATGATACATCTTTTTCAATATTGTACCTATTAATAAGATATCACTTATGGCAGGAACCATATATAAAAATTTAATATTTTTTATAAAGTAGTTATATCCCTGAAAAATTAACATGAATATCTATATAATTTCTAATGAAAAAAAATAAAATAAAGTGATTTTTAAAGATAATGTTAACAATATTAATAGAAATTGATATTTCACACAAACTCTTACCATTTGGTCAATTTCAATTGAAATAATTTTGGATGGAATGGATCGAATTGAAAAATAACATATCATGTAGAATGAAGTTTTAATTAAAATTCATGTTAAAGGGTTAGTATATACACAACATAAAAGTTTATTGGTGTAATAAAATAAGACTCAATATAATGTAAATTGAGATAAAATTAATTACACCGATATTCATTCTGGTTGAATACTCTTTATCCTAATATAATGTTTTAATGTTGGTTAATAACATATAAAATAAACATATTATTATTTATAATATCATATATGATCCTTTTATATCATCTTATTAAATTTTCATTATTGATATTTAATTATTTTCATTATTCTGATTGTTAATTATCTGGTATTCTCATGTCTGTTTTGACATTTTATTTTTTGTTCCTCTAAGTACAATCATGATTTCATAATGTCAAGATATTAAAACATGATTTTTAAATCATATTTATTCATTATATGTTAATTCATAAAAATCCATAAAATTTAGAGATATGAAATGAATTACACCTGTCATGGGGATGGTATGACGTTTGTATGCAAGAACGTTGTTTCCTTATTATTGTTGCATTGAAAGAAAGAAAGTTAATTACTACATATATTTATAATCATTTTAAAATTATTTTATGTCATATATATCACATGTTATTATTGAAATCATCTTTAATACATTCTATATAAATCATGAATGAATCACAACACTTCGCGATATAGTTGTCTTCCTTACACACAAGCGACATTATCATAATCCAAAAAAATATAATAAATTAGTTTATATGTTATATAATAATTATAAAAGAATAAAAACTTGATAAATATCATAAATATATTATATTTACTATATTACCATCATTATTCCCATGTCTGATATGTGGTATTGGAATAAACGAATGTCAACGATTTGTTAGGTGGTAGTCTGTTGTATATACATATGATTCTTTGTTAAACCATTTGAGGAATTTTTTTTGGAATTTGGAGGTTATACCCATAACATAAGAAGATGTAATTATATTTTTGATATTATAGTTATTATATAATCATATAATAATAATAATTTCAGGAGGTGGACAATGAAATAAAATAAAGACAAGTTTAGAAGAACTATCCTCGTCTTCTGGTTTCCTCCTTAGGATTGTAATAAAACCTATAAAGGATTGATTTACGTAAAAAAAATATTCATTTAGAATTTGGTGAACAAAGTTGGGATGTTAATATAGTAGGTTATTGTAATGAAAAATTTATTAAAGGATGTGAATTTTTAAGGGGATTGAGTTCCCATTTATAGTGGATAAGCAATGTCATTCTTGTAAATACCAAAAAAAAATAAACACTATCTACAGTTATACCGTCACTCATCTGACTCAAGTAATGAAAAATTATAAATACAATAGGGGATATAGAAGGAATATTCCCATTCAATGGGTTTCTATACATTTTTTGTGTCATTTATACAAATTATCTTTAATATTAACTACTATGTAAACTAATTTTTAAGTTAATAACTATAAATAATTATAACTATTTTCACTAATCAAATTTGTGAATAATAATTTTGAAAATTATGTAAATTATAAATTATTTTAATTGAAAATGTCTAAAAAAATTAAATTTCAACTCAAATAAGTGTCATAATTGAATTTAAAAATTAATCATGTAAGCATGGAAGTGAGTGATTTTTTAATCTAAAAATGATCAAAAGTTTACCATGTTTATATATATATATATAAAATATTAAAATGATTAAAATGATATATTTTTTATTAATAGATGTATAACTTAACTAATTAAAATCTGAAACCAATTTAAAAAATAATTTATCATTATAAATTGTTCAATCAAAAAGTCAGTTTTCAATTAAAATTCATTATTTTTTACTATTCAACAAAAAATGAAACTTCTAAAACATATAAAAAAATTTACCATTTGATTTTTTTTAAATAAACATTAATTATTTTTATTTTTAAAAATAAAATTTCTTACTATGTAAAAAATTGAGAAATATATGCACCATTAAAATGTTCAAAACCTTCCTTTGGTAAAATAGAACTTTTTATACATAAAATTGTAATTGTTCTTATCTTATTTGTATAAAATATATGGGATGAATATAAAAAAATTGAATATATAACATTAAAATTTTATTATAATAATCCAATTATGATAATTAATCTAATGTTTTCGTTATGAATAACCTTTTCCACATAAAAATATATTTTAATAAAAACATTTCCTTTATATTATATTGGTCTTTATATACATTTCTAATTAATTATAAAAAAATTAGTTCAAAAATTTAAGTTCATAATATAGTTAATCGTATTGATATATTCCAATATAAAGGCTTAGAGTTAATATTCATTTTAAATAATAATATTAATTATATTTGTTAAACATCATCTTGTGTGTAACACAAGACATTGAAGAAATTCATTATTGCATGAAATGGAAGGTAAACTCTGTGATGCATTCATTACAATATATATGATAGACTGAATACTAAATATATCATAAAGTGTTGCGATGTTCTAATCCCATATACTCTTAATGTTTCATTTCATACATTCTATAGAATAAAATTTTATTATATTATAGTTTTTATGGTGTTAAAAATTACATGATAAAAACATGAGTGTGATTGAATAATTTTAAAAAAGTACCCGTGTGCCACTTAACTCAAATATGAAAGGAAAAGAAGTATCCTCCCTTCTTAACAAAATCATGACCTTTTAGTTAATACATTCCTAGTTAAAATCACTTCCCAATTTCCCAAACCTCATACTTAAAGCCATTCATTGAGCACAAATCTATCTTAAAAATGATTTCGGTGCAAACCTATATAGGATACGTGAATAAGTGGTGACATTATTCAATGATTATTTTTTATTTTATTTAATCATCCACCTCCATTAATTTTGTTTATCCCAAGAGGATATAGTAGCCATAGTATCATACAAATAGTAATATATTTTCATATTTATGTAATGAATCGCAACCACCACTATGACCATCAATTTGGTTAGGAAATCATCATTCGTGTGTAAGGAATACTATAGTCTCTTGAAATGATTTCATTATTTTTCCCATTAATTCCTCGCACTTTTAGTTATGATGATGTATATATATCATATATATGATATTTTTAATATAATTATTCCACTATATTCATTATATCTTATATACCCTTTTTTCTATCTATTCCTTGTGGGACATGATTACATCACTCATGTGTATAGTAGACTATCGCCTCACAATGAAATGAATTCAAGATTCACTAACAGTTTACATTGAAGTTAATAAGGATAATTTTACGGATGATATGACCTTAAAATGTCAAAATTATGATATTCATGAAAAATTTAACATTATATAATGATGAAATATAATTTTATCTATTACCATTTCACTTATATAAAGTTGAAATCATCATTCGGGTAAGTGTGGACTACCACGTTCATCAAGTGATGTCACTCTATTTTCATCACCACACAACATGTATGATATTTTTAATTTTATTGGGAAAAATAATTTTATATTTTTTCATTATGATTTGGAAAAATATAACTATCTCAATTCCATAATTATCATTTAAAATTTGAACTTTTATTCACACATGTGTGCGGCCTACTATATCCATGATTGTAACGTCCTTGATTTTTCAAAACCATATTCCATGATGATATTTAAAGGTTTAATTGAGGTAAAAATTTTATAATAATTTCATATTTTATTCTTGTAGTTATGAAATTATATAATATGTCTAATTATTGGATCTTTTATGATGAAACACACATGAGAAAACAATGCAATTAAAACCATAATCACTAAAAAATGAGAGTGTATTAACGAATTGGTGATAAAATCATATAAAAGTATTATATAAGATATTATAAATAAAAAATGAATCTTATTTATTTTAATAACATTTTCAATACCAATATTCCTGTGGTTAAATCACATTTAACCAAAAGGAAGCGTGAGGTAAGGAACTTCGTCACAATTTCCCCTCTATTAAGGCATATTGTATTATTATTCTGCTATTTTTTTATATTGTACATATAATAAACATTGAAATGTAATATCTTTTGAATAATCAATAATTCATGGTATTTTATGTCTCACTTGGAATAATTATAACTAAGGGGATTTTATATAAAAATTACCAAGTGGAAAAGCTATTGTACAATCTCAATCTCTTTTGTGACTGTTAACATTATCTTGAAATAATAACTATCATGTGATCATTTTTTTGTAAAAAAATTATATTAAAATTATATATTATTTTATGATATATATTATAATTTCATAAAAAACTATCTTTTTAAATATAGTGTTTAAATAGTCTTTTATTTTATTAACAAGGGAAATATTGGTAAATTTGTATCCTTTAATGAATATGTACAGGTGAAAATAAAGAAATATTTATGAATTTAGTTGACTATTAAATATATGAGAAATTAATTTTACAAGAACGATACCAATTTTGATTAGTTATAAATAGCCTAATGATCCATTGGAAAGCTTCATGATAAAAAATATTATACATACCAGAAGAATTTGTATCCATTAATTTAAAATATTTTTTACAAACTATATTGGATTATACCTAATATTATTAAATTGTATGTAGGGGAGATTTGATGGTAGAGTTATTATGTGCCTAATACATGATATCCATTAATAAAGTCTTTCCATTATTGAGAATATATTAATTGTTATTATACATGGGATTTTCTCTTTGATATTATCTATTTATTGGTTTAATTTTCAGTTATTTATTAAATGGAGGAAAAATTTAGTTATTTACCTCTATATATTCATTATACATTTTATTACCTTATAATAAATTTAATAAAATGAATTTTTTTTTCAATTATTTACCTCTCTATTTTTATGAATATTTATTCCAATTAGATATCGATGAGTATAACCCTTACTACAAATTTAATCTAATAGTTATTTTAATTCCTTTCCCTAGGATATGAAGCATAATTCTAGGAATGAGTTTTAATGGAATTATTTAATTTACATTTGATATGTATTATGTTTTATTTCTAATTCCCAAAGTAACATGGGTATCTTGTATGGATCTGGTTATCCAGAACTTCTAAACTGATAGGATATTTAGTATTTGGACCATTTTATAATGATAATATAATAAACTAGACATCAGATCCAATGTTCTAGGGTTGTGGTAATTAAATTAAATTAATTTATTATGTTAGAACGCATTTTAAATATAAAAATAGTTTTTTTAATGTTAATATTGTTCCTAAGAATTGATAACAAATGATTGAATTATTATTCTTATATTATCAATACATTCCATAAAAATAAACTTTTATAAGTAATAAACATATTAATTTATATAAAAATACATCACACATAGTAAAATACATTTATACATGAAAATAATGCTTTTAGTATTTAATTGTTTCTTCTTAAATTGAATAATTATTTCATTTTAATTAACAAATGAATCTAAATAATAGATAAAATTATATATATATTTTTTGTAATGTGTTTAGAATATTATTTACTCATCTATCCAATTTATACATTATAAATGATGCATTAATTTTTAATATTTCATTATATATCATATTTTATTTTAACACATTATTTCATGTAAACCAATACATCATTAAAATAAAAAATTTATGGTGAAATATATCATATAATAAAAGGGACATATATTCTAACCACTAATAACTATTTTACAATTAAATGTATAAAAATTTATACAAAATAATAATGATACTTTTTTGTCATCATATCCATGGGTTCCTATATTAAATCCTCAAATTTATGGACTCACATTTGAACTGTGACCATGTGAGTGGTATTGTTCAATTTCACTTGTTATCTTCAATCCCAAAATCATCACAATTTTTACATCATATGTTACATCATACCCAAGTGTATTAGTCTATTATTTTAGTACATCCCATGAATCATTTATGTATGAATGATGGAGAGATATATGGAACACGTCATGTACTTTAGGGAGATTCAATAGATGATCCATAATATAAGAAACTGTCCCGATCAGATAAATAATCAATAAAGGGAAGATATACCTCAGGGTAAGATTTTCCTTTAATCTAAATCACAAAACCTTATTCATATTTTATATTAATAGTAATGACTTGTCACTAACATCAAACTATAGATCCCACACATGATTGTTTGAATTAATTTTCTATAAACTTGTAGCTTCCATGATTTTTGTTGAATGTATCTTACCTCCTATACTATTACCTAGGATTTCTCAAGACCCAATTTAATTCTTTTATCATCATCATCCAAGAACATTGGAGTGTTTTACTTCCTACTGTATTGGTACTCATTAGTGTTAAATAATATTTTTTAGTGTACTTAATTGTATAATGAAAATTCCACCAAGCATTTGTATAAATGCACAACACTTTTTAAATAAAAATATTAGGATCAATATATATATATATATATATATTATGTTTCGAATAGTATTCCTAGGAGGACCTATATATTGGTTGATTATAATTTATGAATTTAATCTCCATCTTTAAATAATTCTAATAAATTCAGCATAACATCAAGGAAAACCCCAAATGAAAATCATATTCAATAGAATGTAGTACTCCCTAAAACCATAACAATTAATCAATCGATATAATTGTATGATAATCAATATATGTGTACACTCTGATTGAAATGAAATTTTTGATCCTCATATGGTAATAAACTACAATCCAAATAATATTGTTCCCTTAATACGTTTTGGTGAGTACCATCCTCAAATCCATTGTAATTATTTTTTATTTCCACGAAGGTATGTGTAATGATGGAAGCATACCCTTAAAATTAACTCTATCAAAATAAGAATGATGACACACCGGATATTATGATAAATACATTTTAGTATATCATTTCATTTTATTCCCCCAAAAATACAATTTTAAATCTATATAAAATATCAAACATCTTGGATGAGTGGTAAATGATGAACTACAAGATTTATAAAATTTCTCCTTATTCATGTATCATAATTATTTGATACATACTCAGTTATTAGGAATTATCATTCCATTAAAATCACATTTGAAGTCAAGAACAAATATATCCTTCTTTTATATCCACATTTCCTTCTTTCGACACCTCTTTAATCCTCATATTGATATACGGTTGAACATTCATCTAATAAAGATGGTATCTTTACCCATTAACCATGATTTCATGCTCTATACTATGAATATAACTAAATACATGATCTCTTTTAATAATTATCATTGAGAATATTGCATGGTATTTTTGACACAAATCATCGCTCGCCATGTTCTCCTTCCCAGGGTATTATTGAATTGTGTAGTTACAATGATTAATAAATTCCTCCCATCTCTTTTGGATCATATTCCACTATATTTGTTTGAATATAATCACCATCATTCTATAATCCAAATATATATGATAAATTTAACTGAAAACAAAATAACTATATATTTGAAATATAATAATTACCGATTACAATAAAAAATATTGAGATGTATAATTTTAATCTAAAATTTCCATGTTGTTTGTGGCATAATCGATCAACATGTAATTTTTTATAATGATTAATTTAAGGACCCGATAATTTTTCAAATTGTATTTTAAATATAAATATATAATTATATTTATTGTTTTCCTAATGAAAATTTTAGTTTTCGTATCCAAGAGGATTATTTATTAACACTTACATAACTACCACACATATTAAAATGTGTTTACATCAACTCATTATTTATTTTTTCATTAAACGTATTTAAAATTTAGTAATATTATATTTTATTATCATGAAAAATAATCATTATTTTAAACATTAAATCATCATTTTTACTACTCATACTTAAAACTGATTATTTCTTTTTAAAATGTGTGTTGATAACAAATTGGTCCTTAGGGGACTTCAAAAAACGAGTAAAAGAAACCTCTTAGTAAATTTAATAACCTTGTGATCATATAAGTTATAATTCCTTTAATATAAAAAAATAATCTAAAATATTTTTCTTATTAAAAATGAAATACAAACTACTACATTATTTTTTTAGAAACAACTTATATGTAATCATAAATAAAAAATATTTATCATTATATTTCCTTAGAAAACATGTGAACCCTTCAACAATATTTTCATAAAAATATCTATTTTCATAAAAAAAATTATATCAATTCCATAAATCAAAATATCATTGTCGTATTTGAGTAAATAAAAATATTTTAATGAAATCACATTTTTATGAATTTAAATTTCTTGTAGGTTCATTGAGACATAATCATCATCGTTGAACACATAAAAATGGAATTACCAACATGGTTAATTCTAATATAATTATATAAAGAGTGTATTCATTAGTAAATTAATTATAGAGGTATATAGATCCCACCCATATTTGAAAATAGTATCCAATGACCATTCCGTGGATATAAGTCATAAAATCAGGAATTTCTTGTATCAAACACACACAAAATACTTTTGAACCCATTTGTAAAATATTTTCATTTATTGAAATATCAATTTTCTTTCAAACTATATTTTACAAACCAAAAAACCTATATCAAATAGAATGAGTTTTTTATGTGAAGAAAACATAGATTTATTAAGTTAATCCAAACATAAAATAGTGGTTATGGTCATAGAAAATGTTTTCGACATTGTATACATTAAAAATAAACATTCCTTTTGCTGTTTTAAAGTAATTCAATAACTTCCATATAAAATATATTAAATGAATAAATGTTAGAATATTTCATATAAATGAAAATGAAACATTTAATTTACACTATAATTTTAATTTTTATATTCAAATATATATATAACAGGATTTTATTAAAATAAAAAATGGGGGAAATTATTTAGAAATTAAATCCTTAAATCATTTTAAATGTGTTATTATGTTAATGTGTCTCTTTCCTCATGCCTGACATGTCATGTATGTTGTTTCTATGAAAATAAAATAAAAATATCTTTAATATTTAAATTATTAGTAATATTTTTTAAGAATATTATATTACAGACTAGAGTGTCTCATAAACAAATATTACATCTCAAAATATGAATATTCATTATGTAACAAAAAAATCCATGCAATAATTTTTTATGTCAAGTGCCTTTTAGAACATTGACACACGAACAACACTTCCACAAATGATCTATATCATCTCCAACTATGTTCATCGTTACTATAATCCAATATAGACGTAAAATAAATTATATATTTCCTCATATTGTATATAGTGGGGAAGTAAGAAAGGGTTATATCATATACTCAATAAGGGAAATCAAGGGATATATCAATATAATTAGAGAATATAGTTTTTAAAACATAACAATAAAATTTGAAACCCATACCCTTCATATTAATGGCCAAAAACATGGTTCATGGGATAACTTATCTAACTTTATAAGACATGAATCATTATAGAATAAAATAATAAAATCCAAAAAAGGATAACATTCATAGGAGATATATTTTTTTCCTAAACATATGCATATTAAATTACATGTAATGGTTATTCATGAAAACATTTTTTACATGATAGGCATTAGCTAACCACCCATGGACCTACATTACAGTTTGGATAACGTCTCGTGTATCATCTCTTAAAGTTCGGTTAACCACCCATGTACCCACTTTTGTACTTGGGAAAATATAACCTATAACAATTAATCTTTTATATCATTAATCATTAACCAATTCATTACAAGAATTTATTGGTAACATCATTAATTTAATAAAATTCATACATTTGTGTTGTAGAATATCATAAAACATTAATCATATCAGAATTCAAGAAACGAAATTGGTTTCATAATAATTGCATCATTGAATATAATTTGTAAAATAAATTGGTTTCAAAATCATTCCATCATTTAACTATATTATATAAAATATAAAAAATAAGTGGGATTCATATACATTTTATAGTTCAATAGACCTTGTTTTATAATGAGGTTTTGTAAAAATATCTTCATCATAAGAATAAAACATTCTCAAAAATAATAAGAAATGTATCCATGGATCATATTCTTAGGAATATATAATTAAAATTAAAAATATGTCATATTTAATGGAAAATTATTTTCAATTAACACTTAACATTTCGTGCGGAAATTATACATTCAAAATTTTAAAAAATAATAAAAACATAATCAATTTTATGGATTATTATCACTGAAAATAACCATACTAACTTATTAAGGATGCTTGAAAATAAATTTTAACATTTTATGTTGAAAATAAAATTTAATATTTTATAGAAAATTTTAATAATATAAATAATTTTCAACATCAATTTATTTAAAAATTAATATTTTAAAATTATAATGGAAGAATTAAATGTGATTTAAAAAAACTGTTAATTAAAATAATCCAACGACCTTGAATTTTTTTTAAATGTTACAAAATTTTAATGCATATGTCATTAAAAATAAATTGGGGAACTAATACAAAATTAGTTAAAAATGATTTGTTTTGATGGTAGTAAATTCCATTCATGTTGTTGGGGATAAATAAAGACTCATTTCACATTTTTGGTCAATCCAGATGGTACTTGTTTTTGAATGAAATGATAACAATCATTTAATTTGTGTTTGAAACCATTACAAAACATGTAAGAAGTTTTTAAACATATATATTTTTTATAATTGTTAAATATTTTTTAAAACCTTTTTTCAAAAACATGGATATAGAAAAAAGTAGGTCTTCAAAAATATATATATAAGACTAGTTTTGAAAGTAAACAGTCTTTTCAAATAATTAGTAAAAAATAGTGGAAAATTATGGTAAGAAATTGATTCACTAGAAATAAATAGTGGATGATAATGTTCATAGTTTTATTAATAAATAGATTATAATATTCCATTAGAGAATGTACAATCATAAATAATCTCAAAAAACTGGTGATATTGAAATTTCAAACCTATACAACATTGGTAACAATTGACTCATAATCCCCATAAAAATCATTAAATAAAACATCAAATATCCTCATAATAAATAAAGTCATGATTTTAAATTTTTAAGGTTCTTTATATATACCTCATAATACAGATATGTACATAATAAAATTTATACCCCTGTTAAGAAAAATTGGGGGACAAACATTACTACTTTCGTAATATTTGAACCATTAACTCCAGGAATAGGAGATCCTAAAATAGATGTGTAAATCACCATAATTGAAAATATAATAATCTAAAGGTACATTCATGGGAAGTATATACACCACATAAATGAAAAATGTGTTGAATATAGCTTGTGTCTCACCTAAACTAAATGTGAGATGAAACCCCTTACCAAAAGTCTTGACATTGTACAAACATATTTAAACCACCAATTTAATAAATATATGATTATTATAAATTTATTAAATACATGAATATATTTAATATTATATTTAATTATGAACATGTATTACCTTTTAAATAATATTTTTTTAAAATCATGTTTCTCTTATTAATGGTTTTTTGTGTATATATTGATTTTTAATTTTTTCCCCTCTTATATTTATCATGGTTCCCTACTTTATAAAATATAAACCATGATATAGGTATATAATATTATTAGTTTATTTTTATTTGGATTAATCGATAAAAGATAGTGATAGGAAATAAAATTCAATGTTCTTAGAGATGGTTGGGCATGTGTATGCATTATCATTGCTTCCATATCCCAATAGTTGAAATGAATCAAATTTATATAATATATTTAATTTCCAGAATAATATATATGTCTATATATCATATATATTAATCTAATTAATCATTATTACAATCCATGTAAAAATAAAATAAAAAACATTTCACATCACTATGTGGAGGCTGTAATCTATGCATACGAACAAGGAAAATTGTTTTCTCAATGGATTTTAAGGTAATAATTTTAAATGTGATATTATATTTATATATGTATGGTTAAGTCATAAATATCACATATATTAATTTTATTTACCCTTAATGTGTTCCATTTATAGCATCATTGAAAAATAAGTCACATCACTTCATGATGTAGTATTTCTCTATACACGCGAACAATTTTATCACACCACCATATAATGGAAAGTAATAAAATTTATGTGATATAATAATTATACATAAATAATTATTTCATAAATATCATATAAATATTTTAATTCCATAATTTAATCCACCTTGAATAGAGGTGATGGAAAATGATTTTCTTTGACTCAGGAAGTGATAATCTGCCATACACACAATTGATGCTTTCATTCCCCTTTTGATAGAGGTTGAAATGGATATTTTTTATTCCTTTAATATATTAAAAAATATTTATATAGTAGAGGAAGTTACATGGGTACTTGGTTAAATATATTGGGTAGTAAATTTAGAAATTTTTATCAACTCGGTGATGAAACATTATCATCTATGGTGATACAAGAATCAGTGTAGTCTTTATATCTCACATCATTTAATAATATAAATATAAAATAAAAGAATGAGTATGTCCCTCCGATATGATGTAATAACTCCTATCATATGTCATATATAACCATTTCTCAAATGATATAATGATAAACCCCACTATATCATCCATATAAATATCATGAATCTGTATGTACATTGTTCATTGGATATCAGGTGCTAGTGCAAAGAATCAATGATCTCCTTGTTGTCACATTGATCAACATGATCCTACACCTTTGATCCACAATGGTGATATTGAATCATTCATTGGGATTGAGTGATTATCTCTCTAGTATTTTTTAGGAGATGAAATATCCCAATTAAAATTGAGTGAATAGTATGTTGGAATGAGCTTCACTCTATATATATAATGGAAGTTCAATATACATTGTTTGAGTTCACTGGTCCTCGGTCATTAAACTTCCACTAAATAAATGACATAAATAATTAATTATTATGAAATTACAATACAAAAAATTTCATTTATATTTTATCAAATTTCTATAATATATATATTATATATATAACGTGATAATATCAAGTCATTCACTTGACTCATAACTATCGATAATACTAAATGAACCTTGAATATTATTAGAAGAGTAATTTATATAATATTAATCAATTAATTTAATCAACCACTTGAAAATAATTTTAATAAATAAATTTAACCTAGTTATTATTTACAGGAATAATAATTTATTTATATATATATTGGTGATAGAGAAAATAAGGACACCACTCGAAACCCGTGGTCTGGACCACCATGTTCTATGTACCAGGTAACCTAAATAAGGATGATTCTTGAATACGATATTGTGTGCCACCCTCCATGACCACATCTTTGTATTAATAAATAATATTCATAGACCAAGGCCATAGATTAGAGACCTATCATGTCCCATAAAGTGATAAGGAGTAGTCATAGAAATGAAAACAAACCTATAATCATGTAATGTGTTTTATAATAACTTTTACATATGATATATCATAAGTCAGGACACACACCTATGTCATCATACATTTTTTATTTATTATTTGATGATATATCTAAAAATCCATACCTTCAAATACCACGTCTATGGATTTATGAAGGTATTACCATCCTGGTCAACTGGGCCAGATATATCACATTCTCAATTCATAGGACACCAATTCTATCATTGTTTTTAATCCGATTCCATACCACCAATTACACTCCCAAAACAAAAAAACTAAACATGAGTTCATTGGTAATGTTTCCTCCTTGAATCAAAGTTTCTAATAAAATGGCACACATTCAAAATGATCTTATGTCCAAAGTCCAATAAACATGTTATTAGATAGTAACAACCAACTACACTTGAAACATGTTCTTTTTCTATGGGTGGGTCATTCATCATTACATAGACTACTAGAGATCAAACAGTGTGAAATTCATTAGTATAAGTCTCAATGTTAATGATCCCGCAACACCGTATAGACCCACATCATATTAGTCTTTTTAGTATGATGTTTCTGGAACATAGGAAATTACTTTAATATTACTGTCATAGTATATTTGGGTTCTTATTATATCTTATGTAATTATATAACCCTTTCATATGACACTTTATACAAGAACAGAACATTAAATCTATTGGAATCATAAATATCTACAATGTTATTATAATATTAACATATGTATATGTCGAACAGTATACATGTAGTTGTAATCCTTGTACATCACATGTTGGGTCTAGGGAACCCACTTTCATCTCCCCCACTTGCACTACAACTAATGGCTAACATGTCTCAATCTGCTAGCTCTCACATCAGTATCATGAATCTAATGAGATACAACTTTTCTTAATGGGTCAACCATGTTATCCTCTATTTCTAATATACTAATATTAACTTCACCTCATTGAGTAAAACCCCTCAATAGATAAAACATTCTAAATATGTTCATTTTCTTTTTATGTGACCTTGTTTCCTTGATTAGCACCACAACTACAGTATTATAATAATAAACATGAACATGTTATTAACATTTGTTGTAAAACCCTTATATTAAAATATAAAAACATTATATTTGATAACATTTGTGACATGAAACACCAATTATAGAAAATAATATAATATATTGAGACATTATATTCTTTTTTCTATTTTAAATAAATTAAATACATTATATAGATTTCAATACAAAAAAAATTTATGTTTATAATGATTCACATGGCACACTAAGATTACCATGATCTATAGGTAACCCTGATTGATCTTTCATTACATGCCAGAATGTCTTTCTTTAATGGCTCATGTTATATATAAGACCGAGTCTTATTGATTAACAATTTATTATTAAAATGATATTATTTAATATAATTAGATATAACATAGAGGTTAAATTGGATGTTATTAATATTACTAACTAAAATATAAAAATATATGGTTGAACTAATTGGATACCAATTAATTATATATTAATACAGAAATCTATTAAATATAAATGATATAATTTTATAGAAATACTTTTTTCCTAAAATATTTTTTCATAATAAACTAATATAAATAATATTAGTGAATTAAATTATTGAAATAAATAAATTAAATTTTCGATAAAATACTTTTACCATTCATCCAATAGATTATATTGACATTAGAAAAGAAAACCCCAATTTCATGCAAAAAATAATATTTTTATAAATGTATTTTCTCCACCTTTTAATCGAACAACAATTTTTTAAAAATAATTACAAATGAATAAATTTTATTATTGAAAAAACTCTTTAATTAATAAATAAGAATATAAAAATTATCTTATGGTTAATTTTTTTTAAAGATTTCATTTTTTGATGAATAGTGGAAAATACCAAATATTAATTAAAATTGGTTTTTCATCTAAACAATTTATTAGGAAAAATTATATTTATATTTAGTTTTAAATATTAATTATTTCAATTATATATATATATATATATTAATCTAATTTAGTGCATTTGGATAAATTTTATGTTTAATTTTGTTATAAAAACAATTCAAACATCTGAACAATTTAACATTAAATTCCTTCTCTCCAGTAACATCCACATAATTAATTTTTAATTCATTTATTCCAATTATCGGATTTGAATTTGGAGAAATGAATTCCATATTTTGAATCAAAATAATTTATAATTTATATTAATTTAAACTTGGTTTTTTACAAATATCATTTGTGAAATAATTGGAATTAATTAGAGTAATTAATGTAAAACTGAGTTTACTTTGTGGTTAAATTTTAATCTTAAGGGGGAAAATAAACTAAAAAATACACCCAAATCCATTTTTTTGGAAATATATATACAATATCATCTCTTTTATCAATAATGGAACATTATTTTAAGAACAAGATATATGTGATACTTCCCATTATTGCTTACATTTTTCTATTTTCAAGAATGCCACTCTTCCTCCACTATAAAAGAGAACTCACCCCCCCTACCACACTTCTTCACACATCTAAAGAACATGGATCATAAACCACCTAAAAAACAATATGATGAAGTCCATACCATTATCCAATATTCCTCAATTTGTGAAGACATCCATCCATTTTTTTGCTATGAACCAAAAATAGTTACCCAAATAGGAGGTAACGTTCTTCAATGAGAACTTTTGTTTTATTTCATTCACTACCATTTCCATTAATTATATGTATTTATTATATAATAAAATATCTATCATAAATATAGTTATTTTTTTCTTATGGTTAATACCTACACATTCACACACTTCTATTAAATGGGATGCACAATCATCCTTCATGGGTTTAGAAGAATACCTCCACCCAAACCGATGTCGTTCATTCATCTATTTCAACCGTTAAAGGATATGAATAATTTTGAATTTATTATATATATATGATATAAATTAATCATATCATTTATTTATGATTGTTGAATTATTTTATAATTTTTACTAAGTTATTTCCATTTTGATTGAATGTGATAACATTATTTGTGGATATGTGGACTGCTGCATCCTCAATGTGATTTGATTCATTAATGCTTTACCTAGAATGTGATAAAAATGAGTTTAATAAAAATATGTTACATATATGACATAAAATGGATAATTTAATTATTATATATGCATATTTATCATTTTTTGTTCTCAATTTTATTATTATTTGAAAATGGGATCATCATTCATGTGTACGTGCGATCAACCATCTCCATGAACAGTGTATTTCATTTCCAATAACCAAATTTTGTGGATTAAACTAAATAAGTATTTATAGAATATATATTTTATACACATAATAATTATTTTCTCTAAATGATAAAATCTGGATCTATGTAATAGGAAAATAATAATAATTCATAACATACTCAAATAATAAGGAAATTTAAACCTGAAACGATTTAACTAATGAAGGATTATTAATAAAAATGTAATAATATGTTTTAAGGGGATGATATATGATACCATAAATATTAATATCATTCTTTTATAATTTAATAAAATTTTAATTACATTAAAAAAACAGGTTAAATAGCATTCAACCAAAAGGAATTGTATTGTATGGGATTTCGTCTCGATTTCATGTCGTTATGTAATATTTTATTATTTTGTAGATAAATTAATTTTTATGTTGTATATACTAACATTATACATATAATATCAATAATAAATTCATATTTAGGTAATTTTATGATTTATTGTTAATTACTTCATTTTTATGGGATTTGAATTATAATGTATCAATATTATAATGATTTTCATAACCCAATTCCATTTATTGAGTAATATTACTTTCTATTTTTCCATAATATTATAATTTTGTTTGTTAAATGATTTTTAATAATATTTTGATATTTCTACATATTTTATTAAGATTTATATTTTTTTTATATAATTGTCTCATTGATTTTTTCTCACCTCAATGTTATGGTCATTTTATCAGTTTATTTCACAATACCACTTTAATAAATATTGTTTTTTCATGAATTTCCATTAAAGGTGATTATGTGTTTTGTGTTAAATATATACATTCAATTTTATCTATTCTCATTATTTGTGATATTTTTTATTTAATAGTACTATTTATTCAATTTTTTGTACTCAAAAAGTTTTAGTAAATATTTTTAATAAAATGTAACATCATTTCTCTTTTTGGTGAAAAAACTATTTTCTATCAAAACCATGTGTTATGGAAATATTTTCAATTTTTTTATACTTTTAAAAATGAATAATTAAAGAAAATATTACCCATTTTTCCTATTATTTTTTTTAAGGTATTCATTTTTTTCATCCAAACAGGGCACTTTTATATCCTTTAATAATGAAAAGGGAATATTATTTTTAACTCATATGGAATTACATATTGTCAATTACCTGAAACATAATTTCAAATTTTATGAAAATATTTTTTAAAATATCAAAAATAAAATTTCATTTTCAATGAAAATGATTTGTTTAATGTTTTTTAAAGTGAATTGATTTTTTTCCACAAAAATGTTTTTAAAAATAATTATATTTCATCAGTGAAAATAACCTATAATCTTTCCCTAATGGGTATACAGTATATTGATACCATCCATACTCTTCCTTTGGTTGGATTATTCATATTTTGACCAAGGATATTACTGAAATTCACTTCTATTATTTATGTAATTTTTATTGATTGATGAATAATATATTTACCATTAAATATCAATTTTATTTATTGTAAAAATGATTATTTTCTAAACTCCATACCATTTACACATATGGTGTTCACTTTCAGAATTATTTGATTATATGTGGAAATATTGATAAATCGTTATTATTTAACAAATATAGATGTATGATACTGAACATTTTCATTAATTAAATCCATTATTCAATATATTAATATTTATTTGGACATATAGTGGTGAGTGGGGCCTAGAATTTATTTATCCCCTCGATGAATCAACATGTTCTAATGAGACAATTTAGTTATCTAAATTAAATAGGTTTCTACCCATAGTTCTAAACTTTCTTGTGAATGGTCATGAGGGTATAGGTTTTCATGTACCTCATACATTATTCCTAATAATTATCAATTACTTCATTACAATTTTAGTTATTATTTTCCATGAGATTCTCACTACGATAAAATCTATGAAATCATTTAATTCTTAATTTAATGATTAAATGGAATATCAATTAATTTAGTTACCTTTCAATATTATTTACTCACTCCATTCTTATTTATTGATTATATAGAATATTTTATCTTTTATTTATGCTTCCATGTTGATTATGATAATTTATTCAGTATTATTTGGGTGTACTTTAACTTTTCTAAGAATTTAAAATCACTCATATTTTGATTAATTTACACTGGATTCCATGATGTGTAATACAAAATATAAAAACATATATACTATATGGAATAAAGTTATTATTGATGAAAAATATTATTTTAAATTGTTTATTTATTTTTAATACAATAATAGTGTATATATATAGTTTATCAATATTATAAAATTTATCTTGTAATTTATGTATTCGATTTTGATACATTACTCATGTTTCAGACACTAGCTCTGGAATACTGGTGTCAAGGAGCTACAATGGATATTAGAGAAATTTTTTGAAGCATCCTTGGGAACCAGATTTTGGAAAACATAAATTATGTAAAATAACCCAACATATAATTTTAGGAAATGTATAGATGAAAATCCTAATGTTTTGGTAAAATATATATTATATAGGAATTCCTAGGAATTTGTCATTGTCTTGATACTTCAACTGAATGTGGTTCTATAACAGATGAACTAAAGTGTAACAACATTGAAAAGGGTGTTTTGTGATTTACTCAAATGTAATAGGGTACATAAAAATAGATATTACTATGCACCATGTTTGACACTACGAAGGGATATTCTAAGGATAATTAAAATTTTATTTACAACTTATAAAGATTGATTTAAATAAATAATGAGATTGAATAGCTTCGGTTAAGCTTAATGTATTTTGGATTGAAAATAACATTTCTTAATTTTCACATCCTATAAATGATTATGAGATATTCCCATTGCGATAATTGTTCATTACACTATGGTTTCTTCTATTAGTAAATGGATGCAACATTAATGGATCATTTAAAAAATTTATCTTAAAATATAAGGTGGTAATGAAAATGAGAAACCAAATGTGATGTTGATATACATGAATGATATCATGTATATTCTTAATCATTTTTCATGAAATGTGATTATCATGATATACTAAAACTGACTCCCAGACTCACCAATGAACAAAAGGTTGAATTTTTATAAGAGCTCAGGCAATGGGGGTCCAAGAGAAAATAAGCATCAATTTATATCATTTATTAAATACTGATGGATAAATATAGGAAATTATCTTAATGGAATGGGGATATTCTTTTTCTGTGGAAATTAAGTGAATCATTTACTGAATTTCCATGAAAAAAATGTCTTATAAATGAAAATAAATATTATTATTAGGTTCTATTTATATTTAATTTACATAAATGTGGGAAACATAGAAATTATCTGAGTAAATTTTCACTAATAAAGTGTATCATCGAGATCATTGAAGTTTCTAAGTGAAAATTAAATGGATGGAGTACTTACGTATTGTGATTTCAATAAATAAATTTTAAAAGTGTTTCACTTATAGTGCTTTAGTTACAATAAGCGTGAAACATATAAGGAATCTTATAAATTTTTGAAGAACATGTGTCATTATTAACTTAAGTGTTATGGATATCATCGAAGTATTATAATATTAAGGTTAACCAAAAATTATTTACCACCTATTTTGGGTTTTATTTGATAAGTTTATACCATAATTAATGACATTTTGCATGAAATTTATGTCAATAAAGCCCATTAGTTGTTTACATGTTTTTAGTGTAAGAGTTATTTGAGGAATAATATATTTATAGTGAATGGAAATAAGTTTAAATGTGCTAATAAAATATTTTCTATCAATACAAATAATATTATCAGACTCTGTAAATAATTGGTTTAATTATAAACTATATTAAAAATGTTATTTAATGACTAATTTAATTATTATGATATTCATTATAACTTTTGTAAACAAAATATTAATTATATTAATATATGTTTATAAAAAGTAAATACTGCTTTTTGGGTGACAACCCCTCACATCTGGTGGAGCAATAGGGATTGAACCCATGATTGAAGGATGGTAAGGGTTTCATGCCTATCAATAAAATATGTGATGTGTTAGTTAATAGGACTTTATATTTAAGTAAGCTATTTTAAAAAAAAATATTAATGATGAATCAATAGTGTTAATTATAGGTTTAGATATAAGGTATTTTCCATATTGGTTTTGGAAAATAGTTATATAAAATTATTAATACTTTTTTTACGGATCTTATGATCCATTAAAAGTTCACTTTATTGATTCTGGAATAGAAAAACGTTTTCAGATATTCATTTATTGAAGTAATGGATGAATAAAAATTTTATCAAAGCACAAAAGAAGGTTGAAATTTTTTTCATAGAAACATATCATGTAAGAATATTTACCTATATTCATAAGTGGTAAAATAACTACAAACTATTAGAAAAAGGATCGTAAAAAAAATTATTTCCTAGTAATATCATTTCTGATTATTCTAATGACCTTTTAACACCAATTATATTTATATTTTATAGGCCCTTAACTTTTCAGTAACCATTCACTTGTTTTTGATTGATGACCCCAATCACTCTCTATAAATATTTTAATATTTCTTCTATTTCCATATTTCCACTTGTCACTTATTTTATACTACATGGAATATTAGTTAGGTAATCATTTTACATCACATACATAATTATAATGGGATATTTAATTAAATATTTTAAATTGTTGGATTTTAACAAAGGAATCATAAAAAAACCTAAATTATTGATATGAGGTTCAAATTGAAATGACACAATTTATTTATGGTGGGTTTTATGTGACACCATTAAATTATAAATTAATAATACTTTATTTGATAGTCTATATGACATAGTAAAAAATCATAGAATGGAATATAAAATCCCGAGACATTATGATATATTTACTATTTTAAATAAATTCATTACATTCAGCATATTGCAATATATAATACATTGAGTATATAATATGTTATATGACATATGAAAAAGATTTATCTACAAGGAAACTTGAGTTATCTTGTGTTAAAAATAATTTCATTCTTTAATAACTTGTGTTACACGTAAGACATAGTTTTACCAAACAAAAATATATTATTATAATATTGTTCTTTAATATAATAATATATTAATAATCCATTAAGATAGTAGTTTTGAATAGTAATAAAAAATTATAAAAAATATATTGTTTAATTGATTTGATTCCAATTAATTATATATTAGTATAAAAACCAATTTAATATACAAGTAATTTGTTTTTTAATCAATTTTTATGCTCCCAAAAGTGTTTTGTCATAATAAATTTTATTAATCACAATAAATAAATAAATATAATTATATATATATATATTTCATATTTAGTAAAATATATTTTCCATTAATATAGTATATTTGATATACATAATATAATAATAAACCCAAATTCATGCAAAAATATTATTTTAATAAAATCATATTTGTCTCATTTTAATGGTGCACATATTTTAAAACTAATTTTTACACATTTATAATTATTATTTTACAAAATATAAAACATTTTAATGGTGAACATAAAATTTATTTTAGGGTTAATTATTGATTTTTTTCTATGAAATTTCATTAGTTCATAATTAATTAAAAATAATGAATTTTAATTTAAAACAGATTTAATATCTAAATATTTAATTTAAAACTGATTTATTATCTAAATAATTTACACTGTTAAATGTTATGTATATTTATATAAATTTAAATTAGATAAACTTTAGATCCATTAGTAAAATTTAGGTCATTATGATCAATATTATATTGAATTTTGATATAAAAACCATCTCAAACTATTGAACACTTTCTCTTTAAAAACCCACATTCCTCTCACATTTGTATGATTAGTTTTAAATTAAATTATTAGACTTCTATTATAGGAATATGTAAAAATGGATTCCATATTTTGAATCAGAATAATTTATAATGCTTATTAATCTGAACTTTTTTCTATACCAAAAATCTATGTGAATGAAATCATAATTAATTACAATGATTAAAGGTAAAATGAGTTTACTTATTGGTTAAACATTAATCTTAAGGCACCAAATGACCTATAAAATTGGTCAAAACCAAATATCTTACCCTATTTTTACCATATCGACCCTTATGTGTAAAATGACCCATTATTCTAACCACATTATTTAATGATACCTTTCAATAGTGTTTACCTTTTTATATTTACAATAATTGCACTACTCCTCCACTATAAAAGAGAACTCAATCCCTCACTTCTTCAAACATATCAAGAACTTATGGTCAATGAAATCGTGATAAAATTCAATCCCAAAATAAAAATAAAAATCCTAGGAGTCTCAATTTATAATGAAATCCATATAGTGAGGTATTTTGGTATAAACCACAAGGAGTTACCCAAATAAAATGTAACATTCATAAAAAATAAATTTTATTCTATTTCTATTTTTACCCCTTTAATTATTCATATATCATGATTATATTAAAACATAATTACCCTAAATATAATTATATTATTTTATCTTATGATTATAATTTATACCTTCACAAACTTCTATAAAATGTGACATGCAATCATTGTTCATGTGTACTGCGGAGTATGGCCTCATGAACATATGTCGTTCTGTATTCCTTTTCCACCTTCCATGGTTGGGAATAATTACATATTTATTGTTTATATATGATATATATTATATTTAAAATTTAAATATTCTTTTATAATTTTTCCAAAGCACAAAACATCATTCTTTACATTTAATGATAATATCATAACATCATTTGTGGGCAGGTGGACTACCGCATCCTCAAAGGAATATGATTCATTAATGATTTACATGGATTGTATTAATCTTGTGCTTAATTAACATATAAACTATATATGAAATGATAATAATACTATAATTATAAAAGTTAATTATGTATATATTTAACTTTTCATTCATCTAATATGATGATAATATAGAACCAACGTTCATACGTACATATGGCCTACCGTCTCAATGATCGGTGAATTTCATTTCAGATTTCCAAATATTATGGATTACACTAAATAAATATATATAGATTATATATACTATTTATATCATATTATTAATTTTTTAGATGTATAAATAATGATCTATTTATTAGGAACATAGATAACAACTCAACACATACTCGAAAAACAAGGGAATTTACACCTAGAATAATGAAAGTAATGAATCATTATTAATAAATTTGAAATAATATATAATAAGATGATAATATATGATATAATAAATATTTATATGCAATTTTTTATGTCAATAACATGATATAAAGCATTAAAAATTATTTTAAATAGAAATCAACCAAAAGTAAGAGTATTTTATGGTATTTTGTCTGAATTTTATTTTATTGAGGAATGTTGTATTATTTTGGGCATATTATATTTTTTATGTTTTATATACTTATAATTAAAGTTTAATAAAATTAATATTAATTTTTTAATGTTATATAAGGATTCAATTTGAATTATTTCATTTATGGCTATTTGAGTTAAAAAATTAGACAATTGGTTTTGAATTTCATAACCCAATTCCTTTTATTGGGTTTTATTACTTCATCATTGTCATTAATATAATAAAATTAGTTGTATAATAACGTTTGAATATCTATTTATTTATTTATTACTTTTTTATTTGTATTTACATTTTATAAAAATAATCTATTCATTTATTAATTATCACTTCATTGTTATGATCATTTTAAGGGTTAATTTCACAATATCATTTTATCGAGATTGTTTATTCTTGAATTTACAGTAAATTAAATTATATTATAAATGGTAAATTATATCATTAATTTTATTCTCGTATGGTTATTCAGGATCATTTTCATGTAATAATTTCATTTTTTCACTCTTTGGTACTCGACATTTATTATAAATTGTTTTTCAAAAAACATGATTTCAATTCGATTTTCGATTAGAAATTATTTTTCTCTCAAATAATTGTACTATTAAAAAAATATTATTTTTTAATACTTTATAAAATGATCTGTTAAATTAACTTATACTACTATTTTCTTTTACAAAAATTTTCAAAGGAATATTTTTGTTAATTTCTAAACAAGGAACTTTTATAAACATTTACAATGAAAAGGGAATTTTCTTTTTACCTCTTACAAAATTACCTACCTTATTTTATTTGAAAAATATTTTAAATTTTAAAAATATAAATTATAAAATAAAATATTTATAGAAGTTATTTTTATATAAAATTATTTTGAATTTTTTTTCACAATAAAAGTATATTTTTCACAAGAATTTTTAAATGATATTTTATTTCATAAAAGTTAATAAAATTTCTTCTTACTCTAATGGGTATATTTATTATTGATACCTTAATTATTCTTCCTCTTGATTTAATATTCTTATTTTTACCATGGGTAGTATTGAAATTCACTTCCTTGAGTTATTCACATTTTAATAATCATTAAATGTTAAATTTCCACCTAAATATCTACATTATTTATCATGGATAAGATTATTTCTTAAACTATATATCATTTTTACTTATTGTTTCCACAATGAATGTTATTTTATAATATTGGGAAATATCTGCAAATCCATATTTATTAACCAATACGTATATTTGAGAATAGAAAATTTTCATTAGTTAAGTAGAATGATCGATATATTTGGAATTATTTTAACATCAAGTGATTGGTGGTTCTCGAAAATTCTATTTTCACATGATGCATTGACTTGTTATAATGAGATAAATCAGTTGGTCAAATTAAATTACTTATAACTATTGTTATAAACATTTTTTTGATATGCCATGAATGTATATGTATCGTATTCCTCAAAAAATACATCCAATAAAAAATCATTGCTTAATTTAGATTTTAGTTTTTATTAACCATGAGATTTTCACTCTAAGTAAATAAATATTTTCATTTCATTATTAGTTAATTGATTAAATGGAATTTATTTTTTGTTATTTACTTTTCCATATTGTTTGCTTACTTCATTCCAAATTATTTATTATATTGGAATTATATAACCTACCATTTGATTATTCTAATTGATTCAATATTACTTACACTGTATAATTTTGTTACTGAGCATTCGACCTTTCTCTTTTCCTGTTTTGTTTCCACATGATTATATTAAGATAATTGTGAATTATATTAAAATATATATTATATGGAATAAATTTTAAAAAAATATTTTGTGATTTGTATATACATTTGTAATAAAATAATCATATATGTATATATTTTACCATGACATATAAATTGTTTGGTTCTTTGGTATGTTATTTACTTTATCTTATGCCATGGGTAATGTTAGTAGGCTCCAAATCATTTATATTGGGGTTGGGGCCCTACAAATTGGAATAACACTGATGTGTGAGACAAAGCTATATATCCAGACTGGTTCTTATTCTATGTTAGATGATGTTACATACTTGGAATCAACTATAGAATCAATGAGCATTGGTTTCTTTGAGATTTTTCATATAACTATACCACTAATCATCGAATATATATATATTAACTATGATTTAAAATCATCAATATTTTTTTGAAACTCGTGTCATTGTATCCACTCACTACTAGTTCCTGTACTCCTTCAAACACTAGTAACCAATCCTTTATATTCCTCAATGTAATAATGTTATTTTTGATATCCTCTTAGTGAAAATCTCTTGTCTTAGATATATATATCCAAACAATTCCTAAATTAAAGGAAACTTCAAGCATTGTTCATTGAATTCCACACATAAAAGACCCCAGTGTTGTGGAATAGGTGATTCTAATCATTTTATAAATGTACTATTTTTTTTCTTGAAATGTTTCTTGTGGGGATTTTGATACCATGTGACATAGGAAAGAATAATATAATGTATTATTAAATACTATGAATTTTTAGTTACTTGATAATACATGTACATTGGATTATCACAAGAAGTTTGAGAGTTTTATCATGATATATCTTCATCCTATAATCTTAACTGATTCACCTAAGTCTTTAATACAGAAGAATTCATTTAAATACATCTTAACTGACAATAATACTTGCACTTAGTTTCCCGTATTTAATATTTCATCAGTGTATAATCTAGGAAAATGATATAATTCCCACTAACCTTCTTATAAAAATAATGATCAATTTTAAAAAAGAACAAATTCTCTTAGTGAATCATCAAAACGAACATTCTAAGATCAAGATTCATATATCAAAAGATCAATAGATTGATAGAAAAACAATTTTTCATAATTTTACATTGAATTTCAATTTTTTTGGAAACATCTTAGTGTAATTTTATTGTAGATTTTCACATTTTTATATTTTTGTGGAATTTTGATCTTAATTGTAAAAATGGCCTCATTTTGGGATTTAACTATTTTATTTTTATTCAGTATTATAATTATAAAATCTTCTAAACCATTATAAATTTAACATTAAATTTCTTTATCCCTGACATATTGGGGAAGATTTAATCCTTTTGGACCACAAGATCAATTTATCAGTTAGAGTCCCAAATTCATCTCACAACATAGTCCTTAAAAACTATTCATAGATCTAGAATGATTAAATATGAGATTAAATATTGATGTTGGGTGGCCCAATGAAGCTGAAATTATACATGGATATAGATAATGAATTTATTAACAATAGTCATCAAAAATAAAACTCATTAGTTGTATGTTTGGAATACCATTAATGCATGGGAAACCAGAGACATTGAATATGGGGAGTGTGTCTAGATAGTGTAAATTCTCACAATGTAATATAAATAACATCTCTAAACATGTAAACATACTATGAATGTTTTTAGAGGGACGTTAAAGACAATGTTGATCAACATTCATGAAGGGTTCTATACGTGAATAATCCATTTGAAATGTCTAACATGTATAAAATGTTGAAGGAAAAGTCTGGATAATAAATGGAAAAGAGATTCTCCTTCCCAAACCATCCTATTTAATCCCATTCCATCAATGGAACCAAGGAGAATATCTCCACTAAGTGAGGGAATCCTCAAATCACTCCATTTTCATATTCATCAAATTTTTTTGTTCTCATTAATTTATTTGCATTTTAATCGATATTTTAAATTTTAGTTTTATTAAATTATTCCATGCATTTGTGTTTCTTCATCCATTCAAAAATTATTTTTCTCAATTTTATTTATTTGATTATAAGTAAATTATTGTTATTATTATTTTCAAAAATATAAATAGTATATTTAAAATTAATATTATTATTATCATTATTATAATTATAAAATTCTTATTTTAAAATTATTTAATAATTTTACTTCTCCGAATTTTATTCAGAAAATTATTTCATTAATAAAAATAAAAATAAAAATAATTATTATAATTATAATTTTTTTTATTTTTAAATTTTTATAAATTTTATATTTTATTTTTTTCATTTATTCTCTCTTCTCTCTCTCCAAATATCTCTATCTCTTCTCGTCACTAGTTATTCAATTTTTTTACTTCTCACTTTCACTATTATTTTTGACATTTTTATTCTTTCATTTTCTTCTTTTTTTCTTCCATCCAATACACCATGTAATGTCTTAGTATTTGAAATTATATGATTATAAGGCCCCAGCCTTAAACCTTACTTAATCTTGAGTTATTACAAGATTACACATTGAGGATATTTTTGGGTTTAGAGTTTTAGAGAATTAGATCATAAAACTTGCATTACATTCCACATATAAACAAAGTGGTTACATAAAGATAGTATTATTCATTCCCATCAATGGAAACACATTTAAAATAAAACATGGATTATTTCTTGACACATACTTGACTATATCATCTTATCATGTACCTTTCCCTTGACCTGTGAAAAACATTTCAAAAACTTGGGATGAGCATAAAAACTCAGTATAGGTTATAAAAATAACATGGAAAGGAAACATGAGTTCATATATACATAAGAATGAAATCATAATTTACCCATAAAACATAGGCACTTTAACATACCTCATAAAATCATGAATAAATCATAGAAATCATAAGACATAAAGGTAACTTGAGGCATTCATAACATTCTTACGTAGGGAGTAACCCTCTTGGTTACGTTTGGAATACCCATCACAGTATATTCCCTAAAATCTCTTCGGAGAAACCATAACGTTTCACTCTTTCGCGTTACCCAATGCATTGGAGAGATATAACGGGCTCACCCACCCTTAGTTTATCACGGAACCACCCTTCTTCATAATAATGCCCAAGAACCATAACATAATCATATCACATAAAACATGCATAAAGGAAACATAAAATTTCCACATTTCAATCACGAGATATCAATACAACACATTGATATAAAAACATTATGAAAACCATTTTCAATACTAAAATAAAAGAAAAGTAAAACATGGTATTTATTTTTCTTTTAAAAAGAAGGTATGGCTTGTAGAGGAAGCCGAAACTCAAATAATGGTCACGACGGCGGAGAAGTCGTTGTCGCCGCATACATACGACAAAAACATTCCCTTTTATCGTTTAGTAAACGCTTCGTATAAAAAATATTCCTTTTGAATAAAAGTAAAATTCAAAGGGGTTTATACACCGTATAAAAGAAAGTTGTGTATAAAATAAAATATGCCTCAATGAAAGGAGATTGAGACGAAGTCCCATACCTCGTATCCGACTTGACCCGACCGTTCTTTAATCTCCTGAATAATAAACTTGAGTTAATCTATACTTGCTAATGAATCTTTTTCAAGTTCATTATTCCTTTTATACCATGTTATGAACATCATGTAATCAGTTAAGTTAATAATGTTCATTTTGTCGGTATTTGGTTCTTAAGTCAAAAATAGACTTCTTACACTTACATGTTGTTAATTTGGCCAAAGGTTCATTATATCCAGAATGGTATTCATGATGTAGATATCATATATGTAATATATATCCAGTACATACATGCATTTAAAATATTACATAATCATTTAGAGGTATGAAATGAAATGCACCGTTCATGGAGACGGTAAGCCGTACGTAAGCATGAACGCTACTTTCACTTCTATTTCGTATTTTATAGAATGGAATCATAATGATATAAAGGTATATTATAATTCAAGTATAATATCATATATAATATCATAGTTACATCATTTATATGTCCCACATATGGTATTTAACGAATCAAATCACTTTGAGGGGGCGGTAGTCCGCACTTCCTAAAATGAAGATATCGTGTTTACCCATAATGGAAACCATAAAGTTATACCCAAAATGAAAAAACACAGAAGATTAAGGAAAACATAAACATATTATATATCATATATAAAAATAGTGACATCATAATGGCCACCTTTGAAGGTGTTAAATGAGTGTTGAACAATCATCGTTTCGGGAGGCAGAATTTCTCCATCCACGGAAACCGTATGTTCTTTAACCATTTGATGTATTTGTGTGAGTGTGTAGCTCAAATATATCTTATAACAACATCCTAGTATATTGAAGATACTGGTGTTGTTACAAAAGAAGTAAATAAAAAGAGTTTAGGGGGTTGTAGAAGCAAAATAAAACAAATGAACATGAGAAAAAGAATTACCTTTAAAAGTGTAACTCCTTTTGATTTGAGCCTAAAGGCTTCCTTTGAAAGGATTCTGCCCAAGGTTAATCCTCTAGGATTAGTAGAGGGATGTGGAGAGAGTAAATGGGCAGGGGTTGGCCGAGACAAAGGCTTGAGGAGTGTGTTAAATGAGGTAGAGGTGGGGGCCTTTTATAAGAGGAGAGGAGGGGCACTTTTGGAAAGTATGGAAATATTAGTTTATTTGAAAATTTGTTTCGGTTTCAAAAGGCCCCACATTGATATAATTAGTGGATAAGGTTATAAGGCTTCGAAATCCACTCATCCAATAAGTTTTTAACATGTGTAGTTCATAGTTTTTACATTATCTTTCAATTTTATTTAAATCGTCAAATAATGATGTCATCGCTGCATCATTATTATGTCATAAATAATATAATTTATTTAATGTCTAAAAATTATAAAAAAAATACTATGATGTAGGAAATCTTTTTATATTTCCAATTAATATTTATAATAAAAACGATGACTTGTATAACCCCACTTAAAAATTGTTTTAGTAAAACATATCATGTTTGTGTCAATTTTACTTTTACATTAAATAAAAAGTAATTTATGTCATTTCCCAACAAAAGTGGATCCATGGGGTCCCCAAGTTGACCCATGGCATGTCATGGTCGGCCATGACACAACCAATGAGGTTGGGACATGTGTCTAGGTCATTTAATTTTATTAAAATATTATTTATACCTTAAACTACCCTAATTACCACTAATCGTGATTAAGAACTTAATAAGTTACTATTCACCAAAAAATTATTATAATCTCATTGAACCACATTTTACTTCTTAATGACAACCATGTATGTCGGATTTTTGAAATTCAAAACACAATGATGGAAAAATTTCATTTAAACGGAAAATCAGTCTTTATAAGTACCACTTAGTGGTTTCACTATTCATCAAAAATTGGAGTTTTCAGAAAATTACCAAAAATTCACCCTAATCTATATTTGATATTCCGAATTCAAAAATGAAGTCTATTTTACAAAATTCAATAAATATAAGTCAAATTAATTAATTTAATAATTAATTCCCGCTGCCAGAGCAAATAGCGTGTTTTTACAAAACAATAAGTATCAAAAGATTGACACCAGTTTAAGTCTATTTTCAAAGTGAAATTGATTCCAATGACCACCATTGGATAAAATGGTAAAAATATATTCATATTACACATTAAGAAAAATTCAAAAGATAATCTATCCATATAAATAAATTAGATTAAAAAGAAGTTTTAATGTAAAATGCAGTATTTTTCACTATTCATTAAAAAATGAACATTGTCAGAAAAATACCAAAAATTCACACAAAGTAAATTTTGATGTCCCAATAATAAAGATTAAGTTTATTTTGACAAACATAGTTTATAAAATTGTCAAAATATATATTCAAAAATGGTTTGCCATCAAAAGGCAGTAAAACAATCTTGTAAGAATATTAGTGTATTCCATGCATAAGATTGTATTTATTTTCATTTTAAGCCTCTATAACACTATCTTAATCATTAATAGACATACATAAAAATATCTATTATTCATTACTTATTTGGGATGTTATATCTTTCCCCCATTTAGAAAATTGCGTCCTCACAATTTATTTACTTATCGAATAAATGGGGGTACTTATCCCTCATTGCATTTTCAGATTCCCATATTGCCTCTTCAATCATGTGGTTTTTCCACAAAACCTTTACCTGGTGAATCACCTTATTCCGTAACACTTGCTCTCTGTGGTCAAGAATGTGGACCGGTTGTTCCTCATAAGATAGGTTCTCTTCCAGCTGAACTACCTCTGGACTCAAAACATGAGATGGATCTGGCATATACTTTCTCAACATCAAAATGTGAAAAACATTGTGTACCTGAGATAAACTCGAAGGTAAAGCCACTCGGTATTCAACTGATCCAACTCTCTCCAGAATTTTGTATGGTCCAATGACCCTTGGACTCAACTTTCCTTTCTTACCAAATCTCATCACACTTTTCCAAGGAGAAACCTTGAGAAAAACATGATCACCTACCTCGAAAGATAGATTCTTCCTCCAGTTATCCGCATAACTCTTCTGCCTGCTCTGAGCTGTTCTCATGTGTTTCGGAATCAGCTGAACTTTTTCTGCCATCTCTTCTACCAATTCTTGTCCCATCAACTTCCTTTCACCCACTTCATCCCAGAAAGCTAGAGTTCGACACCGCTTCCCATATAATGCCTGAAATGGTTCCATCTGTATACTGGAATGAAAACTGTTATTATATGAAAATTCAACCAAAGAAAGATGTTGGTCCCAACACCCCTGATAATCCATAAAACAAGCTCGTAGCATATCCTCCAATGTATGAATTGTTCGTTCTGACTGTCCATCTGATTGAGGATGAAAAGCTGTACTAAAATTTAATTCAGTACCCAATGACTTCTGAAGGCATTTCCAAAACTTAGTAGTAAACCTGGGATCACGATCTGATACAATGGAGAGAGGAACTCCGTGTAACCTGACTATCTCTTTAAGATACAAATGGGAATGTTGATCAAGAGAGAAAGTATCTCGTATAGCAAGGAAATGAGCAGATTTGGTCAAGCAATCAACAATAACCTAGATTTCATTATTACCTCGAGATGTCTTCGGTAATACAACAACAAAGTCCATGGATATATTCTCCCATTTATACTATGGCACTGGTAAAGGCTGACGCATCTGTTTCGGTAACTGCTGCTCTGCTTTAACCTGCTGAAAAGTCAAACATTTCACTGTAAAATCAGCAATATCTCTTTTCATTCCATCCCACCAGTAATACTCCCGCAGGTCTCTATACATCTTAGTACTGCTCGGATGAACTGAAAACGGAGAACTATGAGCTTCACATAGCAACTCTCTCTTCAACTGTGAATCACAAGGCACACACAATCACCTCCCAAATCTCAAAACACAATCATTATCAATGTTGAATTCAGGCAACTTACCTTTCTGAACCAGCTCTACCTTTTTCTGCAACTCACTATCTTGCTTCTGTGCTTGCTTGATTCTATCTGATAGAGATGAACTCACTGATACCTGAAACAAAACTGAAGGACTTCCTGCACCAACAACTTCTATGCCAAAGTTCATCAAATTGTTAACTAAAGGATCACGTTCCAAACGCAACATTGTTAATGAAGCATTACTTTTTCGACTCAAAGCATCAGCCACTTTATTTGCTTTTCCCGGATGGTAATGAATTGTACAATCATAATCCTTGATTAATTCTAGCCATCTCCTCTGTCTCATGTTTAACTCTTTCTGAGTGAATATATACTTTAAACTTTTGTGATCCGTATATATTTCACACTTTACTCCATACAAATGATGCCTCCAAATTTTTAATGCAAAAACAACAACAACTAATTCCAAATCATGTGTAGGGTAATTTACCTCATGAGTTTTCAACTGTCGTGAAGCATAAGCAATTACCTGATCATTCTGCATTAGGACGCAACCAAGTCCCTTCAATGAAGCATCACTGTATATAACAAACTCACCATTCCTGGAAGGTAGTGCCAAAACTGGAGCATTCACCAATCTTCTTTTCAATTCCTGAAAACAATAATCACATTCTTTTGTCCAGATAAACTTAACACCCTTCCGAGTTAGCTTAGTCATTGGACTAGATAACCGTGAAAAATTTCTAACAAACCTTCGGTAATAGCCCTCCAAACCAAAGAATCTATGAATCTCAGTTACATTTGTGGGTCTTGGCCATTCTTCCACAACATTTGTTTTTGCAGGATCAACAGTTCTTCCATCTTTAGAATCAATGTGACCAAGGAAAGAAATTTTTTGCAACCAAAACTCACACTTACTGAATTTCCCAAACAATTTCTTTTCTTTTAAGGTTTGCAAGATAACCCTTAAATGTTTTTCATGCTCCTCTTTACTTTTAGAAAACACCAAAATATCATCAATGAAAACCACCACAAACTTATCCAAGAACTCATGGAAAATTCTATTCATTAAGTCCATGAATACAGTAGGTGCATTGGTTAGCCCAAAAGGCATTACTACAAATTCATAATGGCCATATCTTGTACGGAACGCGGTCTTCGGAATATCTGCCTCCTTTACCTTCAGCTGATGGTACCCCGATCTCAAGTCAATCTTTGAAAAAAACTGAGCTCCCTGGAGCTGATCAAACAAATCATCGATATGAGGCAAAGGATATTTGTTCATAACAATGATATTATTCAAGGCTCTATAATCAATGCAAAGTCTCATAGAACCATCTTTCTTTTTAACAAATAAAATAGGAGAACCCCAAGGTGATGTGCTAGGTCTAATGAAACCTTTCTCTAATAAATCTTGCAATTGCTCCTTCAACTCTAAAAGTTCAATTTGTGCCATTCGATAAGGGGGTTTTGAAATTGGCTTAGCATCAGGAACTAAGTCAACAGTAAACTCAACATCCCGATCTGGTATTATTCCAGGCAACTCATCAGGAAAAACATCAGGATACTCATTTACCACTGTCACATCATTAATCTGAACAGTTCCTTTATTTTCAACGACGTGTGCAAGGTAACATTCATTTCCATCTTTTACATGTTTCTCAGCCTCTTGATATGTTATCAAAAGTAAGGGTTCATTCTTGTAAACAAACTGAAAGTATTTCTGAAAAGAAACTTCTTTAGCTCTACAGTCAATCTTAGCATGGTAAATAGAGAGCCAATCCATACCCAGGATAACATCAAACTCTACTAGAGGTAGAACAATATGGTTTGCAAGTAGGTTCTTTCCTCAGATAAGGATAGGAAGATTCTTATAAATTCTTTTTGCCTCGACACTTCCCCCAGGTGTTTTTACCAAAACTTCAGGAGTCATTTCTTGAGATGGTATTCCAATTTTACTAGAAAAGGTTTCAGAGATGAAATAATGTGTAGACCCCGAATCAAACAACACACTGGCATAATCTGAAAAAACAAACAAAGTACCTGATACAACTTCATTTGATGGCCCGACATCTGCTGAAGTAGTTGCAAAGGATTTCACCACCCCTTTCTGCCTGTAGTCTAACTGCTTCCCATCACTCAAGCTCCTTGTCGGACACTCGTTTGCATAGTGACCCATCTCATTGCACTTATAACATTTCACTAACTTTAAATCAAATTTGTTCTTACCTTCACCTTGATCCTTTTCAGTGCAATCACGAGCCTTATGTCCCATCTTACCACATCGGTAGCACTTCCCAGAATTCAAGAGACATTCCCCAGCTTTCTTTTTGCCACATTTATCACAAACTGGAATCTTAGTTCTCTTACCATCAGACTTTTTTGAAGAATTGTTACCTTTATCCTGCCACCTCGGCCAATTCTTCTACTAGTTGTTATAGAAAACTTGGTCATCGGCAAACTCCATTTCCACCTTCTCAGAACATTGAACAATCTTTTCATAACTATTAAACTCACGATAAGCTAATGCCCTTCGGTATTTTGGCTTTAATCCTGAGTAAAAACGATTGATTTTACTATCAAGGTCCCGGATAAAATTTGGAGCATACCTTTCCAAACGAGTGAACATTTCTTCATAGGCAGCCACTGAGTCCTCCTCTTGCCTCAATTCCAAGAATTGCTTTTCCATCCTAAGTCGAACAGCCTTAGGAAAATTCTTCTCATGAAACATACCTTTGAATTCATCCCAGTCAAGAGCATCAATCTCATCGGCGTCCCTGATATTTTTAACCATAGACCCCCACTGATCTGCTTCACCCTCCAAACGGTAAATAGAAAGACTAACCTTTTGATTGTCTGAACACCCCATGACATCAAAAATCTTCTCCAGTGCTTTAATCCACCCTTTAGCTAGCATAGGGTCAGATGATCCTCTGAATGATGGTAGATGTTGCCTCATGAAATGTTCCACCACTGACATGTTCCTCTGCGGTTGATCTGGCTGATCTCGTGCATGGATACCACCACCATTTATCGCTTGAGTCAACTGCGCCATTACTGCAACAAACTGTTCAGTTCCAATTCCGACCATTTTTGGATGCTGATTCGGAAGGTTATTTCCTTCTGTATGCCTCCCTAGCACTGCTTCCCTGTTTCCTCTGCGGAAAACCATTCTGAAAAAACATGTCTTAGATGAATCAACATGGTAATCTTTAAATGCTATATCATTTCGAAAAAAAATATATTTTTGGATAATCATTTAATAGAATTCTCACTCCTAAAGTTATCTAAACCGACCTTTGATACCAACTATATGGCCCCAGCCTTATACCTTACTTAATCTTGAGTTATTACAAGATTACACATTGAGGATCTTTTCGGGTTTAGTGTTTTAGAGAATTAGATAATAAAACTTGCATTACATTCCACATATAAACAAAGTGGTTACATAAAGATAGTATTCTTCATTCCCATCAATGGAAACACATTTAAAATAAAACATGGATTATTTCTTGACACATCCTTGACTCTATAATCTTATCATGTACCTTTCCCTTGACCTGTGATAAACAATTCAAAAACTTGGGATGAGCATAAAAACTCAGTATGGGTTATAAAAAAACATGGAAAGGAAACATGAGTTCATATATATATAAGAATGAAATCATAATTTACCCATAAAACAAAGGCACATTAACATACCTCATAAAATCATGAATAAATCATAGAAATCATAAGACATAAAGGTAACTTGAGGCATTCATAACATTCTTACGTAGGGAGTAACCCTCTTGGTTAGGTTTGGAATACCCATCACAGTATATTCCCTAAAATCTCTTCATAGAAACCTTAAAGTTTCACTCCTTCGCATTACCCAATGTATTGGAGAGCTATAACGGGCTCACCCGCCCTTAGTTTATCACGGAACCACCCGTCTTCATAATAATTCCCAAGAACCATAACATAATCATATCACATAAAACATGCATAAAGGAAACATAAAATTTCCACATTTCAATCACGAGATATCAATACAACACATTGATATAAAAACATTATGAAAACCATTTTCAATACTAAAATAAAAGAAAAGTAAAACATGGTATTTATTTTTCTTTTAAAAAGAAGGTATGGCTTGAAGAGGAAGCCGAAACTCAAATAACGGTCACGACGGCGGAGAAGTCGTTGTCGCCGCATACGTACGACAAAAACATTCCCTTTTGTCGTTTAGTAAACGCTTCGTATAAAGAAGATTCCTTTTGAATAAACGTAAAAGTAAAAGGGGTTTATACACCGTATAAAAGAAAGTTGTGTCTAAAATAAAATATGCCTCAATGAAAGGAGATTGAGACGAAGTCCCATACCTCGTATCCGACTTGACCCGATCGTTCTTTAATCTCCTGAATAATAAACTTGAGTTAATCTATACTTGCTTATGAATCTTTTTCAAGATCATTATTCCTTTTATACCATGTTATGAACATCATGTAATCAGTTAAGTTAATAATGTTCATTTTGTCGGTATTTGGTTCTTAAGTCAAATATAGACTTCTTACACTTACATGTTGTTAATTTGGCCAAAGGTTCATTATATCCAGAATGGTATTCATGATTTAGATATCATATATGTAATATATATCCAGTACATACATGCATTTATAATATTACATAATCATTTAGAGGTAAGAAATGAAATGCACCGTTCATGGAGACGGTAAGCCGTACGTACGCATGAACGCTACTTTCATTTCTATTTCGTATTTTATAGAATGGAATAATAATGATATAAAGGTATATTATAATTCCAGTATAATATCATATATAATATCATAGTTACATCCTTTATATGTCCCACATATGGTATTTAACGAATCAAATCACTTTGAGGGGGCGGTAGTCCACACTTCCTAAAATGAAGATATCGTGTTTACCCATAATGGAAACCATAAAGGTATGCCCAAAATGAAAAAACCCAGAACCTTAAGGAAAACATAAACATATTATATATCATATATAAAAATAGTGACATCATAATGGCCACCTTTGAAGGTGTTAAATGAGTTTTGAACAATCATCGTTTCGGGAGGCAGAATTTCGCCATCCACAGAAACCGTATGTTCTTTAACCATTTGATGTAGTTGTGTGAGTGTGTAGCTCAAATATATCTTATAACAACATCCTAGTATATTGAAGATACTGGTGTTGTTACAAAAGATGTAAATAAAAAGAGTTTAGGGGGTTGGAGAAACAAAATAAAACAAATGAACATGAGAGAAAGAATTGCCTTTAAAAGTGTACCTCCTTTTGATTTGAGCCTAAAGGCTTCCTTTGAAAGGATTATGCCCAAGGTGAATCCTCTAGGATGAGGAGAGGGATGTGGAGAGATTAAATGGGCAGGGGTTGGCCGAGACAAAGGCTTGAGGAGTGTGTTAAATGTGGTAGAGGTGGGGGCCTTTTATAAGAGGAGAGGAGGGGCACTTTTGGCAAGTAAAGAAATATTACTTTATTTGAAAATGTGTTTCGGTTTAAAAAGGTCCCACATTGATATAATTCGTGTATAAGGTTATAGGGCTTCTAAATCCACTCATACAATAAGTTTTGGACATGTGTAGTTCATATATTTTACATTATCTTTCCATTTTATTTAAATCGTCAAATAATGATTTCATCGCTGCATCATTATTATGTCATAAATAATTTAATTTATTTAATGTCTAAAAATTATAAAAAAAATACTATGATTTAGGAAATCTTTTTATCTTTCCAATGAATATTTATAATAAAAAATATGACTTTTATAACCCCACTTAAAAAGTTTTTTAGTAAAACATATCATGTTTGTGTCAATTTTACTTTTACATTAAATAAAAAGTAATTTATGTCATTTCCCATCAAAAGTGGATCCATGGGGTCCCCAAGTTGACCCATTGCATGTCTTGGTCGTCCATGACACAACCAATTAGGTTGGGACATGTGTCTAGGTCATTTCATTTTATTAAAGTATTATTTATACCTTAAACTACCCTAATTACCACTAATCGTGATTAAGAACTTAATAAGTTACTATTCACCAAAAAATTATGATACTCTCATTGAACCAAATTTTACTTCTTAATGAAAACCATGTATGTCGGATTTTTGAAATTCAAAACACAATGATGGCAAAATTTCATTTAAACGGAAAGTCAGTCTTTATAAGTACCACTTAGTGGTTTCACTATTCATAAAAAATTGGAGTTTTTCAGAAAATTACCAAAAATTAACCCTAAGCTATATTTCATATTCCGAATTAAAAAATGAAGTATATTTTACAGAATTCAATACATATAAGTCAAATTAATTAATTTAATAATTAATTCACGCTGCCAGAGCAAATAGCTTGTTTTTACAAAACAATAAGTATCAAAAGATTGACACCAGTTTAAGTCTAATTTCAAAGTGAAATTGATTCCAATGACCACCATTGTATAAAATGGTAAAAATATATTCATATTACACATTAAGAACAATTCAAAAGATAATATAATCATATAAATAAATTAGATTAAAAAGCAGTTTTAATGTAAAATGCAGTATTTTTAACTATTCATTAAAAAATGAACATTGTCAGAAAAATACCAAAAATTCACACAAAGTAAATTTTGATGTCCCAATCATAAAGAATAAGTTTATTTTGACAAATATAGATTCAAAAATGGTTTTCCATCAAAAGGTAGTAAAACAATCTTGTAAGAATATTAGTGTATTCCATGCATAAGATTGTATTTATTTTCATTTTAAGCCTCTATAACACTATCTTAATCATTAATAGACATAGATAAAAATATCTATTATTCATTACTTATTTGGGATGTTACAATGATAACCTCAAGGCTTAGCCTGAAGGTAGGTAAAGGTGTTAAGGAATTTTCTTTAAAGATTAATTTTATATTTTTATATAGAATTGAGTAGCATGCATGGGTTAAGTAATTGTATCCAATGTGGTGATGACCCCCATTGATATAAAAATGAACATATATCTATTCCTTTATTTAATCACTCTTACCTCTCTCTATTGGATAGTTTTTCACATGTTTCAGTTGAACTAATAAACAAATGAAATGGCATTGATAATGCCAGGTCCTCGAAGATGACACATTCTAGAGTAATGAGAGTGATTAACCTTGATTAAATGAAGAGGTGGAACTGATATTGATTTGGAATTAAATGATATTCCAAAATTTCTAAATAAATAATAATAGTTCAATGAAGGGATTTCATGTTGGGATTATCAAACTGAAATCAAATATATAAATGAGAATCATGATTGAACCAAGAATGAACCCCAAAATCATGTTCATTCATTATAACTCATTCTATTTTTCATTTCATGATTGTTAAGATTTTAATATTTCACTTCATGATAAACTAATGAAAACAAAAACATATTGTAATTGACTTATTAAATCAATTAAAAAAACCAAAAACAAGTTTTATATGTGAATCAGATTATGTGATTGAATAACAGATAATGCATATCATGTGAGACAACTCTGGCCAGCCTTTGTATTGCACTATGAGATATATAATATATTTTTAACATGTCTAGTTAATTTTGTGCATCAAAATTAGATTCATTTTGGGGGATTCAATTAGTAGTTTTATTACTTCTTTCTATATTCACGATGTAGATATGTTTTTTTACTTTTTCATTAATGAAGTAGAAAACCCACTCTTTTCATGATGTATTCAAATTCATATCATTATGCATGGAAGGATTATTGATAGGGAAAAAATTGCAGCAATAAAAACAAGATGAAGAAGATTATTATAGAGATATGGTGAAAGATCTTAGATAAAGAATAGAACAACTGACAAGAAAATATGATAGAGAATTTGATTATGTTTTTGAATTAATGGAGAAACTCATCCCTAACCCAGAGTAATAACCTAAGGATGTAGTGGAAGATATTTCATCACTCTTAAAATTTGAAGAACCTACAATGGTAATGAATGAGGTAACTAAAGATTCATTCCACCTTGCTAATCTATTGGTAGAGGATATATATTAAAGATAATTTTTAGTTATTTCAATGTGGGAGATCATGTAAATATTCATATATTTTGAATAAATTGGGAATAAATTGAAATACAAAATGATTTCATTATCCATTATAAATAATAATAATTATCACCACTACACCTCTCTCTAGCTCAGGAATAAGAAAAAACACCCATGTGATGGAATTTGAAGAATATATGGAGGATCATGACTATATACCTCCATAAAATAATGATTTACTCCATGTGGCAATTTCAATTGAAGATGAGATTCATAATAATCTGATTTTTGGAGTTGAACCATTAATGAACACTTTATCATCCAATTTCCCTGAAACTGAATTGAATATCACTTCGTGATATTTTGATTTTCCTAATTTGGATAAATCACATTTTTCCATGGAGGAAGATGATGAAAAAAATGCACATGTTGGGGAACAAATGGAGCTCCTTGAACATATTGAACATCTACTAGATAAATATTTATAGGTGCCAATTGATCTTCCCAAAGAATCAATGACACGTTCTTCTTGAATAAAATAGGTATAATTTGATTTTTAATTTTCAAATTATAATTTTAAAAAAATAAAATTTCATTTCATTCTATCCTATTGACTATTATTTCAATACATCACGTATAGAGAAACCACTGGAAGAAAAAGAAGATGTTTCAAAATTAGTAATGATGGATTAAGGGATTTAATACTTTATCTTTCCCCCTCCATTCATGATTAACCATATTGATAAAGGGGATGATCTTGTGTACTCTATATGCAGAACACTCCTCAACCAGAAGAAAGAACTGGATGATGGAAAAATCCACATGTGGGGGACCAATTCAAAGAAGCCCCAACCACCCTCAGAATTTGGATAACACATGGTACTACACTATAGGGGAAGTAAAAATTCATTCCCCACATGTGGCATTGTACCATCATTTATCTTCACATGATTTCTAGGAATTGAGATTTATATTTCATTTATTTGGAAGTAGTTTAGCATGAAACCTTGTCCTCCTAATATTATTTAGCATTAATGACATTATTCATGTGATGAATTGAGTAATTATATTTTTTAGGTTCATAAATGAGAAAATGAGGCCTCAAACAGTGGAAGAGAAGGACTAAGCCTCATTGGAATGGGAGTTCATTTTCGTTTTCTATCGTCTTAAACACCTTATATTATGGTCTAAATAATGTTTTGAGAATTAAAGGAAACAATTACATACCCAAACATGAATTTATGATCAACATTATTGAACTAGAAGACGTGTGTTTCTCAGGAATATTGGGATGCCATGTTTTAGAATTCATTATTAATATTATTAAATTATAAAAATATAGTATTAAATTTTTAAATTGAATCATTTAAATAAAAATGACAACTCATGAATTGAAATAGTTAGTTGATTCATTAAGGTGAAATTTCCAAACCATTTTTCAATCATTGATTTTATGAAATTCATGTGAATTGATTTTTCATTATTAATCATGCTTTGAGTGATTTTCACAAATAATATATCTTATTCCAAATAGGATTACTAGGCCAAGTACATTGGGTTTTATATTGATCATTTTTCTAATGTGATCTTGGGACATTCCACCTACTAGAACATGAATTTGAACATGTCAAAATAATGACTACGCAAAAAAAAACATTCAAAATTATTGAGGCGTCCTTTGAAAATCCACTTACCATTAAAATACAACCTTTAAATAAATTCTTCTTTATCCTATATAGATCATGGGTGTCCTTGTTAGTTATGAGACATGTTTCAATCCATTTTTATCCATTCATATCCTAATCTATGAAATTTCATGATATATTAATGTTCCAGTGTGAGGTAAAAGGGAATAATGGTAAATGTGATGATTTACAATGTGAGGAATAAGTGTGGGGGTTTTATTATGTAAATTTTAAATGGTTCTGGAATCATTCATTGTACTCTATTTTTTCCATATTAAATATAAAGAAAGTAAAAATGACTAAAAGGCAAAAAAATAATGGGTTTTGATTTTGGAAAACCAAAACAACAATATTAATAAACCTATTACTTCTACCAAACGTGGTTAGGTGGTGTATGTGATGTTTTTTATAAATAATAACTTTCAAAAATTCATAAAAATGGAAAAATTAAATCGATAAAAATGCATAAAATTATGTAATAAACATTCAAGAGAGGGAACAAATCATTCATTATGCATAAACTAATCAATATCTTTATTTTGAGACTTATGGAATATTGGGGGTTGTTTCAACTTAAAGGGGATAATTTCATTGATATTTTTTCATTGAATATCTTGATATATGATTTTATAGTAAAACCTCCTCCATGATCATTATTTTTAATTAAAAAATTCAACCAACATTAAGCCTCAGAGTCAATGGAACCATAACTACGAGTCCTCATCATATTATGTGTGTTTTGTGTTTAAAAATTGGATAAATTAGTTCATTTACATGATTATGTAAAAGGAGCATGTTCTCAAGATATGAATGTAAATCTACTTGAATATTATCATGGGATATGGGAGGAAATATTCAAAACTAAGGTAGATTTTGATTTTTCTTGTTTAATAATAATGAATTGCGGAGCTTGAATGAATGAACGGGTATGATCCATCGTTTTTCAAAGGCGAAAAGTAAAATACATGAATTGATTATTCCTCTGAAAAAATGGTAAATTTAATTGAAATTTTATGTTGAGTTTTAAAATTTTATATAAAGTTGATAATTGTTTTATTATATTTCCTTTATATATGAATAACGAGAACATTTGTTCCTTCTGATTTTCAATGTTGATATTTTATACTTGATGATAATCATGGTTTATGTGTGAGGTATTTATAGAAAAAATATTTTTCATAATTTTAAATTTAATTTCAATGTTTTTGGACCCACCATATTATTATTTTATTGTAAATTGTCACATGTTTATGTTTTTGTGGAATTTTGAGATTTATTATAAAAATCGATTAATTTTGGGATTTAACTATATTATTTTCACAATTTATTTCATACATAATGATTTGTATGATAATTTAAATTTTGAAATTCATTTTTTCAAGATCCCTGACAGATTGGGATACATTTCATCCTTCTAGGACAAAATCTCATTCTATCAATTGTAGACCCAAAATAATCTCACAACACATGCCTTGAAAACTATTCACAAATCTCAAATGTTTCAAATATGATATTATATAATGAAGTTGGATAGACCAATGAAGTTGAAATTCTACAAACATCTTTATATGTAATATATTAACAATATTCAATTAAACTAAAACTCGCAAATAATCCTTTTGGAAGGACATTAATGCATGGGAAACCAAAGACACTGAATATGGGTAGTCTGTCTGGATATATTCAATTATTAGAATTAAATAGTTGTAACTCTCTCTATACATTTCCAAAAAAAAATGATGATATTTTTAGGGGATATGAGAAATAAAATATTAAATACATTCTTTAAGGGTTATGTATATGAATCAGCCATTTTTTATGTCTAACATGTATAAAATTTTAAAGGAAAAATTTGTCCTATAAAATGATGAGATCTCCTTACCAAATCATTTCCTTTTATCTTATTCTATTCAAAGTATTGATGAGGATATATCCACTAAGAGAGGCTAGCCATAAATATCCTACTTTTCTTTATCTTCATAATTTTTGTTTTCTTTATTTCATTCTCTTTTTCAACTATAATTTAAATATTACTTTTATTAAATTAATCCATTAATTTTTTTTTCTCCATCCATTCAACAATTATTCTTCTAAATTTTATTCTTTTAATTATATGTATTATTATTTTTTTTACTATTAATAAAAATATTAAAAATATTATTAAAATTAAAAAACATATTATAACTATTATAATTATAATATTCTTATTTTAAATTTATCTTATCCTTTTATTTATCTCTATTATTTTTCAAAACTTCTTACATTAATCAAAAAAATAATAATAATAATAATTATTATTTTAACATTATTTAAAATTTATATATTTAGATATTTTCTTTTATTCTCTCTCATTATCCAAATCTCTCTCTCTCTCTTCTCATTCATCATCTTCCATTTTTTATTTTACTTCTATTATCCACCATTATTTTATACTTCATTATTATTAATTTTTCTTATTATCTTATTATACCCACTCCACCAAGTAATCTCATACTCTCTAAAATGAGAGGAAAATCTGAAGGCTTTTCCTGGGGGTGGTCAATGTTTTGATAAAATTTATTTAATGTTTAATTCTAAATTTTTAGAATGAATTAAGTAGCATGCTTGGATGATATGGATGTATCAGATGTGGTGATGACCCCTAATAACATACAACTATATATATATATTCCTTTATTTAATCACTTTTCTCTTTCTCCATTGTTCTTTTTATCACACATTGGAGTTGAACTAATAATTGGATGAAATGTCATTGATCAATATGGTTCCTGGAAGATGATGCATTCTAGACCAAGCTATATCAATAACTGTGTCTAAAAGAGGTGTTGTAATTGATATTACTTAGGCATTCAATAAAATTCAACAATTTGTAAATAAATAATATTAGTTCAAACATGAAATTTCATGTCTGGATTATCAAACTAATATAACAAAATAATGGAGAATTAAGAATGAACCAAAGACTAAACACTAAAACCAACTACTTTCATCTTAACTAATTTTGTTTAGAATTTCCTGATAGTTTAGATTTCAAAATTCTATGTGAATAGAAATATAATGAAAACAAAAAAAAATGTAATTTTTTTATTAATTTAATTTGTAAAATAAAAAATAGTAGCATAGTTGAATTAGATTATGTGAGTAAACTACTCAAAAAAAAATAATCAACTGATATAATCCTATTCATCCTATGTGATTCATTAGATGAAATACAAATTATTTTGACCACATCCTTCAATATGAATGCTTCAAAACTAGTGCAATATCATGGGATCCAATCAGTAGTTTACTTAATTTTTAATATTTTCACATTGTAGATAGATTTTTTTTCATAAAAAAGTTCATAAAATACCTCTCTAACCATAATTTATTTAAATTTTTATTATTATTAAAGTGTTTATTACTCATATGTTTAATAATAGAAACAATAACAATAATATGAAGAAGATTAAATCAGACCTATGTTGATTTAGCTTAGAGAAATCATAGAAAATAGACATGAAAATACAATAGAGCATTTGAATATGTTTGTGAATTAATATAGAAACCCAAAACTAATCTAGATAATGAACATGAGGAAGGTGTGGATGATATTTCAGTACTCATCTTTGAAATTGAAGAACATTGGGTTGTATGAGTGGTGGTAACTGAAGGTTTATTCCAAATTTCTCAACAATTTCTGGAGGAGAGGGATACATGATTATTTTCTACTGATATAAAATAGGGATACAATATAAATTCAGATAAATATTATATTAATTGGGATAAATTTAAATACAACATGATCTCATTATCCTTTACAAATAAGAAGAATCAGTACCACTAATCCTCTCTCTAGCCTTGGATGAATGAGAAACCACTCATATGGAGGAATTTGAAGAAAGGATGGAGGAGCCCGACTACCTTCTTTCATCAAATGAAGGTCGAATATAAGTGGAACTTTAAATGGAAGATAAAACTCAAGATAAACCAATTCAGGGAGTTGAACATTTCATCAACTCTTTATCTTCCAATTTCCTTGAATCTGAATTGAGTATAACTCCCTTGTATTTATCTTTTACTGTTTTGTATAACTCAAATATTTCCATAGAGGAATATGATGGAAAACAAAAAACACCTATTGAGAAACACATGGAGAACACTCAAAATGTTGTACATTTCCAAGAGTTGTCCCATGAGGAGATTCCAATGGATTTACCTGAAGAACCAAAAAAACGTGATTCTTGCATATTTTTGGGAGAATATGATTTTGAATATACAAATTATGATTTTTTAAAAATATTATTTCTTTATAACTATCTATTTGAATATTATTTTAATGTAGAACATCTAGATCAACCATTGGATGGAGAAAAGGATGTTTAAAAAGTATCAATGAAGTAAGATGAGGTTTCATACTTCATCTGTACCCCACTATGAAATAAGTACCATATTACTTAGTGAGAGGATATAGTGTACCCAATACATGGAACTCTCATCAAAATGAGAAATTGTGTAGATGCTATAAAAATCCACATGTGATGGTTAAATTCAATGATTCCCCAACCATGATTAGCCTTTTGATAAAAAACTAGTAATGCCCGCTTAAGGTAGTAAAATTTAAGGGCCACATGGGGGATCGTAGAAAGATTTATCATTACATGATTACTTGGAATTTTGATTCCAATTTAATTTCATAATATGTAGTCTATCATTCAGCCTCGTCCCCTTACCATTTAATCATTAATGACATTTTCCTAGTGCTTAATTGTGTAATTATCCATTCTAGGTTCATAAATGGGAAAAGGAATCTTCAACTATTGGAAGAAACTGACTATTATTCATTGTAAATGGAGTTAATTTTCTTTTTTTATCTTTTTAAAATCATTAAATTTTTTCCCATATATTTTTTGATTTTTAAAGTCTAAAATTTCATACCCAAACATGAATTTATGCTCTACTTCAATGAAATTAGAGACATGAGTTTCTTAGGAGTCATGTTATTCCATGTTTTAGATTTAAATTTTAATATGATTAAATGAGTTAAATGTAGAGTTAAATGATTGAAGTGATACATGTATATTAATATGAGGACACATGATTTGAAAGAATTAATTGATTTATGTAAATGAAATTTCAAAACCATTTTCCATGCATTAATTTTTTAAAATTCATGTGAATTTATTTGTTATTATTATGGTTCCTTGAGTAATTTTCAAAAATCATATTTCTCATTCATGAGAGGATTTGTAGACAATGTATTGCTTATTTTACCTTTAGAATATATCTTCAGTTATATTGGGACATGCCACTACCTAGAACATGAATTTAAACTATTGAGAACTATTACTATCCGGAAAAAATTTTAAATGATCGAGGCATCCTTTGAAAATGAATTATTATTTAAAGACCACCTAGAAATCATTCCTTATTTATCCTATAGAGAACATGAATGGCCCTATTAGAGGAGATCCATTTTTGAATACATTTTTATCCATTCCTAACCTAGTCAGTGTAATTGCCTGATATTTTAATCATTATTTGTGGGGGTGAAGGAAATCAAGGTAAATGGGATGATTTAAAATATAAGGAAGAAGTGTGGTGTGATTATTATAGAAAATTTTAAAAGGTTGTGGAATCATTCATTATACTATATAGTTTTTCACCTATTTAACAAAAAAAAAGAAAAAAGAAAATGAAAAAAATTGAGAAAAATGGTTTCTGATTTGGGTAAACCAAAAATCCCCATTACTATACCTATTATTTCTACCAAACATGGTTAAGTGGTAGATTTTAGGTATTTTAAAAATCATAACTATAGAAAAAGGAAAAAAATTAAAAATGTTGTTTGAAAAATAAATGAATAAATGTAAAAAAATATTCATGATAGGTAACAAATAATTCATTATTATTAACTGATGATTATCATTACATTATGACTTCGGGAATGTTGGGAGTTGTTACAATTTGAAGGGGGAATTTCATGAAACGGTTTTACATAGAATATCATTCTTTATTCCTTAAGAGTTAATCCACCTATTTGTTGGATATTTTAAACATCAAATACTACCAAACATAAGCCAAAGAGTCATTGGAACCTTAATTGAAAGTCCTAATGATTTTATATACTCTTTGTAATTATAATGTGAAGAAATTAGTTATTTTAAAATATAATGGATATAGATAATTTTATCATGGAATGAGGATAAATCTAATTAAATTATATCATGAGAGATGATAAAAAAATTTCAAAAGTATGGTAGATCATGATTTGGCATGTTTAATAGTAATGAATTGAGGATTTTGAATGAATAAAAAGAAAATTTCCATCATTTATCAAAGTGGGGAAATTAAAATACAGTAATTGATTGTTTATATAAAAAATGGCAAAATGAATATATATTTTATGTATAATTTTGAAAATTTTATATAACATGGAAAAATCATTGAATATATGTCATTGAAATTTTAATATTGATAACATTGGTGACCTCTGATTTTAAATGTTGATATTTTATGTTTGAGGTAAATAATCGATTATTTGAGGGTAAATTGATTTTAAATTTTCGTGGAATAATTTTACATTGTAATTAAGTGTTTTAGAACCACTATAGTGTTATTTTATTCCGAATTGTCACATTTGTATATTTTTGTGAAATTTTGAGCTTAATTGTAAATTTTTTCTCATTTTTTGGTTTAACTAATTTAATTTGTATTCATCCATAAGGATTTTTAAACTAATTTATAATTTCAAATTCTTTTTTAGGATCACTAACATATTTGGATACATTTCATATTTATGTTCCATATGTTTAATATATTAATTGGAGGCCTAAAATATACTGGTAACATTGGCCAAAAAAATCATTCACTGATCAATAATTTTTTAAAGGTTTTATTATATCTCAAATTTGGATCGCCCTATGACACACAAATTTAACATGGATCTGGATATGGAATTTATTAACAACATTAATTAAAAATTAAACACAATAATCATCTTTTTGGAAGTCCATTAATGCATGGGAAACCAGAGAAATTGAATATGGATATTCTGTTTCGACATATTAAATTCTCAGAATGAAATAAACCTAACACTATCTACACATAGAAAAATGAGCTAAAATTTTTAAGGGAGACATAAAATAAAATTTTCACAACATTAATGAAATAATATGCATATCAATGTGGTATTTAATAGGTTTAACACATGGATGATTTTGACGTAAAAATAAGAACTATAAAAGGTAGATCGCTATGTCATCCCAAATCATTCAATTACATCACATCCTATGTTAGGCACCAAGTAGGTTATCACCACCATGAGAGGATATACACAAATATACCCCATTTATTCTTCTTCAATTTTTTATTTTTATTTATTTGAGTTTAATTTTCAATTGCAATTTAAATTTTAGTTTTATTAAATTAATCTATGCATTTATGTTTCTTCATCCATTACATAATTATTCTTCTCAATTTTCTTCATTTAAATATAATGGAAACAATTATTATTATTTTTATTATTATCAAAATTAAAAATATAATTTTCAATATTCGAATTATAACATTCTTATTTTTAAAATATTTTATCATTTTCATTCCCCTTCTCCTTTCTCAGAAATTCATCCTCTAATTTTTATTATAATAATTATTATTATTATTATCAAAGAATTATTTAAAATTATATATTCTTTTATTTTATTTTATTATATATCTCTCCAACTCTCTCTATCTCTTATGATCCCCCGTTATTCCTTTTTTATTTTACTACACTCGTTTACAATTTTTTGTACATTATTATTCTGTATTCTTCTTATTCTCTTCTTCAAACCACTCCACAATGTAATCTATTACTCTAAAAAATTAGATGTTAAACATGTGGCTTGGCCTAGAGGGAGGTATAGGTGTTAATTAATTTTTATTAAAGTTTAATTTTATATCTTGATATAGAATTGAGTAGCATGCATGGGTGAGGACAATGCCTCTAATTGTGTGATTACCCCCAATTAAATACAAATAAATATATATCTATTCCTATATCTTGTCACTTTTACTTCTCCCCATTGGATAGTTCTTCACACATTGTAGTTGAACTAATAAATGGATTAAATGACATTCATAGATTCAGTTTATAGAAGATGACAGCTTCTAGACCAAGGTTTTTTCATTAACCTTCGTGAAAGAATGAGGTGGAATTGTGATTTCTTACGAATTCAATGATATTAAAAAATTTATAAATAATTAATATTAGTTCAAACATGATATTTAATTTTTTTTCATAAAACTAAAATTAAACAAATAATGTAGAATCGTGATTGATCCCAAGACTGAACCCCAAAATCACGTTCCTTCTTGTCAACTCATTTTGTTTAGAATTTCATGATAGTTTATATTTTCATATTGAACATCATTGTAATAGTAATGAAAAATGACAAAATATTTTAATTGATTTTTAAAATTAACTATAAATTCCAAAAAAAACAAGTAGTTCAGGAAAATTAGATTAAGTGAGTGACCAACTAAGAATGTCCCTCAATTGAGACAACCCTATCATCATCTATGCTACACTAGGATAATATAATTTCTTTTTACCACATACCACAACATTAATTCCTCAGGGATCTTTGTAGATAAAAAAATATTAATGTAATTCATTGACCTACAAACCCCTTCAGGTTGTGACATTCATATTCCTTCAGTGAAAAAACCATTTAAAAATCACTTTTGACATCAATTCTCCAAATCTCATGTCCATGGATGTACAATATTTAAAACCATATTCTATTGGATTTTATCATTTCCAATTAGTATAAGGTTTCACTGTTAAATTATGAATTTATGATTCCTAAAACCCTTCAATACAAGTAATTCCATATAGGTATTGACCTTTCCATCCATGACTATAATTTTCTTGAATACCCATTTTATATCAATGGGTTTTACATCATCTATAGGGTCTTCTAAAATCCAACAATGATTTTGATACATGGAAGACATCATATAATGAATATAATACTTACATATATCAGCATCCCTAACTTCTACTTCTTCCATGCAAGTTATATGTTCATCATCCTCAGGGAGTAGTGTTTCAGTTGACTCGGAAACAAGTAAACCATAACATTATGTTTTTCTAACCTCTTGAATTTACCTACATAGTACTTGTGTCTCATGACATTCTTATCCCTCACAATTTATTATATAGAATGTTCCCATACCATATTATGTACATCTAGAGTGTCAACTTATTTGCATTAAATCATACTCAAACTACATCAATTTGAAATTTGTTCTATTTCTAGAAATATTTCTTATCATTCCACAGTAACACTTTTATATTATGGGTTATATATGTAATATCCTTTTGTTTCAATAAGGAAACATATAAATGTTTTATTATATATTTGGGACACTAATATTTTCACTATTTATAGTCTCTATAAATACTCAGATACATACACACATGTATGTGTGACTGATTGGGTTTCTTTCGACACCAAAAATCATATAGAATCTCATCTGTCACTTTTTTTGTTACATGGTAAAGAGTATATGTCATTATAGACAAGGCATATCCCCAAAAAGATAATTAAAGTGTTACATTAGTTATAATTGATCAGAATATGTCTACAAGGGTTGGATTCCTCCATTTAGTGATATAATTTTAATTTTTTGTGTAAGGATGCGTGAGTTGGGATACTAACCCACACTATTTCAAGTGACCAATGAATGTTTTGTTAAAATAATCTCCACCCAGTATATATAGAGTCCCTTAATCTACTTAAAAATCTATTTATCTACTCCATGGACACAATTCTTAACCCTCTTAACTGATTATGTCTTATACCACATTAATTAGATATAGAAAACCTTATAATAGTCATATGTAAAACCAATAATTTACAAAAACCCTCCCATTGCCTCAATTAGAAGTAGACCACAAACATCAGTTATAATTAATTCATGTAAATTAATTTCTATTAAACCATTCAATTAAAATATTACATTCATTATTTTCCCTTTTAAAAAATTGTGACACACATCTAGTGATTTTAACACAACTGGGTATTAAAACCCTACTTAATGCGGCTTCTATAATATATTCTCATTTACATGAATAACCCTAAATTTTTATAAACATGTGTTATATGGGTCATTTTCATAGGTTTTGTCAATGATTTTTTCCATCTATTTTTTGAGTTTATATATATATAATCCATTATTAAGATTCACCATACCATAAAACATGTTATTATTAAAAAAGATACAACATTTATTTTCAAATGTGAAATAAAATCCCATGGTTTCCATACATGAAACTGATATTATGTTTCTTTTTATTCAAGATACATAATAAAAATTATTTAAGGCATGGTAGAAACCACAAGGAAAATTGTGGTGATGATCTTCCACAACTAAGGATACAAGACTCTCACCATCTATGTCATGGAGATTGACTTCACATTTTTAATTTTCCTAATCTATATGGTCTTGTATATCAATAAATATGTCTGATATACAATCCATGTCCAATAAGAAACATGTATATATTGAAATATTTTATTCAATGACTAAAATAAATAAAGAAGAATCATCTCTTTTACGTAAACCCTAGAATTTAACATATAACATTACATGATTTTAAGCATATTTATACATCAGAGTACAATACAAGGATCGTAATGTCTACTATCTTGGAATACTACGTACATAACACTAAAAACATAAAACTATATAAAAAGATTCTTTATTTAATCGTCAAATTGATCTTCTAACATTCGTTGTTCTCATACATCTGCATAGGGTTCCCTAGGGAACACATTAACAAAGGGATTATGAAAAAAGCATAGTAAGGGAATAACTATAAGAACAATATAAAAAACCAATGTTTTATCAGTGTAAATTACTTTATAATAATTATTTCTTATAATCACATGAAATCACAACAAAATGAACTAATATGTACTATGTGACCATTAAACAGAAGTTAGTCACTTCTATGCTTTGAATATCGAAACTAAGATAAACACGATTGTGATTAGTAAGTTATTTTGAGTCTAGTTTGACCAAAATACTTTTGGATGAATGGTAACATACCCTTTTGAGTAGTAATTTTACCCTTGTGAATAGTTACATACTCTAATTAATAGTAAACTTACCTATTATAGTACCTAAAGAAGATTCAATTGGAAGTATGATATACCTATATTTGGGAATAAGAAAATAATTGTTTTAAAATTGTTGTTTTTCAAGTAAATTATAATTTTAATTAAAAATAATTAATCATATATAGAAAAATATTTTTTAAAACTGGAATTCATTTTTGGATTCAAAATTTCAAGAAATAATTAGGGTGATTTTTGGGATTTTTTCAGAAATACATGAATTTTTTGTGAGTAGTGAAATTAAATAATTTAAAAAAATTTCTAAATAAATAAATTTATGCATCATTGGTGGTTCACAGATGATGTAAATGGCCATTGGTTCGAACAAACATGCACCTTTTACTATTATTCATCAGGTAATTCTTAATATTTCTTTTTGTGGAGAAATAATAAATTAATGAATATAGTTTTGTGAAAACCCCTTTCCCCTCCACTATAAATACCACCCTTCACACCCTCATTTCATCACACCTCTAGAGATTCAATCCCTTTCAAAAATATTACCTAAAATCATCCGTATCCCCTACCCTATGTTCAGGATAATTTTTTCTCATCAAAATACCAATCCAATGTGCCTTATGGAGGACTCAAGATTAGTTCCCCCCTCTCTCATTTCCTTTAATTTCCTATAAATTTATAGTTTTTGTATTATATATCTCCCCATATAAACTCATACTCATTATATGGTAAATTTGGAATCATAATTATACTATAATGTTATTATACTAATGGGTGAATATATCATCCAATCCCATTATCCTCTTCTTTTTATTTCAGAAATGAAAATGTTGTCTGTGAGGTGTTTGTTTATCACTTCAAGAACAACATGTTATCATTTTCCTTTACCGCCTTCATATATGGGCATAAAACCAATTTTATGGTTGACCCAAATTATTTAATATTTATTATATCCTATTTACTGTTCATGAAATAACTAATATACATATTACTATATTATTAAACAAAACAAGTTCGATGTTGTCGAAAAACCGCCAAAATTAACACATGTGGTCATCATTAAATATTTATCTAATGATTCATTTTTATAATATTTAAAAAAATTATTTATAAGATCATTTAAAGTTATAAAACATAATAAATAACTTATAATAACAATTCTAGATATTTATCCACGTTTTAAATGAACATCCATTCATTAATACAAGTGAACCATTCAAGAAAATAATAAACATTAACATTCTATAACAATGAAATTGAACCACTTAACCCATTAAAAAGTTCATTAATGATCATAAAAAGTGTATAATAAAATAATTAAACATATAATAGTTCTAGTAATTATTTATTAATAAACCATGTTTCTTTATTAAGGTCATTAATAATATGGGAATAACACCATCACACTTATGGTTAGGGATTCTCTCTATTTAACTTTTATTCGAGAATGTCATATATGATATTCATTTTTATTTGTTATCCCTAATTATGGTATATGATTTAGAACCTCCATCATACTTCACTAATTATTTATATGTGATGAGGAACCCATTTATCTCTCACAAATCCATCATAAGTACACCTGATTCCATGTTTATAATCTGTAAGGAATTTTACCTGAATATCCTTTATTCCTTTGGGATTCCTTATCATTTATTATAAAAAAAATTAAGTTGTATTATATATTTATTTGAATATTATAAATTCTATTTACATGTACAAAATTCATTTATCAAGACCCTTCCATCATCTCGTTTTTTGATATACATGTTTTTAAGTGATTCTCTCATCAATACTTCCCGATAAGAAATATTGTTTTAAGGGAATTCCCCAAATTTTTACATGATTTCAACTACAGTCTATCTTATATTTTAGACCACCATTTTATTTATAAAATTCATTCTCTTTATGATGAAAATATTATGGGTTCACTTATGTTTTCAGAAAATGGTTTTTCTTTTTCTTTTTTATATTCTCTATAGTATTTTCTGTAAAACCTCTCAAAAATGTTTTAATGATAAAATTCATTAAATACATTTCTTTCAAGTTTTCAATTTTAATTGACATCACTTCCCATCATACATGCATATTTTTTCTTATGAATATCCATGTATTTTCATTCTTTTCATTCATAGACCCTTTTATGATACATGCATTTGTTATTCTTTATATCTTGATTTTGGTACACAATCCTTTCCCTAGGTAACCCATATATTTATATATGATTGATTATGTATGATTAATTATGTGGAAAACATATTCCTGGAATTTTACGATGTTTGTTCCCAGATAGTGATCAAATGCATTGGTTAAAGTTGAGTCTGATGAGATATTATGTGTGACGGTCTTGGATATTATCCTTTGCTTGTGCTACTATGTGAAACAGTCTTGGCATTTAGCCCTGGATTTTGATACTATAGTAAATAGTCTTAGTGGTTATCCATTAATCGTACTAAATTCATTTTTTATGATTCTACCCCATTACAATGACTCCATATTTATATGATTACTTTTTTATATGTTATAATTTCATTTGTTTAGTTCCTATTTATATCATGATGGCACGCCTTCCTTCCCATGTGATAATGCTTTATTAGTTTGGTTATTCCATTAATGGGATTTTATCTCATCACATTGTAAATGTTATCTCTAGGTTATCTTATTCAGATGTATGAGAACAATATAAGATAGTATCTCATTAAGGATTATAAATAAAAAGTTGTTTTTATAATGTTTGATTATGTACCTAGTCTTCCATGGAATTATACTTAATTATCCTTGGCTTCTACTCTGATTTATAATAATTCATAAAATAATGAAATATTGTATGAAAATTGATAGGGTAACTTTACTTTGTATCAGAGGATGATCTAGTTATTTTTGGGGATTTACAATATAGCACATTAGTTATAACATTACATATGAGGCTATGTATAAGTGAACATCGCTATATTTTTGTATGTATAGTGTAAGTTGTTTATCAATCAAGTACATCCCTATCTGGATACAAATAGGTATATTTTCTTTGAAACATATGTACCTAGGAGTGAAAACTCTAATAAGGAGTTCTATGCATGAACCAAGGTATCCTAGTACATGAAAATGGCCCTTGCTACACTATTGGTTTGACACTCTTTGGGGATATGATTTGGTAAATTCATGAGCTAAGTACAAACCATTATAAAGGGAATAAAATATCCCGTAATAATATATGTTAAGAAATAAATTGACAATAACCTAGATTTAAACCTAAGGAATCACAAGTTAGGATATACTTATCCTTTACAAGTTTGTCGTTTTATGTTAAAAATTTTCTTTTTTATGATCAATAACAAAGTATTTAATCTATTTAATAGTACATTCTATTTCTTAGTTAATGGAGAGAAAAATAATAATGTGTTCCAACAAACAATGTGATAGGAAATGTGAATATTTCTGTAATGATATGCCTGATATAATGGGAGTGGGTTCTCAAAACATCATGAATGTACTTTCTCAGCTATCTCATGTTATGAATAATAACATTAATCATGTAGAACACCCTTCTCCTCTATTGAAAGATAATGTTTCCATTGAATACTTAATGCGTCAAAGGCCTACCATGTTTATAGGATCATCAAATACTCTCATCATAGAATGGTCGATTAACTCCATTGAAAATATATTCTATGTCCTCTAGTTCTCGGAAGAATATAAAGTCATATTGGTGCTTTATCGTTTTTATGGGGAAGCTGATAAGTGGTGGACAATGATCAATAATATGAATCCCTAGGAAGAAATTGATTCCATGGATTGTGAAGAATTCAAGAGGATGTTTTTCGAAAAATATTTTCCTCGAAACCTCCATCTCAAGATATAAAGAGAGTTCCTCAGTCTCAAGTAGAAGGAAGATGAGCCCATAAGTTCATATGAAGAAAACATTAAAATTCATCCATGTTATGCCTCTAGCTTTTTCATAAACAATGAAATCAAGGTGGATCACTTCTTTATCAGGCTTAAGTTCAATAAACATAAGGTGTTGGCGATTTGAGACTTTTACAGTTATGATAATATTGTCTCCCGTGACCTCAAGGTTAAAATAGAGATTGGAGACTCTCAGTGGTATCATGGGCCCAATGATAAGAAGAGTAAAATGGAGAACAACATGGGGGTTAAACAATAAAAATAAATGATAGAAAGAAGCCTTAATATCCCAGTTGTAAATGTTGTGGGAAGAAGAATCTTGGGAATTATATAAAGGGATCCAATAATTTCTTCAAATTTGGAATAATGGGACATATATCCAAGAACTATCGAAGATATATGAATAATCCCTCTTATTTGGAAGAAATTAATAAGGTTCAGAATAGAACTCAATAAGTGGTGTAGTGTTACAATTGCAAGGAACATGGTCATTATGTGAAAAAAAATACTGAATCCAAGGGTTTTCAGAGAAATTAAAAAACAACCTTCAAGGAAACAAGGACGGGATTATGCTATCACTACTTCTGAAGTGGATCTGGAAAATCATGTGGTGATAGGTAAATTAGTTATTCATTCAAGAATAGATAACTTACTATTTGATTCTGGCTCTACACATTCATTCATATCTTGCAAGTTTAGTAGAACAATTCAAATACCACCTCAATATTTGAAGGATAAGTAATCATTGAGAATAAATAATGGGTAAATTATTGCATCTATGGTTTATAACTCTTCCCTAGTTAATGATTGTAGACTGAACCTCCTAGAAAATATTATCATACTTCCATTAGTGGAGTTCAACACTATCTTGGGAATGGATTGGTTATCTTTATTCAAAGATAACATCAACTATCGGTAAAGGAATATTAGTCTTCACATTATGAAGAATCATCCAATTCATTACAAGATTACGGAGAAATATAAATATCTTTTAGAATCACTATATCAAGTTTGGATATTAATTCCTTATAACGAAATATTTCTAGCTCAAATGATTGAGGAAAATGATAGATTCATGCTTTAATAAATATCTATCATTAGGGATTAAATTGATATATTCCCTAATGATTACAATGAACGTCCACCTGATTGGGAGGTTGAATTATGAATTGAATATATTACTTGATCTCAACCAATATCAAAGTCATCTTATAGAATGGTCATGGTATATTTGGAAGAGGTGAGAATAAGTTATAAGAGAATTTGGAGAATGGTTTTAAATGATTGAGTGCTTCAATAAGGGGTGCTCTAGTTCACTTCATCAAGAAGAAGAATGATTCAATGTGAATCCTCATTGATTATTGTGAGATCAATAAAATCACAATAATGTACAAGTATCCCCTGCCATATATAGATGACTTGTTCGATTAGCTTTGTGGGGACAATTATTTCTCTATGGTGGACCTTTGGTTAGGATATCACCAATTAAAGGTGTGGGAGGAAGATATTCCAAAGACTTCCTTTCAATTGAGGTATTAAAACTATGATTTCATAGTGTTTCCCTTCTGACTCACTAATTCTCTAGAAATTTTCATGGATTTAATTAATAGAGTCTTTAGAGATAACCTCGACAAATTTGTACTGGACTTTATTGATGATATTCTCATATAATCCAAGAGCAAGGAGGAACATGAGGAGCATTTGAATACTATGTTAAAAACAACGTGAAGGGATCAGATGAATGAAAATTACAGTAAATGTGATTTCTGGATGGAGGATGTATCATACATGGGGAATGTTATCACAATTAAAGGTATATTTTTAGACCCTTCCAATATAAAGATGATTGAATAGTGGCTCAATAAAACATCAGTAACAGAGATATTCAGCATCTTGGGTCTAGCTAGGTATTATCGATGATTTGTGAAGATATTTTCATAATTATCGATCTCAAATACTAAGACAACACAGAAGAGAGTTGTGTTTATCTTCACTCATGAATTTGAAGATTGTTTTAAGAAGTTGAAATAGAGACATATCATTGCACTAGTAATCACACTCCCAATAACTAGAAATATTTTTGTGGTGTAAAATGATGCTTCAAATAAGGGATTGGGTTGTGTGCTAATAAAAAATTATAATTTGATATTCTATGCCTCAAGGAAGATGAAAAATACTAGAGTAACATTATCCCATGCATGATTGTCAGTTGAAGACTGTGATCTTTGTGTTGAAAATCTAGCGACATTATATCTATGGGGAGAATTTTTTGATATATACTAATCACAGAAATCTAAAATATATATTCACAAAGAAATAAATTAGTATGTGAAAAAGAAGATGGATATATCTCATCATGGATTATGACTACTCAATCCACTACCATCTTGGTAATGAAAACAAGGTGGAAGGTTCTCTAAGTACAAAGGATCTTGCATAGTTATTAATGATGTGAGTTGAAAATGATTTTATATTCATAGATTTGTAAAGGATGGACATGGGAATCACTAATGGATGGAATTCATCAATCCTTTCTCAAATGATTTCTCAACTATCCTTCATAGAGAAAATAAAGGATTCTCAATGAAAATATGTGGATAATCTAAAAAGGGTGGATGCTATTATAAATGGGAAATCCTCTAATTTCATGATTCACAAAGGAGTTGTAATATTTGGATCATGATTATGTGCACCATCTAATCTAGTGATAAAGAATGAGCTTCTAAATGACACAAATAGCTCAACCTTCTTTATTCACCCAGGGTGAACAAAGATGTATCAAGGTCCCTATGAAAACTTTTTTGGGGATGATATCAAGATAGGGATTTGTGAATATACATCAATATACCAAGTATTTCAATAGGTAAATGATGATTGAAAAAAGTCTATGGGGATGATGTAACCATTACCCATACCAACATGGAAGTGGAAGAACATCACCATAGACATTGTCACTGGACTTCCAAGGACATCCCCATGAAACAATTATATATGGGTCTTTGGGGATCATCTTAAAAAGACATCTCACATTATCGTGATTCAATAGGACATATCATTGTGTCGAATTGAATGGATATATATCAATGAATTAGTAAGACTAGATTGAGTACAACTATCTATTGTATCCGATTGATTTTCGAGATTCACCTCAATGTTTTGGAAAAGCCTCTTACATGCTCTAAGAACTGAATAGAACTCAAGTTCTACCAATCACCCTCAAATTTATGGACTATCTAAGTGGAAAATTTAGACACTGGAAGATATGTTGAGAGTGTGTTATATGGAATTCAAATGAGGATGGTATCAATATCTCTTACTGGTCAAATTCTCCTAAAATTACAGTTTCCACTCTAGCATCTGAATGGAACAATATGAATCCCATAATGGGAAAAGGAGGAGAACATCGGCATTATGGGATGATGTCTGTTAGATTAAGATACATGGAGCTGAAATGTTTTACAATATGGTGGACAAGGTGAAACCCATTCATCAACACATCAAGGTAGCCCAAATTCGGCAAAAGAGTTGTGTTCAAAATCATCAATTTGACCTTGAGTTCAAAGATGGAGACATGGTGTTTCTATACATATCTACATGGAATAAGGTTATAGGGTTTGGATAGAAAGGGATGTTATATCCTAGGTACATCAGTGCCTTCAATATTCTAGATCACGTAGGGTTTTTGGCCTATCGACTGGAACTTCCTCCTACCATGGACAAAGTAAATGATTTCATTCATGTAACCCTCTTGAGTATGTACATTACAGATCCTTCACATGTACTCTCTTCATAGGTTTTACAGTTAGAGGATGATCATTTTTACGAGGAGAAGCTAGTGAAGATATTTGATCATAGAGATAAATATCTACATAACAAGACTACTCACGTGGTCTTAGTAATGTGGTAGAACTATAAGTATGAATAGGCAACATGGGAGTTGGAGGTGGTAGTGAAGGGAAAGTACCAACACTTTTTTATATCGTAGAATTCAAAATGATGTTTCGATGGATAAATTTCATAACGGTGGAATACTGTAACGACCTAATATTTTATCAATACAAATTTATTTTCTTATAACTATGTCCTATAATCACAAGAAATCACAACATGATGAACTACTAAGTACTATGAGACCTTTAAACATAATTTTGTCACTTATGGGATTTGAATTTTGAAAAATCTAACATACACGATTGTGATCCATAAGTTTTTTGGAGTCTTATATGACCAAATTAATGATTGGTAAGTATTAACATACCCTTATAAATAGTAATGATACCTTATTAATAGTGACATACCCTAATGAATAGTATCCTTCACTATGATAATATATCAATAATATTCAAGTTGATGTACAATATACCTATATCTGGGAATAAGAAAATAAATGTTTTTAAATTTATGTTTTTTTAGTAAATTATGATTTTAATTAGAAAATAAATTTATGATATTTAGGAATTTATTTTTGAAAAATGGATTTTATTTTTGGATTCTACAGGTTGATAAATGGTTAGTGTGAATTTTTGTTATCTTTCTAAAATACTTGAATATTGGGTGAATAGTGAAATTCAGTAATTTACAAAATATGATAAATAAATGAATTTATGAATCATGATTGAGTCATGGATGATGTAAATGGACATTAATTCAAAATAAAATTTAATTATTATTATTATTTTTTATGGAATCAACAATTTTTTTTATCTTTTGGAGAAATGATAAATTAATGAATATAGTTTTGTGAAAACCCCTCTCCCCTCCAGTATAAATACTACCCTTCACACCCTCATTTCCTCAAACTTATCAAGCATCAGGACTTGTATTAACTCTACCCTAACATATTAATTAACCCCTCCACCATGTCCAAGGTAATCTGGTCTCATCCAAAGTCCAATCCAAGGTGCTTTATGGAGTATTCCAGAGGTAATTCCCCTCTCTCTCTTTTCCATTAATTCACTTTCTATTTCAAGTTATTTTCTTAAATATCTCCCCACCTATAATCATAAATATGGAATAGTTACCCCTATATATTACATATACTAAAATGTGATGATAATAATGGTAGGATATATCATCCAACCCCCTTCTCCCCTTCTTTTTATTTTAGAATTGAAAATGGTGTTCGTGGGGTGTTAATTTATCACCTTTATGATGGACATGTTTTCATTTTCCTTTACCACCTTCAAATATTTCCATGAAACCATTTTATGTTTGAACCAAATTATTTTATATTTATTATATCCTATTTAATGTTCTGGTACTAACTTATATACATATTACTAATTTATTAACCAAATCAAGTTCATTGTGGTTGAAAAAACACCTGAATTAATCCAAATGACCATAAATAATTTATTATCTAATGATTCATTGTCATGTTATATAAAAAAAATATTTATAATATAATTCAATGATCTATAAAATCATTAATAAAATATAATTACAATTAAGGATGTTTATCCATGTTTTATATGAACTTCCATTCATTAATATATGTTAACCGTTAAAGAAAACTATAAAAACGAATGTTCCTGAACAATGAAATTAAACCACTTAACCCATTAAAAGGGCCATGAATGAACAAAAAAATTGTATAATAAATAAATTAAATTTAGAATATGTTCTATAATTATTAATTAATTAAAATAATTTGTTTATTCATATCATTAATAACAATAGAAGATCACCATCAAGCATAATGTGAGGGATCCTCTCAATTTCACTTTTATTCAAGAATGTCCTCTTTTCTATTCCATTTTATGTTTAATATATAAGGATGTGGAATGAATTATAACTGACCTCATACTTAACTCATGATATATAAGTTCTTATAAACCCATTTCTCTCCAATTAATCCCTCTTAAGTACACCTGATACCATGCCGATAATCCGTAATAAATTCTACTTGAATCTCCATTATTCTTTTGGGTTGCCTTATAATTATTTATACAAAAATAAATTTATATTAACTATTTATGTGAATATTATAAATTATATTTACATGTTAAAAATTCATTTATCAATACCCTCCCATCATTCTATATTTGGGATATAGATGTTTTTAAGTGATTCCCTCCTCAATACTTATTGATAAGGAAACCTGTTTTAGGGGAATTTCCCAATTTCCTACCTGATTTCATGTGAACTATATCCTTTTTTTAAGCCACCATTTAAATTATAAGATTTTTATTTTTTATTATGAAAAACATCTAGGTTAACTACTATTTTTTATAAATAATTGTTCCCATTTCAATTGTAATGGCTCTATAGTATTTTCCTCAAAACCAATCAAAAATGATTTATTTCTAAAATTACATAAATACATTTCATACATGTTTTCACATATATATGACATAACTTCCCATGATACATGTCAATTTTACCTTATGAATTTCCTTGTATATTTTAGTTCCTTTCATTCATGGACACTTTTATGATATTCCCATTTGTTTTACTTTATGTCATGATTATGGTACCTTATCCATTCAATGGGTAACCCATATGTTTATATATGAATGATTATATATGATTAAATATATAGAAAACATGTTCATCAATGTTATGATGGGTTCACCAAGATAGTGCTTTAATGCATTAGGTGTTGTTTAGTCTCATTTAACGTTATATGTTACGGTCATAGAGGTTAGCTTTGGCTTATTTAACTATGTTCAATGGTATTGGCGGTAAGCCATAGATTGTCCTGATATGGGTAATGGTCTTGGATGTTATCCTTGACTCATACTAAATCCATGATTTTTGTTTCTTCTACACTATTATGACTCTATGTTTATAATATTCCTTTTTTATATATTATGATTCTAAATGATAAATGCCTTTTCATATCATCATTTCATGCAATTTATCCCATGTGTTAATGTACTATTAATGCATTGTTATTAAGGTTATTCCCTTACAAGGCTATTAGAACATACCTTTGTTCATATTATCCCCTAGGTTATCCAATGCAGATGTATGAGCAAAATGGAGGTTAGGAGATCATTATGGAGTTTAAATAAAAATTTGTTTTTATAATGATTTTCTATGTACATAGTATTACAAGACACAAAACATTAAGATCCTTCACTTGTACACTGATGAATAATTATGCTTAAAATCATGTTATGTTATATGTAAAAGGCTAGGGTCACTATAAATAAATCATTATAACATTGGATAAAAGGCAAGACATGTTGATATAAAAGGCATGTAACATATAGAATCATAAAATATAAACATGGAATCATATATAAATAGAGTAATAATAATGTGGCTACAACATAAAACATAGCAATATCATGATTCGAGGATAACTACCAAGACCTTTTCACATGGTAGCACAATCCAAGGCTAACAACCAAGCCTATCACCCAAGGTGGCACAAGCCAAGGATAACTGCCAAGACCATTGCACAAAACTTCTCACAGGACTCAACTTTACCCATTTCATTGGAGAACTATATCAGTGAACTCATCTTATATTTTAATGAATATGTTTCTAAAATAAATAATCATACATGTTCAATCATGCATAAGGGTTATCCATGGAAAGAATTGGGTACCATAATCATGTCATAAGGCATTTCAAATGGGATAATTTTAAAAGATTCTATGAAATTAATGATGTAAAATATACATGGAAATTAATTAGGTGAAATAGGAGAGTATCTTGGTAAGTTATTTAATGTAAAAGTGACAATATGTAAGAAATGTATTTAAGTAATTTTTGTATTAAAACATTTTTTACTATTTTATGGAAAATACTGCAATGCCTTTAAAATAGAAAAGGTAAGAATAATTTATATAGAAAAATAAGTGAAACAATATGGTTTTGATAATAAAAAATATTGATTTTATAAATACAATGGTTTTCTGAAATATAAGATATATTTCACTTTAAATCATGTATGAATTCGGGAAGTTCCCTCAAAACATGTTTACTTATCAAGACGTATTGAGGATGGAATCACTTAAAAACATGTATATCCCTAAAATATAATTATTAAAGTGTCTTCATAAATGATTTCTTCACATGTAAACATATTTTATAAGATTCACATAATAAGATAATATAACTTCATTTGTGTAAAAGAATTATATGGAAACCCAAAAAAAAGGTGGGGTAGAATCTCTTTCTGATTATTGGAATGGTCTAGGGTGTACTTAAGAGGTCTTAATGATAGAGAAAGGGGTTTCTCATAACTTATAAATAATTACGATAGTATGGGGGAGGTGAATATGCATACCCCCTGTTATTCATAAAAGGGAATAATATAGAGGACATTCTTGAATAAAAGTGAAATCTAGAGAACCCATACATTATGTATGATGGTTTTCTCCACATGATATTAATGAACTGAATAATAAAATAAGGTGCATTAATTAATTATTCTAGAACATATATTACATGTAAATGATTTATTATAACCTTTTTGTGTTCATTCATAACTTTTTTTATTGGTTATGAGGTTCAATTTCATTGTTTGGGTCTGTTTTCTTCCTTGGTTTTAATGATTAGTTCACTTATATTCGTTTTAGGACACACATATATGATAAAAGTGGTTTTCTAGAATTTAATTTATTTAAAATTAGTGAACATACAGATGATTAAATCGTCATAAAATTCATTTGGTTATTTGGAGTGAAGGTGAACCATTATATTAAACACTAATGATAACTGTATGGATTAATTTGACAATTTTGCTCAAAATTAACTTGTTTTTTATTATTATTTTACATCATGTGTGAAAAAAGATTCCACAACTTAAAATAAGATGAAATATATTATTAATATTCTGGTTCAACCATAAAAATGTTTTCATGACCAAAAATTAATATGGTAATATAAATCGATAACTCGTTATCTTTGAATGTCATAAATTAACACATCTCAGATGGTGTTATCATTTCTTTGGAATAAAAGGAGGGGAAAGAGAGATGATAATAAATTATCCCATTATAATAAAAAAATAATATCACATTTATGGTACTATATTTTTCATACCATTTAGATGAGGAGAGGTTAGTAAAGAAAAGAGTACAATGTAACTTGAAAATAAAATAAAATAAAGGAAAAGAAGAATTTTCCTCTTCATTTAATCATCCTAGATATGATCTTAAGCAAGGTGGATTTGGTCTTTTGAGTAGAATAAGGGCTTATGGATGTGGGGGACATGCTTGGGGAGGGATTTGTGGAGAATTTAGGGATATAAAAAGGCTTGAGAGGAGTGGATATAACAGGGGAGTGTGGGTGGTTTTTATAGTTGAAGGGAGGAGGGTTTTCTAAATATTTTCATTATTAGTTTATTATTTTTACATATGACAAGAAATAGTGATGATTCCATGAACAAAATAGTAATAAGTGCATGTGAGTTTGAACCTAAGGTTCTTACATCAACAGAACATCACCCATGACTTTGTATTTAATGTATTTAGCTTATTTTTAAATTATATTGTATTTCACTATTCATTAAAAATTAATGTATTTCAGAAAAATATGAAAAATCACCTTCACCATATATCGACGTATAGAATCCAAAAATTAACACCATTTGTCAATAATAATTTTTTATCAATGATTAATTTATTTTTTAATTAAAATAAAATTTTACTTGGAAAAGGCAGATTTTAAAACAATAACTGATTTTATTATGCATTCAATAATTACATAAGGTCTTATAAATTTATCATAAAATTGATAATTTACGAAAACATTTATTGAAATTAATTTTCTTTTAATATAATTAATTAATCTTAATTATTTATTTAGGACTTAGAAAAATACCTATACTTTCACTTTTGTCATATAATCACTTATAAGATGCCTAAATTTTGTTTATACATTCATGGATGAGGTTGATATTCTTTTTAAATATTTAATATTCATAAGGTTTATATTACTATTCATAAGGGTGATAATACTATTCATATGGGTCAGTTACTATTCCACAAAAATTATGTTTGTCTTATCAAACTCCAAACATCTTACAAATTGTTATTGTGTTTGTCAGATTTTAAAAATTATAATAAAAAAAGTGACAATATTATGCCTAATGATTAGATAGTACTTACTAGTTCATTTTGTTTTTATTTCATGTGACTATATGAAATAATAATATGTTATTTTCAATTGATAAATCATTGGGTCATTACATTTTCCCCCCTTATGAAATTTTTCCCTCGAAAATTTGTTTTGAATTCTATTCCATAAATAGGTGCGGGTACTTTTAATTAATTTCCTCCTAAAATTTCCATGTTTCCTCTTCATACATATGGTTCCACCATAGTAATTTGACCAGGTGAGTAGTCTTGTAATGTAGAAAATTATCTCTACGATCTGTGATATTCACTAGATTCTCCTCTTAAGAAAGATCATCCTCCGATTGTACCACCTCTGATGAGAGTACATGTGAAGGACTTGGTATATACGTCATTAATAAGGATATGTGGAAGATATTGTGTACATTATATGTGGTAGGTTGAAGTTATAGTCTATAGGCCACAACCCTGACATGATAAATAATCTTGAAAGGGGAAAAAGTACCTCAGACATAACATACCTTTCCTCCCAAACCTCATAACCTTCTTCCATAGATATATGCGTTGAAATTCCGTGTCTCTAACTTTGATCTCAATTTCTCATCAACTATTGTCTCCATAACACTTTTGTTGACTTTGGTATTTTTTTGATGTGCTGATGAATGTTTTTGTCACCCTTCCCACCATTTCATCTACCATTTCAGGTCCTAGAATCATACACTCACTGACATCATCCCAACATGTCGATGTTCTACACCTTTTCCTATAAAGGGCTTCATGAGGTTCCATTCAGATTCTTGAGTGAAAAATATTGTTGTAGTAGAATTCGATTTGTTACAGAATTTGGTCCCATTCTCCGTTGAAGTACATAGAACATGATCACAACATATCATTTAGTTTTAGAAAAATCCACTAAGGTGGGCCATCCGTTTGAGGATGATTGGTCATACGAAAGTTCAGTTCTATGATTAGAGCATGTTGGAGACATTTATATAACTTCAAGGAAAATATTAGATATCTATCGGATACAATAGATAGTGGTACTACATGAATCCTTACCACTACTTTGATATATATCCAAGAATTTATATCTAATGAGAGGTCTTATCGAATTATGATAAAGTGATCTATCTTTGAAAGATGATCCATAATTACCAATATAGCATTGTTTCCTCTGGATTCCCTTGGATGTCCAGTGATAATGTCCATGGTCATATTCTATACATCAATATTGGTATTGGTAGTGGTTTCATCATCCCTTATACTTCTGTCTTCCATTTACCAATTTTTGACATACCATGCACCTTGAGGTATATTCGGCAATCCCTTTCTTCGTATTTTCCCACCAAAAGTTCTCTTGGAGATCTCGATACATTTTTTTGCTCCTGGGGTGAATTTATAATGTTGATCTATGAAAGTCATTTAAAATTTACTCTTTTATCTCTATATCAGATGGTGTACCTAATATTGTCCTAAATCTTACAAATCCTCCCTCTTCAATCGTGAACATAAAGGATTTTCCATTTCTAACAACTGTTACCCTTTCTAAAATTTCCACAACTTTTCTTTGAAAATCCCTTATTTTTTCCATGAGGGATGGTTTAGAAATCATTTGAGAAAGGATGGATAATTTTCTTACCATAAATATTCTCATTCCCATACTTAGAATATATATGAAGATTGGATCCTTTTCAATTTTTATTATTAATAATGATGCAGTATCCATTATACTTAAAGCGTCTGCCACATTGTTTGTCTTATAGAGATGGTAGTAGATTGAGCAGTAATAAAAATTGATTATCTATATCCATATTCTCTAGTTTATATTATGTTATTTTTGTGTGAATATATACGTGAGACTTTTTTATCAGTATATATCTTACACTTCTTCCCATAGAGATAATGCTACCATATTTTTAACATAAAGATTACTATCGTGAACTCTTGATCATGCATAGAAATGTTTTGTTCATGTATTTTCAGATTCCTTGAGTCGTAGGATTTGAATTTATAATATTAAATTTGCACACATCCTAATAACATATTTGAAACATCACAATACACTACAAAGAGTTCTCTAATTTTTGGGATTATGAGTACTGGCATTGTGATTTGCCTATTTTTCCACTCCTTAAAACAGTCTTCACATTCTAGAATCCATACAAATATTACTATCTTCCATGTCATCTTGGTAATTGGGTTTGAAAACTGTAAATCTTTTGTCCCAAATTGTCGATAATACCCAGCAAGACCTAGAATGTTGCATATGTCTGTTACAAATGTTGGTCTTGTCCACTCTTCAATCGCCTTTTCCTTGGAAGGATCCATAGATTTCCTTTTTTTTGGTGATATCATTCCCCAAGAATGATACATCCTCCATCCAAAACTGAGATTTAATGTACTTTTTATACAGATTCTCCCTTTCTAATGTATTTATCATGGTATTAAAATGCTCTTCATTTTCCTCCTTTATCTTGGACTATATTAGAATATCGTCAATAAAGACTACAAATAATTTTTCGAGGTAATCTCTAAAGACAATATTCATTAAATCAATGTAAATTAATGGATAATTAGTGAGTTAGAAGTGAATCACTGTGAACTCATAGTGTCCATGCCTCATTCAAAAGGTAGTATTGGAAATATCTTCCTTCCTCACCTTTAATTAGGGATATCCCGACTGACAGTCCACCTTAGAGAAATAACTGGCCCCATGAAGCTAATCAAACAAGTAATCTATCCATGGAAGGGGATACTTGTTCTTTATCATGATTTTATTGATCTAAAGAAAATAAATGTAGAATCACATTGAACCATCCTTCTTCTTGACGAAGAGGACTGTATCACCCTATGGTGAATCACTCTGGTGTATAAAACCCTTCTCTAGATTCTCCTATAATTTCTTCTTCATATCTTCCAGCTCTATAGTGCCTATTATATAAGGTGTCTTTGATATAGTTTGAGATCCAAGAATAAGTTAAATCAAGAAATATACCTATTAATCAGGAGGAAGAACATGAAACTCATTGTGGAATACATTAGTGTAATCCCTCATGATGGGCATGTTATCAAGAATGATTCTCTTCTATGTCTCAATAATTTTAACTAGACATGATTTATCATAAGTGATTAATATCCACACATGAAACAATGATTTTATGGGAGATTTATCTTCCTCCTAACACTTGTAAATAATTGGAGGATGCATCAGGATGTAAAGAGTGATTTCCAATTCCCAACAGTTGATGTTGGATTTTGATAAAGATAGCCAATCCATGTCCACGTTAGCATCGAAATCACTAAAGAATGTATGAAGAGATTTTTTTGATGTTCAGGCCACAAACAATAACTATGGAGGAGTTATAAACTGTGGATGTTATAATTTCCCAATATTATGTTCTCATAGACAACTTATCCTTCAAAAATTTTGAGGTGGTTCTAGAATAGTTCTACTAAACATTCATGATATGAAGGAATGTGTAAAACGATAAACAAAGAGTATGTTCACTATTCTAGAATGAATAACTAGCATACCTATCACTACATAAATAGCTGAGTCCACCTCAGTAATAGTGATACACTAATCCATTCTTTGTTGCCTTAGATGTTTTTGTTGATTTCCTCTGGAAACCCTTATCTTAGGGAAATTGTTCACATAATTTCCATGCTCCAGGAAATTGTAACACTTCACTACATACTGAGTGTGGACCTGAACCTTCATTTATTATTCCACATTAGTGTGATTTTTCTTATCTCTTCAGAAATTTTTATCCAGATGTCTCAACTTTCAACACATGAATTAATTCATGGTTCCCTTTATACTATTCCTATAGTTCTTCTTTTCCACAATTTATACATTTGGGATGATCAGGCTTCATTACATCATAAAATTTATTTGTAGACCACCCACATTATATTCCATTTTCCTCATCTTTTCATCATTTCCATGATACCACTGAGAGTCTCTAATCTTCATTTAGACCTTGAGCGAACAATAGAAAATCTCCTCATAACTGTCAATGTCTCGAATCGCCAAGGCATTTCATAGACTAGGCTTTAGTCCAATAAATATGTAACCCACCTTGCTTTCAGTGTTCATGACAATGATAGAGGAATATATTTAAAGCCCTGTGATGTGTTTTCATATGCCCTAATGGACTCATTTTCTTTATTCTTGATTCTGACGAACTCCCTTTCCATAATGAGAAAAAGGGTATGGGGAAAATATTTTTTTGAATAATATACTCTTTAATTCCTTCCAAATAATGGAATAAATTTTATCTTAGTACATCTTACTCGTGATCATTTTCCACCACTGATCATCTTCCCCATCAAAATTATAGACCTCCATCACAAATTTCTCCTCTTCTGATCACTGGATGACATAAATTATATTTTCAATGGATTTAATCCACTATTCCACGAAGTGGGTATCAGAAGATCCAACAAACATGGGAGTCCTTTTCTGTATGAAGGATTCTATAACAACTTTCACTTTACATTGAAGAAGAAGTTTTTCTATATGATTCATGTAATTATTCATAACTTGATCTAGATGAAAAAGTATTATCAAGTATTTCTTAGAACCCTCTCCCACTATATTAGGCATATCCTTAAAGAAATCATCACTTTTCTACCACATTGATTTTTGGAAAAAATATATTTCATTAGATTAACTTTGAAAAATAACATAAAATTAGTTTTCTTGAATACATATCTATTGATCATAAAAAGTAATCTTTGAACATAAAAGGATAAACATGTAAAGGTGATGTATATACTATCTTATAATTCTGGAGGATTAAATCTATATTACCCTTCATCAATTTCATAATATATATTCTTATGGGATTTTTTAATTCCCATAATAACATTTTTTACTAAAATCATGAATTTTCCGATGTGTATCCCCTAGGAGTGTCAAACCATGAGTGTAGAAATTCTTTTTCTCGTGCTCTAGTTTTCATTTGAGTCTAGATCAAAGCAGTGTTTTCTGTATTAACCCATAGATACATCTATTCCAGAGCCACCTCTACCTATTTGTATCCCTAAATGGATGCATTTTCATGATAAAAAACATACTCTATAAATACTAAAATTTAGGGATTTTTTCTTATACATCATCTCATACATAAGGTTCATACAAAGATCTCTATTTCCAATATACAAAAAAAATACCATCCTATGATACCAACAATAGAAACCCAATACCTTTACATATAAAATTAGATGATATTAATCATATTTTTACATCATATTACAAGCCACAAATCGTAAATTATAGTGTCTTGGAAGACTAGGTACATAAAAATTACAACATGGAACTAAATAAAACATTTCTTTATTTAATCTTTAAATTAAGCTCCCAACATCCATTATTCTAAAACATCTTCATAGGGTACCCTGTGGAACACATGAAAAAATGATGAGCTAAATATCCCATTAAGGTAATAACCATAAGGAAAAAGACTAACACGTGGGATAAATAGCATGACATGATGATATAAAAAGGATTGTAACATCTGGAATCATAACATATAAAAATGGAATCATATAAACATGGAGTCATAATAATGTGTAGGAAATATAAAACAAGTCCTTAGAACAATTCAAGGCTGACCACAAAGACCTTTTCTCAAGGTAGCATAAGCCAAAACTAACTTACATGACCATCGCAATGGTAGCACAAGCCAAGGATATCCGCCAAGACCATCACAAATAATGTCTCCTGAAACTAAACATTACCCAATGCATTGTATTGCTATCTAGGTTCAACCATATTAAATTTTCATGAATTTTTTTTCACATAAATAATTCTACATAATCAATCTTATATGAGGGTTACCCATAGAAGGAATTGGGTACCATAATCATGTCATAAAGAAAAACAAATGGGCATATCATAAGATTGCCCATGAAAGAATGGAACTCAAATATACATGGAAAATAATAATGGAAAATATTAATGTACCATGGTATGTTATTTCAAGTATAAGTGACAACATGTAATAAACGTAATTAAGAATGCTTAGCACTAAAACATTTTTGGACGGTTTTAAGGAAAATACTATAGAGCCTTTAAAATAGAAAATGGAATAATATTTTATATAAAACCAGAAGTGAATCTTGAAGGTTTTAATAAAAAAATAAAAATTTCAAAAATACAATTTAGGCTTAATAAAAATATATTGCACATGAAATCTGTTAATAACTCAAGAAGTTCCCTCAAAACAGGTTTTCATATCTAGAAGTATTGAGGAGGGAATCACTTAAAAAACAAGTATATCCCTAAAATATAATATTGAAGGGGTATTGATAAATGAATTTGATTCATGTTCACAGCTTTTATAATATTCACATAAAAATACAAGATAACTTCATTTTGTTAAAAGAATGATAAGGCAACCTGAAGTAATAAAAGATGTTCGGGTAGAATCCCTTACAGATTATTGACATGGTATCGAGTGTGATTAAGAGGGATTAATGAGAGAAAGGGGGTTTCTCATCACATATATGTCATGAGAGAATTATGGGGGATTTTCATAAACATACCCCATCATTAGGTGTTAAGAATATAAGTGAATAACATATAATACATTATTAAATAAAAGTAAAATAGAGGGGATCCATTAGCTTAAGTATGATGGTGTTATACACATAATATTAATAACCTGAATAATAAAATTAGTTTCATTAATTAATAAATCTAGAACTTATTTTACATGTAAACAATTTAGTATAACTTTTTTAATTCCCTCATAACCCTTTTGATTTGTTATGATGTACAGTCTCATTGTTTGGGTCTGTTTTCTTCATTGGTTTTAATGATCTATTCACTTATATTCATGTTCAGACACACTAATATTATGAGATTGATTTTCTAGAATTCAATTTATATGACATTAGGAAACATCCTGAATATTACATGGTAATAAAATTAATTTGGTTATTGGGAGTGAAAATGAATCATTATATAAAACATTAATGATAAATTCTAATATTATTTGGTGATTTTTCTTGTAATTAATTTGTTTTGTATTATTATTTTACATCATGTGTAAAAAATTATTATAGAACATCAAGTAATATTAAAAACATATTTTATAGTATTTTAAACCATAAAAATGGTTTCATGAACATGATTGAATATGGAAAGTGAAATTTATAACTCGTCACCCTTGAATGTGATAAATTAACACATCTTAGACACAGATTTCATTTGTTTTCTAAAAAAGAAGGGCAATGGGGAGATTATAATGAATTATAACATTATCAAAAAAAAATTACAGTGCATGTATGTTACTATATTTTTCATACCATTTTAATGATGAGAGTTATGAAAAGAAAAGATAACAAGGGAATATGAAAAGAAAATGAATGAAAATAAAAGAGGAAATTAAATCTTGATTTAATCTTCTTTGAGAGCCTCTTAAGGGGATATGATTTTTTCTTTTGAGGAAACCATGGGCTGAGGGACGTGTTATAGGATCTTATAGAGAGATTTGAGATGAATTTTGTGATGGAACATCGCATTGGATGAGGGAATAGAAGAGGGGAGTGTGAGTGTGAGTGGTTTTTGTAGAGGAGGGGAGGAGGGTTTTCATAATATTTTAATCATTATATTATTATTTTTTCATAAGCCCTCAAATAGTTATGCTTTCTTGAACAAAAATAGTAATATGTGCATGTAAGTTTGAACAAAAGCTAGTTAAATTAGCAGAAAATCACCTATGACTCAATAATTTATGTATTAAACTATTTTGTAATTTATTTTACTTCACGATTCATAAAATATTATGAATTCCAGAAAAATAGAAAAAAAATAACCCTAAATTTTTTTTGATTTGTATAATACATAATTAAATCCGTTTTTTAAAATAATTTTCTAAATATGATTAATTAAATTTTTAATTAAAATCATAACGTATATGAAAAATAAAGATTTCAAAAATACAGTTGATTGTATAATGCTTTCCAAAATTACATAAGGTCTTATAAAATTATCATAAAACCAAAAGACATAAAATTGATAATTACTGAACACCATTTATGAAAATATATTTTCTTTTAAATTAATTAATTGTGTTAACTTTTTTATTTATAACATACAAAAATACGGATACTTTTAGTATGGTCATATTATCACTCATAAGATGCCTAAATTTTATTTATACAATCATGGGTAAGGATATTATTCTTTTGATTAATTTATTATTAATAAGGGTCATATTACTATTCATAAGGGTAACGTTACTATTCATAATGGTCTGTTAATATTCACCAAAAATTAATTTTGTCTTATCGGACTCCAAGAATCTTACTAATCCAAATCGTGTATGCCAGATTCTCGACATTCAAATCACTGATGTGATAATATAATGTTTAAAGGTCACATAGTAGTTATTAGTTCATTGTGTTGTTATTTCATGTGATTATATGACATAATTATAATAATGGATTTTCCATTCATAAAACATTAGTTCTTTACATCCTTGATTTTTCAACCTAGTTCTTCAATTATTCATTTAGTGGAATTTCAGGTTGCAATAAAAGTACACAACCTCATTCACAATTATCTTCCACTATATCATTTGATTTTTGGAAGGATGGAGTACTGGGTTTTCATCCTAAACATGTCCTTATACCCCATATCCTTTCCCTTCATCTCGTTGTTCAATATAAAGACTCTATAATTGTTATTTTTCTTATCATAATTATCTTGGGGATCCTAATCCAATTAATCTAAGAGTGATGATTTCAGGAAATTCATATTATACATAATTATGAATGTCAAAAATCATGAATGTATACAATAAAGAATGATATTTTTGGTTAGTTATTAGAACATATTGAACCCTAGGGCTTCAAGTATCTCATTTTAATTGATAATATTTATTACATGCGGCCTTGATTGATTCCCTTATACTAGAATGGACCTATAGAGTACAATGGATGTCTCATACCATTCCTGAAATTCATGTTCATGATATAATTCTTAGAGATGAGTTACCATTTTTTAGTCATCTTCTCCCTCATACATTTTTTATAAATAACTGTATGAAAATTACTTCATGATGCACCATACATCTATTACATAATCTTCATTATTAAACCATTATTTTGTTTATCTGTATTTATTAATACTTATGGTGGATTAGTAGGAATTGTGAATTCTAAATCATAATGTTTCATTCTATGGATTATTACAATGAACAACCACTTATACAGCTCATGGAATTTATGGGAAGTCATGATTTTTTTCTTTATCAGTTATTTATAGCATAGATAATGTTCAAATTTTACTAGTGATTTCAATATTTGATCTAAAACAAACAAATTTCCACATTCAGTACTTTACATTTATTACCTTTTATATGATTTTGATTAATTAATTATAAAATCATTTAAATATCTCCTACTATTTTATTGTTGTATAAGATCCCTCACTATTAGATTTATAAGATTCATTCCATTGACTATTCTAGGGGATGTGATCCTTGAATATTATCCTCATAGAATAAAATAATTGGTTAGGCCACTACATGGGTAGATTCTATATAGTCACTAGGATATATAAACACATTAACTCGAACTACCTTGAACTGTTGAGTATTGTCGTACCTTATTAGTATTGTAACCTTCATTCCCTCAACTATTTTCCTCTAAAGTGATTTTAATGGAGATTTAAATACTTCTTTGTTATCTCTTTTTTCATGTCAACCCATTACTCTCAAAAGAAAACCCTGGTAGAAGGATTCACCCTCTCCATTGGCTGTCAAGGACCCCATACACCCTACCTTGTTCATGTATTTGTAACATGATATATTATTGAGTGATTTTATTATATCACGATGAATGTAACCTTTTTATTTTAAATATGCTAAATCGATGTTTTTTCGCTAATATATGAGCATTAAATAATAGAAATAAATATATTGAATCACTATAAATTTTATTGTTTTTTGGTTTTATGTGATCTCACATAAAACATCCACTTCCATTAAAAATGAACAATGTATAAAAAAATATTGTACCCACCCAGAATTGAGCATGTGTTTGGATCAATAATTTATTATCTACCGCGAAAATAGGGATAAAATACCTATGTTGAATCCTGATTCATACTAGAGCCCTCCCCATATCCCATGTTTAAGATTGAAATCTACGGTTCCACCTCATCTTGGTAGGGTCCACATATTAAAACATCATTTTTAATGTACAGATATACATGTGCACACAATAGGGGGTCTAGTGTTGAAATATATAAATGATACATTGGATGTGCATTCTTTTATACATATTGAATGAAAAATAAGATGATGTATAGATTTTTATTTAATTAGACACTAATTAAAATCATTACATGCAATAAATAATTAAACAAACAGCTACACTTGGATATGCTTAGTCAATATATAAATGATCGGCCAGTATATTAAATTAATGTGAGATATGTATTAAATTAAAATAATTATAAAAGTAAAAAAGGAATATAAATATATTAAATTAGTTTTATAAATTCAAATAATTTATTTAATTTATCTTGGTTTTTTATTTAATTTTAATTTGAAAAATTAATTTTAATAGATTAATTAATTATAACTTTAAATTTAAATTAATTTATTGAATATTGAAATATTTACTTCAAATAATAAACAAATTTTATTTTATTTAATATAGAAATTAAATTAAATTAATTATTGATTACATGAAATTATATCTAGTCCAGAAAACCCTAGATAGACCATTTTCATTCTCATCCATAGCCCTATCAGTATGATTTGTCCTGGAAAACTCTATACTGGTGTGCTCTAGAAAAATAAGGCTCACCCCAACCCATTATAGGTAAAATTGGGTCTAGAAAAACCTATGGAAGTGGTGGAATGTGTTACCTATTGTGACAGAGATCTGGTGGAGAGAATGTTCTATATGGAGGACATGGTATTCAGTTCAGCCATGAGAGGAGGAAGTGTAATTTGGATTTGGCAGAGAAGAGTGCCTTAGAAGGATATGATCTAGGATGTCATGGTGGGTGGAACTCAAGATGGAGAATCAAGAGAGTGAGTTTTGGTACAAATTGAAGATGGGATTGAGTTATACCCATGGTCTAGCTACATATGTGTTACATTAGGTGTCTTGAATTATGGTGATGGGTGGCTTGCATGGGGGCGCGATGGCAGCAGGACATGGCCACTGGTGGCCATGGAGGTGAGGGGTCGGTGGTTGGGTTCCTAGCTTGTCCAGTAGGAAGGTGTACATGGACCGGATGGTTGGAGATGGTGGTCACACTAGTGTGGTGGGTGGTAGTACAATGAATGAAATGGCTCTGTGAGATGTGGTCATATTATATGGAGTCACATATAAGTTATATCTCTAGAGGGTGTTATGGGCTTGGTCTGGGATAACAAAAGAGGAGAAAACAGTTGGACCATGATTGAGAGATGAGGGATAGAGTACCATAGGGGAGGAGGTGGTTCCCTAGTTGTTTCACACAATATATGAGAGATTAATCGGTAGGTAATACCCATGTGGAATACCCCAACATTCAAATTTTTTTATTACTGTTCAAAAATCCTAATACAACGCTTCATAAAATTTATTCCCCTTATTAATGAAGGACCCCAGGACACCCTGAGAGGGTAGAGGATAATCAGGGTGAGACCATTTTCTTTTAATGTGATGGATCTTGTTCCCACGTTGGTAGAAACTTGTTGAATCTGTATGATGAATATGATTAGAAAGAAAACATTCACATTCAAAGAGATAACACATAAATTTTACTTGGTTTACCACTAAGGGCTACGTCCAAGGATCATACACTGACAAGTTGTCGGTCCTACAAAATTCCACTAATCTTCACTAGTTGTGGATTACAACGGTTCGGGAACAGTTACTCTATCCCAGGCTCAATTCCTTTACAAAAGGTTCCGGGATATCTCACTACGTCCCTCGGGTCACTCCCATTGACTCCTCCTGGATCACTGCTGTTGGTGAAGTCACGCTCAGTTTATAGACGTGAAGGTATCTTTAATAGATTTGCATTGAAGTCTTTTTCTCCTTTTCATCATGAGAATTGCTTGCATCAGAGTCCTGAGTTGATGCTCTTTAGTATTCAACTTTCTATTTTAGTGCAATAACTGAATGCACTATATCTTCTTCTTCTCTTCCATTGATTCTCAATACATACACCTGAGTGTATTGATATATTCTCCTATTTCTCTGCAGATCTGAGTTTAGTTGCATGAATTTTTCTTCTTCTCTTCACATAGTACAATGAGGATATTAAACACCAGTCATGTGTGTGTGCTACCACTTCTCTTCATAAAATCAGTTTGTTCATTTCTCTTCTGTCTTTGCAAACGAATACACCATCTGTTTCACCGAAGCTATAGAGAAATCTTTCAGCTTTTGTGCAGCTCAAAAAATACAGGCGTACTCCAACAGCACCCAGAACTCTTCTTCAAGCTTGGCGCGCAAGTCCCAATACGTCGCGCAAGTCTTCAGCGCACAGGTCTAAAATGGAGTGCATGTATCACCAAACCACCTGCGTGACAATTCCTTCCCCATCTTCTAACTTGTGTGACACGCTTCCTTCATCGCCCAAACCGCCTTGGGAGCGCAACCCACAACTGGCGCGCAACTTCAAACACTGGCGTGCAAGTCTACGTGTATAACCCCACACTACTTACGCGACTTCCACACCTACGCGATGGGAGCTCTGATTATTCTAAGTTTTGAACTCCGTGAGAAATTAAGAAGGTTGGTCTAGTATTTATAAGCAATTTGTCCACGCTGCGCGATGGCGCGCAAGTTAACCATCGGCGCGCAAGTCTCAGCGCGCGGGTCTCTTCCTCTACTAGTCACTTGTGCGACCACCATTCAAACTTGCACTAACCTCTTTCCTTTGAAAAATTCTGATCTTATGATCTTGAAATACCATAGGCGAATAAGTTATCAAGATTCCAAGGTATCGATGCACAAGTCTCTTCACGGCGCGCAAGTCACTTGCATGACCTCACCAAAACATGCGCAACCCTTATCCCATTGCCATATTTTGATGATCTGATCTTCAAAAACATATGGTGCGCATGTTTCCTATCCTCCAAGACCTCAGCGCACAAGTCCCTTTCACAAAAACACTTTTCTTTATTTGTCAATTTTCAAGCCCAAAAATTTGTCAAACACTGGGAAATGGCGCCACATTGTATCTGCTATTTTTTTCTGCCTCAAGATCATCCATTCCTTTGTCGATGTTACTTGAATAAAACATGGATCATTATCCACAGTCCTTGAACTCAACATGACTCTATGGAATCTCATTTGTCAACAAATTTGTATGTTGTTTGTTTTCTTTGTAAACAAGCACGATCACCTCAAAAGAACTTCTTCTTGGTGATCTGTATCCTTCAGAAACTCTTCTGATTTTATAAAATAACTCCACTATTGTGATATATATTCTTTGAAGGAAAAACATTAGCATCATCATCTTCTATGAAAATGCGATGTGCATGGCTATCTCAGAATTCCAATCCCCGCATTGTCATCTTATAATTCCAATCATTTTTACATTGTCTTCTTCATCAACCGTCATGATCTACTTCATGAAAACCATATGATTCAATTCGTCACGATGTCTCTTGCATGGTTCTCATGAAATCATGAGTAATTGCATGGCCTTCATCAAAAACCCATGGTTCTCATGCAATAATGAGGAATTTCATGGTCTTCATCAACACCTATTGTTCTCATGCAATAAGGAGGAATTGCATGGTTTTCATCCAAAACCCCCATTCATCTTTAATAATCCTCATATGGATTACACCTAACATTATTCTTTGTTGTAAACCATGTATCACCATTGACACATGTTCACTGAACTTATGATTATTACAACAATCATCTGAATTACCATTCCTCTACTTCATCGGAGTACTTCATGATCTCCTTCATTTTGATCGTCCATTCCTCCATTTCATTGGAGTACTTCTTGATCTCCTTCATTTTGATCTTCATTGACAACTATTGAAAAAAAAATACAACCTTATACACAATGTGGTTCCAATAATTCATTATTTTTTTAGATGAAATGCGGAATTGGGAACCACCATAAAAATTCTCTTACCATTATTAAATTAAATTTTCACTGCCATTAGAAAAAAACATTCCAAGTAGGATATTTTTTAATTAATATAAAAGTTAATACATTTCACTTTCTAGTGGAAGAACATGTCACTAACTAGAGTAAACTTGGTGTATTGAGAACAATTTGAATTTCTTTTTTGATTCATCAAACATCATATTAAAAATAATAAATTCGAATATTTTAATATCAAAAAAATAAGAATCTAAAAAATATGATTCCATACATAAATTGTTTTTGGATGGTTATAACATGGCCATTTGTGATTAGATAGATGTTCAATCAGATCTATTGAGACCAATTTATAAATCTATAGTTAAATAATTTAGAAAAAATAATTTCAACGCAGGGAAAAACCATGTGCTCACTCTAATAAAAATTTATGGTATAGATGTAAGAAGAATAAGTATATGGACAAGGTATTTAGAATTTTTTATCAACAGAGAAATTATACATCTTCATATCTAGTGATATGAGCCTCAGCACAGTTTGAGGAACATAAATGGTTCAATCAGAGCATAAAACAATTGAAGGAACATATACCTAATTCTCATATTTGAAATGTGAATGCCTATTGTAATTCATCAGTGATCATTTATAAAAAGATCCTATACTAAACCTATCATGATCTTCTATACATTCTTCTCAAAGTTGAATTTATAACATCCATCATATTTCTGGTGTAATTTTAGATCACTTAGTATTTCTTCAATGTTGCATTGATAAATATGTTCGTCTACCTTCGATTTCATAATGAGATCTTGTATAATATTCTTGGATTGATAGATTATATCACTTAGCTTTGAGAGGGGGGGGTATTCTATCAATTATGAATATGGAAATAGTTTTTTGGAATGATATTATCTCCACTAATATAGAGGATGCTAAAAATTCACGATTAGTGTTCTCTGGCCCCCGTTCATTAAAAGTCCACAAAATATGTGATATAAATAATTAATTATGACGAAATGAATATGACATAAATATTATTTATATTTTATCACATTCCCATACTATATATTATATATATTTTGTTATAACCCCAATTTATTAACTATAATCTTAATCCCGATAATATTAAACAAAAATGGAATAAAAAAAATATTTAATCATATAATATTATTCGTCGTATTTACTCAAACACTTGTAAATATTGTTAATCAATAAATTCAACCCAATTATTTATTTCATTAATAATAATGTATTTTTTTTTATCAATGATCAATAATTCATGGAAAACACTTAATCCACATGGTGGTCCCTCTATGTCTTATCTACATATTTCCCTGAATAGTGCATATTCTTGAATGTTCAATTATGTGTGAACTCCAAGAAACATATATCTATAGTAGTGAATATAATTTATAGGCCAAGGATTGATTCATGTTACCTATAAGTACCCCTAAAGAGATAGAAAATAGGCATTGCAAAGAAATCAGCTTATGAACACAAATTATGTACAATAATATAAATTTCATTGAAAATATCATAGAGAAGGATGAATACATGTTTTATATTCATTTATGACATTATTATTTGTTTATTTATATGTATTGAAATACCTTAGACTACCATTTACTATTAATTATGAACATATTACCATTCCAACAGACGTGGCCAAATATATCACTTTATCAACTTAGAAGTGAAATTTTTTATCTTCATCATTCAACCATTATTATACCACCAAGGATGTACTTAACAAAAAATACCTCATCATAAATAAATTTCCATGGTTTCAACCTTAAATCAAAGTATTAAATCAAATGGAATACATTTAAAATGATCTTATGTAAGGAGAAAAATACACATGTTTGTATATTGGTTCAACAAATGACTCTTGAATCATGTTGTTCTTTTATTGGAGAGTATATCACTATGATATAATCAAGTATATATCACCATGTATGAGCTTCACGAAAATAATTCTAAATAGTTATGAGGCCATAACACATTATATATTCAACTAATATATTTATTTTAGAATTTATGAATGAACACCATAGGATATAATATTAATATTTCTATATTAATATCTCTAGGTTGTCATTATAGCATTTGAACTACTATAAACCATTGATATAACATGTAATCAGAGGAATTTCCAATAAATATAGTGGTGTAATATGTATCAAAAATATTTTTTTAAATTTTTCACATGTATATATGACACTGTATACATGAATTATTAATCAAATTACATTACATGTTGGGTCTACATCACCATCATTCAATAAGAGATACACGACTTATTATATTATCATATTTTAAAAAACATTATATCAAAATTCATTATGAAATTAATAAAAATTACATAATTTTTTTAGACATATAATTTTAAATTATTAATTTAAAATAGTGTTAAAAATTTCTCTTTATAAATTCTTTGAATGAAAAAACATGTATTATTAGAACATATACTTTTCACTATTCGTGGAAAATTTTAACATTAATGAAAATGACCAAAAATTTACTCCATGTTAATACATACGTTATGATTTCATAGATGAAGAAAAAAAAATTCAAAAATATATTATATATTTATAACAATTATTTTTAATGATTATTTTCTCAAAATGTGATAATGAAAATTGAGAGAAAAATATAGTTTTTAGTATAAACTAGGATTTATACTTATATCACTCCCAGAAAAAAAATAAGATAAATTTTAAAGTGTTAATTGAATATAGAAGGTTTAAATTTCATTAATATCATAAATTAAAATTATTGTTTTATAATTTAATGCGGAAAATTTATTTTCACACATAAAATAATTTGAAAATTATTTAATTTATTTTGCAACAGTTATTATTTTTCATTTATAGTTAATTTCCTACCAATAAAATAATTTTATATCCTGATTAAAACATATATTTACATAATTAAGTTATTTATCTTAATACATGTCATTCAAAAATCTATGTGGCATAAATCATATTAAATAATAACATTTTTACAATATGTCCCATTTTTTTAAAACTTGGTGTTACATGAAATGAAATATATCTAAGAAATTATCTATATTCAAATAAAAATTTAATAAAATATCATGTTCTTAAAATATACACTATTTAAATAAATTTAATCCATACAAATTAAAACTATGATCAGTAATCAATGATTATGGTTTTAATGTCGCATTGTTGAAAACCATCTTTATAAAAACTCTTAAGAAAAATATGCCATGAAAATAGTGAAAGGGATGTGTAAAGGTGTTCTAGATTAACATATATATAGGTTTCAAAGTTGGAGACCATTGGTGGGAAGTGAATACATGAACATGATAGAGAAAAAAATCACCTTAATAATAATGGAGGGTGATAAGAATATGGTCATCTTAAAGTTAACAACCACGAATCCATAAAATTGTATTATGTGAAATTTCCATTAATTCATCAGATGAAAAGGTAAATATCTAAAAATTAATTTCATGATCCTTTTATAATGATTAGGAATTTCCCAAGAAGATATACATAGCTTATTTGATTCAATTTCATAAGAAATATCACATTCTTTTAAAATTACTTGATCAATTTCCACTTCATCTCATACTCTAAGAGATGAATTTCTTATTCATGACGCACTAAAAGATAATAAGGTCCACAAACTAATGATATGGAATTCAATTTATATGATGTTATAATAAGAAAAAAAATTATCATTTGTTTTAAAATATACATACATATTCATATGGAGATTGTAATACAATAAATAAAAACATTATCATTGTTCCACCTAAACCACTACATAAATGGTTAAACTTATCACCCATAAGATATTAAAAATTTATAAACAATGTCACTAACATTAACAATAATAACATAAAATAAATCCCCCAAATATCATTATGTAACTCTTACTAATCCGGAGAAAAATATGTCAATACCATGGTCATATACTTTGATGAATCATAATAATAACCTGAAATACTATAAAAGTTTGATAGAAACATGAATTTGTCCTCATTACTTAAATTAAACCCTATATAACTGAACTTATTTATTAAATAAATAATGATTAAGACTCCATAAATGATAAAATTTAGGTATTTTTAAAAAAGTCATTAATCTTTTTTGAGGTCATCAATAAAATCCAATTTACCAAATCTATATAAATCATTTGTTTAACTAAAAAAATAATCATTTTTTCAATGTCAGGGTAATATTAAGGGCCATATATCCTTAATCATGTGTTTTCCATAAAATACCACTTTTGAATTAAATATATTATCAATTTTATCAATAATTACAAAACATTATTGAAAATCCGTAATGAATTTTTTATAATAAATAATCAATATATAAATTTCAGGATTCAAAAAAATCATAAATTCCAATAGATTAACATATCAATAATTACACATCAATCATAAACCACTTACATGGATTAAATTTATAATTCAGTAATATTCTCTTCCATTCTGATGTTATTTTTAGTCTCATACTCATCAATTAAAACAAAAATACTCTTACATCCTTTCTAGTCACCCATTTAAGATTCCTCGCTAATAAATTTATTTTCATAATTCTTATAATTTATATATTTATAACATTAATATGAAGAAAATAACACAGGGAGAAAAATATTTCGATCTGTTGTATTAAGTAATCAATTGAATTTTCCACTATAACTACTTGTTCTATACCATTCGTCACAAAATCGTAAACTTGTAATAATTCTTTTGAGGCATTCCCTTTTTGTATTCTCAAACATTTTTGACATATATAAAAAAAACTATTCTTCCCTTATTGGTTTCCTTGACCCAATTTCTTATAAAATCTCTTCATTCTCTTCTTTGATGAGTCTAAGAGTTTGTTTAGGTGAAATTTGTTAATCATACATCGTTATAGTTGATTCTGTATAATCAAAGTTTACTTCACTTATAGTAATCTATACATTTGATTTATCATTAACCAATTTTCTATCACATTTCATGTTAACCTAGTTCCCCATGGTTCCATCCATTTACTAAAACCAATAGTAATATAGTGAATAGTTGTACTCTTAGAGGAAAACCACATAATATTGAAATAAATATAGAGGATTTCTATATAATGAAGCATTCAATTCATTTTATGATACATAAGGTTTAACATATGTAATATGTGATTATCATGTATTCAAATACTTCTATGATGGTTCATAATGAAAATGTGTATAAATCAAATAATATCCCTCAAGAGTGTTAATCTATGAGTGCAGTAATACCCATTTTCATGTCCCAGGTAATTCTTGAAACAATCCCAATGAAATTTTTTCATATTTAGTTCCCTTAGGTATATGTTTAATAGAACGACATCCACATTTTATACCCTAATAGATATTTATTTATTGTTACACTACATAATCACATCCTTAACAAAAATTTTAGTTGTTATCCTGTATATAATCTCATCCTAGTGGTTATCATATATTTTTTATCAGCGAAGCTCCAAAAGTTTCATTAATCATTATTTTGGTACCAATTGTAAATACATGAACATATTCTACATAAATATTATATAATAATAGATTACCCTTTATTTCATAACATAAAAATCCAAAAAAATATACGTTATACCTATTACCTTCTCAAACATGGACACATTCAAAATTGTTCCAAAAGTCAACTACATTAAATCCTATTAAGATCATCATAACTAGTACCCTTTTTAGATATATCAAATATAATATAATTATTCATATAATTTTCAAAGGAAATATAATAAATGTTGTCCTAAAATTCAAAATAAGATTAAAAATTTTAGATATAAGTATAACAGTTTCATATACGTATATGAAAATGAGAATAACACTTTAAAGACATAGAATTCATATCATAGATCATAAATTTGATTCAAGGGATAAATCATGATAGTGTAAAAATAATAATTATAATGGAATCAAAGAACGATGGAAATGTGATATTAATAATGGAATAAGGCATATATTTCTATAATACAAATAGCATTGATAATCAAATGTAAATATTATCCACAAATAAATTCATAACATCTTTGTCTTCGGATACCACCCTTGTACATAAATCAGGATTGGGATTCCCTTGCATATACCATCTTTTGGACTTTCTATAGCCATCAATATAACCTCTCTTGGTCTTGAGATAACCTCTCATATAGTATTTCATATATTATATCAATATTAAATATCCAATGCATTGGATGGATATATAGGTCATATCCACCATATAATGAATTTCATACAAACATTTTCTATAGGATCATAATACATTGATCTATTCAGGTTGAATTAAAATAAATGGGATCCGTAATAAGATAACCATTTCATAAATAATAGAAATTCAATATATTTTAATTTTGATTTTTCATTTCATAATAGATTCACCCAAGTAAATGAAGTGCGATTCATAATAATTTTATTATAGTATACCATGTGGATGGGAAAATGGATTCATGAATGTCTTTTCATCTTAAGTATAGACAATACTAAGAAATAAATTGAATTTTACCATTTTTAAATATCCTCAATTAATTATATGTTACATCAAAGGATTTCATCTTTGATGAAAATTTATTTGAAATACCTGTTACTGCATTTTATTGTGTAAAATATACATTCTTCATTAGAAAACACCTATTAAAACACAAAAAAAATTCAAAAAATCATTAAAAATAACCTCAAAATTTTATTGTGGATTCATTAAATAAAATTTCAAATATTTCATATAGAATATAATAATTCCACATTTAAATATTATTTTTACAAATATAGATATTTTAATAATTTTTTTTAAATATCCACATTATCTTATACCTAAATCTTTAAAATTTATTTGGAACATTTCTTGATGAAAATAACATTTACATATCAAAAAAAATTCATACATAAGTCAGTTTGATTTTTTTGTTGAAAAATACCATAGAATATTATAGATTAATAATTAAATAATTGTTTTGTCATGATGGAAAGAAAATGCATTCAAGTCATATGTCTTAAAAAAATATTCCTTTCAAAATTATTGTTAAACACAAGCATACCTTGTTTTTAAAAACTACGTAAATATTCCATTTAATTTTTTTAATGTAAAACATGGAGTAAAAAATTATTTATTAAATATTTTAATGAATGTTTAATCATATTTAAGTCATTTTTAGAATATATGGATATAAAAAAAGTTTTATTGATATAAGATATTTATAATGAAATATCTAAAAGAAATTTTTTTTTGTAATCATTATTACCTAAAGAAAGGAAGATGAAATGAAAACATTTCCCCTCAATAAATAACCATATGAAAAAATTCATTATTATCTTAAGATATATATCATAATATTACATCATCAACAATATAATCATAAAAATTTTAATAAATTATGAGATTGTAACCTCAAACCCATACTTCATTTATAAAATTTGAATCACAATCCCTAAGAAATAAAAAAATTAAATTAAACATTAAAATCATGAGAATAAATAATTTCATGATATTAAATGTCAAATGGGATATATATATATATCATAAAATTAATATTTTCATAGTATAAAATATACCCAAAAAAATAAATTGAGACAACTAGCTCTTACTCATTTTTTAAATTTTCCCCTGTAAACCCCATAAGAGAGAGATATCCTGAAATTGATATTTAAACTCTAATAATATTCATTATATGAATCATAAATTACATTATGGGTAGTATATACATGACATAAACTAAATAAATGGTCAATATGTAATGTGTATCATAGAAAATAAAAGTGAAATGGAAATCCATTACTTTAAGTTGCAACAAACTTCATGAACATCCAAACATCCTATATAATAATTATAATTTTATTATACACATATTAAATAACCATAAACTTAACTTTAATAATATATATGATTTATTTATGACATTTTATTTCCCTTTAAATTAAAATTCCTTTTTAAGACCATTTTTCCGGTAAAAACCACATTGTTTTGGGGGTTGTTTGGATTTTTTTAATATTAAATATCCTTACATTATTCATTAGTAAAACATATACCGAATATAAAAAATGATATAAATATCATATATAATACTTGTATATTTATTTATAGGTATCCATAAAAGTTATACATAGAAAATGAAATATATTGGTCATTGATATAAAAGGTCATACCTACACATGAATGTTGCTTCAATTCTCTCAATGGATGAAATTTAAGAAAGGTAAATAATATATTAAATTTAAAGAATAATTTTATTTTAATTTATATCATTTTTATTAATTAAATATATCAATATTACCATCCATGTAAATATATATCAAAAACATTTCACATCTCTACATAGAGCCGATATTACAAATGTACCAACGAGTGACGTTATTATTTTCTAACGGATTGAAAGCTAAGAAGTTAAACCTACTATTATATTTAAGTATGTATTTTTATGTCATAATTATGACAAATTTTCATTAATTTTATCCTTACTAAATATCATGTGAAGCATTATAAAAAAATTACATTACTTCGTAAGGTGGTGTTCTAACGTACACACAATCGATGGTATCACATCCCACGTGGAATGGGAAATAAATATTTATATGTGATATAATAGTTGAATAAGTATAAAATTTGTATAAATTTTATATAAATATTTTAAATAATTAATGGCATCCATCCTTGATAGTCAGTGTTGGAATAAAATTAAATCATCTCATGATGCGGTAGTCTACTGTACACATGCTCAACAGTTTTGTTTCCCATTTGAAAGAGATATAAATATAAATGGTTTAATTAATTTATGAAATAACATATTATTATATATTATATAATGGTTTTTATATTTTAGAATATTTGGAAATAATATTATTTAGTTAAAATAATATGTTAAACAAAAATAAATAGTCAAAATATTTACTTATTCTTCAAAAGAACTATTTATATTTGACCGAGATACTTGCTAAATTTTCTTTATGGTCTCAAAAATTACATTAAAATGTGAATAATTATTTAAAAAATGGATTTGGGTAGGTATTGGATGAACTCAATAGTTTTGTTTTTTTGAATCAAAGAGGTGGTAGGGTGTGCTTTTATAAATGGGGGGAGGACACACATGGAATATTTTTAATGAATAATGATGACCTACATTTTTCATTCACCACAAGGATAAAAAATGGGCCATATATAACCTTATATATTATAATGTCTAAATATGGAATGCAATGTTGTTTTTTTGTTAAGGTTCTAGGTAATTTTACCACTTTAATTTTTAGTTTATCCTATAGTAAATTAATTTTAACCATAACTATTGTAATTAAATTTTTAATGTCCTCACTATTAACTATGGTAAAAAAATTTACATCAAATTATTAAGTAATTTTAATTATTTGTATTATAATTATAACATGTATTTTTTAAATTTACATTTATTAAAATGGAAAATTTTATTTTAATATTAATCCCTTAGACAAGATTAAAATGTGATTTTCCATAGAGAAATGTTTCAAATGTTAAAAAACTATTTATATAAATATTAAATATAAAATTTATTATAATTAACTAAAATGTATTAATATGTAAATATTTTATGAAATTTTACCTTAAAAAATTTTAATATGAAAGGAATATTTCAAATTATTTGAATGAAAATGAATTTTTTTTATAAACCCAATATTTTTCTCTATTCATTAAAAATTTAAATATTTAAGAAATATCTCATAAACTCACTCCAAGATAATATTGAAATAATTATTTAAAAACTTAATTAAATGGTTAAAAATACTTTTTTTAATTTTAAATAATGAATTTTAGAAAATAATTGTAAAAAATACAACAATATCATTTCTAGAATAATATAGTTTTAAGCATTGAATTTTATTTATTCTTATCTCATTAATATAAAACACATAATATAAATATTAAACACTTTAGTGAATATATAGAGTATAAATGTAATAAAATTAATTCAACAAAAGTGATTCTTTTTTTTAATATGTTAAAAATTATTTTTTCGCATAAAAATAATATTTAAAAAAAAACAATACCATTATTTTGAAATGATTTCTATTTTATGTTTCAAATTAATTGATCATAAATGAATTGGTTTTTATTCATGTGTAAACTATGTACATTCATAATATAGTTATTTCTATTCATTCCATCCACAAGAAAAACTAGGTGATATATATCTTATAAAATAATAATATTTAACAATATTTCTTAATTTTTTAAAACATGGAATTACGTGTAATTCAAGATCTCAATGAAAATAAATTTTATTGGAACAAAATTTCATAAAATATAATTGACTTGTAATTATTATTTTTATTATACATATATTCATATTATAATGAATTAATTAATTCAATATGTTCTGGATAAACGTTTGGAGAACATTTGGATTACATGTCAAAAATGAATATGGTAGCACGACTACAGTAAAATTGATCATGATTATCACATTTAAAAAATATTGATGATAATATACTTATATTTTTAATATTTTAATTTTAATTTTACATCATAACTTGTAATGTGGTCATGAAAATTAAATTATGTCACATCATAGAGGAGGACGTTTGTACATACATATTAGTAACGTTTCTATATATCAATGAAAATAGTGGTACAGAGTTAAGAATAATTTTATATTTAAATAATTATTATTATATAATAAATATAAAATAATTCTGAAAATAAAATTTATACAATCCATGCAATGAAGTGTAGAAATATAAAATACAAAAGTACGCAAGGCTGTCAACCTTCCATACAGTTGAGCAACATTTTTTAAATTTGACGTTAAATAAAGGGTTTTAATATTTATTTAAGATTATAAAATAAAATAAATATCATGTAGATCATATTTTTCATTTATAAAAAAATTTTATTTTCAAATATATAATTTGGTGATGAATAATGAAACACTTCATCTTTTGAGGAAGTAGTTTGTATAAAAACACAACCATTTGTTTTTGTTATAAGATTACATAGATGAAAAAGAGTTTTACTATAATCATAATAAAATTATATTATTTTCATGTATATTTTTTTTATCATTAGGGTTCAATAATAATTGAATGAGTATGAAGAAGAAATATAATGAAAATGATTGGTTTTGAACTATACCTATTCTTCAGACAACATCCTCCTAATTTTGACTTCATCATTAATAGTATGGACTTATGATCAAAAAATGATATTTTGAACATGGGAATGGATTCTAACATTTTATTTTTTAATATATGTTTTTATATTAGAGGATTATTAATATTCAACAATAGATTAGGGGGTGTGCCCTTTTTTAATCGAGGAACATAAAACAGTTAATATTTTTTATTGATCGGAATATTAATAAGACATTTTCATAGACATCTATTCCATAAAAAATAATTTTCTCTTATTGATTAAAATAATTGAAATAAATTCATCCATGAATAATAATTATGAAACATCGAGCCTATAATACTCAGGTATAACCTAAGTCAACAATATTTACCCTTTTCCCATGGTGAAAAGTTTGGTTCCACAATTACTATTCATTATGACCAAAAATGATATTTTTCCCATTAAAAAATTTATAAATTATAATTAAAAACATTCAATATTATTTATGAAATAAAATTTCAATAACTGGAAGAAATTAATTTTAAAAAAATATGAAAAATATAACGGAAACTGGTTTTTAGAAAACAATATTTTATTACTATAAAATGAATTTTTCAGTCATTCCAAGATTGGTTAAAACCATCATTCGAATTTCTAATTATTTCTAAGAATATATAATCTAGATCTATAATTAAATAATTTAATAAATATTAATAAAAAAATATTGTGATAAAAATATTGTGTGCATACAAATAGTTCTTTTAGAAATAATACAAAATATTATCTTATAAAAAACAAAGAATATTGTTTATTACTATATAAATAGTTAGATTATTTATAGGAAGGATAATTTATTTTACATTATAAAAAATTAAAAATATAATGAGTCTTTTCATTTCTTTAATTTATTGAAATGAAACATAAATTTTACAAAAATCAGTAGTTTTCACTATTTTCTGGAAAATATATCATTTTAGAAAAATTTGAAAAATATACCATATAAAAATATTGACATGATAATATCAAAAGAAATATTAATTAGCTAAAATATTTTTTGTAAAATTGATTAAATGTAATTTAATTTTTTGTCTATGAAATACATTGAAATTAAATATTGAATAAAATATATTTTTCAAGGAAAAAATGACTTAACAGAAAATTTTGTACTTATATTATATTAATCAATAATTAAATGAAATTATCTAAAACAATAATACATATTTCAAAAAATTTGTTATCAAATATCATACCTTCAAATTAATTTCCTAGTTTAGAGTTGTCACATAAAAATATTATTATAGTGTACAAAAAATTGGTAACAGTTAAATTATTCATATACCACATATTAATGAATATATTAAAAATAAAATAAATTTTAAAATATTCAGGTGTAAGAATACATCATATTACATTCTTAGATTACCAACTATAGATCATAAACCTCTATCTACTATATGGTTGTACCAGTAAATGATTAATGATCATCCTTCCATCCAGCTGCATTAATGTTTCCTCATATTCCTCATTCTAATGTAACATGACCCCATTCCATGTTTACCTAGTGAGTGAAATACATATTCATGAGAAATTATATATACATAATTGATAATATCTAGAAATTATGAAAAAAAATCATGGATCGAAGTCACAATTGTTGTTCTTCACCAATTTTCTATGACTTATATCTAAGACATAAATACTAAAATAACCTCAGAGTTGATCATGTGTACTATAATTGATACCTTCTTAAAAAAAATTACAGTTTCTGAATTTAGCATATAGTTTATCATTCATTAAGTTTTTCAACAATATTTTAAAGAGTTCATCATTCTCTTCAATAATCATAACGTATATGAGATCATTATTTATAAATATTACAATAAATTGAATATGAAAATATCTGAAGACTATTCATTAGATCCTTGATGATATTTAGATAATTTGTAATTAAAAATTACATCACTCTAAATTCATAATTTCCACTCATTATATTGATGAATCATTTGGTAATGTCCTCCATAATTACCATCAAAAAGAGATATCCAATATAAGAACTGATACTTAAAACATTACATAATCTTTAATTAAACATATAATTCACATTGAGGATCATTTCTAGTTTATAGTTTTAGAGAATTAGTCCATAACTATTATATCACATCTCAAAATAACAAAGTAGACACTTCTACTCAGTTTCTATTTTTTTATAAAATAAAAACTGTTGAAAAAAAAGATTCATAACTAGTTCCATGTTTTAGACATCATGACTTTTCTTTTATCCCATCCTTGACCCTATTCATCTTTAAATCTTTTGAAAAAACATTTCAAAACATCGGATGAGTATAAAAAGTTCAGTTAGTGTTATAAAATAAAGAAATAAAACATTATTCCCTGAAACCATAATCTTCTTAACATACATCATGAAATAATAAGATTTATGAATAACACAAAGAAAACATAAATCTTAATGGAAACTTTTCGCATCTATAACATAGTTAAGTTGTTGTTATCATAGCTACATAGAGAGTTATATTGGAATACCCATCACAGTATATTCCCAAATTCTCTTAGGAGAAAAATTAACAGTTACCTCTATCACATTACCCAATACATTGGCGAGCTATCTCAGGCTCACCTACCCTAGGTTTATCACAGAACCACCCATATATGTAAATAATTCCCAAAAAACATAACATATTCATAACACATAAAACAAACATAATGGAAAGAAAAAATTTCCACATTTCAATCCCAATATATCATTTAATGATATTGAAATAATCAATGATTTCTAAAAACCATTTTCAATATCAAAATATGTAAAAAGGGTATTTGGTATTTATTTTCCTTTAAAAAAACTACGGCTTGTTAAAGAATCCAAATGATAAATAATACTCGCGGCGGTGGAAAGGTCATTATCATTGAGTACATTAAAAAGAAACATTCCTTTTTACCATTTAGTAAAACGATTCATAGAAAAAATATTCCCTTTGAATCAAATGATAATTCAAATGTTTTATACATCGTATAAAAGAAAGCCATGTATAAATCAAAATATGCCTCAATAAAAGGTGATTGAGACGAAGTCTAATTCCTCTTGTCTGACTTGACTCATTCGTTCTTTAAATCTACTGAATAATAATTTAAATATAATTTACACATGGTTTATACCCTTTTTCATTTTTATTATTCATTTTACATCACTTATTACCACATTATATTCAGTACATAATCATATAAATTAATAACTGTCATTTGGTCGATATTTATTACTAATAATTACAAATTGTCCATGTGGTAAAAATTCTATTATATAAAGAATGATATTCATGATTTAAATATCATATAAATCACATATATATAGAATATTTGAATTTATAATAGTTTGTATCATTTGCAAATATGAAAATGAAATGCACCGTTCATGGAGATGGTAAGTCGTACGTACACATGAACGCTACTTTCATTTATTTTTTTCATTTTTAAAGGAATGATAACCAAATGATAGATAGTTATATTATAATTATAGTATAATATCATATTTTATATATGTTACATATGTTCATTAACACCATATTTTATACATTCCATGTATGGTATGAATAGGTAATATAACATTGAGGGGGCGGTAGTCCGCACTTTATCAAATGAAATTATCGTATATATACGACATGAAAAGCATAAAGGTATGCTATAAAAGTGAATTACAGAAGAATATATATAAAATAAATATTATAAATATCATATAAAATTATAGTTCCCTCATAAAGGACACCATGAGAGGCGGTAGGAGATAATTGAACAATCATCATTCCGTGAGGTAGTTGTTCATCGTCCACAGATTTAGTATATTCTTATCCATTAGATTGAGTTGTTTTATGTGTAGTTTGAATCTGTATCATAAAAACTACCTGGTATATTTAGTATACTATTTTTCTTATAAAATAAAAGAATAAAAAGAGTTTAGGTGGTTGGATATGTAATATGAAAGAAAAGAACTTGAGAGAAAACTTTACCTTTAAATCGGGAAACTCCACTTAGTTTGATCCAAAAGGATTTCTTGAAGTGGCTTCTACCTAAGTTAGGGATTCTGGGTTGAAGAGGGGGATTTTTGGAGCATATTTTGGTAGATTTTGTACAAGCCAAGGGGCTTGATAGGTGTGAGTAATGGGTTAGAGGTGATGGCATTTTATAAGGGGGAGGGGGGGCTCTCTAGGAATGTTTGAAAATATTATTTTATTATAAAATAAATTTCGGTTTTAAAAGGTCCAAAACATATTAAATTTAAATATTTGATGACTATTATTCTAAATCCTTTCAACAAATAGGTTTTTGACATGTTTTTATTTCAAATATAACCATATAATTTATCTTTAACCCTTATTTAACTAATTTGAGTCTTACCATGTTTTCTTGTGTATTCACTCTATAAGGATAATATAGTTACTATAAAATCCAATAGAACCACTAGTGCTTCATTAATTCAATTATAAACCTTATATAAGTCATTTGTATGAATCTTATATTTTTAGAATTATTATATCATTTAATATAATAATATTTAAAAAAACACACATTTATGTCAATTTAAATATTATTCATATCAGGACCTTTTAAAAACTCCAAAATAGATTTTTATTCTAACAAACATTCATTTATTATAATATAACAAGTCATAATCTTCTATAAAATTCATGGATTGAAATTAAATAATCAAAATAAATTTATTTTAATATTTATAATCTTATTTATTTAAAACATTCAATAATGAGGTTATCATTACATCATTATTGTGTCATAATTAAATTTATTTATATTAGGTCTAAAAATTATAAATAAAATACCATGATTTTGGAAATGGTTTAATCTTATTAATGAACATTAATTTTTCAATATTTCAATTATATATCCCCACATTAAAACTATTTTAGAAATACAATACATATTTATGATATTTTTATTTTTACTATAAATAAAATGTTATTAATGTAATTATCTCACCCTAGTGGATTTAAAATTACAAAAGTGTGACCCAGAGATTTTATTGGTCTGGTGTGAATCATACAATAAGATTAGGACAACTGTTAAGGTAATTTTATATTATTATAATATTATTTTTACCTTTAATTACCCTATTTACCTTTAATTGTGGTATATAAAAAGCAAAAGAGGTTGTTCACCAAAAATTATTTTCATCCCATTAAGCCACATTTTACATACTGATAAAAACCATGTTTGTTGAATTTTTTAAATTCAATTCACAGAGGCAGTAAAATTTCATTTAAATGAAATATTCAATTTTTTAACTTCAAAGCATTATTTTTCATTATTCATCGAAAATTGAAGTTTTTCAGAAAAATACCAATAATTCACCCAATGATAAATTTGATATTCTGAATTCAAAAATGATGTATATTTTACCAAATTCAAAACATATAAGTTTCATTAATTAATTTAAAATTAATTCTTATTGTCAAAACCAGAAAGCATGTTTTTAAGAAATAATAACTACCAAAATATTGACATGTGTTTATGTCCAATTTAAGAGTAAAAATTCATAAAATGACCAACATTGGATTAAATGGTAAAAAAATATTATGATTAAATTTAAAAACAATTAGAATAACTTTCTATCTATTTAAATAAATTAGATTAAAGGGTATTTTTAAATTAAAATGATTAATATTTCACTATTCATTAAAAATTAATTTTATCAGAAAAATAACATACTTTTATCCAAAGTAAATTATGATGGCCCAATTATAAAGAAGAATATTAATTTTTCCAATAGAACATATAAATTGACAAAAACTAGATTTTAAAAGGGTTCTCTATCAAAGGGAGTTAAATCGACCTTTTAAAGAATATTAGAGTATTTATGCTTAAAATTATAATCATCCACATTTTATGCCTCTAACTTTTATTGGATAAATGTAAAAACATTTAAGAAACATGTTTAATCATAATATTGTTAGTTCTATTCATTCTTGTCAATAAAATGGCAAATAGTTTACTACCAATTAAAATAATAATTTTATAGTATTATTTTTTGTATAACTCAACATTGTGTGCAATGTAAGATTTCCAAGAAACATGTTGCTGTGTATCAGGTACACCATCAAAAATAAAATCCTATTTAAAGTTAAATTAATATTTAAATCACCAATTTTAATAAATATGAAAATTTCATATTCTTTATTTACCTAGGATGTTACAACCTTCCCCCTTTTGGAAATTGTGTCCCAGCAATTCTATTAACTTATCAAATAAGTGGGGTATTTATCCCTCAAAGCATTATAAAATTCCCATGTTGCCTCATAAACCATATGGTTTTTTCACAAAACTGTTACCTGGTGAATTACCCTATTTTGTAACACTTTCCCTCTACAGTCATGAATCTGGACTAGTTGTTCCTTATAAGAGATATTTTCTTCCAACTGAATCACCTCTGAACTCAAAACATCAAATGGATCTAGAATATACTTTCTCTACAATGAAACATGAAAAACATTGTGTACCTTGGTAAAATATAGAGGTAAAACCACTCTCTACACAACTGATCCAACATTCTCCAGGATTTCATATGGTCCAATAAACCTTGGACTCAATATTCCCTTCTTACTAAAACACGTCAGACTTTTCCATGGAGAAACATTGAGGAAGACATGATCACCTACCTTGATATAATGATCCTTCCTCTAGTTATCGGCTTAACTTTTCTTCCTACTCTGAGATATTCTTAGGTGCTTCTGAATCGATTGAACTTTTTCTTCCATCCCTTCTACTAATTCGGGTCCCATCAGTTTTCTTTCGCCTACATTATCCCAAAAAGAAAGAGTTAGACACTGCTTCCCATATAATGCCTCAAATGGATCATTCTATATACTGGAATGAAAATTGTTATTATAAGAAAACTCAACCAAATAATGATGTTGGTTCCAACTTCCTTGGTTATCCAATGGACAAGCACATAACATATCCTCCAATGTCTAAATTGTTCGTTCTGACTGCTCATCTGATTGAGGATGAAAAGCTGTACTAAAATTTAATTCAGTACCCAATGACTTCTGAAGGCCTTTCAAAAAGTTAGAAGTAAACATGGGATCATGAACGGATACAATGGAGAGGGTAACACCATTCTACCTGAATTTCTCTTTTACAAACAACCAAAAGTAACCTAGATTACATTATTAAATCTAGATAACTTTGGTAATCCCACAACGAAGTCCATGGTTATATTTTACTATTTTCACATTGAAACTGATAAAGGATGATGACCCCCTTTTGGTAACTACCAATCTACTTTAACTTATTGACAACTCAAACACTTCACAGTAAAATCAACAATATCTCGTATCATTCCATCCCACCAGTAATACTCACGAAGATCTATGTACATCTTATTAATTCCAAGATAAATTGAAAATGGAGAACTATGAGCTTCATATAATAAATCTTTCTTCAACTGTGAATCACAAGTAACTCATAATATCTTCCCAAACCTCATAATGAAATCATTATCAATGTTAAAATCAGGAAACTTACCCTTCTGAACCAACTCTACATTTTTCTGCAACTCATTGTCTTCCTTATGCGCTTACTTAATTCTGTCTGATATAGATGATTTCCTTGAAACCTGAAACAAAGCAGAGGAATTTCATACACCAACAACTTAAATTCCAAATTTCATCAAATTCTAAATCAACGGATCATGTTCCAAACATAACATGGTTAATGTATCATTACTCTTTCAACTAAAAGCATCAGCCACTTTATTTTATTTTCTCGAATGGTAATGGATCATGCAGTCATAATCATTGATTAATTACAACCATCTTCTATTTCTTATGCTTAATACCATCTGAATGAATATATACTTTAAACTTTTCTGATCAGTATATATTTCACACTTTACTCTATAAAAATAATGCCTCAAAATTCATAAACCAAGAACAATAGTAGCTAATTCAAATAATTTGTATATTAATTTAACTCAGGAGGTTTCAACTGACTGGAAGCATAAGCAATTACCTAATCATTCTACATAAGGACACAGCCAAGTCCAATCAACAAAGCAACCCCATTGATAACAAACTCACAATTACTGAAAGGCATTGCAAAATCTAAAACATTCACCAATCTTATTTTCAATTCTGAATAACAATCATCATATTATTTTGTCTAGATGAACACAACACCTTTTCAAGTTAATTTATTCAGTGGGCTAGATAACTATGAAAAACTTTCAACAAAAATCTGATAATAACCTCACAAACCAAGAAAACTATGGATCTCGGTTATATTTGTGGTTCTTGGCCATTATTCAACAACTTTAGTTTTAGCATGATCAATAGTTATACCAGTTTTTGAAACAATATGACTAAGGAATAAAATATGTTGTAACTAAAACTCACACTTTGTAAATTTCCCATACAATTTCATTCTTTTAAGGTTTTCAAGAGAACCCTAAAATGACTTCCATGTTCCTCTTTACTTTTGGAAATATACCAAAATATCATCTATAAACACAACCACTATTTATCACCTAAGTCAATTGAGCCATCACTACAAGAAACTGTTCAATTCTGATTCTGACCATCTCAAGATGCCGATTTTAAAGTTCATTTCCCTTTATATGCTTTCCCATCACAACTTCCATGTTTCCTCTTTGAAAAACCATTCTCAACATTGAAATATCTTATACTAAGAAACATGGTAATCTATAAATTCTATATCATTTCAATTTTTCTATAAATTAATTTGTGGATATTAATTTAACAATATCCTAACTCCTAATGTTTTCTAAACTGACCTCTGATACTAAATATAAAAACCCAGCCTTAAAACATTACATAATCATTAATTAAATTAATAATTCACATTGAGGATCTTTTTATATTTAGTATTTTAAATAATTAGGAAATAGCAATTAAATTACAAAGTAGACACTTCTACTCAGTTTACATTTTTTTGATAAAATAAAAAATATCGAAAAAAAGAGTCATGTATAGTTCTATTTTTTAGAAAACATGACTTTTCCTTGATCCTATATTTGATCCTATTCATCTTTAAGTCTTGTGAAAAAAATTGAAACATGGGATGAGTATGCAAATCTCAGTAATGGTTATAAAATAAAAAATGAAAACATTCGTCCATCAAAACATAATATTTTTAGCATACCACATGAAATAATAATATTTATGAATAACACATAGAAAAAATAAATCTTAATGGTAACTTGTGGCATCTATAACATACATACATTGTAGAAATCATAGCTACATAGGGAGTTACATTAGAATACCCATTATAGTATATTCCCGTAAATATCGTAGGATAAACCTTAATGTTTACTTTTTTATTGTTACCTACAATATTGGAGAGCCATCTCGGGCTCACACGCCCTCGGTTTATCATGGAACCACCCGTATACATAAAAAATTCCCAAGAACCATAACATATTCATAACACATAAAACTAGAATAAATGAAATATAAAATTTCCACATATCAATCATAATATATAATTTAAATATATAGAAATAACCAATGCTTTATCATAACCATTTTCAATAACAAAATATATAAAAATGGTATATGGTATTTATTTCCTATTGAAAACACTATGGCTTGTTAAGGAAGCTAAAAGTCAAATAATACTCACAACGGCGGAAAGGTCATTGTCACCATGTATTTTAAAAAGAAATAATCCTTTTTTCATTTAGTAAAACGCTTCATATAAAAATATTCCCTTTTAATTAAATTGATCTTCAAATTTTTTTGTATGCCCTATAAATAAAAGACATTTATAAATCAAAATATGCCTAAATGATAGGTGATTGAGACGATGTCCCTTACCTCATTTCTGACTTGACTCATTCATTCCTTAAATCTTAGGAATAAAAATATAAAATTAATTTCCTTTTGCTTCAGAACATTTTCCATGAAAATCATTCCTTTTAAATCACTTATAACCATGTTATAAACATTACATAATCATTTCAGTTAATAAGGGACATTTGTTCAATATTTGGTACTTATAATTACAAGTTATCAATGTGGTCATATTTAAATTATATACAAAATGATATTAATGGTTTAAATATCATATAAATCATATATATCTAGTATATAAGAATTTATAATAGTCCATATCATTTGGATATAAGAAAATGAAATGTAATGGTCATGGAGACAGTAAGTCGTACTAACGAATGAATGCTACTTTCATTTCTTTTTTTCATTTTTAATGGAATGAAAACAAAATTATACATAGGTATATTTCAATTCTATAATAATATAATTTTTTATATAAGTTATATATTTTAATTAATACCATCCTTTATACGTTCCATGTATGGTATGAATGAGTCATATCACATAGAGGGGGTGGTAGTCTGCACTTCCTGAAATGAAATTATCGTATATATACAACATGAAAAGAAAAATGGTATGTTATAAAAGAGAATTATAAATGAATATAAATAAAATAAATATCATAAATATCATATATAATTACAGTTAAATATTAATGGATAACATGAGATGTGGTAGGAGAACATTGAACAATAATCGTTTCGTGAGGAAGTAGTTCACTGTCCACCGAAACTATATGTTCATATCCATCAGATGGATTTGTTTGTAAGTGTAGTTCGAATCCTTATCATAAAAAACCTATTATATTTATGATACTTGTTTTTTATAAAATAATTTAATAAATAGTGTTTATGGGGTTGGAGAAGTAATATAAAATTAAAGAACATAAAATAAGATGTTACCTTTAAATCGGGTAACTCCCTTTGGTTTGAACCAAAAGGATTTCTTGATGTGGATTATAAATATGGTAAGGATTATAGGTGGAAGAGTTGTATGTTGGGAACTTATTTTGGAATAGGTTTTATTATCCATGGGGCTTGAGAGGTGTGATTAATGGGATATAGGTGGTGGATTTTTGTAAGGGGGAGGGGGGGATCTTTAGGAAAGTTTGAAAATATTATTTTATTATAAACTAAATTTCGGTTTCAAATGGTCCCAAACATATAAATTCTAAGATAAGATGACTTTTATTATAAATCTTCTCAGAAAATAGGTTTTAGAAAGGTTTTGGTTACAATTTTAGCCTTATAATTTAGCTTTAACCCTTAGTTAACTAATTTTACTCTTACCATGTCTTCTTGTGTATTCACACTATAAGGATAATATAGTTACTATAAAATGCCAATATAACCAAAATGGATTCATTAATGATATTTTATTTTTTATCTACTTCATTTTTCCAAATATTAGATTTTTAGGATTATAATGTTATTTAATTAAATATTTTTTTTTTTAAAACTAATTTATGTCAATTTAAATAATATTCATATCATGACTTAAAAAAATTCCAATACAACTTTATTATTTCAAAAAACCTCCAATAATTCAAAGATAATATGTTTTATACATCTCTAAAAAATATGTATGGAATATAAAGTTTAAATATAAATTTATTTTAACATTTATAATCTCTTTTATTTAAAACATTCATTAATGAGGTAATTGTTACATCATCATTGTGTCATAAATAAATTTTCGTATATGATGTCAAAAAATTAAAAATAAAATACCATGATGTAGGAAATATTTTTTTATTTATAATGAATATTAATTGTCAAATATATCAAATATGTAAACCCACATTGAATTTTTTTTACAAATATAATACACGTTTATGATATTTTTATTTTTACTTTAAATAAAAGGTTATTGATGTAATTATCTTACCCAAGTGTCTTTCAAATTCCAAATGTTTCACCCAAAGATTTATTGGACGGCCATGACCCATCCAACAAGTTTATGACTGGTTTTATGGTATTTTTATATTATTATAATATTATTTTTACCTTGAATGACCCTATTTGCCTTTATATGTGGTAGATAAAAATCAAAATTCACTATTGACCAAAAATTATTTTCATCCCATTGAACCACATTTTACTTACTGATAACAACCATTTATGTAAGATTTTTGAAATTCAATTCACAGAAGTAGTAAAATTTTATTTAAATGAATTTTTTTTAACTACGAAGCAGTATTTTTAACTATTCATCGAAAATTGAAGGTTTTAGAAAAATACCAAAAATTCACCCTAAGATAAATTTGATAATAATAATTCAAAAATGTTGTCTACTTTACCAAATTTTAAAACATTGATGTTGCATTAACTAATTTAAAATTAATTCTCATTATAAAAACCAGAAAGCGTGTTTTTAAGTAATAATAGCTACCAAAATATTTACAAATGTTTGTGTCGAATTTAAGAGTGAAATTTATTCCAATGAACAAAATTGGATTAAATGGTAAAAAATAATTCAATTTTAATTTAAAACCAATTAAAATAATTATAAATCTATATAAATATATTATATGAAAATGAAATTTTGAGTTAAATTGTGGTATATTTCACTATTCATTAAAAATGTATTTTATCAAAAAAATACCAAAAATTCATCCACAATAAATTTTCATGTCCCGATTCTAAAGAATTATATTAATTTTTCAAATCTAACATATAAAAGTGACAAAAAATAAATTTAGAAAGGGTTCTCCATTAAAAGGTGGTAAATCTACCTTTTAAAAATATTAGAGTATTTATGCTTAAAATTTGATTCATTCACATTTTAAGCCTATAATATTTATTGTATAAATGTAAAAAAATTTATGAAACATGTTTAATCATAATATGGTAACTTCTGTTCCTTCCCATCAATATAATGGCTAGGAGTCAACTACCAATTTTAATAATATTATTATATTAAAAATTTTAGTATAACTCAGCGTTGTGTGCAAAGTAAGATTTCAAAGAAACCCAATGTTGTGTATCAGGTATTCCATCGAGCATAGAATCCCATTTAAGGTAAAATTTATATTTAATTCAAAAATATTAATAAATTTCAAAATGTTTTATTCTTTATTTACATGGGATGTTACATCCAGAATAAAGTTCAATCATGGAATCATATTTAGCTCGATGTAGTTTTTCAAAAAAGTAATTAATACCAAGTAGATGATACATGTTCTTGATAGTGATTTTTTAAGTTATCAATAATTAATCCTTTGAATCATTAAATCACTATTATTTTTAACAAAAATTGTAGTTTCACTCAATTTTGATTCACTCGGGAATATTAATCGGTTATCTATATTCTATATGTGTTTCTTCAATTAGGTCTATTAGATATGGTTCTATTAAAAACCCGTGATTTGGGGGAAGATAAGGAATTTATTTATATAATACATCAATATATTCTTCAATAATAATTTCATCAATTATGAGTTTATCCCAATGTTTTTTCAATTAAAAACCCTCCTTAATAGATAGTAAGACCAAAACAATAGAAGTATTACTTTTGGTATATTCATATTCATCCATCCACATATAGACAATCATAGGCTGATTCCAAATAAAAAATGTTATTTCTTTATTATCAAAATATTTATTGGATAAATAAATATAGATCTAGTCAATTATAAAAAATAAATCATATTTTATATAAGTAATAGTAATAATATTTTAATATTTAATATTATTACACATATTAATATGAGATCCCTAAATCATATTTTGAGTTTATATGTTCCTCATCCATCACAACCCATGTCACTAATTGTCATATCCTAGTCCCCACCTTGGCCTTGTTAAGTCAAAAGTTTTACTTTATACTTAATCTTTTGTAGGTTTTGGAAATCAAAGACACTTTCCTAAAATTATTTTAACTATATTTATATGTCCTAAGTTTTTTATTAAGATTTTTTGGAAATAATAATTTTATAATGATCATTGAAATGGTTCACATGTAAAATGAATATAATAATTTGTTATTTAATTGATCCATATGAATGATGATGGATTTGATACATTAGGAAAACTATTTTTCTGAGTAGTGATTAGACATATGTCTTTCCTATCACACTGAAAAAAGTATTAACCATTATACAGATATTTTTAATGATATATCATATTAGAATTTTTTTCATTTTATCAGATTGAAAATCAATAGTTATGTCCATTGGACTATCCAATTTTTGTAATCATAGTGACTAGAATTATATTTATCCAAGGAAATACATAAAATAAATGTAAATATTCTAAACAAAATGATTTTGGGAAAATGATATAAAAATCATTATCAATTATCATGTTCACAATTCATATCATTAAGAGCTATCAAAGTTATAACTATTATGTTTAATACAAAAAACTAAAAAATATGAATATTAGAGAGTCTCCAATAAATAAGATTTCATTCGAACAGTTGGGATACATTGCACTCTTAACTCATGTCATCAAAAGATTTCATTGTGTGGACATCATATTGAAAATATATTTAATCTTTTATAGAGTTTATTTTTTAATGATTTATTTTGGGGCTTGTAAGTTACATAAATCAAATTTTATTGTTTCTACATTATGTCTCATTATGTAACTAATTGAGGGAAATAAGGGATAGTAAGACAGTGAATCTGATCTATCACATCGTGGGATTATGAGCAAAAGATGATAGAGTTGACACCAATCATCCTATCAATGGATTTTTTTAATAAATATAGAGTCGATACTTATATATAAAAACAATGGTATTGGATAATAGATTCATACCAACCTATCAGATCAAGGGATTTCCTAGTATGGTTTCAAAAACCCTTACGGTTGTTTCTAAAAGTGTTGATATCATTGGATATAATTTATTACTAGGCAAACTGGTATGGTAAAAAGAATTATTAAAACTTGAAATTCATTAATAGTGTTACAAGATTTATTTTTTTTATAATACATTTACAATTTAAAGTGAATATATGTTAGAAATATCTTTTTAATATAATCATTCCAATAAATGTTTTTATCTATGTGTCTCTAATACTAATTACAATTATGATAATCAAAATTTATGTAGATCTGATTTTAATTCTCTAAAAATCAGACAAACTCCAAGTCCTATCATTTTTACATAAGAGGATATTTGTTTTTTTAGTTTAATTTTTAATCTATATTCCCCCAAATATATAGCCATGGTATACTCATTAAATACAACAATATGTATCAATACATGTTCAACTGCATTACTTTGATGAGGTTTTACTTTTATTATCAATTGTGTTTTATTAAGATTTTATAAATATCTTTTTCAAAAAAATGATTTACACATGCATGTTTGGTAGAAATGAATTTCTATTTTTGATAAGATTTCAGAATTAAATGTTAGTACATTATTAAATCTAAATCATATTAGACCACCTACCCTTGATATATATTATAATATATCTAAAAAGGATATTACTACTTTCATAAATCAGTAAAATAAATAATAACGACTAAATTAAAGTGTAATGAATAAAATAATATGTTCTATCAGTAAATATATATATTAAATTCTATTTATGTGGAGAAGAAAAGTGTATATGGAAAATTATATAAGTTACTCTCATTGGAACCTCAATTGGGAGAGACTAGAAGAGTAGTGAATAGAGTTGAAATTCTTTCTTCTAATTTCTCTCTATGAGAAATAGAATCTTATAGACATCAATGATTTACGAATATTGTTAATTGTTTATATTTCCTTAGGGAGAAATATATAATGGATGGGATATTGGTTGAAAATATTATATAAATACTTATAAATTAATTCTAATACAAATGAACATTGATGAAATGATATGATGAGAATATGAAAAATAAAAATAGAGGAGTTGATTTTGTATCAATGTCTAATGTTCTTAGTAAGGCTCAATCCACTAAAAATGATAGGAAATTTTCTACAAGAAGAATTTTATTATTGAATCATATTATAGATTTTCAGAAATTACAGAAAATTAGAGAGAAAATTTTGAAAACATAATGAATGAGATTGTTCCAATGAATTATTATCAGAGCATATATAAGAAATTTCAAAAAGATAATGGTGATAAGATGGAATCTTCTGATGTTGTATGGTATGTATGAAAACTGTAAGGTGTAATATGAAATGATTACTCAAATCTCAAATTTAGTTTTTAGAAATATATAAATAATGATAGAAATGTTAATAGTTATTATAAGAAAAATAGTAAGAGAAGTTTGAAAGATTATGGAACATGAAGTGAATTTGGATGCGGTCGTGTATCTAATAATTTTTTAAACAATGAATGTTCTTGATGGAAGAATATTGTATTATATTCAAAAATACCAACAGTTAATAAATGTCTTTTCGATGAGGTATAAACTACATAATATCTTATAAAACATAATATAAATTATAATTACCATGATGGAAATGAGGAGAAAAATTCTATATCTTCGAATGAATAATCTACATCAGATAAATTTGATAATACCATACTATGTTTTAAAGAGGTATTTATTTATTTCAATATTCTTAATAATTATATTTTTAATATTTCTAAAATACTTAATGAATCATAAAGAAGACTGGTTAATTAAAATTCATAAATTAGTACATTAACAAAAGAAATATCAAATCATTTTATATAACATTACAAAAATATATTATAAAATTATTTTATATCTAATTACCAGGATAAATCTATTTAAAAGAAAAATAGTTTATAAAATATTTATTTGACTCTCATTTTGAAAAATAATATTACTAATGATAAAAAAATATTTGTTAATGTATAGTATGAAAATTCTAGTTTAAAGATTTATCCATCTATGTTTACCTCTATGAATGGAAATGTTAATAAATTATATAAAAAAAAGTAGACCTCATAGAGATATTTACGGGTTCAGTTTTACTAATTGAAACAAAAAATTTAATAATAATTACCTTGTTACAAATAGTACTTTATTTTTCAGTAAATTTCAATGTAATGGACACTAGAAGAACAAATTTACATTAGATAATATTTAATAATTACGATTTTATAAATTTTTATTTTCAAAAGAAATCAAATTATCTCATAAATATAATTATGGGTAAATTTGGAAACTTGTGATTTTATTTTCAAATAATACCGGACACTTTATGGATTATGTTCTAAAAAACTAATGTTTTTATTTCAAGAAAATTAAAAAATACCAACAAGAAGAATATATTTTCATGGATGTTGTTTTCTACAGACATATATTTGGAATCCAATATTTCATATAGAATATCATAAAGAACAATAGTGATAAGTAAATTTCATAGATAATTCTCATAAATAAATTATTATTATATGGAACATTGTTCTTCTTCGAAAATCATTAATTTCACATGTTTTATTTTTTGTAGGACATAAGTAAAACGTTATATACATTATCTAATTTTTGAAAAGGGTTATCTAATGAACCTCATAAATGATAAATATATTATTAATTATTTTAAAGATAATTTTATTCATTATTTCCAATTAGTATGAGAATATTTAGATAGTAAAAATCTATGACCATCGTATCCATGGATTAACATGTCTTAGTTAAATTGAATATCATTCATGGTTATAGAATAGAAGAAAATGAAACTGTAATCGTAGAACTCTATATTATTTGCCTAAAAAAGAAATTTTAATGATCTACTAAAACGTATGTTTTATGTTACAAAAATCTATGATCCTTGTCAATTTATTATCAAACATAATACTTATATTAAATCTATTAGTGAATTCTCAACTAATTATTCTTTATATCTAGTGAAGATGGACTTATTTGGTCCTATCAAAACTGGATTTATTTTCAGAAAATAAAATTCATATGTTCTAGTTTATGATTATAGTAGATATATTTAGACCTATTTTTTATCAAGAAATTATTATTCTATTAGTTGATTGAAAAAAATATCCAGAGTTGAATAGGTGAAAAACCACTCCTTGGCAATAATTTGTATAGAGGATTTTAGATAATTTATAAATTCTAATTTTAAAACGTTTTTAGTTTGAATGGTATTAGACCTAACTTTTGAACACCAAGAACTCCAAAAAAATGGTGTAGTCAAAATAAAATATATATCTCTATAAGAGTTTCTGAAAACCATGTTGAGTGAATTCTCATTTGGTAAACATTTTTGGGAAAAAGTAGGTATTACATCATATTATAATATAAATAACTTTTAAATTGTACATTTTATTAATAAAACTCATCATGAGTTTTGGAAATGAATAAATCAAACACATTCTACTTCAATGTATTTGGATGAAAATAATTCATTCAAAATACTAATGATAACATATGTAAATTTGGTCCAAAATCATATGAGGGGATATTCTTATGTAACACTAAAAATAATATGCCCTATTAAATATATAATAATAATACAAGTATTTTTGAAGAAAAGATACATGATATGTTTGACGAAACTAATTTCATTGTTTTCAAACTACCTCTAAATATATCTTCAAAATTTATTTCTAAAATTGATTCTAAACATATGTTAAAATATTACTCAAGTGAGAGATAAACTGAATAACATGTTTCTGAAGTTATAACTCAATAATATATTCAACAGTTTATTGTATAACATAGTTTTACAAGTCCATGTAGTTAATTGTTTCCTAGGAATCGTCATAGTGATTATATCATTGGTGATATAGATTAACCAGTTAAAAATATATGTTCATTGAGTAATTAAATTGAACATATATAATTATTATCAAAATTTGAACATAAAAATCTTCCTGTGGCTTTATGCGGTGAGGATTGGATAAATTATATGCAAGATGAACTCAATATGTTTGAAAGGAACAATGTTTGTAATTTGGATGGATTACATAATGATACTTCTATAAATAGAGTAAAATGGCTATGTTGGAAAAATTGTGATAAAAAATATAATAATAGTTAAAAATAATGATAGAATTGTCACTAAGGTTTATAATCATCAAGAGGTAATTGATAATGAATAAACTTATGCTTCATTAGATAGACTTGAATCTATTCGTATACATTTAGATTAAACATCATTATTAAATTTCAAAATATTTCATATTGATGTGATTTTTTAGTTTTGTAATTTTTATGTTCAGGATGATGTTTATATAGAATAAGCCACTAATTTTGAATATTAAATACATTCATAAAATATTTATAAATTTAGAAAGGAACTATACTAACTCAAATAATCTAATAGTGTTTTTTATATGTTAACTGGATTTCTATTAAAAAAAATTTGTATTATAGGAGCAATATGTCCAAATCATTTTATAAAATATGTTAAAATTTTATTAGGATTTTAAAAATATATTTGCAGGACACTATATGTTGTTTAAATCAAAAATCATTATCATATTACTTTAAGATATTATTAAACTTGTACTTGAGAAGAATACGATAGTTGAGTAAACTTACATTATAGATTTTCAATTATCAAAGAAACTATTGAAAAAAATTTATATGTCAACATTAATAAATAATAAATCATCATTTTAAATATGGTTATGAAAATACGAAAAGTATTAGTACTCCTATTGAATCCTAAAATACATTAGATATAGATGAAGCTGGGAAACTAGATTATCTACAGATATTAATGAAATTATTTTATGTTTCATTTAGTTAATAAGTAGTCATATAGATTTAATTTAATTTTTGTATTATTATGTTCTAGATATCAAGGCAATGAAAAAGTGTCCCATTTTAATGTTTTTAAAAGAATTATTTGTTACAATAAGCAATCTATGAATTTATATTATTTTACTCGTGTCAAAATGATTTTGAGTAAATATGATTTTTTATAAATTTAGTTGATGTAGAATGGATAATAACTATAAAAAAATACATGTCATTTATTAATAGAAGATTTAGTTTCATGGTCTTGAATGAAATAAAACCCAGTACCAATTTCCACTATAGGATCCAAATATGTGGTATTTGGAAGTTGTTGTGAAAAAATGTTATCGATTCAACACACACTCACGGACTATGGGATGATTTTTACTATATCTCAAATTTTTTTCAATAACTCAAATTTTATTTATTAATGTAAAAACCCACCACATAACTCACATGTTATGAAAATATACATAAGAAACTATTTCCTTTGGGATCATATATAAAAAATAGATATAATTTTGTAATTTATCAGAATGAACTAACAACTTGTTGATAATTTTATTAACCCCCTTACGTCTGATCGATTTGAATATATTAAATAGAATTTGGGAATGATCAATATTAATTCATTATTCAAATATACTTCTTGTTTACCAATTTCCTAACACTAATGAACTCCATTTCAAATGGGGATTTGAGATTAATTTATTTTATAAATATTTTAATTTTTTAAATCATTTTTTCTAAATACTTTTAAATTTCTAAGTATCTTTTTTCTTAAATTTTATATTTCCCTAAAAAAATTCATTATAATAAATAACTTTTTAGGACATTAGTAGTTTAAAAAAAATAAAATTAAGATTCATTTTTTTTATAAAAACACTATGGAACCCAAAAATGTAATGAATATTTTTTTATATAAATAATTTTGAATCTCAATAATTTTTTTAAAATTTCCATGAAAATAATTTTTTAAAAACTTTATCAAAATATTCTCTTTTACAAAAAAAATGCAAAAATATTTCTGATATTGGGGAATTATTTCTCCTTTTAAATTTATTATTCTTCTTGTTTTATTAATTATTTATTACATATTTTAACAAATGTTTTCTTTTACATATTATTTTAATATTTTAAATATTATTTTCCAAAAAAATGATAATTGTTCTACAATTTACTCTGATAAATTTTTTATTAAAAAAATTTTTAGTTTAGATTTATTTTAAAATATATCATCAATTTAATCTTGATTTATAGATGATGAAATAATTTCTAATATGAACTCATAATTTATCTATAATTTTAACAATTTTAACCTATGAATTTATAGGTTTGGTACACCATTGGTACCACATTAGTTTAAAGAGTTTTTGAGCCATACTCTCACCACCTATTTTATATATTTTCTTATATTGTTTTCATTTTTCATATCTCTGGTGCTATCTCATTATAATATACACTATTAAAGATATTAAAAATATGGATTTTTTTCTAGGAAGGATCATATATAGATCCTAGTATGAATATCATTATTCAATTAACAAAGGTAGTACTAATTTCTAGGGTTAGGAAAATTTATGGGGAAAAACCATATATATATTTTAACAAACATTACCCAAAGATAGTAAGAGAATTTTATGTGTCAGTAAACTTTTTTCTGAAGAGGATAATGAAGCTTTGTTTACCCTTTATGGTTAATATTTTATAAATTATTAGTATCATGACACATAGAATGTAGAAGTACCTTTTGAAGTTGAAACTTATTTATACTTACATAATATTCTAGAAAAAACATTTTACTTTTCTAAAGAGGAATGTAGAAGTATCATTGTTTACATATTTTTAAAAAATAAGAAATGTTCCACACATAACTCCAAATGAATAAGTGGTAACACTTTAGATGTAGTGATATTTAATTCCATGAATGTTTGATATATATAACCTAATATATTTTGAATTATTTTTTGTAATTTATGACTAACATGGGGAAAATCAAACTAGTCATGTTTTTTTCATTTATTTGATTTAATTTAGAAATATTCAATGAAATAGATTATATATATGTTTCAATAATTTATAAATTTAATTAATGTGAAATATATAAGTGTTTTTAGAATTGTGAATCATATATAATCTATGAAGGAAAACATTTACATAATTTTTGAAGAAACCATGTAAAAAATAATGTTATTTTTTGATAAAAAGTTGAATTTATTTGGATAGAATAGATAAAAAATGTATAATGCAGGACTATTAAAATATAGATATGTTTGTAATGAGAATATGAAGGATGAATCACCTCCTCAAAAAAATAAAAAAAATGGAACACAATATATGATGATGAATTAATGAAAATCATAGCTCAAAAGGATCAAAAGGAACATGGCATTCCTAAATTTTGTATTGATAAGGATGATTCATTGGCCTTGAAATTTCCAATCGAAGATGAATTTTAGGATAAATAGAAATTATTTAATTGGAATAAATTCATTGTAGTGGATAAAATGGGTGAGTGAATAATGAATGATGTATAAAATGATTCTGATTTACTTGTCTTATCCACCTCTCTATTATGAGTTACACAACCAGTTCCAGAGCCCCGAATAATTCTACACACTAATAAATTTTTTCTATATTATGTTTTGGAGTTTCTAAAAACATTAACCCTCTCATTTATATTTCCATTAGATGTTGGTAAAGGAAACGGAAAATAAATTCTATTGGAGTCTCAAGCTGAAACACAAGTTGAAAATAAAAAACTAGTTATTGTATCAGTAACAAAAAAATTGAAAAATTTGTTATTAGAATAACATGAAAGTTTTAAATTTAATTTTAAGAAAAATAAGAGTAGGAAGAATAATTAGAATAATAATAATAATAAGTAGAAATATAGTATGTCACTATTTAAAATAAAACATCATCAAAGTCATGTTTGATATCTACATAGTTGCCTCCCCAATCTGAAAAGGACCCCAAGTTGAATATTTTAGGGGAAGTTATATATTAATCTAAAGAGGAAGTGGAATTTTAGTATTCTCACATGAAGGTATAATATAAGGATTAAACAAATTAGGAAATAGATATATTGAATTTTTTAGAAAAATTTGAATGTCTGTTTAAAATTATAAAATAGATGTTGGTCCTGCTAGAACACTTTTTTTAGAGGTATGATAAGAGTTATTAGAATCATTTGTAACAAAGGAAAAAATAAAAATGACTTTATTTTCCCAACCCTTACAATATTTAATGATTCAATAGAGTACCCTCTATATATCAAGGTCTGGTGAAAAAAATAGCAAGATCCTTAAATGGGAAATCAGATTCACTAAATATATTAACTGATATGGGTATTTTGAATGAAAAATAATTAAAAACCACAAAAAATTAACTAATTGATCATAGATACATTTACATCAAATAGATATATGTTAGATATAGTTTGAAAAAGATATGGTGGACTATGATGATTAGATAATGGAAATTATGAAGGTTTCTCTATATTTTGATCATCATTTTGAGAAAATAAAAACTAATTTTTTAAAAAGATATTTTTGTGTAAAAGAATTAAGAGACAAAACTTATAAACTATATGAGGATGATAGTGTCTTTAATGATAATATTAAATACATAAATGTTGATAATAGTAGAATCTAAAATTTTAAAGATGATATGGTCTTTGAAAAGATGAGAATAAGAAGATCATTGAGCACATTGAATGTTTGAAGGTATATGTTCATAAGAAATTAGTTATTTAAGAGAATATTCTGAAGTATGAATGGTCAGTTGATAAATCTAGGAAGTCAAATAATGATGTGAAAAATATAAAGGGGTTTGAAAAGGTTGTTAAAAAAATATTGAACTTATTTCCTCTAAACAAATGATGTAATTTTTGTAACATTTTGAATCAATGTTTAATTTGAATTCATTTTTATTCAAATATTATACATATGAATTCATTCCGTTTTTCTTTTGGATTTATTTTTATTATTTTATTTAATGGATTAATAGTTAATTCAAATTAAAATGTTTTTATTATTATTAATGTTATATCTTTTTAATAAAATTATATTTATGTCCTTATATATTTTTATTAATAACATAGGGGTATATAATTTTATATATGAGGGGAGATGTTTAAGGTTATTAAGTTTTGATACCTTTTTGGGATAATTTATATAAGGGGGAGAGTTTCATTCTATGTAAGATTATATTGCAATGGGGACAATACAATGAAAAAATACATTCCATTGGATCAACTATAATAATGAAAAATAAGTTATGGACTCTGTTAGAGTATAAATATGATAAAAAAAACATATATATAGATTATATCTATCTAGTTTTTTAATTTACAGTGGGTTATAGGTATATTATTTTTTTTCAATTTTATGTGTAGGGTTTTTCATTTTAAAAAAGAGGGATATTATTGAGTAGAAATATTTTTATTCTAATTTTGATTTCCTTAGTTTTGATATCACAAACACTTTCATAAAACTATATTTACTAACATTATGTTTTTATAGTGTTAGTTTGAATTTTTATAATACATTATTTCATTCTGACCATAGAAATTTTTATAATGTAAACTGAATAAAAAATTTTCTTATTCAATCTGATCCATCAAATTTTATGTTCTTCTAACACATATAATCAAATATTTTTCTAAAAAGTGGTTATTCTTATGTCCTGACAATTGTTGTGCATGTATTGTCTCAGTAATACTCTAGGAATATTAATGATTTATTTGTCAAAAAAACCCTTGTTTTTTTTACTAATGATGTTACTTTATGTATATTTTAGGAATATATTTCATTAAAAATTATCTTATATACTTGGTAAATTACGTGTTTTATTGTATTCTGGAAACAATTTTCATACTCTATAATTTGATAACATAATGTATGGTTTTAGAACCCTGTGTTTGTAATTAAATTTATTATTCATGTACAATACACAATTCAAAAAATATAGATCAACAAACCTATATTTGGGTGAAACACTACATTTAAAAGAATAAATGTATGGTTAATCAACCCAACTTTTGTATACAATCTTACATTCTCAACATTTATTTTTTGAGTTTATCGCTACATGAAGGAACCCTTAATTTAACTGGTCAATGAAATGTTTTAAATTAAAAATATTATCCATATTTTGTAAAATAGTCTTTCTAGTAGTAAATATCTTATTAAATATGATTTAAAATTGATTCAATGGATCTCATTCATCATATTGTATCACTTCTATTTAAATGGGAAGATTGGACTCTCTGTAATGGTTTAAATAAATATGATCCCAATTTTTTTCAGAAAATATTATTGGATCTATTATGACAATAAGAAAAATATTATTTATTATTAAATAGAAATATAATTATCATTTTTTTAATATTGGTGAGATATATTTTATGAATATTGATTTACTTCGATGGAAAACATATTACTCAACATGATTGTTCTAAATAAGTTACACATTTGAGACATGAATGTTTCAATAATTTTCTATGTAAAAACTAATCTTGCTATTAAAACAATAATTGGTCAATTTTTATTTTTATAGATGATATTTTTCAATTGGATTCTCTTCAAATATTTTATTTATTGATGAAATTTATCTTCGAGTAAGATAATCTAATTTATGGAATTTGTTGATACAATAGTGAACATCACTCTGGTCATTCAATAAAATCATACATTATTGATTTATTAGAGCTTTGGATACTTAGACTCAGTCGTGGTGGTGTATTATCAATTTCATAAAAAAGATGTGGATATTTTAGTTTCTTGCTAAAGAACAACATGACTCTTAAAAAATCATTTCTGTAATGTTTTCAACTTTTTTTACATAGTTGTTAAGGCCTTGTGATAAGCGGAAATTTTTAGTTAAAATCAGTATGACATATGAGAGAGAAATGGTGGAGTTGACTAAGAGAACATTGAGCCCCAAAAAACATTAAAAAATTTGTGTTATTATTCTGTATTTATCATTTTCTCAACATACCTAAAGGCGATAACACATTACATATGAATAAATATCAAATAAGGATAACAATTTTAATCTTTTTATATTTCTAAAACGACACAATCAACCCCATATGTATCTTTCTATTATTCAGGCTAAACAATTGGTATCAAAAGAGTGTTTTTTATGTAATATGATAAGATTGAGAAATCATAATGTAAGTGGTAAATAAAAAGTCAAATTTTGATGAATGAACTAAAATAATGTCATATCAATGATCTGGGTTACATCCTTTTATATTGATAATTATGGGAGTTGTAAATCTAGCATGGTTATTTATCTAAAAAATAATGCAATCTATATTTACGTGATGATTTTCACTCTGTTTTTAATCCCTAGAAACCATAATCTTAGGATGCGATTAAATAGGATGATTTTGATATCTATTCAAAAAACATTAATGTTATTACATGTTGATTTGGACTTGATATATTTAATCTAGTATCATAATGTACAAATTCCTACAAAAAGTAGAAAAATATTATCGTTTCCTATAAATGGAAAAACATTTTAGACTATTGTGATACACTTCCAAAAATATTTAAACCATTATAATGTAAAATATGGAAATAATAACCTATATGAAAGGGTGATTGACAGAGTTACTCAATGGTTTTGTTTCCTTAGGAACATCTATTACAGATTCATCTTAGGTGCTGAATATACTCATAGTATTACCCTTTAAAAATTTTGAAATATCAGTTTAAATGTGATAATAAACACCATTCAAACATTTTAGAATGAAAAAAATTGATTATAACTTTGATAATGTTTAAATCAAAAATGAAATTTAATGATTAAGATCATAAAAATATAAAATGGGAGAATATTTCTTATAATGTTACTACTTCTAAGAATTAATGGAAAATAGTAAAAGACCCAGTTGATTAAAATAGTTTTGATTATTAAATGAAACGAGGTCAATTATCTAGAATATTCATCAAATTTTATAAAAAAGATATATTTTATAAACACCATTATGAATAATGAAAAGGAATATATAGTATGATTCTCTACATGTAGGAAAATGGGATATCAGACCTGATTAGACACAACTAAAACTAGTAATGTTATAGATGGATAATAATGAAAATAAAAATTATATTAGAATTGATTATGAGTAAAATGGAAAAAAGATATGAAATATTCATGGAATATATCAGAAGAATCTATTGGATCTTCTAAATATGACTCCAGAAAATGGCCAAACAAACTGAAGGAAAATATATGATTTATGGATTGGGAAGAAGATGGTAAACTCCTTATTATTTTTCATTATCTGATGTAAAAATATAATCCTAAAGAAACATAGTTTCTTATGCTTACATGGTTCAAGAAAGACATGAATCCTTATAAAAAAGTATAAGCCACTAATAAATTTAAAAATCCATTTTTAATTTAAAATTATTCCTTATTAAAACACATTAAAAATTAAATGTATAATTTAACAAATCTACATCAACCTATACTAATAATAAAAATAGAATAAAATAACTAAAAATATAAGTATAATAATTCAATAGTTCTACTAGTATATTAATGAAATTAGAAGACTATGTAAAAAATATTCTAGGAAAAAATAACAAAAAATCAAAATATGGAATATGAATGAAGGTTGAAATATAAAATTTATATAATTTTATTTTACAAACTTATTAAAATAATAACATAACTAGTGTTACTTGAGTTTATTTTGTAATTATGAAAAATTACTTGAATAAATAAAATTTACAAAAATACCATATTAGTTGACTCAAAAAGGACATTATTTCAAGAAATCAGTCGGAATCATATACTTTACATTTTGGAAGAATATGTAAAATTGGGTTACCGAAATCATTGGTTGCTGACACAACTCGATTGAATAAAACATGGGTACCAATAAATCATTTTTAATGACTTATAGGAAAAAGGTCACATGAATAAATAAGATGTATCATATATGGATAGTGGATGGTCAAGAAACATGTATAGAGACTCTCCAGACATTCATACACTATAAATATTTGACAGATGACTAGTTACCTATAGAGTAAATTTTAAAGGGAAAATAGTTGGATTTGGATCAGTTGGAGATCCAAAATCAATTTAAATAAACAATGGTCTATATTTTCGAGGGATAAAGAACCACAATTTAAATATATTTATACTACGTGATGATGGATTTTATATTAATTTCTCTCATATTTATTTATTAATTTTTACAACTAAATTACATAAATATAGGTCACTTTTAACTGGAAATGTCTATACATTGGACATTAATTCCTTTTGTGACCAAAAAGATAATTTTTTAACTACAGAGACAAGTGAATCTTAGATCAATATAAGAATAAATAATACCTATTATGAATTTAAATTATATAAAATTTCTATGAAACACTTAATTTCTTAATTACCTAGTCCTAAGGTTGATAATGATAGATTCCGTGAGGCATGGCTACTTGGTAAGAAATAGATACCATCCTTAAAATCTATTAACATTGTTGTTATATCTATACAACTAGAACATATCCACATTTCTTTTTTTGTACTGTATAGAGTATAAATGTTACTATAATATCATATGTTTTATTAGTTGATGATTCTTGAAAAATTATTTGGCTTTGTTCAATTAAACATAAAAGTGAAGTTTTCTCTATTTATGAATGACTTTTAAAAAATATTCCAACATTATAGTGATTTTATGATAATTTCATTAAAAATTTATATTAGTGGGGAATTTTTGAATCAAGATTTTATCCAATTATTCTCATAATTATTTTTTAAACACGAAATCTCTAAACCAATAACACCTTTGAAAAATGGCATTGTAGAAAGAAGAAAATGAACAATTCAGGAAATGGAAACAACTATGTTAAATGAATAAATTCATCCTACATATTTTTTGGAAAATCTATAAACACTAATTTTTAAATCATGGTTAGAGTTTTCATAGGACTCATTTTTAATAATACACCAAATGAACTATGGAAAAATTGATAACCAAAATTCGTGTACTTTGATGTGTTTGGATGGAATGTGTATATCATTAATACAATGGTATCCCAAGGTAAATTTGATCCAATTGATGATGAAGGAATATTTTTATGATGTTTTGATACCTCTATATCCTATACAGTTTATAACTAAATTTTTAGGATTTTTGAAGAGTTTTTTCATGTGATGTTTGATGGCATTGTTCATTTTAATGGATGGAAAAATTAAATTGATAAATTATTGACACTTTATACAACATGATACATGAATCTCCTATGATTGATTTTGAAAATAAAGTAAATGACATTGAGTCATGTTCAAAAGAAAATTTAAATTATAAATCCAAAAATTTATTACCTATAAAACCTATAACCATTATAGACCACACTATTAAAACTATAATAAGTGATCAAGATATAGGTGTGAGAACATGAAGGAATTTAAGAAGATTAACAACATTTTATTCCTTCCTATCATAATAATAACCTAATACTATAGAAGAATCATTAAAATATAAAAGTTGGGAAATGGTTATATAAGAAGAACATAATATATTTAGTAGAAATAATATATGGTAATTAGTTAAAAGAGGAACCAATCATCAAGTAATAGGAACCAAATGTCTTTTTTAAAATTAAATAGATGAAAAAAGAATAATAAGTGGAAATAAATATAAATTATTATCTAAATTATACAATTAAGAAGAAGGAATATATTATTATGAATCCTTTTCACTTATTCCTTTATTAGAATCTATTAGAGTCCTTAATGTTATGTATCTCATAAGAATTTAAAATTATATAATTTGGATGTAAAATCAAATTTTTGAAATTTTATATTTAATGGAGGAAATTTATATTGAAAGAAAAAAATGTTTTCAAAATCCTCATCTTTCAAATTATGTTTTAAAACTTACAAAATTTTATTATGGCCTTAAACAAGCATCCAGTTCCCGGTATAAATGAATAATGTAACACCAAGTGATTTTGGGAATTATAATTTCACTGTATTAATTTAATATTTTTTATATTTTCACTTCACTAAAGACTGAATATATATTTTCTTTATTATATAAATTCAATATGTTTCGATTATGATATTTTCAACACCATGTTATTCTTTCACTACATGTAACATCATGTTTCCACAAAACATCATTTTATTATCAAAATTATTTAAATAAGATGGCTATGACCTAGATGATAAACTGTAACGTCCTGACCCCAATTACCCAGAGTTGGTGCATTATTTTAATACATTGGCATGATTACAAGGAATTACATCCTGAAATACTGATCAGTTTAGCAGTCTTGGAAAATATATTACATACATGAACGTTACATTACACATTAGAAAAATATAAAACAAAAGATAAATGATCCTTTGAGAATGCCATTAATCCCCTAGATTAACCCTTATTATCAATCATAATACACTTCTTGGAATCCTGGGAAAATAAAACGTAAGAAAGGGGTGAGCTCAAGCACTTAGTAAGGATTACAATATAGCAGAAACATTCACAAATAAGCATCAACATTTAAGTCATTGCATAAGACTAAAAAAAATGCCTTTTAAACTTAAACTTCATCATAATATGGCAAAGATAAATCAAAAATTCCATTTACTTATTCACATGGATATTCTACTAGTCGAATAATCAAATGTAATATCAATATCCTATTTCATAATGATGGAATAAATAATTTCAGACTTTATAACCACATATTCAAGGCCTTCTTCCAAGACTACAATTAATATTTTTTCAGGGACTTGTTCCAAGACACTATTTTGTCTCATGATACCTACCAATGCATCGAAAAGCTATATCTGGCTCCACCCGTCACTTACTAAGTCCAATTCCTTGCCCATATAAAAGTTTGAAACATAATATAAACATTCATTTTAAAACTAGAATCCAAAATATTAATACATTAACCAAAAACCATGAATCGTATAAAAATAATACATCCACAGTCCAACATATCACAAAACCTTCCATACAATATGGAACATTTGTATCATAATGAATCAACTTCAAACAAGTGTAAAATCCATCAAAGGATGTTGACATAGATGAAATCATAACTATTTGAGAGAAATATCTCTTTAAATTTTTTGAAATCATTTAAAAGACAGATAATTTTGAAAGGAATAAATTTAATGAAATTTTAAATCAATTTTTTTCATACCACTTTCAATATTTTGAAAGGAATTAACATTTTAAAACATCCATTCCCATTTAAATCAATCCTTAAAACTATTTTGAAAACATGGACATTAATAAGAAAGGTTTAGAAGAATAAATCATTAAAAAATTTAAAATGATGTTTTAGTAAAATTTCCCTTAAAAATAATCTATTTGAAAACTATATTATGAAACATTAACATGTATAATCAATATTTCCTAGTATATACTTATGTAGAAACAACCTCCGATAATAAAGTGATTGTGAAATTAACCCTTACCTTGTACTTTCCTTTAGTCGAGGTTACATTTAACATCTTGTATAAAGACCGTATAATGTTATTAAATTATACCAGAACCATATTAATATTTATTATATCAAAAATTATTCATTTATGACTATATAGTACCCATTTAATAATAATTTCAATGTTAAATTAACATTTCATTTAATAATCGCTTTCTTTATCGTACGTGTTTTAACTTGTTACTCTTGATTGTATCACATAGATAATTATTTTAATAATTATATAATACAAAAAATTATTTATATATCATATATATTTAGAATATAAATATGTATAATAGACATATATATGAAATGGAAAACACAATTTATGGAGGTGGTAGGCCGTACGTACGCATAAATGGTTTTTCCTTTTTCATATCGTATTGAACAAATATAAGTGAATAATATATATGTATGTACATATATATATATATATAGTATCATTATTATTTAAAATATTACATACTTATAACTGATATATATTTTTATAATCAACTTTGAATGGTGAATGTGGAAATGAATCGCATCGTGCCACGGAGACGGTAATCCGTACGTACAAACGAGTGACAATATCATTATATTGATAGTGAAATAATATGTAATTGGTTGGTATATCATATATAAAGAATCATTAACATGCTATATTTATTATTTACATCAGTTATACTCATTATTATAACCATCAAAATAAAGAAGTGTTTGAATAACAAACTACACCATGACGTGGAGACGGTAAGTTGTACGTACGCACGTACGATGACTTTGTCATTTATAGGATGGATAGAATAATGAATATGGTTGTACCATATTTATAATAACATCGCAATATGTTGGAGGTACTATAGTTGTTTTTGTTTGTATGGAAACAACAAATAAATAAGAAGTGGAAGAAGAAATGAACTTGAAAGAGGGTGGTGAAATTATTACCTCTTCTTCGGGTGTTTCCTTTTGATTTGATCAAAAGGGCTCCATAGGATTGCTTAATGATCAATTTATGGACTCTATTATGATTTTAGAGATGTTGGGAGCATATATGGGTTGGGTTTTTCCGAGCCAAATGGCTTTAGAGATGTGAATTTCAGAGAAGAGGAAGTGCCCTTTTATAAGAAAGGTGAGGGTCACTTTAGGAAAAGCATAAAATATTATTTTATAATAAAATAATTTTCGGATTCTTATGGCTCATTAATGATTTATTTATAGGATATGGTGGTTATGGTTCAAAACCCTCTCAACTAATTGGTTTTATATAGGTTTAGTTTACCATATTAACTTTATCTTTTAAATTTAACTCTTAGTTAAATAGTTTGACATTTACCATGTCTCTTTGTATTTTAATATTATATGGTTAATAAACTTACTAAAACAAGACAAGAGAACCCCATGTGGTTCATTATTAATATATATAACCTTATATAAGTCCTTTATCCAAACCTTATATTTTTAGGAATATTATATCAATTAATAAAATAGTATTTATTTTAAAAACTCAATTATGTCAATTTTGACACTATTTAGTATTGGATTTTTTTTGAAAGCCATAAAAATGTTATAACTTTAATAAAAATTATTTACCCAATCCTAACATGTCATATTAACCTATAAAATTAGTTTAATTCATCATAAGTCTCAATTTACATTTATTTGGATATTTATAATATCAATTATTTTAATATTTCATAAATAATGTAGTTAGTGCATCATCATTGTGTCATAAATAAAATAAATAATATAATATATAAAAATTATAAATAAAATAAAATTATGTAGGAAACTATTTTATCTTTCTAATGAATATTTATAGTTGAATTTATCTTATGTATAACCCTATATTAAAAATTGTTTACTTATTAAACTTTGAATTTAACTCTTTTAACTCTTCTTTAAATAAAATAATAATAAATCTCCTAATCTTATCCTAGCAGACCAAAGGGGATCATATTTTATTCCTATGTATTTTTTTAGTCTAATTATACTTATACAATAGAATTAGTACATGCTTATGGGTAATTATAATAACATTTTTACACTTAATTACACTTTTTACTTTTAATCGTGGTAAATAAAAGTCAAAAGTTACTATTTATAGAAAACATTATTTTCATATTATTGAACCATATTTTTACTTACTGATATTATCCATGCCTCTAGGATTTTTAAAATTCAATTTACAGAAATGGTAAAATTCAGTTTGATGCAAATTTGCAAATGCTTCTAGAAGATGTGTAAAAGACTGTAAAAAGTTCAATAAACTTTTATACATCTAATTTTTTTATAATAATGACTCAAATGAGTTAAATTTAACTTATATAGGTATTATATATCTATTTAAACTTAAAATAAATTTAAATAAAATAAATAATTATTTAAATAAAAAAGTGGGTTTTAAATAATAACGCAGTGTTTTTCATTATTCATCAAAAATTGAAAGTTTTCCAAAAAATACCAAAAATTAACCCTAATCTAATTTTGATATTAAAAATAAAAAAATAAAGTCGATTTTACCAAATTCAATACATATAAGTTTCATTTATTAATTTAAAATTAATTCTCGTTGTCAAAACCAAAGAGGGTTTTTAAAAAGTAAAAACTATCAAAATATTAACATGTGTTCATGTATAATTTAAATGTGAAATTACTCATAATGAAATAAATTGTATTAAATGATAAAAATTAAATCTAATTATACTTCAAAACTATTAAAAATTATAATTTAACACTATAAATTATTTAGATTAAAAAAGTTGTTTTCAATTAAAACAGAGTATTTTTCACCATTCGTCAAAATATTAAAGTTATCAGAAAAGTACCAAAAATTTACCCAAACTAATTTTTTATGTCCCACTTCTAAATAAGAAATAAATTTAATTAAATTTAATATTTAAAAGATTCAAATTTTGGTTTTAAAAAAGTTTTTCCAATAAAGGCGGTAAAATTGATTTTTTTTCAAAAATACATCTTATATCTAAATAAATGAATTTGTGCCTATATTATGTCTAAGAAACACATAATATGTATTTTGAAATTATATAGAGTATATAATATTCAAAATAAAGTTAATACTATTCATAATGGCTTTTTGAACGGCTAGTTTGGTAAGTGTGGTGCACTCGAACTTGGTGTTGCGTGTAGCACAAGCTATTAGATTACTTTACTGAGATAACGTACTATGAAATCTTGGGGTGTTAAATTCTCACCTCCTTCAATAAATTTTGTCCTAGCAATTTGAAATTTTTCTTTGAAAATAAAAGGTTAAAAATATAAAAATACCTTTGTGGAAAACCCACATCATAAATTTTGTTAATAAAATTTAGTCATAATAAGGGGGAAAGGGAATGAAAAAGTCACCACAAAATTATGATATCAATTAGGAGAAAATTGATGTAAATTAGAGACACATAATTAGAGGGAAAATGTAAATATTTATAAGGAGTGATTGACGTCCTTAATCACAAACAAGTGTAAAATTGAGGGCCTCAAAGCCATCAATATATGATGATTTAAAATATCAGTAGTTCAATAAAGAATAAGGTATTAGGATAACACATTTTTTGTTTTAAGATCTCTTCCCTAAAGTTTAATAATTAATTTATTCATTGAATAAGAGCAAAAAAAATACTTGACAAGTAGAGTATCATCCTTCAACTAATTCCTACCACTAAATCATCTTTCACTCCAAAATATAATAGAAGTCAAAAATATTCTATTTATCCTAATAGTATAGGGTTCCAAAAATAATGGATTTATAATTCATTTTTCAGAATATTTGAAAGAATATACATTATAAAAACTAGGACACCATGTATGCCAGTTATAGGTTATCCACCCTTTCCTACCTTCGGTTGAGTGTTCATGTCTCGTGATCTTGCCGGACGCGACAGGTTGTCACCTGAACTACGGGTTTTCCTTTTTATGACAATCCAAAAATAATCTCAAGAAATAATTTATCCATAAAAATAGTATCCAATGTCAAAATTAATCGATTCCAACATTTAGACTTATCAAAATTACACCTTTCCAAAATCACAGTCCAAAATTTTTAAAGAAGGTAAACACAATAAAGATTCTTTTTTTCCTTGTAATAACATGTGAATTCTTTCATCATGTATTATTTTAAAACACTGTAACACCTTTAATTACCATAAAAACTTATTGATTACATTCATGCTCCCTTATTCCTTATAGAATACTGGATATACTCCTTCTATCCAAAAATTTTTTAAACTCCAAAAATGATGGAATATACAAATCATTAGTCAATTTCACGTTAGTCAATAATATCTAATATAATTTATCCAAATAAATCATCTATTATTCAAAAATCACAACCTTAGTATCAGAACTATATTATGGTTTTCTTTATCTCAACCATATATTTTCCAAAACAAATTACATGTTATTGAGTCACTTTTCTTGGTTCCACACAAAATCAAGTCCTTAATGAAATTGTATTGCAGTACAATCCTTTTATACTCTATAATTAATATAACATGTACATCATTAATAGAATACTAAAATGACATAATACTTTAATAACAACATAATAAATCTAATAATTCCTCTTCATCTTTGGTAGTATCATAACTTAATTATTATCCAATAGCATCATTTGGTGTATAATCTGATGATTTAGACATTGCTTCGCGTAGTTTCCCAACTCCTTGTTGATGAAGCATTGTACATTTGAAACCTTTTTCTTACCCTTGCAATCACGTACATGGTGTCCATTTTTTCTACACTATAACAAACTACCATTCCATTCAATCATTTACCAAGGTGATTATTTCCACAGTTATCACATATGGTAAAATCCTTCTTTCCCCTCTTCCCTTTATCCACCTTTCTCTTTTACATCCTTTTCTTCTCTTTCTTTCCTTCAAATCCATAGGACATAGAGAATTCATTACTTATTATATTAACACAAGATAATATTTCATCTTATGAGGAGAATACAAGGAAGAATATGTCCCTTTTAAATGTTGTATTAATACCATGAAATATATGACCCTTCTTAATCATTCGATCATGAATATTACTGGAATTATCATTCCTTCTACTAGGTCCCATTTCTAAACAATGTCATCCACTAGGTTAGTTTATGAATCACAATGCATTATTCCAAACTTGTAAAATACATAAATTAAATTTAATAGATTATGAATATGATCCATAATCATAAAAAAATCATTGATGAAGTATTTACTCCTAAATACTTCATAATGGCTTGTAATGAAAATGTGAATTATTCTAAGCATATCCCCCAACAGTGTCATAACCAAGAGTGAATTAAGGCTTGTTATCATCTACCTAGATACAAAAAGTGATAACTGAAACTCCTTTTCAGATTTTTCATTCCTAGGTACATCTGTGCCAGATCCTCCTCTACCTGCTCTTATCTAGACAAGTATGTATTGCTTGGAAAATACACAAAATCTCTACATTACAAAAACTCTAGGAAGTTCTTGTATACTAATCCTCAATGACTATCTTAGATTAATGTTTTCTAATCAGAGTTTATCTAAATCTATTTCCAAGATTGTTGCTAAACTTCCTCTGATACCAACAGTAACACCCCGACCCTAGTTACCCAGAGTATATGCTTTATTTCAATACATTGGCATGATTACAAGGAATCATGTCCCGAAGGACCGATCAGTTTAGCATACTTGAAAAATAGATTCTATACATGAGTGTTACATTACACATTATAAAAATAAAACACAACATAAAAGATACTTTTAGAACTCCATTAATCCCCTAGCTTAACCCTTCTTATCAATCATAATACACTTCTTGGAATCCCGGGAAAATAAAACATAAAAAAGGGGTGAGCTCAAATGCTCAGTAAGGATAACAATATAGCAGAAACTTTCAAAAATAAGCATAAACATTTAAGTAAATGTATAAGACTAAAACAAAAGAATTTTAAACTTAAACTTCATCATAATATGGAAAAGATAAATAAAATAATTCCATTTAATTATTCACATGGATATTCTACTAGTCGAATAATCACAATTAATATCTATGGACAATTTCATAATGATGGAATGCATAATTCCATACTTCATAAGCACATAGTCAAGGCCTTGTTCCAAGACTACAAATATTATTTTGTTATGACCTTATTCCAAGACACTAATTTTTCTCATGAGACCTTCCGATGCATCGAGGAGCTATAGTGGGCTCCACCCGTCACTTACTAATTCCAATGCATTCCTCATATGAAGGGTTGAAAGATAACATAAACATTCGTATTAAAAATAGCATACAAAATGTTAATACATTAACAATAAACCATAAATGGTATAAAAATAACACATCCACAGTCAAACATATCACAAAAACATCAATACAATATGGAATATTTGTATCATAATGAATCAACTTCAAACAAGTTTAAAATCCATCAAATGATGTTGACATAGATGAAATCAAAAATATTTGAGAGAAATATATCATTATTTATTTTTTAAAATCATTTAAAAGAAACATAATTTAGAAAGTAATACATTTAAAGACATTTTGAATCAAAGTGTCCCATACAACTTTGAAACTTTTCAAAGTCATTTATATTTTCAAACATTCTTGTCCATTTAAGTAAATCCTTAAAACCATTTTGAAAACATAGACATTAATGAAAAAGGTTTAGAAGAATAAATCATTAAAACATTTAAAATGATGTTTTGGTAAAAATAACCTAAATAATAATCCATTTTAAAACTCTTTTATGAATCATGGACATGGATAATAAATATGTCCCAGTAGATACTTATGTAAAAAACATCCTCAGATAATAAAGTGATTTTGAAATTAACCCTTACCTTGTACTTTCCTTTAATCGAGGGTACGTTCAACCCCCTGTATGAAGACCGTAGAATGTTACTAAACAATACCAAAACCATGTTAATATTTATGATATCATACATGATTCATTTATGACTTTATACTACCCATTTAATAGTAATTTCCATGCTAAATTAACATTTCGGGTAATAATCACTTTCTTTATCATACGTTTTTTGACATGTTACTCTTGAATGTATCACATAGATCATGATTTAAATACTTCCAGAATAAAAAAAATTATTTATATATCATATATATTTAGAATATAAATATGTATAATAGACATATATTTGAAATGGAAAACACTCTTTATGGAGACGGTAGGTCGTACGTACGCATAAATGCTATTTCTGTTTGCATATCGTATTGAACATAACTAAGTGAATAAGATATATGTATGTACATAAATGTATATATATATATCTCTCTAGTAGGATTATTATTTAATATATTACATACTTATTAATGATATAAATTTTTATACTCGTCGTTGAATGGTGAATGTGGAAATGAATCTCATCGCATTGTGGAGAGGGTAATCTGTACGTACACACAAGCGAAAAAATAATTATATTGATGGTGAAATCATATGTAATTGGATGGTATATAATATATAAAGAATCATTAACATGTTATATTTATTATTTACATATGTTATACTCATTATTATACCCTTCCAAATAATGAAGTGTTTGTATAACAAACTACACCACGATGTGGAGACGGTAAGCCGTACGTACACACGTATGGTGAATTTTTCATTTATAGGATAGTTAGAATAATGAATATGGTTGAAAAATATTTATAATAACATTAAATTATTTAGGAGGTACTGGAGTTATTTTTTGTTATGGAAACAACAATGAAAGAGGAACTGGAAGAAGAAAAGAACTTGAAAGAGGGTGGTGAAATTATTACCTCTTCTTCGGGTGTTTCCTTTGGAGTTGATCAAAAGGGCTCATTAGGATGGCTTTATGATCAATGTAAGGACTCTAGGATGATTTTAGAAAAGTTGGGAAGATATTTGGGTAAGGTTTGACATATCCAAATGGCATTGTAGGTGTGAATTTGAGAGAAGAGGAAGTGCCCTTTTATAAGAGTGGTGAGGGTCACTTTAGGAAATGCTTGAAATATTATTTTATAATAAACTAATTTTCTATTTCTAATGGCTCCAAAATGATATATTTAGAGGATAAGGTGGGTATGGGTCTAAATACTCTAAAAAAATAGGTTTTTGACAGTTTAAGTCATCATATTAACCTTAACATTTATATTTAACTCATAGTTAAATAGTTTGACATTTACCATGTCTCTTTGTATTTTTATATTATATGGTTAATAAACATTCAATAAAAAGACAAGAGAACCCCATGTGGTTAATTATTAATATATATAACCTTATATAAGTCCTTTATCCAAACCTTAGATTTTTAGGAAGATTATATCAATTAATAATATAGCATTTTTTTAAAACTCAATGATGTTAATTTTGGCACTATTTGGTATTTGATTTTTTTTAAAAAGCCATAAAAACTTTGTCTCTTAGGAAAAAAAAGTATTTAACTAACCCTAAAATGTCATATTAACCTATAAAATTAGTGGATTTCACATGAAGCTTCAATTCACATTTATTTGGATATTTATAATATCAATTATTTTAATATTTCATTAATAATGTAATTAATGCATCATCATCGTGTAATAAATAAAATAAATTATATAATGTATAAAAATTATAGAAAAAATACCATTATTTAGGAATTTTTTTATCTTTATAATGAATATATATATAGTAATGTATCTTCTCTATAACCCCATATTAAAAATGGTTTAGTTATTATACTTTGAATTTAACACTTTTAATTCTTCTTTAAATAAAATAATAATAAATGTCCTACTCTTATCCAAGTGGACCAAAATGGGTCATATTTTATTTATAAGGTTCTTTTTGGTCAAATTATACATATCCAATATAATTATGACATTTTTTTGTATAAGTATAATATCATTTTTACTTTTAATTACCCTATTTACTTTTAACCGTAGTAAATAAAAGACAAAATATACTATTCACCAAAAATTATTTTCATCTTATTGAACCACATTTTACTTAATGATATTAATTGTGTCTCTCAGATTTTTTAAATTCAATTCACAGAAGAGGTAAAATTATGTTTTATGCAAATTATCAAATGCTTCTAGAAGATGGGTAAAAGACGGTAAAAAGTTAAACAAAAATTTTATACATCTAATTTTATTATAAAAATGAATCCAATGAACTGCATTGAAATTATTTAGTTATTATATATCTATTTTGAATTAAAATAAATTTAAATAAAATAAATAATTATTTAAATAAAATGTATGTTTTAAATAATAAAGTACTGTTTTTCACTATTCAACAAAAAATTGAACGTTTTCAGAAAAATACAAAAAATTCACCCTAAGATAATTTTGATATTCATAATTAAAAAATGAAGTCTATTTTACCAAATTAACAACTTATATGTTGCATTTATTAATTTAAAATTAATTAATGTTGTCAAAACCAAAAGGTGGGTTTTTAAAAAGAAAACAATATCAAAATATTAACATGTGTTTATGTCAAATTTAAATGTAAAATTACTTATAATTGCCTAAATTGTATTAAATGATAAAAATATAATCTAATTATACTTTAAAACCATTCAATTGTATATTTTAACACTATAAATTATTTCGATTAGAAATGCTGTTTTCAATTAAAACATAGTATTTTTCACAATTCGTCAAAATATGAAAGTTATTAGAAAAGTACCAAAAATTTATCCAAACTAAATTTTTATGTCCCGATTCTAAATAATAATATAATTTCATTAAATTTAATATATAAAAGTGTCAAATATTGGTTTTAAAAAGGTATTTCCACTAAAAGGCGGTAAAATTGCATTTTTTTAAAAATACTTATTTTACCAGAAAAAATAAATTTCATCTTATATTAGGTCTAAGAAACACATAATATTGATTTAAAATTATATAGACTATATAATATTCAAAATGTAGTTAATAATATTCATAACTAATTTTTGAACTCGTAGTTTGGTAAGTTGTGGTGCGCTCGAACTTAGTGTTGCATGTAGCGCAAGCTATTGAATTACATTAATGAGATAATGTATAATAAAATCTTGGGGTGTTACATAAAAAAAAGTAAAATTAGTAGTAATAAATACTTTTAAAATATTAATTATAATGTTTTTTATACATAAATTATATTAATAACAAAAAAATTATATTTTTGGTGAAGTCTTTATATCTTTTAAAAATTAAATTTTCTCACTTGAACATCTTTTTATTTTCATCTATTAATAAAAAAAATTAATTTTATACACTCTAATAAATTGAATTTGATTAAATAAAAATAATTACAAAATTTGGAATAGAATAATTAAATTATAGTGAATGTTTTGTATTTTTATGATATGTTTAATTTCTTTATGTTTAGTGAAACATACTGTATTGTAGTTAAAAACTACTTTTTTCGTTTAAACAATTATTATACTTCAAATTTGTTTTTAACGTCAAAATAGATCAATATTATTTATATTAATCCATTTTGGGTCATTGGAATCACTTTATTTTCTAAATTTGATATAAAATATTATTGAACTTTTGAACACTCTTTTACCATCTTCTCACCACGTCTGCACGATTAGCATTAAAATTAATTTTTCTGATTATGTAGAATTTTTAGTACCCTTGGATTTTGGTACATAACCCTTTCTTTGTGTTTTTATGGATATAATGTATTAGAGTGAATTTTCAGAGAGTCTGTTGATCTTTCACTATGATTTTGGTACAAAAGGAGAGGCGCACGGGCTACACACTATTTATCTAAACCATGCAAAAATCCTACAAGAAACCTTGCGTAAGAGAAAATTTGAGGCAAAGAGCTTCAGATTGGTGTGATCATGGTTAGGGAGACCATACTAGGGGTTCATGTGAGGTTTTTTCTATTTAGTATCTAACACAAATTTAGCGCACAGTTTGTCTAACAGTGTAAACTAACCATGCACGTGGTTTAAATGAGATCCTAAAAAAGTGGATCGCAAACATGTTTTCCTCTAATATGCACTTTTTTTGCTCTTAAGTTCCCATAACTCATGATTTATCTTCATTTAAGGTATAATAACCTATCCCAAGCATTTTAGAGTCAATATGAAGTCTTCTCTTGGTTTTTTGGACAATGATTCTTGAGATATGTGATCGTTCTTCACCATTATTGATCTTTTTCATAGATCTAATTCTCATCAATTCTTGGTTTCATATATATACACTGATATGGATAGATCTATGTGTTTGTATTTCAATTAAGTTGATATTTGGTCTTGATCTTTATTGGATACGATATTTAAGGATGTTTTATAAAGAATCGACCTATTTTTGGTAAGAGTTCATTGTTTGTGTCAATTTTAATCAACACCTTTGAGTTAGGTAGCTTCTATCTTGAATAAAATTTGTATAACTGATGGTAATTATTTAAAATTGAATATCATTTGTTTAATTGGTTTTTATTTTTATTTTTATCAATCATTCAAAACCATTCTTAGTAATGGTTTGGCAAATTTGGAAAATCATGAAAATTGGGTATTTGAATAAAGTGTTTGTGTTCATAACATTAAAATGGAGATTTGAAAATTGTGATTTTAAAGAATTTTGGGACATTGTTTTTATTATATTATTTCAATAAAATTGAATGTTTTATTTAAATTAAATGGATTCTTTCAATTTTTTGCACTTTGGGTTTTAGTAAAAATGAAGTTTAATTGAAATAGTTAGTTTGGTTATAACGACCCAGTGTTTTTTTAATAGATATCCCTTATTATAATTATACCTTATAGTATAATCACATTATAAATCATAGTAAAATATCATGATACTATATACAATGTGATCATTAAATAATATTTTTCCACTTTTATGTGTTGAATTTTAAAAATCTGACATATTTGGTGGCAATCAGTAAGATGTTTGGAGTATAATATAAAAAACATAATTTTTTCTGAATAGTAACAAACCCTTATGAATATTAGTTTTTTCCATTATGAATATTTTTATACCCTTATAAATAGTTACTTCACCTATGATAGTATATATGTAGGATTTAAGTGAAAGCATGATGTACCTATGTTTTGGAATAAGTAAACAAGTGTTTTAGAAACTATATTTTTCAAGTAAATTATTATTTTAATTAAAAATTAAATTGATCATATTTAGAAAACTATTTTTTAAAAATGGAAATCATTTTTGGATTCTACACATCAATTAATTTTTATGGTAAATTTTTGGGAATTATCTGTAATACTTGAATTTTTTGGTGAATAGTAAAATACATTAATTTACCGTATAAATACATTATAATTTAGACCCACTATTCCTGACATCACAAGTTATGTAAGAACCCAAATATCTAACTCACATTCCATATTTACTATTCTTGGTCATGGAATCATCACTATTATTTATCTTGGTGGAAATTTATAAACTAATTGTTAAAATATTAAGAAAACCCCTCTCCCCTCCACTATGAATCCCACCCTTCACACCCTCATTTCCTTACACCTATCAAGATTCAAGACTAGTCTAAAAGATTCCCAGTAATCATCCCCATACCCGATCCTACATCATAGAGCTTTTGGTCTCTTCAAATAACCAATCCTAGGTTCCTTAAGGAGGATCTCAAGAGGAGGATTCAAGACGTAGTTTCCCTCTCACTCTTTTCCTTTAATTTCCTTTCAATTTCAAGTTCTTTTTTTAATCTCTACCCACTTATCCTCATCCAAATGGTATGTTTACTCCAGTATGTCAAATATACTATAATTTTATGATACTAATGGTGTAATATATCATCCATACCCTTCTCCTATTCTTTTTATTTTAGAAAAGAAAACTTTGTTCGTGATGTGTTAATTTATCACCTTCAAGAATGACATGTTATCTTTATTAATTTACCACTTTTAGATATGGACATGAAACAATTTTATGGTTGAAACAGATTTTATAATATGTATTATATCATATTTCATGTTTTGGTACTAACTTATGTATATATTACTAAATGATTAAACAAAACTAGTTTGCTGTGGTCGAAAAATTTCCCGAATTAACCCAAACGATCATCATTAAATTGTATCTAATGATTCTTCCACATGGTATGTAACATAATTAATTATAAGATAATTTAAACTCCTGTAATATCATTAATAAAATTTAATATCAGTTATGTATGCGTACCCATGTTCTACACAAACATCCATTTATGAATACAAGTTAGCCGTTCAAGAAAACTATAAAAACGAACATTCCGAAACAATGGATTTAAACCCTATAACTCATCCAAATGCCCATAAAATAACATAATGAAGCCATAATTAATAATATTAATGTAAAAAAGGTTTTTAAATTGTTATTTAATGAATCTAATGTGGTTATACAAGACTTGAAAGTGAAGAAATAATTCGGATACACGGTAAGGGGAAAATCTCAAACCTAGCTTTCTTTCTTTGGGATCTCCCTATTTCACTCTATGTTCTATATGGTTTATCCTTGAAAATAATTTTTTCATCATTAACAAAAACTTTTGGGATATGCATGTTTTCCACTGGAGCTTATGTCAAACAAATGTTTTCCAAAATAACTCTTCTTTCAAAAACAGACCTTTTACTTCTCACTGAAGGCAGATGGTTTTTGTATCAAGTATGTTATTCTCAAATTATTTTGGGAATGCAATGTTTATGAATGTTTTATTATGAGATGAAACCAATTCCTTTACAAGGGTTAGTTATGTTCTTTTTTGATATATGTTCTATGTGGAATGCATGATAATGATAATTATATGATGTGATGGGTTCCTCCAGAATTATATAGTGAAATATGATTTTTTGAATGTGATGGGTGTGCCCGGAATTATACCAAGCTCTAATTAATTGGGTAAATTGATGAATATCATGAGTTAAATTTAAATGATGTGTGAACAAGATAATATCTTTGTTCACAAATATTAGTTGTATTCAACCATTAATATATGATGTTTCATTTTTTATGGATTACCAAATTTCATGTATTTTATTAATGATTCCTCTCATGTTCATGATCCTTTGCCTATGTTTTGATTATGCTCACCCATTTTCATATTGTTCTTATCTACCCACTTATGGGAATTTATCTCACCTCTTTTGATTCATATCCTCAGGTGACTACATGTACTATGGAGAGGTCAAGTTCCAATTAATATCTATTGAAGAAGGAATTAAATAAATGTTTCTATTTGATATTGTAAAAGCTATGTATTGTCCGAGTTTTCAGAATAAAATAAACCTCCAAATCCACATGGTGTAATAATATTAAGTTATTTATCATTATAATTATTTAATAGTAATGTATGAAAATTTTAATTCACTATAGTTGGTATCAGAAGAAAGGATTAGTCAATTTGAGAATTATTGTTAGTAAACCCTAAAGAAAACCTCTAGTATGACACTAAGTAAAAATATTCACACAATAAGGATTACATAGGGATCCCATAAGTTATTATTTTAGTAAAAATTGTACAAATTAATAATTTATTAATTCATCACATGTTGAATTATTTTTTTATAACCTTTTCTGTAATAGAGAATGGTAGGAACCAGGAGAAACCAGGCCAACAACTCATTCAAGGTCCAATGGAACAATTTCTCGAATGACATCACAAATGATTTGGGAGGTGTAATTTAAAATATAATATAGATTCTAACCAACATTCTCATGTTAAGAACAATAATTATATTAATATGGAACATCATTCTTCACCTAATAGGGTGAAACTGATTGTCGTGTGTTTTATGCCATAGTGACCACTGACATTTAGTTGATTTCCGATCACCTATTTTCGGAATAGTGGATTAACTTCATGGATAAGATCTTTTCTATTATACACTATTCTGAGATTGAGAAGGTGACATTGGCTGTTTTTCGCCTAGATGGAGGGGTCGTTCAATAATGGGCTTTGATTTAACACACTATTCCAAGGGTGAAATTGATGAGATGGAATGGAAAGAATTTAAGATCGTGTTTCTTAACATGTATTTTCCATGAAATCTTTGTACAAATATGGAGAGAGAATTCATTGAGTTCAAGAAAAAGGAAGGAGAATTTTTCATAGCCTACAAAGAGAGTTTCACAAGGATTGCAAGGTATTCTTTGGGTATTGTTATCAACAATGATAGAAACATTTATAGATTCATTAATGGATTAAAACCATACATTCTAAAGACCCTTGAAATTAGAGACATTGGGAGTTATGAATTAGTTTTTAGGTGTGCTCTCAAACTGTATAAGAGTTTATCGAATGGTCCCACAACTATGGTGATAAGAAACGAATGTTGGATTTTCAATCTAGAGGTTATAATGATAATAGTGGGAACAAAACTCAACAACCCAGAAGCCAAAATGTGGGAAGATGCATCAGGAGAACTACATCAATGCGAAGGGTAAATTATTTATATGTGGGAAAGAGTGACACCATGATCAAGACTGTCAGAAATACATGATAAGGAAGGATAATGTGGTGGAAAAAATGAGAGAACCATCCATGGTTTAATGCGATAACTATAGGGAGAAAGGGCACTATGAAAGATAATTCACTAAACCTCAAGTCCTTGAGGGTAATCAGCATCATCAGCCACCAAAGACAAAGGAAAAAGGGAAGGATTATTCCATCACTATTGTGGAAGTGGAGCATGATATTGAAATCTTACAAGGTACACTTCTTATTCACTCAATAATGGAAAATGTCTTATTTGATTCTGGTTCTATTCATTCCTTTGTATCATGATTGTTTTCTTGAACTATAGAATTGATTCCCAAAAACCATGAAGTAGAGATATTTATAAAAACACCATGTGGTGTAATCATTGCTACCCAAGTGTTGGAATCTTATCTTGTTTCATATGTTGAATATTCTTCTATATAATCTTGTAATACATCCCTTGGTGGAATTTGATGCTATAATGGGAATTTATTGGATCTCTATATATAGACCACATATCAACTATCGAGAAAAGGAAATAACTTTTCATATTCTAAAACAACCCAAGCTCCTCTACAAATGCAAGGAATATCATGAATCTCCTTTGAAAATTCCTTCAACTGTGAGGGTGCTGATCCCCTATGAAGAAGCATACCTCACATAAATGGTTGATTTAAAGGAAAGTTCCGACCTTTCAAAAATTCCCATCGCAAGGGAATACAGTGATGTATTTTCCAAATTTTTACCCAAAATTCTACCGGATCATGAGGGATAGATCCCAATTCAACTCATACTTAGATCTACTCCAATCTCAATGTGTCCATAGAGAATATATCCAATCAAACTGGATGATTTAATGAAGTATCTAGAAGAACATTTGGAAAAAGGGTTCATATGCCCTAGTGCATCACCTTGGGGTGCATCTGTGCTCTTTGTGAAGATGAATGATGGAACAATGCAATTGTGTTTCTATTATTGGGCACTCAACAAGATCCCCATAACGAACAAGAATCTTCTTCCAAGGATGGATGATGTGTTTGATCAATTAAGAGTAGCTCAATACTTTTCATAGGTGGATATTTATTCTAGATATCATCATTTAATGATGATGAAGGAAGATCTTCATAACACTGCATTTCATACAAGGTATAGGCACTAAGAGTTTTTAGTGATTCATTTTAGACTTTCTAATTCCCCTATAATCATCATGGATTTGATGAATAAAGTCTTTACACATTACCTCAACAAATTATTTGTAGTGTTTATCGATGACATTCTCATTTATTACAAGAGAAAGGAGGAACACGAAGAATGTATAAGACTTCTATTGGAAACATTGAGAAAGGAGAAGTTGTATGCCTAGTTTAGTATGTGTGCCTTTTGGATGAACCATGTCAGGTTCTTTAGACATGTGATCACAGGTGAGGGAATTTTGGTGGACCCTTTAAAAATAAAGGCGATTAAATAATGGAATATGCCCTCTAGTGTCACATAAAACCATTGTATTTTTAATGGACCAGGTCGGGTTGCCATCCGACCCGGTGCTCGACCTAGTCCACGACATGGCCCAAAGGGCATTCCTGATCCCCATGGGCTGGCACATGTGCCCCGGTATCAAAACAATACATGGGAATGATTTACCTGAAAATGTAAACACAAAACCACTAACAAGAAAAAAACTAAAATTGTGAAATAACAACCAAACATAACCTCATACTAAAATCAAAATTAAAGGATTAAAACATGAACTATCATCAAAAGGAAAATCACAAAAAAAAAAGAAACTAAAACTCGAAATCAAACCTCCAAGTAACAAGAGAGGTGTAACATCCGCAAGCTACAAACACCGACCTGCAAGAGAAGACCATCAACGACCCGAACCACAGTTTCTAATCCTGATGCCCCAACCTGGGATACACAAAGAACAAGGTCTACATATACCCAAAGGTATATGTATGGTGTGATCCAAGAGCCCGGTAGAATAACACCAAATAAAAAGGTTCCATGCCACAACATCAAAAATATAATTTAACATGATTATTTAAAACTGTACATTCAAAACACATTTAGGGAAAACATTTAAAAAATGAAAGTGAAAGGGAAAGTCTACTGAAATAAATACCATTTCACAATACTAATATTAAATGGAAGGGAAATTTTTATAAATAACAACCACATACTCATGTGGTCCTCCATATACTAACAGAAGGCACCACGTCATGAATAGTAGATCACTATAGGTAAATCCCCTAAGATAGCTAGTATGCGCAGGGATCTACAGGCATCATACCTCGGTGCAAACATAGCATAGGAACAAAAATAATCAAAAATATCATGCATGATCCACTAGTAGTGAAAAACATCTATTACCTAGTGGTCTGAAATCATCAAAATAGTTTATCTAGTGTTGTAACGTCAATCCTGCCAGATTAAACCGGGATGAACCACTTCCGTAACATCTAGCGTACTAGTCCTAATCCACCCACCTAGGTACCCAGTGTTTTCCCTTGTGCTCAAACAAGTTCTACATTCACATCATGTGCCACTTTCACAAATCACACACCAAAAAGGACATTACACACACACAAAACTACCACATGCATACCCAAACCCCATTTCAAAAATACACACACACCAGAATACCTTCCAAAAATATATTTACTTCGTTATCCATTTCACAACATTGAAAAAAAATATTGTATAGCACAACAAAGGCTGACATCATAAAACACCACCAAGTGGTGTAAAGAGGGTTTACACCAAAAAATGTGTCTTGTTTGATATAAACCCACTACATTAAAAACAAATTCATATTAAACTCTTTCAAAAATACCACTTTCGTGCCATCTAAATAATTCAATAAATCATTAAACTGATAATTATATCATTTCACTAAAAACCAAGAAGACTTTACACCAAAATCCACATTATCCCATATAGGGACGTCACTTTAGAACCAAATACTCAGGGTATCAATATCTAAAAATGTTTTCCATTATTCAAGTAATTTTAAATTTAGTTTCAAATGTGCACGACAAGGCCACACACTCCAAGTGACTCAGTTTACTTTGAAAATACGAATTTAAATATACCCACACCTCAAAGGATTTGAAAATGCATTTTACACCCACAAAATAACCCCAAATACCATTCCACACATGTTTCTCATCTCAAACGCCACATAAATAAACAATTGATCAATTTATAAAATAGTACACGTGCATACACAAGGCCTCACATTAAAACACATATGTTTTAGATGCCAGAACAATTTTAAAAGAAATTTTTCATTTCAACCCTTCCAAAAACTTCATCTGCACCCTTAGAACATACTAAAGGTTCATAATAAAAATCAACACATCAAAATAGTTTATCTTCTATTTGAAAAACTCAATTTAATCACACCTGAACCTCAAATTACCTTGATAAAAACAACTTGAACACCTTAAAAAATTATCTAAAACACATCTAAAAGTTTCAAATTCACAACATGCATAGGATAAATCGGAACATACAAAGAAAAACTTAGTTTCATCAAATATGAAAATCAAAGCATATCAAAAATATAATTTTCACTATTCAATTTTACCATTAGACAGCATTATAATTTAACTATGCAGCAAGTGAAATCATCTAATGATGTTATGGAATGAAACCACCTACCTCAGAATAAGGAATTCCAAAAACATGTGTGAATATTAGGTCCCACATAATTCGCACAATGTGCAAACTGTGTTGGACCCTAAAATAATAATTCGAACCAACCAAAGATTCAACAATGATCCCTAACGAACCTCATACCCACTTGAAGGAGAAAAAAATCTCAAGAAGAGTAATGAACATAACTGGAAGATGATTGCACACACGAAAGGAGGGAAAGGTGCTAGAGGTGTCACCAGAGGTGTCACCGGAAGTGTCGTTGGCCAACAAGGAAATGTCGTGGATGGAGGGTGGTCCGTATGTTTTTTGGTCCGAGTGTTTTTCACCAGAAGGGTATCAGGGGTGCCATCGGTTGCAGTCGACACCGGTGGATGGTGTAAGGGAGTTCGTTCAGACGGGAGGGTGGCGTGGCGCAATGAAACAACGTGAGGGTGGTCGATAGGTCGCAGCTCTGGTGGAGAGCTTGTGAGGAGGCGAGGTGGTGGCTGCCTAGAAGGGAGAGGATGGCGCAGACAAGAAGGGCAGCTGGGGTCCGGTGTTATTCCGAGTAGGAGGTGACGGTCGGGTGGAAGGTTGGATGAGGAGGTCATGCAGGAAATCTGGCAGCTGGTCGAACCAGGGGGTGTGGGGCACTAGGGTTAGGGTAATGTGACGGGAGATAGAGGGTGGAGGAAGAGGGAGGGAAGAAAAAAAAGAGAAGAGAGAAAAAAAGAATAAAAGAAAATGGAAAAAAATAGGACCTAAAAAATATTTTAGGCCACTTAATATATATATATATATATATATATATTATAACAATAATTATAAGTTAATAATTTTATAATTATCATCATAATTTCATAATATCAACCAAATTAAATTAATAACTAAAATAATAATAATAATAATAATAATAAATACTAATAATAAATATAATAAAATAAAATAAAAAGTTGTGATAGTTATAATAATGATAATAATGATGATAATAATAATAAAATCCTCAAATAATAATAATATTATTATCATTTAAAAAACTCATTATAATTTTTTAACTCTTCTTATTTTATTTTATTTTTATTTTTTTATTCATTAAATTTTATTCATCTGCCTTGAACATCGGGAAGGTCATGCGATGAACTGGGCAAGACTACGCTGTGACCTAGGTGAGGCTGTGTGACTTCAACAACAGCGTGTTGAACGCCGTCATTGCCAAACCACACGTTTTTAGATAACAACCCAAAAAAATTAAATCAGGCTTCAACCCGGACTACCCGATACCCAGACATTTAACAAAATAATTTATTTAAAAATGACAGGTTTGACAATTCTCCCCACCATAAAGCTTTCCATCCCCAGAAATCAACAACTAGGACTAAAATCCAAAGTAGAAAACAACACTACCTTAAATTTCAAAATGGATCCCCGTGAACATCAAGTGAAAAGAGGAAAATGCACCATGCTTAGAGAAAGTGACTCAAAATACAACTTCAAGAAACTCGTAAAAGGACTTTATGATATGTATCACCCACCCCAAAGAGCTAAAACACCTCATATGGACTGATCAAGGAAAGGAACTCTTGCACCCACGAGATCCATCATCACAAGTTGAAACTTCTCAGGCACTATTAGACAAAAACCACACCATTTGTATAGAATGAACAAATAAGGTAAAACCACATCCAAGGAAGAATCTTATCACTTATCACCAAGTCATCCTTAGAAACAGAACCACAACGTAAATATGGGTCAGCTCGATGGACTCCCCACTTTTAGAAAACTACTGACGCCTAAGACAAGATTGAAAAACCAACACGGGGAGGTCTGAGGGGACACTCCGCCATTATAAAGACGGGGAACACTAACTCACTCCAGAGACATTTGAGCGAGACCTATCATGGGTCTCCCCACCAATAGAGCCAACGAAAGATACAAAACCTTGAAAATTTCCCAACGGTGACCAAACACCCCACCACAAGGGGTGGGGAGGGCTGATCCCGACTACCGGGGTGTCAAAATCACAGCCAAAGAAAAACCAAAATCTCCACATCCCTAGATGAGAACTATTCAACTTTGAGATCGATTTACCCAACATACCACATAAAGACCACTAAAGTGATTACATCCAGTGGGGCGTGACCCTAATGACTTTAAGGCAATAAGATGACCATGCCTCCATATAGTCATAGAATCCTCACACACCCAAACGGTTTTCTCGGAATAAAATAAACACAGATTACAATTTAAAACGTCTATACTTTCAGCACCGGAGACAGAAATAATGTCAGGGTCTCATACACTTTCAGGGTTCCTGACTATGCACCAGCTTCACTCCACTGCCTATGACTGGAGCCCTGATGTTTGAAACATCTCCTGCCTTGCAGTCAGGTATTGAAGACACTCTAACGGAGCTTCTCCTTTTGGTGTCACATGAAACTACACTTCAATTGAGACAACCCCATCATACACAATACACTCCAACATCCACCTACTCCCACACAGCACGTCCACCAAAAATAGGTGGTTTAGATGATGCACATGCATAACCTATTCAACATAACAAAGAAACATAAAAAGTAAGGATGAATTAAGAACACTCCCCCCTTGAACAGAAAAATTAGAACTCCCTAAGAGTAGGACACAGTCCCATGAAAATAGGGATCCCAGAAAGACTCTACAAAATCCATATTTGCTCTTCAAAGAGAACTCACACCACAGGATGTCACCAAACATGACCCTCGCGGCTGATGAAATCACTACAAGCCTTTCAGACATCATTCATCACCGATAATTCTAAACCACCTCACCCTTCCCCACTACAATTCATTTCACAGTTTCTGGGGGGGAAACCTTCCGACACAACGGTGTCAAACTGCATACCCGGCGACTAAGATGTGTCAAAGAGACCAAAACTCAGTTCGACTCCCCTTTCATCTATCAGCCCACTGCGAGAGGATCAGCTTAATTGAATATGAAAAAGGGATAGACTTAGAAGTATCAAAAAAGGGGAGAGTTCTCAATTTAATCAACTAGTGGGTTGGCCAACGGTGAATTACCCGTGGTCGCACATCAATCGCATGTTAAAGATTTATGGGGGCATGCACTAGTCAAGAAAGAAAACTATGTACCCAACCAAACTGGTCTAATGGTGAACGCATACCACAATTAAACACTAACCGTGTAGGGGCGACCACTATAAGGGCTTCCTGAATCACATATCAAAATAATTCACTAACCACATGCTTGCACACCAGCTTAAAAATAAAAATTCAACCTTTGGACACAAATCATTCAAACTGGATCCTCAGCTCAAAATGCCTCACATCTGACACTTCCAAAATACAAGTACACACCACACAATCACAAGTTATTAACACACAAAATTCTCATTTAAAAAATATTTTTGAAAATAAGCATATCTGATGGGTTTCACAAACACCAATGGTGTCCCATGGTCCATATACATGCATGTTACCATGCGACACTAGCACCCACATCATATTCATCCAGAAATTCATCTTGTCATTCCATTGACCATTTCTATTTCCATATATACTCATGAATGTGGTTTCCCATGAGAACACCAAGTATCAAAACCAAACCTTCCCATTTTTCAAAACCAAAACATTCAACCCACACCTTTCAAACCTCATACATAATTTCCTTTTTAAAGTACTTCATTTCAAAACATTTTCTGAGAATAAATAATTTTTACATAAAAACTAGATTACCATGAATTCAAAACAAAGAGACGTGGAATGATACAAGAGTAGAATATTGTAAGTGGGTGACTGGGACACATGGTTGGCAGACATATTCCAATCACACCACCACCTTAGAGATTATTCTAGGATAGCGCCCCCGGCTCCACATGGCTTGCCAGACCCTGCGACCTCAATGGGACCATTGACCCTACTCCATTTTAATATATTCTGAACAATATTAACCACACGGACCAATGAATTAAACAAAACTCAAATTACATTAGTAACTCGAGTCCCGCCATGAGGTGCACTGGAAAGGCACCTTACTCATAGCCAGGATGTCGAGTCCCAACAACCTTAACTCTAGTCTATTGTGACTTTTTTCCAAAAGAACACAACCCAAAAGAGAAAACCTCCTCTGATACCATTCTGTCATGAACCAGGTTGGGTCTCCATCTGGTCTGGTGCCCAACCTGGTCTGTGACATGGCCCAAAGGGCATTCCCGATCCCCACAGGCTGGCACAAGTGCTCAGGTATCAAAAAAATACATGGGAATGATTTACATGAAAAAGTAAACACAAAAACATGACAAGATAAACAAAATAAAATTGTGAAATGACAACCAAACAGACCCTCAAACTAAAATCAACGGTAAAGGTTTACAACTTGATCCAACATCCAAAATAAAACGACAACAAAAGAAACTCAAACTGAAACTCAAACCTCCAAGCAATAAGAGAGGTGTAACATCTGCAAGCTACAAACACCAACCTGCACAAGAAGGCCTTCAGCGACTTCAACCACCATCACTAAGAACGATGCCCCAACCTGGGATACAAAAAGAACAAGTTTTACATACACACAAAGGTGTATGTAGTGTGTGATCCAAGATCCCAATAGGATACCACCAAATAAAAATATTCCATGCCACAAAATCAAAAAGATAATTTAACATGATTATTTAAAACCATACATTCAAAACACTTTTTGGAAAAACATTTAAAAACTGAAAGTGAAATGGAAAGAGTACTAAAAGAAAAACCATTTCACAATACTACTTTAAAATGGAAGGGAAATATTTATAACGAACAAGAACATACTCAAGTGGTCCTCTATATACCGACGGAAGGCACCACGTCATGAATAGTATATCATTGTGGGTAAATCCACTAAGATAGCTAGTATACATAGGGTTCTAGAGACATCATTCCTCAATGTAAACATAGCATAGGAACCACAATAATCAACACTATCATGCATGATCCACTAGTAGGGAAACACATCCATAACCTAGAGGTCTCCAATCATCACAAAAGTTTAGTTAGTGTTGTAACATCAACCCTTCCAGATGGAACCGGGACGAACCACTTCTGTAACATCTAGTGTACTAGTCCTAATCCACCCACCTAGGTACCTGGGGTTTTCACTTATGCTCAAACATGTTCCACGTTCACATCATGTATCACTTTCACATATCACACACAAAACAGAACATTACACACACACAAAACTGCCACTTGCATACCCAAACACCATTTCAAAAATACATGCACACCAGAATACGATTCAAAAATATATTTCTTTCATTATCTATTTCACAACTTAGAAAATAATATTAAATAACACAATAAAGGGCAACATCATAAAACACCACCAAGTGGTGTAAAAAGGATTTACACCAAGAAACATGTCTTTTTTATATAATCCCACTACTTTAAAAACAAATACATATTAAACTATTTCAAAAATACCACTTTTTCACTATCTAAATAATTCAATAAACCATTAAACTAATCATTATATCATTTCAAAAAAAACCAAATAGACTTTACACCAAAATACACTTTATCCCATATAAGGACGTCACTTTAGAAAAAAATACTCAAGGTAACAATATCTAAAAATATTTTCCATTATTAAAGCAATTTGAAATTTAGTTTCAAATCTGCACAACAAGGAAACACACCCCAAGTGACTTAGTTCTCTTTGAAAATCTCCATTTAAATATACCCACACCTCAAACGCTTTGAAAATGCACTTCTCACCCACCAAATAACACCAAAAAGTTTTCCACTCATGTTTTTCATCTCAAACTCCACTTTAATAAAAAATTCTCAATTTATAAAACAGCACACGTGCATGCACAAGGCCTCACATTAAAACACACAAATTTTAGCTGACAGAACCATTTTAAAATCAATTTTTCATCCCAACCCTTCCAAAAACTCCATTCCCACCCTTAGAACATACTCAAGGTTCATAATAAAAATAAACACATCAAAATAGTTTATCTTCTTTTCGAAAAACTCAATTTAATCACACTCGCACATCAAGTGTCCTTGAAAAAAACAACTTGCACACCTTAAACAATTATATAAAACACATCTAAAAATTTCAACTACACAACACACATAGAATACGTAGGCACTTACAACGAAAAATTAGGTTTCATAAAATATGAAAATCAAAGCATATCCAAAATAAAATTTTCACTATGGAATTTTACCATTAGACCGCATTATAATTTAATTAAGCAGCAAGTGAAATCATCTAAAGATGTTATGGCATGAAACCACCTACCTCGGAAGTAGTAATTCCCAAAACTTGTGTGAATCTCTGTTTTCACCTAATGCAATCCATGTGAAAACTGATTTGGACCCTAAAATAAGAATTTGAACAAACTAGAGATCCAACAATGACCCCTAATGAGCCTCATACCTGCTGGAAGGAGAAAAAAACTAAAGAAGAGTAACAAACATAACCAAAAGGGGATTGCGCGCGTGGAGGGCAAGGCGCTGGAGGTGTTGCCAGAGGTGTCGTCGGAGGTGTCTCTGGACAACAAGGAAAGGCCGTGGGTGGTGGGTGATCTGACAGTTCGTTGGTCTAGGTGTTGTTCACCGGAAGGGAGGCAGGTGCGCCGGTGGTTACGGTCGACGCTGGTGGAGGGCGTAAGGGAGGTCAGTCGGACGGGAGTGTGGTGCAGCATGTCGCGACAACATGAGGGAGGTCGGAAAGTTGCAGCTCTACTGGAGAGCTGACGAGGAGGTGAGGTGGTGGCTGCCTAGGAGGGAGAGGGTGGTGCGGACATGTAGGGCAGGGGGGTCTGGCGGGATTTCGAGCAGGAGGTGACAGCCATGTTGAAGGCTGGATAAGGAGGTCATGCGGGCGATCTGGCAGCTGGTTGAACTGGGGGGGTGCGGGGCGCTAGGGTTAGGGTAGTGCGATGGGAGAGAGAGGGTGGAGGAATAATGAGGGAAGAAAAAAATAGAAGAGAGAAAAAAATAATAAAAAAAGGGGAAAAATAAAAAGAAAAATAGGACCTAATAAATATGTTAGGACACTTAATATATATATATATATATTATAACAATAATGATAAGTTAATAATTTTATAATTATCATCATAATTTGACAATATCAACCATGTAGAATTATTAACTGAAATAATAATAATAATAATAATAATAATATATACATAATAATTGAAAGTAATAAAATAAAATAAAATGTTCTGGCAGTTATAATAATGATAATAATGATGATGATAATAATAACATCCTCAAATTGAAATAATAATAATAATTTCATTTATATAAATCATTATATATTTTCACTATTCTTATTTTATTTTATTTTTATTTTATTATTCATTAAATTTTATTCATCTGCCTTGAACATCGTGCAGGTCATGCGATGAACCGAGCGAGACTGCGCGGTGACCCAGGTGAGGCCGCGTGACTTCGACAGTGGCGTGTTGAACACTGTCAATGCCAAACCACTTGTTTTTAGATTAGAACCCAAAAAAATGTAAGTCAAGCTTTAACCTGGACTACCTAATACCTAGACAATTAATAAAATAATTTATTTAAAGATGATGTGTGTGATAGTATTCTTGGATTAGTTGGGTACTACTGACGTTTTGTGATAAATTTCTCATTATGTTCATATCATTTAAGTAATTTTACAAGGAAAGGGGTATGGTATGTCTGAATGGAAGAATGTGAGGGAAGCTCAAGGAGCTAAAGAGAAGGCTATTCACTGCACCAGTACTCACACTACCAAAAATTTGAGAACGTTTTGTGATATAAAGTGATGATTAAAAGAAAGGAATAGGTTGTGTACTCATGAAAAATGATAATGTGATAGCCTATGCCTCATGAAATTTGAATATCCATGAGTAGAACTACCCAACACATGATCTAGAGCTGGGAGCCGTGACATTTTCCATGAAAATATAATGGAACTTCTTTTATGGTGAGAAGTGTGACATATACACCGACCACAAGATACTAAATTATATATTCACAAAAAAAGGATCTCAACATGAATCGAAGGATATGGTTATAGCTAATTGAATAATATGATTTATCTATTCACTATCATCGTGGAAATGCTAACAGGGTAGTTGATGCTCTAACCAGAAAAAACCTCCTACTCTTTCCATGATGTGGATTAAGAAGGATCCTATATTTTGTGGATATGAAAAGGATTGATTTGGATATCATAAGGGTAGGGGATACATCCTACCTTTCCCAAATGATTTAACAACCATCAATCTAAGAGATGATTAAGGAGGCACAAAGGGTTGATTTGGAGTTACATGAGAATGTGAATACAGTAAACGAAGGGATGTTGCACAAGTTCCATATCGATGATGATGGTGTGATTTGGATTGGAACATGACTTTGTGTGCCTTCATAAACTAGGATAAAGAAGGAGCTACTCAAAAATGCACATATCTCAACATTCTCTATCCATCTTGGTCACACCAAGATGTACCGAGATCTCTGTGAACACTTTTGGTGGGATAACATGACAAAGAAGATTGCGGAATATATCTCAAGGTTATTGGTATATCATCAAGTTAAATTAAAGAGACATAAGTCCAAAGGGTTGGTGAATCCATTTCCTACACCCATGTGGAAATCAGAGAATGTCACTATGGAATTTTTCCTGAGTCTCCTGAAGACATCGCAGGTAAATAATGCGATAGGGGTTGTAGTTGACCGACTCAACAAGACTGCTCATTTTATCTCTATTGAGAAAGATCTCTTTCTTGAAAAATTTCAAGGGTATATGTGAAGGAAGTTGTGTGACTGCATGGAATTACACTCTTGATTGTCTTTGATCATGATCCAAGGTTCACATATAAATTTTAAGGGATCCTTTAACATGATTTGATTACTGAATTAAATTTCATCATGACCTACCACCCCCAAACTGATGGCCAATATGAAAGAAGTATTCAGACACTTGATGACATGATAAGAGGCTGATCATTATAATTCAAAGGTGGATGTGACCATCATCACCCATTGGTTGAGTTCTCATACAAAAATAGATTCCACTCAAGTATTCATATGGATCCATATAATGTGTTTTATGGAAAGCCATGTAGAACATTACCCTGTTGCGATGAATTTGGAGAAATAATGCTACTTGGGCCTGATCTTGTGTAATATATGATAGATAATGTTCAAGTGATCTAGAAACACATCAAAGCTTCTCAGATTTAGCAAAAGAGATATTCTAACAACCGTCGAAGGGACTTGGAGTTCGATGTTGGAGATAATGTCCTCTTTCTGATATCACCATGGAAGGGAGTCATGTGGTTTGGAAAGAAAGGGAAGTTATGCCCAAGGTAGATTGGCGCCATTGATATCCTTGACCGCATAGGAGACATGTATTATCGCCTTTCACTTCCATAAAATATGGCTAATGTTCATGATGTGTTTCACGTATCACTCCTGAGGAAGTACATACTATATCCCATACATATACTGAACTCATATGTGGTACAGCTGGAAGATGATCTCACCTATGAGGAGCTTCCAGTAAAGATTCTAGAACTGAAATACAAGGTTCAACAAAAAAAATACAACCCAACTTGTCACTGTTTTGTGGATGAACCATATGTTTGAATAAGTGACTTAGGAACTGGAATTGTCGATACAGGAGAAGTACCCTCAGCTATTTATGTAAAGAAAAATTTAGAGGGAGAAATTTCATAAGGGGGAAGAATGTAACAACCTAATGTTTTGTAAAGGGAAATCCCTTCGTATAATTATACCTTATAATATAATCACATTACAAATCACAAAAACATATCATGATACTAAATACTATGTGACCATTATACATAATTTTTCGACTTTTTTGTGTTGAATATCAAAAATCTAACATATGTAGTTATAGCTAGTAATATGTTTAGAGTCTAATAGAAAAAACATAATTGTTGTGAATAGTAACATACCCTTATGAATAGTACTATTACCCTAATGAATAATAATATACCCTTATGAATATTATCCTCACCTATGATAGTATATATGTAGGATTTATGTGAAATCAAGATGTACCTATGTTTCGGAATAGGTAAAAATATGTTTAAAAACTATATTTTTCAAGTAAACTATTATTTTAATTAAAAATATAATTAATAATATTTTGAATTTTTTGAAAAATGGACTTCATTTTAAGATTCTATACATTTAAAAATGGTTAGTATGATGTTTTGGGATTTTATTGATATACTATAATTTTTTTCTGAATAGTAAAATACATTAATTTTCTATGTAAATACATTATAATTTAAACCCATTACTCTTAACATCACAAGTGATGTAAGCACCCAATTCTCGATCTCACATTCCCTAATTATTATTCATGTTCATGGAATCATCAATACTAATTATCTTGGTTTAATTTAATAAACTATTGACTAAAATATTATGAAAACCCCTCTCCCTTCCACTATAAATACCACCCATCACACCCTCATTTCCTCACACCTCTCAAGCTTCAATCCATGTCTAAAATCTACCCAAAAATCTTTCCTAGCCCCTATATCATGTTAAATATCGTATGGTCTCATCAAATGACCAAGCCTCAGTTCTTTAAGTTGGATCTCTAGAAAAGATTTCAAGAGGTAATTTTCATCTCTCTCTTTTCCTTTAAATTCCTTTCAATTTCAAGTTCTTTTCTTAATATCGCCCCACCTATCTTCATACACATGGAATTTTAACTATAGTATCTCACAATTACTAGAAATTTTTGATACTAATGGGATAATATTTTATCCAACCCCTTATCCTCTTCTTTTTATTGTAGATAAGAAAACGTTGTTCATAAGGTGTGAATTTATCACCTTCAAGTATGGCATGTTTTCTTTTTTTCCATTACCACCTTCTGATCTGGTCATGAAACCATTTTTATGGTTGAAAAAGATTATATTATATGTATTATATCATATTTCATGTTACGGTACTAACTTATGTAAATATTACTAAATTATTAAACAAAACATGTTCATTGTTGTCGAAAAATCGCCTGAATTAACCCATATGATCATCATTAAATTTTAGATAATGATTCATACACAAGGTATATACCATAATTTATTATAAGATCTTTCAAAATAATTTAATATAATTAATAACATGTAATATTAGATCTTTAATTTTACCCATGTTCCACATGAACATCCATTTAGGAATACAAGTGAACCGTTCAGGAAAACTATAAAAATAAACATTCCCAAACAATGTATTTAAAACATATAACTCATCCAAAGGCCCATAAAATAACCTAGTGAAACCATAATGAATGATATTTAGGTACAAAAGGTTATATAATTATTTATTAATTAATCTATTCTGGTTATACATGACTAAAATGTGAATAAATTTTTCAGATACAAGGTAAGGGGAAATTCTTGAACACATCTTTCTTTCTTTGGGTTCTCCCCCTTTCACTTCATATTTTGTATGGGTTCTCCTTAAAAATTATTTTTCATCATTATATTACCTTCTATGGGGTATAAATTGTTTCTAATGGATTTTATTTCAAACAAAAAAAATTCAATATAACTCTAATTTCAAAAACACACCTTTTACGTCTCACTGAAGGTGGATGGTCCTTGTATCGAGTATGTTATTCCCAAATTATTTTGTGAACCCAATGTTTATGAATGTGTTCTTATGAGATGAAACCCATTCCATTACAAGGGTTAGTTATGTTAATTTTTGATATATGCACTATGTGGAATGCATGATAATGATAATGTTATGATGTGACGTGTGCGCCTGGAATTATATAGCGCAATATATATTTTTTAATGTGACAGGTGTGCCTGGAATTATATAGTGCTCCAATTCATTGGGTAAAGTAATGAATATAATTATATAATGTGAAATGATGTGTGACCAGCATTATATCTTTGTTCACAAGTATGTGTGGTGGTTGACCACAAAAACAAGATGTTTTATTTTTTATGAATTGCCACATTTCAAGTATTTTATTAATGATTCCTCTCACATTCATGGTCATTTTCCTATGTTATGATTATGATCACCCATTTTTATATTGTTTTTATCTACCCTCATACGTGTGTTTTAGATAACCCCTTTTTATGAATATCCTCAGGTGACTACATGTACTAAGGAGAGGTCTAGTGCTAATACGAATGTATAGAAGAAGGAGTTAAATAAACATTTATCTTTGATGTTTTAAAAGTTATGCACAGTCCTAGTTTTCCCATGAAACTAAAACATTGAATCCTCATGTTGTAATTATATTATGTTATTTATCTTTGTAATGATTTAATAGTAATGTAATAAAAGGCTTGGTCGATATATTTGAGATTTGAAATGGTTTGGAATACATGGTGTTGTGTGAGTCCATGTTCAACGTGCCCCAGAATAGGGGACATGTAACATTGGGTTACAATGTGTGTGACCATGGATAGGGGGTTTGTGTTATTTATACACAAGGTAATTAGAAAATATACCATTCTTGAGTATATAACTATCGGATAAAGAATGCACGTATGGGTGTGGTGTTAAATATGGAATGGGTATTCCATGATTAAAATAAGAATTTTTTTATAAGCCTTTATTAGTTACTTTTTGGAAAATAACTTGCTATAAATTGGTTTCAATTTTTTTTGTTTTCACGTTATTATAATTGTATTTTGAACATGTTTATATTTATTTATAAACCCTTTTGTTAAATTTTTATATATAAACTATTTTATATAATGTTATAATTGCTCTATACTAGTGTCCTGAGTAGGGAAGTCATTGGGAAAACCTAATGAGTTTTATACTCACCTTTTCTGTGGCACATTGGTTCATTCGGAGATGCTACCGTATGGGACTTGGGAAAAGGTAAAGTATCACACTTCTTTAGTACCATGTTGTGACAAGTTGGACTACTTGATGATGTTGGAGCATGGATTTTGTGGGGCATGGAGTCTGGTTGTCACCTTATACTTTATTCATTGTATTTACACTATTTACATTGATATTGGTTTGTCTTCCACTATAGTATACCATTGTTTTTTGTTTTAAAGAGAATTATTTGAAATGTCTTGGTTTATTTCATGCTTCATATAGTGAGCTGTTTGTGGATGGTTTGATAGGTTATTTTTTAGACATTAAAGCGTAAATAATCCCCCGCTTTCTTTGAGAAACATTGGAATTTATTTCCATCCATTGGCAGCATGGTGATGTTTCTTAATTCTTGTAATTACTCTTTGTACAATTAATCCAATAGGAATTATAAGGTCATTAAAAATGTTATCATCTTGTTTGGTTCTTTCCTAACAAGTAGTCATAAATGTTCTTGGTCTTGGAGTTGGAATTATTTCTTGTCTCTTCCTTGGGTTGGAATCGTATAAAGGAGTAGGATTTTTGGAACTTGAAATGTGTAGCATAAAACGATGTAGCTAACCCTTTTATTCTGAAAAATAAGTTACAAGGAAGTTGGGTACATAAGTGTTTAGAGACACTCTAGGATTTTAAAACCTCATTTTCATGGGTTTATCTAATTGGATGAGTATGACATGCATTGCAGAGTAATGGATTCTCACTAGGATTGAATACATCATTTTAGGTAATTATTCATGTTGTGAAAAAATTATTGTTTTTTTAAGAAGATTGATTTTTTTAAATTAAATATTTTGATAAAAGAAAATGATTATGGTAATTTGAAAATGGTTTAATTTTCAAAAATCAATTTGATTATTTTCAAAAATGGTTGAACATGGAAAAAATTTGTTTTTGGAAAAATAATTGTGATAGTTTATGTGATATAATGTAAAATGCTAATCTATTAGTTTTTATTGAGTGAGATTGAAAGAGTTTGTTGTTGTTTCAAAAAATGGAACCCAATAGGTGTCGTCAAAACCAACCAAAAGAAGCTGCGGAGAATGTGGTTGTACCTAAACCATTGGTAAACTGAGAGCAAGTTCATAGTATTGTCCAAATATTTCAAGTTGTAGATACAGGGAACTAGAGGAATAAGACAAGGAATGTGGATCATATCATTTTGTTCAAAAAGAAAAATCCACATATCTACTGCGGTGATTGTGAACCCGAAATGGCAGAGGTGTGGCTGAGTATGATGAATCACATCTTCTATTTCATTGGCTTGCCACATGAACTCAAATTCAAGCGGGAAACATATATTCTCAAGGATCATGCACGCTAGTGGTGGGATTTAGCGGTGTAGAATAAATTGGATGAAGGCCATACTTTGGATAATTTTGGGGAATTGTAAATAAAAAATTCTATCCTTATATGTTCAAAATGCAGAAAACGATGATCGTATTTATCCTGAAGCAGGAAAATGTATTTGTCACAGAATATGTGGCTAAATTCATGAATTTAGTGCACTTTTCACTAGAAATTTCAGCATGTGATTCTTTTAAGGAGAAAATTGATGGATTGGGACTAAGTAATGACATTCAATCGTAGGTTGATGTGATCTGTATTATGGATTATACAGAGTTGGTAAACAGAGCGACCGTGGCTGAATGTGATATCTCAAGATCTATGGGAGGAGGTATAATGATACCTATATTGAATGGTGGGAACTCAAATGCTGGGATAAACATGAAAAGAGACACCTTTTTCAAAGGTAGAAGTGGAATCATAATTAGACAGATATATTAGTTAACCTTCCTCCATGACCCAAGAGCAAAGCAGGTTGTTTTAAATGTGGTTCGTTTGACCACATAAAATGAGAGTGTACAGAACACCCTAGAGAATTTCATAATTGGGATCTTGTTTTTCATCTTCAGAGCCGTTGCCGTAGTGCTCCAAGTTTAGGTGTTGGAGAAAATTCTTAGGCATCACCTACATTGTATGCTTCAATAGGATGAGGAAAGCAGAATCAGTCTCATCATCAGAGTAGAGAAATCCATGATGATTCTATAAATACTATGATTCCTCAAGTAGGGAAATCTCAACAAGGCAACAAGGAGCACAATACAACAATGAATCAATTGTATGGATCTAAGAAGATGATTTTTGAGGATCGCGTTGGACCATCTATGGTGAGAGGTAAAATTATTTTGAATTATACCCGTGTGCAAGTGCTCTTAAATACCGGTTCATCACATTATTTCATTTCTTCTTGTGCTGTAGATTTTATATGTTTACAGTTACAAATGATGCCTTCTATTTAAAAACTGAAAACTCTTGTTGGGGAAAAATAATGTCAATCCTTTGTGTGTAGAGATTTTTTTAACTATTTATGGAGGTAAGATGAAATGGTACTTATCGGTGTTGGACATGGTTGTCTATGATGTAATATTGAGCATACATTGGTCGGAAATATCCATGGATCACATCGACAGTTATAGGAGAACAGTTCGTATCAAGACTGGGATGGTGTTAAGTATCTATTCAGAGGAGAGAGGATGGTAAAGAAAAATAAAAAAGAGCTCCTTGGAACCAATGGTGGGAATGATCTTTTATTAGTTGGTAGAATTGAATTAGTCTTCAATAGAAGAGATCGAGAAAAATAGTTTTCCAGAAGTTGTGGTTCAATTTCTAGATGTCATTCCCAAAAACATCTTAAGGTTACCACCTCTTAGGGATGTAGAGTTTATGATTGATATCCATATGGGGACCACTCCTATTTCCTTTCCTTTTTATATGATGGAACCAATAGAGGTATATGAATTGAAATTGAAGTTCGAGGAGCTGGAAATCAAGGGTTTCATTCAGCCAAGTATGTATCCTTGGGAAGCACCAATCATGTTCATGAAGAATGGTAATGTACCAATTCAGATGTGTGTTTATTATCAGATCTTAACCATGTTATGATAAATATTAGGTAACCACTACCACACATTGATGATATGCTTGATCAATTAAGGGGAGATCAGTGGTTCTCCATGATTGACCTGCAATCAGGATATCACCAATTTCATGTTCGAAAGAAAGATATTACAAAGATAGCTTTCAAAAGCAGATATGGCCATTATGAATATGTAGTCATTCTTTTCGGTCTAAAGAATGAACCAATGGTCTTCATAGATTTGATGAATCAGATATTTCAGTGATATCTGGACTCTTTTGTTGTGGTGTTTGTGGACAAAATCTTATTGTATTTTAAGACAAGGTTTGACTATGAGAAATACCTAGAAATAGTTTCACAAATATTTTCAGATCACCGCTTTCATGCTAAATTATAAAATACTGAAATTTGGATACATTAATTATCTTTTCTGGGCCATGTCATTTATAATAAATGTTTTTATATTGATCCTAAAAAAATAGAAGCTATTATCTCATGAAAACCACTACAGAATGCCTTTGAGATACGATGTTTTTATGGTCTAGATAGTTACTTTGATTATTTAAGTGTGATTTATCATGAATATTTTCTCTAATAACAACTCTAAAAAAGATTAGTTTTAAATTAAAATGGACAAATTAATGCTATAATTCATTATAGGAACTATAATTTCATCTAACATCGACAACTATCTTGATTTTTCTAGAATTAAGATAGGGGTATGTGGTGTACTCTGATGCTTTGGGTCAGGGTTGGGTTGTGTTCTCATGATAGGAGACCATGTGATTTCTTATTTTTCATGGAAATTGAAGGTGCATGAAAAGAATTACCCAAAACAAGATTTGAAGTTAGTTGTAGTCACCCATGATTTGAAAACATGGAGAAATTATATCTCTAATGATAAATTCACAGTTCTTAAAGATCATAAAATCATGAAACATATTTTCTCACAACATGATATGAATATGAAGAAAGGCAGATGGATGTAATATCTAAAGATGATTGACTTTTACATAATGTATACACCAGAAAATGGGAATTCAGTGGCAGATGTAATGACTATAAAGTCATATGCTCAGTTGGAAAAAGAACCTTCATATGAATGGTAGTTGATGTCGGTCCTAAATGACATGCATGTGGAATTTGAAGATCAAGATGATGTTACAGTTTCATTTTTTACTATTATTGTTCCTAATTTGGTAAATATGGTCAAATAGGAAAAAAACTAGTGCAGAATGTCTGGTTATGAGTTAAAACTCAATATTAGAGAGACCATTGAGGGCTGGAAACAAGATGGGTGTTCAGTTTTGTGTTTTAGAGATCAGATGGTTGTACCTCTGGATTTTAATAACAACGCAATAATGATTACCACCATTCAAAATCGAAAGTACATCTAGGACCAAGAAAATGTATAATGCATTGAAGTCAAAGTTTTGGTGGAGTATCATGAAAAGAAAGGTGGCTGAGTTCATCTTGTAATGATTAAATTTTAGGTAGTTTAAAGTCGAGCATCAGAGACCTATAGGTATGTTCAATCATTATGTATTCTAGTGATGAAATAGGAGCATATAGTGATGGATTTTGTTATAGGTCTCCCAAGAAATTTTTGGAAACATGATGTTGTATGGGTGATAGTGGATCGGCTTACTAAGTCATCCCATTTCATTCCAATTCATGAAACATGTATGGTAGGAGATCTACCCAGTATCTATATCCAAGAATTGGTAATGAGAAATGGCATACTGGTTTCAATTGTCTCTGGTATATAAATGAGGTTCAATTCTTGTTTATAGAAATCCTTACAGAAATACCTTGGAACTCGATTGAATATGAGCACTATGTATCATCCTTAAGTGGATAGGCAATCTGAACGGATGATATAGATATTGTAAGACATGTTTTGGGCATGTGTAATGGATTTTTTGGCTCATGGGAGGAGAACATACCACTAGTGGAGTTCTCATATAATAATAGATCTCCGGAATAGATACATATGGATATGTTTGAAGCATTGTATGGGCATCTGTATCATTCTATACTATGTTGGGTGGAAATAGGTGAAACATCACAATTTGGGCTGAGCCTTGTCCAAGAAACAAAGGAGAAGATCCTGCTAATTAGAAAGTGGATGGAGACTGATAAAAATTTTCAGAAATATTATGTGAATCATCATCAAAGTTCTTTGTCATTTTTTATGAGTGATCATGTTTTCTTGAGGATCTATCTATGACATCATCATTTTGGGAAGCACAGAAAGATATCTAGTAGATACATTATCCCTTTAGAGACACTAGAATGGGCCGGAGATGAAAAATATCAGTTTTTATTACCACTATGGTTCATTTTGGTGCATAATTTGATCCAAATATCTTAGTTGAAAAAGTATCAACCTGATCTTGACTATGTGATCATATGGGATCATGTTGGCCTACATCTGGATGCTTCATTGATACATATCCCGATACAAATTGTGGATAGGCCAGAGAAATCCATGCATGGTAAAAACATTGGTCTAATGTGGGTTTAATGGTATCAATGTAATATTCATGAAGATACATGGGAATGTTAGAAGGAAATGAAAGAGAAATTGACCAAACTCTTCCAGAGCAACAATTGTTTTCTATATTTCGGAGAAGGAAATACAGATGGTGGGGAGAATGTAGTTCTCTAGTTTCTGGTACATAACATGTTATTTGTGTTTTTATGGATATAATGTATATTAGGGAAACATGGGAGTGTTTTGTGATCTTTAGTTATGTTTTGGGGACAAAAGGAGAGGTGCACGGGCTGCACACGGTTTATCCAAACAATTTGGAAATCCTAAAAAAAACTGTGTGCAAGAGAATATTTGAGGTAGAGAGCATCAAAACAGTGTGTGCATAGTTGGGGAGACCATGCAAGGAGGCCATGAACAGGTCTTCATAGGTAGTAGCTAAATCACGATTAGTGCACCGTTTGTCTAACCATGTGAAGTAACTGTTCATATGGTTTAAATGAGATCATAAAAAACTAGATATCACACATTTTTCTAAACTAATTTTCACTTTTTTTCTAATAATAATCCATAACATGGGATTTATCTTACTTAAAGGTATTAGAACCAATAACAAGTGTTCGGGGGTTAATTTTAAGTCTTACCGTGGTGTTTTGAACCTTTATTCTTGAGGTATGTGATCATTCTTCATCGTTCTTGATCGGTATCATAGATCTACTTAGATCTACCTCTACTCTCTTCATAGTTTCTCAAATTCACACCTATTATGAGTAGATATATGAGTGTGGATTATAAATAGGTTGAGATTTATTATCTTTCTAGTATAAGTGGTCTAAGGAGGTTCTGTGTATAATCACCCAAGTTTTCATAAGCATTCATCATTTGTGTCTAGTTTCGTCAAAACCTTTGGGGTAGGTTTCTTCACTCTAAACTCAACTTTGTAGAATGGATGGGAATGGTTAAAAACCGAATATATTCTGTTGAGTTGGATGTGATTTTGTTATTTAGTAATCATTGGAAACCCTTCATTGAAATGGTTTTGAAAATTTGGGAAATTTGGATAATTTGTTATTTGAATAATGTGATTCTTTTCATAACAATAAAATAGAGATTTTAAAATTGGGATTATCTTTAATTGTGGCACAGTTTATGGATTAGATTTTTTCAATAAAATGGAATTTTTTATTGAAATGAAGTGACTGCTTTGAAATTTGGTTGTTCTTTGGTTTTCAATAAAAATACATTTTTATTGAAATGGATTGTTTGTTGAATTCAAATGGTTTGTCGTACTAGGGTTGTGTGAGTTAATGTTTGACATGTACCTAAATAAATGATGTGTACAATTGGGGTACAAGGTGTGTGACCCTTGATCGGGGGTGTGTTTCTTTCTTACAAAAGGTAATTGGACAAGAGACTGCCCATGATTATGGAACATTCAGATGAAGCATGCATGTGTGGGAGTGTTGTGAACTATGGAATGGTTATGCCAAGATAAAAATCAGAATTTTTTTATAATCCTTGATTAGTTATTTTCAAGAAAATTACATCATTGGAAATTGGTTTCATTTGATTTTGTTTTCAATTTGTTATAATTGGATTTAAAACATGATTATTTATAGACTTGAAATATTTTAATTAATTATTTTATATAAACTATTTTATATAATGTTCTAAGCATTCTATCCTAGTGGTATTAGTAGGGAATTCATTGGGAAAACCTACTGAGTTTTATACTCACCCATGCTTTGGAAATTTGGTGCTTTTGCATATCCTAGCTTTTGATACATGGGGAAATGTAAAGTATCACATTTATTTAGCCCCCTGTTGTGATACTTTGGACTAATTGATAATGTTGGAGCATGGAGATTTTGGAGTATGGAGTCCTATTGTCTCTTTGTAGTTTATTTATTGTCTTTTCGGTGTTTACTTTGATTTTGGTTTGTCTTCCGCTATTGCATACCTTCGTCGGTTGTTTTAAAGAAAATTATTTGAAATATATTATTTTATTTCATCCTTCATATAGTGAGTTGTTTGTGTATGGTTTGTCGGTTTGTTTTTTTAGAAATTGAAGGACACATCTTCCCCCACTTACTTTTAATCTCTTAGGAATTTATTATTAACCTTTAGTTTTTTGGTGATGTCGCTTAAGGCCTAGTAATGACTCCTTGTAATCTCAATCCAATGGGAATTATGAGGTCAATACAGAATGAATTTTGAAAAACAGACATAAAATTTTGTAATCTATATACTATTCTAATTTTAATACGTTGTCATGACCCACCTTCTCCCTAATGTGGGAAGGAAAAAAACTACCAGACCCCTCTTTCATCATGTTGAAAGAGATATAATGACCCTCGAGTCCCACATTCAATAGGCCCCAGAGTGGTGAATATCACCAAGGTTATATAATCTCATGTAATTTGAAATTCATTACCCTTTTTATAGAACAATTTCGGGAGATAGGATAGGGAATCCAAAGAAACTCCAAATACCAAACATAAAAGTAAATCCAAAAAACATTTCCCACATGCATGTTAAAATTAAAACTAATAAAAGTTATAAAAAAACTCCAATGTAATGTACCAAAAAGAGAAAAAGATACAAAAATAACTATTCCTAAAACCTGAGCTAGAAAAAGTTTGGCACAGTCCTCCATGTCCTCATGGAAACATGAAAATAGTTTTATATATGTAGGGTGAGTATATAGTAACACTCATTAGGAAAATATAGACACACATGCACAAGTGGGGGAACATACTAATGTCCCTATGAGAAAATAGTAGAACCTCAATACACCTACCATGGAATACTATCCAACCTAGCCTCACTAAGGCACTCTCACAAAATAACACAAGTCATGTAAACAAATAGTATTAGAATAAAAATATTTGGATACCCCACACCACTTTCCCACTGGTCAGCTGCTCATTCCTAATAGAAAACATATTGATGATAAAACTCTTCCCATACACATTCCCAATACCAAAACCCACCCACACACACCTAGGCCTCGAACCACACAAAATCCTACCAACAGACACATGGGATACAACAACCACACCTCTTTCCTAAAGATAATAGTGCCTCGTCACAAAGAAACATGGGAAAAACGTGGCATAAAAAACATAGGCCTCTTATCTACAAAAAACCATCTACCAAATAATCTTGGACTATGGTAAGCCTCAATACTTTACATCCTACCCAGATTGGATCGATTGGTATGAACCCAGAAGAGGGTGTGGGGAATAAATTCAGTAACCAGACATCTATCCTCCCATCGGGATGTTGGGAAACACACCCTCCCCCATGAAATGGAGGTGTCCAACACATAGTGGTCAACAAGGGTGGGTGTGAATAGAAATTTCAATGAACTATAATATATATATATATATATATATATATATTGGTAAATGACCACTCGTCCCAAACATATGGGTTTCCAAATAACAAACTGACCCAAAAAACAACCTTTTCTTCTACCCCTGTATAAATAACCACATGAACATACACAATTAAATAAAAGACTGACCCATTTTCATTTAACCACTTCGAATTTATTTATTAAGGGGTTTACTTTATTTTCTTCTAGCACTAATGGTTATCTATCAAACACAATCACAGCAAACAACAAGAAAAACCACACTACAATCCCGCTTCAAAAATCCCCAATCTTCCTTGACACTTGATCATCAGTTGACATCAACCGCTCATAAAAATTTTACCGTACCATCATTATCTCACAACCCATATCTATATCCCTACTTCCTAAAAATTCCCAGATGCATTACAACATCTTATAAATTTGTAACTACATAGTAGTCCAACTACCCAACGTCAATCTGTGACCAGTACACAATAAAGACAGTTCAGCTACCTGCATGTTCATTCATTCCACAATCAATCAATCTCTCAGACTGAGATACCATCACACCACCTATACTGATATATTTACCAATACAACATTTACAAACATTTACCCATATCCCCACTGTACACACCTACCACATCACTCTCATGCAACCAACTCATCTGACCAATAGTGTACACCCAACCATGCTCCCAACAGCAGCACCACACAACTCACACAAGGTCAAACAATTCAACAGAACGCAACACTCAACCACACCTATCAACATGACATGTATGTGTTTTGATTAAACCATCATAGGTTCAATAATTCCACTTAATTATTACTCTGGTGATCACATGATAGGCTTGATACAGAGGCATTAATTTATTTAACCAAGTATATGTGATTAAGAAGATATTGTGTTATAGTCATTTATTCAAGTATCTTAACAAAGAAGAACATTATTTGTGTTCATTAAATGACCACTAATGGTTTTGATTTTTATAATTTATATAGACACATCAACCATAACATGATCAAATATAACAAATAAAACATGCGATCAACATCAAACCATTATCTGCCCTTTATATTATTTACATGTGTTATCTCTTGATAACTCTTGTTATTATCTATTTCTTGGTTTTATGAGAGTTTTTTAGCCATTAATCATAAGGGATCATTATATTATCCACCCTACATGATTCAAACTTAAATATGAGAAAAATAAATCCCTAATTGATGATCAAAGGATTGAAGTTCTTCCTTGCGCCATGAATAGGGAATCACGCGAGCACCGCATGACTCCAAGAAAACTAAGAAAAAGTGATTTGAAATAGGTGTATGACTCATCTTGGGAGGAAGTATCTAGGGGAAAAATGGAAAACAAAAAAGGAATAATAAAACAATATATCTATATTTTTGAAAGGGAGAGATTATAAAAAATTAGGGAGCCGATTTTAATTTTCTTGAAAATCGGATTGTGGGTTGACCTTGTGGATTTTCGGTAACAAGGCTGGTGGAATGTTACGAGATACGGGGAATTTAATAATTACCCTCTCAAATAGTGGAAATATCCCAACACACCATTATGAGTTGATATGTTAACATTTCATAGAGGGAATCACATAACAGGGGTGAAATTGTAAAATTGGGAAAAACTGGATATCAGTCACCGATGGGTGAGTCACCAATGCAGAGCCACCAACAGGTGAGATACTGACACTACCTAATAAGAATGATCCATTGACATTGAGCTACCAAAGACACATCCTACTGACGTAATTACCTACTTATTCCTTGACATACCAACGCCCTGACCTACCGAATCCCTGACCTACCGACCCTGACATCCTCGACTCACCGATGGTGACACCCTCAACCCACCGATTCCAAAATCCCCTAGCTCACCAATGTTGAATCTCTAGACTCACTAATGTTGATGCCCTTGTCTCACTAATGTTGAAGGCTTTAACTCGCTGACGTTGAAGCCCCTGACTCACTGAAGATGACTCCCTCGACTCACCGATGCCGACTCCCTTGACTCACTAATGCAGATGCTCCTGACTCAATGATGTTGATGCACTTACATGTTGATGGGAAGCTAGAAATTTTAAAGACCATTTAAGTAAGCCACTGAAAACTCCCAGAACACCCTAAACATGAGATTTTCACAAATGAATGGCCAATGAAAATCTAGTCTATTACATCAGATACCTTTTAATTAATTCTTGTACTAGAGAATTTCAAACTATCCTAGAAAAATAGAGGTCTGAACGAACATCCTTTAAGATACTACTCTGGGAAAAATCAGCTTCCATTATCTATAAGGCTGGAATGAAAACCTCAGCATTCCATAACACCTACTTTTTCATCTATCTCCTGAAAAACTATAGAAACACTAGTGCTCTATTTCCCCAAGAAACCACACAAACACCAAAGGTCACACCATCTAGACACATGTATTTGGTAGATCTTTCTTCCATATCAAAATATTATCTTCTTTGGGCGTCACGGCCTTTCCCACATAGGTTTAATCTTATCCATATTAATTCATCTTGATTAGGGATCAGGTCCTCTCCTCCCCATAGTAATGAAATTTTACAAATAATAACATAATAGGGAAACAATTTATCATAAAAAAAGAGAGGTAAAACATTAAATCATAAGAAAGGAAAAAACCAAACACAAGAGAAAAACTCAGAATAGCTCTAAGTACTGGGTACACATCTATTCTTCCCTTTCCCAAGTACTCTCCATGAGTCCACCATGCCTCGTAACATGTGAATAAAAGTAATGGTATGTCCACACAAGACCTTTTCCTTACAATACTCGATTCTTCTTGGTCTCTCCATGAAATTTGTGTCTTCCTGGATATCTAACTCTCCCTAGTCAAGGTTTTGGGGTTAGTAATGTAGATATTGATGATACTGAGAGAAATGGAAGACTTCATGGATCCTCACCAATAACGGGGGAAGCACCAACTAATATTCCATCTCTCCAACCCATCCCAAAAATTAGAATGGTCTGATGAACCTGGGAGAAATCTTGATTCACCTAATAAACCTCCGCTATCCATTCCAAGGGGATACCCCTAAGAACACGTAGTCCGTAACTTCAAACTCCAAATGCCTCCTTCTATGATCATCATATGACTTCTGTTGATCCTAATCCACCTTCATCTTCTTACACACATGCTTAATATTCTCTGTTGTGCTCTACACTACCTCTGGTCCAAGAAGTGATGCTTAACCAACCATTTTATAGTACACAGGCGAACAACACTGTCTATTGTATAAGGATTCTAATGGTTCCATGGTAATAATATAGTGATAATAATTATTTTAGGAAAAATCTATTAAGGGAATGTTTCATACACGTGACCCTGTGAAGTCCCAGACATTGTTCTACAACATATCCTCCAACGTCTAGATGGTCCTCTCTATCTGTCCATCTGTATGAGGGTGTAAAGTAGTGTTGAGGCGTTATTGGATGCCAATGGAACAATGAAATCCCCTCCAAACTTGTGAGGTAAACCTTGGGTCATGATCTGAGATGTTGGATCTTGGAACTCAATGTTGTTGTACCACTTCTCCTATGTACCTCTATGTTAAAGCATCTTCTGCACTCGACTCCTTGATTTCCAATATGTGATTTGACTTTGTTAACCAGTCCACTACTACCCAAATGGAATCACATATTCCCTAATATTTGGGTAAAACTATGATAAAATCTATAGATACGTCATCCCACTTCCACTCGTGAACATCTAAGGGCTAAAACAGACCATCGAGAACATGCTTCTCATCCATTACCTCCTGACACAGTAAGCATCATGCCAAATACTCTACCATTTCCCGATTCACCTTAGGACACCAATATTATTCTCACATTCATCAAAATATCATAGAGACTCTTGGATTCACGACAAGGGCTGAGCTATGTAACTCACCGAGAACTCCCTCTCTCATTTCAACTAGTACAAATAGATTACCATAGAATAACATCTAATTCTGGATATCCTTCGATGAACCCTCTGGAGATTCACCCTGGAAAACACGATCACATATCAATTTATCCTCTGAGTCTCCCAACTATGACTCTTATACTTTCTACACCAAGGAAGATCACACTGTCATCTAAAATAGATATCCTTTGCCATTATCCTCCCCTGCCTCTAGGCCCAAAGCGGCCAACTCCTCCATTTCATTCCAAGAATTCATATATTATTAAACTACCTCCTTTTGATTATTCTTTTTCATGGAATCATCCACCATGATCCTCTCTCCTAGGGTGTAAGAGATCTCAAATTCTTAATCGTAGAGAAACTTTATCTGACTTTACTACCGAAAGTTCATGTCTCATTGGGAAAAGATGTACCTCAAGATCATGTGATCCATGAAGACCAAAAATAGCTCCCAAATGAGGTAATAAAACCACAAATTCAGCATGACCATGACCGATACATACTATAGATCATTAGTGACATAGGTACATTCGTGAGGACATAACGTCCAAGACCCATAAGAGATCACTTCTCATTGCTGCATCAGCACACACCCCAAACCAAAGTTGAAAGCATCGTAGATCACTTTGAACATCACTCCTTCCTCCAGAAACATATGCATTGGGTCACTTGTAGGTTCTGGGCGCAGCGGAAGTTCATTGGTGGGTTTTCCCAACGTTAATTTTAACGTTAAACAACATTCAGTCTATGATCTGTCACGATATAAAATGTCGAATCTTCGGAATAGAACGAATAACAAAATTAAAAGAAGAGTCCCAGAACCCTTGAGGAGGATCATCATATGTTGATTATAATTAATTTAATTAAAGCATAAGAATTACCTCGTTATAATTCTTTCTTTGTTGATGTGTCCGGTCACGATTTGGTGATTTGTCGCTGATTCATAGAATCCAAGTGTAGGATTGCTCTAGCGGTCATCCACAAGTGTGTCACATATCTCTAGATGTCGTCGAAGGGATATCTGTGTGCTAGCGTGGAAGAACCTTCGCTTGCGATGTCCGCCTTCGACCACCTTGATCCAGTGGAGGATCTTGCTCTTATAACATGAGGGCGTTCTTGGTGGAAAGGGAATTCTCTATTGGCATGAGATTATTTCCAAATCCATTGTGCACAACAATGGATCTCCTCAATGAGAATAATGTAATTTGGGATTATAATACTTAGAACAATAAACTGAATTAATTTTTCGAAAGCATTTAATCATTTCATTTAATTCTTAGTAACACCCCCTGTCTTAATAATTGTAGTTGTTCATCATTACTACTTGACATGCACCCAATATAATACATTTAATATCATTTAATTAAATAAACAATATTTTACTCACGAATCCCGAAAAAAAAACTACACGGCGTGTATATAAATATACATGGAGTGTAATTTTATTTTTCCATTTTATTTATTTCCTCCACTATATTTATTAGACCTTGAGTAATGGATATTTATTTCTTAAATAAATTTAACTTCATTACTCGCTAATAAATATATATATTATTTCACCCACAATATATTATCTCGAATAACTAGTGTTGAAATAAATGTGATCTGGCATCCTTAAATAATTATTAAACCACAGTTGGGAATAATATTTATTTAACTTGTTAAATTAATATTTAACTGAGATGCATGGACATACTTAGTGTGTGACCCTCTAGGCCTCTTTCTCAGTGGCATTAGGCTGAGCCTACCTAATGTATGTGGTTAGCATCTAGAAACATGCCAAGGCACCCACAGAGAAAGAAGTTAATTCCGCAATGACGTGTTACCTCCTACGAACGCTTACCGTGTAATATAATCCCTTTGTCTCGATATCTCCAATCAAGTGGGTTGCATGCTGGTGCCATCAACCCATGTTCTCGATTATTCTTTCTTTGACTTCTTCGAATTGAACTTGCCCATACCTTACCATGGAAATGGATTTATTTAGGCTAAATCAATTCCATCAAAGGGCCTGAGATATCTAATTCCGTTATGGAACAGAAGGGACAAATCCTATTTCGCATTATCTATTAATAAAGTAATACTCATGATGCACCCAACGTATCCTACCTCACTGTGAACAGTGTGTCGTCACAGTTTTGGTCAATACATCTACGTGCGTGAGTTGTAATACCCATTAATAATAATCTTGATGTCTAAGGACCAATACACACGTCCACAGATATGAACATCCAATGACACTATGAAATGTGTATTTCATACTGGCGGGTCATATTCTCATAATATCCTCCTGGATATTACCAAGGGCGCACACCATGGGAAGGTGCCTCGATGTTTTATGATTCCTCAGTCCTAATGACCTGTATTATTTTTTTCCCTCAAATAATATCATCCGGCCATAGAACATACATTCAAAAACAGTGTTATGGCACTTTCAGGTTCTCATCATAGCAGGGACTCGCTACGACCCTTTAATACAACATCTGTCCTTAAGACATTATCACATGACCTGTCACACAGAAGAACAATCAAGATGTGATAAGGATTTTATTTAATGAATAAAGTACAAAGTAGTTGGTTCTAGACCACCAACTCCAATAGACTCCCACTTGGACTAGAGCCAATTGCTAACAACCTTTAACCCGCTAGCTCTCACATGATATTCATGCTTCTGCTGAGACAGGCCTTTAGTCATGGGGTCTTCCATGTTCTCTTTTATTGACACTTTACTCACTACAAATTCACCCCTTTTATAGAAATCCCTCAAGAGGTTATACTTCCGGAGTATGTTCTTTGTCCGTTGATGTGACCTTGGTTCTTTTGCAAGAGCCACTGCTTCAGTATTATCACAATACAATGTAATGGGATGATTACTGCTTCCTTGGATGCATCAAAAGCCTCTATATACTCAGACTCCACTGTAGAATTGGCAAAAACTGGCTTCTTTGAACTCTTCCATCTCCCATCTCCTCCATTGAGACAGAAAACATATCCAGATTGCGACATCAGTTCATTCTAATTTGTTTGAAAACCAACATCAGCATACCCTCTGATGACAAGCACCTCGTCTCCTACATAAACCAAGAACATATCCTTAGTTCTTCTCAGATACTTAAGGATAGTCTTAACAGCAGTCCAATGATGTTCTCCTGGATCTGCTTGATATCTGCCTACCATTCTTAGTGCATAGGCAACATCATGCCTGGTACATAACATGGCATACATGATGGATCCTATAGCTTAAGCATATGGGATCTTGCTCATCCCATCTTTCTCCTGTTGTGTCCGGGAACACATTTTCATATAAATATGTAAGACATGTGACACTGAAACAAATCCCCTCTTCGATTTTTTCACAATAAATCTCATTAGTATTTGGTCAATGTTTGTACCCAGACATATTCCAAGAAGCATCTTGGATCTGTCACGAATGATCTTGATCCCTAGAATGTAGGCTGCTTCTCCTAAGTCCATCATGGAGAAACACTTGTTCAACCAGTCCTTAACAAACATTAAGGCTGGTACATCTTTCTAATAAGCAATATGTCATCAACATATACCACTAGGATGAAAATCGCATTCCCATTAAATAGCTTATAAACACATGGCTCACATTCGTTCTTAATGAAACCAAATTCCTTTATGGATTCATCAAATCGAATGTTCCATGACCTGGATGCTTTCTTCAATCCATAAATGGATTTCTGCAACCTACAAACTCGTTTGGCTTCACCTGGTCTCACAAACCCTTCTGTTTGTGTCATATAGACATCTTCCTGAAGGAACCCGTTAACGAATGCTGTTTGGACATCCATCTTCCATATCTCGTAGTCATGGTAAGCTGTTATGGAAAGTATGATTCATATGGATTTAAACATGGAAACTGGTGAGAAGGTTTCATCATAGTCAATTCCTTGACACTGTTTGAATCCTTTAGCCACTATCCTTTATTTATAGGTGCTAACTTGACCTTCCTTGTCCATATTTCCTTTGAATACCCATTTGCATCCAACTGGGTTTACAACAATTGGCTCATCGACCAGAACCCAAACATGGTTCTAGTACATGGAATCCATCTCGGAATTCATAGCTTCTAGTCATCTTGCAGCTTCTGAGCATTCTACTACTTCCTTGTAGGAGAGAGGTTCATCATTGTCCAAAAATAATGATTCACCATCCTCGGTGAATAGGAAACCAAATCTCTCTGGTTCCCTTAACTTTATTGAGATCCTACGTAGTACTTGTGTTTCTGGAACCTCTTCCACGGGGACCTGTGGAACCTTTTACTGTACCAACTCCTGTGTATCTTGAGAATCAACTTTGTCGAAGTCAATCTTTCTCCCACAATTCTTCTTGATGATGTGCTCCCTCTCAAGAAAGACATCTTCTCTAGCGACAATCACTTCATTGTCTTGAGGGTTATATAGGTAATATCCTTTCGTTTCGATGGGATTTCCTATAAAGATACACTTTGTTCCCCAGGGTGATACTTTGTTGCATAATAAGGCCTTAACAAATGCCTCGCATCCCCATACACATGTGTGCAAAAAATTTGGTTTCCTTCCATTCCATAACTCAGATGGAATTCCATTTTCCACCTTAGTTGGTACTCGTTTTAATCTGTATTCTATAGTTTGTAATGGATATCCCCAAAAGGATAATGGAATATCCGCATGACTCATCATTGACCTCACCATGTCGAACAAGGTGTTGTTCCACCTTTCACTAACACCATTCCACTGTGGTGTATAAGAAGGAGTGAGCTGAGATATAATCAAAGACTCTCGTAGAAGATTGATGAACTCTTAGTTCAGATATTATCCACCTCGATCCGATCGATGCTTCATTGTCTTCTTACCAAGATGATTCTATACTTCATTCATGAATTCCATAAATTTATTTAAGGACTCTGACTTATACATCCTTAAGTAGACATATCCATATCTACTCAAATCATCAGTAAAAGTAATGAAGTAAGAATATCCACCTCTAGCGTCTACTTGAAATGGTCCACACACATCTGTGTGTACCAATCCTAGAAGATTTGTGGCCCTTTCACCTTGTCCACAAAAAGGCGGCTTGGTCATTTTTCCTTGTAAACATGTGTGACATCTATCAAGTGGTTTTAGCTCAGTAGAGTCTAAATAGCCATCTTGGTAGAGCTTTGTCAAATGATTCTCGTTCACATGACCAAGGCGGTGATGCCATAACTGGGTGATGTATGATTCATGTGAGTTTGTTACGTTATCGATTTCCAACAATTGGTGTTCATAATTCAATACATACAAACCATTATTTAAATGTGCCATTCCATAACATATGTTGTTCTTATAGATGAGACAAACCTTATTTATAAATTTTAAAACAAATCCATCCATATCCAAACAAGATACAAAAATTATGTTCTTGGTAACACTAGGCACATAATAACAGTTATGTAAAACCAAAATCATCTCAGCCGGCTATGAGAGGTGGTAGTCGCCAATAGCCAACGCAACCAGCCTTGCTCTATTGGCAGCTAGAAGATCCACCTCTCCTCTGGAGATCTTTCGAAATCTACTTGGTTCTTGCATTGGAATATAGATGTGATCCCTACAAGTTGTATCTAATACCCAGTGTGTAGAAATAGAAAGATTTCACTCGATAAAAAATGCACCTTTAGCTTCCCCACGCTTCTGGGTGCAGTTCCTCTTCTAGTGTCCCTACTTGACACATACAAAACACTCTGCCTCCCATTCCTTTCCCTACCTCTGGATCTTCCCATTCTTGGAGGGACGGTGCACAGGGGCTTCAGACCGTTTATATGTCTTTGGCCCCTTTGCCTTGTCCTTCCTTTTCCTGTTCACCATAAGGACCATGAGTTTGTCACGCCCCATGTCCTTATATACCTAGCAAATCAAGGTCAGAAGCTCTGATAGACTCTTCTCATTGACGCTCATGTTATAGTTGACAATGAAGTTAGAGAAGGTCTTGGGCAGTGATGATAGGATGAGATCTGTACGCAACTCATCCAGTAATTTAATCCCTAAGATGTCCAGGTGTTCAATGTAGCTAATAAGCTTGCGTAGATGATTCCCAGCTTGTGCAGACTCTCCAAGCTTCGTGGTAAACAAATCATTGGAGATATCATACCTCTCCTGTCCTTCCTTCTCTTGGTAGAGATCTTTAAGGTGAGACATCATGATATAAACATCCATGTTTTCATGTTACTTCAAGATCTCATTAGACATGACAGATAGAATGAAACACTAGAAATTTGTGGCATCATCCATGTGTTTCATGTAGAGAGATAATTCATCATCACTAGCCTCTTTCCCAGGAGCAACTGGAATAGGCTCTTCCAGCGCATATAATTTCCTTTTGTGGTGAAGGACGATGCATAAACGCCTCTGCCACTCTTGGAAATCGGTGCCTATGAGAAGGTTTTCTTTTTCGAGTATGGTGCAAAATGATATGTTTGAAGTCATTTTATTGTCATTTCTACAAATTAAGATGAGCAATTTTTTAGTACTTTCTTACAAAAAATGATACAAATAAATAAATTAATACTTATTAGTCTCCCACTATTTTATCGAAATCCAATAGCCCTCACCATTGACATCAGAATATTCTGTTCTGTGAATATTCTAGTGGAAAGGATCCATATTTCCCTTCGAATTACCCAAACTAGGGTTGGCCAAGAAACATGAAGGGTTTTTGGTAGGAATTCCAAATTCCATTTGCATTAACTCACAGCTCCTTTATCCACTGAGTGGACTCCCCAATCCTGAAATCCTTTTTGGATTTCCTCAACCTTTGCCTCTTGGTCCCACCAAGTCCTGCTGTGGCAGTCAACCCTTGATGCAAACCATGTAAAGTCAACCCAAAATCTTGAATTAGAATTCCCTGATAATTTAAAGCACCCCATCTTGGGTTGGTCAAGCACTTTCAACTATGGTTCGATTCTAACCAAGATTATGGAAGGCTATGCCGACTTAATATTTATTTTGAGAGATTTTATCCTTATAAGTAAATTTCAATTTTATTATATTTTATTACATGATTTTTAATATTAAGCGGGATATACATAAGTGATTAACCATGTATAAGAAAATATTTACATATAAGCCAGTTTTATTTTAGTTCCATCTTGCATGCTCGTTTAATTCATTAATTGTGTGATCGTGACAACACACCCACAATAAATAAACCATTCAACTGACAGAAATAAAATAAATGGTATGATCATGATATTTTCTGTTGGTTAGTTTATCTAGCGGTTGATAAAATAACCCAAGACCTAGGATAGAAACAACTTGAACCTTTCAGTTTCGTGTTTATAGCTTTCCACCAGTCCACCTTTGTATCTCCTTGGATTGGTTTCACATTGGCTCCTGACATGAGCCACCTCCACTATCTTGGGAGCTCCTTCCATTACATATGCATTTATCTCACATTCAGGTGAGGGGTAAAAGGGGTTTTTACATAAACTAATCCTTGGGTGCACAGGCCCTACATATTAATGAGGAGATGGATCGCATGCCAAAAAAATTTAATTTAAATAAATAAATTAAAATAAACCATTCACATACAAAGGTCTCGGTCTAGCTCATGATCATCTATACATGCCACGATATTTACACATAAATAAAACTAGCATTAAATTATTTAATCGTTCTTAATTAAGATAAATCACGCTGGAATCAATTAATTATATTTAATTAATCAATCCTTTTATCTTAAATCTCTATACTTAATTTCCTTGAGATTCTCATCCTTCATTATTTTAAACAAAGAAATTCATTTAAAATTATCCTTTTACATAACATGTACCTTGAAGGAAACCCGGTGAATTCCCATTTATTACGCAGATGTTAAATTTAACACATATATATAAAACACCTATCACGTGTTGTGCCTCAACTTTATGTCTTCAACATGGTACACGTCTCAAGGGTTTGTATAATATAATAATAAAATTTTATAAATCTGCGTAATTTGGTTGAGTACACGGTGTGTAGTTACGACAACACAGCGTGTACATTTATTCACCGTCCATCTGAAGTACACGCCCAGGGGCAGGGCGTGTTAATGTAATTCAGAAATTTTTGGAGTACACAGCATGTATTGTGGGACACACGCCTTGTAGTTTCCATGTTACACAGTTTCCAGCCGGGCAGGCCGTGTACGGAGTACACAACCCAACCCTAACCCGAAGGGACTACACGCTGTGTTCATTGGACCACAAGGCATGTATTCCGGAAATCGTGTGCCACCTATGTCTATTCAACACACGATGTCTTAAATTCTTAGAAAGAATCAATTACACGGCCTAATTTGGTGGATCATTCAATGCATTAAACCTAGACTACACGACGTGTACTTCCGAATACACGCCGTGTATTCTGGTGTTATATGGCCAGAAACGTTTGGCTCCTCCGGATGAGTTCCTCTATTTTATTTTAATCAAAATTAAAAGAAAAATTCGTTTCTGTGAGGTGAATGAGAAACGAGGGAGGAGGAATATATCTCGATATTCAGATTTCCAGAATGATTAAACTTGAATTGAAATAACTAAATTATTAAATTCGTAAATTACCAAAGAAAAAATAAATAATTATAATCAACGATATGACCCCTCTGATACCACTTGTAGGTTTCGGGCGCAGTGGAAGCGCATTGGTGGGTTTTCCCAACTTTAATTTTAACATTAAATAATGTTCAATCTGAGATCCATCACGATATAAAATGATGAATCATTGAAATAGAATGAAGAACGAATAGAAAAGAAGAGTCCTGGAACCCTTGAGGAGGATCATCATATGTTGATTATAATTAATTTAATTAATGCATATGAATTACCTCGTTGGAATTATTTCTTCATTGATGTGTCATGTCACGATTCGATGATCCGTCATTGCATCGTAGAATCCAAGTATAGGATTCCTCTAGTGGTGATCCACATGTGTGTACTGTATCTCCGTACGTTGCTGAAGGAATATCTGGGTGCTAGCACGGATGAACCTTCTCTTGCGATGTCTGCCTTCGACTGCCTTGATCTGGTGGAGGATGTTGCTCTCGTAACTTGAGGGTATTCTTGGTGGAAAGGGAATTCTCTCTTGGCATGAGAGTATTTCCAAATCTGTTGTGCACAAAAATGGCTCTCCTCAATGAGAATAATGTAATTTGGGATTATAATACGTAGAACAATAAAATGAATTTATTTCCCGAATGCATTTAATCATTTCATTTAATTCTTAGTAATACCTTATGTCTAAATAATGATAGTTGACCATCATTACAACTTGAAATGCACCCAACATAATACATTTAATATCATTTAATTAAATAAAAAATTTTTTTCTCACGAATCCCAAAAAAACAAACTACACGGCGTGTACTTTTATTTTTCCATTTTATTTTTTTTCTCCACCATATTTATTAGACATTGAGTAATGGATATTTATTTATTAAATAAATGTAACTGCATTATTTGATAATAAATATATATATTATTTCACCCACAATATATTCTCTCGAATAACTAGTGTTGAAATTAATATGATCAGGCATCCATAAATAATTATTAAACCACATTCGGGAATAATATTTATTTAACTTTTTAAATTAATATTTAACTGAGATATATGGACACACATAGTGTGTGACCCTCTAGGCCTCTTTCTCGGTGTCATTAGGCTGAGCCTGCATAAAGTCCAAGGTTAGCGTCTAAGAACACGCCAAGGCACACATAAAGAAAGAAGTTAACGCCGCAATGAAGTGTCACCTCCTACGAATGCTTATTGTGTAATATAATCCCTTTGTCTTGATATCTCCAATCAAGCGTGTTGCATGCTAGTGCCATCAACCCATGTGCTCGATTATTCTTTCTTTGACTTCCCGGAATTGACCTCACCCATACCTTATCATGGCCATGGATTTATTTAGGCTATATCAATTTCATCAAAGGGCCTGAGATATCTACATCTGTTATGGAACAGAAGGGACAAATCCTTTCTCGCATTATCTATTAATGTAGTATTACTTGTGACGCACCCAACGTATCCTACCTCGCTGCAAATAGTGTGTCATCACAGTTTTCATCAATTCATATAAGTGGGCAAGTTTTAATACCCATTAATAATTATCTTAAAGTCTATGGACCAATACACACGTCCGTAGATAGGAATATCCAATGACACTATGAAATGTTGATTTCCTACTGGCAGGTCTCGTTCTTATAATATCCTCCTGGATATTACCAAGGGCACACACCATGAAAAGGTGCCTCAAAGTTTTATGATTCCTCACCCCTAATGACCTGTATTATTTTTGTCCCTCAAATAATATCATCCGGCCATAGAAAATACATTCAAGAACAATGTTATGGAACTTACGGGTTATCATCATAGAAGGGATCCACTACGACCCTTTAATGCAACAACAGTCATTAGGACATTATCACATGACATGTCTTGCAGAAGAATAATCAAGATGTGATAAGGCTTTTATTTAATGAATAATGTACAAAGTAGTTATTTCTAGACCACCAAATCCAACATCAATAACCAACCTCCCCTTCATATAAGTGAAATCATCCTAACACTTCTCACTCCACATGAATCCCTAGTCTATTCTGGTCAATGTTGTCATTTCATCTGCAACTCATGAGAAGTCGGGTACAAACCTTCAATAATATCCTACCAGACCCCAGAAACAATAACCCTCCCCCATATTCTTGGGTGCTTCCCATGAAACAACTGCTTCGACCCTTGAGGGGTCCACTCCTTTACCTTGATAAGAAACCATGTGTCCATGTATGTGAACCTCTTGAATTCAGAACTTACAGATGGAAAACTTTTCATAGATCTAGTGGTGTTGAAGAACCTCCATGTTAGTCCTCAGATGCCAAATGTGCTCCTCCTCTATCCTTGAGTATATCAGGATGTTTTCAATGACATGATGATGAACCGGTCTACGTAATCATGGAAAACAGAGTTCATGAGACCCATTAACACAGCTGGTGAATTTGTGATACCTAAGGGAATGAACGCAAACTCAATGTTCCCATACCTTCTCTTGGAAGCAGTCTTTGGGAGTTCACTCTCCTTTACCCAAAAATGGTAATATCTAGACTATAAGTTAATGTTAAAGAACAAACTTTCCCCCCTTAACTGGTTGAAAATGGATTCGATCAATAGAAGGGGTAACGGATCTTGACCATCACCTGATTTAGCCCCCGATAGTATATGCATAGTCATAGGCCACTGTCTGCCTTCTTCTCGAACAAGACTGTAGAACTCCATGGTGACACAGTTGTCTAGATAATACCCTTCTTCATCAGGTTGTCAACCTAAATCTGAAACTCCCTTAACTCAGAATGCAACATTCGATAGGGAGCCATAAAAATCAAATAGGCACCGGGTAGCATTCCTATCCTGAACTCAACATCATTTTGAGGGGGTAGAGTCACAAAATCTTCAGGGAAGACATCCAGAAATTACCTGAAAACACCTAGAACTTCCTCCATATGTGTATGTACTGATTCTGTTAACAACTCAGATAACAAAGAAAGAAGAGGCTCCACTCAGTGGCTTCCCTCCTGAAAACTCATCTTACTAACAAAGTCTACACGCTGCCCACACATATCTAAGAACACTATCCTTATCCAAAATAATTTGATAACAACATGCACATCGAAAAACCAGTCAATTACTAGTCCAACATTGTATGGATTCATATATAATATAAGAAGATCCCCACTTGACTAGTGTGGCCCCAACATCAGTCTACATCCTCGACAAACATCAGACAAATTTTTCTAACATACAACTGGCATACTCATCAACAGGTGCATTGAATTAATCTCTACATCTAGTCTTAGAGAGTGTTCTATACCAGGTTCAACAAAGGATTTCAAGGCTCATGAATCAAAAAAATAAGAAAAAAGATTACTAAATAGACGGATTGTTCCTCAAACAACCTATGGCCCTACTAGAATTGATACCTCTATAGTGTGTAACTACCCACACCCATCCTCTATACCTCTCTATTGTATAATTCATCCCTTACCATGCCTTGGAAGAGGTACCTAAGTGGAACCCTATGTTCAGCCTCCTCTTAATTTTCTACCATCAGTGGAGAGGGTGATCATTGATCCTATTACTGGAAGGGCCTGACTGGAAATTGATGTTGCTGAGGTGGGTACTGAACCTTCCCAACCCCACTGTATGGCGCTTGAACAGGACACTAGTTCCAAATATTTCCAAGGCCTCCATATATATATCACCTCATTCCCTAGCCTATATGGAAAAAGTGAGGACTAGGAGATCAGAACTGGAACTGATAAGGCCCACTCCCTGCTAGCGGGAACCTGGAAGGCCCTAACGTCAGAGACCTGATGCTCACAGCATTCCCCTTTGACAAACTCGGATGGCTCCCCTCTCATAGCACACCACCCAGTGAGTGTATCCTTTACACTACCTCATCCTTCTTCTGAACCTCTATTTATGTCAGTTTAGTGAAAGGAGTAATATCATACCAAGGAGATGGTTGGAGTGCCTCCTCTAAGAATCTCACTCCTGACCCCTCATCTAAGAAGAGATATAGTGTGTAGTATAGGAGATCATTGAACTTGATACCCAGTTCTCTCACCTTCATACTCCCCTTCTAGAGGGATAATATCTCTTTATCTCTTCTCAGCCTTCATTGTGAAAGAAAAAAATCTATCCCAGAACTCCTTCTCAATGCCATCCCACGAAACATAAGTTTCCTTTCTATCCTTGATATAAAGCATCCACCACTGACACACTTCTACCCTCATTTGGCTCACTTATAGAGGAACCCAGTACTCTGTCGGTGCCCAGATCAAGATGAAAGTGATCACTAGATCCTCAAGCCAATTCTCTATCTTAATGCACGATACTCTTCCATTGTATTTCCCCAGAGTCTACCGCTAGAAGGTCTGAAGAACCTTCTTCCACTGGTCATCCTATTCCTCTCGATTGACCCTCCTCTGATCATTTGGGTTAATCTTTTGGGCCTCAACAACTCATAACCCATAAGGTTGATGTCCATGTGCCATAACTGAAAATGTAAACAAGGAATTCATAAGCCCAAGTAGTGGGGAAATTTCCCTTTAAATTTTTTTAACTATTCATTTATTCTTAATTCCCAAAACACACACAAACACAAGTCATTATGATGCATGTACCCTACTTATGGTCTCTACCCTGTAATCATTATAGCCTCACTGGGTCATTTAGTAGGTCCAGAGTCATTGCAATGGGTCATGACGGGGTTAAAATCTCGTGTCCTATCCTGTCTTCCCTGGCCTATCTCATGGACTAATATTTCCTAACGATGTTTCCCAACCATCCCATGAAATCCTCATTGTTCTTAACTCCAAACTCCATCCAATCTATCAAATATCATAAACCAAACCCACCCTTTCATAACATTTTGTCACAACTGGCCTTCTCCAAGATGAGAGAAGGAACAAAAAACTTCCAGACCTGTACTTCTTCATGTTTAAGGATAGATAATGTTCCTTGACTCCTTCTTTCGATAGGCCCCGAATTGGCCACTAGCACCAAAGTTATAGAATCTCTTGTAATATGGAAGGAATTTCCATTTTTACATATCATGTTCAGGAGATAAGATCATATATCCCAAGAAACCCCCCAAAAAAGTAAAATTAATTCCAAAAACATTTTCCCACATTCATATTCAAAAGTAAAGATGATACAAGGTTCAAAAAAACTACAATGTGTAGTACCAAAAGAAAAGTGACTAAGGAGAAACAACATCCAATTCGGATGCCCGAGCTTCTAATGTCCATTACGGTCCTCAATGTCCACATATAAACATGTAAAATATTTTATATATATATGGTGTGTATACACGTATACCTAGTATTAAAATATAAATCTACTCCTGCACAAGTGGGGGAACATAGTATTGTCACTGTGAGAAAACAGTAGAAACCAAAAGCACCTACCAAGGACTAATAACCAACCCAGCCTAACAAAGACACACCCACAAAATAACACAAGAAAAGTAATAGTATAAACACATCAATATTTGGTTACCCCACCCCACTTCCCCATTGGTCAGCTGCTCATTCCTGATGGCTAACGTCATGACACTACAACTCTCCAAATACGCAGTCCCACCACCACAACCAGATCGCACACACATGATCCTCAAACCACACACAATACCACCGAAATACACCAAGTACACAAAAACCACACCTTTCTCTTAAAGACATCATGGACTCATCTCTAAGACACTTGGAAAAACAAACCTGGCTTGTAAACACCTCCACTTTTCATCTACAACAAACACTCGCTCGATGAATCATAGACTATGGTAAGCCTCAATCCATTACAGCTAGCCCAGATATGCTCGAGTGGGAAGAACACGGAAATGGGTTCGAGGAAGAAAGTTAGTAACTATCCATCCATCCTCTAACTGGGATGTTGGGAAAGACACCCTCTCCCATGAAATGACGTTGTTCAGTACATAGTTCTCAACAAAGGTGGGGTGTTTATAGAAATCACAAGGAAGTAATATATATATATATATATATATATGTGTGTGTGTGTGTGTGTGTGTGTGTGTGTAAACAACCACTCAGCCCCAACCTATGGGTTTCCAAACAAGCAACCAACCCACAAAACATCATTTGTTGCTGCCCTAGTATGCATAACAACATGAACTGGCACAATAAAACACAAGAATATACCCTTTTCATTTAACCACATTAAATTTATTAATTAAGGGGTTCACTTTATTTTCTTCTAGAACTATCGGGCAACTATCAACCACAACTACACCACACAACAAGCCAAACCAAATTGTAATCCCACTGCACAAACCCCAAATATTCTGAGACACACATTCAACCATTTCCAACAACCTTCTCTTCAAAATTTTACCGCACCATCATTATCACACTACCCTGATCTGTATCCCCCTGCCTGACATTTCCCAGATGTAGTTCCACTACATATGAATTTATAGCCACACCACAATCCCACTACCTAATGTCACCCAAGAACCACAACACAATTAAAGAATCTCATTAGCCTACAAGTATATCCATTCCAAAATCAAGCAATCTCTCGGACTGAGATACCAACACACCACCTTTGCCAAAAAATGAACCAATCCCAAAATAACTACCATTAACAACAACCCCATTGTACACACCTACCACACCATTTTCATGGAACTATCACTTTTATCCAGCTGTGTACTCCAAACTGTGATCCCAACATTAGCACCACATAACTCACACAAGGTCACACAATTCAACATAACATAGAACTGAGCCACACCTATCAACATGATGTGCATACATTAAGATTTAACCAGTGGAGGTTCGTTAATTAAACTTAATTATAATCAAAGAGATCATATGATTGTCTTGATCCTAGGGCGTTCATTTATATTATCAGGTATGCGATATTAAGAAGATTTTGTGTTCCAGACATTTATCCAAGCATCTCAATAGAACAGAACATTATGTTTGCACAAGAAAATACCACAAATGGAACTGATTTTAAGATGGAATATAACCACATCATTCACAACAGAATAAAATATAATAAATAAAATAGGTGATCAACATCAAACCACTCTCTGCTCATTATATTATTTACCCCTTTTATATCTTGATCAAATCTAGTTATTACTTATTTCTTGTTTTTAAGAAAATAATTTAGTAGTTCCTCACATGAGTTCATTAGAATATCCACCCTCATTATGCGCACTTAAAGATAATAAAAATAAATCCATAATGTATGATCAAAGGATGGATTTTCCTCCTTGCGCTAAGAATAAGGAATCACGTGAGCACCACGAGACTCCAAGAAAATTGAAAAGGAGGGCTATGGAATAGGTGCATGAAATTTCTAGGGAGGAAGTCTCATGGGAAGTGAAATTGATGAATGAATTAAGGGATCTAGATTCATTAAATAGAGATATCCTAAAAAATAGGGAGACAATTTCAATGTTCTTGAAAATCTGATTATTGTTTGACCACGTGGCTTGGCAGTTACAAGTTTGGTGGAACGTCACAAGAGACAAGTAATTTAATAATTCTCCTCAGGAAATAGTGGAGACAGTCCAATGCATTGCTTATAGTTGATAGGTTACCATTTCACGAAGAGAAACATGTAATAGGGAAAAAACTGGAAAAACTGCGAAAAACTGGAAATGAGTCACTGATGTTAAACCACTGACGTATGAGCTACCAACGTGACCAATTGATACAGATCCACCAATGTTGATCTACTGACGCCGCGTACTACCGACGTGATGACCTAATAGTTCCTCATCCTACCGACAACCTAACCTACTGAGACACTGAAATTTTGAAATTGATACCCTCAACTCACCAATTTTGACGCCCTCAACTCACTAATGATGACGCCCCTAACTCACTGATATTGACACCCTCGACTCACCGATGGAAAATCCCCTGAATCGCTAATTTTGAGGACCTCGACTCACTGATTTTGACATCCTTGACTCACCGATGCTGACACCCTCAACTCAACAATGTTGATGCCCCTAACTCACTGATGCTGACGCCCATGACTCACCGATACTGACACACTGACATGCCAATGTGAAAGTGAAAATTTAGAAAACTTTTTAAGTAATCCACTAACAGCTCCCAAAATAACCTTAACACTGGATTTTCACAAATAATGGTCCTGGGAAAATCCAGGTTATTACATAGGTTCACCTTATTTTTTTAGATATTATAAATAGCAACATTAGTAAATTTTTAATTTACCATTATTAAGGATTAATTGGGTATTCAACGTTAAAAATGATATTATAATATTTTAGAATTACCCTTACACTTGTCATAATTTTACTTTATGAGTGGGATTCGACCAAAATCCACATTAGGTCGAAATTATAATATTTTTTGACACTTGGGTAATAATATGAAATTAATTATACTTTATTTAAATATCTGTTTAAAATTTAATACTCACAATAACTGAATAATTTTTAATAAACGCTCATATAGAAGAAAAAATAGACTATAAATTTTGATTTGAAATATAATAAATTTATCTTTATCATTCTAATTTATTTATAGTTTTTGGAGAAGAAATAATTTAATTAATTTCTTCTATATTTATAATGAAGTAAATGGTTAATTTATGGAAATATCAAATAAATGGTATTAAACATACTAAAATAAATATAAATTAAAATAATTAATGATATAAATGAATTATATATATAAATTTTACTTATTAGTGTGATATTATAAGTTTTTTCTTGAAGATATCATGTAAATATGATATTTTTTTAATAGAAATATAATGAATAGTATCAAATGTAAAGACCTGAAAATTTCAAGGAAATTTTTTTCTTAATTTTCCTTGGAATTTTACAAGAACGAAGTTTCTAACGGAACTTGATTCCGAGGCCCGGTGGGCCCGGAATCATTTTCCGAAGTTTGGCTCGGGTACGTTCAGTGAACGGACGAGCGGGTTTTTCTAACATTTGAACCGGTGCCCGGAATCGAATTCTGAGGGCACCGATGAAATCATAGCACCGGTATTCACTTAGAAACACCTCTTCCGGAGTTGTGTTTGCTCGGATGTGGTTTTTAATTTTCGGGCATAATGTTAAGAAATAAAATAATATTGCGACGACTTTATTTTATTTCACTTATTCCACATGGAAGCCACTTGAAGCCACATAAAAGAGGCTTAAATTGGCTTAAATCGGATAGGGTGCTATCCAGAAATATCATACCCCCTTGGTACGATATTTTTGAGGTGGGGCCCACACGAGCCCTTCCATTTCTTTCCGCTAAGTAACACACCCGCGAAAACCCGTCATTATGAAAGTCAACTGACGTGTTTTTCTAAATCCTTAACGCACCATTTAATTGGGCGGTTTATTTCATGAGTTAAATGGTCAGTTTCTTTCGTTGAATTAATTCAAAGAATTGATGGGTCGTTACTTACCTTTTTCGTTTGTTGGCATAATAATAAAATAAGACCAACAAGTCTTTTTTGAGGATTACTCGTTGAGAGGTTTTGTCGGAGATTCTTGTGCCTTTATCCTCCCTCGCGAAAAACGCAAAGAATGCGAAGAACGCCATCACCCTCAGAGTTGGACAACGCTTCATTCGAGACGTTCTTCCCCACCCCAGTCTCCGATCAACAACTGCTTGAGGTAAGAGTCTCATATTTTCTTTTTAATCTCCCTTGTTTTTTTTTACCGAAACGCAGATTTAATTATTTATAATTAAATCTGTTGTTTTTTGGTCCGTTGAGGTCGCCGACTCAACGTCGTGTTCCGAAATGACGTGACGCACTTCCGCGACAACACGACGATCCCCTCCTTCCATGACGAACAAATCTGCGAAGAACGTGTGTACGACGACGACTACGAGGTAGGGGTTGTTGTGAATAATTTTTTTTTCTCGTGTTGTTTCCTTTCAAAATGAATATCAAGATTCATAAAACAATTTTATTTCATTAAAAATTATTTTTGGATATGTATTCATGTGTTGAATAAATCCTCCGTAGTTTTTATCAAACACGGAGGGTGCGGGCCAAACGAACACTGCCCGACAACCCTCCGCCATTCTTCGTTGTTGGGCAGATTTGATGGGCAACGACGGAACATGCCGCAACGGGAATTTGATGGTTCCGCAGTGAAGAACGGGTCCCAGGAAAAGCATTGGCGTAGATGGGAACAGAATCGGACCACTGGAGCGACTCCGGTGGCCCGCAGAAGCCGCCGGCGGCGCGGGTCGCCGGCGCGGCGGCACCGGCAGCCGGAAGCGGCGGCGCCCCGGTGCGCCGACGGACAATGCCGCAGCGGCTGAAGACGCGGCCGCGTGGGTCCAGCGCACACAAACGTGCCTTGCCGCGTCCGGCTGTCCAGGGAGACACCCTGCGGGTTCCGAAGGGTTGTCACTCGGGTGCGGCGGCTGCCCCCCCCCCCCCCCCCATGTCGCTCGGGCCGTCCAGGGCGACACCCCGCAGGTGCCGCGGGGGTGTCACACGGGGGCGGCGGCTCTCCCCCGCATCGCTCGACCGCTCGGCCGAGCCGGGCTGGGCTGGTTGAGCCAGGCCGGTCCGATAGGCCGTGACAGACCGGGTCCGGCCGGGTCGGACCGGGGCGGACCGGGATCGGCCGACCCAGGGGGGGTCAGGCCGGGTCGGCTCGGACCCCCTCATCTTCGGACCGTTTCGGTCAAATGCCTGTAACTTGTGCTTCGGGCCTCCAAACGACGCGTCGTCAACGGAAACACAATCCTTGGATCGAGACGGTCATTTTGGTATATTGCACTCAAGGCTTCGGTATACTTTGAGTTCGGCCGGGTTGGTTCGTACCAGAAACCAACCGGGCCCTCGGAGTGGAAATGCTAATATCATGAGCTACGGACGTCCGATTGACGTGCCTTCAGCTTCGTTGAATTTCTCTAAGTTAGATGGATCTTTTGGCTCACTCCGCCCGAGTTTTGGGCGTAGGTGGAGTACGGTCAGGTTGGTTTTGCCTTAAAAACCAACCGGGCCCCTAGGACGAAAAAGCCAATAACTCTCAAACCGGGCGTCCGATTGACGCGTTGTCTGCGACGTTGAGTTCTTGTTGATGATATGGAACATTTGGATACATCAACATCATACTTTGTGTCATTTGAAGTATCAGCCTCTCGGCTCATGGAGCGGACCCTCCCGAACGAGCTTGCTGTGTGCGGGAACCCTAGAGCTGGCTGCGACTGCTACTTCGACAGCGACGACCATGCAGAGACCCTCAGTGGACTGCGATGACGACCGTGCAGAGATCCTTAGTGGACTGCGACGATGACTGTGCGGAGATCCTCAGTGGACTACGATGACTACCGCACTCAGCAATCCTACATGGATCAGTGCCACAGGTCCTGTGTGGGCCCGATCCTGTGTGGGTCCGATCCTGTGTGGGTCAGCGCTCAGCGGTTCTGTGTGAGCCAGCGCCTACAGGTCCTGTGTGGGCCCGATCCTGTGTGGGTGTTTTCGGGGGTTAGTACCTATCGATCCTTTGTGTGTCCGACGACTTAGATGGATCAGTGATCATCTTTATCGTCATTCGAAAAATATACCTGTTGAGCTATCCGGTGTGGATTTACTGTTTACTCTCCTTTGTGGATTGTGTTGAGCTATCTTATGTGGATATTGTTTACTCTCCTTTGTGGATTGTGTTGTGCTATCCTGTGTGGGTATACGTTTTTGCTTTCCTGTGTGGACTGGGTTGTGCTTGTGCTCAGACGTTGGATCTGAACGGGAATTGATGACTTAGGTATATGTATGGGAATATACCTAAGCCGTGTCAGATGTTATTTCGTGATTGTACCTTTCCATTATGGATTATCCTTTTTGGATTTCGGAGGACCTTTGGGGGTATCAGGGTCCCTACTGAGTAGCTTATGCTCACCCCTGCATGGGCTATGCCCGCAATTCGTTGTGTTGGTTGCAGACGACGGACAACGCTGATCGTGGGGGAGGCGTGCAGAGCAGGACGGTACCTGGAGGTGGACCACTGGGTGGGATGTACTCGGACCGGTCAGGTGGACCCGAGGAATAGTGGAGGCTATCTGTACTCACCCTTCAGGTGGGAAATCCAGAGGACGGCTCGACGCTGCGGCTTTTCCTTTCAGTTGCTGTTTTTCCCTTTCAGTTGTACTTTACAGTTGGTCTTGTATTTCCGGCCCCCTTTACATTCAGCACAGCTTGTTACAGTTTTTACATAGTGTTTACATTTCTGCTTGCTTACTCTGTGGTGCTTGTTTACTATTCAAAGGCAATGCCTTCCCTTTTTCCGGGATTTACGCCTTGGTGATAGTCTCCAGCCGCTGGCCTATGAACGGCAGGCTTGGGTTTGTCACGGCACGGGCCCCTAGGACGGGTCTTGACAAATTGGTATCAGAGGTGGTCGGTTCTACCGCAGACTCTGATCTTTCTTCTAGGTGAAGCAACAGTGTTTAGCGTATTGAGTGTGGTTATCAGTCCAGGGTGTCCAGTGTTGGTGTCGCGGCCGTCGTATCCATACACTAGGACCCTGACTTCTGATTTCCGACTTAATGCATGATAACATTGATTGCATGTGTGTTTTAAGTTTTCATCGTGATTACTTGTGTCAGCTCACCAGGTATATTGTTCTGACCATGGCGCACTTGTTTCTTTTTCAAGATGGCCCGATGACAGCAACCAGCTAGGGTTCCGAGAGTAGAGCACGGTGACAGCCCGTCGAGCGATGAGGCCTCGGTACAGGGCCTGTTGACAGCAGAGGCACCAGCGGTAGCTTTGCCCGCCGAGCCCCCGATGCATCCAGCACCGACCGCTGATGATGCACGACGCCACGGAGCTCTGCACGAGTTCCAGCACCAGTGACCACCCAGGATTCATGGGGAGACAGACCCCCAGGCAGCCGAGGACTACCTGGAGGCGGTCGTCTGAGTTTTCAGGCTAGTGAGGACACCAGCAGACCTCATGGTTATCCTTGCGGCGAGCCTACTACACGCAGCAGCAGGACGATGGTGGAGCCTGATGCTCCAGGTGCATGATAAGGCCTCTCTCATCTGGATGAACTTCGAGAGCCTCTTCCGCTCAGAGTTCATCCCGGACACCCTCCGTGCGGTGCGCATTTAGGAGCTTTTTCAGCTGCAGCAGGGCAGCTTGATGGTCGCCCAGTAAGCGGCGAGGTTCACCGATCTTTCTCGCAACTTGACCGACATGGTACGAGACCCCTTCTTCTGGGCCTGGAACTTCTAGCAGGTATTGAGACATGAGATCAGGGCATCGCTGATCTTCCTCAGCATCCCGACCCAGGAAGGGGTGCTAGAGCGAGCCCTTCTGATTGAGAGATTTCTGGATGAGTCCACAGCGAGACCTACCGCAGGGCGGTAGGTAGTAGAGTCTTCGGCAGCATGTAGCCGACGGATGACTCAGGGTTCCAGGCAGGTCAGACCTTCCGGCAGAAGACCACGGGACACTGGCTCAGCAGTGCGGGTCACACAGCGCGGAGCCAGTCTTCCGAGAGGCAGACAGTGCTACGCGTGCGGCGGGCAGGGCCACATGGCTCGTGACTGCCTGACCTGCCATATCGAGGAGCAGCAGACGGTGGAGGGGGCACCCAGGCAGAGGCAGAGGGTCGACCGTGGCGGTCCAAAGGGAGGAGGCGCACGAGGCAGAGGAGCTGTCCGAGCAGCAGGTGGTGGGCGACGCTATGAGGCTCTACCACCACCCCCACCAGGAGGCCCACCCCGACCACAGGGAGCTGGCGGGCAGAGACAGGCACAACTCCAGGCAGCAAAGGCCTACAACCACGGTGCGCCAGAGATGATTTGAGGTACGATCTGTGTGTATTCCACCCTTACTGCAGTTATTATAGACACAGGAGCGAGTCACTCTTTCATAGACGTTGCCCTTGTTCGGAGCACGGAGATTCCGACAGAGCCGTTGGCTCGATCCTTACGGCTTGAGACTCTTACGGGAGCAGACTCGACGATTACGCACTAGTGCCGGATGTGTGAGCTTACTCTAGGAGGCGAGAGCATCGGCTGGGATATTATTGTAATGATGTCAAGTCCTTACGACATCATCTTGGGCATGGATTGGTTATCTACGGTCCATGAACAGATAGACTGCATTAGGCGCAAGGTGCGATGTGTGTGCACCGATGGGAGCAGGTTCACCTTCACCGGTGAGAAGGGAACCTTTGCAGCACAGGATGGACTCACGCAAAGAAGAGGGAAGACCATCACTCATCAGTTGGCTAGCCTCATCCTTGGAGAAGTTGACGTGCATAGTCCTAGTTTTCCTGCAGTGGTGGATCAGTATGCGGACGTCTTCCCCAACGACTTTCCATGACTACCTCCTCACAGAGAGGTAGACTTTTACATTGACCTATACCCCAGGACAGCCCCGATATCCACTCCAGTATATCAGATGGCCCCCGCCGAGCTTCGAGAGCTACGAGTATAGTTGGAGGACTTGCAGGGCAAGGGGTTCATCTGACCCTGTGTTTCACCCTGGGCTTCGCCGATATTGTTCGCCAAGAAGGCGGACAGGATCTTGTGAATGTGTGTCGATTATCATCGTCTGAACCAGGTGATAGTGATGAACAATTAACCGCTACCCAGGATTGATGACCTCTTCAATCAGCTCAAGGGAGCACGGTGGTTCTCAAAGATAGACCTCAGGTCTGGCTATCATCAGCTCAGAGTTCGAGATGAGGACGTGCAGAAGACGGCCTTCAGGTGTCGGTATGGCCACATTGAGTTCTTGGTTATGCCTTTCGGCGTAACCAACACTCCAGCAGTGTTCATGAGCCTCATGAACAGGATCTTCCGGCCATACCTCGATCGATTTGTCGTGGTCTTCATCGACGACATTTTGGTGTACTCGACCACCGAGGAGGAGCACGCCTACCACTTACAGGTTGTACTACACACACTCCGAGAGCACGAGCATTATGGAAAGCTCTCGAAGTGCCAGTTCTGGTTACGTGAGGTCCACTTCTTGGGGCACGTCATTTCTGAGGTGGGAGTTGCTTTGGATCCCGCGAAGATCGAGGCAGTGCTAGCTTGGGAGCCACCCAGGAGCGTGACGGAGGTGCGGAGTTTCTTGGGTCTAGCCGGACACTTTCAGAGATTTTTTCCAGACTTATCCAAAGTTGCGGCGCCACTCTCAGCTTTGACGAAGAAGGGGAAACCCTTTGTGTGGTCAGACAGATGTCGACAGAGATTTCAAGAGCTGAGACAGAGATTGACCAGTGCACCTATCTTGAGGTTTCCTGAGGAGGGAGTTGGATACGTAGTCTACTGCGATGCATCAGGGACCAGACTTGGGTGTGCCCTGATGCAGGAGTGGGTCGTGATTGCCAATGGATCACATCAGTTGAGGCTGCATGAGCAGAAATATGCTACCCATGACCTGGAATTAGCAGCAGTGGTCTTCTCTCTGAAGACATGGCGACACTATCTGATGGGCGAGTGCTTTACATTCTTTTCTGACCACCATAGTCTCAGGTACATCTTCTCGCAGAAGGAACTGAACCTGAGACAGTGGCGATGGCTCAAGTTCCTCCAGGACTATGAATTTGAGATAGTCTATATTCCTGGGAATGGGAACGTGGTAGCCGATTCCCTCAGCAGTAGGATGAGCATCCAGCTACTTGAGGAGGCGACAGAGAAGCTAGATGCCTTGCAGATATCCTTCGTGGATAGGGATGGAGCAGCCTTCCTTCATTCTCTTACAGTCACTCCTCCACTACTGCAGCGGGTCAGAGAGGCACAGCGTGAAGATGTTGACTGTGAGACGCGACGTGCACAGATATCCTCGGGACAGGCACCTGATGGCTTCTCCTTTGGAGCAGAGCATGACATCCTTTTCAGAGGACGTACCTTGGAACCGGTCGCTTTACGAGAGGAGGTGCTGAGAGAGTTTCACACTTCTCCTTTGGCGGTACATCCTGGAGTGACGAAGATATACAGGATCTCAGATGACAGCACTGGTGGCCGGGAATGAAGAAGGCTCTGGAAGAGTTCGTTTCACGGTGCCTCACCTGCCTGCAGGTGAAGGCAGAGCACCAGGTACCAGTAGGCTTGGTACAACCCTTGGAGGTCCTGGAGTGGAAGTGGGACGGGATATCTATGGACATCATGACTGGACTTCCATGCACTTCCAGAGGCCACGACTCCATTTCGGTGATAGTTGACCGACTCACCAAGTTGGATCACTTCTTACCCATCAGAGAGCAGGGCTCAGTGGAGAGCTTAGGGCGTCTCTACGTTCAAGAGATTGTTAGGCTTCATGGTGTTCCATCGACTATCGTCTCCGATCGGGACACTCGTTTTACTTCCCGGATTTGTAAGGGGTTGCAGGAAGCGTTCGGGACACGACTACGTCTGAGCACCGCCTTTCACCCTCAGACGGATGGTCAGATGGAGAGGACCATTCAAACTATCGAGGAAATCCTCCGCGCATGTGTCCTCGACTTTGGTCGCAGCTAGGAGGACCACCTACCCTTGGTGGTGTTCGCTTACAACAACAGCTACCAATCCACCATTGGGATGGCACCATATGAGGCATTGTACGACAGGCCTTGCAGATCTCCTTTGTGCTGGACAGACCCAGGGGAGTCAGCACTTGTGGGACCAGAGATGGTCCGGGCCACGACAGAGAAGGTCCAGGTCATCTAGGAGCTGTTGAGGATAGCTCAGAGCCGGCATAAGTCTTATTCTGACAGGAGGCGGAGGCCACTAGAGTTCGAGGATGGCGACCACGTCTTCTTGCGGGTCTCATATCGACGTGGTTTGCAGAGATTTGGCTGAGGCGGCAAGTTGTCTCCACGCTTCATCGGGCCTTTCCAGGTCCTCAGAAGGATTGGAGAGGTGGCTTATCGCCTGGCTCTACCACCTCAGTTACACCTGGTGCACGACGTCTTCCACGTATCTCAGCTGAGAAGATATGTGCACGACCCGACGCATATCATTGACCATGGGGAGCTAGACGTGGATGATGGGGAAACTTTTGCGGAGGGCCCGGTGGAGATAGAGGATCGACAAGAGCGGTCCTACTTGGGCGATCTATTCCTCTTGTGTGAATCAGATGGCAGCACGAGAACCTCCGGGAGAGCACATGGGAGCGGGAGGCTCAGATACGTGCTCAGTACCCACATTTGTTTCCCTAGTTTATGATGTATCTTTACGGGGACGTAAAGCCCTGAGGTGGGAGTAATGTAAAAACATGTAAATTTAAAGTAAATGTTTTTATTAATTTTATTTGGAATTTTACAAGAACGCAGTTTCTGACGGCACCTGATTCCGAGGCCCGGTGTGCCCGGAATCATTTTCCGAAGTTTGGCTCGGGGACGTTTAGTGAACGGATGAGCGTGTTTTTTGGACTTTTGAACTGTTTCCCAGAATCGAATTCTGAGGGCACCGATGAAATCGCAGCGCCGGTATTCGCTTAGAAGCGCCTCTTCTGGAGTTGTGTTTGCTCAGGTGTGGTTTTTAATTTTCAGGCTTAAAGTTAAGAAATAAAATAATTTTGTGACGACTTTATTTTATTTCACTTAAGCCACTTGGAAGCCACTTGAAGACACATAAAAGCGGCTTAAACTGGGTTAAAACGGATAGGGTGCTATCCCGAAATATCATACCCTCTTGGTAGGATATTTGTGAGGTGGGGCCTGCATGAGCCCCGCCGTTTCTTTCCGCTAAGTAACACCCCCGCGAAAACCCATCATTATGAAAGTCAACTGACGCGTTTTCCTAAATCCTTAATGCATCATTTAATTGGGCGGTTTATTTCGTGAATTAAATGGGCGGTTTCTTTCATTGAATTAATTCAACGTATTTATGGGTCGTTACTTACCTTTTTCGTTTGTTGGCGTAATAATAAAATAAGACCAACAAGTCTTTTTGGAGGATTACTCGTTGAGAGGTTTTGTCAGAGATTCTTGTGCCTTCATCCTCCCTCATGAAGAACGTGAAGAACGCGAAGAACGCGAAGAACGCCGTCACCCTCGGAGTTAGATGACGCTGCATCCGAGACGTTCTTCCCCGCCCCGGTCTCCGATCACCAACTGTTTGAGGTAAGAGTCTCAGATTTTCTTTTTAATCTCCTTTGAGTTTTTTTACCGAAACATGGATTTAATTATTTATAATTAAATCTATTTTTCTTGATCCGTTGAGTTGGTCGACTCAACGTCGTGTTCCGCGACGACGCGACGCCCTTCTGCAACGACGCGACGATCCCCTCCATCCGTGACGAACAAATCCGCGAAGAACGTGCGTACGCCGATGATTACGAGGTAGAGGTTGTTGTGAATAAATTTTTTTCCCGTGTTGTTTCCATTAAAACTGAAGAACCCGATTCATAAAACAATTTTATTTCATTAAAATTTGTTTTCGGAAATGTATTCATGTGTTGAATAAATCCTCCGTAGTTTTTATCTAACGCAGAGGGTACGGGCCAAACGAACACGGCCCGACAACCCTCTGCTGTTTTTTCATTGTTGGGAGGCTTTGATGGGCGACGACGGAATGTGCCGCAACGGGAATTTGATGGTTCCGTAGTGAAGAATGGGTCCCGGGAGGAGCATCGGCGCAGATGGGAACAGAATCGGACCACCGTAGCGACTCCGGTGGCCCGCAGAAGCTTACGGCGGTGCGGGTCGCCGGCGCGGCGGCGCCCGCGGACCCGCGGCCGTGCGGGTCCGGCGCACACGGATGCGGAAAATCCGCATCCGGCTGTCTAGGGCGACACCCTGCGGGTGCCGCGGGTTTGTCACACGGGTGCGGTGGCTCCCCCCCACATCGCTCGGGTCGTCCAGGGTGACACCCCGCAGGTGCCGCGGGGGTGCACGCGGGGGAGGTGGCTCCCACCCGCGTCGCTCGGCCGCTCGGCCGAGCCAGGCCGGACCGCGTCCGGCCGAGTCGGACCGGGTTCGGCCGACCTAGGGGGGGTCGGGCCGGGTCGGCCCGGGCCCGGACCCCCCGTCTTCGGATCGTTTCGGTCAAATGCTCGTAACATGAGATACGGGCCTCCAAACGACATGCCGTCAGTGGCAACGCGATCCTTGGATCAATACGGTCGTTTCGGTATATCACACTCAAGGTTTCAGAATACTTTGAGTTCGGCCGGGTTGGTTCGTACACGAAACCAACCGGGCCCTCGGAGCGGAAACACTCATATCTTGAGCTACGGACGTCCGATTGACATGCCGTCAGCTTCGTTGAATTCCTTTAAGTGAGACGGAACTTTTGTCTCACTTCGCCTGAGGTTTGGATGCAGGTGGAGTATGGTCAGGTTGGTTTTACCTTAAAAACCTACCGTGCCCCTGGGACGAAAAAGCCAATAACTCTCAGACCGGGGGTCCGATTGATGCGCCGTCTACGACGTTGAGTTCCTGTTGACGATACAGAACTTTTGGATACATCAACTTCGGACATTGTGTCAATTGATGTATCAGCCTCTTGGCTCGTGGAGCGGACCCTCCCGAAGGAGCTTGTTGTGTGCGGGAACCCAAGAGCTGGCTGTGACTGCTACTTCGATAGCGACGACCGTGCAGAGATCCTCAGTGGACTGCGGCGACGACCGTGCAGAGATCCTCAGTGGACTGTGATGGCGACTGTGCAGAGATCCTCAGTGGACTGCGACCACTACCACACTCAGCAATCCTACGTGGATCAGTGCTACAGGTCCTGTGTGGGCCCGATCCTATGTGGGTCCGATCCTGTGTGGGTCAGCGCTCAGCGGTTCTGTGTGACCCAGCGCCTACAGGTCCTGTGTGGGCCCGATCCTTTGTGGGTCTTTGCGGGGGTTAGTAACTATTGATCCTTTGTGGGTCCGACGACTTAGATGGATCAGTGATCATATTTATCGCCATTCGAAGAAGTATACCTGTTGAGCTATCCTGTGTGGATTTACTGTTTACTCTTCTTTGTGGATTGTGTTGAGCTATCCTATGTGGATACTGTTTACTCTCCTCTGTGGATTGTGTTGGGCTATCCTGTGTGGGTATACGTTTTTGATTTCCTATGTGGACTGGGTTGTGCTTGGGCTCGGACGTTGGAGCCGAATGGGAATTGATGACTTAGGTATATATATGGGTATATACCTAAGCCGTGTCAGATGTTACTTCGTGATTGTACCTTTCCTTTGTGCATTATCCTTTGTGGATTTCGGGAGACCTTCGGGGTTCTCGGGGTCCCTACTGAGTAGCTTATACTCACCCCTGCACGGGCTATCCCTGCAATTCGTTGTGTTGGTTGCAGACGACGGACAACGCTGATCGTGGTGGAGGCGTGCGGAGCTGGACGGTACCTGGAGGTGGACCACTGGGCAGGACGTACTCGGAGCGGTCAGCTGGACCCGAGGAGTAGTGGAGGCTATTTGTAACCACTCTTCATGTGGGACTTCCAGAGGATGGCTCGACGTTGCAGCTTTTCCTTTCAGTTGCTGTTTTTCCCTTTCAGTTGTACTTTTTAGTTGGGCTTGTATTTATGGCCCCCTTTACTTTCAGCACAGCTTGTTACAGTTTTTACTTAGTGTTTACTTCTCCGCTTGCTTACTCTGTGGTGCTTGTTTACTATTCAAAGGCGATGCCTTCCCTTTTTCCGGGATTTACGCCTTGGTGCTAGTCTCCAGCCCCTGGCCTATGGAAGGCGGGTTTGGGGTAGTCACGGCACGGGCCTTGAGGACGGGTCATTACAAATTGGTATCAGAGGTGGTCAGTTCTACCGCATACTCTGATATTTCTTCTATGTGAATCAATAGTGTTTAGCTTATTGAGTGTGGTTATCAGTCCAGGGAGTCCAGTGTTGGTGCGGTGACCAACGTATCCATACACCAGGACCCTGACTTCTGATTTCCGACATAATTCACGAAAACATTGATTGCATGTGTGTTTCAAGCTTTTTTCGTGATTACTTGTATCATCTCACCAGGTATACTGTTCTGACCATGACGCACTTGTTTCCTTTTCAGGATGGCCCGACGACAGTAGCCAGCTAGGATTCCGAGAGTAGATCGAGACGACAGCCCGCCGAGTGACGAGTCCTCGGTATAGGGCCCGTTGACAGCAGAGGCACCGGCAGTACCATTACCCGCTGAGCCCCCGATGCTTCCAGCACCGACCGCTGACGATGCACGACGCCTCGGAGCTCTGCATGAGTTCCAACACCAGCGACCACCCAGGTTTCGTGGGGAGACGGACCCCCAGGAAGCCGAGGACTGGTTGGAGGTGGTCGTCCGAGTTTTCAGGCTAGTGAGGACACCAGCAGACCTCATTGTGATCCTCACGGCGAGCCTACTGCACGTAGTAGCACGACGATGGTGGAGCCTGATGCTCCAAGTGCACGATGAGGCCTCTCTCATCTGGACGGACTTCGAGAGCCTCTTCCGCTCAGAGTTCGTCCCAGCCACCCTTCGTGTGGTGCGCATTTAGGAGCTTCTTCAGCTGTGGCAGGGCAGCTTGACGGTCGCCCAGTACGCGGTGAGGTTCACCGATCATTCTCGATACTCGAACGACATGGTACGATACCCCTTCTTCCAGGCCCGGACCATCGAGCATGGATTGAGACACAAGATCAGGGCATCGCTGATCTCCCTCAGCATACCGACCTAGGCATGGGTGCTAGAGCGATCCCTTCTGATCGAGAGCTTTCTGGTTGTGTCCACAGCAAGACCTACCACAGGGTGACAGGTAGCAGAGTCTTCGGCTGCAGGTAGATGACTGATGAATCAGGGTTCCATGCAGGCCAGACCTTCTGGAAGACGACGTCGGGACAGTGGCTCAGTAGTGTGGGGCACACAGCGCGGAGCCAGTCTTCAGAGAGGCAGACAGTGCTACGCGTGCGGCGGGCAGGGCCACATGGCTCGTGACTGCCCGACCCGCCGTACCAAGGAGCAGCAGATGGTGGAGGGGCCACCCAGGCAGAGGTAGAGGGTCAACCGTGGCGGTCTGCAGGGAGGTGGCGGACGAGGCAGAGGAGCTGGCCGAACAACAGGTGGTGGGTGACGCTTGAGGCTCTGACACCACCCCCACCAGGAGGCCCGCCCCGACCACAGGGAGATGGCGGGCAGAGACAGGCACAACTCCAAGAAGCAGAGGACTACGACCACGGCCAGCCAGAGATGATTCGAGGTACGATCTGTGTGTATTCCACCCTTGTTGTAGATATTATAGACATAGGAGGGAGTCACTCTTTCATAGCCGCTGCCCTTGTTCGGAGCTCGGATATTCCGACAGAGCCGTTGGCTCGATCCTTACGGCTAGAGACTCCTACAGGAGCATAATCGACGATTACGCACTAGTACCGGCTATGTGAGCTTACTCTAGGAGGCGAGATCTCCGGCTAGGATCTTCTTGAATCGGCGTCGAGGCCTTACTAAGTCATCATGGGCATTGATTGGTTATCTACGGTACATGCACAGATTGATTGCATTAGGCGCAAGGTGCGATGTGTGCGCAACTATGGGAGCAGGTTCACCTTCACCGGTGAGAAGGGAGCCTTCGCAGCACAGGATGGACTCATGCAGAGGAGAGGGAATCCCATCACTCATTAGTTGGCTAGCCACATCCTTGGAGCAGTTGACGTGCAGAGTCCTAGTTTTCCAGTAGTGGTGGATTAGTATGTGGACGTCTTCCCCGACGACGTTCCAGGACTACCTCCTCACAGAGAAGTAGACTTTTACATTGACATATACCCCAGGATAGCCCCTATATCCACTCCAGCATATCGGATGGCCCCCGCCGAGCTTCGAGAGCTACGGGTACAGTTGGAGGACTTGCAGGGTAAGTGGTTCATCCAACCTAGTGTTTCACCCTGGGCTTCACCGATATTATTCGCCAAGAAGGCGGACGGGAGCTTGCGACTGTGTGTCGATTATCGTCGCCTGAACCAGGTGACGGTGAGGAACAGGTATCCGCTACCCTAGATGGATGACCTCTTCAATTATCTTAAGGGAGCATGATGGTTCTCGAAGATAGACCTCAGGTCAGGCTATCATCAGCTTAGACTTCGAGACGAGGACGTGCATAAGACGGCCTTTAGGTGTCGGTATGGCCACTATGAGTTCTTGGTTATGCCTTTCGGTGTAAAAAATGCTCCAGTAGTTTTCATGAGCCTCATGAACAGGATCTTCCAGCCATACCTCGATCGATTTGTCGTGGTCTTCATCGATGACATTTTGATGTACTCGACCACCGAGGAGGAGCACGCCTACCACTTGCGGGTTGTACTAGACACACTCCGAGAGCACCAGCTTTATGGAAAGCTCTCGATGTGCCAGTTCTGGTTACGTGTGGTCCACTTCTTGGGGCACGTCATTTCTGAGGGGTAGTTGCTGTGGATCCCGTGAAGATCGAGGCAGTGCTAGATTGGGAGCCACCCAGGAGCGTGACAGAGGTGTGGAGTTTCTTGGGTCTAGCCGGATACTATCGGATATTTATGCCGGACTTCTCCAGAGTTACGGCGCCACTCTCAGCTTTGATGAAGAAGGGGAAACCCTTTGTGTGGTCAGACAGATGTCAGTAGAGCTTTCAGGAGCTGAGACAGAGATTGAATAGCGCACCTATCTTGAGGTTGCCTGAGGGGGGAGTTGGATACGTAGTCTACTACGATACATCATGTACCGGAATTGGGTGTGTCTTGATGCAGGAGCGGGTCGTGATTTCCTATGTATCACATCCGTTGAAGCCGCATGAGTAGAACTACATTACCCATGACCTGGAATTAGAAGTAGTGGTCTTCTCTCTGAAGACCTGGTGGCACTATCTGATGGGCGAGCGCTTTACAGTCTTTTCTGACCACTAGTGTCTCAAGTAAATCTTCTTGCAGAAGGACCTGAACCTGAGACAGCGGCGATGGCTCGAGTTCCTCCAGGACTATGACTTTGAGATAGTCTATACTCGTGAGAAGGGGAACGTGGTAGCCGATGCCCTCAGCAGGAGGACGAGCATCCAGCTACTTGAGGAGGAGACAGAGCATCTAGCCGCCTTGCAGATATCCTTCGTGGATAGGGATGGAGCATCCTTCCTTCAGTCTCTCACAGTCACTCCTCCACTACTGCAGCGGGTCAGAGAGGCACAGCGTGAGGATGCTGACTATGAGACGCGGCATGCACAGATATCCTCGGGACATGCACCTGATGGCTTCTCCTTTGGAGCAGAGCACGACATCCTTTTCAGAGGACGTACCTTGGTACCAGTCGCTTTACGAGAGGAGGTGCTGAGAGAGTTTCACACTTCTTCATTGGCGGTACATCCTGCAGGGCTCATTGGAGATCTTGGGGTGTCTCTACGTTCATGAGATTCTACGACTTCACGGTGTTCCATCGACTATCGTCTCTAATCGGGACGCTCGTTTCACTTCCCGGCTTTGGAAGGGGTTGCAGGAGGCGTTCGGGACGCAGCTACGTCTGAGCACCACCTTTCACCCTCAGAAGGATGGTCAGACGGAGAGGACCATTCAGACTCTCGAGGACATGCTCCGCGCATGTGTCCTCGACTTTGGTCGCAGCTGGGAGGACCACCTACCCTTGGTGGAGTTTTCATACAACAATAGCTACCACTCCACCATCGGGATGACACCATACGAGGAGTTGTACGGCAGGCCTTGCAGATCTCCTTTGTGCTGGACAGACCCTGGGGAGTCAGCACTTATGGGACCAGAGATGGTCCAGGCCACGACAAAGAAGGTCTAGGTCATCCAGTTGCAGATGAGGACAGATCAGAGCTGGAAGAAGTCTTATGCCGACAGGAGGCGGAGGCCACTAGAGTTCGAGGATGGCGACCACGTCTTTTTGTGGGTCTTACCTCGATGTGGTTTGCGGAGATTTGGCCGAGGTGGCAAGTTGTCTCCACTCTTCATAGGGACTTTCCAAGTCCTCAGTAGGATTGGCGAGGTGGATTATCGCCTGACTCTACCACCTCAGTTGCACCGGGTGCACGACGTCTTCCCCGTAACTTAGCTGAGTAGATACATGCACGACCCGACGCACATCATTGACCATGGGGAGCTAGACGTGAATGATGGGCGACTTTTGCGGAGGTCCCGGTGGAGATAGGGGATCGACAGGAGAGGGTCCTACGTGGGCGATCGATTCCTCTTGTGTGCATCAGATGGCAGCACGGGAACCTCCAGGAGAGCAGATGGGAGCGGGAGGCTCAGATACGTGCTCAGTACCCACATTTGTTTCCCTAGTTTATGATGTATCTTTACGGGGACGTAAATCCCTGAGGTGGGAGTAATGTAAAGACCCATAAATTTCAAGGAAATTTTTTTCTTAATTTTCTTTGGAATTTTACAAGAACGCGGTTTCTGACGGCACCTGATTCCGAGGCCCGGTGTGCCCGAAATCACTTTCCGAAGTTTGGCTCGGGTACGTTCAGTGAATGGATGAGCGGGTTTTTCTAACTTTTGAACCAGTGCCCAGAATCGAATTCTGAGGGAACCAATAAAATCGCAGCGCCGGTATTCTCTTAGAAACGCCTCTTCCGGAGTTGCGTTTTCTCGGGTGTTGTTTTTAATTTTCAGGCTTAAAGTTAAGAAATAAAATAATTTTGCGACGACTTTATTTTATTTCACTTAAGCCACTTGGAAGCCACTTGAAGCCACATAAAAGCGGCTTAAACTGGGTTAAATCGGATAGGGTGCTATCCAGAAATATCCTAACCCCTTGGTAGGATATTTGTGAGGTGGGGCCCGCATGAGCCCCGCCGTTTCTTTCCAATAAGTAATGCACCCGTGAAAACCCGTCATTATGAAATTCAACTGACGCGTTTTCCTAAATCCTTAACACACCATTTAATTGGGCGGTTTATTTTGTGAATTAAATGGGCGGTTTCATTCGTTGAATTAATTCAACGAATTAATGGGTCGTTACTTACCTTTTTCATTTGTTGGCGTAATAATAAAATATGACCAACAAGTCTTTATGGAGGATTACTCATTCAGAGGTTTTGTCAGAGATTCTTCTGCCTTCATCCTCCCTCGCAAAGAACGTGAATAACGCGAAGAACGCAAAGAACACCGTCACCCTCGGAGTTGGACGACGCTTCATCCAAGACGTTCTTCCCCGCCCCGGTCTCCGATCACCAACTGCTTGAGGTAAGAGTCTCAGATTTTCTTTTTATTCTCCCTTGTGTTTTTTTACCGAAACATGAATTTAATTATTTATAATTAAATCTGTTGTTTCATGGTCCATTGAGTTCGCCGACTCAACGTCGTGTTCCGCAACAACGCGATGCCCTTCTGCGACGATGCGACGATCCCCTCCTTCCATGACGAACAAATCTGCGAAGAACGTGCGTACGATGACGACTACGAGGTAGGGGTTTTTGTGAATAATTCCTTTTTCCCGTGTTGTTTCCGTTCAAAATGAAGAACCCGATTCATAAAACAATTTTATTTCATTAAAAATTGTTCTCGGATATGTAATCATGTGTTGAATAAATCCTCCGTAGTTTTTATCTAATGCGGAGGGTGCGGGCCAAACGAACACGGCCCGAAAACCCTCTGTCGTTCTTCGTTGTTGGGCGGATTTGACGGGCGATGACGGAACATGCCGCAATGGGAATTTGATGGTTCCGCAGTGAAGACGGGTCCCAGGAGGAGCACCGGTGCAGACAAGAAAAGAATCGGACCACCGGAGTGACTCCGGAGGCCCGCGGAAGCCGCCGGCGGCGCGGGTCGCCGGCGCGGCGGCGGCCGCGGACCCGCGGCCGCGTGGGTCCAGCGCACACGGATGTGGAAAAGCTGCGTCTGGCTGCCAGGGAGACACCCTGCGGATGCCGCAGGGTTGTCACACGGGGGTGGCGGCTCCCCCCCCCCCCGCATCGCTCGGGTCATCTAGGGCGACACCATGCAGGTGTCGCGAGGGTGTCACACGGGGGCGGCTGCTCCCCCCCGCGTCACGCGGCCTCGCGGCCGAGCCGGGCCGGACCGGGACCGGCCAGGTCGGACCGGGTCGGACCTGGTCGAACCGGGTGCGGCCGACACAGGGGGGGTCGGGCCGGGTAGGCCCAGGCCAAGACCCCCCGTCTTCGGACTGTTTCGGTCAAATGCCCATAACATGAGCTACGGGCCTCCAAACGACGCGCTGTCAGCGGCAACACGATCTTTGGATCAAGATGGTATTTTTGGTATATCGCACTCAAGGTTTCGGAATACTTTGAGTTCGGCCGGGTTGGTTCGTACACGAAACCAACCGGGCCCTCAGAGTGGAAACGCTCATATCTTGAGCTACGGACGTCCGATTGACGTGCCGTCAGCTTCATTGAATTCCTCTAAGTGAGTTGGATCTTTTGGAACACTACACCCGAGGTTTGGACGCAGGTGGAGTATGGTCCAGTTGGTTTTGCCTTAAAAACCAACCGTGCCCCGGGGACGAAAAAGCCAATAACTCTCAGACCGGGCCTCTGATTGACGCGCCGTCTGTGACGTTGAGTTCCTGTTGACGATACGGAACTTTTGGATACATCAACTTCGGAATTTGTGTCAGTTGATGTATCAGCCTGTCGGCTCGTGGAGCGGACCCTCCCGAACGAGCTTGCTGTGTGCGGGAACCCTAGTGCTGGCTGCGACTGCTACTTTGATAGCGACTATCGTGTAGAGATCCTCAGTGGACTGCGGAGATGACCTTGCAGAGATCCTCAGTGGACTGCGACGACGACAGTGGAGAGATCCTCAGTGGACTGTGATGACTACCACACTCAGCAATCCTACGTAGATCAGTGCTACAGGTCTTGTGTGGGCCCGATCCTATATGGCCCCGATCCTGTGTGGGTCAGCGCTCAGCGATTCTGTTTGAGCCAGCACCTACAGGTCCTGTGTGGGCCCGATCCTATGTGGGTCTTTGCGGGGGTTAGTACCTATCGATGCTTTGTGGGTCGGATGACTTAGATGGATCAGTGATCATCTTTATCATCATTCAAAGAAGTATACCTGTTGATCTATCCTGTGTGGATTTACTGTTTACTCTCCTTTGTGGATTGTGTTGGGATATCCTATGTGGATACTGTTTACTCTCCTTTGTGGATTGTGTTGTGCTATCCTGTGTGGGTATACGTTTTTGCTTTCCTGTGTGGACGGGGTTGTGCTTGGGCTCAGACGTTGGATCCGAACAGGAATTGATGACTTAGGTATATGTATGGGAATATACCTAAGCCGTGTTTGATGTTACTTCGTGATTCTACCTTTCCTGTGTGGATTATCCTTTGTGAATTTCGGGAGACCTTCGGGGGTCTCGGGATCCCTACTGAGTAGCTTATACTCACCCCTGCATGGGCTATGCCTGTAATTCGTTGTGTTTGTTGTAGACGACGAACAACGCTGATTGTGGTGGAGGCGTGCGGAGTAGGACGGTACCTGGAGGTGGACCACTGGGCGGGACGTACTCGGAGAGGTCAGGTGGACCCGAGGAGCAGTGGAGCCTATCTGTACCCACCCATCAGGTGGGATTTCCAGAGGACGGCTCGACGCTGCGGTTTTCTTTTTAGTTGTTGTTTTTCCCTTTCAGTTGTACTTTACAGTTGGGCTTGTATTTCCGGCCCCCTTTACATTCAGCACAGCTTGTTACAGTTTTTACTTAGTGTTTACTTTTCTGCTTTCTTACTCTGTGGTGCTTGTTTACTATTCAAAGGCAATGACTTCCCTTTTTCCGAGTTTTACGCCTTGGTGCTAGTCGCCAGCCCCAGGCCTATGGAAGGAGGGCTTGGGGTAGTCACTGCACGGGCCCCGAGGATGGGTCGTGACATCAAAATTGACATAAATGATATATTAATATAAATAATATTTTATTAAATGATATAAAATTTATAAAAATATAAAATTTGGAAAAATGAATAAATTTTAGTTAAGCATTTCATCGTTGATCCATTTAGGATTTTTTTGGAATTTTATTGTAACTATACTGGCCCTAAAGCATTAAAATCAATGTTCTCATAGTAAATGTTAAAGGGTTTAACTATGGGATAAATCCTGAAGAAATGGTTAATATTGTGAACTAAACTAGTCTAAAAATAATTTTTTGAGTGGATTTATACTAATAATCATCTTATATTTTAAATAAATAAATTGGGAGCTATTTTAAATCAAATATAAATTTATAATAATTTAATATATTAATTCATTCCTAAAATTCTTCTCACCTAAATTATAAAAGGGAAACTCATCCATAACTTATTAATATCACATTGATAATTCAATATAATACATACCCTATGGATATTCCTTAAAATATTTCTAAAAACATTCTATAGGAGGTAGTCTTCTCAAAAGAAATAATCTATTGTCCCTAAGGGGATATCTAGAGGGATATCGTTGAAGAAGATGTAATCTCTTTACTAACTCATTCAAATTTATTTTTTATTCTACTTACTCATCATGTTTTGATTCCATTATAACATAATAAATCTAGTTTGATCTATATAAATATATATTACTAATATTATTGAACATCCATACTAAACTTTTTATTCATACTATAAAAAATTAATGTATCACATGTGTGTACGTACGACTAACCTTCTCTACAATGTGGTGTATTCTTTTTTCAACCACTACATTATTATGATGGATATAATAATGGATATAATACATATAAATAATAAATATGAAATTATATTTATTATTTATAATTAATATAACATCTAATTCCTCACCCTTTTTTATATTTAGAGAATTATATCATCACTCATGCATACTTATGGACTACCATCTCCACAGCATGATCAGATTCATCTTCCACGCTAACCATTTAAAAAATGATTATAATAATATATATACTGAAAAAATATGAAATATATGAAATAATAATACTCATGGAATAATATATATATATATCTCTCTCATTTACCTTCTTTCATTTATTACGATATGAAAACAGAAATAGTGTTCCTACGTACAAACAACTTACCAACTCCATGAACAGTGTATTCAATTAAATATATTTATCTTTAATATATTTTTATATAATAATTATATATATTATATATAATTTTTTACATTTTTATTTTAATTAAATCGTGATATATTAAATTGATTCAAAAATAAAAAGTCAAAACAATTACGATAAACAAAAAGGATATTACCTGAAACGTTGCTTTAACATTGAATTTTTAATAAAAATTTAATATAAATTCATAAATGAATCATATATGACGTGATAAATATTATTATGACTTTGTAAAAAAATAATAATATGTTTAAAACTGCTATAATTTACTATTGGACATGTACGGAGGGAATCAAACCTTAGGTAAGTGATTTTTGTCTCGCATTTTCCTATATAAGACACATACCTCATACAGTATTTGTTTCTTCAACATAGTGTATATACTATTTGTGATTGTAATTTATGATTATTAACCATAATATAATGGTATTTTAATTTCCATATAATTTTATTAATTTCATGGTGAATATGATTCTACTTATTATAATGTTGTATTGGTTAATTTCATAATCTCAATATATTTTGAGATTGTTTATATAAAAGTATTTACTGGGGTATATTTATCATCATTTTCTATGTTTATTAAAAAAAAATTCAATAATATTTTTACTATTATTCATAAATTGTTTAAAATAATTTTTACCCATGTATTTTGTTTATTAAATTTTTTAAAATTGATCTATTTTTTTATTAATAATGAGCTAATTTTTGAATTATAAGGAAAAAGTATGAGAAAAATGTTGTTTACATATACGTCATGAATATATTTTTAAACATTCATGAAAAATTAATGCCTTGATTCTTCCTTTGAAATATTTTAATGTTATATTTAAATAAAACGTTTTAATTTAAATTTATTTGGTATTTCATGTAATGAATATGTTTTCAAAATAGAAAATATATTTTTCTCAAGAAATGTTTTCAAGAGTTCTCTCAAAATAATTTTTCCATAACAATGTTTTATGTTATATTTGTTTTACTAGGGATATGCTTCAATGTTTCCATTCTTATTATTTATATGAATGGTTATGTTTATAATGTACTGGTATTCATGAAGCCCATTTTTTTCTATGGGTTATGTTATGATTGAATAATATTTATGAAACCCATTTCATTCAATGAGTTATGACATGATAAATGGTTTATGTTCTTTACCCACAAATATACAAGATTTCATTGTGTGATGAGTGATACTGATATCTCTTCACAATGTATTGGGTAATGATTTGTATCAAATTTGGTAGACATAAAGGACCTTGTCCACCAATATTGTTATGGGAGTGAATCATGACTAAGAATATGGTAAGTGAATTAAACCCATACTACTAATATGGATTTAGAAGCGAAGCCTTGACTACTATAGAAATCATTTTATATTATTCTCTTTATTCTAAAATTATATGTACTATGCATATGCTATTCATTCATAGAATTATGTTCCTTATTTTTTTTAATTCATGTCTTATTAAATTATATTATTTTTACCATGATTCATGTTTATATTCTTTGTTATGTAGGGGATAATCTTCAAATTTCATGACCATGTTATCATAACATTATAATAATGAATATGCTTACCTATATCAATTGATTACCCTTATAAGGAATATAATATCATTATTTTTGTGTATACATTACCCTATTTTGTGAAGATATATATTATGATTAATGTGTCTTTGAAGGGTTCTAATTAAGATTAAACTAATAGGAGATAAGTTAGATCAGTTATGTAAAGTGCTTATATTTCCATTTTCCAAACACAATATAATAATATGGTCATTGTGAGTTTTTTGTGTAGTTTATTATATATTCCACAATATTAATGTAATTTCCTTCTATGTAAAGAAAAGGTCTCTATAGTTTGTATCAGATCAATAGTTTAGTTATCCTTTTGAAACTAATATGATAAAACCATAGTCATAACCATAAGGGTATATCTAAGAATAATTCGATGGTAGAGGAAATGTATTGGAAAAGTTCATAGAATTTTGGTAATGGATAGAGTGAGTGGTTTCCAAGAAATACAACCCTATCTGGATACTACATGTGGATGTTACTATGGCATAGCTATAAATAGGATTAACATCTTTTAAATGCCGCATCGATCCTGACACGATGTAACATGATGCATGATAATTGTCCTTGCTGCAGACCTAGTCTAACACACCATGAGGATATTCACTAAGAATTCATAAGATGATCCCAAAATTTAATTATGGATTTAAATATATTTTCTCTATAAGTAAACTAGGTTAAAACCAGGTTTTCATATATTATAGAATGTGTCATAATTTAGACACTTCATAAGTAATTTTTCATGATAATGTGATTTTTCACCTTAATAAGTGTTTCTCACATTATGCATTATGGTTTTAGTCTGTGGCCAGAATGAAAAGGAAATAGACTAACATTTAATGTGTTAGACAAGTTACTAATGATAATTCTAATTCGATGATCACTGGAGTGAAAGATTTTATGCTCATACATATTCATTTTTCAAGGAACATGATTAACAACATGTACCTTAACAAACTTTCAGACTCACCAAAGTAGTTAATGAAGGATTTTCTAAAGAGTTCAGTTAATGGACGCTATGAAAATGAGATGATTTGGTTTCCTTTGTGTCAAGAATATGGAAATAATAACCTTTGTTAATTTTTAGTGGAACAATAATATGTTTTGACTATGGAAAAGAAAGACACAAATCATGTAAGTTAAAAGTTCAAAAGGAAAGGGTTTTATTAATGAAATTGATTGAAGTATTTTCCTCCCTAAGACAACATAAATGTTTCAAAAATTTAATTATATAATTAATGGATATTATGAAAAATTATTTATTAAGAGGAAATATTCCAATGTGAATCTGATAGGTGGTACGAGTAATGGTTATATTACTGGTGATGATGTGACTACATCTGAAATGTGAAATGAAAAGTGTATTAGGTAATAGGATGAGGTATCATTTTTATTAAATAAGGGTCATGTGGAATAATAAATGTTTTAATATATATAGATTTAATTATTATGTTATATGAATGATGAAATATAAAACAATTTTCCTGATTTTGTTTTTACTTGATATCCAAATATTTTTGTTGAATGTTTCTGATATACATGACAAGTAATTTAAGGGAAAGACCGCATTCTGAATATGGGAATATAACATAAAATATGTTACTTACACTATCATAATGATATGTTGGATATGAATAAGTAAATCGGATGGTATATATTATCATATAACTAATTATGTACTTCTTGAAAAGTGGTTATGCTATCATATATAAAGGGTATAAGATTTTTTATATTGGATAAATATATAAAATAAACATTGAATTAAGGAAAAATTCATGTTCTTAATAAGGATGTATGGTAATGATAAATATTGAATGTGGTTTTATATATTGAAGTATTATCTTTTTTGAGGATTTATACATATTTGATAAATTTTGAAAACCTTTTTGTTGTGACAAAGAGGGATATCATGACCTTTAATTCAATTTATTAATCTAATGATCTTCTAATGCTTCCGGAATTAAAAACTCAACATCATTTATTGGACTAAAATATTAGGTGGAAATTGATCAAGGAATAAAAAGTGTGATTTTTTTTCTAAAATCAACTATGTATTTCTTCTCATGAAAATTATTTAAATTTTGGAAAAAGGAAATTGAGACAAAAAATGTAATCAGAGCACCTTTGTTTCCAATGTATCAAATAGCCTGTCAAATTTTCACAGATTTATGGATTTATGATTTTTAACATTCTCTTTATTATTTTCTCTATCACTCTACATTTGAACATGATAGTTAGATTTATTTTTATGTCCGTAATTTGGGAACCGGGTTATGAGGTACTTTGGGTAACCCTTATGTTTTTAACATTAATTTTTAAGAGGATGGTTTATTATTTATTTTTATGATGTGGGTTTCTATGAATGTAACTTTCATGAATTAATAAATTGACAACCCAACAAACTTTAGGGGTGAAATTCATTTTATGGGGGTATAATGTAACACCCCAATATGTTTTGAATTATTATTTTTCGAAATAATTTAATATTTATGATATTTTCGCTTAATGAATCATTGAATAATGACATTTTTAACGTATAAAAGCACTATGATTGGATTATATTATACACAACACCACATTATACTTGTGTAACATGCAAAATTTACTTTTTGTGAGTTACACAGAACATCTAGTTTCTTCAAAACATCATTTTATTTATATAATTATTTAAATAGTTTGGTTATGACCTAGCCATAAACGAATTGTAATATCAATAGAAATATATTATTTTAAAATATTATTTATAATGGATTTATTTAAATAAAACATATTAAAAATGAAAAATATAAATTTTTTGTAAAGTATTTGTATGTTTTAAAATAAAATTTCTGAAATGATTTACTTTTTATGTCATTCTATTAAAAAAATAGTTTTAGGAAATCATAGAAATTTAAATTGATTAATTAAACATATTTTTTATTTTGTAATTTCAACATTAAATTAGGATTTTTTTTAGTATTTCTCTATGAAGTTTCAATTTTTTATGAATAATGAAAACACTACATTATAGTTAAAAACTACATGTTTCATTTATATAATTTTTATAATTTTTATTTTTTTTAAATTAAAAATTGATAAATTTTAAATATATTAATACAATGTGTTTAATTGGAATCTATTTTAATTTTAAATTGGATATAAAACCTTATTGAACTTTTGAACGTTCTTTTTACCGACCTTCTCACCACATCTGCGACATTAGAACTAAAATTAATTTTCATTCTTATGTAGATTGAATTTAAATAAGAAATGGAGATAATCAGTATTTTATTCTTAGTCTAATAGGGTTAACTTTTTTGATATTATGAATAGTAACTATAGAAAAAAATACTAAAATTAAGGGTAAATCAGGTAAATAAAGGTAAAAATAATATTATAAATTTATAAAATTACCCTCACACATGTCTCGATTTAATTAGATAATTGGGATTCAAATAAATAATCATTAATCTGAAATTTATGTTCTTTTTAAGCCCCTTCGATTAGAATATGACATATATTATATTTTATTTAAATATAAGTTGAAAATGTCAAACTCAAAATTTAAATACGTAAATCATTTTTAATATATGGTTATAAATAAGATAAATTAGACTGTAAATATTTAGTTATAAGATAATTATTTTATATTTCACATGATAATTTATTTTTAGTTTTTAGAGAATAAGTAATTAATTAATGGCCTTTCCAATGATAATGGAGTAATTGTTTAATTAATGATAATATATAATAAGTGATATTAAAAAACATTAAATAAATTTAATTTAACATAATTAATTACATTAAGTAATTTCAGAAGTAACTTTGTCATATTATTGATATATTATAATTGTTGGTTTGAAGTTTTCCTATTAATATTATATTTTTTAAAAGAAAAATCATTAATAATATCAAAATTGATATTAATAATAATTTAAAATAAATAATATTTTATTAAATGAAAAAAAATTCATCAAAGTCTTGAATTATAATAAATAACTATAATAAGGATATATATGACACCTCCAATATATTTTTGGGTTTTTTGTAATTTTATAGCAACTATATTAACCATAATGTATAAAAATCTCAGTCATTATTGTTAAGGTTAAACGTTTTGACTAAGGGTTAATTCCATAATATAGGGTTAATATTGAGACCAAAAAAAGTCTGAAAATAATTTATCGAGAGGATATAGAACCATACTCATCTTAGATTCTAAATTACTCACTTGATATATAATATAAATTGAAATCAATTTATATTAATTTAATATGTTGATAGTTTCCTCTAATGCCCCTCATATCAATTATAAAATGGAACCTCCTCCCTCACATCTTCGCATCACATTGAGACATCATGGTAAGCTAGAAAAAGTAAATTTTAATTCTAAAATTTCATAGTAACATCTTATAGGTTCTAGTCTTATCAAAAAACCAACTCTATTGTCCATAAGAAGTGATCTAGAGGGAGATAGTCGAAGAATAGTTAATCACCTTACTTACTCATTGAAAATTGTGTCTTATTCTACTTTATATTCATTTGTTGATTAAATTATAAAGTAATAAATATATTATGACCTATATTATGAGATTTTATTATGATTATGTAACAACCATATTCCATGTTTTATTAATCCAATGAAAAATTCATGTACCACGTGCGCGTACGCACGACATACCATCACAACGTCGTGGTGCCATATGTTATTCATCACTACTTTATTTGGATGGTTATAACGATTGATATAAAGGATATAAATAAATAATACTATATTATATTTATTCTTTATAATTAATATACATTCTAATTTTTCACACTTTTACCATTTTGAAAACTATATCACGTCTCCTCCGTAAAAATGGCATAATGTCTCCACGACATGATGAGATTCATCTTCCACGCTAACCATTTACAAAAATATTATAAAAATTTATATAATGAATGCATATTAAATATATAAAATAAAAATTATAATTGAATAATATATAATTTTATATATTTCATTTACCTTCTTCTATTTAATATAATAATAACACGAAAACTACGTTCATGTGTGCGTATAACTTATGATATTATTGAAAGGTGTATTCCATTTCACAGATATAAATTTTATATATATATTTATGTACTAAATATATATGATAAATAAATCATTTTTCAAATTATGAAATTAATTATTTCATTATCTAGGTTTTATGATCATGAATAACAAGTCAAAAAATGTACCATAAACAATGAGATTAATACCGAAAACATTTCTTTAGTTTGGAATTGTTAATAAATGAGTAATATAAAGTCATAAATGAATCATATATGATGTCATAAATATTTTTATGATTCTTTTATAAGTTAATTATATGTTTCAAACCACTATTAAGAGATTCAATCATGTATATATGGAATCATACCTATGGTAAGAGATTTGTGTTTCACTTTTTCTTCTAGTAGATACATGCCTCGTACAATACAAGTTTTTTCCACGTATTGTATGTATTTCCAATGAATATATATTAAGAATAATAATAATAATAATAATATTTCACTTTAATATCCTTGTAATTTAATTAATTTAATGAAGAATATGATTTTACGGATTATAAATTTATTGGGATTAATTCCACAATCTCATTATTTTCGAGATAGTTTATACATAAGTATTTACTAGTGTATATTTATCATCCATGATCATGTTTCTTGAAAAATATTTTCTATAATATTTTAATAATTCATAAAAAAATTAAATTCATTTCTACCCATGTATTTTGTTTTATTAAAAAAATTTAAATGAATATTTTTATCATTTTCATAATGAGGTACTTTTTGACATTTCCAGCAGAAGAATAAGAAGAATGTTTTTTATTCATATGAAATGAATGGATTTCTACAGATTCATGAATCCTTGTTATCTTAGAAATTAATTTAAAATCATAAAAGGTTATATTCAAATAATATGGTTTCTTTTAAAATTGTGTGTTATTTCAGGTAAAGAAAATGTTTTCAAGACAAAAAGAATGTTTTCCTCAAGAATTTCTTTATGAGTTATCACAAAATTATTTTAATTAAAATTATATGATATTACATAAGTTTTTTTGGGGATATTATTCAATGTTTCAATTATTATTATATCTATTACTGGTGATGTTTATGATGGAATGATATTCATTAAAACTAATTTATTTTCGATGGGTTATGTTATGATTACATAATGTTTATGAACCCCATTTCATTCCATGGTATCTAATATGATAAATGAATTATGTTCTTGTGGAACATATTTGTATTAATACATTATGAGATTGTTGGGACCAATATTAACCTCCAATGATTTGTATAAATATTTATATTTCATGAGATATACATAATTCACTTTTTCCACCAATATTGTTATGGGGGTAAATCATGACTACCAAGATGGTATGGGAAGTGAACCCATACTACTCTGATGGAATTGGTAGTGATGACTTTACATATATGTAAATCATTTTATATGCTTATCTGTACAATAATATTCCATGTATTATTGCTATGTTATTATTTTAAGGATTATTTTCTCTATATCTTTATGATTCTTGTATTATGAATATCCATTCATTATTACATGATTCCTATTTAAGATATTTGATACATATGGTATGCTTTTATATTTTCATGGCCATGTTCGCATACCCTTATAATCATGAATATTGTTACATAACTCCATTTTTTCCCTTTCTAAGCATCTGATATAATCATTTTAATGTTTAATCTCCCCTAGGGTGTAAAGTTATGTATTATGTTTGATGTTTCCAAGAAGAGTGTTAGTCGAGAATAACCTAGTGGGAGATAATGTAGATCAGTTAAATAATAGTGGTTATGTTTCCATGTATCCAAAGTAACTAGAATAATACTATCTTTGTGATTTTTTATGTAATGTATTAAGTATTCCGCTGATGTTATTTAATTAACATGTATAAAAGTGAGGTTTGCTATAATTAATATCTTTTTTTATTAGAAAATGGTGTTTCTTTAGGGTTAAAAAACACTAATATCTTTACAATAATAGTTTTTATTATAAATTATAAGTACAAATTTATGTTCATGCTTTTATTTTTTGTTCAAAGAAAAATATATAAATTATTTTATTAAAGTTATTAAAACATGATTTATATTAAGTATTATGGGAGAATTAAAAATCATTATTGGATTTCAAATATATCAAAATTATATTGATTTTTTTTTAAATGAATGATAATATATTAATGATTTATTGAAAAAATTGAGACTTGAAAACAATAAGACATATATAACTCCCTTGTTTACTAAAGGAAAAAATTTATTTGGATAATGCTAGTAAACAAGTAGTCAAAATGTTATTCATATTTATGATTGGTAGTTTACTATATCATATAGCTAGCATATCATATATAATTTCGTTTTTTATGTGATATATTCAAATAAAAACCAAAATGTTTCCATCTTACATATATTTAAACAAATTTTCTATATTTAAAAGGAACTATTTCCCAATCTCTACTTTATCCAAAAAATGATGATTTTAATTTAATTTCATATTAAGATGGTGATTTTGGAGGATGTTGATTAAATAGAAAAAGTATATCGGGAAATTGATACTTTTTTAGGAAATCCAATTTTTCATTTTCATATTAGAATCAACATTCAGTTGATAGGTCAACATCTAAAGTAGAATATAAACATGGTGGTAGCTATTCGTCACAATTTTTGTTAATGGGAAACACCTTACTGGACATAGGAGCCAATTTTCATAATAATCCAAAAAAATTTGAATATAAAAAGGGACTAAATAGTTCAGAAAATAATTTATGTCACTCAATAACCATGTATGTTGATATAAGACATCAAATTATAAGAGATCATGTTATAAAAAATGATTTATCTTTATAATTTTTAGATACTGTATATCCACATGTTTTAATTACTAAACCACTTCCAAAAACATGTTATTATTTTAGTATATGGGAGTTTTAGAACATAATTTTAAATAAATATTTTATTTTTTATTTTTTATTTTTTATTAATTTAATTATTTTTTCCATATATTATTTACTTATTTACTAAAATTTTAAAATGATACTTTAGTTTTTATTATTATAAACGTTAATATTTTTAAAATGATTAATAAATAATGATTTTATTGATAAATGTGATTTTGAAATATTAAATATCATCACCAAACTATCAAAAAACTCTTCTCTCTATCTTTCTTGCTTACTCTCAATATTTAAATACATTTGACTTATACAGTTCTATTTTTACATTTAAATCTCTTGAATCATATCCTTCAACCTTCAAATTCTCTATAAAATTGACGATAAAGGGGATAGGTGAAGGTGAACTGAGTGGATCTATGCATCAACTCATAACATAAAAAAATCAATTCAAATAATGGTTGAATATTTTGAAGGGATTTTTCAGGAAAATATTCTTTTGATGTGGGTCATATCCTTTCAATTAATACAATTATATTTTTGTAAAGAGTATACTGAATTTATTTTCATAATTGATGTAAAGTAGTTTTATAGAAATATTCAGTTCAGTGTCAATGACACATAATAAGTGATTCTTTATCAGAAAAATGATATAGAATTTTCAATTTCTTCTCTAGGAATTTTAATTTGTTTTAAATTTCCCCCAAAAGGATTTCATAATTTCAATATTTGATCCATTAAAAACTACTATCATAAATCATAATATATTATTTCTTTACTCATTGGCTGAAACAAAATTCAAAAAATGTTTGTAATGTATATTGAGGCAGTCCATAAGGTTCTTGTCAAGTTCATTATTTCATCCATATTTATAAGATTTGATGGGTAATAAATGATTCATTATCCTGAGATGTATATACTATTTTTTATATTGAGTGATATTATGTTCAATTACATGAGATATATGCTCAGATATATGCATCACAATTTCCAAACATAATTAAGGATGTCTTTTTATTCATATGGATGATTCTTTTGTCATAATTGTTATAAAAAAAATAATATTAGGGATATAACAATCCACAGTTAGTGTCATTATAGTAATGTTTTTAATGATGGGTCATTGATAAATCTAAGATTATTTTTGGTTATAATATATTGGAATATGTTTAATGTTGGAGTGTTTGGACAATAAGAATATTGTCTTGTTTCTCAGGAGGAGTAAGGAAATATGAAACCAGCTGGATATTTCCATATTCGTGAAGAAGTAGGAGAATCTAGAATGGATTATTTTGTTCAAAAAAAGGATACATATAATCAAATATTATGTAACTAATCAAGAAGATGTAAGATATTGTCATCAATATCTTCAAGAACATTTAGACGAAGTGTAAAATGAATCCATTGTCACTTGGGATATATAAATAGATGAACACAAAATGTAGGAACTTAATGATTATATTCTATAAGTTGTGCCTACTGAAACTAGAGAAGCTAACAAACCAGTCTTGTTAGCAGTCTCAATCACTCCTAATTAACAACAACATGAGAATCAATAATAAAATATAATTGATCCATATTTATATGAATAATATAATTTTTGGTAAACTCAACGAAAAATTATTAAAACCCATCATTTGTGGATGAAAATACTAGGTTAGTTTAGAATCAAACATCATATATTATTTTACTAACTCTTTGTACAAGTGTATTATTCCTCTATTAATAATAAATATGTTCTTCAAAATATCACTTCCTCTTATAGTGAGATGGATAATGGAAAGTCCTTAACTATTTTTGAAAGAGGAAAACAATCATGAAATCAAGTATAAGAATCTTATTATTATTTGAATAATACAATCATTATTTTTTTAATCAAATATAATATGTTTAATGATCATAATTAAAATTTAATAAATGAGTGGGATATTACTAATAAATGTTTTGATGATTTATGATTCTAAACTGTTTGTAGATAATAATTAAAATCTATACCAGTTCAACATAAATATATCAATGAATTTTCAATTTAAATAATATATTTTGATGCATTTCAATGAGAAATGGTAAATCAGTTATTGTAGATAAGATAAAAATTAGTTTCAAAAATGTACTCTAGAGATTTTCAATAATTATTTTGGGAGTCTGTTTTCATCTGTAAAAATTATTGAAAATAAGATCTAGGAAACTTATTCTGCACCTCAATCTTCTTTACATTCAATTAGATGTTTTGAATTAATTACTCTTATAACATTCACCTTTAATGATTTAATACATTCACTTTTGTGTCATAGTGCCCTACAAAATATGTTTTCGAACAACCAAAGAGTAATTTCTAAGAAATAAACATCAAGATTCCATGGAATAACAAATCATACCAATCAGGTTGGAAAATGTTTTTCTTAGTTTGTTCATTAGAATAGAATGTTAATGATTTTTTAATGTTTCTCTGGTTAAAAGATTAAATTTTGTACAAGTTTTAAAGATTTTGACGAGATAGTTGGTTAAAAACCTTAATGAAAGATACATAGAACTATTATTAGAGTTAAACGATGTTCATTAAAAAGATATAGTTTATAATGATTCTGATACCTGTTCTGAACTACTGTGTTCACCCATAGCCAGTCCTACCTTTTTAGATTTATTAGAGAAATCATTCATTCAATCAAGACCATATGTTAATGATCTGGATTAATTATTTTTTTTGTGTTTAATTTTTATTTATTTTTCAATCCATTTCTAATTCAATAAGAAATTTTAATTTTTGTCTTATAATATTATTACATTTATTTAGAGTTAGGTGCTATATTGATTGTGTTTCATACCATTTTAAACTACCTTTTTGTATGACTTAAAAGGGGTGAAAATTAGGTAACCAGTAAATATTAATTTTATACCACTTTGTTTCTCTAAGAGAATAGGAATATAAATTTTTATTTTACAAATCAATGATACATATCAACTATATAATTTGTTTTAATTTATATTATATCACATTAAAGTATTATTTCAATTTTTGTTTACAATTACTATATTTTCTATATGTTATCTACTGAGTTTTTTATCATGAAAATGGGGAGATTGTTGGGTATGTATTGTCTCAATAATAATATATGGATCTCATTTATTTTTATGTTCACAATTTACATTTTTAATTTTACTAATGATATTATATTAATTACTTTTTTAGGAATATATTTCAAGATATTCTTATCTTATTTTTAGGTTAAAATACATTTCTGAATGTATTTAGGAAAAAATAATCATAGTGTACAATTTTAAACTTATTGTACGGTTCAGGAACAAATTTTTGGAATGAAAATAATGGTTTATATACCATATTATATTGAAAAAAGTGTGAATGAAAATCTCTATGTTTTTAATAAAACCTACTTGTAAGGGGAATAAATATATTATTCTTAATCCATACTTTTTAGAGAAATAGAATGTTGTCAACTATAATATTAGTGTTTATCAATATAAAAGGGAACATTGTGTTTGACTAGTTAATGATGGAGTTTTAAATTAAGTATCTTATCATTATTTTCTATAATATTATTTATATAATTAAATATCCCATTAAATCTATAATATGACTGATTAAAAGTATCATATTGATTATATTAAATCATTATCAATACAATGGGAAGTTACAAATCTCTCAAATAGATTAAAGTTAAAGGATATTAATTTTTCAGGATGTATAATTGGATCTGTTATGAACAAAATAATCTAATGATTTCTTTTTATTTATCAATAAAATTTTCATTTTCAATATATGGCGTGACATCATTCGAAATATATATTTTCTATAAAAAATTAATTTTTGAAATTAATATTTGTTCTAAAGAGGCTAAAATTTGGAGACATACATGATTTAATATTGTGTAGAGAATGAAATTCTATTTCTAATACTACTTTTATTTTTATACCATTTTTTAATTGATGATCATTTTAAATTTGGATATCTTTGATGTTATTCATTCATAATGGAAATTATCATTGATATAGATGATCAAATTTATGTCAGTGGTAGTTGTAACTATGGACATTACACTATATATTCCATAAAATCGAACATTGTTCATTCATAAGAGTATCAAATACTCAAACTCAGTTGAGGTGGTGTAGTGTCAGGTTCTCAGTGTATGTTATTGATTATTTTTTTCTTGTAAAAGTCTCATAAGGCACTCCAAAATCCATTTTGAATATTTTCTACTTCTTGTACTAATTTATTAAGGTCTTGTGATATTAATACCTAATTACTGAAAATCACCAAACTCATAGAGAGTGTGTTGGTAGAGTTTACAATGGTATATTTTTTCCCTGAACCACTATTAAAATTGTTGTGTTCTTCTTATATTTTTATTTATTTATTAACATAAAAAAATAATAAAATGCTACATATCTACTTAAATCTCGAAGAAAGATAATTTTTTAATCTAATTTTTTTTAAAAAGACATAAATTGAACCCTCTTGTGTATATTTTTATTACTCTAGGCTAAAATCAATCAAGATAACATAAATTTTAACTATTGTATTGAAATGTGTAAGGATATATCCAATTAACCATTTTTTATTTTATCAAATTATTAATGAATATTGATGTCCATTGGACTCTAGAAAAAGTAAAATTAGAGTTGTAAGAATAATATCTATTATATGGAATATATAAAAATAGTTAAATGGTTCTAAACAAAATGACATTGAAAAAATGAAGTATAAGTCATTCTTAGATATCATGTTTATGATCCAGAATAGTATGAGTCATTGAATTTCATGTTATTTGAGTCCATTACAACTTACTCGTAAATCCAAACATTTTCCTAATCGTCTATAAATACAATTTATATTGATGTTATTAGAGCTAATTCATTCAAAACTAAACTCATAAAAAATATTTCATCATTTGATAATATCATTTATAATCTTTGTAATATTTTTGAGCGTTTAATATCATTATAATCCTTATGATCATTATAAGTTACATACAATACATTTTGTTTTGTATTACTTATTTTTTATTGTAGTACTGATCGAATAATTCTAGGGGTATGAACATAGTGAATCAGGATAATCTGATTAAGGTCTTATAGGTGTGTGAAGATAGTGTTGATGCCAATCATAGTATTTAGGGATTTCTTGTTAATGAAAAATAGCACTGATATAGATCTATTGGATCGAGGTCTTATAAGGGATTTGATGAAAGATAAAAAATTATCTATCATAGAGATTTAATTCCTACTAAGGAGTGGAAAACCATTATAGTTGGTCAAAACCAATGGAAATATTTATTCCATATTTTTAACTATATTAACTCTTATTGTTAAAGAGTAAATTATTTTATAAAAGCATTTAATTCATTATTACTATTATAATCATTGATTTTACTTATTTATAAAAGTATTAATTCACACTGTGGAAATATATCAGAACATCAGTTTTATACATATATTTCTAGTAAAAAAATTATCCATGATTATGTGATAACGATAACTATTCTATTAATCAAATAATATATGTATTTGATTTCAATACAATGATAATCAAAAAAAATTATGATTCTGGGCCTTTTTACATAAGAGTATTTGTGTATTATTCTAGTTTAATTTTTAAACTACAATTCAAACCCCTAAAGCAATCATAAACACTTACAATCCAAATGGTCTATGACCTAGCCCTTGGTTTAATAAAATGTAATGTATAATTTTCATGTTCCCCAGAAATAATAAATTGATCTATAAATAATATCGTAGCATTTTCTTTATTTAACTTCATGTAACTATTATTTTTTCATGGAAATTAGTTCCATTATTCTCTTATTTTCAACACAGAGAAAACATCATATTCATTTAAAAATTTCCATAGGTAATCTATCCCACACTCTTGACATATTTGAATATGAATATTCATTACTACATGATCTTCACCACCTTAACTTCCATGAAAATCCATTTTCACTTATTAAGTGATTTAAGAAACTCTATCATATTGATATTTTTAATCAAATAATGAGATGTATGGTTTAGAATAAATACAATGTTTGTTATTCTAGATCCAATTTAATTTGATTTATAATGAGTACAATAATTTCAAAATCCATAACATTCTACGTTAACATGATTTGTCCTACTGCCAATAATTGACTAAAACCAAAAATCCAATTGTGGTAAGTTTTAATCATAGTTGAAATTAATTTAATCATGAAAATCATCTATAGTATTTAAAATCATGTCACATTGTTTTTATTCTATTATACCATTGGTTTAAACTAGTTTATCTATGTTCATTATATACTCAAATAATATTTTATGGTTTATATTGAAAATTTGAAATTATAAAAATATATATCAATTGAGAGTGTCTACCATGGTGTACAATCTTATTCCCACCAATCATTCACATATATTGATCAATACAATATCCAATAATAACATTTTAGAGTTTTTTCTCGTATACACAGTTATGAAATAACTGCATCCACATAAAAGTATTCAGTCATGGATTTATTTAATTAAAAACCAAAACTTAATTCTTTTACATAACATATGATTGTATCATATATGTAGGCATATCCTAATGGTTCTATCTCTTTATTTCCAATTTTAATATCTAAAAATATCTAACCACTTCACTGGTACAAACTAAGATGTCCCATGTACAACATAATTAAATATTTCATCATTTTAGATGAATATTTCATACATATCACAATGAAAACAACTCGTCGAAAATAATATTTTAGTGTATTTGGAGACTATATACACAATCAAATAGTTTATTAAAATATCATCAACATTTACCAAAATTATCTTCATATTATTACACAAATAGACATATTGCACTTGGAATATTCTATCAAAATATGGTGAAGAAATATATATGAGAGAGTGATATCAGATGCTAAATATGTGAAAACATGGGAGATATTAATAATAATAGAGAAACTAAAATTCATAAGGATGTGATAGAATAATCAACTACATGTTCTCAATGTAAAATATATTTACCCAGAACACAAATGATCAAAAACTCAAAATTATTCATATGACGAGCATGATTATTTATGATGAAAAAATATTAATCATAATTCAAGATTAATAATATAACCATGTGGAGCAATAAGAATATTAAATAATTATCTTTTGAACATATCCATTTTATATCATGTAAATTAAAAATATTTTTATCATAGCTATAATTAATCATACTACCGTCAATAATATAAACACGGCTATTTTAAATCAAACCCACTAATTTTCTTCCCAGTAAAGATAGAAACAATTTTACTTATGCATCAAAATTTAAAAATATCTATCATTCCCATTATTATTATCATCATATAGTAAGACATTTGTATCACATTAACCTCTATATTGGAGGTCTATAATAGATACAGTCATGACATAATTATAAAAAACATATTTTTTCGACAATATCTTTTATGCATTTATCATTTATTCATTGAATTACATGTTGAAGATAAATTTGTCTTCATGTAGATTTCATTATCATAATCAATTAATATCTATTTAATGAATATAGATGTTATCATTGGATTATATCCTCATATTTGTATAAGTAACGTCAATGGTTTCTTTTATTGATGAATTCATGATAAAAATATGACTATAACATTTCTTGAGGAAATTATCCTTTTCATTTTGAAATAATTTATTTTAAAATTTAAATATTTCTATAATATTAACAAATGGTTGTTATTTGAAAAAAATAGAATCGTATAACTGAAGAATAATTGACAAGAGTAGTCAGGATGCTGGAAAAACATATTTGTGTAGTATACATAAAAAAATATCACTCTTATCATTGGTATCATCTTCCTCATTTGGAAAATGATATGAATATTACTTTTTAATAATTTTATACAAATTGATATGTGGGTAAAAATGACATAAATAAATCATTAAATTACTATAAACAATTTTAAAAATATTTAATAAATATACGGACCTCCGAGAAAATAAATATATACCAAATAGAAAATATAGTCTATGTTTATTAAAAACAATTTTCAAAAGGTTTTATATAACAAATGGTATATAATTAAAGGGAATCATAGAAACCATATAATAAAATAGAGGAAAGTAATATTTTGTTAGTTTACTGTATAATAATCATATAATTTTAATCAATAAAAATTTATCCTAAACAATCTGAAAACATAAATACGATTATAACCGATATTTATTACCAATAGTATTTTTTACATTATATACACTCGAACTACATGTATAATAAATTTTTATTTATTATAAATCTATAATATAACCATATTCATCTATATATTAATACATATTATTTCATTATACAATCAAATTTTATCTTTAGTAATAATTATTCATCAAAAATTATATTTTTTGAAAATATACTCATCATCCATGCATGTTTCGATTCATCAGTTCTCATTCATTCACCTTTTTAATGGTTTAAAAATTTACATAATCATAATCCTGTAATATATATCATATTTATTCATTACATAATTAGTTTATTATCCTAAAATTCTATGATTTTTGTAAAAAAATTTGTTTAACTACCATTAAATTGGTAAATGGATCATTTCCATGGAGTATGGATGGTATCTAGAGTGTCCTAGGGGATGGGGACATAAATATGGGGAATATAGTACATCTAGTTCATGGTTCATGGTTGGGTCATGGTTAATATTATACATTCCTCATAACCATGTGGTCTTGGGGAGGCTGGTTCATGATTAACAAGCAATATAATGTAGATGAGGACACCAAGTGGGTCAAACCCCTTATAGATAGAGGAAACCTCATGACTTCAGCATGGTTTTCCAAACATTGTGGATGTCCATCAAAAATCCTATGACATGTTTTCGTATTGGATATATGGAACTATACATTTGTCGCCTGGTTTGGAGAACTATGTTATCAAACTATTATCCTATTACAATATGTTCTATTATTATTTTTCCATCTTGATGTTTATATTATATTCACATAGTTTGACCTGCTTTTCTTATTTGGTAGTAACGATTATGAAAAAAACTCAATCCTCACTAATGAGTAATTATTTATTAAATCATAGAATTTTGGTGTTCCTTTTAGTGTCAATCGATTCTATAGAAAATTCAATGATCCTTCTTTCGTCTATTTTTTAAATGCCCCATTGTTAGTTGTTTTCTCTTCTTCTGAATCTCAAAACCCATCATTTTATGGTGAATCCATATATTTTGTAATAATAGTTGTTTTATAATGAATATATATATATGGATGGGTTATTATATGTGTATGAGCATAGGTTAGGTGGTAAATAATCTCTCTCATATAGTCTTGATATTCCTCTAGTATATGAGGTTGTAAAATTTTTATTCCATGTTATTCATTTTTTTCCCTAAAAAAGAAGACTTAATTGGGATGTATGTTTTTTTGAGGTATCCTTATCATACCATGTCAGGCCCATTTACTACATTTATAATGGTATTGAGGCCACAAAAGGGCTATTCAAACCCATTAAAAAGGGGAAAATGAATTTTTAATGATGAGGTATGGGTTTTAAGAGTCTAACTAATTCTATTTGATTTTGTGTCACATTAGCAAGAAAGAAGGTGAAATTTTTGTTATTTTGAAATTAAATTTTTTTATGAAATGGTCATGAATCATACGTGTGATTGGTTAAAAAGGGGGTTATTTATGTTGTGAATTTGTTTTAGTATGGAACTATACGGTTTTTCTATATAAATAAAGGATGATGTTTTTAAATGTAAAATTTGATTCATGATTTTTGGTATTTATACCATGGTTCAAAAAGAATATAGGTTAAACTGAATGGTGCACATGTGTGTTTTGGTAATGTGTGAAATGATCACTCGTGATAATATACTAAATTATGTCTATAATAGAATTCTTTTGAAGATAGACTATTGATCCAAGATCATATGGTTTTGTTGGATATTGTACTAAGAGTATTAATTGTTGGGGTAGGCCAGACTAAAGCATTGGGTACCAACAATGCATTTAATTTTCTATTTCAGACTATTGATTTGGTCATCATAGATTCTTGGTATGGATTGGGATGCTAGACTGATGTTCCATGCTCCAATGGTATACATGGTATGGTACCTAGACTGAGGCTCCATGAAAGCTAATTTTTAAGAAATACATTATTCAATTCCATCATTACAGAAAATTTATAATCACCTCAGGTTATATATTTTCATACTCTTATTTTTTAGGAATTAGGTTTTTTTTTGTTGGGTGTTATTGAGGAACGTGGAGCATATGAGCATAAATTAAACCTATTTAATTATGAAATATTTTTATCCAATACTTATATGTTGTACATTTATACACCTCCATACATTATTATTAGACTAGATATAGATTTTGACATTTTTGTTTGTGTAAACTATGTTGTAATCACACCCTTCTTAGTACACCATTGTTACTAGAGATGATTTCTTGTTTTTATGTTGAGATAAGGGAAATGTACCTATGATATATGGTTGAGTCATGATTTTGGAAAAAATAATGTATGAGGTTACATGATTTATTCCATTTCCTATTTTCTGGATTATACATGTTTCAATATTTTTGGTATTTTATCACACATGACCCTAGTATGGGATGAAATGATTATTATATTTGGTTTTTGGGAATTTAAATAATTTTTGGAGTGAATAATATGATGCATTTATATTCTTATTCTTTTATTAGTTATTAGTTATTTTATTTCTATAGTTATGATACTCAATTAATTTTCTTATAATCTCCCCATATATCTTATTCCACTGTCACTACTAGTTGGAAGCCTCTATCACATGTAGAGGAATGATTGTGGTAAAAATCCATTATATTTTTTTACTCCAGTGTCACTTGAGCCGAGATATTACAAACTTGTATTATATAATTTTCTATTCTTTTTTATTACTATTTGGAAAAGATAAACAAGAGAATAGGATTTTCAATCCTTAAAAATGAGATCATTAATTGTAGTAGAAAAACCATGTGTGAGGGGAACCATGTTTTTAGGGTGGGATTATTTCTATTGATTAACCTTTGTCACATTGTTTTGTTATTACACCTTGGGTGATGGAAAATTTGTTTTTTGGACTTATTTTCTGGGATATTTCTAAAGGTCTAGTGCGGAACTAGATTGTGTATGCAAACATAATTTTATTCACATAGATATTTTTGTGAAATGTATCATTTTAATTATACATGGATGTTCATGTATGGTTTGGTTGAAAGAAATAAAACTATTTTTTTCCCTTTTATGATTTTGGAACTATAGTTACCATAAAAAGGATGAAATTGTGTAAATTTAATTTCATAATTTGAAATGGTAAATAATGATTGAAATGAGAAAATTTTACATTGAATTTTTTTACACTATGTTTTTATGGCCCAGGATTGGTATGGTAGATTCTATTGATGGTGTTGCGGTAATTCTCATATAGATAGTGTTTGTGGAGTTACTTATTTATAGTTGGTTTTGAGCACTATATTGGGAATCTATAGAAACTGTATGTTATTTTCTATGATATATCAATTTTTTATTATATATAGATGCAAACATGAAAACATTTAACAATATTAAAACATGAGGTTCCTTCTAAGAATGTATGGACTAAAGTGGGAGAAGGTCCCCCATCAGTTCTTGATGATAGGTTAGGAGATCAGTAATATGAGAATTTATTCTACATTTTGAATTTTATAAAAAGAGTCCTATGGTGGTATATTATAATTATATTTGATCTAACAATATATTTCTTGATGAATCAACCATTTATTATTTCATGAGAGAGTTGGGTAAGGAAGTTAGGTTCTAGATCGAGTCTATCTAGATTATTATTGGCCACTTGTAAATTATTCTATATTAAAATTTCATATTTTCAAATTATATGTTATAGGGACCTATGAAGCACTGGTTCAATATTCTGGATAAGGATGAGTTTCATAATGTATGGTGTGTAAGGGCTGTTTCGGTGCGGATGTGCGCCGGGTTTCTATTCCGGCGCTGTTCCGCCAGGACGCGTTCGCGCGTGCGCCCGTCGACCCGAGGGGATAGGAGCACGACTTGTGGCCCCGCAGTCCCGCTTTCCAAAGGCGGGCGACATCCGTCCCTTATTCAGGGGCGTCTGCTCTTTGATCGAAACCAGGATGATGGGATGTCGGCTCCTCCTTCCGTGGACGTCTCCTCGGAACTCGTCGCCTAATCCGGGTCTCCCTCATAGATTTAAGATGTGCTCGTGAATCTCGTTCCCGATGCCATATCTTCATGGACACCGGTTAATTACGCTGCTTCCGCCTAGACGCTCCAAGGGGTCTGGTCGGTGCAGCAACCTGCGGTGATGAGACCGGGTAGCTCTGGGTGTTGGGGGCGTGTCTTGACACTGCGACTCTGCATGTCTGCCCTCCGTCTCTAATAGGGCTTCTCGAAGGCATGATGGCCTGAGGCATCCCATGTTGGGTGCGGGGAACTGTGTCACCTGAGGTTTTCCTTAGCTTCCCATGTTTAACACGGGGTATGCCGCGAGTTTAACGTCCAGCGGGGACGGCATCAGACTGATCAACACGAGGAGTGGATCAGATGACAGAACCCCTTGCGAGGAACCTCCGACGCTGGGGCCAGCACATGGGCGGCTTCCCGAGTGAAGTGGAGTGGAATGAAAAGGCATGACCCCACCGGGATGTGGCGGCCCGGGTAAGGATCAGGATGGATGATGGAGTAAAGAGCTTGGACCTCGTAGAGGCTTCCTACGTACCGCGCGTTAGCGCGGATCAAAGTCAACGTAGTTCGGATATACAGTTTAACGTCATGCTGGACGATGGCAAGCCGAATCACGAAGAGGTCAAGGTTGTCGGGCGGAGGGTTGAACCGAACCACCTCGCACAGAGTGGGATGGAACGGCCGGGTGGATCACAGTTTGACGTCATGCTGGACGCTGAAAGGAGAAATAGAAAAAGGCAGTGGGGAAGCACAATGGAGATACACATGTGCAGTCTCCCACAGGGGCGGATTCATAGGTGAATCGACGCAAGTGTGAACCCAGGAGGGGTCCACTGATGGACGAACCGACGTGATTACGACCGGGACGACCAGGTGGTGGGCTTGAACCTTGGAGAGGCTTCCTACGTACCCTGTTTAGGAGACAGGGATCAAAGTCCACGTAGTTCGTTCTGTCAGGACTTATGCACTGATGCAGTCCGGATGCGGCAAAGCTCAGTTGGAGAGGGACTTGGGCCGAAGGTGAGAGACCTCGATCCCTGTCACGCCCCCTACTGGCTTCGGCAGTGGGGAAGCACAATGGAGATACACACGTGCAGTCTCCCACAAGGGCGGATTCATAGGTGAATCGACGCAAGTGTGAACCCAGGAGGGGTCCACTGATGGACGAACCGACGTGAATACGACCGGGACGACCAGGTGGTGGGCTTGAACCTTGGAGAGGCTTCCTACGTACCCTGTTTACGAGACAGGGATCAAAGTCCACGTAGTTCATTCTGTCTGTAACACTCTACCCCCGTGGGCGAAGGCCACTCCAATCCCGACATCCCTGCAGAGACGAGCGGTTGCGGGCCACATCCAAACCGGGAGGACCCTGCGTGCGGGGCACGGGATTGGGTGATGCAGATGGTTTAACGTCTTGCCGGACGAAGTAATGTTTAACGTCGTGTGTTGAGGAAGAAGCGGACGGTTTAACGTCTTGCCGGAGGAAGTACAGTTTAACGTCGTGTGTTGAGGACGTAGATGCTTGGCAGTTTAACATCTTGCGGCACGGACATGGTGCAGTTTAGCGTCATGCAGGACGAATGCTGAACAGTTTAACGTCTTGTAGCTCGGACGATATGCTAGGCAGTTTAACGTCGTGCAGCTTGGACATTATGCTAGGCTGTTTAACATCGTGCAGCTTGGACGTTATGACAGGCAGATTAACGTTGTGCAGCTTGGACGTGGTGGTTGCCGCCGATGGGTCCGTGTCACTTTGCGCGAGCCTGGAGGGCCGCACAGGAAGACAACGCACGATGCGGGCACCCAGGATGAAGATCATCGGGCGCCACGCAGGCGGGTACCCTCAGGTGGTCAAAGGGGGCGACCCTGGCGGTTTGCGCGCAAAAGAAGAACTTGGCGCGCAATACCGCGGGTTGGCGCGCAAATGGGCGGGATGGCGCGCAATTGGGCCAGCGCTTTGCGCGCGGAAGAGGGAGATTGCGCGCACCGGGCTTCGGATAGCGCGCGGGGACCACAGATCATTCTTTAACGAATGGCCACTTTGAAAAGGGGGGGTGCGCGCAATCGGGCTGGATTGCGTGCACCCGGGAGGCAATTGCGCGCAAGAGGCTTCTTTTGCGCGCGAAGGCCTTTGGGTGAAGAGTTGTTCAAAGGAAAGGAGTCAAAGGGATTGCGTGCGAAGGCGAACCCCGAGGCTTTCTTGCGCGAAAGAAGAGAGGTTACCTGAAGATCGGCATTGCGCGCGGAAGAGGTTGGATTGCGCGAACGAGCGACTCTTCGAATTCTGGCAACCTTCAAAACGTCGGGGGTCGCCTTATATTTATAGGCAATCCCGGGCGCGGAATCCGGCTCGCGGGCGTGTAAATTCTTTCACGGGCACGGAATCGGGCCCAGCGCGCAAGTGAGTCGCGCGGGCCATGGGCGCGCAAAATTGCGCGCTGGCCCAGCGCATTGCGCGCATCCCGGGAGGTTTGCGTGCGGCACTACAACTTTGCGCGCGGGTTTCCAAATTTCCACGCAAGGCCTCCAGGCCCTCCGAAACGGGCTTCTGACTCCAAATATGACCTCAATTTCCGCATCCGGAGCTTTGTTTGGGAACAATGGACTTTTCCGGCATCTACAAAAGCCCCCCCTCGGAATCTGATCGGCGAGAGGCCACAACGATTGGGTTCTGAGGGAGACGCCGGAATGACGAAGTCCTGGGTGGCGCTCCTCGTGGCGGAGCAGGATGTCGGGCGCCTCGAAGGGCAGGCGGCAGAGAAGGAGGCCTTCTTCGCAGCGTGAACTGAGCTTGTGGAGCAACTAACAGCCCAGCTGGTTGACGCCCAGGTACAGCTGACGGAGGCGGGCCAACAGATGGTCACACTTCAAGTTGAGCGGGAGCGTGCACAGGCCAGGATCGGCGAGCTGCGTGCTGCGACCGCCGACGAAGAGTGGGCACGCAGAGAGCGAGAAGCAGCTTTGGAGGCCGCCAGCCAAAGGGTAGCGGCGTTAGAAAGACTTATTCAGCAAGCTAATCCCTAGGGGCTTTGTTTTTTCCATTCCCAGAACATTTTTCTTCCGCTACTCAATACTTCGATCCATTTGTATGAACCAATATATTTATCTGCATATTTTGGCTTAACGTGCTCAACCACAATTCATTGTCTCGCGGGAGCGTTAACCAAGCTTCAGGCATCCACAATTGGGCCTGAATTTCTAAAGAAGAGAGGGAGGTCATCCCTAGGAAGGGAGACCTCAGACCTAATCAATGTACCATCCCCCCAACTTGTTCCGACACGCGAGCGGGACAACGCTAGAGGCGTTGAGATTTTATCCGAACATAGGGAAATGAGAAAGGGTGAATCGCGTGTACCGAATTCAGAAATCCACGACGGTCGGCCTTCCAGGAAATACCCAAGACGACAAGCGGACAATGGATCAATCGACCATACTACTGCAATAGACGGACCGAAGGTCATCATTCATACTGCAGGAGGCGGATCACATGTCATCATCAATGCCGCTTTGGGGGTTCCTTCAGGCACAAGGGTGGAAATCTGGATCAACAGGGCAAGCGAAGCATGGGGCGAAGTGATGATTTCTTCGGACAGAATCTAACACTCCCAAAATTGCTCCACCGTGGGGAAGGCTTATTAGGCGGATGCACTAATCTGGCCGTGAATCACCCCAATTCTCAGACAGAACCTCTTTGACGAGGAAACTGTCACTTCCCATCATTGCAATGGGGCATCCCGAGCTGAATCGGGGAGAATATCACAATCGCACCACTCTACCAGAATCCAGGCAAGACGGTCGGCGACGAGGAGGGGCGGGACTTAGCGATCCCTGAGGCTGGACCCGAGCCGAGATGCCCGGGCGTTCCTACGTACTCCATCGGGCTGGAGATCAAGCCATACGTAGTTCTGAAAGTGCAGTTTTAACGTCATGCAGGACTTAGAACCCCGATTAGGGGAGATCTTAGTTTAAGGTCGTAGAGCTCGGACCATAGGGGCATATCATTGTTTAAGGTCCTAGAGCTCGGACCATAAGAACCTCAATGTACGCCACATCGTGGTCCTATCCCCTGGATATGCAAAGATGCACTGAGGGATAGTGTCAAGGGTGTCGAGGTTCTGCCTGGTCAGAATGGGAGGTGGAAAATGTAATGTGAATCATGCGGCCATTCACTCAAGGACTGGGGGCACCGACGTAACGATATGGGAGTACTGCCGACCGTGGCGGAAAAGCAGCATCAATATCGCACTGACCGTTGATGGAATGAGGCAGCAAACGAGCATCAACCGCTCAAGCGCAGGATTCATATCGATTTGCTGCCCGAGGCCCTTGGGGGCACCATCCCGAGTCGGTGGGAGAGCACTGAGGCATTTTGTCCAAACCGCTCATGGGGGCTCCACCCAGGGCGTAGGCGATGGGTCCGAATGAAAGGGAGCACGAAGCCTAAAAAGTGGAAGGAACCTGACCAAGCTGAACCTGACCCTCCTGGCAATAAACCAGAGTACTCTTGACACCGGTGGACCACTGCAAGGGGTCGAGGGACACGCCATGAGGGTGACCCGAAGGCGGCAGATTCCCAAGAGAAGGGGGAATCTTTAAGAGGTGGGGGCTGGACCTGAAGTTTCAAACATCCGGGCGTTCCTACGTATCCCATAAGGATGGGAATCAAGACACACGTAGTTCTTGAAGCGCGGTGCAACACAATCGGGCGCCGGCGCGGGGAGGGGTGCGGGTCTGGCCCTCCCACCCAGAAGAAGTGGTATTTTATATTTCTTGTTTGTCCTTAAAGGTGGATGGTTTTTCTTTGTGCAGCGACATGCCTATGATTAAGAAACCCCTGGAGTCGCCACAATAATCAAGCCATGAAAGGCATTGATAAATGGCGTGGTTATTAACCAGCGCCCAACGTGAGTGTCCCCTGAGGAGAACATCACGATGCAGTGTCGTTTCTCGTTGGGCGGCCAAGACGATCACAGTTTACGGTCGTGTGGTAGGACCGGACAACACAGTTTAAGGTCGTGTGGTTCGGACCAATGGAGGAATCCGCTTATTGCGATATGGCGGACCCAGCGGAGGTGGGAACATACCCAGCCCTGCGGTCACGCACGATTCCAGGAGAAGGATCCTGGGATAGGGGCCTGCGTATGTCCATCACTCGAGGGGAAGAGATGCTAGCCTCCAGCTATACTGGGCCCAGAACGCGATTGTTCGGGAGACTCCTTCCTCCTTATGGGGACGAGGGTCTAGCTACACATGGCCCTTAGGGAGGACATCAGCATATATCTTTGGTGCTCAGATCGTGGGAGCCTCGAAAGACACCATTACCCTGGTTGGCCTGCCTAACGTGTAGAGGTGTACTGAAGGTCAGTATGAAGAGAGTGTCGAGATTCCACTACAACGCACAAAGGCGGAGTGTGATGAGGACTGCGCAACCAATGTTCAGAGCCTGAAAGAGCCGACATGGCGATCAAGGATGTCGCTAACCATATTAGCAACACAAAATCCGATCGCTTCAGCCTAGGATGGGGAAAGCAAACGAGCATCAACCGCTCAAGCGCAGGATTCAGATCGATTTGCGGCCCAGGTCTCGCCGGTAATTCGACCCGGAGTGGTAGGAGAGCACTGAGGCATCGTACCCAAACCGCTAACGAGGATCCCTTTGAGTGAAGGCTCAAACAAGAGGAAGTGCGAGGCCCGACAAGCAACACAGGACTTGTCGGGATTGAATCCGACACTACGGGTCATAGACCGAAGTACCCAAAACATGTTAACAGACCACCGGAAAGGGTCGGGGGACTCACCCTGAGAGCAACCAAAAGACGGCAGATCCCCGTGATCAACCAAGAGACGGGGCTGGACCTGAAACACAAGCGTCCAGGCGGTCCTACGTATCCCATAAGGATGGGAATCAAGCCGCACGTAGTTCTTGAGTGGCAGTTTAACGTCATGCAGGACGATGAGGGGTGTGAGGTAGTCCCACACACGGGGGAGGCGTACGGCGCGGCCAGTAGACCAACGTGAATGAGGACATAATCCCCCGCTCACGCCACATGCCTCGCACAAAAAGGAGGGGAACTTGGGCCAGAGGCCCAACGCGGGGTAGAGATTCCTGGGAAATGGGGCTTGGCCTGAAACATGAATGTTCAGGCAGTCCTACGTATCCCATAAGAATGTGAATCATGCTGGACGTAGTTCTTGAAGTGTAGTTTAATGTCATGCAAAACGAAAAAGGAAAGGGGGAGCAGAAGGCATCCCCAACCGTGGGGGGCGTATAGCGTGGCGAGCAAATAGCCCCGCGTTCACACCATACGCCGCATACCCAGAGGCAACTGGGCCAAGGGCCCGAGATGGGATGGAAATTCCCGAAGGATGGGGCTGGGCCTGAAACATGAATGTTCAGGCGGTCCTACGTATCCCATAAGGATGGGAATCAAGCCGCACGTAGTTCTTGAGGTGCAATTTAGCGTCATGCGGGACGAATGCTGAACAGTTTAACGTCTTGTAGCTCGGACGTAGTGCTAGGCAGTTTAACGTCATGCATCTTGGATGTGGTACAGTTTAACGTCATGTTGGACGAATGCTGAACAGTTTAACATCTTGTAGCTTGGACGATATGCTAGGCAGTTTAACGTCGTGCAGCTTGGACGTGGTACAGTTTAACGTCATGTTGGACGAATGTGGAACAGTTTAACGTCTTGTAGCTTGGACGATATGCTAGGCAGTTTAACGTCGTGCAGCTTGGACGTGGTAGAGTTTAACATCATGTTGGACGAATGATGAACAGTTTAACGTCTTGTAGCTTGGACGAAGTGCACATAGGCAAAGTACTGCTTGAGGAACCTAGCGTTGGTGGGAGGAGTGACACGCTCACCGTCCATAGTTGCTAGGGAGTACGCGCCATTGGGATAGACCTTGTGGACAACAAAATGTCACTCCCACTTGGGCTCCAACTTGGGAGGCTTCCTGCCGGGGATCATTGGTGCTCATAGGGCTAATACTAGGTCACCCTGCAGGAAGGAGCAGAGGCGAACCTTCTTATTGAAAGCTCGAGCCATTCTGCTTTGATGCCTCTCCAAGTTGTGCAATGCGCGAAGTCTATTCTCATCCAGTGCTTCCTACTCGACTAGACGGGCTTCATCAGCTCTGTCCGGCGCTTGCTGGTCATAGACCGCAGTGCGCAAGGACGGTAACTGGATCTCGATGGGCAGGACGGCCTCAGCTCCATACACCAGGGAATAAGGGGTCATCTGGGTGGAATTGCGAGTCGTCGTCCGATAAGCCCAGAGGGCGTTGGGGAGCTTGTCCGGCCAACTCTTCTTGTTCTGACTAACCATCTTTTGAAGAATGTTAGAGAGGGTCTTGTTAAACACCTCAATCTGTCCATTCGCCTGTGCATGATAGCGAGATGTATGGTTCGAGCGGATGTTGTACTTGGCGTACAACTTCTTCAACTCGGCTGCTCGGAAATTGGCTCCGTTATCCGTGAGGATAGCGTGAGGCACTCCAAATCGATAAATGATGTTAGAGGTCACGAAGTCAGCGATAGAAAAGGATTTGACCACTCTGAGCGGAATCACCTCTGACCATTTGGAGAAGATGTCCGTGGCGGTCAGAATGAACCGGCACTGGCGAGCCGTCGCCGGCGGGTAAGGTCCCACAACATCCAGACCCCAGACTGCAAAGGGCCAAGAATACCTGGTGGTATGGAGAGGCTCCGGCGGCCGATGCACAATGTTTGCATGAACCTGGCACGCATGGCACCTCCTGGCATACTCAATGCAGTCATGGATCATGGAGGGCCAGAAGTATCCCAACCTCCGAATCTGGTGGGACAGCTTCGGCCCAGTCTGATGGGCACCACATGAACCAGCATGAACCTCTTCCATGACTCGTGGGATATCAACTCCCTGAAGGCAAAGGAGGAGAACACCATCAAATCTGTGTCTATAGAGGATCTGCTCCAGGCCGGGACTGCTCTGGAGGACAAACTGCGATGTGCGGCGTCGAACTCGCTCGCGCTCGGCCCGATCCGACGGGAGAATGCCATGTTGGAGGTACTCAACCAAAGGCGTCCTCCAATCAGGGGCTGGTTCGACTGCCATATCTGGGGTACACGGGGCTCCGGGCATAGGGGAAACCGTGGTGAGATTACTTACCGACGGGACGCGATCTCCCTCCGGGATAACGGGAGCGATGAGCCTGCGGTGCGTCACGCGGACGATCAGGTTGTCCTGTTCAGGCTCTGCGAGTTACGCAGCAAGGCTGGCCAAAGCATCTGCTCGACCGTTCTGCGACCAGGGAATATGGACAATTTCTGGCCGAGAAGGGAACTGGTCAATCAGGAGGAGGGTGCACTCCAGAAATGGCACAAGTTCCGGCTTCCTGACAACATAGTCACCATTGATCTGCTTAACGACCAGCTCGGAGTCCCCTTTCACACACAGATGGGGCACGTCGATCTCGAGAGCCAACTCGAGGCCAGTGATGAGGGCGTGGTATTCCGCCTCATTGTTGGTACAGCCCTCTGACAACAGGAAATAGTATGGCAGCACGGCTTGCTCCGGGGTAATGAAGACGATACCCAAGCCCACTCTGTTGATCTTAGGATTATAGAGTCTTCTACCGGTGGGGCTCCAGGAGGCACCGTCAAAGTGCATCTGCCATCATGGACCGACATGATCGACCGAGAGAATGGCCTCATCAGGAAAGCCTAGATCCAGCGGCTGATTCACAGAGGTCGGGTGAGTAGCCAGAAAGTCTGCCAATGATTTCCCTTTGATGGCCTTCTGAGACACATACCTGATGTCGAACTGCTGGAGAATCACAGCCCACCGCGCTAGATGGCCAGTCAACATAGGCCGGCCCAGGATATATTTCAACGGGTCTACCCGAGAAACCAACTGTACCTCATGGTGCTGCAAGTAGTGCCGTAATTTCTGTACGACAAATACGAGCGCCAGGCTGCTCTTCTCGATGGGGGAATACCTAACTTCCACATCGAGGAGCATGTGACTGAGGTAATAGAGGCTATTCTTTGTTCCCTCATTGTTCTTCTGGGCGAGAAGGGCACCCAGGGACCGTTCCAGGGCGGTCACATAGAGGACCAGCGGCTTCCCGGATACAGGCGGCATCAGAACCGGAGGTTTAAGCAAGTACTGATTGATTTCCTCGAAAGCGGTCTGACACTCTTTATCCCATACATAGGTGGCACCTTTCTTCATGATCCGAGAAAAGGGCTTACACTTTCCGGCCAGGTTCGCGATGAATCGGCGTATATAGGCTAAGTGGCCTTGGAACCCTTGCAGTTCCCGGATGTTACCTGGGGGAGGCATCTGGCTAATCGCCCTGATCTTCTCTGGGTCGATATCAATACCCCGGTATCTTACCACAAATCCAAGGAACTTTTCGGAGGTGACCCCGAAGGCACACTTCAACGGGTTCATCTTCAGGCAGCGAGACCGGAGGAAGACGAACACTTTCTCAAGATCTTTGAGATGGTCCTGACGCTGGCGCGATTTGACCACCAAGTCGTCGACGTAGCATTCCACCAGTGTGCCGAGGATTGGCTTGAATATGCGGTGCATCGCCCGTTGATAGGTGGCACCTGCATTCTTCAGGCCGAAGGGCATGACCTGGTAACAAAAGATACCTTGGGGGGCCCTGAAGGCAGTGAACTCCTCATCCTCAGGGGCCATCCGGATTTGGTTGTATTCGGAGTATCCATCCATGAAGGAGAGGGCTTGGAACCCTGTTGTGGCGTCAATCAACAGCTCTGTCACTGGAAGGGGAAAATCATTCTTCGGACAGTGGCGGTTGAGATCACGGAAGTCGATGCAGACTCTGATCTGCCCGTTCTTCTTCCTGACCGACACAATGTTGGCCAGCCATTTGGGGTACTGGACTTCCCTCACGAAGTTGGCTTTGATAAGCTTGTCAACTTCGGCCTCAACAATGGCATCGTGGAATGGGTGCATCTTCCTGGGAGGCTGCTTGAACCCGCGATGGTTCGCCGGGAGACCAAGGCGGTGGACGGCTACCTGAAGATCTAGCCCCGACATCTCGTCATAGCCCCAAGCGAACACATCACGGTGCTGCCTGAGGAAGTCCACGTACTGCTGCCGCTCCTCATAGGGCATGGCGGCACTGACCAATGTGGGTCTTGGATCTGCTTCGGTTCCAAGGATCACCTGTACTAACTCATCGACCGTGGCGGAGACGCCCTCCTCAAAGGCTGGGGGTGCGTCTTCCACGTCCTCTCCACTCGGGGAGGGATCGTCCACGGGAGAGACTGTGTTGGAAACTGCATTGGGGCTACCAGATCCTGCTGGGCCGCTGGTGCTGGCATGGGCAGTCGCGGTCATCTCATCAGGAGACTCACAGGCCGTCGAGACAATGGCTACGTCCAACCGATGGATCGAGAGGACGTAAGCGTCATCCAAACTTGCCCAAGGATCACCTCCAACAGTGACAGGCTCAACCTCATCTACCAGGATCTGCTTATCCTTTCTCTTGTAATAGTCTGCGTCCAGATAGCGGGCTTCAAATGAGGCAAAAGGAGAGGCATCTCCCTGAAGTACGCCTAATCGACCGTTAAGGGAGTATTTGAGGCATTGGTGGTATGATGAGGGAAACGCCGCATGAAGGTGGAGCCATGGCCTTCCCTTCAATGTGTTATACGAAGTGTCCTGAGAGACTACCATGAATTCGGTGTTGGCAACCAGGTCACCGAACTGGGTCTTCAAACGTATCTTGCCGACTGGAGTCTGCTCGGTGCGATCGTACCCCTGGATCCTGAGGTCGGAGGGAATCAAGTCATCCTCAGACAACCCCAATCTCCGGAGCGTCCGAGTTGGAATCAGGTTAATCCCGGACCCCGTGTCGACAAGACAGTGCCGGACATCAAGGCCATTGAACTGGCCAGTAACATACAGCGGACGAATGTGCCCCTGTATAGGAGGGTCTTCATCCTTACCAGAGAACGAGATAACTTCCTGACATTCGGCGTCCTCAATCGTTTCGGCGTGAAAGGCCTCCGCAGCCGCAACCTCTGTCTCAAACTGGAGGGGGCTCTTCAGGGCTTCAGCGAGTGCCTCGCACATCTCAGGTGACATGCGCAGAGCCTCGAGGATGGAGAGCCTTGCTGGGATGTCGGCCAAGTGCTTTAGGACATCATACTTTTTGGCCAAGCGCGAGCCCCTGGTTGCAGGAGGTTGATCTGCGGTTGGAGGCATGATGGGCCTTGCCGGTTGGACCGGCGGCCGACTGGTACTTGGTGCATCTCGCTGTTCATTGGTTGAAGCCCGGGAAGTAGTCACCATACTGGGGTCAGGAGGCCGGGATGGACTCGTGGCAGGGAGGAGCTGATCGCGACGCGGCTGAGGCGGTTCTGCCTGGTCCCACACCACAAACAGTGGCGGAGGTGAATCCGTCATCCCCGGATGGGGGGGGGGGGGCTGCGCACACTGAGCTCGGTTTTGAGCCTGCTGCCTAGTCTCAGTGGCGTGCACGACCTGGCTAGAGGTACCAACTGTTGTGCCCCGGCGACTCCTGTTGTTGCAGTTCCTCCAACGGTGGCGACGACCGGGGACACTAGGGAGGTCCACCTGGTGTTCTTCAACGTCGGGATCCGAAAAGGGATTTACCAGCTCGACGGTATTAACCGAAGCGTACCCAACACTGTCATCGGACGAATCATCCATCACTTGACGGATCCGAGGAGGGATCCCCATCTCCGGGGGCATGAAATCGCCGAGAGTGCGGGATAGCGGCGGAACTGGCGGGGCGCGCTCTTCCTTCTTGCGCCGCCGCCGTTTGCTCTTCTCGGAAGAGGCAGGCTGGGATGACGATGCCGAAGCAGCACCCGCAGATTCTGGGGGCTCAGGCTGATTGAAGCGCGCACGGATGATTCCATGGGCGCGAATGATCGTCTTGCGGGCCATCCAATTGTTATACTTCTGGGATCCGCGGTCGGAGACCAGCTGCCATTCGTCCTCATTGCCACTATCGTCATCCGATCCCATGAACACGCCCGCCACTTGTGCTAGAGCTGGGCCCAACCTGATTACATTGTTGTTAATCTGGTCTTGGAGCCGATCCTTAAACACGTAGCACCGCTGGATGGTGTGCCCCAGGGCCCGATGGTAAGGGCAGTAGCGGGGGTTATCCGTGAGATGCGCCTCCTCTGGTCTCCAACACTCAGGCAGTCGCACAATCCTCTGCTCCAGGGCGCTCCAGAAATAACCGGGGACCTGATCCTCGTGAAATGAGTAAGTCAGGTATCGTGGACCCCTGGGAGCGTGGTCTTGATGAGGGGATGGAGGGGCCTGCCGAGGAGGTGGACCCTGATTATCTCACCTAGGTTGTGGTGGTACATTACGCGGAGGGGCCGGCCGGTTCTGGGCCTGCCGCGGCTGGGCCGGGAACTGAGCCCATGGAGGAGGATTCCTGTGAGGCTGTGGTGCTGGCCTCGCCGGTAGCAGCTCCAACGGCATGGGGGCCTCTATCTGGGCAACAGAAGCGGGCTCAGCCTGCTGACTCTCCTTGCAGGAATCATAGGGGGCAGCGGGTGTGCCTAACTGGCCTGTTGCAGGGATTCCTCAAGACGTTGAGCTTTGTCTGAGAAGTCCCTGAACCCTCCGGGGTAATTCTGAGTGATCAAAGAAGGGACCAGCTCGGTCTTGACGTTCCCGACGCACATTGTCAGCAACTGCTCCTGAGTCAATGGCATGTCAAGGGAATACGTGAGACCCTTCCATCTGGCAATGAAATCCGCGACTCGCTCATCAGGCCTCTGCTTGAACTTGAAGAGGTCTTCGATAATCGTTTTCCGGGTCGTGGAACTGAACTGGTAGAGGAATTGTCTACGAAGGTCCTCCCAGCTAGTTATCGACCCGACGGGGAGCTGGCTGTACCAGACAAATGCTGGCCCTTCCAGTGTCTGGACAAAGCAGCGAAGCTTAGCGGCCTCCTGCTGCGCAGGAGTTCCCAACATAGGCCCGCACCTCGAGTTGAAATGGGCCAAATGCTGTGGCGGATCTCCAGTCCCGTTGAAGGGGGAAAAAGTGGGATTCCCGAATCCCGGAGGTGCCGGCATGTCATCCACACATGCTGGGTAAGGCTTGCTGTCCGGTGGGATTGCCACTTTCCGAGTCTCCAAGGCTTCCAAGCGGGCAATGAGTGCCGCCATCGGATCGTCCGGACATGGGTTCCAGTCCTGGCGAGGATCTCTAACCACGAGCGCATTGCATGGCCCTTCAATCGGGTCGTCGACCGGGTCGTCCAACTCGGCAGCTCGTGGGATGGCGGGCGGAGCGGCCCTTGGGGCAGCGGGAGGAATCCGAGCGGGGTCTCTCAGGTAGTCACGCCGCTCGGGAGGGTGTGGTGAAACATACCGCGCCCTCTTGCCATAGGCAATGGCCTCTCCCCTGTCGGCGAACACGGCGTAATCACGGTTGCCCGGGAGAGTCTCGTCGAGGAGCGGTTGTTCCTGCCCCTGCTGTCCTGGCCTAGGATCACCGTAGTCAGGCCGCTGCTCTGCAGCGTGCTCGGCGAGGAGCTGGTCAACTAGCTTCTTCTGCTCGGCGAGCTGTTGACGTAGCATAGCCTTCTCGGGATCCTCCTCTGCCCTCTGCATGGAGGCAGATGGGTCGGCGGGCTTTACAGCCCCGCCGTGCTCTTTACCTTTGCAGACGTTTCGGCTCAACGTCAGTGCTTCAGTGGGTGTGGGGAGACCCAGGAGGTTCCTCTGGTGACGAGTAATTCTCACCGATGGATCCAACAATGGCTGGTATTCGGGGGGAGAGCCCCCGTCGAGAAGTTCCAAGCCGTCCCCCTCTCCTGATAGGTCAGCCATATTGACCGTTTCCGTCCCTGGGGATGTACCCTCAGGGCCACTCAGTGAATCGGGCTGTCGGCGGATCGCACTGAAGCGTAGGGCAGCGTACTGCCCCCATCCACGGATATACACGTGGGGGGTGGCTTCCTCAATAAACTTGCGGGGTATTTGAAAACACTCAACACATCGTTGTTGGAGGGCCTCGTGGTGCCCAAATGACCCGGGGTGCCGAACCGCGGGGAGCGTGGCCAGGTCAATCTGACGGCACTGCTCACCAATATCCTCCAGGTGCACTTGACTCCCGGGATATGGCATTTTTAGGCTGTGAAGACGGGAGTGAGTCTCCCGGAGAGTTCGGCGGAAGCATTCGAACTCATCCGGGGTGAGTGATTCGGGTGCATCAAAGTCCAGTCCTGCGACTGGACAAAACTTCTCAGGGAAGTGGCCCTCTGCAAGGACGGTCCAGAAGCTCCACGACTCAAACTCGAGACCCAGGTCTCCTTGGTCTTCTTCAACGACTGAGAATGGACGGGGAACCGGCAGTGGTGCCGAGGCGGGCCACTGGGACGACGGGCTGGCCGGCGGTGAATACGGCGAGCAGGCCGATTGGCCTCCATATCCCGGGCCGCCCTCTGAGGGTGGCGGTGCCCCAGCTACCACATCACGATAGGACGGGCCGGCGAGCGAAAATCCTGCCGTAGCATCGGTGCTCGCCGAGTGTGCACTAAATCGTGGTTCGACCGTCGGTCCCCAGAAAAAGTCTCCGGCTTCTCTGATCGAGGTAGAAGGTGCTTCCGGAGGGGCCGGTACCAACCGCAAGATTGATCCTTGGGGGTCTACCAGGCCCTCGCTACTCCGTATATACCTTCGGAGAGAAGCAGGGATCATATCGATCTCTCTCTCGGGGAGTACGAGGCTGACGTGCCGCATTCCTACCCCTGCCCCTAACTGGCGGGATCGGGGGGAGGGCTCCGTCGCCGAATCATACTCCGCCTCTGTATCAAAGAAACGAACTGGTCTGATCTCTGTCCGTAATTCCCTAACATTCTTCCCTCGACGTCGACGCCTCACCTTCCTGCCCCTGGGTGGTTCTTCGGGGCGTGGCTGATCTTTGTCCTAGCGTCCTCCGGCCGCACCGGTGCTGGGGCCAAGAGGACTGGAAACCAAGGTGCGAGGAGCACCGGGACAGATATCAAAGGGGACGCGAGGAGAGATGATTCCGGGCAGGCCTCCGGGCCGGGATCGGAAGGTGGGGTGACCCATGCCTCTTGGATCGGCCACACGGAGTAGACCCTGTTGGTGAATAGCGCTACCGCGAGGTGGTCCGCGGTGGCTATTGCCTGTACCAGCAACCGGGAGAGTCAACCCAACCTACCTTTGGGGCGGTCGGGGCCTCGATCCAGGTCGGGCATAGAAGTGTCCCTGCTCAAGATGCGCAGGGGCCTGGTGACTGGAGCCAGCAGTGTCTTGAGCCAACGTGGCCGCTGTTGCTAGGGCCCCAAGGTGGGCATCCTCTTCCGCTCGTGCCCGACGTTGGCATCGGGACAAACGAGTCGGGATCAGCGGCGCGGGCAGGTGGAGAGCCCGTTCTTCGACTTGAGAGGCCTGGCGGCGGTGTTGCCGTGGCCTGACAGGAGACCTTATCACGGATCCCTAGAGCAAATCATGGATAGGGTGGTCCCGGGCATCTTCCACCTCATCCACATAGGGGAAGGAGCTGTCGGAGCGTTCCGGGGATAAACTCCCAAAGCGGTTGGACGTCGAGGTAGGCAGCAGTTCCTCCCTGCGCGGCCCTCGGGGGCGGCGTTGGTGGCGAGGTACAGCTTCCTCGAGGTCTAGACGAGCCATGTCCCTGGTGGGGATGACTCCCTCTTCCTCATATCTCTGCACCAAGTTGTTAATCACCCTTCTCTGGATGACCTCCGAGGGGGAGAGAGGGCGTGGTTTCCCCGCAGCTGCGGCTGCTGGGACGGCTGTGGAACGGGAGGGACCGCGCGGAGTAGCCGCGTCGGTGTTTCCCCTACCCCTGCGCCAGTGGGCGGGTGGCGATCGAGCACTGGATTGGGCGACTTGATTCCTGAAAGCAGGGAGAAAAACCCATTAGCACTAATGGGAAAAGGAATCGACAACCAACCATTAGTGCAACGACGCCTTCCGTGGGGGGAACCCAGGCCATCGACGTCGTGAGACGGAGTGCCCGATTTCCCTTCCCCAGCCCCTGGCGGGTTCCGTGCCACGGTGTTGAATGCTCGGCCGGGCAACATGCTGGTCTTCCAACACCTCTGAAAGCCATCGGTCTTCATATTGAGGAGAAGAGATTCACGTTGGGTTCACCATTTTTCTGTTTCGGTGCGGATGTGCGCCGGGTTTCTGTTCCAGCGCTGTTCCGCCAGGACGCGTTCGCGCGTGCGCCCGTCAACCCGAGGGGATAGGCACGCGGCTTGTGGCCCCGCAGTCCCGCTTTCCAAAGGCGGGCGGCATTCGTCCCTTATTCAAGGTCGTCTGCTCCTTGATCGAAACCGGGATGATGGGATGTCGGCTCCTCCTTCCGTGGACGTCTCCTCGGAACTCATCGCCTAATCCGGGTCTCCCTCGTAGATTTAAGACGTGCTCGTGAATCTCGTTCCCGGCGCCATATCTTCATGGACACCGGTTAATTACGCTGCTTCCGTCCAGACGCTCCAAGGGGTCTGGTCGGGGCAGCAACCTGCGGTGAGGAGACCGGGTAGCTCTGGGTGTTGGGGGCGTGTCTTAACACTGCGACTCTGCATGTCTGCCCTCCGTCCCTAATAGGGCTTCTCGAAGGCATGATGGCCTGAGGCATCCCGCGCTGGGTGCGGGGAACTGTGTCACCTGAGGTTTTCCTCAGCTTCCCATGTTTAACACGGGGTATGCCACGAGTTTAACAACCAGCGGGGACGGCATCGGACTGATCAACACGAGGAGTGGATCAGATGACAGAACCCCTTGCGAGGAACCTCCGACGCTGGGGCCAGCACATGGGCGGCTTCCCGAGTGATGTGGAGTGGAATGAAATGGCATGACCCCACCGGGATGTGGCGGCCCGGGTAAGGATCAGGATGGATGATGGAGTAAAGATCTTGGACCTCGTAGAGGCTTCCTATGTACCGCACGTTAGCGCTGATCAAAGTCAACGTAGTTCGGATATACAGTTTAACGTCATGCTGGACGATGGAAAGCCGACTCACGAAGAGGTCGAGGTTGCCGGGCGGCGGGTTGAACCGAACCACCTCGCACAGAGGGGGATGGAACGGCCGGGTGGATCACAGTTTCACGTCATGCTGGACGCTGAAAGGAGAAATAGAAAAAGGCAGTGGGGAAGCACAATGGAGATACACACGTGCAGTCTCCCACAGGGGCGGATTCATAGGTGAATCGACGCAAGTGTGAGCCCGGGAGGGGTCCACTGATGGACGAACCGACGTGAATACGACCGGGACGACCAGGTGGTGGGCTTGAACCTTGGAGAGGATTCCTACGTACCCTGTTTAGGAGACATGGATCAAAGTCCACGTAGTTCGTTCTGTCAGGACTTACGCACTGAGGCAGTCCGGATGCGGCAAAGCTCAGTTGGAGAGGGACTTGGGCCGAAGGTGAGAGACCTCGATCCCTGTCACGCCCCCAACTGGCTTCGGCAGTGGGGAAGCACAATGGAGATACACACGTGCAGTCTCCCACAAGGGCGGATTCATAGGTGAATCGACGCAAGTGTGAACCCAGGAGGGGTCCACTGATGGACGAACCGACGTGAATACGACCGGGATGACCACGTGGTGGGCTTGAACCTTGGAGAGGCTTCCTACGTACCCTGTTTAGGAGACAGGGATCAAAGTCCACGTAGTTAATTCTGTCTGTAACACTCTACCCAATGGGCGAAGGCCACTCCAATCCCGACATCCCTGCAGAGACGAGCGGGTGGGGGCCACATCCAAATCGGGAGGACCCTGCGTGCGGGGAACGGGATCGGGTGATGAAGACGTTTTAACGTCTTGCCGGACGAAGTACAGTTTAACGTCGTGTGTTGAGGATGAAGCGGACGGTTTAACGTCTTGCCGGACGAAGTACAGTTTAACGTCGTGTGTTGAGGACGTAGATGCTTGGCAGTTTAACGTCTTGCGGCGTGGACGTGGTGCAGTTTAGCGTCATGTAGGACGAATGCTGAACAGTTTAACGTCTTGTAGCTCGGACGATATGCTAGGCAGTTTAACGTCGTGCAGCTTGGACGTTATGCTAGGCAGTTTAACATCGTGCAGCTTGGACGTTATGCTAGGCAGTTTAACGTCGTGCAGCTTGGACGTGGTGGTTGCCGCCGATGGGTCCGTGTCACTTCGCGTGAGCCTGGAGGGCCGCACAGGAAGACAACACACGGTGCGGGCACCCGGGATGAAGATCATCGGGCGCCACGCAGGCGGGTACCCTCAGGGGGTCAAAGGGGGCGACCCTGGCGGTATGCGCGCAAAAGAAGAACTTGGCGCGCAATACTGCGGGTTGGCGCGCAAATGGGCAGGCTGGCGCGCAATTGGGCCAGCGCTTTGCGCGCGGAAGAAGGAGATTGCGCGCACTGGGCTTTAGATAGCGCGCGGGGGCAACGACTCATTCTTTAACGAAAGTCCACTATGAAAAGGGGAGGTGCGCGCAATCGGGCTGGATTGCGCGCACCCGGGAGGCAATTGCGCACAAGAGGCTTCTTTTGCGCGCGAAGGCCTTTGGGTGAAGAGTTGTTCAAAGTAAAGGAGCCAAAGGGATTGCGCGCGAAGGCGAACCCTGAGGCTTTCATGCGCGAAAGAAGAGAGGTTACCTAAAGATCGGCATTGCGCGCGGAAGAGGTTGGATTGCGCGAACGAGCGACTCTTCGAATTCCGGAAACCTTCAAAACGTCGGGGGTCGCCTTATATTTATAGGCAATCCCGGGCGCGGAATCCGGCTCGCGGGTGCGCAAATTCCTTCGCGGGCGCGGAATCGGGCCCGGCGCGCAAGGGAGTCGCGCGGGCCACGGGCGCGCAAAATTGTGCGTCGGCCCAGCGCATTGCGCGCATCTCGGGAGGTTTGCGCGCGGCACTACAACTTTGCATGCGAGTCTCCAAATTTTCGTACAAGGCCTTCGGGCCCTCCGAAACGGGCTTCCGACTCCAAATATGACCTCGCTTTCCGCATCTGGAGCTTCGTTTGGGAACAACGGACTTTTTCGGCGTCTACAAGGGCATGAAAGATAAGTTTCTAAAAACAATTTTCCCAAATAACCTTATCCAATAGAGATATAAGGGGTATATGAATTTGAACTAGGATAGTATGTCTATGAAATATTATATAGTCTATTTCAATGATTTGTAGATTTTTATTCTGATAATTAAATAAGATGAAAAAGTTATGACCCATAATATTCAGTATAGACTTAGTTGTGGTATCATGTCCTATGTTAATATCTCTCATTTAAATAATTCTCTGAGGCACTAAACTGAGATCTTGTTTTTAGGGGAATATGAAGGAGGTTCTAGTGGTGGGTATATAGTTATATTTGGGTGATCTAGTGTTATGAATTATGATAGCAGCAAGCTTCATTGTGATATATTATACCATGGAGTTGGTATAAATAGAATCTAAAGGAGGGGATCATCCTCTATTGAAAGTGAAATAATATTCATCTATATGTGTGTCAGTTTGGGTCACATGCATGGTCAAAGTCCCCAAACCTGGGTAGAGTGTCAATCTTGGGGAGGAATGAGACACATAAATTGGTTCTATTTGAATTTTTTGTAAGATTATTAATGAAGGATGTCCTAGTTTGACAATAATAACTGATAGAGGGTAACCTACTCTATATCATATCAATATTAATATTTATTCTATCTATATTCGATGGTGTTATAGATGGGGTACTCGAGGAAAAAACATCCATATTAGTAATCTAGTTAATTTTATGGGACAATGACTATTGAATATGGAATATGGACCACTAATCATCATGCAGTTCATCACACGCTTAGTGGTAGCAATGATGGGACACCGACTAACCAATGTTTGATTATTTTAGCTTCTGTTATTGATAGTTCCTTATTTATTATTGGATTATCTCATTTTTATATCTTATTTAATTTTAAATTATTTGGGTCTACTGTGGGAGATCACATGTGTATTTATATCGATTGAATTGATGTTAGTGGTTTGATCATAGAGAATTTATCATTGTTAGGGGTATTGTTTCAAGTTTGATGGGTATCATTCTATTTGGAACATATTTTATTTTGGATTTTGGGTTTTTAAAATATATTTTGAATGAACTATTTTGTACGGTATCATGTTCACATAGATTTTTACCATAGGAGAGTGACATTCTTCACTCTTGAGGGTGAACCATATGAATTTAAAGGGTAATGAGTTTTCAATGAAGTTTATGATTATCTAGTTCATCAGTAACTGATTACTCTCAATCCTCATGTTGAGAGTCGATTTCATGATGAAGGTGTAGTAGATCACAAGGTCTTACCCCCATTAGTGTATATATTTGAAAATGTTTTTCTCATTAAGTTCTCAAAGCACCCAACATTGGGAGAGGTTTAATTCATGATTGGTAATATTATATGTTCATTCCTAGTTTCTATTCATCTGTATATAATGCCACCAATTGAGATACAAGATAATAAAAATCACTTAGAGGAGATGTTTGCAAAAGGGTCTATATGTTTCATTATGTCCCCTTTGGGTTATTGGATTTTATTTACCAAAATGGATGATATGGAATGGTTTATGTGTGTTTATTACCAAATATTAAATCAGAAATAGATTAAAACCAGTTATCCACAATTTATTATTAATGGTTTCTTTGACCTACTGACCGGATCTCACATGATATTCATGATTTATTAGATATTAATGTACAATAGTTTGAGAATGTGACCTTCTGAGAAACCTCAGATGTTCGATAACAATCCCTCAATGTAACATTATTGTATTATTTTCTTCGTTGTATTTGTTGAAAAAGAAGGTTTCTACTATAAATTCAAGAGTTCATGAGATATTGTTGACATGATATGTTGAAAAAGTTCCCAGAAAATGGAATGGATTTTCAACAAGTAGTAAAATAATTTGTGCATACAAGGTGGAGGTGTTTCCCAGTGTATGAAAATAATTTGCATTCCTAAATTTCGAGAACAAATAAATCATCATGACATTTGTATTTCCATGAATTCCTTGTAAAAATATGGAAAAGGACTGAGTTTATAATAATGATTTTATTTTCACAAAATTAAGGAACATTGTAAAGGAATTCAATATCATGATGTTTGGGATTCACGAAGGTGTGGAGAATTATGAATTCGGGAAGGGTTAATGATAAATATTCATGACTACAAGAAGTAAAGAATAATGAATTCATGAATAGTTTAGTGTAAATATATTTGAGTATGAGAAGGAAATCATCATGAATTTGTGAAGCATTGATGGTGAATCTCCACAACTATGATAATCATTATGAATAGGTAAATTTACTTAGTGATTTATGAAAACTGGGAGATTAATGAATGAGATTGGATATAATCATGAATCATTGAAGAAAATTTTGGAATATTATTGAACGATAGGAAATTCCTATAAATAGTTCTATACCCCCTCATAAATTCATATCAAGACCTAACAAATATTAAAATAACCTGAATTCATGATGGTGATTTATGAAGGTTGTTCTTAAGAAATAGTTCCCAAGGAAAGGATGTTCATGATGGATATGTAAGATGACTAAATATTTTAATCAACATTAAATTATTGAAGTTCATGGAGGCTACAAGAATCATATAGAATGTTTTGATCTTCACGAAGGATAATTGGTCATCTAGAAAGTATTTTATCTTTATGAAATTACATTGTCTTCATGAAGGCTATTTGAGCTTTGTAAAATATGTGAGATTTACTAAATTTATGGTGTTCATGAAGGAAGTATATACTTTTGAAAAATTGTATAGCTTTTTAAAGGATATGTGAACTTCACAAAGGCAGTGATCACCATGAATTGTTGGAAAAGGTATTTCCCATATATCTATGGAATCATTTTTTCCATCACGTTCAAGATAATATAAATTCGATAGATCATCTATGTATAACTATGGTTCTATTCATTATTTATAATAAAAGGGACCTACATGTCAGTAAACTATGTTTGAATCCTCTATAGATATGTTATCATATGAAGAAGAATATGGTGATCCTTTCCATCAATTTTGATCCATAGAATGAATATTGAGCGAGCGACCCTTTGGAAGTAGTGAGCTATCCATAAAATTTATAGTGATAATGATCATGGGAATATAATTGATATATACCAAACCATGAATATGTAGTGGTCCTTATTAAATTTAGACCATCATCACATTTTCATTTTATACTAATTGGATGTATCCTAGTGAGGGTGGACAAAGTAAAATTGATGTGCCTCATGCATGATATCATTTATATTCAAAAATTTCAACAGGAAAGGGAGAGAATAGTGTTCTGTTTAATTACAAAACCTGATCTGACGTGGTTTAGTGTTAAATTTTCATGCCATGACTCACCTATATAGTATTTAACCTAGTTTGGATTACATTATACCACATTCATAAGAACGTATGGGGTTTATATGTTTTCAATTAAGTTTGTTGGGATAGTGAACACTCATTTTGTGTTTTTCCCTTAGTGGACTAAATCATAAATCTTTTCCTAGATTAATTTATTGCAGTATTTTTTATAACATCTTGGTGCCTTCTGAGACCTAATATGATCATACCAAACATCTTGACATTGATCTGAGAACAAAAAGATATAATAATATATATTCCATGATACCCAAGTGTCATTTCCAAATCAACATGGTAATTTTCATAGCTCAAAAAAACTCATAAGAAGGTGTGTTAGTGGACCCTGAGATGGAGAAATTAGTTGTTTCCTGGGATAATACAAATATTATATTTTTTATCACATGATTTTTGGTTTTATTAGGTTGTTACTAATGGTTCATTAAATAGTTATAATGCATAGTAGTGCCACAAATGGGCCTAACCAACAAGATAATAATGTCAATGTGGTCTAATTTATGTGAGGATTCATACTATAAATTGGAGAGGATTTTTTCCAAAACGTTGATTATGATTTTACCTAATTTAGGTAAAGAGTATACATTTCATTTTCCAATGTATGTTATTATAAATGTAGCGGTTTTGATGTATAGATACCATGTATTAGTGTATGGATCATTAAAATTGAGTCCAAGAGAATGATATTATCCAACAGAATAACATGATTTAACCATGGTAGTATATTCCCTAAAATTATGGTGAAATAAAATTTGTAGTGAGATTTTTTTGGTGTATACCAACCACAATATCCTAAAATAAATATTTTTTAAATAACAAATAAGTCTCATATAGTAAAGGTTGTTTGAATACATTCTATCTATAGTTTTTGACCTAGGCTCTATACTAGGGATGGAAAATATTATTACTGTTGCATTGATCTATAATACATGGATTTAGGTAGTCCATGTGTCTAGTTCTGAGTGGATAATGATATAATGAATTTTTTATATGAATATAGGGGTTCAAGAAGACAAATATATGATAAAAATAATGTATATGATTGTTTTACTCACTCTTTTATGTCATACTATGGAAATACAGTATGAGGATCCTGTGTTCATTACATTGATGAAAATTTTTTATGTCATGGATTTACATCCTAGTTGATCCATTGATGAAAAATAAATCATCAATTTTACTAGCCATGTGAATATGCCAAATTTATTATAGGAGGATATTTTTAATGAGTTTTATTCCTTTAAATATGATGAGAACCCTGTCATGGTCAAAATTTACCATGTTCTCCATTTTATTATTTGTTGGTCAGGAATGAAGAGAGACATTGTATGTTTTGTGACAATGTGTGACACTTTTCAGTAGTTGAAGGATAAAAACTAGCACCCTCATGATCTACTACATCCATTTACCATTCCAGAATGGAATTTTGATGATGATAATATTGATTTTTTATTAGGTCAACTGAGGATTCCCATATGAATTATTTTTTATAGAATATTGAGGAAGTATTGTGAAAGGTATCCAATTTATTCTTGATTAATGTGATTATTACAATTGATGATTTGGGTAACATGTACATTTAAAATATAGTACATTTCATTTATTACCTTTGTGTATTGATTTAGATAGATAATTCTATTTTACATTTATTTTGTAGAAAGGCTTGTATAAGGTTCATATTGTTCATGTGATTTTGAGTACAACATTTCACCATCTTAATGGAATTTTTTTTGAACATAGTCTCTTGGTATTAGAGGACCCTCTAGGAGGATGAATCCAATATTTTGGACGGACATGTGAGAAGAACATAACTCTTATAGATTTTGAGTATAACAAATAGTCATTAAAAGATTGTTTTTTTGGAAATATATGAGGTTTTGTATGGAAGGCTATGTCAATCACCCTTGTGTTCAATGGAAGTTGGAAAATCACTATCTCTGGGACCTAGTCTCATGCAGGAGACATCAAATAAAGTTTATTGATTATAATGTTCATGGACAAACAATAGAGTAGATAGAAGTCAAATGATGATAGCATTCATTTAACCAAAAATATTTTAATGGTTCATTAGGTGTTCCTTTGTGTGCTTTCTATATTTGGTTACCATTTTATTAAAAATATGTAAATTTTAATCATAGAAATGATAGACTATTTAAGAAGGTAAAGAGGATCAGACTGGTGGTGTATCAATAAGTACACCCAGAGTGGTATGGTTCTATGAACAAATTATTCATGTGCCACTACATCATAACTACCACACAGACCCATGTCATGAGATTTATATTTATAATTTTGAGAATAAATAAGAATAATCCTTTGAGAAAAAAAAGATTTGTAATGTGGACCACAGTGAGAAGACAATATAGTGTAAGGAAATTCATTTGGATCATTTTCATTGGTAGTGTAGCCAAGTTATTATGGAATCAGGGGAGATTTAGGCTCATGTGTATGCCCAATGGTCTGATAATATTTCCTTGGATTCATAGTAAAGCTTATGAGAGATTCCCCTAGATGATCTATTATATGTTGTGGAGTTATCCTAATCCATGACATTTGACAAAGAATGAATTCAGTTATTTTTTTACTCCTAATAAATTGGTAAATTGTATAGTTCCATTGAGAATATATGGTATAAAGAGTGCCCTAAGGGTTTTTGAAATGAAAATATGGAAAAATGAGGCCATTCAGTGCATGGTACATCATTAGTGTATAATTGTTAATAATAGTTATCCATAACCATGTGTCATAGGGGAAGTGTGGATCATGGATATAAAACTATAACAATTTCATATTATACAATTTAGCTTGATCCCCTTTGGTATAGAGTCAACTACAAGGCTACCATTGGGTTTCTAAAACCACATAGTGTCCTAAAAAATCATAGAGAATGATTTTGTCTTGGATAGATGGAACTGAAGGATTAGTGTAAATTTTTTAAAACCATGTCTCTAATCCTTATGCATATTAAAAGTGTTATTTATAGTTTTTTATCTCAATCATTATATAATTTTTACAAAATTTATCCTTGATTTCTTCTCCAAAAGCAAGGGTTGTGAACAAAAATCATACCCTAACCACACAGATGATTCTACATGATTTAAATTGTATTGGAGTTCCATTTAATACGAATCTATGCTCCAGGTATTCCTACGAGTATAATTTTTAATTTTTGTGTAATATCCATGGTTTTTCATTTTATATTCTTCTAATTATTATAAACCCTATGACTTATAGTAAATAATTATCATTTCTATTAATGGTTGATTTCGATCTAATCAAGTCCCATGGTTAGGTGATTAATTGTCTATGAGTTTAACATTGGTGGCCTATTAATGCTTTCATATAGTATTTATATTCTTTTATATTATGTTGTTATACAATAATTCTATCATGTTGTGAATTTTTTTAATTTTCTTGGTAGATTAAATTAGGAACTAAATTCATTAAGACGAACCATATTAGAATAATTTGGGTCTATTGATAGCATTGAGATTGGGTTTCAACCCACCAATGGGGTGTACCAATATAGAAAAAAAGTGAATTGATTTTTTAAATCATGGAATTTGGAGTTTAAAATATAAATAGGTTAGTTTTTATAATATTCCTCTTTATAATGGCATAAGGGATAATTAGTTTTTTTGGAGATTAAATCATTTATTACATGGTCATGAGAAGGAAAGGTTATTGGTTGGAAAATGGTTTGTTTATGTTGTTATTTATATTATACTGAATAATAGATAGTTGTGTCATGTAAAAAAAAGATGAAATGGTTGATTGTAAAATGGTGTTTATATTGTTTGGTATTTAGAAAATTGTGATCAATCAATATTTTTAAATTGATTGTCTAACCCTTGTATTGTTATAGTGTTTAAAATTATCACTGATGTTAATCTATGAAATGATGTGGGTATTGGATTTTTGGATGATGTAATTATACTTGATGATAATGTGGTATAAATAGCTTTTGGTACAAGACTCCTCATCCATCAGTTGGACAAGAATAATTCTCTATAGACCACAAATTCGTTGAATTGTCTATTCCAAATGTATTATCTTGAACCCACTAATGCATGGTATTGTATGGGATGATAATTTGATTCTGTAAGAACCACAGGTTTACATGTGTACAAATAATGAGCCTCTAATACATAATTAATTATGAAATTGACTAATTAAATTAATTTCAAGTTAATGTGTTTATTCCCCCATAACAATCTGTTTGAAATTCCAATGTGGGATGGAGATGGTATGATATTTCATGTGTTATTGAGAAACATGGGAGCCCATAGAGATAAATAAGAACTATTTAATTATAAAAAATGTATTATTCCCATCTTGTCAATTGTTTATCTATACTTCTTCATACAAACTTATGGGAATAGATATTTATTTAGACATCATTGGTGGTGTCTAACTGAGTTATACTCACACCTTTATTGGGTCTTCTTTGGTACCTAATTATATTTCATGTATGTACCTCAATAAAAGGTAAAAGGCCATATGATAGATAGAAGAGTTGGGATTTTTGTATCTATCATGGATGAGGGACCCGAATAGTGTTTGTCCATGTTATGGGATTGTCTATGTGTCATTATTTTGGGTAATTTTTGTCACATGAAACTTGTACGGTATGAAATGTTTATTATTGTTGGTTTTGGGCATATATCTATTTTTGATGAGTTAAATATATAATTCATTTCTATTTATCACGTTTATTTTTTTATTTTTCATTTTATTTTTTCACGATTCCTTGATAAATTGTGTATAGTCTCCACATATACTGTATTTAATCATCACTAATAGTAGGAAGCCTCTAGCGTATGGGGAGGATTTCCTTTAGTCCAAAACCAAACCTACTTAGGTAACTGGTCTAGTTGAACTAGATAAGGGATGTTACATAGTTTTATAATAAATAATATAATTTAGTAATGAAAAATCACTTTGTGGAGATGGTAGATCTTACGTATGCGTGATTGATGTTTCTATATTTTGATGGATTTAAAATAGAATTAAAATTAATAATGTACATTTTAGAATCATTATTATATTATAAATATCATATATATATATATATATATATATATATATATTAAATCTATCATTATTATAATTAATGTAAACTAAAAATTAAAAATGAATCACATCTCTTCAAGGAAGTTTTAGTCCAAAACTATGCATGAGCGACATTATTGTTCTCTAATGGGTGGAAAGGTATGAATTTAGAAAATAAATTATAAGTATAGAAGTATAATTATATCATAAATATCATATATAAACATTAAATCCATAATAATAACCAACCATAATGGAAGGAAATGGAAAATAAATCATATCACAATGAGGATGTTGTAGTCCACACGTATACCTAAGAGATACATTCATTTATGATTTTATAGATAGGATGTGTAAAATGATTTCAACATAATAATAAAAACGTCTCAATTTATTTATCATACTTGATATATCATGTTATAATTTATATATATGTTTTATTGTATGTATAATAATATATATACTTTGAAAGAGTTATGTAAGATGATTAATACTTTTTTGAGATACCAATATTTTCTTAAACCGTATTCCATCATAGTAGAGTCTGAGTGTATGAATAAGATGTAAATAATGAATTTACAGGATGATGAATTCTTTGGGATGGGTTTGACTAAGTTTTTGGTCTAAACGTTTTATAATTAGTGTTTAGAAGAGGTTCCGTTTTAAAAATGAGGGCATAGACACACATGGAATTTGTAAAAAGATTCAAACAATATAATTTCCCCATCATTTAAAATTTTCTCCAAATTGAAAAAACATAAAATTTTATATATTAAAAGGAATAAATAAATTTAAAAATATAATTTATATATTTTTATTATCGATTTTTACCATAATATAATAGTTTAACCCCTTGATAAACATTTTTATCCATAACCCTAATAAAACATTTTTACTACTCGTTAAACCAAAAATTAATGCATACTATTTAAAAAATTATATATTGATGATTCAAAATATTGAATCCATTTTACCCTAAAAACAACTTATAAATAGTTTAAATTCATTCTAAAATATTCTTCCCAAATGAATTTTTTTAATACATTTCTTTGCATAAAAAAGAGTTTACTATTCCTGAATTCCTAGTATAAACTATTAGATGAGTTTGGTAATAAATTATTTAATATTTAATCTAAAAATTAAAGTATTATCATTAATTTATAATAATTTATTTAATTTATTATTTTAAAAATACATTGAGAAAAAACATTATTCATAAAAATAACACTTTTTATCTCAAATGAATTAATCCTCATTCCCATTACCTTGATAACTAATATAAAAAATATTTTTAATAATTTATCTATAAATTAAAATTTAAAAAACTAATAATAATAATTAATCTTCTTTTCTAAAAAAACATAATAGCTAGAAAAATACTTTTCTTAAAAAAAACTTTTTTAATGAAATGTTTCTATTAAAAATTAATTATTATTTAATAAAAATTAGTCAATTGATTTGAATTATAAATTTCATTAATATATATATATATATATATATATATCTATATTAATGTGTTTAATATTATTCAAAACCATCTATCCATGGATTAGTTTATAAATGTTATATGAAATAAAAAAATTCAGAGAGTATATCACAGTTCTGTTAAACTAGATACTGTGTGTAAGGAATATTTTCAATGAAATATAATTTACCTATAGAAACATGTATCAAAAAATAAAAAGGTTTCAAACATAACCCCTTTTTATTATTACTTATAAATGACTTATTGAACAATAATATATAATGAGATGAATTTTTTCTATTTATAAAATATTTAAACCACATTCTTCTTAACTCAAAATTTATATGCTCAAGACTACCGAATGATATATATAAGATATAAGAATGTGAATTTTGTTTAATTTAGTTGTTGATATCCTCCATAAATTTATATAATTACCTAAAAATGAGTTTATTACATTTTTACTTTATTCCATAATATAGGAATACTCTACACATCACAACTTGTTTTCAAACCATGTATTGAAATAAACACCTCTTATGTTTTGTTAAAGACTCCATGTCTTCATCATCATATTTATTTTCATGTATCATGGAAACCACTAGAACCATTATACCCATTATCTCACAAATATTATGAATATTTACTAAATAGTTTACATAAATTGTGATTTATGGATTTATTCTTCATAGTTGAACCTCTCCTTTACATCATTATATTTTATCATTTAGTGTAGTGAAGACTATGTTTCAAATCCTTATTTCACTTTCATATTGTACACATTAATCCTAATAAAATTTATAGATATTAATTTTATTAAATTAATTATTTCTAATCATATTCTATAGAAATAATAATTTTAAAAAAAATGGAAATTAGTTTCAATAATTTATTCAAAAAAATTACCCAATAAAAATGTTAATTCAGTTTTGTAAAAAATTCTCCATGGCTCAGATAAAGCATATATGACTAGGAATATCATATACATTGAAGAATAAAAAAAATATTATACTTTTAAATTTAAAAATTATCATATATATATATATATAGAATTACAACAAAGTTAATCTATAAGGGATCATACACAATTGAAAATTGGCACGCACCTTGCTAAGGACTTATTGATTTTGCGAATCTGTATCTCAACTAGATTTGATAACTGTTATCCAAATAAAGTGAAATATGAGTCCCAAGGACTTCCATATTTTAGTGTGCTTCCTATTAATATGTAAAAAACTTTACATTCCTTTTAATGTTTCAAAAAAATAACAATGTAAATTAAACTCTATTTATTTCCAAAATCCTTAATGAAACACCTTTTCACCCATGAAATCCAACTCCATAGTCTAGAATCTATTTCAATATCTCTTTGGAAAATGTATTTTTTAACTAAAATCATGCATCGATAATTATTAAACATGTATTTTCATCAAATATAATATAAAAAATATAGGTTTTCTAAAATACGATATATAAAATGTAATGTAAAATCATCCTTGATCCTCAAGTATTATTTGTAAGATCCATATTAAATTAGAGGCTTATGGGTAATTGAATACTCATTGATAGATTTATTGACCAATATTTTGTGGATATTTATCATACAATTTATTTTTTCTTAGTTTTATGTAGATATATGGTTCTTTTTTTAGCTTTATTATATCTAACTTGAATATCCCTTATATTTTTTCTTCTTTTGGTAAACATTCCATTTAATTACAAATAGTACGATTAGTCAATTTATATTGAAAGAATATATTATGACCTATAGATTATTTTTTAATATATGGGAATAATTACATGTATTTAGTTAATAAAAAACCCTACAGAGTCCATTTGGTGACATCAATTATTGTTTATGATTTTCAAATCTTCGGCTCCGCCTGAAAAAAAATTAGGGACCACCTATGAGATGTTTCAATCACTATGATTGGGTTAAATGGAAGTTAATAAATATATATATATATATATTATAATATTACATTAAATTTATATTATTATTGATTATTTCAGGGATCTATAGAACCCCAAGTATTCAAAAATAATCAAATAATGATTAATGATTAATACTGATATTTTTTCTGGTTATAATAACTCATTATATATGTTGACACTTAGACGATTGACATGTGTTATCCAAAATAACAATGTAATTTTTTATTATCCTTGTAGGCATTTTTAAGAATGAATATGGTCTTTAAAAACATAATTTTATTCTTCCATGTATATGATTCAAAATTCTCAATTGTAGTCATTTAAATACTATTAATATTAAATATATACAATTAATATATCATTCCATAATGATATTTCATTATCATATAATTTTTTTTTCATTGATCAACTTGAGTGTATAATAATCACATTGAATTATCCATTATTATTATCCTTTATTTCATCAAATGTGTCAAGAACAGATTCACACAATCAACTCATACCCATTCCTTAATCATTATAAATTTTTTTAAATTATTTTTTAAAGAAATTCATAGTTATTTTTATATATTCTCTAGATATTTATCTATCAGTATATTAATTATAATATGAATACATTTAAATTTTTCAAAATTAGATATACGATCATAATATAGGCATGTTATATATCTCAATATATCCTAATAATGGTTTAAATTCAATCGTTCTGAATTTGATGGTTTCTAAAAGATCATTATGCCATGTTTTCAATATTATTAGTTTCAAATAACATTAAATAAAATGAATAAATCATCCATAATTAAGATAAGACTTTTAATAATCATTATACAATCAAATAAAACTAAAATAATATTTTTCTTTATCCGTGAAATTTTCAAGGAACAAAAAACCTTTTATTTAGTTAAATAATGAGAGTAAAATTATATACTCAAATAACATAATTAATAAATGAATTAGAAACAGAATTTATGATTATCTTCAAATGAATTTAAAAATCATGGCATGTTTTATTAAACAAATTCTTTGTCAATTTAACCCTTTAAAACTATTATCCTTATTTTTTAAATGATTATTTCACACTTTAATTAATTAAAACAACATATTTTCTTTACTATATAGTATGAAGATCTATATAATTTCGTGTTACACTATAAAAATGGAGCTAAAACATTTTATCCTCTTGAACATTACTATTATTTAAAATATTAGCATCAGAACCAATACATGTTTATAGAAATTGTGATTTTTATTTTGTAATTATGAAATCAATGTTCTCTAGAAAAATTCAGATTATATTTAGAAATTATGTTTTATTTTAGTAAAAAATTATGTTTTCATAAAATATAATGGTGTAAACAATTCCAATTTTAAATCAATTGTATTTTCATATTATTATTCCTATTTTTAATAATTTCACAAAACATCTAGAAATCATTAACATAAATAACACATTTTTTATATTGTAATGAATACAAAATGTTTAATTTTGTTTTTTCAGTTTCTTTATTACCTAATAAATGTATTTAATTTTCAATTATAAATTATTAGATAATTATGTCAAAAAATTACCTTTTCATAATGTAATTATTTTGTGAAATTATTTTTCACAAGTTGTAGATTGTTTGACATTTTCCTATATTTCAATATTTTAGTCCTTAATATTTTTTCTCCATCACTCATGAAATGTTTTAATCATCATAAAAATTCCTTCAGATTTATTCATGATAATTTTTTTTTATTTCATTCTCCACGTAATCACCATAATATATGTGGAATAAGCATTTGATGTAGTAATATTCATTATAGACCATTTTCTATGTGTCTATGTGATCACTATTTATACTCATCTAATATATATGTTAATATATATATTTATGTTATCTTAATCATAAATGGATTCTATATTCAACATTTATATATAGGTTCATTCCACCAAAATATTAGATTGTAGAGAATTTTATATGAATCTCAATACCTTAGAGAAAGATTTTTCATGTGACAAATAAAATATTATTTGACAATCTCATGGATTCATAATATCTACGATTATTCAATGTCCCCTTATAATGTTATTCAAAATAACATATTGTATATTATTTCGAATTATACAAAAATGAATATGATCAACTCAAAAAAGGATACATTACATTCCATGTTGGGTATCAATAAAACATATTCTAATATAGACTTGATGACCCTTCATTTTTTAGTTCATTAAATAAAGAATCTCCATTTATCATATTATGATTATAATATTTTTCTATCCTTTATAATTATCTAGTCTTCCCTTATTGTCGATGATAGAAAATACATCATGTATTAGCCTATATATATATCAAATTAATCCATACATGGAATGAATTATGATGTATGTTCATATCAGTGTCTATAAATGTTCTATAAATGAAAATGAAAATATTTTAATTCACCCCTTGAATTTTTTTTGATTACCAATATTGCAATAAATATATTTTGCTTTTCGAAACCCTATAAAAACACATGATATAAAATTGGCATACAAATGTATTTAATTCCCCTTTTTATAATGATTCCATTAAAAACTCAAATGAATCATCACAAAAAAACATTATATTTTTCTATATACTATAACTCATGACAGAAATAATCCAATGAATAAAATAAATAGAATAGGATTGGGGATTTCATAAAATTTATTCACATTAGTCGGTTAAAGATATTTATTCCCAATTAATAAAGACATCAATAACTAAACAATATATACATTCTTGTTTTTTATTAAACACATTGTTTTAATAATTTACATGAGAAATCATGCTGGTATTTTTTCATCTTTATTATTCTTTATAGGAAATATGGATGGATTGAAAAAAGAACTTAAATGTGGTGAAATCTTGATGCAAAATATTGTCTATGAAAAAGGGAGTGTGTTGGAAAAATTCAATGGCTTGAAAATGAATATCATAGCTGAAATTGACAGAAATATACAGGAAAAAAACAATTTGAATCATTAATAGTTAATTTAAAATGTGAAATTTGAGGAATTGTTGATATGAAGTCAAATCATATAGGGAAAATAAATCTTGGATAAGTCAAACCTGTTACATAATTTTACACATAAATGTTTAGTCTTGAAAAACCATAGAAGACTTTAAAAATGAATCTGGATATGAACAATATCATCGGGTCTCCAGCCATGAAAACTTATTGATGTAAAACCACTTTTCAGGTGACATAACACTAAGATGTTACTTTGAACATGCATATTTTTCATTATTCATGATAGTGAATTATTTTTGTAATATCCTAGGTATTTATAGAGTAATACATTTTCATTTTCACATCAATTAACATTTTTGAATTTTATATTAATTTTCGTTTAAAGGGGACACTATGTATAGTAGTGTACCCAGTACACAACAATAGGTTTCTCTAAAGTCTTATGTTGCACACAACATTTAGTTATACTGAAAAATAATACATCAATAATATTATTATTTTTAATGGTATTTAATTCCTTGTTGTTGTATTGGAAGAAATGAATATAATTAACTATATTATGATTTTACATATTTTTTAAATTTTATTTCATTTATCCAATAAATTTTCAATGCTTAAAATGAGAATGAATCCAATTTTAATCATAAAATACTCAAATATTTTTAATAGGACATTTTACTGCCTTTTGATGGATACCCTTTATCAACATAGTTTTTTATCCATTTTATATATTCTATTTGATAAATTAAAATTCATATTTGTAATTGGAACATCAAAATTAACGTCGGTTTAAATTTTTGTAATTTTCTGATAAAATCCATACTTGTAGGAATAATGAAAGATACTACATTTTAATTCAAAACTATATTTTCATCTAATTTATTTATATAGTTATAATTTTCCTTTTAATTAAATTTAAAGTATAATTGGGTTGTGTTTTTATAATTTAATCCTATTATGTTTATTAGAATTAATTTTACATTTAAATTGGATATAAACACATGTCAATCTTTTTATAGTTTTTACTTCTTGAAAACATTATTTCTAGTTTTGACAACAAGAATTAATTTTAAAATAATTTCTAAAAATTCGATGTTTTGAATTTGGTAAATATGATTCCATATTTTTAATCATGGTGTTCAAAATATGTAAATAGGTACATTTTATTTTTGGACATTATGAATAGTAACTTCACTAATTATTTTTTTCTACCATGGTTAAAGTGTAAATCAGGTAAATAAGGGTAAAAAACTAAAATTATAATAAAAGTAAACTATGCTATCACCTATAATAATCATATTGTATGAGATATGTTCGACAATTATTATACTTGGGCATAATTTAGGACCCCATTGAGCCACATGGGTGTGATAATGACCATTTATAATATTTGATTTAATGAAAAGGGAAAATTACATAAACTTCTATCTCCTAACTAAAACAATTTTAATTTGGAAAATATAAATGATATATTATAATATTAATATCCATTAGAAAGAAAAATATTTTCTACATAATGGTATTTTTTTTATAATTTTTATACATTAAATAAATAAATATATCTATGACGTAATGATGATACATCAATTACCTTATTAATGAAATATTCAGATAAATGATATTATAAATATAAAAATAAATGTTATTTGAACATTTTGATGCCATAAATGAATTTTTTTGGATGATATTAAAATATTAAGGATTATTATATTCCTCTTCTTGGATGTGATCAATTTGTTATGACATTAAAAAAAATATTTTTCTTAAATAGTGTCAAAATTGACAAAAATGTGTTTAAAAAAAATACTATTTTATTACATGATATAATAGTTATGAAAATCTATGATTCTTCTAAATAACATATATTATTTTTTGAATTTCATTTTTTATTGAATTTTTCTTCTCTTGGAATTTTATAGTCACTTTAGTAACCATATATTATGAAAATACAGGAATATATAGTAAGAGTTAATGTTTTTAACAAAGGGTTAACAGTAAAAGATAAGGAAAATTTTGTGACATAAACTTTTCTAAAACATATTGGTTGATATGATTTAGATACATTATAATTTTTCCTAGAATATTTTCAATTTATAACTATTATAATTTGAAAATAAATTTATAATAAAATAATATTGTATGGCTTTCCTAAAGTGACCCTCCTCCCTCTTATAAAAGGCCAACACCTCTACACACATAAACACACCTCTCAAGCCCCATGGATCATCCATATTCTACTAAAATAATCTCTAGACATCCCTCCATTCCTCCTATAAGACATACCTTGGGCATAAGGCAATTCATGAAAGCCTTTTAGCTAAAATCAAAAGGAGTTACCAAGTTTAGAGGTGACGCCTTCTCTCAAGATCCATTCAATTATTTATCTCATAGAACCCCCAAATTTATATTTATTACATTATTTTATAAAAATATCAGTATACTCAATATACTGGGATATTGTTTTTCTTAGGTATCTCCATACACTTACACAAACCTCTATCTAATGGATATAGAACATATAGTTTCTCTGTATGGCTAACTACTACCTCAAGAAATGATGATTGTTTAATTTTCTCATACCACCTCTCATGGTGGACATTATGATGGAACTGTATTTATATATGGTATATATTGTATTTATATTGTCTCTATTCTTTTTTAATTTTTATTTACCACATACCATTATGATTTCCATAATGTGTAAATATGATAATTTCATTTGAAGAAGTGTGGACTACTACCCACTCAATGTTATATAACACATTCATGCATTATATATAATGTATAAAGGATGGTGTTAATGAACTTATATGTCATATATAACATGGATATTACTGGAATTATAATATACCAATTTATTTTTAATTTTTTATTCATTTAATACGACAAATAAATGAAAGTAGCGTTCATGCGTATGTACGACCTACCATCTCCATGAACCATGCATTTCATTTCATATCTCAAAATGTTAGGGATTATTCTAAATACATATAATATATATATATATATATGATAATTAAATCATGAATAATATTATGAAGATAATGGACTTATGACCACAAGGATAATTTACTTCAAAAAAGTACATTTTTTACTCAAATACAGAACATCAAGGCAACATCCAATATGGATTAAAATAATTAAATAATTTCTATAAAATGGTAATAAGTGATATTAAATAAATAATAAACTTTAAAAAGGCTATAATTCATGTTTAAATTAACCAATGTTTATTATTCGTGAAATTAAAGAATGAACGAGACAATTCTGGCTCAAGGTAAGGGACTTTGTCTCAATCTCCTTTAATTGAGGAATTACTTGATAATATGCATCATTATTCTTTTATAAGGTGTATATACATCCACTATGACATTTAATATCCTTATTGTATCTATAAAAATGTTATTTATTAAATCCTGGAGATTAATATATAAATAATCATAGTGTTCTGGGACATCTTGAACATTTAAAGAATTAATTAACTATTTTTTTCTTCTTGATATATAATTACATATTTATTTATAAGTGTGTAAAAGGAATATAGAAGAAATTCTCTGAGTTTAATTCAATGTTTTCAAAATTAACCTCTTTAGACGAATCATTTTACTATCTTTAAAAACTGAGAAATTAAATTTTTTAAATTATATGACGACAACAACTTCACGACAGCTGTAACCATTATTTTATATTTGGATTACTCTATAAGACTTAATGTATTTAAAAATGAAAATGAATCCCTTATTCCTTTATTTTTGTATATATTTATTGAAAATGGGTTCATAAATGAAAATGGTATTTTTATATGGAAATTGTTTTCCTATAAGATTAGATAATGGTTTTAAAAAATCGATTTTGTGATGAACGAGTTTTATTCATGAAATGGTACACGTGAATTATAAGAATTTGGGAGATTTATATAGAATATATGAATAGTGTGACCCCATTATAGCTTATAGGTGATACAGATATAGCTTATATAATGGTTTTAACCCCATTATAGCTTATGGGTGAGGATGACAGAGCTTATACAAAGGATTGAGCCCCATTATAGCTTAGGGGTGAGCCCGATATAGCTTATACAAAGGGTAATGTCCATTATAGATATCTACTTTTGAAGTCAACTATATAGTTATTTGATTTGGAATAATTTTGATTGGGTTTTATTTATATGATTCTATAAGTCATCTAAAAGAGTTTTAATTTCTTGCAACTAGTTTTAGTGTTTTTCATTGAGAAAAACGTATGAGTGTTATTTGTATGAAATTTTTTTTTCCATACACCAAAATAAAATTGAATAGATTATCATGTTTTAACTAGATTACTCACTTTTCATTATTTTTATGTCCTTTTCTAATCTTATTTTGATAATCCTATGTTTTTAAATGTTTTCATATGATTTAAGGGATAATCGAGTCAAGGATAGAATCCTAAAAAATTATGATGATTAATATTAAAAATAAACCATGTTTATTTTTAAATGTTTTTATGTTATGGAAGAGACATATACTGGTAGAAGTGTCCACGTTGTATTTCAATGTTTTTATGTAATACATATGGAATAATTCTCTAATGATCTAAACCTGAAAATATCCTTAATGTGAATTCATAAAATAACTCCACATTGTGTAATTTTTAAGTCTAAGACCATATATTTGGTATCAATTGTTGGTTTGGATAACATTAGAGGTTAGGATAGTGTTAATTTTTTCACTTAAGAGGATTTTACTGTATGGTTAATTTGAAAATATGTAGCATTTTAATATTAAATTGTTTCTTTATCTAATTAATGTCTATTTAGAATGGTTTTCCAAAGAGGAAATATAAAATATTTAACAGAAAGTCATCGAGAGAAAAAAACCATTCAAATAAACAACATGAGGTGGTGATTATAGGAACTACACATTTTGTTGTAGTGATGGAGAAGTTGAATCGGGCGATAAATCGTAGTGGTATCCATGCACAAGATAATCATGAAAAACCATTGAAGAATATGTCAGTAGTGGAACATTATATGAGGAAACATCCCCATCATTAAATGGATCATCTATCCTAGTGGTAGCTGAAGGATGGATCATGAACCTAGAGAAGATATTTGAAGTCATTAGATGTTCAAAATGTCAAAACATAACTATTAATATATATTGTTTTGAAGTTGAATTTGATATATGGTGGTCATTAGTTATGCATAGTAGAGAGAAAAATTATCTTGATTCCATTTAATGGAAGTAATTTAAGGAAATTTTCCATGAGAAATATTTATCTAATGTATTTCACCTTAAGAAGGAGAATCAATTCCTATAAATAAAGATGAATGATGATGACTCAGTTTCCACAAAGGAAGTGAAGTACACAAGATAAGATATGTATGTTTTGGATTTTATTTGATACTATGATAGTATATTTAATAGATTTTACTCAGGATTGAAACTAGGGATACGAGGAGCATTAGCCTCCAGAGATTTTAAAAGTTATGAAAAAATGGTTTATTGTGCAAAGAAATATAAAAAGGAGTTTTCAAAAACATTTGTTTCATGAGATGATAATAGTAAGAAACCGCCAGGGTTCCAGAAAAGGGAGAAGAAACTAACTATGAATTTTTAAGGTAATTCCCAAACATATTTCATGTATGGTAAAAGATATTATGATTATTGTATGTTAGGATGTGGAAAGTGTTACCTGTGTGGTACGTTTGTTCATGAGATTTGTGAAACCAAGGAAAAGGGTCATGAATGTTCCAATAATGAGATAATAGATAGATCGTCTACAGTAATATGCTTTATCTTCAATGATTTGGGACATTATGTAAATAAGTCTCTAATGTTAATCAAATAAGGATTAAATCAGTGTGATCAAGAGAAAATGGTTTGGGAAAATATTTTCCTACTACTACAATTGATATTGATACATCTGGTGAAGTGATAGAAGCTCTTAAGTGGCCGATATTTTTCAAAGGATAAACATATGTACAAGGTTGTAGAAACACCTTCTCAGGTTTTCTATGATGATATAATATGTTATTAAGGACCATTCTGGGAGATGTTTTATTGGGTTATGTTTATATATGGCTGTTTTTTAATGTGGAAGTATTCCTTTACTTTCGAAACTCAGTTTTAATATATAGATGTCCTTTATGTTCTTTATGGTTATTCTTAGAGATGCACATCATATTCTTGGAATATTATGAGGATGAAATTATGAGAGTAAAATAGAAATACATCATGTAATTATGTTTCTTTATGTTCTAATTCTATGAAGTAATTTAATTCCATAACTCTATCAAAAAGACCATAAAACAAAAACATTAATTTTTTTCATTTCTAAATGGATTTTTGACCCATCACATAATTATGTTTCTGTGATGGATAATATTCAAATTACCATGTTCTCTATCACTCTATATTAGTATTTGAGAGTTAGTTTTATCATATATGTCCATGTTTTCCTATAGGGGACCCAAGAATATGATGTCTCAGGTGAAATTTGTTTTAACACACCATGGTTTTGAAAATAAATATTGAATGCATGAAACACTGTGTCCCTATAAAACAAAATATTTTATAATCTAGCCGTTAAAAACAACTTTTCTTCTACTATGTTTTGAATTTTGAAAAATAAACATTTAGAGTTGTGACCAGTATTTCAATTGGAGTCTGATAGAACAAACATGATCTTTCCATAAGACCTTGAAAAAATGATTATTTATGGTTTTGGAATGAGGCCTTGAAAGTGTGGTTATGATGTACCAAATTATGAATTCCATCATTCTGAAAATAGTATTGATGGTTCAGGTGGTTATTCAACTAATAGAATACCCATGATTATGTATTATTATGGAATTAGTTACTCAGCTATTATTCCTTCAATAAAGTCTTCAAGTTTTTGTTAAAGGAATTTGTTTTTAGTTATTCAACTTTCATAATGTTTATATATCTTCAATTGTATTTCTTCCTCTTACTGAGTGTTTGAGCTCACCCATTTCTTACATTTCATTTTCTCAGGGCATGAATCATTTTATTATGAATGACAATCTGAAATAACCTAGGTGTTATGGATGTTTTCTAAGGAGTTTTAATGTTATATTTCTTTTAAAGTTGTAATGTTAAACTTTTGTACATATATTTTTTTCAATAATCCTAAACTAATCGTTCCTTTGGGATGCTTTTCCCTTGTTTATATGCTGATGTAAAAGAATAATTCACTAGAATCGGGCAACTACGGTTGGGTCCTTACATTTATACATCCCTTTTTTCTTTTAAATTGATAGATTTATTGACTCTATTTTTCTAATGTGAGATTTTCTATGATGTTTCCAAACCGAATTTTAATATTACCAGGATGCCATTTCCAAAAGGGCAGAATGATGTATCATACTAGGTATTTATAGAATAATACACTGTTATTTTTATATCTATTATTATTTTTTAATTAAAAATTAATTTTAGTTTAAATTGTACACTATGTATTATAGTGTGCCTGACACACAACAATGAATTTCTCTTAAATCGTACGTTTCACACAACATTGAGTTATTTAAAAAAATATTACAATAATAATATTATTATTTTAAATGGTAGTTATTTCCTAGACATTGTATTAAAAGGAATGAAAAAAATAATGAATTAATTAATTTAAATATTTTTTATATGTTTACATTTATCTAATTAATTTTGGATTATTAAAATACGAATGAATCCAATTTTAAGCATAAAATACTCTAATATTTTAAAAATGGTGTTTTACTGCCTTTTGATTAGGATTCCATTCTAAAAATAGTTCCTGTCACTTTTATATATTATAATTGATAAAATAAAATTCTTATTTATAATTGGGACATCAAAATTTACTTTAGTTGATATTTTGGTATTTTTATGATAAAATCTATATTTTTATGAATAGTGAAAAATACTGCATTTTAATTCCAAACTGCATTTTCCTCAAATTTATTTATTTAAGTAAGTTTTGATTTTAATTTGTTTTAATGTGTAATTGGATTATGTTTTTATCATTTAATACAATTATGTTCATTGGATTTAATTTCACATTAAAATTGGATATAAAGACATGTCAATGTTTTAATAGCTTTCACTTCTTCAAAACCTATTTTTTTATTTTGACAATGGGAATTAATTTTAATTTAATTTATGAAAATTTTGTATTTTTAATTTTGAAAATTGGACCCCATATTTGGATTTATAAGTTTAAAATTATGTAAATAGGTACCTTTTATTATTGAACATTATGAATAGAAACTTCAGTAATTATTTTTATTTACCATGGTTGAAGGGTAAATCATTAAAATAAGGGTAGAAATATTATTATAATAATATAAAACTACCCTAAAACATTTTCTAATCATATTAAGTGAGATATTTCTGACCATGAACATCCATGGTTCTAATTTAGTACCCCGTGTAGCCACATGGGTGTGATAATAACCTTTTATAATATTTATTTTAAAGAAAAGGGAAATATAACATAAACTTGAATCTCCCAAATAAAACAATTTTAATTTAATTTATATAAATTATATTTTCGAATGTAAAAAGTCAAATTAAATATAAAAATATTTCCTTTACCATCATATTTTCTTTATAATTTTTATACATTAAATAACTAATTATATCTATGAAAAAATTATGATGCAACGATTACGTTATTAATGAAAAATTCAAATACATGATATTATACATATTAAAATAATTTTAATTTGAACATTTGGATGCCATCCAAAAAAACAATTCAGATTATATTTACATGTGAGGGATGAGTTAACACCTTTGGGTTTATGGAATAATTTTTGTATTACTTTAACTAAAATCAATTTCTAAATTGTGTCAAAATTGATGAAAATGATTTTTCAAAACAATACTATTTAATTAAATAATAATATTGTCCAAAAAATCTATGATTATACCAAATGACTTATATAATGTTAAAAATTTCATTAATGATCCACTTTTGGTTCTCATGTCATTTTATAGTAACTATATTAACCACATTTATGAAAATAAAATAAGACATGGTAATAGTAAATATTTTAACTAAGGGTTAATGCTAAAAGATAAAGTGATTTTGGGGGAGTAAACTTGTCTAAAACCTATTGTTTGATATGATTTAGAACCATAATCAACTTATCCTATAAATACTTATCTTTGGAAATAATATAATTCAAAAATCATTTTATTTAAAATTAATATTTCAATACATTCCTACAGTGCCCCTCCTTCCTCATATAAAAGGCAACCACCTCCACCCACTTAGCAGTGAAAAACGGGCTGCGGGACCGTGGGAAAAATAGGTTTGGGGTGGGGTGGGATTCTTAAAAAATGATCATATTAAAATGGGATTATGAGGATTGCTCGCATGGGTATCCGACCCTTGTGGGTAAACCCATGCGGGTGCGGGCTGGCCCGTGGGTGTTTGATTTTATCTTGTTAAAAAAAATCATTACCCATGAATGTTATGCCTTTCCCAATGCTAGCAGACCGATGCACGCATGCGTGGAAACTCCAAGAATAAAAACTACCCACTTCTATTATATTTCCAACGTATTCCTTGCTCTAACTTTACCAAAACGTTTCTAAGAAAATATATATTGCCACCTCCCTCCCTCCCGCTAGACATGATGTTCCCGTCACCTTTCCGACGTCCTCCAACTCCATTCACCCTCCATGCCCCCGCCGCCTTCCTCTAACTTCCTCTCTGATATCATTAAATGGCGTTTGTTTACCCTTCTCCCGCTCCTTCTGACTGCTTCGTCCGTCATCTCGTGGCCCCCACGTACTTCGTCAGACATCCACCTGCTCTTTCGCCCCTGCCTAGTTCATTACCCCCACCCTTCAAAGTTTGATCGTTCCTTCACTACATTTGTTCTATGTCTGTTATCCCACCCCCCTTGCCTTCTCTGTTACCCCCCCCCCCCGCTTCGTCCGGCCTTCGCCATCCTGTAGCCCACTAGTTCGTTCTTCGACCATCATTTTATCATCCCATCACCCCCGCCCTCATCGACCGATGTCCGACGTCCAGTCACCCTCACCCTTGTCATCCATCGTCCGACGTCCATCGACATTCTTCCCCCCATTGTCTGACATCGTAATACTCCTTCACCCCTTCCACCCTAAGTTCATCATCCCATCTCACCCTCTTTCACCATCGGCCCCTACTTTTTCCCTTTCTTGTCATCGCACCCCCCCACATCATCTTCCCTCTGGGCGTCCCCACATCCGTTGTTCTGTAGCCGCAACATCCTTTCATTTTTTTATATTATTTATTATATTTTTAGGCCTATTCAATTATTCAAGAATTTCAATTTTAAATTCTTTAAATACTCTGTTTTCAGCAATATTGCAACAAAAAATCATTAGCATGCAGATTTTTATAGCTCTATTAAAAATTAAATATTATAAAAATAATAACAAATGTGCGTTGCCCGCGGGATTTCCCACATCCATTTTGGGGAAGGTAGATCTTGAAAAATTCATCCGTTTTTAATGCGGGCTCTTTCGGGTTGAAACCTGTGTGGGCTTAAACCCGCACAGCATTGCATCGCCCCGTCTCGACTCATCCGTTTCGCATTGCTACACTTTCTCACACCTATAAAGTCCCTTCGATCATCTAAATTCTGATCAAATAACCTAAAAACATCACTTCCATCCTCCTAGAAGAATTACCTTTGGAATAAGTCAATTCAATATAGTCTTTTGGCAAAAATCAAAAGGAGTTACCCGATTTAGAGGTAACGTCTTCCCTCAAGATCCTTTCATTTATTTTCCACAACCAACACAAAAAACTATCTTGATTCAATTATTTTATAACAAAATTAGTATTATATATATACTAGGATATTTTTATTCTATGGTTTCTACCTACACATACGCACACCTCCATCTAATGGATATCGAACACACTATTTCTATGTACGGTGAACTACTGCCTCACGAAACCAGGATTATTAATTTTTCTCCTACCACCTCTCAGGGTGGCCATTATGATGTAACTATATTTATATATGATATATATTATATTTATATTGTCTATATCCTTCTATAATTTTTATTTAGAACAAACCTTTATGCTTTCCATAATGTGTAAATACGACAATTAAATTTGATGAAGTGTGGACAACCACCCCCTCAAAGTGATATGAATCATTCATAAAATACATGGAACATTTAAAGAATGGAGTTAATGAACATATGTAAAATATATAACATAGATATTATACTTTAATTGTGATATACCAATGTATCATTTATACTTTAATCCTTTAATATGACAACAAAATGAAAGTAGCATTCGTGTGTACGTACGACCAACCATCTCCATGAACAATGCATTCCATTTATTATATTTAAATGATAAGGGATATTATAAATAAATATATACTATATATATAATATATTTCAATCATTAATAATATTCTTGGATATAATAGACTTATGACCACGTGGATCATTTTCATCAAAACAAGTTCATTTCTTACTCAAATACCAAACATCAACAAAATGGTTGATATGAACTAAAATGAATAAAAAATTGTTATAACATGTCAATAAGTGATATAAAATGAATAATAAAATTTTAAATGGTTCTAAAGAAATTATAAATTAACCTATGTTTATTATTCAAAAAATCAATGAATGAACGAGATAAGTCAGACTCAAGGTAACAGAATTCATCTCAATCTCCTGTCATTGTTGCATTTCTTGATAAAATGTTCCTTTATTATTTTACAAGGTGTGCATACTGCCACTATGACATTTCATATCCATATATTATCTATACTAATTTTATTTATTAAATCTTGTAAATTAATATTTAAATTTTCAATGTGGTATGGGACATCATGAACACTTAAAGATTTAATTATCAAATTATTTATTCCTGATATTAAATTACATATTAATTTATATAAGAATAAAATGAATATATAGGAAATATTATTAATTTCATTCCAAATATTAAAAATAAGTATTCATATTTGAATCATTTTACTTTTTTTACAAAATGAAAAAAAATTAATGTGTAAGTGACAATGACTTCTCTGCCACTGTAACTGTTATATGATATTTGGGTTCCTCTATAATCATTATTATCATTTAAAATTAAAATAAATCCATTATTCCTTTATTTGGGTATCCTGGTATTGAAAATGGATTCTTAGATGAAAATGGTATTTTATACCGGAATGTTTTTCATATGGGATTGGAATAAGCTTTCAAAAAAGGTATTTTCAGATGAACGTGTTTTATCCATGAAATGGTTCATGAGAATTATATGAAACAGGTGTGCCCAATATAGATTATATGAATGGTTGAGAACAATATAGCTTATTCGAAGGGTTGAGCCCCATTATAGCTCACAGATGAACCCAGAAAAGCTTATACGAATGGTTGATCCTCATTATAGCTCATGGGTGAGCCCGAGATATCTTATATGAAAGGGTGATCCCCATTATAGACCTCCTATTTGGATGTCAACCATACGATTGTTTCAATTGGAATTTTCTTAAAGGGTTTCTTATATATGATTATTTAAGTCAACTAAAGGTATTTTAATTACTATCTATTTTTTTATTCTTTTCATTGTGAAAAAAGTATGATGGTTATTCCTATGAAAATGGTTTGTTTCATACACTCAAAGAATATTGAATGGATTATCAAGTTTTAACTAGACTAATGGTTTTTCATTATTTTCATGTCCACTACTATTCTTTTTGTTCTCATCCAATGTTTTTAAATTCTTTAACATGATTTAAGGGATAATATAATAATATATGGAATCATGGAAAAGTTATGATAATTTAACATGAAATTAAATCATGCTTATTTTTAATAGTTTTTATGTTATAGAAGAGACATATATTGTTTGAAGTTTTCACTTTGTATTTCTATGTTTTTGTTATGTAATCATTAAGTTCTAATTATATATTTTCTAAACCTACAAATATCCTTAGTGTGAATTCATGATTTCAATCAAGATTATGAAACATTTAAGGTTGTGGCCTTATAATTTTAATGGCCACTAAATGATCTAGGAGAAGGAAAACATGTGTCATGATGCTACAAGTATTTGTTAGGTTTTGAATCCCCATTTAATCATTCAGAATGTGAATTTTTATTGGAATTTTTTTCATCAATTCAACGTCAAATAATTCATGATGTGAAACCACTATTCAAGTCATGGAAAAATAATACAGGACTATAATTCAGATGACTATCTTTAATTATTGATGGTGTGTGATTTGTGTTCCCCTTTGTCAACATGGGATCCTTTTGTACATTTATGAGTCCATTTATGATATACCTATAACTGATTGATCACTATAAATATTGGGAAATGGGGTTTAGAGAATTGTAGAAACATGTTGAAAATGATTTTCCATTATGCAGTTGTTCTGGTTTTTCTAATACTTTGGTTTTTTTTCATTTTCAATGTTATGACATCCAATATTTTATTAAACTGTTTTATCTTTCAATAATATAAAATATATTTTTTCCTTCTCTAATTCCACCATGGTTTCATACCTTCACAATGGTGAGGGATTGGCCTAATTTAGGGATTTGTGGAAGTTTTTTTTACAATTATTCTTTCTATTAATTAAATTCATTAAATGTTTTAATTATTTTTGTAGAGGATAAGAGAGATATTCTTTGATGAGATGATCATCCACCGCAAAATTTATGTCAAATGAATTTAAAATTTTCAAATTTATAATATGTCCTTCCCCACTCTTGAGTATGTCCTTTTAATTGTATGGATGAGCATTTTAGAATGGATGAAAAAACATACAATGCAGTGGAACATGGTAAGATATTTAACTCTCAATTGAGGTATTCACTATTGTTAACTATTTGAGGAGGTGGGAGTTGATGTGCCAAGTAGATTTCCTAGGCATATTAAAATACCATAATCAATAAATTAAAAATTTTAAATTCATTAATAAGCTTTCCTAAATGAATTGTAACATTGAATTTAAACAACTATAAATAAATAATAATGGAACTCATGTAACCAAACACTAAATAACATGAACTTTATTCCTAATAATTATTTTTTTATCTGTATAAAAAATTTTAGTTTTCTAATTAAATTATATATTGAAAAACCATTATCATGAATAAAATGAACATAATATTTATGTTATGATAATATGAATTAATGATTTATCCTCTTCCTGAATGCTCATGTATGATCACATTTTTCAGACGTTGTTCTTCATATTGAAAATATTGTAGCTTTTATACTATATAGAGATATACACATTAAAGACTAGAACCATTTCTTGGTAGATTAGTATTATTTCGTTCAATTGTTAATATTTTTACCTTTTTAAATAACATTTTTTATCAATGAATAAATATTATAAAAATTACTATTTTTACATGATGTTCAAAAACTACACATATTCTACATGGATTGACTAATATAGCTGAAACACCAAGAATAAAAATTTCAAAATTATTTAAATGAATATGGGTTAAGGATTAGATAGATATGTTAATATAATGAGAGTAAAGTAGAATGGGTCACTTCATATGTATGTTCATCTCTAGATAATCTGGAACCTGAACAAAGGCAAAAGTTATGCTAGCTCTGGAAGAAAGTTCACAACTCAAAATTTTATATAAAAAACTGGATGGGGTATAGGATGATATACTAAAATAACAATTTTATCTAATGTACGTTGTTGGAGGATATAGATAAAGGCGGTTTTCTGACTAAAGTTTTTGAACATATATGTTTCGATAATTTCTGGAACAATTGGCCTAGAATTTTACTAAAACAAGATCTGCCCATCCCATAAATAGTGGAATCATACTCACCACTCTACCTCACTATATCCATGGAATATGACGAAACAACTAAAATTATATAATTAAAATAAAAAATGGAGTTTTAATTCCTTCATCTACCTATTACAAATCATCTCCATAGACACACTCTATTGAATAGGATTACCATTGGAAAAACATGGGGTAGTTCCCTAAAATAACACCTTTTCATCATATATTATTAAATAGTAATTTTTTATAACTCCTCATTGTTTTCAATTTTCATAATCAGAATATCCATATTTTTCCTTGGAGGATGATGATAGAAATCATGATTCACATGTTGAAGAATATATTGAGCTCCCAGAACATATTAAATATTTACTAGAGGGTGATCATAAATAGAACCAAGTCAATCATCCTAAAAAATCCAAAAGACAATATACCTATATAAAATAGTAAAAATTCTATATCAATTCCTCATTATTTAATTTTATTTACTAATAAATTTAATTCGATCATTCTTCTTGACTATCCCATTGATGTAACATATATTGAGAATCCCCTACTCAATGAAGAATTGATTGAAAGAGTTTAATCGAATAGGAGTTATCACTCATACTACTTTATACATCCACATTTCATGTTGTATATTATTGTGAATTCTATGGATCTAGTGTGGTTTATCCGTGTATTCCCCCAAAAATAAATAAGAATAAAGGAAATATAGAAGAAACTAACATGTGGTGGTTTAAATCAATGAATCTACACCCAATAAAAGATTATAGATAACAACTGGTACCTCCCAATTGGAGGCATAAAAAACCTTGAGCCCACTTGGGGGGACCGAAAAATTAATTATCCATCTATTATTATATAGTGATTCAAGAAAAAAAAATTCAATTTCTTTTAAGATTAAATAAAAATTAATCCAATATTTTTCTCTTTTTTTGTTAAACTAAATTACATGGTTCTTGACCATTAATATGTAATTTTATTTTGTAATGATGATGACCCGAAGTCTAAGAAACTAAAAAAACTATATAGGAATAATAAGGTGAAAATTTTATTCATGGTTGGAAAAGGGAATTCACATTTTATAAAAGAGAATTCACATCATGATAATTATGAATTACACAACTATGTGAATATAACATATTTAATTCAATATGAAGTATGGTTGTAAGGGGAGTATATGTTTCAATGTTTTATTTCATTATTGTCTCAAAAATTTATAATTTTATGTGTATTAAAAGAGAAAATACATTCCACTCTTTCCACTTCTTAACTAAAGAATCGATGAAGGATACATTAATTAAATATGATAATAATTATGGAAAGTTTTAAAAATCAGTATTGGAGTGATTAGATATTAAAATTTGGAATTGAATGAATATATCTAATCATGGTTGGATTAATTTTATAAATCATGATTTTTGGTAATGAGTTGGTTTTTGTAATGAAACTTTTCTTACAGGTAACATATTAAGAATTTTTGAAAATGATATTTATTGCATTATTATTGTTCTGAATTACCATAACTAATTTCATTAAACTATATTTTCTTATTCATAATGAAAAATCTAACCCAATATTACCCATTTTATAAATAGTATATTTATTGAGATACTCAGGAATGATTTTCCTGTAGAACGTTATAGAATCATATCATATCTTTGACTACATAGAATCATTATTAACATGATCATGAATTTTAAATGATTAACCATTTCACCTTTAATAAACCTTCAAATTGAATCCTTGTTAGTCTTATAGAATCCATTAATTACCTCGGTAATAAATTATATACCTACAAACCAAATATATCCATTCCTACCAACTCACTTAATTTTTCATGATATTCAATTGCCTACATATAGGGAGTGGTTTCCTAGCGTGGATATGAATGTACATAATTAAGATGCATTTACTATGGGTTTTTTATTGGTATTTTTAGAAAGTATATTTTATCATATGTTGTACATTATTATTCACCTATAATGCCAAAAAATATAAAATTGAAAAAATGATAAATATATAAAATTTGGGTGCCTTAGGAGGATAAAAATCATCATTGCTAGACCGATGATAATTTGATTGTATGTGGGAAGGTGGTGGATGTGGGGTTTTTCTTAAGCATATCATTCATAAAAAGAGAAAAAATGGATAAAAAGAAAAAAAAATCAGAGTGGTTGATTCATTCTTTATTATTACATGCATCCTATGTGTACATTGTTCTTTAGGAATTGGAGAGATAACATTTTTAAAGGTGAGTTTTCAATTATCTTTTTACTATGATATCATGCACTATTCATAATAGTCAAACCTCATTTATGACATTTATTTTATTAATTACCCAACTTCCTTAACCATCAGGTATATTCAACCCTTGGTTCAATGTTGTCATGATTACATATTATGAAAATATATATTTGGTAGATGTGATATATTTCTTTCTATCCTATGTTAGGTGACATATTCTTGATGTACACAAACAATTCCATTACATTAATCACCTTCAGGGAAGGGGAAAATAAATAATTCTGAGTTATATTGCAACATGGAATTCAAATTAATGATTAGTTAGGAAATAAAATTTGATGGTTGGGGAACAGAGGAATTGGATGAATTCAATGGAGAACCCACTCCTTGGTGACCAAGCATGAAACCCTACCTCAAACGCCAGATCCTTTGTGGATGTGGTTGTTGGAAGAACTATTGAGAATTATTAGATTAGATTTAAAGTTTTTGCGTTTCAAGATTTATGCATAGAGCCCAAAGACATTCGACTCAGAGGGAAACCAGCGATTTCATTCTCAACGGATGAGGTAAATCTCCTTTCCTCGAACTTATGATTTGTTATTGTTGGGAAGTTTTCTTAACGTAGACCATCTCTGAAGTTCTTAAGAAAATCTCTTGAAACAATTTGCTTTTCAGGTTTTCACATTGGTCTGTTAAATTCTTCCAATATCGTTTTCCGCCTATCCTCTGAAGATTAGTATTATAGACTCTCGGTGAGGCGAACATGGTCTTTTGGGGTTTGTGACATGAAAGTTCATAAATGGAACCCTAACTTTGATCCTAACACTAAATCCCCAGTTTCTCCTGTATGGATCGGTTTCCAAGGGTTGATGATTCACTTATTCAAACAAACTGCCTTGTTTCCAATTGCTAGCCTTATTGGAAATCCTCTGAAGTTGGACCTTGCGATGAAAAATCACTAAAGACCCTCTGTTGCTCAAATTTGTACTGAGACTGATGTTACACAAGCGTTCCCATACAATATTTGGATCCAGAATGGGATGAAGGGATTCTTTCAAGATGTGGTTTATGAAAATCTCCCTGAGTATTGTAGCTCTTGTCTTAAGATGGAACATAATTTGAAGAACTGCATAAGCAAGGAAGTACCCCTACAGCGTAAAGCTACATGGGTGAAAAGGGCATTCACAATCTGGCCAAGTATAAAAATGGCTTCCCCCCAGTTAAATGCTAGCCCCTCTAGGACTCAGGATTATAATGGAGGGAATTCTACTACTGTGAAACCTGATGTTGTTCACAATCTGGCTGGACCTTCTAATTCTCAGCCCCCTCCTCTTGATCTCTCTGATGTTGTGAAGGTTGTACATCATGTGTGACAACTGGGTCCCAGTGACAGCACAGACACCCCACCTTAACATGGCTGTCGGGTCCTGGCACACCAGGTACCACCAGTTGCCCCGCAGACAAGTGGGGCCCACCCTAGGGTCCACCCACATGCTCGAACGAGTCATCTGACTAATGATTGTCCCCACAGGCCAAAAAATGTCCTTTCCAGTGTGCTTTTTCCTCACTCACACACACCCTGAGATACATCCCAGAAGGTCATCCATCATGATCACTACTCCAGGCCAAGCACTCTTAACTATGGAGTACTAATCAGACATGCTCTTGAAAAGGAAGGTGCACCATGTTGACATGAGTCATATCATTTATTCATTTAAACCTTTATTATTTGGGGATGTTACAATCTCCCCCCCCCCCCCTTTAGAGCACAACACCCTCGTTGTGGTCCCTACATCTCAACCCAGGAAATGCACAACACTTAAGGCTAGGTTCCTCCTCTGATACAAAATGTGACAACCAGGTCCCAGTGACAGCACAGACACCCCGCCTTAACATGGTCGTCGGGTCCTGGCACACCAGGTACCACTAGTTACCCCGCAAACAAGTGGATCCCACCTTAGGTTCCACCCACATGCCTGAACAGGTCATCTGACTAATGATTGTCCCCACAGGCCAACACATATCCTTTCCAGTGTGCTTTTTCCTCACTCACACACACCCTGAAAAACATCCCAGAAGGTCACCCATCATTATCACTACTCCAGGACAAACACGCTTAACTATGGAGTTCTAATCAGATAGGCTCCTGAAAAGGAAGGTGCACCTTGTTGACATGAGTCATATCATTTAGTCATTTAAACCATTATCATTTGGGGATGTTACGTCATGCCCAGGTCAAATGTGATGGAAAAGATAGCATCAATAAGACAGACCCTGGAACAGCTCAACCATTTCAAGAGGAACAAAATATACCCTCTGAACATGGTGAGTTCTCGCCGAATGAGTATGAACAACCTAGCCAAATTGAATAGGCATACTTAAAATTGAGTGTGAGGAAAGGAAAAAAGGAAATGGTGGATGCAGATTGTTTCATCACACCGAATCCCAGAAAACCATGAAATTGTAGAGATTACTCTAACTTGGAGAGGAAAATTGTCACTAGATCACATGAAGCCTCTAAAAATGACAAATTTAATACTCCACCAGAACCTATAGTTGATGAACATCCTAATGTATCCACTAAAATTTATGAATGGAAAGAAAGAAAATAAAGGATAGGATGGCCCTACGTATAGTGACACATATCAAATTATGGAGGATTTGGGGGAAGAACTAAACTCTTGTCTAGATGAGCAAGATACAATTGTACATCAGAGGTACAAATATGGTGCAATCACTATAGAGACATATCTTCAAATCAGAAAATGGATGTTTATTAGGATGGTTGAAGAATTCAAACAGAATCCTGATTTTAATTTCAGGGACATTCCTTGAAATTAATCATGCACGCTTCTTTTTCATTCTTCATTTTGGTTGGAAACTTACCTTTGATGATTCTTTCATTGAGATAACTGCGGCTTCTAATATGAGGCTGAAAGTTAGTATGAATCTATCCAAATAGATTACCTGATTTAATCCAAGTGTCACAGTGGTGTTTAAACTTTTATTTTTCATTGCATTAATGTGAAGCTTGTGCAGTGTTGGCCTTCTCTACTTTTTTTTTCTTGTTGGTGATTGGGTCAATTTTGATTGCAGTTCACATCTTTTATTTCTATTGATGTGTGTTTTTCTTTCACTTTTTGGATACCATGACTGGATCCCGATGTCCACATTTTTTCCAATATGTTTTTATGCCTATTGAATGGAGAGTCAGTTTTTGGTTGGACTATCAAAACATGGATACATATGGCTTGGGGTCCAACCAGGATGGGTATTAGCTACTAGCTTGAGGCGTGATCTTCCCTCTTGGTGAGTTTGTCAGCATGCAGGGCCCTCTCTTCCTGGAGTTCTGGAGGAGATGGTGCTGAAAGTGATGATGAAGGTGGCAGAATTGTTTCTCAAGTTTTAGAACACCACCTGGAAAGGAATGGGGTTGGTGATGGAAATGCAGAAAACGGTGAGGGGGGCATGATGTGGTGCCCAACACTGCTCATTATACAGATTGAGGATGATCCCCTGTAGCTGTAATGAGGATTTGTTTTCTTGAAGTTGATTTGAAGATCCATTTTGTCAGATGAAGTTCAATCCCATGAGGCCGGTGTGCTTCTACATCATTTTTCCTTTGCTAGCATTAAAGTTCTTTTTTTCTCTAACTTTCTGCTGGTGTAAGCTCATTACAACGCATGTGTTAACTGTAACTCTTGTTTTATTTAATATAATTTAGGGATATAGGCTGAGAGACCATCCCATATATTATTTTTTCTTAAAAAATTGAATGAAGATATTTATTATTTAAAAAGTAGAGAATTTAATATTCATGATTGGTTTATTATGTTTAATGGTGAGTAGTTGGCTGAATTATTATCTGTGAAATTTGAATATTTATTTTCTATCTATTTTTTTGTACTTTTACACTTGAAAATTTATTATTTATCGAATTATCTTCCTCTATGTGGTTATATGGATTACATTCAGGAAGATAAAAAATTTATAACTGTGGTAGAATTTATATTTATGATATTATTTCATATTTTAAGATTTAATATACTACTTTTATATATTTTTAATATTTAATCATGCATGTTTGAAATAATTTTTTTCATTTGTGGTGGTAGGGTACACAGTTATATTGAAAAGGACATTAAATCTAATAAATTCTTGATTCAAATTATTAAAAATTATAAATTTAAAGTGAAGGACCATGTCAAAGTCTAAAAAATGAATATCATGGAAGAAATTGAGAGAAATATAATATAATATATCAAATAAAAATTATGAATAGGGAATTAACATGGTGTAATTTTAAGAAATAGAGATGTGAAGTAAATGAATGAAGAGAAAACACGCCATAGTGCAATCCAAAAAATTTCAAAACATTGCACATATATTTTTTATCATCAAACACAACAAAAACATTCAAATTTTGAATTTTAACATTAAAAAATTTATTTGGTGTCCAACAAAAAATAATCCACAATGTAAAACCAATATTCAAAATGTTAAAGACTCAAACAACACATAGAATGAACATATTTGACATAATTAATGTTTTAGAGTGATTTTAATTCCCCCTTGACAAACCGGGAAATTTTTGTCACATTTCAGGGCATGTATTAGTGTGGATCAAACCATTATCTGTTTATGAAAACTTATGTGCTCAGAAGAGTCTAATAATTCTATAAAATTTTTACTATTATATAATGGAAGAAGGGGAGGATTTCACATCAGAAAAAGTTACATGATGGGATTGAGGGTTTCACGATGTGTAATATATCGAGGTTTGGAAAATAAACAAAGTGAAGATGTGATGTTCTTTGTGAAAAATGAAGTCAAAGTATTACACTATGTTAAATGGAATTACACGTCGTGAAATTCTATGATTTTGTATGTTTTAAAAGATTTACTACCTCTTGGTTTATCAAAACCTACGGCGACAGCGGCAATCTCTCGATTCCATGTGACACAACGAACCCCTCTTAATATTTTTGAGGATTCGTTCATCAATAAAATATCATTGGGATTCTATCTATGATATGTGGTGATATGTGCTGAACCGAGGTACATTCTTCCATCCTTTTATTGTGATTTATCCCATTTTGATCACATAACCTCTTTTATCTTCACATCCTTCTGTGGTGTTTACATACCATTGGTTTAAATGAGGTTTTTTCTTAGTTTTTGGCTGGTTAGGTTCTGTTGAGGCATCCTTTTGTGGATGCAGTTCTTGTTAGAGGGGTGATTGGATATCCATTACGTGGTTTGTTCTTGTGCGAATAACATCGATGAACGTTTTGAGTTAGTGAATTCATTTCTTCTCTATCTATATAGGTTTAATCGTATAGTTGTCATTATTTAACCCCTTGGATCGCATTGAAATTAACCTATTAATTATTTGAACCATATCAAGGAATTGGTATCGATCACTTGGGGATGTTGTTGTTTGTATTATGATAATAGGTTGCCTCTTGATTTTCTATATTGTGTGATATTTATGGCTTTCATGGATTGGCGTGTTTTTTTATGGAACATGGTAAAGAACATAAAGTCATAATTAATTGATAATTAATTTGATAATGTAATTAAAAATGAATGTTTATTGAATCTAGTTTTTGTAGTTGTTGTTGTAATTTGATGCTAATAAAACTGATTTGAATGCACATGTTTAATTGAATTGGTTAATGAAACTAAAGGATGTTGATTGTTATTGATAAAATAATTAAAGGCATGTTAGATTACATGTCTAATTAATTATAGATAGTTGTGGTAGCTTGTTGTTTTGGTTACCTATATTTTGAAGTTTTGATAATGTATCGATAAATTCATGATGGAATAAGAACTGGTTGTGTGAGAAAAATATAATTCATTTATAGGTCCTGAGTTTTCATTTTTAATATAAAGGACATGTGCCTTCGGCATTGGATCCATGGGAGATCGTTATGTGTGAAGGATAAATGAATTTATTTATTTCTTATATGACAATTTTTATGTTTGTTCCTAATTCTTGTGATGTGATGTGAGCCTGGGATGCATGATCTGGGAGGGTTATTGTCATATGTGTGGTATGGAGGCACGAATGTCTTGCGATTCTATGATGGATGGGAATGGAGGGATATTGTGTTTTGAGGGGTAGGGAGGACCAGATGTGTTGTGATCCTAGGATAGATAAGCCTAAAGTGCCATTTGTGGTATGAGGGGTGGGGAGGCCCAATTGTTTTGGAAGCATTTAACATATGAAATGATGAGATACACTGGGATATACATGTGTTGTCGAGGGGGAAATTGTGGATTATGGAATATGTTAATTCTAGGCTTACCCATTGATATAGAAGAAGTATTCTTGTTTGAATCAGTTTCGTGGGGGTCAGTTGTATTATTTTGTATCTTCATTCATTTCTCCACAGCTTGAGGCAAATGGATTTCATAACATTCTTCAAATATAGTTAATGACACATAAGGTTGGACAAGTGCTTTCTGTGCTTAGATTCTCATGGTTGGATGAGTATACACTCGTGATATAGCTAGTGAAGACTCAATGGGAAGTTCACCTCCTTCCAGTGTTCAGCCTCTTGTGTTTGGTAGCATAGAATGTATTCCTAGAATAATGGGTTATGTAGAATGTAATTTTGTTAATAAATTAATAATTGTGTAAAGGATGGAGTTGGATGTCGCTGGGATGCAATACTGGTGTTGAAATTCTGAGAAACCATGGGCTCATTTTGCTTATGCCTATAAGGAATGGGTCTTTGTTTTTATGCTAAAGTAATGTAATGTTGATACTAATAATGGTTAATTAATTGTTATGAATTAAATAAAGTAAAGTGAAATTGATGAAAAAGGTAAAATATAACTTAATGTAGCTCTTTAAATTCTTATCTTCTTATCAGATATCTTGTTATAGCAGTGGAAACCATGATTATGAGAGGTGTTAGTTGTAGCTGAGTCTATGATTAGAATATTAACATAGTGTGGTTGCTAGCTATTTTATATGATTTAATTTTTTGATATGTGCTAATCCACCCATTATGTTAGGGAAATTGACCACTCTAGGATTCTAAGCACTGGGGGAGTTTTCACCAACATCCTGGTGGGGGGATAGATGATGGACTACCCCCTTTGGCCTCAATTTTATCTCTTGGTAGTTACTTGTACTAGTATGCACAAAGGTTCTTTTTTTCCCAAATATGTGTGTAGAAGGATATATAGCTTTTAATTATTTCACTCACATGTATGAGGGATATAGATTCCTAATGACTACTATTTATATAACGTGTATAGTTTGTGAGGAATTGATGATCCCTTCTCCGACTATGGGATAAGATGGATTGAGGTATAATACCTGACGTATTGTTCCCTTTATGTGGGATATGGTTTCCCATGAAAAATATCTGGCCACTTTTGGTTATGTGGATGTGGTGGTGTGTTTCATGAGGTACATGTCGTGGTGTTTCTCACAGGTGTTTGCGAGCAATATTTTTTGGAGAGAGATGCTCAAGACGTGTGTTGTTGGGGTAGTGTGGAAAACCATTGGGGAAGTATTTATCGGATACCCTTGATATTATTTATTACATTTCCTTTTATGCGAAACTTGGTGAGAGTATCCATGGCTTTACTAGGAACTAAGAATACATGTTTTGGAGTTGAGTTATTTTCTCATGTTGTTCACTATCCTTTAACATGATTTTTTCCTTTTCCAAGAGAGGATCTAGGAAGAATCCTACTTGGTGTACTATTATACACACAATAAATGTATATAAACTATTTTTTTGGTCTGTTGTAGAAGGATGTAGATCATACTGTTTAGTTCCAGTGTGGTTTTTCCCAGGAGATATATGGGCATCATGGTCACTTCCATCTTTACATTCATTTGGAACTTGTAGCTTCCTTTCAGTTGTAGTAGTTTTTGCATGACATTACATATTTTACAAATTTATTTTTCATTTATATTGTGGTTTGAATATGGGATGGTTGGTTTCTATATTATCTCTCTCTTAAAAATTTGTTTTCATAGAGGGTAATGCCTACCATCTATATGTTTATTATATCTTCACTGTTAGTTTCCAAACTAGGTCCAACTGAAGGCAGGACACGGGGGTCACTATCTCTCTTTTCCCATTGTCTTCTTAGTATGGGTTATCATTAGGGGGAGGGTGTTGTGATAAAGTGATATCAATGTTCAGGATGAGGGATATGATGGATTTTGGAGTTAGGCACATGTGAGGTTTCACGGCTTGGTAGAGAAATAGTGTAAGATGTGTTTAGAAACCATTATAAACACAAGAGACTAGCCTATACATGGGTATTTAGGGCTCGCTGTTATCTGACTCATTGACCTTTAATTATATAGTAGCTAATAACATGGTGATACTGGTTGTTAGGTATAGATCTAATAAAGGCTCATACATCATTATTCTTTGTGAATACTTTTGAATGGGTAGTCCATGGGATAGGTTGAACAAAAAATAATGAAATAAAATAATTAGTTAATGTTAATGTATTACATATTACATCTTTAAGAGATCTATCTATTTTTTCATTTGTAGGAATGGATCTAGTTCAGCTTCCTCATCTGGTTCACACAAGAAAATGTTCAGCAAGTGGCCCCAGCAGATCCCCCCAATGCAAGGGTTGAAAACAACGACCATTGGAGGACAACACTACAAGAGTTTCATCCTGTAGTCTATAGATTTACAAGGGATATGATTCATATACAGTCATATAATACTCAATGGAGTTAGATTAGATATCCTCCGGTTTGATCCATGTTCAGAAGGATCACTAGGTTTCATTTGTTATGACGATGCTTTGTGGGGCCAAGAGGTAGTGGTGGTTCTTGTTCCTCAGGGATTGCGAGAAGTTGGAATTCTCGTTGGATGAGTTCTAAGACTAGTTCAGAGCCTATTTTATTTCTTTGACCACAAATGAGTCCAATATCAAGTAGCTTCTTACCCGTAGGGAGGGGAGCTCTAGTGAAAGAGAGTTTGTGATCCAATTTAGGTACCTTATATAATTTTCATCAGAACTGTTGCTTCTTGAGGAGGCCAGTGAGAGGGTTTTTGAGGAATATTTTCATCCACAAATCTAGTACCTGGTCACACCATTTATGAGGAAGTCATATCTCATGGTTTGGGTGAGATAAGAAGGCATTGATTGGATATTAAATATAACAAACTCATCACGGGAGTGGAGTCTTCAATATTTATCATAAACATGAGCTATGGTATGTGTTTTCTAGTTTTCATGAAAAAAGCTATTTTGACTTGCCATGCATATGTCCCATACCTCAATGTATAATTTCTCCAGAGGCTGTGTCCCTTAGGTATTTTCTAAGGGATCAGGTGCATGTTTTTGTTATGGAGGTTGAGGTCATCACTGGTGATAGTTCATGATCATTCTGAGAAGCCAACATTCACCAGTTGTTCTGCTTAAGGATCCTCCATCGAGGCAGTTCGAGAGGAGGTAGCTACATATGGTTTCCCCATTATAGGATCAGTACATAGTTGTTTGGGAAGGCATATGACAGCCCTGAGACACTCCCCGTCCTCATATAGCAGTGTGTGGCCATTGAGGTAGTCCTCAGTAGGGTAAGAGAGGCCATGGAACATGTTGTGGTTATATCTATTCATTAACATTGCTAACTCCAAACGAGCAAGATGTCGTTTGAGGTAAAATCTTAATATTATCTACATGGTTGCATTCTGTGATTGATCTAAGAGTACCTCACTCTTTCATATCACCTTCCATTTTCTGTGATTTGGTACCTGAGGTAGATAAGCTTCCAGTGCCCTTGGCGTTGACCACACTAGTTGGCGGTTAAGATGACTTGTTTAATGTATATAGAGACTATGAGATAGTGACGGGGAATCAATTATCTTTCTTATTTTTCCTATTTTTATAGATAAAACCAAATGAAATCATCCTCAGTATGGATTGGTTGTATTTACTGTAGGATATCATGGATTTATTCATGAGAAGAGATGTGTTCTCTGATTTTCATTGAGATACAGTAGTGTCTATTGCTATGTGTGACCATAATATTTGTTAGGATTTTGTTTGGTCCTTATCATCCATAATGGATGAGATGATGCTAAATTTATCAAAAGGTCAGAAATCACCTTTTATTAGTGTCATAGAAGAGTTCCCAGATTTCTTTCCAGAAGAGGTTTTAGAATTACACCCTTGTTGATAGGTTGAGTTCGGGATCAAACTATATCCGGGTGTGTCTCCTATCTCAATCCCTAAGTATAGGATAGTGACATATGAGTTGCAATATTTGTGTGTAATGCTCAGTGGAATACTGCAGTTTGGTTTTGTTTGGACGAGTGTCTAACTATGGGGTACACCAATTTTGTTCTTATATAACGTTGAAGGCATTTTACAGTTGTATATAGATTATTGTTACTTGAACTATGTTATAGTGAAGACCCTCTATCATATTATACACATTAGTAATTTATTCGATCAACTGAAGGGCCCATGTTGGTTCTCGAATACTGATTTGCGCCCATGATTTCATCAGATGTGTGTGAAGGATGAGGATATACCAATGACTGCATTCTGTTAACATCATAGCCACTACATGTTTGAAGTTTTCTCATTCAGTGTGCGATTTCTCCAAATGTGTTTATGGCTATAATGAAAACTATGTTCAGTATTGTTCTTGGATAGTTTCATGGTGGTTTTCATTGAAAAGATTCTGGTGTACTCCATATCAATGGAGGAGTATGTAGAGCATCTACATTATATTTTTGGAGTTATTCATTATAAGAAGTTTTTTCAGTAGTTAACAATGTCTGAATTTTGGTCTCAAGAAGTCTGTTTCATGCGGCTTGTTGTATCCCAACATGGAGTAGTTTTTCGACCCATCGAGGATAAAATCATTTGTATATTAGTCATACCCCATGATTGTGGAAGAGGTGTGAAGCCTTCGTGGTCTTCTAATATATTACAGGTGGTTCATAACTGATTTATCTCTAGTTTCAAATCCTATAACCATGTTTACTATAAAGGATCAAGCATTCATGTGGACTGAGCAATGTTAGATAGCTTCTGAGTATCTGATGGAGAAGTTGGTTTGTGCTCCAATTATTTTTCTTATAGCAGAATGAGTCCAGTTTGAGGTTTTATATGATGCTTCACATATTGGATTGGGTTGTTTTTTTATATATCATAAATCAGTCATTTATTATGGGTTTTGGTAGTTACTCCCCCATGAGCATAAATATTCCACCCATGATCTTGAGTTGGCAGTGATAGTGTTTTCAGTAATGCTGTGGAGACATTATCTAATCATGATCATCTTGTGGTCTTTGAAAATCATAAGAGAACGAGGAATTATTTTTACCAACATGAATTGAATTGTCATAAGCATTGGTGGATTGAGTTCTAACAGAATTATGACTTCAAGATTTTGTATACACATGGAAAGGAGAATTTGGTAGCTGATGCGCTGAGCAAGAAGTCACAGAGTGATGTAGTGCAGGAATCAGGTGACTCCTTGAATGTGATGGAAGAACACGCAGTATTGCATGTAGATATGTGTGTAGTTGGTGGAATATGTTGTCTTTTTCATCTGATGGTACATTCATCTCTGGTGCAGCATGTAGAGGAATCCCAGTTGGGGTATCATGAGGCAAAAGAAGGGATAGACCGAGTTGTTTATTTTGAGGCCCCTGATGGTTCATCTAAGATGAAAAACTATAGGATCTATTTCAGGGATGGATTTTCATTCCTTTGATGATGCATGAGATGGTTGTCAGGTTGTTTTATAGTGCCCCTTTGGCGGTATATCCTAGCATGGGAAATATGTACCATGTATTGAGAGGTTAGTTTTGTTGTCCTGAGTTGAAGCATATAGTTGCAGGCTTTGTGTTATGATGTTTTTTCTACTAGAAGTTTAAGGTTGAGGGATTACTAACAAGTACATCATAATTTTAGAAATGGTTTTTCATTGTGATGAAACCTTGTATGTGTCATAGTCTCAATATATTTACTAACCCTTTTTTAACAACATGGTTTATATAATCCTACTCAAGATCCAATCACGATTTTTTTCCTCATCACATAATGATGGTGTCCTCTATATTTTATACCACTCATTGTTATTTTATTTAGTTTCACCCTTGATTTTATAGGGATAATCGTCTATTTTTTCATTTATAGAGTAGCTGTAAAACTCTAAATGGAAGTAAATTACATTATTCCATGTAAAAAAAATCTAAAACAATTCAATAACATGTATTATAGTTACTAAATTATAATACATGTATTATAAACTCTTTAATTGATCATTTATAGAGTAGCTATAAAACTCCATTGATTGTATTAATAATTTAATGTTCTGATTGAAAAAAATAAAATACACCTCTTTGAATTGTGGTTATATATTATATCATTTTAATTTGATCCTAAAACATCATAACATCATAAAAATTGGATTTTGAGTTTTTTAGGGGAATAATTGTGATTTAATTATGTTCATCCTAAATCCTTCAATATTTTTTATACATTTTTATTTAATCGTAGATAAAAACTATATATTATTATTGAAAACATTTTAATAACCCCACCAAGTAACTTAAATCCCAATATAAAAACAAGATCATCATAATGACACAAACATGCCGATATATTTATAGAGAATGGTAACAATTTTATATTTAAAAATAAAATATTTTGAATTGAATAGAAAAATTAAAATATACACCTAAAGTAAATGTAAAATAAATATTCCTTATAAAAAATATTATAAAAAAAACTTGGTGTGAAATTATATTAGTATTATATTAATTGATATTAATATAAATAAAACAAGTCTAAAAATGTCTCAAGTCCCAAATCCACTACACTCCACCTTCAATTTCCCAATCATGTTTTTTTAACACAACACTAAAAAATAAGAACATACATTTTCATGTATCGTGTTCAAAAGTATTTGTAAATCTCAAAAAGTGAACATATAGGTGGCGAGTATAAGCTTGCAAAGATTTTCACAATGGCTCTAAAATATATTTATATATTAATAATTAATAAATGGAATAACAATACAATATTTATAAATAATTTGTTCTAAAATTGGTCATTATAATTGTTCATAAAAAATACACTTATTCCAGATAGAGAGAAATTTATAATAATATATGATCCATATTTCAGTTTAATTGTATTGAGAGAATAGTTAAACTATAACACTTCTATCATTAATATATGAAAATAGACTATCATATCATAATTTTCAGGATTATATATTTCGATATAATTATTTGAATTATTAATTATAATAAATCAAAATATCACCTTACCCATACTTATACTAAAAGGATTATAATATTCAAAGGCAATGGTTTGATATAACCCAATACCCTTTATAATTGTTTTTCCAGAAATTGGAGTGGATGATTCTTAGGGAGTATCTCTTGTGGCTACTACATGGAACTCCAGCGGGATTGGGTTTTGAAGAATTCATGAATATCTAATGAGACATAAAGATCGAAATTTTGGTTGGGGGAAACCTCACAAGTCTTGTTTTTTATGTTTGTGAGTCAACGTAGGGATAGGTTCTCTTCGTGTCATTATTGATGGAGTCTATGAATAATGGAATTCTAATAAATTTAACCCCATATAAAGAATGGGTCTTAAATCATGTTATCAAAATCTCATCAACATGTCACATTCATTCCCATCAGGAATAAATTATTGATTGTATGTATATTTTTATGTTTCCAATAATTGACATGTTCTTCTTTATTGATCGACACCATGTAAGTTGTATGGTGTTCGTTGCTAACATTTGAAATCATAGGGACATGGTGGTTAGAGATAAGATCCAATCACTATAGGATTTCTGCCATATTCTCTTCCAATATTATTATCTATAATGAATTCTGTGGGGTATTGGTTTGATTACTCTACGACATAGTATAATTTTTATCCAATATTAATAGAAATGCAATTATAGTTAGAAATAGTAGAGATAAGTTCTGTATTTTTTTCTTCATGTTGAACTATATTCACTTGAATCTAAGGATATTGTTCGATATCACTTTATCGACAGGAGTACTGATCAAAATGGAAAATATTGTTAAGGGGGCTTGATTCAAATACATTTTACCAATACTTATTGAGTATATATCTATCTTATATACTTACTAGAAACTGTTTTTCCACAGAATTATGATATTGAACTCAAGAAAATGATAATTTTTTGAATTTCTACAGTGGGAAAAAGATGGTTGGGAACATTTATGAGAAGTACCAAATTAATGGGATGTATTCCTTCTGTTCATTAAAAGGTAATCGTGATGATTTATAAAGAAAATGTCACATGAGAAAGAGTCCCACTTATGTATTGGGAAATGAATTTTCTGGTAGTGATGTATGTTCTATATCTAATGATGAGACAAGTAAATTTGGAGAAACAATAGATTCTATTATAGGAGGGGATTATTTGGATTCGATAATAGACATGAAATTTCTGGGAGAGCCACCAAATCATGGTGCTAGTCATTAGGAATTTGAGGAGAATAAGGACCTGCATCCTATTTAATAATATTCTAATGAGTTTGTTCTATGTACAGTATTATAGGAAACTATAACAAAGCTAATGATTTTCGAGAAAGGATGCATACTGCTGGTGGCTACTGATTATTATAGAAAGGATATGTATGAAGTTTTTCTTCAAAAACCATATTCCCAACAATATAATTATTTTAAACATGTTATTTAGAGTATCATCAATTCATCATGAATTTCTAGAATGTGGGGGATATATCACAAAATATAAAAGAGAGAAATATTACACTACCCTTATGGTTACATGTAGTGGTGGGAATGCCTTATTTATGGATGTTATAAAAAAATAAATAAAATACTATCGATATTGAGCATTCCAATCATTCTCCTTTGAAGATATTGACACAAAGGACTGTTCCATCCTTCCATGGAATGTTTCTACCACCTCTACATCCAAGGTGCTAAAAAAGAAAAATGTTGAGATCTTTAGGATGTTAAATCATGGTAATTATCTATCAGAGTAAGAAACTGATGATAATTATGATTATGAAAATGATATATCATATTATGATCTCAAATTTTGTTGTTTTCTAGATGAGGGGATATCCCTTTTCCTTACCAAGTCGGCACCCTTGTGTAATTTTTATTTCTTAATTAATAAATGGCCAATATAATTTTAACCTCTCTTGACTTTTTTGGTATTGTATGTTTCATCTTATAGTACTATTAAATAAATACGATCTCATTTATGATCCAACACTTATTATAATATTTCACGTATTCCAACAACAAATATTCTCCAACAAGGATACAATCAGCCCATTATGACCAAATAATAAACCCTACATTAGCGTGTTAATCAAAAATCCACCTCTTCCATATTACAAATCTCTTAAAAAAAACATTCATAAAAAAAATTTACAATAAAATTCAATAATGTATAAAAAATTTGTTATTTTTCAAATCCATAATTAAAATAACAATAGCACATTTTATAAAAAAATCCTCATTTTATAAGTGTTCGAAAAATATTATTGTAAAAAAACAACCATTTCCAAGAAAGGTCGGTTATTATTTGAAAATTAAAAATTAAAACATATATTAAATTTTTAAAATAAAATGAATATTATTTTTGTTATCATAGTTTAGAAATTATCGAATAGTTAATTTTTCATAATTTTATAGGGAAATTTATTTTTTTGTATAAAAACTAAATACCTTATAAATATAATTTTTGTATTATGAAATAATAATGTCCTAAAAGTGATTTAAAAAAATTGGAAATGGGATCCCAAACCAAATATATTTTCCCCTTTAAAATAATGTGATTTTATGTTTATTTGGTGACTTTTATAAAGCTTTTATTAATACTTAAAAACTATTAATATCTTTTCCATTTTTTAAAATAAATTTTTAAGAGTTTTACTCACATCCACATAATCAAGTGTATTATTTTTTAATATCATCTGATAAATGCATAAAATAATTAAAAGAACTCCCATTTGGAAAAATCCATGGGAAAAACATGGGGATTTTTTTTGTTTTGGTTATTTATTTATATAATGTCCAAAACCTACATTTGTTAAATATTAAAAAATATCCACTCATTTTCTATTTAAAAATTGCCAAAATATACATTCACTTCACTAAAAATACTTTGATCAAGTCCTTACTCTTCCCTAACCTATTTAGATCCTCCCAAGGTTCCCCCTTTCCCTCAAGAAGCTTCCTTAAAGAATTTAGAGTTTTATACTGAAGTAAGGGATCCTCCCTTTATCTTTATTATTAATGATTCTTTATTATATCTTTTATTTTATTTCAAATTCCTAATGTTGGGATATACCTTTACATGTCCCTATATCTTCCCATTTAATTTTCAAATTATGAGATACTCATTTCTCTATCATCAAAATATTTTATGAATTTATAAATGATGATGTTATGCAAAATAAATTTCACCATGACATTCCACGCCAAAACAATTGTGTAGTGAATACCATACTGGTATCCTATCATGGGTGTTCATTATTTTGACTTATATATATATATATATTCTACACTACATGATCTTGAAATAAAATATAATGATGAAATAATCCATTTTTTATGATCAATGAAACACCTATGAGTATGAGAATGAAATGAAAGTGATGTGTACACATGGAACTATATATACCTTCAATGAATTGAGAATTGTTTAGCCTAATGAGGCGTTATATTGGGATAGGGATTGAACCTGGCTTCTTTTTGGGACTTTATCCATCATGATATCTTCATAGTTATCCTTGACGTCGGTTTATGATGAAGTGTTTAAATTTTTTCCACATTCCTCATGTTATGATTATCATGATTTATCATTATTTATTATTTTAGTTTATGATTTTCACACCTCTGATTCCTTATTTATATACCTATTTTATAACATGTAAAAAATTATTCTATTTTTTTTCTCTTACTATACTTTATTTCTCACCCATTTCGTATGTATGTCCCTAGGATATCCTAGACAATTTTAAAAGAAACATAATTTTCGAATAATGTTATGGAAGTTTTCAACATGTTTTTGTAACCCTTGTTCAAGATGTTAGGTTATGTACCTAATTCCGAAATACACTATACTTATCAATGTTTCAGATTTTATTACGTGTAATTTTATTTAATAAATAATAAATTAATTTTTAATAAATATATGATTTTTTATAGTTGGTATCAAAGGAAATGTTTACTTATTTTTGGGAATAGAATTTGAATACAATAGTGAATTCCTTAAGAATAAAAGTAATTATAAGAAAACATAATAATATCTTGGTATGTATAGAGGAAGTGGATTATCAATAAAAACATACATATTAGATAATATCAGTATATGTGGCTTTGGAATAGATGTTCATAAGTGTAAAACCTTAAAAAACTACATTGATCTAGACTCAACCTAAAACTGGAACATAACTATGAGCATTTATACAAACCAAGTTTGACTCTCCCAGGGGATAAGCTTTAAAAAATCCATAAGATCATTACAAACCATTTTTATTGGATTACAAAGTACCATAAGAATATATGTGATGAAATAAATCAAGGATAACCTAGATTGATCACTAAAAGTTTGTATGTTGAGAAATACATTCCATTTATAAGTCAAACTATTAATTTCATTGGATCCCCCCTTTATTTGTTTAGTAGATCAAAAATAATCATCCTTAATTTTCATTTTATTCTATCAAATTACATAAATTATGAGGAATCTTTTAATAAATCAATGTTATGGGATATGTTATTATTTCCATAACAAGATGACCCACCCAATGGGAGCATGACAAAAAAACATTTTGATGGTACTCTCTCATCTGACATAGGTTTTTAGTAGATTCTTGGATTATGAGCAACACCCAAATCACCCTATGAATGAACAAGATTCAATTGATTACTTTATTTGACAAAGTCCTCTAACTTAAAATGGAAAATATCATCCCTTAATATGAGAGAAATGGATAAACTCCATTGAGAGGTTCTTCTACATCCATTAATGTTATGAACAAGATAGGGTTCTACTATTTGTTTATCATATGGAGGGAGAAGGGGTTCAATGCTAGACATTGATGAAGAATATAAATCACGAGGAAGATATTGAAGAGATTTGGTGAACGAAATTTAAATTTTTTTTCAATAAACATTTTCCATGCACCCTCCAACAAACATTAAAAGGGAATTTCCTTTCCCCCATGAAAAATAGATGACAAATCTATAAAGGCATATGAGGAAAAAACAGAATACATTCATGATATGCCTATACCATTTTTGTTATCCAAAAATTCAAGGATGAGTACTTCTTTAGTGCGATCCAACCTAGTCTATGAAATGACTAGTCGATACTAGACTTTATAGGTATGATGAAATTGTATGATATTCCATCAATGTCAATATGTTGATTAATGAATCTATGGGGTATCACATTGATTAAAAGTGTAAATTGGAATTTAATTATGGTTGTCTGATGGAGAAAACTAATATTTCTACAAAATTTCAACATCCCATATATCAAATTTTTGGAAAGAATTACTATGTATATCTCCAAGGGGTGAATAAATCTCTTAGGTGTTTAAAGGAAGGGAACCTAACGAACAATTTATTATACGAAAACCCACCATTGGGATTCAGGAATGAAATGTTCTAATAAACCATTAGTGAATTTTCAATTTCTTCAAATATATGTAACTGATGAAAATTTGTAAACCAATTAACTATAAATAGGGTTTTTAGAGACAACCAACAACCTCCAAGGTATAAATGGTGATCTTTTGCAATCACAACCAATAAATTGGACCCATACAACAATGTGGTGATATGTATGCTATTTATTAATTCATTGATATCAGTCATACATTTTTATAATAGTTATACACATTCCTTCAAATCATGAAATGTTAATAGAACTATTCATACCCACCAAAAATCATGGACGTAGAACTATCAATGAAAACAAAAAATTGGTAAATTATTATATCCCATGTATATAACTCATCTCGACTCAAAATATGCAGGCTTAACTCCACATAAAACCTTATCATACTCCATTTAGTGGTGTTTGATCCAATTCTTGGTATGGATTGTATTTCCTTATACAGAGCCATCAGAAATTTTCATGAGAATGAAATAACTCCCTATATCATGAATTAATAGCTGATTTTGTACAAATTAAAGGAGGAGGATGAATGATTATTATCACCAACATCATAAGAATGGATATTATTTCCCTAAGTGAAATTATATCTTTCTAATACTATTTAGTCTAATAAATAATCATCCGTTAAGAAATTCCTATTGTCGTGGAATACGCTGATTTGTTTTCTAGAAAATTTCATATTCGTAAACCTAGGGAAGAAGTTGAATTTTAAATCAATCTTATAACGAGGGTGTTAGAATTTTCCAAGACTCCAAATATAATGGCTTTCATCAAACATGACGTGTTGAAGAAACTACTATATGATAATTTTCATAATGGTTTCATGCACCCATGTTCTTTTCCATGGGTTGGACCAATCCACTTCATCATGAAGAAGGATGTGTCAATATACCGTTCTATTGATTATCATGAGCTCAAAAATATCAAAATAATGATCATGTATCCTCTCCGCAGATTTATGACATGTTCGATCAGCTAAATAGTGCATAATACATCTCCAAGGTGGATGTATGGTTGGGATATTACAATTTATGGGTGAAGAAGGAGGATATTACAAAGAATATTTTTCATACAAGTTGTGGGAAATATGAGTTCTCAGTAATGACATTCAGACTCATTGATTCTCCGGTAATCATCATGGACTTGTTGAATAGAGACATTAAATATTACTTTTAATTTTTTTGTAGTCATCATAGATGATATTATAATATTATCCAAACCCATGGTAGATCGTAAGGATAATCTGATAACTTTTCTAAAGACATTAAGAAAGGATAATCATTATGTAATGTACTAAAAATGTGAGTTATAGTTGATAGATGTATCATTCTTGGGACATATCATAACAATTAATGGTAAATCAGTTGACCATTCAAACATTGAAGAAATTAAAAGATTGTTGAGGCCAACATCTTTGAAAATATCTATAGTGTCCTTAGATTATATAGGTACCCTAATCTATTTATGAGAAACTTATCACTATTTTCAAACTACCTAACATTTCTAACAATAATGGTAGTCATGTTTTCTGGGAATGATGAATGTGAAGAGAGTTTCAAAGAGATGAAAATGAGGCTTGTCAAATACCCTACACTCATACTTCACACATGTGAAGAAATTTTCATGGTATTCATTGATTCATCACAGATTATATTGGGATTTGTGTCAACTAATAATTAAAATTTCATAGACTATGCTTGAATGTAGGTGAATGTTCTTGAACAGAACTACACAGTAGATGATCGGGATTTGTTTGTAGTAATCATCACATTGAAAATATGGCAGAATTATCTCTTTGGGGAGAAGAGTAAATTATAAATTGTTCACTAATACAAAAAATATATAGTCAAATAGAAATAGATAATTATGCACCAATGAATATGGGTAGATCTGATGAAGTACTTCTACTTCTCAATCCACTACTTTACTGGTGGGTCGAAGAAAGTTGTAGATTTTCTAAGTAGAAAGATTCTACAAATCCAATAACTGATGTGATTTTAGAGGGATATGATCTTCATGGATTTTAAAAGCATCGACATGGGAATCATAACGGAACATTATGAATCTTTGACAAATGATTGCTCAATTATCCCTTATATAAAAGAGAAATTTTGTTTAGTGAAATGATGTGGTAGTTTAGAAAAATGTGGATACTCTAAGAAAAGGTAATTCCTAGGAGTCTAAATGTGAATGAATAAATAGTCGTAATAATTGGTTCACATATATGTATACTATCAAATACTAAGTTAGAGAAAGAGTTTTTGGATGGTTAATTTAGTTTTCCATCTCTATCCATCCAGGATTCCCAATGATGGATCTAGATCTCCATGAGAACTATTGGTCAAACAATATGAAGAAGGATATCCCGGAGTATACATCATGTTGTCCTGTATGTTAGAAGGTTAAAGTTAAAAGGAAAACAGATCCAAGGGGATGATGAAACCATTACCTATACCTACATGGAAATGGGAAAACATTGTCATGGCCTTTTTCAGTAGTCCTATAAATACATCAAGAGAGAATAATTTTATATGGGTTTTGGAGGATCATCATACAATGATCATAAAATTGATTGATATTTGATAGAATTTTTCTATCAATACACTTACAATGATGTAAATTAGAGAAGTGGTTGGGCTTCATGGAACACCACTATCGATTGCATCTGATCGAGGTGCATGTTTCACCTCTTTATACTTAAATAGTCTCCAACATGCTATGAATAATGAGTTGGAATTCAGCATATATTATCAACCTATAATTGATAGGATATATAAGTGGAATATTTAGACACTTGAGGAAAAGTTTAGAGAATTATCAATTGACATAAAAGGAGGATGGGACCAAAAAATTACACTGGTCAAGTTCCTATACAACAATAGTTTCCAATTGAGAAAACAAATGGATCCATATGAATCCATTTATGTAAAAGGATCAAAACACCTAAAAAATGGGATGATGTTGGAGGAAAAAGATAGGCCTAGGAATGGTAAAGTAACTATTGAAGTGGTTATGATGAATCATTATCACATCAAGACTGCTGAGATTCGACATAAGATCTATGATGAAAATCACTGATGATATGTAGAGTTTAATGTTAAATACATTGTATTATTCTTTATATTTCAAAAGAAGAAAGAGATGATATTTGGGAAGAAGGTAAATCTTATTCCAAGATACATCATCCCCTTTTATATTCATGATCAAATAATAGTGGAGGCCAATCAACTAACACCCCTAACCTATATCAAGTATATAATGTGTTACATGTATCCCACTTTAAAAAGTAAATTCCATACACCTCATATGTACTAAATCAAGAGGTGTTACAATTGGAGAATGATATCTCACATGAAGAGAAGTCAGTGAATATTTTTTATTTTAGAGAGAAACATATAAAAAAATAAGACAATTTATGTGGTAAATGTGCTACAGATAAACCATAAGTCTTTTGAGGAAACATTGTAATTGGAGTAAGTGGAGAAATAGAGTTACCCTCAACATTTTTAATGTGGGAAGTAAAATTTTATTGGGAAATTTTTTTAAGGGGGTAAGATTGTAACGACCCAAATGGTTATATATAAAATTTCCCTTGTGTTTTAATTAAATGTATTGATATATATTATGGATTAGAAAACACATGTAATTCTTTGGATTTTTTATATCTAATCAGATTTAAAAGTCCTTTAATCATAAATTTCATTAATAATATATTTTTGAATAGTGATGACTTGATTTTGTATAAATATGGGTTTCTCACAAATCTAATTGAAACATACCAAGGAAGTGATGGCCTCAACAAGTATCATTGTACACTATGAATCCCATTTCTCAGATCTTTGAAGAGAGATAACATAACATGTATTTTCCTTTGATCATTCACAAGCTAAAATCCAATAAAATAATCATGAAAAAACCCATTTATGATAGAATGTAAAGATCATCATGATCATGTCACAAACCATGTATGTCGAATGACCCCAGGGATGTCTCACTATCATAAAAACTATTGTTAAGGAATTTTCTAGTGTATTAAAGAGATGTGTATTTATACCCTAGAAATATGATTAATTATATTTTTAGTAGAACAATAGTTATATTTAATTCTTATTATTAATAATTTATAATTTATTTTTATTTTTATTCAATAAAATAAACAATTGTATTTTTGGGTAATATTCAAATTATTATAAGGAATTTATTTTAATGAATTAATGGATTTAAAAATAAAAAATATTTATATAGATATTTTCATTAAATAATGTTTATTAAATCCAATTGGACATTTAATTTTATGATGTAAAATTTAATTTTTATTATGGTTAGAGAATTACAATTGTCAAAAAATAATATTATTTTTAATAAATGTAAATTATTATTTTAAAATGTAAAAATTATTTTATTTAAAAACATATTTAGATAAAATAAATACAATTTATGGAATCATATTGTATAAGTTATCCAATGGTGAAGTTTTTATAATTTTCTTGATAGTCGAATTTTGGTGTAAAAAATAAATATTTTATAAATACACTTCAATTACTAAGACATCAAAATTACCCAAAAGTGATTTAATAAATACTATAAATTGGATCCCTAACCAAATATATGATTTCCTTTTAAAATAATGGGATTTAATTTTTATTTTGGGATTTTCCATAGGCCTTTATGAATCCTCAAAAACCATTTATATATTTTATGGTTTTAAAATCATTTGATTCAGAATATGACTCACTTCAACATAAGAAAGAGTATTATTTTATTATTCTCAGACCCTGAACTTATAAAATAATGAGAACCAATCCAATTTTTCAGAAACAATGGGAAAAACCAAGACTTGCTTTGCAGTTTTTTTAATTTTATTATATTGATTCCAAAACCAACATTTTAGAAATAATAAGTAAATATCAAATCAATTCCTATATAATGCCACTCAATATCCCATTTCTCTTAAATAACAATCAATGGAGAACATAATTAATAAAAAATCTTCTATATAGTTTCCTCATATAGTTTCAATAAATAATTCGGAATCTCATCCCCACAATTTGGTGTCACACACTCATGTATGGGATCCTTGACTTCTCTTGTTTTTTCATGTTCCGTTGTTATCTTTTTCCTTCTTTTTTAAAATCATATTATTGGAAAAAATCTTTTAATTTACCCATTACTAAACATTTTATTAACCAATGTTGAGATACCCCTTTCTCCTTAATCAACATATTTTATGAATTTGTATGTGATGTCATTATGCGGTTGAAATTTCATTATGATTTTCAATGTCAAAACAATTGTGTAGTAAATAGAATACCGATTTTCTATCAATGGTGTTCACATTTATGAAATTATACTTATCTAAAATGGGAAATACTTGTATTTATTCAATACTCCTTAATATTGGAATAAAATATGACGATAACTGAATCGATTCATTGGGATTTGTGTGAAAAACATAACTATGAAAATGAAATAAACTTGACGTGTTCGCCGTAAATTATATAGCGCTCCAATGAATTTTGTAATGTTTCATTTCATGTGACATCATGTGTGGATATGGAGGGAACCTAATTATTTTATGTGACTTTTCCCATCATGATTTATTGGAATTTAGTCTTCACCTATGTTTATGATGTAGTGTTTTAAGTTGTTTCCACATTTCCCATGTTATGATTATAATGTTATATTACACATTACTATTAATATTTATGATTCAAACACCTTTTATTACCCATTTATATGCCTATATAATAACATGTATCACCTTATTCAATGATTATACCCTTACTGGGAATCATACCTCACCACTTTATTATTCATGTCCCATGGTTATCTTTTGCAGTTTTTAATGCCATGGAATTTTAGAAGCATATTATGGATGTTTTTAATAAAGATGTTGTATCACATGTTCAAGATGTTATGTTATTCTACTATTTCCCAAAACATTATATTTTTCGATCTTCTAGGTTATATTATGTTTAATTTTATGCAATAAATCATGAATTAATGTTCTATAATGAGAAGGGTTTTTATAAAATGTTCTCCCAAATCAAGGGAAATCAACCGTTTATTTCCTAGTCTTCTATATCATTATCAGTTGAAAAAAGAAAGAAAATATGTGATCAATAACATTAAAATACAATATTTATCATCATTGATAATAATTTTACTTATATATACTTCATGTAGTATTTATATGCATCAAAATAACATTAATCTTAACTACTATCTCTTGTAGAAAACATAATCCAACAGTTAACCATTCGTCAATTTCCAACTCATATAATGGATCTTGGTGAGGCATATAAATTTAATATATTAATTGGTCTATTCAAATTTATGTTTTTTAAATTTTTTAATATTAACATTTCTCTATGAAAAAATAAACCTATTATGATTTTTAAAAAAAAATTAGAAATTATGATAAAAAATCCTCCAAAATTTATATATTTGTCTATATTTGTCTTGAATCTAGTTTATTCTTATTAAATAAATGATTTTTTGGTAAATTAAAATACATTATATATCCACAAAAATTGAACCAAATCATAATATATATAAATTATTAATAAATAAATATTAAACACTATGATTGTAACCCATTAAAAGATATTTTCCTTAGAAGATAAAAAGTTAATAACATATAATATCGATAAATAAATTTTTTAATAACAATATTTTCATTCTATTATACATTCAATCAAAAATAGAATTATAAATAATATAATGAAAATTGATAAAATACAATTTTAAAATAATTTCATGAAAAATTTATTAGTATCAATTTTATAGTTTTTATGAAATGATATATTTTTCCATAAAAAAATATGGTTTGTTTGATAATTTTAATTTTTATGATCGTATAAATAAGTGATAATATCCATGTATTTAAAAATTTTTATTAAAATATATATTTATAGAATCATATTTTTTATTTTAATATGTTTATTTCAGATTATTAATACTATGTCCAACATTTATATAAAAATTAAATTATTATATTAATAAAAATTATTTTCTATCTTCTCACTGAATGAGGTATTTTAAATGTGAGATTCGATTGTAAATTTCCATGAACGTCTTATTATAAAACCAAATTATTATATTTTTTTCTAAAATAATTTAATATTTTTTAATATTTTTTCTTTCACACACCACAAATTTTATCTTCTGTCACATGAAAAGCATAGTTTGTATTGTGTTACATGCAACACCAAGCTTCTATTTCATTACATGAAAGACTATGTATAAATTAAATGTGACATATTATTAAAATATCATTATGATAGTTTTCACATAACTGTTGGAATAGATCAATTGAATAAGACTAAATAAATTATTAAAATATAGTTTACAAATTTATATAAAATGATTTATGTATTGACCAATTAATTAGAAATGAAAATGAAACATGTTTTAAAATCGAAAGAAATCTATCTCTAAAAAACTATTTTTATGCAAGAAATTATGTTTTATAATAATTATAAAACCAAATCACTTTTATTAAAATATTTTAATTGAATTTATAAATTTTTTTTTCATCTAAAATTTTATTATTAATCTAATGTGTTATTAGAGAATATATAAGAATAACACTAATTTTATGCTTAGAAACTGTATTTCTCAAAAATTAGGTCTTATCACCCTTTCATGGTGAAAATTTCATAAATCTAATTTTGGATAATTTTATTAAATATATTTTAAAAAATAACCATTTTTTTAAATTTTAATATCAACATTATCATAGGTACAATTTTTTTGGAACGTTTCTGGATTTTGATAATTAGTGAAAATGATGAATTTTAATTGAAAACTACATTTTCATTTAAATAATTTATAATGATAAATTAAATTGTAGATTCATTTTAATGTAAAATTGGTTCAATTTTATATCAGTTAATCCAATTTTCTTTATTAGAATCAATTTCAAATTAGATTTTGATATAAAAAGTTTGTAAACTTTTTCATGTTTTCTCTTTAAAACCACGATTTCTCATCGCGTTTGTGGGATTAATTTTTTTAAAAAAAATTGCAAATAGTTTTTTTTAAATTTTGAAAAATGGACTCTCTATATTCAATATTAATAATTTATATTATCTAATAAGATTAAATTATTTTTTTACCAAAATTAATAATGAATGTAGTAAACATCATATACGGCGGTTAAGTTAAAAATGGGTTTACCGAGTGTTAAACTAAAAATATAATCATAAATACAACCTAAAAACTTTTAAAATAATTATTTTATAGCCATATTTCAAATATTATACATATATTTTTTTTGATGGTCCATTTTTACCCTTATTACATATAAAAGACATGTGATAAATTATTTATTTCCAAAAATACCATGTGTGTCCTCTTCCCCACATATAAGAGGCCATCCCCTCTCCTCTCTTCCTTACACAATAAACCCTATTAGGATTGTAAAATACCTACCCAAATGACATCCCATATTCCATCCCTTAATCATTGAAGACATATTTTTGACAAATCTACCCAACGAAGGATTGTAGTCAAAATATAAAGAGGATACCCGAAGAAGAGTTCATGTTCATAAACGAGTGTTTTGGTTTTATTTCTTCATTTACACCTTTAAATTATTATTATATCATGATTAATTAAAAACCATAGTAAATTATATATAATAAGATGTTTTTATGTTATTTTTCATGACTATAACCATATCCATGTCCATCATGGGCTATGAAATCATCATTTATCGGTATTAAAGATTATCGCCTCATGAACACACACAATTTGTGTTTCCACTACCACCTATAATGGATGGAATTAATTTTGTATTTATGGTTAAAAATTATATACATTATCTTTACTATGTTATTTTTGTTCTGAAATTTTTGTATTGCAGACAACATAATGTTTCCATTTTTTTGGAATATAATAATGTTTCTCGTGTGTACAGAGGACTACGACCTCACGAAGAAATGTGATTCATTCAGGATTACAAGAAATGTATTATTGATGGGTTTAATAAAAAAATGTGATATATAAAACATATCCATTATTTTTAATGATATTAAATTTCATTTACATTTTATTCTTTCAAATAGAAAATAAAATAAAAAATAGTGGTCATGTGTATCTATGACCTACCGTCTACATGAAAAGTGTATTTCATTTCATCTAACTATATTTTATGGATTGTTATTAACAAATATATACTAAATATATTTTATATTTATATCATGTTTATAATAATTTATATAACATAAAAATATTAAACATAATAGGGAAAATCATAGAAAAAATTAATACATATATGAAAACCAAAGTGGTTGTTAACCAAAACATAACATTAACCTAGAATTGTTAATAAATGTGTAATAAAAGTTAAAAATAAAATCATAAATGTTATTCTATATATGAATATATATTTATAATTTATTTATAATAAAAATTTATTTATTATACTAGAGGTAAAAATGAGCATGATGAAATTCAAGACTTATGTTACGTGGTTTACGTCACACTTTTACTATTAATGATACAAATTCCATATTAACAACATGATTATTTTATGGGGAATATATAATTTCCATGATAGTATTTTATGATTATTCTAAAAAAAATTTATCCAATTTCGGATCTCTCTTTCAAGGGGTTTATGGTTCAAAATTTAACAAATCAATAGGGAATTTTGTATCAATTTTCTTACTTTGAGGCATAAATTATATTATGAACATATATTATTTTATGAGGGGTATATACATCCCCTTTGGATGTTAATATCATGAATTTATTAATCATCATGCAATTTAAATTTAAAGTTTATATTATTCATACATTTAGATTATGATTTAATGTTACCAATTTGTTAAAGATTTTGTTTTACAATCCTATCATTTATCAAAATTATTTATGATTAAGTCTCCAATATTGAAATCATATGATCTACGTCTTATGAATTATCTGGAATTTTATTCTCCTATGTTTATTCATGATATATTCAAATAATGGGTTAATTTTCCCATTATTTATTATTTAATATTACAAAAACTAATCTAGCTATATTTCTCCCTTCGATCAAAAATAATGTTTTTCCAAAAATATGTTTTCTAAAAATTAACATAAAATATGGTTTATTAATATATGATTTTTTTTAAAAGACATTTTTTCCTATTTTTAACTTATTTAAAAAATTTGAAGAAATATTTATTATTTTTCCCAAATAATGCCTGTGTTGATTTTACAGAAATTTTGAAAGGATTATTCATTTTAATATGTACCGAATCAATGGATATTTTTGATGTCATGGACATTAATTTTATCAATGATTACTCATTTTCAAATATATTTTCAATGAAAAAGGATTAAATTTTTTTATGTCCTATAAATAATATTTCAATGTCGAAAAGATATTTTCCTAATAAAACGTTTGAAATGATCCTTTGAAAATTGTTTTCTTTATAAGATGTTATCTTTTGGTGTTACATACTATATACTAGGGATATTATCTATAGATCACATTGTTATACTATATCTGAATAAATTATAATTATGATATACGTATTATTATGAAACCTATTTCATATTCACATTCTTTAAAATTATATAATTCCTGTGAAATGATCATAATTTTCAATGAGTTACACTATGTTGAGTTGATTTATTATCTTATCTCTTTTCCAAAAGTAATGATATAATGAAATTTTTTAGTAACCCATTTCATTTCATGATTTATTATAAAATTATTATTTTATGATATTTTGGAATAAATACACATGTTTAATATTATGTTATTGGAGGTATCTGAATCTTCCTATAATTAATTTATTAAATATTTATATCATAGGAGATAGATAGGTATAAAATGGGGAGGAACCCAATTCTATAAGACATGGATAAAATATAGAGTTAACCAATTTTAATAATACATGAATGGAATAGAGAGTGAATATAGTTCATTTAAACCATTTTGGAATATGAAGTGATCCATTATTAGTATATGATTTTTTCCTCTCTGATTTCCTTGGAAGTGAGCCTAGACTAATAAGGAAATTATTTCAATAATTAACTTTATGCCAAAATTCCATGTCATATGACAATGTTATGATCTAATAGATCATGGTATTTTATTATCCTATAATTCATTTCATACGAAATAAATATTATTATTACATAATTTATTATTATGATCATTTATGTGTACGTTGTTGTTTTCAAATGTTGTAATCATAACCTCACACCCTTATGATCATGTATTGCGTGTATATCTCCCTTTTACTTTTATTAAGTATCAGATCTATCCCATTCTTGTGTTTAATTATTGAAGGTTATGAATAAGTGTATTATGTATGATATGTCTATGAAGGGTTATAGTTATGATGAATATAGTGGGAGGTGACATATCTCAATTATGGACAAGTGTTTATGTTTCCTACATTCTAAAGGCACTAAAATATTACAGTCTGCATGTGTGTGTTTATGTAATGTATTGAATTTTAATAAAAATAATATAATATCATTGTATGAAGTGCTAGGGTTTCTATAGATGGTATTAGATCAATGTTTTAGTTATCCATTGGAATCTTGGATAAGAAAAAATTAATGATATCCCAAAGTATTGGTTTATGGATATGTACAAGAATAAGTCCAAGTGTAGGAAAATTAAAGGGAATTTTGGTAAATGAATGGTAAATTAGTTTCAATGTAGTTATACCCATGTATTGGTACTACAAATGGATGTGGATCTGCAATATATATACATAGGGGTATCAACTTCAAAATCATTGTATTGATCTAGTCTTTATAAGTAAATGTTTCACAGAAATTGGCATTACGATACACCTGGTTTGATAATATTTGGGGATATGCATTAAAAATTAAAAAAATTTAAAAAACATCCTGAATAATCACACTAGATGATGAATATGAATAACCATGGATAATACTAAGGTGAAAATGATTTAAATGAAGCTTTCTTGATTTCTACATCATATAACTGATTTGTTTCAAAATTATATTGTTTTCGACATAATTAGTTTTACTCACACTTCATATTTTGGGTTTATACATTGGCGGGAAACAGAAATATATGTGTTAACATTTAATATAGTATAAAATTTTCAAATGATCATAAAAATGGAACGATGACTAGAGTAATGTATGTGGGGATTTTTCCAAATTAAATTTCAGGAAACATGATAAATATTGTGTACGTTTAACATCACTTAGACTCTCCATAGAAGATATAGAATGATTCGAAAAAGTAATTTGGTAGTGGTGTCCATAGTGGAAAGAATATTAAATTATATATTTTTTGAGAATGTGAGAAGAAACACCCATGTGAGTGCATTAGAGGAATAATAATATGTTTTGACTTTTTAAAATAAGGCAACAAACTATGTAACCACAAAGGGGAAATGAAATTATTGATTAATTCAATGCATTAGAATAATGGTCTCCTTAATATATAATTCCCTTTTTTATACATGGAAATTATAAAAATTATGAAAATGGATATCTTAAGAGGAAATATCATGATGTAAATCAGTAAAGTTTTATGAGTTACAGATATATTATTGATGATGTGGAGATTACAAATGAATAATTAAAGGAAAAAGATATTATGGAAGAAGATGATGAAGCCTAGTTAATTAATTAAGGATTAGGTGGAATAATTAAAGTTTTTACATTTTGGAATTCATGAATTAGGAAATATATAAGAATTATTCGGTATAATATTTTTTTTAGGATTTGAATGAACATGATTCATTGAACTAATGTTCTATAAATGTAATTTAATGGAACGTTTATATTTTATGATTGATGTAAGATAACCCTAAACATGTTCATAAGGATAACAAAATGATTTTTAGTTTGGTAGAGAGATGAATGATATGGAATGGATAATGTGAATTAGATTTTATTAATTATAACACACCAATATTTTATTATATGTCTCTTTTAAAATATATCATCTTCGATAGTTTATGCTTCACACAAGAGCGAGCTTAATACTATAATATACTATTAAATATAACCATTGGAATAGTAATGTGAGCATTAGGAATATTAATATGACTATTAGAATAGTCACTTCACCAATTAAATTATTCTAAAAATATAGATATCATATGTAAGTAAATATATTATATTTATATCATGGAATAATTAAATAAATGTTTTTAAAATGATAAATTAAGTGTTGGTATTTGTGTGAAACAAAAATTATTATTTATGATTTTATAATAAATATAATGATTTAAAATAAATTTTATTTTTATAAAACAGATTCATGAATTAATATTTTGTTTTCTTATGATTATAAGACTATTTTATGAGACCTTAATTAATTTCTCAAAGAGTTATAAAATAAGTTATATTTTTAAAATCATATGATTTCGAATAAATGATGATTTTAATTGAAAATAAAATTTATTATAATTAAAAATTAATTTTCATAAAATGGAGTCTTTTTTTGAATTCTACACATTGGAAATTTGTTAGGGTGAATTCTTGGGATTTTTCTAACATAGTTTGATTTTTTGGTGAATAGGAAATATATTAATTTTTGGTATATATACATTATAAGACAAATACAACATTTATTGAGTCATTACCGATTTAAGCACCATAATCTCAAACTATCATTTTCTATTTAATATATTTGTTCATGGGAATGAAATCAATTCATTGTCTTGAGAGAAAAACAATAAACTAATGATTAAAATAATCCAAAACACACATCTCATACACTATAAATACCACCCCTCACCACATCATCTCCTCAAACCTCCAACGACTTTGATATTGAGATATTTATTCCCAATACCTCTTCTAACCATCTCCCTCATAGTTTTTTGTTTCTTATATCACCAAAATACCTTTTAAAAGTTCACTAAGGATGTTCTCAAGGGGAGTAATTCATGAAGTATAATCCCCTTTCGTTCATTTAATTTTCTTTTATTTCCTATTATTTCCTTATAAATTCAATACCTCCTCTATCCAAAAAGTATGGAAAATATAGAATCTTATATATATAATAATTATATTATTATAATGGGAAATCCAACATAAATTTAATTCCCTTCCAATTTCTGTTCTAAAAAATAATACATTGTTTGTGCGGTGTTGATTCACCACATTCTTGGGAAATGATTCATTCATTTTCTAAACAATATTAAGGCTGTAAATATAACAATTTTAGTTTTATAAAAGATTATAATATATATATATATATAAGAACTTACTTATTGTTCTTTACTTAGTATATATATATAATATTTTTAAAAAAACAAAACTACAGTGTGATTATTGAAAAAGAACCAAAATAATCCAAACAGTTATTGTTAACGTTTTATCTAATTAATCATCCTCATATATGAAAATATAAGGATATATAAGACTATTTAAACTACTTAATGTTAATTAATAACTTATAATTCCAATTATGTATAACTATTCCAACTTTACTTGATCTTTTTTCCATTTATACAAGTTAACCAATCATGAAAACCTTAGAAATGAACACTTTTAAATTATGAAATTAAATCATACAACTTATCAAAAGAATAATAAATAAATTTAATAATGTTATAATAAATAAAAAAACTTGTTCAATAGGTTTTGAGTTAAATTATTAACGAATATAATTTCATTATATATTTCTTTTTGTAAATGTTCATAACTCTTTGAACACAAGGTATGTGATTCACCCCCAACAATCATTTTCGATTCGGGTTACGCATTCCCTCTAAATAACAACAGTGTAATTCTTATTTATTTTTATATATTTATTAAAAATTATGTCTATATTTTCCAAACTAATGTATACATATAATTTCATCTCTATTTGATTATTATATACATGTTTTATAAGTTTCCCATTTCAATTCCTCCTGATAAAAAAGTATGATTAATGTGTACTTCCCAATTTCATTCCCATTCTCAAGTATACTTCATACAATTTTATAAGGAACCACTATTTTTATAAAATCAATCATTTTATCATGGAGAACTATCTTATCTATTTTATAGTTCTATGTAAACAATAAAACCATTGTCTGTTTTAACAAATCTATTATATTTTCTCCCAAACCGCACTAAAGTTCCCCATTTCTAATGTTTCATAAAAATTATTTTAACATGTTTTCACATATGCTGGAAAAATTTTATGCCTCCAACAAAACATAATAATATTTCGATTTTATTTTCTAGGATACACATGTTTATAATCTTATTTCATATCAAATAAATAATTATTTTCCAAAAACCATTCTTTCTAAAAGTGAAACATGTATTTATCTCCAGAATTCGTCCATGATTTTGTTGAACTCTTTACATATATTTAAAACACTATATTGGATGTTATGATTTATCAAAATTAATATCTTATATTAACATATACAATATTTTATTTAATTGTTTGTGCTTATTTTAACTGGGTATGTAATAAGTTGATACCATCCACAATATTACTATGCATGGTTTATGCCTATGTTTATTCTTCGAGGAATGTTTTTAAAATATCATATTCTTCATTAAAAATGATTTTAAATGTTTTTATGGTTCATCTCATTCACATAAAGATTTAATTGAATTTATTAAGTTATGGTAGGGTCTCTCTATAACCACTTGATGCATCGGTAGGTCTCACGAGACAAACTAGATTGGTTTTTTACCTATTAATGTATAGTTTCTTCATCGAATACTTGAAGTTATATTTATGATTTAATTGATTATGAAATCCCTAGTTATGAGACTACTAATTTATATTCCATTTGATTATTATCCTTTTAGAATATCAAAGGTTATGTTTCTTTCTCATGGGTTTATTTAAATCATTATTTGATCATATTTGCTTTCTTCTGTGTTATCTTTATGATTATGTTTTAACAACATGTGTTTTTAGTTATTCTCCATGAATTATTATGAAGTTTATTTATGATTTCATATGCTATATTTTTTTACCCTTATCGAGTATCTTATATCACACCTTTATTATTTTTTATTTTACCCAAGGATGTGATGATATATATTATGAATTACTTGTAGCAATAAAAATTGAGTTTAAAGATGTTTCTAATGGAGTTTTTATATTTTTATCCTTTTATGTTGTAAGGTAAAATTAGTTTTGTATATGGATTTTCCATATCAACTGAAATATTCGTTCGTTCAAGACGTGACATCCTTATTTATTATATGAATGTAATAATTTAATTCATCTGTTTTGGTATACTAGGGTCAGGGTCTTTACATTTTTTATTAGAGGATATTTTTTAGACACATTATAAACTAAATTTTGAAAAAATATCTTTGGGAGAATAAACCTAAGATAGATTTTGAGCATATAAAAATAAGAACATCCTATGATTTTGGTAATGTAGAGATAATTTGGGACTTTCAATTAATGCATCCTTGTCTCAATACTATAGGTGTGCGTGGTTATGGAACATATGTACCTAGGGGTAAAAACTCTGATAAGGTGCATTCAGCCTGACTCGACATAACCTCATACATAACAACCAGACTTATTATGTACTTAGATTAACACACATCGGGAATATTATTAAGATAATAATCTTTTTATTTAAAACGAATTATTAAAAATTTAAAATTATATATTTCTTCAATGAATCCATGTATATGATTATGGTATTAACTATGCATAAATGTTGAATTTATTTAATGTTTTTTGAGAGTTATAAATGTTTCATAATGATTAAAAAACTAATTTACTACAAGAAATTGTTTAGAAATGGTGCCTAGTGGATGGAATAAAAAACCATATCAATTCATTATTTACATTTAGGTATCTCCATCCTATTAAAGATAATTATGTTGGAGGGGGTTTTACAACTAGGGATGACATCATGTGACTTTAAGAGGACAACTAACATAAGTTATAAGCAATACCATTAACAAAATATAATATCCTGATTCAAAACATAGAGGAATAATGTTAGAACAGTTTCCGATACAATAACCTCCATCATTCAATTGATATTAAAATCCATTTGTAGTTGAAAAGTAGATAACATCCTTATTGATGGTATTTATTACTTTGGGAAGTAATGAAAGGGAGAAGGTTATCATTGAAGATTATTGTCTATTAGGTGATACTGATCAACAATGGTCCTTTATTTGATACATAAAGTATGAGGATGAAATTGATGATATATACTGGAAGTATTTTAATGATATTTTATTGGAAAAATATTTTCAATGGGAATAGTGAAAGGATATGGAGGGAAAATTCTTGAATCAGAAGAAAAAATATGATGGAAATGTTGCTAAGTGTGAAGGAAACATTACATGGTAAGAATAACATGTTGTGGATTATATACACAATCCAATGATAATGATTGACTGATTATTTTATGGTTTATAAGAATTCATCTAAAGAGAAATGGTTTCCCACACATTCTCATCATATAAAGAGAATGTATTAGGTGCTATCGAGATAGAGAAAGAAATATATAAGTCTTATGAATATAATATAAAGATATAGAATAAGAGGTCAGTTGAGTACAGTGGAAATGGAAATGAGTAAAAGCTGATGAAGGGAAGAGTTAAATTTTCAACCTATAATAAATTTGGAATGAAATATTGTAGAGCATGCATATTTGGGATGAGAGTTTGTTAAAAATGCCGAGAAAACTTCTATAAAGCCTTTGATTGTAATGGAAATCTAGAATCTATCAATGTTAAATGATAAAATTGTAATGAAAAGGGAAATTAACAAAATTATCATCCAAAGAGTCAAGGAAACCACCGCCATAATGGGTAAGCGAACAAGGCTATGCTTATGCCATCACAACAAATGTAGTTGATGTTATTAATGATTTGGTTATTGATAATTTAATCATATCCCCAAATTTAACTAAATATTTATTTTATTTTCGACCATCAAATTCCCATATATCTTCCCAATTTTCATTAAAAATTAGATATTTCCAATTCACCTTAATAAATGATTTTGTAGAAAATAATCCTAGTAAAATACATATTGCAAAAATTATGTATCGATAATTTCATATTATAACACATAAATAACCTCTATTAAATGATTTTATCATCACACTTTTTGGTTTATTTCTATATAATCTAGGGTATGGACTATATTTCAAAACATAATGAAATAAATTGTTTAAAATATAAGGAAATTATGATTCATGATGGAGATATATAAATTATTATCATTAGAGGGGAGACATCATCATCTGAGTCATATATGGATCTACCACCAATATCTCTTCTAAATAAAATTCTTACGGAGGAAGAGAAATCATCATCTATAGATGATGAATGAAATATTAAAAATGAAGAAGTACATATTGTAAAAGAAAACATTGATTTATTTTATAAGGAATTACATAAAAATCTACTAAATGGGGATGTTGGTTATTCTATTTATTTATTCCCTGATGTATGACTCATATCAAAGTCACCCTATAGAAAGACCACATTGGATTGTAGAGTTAAAGAAACAACTAGAGGAAATGGGTGATAAGGTATTTATACACCCTGGTGTTTAACCATGGGGTGATCCGATTCATTTTGTTTTGAAGATTGATTGATCTATAAGGCTGTGTGTAGACTATAGGGAGATCGATGTTTTTGCGATAATGAAAATGAATCCATTGCCTCTCATTGATGCCATATTTCAAGATCTTCAAAGAGATCGATATTTTTCAATGAATAATCATCGATTAGGCTATCGTAAATTTCATGTGAAGATGTATGATATTCCAATGATATAATTTCAAAATAATTATGGACATTACGAGTTTAAAGTAACACCATTTAGACTAACTAATTCACCCTCGGTTATTATGGATCTAATGAATAGTTTGTTAAAATAATATATTAAGGATTTTTTTTCATATTTATTAATGATATCTTGATATATTAAAAAATATCTGATGACCATTAGAAGCAATTTCAGATTATTTTTTAGAATCTTACAAGAATAGAGTTATATGGGAAGTTTAGAAAGTGTGAATTATGGATTTAAATAGTTTATATTCTTAGTCATATTGCCTCAAATGATGGAATCTCAGTTGATCATATAAAGGTAGAGGAAGTCCAAGAATGGCCCACACCAACAAACATAAACGAGGTATGTAGTTTCATTGTTTTTTATGGTTACTATCATATTTTTTTCAGAATATTTCCTTATTATCTAACCCATTAACAAATATTACTCCTAAAAAGGTTATGTTAATATGTAAAATAATGTGAAGTTTTTTTGAAGAATTGAAAAGTAGATTATTGAATTCTCCTCTCTTGACTATACCATTAGGAAATTGTGGAGTTGTTATGTATAGTGATGCATCAAATAACATTATTGATTATGTCCTTATGTAAAATGATAATGTTTTTATATATGAACTGAGGTTGTTAAAAACTCAAGATCAAAACTATTTAATACATGATCATGGGTTATCAGCTATAATATATTCTTTAAAAATTTGGAGACATTATATCTATGGTGAAATATGTGATATATATATAAATAACAAGAGTTTAAAATACATATTTTCACATAAAGAACTCAACATGAAGAAAAGGTGATTATTAGAGCTAATAATGGATTAGGGTTGTTCAATACACTATGAACCATGGATGTAAAATATTTTAGTATATCCATTGAGTGTGAAGGATAATGATGTTATAAAAAATGGGGACTAACAATGATCCTGGGTACATGGATCTAGTAAATATGCATATAAGATTTATCAAGGAAGGTAGAACATCACTAATTTTCCAAATGGTTTCTAAGAAATCTATATTATAAAATATAATGATTTCTCATACTGATGATTAGAATATTCAACGGAAGAATAAAGTTGTTAATGATGGGATGTTGCAAGACATTGTGTTTGAGGATGGAATTATGAAATTTGAGAAGATGCATTGTGTTAACTAAATATCATAGCTAAAAATGGAGTTATTGGATGGAAACTATATCTCAAATAAATGTACACCCTGGTAGCAATAATGAGTATAGTTATTTTAAGGAACATTTATGGTGGGACAATATGAATTTGGAAATTGATGATTATGTATCAAGATGTTTATTCAACCAACATGTGAAGGGTGAAAGTAAAAATCATAAAGGATTCATGAAACCTATAACTATTAGTACATTAAAATATGATGACATTAATATGGATTTTTTCACTGGATAATCAACTACACCATGAAATAATGGTTCAATATTGGTAATTGTTGATCAACATACTAAATCGACACATTTTACCACTAGAAGGGAGGATTTTTTACTAGAGCTCCCTAGATGATTGATATTAATGATTTTTTAATACGTAATGATGCACCACTTTCCATCATCTCTGATTATGATCCACTATTTAAATTGATGTTATGGAAAAGTCTGCAGAAGACTGTTGATACTGATCTTCATTTGAGAAATTTTTTTCACCGTTAAATTAATGGGTAGTCTAAAAGGACAATTCAAACATTAGAGAACTAGTTTAAGTCCTCCTAAATAGACATTAAAATCATGTGGTATCATTATTTACCTTTGGAATAATTTTCCTTGAATAATAATTTCTATTCATGTATTCAAATGGAGCCATATGAGGCTTTGTATGGAAAAAGATATTCTACACCATCTTGTTGGGATGATGTTGGTGATAGGAATCATGTTTGACCATAACATGTGTAGGAAACAACAATAAAAGTAATGTATAATAAAACCCATATCAAAATATCTCAAAGTAGGAAAAAGTTTTACATTGATAATCAGAGGATGTATTTATAATTTCACGTGGGATATCACATTTTCTTGATATTGTATCAATTAATGTGTGCGATAATAATTGGAATGAAAAGGTAACTGAGCCCTAGGTACATTTCCCCTATTGAAATCCTGGATAAAATTGAAGATGTGCCTTATCATTAGGTGATCACACATAGCCTTTCAAAAGTAGACAATGTGTTCCACATCACATTATTAAAGAAGTACACACCAGGCCCAATGCATGTCCTCACTTATGAAGGGATAGAATTGGTACACGATTTATCATACTATGAATTTTCTATCCTGATTCTGGACAATAGAGAGTTGGTGTTGGGGAATCAGATGACTCTTCTAGTAAAGGTACTTTGAAAAAATCATAAAATTGACGAGGTGATGTGGGAACCAGATAATTTTATTAGGAAGAACTACCCAAAACATTTATTAATGTGACATGCGAAGAAATTCAAGGATGAATGTTTTTTGATTGAGGGTATAATGTAAGACCCAGAATTTTATGGTATGTCTCTTTTAAAATTTAACATATTCAATATTTTATGAATCAAGAAACACTGAGTTTAAAATTGTAACATACTATTAAATATGACTGTTGGAATAGTAATACACACATTAGGACTTCTAATATGACCAATATAATTATAAAATCACCTATGAAACTATACAAAAAATTTAGGTATATTATTAATTAAAATATAATATATTTATATCATATAATAGGTAAATAAATGTTTAAAAATGATTTATTAATTGTTGGTAATTTTGGTGAATAAAAAATTATTTACAATATTATAATTAAAATAATTATTTAAAATAAATTTTATTTTAATGATATTGATTCATGAATTAGTAGTTTTTTTCTTATGATCATAAAATAATTTTATGGAACCTTAATTAATTTCTCTAAGTGTTATTAAATCTGTTATAATTTAAAAATCAGTAATTTTGAAAAAAAGCTGATTTTAATTAAAAATTTAATTATAGCTTTTTGTAAAATTATTCTAAAAAAAGGTGTCAATTTTTTAATTTTAGACATTGAAAAATGGTTAGGGTGATGTTATTTGGATTTTTCTAAAATAGTTGAATTTTTTGTGAATAGTGAAATACTATAATTTTTGGTGTATATACATTATAAGTTAAATACACCATTTCTGGATCCATTTATGAATTTAGATCCATAATCTTGAACTATAATTATCTCTTTAATGAATTTATTCATGTGAATAAAAAATATTTATATTTTTGATAAAATATAATAAATTAATGATTAATGTAATCAAAACACACTCCTCTCATCCACTATAAACACCACAACTCACCACCTCTTCTCCTCAAAACTACATATCCTTGAAGCTTTTCCAATTTATTAAAAATACCACTACCAAACATATGTACTAATTACTATAATTTATAGTCTTAGAAAAAGACCATTTCAATGTTTAATAAGGAGGTTCTCATGGTGAGGAATTAAAGAGGTAAAATCCCCATTCGTTCATTTAATTTAATTTAGTTTTATTTTATTTTATTATCATTTCCATTTCTATTGTTTATAAAAATTAATGACAACTAAATTATCTTATATATAATGAAATATTATAATGATAATGATTTATCCATCATCTATTCTTTTCTCTTCAATTTTTGTTCTAAAAAAGAAAACGTCGTATGTGAGGTTTCGATTCACTACCTTCATGGGTGAAAATTATTTTGTTTTTTAATACTGCCTTAAAGGATAGTAATAAACAATTTTTATAGTTAAATAATATTATAATATGAATATTAAATCTTATTTAATGTAATATAACATGTTTTTATACCTAATAGTAGTCAATTAACCCAAAACATGCGGGATACTCAAAAAACGCCAAAATATTCCAAACGGTTATCATTAATCTTTTATTTCACGATTCTTCTACACATTTATAAAATAAAGGATATATAATACCATTAAATGTTATATATGTTCATTAATAATATATAATTTCAATTCTGGATAGCTATTCTAATTTCACATGATCATTCATGTGTGTATACATATGAACCAGACATGAAAACCAAGGAAACGAACACTTAAGAATAATGAAATTGAATCTTATACCTCACCAAAAAGACCATAAATGAAATAAAAAAATTATACAAAATAAAATACATGACTAAAAGGTTACGAGTTAAATTATTAATTATTCTTATTTTATTATCTTGTTTATTAAGTACAAGTGCATAATGATTTGTGACATTAGGTAAGGGATTATCCCTGGATAACAATTTTTCATTCAAGTTACGCTTTCTATCTCTTTACCTCAATTTAATTATTATTTCAATTTAGATTATTATTCTATGTTCTGTTTATATGTTCCAAACTCATGTATCAAAATCAGTTCAACTTTATTAGTTGGGGATATACATGTTTTGTAAAGTTCCATATTCTATTCCACCAGATAATCAAGACTAATTAAAGGGATCTTCCCAATTTCACAACAATTTTCAGGTACACTACCTAATCTATTATAAGATACTAATATATTTCTATAATCAATATTTTAATCATGAAAAAATGTCTTATATCTTTTTTGGTATTATATAAAAAATGAATTATTTTTCATCATTAAAGACTCCTTTATATTTTCCCTCAAACCACACTCAAGTGTTCTATTTATAAAGTCTATTAAAAATAATTTTTACACGTTTTTAAATTATTTAGAAATCATATAATACTAAAACATAAATTTATTGTACATTCCTGTTGTTTTTTTAACTTTTATAATATTATTTTTTGGAAAATAAAATAATATTCTTGAAAAGAACTCATCTTCGGAAATGTATTAGGTTATTTCTCTAAAGAATTATATAATGATTTTAATTGATTATTTACATATATTTTAACACCATATGTTATAACTTATTCATTATTTAAATTTAACTCTTATGTTACCATATACCATATTTTATTGAATGGTTTAGGATTATTTTCATTGGGGATGTACTATCTTGATACCATTATCCACATTACTCTAGATAGTTTATGATTATGTTTATTCTTTGGTGAATGTTATTAAAATTTTTTATTATAGATTCAATATGAATTTATATGTTGATTATGTTTCACCACATTAATATTAATAATTATTTGTACATATTAATTGATGGGTGGGGATTTTTATTTCCCCTCGATGCTTCGGTAGGTCTCTTAAGATAAACTAGACCGAGTGTTTTTACCCATTTATGTATGGTGTCTTAGAAAAATCATTGATGATATGTTTATGATATCTTGAATTTTTAATTCCATAATTATGATACTAGTAATTGATAGTCCATGTGACTATTCATGTAGTATATTATAAATGGTTATTTTTTTTTCTCATTTGGTTATTTAGGGGATTATTTACTCATCTTTTATTCCTTCCATATTATACTCAAGATTATGTTTCAATGGTATGTTTTTTTAGTTATACACTATACCTTACAAGTTATGTGTATTTATAATAGATTCCATAATATTTATTACCATTAATGAGCATCTGATCTCACCAAATTCTTATGTTTTATAGTTCCCCAGGATTCAAGGATGTATGTTATAAATGACTTGTAGTGATAATCAATGAGATTAATGATGTTTTCAATAGATTTGATATGTTTTTTTCATTATTATTGTAATGAAAAACCTATGTTTGTATCTAGTTTTTTCAAAGATACTAAATTATTTGGTCCTTCAAGATGTGAATTCCTTGTTTATTATACCAATGTAATAATGCATGACACTTGCTTCAAGCTACTGGGGTTAGGGAAATTACATTATTCACCTCATAACTGATAATGGATTTGTTTAAAAGTGGTGTATGTTTTCATTTATGTGGTTGAAAACATTATTGGATCTATATAATATATACAATAAAATATGGATATAGTCAATGAAAGACGAATAATGAATCTTTTCATTGTATTTTTATCAAAATTCTTATTATTACTAATATTCATGATAATATATGATTAATATATTCACATGTTTTGTATGTGATAATAATGTTCCACATTATGATATATGGGAATTTATCTTTAGATGTTTATTAGAAATTTATATAACTTCATTAAATTGCTTTGGATTTTAATATTTTGGAATGTTAATAAGGCTAACCATTTATGAAATGGATTAGTTTGAACATTGGATGAAGCTTTATATAGTAATATATTACTTCACCATGAGTATTTATGCATTTGGGATAATGTGTGCTAAATAATTTTTTTTATGATAAATAAAGAAAGACAAATTAATTGTCATTCTATTTATGGATATTAAGATATATTAGTGATATAGACTTTATTAATTCATCTTTCTTTCTTAGATTACTAAATGATCTGAATGTTGGTTGAGGTGATACAAAATAGTGATCTTGTGCTTTTGAAGTGGAATGAAATAAATTAAGTATATCATCTTATGAAAATTGTTAAACATTAGGAAAATTATAGTCAATTTTTTTGTCATTATTTATGTTGATATCAAAGATCTTTTTCACACCTATTTTTATAATGGTATCTTCATTACAAATTTTATCTAGATAATTCATTTTTTTTATCTGAGATCATTACTACTATCTATAATTAATTATACTTTTCTTCCATATCCAAATCTAGACATCCCACATATGTTCTTCAATGTGATAACCTAGTTGTGAGTTTCATTGGGTAACCATTATTCTTTATGAATTTCCATTTTAAATTAATTTCTATTTTCATTTGTATGATGTGGTCTTCTATGAAGAAATTTTCAAATGTTGTACCGTTGATTACATATATGAATATAAAGGGTGAAATTTATTTTAAGGAGGACGAATATAATACCATATGATTTTGTGATTTTTTTAAATAATTTAATAGTTTTGATAATTCTCATTCAAAAAAAACACTAAATTTATATTTAGTTACATGCATCCTTAACATCATCTTGAGTTACATGAAATACTGATTATAAGGACCCCGACTTAAACATTACTTAATATTGAATTAAATGAATAATTCACATTGAGGATCTTTTTAGGTTTAGAGTTTTAGAGAACTAGGACATAACTATTACATCTCAAAAGATTAAGAGGTAGACATATCTACATAGTTTCCATTTATTTTCATAAAATAAAATATCTTGAAAAAAGAGTCATGTCTAGTTCCATGTTTTAGACAACATGAATTTTCCTTGATCCCATCCTTGACCATATTCATATTTAAGTCCTGTGAAAACATTTCATAACTTGGGATGAGCATAAAAATCTCAGTAAGGGTTATAAAAAAAAGAATGAAATAATTTTTTCATAAATACATACAAAACATGAACTCTTTTACTTACCTCATGAAATCATAAAATTTATGAATGACAAATAGAAATCATTAATCATAAAGTTAACTTGGGGCATCCATATCATACTTACATTGTATCTATCACAGCTACATAGGGAGTTACTTTGGAATACCCATCACAGTATATTCCTTAAATCTCTTAGGAGAAACATTCACGTTTTCCACTGTCATGTTACCCAATGCATTGGAGAGCTATCATGGGCTCACCCGCCATAGGTTTATCATAGAACCACCTGTATACATAAATAATGCCCAAGATCCATAACATGATCATAACACATAACATAAGCATAAATGAAAGATAACATTTCCACATTGCAATAAAAAATATAATTTCAACATATTGAAATAATAAATCCATTTTTAAAATTATTTTCAATACCAAAATACAAAAAAAGAGCATATGGTATTTATTGTTTCTTTTTAAAAACATTCCACCTTGTTAAGGAAGCCAAAGATCAAATAATACTCGCGGTGATGGAAAGGTCGTTGTCACCACTTATGATAAAAAAACATTCCTTTTTTTCGTTTAATAAACAAATTTGTATAAAAATATTCCCATTGAATAAAATGAATAGTCAAAGGGGTTTATACACCTTATAAAATAAAGGTGTGTATAAAACTAAAAATGCCTCAATGAAAGGACATTGAGATGAAGTCCCCTACCTCACGTCCGACTTGACTCGATCATTCTTTAATCTCCTGAATAATAATCTAAAGATAATTTCTACTTAATTTAGAAATGTTTTCATGTTTATTATTACTTTTATATCACTTATTACCATGTTATAAACATTATGCAATCATTTAAGTTAATAACGTTCATTTTGTCGATATTTGGTACTTGAGTAAAAATGAAAACCTTATATTTACAAGTTTTCCATGTGGTCAAAGGTTCATTATATCCAGAATGATATTCATGATTTGGATATCATATATGTCATATATATTCAGTATATACAGGTTTTTATTATATTACATAACATTTAGAGGTATGATATGAAATGCACCGTTCATGGAGACGGTATGTCGTACGTACGCATGAACATTACTTTCATTTATATTTCTAATTTTAATGGAAATAAAACATAATGATAAATAGGTATATTATAATTCTAGTATAATATTATATATAATATTGTTAACTCCATCCTTTATACATCCCACATAAGGCATTAATGAATCAAATCACTTTGAGGGGCCGGTAGTCCTCACTTTCTCAAATGAGATTATCGTATTTACGCACTATGGAAAACATAAAGTCATGATATAAATGGGAAGTACAGAAGCATATAGAAATAATAAACATAATATATATCATATATAAATATATTTCCCTCATAATTTCCACCCTGATATGAGGTAAGATGTAATTGAACAATCATCGTTTCATGAAGCCTTAGTTTTCCAATCCACAGAAACATTATGTTATTCATCCATTAGATGGAGGTGTGTGTAAGTGTAGTTCAAATTATTCTCATAAATAAATCATAGTATATTGAGGATACTGGTTTTGTAAAAAAATAAAGTAACAAAAATAGTTTAGTGGTTGGAGAAGTAAAATAAAAGAAAAAAATTTAAGAGAAACGGTTACCTTTAATTTGGGTAACTCCCTTTGGTTTGAAGCAAATGACTTCTTGAAGTGCCTTCTGCCTAAGGTAAGGCTTCTAAGAGTAGTAGAGGGATGTAGGGAGATTAATTGTGAAGATTTTTTATGAGCCAAATTGCCTGATATGTGTGATAAATTGGTTAGAAGTGGTCTCCTTTTATAAGGGAGAGGAGGGGCTCTTTAAGAAAGTGTGAAAACGTTATTTTATTATATAATTATATTCGGATTCTAAAGGTACAAAAATCATTATAGTCGAAGATAATATGACTCATGGTTGAAAAAAAATCATCCAATCATAATTGGACAGGTTTTGGATAATATTTTAATCATTATAATATTATTTACTTAAATCATTTATTAATGAGGTAAATACTGAATCCTTATCGTGTCATAATCAATTTAATTTATTCGATGTATAAAAATTATAAAAAAATACTATCATGTATGAAATATTTTTATCTTTACAATGAATATTTATTGACGAAAATATGACTTATGTAACACCATATAAAAATTAATTTACTATAAGATATTTGTTATTGTCAATTTTGTCTTTAAATTAAATTAATTAATCTAAAGTGTCATTATCCTTCATAATTAACTCCATGGGGTCCCAAAATCTACCCAAGGATTCCCATGGTCAGAAAATACTCAAAAAATAAGTTTAGGACAAGTATTACGGTAATTTTGAATTATTATAATATTGTTTTAACCTTGAATTGCCCTATTTACCTTTAACCGCATTAAATTAATGTCAAAAGTTACTATTCACAAAAAATTATTTTCATCTTATTGAACCACATTTTACTTCATGATAAAAACCATTTATGTCAGATTTTAGAAATTCAATTCACAGAAGTGGTAAAATTTCATTTAAATGAAAAAGTTAGTTTTTTAACTACTACTAAGTGGTTTCACTATTCATCTAAAATTGATGTTTTTCCGAAAAATACCAAAAAGTCAGCCTAAAAATTATTTGATATTCCGAATTCAAAATTGATGTCTATTTTTCCAAATTCAAAACATAGAAGTGGAATTAATTAATTTAAAAATTAATTCCTGTTTTTTAAAACAAATAGCGTGTTTTTAAGAAACAATAACTCTCAAAAGATTGATACTTGTTTATGTCCAATTTCAAAGTGAAATTAATTAAAATGACCAAAATTGGATTAAATGGTAAAAATATATTTTATTTTCACTTTAAAAACAACTAAAAAGATAATCTAACCATATGAATAAATTATATTAAAGGGCACTTTTGAATTAAAATAAAATATTTTTCACTATTCATTAAAAAATGAACGTTATTGGAAAAATTCCAAAAATTTACGCAAATTAAATTTTGATGTCCCCATTCAAAAGAATGATTTTATTTGGTCATATAGGAAATATTAAGGTGACCAAAACTATATTTAAAAAGTTTTCACCATTAAAAGGCGATAAATCCACTTTTTAATTTAAATTATGCTTAAAATTAGATTCATTCACATTTTAAGCCTATAACATTTTATTGGATAATGTAAATACATTTAACAAACATGTATAGTCATATTTTAGTTCGTTTCACTCTTTCCCGCAAATACAACGACTAGGAGTTAACTACAATTTAAAATAATAATAATATATTATTAGTGTACAATGTAAGATTCCAAAGAAACTCGTTGTTGCGTATCAGGTACGCTATCAAACATAGAAACCCCTTTAATGTAAAATTAATATATAATTCACAAATATTAATAAATATTAAATATGTCTTATTCTTCATTTACTTGGGAGGTTACATCCTTCCACCCTTTTGGGAATTGTGTCCTCGCAATGTTTATTCACTTATAAAAATAAGTGGGGGTATTTATCCTTCATAGAATTTTCAGATTCCCACATTTCCTCATAAACCATATGGTTTTTATATAAAACATTTACCTAGGGAATTACCTTATTCCGCAACACATTCTCTTTACAGTCAAGAAGTTGGACTGGTTGTCCTTCACAAGAGAGATTCTCTTCCAACTGAACTACCTCTGGGCTCAAAACACGAGATGGATCTGGAATATACTTCCTCAACATCGAAACATGAAAAACATTGTGTACCTAGGACAAAATTGGAGGTAAATCCACTCTATACGCAACTGATCCAACATTCTCCATAATTTCATAAGGTCCAGTGAACCTCAGACTCAACTTTCCCTTCGTACCAAAACAGCTCACTCATTTCCATGGAGAAATTTAGAGAATTACATGATCACCTACCTCAAAAGAAAGATCCTTCCTCCAGTTATCTGCATAACTTTTCTGTCTGTTCTGAGCTGTTCTCATGTGCATCTGAATCAACTGAACTTTCTCTGCCTTCTCTTCTACCAATTCTGGTCCCATCAGCTTCCTTTCACCTACATCATCCCAAAATGTTTTAGTTCGAAAATGCTTTACATATAATTCCTCAAATGGAGACATATGTATACTGGAATGAAAGTTGTTATTATAAGAAAATTCAACCAAAGAAATATGTTGGTCCCAAATTCCATGGTAATCCATCGAGAAAGCACGTAACATATCCTCCAAGGTCTGAATTCTTCGTTCTGACTGCCCATCTAATTTAGGATGAAAAGCTGTACTAAAATTCTATTCATTACCCAATGAATTCTAAAGACCGTTCTAAAAGTTATAAGTGAACCTTGGATCACGATCATATACAATGGAGAGGGGAACTCCCTAAAACCTGACAATCTCTTTAACATACAACAGATCATGATGATCTAGAGACAAAGTATCTCTAATAGGAAGGAAATTAAAATATTTAGTCAATCAGTCAACTATAACACAGATCACTTTATTACCTTGAGATGTATTTGGTAATCCCACAACAAAGTCTATGGATATATTTTCCCATTTCCACTCTAGCACCGGTAAAGAATTATGTATTCCTTTCAGTAATTGTCGCTCTTCTTTAACCTGCTAACAAGTCAAACACTTCTCATTAAAATCAGCAATATCTCTTTTCATTCCATCCCACTAGTAATACTCCTGAAGATCTCTGTACATCTTAGTACTGTCAGGATGAAATGAAAACGGAGAACTATGAGCTTCACATAACAACTCATTCTTCAGCAGTGAATCACAAGGAACACATAATCTCTTTCCAAATATCAAAACACAATCATTATCAACGTCAAAATCAAGCAACATACCCTTATGAACCAACATAACCTTTTTTTTGGAAGTCATTGTCTTCCTTCTATGCTTGCTTAATTCTGTCTGATAGAGATGATTTCACTGACACCTAAAACAAAATAGAAGAATCTCCTACAACAAAAAATTCTATGCCAAAGTTCATCAAATCAAAAACCAAATGATCTTGTTCCAAATGTAACATGGTTAATGAAGTATTAATTTTTCGACTAAAAGCATCAACCATTTTATTTTATTTCCCCAGATGATAAAGGTTCGTGTAATCATAATCCTTTATTAATTCCAAAAATATCCTCTGCCTCTTGATCAATTATTTCTGAGTGAATATATACTTCAAACATTTGTGATCAGTATATATTTAATACTTCACTCAATAAAAATGATTCCTCCAAATTTTTAAAGCAAAAATAACTGCAGCTAATTCCAAATCACGCGTAGGGTAATTTAACTTATGATGTTTCAACTAACATGAAGCATAAGCAATTACCTGATAATTCTGCATAAGGAAACATCCAAGTCCTTTCAACGAAGCATCACTGTATATAACAAACTCACCATTTCTGGAAGGTAGTGACAAAACTGGTGCATTCACCAATCTTCATTTCAATTCCTAGAAACAATCATCACATTTATTTTTCTAGATGAACTTAACACCTTTTCGATTTAACTTAGTCATTGGACTAGATAACTGTGAAAAATTTTCAACAAACCTCTAGAAATAACCAACCAAACCAAGATAACTATGAATCTCAGTTATATTTGTGGGTCATGTCCATTCTTCAAAAACTTTCCTTTTAGCAGGATCAACAATTATGCCATTTTTTGAAATAATGTGACCAAGGAAAGAAATTTGTTGTGACCAAAACTCACACTTGCTGAATTTCCCATAAAGATTATTTTCTGTTAAGGTTTCCAAGATGACCCTTAAATGACTTTCATGCTCCTCTTTACTTTATTAATAAACCAAAATATCATCAATGAACATAACCACAAACTTATCCAAGAACTCACAGAAAATTATATTCATAAGATCCATGAATAAAGTTGTTGCATTGGTTAACCCCAAAGGAATAACTACAATTTCATAATGTCCATAACTAGTACGAAACACAGTCTTTGGAATGTCTGCTTCCTTTAATTTCAACTGATGGTACCCCGACCTCAAGTCAATCTTCAAAAAATACTAAGATCCCTAGAGCTGATCAAACAAATCATCGATATGAGGAAAACGATACATATTCTTAACAGTGATGTTATTCAATGCTCTATAATCAATGAAAAGTATCATTGAAACATCTTTCTTTTTAATAAACAAGATAGGAGAACCCCATGGTGATGTGCTTGGTCAAATGAAACCTTTATCTAATAACTCCTACAACTTCATCATTAACTCTAAAATTTCAATTTGAGCCATTCAATAAGGGGGTTTTGAAATTGGCTTAGCATCAGAAACTAATTCAACAGTAAATTCAACTTCCTGATCAGGTATAATACCAGGAAACTCATCATAAAAACATCAAGGTACTCATTTAACACTGGCACATCATTAATCTGAAATGTTCCTTTGTTTTCATCAATATTTTCAAGGTAAAATTCATTTCTATCTTTTAATAGTTTCTCAACTTCTTGATATGTTATAAACAATAAGGGTTCACTTTTTTATACAAAATGAAAATCTTTATGAATATAAACTTCTTTAGCTCTGCAGCCTATCTTACCATGATAAACATAAATCCAATCCACGCCCAAAATAACATCAAAATCTACTAGAGGAAGAACAATATGTTTTGTAGGTAGATTCTTTCCATACACAAAGACAGGAATGTTATTATGTTTTCTTTTTGTCTCAACATTTCCTCCAGGTGTTTTTACCGTAACTTCAGTATTCATATCATGAGATAGAATTCCCAATTTACTAGAAAACTTCTTGGAAATGAAAGAGTGGTATACCTTGAATCCAACAACACATTGGCCTAATATGAACAAACAAACCGTATACCAGACACAACTTCATTTGACGGACCAACATATGCTGAAGTAGTTGCAATGGATTTCATCACCCCTTTCTGCTTGTAGTCTGGAAGCATTCCTTCGGTTGAGTTCTTTGTTTGACATTGATTGGCATAATGACCCATTTCGTTGCACTTAAAACATTTTACTGACTGTAAATCAGATTTTGTCCTACCATTAACCTGATCTTTTTCAGTGCAATTATGATCCTTATGCCCCATTTTACCACATTGGTAGAAATTACTATAATTCAAAAGAGATTCCCCAGCATGCTTTTTACCAAAATTTTCACAAACTATAATCTTAAGTTTCTTACCATCAGACTATTTTGAATAGTTCTTCCCCTTCTCCTTCCACTGCGTCCTCTTATTATGTTGTTTGTCAAAGAATACTTGATCATTTGAAAACTCCATTTCCACCTTATCCGAAAAACAAACAAGTTTTTCATAACTTTTGAATGCAGAAGATGCTAAATCCCTTCAATAATTTGGCTTTAATCCTGAGTAAAAACGGTTGATTTTACTATCAAGATCTTGTATGAAATTTGGATCATACCTTTCTAGTCAAGTGAATTTTTCTTCATAAGCATCCACTAAGTCATTCTCCTTCCTCAATTCCAGAAATTATTTTTCCATCCTAAGACGAACCACCTTAGGAAAATATTTCTCAAGAAACACACCTTTGAATTCATCCCAACCGAGAGCATCAATCTCTTTACTATCCCTGATATTTTTCACCATCGACCACCACTGATCAGCTTCACCTTCAAAACTGTAAATATCCAGATTAACCTTTTGATGTTCTGTAAAACCCATGACATCAAAAATATTCTCCAGTGCTTTAATCCACCCTTCAGCTAGCATAGGGTGAGATGATCTCTTGAATGATGGGAGATGTTTCCTCATGAAATGTTCCACTACTGACATGCTCCTTTGTCATTGATCTGGCTGATCTCGTACATGGATTCCACCACCATTTATAGCCTGAGTCATCTGTTCCATCACTGAAACAAATTGTTTTGTTCGGATTCTGACCATCCCAAGTTGCTGATTTGGATGGTTTTCTTCCTTATGATGTCGTCCCAACACAACTTCCCTGTTTCCTCTGCAAAAAACCATTCTGAACGTAGAAATATCTTAGGCAAAGCAACATGGTAATATGTAAATGCTATATGATTTCAATATTAACATATATTACTTTACGGTTATTAATTTACCAATACCCTAACTCCTAAAGTTGTCTAAACTGACCTCTGATACCAACTATAAATACTCGACCTTAAACATTACTTAATATTGAATTAAATGAATAATTCACATTGAGGATCTTTTCAGGATTAGAGTTTTAGAGAATTAGGACATAACTATTACATCTAATAAGATTACAAGGTAGACATATCTACATAGTTTCAATTTTTTTTCATTAAAATGAACTCTTGAAAAAAAGTGTCATGTCTAGTTCCATGTTTTATACAGCATGACTTTTCGTTGATCCTATCCTTGACCTTATTCATCTTAAAGTCTTGTGAAAACATTTCAAAACTTGGGATGATCATAAAAATCTCAGTAAGGGTTATAAAAAAAAGAATGAAAACATTTGTTCATAAATACACACAAAACATGGACTCTTTTACTTACCTCATGAAATCATAAAATTTATGAAAGACACATAGAAATCATTAATCATAAAGTTAACTTGTGACATCCATATCATACTTACATTGTAGCTATCACAACTACATAGGAAGTTACTTTGGAATACCCACCACATTATATTCCCTAAATCTATTAGGAGAAACATTCATGTTTACCTACGTCACATTAACCAATGAATTGGAGAGTTATCTTTGGGTCACCCACCTAGGTTTATCACGGAACCACTCGTATACATAAATAATGCCCAATATCCATAATATGATCATAACACATAGCATAAACATATAGGAAAGATAACATTTCCACATTGAAATAACAAAATATAATGTCAAAATATTGAAATAATTAATCCATTGTCAAAATTATTTTCAATAACAAAATATATAAAAAGATTATATGGTATTTATTTTTCCTTTTATAAACATTCTGGCTTGTTAAGGAATCCAAAGATCAAATAATACTCACGGTGGCGGAAAGGTCACTGTCACCACTTACATTAAAAAAACATTCCTTTTTGTCGTTTAGTAAAAATCTTCATATAAAAATATTCCCTTTGAATAAAATGAAAAATCAAAGGGGTTTATACACCGTATAAAATAAATTCTTGTATAAAACTAAAAAGGCCTCAAGGAATGGAGATTGAGACGAAGTCCCTTACCTCGCGTCCAACTTGAATCGATCATTCTTTAATCTAATGAATAATAAACCTAAGTTAATTTATACTTGCTTAGGAACCATTTTAATGTTTATGATTAATTTTATATAACATATTACCATGTTATAAACATTATGCAATCATTTAAGTTAATAATGTTTATTTTGTCGATATTTGGTACTTGAGTAAAAATGAACACCTTATTTTTACAAGTTTTCCATGTGGTCAAAGGTACATTATATCCAAAATTATATTTGTGATTTGGATATGATATATATCATATATATCCAGTATATACATGTTTTTATATTAGTACATAACATTTAGAGGTAAGAAATAAAATGCACTGTTCACAGAGACGGTAATCCGTACGTGCACATGAACACTACTTTCAATTATATTTATTATTTTAATGGAAATAAATCATAATGATACATATTTATATTATAATTATAGTATAATATCATATATAATATCGTTAACTCCATCTTTTATACATCCCATAGAAGGCATTAACGAATCAAATCACTTTGAGGGGGCGTTAGTCCTTACTTCATCAAATGAGATTATGGCATTTACCCACTATGGAAACCATAAAGTCATGATATAAATGGGAAGTACATAAGAATAAGGAAATAATAAACATAATATATATCATATATACAGTTCCATCATAATGGCCACCATGAGAGGCGGTAAGATGTAATTGAACAATCATCGTTTCGTGAGGCCTTAGTTTGCCATCCACAAAAACATTATGTTATTCATCCATTAGATGGAGGTGTGTGTAAGTGTAGTTCGAATTATTATCATAAAAACATCATTGTATATTGAGGATACTGTTTTTGTTATAAAATAAAGGAATAAAAAGAGTTTTGGGGTTGGATAAGTAAAATAAAAGAAAACAATTTAAGAGAAACCATTACCTTTAATTTGGGTAACTCCCTTTGGTTTGAACCAAAGGAATTCTTGAAGTGCCTTCTGCCTAAGGTAAGGCTTATAAGAGGAGGATAGGGATGTAGGGAGCTTAATTGGGTAGAGTTTGGACAATACAAATGGCTCCAGAGGTGTGAGGAATTGGTTAGATGTGGTCTCCTTTTATAAGAGAGAGGAGGGGCTCTTTACGAAAGTGTGAAAAAATTATTTTATTATATAATGATATTTGGTTTCTAAAGGTTAAAAAATAATTATAGTCGGAGATAAGATGACTCATTCTCGAATGAAAATCATCAACTCATAATTGGACATGTTTTGGATAATATTTTAATCATTATAATCTTATTTATTTAAATCATTTATTAATGATGTGAATACTGCATCATTATTGTGTCATAAATAATTTAACTTATCGATGTCTAAAAATTATAAAAAAAATACTATCATGTAGGAAATAATTTTACATTTACAATGAATATTTATAGTAAAAAATATGACTTATATAACACCATATAAAAATTATTGTACTGAAATATTTTTGTTATTGTCAATTTTATCTTTACATTAAATTAAATAATCTAAAGTGTCATTATCAATCATAAGTGGATCCATGGGGTCCCAAAATCAACCAAAGGATGTCCATGGTCTGCCACAACTCAAAAAATAAGGCTAGGACAAGTGTTAAGGTAATTTTAAATTATTATAATATTCTTTTACCCTTAAATTACCCAATTACCATTAACCATGGTAAATAAAAGTCAAAAGTTAATATTCACCAAAAGTTATTTTCATATTATTGAACCACATTTTAAATATTTATAATAACCATTTATGTCGTATTTTCAAAATTCAATTCACATAAGTGGTAAAATTTCATTTAAATGAACAAGTGTGTTTTTTAACTACTACTAAGTGGTTTCACTATTCATCTAAAATTGAAGGTTTTTAGAAAAATACCAAAAATTCAGCCTAAAAATTATTTGATATTCCAAATTAAAAATTGATTTCTATTTTATCAAATTAAAAACATAGAAGTGGAGTTAATTAATTTAAAAATTAATTTTCGTTGTTAAAACAAATAGCGTGTTTTTAAGAAATAATAACCATAAAAAAGTTGATACTTGTTTATGTCCAATTTCAAACTGAAATTAATTCCAATGACCAACATTGGATTAAATGGTAAAAATATATTTTAATTTAACTTTAAAACCAAATAAAAAGATAATATAACCATATAAATAAATTAGATTAAAAGTCACTTTTGAATTAAAATAAAATATTTTTCACTATTCATTAAAAAAATGAACTTTATCAGAAAAAATCCCAAAAAACTACACAAAGTGAATTTTGATTTCCCCATTATAAATAAGGATTTTATTTGGTCATATAGAATGTATTAAAGTGACCAAAAATATATTTAAAAAGTGTTCTAAATTAAAAGGCGATAAATCGACCTTTTAATGTAAATTATACTTAAAATTAGATTCATTCACATTTTTAGCCTATAACGTTTTATTGGATAATGTAAATACATTTAAAAAAATGTATAATCATATTATAGTTAGATTAATTAATTACCTCCAATACAATGTCTAGGAGTTAACAACCATTTAAAATAATAATATTATATTATTAGTGTGCAACAAAAGATTCCTAAGAAAGCCGTTGTTGCGTATCTGGTACGCTATCGAACATAGCAACCCCTTTAAATTAAAATTAATTTTTAATTAATTTTTTTTAATAAATATGAAATATGTCTTATTCTTCATTTACAAGGGATATTACACCGATCATAGTTTACATTACATGCAATGCTAAGTTTAAATAAAACATGACATATTGATAAAATATTAATTTTATTTTTTTCACCTACATATTGTAATGGAATTTATTAATAAGATTGCATAAATTATTCAAATATGGTTTACATAGTTATATTAAATAAATTATTTGATGACCAATTAATTATAAATGAATACAAACCCCATTTGAAAATAAATTGAAATTTTTCTCTAAAGGACTATTTTTATGAGAATAAGTGTGTTTTATATCAATTAATTAAAAAATTACAATTTTTTTAATTTTTTTAATGCATTTTTTTATATTTTTTATTCATTTAAATGTTTTTCATTCATCCTATGTGTTATGTATACCATATATATGAAAAAAAATTAATTTTAATATTCAAAGTTTTATTTTTCTAAAAATATTTGTTTTCACCTTTATATGGATCACAAACCATAACACTACTTTTTAAAAAAATTGTAATTTATTATATAAAATAAAATTATTTTCTGAAATAAATATATAATGCTTTACATAGGGTTTTTTTTTAATTTTTCTAAAATATTTCTTTTCATGATGATTAGTGAAAAATATTGATTTCTAATTGAAAACAACATTTTCATTTAAATTATTTATATTAATAAATTAAAATTTATTTCATTTTATGGTTTTTTTAAATTTTAAAAATATTAATCCAATTTAGGTCATTTTAATTAACATCACATGAAATTTTGATATAAACCCTTTGTAATCTTTTGATCATTTTCTCTTTAACCCCAATTTCTCATCACATATATGGAATTAATTTTAAAATATATTTTTTTGTTCTATGAATGATATTTAGATAAATGGTTTCCATAGTTTAGAATGGAATATTTTTATTATCTAATATATACAACTGAATTTTTTACCAAAATGAATAATGATTTCACTAAAAATTAATTACCATGGTTACATTAAAAATGGTTTCACCAGGTTGTTAAATACAACAATAAGCGTAAAATTAAGATATAAAATTTATAAAAACTTTTATATTGAAATATTTTGACCATTAAACCTCTAATGATCTATAATATTCATTTATAGAACATTTTGACTAATGAAAGACTAGGGAGAAATAATTTATTTTCAAAAATACCAAGTGTGTCCTCTACCCTATATATAAAAGGACACACACTCTCCTCTTTTGTTCACACCATCAATCCATTTTTTAAAATATCCACCCTAAACACAAAAAAACTAACATCACCTAATCTAATAACCCTTATTTTGGTCAGAATTTCATTATATGAAAGATTTTAGTGAAAACCAAAGGTGGATACCCAAATTAGAGGTAACATTCATCAAATAATGTTTCTGTTTAATTTTGTTCTCCATCCCATCAAATATTACTACATTATTCATATATAATATCTTCAAAATATTCATGTACATATATTTTTAGGTTAATGTTGTAACATCCCAGACCCGAGTGCCATGCAACGGTTGTCCCGAGCCCGGTTTTCCACGTGACCTCAAGCGCATTTCCCCAAACGCCAGAGGCTTCCAACTAGCAGCGAGGGCCCATGTATGATAGTGGGGAAACTATGTCCTCATTTGTCAAAGTTTAGCACAGCGGAATACAAAAATTAACATACAACAACAGTGGAAGCAGTAAACGAGACAACTACTGAAATTAACAACTGCAATAGATATAATCAACAGTATATAAAAGATGACGCTACATGTTTCATGTTCTAAGAAAAAAGCCAGAACATGTTATACATCAATACAGTACATCAGAAAATAGATTACACCATAACAAAGCAAACAACTGGTAACAGCATCGCGAGCCTAGGCTAGGTCCCATGCCCTACTATTCCTCAGCAATAGTCAAGTACCTGTATAAGGTCTTTTTCCCCTATATAAACCTGAAAAAATTAAATCTTTTTGGGCCAAAAAGCGTGACCCAAACAGGGTGTGAGAAATATATCTCATTAGGAACCCACCAAAGGCCCGTTCCCAACTGTGTGTAAGCATGCAACGATAGTGTGCAGTATTAAAATGCAATAAAGTTAGAAATACTCAAAAGTAACTCATTACAAATTATATTTCCATTTTATTATCCAATTAATCCACTAAATATTAGAAATCATCACAGTGCATTTCTACGTAAACAGTCCAAGTCCTCAGACAAGCAAAACCTTACCCTTAGGTAAGCAGAACCCAACCCGCAGGTAATTTCCCTTAGGTGTAACAGAATTTTTCCCTTAGGAGTAGGTAGTGTCGCCCTCAGGCACAAATGTGAAGCCCTCAGGCATTAAAGGTTTCCATCATGAGAAATACTACAGCCCTCGGGCTAAATAGTGCAGTGCCCACAGGCTATTCACAACAATTCCCTTAGGCTATATAAGTAAGGGGGCCATGCCCAACACGTCAAAATGCAGTAAAAAAGAAATTCATCTCAAGGCTATTCTACAATTCCTACATTGAAGGCATACCCTCGGGTATCCTGGCCAAACGGCTAAACAGTGAAACACACCACCGGGGTGGTTTCAGATCCAAGCAACGATCCCAACCTGTATTTTATTATCAAAATTTAATCACCTATACAGTTCTAGGAATTAACTATAGAAACGGCCTCAGCCACACGACACCCCAACATGGGTTTGTGGTACAAAAACGCACAGAACACGCATGATAGTTGGAAAATAAACACAAAGTCACCTACCATATACGTCAACGAGTGTTATACCTGAACGCCGACTCCTAAAACTCCCAAGAATGGCGTAGATATAACAAAGAACAAAAACCAAACAATCGTAAGTAACATACATTAGGAGAAGAATTGGTAAGAACAGTACTAGGAGAGGAGATGGCTTACCCATCCGGTTCCAATGAGATCGTCCGAAGCCCAATCGGATTCCAAACGAACTCCCGGCGGATCTCCAAAGGTCTAGCCTCCATCTTGGGCTCCAATATGGCTCAAACCCCTCCTCTGCCAAATGAGGAGGCTACTGCCTGTTTTAAGCTGAAAAAACAAAGTACACAACTTGTACTTCTGAGTACACGGCGTGTACTTCTTTCATTTAACAGTTCATTTGGTGGCACCACCACATTGTTCATCCATCGACATGAGTACACGACATGTACTCCTATGTACACGACGTGTACTGTCACCCAGATGGTGGCGACTCCACCGCCTTACTATTCAAGCCTGTCGACTGACTACACAGCATGTAAGGTACCACTACACGGTGTGTAGTCCATTCCTACACCCCTCGTCGCCGACAAGGCTACACATCCCGTGTACTCATCCAAACATGGCCAAAAGTACACGACGTGTGGAAAAAGTACACAACGTGTAGTTTTGAAATTTAGCATTCTTTCCATTTTCTATATTTTCTCAAAAACACTTTAGGAAAAGAAAAAGAAGAAGCCCATACCTCAAAAATAAGAACCGGGTTCTTACCAACTTCCCACCTTATAGCAATTCGTCCCCAAATTTCCCTTCCAAGGGTGGCGAAGATAAAGCTCATAACAGATCTGGCCATTGGGCACGTACGTCAGCCTCCCACTCCTAGGTCTCATCCTGCACTCGGCCATGCTGCCATAGAACCCGGAGAAGAGGAACTAACCGGTCCCAGAGAACCTTCATGCTCCTGTCAACGATACGGATTGGATTCTCCTCAAAGGATGCATCATGCTGAAGCTCATCCTCCTCTGGATGAAAGGTGTGAGACGGGTCTGAATGGTAGCGATGCAACTGAGACATGTAGAAGATGTCGTTCATGGCTCGGTACCGTTGCTGTAACTGTAATCGATAGGCAACTAGCCCGACTCTCTCCAAAATCTCTAATGGCCCCACATAACACGGTGAAAGATTACCCTTTCTCCTGATCTTCTTATGTCCCAGCATCGGCGAAACACATAGAAAAATATGATCCCCGACCATGAACTCCAAAGGTCATCTGCGGCGATCAGCATAAGACTTCTTACGAGACTTCACGGTAGCCATCCACTTCCGAATCAATTGAACCTACTCAGATGTCTCCTGCACGAGCTATGGCCCCAGTAAAGCTGCCTCACATGCCTCTAACCAGCATAAAGGTGATCAGCGTGGCCTACCGTATAAATCCTCGTATGGTGCCATCTCAATAGTTTCCTGAAAACTATTGTTATATTCAAACTTGACTAAGGGTATATGCTTCTCCCATGATCCCTAAAAGTCTAGGATGCATGCGCGCAGCATGTCCTCTAGCACCTGTATCGTCCCCTCTGACTGGCCATCTGTCTGAGGGTGGTATGCTATGCTCAGAAGCACCTGTGTACACAGCACCCTCTGAAAACTCTTCTAGAAATGAGACATAATGTAGGCATCCCTATCTGAAATGATAGAACGAGGGACCCCATGATGACGTACAATCTCTCGGATATACAACCTTCCGAGCTCGGCCACAACGAAGGTCTCCTTGATCGACAAGAAGTGAGCTACCTTCGTGAGTCTGTCCACAACAACCCACACAACATCATTGCCTCAAGGTGACCTCTGAAATCCAGTCATGAAATCCATTGCTACATCATCCAATTTCCAGTATGGAATGGGCAACTACTGTAATAGCCCAACTGGTCTCTGGTGCTCTGCCTTCACCTACTGACAGGTGGAACACCTCGTAACAAAACTAACTATCTCGCACTTCATACCCGGCCACCAGTACTGACGTCTCAAGTCTCGGTACATCTTGGTAACACCGGGATGAACCGCCCAAGCTGAAGCATGAAACTCCCGCATCTGCTCCTCGCGTATATTCCATGGAACACATACTAGTCCATGGAAACGCAAAACCTCATCATCGCATATCGTCCAACCGGGAGGAGGGTCCTCACTTGCCACCGACTCCCGTAGAACTAGGCCTTCTGAATCAGATAACTGCCTCATCCTTACTCTATCCAAGAGAGTAGAAGTCATAGCTAAAGTGGAAAGATAAGTCTTCCCATGTCTGTCATGCACCTCCAGACACATCTCAGAAAACAAATCCATGACCTCCCACTCACCACTGGCCTCCTGCACTGCCTGTATATAAGACTTCCTATTCAATGCATCAGCTACTGCATTACCTTTACCAGCTGTATAGGCAATCTCGAAATCAAAGGACTGTAGGTACCCAACCCACCTTCTTTGCCTCAGATTCAGGTCATGCTGAGTAAATATATTCTTAAGGATTTTTTGGTTGGTGAAAACCAAAAAATTCTCTCCCAACAGATAGTGTCTCCACCAGCGCAACACATGAACAACTGCATCCAACTAGAGATCATGCGTCAGGTAATTTGTCTCATCTGGCCTCAACTGCTGAGACCTGTACACAACAACCAGGTTTCCCTGCATCAAAACGGATCCCGGCCCAATCCCAGATGCATCACAATAAACTATATAGTTGTTCCCCAGCATTGGGAGTATCAGGATCAGTGATGATGTCAACCTTCCCTTTAGGTCCTGAAAAGATGCCTCACATGCTTCTGACCAAATGAACATCACACCATTCTTATTCAGTCCTGTCAACGGTGCTGCTATGTGGGAGAAGTCCTTTATGAAGCGCCTGTAGTAACCATCCAACCCTAAGAAACTCTGTATCTCAAACATGTTCTTAGGATGCTCCCAGGAAACTACTGCTCTCACCTTATCTGGGTCTACAATAACTCCTGCCTCTGAGATAATGTGACCCATGAAGTGAATCTGGTCTATCCAAAAGTGGCACTTCAAGAGCTTAGCATATAGTCGATGCTCTCTCAGTGTACTCAATATGATCTCAAGATGGGTGGTATGGTCGTGTTGAGTGTGAGAGTACACCAAGATGTCATCCATGAATACCACCACAAAAGAATCAAGACACGGATGCAACACACTATTCATCAGAGCCATGAAAACCGCTGGCGCGTTCGTGAGTCTGAACGACATAACCAAGTACTCATATAGACCATATCTACTCCGAAAAGGTGTAAGAGGTATATCTAATGGTCTCACGCGCAGCTGATGATATTCGGATCTCAAGTCAATCTTCGAGAACAATCGTGCTCCACGAAGCTGTTCAAAAAGATCATCAATCCTCGGAAAGGGATATCAGTTATTAATCTTCAACTGGTTTAGCTTCCGATAATCCACACAATGTCTGAGGGTACCATCCTCCTTTTCACAAACAGGACCGGAGAACCCCAAAGAGAAGTACTGGGTCTGATAATGCCATTTTCTTCTAACTCATATAACTGCCTATTGAGCTCCTGCAACTCAGGCATGGCCATCCTATAAGGAGGAATGGACACCGGTGCTACTCCTGGTAGAATCTCAATAGAGAAATCCACCTCACGCACCGTAGGTAGACCCGAAAAGTCATCCTGGAAGAAATCCCTGAAACGATCAACAACTGGAGGGAAATACATCTGACATGTCCCATGGTCATCCAGATATATGCTCTCTATTTGGGTTGTGACTCCACCTCGCCCATGATGCTCTAGTCCAGCTCAACTCGCCTGAACATCCCACTCGCCCTTGTATAGAAACTCTCCTCCCTCTAGTGATGTGAAACTCACCCTGTGACGATAGCTGTCTACAAAGGCTCGAAAGGGAGCCAACTAGTCCATCACGATAATTACATCATAGCTCTGCATCTCCAAGACATAGTGGTCCCAAAGGAAGTGACACCCTCCAACCTCAAGGGGGCACTTCTTGCACTAATGCACACCTGCTGTCCTAGTCCCCAACGGAGTGTCTAATTTCATGATATCCAAAAAAGAAGAAACACCGAGCCCAAGGCACTCCAAAACGGGTACAGATATAAAAATATGCATAGAAATCATATCAAAAAGTAATGAAGACAACACAGAAGATACTAGAATAGAACCTCTGACTGTAGAAGGTCTGATATCCTTCTCCTGCTTGGTCTGTTGCACTGTATATTCCTGCCCAGAGCCGCAGCCCTACGACACAACCTGGCTACCCTGAGCTGTCCCGTCCTGCTACCTCTACGATCCTGGTGTCTGGCTACCACGACCACGACCACCATCTCTGCCTACATGCCCTGACGTATTCTAGTTCCCAGACTGGTAAAAATCCACTGGTCCTGCTCCCGCACATGGAGTCTTCACAGAACCCCTCTCACTAGCAGGTGGAAACGCCCTGAAAAAGTGTTGCAGATGACCCATCTTGCCGCAAGCTCGGCAATCCACTGTGTCTCGTGGACACTGCGGCCTCTTGTGCCCCTCTCTTCCACACTAATATCACATGAACGGACCACCTGAAGAAGTTGTCTGGCTGGTACTTCCACCCTGAGAGAAGTCCATTTGTCTCTTCCTCTTGCCATCAGAAATAACACCAATAACTGGTGCTGAACTGCCCTGACCCACACCACTTGATTCCCGCAGGTTCCTCTATGTAATCAGTGCCTGGTTTACAATCACGTGTACATTAGGAAACCTGAAAACATTCACCAATGCTCAGATGTCATACCGAAGACCATCCTCAAAACGTATGGCTCTCAACGTCTCATCACCCACCAGCACGGGTGCAAAACGCTGAAGCTCCGTAAAACAAGCAGAGTAGTCCATCACCGACAAGGCGCCGTACTACAGATTTATGAACTCTCATGCTCTATATTCCCTTAGCGTCTCAGGAAAATAGAAGTCATAAAAGACAGCCTAAAAATATTCTCACGCCATGTACCTGTGATGCTCTGTCTGGGTGGTAACGTCCCACCACCTCTTGGTGAAATCGCCCAACATAAAAGATATGCTTCAGCTCGGCCATAGATGTTTTCAGGTTTCCTACTGTACACGTAGGCGGATGCTGCTGCTGAAAGATACGCTTTAGCTTGACCATAGATGTGGCAGCCTTCGGTGCTCCTTGAATGGTCTACATGAACTGAAATAATCGTTCACGGAACTGCGCATCCGCGCCTGTATCTGGTATAACAGCTGGCGCAACATCTTGCCCTACTGGAGGATCAACTGGAATCCCATGGCCCACCATCTCTGAAGTAAAATTTTCGCCGCTCTCCTGGAGAATAACTCGCGGTTGTCTAGGCGGCATGACACTACAAGGTCAAAATCATGCCTAAAATTCAAAATTATTAAGACTGAAAGCGAAGGACCAACAAAGTAATAAGTGGAAGAAATCATGTCAAAATTGGAAAAACAAGACTACACGGTGTGTACAATGACTACACGACGTGTACTTGACTTTCCTTCCCCTTCCCGGGTCCTTCTACACGGCTAAGCCGCACGACTTCCGTCGAACAAAACTACACGGCGTGTATAATATTTACACGGTGTGTACGGTGTTATTTTCTAACTTCCCGTGTCGCCTGTGACACGGACTACTACTCAGCTTGACACTAAACGGCGTGTTACACCCACACACGGTGTGTACAACACCTCGTTTCCCAGCCACACGACTAACTCCACATGGTATGTCCTCGGACCAGACTACACGACGTGTCCAATAGGTACACGGCGTGTTCAGGGAGAGGTGACATCGACCCATGTTGTTAGTTACATGGTTGGGTCCCCAGGTCACACTACACGGGGTGTCTATAATTGACACGGTGTGTTCGGTCAAGGAGTTCACCGACTCGTGTTGTTAGTTACACGGCTGGACTCCGGGTCACACTACACTGCGTGCAGAAAAACTACATGGTTTGTTTTACCCAAGGCCTTCCCCACCCCGTGTCGCCACCCACACGGTTTGTGACATGGGAAGAGGCTACACAGTGTTAACTCAGGGTACACGGCGTGTACTCAAAATGTTTATTTTTCTTCCCGAACAGAAGAGCACACACGGCGTGTTTAAAAATACTACAATGCATGTATACTGGGTTTTCAGACAGTATGCCTCAGAAACTTCTTCGAAACCCAGAAAATACCGTAAAACAACACCTAAGTGTCAAATTCTGACCCTGGGGGCACATAATCTCATACGAATCAATGTTAGACATATTATATGTGTTATAACCAATAAAAATAAATGATCCACCAAATTCCGGTCAATGGGTGCCCATACTCCCAAAAAACAAAGTTCGGCGTCCATTCTATAAATAGGCTCAAACAAAAACACCATATCACAAGGCAGGTATTTATCAAGCAGCTATCACAACATCATGCTTTTCTAGCATAACAACTATCACAACAACATGAAAATTATAATGCACCTACATGGCATGGAAGCTATGCATGACATGTGATATCTAGAATGTGCCTATATGTTTCATGAGACGGCATACCGTCATCTCATCGGTTTGCAACTAAATAAAACCCAAAGATAAAATATAAACAACACAATCCAAGTGCATCACCTAATGGTGAAAACATATCAATTGTAAAATTGAAAAATCAAAAGAATGCAAAATACGAGGTAAACCGGCTTTCACCAGTACATAGGTTAGCTACGCCTGGGCACATTTTATTACCATCTACCGTTTCGACCTATACCTGACTACATCTCCAAATAGTAAGTCAACGAAAAGAATCCCCTCTGATACCACTATGTAACATCTTGGTCCTGGGTGCCATGCAACGGGTGCCCCGAGCTTGGTTCGCCACGTGACCTCAAGCGCATTTCCCCAAATGCCAGAGGCTTCCGACTAGTAGTGAGGGCCCAGGTCTGATAGTGGGGAATCTATGAACTTATTTGTCAAATTGTAGTGCATCTGAATACCAAAATAAACATACAACGACAGCGGAAGCAATAAACCATACAACTACTGAAATTAACAACTGCAATGGATATAACCAACAATATATAAAAGATGATGCTACATGTTTCAAGTTCTAATAAAATATCCAGAAAATGTTATACATCAATACAGTACATCAGAAAATAGAGTACAACAAAACAAAGCAAACACCTGGCAGCAGCATCGTGAGCCTAGGCTCAGTCCCATGCCCTCCTATTCCTCAGTTACAGTCATGTACCTGTATAGGGACTCTTGCCCCTATCTACACCTGCAAAAACGTAATCTGTTTGGGTCGAAACACGTGACCCAAACAGTGTGTGAGAAATATATCTCAGTAGGCACCCACAAAAAGCTCGTTCCCAATTGCGTGTAAGCATGCAACAATAGTGTACAGTAGTAAAATGCAATAAAGTAAGCAATACTCAAAAGAAACTCATTACCAGTAATATTGTCGTTTTATTATCCATTTAATCAATTAAATATTATAAATCACCACAATGCATTTCTACGTAAACAGTCCAAGTCCTCAGACAAGAAAATCCATATCCTCAGGTAAGTAGAACCCAATCCACAGGTAATTTCCATCAGCCGTAATAGAATTTTGCCCTCAGGCGTACGTAGTGTCGCCCTAAGGCACAGTAGTCAAGCCATCAGGCATGATTGTTTTCCCTCAGGTGAAATACTACAGCCCTCGGGCTAAATTGTGCAGTTCCCATAGGTTATTCACAATAATTCCCTCAGGATAAATAGGTTAGAAGGCCATGAAAAACATGTCAAAATTCAGTAAACAAGCAAATCCTCTAAAGGAAATTCTACAATTACTATATTTAAGGCATACCCTCGGGTATCCTGGCCAAATGGCTAAATAGTGAAACACACCCCCGGGGTGGTTTCAAATCCAAGCAACGATCCCAACCAGCATTAATTTCCACAATTTAATCACCTATGCAATTATAGGCATTAACAATAGCAACGGCCTCAGCCACATGACACCCCAACATGGGTTCTTGGTACAAAAACACACAAAACACGCACGACAGTTGGAAAATAAACACGAAGCCACCAACCTTATACGTCAACAAGTGTTATACCCGAACACCGGATCCTGAAACACCCAATAACGATGTAGATCTCATGAAGAACAAAAACCAAAAAATGTAAATAACATAAATTAGGAGAAGAATTGGTAAGCACGGTACCAGGAGAGGAGTGGGCTTACCCGTACGGTTCCAATTAGATCATCCGAAGTCGAATCAGATTCCAGAAGAACTCCCGGAGGATCTCCAAATGTCTGACTTCCTCCTTTGGCTCCAAAATGACTCAAACGCCTCCTTTTCCAAATGAGGAGGCTACTACCTGTTTTAAGATGAAAAAACAAAGTACACGGTGTGTACTTCTGAGTACACAACATGTACTTCTTTCATTTAACTGTTCATTTGGTAGCTCTGCCACACTGTTCATCCGTCGACATGAGTACACGGCATGTACTCCCTAGTACACGGCGTCTACTATCGCCCAGCTGGTAGTGACTCCACCGCCTTACTATTCAATCCTGCCAACTGACTACACGGCGTGTAAGGTACCACCACACGGCGTGTAGTCGGTTCCTACACCCCTCATCGCCGACAAGGCTACAGGCCCCGTGTACTCATCCCAACACGGCCAAAAGTACACGACGTTTGGACAAAGTACACAACTTGTAGTTTCGAAATTTAGCATTTTTTTTCCATTTTCCATATTTTCTCAAAAACAATTAAGGAAAAAGAAAAGAAGAATCCCGTACCTCATAAATAAGAACTGGTTTCTTACATATGTAATGACCAGAAAACATTTCCCCATCAATCAAATGTGTTACGAAATCATCATTAATATCTATAGCGGACTACTACCTTATGAATTGATGTCGTTAATTTTTCCATCACTACCTATCATGTTTGGAATTAATAATGTACTTATGGTTTATATATAATTTTAAGGATATATAATATTTTATTATGGTGATGTAAGTATTTTATCACACACACCCTCATGCTTTTTAATATGTGGGAATATGATAACATCTATCGTGTGAACTTCGGTCTACCTCTATGTGAAGCGATTAGTTTCGTTCATGCTTTACATGGAATTTATTAATTAAGAATATAATAAAAATATTTTATATATATGACATAAAGTTTTTTATCAAATGATAATATTCACCATTTACTTTTTTTTCTTTCGACATGATAATAAAATACAATAAACAATGTTCATGGGTAAGTATAGCCTACCATCTCTAAGAACGATGTATTTCATTCCCTATCACTAAATATAATAGATTATTATAAATATATATCTTATTAATATTTATGATATTTATTTCATGGTTATAATTTTATCTTTTATGGAACCATTATCTCTATAACATGACAACCAAATACAAAAAAAAGATAAAAAAGAGGTTATTACCCAAAAACATAACATCAACATTGAACTATTATTAAAAAAGTAATAAAGGAGAATTAGAAAATCATATATGTTATTTAATATATGATTATAGTTTTTTAATATATTTATGATAAAATTATATTTTTTATATTGGATGTTTGAACTAGTATAAAGGAATTCAATACATAAGTTTATATATTTATATCGCACTTTTACATTAAACGGGAAAAATTACAATTCACCACATGTATATTTTATGTAATGTATATAATTATAATTATTTACTTTTATTATTATTATATATAATATTTTTTTACATATCCATTTGAGTATGTCTCTTTCATGGGGTTTATGGTTCAAATGTTAACAAATATGTAAGGGATTGTTGTCTTAATTTTCCTTCTTTGAGAAGTATGTTATGTTATGCACCTATATTATTAAAAATGGATTATGTACATCCCATTTGAAATTCAATATCATGAATTTTTTAATCCTTATGATATTTTAAGTTTCATTTTTTTCCTACTTCATGGGGCATATGATACAGTGTTTCCAATGTGGTCAGGATCTAATGTTACAATTTCATCATATATTAGGATTGTTTATAATGAAGTCTCTATGTTTGAAATCCCATAATCTACCTCTAAATAAATATATTTAATTTTCAAATCCTATTTTAATTCTAGATATATTCAAGTAATGGTCACATTTTTTCACTATTTTTTACATAAAATTATTATTAAATTGTTCTAAAAAATTCAAAATTCATAATATAATTGGTAGGAAATAAGATTTCTTATGAAACCATTTTTTAAAATAGTTTCTTAAGAAACCATGAGTCATAAAAATGTTTTAAAAAATTATTAGTTAGTATCTTATTATTTTTAAAATAAATTTTTACCCAAGTCTTAATTTTTATAAAAAATTTTGAGAGGAATCTTCATGTCATTTTTCAATTAATGAATGTTTTTTATTACTAAAAATATTAAAGGAATAATTGTTTTAACATGTACAACATTAAGGTTTTTTGACAAAATTCTGAACAATCCATGATTTGAAGCATCATTATAAATATCTATATTTATTTTCAGTATATTTTTCAAATGATTTTATGTTATAAATTGTTTTTTAATTGGAATGAATATTTTCAAAAAAAAATACAAATAATCATTTCAAAAGTATTTTCCATTTAAGTTGAAATTCATTAGTTTTATAGATTATTTAATGGGGATATGATCCATGATTACCATTTTTATTATTTCTCAGTGTTGTTCATGATTTTTACGAATTTTATTAATGAAACTCGTTTCACATTAATGGGTTATACAATAATAAAAACTATATGAAACCCATTTATTTTATCATAGATTATGCTATGATATATTGATTATGATTCCCATAAATTTTTCAGTGTTTATAATTTGATGAAGTGTCTTTGAAACCCATTTCATTTCATAATTTATGGTATGATTAATTTTTATGACCATATTGAAAATATATGAATGATTTTCATTATGATATGTGAGGGACCAATATCTCCCTCCAATGCTTGGGAAAAAGATATATATTTAATGAGATATAACTGGCTAGAATTATGAGTAAACCTATTTTAGTAAGATGGTGGTTAAACATGTAGTAATATTGGTTCAGTAAGACAATTTCAGAATTGATAGTGAACCCAGTTTATCAAGAGATGGTTAGAATGGGTAGTTAACCTGGTTTAGTAAAGGACCTTGTACGTTTTTATTTCCTTGGAAGTGATCCACAAATAATATTGAAATTATTTTCTATTTTTATGTGAAGTTCACAAATCCACGTCTTATAAAAATGATATACTTTCATGGATCATGTTCTGTGATTATCTAATTACTTTTTTTGTGAACTATCAATCATTATTCCATGATTCAAGATTATGAAGTTCAATATACATGGTGTGATTATCAATTGAAATATAATGTCCTCATACACATATTTTCATGTTATGATTATGTATATACCTTTTTTAACCTTAATAATAATATTATCTCACAATTTATTTAGATTCATTTCCCTATCTTATGATGAAATTTATTATATATGATATGTATAGTGACCTGTCTATTATTACATGACTATTACAACATTTTAATGATAAAAAACATAATAGTGCTACAAATAATGTATCCAATGGGTTAGTGCCATGGGAAAATTAGAAACATAAATAAAAATTACATAATAGATCATAATAATTTATTTAATTCCTTTCCTAGATTCTTATTGACCCTCGTGTTCTCCCTAGTAAAAGTGTTTATCAAAAGATATACATAAAAATAATGGGTGATATAAAATCCCGATAAGAGGATGAATAGGATAAATTTATCATCGGTGAGAATATTACTCATAATCATAATATAATCAAAGGATTATAATAATAATCAAGGTATAAAACATTAACTAAAGGTATTGAATGTGGAAATGCAGAATAATGAAACATCGAGTCTTAATGATTAAATACTACACATAGTTATGAAAAAATATTGCATAATCCTCAATAATATTTTACATTATCTCATGAGATAAATCACATTACCCAATAAATTTTTGAACTATATAATATTTGGAACATCCATCATATCAAAACATTTACATGTGAAAGATAATTTTTGGTGCACCGTCCCATCTTTACATTTACATTATCATGCTGGTGACATAAAACACATATAAATCATGGACATAAAATAACAGATTTATTAGAATGTATTTAATTTAATAATTATTAAATTAATGAATTAACATTGTGGTTCCCTAATTAATGATGTATTTTCATACATGTTATATGAAACATCAAGCTTTAGTGGAGAAGAATCAATCCCATGATAAATAAAAGATTTATTTTTGGAAAGAAGCGTTCATCTAGAAAAATCATTGCATTTTTTATTTAAATAGATTAAAAACATGTATATTCCAAAAAATAATAGAAATGGAAAGACAAATTATGTTTCATGAAAATTAAAATAATATTTATACAGAAAATGTAGTGAAATAGGGAAAACCAAAAAGAAGAGAGTTGGGTTCAAGAATCCCCTTACCTTATATCTGAATGAATTCATCACTTCATCTTCTATGATATTAAAATTAAATCCACTTGAAACTATTTATAAACTTTTATTTATTCATTTTATTTATGATATTTTTATTAAGTTCATTTATGGGGTTTCCGATGAGTTATAGAGTTCAATTTCATCATTTAGGATTATACATTTTCATGGTTTTCAAGATTGGTTCACTGGTATATGAGTATAAAAGATCATGTAAAATGGGAATTATTCACTAGAATTGAAATTATATGTTATTAACGAACATAAAAAATTGTATTTTGTATTATATGTAATTTTTTAATATTTTATTATGATGAATCATTTTATATATATCCAATGAAAATGATTTAATTTATTTGGCCCATTTTACGACTATTATGAGCTTCTATCATTTTATTAAAAATCATGACTATATATTGGTTCCAGAACATTACTATATTTAATAATATGTATAATAAAATATTATTTAACCACAATTATAGAGCTATAACAAGACATGAGTTTAGTAGTAAAAAATGAAAAGACATCCACTACGATGATTGTAAATCGTCACACCATCGATGATATCATCATTTAAAAAAAGAAAAGGGAAGAGATTATAAGATTAATTGTTCAATTAACATACTAAAATTTCATTATATAAAATAAAATTTAGTTATTATTCCTCTTTTATATGTGGATGTGAGTATAGTATAAGAAAATAAATGAAATTGAGAAGAAATTAAAAGGAAAACAAAGAGGGGTTTACCTCTTGAATTTTACCTCCTTGATAACCTCCATAGGGACATGGTGTTTTTTCTTTTGATGTGACCAAGAGATCCTAAAAATGGGGGTGGGGATTTGTAATAGTATTGTATAGAACATATATAGGGTGAACGTTTTGTAATTTTTGAGGAGAATAGGTGGTGAGGTTGGTATTTGGAGGGGAGGGGAGGGATGTTATCTCATTATTTTATTTGTTAGTTTATTATTTTGAATTAAGGGTATGAATCATTTTAATTCAAATGATGATATATTGTTAAATGTGGTGTATTTTTCTAGATTATTGATCTTACATCTTATTTTTATAAAAAAGTATAAAAAATTCATGTATTTTGGATTAACTGTAAATTATCATATTTTACTATTCACCAAAAAATTCAATCATTTTAGAAAAAAATTATAAATTAACCCTAATTTTTTTTAATTTTTAGAATTTAAAAAATGAACTAAATTTATTGAGTATAATTTTTTAATCTGATAAATTTAATTATTAATTAATATCATCATTTATAAGGTAAATACAAATTTTAAAATTAAATTGATTTTTTAACAGTTTGAAAAATAAAGAAATGTCACATAAAATTATCATATAATAATAAGATAGCAAAATTTTAATTAATGAATATATTTTATTAGAATAAATCTTTTCTTAAATAATAATATTAAATATAAAATTGTAATTTAATAATTTTTACTTACAAAAATACCAACACTTAATTATTTTTTAAAATATTTATTTAATTTTATTATGATATAATTTTACCATATTATCTCTTATCAGATTAATAAATTTAATCCATAATTTCATATACGGGGTCACTATTCTATTGGGCAATTTACTATTCCAAATAGCCACATTACTATTCTTTATTTCATGTTACTATTCAATCTGGATAGGTTCCATAATTTATAGAAACACCTCTTATTTTATTCATTAATAATTTAAACATATTGTATTCTATTATATATGTAGTTTTATGTGATTTATAATATATTACATAATTATAATAAGGTAATTTCCATTTATAAAATTTTGTGTCCTTAACTTCTTCCCCTTATGAAATTTCACCCTCCAATTTTTTACATACTATGATAAGAAAAAATTGGGGGTACTTCTCCTTCATATGATCTTCTAGATCCCTGGTTGCCTCTTCATATTTATGGTTCCACAATATAACTTTTTCCAAGTGTGTATTCTTGTTGCATAGAACATTTTCTCTATAGTCCAAAATCTTCATTAGCTTCTCCTCATAAGAGATATCATTTTCTTATTGTACAACCTATCGATTCAGTACATGTGAAGGATCCAGTATGTACGTCCTCAAGAGGGATACATGGAATACATCATATACTTTATATATGGTTGGTGGAAGTGTAAGTCTATAGGCCACAACCTCAACATGATCAAGAATATTTAAGGGGTCGACATACCTGAGTCTCATTATTAAATTCTTCCCCAATCTCATTATCCACATCCATACAGATGAATACCATGTCCCCAACCATCAAATCTAGGTCCCATAAAAATTTGTTTTCATATCTCTTTCAACAACATCGGGCTTTGTTGATGGGATAATGAATGGTTTTCAACATTTCAAAAATTTCAACATCAATTTCAGGGTATATTAACTTATGTCACCATCTTCATCCCAACATATTGGAGTTCAACATATTTTCCCATAAAGGGCATAATATGGATCCATTTCAATTCTTGAGTTGAAATAATTGTGGTAAGAGAACTCCGCAAGAGTATTTCATTCCCAAACTCTATTGATGTCTATAGAATATTCCCTAAAAATTTCTTCCAGTGTATCAATATTTAATTTATATTGGCTTTCTATTTTAGGATTATAAGTCGTATTGAAGTTTATCTCAGTGTGTAGATCATTTTGGATACTTTTCCATAAATTAAAAGGGTATCACAGATCTCGATCGGATACAGTCGACAGTGGTACCCCATGCAACCTTACCACTTCTCTGATGTATATCCATATAATTTATGATAGTTTGAAGACATATAGAGTCCCAATAAAGTGTGTTTTCACTATAAGAAAATCCAAAAGAACCATATTACATTGTTTACTTTGGATTTCTTTGGATGTCTATTGAAAAATTAAATTGTGATTTTTCCCATTTCCATGTCATTATGGGTAATGGTTGCATCAATACCATAGAATTTTTTCTTTAACCCCTCACTCACTGAAAAAGATGACACTTTTATATATAGTCTTCAATATCCTCCTTCATATTTTCCCACTGATAGTTCTCTCGGAGATCTAAATACATCTATGTTCTCCCTTTTTTATAGATAAGGTTGAGCTATGTGTGTCATTAATAATCTCGTTCCTTATATTTGGATCAGACAGTACACATCATCAGAACCCACGTCTTACAACAACATATTTTTAAATTTTAAACTGTAAGAATTTTCCATTTATCAAAGCATACACCATATTCTGAATTTCAACATCATTTCATTGAGCATCCATTATTTTCTCCATGATGTATGGTTAAGAAATCATTTGATAAAGGATTGATGATGCTAATTCCTTGATGACTCCCATGTCCTAATTTTTCAAATCTAAGAAGATTTAATGAATCTAAATCATCATCATTAATAATGTTATAGGATATTTTATACATAGAGAATCCTCCCCTTTATTATCTTTTCTATGACAATACTGCATTGAGAAGTAATAATCCTTGATGAGATCTAACCGTCTTCCATGGAGAATATTATGCTCCTTCTGTGTGAATATATATTTTAGTCTCTTATTATCAATATATAATTCACACTACTCACCATAGATATAATTCTACTATAGTATAAATGTAATGATCATAGATGCCAACTCTAGATCATGGGCATTACAGTTTTGATCTTGAATTTTTAACTTCCAGGAGGCATATGCTATAATTTTATCATTTTTCATCTATAAAAGGTGTAATGCATTATATATGTATTCTTGGTCCACTCTTAGATTTCCATTTTCTTGGAAGGGTCCAAAAATATTAATTTATTGGTGATAACATACCCCAAGAATGATACATCCCCCATCTATAAATCACATTTACTATACTTTTCCAAAACATTCCCCTTTTGCAGTGACTTTAACAAAATACTAAAATGAGCCCCATTCTCCTCCCGCCACTTGGATTATATAAGAATATAATTGATAAATATTACCAAAAATTTGGTGAGGTAATATCTAAATATAATATTCAGTAATTCCATGGATACTGCTAGATTATTAGTGAGTTTGAAACGCATCACTAGGAACTCATAGTCTTCATACCTAATTTCAATGGAAGTCTTAGTAATATCTTCCTTCATCACCTATAATTGGTGATATCCCAACCGAAGGCTCACCTTGGAGAAATACATGGCCCCAAACATTTATCAAAAAAATTCATCTATCCTTGGAATGGGATACTTGTTATTTATCATGATTTATTTTATCTCATGATAAAAAATTCAAAGGTGAATTGATCCATCCTACTACTTGGTAAAGAGGACTGGTACACCCCATGATTAGGAACTCGGGTATACAAAACCCTTTCCCAAATTATTGTATAACTACTTCTTCAATACCACCAACATAGTGGTGGCCATTATATAAGGATTCATTTATATATTAAGATATCTATGAATATGTTCAATTGGGAACTCAAACTATCGATCAGAAGGAAGTCCATAGATTTATTTGAGGAACACATCAGTGTAGTCACTTATAATGGGAATGTCTTCGATCATGATTCTATTCTTCATCTCTATCATTTGATCCAAATATTCATTCTCAAATAACAATAATATCCACACTAGATATAATGGATCTGAAGAACATTCATCCTCCTCTATAAAGTTGTATAGAATTAGAGGATTCTTCAGGGTAAAAAGGAAGATCTCCCTTTCCCAATAGTTGATGAAGGCATTGAATAATGATAGCCAATCTATGACCAAAATATCATAAAACTACACTAAATAAAGTAAAAATTGATTTTCAAGGAGGGTTAGTCCAAAAACATTAACTGAGGAATAGTTATATGATTTTGATGTAATATTTTACCCATTATTTATTCCCATAGATAAATTAGCCTTTAAATTTTGAGATTTTTTTTAATTATTCTACTAAACATTAAAGATATCACTGAATGCATAAAGGTAGAATCAAATAGTATGTTTCTTATTCATGAATTAATAACTAGTGCACCTATCACTATATAATTGTTGGGCTCCACTATAGCATTAGTTATGGAATAATACATCCCTTTATCATTTGGATTTGTTCATTGATGACACTGATTACCCTCTTGGACTTGGGGTTTCATGAACTTTCATGCATAGTTCCCATGCTCTCTACTATTGAAGCATTGAACCATGGGTGGATCCCTCCATTATTCCCCCAAAACTTATAACTTCCTCATGTATTTTCAAAAATAATGGTCTTGGTGGCATTATCTCCCACAATTGTATAATTTCATCATCCATTTGAGATAGTTCCCATGACCCTTCTTACCACATTTTTGACACGTTGTTGGTTGCATTTTTTAAAACCTTTTCATTAGATCCTCTATATTGAAACTCCATCAATCATTTCCTATCACCATGCACTGAGACTATTCTACACACTCTTTGACCATGTTGACAGCACATCAAACAACATCATTATAATTCAAAATGACTCAAACTTCTAGATCCCTTTGAAGCTATGGTTTTAAATCAATAACGAAACTATCAATTTTTCTACAATTATTGATAAAAAACTAGATTTATTCCTCGATAGACTTGTGAAAAAAATCATCATATTCCATAATAGAATCAACTTCATTTTGTTCCAGCTTTATGAATTATCACTCTATGTTTGTATGTAGTTTTGAGGAAAATATTTTTTAATAAATACTATCTTAAAATATTCCCACTCTATCTCTTCAATTTCATCCTTCAATTTTGTGTTCTTAATAAATTCCCACCATTGGTTGGACTACCTATATAAATGATAAATGTCCAGAGTCACCTTCTCTATCATAGAATAGTGGAGCACATAAAAGAACTTTTCCATTGAGCTGACCAGCTGTCCTGTGATGAGTGGATCATAATATCAACTAAATGTCGATGGTGGTTTCCACATAAAAAACCTGATTTCATATTTCTCCATCTTAGTTGAAGGATTATGTTCCACATTATTCAGGTTATTGTTCATAGCCTAAGAATGATGGTATGGTATGAATCACTATGAAATTTAAAACTCCTCCTCCATAAAAATTGGGGATGCCTTTTAGGAAATCATTATAGATTTCCTCACATGGGTTGTGGACCTGGATTCTCCTAGTTCCCACCATATTTAATAATAGAATCATTTTGAACAAAACACTAGTCAAAAAGTCATGAATAAATAATTTATTCTTTTCTGAAATTAACTCTATAGGAATAATATGTGGGAATTCCATGATTAGAATTTTTTTGGGCAATTACGTATATTTAGTATAATGCTAAGGGTTTTCACTAAGGATATCTTATCATAATTCCCAAATTAACTAGTCAATTCTATGATACCAACTATAGTGACCCTTATTTTTCTTATATGACTATTACATCATTTTAAAGATAAACAACAAAACAATGATATAAATAGAGGATTAAATGAAATAGTATCTTGGTAAAATTAGGACCATACATAACATTTACATAATAAAATGTAAAATTTTATTAAATTTCTTATTGTAAAGCTTTATATTGGCCCACATATTCTATTCAGTATAAGTATTCACCTGAGGATATACATCCATATAATGGGTAAAATAAAATCCCTATAAGATGATGAATAAGAGTCCTAGAAAATGGTTGAGAATAAGAATATTAATCATAATATAAGAAAAGGAAAATAATAATATTAGGAAAATAAACCATTAAATAAAGGCATGGAATGTGGAAATGTATAAAAATAAAACATTATAACTTAGTGGTCAAATAGCAGACATAGTTTTAAATAATGATAGCTTCATGTTTATGGATTATTCACATTATATGATGAGATACATCACATTACCCAATACATTTGAGTGATATATAATTATAGGACCACACATCACATTATAAATTTTACATTCACTATATAATTCCGAGCTCACCAATCATATCCTAACATCGACTTTGTCACCCATCCTACATATAACATATATCAATCCTGAACTTAAATTAACCCATAGATATGAATAGTTTTAATTTAATAAATGATATATTCATCAATAATAATTGGGGTTAAGAAGTGAAATATGGAATATCATACTTGGTATAAGAATCATCAATCATTATTGGAGAAGAAACAATCATGCTAGAAGTAAGTGATATATTTTTGGAAAGAATAGTTCTTTTGGAAAAATATTTTCATTTGTCATAAAACCATATTTTAAATATTTATATCCATGAAATTAAAAGTTAATATAAAATAAATGATTTTTATGGAATATTAATGAAACATTTATACTGAAAATGGAGTAAAAGATGAAGCTCAAAAAGAATAGAGTTGAGTTTGAGAATCCACATACCTTTTGTATGAATGATTTATTCACATTAATTTTTTTGGATAATAAAATTAATTTTTTTAATTATCAAATTTTGAAAGTATTATATCTGAATTTATTCATTATAACATTTTTTTCCATTAATGGGGTATTTTAAGAGTTATGTAGTATAATTGTATCATTTGAGAGTGTTCATTTTATTGATTTTAATAATCAGTTCACTTTTATATGGGTATGGAAGTTCATATAAAATTGGAGTGATTATCCATAATTGAAATTATATGTTACTAATGAACAGAAATATGTGTATTTTATATTATATTTCATATGGTTATATGGTATTTGGATGAATCATTAGATAAATATTTCATGAAAATAAATTTTGTTTGGAGGATTTTTGCGACCATTATGAGCCTCTCTCATTTTAGTTTATATAATGATTATATATTTCTTCAAGAAAAGTATATAAAATATAATATGTATGTTAAAATCATATTTAAACATAATTATGGTTTTATAACCCACATTTAAGTTAGTACTGAAAATTGAAAATACATCCTCCACGGTGGCGGTAAATCAACACACCATGGATGATATATTAATTTTTAGAAAAAAATCAAAGAGATTAGAAGAGTAATTAATCAATTAAAGTAATATAATTATAGTATATAAATGATACTATACTTATAATTTCTTTTTCATAGGTGGAGGTAAGGAGAGGATAAGAATGTAAATTAAATTAAAAATAAATTAAAATGAAAAGAAAGAGGGTTTTACATATTGAATTTCTCTTCCCTGAGAACCACCATTGGGAAAAAGGTATGGTATTTTAATGAGACCATGAGAACCATGAAATGGAAGATTGGATTGTGACGAGTATTGTACCAAACATGTATAAGTCTTAATGATCAAAAGGTGTGAGGGGAATAGGAGGTTAGGGTTGGTATTTATAGTGGGAGAGAGGTGTTTCTCATTATTTTATTCATTAGTTTATTATTTCGGCTCAAGTTTATTAATAGTTTTGATTCCCATTACTAAATATTTGAAAATGAGAACTATTGTTCAATAATATGGTTCTTACATCAGCCTTACATAAAAATGACTCAAAAATTCATGTATTCGGAATTTATCGTAAATTATCATTTTTTACTATTTACAAAAAAATCAGGTTTTTTAAATGATTCCAAAAAATTGTCCCCTAACATTTTTCAACATGTAGAATTAAAAAATGAACTCAATGTTATGAAAATAATTTTCATATTATTATAAATTTAATATTTAATTATAATCAAAATTTATATGGAAAATATAGATTTTAAAATTATAACTGATTTTATTTGAAATTTTAAAATTAAGATAGGTATCGTAAAATTATATTAAAATCATACAAAAAAAATATTACATTATAAATATTTTTTTTTGAAAATAAATATTATTTTAAATCATTATACTAATTATAACACTATAATTAAATATTTATGACATTCAAAAATACCAACATTTAATTAATAATTTATTAAAATATTTATTTAATTATATTATGATATAATTATACCATATTATCACTTATAATATGCATAAATTTTATCCATACTTTCATTGGTGTGGTTATACTTCTTTTTAAAAATTAGTATTCTAAATGGACGCAATACTATTCTAAATGTCATGTTACTAATTCATCAGGATAGATTCATTAATTTATTGAAATACAACTTATTTTATTAATTATTCATTTATAATGATTTCCTTGTGTTCCCTAAGTGATTTTATGTGATTTAAGTTATATAATATAATTATAAGAAGGGAATTTCCATTGATAATATTTTGAGTCTTTATATTATGTCTATAAAGGGTTCTAGTTTGAAATAACACACTACAAGATTAAATATCTCACACAAGGACCCGTATTTTTGTTTCCATGTGTCTAAAGTCACTAAATTATTAAGGTTCTCAATAGTGTTTTTTTGTAATGTAATGGATATTCACAAAAAAATGATATAATATCTATGTATGATTGGCCTGGTTCACTATAAATAAACAATTACTTCAATTTATAATAAAATAAATTCCTAAATTTGAAATTACAATTAATGATAATTATATTATATATATATATATATAGATCTAATTAAATCATTTTTTTATAAACATTATTTATATGACTATATATTGTTAATCTAAAATTACCTACTTCTAAATTTAAAAATTTATTTTTATAAATTAATTTCATGATTAATATCAAAGGATTCAAGATATATAATGCATAAAATATTTATCTTATCAAATAAAATCAATTACTATGAAAAAAAAATGTTTCCCTCGAAAAAATTAAAAATGGTTGAAATACTTTTACTACAGGGGAATAGAAAAATCATTGATATAAATAATTGATAAAAATAATGTCTTCAAGTATGTGTCGAAAATGATTCTAAATATTATCATTTACCACAATATATTTTTCCACCTTTAAGACATTAACACATTGAAAGTTTAATGGTATTATTAAAAAATTATAACTGTTTACAAAATCCCCATATTATTTTCTTATTAAAGGATACCACATACACTGTTTCAATAGTCCAATACTATTTTGAAACTATTTTGAAACAGTTCCCAAATTTCCTCTCTCTGATGTAAGTTATATTCCATAATTCCAATGGTCACTAAAAATTATCCTAATTACCTAAAATATATGAAATTCAACAAGAGGATATTAAATTCTTTAACATATGTATCACATACTTCATAATGTTCCTTTCTTTTTCTGGATTTTTTAAAATTACAATTTAAATAGTTTAATAATAAAATAAATGTAATTAGTATGTTTGTATGATATTATAATAATGGTATAAACATTATATATTCTCTTATATTAACATAGAAAACCAGAATTGTTGATATTGTGTGTGTGCGGGTTATGACCTCCATAAAGATACATTTTTGGGTTTTTATCGCCACCCATCATGGCTAGTCTTTATTGATGGTATTTATGAATAAAAAATATTTTCAATTTTATGTTTTATTATTAAATGATAACATATTATCAAACTTCACCCTTCTCATTTGTTTCTCATTGAAAAGAATAATTATATATTGTGTAATATACTCCCTCCTTCAATAAATGTGTTTCGTTATACTTCACATCCAATTATGGATAGCTTTATATTATAGAGGATGATTATATAAAATGTATTTAGGTAATATATAATATTAATATGGTTTTATTTCCATAAAAATGAACTAATTATCACTATAAGTTTATCCTTCCATATAGTAAAATAACTTAAAACTAGTTCATTTCCATTATATTTTTATTGAAACATGGTCAAAAAATCAATGTAATGATATTATAAAATTATAAGTATTCATAACTAATAAAATACAATTCCTTAAATGGTTTGAAACTGTTTATAATTTGGGTAAAAATTATGATAACCAAATACTTTGCAAAACTGGTTCAAAATTGACCATATAATGAACACTGAATATTGTAAATGCATTAAGATAATATAATACATGAAGGGAATTATTATTAATGAAGAGTGTTAAGGGGATTGAATAAGGATATTAAATTTTAAATTAATTTTTTATATTTATTATATATAAGGATGAATCTCTTCCATGAAAATCAGGAGAATATGTAAAGGACTAAGTAACTCAAAATCAGTTGTTTTAATTATAAATTTTTTTATTTTAATTCTATTTTTCAAAAAAATACGTTTTAAATGATGTTAAATTCTTAAATTTTTTTGTAAAAATTTCTTTTTATTCCCTTCCATTTCAATAAAATGTTTTGTTTTCATTTTTCTTATAACCACTAATTACATTTATAAAGATTTAGGCAACTATAAAATTTATAATAATGAATAATAAATGTTTTTAAAAGGATAATTCCATGATTTACATTTCATTAATATTAAATTTTATATAAAATTAATGTAGTTATGTTTCTTTTTTCATAATATTTCATTTTTTATCAAATGATTGTTTTGGGTGACTATGTTTCCAATATTATGTTATTTATTTTACTAGATTATTTGGTTGTTTTATGAATCTCATATAACAATATTGAATCCTTATGAAAATTAAAAAAATGTACATTTGTATATTTATAGGAACAAATTTTTTCACAGGATGATTATATAATGACTTGGAAATGTAAGGAAACTCGTTTTCATTTCTATACATTTTTTTGAGCAGATGATCGTTTTTTATAGATGGGTAATAATGGATTTATTTAGAGATTGGTAGGACTAATATCTCCCAAAATTTCATTATGTACAAGATTATATCCTCTTATATATAATTTTTATGTTAAAGGGTTATCAATTATCTATGATCCCAAATAGTGTATGTGATGTAATTTATATCTACAAACAAATATTCTAGTGAACGCTTTTAAGGGTAACCATATTTGAAAATATAAAAAATCTAATGTTTATGTTGTGTTGACCATCAAACCATTGTTATATGTACCATGTTATGTAATTTATGTTTTATTTTTTCTCACACCATTTTAATAGTGTTTTCATTTGCAAGTTATATTTAACATTTGTTCTAAATTCCATTATAATTTATTGACATTAATTTAAATATGATATTTTTTATTATATTAAAATTTATATATTTTTATTTCTTAATAATTATGGTATCTTATTTTTTCCCCCTATTAATTATTATTGATCACACTTTAAAATAATTTAACTTCTCTAGGATTTCATTTTGATTATGTCTTTGATTGTGTATATGAATGGTTTTTTATATATAGATGTTAAAAATATGAGAACTATTTGTTTTTATGTTTAGAGTTAAAAAACACTAATCATTTAGGGTGTTGGGTTTCTGAAATACTTATTTTGTAAAAATAAAAACATATCATCAATGTGATTTTTATATTTGTTTATATTATGTAATATTAATTGATATTAAAATTACGTTATGTTATTTTTTAGTCTATGATTAAAAAAAATTATTTAGAACCCATAGGATAATCTGTATTATATGAGAACTATGTTGTTAGGTTAAATAATTTAGTGTGGTTTTCCAATCATTACATCCATGTATATATACTAAATGTTGTCATGGTTCTTAAATAGATACATCAAGGGGAAACAACCTCTAAAATAATTTATTGATTATATATCTTCCATCATTCTAGTATATGGTTAATGGTCTCCTACTACACACCTAGTTTGAAACACCCTAGGGATATACATTTTTTAATTTTCATTTATATAATTAAACATTATAAATGATTTCATTATTGCGATAACTAGGTTGATTAAGGATAATCTAGGTGGAGCATAATTATGAATACACTAAATTGAGTCATATGGAGTTGATATCAAAGGATATACCCATTATTTGTAACTAATTTATTCTAAGGTCATAGTTTGTTCATTATATATTTATTAGTTTAAAAATACCCTCCATAAAAATTCCTCTATCAAAGATATGTATAGAATAAGAAGGAACTAATATAATTATAGTGTCAATAGAAAATGTGGTGATTTTACAAATGTTTTGTAATATATAGTTCGAAAAATCATGGAAATTATCACAATAATCTCTCATGTTATGAATAAAAACATCAATAACGAGAATCTACAAAATTCTCCATAATGTGAGAATATTTCTATTGAATATTTTTTATGTCAACATCCACAATCCTTTAATAGAACACCAAATCCATGTATTTCTAAAAAATATATTAATCTGATCGAAACTATATTTTCATTCCTTCATTGACCAGATTGTGATATGTTCATTTTATATTTGTATCTTCTTTAATATATGTCTTTCCAATGGTGAAATATCATTTGGAGAACAATATAAATGTAGGAATTTGATTCTATGAATTAAGAGTATTTCAATGGAATATTATTCACTAAATAATTCCCTCATAATATTTTCACTATGAAGAAATGAGAATTCCTATAATAGAATGAAAATGTATATTAGTTTTTGGGGTAATCTAAGGAAAAAATTAGCTGATATACAAAGTACACCACATTTTATATCTATATATCCAAAAAGAATAAAAACTGATTCATTTTTGTATTAAAACCCAGTAATTGAAATTCATTAGTTGTTGGTGTGTTTATTTTTTATAAGGATGTTGTTCAAAGTGTACTTAAGTAAAAAAGAGATCATGGAGACCCACATGACTATAGATAAAGAACAAAATTATAGAATATTATTGAATCCCAAATGATATATCTATTGGAGGTAATAATGTTTAACTAACCACATGTAAAAATGTTGGAGGAAACACATTGGTAATTTCCTTAATGATTATGGGATGTTTTACATTTTATGTAATGGAGGACAACTGGATCCTGACTATTGAATCAATGAAATGAGTCTGAATAAAACCAATGAGGAGAATAATACCATAATTTAAGTTCAATAATCTCTGTCATGACTGGTCCACTAGGGCCCATGCCGTGATTATCGCAAACCCGCCTTCCATAGGCCAGGGGCTGGCGACTAGCACAAAAGTCTTAATTACCTAAATCTTGGAAGACATGGCCTTTATAACTGTAAACACACACAAAAAAGTATAATATGGAAGCAAAAAACTAAATAAAATTGTATACAAAAGAAGTGATGATAAATAAAAAGGGGTCCATAAATACAATCCCAATTGTAAAGTACAATGAAACCGAATGTACAAGTACTGGAAAAAGGGAAAAAGACTCCTGAATCATCCACCGGGAAATCCTACCTAAAGGGTAGGTACAGATAGCCTCCACAACACTCCACGTCCGTCCGTATCCTCTGTGTACTGTCACATTGTGTGGTCCACCTCCGGGTACCGTCTAGTCCGGGTACACTCAGCCTCGGTCAGCATTGTCCGTCATTTTCATCAACACAACGAGGTGCGGTCATAGCCCGTGCAGGGGTGTGTATAATGATACTCAGTAGGGACCCTGAGACCCTCAAGGTCTCACAAAATCCAACAAGGATAAAACAGAAGTATGAAATCAATAAAATAACCCCACTTAGGTATATGCCCATACATATACCTAAGTTATCAAGTAATCCATCTCAATCATGAGATAAACACAAAAGTTACTGACTCAGCTCAAACAACGATTTTATTCTAGGCATAGTATCAAATAACATCCCCATTAACATTGTCAAAACCTCAGTTGCTGGAGAACTCATCATCTATCAAGCACAGCGGGCCTGCCACGACACCAAGGAGATTCCCAATAACCTTGGACTACTGAGGTACTCCTCTTGTCGAGTACCGTGGTTCTGCTATGTCACCAAGGTGCTCCCCACCATGGGTTTGCTGTGTCACCAAGGCACTCCCCCTCATAGCCTACTGAGGTACTTCTCCTGTCGAGTATCGTGGGTCTGCCAAGACACCAAGGCACTCCCCACTGTGTGTCTGCCGAGACACCAAGGCGCTCCCCACTTGGCTAGTTGAGTCACTCTGAGTCGAATCACTCAGCAGTCCTCAGGTCTCATCCAGCTACTAGGTCTCTGCACTATGATCGCTCTTCTCTGGGAGAATCCACTCCACAATCTACTGGTCGATACACCAACTATCACTAATTCCCGTGAAGAAGTATCTCAAAGGTATGTCATGTCATAGGGGTCTCAACTCAATAGACGGCACGTCAATCAGTCACCCGGTTCGTGAGTTATTAGCCTTTTGTCCTGAGGGACCGGTTGGATTCGTGCTCATTCCAGCCTGACCATATCTCAACTATACGAAAAACTCCAATGGGTTATACACAAAGGGACCATTACGGTCCAATATTACTAGTGCCGCTGACGGTTCATCAAACAGTCATTCGGTGACAAACATATGACCAAAGAAATTAAAGGGTCGGTAGTGGGACTGGGTTCGGTCAGTCCCCGTCGGACCAACCTGGTCTAGATCAACCCGGTCAAACCTGCTGGGTCTTGCCTGAGAGGTTCGGCCCGGCGTGCTGGGCGCAGCCCAGCAGGCCGCGTGGACGGTTTAGCACGGGCTCGAGGCCGGTTCGGCCCGGAGCACCGTGAGGGTGCGGCCCGGCACGACTTGGCCTAGAGGGGGTGACTGGGCTGGTTCAGCCAGTGCACCGCGAGGGGGGTCACGGGCTAGCTCACGAGGCCGGTGTGGCCAGGGCACCAGGATGTGGTTGGGCAAGCCGGGAGGTGGCCTGGAAGGCTAGCGGGGCGCGGCCAGGCCGGAATGCAGGAAAACAGGTGATCAAGCCGGCGGCCGGGCAGGGCGCCAGGTGGGTCGGCGGGTGGCCGAGCGGGGCACTAGGCGGGTGGTCGGGAGGCAGTCGGGCAGGCCGGTGGGGCATGGCCCGGCTCGGGGCAGCGGTTCGGCTCTATGAGAGGCGCGGCCGGTGGGGGATCAACTGGGGCCGGTTTGGCCGGTGGTGGTACGGGACGCCACAGGGGTGGAATAGATCACAGAGGCCACAGGTCTCACGACATTTTTCTTTGCCTCCTTCGTCGCCTCGTTTCATTTTGTCCACGCCGAAGAATATCACAAAAGAGATCGACGGAGGGAGTCAGGCCGTGTTAGTTTGGCATGCACCCTCCGTGATTAGAATGATAACAATTGGTTCATCAAGGCAGGAGAAAGATTGAACAACAACTCAACCTTCAAAGGAAACATACTCTCATTCTTCATTTTAAAAGAAAATAATAACATGGAACATAAAATAAAACAACCCCTACATATGTTTGTTTATTGACGATGAAGTCGCGGGAAGAAAATGAAAGTGATTGTCATTCATCGCGTCCGCTGCACACTTCCAATCCTGATATCATGTCTCGGCTCATTGATGATGATGTAGAGGGAAGGTCGTTTGGAGATGTCGCATGTCGGTAGAAGCTTCGAGGAAGAAGTTGAAGAAGTTTGATGTTCTTCGTTCTTCGTTCTTCATTGGCGAGAGTTCTTCGCTCTTCTCCCAAGTTTCCAGCAATATGAAAATCCCAATCCAAATATATATCCCCCTCCAAATAATTGATTGTATATTATTTTAGATTTTTGGCTTCAAAATTCAAAATGGAAGGATTAGATAACATGGCTCCCCTTAATTAATGAGGAGTATTTGGCGCCATTAAATTAGGGGAGTTGGCACCAATAAAGGAGGGTAGGTCGTGGCACAATAAATGGTAGATGAGTTAAAGGGGATCCCCCTCATTATTGAGGAGAGTTGAGAGATTTTACTCTCCTCCCACTAATAGGGGGTTTAGTCTCGTGTGGTCCCCATGTCGTAACCTATCGCGGGAGGTTAGGTTCTGGTGGGCCCCACCACCATAACCTCGCATCGGAGGTTATGGTGTGGTGGTACCACCTCCAACTTCCAACCTCCACAAGGATGTTATAGATAAAGTGGGACCCACCTCTAAACACCCACATGGGGGCTCAAATAAAAATAAAGTGAATCTCACTTTATTATATTATTTTCCACGAAAACCCAAAAAATAACATTTATTCTGGACCCACTACCGTTGAAGTGAATGTCTTCTTAAGATAATACCAGCGATGCGAGTTCAAAGGTGTTCTCAGATTTCAATTCTGAGCCCCGGTTCAAAAGTTATAAAATCCCGCTCGTACGTTTACCAAACGTACCCAAACTAAAGTTCAAAAATTGATTCCGGGTATACCAGGACTCAGATTCATGCGCAATCATTTTTTTCGGACTCATAAATATACCATTTATTTAAGAAAAAAAGTTTTCCATGGAATTTCCGGGTCTTTAAATTCTCCCCACCTCCAGGATTTACGTCCCCGTAAGCTACATCTCGATCTAAGGCAACAAGTGGGGGTACTGAGTACGCATCTGAGCCTCCCACTCCCATGTGATCTCCTGGATGTTCCCATGCTGCCAGCGAACGTGCACCAGAGGTATCAACCATCCATGTAGGACCCACTACTGTCGATCCTCAATCTCCACTGGGACCTCCTTAAATGCCACCCCATCATCAACATCCAACTCTCCATAGTCGATGATGTGAGAAGGGTCATGCACGTATCTTCTCAGCTGAGATACGTGGAATACGTCATGCACCCATTGTAACTGAGGTGGATGATCCAGGAGGTAGGACACCTCGCCTACTCTACTGAGGACCCAGAATGGTCCGATGAATCTCAGAAATAACATTCCGCCTCAGCCAAATCTCCATAGACCTTATCGAGGTGAGACCCATAGAAAGACATGGTATCCAACTTTGAACTCTAGAGGTCTCTATCTCTTATAATCATATGACTTATGCCTGGTATGTTTAGTCTCCATTCGCTCTGGGATGATCTAGACCTTCTTCGTGATAGCTCTTACCATCTCTGGTCCCACTAGTGTTGACACCCTAGGGTCTGTCTAGCACAAGGGTGATCTTCAAGGTCGCCCATATAACACCTCAAAAGGTGCCATCCTAATGCTGAAGTGATAGTTGTTGTTATATGAAAACTCCAAAAAAGGTAATTGATCCTCCCAGCTGCGACCGAAGTCAAGGACACATGCATAGAGCATGTCCTCGATAGTCTGAATGGTTCTCTCAGTCTAGCCATCTGTCTAAGGATGGAAGTTGGTGGTCAGATGAAGCTGTGTCTCAAAAGCCACTTGTAACCCCTTCCATAGCCGGGAAGTAAACCATGCATCATGATTAGAGACAATAGATGAAGGTAATCCATGTAGCCACACAATCACCTGCACATAGAGGCGTCCCAAGCTCTCTACCGAACCCGGATCTCTAATCGGTAGGAAGTGGGATGACTTGGTGAGTCGATCAAAGATCACCCATATTGATTCATGACCCCTAGATGTATGTGGAAGTCCTATCATGAAGTCCATGGATATCCCATACCACTTACACTATGGGAACTCTAAAGACAAAACCAATCCTACTGGTACTTGGTGCTCCGCCTTCACTTGCTGACAAGTGAGGCACCGAGAGACAAAATCTGAAACTGCCTTCTTCATCCCCAACCACCAGTGCTGTCGTCGATGTTCCTGGTACATATTCACCACTCCTGGATGTACCTCTAAAGGGGGTGTGTGGAACTACCTCAAAACTTCTTCCTAAAGTGACACAGCTACCATAGAACGTTCTCTGAAGAAGACGACGTTCTCCCCACCTTCAGAAAATCTATAAGGTGCCTGCCCTATGGAAATCTAAGCACGTCGTGTCTCATTGTCAGCATCCCTACACTATGCCTCCCTGACTCGCTGAAGAAGCGGGGAAGTGACTGTAAGGGACTGATGGAATGCTACTCCATCTCTATCCACAAAGGATATCTGCAAAGAGGCCAGCTGCTCTGTCACCTGACCAAGAAATTGTATACCAGATCTCCTGCTGAGTGTATCTACTACAACGTTCCCCTTTCCATAATTATAGACTATCTCGAAGTCATAGTCCTGTAGGAACTCAAGCCATCACCGTTGTCTCAGGTTTAGGTTATTCTGAGAGAAGTTATACCTGACACTCTTATGATCAGAGTACACGGTAAAATGTTCACCCATCAGATAGTGTCACCACATTTTCAAGGCGAAGACCACTACTGCTAACTCTAGGTCATGGGTAGCATAGTTCTACTGTTGTTGTCTCAGCTTCTGAGAACCATACGTGATCACTGCTCACTCCAGCATCAGGACACACCTATGTCTGGTCCCTGAAGATTCATATTAGATTATGTATCCTAGGCCTTCCTTTGGAAGCCTCAAGATGGGGGCACTATTCAGTCATTGCTTCATCTCTTGAAAGCTGTACTGACATCTCTATGATCACATGAAGGTTTTCCCCTTCTTCGTCAAGGATGATAGTGGTACTACAACTCTAGAGAAGTCTTGAATGATCCTCCCGTCGTAACCAGCCAAACCCAGGAAACTTCGTACCTCCGTCACACTCCTAGGTGGCTTCCAAGCAAGTACTCCCCCAATATTCGCTAGATCCACTGCAACTCTGGCCTCCGAGATGACATCTCTCAAGAAGTGAACCTATCAGATCTAGAACTGGAACTTCGAGATCTTACCATAAAGATAGTCTTCTCAGAGTGTATCCTGTACTACCCACAAATGGTAGGCATGCTCCTCCTCAGTAGTCGAGTAGATCAGTATGTTGTCGATGATGACTATGACAAAGCGATTGAGGAAAGGCTGGATAATCTTATTCATGAGTCCCATGAACATTTCTGGAGCATTGTTTATGCTGAATGGAATAACCAAGAACTCGCAGTGGTCATACCAACATCTGAAGTTCGTCTTCTGCACATACTTGTCTCGAACTCTGAGATGGTGACATCTTGATATGAGGTCTATCTTCGAGAACCACCATGCTACCTTTATCTGATCAAAGTGGTCGTCAATCCTTGGGAGTGGGTACTTGTTCTTCAGGGTCACCTGGTTTAGGTGGCGGTAGTGGACACAAATCCTCAAGCTCCCATCCAACATCTTGGCGAACAGAATCAGGGCTGACCAAAGAGAAACACTGCGCCAGATGAATCCCTTCTTCTTCAAGACCTGCAGCTATACCCGAAGCTCACGAAGCTCAGTGGGATCCATCCGATATGCTGGTGTAGATATCAGTGCCGTCCTGGGGTATAGGTCAATGTATAAGTCCACCTCTCTATGAAGAGGTAGACCTGGGACATCATTAGGGAAAGCATCAGTATACTGGTCCACCACTATTGGATAAGTTGGACTCTCCACATCAACTTCTCTATGGGTAATTCAAGCCAACTAATGAGTGGTCTTCTGTAATCTACTTTGAGAATGTCCATCATTCTCTTCAAAGGATACCTTCTCACTGGTGAAGGTGAACCGGGTCTCATCGGTGCGGATAGACTGCACTTTATTCCTAATAAAATATATCTGGGTATGGACTGTAGATAACTAGTCCATACCCAAGATGACATTGTAAGGCCTCGACGCCGCTATGAGGAGATCAAAACTGATGATATCGCCTCCTAGAGTAATCTCACACTACCAACACTAGTGAATAATCATCATGTCTTCTCTTGCAGGAGTCTCTAGCTGTAAGGATGAATCCAACGGCTCTATCAGAATCTCTGAGCTCTTAATGAGGGAAGTGGTAATGAAAGAGTTACTGGCACCTATGTCTATAAGAACTGTACCTATGGTGTAGTAGACACAGATCATAACTCGAATCATCTCCGAAGTGTTGTGATCATAAGCCTTAGCTTCCTGGATCTGAGCTCTCCCATGTCCACCTACTCCCTGCGGTCGGGGTGGACCTCCTGGTGGAGGTGTTGGTAACACCTCTAAATGTAACCCACCACCAGCTATACGAACAACTCCTCTACCATGTCTGCCTGCTCCCTGTGGACCAGCTCGATCGAATCTATATCTTTGCCTGGGAGGTCCTTTGACCATCTACTAATCATCCGAATGACGGGTCAAACAGTCACGAACCATGTGACCCTGCCCACCAAATGTGAAACACTGCATGTTCCTTTAATGACTGGCTCCGTCTCATTTTCCTTGCACAACCAAACCCGAGTCCTGAGGTCAACAACCGGATGGTCTTGTCTGCATGGACCTCTGCGACAACTGTCTACTGCCAGGTGTAGAAGACTCCGCTGCATGTCGACTAGTGGTGGGTCTCACTGCTAGAGAGTACTCAGCATGTAAAATCTCCACTAAGAGGGTCTCACCAACACCCCTGCCTACGTCGGGATGCTAAGAGAGATCATCGAAGAACCGATCTCTCACCTGAGCCCCTTCTCAAAGATCTGGGCCCTAATGAATGGGTCACATACCATATCTATGAAGTAGTGAGAGAGGTCGGTGAACCTCGTTTAGTACTATGCCAGTGTCATGCTGCCCTGATGCAGATGAATTAGCTCTTGTATCTGCACTACACGAAGGGTGGCTGGGGAAAACTCTGCCTGAAATAGGATCTTAAAGACTACCCAGAGTTGTGTTGCCTCGTCATGCACCTGGAGCATCAGGATCCACCATCTGCTTGCTGCCGCCTGAAGGAGACTCCCAACAAGGATCACAATAAGGTCGGTTATTGTCCCTACCAGTCTGGAGACTCTCACCACAGCCTCCATCCAATCCTCAGCTTCATGAGGGTCCGTCTCACCCCTAAACCTGAGAGGCCTCTGGCACTGGAACTCATGAAGCACGCTCAAGCGGTGTGTGTCCTTTGCTACTGGGTTTGGTGGCATTGGTGGCCCTACGGGAAGTGGTACCTCTAGTGCCTCTACTGGAAAAGGTCCCTGCACTGAGGTCTCATCACTCGGTGTGCGATCTATACGCACTACCCTCAGGAAACTCACTTGTCGACCATAAGGAGGAATTCTGTAAGAAACAGATGTGACACAGTTAATGATTATTCTTGGTGAGATGACCTGGTTGAGATGAATTAATGAAAACTTCTGAAAACACACACGCATTCAGTGTTTTCATACACTGAGTCGTAAATCAGTAGTCAGGGTCCTGGTGTATGGATATGTCGACCACCACACCAACACTGGACTCCCTAAACTGAAAACCACACTTTTTACAGTTAAAAATATTGCTTCACATAAAATATAAGAGTCCTATGTTATGTGGTAGAACAGACTCCTCTGATACCAATTTGTCACAACCCATCTCCTAGGGCCTGTGTCAGGACTACCCCAAGCACGCCGTCCTTAGGCCAGGGGCTGGAGACTAGCACCAAAGGCGTAATTACCTAAATCTGGGAAGTCATTTCCTTTATAACTGTAATCATACACAATAGAGTACAAGCTGGAAGCAAAACACTATGTAAAACTCTATACAAAATGAGTACTGAAAAGTAAAAAGGGGTATGAAAATACAATCCTAATTGTAAAGTGCAAGAAAAATTCAAGTACAAGTACTTGAAAAAGGGAAAACAACTCTTGAATCTTCCAATGATAAATCCTACCTGAAGGGTAGGTACATATAGCCTCCACAAAACTCCACGTCTATCCGTCTCCACTATGTACCGTCACACTGTGTGGTCCACCTTCGGGTACCATCCAGTCCTGGTACACTCAGCCTTGGTCAGCGTTGTCCGTCGTCTGCATCCAACACATTGACGTGCGGGCATAGCCCTTGCAGGGGTGAGTATAACGATACTCAGTAGGGCCCCCGAGACCCTCAAGGGCTACCAAAATCCAACAAGGATAAACCACAAGTATGAAATCAAAAGATAAGCCCACTTAGGTATATACCCATACATATACCTAAGTTATCCAGTAATCTATCTCAATCAAGACATAAACAAAAAAGTTACTGACTCAGCTCAAACCAGGATTTTATTCTAGGTGATGTATGAAATAACATCCCCAATCACATTGTCAAAACCTCGGATGCTGGATAACTCCTCCTCTATCGAGTACAGTGGGCCAGCCGCGACACCAAGTCACTTCTCACTAACCTTGGACTATTTAGGTACTTCTCCTATCGAGTACCGTGGGTCTTCTGTGCCACCAATGTGCTCCAAATCATGGGACTTCCACGTCACCAAAACGCTCCTCCTCGTAGCCTGCTAAGCTACTGCTCTTGTCGAGTACCATGGGTCTGCCGTGACACCAAGGCGCTCCCCACTGTGGGTCTGTTGCGACACCATCGTGCTCCCCACTAGGCTAGTCGAGTCACTCCGAATCGAATTAGTTATCAGTCGTCAGGTCTTAGCCAGCTAATAGGTCTCTACGCTATACTCGCTCATCTCCGGGAGGATCTGCTCCATGATCTACAGTTCGATACTCCAACTGTCACAAAGTCCCACGAGGAAGTATCCCAATGTTCTGCCATGTCATAGGGGTCTCAACGCAATAGACAGCGCATCAATCAGGAACCCGGTCCTTGAGTTATTATCGTTTTAGTCGCGGGGGCCCAGTTGGATTCGTGCTTGATCCAACCTGACTGCATCTCAACAATACCCAAAAATCTGGTGGGGTATAAACCAAGGGACTGTCGCGATCCAATAATATCATCGCCTCTGACGATTCTTCAAATGGTCTTCTGGTGCTGATGATATGGGCAAAGAATTTAACGGTTCTGTAGTGGGCCTGGGACTGGTCCGACCCGGTTCGACCCAGTCTGGGCTGACCCGGTATGGGTCGACCTGGTCATACCTATTGGGTCTGGCCTGACCCATTGGGCGGTCCATCTTGTTAGGTTTGGCACGGCCCGCTGGGTCCAGCCCAGCCTGTCGCGTGGGCAGTTCGGCCCGGGCTTGGGGCCAGTTCGGCTCGGAGAACCGCGAGGTATGGACGGGTGCGACCGGGCTGGTTCGGCTTGGGCACCATGAGGGGGGCCACGGGCCGGCACGGGAGGGGGTCGGGAAGGGCGCCAGATGGGCCGACGGGCAGCCGTGTAGGGCTCCAGGCAGGCGGCCGGGTAGGCCGGGAGGCGGCTGGGCAGGCTGGCGGGGAGCAGGCCGACTGGGGGTAGCAGCTTGACACTATGAGCAGCGGGACTGGCAGGGGCTCGACCGGGGCCGGTTTTCCTGGTTGCAATGCGGGGCGCCATGGGGGCAGCATGGATCATGGAGGCCGCGGGTAGCGCAACCTTTATCTTCATCACCTTCATCGCCTCGTTGCTTCGTCGCCACGCAATAGAATTTCACAAAAGAGATCGATGGAGGGAGTTGGGCCATGTTAGTTTGGCCTGCACGCTCCATTATTAGGGTGATAACAATCAGTTCATCAAGGTAGGATAATAATGAACAAAAAACTCACCCATAAAAGGAAACATACTATTGTTCATTGTTTTTAATGAAAAGAATAATATGACAAATACAATAAAACCACCCCTACCATTGTTCGTTGATCACCGATGAAGTCACGAGAAGAATACGAAGGTGATCGCCGTTCATCATGTCCACCGCACACATCCAATCTTGAGCTCATGCGTTGGGTCATTGAAGACGATGTGGAGGGAAGGTTGGTAGAAGACATCCCATCTCGGTAGAATCTCTAAGGAAGAAGTTGAAGAAGGTCGGCGTTCTTTGTTATTCATTGGCAGGAGTTCTTCCCTCTTCTCCAAAGTTTCCACCAAGATGAAAATGCCAATCCAAATTGATATCCCCCTCCAAATAATATTTTGTATATTATTTTATATTGTTTGGATTAAAATTAAAAATGGAATTATTAATTAACTAGGCCCCCCTTAATTAATTTAGAGGATTTAGAACCATTAAATTAGGGGAGTTGGAACCAATAAAGGAGGAGAGGTGGTGGCACCATAAATGGTAGAGGAGGTAAAGGGGATCCCCTCATTAATGAGGGGATTTGATATATTTTCCTCTCCTCCCACTAATTGGAGGTTTTAGTCTGTTGTGGTCCCCACGTCGTAACCTCTCACGGGAGGTTAGGTTTGGGTGGGACCCACCACCATAACCTCTCAGGGGAGGTTAAGGTTTGGTGGTCCCACCTCCAACATCCCACCTCCACAAGGAGGTTATAGATACAGTGGGACCAACCTCCAAACACCCACATGGCGGATCAAATAAAAATAATGTGAAGCTCACTTTATTTTATTATTTTCCTTGAAAACCCAAAAACTAACATTTATTCTTGACCCACTGCCATTGAAGTGAAAGTCTCCTTAAGCGAATATCAGCGCTGCGAGTTCAACGATGTCCTCATATTTCAATTTTGAGCACCGGTTCAAAAGTTATAAAAACACACTCATACATTTACTAAATATTCCTGAACATTACTTTAAAAATTGATTCTAGGAACATCGGCCCTCTAAATCATGCGCCATCAATTTTCACAGACTTGTAAAAATCCCATGTATTTAAGAAAAAAAAATTCCATGAAATTTCTGGGTCTTTACAATATCCTCATTACTTCTAATTCTTAGAGTATGGAATATATTTCAATTAACTCTCTTATAATATAATTTTTTAAGTTAATTGGTAGATACAACCTCCTAGACTAACGTATAAAGGGGAAATTATTAAATAACAACCAAATAGGTGGACCATAATAATGTAAGCATGAAAGGTATAATCATTATCGAAATTTGGATCTTGAATGTGTTACTTTATTCTATCTCATTTCGTTATATTATATTGTATATTATTTTATATAATATTCATTCACCAACAGAAACATTAAATATAAAGCTATCTATGAGAACATCTATTAGAATGATTAATATAACTATGATGTAAAAATATTATTCAATTGATATTCTGGGGGAGATAGTTCAACTAAATATGGTTCTTCTCTATATAATTGATTATGACATAATTTTGTGCCTGAACTAGCTTTCCTTCTATAATTAGGAAAACTATTTCTAGAAAAGTGGAATATATTTTTATATATCTTACTATATTGTAATAATTTATCAAGTACACTATGATCCTAAAAATTAATTAGAAGAAAAATCCTTAATATCGATCTTGATAACCAATTATAGGGAGTTCCTAGATCATGTTATCAAGGAGGAAGTTAGCATTGAGTCATTCCCATTATGTGGAATTATGATAATGTATTTCTTGTTACATTTCGTAGTCTTTCCCAAAAACATGGGGTTGATTTCCCAGTAAAACAAACCCATACATTATGACACATCTCAGGGTCCCCCTATATAATATATTAGGTTTAATTATAGTACATAAAAAATATATTACATTTAAATATATATTAGGTTATTATACATCATAGCGAATCAACATGGGTGGACTAGTCATATCATTAAAGTAGAAAGACTGAATAAAGAGGATTTTCATTGATTATTATGAGATCAAATAAAGTCAATATAAAACAATTATCCCCTATATTCAATTTTTTAATATTTCATATAGCTCAATGGGGTTCAATTATTCAAAAAAATTATCCTTTAATCTAGATATCATCAACTGAGGGTATAAATTGAGTTTATTACAAAGGAATTAATCTAGATAAGGTATATAAATTATAAATATATTATGATACCAAATTGTCTTACTAATTCCTCCATTTTATTCATAGATTAAATGGATAATGTTCAAAGAGATTTTTGGGATCAATTTTTTTCTTGTCATCATAGTTAAAATCCTTATATATTCCAAAAATTAAGGAATAGTATGACGATCAATTAAGGATTTTACTAATGACCCTAATAAAGATTATATTATCTTGTAAATATAGTAGATGTAAAATTTTGGGTTAATCAATTATAATTATTGGGTCATTCCATCACCAGATAATGTATATTATAGATCTATAAAAGAATGTTGATGTAATGAAAGGTCACAAACCATCCAAGTTACCCAAAAACATTAGTTTTATTGGTTTATATTTATTTTTCCAATTCATTGTAAAAACATTATCCCCGATATAATACCCATTAACAATGCTAACATTAAAAGGATTCAAGTTTCACTGAATAAAAGAATGTGAGGAAATATTTAAGGAGATCATGGTATGGTTAGTCACTAAAACTATTCTTACATTACCCTGTAGTGGTGAAGGTATTTAAATTTAAAATCATGTATCATTAAAATAAATGGGATTATTCCTCATAAAAAAATTAATAGTTAATTGTTTATGTCCCCAACCAACTAAAAATAATAAGAAAAATTACCCAAAAAATTATTTTCTAATGTAAAATTTTATCTTATCATAGAAAAATTAGTGGATTTATACTTCAGTAGTGAATTATGATGTATAAACTAGTAATGGGGTCCTAAAATGTATCCTTACATTGATGGTGTTAAACATGAACAAATATAGATAGTTATACTTATTAATGGAATATGATTTCTTAATATATTCTCACCTAGGAAAGGAAAACAAGGTGATTGATAATTTGAGTAGAAAATAATATGATACACTATACATGATGATTATTGAAAAAATACATTATACTCTAGGATTTTAAATGGATTGGTGGTGATGTTATAATAGTAGAAGATAAATCTTGTCTTACCCAACCTACTTATCAACAATTCATTCACAAAAAGATCAATAAATCCACAAATTTTAATGTAGATTTATAGAAAAATGAAAAAAAAATATTTTAGTTTCAACTATAATTAAGTCGTCACAGATACCCTCTAAAACTAGTACCCAACCTAAATTTCCATATACCCAAAGGGAGTTCCTGACCCTCAAGGGCTGATGTCTTGCACTGAGAATAAAAAATAGTGGAAATAACTTCTCTCATCCCAATGAAGACAACATAAAATTTATAAATATGTATAGAATGAAACAATTGATGAAAAGTGAATCTATTTATATATGTGATTTATAATAGAGAGAGAACAATGAAGTGAAATAACTAAAATGGTAAAAAAAAATAACCACGTGACAAATCTGACTGCAAAGGATCAAAAATATAAAAATATAATATAATAGTATCCATGTGATAGCATGGGAAAACTACCACCATCTCACAATCCGGCTACCCAAACCCAACTGTCAGAAAACCTCACCACCTCATTATGTCACCTAGACTTTTATTGAATCGAAATATATAATAATATCTACACACCAAGTGAGGGGTGTGATGGGTGTGATATAATAGTCTTAGTAGGGTTTCACCAAGATGTTCCATAACAATTATATATACAATAATGTAAGCATGTTCAACTTTAAATTAAACTAGACTTGATAAACAATGTAATAGTTTTTTATATCAATAGCATGGGAAGAAAAATTAATTTTTTTGATTTTCCATGTTTCCAAAAAGAAGATAAATCTTTTGAAATACTTTAATATTAATATGAGAAAAAATATATATAAATTAAAACAAATCTATGAACCACATATCATATAAAATCTATGGAAGTATAACTAAAAATTTATATTCCAAAGGATTCTCAAATTGTCCAAAATCAAAGGTAAAATAACACCAAGGATCAGACAGGTTCATGATAACCGGTACACTCATACAATACATAGAAAATCAAGTTCCCAAAATGCCTATAAACATATTCCTATATTATAGAGACTAGATTAACTTCCTAGGTGAACCCCCAATAGTTTTCTAATGTATATATAACAATATGCATAGGTAGCCAAGGAAATCACTCTTAGAAAACCCGTTGACTGTAGACGATACCTATTAATATACCTTCCACCTAAGTACCCAAGTCTTCCCATGTCATATATTTTTCCAAATAATTTCATCAAACCATTAAATCAAACAATTACATGAAAACCATTTTATAAACCAATTTACAATGATTTGATAAACACTTTCCATATACCAAAACTAATGGAATAACCTATTTTATCCATATTCCATTTGATCGCACAGAAATAAAATATACCAATAATTCCATTTCATTTACGAAAAAATTATCAAAAAACATAACAATATATTTCACTAACATCACAAAGAGATGAAACTACCTACCTCAAAACATGAGTTGCGCATGACCGTAAGAGAATCCACCAACATGAAGATGAAAAAATGATAATGATGGACCTAGAACAAATATAATTTTATTAGAATAGATTCAATTTACCATATGGTTATACTGGTAGGAAATATCACAGAATACCACACAAACGCAAACCTTCTATACAAAAACCACCCAAACGAATGGCCCCAGAAACAAGATAATTTGATTATTACTGATGGAACCTAGAAGAGTGATCATCTAAAATAAATGAATCCAATATAACAAAGTAATGAAACTATAATGATAAAAGGGAATGAATAATTAGAAATATACTCAATTGAATAGATTCATCACAATTCCATAATTGATCAATCAATGAATGAAATGATCTAGAAGGGTTTTAACTCTCTAAAATTGTCGAGAAATAGTTCTAGTTTGAGAGAAAGGAAGTTTCACATTGAATGAATAAAAAAATATTTCTTATGTATCCCTAAAATCCCTATATATAAAATTGACACTACGTGTAATCCAATTATACATTGTGTAATCCACAGGGCCAAAATATGCTGAAAAAATCATAACATTTTTTTTAATAAAACACATTTTTTTAACATTAAATGGTGTTTAATCCCTTAATGGATTTTCATATTTTATTTTTTTATTCAGTTCATGAGATGTTCCTAAAGAAAATTACCCATAATTTACTACTTCTACATGGCGTGTAAATTCGTAGTAGAAAGGGAAAATAGTATACTATTTCATGATAAAAACACCCTTCGAAATTTTATGAACTCAGAAATAATACTACTAAACAATTACTCATTGATACATAGAATCAATTAACTCATATATATGTACATCCCAAACAATTATGTCATTTTCCATAATTAATTCTCCCTATCCTCAAGATTCCAAAGGAAAACCTACATAAAGAGGAATATAATTAATGATATGAGAATTAGCAAATATAATGTAAATGGATATCACAAAATCCAAACCATAAGACACTCCATCCATGTAGAATCATGAAGATGAATGAATACTGTTAAATATGTGATACCACTTATCCATCCTAAAAAACTCATGATTTCATGTCTCATGAGAATTTGATATGTGACACCATAATACTATGTCCAATGAAGTTGATTTCCCAAACTATAATTTAAATGGATAGTAAAAAATATGTACTGGGTTATCCACAACTGAAATATTTATCTCTAACTCATTATATAACAATATATTAATATGAGACATATGATAATGGTATTTTCAGGGATATGAAATTCAAAAAAGATCATGAATTCCCATAAAAAACAAGAATTTCCAACCAATAAAAAACCTTCCCAATTGAATATGTTACCTCAAAATATCTAATATATATCAAGGTAAAAATTTCTTATTTACCCATACAAGGGTTACCTAGGTGAGTAGAAACTATTAACAAACCCCAACCACCAAATTAAAACATCAAAGTAAAATTTTGTTGATCTGCATAAGATATTTGTTGAATCATTTTGGTAACTAGACACAGATGTAAATCCAGAATTCTAACTAATGTCTCCAAAAAAAAACTTGGTGCCAGTAATGACTCTTCTCCCACCACATCCCAACATAGAGGCTACCTGTATGGGAGAGCATACAGAGCCTTGAAATTTTCCATTATAGTTAAATATAGTAACTATTATTATAAGATAACATAAACATTCTTTAATTTCCATCCCATGATCCACCAAAAACCAAGACACATGCATAGTGAATATCCTATGGAATCCGAATAGAAAATTTTTTATGACCATCTATCTCTTGATTAAAAGATATATTTAATATAAATTTATCCCCCATCAGAACTAATAGAATCCTACAAAACCATGAAGTAAACCTAGGATCCCTTTCTGAAATAACTATAGATGGAACCCCGTGAATCCTCAAAATCTCTTACACATATAGCTTTCCTATACCTTCAACAGTAGGGGTATATCTGATCTAAATGAAATTAAATAACTATTATAGTTGACCAATCAACAAAAATATATCATTTCCTCTATGAGGAGTATATTGTTAACCAACAACAAAACCATGTATACCTAATAACAATTATAAGTCAATACTGGAAGAGTATGGAGGAAAATAGATGTATAAACATATATTTCCTATATCTAATGGTAGTTGTTACAATATGAAACATAATTAGTAATTCCACACTTCATACTAACCAACTAGAATCATCATCTCAAGTATTAATACATCTTTTTTGTACCTAGATAAATATTTCATGAATAATATAAAAAAATAATCTTCTCACTATTATTTTTATGGCCATTAGATCCACAAAATAGAGTATAGAATATAAAGATAGAGCCTAATGAAAAACAACATCCCTAAATTATTGGGTTACTAAAATTCCTTTAAACTTATCATCCTGTTGCAAAACCTCTCAAATAGAATCATGGAGAGATGATAATAACTAAACACTCTCTAGAATAATTCATAAAACATCTTCCTGAGAATACAGATGCAATTGAATGAAAGTCCCCACAAATATCCACTATTATTTTGATTCCTAAATGATTTTCCTTGATTGTTTGTAGATGACACCGTCTGCATAAACATTTCCCCTTCTTGGTTGTAGGAAATATCAATATCAAATGCATGATGAAATTACACCCATTTCCTATCTATAAGATTCATGTATTCCTAGGAAAAGACATAGATAAAACTATTATAGTTAGAGAAGACTGTTAACCACAACCCAAAATCATAGTTCCACCAACACTTAAGCACATGCATAACTATATAATGTACTAAATACAGAGTTATATAATTCTCTTCATGATGTCAAATATGAAGAGAGTCAAAAACATCCACATAATCATCCTTCATTATAACAAATCCTAAATATTAACTACTAACATCTCATAAAACAATATACCCCTTACCAAGATTAGGAAATATCATAATAGTAGCTGATGTTCGATGTATTTTAATCTCATCGAATGAATACAAACAGCTTTCACCCCATGTGTGTTTCACCACATTCACTTCAAGAGTAGTCAAATGAAATTCCATCTTTGATAAATCCTTGAAGATCCATTGAGATTATCCAAAAATACCATCGATTATCTAAATTTAATAGACATTTTTTGGTACTTCCCATGAGAAAATAACCTTTACATTCTCAGGATCCATTGACAATACATAATCAAAAATAAAATTCCCTAAAAACATCACCTGATGAACCCATAATGTTCATTTAAAAATCATTCCTTATAATGGGGACTCCATATAATATCCATAACAAAAAATAAATTCTAATAATTCTTGCATTCGGGTTAAGAATAAACCATAATATCATTCATGAACTTTGCAACAAAATTATCAATATACATATGGAATATCTGATTCATAAAATCCACATAAAACATAGATGTGTTAGTCTATGATAGACTAAACAAGATATTTTAAATGTTCATAATTTCTCTTAAACCCAATATTCAGTATACCAAACTCCCGAGATTTGAGTTTATGATATTTACGTAAAAGATAAATCTTCAAATACAATATTTCCCCCCTTTAATTGATTAATAAAATCATCCAGTTAAAGTAATGTATATTTATTAATAATAATTACCTTGTTCAGATTCAAATAGTCCACTCACATTCAGTGTGAAATCTATTCCTTATTAGTGGATATCACTAGAGCTACCCATGTAAAATCACTAGGGAAAACATAACCCTTTTTCATCATATCATAAAAATAAATCTTGATCTCATTTAGCTCTGTTGGTTCTTTAGGATAACATTGTATAAAAATCGATTGCATACACAGAACAAGATAAATCTTAAGCTACAACTACATCTATAGAGGAAGCCTATATAAATCATCATGAAAACATTAATGTAATTGTTAATTATAGTAGGGATATTAAAAACTAACTAATATTCATCATGTTTAACTGCCACTATAGATAACAAAAACCTGAGCTCTAGGATAGAAGGTCTACATGACCATACATCAGGTCTCAATCCGCATTAAAAACCTATGATCTCCCATCATAAGTAAGAAATTATATAATTAGATGATAACAATCAATATCAACATGATGATAACATATCTAGTATATCTACATGATATAAACAATCACATACAAATAGTGAATTAAAAAATCACAAACTAACTCTACATCGAATATAGATAACACACAAGGAGGAAAATGAGACCACTCATCTTTCCTCATCCTATTTGGTAGCTCTAACTCCATAAAATGGACATGAGATCTGTAAAATGTTTGTTCAAATTAAATGAATGGATTGATATAAATGAGTGAGAGTAACTAGTATTAAATAACAAAATAACAACTAAGGATGAAATAATAATGGCACCTCTCACAATCAATGGACGAGAATATACCTTTACTAGAAAAACATCTATTGTGTGAAGGTGAATCAATCATGATACATATAGATAGATCCATGTAGTATTTGAAGAATCTAATTTCCTCATGGTAGCCTTTGAGTTGACGATCCTTGACTATATTTTGGTGTCAATATAGCCTGAAATAAATGATATAGGTAACCATAATTTCTGAAACTATTTGACAACATTTCATGTAAAGGATAAAAATTTCTTGTGTGTCAAATTATTACACAATGATATTATGCCATTAGAAGACAACTATCTATAATCGAAGGTGCCAAAGAGTGCTACTAGTGGGAACCACCTCCACCACTCCTTAGATGATCTTTCCACTTAATATTTTTCATTGGAATGGAACTAACACTCATATTAGGTAGAAGTGAAGGGGATTATTCTCCAACATTTACAAACATATCTATTTATTTCATCATAGACCTACCCATAATATCCACATAGTTCTTAATATTTATCGTAAATTCCTACGATATTAAATCTGATCGTAAACCTAGTAGCTACTTCAAATCGTTCAGCTAGTCAATCATTACATCATTCAGTTCAAAAGGAACCATCCCTACAAATAGATTGGTGTATGATGACACCAATCACCCTCTATATTGAATATTGTGTGACACTATAAACATTTTAATAATCATTGAATATGGACAAAACTTATGGTATATGAGAGTCTTGTATCCCTTTCGATAGTATCCCCAATTCTAGTTCTTTTGTATAATAGAATGTTACCATTTCATACTAGGACCCTCATGTCTAAACATCACACACTTCACCTTAAAAATCTTAGTTGTATCCCAAAAGTCAAAAACCTACTTAATATTTTAAATAAATGGCTCCACCTCTTGTGGTTCATTATTAATTTTAAAGGATTATTTCTTATCATGAAATATCTCTAATGAGAAGTCTCTCTATCCAATAACTTCTGGTCTTACCTCAACAACTGTGTTCTAAACCTATGGTGCATTATATTTTATAGCACGAACTACCTTGTTATAGCCTTGATAAAATATGAATCCTGATGATTATTCCCAGGAGATGAATCAACTTAAATCTATTTTGGAACTCACAAAATATGTGTTAGGGGCATACCATTACACACTGAAATAGAAGAAATTATTATACAACATAATAATCTCAGAAGAAACTAGAAATACCATATGAAAAATGTGATATAAATGTCATGAACCCAAAACAAGATAAATATATTCCAACATCCCACAATAACATGACTCTCATCATGGAATGATTTCGATATATACTCACTCAAATATACCTCTCATGTCTCGAAAATACTATTTAAAATCTAACAAACATCCCAAGACATGGACCCTTGAAGACATACCTCCTTTTATATAAAAATATTACAAACATATCCTTAATACCCTCTCAAAATAGTACATGACCCGAATATCAACATACCCAAAGGACATTCCTGGTTCTCTTAGGCTACAATATGGTACTTGGACATCATAATAAAAATAAAGGAACGATTTCACCCAACCTAAAGAAAAAAACATCACATATATAATCATGTATAGAAAGAAATAGTGGAATTAAATATATATATATATATATATATATGCTATAAAATTATGAGTATGTGAAATGGTAGAAAAAAAAATTCTTAGATACACATCTAACTATCAAGGATGAAAAATCCAAAACAACTAGTCAAACAGTCTCCATGTAATAGTTTGGGAAAGCTGCCACTATTTTACATCATGCTACCCAAGACAAGATGAAAAGAAATCCTTGATGTCTCTCTGTGGTTCCTTTCCGTTCCCAATAAATTACATATTAATACATGGAACCCATTAAATAAAATTTACAACCATCCATTATTATTATGTAATTACCCTCCCAATGTTCTCTTCATCCTCGTGAGTTCAAAGACACACCCAATTAAATAGGGAAATAAGTAAAGAGAAAGTAATTTTATAAAAGTGGGTAACGAGATGTTCTATAACCATTTATTGATATAGAGATATATTTTTTGGGACATGAATATGTGTCCAATCTATATCATAACTAAATAACGATCCTTTGATTGATGAAAATATTTCATCTTTATTTATCCATATTGATGGTACAATGTTGTATATAAATTTGTATCAAAACATATGATGACATAATATAAATTTTGAAATCACATAATATATATCATTATGTTTGATATGTTAGCAAGATAAAGATGGATGAATTAAGATTAAATATAATATGTGATCATTATGTATACATGGATGGAATAGTGGAAGCCTTACATTAGACATCATCATTGAACCCCCAAAACAACTATATATTGTAATTCTATTTGGGTTATAGTTGATAAATTTTTTAATTCAGAAAATTTTATTTCATTTAATAAAGATATATCCCATTTAGAAACTCACTTAGATATATATAAACTATATATTATGTTTTTATGGAGTACCGCAATCCATTGTATCTGATTGGGATTAAATGATTACATTTTTGTGGAGTTTTCTAATGTAATTGGAAACAAATATTATCTTTAAATATTTATATCACCAAAGATAGATGATTATTTTGAGATAACAATTCAAGAACTAGAGTGTATGTTGAGATGTTTTTTGATATATTTTCATGAATTTTATGATCAATATATCCCCCTAGTATTGTTCTCATGCATATAGAGACTCTATTCCAGTATTCAGATAGATCAATGTGAGGCACAATAATTGAAGCGATGAAGGGATCCACCATTTTACGGTGAAGCTACATATAGGAATTTGTTATGTCATGACTATGTCAATGAAATAATGAATAATTTTACAACCATTCAACATTATTTGAAAATAGAAAAATGTGAGCAAAAAAGTTAGGTATATATTAATTGATGATATCTTGACATTGATGTTGGTGATAATTTATTTATCTAAATATCTCAGTGGAAATGTTTCATGACATTTGTAAAGAAAGGGAATTATAGGGCATGATTAAATTGTATATTTGACATCATTTATCATGTTTTAGAAATGGATAATCTATTATTTACCCCTCATCACCCATCATAATGGAATTATGTCTTCCATGTGTCATTTTTGAAGATGTACATACCAAATAAATCACATGAACTAATATACAAAACTATGATAATAGAAAATTTTATCCCCTATTAAGAATAACCTATAAGGATATTGGATTGAAGAGGTAATGTTTTTTGTATTAACACCATTCAACTATTCATAGTTTAGTAGAGAAAATAATTATTTTTTGGAGGAAATGTGGGAACCTATTGATATATTGAGAATAATTTCTCATATTTATTATAATTATTTTAAAATATTTTTTAGGAAGAAATTATTTTATGGTGTGGGAGAATTTAACTACTCTTGTATTTCATTCTTAATGACATTCCATGATGAATAAGATGAATTACATTCTACAACCATGAAAAATTAAAATAATATACAAATTACTTTATTTATGAAGATATAATAAACACCAATGTTATAAAACATTAATATCTATCACCATTAAAAGATACATTATTAATAAGAGATAATATTTATAGTTTTTGATTTAAATAAAATATATAATCCTTATATTGTAATTTCAGTAAAAAATATATATCGAGAAATCATATATTTAATATTGGAAAGAAAATAATATATTAAACTCCTCTTATGAAAATGCACATATTTTTTATTTTATAATTATTATTGAAATGATATATTTTTTAGTGTAAATATAAAAATTTTTCAATAATTTAAATTTTATGGATTTCTTTATAATTTGGATGTGAACAACATTTTTATAAAACCATTTATATAATAAAAATTAAATTTAGGGATTAAAATTATTCTTTTTAATATATATTTTGAGATTATAATCATTATCTCTATAATTTATTGAACTCAATAAATATGTTAGGTTAATAAAAACTGTATTTCGTATTATCATTGAATGATCTATTTTTAGGGTGATATTCAGTAATGGATTTCATAAAATCCTTGTATAGTTCTTGTATTTATGGTGAATAAATTATTTTCTTTGGAATCTCAAATAATTATGATTCCCCATTTATATGGATTTTAATCTAAATAAGATCATTTTTATGACAACTATTTTATGTGATTATGTGTGTTAATTTAAATTTTAGATTTCACACATTAATTAATATTATACAATAAAATAAATATTAATTTTTAAATATTATGGTTCAATTTTTTTTAGATAATTATTTTTAGCTAACAAATGTAATTACTAATTCTAAAAAAGTTTCCACAATAATAAGTAAAAAGTGGTAAATTATATTTTATTTTGTAGAAATAAAAAAAGACTTTTTAATAAATGTTTTAAAATAATTTTTTAATTTTTTTTGAAATTATCTATTCCCACACATTACTTTTTCCCACATTGATCCATTGAACCTTTTATAGTTTTATGGAATTAATGAAAAATTATGTAGCTATCCAAAAGTTTCATTTTCTTATATTATAACAAGATGTAACATCCACCGTTTCAATACTCCACATATATTTTTAATTATATTTAACCCATTCCATAAATTTCTCTCCATGATTAAATTTACATTCCAAAATTACCCTAGTAATCATAAATTTTTCTATGTATCTCCATGAAATTTCCTTTTGTCAAGAAGAAGTGTAATCTCTCCACAAACATATCACATATTTCTTAATTTGTCATTATTATACTATCTTATATAATATGTCAATAAATATAGTATTATAATGATATAAATATAATTATTGTGAGGAAGTTTTATTATTATAATTGTACATATTCTATGAAAAACAAAAACCTCATTTTTTAATGTGTAAAGATTATTGCCCCCATGAATTAATGATTTCATTTTTTCATCCTCACCCCCAATTTATGGTCTTAATGATGGAATTCATCTATAAATATGATTTATATAATGAATTTATGTTTATTAAATTATCAAATACTATCCACCATGAACTCTCTCATTTGTTTTGTAATAGGAACTCTACTTTTTCTTAGTTCAAAAAACCAACTCTAGGAAAAAAATGTTTTATTTTCATTCCATTACAAACATGGATTGTTATAGATTATATTGGATCTCTATATATGATATTTATATAATTAATAAATAACATTAATATGATTTAGTTTATATAATGCAATAATTATTTATTGTCATAATGTAAAAAGTCAATATCTATAAATAAGAAAAAACTATTATATTACTGTTATAGTATTTAGGAAATGTTTTTAAATCTCAAATTAAATCATATTATAAAATATTATATCATTATAAAAAATCAATTACATCACATTAAATGGTTTTGATGTTAATATATTTTGGAGAAACATGTTGATCGACACCATTAATTCAAACATATTTCAAAATGTACATGATTATTAACAAAAGTTATTGAAAAGTGATTAGGATAATATTATACTTTAATATAATTTTTAATAATTAAGAGTACAAATATAAATGATTATGTTTATAAAATGGGTAATTATTATGTTTATTCTTATGATATAGGATTTTAAAAAATTTATGTGGAAATCAATTTTAATGGTAATAGACTTGGTTAAACAAACTCCTTTCATTTATTTGTAAAATTTATTATTTGAACTTCACTTTCCTGATAAATTATATATTAACTTATGTTCCATTTTTTATTTGTAATAATTGTTTTTTCAACCCATTCAATTTTTCATTAATGGATTCCTTTAGATTTTTAATAAAAATATATACTTTTAAAAAAGACACTAATAACTATAAATTTTTTAATGATGATTCCAAAATATTTTCAAAAATATTATTTTAAGATCTAGTATCCATTATATTAAAAATATATCTATAAAACATTGATATATCAGGAAATAAATTTTTTAAAAATAAATTTAATGTTTTCGATATTTTTCATTACATGCAAAAATGATTTTAGTTTTTGTTATAGAAAACACTAATTTTATCCCACATTAGACACAACACTTAGTTTACCTTATGTTATATTCACCATAGTGTTTGGATTACATTTCACGTAACAATATATTTATCATTCATTTCATATAACATTGAAAATAAACAAAAATTTTCATAAATTATTATATTATTATATGATAGTCATCAAATATGCTTTTGAATGGAGGATATGAATAGTAATAATTAATTAATTTAAATATTTAGGTTACACATGTGTATATAATGAATTATTCGATGACAAATGTAACACCCAAACCCAAGTATCCCAGAGCTAGAGCATCACATTATTATATTTCTATAGATACTTGTGTCTAATCCCAAAGGAATGATCTGTTTAGCGGTATTTGAAAATAGATTTCATATATGAACATTACATTATAATTCAAAAAATAAATTACAATATATATAATCCTCTGGAAACACCAACAATCTCTGAAATTGACCCTCCATATTAGTTATAATACAAAACATGGAATAATGTGAAAATAAAACGCAAGAAAGGGGTGATATCAGATTCTTAGTAAGGGTAATCGTATAATAGATGTATCATGAACTTATAAGCATAAACAATAAGGGAAGGTGAATAACTAAATCACATGCCATTTAAAAATAACATGTGCATAATACACCAGGAATAAATAACAATATATAAATAATATCATGAGATAGAAAACATAACCACGTACATTCTATTATTAAAATATTCACATTTAATATCAATAACTAATCTCATAATGAGGGAATTCATAATTCCATAAATTAGAAAAATATTATAAAAGCTTCATTCAAGACACCATATATACAAGGGGAAAAACATGTTTGTCTCTAGGGACCTAATGATTTCATGAGGGGATACAATTTGACCCACCCATAACTTATTATGTCCAATTAATTTTTCATATTAATAAGGTCAAACATAAACAATGTAAACATTCTTATTGAAAAATTAGAAAAAAAATGTGAATACTTATACCATAAACTATGGATGGTATCAATATAGCACATAAATAGTCAAAAAGATCAAAAAACCATCTAATAAATATGATATATGGTATCATAAGATATAAAACTCAATCATGTATATGATGCAACAAAATATGTTGACAAAGATGAAAATCCTCTAATAAAATATTTTAAAAATTCTTGAGAGAATTAATCCATTTTTACATTGGAATCATTTATTTAAAAAGGAACGAAATTATAAATGATAAATTTTATTTGAAAATACTTTGGAAATATTTTAAAGTAATCATAAATATGTTAAGGTTTCATGATAGTGGGAAAACCCACCCATGCCGCATAGGATAAATAAACATTACTTTCAGAAAAAAAATGTCACAAAATAATTCATTCTGAAAAAAATAAATAACATTCTATTAAAATAATTATATAAAAATTAAAATCTATATAACAAGATATTAAAATTTATATTATATTATTAATAATATTTTTTAAAACATTTTTTTAATACATGGACATGGATGATAAATATTTACAAGCAGATCATAATATATAAACAATCTCAAATAATAATAAGGTTCTGAAATTAACCCTTATTATTGGTCTAAATCCCTCCATACATGTCCAAAAATCAAGTATTGTGGTTTTAAAAATATAATTGACATATAACATAATCATAATAATATTTATTATACCATATATGATTAATTTATGAATTTATATTATCTATTTATTAACAATTCCATGTTAAAATAACATTTTGGGTAATAACCACTTTTTTTATCATACATGTTTTGAATTGTTATTCTTGATTATATTACATATATCACGATTACAATACATTTAGAATTTAAACATGATTTATATAACATATATATTTTTTATATAAATATATATAAAAGATTGATATATGAAATGTAATACACCATTCATGGAGAAGGTATGTCGTATGCGCACATTAACACTCTTTCAGTTTTGTTATCATATTAAATAGAAGAAGGTAAATGAAATATATGTATATATATATTAGTAAATTAACAGTATTATTTCATATGTTTCATATTTATTTATTATATATATATTTTATAAAAATGCTTGAATGGTTAACATGTAAAATGAATCTCATTGCTTTGTGGATACAGTATGTCGTACATACACATGAGCAACAATATCATTACCTTAATGGTGAAATGGTAATAAATTAGATGTTATATTAATGATAATTAATAAATATTATGTCATGTTTTTTATTTTTATCTATAATATTGATCATTATACACATCCAAATAAAGTGTTGATGAAAATAAAATTACACCATGGTGTGGAGATAGTAGGTTGTACGTAAGCACATGTGGTGATTTAATTATTCATAGGATGGATACATGGTGGAATATGGTTGTTAAATAACAATAATAAAATCTCATTTTATATTATATACTGGATTTATTACTTTAAAATTGAAACAACATATTAATAGGAAGTAGAAGTCAAAATAATCATGATGGGGTAGGTAAAGACGATTACCTCTTCTTTAGCGAACCTTTTTTGGATATCCACATAGAGACACTGGGTTTGGCCATTTTAGAATTTTATGAAATCCAAAACATAATAACGAAAGTTTGGAGGAGAAATTTTTAGGGTTTATTTGATCTATAAATACAAATTTGGTGATAAAAAGTGAGGAATGAGGTGTCTTGTTAAAAGATAGAGGATATGCACTCTTGTAATCCTTTAAAATATTAAATTAATATATATTTATTTTCTATTTAAAATATCTATAAAGAGAGTTATTTAAAATATAATAATATTATGGGTCTAAATCTTATAAAATAACGATTTTTTGACATTGTTATGTCACAATATTAACCATATATTTTGGCATTAACCATTAGTTAAACCCTTTAACTCTTACCATGACAACCTGGCCTTTTAACACTTCAGGGTCAATATAGTTACAATAAAATTAAAAAAGAGAAAAACATTGATACCTAATATAATATATGGCCTTATTTTAGTCATATTTCTAATTTTTATATTTTTATTAATTTTATATAATTTAATTTAATATTATTTATTTTAATGTATCATTAATGTCAATTGTGATACTATTCGATATTTGTTTCTTATAAAATATCATAACAAAATGTTAACATCAAAACAATACTTCTAATATACCAATAACATTCCTATGATATCAATAATATTATTTTATCTGATTAACTATTTAAAATTATTTTTATTTTAATATTTTTAATATAATTTATTTGATTTTTTCATTAATTAAACAATTACAACATCATTAGTTTGATTGACTTTAATTAAATTAATTATTATTTGAAAATTCCAAATAAATGTTAATGAAGATAATAAATTTATTATAAATTCAATAAATATTTATTTTATAAGTTATATTCTCTATTAAAATATTTTAAAATGTAATACTTATTAAAAATGTGAGTATGTAATTTTTAACTAATCTTTAAAAAAATATTATAAATGACATATTATTACCCAATTGGATTAAAAATTATTTAATTTTGGAAACATGTTTCTTTTTGATTAATCCCACTTATTAAATGAAATTTGAACATTTTTGGGTAATTTTATAATATCATAATATTATTTTTACCATTAATTACATGATTTTCACTAAATAGTGGTAAATAAAAACTTGCCTATATTACTATTCACAATATCAAAAAAATTAAGTTAATCCTATTAGAATATAAATATAATACTGATTACAACTATGTATGTATGTTTTTCAAATTCAACACACAAAAGTGGATAAATTGAGTTTAACGCTAATCCTATAGACATGGCAAGAAATCAGATAGAAGAAAATGGTCCCAAGTTCAATCAGTTTTTATATCTAATTTCAATATAAAAATTACTTCAATGGCCTAAATTAGATTAATATATGTATATTTCTTCTATTATAACATTAAAATCCATTTAAAATATAATAATTATTTGAATGAAAGGGTTGTTTTTAACTATAATGGAGTATTTTTCACTATTCTTAAAAACTAAAAATTCTCAAAAAAATACAAAAAATTATACTTTGTTAATTATGACATTATAAATTAAAATAATAATATTATATTTTCATATAAAAATTCTAAAATTTTCAAAATATAGATTTAAAATGTTTTATCCATTAAAAAGGAGTAAAATTAAAAAATTTCAAAAATACTTATTTTATGAGAAAAAATTGGATTTATTCTTATATAATATATATAAAACACATAAGATTAATGTTAAAATTATATTTAACATATATAAATTTCATCATGTGGATAATACTAATCATAACCACTTATTTAAATCCTTGGTTATATCATGTTATAATAGTTTAATATTATGTTTTTGTTTAGGAAAACTCTATCTTCGATATAATGCAATCTATTAAAGAAATTTTCTATTGTGTGTAACACAATTTCATATAAATATCTTAATTTTAATTTATTTTTATTTTAATTTTCATTAATTCTTTGTCTTGGGGGTTTCCAAAAGCTTTTATGTAGAATAGGTGAGTTTTCATGAATTGGGCCAAACTGTGAGCCCGATTCCAGATTTAAAAATAACTTTTGTTTCTTCTATAAATTTTGATTTTTTTAATATTTATTCACTCATTACAAATCCTAAATGTTCTCCCATGATATATTGAAACCAAAATTAAAAGTTGGAGCTTTTAGAAATCCATAACCAATGTTTAGTTTGGTTTTTATTTACGGGATTGGGCCTACACGGAAGCCCATATCCAGTTTTAAAAATTAATTTAATTTCATTAATAACATATTAAATATTGGGTCTTTTTTGGAGATTCAATGTCTCCCACGATCCCATTACACCCATACGCGCCCCCAGCATCTTTTCCACCACTTTGGAGCTCTTAGGAATCGCGATTTAGGGACGAATTTCATAGGGTTCATCAAATCGTCCATATTTGATAAGGTAAGTTGATTCTTTCATAAGTTTTTTAATTTTTTTTCCACCATTTTAGTCCCAAAATGACCTAATTTAAGATCTCGAATACTCCATTCTAGTTTTGGGTTTTTCAAGATTCAAATATTGGTGGGTTAGGGCCGATTTCCTCATGATTTTTCAAGTAAGGGAATTCATTCTTGGTTCCATCCATACTCTTTTAGTTTTAGTTCCACTTTCTTGAAGTTCCTAATATCCAGAAGTTGGGGTCGATCCTAAGGTCTGATTTGGTGTCTTTTGGGTCAATATTTGTGGTCTAGGGCTGGATTTATATTCCTTGAGGTGCGATGGTGGTGCGGTTGATGCTACACACCATGTTTTAAGGGTTTCGTCATAAAAGGTAGGTGAATCCATGTGTAAACATTTCTAGATGAGTTAGTTTCCTTGAATTAATCATTATTCATTTTCCTAATATGATTTTTGTGGTGCATGAACTGTTTATGTTGGATTTGGTAAAGCATTTATTTTTATAGTTTCATTTTAACGTAAAATTCGGTGTTTTCATGTGCAACCCTTCGGGTATTATTTGGGATTGTTTTATAACATATGAATTTGGTTTACTAAATCTTGTATGGGATGAAAATTATGATTTGGTGGGGTATTGGTGTTCCACTAGGTATTAAAGAGGGTTTTTAAGGGTTTATGGTGTAAAACATTATTGTACTTCTTGAAAGTGATTTTGAAAACGTGTGTGTTTCATGTGGATCTTTTGTGCTATTGTTTGAGGTGATTGTATAACACATGGGGGTTGTTTAAAAAATGTTTTCGGGGCTCCAAATTCGGTTTTGAATTTTTATTGATGTGATTTTTTCCTTGAAATATGGTTTTGAAATAGGTTTTATTTGAATAGCTTTGGTACACTTTTTAGAATTGTTTTATGAATGTTTTGAGTGGTTTAATGATTTATATAAGAGGTGAAACCATATTGGAAAACTATTTTGGATTGTTTATACTTTCAAATGAACCATTTTAAATCTGAATAGTTCATTTATGTTATGTTTATCATATTTGTATGGACTTCATAAAATTTTTAATGGATGTGTTGGATTTTGAATGTTATGAAAAAAGTGTTGTGGGATACTTTTGTGTGAGTTTGACTTCAAAATGAATTTGAATGAAAAGTAGAATTTTTGACTTGTGTGATGTTCATGGGGATGTATGTATAATGTGTGATGTGTATGTGATATTTTCATGGGAAAAGTATATTTCTTGGCTTGTTGACCATGTTTGAGAACAAAGGGAAAACCCAGGTATCTAGGTGGGTGGACGTGTACTAGTATGCTAGTGAATCCAAGGGGTTTGGTCTCAGTTTCACTTAGAATGATTGACGCTTACAAATCTAACTAAACTAAGATGATGATGATTGGGGACCAGTAGGTTATGGGTATGTTCCCTATAAGTGGCTCGTGCATGAGAAAGAATAATATTTGTGGTTACTATCACCGATATACGAGGTAACTGGGACCCACAGCTAGCTAGTGCCTTGGGGTTATTTCCTATTGCTTGTGCTCATTAGATCCTTTATACTTAACATCAGCATACGGTATATTTGGTTGAAAAATTCAGTAGCTTTTGAATTTATTTTAAAAGTGTTGATTTTTTAAATTAGCCCACTTGAAAACTGTTTTTTTAAGTTGCATCATTTAGAAATTTTAACTAGAAATTACATGTTTTTGAAAACTTGCATGCTTTTCGACTTTGAATTTTTATCACATGGAATCTCTTAGTGGTGGTATTCTACTGGTAATTGGTTCACACCCTACATACTCCCTTGGGTGTAAGTAGACTTGGTTATTTTTGTTGTCGCAGGTTTGGGTATAACATTTGTGCCAACAGTTCGGGTTTTCACCGGTCATTCATGATGCGGTGTTGTGGGGATGGCTTGAGGGAAATGCCTCTTTCCATGTTAAGGTTATTGGGATATTCATATTTTTGTTTTGTTCCTTTTTTATAGTCCTGTTGAGTTGTTTTAGACTATGTAATTCAGTTCTGATTTTCTGTAAAACATTGTTTGGTTTTAAAAATCCAGATTTGTTTCATTGGATTATTTTGTTGTTTTATGTTTATAAACTCAGTTAAATCATTCCAAATTTTCATTTAATGATACCGGGGCACTTGTGCCAGCCCATGGGGATCGGGAACTCCCTTCGGGCCTTGTCACGGGCCGGGTTTGGTGCCATTTTTGGTGGCGATCGATTCGGTTCGTGACAAAATGGTATCAGAGCCAGGTTCGCTCTCTTTGGGTCATGTTATTTGGGGAACAGTTGAGATAGTCTGGAGTTAGGATTTTCGGGACTCGGAATTCTTGTTATGAGTAGTGTGGTTGATCACCACACCTCATGATGGTATTCAAGTCTCCAGGGGAATTCAGGACCTTTCGGAGTCCTTTGGTTCTCTTGGTTTAATGATGATTAGGGGAAATGAAAAGAGAGTTGGGTTAATGGTATCAGTAAGCTTGCAGGACCTAGAAAGACATGTGGAGCTCAGGATATTACCAAGAACACTCTCTATGGAAGTGAATTGATTGGAATATGGCTGCCAACCATATGTCCAAGTCACCCACTAAAACTAGTTTCCTATCACTTTGTCTTGTGTTCTTTAGTTTTGAAATCTTGGAACATTGGTTTTAAAGTGACTTGGTTTTAATAAGTGTAAAGTTTTTGTGAAATTATTTTCAAATAAATATGGGATGGTTTGATTTATTAAATAGTGGAACTAAATATTCAGAATTATTTTGAAATGGAATATGGTGTGCGTACACCTATTTTGAAAGGAGAAACTATATTGAAGTTGGTTTTGAAAAAGTGTTTCCAATAGAGTTTTCTAAACTATCATAGGGTGTTTTTTTGGGATGATATGTTATGAAATTGATGTGAATAACATGAAATTGAGTTCTTGTATAAATGTTTGTGTATTTAGGAAAATTTTAGTAATATTTGAATAGGGATTTGGATCTCTTGGTTAGCAGTTTTGAGAAAAAGGATGTGTTGGTTGACCGTTTTGGTTTTGAAAAGTGGAAAGATTATTTGTTTTAACATTTCGTATTTTCGTGAGTGACCACATGCATGGGGTTATATGCGATGATGGATGGTTAATGGCATTACTAGATGAGTGACAGTACAGATATGAGGAGGGTGCCCGGTGTGGCACAGAAACATGTATGTGTGAGGCCCATAGGGTACCATTGGTGGATAAGGTTACTGCTAACATGTTTGTTTTCAAAGAATTGGTTTTAAAGAAAAACAATTCTGCCCTGATGAATAGTTTGGTATGGTTTTTATTTTGGGTTTTTGAAAATTTTAATGTTGTGGGATGTTATGAGTCCAAGAACCCCTTCTGTTTTAACTATGTTTTGGGTTTTTGTTTGGTCAGTAAGTTGTGTTGTAGGGACGGTTAGTGGTCACTTTTGAAAAATGTTTTGGGAATCCTTTACGGTGGATCCCTTCATGTGTTTGGATCTAGTTTGTGGCATGTTTTGACCAATGGACCATCTTGGTTGGGTCCTTGGGTTCTCTCATTAGATAAGGTACGCCCCCATTAAGGGTTAATTCACAACTGAAGTGAAACCCGTATTGTTTCACCATTGTAAAATTCTTTAGTTGATCAATATAAGGAATATTTTATCGATCATTGTTGATTGAGTCTACACCCATTCATCTCGTTGATTATTGGATCCTCTTTTAGTGGTAAAGTGCTTGTGGAATGTTGAAAGAAACCTTAGTTTATTAAGTTTTATGATTCATTGAAGGTGGAAGTGTTCTTTGGTTGTTAGTGTGGATGAGTGTCATAATGGTGTCTAAGAGGTCCTCTGGGTTCTTCATAGTTTCATTAAAGAAAGAGTTATTATTAAACCACCAATTTTGAGATTTTGGTCATGATAGGATATTGTGTCCAGTTTTTGTACTTGTCTGCTGTTTAGGTACTTGGAATATGGCCATGTTCCATGTATTGTTTCTATCAATCGCAAGGGACATGTTCGGTGATGCATTATGATGTTGTGTGCTCTTTTGATTGTAAAGGCGATGGTCACACAATCCTCAGAGGTTCTCTGTTATGTTTGGAGTATATCTCCTTTTGGAAAAACATAAAATCCTTTATCTTATTGGAAGGTGTTTATACGTGTCCTTCCCTTTTGTTGTTTCTCACCTAAAGAAACAAGGTGCAATGTGTGTGCATCTTCTGATCCCTTGTTTTAGTAAAATCTCTGGTTTTGGTAAAGTGAGTTATGGAGTATGTTATGTCTTGATGAAACCATCAGGGTATGTGGTTTAGTTGTTTGTGTCATCAAAAGAAGAAGTTCCGTATAGGGGTTTCCACAGCCTAACTGCGAGGCCGAAAATGCTTCAATATTTTGGGCTCCAGCCATAGGTCCCGGAGAGAAGTTGGCACGTAGTCAGGGGAAATCCCAGTGTCGTTTAAACACTTATACAAAGTCCTATACTAAGAATGAAATATAGGATGAGTTTAAACCTATAGTGTCATCATATTTCTTATGTTGTTCCCATTCGGTGGAAATAGGGGGAGGGTCTTGTACCCATGTCATCACACAATGTTATTCCCTCCCCCTTTTGTTTCCATTGAGTCTTTGGAGAATGGTTAAAAATTTGGCTAGACAAGTTGAGCACATGGTTTTCACATAGTTCATTCTAACCATTAACAAAAAAAATAGCCATGCAGATATAAGGAACCACATAGTTATCGCATAGTTTCCCGAACAGTTCAGACTAACCGTGTGACCGTCCCAACTCCTTAATTTTGGGGTCTTTTCATGTTAGCCCACGCAGGTCCGTTAATATGGTTGGTTTTATGGTTGGAAGACCCACCATGGGTATCATGCATATTATTTTGTAAATTTATAATGGATGTATACCCCTTGTACTAGGGAGTCTATTCGGGCCTCCCCCTATTAGTGTCTTGATTCTGTCTCGGGAAAAAATTAAGTTGTCTCTTACAGGGGGGGAATTTGTCTCTCTTCATACGAGTAACTCCTATTTTTCATTAGAATTGTCTGGGAAGTAGGTATTATCGTTTGGAGATATCTAACTACGTACATCTTCCTTGGGTAAACATTTATATTGGAGAGTTCCCAATGATTTAGTTATAGTAGGGTACGTGTAACCTTGTTTGATGTTGTTGTTTATTTGGGTAAATTGATTGAGTATTGTTCAGATTCTGTTTGAGGAGTTTTCATCTGGGATAAAACCTTAATGTGCTTTATTGTTTAAGGAAATTGGTGTATGTTTGGTTTGTGAGAGTATTCCTTCCTTCATTGATCACTGGAGGTTTTTCGGCCATTGGGGGAGAAACCTGGCAGGGGAGTACCTCTTGGTTTCTCAGTTGGGTTTTGTTGTTGCTTTGGCCTTTCTGGGACTTTATAGGGCGGAAAGTTTTCATGGTAGGGATAATTTTCATATACATATCTTATTTTTCATGTATTTATATTTTAATTTTCATTAATTATTTTTCTTGGGGGTTTCCAAAAGGTTTTATGTAGAATAGTTGAGTTTTCATGAATTGGGCCAAACTGTGAGCCCGATTTCAGATTTAAAAATAATTTTTGTTTCTTTTATAAATTTTTCATTTTTTAATATTTTTTACTCATTCCAACTCCTAAATGTTCTACCCTGATATATTAACACCAAAATTAAAATTTGGAGCTTTTAGAAATCCATAACCAAAGTTTAGTTTGGTTTTTATTTAAGGGATTGGGCCTGCCCGGAAGCCCATATCCAGTTTTAAAAATTAATTTTATTTATTTAATAACATATTAAATATTGGGTCTTCTTCGGTGATTCCAAGTCTCCCATGATCCCATTACACCCAGCCGCGCCCCCAGAATCGTTTCCACCACTTTTGAGCTCTTAGGAATCACGATTTAGGGACACATTTCCTAGGGTTCATCAAATCGTCCAGATTTGAAAATGTAAGTTGATTATTTCATAAGTATTTTAGTTTTCATTCTTTTTCCCCCATTTTGTTCCCCAAATGACCTAACATAAATCATTCAATCCTCCATTCCAGTTTGGGGTACTTCAAGATTCAAATATTGGTGGATTGGGGCCGATTTCCTCATGATTTTTCAAGTAAGGGAATTCCTTCTTAGTTCCTTCCATACTCTTTTAGTTTTATTTCCACATTCATGAAGTTCCTAATATCCAGAAGTTGGGGTAGATCCTGAGGTCTGATTTGGTGTCTTTCGTGTCAATATTTGTGGTCTAGGGCTGGATTTATATTCCTTGAGGTGCCGCGGTGGTGCGGTTGATGTTTCACACCATGTTTTGAGGGTTTCATCATAAAAGGTAGGTGATTCCATGTGTAAACATTTCTGGATGAGTTAGTTTGCTTGAATTACTTATTATTCATGTTCCTAATATGATTTATGTGGTGAGTGAACTATTTATGTTGGATTTGGTAAAGCATTTTTTTTTGTAGTTTCATTTTAACTTAAAATTCGGTGTTTTCATGTGCAACCCTTCGGGTATTGTTTGGGATTGTTTTATAACATATGAATTTGGTTTAATGAATCTTGTTTGGGATGAAAATTATGATGTTTTGGGGTATTGGTGTGCCACTAGGTATTAAAGTGGTTTTTAAGGGTTTAAGGTGTAAAACATTATTGTATTCTTGAAAGTGATTTTGAAAATGTGTGTGTTTCATGTGGATCTTTTGTGCTATTGTTTGAGGTGTTTGTATAACACATGGGGGTTGTTTAATAAATGTTTTTGGGGATTCCAATTCTGTTTTGAATTTTTATTGATGTGATTTTATCCTTGAAATATGATTTTGAAATAGGTTTTAATTGAAAATCTTTAATAAACTATTTAGAATTGTTTTGTGAATGTTTTGAGTGGTTTATTGATTTATGTAAGAGGTGAAACCATATTGGAAAACTATTTTGGATTGTCTATACTTTCAAATGAACCATTTTAAATCTGAATAGTTCTGTTATGTGATGTTTATAATATTTTTAGGGACATCATAAAATTGATAAAGGATGTGTTGGATTGTGAAAGTTATGAAAAAAGTGTTGTGGGCTATTTTGGTGTGAGTTTGATATCAAAATGAATTTGAATGAAAAGTGTAATTTTTGACTTATGTGATGTTCATGTGGCTGTTTGGATAATGTTTGATGTGTATGTGATATTTTCATGTGAATAGTATATTTCTTGGCTTGTTGAACATGTTTGAGCACAAAGGGAAAACCCAGGTATCTAGGTGGGTGGATGTGTACTAGTATGCTAGTGAATCTGTGGGGTTTGGCCTCAGTTTCACTTAGCAGGATTGACACATAAAACTCTAACTAAACTATGATGATGATGATTGGGGACCACTAGGTTATGGGTATGTTCCCTACAAGTGGCTCGTGCATGAGAACAAATAATATTTGTGGTTACTATCACCGAGATACGAGGTAACTGGGACCCACAGCTAGCAAGTGCCTAGGGGTTATTTCCCACTGCTTGTGCTCATTAGATCCCTTATAATTACCATCAGCATACGGTATATTTGGATGAAAAATTCAGTAGCTTTTTAATTTATTTTAAAAGTGTTTATTTTTTAAATTAGCCCACTTGAAAACTGTTTTTTAAAGGTGCATCTTTTAGAAATTATAACTAGAAATTACATGTTTTTGAAAACATGCATGCTTTTCATCTTTGAATTTTTATCACATGGAATCTCTTAGTGGTGGTATCCTACTAGAATTGGTTCACACCCTACATACACCCTTGGGTGTAAGTAGACTTGGTTTTTTTATTTGTCTCAGGTTTGGGTATATCATTTGTGCCAACAGTTCGGGTTTTCAACAGTCATTCATGATGCGGTGTTGTGGAGATGGCTTGAGGGAAATGCATCTTTCCATGTTGAGGTTCTTGGGCTATTCATATTTTTGTTTTGATCCCTTTTTATTGTCCTGTTGAGTTGTTTTAGACTATGTAATTCAGTTCTGATTTTCTGTAAAACATTGTTTGGATTGAAAAATCTAGATTTGTTTCATTTGATTATTTTGTTGTTTTATGTTTATAAACTAGGTTAAATCATTCCCAATTTTCATTTTATGATACCCGGGCACTTGTGCCTGCCCATGGTGATCGGTAACGCCCTTCGGACCTTGTCACGGGCCGAGTTTGGTGCCATTTTTTTTGGCGATCGATTCGGTTTGTGACAAAATGGTATCAGAGCCAGGTTCGCTCTCTTTGGGTCATGTTATTTGGGTAACAGTCGATATAGTCTGGAGTTAGGATTTTTGGGACTCAGAATTCTTGTTATGAGTAGTGTGGCAGATCACCACACCTCATGATGGTATTCAAGTCTCCAAGGGAATTCGGGACCTTTCAGAGTCCTTTGGTTTTCTTGGTTTAATGATGATTAGGAGAAATGAAAAGAGAGTTGGGTTAATGGCCTCAGTAAGCTCGCAGGGCATAGAAATCCATGTGGAGCTGGGGATATTACCACGAACACTCTCTGTGGCAGTGACGTGATTATAATATGGCTTCCAACCATATATCCACATCTCCCACTGAAACTAGTTTCCTCTCACATTGTCTTGTGTTCTTTAGTTTTGAAATCTTGGAACATTGGTTTTAATGTGACATGGTTTTATGAAGTGTAATGTTTTTGTGAAATTATATTCAAATAAATATGGAATGGTTTGATTTATTAAATAGTGGAACTGAATATTCTGAATTATTTTTAAATGGAAAATTGTGTGTGTACACCTATTTTGAAAGGAGAAACTATAATGATGTTGGTTTTGAAAAAGTTTTTCCAATAGTGTTTTCTAAACTATCATAGGGTGTTTTGTTGGGATGATATGTTATGAAATTTATGTGAATAACATGAAATTGAGTTCTTGTATAAATTTTTGTGTATGTATGAAAATTTTAGTAATATTTGAATTGGGATTTGGATCTCCTGGTTAGCCGTTTTGAGAAAAAGGATGTTTTGGTTGACCGTTTTGGTTTTGAAAAGTGGAAAGATTGTTTGTTTTAAACTTTCGTATTTTCGTGAGTGACCACATGCATGGGGTTATATGGGATGATGGATGGTTAATGGAATGACTAGATGAGTGCCAGGACGGATATGAGGAGGGTGCCCAGTGTGGCACAGAAACATGTATGTGTGAGGCCCATGGGGTACCATTGGTGGATAAGCTTACTGCTAAAATGTTTGTTTTCAAAGAATTGGTTTTAAAGAAAAACATTAGGCCCTGATGAATAGTTTGGTATAGTTTGTATTTTTCGTTTTTGAAAATTTTAATGTTGTGGGATGTTATGAGTCCAAGAACCCCTTCTGTTTGAACTATGTTTTGGGTTTGTGTTTGGTCAGTAAGTTGTGTTGTAGGGACGGTTAGTGGTCACTTTTGAGAAATGTTTTGGGATTCCTTTACAGTGGATCCCTTCATGTGTTTGGATCTGGTTTGTGGCATGTTTTGACCAATGGACCATCTTGGTTGGGTCCTTGGGTTCTCTCATTAGATAAGGTACGCCCCCATTAAGTGTTAATTCACAACTGAAGTGCAACCCGTATTGTTTCACCATTGGATAATTCACCAGTTGATCAATATAAGGAATATTTTATCGATCATTGTTGATTGAGTCTACACCCATTCGTTTCGTTGATTTATGGATCCTCTTGTAGTGGTGAAGTGCTTGTGGAAGGTTGAAAGAAACCTTAGTTTCTTAAGTTTTATGATTCATCGAAGGTGGAAGTGTTCTTTGGTTTTTAGTGTGGATGAGTGTCATAATGGTGTCTAAGAGGTCCTCTGGGTTCTTCATAGTTTCTTTAAAGCAAGAGTTATTATTAAACCAAAAATTTTGAGATTTTGTTCATGATAGGATATTGTGTCCAGTTTTTGGACTTGTCTATTTTTTAGGTACTTGGAATATGGTCATGTTCCATTTATTGTTTCTATCAATCACAAGGGTCATGTTCGGTGATGCATTGTGATGTTGTGTGCTCTTTTGATTGTAAAGGTGATGGTCACACAATCCTTAGAGGTTATCTGTTATGTTTGGAGTATGTCTCCCTTTGGAAAAACATAAAATCCTATATCTTATAGGTAGTTGTTTATACGTGTCCTTCCCATCTGTTGTTTCTCACAAATAGGGTGCGATGTGTGTGCATCTTATGATCCCTTGTTTTAGTAAAATGTCTGGTTTTGGTAAAGTGAGTTATGGAGTATGTTATGTCTTGATGAACCCACCAGGGTATGTGGTTTAGTTGTTTGTGTCATCGAAAGAAGAAGTTCCATATAAAGGTTTCCAAAGCCTAACTTCGAGGCCGAAGATGCTTAAATATTTTGAGCTCCAGCCATAGGTCCCAGAGAGAAGCTGGCACGTAGTCAGGGGAAATCCCAGTGTCGTTTAAACCCTTGTACAAAGTCCTATACTAAGTGTGAAAGATAGGATGAGTTTAAACCTATAGTGTCATCATATTTCTTATGTTGTTCCCGTTCGGTGGAAATAGGTGGAGGGTCTTGTACCTATATTATCACACAATGTTATTCCTTCCCCCTATGGTTTCCGTTGAGTCATTGGAGAATGGTTGAATATTTGGATAGACAAGTTGAGAACATGGTTTTCACATGGTTCATTCTAACCATTAACAAAAAAAATATCCATTCAGATATAAGGATCCAAATAGTTATCGCATAGTTTCCCGAATAGTGCAGACTAACCGTGTGACCATCCCAACTCCTTAATTTTGGGGTTTTTAATGTCAGCCCACGCCGGTCCGTTAAGATGGTTGGTTCTTATGGTGGGAAGACTCACCATGGGTATCATGCATATTATTTTGTAAATTTAAAATGGATGTATACCCCTTGTACTAGGGAGTCTGTTTGGGCCTCCCCCTATTAGTGTCTTGATTCTGTCTCGTGAAAAAAACTAAGATGTCTCTTATGGTGGGGGGAATTTGTCTCTCTTCATACGAGTAACTCATATTTTTCAATAGTCTTGTCTGGGAAGTAGGTATTATTGTTAGGAGATATCTAACTACCTACATCTTCCTTGGGTAATCATTGATATTGGAGAGTTCCCAATGATTTAGTTATAGTATGGTACGTGTAACCTTGTTCGATGTTGTTGTTTATTAGGGTAAATTGACTGAGTATTGTTCAGATTGTGTTTGTGGAGTTTTCATCTGGGATAAAACCCTAATGTGATTAATTGTTTCATGAAATTGGTGTATGTTTGGTTTGTGAGAGTATTCCTTCCTTCATTGATCACTGGAGATGTTTTGGCCATTGGGGGAGAAACCTGGCAAGGGAGTACCTCTTGGTTTCTCAGTTGGGTTTGGTTGTTGCTTTGGCCTTGCTGTGACTTTCTGGGGTGGAATGTTTTCATGGTGGGGAGAATTTTAATATAAATATATTATTTTTCATGTATTTTTATTTTTATTTTAATTATTTTTTTGTCTTGGCGGTTTCCAAAAGGTTTTATGTAGAATATGTGAGTTTTCATGAATTGGGTCAAACTGTGAGCCCGATTCTAGATTTAAAAATAATTTTTGTTTCTTCTATAAATTTTTCATTTTTTAAAATTTTTTCACTCATTCCAACTCCTAAATGTTCTCCCCTGATAGATTAACACCAAAATTAAAATTTGGAGCTTTTAGAAATCCATAACCAAAGATTAGTTTGGTTTTTTTTAAGGGGTTGGGCCTTCCCGGAAGCCCATTTCTAGTTTTAAAAATTAATTTTATTTATTTAATAACATAATAAATATTGGGTCTTAATCGGTGATTCCAAGTCTCCCACGATCCCATTACACCCAGATGTGCCCCCAGAATCGTTTCCACCACTTTTGAGCTCTTAGGAATCACGATTTAGGGATGAATCTCTCAGGGTTCATCAAATCGTCCAGATTTGAAAAGGTAAGTTGATTATTTCATAAGTATTTTAATTTTCCTTTTTCCCCCATTTTGGTCCCCAAATGACCTAACTAAAATCCTGCAATCCTCCATTCTAGTTTGGGGTACTTCAAGATTCAAATATTGGTGGATTGGGGCCGATTTCCTCATGATTATTCAAGTAAGGGAATTCCTTCTTGGTTCCTTCCATAATCTTTTAGTTTTATTCCCACATTCTTGATGTTCCAAATATCCAGAAGTTGGGGTCGATTATAAGGTCTGATTTGGTGTCTTTCGGGTCAATATTTGTGGTCTAGGGCTGGATTTATATTCCTTGAGATGTGGCGGTGGTGCGGTTGATGTTTTGCACCATGTTTTGAGTGTTTCGTCATAAAAGGTAGGTGATTCCATGTGTAAACATTTCTAGATGAGTTAGTTTGCTTGAATTACTTATTATTCATGTTCCTAATATGCTTTATGTGGTGAGTGAACTGTTTATGTTGGATTTGGTAAAGCATTTGTTTTTATAGTTTCATTTTAACTTAAAATTAGGTGTTTTCATGTGCAACCCTTCAGGTATTTTTCACGATTGTTTTATAACATATGAATTTGGTTTAATAAATCTTGTTTGGGATGAAAATTATGATGTTGTGGGGTATTGGTGTGACACTAGGTATTAGAGTGGTTTTTTAAGGGTTTAAGGTGTAAAACAGTATTGTACTTCTTGAAAGCGATTTTGAAAACGTGTGCGTTTCATGTGGATCTTTTGTGCTATTGTTTGAGGTGTTTGTATAACACATGGGGGTTGTTTAATAAATGTTTTTGGGGATTCCAATTCTTTTTTGAATTTTTATCGATGTGATTTTATCCTTGAAATATGTTTTTGAAATAGGTTTTATTTGAAAAGCTATAATACACTATTTAGAATTGTTTTGTGAAAGTTTTGAGTGGTTTAATGATTTATGTAAGAGGTGAAACCATATTGGAAAACTATTTTGGATTGTTTATAATTTCAAATGAACCATTTTAAATCTGAATAGTTCTGTTATGTGATGTTTATAATATTTTTAGGGACTTCATAAAATTATTAAAGGATTTGTTGGATTGTGAAAGTTATGAAAAAAGTGTTGTGGGCTATTCTGGTGTGAGTTTGATTTCAAAATGAATTTGAATGGAAAGTGTAATTTTTGACCTATGTGATGTGCATGCGGCTGTTTGGATAATGTGTGAGGTGTAAATGATATTTTCATGTGAAAAGTATATTTCTTGTCTTTTTGAACATGTTTGAGCACAAAGGGAAAACCCAGGTATCTAGGTGGGTGGATGTGTACTAGTATGCTAGTGAATCCGTGGGGTTTGGACTCAGTTTCACTTAGCAGGATTGACACGTACAACTCTAACTAAACTATGATGATGATGATTGGGGACCACTAGGTTTTGGGTATGTTCCCTACTAGTGTCTCGTGCAGGAGAATGAATAATTTTTGTGGATACTCTCACAGAGATACGAGGTACCTGGGACCCATAGCTAGCTAGTGCCTAGGGGTTATTTGCTATTGTTTGTGCTCATTAGATCCTGTATACTTACCGTCGGCATACGGTATATTTGGATGAAAAATCAATTAGCTTTTGAATTTATTTTAAAAGTGTGGATTCTTTACATTAGTCCACTTGAAAACTGTTTTTTAAAGTTGCATCTTTTAGAAATTGTAACTAGAAATTACATGTTTTTGAAAACATTCATTCTTTTCATCTTTGAATGTTTATCACATGGAATATCTTAGTGGTGGTATCCTACTAGGAATTGGATCACACCCTACTTACACCCTTGGGTGTAAGTAGACTTGTTTATTTTTGCTGTCACCGGTTTGGGTATAATAGTTGTGCCAACAGTTCGGGTTTTCACCGGTCATTCATGATGCGATGTTGTGGAGATGGATTAAGGGAAGTGCCTCTTTCCATGTTGACGTTCTTGGGATGTTCATATTTTTGTTTTGTCCTTTTTTTATAGACTTGTTGAGTTGTTTTAGACTATGTAATTCTGTTCTGATTTTCTATAAAACATTGTTTGGTTTGAAAAATACAAATTTGTTTCATTGGATTATTTTGTTGTTTTATGTTTATAAACTTGGGTAAATCGTTCCCAATTTTCATTTTATGATATCCAGAGAGTTGTGCCAGCTTGTGGGGATCAGGAATGTCCTTCTGTCCTTATCAGAGGCTGGATTTGGTGCCATTTTTGGTGGCGATCGATTCGGTTCGTGAAACACAATATAACATCATGTTTCATGAATTACAAGCTATCATATATATTAATTTTTTTAAAATTAAAATCATTTTAAATTCATGGGGTGTTACATGCTCCCACCAATAATTAAATTTAATTCTCATAATCTAAACATGATCTCAATAATAAATAGTTTTATATTTGAAAAATCTATTATTGATAAAAAATAATAATAAGTAGGGTTAATAACAAATATTATTTATAATTAAGAAAAAAATTTGAAGGTCACCACAAAACTAGGAATTATAATATAGGAACATTAGAGGATTGTATAGATACATACATGGGGGGTAAACTAAAATATTTAGAGGAGGTTAATGGGGTCATTAATAACAACAACTGAATGTTCAATTGAAAATTGAGGGCCTCAAATCTATAAATCTACGATGATTTAACATACCCATGATTCAAAAGAAATTTAAATTTTTTTTGTCTTCATGTACCTTTCTAATAGTTGAGGAATTCATTCACTCAATATTAATTCAGGGAAATATAATTACTCGATTCATTTCTATAAAGACAATATTATTCATGGGTTGTGTCTTTAACTATTTCTATTTAATTTCATAGCACAAGTTTCTTCATAGGGTGATGTAATATGTTATCCTCTTAAACCATTTCAAAATATCAGCTTAAACCATTTCATAAATGGTTAAATTTTCCAAAATTAACTTATCATTAATAATTTAACAACCTAAAGGAGCTCTTATTTTTCACATTCCAAACAACAGAAAACCATCATCATTTATTTCCTTAAAATCTGATAATAACCTTAATTAAAAATAAATCATTATTGAAAACATATATTCTTCCTTATTCCTCAAATATAACACATGTTATTGGATATAATTATAAAATACAACAATGTTCTAAAATCCATCAATGATGGAATGAACAAACTCTTTCAAATAAAATCATTAATGAGTTTGAATTTTTTCAATACAATCCAATTAATAGTATAAAAATATATCATCTCCTTATTATGACATTATTAATATATCAGTATCAGAAACATATTAAGTGTTATATTTACTCAACCATATGTTTTACAAAAATATTAACTTTCTACTGAGTCACTTTTCATGGTACCACACATTATCAATTCTTTAATGAAATAATAATGCAGTACAATCCTTATATTTTTTATATGTTTCTAATAACCAGTACAAAATTGATAAAATAAAAAAATAACATATCTTTTTTTTCCAGACATAAGTAACTTAATTATTCATCTTTGTATATGGAAGTCTTGTAAACATGAACATAAAAGATTATCCTCTTTTAGGATATATTCTATTATCATATTATTCATTTACTTCCATAGTGTCTCATCTCCTTATAGTGGAATAATTGTATATTGAAACTTTGTTTTTTTCCCTCATAATCATGAACCTGGTGTCTTTTTTCTCCACACATATAACAAACTCAAATTTTATTAAGGCATGTACAAGGGTGTTTCTTTCTATAGTTATTGTAATTGTGGACATAATTCATTCATTTCATCCCATTGTATATCCTTTGACCTATTATCCATTTATTATCATCATTTACTTTGAATCTATAGGACATGAATTATTCTTTACCCATATTTTAATCACATGGTATTATGTCCTCATATGATGATGATAATTGGGAAACTATTTACCTTAAAAATATTTTCTTAATACCATAAAAGGCAAGACCTATTTTAATATTATGACCATGTACATTGCTGAGGTTCACGTTGCTTCTACTAGGGGAAATTTATAAATGGATACATACGCTAAATTTTTTTACATCATTGTAATACATAATGTCTAATCCCAATAATTTCAAAATACATAACCTAAATTGGAAATTTTATTTTTATTTAATATAATAATGATAAACATGGCTTCCGTGGGGGAATATTTACTTTTAAATTATACATAATGTATTATAAATATAATATGAATTATCATCAGCATATCATGTGGGTGTGTCAAACCAGCTGCAAAATAAGGCCCACTATCATGTACTAGGTTATGTTGAGTCAGGCCCAACACACCTTGTCAGATATATTACTCCTAGGTACATTTTTTTCATAGCCATGTCCACATGTTGTATCTAGACAAGGATGTATTTCTAGGAATAATCACATAATCTCTACCTTAACAAAATTCATGGAAGTTGTTATATATTTATCTTTGATTCTATCCTAGGTTTATGTTCTTTAATCTACATTTTCAAAATATTATTTCCAAGGTTGCCACTAATATTTCTTTGATAACTAATGTAACACCTCAACCCTAGTAGCACATATATAGAACATAACTTTATTACATTGGCATAGATACATGTGTCGAATCCCAAATTAATAACTAGTTTATTAGTTTTCTAAAATAAATTACATACATGATCCTTACATTACAATTTTAAAAATAAAATAAAACATTGATAATCCTTTGATAATACTATTAATCTCCACGATTAACCCTGCATATCAATCATAATACAAATCATGGAATCCTAGGTAAATAAAACATAAGAAAATTGTTATCTCAATTTCTCAGTAAGGGTAACCATGAAAATGAATATATTATGAACATATAAGGATAAATAATAAGGAAAGGTGAATACCTGAAACACATTCCATTTAAATATATCATGAGGATAATATGTCCAGAGTAAATATTACCATATAAATAATAACATGTGCTAATAAACATAACCATGGATTTTCTACTAGTCTAATAATCACATGAAATATGAATAAATAATCTCATACTAAGGTAATTTATAATGCTATACATCATAAACAAATCGTGAAGGCTTCAACCAAGATACCATATACAACAAGGTGAAAATCCATGTTAGATTCTCTTATGAGATATGCCAATTCATGAAGGTGATATATTGGACTCCACCCTTTATATAACAAGTATAGTACATTCCTCTTATGAAATGGTTGGAACATTAAAAAAATAAAAATTTATATTAAAAAACTATAATATGAAATGTGAATAATTCAACCATAAAACATGAATTGTATCATAATAACACATCCAAACTCAAACTAATCATAACAAATTCAATAAAATATGATATATGTTTTCATAAGAGACCAAACATAATTAATAATTAGATCTAACAAAGGATGTTGACATATATTAAAGTACTATAATTAAATAATTAAAATTGTTATGATAAAAATACCTATCTTTTACATTGAAATAAATTATTTAAAAAGCTGTACAATTATAAATAAAAAACCTTTATTTGAAAAGACCCTTGTAAACTGATAAATTATTTTCTAAAAAATCAATCCTTAACATTGGAAAAAAACTTCTCACAACACATAAGAAAAAGACATATCTTTCTTCAAAAATTTCATAAAATTACTCTTTTATATAACACAAAAAATTTCCTTTCAAATCATTTTATAAAAAGTAAAAAATGGGAAAAAAGACCTTAATAATTTTTAGAATAATAGTAATAAATTTTTTGAAATTATTTTTACAAATTATGGATATTGATGATAAATATTCACCAAATGATACTTACATATAAACAATCCCGAATAATAATGAGATTTTAAAATTAACCCTTACCTTTGGTAGGATTCCCTCTATATGTGTCTGAAACAATATTTTAGTTTTTATAAAAATATTATTAACTTATAAAAAAATCATAATAATATTTATTATATCTTATATGATTCATTTATGTCTATATATTACCCGCTTGTTAACAATTCCATGTTAAAGTAACATCTCAGGGAATAACCAAGTTGTTTATCGTCTGTGTTTTATAAGTTATTCCAGATCCTATTACATAGATAAAAATTTAATATCAAAAATAATTTAAACCATTATTTTTATATCCTATATATTTAGTATATATATATATATATATAATATTGATATATGAAGTGTAACACACCATTCATGGATATAGTAAGTCGTACGTACACATGAACGTTGTTTCTTTTTTCTAATCGTACTGAATGGAATTAGGTAAATGAAATATATATATTTATATATTATTGCATTATAATTATTATGTAATATATTTCATATTTATTCTTTATATAAATTCTTAGAATCATTCATTAATGGTTAACATGGAATATGGATCTTATCACATCGAGGAGATAGTAGGTTGTGCGTACGCACATGGGTTGATATCATTCCCTTAATGGTAAAGGGATAAGGAATTAGATTGCATATTAATTATACATAATTGATATAATGTATTTTTGATTATTTATATATATTATATCCATTATTATACCCATCTATATATTGTTTTGATTAAAAATAAATTACACTATGACGATTAGATGATAGTTTGTATGCGCGCACGTGTGGTTATTTAATTTTTAATATGATGGATAAATGTTGGAATATGGTTGTTAAATATTCATAATAAAATCTCATAATATATTATAATTTTTTTTATTACTTTATAATTTAAATAAAAAAAATAATAGGATGTATAATATTAAATAATAACGAGGTAGTTGGTAAATATGATTACATCTACTTTAGCGAACCTCCATTGGATGTCCTCTTAGGGACCCTATGAGTGGATTTTTTATAAAAAAAAGAAATATTTAACATAACTAATAATATTGGTAGTATAAATTTATAGTTTTTTATCAATATAGAAGTCTCAATGAGTTTTTTTACGTGAGGTAAGATGTGTCTATTTAAAAGATATGGAAGGAACACACTTTGAATCATTTAATATATTAAATTAATATAAATTTAATTTTGAGTTCAAATATCTCCAAAGTGAGTTAATTATAATATAATATGAATATGTGTATATATCACCTCTTTCATTGATTTTTATACCCATTTTGTTTGAAATATTAAACTTATCTTTTGACATTAACCCATAGTTAAACCCTCAACCTCTTATCGTGAAAACTTGTCCTTTTTACTCTTTATAGTTAATACAATTACAATAAGATGACTAACAAACTAAAAATGGATAATTGATGTAATATTTAACCTTATTATAGTTATTTAGCCTAAATTTATATTTTTATTTATAATTTAGAAATGTATTATTTATTTTAATGTTTTATTTATGTAAATTTTTATGCCATTCGTTATTTGTTTTTTTAAAATATCATGACAGCAAAATAAAATAGAAAAATGTCTTTTAATATATCAGTAATAGGTATAAGTTAGATATAAAAATAATATATTTCCTTATTTATGAAAATTAAATTTCTCTTAATATTTTTAATATAATTTTTTTTGACAAGTCTGTTAATTAAATAATTACTGCATCATTATTTGGAAACATTTAATTAAATTGTTTATTCTATAAAATTAAAAAAAATTATAATGGATTTAAATTTATTATATTTCACATTACTATTTTTTTAATTTATCTTATTTATGATCATGTATAAAAAATGTAATACTTATTAAATAACATGAGTATGAAAATATTAACATATCAATAAATAAAAATTATCAATGTCATATTCTATCCCAAGAGAAAAAAGGTTATAATTTCTTAATTAGATTGATTATGGTCTAATTACACTTATCAAATGAAATTAGGACAATTTTTAGAGTAATTTTAAAATATTATAATATAATTTTGAACCTTAATTACAAAAATTTCCCTTAATTGTGGTAAATACAAATTTACCAAAGATACTATTCACAATATACAATAAATAATTTAAACATTTTAGACTCTAAATATCATTTTGATTATAATAGTTTTTTCTTTATTTCCAAATTAAATTTACCCATGTGGATAAATTATGTTTAACTCTAATCCCACAAACATGGTGAGAATGTGAGTAAAAGAAAACATTCAAAAGTTCAATTAGTATTTTAAATCCAATTTCAATATATAAATGACTAGAATAACAAAATATGGATTAATATTTGTAAAATAAATCTATTATTTTTATAAAAATAAATTATAATTATTATAATTATTTAAACGAAAAGACATTTGTTGACTTCAATATAGTATTTATTTTATTATTCACAAAAAAATTAAACTTCTAAAAAATACAAAAAATTCCCCCTAAATTAATTTTAAATTTTGAGTTCAAATTAGAATATTATTTTTTCATTTAAATATTCTAAAAGTGTAATAAATTATATTTAATATAGTTTCTCTTTTAAAAGGTAGTAAAATAACTATTTTTGAAATATTCATCTTTTATGTAAAAAATTGGATTTGTTCTCATATCATGTATAGAAAAAATGTTATATAAATGTTAAAATTATTTGATATATAAATAAATTTTATATTGTAGTTAATACTGTTCTTAACCAATAATCTAATGGATAGGATATATCTTATAAAAATATTTTAATAATATACATTTTTTTAAAACTCAGTCTTACGAATAAAGAAGCTATTGAAGAAAGTTTCTCTTGCATGTTAAAAAAATATAACTTAGTGTTGCTTGAATTAAAAGATATATATTATATTAATTTTTTGTTAAAAAAAATATTGTAATTCCTTTTGGTGTTACAACCAAATAATTAAAAATGAAAATAAAATCTATATAAAAAATTTGAAAATCATTTTTTATATATGCATAGGCATTTTACCTCGATAAAGTTAACAAAAAATTTTGGTAAATACGTTAAATGAAATATATATATTATATATTAAATCAACTAATTTACATTCATCTTATTTTTCTATATAGAAGATAACGATAAATATATTTTATGCTTAAAACTTTATTTTTCAAAAAAACAATTTTGTCACCTTTCTTTGGTGAACTTATTTTGAAAATAAATTTTTAATATTTTAGAAATTTATTTTAAAAAACTAAACATAATTTTCTTCAGTATATCATAAAAATTATTTTAAGATTAATGTTTTTTCAAAAATGCATCATTTTTTATGAATAGTGAGAAATAAAAAATTACTTGATAATATCCTTCTGATGTTACTAATTTATAAATATAAATTAAATTTATATTGGTATAAAATTAATTTTTTTAATATTATACATCCAGTAATCCTATTTGTTTTATTGGAATCATTTTTCATATTGAGTTTTTACATAAAAACATTGTAAACTCCAAAACATTTACCCTTCAAAAGCCTACATTTTCATCTCATCTATGGGATTAATTTGAAATTTAAAATTCCAAATTATTGAAATATAATTTTTAAAAATATATTCAATATTTTTAATGATCATAATTTATGATTTCTATTAATATACATGTAATTTTTTACAAAAATAAATGATGAAATGTGTAAAAATTATTTAATAAGGTTAAGGATAAAATGAGTTTACCATGGGTAAAACTATAAAAATAAGACATAAAAATGACCGAAAACATTTCCATAAAAATATAAATGTCCAAATTTATTCCTTATATAATCTATTTTGATAATGGACCTTTCTAGTGGAATATTATTGATAAAAACATGGGAATGATTGAATCTTTTCAAAACATTACAATTATGTCATTCAAGTCACTTATAAAAGGTCACCGCTATCCTCTATTTCTCCCACCATAAAACCCATTTAGTTCAGATAGTACATTCTCAAATAACTTCATATGATCTCTTCTCTCATCTTAAAAACATTATTTTGGACATAAATCCAACCAAGGAAGGCTTTTGGTGCAACCCCAAGGAGGATTCCCGAATAAGTGTTAATGTTCTTCTACGACCATTTTTGTTCTTCCTCCATCCCTATAAATTGTTATTGTAACACCAAAATATAATAGAATAAGTTACTTCTATTTAAATATATGTATTTATTATATTAATATTATATTAAAAATCCTCTAATTCCATCAAATGGGATACAAATCATCATTTTAGTGTATGACAGACTACTACCTCACGAACCAATGTCATTCATTTTTACATTACCATCTATAACAGATAGAAATAATGATTTATTTGTTATTTATATATGTTATTATTTTTATTATAAATAATTTTTATATAAAATAATACATCAATCATTCCATTATCTATGAATATGATAATGTGGCTCTTGTGTACGACAAAACTAAATCATCACGGTGCAGTATGAGTCATTCATGATTTACATGGAGGGTAATAACGATGGGTTTAATGAAAAAATGTGATATATAATACATAAAGATGATTCTTCAAGATAATATACAATTTAAATTTATTTCAATCAGTACGTTGGGAAAATAGAAACAGCCTTTAGGTGTAGGTATGAACAACCATCTCCAAGAATGGTGTATTTAATTTTCAATCTCTATCATTTATTAATTACAATAAATAAACACACACACACACACACAGATATAAATATATGTATACTGTATTATATTTATATAAGTTCTATAATTATCTTAATGATTCATTACTGATAATTGTAAGTGGAACACAAATAACTAATCAAAACTAAAATGAAAAGCAAAATGGTCGTTGACCGGAACATGACTATAACATGGAATTTTTTAAAAAAAATTAAAAAAATGGAATAAGTAATATATTTTATGATATATATAATAATTTATATATAATATATGTATAATAAAAATAATTTTGTTATATTATAGGTTCAAATGAGTATGAAAAAAGTCATGGATTATGGTAAGGGATTTCTGTTTCACATTTATTTTCTATGATAGAAATTCTATATTCACCAAATTTTTCTTTTATGTGGTGTATATAATTGATATTATTCTATATTATGATAATTATAATTATCATTATTTTTATTTACCTAGAAATTATGTTATTTATCTTTAATGGTGTAATGTATCATGTTTCTGAGTCAGGTTTAAAATCACTCCCTTATTAAAATTTTCAATTAGTGGGGGTTTTATTTTCTAAACCAATGATTAGAAATCAGTTCTAAGAGTTCCATCATCATTATATCATATTTTTACATGAATTTAAATCATTTTATAAAACCATAGGTTTTCATAATATGTTTTGGTAGAATTAAAGTCTAAATAGGCTAGGGCTCACAGTTTTGGGATAATCATGTGGCCCCTTCCATGTAACCATGTGTGCCATTTTTGAATAGCCACATAGTTTCTGTAAACATTGTGATGGAGGACCACTTTTGTGAAAGGAGATCTTCATTTTTTCAATTGATTCCAAATGATTTGGGCATGATTAGAGAAAATAATACCGAATTTCTCACGGATACTACCACATAGGCAGTACCTATGTACAGTACTCACATGGTTTTCCATGGTTTGGAAAGCTATGTGAGTAAACTATGTAGCCCCATTAATGGGGAAAATTTTCATTCTTTTCTCATCCCCCTATTTATATTTTTTCTCACTTTTCACCATTTATGGTAGTGGATGTCATCATAGGAGGCTTAATTATATACATCCCATGGATTTTGATCCATATTCCCCCTCAATCGTCCAGTCTTCGATATGTTAGAGGAAATATAACCACACCATTAAGGATTTTCACACCTATGATTTCTCTCCACATTTTTTACTACTCATAGAGTGCTAAATCTATTTGAGTCATTTCACTATATTTTTAGGGTGTTTGATGGAAACTCAAATACACCAATCATTTTAGAATTGGGGCTCGATATCAGATGTTCCAATGTCTATGGGACCAAGGTAGGTGTGGAATTTGTTGATTTGTGTTTTTGCATATTTTTGGGTGGTGCGGATTTTAGCACACCATTATGAATTTAAGAGAGACCCCCATGCTTCATACTCAATTGGTCGTTAAACCATATAGGATGAATCTAGAAATACAATGGAATTTTTCATTGGTGTGAGGTCAGGTTATAGGTCATCAACAACATTGGGGGTCATGCAAGTCTGTGTTTTTTCTATAAATTTAAATTTTTGTTCCAATTGAAATTGGGAAATTAAATTACATTGAATAGGTTGTTCTTTCAGTTTGGTTTTATTATTATAGAATTTGAGTTAGTGAGTTCATATAAGATGGTTAAGAGTTGTCTATCTAATTTGATATTTTCAATTAAAATATTTTTTGTTGCTTTATATTTATGTTCGCATATAAATATATATAAATTATTGTGATAGGATACTTTTCAGAGATGATACACATGGGGTTCTGATGGGCTTGTCCCAATATTATTTGACATGATGTTGATCATCTGGTTGGTCTTGGCCTAGATTTCGTGATTGGTTTTATTACAGGATTGGGAATTGAGGACATCGTTTGAGGGAGTGGGGCCATCAGTTTGAGCATGGATTATGATATTGGGATAGAAATGACATCAATTTTTAGTGACATAGATATAGTGTAATGTGGTGTAGATTGATGAATATTAGGTTATGTATTGGTGATTATCACTCACTTATGATAGCCAAAGTGCCGAATTAAGTCATGTTTAGATAATTTGACTCCATGATGATGTGTTTTTGAATACTCATGTGGGTAGAGGCCCCCATATGTGTGTATATAGAAAATTATTGAGGTTTTTACCATATAAATCCATATGAATGGAAAGGATACATCGGTTGATAGCGATGCAACAATCTGTTGGGGGGTGAGGCTTTCTTTTCTAGGGGACGTTTCATTGGATTTATATTTTATGATTGACATCATCGTTCCCCCAAAAATTGTTTTTTGATCCAACAATGGATATTATTTGAGCCATATATTATTGTTACTTCAGTTTTTAGTCCATGGGATGATGTGTGCTTTTGGGAAGATGTCTGAGGTATTGGTTACAAAATGATTGGTGGTCCCTTTGGGACGTTGGTTCTTATTGAGGAATGAGGGGGTCAGGTTACATGATTTAGGATGAACCTTTGGGTTCACTTGTGTTATGAAATAAAAGGGGGATTAGGAAATGGTCCATAGAAATTATTCTATTCTAGGATTCCAGTGTTGGATAAGGCATTTTATGGCTTCCTTATGGCTGTTTCGCACCAGGGAATCCTTGTTTGTTTATTGCATCGTAATTATGTATTTATAATATTATGCATTCCTCCTTAAAAAAATATTATAGGTACCCTAATTTGGAAAGTACCCTAATGAGATTCATTTCACACCATGCATGGGTCCTTCGGGACAGGTGTATAATTTATGAATTTATGTTCATGTAAGGGATTAGATCATAGAGTGGGACCTTAGTAGCTATTTTCATAGAGATTGGCACATGAACATGAGGTCATTACTTGTTGGAGCTTATTTTTATCTTTTTTTTGTTATGTCATGAATCAAAATGTTGTTTTCTATGTGTATATACTCTTCTATGGTCCACTCATTGGGCAAACCTTCTATTTTATACTATATTTATGAACTATTATATAAAAATGTTTGTTCTATTTACTTGTAGAAAGTGGTTTGATTACCATATCAAATTTTTTATTTACATTATGTTTCTTTTATATTTATTACTTCTTCTATTATTTTTTATTGAACGCGATTTCTCCATTTATAGGTCTGGTTCGAGTCTACCAAGTCTTATTTGTTTAATTTCATGTTATTTATCATTATCCAGACTAGTATATTATATTTCCCATAGGTTATAACTGCCCCACTATAACTACTAACACCCTCACTAGTAGTTGATAGCCATTAAATTTTGGGGAGGAGTGACTGAGGCTATTGGAAACCATCCCAACATTAGTGTTTAAGTGGTAATCGATTCCGGTATGCTGAATGTTTTCTCTTTTACCTCTTTTAGTTTTATTACTATTTTGGTAATGGTTTGATAGAGAATAGTTTTTGTGGGAACTAGATTACAAAATTATTATTGTGTTCCTGTAGGAAAATGTATGTGGGATGGATTTAGTTACTAGAGGTAGTAAACGACATTATATATTTCTCATTTTATATTTTATATAATTGTCACCTTATTGGTTCACCTAATATGTAATGTTATCTATTATGATGTGACTGTTGACCTCGTGAGATGAGGGAGGACTTAGAACCATGGGTTGGTACAACAAGGTATGGTATTTTGGAACCATGACCTTATATACCAAGGGGTATAAATTTTGTTTTCTTGTCTTTTTATTGGTACATTTTAGGGTATTTCAATTTTATAAATGAATATATTCTTTGCAAAGTGGTTATAACATGTGATAACTATAAAACTCTATGTCAAAATGTGAAATTTCGTGATAGTGTTGATTTTATATAGGCATTTTGATATTACATGTTTTTATATATTAATTATATTAATTTTTTATAGAATTTTTTCAACCCCCTTTAGTAATTTTCATGTAAAGGTTCATAATTAGTGTGAAATACCCATGTTTCAATAATAAATATAATTTTTTATCATCATTTTAATTTATACAATCATATCAGTTTACTATTTTATTTATCACTCTATCCATAATTATACATATTGTGTAGTTATTGTTTTTTAGTATTCATTATTAAATTTCATACACAACCTACTAAGGAAGGATTTTCCAATTTTTCTATTTGAATGGTAATATGGTCCACACTAGAAGGCCCAAAGGATCTATGATGAAACTGAGCTATCTATAAAGATTGAATTTTTGGACTCAATAAAAATGTCAAAATTAGTTGATTCTCACCCAATAGATGGGGAAAAATAAAATAAATCTTGTAAAAATATTTCTAGGACCAAATCCACCAAAAGGGTCCCAAATAATTCTATTATATCCAACACACTATTCTATCCAGAAATTAAAATTAGAACAAAATTATGGACTTTTCTCCAAATATAGACATCAATTAGAGTTGAGATTTTATAGCATGAAAGAGAATATATAATAGGATTACTTTTTATAATAAATTATTTCTATTTGAGGGAATATTCCTATTCAAAAACCCATTCATATTTTGGACTTTGAAAAAGTCTGGATTGAAATTGTCTTATTAAAATTGTTTAATAAAACCTCCATAACGTGGTTCTATAAGACCAATAGACACCAAATTTTGAAATTAGACTTTTAAAATTATTATCTACAACATTAAAGAAGACTATTTGTCCTTATTGTGCTCTCTATATTATCAAATTGGTGATCCAAGTGGAGAGCATATTTTGAAAGAAAACTGTCCACCTCCTTGGGCTATAAGTTCATTCCCCTCCTATCCATGAAAAGAGGTGGAATTTCATAGAAAAAGAGGATATATTAGAATAACTGAGTCTGGGAAAAAGGCGTGGTAGTATCTTAAAAGCACGTTTACTAATTTGAGAGACCCTTCCTACTCTCTTTGTTTTCATGTTATTTTGTGGTATTCTTATTTGTAATCATCTATGTTTTTTTCATATAAATGGAATTTTAATGCATGTTAATTTATCATCATCAATTTTAATTATCCACCATATATTACTAAATATTAGTTCTCTTAAAATATTTTAAACCAAGTTGAAACCCCTTACCTTCTTTTATTTACTCATTCAATCAAAATCATGTTTTTAATTCCCATTACTACATGTGTTTGTGTTCAACAGACAACTACTTTCTTATCCCATTATTTTCATTCTATTTATAATTAATCACCATAATCAAATTTTACCAGATTAATAACTATCTCAATGGATGATTATATCAAACATTGGGGTGAGTCATAATTTGCGGATATTAAGTGATTGAGAGCTTCTGCTCGATTAATATTCTTCAGGATAACATTTTGTATGTTGAACATAAAATATAATAGATTAATGGCATGATTTATTTAACATATGTATTCCATGGATTATTGGAACTAAAAATAAACTTCCATAAAAAAGTACTAATTATGATTATAACCCTATGTTTAGTAAAGGATTGGATTAAAGCCATAACAAAGGGAATTATGATCAAAGTCATATTGTGAAGTGGGAGTTAATCTAATGAAATACAAAGAAAAGCTCAACAATATAATATGATTAAATCAGTAATAATGATGTCACACCAATATTTATCAAATTTATAAATCACATATCATCGACCAATAAATTTAATTAAAATCTGACAAGAGACTGTATTTTTTAAAATACCAAACAAAGACAATCAATTATTAAAAAAAATTCATCACTAAGGATTTGACCCAAGTTCCACTATACATATTATTAGAGTATTGGACATTTGATTTATCAATAGGTAGAAATCAACCATACATAAATTGGAACTTTTTTCAGGGATTCTTCCTTTAGTAGTCAATAGTTTTGGGTTTTTTTTAAAAAAACTAAAAAAGTAAAAATATTACCCAAAAAAATTTCAAAAAAAATTAATATAAATAAAAAACTGTCTCCTCATAAAAATAATAAATATAAAAAACAAAAAAGAAAAACATGCATTCCTTGTATTTTCCAATCATATCCCAATGCCTCGTATCCTCCAAAAAAATCCATCAGATTAATTTGATTGAGAAATAAAGAGGACTCTTCCCTAACATAGGAAGAACATTTGGTACAATCAAATAACTCCAAAACAATTCATTGTCCAATGAATTAATCTAGATATGGAAAATCCAAGGGTAAAATCCTTAAAATAACATTATTCTCCACATATGAATTACAATGACCTTGGTATTAAATATCCAAATATTAAGGAAAATTTAGAACTCAAATCAGGTTTAATTCATCTTTCACCTCATTTCAAGGGAATTGCCAATGAGGATACCCATATTCATCTCAAAGAGTTCCATGTGGTGTGGTCTACCATGAAGCCTCAAGGGTTTCATAAGATGAAATCAAACTTCTATAATTATATTTCTCCTTAGCTGAGTCTTCCATGTCATGACTCTACTACCTCTCTCATAGTTTCATAAACTCATGGATTGACATAAAGTGTCCCTTGGTAGAAAAATTATTTCCTGCTTCTCACACAACATCTATCTAAAAGAGAATAATATGTATTCATCAATTCCCTGATGAATCAATCCATGAGAACTATGAGAGGTTCAAAAAGCATGTGGAAACCTCCCTAGATAACTAAATCCATAATCAACTCTTGATCAAATACTTCTATGAGGTGTTATTGGTTATAGATTTAACACAAATTGATGTCGCACGTGGTGGTTCTCTTTTTGCAAAAAATACAACAACTGTATGAGATCTCATAAGAAATATGGCTAGAAACACACAAAAATTTCATACTCGAGAATATGATCATGTCAAATAAGTCAAATTGAATCAATCCATATATCCTAACAAGATGACTGAGTTGATGAGTGAACATACAGTTCTTTTTCGTCAACTAGCTTTGACCTCCAAATCCCCAACCTTATTTTTTCCACAATATGTCATCCCTGGACCTCTCGAAAACTATGGAATATCCATCTGATCTGCTCATCCAATTGACACATTTCCACAACATCAAGATTATCTATGTGATTCTTCTCATCCAATGGTGCTTAATATAGTATATTCTCATAGGAAACCAACCCTCGATAATCTGGTCAATTCACTAGAAACTCCAATCAACCCCACTCTAAGACCTTCTCTTATACCTATAACCCTTGAATAATGTATGGTAATCCCATTTTTCACCCCCATCAATTACATTCTTAAAACCCAATCCAATTCCAATATGTTCAGAGTGTTGGTAACTTTCATCAAACATTTCCATTGGCCCCTCAAACTCACAGGATCAATCCTCCTATTTCTCCTCCAAGATTTCACTATCCTAATGATCCTTCCTGTTTCCCAACCTAATAGAAGAACATTTACAAGGACCAAAATTAATGTATTCCCAATAAAAGACATGGCATATATTCCATGAAATTATGGGAAAGGACACTGTAAGATCTTTCCTCCTTCACCCATTTTAGATTTCAAAATATCGAAACCCAAATTGGTCATCATGGAACCCTCCTATGCCAGAAAAAACAAAAAAATCTACCCAACTCCCAACTCAACCATTACCAAGGCCCAAGGGTAATGTTAGTGCAATTTCACATAGATCAGGAAATAAAGTTTCTATGACTCATGATGAGTCCTCCAACTCTCCTTTAAATCTTTTCCTAGAAAAAGAATAGAGAAAGAAACTAGAAAAGGAACTTGAATCCACTCTCTCTTCCCTCCTTCCAATCCTCCAAGAAATCCAATTCATTTTCCTCATGCGGTTTCTCATCCATAGAAGTCATTTTAACCTGATCTTGAAATTCCCATCATTTTTAGACCTATTAAAGTGAAAAAACCCCTCTTAGATTTCAGAAAACAAATCCCTAAGTATTCCAACATTCTTAAGGAGTTGTTCTCCCATAAGAGGCAACATAATACCATTGAGAATGTTTCAACCATAAAATACAAACCCATGATGTGAAAAGATCTAGGTACATTACTATTTCATGCCAAATAGTGAGTTCCAACTTTGATGATGCACTCATAGTCCTATGATAATCAATAAATTTCATTCCCAAATCCATCTTCTCCATCATTGGTCTAGGACCCTTTCACCCAAAAAGTGTTGTCATCAAATTGGTTAATCGACGAAAAACAATTTTAAAGGGAATAATTGAGGATGTCCTTATTTGAGATAATGAACTTATCTTCCCAACAAATTTCTATATCTGTGACATGAAAGGTGATACAGACTCTTCTCAGTCTCCCCTAATTATAGGAAGACCATTACTCCTAATAGAAAGAACTAATATTGATGACCATTTGGTCATCCTATCCAAATAATTTTGTGACCAACTGGTCAAGTTCAATATCATTCAACCCATGAAATACCCATGAGAGGATCACTCTACCTTCTAAATCAATTATTATGGGGACACTTCGAAAAGTCGATTCACATCCATTTATTCATGTTCATATTGTTATAACTATAAAGGTGCTTGTGATATTTGAACCATGAATATCCAAGCTATAAATGGGGTAGTTGATGTAGACTATTCATTCATAGACTCCATCAATCTAAAAGATCTTGAAAACTCTCTAGAATCCCACATAAACTATGATTTCTACTTCACTACATTTAACAATAATGAATCAAAATAATTTTAAATCCCTTCATCCATTACTGATTTTTATAACCCATAAATGAAAGATGAGAAAAATCTAAAACCATTTCCTACACACTTGAAATATTCATTTCTCATCAATGATAAATCTTATCCAGTAATTTTTTATTATACACTTACTGAAACTGAGATGTCCATACTTGTTCAAGTGTTGTAAGTAAACTAAAAAGCCTTAGGTTAGAACCCAGATGACAAACTAGGAATCAACCCTAAACTTCTCATGCATCAAATCCATCTTGAGGAATAATAAAAACCAATTGGACAACAAAAAAAAGACTAAATCCACTAACACCTGAGGTTGTTAGGGAATAAGTTACCAAGATTCACCAATATGGTACTATCTGGACAATTTCTAATAGTGAATAGGTTATTCAGATTAATGTGGTACCTAATAAGGGCGGGATAAATGTTCATAAAATTTAATAGGGAGAGTTGGTCACAACTCGAGTGCAAAACAAGTGGTGTTTGAGCATCAATTGTCGGATATTGAATGCTGAAACACGAAAAGATCACTACCCTCTTTCTTTCCTTGATCAAATTCTAAAAATGATTCGATGTAAAGTCTCACTATTTCATTATTAATGGATACACAAGTTACTTCTAAATCCCAATAAAACCTTCGGACCATGAAAATACTACTTTCATTTTCCCCTTTGAAACAAATTCATATAGAGGTCTACCTTTTGGCCTTTGCATTGATCCTGCAACATTACAGAGGTGTATGATGAGTATCTTTACTGAATTAATTGAACATTTTTTGGAGGTATTCAAGGATTAAATTACCATTTATTTTGATTATTTTGAATCATTATTGAAATCACTCTATGTGGTCTTAAAAAATTATGTCAAACACAAACTTTGGCTGAATTATGAATAATGCACTTCATGGTCACTAAAGAAATTTTTCTATAGAACATAATTTCAGAATATAGTATTCAAGTCGATCCTGCCAAAATTGAGGTGATCCAATCACTTCCTGAACCTACCAATATTTGACACATCCATTCGTTCCTTGGACATTATGGTTTCTATCAGTTATTCTTCCATAACATCAGAATTACTCCCCTCTCACTCACTCAACTACTCCAAAAAGATGTTACATTGCATTTTTATGTAGCATGCAAGAGATAATTCATTGAACTAAAATATTTTATTACATATTCCCGGATAATAAAACCTCTATATTAGTCCTTACAATTTTAATTTATGTGTGATTCCTATGAAAGGGCCATTAGAGCCGTTTTTAGTCAATGAAGATAAGTAATTCCACATGTAATATATTAGGCATCAAAAACATCAGGTGAAACACAATATCTCTAAACGGTGGCTGAGAAAGAACATGTAAGTATGGTTTTTGTATTGGATAAATTCCATCCATATCTTTTAGGTTCCATAATCATCATTTTTATAGACCATTCATCTTTAATGTATATCCTTAAGAAAGGTTATTCCGAACCGAGGATAATAATATGGATCTTGATGCCCAAATATTTTTACATTATGACTAAAGATAGACCTAGAAAATAAAACCCTATAGCTAATCACATAAATATAATTTCTAGTTCTTCTCATTCTGAAAAAATTCATTCTAATTTCTAAACTGATTACCTCTCATCTATCACTCCAAAATTACCATGATATTCTCCAATTGTAAACTACTTGGTTTCTGGTATTTTTCCGGGTAATTTTTTAAAAGAGAAAAAGTGAAACTGAAAAGATAATCAAAATACTATTTTTGGGAATATTATAGACATTAGAAAAATGGGGATGAAATGATAATTATGAGATGTATCAATGAAGAACAACAATCTTCTATCTTGAAATTTTCTCACATAATTCTTAGTGGTGGCAGTTTTGGACCACAAACGACCTCCTGCATGGTCCTATACTTTGATTCTTCTAGACTAAACTCTTCAAGGACTCACGTGAGTTCTATATATCATGTCCAGCTTTCTAAAAGGATAAAAAAATTTCTAAAGTAAATAAAATTCCCTACAAGCCCGTAATATTTTTTGAGAACATTGAAATTTGGGGTATAGATTTCATGGGACCATTTCAACACTCTAATGGATTCTCATACATCATTATTATTGCCGATTATGTCTCTAGGTGGCCCAAGTCCAACCCCACTAAAAAGGAGGATGAATATACTGTTAGTGACTTCTTAAAAATCCATAGTTTCCATCGATTTGGATCATCTCATGCCATCAAAATTGACATAGGAACTATGTTTTTGTAATCAGACCATTGATTTTTTTTTGAAAAATAATGTGGTTGTATATAAAACATCAACTAGATATCACCTCCAAAAAAATTCCATTTCTTATTTTTCTAAGAGTGATGTGAAAAGTGTGCTTTATGGAATTGTAAAACCCACTAGAATAAAGAGTCCTAAAATACATGGTGAAGCACTTTAGGCTTATTGAACATATATAAAACACCCATTGGGATGTCTCCATTTAAGTTAGTTTTTAGTAAAGCATGTCATTTACCAGTTGAAAAAAAATTGGGATGTGAAAACTTATAATTATTATTGGGAAAAATTTAGTAAAGAGAGATTTTTGTAGTTGTATTAATTAGAGGTGCTTCGACTAGATTCTTATGAGAACTACCATATCTACAATGAAAAATAAAATGAACTCCATGAAACAAAAATCATTCGAAAGGTATTCCATGAATGTGGAAAGGTACTTCACTTCAATTATTGATTTTGGATTCACCAAGGTAAGAGTATTTCTCATTGGGATGGTCCTGTTTATTTTGCAAATGTTTAACCATTTTTGTAGTGAAAGTAAAATAACCAACATAAAAAAGTAAATCATGGTAAATGGACATTGGTTAAACCATAACCATGAGAGGAAACACATCTCAGAAACCACATCAAATTCCATCAAATCCACAACCACTGTAGTTGACCCACCACTAGTTGGAGATGGTGACCCACCAAATAAAATCATGGGACACCTTTTTTCCTTGAAATTATGGTCAATACCTCTCTCTATTCTTCTTATTACTCTATTATTCTCCTTATTTAACACCTTCATCACCATTATTTTTATTTACTCTATATTTTTTTGTGGGTGTGTCTTTATAAAAAACTAAAAAAAACGAAAAAAAATATAGAAAAAAAGACTCATAATTACTCACCATCCACTTTTGTAATTTTATCCAATCATTTATATGAGTCAATAGTCATGTTTTCATATTATATTTTTTCAATTTTCAACATAAATTTGTATAAGGAATATTGTGTCAAAATAAACAATTTTTGAATGTCCATTTTTTTGGACAATACTTCTTCCCCAACCGCGAGGAACAACATTAGCTTTCCTGCCAAGGTCACCTATGACCATATTTCTATATTATCTAATTTCCACAATCTATTTTGTGTCTTGGGTTTGTGGGAATTTGACTTTAATTTCATACTTTGCTGTGCATTAATATGATAGAGGCATTTTTATAGCCATATAAGAATCAGAATAGCCAAATAACCTCACATTACCTTACATTAATACTCCTCTAGAAATCCACTTTGATCCTATGCAAATCTTTTCTTTAATAGTCACATTACATGACAAATGAATTTTCCCACCTAGTATCTACATGGAATTATACTACATAATTTATTTAAATTTAAGTTCATGGGGAAAAGATTTAATTTTGGGTATCCATTTCTTAATTTCAGTTTGTTATCATATGCTTGATGGAAATCATCCCTTTTAGTGTGGGGGAGATGTTATAATTTAGTGAGTTTTGGGAATGGATTATAATTTATGTAATTTATTATATGTTATTTTAATTTTTTAATAAAATAAAAAAATATAAAAAAAAACATAATAAAATGGGTTGTGCCTTGGGTGGGTGAAAATCACACATTCTCAACCTTTGATATTATTATAACTATAAAATTTAATTTCATGAGAAGATAAAACATGGGATGAGATATGAGTGTGAGATGTATTTCTTGTTCAACTTTTTAAAAAATGAAAAAAAAGAACACTTATGTCATTGGGAGATTTTTTGCATTTTTTAAATATTTCATCTTTTTATCCACTTCAAATTTTATCCATATATTTTATGTCATCCTTCACAGAAACATTCCCTTTTAAATATGTGTTTCCATAACCTTTAATTTCTTATTTCTAATTGTGCATTTCTTTTTTCCATGTTATTGTTTTACCCCTCATTTCCTCCATCTTGGACATTATATTCCAACCATCCCACAGCCACAGAAAACCCCCTAAACGGACTGCATAATTCATGTGCACATAAGGATAGGGAATGTAATTTAAGAGATCAATCAAAAATATTATTTTATATTTTTCATCTTGAAGGATTAAACCTCAATAAATACATTTTTATCATCTTGAAAGTAGTGAGGTTTGAGAGTCCATATTTTTTATTTCTAAATTTGGGCATGAAAAATTTATTAATTTCAGAACATTGTTTATATAAACAAATTTGGTGGAATTAAATATAGATGAGTTGAATGGAATAATCGTCTCCTAATTGGGGATAACAATTTAATATTTTTGGGACAATGAGAATGATTTTTTTATGTTTTTATGTTTGTTGCACATGAGGACATTTACAAGACTAAGAGCAGGGGAGTTGGTGTTATTAATTTATTCATAACATTTTGTCTACTCCCTTTAGTAACATTCATGTAAAATTGAATAATTAGTGTGAAATACTCATGTTTTACTACAAAATATAATTTTTGAGCTTCATTTTAATTAATCCAATCGATTTAGTTTACTATTTTATTCATTATTCTCACCCTACTTATCCAAATTATATTGGTATTGTTTTTAGGCTTACTTATTAAATTTAAAACATATCCTAAGAATGAATAATTGGTCAATTCTGACATTTTAATGTTCATATAGTTCATATAAGAAGGCACAATGAATTTGTGATGAAACTGGGCCATCCATGATGATGGAAATTCTAGGCTCAATCCAAATTTCCAAAATTGTTGAATCTCCACTAAAAGTTGGGGGACAATAAAATAAATCTTAGATAAAAATTTCAAGGCCTATGTCCACTAAAAAGGGGTAAAAAAATGATTCTATGAAGTCCAACCCACCATTTTGTCCAGGAATTAAAAAAAATCATACAAGTATGGACTTTTCTACAGATATGAAATCAATTCTAGATGAAAATTTACAGTGTGAAATCTAAGATATAGATGACATACATTTTAGAAGACAATATTTTTTAGTTCATCTTTCTATTAACAATACCATTCACATTTTTTCCTATGAGAATGTATGGATTGAAATGGATAGACTAAAATGGTTTAATAAAACCACTATAACATTTTCTCCTAAAGTCCAATGGATGAAAAATATTGAGGTTAGACTGTAAATGTTCATATCTAAAAATTTTAAGATGACTATTATAAGGACCTGACCCCAGTTTCCTATAGTCAATGATTTATTTTATTAAATTGACATATAATCAAGGAATATGAATCCTGAAGGATCGATTATTTTAGTAGCACTGGAATCAAAATACATACATATGTTCAACATTACAACCTGAAATATAAAACAATGCAGAAATTTCATTGATCCCATACATAACTCTTACGTTATTTCATCATGTCATTGATAATGCAACTCTTAATGTCCCAAGAAAATGAAATATAAGAAAGGGGTGAGATCAAATTCTCAGTGAGAGTAAACAATACAATAGATGATATCATAACATAAACATTATGCATGTTGAATAATAAAAACATATGCCTTTAACAAAAACTTTAATATATTATGGAAGGATTAAACGATGAGTAAATAATTCCATAATATTGGGTATTCTAAAAGTCGAAAAATCTTGATAAACCGTCATTACTATTTACAAAATGAGGTAATGTGTAATGTGGGGCATCATAACCATACTGTCAAGGCCTCATTCCAAGACCATGAATAATCACTTTTTTAGAGTCGTGTGCCAAGACTGTAGTTTGTCTCATGAGACCTACCGAAGCACCGGGGGGAAATAGAAGGCCCCAACCAACAGTTACTATATCTAATGCATTACTAATATGAATATGGATAAATATAAACAACATATACATTCATATTAAAACTAATATAGGAAATGTAAATAAATTTCCATAGACATTAAGCATAAAAACTAACCATTCAGAGTAAATTGGTAAATGGTTTTAAGATAGTACATAAAAAGACAAAATAATAAAAAAAAATTTAATTAAATAGGGTAGATTATTACATTAAATATTAATCCAAAAAATACATAATAATCAACAAGAGTGTTGAAATAGATGAAGATACCCTTATAAAATCTTCAAGTAATTCATGAGATAAATACTCTTTTACTTTGAAAAGAATAGTTATTTTGGAAAAATCATTGAATGAAACCATAAGTGAACTAAACGAGTATTTTTATAATAATATGAGTGGTTTTATAATGATATTTGTTTTTTGAAAAACAGATTATATAGTGCCCATGAAAATAGGTAAGAATTTGATAAATTCTTTTGAATCAGGCTTGTATTTCGGAAACAATTTTAAAATTTCATTTTAAAAAGTGTAACTGGAAAAAAATAAGGAAGTATTATGGTTTTTGAAAATATATAGAACACTAAAATAGAAATATTGAGGAGTAAATAATAATACAAAAGAGTTTCATTGAGGTAATTAGACAATATATGTAACCTGAATGAAAATGGAGGTTCGAAAAAAAACCCTTACCTTATGTCTGAATGTGTTCCCCTCTTGAACTTAATGTTCTTGGAATATGAAATTAGACTTATTAATAAATTAAATTAGAACATATTATACATGTATTTAGGATATCATGATTTTAGTATTTCGATTATTTACTTATTTATTATTTATAAGATTTAATTCTGCCATTCCGGAGTGTTTGTTTTTTTGATTTTCATAATCAGTTCACTTGTTTTTATGTAATGGAGTTCATGTGGACTAAATGTAAATCTTCATAATTGAAATTAAATATTTTTTATGAACATAAATAAGTGTTAATGGTCATTTATATCAATTTTTTACATGTATAGAGTATGAATCATTAAATGAAATATTAATGACATTCACTTATATTATTTTAGCAGTATTTTGATTATTACGAACTAGTTTTGAAATATAATTTAATAATATGTATGTATAATGGTTAATGAATATTAATTAGGTTATAATACATATATTATAGTATTTTTTCACCATAAAAATGATTTCATGACTAGTAATGAAGGATAAATTGAAAATTGAAACGTCATCATCCACAAAGGTTGTAAATTGGAACCTCAAGGAAGGTGATTTCATTTATAAAATAAAAGAGAGAGACTAAGAATATTTATGATGGTTATTACATTAAAATGATAAAATTTGAGTACATAGTTTATACAAGAGTAATAATGGTCATTTGGATAGAGGATGTTAGGAGAGAATAAGAAATGAAGATAAATTGAAATGAAACTAAATGAAAAACAAAGATGATTTACCTTTTGTAATAACATACTTGATATCCTCCTTAGGGGAAGGGGTTTTGGTCATTTGGAATGTAAAAAAATTTCTTTTACATGGAGAGTGACTATGGAAGGGTAATAAGGTAGAAATTTGAGGAGCGTAAAGTCTTAGAGGAATGAAGAGAAGAGGGTGTGTGGGGGGGGGGGGGTTTATAGTGGAGAGGAGTAAATTTGGAATATTTTATTCATTATTTTATTATTTCCATCAAGAAAACCAATATTGTTGTTTACTATGACCCCTAATAGTAATAAGTGAATGTGAGTATAAAACAAGTGGCCTTACATCACTTATCATGTCATAATTAGTGTATTGAACTAATAATATGTATATACGGTTTTTTACCGCTTTTCACTATTCATCAAAAATTCAAGATTTTTAGAAATATACCAAAATTCACCCTAACCATTTTTCAACAAGTATAAATCAAAAATAAATTCCATTTTTCAAATTTAATTTTCTATATATTACTAATTTAATATTTAAATAAAATCATAGTTAATTCAAAAAATAATAATTTTAAAGGTATAATTATTTTTATATCACATTGAAATATTAATTAGGATCCCATTATCTTAATACCTTAAGAAAAAAAAATAATATAATTATTTACTATTCCAATGGGTCATATTACTATTCAAATTAATATTCATAAGAGTATGTTACTATTCACCAAAAATCAAGTTGGTTCTATTAGACCCCAAATGACTTATTGATCACAACTCTAGATAACCAATTTTTCAAAATTAAAAACACAGAAGAGGCAAAGTTGTGTTTAACAGATAGATTATAAAATGTGTTGTTTTATAGGTACTCAGTATTTCATGCATTCAATATTTATTTTCTAAACGTTGGGGTGTTACATTCTCCCCTCCTTACAATATCATCATTCCTGAAATTCATAGAACATTACCTCACATTAAGATTTGGGTAGGTGTTAATCAGAAGCTCCTTAGGTTCACATGTTGCCTCTTTGATTTTATCAATCCTCTAATGTATCTTTACCAGATGAGTTATTTAATTCCTCAAAAAATTTTCTTTAGTGTCTTGAAGTTGGATAGGCTCTTCACATTAATATAGGTCAGGTTCCAACTCTATACCTTCAGAAGTGAGGGCATGCTTTGGGTCTGGAATGTACTTTCTCAACAATGAGACGTGGAACACATTGTGTACTTTGGAGATGCTAGGTGACATAGCCAAATGATATGAAACAGCTCCAATTCTTTCAAGAATTTCAAAAGGCCCAATGTACCTAGGGCACAATTTCCCTTTCTTTCAAAATCAAATAATTCTCTTCAATGGAGATACTTTCAAGAAAAAGTGATCCCCCGCATGAAATTATAGATCCTTCATTTGATTATCAGCATAACTCTTTTATATACATTGAGCTATTTTGATATGACATTGAATAGTCTTTACCTTTGATCTTGTTCCCACTACATGATATGGACCCACAAGTCTCCTTTCTCCTACTGCATCCCAACATGTTGGTGTACGACATGTATTTCCACACAATGCTTCATATGGTGACATTTGAATACTTTAGTGGAAACTATTATTGTATTCAAACTCTCCTAATGGTAAGTATTGATCCCACATACCTAGGAAGTCAAGTGAACATGATCTGAACATGTCGTCTAAGGTTTGGATCATCCTCTTTAATTACCCGTTAGTATATGGGTGATAAGCAATACTCAATCAAAGTTCGGTGTCCAATGATTTCTGAAGAATTTTCTTGAATTTTGACATAAATTGTGGGTCATGATCAGACACAATTGAGAGAGGTTCTCCATGAAGTCTCACAACTTCATTGATATAGAGTCTTTCTAGGTGTTCTTGTGGAAAATCCACTCATATAGTTAGGAAATGTGCGGATTTAATAAGTCGTTCAACAATTACCAATATAACATCATTCTTCCTCGTAGTTTTGGGTAATCCAGTGAAAATATCCATGGTTATGTCATCCCATTTCCACATAGGAATTAGTAGAGGTTGTAGGACTCTTTTTGGATACTGGCTTTCAGCCTTCACATGTTGATAGACTAAACATCTTAATACATAATCCAACATTTCCCTCTTCATGTTATTCCACCAGAAATGTTCTTTCAAATATCTATAAATCATAGTGGTACTAGGATGTATGGATAAATTCAAACTTTGGGCATCATCCAATAACTCCCATTTAAGCTTATGTATAGCTGGAACACAAAGCCTCTTCCCAAATTTTAGAACACCATCTTCACACACAAAGTCAGCCATCTTCCTATCTTTTATAGCATTAATTTTTATTTGCACGTTCTTATCATCAGGTTGAGAACTTTTAATCCTTTATAATAAAGATGGTCGGGAAACATAATGAAAAATTATTTATGTTTCACCTTATTTGATAATTTCCATATACATCCTCATTTGATTCATATAAAAAGGATCCTTATCAGTCCTAATCATTTTTAGAACCCCATAACCTTCTAGCTCAATGCATCAGCTACCTCTTTTTCCTTTCCCGGGTGGTAGTATATAGTACAATCATAATACTTTAGAACATTATTCTATCATAGTTTCCTAATGTTATGTTCATTCTATGTTAATATATACTTTAGACTCTTCTGATTTGTATATATGTCACACTTTTCTCTATAAAGATAATGTATCCATATCTTCAGGGAAATTATTATTGCTGCTAACTCAATATCATGAGTGGGATAGTTTTTATCATGAATTTTCAACTCTCTTAATGCATAGGAAATAACTCTATCATTCTGCATAAGGAAAAAACAAAGTCCATTATTTGATGCAACGCTAAAGATCAATAACCCATCATTCCCTGATGGTAGAGATAGTATCATAGCATTAACTAATATTTTCTTCAACTCTTCAAAATAGTCATTACATTCATTTTTCCATATGAACATAACCCCTTTACGTCTAATAATGGACATTGGGTTGGCTAAATGTGTGATGTTCTAAATGAAATGCGGATAATAACCTGCTAAAATAATAAAACTCTGTACCCTAGTTATCTTCATTGGAATATACATTCTTGAAAAACCTTTTTCTTCATAGTATAAATAGATATTGTATTTTTTGAGACAATGTGGCCCATAAAAGAAACATATTGAAGCCAAAATTCACACTTTCTAAACTCCCCATGAAATTCATTTCTTCTATGATTCCTTAGAATAGTGCACAATTTATTTTCAAGATCATTATAGAATTTAGATTATACCAAGATATAATCAATAAACACCACCACAAAGTCATCATGATATTCAATGAAAACACTATTAATTAGATCCATGAAAACATAGGGTGTATTATTCAGTCCAAAATGCATTACTATAAAATCATACTTCCCATACCTGGTTCAAAATGATTTTTTTAGAATGTATTACTTCCCCACAAGCAACTGATGATATCCAGATCGAATATCAATCTCTAAAAAATATTGGTCTCCATGAAGTTGATCAAATAAATCATCAATGTGAGGTAGGTGATACATGTTCTTTGTTGTTACAAAATTGATATCCCAATAGTCAATGAGAAACCATATAGATCAATTATTCTTATTAATGAAAAGTATAATGGATCCCCATTGAGAAACACTAGGGTGAATAAATCCTTTATCACTCAATTCCTATAGTTGTTTCTTCAGTTCCACTAATTCTATTGTGGCCATTCTATAAAGGGGTCTTTGATATGGTCCTTGAACCAGGAATTATGTCAATGTAAAACTCAATTTCCCGCTCTATAGGATATCTAGGTAAATACTATTGAAAGACATCAACATATTCTTACAGGATATAGACATCATATATTAGAATATTCTCTTTTTAACCCATAGTTATTGAATTCCCTTCCTCAAGAATAATTTAATTCAAGAGAGTTACTAGGGGTAGATCTAGATGAGAATCAGAGGGCGTTGTTTCCTCCCAAATTATAAGGGATTCCACATCATCCTAAAAAATTGAAACTTCCATCCTCTTGCAATAAAATTTCCCATCATTGTTCAAAATCCAATCTATACCATGTATTATATCAAAGTCAATCATGGGTATGAAAAAAAATTAGTATATAAAGAACTTTTTTATGCCATACTAGGGACTAGCTGACACAACTTTGTAGTAATGATACTCCCCTTAGGAGTTTTTACTGACAACTACCTTATTAAATAAAATTGAAAATATATTATTTTCATAGAAAAATGGAATGATATGAAAGAATTTGATGATCCAAATTCAAATAAATCATTGTCTAAGTTTGATGAAATGATTAAAGTACCTGCCACCACTTCGTTAGAAACTTAAACCTCCATAGTTGTGACCGCATAAGCATGGCCTTGCTCCCATGGAATTATTTAGGGAATGTTTCCCTGATTTTTAGGACATTCATATGCATAATGTCTCACTACATTTCAATTGTATCATTGATAATTTGTAGCTTCTTTCTTCCCATTAAAATCTTGAGATATGTGGCATTTTTCTCCACACTTGTAACAAACTCACATTCCCTTTAGGAAAGTTCCAGGTTGTTTCTTCACACAATTACTATAGTATAAAATTTCAGCTCTTCCCTTATTCCTTATTTTATTATTTATTCTTCCAGTGGTTTTGGAATCCCTCTTATTCTCTTGTTTTTCTTTAAAGTTATAAGACTTTGAAAATTCCTTTTTTGTCTTGATTGAACTTGAGACTATAATTTCATATTATGGGAAAAACTGGGAGACTAGAGCCCTTCAGAGGAATGGTTTTAAACCATCAAAAAATTGATCCATTTTGATACTTTTATTATGAATATAGTCTGCTACATTCCTTTACATCCTTGTAAAGTTGGAATTATACATGGAAATATTTTTATCCTTTTTCTAACTTAGATTCATGAATTTCCTTTCTATATATGATCACTATTGATGAGGAAATTATTTCTCTGTAAATATTTCCATATGGTCCCTCCATTACATATCTTATATCTCTTCCTCCTCCATTCTGTTTTGGATTAACGACCACCACTGATCTGCATCTCTTGATAGACAATGATCTGCCATGATGACCTTCTCTATTTTGTTACATCCCAAAAAAAGAAATATATTTTATAGGGAACTTATCTAGTTCTCAGATATAAATGGGTTTGTAGTTCCATTTAATGGTGGAGGCTGTTGTCACATAAATCGATTTAACAAATCATCTCCATGTGGTGGATTCGGATGCTCCATATGGGTTAGGTAACATGAGTATGTTGTCTGAGTATAGTTATAATGTGATCAGAACCAGTCACAGTACTAGAGCCAACATCATTATCATACATCAGATGGAAATACCTATATGGGACATGCACATTCATGTTGTTTCCATTTCTTCCACTATTCCCCATTTCTAAATAATGGCCTACACTATATTAGGGTATAAATCATAATTTATAATATCAATGTCGAAAAATACATAGCATAAAGATAAATTCTATATATAGCTAATCTCTTAATCATAAACATGGTTTCATTAAGGAAAAATTTAAATATAAATCTTTCATAATGGATTGTAAAGAAAATGTGAATTATCCAATGAATATCCCCGGTGAGTGGCAAACTAGGCATGCAGTGAGGCCTATTGTCGTTTACCAGGATACACCGGGTCAAGTCCGAACTCCTTGTAAAAGTTTTCACTCCTAGGTAAATCTGTTCCAGAACCATGTACACATGTAGTATTCATACATGGTTCTGTTTTCTAGAAATATCCACACAATCTATTCCTTTCCAAAATACCAGGATGTCCTTGTATGCTTATCCTCAAAGACTATCTTTGGTATTTGTTCCCTAATCTACATTTTCTAAATATAGTTTCCATGTTCTTTACTAAACTTCATTTGATTCCAACTATAAGGACCCGACAACAGTTTCCCAGAGTTGGTGAAATAATTTATTACATTGGTTTATAAACAAGGAATATGAATCTAGAAGGACATATTAGTTTAGTAGCATTAGAATCAAGATACATACATATCTTCAATATTACAACTTGAAATGAAAAACAACATAGAAATTTCATCGACCACATCCAAAACTCCAAGGTTATTTAAGCATGTCATTCGTAATAAAATTATTCATGTCTTGAGAAAATGAAACATAACAAGGGGTGATCTCAAATGCTTATCAATAGTAATAAATACATTAGAAGATATTATAACATAAGCATTATCCATGTTGAATAACTAAAAACATATTCCTTTAAAAAACATGAACACGTTATGGTAGGATTAAGACATGAAAAATAATTCCAAAATCATGGGTATTAAACTAGTCTTATAATCCCCATGAACCATAAATACAATTTTCATAATGAGGGAATAGGTAATTTAGGACATCATATCCATATCGTCAAGGAATCATTCCAAGACCATATATATTTATTTTTTCAGGGCCTTGTGCCAAGACCGTAGTTTGTCCCATGAGACTTATTGATGCACCAAGGGGATATAACGTCCTCACCTGACACTTACTATGTCTAATAAATTCCTTATATGAATAGGGATAAATATAAACAATGTATAAATTCATATTGAAACTAATATATGAAATGTAAATAACTTTCCATGAACATTAAGCATAAACATTTACCATTCAGAGTAAATTGGAAAAAGGTTTTAAGATATCACATCCACAAAAAAATAATCATAAACCATTAAATTAATATAGTAGATGATACCGTGAAATATTAATCCCAAAAAATACATTATAATCAACAAGATTGTTGAAATATATGATGATACTCTTATAAAATCTTCGAGTAACTCTTGAGATAAATAATCTTTTACTTTGAAAAGAAGAGTAATTTAGGAAAAATAATTTTATAAAACCATAATTTAAGTAAGATAGTATTTTAATAATAAAACTATTTATTTTATAGAGATAAGGCTTTCCAAAAAACAATTATAGAGTTCCCTTTAAAATAGTTAATAATTTGAGAAATTCCTCTTAATCGGGCTTGTATTTCGGAGACAATTTTGAATGTTCCGTTTAATATATGTAACTATCCATATAATAAGGAAGGATTATGGTTAGAGAACATATATATAACACTCACACATTATTTTATGAGTATTAAATAATAATAATCAAGAGTTTAATTAAGTTAATTAGTCAATAAAAGTAACCTGAATGAAAATGGAGGCTTAGGTGAAAAAACCCTTACCATAAGTCTAAATGTGATCCCCTCTTGATCATAAGGTCCTAGAATATAATAATAGTATTTTTAATAACTTCATTAAGAACCTATTATAAATTTATTTATTTTATCATGATTTTATTATGTCTAATATGTCTTTTTTATTAGTTATAATATTGAATTTTGTTATTCCGGAGTGTTCGTTTTCTTGATTTCAATAATCGGTTCACTTGTTTTTATGTAATGGAGTTCATGTGGAGTGGATGTAAATATAAATAATTGAAATTAAATATTATTAATGAACATAAAAAAAATTTAATGGACATTTTTACCATTTGATTTCATGAAAATTGGATGAATCATTAGATTAAATATTAATGACATTCACTTTTATTATTTTAGCGGTATTTGATTATTAAGAACTAGTTTGGTCATATGATTATATAATATGTACATATACTAGTTCTTAAATATTAATTAAGTTATAATAATTATATTATAGTCTGGTTACCCCATAAAAAATGGTTTCATGTGTAACACCCCAAGATTTCATAGTATGTTATCTCTTCAATGTAATTGAATAATTTGCGATACACGCAACAACGAGTCCGAGCACACCATGACTTACCAATCTTGCAGTTCAAAAGGCAGTTATGAATAATATTAACTAAATTTTGAATTTTATATATATCTTATATAATTTTAACATTCATATTTTGTGTTTCTTAAGCATAATATAAGGAAAAATTCAATTTTTCAGATAAAAGAAGTTTTTTTTAAAATGCGATTTTACCACCTATTTAATGGAGAATTATTTTTAAAACAAATATTTGAAACATTTATATATTAAATTTAATTAAATTTCATCCTTATTAATAACTAGGACATAAAATTTTTTTTTATAAATTTTGTGTACTTTTCGACAACATTCATATTTTGATGAATAATGAAAAATTCTAAATTAAAATTGAAAACAACTTTTTTAATCGGAATAATGTATAGTTTTAAATTATTAATTTTAATGGTTTGGAAGTATAATAATATTATATTTTTATCATTATTACAATTTAGTCCATTATAAGTAATTCCACAATTAAATTTGATTTAAACACATGTCAATCTTTTGATAGTTTTTACATTTTAAAAACATGCGTTCTGGTTTTGACAACGAGAAATAATTTTAAATTAATTAATGAAACTCATATGTTTTAAATTTTTTAAAATATAATAAATTATTGAATTCATAATATAAAAATTATCTTAGGGTGAATTTTTAGTATTTTTTTGAAAACATTCAATTTTTGATGAATAGTGAAAAGCACTACGTTATTGATTAAAACCGACTTTTTATTTAAATATTTATTTTTTTTATTTAAATTTATTTTAAATAAAAATAGATATATAATACCTATATATGTTTAATATAATTCATTGGAGTCATTTTATAATAAAATTAAATTTTTAAAATTTTATTGAACTTTTTAACGTTTTTACCCACCTTCTATGAGCATTTGCAAATTTGCGTAAAACATAATTTTACAGCTTCTGTGAGTTGAATTTCAAAATTCCAAGAGACTAATATGACATCATTAACTAAAATTTGGATAAATAAGATGAAAATATTTTTTGTTGAATAGTATCTTTTGACTTTTATTTATCATGGTTAAAAGCAAATAGGGCAATTAAAGGTAAAAATTATATTATAATTACCCTAACACATGTCCTAATTATATATTATAAGTTTAATTAGACCCAAAAAAACCTTTGAAATAAAATATGATCCTTTATGTCCACTTGAATTAGATTAGGACATTTATTATTATTTTACTTAAAGAAGAGTTAAAAGTGTTAAATTCAAGGTTTATTAACTAAACTATTTTTAAAATAGAGTTATAAATAAGATAAATATGACAATAAATATTAATTATAATGATAAAAATATTTCCTACATAATGGTATTTTATTTATAATTTGTAGAGATTAAATAATTAAATTTATATATGAAAAAATGGTGATGCAGTAATTACATTCTTAATTAAATTTTAAAATAGTTTATATTATAAATATTAAAATAAATATAATTTAAAAGTTTTGATGTCATCCATTAATTTTTTAGGTAAATATGACATGTTATGATTGATTAGATAATTTTTTTCCAAGTGATGAGGTTGTTATGACTTTGAAAAAAACAAAATACCAAATAGTGTCAAATTGACATAAATTAATTTTTAAAACTAATACAATATTATTGGTTCATATAATATTCCTAAAAATCTATGGTTCCACCAATGGGAATAAATAATATTATATATGTTATTAATGAACCAATTGAGGTTATCCTGTATGTTTAAACTACGTTTATTAACGATATAGTGTATGAATACAAGAAGACACGAAAAAAGTTAAACTATTTAACTAAGAGTTAAATCAAAATAAGGTTAAAATGGTAAACTAAACTTACCTAAAACCTATTGGTTGAGAGTATTTAGACCCATAAACACATAAGGCTCTAAATAAATTCATTTGTAGCCATTATAAACCAAATATGATCATATAATAAATTAATGTTTTAATATTTTCCTAAAGTGACCCTCACCTCACTTATAAAAGGGAACTTCCCCTTCTCTTAAAATAACACCTCTAAAGCCATTTGGCTCAGCCAAAACCTACCCAAATAACCTTCTAATTTCCCTAAAAAACTAGGGTCCTTACTTTTATCATAAATTCAACCTAAGAATCCCTTTTGATCAAATCAAAAAGAAACATTTGAAGAAGAGGTAATAATTTCACCACCCTCTTTTAGGTTCTTTTCTTCTTACTATTTCTTTTTCTTTGTTGTTTCTATACAAAAATAATAACTCTAGTACCTCCTAAATACTTTTATGTTATTATAAATATGGTAAAACCATATTATGTATTTTATCCGTCTTATAAATTACAAAATCACCATATGTCTGTACGCACAGCTTACCGTCTCCACATCGTGGTGTAGTTTGTTATTCAAACACTTAAAAATTTATATGGGTATAATAATTATTATAAATGATGTAAATAATAAATATAAAATTTTAATGATTCTATATATATGATATACCATCCAATTACATGTTATTTCACCATCAATATAATGATATTTTTGCTCGTGCGTATGTACGGAATACCGTCTCCATGAACGCGATGAGATTCATTCCCCATCATAATCATTCAAGAATAATTTTTGTTTTATGATTAAAAATATTGTTTAAGAACTTAATATCATTCTGGATATGAATCATATACGTCTTATCCATAAAAACATGGCTTACGAATCCAAGCATATAAAGGAAAACAGATCAGTTAACACCCAAAACGATGATACTACTAAAATATTATTAACAAAGAAATATTATAAAATCATATATTATATCATATTTATCTATGTGGTTCTTATAAAATTTAATAACAATGATTAAACTGTTATACAGGAGGTTAACATACCCTCGACTAGGGAAATGTACAAGGTAAGGGTAAATTCCACAATCTCTTTATTATCTGAGGTTGTTTTTATGTAAGTATGTACTGGGAAATATTTATTATCCATGTCCATGTTTCATAAAAGAGTTTTCAAAGGAATTACTTTAAGGTAATGTTTTTAATAAAAAATCATTTTAAATGTTTTAAATATTTATTCTTCAAAACCTTTCTCATTAACGTCCATGTTTTCAAAATGGTTTTAAAGATTTATTTATATGGAAAAGGGTGTTTTGAAATGTTAATTCCTTTAAAAAGTTTCAAATTAGTTTATGATAATTTTATTCAAAACTATATTTTAAATTACTTCCTTTATAAATTATGTGACTTATATATGGTTTCAGGAAAAGGGATATTTCTCTCAATGATTTTTACTAATCATTTTCAGCTATGTCAACATCCTTTATGGGATATTATTCTTGATCGAGGTTGATTTATTATAATACAAATATTCTATATTGTATTGAAGGTTTTATGATATGTTTTACTGTGGATGTGTTATTTTTATACCATTCATGTTTTCCAGATAAATTGTTGACATTTCGTATGCCAGTTTTAATATCAATGTTTATGTTATGTTTGAAACTTTCATACAAAAATGCATTGGACATAGTAAGTGATGGGTGGAGCCGGTTATAGCTCCTCGATGCATTAGTAGGTCTCACAAGACTAACTAGTGTCTTGGAAAATGGCCTTTACAAAATATTATTTGTAGTCTTGGAACAAGACCTTGACTATGTGGTTATAAAGACCAGAATTATGCATTCCATCATTATGAAATTGGATATTGATATTACATGTGAGTATTCGACAAGTGGATTATCCATGTGAATAAGTAAATGGAATTATTAGATTTATATTTTCTATATGATACTGAAGTTTATGTTTAAAAGGATTTGTTTAGTCTTATACATTTTCTTAAATGTTTATGCTTATTTATGAAAGTTTCTAAAATATTGTTATCTTTACTGAGCATCTGAGCCCACCCCTTTATTATGTTTTATTTTTCTAGGATTCCAAGGATTGTATTATAATTGATAAGAAGGGTTAATCTAAGGGATTAATGGTGTTATAAATGTATCATTTATGTTATGTTATATTTTCTAATGTGTAATGTAACGTTAATTTATGTAATCTATTTTCCAAGACTCCTAAACTGATCAGTGTTTCGGGACTTGATTCCTTATAATCATGCCAATGTATTAAAATAATGCACCTACTCCGGGATTCTGGGGTGGGGGTGTTACATCATGACCTGTAATGAAGGATAAATTTAAAATTGAAACTTCATCATCCACAAAGATTATAAATTGGAACCTTACGGACGATGATTTCATTTATAAAATATAATGGAGAGATTAAGAATATTGATTATGGTTCTTCCATTAACATGATATAATTCTAGTACATATATGATAATAGAGTAATCATGGTCATTTGGACAGAGGAGGTTAGGAGAGAATAAGAAAATAAAATAAATTGAAATGAGACTAAATGAAAAAGATAGATGATTTACCTTTTGTAATAACCTCTTTAAAAGAAGCGGTTTTAGTCTTTTGGAAAGACCAATATATTCTTGGACGTGGAGAGTGACTTGGGAAGGTTAATTGGGTAAAAAATTGAGTAGCATCATATATTAGAGGAGTGAAGAGAAGAGGGAGTGAGAGGGTTTTATAGTGGAGGAGAGGAGTAAATTTTGAATATTTTATTTAATATTTTTTAATTTCCCTCAAGACAACCAATAATGATATTTTATTTGACCCCTAATAGTAATAAGTTCATGTGAGTTCCAACCAAGTGGCATTACATCACTTATGTTGTAAAAAATAGTATATTTAAATGATAATTTGAATATACAGTATTTTATTGTATTTCACTATTCATCGAGAATTCAAGAATTTTAGAAAAGTCCCAAAATTTCACCCTATTAATTTTTAGATTTGTATAATTAAAAAATGTACTCCATTTTTCAAAAATATTTTCCCAAATAATATTAATATAATATTTAAGAAAAATAATATTTAATTCAAAAAATAAGAATTTTAAATGTATAATTATTTTTATATCACATTGAAATATTAATTAAGATCTCATTATCTTATTACCTTATGAAAAAAATAATATTATTTTTTTACTATTCATAAGGGTCATATTACAATTCATATTACTATTCCTATGGGTATGCTACTATTCAACAAAAATATAGTTTGTTCTATTAGAATACAAATGACTTACTGATCACAACTCTAGAAGATCATTTTTTAAAATTATAATCATAGAAGATGAAATTTTTTATTAATAGATAGATTATAAAATGTGTTGTTTTGTAAGGACTCAGTTTTTCATGCAATCAATATTTAGTTTCAAAACTGTGGGTTGTTACAACTATTTCTCCAAATTATCATGTATGAAGTATAAATGTTTTGAGTTAATTAGAGGAGTATGTTTGGAAATAAAATAGTCCACCAACTTAGACATTAAATACATCCCCTTCCACTCCATTAAAGGAGTTAGAATTTCAGCAAAAAGGAGGAAATATTGGAATGACCAAGGACCTTCCAAATTCTTGGTAATATCTACCAAACTCATTTTTTCACTTGAGAGACCCTTCATCCTCTATTTATTCATGTTCTTTTATGTTATTCTTAGTTGTAATCATGTAAGTTTGTTTTTATTTCAATATAATTCTAATTCATTTTTATTCATCATTGTGGTGACCCAGAAACTCATGTTCCAACCCTTTGCCAATTTCTGGATCCTAAGGGTGACGTCTCGGTGGTAGGACGTCATTTCGGTGTGTGACCGATCTGTGTGGCCGATCGGTGTCACGCAGCCTTGTCGGGTTTTTCTTCTACAGTTTTTCCTGTAACGCCTCTTTTAGGCCATTTTAACCCTTTTTAAGTGGTTCAAAGCCATTTAGAGCCCATAATTAATACCCTAAAATCTCAAGGAACCTCCCCAATGGGGGATATTAAATAACAATTAATTCTATCGTGTGTAACCACCCAACTGTGTGGGAGACCACGATCCAAATTTTAAGTCGTTCAAATCCCCATATCCCGTAACAACATTATCTTATCTATATATCGCATGAGAATTTATCCTTACATATTCTTCCTCCTGGATGGCTCCCTTTAATTCATAGTGAGTTTGGAGTTCCCCTTTTCGAGGCTTGTGGTGTGCCTATGCTAGAGTCTTTCTGATCATCCTTGGAGTTCCTGACATCCCTCTCATGCAAGTCACACTTTCCCCAATTCTTGGCGCTTGGAGAAGAACTTCAATCTTTGATCAATCAAGTAGAGTTTTCCATCGTCTTTCCTTACTATGCATCATGCAGGGTGGGTATTCTTTTTTTTCTGTAGGTATTGATGAAACAAAACTTAACTAAGATAATGAACAGACCTTAAAGAATTAAGGGGGTGTAATCGATGTTCAACTGTACTCTTTTATGTTGATATGCGTTGTGAACTGTAAGGGGTTGTGCTCACTAAAAATCACGGCCGTTGGTAGTCTTTCCATGAATACTAATAGAACCTTGTATTTTGTGATTACTAAATGACTGTAACATGGAATTGGTTAGTCACCTAAACTCATATGGTTAAAATGGACGTTCCGTAAAACAAGAATCCCTGTGTGACCACCCTGGTTAACAAACAGAAAGAAGAACCTAATGAATGATGTGCTTGAACCTAGAAGTTTCCCACTATATTTGGTGGTAGGAGTTTTGTTCTACTTGGTTGTTATGGGAAGGTGTGGAAGAGCATGGGATCCTTAGTTATGGTACAATTTTTGTTTGTGAATCTGAAGCTACGTGGTTGCTCTGCTGTGACATGAACTCGGGTGGGATCCTCTATTGTTGGGAAATCATTGGTTCCTGGTTTTGGGGACATGGGGTTGTGTTGAGGTTTTCATTGATTCAAATAATTCAAGGGATCTCACTTATCCATTTTGTGAGGTTTGCTTTGGTTCCATTACTTTGAGGGATCTCACTAATCCCATTTTTGTTGTTGTAACTTTACAAGAGAACCAGGTGTGAATGCTTAAATTGATGTTTGGATGTTTCTATTTTCTTAGCTTGTGGTTATGCCAGTTAGTTGCTGAGTATTGTATAATCCATCTAAATTAGATCTCTTGAACATGTATGAAATAATTATTTAAATGGGTATTGGTTTTGGTATGAGTTGTGACTTGGCCGTGAGTGTCGTACCTTTCTCCTACGAATGAATAGTGATGAGGGTGTTTGTTCTTAGGTTGGATTTTGGAACCCTAGGATGGGATGAGTGCATGTTAACTATATATATATATATAGTTTCTATGTTTCTTATTCACGCCCCACCAAAGATGAGCACTTAGTTCCAAACACCCCCATTTCAGGGGGGAGGGTGTTTTTCCCAACACTTCTATGAGTGGCTGGTTATTAGCTCCTTTTTTGCTCCCTTTCCTGAATATCCCAAGACTCTTCGGGCAGGCTGTGATGTCCTGAAGTCCATTATTTTCCCAAGAATATTCGGTTAGGGTAGTTTTGGTGGTTGTCCTAGGAGTTTGCAGGAAGTTTGTTTCCCAAGTGTCTTCCGGATGAGGCCCAGGTGACTTTGGGCGTGGCTGTGGCATCCTGCCTTTTTATCACATAAACATTCATAACATTATACAAAACCGATGATCTTTAAGGTTTAGTGTCTTGAAAACTAGGAACTTAAAACATGAAAACATAAAACATTCTTATTAAACACTTGAAAGGCTTATCCATAGGTTTATCCTAGGTTCATTACTGCATCACATAACCTGGCGACATACATCAAATGAAAGGGTGAGCAGAAGGCCCAGTAAGAGGAATAAGTGGAAACATTTAACATGTGAACATGAGATACATCAACAATGTCATGAAAAAGAACTTTAAGTCATGAGAAAGAAATCATGAGGCATATCATAATAAAAATAAAATTTTCATAAATTTAAGATGTGGCTACGACATTTAATATTGACAATCATTATGTTTCACTAAGGTCCATCCCCAAGGTGTCATTAAAAATTACCAAGGTTCTTCACCAAGGTATCGTTAAAAATAGTTATCTCTAGAGATTAATTCTTTACCCAATGCATTGGAGCGCTATCAGGGCACACCCTTGACATGTATTTATTTTCATGTGATCCACATATGTCATCATCAACCATTTCATAAACAACCCATATAGCATAAAAGAAATGGGTTTCATTTCATAATCATAACGTTTTAAAACTGCTTTAAAAACATGATCTTTATGTCACTTTAAACCCATGGAAAGGGAAAGTGGGTCTCATGTATGTAAATACCAAAATTTAAAATTGAACATTTCAGTATATATGTGAATACCCCTTTATAAGAAAGAGCTTTGAGTATTCATTTACTAAAATAAATGAATTTGAGAATAAGAGAGAGACATTTTGAGACAGAAATTCTGCAGCACAACGACTATGATACATGCTTTTAAAAAACATTAAAAAGAGAGGGATATGGGTCACCCACTAATAAATGATGTATAAAACAGTAGAGGGATAGAATATGATGCATCTAATAACATGGTAATGAAATTTGAAAGACATATCATATGAAATGAAAAACATGGAAGGAAGACAAAAATAAGATTTCTCTTATTAAATTCAGCAGTCTAACGACGTCACTTAATCTTCAAAAAAAAGAATTGAAGAGATCAAATAGGGTATCTCATCATAAGAAAATAAAAGATCAGTATGATAGATATAGATATCATACCCCAACATAACAAAAATTAACTTGAAAAACTTGACATGAAATTAGAACGTTGAAAAATGAGAAAGGTGATCGGATCCCTTAAAAATTCGGCAGACTAACAGCGTCACCCAAACATCAAAAAAAATGAATTGACGAGATAAAATAGGGTCTATCATCATATGAACATAAAAGATCAGTATCATATATATAGAGGTCATACCCCCAAATAATAAAATAGAACTTGAAATACTTGACATGAAAGTAGAACATTGAAAAATGAGAAAGATGAAAGAATTCCTTAAAAATTCGGCAGGCTAACGACGTCACTTAAACATTCATAAAACGAAATTATGAGAGAAATAGGTGGTCTCTCGTCATATGAAAATGAAAAGGGAAGTAATATCAAAATAAAAGAACATCCTGCAACATAATTACATGGAGCATAAATGAAATTACATAAAATAGATTACTTGAAAAGAAAGAGAGGGGGTCAGATCCCTTACCTTAAAACGTAACAATTAAAACTCAAAGGTTGGGACCTTGATGGATTGGGGGAACCTTGGGAGGACTCCATGGGAGGTAATGAGACCAGAGCTTCGTTGGGGGAGAGTTGGAGTCGAATGGATGAGAGGATGACTTGGTATTTATAGGGAAAGTGAGGGGACAAGGCATTAATGGCCAAGGGACACCTCATTGGTGGTTTTGGAAAAACCATGGGCTTTCCCATGGTATTTACCCATGGTATTGGCCACCTGGGACACCTCATACCCTATCTTACTATTAATAAGTCGACCATATTTATTACATACTTAATACATCATTTAATGATGTCATTAAACACCAGTAACTTAAAAACTGTATTTTCACTATTCATCGAAAATTCAACTTTCTCAGAAAAATCCCAAAATTTCACCATAACCAAATATCGATGCTCTGATTTCAAAAATTAACTCCATTTTATAAAATTGATTGTCTAAATAATTTTTATTTAATTTTTAAAGTAATATACTATTCACCGAAAATTCATTTTTTCAGAAAAATCCCCAAAAATTACCTTAACATAATATCGATGCTATGAGTTCAAAAATGAAATGCATTTTATAAAAATAATTTTCCAAATATTTTTAATGTAATTTTTAATTAAAAACACTATTCACCCCAAAAAACTAATTCTTGAATATTAATTCATGAAACCGTTATTTAACCATTTTATTGAATCACATTACTTAATCAAGGTTCCTAGATTATATTAATTCTTTATTTAAGTGAGATTACTAATACATTTGGTCAAATTACTAATCCTAAGCATAAAATCACTATTAATAATTTACTATTCATGAAAAATTAACTTGATCTTATTAGACTCTAAATTTCGTACTGAACATAATTGTAGAAGACCATTTTTTGAAAATCATTACACATTATAAATTATTTACGGTTTACATAAACATTTTTTTCAAATATCCTTTCTCTAAAATTCACCAAAATATGAATACTATATTTATCAGGAAATTTGAAAATTCATAAACTTCATCATAAAAAGAAATCAAACTTATTATTTTAAAAATGGATTACACAGGGCAGTTATGGTTTCCATACATATCCCCTTATCACACCAGCATAGGACCTAAGTGTAAGGTGTGATAAGGTGAGTGAATTCGAGGGAGGCTCGACTAACATCGCACGAGTAGTAATTTCTATTATTTTTAACTTCTCACGAAGGTGATTCTGTTCTAGCTTAACATGATGAAGTTCGGCTTGGGATTGGTCTAGAGCAAAGCCCAGTGGTGATACCTCTTTCCCAGGTTCTGTTAGATGGGCTTCGATCAGTCCAAGACTACTAGGTGAGACCATCGAATCTTCTTTCTATATTAATTAACCAAGATTACTTGTATATAGAGATAATAATTGAAATGTTTAGTTTCCAGTGGTCATATTGGCCAATGTTCATATAACAGTCAAAACCCAAAGGCCTCAATTTAATTATACTCTTGTTATCAATTAAAATAGTTTTATAGATTATATAAAAGAATAAAAATAAAATAACACACAAAATTAGGAAACAAGATTTATTCAAAATTTCGGGTCGTTACAATCTTCCCCCTTAAGAAATTGCGTCCTCGCAATTTTTAAAAGTTGATTTAGAAGTTTCATTGAAAGTCCCTCACCGGAAAAAGAGTCAGTAAAACTATTAATTTATAAGAAATAAAGGGAAGTGCAATGGTCACCCGAGTTAACCCACACTAAGATTCAATGTAGAAAAACATGGACATGGAGGAGAAAACAAAGGGTCAAGTTCTAAGGGAGAGTGATATAAAACATGATTATGAGAAATTTAACCACAAGAAAATCACAAACTTATGATGTGTGTAAACTATCTTTGATAACCTTGTAGGAAACGTAAACCAACAGCATTTTTGTTTTATGTTCCTTTTCAAAATTTTGAGGAATTCATTTACTACATAGAACAAAAACAGACGAAAATATACCTACCTTCAAGTAGAGTTTCATCCTTTAATAAGTTTCTACCAACACTAATCTTTTCTCTAAACGATGAGCATTCATAAATACTTGGTCTCATCAAAACACAAGAATCATCTTCTTGAGAGTCACGTAATCCACAAAAGATTAACTATAAATTTATTCTATCTTTAGACATTATCCCAAAAGCATAAAGGGTAAGATAAAACAACTCTTCCAAAAGAAAGAATCCCATAGGAAGGAAAACTTCTTTAAATCTTCAAAATTCCATTGTACTTCCCAAAGTTCATCATAGACCATTCCATAAATAACGGTCCATAAAATTCCTCAAAATAAACCAAACTAAGATTGAAACCCAAATACAAGAAGGATTTGATAGCATAGTCTTCCAAAATAAACGTCATCGTTCATCTACAAACAACATCAACCGCTCCTAACATCTTTTAAAAAAGTAACTAACCTAATCACATTTTCCCCAATATAGGTTAATCATTTCAATATGTATCCTAAATTACTATATGTTCACCTTAAATTCTTAAATTCATAAAAATATAATTCAACCTTTACTCCTCAAAGAAAATACCGTAGTAATCTACTTACCTCGATCAAATATTGTTCCCAAAATAGTGAACGTCTTCCAAAATAACAATCATCTTTTAATCCCCTAATCACCCTTTTTTTAAGAAGAACAACTTCACTACATCGACATGTGGCACATAAAAATAGATGTTTTCCTTAATGATATAAAATCATATTAGGTAGTGACTCGATGATCTTAGAAAACATAAAATATTTTCACATAGAGAACGAACTAAAATACAACATGACATAGACAGTTATTGCGAAGAAGTTACATGTACTTCAGTCATCATGATCCATCTCAGCATAGGACTTGCATCATTCCCTTTTCCTCGAAGATTTTTGATGCTCATTATGCTTGTTATCCATTCCAAGAGAGCATTGCCTTGGATAATGTCTAAATTCTCCACATTTATGACATCAAAATGTATAATGTACATTAGATCTAACCTTATCTCCATTCATCACATTATCCATTTTTTAAAGCAATTGGCTACTTTATGCCCTATCTTCCCACACTTAAAACATCTCCAAATTCTCTTGTGACATTCTCCATGGATCCTCTTCCCACATTTTTTGCAAAAAATAAATTGGGTATTCTTTCCCTTATCAAATTTATCAGATGAACATCCTGGAGACTTTGTCTTCTTCTTCCTTGATGAATTTGGGTATTCAACTAGGTACCAATTATTAATTGTGTTTTTTGATAGCTGGTTTGGCATAATCACAATATGTTCAACTTGATCTTTCATCATCTATGTCACATTAATTGGGAAATCGTCACATTTCCTATCACATTGGTTGTTGGGACATGCTCTTCCATTTCCCACAATTAACTAAGAAAAGAACGTATAATTAGGGGGCTTAAATGCTTAGCCAATAATCATAAAAAGGAAACATAAAGCATAGAACGATAAACTTGTAGAAGAAAAGTATACCCTAACTTGTGATCCCTTAGGTCTCAATCTTGGTTATCCATGATCATATATTATTATGTGAATCTTTATTTTAATTTATCTTTTTTCCTTAAATAATGGTTCATACTAAGCTTATAAATTTACCAAATCATATATCCCGGGAGTGTCATAACCAAGAGTACAGCAATTCCCATTGTCGTGTACCAGTTCCTATTTGATTCTAGCTCAAAGTGGTGTTTTCATGTTTTACCCCTATGTACATATGTGCCAGAGCCACATCTACCTGCTCGTATCTAGACAAGGATGTATTTTCTTGGCAACCCCTTACTCAATACTCACCAAAATACCAGTAAGATTTCCTATATTTAAAAATTTCTATAGGGTTCTTCCTAAAGTTTTCATATCCAAATTTCCACAAATAACAAAACCATCCTTTGATACCAACTGTGGTATCCCACCTTTTTATCACATAAACTTTCATAACATTATACAAAACCGAGGATCTTTAAGGTTTTGTGTCTTGGAAACCAGGAACTTAAAACATAAAAACATAAAACATTATTCTTAAAAACATGAAAGGCTTCTCCTTAGGTTAATCTTAGGTTCATTACTGCATCTCATAACATGGGGGCATACATCAAAAGAAAGGGTGAGCATGAGGCCCAATAAGGTAAACAAGGGGAAACATTTAACATGTGAACTTGAGATACATCAACAATGTCATAAAAAAGAACTTTAAGTCATGAGAAAGAAATAATGAGGAATATCATAATAAAACTATCGTTTTTCATAACATGATGATTTGGCTACAAAATTTAATATTGACAATCATTCCATTTCACCAAGGTCCATCCCCAATCTGTCATTAAAAATTACCAAGGTTATTCACCAAGGCGTCGTTAAAAATAGTCATCTCTAGAGATTAAGTCTTTACCCAATGCATTGGAGCGCTATCAAGGTTCACACTTGGCATGTCAATAATATCATGTGGGCCACATATATCATCATCAATTATTTCATAAACAACCCACATAGAATAAAATAAATGGGTTTCATTTCATAATTATAATGTTTTAAAACTACTTTAAAGACATGATATTTATGTCAATTTAAACCCACAGAAAGGGAAAGTGGGTCTCATGTATGTAAATCCCAGAATTTAAAATGGAAAATTTTGTCATATATGTTAATACCCCTTTATAAGAAAGATCTTTTACTATTCACATACTAAAATAAATGAATTTGAGAATAAGATAGAGACATTTTGAGATGGAAGTTCTGCAACACAACGGCTATGATACTTGGTTTTAGAAAACATTGAAAAGGGAGGGGACATGGGTCACCCACACATAAATGATACATAAAACAGTAGAGGGATAGAATATTATTGATATAAGAACATGGTAAAGAAATTTTAAAGACATATCATATGAAATGAAAAACACGGAAGGAAGAGAAAAATAAGATTTCTCTTCTTAAATTCGGCAGCCTAACTGCGTCACTTAAACTTCAAAAAAAAAGAATTGAAGAGATCAAATAGGGTCTCTAATCATATAAACATAAAATATCAGTATGATATATATAGATATGATACTAAAACATAATAAAAATTAACTTTAAAGTCTTGACATGAAAGTAGAACTTTGAAAAATGAGAAAGGTGAACGAATCCCTTAAAAATTTGGCAGCCTAACGGCGTGACCCAAACATCAACAAAAATTAATTGACGAGATAAAATAGGGTTTCTCATAATATGAACATAAAATATCAGAATGATAGATATAAATATCATACCCCGACATAAAAAAAGGAACTTGAAAGACTTGACATGAAAGTAGAACTTTGATAAATGAGAAGGGTGAAAGAATCCCTTAAAAATTCTGCAGCATAACGACGTCACTTAAACATTCATAAAACGAAATGATGAGAGAAAGAGGGGGTATATCATCATATGAACATTAAAATGGAATTAATACAAATATAAAATAACATATTCCAACATAATAACATGGAGCATAAAAGAAATGACATAAAAGAGATTACTTGAAAAGAAAGAGAGGGGGTCAGATCCCTTACCTTAAAATGTAACTCTTAAAACTCAATGGTTGGGACCTTGAGGGCTTGGGGGAACCTTGGGAGGACTCTATGGGAGGTAATGAGACCATAGCTTAGTTTGGGGAGAGTTGGGCGTCGAATGGATGAGTGGATGGCTTGATATTTATAGGGAAAGTGAGGGGACAAGGCAATAATGGCCAAGGGACACCTCATTGGTGGTTTTGGAAAAACAATGGGCTTGCCCATGGTATTTTTCCAGGGTATTGGCCACATGGGAAACCTCATACCTTATCTTACTATTCATTAGGTGACCATATTTATTAGGTACTTAATACATCATTTAATGATGTCATTAAACACTCGTAACATAAAAACTGTATTTTCACTACTTATCGAAAATTCAACTTTCTCAGAAAAAACCCAAAATTTCACCTTAACCAAATATTGATTCTCTGATTTCAAAAATGAACTCCATTTTATAAATATAATTTTCTAAATAATTTTAATTTAATTTTTAAATAAATACACTATTCACCAAAAATTCCTTTTTTTAGAAAACTCCCCAAAAAATACCTTAATATAATATTGATGCTCTGAGTTCAAAAATGAAATCCATTTTATAAAAATAATTTGCTAAATATTTTTAATTTAATTTTTAATTAAAAAACACTATTCACCTAACAAAACAAATATATGACTAATAATTTATGAAACCATTATTTAACCATTATATTGAATCACATTACTTAATCAAGGTGCCTAGATTATATTAATACTTTTTATGTGAGATTACAAATACATTTAGTCATATTACTAATCCTAAGCATAAAATCACTATTCATAATTTACTATTCATCAAAAATTAAGTTGATCTTATTAGACTCTAAATTTCGTACAGAACATAATTGTAGAAGACCATTTTTTGAAAATCATTAATCATTTTTAATAATTTATGGTTTACATAAACATTTTTTTTAAATTATCATTTCTCTAAAATTCACTAAAATATCCCTGCTATATTTATCCGAACATTTGAAAATTCTTAAACTTCATCGTAAGAAGAAATCAATATTTTTATTTAAAACAAAGGATTACACAAGGCAGTTATGGTCTCTTTACATAGCCCCTTATCACACCAGTATAGGGCCTCAGTGTAAGGTGTGTTAAGGTGAGAGAATCTGAGGGAGGCTCAGCCAACATCGCACGAGTAATAATTTATATTAGTTTGAACTTCTCGTGAAGGCGATTCCATTCTAGCTTCACACGATGAATTTTGTCTTGGGTTTGGACCAGAGCAAAGCCCAATGGTGTACCTCCTTCCCAAGTTCTGTTAGATGGGATTCGATCAGTCCAAGACTACTGGGTGAGGCCATCGAATCTTCTTTCAATATTAATTAACCAAGATTACTTGTATTTAGAGGCAATTAGGGAAACGTTTAGTTTCCAGTGGTCATATTGACCAATGGTCATATAACAGTCAAAACCCAACGGTCTCATTTTAATTAAACTCATGTTATTAAATGAAACAGTTTTATTGAGTATATAAAAATATATAAAAAATAACACACAAAATCAAGAAACAAGATTTATTCAATATTTCGGGTCATTACAGTGGCAGTAGTTTTTCTGACCCAGGTGTTTGCGGGCAGGATGTGTGGTTATGGACTAGGTGTTTGTGGGAAGGATGTTTTGTTGTGGCATAGGTGTTTGCGTGCGAGATGCGTGGTTGTGGCCCAGGTGTGTGCGGGTGGGTGTGGCAATGGGACTGTGGTGAGAATGGAGGGATTGGTTCGATGCGTAATATGTCATTAACAACTAGTGGTAAAGTGGCACAGGGTACCCAAATATCGATGTCCTATTACTATACCTTACTTGCTTTGAGTTATTTGGGGAGTGTGCATTGGTGAGGTTTGGGTGGATAGTTTTCCTTGCTAGGTGCTTTGGTTATCACTTTTTTTCACAGGACATTAGAATGTTTCCCCCACTTGTGCATGAGAGCTTTTGGTTTTCTCTACTGATTATAATGGTATGCTCACCCTAGGTATATAAAAAACATTCAGGTTTCTAGGAGGACTTCATGGATCGTGCGAGACCGTACTAGCTCGGACCTCAGGGCAGTTGTTGTTGTCGTTTTCCTTTTTATTGGTACTTCACCTTTGGAGTTTTTGTGGCTTATATAATTTACTATTTAACATGAATATGGTAATGGGTTACTTTTGGATTTATCTTTACTTTCAGCTTGGTATTGTTGGGGTTTCTATCTTATCTCATGATCCTATAAAAATATAAAGGGTAATGCCTCCCATTTTGTGTGAAATCCTATACCCTTGGTGCTGGTCACCACTCCGAGACCCATTGAGGGAGGGTTTCAGGGGTCATTATCTCTCCTTCAACTTAAGGAAGGAAGGTCCTGACAATCTGCTGTCCCTTCCCTCCATTTTGGTGAAGGTGGGTCGTGACAAAATGGTATCAGAGGAGAGGTTGAGAGATAGGATGGAGTCTGAAGTTAGGCACAGTGAGGATTTCATGTGGTGGTAGGGAAAAGGTGGTGGGTGACCTTGGTGCGTGAATCGGGCTAGGGAAGTTTGGCTAGGACATGGGATTTTAGGCCCCCCCGTGATCCGATGCAAGGACTATAGACCTACCGAACGACCATGTGAGGCTACATTGATTACAGGTTAGAGACCCTAGGAAAGGTACATACATCATAATGAATTGGGTTCTTATGTTTTATGGGTGTCTTGGGAATTAAAAAATAAATAAAGAAGTCTAAGAAAATTTATGAACAATATTCGACACTAATTAGGCTTATGTATTCCTTGTTTACCTTGCAGCAATGTCACCTGGGAGGCGACCATGAGTAGTGTGGGCGATCAAGGCCCAGGAGATTGACTTGGCCGATCGGCAGAGGACCGACCGAGAGGAGGAGGATGATCAGTTGCAGAAGACGCTTTGAGCCTTTCAGCGATAGACCCTCGGGAAGCATGAGGGAAGCATCTCAGACTTGGAGATGGAGAGATAGCTAGAGGAGCTGGTGATAGCCTTCATCTTGATCTGGGCTCTGACAAAGTACTGGGTTCCTTTGGATGTAATCTAGATGTGTGGAGTAGCGCGTCAGTGGTCGACGCATTATCTTGGGGACAAGAGGGAGACCGAGGTGACGTGGGAAATCTTTTAGAAGGAGTTCTGGGCGTAATTCCTCTCTTCCACAATGATGTCTGAGAAGAGACAAGAGCTACTCTCCCTCCATCAAGGTAGTATGTCGGTGAGAGTGTTGGTAATCATGTTCAAGGACATCCTTCACTTCGCTCCATACCTCTTTCGATATGAGGAGTCTCAGGTGAGACGGTTAGAGGAGGCACTTTGACCTTCTCTTCAGTACGATGTTACTCCCTTCACTCTACTGACATACATAGAGGTGCAGAAAAATTCTGAAGTGGTGGAGAGGATGCACGAGCTGAGAGGTGTGTCATGAGAGGGGATCTAGTTGGGCTCATCAAAGGGGAAGGCCGTCAGTAGTAGGACTCCATCATCAGGACCCTCTAGGTTTCAGCCAGTAGGGAGTAGGCCTTAGCAGTTCCAGTTCCGACCTTCCGGCCCTCGCCCTTTTATTTCGGGTCCAGGGCTGAGATTATTCATCTGTGGAATCCATGGGAACCTTCATAATCAGTGCTCAGATAGAGTACAGTACGGTGGGGGTGGGTAGGTCCAGCACCCACCTAAGCAGCAGCAGTTCCCAGCTAGGATCTTTCAGCAGCAGTAGTAGGGGCAGCGGGCTCCCGCTCCGCCGGGGGTAGATGTTTCAGGAGGAGGCCAACCTCAAGGAGCTCCTTATGGAACTCAACCCAGGCGAGGTCAGGGAGGTGGCCGGCAGCCGAGAGGCATAGGATCTAGGTGTGGGAAGTAGCACATCGTGGAGGCGGATGTTTCGGTAGGGCCAGAGGTCGTTCGAGGTACGATTAGCTTGTTTAGTGCCCTTGCATATGCCTTGTTCGATACTGGAGCTTCACACTCTATTGTTACACCCAGTCTTTCCCAGGAACTGGGTTTATACACTAAGAGACTTCCAGTTCCCCTGGTGCTGAGCACACCAGTCGGAGGTCAGACCGACTTGTTATACATTTTTTGAGGATGCAGACTGATGATAGGTCCACATCAATCAGTCAGCGATCTTCTACTATTTCAGATACAATCATACGATGTCATCCTATCATTTACTGGCTATTATCTATATGTTCCATCATTTAATACTTCTAATGAAGGGTTGTGTTTTCAGACTTGGGCGGTCGACGGGTGACTTTCATCGGCATGCGGAGTTTCCAGGGGAGCAACAAGCGAGGAGAACCCCTCCTCTCCTTGTTAGCTGACCTATCAGTTGAGTCGGTGGATGTAGAGATGGTGGAAGTTCTAGGGGTCTTCAGTGAGTTTATGGACATCTTTCTTTAGGAGGTGATGACTCTACCCCCTCTACATGACATCGAGTTTGGGATAGACTTACAACCTATTGCTCATCCGATTTTGATGTCTCCCTACTGGATGGCACCATTGGAGCTACGTGAGTTGCGGATTCAGATTGATGATCTGATGAAGAAGGGTTTTGTTCGACCAAGTGCATCACCATGGGGTGCTCCAGTCTTATTCACCAATAAGGCAGATGGTGGTCTCAGGATGTGCATAGACTACCAGAGACTGATCCAGGTAACGGTCAAGAAATGTTACCCCCTAACGAGGATAGACGATCTCTTTGACCAGCTGAAGGGAGCAGGTTGGTTCTTTACGGTTTACCTGCAGTCAGGATACCACTAGCTGAGGGTGAGGGAGCGTGAAATTTTGAAGACTACCTTTAGGTGAAGATATGGGCACTTCGAGTTTGTAGTCATTCCATTCGGTGTTACAAATGCTCCAGCTGTGTTCATGGGGCTGATGAACTCCGTCTTCCAAGAGTACCTGGATCAGTTCATAGTCGTATTAATTGACAACATCATGATCTACTCATGATTAGAGGAGGATCACGCTAAGCACTTGACAACAATTTTAGAGGTCCTCCGACAACACAAAATCTATGGTAAGTTGTCCAAGTGCAAGTTATGGACAGGAGAAGTGCACTTCCGTGGGAACGTGGTGTCTGATCAGGGGATAACAGTGGACCCATCGAAGGTTGAGGTGGTTTTTTCATTGGAATCACCGAAGAATGTGTGGAGATTTGTAGTTTCCTTGGGCTGGCAGGTTACTACTGGAGATTTGTGCCCAAATTGTCATGAGTTATAGCAACTTTGACATCTTTTTCAAAGAAGGACTGGGCTTTTGTATGGGATGGGCAGTGCGAGGTAGCCCTCATCAATCTGAAAGATAAGTTGGTTAGTGCCCCGGTGTTGAGCCTACTAGAAGAAGGGGAAACGTATGAGGTGTTATGTGATGCTTCAGGGAAATTCCTCGGATGTGTGTTGATCCAACGTCAAGGGGTGATCTCCTATGGGTCTATGAAATTACATCCCCATGAGCATAACTATCCCACCCATGATTTAGAGCTTGTGAAGGCCGTGTTCTCACTAAATTTGTTGTGGCAGTACCTTGTCAGGGAGCGCTTCTTGGTCTTCACTGATCACAAGAGCATGAAGTATGTATGCTCCTAGTGGGACATAATCTTACGGTAGAGAAGGTGGGTGGAATTCATTCAAGAATACAACTTTGAGATTTCCTACACCTTAGGAAAGGGGAATGTGGTGGCAGATGCCTTGAGCAAGAAGTCGCAGAAGGACGCGGTCCGAGAGTCGGTAGAATCGTGGAAGGATATGGAAGAGTTGACTTCCCTACACCTAGATTCAATGATGGATCGTGGTAGAGTTTTCCTCTGTCAGATGACACTACAATATTCTATGTTATGACAGGTAGAGGTGTCTCAGTGGGGAGACTCAGAAAGAGAAGTGGTGCATGACCAAGATAACCATGGTGATGCTTCGGAAGGGTGGACGAAGGATGGTCAGAATCGGGTGCTTTTTCGAGGAAATCTTGTTGTTCCAGAGGTGATGTGTGAGAGAGTTATTAGTGAGTTCCACAAATCAACCATAGTAGTGCACCCTAGAGTTTCTAAGATGTACCAGGGAGTGAGGAGATAGTTTTGGTGGCCCGGGGTGAAACGGGAAGTAGCTGAGTTCGTAGTAAAGTGGCTAGTGTGTCAGCTGGTGAAGGCTGAACACCGTGTTTGAGACAGCTTTTTGAAACCTTTAGACGTTCCCGAGTGGAAGTTGGATGACATATAGATGGATTTTGTCATGGGATAACCCATGGTTCAAGGAGGCTATGACACTATCTGGCTAATGGTGGACCGGTTGACGAAATTGGCTCACTTTATGGTGATGAAGGAGTCGATTACAGTGGATGCCTTAGCATGGAGGTACGTGGATGTGGTGGTGAGATTTCATGGAGTTACGAGGACTATAGTCTCGGATAGGGATGCACAGTTTACCTCACGAGTCTAGAGGGGATTACAGCTTGCTTTTGGCACCCATCTACATCTTAGCACTGCTTTCCACCCCCAGACAGATGGACAGACAGAGTGCACCATCCAGACCGTGAAAGATATGCTGCGATCATGAATTTTGGACTTTGGGAGATCATGGGTGTGACACTTGCCTCTGTTAGAGTTTTCCTACAATAACAACTACCACTCTTCCATTGGTATGGCTCCATTCGGTATCTGCACGATGACTCACACCTCCATGATAGGGGAGAGCTATATATCGAATACGATGCAATGTTCGTGGAGCGACCTGTGATGATCGAGGATCGTGAGGAGAAGGTGATTTCTAGATGAACCATTTCTCTAGTTCATGTGTTATAGAGGCATGGTGGGCTTGAGGAATGTACCTGGGAATGAGAGACACAGATGCACGCCCAGTACCCAGAGCTGTTTTGAGTAGTTCTGTTTGTTATAATTTGTTGTTATGGAACACTTTACCTTATTAATTATTGAAGGATCCTGACTCTGAGGAGGGGAGAACCTGATCCCCAATCAAGACACATTAAGGTGGATGCGATTAAACCCATGCGGGTGAGTCAGTGCCTCCCAAAACGGATAGTATCTTGACAAGGAGGAAGAAACTCTCTAACCTGTATGACTAGACAGCTTGTACCTTAAATGCTTCATGGTTGCTTAAGTAGGGAAGGTGTTCCCATGTGTCAAAGAGGTTCACTCCTTAGAGGTATCTTCCAAGGTTGTTGTTCAGACCCCCCTCCTTTCTTTAGGTCTAGTTTTAAATTATCGAGGGTGAGAATTATTTGATAGGAATCTGATGTGATGACCCAGACCCTCACGATCCAACCCTTTTCCAATTTCTGGATCCTATGGGTGATGTCTCGGTGGTAGGACCTCATTTCGGTGAGCGATTGACCGGTGTGAGATGGATTGACGTGTGACCGATCAGCACGACCGATCAGTGCGACTGATCAGCACGGCCGATCGGTTTGACCGATCAGCGTGATCGATCAGTTTCATGCAGCCTTGTTGGGTTTTTCTTCTACAGTTTTTCCCATAACGCCTCTTTTGGGCCTTTTAACCCTTTTTAAGTGGTTCAAAGACATTTAATTCCCATAATTAATACCCAAAAATCCTGAGGAACCTCTTCAATGGGGGATATTAAATTAAAATTAATTCCGTCATGTGTAACCACCCAACCACGTGGGGGACCACGGTCCGAATTTGAAGCCGTTCAAATCCCCATATCCCGTAACAATGGGATCTTATCTATATATCGCATGTAAATTTCTCCTTCTTTCTTCTTCCTCTTGGATGGATCACTTTCCTTCTAAGTGCATTTGGAGTTCCCCATTCCGAGGCTTGTGGTGCACCTGTGCTGGAGTCTTTCATCTCATCCATGGAGTTCCTGACATCCCTCATGTGCAAGTCACACTTTCCCTTGTTCTTGGCATGTGGAGAAGAACGTTGATCATTGATCAATCAAGCAGGGTTTTCCTTCGTCTTTCCTTACTGTGCATCATGAAGGGTGGGTATTCTTTTGTTTCTGTGGGGATTGATGAAACCAAACCTAACAAAGATAATGAACTGACCTTAAAGAATGAAGGGGCTGTGATCAATGTTTTGTTGTACTCTTTTATGTTGATATGTGTTGTGAACTGTAAGGGCTTGTGCTCACTAAATATCACGACCGTTGGTGGTCTTTCCTTACATACTAATAAACCCGTGTCTTTTGTTATGACTAAATGACTGTAACAAGGAATTGGTTAGTCACCTAAACTTAGATGGTTTAAATGGATGTTTAGTAAAACAAGAATCCCTTTGTGACCACCCCGGTTAACAAACATAATGAAGAACCTAATGAATGATGTGCTTGAACCTGGAATTTTCCCACTCTGTTTGGTGCTAGGAGTGTTTTTCTTCTTGGTGCTTATGGTAAGGTGTGGATGCAGATGGGATCCTCAGTTATGGTACGGTTTTTAGTTGTGAGTCTAAAGCTGTGTGGTTTCTCTTCTATGACACGAACTCGGGTGGGATCCTCTATTGTTGAGAAATCATCGGTTCCTGGTTTTGGGGACATGGGGCCGTGTTGGGGTTTTCATTATTTCCAGTACCTCGAGGGATCTCACTTATCCCTTTCATGAGGTTTCCTTTGGTTCTAGTACTTTTAGGGATCTCAAAAATCCCCTTTTTGTTGTTGTAACTTTACAAGAGAACCAAGTGTGAATGCTTAAATTGCTGTTCAACTATTTCTCTTTTCCTAGATTGTGGTTATGCCTATTAGTTTCCCAGTAGTGTAGAATAAACTTAATGAGATCACATGAACATGTAAGAAAGAACAGTTTAAAGGGTTATTGGTTTTTGGATGAGTTGTGACTTGGCCGTGAGTGCCGTACCTTTCTCTTATGAATGAATAGTGATGAGGGTGTTTGTGCTTAGCTTGGATTTTGGAACCCTAGGTTGGGATGAGTGAATATTAAATATATATATATATCTGTAGTTTCTATGTTTCTTATTCGCGACCCACCCAAGTTGAGAACATAGTGCCGAACACCCCCATTTCATGGGGGAGGTTTTTTTCCAAACACTCCTATGAGTGGCTGGTTATTAACTCCTTTTCTGATCCCTTTCCTGAATAGACCATGACTCTTCAAGCAAGCTGTGATGACTTGAAGTACATTATTAGCCCACAAATCATCAGGCATGTTAGTTTTGGTGGTTGGGCCAGGTGTTTGTGGGTAGGTGGTTTCCCAAGTGTCATCAGGATGAGGCATAGGTGTCTTTGGGAGTGGTAGTAGTTTTTCTGAACCATGTGTTCGTAGTTGTGGTTATGCATGGAGGTTGTGGCCTAGGTGTTTACTGGTGGGATGTGTGGTTGTGTCCCAGGTGTTTGAGGGAAGGATGTGTGGTTGTGGCCCAGGTGTGTTATATCTATATATGATGTGTGAGGCACTAGATTATATACTCGATCACATTGTGTGTGAAATATTTAGGTTCTTGACATCATGAGCATCAATGGATGTACACATATTAGGTTCTTTAGAATTAGGGCATCAATGATATAGGTTACATGGGTTGTGAGGCATCTAGGTACAATGATAGTGTGGTAAATGATTGGTGTGTCAGGCATCATGATTGATTTGAGCATCCATGGTGATCTGGGACCTTGTTGTGACAGGGGTTCCATGGGATTGAGGTGGTCACAAATGTAGTGTGGAATGTGATTGGGTGTTGAGAGTGACATGGTAGAACCTACTAAGGTACAAGAGTGAAAATACATGAATGGAGTACTATGGGTCTCAAGATTATTCATTATACCATTGATTGATTTGAGCTTTTGGTTAGGTTGATACCAGGTTAGGAAATTCCTATGGTGTGGATCCCCGTTTAGTTATGTTAACCTATACACATTAGACTGGGGTTCTCTGGGTTAATTTGAATAGGATGGTTATATTATTTACTATCTCTAGGTTTCATATTATATCTCATAGATGAGCTATATTAATGTGGGCATATTTTAATGTCCCATGTATTTTAGTCATGTTGAAAATTAGTTGCTTTTTTAATTTTTCAATTAGTGGGTTTGAAATTTTAAATAACAATGATCAAAATTAAATTCCTAGAGTTCTATGATATTTTTATTGTTTTTTTACATTATTGTCAAGCTCTTTTTTAAGCCTTCTATGTTTTTATGAGGTTTTAGGAGCATTGAAGGCTTAAAAACTTTTTTTAAAATATAAGGTCATGGTGTATGGTTTAGGGTCAAATATGCAGCCAATTTTAGGTAACTATGTTACAAATTTTTGAAGTGCCTTATAGTTTGTGTATACCATGCAAGGAAGGTGCACAACCATGTGAGGGGTTACACAGTAATTTCAATGGTTTCCGCACGGTTTTCTCATGGTTAGTTAAAACTGTATAGAATTTTTCATAGGTAATTCCACTTAGGAAGAACCTATGAAATTTTCATCGTATAGTTAGTACATGGTTTGTAAAACCATGTGAGTAAACCATGTTTCCCCTTTAATTAGAAAAAATAACATATTTTTCTCTTTCATCTTATTTCTCATGTTCTCTCACCATTGTCTACTTTTAGTTGTGTACAGTGGTGTAGGAGGTTCCATATTCTTCCACCCATGGATGTTGATCCATCTTCCTCTTTAGTTGTCCATTATTCAGTCTTTTAGAAGAAATAAAACCCCACTAGTAAGGATTTCCACACACGTGATTCATGTCCTCTTTGTTTTTGCCTCATGAAGTGGTAAATCTATTTGAGTAATTTCACAATATTTTGAGAGCTCTTAATGGAAACCCTAATAGATGACAATCGTCTTTGAATTGGATCTCTAAATAGAATATGCCTATTTCTAGGGTCGAAGGGGGGTGGTTCATGTCTGGATTTGTGTTTTGAGGATATTTTGGTGGTGTGTCATTTAGTGTGCCTTTAGGAAATTGAGTGAGACACCCCATGCTTCATAATACATTGATTGTGGGACCATATGGGATTAATCTTGATATTCTCAAGACTTTTTCATCAGAGAGGTCTAGTAAGTGGTCTTCAAAACTTTTTGGGGTTATGTCTTGATATCTTTTTTTATCCTAATTGAATTTTTTCTTTAAATTAAAATTGTGTAATTCAATTACATTAAATATGTTTCTATTTTAGTTTGGTTTTATTATATTAATTAGACTTGGAAAATTCATATATGGTGGTTAACATTTGTCTATGTAATTTGAGATATTCAACTAAACTATATTGAATTGCTGATTTTTAAATTTGTTTATAGATATATTTATAATCTTGTGATAAGATAATTTCATGAGATGATACTCATGGGGTTGTGATAGGCAAGTACCAAGATGAATTGAGGTTATGATGATCATATTATTAACCTTGAACTAGATTTCATTAGTGGTTTTACCATAGGATTGGGTGTTGGGGAGCTTGTTTGAGGTTGAGAGGACATTATGTTGGAAATAAATCATGATGTTGGGATGGAAAATCCATTGTATTTGAGAGACATGGTTTTGGGGGCATGAGGTTCCGATTGAAATGGATTAGGTTATTTATTGGTGATTTATTCACACCTATGATGGAAAAATTTTCGAATTCATCCATGAACACACATGTTGACTCTATGATTGGATGGTTTTGACCGCTTGTGATGGTAGGGGACCCTAGTTGTGCACCTTAGGAAATGGATTGGGGGTACTTAAAATAGAAGGCAATATAGAATTTAAGGAGCCTTCAGTTGATAGTGACTTGACCATCGGTTGGGTACTGAGGCTCATAATTCTTGAGGTTGTGTAACTACATTTATATTTAAGAATGGGCAATGCCATTCATTCATATACTGTGATTTTACCCAATAGTCGAAATTATTTTAGGATATATATCAATATTCTAGTGTTTTTCAGGTCATGTGTTGATGTGTGATTTTGGATAGGGTTATGAGGGACCAGTTACTAAATTCTTGGGAATGCATTTGAGACGTCAATACTTATTGAGGCACAATGTTTTGGGTTACCTGACTAAGGTGGATCCTGAGGGTATTCTTGGGTTATGATGTCATAGGTTCCATGGGACTTGGTCTAATGACCTACTTCTATTCTGGGATTTTGGAATTGTTCAAAATAAGTGTTGGATTCTTGGTGACTGTTGAGCACTAGGGAAGACTTGTTTTATTGTTTCACCATATTGAATTATTTATTATATTTTTCATTCATGCTTAAACACATATGCTAGGTATGAAAATTTGGGTGGTATCTTATAAATAATCATCTCACACCCTACATGGGTCCTTTGAGACAAGTTTATATTCTCTAAATTTAAATTCTAGTAAGGGATTATATCCTATAGTAGGACCTTAGTAACATTTTTCATAGTGATTGGCACATGTCCTTGAGGTCGTTCCTTGTTATATATCCTGTTTAGTTTCCTTTTGTTACGACCTGTATCAGCATATTGTATTGTATGTGTATGTACTATACTATGGTCAGCCCCTTGGGTTACCCTTATTTTGGATATTTAATGTACAACCTATTGGATTTGAATGACTTTTATATTTAGATTCTTCATGTGGTGTGTTTTATATGTAGGGTTGTTAATTTACTTTTCACTTATTCTCTATTAATTTATTTTCTTATTTGTTTATTCAATTTTATTCCACCATATGTGGTTCTGGTTTCAGCATGATGAGTATTCTTTATTTCATAACATGCTATATATTATTACTCAAACTAGTAAATTATTTTTCCTATATGGTATAGCCTCCCCATTATAATGGTTTACACCCTCTTTGTTAGTCACATGCCTTTGGCATTCTGGGAGGTGCAACTAAGGGTAGTGGAACCAGACCCGACACCACTATTCGAATGTCTAATTTGGTTGGGGATATTATAAATTGGGAATATGATTCAAAGATTACAATATTGGAATGAAATTGTCTTAAAATATAATCATGTGTGTGCATTTTTTATTACTATATTTGAAACAATAAAATATAATCATCCCCATCTCATGAAAAACATTATTATTAATATACTCTTGTTTTTAATCATGTTTTCATTTAATATTACCATTTTATAATATTTGGTACTTAAAATTATTTATAATTTTTTTTGATAATCCATCATTATATTACTCTTTGGTCTGTAATATATTTTCATCCAAAATAATGTTTTCCAATAAAATATTTTCAAGAATGATATAATATTAACATATGAATTAAAAAATAAATTTTTACCATTTATTTCTATTTTAAAAAACTTTTTTGAAAGGAATATTCATTTCATCTCCCAAATAATCATCATTTGGAATTTATCAAAAAAATTGAAGACAATATGTGTTTATAACATATATTACATGAAAATTATTTCCATCTATTATACCCCTCAATGATTTATATTGACATTAAATGTTTTTAAAGTTGTTTTTAATGTAAATTATTCCCTTAAATTTTTATATTTTTTTGATTTAAAAAATGAAATTATTTTTTCAATGTTTTATGTTATAAAAAACGAGGTTTTCAAAATGAAATGTATATTTTCCTAAATTAAGGCTTCATATGATATTTAAAAAATCCATTATAAGTATTAAAATTTATTTTCAATTAAATATATATATTTTTCAGAAATATATTTTAAAATGTGTTTATCAATCGAGAAAGGGTATGTCCCTCAAGAAATGTTTCATATGTTCTTTTAATATTATTTTCTAAATAAAATGACAAATGATGATTTTAAATATGACTTTTTTAATATGATCCAAGGATAAAATTCATATACATTCTATAAATGGTTTATGATCATGATGGAATGATTTTTATGAATCTTGATTCTCATCCATGGGATATACCATGAAACAATTCTTATGAAACCCTCTTCTTTTTTTTTCCATGGGCTATGCTATGCTGAAATGATGAAATGGTTATAAAATCGTACACTTTTCCAAATGTTATAATATGATAGATTATTTATGGAGCCTAATTCATTTTATGTGTTAGCATATGGTGAATGATTTATGATATTTTGTGACAAAAAAGTATGATTTTAATTATGTGATGGGTTGTACCTATATCTTCATCGAATTTATTGGGTAACGATATATAACTTATGCATAAATATGTTATATTTAAACATAATTACATGTTCACAATGTTATTCATAGAAATTATAAAATGTTCAAAATTTTATGAATGAAACTAATTAAATGTTCACAATGTTATCCATGAACATTATTACATGTTCGTAATGATATGTGTGAACTTGTTTTCATGTTCCCATTATTATTCATGGATTTTTATTTTATTACCATTATTTTATAAATTGTCATGGATTCATGTCCATAAGTTTATGTGAGGGCCCGATTTCATGTCTTCAATTTAATAATTGAACCTACTTCTATTTACACAAGTTCAATATTTTATATGTTGATGTGTATTCCATAAATCTATGTCTTATTACAATGTTTTGGAATCATGGAATGTGCTCTTTGATATCGTTTTGATTCATGTCTTATGAACTAATAATATTTATTTTTTGACTCATTATTATGAAATTTTATGGTTTGGGTACAAAAGTAATAAGTTATGCTCATCTTCGCATACACTTATTCTTATCCTACACATTCAAATGATCATAGATTGATATCTCCAATATTTACCCTTATTGAGATTCTGATCTCACTATTTCTTATGTTTACTTTCCCTTGTTATGATGACTAGTATTATATAGGTAATGTCTATGAAACATAGTAAATGGAAAGTTATTTGTGGGAAAAATTCCAGATCATTCACAACATTAGATGACTTTGTAACTAGTTTCTAAAGTCACTAAAACATTATGGTCCTCTAGAATGTATTTGAGTAATGTAACAAATATTCATCAAGAATGATATATTATCAATGTAAAAGAATATATGTTTTATATATTTCGAATTTTAGGAAAGTTTTAGTTAACATTTTGAAACTGGAATGAAAAAAATATTATGAGGTAACTCGGTATATTTCTAAGGATATTTATAGGGTTGTGAGTAAGGATAAGTATTTGGATGAAAAAATCATATGAAGATGTCCTAGAATATTGGTAACGGATATATTGAGTGGATTCAATGAAAAGAAATACATATATGGATAATATAAGTGTATTTTCATCCAGAATAGAGGTTACTATGGGTAATAATACTGAAAATGGGACATAGAGCTATACTAAATCATCACCTAGTGCACAAAAATGGGCCTCACTGCACACCTAGTCTGACACCCCCAGGGAAGTGCTATGAAAATTCACATTCTCATTATAGACCATCATGAATTATTTAAATATATGGTTACTCTGAATTACCTAGGATAATGATAATGTTTCCTATATTAAATATAATTTATCCTAATTTATACACCCTATATGTGATTTTTACATGATTATGTCATTTTATAGTATGAATATAGTTTCTCAAAATATGTTTTTTAGATTTATTAAATAGTGGTAACCCGAAGGAACTGTGTTGACATTTATTGTGACAAATTTTTTTTGATGATAAACCATAGGGAATGATGACTACAGTAGAGGATGTTATGATTTTTCCTAAAACTTTATCACATAACATGAATAAAAACAGACACCTTATAGGGGTGGTGCCTCACTCACCTCGTTTCTGCCTTCAGGATTCTAAATTCTACTCTACATTAATGGGTTTTTTCCCTAACTAGTGATTCCATAGGTTTCTACTCGATCTTCGCTCCGGCCTCACCTATTCCCGAGTTCTCTTCACCACCTCTCCCTCTTGGTTTCTTGCTCATCAGGTCTATCCTCTCTCCCAGTTTGTTCTCTCGGTTCCAATTATTTTCCTCTTTTTGGCCCCCTCTCCTATTTATGCATCTATAATTTTAATTATGGTTTCATTCCTAGATTACAATTAAGGTTTAAATCCCACTAATTTTCTCATTTAGTGTTTTTATGTTCATTATAGGGTTTGTTTTGCATCTGAAAGTTGTGTTCCATCATGGATTTAGGTAACCCATTTCTCTACTCTTGTATCTTCTCTCCACCTCTCTCTATGACGCAGATTGTGCAGTGGTATCCTCAGTGATCTTGGATGTGAGTTTAAGAGGTTATGTGTCTTGTGGTCACCTCTATCTGTAGGAATTATTCAGTTAATGGTGATGGCTTCTCGGTTCATCTCGTTTTTTCACCCTCCTAGGTTAGTTGTGTACACTCGTTTCCTAGGAGGGTTTGAGATGTGTTCGTACGAGCAGATGGTTTTCTATGGAGCGGCAACTGGTCACTCCATTATTTGTTTTATTTTTTAAATATGGATGTTCCGTTTGGTTTTTGGGGGTTCTGGTGAGGTGTTTGGAGATTCGGGTTCTTACGATGTCTGTGGGGTGGAAGTTGAAGTTGATGGTGAAGGGTTTTTTGTTGGTAGATACTGAAAAACTTGTCGTCAGTGTCGTTTGATATGGATGGAAATGATTTTGATGGAAACTCTATCTAAAATAGTGGAAAAGATGAAGGTGGTGGTTCTGAGAAGCGATGATGACAAATGTGATTGCATGTTGGATTATTGTCAACTATTATCGAGGAAGGTGAGAAAATTATGTGACTTGAGGTGGATCTTGGTTCAAATCATAATTCTGATGGCTGACACGTGGTCTGAAAAACAATTTTATGTTTTTGAAATATTAATTTTAAACCCTTGATGGTGGCTCTGTGCGTTGGTTTTGAAGAAGTGGGATGTCATGTTTTTCTCTTGATTTTTGAATGGGGTGTGTTTTTATAACATGGTTGTGCTTTTTGAATCATGAGATGTATGTTCACCACTTACCATTAAAGTGGCTGTTATAAAATGTCAATAAAATTTATTTCGGGGAGCATACACCTTATCAATCTCTTAGACTCACTAATGAATAGAATGATAGAGTTTAATGAGAGTTTGGGTAGTGGAGATCATGGAGTAAAGATGATTCAGTACCCTATATGTTCAATGTGTCCAAATAACCACTCAAGGGAATTTCTCAAGGGGATGAGAAGGTTTTTTTTGAGTGAAAATACATACAAAGGAAAAGTAAATGCCTATAAAAAATGACATGTCTGGTTCATGTAATGGATGATTCTAATGGTCTCCGTATGTTTTTATCAAAAGTTGAATGTTTTAAATTTTTAATGTATGGGAATTACATTAATCGATATCTGAAGGGGAAAACTCATGAAGTTATATATACTAAAAATTCCATATTAAATGAAACATGGAATAAGTAATAAGATGATGAATCCAAGATAATTGTTTAATAATTAAATATCAAATTTTAAGTGCTTATGTAATAGAATTAATGATTTATGAAATAGGTAAAGATATTCAGCATATGTATTTTGTTAAGGATATTGAGGAATATTTTGAATGGTGATGATGACCATGTGAAATATATTAATGGAATGATTATATTCATGTAAAACAAGTGATTAAGTAAAATATAACTTTTTATAGGATCTTTATGTATATATAATGATGTTGGTATAATGAGATAATAGATTTGGATAAAATAAATTGGATAATACAAAATTCCTTGGAACTATTTAAAGATCATTTTTGAAAATTGTTTTATGATATCATTGATGGAAATTACAACATTATTGGATAAATCAAGTAAATTCAATATTTTATAATCAAATAATAAGGAACCATTATTTTTTCAATAAGGTATAATGGGTTTTTAAGTTATTACCATGTTTCAATAGATTACATGATATTGGTACTCACATGTATTTATATTGATAATCAAGAGTCACTTTATGATATATTGATGATTAATGATAAGTTCATTTTTAGAAATTTAGTGAGTTTCATTATAAATTATGAATTTTAGATTGGTTATAGGGTTATCCATATATGGAAAATATTATGTAGAAAATTGGATGAGGTTTTAGGGATGAATGTATTAATTTACCATATAAAGATTTATCCATATTGGATAACTAGTGATAACCATATTTTTCTAGAGATGGATGTATTGAATTATCATTCTATTATTGATCTTGCGAGTCCTTATTTATTTTGGCATTATAATTTATATTTATATATTGGCGTAATATATTATGTTTATATTTATCAAATTAGAACAAAATTTATTTTTTTTGGTAATAATGAAAAGGAATGCTAATCCATAGGTATATCTGTCCCTTTAAAATTATTTATCATCCTAGGATTGTATCTTATCGATTGGTGCTACCAAAAACCCACTTTAAATTTAAGGATGTGTTCAATGTATCCCTTATAGGAAAGTATATTCCAGATCCAGCACATGTTATAAACTCAAATTCCACACCACTAGAGCATGATATTATAAATGTGGAATAATTAGAAGAGTCTATAAATCAAATAGAGAATTTACTTTGAAAATAAGACCACATACATGATATTTTATTATGGAGAAAACACTAGATTAATGATACTTTATGGGAACCTGAAGATGTAATCAATTATAATGATCCTCACTATTGGTTCCAATGTGAGGAATTTTTAGGGATAAATTAATTTCAATGGGGTATAATATAACACCCCAATATATTATGAAATATTATTTTTAAATTTAATTTATTCTTTTAGATATATCTTATTACATGGAACACTTAGTTTAGCATGAGTTACAGGTAATACTAATTTACAATGTTAATTTTAAAACTGAGTATATTTTGTGTTACATGAAACACTGACTTTATCTTTTGTTATACACAACATTGAGTTAAGATTATGTTAGATGTAACAATAATTTCACCGTGTATTACATGAAACATTGAGTTTAAAAAAATCATGTCATATTATTATATTATTTTTATAATAATAGTAATACAATACCCATTGGAATAGAGGGTATGAAAAAAATTAACTTTATTATGAAAATATATGGTTTACATATGCAAACATAATGAATCCTTTCATGACCAATTAATTAAAAATGAAAATAAAAACTATTTTGAAATAAAGGAACTGCTTTATTATGAAAACAATCATGTTTTACAAAAATAAAATAATCAAAAAACATTAGGTAGAATAATTTAATTTAATTTATATAGTATATGTTAAATAAAATAAATTACATTAACCTTATGTTTTTTTGAGAAAATAAATATGAATATATATAATTTAATTCTTTAAAACTATTTTTTAATAATATTATTGCTGCATTTATTTTGTAATGTTATTTTAAAAATAATTCTTGACAATTTTAAAATGTCATTTGAAAAATTAAAATTAAAATTTGAAATAATTATATCAATATTATATTATAATAAGTTTTTTGTGTTTTTATAAAATTTTCATTTTTTGATAAAGAGTGATAAATGGGGAATTTTATAAAAAAAATCTATTTTCATATAATTTATTTATAAATATAAATTGAATTTTAACTTGGATTTAATGAAAACATTGTTATATTTTTAATATATTTATCATATTTAGTTCATTAGATTCATTTTCAAATTGAATTTTGATATAAAACATTTTAAATTTATTTATTATTTTCACTTTAATACCAATGTTTCTCACCGCGTCAAAAAGAATAATTAGAGAATAAAATATTCCAATTATGTGATTTCCATATAAAAAAAAGTATATCCTATTTTTATTTAGTATAATTTATATTTTATAATATTTTAATCATAATTTTATTCCATAATTAATAGTGAAAATTGTAAAAATTATTTATCATGGTTAAGGTAAAAATGGATTTAGCTGGTAGTTAAACTAAAAAGAAAAGGGATAAAGCCAACAAAAGAAAATTTTCAAACCACATTTTCTAGACATATATCGAACTTATATATTGAATTTTCTATAATTTTTGTATTATAGATGATTTTGGAAAGATATAAACATGTATATGATTGAATCTTTTGAAAATATTACATGTTTGCAAGTCACACCACTTATAAAAGGGCACCACATATCTCTGTTTCTCGTACATTAAAAAAACATTTGGTTCATAAAATACAATACAAACTCCCTCCAATTATCCCTCCTCTAATCCTAGAAGAATTATTTTCTATATAATGCCAACCAATGAAGGTTTTGGGTGAAAACATATGTTATCAACTAGAAGAAGATGTAATGTTCAATAAGAAGAATTTTTGTTTTAAATCATCATCCACCCACTACAATTACTATTATACCATTAATAAATAAAATCCTAATTATCTTCCATATACATATATTTATTTATGTCAATTAAATGACCTATAAATATCTACACATTCATCAAATGGGAAATAAAATCATTATTCATGTGAACAACAGACTACCTCCTCGCAAACCGATGTCATTATCTTTTCCATTAATACCTCTAATGGTTGGACATAATGATAAATTTATTATTTATATATGATATTTATGATATTATAATCCACATTTAATTATTATATCATAAATAAATTCATGCTTTCTATTTTATGGGAATACCATAATGTTGCTCGTGTGAACGGTGGACTAGCCACTCATGAAGGGGTGTGATTTGTTCACAGATTACAAGGAAGGTAAGATGGACTGGTTTAATGAAAATAAGAGATATATATGAAAAATAAATTTTTATATAAATATAAATCGAAATTTCCATTATTTCATTCAATATGTCGAGAAAATGGACATGATGTTCATGCATATGTACGCCCTACTGTCTCCATGAAAATTTATTTCATTTTCAATCCTTATACATTATAAATCATTATAAATAAATTTATAATAAATATATATAATAAAAATATCATGCATAAAATTTATATATTAAAGAAACATGATCAGATTATGATGAATAAATATATAAAATAATGTATTATACAAAAAACAAAGCGGGTATTAACCGAAACATGGGTTTAATAAATAATTGTAAACATCTGGGTAATTAATGGATATAAGTAAATCATATATGGTGTTATATATAAAATAATATTTCATTAATTTATTTATAACAAACTTATGTTTATTATATTTTATGATCAAATTATTATGAAGGAAGTTGAGAGTTACGATAAGGGATTTCCATATAACTTTTATTTTTTGTGAGAATAATTCTATATTCCCAACATGAATCATTAATTTGGTTTATATACTTCCCATGAATTTATTTTATTACTATTCTAAAAAAATTATTTTTATTTAAGTTTAAATTTTATCAATTTACTCTTAGGGGTCATATCATTCAGTGATACCCAAGAAATAATGATATTATGTTACAATCTCATCATTTATCTGGATTTTTTATGAATATGTTTAAAATGAAAAAATAAAATGAATCATCTCTCAAGAAACTCATGAATTTTCATAAAATTTGGTTATTCATTAATGTTTCATGTATTATTACTATATATATACTTTTTATCCCATAAAATAATTGAGAATATGTTATTATGAAAATATGAATTTATTTTTATATTCGGTCAGAGATCTGATTTTTCCTAAACCATTTCTTCCAGAAATAATTTAATTTTTTTACTATTCACCAATGAATTTTAAGAGAAAATTTAAACTATTTTTTACATTAAAAAAATAAATAGTATTGTTATATTATTTTTTAGATAACGATTTGTTGGATTTTACCTAAAATGTGAAAATAATCATTATTTTTAATATGCATGGAATGAATAGTTTTTCTCACTATAAAGAGTGCTAAATGATTTAATGATTCTCTTAATATTATTAAATTTTATTTATAAGGAAATAATACTTTAAATATTTGTAATGTTTTAAGATTTCGAGATGAAATTGATATTTAAAATTTCATACAATTTTTTAAAAAAATTCTACAAATAAAATGGATATTTTCTTGAAGAAATATTTCAATTTATTTTTAATTCATACTTTATTACTATTCCGTTTTATTTTAAATTAAATTTATTTTTGATATTTTTTATTTCTTAAAAAGTGTTTTTGAATGAGGAAGGGTTATTTTCCCCAAAAAATATATAAACTATATTTCAAATTTATTTATAATCTAAGATGACATCAACTGATGTTACATATTTTCTTCTGTGGATATGATCTAATGATACCATTTTTATTCTATCTCTGAATGGTTTATTTTTATTATGGAATTATTTTTATAAAACCTTATTTCTTCCATGCGCCATACCATGATAAAATTCCTTTGAAATTTTCTTCTATATTCATGGGTTATGAAAAGACGAAATGAAAAAATGATTATGAAACCTATAAATTTTTTCATAGGTTATGAAATAAAGGAATTTTAGTGAGAGACAATTTATTTCATGAGTGTTGCTATGATGAATGTTTAATAATATTATAACTCACTTGTGAATTATTTTCATTGTGATTTTGGTGAGACCTATATCTAATAATAATTCATTGGGTAAGTAGTTATAACTCTTGGATAAATATTGTATTTGATAACCATATTACATGTTCACATTGTTATTTATCAACCTAATTACATGTTCACAATGTTATGTGTGAACATTATTACATGTTCATTATGTAATATTTGAACCTGAATACATCCTCACACTATTTTTTGTTAACCCAATTAAATGTTCACATTTCTACGCATGGAAATTTATTTCATGTCCATAATGTTTGGAATATACCTTGTTACATGAAAATAAGTTTATGTGAGGGTCTAATTTCATGTTATTAATTTAATTTAGTTAATCTATTTCTAATTACAGATCTTCAAATTTTTTTAAGATGATGTTTCTACAATAAATATATTACTCATTCCAATTTTATGCTCTCATGGTTCATATTCCTTGATACACTTACGATTCATGTCTAATTAATTGTCAATATTTATGAAATTACTCTTGATTATGATCTATGAAAGGTTTGGTATGAATTTCCAAAGTTATGTTCTTTATCACATAACCTTATTCTTATATCAAGAATTTATTTAATCATAGATTGATATCTCATATTTTTTCCCTTACTTATAATCGGGGATAACCTTTCATTATGTTTCCTTTCCATAGAATATTAATAAAGGTTTATGTATGGTATGTATATGAGATGTACTAAATCAGATGATCATTATATGAAACAATAATTATCTCTCACTAAAATTAATTATTGTGTTTCATGTTTTTAAAGGCTCTAATCTATCATGGAACTCTAGCATGTGTTTTTTAAGGTAATAAATATTTTTGAAAAAGATATTTAATATATATGTATGATAATCCTCAATCACAATATGATCTACCTCTAATGGAGTTATGTTTAATATTTCAACCAATATATTCATTGAATAGGGGATTATATTGGGTGATCAATATTTTCATATTTATGTATTATAGTTATGACATCATTTTTAGATTTTATGAAAATAATATTTTCTCAAGGGTTCCTTATTAAAATTTAATAATTTTATTTTTCTTATTTTAAGAAACCCATTTCATTTCGATTGGTTTTTATAAAATTATTTTGAAATGTCATGAAGATGATTTTTTTATTTTTATGGGTTAATTTATGATGTCATAAATATTTTCCTCAACAAGAAAAAAATGTATAGATTTTGAGATGGTTTGGAACTTAATATACCAACAATTAAATGGGAAAAATATTATATCTCATGATATTGAAATGTTATGTGAATGGGTTACCAAGAAGATATGTTCAAAAGGGTGAGTGTGTTGGAATTTAGATCTACTCACAAATTTGTGATTAAACATGTTAGTGGGTGGTAAAGTTACAAATTATAAGAAATATTATGTTGATGATTTTTCCACATTCATTCCCACATTCCATGGATAGTTTTATATGATTTATGTAGTATTGTTCTCATTCCATGGGAAAATTTAAATCATCTAGGATGTTATTTATATCATCCATGCTTATCGTTAACTCGTAATATCATATTATCTTTTAAATAATTTTCCCCTCATTCATACATTTACATGTGTATATGATCTAACAATTATTAATTTTTATATGTTTTCCCATATTGAGTGTAGTAGGTCCCTCATTTTAATGTTTTACAATCCAAGGGTTTTAAAGATGGTTATGTGTTGTGGATTTTTTATGAATGGACTTAGTTCATGGAGAGATGTTCACATCATGTGAAATAAGTGTTTATTTGTCTGTAGTTGATATTTATCTTAACCTTTAGGTCCTTGGGTTACGAATAAATCAATGGATGTAATAATCACACCATGAGGGATAGGCCTCTGAGCGGCGCTTCCTCCGTCATCCGTGAAGCCTAGGGTTTCCCTTCTCTACCTTTTCCCCTTCCCCCTCTGGCCTGGATCGGCTTGTGTCACCTTGGGCCTTGGCTCGGCATGCGTGTGGTCTAGATCAGCATGACGTGTATGGATCCAGCAGGATTCGGTCCCCTAATCTAGTGCTCGTCATCAACGTCTCTTCTGGCCTCGGCTCGGTGTGGCGCGTCAGGCTTCGACAGGGTTTTTCCGAATCTCGTTCTTAGCATCGGTGTTCCAGCACCCAGCTCCGATGACGAAGCCTTCCTGAGGGGTTCTCCAACGTTCGGCTTGTCCTTCCGTCACCGAAGATGTTCAGCGCGGTTCCGAGTTCGTTTGGTGTTCTGTATGACATTGTCGGTGTGGATCTATATCAGTGTGTCTATCGTGATATAGATGCCTCTGATGGGTTTGTAGTGTGGTCAGGTTCTAATATACGGTTCCTCGGAGGGGGGAGGATTATTTCTTCAACGGATGTGAGGATCTGCAGGTGGTTTGTTTTGTTTTTCCTGGTTTTCTCCGATTGGATATGAATCTGGTAGTTTTTGGGCGTTTTTCTTTGACATAGCTAGTTCTCCTCTGAATATTCACTTTGATTTTCTTTCCATCATGTTTGGGCTGATTCGGAACTGGTGTGGGTTCCTCTGTGGTCTAATCGGAGTAGATTCACACCCTTAGTGGCATTTCTTGCTCAGAACGACTCAGATTCCCCCATCTGTGATTCTCCTTTGGTATTATGTTGGGCCATCTAGTCCTATGTGATGATGGCTCAGAATCATGACCCTTGGAATGTATCCCAGGACTTAGTGACGGTGGTGGCAGGATGTCTCGTGGCCTGCGGCGTAATTTGTCCAGGATGGTTGTTGATGGTGGTATCATGAACTCATGATTTCTTCATGCTGGGGAACCCAGATAGTCTACAGGATTTACTTCAGATGAAGATAGAGTTGGTTGCCTTCCACATGCATGTATTTTTGGATTTGGAAGTTTGAGAGGGTATGGCACTGTCATCGGTACTGGGCCCATTCACTTTTGTACGGGATAGCTTGCTGAGTAGCCATGCTCTGGTAGAGGCGGGCCTTAACGATCTTGATGCTGGGAAGGAGTACTTCTGTGTAGTCTTGTTTTGGGTTGCAACCCTCTGAATTTATGGATTTTGTTTAAGTCATATGTCCTTGAATTCATGGTTTCCACCCTTTTTATCATTAAAAGAGGGCTTATCCAAAATCAACAAAAATTTAGGCCTTCGGGCCATTCAGTTAATAATCAAATAACGTAATAAATGTAATATTTATGTATGTTTCACTTGGTTCGCATTAATATTATCCATATACCTATTTACAGTAAGTAATAATAATTCTTCCTTATGTCCCTATAATATTTAAAAAAAATCCTTGAAGTATATTATGTAAATTAATCGTTTTTCTCAGAAACAATAACCTTATGAACATATTTATGTTTAACAAACACAATTACATATAAATTTTTAAGTTCCTCAGTATAATTAGTATCCCAATTATATAGGAAGTGTGCTAATTTTTTAGTTAAACAATTTAATCATAAAAATAATAATACTTTAACGGTGATGTTGGTAAAAAATAGAAAAATATTATTGTAATTTTGTTTTATTTAAATGTTAATATGGTTAAGGTCTTCAACAACCCATCTAATAAATTGTGCTTCTCCCTAACATTTAGTCAAACTAAATATTAGAAATCACACTATGTGTTTTAATTCCATAATCATAGATTCCAAATAAATTAGTTGACATCATGAATCATTTATGTATTTATCATATTTAGTTCCCAAATATAAATTTGATATTTTAAAATTTATTTATTCCTTAAATATAATAATCACCTATTTTTATTGATTAAAATACTCATATTAATGTCGTTCCCCACAAATTTTATCTTTTCACAATATTAATGGATTTTTAATCCATTAAAATATTGGTTGAGAATAATATGACCTCGTACCTTTCTCATGAAATGTAAAAGTAAAATATTCACAATAAATATATAATATAATATTCATTATATCTTTCAAAAAAAAAAATTATGCAAAGATTTCAATTATATATCATAGATCATCAACTTCCTTAACAACTTTATTTTTTAATTTCCCCACTTAAGGCATTAGCTATAAGATTTCCTTCTTGAATTATAAATTACTGTTCAAAATAAAAGTTGTGATGACACTCTACACACATTTTATGACCCAAATTGAGATCACGTTGTTAAAAAATATAATTAATAAACTTATGATCATTATATACCCTGAAATATTCAATGTTGATGTTATGTATCCAACTCTATAATACTTAAACAACCATGGATAACATGAAATTATATATCAAAAATTTCAATTTATTCTATATCTAATTTTCTTATCAATACACAATAAAATGAAAATACTTCATTAGGAAATAGCAAAAGTCATCACCTAATTAATCCCAATATATCTCATAGACATCAGTTTACCATAGATTTGTATGAAATTGTGTTGAAGTTAGTTTATTATTTTACTATTTATATGAAATTAAATAATATTACATCACATTTAAGTATTAATCATTTCAAATTTAATTATTTATCAATGAATTCAATTTTAGAAGACCATTAACTGACCACATTGGTTAATTTGATATTCCCAAAAAATAATATATTTCATGGATTTTCTTGGTCTTCTATAAAATACAACACAAAATTTAGATAATCATGATGAATATAGATTCCATTAAGAAAAATAAAATAGTGTATTAAAAAACCTCTTAAATAAAATTGCATTATTTAGCGAACAATAAATAAATAATATGTTAAAAAATAATTCCTAATTAAACTTTATGTTATTTTATTAATGATTTACCATTAATCTTGATTATGATAGGATTTTAAAAATTAACACTTCCATAATTATATTCAAATAGATATGAATATTCAATTCATTTAATATGTGATCATTGTATGTATCCTAGTAATACAAAGTGGCTTGAATAATAAATCATAATTTAATGAACTAATTTGAATATTCATTTTAGGTATACTCTCCCCTCATACCCATAGTATATGATCTTTGGGGTGTGATAAATCTATTAAATCCATTTATGTTCCTTTATATTATTAAATAAATCGTCAATAAGTTTAAGTGATTAATTATTCATTATCACAACATGATTTATTTTATAATAGTCAATAAATAATTATAAACTGCTATCATCCATTTGGTAAAATAAAATATATCAAGCCTAAGGCGAAACATTCAGAAAAACAAGTCCCCTCAACTATAATTCACTTAAATAAAGGGTATTTTTACACAAAAAATCTACAATATCCATGTGGTATGAATATATAGAGTTTTAATTTTTTCAACGAAAATGAAAAATAGATTTATATACATCCCATTTCAAAATTAATGCAGAAAACATTTTGAAAAACATCTGAGAACCTATAAATAAAAACTAATAGCTTGGGATGGATTCCCACCCCCTATGGATTTGAAAAATAAATTAAATAATTAAATATATATACATCCAATATTCAAAAAAATTATAATCCAATATACATATATATCCACATATATAAAATTAATGAATAAATATCAAGTTATACACAGTTCACTCTTCAACTATAGTATATGATATATGATTTATACTTCAAAATCCCATACTTTCAAAGTATAAGGGAATTTTTTTCATCATTATAATAATAAAACACCACGATAACTCTACATTACCCAGTGTAATGATCATGTTTTTTTATTTAAACCATTTTAAATTACATTATCCTAATGAATAATTTTTTTTCATCATATAAAGAATAATTTCAACATTAATCCAAAATGTTATACTACCAATAATCATATGTAATAGGATATAATAGTATTTTAAATTAAATAGAAATGTTTTTAAATATTATTAACATATTATATTAAAAAATATATTTTCCTATAGTAGTGTTATATTGACTATACTATCGAACTCATCTCTTCAGAGATCCATAAATATTATCTCGGGATCTAAAATAAGATTTATTTTCCATATACATTTAAATATGTGACCCTTGTTTATGATTAAAATACCTCCAATATAAACTAAAAATATAATCCATATAATTTGTTTAAATAATCCATCATGACATAGTAATGTATACATCTTGGTGATTTACTATAGTTAGATATGATATATACATTTTCACAATATTCAAAAAGTACCACTATGACATTATCTTTATATTAATTTTATTAAATTAATGTTTCACAATTATAAAAATTACATTTATTTTTCTTTATTTATATTGAATAAATTCATTCCATTACTAACATGCTGATGAAAATACATTACGATATGAATATTTTTATTATTTATTATATTTTAAAAGTCCATTATAATATATATTAATTAGAAGGTAATTTTTTATATATATTCATCATATCTATTAATAAAATCTTAAATAAATCCTTAATTATTTATTTTTACTTATAATCATGGTTGATAAAATATATCACCAAGGCCCTATAATGTCTGTGGCATATTCTATAAATTACATATTTACTTTATCAAACCACTAGAAAATTAAATTTATTTCACATGTTATTATTGTCATATTTTTTATAAACTAATTACGAATAGTTTATGCACATCAATTATTAAATAATTGACATATAAACCATGACATATTAGATATATACATTACTTTTTTAATAACAAATTTGAGAAGCTCATTTATAAGAATAGTTTTTTATAAAAAATATATATATCGTTTTATAAAATTTAAACATTAATTCCAATAAATTACGTATAATTGTATTATAGAAATAGTAAATTATGAATCTAAGGTTATATTATACCCTTTATATTTTATAATTCCATTATCGTTGTTTTCCCTAACACTACTTCACCACCATTGTACTAAAACTCTCCCAATACTTCTTATTTTCACATTATCTTTTCCCTTATACATCTATCTATATGACCTCAATTTATATATGATTTATTAATGTAATTAAATATTTTGAAAATTATTTATTATATGTATCATAATATTTTTATTAATTTACATTCAATAACATTGAATGTTTTTTATTGGTATATTTTCATTTATAGGACCAATTTTATAGATATATATTTTGATTACACAATCCATATATTTTATTTAAGTGATTTTGATTCAATATTTTTAGTTATTTTTTTAAAAAATCAATGTACATTATTTTAATATATATTTATATTTATATCAATATTTAGTAATAAACTAGTTCACATCATTAGAATTATATAATATAATTATTAAATTTCCACTAATGTATTTTTATTGTAATAATATTTAATAGATGTAAATTATAAAATTTAAATTAATAGCAATTTTTATTTATATATATATTTTTTATAAATTATATTAATTTATAGAAAATATATATAATCATATATATATATACAGACGCATAACATAAAGTATATTATTTTTCAAACAAAATGTACTTTTTTGTTTTTCTTTTTTTATGAAACCAAAAACAAATATACATCTATATGTTTTTAATAAACATAATACACACACACACACTTATATTTATATATATGTGTGTTTGTGTGTGTTTGTGTGTTTTTGTGTGTGTGTGTGTGTTTCTGTGTGTGAAGAACATAGAATAAAATAAAAAATGTGTGTGTGTTTCTATGTGTGAAGAACATATAATAAAATCACAAATTATAAAGTAATATTATTTTTTGAGAATATAAATACATTTAATTTATTGTTATATGATGTTTTCAAAAATATTATTAATGTTTGTATTACATTATATGTAATTAATGTATTATAGTTATATAAATTCATAGAAATTAATAATTGAAAATTAGAATGGGTTGAAAATTTTTTATTTATCTAAATAGAATGTTGAATAAAAATTGATTATTTATTTTCTATGCATGAAATATTCTCATAAGAATTAGTGTGGTGGCCTATGTTTTTGTTTGAGCATGAATTAGTGCATTAACAATTTTCAAAGTGTACAACACCAATAATTGTAAAATGATTATTTATTATATTTAATTGTACTATAAATATTTTCATATTGTTTTGTTTATATAATGACTTTGTTTTTACCACCATGGTGAGTTTTTTGTGATTTTGAGATACTTTTTTTAATTGAAATTGATAAAAATTACTATTTTGTAGCTTTATTTTGAAAATCATCACACACATTATAATTAATTTGATATGACATGATAAATTTATTTATTTTCTATTAATGAAGTTCATAACAAGTGTTTGTAAATGTTTATGTGAACTAAATGGCAAGTATAATTTTATAACCATTGGAAATATTTCAGCCTGAAGTCACGACATTCTAATTACTTGACATAACTAAAATACTTTAGTTAAATTAATTATAATTTCTTTTTTACGTTTACCAATTTATAGAATTTTGAAACAATATTTACTATGAAAAAACATTCCTTTTTCAAGTAATATATATTTTTTCACTATAAAACTAATGGATAAATAAATAAAATGTATTCAATATCACCTATAAATGATTCTCAAATGAAACCATTCTAGGAACCCTTTACACATCACTTTTCATCAAAACATATTAAAATGGACTAACAATAAATGGTTGAGATTATATGCTCAAGAATGGTATACATAAGTTATAAAAACAAATATCACATTGCATCATTTAATTACTGTGTAGGTCTTATCACAATACATATGAAAATTATTCCCAATATAGAATTTGTTATAAATTGTGGAAGAAAACATGAATTAAGATAGTACATGAATCGAAAAAAATATATAACATAGGAGAAAATCAAAGTCCTGATAATATTAAGAATATAATGAAAGATATTCCAATGTTATGAAAATACTACTATAGAGAAAACTACATTCACATGCTACACTATTAGTTCTCCTAATTATGAGAAAATAAATTTTCCTCATTAATAGAATACTCATTTGATATAAACATTAAAACAATACAGTGGATGGATTTATAGGACCGACATTCCATCATCCATACTTATATGTTCCACATGAAATAAACCATTATTCACATATTAAAGACCACATTGATATAAAATGTGTTTCATAAAACTTTATAAATTAAAATTACACAATTTCAAATAATAATGAAACCATGGAATGAGAATGGGTTTCATTTAACATATTCTAAACAAAAAAAGGAATGAAAATTGAATTTATATGGATTAACAGAAGCAAATCATTAATAATTAAATCAATAATCATTACAATATATACCCATGAAAAAATAATGGTTATCCAATAAAATCAAGTAACATTTTAGTTATATTCCATTCATTCATGATAATATAGAATTTCTTATTTAAATACTATAGATAAAGGCTATACATTTAATTTAAAAATTTATGAAAATATATCTCTTCATGTAATACATTTGAGGATAATTAAATCAAATTAAAATAAATTTACAAAGGGACGACATTGGTTGGGATCTGAGTGTTATACAAAGTCAATGAATAACAAAGACCAGATAAGTGATGGATTATTAATTATAAATTTAAGTACATTACAATATTTTCCCAGATAACGATGGTATATTATAACATTACAATAATATCATTGAACAATCATAAAATAGTTCAAAGGATATGGATTTATATGATCACATTTTTTAACAAAGTTAGCAAAACATTCCTAGACAATAAAAAACATCCACAATATTTTAAATAAAAAATTTAAATATGAATATTTTATAAAAAAAATATAATGAAAATTTCTTTTACAAAACCATTAATGGTAGTAAAGGAGGTAACATAGAAATTTACAATGATGAAAGAAATGAGTTTTAAAATAAAATTTTTTGAAATGATATTCATTTTAAACATTAATGTTTAAAAACCATACATAGACCATTATAAAATTATTTAAGACATTATGAGGAAGATAATGTTGTTTTAATTGACCATTATATCATATTGAGGTTTATATTATAACATTTTAAAATTAATCGGATGAATTAGGTCATATAAAGGGATGTTCCCAACCAAAAATAAGAGGTGGTCAGTTTCACATACATGAATAATTTTTAATAAAATATGAGTCAGAAGAAATGAAATTTTGGGAAATCTTATAGAACCCCATGAATATAAAATAGAATTTATGATTGGTTTTATAAATAATAAAAATTCTCTCTATGTATAATCTTTTAAAATCAAAAAATGAAACAAAGATGAGATTTTTCGTGAATCCATTTTGGTTTTTGTAAAATTGTTTAAAAACCAAATTAATTATTGGTGCTTTTTAAATTACCAAAAATTTAAATAATGTACAAGATATATCCCTTCAAACACCATGAAAATAGTAACTAAAATTTATCATGTAATAATCACAACTTATTACTTTTATCTTGCTTCACATTAAGAAATAAGTCTAATGAATCTAAATTTGATAAAAAATAATTACCTTTACCCTTTATTCCCAAGATGTTATTCATTTAACTTTAAAAAACCATAGCTATATTATAAAAAATTTCAAAAAAAAAACATAAATAATACTATTTATAATTTTAATTATTAATTTTTAACTATGGGTATATTAGTTGGGACTTAACTATTTTACTACATAAAATGCTTATAGTTTTGATAGTTTTTACTTGTTTAATATGAGAACTCTTAGTATATTTTTGTCTCAAGTTTCATTATTCCATACTAATTTATATGACATTAGTTAATTACTTTCTATGGTTTATGATATTACAAATTCCTTTTATAGGTTTTCACTGTTTTTCGATGCCCATGAAATTAACAAAATTCTAACTTCGATGGTTTACAATACCAATAAATGGTTTTGTTCATAATTTTTCAAATAAATATTGATATATAAATCTGAGAAAAACATTATTTATTTAAATTTTAATGTAAAATTACACCATTAATTATATTTTCATAGTCATCCTTGATTTAATTTTATGTCATTATTCAAGTAATTTTTCAAACATATCTAATATGAACAAACCATTATTATTAAAAAATTATTAGGTTATTTAGTTAAAATATCTTTATAAAATTAGAGTAATGATAATATTTTGTTTTTTTAGTGTGATATATATCATAATTTGAAGTATTTATAAGAATATTTAATGGATATGTATATAATATATTATATGAATAAATTGTTTTTCCCTTTTAGTTTTTTAGGTGATTATTTTTTATAATGTTTGTTTATCATTGATATATTCTAGAATTTACTAAATATTTATTACTAGTACCTTATTAATTTCATAAAATTCATATTAAAAATTTATAATCATTCTCATAAATATCTATTTAAGGTGGTGAGGGAAGGAATAACGGATAATGATCATCTCATGGAAGCAGTAGTCCACACACACACATGATTGTTTATTTCATTTTCTATAGAATGTAGAAAATGAGTAATGATAATTATAAATTAAAAATATATAATATATAATAAATATAAAAATTATATATAAAATTACTTATAATTATCAACCTTGTAAGGTGGTGAAGAAAAAAAACATGTTGTATCATTGAGGTGGAAATGTGCAGAACACACAATCCATGAATTCATTTTTAATAATATGAAATGGTGGAGTTGTTAAGAATTGTATTCAAATCATAATAAAATAATACTATAAAAATAATATAAATTTTTTATGTGAAATATGGTTAAAATAAATTTGAGAATGTATAATATCACATTATGAAATACAAACAGGGTGGAGCGGTTAGATTTCTATACCACACTACTTGGATTGTCTAAATTGCGTAGGGAATTAATCCACAGATGGGTGGATTTTATAGAATATAAGAACCTATTAATGGTTTATATGAGTTCTAATGAGATATTTTTCTAGATTTTCGGATGAAAATATTGAGTTTTTTTACAAAGGAAATGTGGAGAGTACTTTACCTTTTATATGTGAAAAGAGAACAATTTTTTTTCGTAAAAATATAAAATGTAAGTAATTGGAAGTCACGTGAAAGAATGTGAAGTCAAATGTAAATATATATTTGATATAATAGGATATATGGTCATGAAAAACCTAAAACAATTAGTTATAAACATTTTTTTACATGTTTCAAGATCTCTACAAGTTGAATTATTATTTTTTGCATTAAATATTTTACAATAATAATTCATTTTCTACTAATGTTATAACATAATAATTCCTACTAATTTGGACACTAAGAGATAATTTCAACCAACTATTTCTAAATTTTTCATCCATTTCATTTATTTCCATTTCTAACATTCATAATAACTAATAACTAAATACTATGATATCTTCTATTAATATTTTATTGACATTAATTCATATGTTCAAAAACAGAAAATATTGTTATTTAATTAAATAATATTATTTTAAAATATATAATGTTTCTTCTAGGAAATAAATTTGGGGAAAATTGTTTTCTCATGTTTTAGGATATTATTATATCCAAATGAATTGAAAAAATCTACAATATATTTAAAGACAGTATTTAACACTTTTCATAAAAAAATCAATTATTATTAAAAAAACACATAAAATAACCCTTAATTAATTTAGAATTTATAAATTAATAAATGAATTTATTTTTTTCAAATTAAAATTATAATGTTTATTTATTTATTTATTTAAAAAGGTAATTTTTTTAAGAAAACAATTTTTATTTAAATATGAATTTTTAAACAAAAACTGTATTTAATCTGATTCCTTAAAAATATAGAAAAAAGTTTATATTGAAATATATATATATATATATATATTCATTATTGTAATAAAAATTTATTTGAATCAATTTAATTTATTCATGTGATACACTATACAATTTTTCATAACTTTCTACTTAAAACAAATCCATTTTAAGAAATTAATCAAAGAGAATAGTAAAATATTATTATTCTCATAAATAAATTACCATTACACTACTAATTATGATTTTTTCATGTAATGATAATATTTTTAATTTCATTTAATTATGGTGTTGCATGTGGACCAAGGTAATAAACACATTGTTCAAAAAAAAGGAATAGTGAAATCTCATGTTGTTACAATATCCTCCTATAAATATATTGGTTACATAAAATTCTAATTATTAATTATTGAAGAAATTTAGTAAGGTTTTTCATAAAAATTTATCATTTAGGTTAGAACCTATAATAATAAATCCACTTTACCTGCTTAGAATATATCATGTTACTTACCTATCCCGAAACAAAATTAATCATTCAATTTATTATGTAGACCATTATATATATACCCAAATCATATATTCTACATAACCCACATTTAAAAAAACTAAATATTTTGGATATTAATCAAAATAAAATCCTATATACCATAAAATAACAAACATATATTAAATAAATTTTTCATAAAATTACCCATTAGTCAATGAAATTCTAAAAATTAGATAGAATATAACAAACAAATCATGAATATGTTATTAACACTAAGGTTACTGATATTGTCTAATAGTAATTTTAATAATCAATAAACCATATATTACATCAACATCAATAAAATGTTAATCCTATGGGTATTTCATACCAAAAACATGGGTTCTTTAATATTTATATATTCAGTAAAATCTTTTCCTAAAATAAATTTACATTGTTAATGTTTTCATTTATTATTAGTTGTCAACCCATTTAAGGAAATAAATTGTTTGATAATTATCCTTAGATGTTTCACATAAATCTAATAAAATTTATAATATACAAGAATATCGTTAAAAAAAATTCACTCAATAGCAAATATATATGACAATATCATGAATTAATTTCAAGTATAACGTTACCCTCAGTACCATAGAAAAGACCATGAAACTCACATTTTCCAACATAAAAATAAAATTCTATGATAATTAAGAATATTTATATGATCCTTTATAATGTTATAAGACAATGGTTAATGGATACATACCATTATCTTCAATGTAGTTTTGATCCTGTTAAAACCATATAAAAATTCAAAATGATTATAATATTATCAGAGAAAATAATAAAAAATTATTATGTGAATATGAAGGCTCAATCATAAGATTTATTCTCAAATGGAACATTAAATTAATCATTTGATACTTTTATTTACACTATTTCACATTTGGTTCATGCTACAACTCTCTTGGTTCTACCTAGGTCACATTATGATTTGTTCCCTTGACTATCATAAAAATATAGATATAAGTGATAAGAAATAAATCCTTCATAATGGTCTACAGATAAAATGTGATTGATAACATAATTTCACAAGATAGTGTGAAACCAGGTGTATAGTTATATCACTTATTAAGCATCAGGTTATGATATTTTTATTATCAAATATTACCTTTTTAGTGTTATCACTATCTGGTAAATCTATTTTAGATATCTCATCCACATGTAGTTTCTAAATCATAGTTTTATTTCATAGAAAAAATAAAATATTATTTATTTAAATTTAATGATGTTATCTTATAAATAATCATTTATTTCAGACTCATTTATTTGGTTTTATCTGAAGATATCTTATACTAGTCTCCATAATATCATCTTAACAAACATAAATCTTTATCGATATAATTGAAACTATCTTAAACCTTAACTTATCAACCACTGATGACATTTCTAACTCTCAATATATCCTAAAGCGATTTCAACATAACCTCCAACGATATCTAAACCCTTTTATGATACTAAAAATAATATCACATTGATGTGACCATCTAATTACAAAACTTAATAAAAAACATTCAGTACACAAATTTCTCAAGACCGTATAGGTTAGAGTTTGCTAGAATTTAGAAAAAAATATTTAATAACATTACTCAATAATTTTTCAATTAATATAAAATTTTACCATAATAAAAACAATAGTTCAATATGTAACATGTCCTCAATATCACCCAAAAATTATTCTCTTAAAATATAATTATATACACATTTACATATTACCTTTCAATATAAATAGTTAAAATGAACTATAATAAAGTGTTGTGTTTAGATTCTTATAAGGGTAAATATAAGAGATATTAATCAATGATCATAACTGATCATAATATGAAAATATGGGTACAAAAAGAATATATAAATAAATAAATCAAAGAAATGAGTAGTTTATAAATCTTAGATAATAAAATAATATAAAATAGGCTATGAATCAAAATATTTATCAAATAGGCCCCAGATATGAGAGAATATAATATTGAAGGGAATAAGTATATATCTGCGAATTAACTTTCATCTATGTCGCACAGATTATATTAGAGAACATTATATTCATGATCCATAGAATCTATTATCATTCATAAAGCAACTAAAATCTACTTTGGAATACATATATCATGAGATATATACAATAATCAGATGAATTGGAGTTCTATATAAAAATCAACTAATCATCATCCATAAATTTATGTTCAACATAAAATCAGTCACATATCACATCATAAAGATAATATAAAAAAATGTTTCAGAAAAATATTAAAATTGAAAATCATTATCTCTTACTTAATAAATAACCCATAAGAATAAATCTGGGTTTCATTCCTCATATATTGAATAACAAATGTATTTAAAATAAATTTCATTATTGATTCCTAATAAGAAATCATAAAAAATATTCTCTTTAAAAATAACATGATAATATGATGGAAAATAAATGGATATTCAATGAAATAAATTAACATTGTATGTAAATACCATCAAATCATGATAATAAATAATATGGTATTTACACTATATTGATTAATGGTATATGGTTAAGTCTATAATTTATTTAAATAAATTGATATATTAAATATTGGTGACCACCTTATAATCTAATTAATAAAAAATTATGAAATCATAAAAGGATGTCATTTTGTGAAATGTTAGGATCATATATAGTGAATGTTTGGGAATAAAAAAAGAAACGGTGGATCATTCCACCAAATGAGAATAAAAATTTATTGGTAATCTATAGAAATAAGGTGTATGGTTTTAATATAATAATATTAATGACCCTGTATAACATATGTCAATGTAGGTATATTTATTAGAAATCCATTTTTAATATCATTAAGAAAAAATCATTTGTAAATAATAAATATTCATCATCTTTTTTGAAACAATAATAAGTAGAAATATTTTAAAAATAAAGTAGATTGATATTTTATTTAATAAATTAATATAATCCTATAAAGGAAGTATCAAAGAAAATTATTATGATGGAACCAAAAAATTAACATGGAAAATTTAAATCGGAGATTCTTTTTAAGGAATTAACAAAATGACTCAAATAAAATAATAATAATAATATCTACCAAATATTTCTAATAATATCCTATAGTATAAAATATTCTCAATAAATTATTTATTTATAGAAATACATATTTTCAAAATAATATAATTAATTAGTATATGAAAAATGTTAGTTTATAGAATGAAAGGAAGATATGGGTCCAGTTTCACTAATATGAAATAAAACATGTAAAATATTAGTCAATAGAAAATGTAATATCAGTGGAAAATATAAAACCCTGTGAATATAAAATGGTGATTTTTTGTTGTATTATAAGGAATGAAAATTCCCAAGATGTATTATCATTCAAAATCCATATTCATTTTAAAATAACACTGGTAATGAAACCCATAGAGTTTGAGTTAATTTATATCAAAACCATTTTTAAGATGGGAAAAATTTTATATATTTGGTATTTAATTAATGTACACATTATAGATCTTAAAAAAATCAAAAATAATGTAAATTACATTCCTTATGAAGTTTTCAAACCATATTAATTGTATAATGGTTCCATTTATGATATAATCCATATAAATTTATATTTTTAGATAAAGAAATCCTCACTATTACTCGTGATTCCAATGTAATTACATGAAACACATGTACAACATACATAAATATTAAAATAAAAAATTTCATAACTATATTACTATAATTTTTTTTAAAAAATATATTTATAATCATTATTTCTATGTGGATTAGTTTTTTAACATATTGTCCCACATTTGGTGGTTATGATTTTCTCCATTTGTGGTAGTTTCATATGATTGATTTAAGTGTTCATTTATATCTAAATGTTATTCAATTAGATTCTCAAACTGACCCATACATGATCATACCATGTTTAATGAATTATTATGAGGTGATTAATTTGTAATACCATTATAATAGTATCATAATGATCAACTATAATGTTTATTAGTGTTATAACACATAATTCAAAGCATACATAAGTGTAATAAATGGATATAAAAATATTATATAATTTGAGTAAATTGATTTTTTCTCTCTTATTTTGTTTATTTAATATGGTTAATTTTATACTGATTTTTATTATTCATATTATTAATAGTTTATTCCATTTTTATTTAAATAATATTATTTATGTAATAAACCTGATTTATATACATTTAAACAATTTTAATGACCAACTATGTTAGGTGGTGAGGTAATGTAAAATGAAAATTTATCGTCATATGAAGGGAGTAGTTCTAAAGTTCTCATAGATGAAGATTTCATTTTCTATAGAATGAGAATTTTTTTAATTTGGTTTATAAATATATAAGATAAATTAACTCATAAATATCATAATTATTTCATCAGTTCCTTAATATTATCATCCATCTATGGTTTTGATGGAAAACAAAATAGGATGTGTCATCTAATATGAAGTCTACACAGTGCACAATAGAAATTTTCATTTATCATAACAGTAAATTAGAGGGTGGTTTGTCTTTGTATCATGACTATAACAAAATACTAGTATAATATTTATAATGAATTTTCCATTATATTATGCTGAAAAAAATTGAGGAATATGATAATTACATAATAAAATATGAATGAGGGATGATTCGAAATAAATTTATAGCATACTAATTGGATTATTTCCATTGAAAATGAGAGTAAACCATTGAGTGGCATGTTTTTTGAATAATAAATACAAATAATAGGGTCTATTAGTGTTGAATATATTTTTTTATATTTTTTTGAAAAAGTAAGGGTTTTTTCGTGTAAGGAAAATTGAGGAGATGGTTCCCCATTAATACGTAAAAGGTATGGAATTTTTATAAATACCCAAAAAATTTCATTAATTGAAATCCACTCTCAAAATAATATGAAAAAAATCAAGTTTTAATTAAATGGATAATATTTAATGTTGATATACAACTAAAACACTCAGTTAATAACATATTTTTGACTAGTTTCAAGCTCTTTACCCCTTGAATAATTATTTAGTCTATTTATGGTTTAACGCGATAACCAGTTTTAACCTAAGGCAACATAATATTCATGAGTATAAATAATGTTTCCATTATAATGTAATTATAAAGAAATTATTATAAAATTTTAATCAATTCCATCTTAAAAAATTTAAAAAAGTGAAGAAAATTATTTTTAAAATAATTATTTATACTTTAAAAAGATCAAATTTTTAGAAAAATTATTATATATGATCTAAAATATCTAAAAGAGTTGTTTTATTTAAAAATAATATTTTATTTTATATGATATTACTTATAAAAATATATTTTGTTAGTAAAATGTTTTCATAAGTTTTAGGTTATTATTATGTAAAAATCATTTCATAAAAACCATGATATACCTACAAATGATATCGATCACTATTCACCACAATAGTAATTATTTTATAGAAATTTCATAAGATATCCCAAAGATAATTTTGAGATTATAAAATCAATAAATATGTATTTTTTATTAACTTTTAGTTGTATAATCTTTATATTTTTCTACATAAATGAAAACAATAAAATATTAATAAATCATATATTTACCAAAAATTAATTTTTAAACCTAAAGTGTATTGAATCATATTTTATAAAAATTAAAAAAATTAATATTGACATAATAAATTAGTTATATAAATATTACCTATTATAAAATTATTTAAAATGTTCTTAATATATTTTATAAACTCAATATACTATACAAATTTTAAATAATGCTTCTACGAATGGTGTCCCTTTTAGAATATTATACCAAGTAAACTATATATATATATATATATTAATTTATTATTACAATTTTATCTACCCGTGATTATGTTATTCATGTCATTTGAATATGACACTATTCTTTTTAGTCCGACATTGTGTGTGGGGAAAGGTTCCATAAACATTCATTATTTACAGAAAATTTACCATTATACAATAGTTCTAAAGAACACAGAATTCCATACTAAATTATATTAATCTAAAGAAGGTGATCAATTTTTCTAATAATAGTACTCAAAATATTATAATATTACAAATGGTTACTATTATACTAATGTCAATATATTTAAAAATGGACATCAATGAAAGAAAAATGTTACCCTAAAGCATGGAAATATATTATATACAACCTATAACATTGTTTATTATTATAATATTCTTCTATTTTTTATCTATTTTTTCATGGTTTCTCTCTTGAGATTCAGGTGTTCCAGATTTAATTTTTTTTGTTTTACTTTCTCTATTACATGGTATAAGTGTATACTTAATGGGAAAATATGTGGCCTCTTGATTCCGATCTTATTTACAATTCATTTTTAACATTCATGGTTTAAGTTTAATAAGATGATCATGATTTTATAAAAACAATGCTGCTCTTAGGAGATAATATTCAGGTCCTAGGGTTTCATTGGTCAAGGTTTAATGACCTATGAATGGTTAGGAAAACTATGTGGATGACATGTTCATGGTTCTTCCATTTTTACAGAACCATGTCACACAGTTGGTGCACAATTTCCCTAAACCATTCGACCAAATCATACTGGTTCTTAGTGAGTCTAGTAAGGGGAACTTATTTTTTGCACCGTTTGGGAAAATGTGTAGCCTAACCATATCCCGTGCATAAGTGTCTTAAATATATGATGTTACCATTCAACCCACTCTCACTTTTGATACCATGTTCCCTATGTCTTCCATACATGGATCTTGTGGCCTTGGAGGAGCTCATTCCTCATTATCCATGTATCTCCTCTTCTCCCTAGGGTGGATCCAAGGGTTTTATTCTACTTTTTAGGATTATTTCTCAAGGTATTCTCCTCCTCCATTATTTTACATACTTCTTCTTTCATTCTATATTTAATTTCTCTTCATCCTTGTTCTTATTAATCTAGGTATCATGATTCATTGTGTTTAAATTAGCAATTTTGTTTTGTTATGTTTACTATTGGATATTCGTGCTTATTTTACCAATTAAGAAGTTGTTTCATGTGGGTGTTATTAATGGGGATGTGGTTTGATGTAGGTTTCCCTTTTCACTTTTCATTTAAATTTAATAATCATTGATTTCATGATTTTCACACAGTCCACATATTCAAATTATTGATTTATGATTTTTTTTTAAAAGGTAACATTGAATGAGGTGATTTTATTCTTCTTTTTAATTACATGGAATTTTTTTTTATGTTTTTCACACCAAGTGTATAATAAAATGTCCAATTAAATTTTCATTGTGATTTATTATTTTTATGGTATGGTTTTGGCTTATTAAATGTTTTTTTATTCTAAAATTATGGGTTATGTATCATAAGTGAATTTCCAAGTGGTATTGGATTTTAAAATGATGTATTGGATTTTATTGGAAATGGGTGTTTTCTCAAATAGTGCTTCAGGCACATGTAACACTTTTGAAAATTTAGTTCTCATGGAAACTCTCTTTATGTATTATCATTACCTTAGTTTAATGAATTTTATTCAAGGTACTTGGTGTGGAATCCCTTATGATCATATGGTTCAGAGGTAAGGTATGGTTCCTTGGGTGATTCAATGTGATGCTCATGGGTGATTCTTGTGTATGTGATGCATGGATATGTGGTTGGTTTCTTATCAGTTTTTAATTAGCTCTCAACACTTTATTCTTAACATGGGAACCTTGAATTACTAGAGTATTTTTTGTTAATGTTTTCTTCACTAGCATAGTATTTATCTTTGGTTAGTATCCCTTATTATAGACCTTAATTTTCACTGGGATAGTTCCCCTTCATTAGGCCAGAGAGAGAAAGAAAAAAAGGCTGTGGGGAAGAATTAATTTCAATAGGTGAGGCATAGCCATGAGATGAGTCAGTTGTATATTATGTTGTAGATTATCCATTTCACACATATTCAATCCCATGTAAAACAACACATAGCTGACTACGGTAGATGATTGAGATGCCTTGTTTTGTTGGTTATACAAGTGTAATAATATCAATTTCCCTTATTATGTGATCATTTCTCATTCCCTCTTATATGAAGTACTTCATGGTCAAAATTCACATATTGGTTTTCAAATTTCAATTATGTAAAATGATTTAAATATTATTTACATCTCTGTTCTCACTTTTTAACTAAAAACATCATCATCCCCTCTAAAATGTCAATGTATCATTTTTGGAGAGAAATATTGTTTTCAAATGGAAAAAGGGGAAATTGACTATGTGTTTTAATAGAATATTATTGAAACATATGTTTAATAAATTAGACATTAAACCTAGAATTTATTAATCTTATATTTAAATGAAATTAATTGGTAATATATTTTTTAGGAATTCCTGCTGTGTTTTAATACTCATTGCTATAGTTTCTTCTTGTTTTTATCTTCTTTTGAACGTTACAACTTTTTTTGGATCATTATGGGAGATGATTGGTTTTGGTATCAGAGAGTGACCCTCGGGGTCACCTATATCCTTCGTTCTTGTCAGGTGTGGTTTGGTTCAGTTTTTAGCAATTGTTGTATTTTTAGTTTATATATAAATGTTGTATAGTCCTGTTAGTAAAATTATGTTTATGTTTCTCTATTTATTTCTTCTTTTCTATTTATATATATTGTGAAATCATTCCCTTTGTAACTCTATTGATTCCTAGGGATGTTATTTCTATCATGGGAGGATTGGGAATGCCCCTCAGGCTTTTTCACATGCCTAATTGGGTGACAAGTTCTTGTTTAACCCTGATTAGTTCATGAAAAAATGGTATCAGACCAGGTTATTTAGAGGAACCTTATTTCATGGAACCCTGTGATGATTTTCTATCAAGGTATATATATTTGGACTCTAATAACATGGGGTGAAGTTATGAGGGAGTATTTAGAAAACACATTCTTGGTCGAAGATTGGGTTACCATGGGATGATAGTTATTTCCACAATAATATGGTTCTTGTGGGTTATTTGGTGTTTGGGGAAATGGAACATGATTCAGGGTAGTGGTCTATGTGATCTCACAATCCCTAGAAATCCATTAGTAGTTGGGGACATAGCCAAAGAATATTCTCTGTGATGGTAGTGTGATTGGATTAAGGCCTCCAACCAAATGTCTAAGATACCCATGAAAACTAATTTCCCATGTGTTTAGTTTTGTGTATTTATTTATTTTAAAAAAATTAGAACCCCCTATTGTGAAAATGTGAAAAATATTTTTATAGTGTAAATGGTTGGGATTTTTGAAATTATAATGTTAGTTTTAGCTTTATTATAAAACAGGTTTTGAAAATCTAGTTTATATATGAATAAATTTTTGATAAAATGAGATTATAACCAAATGTATTTCAATGGAAGGAGATGTGTTGATTTTTTTTAATTTTTTCAGTTGAAAAATTGGGTTTGGATGGAGTTTGTGGGATTTTATTTTTTATAATAATAAAATAGTTTCATGTGTGGAAATTGAAGATAGTTTTTTACATAGTAGTTAGTATGCATTGGAAAATGTGTTATGAAATTAGTAACATTTGTTGATTGTTTTAATTCGTAAGTGGAAATTCCATTCTATACCTTTGGTATCCATTTGAGCACACATAAGTATGGATGTGTCTAAGGAAGTGCATTATTTATGGAATGAGTCGATGATTTTCTAGATGAAAATGAGAATATGTGTGTATGAGGCTCTATGAAATTCCATTGGTGATTGTAAAACTTACCATGTTTGATTTCTTTTCAAAATATTATTTAAGAGGATAATTGTGATGTTTTGAGAACTGATGGTTGTGTAAATAATATTCTTATGATTTGGAAATATTGTTTATTCTTTGTTTCATGTTTTAATTCTTATTAATGAGTTAGTTTTGATTAGTTTGATGGTTTTCATTATTGTTCAGTGTACACCCCCTCTAATGATTTGTTGGATATTCGAGGTGTATCTATGGGTGGTTCACCATTAAAGGATCCTCCAATTGATCAACCTAAAGTATTCATTTTTTTTAATTTTGACCCCTCTTCTCAATTATGGTCAATAATATCATTTATAAGTGAAAGAGTGGTTGTGGAGAATAGAAAAGATTATTGGTTTCCTCATGTTTTTTTAGTCTCTAATGTTTATATATTTTACCTTTATGTTTGATAGTCTGATTAGGATGTGGTGGGAGTTCGATTACAGATAACAATAATCATGAAAACCTATTTAGAGGTTTTATTAAGGATTGATTTATTCGAATGTTTTTCTCTGAGATAATTAAGGTTAAGAAGAAAATATTTATATTATGTCTTAAACCAGGTGATGGAATGATGTTGTAGTTTGTTCATCATTTTGAGGAACTAACTCAATATCTTTCAAAATGGGCCAAGAATGATTCTACAAAGGCTTGAAATTTAGAGAATGGCCTTCATCAAAATATATAGTAAAAATAATTAGTGTTAATTTTAGAATCACTTTCCATTGTGTTCAGGCATGCATTTATGGTTGAAGCTGAACTATAAAAATTTTGGGAGGTAAAAAAACATCCTCAAGTCTATTGATGCAATTAATGGAATCCTATTTAGGATATCAGAAAGTATACTGATGCTAGTGGTGCTAGAAGGGGAATTATGGTTCCTTTAGACCATTCAACTTCTTCTTCCAAATTTAGAATCCTGACATGTTATCAATAGGGAAAGTCAGGTCACAAAAAATATGTCTTGGTCAGTATCTACAAATACCATATGTAATTATGGAATCCTATTTCATTTATAAAGGTTTGATTGGGATATTTTTAGGAAGTGGTGTGGAGCTAGTTTCACCCCTTCATAAGACACCTTAGTTCATTTACAAAAGTAGAGTGTTGATTTGGACTTAGTTTAAAGTCTCTTTTTGATGTAATCATTTATCTATTGTATAGATGGTGTATTTCATTGTTACCTTTTTATATGAAATTTTAATGTGGTATTGTGAATCTTCTTAGAACTTTAGTTTCATATAAAGTGTGTGTCTTTTAATTTCTAAGTATTTTAACTTGAGTGAAGTTGTGATTAATTTTATGTGTCTTATTCCCATAAATTTCTATTTATTGTAAATGAGGATGTGTATGATTATCTTTTTAATCAATGTTTTTGTGGAAGTGTTATGTTGGAGTGAAGAGAGTCTTGTGAATCATCTTGTTATTTTGATTCCTTCTGGGGTTTGGTTTTGGATGTTATTTTTTAGAGTATCAGTATTTCATGGGCAATGATGTTTGAGAATTTGGGTGAAATTTTAAAATGGTGTAGAGTCTATTATATCATTTTATGTTGAATCTAGTGAGTCTCTTTTTCGGTTCATGTCATTATTTTTGTAACATATTTTTTTTTGAATGTTGGTATCTTGGAGTAATCCTATTGGTTTTCCTGGTGTAAGGTTGAACAGTTTTTAGATGAATATTTCAGATGTTTTATGAAAAGTAGAATGTGTTCGTTGTATAATTTCGATTAAGAGATATGTGTTATTTTTTAGAGTGGTTGATATGTTTTTGGAATTATTAGTTAGGTCATACAAGGGTTTGAAACATTTTATTTAACTAATCAAATAGATATGTTTTGGATTTATAGAGGTAGAAATCATGATGGTGGGTAGAATATTCAAAACCTAGTTTTTAGTTTTTTATTTATTTTAGTTTATCATTTTTAATTTCTTTCCATATTTAGTTTAATGTGTTTCATATTTAGATTTAAGTATTAGGTTGTTCATCCTTGTTTCATTATTTCTGTGCATATTTATGGGGACCCTCTGATACCTCTTTAGTCATATATCTCGTTATGTTCATTTTGAAATTCTATGGTTTTTTTCAGAGGTTTCACATAGTTTAATCCAAACTGTGCATCTCCTAGGAGAAAATCTATGGGTCCTTGGGTGTCTCTTGTTGAGGGCTCACTACGTAATCACATTTAGGAAAACAGTAAAGGAGGCGTGTTCATGGTTCATTATTTTTTATAGAACCACATCACATGGTTGGTGCATTGTTTCAAAAAACCATGTCACCAAGTCATGCTAGAGCATGGTGTGTATAGAAAGGGGTTCATAATTGGTGTTCATTTTAGGATTCTATGTGGATCATTGGTTCATAGTCCATATGTCTCTTAAATTTTTGAAATCACCCTTTTACCCTCTCAGATTTTTAACATCATAATCTCCCTTGCATACTTCCTTGGATTGTGTAACCCGTGAGTATCTCATCCCTCCTTATCCAAGTCTCTCTTCCTCTCCCTTGGGTGGATCCAATTGTTTTATCCAATGTCTTTTGTATATTAATCATGGTATTATCCTCTTCTCATTGTTATATTTCTTCTCATCAATTTTCATTCTCATTTCTCTAATTTCATCATACTATGGATCTAAAATTAATGTTTCATTGAGTTTAAATTATGGGTTTTATATTTTTAAGGTTTCAAAGTAATGCTTTTATTTATTGGAACCCTTATGAAGTTGTTTCATGTGGGAATTGTAATGTGATTTTGTTTTAAGTTAGGATTATCTTTGCACTCGTCCTTTAAATTTAAGAATAAATTGATTCAATATTTTCACACCTTCATTAAATTTTAATAAGTGGTGTATGATTTTAGTAAAAAAATTAACAGAACATTATGTGATATTCTTCCGGTTTTGAAGTATACTAAATTGTTTCATTACATTTTTCACACTAAGTGTTTGATAAAACTCTTGGATGGATTTTGTAAGTGATTTGTGATTTATAGGGAATGTGTTTTTCTTAGTAATTGTGTTAGTCTTCTAGAATGATAGTATTCGTTTATAAAATGGATTTATAAGGGGTTTTGGTTTAGAAAATGATATGTTGGGTTTCATTTGAAATGGGTGTTTTGTGAAAGATTGATTTAGACCCTTTTAAAGCCTATATACAATTATTTCTCATGAAAACTCCCATTGGATAATCTCATTCCCATGGTTATTTTTTGAAACTTATGGGAGGTCCTTTGGGTGGAATCCCATCTGATAAAATGGCTTAAAAGAATCATTTTATTCCTTGGTGTGATTTAGGGTTATTCTTGTGTATGATGCTTATTCATGTGATGATTGGATATGTGGATTATTTCTTGTTTTGTTTTGACTATCTCACTAAAAATTAATCATAACATGGGAACATGGAATATCTAGTTGATATTTGCCAAAGAATTGTTTCACTAGATTATGATGTCCCTTTTAATAGTGTCCATTTATATGAACCTTGATCTGCTTTGTGATATTTCCCCTCGGTTATGCCAGGTAGGGAAATAACCAAGCATGTGGGTGAGATTACTGTAATCATGTGAGGCATACTTATAGGATGATTCATATATAATGTATGTTCTAGATTGTCAACTTAGCTCTTAGGTTCTCCCATATACTTTTATAACTATTTATCTCTAATAGATAGTGTAGATTCTTTATTTGGTTGTTTCTTTATAAATTATATTTTAACACATCCATTTTTATGTTATCGTTTCTCCTAATATCATGTATGTTGTACTTCTTGGTTAAATGTGAAATATTGGTTTGTAAAATGATTACTGAAAATTATTTAAAAATTATTTAATCCTTTCTCCCCATTTTGATTGATAACATCATACTTCCACTCTAAAATAATAATATATCCTTCTTGATGAGAAATTTGGTTTCAAATGGAAAAATCAGAAACAGACTGTGTTTTATTTTAAAGATAAAATGTTTGAAAATCATTGTTTCATTTATTTTACATCAAACCTGTAATTTTTTATTTTTTTATTTAAATATGGTGCATTGGAATTTATTTTTTCAGACATGACTACTATGTTTTAATACTCATGTATATATTTTCATCTTTTTTTATATTCTATTATAGGTTCCATATTGGTCTGGACTATCATGGGAGACATTGAGTTGTGGTACTGGATAGTGATCCTCGGGGTTACATGGATACTAAATGCATTCCTAGTTTAGTTTGTTTTTTTGTTTAGATATTGTAATATTTTCATTTTTTGTACACATGTTCATTAGTTGTGTTAAATAAATTATTCATGTGTTACTGTATTTATTTCATCCATTGTCTATATATATTTGAAAAAATAATTCCCTTTATAACTCTTTTGATGTATTTGGTTCTTATTTCCTTCTCGGGAAGATCACGAATGCCACTCAGGCACTATCACACACCAACATGGGTGAATTGTTCATGATTAACCCATGTTTTTTATGAAATAGACTATACATCATAAATAATCTTTTGAGAAAATTGGTTGTATTTTTTTTATTGACTAATTTTATAAGAGCATAAATTTCAGAATAATTGTTATTAATATTTTTGTTTTCTATTTTTACAATAAGGTCTCTTCAAATTATGAATAATAGAAATATTATAGTGTGGAATATACTTTGTATGATCATTTAAATTGAATTTTATCAATGTATATTAATGTATTATATATCAGTAAATTAAATTGATAATTCTAAAGAATATATATTTTCATTTCCAATCATGATGATCAAAGAGGATAATATGGAAAACATTTCATTTTTAAAATATAATATCTAGGATGATATTGGGTATAAACTTGTACATTCTGATGGATGAAGCCGATAAAGTTCTTAGTTTTAGTTTCTTTAACATTGTTATTGTTACTAAAAATCCCACCACAATTTTAATAATGTGACTATTTCCAATGATTTTGAATTATTTGGTTTATATATCATTCATAGTATTTTACATATTAAATTCAATAAATTATTATTTTTGGTCTTATATTATATTCTATTATTTATTATTGTATTTCAATATTAGTTAAATTAATTAAAATCAGATAATATATTTTTCTCAAAATTAATTACATTATTTATTCTTTGATATGATATGATAGTTTGAACACTATATCTTATGAAAATTTAACTGCCATTATTTGGAAGCACAATTTAATTAAATTTTCAGACATCAATTAACCCACTTAAAAAATATTTCCTTTGTTCTTTACCAAGGAAAACACTTGTTATCAAGGCATAACTATTTACTAAGTTTTATATACATTCTGTAATACTATTAAAACATTCTTGTGATTTTTATTTTAAGAAATTTTATGATTTATTACACATTCACAAGGGATAAGAAAGAAATTTTTATTTGTTTAATATAGGAACTCTAGTTAGAATAGTAGATAATTTTAATCTATTCCAACCATGGATAATTGTTAGTGATAAATATGATTATGAGGGAGATATTCTGAATATATTTATTATTTATATTCTACTCTATCATTTACTGATGATAACATGAATATAAAATATTTTTTAGATGGAAAAATATCATTTTGATTTGGATTAAAAACATTATTATAATGTAAATTATAAAGTGAAAACTGCATTCATATAGTTTATGACACAAAAAATATATATTCATAATTATTTGTCAAGAAAAAAAATGAAATTTGTAAAAATATAATGATAACACTAATTAGAACATAGAAATTCAATTATACATGAAGAGGTATTATTCTTGAAGAATATTTGGTATTTTATTTTCATTTAGAAGAATTAGTGACTTAGATATGGAATAGGTGACAAGAATTATGAATATTCATCAATCATATGAGGAAGAAGAGATCATTGGCGGTTATCATATAGAGAACATATTTGTAATTATTTTTAAAATAGTTATCCAAGAGAACAAAAATAGATATAAAAATACATCTCTATAATTTCAATCAAACTGATTAGGATTCTACTCTAATGCAATGTGAATGTAGACTGAAAGGATATTATATGTAATATAATATGAATAATGAGGATTTATTTACTTTAGAATATTTTCATCAACTTATATTTTAACACAACTAAGAAAAATATATTGATGAATAAAAATTTTAACTTAATTTTGATTGTAGTTTCTCAAAAGTCAAAAAAGGATAACATGATAAAATTTTTAGATGTTCAAATAGAATTATTTGAAAAAGGTCATCCAAAAAGTCGATAGAAATGATAGAATAACAGTTATTAATAAGAAACTCCATATACGTTATATGTTATAAGTCTATAATACCATTTCATGTTAGATCTAACTTCCTAACAAACAAATTATGTTAATAAATTTTACATTCAAATTAAATATTAATAAAAAGATTTCATTTAATCATATAAAGAAACTAGAGTGAAAATGTAGGAATTTTTTTTATTCATTAGATCATAGAAAAAACTATATTATTATGATAGTTATTCTATATATCCTCATAATGAAATATATTTCATGAGATATATATATATATGTATATATATATATATAATCTCTTACTACTTTTCATTTAGAATATACCTTCAATTATTCATTGGATGATGAGGATACATATCTATAAAAAAAATTCCTAATATCTGGAATTTGATGAAAAGAAAAATTGATAGATAATGATGAAATATAATATTGATGATGATGATATTTTTAAACTGAATGTTACTATTTCTAATATATAATTTAATGTAGTTAATAAATATATTTATGCTTCATCTCATGATGATTAGAAAATAATAGTTAAAATATTGTCTAAATTTATTTTCCTAAATAATATTTTTTCTAAAATTACTTATATTAGGGAGAATATTGAAATGATTTTATAAATATTTAAATACAAATTTACATCATCTATAATTGGTTTTACATCTTAAAATTTTAACTTATACTCAAATCACATTATTTAAAAAATTTCCCCTATCTAATGTAAATTTTATGGAGGTGTTCACTAGTGAGATAACAATTCATTAAAAAGTATTTTCATTCAAATATACCAGGGAATAGTTTTATAAATATATCATATCAATATTTCATAACAGTGTTCTACATTAGTTTATTACAATTTGTTTTTTGTTTTATAAGTACAATAGACTCAGGATAGTCTAGGTACAAAACATATATTCTTAATTATTTCCTGGTTAAAGGTTAAGTAATTGTTGTCAAAATCATTTCATGATTTGTAAAAACTATAAATTGAATTTAATATAAGAAAATTATAACATGTAAAAAATATGAAATGATATATGTTACTTTTTGGGACAATGTTCTTGAAAAAATTGATAGTATTGGTGATGTTTGATTTCAAAAAAAAACATATTTCTAATGTACTTTTGTTCTAGGAACTACACATAACAATATTAGAATAGTTTATTTTTGTGATGATCTTTTAACTATGATCATTTTGGTGATAAATGTAGCCATTAACTTTTTGATGGAGTTCACAGGTTTTTTAAATATAGTTATGATAATATTTACAATACAGACCTAGAGGACCATAGAATCAAGAACATACTGTAATTCAGTGTGATTGAGGATATGTCATAGATTTGTAATAGTATTTTTATAAGATAAAATATTCATTACACAACTAAACATTATTTTATTGGACTTGCGAGTAATGTATAGTAATCTATGTCCTATTGTCTTAGATACCATGACCCTTTCATATATATCAATCAGAAATATTATGTCTTCTGGACTTCTATGTACATATCAACTACCAAAAAAATATAATTAGTGAATATGGATATTTTCTTCCTAACAAAAATTATATGTGTTAACGGTTAAACTTATGTTTTTTTCCATTCGGAATATTATACAATGTACAGTTAGGTTTATTTTCTAGAAAATCTCAATATCATAGTTGTATATCAAAAAAAATGTATTTAGGTTTTAAATATGTAAAACCCTTTAATTATCACAAGTTATATTAATCATGCTTTATATATCATAAAATAGACTTTTGAATCATTTTTTAATCAAAAATGAATTAATCATAATTTCCCAAAAGGATTAACTGAACAATAGAATTGTGTAATTGAAATAATTAATAGAACCCTTCAAGATATTTCTTCAAATTGTTTGTGAATATTTTGTTTATATATATTAATTAGATCACGATGATATATTTTTCTATTAAATTATAAATTTCCTTTTACTTATCATTATTTTCAATTAATTTCTTTATGATCTGTTTATATTATGGAAGCCTAAACATATAAACATTTTAATATTTAGATATAATATATTATTCAAGAATACCGATGTTAATTCCATGAAATTTGATATGTCATTTGATTACTGTATTCATTTTAATCCATATATAGAAATTCCAACCTTGTTATTAAATAATATAAAGGTATTTACTATGAAATTTTAAATGAAAAATTTGGATGATTTTGATCCTTTTGTGAAGAAATGAAATCGTGATTACGGATGTAATACGGATTTTTACATTTCAATCTCATTAAATTTATTTTTTATGTGTTAACCATGTTGTTTTGAAATTTAATATTATATTCTATAAAATTATAAGTTCATTTTCCAGTATATGAAAAAAACATCCCTTTACCTAATTACCCAATGAAAAGAAGAAATCAATTTTTTGATAATATCATTAGTGATGTACATCTGTAAATTAGAACTTGAACAACCTTATCAAATGAATGTGACCATTAAGAATTTTTTTTCAAATTTATCCAAAAACATCAAATGATACATGGGTGATGCATGTAGGATAATCACTTTGAAGTATACGATTAATAAATTAGAATTAAAATATTTTTAGACCATTGTTAAACACCCATATGATATTATTGTTATATGATTAAAATTTTTATACTTGAAAATTTATGATGGGAATATAACTATTATAAAAAATAATTATATAATAGTTTGTAATGATTAAAATATGTAAGATGGAATGAATAATAGGGAAAATTTTCCCTGGATTGTATGACATGAATCCATCTTAATTCTTTTAAAAATCAATGTTTTCATTAAATTCATTCTAGTTAAATTTTTATGATATACATTACTTATAAATACTATTAATTACTATATGAAATTAAATTTAACATCATATATGTTCTTCCTAGTAATTGTTTTCATCTTTATTTCCACACAATAACTATAACGAGGGTTAACAATCCCAAATTATCTCTTCATGTCTTCCCATTGACAATAAAAATTTAAATTTTAGAATATAAATTCTCCATCATTATAATTCCTTAAATAATTAATATCTTTTAAAGGTGTATGAATGTTTTATATTATCTCCCATTCCCATTGATGTGTTGAGTCAACATGAACTTACATTCAAAACAATGGTGATCATTGGAAATTTAAACAATTAAAATTTTACTTTTAATTAGTTTAAATAAAGGGATATTAGTGCATTCTCATAGTTTATATAAAATTATTACATACACTTAGACTCTTAGAAATATTTATGATGTGTTAATGAATCTCTTGTAGCTCTAATATTTCTTACCCATAATAAATTGATTAACTGAAAACATTTATTTAATGGGACATTGAAAAGTGTTATCAAATTATCATTTATTTGACCAAAATATTTTGTCACTATATAATTTCAATCTATATAGAAATATACTCTATATTTATTGACATCAAAGGAAATATTGTGATCCTAAAATGAAAGAGGAATATGTCATAGAGTTTAAATCAGGACCATTATAGGGGATTCCTATATATCACAATAAATGGAATCAAAACCAATGTAGTTAAGTTCCATTTAATTGGACAAAACATTATTTATAGGGTCATGTGGGAAGTACCACAATGGTTCTTTTTAATGTAGTTCACACATGTATAATTCTAAGTTCATTAATTTCTTGAGGAGTGGTCTGCAAGTTGAATGGTTCCAATCATTTTTTATAATTATACATGAGAGACCATTTCTATTTTATCCTTTATATTATTAACTATAATATATAGGGGATGGTTGGGGATTAAACCTAGTTTTAAGTTCATATTATCATACTCATGTTAGTAAACATGGGGTCATATCCCTTTTATATAAGGAATAGGTATATTGGTCATATTATTCTAATTATATATGGAATGATGGGAAACAAAATTATCATCACACATGACATATTATACTTGACATATAATGAATAATGGGACATTGTATTCTCATCACATATAGAATATTTTCCTCATCACGTATGTAATGGTGGATTTTCTTACACTCTTCACAAAGGTCATCTTATTAACATAAAATTTGGTGGTTAGTTTATTATCAATATAAAATAATATTGATGTAAATTTTTTGTTGACACCCCTTCCCAAGGAGGAGTTGTTATGGAAATGTTAATGGGATTAATCCATATGGACACTTCCTATATATCTTTTTTATCAAAAAGGAACGACTATAAAAATAATGTTTCATAATATATGATTATGTTATATGATCAGTGTATGTCATTTGACATCATGCAGTAATGAAATTATACTATTTATTTTAATTTTGTGCATCACATACTGTTGTGTTAATGGTTTCTAGAAATGATCAATGTGGGACCTAATAATGTGAATACCATACTATTTTATTCTGATTTATGAGTCTGTTGAAGTTATTTTTTGGAAATTATGAGGATCACATTGACATAGGTAAAAAACCTTTAACAAACGGATAATATCAACTGATGGTCAATAAGGAAACATATAGGAGTATATCAACTCAATGATTATTATTAAAAGATTATAAGTATCTTAATTAAATGAATTATTCAAGATCAAGGGTGGGTTTTTTTGGTATGAAAACCCATATTTTTTCTATCATGACATAAAAATATCATTATTCCACTCAATTAATTATAGAAATATGTGATTGAAGTTGTGGGGTAGAGCTCAAGTTCATTGTCCTCATCCCATTAGTGGCCCTGACAAATGGTGTGTGGGTATAATTCTCATGATATATTCTAATAAGGTAACCATGTATGTTGCCTAAGAGAGTGGGATCCTAAGTAGGATATTTGGGAGAATTGACACAAAAGTAGGTGATCAGGTTGATGTTGTGCCCACATATGTATCCTTGGTGAAATGGTTATCATTTATTCGACATGGGGGAAGTTATAATCATTTTGGAAAAATAGGTGAAATGGTGCCTTAATTGATTACCTTAGAAAAGTCACAGTCATGATGGTATCTATGGACCAAATATTTATAACCTATGTAGTTGGGAACTCAAGTGTACATTTCTGGGTTGTTGGGTGGTCATGTATGAGAACCCAAGTGGTTTTTTAATTTGGTATACACATGCAGGTATCTGGTGATCAGGTCTCGATGTATATGTATCAGGTACCCTAGTAGTCCAATCACTATGGAATAAATCCAATTATAAGCATCTAGTCATAGATTGTTTATCTCCCTTCTCCTAATTTTTATGAAAAAATGGTTGAATGATGGTTCATTGGGAGATAAGGGTTTGAAGAATATATTTTTCATCCATCTTTTTTTGGTGTATCATTCATTTTTAATCATGTTGTATATGGGGGATATGGGTGTTATTTAATAGGAATACCTAATCATGGGTTCTTAGATAAAGTATTAAACACATTTGGAGTTATGTTTTTCTAACATGTGGGTTTGGATGAATATCATGTTGCACATGCTAAAGGGAATTCCATGTTGGTTTCATGAGGTTGGGCACATGCACAAAACTAAATCTGGGTGCAAAAAAACAGCAAAAATTTAAACTAGTGTAAACAATTAAGGGTTCTAAAAGCAGGGAATAGAATTATGAGTGAACATAGAGTTAGGGAATCATCGGCCTAGGCATGTGAGTGGGATTGTAGAAAACATTATCATAGAATTTCAACATCAATCAACTATAAATTTGGATCATGGTGTTTTTTCTCTATGAATAGTTAAATTGATGAATAGGGAATATAACATAACACACATTATTATGTTCCCACATAGAACAAATTTTCAAATGTAAATAAGGATTCTAGAAGGACATGAGAATTTCTTATAGTTTTAGTATGGTTTTTTCCAAAGTAGATGAAATACATTGTCACGTCCCGTCCCCCGGGGCTCGTATCGTGACTACCCCAAGCACGCCTTCCATAGGCCAGGGGCTGTCAACTAGCACCAAAGGCGTAAATCCCTAATCTGGGAAGTCGTTGACTTTATAACTATAAAAAAACACAATAGAGTAGACAATTGGAAGCAAAACACTAAGTAAAAATGTATACAATAGAGTGATGAAATGTAAAAGGGGCCGGAAATAAAAGCCCAACTGTAATGTACAAGTACAACTGGAAAGAGACAAAACATCTAAAAGGTGAGGCAGCTCCTAGATCATCCTCCGGGAAATCCTACCTGAAGGGTAGGTATAGATGGCTTCCTCAGAAATCCACGTCCATCCATCTGCTCCGTGTATCATCAGGCTGACTAGTCCACCTCCGAGTACTGTCCAGTCCTGCTACTCTCTACCTCAGTCAGTGTTGTCCATCGTCTGCAACCAACACAATGAGGTGCGGGCATGGTACGTGCAGGGGTGAGTATATTGATACTCAGTAGGGACCCAGAGACCCTTAAGGTCTCACAAAATCCAACAAGTATAAACCAGAAAGTATGAAAACAATGGATAACCATTACTTAGGTATATGGCCATACATATACCTAAATTATTTAGTAACCCATCTCAATCATGAGGAAAACAAAAAAGTCATTGACTCAGATCAATCCAAAAAATTTCATTATTGAAACCATGACTGATAGAGAACTCCTCCTCTATCGAGTACAGTGGGCCTTCCACAACATCAAGGTGCTTCTCACTAACCTTGGACTGATGTGGTACTTCTCCTGTCGAGTACCGCCTGTATGCTACCAACTACCAGGAGCTCCTCCGCTATGGGTTTGCCGCCAACTACCAGGAGCTCCCCCTAATAGCCTGCAGAGGTACTCCTCCTATCGAGTACCACAGGTCTTCCGCCAACTACCAGGCGCTCCTCCACTGTGGGTCTATCACAAACAACCAGGAACACCCCACTGGGATAGTCGAATCACTCTGAGTCGAAACGCTCAAGTATTCATCAGGTCTGCCGGCTACTAGGTCTCCACACTCTGACGGCTCGCTAATAGAAAGATCCGCTCCACGAGCTATTGGGAAATACTCCAACTGTCAAAAATTTACATGAAAAATTATCTCAAAGGTCTGCCTCATCAAAGGGGTCTCAACACAACTGACGACACATCAATTGAACGCCCAGTCTGTGAGTCATTAGCCTTTCCGACCCAGGGACTAGTTGGTTTTAAGTTCAAACCAACTCGACCGTACCCCAAATGTTTCCAAACCTCAAGTGAGTTATTTCAGAATAACCATCTCGCTCTACGATTTCCATCTACATAGAAAGTTCGTCAATTGGACACGCATAGCCCAAGTTATGGGCGAAAAGGTGTATATGGGTCAATGGATCCAGACTGGAGTGGGACCCGGTCCGCGGGTCCGACCCGATACGCGGGTCTGACCCGATACGCGGGTCCGACCCGATATGCGGGTCTGACCCGATACGGGGGTCTGACCCGATATGCGGCTCCGACCCGATACGTGGGTCCGCCACGATACACGGGTCCAGACCTATACCCGGGTCGGACCCAGCCGGAGGGGGCAGCCCGAACAGCGCTGTGTCTGGCCCGCACTGGGCTCAGCCCGTGCTGGGTCTGGACCGGTGGCCTGACGGCCCACGTGGCTTGCCTGACGGCCCATGTGGCCTAGCTGGACAGTGGTTAAAGACGCCCTGTGGGGCCCACCCTAGTTGAGTGAGGGGGGGGGGGGGGTTCTGCGCCACCTTTCCCTCGAATAGAACTGGCGCTAGGCACCGGTTTGGTAACTCACGAGACCCGGGAGGGTCCCGCCTTGTCCAGCTGGACAAGCGGCCTGCCGGTTCCGCACTGCTGGTGGCCGACCTAGCTGGACGCCTTTGCTTCTTCGCCGCGGCCCGCCCTGGCCCCGGCGATCCTCCTCCGTGCATCATGATGGCACCGCGCCCTTCCACCGCGGCCCGGCCCGGCCACGACCCCCTTCTTTTCCACGCGGAATGATGGAGGTGCTCCCTTCCACCAAGACCTGGCTTGGCTACAACCCTCTTCTCCTCCATGCTGCGCGACGACACCCCATCCTTCTGCCACGACACGGCCTGGCCGTGGACCTTTCTTCCTCGTGTCACTAGCCCTCTACATTATGGTGATATCAATTAGAAAAACATTCCCTAAGATTGATCGACATAGAACAGAATAATTTCAAACTCAAATCCCCTACCCTATAACGTTTTTCGTCGACGATGTCGCGGAAGGGCAGACGTCAAATTCGTTGATGTCAAGAATGAATAATATGATGATGGCGTCGTCAGTGTTCTTTAAGGACATAGTTCCCTCCTTTGTTCCCAGTGAAAAAGGAAGAAGATGTCCTTCGTTCTTTAGTGGTTGTTCCTCGTTTGAGAGTTCTTTCTTCCTTAGTGTTCTATCTCCAAGAGCTCCTCAACTCTTCCTTCCATCAAAAGAATGATGCCAACCCAATGAAATAATAGATTGTATTTTATTTTAATTGTTGGAATGAATTCAGAATGTGGAGTTTAATTAATTGAGTTAACTCACTAAATTAATGGGGTGGAGTTGGCTCAATTAATTAGTGGGGAAGGTCAAGAGTTTTCTCCACCTAAATGGAGAATTAAAGGGGTTAAAATCTTGGGTGGTCCCCATAAAAATTTATCCTCCCAAGGGAGGTTATGCTCGGGTGCGCCCCACAACCACAACCTCTCATGGGAGGTTAAGGTGTAGTGGACCCCACCCCCAATGTTAACTTAGAGGTTTTAACCAGCAAATAAAAATAATCTACACACATTATTTTAATTTAATTTTTTATTTAAAACCGCAAAACTAACTTTCATTATCGACCATATATCATCGAGGTGAAAGTCTTCTTAAGAGAATACCAGTGCAGCGAGTTCAATGGTGTCCTCAGATTCTAATTTCGACCACTGGTTCAAATTTTATTAAATCCAACTCATATGTTTACTAAATGTACCCGAAAAAAACTTCATAAATTGATTTCGGGAACACCGGGTCTCGGAATCATGCACCGTGAAATTTCACGGGCTCATAAAAACCCATGTATTTAAGAAAAAAATTTCCATGGATTTTCCAGGTCTTTACATTCTCCCCACCTCAGGGCTTTATGTCCCTGTAAGTTACAACTCTAACTATGGGAACCAATGTGGGTACTGAGCACGCATCTAAGCCTCACACTTCCATGTGCCCTCCTAGAGGTTTCCGTACTTCCAGCGAACGTGCACCAGAGGTATTGACCATCCTCGTATGACCTATTTCGGTCGATTTTCAATCTCCACTAGAAATTCCATAAAAGTCTCCCCATCATTGACGACCATCTCTCCATGGTCGATGATGTGGGAAGGGTCGTTCACGTATATCCTCAGCTGGGATATGTGGAAGACCTCGTGAACCCAGTGCAACCGAGGTGGAAGAGCTAAGCGGTAAACCACCTCGGCTACCCTGTTGAGGACCTGGAAAGGTCCGATGAATCTCAGAGATAAATTTACACCTCAGCCAAATCTCTATAGACCTCGTCGAGTTGAGACCCATAAGAAGATGTGGTCGCCATCCTCAAACTCCAGAGGTCTCCGTCTCCTGTCAGCATAAGAATTATTCCTGCTCTGTGCAGTCTTCATCTACTACTGGATTATCTGCACCTTCTACATAGTAGCTCGTACCATGCTTGGTCCCACTAGTGCTGACTCTCTAGGTTCTATACAGCAAATGGGTGATCTGCTAGGTCTCCCATACAAGGCCTCAAAAGGTGCCGTACCGATGGTTGAGTGATAGCTGTTGCTACACGCAAACTCCACCAAAGGAAAGTGATCCTCCCAGCTACGCTCGAAGTCATGGATACAAGAACAGAGCATGTAATGAGGGTGTGAATGGTCCATTCTGTCCAACCATCTGTCTAAGGATGGAAGGTGGTGCTCAAGTGAAGCTGTGTCCCAAAAGCCTCCTTCAACCCCATCCATAGATGGAAGAGAAACCATAAATCTCCATCAGAGAAAATAGAGGAAGGTACTCTATGTAGTCGCACAATTTCATGCACATAGAGGTGTCCCAAGATCTCTACTAAACACTAATCTCTGATCGGTAGAATGTGGGACGACTTGGTGAGTCTGTCGACAATCACCCAAATCAAGTCGTGGCCCTTGGATGTACGTGGAAGAACCATCACAAAGACCATGGATATCCCATACCACTTCCACTCTGCGACCTCTAAAGGCTGAACTAAGACTTCTGGTACCTGGTTCTCTGCCCTCACTTGATAGCAAGTGAGGTTCCATGAGACAATCTCCACTACTGCCTTCTTCATACATGGACACTAGTGCTATCATCAAAGATCTTGGTACAAATTTTCCACTCCTAGATGTACTATTATAGGGGATGTGTGGATCTCCCTCAACACTTCCTCTTGAAGTTCAACTGGTACCAAGGTACATCCTCTGAAGGGGATGACGTGCTCCCCACCATCATAAAATCCATCAAGTGTCTGCCCTGTGGATATCTGAGCACGTCTTGTCTCGCAGTCAGCATCCCCATGCTACCCCTCCCTGACTTGCTAAAGCAGTGGTTGAGTGACCGTAAGAGACTATAGGAAGGATGATCCATCTCCATCCAGAATGTATATATGTAAAGCAGTCACCTGCTCTGTCGCGTCTCCCAGAAACTGAATACCTGTCCTCATGCTGAGTGCATCTGCAATAACGCTCCCCTTCCTAGGAGTATAAACTATCTCGAAGTCATAGTTCTCGGAGGAACTCAATCCAAAGTCGTTGTCTTAGTTTTATGTCTTTATGAGAGAATATATACATGAGACTATTGTGATTAGAATACACGGGAAAATTCTCTCCCATAATATAGTGTCGCCACGTCTTCAAGGCGAAGAACAATGCTGCAAACTCCAGTTCATGGGAAGCGTTGTTCTGCTCGTGCTATCTCAGTTGCCGAGAATCATAATCAACCACTGCTCACTCCTACATCAGAACACACCCAAGTCCAGTCCCTGATGTGTCATAGTAAATTACGTAGCCTCTTCCTTCCTCTAAATCATCAAGATGGGGTCACTAGTCAGCCTCATCTGCATCTCTTGAAAGTTCTGCTAGCATCTCTCTGAAAACACGAAGGGTTGCCCCTTCTTCATCAAGGATAATAGTGGTGATGCAACTCTGGAGAAGTCCAGAACGAATCTCAGGTAGTATCCAGACAAACCCATGAAACTACGTACCTCCATCACACTCCTGGGTAGCTCCCAAGAAAGTACTGCCTTGATCTTCACTGGATCCACTACAACTCCATCCTCTAAGATGATGTGTCCCAAGAAGTGAACCTCTCAAATCCAAAACTGGAAATTCAAGGGATTACCATAAATATGGTGCTCTTAGAGTGTGTCCAATACTACCTACAAATGGTAGTAATTCTCCTCCTTAGTATTTGAGTAGATCATAATGTCATCGATGAAGACTAAGACAAAGAGATCGAGGTAAGGCTGGAAGATCTTTTTCATGAGACTCATGAACACTGCTGGAGCGTTGGTTACGCCGAAGGGCATAACCAAGAACTCATAGTGGCCATACCGACACCTGAATGCCATCTTCTGCACAACCTCATCTGGAACAATAAGTTGGTGATAGCCTGATCTAAAGTCTATATTTGAAAACCATCATGCTCCCTTCAGCTGATCAAAGAGGTCTTCAATCGTCGAGAGTGGGTACTTGTTCATCATGGTCACATGGTTCAGCTGACGGTAGTCTACACAAAGCCTCAAGCTCCCATACACCTTCTTGGTGAATAGAATCAGGTATGAACAGGGGAAACAATGGGTCAGATGAATCCCTTTCCCTACAAGTCCTCTAGCTATACCCACAGCTCGCGAAGATCAGCAGGGTTCATCCGATATAATGGAGTAGATATCAGTGCTGTCCTGGGGTACATGCCAATGTATAAGTACACCTCTATGTGAGGAGGTAGTCCTGGAACATCTTCAAGGACAACATCCTTGTACTGATTCACCACAACAGGATAAGACGGACTCTCCACATCAACTGCTCTGAGGGTAAGGCAAGCCAACTGGTGAGTGATCGGCTGCACCCTCATCCCTGTAAGTCCATCCCGTGCTGCAATGGTTCCCTTCTCTCTGGTGAAGTTAAACATGATCCCATTCGTCCGGACACACCACACTTTGAACCTAATACAGTCGATCTGAGCAAGGACTATAGATAACCAGTCCATACACAAGACGACATCAAAAAACCTCGACGCCACTACGAGTACATCCCAACTGAAGCTATAACCTCCTAGAGTGAGGTCACATTGCCGAAAGCAGTGCATAATCATCATGTCTTCTCTTGTAGGAGTCTCTAGCCATAAGGATCGAGCCAACAGCTCCATCAGAATCTCCAAGCTCCGAATGAGGGCAGTGGAAATGAAAGAGTGACTGTCACATGTGTCTATAAAAAATGTAGCTATGGTGGAGTAGACATAGATCATACATCGAATCATATTTGGATCACTGTGATTGTAAGCTTTAGATGTATGAAGCTATTATCTCCCCTGTACAAATGCTCCCTATGGTCAGTATGGACTTCCTTGTGGTGGTGGTGACAACACCTCGAAACGTCTTCCACTGCCAACTGCACATCTAGCTCCTCTTCCACGTCTACCTGTAGGTCTGGTCCTCTTAGACTTCTACGAAATATGTTTATTGCCAGCTGCATAAGACTCCGCTGCGTGTCAGCTAGTGGTGGGTCTCACTGCTAGAGACTTCTCAGTAAGGAAACTCTCCACCAAGAGGACTCTTTCTAGCACCTTTGTCTGCGTCGGGATGCTATGTGAGATCATCGGAGCTCTGATCTCTCACCTAAGCCCCTTCTCGAAGGTCCAGACCTCAAAGAATGGGTCTCGTACCAAATCAGTGGAGAAGAAAAAGATGTTGGTGAACCTCTCTATGTACTGTTATATTGTCATCCTACACTGTTGTTGATGTAGTAACACTTGTATCTGCACCACTCGAAGGGTGTCTAGGACAAACTCCGCCCAAACCAGGCTCTCAAAGTCTTCCCAGTGTTGCGTCACCTCATCATACACCTGGAGCATCATGGTCCACCATCTACTAGCTAATTCCTGAAGGAGTCTTGCAGCAGGGATCCCCATGAAGTCTGCCGGTGTCCCTACTAGCCTGAAAACTCTCACCATAGCCTCTAGACAATCCCCAGCCTCCTATGGGTCCATATCGTCCCTAAACCTGGGTGGCCATTGGTTCTAGAACTCATGAAACTCACTCAAGAGGAATATATCTTCTTCTGCTAGGGATGGTGGCATCGGTGGCCCAACAGGAAGTAGTACCGCTGGTGCCTCCAATGGAAAGGGGACTTGTACCGAGGCCTCATTGCTCGGTGGGCTGTCAGTACGTATGACATTATGGACTCTAACTGGTCATTCACAGGGAGGAATCCTGAATGAAACAGATGTGATACGGTCAAATGATTATACCTAGGGAGCCTGCATAAAGAATACACTTTTGAAAAACACATAGGAGCATTGTTTTCATGTACTGAATCAGATATCAGAAGTCAGGGTCCTGGTGTATTGATACGTCGACCACCGGCACCAACACTAGACTCCCTGAACTACAAACCACACTTAGTACCCTTAATAGTATAACTTCATAGAAAATAATGATCATGTTTTTATGTTTTTTGGTAGAACTGACTTCCTTAATACCAATTTTTCATGACCCATCCCCTGGGGCCCATATCGTGACTACCCCATGCCCAAATTCCATAGGTCAGGGGCGGACAACTAGCACGAAAGGCGTAAATCCATAAACTAGGAAGGATTTTCCTTTATAACTGTAAACAAACACAATAGAGCAATCAAATAGAAGACAAACACTAAGTAAAACTATATAAAAAAGAGTTCTGAAATATAATAGCGGCCAGAAATACAATCCCAACTGTAATGTACCAGTAAAACTGGAAAGGGAAAAAACTGGTGAAAGGAAATCATCTCCTGGATCGTCCTCTGTGAAATCCTACATGAAGGGTAGGAATAGATGGCCTCCTCAGCACTCCACATCCATCCGTCTACTCCGTGTGTCATCACGCTGAGTGGTCCACCTATAGGTATTTTCCAGTCCTATTACTCTCTGCCTAAGTCAGCGTTGTCCGTCGTCTGCTAACAACACAACAAGGTGCGGGCATAGACTGTGCAGGGGTGAGTATAATTACACTCAGTAGGTACCCAAAGAACCTAAAGGTCTTACAAAGTCTAAAAAGGATAAAGAAAAAATTATTAAAACAATGGATAACCATTTCTTAGGTATATTCCCACACAAAATCCTAAGTTATTTAGAAACCCATCTCAATAATGAGGAAAACAAAAAATTCATTGACTCAGCTCAAACCACGATTTGTCATTATTGAAACCAGGGCTGTTGGAGAATTCCTCCTCGGTCGAGTACAGTGGTCTTGCCATGACATCAAGGTGCTTCTCACTAACCTTGGACTATTGAGGTACTCCTCCTGTCGAGTACCGTGGGTCTGCTGCCAACTACCAGGCGCTCCACCGTTGTGGGTCTGCCGCCAACAACCAGGCGCTCCCCCTAATAGCATGTAGTGGTACTCTTCTAATTGAGTACCATGGGTCCTCCGCCAACTAATAGGAGCTCCTCCACCATGGGACTGCCGCCAACTACCAGGAACTCCCCACTGGGCTAATCGAATCACTCCGAGTCGAAATGGTTAACCAGTCGTTAGGTCTGCCAGATACGAGGTCTCCAGACTCTGACTGTTCGTCACTGGAAGAATCCACTCCACGAGCTACTGAGAAATACTCCAACTATAGAAAAGTTACATGAAGAAGTATCTCAAAGGTCCCCCTCGTCATAGGGGTCTCAACGCAACTGACGGCGCGTCAATTGAATGCTCGGTCTGTGAGTTATTAGCCTTTCCATCCCGGGGGCCCAGTTGGTTTTAGGTTCAAACCAACCCGAACGCACCCCAACTATGTCCAAAACTCATGTGGTGTATACCAAAAGATCTGTCTCTCTCCAATATTTCCATCGCCATAGACGGTTCATCAATTGGACACCCATAGCCCATGTTATGGGCGAAAAGGTGTATACGGGTCAATAGATTCAGACTAGGATCCAACCCGGTCTGCGTGTCTGACCCGACCTAAAGGGGTGGCCAGACCCAAGGGGGCGGCCCAGCCCGTGCAGGGTCCGGCCCACACTAGGTCTGGCCCAATACCCCACGTGGGCTGGCTGGCAGCTCACGTGGCCTGGCTGGTGGCCCGCGTGGCCCAGCTGGCCAGTGGCTGGTGGCGCCCTGCAGGGCCCACCCTTGCCGCATGAGGGGGGGGGGGGGGGGGGGGGGGGGGGGTTCTGTGCCCCTTTTATCCCGAACGGAACCGGTGTCAGGTGCTGATTCGGTAACTTGCGTGACCCGGGAGGGTCCCACCTTGTCTTCCTGGGAGAGCGGCCAGCAGGTTCCACACTGCCGGCGGTCGGCCCAGCCAGCCGTGTTTGCTCCTCCACTGTAGCCTACCCTAGCCAAAAATATCCTTCTCCAAGCGGTGTGATGATCCATTACCTTCCTCCACAGCCCATCCTGGTCACGACCCCCTTCTCCTCCGCAGGGAGGGACGACGCCTCACCCTTCCACCGTGGCCTAGCCTGGCCGCAACCCTCTTCTCCTCTGCACGGCGTGACAATGCCGCTCCCTTCCTCCACAGCATGGCCTGGCTGTGGCCCTTTCTTCTGTGCAGCATGACAATGTCGCGCCCTTCCGGTGACCCGGAGGCCTTGCGCCGCCAGTTTCCTTCGCGGATGGATTCTCACATTACCATTGTTTCTCCACCATTGTCATCAAAAAGAAAGGAAAAACGATGGGGGAGGGTCAGGCCGTGTTCATGCGGTCAGATCCCTCCACGTTATGGTGATATCAATAAGAAAACCATTACCCAAGATTGATCGACATAAAATGGAATAATTTAAAAATCATATCCTCGACCTCGTGACGTTGTTCGTTGATGATGTCGTGGAAGGGAGGACGTCAATTTGTTGACGTCGATAATGAAGAAGTTGAGGATGAATTCATCGACGTTCATCAAGGACAGTTCTCCGTCCTTTGTTCGATTTGAAAAAGGAAGAAGGTTTCCGTCATTCATCAGGGGTCGTTCCACATTGGAGACTTCTTTCTTCCTTGGCGTTCTATCTCCAAGAGCTCCTCAACTCATCCTTCCAACAAAAGAATAATGCCAACCAAATGAAATAATATATTTTCTATTCTTTTAATTGTTGGCATGAATTCAAAATGTGGTGTTTAATTAATTGAGTAAACTCACTTAATAAATGGGGTTGATTTGGATCAATTAATTAGTGGGGAAGGTCAAGAGTTTTCTCCACTGAAATGGAGAGTTAAAGCGGTTAAAAGATAAGGTGGTCCCCACCAAAATGTATCCTCCCAAGGGATGTTATGCTCAGGTGGGCCCCAAAAAAATAACCTCTTATGGGAGGTTAAGGTGTGGTGGCCCCCACCCCTAACCTCTTCTTGGTGGTTTTAACCACCAAATAAAAATAAGCTACACATATTATTTTTATTTAATTTATTATTTAAAACCCCAAAACTAACATTCATTCTCGACCCTATTCCATCGAGGTGAAGTCTTCTTAAGCGAATATCGGCGCTTCGCATTCAACAGTGTCCTCAGATTTCAATTCCAAGCGCCGGTTCAAATGTTATAAAATCTCGCTCGTACGTTTACTGAACGCACCGGAACAAAACTTCAGAAATTGATTCCGGACACACTGGGCCTCGAAATCAAGCGCCATAAAATTTCACGAACTGGTAAAAATCCCATGTATTTAAGAAAAAAATTTCCATGAAATTTCTAGGTCTTTACATACATGCCTTCCTCCAAGGGGTGGTCCTCACCACCACATCACCAGAATATGAAACATTTTTATGGAATATTTATTCCTCAATTACTATGAAATTATGAAATACATTAAGATCCCATTTCTATATTATTTAAACATTGAGATAGGTTTCTACCTCCACTCGATTGATTTTTTCAAAAAGCTGATTTTCTCATGTATTCTGTGAAAATGTTCTTGAAAAGTAATTTATTCCAGTAAGGACCCTTAAATTATTTTGATGTTTTGAACACTATAAAAACAACCAATTAATTCTTGATGAGGAATGATTAATAGGAATAATAATGTATGTTTATATATGATAAAATGTACCATAATATTCTAAGAGTTTTAATTTCATGTATAAAAACAACTAAATAGACCAAATCTATGACCTCCTTGATCCTTGTTATTGACATTTTTAAATTCATCATATGTTTTTTAAGAATTTGTTTTTTCAAATATAATGTCAGTTACTTTTATAAGAACAATTAAGAATATTTTTTTGCAATAATTTAAATTACCCAGTCAAATATATGAATTTTTTTAATATACTAATAATGTCATTTTTTTGTCAATTTATGAAAAAAATATCTCATCCCCAATTTATGTTTAACCTGGAATAAGATTTATTTATTTGAGATACTATTTACCATCAACAAAAAAACATACTTGAAATTAATCCTAACCCATTTCTAGTGAATTGTTTCCACATGATGTGAGAAAATTATCGAATATACAATATATTATTCTTAAATCCAGTTCAATGTGGTAATACTTAGATCATTTTAATCACATGATCATGAATCATCAATTTTTTTCTTTCAAATTAAACAATATTCAAATTATACTTATTTTATATGGTCGTAATTATTTATATTCTAGTTTTATATTAATCAAACCATTATCATCAATATTTTTTCTGTCTTCATTCTCATGTTTTGATTATCCATCTGTATTTTTGGTGTTTCCAATTTTAAAAACCTATTACTGAACTATTAAATTTTATATATAATTGATTATAATTACATTGAACAATTCCTGTTATTTTTTTACTAAATCGTTAATGTCCCAAAATTTCGTTTATAATGTTTCCATATAGCAATAAATGACTAAATTGTGTAATTATCTATTAGACTTTATTATCACCTTATATATTTTGGGCACCCATTAGAGATATTATCCATTATTCATCCAATATCCATTGAAAAGTAATTTTCATGAGGTAATGTTTTTGTCCTACAACCTTAGTTTTGAAATTTAATTTCCTCTTCAAAAAAATCAATAAAATTTTATTTGACGATAATATTCTATGTAGGAATATTATTATTTTTTCTATTGATTAGACGATAATAAAATGTTAGAAAATTGTGTACTAAAATATTTGAATTTTTACTATCCCCTAAGTTGTATTCAAATATTAGGAGATAACATAATAAGTTATTAATGATGTTAATGTGTCATATCACTTGTAATGAATTCATCATTCTAGGAGTGTATAATTTTCGCTTTTTGAATATCTACATAAATTGGTAACAGTCTCCATCAAACCATGTCAACGTATCCCAAATTTATTTAATTTTCCCTTCTTTATAATATGTGATGTGATGCCATATACCAAATAAAAATTAATTTTTATAGTAGAATTCACATAAATATATTTCATTTCATATCAATCATATCCACCAAATATATTAAAAAATCAGTAGATTATTATATTCCAATATGACATATTATGTTTTCAGCATCTAAAATATATATTTATTCCTATTGAATTTTCAATCCTAAATTTCATCTAGAATATAAAAAAAATTCTCTAAAAACTCTAATGATTCAAAATATTATATTTAATAATTTCATTAAAAATTTATTATGTAAAATATTATATTGGGTCATAATAAAATAAAATATTTAAATTGTTTAAACTATTAATACTAACAAATGTGAACACAATAAGATCTGAAGCAGCATCTGATATCAGTTATTCATAATGAAATAATGATATCACAATGTAATATTAATATTTATATAATAAATGTAGTGAAAATAATCTAATAATAAAAGACTCTAAGATTTAATTGGAAACCATAAAAATGATTATGGGTAAATAAACCTCAAATATATTGAAACAACACACCCTAGTAAATGAGCATATAAAAGACATATATTATTATTATAAGAAAAAAGCCATTATAAATATATATATAAAACTGATAATTTACTCATAAACAGAAAATTTTTAATTTAATATATGGGGGAACTATTCACCCAATTTCTGACGAAACTGTAATGAGAGTGACTCCATGTACTGGTGTGATCAACTACACATATTCAGCTAATATATAACAAAGAAGGTGGGTTTTACCACCAAATTCATCTTCCACTACCTTCCCCTTGATAAACTAGTACGGAAAATTCATCCATGAATCAACAAAGATATGTGAAACTAGAAAATCAGGTACATGTATTGAAGAGACACTATCATCCCCAAATCAATTTTATATAAACCCCATCTTTTAGGGAAATTTTCTCAACCCACTATCATGGGTACCAAATTTAAATATCCCAATATTTGTTTGTATGAATATTTTTAAATAATTCAAATCTCTTTTATAGCTTACTTATCAAAGAACATAATGCACAAATGAACTCCAAAAAATTATTATTTTAACATTACAATTATAAAACAATGTTTAAATTGGATAGAATGAATGATATTTAAAACATTATTAAATATATAATATTGAATATTATTATAAATGTATTATTTAATTATTTTTTAATATGCTCAATATTTTTATTAAATTGTTTTTATTCATGAAATAAATAGTTTTTTCAAAATGAAATTTTAATTTCATTCTATGAGAAATAATTATAAATTTTTTTTGGAACTTTTACAAAATGTTTTTGAAAAAATGAGAATATTTTTTTTGATTTAGCATGTCAAAATTATCTTTGCAATAGTTTTTGATATTTTTCTATTATTTTTAATTTTCCATTAAATAGTTACAAACACATATTTCTCTAAAACCCTCATTTTGAATATATTTAAAAGTAATTTTATTATCATAAATTGATATCAAAGTAAATTGATCAATTTTAGTCTATAATAATATAATTAATTACATTTAAATAATATTTGTACACTATTTTGGTATAAGTACATTGTTTTCCTTAAAAACACATCTTCCCTAAAAAACTCTTTTTAATTACATTTTGAAAGATTAAATTTTAATATAATTTAAAAAATTCTATTTTTTCAGTTATTTAAAAATGGATTAAATATTTAGAATCCGAATTTATGATTTAGTTTATATGGAGATTTTAATTTTACTGGATAAAAAGTTACTGTGGAAAAAATAGAACTACCACAGTATAAGTAAAACAATTTAAGAGGTTAAATTTACAATATAAAAGCATAAAGTACATAAAAAATACAATATTAAATTGTTGTTTTATTATTCAATATAACTTAATCATAAATTATGAAATTAATTATCATAAAACATCGTTCATACTAATTCCACCCAATTTTTGTGTGGTTTAAATATAAAATAATCATTATTTAATAACATAAAACCACCCCTCCTCGAGTATAAATACCACCCATCACCACCCCATTTCAAATAATAATACAAGATAATTTATAACGTCTCTGAAAAAAAATCATCTCCCATCTGCACCCATGTCTAAGGGATATTGTTCTCACCCGAAGACCAATTCCATATTTCTTAAGGGGTCCTTCTAGGAGGAGATATTCAAAAGGTTTCTTTATCAAAAAAAATATATTAATTTATTTTCTTTTAATACCTTATCTTCACCTCCTTTACCCAAGAAATCATTTTATGTCTAGTATCATGTTTATATAGAAATTTTATATTCCTAATGTATTATATTCTATGCACCACTTCTCTTATCTCCTCTTATTCATAAAAAAGAAACCTTTTTCCAAATTATAGTAGTTAACCATCTATGTGGATAATGACTCTGTATTTTCCATCGTTACCTTCAAGTATTGTCACAAAAGTATTTTTCTAGTTAATTTTTTTTAATAGATATATGTTATCATATTTAAAATTATAGAACTAATATATGAAATTAATATTCAATAAAAATAAAATATATTTTGATGGTTGTAAAAAATACCAAATTAAACTAAACATTTATCCAAAATAATTACCAATTGAATCATCCCCATGTCAGATAGGAAAATGAAATATGGAGCCATTAAAAAAATATAGAAGTGTATGAATATAATTCCCTTTCAGTTATGGAAATATTTTTGTACCTGATAAGAAAACCTATAATTATAAACAAATGAGTTGATCCTAAAACGATGAAATTAATGAACCTGAAACAATCAGAATAATAACATATTATTAATCAATGATTGGTAAGATCTTAGAAAAGTATCATATAATTTATTAATAATTTTATTATATTTAATGAAATAAGTAATAAAATTATTTAAACCCTTATATCTGAGGTTAATGTTTATAAAAGTAAGGGGAAGCATTATGTAAGGGTTTTTATATCACTTATACTTATTTGTTATACATGCCTTATTCACCAGTTATATATTTTTTGGGATGCATATATTTTAAATTTATATGTAGTATAATAAATATTAATATATTTATGGTATTAATATTTTCATATGATAATTAATTGTTTTACAGTGGATATAATTCGACTGATTAATTTTTTTTTTCTTAACATAATTTCCATTCATTAGGATAAACATTATCATCCTTCATAATTTCATTCTAATTTTGTGATGGAAATGACTTTTGATTATTATATGTTGTGTTTACACTTTTTTATGTGCATCTGCAGATAATACACACAATTGATTCACCTAGTTAATTCTCACTTCAATGATATGCGATTCTTAAATGAATTTATTTTAAATATTATATATAAAAAATTCCCCTAGAAATTCCTTTTACTAATGGGTCTATGATTTATAAAAAAATTATTATTTTTTGCACATTTATCGTAGGATTTTAATATCTTTTCTATTAATTTTTTTATTTTTAGAAATTATTTTGAAAGTATTTTTATCATCATTTTTAAATGCATTTCTCCATGATTTATTTGACAAAAAAATTTAATGATATTTTTTAAATTATATGGAAGTATAATATTTTCCCACATTCATGGTGCATTAGTGATTTATTTTTCCATTACAATATTAGTAGAATATTTTGTATGTAAATTTTTTCCTTTATAATTATGTGACTCCTTAGAATAAATTATTTTAAAATGGTAATTTAATTTTTTTAAATAATTGTTACAAGTGAAATTTAAATATTATTCTCAATATAAGATTACATTATCTGATATTACTTATGATTTACTGGGTATATTATTCTAAGATATTATCCTCATTCACTTTATGGTTGGTTATAGTTTATATTGGAATGGTACTTATGAACTACATTTATTTTCAATGTATTATGTGTTGATTAAATTCTTATGAAACTCATTTATTTACATGGGTAATGATATGATGAACAAATTATGTTTTTTTGGAAGATATATGTATGGTAATCATTAGGTGATAGTGGATATGTTATAACCTTGGGTGATGGTAACTTTATAACCAAGGATTGAGTATATGTTATAACCAATGATTGGTGGGACCTATATCTCCTTCCAATTCATTGGGTAAATATTTATGTCTCATGAGATAACAATGGGAAGAATGTCGATGGGATTGATCTGCTCTGGGAATAATGTGTGTCCACTTAAACTATGGGAAATAGGTGTGTACTGATAGAATATGTTGATGTAATTGATATTTACCCATGACATGTGAAATTGTTTTATTTTTTAGGATGGTGAAACACTTTTATGACATGATATTATAGATCATGACTGATATACGATGATTTATCACTCTTATGGTCCATGTTTTTTGAAAAGATAATGTTTATTCAATGAATCATGATTATGATATATGATAGGTTAGGTATGATCTTCATAATATATGATTATGAACACATAATATTATTCTTATCTTATAATTTTATATGACCAATGATTGATATCTCTAATGTTTATCCTTAATGAGCATCTATATCACCATTTTTTGTGTTTCCTTCACTAGGTGATGAAGAATGTTTTAGGTAGGGTATTCATAATAGGTTAACTACTTGATAAGATAATTATGGGAGATATTTAAGATTATTCATAAAATAATAAATTTTTTATCTAATCACCAATGACACTAAACCATTATAGTTTAATCAGTGATAGTATTGTTATGTATTGATAATTTGTCTATATAACTGTAATATTTATTTGTGAAAATAATGTGTTGTTATAATATGTACCATAGTATGGTTTATAAAATATTTAAATATTATGGTCATAAAACATTTATGAAAATCATTGGGATATTACTACGTATATGATAAAATACTTTTTCTTATATTTATCATGAATGACATAGGATAAACCAATGGTTTCAAAGACGAAGCTTTCATAATTTAGAAATTCATGAAATTATTTTCTAGAATTAAGTTGCCTTCCAATATTATTAGTGTTTATAATGTTATGTTGTCTTTTTTTAGAAAATGGATATTGTGAGGTGGGTCCATGTTAATAGTGAATGTTAAATACAATAGAACGATATTTCCCATGAGAAACAAAAACAAACGGGTGATGGAAGGTGAAAATTTGTTTTTATACCTAATCATTAATATCATAATATGATAAATTATATCATATTCAGTGAGTTTCATGACCCATATAATAAGATAAATATTTAGTTTGATGGTGATCATAGAGGAAATAATGTTTCATTTTTATCATGTAATGCTTGTGGGAAAAGGAATCGAGGTGAATGTTTCAAATGAACAGTTAAAATCACAGGGTGTGGAAAATAAGGACACAAATCAAGTAATTGTAATGTACGAGTGAATGGTTTAGTTAACCCATTCGATCATAACATTGGTATTCTAAACGAATAGTCAATAGTTAACTGTGTTAAATATTGAATATATGGTCATTGTAAAAATTGATTCCCAAGGGGGAGTGATTCTAATGTGAATTGAAATGTTGTATGCGTAATGATTATATTTTTGATAATAAAGAGGCTATGAATGAAAGATGTTGTGGAAGAAGTTTTATGATATAAATCAAGGAATCATAGTAAATAGTTTATGAAGGAAGTGTAATGACATGGTTTTTATGTTTTAGAATTCTATAATAATGTTTTAGACGTACATTAATGGTATTATGGAATAATGAATTATCTAAGGATTTATCTCCATTGTTTTTTCCTTAAGTATATGAATGTATATGTTGAATGGTAATGGTAACAATGAAATTTGATTAAGGTGGTAAGGAGATATTTTTTGATAACACATGATTTAAAAAAATATTCCTTAATATATTGATGATGTTGTGATAACAATTGTGTAAATAGATGATTGATTGTGATAAAATAATTGTGATAGTTTTGATTTTATTGGAACATATTATTAATATGATGATAATATAGTTTATGGATTGAGTTTATAGACTTCGTGAATTTATAGTATGATGATAGGGTTAACTGTTTAAATCATGTATGCCTTCAAAAAAGATTTATTGTAATCTTGGTTATTAACATATTTTAATAAAAAAAGATAATAATATTCACATTTTTTGTGTGAAAACTAAGAGTGACATCATTTTTTCGGTGACTATTGATATGTTGATATTGAAAATATAGTGAAATTCATTCAATTTTTTTGATTTTTTTTGAGTGGTCCCTAAGGGTAACCATTTATGAAATCATTTGCATTTAACTTGGATCAAGGTTTTATATATTAATGTATTACATAACTATAAGAATATTTATGAATATTGGATAACCAGTTCTAAAATATTTTCTATGATAACTAGAAATATAATGTATGAATTTTCATCCCCTTATGGATCATATAATCCACTAGTAATTTAGGAATTACAATTTTAGCATCATTTTGGGGAGTAATAAATATGGTGTAAATTGATCAATGTACACCAAAAGAATAAGATTTTACTTATGAGAAGAACTAAATTATATATATATTCATAAATAATTTGGAAGAAAATTTTAACCTATTATTCTCATTTTTGATAATATCAATAACCATTTTCATACCTATTTCGACTATGATATTGCAGTCACTAACCATTTAATGCCCAAATACTCTATCATTCTCTATCAGAAAATGGATGATAGAATTATCTTCTATGTCTATATTTCTATATTCAACTAATATTCTCTTAATTGGAATCCTAGTTTTGTAGTGTTATTCACCATTTATTTTCCCTTTTTAAGATGATTTTTTTTGACATATTTTTTACGTTATGGGATTCCCACAAAAGAGTTTTAAAAAATTCTTCCTTTTATTTTTGATGTTCAATTTAAATTTACAAGGACTAATTTTTATAGAAATCCATGAAAGTATTGGGATGGTATCTTATCGGTTGAAACTACCAGCAAATCTATCTCAAGTTTATGATGTGTTTCAGGTATATCTCATAAAGATTTGATGTGGAAGAGCTATCACCATCGGTTTTTATATATGTAATTAATTTCGATGGGGAAATTAATTTTAGTAGTTCATTATTTAACACCAAAATATATTATGGTATGTATTTTTTTAATTAAATTAAATATCATTGATATATTACTTTGCACAAAATATCAATCTTAAATGATCTACAAAATCTTATTATATTAACATGAACATTATAATCTAGTCGCTAAATTGGCTGGAATGAGTTTTCGTAAAAAAAATATAGAATTTATAATTTTACAATTCATTTTTAATATAATCATTAATGATTTTTGAATATACACATTATTTTTAGTTGTCATTTTATTCATTAAATAAATATTTTCTTAAAAAAATTATTTTTACTAATTTCTATTAGAAAATAAATATAATTTATTTTAAAAAATATTGGAAAATTAATTTGATAAGCTGAACATCATTTTTTAATTTTTTCTATCAAAATTTACATTACATGATGTTTTGATAATTTCTTGAAAAGTTTATTTTTTTAATAAATAGTAAAATATACCGACTTATGTGAAACATAATTTTTATTAATATTTAAAATTAAATTTAATTTTTTTAATTGATATCAACGTATAATAAGTACTTTCATTTATATATTATATAATTAATTTCATTTAAACACTATTTATACCATATTTATCAATATGATCATTTTTTTACTAAAAACAAATTTTCCATAAATTTTTTTTATTGTGTTTTGATTGTTTAATTTTAAATGTAATTTTGCAACATTATTGTTTTGAGATTTTAAAAATTTTATTCCATACATGGAATTAGTATATAAAAATTAGTTTATATGGCCATTTTAATTTTTATGCATAAAAATTTTACCCTGGTAAAAAATAATTTTTGTAATATTGGAAAATTAATATAGCAGGTTAATGTTAAAAGGTAAAATCATAAATTTACCAAAAACTACAACCATAAATGGATGTTAGATATGTTGATTGACCTTAAACATACTTTAAAACATTAATTATAAACCAAATTCAATGTTATTTGTACCACCAAAATATGGTTGGATTTTAATATAAAATCATCATTATTTAATCACTTAAATTACCCCTATTCAAAGGTAAATACATCCCCTCCCCACACAATTTCCACTAAAAAGTCTTGAATAATATCAAATATATACTAAAAAATATCATACCTAATCTCATATGTCCATGTTCTTCTTCTCTAACCAAATAACCAATTCCATGTTATATAAATGGTCCTTCAAGGAGATGATATTCAAGAGGTAGGATTCTAAATCAACATCGCTTAATTTCTTTCCTTTTTCTTCCTTTTCATCACCTACTTCCCCAATAGAATGATAATAAATCTATTATGATGTCTATTTTAGTATTTTATATTTATAATGATATTTATTCTATCCAACCCTTTTCTTATTTACTAAGGTTCTATGAAATGAATCTATTGTCCAAATTATTAAGGTTAACTGTCTCGATGGATAATGACTTCTTCCATTACCTCCTTTATGTATGGTCATCAAATTGTTGTTTAGGTTGAATATAATATTAATAGGTATATTATAACCTTTTTAGTGTTTTGGAACTAATATATAGACATAATAATAAAAAACCAATTTTGATCATGCTGGGCGGAAAGACAACCAAATTAAACTGATCTTTTATCAATAACATTATATCAAATGAATAATCATCATGTAAAAAAATAAAGATATATATGATTACATTTAAACATGTGTAATTAAATTAATACCATTTCATTTAACTTATAATTTTTTAATTCCATTTGACAGTAAAATCAAGAATTTTGCACAAATGAACTGATCATGAAACCATCAAACTAACAGAACTAAAATAATTAAAATAAGGAAATTTTATTAATAAACAATAGAAAATATGTTATAAAAGTCAGATGTAAGGTATGTTAAATATTATTATAGTGCATTAATGAATTAATAACATTATTTAAACCTTTATATAGGTGGATAATGTGTGATAAACTATAGGGGAGCGTGTGGTATGGGCTTGTCCTCTTACTTTTACATCAGTGATATATATTCCTTATTCACCACTTATTTAATTTGTGTGATTTATATACTTACCATTGATATATAATACCGTGAATCTCAATATATTCATGGTATTCAATGTTCCATTTGATAATAATTATTTTTATGGGGAATACAATTTGACCGATTACTAAGTGGAAAGGGGTTTCTAAACCCAATTTCCATTCTTTGGGTTAAAATGTTGCTTTATTTATTATTACATGATAAGATTATGTGTGAAATTAATTTCACATATATTATGTTGAACTTCCACTTTTTTTAATTGGATTTATATCTAATTCTCACAATCGATTCATTTAATTAATGACCACTTCAATGATATGTTATTTATTAGGGACCATACTTTAAAAGACATATCTTTAATTTTACCTTAAAACTCACCTTGTCATAAATGTACATGTATTCTAAAATAGTTCTAAAATTTTATATTAATATTATGTTATTTATGTTTAATCTATTCTTTACTCTTGTTTTAATTTTTTTAAATAATTTGAAAGGAATATTTTGGTTGTTTTCTAAAGAAGGATCTTTGTTGCTTTTCCAGAAATATTAAGGACCTATTTTTTTAACATACAAGACATGATATTGTTTTCTTAATGTTATTATATATAAATGCATTGATTTTTTCATTAAAATATTTAAAGGTTATTTTTATGTAAAATATTGTTCTTTATAATTGTGTGGATAATTAGAATAAATTATTTGAAAATGTAAATGTTATTTTTTCATAAAATTATCATGTGATATCTAGAATTTATTTTCCATATGTGATATAATTATTTGATGTTACTTATGAATTACTTGGCATATTTTTAAAAAATATTATCCATATTCTAGAAATGGTTGGTTTATGTTTATGATGTAATGATATTTATGAAATTAATTTATTTCCCTATGTTCTATTATGATGTAATTTTATTGGAAGTTATTTCATTACATAAGTTTGGATATTATTAACAAATTACGATATTGTGGAACACATATATTCAGTTTAAATAATGTAATAGCGGTTATATTTTAACATATGTTAGTGGTCAAATCATATCCGAGGACCTTGGTTTCATTAAAACCAATGATGGTTGGGACTTATATCCCCCAATGAATTGGGTAGAACTTTATATCTCCTAATATTAAAATTAGAAACATGTCAATAGGACCGATCAATTATAGGAAACATATGCATCTTGATCCACTATGGGAAATATGTGTTTCATAGTCCACTATGTTGATAGACATGGTAGCTAACCGTGAAATATGAAATGCTTTTCTATATATAGGATGGTTCCACATGTCTATGATATGGTCTTATGGATAATGAATTATATATTATGAATATTCACTCTTATGGTCCATGTTTTGTGAAATTATAATGTTTATTCCACAAATCATGTTTATTACCTTTGAAAGGTTGGGATACAATTCATGTGTTATGATTATTATAAATATACTTATTATTATATTAGAATTTCATATGAAATGGGAATCATATATCATATGTTTATACATAATGAGCATCTATGCTCACCCTTTTCATTTGATTGCTTTACAAATTGAAGAACCATGGTTTTGTTAGGATATGATTAGGAAGTGTCCATGGTGATAAGGACTTTTTGGGAGATGTTAGAGATTGTTTAAAAAATAATAAGATTCTATATCCAATATCCAAATACTCTAAACCATTATGGAATTAAAGTATATAATATTTATACATATTAAATATTCATATAAATATCAGTAATATTTTTATATATAAATAATGATTTGTTATACTCATTCCAAAAACACTTTAAAATCCAATGAAAAAGCCTAATTGGAATAATAAAATCATTCCATAAACTTATCATGTCACACTTTTCACAAACTGATTTCATAGGAATGTAAATATTTTGATATCAGTTATAGTGAGTAGGAATGTATAGTACTGTAGCACCCTTGTTTTGAGGTATTTAGGATTTGTTTATTCATTTTTATGTGTTTAAAGATCGTGGGATGATTTGGGAAGAGGATGGGTGAGTTTGGAATGGTTTTGAATAAGTTTGGAGGCTTTCCTTAGGGAGCCCGATTTGAGCATGGTTAGAAGAAACCATGTGGGTTCTCCAGGAAAACGTACAGGGGGAGACAGTATGCTTCGCACAGCCTGCACATGGTTTCCCAAACCATTCAAGGCAACCGTGCGGACCCCTCATCTCAATGAAGTAGCCTGCACACGGTTAGCGCACTGTTTGTCAAACCGTGTGGGCTAACTGTGCACCCACTTAAATATAGGGTTTTAAAACCCGAGTTGACTCGGGCTTGCCTCATTCCTCTCCAAATTCTCTCCCACTCGAGCCTCACTGTGGATTTTGGGTTCTCAGAGGTTTATGGTGATCTCCCACTCGTTTTGTAAGTATTTTGAAGAGGTTTCTTGGTGGATTGAAGGTGGTTTCTCCCGAGTAAGTCTCTCCTCTTGGGTTCCTTGTGCTTTCCTCTAAATCTATATCTCCCTCTCTATCAGTTTTCTAGATCTTCACCCGTTGTTTATAGATCTAGGGTTTTGGTTGCCTTGGATGTTAAATTTAAGGCTTTTGGATGTTAGGGAGGAAGATTTAGAGAGGTTTCAATGGTGTGTTTGCTGGTTTTGAAGGGAAATTGCTTGTGGGTCGATTTCGCCCGAACCCTAAATATAGGTGGATTCTCTCTAGACTCCACTTGGTTAGATGTAGTGGTTTTGTTTGCAATTAAATTTATTTCTTAAAATTAATTGTTTTTTTATGTGCAAAATTGGATGGAAATCCCTTTAGGGATGGTTTGTGGATTTTTGGGAAAAAGGGTTTGTGGAGAAATGCTCTTGATGTGATTTTAAAATAAGAATTTAAAAGAAGTTGTTTTGTTGGATTTATTAAGATGATTTGAGAAAATGGGTTTCAATAAAAAGTTTTGTTTTATTGAAATTTGGTTTGGTATGGAAAATGATTGATGGGTGTTTTCAAATAATTTTTGATTTATTAAAGTGGACTGACATGTAATGGAAATGGTGATTTGCGTATTGTTGTGGAATTGGTGGGTTATATGTTTGGTTATGGCTTATGTTGGTTGTGGGGAAGTGGGAAGGAAGTATCACAATAAAAGTTGAATGGGATGGGTGGGATGTCCCACCATTTGGGGTTGGCAGATAGTGGGTGGGAAGTCCTGCTAGCTGAAGATGGGGTGAACGAGTTGGGCGGGAAGTCCCACCATTATGGTAGCTTTGTTTTCTATTGCTTTTCATAGATGGAATTTGTTGTGGAAATGTGAAATGTTTGATTGGGATTCCTTGTATGGAATGTTTGTCTCATGGAATGATTGTTTGGATTTCCCTGGGTTTACTTAGATTGGGTGAAATGGCTTGGTACGGGTGTGTTTGTCTTATGGTAATGGATGCACTTATGATTATTTTATATAAACAGTTTTATATAAATGTTCTATCAGTTTTATACTAGTGGCATGTGTAGGGAATTCATTTTGGGAAAACCTACTGAGTATTAGTACTCACCCCTATTTTGGTACTTTGGTGCTTTTGCAGATATTGTATTCTGAGAGATAGGTAAAGGTATGACATCTCATTGCTAGTGTTTCATAGTGATGCTTGGGAGATGTGGTGGTGCTTGGAGCGTGGATCTTGGTGTGGAACCTTGGAGCGTGTCTTGGTTAATTTTGGGTCTCTTGTTTATTCTTCCACATAGTACACTGATATCGTGTTGGGTTATATTGGGGTTTGGTTGTATTTTGGAACAACATGGTTGTCTTTTGGGAATACATGCTTGAATGTTTTATTGACATGAATCATATAGTGGTTGTTAGTGGATGGTTTATTCGGTTTTGTCTTAAGGGAAAATCATTCCAAAATTTTTTCTCGAAGCCCTCATCATTTATTGCTAGCCTTTGTTGCCTTGGTAACATCGCTTAAGGCCAAGAAACCCTCACCACCACCTCAAGCCAATGAGGTTGGGGGAGGTGTTACAAGTACAGTCCTAATTCATTTCCACAAATTATTTCCCTTCACACACCCACACTTTCTTGTTTCCATGGTTGACCCAGATACACTTATCTAACCTTTACTCATATTTTATATTATAATAGGAAATATGATACATAATGTACTACATTAGTTTTATATTACCTTGTTTTTCAATAATTTACAATTCCATATGGCATCCATCATTCTTTATTTATTCTCCATGCTACTTGTTTTCACATTAGTGTAAGTTTAAATTATAATATATATATATATATATTATATAAATTAATATTTCATAATTTATAGATTGGAAGTAATTACATCCATGAGGTATTTATAAATTATAAGGCATATTTAATCATTCATAATGAGTTACATTGATAGTTAATGAGTAAAAATACTAAATAATGTACATTATTATAGAGATGAATGAAATATAGTGTAAAGGATATAAATTATATAGTTGAAAAATTCATCTATTCAATTATAATATTCACACACATATATATATAATCTATATATAAATATTATCAATGGAATACATTGATTCCTATTTATATTACATATCATATGGAATTGATTTTTGACATGGTATAGGACAAGAAAGATTAAGGGTCATGGAAATTGTGACCCTTGGGAATCATCACCAATGGAAACAATGAAATCTACATTAAATAATGTTATTTTTTATTATAACCCCCTTAGATGTCTCTAATTTCATATTATCATGTTTATCCATCTCATAATGATACCTTATGTAAAAAACTAATATGAAACAAAAATTGAATTATTTCAAAATTATTATGTTTACTCATTAATCCTTTTCCATAAAATCCACAGAAAAAATAAATATATAAAGGTAAAATTGTTATAACATTAAAAACACCCCTTATTTAAATCATTATATACATCATAATATTTTGATAAATATATTATGAATTATGTTTTTGAATTTTTGATTTGATAATGTAATTTTTAATAAATATTAAAGATTATAACAACAAAAAATTGAATTTTTATCTCACCATTTTTTTAAAATGTGTAGAAATATATGTCATATATGTTTTGTTATATAACCTTTGATATACTGATCCTTCATTTATTCTATAAAATATACATTATTATATGTAATTGATTGAGAAAATAATTTTTGACAGTTAATCAATAAATATTAAAAATATTATAAAAAACAAATATGATATAAATCATTTTGAATTTGAATTCGATGATATTATCATTTCAAAATACAGTAATTAATATCACCACTAATATATGGATTTAATCTTATTAATTAAATATCCAACATTATAATAACCAACCAAATTTAATTATAAATTTTTGAATAATTAATATTTAATACCATATAATCCTTAATGCGTACAAAATAACATTATCAATGACTAAAAATATTATTTTAATACATTATATTATATTAAATGTATTTATTAAACTATTTAAATCTTTTTGGGATAAATAAAATTGTACATTTATATTTAATCCTTGATTTTAGTTATATTCATCATTATCCTCTTGTGAATAAAATATATCGCTTTTAAAATAATGATAATTAATTATTCATAACAATTATATCCATGAATATTTAAATTTTTTCCAAAATTTTTGATTTAATCTTTTAGATGACTAATTCAGCCCAAAAATTTTATTCCCTATAATTTTATGACAACATATTCTACCATATTAATTATTTTATCAATTTTTGTAATGTTATTTATAAAATATTAAAAAATTATAATAAATGGTGAAAATTATTAAATTTAAACAAATTATAGGATGATAAAATGAATTTTATATTCATCAAACTATGAATTAAAATAGTTATATTAGAAATGTATTATTTAGTTAAACCCATATAGTAGTTTATCTAATATGGTATTGTTATATAATTTTGAATATGCATCTTGAATTTACAACACTCATGAAATTAGTATATATATGGTGTAATTAATATTTCCATATAGATGAATAATGAAAAAATCCAATAGAAATAAAAAAATTATATATGATGATGTAAATAGGGAATATAATTTATAAAATTATCTCATTTTTATTTAATGGACAAAATATTGTAGATAAAAAACATAAAACTTATTCGTTGAACATAGGAATTATTTGTTTTATCAGTTTTATTGAAATAGTAATCACTTGACATCTCCCCAATTATATTATTATCAATAATTATTTTAAATCATTCAAAAAAATAGTTATATTATAACCCAAAAGTAATGATACATTATAATTTATCAGTTAATAGTGTCAACTATTATAAAATATTTTAAAAGTTATATATTTAGATATATGATTAATTTATACTTCAATTAAATAGTTTATAATTGCATTCCACAGATGATGAGAAATTATTTCATATAATTAGTCGATACATGTATCTAGTGCGTATACTAAATATACATGGAGATTGATTTTCAAAACCTTATAACATTTTTATTTGTATATGTATTGTGACAATATTTTATAAGATTATATTTTATGCTTTAATAAATGGTGTGTTTTCAGATCGATAATTTTAATTTCTCAAACTCAATGTTTTAATTTATTACCCTTGTCATTATTTTTTGGATATATTCCTTCTAAATTTGAGTAAATGGATAAAAAATGGGGTTTCATAGTTTATAAATAGTTATAAATAACCATTCAACTACTATTCAATGACTAAATCATAATATAAGATTTTATTTTCATAGTCAGGACATTATTTTTCTATCCATACGGCTAAACCATATGATTTACCTTATGAATCATGTGTCACATACAATGTTATTTAAGGGGATAGAAATACATGATGCCAAACCATTTGACAATCTGATAAAACTAAATAAATTTATTTTACTAATTTTTTCCTACATGGAATTTAACATATATCCCTTATTTACCCTCTAAAATATACCCATATCCCTCTTTATGTTCGTATACATCATCTTTTGCCTACATTAATTTAGTATGGGGTTTCATAATGAAAAACTATGTAATCAACAAATAAGTTTATCATATACATTCAAATGAGGTTTCCCTCCCATGGACCATGGTTTTCCCTCCATCCCAAATTCAGTGTGTCTTGGTATTCATTATCATCATCATTTCAATTTTTATTAATGAAAAATGAAATCAAACCAGAACCTCAAACCCATAGCCCCTCAACCTAGAAGGGATCTATAGAGGTATAAAATAGTGATGTTCTAGGGAATCCCCCTGATAACAGTTACCCCTTTAGGTTTGAGAGTATGAAAATTATGTAAACAAACCAGATCCGGGCCATTGACCTCCAAAGAAGCAATATAGTCTACCACCTAGTTTCCTTCCCTCTAGAAGTTCATCACTTTATTAGTGTTGACGATAATACCTATACATTTTCTGATAATATAGGTAATAGACCAAGGAGCGGGGAATATTCTATTTAGGGTGTCATAGAGAATTTTTGTGTCTGTTAAAACTTTAGAAATGGAATTATGTTCCTATTAGTTTATGTGAATCTGGATGGTAGATATTTTTCTTGGATTCTAGGGGATGTTACTCAATTAATTAGATATTTAAATTCTCTATTTTTGGTGTTTAATGATTGAGTCTGATGGTTCCATCTCAGTCTATATTTATTTATCACATGTGTTCTTAGTTTTAAACATAATTATAGAATTTATTTTAAAAATATTTTTTAGGATATATAAATAGATTTAAATGGGAATGAAACTTTGAAATTTTTTCATCAATGTAACTTCTAGAAAATACTTGAGATCATGTTATATATGAGAATTTATAATTTCATATGATATATAATGATTTTTTTTCTAAAGAATACAAATTTATATTTACAGAACATGATGGGAAATCTTGGGTACAGAGGGGAGGTTATCCTAGATGGGATGAGGTCCCAACCATTAGATATGTGTCTCACCCTAAATATTGAAGATATTTATTTGTAACCACCATTATCAAATGAAGTAAATTAATTTCTAACACACTAATCAATATAAATTCTTAAATTATTGACAATATACAACTATATACCCCCTTCTTTAGTGATATGAGGGTGCACTCCAGTATACCCTTTTTTAGAAATGTAATGATTAAAATTATATTTCACATTATTTATTCCATTGATTTTATATTATCATATTTTTTGTTTTTCATATAATTAACAAATATATATTAGTATAAGTTGTTTAAATAATCATGATTTATTTTAACTGAAACATTTTATTTATATAGAAAACATGATGGGATCATATTTGTGTTTTTATGCTCACACCCTACATATGGTAATAGTTTATTATGACCTCTATTTATTTGATGTAGGAAATATAATGGAAAAACATAGAGGTTATAGGTATTTATGTTATTTATAGTTGGGTTTATAGTGGTGACATAGTTGTATGATTCCTTGTATCCCATTATGATGGGTTGTTGGTCCTTTTTTATATTTAGATATATTTTTTAAACAACTTCTATAGATCATGTATCTCTATATAAACCTAACTACCTAGAAAATTATATTTTGTATTGACTGTTGTATTATTATTTCAATAGAAAATGTTTTTGATATTTTTATGGTGGATTTCATTAATATATACCATCTTTTATGTTATTATTATCAGTGTTTTGGGGCATGAATCAAATATGTATAATGATATCATTTTGGGTTCTTATATGTATACATATGATAAAATAGTTCATTGGGTGAAACCATTCCCAATGGAATATTACTCAATTCCCATGAATTGGTGGCTAGATAATGGGATTAGGAAATCCCAACTGTCCTTTCCATGAGCTAAATCAAGTGCCCATATTGAGCATGGATTAGGATGGTTAGTGTCCAAATATATACATATCAAAGAATTAATTATAATACTTAGTATTTCATAATATATAGGAGCTATTATTGTTATGAATAAAGGATATATGTTTATGGTGTTTCTAGAAAGCACTCTTAACACCACAAATTATGTTTCCATGTGTTCTAAAAATGTTCAATTTGTTTTTTGATGTGAATGTTTCTCTTACTTCGTTATGGATGTGAATGATACATACCATTCTCACAAACTATGTATTATAATCTAGTTGGATTTTTTATATTTTATAAATTTTATTTAATTGGATTTGGCATGCTTGTGATTCAATTTGAGATTAACAATTTATTTTTATGGTTTCTCATTATTTAATATTATATACATTAAATCATATGTGACTTCTAATAGTGAAACCTATAGATGAAATGATGAATAAACATATATTATATAATCCTCTAATTGGTATTATATTAACTAGATGTTTGTTGAAAATATTGTAGCCATGGGAAAATTAAATATTCATTGAACCACTCATGTTAAATAAGTGGGGGCATGTTTTAATTATTAATTGTCTTATGGGATCATTCGATATAATCCTCATTTAAACAATGGAAGTAATGATACCCAATAAAATAATGATTGGTTTGAAAATATTGAAATCATTTTTTGATTTATTGATACTTCATACATTATTAATGTAAATGTGATACTATTATACTTGAAACACCGAGAAAAAGATACTGGGAGATTATTATTTCTCACATGAATCATAATTATTAAAAATGGAAGGAATAAAATGTAACCTTTACCATGTTATTTATTTAGTTATATGGGATTTTAATAATATAAAGGATGTTTTAATACTATAGTAGAGAATTTGGATGGTTCTGGAGATAGTTATCCAATTATATAAACTCTTTTAATTTTAATCTAAATTTGTTTTGGATGAAAATTTGAAGGATGATTAATTTTATATGGGCTTTCATCTGAATTTACATCCTTGGGTATTATTGATAATGTCCCAAAAATAATGTTTATGTTGAATTGGTTTTCAATAATCGACCATCAGTTGGGGTATCACCATCATAGGGTGAGATATGTAAATTTTCTGAAAATTGATTTTTAATGAATGTAATGAAAAAATGAGTAACATTTCATATCATTCATCTTGACTAATTATCTTAAAGTCTTCATTGATCTAAAAATCATATATTAATTTTCAATCGTATTTTTTCACTATTTTATTGGTAAATAACATCCATGTATATTCCACGAACATAAGAGATCATGAGAAAACTACGAGGATTGTCTTGGGTATTCATGAAAATCATTAGACTAATACTATGTTGTCCATGTGTAACATATAGATCATGGAAGTGATATGATTTGTGTTATTAGTGTCTGATTAATGTTTTTCGGTCGATCATGAAATTCTAGGGGCCATTATGTGAGAGGATGAGACTAATATATTCTTATAGATATGAATATTCTTAGTACTATTAGGTTACTACCTATAATTCATTATGTATTTCTCCTTTATTTCATAAGAATTAATAGAACACTCTGTTAATGGAGTGAAATTACATTGTACATTGGAATTCTATGCCTCTATTTATTATATGAATATATGATTAAACTAAACACATATATTGATCCTTCATGAGTTTGATTATAGATATAGTGTCTACTTTGATGTATTAAATATATTTTTAGGTCATGTTTTATAAATGAAAACAACACTAATTTTTGGGTCAGATGTTGAAATTTTTATTATAAAAATGTCTCATCTATATTTTCTCTCAAAATAAGTCAAAAATCAACAAATGGCGATGACTAGAAAACCTTTATACATTCAATTTTAAGCACATCTATATAGCTAGTATTCCTAATGTCATCATCAATGCATTATGAAATAAATTATTTATGTTAGTTTTTGAGGGAATCTAGCGAGGTGTGTAATCTCACAGGCCTCATGGCTGAGCAACACTTGGAGCTGGTAAAGAATAATTATTATCTCTTCCATTGAAATAAAAATTTTTCCCCTCTAACTTGAGATTATCACCGAAAAATAATATTATATATAATATGAACATATTAATGGAAATATATATATCGTGGTAAGAAAAAATTTTGTGGTATATTTCTTTGAGAGACAAAAATTGTTCTTGAAGAAAGCATGTGGTTACATTAACCTTGTGGAATGATATATTGTTATACATCCATTCAATTAAATTATCTATTTATCCTAGTGTGTCTACGATATTAAATGATTTGAAATATTTTTATTGTTGTTTATATTGAGATGAGATATGGGAAAAAATCAGTTTCAGTGTCATAACTATCATTATGTTATAGCTGAGCCCTGATAATCCTTTGGTTCTCCACCCTAATGTATTTCTTGAATGGAAGTGAGATTAGGATTCCATGGAATTCATTAGGGGATTACCACATTCCCCTTTGAGAAGAAATTCTATTTTTTATAGGATTGAATAGTTTTCTAAATATTCTCATTTCATATTGATCAATGAAATTATAAAGGTGAAAGATCATCAAATGCTATATGTGCATGATATTTTAATGTTTTAGGGTGTGGCATCCAACATTATTTCGAATAGGGACCAATTTTTTATGTCATAATCATGGAAAATCTAGTATAAGATGATCATTTCCATGGTGAAGTTGAGTATGACATACGATCCCCAAAAGGAGTAGCAAATAGAGTAGGCTTATCATATATTAGATGATATACATTGATCCAACATTCTTGATTTCGATGATTCATGAGATACACATACGATACATGTTAATGTTTTTTATAATAATAGTTTATAGTCATCTATTTGGATGTCCTAATTCAATAAACATTATGACTGACCATTCACCTCTCATCTTTGTTAGTATATGGGTGGTGAGACTTCTTTAGTGGGATCCAACATTTTTCCAATTGAAAAAATTTAAGATCTAGAATATTTGTAATAATTTAGTGAAATCCCAATGACTACATATATCATAAACTATTCATCATCATTTTCCTTTTAAATTCTCAGTTAGTTATTGGGAGTTTTTAATATGCATCACCCCATTTGGTTCATTAAAGGATGTGAAAATAAGCGAAGCATGACACCAGATATATAACTCCATTCATTAATTATAAATTGATTGATAGTGTATCTTATAAATGTTATTTTTCACCATAGTTAATGATAATCCATGAAATTTTTCAAATATATTAATCCATGAATAATAATCATGAATACTTCCATATTGTAATTGGGAGGAACACGAATTGGAAGAAGATTTCTTGATTATAGATAAACTAGTTTGGTCAGTTATTTTAAAGATAATGTTTTCAAAAAATAAACAAAAATTTGCTATTGTTTTTTGTATCATGGATCTAATTGTCATTATGCTTGTGTATGAGAATCTCTTATTATTGATATATTAACTCTCTTATTATTAGATACAAATGTAGTTTGACTTTCAATTGGTACAAATTAGTATGGTTGTGATTAGTATTGAAGCCATGATGTTATTTTTGATTAAATAACTGTGTTATTTATATGTTTGTATCATTAGATTTTTTCCCTTGTAGTTTTCCTTAAATATTTTGAAATAATGGGACATGATTATCTTTAAATAGTTTTCTTTCATTTTGATCTAACCATGTAACAATAATAAAAAAATCTTACATTTATTTGACAAATGATTAACATAGTTTTTTATGGTTTTCCAATCAATGTCACCAATTTTTATATCTACATAAGAGAATCCAGTGACACAAACATTGTTTTCATATGGTCTGTAAAATCTTGGTTCAAAACCATGTGTTTTTCCAAAAAAAGATAATATCGTGACTTTACTAATTTTACATTATTTTTAAATTATCACATGACCATCAGTTTTATTAATTAAACAAACAGAACACCTATTGAATTTTTAATAAGCCTCTTCAAAATTATCTTGTTCGAATATCTAATGGGTTTACATTGTTATCATCCAAAAAATCTATACGTCAGTTCCTACTCACCATTTCATCGTGGCTATCCTCCCTTATCCTTGTGTTTTCCTTTGGTAATCCATGGCTTCATATGGCCCCATCTATTTGAATTTATATTATTTTGATTTTTATTTTATAGATTATCTTAGTAATATATTTGTTATCTCTATTATTTGATTATTCTTATACATAATTTTCATGTGGTTTGGGATTATTGAGGTAGGTGGTTCAATTTATTCTATTTTTTTAAATCAAGGATTCATGGTTATTTAAATTAAATTATATAAATTATATAAAAATATTTTATTTCATAATTTATTGACTAAATTACATGTTGAAATTACCAATAGGGTGTATGTAAACCCCAATAGGTAAATTAGGTGTTGGATACTTTTTACCAGTTACAAATTATTCTATAAATTAGTAACCCCATTCGATAATTCAACCACTGTTATCATTTAATAAAAATTTGCCCATTAATGTTCTACGAAGTAACAATCAATTTTTTTCATTAAAGTAAAAAAATAATTAATAATGAGGCATTCTAACAAGGTTCACTATAAAGACATATTCCATTTCATAAGAGGTTGTTAAAAAAATAAAGGATTTGATACTATATTTTGATGTTGATTAAAATGGGTGGTGTTTCCCACACCACACTAATTCACACATTGTATTTAATTGACTTAATTTAATAAGAGGGTAATTGTTTGAAACATAGAAGTTCAATCTTAGTATCATTACACTATTGAGATATCTTCACACCATGATCTCCCTATATTTCTTAAGTAACATAGGATATATTGGGTCTGACAATATATAACTAAGTGTTTAATGAAATAATAATGGGATGTAACTATTTTGTCATATACCATATTCTTATGCACCAATTATTTATATCTATATATAATTGTTAAAATCATCTTTGAATTAGTTTTCATCATATAAAATAATACACATAACATTGTCATTTCTCACATATCAGCATCACAAAACATCAATATAATCTATAGAACTAGTTGTCTCATTCAATTAAAGTCTATTTTATACTTTTTAGACATCTAAAATTATTCCTATAATAAGAATATCTTCTTCTTTTAACATAAAATCCCATAATAATTCATTTCATAGAATATTATTATATCATTAAATTCATATTCTCAATAAAAAATAATTAGAATATATCACAAAATATATCATTTTGAATCTCAAGTCATAAACCTAATTTATATATCCCTATCATATTCAGTAAATACATAAGTCATTGGGAATTTGGTGAAACATTTTTTGATTTGAAAAATATTTCTCCACTGATTTCTTCCACATGATTCCAAGTTGAATTTTCACTTTATTCATGTGAATATGGTCCCACAAGGCTTATATACCATTTACCTCTAATGGTTATATCTTACGTTTTTACAGTAGTATCCCTAGTTTATAATATTAAATTATATATCAAATATCTATCAAGAAAAAAATATTGTAGGTCATTAATGTATCCTGGATATATCCTCATATTATCCTCCTAACATATCAAACTCAGATGTTCTAAATTAATACTTTATATCAAATAGGTAAAATATGATTTGAGAACTTCAGATTTAAGAAATTTATTTATCTCTCTCAGATTTCTCATCATTTATGAAAATATTAAATCTACTCATTCTTTCATTCAAATATATTTATATTCATTTTCATTAAATGAAAAAAATTAAATCAAAATAATTTTAAATTCAAATCATGTATTGAAGAATGTACTTTGTTGTGGTTCTCATTATTGTGATGTAGAGACGGTCACACACATTCTTAGTTTCATACATATCTCAATCTATCATTAACATCAAACTCAAGTGAAAATCATATAAGGCTCTTCATGTTTAATCTCATAATAAGTATCCTTCCCATATACCAAACTATAAATTAATTTTACACATTTGAATATATTCCTTATAAATATATAATATAAAATCACTCAACGTTATTATTTTTCATTGGTTATAATTCCAACATGAAATAGATCATGGAATAAGATCCTCATTCATTCATGGATATGTTCCTAGATATTTTTCACATAATGTGCTCAACATTACATAATGGGTAGTCTATTGTTTCGATATGATCATGTACCTATTCTTCTTATCATAAATTCATGTATTTTAAGAAACATTATTTTACATATTTGTTCATTATCTCATTAATACATAAAAACTCACTTGGGTCCCCTGTTTCCCCCATATTATCATCATCTTGTAGTAACCCCTCAAGATCAATCGGGTGCTAATCATTAAATCATTTGATTATGTGGTAGGATCATATCATGGTATGTCATGATACATTTTCTCTATTCTAGATGATATAGTATAATCTACCATGACTATATGTATGGTATCTCCATGTTTAGCAGTAGATTGAGACATGAATTGGTCCCCAAATTCATGCCCCATGAATCTTTATTAAAAAATAGAATTATGTTACTATAGTTTAATGGGGTTTAATGAGCTTAAACCATCCTAGAAATAAAGGCGAAACATTCATATATTTTTTAAAAACATATATGTTAGCATAGACAAACTCAAACATGGATGAATATATCACACCATCCATGGTATCATCAAGAGTCCATGACCTATCAAATAAATGTGATCAATTTATAAGAGGTTCATCAATGTATAGAAATGAATCATCCATAAATAATGAGTTGTTCCTTCTCCAATGATCAAAAAATGTGTAGGGTATCTAAATATGACGTCATGGATGAGACATCCATATAATGTTTAATATCATCAACAAATCCTGATAACACTGATTAGAATTCTTATTGTGTTTGAAGAGTTGTGTCACCAGATTCTTATGTCTCCATAAAACATGAAAAACCATGAATAGATGAGTGAAAATCCATTTATCCTAGTAGAAAATAATAAAATGTTTTCAGATAGAGCACTTATTTTCACCGAATCCGATAAAACAGAGTACAAAAAACATAAAAAATTCAACAAAAGATCCCAAAAAGATCTAAAGTCAGTAGAGTAACCAAAAACAACATCAACCTATGGCTAAATAGATAAAATATATAGTATAAAAATAACACCAAAAATATGAGAAATCCCCCATCAAAGTAGCCAGATATATTACCAATAAAATAACACACTAAAAAGATTCATAAATTTGAGTCATCTCAATTTTATATCCTCGAATATATATTGTGGGTTTTATTAAATTCATCCACCATTTTGTTAAGAATTCATATTGTATTTTTGAGATATGGAATTTCACCATTTCTTTATTTTTGCAGAACAATTTAATCATGCTCCTCCATCAAAGTTACCAAACAATCTTTCATCTCATCCTCAATTCTGTATGTATCCCTCAAATCACTATAATCATCAAGAATATTTTATCAGGGATAATCATTTTCTAATGATTAACAAGAGAGATCAATAATAATCATCGGTGCATGAATATATTCTTTTTGTGTCTAATAGACCACCGTGGATCTAGTGACAATTGTTTTCAATAATATAATAGTCTATATGATTCCAAGCCTTGATGGGGTTCGAGTGATTTATCTATATAAATTGATTATAGGTTTTTTAACTTTATCAGATATTTACATTAAATAAATACCCTAAATATGATAGGATTTCTCATGAATGCATGAAAACAATTCACTATCATAATAGAGTGTTCTCTTCTATTCGATATTGGGGGGATAATTAATGAAGGAATTTGGATCATTTTGAATAGAATGAACAAACCCTTAGGATACACTGTGTCTATCATGATTATTACCACCTTCATCAGTCACAAAGAACCTATTTTTAACTTCAACAAGACTATCAACAATGTCTTCTAAACCTTCAAAAGAATTAAGTCTATAAGGTCCATCTGGAACCCCCTATTTCATTAACTCTCTAGTGAATTATTCAAGGCCCATTTTCTACTACCCCATCTCAATCCATGCTATTTTACAAGTAATTGGATGTAATTTTTTACCACAGGCACTGGATGACTTTCAAATAATAAGAAAATAACTATAATAAGTATGTTTTCAGAGATATCCTATTTAATGAGTCTAGAGTTTCAATTTGAAATCCGAATATGATGAGAAATTAGTTGAGAGACATCGATCTTAGTATAGAGCCAAGTGATCGAGGGTTATGAGAGTATTAATGTAGAAAAATCAATTTAGAACGGATATCCAATAAGGATATAAATTGGAAAAAATATTGTTTTCTTAAATAAATGCAATGGTAAACACTAGAAGCCATGAAAAACATGGATGATGGGAGATTCTATGTTAATATCAAAATTAGGGGCCCATTTTAGATCATTCATCATACTACTACCTATTACCCATAATCTTCTCACCCATAGTCGATAGTAATAATTTTAAAATTAAAACCTACAAATGAAATTTGAAGAGTTAATAAATATAACAAAAATCCATCAATCATAATAGATTCATTTATTTCCTTAAAAAGATCAATGATGGTCTACTCTTGATAAATCATCCAAAAAGAAAAAATTGAATGTCTAATGAGGTAATATTATTCTAATTTGCTGAGAAGTATATCCCCAAGTTTCTTTTATTACAAAATATTTCTAAATCTATACGAAACTTAATATCTGTAACCCAAACCACTCTAGATGTAGCAGATGATTTTCTGATAACCACATCCACAAAGGAGCATGCATCAGTTTTATGGTTTCACTTTCCGTCACCAAGGGGTGAGGACTAAAATGTAAGTGAAGCATCCATCATTGGCAGTTCAATGTTTGATCATGTAGTCAATTCAATATACTCATAGTAGGTTCTTTCCCCATAAAGTCAGTTGAGTGACTATGAGGCCTCCCTTTATATTGTAGATTTTTCATTAATGTCGAATTTTATAATATCATAGTAGATCCAAATTCTTTCATATGTTAGGTTCACATTTATGATTTATTATATCAGTTACTCATGCAGAAAATATTCCATCATTGAAGGTTCACCTACCTTGAAAACATCATGTGATCACTTACTTGGTAGGTCATAATTTTCCCACATGGTCAGTTCATAGTGAATTTAGTCCATATACCTTAGAATAAAACCAAATTCTCAACAATGTCAATGAGTGAGGGTTTCAGTGGGATAAAGAGGACGATATCGAACAATTTATTGAATGAAAAAAAAAATCATATAAAGTGGTTTTTGTTATATAAATATCATATTATGTTGAGGAAGATATTCTATTATGTATAGTTATATATCATACTACATACTATACAATTAAATTCTGGGTATGTAATTTTTTTCATGAACTACTCAACCATCACAACATGGACATCTCCTAGATATTGTACACACAAATATTATGTTATTTGTCTCCTTACATGAACCCATATTTTCTAGGTGTTTTCAAATTGTGTGTTTCCCCACTTTCTCATGCATATTATTTTCTGTTATATTCCATGGATCATTCAAAGATACCATCTAATTACATTGACTGAACATAGTTACCACCAAATATGTTTATGAACATGAGTCATACAGCTGGCCTTAGGCTAGAAATAATTTCTGGTAACTTTATTTTAATCATTTATTAAAATACTAAGTTTAAAATGAAAGTAACTATTGAAAAACATAGTAATCAAACTAAAATCCCCCCCCCCATATTGTTGAAGATCATAAATAATTATTCAAGAAAAATTAAAATATTTTTCAATATCATAATTAACATTGCACACCATTAAAATAAAACAACTCTATATAATATATTAGATATGGATATATACTTGTTTAGCTTTTATAGACAATGAAATGAATAGAAAATTTTAATAAAACATTTGATTTTATAATGTATCATTAGCACATGAATCGAGATAATAATATCAAATCTCATTCAATCATTGGATATAATGTGTGGATTCATTCATCTATCACAAAACTCATTATAATATCATAATTACTATTATAATGACAAAAAATATAACCACCAATCCATTGGAACATCAGTATCCCAAATTAATTTGTTAGAATATCAATATATTGGAAAAAATATAATGATATTCTATTCCCTCTAAGTCACAATGAATGAATAGGTGGTAATAGATATTTCTCCCCCATGCTAATAAGATAGTTGGGATATTATCAAATAATACTCTTTTCCTCATTTAAAAAATCGTCAAAATTATTAAAACTTCATACTACCATATGATTCCAAAATATATCCACAAATATAAATTTAAAATTATGAAAATTCCAATATAATCTTATAAATCATGATTCCATTTTTTTAATATAAATATATTTACAAAATATTTAATTACCTTACTTAGCCTTCCAAATTTTCCATAAATTCAATGATATAATTATTTCATCTTCTGTAGCTATTACCAATTTCAAGTGACTATCATAATTTAAGATTCTAATAACCATCGACTAAATAAATGTTCCATCCCATGTTCCTTAAAATTATTTCATTAATCAACCTACACAAATTATACATGGAAACCCCATTTATAAAACTATGATTGATCAATTTAGAACAGAATATATCCATAATTTAACAATACTTGTATACCATATCAGGATATCATTTATCTAGGGTTGTAGTATTCAAAAATGTATATGATCCTATAATAATCCAAAAATATATAGTTTTTTTCAAGTGCATGTATATTTCCTCCACATTTTGTTTGAAAAACACTTCTCTTTGATGATTATAATAATCATATATATATAAACTATTTGATATTGGAGATCATTCCTCCAATGATATAATTGGTTATGATTACCAATTTATTGATTTTAAGAATATAATAAATATCTAGAAACCATCACTATTAGGTATATCCTAATCATGGGATGAATTTCCCACTTCATGTTACAACTAATGATTTCACTATATATGTTCCAAAAATTAATAATATATTTGGTACCATTCTCCACTGGGAATGATGAACATTAATGAAAACTGAGATACATTTAGGTAAAAATATAATTATAAAACATGACCATATAATCATTGAATTATAGGTTAGGAATATCCTATACCATATTATGAAATATGTCTATAAGGAAAATTAATTCTAAAATTAATACAAAATAAATTCTACAAGTTTAGCTAAACATCTAATATAATAAAATTATGATGAAAAATATATCATACTATAATGGGATATTTAATTATAGAAACTATGTATACCATGATTAATTAAAAATTAGTTATAATAATGATATTAATAATATATTAATAGAAAATTAATTTTTAATAGATAATAAATAATAATAAATAATGTTTATCATTTTAAATATAATTCTATATTACTCTATGAATATATTTCCACTAAATTTTGTTATTTTAAATAATTATTTATTTATAGAATTTTAGAAATTAAATTTTATAAAAGTAGAATCAATTTTTCATTAAGTATTAAAATATATTAGTAATATATTTTTTTGATATTTCTAAAAATATTGAATTTTAGGTGAATAAAGAAAAATAATGTTTTTTTTTGAAAATAAGATAAATTTTATTAAATTATTATTATATAAGTATGAATTTGAATTTATTACATATTTTAGTAAAATAAACTTATTTATAATTGAATTTAAAATTTCTAAATAGTTGGTTTTAATTTAAAAACTCATATTTCAAATTTCTGAACATAAATTATGTTTTTTTTTTAAAATATTTTTTTAATACCCTCTAAATTTAGTGATTTAAAATTAATTTTTATCACTATTATAAATTAAATAAATATAATTTAATTTTTATATTTTAATCCTTAATTATTAATTACCTAATTATGGACATTTTATTTTTCTCAATAATGAATAAGTTACCTTCGTTAAAAACTACTTACCATAGTGAATGCTAAAACGATAAAAGAAATTAATTTATGTGAAATGGACATCATAAATGTTTAAAATAGTTATTTGGATATGTCTTTGAGGCCCTGATTGACCATATCACTACTCCACTCCATCATTTTACGATTTCGTACCAACATTCCTTGAGAGTGAATTCCTATTATTGAAATGGTTTAGGGATTTAAAATAATTCAATTCCTTTTCAGTTATTAAATGGGATCTATCCCCTCACATCCCATTTATCTAAAGTCACTTATTTCTTCATGTACACTACCCAAAACTATCCTAAAAAATCAGGTCCACCATAATTTGGTTTTACCATTTTAAACCAACAATCAAAGGCTTAAACCCCTTTGTAGTTGAGAAAATCCAAAAACTGAGGTATATAATTATAACTGCTCCTTTCACATTTCAATTAATTGATAAGCACTTATTATTCCAAAAATTAAGTCAAATAATCTTTAAATAAATATATAAGTATCATAAATATTACATTATGTTATTATAAAGACTGTAGAAACATTAACAACCATTTCCTTTACCATTTTACAAAAAAATAGTAATTTGTGCATTTAGTGGACTATGACATCCATGATGTAACCTATCTATTTTAAATCATGACCTAAAATGGAAGGATTAAAAGGGAATTTAGTATATAATTAGGATATATATATTATACATAATAATATGATACTGTAAACTATATTAATTTTCTCTCCCATTATATATAATATGATATCATCATCCACGAGTTTGTGTGGTCAACCTCCCCCCTGAAACATATGAATTTTTTTCTAGTTTTCAGCACCACTTTTGAAGGATGATATTGAGAATCATATTAGTCAATTAATATTATGAAAATTAAATTAATAATATTCTTTAAAGATAAATTTTAAAACCTATAAACAACATGATAAATAATTTATTCATAGTTCAATAGTCTAAAAGACGATGCTGAGGGAAAACACCAATTTAATTGAACAATAAAATAACATAATAAATTTCATAATATTATTATTATTGTTCCCAATTATGATATAATAAAATATTAAATTCTATATAAGATAAATATGATTAAATTATATTAATATTAAAATTAAATTACTTCATAATCATCCTTTAATAATGTTACATTCTTGTTTGAGTTGGTTTAACCCCATACTTGTACAATGTTATATATGTATATCATGGATTAATATGGGAATTTAAAATCTTGTAATATATGAGATGAATTATGAAATGATGAGTTTTTATTTTTTTTGGGATCATAATACAAAAATATAACTCATTCTTTATGATAACACACTTCATTCAACAAGATTCATCAAAACAGGATCACAACCAAATTCATCATTAATGATCACAACCAAAACATTCTATGAATGAAATTATAACACTATAACTAATTTTTATACATACTTTCCATTAAAATTTATTATCTAGTAATTATGATCTATGTTATAATACTTGAGAACAACACGACCAAGGAAACGAGCTCGAATCTATCAATACTACACACACTATATATTCGAATTGGATAAGAACTAACTAATAAATATGTGGAGGATAATTGTAAATTATGTTAATAAAAAGTCGTGTATATGTATAAGGTCATGAAATAGGTTATTTTGTTAATTTTTTTATTATAAAATATCTCTTGTTACATTATACTAATATAGGAAATAATGTAAGGGTTTTTATTTTGTAAATTTTTATTCATTAAGTCACGTAACACATTATACATCATGTAACCATTATATGGTGTTTTATTTATTAACTATCACTAGAATTTTCTATAATTAATTTATATGTAATTATTTTTATATAGTGAGCCAAGTGAATTTTTTTTAATTACTTTTGAATAAATTGTTAATTTAGTTGTATATTTTATTTAGTAAATAAATTTTTTATCATTGATTTATGTTTAATATATTGATCTTATATCAATTATACTAGTAAAAATATTCATTTTTTATGTTTTTCTATTATATCGTTAATTACATTATTAACATATAATCAAATTTTCAAATATTTCCTGATTCTTAGATTATATTTCTAGTAATGGATATTGATAAATAAAATTTTGATTCATTATTTTATAATGTTTTATCGTGAAAATTTTTCATCCATTATTGGGTTGTCCCATTATAATATTTTATTATATTTTGTTTGATAATTAATTTTTTGGAAATAATTTTTTCATAAAAAATTTATTATTACTCTTTTTTTAAATTGGTGTTTTTAAAAAGGTATTATCCAGGTAATTAAAAGGTTCTTTTTGGTTCATCATAAATATATCTATCACTAGATCCACATTTTTTTATAGGAAACATTATTTAATTTATAATTAATTTCTATTATAGATTTTATTTTATTGTTAAAGGTTTTAAAAATAATTTACATTTCATTTTAAAAAGGATCTTCAGAATTTGGCATGTGGGGTTATATTTTACATCAACCTAATAAATGGTTTCCATATGTTTTTTTTAATTTTTAACCCACATTTCCCTTTTCATATTCAATATTAGTTTCATTCATGGGAATTATTATACATGTAACACCAGAATTTTTTTTTTTCCTTTTGTGGTTAAATAAAATAACCTAATATGTAATGTGGTTATAGAAAATTCATGCACTACTTTGGTTATCTAAGCCCATTATATGATATATATTGTCTGATTTAAATGAATATTAAGAATCATCAGAATTAAAAATATATTTTTTTTTATCGGGATCATATGATTAGTAGATATTAAGCGATATGAAAAAGTCCAATTCATACAGAAGAATGAATTGGTGGCATGGGCTTGTATAACATTACCCTGTTAAGCCCATATATAGTATGTTATGAAGGTGATAACATTGTTTGTATTTTCCCTTGACTAATACTAATACAACATTAAATAACTTATACATGCGATAAGTAGTTTAAGGCAGAAGTTCAAGATCGTAGTGATCACGACCCAAAACATGTTTGCCAAATCACCCAATAAAAATCACAACATCACACTCCTCGAGTGTTATCAATTTTAGAAAAGGATTATATATATAGAACCTCACAATAATAATTTTTAAATCATATTTTCAATAAAATAATAATTATTTTAATCCTGTTATTATTACTTACTGATTTTTAAATCATAAGTCTGATAAAATTTAGATTTTCATTCTCATTAAGCATAAATAGAATTTTGTGAAATGTATAGTTTCAATCAAAAAATAATTTTTTATAATTAGATATTTTTTTTCAAAGGATAGGGATGAAGCCTAATTTTTTTATTAAATGAAAGCAATGACCACTATTGACTGGGTATATGGAGACCCATTACATAGCCAAAAGAACCATGGGTATGAAAACTTATTTTTTATCCCAAAGGGCCCCTTAGTTAATAGTACTGCTAGAGTACCATGCTTCTATACTACCTTCTACAGTACAACCACCACTAAAATTCCCAGTATAGTACCACTACTGCAATAGTGTCACCACCGCAATATTCATTCACTACTATAGTACTGCTACAGTACCATGAAACAGTACTGGGATAGTAACCTGAGAATTTCGTCCATGCCCAGAATCTATCCTAGGTCATTTGGATGACAAAAATAAGCCATTATAACATGGGTATAGGTTTGTTGGAATTATATTTTTTAAAATAAATAATATATTAATAAAATTTTGTTATTAAATATTTATTATTAAATATAAATGGTAATATAATTTTATTTATTCAATGGAACAAATTAGGTGGTTTTCCATTTTAATAAAATTATCATATAGAGTCGAAAACATTGTTTGGAACTTATTAATGGATTATCATATCTTGTGCCACATAAACCTACCCAACATACCATTCCACATAACTAAAAACCTCTTAGATAATGATTTTAATCATCCCATCCCTCTTTAAATCACTCCCACCATGCCTCCAAGATCTTATGAATATCCTCCCAATCTTTTGGAAGAACTATTTCATGGTAAGGGATCATCTCCTACTATTGATTCTGGCACCTCAATTATGTTATCCCTTTTGAATTCCATTTTTACATGTTGTGATATATTATCACACATTCCTCTTACTACCATTTTTATTTCCAAGTGATGGTATACCCTTACCTCTATCATTAATTTGTCCCCCAAATCATTATTTATACCCATTATGTTTCAAAAATTAACTAGTAATTTTTCCATACAAAATGTTTGTATTCTGAATAACTATCTCAATTGTATCTCTTGGGTATTCAACTATATATACCTATCATTCACGGATTGGGAATTAAATTTAAATAACCCAAACTCTCTAAACATGGGATTAAATTTTAAGAAATATTTCTATATGTCGACTCATAAATGTGGTTCACATGAGCATGTACACGTTATAATGGGTTCTCCCAGATAACACTAAAATACATTGGGTCTTGTTTTAGTCTCATGAGACAATATGTATGGGATTATGCAGTAAACATAATCCATTATTAGAATTTTTAATATATTTTATTATGTCTTGGATGTTATCCTTGACTTATGTTTTTGGCATTACTAATGTTGCTTCCACATTCCCGTGTTAACTTCAAGCTATGATGATTCATTTTTCCAAAATATGATTCTATCCCATCTTCTGTTATCCTAATATTCTTATTGGATCACATGTATTTTTTAACCTCATTATATGTTTTTCAATCCCTTAATAATCTTTACACCACCCCTTACTTATGTATAATCCCGAGTCATCCCATATAATTTTATAAGAATACTGTAATTTTAGGGTCATGATAAAGAAATTTATAACAATGTTGGTTTATACTTGTTTTAGATTAATGTTTTAAAAAAATAATTTCCCAAATATATTAGAAAAAATGACCCTCTATTATTATTTTCTATGTACCATTTTCTAATAATTCAAAAAATAAAGATAAATAAAATATGGGTTTTCATAGTTTATTTAAATGGAATTTTTAGTTATTTTATTTATTTGGATTAGATAAATATAGATAATTAATTTGGTATACGACTAAACATAAGAAAGAATACACAAACTTTGGTAACGTTTAATATAATTTGTTTCCAAAAAATAAATCCCAAACTGGATTCTACAAGGGGACGTGGCACTAGTATAGAGGTACCTAGAGGTTGTAACGCACAAAAAAGGACTATTGATATGGAATTGATCTATACATAGTGCAATAAAATGAGTCTTTATTTACACTTGGTTTGACACTCTTGGGGATATGATTTGGTTAAATTCAAAATATCTTTACCAAACATTATTAAGGGATCAAAAATTACCCTAATATTTTTTATGAAATACATCATGAATAATTTAGATTGAAGACTAGAAATTCATATGCTTAGTAATATCATTCATTTTTGAGTTCACACATTAATTTGAATTGTTTCCTTTTTTTGGTTCTTGAAAGATTGAAGAAAGGACTCCCTAATTTTCCCTTTTTTAGTCAACCATTGTAAATAGTAGTAATTGAGACAAAAATATTTGAGTGGAAATGTGATTAAAAATTAAATTAAATTATCAACCTGAATGGAGAAGGAATCATAAACATGATGGAAATAAATTCTAAGATCAGTCATGTTTTTAAATGAAACATAAATTAATATGAGGGATTAAATCCCCTTAGTAAATAGTATGTTTCAAGTAATACCATAATGCGAAAAATTCATCTAAATTCTAATGGATATTTTAATCTCTTAATTGCATAGTAATGGATAAAATCCATTGGAAATATATCCTATATTATTTAATTCACTAATAATGATACGGTCATAGTTGTTGTCCTTCATATAAAGGATGAATATGTCTAGTGGTGGATTTTGATCAAAAATATTAATCTAGAAAAATCGGTTGAAGTGATAGAGTAGAAGGAATTCCAGAATATGTTTTTTAAAAAATATTTTCCTCATACTATTTTACATAAAATTTATAGGTATTTCCTGAGAATTAATAAAAACGATGATGAATCCATTATAGTGTACAAAGTAAATATCAGAATAAATTAACCAAATACCTATCAAATTGTTATTACCACCAAATGTAATGTTGATCACTTAATTTCTAGGATGAATTTGATTCAATGAAAAGGCTTGTAAATTTAGGACATTGATAGCTATGAAAAAATTTTATGATCTTCCCTCAAAGAAAAAATTTTGATTAGTGAATATAGAAGTTTTAATTGGGATATAAAATGGAAAATGTAGTCTCATTATGAATGTTTTCTGGAGATATATAATAGTGTAATGAAATACCAAAACCCCACTTTTAAATAGTGTATTAATAAGTATACATGAAATTTCATAATTGGGATGAGGAAATTATTTATGCATGGAAATGGATCCTACCCAAAAATTGTTGATAGATGAAACCCACTAATGTTATGGAAGGAAAGAATCTTGTAGTCAATTCATAGAAACCATTATTGTTTTTCAATTTATAGGGTTCAATAAAATTACCTAAGATAATGTTTTTCAAATAAAATTTATGCTAATATCTTTCTAAGATGTAAGGGATATTTTATTACTATATAAAAATAAGGTGGATCCTAGAAAAAAAATTGTTAACAGTGACTCTAGTTATTCATTAAAGGTTAGGGAACATAATTATTTGTCAAAATTTTACCCATTAATTTGTATAACACATGTTTTTTGTAACTATTCAAACACCACTGCTAAGTATGAAAGTAGAGCTATGAGGGAAAATGAGAATGGGGAAATTATTACATACCCAATATATAATTTATCCTCAATACAATTTTTTTGGAGTAATTTCCTATGAAATATCATGATACCATCATTAATAGAATTATATGTTATTCTTGGAATATATTTTATATCCTTGAATAATGATAATATAAATTTATGAGAGAACGAAATCACCATATATATCACAATTCCCCTTCACATTTTATACATGTTCAAGGTTGATGATGAATCTTATTTGGTAAAAAAATCATAATACTATATATTATTTCTTTGTGAGAATGTATAACTAACACAAATTATATATACTAAAGAAAATATTAGCCTTGATGGCATGCCCATTGTGGGAGAATACAATGTTGTGTTTCTCGAAGAATTTTTTGATCTTCCTCCTAGACATGGGGTTGATTTTTATATTGATTTTATAACTAGAGATTACCAATATCCAAGACACTATATAGAATGGTTGTTATTGAACAAAATGAGATTATAAATAAACTACTGTAGAGTATTGATATTGGGTTCATATATCTAATTTCTTCACCATGGGGTACAGTAGCTATACTTTCCATGAATATGGAGGTAGAAATTTACCTCTACATATATTATCATGAACTCAAAATAATCACAAAAAAATAACAAGTATCCTTATACATGGTATAATTTCATGCCCTATTATCTATGTGGATCCATGTTTTTCTACAAGTTGGGCCATCAGTTTGTATAATATCATGTATTTGTGAGTAAGGAGGATATTCCCAAAACCACTTTTCATATTATGTATGGGAACTATACATTCATTATGATTCCATTTAGATCGAATAATTATATATAAATCATCATTTAAATATTGAATATTGTATTTATAGATTACCTTGTAAAATGTTTTGTAGACTTTATGGCGAAAATTGTCATATACTCTAATAGTACATAATAACATGATCAGTAGTTGAATAATGTATACAATTCCTTTTGAAAATAAAGTATTTTTTGTGGTACAATAAATTTGAATTCAATAAGGATAAAGTGACATTGTTAGGGAATGTTATCACTTGAAAAGGAATATTTTTGGACCCTCTGAAAATAGAGGTAATTAAAAATATCTAAGAAAAACCCCTGTAATGTATATCCATAGTTTGCATAGATTATCTGGGCACTATAGTTGATATGTGTGAAATTTGACATGATTTTCAATCCTACTAAAAATGCTAAATCAGAAGTGGGTGATGGTTTTGAGGAATGAAAAATTTGAGAAAATATTTAAATAGATGAAAAAGATGCATATCAATAAACTTAATCTAAAAATACCCACTTTTGGGGATGGATTTGTGATCTTCAAGGATGTATCAATGAAGGTATCAGGTGATATACTGAAACATAATTAAATTGGGATATCCAATGCCACTAAACCACTATAAATACATGAGAAAAACTAAAAAACTAATTGTATAGAATTTGTTTCATTGATCTTCTCATTACTGATTTGGTGGAATTATCTCTATAGATATAAGGGTGAGGTATATACAAATAATAAATGTTTCACCTATATATTCCAAAAAAGAAGCCTAATATTAACTAATGAAGATAGTTATAGATGATAATGGATTATGATTATTCAATACAATACCATTATGGGAAAGAAAAAATGTTAACAATTCTATATTTATAAATGATTCCATAACTCTATCCATGATTTTGATTGAAATGGTTCTATTATTCTTAAACAATCATCAAATATATGTGAGAATAACAACAACATATGCATCCAACATTATTCATATAAATTATTAACCATATATTCCTAATAGGACTATGTATGCCTAAAATATAGATGAGTTTCTACAAAAGATTTCATCTCCTAATAATTTATTTATATCTATCACCGTACCTATTCTTATCATACAGAACACATTTATTCATATCATAGTGAAAGGGAAATAAGAAAGGGTGATCTCATATGCTTAATAAGGGTAAACAAGGGAGATATAAACATATCATGATAATAGGTTTATTAGTACATTGTGAATAACCATATCCTTTACATTATAGACCAAATAATTGGGTCGAAACATAAATGTTGGATTTTATTAAGATGTGAATCATAATGTAATTATAGAACATGATCCAGGATGGAAAAATAATGGCATAAGATATTGATTTTTTGAATAAACATATGTATAGAGAATATTAACTCAATGTTAATCATAATAACATTAATAACATGTTAGTATTGGAATAACCACTAGTGTACCTACATTAGGATTATAATATCCTTCAATAAAAATTATTTTGGGCTTGGGATAACCTCACATAAACCCTTTTAAATATTGGGTAAAACTACCATGTACACCCTTATAGGATTGGAATAACCTCATATGTACTCATTGATATAACATAACAATAATCAATAACAAATGCATTGGAGGGACATATATGTCCCACTAGTAACATCTAAACATTTCTTCTATAAGATTTTAAACGATATATCATATCAATAATGATGAAAATAAGTTGTTTTAATGAAACATTTCTTCATATCATAACCCATGGAAATGTAATGGGTTTCAAAAAAATCACATCATCATTAAAAAATGGCCAATAAAAATAATAATGATATTAAAATTGGAAGATTTCTCTAGTAAATATTTTTTAAGATCAAAGGATGTCATCTTATATATAAAATGTTTTCGAAATATCAATGGGTACATTACTTGTAGAATATACAATTTTCATATTAAATAATTAATTTAAAATATAAAAACTATAAAAATATTAATAAATATAATTTCATTAAATATATATTTTTTTATCATGTAAATGATGCTTTAAATTATATAGAAGTTAGAAAGATGGAAAATCTAATCTATGTCATACATATTTAAAAAAATTTCTTTCATATTTTCAGTAAAATCCAAAAGTTCCTAGTTTTTAAAATCACATGAAAATTACATTTATTTTTTATTTAAAAATTGTAATACAGGGGTGAAAAAATATTTTAACAATGATATTTTAACACTAATTTTTTTGAGTTTTTTAGAAAACATGTATATGTATGAAAAATATTTTTCCATTGATCAGATAAATAATGTCGATTTTCAATAAATAAATAGATATGAATCATTAATACGTAAAGGGAATAACATGAAGGGAAAAATGTTTTCACAAAAAAATAACTAGAGAATAATAAAATTCAGGATATTATGTAAAAATATATAATAATGTTTTATTCCTAAAATCATAATCATAAACAATCCTGCTATATAATGAGATTGTAACACTAAACACTCACCACTCTAGTAACTATTTAATTTTAATCCCCATTAATAAATATTATTAAATGAATAATTAAATATTATAAGAATAAATAATTTAATTATATAAAATAACAAAATCATAGTATATACACCTCATAAAAGGTGAAAGGTGTATAACATAACTTATGTTTCAAAGAAGGGAATTAGAGACAAATACACCTTACCATATAGATAGACAACCATTATACATGTTAGAAAATCCTCTATAATAGATATATGTTGAATATACATATTCTAATAAACCATTATTATAAATCATAATATATATGATTTATATAATAATTCAAATTATTTTTTTATCAATAATTTCTTATTATAATCACTTTTTGGGAAATAACTAATTTTTTCCATGTGTGGTCTTATTTATTTTTTTTCACTAAAAATAATTATGGTTCCATAATATAGTGAATGTAAACCATTATATGAGTACCATACATATTCAATATATATATACATAGAATAACCCAAAAAATTTATAGATATAAAATAAAATACATTGTTCAAGGAGACGATCGGCAATTCATATGCATGAACGTTATTTGAATTTTTTTCAAGGATTGAAAGATTGATTGGTAAATAATATATCACATTTATAGATTAATTATTAATTCATATATGTAACATATATTTAATATATTTATTCTTATTACCTTATATGTAATGTCTAATTGAAAAATAATTATATCACTTTATTTGGCGGTAGTCCTCTGTGAAAATGAGGGATGTTATCGTATTCCACACAAATGTAATATAAGAAGATATACGTGATATAATAATAAACTAAGTATAATGATATCATATATATCATTATAAAAATTATATTCATCATTATATCTATTTGTGAGAGGTGGTGATGAAAAACAAATTGCATCTGTTCTCAAGGTGATAGTCCAGTGTACCCATGATCGATGGGTTTGTTACACATTTTATAGTATAAAATGTAGATATAGTTTAAAAATATCCTCAAATTAAATAATAGATATTTTTACAATATTATAATTATTATAATATGAATAATGATAGTAATATTATGAGTTAATAGAAATATATTAGTGAATATAATTACCTTTTCATAGAACAACATCTTTTTGTTTTCTTATTAAGGACCCTTGGGTTTGATTTTTAGGAAGGAATGAATATCTAGAATAAGTATGTAAGAGATATATTTATGGTGATTTATGTCAATAAAAATGTAATAATGTGTGTGATTTAGTGAGTTGTGGAGTGACCAATTATAATTGAGTAATTTTATTTTTTTAAAATACACAAAAAAATTTGATATTAGGGAGTCACTCTCAACCCATATGTCACCAAAATTGATAAGTGATGTAGTGTAAGGATGATAAATTTGATCAAAACCTACAACACACGAAAAAAAATTGTTTTATACACGTTTTTCCTTAACATCTATTTTCCATACATTTATTATTTTAGTATTCACTATGAAAACTATCCTTTATACATAGGTAATTTATAATTTAAGACTAAAAAAAAGAGCGTTGGTTTATGTTTCTTAGCCATTATTTATAATTTTAAAATATAAATTATAAAATAAAACTATTATCTTTGTGGGAAATTAATTTTAAGACAATCACTTGAAATTCTCGAAACCTCGTTTTACTCTTTACCATAGTAATGAAGTTCATAGTATTTAGTGGTCAATATAATTATGAAAATTGGACCATTCATCCATGAATAGAGAATTGTTGGTGTTTCTAAACATATATAAATAATATGAATGTAGATAGTATACATATAAATTCTAAATCATTTAAAAAAATATTTATTATTATAAAATTACATTACGGTAATTTCAAACACTATTCATTTTCATTGACTTTACAAACCTCATTACACAATTATAATAATAATATTTCATTTCAAAACATTTATTTTATATTATATATATATATATATTGTAATATAATAATTAATTTATCTTATGTATATTTTGACATTTTTAGTATCACATATTTTAGTTTTCTATGAATTAACAGAATTATTGTGTTTTCATTAGTTATGAATTTGAATTAATTTTATAATTATTAAAAATTTAAAATAGCTTAATCTTATTTAAATAATTTTATTAATAGCCAAATTAACATCAATATTCATTCAAATCCATGTTTTGTCTCCATATGAATGCATGATTGAAATATAAAAACAAGTTGGTGACATTTTATCTTTTTATCTTTAACTAATTAATTCCATTAGTCAAATTCATGAAGAAGTGTCCGAGAAGAACAAAAAGATTATTTCATAAGGTAATAAGGGTCATAATAGGGCCATAAAATATGAATTTAAAAGGATTTTAGGTCATTTTAACCCTAATCAATTTAATGTAACCCCCGGTAATTCCATTTGATCCTAACCACAACAATTATTTATTACCGTATTTAATAATCTTTTGACCAAAAATAAATTTGAAATTTTTATATAATTTTATATATTATAATTCATAATATGGAATATTTTTTTCTATATTTCATTCACATAAGTTGGAAATTTAAATTGAAATTTAATCCCACAGACAAGAGAAAAAACTTTTTTCTATAGAGAAAATTATCGTTAGTATAAAATGTTTTAACAAAAATAATAATAATGAAATTCATCATAATGATTTAAATTGGATTATTAAATATGTTATTGAAATAATTTTTATTTTAAATGATATTTAATCAATATGGATATTTTTAAATTCTTTATGAAAAAAGGTCGTTATTAATAAATATTATTATTATTTTATTATTCATTAAGAGATTGATTTTTTAGAAAAATAAAAAAAAATTACTATAGGTTATTTTTGCGGAGTAGATTTAAAAAATAATTCTTATTTAATCAAATTAATTTTCATAAAAAATAATGATTTATTTTATTGTTTTTAAATAAAATGAAATAAAGAATTTTTTTTTGATAAAATTGTATTTCTAAAACATATTATAGAATTACATAAAATTAATTAGATATTATAATATGGTTTCATTATATAAAACCATTATAATTAATATCTAAAAAATGGTTAATCATATTCATTAATCTATGCTTAATGGATAGTCTTTAATGGTCTTGTTCAAACAATAGTAAATCATGGTTCATTAAAACTATGAGTTATAATGAAGTTAAATTCATTTAAAATAAAATGTTTCATAAAATTACAACATGTTACATTCTACCCACAAAAATATGTTCTTTACTATAAATTTGGACAATAAATAAATGATCATGTGTCTAAAAATTGAAAATTATTTTTTGGAAAACCCACATTAAAGAGGATAATAAAATGTTATCTTAAAAAAAGGAAATAAAAATACAAAGGTCATTTGGAATGAAACATGAATAAGTTTTTGGATAAGAATTCCTTATATGGAAGTGATGAAATTAAAATATATTAAAATTAATTTCTATAGATCATTGATCGCAATAATGTGAATGGTTATGAGAAACTTAATGAACACAAAATCATAAATCGAACAGGTAAGAAAAAAACCATAAATTCATAAAGACTGGAGGAAATATGAAAACAATTCCTCAGGGTCCTTTTTCCTAAAGATGAGCGAACTTGTTTCTATCAATATAGAGAACGTGAAAAATAAAATTACTTGATTATTTTTCATTGCATAAGAATAATTACAACATTTGGATTTTCAACACTCGATTTCCACTTCAAACCCTATTCTATGAAACGAAAATTGAAGATTACTTTTTTATACATTACATACTAAAATGAAATTTTAATAGACCATATAATATATAAAATATTTATAATTAATAACTTATATCTATCTTTATGAACAAAACCAAAATATTTTAACCAAGTTAAAAAATATAGATAAATCATTGTTTGGTAAAATAATACATTAATCTATAAAACCACAACCAAAGTTGAGAAAAAAAAACCATTCCATTAATGGTTACCGTTAAGACCTATCCAAAATACAAAAAAATAATAATAAGGACACTAAATTAACCAAAATGAACTTAAAATAAATCCCCAATATATATTAAACTGGTTCTTAATTGTCACATACCAATCATGTCAATATCATTATCATGTGTTCTATTTAAATATTTTAAAATCCTAAATTAAAATTAAATCTTATTAAAAACATACATTATTCCTTCTTTCTTAAATAAAATACATATTATTGGATGTTTTCCATAAATCCAAAATTTAAATAAAATTCTACAAGGATATCATAATTCACTTTTTCATTAAATGATTAATCAGTTCCAAGGTAATAAATTATATCAATTTAAATTATACATATAAATCATCTTTTTTTCTAATAATTATTATCTTGTTATCAATAAAATATTATGTTTTATCATTATTTTAATAAATTTTTTCTATCAAATAGTATCTTTTAATTAAATAACCTTTCTATGTCATAAATTTCATTTGTCATGTTCTTGAAAATGATTAATAAAATTTATCAATAAAAATACCTTATATATTTAATAATTATTGAATTCCAATATATAATCTCATAAATCATTGTACATCATGATTATCCACTTATTAAGAGACAACATCTTATTTGTTATTACATTGTACTGTTAACATGTCATATGTAGTATAATCATCATAAAAAAACCTTAACTTATACAACCTTGCTGATTCTCTTATTGATATTTTCATCTAGGAAAATTATTTTTATAGTGGACATACAATCCATATTCATAAAATTGATTCGTTGTTGATGTGTTGGGGAAACAATTATTATTATCCATTGTATTAACTCAAATTTTCATTTTATTTATTAGTATATTACTCAATCACCTTCTTCTCGCTTAAAAAATAAACAACTCCTTTATTCATTTGATACATTCCCCAGATTTCCCTATCCCAAATTGAAGAAATATATGAATGTGAATTTAATTTCCACTATTGTACCCACCACACAAAAACATGATGATCTATATCCTTCTCTTTGTTGGTGATTTAGATATTTAGTTAACGTTATTGTTGTCAATCATATTTGATGATTACATATTAGGCATAGTAACGTTATCTTTCACTTCGTTAATCATCCAATTTGGTTTCTTGTCAACAAATCTTCTGTCATAATGAATGTAAACCTAGTTACATATTTTTCTAGACATTTAATAAAACTTAAAAGAATATTATGGGAAGAAATATTTATTATGTAAGACTACATAATCCTGGAAAATATTTTTTGGTATTCCTAAATCATAAAACCCTCATTTAAATATAAGATACCTCATTATTAATATAGGTTATTCATTGTAACTATAAATTTAAATACTTAATTTTGGTTCATAAATAATTTACATATTTCATAGCATATCCGATAAAAGTGCCAAAATAGGTGTGCAGTAAGTACAATTGTCATTAACCAGGTGACAATTGAGCCTCACAAAATTCACCAATTTCAAATTTATTACCACTAGGCATGACTATTCTATAGTCACGTCCAATTTTAGTATCCATACAAGGATCTATTTTCTTGTAAATGAAATTCTCTATCATTATAATTTTTTTTTGGATATTTTCCTATGAATAGAATTATCCTTGAACTTATTCTTAGACATCTCATTATGGTTAACACTATTTTTTCTCAAACTAGTTTCCAATGGTTAACTATTCCTTGATCATATCCCAATTTTATATATCTAAACTTCCAATACATAAATATTAAATCTTAATAGTTTAATATTCATTACATATCTTAAAGATCCACCCAGTATAATTTAGGTCTATTTCTCTTGGAAATGTGGACACATAGAAAACTGGTCTATACGTGAGATACATAATCTCCCACTAGGATTTTTATATCTAGAACACTTCACAGGCTTGTCATATATAATTTTTTTTTTCATATCCTAGTGAATGATAAACATACGAAAGGGTTTTCTCATATGCTCAATATGGGTAAAAAATAGAGATATCAACATATCCTGAGAATAGAGTTATAAGAACATGACACTAACATTTAAAAAAATATACCCTACAAATCCTATATCATAAACATAATCATGGAATAAATAATTAATTTTCATACTACATGATTCATAAAGGAACCAGATAACATGAACTATGAGATCATAACATTGTATAAGATTTAATTTTTTGGCATATATATAAATGAATATAAAATAATATGAAAATGTTATCCAAAAATACATTCATAACATGTTATGTTTGGGATAATCACCAATGTACCTGCTTCAAGCCTATTATTTTTTCTAATGTACCATATTTTAGTCTTGGAATAGCATCTCATGAACCCTCTTTTAGGCATTGGATAACATCATGTGTACCCTATTTTGGGCATGGAATAACATCTCATGTACCATTTCACCATATATAACATTAATCATTACCCAATTAATTAGAGGGACATATAGGTACAATAATCTTATATTTTATAAAATTTTATTAAATTATTTTATAAAACATTCATAGTATAATAACACATGAAAATAAATGTGTCATATAAATCATATAGTCGTATCATATTTTGTGGAAAATGAATCAGTTTCAAAAAAAACTTATAATCATGAACATAAAACAACTAGATAATGAATAATTATTTTTATCATTAGAAAATTTCCCCATAAAATTTAAATAATATTAAATGATTTCATCTTTCATGGAAATAGTTTTTGGAATATCACATTGGAGAAATCATTTGGAAAATATTGTTTTCATTAGAAATCATTACATTAATACCTAATAATTTTCAAAAAATTAATGAAAATTTTTTATTTATAAATATGAATCAAAACATGAATATAAATATTTAAATAATTGAGTAGTCATAAAGATATAAAATTCCATTCATGTCATACATGTTTAAAATAAACATTAGATTCATATTTTTAGTAAAATCCATAAAGGTATTTTTTTTAAAAACAACATGTAGAATCCAGTTACATTTTTATATAAGTATTGTTATGGTATAAAATGAATTTAAAACATCCTAGAGTAACATTTTCATATTTAGGAACACATTTTTAGAGAACATGGATATGAAATAAAAAATGGTTTTCAAACGATTTGAGAGAGAAATTTGGTTTTCATTAAAAAATTTATTTTGGAATCATTATTACATAAATAGAAGAAAATAAAGGGAAAACATTTATTACCAAGAAATTAAAGGATAATAAGAAAATTAATCATTTTATTTTGATATATATAATAATATTTCATCATGGAGAACATAATCATAAACAATCCTGGGAAATAATGATATTGAAACATCAAACACTTACCACTGTTTACTTTTGAATTGTAAGCCACATGAAATAATAAATTTATATTACTATTTAAATATAATCATAGTAAATAATTTATACATATAATTACTCCTTAGTGAATAATATGGATCTTGAAAAATAATATAGGTTCTTAATATAACTAATTTCATAAATAAGATAATTTGAGACACTGATCCCTTACCTTAATTCCCAATTTCATTCATATAAAATTTAACCTCTTCTATATTAAAAAAAATTTCTTATAAATTTATTATTGAAAAATAATTATATTTATCATACAATATATTATTTACTTATGATTTTTTATTTCCAAATTATTAACAATTCCTTACTAAAATCATATATCAGTTAATAAGTTCTTTTTTGTGTAAGTTTTGATTTTGTATTTCCATTCTCATTAAATTGATCTTGGTACCACAATCTACAGAATGTTATACCTGATATAAATATCATATATTTTAATTATTTATGTTTTTTATTAATCAATGGAAGATATATATAGAAAATTAAAATTTATATTCATGTATATGATTGGCTATATATACACAAGAATGCCGTTTCTATTATATTAGAAGATAGAATGCACGAAAAATAAATAATATATCACATTTATAGAGTATTTATTATTTCTTTAATTTGACATATATTAAATAACTTAATCATTATTACCTTACATTTAATTCCTATTGAAAAATGAATCACTTTGCATCATGAGGAGGTAGTCCGCTATACACACAACCGACATTATCTTATTCCCAGAAAATTGAAAGTAAGATGGTATATGAAATATTATAATTGTAATTGTATAATAAGATCAATAATAAAATATATGAATACAAAATAAATCATTATATTATAATGTTCTATGTAGTGAGGCAAAATGAATTACATTGGTTCATGAGGTGGTCATCCATAGTACACACAATTGACAATTTAATTCTCAATTTGAGGGATGAGGAGATGGATATAGGATATAAAATAAGAATAATATCATAAAATTATATGGTAGATTATGGTTTTATTGTATTTTAATTTTTAATACATGAATTAATGATTTAATATGATGAGTAAAAAGAAAAGATCATAGTAAATTCAATTATATTAGATTAGAAGCACCTCATTTGGATATCACAATATGGACCATAGGGTTGGCCTTTTCAAAACACATGAAGCTATACATCATTACTTGGGATTTTGGGTAGGGATTTTTTGGGTGTTTTCTAAGAAAAATTTAAATATATGTGTGATTAAGTAATTGGAGGGTGTGTAATTTTATTATAGAAAGGGAGTGACATTGTTATAAATATACAAAAATATTAAATAATGTGGATACATTGTCAACCCAAAATTCAACCAAAATTGAAAAATAATGGCATAGGTTGATCATATGGATGTGACACTCCTCCTACACAAAAAAAATTAAACAATTGTTTTCATACCTTCTATGTTTTTATAGATTTACTATTTTAGTTTCCACAACTATAAATGAGCATTTTATTAAGGAAACTTTTCATATAATATTTTAAATAAAATGATCCATATTAGATGACTTTTAACCAATTTCTATATATATGAAATTAAATTTATAAATAAATATCTTATGTGTGTTGAATATTAATTTCAATACATGCACATGAAATATCAAAAACCATTTTTACCATCTTCCGTGGTAACAATTTTTTTTTCTATTTTGGGGACAATATAATTATTATTGAAGGTACATTTTCCTATTAATGAACTATAGATTACATTTTTAAACATATAACAATACCATGGAATAGTATTTGATTTCTTTTAATTTTAAATCCATTAATTATATATTATTTACAATAAAATAACCTTAATATCAATTTTGTCACTATTTGTTTAAACTGAATTTAGAAAAATCGTAACAAAGTTGGAATTTTAATATATAATTTTAACACATATCTATCATGTTATATGTATCTAAAAAATTCATGAAATATAATAATTCATTCAATTTATATCAGTGTTTACATTTTTAGTATCATTTATTTCATTTTTCTAAATAATTATTATGTTGTTGTTTCATAAGTATTTTATTTATTTATATAAATAATAATATTTCAAATAAATTACCCTAATAAAATTAATTTATTTATTCTCAAAATTAAAATCAAAATTCATTCACATCATTATTTATCTCTATTTGTATAAATAAATGAATTTTAAAATCATGATACTAACATTTTTTCTTTTTTAATTACTTAAATTATTACATTGGTCAAATTCATGAAAAATATCCCATATGTCCATAAACATGGACCCTAAGGTAATGGGGGTTGAAATAGGGCATGTAAATAGGAATTAGACAAGTGATTAGGTCATTTTAACCCTTATCCTTTTAGTTTAACCACCGGTAAACCCATATTAACTGTATATAGTCTAATTAATTAATATTAATTAAACTATTCAATATGTGAAAAAATTATGTTAAAATAGATATATTTTTTTATGGTGATTAGGAATAAGGAAACCATTATTCATAATTCCATTCACATAAGTTGAAAATCATCTTTTTAAATTGAACCCGCATATACAATGAAATTATTTTTCCTAATGATAAAAATTACATAAATATATAATGTTTTAATATCAAAATTTAATATTAAATTGAAAAAAGATCTAATTTTAATTAATAAATTTATAATGGAGTTATTTTTTCATTTAAGTCATTTTTAACCAATATTTATTTTTTAAATGAATTTAAAAAATGCAAATTTTTCACAAAAATCATATTTTTTTACTAATTGAAAAAATAGTCCCTTCAAAAAATTCACAAATAATAAATCAAATATAATTTTTATATGTAGACTTTAAAAATTATACTTATTTATTCAAATAATATTTTTCTGGAAATTTAAAAATGTATTTTATTATTTTATATGAAAGATAAAAAAAATTAGAAAACATTAATTTTAAAATTGATAAATAAATTTTATAAAAATTATGTAATTATATATAAATTTGATTTCATTATGTCAAACTATTATACTTAATATTTTACAATATTTTACTCATATTCCTACTAAAATTTTTAATTTCTACATTGCATTAACCCTATTTAAATAATATTAAATTGCAGTTTTTTAAAACTCATTATTGAAAAAAATTAAATTTATTTACAATAAAATATTTCATAAAATCTTAGGATGTAATAAACATCACATAGATCATCATAATTGATTAGAATTATTATTTCCTATATTATAACTCTTTCAAATTTCATGAATGATGAAATAGTTATTGATGGGTATGAATGTCACGACCCGTTCCTTAGGGCCCGTGTCGTGACTACCCAGAGCCTGCCTTCCATAGGCCCAGGGCTGGTGACTAGCACCGAAGGAGTAATTCCTAAAACTGGGATGGCATTGCCTTTAGAACCTGTAACACACACAACCAAACACACAACAATATACGAACTCAAGTAAACTGAATAGTAAACACAGTGAGTACTACAAGTAAAAAGGGGGTAGAATAAAAGACCAACTGGAAAGTACAAGGAAAATTGGAAAGTACAAGACAACTTATAGGTGAAAAGATTCTCATAGATCATCCACCACAGATCCTACCTAAAGGGTAGGTACAACTCACGAATGGCCATCTCAGCGGTTCACCTCGTCTAAAGTACACCTTCGTGCTACCTCCAATCCTGGTACCCTCACCCTCAGTCAACGTTGTCCGTTTTATAAACCAAACACAACGAATTGTGGGCATAGCCCGTGCAGGGGTGAGTATAATGATACTCAGTAGGGACCCCGAGCCTCTCAAGGTCTCGAAAAATCGAAAAAGGATAAACCATAAAGGAAGGAAACAAATGATTACCCAACATAGGTATATTCCCATACATATACCTAAGTTATCAATTAAACCCTTCTCAATCATGAATAAAATACAGAGCCCAACTTCATTGCCCCAAGATCAACTATTCCACAAAGTAAGAAATACCACAATGGAAAGTACCACATTGGTACGCCACGCAGAAGAATACCACAAAGGTATTACCATGAAGGAAAGTACCACACAGGTACAGACTCAACTCACACCAGGTATAACATTAGTACAATAGTATAGATGATTAGATGTAACTACTAAATCATCTTACTCTCTTAAGAAGCAGACCCATGAAGTATCCCTAAGTGATGAAACACACAGGATCGCTCGGTGCTGACCCGAATAGGATCACTCGGTGTTGAACGACACAGGATCGCTAGGTGCTGAACCACACAGGATCTCTTGGTGATGACCCACAAATGATCGCTCGGTGCTGACCCACATATGATGGCTCGGTGCTGAATCACACAGGATCACTCTTCATTCTTCACATCATAGCCCGCTACTGGGTTCCCGTGCTACGCTCAATTGTCTTAGAGAGGGTCCACTCCACGATCCACTAGTTGATACTCCCACTTCCATGAAGTATCACGAAGATGTATCTCAATGGACCACCACATCATTGGGGTCTCAACGCAACAGAATATGCGTCAATCGAACACCCGGTCTATAATTTATTAGCCTTTTTGTCCTGAGGACCCGATTGTATTCATGATTGATCCAACTTGATCATACTCGAACATTACCCAAATCACTAATTGGGTATACTGAAGGGACCGTCTCACTCCCAGGTTTCCATCACCACAAAAGGATCGTCAAATGGATGTCCTATGCCAATGTTATGGCCAAAATAGCGTAAAAGGGACGTAGTAGATCCGGGTCCAGTCCGAACCGATTAGACCAACACAGCATGTCCCGGCCTGGGGTGACCCGGTTTGGGTTGACTCAGACCAACCCGCTAGGTCTGGCCCGACCCGTTTTGTGGCCCGGTTCGTTGGGCGGTCCGACCTGTACTGGGCGGCCCGACTCGGTGGCGTGGAGTCTGCGGAGCCGTGAAGGCAATAAAGTTGTGGGGTGGCATGGAAATGTGAAGGGGTGGCGCGGGGTGACGCGGGGTGGAATGGGGTGGCGTGGGGCGGTGCGGGGCGCTGCGGTAGTGAGGCCTCGGGGTGGGGTGGGGAGCCGCAGGCGGTGAGGCCATGAGGCAGCGATGGCTGCGGAACGACGCTGCGAGGCCACATACGTGATGAGGTAGCGGGCGGTGCGACGAGGCCATGAGATGGCAGAGCCGCAGACGGCATGAGGGTGCGGGGCGGTGCTGGTTGCGGACAACACTGGCCATGGTTAGCAGTGGTCATAGGCATCGTGGTGGCCACAGGGTGACGTCGTTGTCTTCGTCATGGCCGGCGGTGGTGCCGGCCACCGTTCTTGTGTTCCACCAGTTCCGAAAACCGACATCGGTCACTGTCGCCATCATGAAGAACACACAAAAGAAAAATGACAGAGGGGTCATTCCATGTTTGTTTGGCTCGCACCCTCTGCGTTTGAGAAGTAGCAAGTGGTTCACAAATTTGAATAAAAAAAGTGTATGGAAGATATTTAAAAACATAAATTCCCACATCCTTCATCAATCACTATTCTCAATCCCACAAAAGAAAATATCCACGGATCAACTAGTTTATGAGAGTTGATCCGCATTCTTAGTTTAGAAGGTAATAAAATGGGATGTGATAATCAATAATAAACAATCCCCAACATCAAAGGTTCATTGTCGGAGGCTGTGATGAAGGAGACGATGTCGTTGGGGATAGACGGACGTTGGTGATTTCGGTGTTTCCTCGATCGTCAGTTCGTTCGTTGTTGGAGATGTTCCTCGTTGGCGTTATTCATTGGAGAGATTTCTCCTGATAGTTCTTCTCTCCATAATCCCACCAAAATAAAATTTTTACCCCATAATAGAACAAGTTATCTATAATGTTTGCTGGAATAATTTCAAAATAGCTTAATTAATTAATTGATGGGTTTGATTAATTAATTAAGAAGGAGAGTTGGCATAATTAAGAGGGGGAGCTCAAGTGGTTTCTTGCCATTAAGAGTGATTTCAAAGGTGTTCATGGGATTTTCAATCTCGGGTGGTCCCCAACACCATAACCCACATGGGAGGATTCAACAAAAGTAAATAAAAATGTTACACATTTTTATTTCATTTTTATTCTTTCACGAAAAACACAAAAACTATCTTTCACTGTCAACCCAATTCTATTGAGGTGAAGATCTCCTTAATTGAATACCGACCCTGAAATTTCAATGGAACCCTTAGATTTCAATTCCGAGCACCATTTAAAAATATAAAAATAACCTACTCATATGTTTACTGAACGTACCAGAAAAAATGTTCAGAAATTCATTCCGGGCACACCGGGTTTAGGAATCACGCGTCATCAATTTTCAAGGACTCATAAAATTCCCATTTAATTAAAATAAATTACATGTATTATTCTGTTCATTAAATTCTCCCCATCTTAGGTCTTTACATCCTCATAATCCACAACTCAAAACTAGGAAAACAAGTGGGGATACTGAGCACGAATCTGAGCCTCCCACTTCCATGTGCTTCCTTGGAGGTTCCCGTGCTGCCAGTGAATGCGAACTAGAGGTATCTACTTCCCATAAAGGACCTAATCTTGTAGATTCCTCAATCTCTACTAGAACCTCCATAAAGGTCACCCCATTGTCAACATCCAGCTCTAGATAGTCAATGATGTGAGAAGGGTCATGGACGTATCTCTTTAATTGGGATACGTGGAAGACGTCATGCACCCAAAACAACTGAGGTGGAAGAGCTAAGCGGTAAGCCCCTCACCAAATCTACTGAGGACCTGGAAGGGTCCGATGAACCTTGCAAATAATTTTCCAACTCAGCCAAATCTTTGCAATCCTCGTCGAGGTGAGACCCGTAAAAAGACTTGGTCACAATCTTCAAACTCCAGAGGTCTCCGTCTCCTATCGGTATAAGACTTATTCCTGCTCTGTGTAGTATTAATTTTCTCTTGGATGATTGGTATTTTCCCTGTCGTAGCTCGTACCATCTCCGGTCCCACTAGTGCTAACTCCCCTGGTTCATTCTAACACAACGTTGATCTGCAAGGTCACTCATAGAACACCTCAAAAGGTGTCATCCCAATTGTATATTGATAGTTGTTGTTGTATGAAAACTCCACCAAATACAAGTGATCGTCACAGCTATGACCAATGTTGAGGACACAAGCCCGTAGCATGTTCTTGAGGTTCAGAATGGTCCACTCAGTCTGACCATCCGTTTGAAGATGGAAGATGGTGCTCAAACGAAACTGAATCCTGAAAGCCTCCTCCATCCCCTTTCATAGCCGGGAAGTAAAACGTGTATCAAAATCAGAGAAAATCATCCAGGGTACTCCATATAGCCGCATAATCTTTTTCACATGGAGGTGTCCAAGGTTCTCTACTGAACCCTCCTATCTGATCGGTAGGAAGTGGGCCGACTTGGTGAGTCGGTCGACAATCACCCAAATCGATTCATTACCTCTAGATTTATGTGTATGTCCTATCAGGAAGTCCATGGATATCCCATCCCACATCCACTCTGGGACCTCTAAAGGCTGAACCAAGCCTACTGGTACATGATGCTCCACCTTCACTTGCTTGCATGTGAGGTATTGAGAGATAATCTCTGCTACTGATTTCTTCATTCTCAGCCACCAGTGCTGCCGTCGGAGATCCTAGTACATCTTCACCACTTTTGTATGTATCTCTAGAGGAGATGTGTGGAACTCCCTCATCACATCATCTCGAAGCGACATAGGTACCACGGTACGTCCTCTGAAGAGGATTATGTGCTCCCCACCTTCAGAAAATCCATCAGGTGGATGTCCTATGGATATGTTAGCATTCGTGTCTCGTAGTCAGTTTCCCCATGCTGCGCCTTCTTGACTCGTTGAAAAAGTGGGAGAGTGACTGTAAGAGACTGAAGAAATGCTACTCCATCTTGATATACAAAGGATATCTATAAATCGGCCAACTGCTCTGTCACCTCATCTAGTAGTTGTATACCCAATCTCTGGCTGAGTGCATCTGCTACAACTTTCCCCTTCCTAGTAGTATAGACTATCTCAAATTCATAGTCCTGGAGGAACTCAAGCCAATGTCATTGTCTTGGGATTAGGTCTATCTAATAGAAGATATAACTGGGACTCTTTTGATCATAGTACATAGTAAAACGCTCGTCCATCAAGTAATGTCGACACATCTTCAAGGAGAAGACCACTACTGTTTACTCCGGGTCATGGGTAGCGTAGTTCTGCTCATGTTGTCTTAGTTTTTGATAAACATATGCGATCACTTCTCAGTCCTACATCATCACACATCTGTGCCCAATCCCTGATGTGTTGCAGTAGACTATGTACCCAATACCCTCCTCTAGAAGCCTCAAGACGGGGGCACTAGTCTACCTCTACCTTAGCTACTGAGAACTCTAATGGTATATCTCTATCCACATGAAGGGTTTCCCCTACTTCAACAACGCTAAAAGTGGTGCTGCATTTCTATAGAAATTTGGCACAAATCTTTGGTAGTAACTGGCCAAATGCAGGAAACTCTGTACCTCCATCACACTCCTGGGTGGCTCCCAAGTAAGTACCATCTCGATCTTCACTGGATCCACTGCAACTCTAGCCTCTGATATGACATGTCCTAGAAAGTGAACCTCTCGAATCCAGAACTGGAACTTCAAGAGCTTACCATAAATCTGGTTCTCTTAGAGTGTGTCCAATACTACCTAAAAATGATAGGCATGCTTCTCCTTATTAGTCGAGTAGATCAGAATGTTTTCGATGAAGAATACAACAAAGCAACCAAGGTATGGCTGAAAGATCCTATTAATGAGTCCCATGAACACTGATGGAGCATTGGTCATGCCAAATATAACAACCAAGAACTCATAGTGGTCGTACCGACATCTGAAATTTGTCTTCTGTACATCCTCGTCTTGTACACTGTGCTGGTGATAGCCTGATCTAAGGTCTATCTTTGAGAACCACCATTCTCCCTTAAGTTGATAAAAGAGGTCATAAATCCTTGGAAGTTGCTACTTGTTATTCACGGTCACCTGTTTCAGGCGCTGATAGTCAACAAAAAGTCTCAAGCTCCCATCTGCCATCTTGGGGAACAAAATCAGGGCTGCCCAAGGAGAAACACTAGGCTTGATGAACCCTTTCCCTTGTAAGTCCTCCAGCTGTACCTACAGCTCATGAAGCTCCATGGGAGCTATCTGATATGAAGGTATAGATATCGGTGCCATCCCGGGGTACAAGTCAATGTAAAAGTCCACCTCTCTGTGAGGAGGTAGACCCAAAACATCATCAAGGATGACATCTACATACTGGTCCATCACTATAGGATAGTTCAGACGCTTCACATCAACTACCCTGAGGGTAAGGCAAGCCAACTGATGAGTGATCAGCTGCACCCTCCTATGGGTAGGTCCATACTATGCTGAAAAGGCTCCCTTCTCACTGGTGAAGGTAAACCTAGTCCCATCCATGCAGACACAACACACATTTCACCTAATACAGTCAATCTGAGCATGGACTATAGATAACTAGTATATAACCAAGATGACATCATAAGGCCTCGACGCTGCTACTCAGAGATCGAAGCTGATGTTATTTTCTCCTAGAGTAATCTCACACTGTTGTAACTAGTGTGTAATCATCAAATCCTCTCCCATAGGAGTCTCTAGTGATAAGTATCAAGCCAACAGCTCCGTCAGAATATATGAGCTATGAACAAGGGCATTGGAAATAAAATAATAATTGGCACCTGTGTCAATAATTACTACAGCTAAGGTGTATTAGACACAGATCGTACCTCGTATCATCTCTAGAGCACCATGATCATAGGCCTCGGCTGCCTAGAGCTAAGATCGCCCCTGTCCTTCTACTCCTTATTGTCAGGGTGGACCACCTGGTGGTGGTGGCAGTAACATATCGAATAGTCGCCCACTGCTAGCTATACGACCAGCTCCTCTCCCACGTCCTCCTACTCCATGTGGACCTCTTCAATTGAATCTATGTATCTACCTGGGCAGTCCATAGACTATATGCTGATCATCCATACAGTGGGTCAGACAATCACAAGCCATGTGACCCTGCCCGACGCATATGTAACACTACCCACTCCTGGCAAGACTGGATCTGCCTCGGGTGCCCCACACAACCTACTCTGAATCCTGTGGTCGTCAACATGTTGGTCTGGTCCTCTTGGACCTCTGCAACACCTCTCTTCTGCCAGCTGCAGAAGTCTCCGATACATGATGACTGAGGGTGGGTCTCACAGTTGGTGACTGCTCAGCAAGGAAACTCTCCACTAAGAGGGCTCTCTATAACACTCCCACCTACGTTAGGATGCTAAGAGAAATCATCGATGCCCTAATATCTCGGCTAAGAACCTGATCGAAGGTCCATGCCCTGAAGAATGAGTCATGTTCCATATATGTGAAGTAGCCTGAGAGCTCAGTGAACCTCATTGAGTACTATGCCACATTAATTCTACCCTACTATAGATGAAGAATCTCATGTATACGCACTATGCGAAGAGTCACTGGGAAAACCTATGCCAGAAACAGGCTCTCAATGTCTGGACAAAGAAGTGTAACCTCATCGTGAACCTGGAGCATCAAGCTCTACCATCTGTCTGTTGCTGCTTGTAGAATACTAGCAGTAAGGATCACCATGAGATCTGCTGGTGTCCATACCAGTTGAAAGACTCTCACCACAGCCTCCATCCAATCCTCAAACGCATGTCGATCTGTCTCTCCACTGAACCTGGGTGGCCTTTGCCACTGGAACTCATGTAATGTACTCAAGCAGTGTACACCCTCTGCTACTGGCACTGGTGGCATGAGTGGTATAACAAGTAATGGTACCACTGGTGCCTCCACTGGTGCCTCTACTAGAAAATGGCCTTGTACTGAGGCATCGTCGCTCGATGGGATTTCAGTGCGTACTACTCCCAAAACCCTAGATGGCTATCTTCTTGGAGGCATCCTGAAATGAAACAGGTGTCCCATAGATAATAAGTTATACCTGGTGAGCTGACTCAATATATCACAAAGAAAACTCTTCAAAACACACATGCAATCAGTGTTTTCATGCACTGAGTTAGAAATCAGAAGGGTCATGACCCCCTACCCATAATATATACCCCTCCTGGGAAGACAATGTGAAAAGGGAGATACTGACCCCCCGAGTCTCACCTTCAGTAGGCCCTGGGTTGGTGACTAGCACCGAGGGTATAACAAACCACCAAACGTGAGCATTACCCTCTAAGAGAACACATGCGGAAGAGAGAGATAAGATAGAAACCTACCAACTCCAAATCAGAACTGAAATATAAAAGAAACCCAAGTACATATATGAAATGTCATGCAAAATTACTACAACTGAAAGGGAAAACTACAAGAACAAAAAAGAACGTAAAATGGCAGTGACAATAATCCCGAACAGCTCCTCCAACCACAAGCTAGTAGTAACCAGCTTGGTCTCCAACAACCTCCATGTGACCTGAAAAATAGTTTATATATGCATAGTGTGAGTATAACAGTATACTTAGTAGGATCCTCCCTAAAGCCTCTCATGCAAAGGAAAAGAAGGCATACTAAAGCACAGTGAACAAAAAGTGAAAGTAACATGTCACCTAAACATGTATACTAAGTCCCCAACCTCACCATGGCTACTCTTACCATGTAATGAATACAAGAATATCTCATATAGAAAATAATATCAAGGGTACCACACTAATAATTCCCTATAGGTTTTACAATTTTCCCCAATGAAATACATCTTGTGCATCTCTCTTAAAAGGCTTTCTCGAATACACCAGGGCTAATCTCCACAATCTGCACCACATGCACAACTAACGCTTTCCCGTAGACACATGGGAAAAGCACAACACCATCCTCACAACCAAAAGTAACCAGGTAGTTTACGGGAGCCACCACATCTCGCATAATGTATGTCATACATCGAGTATTATACATCAAGCCATTACAGCCCATACAATGAGAAAGTATCGTCCAGCCATCACAGGTTATACACGTTACACCTATAGTAGTCCATAGGATACTATATCAAGAATATATGTGTGTGAATAACCACAAGAAATTACAGCCCTCTACACACATATATGGGGAAAACTAACTGTTGTTTCTAATGGCACTAGTATCCACCATGAGAAGAGAGCGGGGTTAAAGGGGGTAGTCAGTCATTCTCCCTCCAATCTGAATGTCATGGAAAACACCCCCCCAGGGCTCAGAATCCCCGAGGTGCCAGTTTACCTTACTGAAAGTGTGGAGTAGCATATATAAAAACAAAAAGTACAGAATATATTATAAATCACAACCACACTATGGGAATTACCTTGTCTTACACACAAATGCAGCTTCTGTCTCTTAGAAATTGGACTTCCACTTATAAGACTAGATATCCTATAAGCACACAACCATTAAAATGGATTTCTTGGATTACTTCATTCCATTTTTATAAATTCCACAGTACGTTAATTAATTCATCAAACAATAATTAACCAAGAACATTTCCATATTAAATTCCATTAACATCACATCAAAAATCCATTGTCCCTTAAAAAGTTACAGCCTCATCATTAAGTTTAAACGAACTCTAACCCAATGGGTTAACATCATTTATTCAAACATTCATTACAAAATTACTTTCCCCATATTCCCAGGCATTCTAGAAAAGCATCCTTTTCTACTAAACACAAGGGAGCTCAGCACGGTGAGTAGATGTACTACCCGTCGAGTCTGTGCCACCTATAGAAAGAGAATTGACCCATTCTCCCTGGAGAGGTTAAACATTGAAAGCACATGGCACACCGCGCATGTCTTCACCCCTTTCGGAAGAAGGGTAAACAAAACCAGTTGCCTGGAGCAGTGGGGAAAAGCAAATCAGATAAACTACCAAAGAATCCACAAGCATCCAATAACCACATCCATCCCAATCCATTATCCTCAATGTCCTCCATGACACCCATATGCATAAACCGATGCATATCACCACTCTAGGAATCATTCGTTGCTACAGATACAAGGCCACCATGCCCCCGCATATCATAACATCCATCCAGGATCACATCACCGCACAAGCAACATGAAGGTAAAAATCTCAACAATTTGGGCTCTTGGGCCTTTAACACGGAATCCAGCCTTCAAACAACAAGCACCAACAGATTTCAGGTTTACCAACCAACTGAATTAAACACATACAATGACAACACTTTGATTAACTACAAGTTGGATCAGCAACCACAACAACAACAACCATATTCGTTTACATTCCTCTTTATCATTATGAAATTATTTGTCAATTAATTCTGGCTTTATGTTCCTTACCAATTTCATCAAGAACCCAATGCTAAAAAAAGGCATAGATATCACACTATCTATCAAATCAAGTGGAAAACTGTTATCACAGTACAAAGCAACAACTTGAGATAAAACCAATTCCTTTAATTCAGTTAAAGTTTTTCTTAGGTCAATTACATTGTGATACAAAGGGATAAATCATGATAACTCTATGATTTCACATTAACAATTAGAGAATCCACGAATCCCCTACCTCAACAGGTTTCGAGGAAAACCACAATGGTCGATGAACGCCCAAGAAACCAGGTCGATTCTCCATGAATATTCTTTAGGTCTCCTTTCCTAACACAACCAAGACCCAGGATCATCATATTTTACATCCACACCCTTATATCTACCCATAATGGGTGTAGATACATGAAATCGAGAGAATAGGAGGAGTAGATCTAAGTATATCTAATAAATCAAGCAAGAATGACCGCAAACCTCAAGAATTGGCTTCGATTTTCCAAGAAAATCCTCTGGATCGCCTCCAAAACACTTGGGAGAGGTTTTATAACCTTCAAGGGAGAGAAATCCAGAGTTATGGTCGCTTAGGGGATTAAATGAGGTGATTAAAGGGAAAACGAGTTAGATCCACAATTTTAGGATCTAACTTTAAGTACCTTCATGGTTAGTTCGCACGGTTTAACAAACCATGCGCTAACCGCGTGTTAGCTTCTTCCTTGAAAAATACTCCTCACATGGTTATTCCACATGGTTAGACAACCTGTGCTGTAACCGTGTGTTAGCCACTGCCTCCAAGACCAGCCTTGCAGGGTTTGGCCGTACGGTTTAGGCAAATCGTGTGGTAACCATGAGAAAGCTATAACCCTTTATATTTACATAGAATTCCACCCCAATGCACCACCATGTCACATTGACCTCTCGGAACACCTCCAGTACCACTTTTTCAAAAATGAATGTACGGGAGAGGTCCAGCAAAATTACATCAGATACCTCTCCAAATATTCTCGTCCTTGAGAATTCAAAACGCACCTAAAGAGAAAACAAAACAGGGTCTAAAAAACCACCCACCTAGATACCTCTCAAAAGAGAGAAATCCAAAAAAGCAAAAAAGGGTGTCATCTCATAAACATGCAAGTTACACAACCACATCATCTACAACGATACATGGAAAGAGGTAAACATCAAACAACTCTAGGTACTAAGCACGTATATGTGATTCACATTCCCATGTACTCTCCTCTATGCCACCGTGTCACCACAAGACACGAACTAAGGGAATGTAATGCCTGAGGAAAACCTTCTCCTTGCAGTCTTGGATCTCCATAGGTTGCTCCTCAATGGTGGCATCATCATCAACAATGATCTCTCCCCAATCGATGATGTGGGAGACATCATGAAGATAATGGTGTAGCTATGATACATGGAAAACATCATGTATCTGACTCATATGAGGGGGAAGCACTACTCAATACACCATAGCTCCTACATGAGCTAGCACCTAAAAAGGCCCAAAAAATGGGGAGAAATCTTACTCCAACAAACAAACCTTTGCGGCCCATGATGGGAAGTCACCTTCAGAAACACATGATCCACAACATTAAACTCTAGGGGGATCCTTCTTTGATCGGCATATGATTTCTGACGATTTTTCACTACCTTGATCCTCTCACAAATCACCTGAACCATCTCTATTGTATTCTGCACTATTTGTGGTCCAAGAATTGTTGGCTATCCGACCCCAGTCTAGCATAACGGAGAACAGCAAAGCTGGCTATACAAAGCATCCAATTGCACCATACCGATGGTGGAGTGAAAACTATTATTATAAGTGAACTACACCAAGGGTAAGTGCCCCATCCATGAACCTCAAAAATCAAGAACACAAGAGTACAACATGTCTTCACGAGTTTAGATAGTTCACTATGTCTGACCATCTTTTTGTGGACGAAAAGTAGTGCTAAGGCATAGTTGATATCAAAAAGCATATTGGAGACCTCTCCACACCCTGGAGGTAAAATGAGGATATCGATAAAAAATGACCATCCTTGGGACTCAATGAAGTCTCACCACCTCCTCTATATACTACCTCGACAAAAACTCTACTAAGAATGACTCCTTTAGATACTCGAAAGCTGCCTGACACTGATCAGTCCATATGATACTCTAATATTTCTTGGTCAAAGCTGTTAGAGGAGTCGCAACCCATTAGAAATTAGCTACGAACCATTTGTAGTAGCCTATGAGACCAAGGAAACTTCACACCTCTAACATTGTCTTGGGAGCTTCCCAAGAAACAACTGATTCAATCTTCGAGGGATCCACAACCACTCCCTGTTGGGACACAACATGCCCCATGAAACAGAATTCTTGAGCCCAAAAATCACACTTCGACATCTTCCTGAATAGCTGATGTCAACGAAGAACTGCCAAAATGGCTCGTAGATGCTCTGCATGATCCTCTTCAGATGTGGAGTAAACAAAGATGTTGTTGATGAAAACTACCAAGAACATGTCCAGGAACTCACAGAACACAACATTCATCAATCCCATGAACACATCTTGAGCATTCGTCACGCCAAATGACATTACAACAAACTCATAATGCCCATAACGTCAATGGAAAGCAGTCTTCGGAATATCCTCATCCTTCACATGCAACTAATGATATATTGAACATAGATAAATTATTGAGAACCAACTTGCACCCTTCAGTTGATCAAATTTGTCATCAATCCTCGGAAGAGGATAGCGATCCATTATTGTCATTTTGTTTAAATAATGATAATCAACACACGACCGCAAACTGCCGTCAGCCTTTTTCATGATCAAAACTGATGCACCCCATGGTGACACACTTGGGCGAAAAAAACCACACTGTAACAGACCATCAAGATGTATATGTAGCTCTCGTAACTCAGAAGGGGCCATCCTATATGGAGACATAGAGATACGAGATGCTCCTGGCTATAGCTCGATCCCGAACTCGATCTGCCGTTGAGGGGGTAATGTTACAACCTCTTTTGGAATGATATCATGGTACTCCTCAATGAACCTAGGAAACGCCAGATGCTGAACCTCTAATGAGCTCAACATCATCTCAGTCATCATGGATGATAAGGATGGAATATGCCTATGATCCATCTGAGGGTCTCACTCACCAACAAACACCACTTTCTCTTCATCGACACCAATGAAGATGAAAATTTTCCTGATGCAATGCACGATATCCTGCACCGTATACAACCAATCCATGCTGAGGATGACATCATATGGTTGTATTCGTAAACATAGGAAATCTCCCCAAGATCAGTGTTTCACCAACACTATCTCACATTATCTACATGATTCAAACAAGTTAGCTCGACCTCCAACTAGCGTAGTCAATGCCAAGGGCACTAGAAGCCTCTCTACCTCATGTACCAAAGCATGGAAAAGTGTAGGTGATATGAAGGAGTGTGTCACTCTCGAATCAAGAAAGTAATACACCAAGGTATAAACCAAGCAAAGGGTACCTTGAATGACATCTGGATCATCTGGAGCTGGCAATGCTAGAGCACAAAGCTGACCACGACCTCTTACACGGCCTCTCGGACCCTGATGATAACCACCACCACAGCTGCACTCTGATCTCTGTGGATGGGGAGCATCATGGGGTTGTCCTCTGCCTGCCCCATCTATAATCTGCTGATCTAAAGCTGGTGCAACTGGATACTAATGCCTTAGTGAAAACTGCCTCAACGGAGGAATGTGGAGCGTAACACCTGGTGCACGATGAGTACTCTGAAAGGTCGGGCACTCCTGCTACTGATGACCATGACCACCACAAGAAAAAAAAGCGCCTGATCCCATGTTATAGGCCTGAGAGTTGCTGCCTCTGGAGAAACGGGATGTGAAGGGTTGAGACCTACCCCCAGATGAACGGAAAAACTTCTGCCCTGAAAACTGGGAACCCCGGACCACAACCTTGATTCATGAGGAATCATGTTGATTTCCCTCTCATGATGATCATGTCCTGGACAAATTCCTCTCAACAAACTCCACCCTCACCAGCACCTTGAGATATGTATTCAGCATAAATGGTGTGACCTGACGCTAGATCTCTGGATGCAAAGCCTCCTCGAAATGACTTGCCCTGGCCTCCTAGTCTGGTAACAGTTCCGAAGCATATCATAAAAGGTTCCTAAAACAGATCCAAAACTGTTGAACACTGGAGCTCCCCTATCAAAGGGTAAGAAGCTCCTGGGGACAATATGCCCTTGCGGTTGAGGAAAGGAACTCGACTCTAAACTTGTCTCGGAACTCCTCCCATTAGATCTATGACTCCTCAAAATCCCCAAGGAACAAGAAACACCATTGCCTTTCTAACCCACACTGCATCATCACAGCTAATGACACCCAGTGCTCCTTCCAAACACGGATCGAACTGAAGCCTATCTCGACCTCCTCCAACCAGTCTTTCGTGTCTGCAAATGAAACAGAGCCCTCACAATTCTGTAGACATTGGAGCTGAAGCTCTCGGAGTGTCTTCCTCCAACTGTCATCATCGTCAACCTCTACCCTACGGTGACCTTATGGAACTACCTGTTAGACATCTTCTTAGAAAACCTGATGAGGACGTCGACCTGGAGCCTTACCTGCTAAATAACGAACACTTTGAGCTCTTAATCCTGGAATATGGAGGACTCAACATTTATTAATTAATTGTATTATTTTATTCATTTTAGGTTAACCTATCCCAAGGACTACCCATTCAAAGACATGAACAAAGAGGAATGATGCATGATCCTTTCCTAGGTCTCTACCCTACAACCAGTATCACCCTGTTTAGTAGCCATTGTAAACATAATGGTCTTTGCATCAGATCATAGGGGGACCTAAATGCCTATGTCTTAGCTGGTCTCCAGTGTTTACCTCACTTGCTAAACATGAATGACATAGTTTCCCTAATAACCCATGCAACATCACATGTTCCTAACTCCAAAATCCATTCTATCTCTCAACCAGAGCTCTGATACCACTCGGTCACAACCCCATCCCCACAAAGTTTACCCCTCCTAGGCCGACAATGTGAAAAGGGAGATAATGACCCCCAGAGTCCCACCTCCAGTAGGCCCCGAGTTGGCGACTATCATCGAGGGTATAATAAACACACAAATGGGAGGCATTACCCTATAAGAGAACACATGAAGAAGAGAGAGATAAGATAGACATAAACCAACTCCAACTCAGAACAAAAATATAAAATAAACCCAAGTATATATATGAAATTCCATGTAAATGTATTACAACTGAAAAGGAAAACTACAAGTAACCAAAAGAAATTAAAATGACAGCGACCACAAGCTCGAACAGCTCCTCGAACCACAAGATAGTAGTAACCATCTTGGTCTCCAACCAGCACCAAGTGACCTGAAAAATAGTTTATATATACATAGGGTGAGTATAATAGTATACTCAGTAGGATACTCCCCGAAGCCTCTCGTGCAAAGGTAAAGAAGGCATGCTAAAGCATAGTGTACAACAAGTGAAACTAACACGTCACCTAAATAGATATACTATGTTCCCAAACTCACTATGGATACTCTCACTGAGTAATGCATACAAGAATATATCATATAGTAAAAAATATCATGGTTACCCCACTACTTCATCTCCACTAGTTGGCCGCTTTTCCCCAACGACATACTTCTTGTGCATCTCTCTCCAAAGTCTTGCCCGAATACACCTGGGTTAAGATCCACAATCTTCATCACGTGCACCAAAAAGGCTTGCCCACAGACACCTAGGCTTATAACCACACCATCCCTACAACCAAATGTAACCACATAGTTTCCGAGAACCACCACAGCTCGCATAACATGTATCATACTTCGGGTATTATACTTCAATCCATTACAGCCCATACACCAAGCAAGGATCCTCATTCCATCACAGCCTATACACGTTACACCTATAGTAGTCAATAGGATACTATATCCATAATATATGTGTGTGAATAACCACAAGCCACTACAGCCCTCTACCCACATATATGGGGAAAACTAACTGTTGGGACTTATGGCACTAGTATCTACCTAGAGAATAGAGCAGGGTTAAAGGGGGTTGTTAGCCATTCACCCTCCCATCAGAATGTTGGGGAAAACACCCCCAGGGTTTAGAATCCCCAAGATGCCCGTTTCCCTTACTGACAGTGTGGAGTAGCCTATAGAAACACAAAAAGTACAGAATATATTATAACACACAACCACACTATGGGCATAACCTAGTCTTAGACACAACTATAACTAACATCTCTTAGAAACCGGGATGCCACTTCTAATACTAGGTATCCTATAAGTACACAACCATTAAAATGGATTTATTAGATTACTTCATTCCATTTTTTTAATTTCCACTATACATTAATTAATTCTGCAAACATTAATTAACCGAGAACAATTCCACATTAAATTCCACTAACATCACATCCCAGCATCCACTATCCCTTCAAAAGTTACAACCTCATCATTAAGTTTCAATGAAATCCAACCCCATGGGTTAACATCATTTATTGAAACATTCATTACAAAATTACTTTCCCCATATTACCAAGCATTCTAGAAAGTGATGCTATGCTACAAAACACATGGGAGCTCAACACAGTGAGTAGATGTACTACCCATCGAGTTTGTACCGCCTATAGCAAGTGCATAGACCCATTCTCCCTAGAGAGGCTAAACACAGAAACCACGTGGCATACCCAGCGTGTCTTCACCCCTTTTGGAAGAAGGGTTAGAAAGACTAGCTGCCTTTAGCAGTTGGGAAAAGCAAAGCAGATAAACAACCAAAGAATCCACAAGCATCCAACAACCACATCCATCCCATTCCATCATCCCTGGTGTCCTACCTGACACCCATATCCATAAACCGATGCATCTTCCCACTCTAGGCGTCATCTGATGCAATAACCACAAGGCCTCCATGCCCCAACATATCACAACTTCCATCCAGGATCACATCACCACACAAGCAGCAGGAAAGTAAACATCAAAACAATTTAGGCTCTTGGACCTTTAAAAAGGCATCCAGCCTTCAAACAACAAGCACCAACAGATTTCAGGTTTACTAATCAACTGAATTAAAAACATACATCAGCATCAATTTGATTAATATCAAGTTGGATCAACAACCACAACAACAACAACCTGATTCGTTTACACGCCTCTTTATATTTAGGAAATTAATTATAAATTAATTCCGACTTTACGTTATTTATCAATTTCTTCAAGAACCCCATGCTAACATGTCACGTCCCATCCTCGGGGCCCATGTCATGACTACCCCAAGCCTGCCTTCCAAAGGCCAGGGGCTGGTGACTAGCACCAAGGCATAAATCCCGGTAAAAAAGGAAGGCATTGCCTTTGTAAAGTAAGAAAACACCATAGAGCAAGTAAGAAGAAGAAGAAAACACTAAGTAAAAGCTGGTACAATAGTAAGTGCGGAAAAGTAAATGAGCTAGTATACAAACCCAAACTGATAGTAAAGTACAACTGGAAAGGGAAAACAAAAAAAGGAAAGTAAAGCTGCAACGCCGAGTTGTCCACTGGAAATCCCACCTGATGAGTGGGGACAGATAGCTCCACTGCTCCTCGGGTCCCGCCGTCCACTCCGAGTATGTTCCGCCCAATGGTCCAACTCCAGGTACCATCCTGATCTGAAAGCCTCAACCACGATCAACGTTGTCCGTCATCTACAACCAACACAACGTAGTGCAGGCATAGCCCGTGCAGGGGTGAGTATAAGCTACTCAGTAGGGACCCCGAGACCCCCGAAGGTCTCCCAAAATACACAAAGGATAAACCAAATAGGAAAGATACAATCACGAAGTAACAACCGACACTGCTTAGGTATATTCCCATAAATATACCTATGTAATAAATTCCAATACTCTCCAACCTCCAGGCCCATGTACAACCCAGTCCACACAGGAAAGCATACGTATTCCACACAGGAAAGCAAAACGTAATCCACCCAGGATAGCACAACACAATTCACATAGGAAAGCAAACATGATTCATCTCACACAGGTATACCTCTTCAAAAGACGATAGAGATGATCACTGATTCATCTAAGTCGTCGGACACACAAAGGATCGATAGGTACTAACCCCCGCAATAACCCACACAGGATCAGACCCACACAGGATCTGTAGGCGCTGGCTCACACAGAACCGCTGAGCGCTGACCCACACAAGATCGGACAAACACAGGATCGGTAGCACTGATCCACCTAGGATCGCTGAGTGTTGTAGTCGTTGTCGTCGAATCCACTGATGATCTCTACACAGTCGTCGTCACAGTCACAGGAGCAGTCGCAGCCAGCTCTAGGGTTCCCCACACACCAAGCTCGTTCGGGAGGGTCCGCTCCATGAGCCGAGAGGCCGATACATCAACTGACACATAGTCCAGAGTTTATGTATCCAAAAGTTCCGTATCATCAACAGGAACTCAACGTCGCAGATGACGCGTCAATCGGACGCCCGGTCTGAGAGTTATTGGCTTTTTCATTCCAGGGGCCCGGTTGGTTTTTAAGGAAAAACCAAACCGACCGTACTCCACCTGCATCCAAACCTCGGGCGGAGTAATCCAAAAAACATACCTCACTTAGAGGAATCCAACAAAGTCTACGACACGTCAATCAGACGTCCGAAGCTCAAGATATGAGTGTTTCCACTCCGAGGGCCCGGTTTGTTTCGTGTATGAACCAACCTGGCCGAACTCAAAGCAATCTGAAACCTGGAGTGCGATATACTGAAACGTTCATCTCAATTCAAGGATCGCATCGCAACTGACGATGTGTCGATCAGAGGTTTGTAGCCAATTTTATGGGCAAAAGACCGAAGACGGTCCGAAAATGGGGGTTTTGGGCCCGGGCCGACCTGGCCTGAGACCCACCGGTCGGCCCGAACCGGGTCGACCCGCCCCGGGTCTGGGTCAGACCAGAACGGCATGGCCCGGCCCGTCCGGGCGTGGCCTGGCCCGGTGTGGCGCGGCCCGGCCCGGCCCGGCCTGGGCGCGGCCCGGCCTGGCGGACCGGCCAGGCTGCCGGCCTGGGCACATCGCCCCCAGCGCACTGGCCAGCTCGGCCAGTGGCCGAGCCATTTCGGCAAGGGGGGCGCCTGCCCCCAGGTGAAACCGCGGCCCCCCCATTTATGGGGGCCAGTTTTCTGGCCGGCCAGGGGAATTAATTCCCCCGGCTCCCCTTTGTCCGGGGAGCCCGCACCGGCCGGCTGGTTCTGCCAACAAGGATCGGCGACGGCTGGTCCTTCCTCCGTCGCCTACACCGGCGGCCCGGAACCGGCCGCCGGTCACCCTACTCCGCCGCGGCCCGGAACCGGCCACAGCTTGGATTGTCTGGCGCGGTTCGACAGCACCGTGCCCTTCCGCCGCGGCCCCGCTCCGGCCGCAGTGTCTTCGATTTTCTTCGACGCGGCGCTACGACACGGCCCATTACCTTTCCGTACAATTCCGCGTGGTGCAATGGCACCATGCCATTCCATACCAACCATATTTGAAACATCATTCAAAATTGTAGGAGGGTCGGCAGGGTTTGTGCGGTCTGCCCCCTCTCGTTATTCGATAACATTTAGTTGTATATCCATTAAGAACAACAAACTAGAAAACACAATTGAAAATAATTAAATAAAATAAACCCCTACCGTGATTAAAGAGATAATGAACGACGACGTCATGAAGAGAGGATTCGAAGACGTTGATGGAGATTTCGTCGTGGAAAACCATCGCGAAAAGAGATGTCACGAAAGAAAAACGTCGTGGAAGGAGACGTCGCGTCGTGGGTCAGTGTCGCGGAAGATGGTCTCCAAGGGCTCGGCGCTCCATGTCAGAGGTCGTTCGTTCTTCGCGTTCTTCATCAAGGAAAAAGATGTTCTTCCCAAAATCTCTCAACAACAGAACTCTAACAACAAAATAAAATAAGCTCCTTTCTTATTTTATTAACACAACAAGCCTTTTGAAATTCAAGGGTTTGAATTTCAAAAAAAAATCACATTAAAATTACTACATTAATGCCATAAGTTTAATAAACTTAAGTTAACAAAATTTAATGGGAGTTGAGGGGGGTTAGAGGATATGAAGGGGTGGTGTTAGTGTGGGCCCCACCACCCCCATAACCACCCAAGGGAGGTTGGGTGGTTTCCAAACATTCATCCAAATGATTAAACACTTTTTGTAAAAAAATAAAAATTAAAGAATAATTATAAAATAAACTTCCACAATTTATATCATCATCTCTCATGAAAATGAAACTCCGGAACAGGTGCTCCTAAGAAATTACCGGCTCTACGGTTCCATCTGTGCCCTCGGAATTCGATTCTGATCAGCGGTTCAAAAGTTATAAATTCACGCTCTTTCGTTCACTGAACGTACCCGAGCTAAACATCAGTTAAAAATTCCGGGCACACCGGGCCTCAGAATCAGGTGCGGTCTGAAACTGCGTTCTTGTAAAATCCCAATGATAATTAAGAAAAAAATTTCCATGAAATTTACGGGTCTTTACATTACACCCACCTCATGGCTTTACGTCCCCGTAAAGATACAATGAAAACTAGGGAAACAAATGAGGGTACTGAGCACGCATCTGAGCCTCCCGCTCCCAAGTGCTCTCTTGGAGGATCTCGTGCTACCACCTGATGCGCACTAGAGGAATCGACTGTCCATGTAGGACCCTCTACTGTCGATCCTCGATCTCCACTAGGACCTCCAAGAATGTCGCCCCATTATCAATGTCAAGCTCCCCATGGTCAATGATATGTGTCGGGTCGTGCATGTATCCCCTCAACTGAGACATGTGGAAAATGTCGTGCACCCGGTGCAACTGTGGTGGTAGAGACAAACGATAAGCCACCTCGCCAATCCTGCCGAGGACCTGGAATGGTCCGATGAAGCGTGAAGACAACTTGTCACCTCGGCCAAATCTCCGTAATCCACATCGAGGTGAGACATGCAAGAAGACGTGGTCGCCATCCTCGAACTCTAGTTGCCTCTGCCTCCTGTCAGCATATGACTTCTGTCGGCTCTGAGTTGTCCTCATCCACTCCTGGATGACCTAGACATTCTCTGTCGTGGCCTGGACCATCTCCGGTCCCACAAGTGCTGACTCCCCAGGGTCTGTCCAGCACAAAGGAGATCTACATTGTCGGCCGTACAACGCCTCGTATGGTGCCATCCCGATGGTAGAGTGGTAGCTATTGTTGTACACAAACTCCACAAAGGGTAGGTGGTCCTTCCAGCTGCGACCAAAGTCAAGGACACAAGCGCGGAGCATGTCCTCGAGAGTCTAAATGGTCCTCTCCGTCTGACCATTTTTCTGAGGGTGAAAGGTTGTGCTCAAGCATAGCTACGTCCCGAACACCTCCAGCAACCCCTTCCAAAGCAGGGACGTAAATCTAGCATCTCGATCGGAGATGATAGATGATGGAACACTTTGAAGCCGCACAATATCTTGAATGTAATGTCTTCCCAATCTCTCCACTGAGCCCTATTCTTTGATGGGTAAGAAGTGAGCCGACATGGTGAGTCGGTTGACAATCACCCAGATGGAGTTGTGAACTCTGTAAGTGCGTGAAAATCCAATCACGAAGTCCATATATATGTCGTCCCTTTTCTACTCTGGAACCTCCAAAGGCTGTAACAAGCCTGCTGGTACCTGGTGCTCTACCCTCACCTGCTGGTAGGTGAGGAATCGAGAAACAAACTCCACCATAACCTTCTTCATGCCCGGCCACCAGTTCTATCGCCTGAGATCCTGGTACATCTTCGCCACTCCGAGATGTACAGCCAAGGGAGAAGTGTGAAACTCTCTCATCAATACCTCCCGTAAAGAAACTGGTACCAAGGTACGTCCTCTGAAAAGAATGTCGTGCTCTGCTACAAAGGAGAAACCATCAGGTGCATGTCCTGAGGATATCTGTTCACGCCGCGTCTCATAGTCTGTGTCCCCATGCTATGCCTCTCTGACCCGCTGCAGTAGTGGTGGGGTGACTATGAGTGACTGAAGGAAGGATTCTCCATCTCTATCCATGAAAGATATCTTCAAGGCAGCTAGCTGCTCTACCACCTACTCATGTAGCTGAATGCCCGTCCTCGTACTAAGAGCATTGGCTACTACGTTCCCCTCCCCAGGAGTATAGACTATCTCAAAGTAATAGTCTTGGAGGAACTTGAGCCATCGCAGCTGTCTCAGGTTCAGGTCATTTAGTGAGAAGATGTAACTGAGACTCTGATGGTCAGAAAAGACTGTCAAGCGCTCTTCCATCAGGTAGTGTCGCCATGTATTCAGAGCGACGACCACTACTGGTAACTCCAGGTCATGGGTAGCGTAGTTCTGCTCATGCAGCCTCAACTGACGTGATCTATAGGCGATCACAGCCTGCTCCTCCATCAGGACACATCCGAGTCCGGTCCCTGATTCCTCACAGTAGATTATGTACCCTACTCCCTCCTTAGGCAACCTCAAGATAGGTGTGCTGGTCAATCTCTGTATCAGCTCCTGGAAGCTCTGCTGACATCTGTCTGACCACACGAAGGGTTTTCCCTTCCTCCTTAACATTCTGTAAAGATGCAAAGATTTCTCTTTTGTCGAAAAGGGAAATCTGGTCTCATCCCCTGGATGAACCACGTTCCTTTCCTAATACAGTCAATCCCATCATGATTAGTTAATTCATGGCATAGATGACGTCGTAAGGCCTCAACGCTGCAACCAAGAGATCCAACCGTTACTCTCGCCTCCAAGGGTTGAGTCACACTGTCGGCATCAGTGTGTGGTAACTTGGTCTCCTCCAGTATGAATCTTGCAAGTGAGGGTCAAGTCAACAGTTTTTAACCATCACCTTTTAGTAATAAAAAACAAAAGACAAGAAAGCAAACATCACCAATGGAAGTGTATTTTATTACTTCAACTCAAAGTACAAGGACTCAAGGAAACAAAAAATATGAAGCTAGAGGCATTATGGGCAAAGGACTCTATGCCTGGAGCTAGTCCCGCATTAGTCCACCCGCTTCCGGGGCTCCATGATCGTAAGATTCAGTTGCATGATGTTGTGCTCTCCCCTAAGTTCGAGGTGGACCTCCCGGTGGTGGTGGTGGTAGAGCCTAAAAACATTTTCCACCACCTGCTGCTCGGCCAGATCCCCTGCCTCGTCCGTCTACTCCCTGCGGACCGCCACGGTCGAACCTCTGCCTCTGCCTAGGTGGTTCCTCAACCGTCTGCTACTCCTCTGCATGACGGGTCAGGCAGTCACGAGCCATGTGGCCCTGTCTGCTGCATGAGTTGCACAACCTACCTCTTAAAATACTGGCTCTGTGCTGTGTGCCCCGCACTACTGAGCCAGTGTCCTGTGGTCATCTGCCTGAGGGTCTGGTCTGCCTGGTCCCATGTGTCATCCGTCGACTGCCTGCTGCAGAAGACTCTACTACGTGCTGCCCTACGGTGGGTCTTAGTGCTGGTGTAGTCTCAGTAAGAAAGCTCTCGATCAAAAGGCCTTGCACCATGACTCCTGTCTGAGTCGGAATGCTGAGAGAGATCAGCGATGCCCTGATCTCGTGTCTCAATCCCTGCTCAAAGGTCCAGGCCCAGAAGAATAGGTTTCGTACCATGTTCGTCGAGTAGCGTGAGATATCGGTAAAACTGGCCGAGTACTGGGCGACTGTCAAGCTGCCCTGTCGCTGCTGAAGAAGCTCCTGAATGTCCACCACAGGGAGGGTGGCTGTGATGAACTCCAAGCGGAAGAGGCTCTCAAAGTCCTTACAAAGGAGAGATGCCTCATCGTGCACCTGGAGCATCAATCTCCACCATCGCCCCTCTGCCACGTGTAGTAGGCTCGCTGCGAGGATCACCATGAGGTCTACTAGTGTCCTCACTTACCTGAAAACTCTCACCACTGCCTTCAGCCAGTACTCGGCTGCCTGGGGGTCCGTCTCTCCGCGGAACCTGGGCGGTTGCTGGTGCTGGAACTCATGCAGTGCACTGAGGCGACGTGCATTGTCAGCGGCTGGTGCTGGAAGCATCGGTTGCTCGGCGGGTAGAGGTACCGCCAGTGCCACTGCTGACAAAGGGCTCTGCACCGAGGCCTCATTGCTCGGTGGGTTGTCGTCACGCTCAACTCTTAGAACCATAGATGGCTGCCATCGTGGGGCCATCCTGAAAAAGAAACAACTATGCCACGATCAGAACAGTTTACCTGGTGAGCTAACACAAAGTAATCACAAAGAAAACTTGAAACACACACGTAATCAATGTTTTCGTGCATTATGTCGGAAATCAGAAGTCAGGGTTCTAGTGTACGGATACGTCGGTCGCCGCACCACCACTGGACTCCATGGACTGATAACCACACTCAATACGATTAACATTATTGCTTCACATAGAAAAAGATCAGAGTCCAAGTTATGATGTAGAACCAAACTCCTCTGATACTAATTTGTCACGACCTGTCCTCGGGGCCCGTGCCATGACTACCCCAAGCCCTCCATCCATAGGCCAGGGGATGGCAACTAGCACCAATGAGTAAATACCAGTAAAAAGGGAAGGAAATTATGCGATGATTTCACAAACATGGTTTGGGATGTAATCTCAAGGAGCAGGAAATTATTTTATAATTGGATCCAGTAATACATTAGTTGTTCGATATATTCGTGGTATTCATCAAGGTAAACTCTCAGTGATGTTATATCCCTTAGAAGCTCCAAAAAATGGGTTTTATAGGGTATGATACTAATATTCAAGGCCATCATATCCATTATTTATGTCAATTGAATTTTTCATGACCATATATTTTATAATAATTATATGATCACTATTCAATGGCTATATTATCAAATATTATAATTTTTAATGACATTTTAAATATAATGAGACATTATATTCCCCAAAAAACAAATAAGTGAAATATTTTCTAAAATAATAATATATAATAGAGAAATTAATTAAATCCCAAATGAAAATTTATTTATAAATTTATAGTCTTTATAGTCTTTCCCCTTTATAAATTTATCCCTGAAAATTTTCATCTCATACACTAACACAATTGAGTGTAATTATGTTTGATCACCTCCTCTTGTTCACACGCTACTTATATAAACTTATGGCTTCACCATATCACTTTGACTATGTGTGTTGTATTATTTCATAGGACTTTCTCACTATGGTCTATGATCTTCATTGGATGCTTATCATATAAATGATTATTATTCAACAGTACCACCTCAATATTCAGAACATGTGAGTGGTTTGGAATATATATCCTTAACAGGGGAACATGGAAAATATTATGTACTTGAGATATGTTATTTGGGAGTTCAATTTTATTAGCCACCACTCCGATATGATCTAGGATCTAAAAAGGGATGATATATCATGGATTGATATTCTCCTTCTTCAAAAATCTCATGAATTTCTTCATGACGATATGAAGAGGATTATAATATCTCCAACCTCAAAATCTAGGTCTAATCAATAACTGATTTTATATAAATTATTTTTTATTCTGATCATCCATGATATTCTCTTGCGTGTCTATGGCCATATCCACCATTCCATTAACCATTTCACGATCTAGTAGTTTTTCATCACCTACTTCATCCCATCATGCATATTTTCTTCACTTCTTCCAATAAAAGGATTTATATGGTTCCACTTGGATTCATGGGTGGACACTATTAATGTTTGATAAATCTACTAGATGAAGTTGTTAATATGATCCCACTTTTAAGCCTATTTACATGATCTCAACATGTCATTAAGATTCTTCATAGTCCTCTCAGATTTGTCATCAGTTTGAGGGTGGCAAGCTATGTTTAAGGTCAACTCAGTATTTTGCGAATTTGTAGATTCTTATAGAACAATGATGAAAATAATGGGTATTTATTAGGGAAAATTTATAGTTTTTTCCAAAAAACCTCACCAATTCTCAAATTAAAATCCTTAAAATTATATATAGAAAGAATTCCTCTCGGACTGCATAAAAGTGAGCAATATTTGAAAGAGGATCCATCAAAATCTATATAACCTAATTCCCACTTTATATCTTAAAAAGAAAAGTGAAAATGTCAATTATTATATTTTTATCATTTCCATATATTTATGATAATGGATTTATCATCACCTTGTAATTTTTAATAACATACATAACATGATGACATAGAAGAAAACATGATGTGTATTATGTGATCTCATTCTTCGTATTGTCCCACTACTAGTGCTTGTAATGATCTTGCTACAAAATTGTGCTCCATAAATGGATATAGATGTTAGATATATTTTAATCATATAATAGGTCCTCTATTAAATTAGAATTTGGTGGAATTATTATTCATAACCCAAATCATGCAATTCCACCTTCATTAATTATGAACACTGAGGATTTAACTTTTCTTATAGATTCCACATTCTTTGGAATTTCCACATCATGTTTTTTAGCATCCTTTATCTTCTCCATAATGTATGATTGAGCTGTCATTTTTTATGAGTTCTTATATTATTTCTTTATGATTATCATAGGCATATTTTTCATGTCTTTTAATGATATATCCTTCTCAATTCTCATCAATGATAAAATTTATGGATCCTATCTGTTTAGAGAATCGTCCAAATTATTTAATTTCTAAGTATGGTAGTGGATTGAGTTTCTATTATCCTTAATAAACTCCAAAAATGTTTTCTAATTAATAATTATCTCTATCTTTGTGAATCTATTTTTGAGGATATTATTATCCATTTATATTTCACAATTCTCACCAAAAAGATAATTCTTTTATATTTTCAATATAAATATTACTAAAACCAACTCTACATTACGCGTTGGGAATTACTTCTCATGGTCATTAAATTATCATGAGTCATAGGCTTTCACATGTTCATTCTTAATTAGTAAAAAAACTAAGCCCCTAATTAATCCATTTCTATATATATGGAAAATTTCCTCACTTGTGAGAAGTATAAGCACATGTGTATTAATAAGTATCCTTTTCAAATACATGAATATCTCTTCATATTCATTATTCCAGATTAATTATACTCCCTTTGAAGTAATACTAGTTAGTTTATTTAATAAAAAATTTAAATTTCCTACAAATAATTTATAATACCTTCCATTCCAGGTAAACTACAAATATCAATGAAATATTTTAGCCTCACCTATCATTCAGTTGATTATTTCTTTAAGGGTTCCATAGATATCCAATTAATTGTGATAATTTCGTCCATGAATGATATTAATTTAACAAAAAACTCACATTTTCCATACATTTCATAATTATTAACCTTTTATAAGGTATTAATAATAGTTCTCAGTTGCTCCTCATGCATCTCCTTGATTTTAGAGTATAATATAATATCATATATAAATATTAGAACAATTTTTTCAACATATAATATAATGACTATATTAATTATGTCCATAATGATTTTTGGATAATTAGTGGGTCAAAATGGAAGTAATATGAATTCATTAATGTTGTACTTTGTATGGAATGAAAACTTTATGATATTCTCTTTCTTCACCCTTACATGATAATACCCAAACCAAAGATCATACTTGGGGAATTATTGGGCTCTATATAGTTTATCTATTAAGTCATGAATCTATGGAATATGATACTTATAATTTATCTTGGCCTTTTTGACCTCATGATGATAAATGAAATGGTATATTTGACAAAAATTCCACTTTATGAAGAGAACTGGTGCATCCCACAATGATGAACTTGAAAAAATGTTCCCTTTATCTGGATTCCCAAATAGTCACTTCTTCGTCTCATCACGATCCATAATATTAGTTCAATATGGATTCATTAATATTAGAAAATCCACATGTATAAGATTGATTAAAATTTCAACCTCTCGAATATGACGAGGACAATGAAATTATTCAAGAAACACATCATTATATTCCCTTAGGATAGGTATGTCATCAATGATGATATTTTCCATTGACTCAATCATTAGAGAATGACATTCTTGATAATAGGGAAATAATATACATTCTTAATATGGAGGTTCTAATAAATAATCATCCTCCTATTTTCACTTGTACAGAATCAGAGGATAATTTGAGATAAGGACAATGATTGAATTCTAATGGAAATTTATGTTGGATATATGTATATAAAGAAAATATATAAAAATCATTCCATGAAATTCTTCTAATTGGAGTATCATAAGCATCCTTGGTATGCTCATCCCTTATATTTTCATATGGGATGAGGTATATACTTGGGATGAAATTGTACCAATGTTTTCTTATTTCACAACCAAATATACCTCCATGATTTGTTGTGGAGTTTTAATATTTCTAATCATTTTTTGTGTTATAAAGGAATGTATAGAACTATATATGATAACACTACATTACATTTTTTTGATTTCGGTTATGACCATTTAATTTATCCAAAATTTATATACAGATACATACTTTTAAAATATTAAATACATTAATTGGAATCCAATAACGTTAATATTATAATTATTAAATAACATGTATTTTCATAACATGTTAATTTATAATCTTCAATAAATGTTATTCGTGATCTATTTTTTAAGATAAACTCATATTGGTAATTTTTTTAACTTATTAATAGTTCATAATGAGATTGTGAATTTACCAATGCATATCCTCCAAGAGTGTCAATCCATGTGTGTATAAATTCCCATTTTTGTGCATTAGTTGTTGATCATGTCTAGTTTTGTATGGTGTTTATGGGTGTTACCACTATATACATATGTTTCATATCTATATCCATTTATTGTACCCATAAAAGGATATACATTCTTGTAATCCAATTACTCAAAAATTTACCAACATTTTGGGATGTAATATTATGTTTCATCTTATCCCTAAGGAATTCTATATTGTTTTCTCATCATAATTCAAAAATAAATAATCTTTTCTCTAATACAAAATATGACAAACCTTTTCTATATTACACATTACCACATGATTTAATGGAAATAATACATATAATAAAGCCTATAGTATTAAAATGTATAGTGTATTTGGGTAGTTATATAAATATATTACTAATTAAATTAGGGTGTATGTTAGAATTATTGAAAACATCCTTAGTATGCTCAATATATTCCATCGTCCATAAAATGGTATGAGAAAACATTGAGAGGGTGATTCTAAAGCCTTGTGAGGATCTTCATTAGAGCATTAGATAACCTTGAGAGGACTCTATTGAGGGAAGGAATGAGTAAGGAAGTCATCCAAGGTTTTTTAGTGAAGAGGAATGGGCTCTTGGGTTGGTTTTTATAGGAACATATAGGGGAGTTCTTTATTATTTCTCAAACATATGTTTTGGAATCTATAAAATAAGATAATCAAAAATATTAAACAATCCATTTGGTTTTTAATAGTACATTATTCCCAAGAGTATTGGTTTAAATTATTTTGTAAGGAAACCGGATGAACTCATTAAAATACTAACCGTTGTGTTGTAGAAGTGAGTCTTATTTAGGAACAAAAGATTTTAACACCGTAAAATCGATTATATGTTTTGTAAGAAACATTAATAAATTACAAATTTATTAAAAAACTATATATTTTAAAGGGGAATCATAAATATGGTCATTCATTTCATTTATGGCATTCATTACATTACTTTTGTGTTATTGAGACTTCATAATACACATCATATATTTATACAGTATTTAAATTTTAAAAGAAACATCAACTCTCTCTTAAAAATAAAAAAAATTACAATTGGATAATTTTGAAAAGTTTATAATAAAAATAATATTTAGTTTCTCATATTATTTTCCTAAATATGTGAATGTTGAAATTAAAAACAACAATCATCATTTATTTAGAAATACGGTGGTTTTTTTGACAATACAATCTTTGGAACAATTATAAAAATTATTATTGACTTAAGAAAATAATATTATCTAATATAATGAATAAAAATTATTTAATAATATCATTTAACTAAAATATAAATTTTGTGCAAAAAAATCAATAATTCATAAAATTGAATGTGTTTATTTAAATTACATGTTACCCAAAAATACTCTATGTGTTCTATCATATCAAAATAAAAATGTTTTATAAAGTAACAAAAATATGATTTAAATATATCCAGATTTTTTTTCAAAATATAATATAGAAACTCATATTTCTATGTTCAAAACACATATACCATTATTATTCCATATAAACCCCAAGGGTAAGGTTCGTAATAGTGAGATTTTAATTGGGTGGTTTAGTGCACATGGTTTGGGCTGTGATCTTATTGAGCTTGAATTTATCTCATAAACATTTTTAATCATGATTTAGTTAATATATATTGACATGGTTTTGGTCAATGGTAAATCCTAGTGGAGTTATCTCCATTATAATTTCCGATTAATGGGAATCATAGGTTATGATCCAACTGGTTATGGCTATCACTTATTATGATTGTGTTAATTTGGTTTATTATAAAATTCAATTTACAATAGTCATATGATCAGAATTAAATGGATACATTATAAATGGTTATAATAGAATATAATATTCCGCAAAAATGATGATATGTTTTTTTCTATATTCAGAATATATAATAGAGAATATTATTTAATTAAAAAGGAAAATTTATTTACAAAATTATGGTTTGTTAAACATATTAACTTCAACGAATGAGAATAATTATTTTATTGGGAATTTTTGTTTCTTCTAGAAAAAATAATCTGAATATGTAATTTATTATATTCATCCTCTTGAAAAGGTTATGTTATCTATTTTTGAAATTAATATATATGTACAACATTGAACTAACAATATTATATTATGTGTTACGTCATGAATGAAGGATTTCATTCATATATGTTTCATATTATATTAATGACATTATATTGAATCATTATAGAAAATATACATTTTCAATTATTTCTTAATGAAATAATCATAGTTAATGTTGTATAAATAGTTAAAAAAATTCATAGAAATAACAGAGTTACCATAAATTTTTTTATTATACTATAATAATTGGATACATTAATTATAATTATAATAAATAATATTTATTTTTTTCCACTAAAAAATAGTGAAAGTGTGTATATGTTTATAATGATAATACCTTGTGTGTTCACGAAAAGTAACTATTCTGTTAGAACATAGCGTGTGAAGAGAAATGTATAAGGAATTATTTTCAATATTTAATGCACACCTTTTAGTAAATAAAACACTTAATGCCTTCATTCTGATGGAGATAATACCACAAGGATATTATGTGTCGATAATAAATTCATGTTAATAACATGTTAAAAAATATAAATTTAGATTCATGTAGAAACTGTGTGATATTTAAAAATTAGATGCATTATATCAATTGTATATGAAGATCACTTCTAAAAAAACTTAAAATTTAGTCAATATCCATTATAAAAACATTTTATATATGATTATTAAGGCTAATATTTATCATTTAAAATTTTCACTAATAAATGTAATTATATTAATTGTATTAATTTTTACGAATATAATAATATATATATCGAGACACACACACACACCTATGTGTGTGTGTGTGTCTATGTATGTATGTATGTATGCATGCATGTATGTATGTATGTATGTATGTATGTATGTATGTATGTATGTATGTATGTATGTATGTATGTATGTATGTATGTATGTATGTATGTATGTATGTATCTATGTATGGAAGCATGCATGCATGCATTGATGTATGTATGCATGTATGCATGTATGCATGTATGCATGTATGCATGTATGTATGTATCTTTTTATGTATGTATGTACTTATTTATGTATGTATGTACATATGTGTGAATGTAATTATACCATTATCAAGTCATGATGTAATGTTACAAAAAATATAATTTAAATAGTATGTTTTTGCATGAGAAATTAAAATTTGTAAACTCACACTTATGGTGGAATAAAATAAATTTAAAATGTCCAAGAAATAGAAAAACATGAAAATAATATATTATAACATAACCATAAAAATGACATAAAAATATGAATTTAACTTTTCTTTTTTAATTCCATATTTAATATTGTAAATAAATTAGCAAATATATTATATATATATATTTAAGTTTTTTCTTTATCTAATTATATAATATTTTCTAGAAATAAATATATATAATTTATAATATATAAAATTATATGATATTGAACATATAAAGGAAATAATATTAATGTAATGTTAATATATGTGTGTGTGTGTCTGTTTATGTTTTTATTTATGAATATATTAGTACACATGTATATTATTTACCAAATTGATGAATATAATTTATTATTATAAATTATATATGTTTAATTTCAAATTTTATATGAAATAATTAAAATTCTAAAAATGAAAATATATTTAAGAAAAAAATATTTATAATTTATTACATATAATTATTAATTATATTAAAGTATAATTGATAATGGGTTATATATATATATAATTAAATTTGAATATTTTTATTATAAATTGTTATATGTAAATATATTTCAATATTCAATCATTGATAGATAATTACAAACACATATAGTATTTTATTATATAAATAATGTGTCTATTTGTATATACTGTCTATTTGAATATATAAACATAATTTGTGTGTGTGATTATTTATATATATATATATATATTAAATGAAAATATACTTACAATGAAAAACTTTTCTAAAGAAAAAATTGTTATAGTTGAAGAGATTGATTCATGGGAAGTTACACAACCTACCAGTTTAAATGAGTGATCATTTAAGAAAGAACAACCCAACCCCCTCTGGATGTCAAACGAAAGTGAATTTTGGTGTTACTGGTTGAGAGGAAGATATCTCAATTAAGATGATGTTATTTGAAGTTGAATGTTCATATTCATCAAATTGAAATAAGTCATCATGTATGAATTTAAAATGCATATCGTAGAGACACTTAATTTCAATTCCATTTTATAAGATTTTTATAAGGTAAAATATTGTTGATGATTACATATCAATTAATAATATGTATAATATTTATTTTAATCAAGAGATTATATAATTTTTAGAATTTAAAAACCATAAGAGATATATAGATAATATTATTTCATCATAGATGGGGGTTCACAGTTTTAATCAATGAACATTTCTTTTAATTTTTGGTGGGATGGATCAACATTACCTAAATATATTTAGGAAGCTCATGTGGATCAAATTAAGAAACAATTTATACCCCATGAATCTTTAAAAAAATTAATGTAATAAAAAATCTAATAAAAATCAAGGATCATGTTTGTTCACCATCATCCAATGGAAGAAATATATGGAATGTTATGACTAATATAATGATCCCCAAACTATTATCACAGAATTGATAGAAAAGGATAGGCTATAACTAATTTAAAATTAAAAATATTATTTTATAAGACGGAATTTTATGTCTACAATTATTATATAGGATATTAGAGATATTTTTATTTCAAAATTCTTCGATGAACACTTAAATTCAATACAATCTTCTAGGAATCATGTGAAATTTTATTTTTTTAATGATAGTATGTTCATAAGAAGAATTATTCTGGATGAATATTTAGGGATTAATTCCTCATTCTTATCTAATATTAAATAAATAAATTTCAAAGAATATAACATTAATATATCCTCTTTGATATGGAGTGATAAAATGGACTAAGTTACCTCTAATATTATCATGTTTTAGCCTTGATCACTTTTTATATTACACTCTACTTATTAATAGAGCACCAAATTTTAGTATTTACTAGAATTTTAGACCCTTTTATGCCTTCATATAAATTTATAGAGGGTTAAAAATGTTTTTTATTTTATATATATCTAAATATTAATAAAATTATAATATTATATATGAATCAACGTATGTCTACGTAATATTGTAATTATAATTAAATCAATAAAAAATGATTTATAAAGGAAAAAAATATCGTAAATTATATATATATATACACACATACATACATACATACATATATAAAATAAATTATAGTAATTATATGTTCTCTTTTAATTGTTTGGTTACCCAACCATTTATTCACTAAGAGAACTATTGTTTAAAACCCACTGACTATCCAATTCTAGTCAAATATTCCATGTTGGTGAATTGTTATCAATGATTGATAATGTTCTGATAAAAGATACCATTACACTATAATAATAATGTATTCGTAATGGATTAACTTATCATAGCTATTTTTTATCTTTAATGAATAATCTCTTTATCTTTAATTTATAAAAAAACACAACTAAAGATATTCCCCATTTTAGTTTAAACCAATCCATTAAGACAATTTTAACTTTTTACCATGATTAGTGATGAAAAAATCCCTTCCAAATGTTTTTATCAAATAATATATTATTTTTGGATTAATAAACTCCATATCATATAAATTGTAATAAATTTTTTCTATTTATTTATATAACAAATATAATTCTATGATTAGTCTCTATTTATGAATTAGTCCTGATATAAATACATGTACAAATAAAAATAAATTTACTAAATAATTATTCACAAAAATTAGATATATCTATATATACAGAGAAAAATATTTATATATATATATATTCATAAACACACACAGAAACAAATATTTGTGTGTTACTATGTTTTATTGTATGTGTATTTTTATCTATGTATGTATTTACATATGTATATGATTAATATGTTGGTATATTTTAGCTTCAATATATATATATATATCATAAATATATATATATATATATATTCACTTATACACAAATATATAATATTATCATGTATATGTTTTAGATAAATAATTTTTATAAAGACATACATATATATATATATATAATGGTAGTATTTATATGTATATCTTCTTTAATATGTCTACACACACCCACAGAAATATATATTCATACATATATTATGTTAATATGTATATGTATGATATAAAAATTTATATATATATATACATACATATATAAAAGCATTATATATATATCAATATATATATATATGATAATTGATATTTTGGTGGATGGGGTCTGAAGGTGATTCGAAGGTGACCAGGAAGAGATTAAGGAGGAATCCATATATATTATGCTTTTTGTTACTAATGGTATTTCCATGGGATATTAACCCAAATATTTGATGTGTTTTGGTTGGTGTTAAATAGAATTATATTAATTTTGTGGAAGTGGGAAAGAATAATTTGGTGGAAAAGATATTATGATTGAATATAAGTCTTCAATTCACTCGATTATATATTGCTATGACTCTATTATGGGTATAATCATCTAGAAGGGATAAAAATAGCAGGCTACTTCAAAAACTGAAGCAATTTTAGAGAATCTGAGTAAGTTTTTTATCTTCCATTCCCAAGAATGTGTTACCAAAATGATTAAAACCTTTGAGGTTCGGTGAAAATATTTAATTTTTCCCAATTATTTTGGTATTATCTGATTCCAAGTGAATATTTCATTGTCATGGATTTCATCAATGTCTTTTCCCACAAGTGAATTGAAACGTAAATCTTATAGCATTAGTACACTATTTTTGAAACTATAATCCCTTCATATTCATTAATGGTATCAATATTAAAACCATTCCTCAGTAAAAATTACTTATTCATTAGTATTAATCTATTTAAATTATCTAAATTAGGTTCATTAGAATCCTATGTTTAATTATTACTTATATTCATCATTCAGGTTCATATTATGATTGTTTAGGAAACTGAGCTAGTGATATTTGTGTATTTTTAAGGGTTTTAGTTAAGACTAATTTCAGAAAAACATTGATGGATAATGATTTTAAAGAAACTAAAAATGTGTTATCAATTTAAGGATTGAGGGTGTGTTTTTTTATTTGGTAAAAAAAAATATCATTGTACATTATAATGACAACTGTAAAAAAAATGACATGTGGAGATTTCTATTTGATGTGGCATGTGGATCAAAAATTTCAAAATTAAACAATTCCACTGGACACCTTGATTCATTTTTTGATAGTAGAGTCACCTGGGATTAGCGAATTGGTAACAAAATGTTTTCATGCCAATGAAAAACTTCATTGATGTAAATGAAAAGGCACAAAATGAGTGTGATGATGCAACTGATGTTATAAGGTAAATTTTATAATGGGATAGTGGTCCCAACTCATATAGACCTATATTTCATAATTCTATTTGTGGTTATAAGAAAAAGGATGCAACATCTCATGGTCAGAGTAGTGAGAGGTTTTTCTAGGATAGTGTTTCATTAGAAGAGACAATATTATTAGATTTTGAATGTTTCTTCATGAAGAGGGATTGAACAATATCATCATGATTTAGTTCCTTCATATGATTGTAGCTATTTTAAATTGAATTTTGTCTCTGGGATGGGATGATCAAAGAGTATTCCTGATTGCTACCCTATTGGTAATGAAAGGTCGATGGGTCTATTATATTTTTATTCTAACTAGGAGGTGAGAAAAAAATGGAGATTCTTATTGACGATGATAGATAAAAAATAAAAAATATTCCACTTGAGATAGGAATGTTCTACTAAGTGTATGGAAAGTCTTGTGTACATATTTTTCATTGAATACAGAATTACATATTGCATGATGAATAGAAGAAATTAATGTTACCATTTGATATTTCTATCCTATTATCTAATGAATAACATTATAGATTTAATTAAGATCTGATATTCCCCTATTTAGATATATAAAACATGGACTGGTCTTTACCCCCATACAAGGGAGGTGAGGTTGGTCAAAACATGTATGATCATATTTTAAAAAATAATCTAGTTGGGATGGGATTTATGGTTGTATAAGAGGAATAAGAATTAGTTATCCACCAATATATCAAGGTAGAAAATGACTCCTGATAAGTATCAATTATGTTATGCGATATACCAGATTTTTATGAGGGTGGAAAGATATAAATAAATAAATCATGTTATAGGGATGATGTGGTAATAGGACAGACCCTAAAAGCTGAGAGCTAGTGCATTATTTTACAACATTGGAATGATTATGAGGAATAATATCTGATGAAATGAATAGTTTATTATTGTTTCTAAACTAAAAACATAAATGAGTTTTTTATTACAATGAATATATTAATTAAAAAATAATCTTTTTTCTTCCGATGAAAACTTCATTCCAAATTAGCATATACTTTTATAACATTCTTAGTAAACATCATGGACTCCTAGGGAAAGGAATAATAATAAGGGTGAGATAAGATTATTATTAAGGATCAACTATAGGTGAATCAATATCGAATTGATGATAATAATTAATATGGAAAGGTATTGAATGAATAAATATTCCATTTAATCAATAAATATAAAAAAACAGTTTGTAATCTATATGGTAAGATAAATAACTGTAAACACATGCCATTCAAATAACTGGATGATGAATAATAAATATGGTAATATAAGAAACTAAAAACAGATGCCATTTAATTAAGAAACTTATAATGGAATCCATCAATAGAAATCTACGAAGAACAAATATCTTGGATAATAAGAACAAAAGTGAAGGAAATTCTTAATTATTGGAATTCATGTTTCTTAGGAACATGATAACTTTACCTCCATGAACTAATCTCAAGATAGTATAAATATGTGCGTACAAACCAATCTATTTTTCATAGAAACAAACTCATAGGTTTTTTCAAAAACTATTCCCATATCAAGAGAATACTATTGAATCTATGAGTTTACATTAAATAGTCTTCATCCCATGTCATAAAATTCAAAATAATTCTTCATATATCGAATAATCTATTTAAATGAATATTTTATATCAAAGTGTCCCAAAACAATTTAATGATTTGAATAACATAATAAAAATTATATTTATGATATGATATATTAAATTATAGTATACATAAACCACACAAAGTAAATATGTTGTGATTAAGACTTATATCTCACAAAATTAAAAAGTGAGTATATAAAATTCTTACCATTTTGCAACCATTTATTTAAATGGACATGAATTTATAAAAGAATACATTTTATTTGAAAAGAACCTTGTAAATTTTTATTGAATTTTTTATAATATTAGGGAATCATAATGGTTTTATTTTTTTTTTCATATCGTATATGTTAAAAAGCATTCATTTTTATTTTGTAAGAAAAGTAATAAAGTATAATGTTTTTCAAAATGATAGGAAGATTACTTTTAAATAAGTTTTTAGAAAGTGAATTTGGGGTAAATATGAAATTAAAAAATCATTGGACAAATGTAAAAAAAATTAAAATGTTTTTTGGATGCACTAACATGAATGGAAATATTCCCTCGTGGAGGCATAAAAAATAATCCTGAATAATGATGACATTGTAAATTAATCCCTTACCAAATTATAATCTGTTGAATTAAATTACCCCTCATTGAAATAAAATTATATAGATATGAAAATACCATAATATTCAGATTAATTCATATAAAATACACTCTTGGAAAATATATTCACCACACAAAATAATCAAGTATTTTATAAGGCATGGGTACCATTGAAATAAATATGAGGCAAAATACGTTACATAACACTTCCTTTTTAATTGTATGAACTTTGTCCTTTTGTTTAATGTTTTAAATTTTTCTTAATTTTTTATCAGAACCTTATAAATATTTATTACATAATATATGATCTTTATATATTATTTCTCCACCCATTTATTAATAATATTTCATCATTTTAACTATTTCATGTGTTAATTTCCATGTTCCATGAGTCTTGTTTGACTTTTAATTTTTTTATTAAAACTGCATAGATCATGATTTCATCATATAAATTGTGTAAAACAATATGTAAATATCATATATATTTATTACATATATATATTGGTGATCAAAAGTAATATACTTTTTTCATGGAGATAGCTGGTTGTATGTATGCATGAACACTACTTTCAATTCATTTTCAAACTAAAAGAATGAAAATAAAATGATCTAAATTTATATTATAATTATAGTATAATTTAAATTTTACATATTTAATATATGAGTATATAAACCATAATTAATACATTCCATGTATATGTTTAACCGATCACATCTCTTTGAGGAGGCTGTACTGCACACTTCCACAAATGATGTTATCATATTTACACAAAATGGAAAGTTTGATAATATGTGTTATATATCAATTATAAAAGTATTAATAAATCATAAATATCATAAATATCATATAAAAATATCATTTAAATCACAATTATCATCTATGAGAGGTGTTATAGGAAAAATGACGGACATTTTTTCCCCAAGCGGTAGTTCACTATACAAGAATGGTAAATTTATTACTCATTTGATGGAAGTGTTTGTTATTATTGGTAGAACCTAAATATTAAAAACTATCATTATATTTAGGATAATGGATTTTTTATATAGAAATTTTATAATATTATATGAAGGAATTGGGAATGAAATAAAACTAAAGTGGTTGTTGAAGAATGTTACCTAATTTTTTGGAAACTCCTTTTGGTTTACAGAAAATGAATTCCTTATTTAGATTTATTCCCAAAGGGTTGATTCTTGAATTTGGGAGTGTAATTTGGGATATTTTATGTGTAAGTATTGGTTGAGATATAAGGCTCAATGTATTAGGATGAAGTAACGGAGGGTTATCCCTTTTATAATAGAGATGAGGGGTACTTTTGAAAACACTCAAAATATAATATTAATTTTAATTGTTTTTCAATTAAATATGTATATAAATTGATTTATTTGAATAATAAGATTTCTATGGGTTTAAATCATCTCTTGGAATAATTTTTAAACATGTTTTTTTTACCTTATAACCCATATATTTTGTCTTTAACCCTTAGTTAAACCCTTTAACTCTTACAATGACAACTTGGTTTTTACTAAATTTGGGACAATATAATTACATAAACATGAAAAATTAACCATAAATGATAAATAGATGAAATTTTAACCATTATAAAAATCATTGGGATTAATTTTATATTTTTTTTAAAAAATTATATAATTTAATAAATATTACTTATTTTAAAATATCATTAATGTCAATTTTTATATAGTTTATTTCATGAATTTTTAAAAAATAATAGTACATAATATAACTATGAAAGAACCTTTAATACCTCAATGATATATATAGGTAATCTAAAAAATTCTTTTACAACATTAATTATAACAAATTTTATTTATTTTAATATTTTTAATAACATTTATTTGATATGGCTATTAAATCAATAATGAATGCATCATCACTGTGAAAGCATTTTATGTGATTATCAGTTCACTAAAAAATAAAAATAAAGTATAATGATTAATATATTAATTTTATATATACAATAAATTTTTATAGATTAAAATATATTGTTTATAACCATATATAAAAAGTAAATTACTTATTAAAAACATGATTGTGACATTTTGGAATTCCCTTAAAATAAAATACTAAAAAAATTAAATTCATCCAATTGGTTTCAAGGGACCTAAAATATTCTCGAGGTTGATTTTGTTTAACACTAAATCATCTAATAAAATTAGGATAGTTTTTAGGGTAATTTTATAATACTTGAAATATTATTTTTAACCTTAATTACATGATTTCCCTTAACCGTGGTAATTTAAAAAATACCATGTCTACAATTCATATTAACCAAAAATAAAAGGAACTAATTAAAATAACATATAACACTTATATAAAATATTGAATAATTTCTTCAATATTCAAAATATATATTTTGGAGTAATTAATTTAAAATTTATCTCGTTGAAGGAACATGAAAATGAGTTTTTTATGTGAAATGGTTCGAAATATGGAAATGTTTGTATATCCAAATTTAATTTGAAATTTATTATAAGAAATTTTTTAGGTAAAAAGATAAAACATTTATCTAATTATAATACAATGAAAATTTAAAATATAATTTGAAACTATAAATGATTTAGATGACAAAATAGTTTCTAATTGAATTGCAATTTATCACTATTCATGAACACATAAAACATGCCATAAATATACCAAAATTATACCAACGTAAATTATTATATTAATATTTAATATAGTAATTTTTTTATTCAAATAAAATATATAAATTTTTTAAAAATTAATTTAAAATATGTTATATATTAAAAGGCAGTAAAAGAGACATTAGAAAAATAGTTTTTTATGAAATAATTTGGGATTGTTCTTATCTTATGCCTATTAAATCTATTTGATTATTTTAAAAAAATATTTAACTAAATATATATTAAATTAATATCATTATATATCTATAATTAATTCCATTTACTAGGATAAAATGACTTTGTTGGCATAAAAATAGTTCTTTATAAAAACATTTTCACTATTTTCAACTTGTTGCTATATTCATTTCTAATTAAAATGTAACAAATGAATTGAACCATATTTTTCCATAATTTAGTTAATAATATTAAATAACTCCAACTTAATAGCGTGTTTATATCTTATTATATTAAATAATTATATTTTAATAATATATTTTTTTTTCAAAAACTCGATCGTGCGTGTAACTCATGAAAATTCATTATTTTTTTTAATGTAAGATTAATATTGTGTTTAAAATAAATAAATATAGAAAAAAAATTATTAAAAAATTAAAATAATTTTAATTATTGGGGTTCTACCATCTCACAATATTTATTAAATTATATCATCATAATATAAACTTGATATCGGTAATCAAGGGTTTGATATTTTAAAATAATATTATTGAAAACCCCACATCATAAAAAATATTATCAAATTTCCTACTAATAAGAGAGTATGGGAACTAAAAACGGTTATATTTAATAACATAAAACTAGTTTTACACATAAAATGACGTTATTAGATCATGAAAAAATGGACTTGGAGGAAAATCGTAAATATTTATAGGGTTGATTGAGGCCATAAAACACTAACCAATTTATGATCAATGAAAATTTAGGGGTACAAAATTCATAAATCAATGTGGATTTAGTAGACCATCAGTTCAAAATATTAATTTATTAGGAAAATAATTTTTTGATCATTTGCTAAATGTTGAGTAATTCTTTTACTGCCAATGAATATAAATAAATATATTTACCTAACATATTTCTATTTTATAAATATTATTTTATTCCATTTTTTATTCTTTAATCCATTTAAAATTCATCCATGAAATGAAGAAACTGATATTTAAACATTAACTTTGATTCCTAATGTACTAAAATATACTTTTAACAGATCATTAGCCTAAAAAATGACTGAAATGTACTTTTTTTGACTCTAACTATTATAAAAATAATATATGGTTAATAAATAGATCTCTAACCTAAAATTCAACACTCTAAGGTCATAATTAATATTTATTTTTAAAATTATTTAATTATAGATAAGGACATATTTACCAAGGTACTGTGTAGGTTAGTGGTTATCATTATATCAGTATCATTCATTGGTCGTGGGTTCAAGTCCCTATGCCTTACTGGACTTGATCGGTTGTTACCCAACACAAAGGCTTTCCGTTTTCTAAAACCATATTAAAATAATTACCAAAATATATTTACTAGAAATCCTTTAAATACAGTTAATCAATAAATATAATTTTGAAAATGGTTTTAAATTAAACATCAAAACATTAATACAACATCCATTTTATTTCATCCTATGTCATTCCTTAGTCGAATTTTTATAAAAGGTTCTTTATTTTCATTATTTTTTCATAAACACATTAATGGATTTTAATGAAAGTGTTATATATCCGAAGTGTATCCCTAGGTAGTGTCAAACTAGGTTCATAGTAAGTACCAATGTCATGTACCAGGTTACACATCAGTCCGGCCCAAGACACCTTTCTGGAGTTGTTACCCATAGGTACATTTTTTCCTGAACTACATCCACTTTTAGTTTCTAGACTGGTATGTAGTTCTTGGAAAACTACATAATCTCTAACTAACAAAAACATTTGCAGGTTCTCCAATATTTTCCTCAAATTATACTTTAGGGAACTATTTTCTAATATATGTTTTCATTAATCTTGTTTCCACGGTTTATATTAAAATTCCATTTTTACCAATAGTAACACCCCAATCCTATAAGCCTAGAGCTGATGTCATATTTTACTAAATTAAAATGATTATGGGGAATCTAATCCTAAAGGACTAAAGAGGTTATTAGTCTTCGTAAACTAGATACTTACAAGGTTTTGGTATTATAATAAATATAATTATTACAACATAATATTTTTATTTCACAGAAAAATTTATTCTGAGACAGCATATCCTTTCATATGTTTTATAGTACAAATCATAGATTACTAGTAAAGGTATTAATAATAAAGGTGATATAAAATGCTCCGCAAGGGTTATGTACAGTAAAATATATAATGAATCAAGGAGAATAGTCAATAAAAATTGTTTATATATGAATATACAAGCCATGTAATCAATAAACTCGGAGGGGAGTATTTAATTATTAGGGAAAGATAAATAACTAGAAAGACATGTAATTAAAATAATCGTATAAGGAAAAATAAATTTGAGGAGGTAAAAAACAAAAAAACATTCTATATAATTAATAAAATATGAATTAAATTAATCCACACATAATTTAAAATAAAAAAATCATGTATAATAATAAACTAAGTAAAGGAAATACTAAATCATTGGCCATCTTTTTTTCTATTAACATGATACATTTTCCATCAAAACCTAATCTCAATATAGATAAAATATATGGGTAGAAACCAATCGATTATTCTTTGGAGAAATATCATAAGGATTCTCTCCATCATATTTCATCTCAGGTGACTATCAATGCATCGAGGTGTTTACTTTAAATGGTCCCCAACTCGTGCCATACTAGTCCAAGGCATTATTCATATGGTGAGTAATCAATTTGAAAGAATATTTTAAATAAACATGTCTCGTACCACTTTAAACCGTCTTAATAAGATTAATAAGATGATATTTATGAAATAATATATCGAAGGGTAGTATACATTAACCGCACACTATAAATAATTGGGGAATAAGGATTATATCTCAGAAATGTAAAGGTGAGATGAGAAAATCCTTACCACTATGTGATCCTTTATTTAAAAGGCGGTACATTTATAAACGAATATATTTTCATTGAAAATATTTTTTTAAATTTTAAATTATTCTTATAAAAATTTGTTAATCATGATATTGGGATATTCCATTCATTCTGTAAAAGATAAAAAAACAATTTCATTTAATTATGTAAGAAATGTAAAAATGTACATTGTTTTGAAAAACAAAAGGAATATTCATGTAATTTTCTATAGAATTTCTAAATTGGGTATAATGACTTTAAAAATCATTGGATAACACTAAAAAATAAAATGTTTTTATAATATTCGAACAAGGATGAAAAATATTCCCTAATGTAGAATTAGACAAAAACAATTCAAAATAGTAATGAAATTGTGAATTAATCTCATAAAAAAATATAATTAGTAGAATCGTATTCTCCGTGAATGAAATAAAATTATATGGATATAAAAAAAGAATAATATTAAAAATAGTACTCATAATTGATAGTCATGGGTTGTTTATACCGCACACGAATGAATCATGTCGTGTATAAGGCATGTGTCCCACAGAAATAAAAGTGAGACAGAACTCCCTTACCTTACACATCGTTTTTTGTTTTAGATGAATCCACCTCATGTATAATATTTTAAACTATTTTATTAATTTATATAATAACATTATAGATATTTATTATATCATATATTATCTTTATATATAATTTAATAACCAATTTTTTAGTAATCATTCATCATTTTAACTATTTCAGGCGTTAATTTCCTAGTTTCTCAAGTATGTTATGACTTGTTATCTGTTGTTCAAATTACAAATATCATGATTTCATAATATCCATAATTTAAATCCTTATATAAATATCATATATATTCATTATATATATACTTATAATAATCCATAAAACATGGATATCAGAAATGAAATGCATCGTTGATGGAGACCGTAGGTTGTACGTGTTCATGGACACTGCATTATTTCTTTTCTGTATTAAAAAAAATAAATGTAATTATTATATAATTGCATTATAATTATAATATCACACACATATATATGTAATATATATCACATATTTTTATTAAAACCATTCATTATGCATTCGATGAATATAGTTGATGAATAACATCGCTTTGAGGAGGCGGTAGCCCAGACATTCACAAACAATGTTATCATATTTACACTAAATGGAAATCATGAATTTAATAAGTATATAAAATTTATATAAGTATTAAAAAAATATTTTTATCATATATATCATTCTAAAATAGTTTATCCATCTTATTAAACCATCTATTAAAGGTAGTAAGGGAAAATCAAACACCATTATTTCGCGAGGCCATAGTTCTTCATACACGAACGATAAATTTGATACCCATTTGATGGAAATGTGATTAGGTGTAAGTTGAACCCTTAACATACAAACATACAAAATATTGAGTAAATATTTTTCATTATACAATGTTCTTATAATAATAAATGAAGGAGTGGTGAAAAAAATAAAACCAATGCGATCGATGAAGAACATTACCTAATTTTCGGGTAACTCATTTTGGTTAATAGAAAAATACATCCTTGGATGGATTTATGTCCAAAGGTATAATTAATGGGTAAGAAAGATAATTTTGTAGCTTCTTTGGGAACATCTTGGTTGAGATAGAAGGCTCAATATGGTGTATGTATGTGAGGGTGGAGTTTCTTTTTTATAATTGACGTGATGGGTACTTTTGGGAACTCTAAAAATATTAAATAATTATAAATTAATTAATATTTCCAAATGGTTCCAAATTGAATTATTACTATGTAGAAATTATTATGGGTAAAAATAATCTCAACAAATAATATTTATACATGTTTATGTCAAATTATTACCTTAATCTTTTGGATTTAACCATTAGTTAATCCATTTAACTCTTACCATGACAACTGGGATCTGTTACACAATAATGGTTAATATAGTTACAATAAAATACCAAAAGAACCAAAAATGAGTCGCGACTTACATTTTAAAATTTTTACCACTATTGTTTCTTATTTTTAATTTTTTATTAATTTTACAACATTACTTGAAATATTATTTAATTTAAAATATCATTAATGTCAATTTTGACACTATTCATTCCTTTAATTTTTAAAAAATACAATGAAAAATGTAAATTATAAAAAATCCTTTAATACTATGATATTATATCTTGGTAATAATGGGTCGGGCCAGACCTAACAAGTATGACCGGGTCAGACCAGACTCGGGCCCTCTACTGACCCTTTACTTTGTTTTGGCAATATCGTTGGCACCAGACGTCCGTTTGATGAACAATTAGTGATGCTCGTTTTCTTCGAGTGCGATGGTCACTTTGAGTATACCCCACTATAGTTCAGGGTAATGTTGAGATACGATCGGGTTGGATCATGCACAAATTCGACTGGGACCCTGAGACTAAAAGGATAATAACTAACAGACCGGGTGTCCGATTGACGCATCGTCTATTGCGCTGAGACCCCTATGATGTGGCGGACCTTTGAGATAATTCTACGTGGGACTTCAGGACAGTTGGAGAATCGACTAGTAGCTTTTGTAGTGGATCATCTCGGAGATGAGTGTGCATAGCGCATAGACCTAGTAGGTGGATGAGACCTGACGACTGCTAATCGATTCGTCTCGGAGTGACTCGACTAGCCTAGTGGGGAGTACCTTGGTGTCGCGGCAGACCCACTGTGGGGAGCGCCTCTGTGTGAGCACGATAGACCCACGATACTCAACAGGAGGAGTACCTCAGTAGGCTGCGAGGGGGAGTGCCTCTGTGTGATGTGTAAGAACCGCAGTGGGGACCACCTCTGTGTGACGCGGAAGACCCACGATACTTGATAGGAGGAGTATCTCAACAATCCATGTTTACTGGGAAGCACCTCTTTGTGAGGGCAGCAGACCCACTATACTCGATAGAGGATGAGTTCTCTAGAAGCCAAGTGTTCGACAGTGTGACTGGGGATGTAACTTGATACTACCCCTAGAATAAAATCAGGGTTTGAGCTGAGTCTGTAACTTTTGTGTTACCTCATGATTGAGATAAATTATTTGATAATTTAGTTATATGTATGGGCATATACCTAAGTGGGGTTATCTGTTGATTTCATACATTATGATTTATCTTTTCTTGGATTTTGTGAGACCTTGAGTGTCTCGGGGTCCCTACTATGTATCGTTATACTCAACCTTACGTGGGTTATTCCCACACCTCATTGTGTTGGATTTAGACGACGGACAAAACTGACTAAGGCTTAGGGTACCAGGACTAGATTGTACCCAGAGGTGAACCATACGACATGTTAGTACACGGAGGAGACCGACATATGTGGAGTGTTGAGGAGGATATTTGTACCTGCCTTTCTGGTAGAATCCATGGTAGAAAATATAAGAGATGTGCTTCACCTTTCAGCTATTTTGTATTTTTCAGTTGTACTTTTTATCAGTTGTACTTGTATATTCCAATCGGGCTTGTGTTCCGGCCACTCTACTTTCAGCACTATTTGTATATAGTTTTACTTAGTGTTTTTCTTCCAGATCGTACTCTGTTGTGTGCTCATTCATGTTTTAAAGTCAATACCTTCCTAGTTTAGGGATTCAACCCTTTGGTGCCAGGCGCCAGCCCTTGGTCTATGGAAGGCAGACTTGGGGTAGTCATGGCACGAGCCCTGGGGGATGAGTCAAGACAAATTGGTATTATAGCAGTCAGTTCTATCGTAGAACATAAGACTCAGACTTTTCTTTTCGTTGAAGAAATAGTGTTAAGGGTAATGAGTGTGGTTCTCAGTTCAAGGAGTCTGGTGTTGGTGCGGCGAATGACGTATCCATACAACAGGACCCTTACTTCTGATTTGTATCTCAGGGCACGAAAACACTGATTGCATGTTTGTTTTCAAAGTTTTCCTTAAGTAATCTCAACATGACAGCTCAGTAGGTATAAATATTTTGATAGTTTCATATCTGTTTCTTTCAGGATGCATCCTCGTGGATGGCCAGCGAGAGTCCCAAGAGTTGTACGTGCAGATAGCCCACTGTGCCATGTGGCCTTAGTGCAAGGCCATTTACCAGAAGACGAACCAGGGGCCCTACATCCCGTTGGGCCACTGATGCCACCATCCCCAGTAGCAGATGATGCATGCCAATTGACCATGTTGCACGAGTTCCTGCGCCAGAGGCCACCCAGGTTCAGGGGAGAGATAGACCCACATGCGGATGAGGATTGGTTGGAGGCTGTGGAGAGAGTCTTCAGACTGGCAGGGACACCAGCCGACTTCATGGTGATTCTTACGTCCATCCATCTACAGGAAGAAGCGGGAAGATAGTGGAGATTGATGATCTAGGTTCACAATGATATGATGCTTCTCTGGGCAGACTTCGAGAGCCAGTTTTGGGTGGATTTTATTCCAGCAACTCCTCGTGATGTGCGCATACATGAGCTACTTCATCTGCAGCAGGGAAACATGAAAGTGGCACAAAACTTAGAGAGGTTCACTGACCTCTCTCTCTAATTCACATATATGGTGCAAGACCCATTCATCAGGGCCCGAACCTTCGAGCATGGGCTCAGGAAAGAGATCAGGGCTTCGAGGATCTCCCTCATCATCCCGACACAAGCAATGGTGTTGGATCGAGCTCTCTTGGTGGAGAGTTTCCTTGTTGTGTAGTCTCTAGTAGCGAGACCCACCACTAGCCGACATGCAGCAGAGACTTATGTAGCTGGAAGTAGATAGATGTTGTAGTGGTCCACGAGGACCAAACCCATGGGTGGACGACCGCATGACTTAGAATCAATTGTGTGGGGCACCCAGGATAGAGACACAGATGCCAGGAGTGGGAAGTGTTAGTCATGATGTAGGCATGGTCACATGGCTCATGACTGTCTGACCCACCATTCGTATGATCAGTAGATGGTCGAAGGACCTCATAGGAAGAGACAAAGATTCGATCGATGTATTCCGTAGGGAGGAGGAAGACGTCGCATAGGAGCTGGCCGTGCAGCTGGCGGTGGATGACGTTTCGAGACGCTATTGCCACCACCACTAGGAGGTCCACCCTGACTGCAGGGAGCAGCTGGACATGCAAGAGCCTAGCACCAGAAAACTGAGGATGATGATCACAACTCTTTGGAGATGATTTGAGGTACAATATGTGTCTACTCCACCATAACTACAATTCTTATAGACACAGATTCTAGTCACTCTTTCATTGCCACTACCCTCGTTCGTAGCTCGGAGATTCCGATGGAGTCTTTGGCTCAATCATTATGTCTATAGACTCCTACGAGAGAAGAATTGATGATTAGACATTGGTTCTAGTAGTGTGAGTTACTCTAGGAGGTGAGAGCTTCAGATGGGATCTCCTCACAGCTGCGTCGAGGCATTACGATGTCATCATGGGTATGGGATGGTTATCTATAGTCTATGCTCAGATTGATTGTATTAGAGGAAAAGTGTGGTGTGTCTACAGATATGGGATCAGGATCACCATCACCGGAGAGAAGGGAGCCTTTGCAGCGCATGATAGAATTTCCTAGAGGAGAGTACAGCTGATCACTCATTAGTTGGCATGCCTTACCCTCTGAGTAGTTGATGAGGAGAGTTCGACTTATCCTGTAGTGGTGGACCAGTACATGGATGTTTTCCCTGATGATGTTTTAGGTCTAACTCCTCACATATAGGTGGAATTTTACATTGACCTATACCCTAGGATTTCACTGATATCTACACCAACATATCAGATGGCTCCCACTAAGCATTGTGAGATACAGGTACAACTGGAGGACTTGCAGGGGAAGGGATTCATCTGGCCTAGTGTTTATCCATGGGCAGCCTCGATTCTATTCACCATGAAGGTGGATGGGAGCTTGAGGCCTTGTGTCCACTACCATCACCTAAACCAGGTGACTGTGAAGAACAAGTATCCACTCTCGAGGATTAAAGACCTCTTTGATCAGCTGAAGGGAGCACGGTGGTTCTCGAAGATAGAACACAGATTAGGCTATCACCATCTCAGAGATCGAGATGAGGATACATAGAAGATGACCTTCTGATGTCGGTATGAAAACTAAGAGTTCTTGGTTATGCCTTTCGGCATAACCAACGCTCTGGTAGTGTTCATGGGACTCATGAACATGATCTTCCAGACAAAGCTTGATTGATTTGTCGTAGTATTCATCGACAACATTCTGATCTACCTTACTACTAAGGAGGAGCATTCCTACCATTTGCAGGTAGTACTAGACACTCTTTGAGAGCACCAAATTTATGGTAATCTCATGAAGTGCCAGTTTTGGATCCAAGAGGTTCAATTTTTGGGACAGGTCATCTCAAAGTCTAGAGTTGTAGTGGAACCAGCCATGATTGAGGAGGTACCTACTTGGGAGCCACCCAGGAGTGTGACAGAGGTTCAAAGTTTCCTGGGTATGGCTGGTTATGACTGGATGTTCATTCCAGACATCTCCAGAGTTGCGACACAACTATCTGCCTTTATGATGAAGGGGAAACACTTCGTGTGGTCGGAGAGATTCCAGCAGAGCTTTCAGGAGCCGAGGTAGAGGCTGACTAGTGCACCCATCTTGAGGCTTCCGGAGGAAGGCGTAGGCTCTATAGTCTACTGCGACACATCAGGGATAGGAATCGGGTGTGTTCTGATGCAGAAGAGAGTAGTGAACACATATGGTTCTTAACATCTGAGACAACATGAGAAAAACTATGCTACCCATGACCTGGAGTTATCAGCAGTGGTCTTCGCCGTGAAGATGTAAAGACAATATCTGATGGGTGAGTGTTTTACCATGTAATCTGATCATAAGAGTCTCAGGTATATCTTCTCTCAGAAGGACCTGAACATGAGACAATGACGATTGCATGAGTTCATCCTGGACAAAGAATCTGAGATAGTCTATACTCCTGGAAAGGGGAACGTTGTAGAAAATGCACTAAGAAGGAGATCTAGTATAAAATATCTAGGCGAGGCAATAGAGTTGCTGGCTGCTTGGAAGATATCCTTTGTGGATATAGATGGAGCATTTTTCTTTCAGTACCTTGCAGTCACTCCCCCAATTCTTCAACGAGTCATGGAGGAACAAAATGGGGATGCTTACTACGAGACACGACGTGCTCAAATATCCACAGGGCAGTTACCTGATGGAATTTTTGATGGTGGGGAGAGTGTCATCCACTTCAGAGGACATATTATGGTACCAGTCTCACATTAGGAGGAAGTGTTGAGGAAGTTCTAAACATCCCCACTAGCAGTACATCCATGAGGGGAAAAGAAGTACTGGAACCTTCGACGACCTAATTAGTGTTCAGGTATGAAGAATGCCGTTGTAGAGTTTGTCTCTCGATACCTCACTTTTCAGCAAGTGAAGGAGGAGGACCAGGTACCAACAATCATGGTTCATCCTTTAGATGTTCCAGAGTGGATGTGGTATGAGATATCCCTGGACATCGTGATGGGTTTTCCTATTACATCTAGAGGTCATGACTCTATCTGGGTGATCGTCGACCGACTCACCACGTCAGCCCACTTCTTACCAATCATAGAGTATGGTTCAGTAGAGAACTAGGGATGCCTCTACATGCAGGAGATTGTGCGGCTACATGGAGTACTGTCAATTATTATCTCCAATCATGACACATGGTTTACTTCCTGACTATGGAAGGGGTTGCAGTAGGCTTTTAGGACACAACTTCGTCTGAGCACCACCTTCCATCCTCATACGGATGGTCAGACTGGGAGGACCATTCAGACCCTCAAGGACAGGCTTCGTGCTTGTGTCCTTAACTTCAATCATAGCTGTGAGGATCATTTACCTTTGGTGGAGTTTTCATACAACAACATTTATCACTCCACCATAAAAATTATAACTTTTGAGGAATTATACAGGTGACCATGCATACCACCCTTATACTAGACTAACCCTGGGGATTCATCACTAGAAAGATGAGGGATTGTATGAGCTACCATGGAGAAATATCAGATCATCTTGGAGCGGATGAATAATGCAAAGAGTAGGAAGAATTCGTATGTTTACAGGAGACGGAGACCTCTGGAGTTCGAATATGGTGACCACATCTTTCTACAGGCCTCACCTCAATGAGGCCTACATAGATTTGGCCAAAGAAGAAAGTTATCTCTGTGGTTCATTGGATCATTATAGGTCCTCAGCAGAGTTGGTGAGGTGGCTTACCGTTTAGATCTTCCACCTCATTTGCACCGGGTGCATGATGTATTCCACGCATCTTAGCTGAGGAGATACATGCATGACACTTCTCACTTCATTGACCATGGAGTGTTGGATGTCAACGATGGGGTGACTTTCATGGAGGTTCCAATGGAGATTGACGATCGATAGGAGTGGGTCCTTCATGGATGGTCGATACCTCTGGTGCACGTTTTTTGGTAGCATGGGAACATCCAAGAGAACACATGGGAGCGAGAGGCTCAGCTGCATGCTCAATACCTCCACTTGTTCCCTTAGTTCGAGTTGTATCTTACGGGGACGTAAATCCCTGAGGTGGGGTGAATGTAAAGACCCAGAAATCCCATGGAAAATTTTTACCTCAAATACATGGGAATTTTACGATTTGGTGATAACTTATGGCGCGTGATTCTAATTCCCGGTGTGTCCGGAATCAATTTTTGATGTTTTGTTTGGGTAAGTTCAATAAAAGTACGAGCGAATTTTTATAACTTTTGAACTGGTACTCGAAATTGAAATCTGAGGGCACCGTTGAACTCGGAGTGCCTATATTATCTTAAGAAGACTTACACTTTAATGGTTTTGGGTCGAGCTTAAATGATTGTTTTTGGGTTTTTGTGGAAAATAATAAAATAAAGTGAGATTCACTTTATTTTTATTTGAGATTCCATGTGGGTGTTTGGTGGTTAAAACCTCCTCATGGAAGTTGGAGGTGGGACCATCACAACGTAACTTCCCAAGAGAGGTTGTGGTAGAGGGCCCCACCTGAATCTAACCTCTCTGTGAGAGGTTATGACGTGGGGACCACTCGAGACCACATAAACTCCCATTTTGAATAATAGGGGTGGGGACCACACGACCCATATTAATGGGAGGAGAGTAAAACCTATCAACTCTCCCTCATTAATGAGGGAGAGCCTCTTGACCTACGTTTTAATTAATTATTTCTAACTCCTCTAATTAATTTGTGCCAACACTCATGCAATAATTAGGTGGTTCAAATTAAATTTATTTCACAAATTTGAATTTTGTTCCAACAACTAAAAAATAGACAATCTATTATTTTTGGTTGGAATTTATCATTTTGTGAAGCATGGAAAGAGAAGAGCTTTGGAGAAAAGCATCCAATGAAGAACAAATAATGAAGAACAGAGAACCTCTACGAGGAGCGACTTCAACTTCCTTCCTCTGATCCTACCGATGTGGATCATTTTCCACAACTGACCTACCCTCCGCATTGTTGTCAATGAGCCGACGTAGCTCAGGTTTGGGAGTGCATGGCAGACAAGATGAATGATGAACTCCTTCGTCTTCTTCTCACGACATCAATGTCGACGGCTGATAATAAAAAGTAGGGGATTTATTTTGTGTCATTTTAATTTTCTTTTTCTCTTCTTCGGATTGGAAAGGAATCGTTTTGTGGTTAAGAAACAATTGTTATTCATCTTTCTTACTGTTTGATGAGCCATGTTTTACCTATATAAACACGGAGGGTATGGGCCTATCCAACATGGCCTGACCCTCTACTTTTCTTGTTTGTGATGATCTTCGGCATGTTGATGAGGCAACAGAACGATGAAGGCGGTGATGACAAATGTTGTGCTACCCGTGACCTCGGCAAACCGCACCACCCTAGTGGCACTCTAGTGCTCTTGGGAAAACTGCGGCCCCCAACCCCACCACCACCGGCCCGCACCACCCAGTTCCCCAATTCTGTCAGTCTCTTGTGTGCCCCGGCTGAACCCCTACGGCCCGCGCCATCCCGAGTCATGCCCTGACGGGCTGCCCGACCGCCCGTCAGCCCACCTGGCATCTTGCCCGGCCACCGGCCCGCCCACCTGGCACACTGCCCGACCACTCGCAGGCCTGCAAGGCACACTGCCAGGCAGCCCCTAGCCTCCTGAGCCGCCTCCCGACTCCTGGCTGCCTGGCCTCCTGAACCGCCTCCCGGCTCCCAGCCTCTCGGCCTCCTGAGACTCCTCCTGGCTCCCGGCCTCTTGACCTCCTGAGTCGCGCTGGACACCCGACCAAAACGGAGCCCTGGCTGTGCCAGCATCTCAAGCTGGCCCGCGGCGCCCCTTGCGGTGCCTTGGCTGACCCGGCCCGGCTGTGCCCTTCGGGTAAAGCCGCACGGTGCTGTCCCCTCACGATGCTCCGAGCCGAACCACCCCCGTGGAATGTTGGGCAGGGCCCTGCGAGCCGGGCTGAACCTAATAGGCTGGCCCGCCAAATGAGCTGGGCCAGACCCAACAGGTCTGACCGAGTCGACCCAGACTGGGTCTACCTAGACCGTGTCAGCCCAGACTAGGTTGGGTCGGGTCGGTCCGACTGGGTCGGACCGGACCCACGCCCTCTACTGATCCTTTACTTTCTTTTGGCCATAACTTTAGCACTGGACGTCCATTTGACGAACCTTCAGCAGCGCTGGTTTCCTTCGATTGTGACGAAACTTTTGAGTATACCCCAATGGAGTTCAGGGTAATGTTGAGATACTATCAGGTTGGATCGTGCTTGAATCCAACAGGGCCCCCAGGACTAAAAGGCTAATAACTCATAGAGCATGTGTACGATTGACGAACCATCTATTGTATTGAGACACCTATAATGTTCCAGTCCTTTGAGATACTTCTACATGGGACTTTAGTATAGCTGGAGCATCGACCAGTAGCTTGTGGATAGGATCCTCTTGGAGATGAGCGTGTATATTGCAAGGGCCTAGTAGCTAGCTGTGACCTAACGACTGGTGACCGATTCGACTCAGAGTGACTAGACTAGCCCATTGGGGAGAAAATTGGTGTCGCGGTGGACCCACAGTGGGGAGTTACTCTGTGTGAGCACGGAAAACCCATGGTACTCGACATGAGGAGTACCTCAGCAGGCAATGAGGGGAAGTGTCTCTGTGTGACGCGGCAGACCCACAGTGGGGAGAGTCTCTGTATGACATGGAAGACCCACGATAATCGATAGGACGAGTACCTCACCAGTCCAAGGTAAGTGTGAAGTACCTATGTGAGAGCGTGGAAGGCCCACTATACTCGATAGAAGAAGATTTCTCCAACAACTAATGTTTCAATACTGTGACTGGGGGTGTTACTTAATATTACTCCTAGAATAAAATCTTGTTTTGAGTTGATTTAGTAACTTTAGTGTTTACCTCATGATTGAGATGGATTACTTGATAAATTAGGTATATGTATGGGAATATACCTATGTAGTGTTATCTGCTGATTTAATACATTGTGATTTATCCTTGTTGGATTTTGAGAGACCTTGAGGGTCTCGGGGTCCCTACTAAGTATTGTTGTAATCATCCCTGCATGGTTTATTCTCACACCTCATTGTGTTGGTTGCAGGAGACGGACAACACTGACTGAGGTTGAGGGTACCAGGACTGGATGGTACCTGGAGGTGGAACGTACGACGTGTCGGTACGCGGAGGAGACCGAGAGACAGGGAGTGCGGATGAGGCTATTTGTACCTACCCTTCATGTGTGATCCGTGGTGGACGATCCAGGGGCTACTCTTCACCTTTGAGGTATTTTTTCATTTTTAGTTGTACTTGTTTTCAGTTGTACTTATATCTTACTGTTGGTCTTGAATTCTGGAAATTCTACTTTCAACACTCTCTGTATAAAGTTTTACATATTGTTTTGGTTCCATCTTGTACACTATTGTTTTCGTTTTCAAGTTTTAATGGAAATGCCTTCCAGGTTTAGGGATTTACACTTTTGGTGCTAGTCGATAGGCCCTGGCCTATGGAAGGTGGGCTTGGGGTAGTCATGGCACGAATCATGGGGAACGGTCGTGACACATAAGAATAAAATACTAAAAAATGCCAAAATTATCCAAGTAGATCCATGAGGCCATAAAATCATCCCAATGATGATTTAGGTTGAAACTAACTCATTAAATATAATAAAAACAATTTTTTGGCTATTTTTACATTTCATATAACATTTTTCCCTTTAATTACTTGAATTACCCTTAATCATGGTAATTAAAAAAAAATACTAATGTTACTATTCATATTTCGTAAAAATAAAATAAAACTATTTAAAATTTTGGAACCCTTAATTCGTAATATGAAATCCATTTCTCAAAATTCAAAACAAAGAAGTTCCAGTAATTAATTTAAAATTAATCTCATTTATGTAATGAGAAAGCATGTTTTTATAGTGAGAACATTCAAAATATTGAAATGTTTATATATCAAAATTAAACGTTAAATTTATTCAAATGAATTATATTATATTAAATGATAAAATATTGATCTAATATTTCTTAAAAAAAATATATAATTTAATACTAAATGTTAATTAGAAAAAAAACATATTAAATTGCAATACTTTAACACTATTCATCAAAACATGAAACTTATGAGAAAAATACCAAACAATAAACTAAAGTAAATTTTTATATTTTTCAATAAAAATAGGATGTTTTTATTAAAAAAATTAAATACTTAAATGTTTCAAAAATTAGATTGAAAATATGTTCACCCTTTAGAGGTGATAAATCTACCTTTTGAAAATAATGGATTTTATGTGTATAATTGGATTTTTTTATCTTTTTACTATTAAATATATTGGATGAATGTACAAAATAATTTATTGAATATATATTTATTTAATATAATTTAATACTTGTAATTAATTTAATTTATTCAGATAAAATGATTTTACGTGCATAGAAATATTTCTTTATAAAAACATTTCCTATATATTCAGTTGGTTCCTATATTCATTTGTAGTTAATTTGTAACCAGTGAATTCATTAATATTTTATTATAATTAAGTTAATTAAATTTATAATGGTTGATGTTATGGCTATGTAATATATTATTATATTAAATAATAGTATTTTAAAATTATATAGTTGTTTTGTAAAAATCATCCTTGCATGTATTACAATCCAACTCATTATTTTTTGTATTATAGGATTAACATGGTGTTTGGTATATAGAATGATAGAAAAAAATTAATTTGTTTAAAATTGTAAATATTTTAAAGACATTGAATGTTATAAAATATATGCATATGTATTTTTTAATCTATATATATTGTGTAATATTTTTTTATTAAAATATATATTGATTTAATATATATGTATGTGTATTATTTTAGTATTATAAGCTCATACATGATATACATTATAACATATTAATTATATATATATATCTATTGTTTTTTATTAATATGTTTATACTTCATATGCATACATTATGTATCTACTCATTGTAGATATTATATTTACCCATTTGAATACCATATATAAACATATATATACACATTTTATTATTTATATATGTTTATTTTATAGACTGTATTTGTATACATTTATATAGATGATGTAAAATTTTATTTGTATAATTTATGTTATATATATAATATAATTTAAATTTATATACTTTCACTGTATAATTTATATAAATAATATATATATATATAAATCATACTTTATGAGAATACATTATTTGGACTGCTATTATATTTTTATGTACATATATATTTTTTGTGAAATATGTAGAATGTTAAATCCAAATTGGATGCATATGAATAAAAAAAATATATTGATGTTAATCAAATTGTGAAATATAGTGAGAATGGATGTTAAAGTGTTCACCATGTTTATAGTATATCACACAAACACCCATTCATAAACTATTTTCCCTTCATTCTATATAAATTATTTACTATAAATTTGTATATCTGTGTTGGAATATTATTTAATCTATTACATAGATGGTCATTGTTAAAACTATTTGGAAAACATAAGGAAGAATTAAATGTAGTTATTGATAGTTATTACTCTATGATTTATGGACCATATGTGATTATTAAATGTGTATATGAGGAAATTTATCATATCAAGAAAATTAAAATGGTTGTTGAGGATCGATAATAAGATTTTTCAAAACTATTTAACAAGTTAAATAATTGTGAAAAGATTCAATTTTATGATATTTGTACTATGAAAATGATATAATCTTCTTTACAAAATCTATTTTACATAAGATATTTAATAAATAGAGTGAACATTTATTTCTATAAATAGTTTATCTTTTAAATTATATGTTACAAGAGGAAAATTAGATTTCTTATCAAACACATATAGTTATGAAAATGTATTGTTCCATGGGTATCAAATATAAAAAGAACTCTCCTATCCTAATGACTTTATATTTTTTCAAGAGGGTTGTGATTCACTTAATAAATAACTTATATTTTTGTGTGTGTTAATAATGAAAAGTTAAATGAATTATATTAAAACTAATAAATGGAATGATGTTGAAATACAATTATTTAGGGATAAAATTACCTAAAATGGATATTGGTGTATTTTTAGCTCTATTTGATGAATATAGGAAATTGATATTGATTATGTGAGTTATGAAATATGATACCCAAAAAAAAATTCATTTCCTATTGAGAACCATATTGGTGAGAAAATTAATTTTCATATTATGTTAATTTTTCATTTTATAATGGTTTTGTTATATAGTAAATTTATATTAATATATAAAGGAAGGGGGAATGAAATAAAACTAAGGGATCTGTTGAAGAATGTTACCTTTTTTTAGTAACTCATTTTGGTTTACAAGAAAATGAATTCCTTGTTTGGATTTATTCACAATGGGATGATGATTGAATTTGGGAGTGTAATTTGGGAGATTATATGGGTAGGTATTGGTCAAGATATAAGGCTAAATGTGGTCAGAGGAAGTGAGGGATGATTATCCCCTTTATAATTTATGTGAGGGGTACTTTTGAAAACACTCTAAATATAAAATTAATATAAATTAATTTTCAATTACATATAGATATAAAGTGATTTATTTAAATACTAACATTAGTATGGGTTGAAATCATCTCTTACAATAACTTTTATAGATTATTTTGTTACATTATTACACATGTATTTTGTCTTTATCCCTTAGTTAAACTGTTTAACTCTTATAATGACAACTTGGTTTTTTACTACATTTTGGCTAATATAGTTACAGAAAAATGAAAAAATAACTATAAATGATACATAGATGAAATTTTAACCTTTAAAAAATAATTACAAATAATTTTATATTTTTATAAAAAATCATATAATTTAATAAAATTTAACCTATTTTAAAATATCATTAATGTCAATTTTTATTTAGTTTATTTCATGAAATTTTAAAAAACAAAAGTACATAAAATATCTTTCAAAAAAAATAGTAATCCCTCAATGATATATATAAGTAATCTAATTTTTTTATGACATTTATTTTATCAAATTATATTTATTTCAATATTTTTAATAAAATTTATTTGATATGTCTATTAAATCAATAATGAATGCTTCATCAATGTGAAAGAATTTTATTTGATTATAAATTAACTAAAAAATAAAAATATAATATAATTATTAAGATAATCATTTTATAATTCTAATAACTTTTTAAAGATTAATATGTATTTTTAATAACCACATATAAATAATATAATACTTGTTAAAAACATGAGTGTGACATTTTGGAATTCCCTTAGAATAAAATTATAAAAAAAAATAAATTCATCCAAGTGGATCCATGGGACCAAAAATCTACCAAAGGATGATTTTTTTCAACACTAAATCATCCAATAATATTATGACATTTGTTTGGGTAATTTTATAATACTTTCAGTTTTATTTTTACCATTAATTACATGATTTCCCTTAACCGTGGTAATTTAAAAAATACTATGTTTACAATTCATATTACACAAAAATAAAAAGAACCAATTCACAAAACATATAACACTTATATAAAATATTTAATAATTTTTTCAATATTCAAGAAATATATTTTGAGTAATTAATTAAAATATGATCTCATTTAAGGAACAAGAAAATGAGTTCTTAATGTGAAATGGTTCAAAATATGGAAATGTTTATATATCCAATTTAAATGTGAAATTAAATATAATAACTATATTAGTTAACAAGATAAAACATTTATCTAATTATAATAAAATGAAAATTTAAAATATAATTTAAAACTGTAAATTGTTTAGATGAAAAACACTTTTAATTGATTTGTAATTTATCACTATTCAAGAAAACATAAAACATGCCACAAATATAAAAAATGCTACCAAAGTAAATTTTTATATTAATATTTAATATAGGAATTTTATTTTATTCAAATAAAGTATATTAATTTTTTTAAAAATTGGATATAAAATATTTTCTCTATTAAAAGGAAGTAAAACAAACTTTAGAAAAGTATTGATTTTTATGCGAAAAATTGGGATTGTTCTTATCTTATTCCAATTAAATATATTGGATTATTTTAAAAAAATATTTCACTAAATATATATTAAATTATTATCATTATATAACTATAATTAATTCAATTTACTGGGATAAAATGACTTTGTGACCAAAAAAATTGTTCTTTATAAAAACATTTTCTCTATATTCAGTTTGCTGCTATATTCATTTCTAATTAAAATGTAACCAATGAATTGTACCATATTTATCCATATTTTATTTAATAATATTCATAAACTTTAACTTAATAGCATGTTTTTATCGTATTATATTAAATAATTATATTTTAATAATATATTTTTTTTGGTGAAACTCTATTGTAGGTGTAACTTATGACAAATCATTATTGTTTGTAATGTAAGCTCAATATTGTAGTGTATATAAATAAATATAGAAAAAAATAAATTTATTAAATAATTAAAACAATATTAATTATTTGGTTGTTACAATATCACAACCTCTATTAAATTATATCATCATAATATAAACTTGATATCAGTAATCGAGGGTTTGATATTTTAAAATAATATTATTGAAAACCCCACATTGTAAAAAATATTATAAAATTTCATACTAATAAGAGAGTATGAGAAGTAAAAAATGTCACATTTCATAACATAAAACATGTTTTATACATAGTATAACATTATTAGAACATGAAAAAATAGACCTGGAGGAAAATCGTAAATATTTATAGGGGTGATTTAGGCCATCAATCACTAACAAGTATATGATCAATGAAAATTTAGGGGTATCAAATTCATACATCTATGATGATTTAGTAGACCATTAGTTTAAAAAAATTAATTTATTAGGAAAATAATTTTTTGATCATTGTCTAAATGTTTAGTAATTCTTTTACTTCCTATGAAAATAAATAAATATATTTACCTGATATATTTCTATTTTATAAACATAAATTTCATCCATTTTCTATTCTTTGATGAATTTAAAATTCATCTATTAAATGAAGAAATTGATATTTAAAAATTACATTTTATCCCCGAAGTACTAAAATATAATTTTAAGAGACCATATGCCCCACTAATGAGTGACATGTATTTCTATTTCTCTCTAACTATTATCAAAAGGAAACATGGTAAATAAATAAATTTCCAACCTAAAACTCAACACTATAGGGTCATCATTAATATTTATTTATAAAATTATTTAAATAATAATAATGACATATTTACCAAGGAATTGTGTGGGTTAGTGGTTATCATTATATCAGTATCATTCTTTGGTCATGGGTTCAAATTAAAAATCTTTTCTGGACTTGATGGGTTGTTACCCTACAAAAAGGTTTTCGTTTTTATAAAACCATATTGTCATAATTTCTATAATATATTTACTGGAAATATTTTAAATATGGTCAATCTCTAAATATCCTTTTAACTATGGTTTTTAATACAACATTAAAACATTAATACTTCATCTATTTTATATCGACCTATGTCATTCCTTAGTCAATTGTTTTTCAAAGGTCCTTCTTTTTCTTTTTTTATTCAAGAACTTATTAATAGATTTTAATGAAAATGTGAAATTTCCTAAGAATATCCCTGGGTAGTGTCAAACTAGGTGCCTATTAAGTACCATTTTCATTTACCAGGTTATGCATGAGTTGGGCCCAAGACAACTTTCTGGTGTTGTTACCAATAGGTACATTTGTGCTGGAACAACGACAACTTTTAGTTTCTAGACCTGCATGAACTTCTTGGAAATATACATAATATTTAACTAACAAAAATAATTATTATGTTATCTGATATTATACTCAAATTCTACAATTGGGTTCTATTTTCTAATATATATTTTTCACAAATCTCGTTCTCACAGTTTCTACTAAACTTTCATTGATACCAAATGTAACAACCCAATCCTATAAGCCCAGAGCTGGTGTAATATTTTACTAAATTGGAATGATTACAAGGAATCTAATCCTAAAGGAATAAAGATGTTATTATTCATGTTAAACTAGATACTTACAAGATTTTTGTATTATAATAGATATAATAATAACAACATAATATTTTTCCATCAAGGAAAAATTTATTCTGATATAGCATATCCTTTCACATATTTTATTGTACACATCTTAGATTCATAGTGAAATTATTTATAATAAGGGTGAGATAAATTGCTTAGCAAGGGTTATGTATAGTAAAATATATAATGAATCAAGGAGAATAGTCAATTAGGAAATTTTAAAACTGAATATACAAGTCATGTAATCAATAAGCTTTTTGGGGAGTTTTTAAATAATATGGAACGATAAAAAACTTGAAACACATGTAATTTAAATAATTGGATAAGAAAAAATAAATATGGGAAGTTAATAAACAAAAAACACATTCAATGTAATTAATAGAATAAGAATGAAATTAATCAATACATAATTTAAAATAAACAACACTTGTATAATAATAACTGAAGTGAAGGAAATACTAAATTGTTGGATGTCATATTTCCCAGGAACATGATACCTTTTCCCTCAAGTCCTAATCTCAATACAGTTAAAATATATGGGTAGAAAACCTTATATTATTCTTGGAAAAAAATAACAGGGTTTCTCCACATCATATTTCTTCTCAAGTGACTATCAATGCATCAATTTTTTTAATTTAAATGGTCCCCAACCCGTGTCATACTAGTCCACAGAATTATTCATATGTTGAATAATCAATTTAAAATAATATTTTAAAAATAACATGTCTCATACCACCTTAATCCATTTTAATAACATGAATAAAATTGGATTTATGACATTATATATCAAAGGGTTGTATAAATTAACCACACACTATAAAAAATTGGAGAATAAGGATAATTTCTCATAGAAGTAAAGGTGAGATGAGAAAATCCTTACAACTTTGTGATCCTTTTTTTAAAAGGATGTACATTTAAAAAAAAATATTTTCATTGAAAATAATTTTTAAAATTTTTAAATTAATATTTTCAAAATTATGGAATCATGATATTGGGATAGTCCATTCATTCCATAAAATATGAAAAACCATTTGATTTAATTTTGTAAGAAAAGTCATAATGTACATTATTTTGTTAAACAAAAGGAATATTCATGTAATAGATTTTTTTAGAATTTATAAAGGGGGTATAATGATTTTAAAATCATTGGATAACACTACAAAAATAAGTATTTTTCATAATATTTGAACATGGATGGAAAATATTCACTAGTGGAGAATTAGACAAAAAATTAATTCTGAATACTAATGAAATTTTGAAATAATCTCATACCACTTTATAATTAGTAAAATCGTATTCCATGTGAATGAAATAAAATTATATAGATGTTAAAAAAGAATAATATTCAAAATAGTAATAACAAAATATCGTCATGGGTCGTATATACACCACACAAAGGAATCATGTTGTGTAAAAGGCATGTGTCCCACAAAAATAAAAGTGAGACAAAATTCCCTTACCTCACACATCCTTTTTTTACATTATTAAATGTCATGTATAATGATTTATATTATGTTATTAATTTATATAATGATGTTATGAATATTTATTATATCATATATGATCTTTAAATATAATTTAATCACCAATTTGTTAATAATCATTCATCAATTTATCTTTTTCAGGCTTTAATTTCATAGTTTCTCGAGTATGTTATGACATGTTATTTGTTGTTCTAATTACACCGATCATGATTTAATAATATCCATAATTTAAATCCATATATAAATATCATATATATTTAGTATGTATATACTTATAATACACCATAAAACATGGAAATTAGAAATGAAATGCATCGTTGATGGAGACCGTAGGTTGTACGTGTGCATGAACGCTACATTATTTTTTTCTATTTTGAAGTAATTAAAAGTAATTGATATATAATTAAATTGTAATTATAATATCATATATATATATATATATAATATCACATATTTTTATTAAAACCAGTCATTATGCATTCGATGAATAGTGTGAATGAATAACATCGCTTTGAGGAGGAAGTAGTCCAGACTTCCACAAACGATGTTATCATATTTACACTAAATGAAAATCATGAAGGTAAGAAGTATATTAAAGTTAAATAAGTATTGATAATATATAATAATAATATATATCATTAAAAAAATAGTTTTTACATCTTATTAAACCATCCATGAAATGTGGTATGGAAAAAACGAATGACATTATTTCGTGAGGCCATAGTTTGTCATAAACGAACAGTAAATTGGTTACCCATTTGATGGAAATGTGAGTAGGTGTAGGTTGGAACATTTTAATAAAAACATATCATAAAATTGAGTAAATTTTTTCATTATTTAAGGATCTATTACAAATAAATGAAGGAGTGGTGAATGAAATAAAACTAATGCGATCGTTGAAGAACGTTACCTAGTTTTAGGCTAACTTCTTATGGTTTGTAGAAAAATACATCCTTGGATGGATTTATGTAAAAAGGTATGATTAATGGGTGAGGAAATAGAATTATAGAGCTTTTATCGGAAGGACTTGGTTGAGATAGAAGGCTCAACATGGTGTTTGTATGTGAGGGTGGAGTGTCTGTTTTATAATTGACGTGATGGGTACTTTTGGAAACTCTCAAAATATTAAATAATTATATATTTATTTCTTAATAAAAATGGTTCCGAAATTATTTATTTCGACGGAATAATCATTATTGGTAAAAGGAATCTCAACATATAATATATATACATGTTTAGGTTACATTATTACCTTAATATTTTGGCCTTAACCATTAGTTAAAACATTTAACTTTTACCAGGACAACTTGGATTTTTTTACAAAATAATGGTTAATATAGTTACAATAATATGCCAAAAAACCCCAAATGAGTCACGACATACATTTTAAAAATTTTCGGCTATTTTTCCCAATTTTTTATTTTTTATTAATTTTACCACATTAAATAAAATATTATTTAATTTAAAATATAATTAATGTCAATTTTGACAATATTAATTCCTTCACTTTTTTAAAAATACAATAAATAATACAAATTATAAAAAATACTTTAATAATGTGAAAATAAATCTAGGTAATATATATAATATTTATATTACATTAATTTTATCAAATTATTTTTATTTTAATATTTCTAATAAAATTTATTTTATATATCCATTAATTAAAACAATTATTGCATCATCATTGTGAAAAAATTTTATTCAATTATTTATTCAAGAAAATATAAAAATTAATTACCACAATTAATATAAAAGTTTTATATTTTCAATTAATATTTATTGACTATGATTTTTTCTTAATAACCATATATAAAAAATGAAATACTTATTAAAAACATGTGTGTGACATATTGGACATCCCTAAGAATAAAATACTAAAAAATGCCTAAATTATCAAAGTAGATCCATGAGGCTATAAAATCATCCCAACGATGATTTATGTTGACACAAACTCATAAAATATAATAAAAACAAAATTTAAGCTATTTTTACATTACATATAACATTATTTTTACCCTTAATTACTAGATTTAACCTTAATACTGGAAAAAAAATGTTATTATTCATATTTCCCAAAAATAAAATAAAACCATTTATAAAATTTGGAACCCTTAATTCATAATATAGAAACCATTTCTCAAAATTCAAGACCTAGAAGTTCGAGTAATTAATTTAATACTAATCTCATTGACGGAATGAAAAAGTGTGTTATTAAAGTAAGAACATTCAACATATTGAAATGTTTATATATCCAAATTCAATGTTAAATTTTTTTCAAATGAATTATATTAGATTAAATGATAAAATATTGATCTAATTATACTTTAAACCAAATAAAATCATAATTTAACCTAGAAAATAAATTAGACAAAAATTTGTTTTAAAATAAATTGCAATACTTTATCACTATTCATCAAAACATGATGCTTATGAGAAAAATACCAAAAAAATCAACCGAATTAAATTTTTATATAATGAATTAAAATAAAATGTTATTATTAAAGAAATTATATATTTAAAATATTCAAAAATTGGATTTAAAATATGTTAACCCTTTAGAGGTGGTAAAAATACCTTTAGAAAATATTGGATATTATGTGTATAATTGGATTTTTTATTATCTTATACCTATTAAATATATTGGATTAATGTCAAAAATAATTTATTGAATATATATTATTTAAATATTATTCACTAATTGTAATTAAATTAATTTATTCGATTAAAATGACTTTATGTGTGTAGAAATAGTTCTTTATAAAAACGTTTCTTATATATTTAGTTTGTTCATATATCCATTTTTATTTGATTTGTAACCAATAAAATCATAAATATATGATCATAATTTATATAATTCTATTTATAATGAATTATGTTATGGCTATGTAACATCTTATTATATTAAATAATAGTATTTTTATATTATATTGTTGTTCAGTAAAACTTATCGTGTAATGTACTATAATCCAACTCATTGTTGTTTGTATATTAGGATTAACATGGTGTTCTGTATATAGAATGATAGAAAAAAAATAATTTTTTTTAAAATGAAAATATTTTAAAGACTTTGGATGTTACAAAATATATGTATATGTAATTTTTAATCTATATATATTGTATATTATTTAGTTATAAAAATGTATATTGAGTTACTATATATGTATGTATATTATTTTAGTATTATATTTTCATAAATTATATACATTATAATAAATTATTTATATGTATATTTTATGATTTTTTATAATATGTTTATACATTATATGCATACATTATATATCTACTCATTGTAGATATTATATGTAACCATTTGTATACCATATATAGACGTATATATACACATTATATTATTTATATATATTTATTTTATAGACATTATATATATACATTTATATAATTGATGTAATGTTTTATTTGTAAACTTTATGTTATATATATAATATAATTTATATTTATATTCTTTATTTTTAAACTTTATATAAAAATAATATATATATATTATACTTTCTGAGAATACATAATTTGTATTGCTATTATGTTTTTATGTACGTATATATTTTTAGTGAAATATGTATAATTTTAATCCAAATTGGATGAATATGGATTAAAAAATATATCTATGTTAATAAAATGAAGAAATATAGTGAAAATGGTTGTCAAAGCTTTCACCATGGTTGTAGTGTATCTCTCAAACACCCATTCAAAAACTATTTTCCCTTCATTCTATATTAATTATTTACTATAAATTTTTATATGTGTGTTGGAAGATATTTTAACATATTACATAGTTGGTCAGAGTTATAACTATTGGGAAAAAATTAGGAAAAATTAAATGTAGTTATTGATAGTTATTACATTATGATTTATGGACCATATGTTATCAGTAAATGTGTATATGAGGACACTGATCATATAAATAAAATTAAAATGGTTGTTAAGGATAGATAATTAGATTTTCCATAACTATTTAACAAGTTAAATAACTGTGCAAAGATTCCATTTCATTATATTTGTACTGTAAAAATGACACAATAATTCTTACCAAAACTATTTAACATAAGATATTTAATGAATAGAGTAAAAATTTATTTCTATAAATAATTTATCTATTAAATATAGGTTAGAAGATTAAAATTATATTTCTTACAAAACACATATAGTTATGAAAATTTACTTTTCATTGGGTATGAACTATAAAAACACTTTCTTGTACTATTGACCTTTTCTTTTTTCAAGAGGGTTGTGATTTACTTAATAAATAACCAATATTTTATTTGTTTCAATAAAGGAAAGTTGAATTAATTCCATTAAAACTAATAAAGGGCATGATTTTAAAATAAATTATTTTATGGATAAAATTACCTAAAATGGATATTGGTGTATTTTTAGCTCTATTGGATGAATATTGGAAATTTATATTGATTATGTGAGTTATGGAATATGATACTCATAAAAAAATTCATTTCCTACTAAGACTATATTGTTAAGGAAATTTAATTTTCATCTTATGTTTATTTTTTAATTTATAATATTAAAATCAATTTTATAGTTTTCTATATATATATATTTTATAAACTTGGTAAGATTGAAAAATATTATGAACACTATTACACTATTATTGTTGGGTATGGTGATTTTTACCCTAAAAATAAAAATTTCCATTGCGGTAAAAAATATTCAAGGAAAATGTGAACAATGTTGTGTTCGCTTCCCTACTAGAAGTTGATGAACATTTTTATTTGGTAATGTATGTTTACAATATTTTTTCTATTTCATTGTAAAAAATCCATTCAAAATGGTATGGAAAAATATATTTTTTTCCTTTGAATAAACATATTTGAATTCATTGTATGTCCGAAATATTCTTGATGTTAGGCATATAAAATATTACTTTCATTGTATTATGTGATGAATTTGTTTTTCACCTGAATTACATCAATGAACTTAATATCTTGACCTCACTAATTTTCACTAGTGTTTACATTGGTTCATTTCTATCAATGAAGTTTATTTATTTCAATGGATTATTTTTTTAATATTTGATTTTTATCTATTATGAGGAATATTTTGAGGATTTTAAAATATTAAATAAAATATATATCTAAAATACAATGTTATGATTCCTCAAAAATATATTTTCTATCTTCCATTCGAATAATCTCCATATTTAGATCTATTAACCAAAATTATTATAAGTAAATTGAGTTGAACAAAATACTCTATTATTTGTCCATTACCGTAAAGATAAATATTTTCAATCCAATAAATTAAAATTAAATAGAAAATGACCATAATAATGGTGTATAACATTGATAAAATATCAATAATACATAATATTGATCATTTTTTCTATGAATCATATTAACTAATTTAAATTAATGAACATAGTTGACTAAAAACTAATTACATATGAATCAAAAAAAACTATAACCTATTATGAAATATTTTTATTTTAAAAATACAAAATAATCAAATAAATCTAAACTAAAAACAACAAAATCATTGTCTATTTAAAAATTATGGGACTTACTTAATGAAAATATAAAATCACTTCTATTATTAAAAACTACACTTATGAACTACATTGATTAAATATAACTATTTATGTATTAGAAGAATCATGAAGAAATTGATAGATGAATAATAGAATGACAAGAAGTAAATTTACATATTCTAATCACTATTATAGTTTTTGAAATGAAAATAAGAAAACATAATTTTGTTGGGAGAAACTATAAAAATATCATTTGAATTAAATTATTTAGATGTACAATATTCTAAAAAAATATCATACTCTTTTCCACGTTCCATTATCATCTTTAGGGATGGATTGGGATATCTCTCAGATTATAATATATGCCTTCAAATTCATCAAAACTATTATCCAATCATGTAATAAAACTAAAACACATTCAACAATGTCTCAATTAAAAAAATGATATTTTTTAAATTTATTTTCTTATAGTATTTTTCAAAATGTTATTGTCTTCAATCATAGCCATCATCAATAATAAACCACTAGATATTCTTTAATTAGTTATCATTTTTATGTTGATATTTCCGTTGATTTTAATGGTAATGAATAATTCTTAATGATTATTAAGTGTATATGGGAAACATAATGATAGGGTGTTTATAAAAGATTTAAATTAGTCTATGTCATATGATATTTTTGGGTTCCAACTTATGGGAAATGAATAATATAATTTTATTCCCAAATGTTAAGAAGATGGAGATAAACTTTGAAAATATTGATTTACCTTTATTATTGGGGAGAATAAAGGTACCATTTCAATAGGCCAATACTTTAATGATATGTATAAAATAGTCATATTATATGGGAATGATTCTCTCTTAGTTATGGAGTGTATATCTTGTGAACTGTGTCATTATATAAATTTGATTCCATATTTTTTTATATACAAGGAAAATAAGTATTATTAATAAATTAGGAATTTTTTGGCCCCACACTCGGTTGGATACACTAACTAGGAGTGGGGTGAATTAGTGTATGTAAGATTAAAGCATTCACCATTCTAATCTTGATCAATAATGAGAAAAAACCCTTAACTATTTATCTCATAATAATGGGTTGTGGAAATTAAATAATTACAGATGAATAAAATTTCTTAATTGGCTTATCCACCTGGGTTACACCCATACTAAAAATAATAATGACATGTATATGTACAAAATTCACTAAAGAAAAAAATATATTTACAATGTTTTTAGTGGACTTTGTAACCCCTTAGTTTATACCTAACCATGATTTTAAAACAGATTTCCCACATAATTGATGTGTACGTCCTATTATTTTATAATATTACTATGATATACTGAATCAAAACTATTTAAAATATAATTTGTGTTTAATAAATCTATTAATTCCCCAAAATGATGAACTACACTTTACTATAGACTCTCTATGAAATTTTTGTATGGTTCTCTTAAAACTCTTTTTATCCCAACAAATGATCAAATATATATGGTCACACAAATTATTTTTCATGTAATGTATTTATTTTATTCATATATTGGTCATATAAATGTCTTTGTGAATGAAATATGTTCATATAAGTATTACATTATAAAATAGAGATAACTCTCCTTACATTTTTTCAAATTACTTTCTTCATTTATTTTCATGTTGTTAGTGCCTTATTTATTGGTAAAATTGATCCAAAAATACATGTTTCCTGAAACTCATAATTTTTATAAAAAAAAATAAACACATATTTTTGAAAATCACTGAGTTCATACAATTTAATTCCAAATTTTCCATCTTATTTGTGCCAGATTATTCATAGATTATGAAATAACTCATCGTTTTCTCTAAATTTGCGTGAAATAATTATAATATTATTTCAAACGTTTCTAGATTCTTCTCTTCATGAACTGTAACACCCTGAGATTTTATGAGAAATATTATGCTTTTATGTATTATGTTATAAGCAACACCAAAGGAATATTTCTCTACACACAAAACCATCTTGTCTTGCGTTACACTCAAGAGAAACCTTCCTCGATAGCTTGCATTATACACAATACCGAGTTTCGCTAAACAACGATATGTTTTTAAAATATTATACAAACTAGCCGTTATGAATAGTAATACCAACTTTTTGAAATTTTATAAAATTTATCTTTCAAAATGGACTTCATTTTTAGATTCATAATATCAAAGCTAGCCTAGGGTGTATTTTTGGTATTTTTATGAAAACTTTCAATTTCTGATGAATAGTGAAAAACACTGAGTTATAATTTAAAACCAAATTTCTATTTAAATAATTATTTATTTTATTTAAATTTATTTTAGATCAAAAGATATATATAATACCTATATATGTTCAATGTAATTCATTGGAGTCATTTTCTAATAATTTTATATGTATAAAAATTTTATTGAATCTTTTACCGTCTTTTACCCACATCATTGGAGAATTTGCAAATTTACATAAAACTTAATTTTACCACTTCTGTGAGTTGAATTTCCAAAATCCGAGAGACATGTTAAATATCAAGGAGTAAAATGTGGATCAATAAGATAGAAATAATTTTTGGTGAATAGTAACTTTTTACTTTTGTTTACTACGGTTAAAAGTAAATATGGTAATTAAGGGTAAAAATGATATTATTATTACCATATGACATGTCCTAATTATATTGGATAAGTTTAATATGACCCAAAACAATCTTAGGAATAAAATATGACCATTTAGGTCCAACTGGATTAGATTTGGACAACTATTATTATTTTATTCAAAGAAGAGTTAAAAGAGTTAAAATAAAAGATTAATAACTATTTTTTTAATATAGGGTTATATATAAGATAAATTCAACTATAAATTTTCATTATAAATCTAAATATATTTCCTAAATAATGTTATTTTATTTTTAGAAATAAAATAATTTATGTTATTTAAGACATAATGATGATGCAGTAATTACCTTATTTATGAAATATTAACAAAATTGATGTTATAAATTCCCAAACAAAATGTAATTTGAGATTTTTTTATGAATTCCACTAATTTTATGGGTTAATATAACATATTATGGTTTTTTATATGAGTTTTTTTCGATGTAATAATACTATTATGAATTTAACAAAAACAAAAAACCAAATAGTGTCAAAATTCACATAAAAGAGTTTTTAAAACAATAATTAAATTATTAATTGAAATTATATTCCGAAAAATATAAGTTTTGTCTAAAAGACTTATATAATAATATATATGATATTAATGAACCAATTGGGTTTTTATTGGATGTTTATAGTAATTTTATTAACCATATAGTGTAGGAATACAAGAAGACACGGTAAAAGTTAAATTATTTAACTTTGAGTTAAATCTAAATGATAAGGTTAAAATGGTAACCTAAACTTGTCTAAAACATATTGGTTTAGAGTATTTAGACCCATACCAACCCTATATTTGAATTAAATTACTTTTTAACCATTATAAACCAAATATAGCTTTATTATAAAATAATAGTTTAAGTTTTTCCTAAGTTACCCATCTCCTACCTTATAAAAGGGAACCTACTCCCTCTCCACTTTACATAATTTTGAGCATTCAAGCTCAGAAAAAACCCTGTCCATTTCTCTTCTCCATATCCCTAGAAAAATAGTATAGGTTATGGTCTTCTTCAAAGACCATCTTTAGTGTCCTAAGAGGAGGTAAAGAAGAGGCACGTCAAAGAAGAGGTAATATCCTTTACCGATCCTTTCCAATTTATTTCTTCTTCTAATTCTCCATCATTATTTGTTTCATCAAAAATTAATAACATCAATATCACCCATATACTGATATGTTATTATAAATATTAAACAACCCTATTTACCCTTCTATCCATCCTATAGAAAATGAAATCACCGCGCGTGCGTACGTACAGAATATCGTCTCCACGCCGTGGTGTAATCTGTTTTACACCACCACCTTACATGGATGGGTATAATGGTGTAAATAATAACTATATATGATTTTTATAACATGATTATAATTATGATACATTCCATCATCCACTCTTATACCATTCAATAATTATGGAAATGATATCATCGCTTGAGCGTACCTACGACCTACCGTCTCCATGATGTGATGCGACTCATTCTACATGATCTTCAATGAATAATGATTATATAAATGAATTGAATTAATAAATATGATATATATTACACTAATACCATTCTGTAAATGAGGTATCTATTACCTAAAAAAAGAGGAATATGAATTTATTTGACAAAACACGCATAAGAACATAAAACAATGAACACTTGAATAACAAGTAACATTGAAATATTACTAATAATAAGATAGGAATATGAACATATATGATAACATAATAATGAATATGATTCTATAATAATTCAATTACATTATTTAAATCATTATACAGGAGGTTCAGATACGTATGAATCATATTGGAACTAACGTAAGGGAAAATCTCACAATCTCATTTTTATCCGAGGTTGTTTATACTTCATAAATTAATGGGGAATATTTATCATCCACTTACATGTTTCTTCAATATGTAATATTATTTATATCCTCTTATAATTGTTTAAATCCAATTTCACCTATTGGTGAATTTTAGTAAAATATATGAAAGGAATATTTTGTTATATTCAGTACGAGATACTTTTTGACATTTCGTTCCAAAGTATCAGAAGAATGTGTTTTTAACTTATAAGACATGAATGGATTTTTATGATATCATAGAACATTATTTCCATCAATGTAACACCATGAGATTTTATGAAAAATATTCATTTAATTTCATTAATGTCTTGTGTTTTATGCTACACCAAGATTACCTTGCGCTATACGAAAACACCGTATTAGCTTGCAGTATACACAACACTATTCTTGGATCGTGTTACACACAATTTTGATAATAGTTATTCTACGCAACATTTAGTATATATATATATATTAAATGTATAAATGAAATATTGTTGGCTTCTTTTATATGAAACAATGAAGGATTCTTGCACAACACGCAACCCTGACTTGGGTTGCATAACACGCAATCAAAACCTTCCTCGATAGCGTGTGTTGTACGCAATACCGGGTTTTACTAAACAACGATATATTATTATAATATTGTTATGAACTAGCCGTTATGAATAGTATTTACTAAATTTTTTATTTTATAACATTAGTATTCATCTTACAAATTTTATAGAACATGGTATAAGAACAAAATAAATTTTTCGGGTAAAATAAGTATTTTATAAAAATGCAGTTTTGCCACCTTTGGTGGCACACAAACTTTAAATCTAGTTTTTGACATGTTTATAAGTTTAATTTGACAAAATAAAATTCTTTTTTGGAATCATGAAATAAAAATTTACTTTGGAAAATTTTTTCATATTATTCTGGTAACTTTCATATTTTGATGAATAGTAAAAACACGTTATATTTTAATTAAAAACAAAATTTTTCATCACAATAATTTATATGGTTAAATTATAATATTTAATGTTTTTAAAGTATAAATAGAATATATTTTTACCATTTAATATAATTTATGTCATTAGCATTGATTTTACATTAAATTCATATGTTAAATCAATTCAATCTTTTCCAATGTTTTGAAGAAAAACCCGTTTTCTTTCGACAACGAGATTAATTTTAATTTCATTTCTGCAAATTTTGTGTATTGAATTTGGAAAAATGGATTCCATATTTGTAATAAGTAAGTCCAAATTATGTTAATAAGATACTTTTTATTTTAGGGAATAATGAATAGTAACTACGATAAATTTTATTTACCATAGTTAAAGGTAAATCAGGTAATTAAGGGTAAATATAATATTATAACATTACCCTAACCGATGACAAAATTCTATTGTATAGATAAATTTAGACCCATATAACCTAAGGGTCGGATTAGATTTATTTTATGGACTTTTGACCGTGAAAATAATTTAATTTTTATTAAAACCAAAGAAAGTGACAACATGTCACTCTCTTAAATCTTATAAGTATAATAATTTTAATTTAGTGATAAAAACCATAAAACTTAGAACATGAATAGTATCCATAAATATAATAAAATTATCTACATTAGGATAATTTATTTAGAATTTTTATGGATTATATAATTGTCATTAATTGTGATACATTAATGATACAAAAATTATTTATTAAGTGAAAAATAAGTAATATATTTTTTATTGAAATTATAATACCCATTAAAAGGCCCAGAAACCTGACCAAAATATATTTTTAGTGTATATATACACCTTCATAATCTACTGACCTAATATATAACCGTTTGGATCATTATAAAAGTGATTATGACACTTATATTATTTTATTTTAAATGATGCCAGAGTTTCCACCTTCATAATATACTAAATATAAAAATTTGAATATTGTGATTTTAAGATTATAAATTCGAGTAAAAGTATTATTGTTAATGTTAATAAATTTATCTTCATCATAGGATTTTAGTTATAATTTTCACGCAAAAAATAAGTATATTAAATAATTATACAAAAATGATGTAGTAATTATTTTAATAAGAGATAAACCAAATAAATGGTTTTAAAAATAGTAAAATAAATGTTATATAAAATATTTAATGTGATCCACTAATTTATAGATACATATGACCCATTATTAATCTATTAAATTTTTTAGTTAGAATATATCTTCTGTATATATTTTATTTAAATTCAAATAAAAGAATATTGTCAAAATTGACACTATTATTATTTTAGAAAAATAACATATTATAAAATTGTTTAAAAATCATAGAAATATTTAAAAAATTATAAATTTAAATTTATATGATCTATAATGTTATAAAGTAACCAATTATGGAAAATTCACAACAAATAAGTAATTATTTGTAATAATTTAAAATTTAGAATTTTATTACCAAAAATAAACATAAATAGATTAAATAAGGATAAGTCAAAATGATAAGGTTGAAAATAAGATCCAAACATGTATAAATTTAATTGGTTGATGATATTATACCTATCTCATCTAATATTAGAATATGAGTCATTTTGGGCGGTTTATAAGTGGGGTTAGATTTATGATAAATTAATATTTTTAAGAATTCCAAAGGTGCACCTCTCCTCCCTTATAAAAGGAATCCTCCTCCCTCTCTTCCTCGCACCACTTTGAGCCTTCATGCTCGGCCAAACCCTGAGAAATTCACTTCTCCACTTCCCTAGTAACATCGTAGAGGTCCTGGTCTTCTTCAAAGACAAATTTTAGTGCTCTAAGGGGAGGTCTCAAAGAGGCGCTTTAAAGAAGAGGTAATGTCCATTACCGATTCTTTCAACTTTATTTCTTCTTCCACTTCTTCATTTTTAGTTATTTCATTATGAGGTAATAAAATAAGTATCAATAATATACTGATATGTTATTATAAGTATTAAAGAACCTTATTTTACCATCTATCCATCCAACAGAAAACGAAATCACCGCGTGTGCATACGTACGGAATACCGTCTCCACGCCGTGGTGTAATCTATTTTCCACCACCACCTTACTTAGATGGGTATAAGGGTGACAGTAATGAATATATATGATTATTGTAAAGTGATATTGATTCTTTAATATTATACATAATCTTTAATACAATTCCATGATCTGGGAAATGATATCATCGCTCGTGCGTACGTACGGACTACCGTATCCATTATGCGATGAGATTCACTCTCCATGTTAACCATAAATGAATGATTATAATGTATATATAATTAATAATAATGAAATATATGACATAATAATGATACTGGATTTATGTGTATATATATATATGTATTTCATTTACTTAATACCATTCAATTCAAAAGGGAAACGAAAACAGCGTTCATGCGTACGTACGGCCTACCGTCTCCATGAACGGTGTATTTCATTCCTTTTATCGATCTATAATATATATGTATATGATGAATATATATTATATATAAATCATTTATTACATTATGGAATTATGTAAATAAGGATATAAGTAATAATATCAAGAACGACAAGTCGAAACACATACGATAAATAAAATGATTTTACCCAAAACGCTGCATTAACATGGAATTTAGAAAAGAATGGGTAATATGAAGTCATAAGTGAAACATATATGTTTTTATAAAAATGAATATGATTATTTAATAAGACAATGACATTATTTAAATCAATATACAGGAGGTTCAGATACGTACGAAGCATATCGGACCTAAGGTAATTGATAATTTTGCAAATATCATTTTTATCTGAGATTGCTTATTCATAAGTATTTACTGGGGTTATTTCTATCATCCATGTCCATGTTTTATAAATGTGTTTTCATGTATTTTTAAGGTCATTTTTACCCATTATTTAATTTTACTACATGGAATTTAAGGAATATTTATTTTGTTTATGTTACGAGGTACTTTTTGACTTTTCTGACAAAAGTACGAAAAGAATGTTTTTTTAACTTATACAGCACGAACGGATTTTTATGGTTTTATAAAGCCTTATTTTCATGAAGCTTACTCCAAAATATTTCATTAATATTTTCAATAAAATCTCGTTCTTTTAAAATTCCTTGAATTTTTGTGAAAATAAATTAAATTTGATGAAGAAAGGATATTTTCCACAAAAATTCATTTCAAGTGTTTTATAAAAACCATTTTCCATCTAAGATGAAATAATTTCATATGTGTATGTTTCAAGTGTAATGTATCTATGATTTACATGGTTTCACTTTTCTTATTATTAAATGATATCCATTTCTTTTTTATGGATTATGTGATGATGAGATAATGTTTATGAAACTCATTTTATTCGTTGGGTTATTCTAAATGATGTATGTTCTGTGGAACAAGTAAGAATGATTTAATTATGAGATGGGTGGGACCTATATCTCTCTACAATGCATTGGTTAAAGATTTATATCTCATGAGATAGACATCTATGGAACGGCATGTTAAACTGGTTCAGTAATACAGGACTGGAATGAGGAGTGAACTCGATTCAGAAAGGGACTTTCCCTCTAAGATGGTCTGGGCAGTAATTCTTTGGCTACTATGGAAATCATATCATGTGATTAATGGTTGCCACAATTAACTATTTTATTACCATACTATTTTATCATTCTTAATGTTTCTTTATGATATATTCCTTACGTACTTCCATGTTTTATGTCATTTCTCAAGCTTTTGATGATTAAACATTATGTTTATATTTTTAAGTTCAAATTTATATGGTATGTTTTATTTTATCGATACATACCATTACTAAGCATTTGAGATCACCATTTTTATGTTTTATTTTCCCCCAGGAACAAAATAAAGGATTTAGGTAAGGGAAAAAAAGTGGAAGATCTATATGGGAGATGTTGAAGATCTTTCACCACGATTAGAAGATTACGTTCCAAGTTTCCAAAGACACTAAACTATTACGGTCCTTGTGTGTCAGTTTTTTTTATATATTATGTATTCCGAAAAATTAATGTAATTTCCATGTACATCAAGATTAGGGTCTCTACATTTGGTATCAGAGGAAAGGTTTAGTCAAACATTGGAAACTAGGATGTGAAAACGTTAGTGAGATCCCTAGAGATATTTCTAAGGTATGTCTAGGGATGTCCCTTAGGATAAGTATATGTATAAGATATAGTCCTAGAACAATGGTAATGATCATAGATTTTAACCTAAGATGTCAGATATTGAGGATACTCCCCCTTTACTATGTTGTTTTCCCTATCATTATTTTTTCTTCTCTCAGAATTCTTTTTGTGTTTTAGTCAATGGAGGGAACCAGAAGGAATTCAGTTAACATTGAATCCAATGGAAAAATTGGTGACTATGAGAAAAAAAATTGTGTAATGCCTAGAGCGAAAGATATTGTGATTATGCCGAATCAGAAATCTCATAATATTAACAATAATCTCAACATTGGTATGTTTCCCGACTCAGATAATAAGAAAAAGATGGAGTTTCATGATGATCATAGAGGAAAGAAAGTTCAATTTCCCTCATGTATATCTTGTGGGAAGAGGCATCAGGGAGATTATTTCAAAGGAACTGGAAGATGCTTTGGGTGTGGAAAAGAATGACAGAAAGCCAGTATGTGCAAAGGGAAAGGTTCAGTTAACACCATGGACAAGGATAATGGTATTGCTACGACATAAACAATGATTATATGTTTTTAATGTGGAATGTGCAGGCATTATGCAAACCAATGCCCTATGGAAAATCTAATGAAGAGAATCAGCATGGTTATATGGGTAGTATTTATGTGGATAATGATGAGGAGACTACAAATGATATATGAGCTGAAAGAAGTGTTGAAGCTCAGTCAGTTGTTTTAGAAGGTAGTGGAATGATTGTAGGTTTATCGAGAGTTATGTTGTATAGTTAATGGTACTGTGGAATAAAGAATCCTCTAAGGATTGTTACACTATTGTTTTTCCTAAAAGTATTTGAATGTATATGTTTAATGGTACCAGTAACCATGGAAGGTTATTCAGATATATTTGTAAAGTAGTTGATATGCGCATAATGAAGGAATAAGAAGATAATGAGATGTTTGATTGTATTCATGAGCTCATGATTGATATAAGTACTAAGTGATATCATGGGTTGAGTATATAGAATTTTGAAGATTTTGGTATGTGGAAAGTGTTATCTTTTAACTGCATTCATGTTTTCACTATGGTTCAATGGGTATTAATTTTTCAAGAGAATACATGATTAAGGACTTCGAATGTATGGAATGTGACCAACAAGACATATCTTATGATATATAGGGATCAACGATGGTATTAAATCTCTGGTAATCATTTTCAATATATTATGAGAGTGGACAATAGTATTATGGATAATCCTAAAGATTGGAATGGATTATGTTAGACATAAGTTAGTATTGTTTAAGGATATAATTTTTTTTCAATATTATTGATGGGATGTTATAGTAATGTAGTTTTACAAAAAGTACAACCTGCCGGACTGGCGACAGCCCATCGCGTCTGACAAGGCTGGGGGAATCGAACCCACAACCGAAGTGCGACTGGCCTTTATCGCCTACCACTGGCCTACAGGAAGTCCCTGGTTAGTAGAAACTAGTTTTATTTTATTAAGTGGTATGATATATGAAGTATAAGTACATTTTTGCAACCATATACGATTAATCTAACAATAAGAGGGACTTATAACTTTTGCTAGCCTTTTGTTTAAAAGAGATGGAATGACCCATCATTTTATCACATTATCTGCTTACGCATCATGAATAACAAATTAAACTTCATTTCTTTAAGGGATGAAGTGGAAATTTTTAAATTCACGAACAACAGTGAGATTGGACCAAAATCATGTAAGTATTTCTTTTAATTCATCATCTTTAGGGAAATGATCTTGAAAACAAAAAATGTTGTCTTAGTTACCTTATATCAGGTGAATCAGATGGTACCTTAGATCATCAAAAATCTATAGCTTTGTGATTGTTGGCTTTTTCAAAGCCATGTTCTCTACCACTCTCCATCAGAACATGATGGTTAGATTTTTCTTCCATATCAATATTTACAACAATGTTCTCCTATGTGGAACCCCTGTGATGAGTTAATTTGGGTAACCATTACGTTTCAAACTTTAGTTTTTAAAGCCATGTTTTGGTATTCCTTTTTACAATGTGGGTTTCTATTAAACAAACTTTTGAGTAGTAAACCATTTATAACCCCGAAGAATTTCAAGGGAGAAATTCATTTCAAGGGGGGTAGAACGTAACACCCTGAGATTTTATGAAAAATATTCTTTTAATTTCATTAATTTATTTTGTTTTATGCTATACCAAGATTACCTTGCGCTATACGCAAACACCATATTAGCTTACAGTATACACAACACTATTCTTGGATCGTGTTACACATAATTTTGATAATAGTTATTCTACGCAACATTTAGTATATATATATATTCAATGTATAAATAAAATATTGTAGTATTCTGTTATATGAAACATAGAAGTATTCTTGCATAACACGCAACCCTGACTTGGCATGCATAACACGCAATCGTGACCTTCCTCGATAGCATGTGTTGTACGCAATACCGGGTTTTACTAAACAATGATATATTATTATAAAATTATTATGAACAAGTCGTTATGAATAGTATTAAATAAATGTTGAATTTTATAACATTATTATTCATCTTACTCATTTTCTAGTACATGGTATAAGAACAAAATAAATTTTTCGGGTAAAATAAGTATTTTTAAAAAAATGTAGTTTTGCCGCCTTTTGATGGCGCACCCACTTTAAATCTAGTTTTGACATGTTTATAAGTTCAATTTGAAAAAATAAAATTCTTTTTTTGAATCAATAAATAAAAATTAACTTTGGATAAAATTTTCATATTATTCTGGTAACTTTCATATTTTGATGAATAGTAAAAACATGTTATATTTTAATTAAAAACATTTTTTTCATCGTAATAATTTATATTGTAAAATTATTATATTGAATGGTTTTATATTATAAATAGAATATATTTTTACCATTTAATATAATTTATGTAATTATCATTGATTTTACATTAAATTCATAGGTTAAATCAATTCAATATTTTGCAATGTTTTAAAGAAAAACCCATTTTCATTCGACAATAGGATTAATTTTAATTTAATTTATGAAACTCTTGTGTATTGAATTTGGAAAAATGGATTCCATATTTGGAATCAGTGGGTCCAAATTATGTTAATATGCTACTTTTAATTTTTGGGAATTATGAATAGTAACTAAGGTAAATTTTATTTACCATAGTTAAAGGTAAATTGAGTAATTAAGGGTAAATATTATATTATAAAATTACCCTTACACATGCCCAAATTCTATGGGATGGATAAAAGTAGACCCATATATCCTATGGTTAGGATTAGATTCATTTTATGGTCTTTTGACAATGAAAATAATTTAATTATTATTAAAACCAACGAAAGTGACAACATGTCAGTCTATTAAATCATAAAAGTATAATAATTCCAATTTAGTGATAAATACCATAAAACATTGAACATAAATTGTCTCCAGAAATCTAATAATATTATCTACATTAGGATAATTTATTTAGAATTTTTAGGAATTAAATAGTTGTCATTAATGGTGATATATTAATGATATGGAAATTATTTATTAAGTGAAAAATAAGTAATATAGTTTTAATTGAAATAATAATACCCATTAAAAGGCCCACAAACCTGACCAAAAACTTATTGGCAGTGTATATCTATACCTTAATCATCTAATGAAATAATATATAACCGTTTCGGGCTTTATAAAAGTGATTATGACAGTTATATTATTTTATTTTAAATGATGTCAAAGTTTTCAACTTCATAATTTAATAAATATAACAATTTAAATATTCTGATTTAGAGAAGATAAATTCGAGTAAAAGTATTATTCTGAAATTTAATACATTTATCATAATCATAGGATTTTATTTTTAATTTTTATGCAAAAAATAAGTATATTAAATAATTCTACCAAAATGTTGTAGTAATTATTTTATTAAGAGATAAAGCAAATAAATGGTTTTAAAAATAATAAAATAAAGGTTATATGAACTATTTAATGAGATACACTAATTTTATAGATACATATGATCCTTTATTAATCTATTAAATCTTTTATTTTGAACATGTATTCGGTATATATTTTATTTAAATTCAAATAAATGAATAGTGTCAAAATTGACACTATTGTTATTTTATAACAATAACATATTATAAAATTGATTAAAAATCACAAAAATATTTAAAAAATTATAAATTTAAATTTATATCGTATATAATGTTATAAAGTAACCAATTATGGAAAATTCACAACAAATAAGTAATTATTTGTTATAATTGAAAATTTATAATTTAATTACCACAAATAAACATAAATAGATCAAATAAGGATAATTCAAAATGATAAGGTTTAAAATAAGATCCAAACATGTCTAAATTTAATTGGTTGATTCGATTATACCTACCTCATATAAAATTCTAATATAAGTCATTTTTGGTGGTTTTTATGTGGGGTTAGATTTATTATAAATTAATATTCTTAAGAATTCCAAAGGTGCCCCTCTCCTCCTTTATAAAAGGGCACCTCCTCCCTCTCTTCCTCACACCACTTTGTGCGATCATGCTCAGAAAAACCCTGCCAAATTATCTTCTCCACTTCCCTAGAAACATCCTAGAGGTCTAGGTCTTCTTCAAAGACGAATTTTAGTGCCCTAAGAGGGGGTCTCAAAGAGGCGCTTCAAAGAAGAGGTAATATCCATTACCGATTCTTTCAAATTTATTTCTTCTTCCACTTATTCTTTTTTAGTTGTTTCATTATGAGGTAAGAAAATAATTATCAATAATATACTTATATGTTATTATATGTATGAAACAAAAATATTTCACCATTTATCCATCCAACGGAAAATGATATCACCGCACGTGCGTACGTACGGAATACCGTCTCCACGCCGCGGTGTAATCTATTTTCCACCACCACCTTAATTGGATGGGTATAAGGATGATAGTAATGAATATATATGATTATTTAAAAGTGATACTTATTCTGTAATATTATACATACACTTTAATATAATTCAATGATCTTGGGAATGATATCATCGCTCGTGTGTACGTACAGACTACCGTCTCCACGACACGATGATGTTCACTCTCCAGGTTAACCATTCATGAATGATTATAAAGTATATATAATGAATAATAATGAAATATATGACATAATGATGATATTGGATTTATGTATATATATATATATATGTATTTCATTTACTTAATTCCATTCAATTCAAAAGGGAAACGAAAACATCGTTTATGCGTACGTATGGCCTACTATCTCCATGAACAATGTATTTCATTCCTTTTATCGATCTACAATATATATGTATATGATGAATATATATTATATATAAATCATGTTTTACATTCTGGAATTATGTAAATCAGGATATAAGTAATAATATCAAGAATGACAAGCCGAAACACATACGATAAATAAAATGAATTTACCCAAAATACTTCTTTAACATGGAATTTACAAATGAATTGGTAATATTAAGTCATAAGTGAAACATATATGATATAATAACAATGAATATGATTATGTAATAAGTCAATGACATTATTTAAATTATTACACAGGAGGTTCGGATACGTACGAAGCATATCGGACCTAAGGTAAGGGATAATTTTGCAAATCTCATTTTTATCTGATATTGCTTATTCATAAGTATTTACTGGGGTTATTTCTATCATCCATGACCATGTTTTATAAATGTGTTGTCATGTATGTTTAAAGTCCTTTTTACCCATTTTTTACTTTTACTACATGGTATGTAAGGAATCTTTCTTTTGTTTACGTTACGAGATACTTTTTGACTTTTCTGGCAAAAGTACGAAAAAAATGTTTTTTAACATATAAGGCACGAACTGTTTTTTATAGTTTTATAAAGCCTTATTTTAATGAAGTTTATTACAAAATATTTCATGTCTATTTTCAATAAAATTTCTTTCTTTTAAAAATTCATGAATTTTTGTGAATATAAATTGATTTTGAAGAAGAAAGGATATTTTTCTCAAAAATTCATTTCAAGTGTTTTATCAAAACCATTTTCCATCTAAGATGAAATTATTTCATATGTGTTTGTTTCAATTGTAATGTCTATATGATTTAAATGGTTTCAGTTTTTGTATTATTAAATGATATCCATTTCTTTTATATGGATTATGTGATGATGGGAAGATGTTTATGAAACCCATTTTATTCATTGGGTTATTATGAATGATGTATGTTTTGTGGCACAAGTAAGAATGATTTCATTATGAGATAGGTGAGACCTATATCTCCCTCCAATGCATTGAGTAAAGATATATATCTCATGAGATGGACATGCCGGGAACGACAAGTTAAACCGGTTCAGTAATACAGGACTGGAACGAGGAGTGAACTCGATTCAGAAAGGGACTTTCCCTCTAAGATGGTCTGGGCAGTAATGCCTTGGCTACTATGGAAATCATATCATGTGATTAATGGTTTCCATAATTACCTATTTTATTCCAATACTATTTTATCATTCTTAATGTTTCTTTATGATATATGCCTTACGTACTTCTATGTTTTATTTCATTTCTCAAGCTTTTGATGTTTAAACATTATGTTCATATTTTTAAGTTCAAACTTATATGGTATGTTTTATTTTAACCATGCTTACCCTTACTGAGCATTTGAGATCACCCTTTTTATGATTTATTTTCCCTAGGATCAAAATAAATGATTTAGGTAAGGAAACAAAAAGTGGAAGATCTATATGGGAGATGTTGAAGATCTTTCACCACGATTAGATGATTACGTTCCATGTTTCCAAAGACACTAAACAATTACGGTCCTTGTGTGTCAGTTTTTTTATGTATTAAGTATTCCGAAAAATTAATGTAATTTCCATGTACATCAAGCTTAGGGTCTCTACAGTTGGTATCAGAGGAAAGGTTTAGTCATCCTTTGGAAACTAGGATGTGAAAACATTAGTGAGATCCCTATAGATATTTCTAAGTATGTCTAGTGATGTCCCTTAGGATAAGTATATGTATAGGATATAGGGCTAGAACTATGGTAATGATCATAGATTTTAACCTAAGATGTTAGATATTGAGGATACTCCCCCTTTACTATGTTGTTTTCCCAATCATGATGTTTTCCTCTCTCAGAATTCTTTTTGTGTTTTAGTCAATGGAGGGAACCAGAAGGAATTCCGTTAACATTTAATCCAATGGACAAATTGGTGACTATGAGCAAAAAAATTGTGTAATGCCTAGAGAGAAAGATATTGTGATTATGCCGAATCAGAAATCAAATAATATTAACAATAATCTCAACATTGGTATGTTTCCCGAAACAGATAATAAGAGAAAGATGGAGTTTCATGATGATCATAGAGGAAAGAAAGTTCAATTTCCCTCATGTAAATCTTGTGGGAAGAGGCATCGGGGAGATTATTTCAAAGGAACTAGAAGATGCTTTGGGTGTGGAAAAGATTGACACAAATCCAGTATGTGCAAAGGTAAAGGTTCAGTTAACACCATAGACAAGGATAATGGTATTGTTACGACATCAACAATGATTAGATGTTTTAAATGTGGAATGTGCAGGCATTATGAAAACCAATGCCCTATGGAAAATCTAATGAAGAGAATCAGCATGGTTATATGGGTAGTATTTATGTGGATAATGATGAGGAGACTACAAATAATATATGAACTGAAAGAAGTGTTGAAGCTCAGTCAGTTGTTTTAGAAGGTAGTAGAATGATTGTAGGTTTATCGAGAGTTATGTTGTATAGTTAATGGTACTATGGAATAAATAATCCTCTAAGGATTGTTACACTATTGTTTTTCCTAAAAGTATTTGAATGTATATGTTGAATGGTACCAGTAACCATGGAAGGTTATTCAGATATATTTATAAAGTAGATGACATGCACATAATGAAGGAATAGGAAGATAATCAGATGTTTGATTGTATTCATGAGCTCATGATTGATATAAGGACTAAGTGATATCATGGTTTGAGTATATAGAATTTTGAAGATTTTGGTATGTGGAAAGTGTTATCTTTTAACTGCATTCATGTTTTGACTATAGTTCAATGGGTATTAATTTTTCAAGAGAATACATGATTAAGGACTTCGAATGTTTGGAATGTGACCAACAAGACATATCTTATGATATATAGGGATCAATGATGGTATTAAATCTCTGGTAATCATTTTCAATATATTATGAGAGTGGACTGCAGTATTATGGATAAGCATAATGATTGGAATGGATTATGTTGGACATAAGTTAGTATTGTTTAAGGATATAATTTTTTTCAATATTATTGATGGGATGTTATAGTAATGTAGTTTTAGAAAAAAGACAACCTGGCGGACTGGCGACTGTAAGAATGGTATAGAGTAAGAGGTTTCCAACATCTGATACCAATTGTAGGATCGAAATATAATATGAGATGCTCAATATACAAGAGGGGGGTGAATTGTATACTTTAAAAAATTCCTTTGGAACCTTTAAAGTTAGTTATGAAAGTATAGTTTCCTTAAGAAAAGGAAAGGGCTATGTTTAACAAAGTTAAACTAAGTAAATCCACAACACCTCTAACACCGAACTGAACTTGGAAAGTGATTCCAAAAGTAGGTTCCGGAAATATGGTTCCAGAATTTGAAACTTAACAAAAGTTACAATATGAGATTCTACCTTAAATCGTATAGAATCTAAATGAATCAGAGTAAGTAAGGAAGTATAAGAAAGTTATACTTTCCTTAAGATACAAAATACAGTGGAATAGAAACAAGTAGTAAAACTACAAGTAACAAGAATAAGTCTTTTAACCCAAAGAGAAGGGTATCCAACAACCTTGGATAATGGTCCCTTGATTTATACTTTCAAGAAAGTCTGTCTTACCCACACCAGGGTAAGCCCTCGATATGAAGATCGGAGTCTCTGTCTTGCTATCCCCGCAAGCCCTCAACTTCAAGGTAGTTGGCAACCTCTGTCTTTCTCAGCAAGAAAGCCCTCGATCTTTAAGGTAGTCGGAACCTCTGTCTTTCTCAGCAAGAAAGCCCTCGATCTTTAAGGTAGTCGGCACCTCTGTCTTCCTATCCCCGGAAGTCCTCGAATGTAATCACCAACATTCGGAGTCGCACGAAGCTTTAGGAGTTAATAAGAGACTCTATCTCTCTAGAAATCACTTCAATAGCATGTAAGCACTTTTTCAGCAATCAGCTATTAGCCATCAGCATTCATCAGCATCGAGCTCTTTCAAATGATATCCTATTTATAGGTAAGGTCGGCTCCTCTCCAACGGTCATATTTTCCATAAGGATCGGAGGGAACTGTACACGTGTCACTTAGACAACGGTTAGTTTATAACAAAATGGACGACATCGTTTTATAACAATGTGAGTGTAACAGAAAGTATGACATCGTTTTAAACTCTAACATAAAGGTTCGGAATAGAAACTTCGGAGTGAAGGTTCGGAATGAATAAATTCAGAGTGTATAAAACAATGATAATCAGATTCTGTTTAATAGGTGAATTCGGAATGAGAATTCGGAATAGGAATTCGTCATCAGAAATCATAATGAGAATTTATCATCAGAATTCGTAATGAGAATTCATCATCAGAATTCGTAATGAGAATTCATCATCAGAATTCGTAATGAGAATTCATCATCAGAATTCGTAATGAGAATTCATCATCAGAATTAGTAATGAGAATTCGTCATCAGAATTCATAATGAGAATTCGTCATCAGAATTCGTAATGAGAATTCTTTATCAGAATTCGTAATGAGAACTCGGAATGAGATTTCTTCATTAGAATTTGTGATGATAATTCTTCATTGGAATTCGTAATGAGAATTCTTCATTGGAATTCGTAATGAGAATTCTTCTTCAGAATTCGTATCCTGAATCTGGAAAAGAACTTAGTCAGAGTTCATATCCGGAATTCGGAATGAAACTTCCTTATAGTTCTTGTCCAGAATCTGAACCCTAAAACAGAATGCTTTATATCAAAGTTTCAATGATTCTGAGAAAATGAATCCGAAACTCATACTTAAGAAAAATATGGATGAAAATATGATAAGGATAATTTTTCTTATAAAAGCAATTTTCCTTAAGAAAGCAATTTTTATTTATAAAAGCAATTTTCCTTAAGAAAGAAATTTTCCTTAAAGATAAGGTGTTTGTGATTTTCAAAACAAGAAGGAATAGAAAAGTCATAAGGAAAACCTTATTGACTCAACAATCTCCCCCTTTTTGGAAAGCACAAACATCCTTACGAAAAAGCTATTCCAAGAAGAAAGAAACACAATAAAGCTTATCTCCCTCGGTTTAAGGATATAGATGAATACGACTAACTCCCCCTTAGGCTTTGAAACTTTAAGGATCGTATTCATATTTCCAGAGTGATGTTTCATAAGAAGGTCTTCTTTAAGAAAAACTCCCCCTTAAACAAACTCTTATTAGAGTTATTTTTCCTTGGGTATTTTTCTTTCTCCCCCTTTGATAAACTCTTATTAGAGTTCCTCTTTTTCTTAAGGATCTTTTCCTTCTCCCCCTTTGTGATTTTCAAAAAGAATTGGAGGGAATGGAAAAACTAAACAAAGTACCTGAAAAATTAGTAATGACAACAATAGAAACAACAAGTACGACTTTTATTAAAATTAGAATCTTGACAACAAAAAAATACAACAAAAAGATCGGATTGGTCATTTCGGATCTTTCTCCTTCGACATTAGCCCCTTAAGAATCGTCTTGATCTTCTTTAAGTCTTTGTGATCTTCCTCTGCTTGCTTCTCTAAGACGACTATTCTTGCTGACTGAGCTTCAATTATTTCTTCCTGAGCCTTCAACTTTTCTTCCTGAGCTTTCATCTTCTCTTCCTGAGCCTTCATCCTTTCTTCAAACTCGATCCGATAATCCCTTTCAAATTTCCAACTTTGATTAACGGAATTGAGCTTTCCATTCAGATCTCTCACTTCCTGAATCCGAAAGTTCTTTTCCTCTGTCAACTTTTCTTCGAATGACGCAGTCAGCTTATGAAACTTCTTGTCCTCGGTTTCAAATGCATCCATAACGTTATCCTGAAACTCATCGAAAAGCCTCATCTCTTCCACAGTTTTGTTAGACCAGCTTGTCATCCTCTTGCAAGATCTTTTATGAGCTTCGTAACAAATAAAGAAATTTTTGAACTGGGCTTCAATCTCAACACACTTATCCATAACCATGGATACGGAGTCGGTATTCTGATTCAGCGCATGTTGGAGCATCTGGCATCTAGAGTCAATACTAGAGAAGGTTGGAATGGTTCCCACCAACTTCATTAAGGACTGAACAACAAAGTCATGCCCCAACGAGGATGACTCCGAATCTGAAATCATTCTAGGAGAATTTTCTTCCTCAATAAGCTCCAACTTTCTCTTAGAAGAACTACCAGCTTCCTTCCTCTTTCTTACTACTGAGCTCGGAGTCTCGGTAAGAATTTTCTTTCCCTTATCTTTTTCCTGAATAGAATCCTGTTCCGGAGTTTTCTTTTCACTGTCAGAAACTTGAACAACCAAATCTTCCTCATCAGCAACTTCTTGAACACCAACCTCTACGTTTCCCATCTGAGAAATATCTTGTAAAAGTTGTTCTTCTTCTCCATGATAGGAAACTTCTTCTTCTCCTTTCTCTTCTTCCATCACAGGAGTGACAAGCTTCGAAGATTCAGCTTCTGAAGTCCGGAGTGATATGTGTTCCGAAGGAGTTCCCTTGTACTCATCAACTTGTTTTAGCACATCTCCTGTCTCACCACTTCCTTCAGTAGCCTCTTCAACTTGTTCCACTTTCTCTTCTTCCTCAGTATTTGTGGCAACAGCCTCTTCTGGGGCAACAAGATTTCTTCCTGGAGTCTCAGGTAGAGATTCTAGAGAGAAAGTTCTCGGAACTGGAATTGTTGCTAAAACCATTTCATTGGACTTCAACAGGGCCTGAGCTACCTCAGCCTCGGACATCTTCTTCTTGAGCTTCATTTCCATAGCTTGTTTCTCAAGCTCATCAGCAGCTTTCTCCTTCAAAGCTTTAGCTTCCGCAGGGTCCAATCCGAACTGTGGATCCCCTTCTTTCTTCTTCTCTTTGTCAGCTCTCCACTTTGTAACAACCTCATCAGGATAGGTCTTCTTCTTCTTAGGCTTAGGAGGTGCGGAGTGGACTTCCTTAGACTTGGGTTCCTCGGCTTCGACTACCACTTCTTTCAGTTTTCTCTTCCTTACCGGCTTGGATGATTCCGGATCAGCAGATTTCGGAGTCATTTCTACTTGAGGAGGTAGATCAATAAACTTCCCAGACTTCTTGTCAAAAGCTATATTCATCCTTTTAAGCGTGCTATCACTAAGCAACATGATCATGCAAACTTTCAGTTTAGAACTGCAAGCTACCTTGAAAGATTCTAGGCACCTAACTATGATCTTTGATAATATTGCTGGGTACATCACGATCTGTGCTATGAGATTTCCCTTTTTCAGATTTTCAATATTAAGAAGAATATGATTCATCAAGTTGAACATTCTTAGATTTATCAGGAAATCTAAGATATATATCTCACTCTTCTTCAGGCTATCCTTATCTCCTTTTCTCTGTACGATAAGCCCTTGCACCCATAACTCCAGAATCCGGAAGTTTGTAGATAGGCTTGCAATTTTCGGAGCCTTGTCATCATCCAATCCGAGAGTTTCTAAGGCCTTTTCCTTATTGAAACTACCCTTGGAGTCCGGCAATACGTGAGAAATAAATTCAGCTTCACCTTCATAAGATAACCCTACCAAGCTTGCAGCCTTGGTGTAAGAAAGCTTATATGTCTTGCCATACGATTTGAAAGAAAATTTCTCTCTATTATCTTCCTCGAAGAAAGCAACTGACTCATAAAACTCAACAAGAAAATCAGAATAAATTTCATCTTGGTTGCCGGTTTTTGATACCGCAACATCCTCCCAGCCATTCAACTTGATATTCTTTGAAATGATAGAACCATAGTTGCTGAAGAAAGTTGGATGGACTAACCTTTCTCTGTAGACTAACCACTGAGAAATAGGCTTGGTTGAAGACATTTCTTGAGAAGCTAACTCTGCAGACATTCGGATTAGAAGATCTCTGGGAAATTCGGAATGGAGAAGACTGAGTTTCGGGGCGGAGAAAACTGTGGTTCGGAACGGCCTTAAATCAGAGAGTCAGAGCTTCAGCACGCAAAATCTTGAAATCGATGTGGGACTAGAAAATAGGGTCCCCTTTATATAGGCAATGGGATGATGGTTCAACTTCCTCGGTTGATCTAACGGTTTAGAATGATCTAAGATCAAATCTGACGGTTGAGAGCTTGAATCCGATCTTTTTGAGGTTTTTATTAAAGTAAAGAATTAAGAAATCCAAAAACCGAAAACAAACTATAACAAATTGCCAGCAAGTGAAATATGATTACGAAAACTTCGGTAAGAAAATCATACCTTTCAGATTAGCTTAGGAAAGTTATTCGTAATGGGTAATATAAAGATGACTACGAAAAATTTACTACGAAAAAATAAATATGAAAAACTCAATACGAAAAAGGTAAATACGAAAACGTCAATACCAAATAGTTAATACGAAAAAGAAAATACGAAAAACAAAACATGGTACGAAAATCTGGTTATGAAAGTCCCAGTACGAAAGTTGTCCATTCCGGAAATTTTCAATACGAATACTTTCATTCTAGAAGTATTCTGTATGAAAATATCCATTCTGGGAAATGGTAGTTCCGGAAGTTCCATTCCGGAAATATTCGTTCCGAAAAGCTTGAAAACAAATTTTTTTAAAAACTTTGTTAAACAAACAATCGTATGTACTCCCCCTATAAAAAGGACTTTATTACTGTAAGGAGATTTTTTCAGCAGAAAGTTAATTAAGAAAGATTACCTTATGGTTATCATTCCTAACTTCTGTTTAATATATTCAAATCTATCAGAAGGAAAATATTTTGTGAATATATCATCAAGTTGATCTTGCGTTCCGATAAACTGAAGAATAATATCTCCTTTAGCATTGTCTCCGAAAGTTACCTTTCCTCCTTTCGTTTTAATAATCTTTTCAAAATAGCTTTTGTTACCAGTCATGTGCTGGGAACATCCACTGTCCATGTACCAAATATTGTTGCTGGACCTTTCTTTATTTTCCTGAAATCAAGAAGAAAATTAGACTTTCGGAATCCAAACTTGTTTGGATCCGAGATTTCCAGACAATAAAATTTTAGGAACCCACATTTTCTTAGAAAAATAAGATTTATGAAAACCTAAGGATTGGGTTTTATTTAAGGAACAATTCTTTTCCCAGTGACCACCACATTGACACTTAGTGCAGAATGGGGCACTTTGAGGAACAAAATAATTATTACTGAAAATAGGTTTTGCATGGGTATAACCAAATCCAGATTTATTTCTTAAAGGTCGTATTTGAGAATACATCTTATCAAAATTTTCTTTACCATGGGTAAAGTTTGATAAACACTTCTTTAAGGAAAAAATTTCAGACTTGAGTTTTACAACCAAGTTTTTATCCTAAAAATCATTAGTTTTAGAACTAGAGTTAGGCTCGAAAACATTTTTCTTAGAAATTACCTTTTCTAATTCTTTAGAAAGTTTTTTCTTCTCAGAACATACTTCCTCAAGATTTTTTGAAATATTTTCAAAATCAGCATTTTTCTTATCAAGATCTTTAGAAAGATCTGATATCTCTTTAGTAAGAACAGAATTTCTAGAGTTTGCCTTATCAAGTTTCTTTTTGAGTTTGGAATTCTCAATCTCAAGAAGTTCAGCAAACCTAGAGACTTCTTCATAAGTAGGTAAAGTATTTTCCTCATCAGAAGATGATTCTTCATCAGAAGAGTTATAATATTTACTATCATTAGGATTTAAAGAAACATTGGTCAATGATTCACCATTTCGTACCTTATCCATAAGACAATGATTATCAATAGGTAATCTGGCTATAAGACCAAGATTCTTCTGTCCTAAAGATTCATATTCAGAAGATTTATCTGAAGAGTCACCACCACTGGCACTCCAGGTGTCATTAGCTTTCAGAACTTTCTTAGCATTGGCTTTATAATACTTCTTCCTGTTTCTGTCTGAATGTCTTTCCTTCCTTTCTTTCTTTTTGAGCATAGGGCAATCTGGTCTAATATGTCCAGCTCTTTTGCATTCATAACATGTTACTTCTCCATTTTCTTATCTTTCCTGTCCTTTTTCTTATACATGGATTGAAAGATTCTCTGTCCAGTTATCTTGTTCATCCTTCGAGCAAGATTGGCTAATTCATTTTCTGAAACTTCACTCTCACTAGATTCGGATTGGAAAATAACTTTCTTAGACTTGGATCTGGTTACTCTCTCAGGAGTCTTAGCTTTCATCTGATTAGAAGTTGTAGTAAAAGCAACAGTACCATTTCCATTCTTTTTCTTGATGTTGTCAGCATCTCACTTCATTCTTGTTTCATGTTGTAGAAGAGTTCCAAATAATTCATCAAGAGTAATTTGAGTGACCTTCCTGTTCTCATCTATAGCTGTTCTCTTGGATTCCCACTCATTGGACATAATATCAATTATCTTGTCCACAAGAGCTTCATCATCTAATCCTTTCTCTCCCATAGATTGTAGACTGTTGACGATAGTCATAAATCTTTGTTGAACTTTACAGATAGGTTCTCCATAAGGAAAATTAAATCCATGATATTCTGCTCTAAGCATAGCTCTTCTAGTCTCAATCACCTTAGAAGTCCCAAAGTGTGTAACCTCTAATTTCATCCATATACAATTAGCTGCTTCACAAGAATAAATTTGGCTATATATATTTCTAGTCATTGAACATAGTAAAGTGTTGCGTACCTTATAGTTGAGTTAATATTCTTGCTTCTCCTGGTTAGTAAAGGATCTGACTTCCTTGTCAGGAATTTTATAATCACCAGTAAGCATGAAAAAGTTATGTACTCCAGTATTGATAACAAATTTCTTCATACGATCTCTCCAGTACTCATAATCATTACCATCGAAGATTGGTGGCCTTGTAGGATTCAGATTGTCAATAGATCCAACATTAATTCCTGCCATACTAAAAATAACTTTTCACACAAACTTGTTAGTAGCAAAGATTCGTAATAACAATGTTCGGAATGAGAAAAGTTCGGAATGGATAAATCGGAATGACAATGTTCGGAATGGAAGAGTGAGCAAGAAAAACTTGTATGTGAGTACAAGTATTTCAGTAACCGTGGCTCTGATACCAATTGTAACAATGGTATAGAGTAAGAGGTTTCCAACCTCTAATACCAATTGTAGGATCGAAATATAATATGAGATGCTCAATATACAAGAGGGGGGTGAATTGTATACTTTAAAAAATTCCTTTGGAACCTTTAATGTTAGTTAAGAAACTATAGTTTCCTTAAGAAAAGGAAAGGGATAAGTTTAACAAAGTTTAACTAAGTAAATTCACAACACCTCTAACACCGAACTAAACTTGGAAAGTGATTCCAAAAGTAGGTTCCGGAAATATGGTTCCGGAATTTGAAACTTAACAAAAGTTACAATATGAGATTCTACCTTAAAGCGTATAGAATCTAAATGAACCAGAGTAAGTAAGGAAGTATAATAAAGTTATACTTTCCTTAAGATACAAAATATAGCGGAATAGAAACAAGTAGTAAAACTACAAGTAACAAGAATAAGTCTTTTAACCCAAAGAGAAGGGTATCCAACAACCTTGGATAAAGGTCCCTTGATTTATACTTTCAAGCAAGTCTGTCTTACCCACACCAGGGTAAGCCCTCGATACGAAGATCGGAGTCTCTGTCTTGCTATCCCCGCAAGCCCTCAACTTCAAGGTAGTTGGAAACCTCTGTCTTTCTCAACAAGAAAGCCCTCGATCTTTAAGGTAGTTGGCATCTCTGTCTCTCTCAGCAAGAAAGCCCTCGATCTTTAAGTTAGTAGGAACCTCTGTCTTCCTATCCCCGGAAGTCCTCGAATGTAATCACCAACATTCGGAGTCGCACGAAGCTTTGAAAGTTAATAAGAGACTCTCTCTCTATAAATCACTTCAACAGCATGTATGCACTTTTTCAGCAATCAGCTATTAGCCATCAGCATTCATCAGCATCGAGCTCTTTCAAATGATCTCCTATTTATAGGTAAGGTCGGCTCCTCTCCAACGGTCATATTTTCCTTAAGGATCGGAGGGACCTGTACACGTGTCACTTAGACAACGGTTAGTTTATAACAAAATGGAAGACATCGTTTTATAACAAAGTGAGTGTAACAGAAAGTAGGACATTGTTTTAAACTCCAACATAAAGGTTCGGAATAGAAACTTCGGAGTGAAGGTTCGGAATGAATAAATTCAGAGTGTATAAAACAATGATAATCAGATTCTGTTTAATAGGTGAATTCGGAATGAGAATTCGGAATAGGAATTCGTCATCAGAAATCATAATGAGAATTCATCATCAGAATTCGTAATGATAATTCATCATCAGAATTCGTAATGAGAATTCATCATCAGAATTCGTAATGAGAATTCATCATCAGAATTCGTAATGAGAATTCATCATCAGAATTCTTAATGAGAATTCATCATCAGAATTCGTTATGCGAATTCGTCATCAGAATTCGTAATGAGAATTCGTCATCAGAATTCGTAATGAGAATTCGTCATCAGAATTCTTAATGAGAATTCTTTATCAGAATTTGTAATGAGAATTCGGAATGATATTTATTCATTAGAATTTGTAATGAGAATTATTCATTGGAATTCATAATGGGAATTCTTCATTGGAATTCGTAATGATAATTCTTCTTCAGAATTCGTATCCTGAATCTGGAATAGAACTTAGTCAGAGTTCATATCCGGAATTCGGAATGAAACTTCCTTATAGTTCTTGTCCAGAATCCGAACCCTAAAACAGAATGCTTTATATCAAAGTTTCAATGATTCTGAGAAAATGAATCTGAAACTCATACTTAAGAAAAATATGGATGAAAATATGATAAGGATAATTTTTCTTATAAAAGCGATTTTCCTTAAGAAAGCAATTTTCCTTATAAAAGCAATTTTCCTTAAGAAAGCAATTTTCCTTAAAGATAAGGTGTTTGTGATTTTCAAAACAAGAAGGAATGGAAAAGTCATAAGGAAAACCTTATTGACTCAACAGCGACAGCCCATCGCGTCTGACAAGGCTGTGGGAATCGAACCCAGAACCGAAGTGCGACTGGCCTTTATCGCCTACCACTGGCATACAAGAAGTCCCTGGTTAGTAGAAACTAGTTTTATTGTATTAAGCGGTATGATATATGAAGTATAAGTATATTTTTGGAACCATATACGATTAATCTAACCATAAGATGGACGTATAACTTTTGGTATCCTTTTGTTTGAAAGAGATATAATGACCCATCATTCTATCACATGATCTTCTAACACACCACGAATAAAAAATTCAACTTCATTTCTTTAAGGGATGAAGTTGAAATTGTTCAATTCACGAACAACATTGAGATTGTACAAAAATCATATAAGTATTTCTTTTAATTCATAATCTTTAGGGAAATGATCTTGAAAAAAAAAAAATTTCCTAATTACCTTATATCTGATGGATCAGATGGTACCTTAGATCATCACAAATCTATAGCTTTGTAATTGTTGGATTTTTCATAGCCAAGTTCTCTACCACTCTCCATCAGAACATGATGGTCAGATTTTTATTCCATATCCATATTTTCACCTATGTTCTCCTACGTGGAAACCCAGTGATGAGTTAATTTGGGTAACTATTACATTTCACACGTTAGTTTTTAATGCCATGTTTTGGTATTCCTTTTAACGATGTGGGTTTCTATTAAACAAACTTTCTAGTAGTAAACCATTTATAACCTCGACGAATTTCGAGGGTGAAATTCATTTTAAGGTGGGTAGAATGTAACTCCCTGAGATTTAAAGAAAAATATTCTTTTAATTTCATTAATTTCTTGTGTTGTATGCTACACTAAGATTACCTTGTGCTATGCGCAAACACCGTATTAGCTTGCAGTATATGCAACACTATTCTTGGATCGTGTTACACACAATTTTTATAATAGTTATTCTACATAACATTGAGTATATATCTATATATATATATTCAATGTATAAATGAAATATTTTTGGATTTTGTTATACCGAACATCGAAGGATTCTTGAACAACACGCAACCCTGACTTGGCTTGCATTACACGCAATCATAACCTTCCTCGATAGCGTGTGTTGTACACAATACCAGGTTTTACTAAACAATGATATATTATTATAATATTATTATGAACTACCCGTTATGAATAGTATTAACTAAAATTTGAATTTTATAATATTATTAATCATCTTACACATTTTCTATAACATGGTATAAAAACAAAATAAATTTTTCGGGTAAAATAAATATTTTTCAAAAAATGCAGTTTTGCCGCCTTTTGATTGCGCACCCACATTAAATATAGTTTTTTACATGTTTATAAGTTCAATTTGACAAAATAAAATTCTTTTTTGGAATCATGAAATAAAAATTTACTTTGGATAAATTTTTTATATTATTTTGGTAACTTTCATATTTGGATGAATAGTTAAAACACGCTATATCTTAATTAAAAACAACTTTTTCATCGCAATAATTTATATGGTTAAATTTTAATATTGAATTGTTTTAAAGTATAAATAGAATATATTTTTACCATTTAATATTATTTATGTCATTATCATTGATTTTACATTAAATTAGTAGGATAAATCTATTCAATCTTTTGCAATGTTTTTAAGAAAAACCCATTTTCTTTCGACAACGGGATTAATTGTAATTTAATTTCTGCAACTTTTGTGTATTGAATTTGGAAAAATGGATTCCATATTTGGAATCAGTGTGTCCAAATTATGTTAATAAACTATTTTATATTTTTGGGAATTATGAATAGTAACTACGGTAAATTTTATTTACCATATTTAAAGGTAAATTGGGTTATTAAGGGTAAATATAATATTATATAATTAACCTAACAAATGGAAAAATTCTATTGGATGGATAAAGGTAGAACCATGTAACCTAAAGGTCGGATTAGATTCATTTTATGGAATTTTGACCATGAAAATAATTTAATTATTATTAAAACCAAAGAAAGTGACAACATGTCACTCTCTTAAATATTATAAGTATAATAATTTTAATTTAGTGATAAACATCATAAAACATAGAACATGAATAGTCTACAGAAATATAATGAAATTATCTACATCAGGATAATTTATTTAGAATTTTTATGGATTAAATAATTGTCATTAATGGTGACACATTAATGATACAGAAATTATTTATTAAGTGAAAAATAAGTAATATAGTTTTTATTGAAATACTAATACCCATTAAAAGGCCCAAAAACCTGACAAAAACTTATTGGTAGTGTCTAAATACGCATTAATCATCTAATGACCTAATATATAACCGTTTGGAGCTTTATAAAAGTGATTATGACACTTATATTATTTTATTTTAAATGATGCCAAAGTTGTCACATTCATAATTTAATAAATATAACAATTTAAATATTATGATTTTAAGATGATAAATTAGAGTAAAAGTATTATTGTAAAATTTAATAAATATATATTCATCATAGGATTTTATTTTTAATTTTTATGCAAAAAATCAGTATATCAAATAATTATAAAAAAATATTGTAGTAATTATTTTATTAAGAGATAAACCAAATAAATGGTTTTAAATATATTAAAATAAATGTTATATGAACTATTTTATGTGATCCTTTAATTTTATAGATACATATTTCCTTTTATGAATCTATTAAATCTTTTAGTTCGAACATATCTTCTTTATATATTTTCTTTAAATTCAAATAAATGAATAGTGTCAAAATTGACACTATTGTTATTTTATAAAAATAACAAATTATAAAATTGTTTAAAAATAACAAAAATATTTAAAAAATTATTATTTTACATTTATATGGTCTATAATGTTATAAAGTAACCAATTATGGAAAATCCACAACAAATAAGTAATTATTTGTCATAATTTAAAATTTAGAATTTTATTACCACAAATAAACTTAAATAGATTAAATAAGGATAAATCAAAATGATATGGTTTAAAATAAGATCCAAACATGTCTAAATTTTGATTGGTTGATGATATTACAACCCTATCTCATCTTATATTTGATTATGAGTCATTTTTGAAGGTTTTTAAGTGGGTTTAGATTTATTATAAATTAATATTTTTAAGAATTCCAAAGGTTCCACCCTCCTCCCTTATAAAAGGGCACCTCCTCCCTCTCTTCCTCACACCACTTTGAGCCTTCAAGCTTGGCAAGACCCTGCCAAATTATCTTCTCCACTTCCCTAGAAACATCCTAGAGGTCCTTTTCTTCTTCGAAGACCAATTTTAGTGCCCTAAGAGGAGGTCTCAAAGAGGCGCTTCAAAGAAGAGGTAATGTCCATTACTGATTCTTTCAACTTTATTTATTCTTCCAATTATTCTTTTTTAGTTGTTTCATTATGAGGTAATAACATCAGTATAAATAATATACTGATATGTTATTATAAGTATGAAACAACCATATTTCACCATCTATCCATCCAACGGAAAACTAAATCACCGCGCGTGCGTACGTACAGAATTCCGTCTCCACGCCGTGGTGAAATCTATTTTCCAACACCACCTTACTTGGATGGGTATAAGGGTGAAAATAATGAATATATGTGATTATTTTAAAGTTATATTGATTCTTTAATATTATACATACACTTTCATAAAATTCTACGATCATTGGAATGATATCATTGCTCGTGCGTACGTATGGACTACCGTCTCCACGACGTGATGAGATTCACTCTCCATGTTAACCATTCATGAATTATTATAAATTGTATATAATGAATAATAATGAAATATATGACATAATAATGATACTGGATTTATGTATATATATATATATATATGTATTTCATTTACTTGATTCCATTAAATTCAAAAGGGAAATGAAAACAGCGTTCATGCGTACGTACAGCCTACCGTCTACATGAACTGTGTATTTCATTCCTTTTATCGATCTATAATATATATGTATATGATGTATATATATTATATATAAATCATTTTTTACATTCTGAAATTATTTAAATCAGGATATAAGTAATAATATCAAGAACGACAAGTCGAAATACATACGATAAATAAAATGATTTTACCCAACACACTGCTTTAACAAGGAATTTACAAAAGAACGGGTAATATGAAGTAATAAGTGAAACATATATGATATAATAACAATGAATATGATTCTTAAATAAGTCAATGAAATTATTTAAATCATTATACATGAGGATTGGATACGTACGAATCATATCAGACCTAAGGTAAGGGATAATTTTGCAAATCTCATTTTTATCTAAGATTGCTTATTCATAAGTATTTACTGGGGATATTTCTATCATCCATGTCCATGTTTTATAAAAGTGTTTTCATGTATTTTTAAATACCTTTTACCCATTTTTTGACTTTTACTACATGGTATGTAATGAATCTTTCTTTTGTTTACGTTACGAGGTACTTTTTGACTTATCCAGCAAAAGTATGAAAATAATGTTTTTTAACTCATATGGCACGAACAGATTTTTATGGTTTTATATACCCATATTTTCATGAAGCTTCCTCCAAAAGATTTCAGGACTATATTCAATAAAATCTATTTCTTTTAAAATTTCATGAATTTTTGTGAAAAGAAATTGATTTTGAAGAAGAAAGGATATTTTCCTCAAAAATTCATTTGAAGTGTTTTATCAAAACCATTTTCTATCTAAGATGAAATTATTTCATATGTGTATGTTTCAAGTGTAATGTCTCTATGATTTACATGGTTTCACTTTTCTTATTATGAAATGATATCCATTTAGTTTATATGGATTATGTGATGATGGGATGATGTTTATGAAACCCATTATATTAATTGGGTTATTATGAATGATGTATGTTTTGTGGCACAAGTAAGAATCATTTCATTATGAGATTGGTGGGACCAATATCTCCCTCCAATGAATTGGGTAAAGATTTATATCTCATCAGATAGACATTGATGGAATGCCAAGTTAAACCGGTTCAGTAATACAGGATCGGAACGAGGAGTGAACTCGATTCAGAAAGGGACTTTGTCCTCTAAGATGGTCTTGGCAGCAATGCCTTGGCTAATATGGGAATCATATCACATGCTTAATGGTTTTCACAATTACATGTTTTATTCCCATGATATTTTATCATTATTAATGTTTATTTATGATCTATGCCTTACGTACATCAATGTTTTATGTCATTGCTCAAGATTTTGATGTTTAAACATTATGTTCATGTTTTTAAGTTAAAATGTATATGGTATGTTTTATTTTATCCATGCTTACCCGTACTGAGCATTTGAGCTCACCATTTTTTTGTTTTATTTTCCACCAGGAACAAAAGAAAGGTTTTAGGTAAGGAAACAAAAAGTGTAAGATCTTTATGGGAGATGTTGAAGATCTTTCTCCACAATTCGATGATTATGTTCCATGTTTCCAAAGACACTAAACTATTACGGTCCTTCTGTGTCTGTTTTTGTTATGTATTAAGTATTCCTCAAAAGTAATGTAATGTCCATGTTTGTCAAGCTTAGTGTCTCTATAATGAATATTACATTATATTTTTTCATGTTTATTTTTAATTAACTTCTTTTAATTTAAAATTTTATGACATGTTATGAAAGGAAAAATGTTTTTGAAGTAGAAAGGATATTTTCATCATGAATGGAGTTCTAGGGTTTTATAAAAATTATTTTCCATCTAAGATCATATAGGGTTAGGTTTCTATCCCTGTTTTTACATTTATTTGATTATGTTATGATGGAATTATTTTTATGAAGTTATTTTATCTTATAAAGATTATGTTATTACAACATGATGTTTAATGGTCCCATTTTTATTACATGGGTTATGCTATGATGTATGATTTATGATTTTTTGGCACACATAAGAATGGTATCATTATGAGATTGTTGGGACCTATATATCCCTCCAATGCATTGTGTAAGGATTTATATCTCATGATATTGACATGGCTAGAATGACAAGTAAATCTAGTTCAGTAATATAGGACTGGAATGAGGAGTGAAATCGGTTCAGAAATGGATTTTTTCCGCTATGATAGTCTTGGAAATGAGTCTTGACTAATATGAAATTATTTTCTCTGATTATTTGTGTATGCCACAAAGTTTCATGTTTTATTTTATGATTATTGTGATTATATATCACTACTATGATTTATCCCATGTCATGATATTATGATCTCTTTTACAAGTTAAGATTTTAAAAATGTTATGATATGATTGATATTTCATTTGTTTACCCTTATATAGCATTTGAGCTCACCCTTTTGTATGTTATATTTTCACCATTTCAGGAAGAAGTGTATTATGTAGGATATGCCAAAATGGACTCTAGATAAGATGAAATAAATGGGAGACAATGTAGATTCTTTATAAACCAGTTCATTATGATTCCCAGTTTCTAAAGACGCTATACCTATATGGTCATATCATGGTTTTGTTATATGTTGTAATAAGTATGATTCAATTTTGATGTAATAACAATGCATGTATAGTATGGGTCGTAATAGTTGGTATCAGAGGAATGGTGTAGTTAACCTTTTGAAACTAGGATGTGAATGCCTTAGTAAGAACCCTAAGGATATATCTAATCATAGAACACAATATTATTGTTTAAGAAATGTCTTTGAATAACCTATGATATGACCTATGGTGTGAAATTTTATTCTTGATTATGTGGTTTTTCTATTATGATTAGTGTTTCTCACACTATTCTTATTGGTTTTAGTTAATGGATTACACCCGAAGGAACCATGTTAATAATGAATGCGACAGGAAATGCAATGATTATCCCCCTGAGCAACCAAAAATTATGGGAGATAGAATGAGAAATCTTATATCCATGCTCATACAACGTTACCAAGCTATGAATCAGGCATGACTTCCAAAAGACACAAAGTAAGGAGCAACATTCTGTTGAATCCATCATGAGGCAGCGTTCACCATCATTCAGCGGGTCTACTAATCCATTAGTTTCTGAATAATGGATGAGAACCAATAAAAAGTTATTTTCAGTTCTTCAATTTTCTGAACATGATAAATTCATCTTAGCAATATATCATTTGGAAGGTGAATCTCATCAATGGTGGAATCTTATCAAGAATATGAGGCAAAGAGAAGAAATTGAGTCCATGAAATGGGACGAGTTCAAGAACATATTTTTCAATAAGTACTTTCCTCGTATTCTTTGAACAATGATGGAGAAAGAGTTTCTTGATCTAAAGCAAAAGTATGATGAATTTTTTGGTACCTACGAAGAAAATTTTACAAGAAATGCAAGGTATGCTTCCGGAATTATTATCCAACCCAAGAGTAAGATCGATCGATTCATTTGTGGCTTAAGAACAAGTCGTAAAATGGAGTTAGCCAAAATGGACTTCAATATCTATGAAGAAATTGTTCAATGTACTCTCAAGGTTGATATTGGGATTGAAGAAAGCCATTAGTCATATGGGTATGATAAGAAGAGGAAAATGGAATTCAAAGGAAAATCTAAAGAGCACACAGAAAAAAAAAGATGAGTTTTCCCTTATGCTCAAAGTGTGGAAAGAAACATGGAGGGAATTTTCTTAAAGGGAAAAGTTAATGTTTCAAATGTGGAAAACAAGGTCATCGGGCATTTGAATGCCGCAATGATGGTAAAATGATTTCTAGTGATGTGAACAAAGAAAAGTCTACACAGAATGCACCTCCAACAGTTCAATGTTACAAGTGCAAGGAAATGGGGAATTGTGCTGATCAATGACCTAATCCAAGGGTTGTTGATGACGATCAACATCAAAAAACTCTTAAGGCCAAAGTCAAAGGAATGTAAAATGAAATTTCTATCGGCGATGTGGAGTACGATAACAAAGTGGTGAAAGGTACACTTAGCATCAACTATAATGTAGAAAATGTTTTATTTGATTCTGGATCCACCTAGTCTTTTATTTATGAAATAGTTTCTAAGGGTATCGCTGTAATACCTAAAAAATTAGATGTTGAGTTAGTTGTGACAACCCCTAATGGAAAAATAGTTACATTCAATGTTTACAATTCTTCTCCGATTGATGTTTGTGGGAAAGAGATAGCTACAAATCTTGTGATCCATCCTATAGTGTAATTTGATGTGATTCTTTGGCATGGATGAGATTTATTTATATGGAGCTCACAACAATTTCCAAATAAGGGAAGTCACATTTCATATTCCAGATCAATCAATGATCATCTATCAATGCAAGGATGAATATAAACTTCCAGTGTAAATTTCTTATATCTTATGGGTCTTGATTCCAATAAATGAAGGTTATTTATCTCAAATGGTTTGAGAGAAACTCACAATTAAGAATACACCCATTGTATGGGAGTTTGATGAAGTCCTTCTAGAGTAATTTCTAGGTCTTCCACCAAATCGTGAAGTATAGTTTTCAATAGAACTCAGACCAGGTGCTATACCTATTTCAAAGACACCTTATAGAATGGACCCAATTGAGTTGCAGGAATTGAAGAAGAAAATCCATGAGAATATTGATAAGGGATTCATACGCCCTTGTGCATCACCTTTGGGAGAACCTGTTCTGTTTGTTAATATGAGACTCTGGAATGATTATCGAGAACTTAACAAGATCATTATCAAGAAAAAATATCCTCTCCCATGCATTGATGAATTATTTGACCAACTACGCAGAGCTCAATACTTTTCCAAGATTGATCTTCGTTCAAGGTATCATCATTTAACGGTCAAAAGGGAGGATATACCAAAACAGTTTTCAATACATGGTATGGACACTATGAATTTATAGTGATTCCATTTGGTCTTACTAATTCCCCTGCTATCATCATGGATCTTTTGAATAGAGTCTTTAGAGACTATCTTGATCAGTTTGTGGTAGTCTTTATAGATGATATTCTTGTTTATTCAAAGAGAAAGGAAGAACATGAGGATGACTCCAGAATTGTATTAAAGACCCTAATAAAGGAGAAGATTTATGCCAAATCTACCAAGTGTGTATTTTGGAATAAAAAAGTTTTATTTTTGGGTCACATAATCTCAAAAGAAGGGATATATGTGGATCTAGAAAAAATAGAGGTTATTGAATGATGATTGAGACCGAAAATAGTAATTGAGATTTGATGTTTTCTTGGCATGGCTGGATATTATTTAAATTTTGTGAATGATTTTTCACGATTATCTAATCCACTCACCTGGTTGACTCGAAAAGGAGTTATGTTCTTTTTGGATGGAGGAGTGTGAAGATAATTTCAAGGAGTTAAAAATAAGGTTATACAGTGCACCTGTGATCACACTACCTTATAGTGGAGAATTTTTTCTGATCGACAGTGATGCATCCATGAAGGGATTGGGGTGTGTTCTCATGAAAAATGATATGGTGATAGCTTATGCATCATGACTATTTAAAATCCATGAGCAAAATTATCCAACTCATGATTTGGAATTAGCTGTGGTAATCATTGCATTAAAGATTTGGCGGCATTATCTTTATGGTGAAAGGTGTGATATTTATACTGATCATAAAAGTTTGAAGTATATTTTCACACAAAAGGAGCTGAATATGCACCAAATAAGATGGATAGAGCTGTTTAAGGATTACGAATGCTTAATTCATTACCACCCTGGGAAAGAAAACAAGGTGGAAGATGCATTAAGTCAACAAGACCATGCTAGTATATCCATGATGAGGATCACAAAAGATCCAATATTTATGGATTTACAAATGATGGATCCTTGAATTTTAATGGTAGGGGAAAAATCTTATCTTTATCAAATGAATGTTCAACCATTTATACATGTGAAGATTAAAGAGGAACAAAAATAAGATTTAGAGTTTCAAAAGTAGGTGAGAAATGTTCCTGAATTTTACATTGATTGTGATGAAATAATAATGTTCAGGAATCGGGTTTGTGTTCCTCCCATCACAGAATTAAATAAGGAAATATTGGATGAGACTCATAGTTATTCATTCTATTTTCACCCTGGAAGCATGAAGATGTATAGGGACCTAAATAAGTACTTTTGGTGGGATGGCATGAAAAGAGATATTGCTGAATATGTCTCTCGATACATGGTTTGTCAACAAGTTAAAGGTGAGAGACAAAAGTCTAAGGGGATGTTACAACCATTACCCAAACCAGAATGGAAATGCGAAAACATCACTATGGTCTTTGTCACTGGACTTCCTTAAACATCCAAAAGCAATAACGCTATCTGAGTGATAGTTGATCATTTTACGAAGTTGGCACACTTCGTTGCTATTAGAGAATATTTTTATCTTGATCATCTTGCTATGATATATATAAAGAATGTGGTAAGATTGCATGGAGTACCACATTACATTATATCTATTCGGGATCTAAGGTTTACCTAGAAGTTATGGTGAAGTATTCAACATACTCTAGATACAGAGTTGAGTTTCAGAACTGCTTATCATCCTCAGATAGATGGTCAGTTTGAGAGGACAATTAAAACTCAATATGATATGTTGAGATATTTCTCAATGTATTTCAAAGGTGTTTGGGATCAACCCCTACTTTTGATGGAATTTTCTTATAATAATAGCTTTCACTCCAGTATTAAGATGGATCTTTATAAAGATCTCTATGGAATGAAATGCAGAACTCCATCTTCCTGGGATGAAGTTGGGGAAAAAAAGCTATTGGGACTTGATCTTGTTGATGAGATGGCAGAAAAGGTAAGATCTATTAAAAAACACATAAGAGCAGCTCAGAGTCGAAGAAAACGTTATGCCGACTAATGAAAAAAATACCTAGAGTTTGATGTGGTTGATAATGTGTTCTTAAGAATATCACCTTGGAAAAGAGTAATGTGATTTGGAAAAAAGGGAATGTTGAGACTTAGGTACATTAGTCCTTCTGAAATACTAGATCGTGTTTAGAAGGTAGCTTACCGATTGGAGCTTCCACTGAATCTCTCTCAATTTCATGATGTGTTCCATGCATCTCTCCTAATAATGTACACACCTAATCCTTCAAATGTACTAAGCTCAAAAGATGTACCACTGAAGCAAGATCTTTCTTATGAAGAATAGCCGATAGAGATTCTGGAGAGTAGTGAAAATGTTCTACGAAACAAGACCACTTACTTGGTTAAAGTTTTATAGAGGAACCAATAATTAGAAGAAGCTATTTGGGAACTTGAAGATATAATGAGGGAGAGGTATCCTCATCTGTTTGTTACGAAGTGGCAAATTTTTAGGGCGAAATTCTTTTTAAGGTTGGTAGAATGTAACACCCTGAGATTTTAGGAGAATTTTTTTGTTATTATGTATTATGTTATACGCAACACCAAAAGAATCTTTCACTACACACAAAATTGTCTTGGCTTACGTTACAAGCAACAACAACATTCCTTGATAGCTTGCATTGAACGCAATACCGAGTTTCGCTAAACAATGATATGTTATTAAAATATTATATAAACTAGCCGTTATGAATAGTAAAACCCACTTTCTGAAATTTTATAAATTTTATCATTCAAAATGGACTTTATTTTTGGATTCGTACTTTCGAAATTAGACTAAGGTGAATTTTTTGTATTTTTCAGAAAACATTCAAATTTTGATGAATAATGAAAAACAATGAGTTATGATTTAAAACAAAATTTTTATTTATGTAACTATTTATTTTATTTAAATTTATTTTGGGTCAAAATATATACATAATACCAATATAAGTTATATGTAATCCATTGAAGTCATTTTATAATATTTTTCGATATATAAAAATTTTATTGAATTTTTTACCGTCTTTTACCCACCTCCTAGGAGAATTTGTAAATCTACATAAAACATAATTTTACCGCTTCTGTGAGTTAAATTTTGAAAATCTGAGAGACATAGTTAATATCAAGGAGTAAAATGTGGTTCAATAAGATAAAAATAATATTTTGTGAATAGTAACTTTTTTACTTTTTTTCCACAGTTAAAGGTAAATAGGGTAATTAAGGGTACAAAGTGATATCATTATTACCCTAAAACATGTACTAATTCTATTGGAGAAGTTTAATTAGACCAAAAACAACCTTAGGAATAAAATATGTCCATTTATGTTCATTTTTATTATATTAGGACATTTATTATTATTAAAATTCAAAGAAGAGTTAAAAGAGTTAAAATCAAAGTTTAATAACTAAATTTTTTTAAATATAAAGTTATAAATAAGATAGATTCGACTATAAATATTCATTATAAATCTAAAAAATTTTCCTAAATAATAATATTTTTTAGACATTAAATAATTTATGTTATTTATGACATAATGATGATGCTGTAATTACCTTATTAATGAAATATTAACATAATTGATGTTATAAATACACAAATAAATTTAATTTGAGAATTTTTATGAATTAACCTATTTTAAAGGTTAATTTAATATATTAGTTTTAGTTAGATGACTTTTATTCGAAGTAATAATGCTGTTATGAATTTAACAAATACCAAATACCAAATAGTTTCAAAATTGACAAAAAAGAGTTTTAAAAAAAATATTTAAATATTAATTGATATTTTATTCCTAAAAATCTAAGGATCTACCTAAATACTTATATAATAATATATATGACATTAACTAACCAATTAGGGTTCTATTGGATGTTTATAGTAAGTATATAAACCATATAGTGTAAGAATACAAGAAGACACGGTAAAAGTTAAATTATTTAACTTAGAGTTAAATATAAATGATAAGGTTAAAATGGTAACTTAAACTTGTATAAAACCTATTGGTTGAAATTATTAATACCCATACCCACCTTAAATTTGAAATAAGTCACTTTTGAGCCATTATAAATAGAATATGACTTTATTATAAAATAATATTTTAATTTTTTCCTAAGGTTCCCTCTCCTCCCTTCTAAAAGGGAACCTCCTCCCTCTCCACTTTACAACATTTTGAGCCTTCAAGATCAGCCAATACCTCTCCATTTCTCTTCCCCAATTCCCTAGAAACATAATAGAGTTCCTGGTATTCTTCAAAGACCATCTTTAGTTCCCTAAGAGGAGGTTAGGAAGAGGCGTGTCCAATAAGAGGTAATATCCTTTACCGATCCTTTCCAATTTATTTCTTCTTCTACTTCTTATTGTTTATTTGTTTCATCATAAATTAATAACATCAGTATCAATAATATACTGATATGTTATTATAAATATGAAACAATGCTATTTCATCTTTTATCCATCCTACGAAAAATGAAATTACCACGCGTGCGTACGTACGGAATTCTGTCTCCACGTCGTGGTGTAATCTTTTTTCCACCACCACCTTACTTGGATGGGTATATGGTGTAAAGAATAACTATAAATGATTATTATATCATGATAATAATTCTATAGATTCCATCATCCACACCAATACCATTAAATAATTATGGGAACAATATCATCGCTGGAGCGTACGTACGGCCTACTATCTCCACGATGTGATGCGACTCTTTCTACATGATCTTCCTTGATTAATTCTTATGTAAATGAATGGAATGAATAAATATGATATATATTACACTAATACCATTATTTAAATGAGGTATATATAACCAAAAAAATAGGAATAAAAATTTATTCGAAAAAACATGCATAAGAACATAAAGCAATGAACACCCGAATAACACGTAGCAATGAAATATTACTAATAATGATTTATGAATATGACCATATATGATATCATAACAATGAATATGATTCGTTAATAAGTCAATGAAATTATTTAAATCATTATACATGAGGTTTGGATACGTACGAAGCATATCAGACCTAAGGTAAGGGAAAATCTCAAAATTTCATTTTTATACGAGGTTGTTTATACTTTAGAATTTACTGGGGCATATTTATCATCATCTTCCATGTTTCCTCAATATGTAATATTATCTCAATACTCCTAAAATTGTCTAAATCCAATTATACATATTGGTGAATTTTAGTAAAATATATTAATGGAATCTTTCATCGTTTTTAGTACGAGATAATTTTTGACTTTTTCGGCCAAAGTATGAGAAGAATGTTTTTTAACTTATACGACATGAATGGATTTTTATGATTTCATAGAACAATAATTCCATTAATATTAATTTATAAATTTTAAAGTTTAATTTTTATTAACTTATTTTAGTTTGAAATTGTATGAAATGTTAATAAAGGATAAATGTTTTTTAAGTAGAAAGGATATTTTCCTCAAGAATGGAGTTCAAGGGTTTTATCAAAATTATTTTCCATATAAGATCATATAGGGTTCGGTTTCTATCCCTATTGTTACATTGATTTGATTATTTTATGATCGAATTATTTTTATGAAGTTCTTATATCTTATATGGATTATGTTAAGATGGCATGATGTTTAAGAATCCCAAATTTATTACATCAGTTATGCTATGATGTATGATTTATGATTTTGTGGCACACATATGAATGATATCATTATGAGATAGGTGAGACCTATATATACCTACAATGAATTGGGTAAAGATTTATTTCTCATGAGATAGACATGGCTGGAACGACAACTTAATCCAGTTCAGTAATACAGGAATGGAACGAGGTGTGAAATCGGTTCAGAAATGGAATTTGTCCGCTATGATAGTCCTAGCAACAAGTCTTGACTAAAATGAAATTATTTTCTATGATTATGGGTGTATGACACAATGTTTCATGTTTTATGTTATGATTATTGTGATTACATTACACTACTAGGATTTATCCCATATATTGATATTATGATCTATTCTGCAGGTTATGATTTTCAAAATGTTATGATATGATTAATATTTCCTTTGATTACAATTAATAAGCATTTGAGCACACCCTTTTGTATGGTTTCTTTTCCCCAGGTCAGGAAGAAGGGAATTTAATAGGATATACCAAAAGGGACTCTAGATAAGATGAAATAAATGGGAGACAATGTAGATTCTTTATGAACCAGTTGTTTATGTTTCCCAGTTTCTAAAGACACTATACCTATACGGTACTATCATTGTTTTGTTATATTTTGTAATAAGTATGCTGAAATTCTTAAGTAATTACAATTCATGTAAATTATGGGTCATTATATGAACACATCATGGATTTCTCTACCCTAGGGTGTTTTAAAAATTCTTCTTCAACAAAAAACCCCTAATCTATAAAAGGATATATTAAGAAATATTTTCTAAAAATATCACTCTATGGTTTTATTCAAAACACTTAAAATCTATTATAATATAATTAATAAATATATCACTCTAACTACTTCAGACAGAATTCTCTATTTGTAACACCATATATTGATCAATTGATTTTTTAAAACCTACTCCAATCCAATAGAGACAATATCAACATGGTAAATAATACTAAAATTCAAATATTATTAATGAATCATTTCATTTACATCTATATTACCACATGGTATTATTATTCCACACTCAATATAAATTTTATTCTACACATAATTTAGTATTGAATAACCCTCTCACTTTTTCATATTTACTATTATACATGACTCCATTAAATGTTAGATCAATAATCTCCCCCATTTCAGATTTAAATTTTTCTCAATTTGTCAATGAATTTAAATTTCAATAAATTGTGGGAATCTAGTGCATCAATGGTTTTTTTACATGGGGAAATAAAAAAATTGACATGGGTTGTATGGGTTATACTACCAAGGTGATTTATTTTTTGGGATTAAACTAAACTATGAGAGTTATTATATTACTCTAAAACAACATTATGGGTAGACCACTATTCTAACACATGTGACATGAAACTGGGAAAGGACATACATAAATTTCAATAAAATAACCTCAATGTTCTCCATAATTAAGTGATAAATTAATTCAATATTATTTTCCCTTGAGTAATGATTTTTTTGATGAGGTTGATAGTATAAAAAATATAAAAAATGGTTTTAATTGGATACTTATCCTTAACTCCCACATCTTTAATATTTTTCTTCTTCTATATCATCTGATTTAAAGAATAATTGTTCATAATAAATTTATCTTATATAGTACACAATGAATTACCATATAGTTTCATGCTATGAAAATAAATATACAATCTTTCAAGATCGAATGCATTATATGGTGTAATATCTCTATCATCTAAAAAATCATCACAATCTATATCCTCATATCTAAACAAATCACACTAATATATTACATTATAAAGAAAGGATAAATCCACCAAACCATTATCATACTAAGGTATTCGATATTCCTATTAGAAGTAGATTTCCATGGAATTTCATTAGCACTATATTGCATGAAAATTGTAAAACATTTTGTGTGGTTTTGTTAATAATAAATATAGTTGTATCTCAGTGACCAAATTATAATTTGTTTTGTTGCACTCTTTTCAATTTTCATCATTTATCAAAATCATACATGTAATAACATTTGTTTCCATTTCCTTATAATTCTCTGTTTCAAATATTTTTAGATCCTCATTGAAATATTTTTTTTGGAAAAATGAATGTTATATTTCTTCCATGTATCACTAGAAATCCATGTTTAAATATCATCCCACTAGTAATCAATATTTTAAAACCATACCCCAAAATTTATATAAATAACTTGAATTTTTATTTGTTCAATCCACAAATGATTATTACCTATTCATATATTAATATTATCATCATCCTGTCGCTTTTATTTTGATATAGTGATTTTGATCAACTCCTCTATATGGAAAACTAGTACTCTTTAAATACATTTTCATGTCTTGAAAATCATGATATTAGTAGTTAATTCTATCTATAATATGACTTCTTCAACTAGTTAACAATTTTCTCATATTCATGAATAGTAAAACCATCTAGTTACTTGTTTTACACATATTATTCAATAAATACATTTTGGAATTTTGATTTTGAATCCATTAAATAATAGTATATCTCAATTTTACAACTATGGTCAATAAAAATAACACTTTTTAACAGAATAAATGGGATACAGAGAACTATATACATCAACAAATTACATAAATAATTTTCTCATTCATATAATTCGTGCCTTTTTTATATCGTCACATCATATTAATTTTTTTATTATATGTTTCCATTTGGTCCAGAAAGAATTCATATATTTTTTCATCAACATAATATCTCACTTATTATTCTTCATGATTTTTTCAGGATATTCCTACATCATAGCTACATAATTATCATCTTTACCATCCCATTAAATGGACATTGAATTTATGTGAAATTATCATGAATTTTGTTGTTAATATATCATTATTATACTTTTCACTGGAAATATCCACTAAATAATGATATTATAATAAAAAAATTATAATATTATTTTAGGGTTTTACATATATTTTCATATTACAACAATTTTATCATCCTCATTATCCTATTTAGAATTAGAATCATCCCATTATTCTCCCCCTAATATTTCAAACTAATCATCATATTCCACTTGATATTTTTTGTAGTTTAATGCATCATTTTGATCATTTTCGACCACAGTTATTTCATGGATTTCAATAAACATCATATATCATTTGTTAAAACACCTATATGCCATTTCCTTGGATAAATGAATACAAAAAATACATTTATGTCCATAAGTTTTAAAATTTATTTGTTTATTTTTACTAAGAACAAGTAACATATTAGGATTATAATGAATTTCATTTTTAGTTTATTCCCACACCACATATCAAGTGAAGTCATTTAATATCATGGACACATTAATTTTATATTGTTATTATAGAACAATGTGAATAATAACATCGTATAAAACATATTTTGTAAGAATTTACATGTAAATATCATTATAATGTTGATAATTATGATCATGTTTCTCCAATCCATTACATAAATTTGTTAAGCATTTTTCATTGTGGACACCCAGTGTTGTTTATCTTGGTTTATGTTATAATCATCTACATGGACATCGGTGAACATAAAACTATTTTATGTTTCTATTTTTATAATTTTCATCCGAAGAAACATTTCAAACGTCCTTAGATACTATGTAGTTAAATTGAATAGATTTTAGTTGTGGTTCACAACCATAAATCATGGAATCCCACTATAATCATCCATAAATATCACATGTTATCCCTTACCATCAATGTACCATGGTGATTCCTATCTAGATACATCAATACGAACAAATTCATGAATCTTTATTGACATCATATCTTTTAAATTGTATATCTTATTAATAATCATACCTTTCTGAAAAAAATCACATATGTATCTATGATCACATCACTCTTAAGGGTTATCATGACCTCCCTCATTATTTACTGGATAATCCAAGGATATATTTTTTATATGGTCCAGCATTCTATGATACAATATTTATTCTTCCTCCTCAAATAAAAAGTACATATCTTCATTTATATTGATGAGGTAAATATTTCCCTTTATTCTCTTGATATTAATCAAAACAGCTGCATTCCTACATATAATGACCCATGAATATTGAATTAATTGCTTAAATGGGTATTTTGAATTTTTTTATCAGGAAATGGATGAATTTTTTGTTATTAGTGTTCAAATTTAAATTATAATTGTTTGAAAATCATCTGAAGAAATTTTGGAAAATATCAGAAGTGATGATTATTAATTTTGGATTAGTTAAGAGTCATGGACAAAGAACCATTTCATTTTTTGATTCATATTCATATAGCATGACTTGTATATATCACTGGCTATGATTAATCTACGTAGTTTTATATTTTTTAGGTTAAAATTTTTTTGTATATGCATACATGTAAGAGTTATTAAATGTAAATGGAACTCAAATAAATTGGTACCCCATTACATAATGTTATGCTTCTTTGAAAGTGATCTATTATTTATGGGTAGTCTTTTATGAATGAGTGTATACCAATGTGTAAGGGTTTACTCTAATGTACCGGTACACATATACACATTGATCCTCCAATTTTTTGGAATTCGATCAATTTTTAAATGCATAAATGTTTACTATTATGTATGGGTACCCTAATATATAAGCGTCATAATTATTATGGGATGCTCTTATATATAGGTACCCACCTACATAATGGACCCCCTCTTTATATAAAGTCATTATAGTGTTATAAAAAATGTGATATGATAGGATGGAACTCGGTGATACAAATGGAAAACATGTTATTAAAGTGTTAAAAATTGTTAAGTACTATACATAAAGATAAACATATTATATTTTTCCATGGCTATGTATAGGTACTCTATAGGCAATGGTCATAATGGACAATACCAATGGTAATTTATCATATACAAAAAAATTTACACTTTGATAAATATTATTTATCTATATAATGGGTTAGTGATACTAGGTTTTTGTGTAATTTTTCATGGATAAAAGATCTAGAAAATTCAAATATTGATAGATTATACCTAGGGATTATATATAACAAGTCCACACTTAAAGGATCAATTTATTTCTTGAATTGAGTGTAAATTTCTAGATAGAAGAGTCAAAATGCATGTTAGGGTCCACATTATGATTCATTGTGAGGTGTATAGAGGGGTAAATCACATAGTAAAGAATGGTTTAGAATGTGATATAAAATGATAAATTTTATTTAAATAATTAATTACCTTACTAAATTAAATAAATAATAATAATATTCTTTTTTGATTAGAAATATTGTGAACATTCCAAGGTTCTATTCATTCTAACTTCCTTACACCACACATAATAGATCATTGAGGATGTTTTTCAATTCATCATGAAATTCATTTTTAGGAGTATCAGTGTGTAAGGCTATCGGTCCTTGTGTTTGTAATCCTGTTTCCCCTCTCTTTCCATTTTCATTCAATTCCACCCCATATTTTAGATTTTCCATGTTGAATGATATCATTTCATAAATTCCATATTGAAAAAGATTATCATCATGTGGGGCCTTATTACCTTTGAATGAAGATGGTAAATTTTAAATTTCTTATTATATTTCTAAATTAGTGATTTTATATTCTAGGTTTGTCACTATGGTTATTGTTATCATGTTATATTATATTTTTTATCTCACCTGATTAATGATGATGGGTTATTAACAGACCAATAGTTAATATGTAGAAAATATATTTATGAATTATTATTTGGGGATTCCTTTAAAAATTATTTTTGGTGAAACTCATTATGAATTTTTAATGTTATGAGTTGGATGGGTTATCCTTTTTGAATAAGGATTGAAAAAGTTGTTTTTTATGAAAAATAGAAATCCATGGGAAATGGTTTAAAACATATTTTTAGTGTGAATGTAATGATTTTAGGTGATATTAATAAAAATTTATTTAAAAACAATTAGGATGTTTCCTAAGTAATTTATCATTTTCTTTTTTCAATGGACCTAGTGTGACTAAACATTAGATAGGTTTCTTTTATTAAATGATTTTATTGAAAATATATGAAAAAATTATAGGGAATGTTTGATGGAATGGTTTGATATTTCTTTTCTATTGGTTAAAATATTTTGGGAAACACCCAGTTTTATAGATTTCCTATGCTAATTTTAAATTTTGATTAGTATTTTCAATTGTGTTTTGTTAGTTCATCATGATTCAGAACTATTTTGGAATCCAAAACTATGTTACTATGTTTTTGTGTAGTTATATATATTGAAGATCATGAGAGTGCGTGAGTAAACCTGATAATTTCATTATTTTTGTATCAAAAGGTGGGATTGTAAAAGTTTATGGAATTGAACTCTTAAAGGGTATGTATGGGTAGAATTGCAGGGTTTTGATGGAACCATCATTGTAATGTGTTGTTAGGGGTGTCTTTATTGGATTTTGAAGACCTAGAATTAAATGTTAAGCGATAAAAATGGATTTGGGGGCCTATTGGTTTGTAATATTGGATTGAGTGATTATATATTAATTAATGGAGGTTTCATGTGGAGAAGTATCACTATTATTGTTAATATTGATAGGATTGTGTATGATTTTCCCAAGGGTTTTCCTTGTGGTACTTTTCTACTTTGGATTTTCTATTAAATATGATTTGTCTTGTTAACACTACTTATAATATTTCTTCCTTCTTATTATATAATTTTTTTCATATCCAACAATGAGTGAGAAGGTATGCTGGAGGTATTGATATAATAGGCTATGAAAAAACAAAGTTAAGGCATCATTCTGCTTCCACCATGGGACCTACTCTAAAGGATATTATTTAACATGTATAAGAGGTTGTATATAAATATTTCATGTTCCAATAACATGTTTTATATGTTTTGTATATATTAATTTCCTTATAATCCACTTAGGCATGGAATAGTTCGTCTCGTTACATGGGATAGTGCATGAGTAGATGATTTTTTATATTTGAATGGTTGGAAATATATATTGCCTCATATGATGGAATATTATTTGTTGAAAAGAGGATATGATATGTGGACATGGGACTTTACCATAGTGGATATATTAGATTAAATTATTTTTTGGTTATAAATATTCCCTCAAATGAACACTTACTATATAATAAATAGTGGAAATGATATGTGGCCTTTGATCATTTATATATTTGATAGATTGACTTGTATAAGAGGATTAAATTATAGATTCCCTCAACTATTTTGAATTATATAATTTTTGTGTATATGTATTATATAATTAAGACATTTCCCTACAAGAATGATTCCTGCTCTGTGAGATGATATTTATCGATATCACCTCCCCAGCTCAATTATCATACATCATGATATTTCTACCTATCAGGACCTGCTATTTCATTCCATTTAAATGATTGGATAACAATAATGAAAATTGAGAAAGGAAATTTTCAATTAAAGGTCAAACTACGCATAGTATGGTTTCTTAGTGGCTGGTTATCCCATGATGACCTAAACTATATATTTTTTGTAACTTTTTTTAATGTTATAGGGTGATTATGTTTAAAAATAGTTGATTTCACGAATTATAGTTATTTCATTCACATATATATGATCATAGAATCACTAAGGGTGATGAGGAAATGGGTTTTCCTACCGTGAATGAAGTCTCTCCCACACTTGAAATCATGGTGTGCATTATGATGTACATGGGTATAAATAAATTTTATTTGGAATATTTATTGATTATGTATAGACACATTTTATATGTCTAGTAATTTTTGGAGGATGAATATTTAAAAAGAACACTATTTGAGTTATGTTGTACGATAGTATAGTTCATTTTTTAGTTACTATTTTTTATATGTACCGATAAGTGTTTCAAAAATATATATATATAATGATTAATTTTATACATTTTTATCTTCTAATACATCTCTGTTATTTTATCAAAAATTATATAGACTATTTTTTGGATTTAAATTTTAGACTATAGGGGACCTCTTCACTCTATATTGTTTTTTTATTGTTTATTTGTTATTCTTGTTATATGTGACGGTCATGTTGAATTCTCATTATATTTAGTCATATCTCATTGAATTTATTTTAGAGGATGTATTCTCCCCATAATGATATTTGTCCTTTTTTTATGGTCTCTTCCATAAGTAGTGGTATGACTGAGGTTTTGTAGCACACATGATGGTGTTTCATATGGTTGATCTAAAATGGTAAATTAAATATTGTATTAGCTAAATTTTATTGGTCAAGATAATGCATGTTAATATTGGATTTAGGTTATCATTATATGGGGGGTAGATCAGTAGCATCTTTTTCTAACATGACATCCATTGAAACCTATGTTTCTTGGCAACTTATAGTGTTAGGAAAATGCACCCAAGGATTAGTTAGGTGTTTCAATAGGAATCCATATATGGGATGTATGAGCCATGTTATGTATCATATATCCCTTTTGGGATAAAATGGATAATTAATCTATTTGATACTGGTATACTTAAGACATGATACATGTTCCTCTTTGTGGTTTATTTTGGAATATATATTTATCATAATCTATTATTAGTTGATGAAAATAATCATATATTTGATTCTTGTTCAAATAAATATAATAGGTTATTTTTTTAATATGTATTTAATTGGATTATTGATTGATTATTGTATTTGATTTATTTACCACAATAATAAAATGATTTTTAGTATATATAAATTTTTTTGAAATTCTTGTTTAAATAAGAAATCAAATTTCTTAGCGTGATGAAAGCACGAATTTCTTTTTTGAAATCGGTTTTTTGAGAAATGGATAATGGAACATGTGTTTTTGAAATGGGTTTGAATTTTCTATTTTAAAAAAATATTATTATAATTTTTTTGGAAACTATATTACTAGGTGGTTTTGGAAAAGAGGATGATTTCATGAAAATGAAGGAATCTTCTAGCTTAATGATTTTTTACAATTTTTTTAGTAAAATACATATGGGATTCTTGAAGTGGGTGAAAATGTAGATGGGTTTTTGAGATTATGAAAAAATCGCTTGTTTGAATATGAAAAATGGGTCTATATGAACCATGATCCATGTATTTTAGTGTTTTTTCATGGAGTGACATGTATATTTTTATTTTGAGCAACCTTAGTGTAGTGTGGTTCTTTAAATTGAATCATTGTTGTGATTATTCCTAATAAAATAAAAATTTAATTGAATCATATTCACTTTTTTTGGAACATGATCATTGGTTTTATGGAATTCTACTCATGAATACATGAGTAAGATTGTTTGAAATGGTAGTTTGGGGGTGTAATCGAGTATGTTTTTTGTGAGATCAAGATATCCAGTCAGCTAAAACCTATAAGAGGGTTTATAGAGGATCACTATTACTTAAAGTAAAATAATAAGGCTTGTTGTATATTTTCATGGAAATACTTGATGAATGATGTAAAGTCCAAGTATGATATATGTGGTTCCTATTTTGTTAGAGAGTATTTGTATGGGAGATATAGGGTTATCTTGAAAAAATAATATTTTAATAAGTAGTTAAAGTGTTTATTTAATTATATTGTGGAAATAAAAATCCACCCCCAAACCTTATCTCTGTTGTTTTGGATGATATTATTGGTAATTTTCTGAACCATAACTAAGGGTTCACCATTAATGTGTAATGAAAATGGAAATTGTGAAAACACTTATGGATGCAGTAGAATAATATTTTAATGAAAATAAAACTGTTAAAATATTAAAATAGATAACAAAAATGTTATTTCATAGGTTATGTTATGGTCGGTAAAAGATTGGTCCCTGATAGGGTAGTCCAAAAGATTACATGCAAGGCTTAGTGAAAGTGAAACACCCTTGATGATGGAACCTTTATATAAGTATGCTTGATTATAAGTGTAACAAAATCCGTATAAGGAGAGAACACTACAATATAATCAAGGTTATAACCCTTCAGTGATATATTTATAGAGAATATTATGGATGATATCCATGGTTAACCATGAATGGATAATAATAAATGGTTTATGTTGCCACATAGGTATATGCTAGTTAGTGGAATCAAATCCTTAATATTTTTTTATTGAAATGGAAAAAACTATATGGATATATGGTTTTTGATCAACACAGTTATGATTGGGATACACCTATGGTGGTATTGTCGAATTAGTCAAAATTGGATGGCCCTCATGTTATAAGGGTGGTGGGTATGGTAAAACTAGTTAGATATTGGATGAGATAGTACTAAGACACCAAAAAATAGATAGATTCAATTTACATATTTCCATATAATATAATATATTTTATATTTAAATATATTTGACAATGGATAACATGTGTGAGTATCAGGATAGATATGATTTTGGTCTAATTCAATAATTATATAGACCAGGTATGTGTCTGTATTCCTAGAAATATTATAATGTCATATTTGGATGGTTAATGATACAACTGTATTATAACATTGAGTGTTTGGTTTAAAATTTAGTTTAGGTTTTTGGATGTTTCTTTAGTTGTTCTAATAATTAACAAGTCATTATCAAATTATGTGAGGATTCATGGGTAAGTGAATATATTATGTTTTTTGTAAGTCTAGTCATAGAATTATAAAAATTATTTTTCCATGGAATTGAATGAAATGATGTGGAAATAGTATCTAAAGGCATATTCAGGATTCATCGGATATGACTACTAGATAGAACCATGGATTTGGGGAATGTAAAAGGTATCTATGTTTGGTGCAAGGGTATTTGAGAAATTTTTATTCAAGTTGAGAATTGATAAAATAGAGTGTTATGATATTTTTATAGATCGGTTATATGATGAGATATTTTCACAGTTGCATTCTAGAGTTGATAATCCATATGGATGGATTGTTTAATTACTTATGAATTTAAGGTTCGTTATATTCAAGGGAGTTCAGATATCTAAGTACTAGATTGGGGACCATTTATAGAATTGCATTTTGGATCAGGATTCTCTTGCTAGAATATCTCTTATAAATTATGTGTAAAAGATTAAATGTGGTTAAAATTTTGGAAAATTGATTTTTGAATCTTGGAAAACGAACCAAGAAAAATTGGGATGCTTAGTCATATGGTATGACTATTGTATATAATAATATATGACTAATATGTGGATATTAAATTTTTTTGGTCAAAAACAATTCCATGTTCCCATATATAAGTGTCTGTATGCATGAATTTTACTTCTACATATTTGTATTACCATATGAAGAAGTATATTTGAGTGCAATAGTACTCTTAACTATGTGTAGTATCATACATTATATTACATAAATGATTTTTATTGGATTAGTTTTATGTATTGGTATACCTATACATAACACACATCCCCTAGTTTTGAAATCAACTATTTATTGAATTCATATGTTTTTACTCTTATATATGGGTACCTTCCTCTATAAAGGTCATCATGAATGTGGGTTACTCTTACGTATGTGTACCCACATATGTATGTTCCTCTTCTTTTTAGTAAATCAGTAATTTGTTGGAAAAGTAATGATATATTTGGGAAACTCTAGATGATATGTAGGGGTTCAATTGATATGTAAATGTCATAAAATGGATATATGCCTCATTTAATGTTCTATATGTAAAGTCCACACTATGATACGTAAGGGTAATCAATATAGAAAGGTTTGCCCTGATTGAATAAATAGTAACATATGTGATGTGTAACAGTTAACCTTGTGATATATAAGGGTAAATTGGTTGATATATGATAATTCCCATGTGTAACGGTCCATATGTAAGTGTTCCAAAATCTTTTAATATTTATGGATGTTATGTAAGAGCTATATTTAATGGTTCTATGCATCCGAATCCATTGTTTTATAAAATTGTATGTACTGAAATAGAGGGGGAGTGTCACAGTATATTCCAGATATCATTCCATGATGTTGTTTTGTGTTTATAGTGGTTTTGGGTCCTAATGTAAGATTCAAAATGTGATATGTGACGGTTTAGTTTATTTAAATAATTTATTAAGAAAGATAAATCTGGAAATGTTTTATTTAAACAAATAATATAGTGATCATGTTTAGGCTATAATATCTCTCTTGTCCTTCCACCCATCATAATAGATCTTATTTTATTGTATTATTTCATTTATATATTTTATTATTTTAGATTATCCATGGCTAAAGATATATATCCATGTCTACCTAATCTTTTTACCTCACCCCGTTTTCCTATTTCATTATGATGCTTCAAATGTTATGGATTTTTCTATATTATTAAATATATTATGATTATAGATTCATCCACTATAATATTTAAAAGAGTGGGGACATATTGTCATTAAATAAGGTATTTGGACTTTCAATTACAAATTCTCTTACTCATTTTATTATTTAATGTTCATTTTTTATCCATATGGTTATCTTTATCATTTTTTCATGATTTTTGTGATTGATTCCCTAAAAATTCGATTGGATCAATGTGACCTAATAGCCATCATGACCATATATCATATTGAATATTTATTTGTAGAAACCTTGGTAAAACATGTACTAATGGACTTATTTATTGATTGTTGCTTGAATTAATTTAATTCTCATGAAAATGGGTTTTCCTATTAAAATGTAAATATTAAAAGGTTTTTTTAATGAAAATTTTATTTCAAAGGGAAAAATTTTAAAATAAAATTTTAAGAAGAATATGATAATTTAAATTATGGTCCTAAAATGGTAATTAAAATAAAATGATTTTTTTTTTAAAATGGTAATTAAGAATTTTGACAAAGGAATAGTGTGTGTAATGTTGATATGTGTTTCCATTGTAGAATTATATATAAAAAGTTTTTCTTACTTCGTTTACAATGGAAATTATAATGGGATTGTTTTATATTTTTATTTTTAAAGTCGAACTATTGTGGGAAGAGAAATATTTTTTGAATCATTTATTATTTTTTTCTTCTACTTCAAGATTAACTATTTTATTTTATATTAATTATAATGTACCATTTTTTTTGAAATTTCTTACCATGTTATGGAGTTTATGTTCAGTTTTATATAATAATATACATAATGGTGTTGGAGATAACCCGATAAAAGTATTATATTGATATAAAATTTATGGGGTTGTGTAAATTGATTGAATTGACCCCTTAGAGTGTATATATGGGTACACGAGATTTGGATAAATGTAACTGCACATGGTTTTTGTTTGTTAAGTATGGCCCCATAGGTAGTTTCAAAATATTTTGTGTTTTTTAGGTATGAACTAGTCTTGGGTGACCTTGATGTTTAGATTATGGATATGGGTGATAAATCCTTTATTTGTAGAGGTTTCATTTTCATGAATATGAATTGTGTAGGTATCTTTGATATATAGGTGTGGGATAATCCCATGGGTCATCTTTGCGGTGTTTTATTCTTGGGAAGTGTTTATGGATTATTTTTAGAACACATAAACTTATTATTAATTATTATTAATGAATTAAATGTAATTCTTATAATTAGCCATTAAATCCTCCTTGTGTTGTTTTTGTTTTTATGTTATTTTTCATAACCATAGGGTGACACTTTGGCTAATGCGATTGAATAGATATTGTGATTTCTTTCTCTAATAACTGGTTTTCATATTTCTAGATTGATAATTAGAAAAGAACTCAAATATTAATGATGTGATTTGGTTTTTTCATTGATAAATTATATAATTATATGAATTTTTATATATAGGAGGATGGTTATATAGATTCCCTCAACTAATTTAATATTATATGTATTCAAGTTGATATGAGATATGGATATTGGACAGTTCTTAAGTGGATGCTTCATCTTTTATGAGATATGGGATATAGATTATCCCTCCTTTACACAAATTTTTTTGTGATTATACATATATATGTGATGATTCCATGGAACCTTACCCAATATGATAGTTTATATTGTTTAGGGGTTGTTTGTAGATATTGCATCCATTGACATCATGATGTATGTTGACTAGGGGATATAAGACATGCTTAGTGGAATATTCCATAATTGCATAATGTGATATGTATTTTATACACTGTGAATGGATATGTGATATTCCAATAATCTAAATTATGTCAAACAGGTTACTAGTAAAAGATGAAGTGGAGGAGGAAAGGTATAATGGTTTCATGGTAAGAGCATGATGAACTAACATGTTTTATTATGTTTATATTTTTGTTATGTTACCTAGTGGATGTATTGCAGAATCATGAATTTCCTTCCATATATATAACATATAAATAGCCTCTTAATCACAATATGATTTAAATTCCTTATTTGATGGACAATCTTAGTAGGTTGTTGGACTCACAAGTTTACTCATGTAAATGTAATGGTTTTTTATATATATTGGTAAAATGTCATGTTTTTTTATTTATTGGTATGAAATGGAGTATGAATTTTTTTTATATAGTGGGTTTTGGAGATTGAATATTTTAAAAGATAATTATATATGGTTGTTCAAATTCTAGTATAGTTAACTTTTTTGTTTTTATTCTTAATTGTTACGAGCTAGTGTGACAACATGTATATTAAAATAATTACATATATTACACATATGTATATTATTATTTAGATCTATTATAATATGAAAGATCATATAGAATTTTTATTAAATTAAATTATAGATTATAAGGCCCTATTGGATCCCAGATTATTATTTATAAGTTTTTTGGATATCCAATATAAAGAAAGGTATTCCAAATTTTTGGTAGATTCATGCTTGAAATTATGATATCATTTTAGAAAGAATTATTTCCTCAGACCTCTCCACTATTCTATTACCTATAGCATGTGGGGGGTTCCATATGACCTTAAATTCTTTTACTGGGGTGTATTTTAGGAGATATGGGATAAGAAATTACATTTTTATTGATGATTTAATTCCTCATGGTGAAATTTATTATATGTCCCATGTCACAGAATTTACATACAATTATCATGATATGTTTAGCACTTTCATCATCCAATACATCCCCCACTTCATGTGTCATTTACACCACATTTAGATTTCATTGATCTAAATCTATTGGAAGCATATTTTTCATTTTTGATACCTCTAACTATAAAATTGTTTATAATCACATGGGATGTACATCCACTATCAATAACCTATAAAACAATAATGGTTTAATATTTTATGGAAAAATTTGTGTCCAATATATTCTCAAAACATTTCATTTTGATCAATGCCATTGAATTTTAACTTGGTAATGACTGGTATAATGGATCCACTGTTGAATTTTATGGATCAACATTAACCTAAAAATCTATAAGTTGGGTATTTATTTTTATCCACCTTGATTATTATATTGATTACTATGTTTGAACAAATTAGATCATTATAAACACTTTCGTCATCTTTAGGAATTAGAAATAGCTACCCATATCTCCAAAACCAAAACACCAGCAACAGTGGTCATCAATTCCAAATCTAAATGTTGAGTTTTACATGGTATCCTTAATTTCTTGTGTGATGTACAATATCTATTGAATTTAGAATTTGAACATTATGTTAGTTATATTATTCACCGAATGACAATGATTTCTCCCTCAACATCTTTGTTATATTTGAATCCATATTTAACTATATTAGTCAAACTATAAATAATGTAGGTCATATATTAAATATTGATCTTGTACTCAACAACCATATATGTAATTTTATGATTTTCAGATTTATGTTTTTAAAAATAAACCATCAACTTGGACAAATATTCTTATAGATGTTTTAGGATGAGTTCTGATTCATGAACCTATCAATTATCTTTATTTATATTTTCACTCCAAGATTATATCTTCTAATTTTCACCCTCTATCTCTACATAGAGATTAGATATACCTTTTACTTATACTTATTCATTGGCATTTTATTCCCACATTTGAAATATTTCTTTGACTGCCACATGAACAAATTTTATAAAGGTCTTCTATTCCTCAATTTATTCTTCTTTCAGTGCATAATAGCTATTATATTACTATAAAATTTTGTTTTCTATGATAAATTTTTTCCTTAGTACTACAATAAGATGTAAAAAAATTAAGATGTTATGATGGAAAAATTATCACCTTTACTATATTTATGAATCATATTGGATAACTAATGAACATGGTTCTCACCCATTCCATGTTTAAGCCATGTGAGTAGATGTCCCCCTTAATATTTTCTTATTCCCATTTTTATATTTTAATAATGAAAGGAAATAACATAATTGATCACTTATTCATCATAATAACTCTCTACGGGGTGATTCTTTAGTTCATTGAATTACATCTCTTTAGATATACAGTTTTTAAAAAACACGTTATCATTATTCCTCGTCTCATATAAAACAAGATCAATGTAAAAAAATATGATATGAAATACTTTGAATATTTATCCTCAATCATAGAGGATTTTGGATAAAATTTATGTTTCATTATTCTTAATGCATCATTAATAACCTAAAAATCAATAAATATTTCCTTGTGTTCTTAAATTCATATAAAATAACATTTAACCAAAAAAATAACATGACAAAAAATTCATTTAGGTTTATCCTCTTGTCCTTGTACTTGTACTATATAATTCTAAATTTTGTTTCTATTAATGTCTATCTCCTATCATTAAAATCAAGTGGATATTTAGGAATGGCATGTGACAAAATATATAACATCACCATGAATAATATTTTCATGGATATGTATCCTTCCGATGAGTCAATTACTTCAGAATAAATATACATATACTTATTGTATACTTCTCCTAAATTTTAATTGTCCATAATAAATAAAATTAAATGAATAAAAACTATATAAATATTCTATCCAAAGTATTATGAATATTTAGGATCATATTATTCAATATTTTAATGTTTTTTCCATCAAATATCATAATCTCATTATGATTTAATATTTCATAAATTACACTTATAGAATTATTCCACTAAATATAACATTTTTCTTTGATACAAAAAATAGGCCCTACGATAAGTTTCATACCATATTTAGGATATGAATCTAGGTAATGAAATATAATAAAATATCCTTTATGATATTGTTCTATCAATATATAATATACACATCTTCGTATATGTAATAGAAATAAGTGATTAAATTAAAATCTTAATGGAGGAATAATGATTTTTTATTTCTTTACCTTAACAAGGATACATATGTGGTCAGTTAAATAGTGATATAATGATAAACCGAATTCACTAAAGAACACTATTGTTTACAATATTTAGAGAAAAGTGACTATCCCCTAGGTTTACAACAAATCAAAATAAAAGAACTTGATTCTCTCTCAACTAAACTGTACTTTCTATTCTATTATAAGATTCCTTATATAATCTAAATCCATAAAATTTACAGAAAAATATGATTAAAATAATTATATTCATTAAAAATGACAAATTCTACTTTTCCAAAGACATTCAGTGAAATTTCTTTAATTTTCACATAAACCACTTTTGTGTATAATTATTTTTTTCATATAAAATATAACACAAATCCTCATTCACATAATTTTATTTCTATGTGTAACTATTAATTATATAAATTACATCATGTGGGAAATATGTCACAGTGAATCTTATAATAAAATAGTTCACTTAGAACTCCTGGTCATTTTTTAAGTATTCTCCTCTTCATAAATGATGAGATTAGTCATATATTTCATAAAACAATTGATGAGAATAATATTATTTAAAAAACATGATTTTAAATATCATGTTACCTATAATTTTAAGATTTCAGTGAGATTCCATAATATCTTATTCCTGATATTATTGAATATTTATAATATTCCACCTATCTTTCATTATAACCCTCATTTTCGATAGAATTTATGCACAATCTTCTAAAAATGATACCAATCTACTCCAAACCATTTACTTAATGAATACTGTATAGTATTATTCACTAGAAAATATTTCCAATATTCTTAATCAACAAACAAAACCAATAATATCTTAAAATTAAGAATGATTTATTTTTTCAAAATGAATTCTTATTTGACTAGGTACACAAATTAAAATAATATGAAAACATTTTTTATATATAATACGATTAAACCATATTAAAAAAGAATTTATATGTATGAAAAACTATAGTATTTTTCATAATTAATTATTTTATAAATTTTTATTGAATTTGGTTGGTAGTATTGAGAACCTTAAAATGATTCTCCATGTGTGATTCATTAATAAGGACCAAATGGGAACATGTTTAAACATCAATATTCTCTATGTCCAATAATTAGGGATATTTTTTTGATATTTTCTACAACTAAAAATGGTTTACCTAATCAATTTTGAGTTTATATTATTGAAATATTAAAATTCCATGGTAAGGTTTTGTATGGAAATGCGAAGATCCCATAGAATTATTGATGGAGTTGTGTTTTTTTTCAACTGAATGAATGTTGGAGCATATGAGATTATTGTACATGAATTTTATAATGATTGAGATATCTTCCTATAATGAGAGTATTATCTTCCATGGTTTATAATATGTTTGAATAATTCTAGCCAGTGAATATATAAAATAATTTCTTATTCATATATTAAGAGACTCACTAATGAAAATATGTTGCATTCATATTGTTTTGGATGATTATTCAAGTTGGATTCAGTTTCCATTTATTGGTAAAAAACAATAAATAAAAGTTGAAGAGTCTTGGAGAATTATAGGTACGGAATTAAGGGGATTTGGAGATATAAGTTTGGAACATAATATTTGAAATGATCAAAAAAAATATCAAAGTATGTTATATAAATTATATTTTAATGTTGATAAATCAACTAATGTAAGCTTTAAACAGGAAGTTTTAGGGTTTTTTCATGTGTTTTATTTCATTATAATGGTAATTCATAAAGCTTGAAAGGTAATTTCAGCTGGTTTGAGGATACTATAATGAATTCATAAGGTTGGTAAAACACTCACAAGGTTGTAAACCAACCTTTATATGTTACCTAGTGATTTGATAAAGTATTGTTGAACCGTATTTTTATATGTGTAAATTATTTGTTCTACTGGTTTTATAAAATATCATAAATTCAATCATGAGTATTGATTCTATCCAAAATTTTATGAATTATTTAACTAAATTTAAACAGCGATTAAATGAAATGATAATGGGGTTACCTTCATAAATGGTTTTGATGTGAATATGTTAAATTGGTACCCATAGTCAAGAGTTCTATTTTTATGAATATCTTCTATGAAAATACATAATATAATATTTATAATAGTTTATTGAAAAAATTATAGAAATATTTATGAAATTTAAAATCTATAATAAAATACTATGTAATGGATGACTATATATTTTTAAAAATGAGTATTTCATGATATATTACTATATTGATGTGAGAAACAAGAATGTGATGGACTAATATTACTCATGAGTTCTAAAGAGTTTAGGGTAAGCTATTTTTAATGCCACTAAATTAGGCAATTGTTGTTGTGGTGATGAAAACCATCACATTCAAGTTTATTATCAATATTTAGTCCTTCATTCATAAATGGTATGAGGATGGTCTATATTCTACTGTCAATCCATTTATATTAATATATATATTTTCATACATCTTTAATAATATCTATTCCATGATTCTATGTCATTCAATGGTGACTGGAATATCTCATTCAAACTCAAGTGAAAATAAGAATCCTAATGAATTGGTGGTCATTTATTTAATAATTAATTTCTTGATTGGAAATTTGATGATCCATTACAATTATATAGAAGTCGTTAATTCCTAATCAAACATTATATGTGGATTTATAAGAATTATTGACCAATGTAGTGTTTAATGGTAGTAAAAATTTATATCCTAACAAGAGACTGAACATGATAATGTGTAATATTTCACATTAAGGCCGAACATTGTAAAATTTCATATGTATTGTGTTTATATAAAATTTAGAAACACATGTTATGAATAAACACTTTGATAGAATCTATTTTGAAATTTGTAATGTGGTGTTTAATTTGAAAGGAATATATTTTAATGGAAATAGGCACCACTGATTCACTCCTATAGAATGTTGCATCACAATTTTATTTGGGACCCACAATTGGATTCAAAGAACACCAGACCCACTATGTTTCTACTCTACTTGAGGATATCATGTATGATTTGACTTTGATGAACAATTTATGTTTTCCATAACTTAATGTGAAAAAACATTGATGCGTCGAAGAACCAAATGTAACACTTTCACAATTAACAAGGATTAGAGTCATTGATTGTTTTTTTGTTGGAATCCACCCACAAGAAATAGATTATAATTTGATTCTTTTGGGAAAATTACTTGGATGTTTATTTTCTTAATTGAAATTTCATACATCAGTCTATGTCTCATAATGTTTATATAAAAGTGATGGTGCTAAAAATGACCCAAAAGATGTGGTGAAATATTTAAAACATGTATAATGATAATTTAAAGATCAATAAGCTAAAATATATTTTATAAATTGATAAATATTAAAAAATAAAAATCCTTAAATATGAATATATAGATTAATACTTCACTATATTTAATGAGGTATTTTTCCACATCTTTTGTTTTAGAGACTACCATGAAGATTTGACAGTTGATAAAAAATTTATGAAAAGTATTCAAAATAAATTTTATCTAAATGTTTTATCTATTAAAGAGAGATAATATATAATGACCCATGATTTCCAATAATAACTATTAAATATTAACAGTTGAATATTGAAAAAAATTCACAAATAAATATTTGAGACAATAAAATTTTTGTGTCTTTTGAGACGAGTTAAAAACATTCTTATGTCATTAATTAGTATCAATATCTCACATAATGGTATTCCAATTAAGTAATAATTAGATAAATACTGTACATAAATCATTAATAATAACATAGGATACGGAAACATAAGAAATGTTCAGATCAGATAATCAGTAAGGGTAAACACCGATGATAAAAATTCATAATCATATGAAATCTTAATATAATCATAAGGGTGTGATATTATTAATATAATTTATAAAGTCCAAACCAAATATGTCATGTATCATAAGAATATCACATGGAATAAATCATTATCATTTCAAAATAAATGAATCATAATAGTGGAAAATCATTATATGTACATCATGAATAATAATTTTATATCCTATAAGTGTGGAAGCATCATAAGTATATAAATTGTTTCATATTCATGGAAAATATAAAATACCATCTTACAATAATGGATAATGAATCAAAAACTATTTACAATTTCATAGTGGAATATTAATTGTTATATGTTACCTATTGTGTATTATAAACATTGGAATGTTCTCCATAAGGGATTAAACACATCAGCTAGTTTCCCATAGCAAATCAATCACAACATCCTATTTCCCATGGCAGTTCAAGCTTACGATCTTGTTTCCCATCATTATCTTATGAGATATAAAACATTACCCAGTTCATTATAAGAAGATATATTACCCACACATCATATAATACATACATTGAATTTCCATAATACCACATAAAATTCATTATTTCATATCACATGAAAAAGGAAACCGTTTTCATATAAAGTCGATCATAGAATAACCTATGGTATGGAAATCAGTTTTATAGTCATTTCACCATTTCATCGTATAATAAAATGTATAAAATAAAATAGTATCATAAACATATTTCCATAATAATCATAAAAATAATCCATCCAAAGACATAATAAGTACAATTCCATTCAAGGATATCCCCCATAAAATATAAGAAACAGTGGATGAGAGAATGGGAACTATTTCTCTTCTGAACGATGATAACTAGACCGTCTATAAGATGCTTCAATTTGTGATGATGTTTTAGCTCTCTTGACTCCGGTAGGTTGATTGTATCTTTCATAAGGTCGCTTTAGGTATCATTGAGTTTCATCATCCATGCCCTGTAACTATGATGGATCAGTCTCTAATGATGAAGAAGCACCATCCAAATTAGAGGGTTCCTTCAAAATTCCTCTATTTACTCGGACCCTAGATACAATATTATTTAGAACCTCTTTAGGGTATGATGCATCCCAAATCTCAGCATACGAGATAGTCAATCTACTTGTTATATCTGCAATTGGTAAATTAAATACTACCTCAGTATTCTCTATAATCATCAGAATCAATATTTTTCAATCCACCATCAGATGTTGCTGTAATCTGACATGCACTGGCAGAGATATAGTAATTGTTTATTTGAATTTGAAATGAAATGTGAATTTGTATGTAGCGTAGGCCTCATATATGATTTTTCCATCAATTATGTTGGACAAAACAACATCACTACAGGCCAGCATGTATGCCCTTAACTCTAAGTAGATCATTCCACCATTAAAAAATCTCCCTATATGCGGATTCCCATAATGGAAAATATGGAACTCGTTGGATATAAAGAAACATACTGTAATTTCCAATTGTGTGAAGGAAAAAAGTGAAATATGAGAGAAATCTTGAAAAATGGTTGGAAATAACATCTGGGTACTTGGATCCCATCCTACATTGTATAAGTTATGAAATTCGTAGAAATCCATCCTCATAAAAACTATAATGGTCCTGATATTTTTAAAGTATACTTACATCCTTGAATAGGCAACAAGATTGTATGAATCATTGCCAGAATAGGGGTATCCAACAATACAATCTTCCACTCTATCAACTTGGTCACTATAAAAATTGAATCAGGCCTTACACAACCCATTGAATCTCAAATAAAAAACAAATATACACTATGTCACATAACCATGAATCCCACAAGAATAATCTTCATAGGAATTTTGGACTTAACTTCATACCCTTGTTTTTTAAACTCTATCTTCTCTAATGTTCAACAGAAAGTGTTAGGTGCACATATCTTTTCTACCTTCAGACAAATTGAAAAACATGTGTAGGTGGGACCTTTCTCTTTATTATTCACTTGGAATATTTCCATTCATTTCTATTAGTGAATATCCCTTCTTGTGTGTGAGTATGTTGTGTATTAATTCTTGAGTTTTAAAAATATCATCAATAGATCATGTTCCAAGGTTGGTTTATTTTCTGTGTTATTCCATGTAGTCTTTGGAGGAATAAATTTATCATACATATCTCTAAGGATCTAATCTCTAGAAATATTATAGACATCCCAAAAACTGATGAATACTTCTCTATGTGACAAATGAATGAAATTTGTTTCTGAACTCTATTAGCTAAGAAGCACTGGAAAAAAATCATCATTTCTATATATATAGGTTTGTCCAACCCATACTACTTCCTAAAATCTAGTACCTTTCAATGCATCCATAAATTCTGCACATGTTTTTTTACTCAGTATGCACACATTCTTTCGGGTTTAACACCCCCTCATCGGTGGAATTCAAATCTTTTCTTCCAACCCCTTGATTGATTTGTCTGAGAATATTAGAAAATTGATGAATAGTAGTGCAGTTTCAAATCAGGTGTATGTGCTTTCAAATATGAAGCACACAGGTTGTGATGTAAGAAATGGACCTTGGATTCCATCACATAATTGATATATGTTCATGCAAGTGAATCATTAGTAGATTATAAATTTATATGGTCTTGAAACAAAGAAACTTGAACATAATTCTTTGGATCTAGTATGTGGGCATCATGTAGATGACCATAATTATAAAGTGGTAGATAAGTACTCCTTGATAAATCATGGTGATACTTCATTGGATAATATTCAAAATATGGTAGAGCAGTGTCACAGACCTCAATGTAATCAAGCCCGATGATATATATCATATCACCAATTCCCATGCTAGCTAATTTGTAAGCAATTCCAATTCTATTCGAATACACTCTTTTATAATCCATTGAACATGCAAAAGAGATAAAAATTCAATTTTTATGTGAGTTATTTTTTGGAAATTTTTTAAAAAAATTAATAAAAATTGATGAATGAATTGTGGAACGCAAGTTCCACTACAGTACACAAGGGTGTCTCCCCACATTTCAGTATGAAAGTGCCACTACGGTGTGTAAGGGTGTCTCCCCATGTTCTGCATGCAACCAAAGAACATTAGGATGAAGTGAGACCAATGTTTTCAACAAAAGTGTCTGAATGAAGTAACGTGCATGTGTATATATTGATTTATGAGAGCCTTTATGATTTTTTCCGGTGTGAAGGGCCTATATATAGACATCAAATACTACATCGACACTGAATCCTACATACGCGCCACTACCTTGTGCACTACTACCGTGCATGGCAGATCAAGAGAGACTTATTTACATTTTTCTTCACCACTTCCCCATCATAAGACCCTCTTTTCATTTATATCAAATCCTAATAGGGCTCTTTTGTTGAAACTTTTTTCCATTTCATGGATGAAAAGGTGATAGTGGGAAATACCTTTAACAAAAAAAGGAGAAAATAAATATAGTATTCAAAGATTTTCAAAGGGTCCAAATAGAAATCTACCTAGTTTATCCAAAATATCATCATTGTGCTAGTTACTTGTGAACCTCCATTTTTTGTGCACAAGATACTTGTGGGCCCACCCATCCTTCTCCCAGGGTCCTATTTTTACAATAAATAGACCCATGGGGTCTTTATTTGTATGGATTAATTTCTTTAAATCCCAATTGCAGCTCTAGTCACCCTAGTGCTTCACCCAAGTCTTTTGAAACCTCACAGCTAGTTCATTAACACCTAAGGTGAGGGGATTAAAGGAGAATAATAGAAATTAGTTTTATTTAGTGTTTGAAATTTAAAACACTTTCAAGTCCAAAGCACCCAACCTCCCCAATAAAGAACTCTTGTGCACCCTCTATTCCTTATACATGAACTTGAGTTCCCCACTTATGAGAATAACTATGATGACTCTTGAAGGATTCAACCAAGTTCCACCCAAGTCATATCCTCAAGGTTTTTCATCAAATAAGTTGACATCAGGTTTCCCAAGCCTACTTGCATGCCCAATACCTATACACCAAATACTTGATCCCTCTTTGGTTAACCTAAACATGTTAGCCTCATCAATCCTTTCATAAATCATTCTTATAATCCATTCTTGGAAAATATTATCTTTATTGTCTCCCTTTTCAAAAATGGGTCAGGTTGAAACATCCACCAAGACCCTCAATTTTAAATATCCATAAGAAAAGGCACGCCAACATGTCTATAATTTGTATTTTTAAATCTATGATCAGAGGTTTCCCAGAATTGTCCTATTGGGAAGCTAGGTTTCTTTTAATGTGTAATTTCCCAACCCCAATTACCCAGAGTCAGTGCATTATTACATAACATTGGCATGATACAAGGAACCATGTCCTGTTGGACCGATCAATTTATTAACCTTGGAAATACTAGATATATACATAATCATTACATTAAATCATCAAAAAATGATAAAAAACCTCATTGTGTACCCTTTAAAACAGTCTTACACCGTAGCCTATTACTTCAGGTTAATCATAAAATTCTTCTTCGCATCATGGGAAACGTAAAACATAAGAAACAGGTGAGCTCAAATGCTCAGTAAGGATAACGATAAAGTGAAAAAATTCATAAATAAGTATAAAAAATTTAAGGAAATGTATAAGACTAAAACATATGAATTTTAATCTTAAACTTCAAAATAATATAGAAAATATAAATCAAATAATTCCATTTACTTATTCACATGGTTATTCTACTAGTCGAATATCACATACAATATCAATAACCAGTTTCATAATGATGGAATTTATAATTCCAGACATCATAACCACATAGTCAAGGGCTCATGCCAACACTTCAAATAATATTTTGTCAAGGCCTTGTGCGAATACACTAGTTTGTCTCATTAGCCCTACTGATGCATCGAGGAGCTATAGTGGACTCCACCCGTCACTTACTATGTCCAATTCATTTCTCATATGAAAATGTTGAAACATAACATAAAAAATCATATTAAAACTAGAATACTAAATGTAAATACATTAACCATATACCATGAATGGTATTAAAAGTAGACATCCACAATCAACCATATCACAAAAACTTCAATACAATATGGAAGATTGAATGATAAAAAATCAACCTGAAACAAGTGTAAAATCCATCAAAGGTTGTTTCCATAGATGAAATAAAAACTATTTGCATGAAACATCTCTTTCTGTCATGAAATCATTTAAAAGTAACTTAATCATAAATGAAAAAAATTTATTTTGGAAATATTCTAATATTCCTGTGTTTCCTTTGGAAATGGAGATGACCTTGTTTTGTTTAAGGTTCAAACATTCCAATCAGTTTCTAATGGGTTTGTTCGTAGAACCGGAAACCTCCAATGGTACTATATCCATTTGGACCTACTTTCTAAAGGTAGGTTCTCATTAATTGTGGACCGATTAGGCTTAAGAATTTTCATTGTTCGAGAGGATGGGAGTTCGGAATCATCGCACCTTTTTGGGGAGAATTATTCTCTACACTGGGACTCTCTTTTTAGATTTATGTTATGTTAGTGAATCCTTATTACACTACCTAGTATGAAAATGAGCCTTTGCTTAAGATCTGACAATCAATGATTAATATGTATGAGATTTGGGTAATCATTTATATGTATTAGAGGTTCTTCATCGATAGAGAATCATCTGTATTTGTTAGAGATTCTTAGTCAATGGTATACTTCAAAATTTTTTATAAAAATATCGTGGTCATTATGATAACCATACTGGTTTTAAACCCACTCAGTGAGGCACTTGATGTTTATTATCGTTTAGAAGGACATGGATTCTATTAGAGTTGGGATCATACCTGTGGATGGGCTACCTACGTAACCTTGTTTAAAAAAGAAATCATAACCCACATAGTTTGGGAAATAAGTTATAGTTTAATATCATATGTTATAGATGATAATTAATGTATGATAGGCTTGAACCTTTGAAAGGCTTCCTACATACTCTACTTTTAAGGTAGAGATCAATTTCCACGTAGTTCGAGATAGAAATGTGAGGTTTATGCATGATTAATGGCTCAATGAGAGATGTCATAATACTTTTACAGTCTAAGCTCACGTGACTCATGCTCGGTGTGAGAAACAAGAGCTATTAGTAAAACCTGATGATTTGTTCCATTAAAGATGCAATCACAAGGAATAATTTGGGGCTTACATATGTATGATTTCCCAAATAGATAAAGATCAGGAGTTATTTTAGAGAAGACGTCTGGGAACAAGGTCCATAAAGTTATATGTTATTTTATGGAGATTTGGATACTCTAACTTGGGCCTTACTCCTGAGGAAGATTCCCAAATTAGGAGGGTACTTGGGGCTTACTCTTAAAGGGGATGCCCAAATCAAAATATATTAAGACTGGTTAAGAGAAATTATGACTGGTATTATTCCTGATAAGGAGGCCCAGGTTAAAGGGACTTGAGAACTGGGGCTTACTCCTGAGAAGGAGGCCCAGGTTATGGGGATTTGGGATTTGGGGCTTAATCCTTTGTAGGATGCCCATATTTGGGTATTAGGGGCTTACTTCTAAGGAGGATTCCCAAATTAGGGAACTTGAACTGGGGCTTATTCCTGAAAAGGAGGCCTAGTATAGGAAAATTATGACTTGGGCTTACTTCTAAAAAGGAGGCCCAGGTTAAGAGAACATAAACTGGGGATTACTCTTGAAAAGAAGGCTCAGGATTAAGATCTTCTCATCTAAAAGGATGAGGTTTAATGAATGAAATATGTCACCTTAGTGACATGAAGATATGTAAATCACTAGCTTTTGAGAGATGTTACACAAAATTCCTTTCAGGTAAGGAATCCAACCACGGAATCATGCCATAAATGGATTTGAAGAGGATTTTGAAGTCTAAATTTTGAAGAGGAGATGTAGATTTGAAGAAAAGAGATGAATGGATAAGCGGGACACCCAAAAAGAGGTAGGAACGCAGGTCCTATTTGGGCGTGCAGGTCCTGGTCGAGCAAGTATACCTACGCAACACTTCGTTACTTGCATGCCGGTAAACCCATAGGGTAATACTTGAGCGAGGCTTGGCTCAAGACTTAACTATAATCCCTATGGGCTTCCAAAAGGGTGGCGCGCAGGTTTTGTTAAAGGGATAAGGCGACGCGCAAGTGTGACCATTTCCCTTAAGGGTTAGACACTTAGGCGCACAGGTGTTGATGAATTTCAACACTTAGTCCTTGTTCCCCCTCTTTAGATATTCCAATCTAGGTAAGAAATTACATTAGAAGTGTACGGAAGACTTCAAGATGAGACTAGGGTACCGAGAGCTGAAATCTAAGTTTTTGGGTTTTTCGTCCCCAAAATGGGGGCCCACAAGGGGAATTTTAGGCTTCTGAAGACCCTGGGCGAAAATCAGATGGGGAATGCATGTCACCTGTGTGCCCAATATGTGGTGCACATGTATACCTGCACGACCATGATGAAACCTGCACGGCACATTCTTAACCAAATCATTCTTCATGCCTTTGTCAATTTTTATGTTTCTTCAAAGCATGTATATTTTTAGGCTAAGGTATTCCCCTTTTTAATTCGTTATAATATATGATAGAAAAGAGAATCAACAGCTTGTAATAGATTCTTTGAAGATGTTATAATGACAGAAAATAGCTGCACCCATCGTATTAGTAAAAAAGACATTATTACATTGATTTGCTGAAAAGGACATGAAGTGCCTTATTTTGAAAATGACGGGAAGATTCCTTTCATAATTTTTTTATAAAAAGTAAAAAAATGAATAAATTAATTTATCCCATATTATATGAAAAAGTAAAAAAAAAATCATATACATTTTTAAGAAACATGTATGTGGATGATAAAGAAGTCTGAGTAGATACTTATGTTTCAACAACTTCAGATAATAAAGATATTGAAAAATTAACCCTTACCTTGTACTTTTACTTGGTAGAGGACTCCTACATAATAGTTAAATCATTTTTATTAAATTATTAAAAAACCACATACTCAAATATGATATCATATATGATCTTCTAATATTGCTTTGTTAATGAAATTTCAGTAGTATAATCATTTTGGGTGTTAACAGCTTCATTTTAATTTATATGTATTGAAACATAAGTCATTTTTTTTATAGATATGATTTATTTGATTCATATCCATAATGATATTATGTTTATAAACATTATTTTTTAATTATAAAATGATATTTATTCTTGAATGATTATGTCGTGGAATGAATCTCATCGCATTCAGGGAGATGATAATCCGTATGTACGCACAAGTGACAATTCCATTCTTTTGATGGTGGAATAATATATAATTGGATGTTATATCATATATACAGAATATTTAACATGACATATATATTATTTACATCATTTATACTTGTAATTATACCAATCTAAATAATTAAGTGTTTTATAACAAACTATACAACGATGTGGAGACGGTAAGTCATACGTACGCACGTATGGTGACATTGTCATTCATAGGATGGATACAATAATGAATATTGTTGTTCCATATTTATAATAACATCACAGTATTTAGAAGGTAATGGAGTTATTATTTTAGTATGTATACAACTAAGAAAGAGGAAGTGGATGGAGAAAGGAACTTAGAAAGAGGTGATGAAATTATTACCTCTTCTTCGTGTGCTTCCTTTTGATTTGATCAAAAGGCTCCATAAGTTGGCTTTGGTATAAAATAAAGACTTATAGGTTTATGGGTGGAACGTTTTGAGGATATTTGGGTTGGTTTTGTATGATCAAAATGGCTCTTGAGGTGGGATTTGGTGACAAGCTGATATACCCTTTTATAAGAGAGGTGATGGTCGCTTTAGGAAAAGCTTGAAATATTAGTTTATTATACAGTCATATTCAGTTTCTAATGGATACAAAAGGATATATTTAGATTATAAGGTGGTTATGGGTATAAAATCTCCCAACCAATAGGTTTTATACAAGTCTAGATCACCATATTAAACTTATCTTTTAGATTTAACACTTGATTAAATAGTTTAACATTTACCATGTATTCTTGTATTATTATAATAAATGGTTAATAAACATACTATAAAAAGACAAGGTTACACCAAGTGGTTTATTGTTGATATATATAACCTTATTTAAGTCCTTTGGCTGATCCTTAGATCTTTAGTAATATTATATCAATCAATAATACTGTATTTATTTTAATAAATTATTAATGTCAATTTGACACTATTTAGTAAATGATTTTTGATAAAGTCCTAAAAACATGATTACTTAAAAAAAATTCATTTAATCAACCCTAACGTGTCATATTAACTGATAAAATTCATGTAATATATCAAAAGTCTCAATTTATATTTATTTGGATATATAAAATATCAATTATTTTAATCTTTCATTAATAAGTTAATTAATGTCTCTCCATTATGTCATAAAAAAATTTAATTACTTAATATCAAAAAAATTATAAAGAAAATACCATTATGTATGAAATATGTTTAGCTTTCTAATTAATATTCATAGTTGAATTTATCTTATGTGTATCCCTATATTAAAAAAATTTAGTTATTAAACATGGAATTTAACACTTTCAACTCTTCTTTAAATAAAATAATAATAAATGTCCTAATAAAATCCAAGTATACTAAAAGGATCATATTTTATTCCTAAGGTTTATTTCGGTTGAAATAAAATTATCCAATAGAATTAGGACATGTGTCAGGGAAATTATAATATCAATATTTATCTTCAATTACCCTATTTTCTTTTAACCGTGGTAAATAAAAGACAAAAGTTACTATTCAAAAACAATTATTTTCATCTTATTGAACCAAAAATTACATGGTAATATCAAAAATTTCTCTCAGATTTTTTAAATTCAATTCAAATATTTGGTAAAATTATGTTTTTTTTTTAAATTTTCTAATATTCCTAGAAGGTGGGTAAAAGATTGTAAAATGTTCAATAAAATTTTATACATATAATTGTATTATAAAATGACTCCAATTATTTACATTGAACTAATATTAGTATTATTTATCTATTTTGACATAACATAAATGTATATAAAATAATTAATTAATTAAATAAAAAGTCAGTTTTAAACAATAATGCAATGTTTTTCACTATTCATGAAAATTGAATGTTTTCAGAAAAATACAAAAAATTCACCCTAAGATAATTTTGATATTCAGAATCCAAAATTGAAGTCCATTTAGAAATATAAAATTTATAATTTTTAAATTGTGGGTATTACTATTCATACGGCCTGTTTGATTGGTCGCGGTGTGCTGAAATTCAAAGTTGCATACATCACAAGCTATTTTTTTACTAAAAGGGAAACGTACTGTGGAAGCTTGGGGTGTTAAATTCTACCCTCCTTCAAATAATTTAATGGTAGAAATTTCTAGAATACTACTGAACAAAATGCTTTTGGGGGTTCTTCATCATTAGTTTCTAAGCATCCCACATTTTCTCTTCCATCTTATAGTTTATCGATAGAATTTTTACCAGATGAGTCATCCAGTTTCAATACACTTATTCTATGGTATCAAGAATACTAATATGCTATTCACAATAAGATAGATCAGGTTCCAGTTCTGTTTTTTTATAGCTGAGTACATGTGTTGGGCCAAACATTTATTTTCTCCATAGCGATATGTATAACACATCGTGTACTTTAGAGAGACTTGGAGGGATTTCCAAATGGTAAGCTACAACTCCAATTCGTTCAAGAATTTCAAAAGGTCCAATATTCATGTGAATCAATTTAACCTTCTTACCAAATCGTATAACACTATTGCATGGAGAAACCTTTAATAATTCATGATCACCTACTTGAAATTCCAAATCCTTCCATCGTTTATCTGCCTAGCCCTTTTTCCTACTTTGAACTGATTTGATGTGGATTTTATTAATCCTAACCTTTTCCATTGGTTCCTCAAAACGTTTTGGGCCTATGAGTTTTTTTAACAACATCGTCACAACAAGTTGGTGTACTAAAACTCTTTCCATATAATGCTTCATATGGTCCCATCTGAATACATTAATGAAATTTATTATTATTCGAAAATTATAACAATGGTAAATATTGATCACACAAACCTTGAATGTCAAGTGATAAAGATATCAACATGTCTTCTAATGATTGAATAGTTCATTATGATTATCCATCAGTTAGAGGGTGGTAGGTATTTCTCAAATGATGTTTAGTATCTTGGGCCTTCTGAAGTCTTTTTTAGAACCTTGATGTCAAACAGGGATCATGATCAAAAATAATCGAATATGGTACTCATTGAAGTATTACAACTTCATTAATATATATTATTTATAAACATTCAATTGGTAGATCTTATCTTATAGAAAGAAAATGTACTGACATTCTAAGACGATCAACAATGACCCATATTGCATCATTCCTTCTAAGAGTCTTTGGTATCCCCCTGACAAAATCCATCTTAATATCATCCCATTTCCACTCAGGTATGGGAAGAGGTTGCATGACCCTTCTAGGATGTTGTATTCCAGCCTTCACCTGTTGAAAAACCATACATCTTGTCATATAATCATAAATCCCTCTCTTCATGTTTCCCCACAAAAAATGTTCCTTCAAGACTCTATACATCTGTGTGATAACATGGTGTATACAGAAATTGGAGCTATGAGAATTATCCAACAATTCCCTTTTTAGATCAGGTATGTTAGGAACACAAAGTCTTTTCCCAAATTTCAAAATCCCAACATTATAGATGAAGTCGATCAATATCCCATCGTTCATAGCTTTAATATTATTTTGAAACATTTCATCATCCGCCTAAGAACCATTTATCCTCTCTATTAATGATGGTTTTGAAACCATTTTAAAAAGTATTGATGTTTCACCTTCCATGATTATTTCCATATAACTTTTTACTAGATCAAGGAACATACTTTCCATTTCAACTCTCATCTTGTTCAAAACACAATGATCCTTTCTGCTGAAAGTATCTTCCACCTTATTTTCCTTCCCCAGGTGGTTGTGTATAGCGAAATCATAATATTTGAGCAGTTTAAGCCATCACCATTTCCTCATGTTGGGTCTTTCCATGAGAAAATATACTTCAAACTCTTGTGATCCGTATATATTTCACATTTTTCACCAGTGAGATAATGTATTCCAATCATCAAAGCAAATATTACAATTTCTAACTTAGGATCATGAGTAAGATAGTTTTGTTCATGAATTTTTAGCTGTTGTGATGCATAGGAAAAAACTCTATCATTATGTATAAGGACAAAACCAAGTCCTTTCTTTGAAGCATCACTATAAATAACAAAACCAAAATTCCCTTATGGTAGAGTCAATATGTTATAATTGACTAATCTTTTCTTCAATTCTTTATAACATTCCTCACACTTTTTTTTCCAAAAAATTTAACCCCTTTACGTGTGATCTTGGTTAATGGGTTAGCCAATCGGGGAAAATTCTAGACAAAGCGTCGATAATAATTTTATAAACCAATAAAACTGTATAACTTGTTTTTAATTGCCAGTTCCTACCATTCTTGGATTCCCTTGGCCTTTGAAGGATCAATAGAGATTCTATATTTAGATAAAATATGGCCAAGAAAAGAAATCTCCTGAAGAAATAACTCACACTTTCTAAACAACCCATATAATTCATTTATTCTAAGACTCTATAGAATAATACGCAAGTTATTTTCATGATGTTCATAGATTTTGGAGTGTACCAATATATCATCCATAAATAACACTACAATATCATCATGATATTAAAAAAAACTCTTTTCATTAGATCCATGATAATAGAGGGTGAATTAGTTAGCCCAAAAGGCATTATGTAAACTCGTAATTCCCGTACTTGGTTCAAAATGCTATCTTTGGAATGACCTCCTTTTTCATTCACAACTAATGATATCCAGATTGAAGATCAATCTTTGAAAAATATTGTCCATCATGAAGTTGATCAAATAAATAATCAATACGAGGTAGGGGATAATTGTCCTTTATTGTTATAGCATTGATCTCCCTATAGTCAATGCACAAACTCATAGATCCATCTTTCTTCATAACAAAAAGAATAGGGGCTCCCCAAAGATAAAAAATAGGGTGACTAAATCCTTTATTACTCAATTCCTCTATTTTTTTATTTCGTTCCACTAATCCCATAGTGGCCATTCGAAACGGGGTCTTTGATATGGGCCTTGAACCAGAAATTATATCAATGGAAAACTCAATTTATTCTTTTGGTGGATGTACAGGTAAATTCTTTGGAAACACATCAACATATTCTTGCGCAATAGGTATGTCCTTTATTTGAAAATTCTTCTTCTCACCCATTTTTATTTCATTCTCTTTTTCCTGAATAATTGAATTTGTTATAGCTACTAGGTGTGGATCTAGATAAGAATCAGATGATGAAGTTTATACTCTCAATATAAGGTACTCCTTATCATCATCGAAAATTGTAACCTCCTATTTCTTACAATAAATTTTCACATCATGGTCCGAAATCCAATCCATACAGAGGATTATATCAAATTCAATCCTTGGAATGACGATGAGGTCATCAGATAAAGAACATTTATATGGCCTAATGGGGACTTATTCAAAAAAACATTGTTGCAATGATACTTCCATTAAGAGTTTTCACCAAAAGTTTCCATGTTAAATCAAATTTAGAAATATATAATTTTCATAGAAAACTGGGAAGATATAAAACAATGTGATGATCCAGAATCAAATAAAGCATTGGCTAAATTTTTGTAAATCATTAAATTAACTACCACTACGTCATTCAGAGCATCAAACTTAGTAGTAGTGACCGCATAAGCTTGGACATGATTCCTTGGCCTTTTCTGAGGTATGTTTTCCAATGTCTTAGGAAATTCATTTGAATAATGCTCCATTTCTTTACAACTGTAGTATTCAACATTGAGAACCACTTTCTTACCCTTGAAATCACAAGATTGGTGGCCTTTTTCAATACACTTGTAACAAACTCCCATTCCCATTAGGAAAGAACCGAAGTGTTTCTTCCCACATTTACTACTTGATAGAAATTGAAATTTTCCCTTCTTCCCCATATTTCCATTTTTGGAGTGTTCAACAAATATTTTCTTCTCTTCCATTTCTTTAAGGTCATAAGACTTAGAGAATTCCTTTTCTGTCATGATAACACATGACACAATATGTTCATACAATGATAAGGATTGTGAGACTAATGATCAATGTAGAAATGGTTTTAACGCATCAAATAATCCATCAATATTACTACTTGGGTTACGTATATAATTTTCTGCATGACTTTCTATCCTTGTAAAGCTTGCCTCATACTTTGTGACATTCTCATCCTCCTTTTTCCTCAAAATCAGAAATTGTCTCTCCATAACTGCTCAATAGTCATGAGGAAAGTATTTTTATAAGAAATTATATTTAAACTCCTTCAGTTACTGGTTTTATACATCATCATTTACCTTTATGTTTTGAATGAACTACCACCATTGATCTGCATATCATGTGAGGCGATAGACTACCATGAATTTTTTTTCCCTTTCTCCACTCCCAAAGCATGAAATATTTTTTCTAAGGAAGTTATCCATTTCTCAATTACAAATGGAATTTTAGTCCCATTTAATGTTGGTGGTGGTTGCCTCATGAAGTTATCTGACATTGATCCTCCACGGTGTGGATCAGGGTGCTCCATATGGGTAAGGTTATTATTTATAACCTGAGTGATTTGTCCCATTATGGTGATAAGATGATTAACACTAGTTCGATAACAAGCTCCACTATAATTATCTTGAGTAGAACGGTGGTCCCTACTTGGATTATGTGAGTATATACAGTTTCCATTCCTACCATTAGGGTCCATTTCTAAACAATGGCATACATTATATTAGTTTCTGAATCATACTACATAATTCCAAACTTATAAAACACTTAACATAAATTGAACTGTTTATGGATATAATCCATAATCATATAATGTCTTTATTGAAGAAGTATATACTCATAAATCCATCGTAATGGTTTGTAAATAAAATGTGAATTATCCTATGCATATCCCCCAAGTATGTCATAACCAAGAGTGCAGCAAGTCTCATTGTCATGTACCAGGATAACTCAGGTCAAGCCCGTAACTCCTTATCAGAGTTTTCACTTCTAGGTACATCTGTTCTAGAGCCACCTCTACCTAATCATATCTAAATAGGATGTATTTCTTGGAAAATACACTATGTCTATATGTTACCAAAATTCTAGGATGGTCTTCCATACTAATCATAACAGTCTATCTTAGGTAATGTTCTCTAATAAGAGTTTTTCTAAATCTAGATTTCAAGGTTTTTACTAAAATTCTTTTGATACTAACTGCAATTCCCCGACCCTAATTACCCAGAGTCGGTGAATTATTACATAACATTGCCATGATACAAGGAATCATGTCCCAAAGACCGATCGGTTTATTAGCCTTAGAAGTACTTGATACATACATAAGTTTTACATTACAACATCAAATAATGAAAAACAAAATCATTGTGTCCCCTTTTAACACACTCTTATACCTTATCCTATATCTACAGGTTAATTTTAAAATATTTATTTTCATAATAGAAAAAATAAAACATAATAAAGGGATGAGCATAGATGCTCAGTAAGGATAACAATACAGTAGAAACTTTTATAAATAAGCATAAAAATTTTAAGGAAATGTGTAAGAATAAATCGTAAGGATTTTAAACTTAAAAATCTATATAATATGGAAAATATAAATCAAATAATTACATTTACTTATTCACATGGATATTATACTAGTCTAATAATCACATTCAATATTAATAGACAATTTCATAATATTGTAATGCATAATTTTGGACATCATAACCACATAGTCAAGGACACATGCCAAGAATACAAATAAGATTTTTTCAAGGCCATATACAAAGTCACTAGTTTGTCTTATGAGACTTATTGATTCATTGAATTGCTATAGTGGATTCCACCAGTCACTTACTAAGTCTAATGCATTCCTCATATGAAATGGTTGAAACATAACATAAATATTCATATTAAAACTAGTATAAAAAATGTCAATACCTTAACCATAAACCATGAATGGTATAAAAATAACACAACCATAGTAAAAAATATCACAAAACCTTCAATAAAATATGGTATATTATATCATAATAAATAAACTTCAAACAAATGTATAATACATCAATGGATTTTGACATAGATGAAATCAAAACTATTTTAGAGAAATATCTCTTTAGATTTTTAAATCATTTAAAAGTCACATAATTATAAAAGAAAACATTTATTTTGGAAATATTTTTATAAGATTTTAAGGGAATCTTCAAAGATGTTATAATGGTGGAAAATAGTCTAACCCACTGTATAAGTTTTAAAAACTGCTCTTACCTAAAATTGTCAAAAATATCATAATGTACCTTGTTTGGAAAATGATGAAAAGATTCATTTCAAAACATTTTATAAATATTCAACCAAAGGTATAAATAAATTTAACCCATATTATAGGGAAAGGTAAAAATGTTTTGAAATACATTTTTAAGAAACACAGATGTGGATGATAAAGAAGTCCTAGTAGATACATATGTATTAACAACCTCATATAATAAAAACATTGTAAAATTACCCCTTACCTTGTAATTTTCCTTGGTTGAGGGTACATTAACCTCTTATATAAAAGGTAAATTTTTTTATTAAATTTTACAAGAACCCCATACAAACATATGATATCATATATGATCTTCTAATACTTCATTGTTAATGATATTTCAACAGTATCATCGTTTTGGTTGTTAACTGATTTGTTTTACTTTATTTGTTTTGTAACATAAGTCATGGTTATTATGGATAGGTTGTATTTTATTCATATCCATAATGATATTAATTTAATAAAAAAATAATTTTTATTCATAAAATTATATTTATTCTAGAATAATTAAGATGGGTAATGAATCTCACTGCATTCATGGAGATGGTAATCCGTACGTATGCACAAGCGACAATACCATTCAATTGATGGTCGAATCATATGTAATTGGATGAAATATCATATATACAGAATATTTAACATGTTATATTTATTATTTACGTTATTTATAATAATATTTATTCCCATTAAAATAATTACGTGTTCAATAAAAAATTACACCACGACGTGGAGACCGTAAGTCGTACATACACATGTATGGTGACTTTGTCATTCATAGGCTGGATAGATTAAGGAATATGGTTGTACCATATTTATAATAACATCACAGTATGTAGAAATTACTGGAGTTATTTTTTTTCTATGGAAACCACAATGAAAGAGGAAGTGGAAGTAGAAAAAAACTTAGAAAGAGGTGATAAAATTATTACCTATTCTTTTGATGCTTCCTTTTGATTTGATCAAAAGGCTCCTTAGGTTGGATTTCTAATCAAATAAAGGCCTATATGTTTCTTTAATGGAATATGAAAGGATATTTGGGTGGGTTTTGTCCTAGAGAAATAGATTTGGAGTTGTGATATTGAGAGAAGAAGAAGTACCCTTTTATAAGAGAGGTGATGGTTACATTAGGAAAAGCTTGAAATGATAGTTTATTATACAATCATATTTAGTTTATAATGGCATCAAAAGGGTTTATTTCTAGGATAAGGTTGGGATGGGTCGAAATACACTCAACCAATAGGTTTTATAGTGATTTAGGTCACCATATTAACCTTATAATTTACATTTAACTTTTGGTTAAATAGTTTAACATTTACCATATATTCATGTATTATTATAATAAATGGTTAATGAACATACTATAAAAATCCATGAGAACCCAAATTGGTTAATTATAGATAAATATATCCTTATTTAAGTCCTTTTACAGAACCTTATATTTTTAGGAATATTATATCAATCAATAATATAGTATATTTTTTGAAAACTTATTTATGTCAATTTTGACAGTATTAAGTAATTGATTTTTGTTAAAGTCCTAAAAACTTGATTACTTTGAAAAAAATTCATTTAATCTACCCTAACATGTCATATTAACTTATAAAATTAGTATATTTTAATAAAGTCTCAATTTACATTTATTTTTATATTTATAATATCAATTATTTTAATCTTTCATTGTTACGGTAATTTCTACATCATGATTTTGTCATAAAAAAATTAAAATATTAAATTTCTAAAAATTATTAATAAAATACTATTATGTATGAAATATTTTTATCTTTCTAATTAATATTTTTAGTTGAATTTTTCTTATGTGTAACTCTATATTAAAAATGGTTTGGTTATTAAACATTGAATTTTACACATTAAACTCTTCTTTAAATAAAAAAATATTAAATGTACTATGTAATAAAAATGGATAAAAGGATCATATTACTTTCCAAAGGTTGATTATGGTAAAAATAAATTTATAAAATAGAATTCGGACATCTGTTATGATAATTATAATATCATTTTTAAATTTAATTACCTTATTTACTTTTAATCATGGTACATAAAAATCAAAAGATAATATTCACCAAAAATTATTTTCATCTTATTGAACCACATTTTACTTAAGAATATCAACCATGTCTCTATTATTTTTTAAATACAATTCTTAGAAGTGGTAAAATTACATTTTATGCAAATTTGGTAATGTGCCTTGAAGGTGGGTAAAAGATGGTAAAATGTGGAATAATATTTTATACATATAATTCTATTTTAAAATGACCCCAATGAATTAAAATGAACTAATATAGGTATTATATATCTATTTTGGCTTTAAATAAATTTAAAAAAAATAAATAATTATTTAAATAAAAAGTTGGTTTTAAACAATAACACAATGTTTTTCAGTATTCATCAAAAATTGAAAGTTTTCAGAAAAATACCAAAAATTCACCCTAAGATAAATTTAATATTCCGAATCAAAAAATTAAGTCCATTTTGAAAAATTTCGATGAGTTACTAGATTAGAGGAATTAGGGTTCAGGCCATGTCTATCCTTTGTATCTAAAACCTCATGCCATAGTTCCCTAGTAAGGAAGGTACAGTTCAAAAATACTTTTCTTTTTGAAAAACAAAATGTCTCCCCCCCATATCAGAATCAATTTTAGGAAACCCATCCTGGTTTAAGACCCTATCTTTTTAGGTTATATATTGTGACCTTCATTGTCATTTAACATTGAATGGTTCATCACTAAACACCCTCATCCACCATCACATCACTTTATTTCGTTTTAGGCCTGACCTCAACCATCGACGGAAAAGAAAGTGTGTGGTTTTTTGAATCTTTCACATCTTCATGGTTCTTACACCGAGAATGAACCACATGGTCGTAGAGGTTTTGATGATCACACATTCACACAATCCATCTCACTGGACATCCTCCTTAGAAGTCCAACCATATTAATCTATGAGCACTCTGGTTCCAACCATAATTGGGATACGTAGGAACCCTTTGACCAGGGCCTGAGATCACTCGACATCTTACTCAGGAGTCCAACTCTAACTTTTTTTAATCTAGGAATCCTGATTAGATGTAAACCTTGAATTAATCCCCCATAAATCTCCATGATTTAATACATATATTATAGACCCCATTATAAGGAAATCCTCTTTAATAGTAATCCACAAACATTTTCTCTCAATGGGACATATTTCCCTACACGATATACCAAACTATTTTGGCATTAATTCCCATCTAAGTGGTATTCTTCTGAAACCTCCCTGAGGATCAAACCCAACACTCAAAATCAACCCTATCATTCTAACCTACATTCCCAGCAAGGTCTAACCCATCTAGGAAAGCTATATCCTTTGAAAATTCCATGGGTTGTATAGTCTTAAGTCCCACACCAAGCTTGGACTAGGCATATGACAGTAAATATATCCTTACCACATGAAATTAAACTATATGGGTAAGTCCTCATCACACGCCATTAATAGGTATGATGTACCCCATAAAGCAGAATTCAACTATGAGGGTTCTGATTCCTTTCATTAGGATATGTAGGTAATCCATTTATTAGTAAAATCCAAACATTTAAACAAATTATTCTACCTAGATGACAATAAATTCTAGAGTGCTCCACTGGGTGGATTAAAAAACCTACATCATTATAAAAATGACTAAATAATATCTAATTATTTTGTGAGAGGATACAATTGATGGAGAACCATGAATACATACAAATATATCCATTGATGAATAAGCTCAAATACATACGAATGATGAAAAATTTCATATATTCTAAATAATTGATTACAAATATCAAGGTAAACCTACATTATACATGGTAAATTAATAATTATTCCTGAACATTTCTTAAATCTATAAGAGATACCCAGAGTAGGAAAAAATTCCCCCTTAAAGGGTGTGATGAACCTAACCTCCCATCCCTTCTACCAATATGAGTTCTTAAGAATAGTAGGTTGAAAAAACCTAAAGAATGCATGCCTTTGGAAATAATTTCCCTTTGGATATAGAACAATTGTATATTTCTAGCTCAACAATAAATCTGAGGGAAACCATCATGACGTAGTGATTCCTAATTAGAACACACGTTCTAGGGGAAACAATGATATCATAAATTTGTAAAAAAAAATTATAATTTACTAACATGATTTTATCCATTACACATGAGTTTAAAGAACATCCATATTTAAAAAATTATAAGATAAGGGTTATTATAAAATTTCATTATTATTTATGATTTTATATACGTAAGTATTATCTGGGGAATTTTTATCATCCATGTCCATCATTATTTAAAAAATTCCCAAATATTTTTACTATTATCCTACAATCATTTAATGTATATTACCTAATATTTAATTTTTATAAAATAGTTTAAAATTAATCTTTTTTTCATTTTCCAAATGGGGTACTTTATATATTTTTCGATGGAAGGAATGTTTTTTTAACTTATGAAGTCTGAGTGGTTTTTTCTGTCATCATGATGGTATATCCATTTAAATCTTCCCTTAAAATATTAAATGGTTATTTTCAAATGAAATGTATAAATTTATAATTTAATGGATTTTAAATAAATGATACCAATGTAAAAAATGGGTATTTCTCTCAAGATATTTTATAATTATTTTATTAACGTATTTTCTTCTACGTCAAAATCCTTTTTATGATCTTATTCTTGATTGAGGCTAGTCTCTTATGATATCATTTACCATATTCCATTGAAAGTTTTATTAATTGTTTTGATTGTGGATGTTATATTTTGTTACCATTCATGGTTAATAGTATTATTATTCGCATTTTACATGATAGTTTTAATATTAATATTTATGTTGATTATGTTTCACCAACCCTTTAACATGAAGAATGCATTGGACATACTAAGTGATGGTCTGCACCTTTTATATCCCCTCAATGCATCGATAGGTTTCATGAGATAAACTAGTTTGGGTATTGGATAATGTTATACTTATTTTCATTTGGTTTCTTCGCCGAAGAGTAGATGGTACATTTATGATAACTGCCATTATTCATATCCTCATTATAAAACTAGTTATTGGAATTCTTTTTAACTATTTGATAAGTAGAGTATTGAACTCGTTATTTATAATGAAATATTTTATTTATTCATTCAATTTTATGCTCATGATTATGTTTAAATAGAGTTTTTTTAGTTATAATCCTTTCCATAATGGTTATGATCGTTTTTTAATGATATGTTTTGTTGTATACTTAACCTTATAAATCATATGAGCTCACCCCTTTGATATGTTTATTTTTACCATATTCCATGATGTTTATTATGACTGATATATAGGTTTAATCAACAAGAACAATGAAATTATAAAAGAATTCTAGGTGTCTTATTTTATGTTTTAAAATATAATTTAAGGTTATTAAATGTAATATGGCTAATACAACCAATAAATTGATCAGTCATTTGGGATTCAAGTATTGTATATATGAATAATTAATAAAGTAATGAACCGACTCTAGGATAATGGTGTGGGGGTTGTTTTAGTTGGTATCAGAGAAAGTTTAGTAGAAACATTATAAATAGATTTAGAAAAACTATGATTTGGGAAAATAAACGTAAGTTCAAAATTGAGGATAAGTATATAATAACATCCTAGAATTTTATTATGATATATATTATGTGGGTATTCTTATAAATACATCCCAATATGGATTCTACAAGTGGACATGGTTATGGAATAGATTTTCCTAAGGTTAATAACTCTGACATGTTGTGTCGAGTCTGACTTTCTGTAACTTGGTATACAACAACATGCATAACTATGCATCTAGTTTGACACTAATAAGGGATATTATTAGTATTATTCATGTTTTATTTAAAAACTACTATGAAGGATATACAATTATATATGTCAACAAAGAAATCATGTTTATGATTATGGGATAAGTAATGCATACATTTTAAATTTATGTCAATTGTTTTACTAGTTCAAAATTAAGAATTTGGATTTATAACCAAATATAGTGTATTCCATTAGTTAGAAATGGTTCCTAATGGAAGTAATTGAAATCATATTAATTCAATTAATCCATGTATGAATTTCCATCCTACATAAGATAATGATGTTGTAGTTGGAGCTACAACTATTACTGATAAATTATAACCATATTGAGATAATTGACTTAATTGATGAACAATAAACTTTCTCCTATGGAGCATACTGGTCCAATACATGGAGGAAAAATGTTATACTACTTCATGAGAAATAAACCATCATTTAAGGGGATTATAAATCCATTTTTAGCTGAATAATGGACAAGTTCCTGAGAGAATATATTTACTTATTTGGGAAGTAATTAAAGGATATGGTTTTCATGAATGTTTATTTCCTATTTGGATATTTTGATCAATAGTGGTCACTAATTGAAAAAAATAGAGGAAGAAGAAATAGTAAACATCAAATAGAAGGATTTTTGAAAAAAATTTACTAAAAAAATTCCCCTCTTGAGAAATGAGTGGATATGGAGAGACACTTATTGAATCTAAAGAAAAAGGAGTATGTGAATATAGGTAAATATGAAGCTAACTTTTCAAGGTTATAAAGTCATGCTACATATTACCTATGTAATTTAATGACTAAAATTAATTGATTATTTTATGGGTGAAAACCATTCTTTTAAAGGGAACAAGTGTCTCAAATTTATCATCATATGAAGATATAGTATCATGTTCAATCAAGATAGAAAAATAATTCTCTATTTCATATGAATTTAATGGAATGAAATAAAAGAATAGGGTTTCTAAACACTTTGTAACATGAGATAAGGAAATGGGGAAGAAATGGACATTTAAATATCCATCGTGGTATAACTCTAGGATGAAACACACTAGTTCTTTCCTGAAGGGAATTGACGATTGTTAAAATTGATGAGGGAAAGGAAAATAGGCTGATGATTGTATGGGAATGAATGAATCTGGTAATGTGCAGTGTTTAAACTACAAAGAGATGAGACATTATGATAACTATTGTCCTATGCATCAAGAAAAAAGTCCCTATAAAAGACTAAGAGAGAATGTCCATGTTTATGTAATAAAAAATATTGAGGTTTACGTTCCTAATGATGTGGTGGAGGGTAATTTAATCATCTCCTAAAACTTATATAAATCATCATTTTATTCAATATCATCGTATTCATTTATATCTTCCCAATTTTCCATAAATATTAGATGTTTCCCTATTAATTTAATAATGGATTTTTTAGATAAATATCATAATGGAAGTCTTATTGAAACAAATATGTTTTTTACAAACCCCCTCTATGACATATAAAAATTATATAATTTCTGACCTTGTTATGATACATATGGTTAAATTTTATATAATCCTTTTTATAGATTGGATTTTAAAATATAATTCAAAAATTTATTGCAATAAAAAAGGAAATTATGATTTATGAGGAAGAAGAAGAGACCCTTATCATTAAAGTAGAAACTTTATTGTCTGATTATTATCAAGATCCACACCCAGTAGCTCAACTGAATAAAATTATTTTGGAGGAAGAGAAAAAAAATATCTAGTGTTAAATAAGGGAATCATAAAATTGAAGATGTACCTACTGTAAAGGAATAAAGTGACATATTTCTTGTTTAATTAGCAAGTAATTCCTCAATGCGTGAAGTTTAATTTTCTATTGATTTAATCTATGATGGAAGAAAAATATGAAAGAATATCCATTGAATAAACCCTGTGGAATTGGTGGGGTTGATGAAGCAGCTAGAGGATTTAGGTAATAAGGGATTTATTTATCCCACTATTTCACCGTTTTGTTCCCATGTTCTCATAACTAAGACTAAAGATGGATCCATGAGGTTGTGCACTAATTATAGGGAAATATATTATATAAAAATAAGGAAACTTTATCATCTACCTCACATTGATGACTTATTTGATCAACATTATGGAGCCCAATATTTCTTAATGATTGATCATCGTTCTGTGTGTCACCAATTCTTGGTAAAGAAAGAATATATTTAAAATACATATTTTTGGATGATATATGTACATTATAAGTTTACAATATTTCTATTGGGATGACTAATGTACCCTATGTATTTATGGACTTAATTTACTAAGTGTTCATGGAATATATTGATTATTTTTTTGCACTATTCATATGATATTTTAAAATATTTTAAAATCTATAAATATCACGATAATCACTTATGGATTATTCTTAAGCCTCTTAGAAGGGAAGATCAATATTGAAATTCTAGTTCGTTTTATTTTTAGCTTCAATATGTTCCTTTTATTGTCCATATTTTCTCCAATGATAGAATATCAATAGATCCAAAAAAATTGGTATTCTTAGAATATACTACACCAAAAACATAATTGAGGTATGTAGTTACATTTTTTGGTTTGTTATTATTGGTGTTTCATTCATAATTTATTGCAATTGTCAAAATCATTAACATGATTACATGTAAATGGGTTATTTTTGTTTGTAAAAGTGAATGTGATGAATGTTTTGATGAACTAAATAAAAGATTAGTCAATTCTCCGATATTGAATCTACCATTTTGAAGTGATGGGATTGTAATATACAGTGGTATATCAATGAGGGGACTTAGTTGTTTCCGAATAAAAAATGATAAATTTAGAACATATGCTTCAAGGAAACTGAATAATCATGTAAAGAACTATCCATACTATGATCGGGGGCCAACAGCTATAATATTCACATTGAAAATATGGATAAATTATCTCTATGGTGAAATATTTGAAATATACATAGATAATAAAATCCTGAAGTACATATTCATGTTTAAGTATCATAACATGACATATAGTTGATGGATCAAGCTACTAACTAGTTAGGATTTCTCAATACACCACAACCTAGAGAAATAAAATAAGGCATAAGATGAATTGATTAGAAAGGATCATGGATTTCTAAACCAAATGGGGATAGAGAAAGAACTTATGATCATGGACCTAGTAAAGTTTTATATGGGAATTTTACAGTAAGTTGAGACCTGAATCATATATCAATAGGATTGAAAACCCATTTTTATTTGAGAATATAAATAATTCTCAATCTAATCATTAGGTATTTCATAAGAATATTAAAAGTCTAAAATAAATAAATTAGCCGATTTTTGTGTGTGAATATAGTGTTATAAGATTTAGAAGGATACTGTTTGTTACATCAATACTTGATCTAAAATTAGAATTGTCGGAAACTCCTCATAGATCAAATTTCTCAATACAACCTTGTAGCAAAAACATGTTTAGGGACATGAAGAAACATTTTTTTGGATAAAATAAAGTGGGAAATTACTGATCATGTTTCTATATTAATTTTTGGTCAATATGTGAAATCCATGAGGTAGTATCATAAAGGAGTCTTATAACCTCTTTTTATTTCTATTAAGAAATGGGATTAAATTATATGGAATTTTCCACATGACTACTAATGACTCGTATGAATAATGATGTAATATGGGTAATCATTGATCACCTAACAAAATCATCATATTTAGTTGGTATTAGAGAAGATATGCATCTTGGGATACTAAAAAAACAATATTAATGCAGGTGTAAGACTTCATGGTGGACCTCTAATGATTGTTTCAAATCGAGATCAATGATTCAAATTATTTTTCATGGAAAAGGCTATAAAGTGTCTTGAAATGAATTATTATTTGAGAACTGCCTACCATACTCAAATTAATGGATAGTTTGAAAAAACAATTCAAAAAATTGAAGAAATGATGAGGTCACTATCACTTGACTTTCATGTTATGCGGGATAAGTACATACCATTAGTGGAATTTTACTACAATAAGAGTTTCTATTAATGTTTTCAAATGGTGCAATATGAAGAATTATTTGGAAAGATATGTCATACTCGAAATTGTTGGGATGAATTTGGTGAAAGGGAACTCATAGTCCCATAGCTTGTTAAAGAATAAACAACAATGGCATAGGATATTTGGTCTCACATTAATATAGCTCAATAGAGGTAGAATAGTTATTCTTATAATGGGAGGAAAGATTTAGAGTTCCATGTGGTATATCATGTTTTCTTGAAAGTATCTACATGAAAGGGTGTTATAAGGTTTGGTTAGAAAGGAAAACTAATTCCTAGATATATTGGTCCCATTTAGATTATTTAAATTGTTGAAGTTGTTTCATATCATTGGGTAATGCCACATAATATCTCAAATGTACAAACTGTATTTCATGTATCTTCAATAATTAAGTACATGCATGACCCAACACATGTCCTCACACCTGATGAAATTGTGTCGAATCATAACCATTCTTACTATGAATAAATCAAGCAAATTCTCGACACTAGATAGCATTTATTGAGGAATCAGATGGCTCCTCAGGTAAAGGTGCTATGTAGAAATCGCAAAATGGAAGAAGAAGCATGGGAATTAGAGGATTCCTTGATGAAGAACTGCCCAATTTTTTTTAGAATATAACACCCCTAAAATTGTGATGAAATTTTTTTTGTAGTAGGAAAGATTGTATCACCCAGATACATTACCATATTTCCCTTTTGGAATAGATTTATTTTTATTGATAGCACACAATGCACGCAACACCAGATTTAGAGAAAACACTATTTAGTTGCGGTATTCATAGCCAATTGAATTATAATAATTATAGAGAATTTATATAGTGATATTATATATTATATATCCAATAAAATATTTTTTCATTCATTGAAAATATTTTATAGGCATAAAATAAAAACCAACCCTATATTACACATAAAACCCTACATTTATTTTCGAAAAATAGTTTGTATTGAATTTAATTGAGAACCGATTTTAAATAGAATTGTTTTAAGGTTAATATATTATATTTTAAAAAAAATTCTTATTTTAAATAGGAATATAAAATTTACTTAGGTAATATTTTTGGTATTTTTTTAATAAGTTTTATGTTCTGATTAATAGTAAAACATACTAAATTTTAGTTGAAAACACCTTTTGTCATAAAAAATAATTTAGAGTGTTAAATTATATTATTGAATAATTTTAAGGATTAACTTCATTTTTTATCATTTAATACAATTTATTTCATTAGAATCAATTTATCATTTAATTTAGATATAAAAATGTTTCAATCTTTTGTATGTTTAATCTTTAATAACCTATTTTATCACCCCCATCAACATGATTAATTTTAAATTAATTACTACAAATTCTATGTTTTTAATTTTTAGAAATGGATTCAATATTTCAAATAAAGGGTTTAAAATTATTTAATTATGTTTATTTTATTTTTGTATATGTGAATATTAAAATTTTGTAAAATTTTATTTTCCACGGTTAAGGGTGAATCAGTTAATTATGGGTACAAATAATATTATAAGGAATATAAAATTACCCTAAAACATTTCCTAATTTCATTGAATGGTTTTTTTCCAACCAAAAAGATCCTTAGGATGAAATTATAACATTTTTTAATCCACCATTGTGATAATATGAAATATATTATATTTTATTTAAAGAAGTGTTTAAGATGTCATACTCATATATTAATAGCTATACAAATTTTAATATAGGGTTACAAAAAAGATATATTCGACTATAAATATGCATTTTAATGATAAAATTATTTTAATTACCATGTTAATTTTTGTATAATTTTTATGAAATAAATAACTACCTTAAAGGCTTATATATTTATGATGTAATAATTTTCTAATTAATGGAAATATAAAACCAATGATATTAAAAATATTAAAATAAATGTAATTTGATATAATTAATGTCATCCATTAATTTTCTAGATAACTATATCATGTTAGGGTTGATTTGATATAGTTTTTATGATATCTCATTGTTATGATATTTTTAAAAAGAAATATAATTAATAGTGTCAAAATTGAACCTAATTATATTTTAACAAAATAATATTTTATTAATTTACTTAAATATCCTAAATTTTTTTGAAATATAAAATAATTACTACATGGTTTAAAATTTTATAAATTGTTTATTAATTGTATAATTAAAATCAAATACGTAAAAACTACAATAGTTTAATTTTGATTTGTTTACCTCAGTCAGAATTAAGATAGGTTAACTAACTGTTATTCAAAATGATATGTTTTAAAACAACACCAAAAATTGTCCAAAATCAATTTTTATGATATTAAAACATTATCTCATATTATATTTGAATAAATTTTATTTTATTGGTATGTTTATTTATTTTTAATTTTCAACAAATTAATATTTATAGAAATTCCAAAAGTTCCCCTCACCTCAATTAAAAAAAGGCACCTCTTCCCTCGTCTCATTTCATCATATTGAGCCATCTATATTTACCATCCCATACCCATTTATCTTATAAAATTACCTTGAAATATACTAGTGATTTTTTCCTTATTAAAATACCAACCGTAGTGTCCCTATGTCAATATCCAAAGGAGGTTCTCTAAAGAAGAGGAAATCCTCTTTATTGAGTCCTTTAAGATTATTTCTTCTTATAGTTACCCTTTATGTGTTTTTTCCAATATAATGTAAAAAATACAGTATCATTTATATTATGATATGTTATTGTGATTATGGAAGAACCATATCACATCTTTTATCAATCCTATGAAAAAATAAATCACTAAGCATGCATACATACACCTTACTATCTCCAAGTCTTGGTGTAATTTGTTTTTCATCACCACTTCATTTGGATAAGTATAATTATGGAAATAATGAATATATATAGTAATTAGGAAAAAATAATTTTTTGTTATAATTAACATTCAATACAATTCATTACCATATTCCCTAATAATGAAATGATTTCGTTGCTCATGCGTGCGTATGGTCTACCATCTCCATTATGTGATGAGATTAATTTTACACATTAAACATTTAAGAATTATTATAAAATTATATAGAATTAGTTAATATAATATAAATAAACGTGATATAACTATATAAATTAATCATATATATTTCCTATTCATATTAAATTGTACTTTCATAACAAAATATGCAGAGGAAAATAAAGTAGATAACTTGTGAAACAAGGGTTATACTGAAATATTATTAACAAAACGATATAATATGATAATATAAGATATCATAAATTTGTATATTACTCTAGTATAATTTAATAACATCATTTTAACAATTATATATGATTTTAAATCACATCCAACTTATGTAATGAACAATGTAAGGGTTATTTCACAATGTCATGATTATTCATGATTTTTTAAATGTAAGTATATTTAGGGGAATATTTATCATCCAAGTCCTTGATTCCGAAAAAACTTACAAAATATTTTGACTGTTATCTTAAATATTTTTAAATTTATTTAACAATGTTTTATTTTTAATAAAATGGTTTCAATGGAATCTTTTTATCATTTTTGAACAATGTACTTTCTAGATTTTTTTATAGAAGTAATGTTTTTTAACTTATGTGGTGTGGGTGGTGTTTTTTACATCATAATTCATTAATGTTTTGAATCATCCCTTACTATATTATTAAGTAATTTTCAAAATAAAATGTATCTTTTATAATTGAACGACTTCCAAATAAATGATTTCAAAGTAAAAAAGGGGAATTTCTCTCAAGATATTTTCAATGATTTTATTATAGGGTTGTCATCTATGTCATCATCCTTTTATGGATGTTATGAAAGATTAAGGTTTATATATTATGATACCAGTTAACATATTTTATTTAATGGTTTATTATTTTGTTTGACTGTGGATGTTTAGTTTTTATACCAATGATGGTTTATGGTTTAAGTATTAAAATTTAAGATGTTAGATTTAATATGAATGTTTATATTGATTATGTTTCATCACCACATTAATATGAATAATGAATTAGAATTCACGAGTGATGGGAATGGCCCATAATATCAACTCGATGTATCATTGGGTCTAGTAAGAAAAACTAGTTTTGGTATAGGCTGATGTCTTGCCCATTTTTATATGGTTTCCTGGATGAGGCCTTGACGACATGTTTATGATATCCAGTATTATGCATTCCATAAATATGAAATTAGTTATTGATATTCCATGGGATTATTCTATTACTATTATTTCCATGTGATTATTTACATGGAATTATTTTATTTATTATTTACATGTTATGCTCAATATTATATTTAAATGGGTTTTTTTTGAATTATACACCATGCCACAATTTTAATGATTATTTATTCATGATAGATTCAGTTGTATGATTACCCTTACTGAGAATCTCTTCTCTCCCATTTTTTATGTTTTATTATTTTCTAGGATTCTATAAAGTGAATTACGATTTTTATTTAGGGTTAATCTAGGAGAATAGTGAAGTTCTCAATGGATTTTAAATATATTATTTTACATTTTAAATTGTAATGTAAGGTTGATGTATGTAATAGGGCGTCTGTGACGTCAAAATTGATCGGTCCTATAGGATTTGAGTATTGTATTTATATAAATTTCAAAAAATTATGACATCGACTCTTGTATACTGAGTTTAGGTTTGTTACAAAGGCTTCTTACATATCCCTGTTATAGAAGGAATCAGAGTTCTTGTAGTAAAAATTTGTGTTATTTATAAATATGTTTCTCTATAAATGCTATCATGTCTCAAGGTATCTAATTTACATTTCTATAGAGGTATGGATATGTTCTGGTTTCCTAAAAAACATTTCCAAAAACAATTTCATAATCCAATTTAATTTTTTGAAGGATGTCCCATAATAAGGATGGAATTTCAAGAAGATAAGAAATGACCATGGATTACATTTCTATAGGACATAACATGATCAAGATAGCATGCTCGAAGGACATATCAATACCTGAATGAAATGCCTGGGAGGCTTTCACATAACATGATTAAAATTTCAAGAGGACTTTTCAAGAATTTCCTAATATTTTTAAAGGGAATCAGAACACTTAGATTACATGTCCGAGTGTCATTGCATGAACAAAATGGAATGTCTGGGAATCATCACATAACATAGTTGACCCTAATGGAACCGCGAGAACTTGATGGCATGACCAGAGGGCTCTGTGAGACTTGGATGACATGTTTGAGTGTCATATAATGAACAAGATGACATGTCTATGGTTCATCACATGACTTGGATGACATGTATGAAGGGATTAAAAAGACTTGGGTAGCTTGTCTAAGAGGTTGTTTCATGATCAATAGATACATTACATGGTATTATTGAATGACTTGGATAACATGTCCTAGTACGTTTGATTAAATGTATAGATTATGAGAATTTTGTGAGGCCTTTGCATGATACCTTATTTTTCTCTAGTAAATATAAGGTGTATATATCTAATATATATTTTTACTGATAGTTAATCACATGAATATTTTAATGGTGTTATGTATAGATTAAAATGGATGAAATCATATGGAATATATGGATGTGAATACGTAATTATATCATGGTTGTTTATATTATTATATCTTTATAGAGAATCTTGTTGGTTTTAAAGTCCACTAAAACCTTGGATTTATGTTCCATATCATATATAGAGACTAGAGTTGTGTGAAAGCATCAATTAATATGAAAAATATGATTAACAACTTCATGAATGTGTGGATGTTTTTCCTAGGAAATTTTGATCATTTCTATTATAGTATGTATTTACTATATGGGTGTTTGATTACCGTACTCTTAATGTCGATGACATGATAATAACGACATAGGTATAGGGGAGTATATATCAATTAAACAATTATTTTTCCAAAAAGATTCATGATTAATGTCATTAGTATAGTAAATCAGATTAAAATAATTAATATCACAAGAAACCTAATTTTTATTAATTTAATACTATCATTATATCACTACATATGGAAGATTGTAGGGAGGTTCAACATGAGTGAGGTAAATCCAGTATCCACACATCTGGATGGGAACTTTATTCTTTGAAAGGATAAGTTATCATGAAATAAAATTTATGTTGTCTACATGGGGATGGTTCCATTTACATTAATTATAAATGTGTTATATACTCCATGTTATGTAGTCATTAGAAAATTGGAAGGAGTATGAGTTTTATAAGAAATTTATTTCAAAGCCAATAATAGAACATACGAATTTTCTAAAATGGATTCAATGGTACATAAATGGTTCTAGATTCATGGAAAATTGTTTCAATATAGACAATTCATTGTTTGATTTTTCATTCTGATACTTCAAAGGAAATCTTGATACAAGGAACAGAACATACAATTATGTGTTTACATTTTGGAGAAATTGTAGTTAAATATATTTATATTCATTAATATATATTTTCTCTCTAAATAACATCAGTGGAGTATATCTACATTATTAATGTTAGAAAGGAGTTGGTTTCAATAGAAGGGATTCAAGAGGATCTTAGAATATGACGGAAAATTGGAAAGTTGTTTTTTGTTTCAAATATTATAACATTAATTGATTATGTTAGGATAGTTATTTAATAGATAAATAAAATTTAGATGACATACTAAATTGTCTAGAAGTTATTGTAGGATAGAGTGTTATACCTATGCAGATAAAAGGATTTGAAAATATTGTTGGAATTTTCAAAATGGTTTTTTCAAAATATGTTATCAAGAAATATTTTCTCTCATTGGATTTAGGAGGAAATAAAATTATAGTTGGGGAAAATGTATATATTAAATGATAATTAATGTGAAATAAAGTATAAATATAGACACTAACAAAGGAATTAGTCATAAGAGATAAAAATAATCTAATGTGTTAGATTCTTGGGCTCAGCCTGTATGAGATTATACTTTTAGATTATAAGACAACTATAAGGTGAATTATAGGTACTATAATTTCTTGAAAATACAAGGGACAATAGAATAAATGTAGTTGAAATATAGATCTTTATTAGTTATGTATGATAGTTGGGAAAGTTCAGTAGAATGAAACACTAGAAGTTCAATCATAATATTGTGATCTTGGAGGCATATCTTTTTTATATCATCATAAGTGGGGAATAGATCACAAGGTGATCTAGTTAAATTAGTTGGATCCTTTTTCATAATTAAGTTACATATGTAATGATCAACTTTGGGGGAATACATCTTATAATGATATGATGGAGGTGGCAACTAGAATCCCTATTTTTGATTTACTATAATAGTTTTGTGTAATCACATTATGATGTGTGTGCATCATTGAAATCATTATTCTTCACACTAAAAAAATAAAATATAATTCCCATGTGTATAATGGTCAATTTTTAAGCCATAAAAATCCTTTTTGTTATTTGGCCTCATTTATTTTTTGATCTTTATAATCAATATTTGTTTTCCTAATTCTTACAGATATTATGCTTTGAAATACGGTGAATTGGGTGTGGTTATGATTTCCATGGTCTGATCAATTTATCATAGTATCTTATTCCAAAACTTTTTTATGAGTTAATATTTGTTGTTTAATTTTCTAAAGTTATGCTCTAAATTAATTGTAGACCCAACAATTTGAACAGTAATTAAATATTAATATATTGTTTTTTCTTATGCGGTGTAAAAACATAATATAGAACCATATTAACTAATTTTTCCACTATAATAACAATGATATATTTAATATGAATTCATGTTGTAATATAGTCAGGAAGTTAAATACCAAATATCGAAACACTAAATATTGGATAATATTATGCTTATATGGGGGAGTGATTTGAAAATGAAATTTAGATTACTTGTATGTTTTTGTTTTCTTTTGTTTTCTATTTTTTGGTGTTTATTTAAGATTAATAGAATTCCTAGGTTTCATTTTAATTATTATATAATTTTTTTTAATACTAACTTAAATGAGTATTAAAAGAATTAAAATTATTGGTTAAACAATTTATGTTCTCTCAATCAATTTTTTGGTGTAGTTGTGATTGTATTAGATTTAATATATAATTCTATGATCCCTATAGAACATTAAATATTAAATTATTGAGTGGATTCTAATCCTTTTTGAAATATTCTTCAAATTTCTAATTTCAGGTGGAAATTAATACCGGTTTTCAAAAAATGAACATGACATTAGGGTTTATTGAAAATTTTGTATCTATGTGAGAATAATTTCGAATCCATTTTGAATCCCCTTGTAAATATAAAAAATTTATTGATTCTATTATATTAAAATTTAAAATTAACTTTTCTAGAATCAATGAAAATCCAATTAGAAAGATACATTATTTGACTTTTTTACTCACAAACCCAAATCTAGATTTTTTCCCATTTTTTTGAGAAAAATTGTTTTGGGGTGGATAATTATAGTATTTAGGGGAGAATATATTATTTATTGGAATAATTTTGTGATGTTCTATCCATTATTAGGTATGATTTTTCACTATATTATTTATGATTAAAAGGTCCCTATAATATTTTTGAAAACAATACTTAATTATATAAAAAATGTTATAAAATTACAAAGAAGTTTTTGATATCCGAAGATGGTGACCTATTTGTGATAAATATTTTGAAAAACTATACAGATAAATAGATGTGTTTGTAAGGATGAATCATTTAATAGTGGATTGGGTAGGAAACATTTATTGAGTGATCAAACTTTTAATCATGTAACATGCTTCAATGAGTCGATCCACATACTTATAACATCAATTTTTAAAAATAAACCAACAAAATTCACATATTAAACAACCCAATAATTCCTTTAAAATTGAAAAGGAATTTAGATTCCATTTAAGATTAATAAGACCAACATTAAGCTTATAGGGACACATGGATGAGTTCAATATGACTATATCATTGAAAATTATTCTATGAGTGATGATGGGAAATATTTCAAGGATGGTATGCACAAGTGTTCATAGGTGGAGATTGTATATGGTCGTAAATTTGATGGGATGAAAGGGAAATAAGGGATTAGTGATTCATATATGATTAATAAAAACCAAAGTATATGATAATTTAAATGTTCTACCATTAATTACATGAGAGGATGGTTGACCATGGTTTATATATTTTCTATAGATATAATACTTCATTGGTTGGGGTGTGCTAGAGAAAATGTTTTCAAAATTTTTATTATATAATTAAATTATTTATATACCCAATAATTTTGAAATATATTATTATTTTATATATATTCATAATTAAGGAATTAAATGGTGTTTTTTCAAAATATATCCTATGATATTGATTTTAAATTTTTAATTATATTTCAGTATAATGTCTCGTAGTTATACCTTGATTTTCTTTCTAATGGTTTTTAGTTTATAGAATTTTATATTATGTGAGAATATTATTTTCCTAGTTATAGTGGCATAATGACTTGAGAGGGGGTTGAATTTAGTCCCTAAAATTTCCTCCAACATAAAACCAGACTCTTAAACACTTATCAGAATCTATCATCACTATATATCTAATAAATTATCGAATATAAATTATAAAAAAAATAGAAATGGTTTTTATAATGGTTTGGGAAAATATGAACAAACTATATTCCACTCCACTACCACTTAATTCAGTAATGGTGATTTAAAAAACCACCACTTTCCCTAGTGGAATCCCAATTGATTTAAATAATCAATAACTTAATAAAAAGGTACAATATCATTCCAAAAATATATCCCATTACCAAACTTTTCTATGGCCTTCTCAAGACTCAGTATAAGGAGTTCTCACAATATAATAAATTGGATATAAATGAGAAAATATCTTCTTCACATAGTAACTATAAGAAACTAAAAATATGTGACAAATAATACATTGATTGAATATATTATTTATGTGTATCTCTAAAAGGTTCATGAAATGTGATATATGATTATAATGTATAACTAAATATGTTGATAAATATATATTGACACGATAATAATGAGATTTTAAAATAGAGCATGTTATTCATCTTCATAAATATAAAAAACCATTATATTTTGGGGTTTGATCTTTTTTATTTCTCAATAGTCATGCGAAAATATATTTAACTCAAAAAAATAGATAAATGTAGGTACTCATTTTATGATACAACATTCTTCCATTGAACTATATGATTTTTTAGAAATAGATTATTTCATGGAAATAGAATATTTTTTAAACTATGTATTTCCACATTTCTGTATCACCACTTTCAATAATACAAAATCATAGCTGGGATTTGGATAGAACATAGATTTAGTAACATATTCATTGAAAATAATATTTAATATTGAAATATAATCATCTACATAGGTGATCATCTTAGTAATACATTATTTCATAAGTCATCTGATCGTATGAATTATTCTCAACCATAGGTATTCACATCAAATAATATGAATTCAGAATGATCATATAACATCATTCTAATTATATGTTTTAATTTTAAGAATTCAGGTCAATCATTTAAAATTGTTGTTGGTATTTCCTTATTTTTATAAGACATTGATTATATTGTGGGATATTAGTGTATGACATCAAAATTTCAAATTTTTTATACATATTGAGAACTTATTCTATATTGAATGATATTCATCTTTATATCATATATTATGGTAATTAATATTTGAATTTCATAATATAATCAATAAAAAAATATCCCCAGAGGATAATTTCTCTAATTTATGTATATTTCATATAAGCATATGATATTTGATATTTTTATAATGAATGACTGTTAAAAATACATTTGAAATGATTTCACTAGCTCATGTGATAATTTACATTAACAAAAGTCTCATATTTAAGTCATTATATTCTTTGTAGGATAATTACTAGTGGATATTTCCTAGCATAGGATATATTTACTTAATCATATAATAATTATTATATGCAAGACTCTCGTAATTTAATTTAATTTTATAATTATAAATTCCATCAAAAAACATATTCTCTTCCCATAAGATAATTATTAAACATATTGGATATTTTTTAGTATTGTGTTATATTTTCCTTGTGAACGTTTCATCAAAATCAAATAACATAGATTAAAATAATTTTTTTAAATGAAAATATATTAAGAAAATATCAAATATTATCTTAAAAAACTGAACATAAAGTCATAAGGTAAACAAATGAGGATTTTGGAATAATTAAAACATGTGAAATATTGGGATATATTGGAATAACAGTAACCTTTTTTACAATCTCACCATTTTGGGGATCAAAAACCATGGAACAATTTAATTTTGTAAAATATTTTAAATATATAATCATTAGGAGTATATATAATCAATAATTTAATATAAAATTATCATTTTCTGAAATAATATTCTTTTTAAATTCATTTATCTTCTCACTTTTTTAAATCTTATCCCATATTGTATATAATACATCAGAAGTTGTATTGGGATAGTATTTATAACGTAGAAGTAAAAAATGTTGTTTACATCTATATTTTCACGATTTTATTGATTTCAAAATTAAGAGAACATAATTATATATATCTCCATAAATATAATTAATTGAATTAATAAACTAAGAGAACGAAAAATGTTGAACAGCATAAAAATCTAGAATTGAAATTATGGAACTGATTAAAAAAAGGAAAACATAAACCAATAATAACCATTCAAATGTAGAGAATGAAAATTGAATAAGAAACTAAGCCATTCAATATAAAAAAATGGAAATGGTTTGATCAATTGAACATTGAAGAATTTATTTCAAAATACAAAAATATAAGAGAATATTAATATCATTACCAAGGAGGTAGTCCGCGAGCAATTGTTTTGAGATTTACGTGGTTATTTATCTTTTTATAGGATAAATGATGCATATAAAGGGGTAAAGGTTTGGGATATTTTATGCATCTAATCCAAACTAGTGCATCAGTACACAAATAAATTCTATTGAAAATGGATTATCTATAAAATTAGGGTTAATACATTGTAATTTCAAATTATTTTGTGAAATAATTCCAAGAATGTCATTCTAATATAATTTATATGTACAAATTGAAATCTAACTCTTCAAAATAGCCATACAATTAATTGAGATTATAGAAGAACTGTTTGTGGTAGTGAATACAATAGGAATAATCTGAGAGTTACTTTCAACAACTATGTATTTTACATTGGAAATTCCAATTAAATTGGGATATATGAATCATTATCCTTTCTATACAATTACTTAAAAAATATGTAAAATAATTCTAAATTTATTTCTAAATCTTTAAAGGACTAGAAAACATGCTTTCAAAAATTGAATTTTTGGAAATATACTTCTATTGAATTTTTTTTCTAAAAATCAAAGCATGTGATATTATCAATAAAAAAAATTTTAGTGATGCATGGTATTCTTCAAAAAACTTATTGAGCTTAGAAATTGACTTTTCAAGCCTCATAATCATATATTTGTGAACACCATTGACACTATTAATTTCTGAAAATATATCACTCTTCAAAGATTGAATGGTGTCTAGAGGGACTAAATCACATTTTAATTATTGAATTCATTCATCCATTATATTATGTTAAAATTACATATTTCACAATTATTTGAGAAAAATATAATATTCCATGAAAATATCAGATGAAATATATTTTTCACTTTTTGGAATATTTTTTATATAATTATTTTTTATAGTTAGATGGGATTTAAAGTATTAAAATACACAGAAACATATATATAGGAACGCCAGTGGATAAAGCTTCATACCTCCCATCATTGAATTCAAATCACCCACTAGATCAATTTTAATAAAATGCATGGCTCGAAGGCCCGAAGGAAGAGAGGGATAAAATAATGGATATACTGAATGCCCAAATCCCGATGGAATATAAAATGGTTTCCTCAGAATGAGAAACCTTATTTATGTCATTTCAACATTCTTATTCCTCATCATAGTCCCCATAAGAAGTGATCAAAATGTATTAGTATTCGATAATATGTGTTTTCCTTCCAAGAGTCGTTACATGTTTTCACGTCTTACAGATAGTAGCTAGTCACCCACTATATGAAATATATTATATAGAGGCTCTTTTTTCTTATCAACCATTTTTCAGAAACACATTGAAATGTGTTGTCACAAAATATTTCATATTATATTCAAAAAAAACATCATGAAATTATTTCTCAGCGGTTTTAAAAACGTCAAGGAAATTTTTAGTGGAATGTTTTACATTGTTTTATTTCGTATATATTTTCATACTATTTGATTATATGATTGTTTTATTACTTATTATTAATTATTTATTATCTATGGTTTATGATTTATGTATAATTTATTTAGTAATTAATTTTTATCATTTATTACTTATTTATTATTTATTATAACTTATTATATCCTACAATATTTTCTTATGACATGCATGTGTGAGATATGAACCTATTACCTCAGGGTTATTCTAGATTGACTTTACTACTCCATCAATATATTTAAGTGGTTCGTAAAAATAATTTATTATGCTTCTTTATAGATAGATAAATACATATAAACACATACACATAAATAATAATATTAAAAAATAATAATATTAAATATTAAATAATAAAAAATGAATACAAGAAAAATGAATACAATATAAATAATTAAAAAATAATAACAAATAAATGATAATCAAATGATTAATAAATAATGAATTATAAATAATAAGAAATAAATAATAAACAATTAATGAAAAATAATAAACAATAGACAATAAATAATAAATAATAATTAACAAATAATAATAAATTATTGTAAATATATAAAAACATATAATGAAAATTTATAAAAAATAAATATATAATAAATAAATAAAATGTTAATAATGAATTAACAATTAATAATATGTACATAATAAATAATATATAATATGACATAATTTATAATAAATATATTGTACATATGAAATTTATAAAAAAAAATTAATAAATTAATTATACATAAGAAATCAATAAATAGGGAATAAGTAATAATTTAACGATGAATTTATATTAAATAATAATTTAATGTACACGATATATTAAATGGGAAATATTAAATAAGATATAATAAATAACTACCAATAATTAACAATTAATAAGTAAATAATAATAAATATTAATATTAAATATACATACATATAATTACATTTAAATTTATTTGAATTTATTTAAATAGGGTTATAAATATTTTCAAAATATATTTAATTATTAATAAAATTTCATTAATGTTTGTAAATATATACATGAAGGCACACAAACATATAAACCAACATGTCTATATAAATATATATAAATGGATATACATATAAATATATATATACCCACACTATGTATGTAAATATACTTTAATTCATATACATATACATAAAGGGATATTAATATTTTTAAATATATATAAGTATAACAATGTTTACATATTTATATATAAATAGACAATTAAAATACATAAATATATATAATCCTAGATATATAAAACATTATATTAATATAAATAAAATTAAATATCAATATCAATATATATATATACTTTTATAATACACAAAAATATATAAACATAATTACATATAAATGTTTATAAATGTATATAAATATTGAGTAATATGAATAAAGAAATATAAATATATATTTGTAGATGCAATTATATATAAATTCAAAATTAATATTGATATGTATATATATATATTAAATTAATATACATAAATTTACAAAAATAAACATAAATATATATATATATTACATATTAAATCATCAAAATTGAAAAAAACACAACAAGTTAAACACCATTAGGTCAATAAGAATATACATCCATGAAATAAAATCATTGATGATCAAGCAATCATAATAAGAAACTGTTTAAAAAATTTAAAATCATATCAAATTTTAAAAAAAGAATGGTATCTAAATTAAAAAACATGATTTTGGGGCCCTTAAGGGACTTTTTAATGTTACAAAAATAGTCACCAATTCTTCTTAATCTTCATGGGGTAGATAACATCACAATCATTGATTTTAAATGAGGTAAATCTCAAACAGACACCTAGATCCCTTGTTATGGTCTTTAGAAGTTAATGTTTTATTTCAAACTATCCTAGAAAATTAATAAATTTTATTCATTAAATTATAACTAATTTTTTTTAAAAAACTTCATTTTAGCTCATTCCATATCATTCAATTTGACTGGTTGGGAATCTAAAATGGACACCAAATCAAATTTTATATCCATTTGATGTTGAAATGTGATTTTATAATAATCATAGAATTAATTTAATTCAAAAATAAGTATTTATTATTTATTAAAAATAAATAATAGTTAACACACAATTTGTAATAAAAATTATAAATATTAAATAGTAACTGATTTAAAATAACGCATAATAAATAGCAATAGTAAAAATTATTAATTATTAATTCTTTAATATTTTTCAATTATTTTAAATTCTTTTTTCATAAAATTTTCAAATAAAAAAACATGAAAAATAATTAAAAAATCAGTTTTCGGGGATGTTTTTCAGAAACAACCACTAAAAAATTTAATAAAATTAATAAAAAAATTAAAAAAAGTGGTTTTTTGAAAAACACTATTAAAAATGGTGATGAAATATTTTCTAGTGTTTTTGAAAACTGCCTCTAAAAAATTGTTGATCTTCAGTTTTGATGTTGTGAACCCTCCATCCCACATCAAGTATCCACATAAAAAGAGGTATATATGATTTGTTCTATTACATTAATCTCTCATTTGATTCTCTCTGCTGGTAATGCTTTTTTGGGTCACCATTGCATCACCATCCTTCCCCCTGCACTAAATAATGGGTCTAACTACTTTTCATCATGTTACACTGCATTTCTTTTGGGAATTAGGGACTCAAAATTATAGATATGGTCCATTGGTCCTCCTAGAAATCAATATCATTTGGCTCATAGGGACTTCAAGCCATCAATTTATTTCAGACTATAATGTCTCAATGTCATCACTTATGGTAAGAAAGTGATATAGTGGGGAAACATTATTGACATATAGAAACATTTAGGAAATTTAAAATACCCACATGCAGGTAACATCGAATGGGTGGCCTCTAAATAGTGATAGGTGTGCTTGTACTTACAAATATATGTAATTCATTTTAATTAAAGTATTCCAAATTGGATTTAAGATAATCTATTTCATAATTTATTGAATTGAATATATAAATTATGTTAACTAATAATGTTTTATGCATAATATATAATTCCATGTTCACTTCCTCTATAATAATTTCGTATTAATCTCACCTTTTTAGTTCTTTATGAGAATATTCAGTATACACTTCTCTTATATCTTAATTCAAAATAAAAGGGATTCATCACATAGTTTACCATGTGATCTGATGAACTCATTTCTCATAAATATATTTTTTACTTGAAATTCCTAGAGGTCTTACCTATTGATGTAATGTCCCAAATCTAATTCCAGATGTTAGTTCCCCAAGACAATCAGTTACATTACCTAAAACATCCATCCTCGTATTCCAAAGGCTGCCGACTAGGTGTGATGTTCTAATATAATACATTGGGATACTACAACCTATCTATCATAGTATTAAAATAAGAGAAAAAAGAACAACCATAACCAAATTATGATAACCAATAAAAATAATCATTTTATAATCAATAACAGTACAATATCCCATCAAGATCGAAAATAGAAAACTATATCCAAAACTATCTATAGCTAAGTCTTGCCCTAATAAGTTTCAATCTTCTAATGAAAACCCAAAATGAAGACGTTGAAAGCTCCCCAAGAGGGTCCCAACACAATTTCTAGTTCCCTCATACCTGCTCCATCCCATCACATCCCTCTAGAATATAGATCTTTCCCATATCCTTTCCAGAAAACATAAAGTGCATTTTGGTACCGATAGGTAAACTTGAGTAGGTTGTGAGTACAACATAGAATCCCACAAAAAATAGTGTAAAAACATTATTCTATCAATAATAGTGTCTGTATTTATATAAATAATAATGTTAAATTAATGATGAAAAAATTTATCACATTTCATTATTCATTACATAAACACAAAAATACTTTGGTTCATGATGAACCCCATACTATCAATACATACATCATATTGTAAGAAATTATAAACTATCCCCAATATATATAACATATAACAATACCATGAATATCATTAATCATTTCATTTCAATTCACATCACATATAATTGGAACCATATTCCAATTTCATTATCATGGGCATAAAACATTGTATCTAGAACCACATGGTTATTTGAAGCCCTTTTCCATGTCCCACACCTCAACTTCACACAGGTTTTTGGATCCTATGTCTATATCCCACACTCATTATCACATAAGGGTATTTGGAGACTCAATACATGTATCACACCTCAATGTAACATATGGGTATTGAGAGCCTCAATCCATATCCCACAGTAATTAACACATATGGTTATATGGAGCTTCAGTCCCTATCCCACTCCCCAACATCACATCTATATGAAATTTCATAGTATCACACAATTCACAATTTCATATATATTGTGGTATGAATAATTAAAATTATTATCAAAATTTCTCATTAAATATTTCCTTTTTATTTGTCACAAAAATCATCATTATTTTTTTCAATCACAACAAATAATATAGGAACATAATAATTAAAACCGTTTTCAACATTTAATAAAATAATTCAGTAACCCTTCTTTATCAATCCAAAAAATCATAAATTCACATTAGTTAATAAAATCAAAATCAAATTGATCAATCAATTATACATTCTATAAATTAATAAATTATACAATCCTATAAATCGAACAATTACACCATCACATTTATTTACCAATTTATTTACCACATTAATCATCAATATAATGTCCCATTATTCAACAATTTCATAATCAAAATTACTAAATTTAATTTTCCCAATTCAACACATTTCATAATCCCAAAAAAATTCAATTAATCATTTCCCTAATTCCATTGAAAAATTAATCAACTAATTAATTATATTCAATACTCAATTTCCAAATGTGCCAATTGAAATTCCATAACACAATCCCAAAAACAGAATTCAATACTATTGTAAATGATTTTTAGACCACCTACATCAAAATCACTGATTAATGATTTCTAATTGAAATCCCAAAATTTGAAGTGTAATGTTGAATTGAACCGTGAAGAATGATATCTAGATCTAAAACATAGAAAAAAATTGAACAGATTAATATGTATCAAACCCTAGATTTAGATCCATGACCATTAGAGAAAAACATCCTATCGAAAGATGAGAGAATGATATGAGAGAGGAAAGAAGCCAAACAAGATGTGAATCTCTTATAGTAGAGGTGAAGATTCTTCAATCCAACTATTGATTTTCCAATAATAGGGTCTATATGGACTTGTAATCTTTTAGGTACACGTAAAATGATAGAAAACAAATTATGGTCGATTTGAGTAAAATTTGGGTGAATAATAGGTGTTTAAGAATTTTAAAACTAATTTTATGATTATTAAATCACGTACACACATTTTTTAGGGTCAGGTCACACCATTTTTCAAACCCTTCAACCAAATCATGCACCTATTTTATAGGGGTGAACTATTACTCCAAGTAGGGGACACAATTTGACAACCCCATTTCCAACTATGTAATCCCTATCAGTCTAGGGTTGTATGGTGTGTTGGGGCATGGAACATAATTTAAGAAACCATGTGCCCACCATACACTACCCACAAACCCAACAAAACAACCAAATTTTACCAGAACACACTGAATATAGGACTCAAAAAATGTATAACCAACATAAGGTAGAAGATTATGTAAAAAACGAACAATATAACTCCAGAAAAGGTTGGGTTTTTCCATTATCCCCTCCTTAAAGTAGTTTTTATTCTAGAAGCATTATGAAGCCTCTCTAATATTCTTAGGTTAAAATATCAATCCAATGAAATAATATATAATATTCTCTGATCCATGATTCCTCAATAACAAAATTATATTTTCAAAATACATGAACTATCAGTGTGGTCATTCCGTACAACACTTTCTCACTATGATCCAAACCCTGAATGAAATTCTCATTAAGGGATGCCTAAATCTCAAGATCATCATAATCCACATAGATTACATGAGAAGGATTAGAGTGACACCAACAATACTACAACACATGAAAAACATCATTGATAGCTATTTACCTCTATGTAAGAACCAATTGTTATAAAACCAAATCAATTCTCTCCACAACCTGAAACGGTCCAAAAAACATAGGCATCAACATTCCCTACCTTTAAATCCTATACTGACCAAATACAGTCTATAATATAAGGAGTTCATGATCACTCAATAAAAACTCAAGTGCTCATCAATAACTATTAGCATATTACTTCTACAAAGTCTGAGCCATACCCATATGTTTCGGAATTAGCTAAACCAGTTCTAATGTCTCCTGCATGAGACTATGTCCCAACATCTTTGACTGAAATTCATCTATCCAATATATATTTGATATGAACGTCTTACAATAAATATATTTTTATGGTTTCATCTATATAGATTCCTCATAATTATTTTTATAGGAAAAATATTCTAATGCTTGGTGCTTCCCCAAGACCCACCAAAGTCTACAACACATGGCTAAATTATATCCTAATAAACTGGTGTATATTTTTCTAACATCCCATATTTCTATGGGTATAATTTCTTACTCCGTAAAACTTGTCTTCCAGGTGCCTCCTTCAATCCCTTATAGAATCGTGAAGTGAAACATGAGTCACTATCTAAAGCTATACTACGTGGTAAACCGAGAAGACATACTATCTACAGAATGTAAAGATCACTCAACTAATCAACTAAGAGAGTGTCTCGTATAGGCAATACATGGTATACCTTAATAAAATATTCCACAATCACTCAAATAGATTCATTAATATGAGGAATCCTTAGGGGAAACACCAATAAATTCATGGTTACATAATCCCACTTCTATTATGGAATGGGAAACAATTATATTTATTCACCAGGTCATTGATGCTCGGCATTCACCTATTAATAGGGGGAGTGTATTTTTAGGAACCATGCTATCTCATTTTTCATTCCTAACCAGTAGTACAATCTCCATATGTCATGGTACATTTTGGTCAAACCCAGACGTACTTCCCATTTTGAGGCAAAGAATTATCACATCAACTCCTCCCACATACTCGTAGTCAGAAAAACAAGATTAATAAAACATATTATCTAATCCTCATCTATATTATAATAAGAAGGTTTCTACCCACCTTCATGTCTTTCCCTCAAGACCAGAAAATCCAAATCCTCATAGCACATTTCCCAGATCTAACTAAAAAGTATAGAATCCACTGAAACTGATGGGATATTCACCTACTCTTATCCCTTCTAAACAACAACTTGAATATCATATAGTAAGTTTATCGTCTTACACTTAGAAATTGACTCTTTGATTTCTTCCGTCTATTTTTTCCTTCTTAATGCATCAAAATCATTATTTACATTCTCAAGTGTATTTGAAAACTCAAAATCAAACAACTGAAAATAATTAAAACACATCTAATTCCAGTGATTCAAATCTAGATACAAAAAAATATACATCATTTTCTTGTGATCATTATACATACTAATATTTTCAAAAAATAGTTAATCATATGAAAATATCAAGTTATAAACCATTTTAGCTAACTCGAGGTCATGTGTGGGGAAGTTCTATATGTGACCTCAATTGTTGAGACCTATATATCATCACATGACCCCCTTGACATCAGAATTTCAGCAATCCCAATCCAAGATGCATCAAAAAACACTATATACTCCTAACCTAACTCATTTTGGGTCATTATTGGATTCATTGTCATGTTCTTCTTAAACACATCAAATTCATTCTAAACTACTCCCAACCAATAAAACATTATAAACTTATTCATGATTCCCTAAATTGGCGATTTTAAATGGGAAAAGACATTGATGAACCTCTAAGAAAACAATAATAATTCCAAAAAAATATGGATATCAATGACTTTATTGGGATGCCCCCAAGAAACAACTTGATGAAATATCTCCAGGTCCCTCATAACACATTCCTATCAGATGATGTGACCCATGAAATATACCTAATCAATCTTTAATTGACACTTATATTAATTTTCATTTAGTGGATGATCTGTCAAATTCCATAAAGAAATGTCCTGATGTTGGGATTCCTCATCATGAGTCTTGGAATACACCAAGCTCTCATCCACAAAAGAATCACAAGATACTATGTGAATGAGTTGAAGATTCAGTTCATTAAGGCCATATACACATCTAGACCATTCATCAGCCAAGAAAATTTCACAATAAACTCATAAAGGTAATACCTACTTTTGAAAGTAGTTCAATGCATGTCAGAAGGTATAATTCTCAATTGATGATGTCCATATTTTAATTAGATCTGGAAGAAAACACAATCCCCCATAAATGGTGAAATTTTTCATTAATACACGGATGAGGATATTATTGATTCATATTCATGGGGTTTAACATTAGATAATCAACAAACAAACACATGAACATTTAATCCTTTTAAAAAAATACCGGAGAACCCCAAGGTGACATACTCCAACATATAATCACCTTATCACTAAACTATTCCAATTGGGTATTAACCTTTTAAATATCTATTGGTGTCCTTCTATAAGGATGAATGGAAACTAGATCATTCCTCGATATGGGATCAATTGTAAAGTTTGCATATATCATAGGTGGATTCCATAAAACTTCCTTAGGAATCACTTCCTGGAACCTATCCACAATATATAGAATGAAGTCATTATTTACACATATTTCATATAGTAACAGACATGACACTTGGGAGGTGAGATCCCCTAGTTGCTGATGAATTGTCCTTACATGGCCCGCCAGGATATCTTACTCTCTATGATTTATATAATTTTAATTTTCTGTAGAATAAAAATTCACTATTTGATGTAACAATCTATGTGGGATTTTTAAAACACTAATTTCTCTTTGCCCATAATTTGGTCAATTCATTACATATAAATGATGTAATATAAATAAGAAATGATACATCACAACCATGAAGGAACTCCCCTTGCATAAATAGATGTCCCCGGACATTACTCCCAATAGGGTATTGGTCATCATTAACCTAGTCACAAACTCTACTTCCATACTCATCCGGTTCACATATTATAAAGATATAATGAAACAAGAGGATCTAGTATCAAATAAGTCACCATCAAGTGTATAATCAACATGAATTGTACCTCGAATTTTTTATGTTATTACCTCACATACCACAAGTGTAAGTTGATTGGCTTGAAACAATCCTACCCATATTCCCTAGGATCTAGTCATGGTCCCTTGAGATGAAACAATCTATTGATATAGTTTCTCTTTTCTAGTGGTACCATGTCCTCTACCTCTACTTCCACATACAGTAGCACTCCAACTTCTAGACTGATACGGTGTATAATATCCCATTCCAGTACTCTAGCTCTACATAGAAGCTCCATAACTACCCATATATCGTGGGTTCCTATAGAACCCATATACATGTCCCATCCTTCCATAATATTGGCACTCTATATTTGCTCTGGTATAATTTCTATGAAATTTGACCAGCATACCACATTGGTATAAAATCACTCGGGTATGATCCTGAGTAACTGGTCCATCCCCATGTCCACTCTTCCTTCCAATACATTGGTCAATATTATCATTGAAAAGCTTCCTAATCTCGAATGATGAACCACTTAATCATATAGTAGGAAACACTTTTCCTCCAATGGGAGCCTCCTTAAGGTTCCCCACAAATAAGAGATCATGAACCACCTCCTCAAAAAAATTATTTAACTGAAAATTTTAACATGGTACATAATCTCCCAAATAAGTCATTCCTAGATACCACTTTTCATAGCCATCTCATCCCCTTGCAGAACTTGAGGAAAGCATAGAATGTAATTAATGTGACCCTCATTGTCCATCATTGACATACTTTCTTAGGTTAACCACTTGAATGAAGCTTCCATCAATGGCCTTACCGTCTCTATAATAATATTATCTAGAAATTTCTCCAAAGATTCCTTCTATACCATAACATGTTTCAACCCAGTCTTTGAATGAAAATCACACCAACACTTCACTGACCCGCAAATCATATATGTAGACACCATAACCCTCTTCACATTTTGATTCTATAAATGGTAATATATAGTCTCAATGGACTCAATCGAGACCTCAGCTACCTCAGGATAACCATATTCAATGAAAGTAAAAGGATTTTGTAACTAAAACTCCCATGGAAATTCTGAAATAATCTTCAAAACATACTCTTGGACTCTCATAATAGGCTTCATGAGGCAAGAAAATAACTCATGTAAGTTCTCTCTAGATCCTTCACCTTGAACTATTTGTGCCTCAGGTTCCACTACGAGAGGATCATTTCTAGCCATATTATCTTATTAACCTATCAACAACTATCATCATGGTCAAATATATCTTCAGTGTCAAACACAAGTATTAGGTAACCAAACACAACATTATCACTAATACACAATTTGGAATCACATAAATCTATAACATGTAATCCTCTTTAACACTTAACACATTCAACACTGAGTTACTAACACTACCACTAACCATCCATCTTTTAGTTTATGGTTAAAAAAGTATTAAAATTTTCTTATATAAAATTGTCACATTATAAAACCATTTTCAACATTTCCTATCATTTTAAAATGTTCGATTCATGTTATGAATCTTTTTTAGTTCAAATTTATAGAATAAATGAAAGATCTTTTATTTAATAAACTAACCTTGAAACCTTCTTTTCATTGCATGCCTAAAATTATTCACATCACAATATGTAATGAGTGTCTATAATTATGCATGTAACACAACTCTCATGCCTTATCAAGAAACAGTTTAAATATTAGAGAATCTCCAGAATAATATTCACATAACATAGAAATTATATCATCCAATGAGAAATAAAAATCTAACTATAACAATAATCATTAACTATAACAATCCCACCCTAGGTTGTTGGGTTATCCCCCTTACATGGTTTAGCTACTCCAGAGAATGTGCTCATGACCAAGGCCTAACTCTTCTTAGTCTCCAATATATTGTTCCCAAATAGTAGGAAAAATAAATGAAAAGAAAAATGCATTTAGTAAAATGATACTATAATCAATAAAATAACAGTATCACATGGTGTTCCAAAACATGAATCAAAATCCAAAACTAAAATTAGATATGTAATTCTATAATAAGTGTCAAATTTCTCATGAAAACCCTGAATAATTACATTGAAAACACCCCATGTGGGTCTTGACACAATGTCTGGTTCCATCACTGATCATTCATCCTTAGTAGGGTGTGATTATAATTCTGTGTTCCACAACCAATGATTTTTAAAATAATATCTATTCAATAATAGTGTATTCTATTGTATAAATAATAAATAAAAATTTTTAAAGTAAATAGTTATAACATTTCATTACTCTTTAATTAACCACATAAATCTCTATGTTAATGATGAAACCTATAATTTCAATACCTGCATCAGCTCATTCCAAATTTTAAACTATCCCTAAGGTATATCACAAATCAAAATTCGATGGTTATAATTTATCACTTAATTTAAATTCATATCACATCCAATTTCAGTTATAGTATGATTCCAGTCTCATGTGTTTAGAACATTGTTTCTATAAAATTATGTTTATTTGGATCCTCGGTCTCAGTCCAACACCTCAATTTCACATGGGTATTTGGTTCCTCTGTCTCTATCCCACAATTGCTATCACATATAATTATTTGGAACCGTAGTCCTTTTCACACACCTTTTCATCACATATGTATATTTTATGCCCTAGTCCTTATCCTGCACTAACTAACACATATGCATATTTGGAGCCAAATTCCATACCCCACACCTCAACATCACATCTATAAAAAATATCACAATATAACAAAAATGAAAATATCATATATATCAATTTTATAAATTACTATCATTTTTATAATACATTGTATGCAAATATTACATTTTCAATTTATCACAACAATCATAATTATTTATTTCAATCACATAGAATAATATGAGAAATTCATAATTAAACAATTTGTCAACATTTAATCAAATAATTCATTTACCGTTCATGTTAATGCCAAGAATTGCTTGTTACCATTAATCAAACAATTAAACCTTATATTAATTAATCAATTCAATATTCTATTTATTAATAAATTCCACAATCACATCAATAGACTAATAAAATCAACCCATTGATTGGAAAATTTCATTAAAATGTAATTCATTAATCCAATTTCCTATTATTTAAAAATTCAAAAAACACACATACCAAATTAAATATTCCCATGTTTAACTCATTTCATAGTCATATGGAAAAACAATTAATCATCTCCATGATTAATTTAATTAATTAATAAATTAATTAATTCAATTAAAGATTCAATTTAAAAACATTAAAATTGTAATTCATCAAAACAAAGAGTTAATTAGGACTCATGATTTCAGAAATTTAATTTTAGATAACCTATATCATGATCATTAAAAGATTATCTCCAATAGAAATCCCTAAATTAAATAAGAACATTCATTTTCACAATGAATAACTAGATCTAGATCCATAATCTAGATCCAAAATTTAATGGAAATAGATCATTAAAAACCTCAATCTAGGTTCATAAATAATAGTGGAATACATCCCTATAAAAATTAGATAAAGATATGACAGTGGGAGGAAACTTATTTGGATGAGAGTCTCCTACCGTGAGAGGTCCAAATTCTTCAATCCAGTCTTCAATCCACCATGATTGGAGTTTATAATACCTAGGAGTCCATAATATAGCCTTAAAAAAGGATGGAAAATTTTTAGGGTCATATTGGGTCAAATTATGGTGAAGGTTGGGGGTTTGGGAATTTGAAAACAAAGTGAGGCTAGGTAGTATGATTTCACATACCATGCACCCAAATTGTGTGCCTCTCCTATGGGGGTGAACAGTTTATATTATGAGGGAATACTATTTAAAAATGATTGACCAACTTTGAAATCCCTCTAATTATAGGGTTGCACAGTTCTCTGGGGGAGGATACACAGTTTGGGAAAACCATGGCCCTACCATTCACTACCCAAAACCCCTCTAAAATGACCAAATTTCTACTAAACACACCCAATACAAGACACAACCAAATTATAACTAACACAAGTCAAAATAGAACCTAAAATGAGCATGATTAATCTCAATAAAAGGTACAGATTTTTCAGTTTATATCTATTTAATACACAATATTTGGATATTACAATATCTTACACATGTTTTAATATCGACCATAGCATTGGAATTTCAGAGAAATGAGAGATTCATTTTCTACTGACCTTTAATAGTAAGAATCCTTATTATATAAAAACTCAAAATCTACTCCATTTGAAGGTAATTGAGTAATAGTAATATTTTACTACTTCTCCATGTACCCTAGCAATAACATCATTTCTAACATGAACATTTTCACCCACTTCAATAAGAATCGAGTTTCTTTTCATAAAAAATATATTCTTATGAACTATCTTGAATAGAAAGTTAGGGAATACCCTATACAGTTAATTTATTTCCCCTATCAACAAAATAGAATCCTTATCCATTGAATACTTGTAGAGACCTGATGCTTGACGTACATGGAAAATACATTACTTTTGCGGAATACTTAATACATAACAAAAACCAATACTCAAGGACCGTAATATTTTCGTGTCTTTGGAAACATAGAATATAAACTTCTAATATTGTTGAAAGATCTTCAACAACTCCCATAAAGATCTTACCCTTATTTCTTCCATACCTAAAACCTTTCTTTATTTCATGGGGAAAATAAAACATATATAGGGTGAGCTCAAATGCTCAGAAAGGGAAAATATAGAGAACATAAAACAATCCATAAACATTTGAAAGAAAAAACCTTAAACATGAAATATAAACATTAAAACCATGAGCAAAGACATAAATCATGGATGTACCTAAGGAATATATCTTAAAGAAACATTAAGCATGATAAAATAGCATAGGAGTAAAACATGTAATTGTGGAAACCATTCAGAACATGTCATGATTTCTATAGTACCCAAGGCATTGCTTCCAAGACCATCTTAGTGGACAAAGACCCTTTCTGAATCGAGTTCACTCCTCGTTTCAGTCCTGTAACACTGAACCAAATTAACACACCATTTTAGAAATGTCTATCTCATGAGATATAAATCTTTACCCAATGCATTGGAGGGATATATAGGTCCCACCCATCTCATATTGAAATCATTCTTACTTCTTCCACACACAAAAACAAAAAACATTCATCATAACCCAATGAATAAAATGGGTTTCATAAACATCATCCCATCATCACATAATCCATATAAAATAAGTGGATATTTCATCATAAGAAAAGTGAAACCATGTAAATCATAAATACATTATACTTGAAACATAAACATATGAAATAATGTCTACTTAGATGAAAAATGGTTTTGATAAAACACTTAAAATGAATTCTTGAGAAAAATATCCTTTCTAATTCAAAATCACTTTCTTTTCACAAAATGAGATTCAATTTTAAAAGAAAAATAACTTTTTTTAAGATAGTAATGAAATCTTTTGGAGTAAGTTCATGAAAATAAGGCTTTATAAAATTGTAAAAATCCATTCGTGCCATATAAGTTAAAAATACATTCCTCTCGTACTTTTGCCATAAAATTCAAAAAAGTACCTCGTAATGTAAACAAAAGAAAGGTTCCTTACATACCATATAGTAAAAGTCAAAAAATGGATAAAAAGTACATTAAAAATACATGAAAACACTTTTATAAAACACTCACATGGATGATAGCAATAACCCCAGTAAATACTTACGAATAATCCATCTAGGATAAAAAGGAGATTTGCAAAATTATCCCTTACCTTATGTCTGATATGCTTCGTATGTATCCGAAACTCCTATATATTGATTTAAATAATGTCATTTACTTATTACAGAATCATATTCATTGTTATGATATCATATATGGTTCACTTATGACTTTATATTACCCCTTCTTTTTGTAAATTCCATGTTAAAGAGTGTTTTGGATAAAATCATTTCATTTGTCATCCGTGTTTCGACTTCTCATTCTTGATATTATTACTTATATCCTGATTTACATAATTACAGAATGTAAAACATGATTTATATATAATATATATTATTCATATACATATATATTATATATCGATAAAAGGAATGAAATACACTGTTCATGTAGACGGTAGGCCGTACTTACGCATGAACGCTGTTTTCGTTTCCCTTTTGAAATGAATGGAATTAAGTAATTGAAATACATATATATATATATACATAAATCCAATATCATTATTATTTCATATATTTCATTATTATTCATTATATAAAATTTATAATCATTCATGAATGGTTAACATGGAGAGTGAATCTCATCGCGTCGTGGAGACGGTAGTCCGTACGTACGCAAGAGCGATGATATCATTACAAAGATCGTGGAATTGTATTAAAGTGTATGTATAATATTAAAGAATCAATATCACATTAAAATAATCATATATATTCATTATTTTCCCCCTTATACCCATCCATGTAAGGTGGTGGTGGAAAATAGATTTCACCACGGCGTGGAGACGGTATTCTGTACGTACGCACGCTGGGTGATTTCATTTTCCATTGGATGGATAGATGGTGAAATATGGTTGTTTCATACTTATAATAACATATCATTATATGATTTATACTGATGTTATTACCTCATAATTATACAACTAAAAAGAATAAGTGGAATAAGAAATAATGTTGAAAGAATCGGTAATGGACATTACCTCTTCTTTGAAGAACCGCTTTGAGACCTCCTATTAGGGCACTAAAATTGGTCGTTGAAGAAGACCAGGACCTCTAGGAAGTTTATATAGAAGTGGAGAAGATAATATGTCAGGTTTTGGCCGAGATTGAATAATCAATGTGGTGTGAAGAAGAGATGGAGGAGGTACCTTTTTTTATAAGGGAGGAGAGGGGCATCTTTGGAATTCTTAAAAATATTAATTTATAATAAATATAAACCCACTTAAAAACCGCCTAAAATGACTCATATTAAATTATTAGATGAGATAGGGTTGTAATAGCATAAACCAATCAAATTTAGTCTTGTTTGGATCTTATTTTAAACCTTGTAATTTTGATTTATCCTTATTTAAACTATTTATGTTTATTTGTGGTAATAAAATTCTAAATTTTAAACTATAACAAATAATTACTTATTTGTTGTGAATTTTCCATAATTGGTTACTTTATAACATTATAGACCATATAAATTTAAATTTATAATTTTTTAAATATTCTTGTTATTTTTAAACAATTTTATTATATGTTATTTCTATAAAATAACAATAGTGTCAATTTTGACACTATTCATTTATTTGAATTTAAATAAAATATATATAGAAGATATGTTCCAACTAAAAGCTTTAATAGATTCATAAAAGGTCATTTGTATCTATAAAATTAGTGGATCTCAATAAATAGTTCATATAACATTTATTTTATTATTTTTAAAACCATTTATTTGGTTTATCTATTAATAAAATAATTACAACAACATTTTTGTATAATAATTTAATATACTTATATGTTTCATAAAAATTAAAAATAAAATCCTATGATAAATATAAATGTATCATCTTTCACAATAATACTTTAACTCGAATTTATCATCTTAAAATCACAATATTTCAATTGTTATATTTATTAAATTACGAAGGTGACAACATTGGCATCATTTAAAATAAAATAATATAAGTGTAATAATTACTTTTATAAGGCTCCAAACGGTTATATATTAGTCCATTATATGAATAAGGTGTATATATACACTACCAATAAGTTTTTGTGAGGTTTACGGGCCTTTTTATGGGTATTATTATTTCAGAAAAAACTATATTACTTATTTTTCACTTAATAAATAATATCTATATCATTAATGTATCACAATTAATGATAATTATTTAATACCTAAAAATTCTAAATAAATTATCCTGATGTAGATAATTTTATTATATTTCTGGAGACTTTTTATGTTCTAGGTTTTATGATGGTTATCACTAAATTAAAATTATTATACTTATAAGATTAAAGAGAGTGACATGTTGTCACTTTCATTGGTTTTAATAATAATTAAATTATTTTCATGGTAAATAGGCCATAAAATGAATCTAATCCGACCCTTAGGTTATATGGGACTACCTTTAGCCATCCAATAGAATTTTTGCATGTGTTAGGATAATTTTATTATATTATATTTACCCTTAATTACCCGATTTACCTTTAACTATGGTAAATAAAATTTACGGTAGTTACTATTCATAATTCCAAAAAATAAAAATTATTTTATTAACATAATTTGGACCCACTGATTCCAAATATGGAATCAATTTTTCCAAATTCAATACACAAAAGTTGCAGAAATTAAATTAAAATTAATCCTGTTGTCTAAAGAAAACGGGGTTTTCTTTAAAACATTGCAAAAGATTGAATTGATTTAACCTACAAATTTAATGTAAAATCAATGATAATGACATAAATTATATTAAATGGTAAAAATATGTTCTGTTTATACTTTAAAACCATTCAATATTATAATTTAACCATATAAATTATTGCGATAAAAAAGTTGTTTTTAATTTAAATATAGCATGTTTTAACTATTCATCAAAATATGAAAGTCACCAGAATAATATGAAAAATTAATCCAAAGTAAATTTTTATTTCTTGAGTCCAAAAATGAATTTTATTTTGTCAAATTGAACTTATAAACATGTCAAAAACTATATTTCAAGTTGGTGCGCCATCAAAAGGCGGCAAAACTGCATATTTTGAAAAATAATTATTTTACCAGAAAATTTTATTTTGTTCTTATACCATTTTCTAGAAAATGTGTAAGATGAATAATAATTTTATAAAATTCAAAATTTAGTTAATACTCTTCATAACAGCTAGTTAATAATAATATTATAATAATATATCGTTGTTTAGTAAAACCCGGTATTGCGTATAACACACGCTATCGAGGAAGGTCGCGATTGCGTGTAATGCAAGACAAGTCAGGGTTGCGTGTTGTGCAAGAATCCATCGTTTTTTCGTATAACAAAATCCAATGATATTTCATTTATAAATTGAATATATATATATATATATATACTCAATGTTGTGTAGAATAACTATTATAAAAATTGTGTGTAACACGACCCAAGAATAGTGTTGCGTATACTGCAAGCTAGTATGGTGTTTGCGTATAGCATAAGTTAATCTTGGTGTAGGATACAACACAAGACATTAATGAAATTAAAAGAATATTTTTCATAAAATCTAGGGGTGTTACATTCTACCATCCTTAAAATTAATTTCTCCCTCGAAATTCGTCGGGGTTATAAATGGTTTACTACTCGAAAGTTTGTTTAATAGAAACCCACATCATAAAAAGGAATACCAAAACATGGCTTTAAAAACTAAAGTGTGAAATGTAACGGTTACCCAAATTAACTCATCACTGGGTTTCCACGTAGGCGAACATAGGTGAAAATATGGATATGGAAGAAAAATCTAACCATCATGTTCTGATGGAGAGTGGTAGAGAACATGGCTATGAAAAATCCAACAATCACAAAGCTATAGATTTGTGATGATCTATGGTACCGTCTGATTCATCAGATATATATGGGAAGTTGGACAACATTTTTGGTTTTCAAGATCATTTCCCTAAAGTTGATGAATTAAATGAAATAATTACATGATTTTGGTACAATCTCACTGTTGTTCGTAAATTGAACAATTTCCACTTCATCCCTTAAAGAAATGAAGTTGAATTTTTTATTCGTGATGTGTTAGCAGATCATGTGATAGAATGATGGGTCCTTCCATATCTTTCAAACAAAAGGTTAGCAAAAGTTATAAGTCCATCTTATGGTTACATTTTTCATATATGGTTCCAAAAATTTACTTATATTTCATATATCATACCGCTTAATAAAATAAAACCTGTTTCTACAAACCAGGGACTTCCTGTAGGCCAGTGGTATGCGATAAAGGCCAGTCGCACTTTGGTTGTGGGTTCGATTCCCACAGCCTTGTCTGATGTGATGGGGTGTCGCTAGTCCTGTAGGTTGTCCTTTTTCTAAAACTACATTACTATAACATCCCATCAATAATATCGAAAAAAATTATATCCTTAAACAATACTAACTTATGTACAACATAATCCATTCCAATCTTTAGGATTATCCATAATACTACTGTCCACTCTCACAATATAGTGAAAATTATTACCAGAGATTTAATACCATAGTTGATCCCCATATATCATAAGATATGTCTTGTTGGTCACATTCCAAACATTTGAAGGCCTTAATCATGTATTCTCTTGAAAAATGAATACCCATTGAACCTTAGTGAAAACATGAATTCAGTTAAAATAAAACACTTTCCACATACCAAAATCCTAAAAATTCTATATACTCAAACCATGATATCACTTAGTCCTTATATCAATCATGAGCTCACGAATACAATCAAACATCTCATTATCTTCTTATTCCTTCATTATGCGCATATCATCTACTTTAAAAAATATATCTAAATAACCTTCCATGGTTACTGGTACCATTCAACATATACTATCAAATAATTTTAGGAAAAACAATAGTGTAACAATCCTTAGATGATTCTTTATTCCATAGTACCATTAACTATACAACATAACTCTTGATAAACATACAATCATTCCACTACCTTCTAAAACAACTGAGTGAGCTTCAACACTTCTTTCAGCTCAAATATCATTTGTAGTCTCCTCATCATTATCAACATAAGTACTACCCATATGACCATGCTGATTCTCTTCATGAGATTTTCCATTAGGGCATTGGTTTTCATAATGTCTGCACATTCCATATATAAAACATCTAATCATTGTTGATGTCGTAGCAATACCATTATCCTTGTCCATGGTGTTAACTGAACCTTTTCCTTTGAACTTACTGGGTTTGTGTCCTTCTTTTCCACACCCAAAGCATCTTCCAGCTCCTTTGAAATAATCTCCCTGATGCCTCTTCCCACATGATTTACATGAGGGAAATTGAACTTTCTTTCCTATATGATCATCATGAAAATCCATCTTTCTCTAATTATTTGAGTCGGGAAACTTACCAAAGTTGAGATTATTGATCATATTATGAGATTTCTCATTAGGCAAAATCACAATATCTTTCTCTCTAGGCATTACACAATTTTGTTTCTCATAGTCACCAATTTGTCCATTGGATTCAATGTTAACCAAATTCCTTCTGGTTCCCTCCATTGACTAAAACACAAAAATAATTCTGAGAGAGGAAAAAATCATGCTAGGGAAAACAACATAATAAAGGGGGAGTATCCTCAACATCTAACATATTAGGTTAAATTCTATGATCGTTACCGTAGTTCTAGTACTATAACATATACGTATACTTATCCTTAGGGACTACCCTAGACATACCTCAGAAATATCTCTAAGGATCTCACTAACGTTTTCGCATCCTAGTTTCCAAAGGTTGACTAAACCATTCCTCTGATACCAACTGTATAGACCTGATACTTGACGTACATATACAATACATTACTTTTGTGGAATACTTAATACATAACAAAAACCAAAACTCATGGACCGTAATAGTTTAGTGTCTTTGGAAACATAGAATATAAACTTCTAATCATGTTGAAAGATCTTCAACAACTCCAATAAAGATCTTCCCCTTTTTTCTTACTTACCTAAAACATTTCTTTATATCTTGGGAAAAATAAAAAATATAAAGGGTGAGTTTAAATGCATAGTAAGGGAAAATATAGAGAACATAAAACAATCCATAAACATTTGAATGAAAAAACATCAACATGAAATATAAACATTAAAACCTTGAGAAAAGCCATAAATCATGGAAGTACGTAAGGAATATATCATAAATATACATTAATCATGATAAAATAGCATGGGATTAAAACATGTAATTGTGGAAAACATTCATCACATATCATGATTTCTATAGTATCCAAGGCATTTCTGCCAAGACCATCTTAGTGGACAAAGTCCCTTTCTGAATCGAGTTCACTCCTCGTTTCAGTCCTGTAACACTGAACCGAATTAACACACCATTCCAGCCATGTCTATCTCATTAGATATAAATCTTTACCCAATGAATTGGAGGGAGATATAGGTCCCACCCATCTCATAATGAAATCATTCTTACTTGTTCCACAAAAAAAACATAAAACATTCATCATAACCAAATTAATAAAATGGGTTTCATAAATATCATCCCATCATCACATAATCCATATAAAATAAATGGATATTTCCTCATAAGAAAAGTGAAACCATGTAAATTATAAATACATTATACTTGAAACACACACATATGAAATAATGTCAACTTAGAGGAAAAATGGTTTTGATAAAACACTTGAAATGAATTCTTGAGAAAAATATCCTTTCTTATTAAAAATCACTTTCTTTTCACAAAATGAGATGCAATTTTAAAAGAAAAATAACTTTTTTGAATATAGTAATGAAATAATTTGGAGGAATCTTCATGAAAATAAGGCTTTATAAAATTGTAAAAATCCATTCGTTTCGTATAAGTTAAAAAAACATTCTTCTCATACTTTTGCCGGACAATCCAAAAAAGTACCTTGTAACGTAAAAAAAATGGTTCATTACATACCATATAGTAAAAGTCAAAATGGGTAAAACGTACATTAAACATAAATGAAAAAACTTTTATAAAACAAGGAAATGGATGATAGAAATATCCCCAGTAAATACTTACGAGTAAGCCATCTCTGATAAAAATGAGATTTTCGAAATTATCACTTACCTTATTTCCGATATGCTTCTATGTATCTGAAACTTCGGTATAATGATTTAAATAATTTCATTGACTTATTACAGAATCATATTCATTGTTATGATATCATATATGGTTCACTTATGACTTTATATTACCCTTTCTTTTTGTAAATTTCATGTTAAAGAGTGTTTTTGGTAAAATCATTTCATTTGTCGTCCATGTTTCGACTTGTCGTTCTTGATATTATTACTTATATACTGATTTAAATAATTCCATAATGTAAAACATGATTTATATATAATATATACTCATCATATACATATATATTATAGATCGATAAAAGGAATAAAATACACTGTTCATGGAGACGGTAGGTCGTACGTACACATGAACACTGTTTTCATTTCCCTTTTGAATTGAATGGAATTAAGTAAATGACATACATACATATATATATATATATAAAAATAAATCCAGTATCATTCTTATTTCATATATTTCATTATTATTCATTATATATACTTTATAATCATTCATGAATGGTTAACATGGAGAATGAATCTCATCGCGTCGTGGAGACGGTAGTCCGTACGTACGCACAAGCAATGATATTATTCCCATGATCATGGAATTGTATTAAAGTGTATGAATAATATTAAATAATAAATATCACTTTACAATAATCATATATATTTATTACTTTCAACCTTATACCCATCCAAGTAAGGTGGTGGTGGAAAATAGATTACACCACGGCATGGAGACGGTAATCCATACTCACGCAGGCGAGGTGATTTTGTTTTCCGTTGGATGGAATGATGGTGAAATATGGTTGTTTCATACTCATAATAACATATCAGTATATGATTTATACTTATGTTATTACCTCATAATGAAACAACTAAAAATGAATAAGTGGAAGAAAAATAATGTTGAAAGAATCGGTATTGGACATTACCTCTTCTTTGAAGCGCATCTTTGAGACCTCCTCTTAGGGAACTAAAATTGGTCTTTGAAGAAGACCATGACCTCTATGATGTTTCTAGGGAAGTGGAGAAGAGAATTTTCCAAGGTTTGGCCGAGCTTGAAGTCTCAATGTGGTGTGTGTAAGAGATGGAGGAGATGCTTTTTTATAAGGGAGGAGAGGGGCACCATTGAAATTCTTAAAAATATTAATTTATAATAAATCTATCCCCACATAAAAGGCTCAAACAATGAGTCATATTCGAATCATAGATGAGATAGGGTTGTAATATCATCATAAAATTAAATTTATACATGTTTGGATCTTATTTTAAACCGTATCATTTTGATTTATCCTTATATAGACTATTTAAGTTTATTTGTGGTAATAAAATTCTAAATTTTAAATTATAAACAATAATTACTTATTTGTTGTTAATATTCCATAATTTGTTACTTTATAACATTATAGACCATATAAATATAAATTTATAATTTTTTAAATATTTTTTGTGATTTTTAAACAATTTTATAATATGTTATTTCTATAAAATAAAAATAGTGTCAATTTTGACACTATTCATTTATTTTAATTTAAATAAAATATATAAAGAAGATATGTTCGAACTAAAATCATTAATAGATTCGTAAAAGGTCATAGGTATCTATAAAATTAGTGGATAACATTAAATAGTTCATATAACATTTATTTTATTATTTTTGAAACCATTTATTTGGTTTATCTCCAAAAAAAATAATTACTACAACATTATTGAATAATTATTTAATATACTGATTTTTTGCATAAAAATTACAAATAAGATCCTATGATGAATATAAATGTATTACCTTTCACAATAATATTTTTACTCGAATTTATCATCTTAAAATCACAATATGTATATTGTTATATTTATTAAATTATGAAGGTGACAACTTTGGCATCATTTAAAATAAAATAATATAAGTGCCATAATCTCTTTTATAAGGCTCCAAACGGTTATATATTTGGTACTTAGATGATTAAGGTTTAGATATACACTACCAATGAGTTTTGGTCAGGTTTGTGAGCCTTTTAATTTGTATTATTATTTCAATAAAAAATATATTACTTATTTTTCACTTAATAAATAATTTCTGTATCATTAATGAATAACCATTAATGATAATTATTTAATCCCTAAAAATTTTAAATAAATTATCCTGATTTAGATAATTTTATTATATTTATGGATACTATTCATGTTCATGGTTTTATGGTGTTTAGCACTAAATTAAAATTATTATACTCTTAAGATTTAAGAGAGTGACATGTTGTCACATTCTTTGGTTTTAATAATAATTAAATTATTTTCAGGGTCAAAAGTCCATAAAATTAATCTAATCTGACCCTTAGGTAATATGGGTCTACTTTTAGCCATAAAATATAATTTTTTCATGTGTTAGGGTAATTTTATAATATTATATTTACCCTTAATTACCCAATTTACATTTAAATATGGAAAATAAAATTTACCGTAGTTACTATTCATAATTCCTAGAAATAAAAAAGTATCTTATTAAACTAATTTGGACCCATAGATTCCAAATATGGAATCAATTTTTCCATATTCAATACACAAAAGTGTCAGAAATTAAATTAATATTAATCCCGTTGTCGAAAGAAAACATGTTTTTCTTTAGAACATTACAAAAGATTGAATTGATTTAACCTACGAATTTAATGTAAAATCAATGCTAATGATATAAATTATATTAAATGGTATAAATATATTCTATTAATACTTTAAAACCATTCAATTTTATAATTTAACCATATAAATTATTGCGATGAAAAAAGATGTTTTTAATTAAATTATAGCGTGATTTTACTATACATCAAAATATGAAAGTTACCAAAATAATATGAAAAATTTATCAAAAGTAAATTTTTATTTCATGATTCCAAAAAAGAATTTTATTTTGTAAAATTGATCTTATTAACATTTCAAAACTAGATTGAAAGTGGGTACGCCATCAAAAGTCGGCAAAACTGCATTTTTTTAAAAATACTTATTTTACCCGAAAAAATTATTTTGTTCTTATACCATGTTCTAGAAAATGTGTAAGATGAATAATAATGTTATAAAATTAAAAATTTAGTTAATAATTTTCATAACGTCTAGTTCATAATAATATTATAATAATATATCGTTGTTTAGTAAAACCCGGTATTGCGTACGACACACGCTATCGAGGAAGGTCGTGATTGCGTGTAATCCAAGCCAAGTCAGGGTTGCATGTTGTTCAAGAATCCTTTGATGTTTCGTATAACAGAATCCAACCATATTTCATTTATACATTGAATATATATATATATATATACTCAATGTTTCGTATAATAACTATTACCAAAATTGTGTGTAACACGATCCAAGAATAGTGTTGCGTATACTACAAGCTAATACGGTGTTTGCGTATAGCGCAAGTTAATCTTGGTGTAGCATACAACACAAGACATTAAGGAAATTAAAAGAATATTTTTCATAAAATCTCAAGGTGTTACATTCTACCCCCCTTAAAATGAATTTCACCCTCAAAATTCGTCGGGGTTATAAATGGTTTACTACTTGAAAATTTGTTTAATAGATACCCACATCGTAAAAAGGAATACCAAAACATGGCTTCAAAAACTAAAGTGTGAAATGTAATAGTTACACAAATAAACTCATCACTGGGTTTCCACGTAGGAGAACATAGGCAAAAATATGGATATGGAAGAAAAATCTAACAATCATGTTCTGATGGAGAGTGGTAGATAACATGGCTATGAAAAAGTCAACAATCACAAAGCTATAGATTTTTAATGATCTAAGGTGCCATCTGATTCATCTGATATAAGGGAACTAGGACAAAATTTTTGGTTTTCAAGATCATTTCCCTAAATTTGATTAATTAAAAGAAATACTTACATGATTTTTGTATAATATCACTACTGTTCATGAATTGAACAATTTCCACTTCATCCCTTAAAGAAATAAAGTTGAATTTGTTACTCGCGATGTTTTAGCAGATCATGTGATAGAATGACGGGTCATTCCATCTCATTCAAACAAAAGGTTAGCAAAAGTTATAAGTCCATCTTATGGTTATATTAGTCGTATATGGTTCCAAAAATTTACTTATACTTCATATATCATACCATTTAATAAAATAAAACTAGTTTCTACTAACTAGGGACATCCTGTAGGCCAGTGGTAGGTGATAAAGGCCAGTCGTACTTCGGTTGTGGGTTCGATTCCCACACCCATGTCCAACGCGATGGGTTGTCGCCTGTCCTGCAGGTTGTCCATTTTCTAAAACTGCATTACTATAACATACCATCAATAATATCGAAAAAAATTATATCCTTAAACAATACTAACATATGTCCAACATAATCCATTCCAATCTTTAGGCTTATCCATAATACTACAGTCCACTCTCATTATATAGTGAAAACGATTACCATAGATTTAATACCATCATTGATCCCCATATATCATAAGATATGTCTTGATGGTAACATTCCAAACATTCGAAGGCCTTAATCATGTATTCTATTGAAAAATGAATACCCATTGAACCTTAGTGAAAACATGTCTTTAGTTAAAAGATAACACTTTCCATATACCAAAATCCTTAAAATTCTATATACTCAAACCATGATATCACTTTGTCCTTATATCAATCATGAGCTCATGAATACAATCAAGCATCTCATTATATTCTTATTCCTTCATTATGCACATATCATCTACTTTAAAAAATATCTAAATAACCATCCACGGATACTGGTACCATTAAACATATACTTTCAAATAATTTTAGTAAAAACAATAGTGTAACAATCCTTAGATTATTCTTTATTCCATAGTTCCATTAACTATACAACATAACTCTCGATAAACATACAATCATTCCACTACCTTCTAAAACAACTGACTGAGCATCGACACTTCTTTCAGCAAATATATCATTTGTAGTCTCCTCATCATTATCCAAATAAATACTACCCATATGATCATACTGATTCCCTTCATGAGATTTTCCATTATGGCATTGATTTGCATAATTCCCTCACATTCCACATTTAAAACATCTAATCGGTGTTGATGTCGTAGCAATACCATTATCCTTGTCCATGGTGTTAACTGAAACTTTTCCTTTTCACTTACTGGCGTTGTGTCCTTCTTTTCCACAACCAAAGAATCTTCTAGTTCCATTGAAACAATCTCCCTGATGCCTCTTCCCACATGATTGACATGAGGGAAATTGAACTTTCTTTCCTCTATGATCATCATTAAACTACATCTTTCCCTTATTATCTTGGTCGGGAAACTTACCAATGTTGAGATTATTGATCATATTATGATATTTCTGATTCGGAATAATCACAATATCTTTCTCTCTAGGCATTATGCAATTTTGTTGCTCATAGTCACCAATTTGTCCATTGGATTCAATGTTAACCTAATTCTTTCTGGTTCCCTCCATTGACTAAAACACAAATCGAATTCTGAGAAAGGAAAAAATCATGCTAGGGAAAAAACATAGTAAAAGGGGAGTATCCTCAATATCTAACATCTTAGGTTAAATTATATGATCTTTACCATAGTTCTAGGACTATATCCTATACTTATACTTATCCTTAGGGACATCCCTAGACATACCTTTGAAATATCTCTAGGGATCTCACTAACGTTTTTGCATCCTAGTTTCCAAAGGTTGACTAAACATTTCCTCTAATACCAACTGTAGAGACCCGATGCTTGACGTACATGGACAATACATTACTTTTGCGGAATAATTAATACATAACAAAAACCAAAACACAAGGACCGTAATAGTTTAGTGTCTTTGGAAACTTGGAATATAAACTTCTAATCATGTTGAAAGATCTTCAACAACTCCCATAAAGATCTTCCCCTTTTTTGCTTCCTTACCTAAAACCATTATTTATTTCCTAGGGAAAATAAAACATATAAATGGTGAGCTCAAATTCTCAGTAAGGGAAAATATAGAGAACATAAAACAATCCAAAAAATTTCAAAGAAAAAACTTGAACATGAAATATAAACATTAAAACCTTGAGCAAAGACATAAATCATGGAAGTACGTAAGGCATATATCATAAAGAAACATTAAGCATGATAAAATTGCATGGGAGTAAAACATGTAATTGTGGAAACCATTCAGCACATGTCATGATTTCCATAGTAGCCAAGGCATTGCTTCCAAGACCATCTTAGTGGACAAAGTCCCTTTCTAAATCGAGTTCACTCCTCATTTCAGTCCTATAACACTGATCCGAATTAACACACCATTCCAGCCATGTCTATATCAGGAGATATAAAAATTTCCCCAATGCATTGGAGGGAGATATAGGTCCCACCCATCTCATAATGAAATCATTCTTACTTTTTCCACACAAAAAAAAACATAAAACATTCATCATAACCCAAATAATAAAATGGGTTTCATAAACATCATCCCATCATCAAATAATCCATATAAAATAAATGTATATTTCATCATAAGAAAATTTAAACTATGTAAATCAAAAAGAAATTATACTTGAAACATACACATATGAAATAATGTCAACTTAGATGAAAAATGGTTTTGATAAAACACTTGAAATGAATTCATGAGAAAAATATCCTTTCTTATTCAAAATCACTTTCCTTTCACAAAATGTGATGCAATTTTAAAAGAAAAAGAATTTTGTTGAAGATAGTAATGAAATCTTTTGGAGGAAGCTTCATGAAAATATGGCTTTATAAAATTGTAAAAATCCATTTGTGCCATATAAGTTTAAAAAAACATTCTTCTCGTACTTTTGCCGGAAAAGTCAAAAAAGTACCTCGTAACGTAAAGAAAATAAAGGTTCCTTACATAACATATAGTAAAATAAAAAATGGGTAAAAAGTACATTAAACATACATGAATACACTTTTATAAAACATGGACATGGATGATAGAAATAACCCCAGTAAATACTTATGAATAAGCCATCTCAGATAAAAATGATATTTGCAAAATTATCCCTTACCTTATGTCTGATATGCTTCGTATGAATCTGAACCACCTATATATTGATTTAAATAATTTCATTGACTTATTACAGAATCATATTCATTGTTATGATATCATATTTGGTTCACTTATGACTTTATATTACCCGTTCTTTTTGTAAATTCCATGTTAAAGAGTGTTTTGGGTAAAATCGTTTCATTTGTTATCCGTGTTTTGACTTGTCGTTCTGGATATTATTACTTATATCCTGATTTACATAATTCCAGAATGTAAAAAATGATTTATATATAATATTTATTCATCATATACATAAATATTATAGATCTATAAAAGGAATGAAATACACTGTTCATGGAGACAATAGGTCGTACGTACGCATGAACGTTGTTTTCGTTTCCCTTTTGAATTGAATGGAATTAAGTAAATGACATACATATATATATACATAAATCCAGTATAATTATTATGTCATATATTTCATTATTATTAATTATATATACTTTATAATCATTCATGAATGGTTAGCATGGAGAATGAATCTAATCGGGTCGTGGAGACGGTAGTACGTACGTATGCATGAGCGATGATATCATTTACAAGATCGTGGAATTGCATTAAAGTGTATGTATAATATTAAATAATCAATATCACTTAAAAATAATCATATATATTTATTAATTTCACCCTTATACCCATCAAAGTAAGGTGGTGGTGGAAAATAGATTACACCACGGCGTGGAGGAGGTATTCTGTACGTACACACGCGGGGTGATTTCATTTTCTGTTTGATGGATAGATGGTGAAATATGGTTTTTCCATACATATAATAAAATATAGGTATATTATTGATACAGATGTTATTACCTAATAATGAAAAAACTAAAAAAGAATATGTGGAATAAGAAATAAAGTTGAAAGAATCGGTAGTGGACATTACCTCTTCTTTGAAGTGCCTCTTTGAGACGTCCTCTTAGGGAACTAAAATTGGTCTTTGAAGAGAACCAGAACCTCTAGGATGTTTCTAGGGAAATGGAGAAGAGACTTTTTCAGGGTTTTGCCGAGCATGAAAGCTCAAAATGGTGTGAGGAAGAGAGGGAGGAGGTGCCTTTTTGTAAAGGAGTAGAGGGGCACCTTTGGAATTATTAAAAATATTAATTTATAATAAATCTAACCCCACATAAAAACCTCAAAAAATGAATCATATTCGAATATTAGATGAGATAGGGTTGTAATATCATCAACCAATCAAATTTAGACATGTTTGGAGCTTATTTTAAACCTTATCATTTTGATTTATCCTTATTTAATCTATTTAAGTTTATTTGTGGTAATAAAATTCTTAATTTTAAATTATAACAAATAATTACTTATTTGTTATGATTTTCCCATAATTAGTTATATAATAAAATTATAGACCATATAAATTTAAATTTATAATTTTTTAAATATTTTTGTGATTTTTAAACAATTTTATAATATGTTATTTCTATAAAGTAACGATAGTGTCAATTTTGACACTATTCATTTATTTGATTTTAAATAAAATATATACAGAAGATATGTTCGAAATAAAAGCTTTAATAGATTCATAAAATGTCATATGTATCTATAAAATTAGTGTATCTCATTAAATAGTTCATATAACATTTATTTTATTATTTTTAAAAACATTTATTTGGTTTATCTCTTAATAAAATAATTACTACGACATTTTTTTATAATTATTTAATATACTGATTTGTTGCATTAAAATTGATAATAAACTACTATGATGAATATACATGTATTAACTTTCACAATAATACTTTTACTCGAATTTATCATCTTAAAATCACAATATTTAAATTGTTATATTTATTAAATTATGAAGGTGACAACTTGGGATCATTTAAAATAAAATAATATAAGTGTCATAATCACTTTTATAAGGCTCCAAACGGTTATATATTTGGTCATTAGATGCCTAAGGTGTATATATACACTACCAATATGTTTTGGTCAGGTTTTTGGGCCTTTTAAATGGTATTATTACTTCAATAAAAACAATATTACTTATTTTTCACTTAATTAATAATTTCTGTATCATTAATGTATCACCATTAATGACAATTTTTTAAAACCTAAAAATTATAAATAAATTATCCTGATGTATATAATTTGATTATATTTCTGGAGAATATTCATGTTCTAGGTTTTATGATGTTTATCACTAAATTAATATTATTATAATTATAAGATTTAAGAGAGTGACATGTTGCCACTTTCTTTGGTTTTAATAATAATTAAATTATTTTCACGGTCAAAAGTCCATAAAATGAATCTAATCCGAACCTAGGTTATATGGGTCTACTTTTATCCATCCAATATAATTTTGGAATGTGTTAGGGTAATTGTATAATATTATATTTACCCTTAATTACCCGATTTACCTTTAACTATGGAAAATAAAATTTACTGTAGTTACTATTCATAATTCTAAAAAATAAAATGTATCTTATTAACATAATTTGGACCCACTGATTCAAAATATGGAATCCATTTTTCCATATTCAATACACAAAAGTATCAGAAATTCAATTAAAATTAATCCAGTTATCGAAAGAAAACGGGTTTTTCTTTAAAACATTGCAAAAGATTGAATTGATTTAACTTACGAATTTAATGTAAAATCAATGCTATTGACATAAATTATTTTATCTAGTAAAAATATATTCTATTTATACTTTAAAACAATTTAATATTATAATTTAACCATATAAATTATTGTGATGATAAAACTTGTTTTTAATTAAAATATATCATGTTTTTACTATTCAGCAAAATATGAAAGTTACCAGAATAATATGAAAATTTTATCCAAACAAAATATTTATTTTTTGGATTCCAAAAAAGAATTTTATTTTGTGAAATTGAACTTATAAACATGTCAAAAACTATATTTAAAGTTGGTGCACCATCAAAAGGCAGCAAAACTGCATTTTTTTTAAAAATACTTATTTTACCCGAAAAAATTATTTTGTTCTTATAACATGTTCTATAAAATGTGTAAGATGAATAATAATGTTATAAAATTCAAAATATAGTTAATACTATTCATAACGGCTAGTTCATAATAATATTATAATAATATATCGTTGTTTAGTAAAACCCGGTATTGCGTATGTAACGCTCCGACCCTAGTTACCTAGAGTCGGTGCATTATTACATTACATTGGCATGATCAAAAGAAAGATCAAATCTCGAAAGACCGATTGGTTTAGTAGCCTTGGAAACACTAGATATATTCATAAAGTTTTACATAAATGATAAAGTGAAATACTACAACAACAACATAGTCTCTATATTCCACACTCATATCCCGACATACTATCCCTGTAGGTCATTCATAACTTACTTCTTCACATTCTGGGAAAATTAAAACATAGAAAAGGGGTGAGCTCAAATGCCTAGTAAGGATAACAATATAGCAGAAACTTTCAAAAATAAGCATAAACATTTAAGGATATGTATAACTAAAACAAAAGCCTTTTAAACATGAACTTCCCCATAGTATGGAAAAAGTAAAATGAAATAATTCCATTTACTTATTCACATTGATATTCTACTAATCGAATAATCAAATGAAATATCAATGACCACTTTCATAATGATGGAATGCATAATTCCAGACTATCATAACCACATAGCCTAGGCCTCGTGCCAAGACTAAAAATAAGATTGTGTCAAGGCCTTGTGCCAAGACACTAGTTTGTCTCATGAGACCTACCAATGCATCGAGGAGCTATAGCGGGCTCCACTCGTTACATATTAAGCCCAATGCATTCCCATATGAAAAGGTTTAAACATAACATAAACATTCGTATTAAAACTAGCATACAAATTGTCAATACTTTCACCATAAACCATGAATGGTATAAAAATAGAACATCCACAGTCAAACATATCACAAAACCTTCAATACAATATAGAAGTTTTGTATCATAATAAATCAACTTCAAATAAGCATAAAATCCATCAAAGGATGTTGACATAGATGAAATGAAAACTCTTTTTAGAGAAATATCTCTTTCTATTTTGAAATCATTTAAGAGTCATATATTTATAAAATAAAACATTTTCTTTGAAAATATTCATATAAGATTGTAAGGTAAGCTTCGACGATTTTATAATGGCAGAAAATAGACGCACCCGCCGTATAAGTTAAAGAAAACATTCTTACCTTAATTCTGTCGAAAAGGTTAAAAAGCACATTGTTTGGAAAAAGACTGAAAGATTCCTTTATAAAACTCTTATAAAAAGTAAAAAAAAGGTATAAATGACTATAACCCATCATATTTTAAATAGTAAAAATGTTTTGAAATACATTTTTAAGAAACATGGATGTGGATGATAAAGAGATCCCAGTAGATTATTACGTATAAACAACCTCAGATAATGAAGAGATTGTGAAATAACCCTTACCTTGTACTTTTCCTTGGTTGGGGTAGGTTAACCGCATGTATAATGGTGAAATAATTGTTATTAAATTATAAAATAATCATATATATTAATATGATATCATATATGATCTTTTAATATTGATTTGTTAATAATATCTTAGAATTATCGTCATTTCGGTTGTTAACTTACTCGTTTTCTTTTATATGTTTTGTTACATAAGCCGTGTTTGTTATGGATATGTTGTATCTTATTCATATCCATAATTATATAAAGTCCTTATACATCATTTTTAAATCATCAAATGATAATTATACTTGAATGGATACGATGGAGAATGAATATCATCGCATTAGTGGAGATGGTAGTCTGTACGTACGCACGAGCGACAATATCATTATTTTGATATTAAAATAATATATAAATGGATGGTATATCATATATACAGAATCATTAAAATGTTATATTTATTATTTACATTAGTTACACATCATTATTATACCCATCCGAATAATAATATATTGAATAACAATTACACCACGACGTGGAGACGGTAAGTCGTACGTACGCACGTATGGTGACATGTTATTCAAAGGGTGGATAGAATACTGAATATGGTTGAACCATATTTATAATAACATAACAGTATATATATGATACTGCAATTATTATTTTATAATGGTAACTACAAAGGAAGAAGAAGTGGAAGAAGAAATGAACTTGGAAAAGGGTGGTGAAATCATTACATCTTCTTCAGTTTATTTTTTTTTTGATTTGATAAAAAGGGCTCCTTTGGTTGGCTTTCGGATCAAACTAATGCCTCTAGGATGTAGTGAGGGAAGTTGGAAGAGTATTTGGGCATAGTTTTGCCGAACCAAAAGGATTTGAAGGTGTGAAGAAAAGAGAAGGAGGAGTGCCCTTTTATAAGAGGGGTGAGGGGCACCATTGGAAAAGCTAGAAATATTAGTTTATAATAAATTCATATTCGGTTTCTAATGGCTCCAAAGTTGATTATTCAAAGGTTAAGGTGGGGATAGGTCGAAAACATTCAACCAATAGAATTTAGATAGGTTTTGGTTACTATATTATCCTTATCTTTTAGTTTTAACTCTTAGTTAATTAGTTTGACATTTACCATGTCACTTTGTATTTTTTTAATATATAGTTAATAAACGTACTATATACATCCAAGTGACCCCCAAGTGGTCTATTACTGATGAAACTATCATGATATAAGTCTCTTGTCCGAACCTTAGATTTTTAGAAATTTAATATCAATTAATAATATAATATTTGTTTTAAAAACTCTTTTATGTCAATTTTGACACTATTCAATAATTGATTTTTGTGAAACCCATAACAGAATGATTACTTTGACAAAAGTAAATAAAATCAATCCTAAAATGTCATATTATCATATAAAATTAATTTAAATCATTAAAAGTCTAAAATTATATTTATTTGGGAATTTATAATATCAGGTATTTAAATTTTTCACAAGTAGGGTAATTACTACATCATCATTGTGTCATAAATAAATTAAATAATTTAAAAAATAAAAATTATAAATAAAATATAATTATGTAGGAAATCATATTATATTTCTAATTAATATTTACAATCGAATTTATCTTATGTATAATCCTATATTAAAAATGTTTTAGTAAATAAACTTTGATTTTAACTCTTTTAACTCTTCTTTGAATTAAATAATAATAAATGACCTAATCTAATCCAACTGGACCTAAATGATAATATTTTATTCATAAGGCTGTTTTGGTCGAGATACACTTGTCCAATAGAATTAGGACATGTGATAGGCTAATATCAATATCATTTTTACCCTTAATTACCCTATTTACTTTTAACCGTGGGAAATAAAAGTAAAAAGTTACAATTCACCAAAAATTATTTTCATCTCATTGAACCACATTTTACTTCTTGATATTAACTGTGTCTCTCGGATTTTTGAAATTCCATTCACAGAAGCGGTAAAATTATGTTTTATGAAAAATTCATTTTTTTTAACTACCACTTAATAGTTTCACTATTCATCAAAAATTGAAGTTTTTCAGAACAATGCAAAAATTTCACCCTAAGCTATAATTGATATTCTGAATTCAAAAATGATGTCTATTTTACAAAATTCCAAAAATATAAGTTGCATTAATTAAATATATATTTACTTCCCGCTGTCACAACAAATAGCGTGTTTTTAAGAAACAATATATATCAAAAGATTGATAATTGTTTTTGTCCAATTTCAAAGTGAAATTAATTCTAATGAATACCATTGTATAAAATGGTAAAAATATATTCTAATTATACTTTAAAACCACTCAATAATATAATTTATCACTATATATTATTTTGATTAAAAAAGTTTTTTTAAGTATTTTTCACTATTCATAAAAATTGGAAGTTCTCAGAAAAATACCAAAAATTCAAATTAGGATAATTTCGATATTCAGAATCCAAAAATGATGTTCATTTTGAAATATAAAATATATATAATTTCAAAAAGTAGGTATTTCTATTCATAACGGTTAGTTTGGTTGGTTGTGGTGTGTTAGAACTCGATGTTGCGTACAACACACGGTATCACATTATTCAAAGAGAAGCGTACCGTAGAAGCATGGGGTGTCACATTCTCCCCTCCTTCAAATAATTTCATCCTCAAAATTTCTAGAATACTTATCACATGAAATGACTCGGGTGGTTCTTCATCATAAGTTCATCGGGTTCCCACGTTGCCTCTTCCATCTTATGGTTTCTCCGCAAAACGTTTACCAGATGTGTCGTCCGGTTTCTCAGTACTTGTTCTCTCGTATCAAGAATCCTGACGGGCTCTTCACAATAAGACAGATTGGGTTCCAGTTCTAATTCTTCATAGGTGAGTACATGTGTTGGGTCAGGCATGTATTTTCTCAACAGAGATACGTGGATCACATCGTGAACTTTGGGGAGACTTGGCGGCATTGCCAATCGGTAAGCTACAGGCCCAATTCGTTCTAGAATTTCGAATGGTCCGATGTACCTGGGACTCCATTTACCTTTCTAAACAAAATGTATGACTCCCTTCCATGGAGATACCTTCAAGAAAACATGATCACTGACTTGAAATTCCAAATCCTTCCTTCGATTATCGGCATATCTCTTCTGCATACTTTGAGATGCTTTGATGTGATTTTGGATTACCTTCACATTTTTAATCATTTCCTCCACCAATTCTGGGCCAACAGGTTTTCTTTCACCAACGTCATCCCAACAGGTTGGTGTACAACATCTATTTCCGTATAACGCTTCATATAGTGCCATCTGAATACTCGAATGGAAGCTATTATTATAGGAAAATTCTACTAGAGGTAAATAACGATCCCACATACCCTGAATGTCAAGTGAGTAGGATCTCAACATGTATTCTAAGGTATGAATGGTTCATTCTGATTGTCCATCCATTTGAGGGTGGAAGGCAGTGCTCAAATGAAGTTCAGAATCCAGGGATTTCTGAAGACTCTTCCAGAATCTTGAAGTAAATTGGGGATCATGATCAGAAACAATCGATAGGGGTACTCCATGAAGTTTCACAACTTCATTAATATATAGTCTTGCTAGACGTTCCAGTGGTAGATCCTCTCTTATAATAAGAAAATGTGCTGACTTGGTAAGACGATCAACAATAACCCATATTGCATCGTTCCTTCTAGGAGTCTTTGGTAGTCCCATGACAAAGTCTATCGTAATATTGTCCCATTTACACTCTAGTATGGGAAGAGGTTGCATGACTCCTCCAGGATGTTGCCTTCCAGCTTTCACTTGTTGAAAAACCATACATCTGGACACAAAATCAGCAATCTCCCTCTTCATGTTGTCCCAACAAAAATGTTCCTTCAAATCTATATACATTTTGTTGCTCCCAGGATGTATAGAGAAATTGGAACTATGAGCATCATCCAACAATTCCCTTTTTAGATCAGGTAAATCGGGAACACAAATTCTCTTCTCCAATTTCAAAATTCCATCTTCACAAACAAAGTCTCTCAATCTCCCATCATTCACAACTTTAATTTTTTTTTTTAAATTCTTCATCATCGATCTGAGAACTCTTAATCTGTTCTAGTAAAGACAGGTTGGCAACAATTTGAAAAAGAATTGATGTTTCGCCTTCCCTGGTTATTCCCATGTCCATATTTACTAGATCCATGGAAATTGGATCCCTTTCAATTCTCATATTGTTCAAAACTCCATGGTATTTTCTACTCAATGCATCTGCCACCCTGTTTTCTTTCCCTGGGTGGTAGTGTATCGAACAATCATAATCCGTGAGTAATTCAAGCCATCTACTTTGCCTCATGTTGAGTTCTTTTTGTGAGAAAATATACTTCAAACTCTTGTGATCAGTATAAATCTCACATTTTTCACCATAGAGGTAGTGCCTCCAAATCTTCAAAGAAAAAAATTATAGCTGCTAACTCGAGATCATGAGTAGGATAGTTTTGTTCATGAATATTCAACTGTCGTGATGCATAGGCAATAACCCTATCATTCTTCATAAGGAAACAACCAAGTCCTTTCTTCGATGCATCACTATAAATAACGAACCCATCATTCCCCGATGGTAGAGTCAATATAGGATCATTGACTAATCTTCTCTTCAGTTATTTGAAACATTCTTCACACTCTTTTTTCCAAACAAATTTAACCCCTTTACGTGTGATCTTCATTAATGGGTTAGCCAATTTGGCAAAATTCTGGACGAATCATCGATAATAACCTGCTAAACCAATAAAACTACGTACCTCAGTAATACATGTTGGTGCTGGAAATTCTTGGATTGCATTGGTCTTAGAAGGATCAACAGATATTACATCTTTAGAGATAATATGGCCAAGAAAAGAAATCTCCGGAAGCTAGAATTCACACTTGCTAAACTTCCCATATAATTCATGTCATCTCAGAGTCTTCAAGATAATGCGCAAGTGATTTTCATGATCTTCGTACCTTTTGGAGTATACCAAGATATCATAAATAAATTCCACCACAAATTCATCGAGATACTACTTGAAAACTCTATTCATCAGATCCATGAATACAGAGGGTGCATTAATCAATCCAAAAGGCATTACAGTAAACTCGTAATGCCCTTACCTGGTTTGAAATGCTGTCTTCGGAATGTCATCCTTCTTCACACATAACTAATGGTATCCAGATCGAAGGTCAATCTTTTAAAAGTATTGAGATCAATGGAGTTGGTCAAATAAATCATCAATGCATGGTAGGGGATAATTGTTCTTTATTGTTATAGCATTGATCTCCCTGTAGTCGATACATAACCTCATAGATCTGTCTTTCTTTTAAACAAAAAGAACAGGGGATCCCCATGGAGAAACACTAGGTTGAATAAACCCCTTAATACTCAATCCCTCTAGTTTTTTCTTTAGTTCAACTAATTCTACAATGGCCATTATATTAGGGGTATTTGATATAGGCCTTGATCCAGGAATTAAATCAATGGAAAACTCAACTTCTCGTTCTGGAGGATGTCCAGGTAAATCTTCCGGAAATACATCTACAAATTCTTTCACAACAGGTACATCCTCTATTTGAACATTCCTTTCCTCACCCAAAGTTATCTCATTATCTTCCTCCCCAATAATGGAATTTAGTTGAGCTATTGGGGGTGGATCTAAATAAGAATTAGGTGGTGATGATTATGCTCTAAAGATAAGGTGTTCTTTATCATTATCATCAAGAATCGTGACCTCTTAATTCTTATAATAAATCTTCGCAACATTGTCCGAAAGCCAGTCCATACAGAGGATTATATCAAACTCAATCATAGGTATGATGATGAGATCAGCAGATAAAGAACATTTATGTTCTCTAATGGGGACTGATTCACAAAACATTGTTGCAATGATACTTCCCTTAGGAGCTTTAACTGATAACTCCCTTGTTAAATCAAATTGGAAATATCTAATTTTCTTAGCTAACTGGGAAGATATGAATCAATGAGATGATCCAGAATCAAATAATGCATTTTCTAAACTTGAGGAAACCATTAAATTACCTGCCACCACGTCTTTCGGAGCTTCTCCCTCAGCAGTAGTGATAGCATAAGCTTGGCCTTAATCCCTTGGCCTTTTCGGAGGTATGTTCTCCTGACGCTTAGGACATTCATTTGCCTAATGCCGCATCTCTCTGCAATTGTAACACTGAACATTGGTAGCTCCCTTCTTCCATTTTCAATCACGAGCTTGGTGGCATTTTTCACCACATTTGTAATAGACGCCCATTCCCTTCATGAAAGTACCGGGGTTTTTCTTCCCATATATACCACAGGATGGATATTCAACCATTCCTTTATTCCCCTTATTTCCATTCCCAGATTGATCAGCATGCCTCTTCTTCTCTTTCTTTGCTTTAAAGTCATAATACTTAGAGAATTCCTTTTCGGTCATGATAGCACATGAGACAATGTATTCGTACGATGAAAAGGATTGTGAGACTAATACTCGACAGAGAAATTGTATTAACCCATCAAAGAAATGGTCAATCTTACTTCGTGGGTTACATATATAATCTCCAGCATACCTTTCTACCCTTGTATAGTTAGGCTCATACTTTGTGAAATTATCATCCTCCTTTTGTCTCAGACACAGAAATTGCCTTTCCATATCTGCTCGATGGTCGCGAGGAAAGTATTTTTCTAAAAACAGATCTTTGAACTCCCTCCATTCCATATTTGATACTTCATCATCTTCTTTCATGTTTTGAATCAATGACAACCATTGATCAGCATCTCCAGTGAGGTGGTAAACTTCCAGGATAACTTTTTCCCTTTCATTCCTCCCCAAAGCCTGAAATATTTTCTCTAGGGAATTTATCCATTTCTCAACTACTAAGGGATTTGCACTCCCATTGAACGTTTGTGGTTGTTGCCTCATGAATCTATCTAACATTGACCCACCAAGCTGTGGATCAGGGTGCTCCATATGGGTAGGGTTATTATTCATAACTTGAGTGAGTTGTCCCAGTATGGTGATTAGCTGACCGGGACCACTTGCATCACCAGCTCCACTATAATTATCTTGAGAAGGAGGGAAATCCCTACATGGAGTGCGTGCATTGATTTGGTTTCCATTTCTTCCACTAGGGGCCATTTCTAAACAATGGCATAAACTAGATCAGTTTATGAATCAAAATACATAATCCCATACTTATAAAACACTTAACATAAATTGAACTATTTATGGATATAATCCATAATCATAAAAATGTTTTCTTTGAAGAAGTATTTACTCATAAACCCTTAATAATGATTTGTAAATAAAATGAGAGTTATCCTAAGCATATCCCCCGGGAGTGTCGTAACCAAGAGTGCAGCAAGGGTTGTTGTCGTGCACCAGTTCCCGTTCGAGTCTAGCTCAAAGCGGTGTTTTTGGGTTTTACCCCTAGGTACATATATGCCAGAGCCGCCTCTACCTGCTCGTATCCAGACAAGGATGTATTGCTCGAAAAACTTACAAAATCTCTACAATACCAAAATTCTAGGATGTTCTTCTATACAAATCCTCAATGTTCATCTTAGGTCTACGTGCCCTAATCAGAGTTTATCCAAATCTAGCTTCCAAGGTTTGTAATAAACATCCTCTGATACCAACTGTAACGCCATGACCCTAGTTACCCAGAGTCGGTGCATTATTACATTACATTGGCATGATCACAAAAAAGATCATATCTCGAAAGACTGATTGCTTTAGTAGCCTTGGAAACACTAGATATATTCATAAAGTTTTATATTACATGACAAAGTGAAATACTACTACAACAACATAGTCTCCATATTCCACACTCATATCCCCACATACTATCCCTGAAGGTCATTCATAACTTACTTCTTCACATCCTGGGAAAATTAAAACATAGAAAAGGGGTGAGCTCAAATTCCCAGTAAGGATAAAAATATAGCGGATACTTTCAAAAAAAAGAATAAACATTTAAGGAAATGTATAACTAAAACTAAAAAAATTTAAACTTGAACTTCAACATAGAATGGAAAAAGTAAAATGAAATAATTCCATTTACTTATTCACATGGATATTCTACTAATCGAATAATCACATGCAATATCAATAACCACTTTCATACAGATGGAATGCATAATGCCAGACTATCATAACCACATATCCAAGGCCTCGTGCCAAGAGTACAAATAAGATTTTGTCAAGGCCTTGTGCCAAGACACTATTTTGTCTGATGAGACCTACTGATGCATCGAGGAGCTATAGCGACCTCCACCCGTCACATATTAAGTCCAATGCATTCCCATATGAAAATGTTTAAACATAATATAAACATTCGTATTAAAACTAGCATACGAAATGTCAATACTTTCACCATAAACCATGAATGGTATAAAAATAGCACATCCACAATCAAATATATCACAAAACCTTCAATAAAATATAGAAGTTTTGTATCATAATAAATCAACATCAAATAAGCGTAAAATCCATCAAAGGATTTTGACATAGATGAAATCAAAACACTTTTTAGAGAAATATCTATTTCTATTTTGAAATCATTTAAGAGTCATATATTTATATAATAAAACATTTTCTTTGAAAATATTCTTATAATCTTGTAAGGGAAGATTCAATGATTTTATAACGGCGGAAAATAGCCGCACCCACCGTATAAGTTAAAAAAAACATTCTTACCTTAATTCTGTCGAAAAGGTTAAAAAGTACCTTGTTTGGAAAAAGATGGAAAGATTCCTTTATAAAACTCTTATAAAAAGTCAAAAAAGGGTATAAATGACTTTAACCCATCTTCTTTTAAATAGTAAAAATGTTTTGAAATACATTTTTAAGAAACATGGATGTGGATGATAAAGAGATCCCAGTAGATTATTACGTATAAACAACCTCAGAAAATGAAGAGATTGTGAAATAACCCTTACCTTGTACTTTTCCTTGGTTGGGGTAGGTTAACCTCCTGTATAATGGTGAAATAATTGTTATTAAATTATACAAGAATCATATATATTAATATGATATCATATATGATCTTTTAACATTTATTTGTTAATAATATCTTAGAATTATCGTCGTTTCGGGTGTTAACTTACTTGTTTTATTTTATATGTTTTGTTACATAAGCCATGTTTGTTATAGATAGGTTGTATCTTATTCATATACAGAATTATATCATGTCCTTAAACATCATTTTTAACTCATCAAATGATAATTATACTTGAATGGATACGATGGAGAATGAATCTCATTGCATTCGTGGAGACGGTAGTCCGTACGTACGCACGAGCGACAATATCATTCATTTGATATTAAAATAATATATAAATGGATGATATATCATATATAATGAATCATTAACATGTTATATTTATTATTTTCATGAGTTACACGTCATTATTATACTCATCCGAATAATAATATATTGAATAACAATTACACCACGACGTGAAGACGGTAAGCCGTACATACGCACGTATGGTGACATGTTATTCAAAGGGTGGATAGAATAATGAATATAGATGTACCATATTTATAATAATATCACAGTATATATATGATACTGGAGTTATTATTATAGAATGTTAACAACAAAGGAATAAGAAGTGGAAGAAGAGAGGAACTTGGAAAAGGGTGGTGAAATCATTACCTCTTCTTCGGTTTCTTCCTTTTGATTTGATCAAAAGGGCTTCTTAGGTTGGCTTTATGATCGAACTAAGGCCTTTAGGCTGTAGTGAGGGAAGTTGGGAGAGTATTTGGGCAGAGTTTGTCCGAACACAAAGGCTTTGAAGGTTTGACGAAAAGATAAGGAGGAGTGCCCTTTTATAAGAGGGGTGAGGGGCACCTTTGGAAAAGCTACAAATATTAGTTTATAATAAATTCATATTCGGTTTATAATGGCTCCAAAGTTGATTATTAAAAGTTTTAGGTGGGTATAGGTCTAAAAACATTCAACCAATAGAATATAGACAGGTTTGGGTTACTATATTAACCTTATCTTTTAGTTTTAACTCTTAGTTAATTAGTTTTACATTCACCATGTCACTTTGTATTTTTATAATATATAGTTAATAAACTTACTATATACATCCAAGAGACCCCCAAGTGGTCCATTAATAATGACCCTATCATGATATAAGTCCCTTGGCTGATACATAGATTTTTATGAATTTAATATCAATTAATAATGTAATATTTGTTTTAAAAACTCTTTTATGTCAATTTTGACACTATTCAATAATTGATTTTTGTGAAACTCATAACAAAATGTTTAATTCGACCAAAGTAAATTAAATTAATCCTAACATCTCATATTAACATATAAAATTATTTTAATTCTTTAAAAGTTTCAAATTATATATATTTAGGAATTTATAATATCAATTATTTTAATTTTTCACAATTATGGTAATTACTACATCATCATTGTGTCATAAATAAATTAAATTATTTAAAGTATAAAAATTATAAATAAAACATAATTATGTAGGAAATCATATTATATTTCTAATGAATATTTACAATCAAATTTATCTTATGTATAACCCTATAGTAAAAATTTTTAAGTATATAAACTTTTATTTTAACTCTTTTAACTCTTCTTTGAATTAAATAATAATAAATGTTCTAATCTAATCCAAGTGGACCTGAATGATAATATATAATTCATAAGGATGTTTTGGTCGAGATACAATTGTCCAATAGAATTAGGACATGTGTTAGGGTAATATTAATATCAATTTTACCCATAATTACCCTATTTACTTTTAACCGTGGTAAATAAAAGTAAAAAGTTACTATTCACAAAAAAAAAATACTTTCATCTCATTGAACCTCATTTTACTTCTTGATATTAACCATGTCTCTCGGATTTTTGAAATTCCATTCACCGAAGTGGTAAAATTAGGTTTTATGAAAAATTCAGTTTTTTTAACTACCACTTAGTAGTTTCACTATTCATCAAAAATTGAAGTTTTTCAGAACAATGCCAAAATTTCACCCTAAGCTATAATTGATATTCCGAATTCAAAAATGATGTCTATTTTACAAAATTCCTAACATATAAATTTCACTAATTAATTTTATAATTAAATCCATCTGTCACAACAAATAGCGTGTTTTTAAGAAACAATATATATCAAAAGATTGATAATTGTTTATGTCCAATTTCAAAATGAAATTAATTCTAATGAACACCATTGGATAAAATGGTAAAAATATATTCTAATTATACTTCAAAACCACTCAATAATATAATTTATCACTATAAATTATTTTTATTAAGAAAGTTGTTTTTAAGTATTTTTCACTATTCATAAAAATTGGAAGTTATCATAAAAATACTAAAAATTCAACTTAGGATAATTTCGATATTCCGAATCCAAAAATTAAGTTCATTTTGAAATATAAAATATATATAATTTCAAAATTTAGATATTACTATTCATAATGGCTATTTAGATTGGTTGTGGTGTGTTAGAACTCGATGTTGAGTACAACACACGCTATCACATTATTCAAAGAGAAGCATACCGTAGAAGCATGGGGTGTTACAGCGTACAACACACGCTATCGAGGAAGGTCGTAATTGCATGTAATGCAAGCCGAGTATGGGTTGCGTGTTCGGCAAGAATCCTTTGTTATTTCGTATAATAGAATCCAACCATATTTCATTTATACATTGAATATATATATATATATACTCAATGTTGCGTAGAAAACTATTATAAAAAGTGTGTGTAACATGATCCAAGAATAGTGTAGCATATACTACAAGCTAGTACGGTGTTTGCGTATAGCGCAAGGTAATCTTGGTGTAGCATAAAACACAATACATTAATGAAATTAAAAGAATATTTTTCTTAAAATCATGGGGTGTTACAATCTACCCCCCTTAAAATGAATTTCGCCCTCGAAATTCATCGGGGGTTATAAATGGTTTACTACTCGAAAGTTTGATTAATAGAAACCCACATTGTAAAAAGGAATACCAAAACATGGATTTAAAAACTAAGGTGTGAAATGTAACAGTTACACAAATTAACTCATCACTGGGTTTCCACGTAGGAGAACATAGGTGAAAATAAGGATATGGAAGAAAAATCTAACCATCAAGTTCTGATGGAGAGTGGTAGAGAACATGGCTATGAAAAAGAAAACAATCACAAAGCTATAGATTTGTGATGATCTAAAGTACCATCTGATTCATCAGATATAAGGGAACTAGGACAGAATTTTTGGTTTTCAAGATCATTTCCCTAAAGTTGATGAATTAAAAGAAATACTTACATGATTTTGTTACAATCTCAATGTTGTTCGTGAATTGAACAATTTCCACTTCATCCCTTAAAGAAATGAAGTTGAATTTGTTATTCGTGATGTGTTAGCAGATCATGTGATAGAATGATGGGTCATTCCATCTCTTTCAAACAAAAGGTTAGTAAAAGTTATAGGTCCATCTTATGGTTAGATTAATCATATATGGTTCCAAAAATGTACTTATACTTCATATAGCATACCGCTTAATAAAATAAAACTAGTTTCTACTAACCAGGGACATCCTGTAGGCCAGTGGTAGGCGATAAAGGCCAATTGCACTTCGGTTGTGGGTTCGATTCCCACAGCCTTGTCCGTCGCGATGGGTCATCGCCAGTCCTGCAAGTTGTCCTTTTTATAAAACTACATTACTATAACATCCCATCAATAATATCGAAAAAAAAATTATATCCTTAAACAATACTAACTTATTTCCAACATAATCCATTCCAATATTTAGGTTTATCCACAATACAGCAGTCCACTCTCATAATATAGTGAAAACAATTACCAGAGAGTTAATACCATCGTTGATCCCCATATATCATAAGATATGTCTTGTTGGTCACATTCCAAACATTCGAAGTCCTTAATCATGTATTCTCTTGAAAAATGAATACCCAATTAACGTTAGTGAAAACATGAATGAAGTTAAAAGATAACACTTTACACATACAAAAATCCTAAAATTATATATACTCAAACCATGATATCACATAGTCCATATATCAATCATGGGCTCATGAATACAATCAAACATCTCATTATCTTCTTATTCCTTCATTATACGCATATCATCTACTTTACAAAAATATCTGAATAACCTTCCATGGTTACTGGTACCATTCAACCTATACTTTCAAATACTTTTAAGAAAAACAATAGTGTAACAATCCATAGATGATTCTTTATTCCATAGTACCATTAACTATACAACATAACTCTCGATAAACATACAATCATTCTGCTACATTCTAAAACAACTGACTGAGCTTCAACACTTCTTTCAGCTCATATATCATTTGAAGTCTCCTCATCATTATCCACATAAATACTACCCATATGACCATGCTGATTCTCTTCATGAGATTTTCCATTAGGGCATTGGTTTTCATAATGCCCGCACATTCCACATTTAAAACATCTAATCATTGTTTATGGGGTAGCAATACCATTATCCTTGTCCATGATGTTAACTGAACCTTTTCTTTCACATTTACTGGCTTTGTGTCCTTTTCCACACCCAAAGCATCTTCCAGTTCCTTTGAAACCATCTCCCTGATGCCTCTTCCCACATGATTTACATGAGGGAAATTGAACTTTCTTTCCTCTATGATCATCATGAAACTTCATATTTCTCTTATTATCTGAGTCGGGAAACTTACCAAAGTTGAGATTATTGATCATATTATGAGATTTCTGATTCAGCATAATCACATTATCTTTCTATCTTGGCATTACACAATTTTGTAGCTCATAGTAACCAATTTGTCCAATGGATTCAATGTTAACTGAATTCCTTCTGGTTCCATCCATTGACTAAAACACAAAAGGAATTCTGAGAGAGGAAAAAATCATGCTAGGGAAGACAACATAGTAAAGGGGGAGTATCCTCAATATCCAACATGATAGGTAAAATTCTATGATCATTACCGTAGTTCTAGGACTATATCCTATAGGTATACTTATCCTTAGGGACATCCCTAGACATACCTTAGAAATATCTCTAGGGATCTCACTAACGTTTTCGTGTCCTAGTTTCCAAAGGCTGACTAAACCTTTCCTCTGATACCAAATGTATAGACCCGATGCTTGAGATACATAGACAATACATTACTTTTTTGGAATACTTAATAAATAACAAAAACCAAAACTCAAGGACCGTAATAGTTTAGTGTCTTTGGAAACTTGGAATATAATCTTCTAATCATGTTGAAAGATCTTCAACAACTACCATAAATATCTTCCCCTTTTTTTCCTTACCTAAAACCTTTATTTATTTCCTGGGGAAAATAAAACATATAAAGGGTGAGCTCAAATGCTCAGTAAGGGAAAATATAGAGAACATAAAACAATCCATCAAAATTTTAATGAAAAAACTTGAACATGAAATATAAACATTAAAACCTTTAGCAAAGACATAAATCATGGAAGTACGTAAGGCATATATCATAAAGAAACATTCGGCATGATAAAATAGCATGGGAGTAAAACATGTAATTGTGGAAACTATTTAGAACATGTCATGATTTCTATAGTAGCCAAGGCATTGCTTCAAAGACCATCTTAGTGGACCAAGTCCCTTTCGGAATCGAGTTCACTCCTCGTTTCAGTCCTGTAACACTAAACCGAATTAACACACCATTCCAGCCATGTATATCTCATGAGATATAAATCATTACCCAATGAATTAGAGGGAGATATAGGTCCCACCCATATCATAATGAAATCATTCTTACTTTTTCCACAATAAAAACATAAAACATTCATCATAACCCAAAGAATAAAATTGGTTTCATAAACATCATCCCATCATCACATAATTCATATAAAATAAATGGATATTTCATCATAAGAAAAGAAAAACCATATAAATCATAAAGACATTATACTTGAAACATACACATATGAAATAATGTCAACTTAGATGAAAAATGGTTTTGATAAAACACTTGAAATGAATTCTTGAGAAAAATATCCTTTCTTATTCAAAACCACTTTCTTTTCACAAAATGTGATTAAATTTTAAAAGAATTTTTTTTAAGATAGTAATGAAATATTTTGGAAGGAAGCTTCATGAAAATAAGACTTTATAAAATTGTAAAAATCCATTCGTGCTGTATATGTTAAAAAAACATTCTTCTCATACTTTTGCTGGAAAAGGAAAAAAAAAGTACCTCGTAACGTAAACAAAAGAAAGCTTCCTTACATACAATATAGTAAAAGAAAAAATTGGGTAAAAATTACATTAAACATACATGAAAACAATTTTATAAAACATGGACATGGATGATAGCAATAACCCCAGTAAATACATACGAATAATCCATCTCGGATAAAAATGAGATTTGCATAATTATCGCTTACCTTATGTCTTATATGCTTCGTATGTATCCGAACCTCCTGTATAATGATTTAAATAATTTCATTGACTTATTACAGAATCATATTCATTGTTATGATATCATACATGGTTCACTTATGACTTTATATTACCCTTTCTTTTTGTAAATTCCATGTTAAAGAGTGTTTTGGGTAAAATTGTTTCATTTTTCGTCTGTTTTTTGACTTTTCATTCTTGATATTATTACTTATATCCTGATTTACATAATTGAAAAATGTAAAACATGATTTATATATAATATATATTCATCATATAAATATATATTATAGATCAATAAATGTAATGAAATACACAGTTCATGGAGGCGGTAGGCCGTACATACGCATGAACGTTGTTTTCGTTTCCCTTTTGAATTGAACGGAATTAAGTAAATGACATATATATATATACATAAATACAATATCATTATGATGTCATATATTTCATTATTATTCATTATATATACTTTATAGTCATTCATTAATGGTTAACATGGAGAATTAATCTCATCGTGTCGTGGAGACTGTAGTCCGTACGTACGCACGAGCGATGATATCATTCCCAAGATAGTGGAATTGTATTAAAGTGTAAGTATAATATTAAATAATCAATATCTATAAGGCCCCATCCATAATACTTACTTAACATTTATTTAAATGAACAATTCCCATTGAGTATCTTTTCCGGGTTAGAGTTTTAGAGAATTAGATCTTAACTATTATATCTCAAAAGATTACAAAGTAGACACTTCTACTATGATTCCATAAAATAAAAACTCTTAAAAAGAAACATGTGTAGTTCCATGTTTTATATATCATGAATTTACCTTGATCCCATCCTTGACACTATTCCACATTATGTTCTGTGAAAAACATTTCAAAAAAACATGGGGTGAACATAAAAAGCTCAGTAAGGGAAACACACAGAATGAAAACTGTTAGTTTTTCAAAACAACAAGTAAACCATGTATACTTTATCAAAGTAATAATTTTCACATTTATGAAGTAGTAAAAACTCTTCACTGAATAAAAGATCAATACTTACCCTTTTGTAACCAAATGATTACCATAAAACCCATATAAAGAACCCATAACATATGAAGGTATCTTGGGACATAAACATACTTAAATGGAATAACCATACGGTCGACTTCCACACATATCACTTAATGGAATAGTCATACGGACGAAATCCAAACCTAATGCATTGGAGGTTATAATGTAACCACCCGTCTTGGTATTCACGGAACCACCCATCATATGGTTCATCACATAACCACCCATTAAATGTCCAAGTACCATTATAAAATCATAATACATAAAACAAATATAATGGAATGAAAACATTTCCACACTCTGATCACAATATATCACTTTAATATATTGACATAACAAATCCATTATAAAAACTATTTTCAATACCAAAATACATAATAGAGTATATGGTATTTATTTCATTTTAAAAAAACATTACGGCTTGTTCAGGAATCCAAAGACCAAATAATACTCACGGCAGCAGAAAAGGTCGTTGTCACCGTGTACGTTAAAAGAAACATTCCTTTCTGTCATTTTGTAAAACACATCGTAGAAATAGATTCCTTTTTTATAAAAGTAAAATTCAAAGTGGTTTATACACCGTATGAAATAATGTTGTGTATAAAACGAAATATGCCTCAATGAAAGGAGATTGAGACGAATCCCCTCACCTCGGGTTCGACTTGACTCGATCGTTTTTTAACATCCTGAATAACAAACTTGAGTTAATTTATATTTTCTTACGAACATTTTTCAAGTTCATTATTCCTTTTATATCACTTATTTCTATTTTATAAACATTATGTAATCATTTACGTTAAAAATGTTTGTTTTGTCGATATTTGGTTCTTAAGTCGAAAGTGGACTTCTTACAATTACATGTTGTTGGTGTGGTCAAAGGTTCTTTATATCAACATTGACATTCCTGATTTGGATATCATATATATCATATATATCTAGCATATACATGTATTTCTAATATCACATAATCATTTAGAGGTAATAAATGAAATGTACCATTCATGGAGATAGTAAGTCGTACGTACGCATGAACGCTACTTTCATTTCTACGTCATACTAATGGAATTAAAACTAAATGAGAGGTATGTATATTTTAATTCCAGAATTATTTTAATCATTTAGATGTAAGATACATCATATATGTCCATTATATATATGCACTTATAATAGTACATTACATTTGGGGATAAAAATGAAATGCACCGTTCATGGAGACGGTAAGCCGTACGTACGCATGAACGCTACTTTCATTTCTATCTCATAAATTAATGGAATGAAATAATAATAATATAGAGGTATATTATAATTCCAGTATAAAATCATATATAATAACTTTAAATCCATCCTTTATACGTCCCACATATGGCATTAACGATCACATCCTTTTGAGGGGGCTGTAGTCCGCACTTCCTAAAATGAAATTATCGTGTTTACCCACAATGGAAACCATAAAGGTATACCACAAATGAAAAATAATGACACATAAGGAAAACATAAACATAATATATATCATATATAAATATAGTGACATCTTAATGGCCACCTTTTAAGGTGTTATTTGAGTGTTGAACAATCATCGTTTCGTGAGGAAGAAATTTGCCATCCACAGAAACAGTATGTTCTTTAACCATTAGATGTGGGTGTGTGTAAGTGTAGCTCGAATCCTTATTATAAAAACATCCTAGTATATGTAATATACTGGTGTTGTTACAAAAGAAATGAATAAAAAGAGATTAGGGGGTGGGAGAAGAAAAATAAAACAAAAGGACTCAAGTGAAGAGATTACCTTAAAATCAGGTAACTCTATTTGGTTTGATCTCAAAGGCTTCCTTGGGAAGACTTCTGCCCAAATTGAGGCTTATAAGAGTTATAGAGGGATTTTTAGAGACAAAATGGGCTGGGATTGGCCGATCCAAAGGCTTTAGAAGTGTGGGTAAGGTGGTAGAGGTGGGGGCCTTTTATAAGAGGAGAGGAGAGGCACTCTTGGAAAGTAAGGAAATGTTACTTTATTTTAGAATGAGTTTCGGATTTTAATGGTCCCACATTGATGTGTTTCGGGGATAAGGTGAAAAGGGTTCGAAATCCACCAATCAAATATATTTTTTACATGTGTAGGGCATATATTGTACATTATCATTCCATTTTATTTAAATCGTTAAACAATGAGGTAATCGCTGCATCATCATGGTGTCATAAATAATTTAATTTATTTAATTTCTGAAAATTATAAAAAAAATACAATGATGTAGAAAATCTTTTCATCGTTTCAATGAGCATTTATAGTCAAAAATATGACTTGTATTACCCCACATAAAAATTGTTTTAGTAAAACAACTCATGTTTGTGACATTTTTACTTTTACTTTATATAAAAAGATATTAATGTCATTTTCCTACCAAAGTGGCTTCATGGGGTCCCCAAGTTGACCAATGGATTTTCTTGTTCGGCCATGACACATCCAATGAGGGTTGGACATTTTTCATGTTCATTTCATATTATTACAACATTATTTTTACCTTAAATTACACTAATTACCTCTAATCGCGATTAAAAACTTAATAAGTTAATATTCACAAAAAAATTATTTTAATCCCATTGAACAAAATTTTTCTTCTTAATGACAACCACGTATGTCAGATTTTTGAAATTTAAAACACAGAGGTGGTAAAATTTCATTTAAACGAAAAATCAGTTTTTTAAGTACCACTTAGTGGTTTCACTATTCATAAAAAATGATGTTTTTTCAGAAAAATACCAAAGCATCACCCGAAGATATATTTGATATTCTGAATTCAAAAATGAAGTTCATTTTACAAAATTCAAAACATATAAGTTGCATTAATTAATTTAATAATTAATTCTCGCTATCAGAGCAAATAGAGTGTTTTTATGAAACAATAAGTATCAAAAGATTGACACTAGTTTAAGTCCGATTTCAAAGTGAAATTAATTCCAACAACCACTATTGGATTTAATGGTAAAAATATATTCTAATTTCACTTTAAAACAAATTAAAAAGATAATATAATCATATAAATAAATTATATTAAAAAGAGGTTTTGAATTAAAATACAACATTTTACATTATTCATTAAAAAATGAACAATAACAGAAAAGTACCAAAAATTTACACAAAGTATGTTTTGATGTCCCGATTCTAAAGAAGAGTTTTATTCGGTCCAATAGAATGTATAAGAGCGTAAAAAACTATATTTAATGACATTTATCCATCAAAAGGTGATAAGTGAACCTTTAGTGAAAACTAGGGTATATACGCCTAAAATTGAATTCTTTCTATATTTTATGTCTTTATCTTTTATTATATAAAAGTAAAAACATTTAAAAAACATATATAATAATATTTTAGTTATTTATATCCATTACTCCCAATACAACGGCTATGTGTTAACTACCATTTAAAATAATATTATTTTATTACTTGTGTGCAACGTAAGAATTCAAAGAAACTCTTTGTTGCGCATTGGGTACGCTATCGAACATAGAAACCCCATTAAAGTAAAATTAATATTTAATTTGTAAATATTAATAAATATGAAAATGTTTTATTCATTTTTTACATGGGATGTTACATCCTTCCCCCCTTTTGGGAATTGCGTCCTCACAATTTTATTCACTTATCAAAATAAGTGGGGGTTTTTATCCCTCATAGCATTTTCAGATTCCCATGTTGCCTCTTCAACCATATGGTTTTCCCACAAAACCTTCACCTGGTGAATTACCTTATATCGCAACACTTTCTCTCTTCGGTCAAGAATCTGGACTATTTGTTCTTCATAAGAGACATTCTCTTCCAACTAAACTACCACTGGGCTCAAAACATGAGATGAATCTGGCATATACTTTCTCAACAACGAAACATGAAAAACATTGTGTACGTGAGATAAACTCGGAGGTAAATCCACTCGGTAAGAAACCGATCCAAAATTCTCCAGAATTTCATATGGTCCAATGAACATTGGACTCAGCTTTCCTTTCTTACCAAATCACATCACACTTTTCCACGGTGAATCTTTGAGAAAAACATGATCACCTACCTTGAAAGATAGATCCTTCCTCCGGTTATCCGCATAACTCTTCTGCTCGCTCTGAGCTGTTCTCATTGTTTCTAAATCAACTGAACTTTTTCTGGCATCTCTTCTACCAATTTTGGTCCCATCAGCTTCCTTTCACCTACTTCATCCCAAAATGCTGGAGTTCGACACCGCTTCCCATATATTGCCTCAAATGGTTCTATATGTATACTGGAATGAAAACTATTATTATAAGAAAACTCAACCAAAGAAATTTGTTGGTCCCAAATTCCCTAATAATCCAACGAACAAGCATGTGGCATATCCTCTAATGTCTGAATTGTTCGTTCTCACTTCCCATATGATTTCAGATGAAAAGTTGTACTAAATTTCAACGACTTTTGAAACCCTTTCCAAAAGATAGAAGTAAACCGGGGATCACGATCGGACACAGTGGAGAGAGGAAATCCATGTAACATGACTATCTCATTAAGATAAAAACGAGAATGTTGATCTAGGGAAAATGTATCTCGTATGGAAAGGAAATGAGAAGATTTAGTTAATCGATCAATAATAACTCAGATTGCATTATTACCCCGAGTTGTCTTCGGTAATCCCACAACAAAGTCCCTGGATATGTTTTTCCATTTCAACTCTAGCACTCGTAAAGGCTGAAGCATCCCTTTCGGTAACTGCCGCTCTGTTTTAACCTGCTGACAAGTCAAACACTTCACAGTAAAATCAGCAATATCCCTTTTCATTCCATCCCACCAGTAATACTCCTGAAGATCTCTATACATCTTAGTACTTCCTAGATGAACTGAAAATGGAGAACTATGAGCTTCACATAACAACTCACTCTTCAACTATGAATAACAAGGCACACACAATCTCTTACCAAATCTCAAAACACAACCATTATCAAATGTTAAATTCAGGAAACTTACCCTTCTGAACCAGATCAAGCTTTTTCTGCAACCCACTGTCTTTCTTCTATGCTTGCTTAATCCTATCTGATAGGGATGATCTCACTGATACCTGAAACAAAACAGAAGAACTTCCTGCACCAACAACTTCCATGTGAAAGATCATCAAATCAAAAACCAAATGATCCATACCAAATGTAACATGATTAATGAAGCATTACTTTTTCGACTCAAAGAAACAGCCACATTATTTGCTTTTCCCGGATAGTAGTTAATTGTATAATCATAATCCTTGATTAATTCCATCCATCTACTCTAGCTCATGTTCAATTATTTCTGAGTGAATATATACATTAAACTTTTTTGATCAGTATATATTTCACACTTTACTCCATACAAATGATGCCTCTAAATTTTTAGAGCAAAAACAACAGCAACTAATTCCATGTCATGTGTAGGGTAATTTATCTCATGAGTTTTCAACTGACGTGAAGCATATGCAATTACCTGATCATTTTGCATAAGGAAGAAACCAAGTACTTTCAATGAAGCATCAATTTAGATAACAAACACACCATTCATAGAAGGAAGTTCCAAAACTAGAGCATTCACCAATATTATTTTCAACTCCTGAGTCAACTAAGCCATCACTACAACAAATTGTTTGGTTCTGATTCCGACCATATCGGGATACTAATTTGAAAGGTCATTTCCCACTGTATGCCTTCCCAGAAACCATGTTTTGTTTCCTCTACAAAAAACCATTCTTAACACATAAATATCTTAGGCGAAGCAACATGGTAATCTTCAAATGCTATACCATTTCAATCATAACATAAATTAATTCATATTCTAAGAATTTTCTAATTCCTAAAGTTGTCTAAACTGAACTCTGATACCAACTATAAGGCCCCGGCCTTAATCCTTACTTAACATTGAATTAAATGAATAATTCCCATTGAGGATCTTTTCAGGTTTAGAGTTTTAGAGAATTAGATCGTAACTATTACATCTCAAAAGATTACAATTTGACACTTCTACTATGTTTCCGTAAAATAAAAACTCTTAAAAAGTAATATGTCTAGTTCCATGTTTTATATAGCATGACATTCCCTTGATCTCGTCCTTGACACTATTCCACATTATGTCCTGTGAAAAACATTTCAAAAAAACTTGTGGTGCGCATAAAAAGCTCAGTAAGGGAAACACAAATAATGAAAACTGTTAGTTTTTCAAAACAACAAGTAATCCATGTATACTTTATCAAAGTAATACTTTTCACCTTTATGAAGTAGTAAAAACTCTTCACTGAATAAAAGATCAATACTTACCCTTTTGTAACCAAAAGATTACCAGAAAACCCATATAAAGAACACATAACATATGATGGTCACTTGGGACATAAACATACTTAAATGGAATAACCATACGGTTGACTTCCACACATATTAGTTAATGGAATAGCCATACAACCGACTTCCATACCCAATGCATTTGAGGTTATAACATAACCACCCATCCTGGTATTCACGGCACCACCCGTCATATGGTTTATCACGTAACCACCCATCAAATGTCCAAGTACCATTATAAAATCATAATAAATAAAACAAATATAATGGAAAGAAAACATTTCCACACTTTGATCACAATATATCACTTAAATATATTGACATAAAAAATACATTATAAAAACCATTTTCAATACCAAAATACATAATAGTGTATATGGTATTTATTTCATTTAAAAAAACATTACGGCTTGTTCAGGAACCCAATGACCAAATAATACTCACGGCGGCGGAAATGGTCTTTGTCACCGAGTGCGTTAAAAGAAACATTCCAATCTGTCATTTTGAAAAACTCTTCGTAGAAAAAGATTCCTTTTGAATAAAAGAAAAGTAAAATGGGTTTATACAGTGTTTAAAAGAATGTTGTGTATAAAATGAAATATGCCTCAGTGAAAGGAGATTGAGACGAAGTCCCTTACCTCAGATCCGACTTGACTCGATCGTTCTTTAAAGTCCTGAATAATAAACTTGAGTTAATTTCTATTTTCATAAGAACCATTTTCAAATTAATTATTTATTTTATATCAATTATTTCATTTCATAAACATTAATTAATTATTTAAGTTAATAATGTCTGTTTTGTCAATATTTGGTTATTAAGTCGAAAGTGGACTTCTTACAATTACATGTTGTTCGTGTGGTCAAAGGTTCTTTATATCAACAATGAAATTCCTGATTTGGATATCATATATATCATATATATCTAGAATATACATGTATTTATAATGTCACATAATCATTTAGAGTTAATAAATGAAATGCACCATTCATGGAGACGGTAAGCCGTACGTACGCATGAACGCTACTTTCATTTCTATGTCATATTAATGGAATTAAAACTAAATGAGAGGTATGTATATTTTAATTACAGAATTATATTAATAATTTATATGTAAGATACATCATATATATCCATTATATATATGTACTTATAATATTACATTACATTTGGGGATAAGAAATGAAATGCACCGTTCATGGAGACGGTAAGCCGTAAGTACGCATGAACGCTACTTTTATTTCTATCTCATACATTAATGGAAATAAATAAGAATGATATAGAGGTATATTATAAATACAGTATAAAATCATATATAATAACTTTATGTCCATCCTTTATATGTCCCACATAAGGCATTAACATATCACATCACTTTGAGGGGGCGGTAGTCTGCACTTCCTAAAATAAAATTATCGTGTTTACCCACAATGGAAACCATAAAGGTATTCCACAAATGAAAAATAAAGAAGAATTAGGAAAACATAAACATAATATATATCATATATAAATATAGTGACATCTTAATGGCCACATTTGAAGGTGTTATATGAGTGTTGAACAATCATCATTTCGTGAGGCAGAAATTCGCCATCAATAGAAACAGTATGTTCATTAACCATTAGATGTAGGTGTGTTTAAGTGTAGCTCGAATAGTTATTATAAAAACATACTATTATATGGAAGATACTGGTTTTGTTACAAAATAAATGAATAAAAAGAGTTTAGGTGGTGGGAGAAGAAAAATAAAATAAAAGGACTCAAGTGAAGACATTACCTTAAAATCATGTAACTCTATTGTGATTGAGCACAAAGGCTTCCTTGGGAAGAATTATGCCCAATGTTAGGCTTCTACGAGTTAGAGAGGGATGTGGAGAGACCAAATTGATAGGTATTGGCCGAGTTAAAGTCTTTAGATGTGTGGGTAAGGTTGTAGAGGTGGGGGCCTTTTATAAGAGGATAGGAGGGGCACTCTTGGAAAGTAAGGAAATGTTACTTTATTTTAGAATGCCTTTCGGATTTTAATGGTCCCACATTGATGTGTTTCTAGGATAAGGAGATAAGGGTTATAAATCCACCCATATAATAGGTTTTTGACATTTTTAGGGCATAGATTTGACATTATCATTCTATTTTATTTAAATCGTTAAATAATGAGGTAATCGCTGCATCATCATGGTGTCATAAATAATTTAATTTATTTCATGTCTAAAAATGATAAAACAAATACTATGATGTAGGAAATATTTTTACCATTCCAATGAACATTTATAGTCAAAAATATGACTTTTATAACCCCACATAAAAATTGTTTTGTAAAACAACTCATTTTTGTGACATTTTTACTTTAACTTTAAATAAAAAGATATTAATGTCATTTTCCTACCAAATTCGTTTCATGGGGTCCCCAAGTTGTCCAATGGATTTTCTTGGTCTGCCATGACACATACAATGATGTTAGGACATGTTTCAAGTTCATTTCATGTTATTACAACATTATTTTTACCTTAAATTACACTAATTACCTCTAATCGCGATTAAAAACTTAATAAGTTACTATTCACCATAAAATTATTTTAATCCCGTTGGAAAAAATTATACTTCTTAATGACAACCATGTATGTTGGATTTTTTAAATTCAAAACACAGAGGTGGTAAAATTTCATTTAAACGGAAAATCGGTTTTTTAAGTACCACTTAGTGGTTTCACTATTCATCAAAAATTGAAGTTTTTCAGAAAAATAGGAAAACTTCACCCTAAGATATATTTGATATTACAAATTCAAAAATGAAGTCCATTTTACAAAATTAAAAATATATAATATGAATTAATTAATTTAATAATTAATTCCTGTTTTCAGAGCAAATAGCGTGTTTTTATGAAACAATAAGTATCAAAAGATTGACACTAGTTTATGTCCGATTTCAAAGTGAAATTAATTCCAACGACCACTATTGGATTTAATGGTAAAACTATATTATAATTTCACATTAAACCCAATTCAATAGATTATCTAATCATATAAATAAATTAGATTAAATAGGGGTTTTTAATTAAAATACACCATTTTACACTATTCATTAAAAAATGAACTTTAACAGAAAAATACCAAAAATTTACACAAAGTAAATTTTGATGTCCTGATTCTAAATAAGAGTTTTATTTGGTCTAATAGAATGTATAAGAGTGAACAAAACTATATTTAATGACGGTTCGCCATCAAAAGTTGATAAGTGAACCTTTAGTGAAAACCAGGGCATATGCGCCTAAAATTGAATTATTTTTGTATTTTAAGCCCTTATCTTTTATTAGATAAAAGTAAAAAAATTTAAAAAACATATATAATCATATTTTAGTTATTTATATCCATTCCCAACAATACAACGACTATGTGTAAACTACCATTTAAAATAATTTTATTGTATTACTTGTGTAAAACGTAAGATTTAAAAGAAACTCTTTGTCACGTATTGAGTACGCTATCGAACATAGAAACCCCTTTATAGTAAAATTAATATTTAATTCGTAAATATTAATAAATATGAAAATGTTTTATTCATTATTTACTTGGGATGATACAATATCACTTTACAATAATCATATATATTCTTTACTTTCACCATTATACCCATCCAAGTAAGGTGGTGGTGGAAAATAAATTACACCATGGCGTGGAGACGGTATTCCGTACGTACGCACGCAGGGTGATTTCGTTTTACGTTGGATGGATAGATGGTGAAATATTGTTGTTTCATAATTATAATAACATATCAGTATATTATTGATACTGATGTTATTACCTCATAATTAAACAACTAAAATATAATAATTGGAAGAAGAAATAAAGTTTAATGAATCGGTAATGGATGTTACCTCTTCTTTGAAGCGCCACTTTGAGTCCTCCTCTTAGGGCACTAAAATTGGTCTTTGAATAAAGCCATGACCTCTAGGTTGTTTCTAGGAAAGTGGAGAAGAGAATTTTGTAGGGTTTGGCTGAGCTTGAAGGCTCAATGTGGTGTGAGGAAGAGAGGGATGAGGTGCACTTTTATAAGGGAGGAGAGGGGCACCTTTGGAATTATTAAAATTATTAATTTATAATAAATATAACCCCACTTAAAAACCACCAAAAATGTCTCATATTCATATATTAGATGAGATAGGGTTGTAATATCATCAACCAATTAAATTTATCCATTTTTGGATTTTATTTTAAACCTTATCATTTGGATTTATCCTTATTTAATCTATTTAAGTTTATTTGTGATAATAAAATTCATAATTTTAAATTATAACAAATAATTACTTATTTTCTGTGAATTTTTCATAAATAGTCACCTTATATCACTATAGACCATATAAATTTAAATTTATATTTTTTAAAATATTTTTGTGATTTTTAAACAATTTTATAATATGTTATTTCAATAAAATAACAATAGTGTCAATTTTAACACTATTCATTAATTTGAATTTAAATAAAATATATACAAAATATATGTTCGAAATAAAATCTTTAATAGATTCATAAAAAGGCATATGTATCTATAAAATTATTGGATCACATTAAATAGTTCATATAACATTTATTTTATTATTTTTAAAACGTTTTATTTGGTTTATCTGTTAATGAACTAATTACTACAACATATTTGTATAATTATTTAATATATAGTTTTGTTGCATAAAAAATGAAAATAAAATACTATAATGAATATAAATTTAATACCTTTCACAATAATACTTTTACTCGAATTTATCATCTTAAAATCACAATAGTTATGTTTTTGTATTTATTAAATTATTAAGATGACAACTTTGGCATCATTTAAAATAAAATAATATAAGTGTCATAATCACTTTTATAAGGCTCTAAACTGTTATATATTAGGTAATTATATGATTACGGTGTATATATACACTACCAATATGTTTTGGTCAGGTTATTTGGCCTTGTAATGGGTATTATTACTTCAATAAAAACTATATTACTTATTTTTCACTTAATAAATAATTTCTGTATAATTAATGTATCACCATTAATGACCATTATTTAATCCCTAAAAATTCTAAATAAATTATCCTGATGTAGATAAGTTCATTAGCTTTCTGGAGACTATTCATGTTCGAAGTTGTATTATGTTTATCAGAAAAAGAAAATTAATATACCTATAAGATTTAAGAGAGTGACATGTTGTCACTTTCTTTGGTTTTAATAATAATTAAATTATTTTCATGGTCAAAATACATAAAATGAATCTAATCTGACCCTTAGGTTATATGGGTATACGTTTATCCATCCAATAGAATTTTGGCAGGTGTTAGGGTAATTTTATAATATTATATTTACCCTTAATTACCCGATTTACCTTTAAATATGGTAAATAAAATTTACCGTAGTTACTATTCATAATTCGAAAAAATAATAAGTAGCTTATTTACATAATTTGGACCCAATTATTCCAAATATGGAATCATTTTTTCCAAATTTAATGCACAAAAGTTTCAGAAATTAAATTAAAATTAATCCCGTTGTCAAAAGAAAATGGGTTTTTCTTTAAAACATTACAAAAGATTGAATTGATTTAACCTACGAATTTAATGTAATATCAATGCTAATGACATATTTTATATTAAATTGTAAAAATATATTCTATTTATACTTTAAAACAATTCAATATTATAATTTAACCATATAAATTATTGCGATGAAAGAAGTTGTTTTTCATTAAAATATAGCGTGTTTTTACTATTCATCAAAATATGAATGTTTCCAGAATAATATGAAAAATTTATCAAAAGTATATTTTTATTTCATAATTACAAAAAAGAATTTTATTTTGTCAAATTTAACTTATAAACATGTCAAAAACTATATTTAATGTGGGTGTGCCATCAAAAGGCGGTAAAACTGCATTTTTTTAAAAATACTTATTTTACCCGAAAATTTTATTTTGTTCTTATACCATGTTCTAGAAAATGTGTAAGATGAATAATATTGTTATAAAATTTAAAATTTAGTTAATACTATTCATAAAGGATACTTCATAATAATAATATAATAATATATCGTTGTTTAGTAAAACCCGGTACTGCGTAAAACACACGCTATCGAGGAAGGTCGTGATTTCGTGTAATGCAAGCCAAGTCAGGGTTGCGTGTTGTGCAAGAATCCTTTGTTGTTTCGTATAACAGAATACAACCATATTTCATTTATACATTGAATATATATATATATACTCAATGTTGCGTAGAATAACTATTATCAAAATTTTGTGTAACACAATCCAAGAATAGTGTTGCATATACAGCAAGCTAATACGGTGTTTGCGTATAGCGCAAGGTAATATTGGTGTAGCATAAAAAACAAGAAATTAATGAAATTAAATGAATATTTTTCATAAAATCTAGGGGTGTTACAATACTCAACTAAATTTACATTATATACATCTATAGTAACTTGAGATTATCATTTCCTTCTAAAATAGAAATTGTAACTTCTATTCCTCCAACAATACTCAAGTTAATAGTATCCTTAAGATGATACTCCTCAGTATGTATAGGTTCTTATTTTAATTAATCATCATATATAATGGTAATATGATTCTTTAATGAATATATCTATATATATAAAATTGTCTTGATCACTCTAGGTCCTAAGGTATTCAATTTGTGAAACTTGGATGCCATCTATTTTGATAACTCAATATTCACTCTTTCAAACACTAGAGTCAAAATTCACCAGGATGGATATAATATATAATATTTTTGATATAATATTGTATATTACAAAATATATACCAATAAAAGATAAAATTCTTTAATAATAAAAAAATAGATAATATAAATAAATGTTTAGAAATAATTATTTTTCTTAAATTTCATTTCTTTTGGAAATACCTATTTGAATTTACTTTCCAAGGATACTTCACTCATCATCTGGATTCCAAATTTATTTCTTCTCAATAATATATTTTCTATATAGATATGAGATAATATCAAAATGTATTACCTCAAAAAAACCAATATGATATTATTTATACTCCTAACATACTTTAATAGGGAAATTAAAAATCCATCTATCTCCACTAAAGATATTTTCAATTTATTAATTTTTATAAAAATAATTCTCTTATTTCATAAAAAACTCAAACCATTGTGTTTTTTAAATTATTCCGTAATAAATTTATGTGATCAAGGCCAACTTAAATCAACGTTGTATCAATATAATATCGTGCATAGAAACTTGGGTACAATTGTACATCTAATTGAAATATCATCAACTCTTTTTGACTTCCTAATAAAAATCAATAATATATATATTTTTTTGTTTTTAAGGTTTTGGTTTTGGTAGATAATTTTTCAAATTTGGGGAAGAGATCATGATTTTAAGATTTTTCAATCGAAATAGAGGGATAGTGAGTAGTTTATTGCTAAAATATTGATAATATCTTTTAAAAACAATATAAGTATTCACATAAAGAGTGACATGAAAAAGAAAACTAATAAATCCTTAAAATACAATTCAACGTGGAATATAATGGAATAATTGATTATTTACCTAAATAAAAGGAAATAGAAATGGTAAAAACCAGATATATATAAATTATTTCTAGAATGATTAGTTTAACTTGAATAAAAATTAATTAAATTGAAATAATACTGATTATTTTTATATAAAATCATATCTATTAGTTGATAATGTATTTATAGATATATATTCCAATTGATATTGACTAATAAGAATTTTGAGAAGGAGGTCCCCTTTTTGTGTTTTCTCTCTTTAGAAATTTTTCCTTAAACAATATTTTTATTTATAAAATGGATTTTTAGATTTATATAATAATTGATAGAACTTATGTTATCACATTCATTTGAACATAGTCATAATTAAGTGTAAATTTAATCTATTAATGATTTATCCACAACACATGATCATAAATATTACCAACTATAATTTACGCATATTAAATAGCTTATATATCAAAAGAGTCTTGCTTTTAAAATTAACATGAAAGAAAAACATTTCTAATGATGTGGTTGGTTCTAAAGGTTGGTTTTCTATCTAAATTAAAAAATTTCAAATTATCTTCAAAATGTAATAATAAAAAATTTCAAAATGTTTCTAGAAACATTTGAGAAAAATAAGTAGTTCATTACGAATAACTTATCACTCATTTAAAAGATGTTTAATTATATTCTATGGTATTTTGTGAGAATATAACACATCAAAATAAATCAAACATGATTTATGGTCTATTACTTTTAGATTTAAAATGATTAAAATGATTCCTTTATATAACTTATTTTCAGCTTGTTTAATAGATTCAACCATATTAGGTTTAATATCTAAACTAATTGGAGTTACATATTCAATATGTTCTTTAAGTAAATTTTTTATATAAATCATAAATTTACTTATAATGATTAATGTACATTCCAAATTGGTTTTGATAAATTTAAAAACTTGTGAAAGGTGGTTAACTCACCTATCTTTTTTTTTATTTTTTAATGAGTCATTAAATATATATATAGATAACATTATTTGTGGAACTAAATGTTATATTATCAACATAAATTTTAACATATACGATATATTTTGATGATGTTTTTTATATATTATAGGTTCTACCAATACTATAGGAAATAACTAAATAAAAAAATAAATAGTGTTTCATACCACCCACATGGTTCATATTTTATAATATAAAGAGATTAAGTAGGTTTCAAAAAAATTTTGAAAAGAGAGGATTTGAAAAACATAGATGTTGTTTACTATAGACATCCTTGAAAAGAAACCCATTTAGAAAAGAATATTTATGACCCATATGGAAAATATTATAGTTTACATAAGATACATTGGATTTAAGGATCCTCATAGTTTTTATTTAGAATATGAGGGAACATGTTTTATAATAATATATTACATCATATTAATTATAATATTTATCAACTAATCTAACCATATTTATAGTAATACCACCATTATTATTTAGATTATTTATAAAAAACCAATTTCATTTCAATAATTGGATAATCAGATGATCTATCAAATAATATTCTTACATTTTTTCTACTGAACTGGTTTAACTATTCTGGATTTTCTGAAAACTAACTCTCTTCACTAAAGGTTTACTCTATGATTTTAGGTCTATTCGTGGATAAAAAATTAATTATTTTAGATATTCTACATATAATTATTTTAATCAAAACTCATTCATCTAAAATTCATATTACATTCTCAAAGGGATTCTTATTCAATATATCTGGCTATCTACGGATAAAATTATTAGGTTCTTGGGATTCTATCCTTTTAGTACAATATTGTACTTGGAATAGTTCCATATTATCATTTTTTTCTCATAAAAATTTTATTACAGTCTTATTTTTTCAGAAAAAATACAAACATCCACAAAAATAATTTAATAATTATCAAAGATATCACAATAATTAATTTTCAAATGAATATATTCATAAATTATTCTTGATTTGTTTTTGAAAATTCTATTGGAATTATAGTGGTAGAATAAGTTAGTATGATCATATCATTATCCATTGGATCAAACATTCAATTATTATGTTTGATATTGAATATGTAAAATTTTCATCTAAACACAATTACGTTTCCATCTATTTATTTTCTATTAATTTATAGATAATATAGGGCTTTCTTCTAGATATGCCTGATTAAAAAATTATTAATGGCATATAATATTATGTCAACAACTTCAGACTTCAAATGATTAGAAATGATATATTAACATTACATTTTTATAGAAATTTACTATATGGTCGTCTTCATTCTATAGAAAACAAAATTATCATAACATGTCCTCTAGGAAGAGAAAGTACGCTTAATTCCTTGTCTTGAAAATAATGAATTGATATTATGACCACTAATGGATTTAGATTATTCAACATATAATATGTAAGTCCATGATATATTAAATATGACTCACATAAAAATACCCAACATCCAGCTAATACTAAAACAAATTTATAACAATATATGTAAGAACATTTTGAGCTTGTAAAATAAAAATTTACTAACCAATAAACAAAATGTTTTGGAAATTTCTATAATAGTGACATTGAACAAGGATAATTAAGAAAAATAAATAACCACTAACATCATCTACATTCTTAATGGATCACATATAATCTTAGGGGATATATATATTACCTTATTAACATTTTATTAATGAAATTGGTAATGTCTGAAACAAACTGACTATGTGGAGCCCAATGGTGGATTGGGAATAGTGGAAATCATGAAAAATGATTCCCATGATTACGTGAATAATGTTTTTAATTTTCATTAGGTGTATATAAATATAATGATTCTTTGTTAATTAGGGTTGTCCACTAGTGATAGTTTTCATTATTTATCCAAAATTTGTATATAGTTAATTTTTAATTGATGTTGGGGTCTTCTCACCATGTGTTTATGATAAAAATTTTCAATGATCATGAAGAGATAACTTTAAGGTTTTATTGTAATAGATAATTTTGATTTTACTAATTCCTTTAATATTATTCAATTTATCTACATTCATTATGATAATTACTAAGTGTGAGTATGTATGGTCATTATTGATCACATTTCAAATCCTATCTATAATCTATTATGAAAATTTTAATATTTCATTTATTTTCCTCCCCTTCATTTGGCTATCACGAAATATGATTTATCCTCAGTTATTGATCAATTTTATCTCATAATGTGACTCGTAATATTGTCTTGAATAAGGATTTACGTCACTCATTAAACATCGAGGATATGAGTAATTAGTGCAGTCTCAATTATCTTGATGTATTGGTTGACCATTATATTAATATATAGAGATATATTTAGAGCATTAATGATACTATGTGATTTAAATTAGGGAGAGTAAGATGTAATTTGGTAATAATGAAGAAACACGTTATAATTTTGTTTAGAAACATATTCTTTCTTACTAACTTTTTTTTGAGGTTTCACTCTTGAAAAAAATATTTCTCTATTGCATGTTGATAAAAAAACAGCACCACACATTGAGTTTGTTTTTTAATATTATTTTTTAAATTAAAACATATGAAGAGATAAAATATGGATAAGAGTTTCACTTTTAATGAAAAAAATGGTCAGAAACAAGGATACACCTTTATATTAAACTGTATTGAATCAAACCCCATCGTAGGCCTTCATTGGTAAATTTTAATGAAAATTTTGAATTAAATATCATAAATAATTCTAACAAAAACTCTTATAATTCACTAGTGTACCCAAACTCTCCTCAATATTTTATTCAAGTAAATAATTATAATAATCACACCAAATCTTCTTTTATAAAATGGAGGAATGAATATCAATACAAAAAATAATATTTCAAAATTTTAACAAAAAAAAATTCATAATTTCTATCAAATGAAAACTCACACAGAGTAATCATCAATCTATAAATTCCATGATTTTTTTTTGAAATTTCATTTACGAATTTTATTTCCTATAAAACCCAAATATCTTACATTGAAATTTTTAAATAACACATCCATATTCTAAACCAATACTATTTAATTAAAGAATGGTATATTTGAAAACAAAACCTTTTTATACTCTATATATATATAAATGTTGTAATATAATTCTATATTATTACGATCAACAAATAAATATTACAAAAATATGCACTAATCAAAGAAGTATTTTGATAATAATTTCTAAAAAAATAATTTTGAAAATTAATTAATTTATAAATCTTAGATATATAATTAGATGACACATTCAAAACTCTTTTCCCACTCTAAAACTCAATATTTTCACCAATGATTAATCCAAAAGGGAATGAAACATTTGAAAAAAAATTCAAAACCATAAATTATCAAATCAAAAGATAACATGTCGACTCATTTTTTAAAATATATTTTTATATTTAATATAATTATATCATACTATAATAATATATATTACAAAAGCATAATTGTTTTAAAAAATTAAATGACAAGCCAAAATATTATTAGAACATCCATATGAAATCTAAAAAATATAACATAAAATGAAAAATCAATTATTCTAAAAAAAATAAAAAATATCATAGAAATTAAAATTAAAAAAAACATTTATCTCCAAATATTAAGGATGTTGTGGGAAGTTAGGAATACCGATGAACTTTTCCTCAATTGTTTCCTCATGAATTGAGGCCATGTAATTTCATTATAAGTTGAATTTGAATATTGTATTATTATAGTCATTTATACCAAACAAGATGTATTGAAGTGGTTTTAGATTGATATGGGTTCAACATAATAGAATCAATATATATATATTAGGATTCTAACATCATCTTATAGTTTACCTCAAAAATGTTACATCTCATGTTTATGTGGATATCGATTATTTTTAATATGTTGTTGCTAAAAAGGATTAGACTCATCTTATATTTTTTCATTTTTCCAAATACTTGGTATGAAATTTTCCATTCCAGATAAATATAAAAAAAATTTACTTTATTTATTAACAATACTTTATATAGGCTATAGTGATTTTTTATTTCTCCCTGTTAATATATACCTTAAATAATACTAATTTGTTATTAGATTCATGATTGAATTTAGTATGTTTATATCTTCATTATAGTTATCTTCTTCTATTTTTTCTACCTCTATGTTTATTTTACTCCTTCTGATTTCTAGTTACCATTAAATATTACTCTAATTATTTAGATTAACTCTAAGAGATGTTTAAGTCAACCCTACATATCATTTTTTGTGATAGGATTTACCATTTCATGCTGGGGATGTACCCTTACATGTGCTTTACATCTTACGATATATCCTTCAGTGTAACCCATATAACCAATATGTGAGTATTGGTGTACCATTACATCAATATAATTGTCTCTTATTCCCATATGTAATTTATATCTGTACCCTTATAGAACCTATATATTGAGAGATTTTCCTTGATACACTTTATTCTCATTACCTTTATATTAGTTAATAGTGTCCGTTACATAGATGTCACTTATATATTAAATTGTTACATATTCAACCAGATGACCTAACCGAAATAGTAGTTAGCCAAGCTAAATTTATATGGGAGTTAGATTACCCATATTAAATGTTTTTTTGAACATACGTAACGAAATTAACCATACTTTACGTAGCTATTTGTTTATCTTCTCCAAATTGAATGTTATTTCATATTCAATATATTTTTTGTTCTATTAGAGATAATCTCTCTAAAACCATTCATTTATTTGATTTTTTATGATATTGATACTAATTTCAATCCATTATTTTTATTTAATCTCACCATCTCCTTACAATGATATTCTAATCGTGATATTTTCATTAGAGTGGTTTTTAAGAACATTCATTACCGAATATTATAGGGAAAACTTGTTCTTGATTAAGAGGTGATGGCTAGAGTTCATCTATGACTATTATATTTATAGTCTATACTAAGAGGAAGTTGAATATGGTGGCATATTATCTTATTAGGGTATCTTGTTCTTAATTTTTTTCAAAGACGTCATAATAGTTAGCCTCGTTGTAGTTTTTCATTATAGACAATTATAGTATTTCATATTTTATGCTGATAGTTTCTACCCCTATTTATTTTATACCGTGTTATAGAATCTCATCATGAATATAACAAATATGTTCCTTATGTAATTATGTATCCAAGGGACATGATCCTAGGTGATTCCCAAATGTTAGGGATCATTTTATCAAATTTATTGAAAGGGTGATGGTGCTAGTTACATTGTTGGAGGATGTGACAAGGGAGTTTGATGCATCCAATTTAAGGATACATCTAGGTGTGGAAAAGATGTACCAGGAAAACATACATTAATTTTTGTGGCTACTCATGAAGTTATTTTTTCATAGATGATCCTTAAATGCCTCACTTTTCCAAATTTTAAGGTTGAGCACTTGGTTTCAATGGGTTTAACTAAACCCCTTAATGTTCCAAAATAGAAGTGTGATGGGAAATCCAAGGAATTCATGATGGGTTTTTAGTGTATGCTTAGGGGATATGTTACCGTAAGTGTGACTATAGACCAACTAAGGAATTCAGATGAATTAATACCCATTGACTAGCAGTGTTGAGTAGAATTATTTGGACTCTTGTACATGAATGAGATAGTATATACCCATTATGTTCCATTGATGATCATTTCAGACCATGATGTACACTCCATGTCACCATTATAGAGAGTCTTTCATGATAAATTTGGGACATAGTTTCATTTTAGAACAACATTTCATTCTAAACTAATGGATAGACTGAGCGGACCATTCAGTTAACGAAGGACATGTCATGGTATTACATGTTAGACTTTGTCAATATATGGGATGATTGAATACCCTTGGTGGAGATTTCATACAAGATTAACTACCATTCCACCATTGGTATGATACCATTTGAGGCCCTATTTGGGGGACCCAATAGTTCACCACATTGTTGGACTAATTGAAGTGATTCCAGACTCATGATCCCAGAGGTGTTGCAACCTGTGACAAAGAAGGATCAGAATATCATAGAGAGGATAAGGATTTTACAGAACCATCATATGTAAAATAAGGACCAATGATCAAGGAATACATATTTTTATTGAGGAGACAATGTGTTTTTATGGTCTCTGCTCGATGTGGATAATAGATATTTGGACAAGGATGAAAAATATATCCAATATTCATTCTCCCTTTCCAGATACTATGTATATTTTGTAAGGTGGTATACCAATTAACAATACTATAAAAGTTATACTTGGTACATGACTTCTTCCATATTCCCCAATTGAAGAGTTATGTGAACGACTCATTTCATGTTATCGACTAAGGAGAGATGAACATTGAGGATTAGGCTACCTTTGCTGAGTAATAGATGGAGATCATGTATTGGAAATAAGGTATCCTTCTTGTGTGATCAATTTCCATAGTGCATGTCTGGTGATATAATTTGAATATTTAGGTGGACAGTAGAGGGTGGGAGACCAAGATTCATGCTTTGTACACTCATATTTTTCAGTTTTTTATTCTATTTTCGAGACACGAATACTTATTGATTGGATAATGAAACAATGCTAATTTTTTCATTTATTACTATATAATATTATATATATTTTTTAGAGATATACCCTGTGATGAAATTAGATTTTGAGAAAAAGTGATCCCAGAACTAGTAATTTAAATATATTAAAGATATATATCTCCAAAATGCATATTTTTAATGAAAATGTAAAATAACACATAAATAAATCCTCTAATCAAGAATCTAAGGCTTTTATTGAGATCAATACATTGGTTTTATCCTAGGTGTAACATAATCTATGTCAGCTTCTAGGGATGGGATTCAACAAAATCATGGGGGACTAATTAAGTAAACATAGTTATATTTATTTTATTAAACAACTAAAAAAACTAAACTAATAATTTTCTATATTTACGTGGATCAGTTCAATTTTTTTGGTTAGTCACATAACCCTATAAATTGTGATTGACAGTGTTGTAGAAGATATTTTCATGTTACATTAGATCAGGATTAGGTCGAGGATCAATCCACACTCAGAGTTCGTAGATATGGAAAAAAAATTATAGTGAAGAACTTTTTTTATTCTGTTGTCAAACCAATCCTAAACTGGGATGTTAAATTTGAGTGATATCCATCCCATTATTTATATAATTCTAACATGGACCATTTCGAGGCTCGTGAATTTAATAATTCTTGGAATATTAATTTTATTTAAGGTTGATTTATTTATTCGTTGGTTTATCCCTCTTCGTTTGTCTAATTCTTTGAAAACAAATCGATTCAAAAAACAATAAATGTATGAGGTTCATTTTCAATATTTATAGTTTATGGATTTTTTCCATTTCCTTACATCTTAATCATTTTATTTTAATTAGAAATTAGTTTGATGAATACCCAATGTTTAGTTTTTGTGTGGCCATTCTTCAGCGTAACATATGGATACCGTAGGTCAAATTCACAATCAATGGTGTGATCGAGGTGAGACAACAGAATATGGTTTTAGGTGGATAATATTGGACTAATGTTTCCCTGTATTCAAAATTTTCATGTTTTTTTTGTGATTTATAGATTGATTGTGATGTTTTTAGATCATATATGAACTTAGAATCCACTAAGGGGCGACAATATGGGTCATCCGACCCCAGATCATTGACTATGGTGAGGGTCATGATGCTGGTGACGTGAAGGATGATGTGCAAAATAACTTAATGGTTCTGGATAATCTGGGGATACACAACATGTAATATATAATTATACACTATACATGACCCTCTTTTTTACACTAGGATTCCCACATATATAATAATATCAAACACTATGTGACACTTATCACACATCATGTGAGCTACCTCGGTGGCTCTTTATGCGCCATAGAGGGTACATGGGAAAGGGTAGATATGGATACAAGGATATATGCATAGAAAATGGGAGGAAACTTTTACTTGTACATGGCAAGATAACATGATAACCATATTGTTATACCACTATAATATGCGTATAAATACTTACACATGATATATTTTGAGGCTTATATGAAGTGTGAGGCATCACCACATAGGTAGACTAAGAGTTGTCAAGATATGTCATGTACCACCAGTACACGACGTGTTCCCCCATTTAGGGTGTTTGGTTCCCTTAATTTCTTTATTATTATAGTAATATTGATTGGATGTGTTCTCTTAGTCTATCCCTATGAGGGTACTATACACAATATGTCTACATATCTGGAAAGTGATTCCCTATAGAGGATGAATCATAGATATGTTTTTTGGTGTCCCTCCATGAGACTGAAGTGTGATCCTCTGTAGTTTATTCTTATGACATAGGTTGTGATTGACGAATCATAATGACCTCCATTTGTGTAGCATTGAACCTCCATATGGAATGTCATTTAAGTAGGGATCCTAACACGATTGGTATATAATTTTCTATATAGCGGGTTGATCAATATTAGGAATGTGGTGACCCCTAACAATTCTGAGTGTGACATAATATCTAAGTATTAAGGTCAACAAAGACTAATGATTTTTGTAGTGTGGGTCATATTGATCATGACCCCTTGGATGAGTGTCTATAAGGATATCATGGTTTGAAGAGTGTGTTTTATGAAGAAAAAATTGCATATAAGTTTCAAGTAGAATCTTGTGGCTAGCTTTTGGTTGAGACTTCATGGAGGCATGATGTTCATCCTAATTTTATATTGGTTTTTGGATATTAATTTATTTTTATATCCTTGTTATGAGTAGTCTACTATTGATGCCTCGTGTTTAGTATTTTCAGGGTGTCCTATTAGATATTAATATATTCACCCATGTATGGGATATTCTTATGTGTCTCATGTATTATGTATATGAAGGTCAATTTGATTGTTTACTGTGAGGTTAGGGAGCTATTAGAGTTTAGATTGATCAATAAATACCATGTTTTTCGGGGTGGTTTTATTTTATATTAGGAATTTCCTTCTAAGTAGTTCAAACACTCTATTGTTTTGGTAGGGCATGTATTTGGAAACTTTTAGAAATTAAGTACATTATTATCGCACTGTGATTATGGTATTACTTATTCATTTATTAAATTAGGTTTAGTTATTTTCAATTTCATTATTTTATGTTCTTTGAGATGTGTGTGTGTGTGTATAGGTGCATCAGGATAATTCATCCCATGTCTTTGATATTCTATGTCGTTAATGGTCGCCTACCCCTGGCCTATTGGAGGTGGGAATAGGGTAGTTGTGGCAGTTCCCCTATAGATTTTTTCATGATAGAAGAGTTATAAATTAGATTTATGCTTAGTATATACATAACAAAAAAGAAAGTAATTTTCTATAATACATGTGTCACAGAAAAATAAAACTGAGACAAAACGCAATTACCTCTAGTTTTCTTTACATCGAAATCACACTGTCCTCATATATAATCAATTTAAATTTTTCAATATTATTTACCATGTTCATGTTAATATAGATATATATATAATATCATATATGATCCCTTTATAACATATCAAATACCCCTATAATAAATAATTTTTTATTAAAATTATTATTTTTGGTTATTAACTATTTTATTTTCCATGAGTACCTTTGTTTACTATTTATGGTCCCAGTACATTAGTCATGGTTCTATCATCTCCATTGTAACAGATTGATATTTTATGAGATAGATTATTTTTATTTTCATTGATGTATTGTGTTGTGTGCTACACCATGATTAGTTTGCGGTATATGCAACAACATATTAGCATGACATATACATAAAACTATTATTTTTTTATGTTACACAAAATTTCATGTTCTTTTTATATATTTCATTTCACGCATGTACGAGTATAATTGAACAAATAATTAATATTACGACACCATATAAATTTATTGTTAAAATAATGGGAATGAGTCATATTAAATTATTTATGAAAATATTGTTTACACATTAATTTAATTAACTATTTTGTGAAAAAATATTTATAAATGGAAATAAAACTCTTTTGAATTAAAAGGAAATGTTTTTCTAAAAAACTATTTAAATACAAAATAGTGAATTTATAAAATAATAAAATAACTCTTTATGGAATAAAATGGAAATAGTTACCTAATTTAGACTCCATTTTTTTAAATATGTAATCTATTTTTTATGATTTTAAATACATGATTTTCGTTATTTTATTTAATATCAAATGGGTATATTGTATTGAAAAAGTGTTTTCTTATAAAAATTAATTTTTGAAATATACAATGTTTTATACTTAATTCAAGCATAAAACTCAATTAAAAAAATAATTACAATATTTTATATTTAAATTAACTTATTAAAATTTTAAAGAAATAAAAAATATTATTTTAAATTATTATTATTTTAATTGAAAAATATGATTCCAATAAAATTCATTATTTTTATTATTCATTGAAAATTCATACTTTTCAAGAAATTATTAAATTTTAACCATATGATAATTATTATATTGTGATTCCAATTATGATGTTAGTTTTACAAAATCTAGTTTCAAAATTTTCTAGAAATTAATTATAATGGTTGCTAACAAGAATAAATAAAAATCTATTTTGAGAAAAATGGGTTTTTAGAGCATAAAATGATTTAATTGAAATAACTTAAGTTGTTATTTATAAAGAATAAATAAAAAAGAATTTAATAGTAAATTTATATAATAATTTAATAATTTAGTTAATATTATCTATTCCCACCAATCTAACAACTATGAAATTACTATCACTATAAAGAATAATATTGTAATAGTATATCCCAATTTGTTTAAACTCTTTATTTCATGTAATACATGGTATTAAAGAAATAAAATTATTTAATGAAAAATATATTCTGCAATCATGGGGAGTTACATTCCTACCCAAATCATTAAAATTTTCCTTCTCAGTTAGTCTCAGTTGTCAATATTGTAATATCTGAAAATACCTTTTTCGAAACTGAGATTGCACAATGGAATAATAAAAATTACCTTAAAGTTGACAAAGGGAGTTATGATGTTCACAAAAAATGGGTTACCAAATAAGGGGACATCATTTGGAAATGAAAATATTAAAATGGAAGAGAAAACTAACACCTAATGATTAATAGAGAGTGATAGAGAATATGGTCAAGAGAATGTTAAACGTCCCAAAACCAGAAATTTATGATGGGATAGAATACCATTGATTTCTTAGTAAAATAAATAAAATAGATAATGTTTCTATTTTAATTTTCTATTCCTAAAATTTAGAGATTCTTTTACTGTCCAAATATTGAACTCATTAAAATAAACACACTTTATTTATTTTCATTCCATAATCACAACCATGTACTTTGATTATTCTTCGATCTATTTCTCCTTCATCTATTACCCTTGGAAATGAATATTCGATATGAATTTTGTTATTCCAACTGCACTTTTTAAATATTTATAATATCATTAAGTCATTTCTTCAGCCACTAAATAATTATTAAATCCAAAATAGTCTGCAGATGATATCTAACATGATAAATAATTCTTTAACGTTAAAAAATATCATTCAAAGTCATACTTCTTCCATTCCATTTGTAGTTAACCTTAAAATTACTCCAAATAGTTATATAAAATTCCAGAATCCAAAGATTTTGTAACAGGGCCATGAAATATTCATAATCAACATATAATTAATCCCTCATAAATTAAAACATATTATAACATGTAAATCCCTTGATCACATATTCTCATAAAACATGTTAATAACATGAATATTCATAATATCTCAATGATAACTTCCACGATTCAAAAAAGTAACTCTCTAATTATTCCTTCAATAAAATATCATATTATCAAATATAATTTGAAATAAAAAACTAGTAAACTCAATTATGAGTTACACTATCCTCAAATCACTATCCATATTCATTGGAATAATTCAATATCATTAAAATCATAAATTCCAATCATCAGTTTATCCAAAGAAAACTCCATTAATTCAACATTATAAACATATTGAGGGTCAACATTCCCTTATTATATTTATTCTTAAAAAATATAACCTCTTCACTAATACATTTTCATAGTTATCAAAACTGTTAAAAGAATTCATTTAAATCCTTAAATGAAAACAACCATAGTATAATCCTTAAACATTTCATTATTATTATAAATATAGAACCATTTATTATAATAATTATACAACATAATTATTGTATTAGAAATACATAAACACACCAGTCATTCCAATTCATTCGAAATCAATTTTCCAGTATTTGACATATAATTACTTAATACTTATTTACTAAAATATGAAATATGTATCATGAATTAGGATTCATTAACCACATGTTAATCATGATTCATGCTTTTAATATAATAAATATCATTAAAATGTCCCATAACTTCAATACTTAATTCATAGTCTCTTTTTCATGGTCATCTATAAAACCATTACTTGTACATACTTTATGATTCTATTCTCATGATTTCTCCTTAGGATGTCGATTTTCATAATTCCCATACATTCCACATTTAAATCATTCTATTAAAAGGAATAAATTAGGGATGAAATGATTCTCATTGATCTCAATAACTAAATTTTTATTTTCATTAGTAATTACTTTCTTTTTCCGTCCATTTCCTCAAAAAATACATCTTGATTTTCCTATAATACATGCACATGATTGTTTCTTATCGCATTCTCAATATGTAAAAATATCAATATTCTTTCCTATATTCTTTTCATGAAAATCTTTGTTTCACTTATTAGGTGTGTTCTTAAACAGACCCATATAGTGTTTGTTAATCATAGGCATAATCATATGGTTACGCATTCCAGATCGAATATCATTTTATTTTTTAGGAGGAAAACCATTACATTTTCCATTGCATTCGACATTTATAAGATTTCTTTGAGTTCCGGCCATTGAATAAAATTAAAAATCCATGAATTAGTAGGATGATACAATAATAATAGTGAGATATAACATAGTCATGAAATATATTTCATGGGATGTCTTAATCCTGACAACATCTTCTCAATCTATGGGACCTTAGGATTATTATAGGTTATCCATGGTCATTTAAAAAACATCAGGGTTTTATATTATACATATAATAATTCCTTAGGTTTCTCAATAATAATTTAGCATCCAATATGAAAAATTCAAACTAAACATAGCTTTGATACCATATATAATTACCAATAATTTTCATACATATATATCACATCCTAATAGATGAATATCCATGAAATAACATAATTATCCACACCAAAATTTTATAGTTCTACTATATTTACAAACATGGGAACATAAAATATGTAACACCCCACCCCTACATCTTGGTCTTGTGGAGGCAGAAAAGTCTACTTAGCCTTAAGAGACGTTCCCAAGATGCCAATGGATGGAAATAAATGTCGAGGGATTCAAGATAAAATTGGGGAATTATTTTCCTTTAAGACAAAACAAACCAAACCATCCATTAACCACCACTATATGATTCATGTCAATAAAACATTATAACATGAATTCCAATAATACAACAAAATTGTCCCACCATACAACCCAAATCCAAAACTAACAACACAATATTAGAGTACTACGTGAAAGACCAAACAACAAAGCACCACGTGCCATGATACCACCACAACTCTACACCAAGCTCTACGATCCAAGCTCCACCATGACATTACGATACACCACTAAAGGAGGGTAATGCCTTACCTTTTCCCAAGTCACGGTACATAACATTTTTATGGACATAAACGTGCCAAATCAGGGGGTGAGTACTAAAATTCAGTAAGATTTCCCCAAATGACTTCCTACACACGCCACTAGGATAAAACCATTAGCACATTTATATACAATTTTTTATATAAAATAATCACAAGTGAAACCATTACCATAAGCCAAACACATCCATACCAATCCATCTCTCCCAAATGAAGAAACCAAGGGAATGAAAACAAAACATGCCACATGCCATTACATCATTTACCCACTAGCACAACAATTTCCATCTGAAAAAATGAAAAAAAAACAACCAAAAAAACCAAACAGTAGAGCTTTTATCCAACCCGTTCACCCAATCACACCTAGTTGTAATTCCCGACCGCAACCAAATGGTGGAGCTTCTGACCAACACATTCACCCAATCACAACTACTTGCTCTTCCCATCCACTTATCCTTTGATGGTGGACCTTCCATCTACTATCCGTTCCCTTTTTATCATGTCACTTCTCACCACTTCCACAAAACATTACCATCAAACCATAAACAAGCATATGATCCACCAAGGTCACACCAACATGCAATCAACCAATTCCATCGCATACCATTCCACTTCAATAAATCATCAATTTATTGAAAACCATTTTCCATGCCAAAAACACATTAAAATAAAAAACTAAATCTTTATTGAAAACCATGTTTGTTCAACCATTTTCCCAAATAAATATCAAAAACCAATTTTAAAATCTCTATTCTACAATCCAAAACAATAAAATTTCACCATAAAACCCATGTATTACCAAAAATCCCCCAAAACTTCACCCAAGGGATATCCATTCAATTTCACACATCAAACCACAATTAATTCAAATTACAAAAAATTAATTGTAACCAAAACCATTAGCTCTAACCAAGTGGAGTCGAGAGAGAATCCACCTACCTTTAGGGTTCCCGAGAAATCGACCCACAAGAAACAACACCACAAATCCGATGAACAGACCACCAAAACCTCTCTAGACCCCCTTAACTAACAATCACATGCATTAAAATCAACATTTAAGGCAAAAAAACCCTAGATCTACAAACAAAAAGTGTAGATATATAAATCCAAGAATGAGAGGGATGCAGATCTTGAGGAAAACACAAGGAATCTAAGAGGAGAGACTTACTCGAGAGAAACCACATTCAAACCGCCTTGAAACCCCTTTGAATCACTTTCACAATGAGTGGGAGAGACCCTCCAACCCTTGAGAACTAGAAATACCGAGTGAGGCTCAAGCGGGAGAATGTTTGGAGAGGAATGAGGCATGACCAAGTGAACCCGAGTTTTAAGACCCTATTTTTATGTGTCCGCACTGTTAGTCCGCACAGTTTGGAAAACATTCTGCTAACCATGTGAATGCTACTGCCTCGAGATCAAGGGTTCACACTATTGCCTCGTATGGTTTTTCAAACCATGCGTAGGCTGTGCAAATTCTACTATCTCCCCCTACATGGATTCCTAGAGAATCCACACAGTTTCTTCTAACCGTGCTCAAACTGTGATCCCTAGGAAAAGCCACTGAACACATTCAAAACCATTCCATACACTCCCAACCTCTTCCCAAATCATCACACGCACTTTAAACAAATAAAAATTCATCAAAAAGGCCACATACCTCGAACCGGGGTACTACATTCTCCCCACCATTGGACTTTCCGTCCCCGTAATGTGGTGAACCCATCCTATGTCGAAAGAGATCAGGAAATTTTTTAACCATCTATTTCTCTTGAAAACATGTCTCCTATTGGATTTGACAATGTTTCCACAAAACATGAACTAAACTGATGATTTTACCACACAAGTGTTTCTCTTGCCTATCCACAACTCACACTGGCACGTGCACCCACAAAGCATCCAGTTCTAACTCCACATGATCCCATCGAATCACATGGTCACGATCTGGATGATATATTTTCAACTGCGACACATGAAACACATTTTTCACCACACAGAACCAAGGTGGAAATGAAAAATGTTAATCCACCTTACCAAACCACTAAAGAATCTCAAAAGGTCCAATATACCATGGAGATTACTTTACTTGCTACCCAAACTGACGATGTCACATCCTAGGATAGATCCTCAAGAAAACATGATCACTCAGCTTGAATGAAAATGGTCATTGATGATGATCTTCATACAATTTTTGATGACTTTAAGCCGTCTCCATTCTCTTCCTAATCAACTTGATATTCTTTGTAGTCTACTCTACAAGGCTCGGTCCATCTATCGAGGACTCACCCATTTCCACCCAACATAGTGGAGAATGACATTGCTGCCCATACAATGCTTCAAAAGGAGCCATATTTATGGATGCCTGATAAGTTTTATTGTATGAAAACTCAAACAATGAGAATTTCTCCTCCCATGAGCCACCAAAATCCATCACACAAGCCCGCAACATATCCTACAAAGTATGTATCGTCCTCTCGGATGGACCATCCGCATGAGGGTGATACATTGTGCTCATAGTCAACTGTGTACCAAGGGCTTGCAGTAAGGATTTCTAGAAACAATATGTAAAACTTGGATATCTATCAGATTCAGTAAAAATTGGAACACCATGCCTCTTTACGACCTCTCGAATATAGATTTTGGACAGATTATCCACTGTTTGAGATTCACAAATCAGGATGAAATGGGTTGACATCGTTAGTCGATCCACTATCACCCAAATGGCATCGTTCTTTCTGACCATTCTTGGGAGACCTATGAAAAAATCCATCGCTATTTGCTCCAACTTCCAAATTGGGATTGGTATGCAACCTTCCTACTGGCCTCGGATTCTCAACCTTGACCCGATGATAAGTCAAGCATCTCAAAACAAATTCACCCACAGTTTTTTTCATACCATCCCACCATAATTACAATTTCAATGCATTATACATTTTCTGAATTATTAGACGAACAACCCACCTAGAATGATGATACCCCTTGAGATGATCCCCCTGATAAGAAACTGGTAAAACCATCTAATTCTGAAAAAAAAACATAATCTCCATTCAGTTACCAACCCTCAATGGATTCCCCACAATTGAGTTTCTACATCATGGTCACACACTCAAAATCAGATATCGGTGCGTCTTTAACCAGGCCAACCATGTCAGGAATCAACAAAACCAGAAAGAAGACCGTTGTATCACCCTTGTGTTCACATTCCAACCACATGTCAGCAATAACCAACATCAACTACCACTGATCTAATTTCTGTTTCACCACATGGGCATTTGATATTCTACTTAATGCATCCGCCACCGAATTTCCCATACCCAGTGTGTACATCAAGTTAAAATCAAATATCTGGAGATTTTCTATCCATTTAATTTACCTCAAGTTCAAATCCCTTTGTGAAAAAATGTTCTTCAAGCTCTTATAATATGTATATACCATGAATTTCTCACCGAAGAGATAATGACACCACACTTTCAAAGCATGGACCACTTCTTCCAAATACAAACGATGAGTTGGGTAGTTCTTTCCATGCACCCTCAACTTCCGTGATCCATATGAAACTATTTGATTCCCTTCCATGAGAATGCACCCAAACCCTGATCTCGATGCATCACAATACACCACATACCCTTTTCTTAGTTCTGGAAAAACAAATATTGGTGCTGATGTAAGGCAACCCTTTATCTCTTTGAAACACTACTGAAATTGTTCATTCCACTAGAATGGAAAATTATTTCTTATCAAAGCTGTCATCGGAGAATCCCTTCATGACAAAATCATGAAACAATTCTAATAATACCTATAAAGACCAAGGAAACTCTGTATCTCAAACACATTCTTTGGAGGTTTCTATGAGATACCATCTTTTTCGGATCCACATAAACACCTCTTTCAGAAATTACATGGCCATGAAAATAGACTTTATGTATACAAAAGTCACACTTTGACAATTTGGAATATAATTGATGATCCCTCAAGATCCCTATCACTGTCACCAAGTGCTTGTATTACTCCACCCTTATCATTGAGTACACCAGAATATCATCTAAAAACACCACAATAAATGAATCCAGATATCTTTGAAATATCTGATTCATCAATGCCATGAATATCGCTGGTGCATTACTTATACCAAAGAGCATAACGACTTCTTCATAATGACCATTTATAATTCTAAAATTTATTTTAGGAATATTGTCCTTCCTCACCCGCAATTGTTGATATCCTGACCTCAATTCGACCTTGGAGAACCACTGGGTTCCCCTCAACTGGTCGAACAAATCATCAATTCTTTTAAGTGGATATCTATTATTTATCGTAACTTGGTTTAGTATATGATAATCAACATAGAGCCTCAATGTTCTATCTTCTTTTTTCAGAAACAACATTGGCGCTGCCCACGGGGAAGTGCTAGGCCGGATAAACCCATTGTATTCTAACTCTCCAAAATTCACTTTCAATTCCTGCAATTTAGTAGGTTCCATCCTGTAAAATGGATGTGAGATAGGACTGGTCCTCAGAAATAGATCAATTGTAAACTCCACTTCCCTTAAGGGAGGTAACCAAGAGAATAATTTAGTAAAAAATTCCATGAACTGATCCACCACTGTCAGAAGAACACTCTGCTCAACACCCATTATTGATTCTAACAACAACAACACCAACTGATACGATAACACGCCCACTCCTGGTGCCAAAAAACCCGTTGCACCTTGCCTTTTATGCCTCTCTCATATAAAGAGATGTATAACGCCATCGTGTGTCGTAAAAGACGTTATTCATGCATCATAGTCAATGTGATCCTTAAACTCCACCAACCAATCCATTCCAAGGATTACATAATACACATCCATCTCAAGCACTGAGAAATTCTAGGTTATCTCAACCCATCCCACAACAATACAACATAATGTACACAAGAATGATCAACAATCTCATCGAACCAGAGGAGTTTGAATTTTTAAAATGCAGGGAATAATCTCTACCCTTAAACCTAGCAACTCAACCATACATGCAACAATAAAAGAGTGTAAAGAACCCATATCAAACAACACTTGCATCATGGTAGAATTTAAAAAGAATAGTACCTCGCACCGTGGATGGTCCAGACTGAGGATCCATCACAACCAGGTCAGCTCCAAAAATTCCTTTGTTTCCACACTCTGCTCATTATTTCTTTGCTGAGGCATCGTGTTATTCCAAGAATCACCATGACTCACATTACTTTGCTGACGAGGGGTGTGCTGCTGTCTACGTCCCGTCGAAGCATACGACATATGTGATCTCGGAGGACTGTCACGCGCACCCGAACTCGGATAATTCTAGCAATAACACTGCAGATGCCAAATCTACTTACAATTATGACATTCCCGATGTTTTTCCATACAATCTTACTTGATGTGGCTTTTCGAACCACACTGAAAACATCCTGGTTTTCTCTGGAGCTTCAGAGGAAGATTCACTGATCCTGCCATTGGATTATGTGATGTACTCCGACCCTAGGAATAAGTGTCCCTCATCTACTAGAACCTAGAGTTAGAGTTCCCAGTATTCCCCATGGTTATCACCATGCTTCCCCCGCCCGGAGCTCCCAACAAATCCTGCTCATCCACCAAGGCTCTATTCACAATCTCTGTATAATCATCTATACATAGAACTGCTATCTTTGAATGGATTTCATGCCTTAACCCCACTTCAAATATCATTTCCTTCAACGACGTGGTACCTTCCACCTCGGGTGAAAACCTCACTAAATTCACAAACTTATCTACGTACTCTGTCATAGACATAAGCTCTTGCTTCAAACTGAATAAATCAGTCGTACGATGAATTATGAACGTATGTGGGTAGAATTGTTTATTAAAAAATTCCTAAAAGCCTTCCCACCTAACACCATGGTCCATCCCTGCATGGACTACCAACTCCCACCATTGAAGGGAAATATCTTCCAACATATACGTGGATAAAGTCACTTTCAACTTTACCAGTTTTCTCAAGAATTAAAAGATATTGTTCATTATATTCAACCATGCTTCTACACTCTCTACCTCTGAATCACCCCTGAAGAGGGGTGGATTCTGCTTTTGAAACTAAACATCCTGATCCACATGCCTTGGTTCATCCACGTTTTTACACCTTCCACGGCTTGGAAAGATTACACTATACTCTACAGTAGCTTCTTGTTCACTTGAGGCTCAGGTGATACCATATTCTCAGCAGCCTCCTCTGTATGGTCTCTATGATGCCTACCTAGTGCCATTTATATCAACATAAAACAAACAACCATGAGTCTCACTTCTGTAGACATCCTGAATTCCCATTTCTAATCATATTACACATCACTATCGCACAAGGCTTTCCACATGTTCACATTTTACATGTTTCACCATTTTGAAAACCAAACTATTTTCAAAATACGATATTTATTCACATTATAATTTCACACATTCATATCACACCATATATAATTATACCCCAATAGAATATGAATCCTAGTGGGAATTCATTTCTACCATGCATTCCATGATCATCTTATTGGCTACACCCACGACAATGAGATTTCCAATGCCTATAAATGTCTCCAAAACTCTTATGTACCAAACTCCCTTGAACTTGAATTTAAGCATAAGAGGGTTAGCTACATCCTTTTATAATATACATTAAATTTTCTGAAAATCCTATGCCTTTATACCATCCCAACTCATGGAATTTACAATAATGAATGTCAACACCAAAACGAAGGCGCCAAAGTGACCGAACAACTGCTCTCACTTGAAAGCTAAGGACCGAATAAACTGATACCACTTGTAACCCCCCATCCCAATCTCATTGGATTGAGTAGTTGGTGACGGATAATTGGCCATAAGAGACATTCCCAAGAAACCAAAGGCTGGAAATAAATGCCAGGGGCTTCATTATCAAATTGGGGAATGTTTTTTCCTTAAGACAAAACCAACCAAACCATCCTTTAACCACCACTATATGATTCATGTAAATAAAACATTCGAACATGAATTACCAAAATACAACGAAATTTTCCCACCATACAACCCTAATGAAAAACAAGAAACACAATATTAGTGTACTATGTGGATAACCAAACAATAAAGCACCACATTCTATGAAACCACCACAGCTCTACACAAAGCTGAAAGCTCAAAGCTCCACCAAGAAATCATGATACACTACTAAAGGATGGTAATGCCTTACCTTTGTCCACGTCACGATACACAACATCTGAAAAGACACCAATGTTCCAAAGCAGAGTGTGAGTACAAAAACTCAGTAGGAGTTCCCCAAATGACTTCTCTACACATGCCACTAGGATAAAACCGGTAGCACATTTATATAAAACAATTTATATAAAATAATCAAAAGTGAAACCATTACCATAACACAAACAAATCCTTACCAAGCCATCTCTCCCAAACCAAGAAACCAAGGGAAAGCCAACCAAACATGAAACCATAAATTCCATAATTTACACACTAGCACAACAATTTCCATCTATCAATACAATGCACAAAAAAACAACCAAAAAAACAATACGGTGGAGCTTCCTTCCAATCTGTTCACCTAATCACACCTAGTGGTACTTCCATACCACAACCAAACGGTGGCTCTTCCTTCCAACCCATTCACCCAATAATTAATAGTGTCTCTTCCCATCCACATATCCTTTCATGGTGGCCCTTCCATCCACTATGTATCCCCTTCATATAGTGGTACATCTCACCACTTCCACAAAATATCCCAATCAAGCCATAAACAAGAATATGACCCACCAATGTCACAACATGATATCAACAAATTCCATCGCATACACATCCTCATCAATAAATTGTCCATTTATTGAAAACAATTTTACATGCCAAACCACATTTCAATAAAAACAACATCTTTTTTGAAAATCATTTTCAATCAACCATTTTCCCAAATCAATCTCAACAACCCTTTCTAAAATATCTATTTTAAAATCCACAACAATATCATATCACCATAAAACCCCCTTTTTCCCAAAAAATCCACCAAAACATCACCCAAGGGATATCCAATAAATTTATCACATCAAACCACAATTAATTCAAAGCACAAAAAATTAATCGTAACCAAAACCATTAGTTCTAACCAAGTGGAATCGAGAGGGAAGCCACCTACCTTTAAGGTTCCCAAAAAATGGACCCACAAGCAATCTCACCTCAAATCCAGCAAACACACCACCAAAACCTCTCTAGATCCCCTTCCCTAACCATCAAAAGCCTTAAAATTAACATCCAAGGCAACCACATATCTATATATACACACAACAAGTGCATATCTAGAAAACCAAGAATGAGAGGGATGTAGATCTAGAGGAAAACCAAAGGAAACAAAGAGGAGAGACCTACCAGGGAGAAAACACCTTCAAACCGTCATGAAAACCATTTGAATTACTTCGAAAATTAGTGGGATAGCCCCTCCAACTCTTTAGAATTGGAAATCCCAAGTGAGGCTCGAGTGGGAGAATGTTTGGAGAGGAACGAGTCAAGACCGAGTGAACCTGGGTTTTAAAACCCTATTTTTATGTGGCCTCACGGTTAGTCCGCACGGTTTGGAAAACTGTGTGCTAAACATGCACACACTACTGCCTTGAGAGAAAGTGTCAGTACAGTTTCCTCGCATGATTTTTGAAACTATGCACAGGATGTGTGAAGCCTTCTATCTCCCCCCTACACGGTTTCATAGAGAATCGTCACAGTTTCCACTAACCGTTCTCAAACCTTGCTACCTATAAAAAGCCTCCAAATTCATTCAAAACCATTACAAACTCTCCCATCCTCTTCCCAATACATCCCATTCACTTTAGACAAATAAAAATTCATAAACAAAGGCCATATACCTAAAACTGAGGGTACTAAAAAATATTTGTTGATAAAATTTATAAATTTTCTCGCACTAAGTTCTTCATATCTACAACCCTTCATAGACATATAAAACATAGTAACATTCTTCAAAACTCAGAGAAAGTTAGTATATAATATGGGAGATCATAAATTCTCAGTAAGGGTAAATAATAGTGATATAAAGGATTACTTATTCATAACATGGAAAAAGGGTATGATAAAATTAGAATAACATTTTATAATTATACCCGATATATCAAAGATAAATATCTTGAGTCATGGAAAAAATCATGGATGTTCATACCATGTTAATGAATATATAATCAAATAATATGATCACTAATGGAATATCACTGTCATAAGATATATATTTTTGGAAAACTGATAATAATTGAAAATTATTTCCTTAATAGTCATGGATCACTGACAAGACTATTATAATGGAATGGGTTCAGTCCCAAAACAAACATAGTATTTATTTTTCACACCAAATACTAACATTTTGAACAAAATCTCATACTAAACTGCTTTCACTCCCCATTCTATTATTGTTTACCCAATTGGATATCAATATTTACCAAATGAATTGGAGATATATATAGGTTTGACACATCAATTAGTGAGAAATCATAAATATAAGTTTTATAAGATCATAAAATATTCAACATATTAGAACCCTTGGATGTAAATGGGTTACATAAACATTTCATGATATCTTTACTAATTTATAATCAATTGGTTTCTTAAAAATTTCTTCCTATAAAAACCCATGGATGTGAAATTAGTTTCCAAGAAATTTCATCACAGAATAATACAGGGAAATGAAATAATTTTCATAAAAAATTAATCATTATATAACCCATGAAAATGAGTTGTGTTCCATAAAAACTGTTCCCTATTAAACATACACCATCAAATAAAGAAATAAATATAGTATCATTAGATCATATATCCAGTAAATGATATGTGAAATCATGGTCTGTTGTATTTTTTGAATTGAAATAACAAAAAATATCATGAAATAATTCATGATGAAAATAACCATTTAATTTTTAAAATCATTCCATAAAAAATTATGTTATCATAATGGAAAAACTACCCTTCAAAAGAACCATGTAAATATGTAAAGGAAGATTCGATGAAAAATTTAGTCACAATGGTGGGAAAAGTAGTTCATATGGTATAAGTTTAAGAAACATTTCTTCCATAATTATTTTTTTCAAAACTCAAAAAAACCTCATTTAGATACATAAAAAATATTATTTAAAACCATCATATAAAGAGTGAGAGAAATCTGAAAATATTAAATTAATAATCATAGGAAGGTCAAAAAATATTCAGTTAAATTTGTTAAAAAAATAATCGGGATAAAAGAAAAACGTTTTTAACCGAATAGATAAATGTAGTTAATTTTCCTTAAAACATTTATTTGGTCTATTTAGTACATAAAGTGATAAAAATGAATGTAAAAAATATATTTTCAGTAAATAACCATAGGATTATAAAATTAATGAGTAACTTTAGTGGTAGATTGTAATATTTCATCATCAGTTTATAATATTAAAAAATCTTGATAAACAATGAGATTATATCAAAAAAAACCCTTACCGCTATTATAACATAGAATCATAATCCAAATGAATTAAATAACATTATATGTATATTAATATCCCATAAAAATCATAATAATTATTAATAAAGACATTTATAGGATTTATATACATAAACAACACAAACAAGTGGTGTATTAGATGTGTGTCCCAAGGAAATGAAAGTGAGATGAAAATACATTACCCATTTCAACATGAGTATATAAAAAATATTTTCCATATTTATAATATCATTTATCATCCCTTCATTATATTTCAACACCCCCTTTTATAATAATTTCATTACTAAAATCGTCATTTTTTAGTGTTAACAATTTATTTATCATGATTAATTTAATTCATTATTTATTATCATTATATATATATATTTTTACATCATCTCCAAAATATTTGTCATGTTATAAATATTATATATACTCATGAAATTTTTATATGGAGACATTCATCAAATTTTGAGTTATAAAAAATTAAATATATCATTTATGGTGATGGTAGACCTTAGGTATGCATGAACATTGTTTTCATTTTTTGATGGATGAAAAGAAAGAGTGTATTGGTGTTGAAAGATTTTCCCCTAAAATAATATTAAAATTCATGGCCGATTCAAATACAAACCCAAGTGGCCTTAAATTTGGGATAAAATCATCAAATAGATCTATCTCACAAAGCTCATCTACAAAGTTTCTTCAGAGACTAGCTCGAAAATGGATCTACTTCATGTAATCTATCTCCCTTCACAGGCCATCTCAAAAATGTATATCCTTCATGGTGTCACTTTTCCTTCATGATATAACTGTGAACATATTTCCTCCACGACATCTATTTTTCTTCATGGTCCCAAATTGTTCTTTTTGGCCATCTCCACGAAATATGCCGACCTCCGCTGCCTATAAATAGAATGTTTACCCCCTCCCAAAACCATTGTTACTCTGACTTTTTACCTTCCCGTATCACATTTTTTGAATCACATCATGAACCCAAAAATGGATCATCTATGGTACATAGTATATGCGAGTTTTTCCTCCTTTGGGTTTTTATGTCCCTCCCCTATATTGGGGATTCCCTATGTGAAGGTCATCTCCCATTGTGAAGATCTTCCCCCGTCATGAAGGATGGATCCCCTTCGGGTTGATTAAGGCTCTGTGAAGAATTATGAATTCATGAATCACTCTTCAACTAAAGAGCCCTTTGATAAAATGAAGCTTAGTTCCACCCAAGACTCTACTTCATGAAGCTCATATTTACGAAGCATTTCGCGTCATGAACCCTTCTCCCTCACGGCCTACTAAGCGTAGACATAGTGATTTCATTGTTCTTAGGGTGGTGTCTCATATAGCGTGGCCCTGCTTCATGCTTCTTTTCATAGTAACATTAATGTGGAACCCTCGATTGACGACTCCTCGACATCACTCTCGTTGGGTGTTTCTTGTTTCTTCCCTGTCCCAAGTGTTGGTCAGTACGGGTTATGTGATTCCAATAGTTGAGGATTGAGTCATCCCTGTCCAAGATAAAGGATGTGAAACTACCAACCACCTTCATCTCCAACACCTGATGTTAAACTGTGGTTCACCGCGTGCGTGGAATTCCAGAGTGTATCGGAGAGGATGGTACCATTAGTCATTTTCTTCCTGCCATTACAATACCGCTTTTCTATCCCTCTAGGATTTTTCACAATGCGGGCATCTGGCAGCACCTGCATAATCCCTGACACACACCTTGATAGTGTATTGCTAGTATAGTATCAATATACTCCTTGTAAATATAGACACCCTCTTTAGGTCTATATCCATTCATAATCCCCACACCATCCCTCGGGGCCACACCTTTCACAACACAATCTCCAGGTCTTCTGCTAACTCCTCTTTCTCAAAGTAAACATGAATCATTTTGGAATAGAGAAAGTATCAATCATGGAAACTTATTTGGGTCACTAACCATGCATAATTTAAATTCCCATTTTGGATGACTAACATGGACTTCGATTCCCTACCCCAGGGATATTTAGGAATCATTTCGGTGGTTCAATCCCATCATCTATCAATCCCAACCACTTCATGACAATTCACCCTTTTCCCTCATGTCATTAAACTATATTCCCAAACTACATAGACCGTGATTCCCTATTATGGGGATGCATCGAAATCCTCATTGAGGTTTATGCTCATCACCCTTCCGTCTCAATCATTTTACACAGGTTCAACTGTATGCCACATGATGTAAAACTACATCACCTTCTCAAACTCTGTTTTTTTTATCCCTATCATCTTCAAACGGTATGTAGGATGCCTCCACGAGGTTCACCCCAACTAATAGTAAACTCTCATGCTCCCTCCTAGGGATGTACCCTCATGCTGTGACATAATGAACATTTGGGACACATCTCCCAGATCCTTCTCCATGAGGTTCTCTATTCCACCCGGGCTTCTAACCACGCATAAGCCTCACACTGACTCTATACTCCTCCAAAAAAGGGTGTCCCTCTTGTAATGGGATGATAACCACAAGTAATCCCTAGCATGTCTCTGGGTCACTTCCTATTGTGTGCACCCTGATTCTATGCCCCATTATGAACTATATAGACTTGGATTACCTTCCACGTGGATATGTAGGAATATTTTCTCAGGTTCAATCCCATCATTCATGTATCATACTAGTCTCTCCCTTGATCCCCTATGCCTTTGTAATATCAAGCCTCGTCCCAAGGTTCCATTTCATTCAGGTATCATTCATTCATCCATTCTCAATAGCTTCCTGCATTGGTGACTCATTTCCCCACTATAGAACAACATTGACTTGGATCCCTTCCTCACATGTAGGGTATGTAGGAAACCTCCCTCCAGTTCAATCCCAACATTTTACTCTTTACATCCATTTCACCCCATTCATCATCAAATATCCCATCATCCATCCTAATTCTTTCCAGGCACTCCACATCTTGGTTGAATCATTCCATTCATATGGGCATCAAACCGTGCATAAGCGTCAACCATCCACATCATCACCCCAACTTATCCTGATAGGTCAAATCATCCACAAGGTTAACTAAACATGTTTAATACCTTAATCATCCATTCAGACAACATGGATTATGATTATCTTTCTTGAGGGTATGTAAGAATCTTCCCTAATGCTTAATCGAAGCCAATGGTAATCCTTGGTGTTCCCCCTTTTTAAAGTCCACATTTCTGATCTTCCCCTTATGGTCTCTATATCATCCTTTATGGTTTGAAACCTTCTCATTTTTCGGGACACACAATCTTGGGATCTACCTCATTGGTCATTCTTATCCATCCATTCATTAATCACTCATGGTTCTCCCCCATAGGATGCACTCATCCAGTCCACCTTTATTAGTGTTCTAATCAGTTTGATCCATCTCTTCTAGACATTAAACTCACAGAATACACCATGATAAACAAGGGAACCTGAGGAAAACCTTGGTGACATTCCTATAGAATATAATACCATATAAACAATGTGGGAAACCTTAGTTTTCTTCTCCCTTGAGAATATCTCTCATGAAGAATAATACAGGAGTTACGGTGTTCAAACATAAAGACATTCCACAGATGCCTCAACGTGGCTACTCTTTTAACTGAAGGTTTCTACACTAAATTATCCATTTTTAATTTAATAGTATAAGAAACATAATTAAATTGGTTTCACACACATATGGCACTAGGAATGAGTTTCATGAAGAACATCTTAATCTATGGGAGTGACTTGGACTGGGGAGTGAGTTTTGAGGATGAACCCATGAAAGGAAAAACCGAAATCCGATTATCCCATTTCATTAATGGACAAAAAACCATTGAAGTGGTGATGGATGTCACCCACTTTTGGATAGCGGGAATGCGAGGTACAATGTGAACATCCACGAGCATCACCATGTGCACGGTGGGCGACCCCAGTAGAAAGTGTCAGAAATAGAAATGGTGAACCCAAAGTTAAAATATTCTCCTAAAAATGTGGATTAATAGCATTAGAGAAATCTGAAAATTATCATTCCATTGGATTTATATATCTTGCACCATGTACCACCAATTAAATAGGGGGATCAGCATGAAACTCACTAGAATTTCGAGTAGTTAATTACTAGGAATTCTAGTATGTGGCATCATCAATGTGAATCCTTCACTCTAACCATGGAATACATACTGGTGTTGTGGAACTGAGTATTTATTTAATCATAACTATACAGATTGATGAATATTTCTTCTTTCTATAACCCATTCTATAGTGATATGGAACCTATTATCCCCCTCCCACAGACATAGGGGTAGGAGAAATTATGTTGCGACATTCTCACAGGACTCCACCTACTCAGTGACAACCTTTGAGGTAATGACTACTAGAAACCCAAGCCTCATCTATCCTTTGGAGTTTATTAAAATGAGGGTGATCAACACTCTTGTTCATTGATATGAATATAAGGGGATCATCCTGATATAGGATATGTCAAACCAATATTTGGAGGCCTTTTTTCCTCAGTGTCGCTGCCATCCCCAAGGACTGCACAGGGAGCTGCTACTCCCCACTCTGAAATTTATCCATTTGGTGTCCTACCCTGGAATTATCCTATGATTATCTACCCCATGATAATGAAGTAAGATACAATAGAGTGAATCCAGTGACAACATCAGCCAAGGAGACACCATGAAGGGCTCACACTAGTTCGCGACAGTGTTTCTATCCATTCTTTCAGACAAAGGGGTAGGCAGTCCACACCCTTTCCAAGCTGGCCCATGTTCGGATGACCCGGAGACAACATTGAGTGTAGGATTGGGAGGATTCCCATCAGGGGCATCATCTTCCAAAGCTTCAGTGACCCATGCCACCACTAACCCACACTGTGTATCTTATGTTACTACATAGTATGGACACTCCCACACTTGATTGCTATTGACACCCCCATTCTCTCCTTGGGTAGGTAGGATGACTATTCCAGTGGTCGGTGCTAGTTGCAGCCATCATGGGCCAACATGGGATGATGAAATTTGGTATGAAGGCCCTCTATGCCCCTTCACTAACCCAAAAGGTGGTCCTACCAGCCTGATCGATGCCAATCATGGAGGTCCTCCCCATGCCCATGATCCTAGGTTTGGAATTTTTTCTCATGTTTCTGGTCATCAACGTGAAGTTCCTCCTCATGTCATCAGCAACTTGAGCAAAGACCGTCCCCATGACATTGATAATAAGAATTATATTTTTTCTCACTCCATCACCTATTAGCATGGAGGTCCTCCCTAAGTTCTCACTATCTTCAGTCGAGGTCATCTCCACAACAACACTCCTTACCGTGGGGTCCCTCCACGCACACCAGGGAATATACATGGAGGTCCTCCCCATGTTCTATTTGATATATGCATGGGTTCTCCTCGCACCCCAACCCATTATAGTAGAGTTACCATACGTTCCAATGAAAATAGTTGTGAAGGTCATCCTTGGGACACAACCAACCTACATGGAGGTCCTCCCCATGCCGATGATCCCCATTTCCCCGAGGAATCATTTCGGGCTAGAAGGGAGAATCTTCAGCACTGAAGGATGATTCCCATGATGTTCCAGATCATAATTAGTCCCATATACCTCTTCGATTCTGAATCAGAGTATGAATTGGTGATAGAGAGTTCACCCCGATCTTCCATGTCAGGTTCTGGGGTAGGAACTCGGCATGTTATCTTCATCCTCTTGAAAAGTGAGATATATCAGATCCCTAAATCCCTCCATATATACATACAAGAGTAGAAGTATTTGGATCCTTTATAGGTTCTCTCCATGCAAGCTTCACAACTACCAACCGATTTACTCTATACCTTGACACGAGATCATGGAGAGTTGTTTGGGGGATTTGCAGATGATGAGCACTAGCTTGATCCACCACCAGTGACTGCCACCCTGGTACGAGAATAAGTCATCATCACACCTTCCTATATGGATGTGGTGATGTAGTTTGTACAGTCCCTAGAATATGGGATAATGTACATATGTTTTTCAACATGTGAACCTTTCTTCCCACCGACTACTCCCCCACCTCGGTGATTTGTATCATTGTTTTTGTCATTTCCCATGCCTCCCCTAGTTGATGAATGGGGAAATCATACTCTAGATCTCACTTCTAAGTGATGGAGTATGTGGGATATTCTTGCTGCAAATCACATCCCTGAGATCTTCTGGCCAACTGCAACACTATACTTTTCCATACTAGAGTCCCTCAACTAGGATGAAGTAACATGTAGATAAAAATAATTGGGAACAAAGAATTTGTGACTCCACCATCATCAGGTGGTCTATACATAGATACAAGAGGACTTTGAAATCATTGACCCACAATGTTGATTGGTTGAGTTAGTTGTGTTGCCCATGGCCCAACACCCTGCATCATCTAGTTATCATCAGATTCTTTAACAATTACATGTTAAAAGATTCACCATGCTCCGAAAAGTTATAGTTGTGGCATATCCATCTGTGAATGCCCTTGGTTTAGGTATGGTACGCAACCCTTCACTTTATCCTGATTCTATGATGGCCCGACTCACCTAGTGATATCAAGGATGAGTAGTTAGGAACAATCACAGTTAACATGCCTGAGCTCCTAGAGAAGAAGGTAGAGATGGGGTTCCTTGAAGGGAACCTACCCCCTAGGATTGTACCTCATATTTTCGATCACCCAGTCATTTTTACTTGTCAACAATGACATTTTCTGGGCCTTATAGATCCAACTGAATCATTATATTTTGATCAAGACCCCAATAAGGGAAAATTCCCCTTGGATATGTTAATCCCACCCGACTTCTTAGTTTAGTACTGAAGGTGGGGGATGATCCTTAAAAGTCAAAATTGTGCCAACAACTCATGTATTAGAAAAGGACTATCAATGATCTCTATGTAGAATGTATCATAGAGTTATGTATGGATTATAGAGATCCTCGACCAGGGCAGCAGGTGTAGGTACATCTCCTTCCTTGCGAGTTACCTCCTAGAGATCTGCACAAACCTAACCATCTAAATAGGGTGTATGCCAGAGCATATGGTAAGTGAGAATGGTATGAATCACAGAATCCACATGATCTATGCAAGAATATTAAATGAGATTCGGCTCTATAGGTTATTCCCCCACAAACCCCTTAAGTGGCTCTATATGTTCTTCCTCTTGATTATCCAAAGGTCAACCCCCCAGAAGCCCCAATGTTGTTCCACCAGCTGCCCCATGAGTCACTGGACATATCTATCTTTTTGAAGATCTTGTTATTGCACTGGTAGTTATGAATCCTCAATGGGATATGATTCCCCCATTGTTCGATCTGCGAGCTACTCTAATTACTCATCTTGAGGATCTCGAGACTCGATAAGTGGAAATATCACCTATTTGAAAGTCATATCTATCATGTGATGATGAAATTTTGGAACCCCCGAGATTCAAGAATACTACCATCTCCCCTTTCAATGGGACAGGAGACCCACTACATCATCTGTCCCACTTTATTTCAAGGTGTGAACCAATGTTGGGGACTCCTGCATAGTAGAAGGTTGCTATGTTCTCATGCTTCTTAGACACTTGAAGGGCCCAACTTTGGGTTTTACAACCAGTTACCAAATGCTTCCATAACCATTTGGGATGATATTTGCAGAAATTTTCTTTACCAGTTCAGTTACACCACTCATAAAACGAGTATAGTCGACCTCTTCATGTTCAAGAAAATATCGGACAAGTGTGTCGCAAAATTTGATGCCAGGTGGAAGGGCCTAACATATTCACTCAATATTCCACTAAATGAGGATCAGCTACAAATGATGTGGGTGGGGAATATGAAGTCTGAATTTGTACCTTATCTAATCACTCAAAACATCCCAATTGGGTTCCGATATTTCTCTTACAAGGCTCAATGCTTAGAGGAATCATTGGAGCAAGCTAAGCAAGGATGCCTATGGTTTCCAGCAGCTCCTGCAAGAAGAGCCTCCAAGGTCGATACCACTACTATTTCATAGGTAGTGGGACATAAAAAGATGAAATTTTTACCTCTAGTGTCACCACCATAGCCTCACTATATACAAATCTTAGGTTAAGACTTAGGGACAAAATATGCCACCTCAGAATCGGAAAGCACCGCTGAATAACACACTACTACTGCCTAGGTTAGAAAAACAGGTTCTACCTCCACACCAGGCTCTAGCAACACATTAGGTATAGGATCCTAGGGTCCTTTTTCCATATCAAAGAAATTAGACCTACTCGTTCTATGAAGGTCATGTTCTGGGTTATTTTTGAAGAACTCTCGTTCAAGGAATCCTATGGATGCTAGAATGCAAGAGTCCTGAACAGGTAGATCTCACTAATCGCCTCAGTTAATGCCTCTGTTGAATGTTTCAAGGATACTCCCTCAGTAAATGTGATCTGTTCATGGACTGACTCCAGGACCATGTTGAAAACAACATATTTGGATTGGGACTGGCCTCGACATAAGTTGTATGTGTTTTTTGTATATCTTGATTGCGATAGTGAGGGTGAATGAAAACTAGTCTCTAGTAATGGAGTTCAGATGTATTGATAATGGATGCCTCACATGATAGTCACTCATGCTCACTGTATCATCTATTACTATTTGAATCATCTAGATACTTTTGAGGCCGTCAATCCTCCACCTGTTATCGTTTCTACATCCTCTTCTCAGTTTTCCTCCTCTTAGAGGGGCAAGCGCTGACAGTGAAAGGGTGAGAAAAGTCCCCCACAAGTTTCGAAACCATCTTGGACGCTCAGTGACTTCATTCCCCAGGGGATGTGGATTACCCCCATAATTCTCCAAGTAATGGAATATTCTTCATGTGACGAACTAGAGTATGCCTTAGTGAACACCATCGAGTTGGTGGACGCTTATATGGTTCCTGGAAATGAGGAACACCATGATGACCATCTTAATGTCCCTAGTCAACATTAGCGTCAGAGAAATCATGGATCTGTGAATCTCTAGAATTTGACAGATATTGCATCCAACCAAGACATTAAAACTTCTAACACAAGATAGATGACTCATGGCAGAGCTCAATACCCACAGTCCTCTCATTCTATCCCATCGGATTCACTCCCACCATCGTTTGTGCTGCCAAATCTAGATGAGCTACCACGATCACAATATGAATAGTCTCATTAAGTTGTGGATAAGACTTAGTTATCAATCCATTAGCTGGTAGTCATTTATTTTTGGTTAGACTAGTTAGAAGAGGGATACCCCCGACCCCATCCAGAATCCATCGGTTCGACCAGTAGTGTCTGTCATAACCCAGGCCATAGAGTTACATCCTCTCATCCAAAATGTTAACATGTCATGGAAGTATGATTTATATAATAATCTATCCAGCATCCCTACAAATCTCTTGATCCTTTTGGCTCTCTTCCAGCCCATGGATATGTTTAAAGACCTCATAAAAGATTTTAGAATCCCCTGTCAGTTCCAAACAAAGGTAGAATCTACAAAAACATAACATGTTATAGAAGTAGAGCATGAAAAATATCAGGCCATATTTTAATTCTATGAAGAAGATTAAGGTTACCATGTGTAGGGGGACATCCATCCACTGTACATCACCAACCAATTCAATGACATGAATTTATGTTTATGTCTTGTCATCTCAAGTTCTAGGATCAATCTCATCATGTCCCAAATGCTCTGCAAGATGAGACTATCTGAAGTAGATCTGAATACCTTTGACCTGATGATTAAAGGTTATGATAAGATGGAGAAGACACCAGTAGATAAGAATCTTTATAGAGACCCAATTTTATAGCCTAATTGTCAGCAATGAGTTTATTATTCTCTCACATGATACTTCCTTCAATGCATTGATGGGTAGTCCTTGGCCCCACCTACATGTTGTCGTTCCTTCCTCATACCACATGTTCCTCATGTACTCCCTTAATGATCATGTGGGCATGATCTATGGTGATGTGTATCCCTTTCCTTCTTGTGAATCCCACTACCTGGATTATGATTAATAGAGGAGCAAGGAAAAGCAAGTCAAGCCAAAGTGGTTGAGCAAACTACCACTATGGATGAACCATGGATATACTAGGATAATGTCTTCATCCTCCCAATTCATCTATTGAAATCCACAACCCTAGAAATGGGACATTTCTTTGTCATCTCTTAGAAGAGTGGGAAACACATCCCTTGATAAATTATACTCTGAAAAATAACTTTTTACACCTATAAAAACAAGGATCGAGTTATTCCAAATCACCTTAATCTTGTAAGATATCGGGCTATTCAACCCATGGAAATAGTAATACATCATACTTTCTTGTTTCATCAGGCTTGGTTTAACTAACCTAGGACAAAATGCCACTACTATTTTGATATTATCAATTGTGTCCCATTAGGTTGAAGACATGATGGAAATAGGTTGACAACTTTCATCGTCATGGTTTCAGCAGCGCAGGAGTCCCCCAATAAGGATTACACTACCACTCAAGTTGGAACCAAAATTCCATTAGGGTCATCGAAATCAGTGGAATTTCACCCTAATGACGATGATCTCATTGTAGATGATGAAGAGTATTTGGAAGATTATCCTCCCATATTTTAGAAAGGTGACTCCACCACCATCAATGAGTCGATATATGTGAATATTAGAACAAAGGAAGACCTGAGGCCAACACTAATCAGTGCAACCATGTTTGTGGAAGAGAAAGAATACTATGTTGATTTCCTGAATCAGTATCACAATTTCTTCTCTGGGATATAATGAGATTCTAGGACTAGATCCTAATTTCACCTCCCACCACCTTAGCCTACTAATAATCCATCGCGGGTTCAATTATCCTCCTAGAAAGATTCACCCCTCTCATGGTTCCATGGGCGAGGCTGAAGTTCATAAACTCATTAAAGACAACATCATTAATGAAATCCAGTACCCAAGATGGGTGAAAAATATAGATCTTATCAGAAATATGAAAACATAGATAAGATTTTTCATTGACTTCATGAATCTCAACCATTACTGTCTAAAGGAAGAATTTCCCCATCCTTTGATAGAGCTTATAATTGACACTACCATTGGGTTCTAAGAACTCTTATTCATGGAAGGGTTTTGAGAATACAACCATATCTAAATGGATCCTAAGGATGAATAGTCTACCACCTTCATATAACCAAAGGTATTTATTTTTATTTAGTAAATCCATTCATTATAGAAAATGTGGGTTCCCCCTCTCAGCATTCCTTGCACAAAAAATTCAGGAGTATCCTCAGAACATTGGTGGAATTATACATGGATGATATGGTGGTAAAATCCCAAAAGAGTCAATATCATCTCATATATATTGAGAAGGTGTTTGGCTTCCTCCACTCGCACCATCTGAAGATTAACCCCTTGAATTGTTCCTTCAGAGTCACCTCATGAAATTTTTTAGATACTTCATTACATATAGAGGAATTGAGATCGACCCAATGAATATTAATGCTCTCAGTCAGATTAATCCATCGAGAAACCTTTGAGAGCTCTAAGGTTTTCAAAGACACTTGGCCTAAAGACATTATTTAATTGAAAATATGATTGGAACGTGTAATACATTTTCCCAAATCATGATGAAATTTGATTTTTTCTAGTGGGATGAAGGGTTTTAGACCACCATCAGAGAGTTAATGCAGTACCAGCTGTAACCTCTAGTTTCAATGTCAGCTGTCTCTAGAAATCGGTTAGTTATTTATGTGACTTCCCTGGAATGGTCCCTCAGTTCATTTCTCTCCCATAAGAACAATAAAGGGATATATAATAGTTTATTTTATCACATTCTATATCTCCTCTATTCTAAGACATGATATTCTTCTATCGAGAAGAGCTTCCTCGCACTAGTCATCACATTACAGAAGTTGTGGCATTATTGACAGCATCACGAGATCTCTTTGGTGTCCTAGGTAGACCTCATGAAGTATATTCTGAACTTCCCCATGTTGATAGGTTTTCTAGTACAGTGGGACGTGATCCTTCAGTTTCTCAACATCATGTATTTTCAACAAAATTATGTCAAGGTCCTAGGATTGGTAGGCATCCTTTCCACCCATATAGAACCTATTGAGAAATATCTAAACCTTGACTTCCGAGATGAGGCCATCATCTAAGTGGTTCATTTCATGCCATGTTGGAAGATATAATTTGATGTAGCTTACCAAATCCTAACTTGTAGAAGGTTCAATGACCCCACACTCAATTGAATAGGATTGGGGATCATCTTCATCATGCCTTCACAGGCTCTCTGTCTCTACTCGTTCATGTTATCAGAAGGATGAAACAACAACAAGGAGGAGTTTTAGGATCTCATCAATAGTCTTGAGCCAACTCCAAAGATTGATGTTCCCCAGCTACATGTGAAGGGGGAATCTGATCTGTTCATAAAAAATATTAGCAGTGACTACACCATCAAGAAGGCAGAGCTCATACCCTTATTAGAGCATGCTCACCAACTAATGGCCCAGTTCCATTCACAACCATAGGTCATTCATGTTCCATGATCACAGAATGGTTGAGCCAACTCCTTGTAATGCCTTCCCACTTCTCTCACAAAGCCTGACTAGTATGATTTGATCATTAATTTGGCACATGAAAGAGTCATCACTCCCATTACCCTGGAGGGTGATGGCAAGTAGGTGATCCGTCTCACAATTAGTGTCTCCACATCGAGACCTCTAATCCCCCATACCGTATTAGAATAATCCCTTGATTGGATAAATCCATTCCTAGAGTACCACCAATATGACAATATACTGATTGGCAGAGCAGAATGTGAGTGAATCAGTCGGCATGAAGTACAATTTACCCCCTAGAGTGCTCCCAGTCTTGAGAAAATCCTTTATAGACGTGGGATAGATGGATTTATCCTTTATTATATTGAAGTAGATGTGATTCCCTATGTTGTGGGATATTCATTCTTGTTCCTCTTGGGATCATTAGGTTGGGCTGAAGATCTCCCACTATATCTGGAGGTTGGGATACTATTGGTCAACTATGGTAGATGACTACATTGATTTTTCTAAGAGGTTAAATGTGTGTCAGATCCATGATAACGTTGTTCATCGACCACTAATACCTCTTCAAAATACTGAGTACTCTTGGTCCTTTGGATCCGGGGACTCATTGTTGTGGGGATGTATCCACCATCGACATCTCACGAGTGTATTTTTATCTCGACCTCTGTAGATTTATTTTCCAAGTGGGAAGAGTCCATTCTATTCAAGTAATTCAAGGCCCGTTCTATCATCGATTTCATGATCTCCAAAATAATCCACTAATTTAGGTCACCTTGTTCCACAATCATAGAAAAAGAAACCAAATTCTGATAAGATTAGAAGATAAATTTGTATGCCAATTATAGTATATGGTACAACCATACTTCTCACTATTATGCGCTAGAAAATGGGGAGATCTAAGCATTCAACCATAAAATCTCAAACATTCTACAAAATATAGTTTGTCAGAATAAGAAAATTTGGCATGAAAAACTCGTAAATGCACTCTGGTATTATAGAAAAATTACTCGTAATTCCACCCAGGTGACCCCATATTACCTAATTTATGGAACCAATGTATCCCTCCCAACCAATATTCAGTTACCATTGCTTCATACAACCTTCTATGATCAAAAGACGAACAGAAAAGCAGTTGACGTCAGTCTAACTGAACTGGATGCTCTTGATGAGAATACGATTTATTACATGCACTACTTGGAGAGACACTAGAATAAGATAGCTAGAGCATTCAATTAGAAACTTCATCTCTGCTCCATCCTTAAAGGTTACTTGGTGTTGTCCATGAGAACACTTATGATAATTGGAAGGAATCATCCAACGCTAAAGCCCAATTTGGAGGGACCCTATATCATTCACAAGGTTTACCCCAATGGTATGTATTCCATAGTCACCATGTATGGTGATCTTATTACTCCTCCCACCATTTCCAAATTATCTAAGAAGAACTTCTCATGGGTGATCCTTCTCCCTACATGATGGTAAAATGTGAACTGAAAACATGCTTGGAGGTCCAAACTCTATGACCCTAAACTGAGATCTCATTTCATCTTTACCACGTGAAGTTATATTGAATGGAGTTTCATAACTATGTGTCGAGTTATTCTCAAACTTATGGAATATGTAGGAATAAAAATACATTTTATTTTTGGCTCTAGCCCAAAATTACCCATATTCACCATTATGACTTGATATTCCTTTTGGGAGTATGTTGTGTGGTGTTGAAATATTTTGGTCCCCATTCATGTTCGGTATATGAAATCTAAAGCATTCCCCACCCCCCCCTTAAGAATAACTCTCTCCATCTAAATCCTTACCCAATGACGTTAAAATGCGTGGAATTTCTAGAACTATTTCTGGATTTATTCCCTTCCTTATGGGATACATAAGAATTCCCAAACACTTTGTGCATGGTTCTATCCCCAGGCTCCAAAAATATTTTATTTCATTTATCCCCTTGGCTTGGATTTATTTGGAATTGAATGTTGTTGAATGGGGCCTCTTTGGTCTTACTTCTTGACGGGTTTTCAATATTCTCACCATATACCCTCTCCTTAGAGGATTTTCCTTCCACCCATATCTTTACTGCATGAAGTCAAACTGCACGGAATGAACAGACACATTGTTATCGGGTCAGGTCCTAAGTTCTTCAAACTTTCTGACCATTATGACCCAACTCATGGTTCAATCTCTACAACCGTAAATAATGATATCTCCCATCTCACATGATGTTAAACTATTCTCTCCTATATGCAATAAATTAAACTACATGGAATTTGTAGTCCTTTATAGAATACCTTCTTAGGAAAGTGTCCCTCTATCCCATTCAATGTTAAAACTACACAACACTTTTCTAATTACCTTATATTTTGGAATCATGTACTGATTCCTGACTTTGGGGTTCATGTTATGGTGTGGACTTCATTTATCCTCATTAGTATTGGTTTTAAAAGGTCCACACAGTGTACTCCCACTCAAGAGCAGGCCCTTTCACTTCTGTCCCTACCACATGATGTTGAACTACATGGCATCTCATGTTCCATGTGTGTCTTGATTCCCATCCTCATGGGATATGTTGGATTTTATGGATTCTTTGTCTATAGGTCCATCACTATTTTGATCAACCCATTTCTACCCTTTTTCTTACTTGCCTTTTTGATGCATCTACCTTTGGTCGAATCCATGGGCCTCTATTTCTCTGTATCAACATGATCATATGCAATGTGGTATGGGAATTTGGGTCTTGGATTCTTCATGAACATTCTCTTATCCTACCACCATGATTTTTGTTCCCTTAATTTTGGGCTTCATCTCCTTTCACATCCAAAAGGACCCCGAGATAGCCTGGTCTCATGCTTCTTTATCTCACCTACCATCCAGGGAAAACGCCCCAGAACATCTCAAATGACAATTTGATACCAATCCAGCATTGTGAACATGGCCAGTGGTCAATCCTCAATTGTTTATTCCCATTCTATTGCATGCTATATGGATATTATATTTCAAACATGGTCAATAGTTATCCTCCATCATTATCTCCCACTTGGTCATGTCCCAAATGTTGGTCTCATGATTCACATCCCTTCTCACGACCTTATATACAGATGGAATTTCAATACCTAACGTGTCATTTCATTGTGAACCTTTGCACGTTGTGTAGGAAAACCTATGTCCTGGGGCCATCATTGTCCCCACACCACTGTTCCCTGGTTGTGTGTTTTCATGTTCCATAAAAATCTTTTCAATCCCTTATTTCCCAAACCAAGCATAACTCACTTGGTCATAGTGTTTTTTGATAAGGTTTGTTCCCATATGGGGAATTCTCATACCAAAATAGTCTAAACTCTATGTCCTTAAAATAGGAGTTTTGTCCCTAATGTCTAGGAATGATGACCTTAAGCTATGTGTGTGTTTCCATGAAAACATGAAATGCAGTGTGTACATTTTTTATACTATTTCACATTGGGTTATTTCATAAAAATGATTTTCATATCTCATTATGATGGTCTAATATCTGTAACCATAAAATAAGATCTCCTTAATCCTTACCACATTAAACTGGGAATCTACAGTCTTAACTACATGTCTTTAAACAAGGATCCCTTAGTATATGTAACATGAATTTAAACTATTGTCTAGGGTCTAGGATGTATGACCTTAAACAATGTGCAACACCCTAGTCATATGATGATAAAATATTCCATGTATTTTATTCCACATATGGATCTAACCACATTCTTATCTTCATCAGTTTCATGATTCCGAACTGCAATCCATCCTATTCCCTCTCTATAGAGGTCCTATTTGGGATTAGGTTTGATCTCAATTTAGGCCGATATGCTCACTAAATGTGCTTTCGTCATGATGATGCAATTTCAAGAGTGTTGGATTCCACTTGAACAACTCATAACTCCATATTCACACTTCACATTCCCTCTATTTTGATCCCCATCCTATTCTAGGTCTAGAGGACCCCCTAACAGCTTTTTCTCATGCCTCTTTGTCTCACATACCATTTTGGGACAACATTCTAGAAGATATTAGATGAAACATTGAGTTTTTTCCCTTGCTGCGAACATTGTCAGCAGTTGGCCCTCACTTGTTTGTCCCTATTTTAGACTTATATGATATGGATAATTTGTTTTCAACATTTTCAGTAGTTTTCCCCCATCTTTATTCCATCCTCATTGCATTCCGAATTTTGGGTATCGTGATTCACACTTCTCATCCCCCTTTGATCGGATTGATTCCAATTCCCTGAGTATTACCCCGCTTGTGCACCAAAGAACATTTGAAAAGTAGGATTGGCTAATATGGGTGCATTATGATCTATATCATAGCCACCACTCTCATTAAAAAACTCCATGCAGTCAGTTAGACCCTGAGTGTTTAGTGACTGGCCAATGCTCTCGTATCCCAAGTGAGTGGTTGTGTGATTATCCCTTGTTTCTCACAGTAGGAATGACCCATATGAGCATAGGGGTTGATTATCATATGTTTCATGAATACAATAGAAATTTAGTAATCATAATATGCATGAAATATGTCTATTAAAATGATTTAAATGGGTATGTGAATGAATAATGTATGGACTAGTTTTTCCAAAACACAGCCCTTATAGATCCACTACCTCAATGGAATTATTTATGTCCACCACTATCTGGAATGTATATTCTAGGGGTTTTCCCACTTTTCGACCTCCTCCTCCTCATCAATAGCCACATATTTAATACTATCAGTCTTGATTTGCCTTTGGACCCATTAAGCTAGAAGTTTTTTCAATTGAAGGCTTGCTTGTGATAATTTTTCCTAGGCCCCTGCCAATTGGGCTTTCATTCGTTCAGTGATACTCATCTACATAGTGGTGAATTTGAAATGCTAGTTCATTTTCCCATAATTGTTTTTGAATAATTTTCTCATCATCATGGTGTTTCTATATATTTTTAGACCTTTTCTAGCACTAATTGGTATCCAGGTGTTGACTACGCTTCCATATCCTCTTAGCAAAGGAGTCTGAGACCAATGTGTGATGATGTCATGAATCTACCCCTCAAATGCATAGATCTCATAGGGATGTGTGATACGATCTCATTCTACATATCCAATATAGTTCTAAAACCTCATTAGGGAAGCGTTTGATTAGCTTCCATGCTCGGTGCCAGGCATTTTGACTATATTCATCTATGTATGAATCAAATTCATTTATATCTAAGGGATAAACTGGTTTATATTTGCGAAATTCATCTAGGAGCTTAGAAGAAATATCTTCCTCAGGCTTCATATCCATTGAATCAAGTTCCAAGTTTTCAGGCTAGTCCTCATCACTATATTCTACCTTGATGATGGCTGCTTGACAGACTCTAAATTCTTCTCCACCAATGACTTCACCTTTCTCCATGTTTGATTTCTCCCTAGTAACTGTTTCATGGAAATATTGGGTTCTTAATTCCATGTGAATTATCACACCTCTCAGAAAAGGGGCCTCAGTTCCTCCAACCATTTGCACCAATAGGGTGCCTTCCATTATAAGAACTGTTCAGAAAAAGGCTGTGGCAGTGATGCTGATTGATAAAATAAACAGGCATCGATAAAAGAATAATGAGACTTATGATGGACTAAATCTTGGTCTCATCTCCATATATTCATCACTACAATTTCAGGGCGTGGTCCATTGTATATGAGGGTAGGATTTGTAGGTTCTAGAGAAGCTGCCCATGTTTCCCCATCACTGCTCGATTCTGCAGTCATTGTTTCTATGGATATGAACCCCAATGCATGGTCTTCTACATCCATTGTATAATATTCATCCCTAATGGTAGGGTAAATCCTCACAAGTTCCTCCTACACAAGTATATGTTTATTGGAAGAATAATAAAATATGGGAATGTTAATATCACATGAGACAAATCAAGTATTACTTCTAGATTTATATAACGTTCTCCCAGATAAGTATCCTATAAATATCTAATTTTTCCTCCCTCAAGAGATATGCCCTTGGAATCTACTTCCTCACCACATTCTTAAAGGTCCTCAGTGTCGACCTCTTCCCCCAGAAACTTTCTACTTCAAAAAACGGAAAGAGCTCTTCCAGTTGAGATAATGATATCATTGGGGGTATGGTCTTGTTCAACAACACCCTTACTTGTCATTTCTGTGGTCTTGCAGTGCCTTGGGAGTATTATAGTTCCTCTAGTTTGTTTATGAATTTTCATCCCATTGATTGGGCCTCCTTGAATCCAACTTGATATAATCAAACTATCCCTAGATGTATCTCGTTCTTATTCATATTCATCCATATATTGTCGACATTGAGTATGTGTTTTTAAAATTCATAGTCATTCCATGAATCTAGATAAATAGTGTTAGGAGGGATCACTACATGATGCATGTTCTTCCTGGGAGCCTAAGGGGGTGCCTTGGGAAACCTCTAAGATGATTCTCCTATATCTTGGGTCATCATGTTTCGAGCCGTTGGGTTTTGAAATGTCGCATCCCTTGCCTCACCTTCAACTAGTGTTGGTTAGTGTCCCGATACGCTTCCTTATTCCTCCTCGTCACCATGACCTGCGTCAGCACAACCATCACGACAACACCTTTATACCACTCGACCTTGACATTAGGGAATGGAAACCACCACATTACCTTCACGTATGGTTGGAATATTCATCTTCTAACCTGGATAAGTAGCTTCCCAACTTAGTGTATATTTGTGAATCAATATTAATGTTGTGGAATGTGGTAGAAGGGAATTCCACATATTTCCATCCTCTGGTGTGAATATCGATGAAAATTTTCTCATTACACCTAGGTGGCTCTCATGCTGAACCCACCAATTACACTTTTAAGGTCAGCCTCTGCATACCCCTAAATTGTCTTGAGAATTGGTGTGGATTATAAGGTTCACATATGGGTTCACAGCCCCCCAATATGACCAAAACACCACCCCAAAAGAACACTGTATACAACTTCTTATATATATTGTTTGTTCCATCATCATTAAAGGGTCTGGTCTACAGGGGAAATAGGTGGATGATGAATTGACTACATTGCATAATATTTCACAGCACATCCGTCCTACCATGCTTGAGTGGGTGTCTCCCCAAGATATTTAGAATCACTGGTCGAGAGTGTATCCCATGTGGAGAAAGGGGATTGATGTATTCTAATCCTCCCACGTTCCCATCGATCCAGTTGTATAGGAAATGGAATTTCCCCCACATGTGCAACAACTTCTTTCCCTCACTGACGTCTTGGAGTAAATTATATAACACCACTTGCATCGGTATGACCAAGTTGATGTGTCATCCACAAGACAATTGTTCTTCCATATTAAATGTACTCAGATTCTCTCCCATGTGTGTATCCCTAACCAGAGGTATCCACCCATAGATCAATGCCAAAATGAATCTATCCAGCCTGACTATTGGATTTTGTCCATCTTTGGCATTATAGCCCCATAGATTCCACTAGATATCATCTAGGATTATCCATTAAGAACCATCCATTCCACATTGAGATACACTCAGACATGTAAGGGACCATGTTGGTAGTTTCCACGGTGATAACACCCCCTTGGGAAGAATGTTCAGAAAATAGCTGGACCACTACATAAAGTGGATATCTCTGGTGTTTTGTTTATTATCCTCCATGCCCAGCACAAGGTTCAATAATGCATTCACCAAAGGAGGAATCTGTCTTCTATTCTACTATACATTCATCACCGGGAAGAACTCATCACATACACTTCCCAGAATCAGGATTTCAGAAAGGGGATGGATATCCCATAGGCTGATACCAACCTCCCTGTGATACTGGTGGAATGAGTGGGTATCCGGCGACCGCCATCATTGTTGTCCTGGTATGAATTCCTTCAGTTGGGAAACATGGAATTGGGAATCCCATACTGTTTGTACATGCCTACTCGCCTCAGCACATACTTCAACTAGACACCAAATGCACACAACTAGTAGGACTATGACCACTCATTAGTGAAGTTGCTACCCAAGCGTAGATCCCAGCTGCTAATCAATCACTTATCTGGGTTCCCAAACAAGATTTTAATGATCATATCATACAGAGGTGAGGATATATCTTCTAAAAAATCCTTACCGAAGATGTTATTGACATGATTTTTGAGGTAATGCGCTATGATAGGAGAATGATATATCTTAACATGGCCATCTTCAACCCTATACCACTGATATTGTCCACGAATTCCCCTAAACTAGTAAGTCATCTCATCTAGGCTTACCACAGGAATGAAGAAACATCCCACAACCCAAATTTATAAAGAGGCAGCCTCTTTCATAGTGGTTAGTCCTTAAGACCACTCAATAGTAGTTTCTTCAGGGATTCGTGATCATAAGTACTCGAAATATACTCTCATATTAGATGATTTTCTATCATTTCACCTCATTGGGTGGAAACATTGGGAAATTATCCAAAATCCTCAATGGATTCCATTGGCCTGAGGTTCAAAAAATATTCAGTTTCCATTCACAAAGACTGGTCGCTGAGAATGTTCGCATGGACCATTTACAGTGACCAATCGTAGATTAGCCTTACTCTCAGCTCGTATAGCATTAAAGCAAAGGTTCATGATGCACCAGTTCACTGGAAATAATTCACAGATCATTGTACCATAGTCCTGATTCATATAGGTTAATTCTCAGGGTAGATCTCTTCAAAAACATAGAGTTTTAGTATATCTATTCACAAAGATATAGAGACAAACAATAGAGTATTTTCTCACTATTTTTAGGCAATATCAGAATCACCCTTCACAACAACCTTTCACCCTTACATCATGGAGAAAATTTACAATGCCCTTCATAATGGCCTTTCAACCTCCCCCTATGCAGACCTTTCTCCTATTCTTTGTGGCAGTCATTGGCCAACATGGATTCATGACATAGAGTAACCTACCTTCTTTGCGATTTGGTTTTATGATTCACCATGATTTTTTTTTTAAGATTTACCCTCAAAATCATACCCTCTTTTCCCCTACATCCCATTCATAGGGGATTTATTTGTTCTCACTAAATATTTTTCCGCTGAAGGCATGAAAAAATTCACAACCAGTTCAAATGCAGACCTGAGTGGCCTTGAATTTTTGGTAAGATCATCAAAACAGTATTTTTTGCAAAGCTTTGCCAAAAAGATGTTTCATGGACCTATTCACAAATGTATATCCTTAGTTAAGTCTATCTCTCATCACGGACCAGATCAAAAACATATGTCCTTCATAGTGTCACATTTCCTTCACAATCCAACTTTGAATGCATGTCCTCTGCAACGTTACTTTTTCTCTGTGGCTCCCAATTGTTCTTCGCAGCCAACTCTGCGAAGTGTGCGGACCTACACTTCCTATAAATATAAGGATCACCCCTTTCCAAATCATTGTTACTCAAACCTTTTTCATTTCCCCCTCTTGTTTGGTGAAGCTCTTCGTCAACCCAAAAATGGATCGCCTAAGGTACATAAATTGTGAGTGTTTTTAGCCTTTAGTTATTTATGGACCCTGAATATGGTGTGGATTCCGTTTGAGATGGCCTTAACCCTTCATGAAAGAGGGATCCCCTTCGAGTGTTTCGAGGATCCACAATGCATTAGGCCATCATGGATCACTCTTAATATTAAGATCTCTTTTCTAAAACAATGCTCTATTACACCCATTTATCTCATTCATGAAGGTCCATTCCTTCACAAATGCCCTATTCTTATCGATGCATTAAGGATTCATGAATCCCATCTCTATGAATCCTTTCGCTTCGTGAACCCTTCTCCCATGTGGCCCTCAAGTCTCTTACGGAGTGATTTCATGGTACCTCAAGTGGTTATTTTTACATCATTACCCTGCTTCATGATTCATGGAATATGAATGATATTGACTATTACGTCTTTGTTTAACCATACTGACATGGATCACATGATTGACCACTCCTCCACCTCACTCTTGTGGGATGTTTCTTGTGCCTTACCGACCCTAAGTGCATGTCGACAAGAGTTATGTAAGTCCAATGGATGAGGAGTGAGTCCTCATCATCCAAGCTATAGGATGTTAAACTACTAAGAACATTCATCCCCAACACATGATGTTAAAAAATGTGTTTACTCATGCATGGAAGGCATGAGGGAATCAGAGAGGATGTGGTTGAGAGACATTTTCTTCTTGCATTTACAATACCCCTTTTCTATCCCACTAGGATTGATCTCCATTTTGGAATAATGAATCCCCTATGTAAGCCCCAATAGACACCTTGATTGGGTATTCCTTATATTAGTTTCATATCCTCCTCATACATCTTGACACCCTCCTTGGGCAGCTAGCCATGCGTATGCCCCACACCATCTCTTTTGGCCACACCGTTCATGACATGATTATCAGGTTTGATTCTACCTCTTGTTTCTCACAATGATCATGGATCATATGGTCTTAGAGTAAGTATCGTACATGGAACCCTTTTTTAGCCCCTAACCAGGCATAATCTCCATGCCCATTTTGTACGAGCTACATGACAATTGATCCCATACCATCGTGATACATAGGAATCCTTTATGAGGTTCAATCCCATCATCTATCGGTCTCAACCACTACACATTGGTTATCCCTCATCATGCATGATGTTAAACTATATTCCCAAACTACCTATACTTTAATTCTATAGCATGAGGAAACATAGAAAGCCTCATTGTGGTTCAAGCTAATCACTAATCTATCCTGACCATTTTATGTTGGTTTTCCTCTAACTCGCATGACTGTAAACTACATCAACATCTGAAAATATGTGGGTTTTTATCCATGTTGTCTTCACATGGTACATAGGTACACCTCAATGAGATTCAACCCTAATTAATGGTAAATTATAGTTCTCCCTTCTAAGGATATACCCTCCTAATGTTACATCTTCCCTTATTGGGACACATCTTCTAGATCCACCTCCATGAGGTGTTCTGATCTACTCGTCCAGTTAACCATGCATAATCCCCACATTCAATCCATACTCCTCCAACCAAGGGTAATCTTTTTTTTATTGGCTACTAACCATGTGTTACCCTTGTATGTCTTTGGGTCACTATCCTTTGTGTACACCCTAATTCTATTCCCCATTCTGAATAACGTGATCTTTGATTACATAGAACATGGATATGTAGGAAGCCTTTCTGATGCTCAATCCCATAATTCATTTCTCATTCTGGTATCTCCCTTGAGCCCATGTGTTTCAGTAAGATCATACCACAGACCAACGTACCATTTACTTCAGTTCCCATCCATGCATCCTTTGTCATGAAGCACCTCCTCATGTGACTCATCACCCAACTCTAAAGCTATGTTGACTTTGATCCCTACCTACTAGTTAGGGTACATAGGAAACCTTCCTAGTGTTCATGGATAACTCCATCATCTTCATGTTAGTTTCACCCCATTCATCATCATATCATCCATCATCCATCCTAATTTTTTCTTGGGCTGCCACATCTCATTGGAATCACACCATTCATACGGGTAGCTTACCGAGCATAAGACTCATTCATCTACTCCAACACCCTGCCCTTATCACGGTGGGGTCACGTCATCCACATGGTCAATAAACCATGTGTAATCATGGAATCATCCATTTGATCTATTTGGGTTTTGATTTCCAGTGATGGGGGTACGTAGGAAGCCCCCCCCCCCTCCCGAGGATCAATCCCAGCCTTTTGTAAACCTTGGTGTCCCCTCTCTTTGAGGTCCACCTTCCCTGATACTAATTATTAGTGTTATCATTTCCCAATGGATTATATGGTTGGACTAAAGATATGATATTATGATTCTAGTGGTAAACGTCTCGCATAAATATAATATACAAAACTTTATTCCCAGCATAATACACATCCATAAAATAGGGTTGTGAAAACTTTATTGCTACGCTACATAGAGATTTTAATTCGTATATGTAAAATAAAAATAATTTCCCTTCAAATTTGATGGATGTGGGTAGTATAATGGTGTTTTCCTAATCATAATAACATTTAATTGTATTGAAAACATTTAATTATTAATTTCATAAAAAATACCATGGATTTAAATTTGGTAATGAATAGTAGAGAAAAAAATTATAGGTTAAGGTGATTACCTCTAATTTGAAATGAATCCTTTAGGTATCCACTATAGGGATATAGGGTTGGTATTTTGGGAGGATAAAGAATTATAGGTTGTTGATAGGGATGATTAAAATTAAAACTTGAAGAGGTCTTTTGAGATAGAAGGCTTAATTTTATGTAATAATGTTAGGGAGGAGTTTCCCTTTTATAGTTGAAGTGGGGTCACTTTTATAATTTCTCAAAAGAATAAATTATAATAAATTATTTCTGAAGAAAAATTCCTCAAAAAGGATAGGTATTATAGGATAGGTTTTAATATTATTATGATAACATCAACCTATATAATTTAGGAATATTTTTTGTTTCATATGAAGCTTTATCATTTGATTAACCCTCAACTAACCCATTTTAATTTTAAATGTGGTAAAATTAATAATAATAAAGGGATAGAATTTTTTCATAAATGTCTACAATTATACACTAATTGTACATGTTTTGAAATTAAAGACAAAATAATTTCCAACCTTTTTTATTTCATAATTTATATTATTTCTAAATAATTTAATAATATATTTATAAAATATTGTTATTGTATATTTTTATAACCATCATTAAATTTTTCGTTAATAGCATCTAGAAAAAAATTAAATTCCAATATAATAATATTATGCATCCATATCAGGTTATATTAATCTATAAAATTCATGGATCAAATTGATATCTCAAATTATTTTACAATTAATTTTTTTAATTACATATATGTCATTATTTTATTTATGGAATAATTACTATGTCTACATTATGTAGGATTTTAATTCAATTGTTTCCTCACTAAAAAAATAAATTGACATGTTAATGATAGATTTTTAATATTTAAAACAAATATTTAAAATGAATCATAACCTATTTTTATCCCAGTATTACAAATTTTATAATTATTGACAATAAGATTTTTCTATATTTTATTTTTTATTACAAACACTGTTATAAAGGTAAAAATCACTATATAGTTGGAAATAGGATGTATAATAGAATATTGGATGCTTATGGATAAAATATACTCGTAAAATAAAATTAGTACATGTTTTATTGTTATTTTATTGTCTTTATCTTATTATATTTGACCCTTAATGAACTGATTTAATAATTTATTATGGTCACAAAAAAATATTATGGTTAACATCCATAATGTCTATAAATGAGAAATATATTTAATAATTTTCTTCCTTGTCATTAAAAATATGGAATCCATTTTTCAATATTCAAAACATATGTGATCATAGTTTAATTTAAAATTAAAAAATCATAAGGTGATGAAAAAAAGGATTTTTTCAAAAAAATGTTTTTTTAAACATAAAAGGTTTTTATAATTAATTCAAGTACAAAAATTTTTTAGAACCCATAATTGTATTATTTTGAATTTAAATAAAGTTATGAAATTTTAAAATTATTGCAAAAAAAAATTCATTCTAATGACATTAACATAAAAAATAATTCTTGAAAAAAATATATATTTTCACTATTTATTGAAAATTGAATCATTAGGGAAAAATAAAATATTTTCACCATAATCTAATTTTTATAATTTTATATAAGAAATAAATTTTTAAAATTTTCTAGAAAGTAATTATATTTTTTTCCTGAAAAGAAAAAAACAATCACATTTGAGAAAAACATATTTATGGAGCATAAAATCAAATTACATAAAAAATGAGTGCCTATTTATAAATAATAAATCCATAATTTTTTCTTGATTAGGAATATTATATAAATATTTCATAAATTTGAAAATCATATTCATGCCCTCCAATCGAAATTCCAGGCAATCACTATCACTTTATAGAATAATATTATATATTATATCATTGTTAATTTAAATGTGTTTTTTGCGTGTAATACAATATATTAAATAATTAAAATTATTTTAATAGAAATATATTGTAAAATATTGGAGTGTTACATGAGGTTAAAACAAAAAAATAATTGAAAAATTGGAAAACATAGAGAACATGACTCCTGATCTCCATGGTCGAATACCATACGTATTTAATTCACCCAAGTATCACTAAGACCCACAAATGTCACCTTCAATATGTATGTCATCTTCCCAAGAAATAGAATTTTCATGAAAATAACTTATAGGGGTAAGTATTTATATACTATCTAGGATTCCCTAAGACCCTAAAATATAGAAATACAGCTATACAAAAAAGACATATCAAACCATAGCAAGGGGGAATGAATAACCAATATATATATGCTCATAAGGAAACATGATATAAAGAGAATGACATATACATATCATAACCCAACCATAGTTGATGAGTCTACCTATAGATTAAAGAATAAATCTTTGTTTTCCAGTATATTGTGCAACATCCCATGAATCTCTATGAAGGGGTCATCCCTTCATCGCTGCATTCCACAACTGAGGGAGACAAATCTCATGCCGAGTACCCTCCCCCTAAAAGAGCATCAAGATGAGGGAGTATGACTATATAGATGTATAAACCATTACCTACTTTGGGATAGTACTAACTCTAAATATGTATTGGGTGTGGAGGAAACGTTCTCTTGTTCAAAAGTGGAGTAATGACTATGGAATCTCCCCAATGATCTCACCCTGGTCACAATAATCATCAATAATTGCCTGATGATGTGTCATTCTTAAAACACATCACATCATATCTTGTATTACACAATAAATTCCACCGTTACATTCTTCATGATGAAAAACCTAGTATAGGCTACTCAATAGCCAAAATGTCACTCATTATGAAAGAGATATGTGGGGGGATACATTTGATGGATAAGTACATAACATGTATAGGGGTACACTGAGTGTGTGACCACACGTCACTATCTGGACATCTTATACTATGGACATGGATTGGTAATTAATTTCACTATACATGGTGTATACTGTTAAGAAGGGCTTTTATTATCAGCATGGGCCCTTCCCATTCTTTTCAAATCATTCCCATGTTCATTAGCCTGTTCTTGTGTACATGGTCATGATTGGGTATCTGGCCATGCCTGAGTACAAGGCCATGACCGTGTACTCTGTCCATGACATTTTGACTATATGCTTCCATGAACATGTGCTCCTATAGTACTTGTTGAGTCGCTATTATAGGGCCATAAAGCATGTGGTGAGTTCACATGGTGTATGATATTTTTAATCACCAAAAATAATAGCCACCGTATCCATGGTACTATAAGGCATATGTTCTTCATACTACACACTGTGTATTAGATTTATCTATGGGAAACCATATTTTCATCACATGTATGAAGATACCTAGTTTCCACTATAAAATCCACCATTTTAATAACTAATATCAATGGCTAACTCCTCAAGTAGCTGTAAACCCGAATTCAATTGACCGCTGATGAGCCGTTGCTCAACCTAGGCACATCTTATCACTCATAATTGCTCTAAAATTATATCAATGAAGAATAATTAACTATAAAACATTATTCTTTATCAAATCACTATCACATTTCGTTTTCTCATTACCACCACCATGAATCATGGAGTTCGATCATTGTTGACCTCACTATGACAATGTCAAACCATGACGTCATGGGCCACTATGAAGAAAACTATGAACGTTGGGAATAAATGCACAATAATAAAGTGAAGCATACCATTTACAAGAATTATTATAAAAATATTTCATAAATTAGTATATCATATTGTGATATTAGGTTTAATGTGGGTATAATATCAAATCAATATAAATTGAATTTTGTTGGGGCTGAAGCAAAATTTGGAAAACATAAGAAATAATTGTAAAAAATAAAACCATGAATGATTAATTTAAAGGAGAATAAATAAAAAAATTTAACATACCCCACCAATATATGGGATCAATAATCAGTGAATAATATGTTTCCCATTTATGAATAAGATCGTCTACATTCACTACCTCTCGATCCACCTCGATCTGGTAGTCGTTGTACTCAAATACAATCCTTCAACGAATAACACATAATAATCCTCTCAAATCATCTCCGGGTTATGCATCCATACTTGGAGATTTTTATAATGGGATATTTTTATAGGATTAGATTTAGGTCATGGAAAATAAATAGATATTTTTTTTAATTTAGCACACCCGCCAACGTCCACCTCCCATTTCATGTATGAAACAAACCAATATTGGTTCATTCCTATTGTAAAACATACAATCCAATGTTAACTATGGTATCATATTAACTATTAGTGGTCATATAAAATAAGGTAACCATTTATACAAAAACATTTCATGTAGGTTCATTAAAATATAATAATGTTTTTAATCTATTAATTTTAGTGTCTAAAAAATCCTAAACGCCTAGATGACTATAATGATAAATATATATATATATAAATAAATATTAAAATATAAAATCATATAATACCAGTCATTAAGTTCATATCTCCCTTAATGTGTTTCCCCCAAAATTATCAAGATACACAAAAGGGTAGGGTTATTGAGTCTGCATCTAACTGTCACATTCTCAATGGATCTCCTGCATGCTCTTTTGATCCCAGAGAGAAAACACCAGGGGGTGTTCCCTCCTAATATTATCATCTAATTCTAATCTTGAATAACAAATAGATACTCTGTGAAGCATTCTCCATCCTCAATTTTGAGTTCTCCCCAGTAAATAATGAACATCAGATCATGTATGTATATCCTTAAATGAAAAACATGGATGTCTTATATAGCACCTCGACCTAGCTTTCTACTCAGTATTGCAATGGGCAGGTTGGCCACTGGTCCTTGTGTAGACCTCCACATAAACCAAAGGCTAAATTCTATCAAAGAGGGTATAAAGTGTTGATACTCTAGATACTATACCCTATTTTGGTGATTATAATAATGTCATATATTTATATTACATAGTGAAATAAAGACCATAAAATACGAGACCAGTAACCCATCATAGCGTAATAATCATTATATAATAGCGCAATCACAACAGATATCAATAATAAATAAATAAATGATTGAAACATTACATTTATTAAACAAAAAATCCTTTTTAAAAGAAATCATACAAGTCATTTCATATGAGACAATTAATAAAAAGGGTCTACCAAGGTCATCCTCAGTAAGTTTATTTAATAGGCATGCTGAAACAAAAGGAAAAATAAAAAAGAAAACTCAAGTTGATGCATGACCCTCCACGTTCCTTCCCATCCCTCCCATGATATGAAATATAACATGATGACTATGGTATTGATCCTGAGCCGAAATGGTTACATGGTCACAAAATAAAAAATTCCACATTCATCCTGATGGGACCTTGTAAAGTGTGAGAGTAAATCTTAACAGCTTAACCAAAATTTGTGTCTATTTTACATATATGATAAAGTTTGTCTTATATATATTAAATAATGTATCACATGCAAAATAATTAAATTTGTCATCCTTTATTCTCAGGAGCCACAAGCAATCACCTGTATTGGCCATCACTATTAATACATGTGACCTCAGTTATATATATAGAATACAATGACATGTCTTCATATTCATAATTATAGTGGAAAATATCATTTGAATAAATCCAAATGAATATCATGAAGACATTCATTTCAGGTGAACCCTTATACCCCACCTCCATAGTATCTTCCAACACCTTGTGACATCCATCAAGAAACCTAATGTCTTGATAGAACTCTTAATAAATACCTATTCCATTAAACATTAGCTTAGAATAATCATTACTAGATATATGACTAGTGTCTAACGTAAAATTATGTATATACTCAAAAAAATAAATACAATTGGATCAATAGCCGAAGTCCCAAGTAATGTGAATATCCTTCCTCCAAAATAATCTTGGACCAACATTATCAATATATGGCGTACCACATCACCAAACCCATTGTCTAAACATCTTCAAATAAATAATACTCAATATCCACATGGATTTTCATGGAAAGCACCGCCAACATCAGTTTTGTAAAAAAAATATTAATATTCAATTAATAGAGGCTTCTACCCACTCAATTAGTCAAAAACACCTCTCATTCCCGTGGAACCACTACAATAATTATACCAAAATTATTGTAATAAACAAATTCCCCTGGCCAAATCATTCCACGGTCTAAAACCTAACACTAGGATTAAATCATTTGTAGCCACGAATGAGAATTCCCAAGTTCATCTCACATGATCAATTACTAAATTTAAAGGAAAAGTGTTAATTAATTAGGATGTCTCTTGGAAAACCCAATGAAATTATCAAAAACACACTCCCAAAACATGATAATAGTCAATGATAAATGCTAGTTCCACCTAACTTGTGATATTAGATACTCACTCATCCACTCTTGGCCGCTAGCTCAAGCCTTTTTTGATGATATTTTCATTATAGTAGAATGCCCAAAAAAGGGAAAACAAACTCACATATATTTCTAGATATGTTTGATGAAAGAAAATAATGATGGATGAATGAGGATTTAAGGTCATACCAATATAGTTTCAACAAGTTTTAAGAAAATCAAAACAACGCTCGTATAAGGGATATATATAAACTCTATTATGAGGGAGATGAGAGCCCCTGTAACTGTTGGAAGAGTGACCCATGAAAGGGTTAAAGGAAGAGGGGAAACCCTATTATGGTAAATAAGGGAACAATGGTAATTTTGGCCTTTTGAAAAGGTATAATGTATACTAAATAGAATTTAAATTAATGAACTAACAGTGTGGTAGCCACCATCATGGAACTAAACCACAAACAACTGGCCTAAACTATTTTCCAAACGATGCGCCAACTATGCATGAGCCTCTAATAAAAATTAAAAAATCCCCACATAACTGTTCTCCCCTTCCCACATGTTTTTCCAAACTATTCATATTCAACCTATAAGGAACCATTGTTTCTCCTAGAAGGCTGCACGGTTTTTCCAAACATTGAGCCTCTATCTTCACTTTCCCAAAACTATGTTTTTAACCTCTAATTCACAGAAAACCAACTTAAAATTGTAATTCATTTTTTGATCCTAAAAATAAATTTAAAAACTATGCATTGAGTCAATGAAACTATTATATGTATAATATGATAATAAAGATAAGATTTGTCTCTCTCACCAAACTCAAAAAATCAATTGGGTTTTGGATTTCGACCCCTTACAAAAATCTAGGAATTTTACAATCTCCCCATCACAACATAGCTTGTCCTAAATCTATCATGAATTACCATGATATTTTACCCACTAAACCCATATTTTCCAAAACCAAACCATTATATCATGATCATCAAGTACTGACTAAATCTATCAAGGAACACCCCACATTAAGAGTTACCTACCTCGGTATCTTCATGACACAAAAAATAAATTAAAATAATGGTCCATTGACCATACATGGATTCAAATTTCATTCTACAATGAATCATCACTCCTTTACCACATAAGGTTATCAAATTATGGTCATTCCACATATGAAACCCGCAAATTACTACATCTCCATAGATTCCCACCTCAGTCCCATGTGGCACATGAAACATATGAGTTCTTAAATCTCATTAGATTCCAAAAAAGAGTCATGGTGCGTCACACCTCACATAAAACATGAATTTTATCGATTCCTATATGCACTCACACCTCAAATAGACTAGTCATCCATAGATCCCCATAATAGAACATAGTTCAATACACTTAATGTATATATATATATATATATATCATGCATTTGAGATTATGAAAACATACTATCTAGGGTATGGTTAGTCCAAGAATAACTCATGAACCTCATGAACCAAACCCCAAAATTCCATAAAAATACCACGCTAAATTAAAAAGCACCACAGTCACCCCCACCACATACCACTAATAGTATTCATCTCCCAAACCAAATCTGTACCTGCCTGGTCATGTCATGCACCTAGCCTAAATACCGACTACCTGGGGTATAATAATAATGAAATCCATGGATGAACATTTAATAACAAATTTATATCCAAAAGGTACTGTTTATATGAAAAACATTAATGGGATACTCCAAAGAGAAAAAAATTATGAATCTTTTATAGGTCCATAGACACACCTTCCTCTGAGATGATGTGACCCTAGATGTGTACCTGATAAATCCAAAATTCATAAATAGATATCTTATCATTAAGCTGATTCTCCCTCAGCGTACTAAATATGAGGAAAATATGTTGGTAATGATCATCACGATCCTTGAAGTAAACCAAGATTTCACAAAAAAAAATTAAAAAATTGATCTAGGTATGTGTGGAAGATTGTATTCATCATGGTCAAAAATATTGATTGTGAGTTTGTCACCATAAAGGGAATCATGACAAACTCATAAAGGACATACCTACATATAAAAGTAGTCTATGGTATATCAGAAGGTCAAAGTATCAAATTATGATACCCAGATCTTAATTCATTCATGGAGAAAACACATGCACCCATAAACTAGTTTAAAATATCATTGATACGTTAAAGAGGATTATGATTCTTCATGTTTATCTAGTTAAACAACTGGAAATCAACACATAAGATTCGAGTCATGTCGGATTTATTTAAAACAAGACTGGAGAACCCCAAGGTCATGTACACTAATGGATAAAAGCATTTTTCATCAACACTTATAGTTGTGCATATAGCTCTTTAATCTATTTTGGTAAAATTATATATTTTGCAATAAAAACTAGAGAAACCCCAAAAATGAGATCAATCACAAATTCCACATCTATCTCAGGTGGAATACCTGATAAATATACATGAAATACATATTAAAATTAGTCTATTATAGGTTGAAAGAGATCTTGTTTTTCTTTTCCTTCTTCTAGAAAAAAATACTATACACCTCTGTAGTAATCTCCGACAACTACTGATGAACTAGGCCTACATTGCCCACTTGGATATCCCACTATTCATAGTGAATATACATGTCACCCTCATGAGACATAAAATTAAATCACATGGGGTAATAGTCTATTTGGGCTCAGTATTATACTAACTAGTACGTAATAATAATTAGGATGAAGTATTTCATATCTGACATTTAAAGACCCAATAGAAAACAATTATCCCCAACATCGAGAGAACACCCTATGTATAAATGAGTGTCTCTAGAACATACTCACAATGGAGTAACTATCCTCATATCTCTGCTCATTATCTCCACATTCAGGCTCAATATATTCACAATATGGGAATAAATAAATGAATGTGAGAAACCGGTATCAAATAAGCCACTAACTAGTGCATAAGCAACAAGAATAGTATATATAATAGCCAATTATATATCCTCACTATCAACCAGTGTGTAATGAATGACATGAAATAGTCCTTCAACTATTATATATAATGAAAATTGAGTCCCTTTAGAATCAACACTATTAGTATATGGTCACTCATTCACAGGAGAACTGCATATTCTTCCACTACTGCAAAGTCCAATAGAACTCTAGCTGCCATATTTATTTTCTATAGAAGATCCCCTTCTCACACTTCAATTATTCCAGGATACTCCCCCTTTATACATATTTCAATGGTTCCAACAGAACCTCTATATATTTATTATCCTATCAAAATCCATGAACTCTACCAGTGGTCAAGGAAAAATGCTACAAAAGTGACTCAGGCCACTACAATTGTGGGAAACATCTCAAGTTGGATCCTGAGTAAGTAATACTTCCCCTCGGCCACCCTTCATTCACATTCCCTATCCAGTACTATCATAATGACACTTCCTACTCTCATAATACTTACCTTGTCATTATCTAGAAGACACCGCCTACCCTCCACTGGAAGCTTTTATTAGGTTCCCCTCAGATGTGGGAGCCAGATCCACCACTTCAGAAAATATTTTCACTCAAAAGATTTTATCTTGAGACATAATATAACATTTAAGTTTTTCATGGAAACACCATTCTATAGTTGTCTTGTACCCTTATAGTGCTGTAGAAAAAGTATTTTAGATCAGTAAAGACACCATAAGAGTCCATCATGGGCATACTCCCCTGAGTCAACCTCATGAACTTAACTTCACTCTCTTATATTAGAGTCTCTAGATAAAAGTGGTATAAGAACTTCTCTAGAAATTATTTACATACTATACACTCTACATTTCTAGTCTATGATTAAACATCCCACAAGCGCTTTAGTAATCCTTATAACATGTAAGAAGATAACATGATATTATTCATAGATGGAGTCTCAAAAAAAGGTTAAGTATAGTCTTGATGGAGTCAATATCAAACTCTTCTAATTCAGGCACACCCTCTCTAGTAAATGTCATGGGGTGTAGTAATTTTATCCCTCACATCAGGTCATACATTCTCTAAAACACCCACATTGGGTCTCTCTCCATAAACTGCATAAAGTGAGAAAATTTATCATGGGACTTCTCTCTGTCTCCCTCATCAGGTATTATCAGTGCCTCAATTTTCAGTACTGTAGGATCATTTCCATCCATGTACTCCAATAATCCTATCATGAAAGGTTGTTTTGGAGGCATATATTACAAATCGAAACACACATATCATAAAATATAACACATATTTATCACAATTATATAATAGGGATTCAAAAATAATCCACAACAAGTCGTTTCTCATAAACTAGCCACCCGATCAAACCAGGGTGCTAACACTACCCCTTAACCATACAACATCTAGTTCATAGTTAACAAGGGATAAATCAATATAATATTTATGTTTCACATTAGACACCAATTTATTGATATTTTCCATCATCTTACACCTTTAAATAGCATATTAGGAACCTTTTTAAGTATAATTACACAATCAAGTTGAAAAATTTCAATTTAAAAAAATTACCCCAAACCTATTTTCCCATGTGTTCCTAAAAATGATGCGAGTCAAAATAATTCATGAGTGTATATAATAACTCATTAATACTAATCTCTCATGACATTTGGGTAATGATTCAAATCATTAAAAATATAAAAAACAACAATCACATATCACAATAAGTGCATCAGTCGAGGTGAAATAACATTCCAATATAATGACACACATTAATAACATTAATCCCACCTTGGGTTATAAGATTTTACCCTGTACATGGGTTAGAGACTCCCATGCACGACATATTAACCTTGGCCGTAATCATAATATTTTATGGAATACCTTCCCCAAATATTAAGACAAAAGAATGTAAAATAAAATTACAAACCTCTTATACAACTTTGCAAAGCCCCGGCCTAGGTTCCACCCCCTGGTGCCTCAAGCATTTCAGTCACATGTCTGCAGAAATCCATCCCTCTACACTATATACATCCAATTAGCAGAGAGGGTTTAATATCAATCATTGTGATACTATACCCTATTTACAAAGTATCAAAAATGTAAAAATAAATAAGAATAACCACATAATATAACCAATCATCAAACAAAACCAACATCACATGATAAGAAGAAAATGAAACACAATATCCAAAATTACGTAATAGATATTTCATAAAAATATGTTTCAAGTGTCACAATGAAAAAATACATAATTAATAATGAAACGGAAACTCCCATGCAGGTCCCGAATCATTGTTGCTTCACTTATCCATGATCCATCCAAACTCATACATCATACATATGACTTCTCCCCTTAACCTATCCTATAAACATGAAGTATATTTGGTTACTGATTAAGAAACCAGAGTATGGTGTGAGTACAAATCAGTAGTCAACCACCACAAACATCTAAAACATAATCCAATCGATAATACTGTATGAAGTTGTTTAAATAATTATGTGAAATTAATAATGGAAGAAGTTATGATATTTAAATTATTCTTTAATTTAACCATATAAAACCACATGTTCACAAGGAAACCCGACACCTAAATACATTCATAATCTAATTCCTGAGTTTGAACAATAACATAATACCATGTTCATTCTTTGTCATTTCATTTTAAAAGATATCGCAGCAAATTAGAACCATATTCCAATGCCAAATCATGGGCTTAAAAAATACTTTCTAACAACTTGTGTATATTTTGATCCTCTATCCATATCCCACACCACATTGTTACAAGGGTACATAGAGCCTCAGGCCCCATCCCATACATATAAAAAATGGTTATTTTAGAGGCATTGTCTATGTCCCATACAATAACAATAAAATATGGGTATTTTTAGCCTCAGTTCCTATCCCACAGTCACCATATCATATGTGCATTTGGAGCCTCATTCCCTTTGAAACTCCTAAATATAAAATATATTGAAAATTTTGAAAATATAACAATAACACATAAATCACAATTTCATATACGTCTAGTTTATGCAACGTTATCCTTCTCATCAAATACTATCTTTTAAGTGTACAATTTCAATTTATTACATGAATAATAATTCATTATCTAAAACACATCGAATAATATGGATAAATCACTATTAAAACAATCAAACAAAGTAAAAAATATAATTCATTGACCCTTTATGATTAATTCAAATATCCTGTAATCCCAATTATTAATTATTTCATACACATTAATTGACTAATCACACAAACCCAATTTTTCATCAATTCCACAATCACAAAATATAATTAATAAATTAAAAAATTAATTAATCCTATAAAACCAATTTTATATTACTAATATTACATTAATTAATTCCCCAATTTATTAACCAAATTCTACAATCCAAATAAATAAATAAATAAATTTATTTATTTAATTTTAGTTTCAATTTCCAGTCATGTCAATTAACATTTTACACCACATTCACACAGTATGAATTCATAACTATTAAAATTGGATCAATAACACCTACCTCAAGATTGATGATGAAAATTGTCAATGGAAATCCCTTATTGAAGAAAAACCATTATGAATAAGACAAGGGATGAGATCTGTATTTGAAAACAAGATCTATGATCAAACCAATAAAGATCAAACAAAACTAGATCTAGATATTTTATGAATTGAGTTAAACATACCACCAATGGATGAGAGAAGGATGATAGAGTAGTATGAAACCACAAGGGATGCGAATCTCTTATATGGAGAGGTGAAGATCTTCAATCTGGGCTTTGATTCACCATGAATGGAGGTCTTGTGGCCTTGGAATCCATTCGAGAGCCTCCAAAACCAAGATAAACATTTAGGGTTTAATTGGAATGATCTACGGTGAATTATGGTTGTTACATAATTTTTAAAACCAATTTTCAAATTAATTAAACATATGATGAAGGTTTCCAAGGTTGGGGTGAACCGATTATCAAATGGTGTGCCTTAACTGTGCACCTATTCTAGGTGGAGGTTCGAAGTTACTCCTAAGAAGATGAAATATTTTAAAAAATATGTTTCATCCATGAAAATCCCCTCTATCTAAGTCCTCAATGTTTTCTGTGTTTGGTGAAAAGTTTTGGTATATCATGTGCCAACCATAAAACAACCCTCTTCCTTCCAAAATTCTCCAATTTCACTGAAGAAAATCCGAAATGGAAAACCAAAAAAATATACTAATAAAAGTAAAAGGAGTACATGTTAATGGGATCGGGACATCTATATAAAAGTTTTGGATCATACATAAAAAAATTCAAATTTTCATTTTATATATTTAAAAAATTTATTAAATTTTAAAAAATTATTTGTTAATTTTTAAAATTTTATTTATTAATAAACTATTTCAATAAAAAATTATCTCTACATGGTTCATGATAGTTCTAAAACCCACTAAAAAAATATCCCATGTATAATAATCTATATTTTTAAGAAAAACATTCAAAACATCTAACAACACATTAAAATACCATAAAATATCAACATTATTATAGTAATTTGTAAACTATAATGTTTTAATTCACCAATAAAATATTAAATATTCATTTACAATGACCTCCAATAATTTTTTTGAAATTTGTAATAAAAAATAATCCATTGTTTGACCATTAATGCCTGGTAAAACTCTTTAAACACATTAAATTAATCTCAAATAAATAAAATATCCTAATTTTAGGATAAAAAACATCAATTTAGTCTCAATAATAAATGAGATCATTTTATTTTTCAATTAATACGATTAAAAAATATTAAATAACAGTATTTATTTATGTTAAAATAATATATTTATATAATGAGAAAAATATACTCTACTAGAAAATAATATTGTATTCAAAACTATTGATGATTAACGATACAATGAATAAAAAATAAACACATTTGAACTACTCTAAAAATACACCAAATGAAGTAGAGAAAATTGGGAGACACTTATTCTATCAAATACTACATTTATAAACATCAAAATGGAACTATAACTATTTTGAGAACACCGTAAAATAGATTACGACTAAAGAATAAAGCTGTGAAAAAAAGATCAAATCACGTTGGACTCCTCTCATTTTAATGGTCACAAATCATGAGTAATATTTTTTATTATGTTCAATTATTTTTAGTTATATTCTTAATATATTCTATTTTGTATTACCTCATAAGACATATTGAAAATATTTTACTAAGTATGAGTCACCAGTTAGAGAACTCACAGTCACTGTTCAGTCTACAAATTGGTAATGTATGAGTCACCATTACATCGATCTAACAATTACAAAATTTCACAATGGATCAGTCACTGTTAATATGATCTAGTCAACATTTCAGTGACCTACCAATTCATAATTTTCATGAAGGAACAAACAATATTAATATGATCCATTCATCATTACAGTGACCTACCCATTAATAATTTTCACAATTGTCTGGACAACATTTTATCAAGATACATGTCCAGAATTTTTACAAACGAATAGAAACCATATTTCAAGCTATCGGTCCAGATTTTCATAAATCCAAAGACACCATTCTGAAGAAACCATTCTATAATTCTATAATTCATTCAAAGTATAATACACAATTCTTAAGACACTAGTCTTGAGACTCCATTCAATGGAAAAGGAAAAAGTCAATGATCCTATGTCACCGCTCTTTTGTCACATCTCTGGTGGAACCATTCCAGAAATATTCATTTATTCAACTAATATTTTAGAAAAAATATATTATTAGCAGTCATATTGGATCTTTTTAAGGATACTGTTAAAATTAATGATCTTTTGCATAATTTTCAGAAGACAGTATGTCAAACAGGGTACCTGTACGTGATGGAGATCATGCTCCTTGAAAAAAAAGGAAAACACTCAAGAATAAATAAAAAGTAGAGAGTGAGAAGATTAAAGTGTGAAATAAGTGTGAAGCAATAATATATACAAGCCTATCCTGCTAGATAAAAATATGTAAGTACTTATTGTGAACTGAAGTGTGAATATCCTGGCCTCAACAAATTCAACTAAAGATTATTTTTGAAGACCATCTCATCTAGCTGGGAACCATAACACAGAGCATTCATGACCCACTATTTTTGTGTATGTGTTCACAAGAGGACTCGATATTCTCTACTACTACATCCAATAATTCCATAAGCATCAATAAAATCACATAGATAATTATAAATCATTTCTATCTATTTTTTCTCTATTGTGTACATTTTCATTGTAATGTCCCAGATTTTCCATGTAACATTTTTTGAAAATTATGTGGAATTATTTCAAGACCATGCGCTGAGACACCATATGATTCCATGGCCCAAGGATCCATGAATAAATGTTTGAACTATATTTAGTTTTGTTAAAAATAGTGCATGTGATGGGGTTTATTAACTTTTAAATTAGTGATTTGATTTGAAAAATGAGAGAAGTGTTGTGTTCAAAGTAGAGGGGTTTTCTTAGGCAAGCCCTAACAATAACCGGTGTGGGTCAACTAAAAAAAATCATTTTCCAAAATTTTATAGAATATTAATAATAAACATACAACATTTATTTTATTTTTCTGTTAATGTTTCATGACGACGAAGCAATGTTGTGATGTAGCGATAATGCATTAGTAAAATTAAAACATGTCTTTAACCATAAATGATTCCGTATGGAGACATTGTTTCATTGTGTTACAGTAATAACAAAAAACATCTTTAACCACTTATAGGTATTCCATATTAGGATCGGGGTTCCTTCCATATGAATATTGGATAAGATATTAGCGATTTCCTTCCATTTCCAAATGAGGAACATGAAAAAATGATAATGGATCGTGGATCATGAACCAAGGATCGAGGATCGACAAACGATGGTGGTGTAACTCGTTTCTTCTCCACAGACATATCTAAACTTCTAGGAGGATAGTTTTTTGTATAAGTAAATTATTTATATGTTCAAAAGTTTAACAAAGAACGTAGAATAACCCATGAATAGGTTGATTTGGAATTCTATTGTTTTTGTAGGATGGTTAAAACTATGAGATTAAAGGGAATAGATCTTGTTGATTATTCTTCTCCTGTTCTTTGGTGATTCTACTGACATGAACGGGCTAAGGCCAATGAATAAGGGAAAGGAAAATTCTAAGGGGTGTTCATGTGCTTCTTTTTTTCACACATTCATACTTTCTTGGTCCGTGGACCCCTGTGGTCACACCATTAATGTTTTGGAAGGTTCATAACATAGTTGGACCCTTAGAGAGATTATATGACGTTTTGATGCACATAAAAGACTTGTTTCTGATGTGAGGATCACACGGTACCCTTTGGTTATAAGGAAAAACCACCATAACATTAATGGAGGGTCGTAGAAGAGAGTATCATTGGCTGTACTGTTGGTGGATTGCGGCATCGCAGCCACCCGACAGGAGGAACCCACAGGATGGATGTCGCTGGTAGGCGTGCCTCCACAGATGCGGTAGGAGGTTTCAATACACAGTTGTGTGGCCGCATTCTAGATGGACCATGGGGTGTTCCTACAATGGAAAACTACATCATATATGATTGTCTCCCCACACTGATGGGGAGCGGATGTGGCGGCCACTACATCTGGGTGGATGAACTGGCCCACTCTAGTGAGTCGGGCTTGGCAGGCATGCTGACATCGGGCTCAGTGGTTCACGTCAACCCGGTGGGACACGAGTTGCATTGGCTCTGGTCAGCCTAACCAGGGCAAACCGAACCCATACACAACAGTCCCCTTTTCACAAAAAGACCATAACTATCAAATCATGTGTCCATTTGATGATGCATTTACAACATTGGGTCCCTTGATATGAGGCATAAATTTTGAGATACATTAACGATGTTTCCATGGATGATGGAATACAACCTATTAGCTCGAGGAATAGGTTCTCATAAAATGATCATTCTAAGGATATAATCATACGAAGGTCTGTGATCTAGAATCTATGCCATTTTCTACACTATGTGACTTACCAATATTATGTGTCTTACCTAGACTATGTGTCATATCTAGACATTGTTCCTTACTATGACATAGTCAGTCGTCCCATTTCCCACTATGGTGATGGTCCTCTAGACTTTGACAATTCTCCATGTGTTACCAACACTGAGTGTGTTATCTACACTCCATCTGTTACCTACACTCCGTGTGTTTCTACATGAGGGTATTATGGATTCTTATGGAAGTCCTGTTTACATACCATAGATCTATACATGGTGTGAACTGTCTCTAGTGACTCTCTTGACTGTAATTCTTTGAGGAAACACTTTATGTGCCTCTTTGATTGTTTAGTTAGTGTATTTATTTAGTGCTCTTATTTTTGGTATACATCGTGTGATTCCTTGTGGTTTACATTGTGTAATTATTTGGTGGTTTTGGGTTCCTACTTATTATTATTTTACTCACCCCTGAACGAGATCCACCCACACATGTCCATTCATGTGGAGACTATCAACATCTCTGATGGAGACCTTGGTGGGCTGGCGACAGGGGGTTCTTCAGGGTGACCTGATGAATATGGAATTCTTCAGCGAAATTTCAACAGATTGTTGTACCTACCCTTCATGTAGGGTTTTCCGTGGACGAGCCCCATGAGCTTATACTTTTTCTATTTCACATGGGCTTATATTCTGGCACGTTTAATTTTTAGTTTTTACTTTTTCTCTCAATGGTTCTCTTAGTGGGTTACATATCTATTTACTCAGTTCTTTATGTTTATGTAATTTTGTTTGGGAATGGGTGACCAAGTGAAGGTTTATCAGAAAAATTCCTCCCTATTGTAGGAAATGGCTTCTTGGTGCTAATTGCCTTCCTCTGGCCTATAAGAGGCTGGATTGGGGTAGTAACGGCATGGGCCTGAGGGGACAGGTCGTGACAGAGTGGTATCAAAGAGCGGTCAGGTTTAATTTTTTTGGGAAATAGTATTATGTGTTTCAATATTGGCTTTCAAGAACGGGAACCCAGTGTTTCTATGAAGGACAACGTATCCAGACACCAAGACTTTGAATTCTGATTTTTGACTTGGTATATGAAAAAACTAGTTACATGTATCATATAATAATTAGGTGTGTTCTCATGTCCTTCTTGATTCAGGGTCATCTCACCAGGCATACTGTATTGATTGTGATTTATTCTGATTTGTTTTGGATTCCTCCACACAGATAGCCAACCATGATTCCATTGTGGGGATAAAAGGATGGTATGTCATGTGATGAAGCATCGGTGTGGGTACCATTGCACGATATAGACCCACTTGGTGGTGCACCAGTGATACAACCACTTGGAGAGAAGTATTTCCTTGTAATGCTACTGGCATATGATACATGTAGGCTTAGTTAATTGCATGAGTTCCCAAGGTAGTGACCTCCTAGGTTCAGAGGTGAGACAGTTACTCAGATAGATGTTGATTGGATATAGGTAGTTATGCGAGTCTTCCACTTAGTAAGGATGCCTCCTGACCAGAAAAAAGTGACAGTCAAAATCCTTCATCAAGTCTCGGTGGCGACATGGTAGAGTGTGATTAAATGGATTCACGGGGAGGTGATTCTGTCATATACAGACTTCTAGTGCCTCTTTAGGGAGGATTTCTCTATACCGACATTATGCTCTATGCGTACACAGAAGCTAATACACCTGCAGTAGGGAAGCCATTCCATTTTATAGTACTCGATGAGATTTATGGATCTTTTTTTCTAATAAACTGACATGTTGTGGGACATATTCTTCAAGGCCCATAAATTTGAGCCTGGGCTACACCAGAATATTAGGGCATCTATGATAACCCTTAGCATCCCTAAGCTTTAGGGGGTTCTAGAGTGAGCTCTACTGGAGGAGAGATTTCTTGTAGAGTAGGAACTGTCGGTGGGAGCTACCACCGGGCGACAAGTAGCGGATTATTCAGTAGCAGGTAGCTGAAAGATTATATAGGGACCCAAGGGGGTAAAGAACTCTAGGGGATGACCCCTGGATATGGGATCAATGGTGCGAGCATCCCAGGCTGGAGTGAGTCAACTGAAGTATATATTATGATACTCGTGTGGCAGGTGGGGGCATCTGGATTGAGATTTCCTATCTCATCGTATTACCAACAAAGAGATGGTTGAAGGACCACTATGGTAGTATGAGAGGTTTTATTAGTGTGTTATGTTGGGTGGAAAATATAGCAGCGGAGTAGGTCGAGCAGCAGGTTGTGGGCGGTGGTTCGAGGTACTTCCACCACCAACCATTGATGGTCCGCCACGGGCTTTAGGAGCTGGTGGATAGGGGTAGGACCCCCTTTAGGGGATAAAGGCCTATGTTCCTGATTCTTAAGAGATGATTATAGGAATGATCTATGTATTATCCACCTATTTGTAGTTTTTATAGACAATGGTGTCAGTCACTCTTTGTTTCCACAGACCTTGTTCGATGCTCATAGATTCTAGTGGATCCGTTCGCCAGATAATAACATTTAGATACTCTTACGCGGTGGGATTAGACAATCACACACTAGTTCTGGTAGTGTGAGAATACTCTTGGGGGTGAGAACATCAGATGGGATCTCAATGTAGTGGCATCGAGTCCTTACGTCGTCATTCTGGGTATGGTATCGTTATCCACAGTCCATGAATAGATTGGATGTTTTAGGCATAGAGTGTGGTGTGTCTGTGAAGATGGGACTAGATTATTCATTTACTAGAAAAATAGAAATTCATGTAGTATAGGATGGACTCTAATGTACGAGGGTGAGTCCCATTACACACAAGTTGGCTGGCATGACCCTCAGTTCAAGGGATGAGATGAGTCCTTAGTTTCCTGTGGTGGTGGAAGAGTATGAGGATCTCTTCCCTAATGATTTCCCAATATTACCTCCATATAGTGAGGTATATTTCTACATTGATCTATACCCCAGTATGGTACCGATATCTACTCCTGCATATCAAATAGCTCCTGAAGTGCTCCGAGAGCTGAGGGTATAGTTGGAGGACTTTCAGAGAAATTTCTTCATAAGGCCCAATGATTCCCCATGGGTTTCCCCAGTTTTGTTTCCTAGAAGGTAGATGGGATCTTTAGGTTATGTGTGGGATTTTGGCACCTAAACATGTGAATTTGAAGAACATGTATCCTCTATTGAGGATCGGTGTTCTCTTCGATCAACTAAAGGGAGAAAGATGGTTCTCGAAGATAGATCTCATGTCATGCTATCACAAGATTCATGTACGGGATGAGGACAACTCAAAAATGACATTCAAATGTCAGTAAGGTCACTACAATTACATAGTGATGATATTTGGCATGATAAACGCCCCATCATTGTTCATGGGACACATGAATAGGATATTCCAGCTGTAATTGAACCAGTATATAGTGTTTTTCATTGAATACATTATATTTTATTCATCATCTGAGGAGGAGCATGTGATACACTTGAGGATGTTGATGGACTTACTCTGAGAGCACCAGCTTTATGGGAATCTCTCGAATTGTCTGTTCTAGATTTGAGAGGACCACGATCTGGGACATGTCATCTCAAAGTCTAGAGTTGCATTAGATCCAAAAATGAGTGAGGTGGTTCATGCTTGGGATCCACCCAAGAGTGTTACCAAGATACGACGGTTCATTACAGTGGCCATGTACTATTCGAGGATTCTACGTAACTGTTACAGAGTAGTAGAACCCATGACCTCTTTTAAAAGGAAAGGGAAACCCCTGGTGTGGATATAAGGGTGATAGCATAGTTGTTAGTAGTTGAAGAATATATTAAAAAGAACACCTATCATATGGTTTTCAAAGGAGGGTGCTGATTACGTGGTGTTATGGGATGCATTAGGAACCAGACATGGTTGTGTCCTGATGTAGGGGCCGGAGGTGGTTTCCTATGGATCTCAATAATTTATACCACATGATAAAAACTATGTGACCCACAAACTTGAGTTGGTAGCAATAGTCTTTACATAGAAGATGTGGTGACACTACCTTATGATCGAGTGGTTTATCATCTACTCATACCACAAAGGTCTCATGTATATCGTTCATCAAAAGTATTTGAACCTGATACAATGTTGTTGGATAGAGTTCCTCCCGGACTATGAAATCAAAATAGTCTATAATCCTTGGAGGGAAACATGGTGGTAGATTATCTTAGCCATAGGTCATGTCCAGTGCTACTGAATGGGGCCTCAGAGCAGTTAGCCTCCCTTCAAATATCCTTCATGGATGGAGATGAAGTAGCTTATCTCGAGTGGATGGTGGTTACCCCTCTACTATTAAAGCTTGTTCTGGATGTACAAAGCATAGATATTGGATGCTAGACTAAACATTCTTAGATTTCCACATGTCTTGCCCCCAATGAATATTCAAAAGGTGGGGATCACATCACCCATTTTAGAGGACACATAGTTGTACTGGCGATGTTATGAGAAGAGTTATTGGGGGGGTCTATAAATTCCCTTTGATGGTACATACTTGTGTGGAAATGATATACCAGAACCTCCGATGTTAGTTTTGGTGGCCAGAGATGAAGAAGGAAGTGGTATAGTTTTTATCAAGATGCCTCACTTGTTAGTAAGTGAAAGCTGAGTACCAGGTTCCAATAGGTTTTACTCAACCCCTTGAGGTGTCCGAGTAGAAGTTATATGGAATATCGATTGAATTTGTGATAGGTTTACCACATACATCAAGGGGGAAAAATACCATCTGAGTGATTGTCGACCGACTCACCAAGTCGACCCACTTCCTAGTTATTTGGGAGTAAGTCTCATAGAGGGATTGGGACATCTCTATGTTCAGGAGATATTTCGACTCCACGGAGTACCATTGATAATAGTCTTATATCAAGATAAAATATTTACATCATGTTTTTGGAAGGTATTTCAGGATGAATTTGGGACTCATATGCATTTGATCACAACTTTCCTCCCACAAATAGATGGCCAGATGGAGCAGACCATTCAGGTCCTAGAGGACATTCTATGTACTTTCTTCCTCGATTTTTCACACAGTTGAGAGGACCACCTTCCCCTAGAGGGGTTTGCATACAAAAATATCTACAAATCCACCATTAGTATGACACAATTTGAGGCCTTGTACTAGTGACCCGGTAGGTCACCACTTTTCTGGATAGACCTAGGAGAGTCAGAAATCATGGGCCAAGATTTGGTGCGGGGAACTACAGAAATGGTACGAGTCATCCATGAGTGGTTGAAGACTACATAGATCTGACAGAATTCTTAAGAATATATGAGATGGAGACTCTTAGTGTTCTGGGAGGGAGACCAAGTGTTCCTTTGAGTCTCTCCTCGATGTGGGATACATATATTTGGTCCATGTGGAAAGCTATCTATATCATTAATCGAACTTTTCTAGATAATATGTAGAGTCAGTTTGGTGACATACCTCTTGGATATACATTCACAGTTAGAGCCAGTGCATGATTCCTTTCACATAATCCAATTGAGGAGATACATACCTAACCCATCACACGTCATTGACATGGGTGAGCTATACATTGATACTGAGGAAGCTTTTTTGGAGTTCTCAGTTGATATCAAAGATCAATAAGAGAGTATCCTTCATGGGTGATAGATTCCTCTAGTGCATGTTCGGTGACAGAACATGAATCTCTAGGAGAGCACATTGGAGCAGGAGTATCATATTCATTCTCAGTATCTGCATTTGATTTTTTAGCCATTGCTTTTGCTTTCGGGGATGTGAATCCTTTAGTTGGGGAGAATTTAATGTCACAATTGTTCTAGGTAAATGTTTTTAAAATTATATGGGATTATTTCGAGACTAGTTGCTGAGACATAATGCGATTCCAAGGCCTAGTGAGCCCTGAGTAAATGATTAAACTATTTTTACATATTTCAAAAATATCTTGTGTGTTCGGTTTTATTACCCTGTAAACGAGTGCTCGGATATGAAATATGAGGCCACCATTGTTTTCTGAGTACTGTATTTTCTTGGGAAGGACCTAAATTCGATCAGTAAGGGTGGAATGTGAAATATATTTGTCATAATTTTTAAAGAATCATAAAAATAAACTAAAAAAAGTGTATTTTCATTTTATTTTAATGTTTCATGATGATGTAGCAATGATGATACGTAATGAAAAAGCAGTAGTTTTCTTTAATATATGTAATAGCGTCGTGATGATGTTTCAAAGTGAAACAATAATGATGAAATGTATCTTTAACTATTGGAACGGATTCGGTATTAGTATTATTGATCCTTCCATTTGAATGTTGGAGGAGTTCTTGATGATTTCTACCCATTGTAAAACAATGAACACAAACGGATCACAAATAACAAACTAAGGATTGAGGATCAAATAATGATGGTTGTGAAACTCCGTTCTTCTCCAATGACATATACAAACTTCAAGGTATGGGGTTTATTGTTTGAGTGAATTATATCTCGGTTTATATGTTTAATGTAAAACATGAACCAACCCTAAAAAGGTTGATTTGTGGTTATATTGTTCTAGTGGGATGGTTAAAACTGTGGGATTAAATGGAATATATCATCGTGATTATTATTCACTTGTTTTTTTTTGGATTTTTCTGAAATAAATGGACCAAGTCCAATGAAGAAGTCCAAGGTCCCTTTAATGTGGTGTTCATGTGATTCTTTTTTCCCTCGTTCATACAATCTTCGTTTGTGGGCCACTGTAGTCACACCATTATTTCATCGGTAGGTTATGAATGTAGAAGGTCCCCTGAGTGATGGAATGGAATTTTGAATCCCATAAAAGATGATTTTATGACTCGAGTATCATAGGGTACCTTTCAGTATGAAAGAAAATCCACCACAACATCGTTGGTGACCTAGGGAATAAGGAGATGTTGTAGGATAAAATCATGGTGGGGCGTGGCGATGAGGCCACACAGAGGGTGAAACCCATGGTACCATTTCCATGGGGCAGAAAATAGGGGCTTCTTGAAGGCAGCCGAAAATATACCTCAGCGGACGCGGTAAAAGGCCACATCACGTAGATGAGGGATCACAGTCCAGCTAGACTGTGGCGGCAGGACCCCATGGTGGTCATGTGGTGGTCACCTCACATTTATGGGGAGTGGACGTGGTAGCCACCATGTCTAGGAAGATGAACCGGCCCGTTTTAGTGGCCCTAGGTGGGTAGGTGGGCTCGCACCGGGTCGGGTCGGGTCGGTTCAGTCCCAAATCCAATTGCCCCCTTTTCAATAGAAAGACCATAACTCTCAAACCATATGTCTATTTGATGAGATGTTTTCAAATTAAGGACCCCAAGAAATATGTGGTCCTTTTGATATAATCCAAGTGGGTTTCTATGGAGTTTTTTATACGTCCTATTTTCTCGAGGTGGTGGTTCTCCAAGAACGAGTGAGCTAAGGACAAAATCCTATGGATAGCTATGAACTAGAGGCTATGTGATTACCTAGACTGCATGTATTACCTAGAATTCATGTCTTTCCTAGACTATGTGTCTTATCTAAAATTTGTGTCTTACCAAGACTGAGTCAGTACTCCCCTGTCCCACCAAGCTACGGTCTTGTAGTCTTAAACGACACTCCATGTATTACTAAGACTCTGTCTGTTATCTACTCTCTAGGTTTTACCTACACTCCGTGTGATCCCAATGGTTGTGTGTTTCTACTTGAGGGTACAATCAATTCTTACAAAAATGTTATTTATATAACATATTCCAATACTTGGTGTGAGGTAACTATAGTGACTCTCTTGACTGTTCCTTTTAGAAGAAACACTTCTTTTCCCTATTTGGTAGTCTACATGTTTTATGTACTAGTGCTCGTATTTGTGGTATACTTTGGGTGATTACATGTGGTTTAATTTGTATAATTATTTTGTGGTTTGGGGTTCCTAGTTAGTATTGTTTTACTCACCCATGCATGGGCTTTGCCCGCACTTGTCGTGTCTTGTGCTGATGATCAAAAGCGTTAACATTGTCCTTGGTGGGCCAGAGAAAAGTTTGATTTAGGGTGACCCCATAGATGTGGTATGATTCAAAGAAATTTAGAAAAGTCACTATACCTACCCTCCATGTATTTTTTTCTGTAAACAAGACCCAGGAGAATGTACTTTTTCTATTTCAGTTGGGTTGGTATTCAGGCCTATTTACTTGTATGTTTATATAGTTACTTTCAAGGGTTGTCTTTGTGGGTTTCATATGTATTTAATCAGTGATTTTAGTTTCTTTACATTAGTCGGGGAACCGGTGTGTGTGTGTTTGCATGTTTATAGGAATATGCCACCATTTTGTGGGAAAATACTACTCATCTCTAGACGCCAACCCCTAGAATATGCGTGGCAGGTTTGGGGTAGTCACAACATGGGCCCTGGGGGTAGGACGTGACAGTCACTACATTTCAAGTAGTGTGTGTGTCTGTATCATAAAAAATCATTGTCTCCTAATATAGTTGTTGGATACAATATATCCTCAATCACTCATCATTCTACATCAAGTTTCTCCCACATATAACTATGGAAGAGGTCCCTGTGCGGCCTAGCTGTATTTTTATTCCCATGAATAATTGTGGTATAGGTCCTATTGACCTGGAAAACCATGCGTTCTTTTGAGAACCCTGATCCAGGGTGTGAAACATATTTATTAATATAAAATTCATGGTGGCAGGTGATAACCAATTGAAAATGACTAGGTCTCTTCTTAAGACTGAACCAATTTTTTTATTCGTTGTGTTGTTCAAAATTATGTATTCTCTATTTTCTCACATATTTTAGAAAACTAAATATTACATTAATATTAAATCATAGTTAGCATTTATAATTATTTTGGAATAGTAAATTAATTTCAAAAGTTATATCAATCATTCAAATTTGTGTAACTGAAAAATTATAATTTTTTGTGAAATTAATTGATCATTCCAAACTCTTATAAATATACTAATTCGGTTAACTGGGTTGACTATACATTAAATTGTGGATTTTTAACTTATTTTTTAAAACAATTTTTTATAGGAACTCAATTCACCCCCCACTTCAGTGTCCTACTCTAACCAAAAAATTCTATCATTGTTGGCCACTAATTTATTTCATAAAATATGGAAAATTGAAATAAATATAAGGGAATATTGAAATGAAAAATTATTAATGGTACTAATAGATACTTCTATGTGGTGGTTTATAGACCTCTACATACCCCAACTAAATAACCCACTCCCATAGTCCTGATTCTTCCCCGGTTATTATATGGCTCACCCTAACCCCCTATTCCTCTACTGTGATACAGACACCTAAGATACTCTATTACACCACAACCACCCAGGCCATCTGACTCAACTCCAACACCCCACCCTATGTTCCTATGATGCATTGAAAAACCCTTTACCCTGCTTCCTCTACCACACTACTGACCAAAACGCCAACTCCTCCACTGCTCCACTGACCTCCCACACTAGGTTATTATTCCACATCCCAAAACCCTTTCTCTCTACCGAAAAACCATTTATCCCTTAACATTCCCATCTAGGTCTTTCCATATATAATCCACACATTCAATAATGTACCATCAATGACCTATGTCGATGTGACACCCCCTGTTGTGCCAGTCCCCTTTGGGCAATGAAGATGCACTTCCATTACCCCCAAAATGACCATGTCTCACCCTCATGTACATGTATGATCTTAATTTCATCTTAAATTATTTCATGGATTGAATAATGTTATATTAATAAGGATTTTATATAATTAGAAATTTATATAATTCTAGGGTAATAGAGTTTTTGATGAAATACTTTAATGAATGAATTTTATCATTTAAATTTCTTAAAACCTCTTTCCTTTATATTTATTTAAATTGGATTAAAGGTGAAATGAAACGTTTAAATAAAATTTACTTGGTGATAAATTGATTCTAATGAATATGATATATGTTCACATAATTTAGAAGTGTTATCACACTAGATAAATATTACATTATTACATTGGATAAATTCTTTTTAGAAATAATTTGGGTATGGGTCGAATGAATAATTTATTCTCATTGAAATTTTTCAGAAGATACCTTATCCTAGATATTTTATTATAATGAATATAAGTGTAAGAATAAATTATATTTCACATATTAATAACTATTATATGGATATAAAAATTATATGTTTTATAAATATTGTTGTTGATAGAATTAGAGAATTCAAAATGGAGGATTCTATATAATAACAAAATAATATTTTACCCATACCCCCTATTTCATAATCAAACAACTCAATCATCCCTAGACCCCCTTCATGTCCACTTGATGATGTGTTCCTATAATTTCTTCCTCCCCTTGGTGATCTATCCTTAGTCGGCTCACTTCATTACATAGTCGATCGATCCCCTCGCTATTGCAGTTGATTCCTAGAAAATAATCCCTCATAAGTCATGACCCTAAAAATCTTGATCAAAATCTACACAACAAAATCCACTACAACCCCAATTATTTTTCATGTCTTTCCAATATTATCCCTTGTCTCACATCACATTTTAAAGCTATTTGGAACGTATGTCCATCCCAGAATATTGGTTGTGATAATTTTTTTTCATTAATAAAGCTACAAATTTTATTTTTTATCTTGGAATTTATTTTAATTTTCTTGGTTTTATTAACTCTATACACCATCACAGAATCATCTTTACATAACACCAACTTTTAAAAATACTAATAAAATAGGATGATAAAGGTACCCCTTTATCAGTTATTTTCTTATCCATGATAAAATTTATATTTCATAAAAAATTAATTATCATTAAATAGGATTTATAAATATATAAATATATTTATATTGATATAAATATAATATCTTTTATAAATTATGATTCATATAAGGATAATTATGAATTTACATTTAATATATATATTTAGTAACAATAGAATATTAATGAACTAAACATAATATTATTAATTAATATTTTTATAATTATCATCGATTAATAGTTATTTAATAACAATTTGAGGATAGAAACAAATAAACATTCTATAATAAGTATAAAATGTGACTCAAATATCAAACAACGAAAAATTTTGATCTATGTTTAAATTTGGGCTCTACTATATATCAAATTTAATCTTGTGATGTGCCCTATGCCGTCATGTCTAGGGGGACCCAGTTCATTGTTTTTTTGGAAAAAAGGCCCTGAAGGCCTCTAAATCTCAGTTTGAAGTCGAGGTACCTGGATTTTGTAACATTTCGTGGAATTTCAGCCTCATTTTAGAGGGTATTATTATATTTTTTCCATGGAGACTCAATTTATATTCAAGGCTTACACTCATAAGGATATTATGACATTAAACATTTGCCATTTTTTAATGTACTGTTATTTAAAATTATATATACACACATAAATGCATATTTGTATATATTTACAAAAAAAATTAAATTTTATCAATAAATATGAAAAAAAATTACATATAGAATATATTTATAAATTTATAAACCATATTTATATTACAAATTTTAAAAAAATTAATAAAAATAAAAATTATGTGAATATTTAAATACCTATATAGTGTGTGTGTGTGTGTTTGTGTGTGTTTGTATTGAAAACCTGATATATATTATCTATATATTCAAATATATGTATATAAATATTATTATATAATATATGTAAATAAATGAAAATATGTATAAATATATTTATAGACACACACATATATAAAAATATTTACAGATAACCATATATATACTATATATGTATCCTGTATATATGTTTGTGTTTATTTATTTAGAAACATAGACACAAACAAAACACATTTAATAAATTTATTTCAAAATGACCATATAAATATATATAAATATCTAAATAAAATAATAGATAACAAATAGAACAATTTATATATATATATATAAGAAAATGAAGAATAAGGAAACATGAAGGAGTGGTAAGGGTTGAGGCGTGCAAGAGAGATGTATCGAGTTCGAATCCTGAGGGAGGCAGGGGTGCGCACACAGGAGGGTGAAGTGGGGGTGCCTAGCACTATTAGGGGGTGGGTTGCACTGTTAATGTGGGTTTTGAGTGCAGATAAAGGGTGGGGATAGTCACCTCCAATTTTTTTTGATTTTTTAAATTGACTTTTATGTGTGGTTTTTTAGCACTGATAAAAGTCTCCTTTTATTAGACCTTTTTTTAATACTGATAAAATGGATCTTTTCAGGGCTATTTTTAGCAATGAAAAAATGGTCCCCTTTTAATAGAGCCTTAGTTTTCCAAATTTTTAGTACTTATAGAGGATTTTTATTGGTTCTTAAAACCCAATTCTGTAGTAGTGATATATGAATTTTTATTGTATAATTTCTCATATGTCACTTTATGAAATTTGGAATTGAAAAAACAAATGATGAAAATTTTGATCCATGTTATTATGGATTATTTTTGAATAAAATATATATTAAAATTCTCTATATATGAACTCATTTTAATTTTTGAAAAAATACACGAATTCCTTAAATCATTGTTTGATTGAATAATTTTTCTTCAATTTGACTACAAATTTTTTTCAATTTGTATTCGACTTCTCATAATAGTTAAGTTTTAATTTGTACTTTTGCTTGAAATATAACCCAATTTGTTATATTTTCTTATTAAAATGTGATATTTATGTCTCAACATCATTTTTTATTTGTTAACATCTAGTAAATTAGATAATTTTATATATATAGACATCAATCACACAATGTTTAGTGGAAAAAATGAGCAATTTTATTACAAAAAACATAGGTATTTTCATCATCAACCAATATTATAGTATTTATTTTATTGAAACACAATTTATAAATATAGTTAAATGAAATTATTAATTATTTTTCTAATATATTTCTTTATTTTTTTGGTAAAGTGTGTTTGCATCGATTTTATTTCCATTTTTTGGATATATTGATTTTCATATTTCGAGTAAAGATATTTTTAGTACAACATATCTAAACCTCCCCCATTGATATATTTTTTTCAGTGATGGAGGCTTGGCTTCTTGGTTGCAGCACATCTATTTATCGTCTCCGACATTCTTCTGCTCGGCATGTCATCTCCTGGGGAATTCTATCTTTGTCCGTAGAGGGTCTTACCACATCCTCAATATCCCTCCTATGATCTTTCCCTCATATGCTTCAAGAGGATGTGGTGTCTTCTGGACAAATGCTTCAATAATATGCATGTTATCTCCATGTTTCTGAATTCCTCCGTTTCTCACCTTGTTTGGGATGTATCTGATATGTCTACTCTACTTATTAGGTTGGATAATGGGGGAGGTTATTATGGTAACTTCTTATTCCATATTCATTGGGTTTTCAATTCTATCATCATTGTAGAGGTGTATGCCTCTTGGGACCAAACAGTTTGTGTCAGTCGTGGTTTCACACGCACAACAAACTCAGGAACTTGAAAGGGGACCATCAAACACGGAATAAAAAGAATCCCACCCAATGGATCACTTTGGATGCTCCTATGATATATTATCTTCTCCTCGAGTCTGTCCTTAGGGATGGTTATGATGATGTTCTCACAGAATCCCTTGTGCTAAAAAAATCTATACTCTTAGAGATGCGGTTGGATCAAGAGTGGGAGGATCAGGCTCAGTCGATGCCTATACGGATCAAGGAGGGTGATCATAATATTGATTACTTTAAAGAATGCATCAAGGATTTGATGTGTACCACTGGCACAAATATTCATCTACAGGACGACTTTTACAACATGCTTCAGAAGTTGTTGGGGGCATTACCAAAGACATCATTAAATCAATTATTTTTTATGTTAATTGTTGAATGCATAAGGGTCTAATCATGAGATAATTAATATATAATTTATTATATTTATCATATGGAAAAAAAGATAAAAAATTTCATGCCTGATGTTATTCATCAAGAATGTAAAATATGGGAGACTGTCAAGTGTCTTATGCCAGAAAATTAACATGGTCCAGATTAATTTCCGTGATCTTTTTATGTGGTTGTATGAGATTTTTTAATCTTGATCTTGTCGAGGAGGTTGATTATAATTTTATTGGTGTAATTGTTCCTTGGGAGGAAATAGAAACTACACTGGTGAAAATTGCAATGGTGAAGAACCCCTCATATAATATTAATTTCTATCCCATCAGTATGTCTAAATCAACTTACCATGTTTTGGTTATCAATATAGATAAAAAACTCTTTATAATTTTTTCATGGTAGGACCTCTAGGAGGAATCATGGGTTCATCCATGGTATCTTCATTCAAGGATCCATTAATATTTCACATGAAATTTAAGGAGACATTAACTCAAAATACCACGGATCCAACATTGTCATCAAAGTTAATATGGACAAAGATTATGATTGTATTGAATGTAATTTCATTCTCAAGGATATGAGATGCATGGAATTTTTGATTTGTGTCTCTGTTATACTATTCAGATTTTATAGATCCACATGGTCTAGTATTTCGATTATGGGAAAGAAGCATGTTTTTTTGATGTCAATGAGGGGGTTGAGACAAGGTGAACTGATCTCCCTTGGTTTTTTTATTCTGTTGTGGGATGTAATTAGAAAACGTATGGCCCAAAATTTTCATAATGGTTAAGTCAAACGTTTCATTAATAATGAAGCATACACAGGTGTCTCACATCTCATGTTCGTGGATGAAATTGTATTCTTCATGAATTGAAGTATAAGATCCATTCAAAGCTTCAATAATGTAATGTCGGATTATTGTAGATGGAGTGGCTAGGTTGCCAACTCAGAGAAGAGTATTGATCACCTTCTGACTATGTACTTAGTTAGGTGTTGTAAGTTGGTTGAAGACTCCATCAAATTTAAAAATATGTTATTTCACATGGAATATTTGGGATCCCCTATCTCACCTGAAAGGATTCGAAATCACCATTTCAATTGCCTCATGGAAATGATTTCGGATCACATTAATACCTGGATGATCCCATTCCTCTCTTTTAGTGGCATGACATCTCAAGTCAATGTTGGAACCACTTTGTGTATAAGGTTGTATTTGTTGTCAATAGTTATCAATGAAGATAAAAATGAAGGAGATCGAGAAGTACTCTAAAGAGGTGGAGGAATAGAAATTCAGACGATTGTTGTACAGATCATAAGTTCAAAGAACATGTGTCAAAGGTGACACATTGTTTAAAACATTGAAGAATGTGAGGTGTAATCCATCTGAGGATGATTAAAGTAGAATGGGGGTTTTGATGAGGACCATGAAATTCCTCATTATTGCATGAGAACCATGAGTTATGATAAAGACCATTCAATTCCTCATTATTGCATGAGAACCATGGGATTTGATGAATACCATGAAATTACTCATGATTGCATGGGATCCATGCAAGAGAATTCCTAATTAATTGAATCTTATGTTTTTCATAAAGTAGATAATGATGGTTGAAGAAGAAGTAAATTTTCAAGGGATTGGCATTTTTCAATAGTCATGCACTTCACATTGTATCAAACTATGATGATGCTAAAGATGATCTATCAAAGGATACATATCACGATAGTGGAGTTTGTGATGAAAGAACAGCAGAAGGAAATAGAAGAAGGAAAATCACAGTGGTAATAGTGGTTGTTGACCGAGAAAACAAATGCCATACAACTTTGTTGACAAATTAGATTCCATCGTGGCATGTTGAGTTAAAAGGCTGTCATTAAGGATCCATGTTTTACTCAAGAATGTCGACAAAGGAATGGATTATGATGGAACTGATGAGAAAGTGGCTGGCATCCTGATGAAGGAACGGATGATCAAGTAGCTGACATCCTGACGAAGCCATTGTTAGAAGCCTTGTTTGAAAAGCATCGGTCGAACCTTGGTGTTCAGCTGCCTCCTAGTGCATAAAGAGGATTCGAGATACCCCTATCCCCGTTTATTATAACTGTTTTTATCTGTTTATGGCTATGATGCAGGTTTATGGGGGAGATACTATCTAGGGGGAGTATGGTTTGAGCTGAACGTTGAACAAATTACTGGTCTTTGGATTTATTGTCAATGGGGGAGAAAGTAGAATGGAATAAATTCAGGCAACTTCTGTGATGAGAAGAATGATAAGGAAAACATTGGAACCCAATTCAAGCCTCATCTCTTGTTTTCTACATCTAGCATTTCTCAAGTAGAATTAGAGTGTAATGATTAATGAATCATTTCTTGAGTATGGATTGATATGCTCCCTACATTGCCCTTTGTATTTCTTGTCAATAAGGGGGGGGGGGGGAAGTGAAATGAAAGGTTGAAAAGAAAACATTGAAGAATTCATTATACTATCCAGGGGGAGTATGGTTTGAGATGAAGGTTGAACAAATTACTGATCTTGGGATTTATTGTCAATGGGGGAGAAAGGAGAAAGTAATAAATTCAGGCAACTTCTGTGATGAGAAGAATGAGAAGAAAAATACTACAACCCAATTCAAGCCTCCTCTCTTGTTTTATACACCGAGAATTGCTCTTGTAGACTTAGAGTGGTGGCTGAGTTGATTCCGGCGTTTTTGGTTTTCACATGGATGGAGATCTATTGAATTTATTTTCTGATTTCTAACATACCGAAAGGGGTAGATTTGTGGAACCATGATCTTCTATGGATTATTTGGATTATGTTTTGTGTTTGTTTTCAATCCTCAATGGATTTTCGGAACGTGTTCCAGTAAAGAGTTCATACAGTTCAACCAGACAATAGTATTGAAGGTGGCACTGTTTCCTAGTGTTTGCCAAATTTTTGGGGTCCAAAATTTGGAAGTTGGTGAGAATCATGAAATTAGGATTCCGTGAAGAGCATATTTAAATATGGCACTGGCATGAATTTTGTGAAGAGTGTCTTAATGGTTTGGAATTCACGATGACCATAATTATGGAGCCGATGATTTTTCGCGATTACATTAATGATTCACAAACGGCAGAGGATGAAGAGCATCGCGACGATGAAGATATTTTCGAGGGCGCTTCATGGCGAAGATGCGAATGAAATGACGTAACACTCCACGATTATGACGAGCTCCGTGAATGGAAAATTTCCATAGTGCTTTGCGATTTTGAGAGAATTTCAGTGGGAACTTAGGAGCTTCTCGATTTGAGCTTAAATGGGGCTGACTGTTCATGGAAGGGTCGGTGAAATCGCCTATAAATACAGGTCAACCACCTCAATAGAAGGAGAGAGAGATCTCAATGAAAATCCATTTCTCCTGGTTCGCAAAGGTCACTCGCAAAGGCAGTGTGCTTCACAAAAAAGGAGCTTCGCGGCAGCTATTCAAGCTCCATGAAAGTCGTGGGCCCCGCGTTGGCTCGGTGAGCTTCACGAAGAGGCAGGAGCTCTGCAACAGCCAAGCATTGCGAAGGCTTGTGCATCGTGGGAGTGCTTCGCGATTGAGCTTCACGAAAAGGCAGGTACTCCGCGAAGGCTTGTTTGAGATTTACAAAGTTCGGAGCCTTGCGAAGTAGGGTACATTACGAAGGCCCTCTCCAAAGGTTGTTTGGCCCGTGGACAGGGGAAAAAGAGGTATTCATCAGTGGATGAAATTTGGTCTTTAACAGAGCATCAAATCAGGACTCTGATGCAAGAAAAGTCTCATTCTAAAAAGGAGACAAAGAACTTCATGTCTATCTATTGAAGAGACTTTCACGTCTATAAACTGAGCGGGAGTTCACTGACGGCAGTGAGACAGGGGGAGTCAGCAAGAGTGACCCGAGGGATGCAGTGAGCTATCCTTGAACCTTTGTAAGGGTAGTGAGCCTGGGACAAAGTGACTGTGCCCAAACATTTGTAATCTACAGCTAGTGAAACATAGTGGATTTTGGTACGACCGACAACCTTTCGGCGTATGCTCCTTGGACATATCCCGTAGTGGTGAACCATATAAAAATAGTTGTTTCATCTCTCTTCATGTGAATGTTTCATTGTTGATCATACCCATCAAACAGTTTTAACGGGTTCCTACCAACGTGGGAACAAGATCCATAACCTTAAGAAGAAAATGTTGACACCTTGATTCACCCCTCCCCTTTCAGGGTGTCCCGGGGTCCTACAGTCAATTGGGTTTTCAAATCCATACCTATGCATGTTCATTGGGTTTGTAGGGTACCCAATGATGTTATTATGGAAAATGAAATGATAATGCTATCTTTTATTTTAGATTCCCACTCTAATGGTAGATGTCATCGGGTTTCATGGGTGTAGTTGTCCAATCCTAAGGAAGAAGGTGGAATCAACATGAGGGAGGTTTCAGGTACTATGTATTTCTTGTAATCCAAAAAAGCCTAGAAATTAATCAAAGGGAATACTCTATTGATCAATTTTATGAAAAATAAATACGGGAAGAATATAAATCATCATAGGGGGAGAAAATATTCGATTTTGGAGCATTATTAAGGTCAAAATCACGGTTATCTATAATAAATTCCAAATAATCATCTGATGAAGGGGCATTAGTTATTGGAGCCACAATCAGGAAGGATATTGACTTGAATTCATATGGTGTATAATCATTGATGTTTCATTCAAATAGGCTAATGATAAACAATTTTTATCTATTCTCTTATGAATCATTAGTAGTGTATACACTTTAATAGTATTCACTTGATGAGGATCGTGAATTCTGTGTGTTTATAGGCTCTTCGTATCGGTCCTTTTGTATGACAATTTATTAGCAGCTCCCGTATGCCAACAAGGTGTACGATTCATGGGGAAATATACATTGGTGTAATGAAATACCTATGAAATTAAATTTATGATTTATAGTACATAGAACTAAGATCTCACCACAAATGAGAAGGTTAAATCCAAGGGTATCGGGTTACCATAAGGTAGATCTACTAACAGAACCCCCACGAGGAGACCACAACCAACCTCTTCTTTTTAGGTGACTTCGCTACTACTATCTAGAATGCATTCATTGATTTTATTGGTTGATCCTCATGATTTTAGAAGTGATGTTTTTCTCAACGTATTATTCAAGTGTTCCACAAGAAATAGCCCCATGCAGAAGGATCATTTGATTATCATATAACTTGGATACTGGTGATTATGGGATGCAAGGATCATATCCCTTTTGGATGTTTTTGTTGGCTCATGTCCTTCCTTGGTTATACACACTAGATGTTTGGTGGTTAATTTTGTGTTCTTTGCCAAGCTGTGTGAGAAATCTCCTTCACTCAAGTCTATCATCCATGGAAAAGACCCTCATTCTCCCTTGAATAATGTGTCCACTAAGGGATACTAGACCAGTTGTATCCATTCGTATGTGCTTACAAAAAAATTGTTTATGCGACCTAATTCTCAGGATTTATGGGTGGGGGTTTTATCATTCATGACCATTGTAGACCGGTTATTATCATCTTGAGCACATCATATGTCCCTAGAGACTCTACCATTGAGGAAGCTAAAGCCATGTGGGATGGAATGAAAATTTACAGAAGAGAAATCATTGATTTATCTTTGGTGGAGACCGACTCAATGATCATTCTAAACTCTCTACAAGATTGCATCATTATGCCTTGGTCTATTACATACCTCAACTGGCATTGAGAATCTCAGATTAGCCACAATACTACTCTACTCCATACTAGTCGTGAAGGTAGCCGGGACGCTAAATTTTTGGCTTCACGAGTTCACCATGAAAACTAATTTATTTATTATACTAATATTGGATCCCTTCCTCTTGGATGTGTGGAAATCCATAGGGGTGATGCAATTGGGATTTACCACTTTAGGTCCCTTGATCTTGACATAGTATTTATTTTTTATGAATAAAATTAAAATTTTTATTGTGTGTATGTCTTTAGAACAAGTGATGGTTGGTAAAAAAATTACATTTTATTACCATTAAATCTGATTCAAACAACCATAGAATTATTTTTTGAAATGTATGAACTTATTGTGAATCCATTAGAGATTTCATTTTCGTGACATGAATGGAAAAACATTTCTACTGTTCTGAAACACTAAATCATGCATTTAATAGTAAAAAATTATAAAAATATCTCATATTGATTTTAAAAGAGAGGAGAAATATCACTAAATTATTTTTTATGTGTATGATTAGAATACATGTCAATCCAATGTGTTTTATTTTGGGACCGACTGAACATAGAATTATTAATGATTTGAAATTCTATAAAAAATAACAAAAAACGTGTCAAAACAATAAATTATACCTATGATTTATATGAAATACGATAAAAAATTCCCTGAATGATTAATGAACTTTTAGAACAGATTTCATTTCAAAAAAATTTATTTCTTACCTTGGAAGACCAGAAACACTTTTTTAGAATTTTAATAGACTAAAACATCTGTGTAAATGTCAAAATCATTTAATACAATCTCATATTGATGTTAACTCATATAAGAAGTTCCTTAAAATTTCTTGTGACATGTATGAGCTGACTGTTTTTCAATTAGAACTATAGTGTCCTCTGCCTGATAGTATAATCCATTTTTATTGATTTAAGAGAGATTAAAAACATGTGGAGGGGGTAAAGAAACATCTAGTTTCTTTTAAATAATAAAATTCAATTGTAAAATTAATTTTTAATCATTAGGATCTAACTATGTTTCAATCAAAGTCTTTTTTTGTTAGGATGATCAGAAACACATTTTTAGTTTTTTAATACACTAGTCTATTTGTGTAATGGTAAAAATAATAGAAAAATATTTCATTTTTATGTGAAATAATAGGATAAGTGTAATTAAATTATTTTTTACATGGTTGAGTAGATGGGTTCTCAATCCATCATAGGGTTTTCATGGTTAGATCGAAAAAATACTTTTTAATGATTTGATGATTTTGAGTAACATGTTCTGGGGATTTTAATACAATAAAAAAACATCTAGTTTTCATGAAATGTAAAGAAAAAAACTAAAGAATTATATTATAAATAAAATAACTTATTGTGCATCAATTAGTATAGTAGTCATCCCAAGGTAAGAAAAAAATATTTTAATGTTTTAAAACAAAAAACTATTTGTGTAATGATAAAAACCCTAGAAAGTGATCTAGGATTGACATGAAATTAGATAATTAGTGGCTTTTAATTATTTTTTTAGATATTGGAAAAAAATTTATAACAGCATGTGGTTTTCCTGGACTGTCCTATCAAGTACCACTTCAACCAAAGAAACTGCAATGAATGGAGAGTGAAAATAACCCTAGAGTGCTACCTCTAGTAGGCACCTAGATAGAGACTAGCACCGATGGTATAAAAATCTCAGAAAATGGTATGTGGTACCCTCTCTAATAATTTAGTATTGATAAATAAGATTAAATAATCACAATAAACTCCACGATGATAATAAAAGAAATAAAAAATCTATCATAGAATGAATGTTTAAATAAATCAAGATACAGATAAATGTATCCAATATAAAATACCAAAAATTGTAGCTAAAGAAGTGACATAAATACAATAAAAATATTTGATCTATTAATGTCAATCATGATCCATGTAGTCCCCCAAGAAATTTAAAAAATGGTTCATATACATATGTTGATCATATAGGTATACTCACTAAGAGAACCATAATCCCTCATTCACATGATAAAGAGGCATACTAAAGCACTCATGAGAAAATACCTGAACCAAAAGAACCTAAATAGGTAGACTATACATCCCAAACGACACCAAGGAACAGTTACTAAATAAATCAATACAAGTATAATAACATAATATAAATTACATCGATAAAGGGTACCCCACAATTAATTACCACAAATTTTATGATCTCAATCCCCAAAGATGTATTTCCAGGAATTCCCACCTCACACGTATATCACATTAACCCATGAACCCCATGTGAAACTAATCATCACAACACATCTCACCTAAAGGCACCTTGTCTATCATATCAAATAAAATAACCAGAGTGGTAGGGTATCAAGAACATATAGGACATCAACCGCGTGTCCACTTCCTACAATGAAAAGAAACCGCCATAAATCACCCCATCATGTCACCAAAAAACACTTGGTTCAAGACATCACATCTCACTTGACGACCCCTAGGCTATTTCATCATCCCTTGACATCAACAATTTTGATTTCTATCCATCATATCCACTAAATTTCATAATCACATGGATGATAGATTAGGGAATATTAGGTATCCATCCTTCCATCACTATTATAAGGATGTTGCGAGAACACCCTAAAAACATTTGGCTGTCGAAACTAGGTTCCCGTCTTGGGTGGGGTGTGTATTGAAAATAACATGAATATAAAAGTTATATAATTATTTCATTTTAAGTGGATTTAAATTCCATTAATTAATGTATTGAATACATTTTTCATCAATGAATTATTGAAAAGGGATAAACTAGAAAATATGGAAAAACGGGATCTACATCCAGGATCTAATATCAGAGATCTACCACCAGAGATCTACCACCAATGATATACTACTAGAGATCATCCATGATTTATGTGCTACAAAAGATCTACTTCCAATGATATTTCACCAATTATCTACCTCCGTTGATCTACTATAAGTAATCTAACATTATTTGTATACCTCCATTGATCTACTTCCAAATAGCTACCACTAGAGATTTGTCACCATAGACCTACTACCGAATAATCACCACCATTTCTCTTCCACTAGTGATATACCCCCAGAGATTTATTGTTGGAGATCTACCAATAGATATCTACCACAAGAGATCTACCAACATTTATCTACCACTAGTGATCGAACGCATGTGAACTTCCATAATAGATTTACCTCCATAGATCTACTGCTAGGATCTACTGTCATCCTCTAAAACACCCTTTTCCCCCCAAAACACCACAAAACGCCACCTTTCCTCCACAAAAAAATCTATTTAAATTCCCTAGAAACATAAATAACCACATATACCACAAAATAATGGGATTTTATGTCCAATTTATTACATTAGATACCTATCATACTATTTTCAGACTCGAGAATTAAAAACAATCCTGGAAGGAATGAGTTTAATTATCTGAACAACCATCCCTTGACATACCTTCAAAAAATCATTATATACAAAAAATAGTCACCAAACAAACACTCCATCCACATGCCTCATCTCATCCAAGAAATAATTTAAAAGACCCTTTCAACCCCCCCCCCCAGAGATCTAATACAAAAAATACCACACCCAAAAACCAAAATATCCCCAACTATAATAATTATGAAATTCCATATCCCAAGTTAGGATGCTATTCGATTTATTTGGAACTGACACTCCCACATGGTTTCCATCGAATCATTGAATAATTAAACTCAATTAGATAAGAGGGTTTCCCTTTTTTACATTAAATAATTAATTAGACTTCATATAAATAAGAAGATAGACATCTTAAATATAACTGTATGGTCCAAACATTACATCAAAGAACAACAAGGAAAGGCCAGTCGTAAAAAGAGATAAATAAATTTGGGTACTAGGAATAAATCTATATATCACGATCCCAAGTACTCTCCTATTGGATACCATTCCTCCATATAAACTGAAACAAAGGAATGGTCTGTCCTCAGTACACCATATCTTGATAATCACAGATATCTAACAATTGCTCCACAAACAGCATGCCATCCTAGATAGACAACACTCCCCAGTCAATGAAATTTGATTCATCGTGATGATAATGAAAAAGGAGAGATTTGTTAAAGATTTTATTGATCTAGTTTAGTCGTGGATGAATTGAATGCCAGCAAGAAACCTTACCAACATGCTGCAACACCATGAAGGACCTAAATATTTGTGCTGAGAGTTTTCTCCCCTTGCCGAACCATTGCATCCCATGTCAAGGGGAAACCTTCAAGAACACATGATCTCTAAACCCAAATTCTAAGGACCTAATCATTTGATTAGAAAAATACATATTTATATTTTACCTACTTTCATTTTCATTTGAAATAACTACACATTTTCTATCATGATCTTCACTACATCGGGACCAAAACCTACTGACTCCCCAACCTAATCCATGAAAAATAGAGAAATACATTGACACTCGTACAAATCGAAAAACAATGTAATAAAAATGGAAAATTGAAATATTTTATTTGAATAAATCATAACCAAGGGTGTGTTTCTTTCTCATGATTTTATGATGTCCATGTCACATACCCACAACATTTCCTCCAATATCAAGATAGTCTACAATGTCTAATCATCAATCTATGGCTGGAAAGTAATGATGAGGTGTAACTAAGTTCCAAAAGAATGTTGTGATATCCTTCAAAATCTTGAGGTAAAATGTTCATCCATATATGAGATAATTGAAATTTTTAAATAATGTATATACACCACTTCATATAGATAACATTTTTCTAAAACATCTACAACATTCGAAAGATGGATCACCAAGAAGTCAGCATATTTATTCATCATATCCATTATATCCCAAACCACATCACATATTCCTTGAGCCTAGGGTAACACTAATATGAAGTCCATTGATGTTTCCTCCCATATTCACTTGAATAAATATTTGTTCTAGAGATAACCTTCAGGAACACGATGTTCAGTATTTATGTAATTTAAAATAAGACTCGATCCACAAACTCTATCACTTCCCATTTCATCATGTTCCACCAAAGTTTTAACATAGGACAAGGTGTGTAATTGAAAGACATATGTGTAATTATAAAGGCGATATATGAAACTCATGAAGTACTCCTTCATGAATCAGTTCCAAAATTAAAAACTCCCACAATACATAATCATATTCTTACCATCCACCAAACATCCCTCTAGTGCATTGACATGAAAAAATTCATCTTGAATCACCTCTACTGTTGATCCTACTCACTGAGACTCCTCTACATGATCAATTAGATAATACCACACCATCATTAGAAATAATAAATCTCCTCCACCAACCACCCTTATAATTAGGTCCATGGATACCAAATCCTCTATATCTCTACAAGAATCCCCAAACTCTTAAACATCATAATTCCATAAAATTATTATAAATGCATTGGATATATAATTCCCCTTTACTGAGGTTTAGGATATCACAAAATCATATTTATAATGAAACTACATCCACCACTATATTCTTAGGTTCAGAACAAGATATAAAAAGACATACCTCAAACTCTTGTGATGAGTAAAGACCACAAATCACTCCCCAATGTGGTAATATCACCACAAATTTTGATCAAACACAAACTCTACTCTATCCATATCATGGGTGGCATAGTTACAATCCTAGGGAGGTAAATAATATATCCCATAAGAGATCATGACTTTCTTCTTCACCAACATGAATCCTAACCTGAGAAGGAATGTCTCAATAAACACCTCAAATAGGGTTCCCTCCTATAGAAACTGTAGTAGTAGAGCTCTGACCAACATTACATTTAGATAATCAAATTATTTTTGACACTAATTATTCCACAAATCATGTTGTTCATTCCTAGTAAATGTGGTTAGTGGGGATACAAATTGGGTAATTTGGGCTTGAACCGATGGTGATATGCCAAAAAACCACGAAAACTATTAACCTCCTCCTCATTTTTAGGTGCTTTCCAAGAATCCAAGAACCAGATTTTCTACAGGTTCACTACCACACCCTACTGTGACATCACATTCCAAAGGAAATGCTCCTCTTATATCTAACACATATACATGTAAAAATATCTATAAATATGGTGGTGTAAAAGGGCCTATAAAATAGCTTTATGTTTCTCAACACGCTCATCCTTTGTATTTGACTAGTTGAAAATTTCATCGACGAGAATGAATATGAAATGCTCTAGTAATTCATATATCATAAACTTCATGATCCTAATGAAAATAGATGTCTCGTTCATGACAGTTCACGATGTGACCATAAACCAGATGTTCCCATACCATTATCTACATATAGTATCCTGGATATCTCCCTTGTTCACCTTTAGGTGGTGATAACCAGACCGATGATCAATCTTAGTAAACCAAATTGACCCTCTTAATTGGTAAAAGTAAAATATATCCATGGAAGATGATTGTTATTATTCATCATTACTTGAATCGACATCTGGTAATCTATACACAACCTTATAATACTATCTTGCTTCTTGAAATATAATGTTGTAGCACCCCACAGAAAGACCCAATGTTGAATAAAACCATTTTTCATTATATAATCTATATGAAACATTAGACTCAGTAACTCAAACGGTTTCATCTGATAATTATTCATTTAAATTAGTGACGCTATAGGCTATAAGTTTATCCAAAACTGAACATTATGTTTAGGGTGTGTTGTTTTAAAATCCACTTGGGGAAAAGTTCTAGGAAATCCCAAAAGAACTAGGGAACCTCCGTGGTTCATGTGTATAACAATTCCATAGAAAAAATACTCATAATGAAATGAAAGTGATCTATATGTATATTTCACATTTAACAACCCCACCTCCCCAATGAAAACAACATGTGGGCCATCCAATGTCAAGAACAAAAATATCATATAGATGTAATAGATATAAAAATACATAGAATAAAACTACTAGATGTTGAGGATGAATTCATTTGGAAGAATTTGAAGAAATAAAAAGTCTCCATTGGACTAATGTGTCTCCATTATCAGTATATTCCCATGGTACACATCAAACAAGGTGGACAATCCTATAATTAGTTTAGTTAACAATAGAGGCATGAGAATCCTCTGTACATCCTTTCCAAGGTAATTGACAATACTGGGTGAAATAATGGAGTGTGAAGCTCCTAAATCAAACTAGGGAAAAAGGTTACAAAATAAATTAAGTATTCAACAAACGATCACTATCCCCTTGGGTGATTCTGCTTCCACTTTCTATATTTGACCACACCCAACTCCTTTACCTCTATACTGAAGTCTTCTTGGATGAAATTTATTTGGTAGATATCCCTAATGTATATATACATCTTAACCTCACCCCTTCCTAACATTTATAGTCTTGATATACCATATGCTTGTTTCCCATATTACTGAAATGGCCTCACCAAAAACTACTACAAAAACAAAAATTAATAATGACCACAACTAACAGGTTCATACCTATGAACCACTAGGAACTGATCCTAACAGTTACCATAACCTTGATATGTGAAAAGAGCTAGCCTAAAACTCCCAAGATACATTAAATTATGCTACAGATGTAAACCATCTATTGCTAAACACCTCGATGTCCTTGGAACTTGAGACCATCCATCGACGGCTCCAATCCTCAACGAACCCTTCAGGCTCCCCAATCATGGTAAAACTCATTGCATGTTTAATTTATCAATATCCTCCACCTTCTTATAAACCTAAAAATCTGTTGAAAATGTAAAATGATTAACTATATACTAGAGTTTTAGGAATAATTTCATCCTAAAGATGACTCCCTCAAGACTCAGCGACTTGGAACAGATCAGGGGAAATGTGTCAAAGGTCCATGAACAAGGTTCCGAACACCTAGACAAAAAACTCCCTTATTTAAGTGAATGTAGATGCTACCTATTCAATACATTAATTTTTGATGAATGGGACTCTACTCAGAACATCATCAGAAATTCATCCAACAAAAAAATTCCTCCATCTACTCACTGAGATATCCAATCCACCACTGATGTGATTCTCCCCAAATCTCAGTAACTGCCAAAGGGAATTAGTACTATACCAAGGACCAAATCATACTACAGGTGATCATAGGATAATTTAACTATATATATATATATATATATATCCAAAACACATACCTTGTGCTTACCCAAATACTAACACTAAAAATGAAAATGCATTCTTTCCCACTGATCTACCTTCTCAACCAGATCAATCCTTCGGTCATAAACTGGGTCAGCCTGATGAATCTCTACTACATGATCCAGACACGGACAATGACCAGGTTCCTAGTTGATAAGGGAAACAAATATTTCCTATCAAGGGTAGAGTTTTTCATTATGTTCAATTTAATTCATTTTAAGTTATTTTTAATTTCTTTGAACAGAATCCACCTAATTCAATTAAGAAAAGAAGACATACTAATGAATGCACCAATCCTATGTCTATTCCTTATAAAGGGTTCCACCTCACGTGGTCATTCAATTATCTCAGTGTCTATGAACTAGATCTACGTGGCCCTAAAATGTTGAGTCTAAGACAGTCTCCCTGACCTATGTCATGTAACAAGTTCAGATTGAACAATTTCTATATAAAGCAATGAAATCCTCCCTGTACCTAACTCTAAACTACACAATATCTCTCAACCATAACCTCTAATACCACTCTCCCTTGAACACCTCACACTCAAGTTAACTTAATGAAGGGAGAGTGATAATGACCACAGATTTATACCTCCATTAGGCCCCAGGTTGGAGACTATACCAATGGGTATACAAATTTCATAAAACTGGAGACACTAAACTCGATAATAATGTAGTATCAGAAGAAACGTTGAGTCATCCACAATAAAATCCATGAATTTATATAAATTTAATCCAAAAACAATCCAAGAATAAATGTATAAATAAAACATGAAGCATCTAAAAATATCCAATGTAAAATACCCAAATGTAATGCTATAATATTCACACAAAAACTATCCGAGGATCTGAGCTTGTAATGTCTAGTACAATCAATATACTTCTCTTCAGAACCTGAAAATCAATTTATATTCATAGGGTGAGAATACACGTATCAATAATAAGAGAAAAGATATATTATGAATATTTTTAAGAGGAATAACAATACACCCCTGATGTAATAATGAAACTAATGATCCATATATATGACTACTATCCATCCCTCAACTCACCATGTCATTCTAACTAAATAACACAATCCAGGTATAATAACATAATATGAATCATATCGATAATGGGAACCCTGAACTTCATTACCACTAATTTTTATTCTTTAACCACAATGTAATGTGTTATAGCTCTCTCACCTCATCCATATATCACATTATGCTATGCACCCGACATGCAACTGACCATCAAACCACATCTCACCCAAAGAAACCTCGATCGTCACATCCCATCACATAACCAGAGTGGTAGGGTATCCTGAACATGTAAGACATCAAAATTATTTCCTCCTACTACCATGAAAATCCCCAACCATAAATCATCTAGTCATCTCACTTGAAAACACCATGTTCTACACATGTCACCATACCCAAAATAGACGTTGGCTATAATATCACACATGGACAATGACTCTTTGGACTTCTTCTCATCATAGCCCATACATATCATCATATTATAGAAAAGGGATTGGGGAAAAGTAGTTGGATAGTCATGCCATTTTACCATTGAGATGTTTTAAAAAAACACACCTAAAACATTTGTTTACCAGAACTTGGTGTTCAACATAGGAGGGGTGGATATAGAAAATTATATGAATTTATAATTTATATATAATCCCCGCACACAAATCCATCCTATGGGTTAAAAATAGAACTAAACTTCTTATATAATTAAATATAACATTTCTACCTCTATGTGTATAAAACCACATAACAAGTCATAAGGCATAGAACACATAATCATTTCAAGCTAAGACATTTCAAAATTTCCAATAGAAACCCATTTCATTATACAAAACATTATTAACAATTAATTAACCATTTTCATACTATACCATTTGATTTTTAAAATGGTATTTAAATCAATTCATTACTACTCTAGAAACTAGAATATCATATCACATCATAACATTACATATCCCATAATCCTCATTATAATATGCCCAAATAGCCTACGTCATAGTTATATCCACCTCCTCATCAAAATCATCACATCACAATCAATTTCAATCATAATTTCCCCATATCATGGTCAAATAACCCATCATGAAAACATTCTACAACCACACATAACACATTCAAAAATTCAGTAAAGAAGATTTAATCATCAAAATATATTTTTCATATTTAAAAAATATATTCCCATTACATTCACTTATTTAATTTTATGGGTATTCCCACACAATCCATATATCCATGTAAAAGTATTTGTTATTAACCATTTATTTAAGGGGTGTTGCAAAAATCATACAACATGGGCTCCACAACATATATCAAAACCAACAAATAGGGTATTCCAAAAACAATTATTTTCACTGATTCAAAAAACATGGATAAAATCAATATCACGATTTCAAAAATCATTTAAATCATGTGTAGAATTCCCATTTCCCTTCAATTCAATTAAAATAATTTATTATTTTTATTATTTATTTTATACTATCATATTAAAATATAATATAATCATGAACCACTCCTTAATGTGACAACTGATGAGAAACAAAGGAATCCACTACCTAAAAGAATGAATATATACACCAAATTACTTCACCAAAAATAGGGGGAACCCATATGAGGGAACCAATAAAAGGAAAATCGAACCAAAGAGTTACTTGAATCCATGGTAAAAGGCTCTAGATTATATCTCTTTAAGTGAAATCTAAACGAAAAGAGTGAAGTAAAGGTCTTCCCTTTAGAATGATCATCAATGAAACCAACAAGATTTGATATGGTTTTAATTTTCATTTAAATGCGGGTCTCATAAAATCTATGCAGTAAGACCCTTAAAAAGCCTCTAGAATTCTTATAAATATATTGTATAAATATCCGATGGTAAAAACGTTTTATATTTTTTTTATTATGGTATTAAAACCATTTGTCATAAAAAATTGTGTTAAGAGGGAAACATGCAAATTATAGAAAAATTAGATCAAATACAAATATCTACTTCTATATACTGACCACAAAAGATCTACAACCAGTGATCTATCACTAGAGATCTACCCCAAGAGATCTTCCCCCCACAATCTTCTACAAGTGATATACTTCCTCTAACTGACTACTAGTGTTCTACTTGTAGTGATCTACTACCATATATCTACCTACAAATATATTCTATCAGATATATACCATAATATATCTACTTCTAAGGATATAAAATATGTTATCTATTGGTAGTGATCTACTACTAATGATCTTATTCCATATATCCACATCTAGTGATCTACCATAAGTTATATACCACTTGTGACCTACTTTCAGAGATATACCACCATATATCTACCATCAAGATCTACCATCATCTTCTAAAACACCACAGTTTCTTACAAAATACCATAATACTCCACAATACCTCCACCAAATCCCTATAGACAACCATAAATAGATCAGTCATCACATTTCTCATAATTTAATGGGTTGGAAGTTTCAGTTCGTTTCCAAAATAAATAATATAATTTTAATTATTTGAAACACATTTTAAAAATGATATGGGGGATGTAATTAATCCATGATTAATACATCAAATTGAAATGAAATTTCGAAAAATAAACAATAGTCAGATTTTTTAAATGAAAAAAATTAATTTTTGTCAATTCGAGTTCTTTGTTATATGATAAGAAAATGAATAATTTTTTTATAAAATAAAACAATCCTCTAGCTATAAAAACCATATAAAATTACCTCATATTTGTGTAAAATCATAGGATATGTTTCATTTAATTATTATTTTTATGGGATAATGACACCACAATCTAATACGTAGTGTACTGAAGCTAAATTTGTATTTTATATTTAAATGATTGAAAATATTTAATAATGTATGGTGGGTGGTCTAAACTAAACAAATGAAATCTAATTATCATTAAATTTGAGGGAAAAATATAATAATTCATTAAATGTAGGAAATTAATGTCCTTCAATCAATGTTTTCAATTTATTGGGCTAACTGAAAACACATTTCTAGTGTTTTAAAACACTAAAATATGTGTGATATGTTCAAAAACATATAAAAAAAATTACATATTGGAATGAAATAATATGATATATTTTTTTTAATTATCTTTAACGAGTATGATCTAACTACACATCAATTTGACAATCAGTGGGATTTGGATGACAAAAAAGTAATTTTTTTATGATTTGATCATATTTATTATCATTTGGATGGGGGATGGGGTCATGTAAAATAATATGAAAATTAATTTCCATTTTAATATTGTAAAACTACAATCAGATGATTTGTAAAAATTTGGAACTTATTATGCATAAATATAATTTTTTATTTACTCGAGATAATCAAAAACATGTTTTTAGGATTTTGAAACACTGAAACATGAATATAAGGACAAAAATTGTAGAAAAAACCCTTATATTGGTGAAATTAAAAGTTTATTTTTTTAGAATTATTTGTGACATGTACATTCAATCAACATGTGTATTCGATTTGTGTCACGATCAAACCAATTGAGTAATCCATTTATAATTATTTTTCGATCATTTAAAATGTGTGGTTTGTAGTTAATGTAAATAATATCACCAATAATTTTCATAAAATTATTGGGATTAATTAAACATAAATTGATGTTATGGGTTTCCTAGGGTGATTAAAAATTATTTTTATTGTTTTAAAACATAAAACATCTGTTTACCAATCAAAACAATAGAAAATTACATCTGCTGGATGTGAAAACAAAGGATAAATATATTTAAAATATTTTTATTTGTAAGAGTATAAAAATTTTAATTGAATGTGTGTTTTTGATGGAAAAACCTAATAATCAATTTGTAATTATATATCAACCATTATTTATTTTTAATGGAGGGTAAACAAAAATTGACCATTGATTTCTAGAAAATCAAATTTCAAAAACCATATCATGATTTTTGAAATCTAGGAACTATATTAATGTAAATAAAGTATAAATCTTTTACAATCTATCCAAATGTACATTTTTACTATTTTAAATCACTAAAAAGTGTGTGTGGTGATCAAAACCATATAAAGTTACCACAGTTTGAAGTTTAATAATTTGAAATATATCTTTGAATTATTTTGTCTGTGTATGAGTAGAATGCTTGTTAATATATTTTGTTGCATGCATAGACTGTCCAAATTAGATTTTTATGGATCTTAATATATTTTTACAATTTATAGTGGATATTTAAATGAAATAAAATGACCCGTATTTTCAAGGAAATTAGAGGAAAACTATTGTGATGTGATTTATGAAACATAGAAATTGATTGTGCATTAACCAAATTTATTATTTTTATAAGATGACTGAAATCACTATTTTCATTTTTTAAAACACCAAATCTTCAATGTGATAGTAAAATCCATATCGGATAACATAGTAGTAATGTGAAATTATAGGAATAATGTCTTTGAATTTTCGGTATTGTATATAATTAGTAGAGATATGACTCAGATCTGTAGTGTGCTTAAAGACAATGAATAAATAAATTTTAAATATTTGATTATTTTTAATAACATCTTTGAAAAAACAAAGAAAAAACAATCATTTATATGAAATTATTGTAAAAAAATATTTAATAATTTTTTAAATATAGGATATGACGTCCCATATATCTAGGTTTTCAATTTCCCAAGATAACTCAAAACAAATTTTTAATGTTTTATAACTCTAAAAGTGCTTATATGGTTCAAACCCATCAAAATATTTTTCATATAGATGTGAAATATTAGGGAAACTAAATTAGAATTATTTTTTATTCATGAGAATATAAACCATCAATCTTACATGAAATGTCCTTAGACCGACTAAATAAATATTTTCTTATGATTTGGTAGTTTTTTAAAATGTGTGGTTAGGACAAAACAAAGAAAACACAAATTTATTTTGATGAAATTAGTAGACAATATAAAAATTCATCATTTTTAAATGTAGGAACATTCAATGCATTAATCAATATTTTGGTTTTCCCAAAATGACCGAAAATTATTTTTTAATTTTTTAAATAGAAAACATGCATGTAATGTCTAAATAAATTCCAAATGAACTATGGTTGATTTGAAATAATTCCATTTCTTTCCAAAAAATTTTTATGAATTGTAAAAGTTTATGAAATTTCAATCCAATGTGTTTTGTTCTCAAACCATCCACATAAGTCATTTCAAAATATTTGATTTTTTTAAAACATGAGAAATTTTGAAAAACTATGAAAATGTAATCGAATTTAAATAAAATTAAATGAAAATATACACAATAAGAATCTTGAAAATTTGGAACTAGCTACACATCCGTCGTAGGCATCATTTTTCAAGGATAATGAAAACAAATTTATAGTTATTTAAAAAACTGAAGCATGTATGTAATATTCAATACCATAATAAATGACCTTGTATTAATGTGAAATTTATAAATATTCTATTTTGTATTATATTTTATGTCTATGAGTAGACATCCCATCAATCATACATGTAGTGTTCTTTGTCAAACTGAATAAACATTTTAAAAATATTTGAACGTCTTCATAAAATATTGTGTGGTTCAATAACCAAAAATCCTATGATGTCAACAAAATTACATGAAAAAAGTATTTAACGATTTTTAAAATATAAGAACATGTTGCATCTCGATATGATTTATTATTTTCCCAGAATGAAAAAAATCCTTTTAAGTGGTTAAAAGACATGGACATGAATTTTATAATTGAAATGATAGAAAATAACATCATATGGATTTAAAATTAAACGAATAATTATTTTTATTGTTTATATAATGTATGTATAGAATAAAAGTCAATAAAATGTATGGTGTGATCAGACTAAATGAATATATAGTACATAAATATTTGACCATAATTAAAAACATGTTCTGTTGGGGATGAAAAATAACTAAAAAAACTTATATTTTAATAAAACCATATTAATATAAAATTATAATGAATTTTTAAATATAAAAACATAATTCACATTAATCTGATTTTTTATCTCCTTGGAAATATTGAAAATGAATATTAGTGAATTAAAACACTAGAATATGTGTGTAATTTTTAAAATCAAGGAAAACAAGCTAATTTTAAGGTGAAATAAAAGTATAACTATCATGGATTTATTTTTGATGACTACATGTAGATGAAATTTCAACTCAATTTGTTGTGTGGTTTCCTGACCGAATAAGTTCTCATTTATGATTTAACAATCTCAAAAAACTTTGTGATGAGGCTCACAACAATGTAAACGACCTCTTATTTTAATTAAATCAGGGGAAAAAATAGCATCATTTTTGAAATTTTTTCATTGATTGAACATGAATAAAATGATTTATTTAAACAAGATAATGGAAAAAATAGTTTTTGGGTATCAAAACACTAAAACATGTCTCTGAGATCCAAAACCATAACAAATGACATTGTATGAATGTGAAATTAATGGAAAAATTCTTTATATTAATTTATATGTGTTATATCATGGGACACATAAATTCATCTTGTGGTGTGATTGAACCAACAAAATAAGTAGTTTTATTTCAATAAATTGATTAAAACAGTTATTTGTTGAAAACCAACCAGACAAGGACAACTTATTTTACTAACATTTAATTTAATGTATATAGGGGCTTAAAATTATTATTTTTAATATTTCTACATTATTTATTTAATTGATTTTAATTTTTATGATGTAATTCATGTGGATCTTGGAAACAATCAGATGAGGCTAATTGTGTGGGAGTAAAATTATATTTGTTTTAGAAAAATTATGAATATATGGAATATGGTTATTTATGTTTTTATTGATTCTAAATAGAAAATTAAATGTTAATTAATTTTATATATTTTAAGTAAATTTCTTAGAGTGTTCATAGTTTGGTGGATGCTATACTCAAAATTATGTGGGTATATAGTGGACTCTATTTGGTTGTCCTTATATCCCATGGGGTAGTGGACAATAGCATCTACAAAATGATATACGCTATAGACTCCCACATATTCACTTATAGCTTCCATCAAATGGTGTAAAATATATCAAATAATGATAGTTTAATAATGACAGCAATTTGGAAGTCATTGAGGGAACACTATAGACCTTTATCAACCTTTTTTAGTTGTCCCTAAGGCCATTTTTTCTTCTAGTGGTAGCAGTGTCTTTTGGGGTCTGTACCTATTTGGGATGAACTTGTAAGGTCTCGAGTACTCCTAACAAAAGTGTATCTGTGTCATCCATTTGGGGGTAATGTTTCATGGTCCACCAAGAGTCTGGTGAATGTATGTTATTGTGTTATCTTATAACCTCCATAAAAAATATTTAAAAAATTATATTGCATTAGTAATCTTAAATAATTTCCATATAAAAATATATTTTTTATTAACATCCAAAAATGTTTTATTTATTATTAATTAATATTTTATTTTTTGTTTGAACATTTTAATGTTTATTATTTAATAAATTTATTTAGCATTTTTTATTTTTTATTTTTAATCTTTTTAATTTTTTAATTTTGTTAATTTATTGATTATTGATTAATTTATATATAACGTATCTATTGACCATAATAATTCGACCACCCTTTCATGGTCTATGAATGATATAGAAGAATTTAAAAAATTAAATATTGTTATTATTATTAATGTTAGTACAACAACTACTACTAATACTGTCATTATAGAAATAATGCACTATAAATGGGAACTGTAATACTATTATAGAAGGGTATTCTACTGGGTATATTATTCCTTATATTTTAGAAGGGCACTATAATGGTATAGTAGTGGCACATTACAATAGTTTTGTGGCGGGGAATTGTAGTGAGACAATATGAATTAATGTAATAGGAACTTTAGGGGATTGTATAAGTTTGGTATGAATTTGTAGGGTCTTTAGATCACTTTACGTGAAGGGATGTGTGTCTCCAATTTGGTAGCGATGTTGGCCTATCCATCTAGTGTTAGGAGTGTGTGAGTTTTATTCATTTGATTATAAACATAAATATCATAAAAACAATTCTAATATTTAATTAATATTAAAAAATTATTTTTAAAATTATTTTATTTAATAATATTGAAGAAGAATTATTAATTATTAATTTTTTTATTTTAATTTTTAATAATTATTTATTTATTTTAATATATTTATATATAATATAAAAATATATAAAAATATAGACACACACACTGTATCACCATGATATTTAAAAAAAGGATATTATGTCTGACATCCTAAAAAATAGAAAACATTGAGCTTATAAGTAAATACAACACCTTGGGACTTTACGAAAAAGCTTCTTTTTAGATAATTTTAATCTCATCGATAGTTTGTAGGACACACAACCCAAATATTTTTATATTCAATAGTATATTCAACATAAAACACCAAAATTAAATGGCCCACAATATATATAACAATTATGAACTCAAAATTAAATTTGAAGGTATGAATAATACATTATAAATTTTAAAACATTCATGATCTCTTTTTATTAAAAATAAAATATGAATTATTTAAAAGAAAATGAAATGTTTTCTAAAAAAACAATATTTCATTCTGAATGTGGTTAGGTCAATATTTTCATACATAATTTAAAATTAATTATTATTAGTTATAAAAAATTTAATTCATAAAATTAAATTATTTTTTATTTCATAAAATAAATATTTACTTACTGTGAAATTCTGGAATTTTTTTCAAAAATATGTATTTTTCTTTAAATATTTTAAAATACAATGTTTTTACAAGTCGGTTGTTTTCAACAAAATATGTAACATAAAATTCAAAATATTTTTTCAATATTATTTTGAGTAAAATATGTTATATTTATTTTTATTTAATCATTTCATTTACTATTGAAAAAAATTTATACTGTTTTTTAGTATAAGGTTGTTTTTGGTTTTAAAAATAGATTTTGTAAAAACCTTTTCAAAATACCTAATGTTTATCCATTATAATTAATCAAAACAATCCCTAATGGAGAATGTTTTAAATGAAATTTTATATTATAAATAATTAAATATTATGTTTTATGATACAATTGTTATTATTTATCATAGATTTAATATAAAATAATATTTTTCTCAAAAAACAATTTGCTTAAAAACCTGCATTTCATTGTATATATAGGTTTTGTTTTAAATTAAAATTTTCAACATCTATTAATTGAGTTTCTAAAAATGGATTCCATATTTGAGTCATAATAATTTATAATATATTATATATTGATGACAAATTTTGGTCAAAATGAATAATTAAAACTGAAAATAATATTTATTTTGGTCAATGTAAAAATGGGTTTAATGTGGGTTAAACCAAAACTATTACAATAAAAAAGGACCAAAAGAATGTATTAATACTTTTTCACTGACATATATCCATATTATCCTTCCCAGTTTAGAATATAGGGTTATTTAGAAGCTTTTTCTTGGGAATTACATAATTTTTTTGATTATTTTGGGAATTTTTAAGTAGATTTTCTGTGGCTTCTTTTCCAACAATTATAAAATGCTACCGTAACCATTATCTTATTCACACATTCAAAACATTTTTTTTGGAGTATTCCTTCCCAAATAACATCCAAAATTCCCTTAATTCAACAACGAATTCTTATTTTGGACATAAATCCAACATAGAAAGGAGTTTAGTTAAAACCTGTAGAGGATATATAGAGACCCATACTTGAAATAAATAGACATTACATTACTTTTGCGAAATACTTAATACATTAAAACAATAGACGCCAAAATACTATATTAGTTTAGTGTCTTTGGAATCTCGGAACATAATCTTCTAATAATGGTGAAAGATCTTCGACATCTCCCATAAAGATATTCCCCTTTGGTTTTCTTACCAAAAACCATTCTTTATATCATTGGAAAATGAAAACATAAAAAGGGTGAGCTCCAATGCTCGGTATGGGTAAACATGGAGAACATAAGACAATCCATAAACATTTGAATGTAAAAACATGAGCATAAAATCTAAACATCAAAATCTTGAGAAATGACATAAAACATGGCAGTACAAACGACATAAATCATAAACAATCATTAATCATGATAAACTAGCATGGGAATAAAACATGTAATTATGGAATCCATTAATCACATGACATGCTTTCTATATTAGCCAAGGAATTTCTGAAAATACCATCATACTGGACAAAGTACATTTGTGAACCAGGTTTACCTACCTTTCCAGCCCTATATTATTGAAACAGATTTTACATTCCATTACAGCCATTTTTATCTCATGAGATATAAATATTTACCAAATTAATTGGATTTGGATATAGTTCATACCCATATCATATTGAATTCATTCATATGTGTTCAAAAGAATAATAAATCATACAACATAGCATAACCCAAGTAATAAAATGAGATTTTTAAACATCATGTTATCATAACATAATCTATAAAAGATGAAATGACTTAATAAAAATATTTCCATCATGAAATAATCAAATAAAATTAATAATAGTGATTGAAACATAACCCTATGTCATCCTAGATGGAAAATAGTTTTGATAAAACACTTGGAATGAATTCTTGAGGAAAATATCCTTTCTTATTCAAAATAATTTTCTCTTCTCAAAATTCCATGAACTTTTAAAAGAAAACGATTTTGTTTAAAATAATAATGAAATATTGTAGAGGAATCATAATTTAAATAAGGCGTTATGAAACCCTAAAAATCCGTTCATTCCATAGAAGTTAAAAAAACATTCTCCATCTACTTTTACCAAAATGGTCAAAAAGTATCTTGTGTGGTAAACAAAAAAATATTTTTTTCATAACACAATGTAAAAGTAAATAAGGGGTAATCAGGACATTAAAAATACATGGATTAATATTAAACACATTATATAAAAAATTTATGGACATGGATTAAAAAATATAACCCCAGTAAATACTTACGTATAAGCAATCTCGGATAAAAAAGAAATTGCAAAATTATCCCTTACCTTAGGTCGAATTTCTTACATATATGTATGAAACTCTTGTATAGTGGGATTAAACATATTATAAACTTGTAAAATAACCATAATAAAATTTATGATATCATATATGATTCACTTATGATTTTATACTACACTTTTCTTTGTCAATTCCATGTTATAACAGTGTTTTGGGTAAAATCGTTTCATTTATCATATGTGTTTGGACTTGTTGTTATTGATATTATTATTAATTATATCACGATTTAATTACTTCCAAAATTTAAAACATGATTTATATATCATATATATCCTGTATATATATATATAATAGTTAGATACATGAAATGAAACACACCATTCAGGAAGACGGTAGGTCGTACGTACACATGAAAGCTGTTTTCCATTCTTTATTTACTTGAATGGAAGTAAGTAGATGATAAATATATATACTTAAATCCAGTATCATTATTCTGAAATATATGTCATTTTTATTCGTTATATATACTTTATAATAATTTTGAATGGTTAACAAGGAGAATTAATCTCATCACGTCGTGGAGACGGTAATCCGTACGTACGCACGAGCGATGATATCGTTCCAATAATTATTGAATTGAATTAGAGTCGATTATTTAATATATCAGAATTAGTATGATGTTATAATAACCATATATAGTTATTATTTTACAACATTATACCCAAGCAATTAAGGTGGTGGGGGAAAAATATATTACACCACGGCGTGGAGACGATATTCCTTACGTATGCACGCGCGGTGATTTCATTTTACTTGGGATGGATAGAAGGTGAAATCGGATTGTTTAATATTTATAATAACATATCTGTATATTATTTATACTTATGTTAGTACTTTATAATGAAACAACTAAATAATAGGAAGTATAAGAATAAAGAAACTTAAAAGAATCAGTAGATGAGATTATGTCTTCTTCGCAGTGCCTCCTATTAACCTCCTCTTAGGGCACTAAATTTGGTCTTGGAAGAAGACCAGAAACTATAGAAGGTTTATAGGGAATTGTATAAGTGAAATGGGTAGGGTTTGACTAAGCATGAATGCTCAAATTTGTGTGAAGAGGAGAGAAAGGAGCTGCCCTTTTATAATAGAGGATAGGGGAACTTTTGGAAATCTCAAAAATATTAATTAATATTAAAACAAAACCCCACATAAAAACTTCCAAAGTGACTCAAATTCGGATATGATGTAATATAGGGTTGTAATATCATAAAACAATCAAATTTATACATGTTGGGAAATTATTTTAAACCTTATCAATTTGATTTATCCTTATTTAATTTATTTAATCTTATTTGTGGTAATAATATAATAAATTTTAAATTGTAATAAATAATTACTTATGTGTTTTTAATTTTCCATAATTAGATACTTTATGAAATTTAAGACCATATAAATTTCAATTTATAAATTTTAAATATTTTTGTGAATTTTTAACTATTTTATAATATGTTATTTTTATAAAATTAAAATAGTGTCAATTTTGACATTATTCGTTTATTTAAATTTAAATAAAATTAAAACAGAGTATACATTTGAAGAAAATATGTAATATACTCCTATCCTGTCCTATGAATCTATAAAATTTGTGTAGAATGTTAATTAATTCATATAATATTTATTTTAATATTTTTTAAACCATTTATTTGATATTTCTCTTTATAAAATATTTACTATAGTGTTTTTGTATAATTATTTATTATACTTATATTTTGTATAAAAATTAAAATTAAAATACTATGATGAATATAAATCTAATATATTTCATAATATTACTTTTAGTTGAATATTTATTCTATTACACCCAACTTTTAAAATGATATATTTATTAAAAAATGAAGGTGATAACTTTTACATCATTTGGAATAAAAAACTATAAATATCATAATATCTTTTTATAAATCTCCAAATGGTCCAAAATTATACCATTGGATGGTTATGGTATATATATATACGAAAAATAAGTTATGGTCAGGTGTTTGGGCCTTTTATGGGTATTATTAGTCTAATAAATACTATATTAATTATTTTTCACTAAATAAATAATATCTTCATCATTAATGTATAAGCTATGAAGGTAATTATATATTTCTTAAAAATTACACATAAATTACCATGATAAATAAAAACATTTTATATTTTAAATGAGTAATTACAAAAGAATTTATATTCTGTATAACCATATAATAAAAATAAGTTAATTATAAAAGTTTCAGTGAGACATATTTCACTTTCAATTAAATAAAATAAATTAAAGGTATTAATCACATACAATTGGGTTCTAATAGATACGATTTCAATCCAAATATGATTCATAACGAAATATAATCATCCAATTATATTAATACAAGTGTTAATGTAATTTTATAATATTATTTTTACCCTTAATTACCCGATTTACCTTTAACTATAGTAAATAAAATTTACTGTAGTTTCTATTCATAGTGACCAAAGATAAATAGTAGTATATTATCATATTTTGGACCTACTGATTCCAAATATGGAATAAAATTTTCCAAAATCAAATCACAGATGTTTCAGAAATTAATTTGAAATTAATCTCGTTGTTAAGAAAATGATTTTTAAAAGTTAAAATATTGCAAAAGATTGAAATGATTTTACCTATAAATACAATGTAAAATAAATGATAATGACATAAATTAACCTAAATGGTAAAAATATATTCTATTTATACTTTAAAACCATTAAATATTATAATTTAACCAAATAAATTATTACAATGAATAATGTTTTTTTAATTAAAATATACCATGTTTTTAGTATTCAATAAAATATAAAAGTTATCAGAATAATATGAAACAACTATCTAATGCAAATTTTTATATAATTATTTTAAACATATTTTGTTTCTTGTCAAATTTAAATTATAAACATGTCAAAAACTAGATTTAATGTTGGTGTTCCATCAAAAGGCGGTAAAACTGCATTTTTTGAAAAATACATATTTTACCGGAAAAATTTATTTTGTTCTACTACCATGTTCTAGAAAATGTGTAAGATAAATAATATTGTTATAAAATAAAAAACTAAGTTAATAATATTCATAATTGTTAGTTCATAATAATATTATAACAATATATCATTGTTTAGTGAATCCTGGTATTGCGTACTACACACGCTATCGAGGAAGGTCGTGATTGAGTGTAATGCAAGCCAAGTCAGGGATGCATATAGTGCAAGATATATTTTGTGTTTTTTATAACATAATCAGAACTTATTTCATTTATTCCTTAGAAAATATATACTTAATGTTGCGTATAATAATTTCTACAAAACAAACCCCAAATTGTGTGTAACACGGGCCAAGAATAGGGTTGTGTATACTGCAAGCTAACACAGTGTTGTGTATAGTACAAGATAATATTGGTGTATTGTATAATAGAATACATAAAAGAAATTAAAAAGAATATATCTCATAAAATCTCAGGGTGTTACATTCTACCCCCCTTAAAATGAATTTCGCCCACAAAATTTGTCAGGGTTATAAATAGTTTACTACTTGATAGTTTCTTTCATAGAAACCCACATTTCAAAAAGGAATACTAAAACATATTTTTAAAAACTAATGTATGAAACATAATTGTTACCGAAATTAACTCGTCACTAGGTTTCCACATAGAAGAACATAGGTGAAAATATGGATATGAAAGAGAAATCTAACAATCCTGTTCTGATGGAGAGTGGTAGAGAACATGGCTATGAAAAAGACAACAATAAAAAATCCATAAATTTGTGATGATCTAAGATACTATCTAGGAAAATGTTTCTGGTTTTCGAGATCATTTCCCTAAACATAAAAAAAATGGGATTAGAAGAAATACTTAATTGGTTTTGGTACAATCACACCATTGGTCATTCCTTGACCAATTTCAACTTCATATCCTAAAAAATAAAGTTTAATTTTTCATTTGTGAAGTGTTATTAGATCATGTGATAGAATGATAGGACATTACATCTATCTCAAACATAAGGTTAGAAAAAGTTATATACATAAGTCCATCTATGGTGAGATTAATCGTATATGGTTCCAAAAATGGACTTATACTTCATCTTTCAACCTGCATAATAAAATAAAACTAGTTTCTACTAACCAGGGACTTATTTTAGGCCAATGGTAGGATATAAATGCTTGTCGCACTTTGTATGTGAGTTCGATTCCTGCATCCTTGTCCGAGGCGATGGGTTGTCGCTCATCCCGCAGGTTGTCCTTTTCGAAAACTACACCATTATAACATTATAGATATAATATCTGAAAAAAAGTTCAAGCCTTAAAAAATACTATCTGATGTCTAAAATAATCCATTCCAATCTTTAGACTTATCCAAAATACATCTATCCAATATCATATTATAAAGAAAACTATTACTGGAAAGGTCACATAACAAGAACATGAATACAATCATTTATCCCCCATATATCATAAGATATATCTTATTGATAACATTCCAAACATGTGAATACCTTAATAATGTATTCTCTTGAAACATAAATTACCATAGAACCTTAGTGAAAACATGAATTCCATCAAAAGTTAACTCTTTCTACATACCAAAATTCCAAAATTTCAATATACTCAAACCATGATATCACTTTGTCCATATATCAGTCATGGGCTCATTAATACTATCAAACATTTCATTATATTTTTATCACTTCAATATGTGGATATAATCTTCTTTCAAAAAATATTTCAATCACTTTTCATGGTTACCGGTACCATATTATTATATAAAACCACAATGGACCAATACATAGATATTCCAATATACCATAAAAGTACCTTAACAACATTATTCTTGAATAAAATTACATAAAAACTTCAATACATCCTCTTCAATGATTTTCATGGAATAATTCCTTCCTTGATTTATATGTAACCTATTAGGTCAGGGAATTGAGTTGGGTAATTCCCATGTTCTCTATAGATAATACATTGAACTCCATAAGATTATGTCACTCTATGACCCATCTCCCCACACAGATAACATCTTCCCCTCCATTTGATGTATAAATGAATGTTCATCTTTACTTCTTTAGAAATATCAGTGTTCCTTTATCTATGATCCTCACCATGCGAACATGCATAAAAGTCCATCTTCCTCTTATTTGATGAATTAGGAATACCACAAAATTTCACATTGTTAATCATATATCATGATGACTGATTCTGATTAATCTAAATATCTTTATTTCTAGGTATTACACAATTTCGTTAATAATAGTCACTAATTTTTCCATTGGATTGAATGTTGACCCAATTTCTTCTGGTTCCCTCCATTTACTAAAATAAAAAACCATAGTGTATGGAACAATTAAAATAACGAGGAACCGCATAATCATAAAAAGTCTAACTTATCACACATTAATTAATCCATGACACCAGAGGATCACCCTAGGTTATTCATGATCATAAACATAATTCTAGTAATATAACCTATAGTTATACTAATCCTTAGGGACATCCCTAGGAATTTCCTTATAAATATCTCTAGGGATTTCACAAATGTTTTTTTCATTCTAGTTTCTAAAGGTTATCTAAACCTTCTTTCTGATACCCACTGTAGAGACCCATACTTGATGTATATAGACATTACATTAATTTTTCGAAATACTCAGTACATTAAAAAAATAGATTCCCAAAGATTGTATTAGTTTAGTGTCTTTGGAAGCTCAGAACATAATATTCTAATCATGATGAAAGATCTTCAACATCTCCCATAAAGATCTTCCACTTTGGTTTTCTTACCAAAAACCTTTCTTTATATCCTAAGGAAAATAAAACATAAAAAGGTTGAGCTAAAATGAATAGTAAGGGTAAAAATGGAGAACATAAAACAATCCATAAACATTTGATTATAAAAACATTAGAATAAAATCTAAATATCAAAATCTTGAGCAATGACATAAAACATGGAATTAAATAAGGCATATGTCATAAAGGAAAATTAATCATCATAAAATAGAATGTGAATAAATCATGTAATTGTGGAATCCATTAAGCACATTATATGATTTCCATTGTAGCCGAGGCATTGCTTCCAAGACCATCATAGTGGACAAAGTCCATTACTGAACCGGGTCTGCCTGCCGTTCCAACCCTGTATTACTGAACGAGATTTTACTTGTCGTTCCAGCCATGTTTATCTTATGACATATAAATATTTACCCATTGCATTGGAGTGATATATAGTTCCAACCCTTTTAATATTGAAATCATTATTATGTGTGCCAAAAATCATAAATCATATATCATAGCATAACCCATGTAATAAAATGGGATTTTTAAACATAATGCCATAATAAAATTATCTATAGAAGATTAAATGACTTCATAAAAATAATTACATCATAACATAATAAAATATAATTAATAATAGGGATATAAAACTAACCCTATATCATCTTAGATGGACAATAGTTTTGATAAAACACTTGAAATGAATTCTTGAGGAAAATATTATTTCTTATTAAAAATCATTTTCTTTTCTCAAAATGACATGGAATTTTAAAAGAAAAGGATTTTTTAAATATAATAATGAAATATTGTAGAGTAATATTCATGTAAATAAGGAGTTATGAAACTGTAAAATTTATTTCATGCCGTATATGTTATAAAACATTCTCCTCATACTTTTACCGAAATAAGTTGAAAAGTACCTCGTGTGGTAAACAAAAGAATAATTGTTTTTCATAACACAAAGTAAAAGTCAAAAAGGGGTAAAAATAACATTAAACATACATGGAGGAATATTAATCACATTATGATAAATTTTTATTGGCATGGATTAAAAAATATAACCCAGAAAATACATACGTATAAGCAATCTCGGATAAAAATGATATTGCAAAATTATCCATTACCTTAGGTCCAATTTATTCCGTACGTGTCCGAAACTCCATTAAAGTGGGATTAAACATATTATTACCTTGTAAAATAACCATAATAATATTTATGATATCATATATGATTCACTTATGAATTTATACTCCCCGTTCTTTTCTCAATTCAATGTTAAAGCAGCATTTTGGGTAAAATAGTTTCATTTATCGTAACTGTTTGGACTTGTTGTTCGTGATATTATTATTACTTATATCATGATTTACATACTTAAAAAATGTAAATTATTTTTTATATATCATATATATTCAGTATATATATACAATAGATAGATAAATGAAATGAAACACACCATTCATGGAGACGGTAGGCCGTATGTACGCATGAACGTTATTTTCCATTCCTTATTGACCTGAATGGAAGTAAGTAGATGAAATATATATATACATAAATACAGTAGTATTATTATGTCATATGTGTCATTATTATTTATTATATATACTTTATAATCAATCTTTAATGGTTAACACGGAGAATTAATCTCATCGTGTCATGGATATGGTAATCCGTATGTACGCACGAGCGATGATATCTTTCGCATAATTATTGAATAGAATTGGAGTGGATGATATAATATCTCAGAATCAGTATGATGTTATAAAAACAATATATAGTTATTATTTACAACATTATACCCATCCTAGTATGGTGTTGGTGGAAAAAAAATTACACCACGACGTGGAGACGGTATTCCGTACGTATGCACGCGCGGTGATTTTGTTTTCCATAGGATGTATAGAAGGTGAAATGGGGTTGATTCATATTTATAATAACATATATGTATTTTATTTATTCTTATTTCATTCATTTATAATGAAAAAACTAAAGATTAGGATTTAGAAAAATAAATAAACATGAAATAATCGGTAGAAGAGATTACCTCTTCTTCGACGCGCCTCCACTTAACCTCCTCTTAGGGCACTAAATTTGGACCTGGAAGAAGAAAATGACCTATATTACATTTCTAGGTATGTGGAGAAGTGAAATTTCAGGGTTTTACCGAGATTGAAGTCACAAATTTATTTTAAGAGGAGAGGGAGGAGGTTCCCTTATATAAAGGAGGAGAGGGGCACTTTTGGAAATCTCCAAAATATTAAATAATAATAAAATAAAACCCCACATAAAAACTTCCAAAGTGACTAAAATTCGGATATGAGGTAAGATTGAGTTGTAATATCATCAACCAATCAAATTTATACATGTTTTAAAATTATTTTAATCCTTATCAATTTGATTTATCCTTATTTAATTTATTTAATCTTTTTTTGGTAATAATATAATAAATTTTAAATTATAATAAATAATTACTTATGTGTTGTGAATTTTCCATAATTGGATAATTTATGACATTTTTGACCATATAAATTTCAATTTATAATTTTTAAGTATTTTTGTGATTTTTAAACAATTTTATAATATGTTATTTTTATAAAATAACAATAGTGTCAATTTTTACACTATTCATTTATTTGAATTTAAATAAAATCCAAACAGAGGATATATTCGATAAAAAATATTTAATAGACTCTTAACCTCTATTATGCATCTAGAAAATTTTTGTAGAAAGTTAACTAGTTCATATAATATTTTTTTTTAGTATTTTTAAAACCACTTATTTGATATTTCTATTAATAAAATAATTACTACAACATTTTTTGTATAATTATTTAATATAATTATTTGTTGAATAAAAATTAAAAATAAAATACTATGATGAATATAAATCTAATAGATTTTATAATATTACTTTTAGTTGAATTTATCTTTTAAAACATTAAACTTTTAAAATGGTATATTTATTATATTATGAAGGTGACAACTTTGAATTCAATTAAAATAAAAAACTATAAATGTCATAATCGCTTTTATAAAGCTCCAAATCTTCAAATATTAGATAATTGGATTGTTATGGTTTAAATATATACTACCAATAATTTGTGGTCATGTTTTTGGGACTTTTATGGGTATTATTAGCTTAATAAATACTATATTATTGATTTTTCACTAAATAAATAATATCTGCATATTTAATGTATGAGCTATTAAGGAAATTATCTATTTATTAATAATTACAAATAAAATATTTTGATAAATAAAAAAATTAGCTTTCAAATGAGTATTTATAACCTAATTTATATTCTGTATAACCTTAAATAAAAAATAAGTTAATTATTAAAGTTTGAGTGAGACATATTTCAATTTCATTTAAATAAAAAAAATTAAAGGTGTTAGTCACGTACAATTGGGTTATAATAGATACCATTTTAACGCAAGTATATTTTGGGACGAAATATAATCATCCAATTATATTATGACTAGTGTTAGGGTAATTTTATAATATTATTTTTACCCTTAATTACCTGATTTACCTTTAACTATGGAAAATAAAATTTACCGTAGTTACTATTTATAGTGACCAAAAATAAAATTTAGTCTATTAAAATAATTTGGGCCTAATTATTCCAAATATGGAATCCATTTTTTTAAATTCAAATCATAGATGTTGCAGAAAGTAATTTAAAATTAATCTCGTTATAAAAAAAGCGTTTCAAAAGTTAAAATAAGGCAAAAGATTGAAACGATTTTACCTATGAATTCCACTTAAAATCAATACTAATGAAATATATTATATTAAATGGTAAAATTATATTCTATTTATACTTTCAACCATTAAATATTTTAATTTAACCATATAATTTATTATGATGAAAAATGTTTTTTTAATTAAAATATAGCGTGTTTTTACTATTCATTAAAATATGAAAGTTATCAGAATAATATGAAGAATTTATCCAAAGTAAATTTTATATCCTGATTGAAAAGAAGAATTTTATTTTGTCAAATTTAGCTTATAAACATGTCAAAAACAATATTTAAAGTGGTTGCGCCATCAAAAGGTGATAAAACTGAATTTTAAAAAAAATACTTATTTTACCCGAAAAATTTATTTTGTTCTCGTACCATGTTCTAGAAAATGTGTAAGATGAATAATAATGTTATAAAATTCAAAATTTACTTAATAATATTCTTAACGGATAGATTATAATAATATTATAACAATATATTGTTGTTTAGCGGAACCCGGTATTGCGTACTTCACACGCTATCGAGGAAGGTCGTGATTGCGTGTAATGAAAGCCAAGTCAGGGTTGTGTGTAGTGGAATTTCCCTTTTGTGTTTTTTATAACATAATAAAAAATTATTTCATTTATTCCTTGAACAAAATCTATACTTAATATTGTGTAGAATAATTTCTACAAAACAAACTTCAAATTGTGTGTAACACAAGCCAAGAATAGTGTTCTGTATAATTCAATCTGATACGGTGTTGCATATAGTACAATATAATCTTGGTGTAGTGTACAATATAAGATATCAAAGAAATTAAAAGTAATATATCTTATAAATTCTTGGTGTGTTACAGGATTCACCAAGAAGAGGTAATGTTCATCAACCAGAGGTTTTGTTTTATTTATTCCTCCACCTCATCCAATTATTATTATAATATTTTATTATTATAGAAATTGTATATTACATATAATAATATTTTTTAATAATAATTTAATGACCTAAATACTTCTCTACTTCCATCAAACGGGTTACAAAATCATCATTCGTTTGTACGGTGGAGTACCACATCACAAACTGATGACATTAATTTTACTATTACCACCTCTCAGAGTTGGGTATGATGATGGATGTAATGTAAATTTATAATAATTATAACATAATTATACCTCTTGAGTAATTATATCCAATATAAATTTATTTTAACTTCTATACCATATAAGATATGATATCATTGGTTGTGTGTACGTGAGACTATCTCTTAACGATGTAATTTGATTCATTTTTCACGAAGGCATTATAAGGAAAGTAATAATAAATATAATTAATATATGTGATATACATGGAATAATTATTATATTCATGAAATATATGTCAATCTTAAAAGATAATATATCATTTTCTTTCATACTTTTTCACTCACATAAAAAGTGATAACGACATTCCTGTATGTGTGGACTACCGCCTTTACAATGATATGAGACTTTATATTCATCACCAGACCAAAAGTATGATATATTTAAATATATTTTAAGAAAAATTTATCTATATATGATATTATGATAATTTGGTAAATAAAAAAATTACATACCTCATTTTCAGAATGATCATTGAAAAATCGAGACAGTACTAATGTGTATGTAAGACATACCATCTCCATTATTGCAACTTAGTTCATTTTTCATAATGTTATTTAATAATTGGTTTTAAAAATATAATTTATGTAAAAGTATTATAATTATTTCCTTATTATTTTTCATTATTTGCTTAAATAATGACTTCTTTGACCATAGTCGACCTAAGAAAGTCATTTTTGACACATATGCCAAATATTATCAAAACATCTGATATAACTTAATGGGTTAAGTAATAATATATAACATGGTAATAAGTGATTAAATAGTAACAATGATCATGAAAAACGTTCTCAATCATGTAAATAATTAACATAAGGTTATTATTTAGTAAGACAACAAACGTATGTGATGATTCAAACTCATGGTACGAGACTTCAGCTCAATTTTCTTTTACTGAAGAATATATTGATGTTATGAAGCTATACTCAATAACAAGTTGTATATAAATCCACATTTTATTTTAATATAATTGATATATTTATTATCCTGGTAATTAATTATTGGTTTAATATTATTCTTTCATGGGGCTTATGATTCATATTTTTCCAAACAGATAAGCGACTTTTCTTGAAATAAATATATTTTAATGTTTTTATTGCATCCTATTCTCATACATGTAAATGATTATAAAACTATTTTATAGAAGTTTTATATATAAATAAAATATTTATAAATTACATTTTATCCCTATTTTTAGTTCATTTCAATCATTTTCTATAATAAAATTTTCATGTGTTTAATACAAAATGTGTCAAAAATTGACAAAAGTAATGTTCTATTTTTAATGTATACGACGATAATAAAAATTTCACAACTGTGAGTACTATTTGGTTTCTAAATTCTACTAATATGCTATAAATTTTGTCAATGAAAAAAACACTATCACCTTCTCAGGTTATTTTTGAATATAAAATTGGTTTTTAAATGAAAAGTGTATTATGATATTTGAAAAGGTTTATCACATTGGTTTAAAATTGTTATTAGAAGGGTTTTATGATGAAAAAGAACTAGAATAAAATTTTTTATTAATGATATATTTCTTGAAAATTATATGAGTAAAATTTAATGATCTTAATACAACATATACGAAAAGTTGTAGCCCCATTTTATCTCATGGCTGATCCAGATACGGCTGACATGTCGTGTTGTCCCCCTTATAGCTCATGAAAGATAAGTGTGTCTGACATAATTTAAACAAAAATATAATATCCATTACAACTCACGTGTGTTCCCTATATTTCTTTTATGAATGTTTAACCCCATTATAACTTTCCAAATCTTTGGGTAATTATTATATTTGAACATGGTTATATGGTTCTTCAATTTAAAATAGGTTAGGAAGGGTTTTATTAATATAATGATCTATGTTATGGAAAATGTTTTTAATTTTTTTTGTGTTTTAAAATAAATAATTTTTTAAAACATATATGTGAATTTAATATTAAAGTTATTAATTTTCTTCTCTCTAGTAAAAATGATTATAAAGGTAAAATTTACATGAGATTTCATGTTTTTCAATCTGATAACATTATACATTCTTTTTAAATCCCTTACAAAAATTTATTTTCTAATCCCATGTTTTAAATTTTTTTTCATACGGTTTAATCATGGTTCAGGGAAATGAATAAATCACATTTAATTTTGTGAATATTTTTCATGAAAATAACTCATGATATATTTTAAATGTTTTTATATTATGTTAAAAATAGATACAACATGAAGTGTCAAGTTTTTATTTTATAGTTTTGTTTTGTATGAGTTATTCCTTAATTCTATAGAACAATAAACCTAAAAATATATTTTATGTGTAATAAATTGAATTCATGACCAAAATTCATTATTATATTATATTTAAGGACGAGTTCTTATATTTCATATCAGAGGAAATTTTAGATGGATTTATATATTTGGATAATGATAATAACATACAATTGTCTGATTTTACGATTAGGATACATTGAAATAATATAACATTTTATGATTTCCATGTTACTTTGTTTAATATATTTTACTCAAAATGATTTTCCAGAAAGAGATGAAGTTATAGTGGGAGGGAACAAATATGAAAATATCCTCCTAGATCAGCATCCGAATATAGTGATAATTACAACTCAATAGTTTTTTTATTGATGGCTTAATTTACTTAATCTATTAATGGCGGTGGTATCCACGCCAGAGATGTATTATATCTGTCATGATAGAACATTTCTATAATGGAGTATCTCATGTGGGAGCATACCCCATAATTTTATGGATTTTTTAATTCCATGATAGATGAAGGATGAATCAATTATCTAGATAATCTATTTTATGTCATAGAATGGTCAATACATAAGTATGTAACTATTAATATTTATCATTTTGAATGTGAATTTGATAAAAGATAATCTTTGGTTAAGTGTACCAGAGAGAAAAATTGATATTGATTCCATGGATAAGAAAAAATTTATGAATATAGTCATTGAGAAGTATTTACCTTCTGTTGTTCATCTTATAATGGATAATGCATTCATATAATTGAATATAATGGATGGTGATTTAGTATCCGTGTATAGAGAAAATATCAATATATTATCTAATAATGTTCTATATTTCATTTAGGACACTGAGAGTAAAATTTATCATATTTCCATATGATTAAAAATATTCTTATGATAATCATTGTCCACATAAGATTTTAAATGTTATTATAATATGGGTTTTTATAAATAGAAGTTTGAGATGAACTTTTTTAACATCCATTTTCAATGAGTTCATAAGAGTACGAAAATATCATGGTATTGGAAATAGAGAATCACTAAACTAAGAATACTTAAAAAAAAGAAAAAAAATGATCCATATGTGGTAAAATACATTTTAGTGAATGTTTATCAGGATATAAAATGTGTTACTGCAATTTAATGTTTGGCTATATCATTCTTCACTACAAACAAAAATGTATTGAGCGATAAAACAATTAGATAAAAAATATCCAGTAAACAATGAGTTGTTTTATCTATAATGATATAGGTAAGTTTTCTTATTTGTGTATGGTTTTTCCTACATATGGTTAAAATCATCATGATCGAAAACATAAGGATATTGGAAAATAATTTTCTACTAATACAATTGATGTTGGGCCATGAGTTGATGTTTTGAAAACCCATGACAACTCAATATTTTTTTAATACAAATAATAAATTCAAATTTTTTGACACAATATTTTGATATTTTTCTGATTATATCATAATGTTATTAATGATATGTTTGGAAACAATTTTTCATGTTTATTTATACAAAATAATTTACCTTTACTTCAAGAATGACTTCACATTTGTTTAGACATCACTTTTATGTAATTGATTTCTTAGAGGTTTTATATGATCATTGATGGTTAAGTTTATTTTTTTCGATGTTCATCATATTTCTATGAACATGATACAGATGATATTTCATAAAAAATAGAGACAATTTTGGGAAACAACCTATCAAAATTGGAGTGAAATTGGGGATTAAAACATTTCTCAAAGGACTATAGGGGTGTAATGCCTAACACAATACTATGTGATGTGATGGGTAGTCTTAAATAATTCATTCAATTATTTTTGAAAATAATGATAAATTTTATTTTCAAAACATATGTTTCATCATATAGAAAATCATGGGATTAAAAGGTGATTTTACATTTAGGCGATTGACGCTATTTCATAAAAGGGTCATTATAATTTAGTGGAACACAATTCATTATGCTTATCGTTTTAGATATAATAAATGCATAATGATATAATTATTATTTTTTTATTCTATTTGGGATTAACTGATAGTTATAAATTTATTTCATTGATGCTGGAATAAAAAATTCTAATTACATACTCATTTTTGGACAGCAGATGACAGTGTGGTAAAAATTGATTAATTATGTAAATTAAATAAGGAAAGTAATTATATTCCCTTATTCCATTATTCTATATGCAAAAGTAATTATCAACTCTATGAAAATATAATTAAAAGGAAAATGTTATCCTATTACGTTCATTTTCAATGAATCAAATGGTCATTGAACTCATTAACTGTATATATTTTCTCTATTTATCAACATTCTATTGATCATTAACATTATTTTGATAATGGTTCTCTATAATTCTCTATCATTATTTGGAAAATACAATTTTTCCATGCCTAAATATTGACTTCCTATATATGTTATCCTACTTGCAATCCTTTTAATGTGGTATTATAGATGAACATAATATTACCATTTCTATATTATGAAGATGATTATTTGTTAATACTTTTTACGATGTGGTTTTCTATTGAGGGTATTTTAATATATCCAACCGTTGATTACTAAGATAAATTTAATATTCTGAGGATGCACTTTATTAGGGGGGGTAACACCATAAAATTTTAAAAGAAGGACATTATTCTCAATAGAAAAAGAATCATGAAACAAAGGGTTCATATAAAATTATAAAACATTCATATGTTATAATATAGTAATTTTGAAACAAATTGAATCTATTCAATAGATTGTGGTACATGTACCCAAGTTATATTTATCTATAATAACATATTCAACAAGAAACACCAAACCTAAATGAACCACATTATATATAACTGTTATAACCTATTCATTAATTTTTTGGATATGAATAGTACTATCTAAAGTGGGAATATTATGTTTATTTATTGATTAGAAATAAACTAATAATCATTTAAATGAAAAATAATCGTTTTCAAGAAAAACTATATTTTTCCAAAAAATTGGTTTAGTCGCACTTTGTGAACATATGATAATATTAATTTATACACCTGTAGGATTTTTTTTTGAAAATATTAGATTCCATTTTTAAAAAATTATATAAAAATTTACTTTGGGTGGAAATTTGTGGTTTTTCATAAAATATTGATTTTTTTGTGATGAGTGAATAATACCTAATTTTGAAAAATGTATTTTATTTTCAATAAATTATGTAATTTCAAAGTACCAATTATTTTTGACTATTAATTTATGTAACTCAATTATTATTTAGTTTTATTTAATCGAATTAATTGCTTTAAAATGATAAATATGTTGGTATTATAGTGTTAGATTCTTTTTGGGTTAAAAAACAGGTTTCTCTAAAAAGTGTTTTATACTACATGGTAGTATTCCATTTTAAATAAATAAAATAATCCATAACTGGGAATGTATTAAAATATATTAATAGAATATATATCAGTAATTATTACTTTAATTTCATAAAATTAATATTAGTTATAATGTTAATATAAAACCATCATTCCCTAAAAATTACTCTTCTTGAAATCCCAATATTGAATTACGTCTAACATTTTTTTTTCAAAATTATATATTTCAACTTATTTGAATTAAATTTATATAATGGAATAAATATTCCTAAAAATAAAATTGAGTATAATATGATAAGGTCAAATTAATTTTTGATAAAAAATAATTGGCAAAATAGATAACATTTTTTACTGTGACTAAGTTAATAATGGGTATATGGGGGGTTAATTAAAAAGATAAGGGATAGATATTTCCCAAAAAATGTGTAAATACTATTTTATGGACATATTTACTTTTTATACTTTTTATGTTTTAATATATGGTCATGTGAATGATTTTTTCAAAGGAAAGAATTTATTATTTTGTAGTCTTCTGGGAAATATCAAAGTAGTTTACAAGTGGGTTATTTTCCCCCACTTATAAATGGACACCACCACCACTCACATCATCACATTTTATAATTTTTTTCAACAAATAACTACTCATATAAATTCCAAAATTTACTCTCTTCATCGTATAATTAATGGTTTGGAATTAAATACAACCTACGATGGATTTTTGTTCGAACCTAAGGGGGATACACAAAAGGAGGTAACATTAATTAATGATTATTTTTATTAAATTTATTCCCACAACACATTAAATTATTATTATCACATGATAATATCATATCATATTTATCTTCCATATACTGATATTATTTTTATGTTATTATGATGACCTAAAGATGTATCCTCTTCCTTCATACGGGCTATCAAATCATCATTCTTGTGTATGGTAGACAACCACATCGTGAACCGATGTTATTCATTTTTCCAATACCATGTCTCAAGGATGAATATGATGATATATATAATGTATATATATTATATTTAATGTCCAATTATACTAATTAAGTCAATATATAATATATACCTTTTTATATTCCATTTCATAGGTGATACGACAACGTCGCTCGTATGTACCCTGATCTACTTCCTCATGAAGCGATGCGATTCATTTTTTACTAACACCTTAAATTGAAGGTAATACAGGTATAATGAATGGATATATGTGATATTAATGGAATAATAATTATATACATGAAATATTTATTATTACTACAACCTGATATATCATTTTCATTCTTAGGTTTTGACTCATTGGAAAAGTGATAATGTCATTCATATACTTGTGGACTACCGCCTCGATGAAGCAATGCCACTCTATTTTCATCACCAATCCACATGTATGATATATATAAGTATATTTTAGTAATTAATATATGATATATGATATTATTATCATTTTTTGGTGAAAATATTTTACTTATATCCTTTCTATAATGATCATTAAAAAATGGAAACTTTACTCATGCATATGTACTACTTACTATCTCCCTGATTTAAAAGTAGTTCAATTTTCACAACCATATCTAATAATTGAATTTTAAATTAAAAATTTTGTATAAATATGATAATTATATAATAATTATTCTATATATATTTAAAAAATGACCTCTTTGACCATATTCAACCTACCAAATTGGATTATGACCTTATAAGCCAAATATATTTAAAACATATGACATAAACATAATGGGTTAATAAACCATATATAACATTGAAATAAGTGAAATTAAACAAATAATAAACATTAAAATGGTTATAAATAAATTAAATGATTTGCATATGTAACACCCCGACTTATCTTTTATTTTATTTCAAAATTTTCTTTGACTTGTAAAATTTAGTTGGGGTTCGGGTTGAGTCCCAGATAAAAAAAATTTGAGTTATGTAAGAAAGTGTGAGTTTTTCAGCTGGTTTCATTGGTCACATTGGAGGAACACAAGTTGGAAACCTCGTAGGGCTCTGATTAGGCATCGACATGATTCTCCTACCTCCGAAGAATTAAAATGAGTAAATATTGTGATTTATCATGTTATTTTATGTTTTTATTATTGGTAATAATTTTATAAATATTATTAAAGGAGAAATGATAAATATTATCATTATTATTATTATTATTATTAATTTATTATAACAATTATTATAAAATTTTTTGTTATTAATTGTACCATTATGTCATTAATATTACTATTATTATTATGTTTTTTATTTTCTTTAGGTTTTATTTTAAGCATTTATTTGTGTTTTCCTTTATTTATTTATTTTTTCTTCCCTCATATCTCCTCCCCCTTCCCCTACATGCTACACCCTCTCCCCCTCCACTCTCACGAGCTCCCCCTCCCTAACCCTACCTCACGTTTGGTGTGCACCCCACCCGACTCACGCGAGCTCCTCCGGTCGCCAAAACGTGCCGACCTTCCTCCCTCCGGTGAGCTCGCCTTCACCAGGCACACCCCCACTAATGATTCCCTCCTCTTACCTTTGGCGCCTCACTGGAAAGCCACCCTCTTCCGGCCGTGCAACCTGACAGCGGTTCTTCATCCGACCGGCTACCCCTTCTGGCGTGCACAACCCTCCTCCGACGACCCTTTCTGGTGCGACCTCCCCTCCGGTACTTGCTTGCTCCTCCCCTCAGTTTAGTGATCTACCATGGGTAGGGTTTTTATTTGAGGGTTAGATTTCCGAAATTAATTGTCTGATTTTGATGATTAGTGTTGGAATTAGATTTTCGTTGGTGCGATTGGGCAACGTTTGCATTTTGACACCGATTACTGGTTGTTTTGTCACAGATTTGAGGTAGGATCCCTTGCACATAACCATTATATTAATTAATAGTTGATTTCATGTTTTTCGCAGCATCATTGATTGTTAATTAGTGATCTAATTTTTTTTAAAAAAAAAAAATTTCATGTGAACTAGGTTGTTTTTGTTTGATTATTTTATTGTGCGCTATATATTTGTGGAAATTGTACATGCTATTTATTTGTTAAATATCCCGGTTGGATTTTTCATGTATTTTAAAATTTTTAGAATCATATTATTGATGCTTGTGTTATTTCAAAAAATCTATAAACATTTTTTATCAGCTTTAAAATACCCTTAATTAGTTAGTTATAGTGTTTTAATATTTTTAGAACATGTTAAAAATAGGTTTTAAAATGATTCTTTGCATGTGGCTATGTGAATTTATACCAAATGTGTTTGATAAAATATTATGTATGAAATTATGGTTCATTTGGTATTTTTCAAATGATTTTTTGTTTATATATATATATATATAAGATTGGAGTACACAAATTCCTTTGGCATTTGAAAATATATTTTAAACTTAAATGTTGAGCTGGTGTTTTTAAAAAATGGATTTCTAAGAATTTTCGGCAAGAAATTTTGTATATTTTGGGTGAGTGTTTTTGGTATAATGATTTATAAAAATGTTTTATAAATTTTTTGGAATTTGTGAATCATCTTTTGGAAATGTTTTGAGGCGTTCTTGGGTTAAAATTGTTTTTTTTCTGACATGTGAAATATTTTTATTATGATGTTTAATTTTTTATCTTTACTATCCAAGTGGTTCGCATTATGATTTTGTGTGTTGTGAGTGCGTGTTTGATTTTAAGGTGGGATTTTGAATAGGTTTCGGGTGTGTAAAGTCACGATTTTCTCTTTAAAGTTTAATAGATTTTAAAGTGGTTTATTAAATAGTGCAGATGGTGTGCACTGTGTTTTTGAAAACATGACGAGGTGGTTTTTTTGTGATGGTTGTTCGTTTGGGTTGTTTTAGGTCTGTGTTCAGGTATTTTATGTATCATTGTTTTTGCAGCGTGTTGACAAGGTTTTCCATGGTCCTGCAATCGTCAGCTTGTGTATTCTTGTGCGCCCGTGTGGGGCGTGACGCGTCGTCGTGACAAGTCTGCGAGTCGAGGTAGGTTACCCACAACAATTGCCTTTGAATTTATAATTTATTAATTTCTTGACATTTTTATTAATTTTGATAAATGAGAAATGATATAAGATAATTAATTTTTAAATGATCACTCAGTGTAAAAAGAGTTGTTTATTTTTTACATAACACTTGACATATTTTCTTGACGAGCAGACACACAATAGTGACAGAATGAACGTTTGGATTTTGAACATAATTCAAGAAACATCAAATGTGGTTTTGGTTTAAATGATAAATGATTTCTTATGAAGCGTGAACGAGTGTTTTTGGTTATCTTAAGAAATAAGGATTTCTTTAAAATTGGTAAAGGCCCATTTGGCACCTGATAAAAGTAGAGTGTGTAGTTATATTTGGAAAATGGTTTTACATGTGATGTGAAAGTGTTGGTTTCTTTTGAAAGATGTGTGATTTTCAATGGATGTTTAAATCCAGTTTGGCACTTTAATAAAAATGAATTATTTTGGAAAAACATTCTTTGGCTGACTGAGGGGTGATCCTGTTTTGTATGGTGATTTTGTAAGTTTTTTAGCATGATGTTTGTGCATTGTGACTGGTTACTTGATTGGAATTGTTGACTCACCCCTTTTTGTTGTATGTGTTGACATGAGAACCTGGTATAGTGAGTAAATCTTCTGAGAATGATTGATGCACTAGTTTAGACTACGCATTAGCTAGTGGCCACACAGTAGGGGAATACTGAGTTATTGCTGCTATGGCGATTGGGCACCTCAGTTAGGCCATGTATGGATATTCCAAGCATTAGGGCATTATGACTTCATTGATATTGGGCATGCCTTCAGTATGAGTCACATGTATAATACGTTTTGGATTGTTCACGATCTCCTAGGTTCGACCCATGTTTCCTTTAGTGTTTATTTATATTTGGCGGAAAATTGAGAGGTCTACTTTGGTAGGTGACCCTTGTGTGCCACTTTTTCCATTTCCATTAGTCTGTGTTTCGTGTTGTGTGTTTTCTCCTTTTTACTAACAACTAAAATTTGGGTTTCTAAATAGTTCACAAAAGCGATTTTGAAAATGAAATTCACTTTATTCTTCCAAACATTAAAAATGTTTTTAAATTAAAAAGGGCAATGGTATGATACTTGTTTTAGAAATGAAAGTGTGTTCAGAAACCCATATTTTCTATAATTTAGTTCAAAACTATAATTAGTAAATTTGTTTATTTAAATATAGTGTATTGGGAATAGATTGTTGGGAACACCTACTGAATTTTAATACTCACGCCTATATTGTTTTCTTGTTTTTATTTTCTGTTGTAGGTTTGAATCGAGCTTTCTCACTGTGTGAGATAGTTGGGTGTGTACTGGTGAGAAACTCTCAGAGTCGTTGGGAGTTGTGGTCGTGGTCAGGTTAGTTGGTTGTGTTTGATCATTTTTTCTTTTCGTGTTTTCTATTTACTTAATGATATTCTAGTCTTCTAAAGATTTATTTATTATTTTATCAGGCAAAATCATTCCCTCTTGCTCCCTTTTGAGGCCCTGGTGCTTGTCGCCATCCCGAGAGGATCGGGAACGCCTCTCGGGACATGTTGCGGGCTGGCTTAGGTGACCAGTTCAGGGTCAACCCGGGTTGGTTCGTGACAAAATGGTATCAGAGGAGGTCAGCTCCTGAGCGGACCTTGTTTTTCATAGTTCCCATTGTTATTTGGGGTTGTCATGGTAGAAGGAGTAGAATTTTCGGGACTTGAGGCAAAAGGATGAGAAGGACGTCATGAACCCTTTCTCATTCTGAACCTCGGGTTAGATCAGGATGTTTGGGTTGTTGGTGTCCTTTGATTGTTGTAAATCATTTTATGTTGGGAAATGAAATGGGAGCCAGGAAAGTTACCTTCGCGGGCTCAGATGGTCTGGCTATCCATGTGGATCCAGGGACTTTACCCTAGAGTGCTCCCTATGACGGTGGCGTGATTGGCGTATGGCCGCCAACCATATGTCCGAGTCACTAATCACCACTAGTTTCTCTTTGCGGTATGTCTGGGTCTTATTTTCTTTTAAGAATTGTTTTGTGATATTTTATTTTGGAAATTGTGAAAATTTTAATTTTAAATGGAAATGACCATGTTTTGAGTATAACCATTGTTTTCTTGTTCTTTACTGTTCACCCCCACAAAGGTTTGATGGATGCCCAAGGTGCAGCTTCGGGTGGTGCATTCGTAGAAAATACACTAGTTGATCATCCCAAGGACTATGTACACGAGTTTTGAAATTTGAACACTCATCTGTTTTATGGTCTAGAAGATCAATGTGAGGTGGAGGAGTGGTTGGAGAATATTGAGAGGAAGTTCAGTTTCATTGGTTTTTCTGAGTCATTAAAAGTGAAGTTGGCTACTTTTTTCTTGAAGGCCCAACCTGGAAAAGGTGGAAGTCCATGTCTCAGAATATGTCTCGGGAAGATCTAACACGGGAGTTTTTCATGTCATCGTTTATCTAACAACACATTAATGAGTTGACAAAGATGATGAAGAGGATGGAGTTGTGTTGTCTTCAGTAGGGCATTAAATCAGTATTGGAATTCTATCGATGTTTCATAGACCTAGTTTCGTATGATCAGTGGTTTGTTGCGAATGCTCTCGAGAAGGCTCGAAAATTTGAGTATGGATTTCGACTTGAGCTGCAATCGAAAGTGGAAGAGATCATCCTAACCACCTTCCCATATGTTGTGGGACATGACTTTTTTGGCTGAAACTAGGTTAGCAGAAGTACATGATGTGGAAAATCCTCCATCTTTTGGTAGCAGTGCAGAGGACGGTGATAAGAAGAGTGAGAAGTGATCTGATGCTGGTGTTACTGGTAGTGGAATGAAATGGCCATCACACCTCTAGTATTCTTCTACACAGTGCAATGTTGTGATCTATCACCAGTTTGGTAGGTAGGGTCATAAGAGGAAAACATGTCTGAGTGCTCCGAGACCCTACCGCACCTGTGGACGTTGGGGTCACTTGCAGCGATTCTGACGTGGTGTTTCTAAGAAGCGTTCTAATGTTAGTTTTGTCTCGTCGATGGTCACCTTAGCCCATCAGTTGGTGTAGGGAAATGGTTGGGGGCTAGTTTGAGGTTTTCTCGTCGTAGTGCTTCTTGGGTGTAGTAATCATCTCCTATAGCGTTTTTGAATTTTTCTTTTCTATTAGTTGTAAGAATGGTTATGGTTGAACCTCTTTGAAAATTTTATTTTATTTGAACTGTGTTTGGTGAAATTATAGTTTCTGTGTTATTTTTTAGAATTTCTGAAGCCTGAATATGAGGTAGGAGATGCTTCAATCATCGGTGCTCCAGACATAGGCCCCAGAGTGAAGCTGGTGTGTAGTCAGAAGAGCCCCAACGGTGAAAAAGGGACTTGGTTTAACCTTTTTACTTAATGTTTCATGGGTTGTGTTCTTCCAAGGTTGTGACACTGTTGATGTGGTGATGATGATATTTTGATGCTCTATATGTCGGGTTGTTCCCTTCTCCCCCCATATGGTTGGGTTTTTTGGTCTGTGCGGAATGTTTTCAAGTTCAGTTAATCTCATCAGTTCTTATGGTGGGGAGACCCACAATAGGTCTCACAAAGTTACACCTAAAGTACTTTAGAGTTATCCCAATTCTTATGGTGGGTAGTCCGTTCGGGCCTCCCCGTGTCAGTATCAGAGTTCCTTTTCTTGTACAGAACCACCTAATCATGATTTTTTCCTCTTGAGTAAACATCGAGATTGGAGTACACCCATTGGTTTCGTTGGACTAAGATTATAGGGATACGTCTCTGAGGTGATTTAAGTTTGTTCATTCCTTGGTTGAAATAGATGATTTAGGTTATGCTTGGTGGCGATTATTGAGATCATGTTTTAAGGATGAGTTGTGTTTCATGGGTATTTAGTGTCAGTTTGAATCGATCAACTGGAGGTGCTTAAACGTTTGGGGGTGAATGACAATTAAGGAGTATCATCTTTGGGTCTTGACCTTGTTTTGGCTTTCCGAGGGCGGAAAGCGTTATGGTGGGGAGAATTTTCACACCCCAACTTATCTTTTATTTTATTTCAAAATTTTCTTTGACTTTTAATTTTTTTTTGGGGTGTGGGTTGAGTACCAGACGAAAAATATTTGAGTTATGCTAAAAAGTGTGTTTTTTTCAGCTGGTGTCACTGGGCACATGGGCGAAACACATGTTGGAAACCCAGTAGGGCTCCGATTAGGCATCAACACGATTCGCCTACCTCCAAAAAATTAAAATGAATAAAGATTGTGATTTATCGTGTTATTTAATATTTTTATTTTTGTTAATAATTTTATAATTATTAATAAAGGAGAAATGATAAATATTATCATTATTATTATTATTATCATTAAGTTATTATAACAATTATTATAAAAGTTGATGATATTAATTGTATCATTATGTCATTAATATTACTATTATTATTATGTTTTATTTATTTTATTTAGGTTTTATTTAAATAATTTATTTGTGTGTTTATTTATTTATTGATTTTTTCTTCCCTCATCTCTCCCCCCTTCCCCTACACGCTACACCCTCTCCCACTCCACTCTCACAAGATCCCCCTCCCTAACCCTACCCCACACTTGGTGTGCACCCCACCCGACTCACACGAGCTCCTCCGATCGCCACACCCGGACGACCTTCCTCCATCAAGTGAGATCTCCTTCGGCCGGTGCACCCCCCATGACGGCGCCCTCCTCTCACCTTCGACGCCTCACCGGTGTACCCCCCCTCTTCCGGCCGCACAACCTGGCAGCGGTTCTTCATCTGACTAGCTACCCCCTCCAGCATGCACAAACCTCCTCCGACAACCCTTTCCTGCATGGCCTCCCCCCATTACATGCTTACTCCTCTCCCCGGTTTAGGGTTTTAACATGGGTAGGGTTTTATTTGAGGGTTATATTTCAGAAATTAATTGTCCGATTTTGATGATTCGGGTTGGAATTTGCTTTTCAATGGTGCGATTGGGCTGCGTTTGTGTTTTGACACCGATTGCTGGAAGTTTATTCATGGATTTGAGGTAGGATCTCTTGAAAATATCCTTTAAATTAAATAATAGTTGATTTCATGTTTTTCGCAGCATCATTGACAGTTAATTAGGGATCCAATTTTTTTAAAAAAAAAATCATGTGAACTAGGATGTTTTTATTTGATTATTTGATTGCGTGGTATATGTTTTTGGAAATTGTGCATGTTATTTATTTATTAAATATCCCAGTTGGATTTTACATGTATTTTAATGTTTTTAGAATCAAATTATTGATGCTTTTTTTATTTCAACAAATCTCAAAACATTTTTTCTCAGCTTTAAAATACCCTTAATTAGTTAGTTATAGTGTTTTTATATTTTTAGAACATGTTAAAAATAGGTTTTAAAATTATTATTTGCATGCTCCTATGTGAATTTATACCAAATGTGTTTGATAAAATATTATTTTTGAAATTATGGTTTATTTGGTATTTTTTAAATGATGTTTTCACTATATATATATATATAAGACTGGAGTACACAAACACCTTTGGCCTTTGAAAATATATTTTAAACATAGATGGTGAATTGGTGTTTTTCCAAAATGGATTTCTAAGATGGTTTGGAAAGAAATTATTTATATTTTGGGTGAGCTTTTTTGGTATAATGTTTTAGAAAAATGTTTTATAAATTGTTTGGAAATTGCTAATCATGTTTTGGAAATATTTTGAGGAGTTCTTGGTTTAAAAATGGTTTTTTTGACATGTGGAATATTTTTGTTGTTGTTTAATCTATTATATTTACTGTACAAGTGTTGCACATTCTTATTTTTTGTATTACGGGTGCGAGTTTGATTATTAAGTTTGATTTCGAAGAGGTTCTGGGTGTGTAAAGTCACAATTTTCTCTTTGGAGTCTAAAAAATTTTAATATAGAATATTAAATTGTTTAGATGGTGTGCATTGTGTTTTTAAAAATAGGCCGAGGAGGTTCTTTTGTGTTTTTTGTTCATTTAGGTTGTTTTAGTTCTGTGTTCAGGTATTTTTTTTCTTATTGTGGTTGCAGCGCGTTGACAAGGTTTTCCATGGTCCTAAGATCACCAGCTTGTGTATTGTTGTGCACCCGTGCGGGGCGTGTCACATCATCGTGACTATTCTGTGAGTCGAGGTAGGTATCCCATTATAATTGCCTTTAAATTTACAAATAATTAATTGCTTGACATTTTTATTAATTTTGAAAAACGAGAAATGATATAAGATAATTAATTTTTAAATGATCACTCGATGTAAAAAGAGCTGTTTATTTTATAAATAACACATGAAAAATTTTATTGAAGAGAGGACACACAATAGTGAATGAATGACCGTTTGGATTTTGAACATAATTCATGGAACTTCAAATGTGGTTTTGGATTAAATGATAAATGATTTCTTCTGAACCATGAACAAGTGTTTTTGGTTATCTTGAGAAATGAGGAATTCATTGAAATTGGTAAAGGCCCATTTGGCACCTGATAAAAGTAGAGTGTGTTGGTATATTTGGAAAATGGTTTTACTTATGATGTGAAAGTGTTGGTTTATTTTGAAATACGCTTTATTTTCAAATGTTGTTTAAAGCCAGTTTGACAGTTTAATAGAAATGAATTATTTTGGAAAACATTTCTTTGACTGACTCAGGGCTGATCTTGTTGTCCACGGTGATTGTGTGAGTTTTTGAGAACGATGTTTGTGCATTGTCACTAATTACTTGATTGGAATTGTTGACTCACCCCTTTTTATTGTATGTGTTGACATGGGAACCTAGCATAGTGAGTGAATCTTATGAGAACAATTGCTTCACTAGTTTAGACTATGCACTGGCTAGTGGCCCCATAGAAGGGGAATACAGAGTTACTGCTGCTATGGGGATTGGGCCCCTCAGTTAAGCCATGTAGAGCTATGCCGAGCGTTAGGGAATTATGACATCATCGAGTTAGGGAACTCCTTCAGGATGAGTCTCATGTATAGTACATTTTAGATTGTTCACGATCTCATCGGTTCAACCCATGTTTCCTTTAATTTTTTTTTGTATATGGCGGACGGTTGAGAGATCTAATTTGGGAGCTCGCCTTTGTGTGCCACTTTTTCCATTTCCCTTAATGTGTGTTGTGTGTTGTGTGTTTTTTCCTTTTTACTAAGAACTAAAATTTGGGTTTCAAAAAGGTTCGTAAAAGCGATTTTGAAAACGCAATGCACATGTTTCTTCCAAACATTAAACTTGTTTTTAAATTAAAAAGGGCAATGGAATATTAATTGTTTTAGAAATGAAAGTGTGGGTGGAAACCCATATTTTTTATAATTTAGTTCAAACCTGGAATTAGTAAATTTCTTTATTTAAAGGTAGTGCGTTGGGAATTGTTTTTTGGGCACGCCTACTGAGTTTTTATACTCATGCCTATAGTGTTTTCCTGTTTTTAGTTTCTGTTGCAGGTTTCACTCAAGCTTGCTCGCTGTGTGAGAGAGTTGGTTGTGTACTGGTGAGTGACTCTCAGAGTCGTGAGGAGTTATGGTCATGGTCAGGTTAGTTGGTTGTGTTTGATCGTTCTTCATTTTCGAGCTGCTTATTTACATCATGATATTCTGCTCCTCTACTACTTTATTTATTATTTTATCCAAAAAAAAGTGTTCCCTATTTCTCTATTTTGATGCCCTAGTGCCTGTTTCCAGCCTAGGAGGATCGGTAACGCCCCTCAGGCCATGTCACGGGCCAACTAGTGTGACTGGTTTAGGGTCGACCCGGGTTGGTACGTGACAAAATGGAATCAGAGGAGGTTGGCTCCTAAGCGGATCTTGTTTTTCAGAGCGCCCATTGTTAGTTGGGGTTGTTATGGTAGAAGGAGTATAATTGTAGGGACTCGAGGTGTACGGACAATAAGGACATCATGAACACTTTCTCATTCCGAACCTTGGGTTACCACGTGATGTTTGGGTTGTTGGTGTCCTTTGATTGTTGTGAACCGTTTAATGTTGGGAAATGAAATAGGAGCCAGGAAACTGACCTTAGTCAGCTCGCATATTCTGGCTAGCCATGTGGAGCTTGGGAAATTACCCGAGAGTGATCCTTGTGAAGGTGGTGTGAATGGTGTATGGCCTTCAACCGTACATCCTGGTCACTAATCACCACTAGTTTCTCCTTGCGGTTTGTTGGGGTCTTCATTACTTTTTTGAATTGTTTTGCTATTTTTTATTTTGGAAATTGGGAAAAGTTGAATTTGAAATGGAAATGACCATGTTTTGAGTATATCCCGTGTGTCCTTGTTCGTTAGTGTTCACCCCCACGAAGGATTGATGGATGCCCAAGGTGGAGATTCAGGTGGTGCATCCTTAGCAAATCCTCTAGTTGATCATCCCAAGGACTATGTCCTTGAGTTTCGAAAGTTGAACCCTCCTCTGTTTGATGGTCAAAGAAGATCCACTTGAGGCGGTGGAGTGGTTGCATAATATTGAGAGGAAGTTCAATTTCATTTGGTTTCCTACGTTCTTAAAAGTGATGTTGGAAACTTTTATGATTGAATACCCAACCTGGAAATGGTGGAAGTCTGTGTCTCAGAATAAGCCTCAGTAAGATCTAACATTAGAGTTTTTCAAGTCATCGTTCATCCAACAACACATCTCTGAGTTGATAAAGCTGAGGAATAGGATAGAGTTGTGTTGTCTTCAGCAGAGCATTTAATCAGTATTGAAATTCTATCGACGTTTCATAGACCTAATTCTATATGATCAGTGGTTTTTTGTGAATGATCATGGGAAGGATCGACAATTTGCGTCTAGACTCCGACCTGAGATACGATCAAAAGTGGAAGATCTCAACCTAACCAACTTTTCAAATGTTGTGGGGAAAGCCTTTTTGGCTGTTACTTGGTTAGCAGGAGGACTTGAGGTGGAAAATCTTCCAGATTTGGGAAGCAGTGCAGAGGATGGTGATAAGAAGAGTGAGAAGCGACCTGAGGCTGGTGGTGCTGGTAGAAGAATCAAGAGGCATTCAGACCTCTAGTCTTCTTCTCTACAGTGCAATGTTGTGATCTGTCACCAGTGTGGTAGGTAGGGTCACAAGAGGCCGACAGGTCCGAGTGCTCCGAGACCCTACCACACCTGTGGACTTTGGGGTCACTTGCAGAGATTCTGTCGCCGTGTTTCTAAGAAGCACGCTGAAGTTAGTTTTGTCTCGTTGAAGGTCACTTCAGCCCGTTAGTAGGAGTAGGGCGATGGTTGGTGATCAGTTTGAGGTTTTCTCTTTGTAGTGCTTCTTGGGCATAATAATCATCTCGTGTAGAATTTTTTGGTGTTTCTTTTCTTTTATTTGTAATAATGGTTATGTTTGAACATCTTTGAAACATTTATTTTATTGGAAGTGTGTTTGGTGAAATTATGGTTTTTCTGTAATGTTTAAGAATTTATGAAGCCTGATTGTGAGGCAGGAGATGCTTCAATCATCAATGCTCCAGCCATAGGCCTCGGAGTGAAGCTGGTACGTATTCAGGAGAGCCCCAACGGTGAAAAAAGTAATTGGATTAACCTTTTTCAATAATGTGTCATGGTTTGTATTCTTCCAAGGGTGTGCCATTTTGGATGGGGCGATGATGATAGTTTAATGTTCTATCAGTCGGGCCCTTCCCTTCTCCCCCTTATGGTGGAGTTATTTGGTATGTGCGGCATGTTTTCAAGTTTAGTTAATCTCGTCAGTTCTTATGTTGGGGAGACCCACAACGGGTCTCAGAAAGTTACCCCTGAAGTAATTTAGATTTATCCCAATCCTTATGGTGGGGAGTCCATTAAGGCCTCCCCAGGTCAGTATCATAGTTTCTTTCCTCGTGTAGAACCACAAAATCTTGAGTTTGTCCTCTCAAGTAAACGTTGAGATTGGAGTACACCCAATGGTTTCGTTGGACTAATAATATAGGGATATGTCTCAGAGTTAATTTTAGGTCGTTAATTCTTTTGTTGAAACAGATGATTTGAGTTCTGCTTGGTGGCGATTAAGGAGATATTGTTTTAAGGATGAGTTTTCTGTCATGGGTTTTCAGTGTCAGTTTGGATCGATCAACTAGAGGGGCTTAAAATTTTTGGGGTGAGTGACACTTAAGGAGTTTTATCTTTGGGTCTTGATCTTGTTTTGGATTTCTGAGGGTGGAATGAATTATGGTGGGGGAATTGTCACACCCCGACATATATTTCATTTTTTTTCAAAATATTCTTTGACTTTTAAAATTTTGTTGGGGTTCGTGTTGAGTCCCAGATGAATTTTGATTGAGTTATGTTAAAAAGTGTTCATTTTTCAGCTTGAGTCACTGGACGCATGGGTAGAACACATGTTGGAAACCCTACAGGGCTCCGATTATGCATCATCACGATTCGCCTGCCTCCAAAAAATTAAAATGATTAAAGATTGTGATTTATCGTGTTATTTAATGATTTCATTATTGTTAATAATTTTATAATTACTTTTAAAGGAGAAATGATAAATATTATCGTTATTATTATTATTATTATCGTTAAGTTATTATAACAATTATTATATAATTTGTTGTTATTAATTGTATCATTATGTCATTAATATTACTATTATTATTAAGTTTTATTTACTTTATTTAGGTTTTATTTTCAGCCTTTATTTGATTGTTTCGTTTTTTATTTATTTTTTCTTCCCTCATCTCTCCTCCCCCTTACCCTATACACTACGCCCTCTCCCCCTCCACTCTCACGAGCTCTCCCACCCAAACCCTACCTCATGCTTGGTGCGCACCCCAACCGACTCATGCAAGCTCCTCCGGTCGCCACACCCGGCCGACCTTCCTCCCTCCGGTAATCTCACCTTCGGCTGGTGCACCCCCTGATTGCGCCCTCCTGTCACCTTCAGCATCTCACTAGAACACCTCCTTCTTCCGGCCGTTCAACCTGGCAGCGATTTTTTATCCGACCAGCTACCCCCTCCGGCGCGCGCAACCCTCCTCCTCCGACCCTTTCTGATGCGGCCTCCCCTCTGGTACTCGGTTGCTCCTCCTGTCGGTTTAGTGGTCTACCATGGTCATAATTTTGATTTGAGGGTTAGATTTCTGAAATTAAGTGTCTGATTTTGATGATTAGGGTTGAAATTAGCTTTTCACTGGTGTGAATGTGCTGCGTTTGGGTTTTGGCACCGATTGATGGATGTTTCGTCATGGATTTGCGGTAGGATTGCTTGCACATAGCCTTTAAATTAATTCATAGTTGATTTCTTATTTTTCGCAGCATCATTAATAGTTTACTGGGGATCTGATTTGTATTTAAAAAAATTGTTTCATATGAACTAGGATGTTTTTGTTTGATTATTTGATTTCGCGGTATGTGTTTGTGGAAATTGTGCATTCTATTTATTTTTTAAATATCCCAGTTGGCATTATCATGTATTTTAAATTTTTTTGAATCAAATTATTGATGCTTGTGTTATTTCAACAAATCTATAAACATTTTTTCTCAGCTTTAAAATACCCTTAATTAGTCATTTATAGTGTCTTTATATTTGTAGAACATGTTAAAAATAGGTTTTAAAATGATTTTTTGGATGTGTCTATTTGAATTTATACCAAATGTGTTTGGTAAAATATTATGTTTGAAAATATGGTTCATTTGGTATTTTTTTAAATGATGTTTTGTTTATATATATATATATAAGATTATAATACACAAATGCCATTGGCCTTTGAAAATATATTTTAAACTTAAATGGTGAATTGGTGTTTTTCCAAAATGTATTTCTAAGATGGTTCGACAAGAAATTATTTATATTTTGTGTTAGTGTTTTTGGTATGATGTTGTAGAAAAAGGTTTTATAACTTTTTTGAAATTTTCGAATCATGTTTTGGAAATGTTTTGAGGTGTGCTTGGTTTAAAAATGGTTTTTTGACATGTGGAATATTTTTATTGAGTTGTGTAATTTGTTATCTTTACTGTGCAAGTGGTGCGAATTCTGATTTTGTGTATTTCAAGTGCGAGTTTGATTATAAGGTTGGATTTTGAATAGGTTTTGGGGGTGTAAAGTCGCGATTTTCTCTTTGGAGTTTAATAAATTTGAAAGTGGTTTATAAATAGTGCAGATGGTGTGCACTGTGTTTTTGAAAGAAGCATGAAGTGGTTCTTTTGTGATGGTTGTTCGTTTGGGTTGTTTTAGGTCTATGTTCATGTATTTTATTTATCATTGTGGTTGCAGTGCGTTGAAAAGGTTTTCCATGATCCTGCGATCATCAGCTTGTCTGTTCTTGCACGCCCATGCTGGGCGTGTCGCATCGTTGTGACTGGTCTGTGAGTCGAGGTAGGTCTCCCACTGCAATTTATTATTAAATTTAGAATTTATTAACTTCTTGTCTTTTTTATTAATATTGATAAATGAGAAATGATATATGATAATTAATTTTTAAATGATCACTCGATGTAAGAAGAGCAGTTTATTTTATATATAACAGATGACATATTTTCTTGATGAGCAGACACACAATAGTGAAAGAATGACCATTTGCATTTTGAACAGAATTCATGGAACATCAAATGTGGTTTTGGATTAAATGATAAACGACTTCTTCTAAAGCGTGAATGCATATTTTTGGTTATCTTGAGAAATGAGGATTTCATTAAAATTTGTAAAGGACCATTTAGCACCTGATAAAGGTAGAGTGTGTTGGTATATTAGTAAAATGGTTTTACTTGTGATGTGAAAGTGTTGGATTCTTTTGGAAGATGGGTGATTTTCAAAGGATGTTTAAAGCCAATTTGACACTTTAATAAAAATGAATTATTTTGTAAAAACAATCATTGACTAACTCAGGGGTGATCATGTTGTGTACGGTGATTGTGTGAGTTATTGAGATTGATGTTTGTACATTGTGACTAGATACTTGATTGACATTGTTGACTCACCCATATTTATTGTATGTGTTGACATGGAAACCTGGCATAGTGAGTGAATCTTCTGAGAACGATTGATGTACTAGTTCAGACTATGCACTGGCTAGTGGCCCCATAGCAGGGGAATACTGAGTTATTGCTGCTATGGGGATTGGGACCCTCGGTTAGGCCATGTAGGGATATGTCAAGAGTTTCGGCATTATGATGTCTTCGAGATAGGGCATGCCTTCAGGATGAGTCACATGTATAGTACCTTTTGGATTGTTCACGATCTCCTAGGTTCGACCCATGTTTCCTTTAGTGTTTATTTGTATGTGGTGGACGATTGAGAGGTATACTTCAGTAGATCGCCCATGTGTGACACATTTTCCATTTCCCTTAGTGCGTGTTGCATGTTGTGTGTTTTCCCCTTTTTTCTAAAAATTAAAAGATGGATTTCTAAATGGTTCGCAAAAGCAAATTCGAAAACGCAATACACATGTTTCCTTCAAACATTAACCTTGTTTTTAAATTAAAAATTGCAATGGACTGTTACTTGTTTTAGAAATGAAAGAGTGTGTGGAAACCCATATTTTGTATAATTTTGCTCAAATGGAGGTTTCACTTGATCTTTCTCACTGTTTGTGAGATTTGGGTATGGACGGGTGAGAGACTCTTGGAATCGTGAGGAGTTTTGGTCATGGTCAGTTTAGTTGGTTGTGTTTGATCATTCTTTCTTTTCGTTCTGTTTATTTACTTCATGATATTCTACTCTTCTGTTGGTTTATTTATCATTTAATTGAGCGAAATCATTCCCTCTTGCTCTCTTTTGATGCCATGGTGCTTGTCGCCATCCCGGGAGGATCAGAAATGCCTCTCGGGCCATGTCGTTGGCTGGCTCAGGTGACTGGTTCATGGTCGACCCAGTTTGGTTCGTGACAACATATGTTTATTATTCCTAATGATAAATAACATATGTGATGTGTGTGCATCAAAGTAAGGTTTTTAATATCAATTTCCTTTCATTAAGTAATATTTGGGTGTCACAAAACTATATTATTTCACAAGGCGTATATACATATCCTTTGTATTATTGTACCATAAATATATCTATTATCTTGATATTTAATGTTTTATTTAATATTATTCTTTTAGGGGGATTATGATTCAATTTTCCAAAAAGTGAAAAGGGACATTTCATTAAAAAAATCTTCTACTGTTTTACTTCCAACTCATTATCCTCCATGTACATGTTTTAAATTTTTTTATGAATTATTTATAAGTTAATGAAATATTTATAATGTTTATAATATGTAAAATTTTAAATTATTTCAATGTTTTTTAATAATAAAATTTTCACATGTTTTATATGAAACATTTTGAAAAGTGAAAAAAGGAATGTTCTATTTTTAACATATATGTTGAAAATGAATTTTTTATCACCATGACCATTATTTGATTTAGATATACAATTTCATGATTTCTTGTTATATTTAATGAACACCCACTTTTCATTTTTCTAGATATATTGGTAATGAAAATGAGTTATTAAAAGAAAATGGTTTCATGATATTTGAAAAAAAAATACATATGGGTTTGGATGAGTTTTTTCTAATGGTTTTATGATGATAATGTATAAGAATAAATAGCCTCATTCATGGCATTGTACTTGAGTTCAATATGGAAAATAAAGGGTTAACCAAATACATCTTATATGAAGGGTTTATTCCCATTGTAGAACACTATAGAGTATATACGAAGGTTTGAAACCCATTATAGCTCATGAAATATTAGTGATTCCACTACAACATATAAGATGAGTTGAGACCCATTATAGGTCATGGGTGAGGCCAAGATATCATAAACGATGTGTGATCAGAATTATAGGTCTCCAAATAATTGGGTAATGATTGTATTGGATGTATGATGTATGGATAATCCAATTAAAAGTCTTTTGAATGTGTGTTATAAATATTATTTCTTCAGTAAAAAGTGTTTTAATTGCTTGTTTGGTTTTTTAAAGGATTTATTTGTGAAAAAAAATGTGTGTGTTGTTTTCATGGGGAAATATTTTATTTCTTATGATCAATTAACATTGAGGATATATGTAACATCCCATTAGATTTTATTTTTACTGGTCTTATAGTTTTATTTCTTTTTATGTCCCTTACATAGGTTTACATTGCTCATCCGATATTTTAATATGTATTCCCTCGTTTTATGGATGGGTAAGACAAAGGGAAAAGGTGGGTTGAATTTTATGATGATTATCCATGAAATGAATTCATTCTTTTTTTAAAAGATTTATATTATGGACAAAATGGATACTAATATGATATGTCAATTTTGTATTTTATAATTTTATTATGCATGATTTAAGACCTAATTCACTAATAATCTAAACCGGAAAAGAACATAAATGTGAATTAATGTGAATTACTGATTATAAATCAAGACTATGTTTTGTTTATGTTTGATTCCTTATATAGAAATATAAACGTACATAAATAAATATATATATATATATAATTAATCATATAATGATATATATATATATATTAACATATAGACACACACACCCACATAAATATACACACCTATAAATTAAAAAATAAATATATGTATAATTAAATATAATTATATACATATATACATATGTATGATTATATTGACTGATAAATTTTCAAAAAGAAACAAATATTTAAAGACATATATATAAATTGATATAATATAAATATATATAAATATAATATATAATTAAATACATATATTTATATATAAATATACCCAGATATACATAAATATATATATAAATATATAATGATGTATGTATATATATAATTTTAATAAAATGTGTATAAATATATGAATTTATATATATATATTCATAAATATGTATAAATACTAATAAATAATAATAAATATCTATATAATCAAAAATTTATTGATAAATATATATATGAACAAAAATAATTATAAATATATTTAAGTATATATATTTATAATTATACAGTAATATTTATAAATTCATATAAGTATCCCTATATATATATAAACAATTTTTTTTATAAATATATATAAATAAGGACACATATAAAAAAAATCTAATTAAATATAAATATAAATATAAATATAAATATATATATATACATATTGAACACATTGATATGTATATATACACACATAATAGGATAAAAATTTCTATTTGCATTCCAACATAATATATATCAGCATATATGAATATATATATATATACATATATATATATAATTTTACATATATATATATATATGCTTATAAATAATTTAATATAGTTACATATAAATAAATATATAAATTTTACTAATATATAAATATATATATATGAACACACATATATATAAATATAATTATATATAAAAATATAAAAATATATTAATTAATATATTAATAAATATAAGAAATTATATATATATATAAACAAAAACAGTCATATAAATATCAATAAACATAGACATATAGTTCTAAACTCTGAACATCCCACTATACATAATGCTTATAATCACTATGGTTTAACCTTAAAATCAATTCAAATTCAATCCTAATCATTACATTGAGAAAAGTAACTCCGATTAACTATGCGATGGAAATCCATGGAACATACAATACATCTGAAAAATAAATCCCCAAAAGAGGGAAGACCACAACAATATAAACATGTTCATAAAATTGGAATGTAATATCAAAGAATAAATTAATTCCCCAAAAAAATTATATAAAGACTATATTAAACAAAGAAGAAATACCAATAGGTTATATAAACTTAAGACTCTTTAACTTAAAACTCAGTTTGTTAGAATTTTATGCCTCTATTAATAAATAAAAAAGTAGATACTAAACTCTAATAATTACTAATATCCTAGATATTATTTAATGATTAGATTTTATTGGCTGGAAAGCCAAAACAACATGTGGATCAACAGTTATGGACACTTGAAGTCGAATTATGGACTTTCTCTTCCACTAGAACAATAATAAATGTTTTATTATAAATTATTACCAAATTTATGTCTAATGAAATTGTAATAATTTTTTATTCATTGATTTAACATGGTGAGGTGATTAAAAAATGCCATTATAAAAATTCTTGGTCATTTACAATTAAAGATTAATTTTCATGGTCTTGAGGAACATTAGTTAATTATGTTTTTACCATGATATATACATATATATATATATATATATATATATACTCTTTGTGTTTACATAGAAACATATACATATACAAATAATTACTAATTAATAATAATTATTTAGAATGTATTTAATCATTAATAAAAAATTAATATTTTATAACTAATAATACATTTAGTATTAAAATAATTATTAGATAATTATTATAATGAATCAGTAATGAATAATGAAAAATTAATAATTAATTAAAATGTTAAATAATAAATAAAAATTGATTATAAATATTAAATTATAAAAATGAAATTAAAAAAAATTAATTAATAATTAACAATCACAAATTAATTAATAACTATTAACATGTAATTAAAATTTTAATTCTTTATTACTAGTAATAACAATTATCAACAATATCATAGTATTCTTAAAAGAAATGTCCATTAAAGTAAATAAATAAATAAATGTTATAAAATTTCATATTTTCCAATTATTTAAACAACTATTAAAAACTCAATACTAAATGAAAGCAATTTTTTACAATCGTCCACTAATTAATGACGATTTTCTAAGAACACCATCAATAAAATTTACAAATTTTGCACTGATAATAAGAATGATGTAATAAAACAACTGATAACTTCCATTCTTCCAAAAATCGTTTATCAAGATAAATATTTCTAGTTCTGTTGAAAAAATCCATTATCTGTTATAGAATTGATTGAATTAAAAAATATTTGACTGGACATAAATAAGAACTAAATATGGCTTCAGAAAAAAATAATTGTGCACTTTAATAATCATTATATATTATTACGAGTGTATAAAATAACATAGATAATATTTTTCAGTGGAAATGATTGTTTTAAATGAACATTGATATTATCAATAACTATTTGAAAATTTAATGAAATTTGTTAAAATGAAATTGTATATTGTTTGTAACATGTTTAAAACATTATAAAAAATTCAAGAAGTATGTAATTTCAAATTTGGAAATGAATGGAGAGGTATTTTTCAATAGTACCTTGGTAGGACTCCACCTATGATAAAAATATGATAAAGTGTAACACTCATTTTTATCTTTTAGTAGTCCATGAGCTATTTAAAAACACAATGGGTATATCATCAAATTTATATAGAAATAATTGCACTTCAAAGAATAAATATCTATATTTACATGACTTTAAAAATGATATTTCAAATCAAAATACATGGATAATGTATAGCACATGAATTTTTTATCATAAAAATAAATAAATATATTGAAAAAGAACCAGAAAACCACAGGAACACTAATCCATAAATAAAACAAGGTATAATGCAACACAATACCCCTAAAAATTATACGATGCCAAGAGCTATGGTTACTCAACACCATCAAAAACACTATCTTGATAATCAAAAGAGTAAGTATATAAATATACACAATAGGTTTCACTCAAAAAACTTAATGCTCCCATGTGAATGAAGAAAACAAATTCTCCATAGAATAATGTAAATAAAAAATATAATAACATAATAATACATATATACAACCCCTAACCCCATCCATATCATATTTTATTGTCATTACACCATCTGAACCACTAAAGTGATATAAAACTCCCACTATTTCAATACAACCAATAATGACCATCAATCAATTACATCAAACATCCCCCACATAGGGACCTCATGGTAAATAATAATGGTTTGGTATCTATCAACAAACAAGGACCATTGTTATCGTTAAGATTCTATTATAATTATTCCTCCCCACAATAAACCAACTCATTTTGGAAATCACATATTTCATATAATGGTTGTCCTGATTTTCACATATTATGACTCTTAATATCACCAAATGAGTACAGGTAGATACTCTTTATATATTATCAATTATGCATCCAAACATATTTTTTAGGAATGTATCCACCGATAAGGACCCTATGTGTTTCGTAGCATCCACTTGTAGTGAATCAATCGACATTTACCCGAATCATCACTATTTCATAACTAATATACATCAATATTTTCACAATAATTGAAAGAAAATTAAATAAAATTAGTTATTTAATTTCTTAACCAAAGTGAATATCACTATTATAAGGTTCCCACCTATAGGGGATTTACTAGGCCCAGCCTGAACCATCACTAAAACATTATAATCACATGTTATAAACCAAAGTAGAAAAAATTTATATTTCATAACATCAAAATAATCACTACTAAGAAAAAAAATTATCCTAACTACTACATTAATTTATATATATTCAATGTAGTCTATACTCATAGAAACATACAAATAAGTAATATCGAGTAAAAAAACAAGACACATTCTCACTATAATCCCACCAAGGCATACCTCAATATATATTATAGAGAGTTAATCATTTAATCACTATCATTAGGCATATCTAGAGTATAAAAAATTTGATAACCACATCAATAGCTATAAAATATCAATAATTTTCATCCAAACACGTTCTTTCCAATGATCACATAATTTTCTATTCACCACTATCTATACACATAATAATAAATTAAAAGTCTTCCACTTTACTAAACTCTATGATAATATAGAACGTCTTTGTTCCTTTGTGTTTGTTAGGTCCTGATATGAATGATGGCCATAGAAATTATATTGGGGTTGAATTTTTATACAAAATATAATGTATAATAATCAAAAATAAGAGAAATTATATAATAACAGTTTACTGCCAAATAATATATAACAATTTATCTCATATTAAGTGTATACATTGATTGAAAATAAATACATATGATATTATATTGATGTATATATAAATAGGGGACCACAAAAATTTTATAGAAGTTCAGATCAAAAAATTCTACTCTTACAAATGCACAATTTATCAAAGCAAGATATTGATATCCAATGTAGACATACAACATAATTAGAGTCACAAAATATTATAATAACCGACCATCCCTCTGAAAAAACATAAACTCCATTGTATAAATTGAAAACATAAAATACATATCGCTCTGCTTTGGTCTTTTACCGAAGAATTACAATTAAAAAAAATACATATCTCTAATTTATTAAATGTTATTCATAAACAAACTCATTGAATTATATTAGATGAGCCATAACTGGTGTGTATGCACTTTTTTATTTTGTAATCATCACTGGTGTGACATGATTTATTTAAAACATAATTGAGTGTTATAATTGAACACTAAAAAATATTATATATTAAATAATAAGAAAAAGAAATGATAAAAATAATGAATCAAATATAAAAATGTTCACGAAGTATGATGGATCTGATTGATAAATACTCATCCACTTGATATCAATCAAACTGATATATTTAGTGGAAACTACATGTTTTCCCACCATAGATATTGTTATTATGAAAGTATAAAGGATGAATTATATATTTCAATTTGGAGCCTTGGGTGGACACTTATTCGATTTTTTAAAATGGATAACCCAATATTTTAAAATCATCAGGCTTTCAAAAGATTTTTTATAATGATCAAATAATTCTCTAATGATATTCTGGATTTCCTTCTCTATCTTTGTATTTTGATTAAAACACCATTTATATGACTATTTGTTCACATGGACACCCATAATATTCTTATGATTCTTTAATATCTCAGAGGATTCTATATTTTTTAATGGTTCATTGTATACATGGTATTTCATGCTGATTTTGAAAAATTTAATCAATGAAGAAGGATTTTTAATTTTCCTTCAATAATCAATATCATAAAGTAATATGAAAAAAATGGACCATATAATGTATTTACTACAGTTTATTTCATTTCATTATCTTTATTAATCTATCATTATTATAATTGTCGTTGAATATATAACTTATATCATAGTTCATAGATAATACTAATTTTTTTTAAGATCATGAATTTGTTTTCATTATTCCCTCACACAACAATGTCATCATGATTTTTTTTGTATCTATATGGTTGTAAAACAATATTCCCATCATGTTGTATGTATTCAATCATTACCCAAAGAACCTATATGATTTATTTTATTCTTTAAAATAAATTAAGTTTCACTATATCTTATTCAATAACAATTTACCTATTCACTATCTTATATTTTTCATAAATAAATCATGGAAACTTTAAGTGAAATAAAATTTTAAAACACACATATATTTATCAAAATTATTATGATTTGGATAAAAAAATAATTTAGTGGTCATATGTAGACATAGATTAGAGTTTACAATGTTGTAAATCGAAATAATCTATCATAATATATAGGGTGTTAATGACTTAACATTGTTTATGTCACCTCAATTTTGAAATGTTTATAGTAGAAATACTATTTCAGTTTCATGCCAAATATTTATATTTTAATGATTTAATTATCATATTTTATTTATGAATAAAACTATAAAATGTGTCATATATTCTAAATTAATATAAATAAAATAATAAATAATTATATCTATATATCATCAAAATGTTATATGAATCATAAATTGGAATTTTCAAATGTATGGAAGTTTACTTTAAATGATTACACTTTTTTGGAATTTAAAATATAAAAAAATCACTTAATATTTAGTATTTATTTCTGAATATCAAATAATTATAGTATGTTTAAAATTAAAAAAATTAATTACAATAATATAATTAAAAATAATACAATTAGTGTCAACTCCTCAGAAAAATTATATAATTCCAACTATTCGTTTTCTTCATAGTACAATGTTATAATAATAATATACTATTTCTTGAAATTATAGAAAAAATGTATATAAAAAATTTAAAGTGTTATATATTGAAAATTACATTAATTAATGTTCCAAAAAATGGTATTTATTGAAAAAGTAAATGTATTTTAGAATTTTAAATATATATAATGTAATATAATTGAAGATGTGCTAAATATGCATAAAACAAAAATTAAAATTTTTAAATATGGAATAAAAATATATTATGGAGTTATAAAAATAAATAATTCATAATATTGTGTTTTCTAATTATAATAAAATAATTTTCACAGAAAAAACGCCAATATTTTCTCCATTTTAGATATTTACAAAATGAACCAAAACTTATACATATTTTTTTAATTCATCACAATGTATAAAACCATTTAGATCATAACAATGTAATTATGGAATTTTCAAAAAGAATAAGGGATATAGATAATAAATTTAAATAATCTCTCCTCATATAAATTAAATTATCTAATCACATCAACATATGACACATGTATCAATGAGAAAAGAGTAGAATGACTATGTAAAATATTTCTTCAATGATGTAAGATATGTAATATAATAGAATAATATTCATTAAACAATGATAATATACACCACACTTAAAATTAAATATCTCTATTCATGATAATAATATAAAAATTAAATTATATTGAAAATATATTAAATAATATGACATTAAAGATAAAATTTTAGATTACTGAACTATCCCTTGAATGAATGTTTTACTAAAAGTATCCAAAATGATTGTAAATTACAATCAATGCAGGAAAAATGTTTATGAAATAAATTTGAAAGTATAATAGAGTGTATCATGGAATTAAATCATGATATATCTATTAATATGTACATGAATGTATTAATTGATATGTTTTATAGACCAATAATTGAAATGAGAATGTATATATATGTATTGGTCATAAAAATTATCATATTCAATTATACCGGTAGATAAAATTTAAAGGGTATTCTTAATGGGTGAAAATTAACAAATAAACTAGAATTGAAAACAATCTTAGGTGTGAAAAAACATTGAATATGAAATTTTAGAACCAAATATTAACAAGTCAAATTAATATTAATATTAAAAAAAATTCTAAATAAAATCCATTTAGAAACAAAGATACTACATAAAGATCATTAGATAATTAGTTTCTAAATAAGAAAAAACGACACACTTAAGGAAATTAATATTAGATAATAAAATTTTCATTTTTCCATGAAAAATATGTCTTATATAGATTCTTTATGTTTTTTCAAATTAAATTATTCTGGGGGATTTAAACATCCTCGTAAAAGGATTCTATAATGACAATAAAATATCTAAATTTTTTCTTCTTTTCAAAATTTTTTAGATGTATTTATTCATCATCATTATTGTTCATAATAAAATAATTATCTTTATAAACCCTTTCATTAATGTTACAAGTTGTGGTTATTTTTTATTCCCTTATCCTAGACTGGATATAGAATCAATATGAAAAATATTATTCTTACCAAGATTAATTTACCTCAAAATAATTTTCATATTGAAATTTTACAAATAATTACATATAAATTGAAAATATTTTTTATTTTTAATGACACCCTATCCACAAAGTGTACCCCTCCTAGGCTCGTAATGTTAAAAGAGAAATAACGAACCCCAAATCCCTCCTCTACTAGGCCTTGGGATAGAGACTAGCACTGAGGGTGTAATATACACACAAATGAGAGGTATCACCCTCTAAGTGAATACATGTGAATGTGTGAGATAAGACATACACCAACAAACTCTTTATTATAATACAATATAAAATAAATCTCAGGAACAAAAATTTAATGACATGTATGAACTAGTAGAACTGAAAGGGAAACATATAATTACCATAAAAAGTAAAATAACAGTGACCACGAAGCCCGACCAGCTTCTCCAACCCCAAACAAGTAGTAACCAGCCCGATCTCTAACTTATACCAGTGGACATAAAAATAGTTTATATATACATAGGGTAATTATAATAGTGTACTCATTTGGATCCTCCCAAAATCCTCCCATGAAAATGTAAAGAAAGAATGCTAAAGCATAGTTAACAATAAGTGAAACTAACTCATCACCTAAATAGGTATACTATGTTCCCATACTCACCAGATATTCTCTAACCAAGTATCTCATACATTATTTTATAAAATAATAAGGAATATTAAGGGCACCCCATTAACACTTCTCTACATGTATTCCGCTTTTCCCCAACATCACACATCCTGAGCATCTCTCTCCAAAAAAGCTAGTACATAGGCACATAGGCGAAGAACCAAAAAATGAACCTCATGCAATACAAACACCACATCCATGTAACCTAAGTAACCAGGTATTTTTCAAGATCCACCATAGCTCACATAATTTGTATCATACATTGGGTATTATACATCAAGCCATTATTGCCCATACACCGAGTATAGATCCTCAAGCCGTCACAACCTATACACGATACACTGAAAGTAGTCAATTGGAAACTATATCCGGAATATATTTTTATTAGTAACCACATTAAATTGAATCCCTATACACATATATATGTGTAAAGATAACCGATGTTCCAACTAGTACAGGTATCTAAAAATATAAGAGCGAGATGCCAAGGGGGTAGTCATCTATCCATCCTCCTATCAAAAAATTGGGAAAAACACCCCAAGGGATCAGAATCCCCAAGGAGTCAGTTTCCCTAACGGGTAGGGTGGAGTAGCTTATATATAAATATTACACAATATAATATATCTCACAACCACAATAGGGGTATTACCAAGTCATAGAATCAAATGTAGCTAAAGTCTCTTGAACTCTCGACTGCCACTACTAAAACTAGGTATCCTATAGCCACACAACCATTTAAAGAGATACATTAGATTAATTTATCCCTTTTAATCAGTTTCACATTAAATTAATTAATTTATTAACAATAAATTTACCATTACCATTTCCACATTAAATTTCATTATCATTACAACAAACTTCCACGTCCTCTATGCATAACCAAATTATGTCCATAGTTCTTTTAAATTGTAACCTTAACATTACTTCTCAACAATCTCCAACCCCATGGGTTATCATAATTAATTAAATAATTTATTAATATCATTATCATTTTTCCATAATCCTAGGTATTCTAGAAAGTTATTATAATATTCAATACATAAGTGGATCAACACCATGAGTAGATGAACTACTCGTTGAGTCTTTCCACTGATAGCTGGAATGTATTCCCATTCATTCTTGAGAAGCAAAACATAGATAACATGTGGATTAACCCATATGTCTTCACCTATTTGGGAAATAGGGTAAGAAATACCATATGCCTCTAATAGTGGGGAAATTAATGTAAATAATCAAACAATAGGTTCAACAACATCCACTTTCATATCAATGGGTAAGACCAACTTCTACCTCTTATATCATCCCTAGTGTACTCCATGGCCCCCACTTAAATAAATAGACATATCTCACCACACTAGGTGTCAACTTCAGCCACTAACAATAGCCCTATCTACCCCCCACATACCACAACAACCCTCTAAGATTAACCATCCTGGGATCACACCATAACACAAATATCATGAAACAAATAACATAGCAACTAATATCTTGGACCTAAACAAGGAATTCATAGATAACACACAACAACACTCACAACTTCAAAGAATAATGATCTTGGACCATAAAAGTTTTAGGGTAACTTAGAAACCTTCAATGAATTATCTTTATCATACAAATAGTCCTTTATTCCACATTAAATTAGCTGATTCAATTTAAACATGAATAACTACATAAATTTGATTTATCACCAAGAACAACAATGACAAAAATATTCATTATAAATTCTGCTTTCCCTTTAGTGTATTCATTTATAATTAATCCTGGCATTAGATTCTTCACTAACTTCCGTAGATAATGAAATTCCAAATATGAAAATCATTGATATCACATGATCTACAAAATAAAGAGGCAATAACATCGCTATGATATTTTTACCAATTATTTAATCCAATTCATGTATTTATTATGTAAATTTAAATGTGAACTTGTGTATAAAACATGATAGATATGTTAATTAACATAAAATTATAGAGAACCTACAAATTCCATACCTCAATAAGTTTTCAATTTTCTTTGCACGTTAACGACTGACACAATGCATCGCGATCACCTATCCTGCACTAACTGCATCCACCCGAGGATGCCGCTGCACAAACACAACAAAAAAACCCAAGAATGTTCCATTAGAAAACATTAGATCACATTCCATCACATGGTAAGGAAAAAATGAGTAAAACGATCAAAGAAACTAAAAAAAATAAATAGAACATGCCTTCTATTGAAGATAGATAGATACTTCTTACTTACACCAAAACAGGGGCATGCAGGCATATAAAACACAGTCCAAAGAAACAACAAAATTGCATGTATCCTAAAGAAATAAAGGTTTTGGATTCCCCATACAAAGAGGATTTATAATAAATTAATGCAGGGAAGGCCCCATCTTAGAATGATGAGATTAGAGTCTCACAGAATGTGAAACATTTGAATTTCAATTAAAGATGGATCTTAAGAACACACACAAGTTGACCAAGTGAAAACCGTGGGACCCTTAGGGTTTGAAATATATACGTTATTGGCATTGAATAAGCCTTAAATACATTAAAACAAGGCATTTAATGCATTTTATTTAAAAATAAACATAAAACGGGTTAAACTGTAGGAAGCAGGAAGCACTGTTCACCGACTGATCTAGAAACACTGTAGCACCTAACTGTAGATCACCCACCAATAGATGACCAACTGACAGGACCTACTGATAGATAACCTACAGATATATGACCTACATATAGGACCTAGCGATAGGACCTACTGATAGACAATCTACCGATAGGTCCTACAGATAGATGGCCTACGGATAAAACCTACTAACATGTCCTACCGACATGACCTACTGAAATACGACCTACTAAAAGGACCTACCAACATGACCTTCCAATAGACACACTACCAACAAGACCTACCGATAATACCTTACAAAAAGGACCTATTGACATATAACCTACAATTGACACTATTCACAAAACATGAAACACTATTCATAGAATTGGAAATTTGGCACAGTGTTGAGAATAAGTAAGCTTAACCTCCCAGAACACCTCAAACACCAAATTTCAGTAAAGGAATGTACCAATTAGGTTTGGGACATTATATTATATACATCTCAAAACATTCTCATCCTTAATAATATAAAACCAACATAGATTGTAAAAGGATAAAGGGGTCTAAATAACCACCCTTTGAGATACATCTCAAGGATTTGATTATCAAATGTGCTCAACTACTTCCTCAATGAGACAATGAGTAACCATGAAGCAACCAAAAAAAGATCCTAAACACTATCCCAGGAATGATAAATCTTAAGTGATAGAAAGACACAACATCAAACAAGAGATAGCCGTCTCATAAATAGGAAAGGTCTACAACCGCAAAACGAACATCATTACAAGAAAAGAGAAAAACATAAAACAACTTAGAGTACTGAGTACATAACTGTGTCCCAAATTTTGACGTAGTATCCTCCATGAAACCATGCCTCCACATGACACAACCAAAGGGGATAATATGCCTGCAAAACAACTTATCCTTGCATTCCTAGATCTGTACAAGCAACTCCTCGATGGTTGTATCATCCTCGACATTGATCTATCTTCACTCGATGATGTGAGAGTCATATTGAAGATATTGATGGATCTGTGACACATGAAATACATCATATATACTTTTAATATATGTGGGAAGTGCTACCCTATAAGTAAAGACTCCAATATAAGCCAACACCACAAAAAGCCAAACAAACTTGGGAGAGAGATTACTCCTACAACAAAACCATTGCTGTCCACGGTGGGGATTAACCTTCAGAAACACGTGACCCAAAATATTAAACTCCAAAGGTCTCTTTCTATGATATTTATAGGATTTATAGTGATCATGTGCTACCTTTTTCCTCTCACAAATCACCTGAACCATCTTTTTTGTATTCAGTACTAGATCCTTCCCAAGAATCGTTAACTCAATAATGCTTTCCCAACACAATGGAGAACCAAAATTTCAGAAATAAAAGGATTAAAATGGTTCCATACAAATGGTGAAGTGGAAACTATTTTTTTAGGAGAACTCTACCAAGGGTATGTTCCTCATCCATGATCATGAAAAATTCAGGACATAAGAGAAAAACATGTCTTCAAGGGCCTAGATGCGTTGCTCTGTCTGACCGTCTGTCTATGGATGCAAAGCAATGATAAGGTATAGCTGAGAACCAAATGCAATCTGGAGACCACTCCACACCCTGGAGGTAATACTAGGATCTCGATTGGAAATGATCATTGTAGGGTCCCTATGGAGTCTCACCACCAATTCCATATATTTCCTTGATAAAACAACCACTGATCTACACTCCTTGATTTCTATGATGTTGGTGGATTTCTTCAAATGATCCACAAATACACAAATAACATCATATACACCCTTATCCAGAGGTAAAATGGTACAAAATCCATCGAGATATCCTTCCACATCCACTAAGGAACAAATAATGGCTGGAGAAACCAACTAGGAACACGGTACTCAACCATCACCTTATGAAACACTAAATATCAAGACACAAACATTGAGACTGCACTCTTTATCCAGTGCCACCAAAAATTAATTTTCAAATATTGATACATATTTTTTAATTTTAGGATGTACCAATAATGGTAAACTATGAAACTCTCTAAGAACCATCTCACACATCTCCAAAGAAACTAAAATATTTCCATGAAATAACACCCGATGTTGTTCATCCTCAGACCAGCCATCTGGGGCCTCACCACAAAAAACATGGTCTCCCTAGACCGCGACCTCAAGATCCACTAGCTGGGACTATTCCACTTCCTTCACCTAATATAACAATACCATTATCTGAAAAATGGAACCTATTCCCCTAAATTATCCCATATTCAGATGTAATGTCAAATGTTCTTCCATTAATCTATATGAATCACCTGATTCACACATTGCATCACTACGCAACATCCTTCTCAGTGCATCAGCAACAACATTCCCCTTACCAGGTGTATATGATATTTTGATGCCATAATCTTATAATACCTCCATCCACCGATGATGTCTAATGTTTAAGTCACATTGGGAGAAAACATATATCACGATTGTATGACCAGTGAAGACACTGAAATGCTCTAAAATGAGGAAATGTCTCCACAACATCTGGGGAAAAACTATTTCTTCTAATAGAAGAATGTAGGTGGCATAGTTACTCTCTTGGGTATGTTACATCCAAGACCCATAAGAAATGACTGATCGCTGCTGCATCAGAATACGTCCTATCCCATGATATGAAGCATAATTGAAAACATAAAAATGACTCATACTAGAATACAATGAACAAGAGCACTGAAAAAAATTTCCTCCAGACACTCGAATGATACCAGACACTAATCATTCCATATTAATGCTTGATTGTTTCTGGTCAATGCTATTAGAGGAGTCACAGCCAAAGAGAAATTTGCTATGAACCTCTTGAAATATCCTTTAAGAAATAGGAAACATTGAATCTCCACCATAGTCCTAGGGCTTCCAAAGACAAAAATAATTCTATATTAGATAAATCCATAGATACTCCCTATTTGGATACAACATGCCCCATGAAAAAGACTTCTTGAGCTCAAAACTCAAACTTATACAACTTTCTGAAATAGCTGTTGTCGACGAAGGACTCCGAAAACGACATGCATATGCTCGGGATACTCCTCGCCTAACAAAGAGTACATAAAGATGTTTTTGATGAGGACTACCATGAACAAATCTAGGAACTCATAGAATATAGCATTCCTGAACCCCATTATCATAGATGAATAATTCCTCAAATCGAATGGCATCACAACAATCTCATAATCCCCATGACGCCAACAAAAAGTATTCTTCAGGATATCGCCATCCTTCAGAAACATCTAATGATATCCTGGACACAAACTGGTCTGTGAGAACCGACATTCACCCTTTATTTTATTGAACAATTCTTGAATCAAAAAAGGGGGATAGTGTTACTTCACTATCACTTGGTTCAAGAAACGATAATTGATACACAACTGCAAACTGACATTAGTCCTCTTCATGAACAAATCTAGCGCACCCCAAAGTGACATGCTCGGTTTAACAAAATTTTAGTATAACTGGACATCGAGCTATATACGCAACTCTCAAAAATCAAAAGATTCTATCCTATATGGATATATCAACATAGAAGATATGATTGATTGTAGATCGATCCCTACCTCAATCACTCATCCAGTGGGTAAAGCTACAACCTCTTCTGAAAAGTCATCATGGTACTCTTCTATGACACTATGAAATTCCCACTACTAAACCTCTGATGAACTCAACATATTCACATCCATCATGGATGACTAGAAGGAAACAAACCTCTTACCTATCCGAGGGTCTCGCTCGCCAACAAACACCGTTGACTTTTAATCAATATCAATGAACACCACCTACCTCAGGAAGAAATCCACAATATATAGCACTGAATTCCACAAATACATGCGGAGGATGATATCATATTTTTATATCTGTAAACATTGGAAATCTCCCCCAGGGCGGTGTTACACCAACACTAGCTTACAATACCTATATACTTCAAACAAGATAGCTAGACCTCCAACTGGTATAATCATCACCAAGGGAACTGGAAGCTTATCTACCTCATGTCCGAAGGCATGGAAAAGGGTAGGTGATATAATGTTTTTAATCACACCTGAATTAAAAAATTCATACACCCATGTATAAAAAAAATCATAGGGTACGTCAAATGATGACTGGTTCGCCTGGCGGTGGAAACCCTAAAGCATGAAGCTAACCACGAACTGCTCTATGACCACTTTGACCTAGATGATGACCACCACAACAAACTCACTCTTATCTTTGATGATGGTCAGAATATCAGGGAAATCCTCTACCTTCCCTATCTGCTCTGTATAGATCCAAATATGGTGTAACATAATACTACTTCATTGGATTGAACAACCTCAATGGTGGAACTGGAAGTAGAACACCTGACACACACTAACTGCTCAAAAAGGACATGAAATATCACTGATAATGACCTCGACGTCCTCAAGAAAAGCATGAATATGGTCACATGACATAGGTATTAGAGATTTTACCATCAGATAAATGAGATACTAGGGTTTGGGACCTACCCCTATCTAAACAAAAACTCTTTTGCCCTGAAAACCGGGAACTTTGGTCCACAACTCTGCTTCACGGGGAATCCAGAATAATACCCTCTTGTGATGATATAGTTCTATCTAATGTCCTCTCTATGATATATGCCCTTTATAGAACCTTGAGATATGTCTTAATCATAAACATACTGTCCTAACAAAAGATCAATGGATGCAAAGCCTCTTTGAACTGCCTCTCTCTAGCCTCCAAATATTGAAACAAGTCTGAATCATGTTGCATAAGGTTCATGAAATGGATTCCAAACTCGCACACAATGGAGCTCCCCAATCGAAGGGTAAGATTCTCCAGATGACTGGCTACCTTCAAAGTCAAATTGAGAAAAATGAAACTAAATTAGTCTCAGAAATCCTCCCATGAGACTACCAAGTCCTCGTGATCCCCATAGAACAATAAACACCACTGAATTGCTACCCCACACAACATCATCACAACCAACGATACCCAAAGCTCCTTCTAAGAATAGAATGAATTGAATGCTATCTCAAACTTATCCATCCAGTATTCCATGGCTACATCTAAAACAGATCCCTCATACTTCTACAAACTCTTGTGCTGAAACTATTAGAGTGTCTTCCTCCATGTGTCATCATTGTCAACCTCTACTCTGTCACGATTGGCTGTCATAGCTGGCTAAAAATCTTCTGTGCGAACCTAATGAGGACATCAACCTAGATACATTCCTAAAAAAGAACAAATATTTATAGATCCTAAATGTGTAATATAAATAAATAAATAAATAAATAAATAATTTTATTTAATTATTTTAGGTTAACCTATCACAAGGTATACCCATTCAAACACAGGTGCAAAAAAGAATGATACATGATCTTTTCCTAGGTCTCTACCATACAATAAGAATATCCAAATTTAGTATCCATTGTAAACACAAGGGTCCATGCATCAGATCACAGGAGACCCTAAATACCCATATCTCAGCCGGTCTCTCGTTCTTATAGTTCTTGCAAACCTTAGTTGAAAATGTTTCCTTACTAAGACATTAAACCTCACCTATTCCTAACTCGAAACTGCATCAAATCCCTCAACCAAAGCTCTGATACCACTTTTTCATGACCCCTCACCACAAAGTGTACCACTCCTAGGCCGAAAATGTGAGAAGAGAGATAACGAGCCCACGAGTCCAGCCTTATATGGCCCCAGGTTGGTGACTAACACCAAGGGTATAGTAAACCAAAAAATTGGAGGCATTATCCTCTATGAGAAAACCCAAAAATATAGAGGTAAGATAAACACAAACCAACTTCTACATATAATAAAATATGAAATAAATCCCATGTACGCAAATTTAAGGTCATGCAATAACTATTATTAATGAATGAGAAAACTATAAGTACCAAATTAATGTAAAACAATAGTGACCACGAATCTTAAACTGATCTTGAAACTCTGTTATAGTAGTGACAGGAACAATCTATAACCTGATCCAAGTGACCTAAAAAAATTTATATTTACGTGGGATGAGTATAATAGTATACTCAGTAGGATCCTCCTCGGATCCTCTCATGTAGAATTAAACAAAGCATGTGAAAACATAGTGAACAACAAGTTAATCTAGATCATCACCTAAACATGTATACTATGTTCCTAGACTCAATATGGATACTCTCACAAAGTATTGAATACAAGATTATATAATATAATAAATAACATCAAGGGTACACCTCAACCAATTCCCAACTGGTTTTCTAATTTTCCCCAACATTGCACATCCTGAGCATCTCCCTCTAAAAAGGCATTACCACAGACACCTTGGTGAATCACCACAACATGCACCAATGTATCAAAACCACCACATCCACATAACCAAAGTAACCAGGTAGATTCCTAGATCCACCACATCTTAAATAACTTGTATCTTACATCGGGTATTATACATGAATCCATTACAACCCAAACACCGAGTAAGGATCCTCAATCCATCACAACCCATACACATTACTCCTGTAGTATTCCATATCAAACTATATCCAAAATATATGTGTGTGAAAAACCATAATCCGTTGGATCCCCGTACACACATATATGGGGAAAGATAATCACCATACCTTTTAGCACAAGTAACTACCTAGATATGTGAGTGAGGCAAAAGTGGGTAGTCATCCATCCATTCTCCTATCAGGATGTTGGGGAAAACACCCCCAAGTCAAAGAATCCCTGGGGTGTTAGTTTCCCTAACTGAATGGGTGGATCTTCATATAGAAATGAAAAAATGTACACAATATAATATATCTCACAACCACACTATGAACATAACCTAGTCTTAGATTCAGCTGCTGCAAACGTCTCTTGGACTATTGGATGCCACTACTAAGACTGGGTATCATATAGGCACACAAACCTTGAAATAGATACATTAGAATACATTATCTACTTTTATCAATTGCATATTACATAAATTAATTATTTGAAAAGTAATTATCCACTATCACATCCACAATACATTTTATTAGCATCACATCAAATTTGCATGCCCTCGTGGAAAAACCAAACCATGTCAATAGTTCCTTTAAACTGTTACATGATAATTGAATCTGAGAAACCTCCAACCCCATGGGTTAACATCATTATTTCAAAAATTTATAAATATAATTAACACTTTTTCATAATCATAGGTTTTATAGAAAAATATTCTAAGCTTCCAAACACAAGGGGATCAACACAGTGAGTATATTAACTACATGTCGAGTCTCTTCCGCCTATAGTTGGAGCATATAATCATCCATTATCAAGAAGATAAAAACATAAAGAACATAGAATAGACTATGAATATTCACCTTTTTTGTATGGAGGGTAAAAAAGAACATATACCTTAAGAATTGGGGAAATTAAACAAGATAAACAAACATCAGAGTGAACAACGACTTTTATATCAATGAGTAATCCCAGATTTAACCTCTTCCATCATCCCCAGTGTACTCTCATACACCAACATGCTTAAAATAATGCATATCACCATTATAGGTGTAAAATTATACCACCACTACAAGGAATCTCTTCCACACATTCCACAACAACCCTCATGGATCTACTATCATGAGATTACACCACAATACAATAAGTAAGAAGAAAACATCATTGAAACTGGACTCTTATCCTTAAACAAGAAATTCTGCCTTCATATATAATGAGCACTCACAGATCCAATGAATTACACACTTGACCATTAAACGTAAGTGGGTCACTCAGAACCCTTCAAGCCATTATCTTTATGACATAACAAGTCCTTTATTTCATAATGAATCAACTGATTCAATTTAAAAATTTATAACTGTATACATTTGATTTATCACCAAGCACAACAATAATAACCAGAATCATTAAAAATGAATTCTTATATTTAGATAATTAATATATAATTAATATCGGACTTACCTTCATCTACTAATTACATTGATAATTACATGCTCAAAAATAAAAGCATAGATAACACATGATCTTGCAAATTGAGAGGCAATATCATCAGTAAGCAATTGATACCAATTCATTTATCCAGTTCAAGTATTTATAATGTCAATTTCAGTGTGATCTAGTGGATAAAATAGACTAACTATTCAAATTCATGTTAAATAATAGATATTCCACAAATACCATACTTCCAAAGGTTTACAATTTTATTTTCATGAGAGTGACCAACACAATGGATCATGATCACTTCTTTTGCAATGAATGCATCCACCCAAGGACACTGCGACACAAATGAAACATCCAACTCCCAAGAATGGTCCATTATAATCATGGATATAAAATTTCATCCCATGAAAAGGGGAAACAATAGAAAACTAATCAATGAACCCATAACAAAAGAGATAGAACATTCCTTCTATCAATGACGAATTTACACTTCCTGCATACACAAAAAATAGTGGCGTGAAGGAAAAGAAAACATGGTCCAAGGAAACATCACAATCAAAGCTTTCCTTTGGAAGGAATGGTTCTGGGTGCCTTGTACCAAGAGGAAAGAGTATAAATGAATGAAGGGAAGGGCCCTGGCTTAGAATGATCAGATCTAAGTCTCGCAGAATGTGAAAGAGTTAAATTTCCATTAAATCCATATCTCAACAACCTGTGTGGTTTTAACATGTAAAAACCCCAAGACCCTTGGAATTTAGAGATATAAGTTATGGGATTTCAACCATCCTTAAATACCATAAAAAGGCTTTGAATGCAGTTTACCTCAATGAAAATGTCAAACATGAGAAACTGTATGAAGCTGGAAACATTGTTCATTGACTGATCTAGAAACATTGTATTACATACTGATAGATGGCATTTCAATAGAAGACCTAATAATAGAACCTACCTAAAAAACCTACCGATTGATGACCAACTGATAGGACCTACCAACATGTCCTACAGAGAGACGACCTACCAAAAGGACTTACCAAAAGAGAACATATCGATAAAACATACCGATAGAAATTACCAATAGACAACATATCGACATGAATTACAGATGACACTATTCAGAAAATTGGAAACACTATTCACAGAACTATAAATTTGGGAATGTGTTTTGAATAAGTAACCTTGACCTCCCAGAACACCTCAAACACTATATTTTAGTAAAGGAATGTGCCAGAGAGGACGAAGACATTACATTATTATTTTAATTATAAAATTAGTTAGATTATGATTAATTAGAATATTATACCTGAAATGATAATGTATAGAATATAGTTTTTTATAATCCCTCTAGTTAATGAATTTATGGATTCATTTTATGAAAATTAACATAATGTATTGTAAATATTTATTTCTTTAACTTATTTGAATTCATCATCTAATTTCTTAAAGACTTCCATGAATTAAATGTTTTGCATTATTATAGCTACTAAAATACGATCTAAATTTATATCTATTTTACTGTGGTTCTTATTTTAGCTCTTATCATTATCATTAAATGCATAGAAATTTTTTTATATAACATTAATAATAATAAATTTCCACCTCACCATTAGTTGTAGAAAGTTTTTTATCCTTGGAAGTGGAAAAATAGTTTTCATTAGTTTTAAATGAATTTATAATATAAATATTATGAGGATGAGGCATTTTTTTCAATTTTTACAAGTTTTAAAGAAGACATATAGTATAAAATTTAATATAATACTATGTAATATTATTTATTTTTTCATATGGATTCTTACATTGATCACCACATCTTATGAAATTCCTCCATAATTAAAACAACATGAATATCGTTATTTATTTTTTCCCCAAGTCAAGATATAATATTCACAATCGAAGTAAATTCATGGGATATCTCATAAACCTTTTAAATGTAAAAAATTATCAAATAATGGTACTATTATTTCAAAATTCATCGATTTTTAATTTCCATATCTCATATAAAATGTTGAGTAGCAGTAAAAGGTCTTTAAATCTCATGAAAAATAAAATATATTGTAATAGGTATTAAAATAAATAAACTCTTTCAATAGTATATGGAACACCTGTATATTTAAATAAAAACATATTTAAATGAATAATTACCAACATGAGTATCCAAATTACATATAGGAATTTTTATTATTTAAGAATGAAATTTTTTATTTAATATTAAAATAATTCATGAAAGATTCCATTATGGAATTATATTTATTTTATTCTTTCTAGTAGAATGTTATGATAATATTAGATATCTTTTTTAATTATATTTTAAAAAATCAATCAGATAAATGTTTCTTTTCTTTATAAATTTTAATGTCATTTTCATAATTAGTTACAAAAAATATTATATTTTAAAGAAAATGAAGATGGATTAGAAAGATAAACATGTGTCCCCTTATTATCCTTTCAACCAATAAATGTAGTGTAAAATAGAAGTTATATTTATTATAAAAATAAAAAAATGAAATAATAATAGTTAGATTCTATTAATTAATGTTTATTCTCAAGTAGAAAAATATATTAAGTTTTTCATTTATCAACATTATCTTACACTGTCATGTATATTTCATTATTATTATTATTTTGATGGGTAAGATATCATCCAATAGTTATTAGTTGATGTGAACACCAAAAAAAATTCATATCTTTTTCACACTCACCACATTATTATTGTTGTTGCAAATATTATTTTGACAATTTTTTCAAAATAGACTCAATAATCATTAACATTAATAATTTATACGATTTCATCACCCACACTGTAAATTCGGCTTGATGAAATTATTATAGAGACCCCATTATCTCATACATAAATATTACATATTATTTTATGAATATTAAATACATTACATAAAAAATCACCTTAGGCCTATAATATTGTAGTGTCTCTGGAGATTAGGTACACAATCTTCAAATTTGGTGACTGATCTTCAAAATCGCTAATAAACATCGTCCCCTTTTTTTCATCACCAAAACACCAATACATAAACCATTATTCAGGAAATAGAGAAAATAGACATAATAAAGGGTGATATTAGATTCTCAGTAAGGGTTAGAAAGGTACATGAATAAGAACAACAAGAACCAATGAGTATGAGAACATGAGCATAACATTTATAAATTATACACTCCATATAAAATTCATAATCTTGAGTCATGAAATAAGGATTGAAAATCAATAAGTCATTAATAATAAGGAAATAAAATAACATGAACTGAGAGATAATATCGTTAGAATAAGAAAAATATTTTTTAAAAAATATAACCATTGAAAATCATTTCCATATTTGTCAAGGATCACTACCAATTCTATCTCAGTGAATTGATTGACTCCCCAAACCATTATATTAGTTATAATTCACATCCAAGGACACCAAAACATAAAAAGTCTTTTTCTAAACTAGGGTCAGTCTCCATTCAAGTTATTAATTTCTCATAAGAAATAATTATTAACCAATAACTTGTAAAGAGATATAGGTCCCACCCAATACAAAATAAATACTATTCATTTTTGTACAACATGATCATAAAACATTCATTATATCATAACCCATGAAATGAATTGGTTTTCATTAAAATTTCATCATATCATGATATATTGAAAATTTATAGGTTTGATAATAATTTCATCATTTAAACATTTTATTATAGTATAACCCTTGAAAATAAGTGGGTTTCATAATAAGTTCACCATGTTATAACTTATGGAACAAAAAAACAAGTATCATAAATATCATGTTATCAGAAACAAAAACTATTCAGAGATGGAATAATAATGAAAAAATTGGATCATATATCAGTACAGAATTGGACACACTAACATATGTCATCTTAGATGAAAATTATCTTTAATGATAATAATATATAGTTCTCCTGTCAAATATTTATTAAAAATTGAAAAATTCTCTTTTAAAAAATAAAATCTCTTTAAAATAATTTTACTTAAAAATAACATTGAATACATATCAAGTAGGCTTTAAAAATCTTTCAAAAAATTTATTTAGGAACATAAACCTTCGTATTTTATTTTTAAAAAAACACAAATCATTTTTAAAATAATTATATTTTAAAATGAACATAAACATTTATAACAAATGAGTCAGAGAAAATATTGTTTATAAAAGTTGGAAATTCTATTCATGTCACACATGCTAAAATAGTGGTTCCTTTCATAATTTTTATAAAAATAAAATTGGGAAATATGGAAAATCAAATGGATATTAAATTCAGAATGGTTTTTTAAAAATTATAATATTTTTAAAAATTTAGTAAATAAAACATTTAGATAATTTAACAAAAAATGTTTAAATTTTTTTATAATACATGACTTTGGAAGAAAAAATTATATTCAACCAAAGAGATAAAGAAATTTTATTTTTTAAAAAAATTATTTTTTTCTCTTGAGTACTTAAAGAATTTAAAATAATGGTAAAACATGTATTCTCTATAAATAACTACATAAGAGTAGAATACATTAGTTTCTTAATGGTTAGAACATATGATTTCTTCATTGGAAGAATAATAATTAGTTATATTGTTAGAAAATGAAATGGTAAAACAAAAACCATACCACTTTGGTATCTTGGTAATGGATTTGGTCTTTATTATAAGTTCTAATTCAATCAAAAAGTGATTCTTCATAAAATATAAAATAGAATTTGAGTTAATATGGAATTTATCTCATAGAAGTAAAAAAGCGATATTGAAATCCCCTACCGTGTTAATAGTATATTGAATCCTAATCCCCAATAAATAATAAAATCTAATGTAAAATTGAATATCATAAAAAATATTATATTCATGTTAAAAAATTATATGGGGTTGTATATACACCACAAAAAATAAATAAGTTGTGATTCTTGTAGGTCTCCATGAAAATGAGAGAGAATAGAAATACCATAACTTAAGCCTCAACTTACTTCATTCATGATTGAAACTCATTTATAATAAATATAACATTATTAAAAATATATTAAAGAACTAATGATAAATATATTATAACATTTACGATTTACTTATGACAAATCATTTTTAATTTATTACCAATTCCATGTTAAAATAATGTTTAATGTAATAACAACTTTGATTGTAGTATATGTTTTCATTAGTTATTTTTTAACTGCTTAATTTTATCATTTATTAATATATTATAGAAAGTAATAATGAAATAAGGGTCATATTTATAAATAAATCATAATTTTAATTCAAATCAATAATTATGGTTTTGATAAATTATGTATATTATGATCTCAGAGATGGTAGACCATACAGACCGAAAATTAACATTTCCATTATAAAGCAACCATTACGGAAAGGAGGTAAGTAATATTTTATCATTACATAGTCATTATATTATCATAAATAACATATTATTTATTTAAATGTATTTAAAAATATATTTTATGAGGTGTTGTAACACCCTGAGATTTCATGAGATATATTGTTTTTAATTTCATTGATGTATTCTATTGTACAATACAACATGATTAGCTTGTACTATATGCAATACCATATTAGCTTGCAGTATACAGAATACTATTCTTGGCTCGTGTTACACAATATTTTTAGTTCGTTTTGTGGAAATTATTCTACGCAACATTAAGTATAGATTTTGTATAATTTATAAATGAAATAAGTTTTGATTATGTTATAAGCAAAATCATAGGGATATTTCACTACACGCATCCCTAAGATGACTTGCATTACACGCAATCATGACCTTCCTCAATAGCATGTGTAGTACGCAATACTAGGTTTCACTAAACAAATATATATTATTAAAATATTATATCAACTAGCCGTTATAAATAATAATACCTATTTTTGAAATTTTATAAATTTTATCTATCAAAATATACTTCATTTTTGGATTTGGAATATCAAAATTATCCTAGGGTGAATTTTTGGTATTTTTCTGAAAACATTCAAGTTTTGATGAATAGTGAAAAAACACAGAGTTAATGATTCAAGCCGAATTTTTATTTAAATAATTATTTATATTATTTAAATTTATTTTAGGTCTAAATATATTCATAGTACCTATATAAGTTTGATGTAATTTATTGGAGTCATTTTATAATAATGTTAGATATATAAAAAGTTTATTGAACTTTTGATCGTCTTTTACCCAACTTCTAGGACAATTTGAAAATTTATATAAAACAAAATATTACTACTTTATTGAGTAAAATTTCAAAATTCTGAGAGATACTGTTGATATTAGTTAGTAAAATGTGGTTCAATAAGATAAAAATAATTTTTGGTGAATAGTATCTTTTTACTTTTATTTACGACGGTTAAAAGTAAATAGGGTAATTAAAGGTAAAAATGATATTATTATTACCCTAACACATTTCCTAATTAAATTGGATAGTTTTAATTCGTCCAAAAACAACCTTAGGAATAAAATATGACCATTTAGGTCCACTTGGATTAGATTAGGACATTTATTATTATTTTATTTAAGAAAGAGTTAAAATAGATAAAATCAAAGTTTAAGAAATAAAAAAAATTTCATATAGGGTTATACATAAGATAAATTATACTATAAATATTCATCAGAAAGATGAAATTTGTTCTTACATAATGGTATTTTATTTACATTTTTTAGAGATTATATAAGTTAATTTATTTATGACACATTGATGATGCAGTAATTACCTTATTAATTAAATATTAACATAATTGATATTATAAATACCCAAATAAATTAATTTGAGACTTTTTATGAATTAAACTAAATGTCTAGGTTAATATATCATATTAGGGTTGAATAGATGACTTTTTTTCTAAGTAATAATGCAGTTATAAATTTATCAAAAACAAAATACCAAATAGTGTCAAAATTGACATAAAAGAGTTTTGAAAACCAATATTATATTATTAATTATATTATTTTCCTAAAAATATAATATTCGAAAAAAAGTCTTATATAATTATATATATGATATTAAGGATCCAATTTGGGTTTGATTGGCAGTTTATAGTAGGTTTGTTAACCATATAGTGTAAGAATACAGGAAGACATTGTAAATGTTAAATTAGTTAACATAGAGTTAAATCTAAATGATAAGGTAAAAATGGATCATAAACATGTATAAAACCTATTGGTTGAGATTATTTCGACCCATACCCACCCTATCCTCGAAATAAGTCACTTTGGAGCCATTAACAATTGAATATGAATTGATTATAAAATAATATTTTATGTTTTTCCTAAGGATCCCCTCACCTCTCTTATAAAAGGGAACCTCCTCCCTCTCCTCTTCACTCAATTATAAGCCTTCACGCTCAGCCAACCCCTGCCCATTTCTCTTCTAAATAGCTTTAGTTATATCATATAGGTTCTGGTCTTCTCAAAATACAAAATCTAGTCTCTTAAGAGGAAGTTTAAAAGAGGCACATCGAGGAAGAGGTAATCTCTTCTACTGATTCTTTCCAGTTTATTTATTCTTCTACTTCCTCTTCTTTAGTTGTTTCATTATAATGTAATAACATTAGTATAAATAATATACTGATATGTTATTATAAATGAAAAACTACCCCGTTTCATCTTCTATCTATCCTACGGAAAACGAAATCACCGCACGTGTGTACGTACGGAATACCGTCCCCACGTCGTGGTGTAATTTCTTTTTCCACCACCAACATACATGGATGGGTATAATGGTGTAAATAATAACTATATGTTATTATTATAACATCATACTAATTCTGAGATATTATATCATCCACTCCAATTCCATTCAATAATTTTGGGAATGATATCACAGCTTTTGCGTACGTACGGATTACTGTCTCCACAACGCGACAAGATTCATTCTCCATGTTAACCATTCAAGAATAATTATAATGTATATATAATGAATAATAATTATATATATGACATACTAATTCTGATGGATATATATATATATATATATTTAATATACTTACCTCCATTCAAGTCTATAAGGAAAGGAAAACAACGTTCATGCGTCTGTACAACCTACTGTCTCCACGAACGTTGTGTTTAATTTCATTTATCTATTTATTATATATATATAATGAATATATATGATATATAAATCATGTCTCACAATATGGAAGTATTTAAATAATTATATAATTAATAATAATATCAACAACAATAAGTCCAAATAAATACGATACGTGAAACAATTTTACCCAAAACGCTGCTTTAACATGGAATTGACAAAAGAACAAGTAATATAAAGTCATAAGTGAATCATATATGATATCATAAACTTTATTATGGTTCTTTTACAAGTTAATAATATGTTTAAACCCAGTATACAAGAGTTTCATACATATACGAAATAAATTGGAACTATGGTAAGGGTAAATATCGCAATCTCATTTTTATCCGAGATTGTTTATACTTCAGAATTTACTGGGGAATATTTATCATCCACATCCATGTTTTCACAATAGGTAATAATATCTTCATACAATTTTTTAAATCCAATTTTACATATTGGTGAATTTTTATTAAATGTTATTAAATGAATCTTTTTTTGTTTTCAGTATTGGATACTTTTTTACTTTTTCATACAAAGTATGAGAAGACTGTTTTTTAAACTTTATGACATGAATAAATTTTTATGAATTCATAGAAAATTATTTCCATTACATGTTTTCAAGATTATTTTTAAATAACTTCTCTTAGTTTAATATTTTATGACATGTTAAGAAAGGAAAAATGATTTTTATGTAGAAAAGATATTTTCCTCAAGAATGGTGTTCAAGTGTTTTATCAAAACAATTTCCATCTAAGATAATATAGGGTTCTATTTCTATACCTATTTCTACATTGATTTGATTATGTTATGATAGAATTATTTTTATAACGTCCTTTTATCTTATATGGAATATATTATGATGGCATGATGTTTAAGAATCCCATTTTTATTACATGGGTTATGCTATGATATATGATTTATGATTTTGTGGCACACATAATAATGGTTTCATTATGAGATGGGTGTGAAATATATCTCACTCTAATGCATGGGGTAATGATTTATATCTCATGAGATAGACATGGCTGGAATGGCATGTTAATCTGGTTTGGTGATACAGGACTGGAACGAGGAGTTAACTCGATTCAGTAAGGGACTTTGTCCACTATGATCGTCTTGGCAGCAATGCCTTTGCTACTATGGAAATCATATCATGTGCTTAATGGTTTCTAAAATTACATTTTTTATTCCCATTATATTTTTTCTTGATTAATGTTGCATTAGGATCTATTCCTTATGTACTCCAAGATTTATTTCACAACTCATGACCTTGGTGATTAAAGTGTATTTTCATGTTTATATGATCAAATGTACATGGTTTGTTTTATTTTTTCCATGTTTACCCTTACTGAGAATTTGAGTGCACCCTTTATATGTTTTCTTTTCCCCAAGATATAAAGAAAGGTTTTAGGTAAGAAAACAAAACTAGAAGATCTTTATGGGAGATGTTGAAGATCGTTCACCATGAATAGAATATTATGATCCAAGATTCCAAAGACAATAAACTAATATGCTCTTTGGGAGTATGTTTTTGTCATGTATTTACTATTCCGCAAAAGTATTGTAATGTATATGTACGTCAAGAATGGGTCTCTACAGCTGGAATCAGAGTGAAGGTATAGTTAACCTTTGGAAACTAGGATCCAAAAACTTTAGTGAGACCCCTAGAGATATTTCTAAGTTATATCTAGGGATGTATCTAAGGTTAAGTATATGTATAGATTATAGTCTTATAATTACAATAACTGTCATAGAATTAAACCTAAGGTGTTATATATTGAAGGTAATCCCCCATATTTATGTTTTTTAGCATGATTTTCCCCCCCACATTTTTCTTTTTGGGTTTTAGACGATGGATGGAACTCGAAGGAACTGTGATGATCAATGTAATGGACAACATAATGATTGTACTTCTAAACAACGAAATGTTATGGGATAGGGAGTTCATAATCTTATTGCAATACTTACATAAGATATGAATCATTCTGGACTTCCAAATGAGCAGGGAAAGGAACAATATTCTATTGAGTCCTTTATAAGGCCTCACCCACCGACATTCAGTGGGTCTTCTAATCCACATTTTGCGGAAAAATGGATTAATACTATTGAAAATATATTTTTGATACTTCTATGTTTAGATAATGAAAAATTCATTTTGTTAGTTTACTGATTACAAGGTGCAGCAAACCATTGGTGGACTCTAGTTAAATATACAAGGCCCCAAGAAGAAATTGAATCCATGAAATGGGATGAGTTCAATAACTTGTTTTTTAATATGTACTTCTCTCGTATTATTCTAACAAAGATAGAAAAGTAGTTCCTTGAGCATAAGAAAAAGGATGATGAATCTGTTAGTATATATAAGTCTAATTTTTCAAGGCTTTCAAGGTATGCATCTGGATTTATCATCCAACCTGAAAGTAATGTTGATCGATTCTTCAGTGGCATAAAACCAAGTATTTGAAGGGAATTGGCAATAAGAGACTTCAGTAGCTATAAAGAAATTGTGTGTTATGCTATCAAGGTTGAACTATAAGTTGGTGTAACATATCAATCTAATGTTTTTGATAAGAAACGAAAGATGGAGTTCAAGGGAAAATCTATAAAAAATGGTGAAAAGAAGATGAATGTTTCGTTACGCTCAATGTGTTGAATGAATCATGGTGGAGATTGTATTAAAGGGACTATAAAATGGTTTATGTGTGAAAAAGAAGGTCATCGAGAAGATGAGTGTTGAAGTAAAGGAAAAAAGGTATGAAATGATGAGAATAGAGAAAATATTACAGATAATGCACCACAAACACTTAAATGCATCAACTGTAAGTAAATGGGGAATTATGCTAAACAATTCCCTAATGCAAGGGTTAATGATGATCGAAATCAACAACCTCATAAAAAATAGGACAAAGGGAAGTCACATGTGACCACTATTGGTGATGTTGATTATGAAAACGATATAGTGGAATGGTTATGTGTATATGTAATGGGATTCCTAAATAATGTTCAGGAATCTCATTTATAGTATTGTAGAATATTGGAATATCTATGTATTGGTTTATTGTGGTTTTCAATAATTATATGGTATGGGTAACCATGAAAAGTGATTGAAATATTTTTGGAAAGCAGATGATATGTGCATAATGAAGGGATAAGGAGAAAATAATATGTTTGATAGTTTTAATGAGTAGATGATTGATATAAGGAAAAAGTGATTTCATCATTTGTGTATATAGATATTTTGGGATTTTGGTACGTAGAAAGAGTTAAATTTTGACATCATTCATGTTTTCACTAAGGTTCAATGGGTATTCATTTTTCAAGAGAATACATGATTAAGGTATTCACATGTTTGGAATGTGACCAACAAGATATATCGTATGATAGATGATGATATTCACATGCTTGGTAGATAACATTTATTATAATCATTTACTTTACACTTTGAGATTGGATAGATGTATTTTGGATAAGCCTAAATATTGGACATCAGATTACATTGTTTAAGGCTAGAACCTTTTTTTAGATATTATTTATAGAATGTTATAATGGTGATGTTTTAAAAAAAGGACAACCTGTGGGACGGACGACAACCCGTCACATCAGATAAGGTTGCAGGAATCAAATATCCGAAGTGAGACATGCCTTTATCGCCAACCACTTTCCCACGGGAAATCCCTGGTTATTATAAACTAGTTTTATTTTATTAATCAAGATGATAGATGATGTACAAGTCCATTTTTCGAACCATATACAATTAACCTCACCATTTATGGCCTAATGTTAATTTTTTTTTCAAACCTTAAGTTTCAGACAGATGGAATGACCAATTATTTTATTGCATGATCTGTTAAAACTTTATAAAAGACAAATTCGACATCATTTATTTAAAAGATGAAGTGGAAATTGTTCAAGGCACGAGAAATGGTAAGATTGTTCTAAAATCAATTAATTATTTCTTTTAATTAAAAAAATTTTCAACATTAAGGAAATGATCTTGAAAACAAAAAATGTTGTCCTAGTTCCCTTATATCAAATCAATCAGATGGTACCATAGATCATCACAAATTTATGGCTTTCTGATTGTTGTATTTTTCATATCTATCTCATTTACCACTCTCCATCAGATCATGACAGTTAGATTTCTCTTCCATATCCATATTTTCACCTATGTTATTCTATGTGGAAACCCAGTGATGAGTAAATATGTGTAACCATTACATTTCTTTTTTAAATTACGTTTTAGTATTCCTTTTTACGATGTGGGATTCTATGAATGAAACTGTCAAGTAGTAAACCATTTATAACCCCGATGAATTTTGAGGGTGAAATTCATTTTAATAGGGGTAGAATGTAACACCCAAGACATTTATGAGATATATTATTTTTAATTTCTTTGATGTCTTCTATTGTACACTACACTAATATTAGATTGTACTTTATGCAACACCGTATTAGCTTGCAGTATACGTAACACTATTCTTGGCTCGTTTTACACACAATTTCAAGTCCATTTTGTGGAAATTATTCTATGCAACATTATGAATAGATTTTGTTTAAAATATAAATGAAATATGTTTTTATTATGTTATATGCAACACCAAAGGGATTTTTCACTACACACATCCCTAACTTGGCTTGCATTACACACAATCGTGACCTTCTTCAATAGCGTGTGTAGTACCCAATACTAGGATTCACTAAACAAGGATATATTATTAAAATATTATATAAACTAGCCTTATAAATAGTAATACACACTTTTTGAGATTTTAAAAATTTTATCATTCAAAATGGACTTTATTTTTGGATTTGGAATATTGAAATTAACCAAGGGGAATTTTTTGGTATTTTTCTGAAAACGTTCAATTTTTTATGAATAGTTAAAAACACTGAGTTATAGTTTAAAACCGAATTTTTATTTAAATAATTATTTATTTTATTTAAATTTATTATAGGTAAATATAGATACATAATACCTATATATGTTCAATGTAATTCATTTGAGTCATTTTATTATAATTTTAGATATATAAAAAGTTTATTGAACTTTTGACCATCTTTTCCCACCTCCTAGGAGAATTTACAAATTTACATAAAACATAATTTTTCTACTTCAGTGTGTGGAATTTCAAAAATCTAAGAGACACAGTTGATATTAGTATGTAAAATGTGGTTCGATCAGATAAAAATACTTTTTGGTGAATAGTAACTTTTTACTTTTATTTAACACGGTTAATAGTAAACTGGGTAATTAAGGGTAAAAATGATATTATTATTACCCTAACGCATGTCATAATTATATTGTATAAGTGTAATTAGACCAAAAACAACCTTAGGAATAAAATATGACTATTTAGGTCCACATGGATTAGATTAGGACATTTATTATTATTATTTTATTTAAAGAAGAGTTAAAATAGTTAAAATCAATGTTTAATAACTAAAACATTTTTAAAATAGGGTTATACATAATATAAATCCAAAAAATAAATATTCATTATAAATTTAAAAATATTTCCTATATAATGGTATTTTATTTATTTTTTTAGACATCAGATAAGTTAATATATTTATGACACAATGATGATGTAGTAATTAAATTATTAATGAAATATTAACATAATTTATATTATAAATACCAAAATAAATGTAATTTAAGACTTATTATGAATTAAAATAATTTACTAGGTTAATATAACATATTATGGTTGGTTAACTGAATTTGATTCTAATTAATAATGCTATTATAAATTTATCAAAAACAAAACACCAAATTGTATCAAAAGTGACATAAAAGTGTTTTTAAAAAAATTATTAAATTATTAATTGATATTCTATTCCTAAAAATCTATGGTTATGAAAAAAGTCTTATATAATAATAAATATGACCTTAGTGAACCAATTGAGGTTCTATTGGTAGTTTATAATAAGATTATTAACCATATAGTGTAATAATACAAGAAGACATTGTAAATGTTAAATTATTTAATATAGAGTTAAATCTAAATGATAAGCTTAAAATGGTATCCTAAACTTGTATAAAACCTATTTTTTTGAGATTATTTTGACTCATACCCACCCTATCCTTGAAATAAGTTACTTTTGAGCCATTATAAGCCCAATGTAAATTTATTATAAAATAACATTTTATGTTTTTCCTGAAGGTGCACCTCACCCCTCTTATAAAAGGGCACCTCCTCCCTCTCCACTTCACACAATTTTGAGCTTTCATGATCATCCAAACCCTGAGAATTTATCTTCTAAATATCTATAGTTATATCATAGAGGTTATTGTATTCTCAAAACACCAACTCTAGTGCCCTAAAAGGAATTTTAAAAGAGGCACGTCGAGGAAGAGGTAATCTCTTCTACCGATTCATTCAAGTTTATTTATTCTAATACTTACTATTATTTAGTTTTTTCATTATAAAGTAATAAAATCAGTATAAATAATATACTTTTATGTTATTATAAATATTAAAAAACCCCATTTAACCTTTTATCCATCCTACAGAAAACGATATCATCGTGCGTACGTATGTACAGAATTACGTCTCCACGCCGTGGTGTAATCTGTTTTTCCACCACCACCTTATATAGATGGGTATAGTGGTGTAAAGAATAACTATATATAATTATTATAAAATCATACTGATTCATATATATAATATCATCCACTCCAATTCCATTCAATAATTATGGGAATGATATCACCGCTCGTGTGTACGTACAAATTACCGTCTCTAAGACACGATGAGATTCATTCTCCATGTTAACCATTCAAGAATAATTATAAATTATATATAATGAATAATAATTATATATATGAAATAATAATGCTAATTTACTTATATATATGTATATATGTCATCTACTTACTTCCATTCAAGTTAATAAGGAATGGAAAACAATGTTCATGCGTACGTACGACCTACCGTCTCCATGAACGGGGTATTTCATTTCATTAATCTATATTATATATATATATATATAATGAATATATATGATATATAAATCATGTTTTAAATTATGGAAGTAAGTAAATCATGATATAAGTAATAATAATATCAAGAACAACAAGTCCAAATAGGTAGGATAAATGAAACAACATTACCCAAAACGCTTCTTTAACATGGAATTGACAAAAGAACGAATAATATAAAGTCATAAGTGAATCATATATGATATCATGAATATTATTATGGTTATTTTACAAGTTAATAAAATTTATAAACCCACTATATAGGAGTTCCAGACACGTATGGATGAAATTGGACCTAAGGAAAGTGAAAATCTCACAATCTCATTTTTATCTGAGATTGTTTATAATTCAGAATTTACTAGGGAATATTTATCATACACATCCATGTTTCCAAAATATTTAATATTATCCTCCTAAAATTTTTTAAATCCAATTTTACATATTGGTGAATGATTATTAAAATTTATTAAATGAATCTTTTATCATTTTTAGTATGAGACACTTTTGATCTTTTTCAGCCGAAGTATGAGAAGAATATTTTTTTAAACTTATATGGCATGAATGGTTTTTTATGATTTCATAGAACATTATTTCAATTCAAAGTTTTAAAGTATATTTTTAATCAACTTCTTCACGTTTAAAATTTTATGACATGTTAATAAAGGAAATTGTTTTTGATGTAGAAAGGGTATTTTCATCAATAATGAAGTTCAAGTGTTTTATCAAAATTATTTTCCATCTAAGATAATATAGGGTTCTGTTTTAATCCCGATTTTTACATTGATTTGATTCTGTTATGATGGAATTATTTTCATGAAGTCCATTTATATTATATGGATTATGTTAAGATGACATGATATTTAAGAATTCCATTTTTATTACATGGGTTATACTATGATATATGATTTATGATTTTTTTGCACACATAAGAATGATTTCATTATGAGATGGGTGGGACCTATATCTTTCCTCCAATGTATTGGGTAAAGATTTGTATCTCATGAGTTAGACATGGTTGTAATAGAATGTTAATTTGGTTCAGTGATACAGGACTAGAATGAGGAGTGAACTCGATTCAGTAAGGGACTTGGTCCACTATGATGGTCTTGGAAGCAATACCTTGGATACTATTAAAATAATATCATGGGATTAATGGATTCCACAATTACATGTTTTATTCCCATGCTATTTTATCATGATTAATGTTCCTTTATTCTCTATTCCTTATGAACTCCGTGATTTATTTCACAACACAATATCTTGATGTTTAAAATTTATGTTCATGTTTATATGTTCAAATGTATATGGTTTGTTTTATTTTCTCCATGTTTAATATTACTGAGAATTTGAGCTCACCCTTTATATGTTTTCTTTTCCCCAGGATATAAATAAAGGGTTTAGATGAGAATAAAAAGTTTAAGATCTTTATGGAAGATGATTAAGATCTTTCACCATGATTAGAAGATTATATTCTGAGTTTCCAAAGACACTAAACTAGTACGATCTTTGGGTGTCTGTTATTTTCATGTATTAAGTATTCTGCAAAAGTAATGTAATGTTTATATATGTAAAGTATGGGTCTCTATAGGTGTAGTGATAAAAATAGTCACATATCTTGGGGAAGGGGGTAGTTCAGACGAAGTCGAACGTCGTTATCATCTTTTAGTGAGTGAAAATTTAAGAAAGAAAACAATATATTATCATTTAAGAATGATAAATATATCATAAATTTTTTATTTTTTTTACTAATATAAAATATATGTATTAAAATTATCATTATTTTGTTATGTGTACAAGTTTTATTGAAAAACTCATAATATCACCTTGTGAAGTCGTAGTTCGTCATTCGCACGAGTGACATTATCGTATCCCTAATGAAATTGAATATAAAAATGTTTATATGAAATAAATAATCAAGATGTTTCATTATTTTATAAATAATACATATATATATATACTTTAGATCTATCATCATATTGAATTGGGAGAGGTGGTAATGGAAAAACCCATGACATCCCTTTATGAGGCGGTAGTCTGCCGTATACATGAATATTGATTTTGTAACCAATTTGATGAAATTGGGGATGGTTTTATGTTCTGAACATAATATAATAACATATATGAATATAAAATTTACTAATATTATAATATCATTAGGATATGATAATAATTTATCAAGGATGATGTGAAAATAAAATAAAAAAGCTCGTTGAAGAACTTTACATCTTCTTCAGGAATCCACCTTAATTTTGAAGCAAAAGCCTTCCTAGGATGGATCAAATCCAGAAATTTAGATAGTATGATTATAGGATGAAATTATGGAATATATTAAAGTTTTTAATTGGAAAAATAAATTTTTTTACGGTCTGAAGAAGATATGATAGGGGGTGTTCATTTGTAAGTGATGTTAGTGGGACACTTGTAAATCTCTGAAAATAAAATGATGTATCCCCATTGATCCCTAGAAAAAGGGATAAAAATGAAATATTATAAATAATTATAAATTATAGGTTATAAATATTTCAAGAAAATATATATTTTAATATTTTTAGGTAATTTAAGCCCTATTCTTTTCATTTTAACCCGTAGTAAACTCAATTTGTCAATAACTGTAGTAGTTAATTTTTATAAATTTCTCTCAAAATATTGGTAAAAAATTAATTTTAAAATATAATATAATATAAATTATTATCATTAAAAATATGAAATCCATTTTAAAAAATTCAATTAATTTATGTGGAATATTATAATTTAAAATTAATCTCATAGACGCTATGGGAAAGATAAACATTCAAATAGAAAATGTTTACAAGTTTATAAAGATTTTATATCAAAATTCAGCATGAAATTGATTAAAATTACATAAATTGTATTAATAGATATAAAATTGAACTAATTTTATTTTAAACATTTTATAAATATATTTTAAATTTTATAAATAATTAAAAAATAATAGGGTTTCAATTAATATAATGTAATATTAGTATTCATGATAAAAATAAATTTTTTGGATATTCTCAAAAGTTGAACTTTATATAATTTTGAAAATATTATTTAAAAAAAGAAATTAAATTTTTCATTTTTTCTATATTTCCAAAAAATTGAATTTAAAATAAGTGTTAAAAAATGTGTCAAAATTGAAATTTATTAAAAAATAGTTTTTAAGTATAAAATTTGATTTATTCTTATCTCTTGTCAAAAAAACAGATAAGATGAATGTAATAAATTCAATTGAGTATAATATATATATATATATTTTATTAAAATGATTACCCAATGATGTATTTTAATTTATTGAGTAAAAGTTTAATTATTAAAAAAAGGGGGTTTCAAAACAAAAGATTCCCTTTATTATAAAATGTGCTCCCAATGGATTATTTTTATATACTTGTATAAACCATATAATATCATAATTATGATAATCTTATTCATACCCAATATTCAACAGTCTAGGAGACAAATATAAATTATATTGTTTTAATATTATTTTATGTTTAATTTAGACTCAATGTTTTGGGTTATAGAATAAAAAATTGATGTTACAAGTACCAAGAATTAAAAAAAATTCGTTTGAAAAAAACCTTCAAAAAATATTGGGGTGTTAAATTATTCCCCCCATTAAATGAATTTCTTCCCAGGAATTCCCTATTAAAATCAAACACATAACATTATAAAATTCATTCAAAGAATCCCACATCAAAAAAATGGTTAATAAAAAATGCTCTGGAAAAAGGGAATGGGATGTGTAAAAGAAATCTAGAATAAACAATTCTAGGATGTTTAATTGGATAACATAGGTCGAAGGTGAAGATATTTACATGGAAGAAAATGGTAGAAAATTATTGATTGTGATAAATATCATCTCTAAAAAGAAATTAGGTGATCTATGGAAGGTTATTGATCACAAAATGACAAACCAAAGTGGCATAAAAAGGTCATTGATATGATCATAATCAAAGACACTGGGACAAAATTTTATTTCTAGATCCTATTAATAATTTTTTGGAATTCCATATCTATCTAGACTGATAAAATATGAATATCTATAGACATGATATATTTTTTAATTCATAGGATAATGTTCAACATTTATTTATGCCAAGATCAAATTCCCCTTCAATCATTACTACAGGATATCAATTTTTTTTATCTAAGGCACTAAATAAAATCCATAAAATAATTATAATTTATTCCTTCTGTATCTAGTAAAACATATGTTAACACTAGTTTTCCAATATGTATAAATATTTATATGTTAAATTAATGTATTAATCAATAAAACATCATCCAAAGTTTAATATAAATAATTCATTAAATAGTTAATGTTATAACCCTTCCATAACTAAAAATTTATAGAGAGGGTCACTAAATTTCTCTAACTCAATAGTAATCATCCAAATTTTATTAAGTAGATCTTAAGGGTTACATGAATAGTATGTGAATACATATATTTTTATATTCTCCTAAAGATAGGTAATAACATGAATTTTCATAAAACATATATGAAAACATTAATTGTTCCTCATTCCTTGAATAAGAACATAGATTATTATATATATTTCAAGGATTTAAAAATGCTGTTAACTCCATCAATGATATCAAATATTTTTTTTCTATAAATCATTAATCATTTCTACAGTAATAAGTATTATCCATCATAATTATTAATATACAACATCTCTTTATACCAACATAATTTTATCAACATCCAAATCATGGTAATGGTTTTATCCCTTAATAAAAAAATCAAATTGTCATTAAATCACATTCCCATTCGATTAATACCATTTACAATAATTATCAGAATCCTTAATGAAAAATATATACTAAAATGTGTATATATAATTCATGATTCATATAACTTAATCCATTAATTACAATAAATTAACACATAAATCAACGAACTTCATTTAAATCTGTTAGCTTGGCTTCATCATATTATTCCTTAATATATATTTCCATTTATATGTCATCCATGTGATCTTCATCATCAACATATAATCAATTAGTCATAAAACCTTTTTGATTATATTTACCTTCTTTCCATTAGGATATTGATTTAAATAATTCTTAAATATTCATAATTTAAATAAATTATAGTGTTGATTAATGCTTGGGGGGTCTATCATTATCATCCAGACTGTTAACATAAATTTCTATATTTCCTTTACAATTACTTGATTTGTGCAATGATTTTCCACACCCAAAACATATTATTTACCATTTGAGTCATCCCCTTAAGTTCTTCATCCAAAATCATAGACATATATGAAAACAGACCTTATTTTCTTGTAACATACAACAGTTTTATGAAATAAACACTATTTTTGTATAGTATATTTGATATCTACATCGAGCATAAACAGACAACAAAATATTAACATTTAAATATCACTCTAATAACCGAGGTGTTATAATAAATGAAAAAAATTACTAATTGAATTATTAAAATATTATTTTCACATATATATAAATAATATTTTGGTGAAAAATTAAATATAAATGAAAGTAAAACCCTTTGTTAAAATAAAAGGGAATAGTTTTCCAAAAAAATAATTAAATATGCACATGAGTGTTTTATACCAATAAATTAATAAATAAATTTTTTTGGATTATATATAAATAATATATTAAATTTAATGTTTAACATTCATTTTATGTGTTTTCTAAAAATGATATTATAGAAAATACAATTTTACAAATAAAAGAATTAATTTAAAAAAAACTTGTTTTACTATCTTTTGATGGATACATGTTTTAAATCTTTTTTTATCACATATAGAATTTCTATTCCAAAAAAAAAATTTATTATTTAAAATAGAAGTACCATAATTTCTTTAGTTTATTTTTTTATTTTTATGATAAGATTCAATTTTTGATGAATAGTTAAAAAATAATGCCTTTTAATAGAAAATTATTTTTTTATAAAATTTTTATTTAATGATAAATTTTATTTTTTAATAGTTATAAAGAATAATTATATAAATTTATTATCATTTAATACAATTTAATTTATTTGAGTAAATTTCACATTGAAATTGGATGTTAAAAAATTGTGATCTTTTGAACGTTTTTACATAAAAACCCCATTTTTTCGATCTATTAGTAGTATTAATTTTAAATCAACATTAAAATGTTCTATGTTTTAAATTTTCAAAAATTGATTCCAAATTTGGAATAATATTTTCCAATTTTGGAAAATTGGTCCCTTTTCATTTTGGACATTATGAATAGTAACATTATAAATATGTTTAATTTCCACGGTTAAGGTTAAATGAAGCAATTAAAGGTAAAAATAATATTACAAGAATTATAAAATAACCTTAACACAAATACAAATTTTATTTATTGTTTTTTAACAAAATAATGAATGATATGATGTTATTACCTTTGTAACCCACTTGGGTTAGAGTATGTCATTTATAATATAATATTCAATGATAAACCAATTTTTTCACACATTTTTTTAACAATTAAAATATTTTTAATATGTGGTTAAATCAGAGATATGTTCAATAATAAATATTCTATATAAATATAATATTATTTAGTACACCATGGTATTTTATTTAATTTCATTAGGAAATAAATAATTATATTAAATTATTACACAATTATGATGCAATAATTGCTTAATTAATAGAAAAATCAAATAAATGATTTTATAAATATTTAAATAAATATAATTTTATATATATCATTTTAACAATGAATTATAAGGGAAAATTTTACTTGTTATATATGATTAAATATATATTTTTCCAAGATATTATGTTTTTATGATATTTTTAAAATATCACTTAATGAATAGGGTCAAAATTGAGATTAATGATATTTGAAAATAAAAAGTATTGAATTAAATGATTTAAAATATAGAATAATATAACCATTAAAAATTTATTAGTAAAATTACTTAAATTTCATTAATTAATCATTTATTGCTCGTTTGTCATGTTATATTTATTATTTTAACCCTCGAAATATAAATTACAGGATAATATACTGTGAGTTAAAGTGTAAAATTAGGGTTAAAATAAAAAATAAGTATTTAAAAAATAATCAAAACGTACTTAATTTTTATTAGATATGTAAATTACTACTCATACTCATCCTATCATCGAAATAATTCAATTTTGATCCATTTTGAATAGAAAATTTATTTATATTAATTTAATAATTCAATGAATTCCAAGAGTTCCCATGTCCTCTCTTATGAAAGGGCACTACTTCTTATCAGTTATTCATTTTTTAAAACTAGTTTTGTTTAAGAAATATATATCGAAATAAATTCCTATAATTCCTCCCAACAATCTAGAGGCTTCATTTTTGGAATAAAACCACTCCTTAGAGGTGTTATGGTGATAATCAAAGGAAATCCCTCAAAGAAGAGGTATCATTTTTATCCAATTAATTCTATTTTATTTATTTTCCCACTACCATAAAATCTTACTCAACTGTAATGGAATTATAAATCAAGTATTGTTAATATAATGAGATGTTAGTAAATTAATTTCATCCCTTAAATCAATCTAAACATCCATCAACAGAGAAAAGAATTAATCATTTGTGCGTACGTTTGAACTATCACCTCCTTGAAGTGATGCGATTCATTTTTAATCACAACATCACATGAATAATATATATAAGTATATTTAAAATATAAATATGATATTAATGAAATTATTATTATTCTATAAGGACAAAATAATACATACATATTTTTTTATAATAATCATTGAAAAATTGCAACGTAACCGTGCGTATGTACGACCTACCATCTCTATGAGTATAAAATTTTTCATTTTTTATAACCATATATAAATGGATTGATTTAAAGTATATATGATATATAAATTTTATTATTATTTCATTTGTAATATTCTATAGATGATAGGATAATTACCAATTTGTCTTTTGAGATATTTCCAAAGTCGTTTTGAACTCATGTACCGAATATTGACAAAATGTTTGAGATGAACCTATTTAATTAAGTAATTATTAATACATGATAATAACTGATTTCATATAAATAATAAAGTATAATGCTTTTCTCAATTAAAAAAAAATTAACCAATGTTTTTTATTTAGGAAAACTAATTGCTTTTGTGAGGAGTCTCACTCAAGTTATGTGAATTTCATTTAAATCACACTTTTAAAGAAACTCATTGAAATATGTTTATAAAAGACAAAGGAATTTTTTTCTTAACATATTCATAGTGACGAAATTATTTCATTTTTTCCCTTTAATTTTTTAATTATTTCTTTACAAATAATCAATTTTATTTATAAATAAAGTGTTATCATTTATGAGTGTGTGAATTTGTAAAAATTAAATGTGATTTCAAAGTATAATTTTTTTTTCATTTATTCTTTTATTATGTGTTATGATTATGTTATGGTTTATAGGAATTGTTTACGAGTACGATGTTTTTTCATTATAAACTATGGGAAGGTGAAATCATGATAGCTTTGTAATGCATTTTCTAATGAGACAGAGTTAATCAGTTGGTTTTATCCTAAGATATTAAGGGAATATACTACGTTGGGTAGTAAAAATGTATCTATAAATTTTACTTCCTATGCACCCATGAAATATTCTGTAAGAGTGATATGTAATTCAGTCCAAAAGTTTCCATTATGAGTTCTATTTTATATAGAGTTTTATAGTAATACTATTATTTCATGAGGTAAGGTAATGATTTTATGAATTATATGTGAAAAGTATAACATTCTAAATATTATTTCACAGGTTTATATGTATTCATGGAAATATGATTTCATTATTTCTTTTTTATGTCCTTTACTGATCCTTTTATTCTCATCCCACATTTTTTTTCACTGGGTATAAGGATATGTAATAGAAAGGTGGATGTCACGATGGATGTTATGATGATTTTTCATTAAAAAGAAATAATATTTTCTTTTAAATGTTTTATATTTTGGAAGAAATGGATACTATTTTTTTCTATACACATTTTATGAATGTGATATGATATTTATGTATAATGAAATAATTCTAAAAAAAACTAAACATGAAAAGACCCATGATGTGAATGAAATTAATTTCTTGACTAAAAATTTATATTATGTAATGTTTAACGTTGGTTTTGTACAGTTGGTATAAAAGGTTGGATTAGATATAGTTAGAGGTTAGGGTGTTATTTAAGTATAAGTTTCAAGTTTTATATAACCACAATGGTTAACATGGTATGAATAGTTATATTTATTTTAGTTAAATTTAACAAGTTTTAGATAACTTTAATAAGGATATCATATAGCATATATTCCTTATAAGATGGTATATGATGATTTTTTTGATATAGTTACATTGACCATTTTAGTTTCAGTAAATGATTTGATCTAACAGGCACCAAAGTAACAATGGATATATAGGAAAATGATGTGGTTATCAAAATAGGAAACTGAATGAAATGGGAGTTGAAATGAGAACCCTAGTTGTAATTCTAAACCAATTATTAGGAATAATGACTAACCCCTTGAACCATAGTAAATTTTATAATGCAACATATATGAGAGAAATGAATCCCTATAGATGTTTTGATAATAATAATAAAAAATTAAATATATTCAATGATATATGTGTCAAGGATGTGGAAATAAAAACTATGAAAAATGTATTAAACAGACGATACGATGTTTTAGATGTGGTAATGATGGTTTTAAATAAATAATTTCTCAATGATAAAATGAAGCATTCAGTTGACTCCATAAACATGAAACAGTTTTTCATAAATTATCAATTAAATTTTGTAAATGTGAAGACTATGTTCATTATGAAACCCACTGTCCAATGAGAGAGGATTTAAAATGGGATTAGTTGAATGACCAAAGAATATGTCTAGAAATAACTAATTACATTGTAATTAATTAATAAGAAAATAAATATTTTATATGAAAGGTATGGATTTTTTCTTGACTTATGTTGTGAAATTATCTAATATTAGGATGTGATTCATGTTTTTGTTTGTAGGAAAGAATAATTAAGGAATATTACAGAAAAGCATGATAAATGGATCATGAAGAACATTGAATGACTATGAAGTCTACATATATGGGATTCATGAGTTATGATATATTTTTGGATGATAAAATTCATAAAAGTATTAATATTATTTGGATGATGGGATTAATTTGGATGATTTTTTTAAATTTGGGATATATTAAACACTTATGTTTTCCATGTAAATATGTTATTTGAGGAATAATTATCTATTCTTTTGTGTATATAAATATAAAGGTATGGATATTATTTATGTTTTATATTATCTTTATTTTTTAGGAAATTTTGAGTTATTACAATTTGGGATTGAACATTAAAGGTATAAGATGACCTTTGAGGATAAAACATCTTCAAGTAAAATTTCAGAATATTTATGAAATTTTTATATTTTAAAAGGATGATTTTTTACAGGAAAAATAATCACATGATGGGTGAAAACCAGTCGCATCCATTAAGGTCGGGGGAATCACACCTATAACCAAAGGTTTACAAGCATACATCACTACCACTAGCCTACTTGATGTCCAGATTAGTACATTTTATTTTGTTTTTAGATAAATGATTTGAAAAATGAATAATAATTTGATTATTGTGACATAAAAATTATCAAATATATAACTAAGTAATTAGAATGTGATTAGGTTATTAATTGAAAAATGTTATTTTGGGGGACATTCACTTTTTTTGGATTCCTATTTGATCAAGGTAAATAGAATACTATGGAATTCTGTAAGGAATAAGAGATGAATTATATTTCAGAATAATGTATGATTTAACTGTGGAATTATGGTGATTTCAGTTTTCTATGGGAATAATTATCATATCATAGAGAATATAGAATTTAGGAAATTTAAATTATTGTATGAGATATTAAAACTGATTTATATTATTAGGAGATAAATCAAAATATTTATCTTAAAATATTATATGGTCAATTCCTTAATATTTTTCGTTTCTAATCATATTCTTGTGTATTTTTGAGGAATATCAAGGATATTCCATTTAAAAATAATCCATGTTGAACTGTGGTTTCACTATTGAATTTTATAGATTAAAACCAGTTTTTTATCATACAATGGATTTTTATTTATGGAGAATTTTCTTATTTTATAACAAAATTTTTGGATCTGGTTAATGTTTCATTAAAGGATAAATATATCTTTAGTCTTCTTTGGATTATTTTAGTCTCTAGAACATTATTCTAGTTCTTTAGGCTTGAAAAATTTATCTTGAGTACCCATCATTTGAAAAAAGGACAATTCTATAGGGAAATTTAATTAATCAATGAAACTCTAGTTTTTAAGTATGTATTTTTTCATATGTTCTTACTATATGAAGAATAAAAATTCCACAACACTCTGAAAATGATTTTGAAACAAAAAATGTTATCTGTATAATTTTAATACCAAGAAGTCGGTGATATTTTAACCTATCAATGATTTATGGTTTTGTGATTGTTTAATTTTTCATAACAATATTATCTATAAACAACTATTTGAACTTGATAGTTATGATTTCATTATATATATATATGTTTTTCTACATGTAACTCGTGTATATATTATTTCAAGTGATATACATACTCCCCTTTATCTATTTTAAAGCAGAATTCTCTTTAATACTTTTTCCGATGTGAGATTTCAAAAAGGGTATTATTTAAAAGTTGATCCCATAGTTTTTTATTCCACGTTAAAATTGCGAGGATGGAATTTATTAAAGGGAGAAATATAATATCCCAGTATTTTTTTGGAAAGAAACACTATATTTGATAGCGTACATAATATGCCACATTTATCTTAAATGGATAACTAATTATTAATATTTAAATGTTACAATTATAAACATTCCATTATAATTTGGGGAATGAAAAATAATAATTGAATAATGAAAATATGGTTTATAATTTTATATATAATAAATTATTTGATGATAAATTTAATTATAAATGAATGTAAAACCCTTTTTTAAAATAAAAGGAATATTTATTTCTAAAAAACTATTTAAGTGAAAATAAGAGTATTTTATAGTAAAAAGTTAATTAATAACTCTTGTTGGATTATATATATATATATATTATATTTAATTTAATGTTTAGTATTATTCATATGTCTTTTCTATACCTGATATAAGAAAATATTCAATTATATTAATAAAAGAAGTATTTTCACAAGACTCAGGTTTGATTATGGGTAGAGGCATAATTCCAGGTTATTGTAGAAGGTACTCTAGCATATACTATAGCATGTACTATAGAAGATACTGTAGAAGATAATGTATAGTCTAATGTTGGGTAATATAGTTTCAAAAACTATTCAACTTCAGGCCACTAGTTTGGGCCTGAATTCCATAAGGCCTTCAGGACACCCAGGACATCGATCATGTTAGGCATTCAACCCACCTTATGACCTTCATGTGACCTCAAGGCCTTCATGCCACTAGATGTGCGGATACAAACTAAACAGATTCTATAATGAAAAAGCCCTAGAAGAGGATTCAGAGGAAGTAACATTCAACTGATTAGAGCTAACAAATTTGTAAGAATGAGAGGTTATGCCATTTGAAATTTGGTACTAGTAATTTGCACCTCTTTATAGGATAGCTATCCATACAACTATGCCAAGGTGTAGAGCTGAGCATGATGCATATGGTAGAGCGGGGTAGTTTCAAGTAGTAATAGACTATAATGAATTCCTTTAAGACATTCGAGTCCTATGAATTCATGAGTACTACATTCCAGGTAAGGGATACCCTAATAACATAAATTATGGATTATAAAAATGAATATAAAATGAAGGCCTTCAGGCCAATCAGGCAGGAAATAAAGCAGTTTTACAACCTTTTGATGGTGCATGTGTTTTAAATATAGTTTTTGACTCTTCTATAAGTTCTATTTGAAAATATAATCATTTTATTTTAAATTTTATTACCAACAAATTCATTGGTTGATTTTTGGTTATTTTTATAATAAGATTCAAATTTTATGAATAGTGAAAAAATAATGTATTTTAATTGAAAATTTATTTTTCATAAAATTCATTTATAGTGTTAAATCATATAATTTAATAAATATAAATTATAATTAAAAAAATTACCTTTTAATACAATTTAGGTCATTAGAATCAATTTGACAATTAAATTTGATATAAAAACTTTTTGATCTTTTGAATGTTTTTTTAAAATCATGCTCTATCGATCTATCAACAAAATTAATTTAAAATTATTTTTAGAAACTTATGAGTGTTTAATTTTGAAAAATTCATTCCATATATTTAATAATAATGTATAAATTTAGTAAATAGGTCCCTTTAATTTTTAGACATTTTGAATAGTAACATTTGTAATATTTTTTATTACCACGGTTAAGGGTAAATCGGGTAATTTAAGATAAAAATAACGTGACAAGCATTATAAATCTAAATTAACCTTTATCATAATTAATTGATTAAAATTTGATTAAAAAAACAATCATTGGGCAGAGATTATATCCTTTTTAAGACACTTTGCTGAGATGAATACATTAATAATACCATATTTATAGAGAAGAAAATTTTGTCACATCCTTGTTTTTACTATGTAATATATTTTTAATATGGGGGTATATAAAAGATATTATTGTATATAACTATTATTTAAATGTTTAAAATAGGTTCATTTATTATGGTAATTTATTTTTATTTTTAATGAAATAAAAAATAATATTAAATTGTGACACAATGATGTTTCATCGAATCCATAATTATTGAGAGAATTAAATAAATAATATTATAAATATTAAAATAAATATAATTTTATACAATTGATGTCATCCATAAATTCATTGGATGAACTTGATATGTTAAAAATGAATTAATAGAGCTTGTTCAAAGTTATCATGTTTTTATGATATTTTTAAAACATCGTGTAATGAATATTGTCAAACTTGACATTACAAATATTTTTTAACAAATAATAGTTAATTAAATAATATAAAATTAAATAAAATGTAAAAATTTTCCAAATAATTTCTATAAGTCCTAAATTTAAATTAAGGACTCTTTTATGGGACTTTAGGTATGTCATGGTAATTTTATTAACCCTCGGTGTGTAAATTATACGATAAAATAGTAAGAGTAAAAAATGTAAAATAAGGGTTAAAACAAGAAGATAATTATTATAAAAATACTCCAAAAGTATGCAATTTTTATTTTATGAATGAATTTATACCCATATTCATATTATATTTATAAAAACTCTTTTATTACCCATTTTAAACTGAGAATTAATTTATATTATTTTAACACTTTGAAGAACTCCAAGAGTGCCCCTCCCCTCTATTATAAAAGGGAACTACATCATATCATTTAATCACACATAAAAATAAATTTTTTCATCCATTATCATAATAAATACCTTAATATAATCACTAATAAAAATATAGTGTTAGTAGCATATTCATATTACCCGCTTTATTAGTGTTTATGTTGTGATTAAAGGGAATCACCCGAAGAAGGGGTGTTATTTATATTAAAGTGTTTCAATATTATTTGTTCATACACTAACATAAAATATTCTTCAACAATCATTAAATATTATATAATTTATCCAAAATATATTGTGATGTTTTTTTAATATCATCTCTTAAATCCATCTCTAAGTTAGTGAAAAAACACTTTTTATCGTCGGTTTTTTTAAATTATTGATGTCAGTTATAAACCGACATCTTTACAGGTGAAGTTAAAAATATAGTTTTCACGTTGATTTTTTAGAATCCGATGCGAAAAATAATTCTCTTATCAGTTTCGACGTCGTTTTTATATAAAACTGACACCGAAACTACATTTAGACATGATTTTCAGCGTCGGTCTTTTAAAAAACTGATGCTGAAAACTGAGTCGACTAGGTTTTCGGCGTCGGTTTTATAGAAAACCGACACCGAAACTACATTTAGACATGAATTTTCGGCATTGGTTATTTATGAAACCAACGCCGAAAACTGCTTTGACGGAGTTTTCTGCGTCGCTTTTCTATAAAACCGACACGGAAAACTCCGTCCAAGCAGTTTTAGGGGTCGGTTTTAGAAATAACCAACGCCATATAAAACTTTCGGCATCGGTTATTGGAAAAACCAACGTCGTAAATATTTTTTTTTTAAATATTCAGTGTCAGTTTTTAAAATAACCGACGCCGTAAATTAAAATTTTTTATATAAAGTATTTATAATTTCTCCTCCAAAAAAATCGAAACCCTGAAAAAAAAATGGAGTATACAAAAACAATAAAACAGTTTTTACAGAGGCACTTGAGAAAAATCAAAGTAAAACCGAATTAAAATACACGTACTTGAAATATACAACATACTCATTGTTGGTTATTAGGTATGAAATCACTTAAACTGATTGGCATGCACTATTACTAAATAACAGTAATCCAGACGTCCTGTTTCAATGAAAAGTAATAATAATGATTTTTAATAATGGAATATATGATTCATAATTGATAGTAGTTGGTAGAAAATCCATAGTAGTTTGTGCCAGAACCGACAAACTAAATCTATTTCATCTTTAAAAAATAAATTGATAGTATGAATCATTTCCAGGAATCTATTAATCCAATGAATCCCTCAATTTCACAATAAAAAAACCCGTAAATATTCATCATACATTTGTAGAGTTCAAGTTCAGTTTCTGAGTATATCACATCTCCCTCGGAACATAGTAATTTTGCTGAATGAATCTAATCAAATAACAAAGCAGGTAACTTTGGATGCTGGAATGATGTTAGTATTTACCGAGCACAACTAAACATACCTACATGGTGAATTTTCTTGATCTAACCATACTCAGTATCAATCATTGTGATTTTCCTCCCATAGATAACACCAATTCTGTCAAAACAGTAATGAAACTAACCAAGGGGATGTGTGTGAAAAAATCAATCCAAGATATTACTGCAATGAATAAACATTAAATGAAAATGTGTAATTTATTTGAATCATTCATTTTTTCACAAAGTAATTTAACAAAATTATATGTTACGACCCCTGATCAAAATTCCAGGAACAATCAGCCGATGCAACCTCTTCGTCACCTCCCCCACTGAAGATGTTGGGGGTGTCTCTTCACCGTAGGATCCCCACCACCCCTAACCTCAGGTTTTTATATTTGATCTATATAGATGTGCATTATCCATTCACTATTGTTATTTGTTTAAGTTATGGAATAATAGAGAAATATGTTTGAGTGCAAAAAATAGGTGAGAAGATTGAAATCAAATGTAGATTGAAGAGACATAAAAAAACATACCTTAAAAATTGACACCTTCTATTTTATCTTTCTGAAAACCCACTAAGCTCTGTTTCAGGGATTATGTGATATTATTATCAGCAATCATTTTCCGATATTTATTTGCATAAAAAATAAAAAGGACTAGAAGATATTGATGTCTATGCAAGGGAGACAATTTTTAGTGTTTTTGAATGTTATTTATCTATACGAATCTCTATGTTCATGATCCAAGTACCACCGTCCAGATCTGTCAATGTACAAACAAATTATTTTAAGAAATAATATTGAAAAGAAATATAATAACTAATTCTGAATTAAAATACACGTAACTGAAATATACAACATGCTCATTGTTGGTTATTGTTGAAGCATTCATTTGATTATTAGTTGGTTCAATAAAACAGTTTTTGCAGAGGCACTTGAGAAAAATCAATGTAATGTAGAATTAAAATACGCGTACCTGAAATATACGACATGCTCATTGTTGGTTATTTTTGATGCATTCATTTGATTATTAGTTGGTTCAATAAAACAGTTTTTGTAGAGGCACTTGAGAAAAATCAATGTAAAGAAGAATTAAAATACGCGTACCTGAAATATACGACATGCTCATTGTTGGTTATTGTTGATGCATTCAATTGATTATTAGTAGGTCCAAACACCTAATATATCATAAGAGTTAGTTTTTTAAACCCATATGTATTATTATTTAAAAATATTAGTATATACATACCTCAAATCTTAATCAGACTTAATAAAAAGTCCGCAAAAGTAGATTGAATATAGATCATATCAGATTGGGAATAAGACTTTGAATCATTGAATACCTACAATAATATTGAATGATATGAAATTAATAAATAGAAGAGAGTGGAAGAAAATATATAAAAAAATTAATACAGCTAACCTTATGAAAATCAGTAGTTTCCCCAGTTGTGATTATCTTATACATAAATTGTAGAATAAATAACCACATTCAACATGTCCATTTTGTCGATGATACTGCAGTTATAAAACATTTAACTAATAATAAAAACCAATATATAACAAAAATATAAAAACTAATTACCTGTACTTCCACATATTTGATTTTTGTCGGTTTCTTTTCATTTGTAAAATGTTTCCATGAACTGCATTTTTTTATATAAGAACTAATAAAACTTGTGTAAACATTTAAAATTAAACATAACAAACTTATAAATATAAAAAACAACTTACCTATTTAATAAGTTGTAAAATGGTTTACGCACATTTCCTAATAAAGAGGAAAACCAATATAAGGTGCATTTATTTGGGAAAAATACTCCTAACATCCAATGCCCCCTATAATTCAAAAGGTTCACAATTAATGCCATTATAATGATCATGAGTTCAAAATTATGTTAATGTTCTTACTTATCAAGAAATGGCAAAAACCAGCACTGAATCTCTATTTGTGATAATCTCTCGGATATATATTGAACTCTTTCATCATTCTTCACATTTTTGACTTCCAAGGAAATGTACTATGGATCTATAAAGATGTAAATTCTTGTTGTTTCATTTGGTAAAAGAATCCTATGTAGATAACTAATTTAAAAAGAAAATATAGTTAGTCAATGACAAAACAATATTTTATTAAAGAAATAGCAATTCAAACGTCAATTTACTTACATGGAAAACAACTACACCACATTCAGCCCGATCTCTTCAAAATTAACTAAATTCATGATATCTTCTTTCAATATTCTCAATTTATAATTTCTTCCACATATATCAAGCGTCATCTGAAACTCATAGATAAAAATCAAGGAAGAAGAGGACTCAGATAATCTTTTCAACCCATAAGAAATATCAGAAGTATCTACAGCCAACTGTTTCTGAACATTTTTTTGCATTTTTACAGTTTATTTTGCTTTCAGATAATCCTATATAAGTTAAATGTCAGAAAACATTATAAGTAATTTGGAATTATTTGTAATTAATATTTAAAAAAATGCATACCGCATGTGAAATATAACGAAGAAGTGCAGTTGGTCAAAGTATAAAATGGCCCATACATTCCCCAACACTGGTGATCTCCATAGAAGAAAATGGTAGTAGAGTAGTAGGATCTATAATAACAAGTACTGATACTCTAACCTGACCCATCTATATAGGCTGATGATGTACCGAGTCCCCAAAAAAATACACCTGTCCTAACGCAACAATATGTACATGAGGATCTCCCACAAACCACTCACAATATAAGGCTTGATCCGAGGGAGGAGGTGGAGGCTTAAAGTTAGCAGGTGGGGTAGGGTAGTCAGGGTGAGCTGGCTGAGAAGTCAGAAAAATGAAAAGGGTATATTAGTGTTTAAAATTTATAACATAGAAAAATTGATTAAAAAATATATAAAATAATATACCTCGGAAGGCTGCCTAGACGGGGCAGGGTATGAATATGGGGTAGGGTAGTTCAGGTGAGTACGCTGAGAATGTTGAAAAATGAAAAAGTTATATCAGTGTTTATAATTTATAAATTAGAAAAATTGATGACATGTAAATAATATACCTCAGAAGGCTTCCCAGACGGTGCTGGGTAAGCATATGAGGTAGGGTAGTCCGAGTGAGTAGTCTGAGAATATTGAAAAATGAAAAATTTATATCAGTGTTTATAATTAATAGAAAAGATAAATTGATAACAATTAAATAATATACCTCGGAAGGATAAGAAGACTATGACTGTCTTGCCAGGTGTTCTAATAAAGCCTTCTGTACTGCTGCTTGAATTTGATCACCCATAGACCGTTTCATATCCTACAGCTCTTATTTTAAGGATTCGATTTCTAGGTCTTTTGATTTCTAACTCTTACCAAAAACCTTCCAAATACTAACACCCGCCTGATATCCTCTAACACGACCGGGGTGTTCTGCCTTTCCCAAAGCAGTGGCTAGGATATCCATCCTACCCTCGGGGATAAAAGTGCCTTGTGTCTCTTTCTCCTGAAGTTCATCCGGAAATGAAAAATAAAAAATTTATATTAGTTTTTATAAATTATAAAAAAGGAAAATTGATAAAAAAGAAATAATATTTACTTACAATTCTATCAGCCACGTGATGAGCTTCGTCTGTAAGATATTGTTCATTTTTTCTTCTTCTTGCTCGTTTCCATTTCTCATGGCGAGTGGGAGGAGATGGAGGACCATACTGCACCTCTTCTGAACCACTACTTGATCGAGCTCTTAATGCTTCAAATTTTTCTTCAATCATTTTCTTCTCCAAATACGAGTACCCTCTACGTGATAGAGTATGAGGGTATACGTTTTTCAACTGGATCTCCTGACGAGATCTCCTGGAGGCATGTTACATAAAAATAAACTACTAAGTAATAAGGAAAATATCACATAAATTTTAAAATATAAAACAATTACAATACCTGAAATTTCACTTCCTGACGACTGTCACCAAATCGCTTCCATTTTTTTTCATATATATATGGATACTTAAGACATGGGCTTTCAAACCTTCTCTTTCCAAAAACATAGTTTTTCATCAGTTTGTTTTTAAAATCTCTCCATCCAACCGCCGCTAAAGAGAGATGTCTTTTCCTAATTTCTTTGGTTTCCTCAAAATTGAATGTCATCTGTAATTGAAAAAATTAAATATGTCATTTAAACTATATAATATTAAAAAAAATGAGATTAAATAAATATATATATATATTTTACCATCACAACCTCCCAAAACTGTTGCTTCGCAGTCCTGTCTACTGACTTCCAATCAGGATATAAAACACTAATCCTGCAACGGCTCTGCATCGCTATATAACTGACAAACTGAACTGCATTTGGACTAACTGCGTTCTTATTATCATCAAAACAGATGTGTGCTTTGTTGTCATCACGAGCAAGTGATAGTTTTGGTAAACATTTAATACCACGTTTACCAACTAGAGAACTGGATTTTTGAGTAGTAACTAGAGAAGTATCCTCCGCCAAGGACACATCAGTAGTCCTACAATTTTTTTTAATTAAAAGTTTTATTTCATTAAATAAGTATATTACTGAATATTTAATAATATGTAAAAATAGATATACCTCGGTAACTGCTCCTCTCTATCTGTATCTGACATTGCTACTAGAATGTGTAATGAAATTTTGTGTACCTGCATATCTTTAGAAAACTGAATAATTAGAAACAAGGAAGACAAAAATAAATATGTAAAAATAGAGGCATGTATTTTTATGTTTTAAAAATAGACAGAAAATATAAATATTTACTATAAAAATTAGGAAACTAATTTAGTGTTTTGCCACAACCCTTCATCATGATCGGTACGTACTGCATGCACTATGTCTATCTTATATTCATTGTAATCATCTGAAAATTGAGTAATAGATGACTAAGGCTCATGTAAATCACTAGCATCATCAGAATCATCCTCATCACCCAAATGGTATCTTTTCACTTGCAAAATAACTGAAAACTGATCATTCGATAGATCAATGACATAAAATACTTGTTCTGCATGTGTCGCCAAGATAAATGGTTCCTCATTGTGAATAAATCTTTTCAAATCAACCAGTTTAAACCCATATTCATCATGTTTCACTCCATTATTACTATCAACCCAATTGCACTTAAAAACAGTGACTCTAAATTTAATATAATCAATTTCCAATATGTATTAAATAACTCCAAAATATGACGTTGATGCAAAAATTGGGTTTTTTTTCTTTGGCACTCGAAAAATGCACTACTTCAGCGAATACCATCACACCACTATTCTGAATGGTACTCTTGTCATCCAGGTTTTTTGTGTAAAATGTGTAGCCATTGATATCAAAACCAGACCAAGTGATCACATTAATAGATGGTCCCCCTGATAACCACTTCAATGTTTCTGATACAGATATATCTGGGGTGACTTTCTCTTTAAACCATGAAACAAATGTCTTATTATGCTCAATAATCAACCACTTTTCATTTCTTTTCTGATATCATAAATTTAATTCACCAATATGTGAGGATATATATGGTCGAACCTCATCTGTGTTGTTCAAAATGTATAAATGTTCTTACATCACATCATCACGTGGAATGAACATTACCTCTAAGCCTCGAACCCCTCTGCCTTCTCTATCAACTGTCACATGTCGAGATACAGGGAGACGAATATAATCCACCTCATTCAAATAATCAGTACAGAACTCAATCACCTCTTCTGATACATATTTTTGAACAATAGAGGCCTCTGTTCGAGAAGGATTTTTAACATATCCTTTCAAAATTTTCATATATCTTTCAAAAGGATATATCCATCTTAAATAAACAGGCCCACATATTCTTATCTCATGCACCAAATTAATCAATAGATGAACCATTATATCCTAAAATGTGGGTGGGAAATACATTTCTAGTTGACAAAGAATAAGAGTTGCTTAATTCTCCAACACATCTAACAAATTTGGATCAAAGACTTTACTACAAATGGATTTAAAAAAATTACATAACCTAATGATTGTCTTTATTACATCTTTCGGTAATATACCACGCACTGCTACTTGTAGAATTTGTTGCATCAACACATGTCAATCATGTGATTTCATACCTATTAATTTACAATCCTTCAATGACACAAAATTATTCACATTTGAAGAAAAACCGCTGGGTACTTTAATACCATGAAGACACTGACAAAAATTCATCTTTTCAATCTTCTTTAATGTGTGACAAGCCAGAGGTAAATATGTTCTGTTTCCTTTCACAGTGGGAGCTAAATCCAAATGTATTCGCATTAATATCATGTCCAATATAGCATGTAATCTATCTTTTGTCTTTCCTTTTATGTCTAACAATGTTCCAATCAAACTATCACATATGTTTTTCTTAACATTTATAACATCAATGTTATGTTTTATCTCTAAAAATCTCCAATAAGGTAGTTCGAAAAAAATAGACTACTTCTTCCAGATATGTTTTTGTAAACCAGAACTTTTTCTCTTTCCAAATGTCGAATCAATATCTTTCACTCTATCATAATATTATTCAGATGAAAATGGTTAAGGGGGGAGGTTGTATTCTTGTAAACCGTTAAATTCTTTTTTATATCTACGATAATGATGATCAATTTGCAAAAAATTTCGATGTCCCATGTACAGTGTCTTTCTTCCATTCTGCAATTGATAATATGAAGTTTTTTCTTCACAAATTGGACATGCTTTATGTCCCTTAACACTATATCCAGATAAGTTTCCATATGCATGAAAGTCGTTTATAGTGAACATTATCATAGCACGAAAAAGAAAATACTCTTTCTTGTATGCATCGAAAACTATAACACCTTTCTCCCATTGCAGTTTTAAATCCTCAATCAACTGTGTAAGGTACACATCAATATCATTTCCCAGTTGTTTTGGTCTAGAAATCATCAAGCTCATCATAACATATTTTTTCTTCATACATAGATGTGGGGACAAGTTTTAAAGTACCAGCAAAACAGGTCATAAACTATGTTGGCTACTGGGTCTCTAATATAGATTCATTCCATCGGTACACAATCCCATTCTGAGATTTCTAACTTCACTTCCAAAATCATGAATTTTTTTATCAAAACTCTTCCACAATGGTGAATCGGAAGGGTGACGTAAGTTACCATCAGATATGCACTCATCTGAATTCCATATTAAACTTTTTGCATCAATTGAATTTTCAAATAGACGCTTCAAACGAGTAATAATTAGAAGGTTCCAAATTTCTTTAGCTGATGTTTTGATTCTGGTACCTAAAAATAAATCAGAATTGTTTGAAAAAAATATTGGATGATATCATTGGAAAGTAAATAAATTGATTTTTCATAACGTTACATGACATCACCTAAAAATGAATCTGAGTTGACTTTCTCATCCATCTTATAGCACGATGTTTCACATGTAGGACAACTTGATAAATTTTAATTTTCTTTCCTATACAGTACGCAATCGTTGGGGCAAGCATGTATCTTTTTATACCCCAATACCATTGGGAATAATATTTTCATTGCCTCATAATTGGAATCTGGAAGCCAATTGCCTTCTAGAAGAAGCTCTTTTAAAAGCTCAAGTAAACTGGAGAAACTTTTATCATTGCACCCATTTTTTTCTTTTAAGTTAACTAATCTCAACACTGCTGATAACACTGTATATTTACTGCAACCTGGGAATAATGGTTTCTTAGAATCTCCATACAATCGTTCAACATTTGGTGTTTTTTCGATAGTTTCAACACCTAAATCATGAATTAATTCTTCAACACGATCCTCTGCCTCATTATGAATATCATCATCAACATTGGATGTGGAATTTTCAGTTCTTTCACCATGCAGGATCCAAAGTGTATAATTAAGGCTAAAACCATAACAAATGAGATTGTCCTTGATTTCTATGGAGTTTAACTTTCTCATATTTACACACTTCACACATGGACAGAAAATCAAATCAATATTTTGATTATGTCGTTTAGGAAATTCCAAAAAATTATCAACTCCTTTTTCATATTCACTAGTAGTTCATCGTAAATAAATCCAATTATGATCCATTAATACCTGATATCACAATATAATTGATGAATATATTAAAACATATAAACATTTAAATATCTATTATATAAATTGTAAAAAAAACATATTCCATAAAAACTATTGATAATCAGATAAAAGACATCAGATATGAAACATGTTTACAACTAGAGTAAACAGTTTATTTTCATATTATATACATGTGTATTATATTGATATTTTAATATCATTATAATATCATTTTTTTAAAATTTATTAGTTCATTAATTTAAAGGAAGGAATATGTGAAATGTTGGAGTACATGAAAATATGTATAAATTATTAATAGATCTCAATTCTTTATTGAAAGTAAAAAATATAATTGGTTGTTTTAAAATGTAATATATCAATCAAAATGGGTGTAATGTAATTTTATAACTTCAATCACATTTAATTCAAAGTCACTGATGAAGAAGATCTTATACCAGAAGAGGAAGTCATAAAGAAAGCTATCAAGTGCAACATGTAAAGGATCTATACCTAGAATTAAATATTTGATAATATAAAATTTCTTAATGATAACTTTTTGATACCACCAGGGTCAAAAATTCATACCAATTTCAAAAATTATTTCAACCACAAACACAGACACAATTCGGTACAAATATGTTTACTAAAAACCTACAGAAGTTAAAAACCAATTCTTCAAAATTGTTGATTCACAATTTATGTAGATCAAATAAAAATAATAATAAAATACCTTAGAAATATATGCTAAGATGATGATAGTGATAAAACTAGAACATACCTGTAGTTTTATAATGATCCTATTTTTACTACAACCATAAATAACAGATCTCATATTTGAAAGCAGTGTCGATCATAGGACTAAAAAAACTTATAACACATCTGATTGAACATTAATTCCTACTTAAATAGGGTTATTGAAGAAGAAACAAACAATAGGAGATGAAATAGGAGATAAAGAGGAAGAATGCATACCAGAAATCATGCAAACGACAAAAAACCTTCAAAAATGCCCGTCCAAGATCGCAAATCAGGTTTTAAGGTCATCGCGAGTCCGAAGTGCCACAGAAGAGCTTGATTTCGACGATCGAACAAAATGAGGGGTTCGGCCGCAGCAGAGATTGATTTCGACGAACGAATAAAATGAGGGTTTCAGACCCCGAATAATTTTAAAAGAATTTTCGCGTCGGTTTTAAGGAAACCTGACACCGAAAATTTTAAAAAACATTTCAGCGTCGGTTTTTAGGAAAACCGACGCGGAATATGTTTTTTTAGTTTCGGTGTCATTTTTTAAGAAAACAGACGCCGAATATCTCACTTATGGTGTCAGTTTTCAGGAAAACTGACGCCCAAAGTTTTTTCAAAAACTATCTTCCGTGTCAGTTGTCCTCAAAACCAACGCCGAATATGTTTTTTTTGTTTTGGTGTCGGTTGTAAGCATCGGTTTTCCTCAAAACCGAAGCCGAAACTAAAAAAATTTTTCCGCGTCGGTTTTTTTGAAAACCGACCCCGAAATTCCTTTTTAATTATTTTCTGTGTCGGTTTTTCTCAAAACCGACATGGAAAACCGACGTGGAATATGTTTATTTTAGTTTCTGTGTCGGTTTTTATGAAAACCGACTCTGAATATCTAACTTATGGAATCAGTTTTCCGGAAAACCAACACCGAATGTTTTTTTAAAAACTATCTTCCAGGTCGGTTGTCCTCAAAACCGACGCCGAATATGTGTTTTTTTTGTTTCGGCGTCGGTTTTCCGCGTCGTTTTTCCTCAAAACCGATGCCGAAACTAAAAAAAATTCTTTCGTGTCGGTCTTTTTGAAAATCGACGCTGAAATTCCTTTTTTATTATATTCCGCATCGGTTTTTCTCACAAGCGACACAGAAAATATGTTTAGTAATATTAATGGCGTTGGTTTTTTGTAGAACCAATGCCATAAATTCCCCGCACATACTATTCATGTCGGTTTTTTAAAAACCGAAGTTATTACGACGACGCTAAAACCCGTATTTCCACTAGTTCCATTTTATTCAAATGGTAAAATAGTTGATCATTTTTGTGTACGTGTGAAGTATCACATCTACGACCCATTATAATTAATTTTCCATTAAATTGTATCAAGAATTGATATAATGATGGAATAAATGTTTATAAAAGATATTAATTACATATTAATCCATGTAATATAATAATATATCAATTATTTTTTACATTCGATACACATAAAAATGATAACATCATTCGTGAGTAGGTGTGAACTATAACCTCCACGAAGCAATGCCATTCATTTTGAACCACCACATCACATGAAAAATATATATTAGTATATTTAAATAATAAATATGATTTTAATTATATTATCATCAATCAGTAAGGATGAAATAATACATACCTTCCTTTCATAATGATAATTTAAAAATTGTAACATTACTCTTTCTCATGTGCTTGATTCTAAGGAGGCTATTTCCATCCATGTTGTCTCATACACTGGAAATATCATCAATGGTCCAAAAGTCAACAAGTCTCTTCATCCTGATGTCATTCTGGTCATGGTTAATGAGGATGATAATGATTATCTCTTAATCATTCCTCTTGATCAAGAAATCAATGATACTGTTTCCAGTCATAACCCTGATAGTGCCCCAGGGCCGGATGGTTTCAACAGTGGTTTCTTGCAAAGCCATTGGGAGTTCATCCACTATGACGTCTGCAATCTTGAAAAATACTTCTTTTCTTATGGTGTTCTGCCTCAAGGTATAAATTCTCAATTCCTCACTCTAATCCATAAAGTGGATAATGCCTCTGAGATTCATCTCTTTCATCCTATAGATCTTATCAATACTCTTAACAAAATCATTCCTAAGATTCTTTCTATTAGACTTGCTACTTCATTTAAAAAAATTGTCTCTTGCAATCAGTTCAGTTTCATTAAAGGTAGGTCTATTCAGGAGTGCATATTCATTGCCTCATATTGTACTATCACTCTAAACAAAGCCAATAGAGGAGGTAATATTGCTATAATGCTTGATTTTAGGAATCCTTTTGACAGTATAGATTGGAGTTTTATTTACAAATTCCTTTAGTCCTTTGGTTTTAATAACAAATTTGTCCATAGAATCAACACATTATTTGAGTCTTCCTCTATCTCCATTCTTATCAATGGGTCCCTTAAGGGTTATTTTAAATTCACCAAGAGTGTTCACCAAAGAGATCCCCTTTCTGCCATCATATTTTCTATCGCGGAAGATTACTTAAGCATATTACTCACTCGCCTCGTTGGCCAAAATAAACTTAAACCCATTCAAGCTGCCAGAAATTTAAATGTCCCACTCATCTCTTGTATGCTGATTACATCATTTTGTTCTTACAAGGAGATCAAATGAACATTTAAAATTTAAAATATTCTTTGTCCCATTATGAAGAAATCTCTTGTCAAGACATTAGCTGGAACAAATATTTTGTCTTATTTGGAAAAAATTTATCTCCCTCTCAAAAAATACCATCAATAGCATAGATATCAATGAAGGTTCTTTCGCCTTTACCTACCTTGGGTGCCCAATTTCTTGGGGAAGTCCCAAATATAGCTACTTTTCCAACGTGGTGGATCAGGATATCAATCCACTATCTTCTTAGAAGGGTAAATCCCTCTCTATGGATGTAATAATCTGTCTTGTGAAATATACCCTTATTTATAATATTGTTTACTCATTGATGATTTACAAATGACCCAAAGATCTTATTAAAAAAATTAATTTTTACATCAAAAATTTTGTTTGGTCTGGTAGTATCGAGGAATGAAAGCACGTCACCATCCCAAGACTACATTCTCCAATCCTTTAGAGAGGGGTGGTCTTGGTATAAAAAATATAATGTTAATCAATGATTCCCTTCAGGATAGACTCACTTGGAATTTGATCCAAAACAACTCTAAATCTATGGATTTTATTAAAAATTCATTTCCTCACAAAGTTAAAAAAATGGAAACATTAAATACATTCATTCCTTGATCTGGCCAGCCATCAGGCAATCCTTTTCCAACATCATGACTAACTCTATATGGACGGTCAGTATTGAATTCACCATGATTTATTGGTTGGACAATTAGACTGGTACCCCTCTCATCTCTCTGATTCCTCTTGACTCTATGCTTGAAAATACTAAATGCACTGTAAATGATATCATTAAATCAAGTTATTATAGCTTTTTGGGGAACATTAACTAGATTATAAACAACTATTCTTTTTCTAACTCTGATGACTTCCTCATTTGGGAACCTGCTCATAATGGGCTCCTTGATTCCAAAACATTTCTACATACATAATTTTTCCAACACTGAGATTAATTTTTATTGGTTGAAATCGTTTGATAAACCATGGATTAAGCCTTATATATTTACTCTTGTTTGGCATATTTCCCACAGTCGTGTTCTCACAGAGGATGGTCTGCAAGCTTTTGGTATCTAGCTTTTCTCCTAATGTCAATTTTGTCATCAACAAAGAGAAGATACTAACCCCTTATTTTTGTCTTGTGATACTTCTACTTCTCTTTGGAATTTTATTACTAACATATTTGATTGCATATGGATCCTTCTTGATACTATCAATAATCAATTAAATTGTTCTGTGGATCTCAAAAACGTTCAACAAATCAAAATCCATTTCTTACCTGATGTTGTTGAGCTCCTGCATGTGATCTGGTATGGCAGAAATGATATTATTCACAAAAATCATTCATTCAATCTTAATGCAGGTCAAATTCATATTCTCATTGAAATTATCGATACAAAAAATCTTTAGAAAGAGTTTTTTGACAACACCATTATAGATTTAGTGATTCTTCATCGGCTTAGGAATGATGTTATCCAAAGACAATCGAGGCGCACTTTTGAGGTGTTTTGGAAGGCCCTGATCCTAGGTTGGATAGAAGTGAACATTGATGGATCCTCTAAAGTCAATCCTTGTCATGCAGGCTGTGGTTCCATTTTCAGAGATTTCCTTGGCTAGTGTCATGGTTTCATTTATAGTAGCTGTGGAGATGCATCGTCTTTGGAAGTGGAAATGATGGGAGTGATCCATACTCTCGACTTTTTCAAACAGAAGGGCTGGAACAATATTTGGATTGAAAGTGACTCGACCACTATTATCCATGCCAACTGGAATGGTAAGGTTCATATTTCCTAGCCACTTACTACTCACTGGAGGAGATTCCTTGCTTCTCTTCTGGATATCAACTGCATTTTCACTCACGCCTTCTGGGAATCCAACATGGTTGCTGATGGGATCGCCAACAAACGGGTCAATCAGAGCTTTACATGGTGGGATGATTTACCTGATGACTTTCTTCCTTTATTTTATAAATATTGTAATAAAATTCCATCTTTCAAACTCACGTAATCTACTTTTTATATTAAATAAATTGTTCATTGGTCTTTGACTAAGGCACCACCTTTTCTAGAAAAAACGTACGACCTATAGTCTCCATGATTATAACGTTCTTCGTTTTTCAGCACCATACATAAATGGTTTTATTTATAACTATAATAGATATATAAAAGTTATTATTGTGTCATGACTAATATTCCTTGGATTAGGTAATAATGAACACTCTGACTATTGGAATCATACCAAAGTCATTTTGTAATCTTGTACAGAATATCGACGAAATTTCCGACATGATCATAAATAATTATGAAATTGTTATAACATCATAATATGTGATGTAAAAGGAATAATGAACATTAAAAAGGTTATAAATCATTAAAATAATAAACAGTTATTATTATTAAAAATAAATATAATGATTTTATGTCATGATTTGGACTCAAGGAATTATACATTCTTTAAAAAAATATTTTAATGTTACTATTTCAGCTATTTATAAAAAAGACAAAGTGAATGATTTTTTATAAAATAGACATCATTGAATGGAAAATATTACAATAATGTATCTTTAATGATTTTATTGTTCCTTTACAAGTTTATATTTTTATTTTCAAATAAATTGTTTTCATTTATGATTGCACAGATTTATACAAATGAAATGTGATTTCAAAGTGGAAATGTTATTTTTTTATACATACATTATTTGTAATGATTATTTTATGCTTTGTGGGAATTATTTATGAGTATGGTTGGTTCATTGAAAAACTATGAGTGTGTAAGACCATTTTATCTCTCCATTAATATTATAATGATATGGACTTAATCGGTAGGGGTTCTTCTAAGATATTTATAGAATATACTACTATGGGTATTCCTAATGTAACCATAAAGGTTACTCTCTATGTAACTATGAAATATATAATTAAAGTGATATAGAATTGATACCACAAATTTTCTTTTATGGATTATGTTTTATGGGGTTTTATAGTAATCTGATGATTTCATGATGTCTGTTAAAGGACATACATTTTATGGGTAAAAAGTATAACTTTTCTAAAATTATTTCATATGTTTATAGGTATTCATGGACTAAAAGTATATTTATTTTTATATCCCTCACTAGAATATTTTTCTCATCCTAGGGTTTAAATTTTTTTCACAGGGTCTATAGATGAGTAAAATAAATAAGGATGTCAATATGAATGATATAATGACTTTTCATTTGAATTAAATCAATATTTATTTTAAAATTTTTATATTTTATATGAAATTGATACTATTTTAGGTGTATCCACTTTATGAAAATGTGAAATTTTATGTATGTATTATTACATAATTATATAAAACTATAAAATTTAAAATATAGACAATGTTAAAGAATGTAAATTATTTACTAATTCTCAAGATTATGTTATGTTTATGGCCATGTCCATACATTCCTCTTAGGTCTCCACTACCTAAAATCATAGAAAAATATAAGCTTATAATCATTGGTTAGTCCAATATTTGTTTAATAGGAACATTATTATTCATGTTTCATCATATATTTATAGAAATTATATAAAAATCATTTAATTCATTCAACATTCAGTTTGCCTACTCATTAGAAAAATTTTCATCACATTCATTGTCAACCCATTTCCATCTAACTACCACCGTTGTCTAAAACCAAAACTAAATATATTATAAAAACTAATAATTGTTGAAAAACACATTTTAATGAAATAAAAATTTATAGTATGTCTATGCCCTTTCAAAATATTTTTAATATTAGAAACTGGATTTTTATACAAATTCCTTGATAGTCATCATCTATTGAAATCCATCGTGAAGGTTTGTAAACATTTTGTGAATTTTAAAAACATATCCCTCAATATTTTCAAAAAAGTTGTATGAGAAGGACTGTTGTATTGCACCAGGTGATGATTGACTCAATATAAGTGTTCTATTTTTAGTTTTTTTATCCCTAGGTACCACTATTCCATAGCCACAATCACAAGTAGTATATAGAAAGGGATTTATTTTTTTGGAGACCATATGATTTTTCCATTAATGAAATTCCCGACTATTTTTCTATACCTAAACACATCCTTAGACATATCGTCATAGACATCAAATGAAAAATCCTAAAAAATATCTATAGGGATCTCACTAATGTTTTCTCAACAAAATTAACAAATGTTAACTAAACATTTAATATGATACCAACTATAGTGATCCCATATTCTAAACTACAAATACTATATATTTATATATATATATATAATAATTTATAGAAACAAATATTTTAGGATCATAATAGTTTATAGTCATTGGAGACTTAGTACAAAATATTATTATTTGGAGAATTATATTAAACATATGTAATAATGATCTTCCCCTTTAGTAATCTTCACCAACCTACACTACATAAATAATTTAATCATAACCTAGGGAAATGAAACATAAGAATGTGTGATATTAGATTCTCAGTAAGGGTAGACAAGGGAGATACTTAACCATAGTGTGAACATAAGGCTATGAGAACATGAAAATAAAATTAGAAAACAATACACTACATATCAATTTTTATAAACATGAGTCATGGCATAAACATTAGATGGTCATAAGACATGAATCATATGAAAATAAAAGAATATGAGTTTAATGAGAATCAAATTAAATTTATATATAGATGTTTGGCAAAAAAATAAGAATATAAAAACATTTTCATTATATCAAAGGCACACTTGAAATGATATCATAGTTGAATTGGTTGACTAACTTATCCTTAAATGTATTAAAGGTTAAAGAAAAATTTGATGATAATGGATAAATTTTATTTCTAGACCATATTCATACCATCTTATTGTCATTTATATCTAATGATAAATAAATATTTACCCAATGAATTGGATGAAAATATAGTCCCAAACATCATTTATATAAAATCATATGTATGTGCACAATAAGAACATAAATCATTCATCATATCATAAACTAGAAAATAAAACTGGTTTAATAAGCCTTTGATTATATAATAAAATGTGTAAAAGAGACTTGTTTCATAATCATTTCATCATTTCATCATAGAATAACATGTGAAAAGTAGTAGGTTCTATAATAATTTCCCCATTTTTAACCCATAGAAGAGAAACATGTTTCCTAAACATCATGAAAATAAAAAAATTTACTATATAGTGAAATAACAAATACAATATACTTTAATTATATCCCCAATAAATGATTTGTATCATCATTGGTAGTCATCATAAATGAAAAATTATTTTGAAGGATCATTTGAAAAATTTAATGATGAAAATATCCTTTATAATTTCTAAAATATTTTTAATATATAAATCATCTTAAAAACCCTTTTCATCGAAAATAACCATGAATATATATAAAGGAATATTTTAAAGACAATTTAAAATTTTACAAGGAATATATCATTTCTACATTGAAAAAATTTTAAATCAGAAAAAATTTGAAAGCACTTTTATTTTAAAATAATCCCAAAAACATGTAAATGTTGATTCGAAGAAAATGATTTTCATGATGGTGAGAAATATTGTTCATGTAATACTCATTAAAGCAATGATTCCAATCACATTTTGGTAAAATCCAAAACATCATTATTTGTAAAATTAAGTGAATAATAATTTCAACACATTTAAAAAAAATTAAATCATGTATAAAAATTAATCTAATAAAGCATTCAATAATGTTTGAATTTTTTTTAAACATTTATATAAAATATTTTTTGGGATGAAGAATGTGTTTTCAATTGAAGAGAGAAATAAATTACCTTTTTCATAAATAAATTAATTTGAACTCTTGAGTATCTTCAAAGTGAAGAATGATTGGAAAACATTTATTGTATATAAATAACCATATGATAAGAAAATAAAGGAGTATCAGGAGAGATATATCATAATATTTAATCATTAGATGTAGAATCATGTTAAATTCTGATAAACGATGATATTATAACCTAAAAACAATACAACGTTGTAATCATCAAATCCTAAGACCCATTAAAGATTAAAATTAAATGAGAACTTGAATATCATGTGAATAAATAAATTCACGATATTACATTCTTGTGGATATATATATACACTACATAAAGAAGATAGCTGCATCACATAATGTATGGCTAAAATAATGAAAACTGTAACAAATATGGATATCTGCAAAGGTATCATTTGAATGGTAAAACTCCTGAAGTGATATTCTAAAATGGATATGTAAATTAAAATAATTTTCATGAGGATAAATGTAAAATAAATTGATAGATAGTATATAAACCACTTATTAAAAAAAATTGATATGGGATGTATCTCACAAAACTAGAAAAAGATATGGAAACCCCTTACCTCTTTAGTAATCATTTAAATCATAATCCCCGATAAAATATAAAATTAAATTAAATATTTTATATCAAGAAATGTGATAGATTAATGATATAAAATTTTAAAGGTATGGTATATAGACAATAAAGAGTAAATTAAAGGTGAATTTATATATGTCTCCCTAAAATAAAAGAGAGAATAAAAACCCCTAACATGAAGTCTTGACATCCATCATACACATTCAATCCAATGGTAAAATAAATATAATTTTTTACCAATAAATTCTAGAAACAAAATAATATATATCATACTATATATTATATATTCATTACCATTCATTTCCCTTTTATTAGATATTCTGGGTAAAAATCACATTTTAGGTAATAATAAATTTCATTTTTGGTATATGTTTTGATTTCTTATTTTCATCCCTATTACATTGATTATGGTTCCATAATATAAATAATAATAATAATTATATAATTATTAAATTTATAAATCAATTATATATTTAATAACAATCATTATTGATAGATTTTATAAATTAAGTGTGCCATAATCATGAAGACTATATTGCATATGTGCACATGAGTAATGTTTCCATTTTAGATTACCATTGTAGAAATGAGGTGAGTAATATTTTATATTTATTTTATGATGATAATATCCAAAATACCATATTTTTCTTTAAATATTCTTATAAATATATCTAATGTTGTATATTATTGAAACAAGAGTTAAATCGCTACCTGAATGTGGTAGTGCACTTATAGACAAACATTGTTATAATCATTCAGTGAGTGAAAAGTTAAGAATGAAAATGATATATGATAATTTAATTATGATAAATTTGTAATTTAAATAATAATTATAACATTTATATCACATATATTAATTAAATTCGTCCTTTATATATTCAATGTAAATCGTTAGACAAAAAAACATGGTATCAACTCACAAGTTAGAAATCCACCATACACCCGAGCGACGTTTTCTTATGCCCTATAGAATGGGAAGTAATAATATATATATATATATATTATAATTACTAAATAGGTATAATTATGTTATAAATATAATATATATACCTTATATATATCATCATATCCAACTGTTTAATGTTGTAATAAAAAAACGAATGACATCGCTTCAAGAGGCAGTTGCCTATCGTACACACAAATAATGATTTTGTAACTTATTTATTAATGTGAAGATGTTTGTAGGTAATTAAATTAAAAAAACATATATTTATATTTAAAATACTTATGATAATTTTCCATCATGTTTTATAAATAATTTATAGGGTTGGGGGAAGAAATAGAAAACCTTTCATTGAAGAATATGACATCTTATCTAGGTATCCTCAATTGGTTTCTACCAAAATCCTTCATTGTTAGGGTTTTTACCAAATTTAAGGATTATATTATGAGATTATTGATGTTTTAAATGGATTTATATTGGTACTTTTGAAACAATAATTGTTTTATGGTATAAATAATAGAGGATAGGGGTAACCTTTTATAAGTAATGTGAGTGGAACACTTATAATGTTTTGAAAATAAAAATCTATAAAAATGTTTTTATGTTAATAGAAGGATCAAAAATGGTGTATTATAAAAAATTAGACACTATAGGTTAGAAATATGTCCATTAAAATTTATTATTGAATCTTTATGTAATTTTAACACTTATATTTTTATTATTATCGACCAGTAAAACATTCTACCGTAAACATGGTAAATAGTTTATAATTATTTCATTATTAATTATGATAAAAAATTAATTTGATATTATGAGAGAATATAAATATTTATTATCCCAAAATTGGAATATTTTATTTTTAAATACCATTCATATAAGTAGAAAATTTTAATTTAAAAATAATCTCGCAGACAAGACGATAAAAATGGGTTCTCAATGAGAAAATGTTCAAAAGATTATATTGTTTTTATATCAATATCCAATATAAAAAATGATACTAAATATGTTAATTGGATAAATAGATATATAATTGAATTAATTTTTTTGTAAAACCAATTTAAAATATAATTTAACATTATAAATAATTAAAATGAAAATGAAATTTTTTATTAAGATTATGTAGTTGAAACTATTAATAAAAAAAATAATATTTCGAGAAAATTATCATAAATTTATCTAATGATACTTTTAAATTTAGGATTTCAATAATTACGTTCTTTTTAAATAATGTGGTAATAATTGTAAAAAATAACTTCATAAATGGTGACAAAACAGGTTTTTTAAAAATATATTTTTCAAGAATAAAATAGAATTTATTATTAAAAAACTATCTAGAAAACAAATATAACAAATTTTAATCATTTATTTGAATACATAATATACTAATTTCATTAAAATACTTCCCCAAATTTTGTTATTTTAATTCATTGAGGTAAAACATGTTTATACAGATAAATATAGTTTTAAAAAAAGATTTACATTATTTTGAAATGGTTTTTATGTACATTTATAATTAATTGATCATGAAATAATTCATTTTACAACAATGTTTAAACTATATATATTCATAATTTATTTATTCATATTTATACATTCCATTCTAATGGATAAGTGATTACTATCACATATAATGTTTTATGAAATATTTCAAGTTTCATTTAAAGTAAATGTTTCCGGCAATAGAAGCTATACTCAGTGATTCAGGTAGAGAAAAATATTGAAATGTTTAAATTCATATGAAAAAAATCTAAAATTCTAGGGTGTTCTAATTTTCATCTGAAGTATTATACAACATTGGACACCAAATGATGTCCAAATTTTCTCAATACACTGTGTCATCTTGTCATTGCATTCCTTACTGAATACAGATTTATTATTATATTTAATTATATTCATCAAAAACTATTCATATTCTAATTCATATACATTATAAAACACTATCCTGTAGCATATTATGAGAGGAATCATTATACAACAAAAATAGCCTTATATATTATAATTATTTTGATCATAATTATAACATATTTCATAAAACATCATATAAATAATGTAAATATAAGATAATAATAAAAATTATCATAATTTATATGGAGTTAATTCATTAATTATTTTGGAATCAGTCTATTATTTGAAACCCTTTTTTAGTAAGCATAATAAAAATCAGACCAATTTTTAATTATCTTAATTATTGATTTCACCTTTAAAACAATAAAATAATATTTTAATAAATTTATGTTGTTTATAAAATATTAGAAAATGATAAATTATGATATTTTAAGATCAAAATATAATCCTAAATTGATTGATAAATTGTATGGAATTAGTATCATTTCTGTAGAATAGTCAGAGTGACTTTTGGATGTGTGGAAACTAATATTTTCAACGATTATGGTTATTGGATTAATGAAAGAATGTATGAATCAAGGTTTTTGATATGGTATTTTGGAAGTGTTTTGTTTAATGTAACAAATAATTATTCTGTATTTTATGTCAGTAATAATGTCCTAGTAATTTACTTATCTGATTTGAAATTTTCTATGTAAAAATAACGAAAATAACCATGAAAAAATATCAATAATGTCAATAATAAAGGATATATTTGTATATATATTTTACAAAAAGTCCGTCATGATGTAATCTAAATTTCATAGGTTGTTATGTTTTTTGAATAATTCTACAAACAAAGTTTGATTTATTAATTAAGCGGGTTGATGGTTCGGTCCTAGAAGTATTTGGAGGTTTCTAGGTATTATATAGAAAATAAGAATATGACTGATTTTTGTGAAGTATTATTTTTCTTTAATGAGTTAAATGACCACATAGTAGGTTCATTTTTATTCTACGAGTTCGTGATGCCCATAGGAGTTATATAGTATGTGATGTCACATAGGAAGTTCAAAACTAATGGATCATGAAAAAACTAAATGATAAGGAAATCATAGAGATGGTACATGGAAGGAATGTTCATGACGGTGCATGGTGATGGTGTTTTGGGAATTTATAATGTTAGTTATCAATTAATATGAATCTTTTTTTATTAATATGTTATGATTGTAAATTATCCAAGAAGAGGAAACTATTAAAAATTTATCAAAGGAAATTATTATGTGTATGGGTTGGATACAATTAGGTAATAATATTTTTTTGATTAGTTGGTTTATTTTTGTTATTAACCTATATAAAAATCCAATGATCATATCATTAATGGTAGAAAATAATTTAATATAATATTATTATTTGATAACTTCACTATGTTGGAAATGAATTTCAAGATAATTTGTTTGTAAATTATGAAACATGAATGGGCTTTATAAGGATGTTCCTGAAGTAGTAAGAAAGATAGGTATTTTATATAGTTAGGTATTTCAGGTAGTATTATGTGTAAAAAATATGTCATTAATCAATACTAAAATGTAGTTTTGGGAAGAACGATGCTTTTTTCCATAAGGTATTACATGGGGGAATTTTTTTCATGGAACAATTGATGAGGAACATTTCATAATGGTTGTTCTTATATTTCATTAATAAGGGTAACTTTGATAAATATGATTAATTCATAGAGTTTTATGGGATTTAATGAGGGAAGCACTAGGCAAACGATAACTCGAGTGGGATAGTATATGAAGGGTATATCACAATGAATAGTTTGAGAAGGAATTACATGAGAATAATATTTTACATGGTAATGGGGATTTAAAGTCATTACTAAAATATGAGCTCCATGTCACACAAATAGTAGTGTGAAAAAATTCTCAGTTGATAGAGATCATCTAATTAATTTTATGGAATAAAATTGAGTTCCCTCCATACAGGAAGACAATGAATTTCCTTGTGTGAATGGTTGTATATAATTTGGGATAATGATCATTCTAATAACATTATAATGAACTATTTATGTTAGTGATTTATGTATATTCTAATATTAAAATTTTATACTACTTGGATTATAATGCCTTGGATGAACCATGAATAAAATGTTTTGTATCATGAATGGTTTTATTGGGATTTATATTTATTTGTGTAATATAGAGAATTGAATTTTTTTAATGATGAAATCATATTTTAAAGGGGAACTATTTTAATTTGTTATACCAATTTATCCTCCTCATAGGTTATTTATCATAGTGATCCCAATAAGTGAAATCATAAATAATTTTTAATGTCAATGAATCTCTATAAATAGTATACATGGAATTAGTAATTCACAATGAGTTCTTTGTCCTCATTTAAAATTATGTAATGATTTGGAAGAATCAGATGCAAAACTACTTCAAATCTATATACATGGATGTTTATATATATATTATTTAATGTATTATTGATAGATTGGAGAGTATATATTTATAAAAAGGCAACCTTAAAGAACATGATACTATCACTAGAAGTATCAATTATTTAGTGGGAGAGTTACCCGACACAATAAACAAAAATATGATTTCATGTAAATACCCACACTCTATGTTGGAATAGATGAAAAATAATAATGAATGATGTTTAAAACTATTAGAATATAATTTTCATGTTTGTAGAACATGTACAATGACATGAGGATTCATCCAAAATTAGTTTGATAATATAATATTTTATCATGTAAATGTTATCATGAAGGATATGTGTGGTCATAAAAAAACCTTCAATGACAAAAATATCTTCAAAAATATCATGAAAATATTTTCACAATAGATTAATATAAAAGGATCTATTCATATGTATTAATATCTTATAGAGTTGATTTTAAATTTTATCAAAAATACACTTATCACATATCAAACGAGTAATAATGATTACAAGATATAGATGGTGGGAAGATAAAGGAATTGGAATTCAAGGAATTAAATAATTTAATCATAGAGGAAGACATTGATTACAAAGAGGTTATTGAAATCCTTTCATCAGTTTTCTTAATTGTAAAAATGGAGACAATTATATTTTAAAAGAAATCTTCCACTCTCCTTTTGTTGATGGGGATGGGTTGTGCACATTTTAGGAATGTGGCCTAAGAAGTTTCATGATTAAAATGGTGATTATGATGTTCGAAAAAATTCAAATTACAATGAAATAATAAGTAGTATGGGGTCTCAAAACATCTTATTCATGAATGAATAAGGTACTTTCACAAAACAAATATATCTCTAAAGAGACGAAGTGGAATAAATAATTGGCTATAAAGACTTCAATGTATTTTTTATTATATATGTCAAAAGAAATCTCCAGGAATGTGAGGATAGAAATGAAGATGAAAGTGAATTATACGAGAGATTTAATCCCAAAGCATATTTTTATGTTTCTATTGATGATATAAAATATTAGAGATACATAAAATATGAAATCTAATGGAGAGGTTTAGGATTTGGAACTGTACATATAATAACAATAGATTGAGAGGTTTCTGTTAAGAGCTTAAATTAATAATATCAAAATAAAAATACAAAAAATTTATAGATGGTTTTTGAGTATGAGCTCAAAATTAAAAAATATTCCAGGACTATCTAAGGATTGACTAACAAAGTGTAAAACCAAGTCGAATGTATCCAAAAGACAATGGAAGAATAATTATTCTATAATAAAAAATATAAGATCAATAGAGGGTATTTAATAATGACAAATAATTGTGAAATTTTATTTAAGTAGATGTATAATAAGTGTTGATGAAGTATAGATATGAATAAAAATATTTATATTTTTTTAAAACATTTAGAAGACACATCAAAATGAAAATGATGGTATGAGGCTTGATCAAAAGTATAATACAATTCTTGTTAATGATAATCCATATAAACCCACTCCAAAATCAAATGATTATTTTGGAATTAGGGTGAATAAGATACTCAAAAAACAGAAAACACCGTGGGTTCAATAGAAAGTACACATATGAGTGAACCATGATTCAAGTGTTACTATTTTGGGATGATGGTATACTCTTAAAATGATTGTTTCGTTGAATATATTTACTATAGTATAATAAACAGAGTTGGAGAAAACGATTAAATTTTTAGTATTCTATAAATACATTTGAAGATAAAAATTTTAGTTTTAATGGATTTTGATAAATGGAAAATCATTTACCATTAACAATGTAGTGAAATATTCATGGGAAGATATAAAGTGGTCATACACATCATCTCAACAAATAATAACATGGGATAGAAATCTAAATATTATTTTCTAATATGAATTATAAATTTAGAGAATCATATTTAGAGAAGGATTAGTCAAAAAAATCAATATTATTCGTGAGATGAATTACATGTATAAAATAGAAATTTTATATGAAGGATGAAGTTGTGAGGATATTCTTAAAATCATTAGATCTTATTGGTGCATAGATTCGTGATAACATATGAAATTTTTATATAAAAAGATATATATATATTTCAACAATTATAATGTATGATTAGGAAGGTATTAAATATATTTTTATGGAAGAATTCTTATTGATTAATGGTTCTTATAAGGATATATTTTGGGGTACTGATACTATACACAATGAGTTATTATTTTTTTAAATACTTATTTATAACGTACTAATTGTATATAAACTGCGCGACATAATCAATACAATAAACTTTACCATGTAGGAAAATTTAATATGTGGAATGAAAAATGATTTTATAGAATAATGAAATCACATAGAGGAACATCCCTTCCATATAGTGGTTTAGAAGATATATTCTCTTTTCCCATTGGATAAGAAAATTTAGTGTGAAATAAATAAATTGTTCATTTAATCTAATAATACTGAGAATATATGTTGAATAATTTTGGATCTAAAATTATCTCTACGCATTAATTTGATCATACACACAACTATGACATGTTTCAAAAAGGGAAGATAATTTAAAATTTTCAAAAAAAATGATCAGTAACTAATAAGGCTGATTAAACTTTTGAAAATTAATATGTGTGGAAATATATCACAAACAGATATTGATGGGAATATATATTATATTTATTTTCATTAATGATTATAATAGGATGGAATGGTCGACATAAGTAACCCACATGTCTAAGGTGTTTATTCTCGTTACTCAATATAATAGGAAAACTAAAATAATTCTTGATCAGGAAATTATGAAATTCAAAACTGATAATGGATTAGATTTTGTAAATATATTGGATGTGTATTATCTAAAAATAATTGAATAAGTAATCAAGTCTAAAAAATAAATAATAATCAATAAAATATTGTAGTTTAATATAGAAACAAATTAATAATAAAAATATCTAGAAAATGATTATTATGAAATACCTGCATGAAAGTTTTTTAAAGAACGTTTTCATTAAATTGGTTTAAATTTCTAATAGAGTATTTTAAAGTATATGAGAAGAAAATACTTCATAAAATATGTTGTATAGAAAGAATTCAACTCTAAAGAACAATAAAATCATAGTATGTAAGTTCTCCATTCTCACTAAGGAGAACCACATTATGATTGAGTTTCATAGAGATAAAATCTTTTCCTCTCCCACTCATGAAATAGAAAAGTAAGTAAATTTTTCATTTTATAACGATGAAATATTTTTTAAATTAATCATTTCATTGTAGTGGATAATGATGATAATATTTATAAAAATAGTGGCGAGATTATATATGTACGTGATGAGTAGGTTAGAAAATAAGGTGTAGAAGGGAATGTGTCAACCTTATATAAATACACCTATGGTTAGTAGGATGAAGTTAAAGAATATTATGAATATAAATGAAAGTGGAATGAAAATATTTGTGAGTATAATATCATTAGTGACCTAAAAACACCAATTAAAATGATTATAATGAAGTCTATATTGAAGGACTCACTCTTATCACTAGTATAATGATTTTTCAATATTCTTAATATTAGAATTGCATTTTAGGAAATTATTATAGAGCAAGACAAAATTGAAAAAACTAAAACATGAAAACTGTTCAAATGATGAATGAAATGATTTTTATTCAGAAAAAATGGTTGTTCTGGAATAATCTCATTGAATATGATATGCTGACTAAGAATCAAGAATATCTGGTGTCTATTGGGTTTTACCAAATTGAATCAATTCTCACTAGTGATTCTTTTCAAACTGTTAGCTTGTTGGAAACAATTAAACAATTCTGGTGAATATCAGTTCAATAATGATTCAAGGTGTATTTTATATATATTTATTAAATTATAATTCGTAAGTAGGGTTATTGAGGATGAAGAGTTCATTGAATAACTAAATGGGTTCCTTATGGATGTAAATGAGATTACATTTTTTGACAGATGATGGGTTTATATGGTCTATAGAATGTACTAAAGTCCAGATATTCTAGGCTTGATCAATACCTATAAATTCTAGGATTTAAAAGAGGTATAGTTGATCAAATTATCAAAATCATGTTAAAAATGATAAAAGGGTATAAGGGATCATCTTTGTGGATGAAATAATGTTTTTAGGATTATAGACACAAAATAAAATAAATTGAATAATATATGTGGTGTGAGTTTGAAATGGGTATCATATAGGAATTATCATTTTTTTATATTTATAGGAAACTAAATAAGGGATGAAACATTTTTCTCTAAATAAAAAAAATAAATGATTTAAATGAAATAATTTTAATAGATACTTTTCGTTCCTTATAAAACATTGGAATATTTATAGGAATATTTTTGGAGATAGGAACTGAGATGAGGCATGAATCAGAGTCCTAGTGAGCCCATAATTAATTTCATAACAATATTTTTTTATTTTATAATCCACAAGAATATTTATCCTAAAAAAGTTGAAGGGCACATAAATGATCTCTAAAATTAAAAATCATTATCCATGGTTGAATCAATAACACAGTTTTTACCGTTGACACGATCTAAGATTGGTCAGCACAAGATGTTCAGATGGGGTGGCTATTAGCGAGTGCATTGCATAATATATTTAATTTTATAACTTATTTGATAACCAAATCCAAATAATATTAATATAGGGACTAATATGTGAAATATAAAATCCAATTTATTAAACGAATGTCAGTTTTACCCTGGTGGTGATATAACCATAATCAGTGTTGGGTTTTTTTCTTGAGTGACACAATTGGAAAATTTATTAAATAAATTGAACATTCATTTAATTTTTTTATTATAGGCACTAACCTAAAAATACTCTATAAAAGTGTTGTTATAAAATTTCACTATGGTTAGTCACATATACCTACGTTGTTTTTTGGATAATATCTGATAATATTTGTTGGCAGGTCTAGATCTGACATCAACCAATGATTGAATCGTGGTGAATTGAAAGGAATTAAACACAAAAGAGCACCTTCATTTAGAGATAATTTTATATTGACCAACGACCAATCTATAATCAGGGAATTAGTCATCTGTTATTGTTTCCACCCCTTTTGATTAAAAAATTGAATATATATTTTATCTGCATTTGTTTTGTGATAATAATTCTTTTCACGATCCCCAATTTGTATTGATTATACTGATCCTACACAATTATTCTCTTATTTCCCATGATACCATTGTGTTTTTATAATTATGGTCCACTAATTCATGGAAAATTATGGTTCACATTTATTGTTAATTCATTCACCCACTGTTCTTAGCATTCCTCACCATTGGATGATGGAGTCATGATTCAAAACTACTAGGGATGTTTCAAGTGTGATTGAAACCTTGTATTCATTATATCATAATGAAAGGATCATGAACTTATGGTTTGTGGAAGGATTAATAAATAAGTGGGATTGTGTTTTGTGAATGGATCAGATCAGTATCACGAGTGTGTGTTTTGTGATTATAGGTTGTTCAGGTCAGATTAGTGATCCTTATTTTCACGGTTGACATAAGAAAATGACATGTAGTGTGGTAGTATTGGTTTTGAGCATAAACAATTTGTGGGGTCTCATGGCATAGGATACTTGGCGTGGACTCGAAAATGCACAGGCTCAGATCTCCGATGAGGTGTTCATACTTGGTCATTGTGATGGATGTTAATAATAATAATAATAATATGGATGATGATGATGGTTATTACTATAATTGCTGAATAGTTTATAAAATTAAATTAGCATTTTTTATTATTATTGTATTAAATAATAATTATAATTGTTGCATAAGAAGTGTTATTGGATAATAATATTAAATGAGAATTAATATCGTATAAAAATGGTTGAGATACAGGGAAGAGGGGAAAAAGATGTATGAAAATTTAATTAAAAAAGTGAATATGTGGGGGAGGTGTTACCCTGTGCATTTTTTCATATATTTAATAACCATAATAAAAATATATATTATATTATTATTATTATTAACTACGAGGTATAGCCCAAAATTTTGTCCCATAGTGCACATGAGGAAGGGTGAATATCCCCTTGCCTTTGAATAAATTTTTAATGAAAGAATAATATTAATAACATATTATTATTATTATTTTGGTTTTTAGACCTTAAATTTTCCATAAATATCTAATGAAATGTCTGATTGAAAATTTATTTTTTGCATTGCAACCATTGTATCAAGATAGTCATTTCAATACCAGCGACATATACCTCTTCATGACTCATGAATCATATCCGTGAAGCACCAAATAATAATAATAATATTTTTATTGCAATATTCTTGCATCTATCATACCTCCTTTGCATGAAATTGGATCTGAAAACCTTCTATGAAAATGGGATCATGATATCGCGGCATCTGTTTTAAGAAAAATATGGGTTATCTAATTTGTGTTCATGGAACGAGCCCCCAAAGAACCGTTCATGCATGTTGGGGTGAAATGAAATTTTTTTCATCGGGTTACCTAATTGGGTGAGTAATGAGTATTTTATGACCATTTTTCAAAAAGGAATGAGTAATTGTGATCTTGTATTCCATCCAATACCATTTTAAAATATATATTAGTGGAATTATATTTTTTGGATTTAGACCGAGGACAAGCCTGATGCATTCCATAGTATTTTTGTATGATAGGTTGTGTACTCTAGGAGTACATTGGAATTCCTACGGGTACCAAAGAAAGACTTGATACCTAGGAACAATGATGTACATGGGCAGGAAATGGAGTGACATACCACACCATACAGAAAACATTACATACCATATACTTCTTATAAAACTCATTACTCTTGTATCTCATTACTTTTTTACTTGGTTTTTTGCCAATGAGTGGCTATAATATGTTTTATTCTACATAGAACATGATGGTAGACTTCATTGTGGTATTTGAGATAAGATAAAAGTTATTTCATGCATGAAAATTCTTTAGCTGATGCTCGACTATGATAATGATTGGACAAGATCACCGGAGACAATAGAGTGGAACCCCTGGGTGGACTAGAGTGGTAGTCCACTATCTTCTGAGTGGTACCACCATATTAGACAATATAGGGGTCCTTGGAGCCCTAGATTAGAACCCCCTAATGGACCTAGATAGACGTCATCTAGATACTGAGTGGCACCCCAACTGGATCGGGTGAGGGTCCACAGGACACTAGTGTGGACCCCCGTGACAGACTAGGGCACCATCCTCTATCTAACAAGGGGTACCACTAAAAAAAATTATAACAATAGAAATTAAATAACATATAACTTGTATGTTGGTAGTAATGATCATTTCAAAAAAATATCATGTTTTGTCAATATTCATTTTAGATACTAATTTTTTTTACAAAAAATGTTATCTTTAAATATTTATTGTACAATACAAACAATTCTTTTACAAATACATAAATATCCTAATTTTTTATATCAATACCAACATTATTTTACCAACACATGAATCTATTATTAAAAACCATTATTCCCAATAGATATTTTAATACCATAAATAATGTTACAAAACCTATAATAAACAAATATTTTATCGGTAACCAGTTTATAAAAATATTTTTAATATTATCATTTTTTACCAATATTAATAATTAAATTTTTATTTTTGGATGTTTTTCCATGATTTATTATTATATTAAGTATTTATTATATTTAAATTTATTAAATATATAAAATCAATAAACCTATATACAATAATTTAATAATATAACCTAAAAAAATCATGTGATTATTTTTATTTTATAAATAAATATATTAACATTTTGAAATTTTATTTCAAATTATAGAAAAAAATAATCCAGAAACGTCACCTCTTCCCCAACATCTAAAATTGAATCCTCCCCCATAATTCCTCAAACATCCCTCTTCAATGTTTATAACCCTAATCATGCATCCTCACCTCTCCGAATATCGAAGACACCAGAGCTCAACTGCCCTTTTTTTAGCCTCCCCATATTCATCAACATTTCATAGCAAACCTAATATTGGAAATTCACTCTTCATTATTCAATCGATAGTTCTAAATTATATTTTTGTATCTTTATTCAATAGGAATCATTGAGTTACCATTCCCCTCCTTATCAGATATGATTCCCACTTACGGTAAAGTTTATTCATCAAGCTCAATGGTCATCACCGATTCATAAAAGAAAGTATTCATTCTTTATTTTATACTATTATGCATCCAATATATCTTATTCGTAAATTTTTTTGGGTGATATAATCACCCTTTTATTTAGTTCACTCTGTTATCCTCAAAAAATATATAACTCTTTAGTGAATGAATGTCCTATAATAATCAAATACTCAGTCAAATATTCTCTTTTTAAAATGTTCTTCAAGGGATGATCTAATATTTTCAACCAAATTTTATTTAATATTTAATCTATTGTTGGATCTCCAATCATATGTTCATTTATTCCATTTAATAGATTTTTAATAATATAATCCATGTTATAGTTCTAAATTTTTATTGCTATAATATGATAGTATATATATTATAAAGTTACTAATCCATTTATAATTATTTGATGTATTTTTTAGCATGATTTTTGGGTCCTTGGATATTATAATTGTAATAATTTATCTATACACATAAACAATGTGGGTGTAATAGAAAATGTTTTTAAGGATTAAAAAATAATTTTGTTGTTTTATTTTAAATTTTGATTCCACTTCCATTTTATTCTATATTTTTTACCATAACCAAAAAATGTATATTCAACAAAATATGAAATTTATATCATAGGTTTTTATTTAGGATATGAATTATTTTTTAAATTATCACCAAATATAATTTTTTCATGAAATGATCCTAATTAGTCTAGGTAATTGTTTATTTAAAAATGGTTTTCTTTCTATTTTCCTTTTCATAAAAATTTTAGTTCAATTTTTTCAAAAATGGTATTAATATTTCTAACCATGATTTCCACATCAATCATTATACCATTTTGGTTTTCAATAAAAGAATGATTAGAATGTAATTTTGACATTATAATATGTTTTTTCTATGAATTAAAATTGTGGTATATAATTTTTACAATCCCATTCTATATTTTCCAATTATATATCATTTAATTTTTTGTCTCTTTTTCATCCCAAAATGCTATGGAAAATGAAAATCCCCAATCACGAAAATTCCTTAATGGTTGATTTCACTTAGTTTTAGTAGTTCCCTTCTCCTAGGAATTTAGATTCATTGAAAATATTTCACTTCCACTATAATTGGTTTTCCAAAAATGTTTTAGTTTGAAATTTCACTATAAATATAACTCTAAGATTAATTTCCTAATTTTCAATCCCATTTAATATTTTCACTTTATAAACAATTTTATTGATATATTATATTATTTGAACATAATACATTCTATTATATAAGTCATTATATTCCATCAGTAGAGTTTATATACATTTATTAATCTCAAAATAATAAGTATGACATAATCATATAAGTGACATATTACCTATCACAATTAACTATTCATTTCTATACATTCATTTACACACATTCATTAAAATTTCCATTTCATTAACCCGTATTCATTTGAATTGTTTCCTCACATTTGCATCATCATTAAAACACCTCCACATGTGTATATTCATCTGTACATCTACACCTACCCTATGGTGAATTCAATGTTTTCTTACAACGATTACAATAATTATTTATCATTTATGTACATACTGTTAGGTTGTTTAAATATGCTAACTATTTTATGATTTATATATATTGTTTTGAGTGAGTTGTACATTAAAATTGTATGTATTGAGTTATCAGTTTTTAATATTAAGTTCTCAATTTTAAATTTCCAATTATAAATTTCAATTTCATGTATTTTCAAATTATTTTTTTATTTTTATTTTCACATTTGAATATCATATTTATGATCTTGAATCTCTAGTTCATCTAATATTTTTATTGAGGTTCATATTTTGATTGAATTTCTAATTTTAAATATGAATCCACAAATAATAAATATCCTGTTTCTATTTTTTCAACTAGAACTACCTAGATTCCATTTAGAGGTACTAATTTGAATATTATATTATCAATTTTTAGTTATTCAATATCAACTTATCAATTTTGGTATATAATTTTGAAATTTTATCAGATTTGTACATGGTATCAAATATTTAATACCCAAAAATTATGAATGTTATTGTCATTATAATTTTTTTAGATTTATTACATATCATTTCATGAAATTATTTTTCATATTTTATTGAATATCAATTCAATATATGATGGAGATTCTAGAACATGTTCATATTTTATTGAATCTATATCCCAATTATATTAATATAATTTATAAATTCCATTTCCGACCATCTCTATAACACTATCCTTAATGCCTAATATTATTAATTTCACTTAATGGTTTTAATCTATTGAATTATGTGTCATTATAAATTTAAAAGTTCTGTAATTATAAATTGAAAACATATTTTCTTGATTATAGAATTTCATGTACTGTTAATAGATTACATAATTTTTATTCATGTGTCACTATTAATTGAAATTAATGTAACTATCAATGGGTTTCGGCCTTATGTTAGATAATATTCTTGTTATTTTTATATGATGTAATGTTTATATCAATTTTGGTGGTCATTGGTTATTTTCAGATAATTTGGTCACCTGTTAATTCATTTAGTTACTGGATATTCTAGTCCTTTTTCTATTGACATTAACACTAGTCAATTTTATATTATGAATTATGGAAATTTTCTGGTCATTGGTTATATTTAATTTTTGTGGTCACTAGATGTATAATATTTTGGTTGTTGTGGTCTTTAGTTGGATTATCTTATATATATTATTTTCATCAGTTAGATATTCCATTTTTTTCACTGGGTGGAATTTCGGACAAGGACCTTATTGGAATCTACCATTAATGTTAATATTTTTCAATCTTTTTATGTCTCAATGATTTTTGAAAACAAAATTATTTTAGGTTTCTAGTTTCTTTTCATGTTCAAGTTTAATTGACTATGTGGGTATCATTTTACTCATAAGTTTCATTTTTTGGTATATCGATGTTCTTAGGTGTGAACAATTATCAACATGTACATGGACATGTGACTTCATCAATGATTCCCACATAGATTCACATATTAATTATCAAGTTTCTATTTAGATGATGTTTTCCCATATCCTAGTTTATAGAATATCGAATGGGTTTCTCTATTAAAAGCACTACAAAACTAAAAAAAATAATTTTAACTTACTTGGAGAGGTGGTTTGATTTAAATTTATTTTTTTGTAGGTGTATCATAGTGGATCTAATTTCATATATGAACTGAATGATGTTACTGAAGGGAACTGTGGTGGTATAGAAATATTCTAAATTGATTATCATTTGTGGGTTCTTCTCATTTTTTATAGTGTGTACCACTTCCGCACACCCAAAAGAACTCGAATTTCATAGATTTGAGATGATTATATTCACATTCAAAAATATAAGGAAACTCTCATGAGAATGTCACTGGAAAATGAAGGTATCTTTTTCCTCCACACTTTTATCTCTTTTCACCATGTCGTAAAAACAATATTTTGAAATTTACATAAAACAGAAAAAAAATATTTGAAAAAACTGAAATATTTTTGCATTCTAATTAAGAATACATTGATTCAAAATATATGATGTAATAATTTTATATTTTTTTATTTCTATATTAAATAAATGAAATGAACTTTAGTTTGTCTATTTGATGCTTTATACAGATACGATTTTTCTTTCCATTGTGATATATGGGATAAATAATTACATCCTCAAATCTATAAATGATGGTTTTCATACATGAGTGGTGAACCATGACAGTGACAACTGTTTCATAGACGTATGATTTTATAGACAAGTAATTGTCCATGAAACAGGAAATCCAAAAAATTTAATGAAATAAACCTTCTTGGTGAACCATGAAAATGACAACCATATCACAAATGCTTTCTTCTACTAACAGGTATAAGTGAAAAAAAATTTACCTACATTAATGGAGACTTGCTTACATGTGGGGATACTATTTCTATTGTGAATTTGGATAGTGACATCTGATGTATGAGAAAAACATAATATATGAACATGTTTTTAAATTATTATTAAACATTTTTCATATAAAACCTCAGTGTGTTGGAGTTTCATATAATATATTTTTATAATTATTATATAATAAATATAATAAATATATTATATATATTCATATTAATAAAACTAATATAAACATTTTACAAAAAAATTTGTATACATAAAAAAATGTTTTATTTGATAAATAATTTAAAATATATATTATGTATTTTCCTTTCTTATAATATAATTTATAATACTAATGATTTAATGATAAATTTAGTTAAAAAAATTACCTACAGATAAATCTATCATATGAATATATTGCTAATAATTTTATCCAACACATATTTTATTCATTAGATTTTTTTATTAAAAGGTAACTATTTTATCTATAATGAAAAAATTTAAATATTGCGTTTTTAAAAATAATTTAGTGACACGAAATTTTTTTGGAAAAGCATTTTACCAATTAAAAGTGTTATTTTACCACCATATAAACCAATTTTATAAAAAGTTACATTTTTTTAGTATACCCCATATCAGATAGGGTGTGAGTTCTCATGACACTAGATTGGAACCCCTTGAAAAACCATATATTTCGTCCACTATATACCAAGTGGTATGAGCTATTAGATAGTGTGCAGGTCCTTATGATAATATATTGAAACCCCCATGACACGGTAGGGAGTAGTTCCACTAATTACTGAGTGGATGCCCCATAACACATCATGGCATGATTTCTATATGAACACTCTTTTACTGGTTTCCCTTGATCAAATGGTTAATAGTTCCACTAATCAGAGATTGTTCTCCCTCAACTGTGTCTCATAGAGGAAAGGTGTGCGAAACCACCTAGTTACATCTAAAAAAACACACAAGACTATTTGATTCATTGATGGACTTATTTGTTATGATTTTGACTCTTTCCATAGTTAGAATATGAGATGGAGATCTCATTTCTCTCTCCTTTGGGTTTTGTTTCTTCACACACACTGATATATATATATATATATATCATTATGGATGGATTTTTTTACTATCATAATATGGGTGGCAGAGAAACGATGTGTAGTCCCTATCACATCATGTTGAGGTGTCTGTGGTTTGATCTGGCAACTTCAATCATGTCTCTTATTTCTTTTACCCCCACATATTTCAGGTTATCCACTTTATATGTATATACTGAACCCTACATGAGCTTTTCCCTTGTGTTTTGTTTCTAATTCAGGTGATAGACATGTTGATTATGATTACATAAAAGAATAGGGATACCTACTATGTTTGGCCACATATGGTGGTCATGTTTTGGATATATAGAGTTGTGCTCTCTCATATTTTCAAATTGTTTTAGTGTACTAAGGTTGGAATATCTCTATGGTTGGGTGTGCATTTTTTAGGCTTTAATTTTTAATTTAAACATTCATATTATTATACTCTTTGGTTATTTTACACGCATGGATTATACTATAGATGTTGAATCTTTAATATTTATTCCTCCAAAATTATGCATCTTGATAGTTAGTGGGTTCATACATGTACATAGGGAATGGCCTCCCATATTAGTAATATTTCATGGTCTTTGTCACCAACCCCTGACCAATAGATGTAAGATTTTTATAGTTGTGGAACAATCCACCCTGGAAAGTGTAGTGACTGATTAGTATCAGAGATGGTTCATATATTATTACTATGAATAAAAAATTTCCAACCCATGATATTGGTACAATGGTTGTTGGGAATAATGGTACTTCCATCAAATAAAGTTGTGTCTTTATCAATCCTTCTTGGGTCATATCCACACACACAGATATATATGTGATATTTTTATTATGGTATGTCTTGACCACTTTTTATATATCTCTGTGAAGAAAACCATCCAGGTTACCAATTCATGATCATGATAATGATCAAATGAGTAACGAGGCCTCGGTTTAGGGTCCATCACATGAGGTCTTTCCTTTAGGTGATTAGGTAGAAAAACTCCAACATATCTAGGGGTAGATTGTAATATCATTGTAATATGGGTATTCCCACATTCCTTACGAAAAATAAAAGTTCCAATGCTAATGTCCGCAAAGATGATACAATGATCGAGATCCCATGGTAGCATATGATTGGATTAAGCCGGAGATATGAGTTTTCATGTTTTTTTGGATCCCAAACGATCGAATGGTTATAGTCACAACCATTGATTTTCATATAGTTATAGTTTTTCCTGATGGAACTAGTGGATGAAGAACCTATACAGAGGGGATGTTGTCTGTTCGGGAGAAAGAGATCACCCATGATTCATATTTGATCTGGACTCACTTATCAGGTGGTTTATGTTCTTCCCAATCAATTTTTTTTGGATATCCTACACACATGGGAACACTTTTTATGGTGTTCATCATAGCGAGGCTTCTCTAGGATGACATTGGGAAACATGAGACCCATGAACTAGTTATTTTCAACATTTATCTGAAATTTATTAAAGTTAGAAACTTCCCCCACTTTGGAATCTTATTGCAATTAGATTAATAACTGTGTGGGTGAGTTAGTGTCATCCCAAAGGAGACGGTATCAAGGTATGGTGGAGGAGTGCATTTGAAATGTGTGTCTCAGGTCCTTATAGTATGTTAATGGGTTAGAGAAATACCTAGTTCAGGAGAACCAGTAGGAAAGGGAACTGATAAGATTCCACTAGAAGGGGATTTTGGGTAGAAGTCTTGAATGTGGTTTGGGCCACAACATGTGTCATCATAAATCCAGATGTTGTTATAAAATAGTTTCTTGAACCACATTTCCTTGGATTTATCCAATATTTCAAAACGTGAAATACCAATAGAGAACATCATGGTTGACCCATGTGCTGGAGGCTCCTGCATAAGAGATTGATGATCAATCGTTTCTGTTGATAGTGTGACGAGACTCTATGACGAGAGCGAGAGATCATCACATGAAATAATCTTATAGTTTTAGTTGGAACCAATTAAGTTTTAATCACCATGGTTTGGTTTTCTGAAAATGGTGACCACGTATTTTTTACCAATGAGTGTGTTTGTGATTTCAGTTCATTGGATAGAGTCTTCCTCTTTTTATTAGGGTTGTTCACCAAGAAAAGGAGGAGAAGATAATTTTTAGGAGGTTATATTAAATTTACAGGTTATATAATATTAATCTTGGAGTAGTGGATGTTATAATATATCATCTTGCTAAAATGATGTGGGGATTGATGAAATTTTTCCTAATGATGTGTCGGGTTTACAAACCTTATGTGAGACAGACCTATGCATAAACATGAACAGGAAAGAATGGATAATTTCTCAATCACATTGGATGGCCCCAAAGGGCTGTGAGAGAGAGTTGTCTAATTAGATGAGTATTTAGTGGTAGAGATTTTTTAAACCTAGTGTGTTCATCTGGTAATCCCTTCATTGTTCGCCTAAGAGGTGGATGGGGTATATAGGTAAATTTTTTATTGACATCTCCCGATCATAGTTTTTTTTAGAGAGGGGTATCAACTCTAGATAATAGATGACTTATTTGACCAATTGATGGGGAGAATTGGATCTAGAAGCTCAACCATAATATAGGTTATCACCAGCACCATGCTCAAGAGGTGGATGTACGAAACATGTCTTCTTATAGCCGTTGTGGTTTCATGAAATTTGGTGAAACCCTTTTTATATTGAATTCCCAGAAATTATTTTATGACTTATGAAATGAATCCTTAACCATTCATGGATCAGTTATAGATAGTATTCTATATTGGTTCGCTCGTGTACTCAATGTTATGGTGTGAGCACACGTGACACATGAGGATTGTGCTATTCGGGCTCCATTTTTTAAAGTCTCATGGAATATCAAATGGAGTCAGTTATATATTTGAAGGTCCACTCCTAAGGATATGTATTACAAGATATGGGAGTGAGATTGATCCATGAAATTTTTGAACCGTCATCAGCTTGAGGTCCACACAGGGCAAGTGCATTGTAGTTGATTCTCACTGCATTGTTTTCCATCAACTATTGTCTGGTTAGGTGATAGAGAAGTTGTCTTCTTTCCAATATACCATTGTCATTTATATTGAGGAAACATACGTCTTTTCCGAGGATGTTACCCCTATATTTACTTAGGTTGTTATGGTGGCACAATATAGGGATATCAAATGTGAAATCCTATGTGACTAGATGTCCTCAAGAGTTTCACCAGATGGATTCACTAAATAAAGGAATCACGTTATCCTTTTCTAGATAAGGATGGATGTTTTGGTCATTTTATGATTGGAGATGATGATGGATTTTCACACTTCTCATTTGGTTGCACGTCCCCAAGTAGGGAAGATCTATAAAAGGGCCAAATATGAGCCCATATTTTCCACAATGTTTTCTTAGATTGTGATTTTAGAGGATGAAAATCATTTAATAAGATAACAATAGACTCAAAAAAATTTCATATTTAGGGATTTGGAATATTCCATGAAATATTTTTATAGTGAGGCACTAAGAAGGATTGCGATTTTGTGGCCTAGTGAGTCCAAAATTTATTTTATGAATATATTAATATATTTTATATAAGAGAACATTGTTTTCAAGAAAAAATGGAATAACATACTAATGGGTTCTCATACTGGAACTCCAATACCATGTTTCAAAACATATTATGCATTTTATCGTAGGAATGATTTATGATAAGTTACCATTGGAAGTTCAGAAGTGGTGACCATTCATAGTTTCATTGGATAATTTAATTAATTTAATTAGATAATTTGATAACCATAACCAGATAACTAAAAAATGGGGACTTGGATGGGTATTCTAAGAGAACCATCATGTTTTAAATGTGCATTTCAACCTATGTGAGATATAACCATGATTCCTATTGGGTGTTTGGATTCAACTCCATCATGGGAGAAATAATTAAATAATTATAAAAATTTCTGTATTTCTTTGTTTTTTTATTAAATATCCAAACCTAAAAATACTCCATAAATGTTCCATTTTGAAATTTCTCCAGGTTTTGTAACATATCAATTAGAGGTATTTAAAACAATCTTTGAAGATATTTATTTTTAGTTTTCGATCAGATGATGATGAGTGATTAGGTCGATGTGAATCAAAAGTTAGTAGACAAAACAGATCACTTTAATCTCTAATACATATTGTTTTCACAAATTGTCAATCCATAATCGAGGTATGGATCATAAATTTTGGATTCATAAACTTTTGATTAAAGTATTGATAATGGATTTCAGATGTACATGATCTATGATAATTATTATTCACATCTTCCCAACTTTGTAAATATTATATTGATCTAATATAAATACTCTCTTGTTGAACATGTTATCATCCCGTTTCTATAATAATTTTACAAGAACACTAGAGCAAGGATAGTTCATGTTTATTGTTTGTTCATTCCCCCACCATTCCATATGTTATTCATATTTGGACCACGAGGTAATTATTCAACCTTGTTTGTAACACCCCAAGCTTCCATGATATTCTTCTCTTTGAATAATAGAGTAGCGTGTGTTATACACAACTTCGAGTTCTAACACACACCACAACCAATACAACTAGCCGTTATGAATAGTAATACCCATTTTCTTAAATTTTATAAATTTTATCTTTTAAATCGGTCTTCATTTTTGGATTTAGAAAATCGAAATTAGCTTATGGTGAATTTATTGTATTTTTCTAAAAACATTCAATTTTTTATGAATAGTGAAAAACACTCAGTTATAGTTTAAAACCAAATTTTTATTAAAATAATTATTTATTTTATTTAAAATTATTATAGATCAAAATAGATACATAATAATTATATACGTTCAATGTAATTCATTAAAAGCAGTTTATAATAATTTTAGATATATAAAAATGTTATTGAACTTTTCACCATCTTTTACCCAGCTCTTAAAAGAATTTGCAAATTCACATAAAAAATAATTTTACTGCTTCTGTGAGTGGAATTTTGAAAATTCGAGAGACCCGGTTAATATCAAGGATTATAATGTGGTTCAATAAGATAAAAATAATTTTTGGTGAATAGTAACCATTTACTTTTATTTACCACAGTTAAAAGTTAATAGGGTAATTAAGGGTAAAAATGATTTCATTATTACCCTAAAATATGTCCTAATTCTATTGGATAAGTATAATTAGACCAAAAACAACCTTAGGAATAAAATATGAACCTCTTTGTTCCACCTGGATTAGATTAGGACATTTATTATAATTAAATTCAAAGGAGAGTTAAAAGATAAGAAACCAATGTTCAATAACTAATTTATTTTTAATATAGGGTTATGCATAAGATAAATTCGATTGTAAAGATTGGTTAGAAAGATAAAATGATTCTATAAATAATGATATTTTATTTATAATTTTTAGACATTATATAATTTAATTTATTTAGGACACAATGGTGATGCAATAATTATCTTATTAATGAAATATTAAAAAAATATATATTATAAATATAAAAATAAATATAATTTGAGACTTATAATGAATTAAAATAATTTAATAGGTTACAATAACATATTATGGTTGGTTATATTAATTTTTTTCTAAGTAATAATGTTGTTATAAATATAGAAAAAACAGAATACCAAATATTTTCAAAATAGACATAAAAGAGCATTTAAAAAATATATTATATTATTAATTGATATTCTATTCTTAAAAATGTATGGTACAGAGAAATGACTTAGATAAGGTTATATATTTTAATAATGAACATCTTTGGGTTCTATTGGCTAGTTATAGTAAGTTTATTTACCATATAATATAAAAATACAAAGAGACATGATAAATGTAAAACTATTTAACTAAGAGTTAATTATAAATAATATGTTAATATAGTGACACAATACTATCTAAAATCTTTTGGTTGAAAGTATTTAGACCCCTCCCCACCTTATACTCAAAATAAGTCACTTTTGAGCCATTATAAACCGAATATGAATTTATTATAAAATAATATTTTTTATTTTTCCTTAGGTGCCCCTCACCCTCTTATTAAAGGGAACTCACCCTTCTCCCAAATTCATACCTTCAATGCAATTTTGATTTTCCAAACCTGGCCAAAATATTCTATAAACATCCCTCACTTTACCCTTGAGCCCATAGTTTGATCTTAAACCAATCCAATGGATCCCTTTTGATCTAATCAAAAGGAAGAACCAGAAAAAGAGGTAATGTTTTCACCACCCTCTTTCATGTTCCTTTCTTCTTCCACTTCTTCTTTCTTTGTTATTTTCATTATAAAATAATAAATCCATTATATTCTTCATAATGTGATGTTATTATAAATATGGTACAAACATATTCAGTATTCTATCATTCTTTTGAATGACATGTCACCATACATGCGTATATATGGCTTATCATCTCCACGTAGAGGTGTAATTGTTATTCAAAACAATATTATTTTGATGGGTATGATAATGTTGTGTAATTTATATGTATAATAAACATAACATTATAATGATTTTTTATATATGAAATACCATGCAATTATAGATTATTTTAATATAAAAAGAATGATATAGCCGCTTGTGTGTACGTACGGACTACCGTCTCCACGAACATGATGAGATTCATTCCCCATCATATACATTCAACTATAATTATCATTTGATGATTAAAAATATGTTTTATGGACTTGATATCATTCTAGATATTAATAATATACAACCTATCAATAAAAAACACAGCTTAGGTAACAAAACATATAAAAGAAAATGAGTATGTTAACACCCTAAACGATGATAATACTAAGATATTATTAACAATGAAATGTTAAAAGATCATATATGATATCATATTAATGTATATGATTGTTGTATAATTTTAAAAAAATAATTTCACCATTATAAACGATGTTAACCTACCTTTGACCAAGTAAAAGTAAAAGTTAAGGTTTAATTCTATAATCTCTTCATTATCTGAGGCTGTTTATACGTAATTATCTACTCGGACCTCACTATCATCCACATCCATGTTTCTTAAAATGTATTTCAAAACATTATTACTATTTTATAGAATATGGTTTAAAGTCATTTATTCACTTTTTTGACTTCATATAAGATGTTTATAAAGGAATCTTTCCGTCATTTTCCAAACAAGGTCCTTTTAATCATTTTCAACAAAATTAAGGTTAAATTTTTTTTTTAACTTATACGGCTAGTGGAGATATTTTCTACTGTTATAAAATCTTAAAAGCTTCCATTAAAATCTTATAAGAATATTTTCAAAGTAAATGTTTTATTTTATAATTATGTGGGTTTTAATTTATTTAAAAAAAATATTTCTCTTAAAATGTTTTGATTTCATCTATGTCAACATCATTTGATGGATTTTAAGCTTATTTGAAGTTGATTTATTATGATACCTAACTTCTATATTGTATTGATGGTTTTGTGATATGTTTTACTGTGGATGTGTTATTTTTTTCCATTCATGGTGTATGGAGAATGTATTGATATTTCGTATGCTAGTTGTAATATAAATATTTATGCTATATTTAAACCTATTTATATGAGGAATGAATTGGACTTAATAAGTGACGGGTGGAGCCCGATATAGCTCCTCGATGAATCAGTAGTTCTCATGAGACAAACTAGTGTCTTTGAACAAGGCCTTGACAAAATCTTATTTGTAGTCTTTGCACAAGGCCTTGACAATGTGGTTATGATAGTCTGGCATTTTGCATTCCATGAGTATGAAAGTGGTTACTGATATTGAATGTGATTATTCAACTAGTAGAATATCCATGTGAATATGTAAATGGAATTATTTCATTTTTTTTGCCATATAATGCTGATTTCAATTTTAAAAGGATTTTTTTAGTTATACATTGCCTCAAATTTTTATTCTTATTTATGAATGTTTCCTCTATATTGTTAACCTTACTGAGCATCTGATCTCACCTCTTTCTATGTTTTATTTTTCATAGGATGTGAAGAAGTATTTTATAAATGACCTACAGGGATAGTCAGAGGTGGTATGAGTGAGGACTATGAAGACTATGTTGTTTCAGTTTTTATTTTAGGATGTAATGTAATACTTATGAATATATCTAGGGTTTCCAAGGCTACTAAACTAACTTGTATTTCGAGACATGATCTCTTGTGATCATGCCAATGTTATGTAATAATGCACAGACTCTGGGTATCTGGGGGCAGGGTGTTACAATTGGTATCAAAGGGAGGTTTAGTACAACCCTTGGAAGCTATATTTTGATAAACACTGATTAAATCACATAAACCTAAGATGGACTTTGAGGATTAGTATAGAAGAACTTCCTAGAATTTTGGTATTGTAGAGATTTTGTGAGTTTTTTGAGAAATATATCTCTGTCTATATGAGAGAAGGTAGAGGCGGCTCTGGAACAGATGTACCTTTGGGTAAAACCTAAAAACACCGCTTTGATCAAGAATCTTACTGGAACTGGGGCACGATAATGGGCCTTGTTGCACTCCTAGTTACGACACTCCCGGGAGATATTTTTAGGATAATTATCATTTTATTAGCATACCATTATGAAGGGTTTGTGAGTATATAATTTCTCAATGAATACATTTTTATGATTATGGATTATAACCATAAACTGTTCAATTTATATTATGTGTTTTACAGGTTTGGAATTATGTATTTCGATTCATAAATTGATCAAGTTTATGCCACTGTTTAGAAATGGCACCTAGTGGAAGGAATGGAAACCATATAAATACATGCACTCCATGTAGGTATTTCCCTCCTACTCAAAATAATTATAGTGGAGTTGGTGATGCAACTGGTGTTGATCAGCTAATCACCATACTAGGACAACTCACTCAGGTTATGAATAATAACCTTACCCATATGGAGCACCCAGATCCACAGCATAGAGGATCAATGATTGATCACATAATGAGGAAATAAACACCAGTATTAAATGGGAGTACAAATCCATTAGTGTATGAGCAATGGATAAATTCCTTAGAGAAAATATTCCATGCTTTGGGGAATTGTGAAAGGAAAAATGTTATCATGGTATTTTACTGCCACACTGGAGAAGCTGATCAATGGTGGTCATTGATTCAAAACATGAAGGAATATGATGAAGTATCAAATATGTAATGGAGGGAGTTCAATGATATTTTCTTAGAAAAATAATTTCCTCATGACCATCGAGTAGAAATGGAAAGGCAATTTCTGAGTCTGAAACTAAAGGAGGATAAGAATGTCGAAAAGTATGAGGCTGAATTCCCAAGGTTAGCGAGGCTTGTTGTAGATTATATACGTAAACCAAGAAGTAATATAAACAATTTCTTTGATGTTTTAAAATTGTTTATCTGTAGAGCATTAGTCTCACATTCCTTCTCGTCATACGAAGATATTGTCTCATGTGATATGAAGAAATAAAATAAATTCTCTAAGTATTAAAAAATTAAAGCAATGAAAGAAGTGATCTGCTGATAACTCTTGAAATGGAAATAAGGGGAAGAAGGGAAAAGTTGAATATATCTCATGTAGTTAGTGTGGGAAGAAACACCCTGTTAGTTACATGAATGGAATGGGAATCTGTTACCAGTGTAGTGAAAATGGCCACCAAGCCCGTGATTGAAAAGGAAAGAAGGAAACTACCCATGTTCGATGCTAAAATTGTAGGGAGATGGGACATTATGCAAATTAATTTCCTTATATTCATAGAAACTTACCTCATAAAAGGACAAGGGATCAAGGTCAAGCTTATGTTATCACTACTGCTGAGGCACAAGCTTCTAAAGACATGGTGGTAGGTAATTTAATAGTTTCCTCAAGTTTAGAAAATGCTTTATTTGATTCTGGATCATCGCATTGTTTCATATATTTTCTATTTGCTAAGAAAATTAGATATTTCCAATTTGATTTAACAATGGAGTTTTCAGTCAAAACAGTTAAGGTAAGTATCATTGGAACACAATTTTGTGAATCAGTCCCAATTAGAGAACATAAATGTTCTTTATCTGCTGATCTCATCATCATACCCATGAATGAATTTGATATAATCCTCGACAAGGATTGTATTCCGAACCATGATGTGATGATTTTTTATAAGAAGAAGGAGATTACGATTTTTGATGATGATGATAAAGAACATCTTATCATTAGAGCAGAATCACCACCACCAGATTCTTATCTAGATCCACCGCCAATAGCTCAACTAAATTCAATTATTGGGGAGGTAGAGAATTAAATAATTGTGGGTCAGGAAAGGAATGTTCAAATAGATTATGAACCTATTGTGAAGGAATTTGTAGATGTGTTTTCAAAATATTTACATAGACATACTCCAGAATGAGAAATTGAGTTTTCCATTGATTGAATTCCTGGTTCAATGCCTATGTTGAAGACCCCTTATAGAATTACCACTGTGGAATTAGTTGAACTAAAGAAACAACTAGAGGAATTGATTAACAAGTGATTTATTCTCCCTAGTGTTTCCCCAGGGGGATCCCCTATCCTTTTTATTAATAATAAAGATGGATCTATGCGGTTATGTATCGACTACATGGAAATCATTACTAAAACAATAAAGAACAAGTATCTCCTACCTCGCATTGATGATTTATTTTCCAAATACATGGAACTAAATACTTTTAAAAGACTGAACTTTGATCAAGATATCATAATTTGTGTGTGATGAAGGACGAAATTCCAAAAATAGTATTTTGAACAAGGTACAAGAATTACGAGTTTACAGTAATGCCTTTTGGGCTAATTAATGCACCCTCTGTTTTCATGGATCTAATAAACATAGTTTTCAAGGAATATCTCGATGATTTTTTAGTGTTATTTATTGATGATATCTTGGTATACTCCAATATATATGAATATAATGAAAATCACGTGTGCATTATCACAAAGACTCTGAGAAGTCATGAATTATATGGGATGTTTAGAATGTGTGAATTCTGGCTTCAGGAAATTTATTTTCTTGGCCATATTGTCTCTAGGATGGAATCTCTGTTGATCCTTCTGATACAAGAGCAATCCATGAATATCCAGCACCAAAGAGTATAACCTAGGTACATGGTTTTATTATTAATGTTCCATCTGGAATTTTTCTCGATTGGCTAACCCATTAACGAAGATCACACAAAAAAGAGTTAAATTTGTTTGGACTAAAGAGTGTGAAGAATTTTTTGATGAACTGAAGAGAAGATTAGTCAGTGCTCCAATATTTACTCTACCATCCGGTAATGATGGGTTTATTATTTATAGTGATGCTTCAATGAAAGTACATGGTTTTGTTCTAATGAACAATGATTGGGTTATTGTTTATGCATCACAATAGTTGAAAATTCCTGAGAAAAACTATCATACTCATGATCTTGAGATAGATGTTGTAATATTTTCTTTGAAGATATGGATAAATTATCTCTATGTGGAATAATGTGAGATATATACCGATCAAAAGATTTTGAATTATATTTTCTCACATAAAGAACTCAACATGAGGCAAAGGCGATGGATTGAACTACTCAAGGATTATGATTGCATTATACACTACCACACGAGGAAGGAAAATAAGGTGGAAGATGCTTTGAGTGGAAATGATAATGGTGTTTTGAACAATATGAGAGTTGAAAAGGATCCTATATACATGGATCTAGTAAATATGGATATGGGAATCACCATGGAAGGTGAAACATAAATAATTTTTCAAATTGTTTCCAAACCATCTTTACTGGAAAGGAAGAAGAGTTCTCAGACCGATGATGAAGAGTTTAAAAAGAAGATTAAAGTTGTGAATGATGGGAGATTGAGTGACTGTGTATGAAGATGGAGTTTTAATATTTTAGAAGAGACTTTGTGTTCCCAATATACCATATCTAAACAAATAATTATTGGACGATGCTCATAGTTCCAATTTCTCTATACACCCTGGGGGCACCAAAATGTATAGAGATTTGAAGGAAAAATTTTGGTGGGACAACATGAAGAGGGAGATTGATGATTTTGTGTCAAGATGTATGGTTTGTCCACAAGTGAGAGATGGAAGGCAACATCCTGGAGGAGTCATGCAACCACTTCCTATACCTGAGTGAAAATCTGATAATATCACGATGGAATTTGTCATGGGGCTACCAATGAATCCTATAAGGAACGATGAAATGTGGTTCATTATTGATCGTCTTACCAAGCGAACACATTTTCATTCTATAAGAGAAGATTTACCACTTGAACGTCTAACATGGATATATATTAATGAAGTTGTCATACTCCATGGAGTACCCCTATTGATTTTTTCTGATTGTGATCCCCATTTTACATGAAGATTCTGTAGAAGTCTTCAGAAAGACCTGGATACGGAACTTCGTTTTAGCACTTCTTACCACCCCCAAACTGATGGAAAATCCGGAAGGAATATTAAAACCATAGAAGACATGTTGAGATATTAATCACATGACTTTCAGGGTATGTGGGATCAATATTTTCCTCTGGTGGAATTTTCCTATAACAATAGTTTCCATTAAAGTATTAGGATGGCACCATATTATGCGTTATATGGAAAGAGATGTTCCACACCAACCTGTTGGGATAATGCTGGTGATAGAAGACATGTAGTCCTAGAACATGTTGATAAACAATGGAAAATGTGAAGGTAATCCAAACCCACATCAAATAAGATCAAGGTAGGAAGAAGATCTATGCCGATAACAGAAGGAAGGATTTGGATCTTTAGGTATGGGATCATGTTTTCTTGAAGGTATCTCCATGGAAGGGAGTTATATGTTTCGGTAAGAAAGGTTAATTTATTCCCAGGTACATCGGACCTATTGAAGTTCTATAATGAATTCGGGCAATATCTTATCATTTGGCATTGCCGCCAAATCTCTCCAAAGTTCACGATGTGTTCCACGTATCATTGTTGAGAAAATACATGTCTGACCCAACGCTTGTAATAACATATGAGGAATTAGAACTGGAACCCGATTAGTCTTATTGCGAAGAGCCTATCAAGATTCTTGATCCAAGAGAACAGGTGCTGAGAAACCAAATGACTCGTCTGGTAAATGTTATATGGAGAAATTATAAGATGGAAGAAGCAACGTGGGAACCTGCGGAAATTATGATGAAGAACCACCCGAGTATTTTTATGCAGTAATAACATCGAAATTTCGAGGACTAAATTAATTGAAGGAGGGGAGAATGTAACACCCCAAGCTTCAATGGTACACTACTCTTTAAAAAATACAGTAGCGTGTGTTATACGCAATTTCGAGTTCTAACTCACACCACAACCAGTCAGACTAGCCGTTATGAATAGTAATACCCATATTTTGAAATTTTATAAATTTTATCATTCAAATTGGATGTCATTTTTGGATTTCGAATATTGAAATTAGCTTAGGGTGAATTTTTGGTATTTTTCTGAAAACTTTCAATTTTTGATGAATAGTGAAAAACACTGAGTTATAATTTAAAACCAAATTTTTATTTTAATAATTATTTTTTTATTTAAATATATATTAGGTGAAAATAGATACATAATTCCTATATAAGCTCAATGTAATTCATTGGAGTCAGTTTATAAAAATTTTAGATATATAATAATTTTGTTGAACATTTCAATGTCATTTACCAAGCTCCTAGGAGAATTTGAAAATTCACATAAAACATAATTTTACTACTTATGTGAGTGGAATTTCGAAAATCAGAGAGATATGATTAATATCAAGGAGTAAAATTTGCTTCAATAAGATAAAAATAAATTTTGGTGAATAGTAACTTTTTACTTTTATTTACCACGGTTAAAATTAAATAGGTTAATTAAGGGTAAATATGATTTTATTATTACCCTAAAACATGTCCTAATTCTATTAGATAAATATAATTCGACCAAAATAACCATAGTAATAAAATATGAACCTCTTTGGTCCACTTGGATTAGATTAGGACATTTATTATTATTTAATTCAAAGAAGAGTTATAAGAGATAAAATCAAAGTTAAATAACTAAAACATTATTAATACATGATTATAAATAAGATAAATTCGATTATAAATATTCATTAGAAATATAAAAATATTTCCTACATAATGGTATTTTATTTATCATTTTTAGACTTCAAATAAGTTAATTTATTTATGATCGAATGGTGATAAAGTAATTATCTAATTAATGAAATATTAAAATTATTGATATTATAAATATCAAAATAAATATAATTTGATACTTTTTATGAATTAAAATAATTATATAGGTTAATATAACATATTATGGTTTGTTATATTAAATTTTGTCGACGTAATAATAATGTTATAAATTTATCGAAAATAGAATACAAAATGGTGTCAAAATTGACATAAATGAGTATTTAAAAAACATAATATATTCTTAATTGCTATTCTATTCCTAAAAATATAATGATTGGAAATATTACTTATATAAGGTTATATATATTAATAATGAACCATTTGGGGTTATCATGTCTTTTTCTAGTATGTTTATTAACCATATAATATAAAAATACAAAGAGACATGGTAAATGTCAAACTATTTAACTAAGAGTTAAATATAACTAAAAATGTTAATATAGTGACCCAAACGTCTCTAAAATCTAATGGTTGAAATTATTTCGACCCATACCCACATTAGAGTCTAAATGAGTAACTTTGGAGCCATTATAAAACGAATATGAATTTATTATAAAATAATATTTTAAGTTTTTTCTAAGGTGCCCCTCAGCCCTCTTATGAAAGGGCACTTCCCCTTCTCTCAAATTCATACCTTCAAAGCCTTTTGGTTCGGCCAAACCCTACCCAAATATTCTCTCAACTTCCCTCATATTATCCTAGAGGCCTTAATTTGATCATAAATCCAACCTAAGGAGCCCTTTTGATCTAATGAAAAAGAAGAACCTGAAGAAGAGGTAATGTTCTCACCACCCTCTTTTAAGTTCATTTCTTCTTCCACTACTTATTTCTTTGTTATTTCCATTCTAAATAAATAACTCCATTATATTCTATATACTGTGTTGTTTTTATAAATATGGTACAACCATATTAAGTCTTATATCCATCCTGTGAATGATATGTCACCATACGTGTATACTTACGGCTTACCGTCTCCACGTCATGGTGAAATTGTTATTCAAAACATTATTATTCATATGGGTATGAAAATGATGTGTAATTTATGTAAATAATAAATATAATGTTATAAAACTTCTTTATATATGATATACTATCCAATTATATATAATTTTAATATCAAAAAATGATATTGTCGCTCGTGTGTACGTATGGACTACTATCTCCACGAACACGATGAGATTCCTTCCCCATCATATCCATTAAAGTCCAATTCTCATTTGATGATTAAAAATAATGTTTAAGTGACTTGATATCATTCTAGATAATAATAAGATACAATATATCCATAAAAAACATCGCTTATGTAACAAAACATATGAAGAAAAATGAGTAAGTTAACACCCAAGACGATGATAATACTAAGATATTATTTACAAAATCAATGTTAAAAGATCATATATGATATCATATTAATGTATATGATTCTTGAATAATAAAATAACAATTATTTCACCATTATTCACTATTTTAACCTACCCTCGACCAAGGAAACATACAAGGTTAGGGTTAATTCTACAATCTCTTCATTATCCGAGGTTTTTTATACGTAATTATCTACTAGGACCTCTTTATCATCCACATCCATGTTTCTGAAAATGTATTTCAAAACATTCTTACTATTTTATAGAATATTGGTTAATTTCATTTATACCCTTTTTTGAATTTTTATAAGAGTTTTATAAAATAATCTTTCTGTCATTTTCCAAACATGGCCATTTTTATCATTTTCGACAAAATTAAGGTAAGAATGTTTTTTTAACTTATACAGTGGGTGCGACTATTTTCCTCCATTTTAAAATCTTCAAAGCTTCCCTTAAATGATTATAAAGAATATTTTCAAAGTGAATGTTTTATTTTAAAATTATGTGACTTTTAAATTATTTTAAAAAAAAAGAGATATTTCTCTCAAATAGTTTTGATTTTATCTATGTCAACATACTTAGATGGATTTTAAGGTTATTTGAAGTTGATTTTTTATGATACAAAACTTCAGTATTTTATTGATTTTATTTGTGATATTTTTGGTTGTGGATGGGTTATTTTTATACCATTTGTGGTTTATGGAGAAAGTATTGACATTTCGTATTCTAGTTTTAATATGAATGTTTATGCTATGTTTAAACCTGTTTATATGAGGAATGCATTGGACTAAATAAGTGAAGGGCGGAGCCTGCTATAGCTCCTCAACGCATCGGTTGGTCTAATGAGAAAATATAGTGTCTTGGGACAAGGCCCTGACAAAATCTAATTTGTAGTCTTGGAACACGGCCTTGACTATGTGGTTATGATAGTCTGGAATTATGCATTCCATCATTATGAAAGTGGTTATTGATATTTTAGGGAATTATTCAACTAGTAGAATATACATGTGAATAAGTAAATGGCATTATTTCATTTTATTTTGTTTCAGATTATGCTGAAGTTGAAGTTTAAAAGGATTTTTTTTACATTGAATTAAATGTTTATGATTATTTAGGAAAGTTTCTGCTATATTTTTATCCTTACTTAGCATTTGATCTCACCACTTTCTATGTTTTATTTTTCCCAGGATGTGAAGAAGTACTTTATGACTGACCTGTACGGATAGTCTGAGAGGATATGAGTGTTGACTATGGAGACTATGTTGTTATAGTTTTCATTTTATGATTTAATGTAAGACTTATGAATGTATCTAGAGTTTCTAAGGATATTAAACTAATCGGTATTTCGAGACCTAATATCTTGTGATCATGCCAATGTTATGTAATAATGCACCGACTCTGGGTAACTGGGGTCGGGGTGTTACATTGTTGTGGAGGGTTCAACTATGATCAATAACTCAGATTTAGTGTGGTAGCATGAATGACAAGAAAATAAATGGGTTTTAAATAGATTGATAAATTAGGGGGATTATGTTTTTTTAATGGGTCGGATCACAACTATGGTTCAATGTTTTGGTATCATAGGTGGTTTAGGATCGTATCTGTGATCCAAATTTCCCCAGTTGACATGCGATGATGAAATGTGATGTGATGGGATCATTTACGAGCAAAGACCATGCATGATGTCTCATGGAATAGTATATATTGAATGGATGTGATGGGGGATATGCTACGATATCTGATTAGTTTTTATGATATGGTCAGCATGATGGATGTTAATATTTTTATTAAGAAAAATAAGTTCAAATAATAATAATAATAATATTATTATTATTATTAATGGTTTTTAGTTAATAAAATTAAATTTGGATTTGTTATTTATATTATGTTATATAATAATAAAAATAGTTTCATGAAAAGTTTTTTCATAAATAAACCTAAAAAATATTTAATTTTGAATAAATAAATTGTTGTGATAGGATAAAGAGAAAAGAAAATAAAAGGAAAAGTAATTTAAAAACATTAAGAATGGGGGAGGGGTGAACCATTATTCCTGTTTTTATATATTTATAAATTTTATTAATAATATTAAAGGTGTATAATATTTTTTTATTATTAATGGTTTGATGTACCCATATTGGTGGCCCAAGGTGCGCCTGATCAAGGGGGTGACCTATCCACTTGAATTGTAAATCATTTTTAATGAAAAGAACTGTAATAAAATAATAATTTTATAATAATTTTGGTTCCAAAACATTATTTCCATCATAAATTTATCATGCAATGTCATATTGAAAATCCATCTATAGCATTGCTACAATGGAATTAAGATGATCATTTGAAGACATGTTATAGATACCTTTTTCCAACTTGTGGCTGAGTTCCATTAAAGGAACAATAACAATAATATTATTATTCTGTGAATTTTTCATATATTTTAAATCATTCATATGATATAGAATTAGATACTAGTCTATGGTATTATAACAACAATATTGAGGAAGATCTTTTAATACAAAAATCACGTATTTAATTCAAGTGCGTGACTTGGGCCCATGAAGAAATGTTTGTGCATGATGTGGTGAAGTGAAACATTTTAATTGGGAGTTTTATTTAGAAGAGTAAATAATATTTTCTGTGAATTTTTCCATAATTATAATATTATTGTTATTTATATTTCCACATGAGACCATTTTCAATGACATATTGCTTCCCTTTAGACTTATGATGATCCTCATGTGGTCATCAAACTTTAAGTCGAATATTCCATTTACTCTAGGAGTATACATGCATGACTCAGAATACACAGGAATGGATCGGTACTCAGGTATAACCATGTACACATCCATGTAGTGGAGCGGGACCACACAACTTATGGACCCTATTTCATTTCTTGTACTTATTATGGATCTTATTACTATCATATCGCTTAAATTTCGACTAGTATTTTTGTTCATAGAATACCATGTCTTATGTTTTTTACTACATAGAACACGATGGTGGAATTTGTAGTGGATTTTGATATATGACACATGATGTTCGGAGCATGATGCGTCTTTAGGAGATGCCCAATGATGACAATTATCTTGTATGACTACAAGTTATGATAAAGTGGAACCCCCTGATAGACTATTTTGTAGGTCCACTATCTACCAATTGGAAACCCCTATCAGATAAGGAATATATTGTCAAATAACTAGAGTGGAACCATTCTAATGGACCAGTGAGTGGGGCCTAAATCTATTGAGAGGTACCCAATATAGTTTAGGCCACGATTCTTCATGACACCATAGTGGGACCACCTGACGGACTAGGGTGTGGGTCCTTTATCTACTAAGTGTTACCACCCAATTATATATGGTGTGGTTCCTCATGACACTTGAGTGGGATCCACTTGATGAACCATGTAACATGTCCTTTATCAACATAGAGGTACACACTATAATATTGGATGAGTTTCCTCGTGACACTAGAGTGGAACCCCCCTAACAAACTAGTATGAGAGTCCTCTATCTACCATGTTTTACCCATATTGGATATGGCACAGGTCCTCATAAAAGCAGTGTGGAACCACATGATCGACCAAGGAAAGTTTCCTATATCATAAGAGTGGTACCCCTATAGGATATGACATGAGTCCTAATGTCACACTATTAGAACCCCATAACACCCTCAGTCATGGGTCATATTCCAACAGAGTGAAACCCCCTTGGCGCATCAGGGTGCAAGTCCTCTACGAATACTTATTCAGTGTCACCCCCTGATGAACTAGGGAACAGTTCCACTACATAGATATTATCCCCCCTCAACATTATGTCACAATGGATTGGTGTGGGACTCCACCTAGTTTTTTCGGGATAGACACCTGAAATTATTGGAATCATTGATGAACTTCACATAACTAATGGTGACTTTTTATATGGGGTGGGATTTGAGATTGTGATCACCTTTCTCCCTCATTTCAGTTTATTTTATAATACTTTATATATATACATATATATATATATATTAGTATCCATATCACTGGAATTAGTTTACTATCATACTATGGGTGGAATAGACACTATGTGGTGTCACCTACATGCTGTGCGGAGATATCTATGAGTTGAGATTTCTACTTCCATCATGTCCCATTATCATTCTCCCACATTTTTCAGAGCATCATAATGGGTATATATATACTCCCCCCTTCATGTACTTTGACAACATGTGTCTTTTCTTATAAAAATTATTTTTAGGTCTTTAGTGATTACATAGAACCATTGGGATGACTGGTTTATTTGATGTCATAAATTGTTCGAGGTTTAGGGATATAATATCAAGTACTCATAGATTTTTAATTTTCTCAGTTTTTTTAGGTTTGAACATATATCCGGTTAGGTGAGTATTTTTCCCTCTATACATTTTTGATAATATTGCATTACAATTTTATTTCCTAGCCGGTTTACCTGCATGAATTATACTCTTGATGTTATATTATTTAATATAATTCCCTAACACTTCTACGCTGAGATGGTTGGGTGTGTGTTTACATGTATATTGGAAAAGGCCAACCACATTATGTTGTACCCCTCTTTCATAGATTTTAATGATCACAATCACTCTTATTTTATTCAAACTTTTTTTCAAGTGTTTTTGTTGATAGGCAAAAAGTTTCCAAGGAGTTGGGCCAATAAGGACTGAAAGTAGACTCTCGGAGTCTACCGGCCAACCGGTGGATTCCCACCGGCCAGCCGGTGGTCTCTGGGAGTAGCAATGATTTCTTTCCAGAGCCACCGGTTAGCCGGTGTGAAGCTCCCCGGCCAGCCGGTATTGTCACCAGCCAGCCGGTGGCTGACCACCGGCCAGCCGGTGGATCCTGGGCAGAAGCTTGCTCTCTTTCTGGAGCACCGGCCAGCCGGTGGCTCAGGACCGATCAACCGGTGGACCACCGGCCAGCTGGTGAGACACCACCGGCGAGCCGGTGTGCCCAGTCAAACTAGCCGTTGGGATTTTACCAAACTTGTACTTTTGACTCCCAACGTCTATGATGGCCTCTCCAACGGCTCCGAAGACCTCCAACGGCCATTTTGGTTTCCCTCTCCTATAAATATAGGTCTAGGAAGCCCCGAAAAATAATGGTAGCCCACGGGAACATTTTTCGATCATTTGGAGAACCTCCGGCGCATTCCTTCAAGGATCCCCACCTGCTCCAACTCACTTCCACATCCAAGGAGCACCACCATAGAAGCTTGGGAGCGCTCTTCATCATCACCAATCAATCTATTTGCGCCCAAGACTTCTCATCTTTACGGTTTTTCTTGTTTTATCATTTTGAGCATTATTTTGAGTTTGTGCATACAAACCCTTTTTTTCTCTCATCCTTCATTTGTTTGGGTTTTCACACCACCTTCAAAGTGTGAAGAGGTTAGTCAAGCCTTCCCTGTAAAAGTATTGAGTCATAGGTGAGCTAGCCTTCACCTGTAAGAAGGATAGTGGGTTTCTTGCTACAACCAATTAAAAGCAAGCTGTAATAGGTTTCTAGGCTGCCTTAAATTCTAGTGGGTTTCTTGCTACAACCATTAAAAATCAAGCTGTCGTATAAATCTCTAAACGGTTGAGTTGGGAGTGGAGACGTAGGCTTGGGATTTAAGCCGAACTCTGTTATCAATTTTGTGTCTTGCCACTTTTATTTCCGCTGCGCTTTAACTTTGTCTTAAATTGTTAAACTTTTTTAAAAGGAAATTCACCCCCCTCTTTCCATCACTCTCCGGCCCAACAATTGGTAACAGAGGAAGTGTTTTTGTAATAACTTAACTGGTTTCAAATTCATGATCCATTGTGATGGCTTCATCTTCTTTCCCCCCCGAAAGTTATTCCTTGGGTCGTGCTCCTTTTTTTGATGGAACCGACTATACCTATTGGAAAACCCGCATGTCTACTTTTCTTAGAAGTATAGGTTATCCTATTTTTAGAATTGTCATGCATGGTTAGTCTCTCTCTTCTCCCGATGAATCCAAATGCACTCAAGCCGATATTAAAAATTTTGAGCTTGATGGAAAAGCCATGAACTCTCTTCATTGCGGCCTTGATCGTAATGAATTCAATCGAGTTTCCACATGCACTTCGTCTCATGAAATCTGGAAACTTTTGGAGGTTACCCATGAGGGGACCAACAAAGTTAATGATACTCGATTGGATATGTACCGTCGAGATTTTGAGTCTTTTACCATGCATCCATCTGAAAATATTACTGATATGTTTACTCGCTTTACTGATGTTTGTAATGGGGGAAAGTCTCTTGGAGATGATGTTTCTGCAGAGATGATGGTCAAGAAGATCCTTTGGATCTTACCAAGATCATGGGCACCGAAAGTCACGACAATTCAAGAAGCGAAGAATTTAAAAGAAATGCCGGTCGAAGATCTCATCGGATCCCTCATGACCTACGAGATCACCATGAGGAGGCAAGCTGAAAAGGAAGGAAATCTCATCAAAACTCCAAAGAACATCGCCTTCAAAGTTCAAAAAGAAGAAAGCTCCTCCTCCTCATCTTCTTCCTCTTCAAGCAGCGATTCAGAAATTGAGAACCTTTCCTGCAAGATGCACAAATTAATGAATAAGAACAAAAAGAAGAAATCTCGCAAGGCTCGAAAGGAATATCTCGATGAAAAATCCGAGCCCGAGGTAATATGCTATGGGTGCGGCAAGAACGGCCATTATAAGCCTGATTTCTCACTCCACAAGACAAGTGCCAAGAAAAAGGAAAAGAAAAAGACATTCAAGGCCACCTGGAGTGATTGCTCCTCATCCTCCTCCTCCTCAAAAAACAACGGTAAAAAATGTCTAATGGCATTTGATGAGGTATCTTCTTCCGACTCCCCTTCCTCATCTTCCTCTTTCAATAATGACATGTCCTATGAAGATCTCCAAAATGCGAGAGATCAATTAGAGGAAGGTTTTCACAAACTTTCTTCCAAATTTATTGCTTTGAAAAAGAAAAATAAAATTCTCATATCTGAAAAAGAACAACTTCTCAAAAAGAATGAGGGACTTACCCTTAAGATCCAAGATATTCAAAATGTTGATTCTTTGAATTCAACCATTAAAGATCTAAGGGAGTCTCTTGCCAAGTTCACCCAAGGTGAACAAAATTTGACCAAATTACTTGGTTCCCAATGCACATCTAGAACCACCCAAGGGCTTGGCTATTCCAAGCAAGCTTCCTCTTCCCATGCTCCTACTATTTTTGTATGGGGGAGCTCCCAATATAAATTTTGAAACTATTGCAAAAAGATCGGGCACATAATTTACGTGTGCGACTGCAAAAATTCCCGGTATGGAAGGCCCAAAACCATTTCCTTTAACGATGAATTTCATAGGAGAAGACCCACCACAAGACAAGTTTGGATTGAAAAATCCATTTTAGCGAGTCTCTATGGACCAAAATTTTTCTCGGTTCTAAAATCCTCTCCCCGGTGATTTGTTGTTTTTATTTAGGGGGAGTTAGGATCATTTAAGCCTTTTTGCATTTTTATTTCAAAACATTCAATTCAAAACTTTCAATTCAAAACTTTCAATTTAAAACTATCAATTCAAATTTCAAAAATTTCAATTGGTTTAAAATCTCAATCTTGTTTTTCAATCCTTTCCTTCAATCAAATTTTATGCCCCGTGCTATTTTGATAATCACAAAGGGGGAGATTTCCTTTGTTGATTGGGGGAGAAATAATTCTCTAATGCTTTAATTTACTTTTCAATTTATCCTTTAAAGCATGCCTTTCATTTCAGTCTTTTGCATTGCTTGTTTTGGTGATTGTGATCATCAATATAGGGGGAGATTGTTGTACACCTCTTTCATGGATTTTAATGATCACAATCACTCTTATTTTATTCTAACTTGTTTTCAAGTGTTTTTGTTGATAGGTAAAAGGTTGCCAAGGAGTTGGTCCAAGAAGGACTGAAAGTAGACTCTCTGAGTCTACCGGCCAACCGGTGGATTCCCACTGGCCAGCCGGTGGTCTCTGGCAGTAGAAATGATTTCTGTCCAGAGCCACCGGTCAGCCGGTGTGAAGCTCCCTGGCCAGCCGGTATTGTCACCAGCCAGCCGGTGGCTGACCACCGACCAGCCGGTGGAACCTTGGCAGAAGCTTGCTCCCTGTCTGGAGCACCGGCCAGCCGGTGGCTCAGGACCGGTCAGCCGGTGGACCACCGGCCAGCTGGTGAGGCACCACCGGCCAGCCGGTCTGCCCAGTCAAACTAGCTGTTGGGCTTTGACCAGACTTGTACTTTTGACTCCCAACGGATCCGAAGGCCTCTCCAACGGCCCCGAAGACCTCCAACGGCCATTTTGGTGTCTCTATCCTATAAATAGAGGACTAGGAAGCCCCGGAAAACAATGCTAGCCCACGGGAACATTTTTCGATCATTTGGCGAACCTCCAGCGCATTCCTTCAAGGATCCCCACCTGCTCCGACTCACTTCCACATCCAAGGAGCACCACCATAGAAGCTTGGGAGCGCTCTTCATCATCACCAATCAATCCATTGGCGCCCAAGACTTCTCCTCTTTACGGGTTTTCTTGTTTTATCATTTTGAGCATTATTTTGAGTTTGTGCATACAAACCCTTTTTTTCTCACATCCTTCCTTTGATTGGGTTTTCACACCACCTTCAAGGTGTGAAGAGGTTAGTCAAGCCTTCCCTGTAAAAGGCTTGAGTCATAGGTGAGCTAGCCTTCACCTGTAAGAAGGCTAGTGGGTTTCTTGCTACAACCAATAAAAAGAAAGCTGTAATAGGTTTCTAGGCTGCCTTAAAGTCTAGTGGGTTTCTTGCTACAACCATTAAAAAGAAAGCTGTCGTATAAATCTATCAACGGTTGAGTTGGGAGCGGAGACGTAGGCTTGGGATTTAAGCCGAACTCCGTTATCAATTTTGTGTCTTGCCTCTTTTATTTCCGCTGCGCTTTAACTTTGTCTTAAATTGTTAAACTTTTTTAAAAGGCAATTCACCCCCCCCCCTCTTGCCATCACTCTTTGGCCCAACAATTGGTATCAGAGGAAGTGTTTGTGTAATACCTTAACCGGTTTCAAATTCAAGATCCATTGTGATGGCTTCATCTTCTTTCGCCCCCAAAGGTTATTCATTGGTTCGTGCTCCTTTTTTTGATGTAACCGACTATACCTATTGGAAAACCCGCATGTCTACTTTTATTAGAAGTATAGGTTATCCTATTTTTAGAATTGTCATGCATGGTTACTCTCTCTCTTCTCCCGATGAATCCAAATGGACTCAAGCCGATATTAAAAATTTTGTGCTTGATGGCAATGCCATGAACGCTCTTCATTGCGGCCTTGATCGTAATGAATTCAATCGAGTTTCCACATGCACTTCATCTCATGAAATCTGGAAACTTTTGGAGGTTACCCATGAGGGGACCAACAAAGTTAAGGATACTTGATTGGATATGTACCATCAAGATTTTTAGTCTTTTACCATGCATCCATCTGAAAATATTACTCATATGTTACTCGATTTACTGATGTTTGTAATGGGAGAAAGTCTCTTGGAGATGATGTTTCTACAGAGATGATGGTCAGGAAGATCCTTTGGATCTTACCAAGTTCATGGGAACCGAAAGTCACGACAATTCAAGAAGCGAAGAATTTAAAAGAAATGTCGGTCGAAGAGCTCATCGGATCCCTCATGACCTACGATATAACCATGAGGAGGCAAGCTGAAAAGGAAGGCAATCTCATCAAAAATCCAAAGAACATCGCCTTCAATGTTCAAAAAGAAGAAAGCTCATCCTCCTCAACTTCTTCCGCTTCAAGCGGCGATTCAGAAATCGAGAACCTTTCCCACAAGATGCACAAATTCATGAAGAATAACAAAAAGAAGAAATCTCGCAAGGCTCGAAATGAAGATCTCGATGAAAAATCTGAGCCCGAGGTAATATGCTATGGGTGCGGCAAGAAAGGCCATTATAAGCCCGATTGCCCACTCCACAAGACAAGGGCCAAGCAAAAGGAAAATAAAAAGGCATTCAAGGCCACTTGGTGTTATTTCTCCTCATCCTCCTCCTCCTCAAAAGACAATGGTAAAAAATATCTAATGGCATTTGATGAGGTATCTTCTTCCGACTCCTCTTCCTCATCTTCCTCTTTCAATAATAACATGTCCTATGAAGATCTCCAAAATGCGAGAGATCAATTAGAGGAAGGTTTTCACGAACTTTCTTCCAAATTTATTGCTTTGAAAAAGAAAAATAAAATTCTCATTTCTGAAAAAGAACAACTTCTCAAAAAGAATGACGAACATACCCTTAAGATCCAAGATATTCCAAATGTTGATACTTTGAATTCAACCATTAAAGATCTAAGGGAGTCTCTTGCCAAGTTCACCCAAGGTGAACAAAATTTGACCAAATTACATGGTTCCCAATGCACATCTAGAACCACCCAAGGGCTTGGCTATTCCAAGAAAGATTCCTCTTACCATGCTCCTACTATTTTTGTAAGGGGGAGCTCCCAATATAAATTTTGCAACTATTGCAAAAAGATCGGGCACTTAATTTATGAGTGCGACTACAAAAATGCCCGGTATGGAAGGCCCAAAACCATTTCCTTTAACGATGAATTTCATAGGAGAAGACCCGCCACAAGATAAGTTTGGATTGAAAAATCCCTTTTAGCTAGTCTCTCCAAACCAAAATTTGTCTCGGTTCTAGAATCCTATCCCCAGTGATTTGTTGTTTTTATTTAGGGGGAGTTAGGATCATTTAAGCCTTTTTGCATTTTTCTTCCAAAACTTTTAATTCAAAACTTTCAATTCAAAACTTTCAATTTAAAACTTTCAATTCATATTTCAAAAATTTCAATAGGTTTAAAATCTATATCTTGTTTTTCAATCCTTTCCTTCAATTAAATTTTACGCCCCGTGCTATTTTGATAATCACAAAGGGGGAGATTTCCTTGGTTTATTGGGGGAGAAATATTTCTCTCATGCTTTACATTACTTTTCAATTTATCCTTTAAAGCATTCCTTTCATTTTAGTCTTTTACATTGCTTGTTTTTGTGATTGTGATCATCAAAATAGGGGGAGATTGTTGTACCCCTCTTTCATGGATTTTAATGATCACAATCACTCTTATTTTATTTTAACTTGTTTTCAAGTGTTTTTGTTGATAGGCAAAAGGTTGCCAAGGAGTTGGGCCAAGAAGGACTGAATGTAGACTCTCTGAGTCTACCGGCCAACCCGTGGATTCCCACCGGCCAGCCGGTGGTCTCTGGCAGTAGCAATGATTTCTGTCCAGAGCCACCGGTCAGACGATGTGAAGCTCCCCGGCCAGCCGGTATTGTCACCAGCCAGCCGGTGGCTGACCACCGGCCAGCCGGTGGAACCTGGGCAGAAGCTTGCTCTCTGTCTGGAGCACCGGCCAGCCGGTGGCTTAGGACCGGTCAGCCGGTGGACCACCGGCCAGCTGGTGAGACACCACCGGCCAACCTGTGTGCCCAGTCAAACCAGCCGTTGGGCTTTGACCAGACTTGTACTTTTGACTCCCAACTGCTCTGAAGGCCTCTCCAACGGCTCCGAAGACCTCCAACGGTCATTTTGGTGTCCCTCTCCTATAAATAGAGGACTAGGAAGCCCCAGAAAATAATGGTAGCCCACGGGAACATTTTTCGATCATTTGGCGAACCTCCGGCGCATTCCTTCAAGGATCCCCACCTGCTCCAACTCACTTCCACATCCAAGGAGCACCACCATAGAAGCTTGGGAGCGCTCTTCATCATCACAAATCAATCCATTGGCGCCCAAGACTTCTCCTCTTTACGGTTTTTATTGTTTTATCATTTTGAGCATTATTTTGAGTTTGTGCATACAAACCCTTTTTTTCTCTCATCCTTCCTTTGTTTGGGTTTTTCACACCACCTTCAAGGTGTGAAGAGGTTAGTCAAGACAACCCTGTAAAAGGCTTGAGTCATAGGTGAGCTAGCCTTCACCTGTAAGAAGGCTAGTGGGTTTCTTGCTACAACCAATAAAAAGCAAGCTGTAATAGGTTTCTAGGCTGCCTTAAAGTCTAGTGGGTTTCTTTCTACAACCATTAAAAAGCAAGCTGTCATATAAATCTCTCAACGGTTGAGTTGGGAGCGGAGACGTAGGCTTGGGATTTAAGCCGAACTCCGTTATCAATTTTGTGTCTTGCCTCTTTTATTTCCGCTGCACTTTAACATTGTCTTAAATTGTGAAACTTTTTTAAAAGGCAATTCACCCCCCCTCTTGCCATCACTCTCCGGCCCAACACATTAGTCATTCCATTGGAAACATTCTCTAGGATTTGGCCGATTGAGGTGGGATTTTGGTAGTTTCGGCTCAATACTAAATTGGTTGGGTCATTTTATATTTTTAATATGGGTATTCAAATATAGTAAATTCATTTATAGTTAATGAGATGATATTTTCAAAATTTGACGGTGATAATAAAAGAAATATCCTGTAGAATAAGAAATTTTAGTGGGATAATGTTGTATTTAATAGTAATATGACAACATTTTTTTCACTTTCCTTGCCACAATGTAACAATGTTATCCTATGCAAATCCTTTCTATATTAGTTAAGTGAAGGCACCATTATATTAATTTCACATTAAATATTATATTTCTCAGCAGTTCCACCACGACTTATATGTTTTTCCTATATACCAATTCATATTATATGAATTTATAAGGTGAAATATTTCTATAATTATAGCTTCATTTGTCTTGATAATTTTTTAATTTATGGAATAGAAATAAACAAGAGTTTATATTATGGAATAGAAATAAACAAGAGTTTATTTCATGTATAACATAATATGTTGAATATACTATGGACACTTAATATTTCATGAAATTATAGTTGATAAAAAATCATTATAATGATATGAGAGATACTGTTATGTTTTTTAGTAGATTTATTTTTTAAAATTCATATACTATTAAAATTAGAAAAAATAATGTCCATAATCTAAGGACATAGAAAACATAAATAATTTTTCACTTTTTCAAGGAGAAGTTTGTTCACGGGTTAGTTAAATAATATTTTTTTATAATAAATACATATGATAGATACTATGATTAAGGCCATACATATGGAGGAAAATGAGAGGAATTGAATGGAAGTTAAATTACAATTGACCCACAATGTAAGATAAGTGTAGATGTGGGATTCCAACTCCATAAGTTATAGTTTTATCTCTTGAAAAAGTAATTTTAAATTACTATATTATAAAAGGACTGAATTTATGTATCATTGAGAAATGGGTAGAAATATAGTTCATGTAAAGGGAAAATATTACTCAATACATCAATGAAATGAGTAACGATGATGAAGATTGGAGAGGACTTCAATGTTAAATTTTGATGGAAAGGTTATTGCGAGATATGTTAAGTATAAGGCCCTAGCCATAAAAAATTACATAATCTATAGATAAGTGAATAATATTACTTTCATTTAAATAATGTATCCTTTCAGTTTAAGAGTTTTAGACACTTATGGCTTTAATATTACATATCATCCCTTAACAACAGAAGAGGATATTATTAAAACACTGTCCATTTCTTTCACCAAAGGAAACCATTTTAAAAATAAAGCCTGACTTCATTTCTTAATAAAAATATTCTTTACTTATTCCTTTACCATTATCATTATTATACCCTGGGATTTTTTTTAAAAAACATAGGATGAGCATAAAAAAGCCTAGTTAGGGATACACAGAGAATGAAAACTGTTAGCCTTGATAAAATATGAAATCCATTAATATATTATAATAAGTTAATACATTTCACATTTATAAAGTTGTAATTATACTTCACTAAATATAAAACCATTTCTTTTTCTTTGTACAAAATTTTATACCATTAAACCATTAAAAAGCACACATATCATAAAATAGGTAACTTGGAATATAATCATTATTAAATAGACTAACCTTATGGTTGAATTCTGCAATTATAATTATTACAAATTGAATATCCATGCAAACGAATTCGTATAAAAAATTAATTGAATTTTATAATGTAACCACCCATCCATGATTTATCACGAGACCACCCATCATTTGGTTTTCACGTAACCACCCTTAAAATTTCCAAGTACCATAATATAATCCTATCACATAATATATTTCAACTATAAAAATTTAATTCATAAAATTTAATTTTCAATCAAAAGAAATCATTTCAAGATATTGAAATATTTAACCCATTTCAAAAAAAAATTAAGATATCTAATAAATATATATTTGAATAAAAGTTTCTCAAACCATTTTGAGAAATGTAAAATTAATTAAAAATTTAAAACATTAATTTTCATAAAAATAAATTCATAAAAACCATTTTGAAAACATAGATATAAAATAGAATGTTTTATAAGAATAATCACTAAATCATTAAAAACTACATTTTAATTAAAGAGTCCCATGCCCTTGAGTAACAATTGAAAAACATAATTATGTAATAAAAGTAATAAAAACATAAAATATCATGATAATATACTGTATCATGATATAACATGTCAAAAGAGTTTTTTATACACCTTATAAAACAATAAAGTTGCATAACATTAAGATATACCTAAATGAAAGGAGATTGAGACGCGACCCCTTAGAGAGATCATATCATTAGATGAAAGATAAATAAATGACATATTTATTTGTGAAAAATATAAATACTACAAAAATATGTGGATATTAAATTCAAAACAATCAGAGGTCATTCACAGATATTCTTAGAAATAAAACCAATGACCTGGATATTTAACTCAACGAATGAAGATTGAGTTATTATTCTCTTAAAAAGATAATATTGTTAATGAAATAGCTCAATTATGTGTACTAAATATAGACACACATAATGAAATTATAAACACAATATATGATATAAAATTTTATTTCTCACATAAAAATATAACAACATAATCAATATGAAGAAGATTAACCCAATGAATGGATGTTGGGTTATGAAAATCCCTTACCTTGAGTCTGACTTGTCACGTACAATAATTATGTTAATGAATAATAAAATTAGGTTAATTAATAATTTCTTGAGAAACTGTTTCATGTATAATAATTATTATATATGACTTTGTACCATGTTATAAAAATTACATAATAATTTATGTTCATATAATACATTTTGTCGATATTCAGTACTTGAGTAAAACATTAACTCGTCTTGATGTAAATTGTCAATGTGGTCATAATTACATAATTTAAAACTATATTAATGACTTAAATATCTTATATATCAATTATATATGTATTTATAATAATCAATAATATTTATAGATACGAAATGAAATGCACATTTCATGGAGACGGTAGGCCGTTCATACGCATGAATGAAACATTCATTTCATTGCCATATTAGTGGTTGGTAGAGCACTGTCGTTGGTGAACTCAAATGATTAGTGTGATTTTGGGGTACTTGGGTGTAGTAGAGTGGCTGACCAAGGTCGTCTCTCAATGGAGGAAGAGAATTAAAACAACTTCTTAGAGGTATTCTAAAAATAAAATAAAAGAGAATAAAAACACTAATTGAATGGATGGGGGTTTTTAATAGTTTATAGATCTAGAAGAAGTTTTCTAGAATAAGATTGTATATTTTTTTTGTTTTTAGTTTTGAAAATAATTTCGATTAAAATGACACAACGAGAAGATGTTTTTTATAAATCTATTTTAAAAGGCGTAATCGATCTAACTCTACCTATTTATTCATTTATTAATCATTATCATTTAAATCAATATCCAATTAATTATGATCCCCTAATTTGTTATACCATGAACCCTACGAGAGTTAACTTAACCACAAAGATGAAATTACTTAAACCCTAGGCTAGCTTCGGTACACGCAATCGCAGCACCCTGCATTGATTGTTGTTCTAAGGATGGCTTATGGTCAGTGGTTAATTAGAGCACATATCCATTTTGGAAATGAGGATGAATTGTTTTTAGGGATTATATTTTATCTCTACAAATTTATCCCGTGTGGTCTTGTATTACCGATTAAGATTACGCTCTCACAATTTACACAAAATCCCGACCTCGCGTGTATTTGTGTTAATTGTTTAATTTCTTGCTTTGTTTCTTATAATTTAAAAACACAATTCATGGATCATATTATGTGAATTAAATTAGCTCGTTAATTCAAAATAATTAAATGAAGAGGGTATAAGATAGATCGATTACTAAAAGACTACTCTTCCATGGGTGGCGTAATCATCATAGAAGCGTTTTTCATGTGCAAAGGTTTATAATGAGTATAACCCAATAATGATTCTACTCAAGAATTCCATCCCAAAGACGAATGTTAAGAGAAGATGAAATTTAAAAAAAACAGAAGAAAATAGAAGATATAAATTATGAAAAATAATGTTTATTACACAGACAAAATCATTACAACATGAAGGAGAAGAAGAAGGCTTCGTCTAAGGGATCTTTGCTTCAAGAGCTACCCTTATTGAAATGGTTGGAGAATTGGAGTGGATCCACTTATCCACTGCCCACAACTTTCCAAAGAACGTCCCAAACCCTCCAAATGAGAAAAATTCCAATTTATAGAGGGGAGGGGAGGAGAGGTTACAAGTGGTTTCAAGTGTGATTGTGGAAATTCGGCCAAATATTTTATTAAAACTTGAACCGCCAATTTGATCTCCAAAACGCGTGAATTGACCAGCCATCCAGAAGGATGATTTGTGCCGAATCATGTCCCCAAGATTTCCAAAACATGTGGGCTCAATCCAAGCCCTGATGAAGATTATATGGCCCAAATACAAAACCCATGTCTATTCTGCCGAGTCCAGCCCACCATTGGATTAATGGTCCATGTAATCCTTCCAGATGCACTTTTTGGCTCTAGTGTCCTGAATGAAATTTTTAGAACATTAATTTGGGAACACGGTTACAAAATTTAATATTCGAATAATAAATATAAAAATATTTATCTTTGAAATACTACAGTGAACTATTAACGGGTAAAACTTGAATTTTCACCAAATTTTCAAATGAAGGATCAAATCCCAAGTATTTTATAAATAAACATATTTAACACAATGTGAGGAAATTATTTCATTTATTATAAATAAAATATTCAACAAAATAGTGTTTTATCAACTCCCCCACACTTAGTCTTTTTCACTCCTGAGCAAAATCTCATATCAAGTAAACATCAATATCAAATCAAACCATTTTTAAAACACATATCTTTGAGATAAAATAATTACACAAAAAGAAACAAAAGATATCATGACTCATAAAAAACCCATTATTTCATGTTATTCATTTATATCATTAAATATATTTCTACTTTATTTATCCTCCCATTCACAAAACACTTACCTCGCTTGAATTTTCTCTCATCACTCAAATATCAAAAAAAAAATTGCAATGTATTTCTCATCCAAACTCATACAAGGGTCACCATAGGCTTGATATATTCATACATCACCACCCGATGTGAGTAAATGACATATGTTTATCATGAGGACTTTTCAGGGTTGTTCTGTGGATTTCGGTTAGTATGATTTAGATGTGAAAAAATCTGAGGCTGAATGAGGAGGGATTGACTATTTTTGATGCAAAATTTCATTAATCAAATTTTCACTTAAATATGGTCTTCTCCTAAATCCCCATAGTATAAATTCAGCTCCATCATCATGAAAATTCATGAAAGGTTTACACAATTAATCATTACAGCATCAATAATTTCAATCTTCTCAAACATGATTTTCTTGAATGCTCTAGATAGACACAACTTTCGACCACAATTAGAAGCACCAGAAAAGGCACAGCTTCACTTTGTCATGAATGCTCCAGAAAAGGCACAACTTTCAATATAATGACTTTCTTCAGAAGTAAACACATCTCTTAAGAATTTAATTTTCCACCAAAAGTGTAAAATCCCAAGTAAGTAATGAATAATAGATATTTTTATCTATGTCTATTGATGATTAAGATAGTGTTTTAGAGGCTTAAAATGAAAATAAATCCAATCTTAAGCATGGAATACACTAATATTCTTAAAAGATTGTTTTACTGCCTTATGGAGGGAAGCCCTTTTTAAATATATCTTTTGAAAATTCTATAAACTATGTTTGTCAAAATAAACTTATTCTTTATGACTGGGACATCAAAATTTACTTTGTGTGATTTTTTGGTATTTTTCTGATAATGTTCATTTTTTTAATGAATAGTGAAAAATACTGAATTTTAATTCAAAACTGCTTTTTAATCCAATTTATTTATATCATTAGATTATTTTTTGAATTGTTTTTGAAGTGGAATTAGAATATATTTTTACCATTTAATCCAATGGTGGTCATTGGAATCAATTTTACTTTGAAATTAGACTTAAACTGGTGTCAATCTTTTAATACTTATTGTTTTATAAAAACACGCTATTTTCTATGACAGCGGGAATTAATTATTAAATTAATTAACGTGACTTATATGTTTTGAATTTTGTAAAATAGACTTCATTTTTGAATTCTTAATTTCAAATATAGCTTAGGATGAATTTTTGGTAATTTTTTGAAAAACTTCAATTTTTGATGAATAGTGAAACCTCTAAGTGGTACTTATAAAAACTGATTTTCCGTTTAAATGAAATTTTGCCATCATTGTGTTTTGAATTTCAAAAATATGACATACATGATTGTCATTAATAAGTAAAATGTGGTTCAATGAGATTATAATAATTTTTTGGTGAATAGTAACTTATTAAGTTCTTAATCGTGATTAGTGGTAATTATTGTAGTTTAAGGTAAAAATAATTCATTAATAAAATAAGATGAGCTTGACACATGTCCTAACCTCATATTTTGTGTCATGGACGACCAAGATAATCCATGGGTTATCTTGGGGACTCCATGGAGACACTTTGGTTGGGAAATGACATATATAACTTTTTATTTAATGTAAAAGTAAAAATGACACAAACATAATATGTTTTATGAAAACAATTTTTACATGTGGTTATAAAGATCAGATTTTTGATTATAAATAGTCATTGGAAATATAAAAATATTTCCTACATCATAGTATTTCTTTATAATTTTTAGACCTTAAATAAATTAAATTATTTATGACATAATAATGATGCAGCGATGACATCATTATTTGACGATTTAAATAAAATGGAAAGATAATGTAAAATCTATGAACTACACATTTCCAAAACCAATTGGATGAGTGGATTTAGATCCCTTACCACATTATCCACGAATTATGTCAATGTGGGTCCTTTTAAAACCGAAACACATTTTCAAATAAAGTAATATTTTCTTACTTTCCAAAAGTGCCCCTCCTCTCCTCTTATAAAAGGCCCCCACCTCTACCTCATTTCACACACTCCTAAAGCCTTTGGCTCGGACAACCCATGCCCATTTACTCTCTCCACATCCCTATCCTAATCCTAGAGGATTCCCTTTGGGCAGAATCCATTCAAAGGAATCCTTTAGGCTCAAATCAAAAGGAGTTACACTTTTAAAGGTAATTCATTCTCTCATGTTCATTTTCTGCTTCTCCAACTCTCTAAAATCTTTTTATTTACTTCTTTTGTAACAAAAAAAAGTATCTTCAATATACTAGGATGTTGTTATAAGATTTATTCGAGCTATACTTTTACACAAATACATTAAATGGTTAAAGAACATACGGTTTCCTTGGATGGAGAAATTCTGCCTCCCGAAACGATGATTGTTCAATACTCATTTAAAACCATCAATGGTGGCCATTATGATGTCACTATTTTTATATATGATATATAATATGTTTATGTTTGCCTTAAGCTTCTGTTTTTTTTCATTTTTGCCTTACCTTTATGGTTTCCATTATGGGTAAACATGATATCTTCATTTTATGGAGTGCGGACTACCGCCCCCTGAAAGTGATTTGATTCGTTAATACCATATGTGGGATGTGTAAAGGATAAAGATAATGATATTATATATGTTATTATACTATAATTATAATATACTCTTATATCATTATGAATCAATTCCAGAAAATATGAAATAGAAATGGAAGTAGCGTTCATGCGTATGTACGGCTTACCGTCTCCATGAACGGTGAATTTCATTTCTTACCTCTAAATGTGATGTAATATAATAAATATATGTATATGATGAATAAATATGATATATATGTTATCCAAATCATTAATATCATTCTGTATATAACTAACCTTTGACCAAATTAACAACATGTAAGTGTAAGAAGTCTATTTTTGACTTAAGAACCAAATACCGACAAAATGAACATTATTAACTTAAATGATTACATGATGTTCAAAACATGGTATAAAAGGAATAATGAACTTGAAAAAGGTTCATAATCAAGTAGAGATTAACTCAAGTTTATTATTCAGGAGATTAAAGAATGGTCGGGTCAAGTCGGATATGAGGTATGGGACTTCATCTCAATCTCCTTTCGTTGAGGCATATTTTATTTTATACACAACTTTATTTTATACGGTGTATAAACCCCTTTGACTTTTACGTTTATTCAAAAGGAATCTTTTTTATACGAAGCGTTTACTAAATGGAAAAAGGGAATGTTTTTGTCGTACGTATGCAGCGACAACAACTTCTCCGCCGTCGTGACCGTTATTTGAGTTTCGGCTTCCTCTACAAGCCATACCTTATTTTTAAATGAAAAATAAATACCATGTTTTACTTTTCTTTTATTTTGGTATTGGAAATGGTTTTCACAATATTTTTTTTTGTGTTGTATTGATATCTTGTGATTGAAATGTGGAAATATTATGTTTCCTTTCTTCATGTTTTATGTGATACGATTATGTTATGGTTCTTGGTCATTATTATGAAGACGGGTAGTTCCGTGATAAACTAAGGGCGGGTGAGCCCGATATAGCTCTCCAATGCATTGGGTAACGCGAAGGAGTGAAATGTTAAGGTTTCTTCGAAGAGATTTTAGGGAATATACTATGATGGGTATTCCAAATGTAACCAAGAGGGTTACTCCCTATGTAAGAATGTTATGAATGCCTCAAGTTACCTTTATGTCTTATGACTTCTATGATTTATTCATGATTTTATGAGGTATGTTAAAGTTCCTATGTTTTATGGGTAATGTATGATTTCATTCTTATGTATATATGAACTCATGTTTCCTTTCCATGTTTTTATAACCCATACTGAGCTTTTTATGCTCATCCCAAGTTTTTTTTAAATGTTTTTCACAGGTCAAGGGAAAGGTACATGATATGATGATTGTGTCAAGGAAGTGTCAAGAAATAATCCATGTTTTATTTTAAATTTGTTTCCATTGATGGGAATGAAGAATACTATCTTTATGTAACCACTTTGATTATATGTGGAATGTAATGCAAGTTTTATGATCTAATTCTCTAAAACTCTAAACCTGAACAGATCCTCAATGTGTAATCTTGTAATAACTCAAGATTAAGTAAGGTTTAAGGATGGGGCCTTATAGTTGGTATCAGAGGTCGGTTTAGATAACATTAGGAGTTAGAATTCTATTAAATAATTATCCAAAAAAAATTATTATTTTTTGAAATGATATAGCATTTGAAGATTACCATGTTGCTTCATCTAAGACATGTTTGTTCAGAATGGTTTTCCGAAGAGGAAATAGGGAAGAAGTGCTAGGAAGGCATACAAAAGGAAATAACCTTCCGAATCAGCATCTCGAGATGGTCGGAATTGGAACTGAACAGTTTGTTGCAGTAATGGCGCAGTTGAATCAGGCTATAAATGGTGGTGGTATCCATGCACGAGATCAGCCAGACCAACCGCAGAGGAACATGTCAGTGGTTGAATATTTCATGAGGCAACATCCACCATAATTCAGAGGATCATCTGACCCTGTGCTAGCTGAAGGGTGGATTAAAGCACTGGAGAAGATTTTCGATGTCATGGGGTGTTCAGACAATCAAAAGGTTAGTCATGCTATTTACTGTTTGGAGGGTGAGGCTGATCAGTGGTGGTCGATGGTTAAAAATATCCGGGACGCTGATGAGATTGATGCTCTCGACTGGGATGAATTCAAAGTTATGTTTCATGAGAAGTATTTTCCTAAGGTTGTTCAACTTAGGATGGAAAAGCAATTCTTGGAGTTGAGGCAAGAAGAAGACTCAGCGGCTGCCTATGAAGAAAGGTTCACTCGATTGGCAAGGAATGCTTCAAATTTTATCCGAGACCTTGATAGTAAAATCAATCGTTTTTTACTCAGTATTAAAGCCAAAATATCGAAGGAAATTAGCTTCTCGTGAGTTTAAAAGTTATGAAAAGCTTGTTCGATGTGCTGAGAAGGTGGAAATGGATTTTGCCGATGACCAAGTGTTCTATAACAACCAGCAGATGAAGAGACCGAGGTTGCAGGAGAAACGAAATAATTCTTCAAAAAAGTCTGATGGTAAGAGAACTATATTTCTAGTTTGTGATAAATGTTGAAAAAGGCATGCTGGGGAATGTCTTCTTAATTATGGAAAGTGCTACCGATGTGGTAAAATGGGACATAAGGCTCGTGATTGCACTGAAAAGGATCAAGGTGAAGGTAAGAACAAATGAGATTTACAGTTAGTGAAATGTTATAAGTGCAATGAGATTGGTCACTATGAAAACGAGTGTCCGACAATGGGCTTGAGTGATGGGAAGCATTTAGACTACAAGAATAAAGGGGTGGTGAAATACTTTGCAACTACTTCAGCAGATGTCGGGCCATCAAATGATGTTGTATCATGTACTTTGTTTGTTTTTTCAGATTATGCCAGTGTGTTGTTTGATTCGGGGTCTACACATTCTTTCATCTCTAAAACCTTTTCTAGTAAAATGGGAATACCATATCAAGAAATGACTCCTGAAATTTTGGTAAAAACACTTGGGGGAAATGTTGAGGCAAAAAGAAGTTATAAGAATCTTCTTATCCTTATCTGTGGAAAGAACCTACCTGAAAACCTTATTGATCTACCTCTAGTAGAGTTTGATGTTATCCTGGGTATGGATTGGCTCTCTATTTACCATGATAAGATTTACTGTAGAGATAAAGAAGTTTCTTTTCAGAAAGACTTTCAGTTTGTTTACAGGAATGAACCCTTACTTTTTATAACATATCAAGAGGCCGAGAAACTTGTAAAATATGGAAATGAATGTTACCTTGCACACGTCATTGAAAATAAAGGAACTGTTCAGATTAATGATGTGCCAGTGGTAAATGAGTATCCTGATGTTTTTCCTGATGAGTTTCCTGGAATAATACTAGATCAGGAAGTTGAGTTTACTGTTGACTTAGTTCCTGATGCTAATCCAATTTCAAAATCCCCTTATCTAATGGAACAAATTTAACTTTTAGAGTTGAAGGAGCAATTGCAAGATTTATTAGAGAAAAGGTTTCATTAGACCTAGCACATCACCATGGGGTGCTCCTGTTTTATTTGTTAAAAAGAAAGATGGTTCTATGAGACTTTGCATTGATTATAGAGCCTTGAATAACATCACTGTTAAGAACAAATATCCTTTTCCTCATATCGATGATTTGTTTGATTAGCTCCAGGGAGCTTAGTTTTTTTCAAAGATTGACATTGAGATCGGGATACCATCAGCTGAAGGTAAAGGAGGTAGATATTCCGAAGACCACATTCCATACGAGATATGGCCATTATGAATTTGTAGTAATGCCTTTTGGGCTAACCAATGCACCTGCTATATTCATGGACATAATGAATAGAATTTTCCATGAGTTCTTGGATAAGTTTGTGGTGGTTTTCATTGATGATATTTTGGTGTTTTCTAAAAGTAAAGAGGACCATGAAAGACATTTAAGGGTTATCTTGCAAACCTTAAAAGAAAAGAAACTGTATGGGAAATTCAGCAAGTGTGATTTTTGGTTGCAACAAATTTCTTTCCCTGGTCACATTGTTTCTAAAGATGGAATAACTGTTGATCCTGCAAAAACAAAAGTTGTGGAAGAATGGCCAAGACCCACAAATGTAACCGAGATTTATAGCTTCCTTGGTTTGGCAGGCAATTACCGAATGTTGGTTAGAAATTTTTCACGGTTATCTAGTCCAATGACTATGCTAACTTGGAAGGGTGTTAGGTTTATCTGGACAATAGAATGTGATGATTGTTTTCAGGAATTGAAAAGAAGATTGGTGAATGATTCAGTTTTTGGCACTACCTTCTAGGAGTGGTGAGTTTGTTATATACAATGATGCTTCATTGAAAGGACTTGGTTGCGTCCTAATGCAGAATGATCAGGTAATTTCTTATGCTTCACGACAGGTGAAAACACATGAGGTAAATTACCCTACACATGATTTGGAATTAGCTGCTGTTGTTTTTGATTAAAAAATTTGGAGGCATCATTTGTATGGAGTAAAGTGTGAAATATATACCGATCACAAAAGTTTAAAGTATATATTCACTTAGAAAAAATTGAACATGAGACAAAGGAGATGGCTAGAATTAATCAAGGATTATGATTGTACAATTCATTACCATCCGGGAAAAGCAAATAAGGTGGCTGATGCTTTGAGTCGAAAAAGTAATGCTTCATTAACAATGTTGTGTTTGGAACATGATCCTTTGGTTAAGGATTTGATGAACATTGGCATAGAAGTTGTTTGTGCAGGAAGTCCTTCTGTTTTGTTTCAGGTATCAGTGAGATCATCTCTATCAGATAGAATCAAGCAAGCACAGAAGCAAGACAGTGAGTTGCAGAAAAAGGTAGAGCTGTTTCAGAAAGGTAAGTTGCCTGAATTCAACATTGATAATGATTGTGTTTTGATATTTGGGAAGATATTGTGTGTGCCTTGTGATTCACAGTTGAAGAGAGAGTTGTTATGTGAAGCTCATAGTTCTCCGTTTTTAGTTCATCGGGGCAGTACTAAGATGTATAGAGATTTGCGGGGGTATTACTGGTGGGATGGAATGAAAAGAGATATTGCTGATTTTACTATGAAGTGTTTGACATGTCAAGAGGTTAAAGCAGAGAGGAAGTTACCGAAAGGGATGCTTCAGCCTTTACCAGTGCCAGAGTGTAAATGGGACAATATATCCATGGACTTTGTCGTTGGATTACCGAAGACATCTCGAGGTAATAATGCAATCTGGTTTATTTTTGATCGCTTGACCAAATCTACTCATTTCCTGGCAATACGAGATACTTTCTCTCTTGATAAACCTTCACCTCTGTATCTTAAAGAGGTATTCAGGTTTCATGGAGTTCCTCTTTCCATTGTATCGGATCGTGATCCCAGGTTTACTTCTAACTTTTGGAAAGGCCTTCAGAAGTCGTTGGGTACTGAATTAAATTTTAGTATAGCTTTTCATCCTCAATCAGATGGGCAGTCAGAACGAACAATCCAGACATTGGAGGATATGCTAAGAGCTTGTTCTATGGATTATCAGGTAAGTTGGGACCAAAATCCTTCCTTGGTTGAATTTTCATATAATAACAGTTTTCATTCCAATATACAGATGGCACCATTTCAGGCATTATATGGGAAGCAGTGTCGAAATCTAGCTTTCTGGGATGAAGTGGGTGAAAGGATGTTGATGAGACCATAATTGGTAGAAGATATGGCAGAAAAATTTCATCTGATTTAGAAACACATGAGAACAGCTCAGAGCAGGAAGAAGAGTTATGCGGATAACCGGAGGAAGGATCTATCTTTCGAGGTAGGTGATCATGTTTTTCTCAAGGTTTCTCCTTGGAAAAGTGTGATGAGATTTGCTAAGAAAGGAAAGTTGAGTCCAAGGTTCATTGGACCATACGAAATTCTGTAGAAAGTTGGATCATTTCCATACCGAGTGGCTTTACCTCCGAGTTTATCTCAGGTACACAATGTTTTTCACGTTTCGATGTTGAGAAAGTATATTCCAGATCCATATCATGTTTTGAGTCTGGAGGTAGTTCAGCTGGAAGAGAACCTATCTTATGAGGAATAGCCGGTCCAGATTCTTGCCCATAGGGAGCAAGTGTTACGAAATAAGGTGATTCACCAGGTAAAGGTTTTGTGGAAAAACCACATGATTGAAGAGGCAACATGGGATTCTGAAAATGCAATGAGGGATAAGTACCCCCATTTATTAGATAAGTAAATAAAATGCGGGGACACAATTTTCTAAAGGGGGGAAGGATGTTACATCCCAAGTAAGTAATGAATAATAGATATTTTTATCTATGTCTATTAATGATTAAGATAGTGTTTTAGAGGCTTAAAATGAAAATAAATCCAATCTTAAGCATGAAATACACTAATATTCCTAAAAGATTGTTTTACTGCCTTATGATGGAAAACCAATTTTAAATCTATCTTTTGAAAATTTTATAAACTATGTTTGTCAAAATAAACTTATTCTTTATGATTGGGTCATCAATATTTACTTTGTGTGAATTTTTGGTATTTTTCTGACAATGTTCATTTTTTCAATGAATAGTGAAAAATATTGCATTTTAATTCAAAACTGCTTTTTAATCTAATTTATTTATATAATTAGATTAAGTTTTGAATTGATTTTGATGTGTAATTAGAATATATTTTTACAATTTAATCCAATGGTGGTCATTGTGATCAATTTCACTTTGAAATTAAACTTAAACTGGTGTCAATCTTTTAATACTTATTGTTTTATAAAAACACGCTATTTGCTATGACAGCGGGAATTAATTATTAAATTAATTAATGTGACTTAAATTTTTTGAATTTTGTAAAATAGACTTCATTTTTGAATTCATAATATAAAATATATCTTAAGGTGAATTTTAGGTAATTTTTTGAAAAACTTCAATTTTTGATGAATAGTGAAACCACTAAGTGGTACTTATAAAAACTGATTTTCCGTTTAAATGAAATTTTGCCATCATTGTGTTTTGAATTTCAAAAATCTGACATACATGGTTTTCATTAAGAAGTAAAATGTGGTTCAATAAGTTTATAATATTTTTTTGGTGAATAGTAACTTATTAAGTTCTTAATCGTGATTAGTGGTAATTAGTGTAGTTTAAGATAAAAATAATTCTTTAATAAAATAAGATGAGCTTAACACAAGTCCTACCCTCATTGGTTGTGTCATGGACGACCAAGACAAGCCATGGGTCAACTTGGGGACCCCATGGAGACACATTGTTTGGGAAATGACATAAATAACTTTTTATTTAATGTAAAAGTAAAAATGACACAAACATAATATGTTTTACGAAAACAATTTTTACATGGGGTTATAAAGATCATATTTTTGATTATAAATAGTCATTGGAAAGATAAATAGATTTCCTACATCATAGTATTTGTTTTATAATTTTTAGACATTAAATAAATTAAATTATTTATGACATAATAATGATACAGCGATGACTTCATTATTTGACGATTTAAATAAAATGGAATGATAATGTAAAATCTATGAACTACACATGTCAAAAACCAATTGGATGAGTGGATTTAAAACCCTTATAACCATATCCACGAATTATATCAATGTGGGTCCTTTTAAAACCGAAACACATTTTCAAATAAAGTAATATTTCTTTACTTTCCAAAAGTGCCCCTCATCTCCTCTTATAAAAGGCCCCCACCTCTACCTCATTCCACACACTCCTCAAGCCTTTGGCTCGGAAAAACCCTACCCATTTACTCTCTCCAAATCCCTCTCCTCATCCTAGAGGAATCCCTTTGGGCATAATCTTTTCAAAGGAAGCCTTTAGGCTCAAATCAAAAGGAGTTACACTATTAAAGGTAATTCATTCTCTCATGTTCATTTTTTGCTTCTCCAACCCCCTAAACTCTTTTTATTTACTTATTTTGTAAGAACAACAGTATCTTAAATATACTAGGATGTTGTTATAAGATTTATTTGAGCTACATTGTCACACAACTACATCAAATGGTTAAAGAACATACAGTTTCTGTGGATGGTGAAATTCTGTCTCCCAAAACCATGATTGTTCAATACTCATTTAACATCTTCAATGGTGGAAATTATGATGACAATATTTTATTATATGATATATAATATGTTTATATTTTCCTTAAGCTTCTGTTTTTTTCATTTTGTTCATACCTTTATGGTTTTCATTATGGGTAAACACGATATCTTTATTTTAGGAAGTGGGGACTACTGCCCCCTGAAAGTGATTGGATTCGTTAATACCATATGTGGGATGTGTAAAGGATAAAGTTAATGATATTATATAAGTTATTATACTGGAATTATAATATACTCTTATATCATTATGAATCCATTCCAGAAAATATGAAATAGAAATGGAAGTAGCGTTCATGCGTACGTACGACTTACCGTCTCCATGAACGGTGCATTTCATTTCTTACCTCTAAATGTGATTTAATATAATAAATACATTTATATGATGAATATATATGATATATATGTTATCCAATTCATTAATATCATTCTGGATATAACGAACCTTTGACCAAATTAACAACATTTAAGTGTAAGAAGTCTATTTTTGACTTAATAATCAAATACCGACAAAATGAACATTATTAACTTAAATGATTACATGATGTTCATAACATGGTATAAAAGGAATAATGAACTTGAAAAAGGTTCATAAGCAAGTAGAGATTAACTCAAGTTTATTATTCAGGAGATTAAAGAACGGTCGGGTCAAGTCGGATACGAGGTATGGGACTTCGTCTCAATCTCCTTTCATTGAGGCATATTTTATTTTATACACAACTTTATTTTATACGGTGTATAAACCCCTTTGACTTTTACGTTTATTCAAAAGGAATCTTTTTTATACGATGTGTTTACTAAACGACAAAAGGGAATGTTTTTGTCGTACGTTTGCGGCGACAACGACTTCTCCACTGTCGTGACCATTATTTGAGTTTCGGCTTCCTCTACAAGCCATACCTTCTTTTTAAAAGAAAAATAAATACCATGTTTTACTTTTCTTTTATTTTGGTATTGAAAATGGTTTTCAAAATGTTGTTTTGTGTTGTATTGATATCTTGTGATTGAAATGTGGAAATATTATTATTCCTTTATGCATGTTTTATGTGATACGATTATGTTATGGTTCTTGGGAATTATTATGAAGACGGGTGGTTCCGTGATAAACTAAGGGCGGGTGATCCCGATATAGCTCTTCAATGCATTGGGTAACGTGAAGGAGTGAAACGTTAAGGTTTCTCCGAAGAGATTTTAGGGAATATACTATGATGGGTATTCCAAACGTAACCAAGAGGGTTACTCCCAACGTAAGAATGTTATGAATACCTCAAGTTACCTTTATGTCTTATGATTTCTATGATTTATTCATGATTTAATAAGGTATGTTAAAGTGCCAATGTTTTATGGGTAAAGTCTGATTTCAATGTTATGTATATATGAACTCATGTTTCCTTTCCATGTTTTTATAACCCATACTGAGCTTTTTATGCTCATCCCAAGTTTTTTTTTTGAAATGTTTTTCGCAGGTCAAGGGAAAGGTACATGATATGATGATAGTGTCAAGGAAGTGTCAAGAAATAATATTTGTTTTATTTTAAATGTGTTTCCATTGATGGGAATGAAGAATACTATCTTTATGTAACCACTTTGTTTATATGTGGAATGTAATTCATGTTTTATGATCTAATTCTCTAAAACTCTAAACCCGAAAAGATCCTCAATGTGTAATCTTGTAATAACTCAAGATTAAGTAAGGTTTAAGGCTGGGCCTTATACAAAGTATCACAAATTGTGGTGGCACAACACAAGATAGATTCCCCCACACTTAAGATCATATAGATTATGCAATTTCACTTCAAGAGTAGGTTGGATAGGGAAAATTGGCATGTAATGTGGCTATCCTAACAGGCTGTTCATGGCTTCTAAGGGATACAAGGATTAAATATTCAAGGTAGGACATTATAAAAAAGTATTATTTGAAATAGGGGCTTTAATACCAAACAAATTCCTAAATAATTTAAACATAAGTACCTCAAACCCTCAAGTTTTGACAGAAATAGATCAAATTCTGGTTAAATCAAGCATGGTTTGGTTCTCTCAAGAATTTAGGTGAATGTAAATAAAATGAAAATAATGGTTAAGAATCATCATAGGAAAGTGATTTCAAGTATATAGACAGTGAGATGTGGCATGGGATTCAAAATTCAGTGTACTTTTCATGAAATTACTAAATATTTGAACTTGAAACAAAGTCATATTCAGCATTCATTTAAGACCAGTTTCAAGGGATAAATTGTTTCACTCATTGATATGCATTTCAAAATTGTGATGATAATCATTTCAGATCAAAAATTTCTAAAACCCAATGAAAATTGAAAAAAATAAACACACAAAATTTGAAAAAAAAACAATTTTTTTTTTGATTTTTTAACGAAAACAATTGAAATTACTAAACTAAAAGGTTCCCTCCACCACACTTAAAATATTTCATTATCCTCAATGTGAACCCATGATATGATTTATGCACATGAAATGAATAATTTTATAATAGGAAAAATAATATAAAAGTGAAAGGGTTAGGAATAGCCTGATGTGATCAAGTGATGATGGGGTTATGTAGTGTGATAAAATCCACTGCATCAGTAGGAAGTCCCTCAACGTATCTCTTCAAGCATTTCCCATTGACTGTAAAGCTACTTCCAGTGTCCTCTTGTGTGAACTCTATAGGCATCAGCTTGAGTCGTGAATTATAGAGAAGGACTTTCTCTCCAACATAAAACTCCCTTTGTTGGATCATTTTTTCATGAGCTGATATTGATCTTTCCTTGTAGAGCCTTGGGTTCTCATATGATGACAGTCAAATCACCTCAAGCTCTTGAATTTGCAAATTCCTTTGAATTCTAGCATGGGCCAAATCCATGTTGCATTTCTTTATATCCCAATATGCCCGATGCTCGACTTCCACTGGGAGATGACATGCTTTCCAAAAAACAATATTAAATGGTGACAAATCAATGGGGGTCTTTAATGCTGTCCTATAAGCACACAATTCATCATCCAAGTGCTTGCTCCAATCCTTCCTATTTGGCTGCACGGTTTTCTCTAATATTTGTTTTAGCTCATGATTTAAAACCTCAGCCTGTCTATTTTTTTGGGGTGTTATGGTGTTGATGTTTTGTGTTTCACCCCATAAATTCGAAGGAGGGAAACGAAATTCGAATTGCAAAAGTGTTTCCCTTGGACACTGAGGAAGGCTTTTGGTACTCTAAACATGCAAAAAATCTGTGCTTTGACAAAGTCCACAACAACATGAGAATCGTCAGACCTGGTGTCCTTGGCCTCCACCCATTTACTCACATAATCAACAGAAACCAAAATATACAAAAATCTAAATGAACTAGGAGAAGGACCCATAAAATCAATGCCCCAAACATCAAAAATATCACAGAATAATATGGGTTGTTGGGGCATCTCATGTCTCTTAGAAATGTTCCCAGTTTGTTGGCAATGAGAGCATGACTTAAAAAATACATGGGCATCATCGAATAATCTAGTCCAATATAATATAGAGTCCAAAACCTTTCTAGGTGTCCTTTGGGGTCCAAAGTGTCCACCACAAGAAAGTGTTTGACAGAAATGCAAAACAGACTGAAACTCATGACCGGGAACACACCTCCTAGTGACTTGGTCACTACACATGCTCCAAAGGTAAGGATCATCCCACACATAAATCATAGACTCACTTTTTAATTTTTGGACTTGATGTTTCATTAAATTTGCATGGATTTCAGAGGAAACAATGTAGTTCACTAAATCAGCATACCAATGATGCGTACCTGAGAGGGAATAAAGATGCTCATAGGTAAAATTGTCCTGATGTGGTACCTAGTCCAAGGTGCCATCCTCTAGTATGTGATTAAGCCTACTCATGTGGTCCACCACCAAATTCTCTGTCCCCTTCTTGTCCTTTATCTCATGTTCAAACTCTTGAAGAAGGAGCATCCAACGGATAAGTCTTTTCTTTGCATCTGGATTCTTCAGGAGGTACCTCAATGTTTTTCTCGGTGGTTGTGTAGTTTGATTGGGTGGAATCCAGTGTCCTTGATGCATAGGCGATCACATGTGAATGTACCTCCACCCTCTGAGATAAGACTGCTCCAACCGCGAATTTGGAGGCATCACACATAAGCTCAAAAAGAATCTCTCACTGTGGTGGTTGTATGATAGGTGGAGTGGTCAGACACATCTTTATCTCATAAAAGGAAGTCCTACAAGAATCGTCAAACACAAAATCAGAATCTATTTGAAGTAATCATGGCATAGGAAGAGCGATCTTACTAATATCATTGATGAAGAGCCGCTAAAATCCTGCATGCCCTAGGAAATATATAACATCACGCACACATGAAGGATAGGATAAGGATGAAATAATGTCTTCCTTAGATCTATAAACCTCTACCCCATGTTTTGACAGTACATGCCATAAGACAATGCCATTATCTACCATATAATGACACTTTTCAATGTTCAGGACCAAATTCATATCAATACAATGAGTCAACACCTTTCCCAAACTAATTAGACCTTCATCAAAAGAATACCCATACACTACAAAATCATCCATAAATACCTCCATGGATGTCTCAATAAAATCAGAAAAAATACCCAGCATGCACCACTGGAAGGTACCTAGGGTGTTGCAAAGTCCAAATGGAATCCTCCGATAAGCAAAGGTCCCTAATGGGAAGGTGAATGACATCTTCTCCTGGTCCTCTAGAGAAATAGTAACCTGAAAATATCCAGAAAATCCATCCAAGAAACAATACATTGTCTTCCCAGCTAGTCTCTCAAGCATCTAATCAATAAACACAAGGGGGAAATGGTCCTTGCGAGTTGAATGATTTAGTTTCCTATAATCAATACACACACGCCAACTGTTTTGCACCCTCATTGGAAGTAACTCATCCTTCTCATTTTTAACAACAGTAACACCACTTTTCATAGGCACAACCGGAATAGGACTTACCCACTGAGAATCTGAAATAGGAATGATTATACCTTCCTTGAGAAATTTCTCAACATCTTTTTTAATAACATCCAGGAGGGTGGGATTGAGACTCCTTTGTGGTTGTCTCACCGGTTTATCCCCATCCTCAAATAGAATCCTATGCATGCAAATGGAGGTGCTAATACCTGATATGTCAGCCAAGGTCCACCCAATCACCCTGAAGTTCTCCCTTTAATTATTCAAAAGCTTATCTTTATGTTCAAAAGTGATATTGTTAGCAATGATAACAGGTAATCTCTCACCACTCAACATGTATGATTATTTCATATTTGGTGGTAATGGCTTGAGTTCTAATGAAGGAGGGTGTATTATGGATGGAGACATTGAAGGAACTACAATATGTGCACAAATAGCATCAGTATCCGAATAGACATCATCAAAATCAGAGAATAAATCATCAAATCCATCAGCATACTCAACAGCCATGTCATAATCAGAGTGAACATGATGAAAATAAGATTGTGGATCCACTTAAAAATCAAATCCATGAAAGGATTGTGTATCAGAAACATGTGTGGAAGTTCTCTTAGACATCAAACTCAAACTAATACTCATAATCTCTCTAAGCATAGTACAATCAAATTCTATGGAGTTTTTATTTGGTGGTTCAAAATGGGAGATAACAAAAGCAGAATGGTCCTCTGAGGGGTACTTCATGGAATCAATAACATTAAATATCACAACATCATCTCCAAACTACATGGAAAGTGTATCCACATTGACATTTATGATAGTTTTTGCAGTCTTGAGGAAGGGACTACCTAAGAGAATGAGGGCATGAGAACTTACCTGATCATCCTCCATGTTAAACACATAGATGTCTGTTGGAAAGATCATGTCTCCTACCCGGACAAGTACATCCATAAGGACTCCTGCTGAATATTCCGTATATCTATTCGCCAATTGCACCACTACTCTTGTTGGCTTCAACTTACCAACTTATAAAGAATAGAATACACAGTGAGTCATCACATTTATTGAAGCTCTTAAATCACAAAGAGCTTCATAGAAGTGAAACTCCCCTATGGTACATGGGATGATGAATGTCCCGGGATCCTTGCACATTGTCAGCATTTATAGAGTTGGTGTAATTAGTGCTGACACATTCCTTCCAAGATTGATCCTCTCATTTCCCTTGAGCCCTCTTCGATTGGTGCAGAGTTCTTTTAAGAATTTGGCATACCCTGGAATTTTCATAATGGCTTCAAGTAGAGGAATGTTGATCTCCACACACTTTAATGTGTCCAAAACCTCATTTTGCATTGCTTATTCAGCCATATTCTTGGTTTGAACAACCCTGATTGGAAAAGGAAGGGGTTTAGGAGGAACATCATCAATCTTTTTTTACCTTTATCATTCTCCTTGGATTTATCATCAGTTGGTATGGAATGCGGCTTCTCTAGAGTTGAGGTGAATCTCGGTGGAATGGTAGGTATATATGTATCGTTCATTCGCTTCCCACTTCTCAAAGTGATGGTACTAACATTCCCATTTGGATTTGGAGTGCGTTGGGAAGGTATATTTCCGGAATTCTTACTTACAAGTTCATGGAGGGCGGTGGCAATCTAGCTCATTTGAGTCTTTAACTCCCTTTTCTCTGAACCATGACACATTAGCTCATTCTGTTGATTAAGAACAATTTGTTTCAAAAGATCATCAGTGTCAGAGTCTGCCTTATGTTGGAGATTCCCTTGTTGCAGACTCATTGATGTTTGAGCTTCAAATCTCCTTTGGGGTTGTTAGAAACCCTGCTGGTAAGGCGGAGGCTGCTGGACGTTTTGTTGAAAGGGTGGCCTTTGTTGTTGTCCAGAGCCATACCTCATGTCCGACTGATCGTTCCACCCTTGGTTGTATAATGGATCAAACTTCTTTTGGGGATATGGTTGTTGTTGTTGCTGCTGAAATGGTCTCCTAGGGAACACTGCTGCACAATCTTCTGTTTCTTGGAGTTGTGGGAAACAGTCAGTTGGGTGGCTTGTCTCAGTGCAAATACCACAAGGCCTTGAAGAAGGGGGTAGATATGTCTTTTGTGCCAAAGAAATTTGCCTCACCATAGTGTTCAATTCATCCAACATAGTATCAATCAAATGACTTTCAAGAGAATAAGGACTTACCTGATGTACTCCCCTGACATGTGGTGTACCTCTATCACCAAATTGATTGGAGTTTTGGGCCATCTTGTCGATCAACGCACGTGAAGATACTAGTGTCTTGTCCACCAATTCTCGTCTAGCCGCAGAATCTACCATGCTTTTCTCCATAGGTGTGAGTCCTTCATAGATGTACTGGATGAGTAATTTCTCACTGATTTGGTGATGTGGGAAGCTTGCACACAACTTCTTGAATCGCTCCGAGTACTCATACATTGACTCCCCTTGCGCTTGCTTGATCCCCGATATCCCCTTTCGAATGGATGTTGTTCTTGATGCTGGAAAAAATATTTTCAATAAAAGACGTTTCAAATCATTCTAACATGTTACATCTTCAGGTGGAAAATAATACATCCAATCTTTTACAACTCCATCAAGTGAGAATGGGAATGCTCTTAATTTAATTTGATCTTCAGAAACATTTCTTGGTTTTAATGTTGAGAAAAACAAATTAAATTCCTTAAGGTGTTTGTTGCGATACTCCCCAGATAAGTCATGAAACTTTGGAAGAAGGTGAATTAATCCATATTTCAATTCAATGTCCGATTCGAGATTTGGGTATGCAATACAATTTGGTTGATAGTTAATATCAGGTGCAGCCAATTCTCGAATGGTTCTATTAAGTTCATTTCCATTATTTCCAGAAATTGGTTCCTCTTTTATGTTTTAATTTGAATTGCTTCAAATTTCAATGTTTCTAAAAGAGAGAAATTCACTAACTGGTTGAATATTGAAACTTCCCGTTGATTGAGAATGTCTGATTCGTGCCCTAAGGCTATGTTCAATCTCAGGGTCATGATCTAAGAGATCTTCAAGATTAGTTCGTGTCATAAATAAATTAAAAATTAAAAGAAAGAAAGAGGAACATAGTAAAATAAAAATGAGAATTTTGAGTTGATGGTCCAAAAATAAGTAGAAGAAAAGAAAATAATAAGAAGAAAAATCAGATTGGGTAAAGAAGGAAGAGAGAAGAGAGGCAGAGAATAAAATGTAAAAGAAAATAAATACCTCTAATTGGTTGAAATAATTACTTGCCTCCCCGGCAACGAGCCTAATTTGGTAGAGCACTGTTGTGGGTTCCCTCAAATGAATAGTGTGATTTTTGGGTACTTAGATGCAGCAGAGTGGCTGACCAATGTCGTCTCTCAAAGGAGGAAGTGAATTAAAACAACTTCATAGAGGTATTATAAAAATAAGATAAAATAGAATAAAATCACTAAATGAATGGATGGGGGTTTTTTATTGTTTATAGGTCTAGAATATGTTTGCTGGAAGAAGATTGTTTTTTTAAATGAATTTCAATTAAAATGACACAACGAGAAGATGTTTTTCAGAAATCTATTTTAAAAGGCGTAATCGATCTAACTGTACCTCTTAATTCACTTATTAATCATTATAATTTAAATGAATATCCACTTAATTATGATCCCCTAATTTGTTATCCCTTAAACCCTACGATAGTTAACTTAACCACAAAGATGAAATTACTTAAACCCTAGGCTAACTTCGGAACACGCAATCGCAGCACCCTGCTTTGATTGTTGTTCTAAGGATAGAATATGGTCAGTGGTTAATTAGAGCACATATCCATTCTGGAAACGAGGATGAATTGTTTTTAGGTATTATATTTTAACTCTACAAATTTGTCCTGTGTGGTCTTGTATTACCGATTAAGATTACGCTCTCACAATTTACACAAAATCCCGACCTCCCCTGTTTTTGTGCTAATTGTTAAATTTCTTGCTTAGTTTTTTTGGAATTTAAAAACACAATTCATGGATAATATTATGTGAATTATAGTATCTCATTGATTCGAAATAATTAAATGAAGAGGTTAGAAGATAGATCGATTAGTAAAAGACTACTCTTCCATGGGTGGCGTAATCATCATAGAAGGGTTTTGCATGTGCAAAGGTTTATAATGGGTATAACCCAATAACACTTCTACTCAAGAATTCCAGCCCAAAGAGGAAGATTAAGAGAATAATAAATTTAAACAAAATATAAGAAAAGAGATGAAATAAAAGAAGAACAAAGAAGTATATTACACAAACAAAATCATTACAACATGAAGGATAAGAAGAAGGCTTCGTCCAAGGGATCCTTTCTTCAAGAGCTACCTTTATTGAAATGGTAGGAGAATTGGAGTGGATCCACTTATCCTCTCCCATAAAAATCACAAAGCACATCCCAACCCCTAAAAATGAGAAAAACTACAATTTATAGAGGGGAGGTGAGGAGAGGTTACAAGTGGCTTCAAGTGTGAATGTGGAAATTCGGCCAAATTATATATTCCAACTTGAACCGCCCATTTGACCTCCAAAACGTGTGAATTGACCAGCCTTCCAGAAGGATGATTTGTGAAAACTCATGTCCCCGAGCTTTCCAAAAATTATGGGCTCAATAAAAGCTCTGATGTAGAATATATGGCCCACATACAAAACCCATGTCCATTCTGTCGAGTCCAGCCCACCATTAGATTAATGGCCCATTTACGCCATCCAGATGAACTCTTTAGCTCTAGTGTCCTGAATGAAATTTCTAGAACATTAAGTTAGTAACACTGTTACAAAATTTAAAATTCAAATAATAAATTTGAAAATATTTATATTCGAAATACAACAGTTCACTATTAAGGGTAAAACTAGAATTTTCACCAAATTTTCAAATGAATGATCAAATCCCAAATATTTTATAAATAAACATATTTAACACAATGTGAGGAAATTATTTCATTTATTATCAATAAAATATTCAACAAAATAGTGTTTTATTAGTGGTATAAAAATAAAATTATTATTATCGTCTTATATTAATTATATATATGTCTAATAGGATTAATAAAAACATCTTTTATACATTCCATGTATAGTGGGAATGATTCATATCACTTTCAGGTGACAGTATTCCACACCTCCTCAAACGAAATTTTTATATAACAAAAATATGGAATGAATGAAGAAATATTTAATATAACAAATCTAGAATATGAAATAGGTTATAATATAAATATTAAAATATTACTTTACAAGAATAATTTTTTTAATAGTATTCATGATGTCTTTAAAGAAAATAGAATACAAACATTATTCACCGAGGCAATTAACTGACATAAGATGGACATGAATTTCTTTTATTTAAATAAGAGGAGGTGATAAATGAAATGAATATGAAATATTACATTATAAATATAATAATCCATTAGATACATGATTATGGAGTATTTATTAATTTTTGGATGATTTAGGTGAGTATAATGTAGAAAAAGAAATAAATTAAGAGAGGTACATTGATAAAATCACCTTTTGAATATCCCCTTCTTGGAAGACCCTTGATGACCTTGGATTTTGAATTTTTGTAAGAACATTAGAACTTGGATGTGGGAAGGGTGACTAGGAGATATTTGTGGAGATATTTTAGGAGTTATGGGGATTTATGAGTCAAAATAGAGTGGTGGAGTGGTGGTATTTATACATGAGGAGTGGTGGGTTTAAATGATTAAATTATTGATTATTCAATATTAAAAGACAACCATATAGAGGTGGAATTTATTTTTAAGATTTTTTTATTATAATTATTGTTGTATTGGCTGGTTATGGTCTATCCAGACAACAAAAAATCATTAAATGTTGTAGTATTTAGGTATGTTAAGATTTTAACTTATAACTTCAACCCTTCTCAAAATTTCACTTTTAATACAGTAAATAATTTTTTCTAACAATAGTAACATTATTTATACCTAAAAAAAGATATTTACTATATAAACTAATTTAGACCATAATGTTAAAAATATGGAATAAATTTTATGAAATTCAATTCACAGAATTGAGAACAATTTTATTTAAAATTAATTTCACAAATAAACTAAAAATGAGTTTTTTAAGTGAAAAGTTCATAAGATTGAAATGTTTTTATATCTATTTTAAACTTTAAAATGATTCAGATGACCTAAATTGGACTAAATGATAAAAAAATAGTTTAATTAAACTCAATAAATAATTAAAAGGATAATATATCTATATAAATAAATTAGATTGAAAAGCAGTTTTGAATTTAAATGCTGCATTTTTGACTATTCATTAAAAAAGAGAATACTATTAGAAAAATTCCAAAAATTCAACAACATAAAATTTTGAAGTCCTCTTCCCAAATATAAAGTTTATTTTTTCTATAATAACTAATAAAAGTGTAATAAAATAGATTTAAAATGGGTTCTCCATCGTTTGGTGGTAAAACAACATTTTTAGAAAAATACTCATTTTTTCTGGAAAATTTAAACTTTTCTAATATTATATCTATAAAACAAATAATAAGAATTTTAAATAATATAATTTATATATTAAATATATATTTCATTAATAATATCCATAATTATTGGTTTTATTTTTTTTACAATCTCACTAATTTTCATTTATATAGTTTTTCAAAAAAACATTTCTTTTAAATTAAAAAGGGTTTTATTTTCATTTATAAATAATTGTTCACAAAATAATTAATTAATTAATCTGTAAAAATAACTTTCATAAAATATACTCTGCTGTTTATTCCTGCAATTTTAACTTCAAGGATATATGATAGAATAATAATCCATATGTTCAATGTGGCGTATTATGTATGCTATCGAACATATTGTCTCCTTTTAAAAACATGAGATGGTTCATTATCCCCACTTTAGGAAATTGTGTCATCAAAATTAGAATTTTGGAATGGTAAATAAGGTATGAATCTTCAAATTACCATTATTTCATTCCTAATTCATAAAAAGGATTAATAAAACTACCATATTAAATGAAATAAAGAGAAGTACAATGGTCCCCATGATAACACATATTAGGATTCCATGTAAGAAAACATGGATATGGAAGACAAAAATAACCGTCAAGTTTTTAGGTATACTGATAGAGTTCATGATCAAGAGAATGATAACAATCAGAAAACAAAAAACTTGTGATTGGTTGAAGGTTTGTTTATTTCCCAGTAGGAAAAGTAAATGGATAACATTATTATTTTATGATCCTTTTTCATAAAGATGAGGAATTTATTTATGAGCATGACTAAGAACATAAGGAACCATACATACTTATCATTAAGAGTTTCATAATTTAATAAATATGTACCAAAAATTCATTTTTTCTCTTAATGAAGAGCATTTATGATGACTTGGTCACACCTAATGCACCAGAATCAAATTCTAGGGAATTACAAAATTCAGAAAAGATTATATACTTATTCTTCCTATCTTCAAACATTTACCAAAAAAATAGTTATGATAATATAACATAATTACCCAAAAATAATATTCCTTTATAAGAAAAAATACAACCTTTAATCTCTAAAATTCAATAGTAGTATCCAAATATCCTCAAATAATCCAACTATGATTGAAACCAAAAACTCAAAAGGATTTTATCACATAATTTTTAAAGATAAATTTTAACATTTATCTCCAAATAACATCAACAACTCTTAATGTCTCACACCCAAAAGTAATTTCCTAAATCACATATTTTCTATGAAAGGTTAATACCTTCCATAAATAATCTAAATAACCATATGTCTATAATTAAATCATATATTTCCCCAAAACTAATTCTACATTTATTCCTCAAATAAAAGCCCAATTTTATCTATTTATCACATAATCCCATAATCATTTTCCAATCACATGATTATATATTTGATAATGTATATTTCTCCCAAATGAACTTATTATTAATAAATAAAATAATTTAATCGAAATGAATAAGTCATACTAACTAGGGAATTCACATTGGGTTATGGAAGGTGATAAAGGCCTATCACACTGTGGTTTTTTTGTTTGATTCCTGTATCCTTGTCCAATGTGATGAGTTGTCATACGTTCTTTGAGTTTTAATTTTTCTAAAACTATATCATCCTTATGAAATATTCCAAATATGAGATAAAATATTTAAAAATAGTAGTACAATGTTTTTAAATTAATGGTTTTCTTATACCTTTCATTTTCATCCCAACTCCGAATGACATCAACATCTTAATTCATGAAGTCTTATATAAATATTTGGATATATTTTTTCACCAAAAAATAATTTAATAAAACAGTTTACAAAATAAAGAACAACATACACTGATAATGGTATCCACATGGCTTCCTCATCTTTTTTTTCACATAGATAGAAGTTCCATTAATTGAAATAATTATTTAGAGATTCTTCAAAACAACTTGTTTCCTTTTTCCAAATACACCTTGTATTAATTGGGTCATATCCGTGTTTAAAGAGAAATAGATTTGGAAAATAATCTTGTATTACATATAATATCAATACATTATAAAATACATGACTTTTATAGAATATTAGGACTGAGATTGTGTGGAAACATTCAATCAATGTTCCTATAAAAATAACATAAGTATGTAATGAAATACTAAAATCATATATAAATAGGTAGTGTGATGGTCTCCTTCTTCTATAGATTTGTTGAAAATTTTAATATTCTCTATAATCATGTCATAAGGGAAAATATATTGAAATGCCTTGATAATGTTTACCTTTTTTTAAAAATATGAGAATATTGAGAAAATTATATTTTATTAAAAAGAAACCATGGTACACGATGATATTGAGGTATATTAGAGGTTATTGATATCCTAAACAACTAATTTCAAGTGATTTGTCTATTATAAAATGTCTTAGAATCCTCTGAACATGACTATGAAATAATTATTACAAGAAAGTCATTTGAAAGAGATAAGAACGTTGTTTGAGATCCTCCTACCATTTGTAACTGAAATTAATAGATCTATTAAAGTTATTGAACAAATTTTTATCTAAACGAATAGACATATAATGTTACCATATGTTAAAGAAAAACTCTTAATCCAAAATGTTGTCTAAACCATCCTTTGATACCAACTATAAGGCCCCAAACATAAAACATTACATAATATTGAGATAAATCAATAATTTTAATTTCATTTACATTGGGGATATTTTTAGGATTATAGTTTCAGAGAATTAGGATGTTATTATTACATCATCCCATAATCATACAAGAGGATGCTATCAAAATTTTATCCATTTTTTTTCCAAAAAACGAATCTGTTTTGAAAATAAAAAATGATTTCTTTTCTTGATAAAAATATTTTTGACTTGTTCCTTTCTCTTACTCATCCATACACCAGTGAATTATTTAAAAAAAACATTGGATGAGCGTTAAAATCTTGGTAAGTATGATTCAACTATCTATCCTATATCTTGTTGTGTATATAAAAGAAATGGGAAAAGGCCTATGTACCCAATATTGGAACAACACTCTATTGATCTTTTAATAGATTATGTACATTTTGAAGAACCTACTGTAGTTACCTTAAATTAGGTCTAACCAATTGGTGATGATATTGGAAATTCTATTCTCATCTTGCCTCTGATTCTATTCCTTAGCTAGACTGATTCGCTGCCATCTTCATAGGTGCAGGTTACCATTTCTAACACATTTGAAGCTCTTAATAGTGTTTCAGGACATATTGAGGTTGAAGCTATTGATCCACCATGTGAAGAAGAACATGCTTCCTTCATGAAATCCACATTAACACTGTCCAGCCTTCCAAAAGATGATAGTCGAGACTCCATTGGCCAACCTAATTCTATCAAAAGATGAAGATGGACTTGATGGATATTGGAAAAAGACTATATCATTGAAAAGAGGATGGATTCCTAGTAGTCATGGGAGAGGATGTGGATGAGAAAAACTGACATCTAAGAAAGATGAAACACATTTGGTGGATTCAGGCATAGATCCATCCAACATTACGATTTCTATTTCAAAATAGGTTAGAAATATGTACAATACATGTGAATTCAACTAGGGTGGCCGGAAATAATGAAGCCCCAGAGCGTCACCCCTAATCAGGTTAACCCCCTCTAGTTTAAAAAGATATACATTAGAATAACAAACCACAAGATCTTCTGGAACTGCAACGGAGGATATGTAATCCACCACTTTGTTCCCTTCACGCCAAGTATGAGAGACACTAACTCTGTTCGAGAGGAGAGCCTTACATTTTCTGATAGTTTAGGTGATCGACCATGGAGTGCTACCCCACCCAAGCAAGGCATCCTGTAAAATATTTAAATCTCTTTCAACCTGTGTGACACTGAGGTTCCTCTTCTTACACATGGATAACCCTCTGAACACTAGAAGGGCCTCTGCTTGGACTGAACTACGGCTACCATAATGAGATGAGAAATCCAAGACCACAATTCCACTATGATCACGTAATACCCCACCACAACTCATGACCTCCTTGACGCAAGACCCATCAGTATTTAGCTTAAGACCTTCATCAGGAGGCTACCAACAAATCCAACTCCCCTGTACCCTGGAACCATTCCTCATAGGCTTAGTAAGTGGAGAATGGAAACAATAAAACACAGACACCTCCTTCCTAATACCCGCCATTCCAACCAGGTAAAATATCTTGCATCTGGTTATGGCCACCACCACCCTCCCCGTAGATGACATCCCTTCATACATATCAATATTTCTTGATTTCCATAGCATCTAGAAACCCTAATTGAAAACATATACCTGTGACATTGTCTCTATCATATTATCACAACATCCTTGAAACCATTGCACTGTGAAACACTCATAGTTTCCAGCATGAAAGGAAACCCCTGCAAGCCCGCCAATGAAGCTCCACACCTCACGGGCCCAATCTCACGCAAGAAAAATATTATTCATGCTCCCACCCTTCTTGAACACACAATAATGGAAACATTAGACCATACTAATACCCATCCATTTGATTTTATCTGACAATGAAATAGAATTATAGTCCAACCACCAATTAAGAATGTTATGATTTGCAAGAATATTATTTCGCTAGACCACTCTATTCCATATCTCGCTCTCTAGAGGACCTCCAAAAATGGTGCTTCTTCAAAAATCATTGACATTGAACCATACTAACCATGAGGGGGTATACACGAACCTATACTTATCAGAGTTAAGAATGAAAGAATAATGAACATTCTGTTGAGAGGAATCCAGGATTGATCTGAAAAAAATATGGTTCTTACTAGCCTCTCTGAAGGTGATAAATGGAGCTGGGCAGCTCAGATAACTCAGAACCTTCCCCTACTAGTTCTGTTCCCAAAAGAGGACACTCACCTCTTATATAATCCATTAAGAATGAGGATAGAGAATTAAAATGATATTACACACCATATCCCATAGAGACGCCCCTCCACCCAATGGTTGAGCCATGCCTGTCGTGTATCTCTGAGCCATGCTTCTCCACCACAATGTATGTCCCTCGATGATTTCCCATGAAAGATTCGCACGTACCCCATACACTGCCTTAGCCACACTCCTAACATTGATTCCTCCTTATCAAAATAGACGAGCCATCTTCTCCCACACAACCCACATCTTTTTATTTTCCAACACGACATCCCAGATATACTGAGCAATGATCCTATCAAAGGACATGGTGACCCCCTTCGACACACTCATAGAAGCCATAACATGCATTGGTACTGCACAAAACACATTGTTCACCAAGGTGATGCGACCCCCTAAGGATAAAAAATGAATTTTCCAACCCAAAATGCAGGCCACCATCCTATCCACCACTTTGTCAATGTCCATGGTTCACAGCCAACTAAATGAAACTACTGTACCTAGGTATTCCATAGGGAAAGAACCCTTCCCCATTCCCAGCTCATTGCTCAACCTGTTCACCCTCCCAACACCACAAGGACCAACAATATAAAAACTACTCTACTTCTTATTTACAATCCTCCCACTCCATCGACAATACTCCTCCAATATTTTGTTAAACACCTAAATCGGCCTCCATCTGACATTCATGAAAATGATAGTATCATCAGTATACATTATGTGTGAGATAGAAGCACTTCCATGTTTCCGCCAGAAAGGGAGAATCTCCGCATTACCAACACATTTATGACATTTAAGGTCTTCTTCAACAAACTATAAATCACAAATCACTTCACACCAGGGGCTGTTGATGAGGGCGAGGACGTAGGATTGATTGGGTCACCTTGTAAGATGCAGAGCAAAAGATTGTTGATAATATTAAAAAAAAGGCACTTATGATGAGGGCCAATGATTTCTATGAAATGAATAGCTAATCTCATTTTTCTTTGTTTTTTTGATTTTGATTTAATGAATAGGGCCTTGACCCTCACCTTTAAAAAATTTAAAATCATCTGAAGGGATAAAAAAATAAGGAAAAATATTAGGCTTTATAAAACATTAAAACCATTAATACATGATCATAATGTAATAATTTTCACCTTTATAAATTTGTAAATGTTCTTCACCGAATATAAGCTCATTGATTACCCTATGTAACCAAATGACAACCATAAAACCCATATAAAGCACAAATAACATATAATAGCTAACTTGGGACTTAATAAAACTAATATGGAATAAACATATGGTTGACTTCCACACATACCATTATTACAAATTGAATATGCATACGGCTTACTTCCAAACCAAATGCATTGGAGGTCATAACATAACCACCCATTATTGGTTTATCATGAAACCGACCATCATTTGGGTTATCATGAAACCACCATTCAATTGTAAATGTACCATCATAAAATCATAAAATGAATAATATTTAATTCATCAAAATTTAACTAATAAAATATCATTTTCAATCAAAATAAATCATTTCTAGATATTGGAATATTCCACCCATTTCCAAAACAATTTAGGACATTTAATAATGAGAATTTTGAATCAAAGTGTCCCATACAACTTTGAAATTTATGAAATAATTTAATATTTGAAATCATTTATTTCCATATATAGAAATTCAAAAATCCCATTTTAAAAACATAGAAATGAAATATAATGTTTTATAAGAATAAATCATTAATACATTAAAAATGATGTTTTTGTTAAAGTATCCCTTTACACTTGAGAATCACATGAATAAAAATCATTTAGGAATATCAATAATCAAAAAATTAAATATCATGAGAGTATACTATTTCATGATATAACATTTCAAAAGGGTTTTATATAAACCTTATTGGATAATAAAGCTTCATAATAATAAGATATGCCTCAACAAAAATATATCGAGACGAGTTCCCTTAAGAAGATAATATCATTTGATCAAGAATAAATCAATGGAATAATTTTTTGTGTGAAATATACATACACTAATATTAGTGAAATTCAATGTAAAACAATCAGAGTTTATTCACACATATTCTTGAAAAAAAACCAATGGAAAGAATATTTAACTCAATGAATGATGATTGAGTTATGATTTCCCATACAATGATCATTTTGTTAATAAAATAGATCGGGTATGTATATTCACTAAAAATTAAAATAAATAAATTATAAATAAAATACAGGATATAAAAATTTATTTCTCACATATTCATATCATGAAATAATCAAGAAGTATAATATTAATAAAATGAATGGAAATTTGGTGAAGAAGTTCCCTTACATTGAGTCCGACTCATCACATACAATCGTTTTGTTCCTAAATAAAAAAAATTGGATAATTTATAATTTATTGATAAATTTTTTAAATTTATTATGCTTTTTTACATGACTTTCTTCCATTTCATAAAAATTAAATAATTATTTAAGTTCATATTGGACATTTTGTCGATATTTGGTACTTTATTAAAAAATGCAAGTGTTTTGATGTAAACTATCCATGTGGTAAAAATTGCATCATCTAAGACTATATTCATGATATAAATATCATATATATCAAGTATATATGTATTTTGAATAATCCATAGTATTTATATATATGTAAGGAAATGCACCATTCATGGAGACATTAGGTCTGACATACGCATAAACGGTACATTTGTTTCTCTCTCTGATTAGAAGAATGAGAATTAAATTATAATTACTATATTATAATAATTTCATATATTAATCATAGTTTTAATAATTTTATCTTTTATACATTCCATGTATAGTTGGAAAAAGTTATTTTTCATTGAGGGGGTGGTAGTCCACCCTTCCTCAAACAGAATAATCATATAACAACAAGGTGGAAAGAATAAAGATATGTTTAATATAAAATATTTATAATATTAAAGAGGTTATAATATACATATTAAAATATTATTTGACCAGAATAATGGTTTTATGATCATCCATGAATGTTGTAAAGGAAAAAACAACAAAAAAAACATGCACGAAGGTGATTAACCTGCATAACTTGGACAACATATTTCATTTTTTTGAATAAGAGGAGATGAGAATTGAAATTGATAAGAGATATTCCACTAAAAACATAAAAATATACTAGATACATGATTATAGAGTAATCATGCATTTATGGACGAAGTAATTGATGGGAACATAGAAAAATGAATAATTTAGGAGAGGTACTTTGAGAAAAAAATATCTTGAATATCCCCTCCTTGAAAGACCTTTGAGGACCTTGAATTTGGTCTTTTTGTGATACCAGAAACACATGGACTTCTGGAGAGTGACGCGGAGAGGTTTTTAAAGATATGTGAGTAGAAAAAATTATTTTTGTGATGAAATAAGGTGGTGGAATGTGGATAATACTTGAGCAGAGGTGGGTTAAAGTGATTAATTTATTCATTATGTTATATTAAAATCCTACCATATAGAGGTGGAAATAATTTTGACAACATTTTATTGTAATTGAGGATGTATAATAGGTTTATGGTCTCGCAACATATCAAGCATATAATAAATGATCCTTTTTATGTATGTTATTCTTTTAAATTTTACCATTAACCCTTGTCAATTTTTCACTTTTAATATGCTAAATAATTATTTTACCATGGTTAATTTTTTATACCTAAAACAATAAATTAACCATAAAAACTATTTTTACCCTATGATACCAAATAGGGAATCCATTTTATCTAATTAAATTTACATAATTTAGAAAAAATGATTTAAAATTAATTCTACAAACAAAACCAAATACTGGTTTTTAATGTTATGCATTCAAATGTTTGAGATGATTTTATATGTATTTTCATGTTGAAATTGATTCCACTGACCTATATTAAATTAAATTATAAAAAAATAGTCTAATTAAAATATATCAAATTAAAAGGGTAATGTAACTCTATAAATAAATTAGACAAAAAAACAGTTTTGAATTAAAATGTTGCATTTTTAATTATTCATTAATAAAATGAATATTATCAGAAAAATACAAAAAATACAAAAAATTAAAATTTTATGTCCCTATTCTAAATAAAAAGTGTATTTTTTCAGAATTAACCTATAAATGTGTAATAAACTAGATTTAAAATTATTTCTCTATCAAATGGTGGTAAAAAAACAATTTTAAAAAACACTCATTTTATCCTTAAAGTTGAATTTGTTATTATATAATATCTAGAAGAAATATAAGATGAATTTTAAAAATTACATTGAATATATTAAATATATATTTAATTAAAAAAATCTAAAAATATTTAATTTATTATTTAATATAATCACTTATTTTTATTTAAATTGTTTTGTAGAATAAACTTTTCTTTAAAATTAAAAAGGGTTTTATTTTGATTTATAAATAATTTTTCACAAAATAATTATTTAAATTCATGTTTAATCCAAATTTTCATAAATAAATCAATAATTTTTATTCTATTCATTTTAACAGCTAGGTTATAAGATATCATAATAGTTCTTTGGTTTGATGTAGCATATTATGTTTGTTATCAAACATATTATCTCATTGTAAAAACTCAGGAAGTTATATTAAACATGTTGTTGATGAATTCATTCTATAATTAATTTCATATCTTGTTATTGTTGCCTTTGGGTTCAAAATGTATTATTTTTATAAATTATGGATTATAAGTTGGATTGAGAGCTCGACATGTTTCAAAAAAAGGTATCATGAATGAAGTCATTCATTCATGATCATTGAATATAACTCTGGTTTCCCAAGATGATCTCGACTCATGTGGGATTAGGGTATTTATTGATTAAGAATTTTTATATAATTTATATTTTTATATATTGAATTATGTTTTATATAGAAAGTATGAAATATTTCTCCATAGGAATTTTAAAGAGTTTGAAGTGTTTTTGACAAACCAAAAGAGAGATTTTTCTAGAAAATATTCATCAAAATGTTATTTTATGGTTTTTTGGGGTTTTTTTGCGTTTTTTGAAATTGTTAAATGATAATGTTCATGTGTGATTAATGACTAAACAAGTGGAAAATGTAGTTGTAGTAACACTTGTAGGTTTTCTGGTATTGTGAAGATATGGAAAAGGATGACTTTTACTAATCATGATTTTTGATTGATACGTTTGAGGACATCATTAATGGATTTTGATTATGAATGGAGTTAATGAAAATAGAGTATGTGTTACATTTTCAAAAAACCATGTAGATATTTCATGAAAAATTTCCTACTAAAGGACTATGAACTAGGGAAATCATAAAGGAGCTACGTGGATGGTTTTTTCTTGAATGATCAATGTAACAACACTACAATAAGATATAATGGGCGTTTCTGGTCAAGATATGTCATTTTTATTCATGTGGAGGAGATTGAGCATGATCTATGATTGGAAACATTATTTGTGACTGTGGAAAAGAAATTTGTACACTGATGGGTTTAAATTAAAGAGTGAACAATAACAATGTAATCAAAGTTATTTTTAAATTTAATAATCCTATGATCACATTATTTGGGGGAGTAAAAAATGTAATATAAGATCAACACTATTGAATACATCTATGTCATAATGTATTTTTTGAAGCAAAAATTGTGATGGAGGTTCATCAATTAGTAAAAAAAATGAGTGGAATGTAGATGAAGTCCATATAAGTAGTGATTTTATCATGTATTATTAAAATGAAATGTTTGTGGATACTTATGATATGGTAGTACCATGAAGTGTGAACCATGAATCAATATAATTGGGTGACTGACAATGAGGTTTTTACATGGTTTTGTCTATATTATGAGATGTTTTAAATTGGAATTGATTGAAGGTAGTTCAAGTAGGACTTATATGAGGGTAAATTTCTGAGACATAATTAGTTCACCCAACATGAAGGGATTTTATGATGTAATAAGTACATGATGAATTTTTCATGTATGGATAGTATGTGAATGGTGTTTCATGATGAACAATTCATGAATTAATTTCATGCAGAGTACATTTTAAATGGTTAAGGTGATTTAATCTGATTGATGAAAGATACAATTCATATCACACATATGTCAATGTGATCCAATTCAATGTTAATATATATCATTTTAAGATTATTATACATGATTAGTGAGTTTATTTTTTTATATGAAATTGAGTTCTCATGTGTTAACTGATGCAAACCTGGAGGGAAAATTTGTTTTATCTAGAAATTATAGATAGGATTATGCTGGAGTGATTCAGGTGTATTGGCACATTTCCTATGCATACTACAATGATTATATAAGTTTTGGTGAATCATTTAGTAATTTATATGCCTATATTATTCTTCCATTTAATATTAAATTTATATGAGTAAAATGGATAAGATATTTTTGTTCAACTACAATACATGATGACGAGGGGGGGTTATTTTTATTTATCCTCCCATAATGAAACCCCTCTTAGGGTATTTAGCAGAGTGGATACAAAAAAATAATAGGATGGAAATGGTTGTAATATTCACCCTATAAGACATCACTATGGAACAGTAGTTGTGATAATAACATGGTTGAATTATTGTTGGAATAAATAAGTTCAGCTAGTCATGCATCCTACAATAGGATATTCAGTAACATCAAAAAAATTTATATTCTATTTTAAGGTTAGGATGCAATAATTATTATAAAATAATACCAAACCTTCAAAAATTTAGTGTATTTAAATCATGATAATTTATTAAATCATGTTATGATTGACAGAATACACATTTTTATGTTATCCTATATAAAAATATGGTAATATAAATAAACTAAATATAAGTGAAAGGGAAAACATCCCCCTATTAGATACTTTTTGGAATGAGAAGACAAAATAACAACTAATAGGTTTATAATATATTCAATAATAACAAATCCTTTTAAAAATTCACATGATCGTGACCCAATTTAGGTCTTGATGTGTGAGGTTGAGAATGTTTTATTATCCCTCATGGGAATGAGGAAGTGGAAAGGTGATAAATATAAATATAATGGAAATACTCACTCCATTGATTAGCTTTTGGTGTGTAAAGGACCATTAGTACCTAATAGTGGTATCATAGACTAGGCTTTATCAAATCCTCCAAAAATATTCTTCATAATGTCAAAATGGTGGGAAAAATGTCTTGGGGAGAGAATATTGAATTACCCCACATCTAAACATGCTGGGATGATCTTTTTAAAAAAAAATTGTTAAGGAGAGACTCACAACATGGGATATATTATAGGGTCATAAAACCCAATATAACCTAATTTAAAAAATTAATATAGTATAATTATACTCACAATGAAATATATTCAGTCTAAGTGTGATAATATTTTTGATATAATTCCCTGAATCAAGGTTTTACTAAAAGGAATGATATTATGTTCTGAATTTAGTCAAGATTCCAATATTGGATTGTGACATATAGACAGTTCATTGTATTATATTATAGTTCTTAGTGGGATTAAAAATGGTATATTAACAAAAATATATATAATTTGATGTTTCACATATAATTATACCACATGTGGGTGTGTCAAATAGAAATTGTAAATCTTAAAGAATATCAAATCGCCTTAAAGGAAATCATTCCACAATACAATGTTTCCTATACTATTTATATAATTATAATAAAAACGGATTATATGGGATTATCATTTAAATTGATTATATTAATTGGTTATTATTTGGTTATTTAAAATCCTAATTAGTGTGTGACCATTAGAAAATTCATGGGGTCAATTTGGGAAGATTTTATATTTCATTTTATTTAAATCATAGAAAAAACATACGACAATGAAAATGGGATCATCTAAAAATTTGTGAGAAACTTATATTGTTGTGTGAAATTCATTAATGTTCTATGTTTGAAAATGGAGGGAATGGAATAATTAAAACACTATCTTGGATTTAGGGATAATATCACCATGAAAATCATTGTGAGGGACTATTATCTCGAATATTTTCTTGTAATTATTCTTTGCAATAGTGATAGGATAAAAAGAAAGTGGGAGTAACCCTTTTGTAAATTGTCAACCCCTTATAAAATTGAAATTAAAACAATTGTTATATTATATTCCCATAGTACAGAGGCACATCATAAATTTATTCTCCTTGTAGTATCCACTAATATTTTACAATATAATATCCTATAAATCAGTCAATTTTTTTACATGGATTCTTTTTTTCAATGTATAATTGTGACGTGATCAAATTATTCTTTATAATTTGATAATAATATCCATTAAAATTGTTTGGATGAAAATAAATAATCTCTCAATCCACAACCTCCTTGGGTGTAATGGGAGGCTGTGGTTACCATATGGTGAATTTAGAATTTTGAAAAAATATATTCTACTTTTGATTTAGGTGATGAGATTATAGAATATTTTTATCTTTCCAAAATAACAAGTATAGCCAAATTTTGGATATCGTAACTTTATATGTAGTCACATTTCTATTGATATTGAAATATATAATAAATAATGTTATATAACATTTTTATTAATGAAACCACATGTATAACCTCATAGTAAAACATTAAAAAATGAAATAGTTTATGTTGGATTGTTGGATAGAGATATGATGATGTTAAAAGAAATAATGACATTCCAAAAATAAAATAGAAATGATTTTAAAGTGAACTAAATAAAATAATAATACATTAATATATTAATTGTAACTTTTGGTGGGAAAAAATAATCTTCACATTTTTTAATGATAAACCATGAAATATTCATAAACCAACTCATTTAAATAATATCTTATGCTAGTTGAGAAGACATAGGCAACCCTCAAAGCCAACATATAATATAGAGAATGTTGGTAACTTGAACTGAGGTTATATGAAATATAATTTAGATTAATTAACATCATAAGACATCAAAATGAGAAAAATAAACTGAAAATCAACAAAAGATGGTATAATTTAATATAAAACAAAAATTTATAATAAAAATTGTTGTCATACATGAACATCAAGTTAATAATGTAGAATAGAATTAATACTACGATGGAAACTTTGTCTGTCATGAAGATCTATTTTATGATATAGTGATTCTCAAATAGACCACCAACACTACCTAATGCATGCATAAAAATATTTTAATGATATATGGTTGTAATAATCATCTACTCAATAGGTTCTACTCTAGAAACTATACATAAAATGTAGAAGATATAAACTAATACATGAGATAAAATATTTTGAAACTAACTCATTTAATATCTAAAGTATACTATTGTCTGAACCTCACCAAGGATATATCACAAAAATAGTATTTAAAAAGGTAAAATATTATTCATGAAAGTATTCCAATACGGTACCTTGTATAAAAATTTCAATAGATCTAGTCACCATCATTCCCCAAAGAAATATGTTGCAGTGATCCCATAATTTCCACATTATATATAAATATAACAATGTAAAACATACCACCCTAAAATCCCAACCATATAACCAATACCTCATTCCACATACTATAAGGACAAATATGATGTCACAGATTCTTTATACAAACTATTGATAGATAACACATTCCACAACCACATGTTATATTCCAAAAAATCAGGTTTCATACCACCATACAACCAAATTGCCAGAAAATCGACATATCACACTTTAATATCATAACCATATCACGCATCACTACAATATAACCATATCAATCCCATGTTTTATTTGGATGAGATATCAGGATAGGGGTATTAGTCAACCATCAATGTAACTTATATCCTTGATGTTGGCAGAAAGAATTAGAACCCAAATCCTCATATGTTCATGAGGTTCTTACATTAATCAGGTGGTTATTCATAATAAATAAAAATCATTAATGAATATAAAATGACACAAAAACCCAAACATTGGTCATCTAATAAAACAATACACAACCAAAACCTATTATTATACCATATTCAACAAACAATAGAAAACATTTCCAAATCTAATATGACACAAACCACTTCGACGATCACTCAAATAATAAATTATATCGCCCTTAAATCTTGTAAATAGACACAAATATGTTTCTATTATTTATTCATTCATATATAACTTATAACTTATTTATTGAGGACATTAAAATGATAAATCATATTATTTAAAATTACTACATCTTCAAATTACCACTACCACATTATCATCATTTAAATTTCAAAAACAACATACATATTCAAATACATTAAATTATCATATCATCATTTCATAATTCAACTCAATCCCATTTCCACTTTAATCTATTTAATTATATCATATTATTGTAGTAGATAATATATTTCTGGTTAAATAAGACACCCAAATCATAAATGTCTATTTTTATCATATAAATAATTATAAAAAACCTCCCAGAATCTTCCCTACCATATAAAAAGCAACGATACACGATAATACCCATCAATAAGTAACCAAAAAACTCTAAATTTAATCACCAAAATAAAAAAAATTACACTATCACAAAAATAATAAAACTAATTCGTTCTTTATACCCACATAGCTTATCATTTTTACACTCAACATAAAAATATTAAGTAATTATTCAATATCACCCAATTCTAATGTCAATTTTTCTCTTTAAAAATTTTTACTAATTAAAACATGATTTATCACAGTCAAAAAAAATTAAATAGTAGTAGACTGATTATATATTAATTGGTCAAGAATAAATTCATTATTAATAGTGAAATCACATACACCATGATTGAAAAATAAAAATTTCTTTATTAAATATTTTATCTCCACATATATTTCGATAATTTTGATTGTTCACCCAATGTAATCCAATGGATGATAAATATGTTTTAGCATAATACAAATAGTAAATAGGATCTTAATTACCCATTTTGAATAAATATTCAAATAAAAAAACTATCAATAATTAACAATTTATTTTCATGTGGTAACAAACATAATGAATTAACTTGAAAAACAAAACACACATAATCAACCATCATGACAATGATCAAATATATTGAATATTAAACCAAACTCTACACTATAAATCTTCTCTACTAGAATAATACAATAAGGAATGAGTGAAGGGGAGATGGAGATAACCTTATATCACATGATATTAGTCACACGTACATAAATACGTAATATCTACCAATAAATGTCCAAGTGTACAAAAATTAAAATTTTAGGAATTGAATATTTTTTAGGAAGTAAGGGAATATAATTAAGTGGGAAAAAACAATCATATTTAGAATATGAAATAAATTGTACTACACTATAATGTTGTGAGTAGATAATAATGTCTTGTTTGATCCTAGTAAATAAAGATATGAAAATTACTTCCTTTAAGAGACATCATCCATTATGTTTCACTAGTAATTTCACACTTTAAAAAATGTTTGGGCTTGACCTTGACATAATTATTCCTAATCAAAACATGGTAACCCAATATCCTTAATATTAATGAAAAAAATGATAAAATAAAACAATATAGTCTTTTAATATCCATCCTTTCTCTTGAATCGTCAAATCACAACACCATAACATATTATTATCTTGATCATGAAGTAATCATCAAATAGAAAAAATTCACACCTCTATACAACATGCGGTAGGAATATATTTTTTCAAATATAACCCAAGAACATAACTAGAAAAACCCGATCAACCATTCTATAAACATTGAATGTGACTTAAATCCCACCAAAATGGATCGATAGGACTCCAATATAACAATCGAAGAAATTAGCATCTAGCCTCCTTACCATACACAAACCATGACCATAACCGAACAACCAATGGTATGATGGAGTAAAAACAATGTAATTTTTTCCTATTAAATTCATCAAACATGTATTTAATTCTAATGAAACCTCTAAACTCTTCATCACCATGTTCAATTTCTCTATAATTTATCAATCTTTTCAGTGTTTCATTATATATATTTATCAGTGGTTTTATAAGTTTTTTTTTTGGATAGTAAGATATTTTGTTTCAATACTAATATTTTTTAATGATAATGAAATTATTATACATAATATGAATTATTATAAATAAAAAATAAGTTAAAAATTACTGAAATAAAAATAGTACCAGTACAATGTGACCACCACCCTAGTGGAATGATGCTTTAGGAAGCATATAGGGTAAAATGTAGAACAAAACTAGGATAGGGTGGGTAGTTTGTAGAATCCATCCTCTTGAATGGGGAAATAATAAGAAGAGTAGTTTTAAAAATACCTTATATTGGATGATGTTGGGTCAGAGGATCGGTTTAGGGAAATATTGACAATGTTCATCTTCTAGGGCTATCCATGCCCTTGTTGATAAAAAACAACATCATAAGAATATTTTTGATGATGGGTATTTCATGTTTATTGAACTAGGAACTTAACCTGAACTCAATAAAAACTAGTGATATAAGTGTCTTTAAAAATCATCTTCAACCATGTTACGTTTATCATATTGTACAAAAGTTACTCACATTATAATAGTACTCCATAAACACCATGGATATACTAGTAGAGGTTTCATGAAGCCATTGGGAATCTTAGAAACACCATAGGTTATTTAAATCAATAATTAGGGGGATTTGGTGGAACCACACTGATTTAGTTCTACATCATGAATTATAGATGATAGATAGCCAATGTAATGGTTATCTCTCACATAGAACATGTGACACCAACCATTCTTGAGGCACTTAAAACACACAGTGAATAATTATAGCATTCAACATCTAGGGTGTATATGGATTCTATTTAGGAATATTCAAATACTAGAGGAGCTATTACTCTATTGATTCCATAGAACATTAGTTAAAAAAATCATGTACAAAAGTTGATAGGTTGGTTCTTCACAACCACATGAAATGATTTGACAATGTGAGTCTTCGAGGAAAAATGGTGAAAGAGATATTCACACCATATGGGTAATGATACACTATTAAGATCACACTACAACTAATTCATAATAATGACTCATAGTTGTTCCAGAGAGTAGGCATGCTATTCAAGTTTATGGTTTTGGAAAAGTAAATGAAATAGAGAGTTAGAGTAATCAGGAGCATTTATGAGTAATTAGTTTCAAAAACTATTCAATGATGTTCGTGTATTGGTCTTAAGGATAATGTTATGGTGATTTTATATGGGTGTATTATTGGAGTTTCAATGGGGGTCTCACAAGATACATTGTGTACTATAGACACATAGAAGGGTGAGTTGGTTACATGAGGTGGTTTTCTTCATTTTTAGTGAGATGTAATGAAAAAATTATTTGATGAATCAAGACATTTGTCAGCCTTAGTGGGTTAGAGTATTAACACTATGAAACTGTTCAATCCTTCCACAGAGTATGAATAACTTACACTATAGGAAAGACTCAATTCACATGTTTGATACCATTGTGTTATAACATTCTAGAAAAAACATCATCATTAGGATGGAAATGTATTTCGTGTCATGATGATGGGGATCATTCTAGGAAGGTTCCTAAATATATATAGAGCATAGACACAATAATCCTTTATATTCAATGATAATATATTATGTTTTACTATTTTTATTCAGGACATATTCAAACTATATTTAAAAATAAAAAATATATACTTTGATATTGTATCTTTTATCTATGGGAAGAATATGGAAGGGTTCAAGCCATAGAAGTTCAAAATAGTTTGGTTTCTATGTATTATTCATTTTTTTTATTGTTTTTGTTTTTCTATAAAATTTTGATGTTCTTTTTTATCCTCTCTATTCATCTATTTATTCAATTTCCTCCCAATATTCACCTATATATTTCATATTTTATGTAATGTGGTTTATTCACCATTATATATCCCCCCCAATAATGATTGGATTCACCCATATGAAAAAATGTATGGTTTGGAGGACGGTTTATACTATGTGATTTTATTCTTTCTTTACATGTTGGATAATTTGATTAAAACTATTTTGTCATGATATAACACTATATTATATTCACTATTAAATAATTTAATTGATTTAATAAAAAATAATTGATTCTTATTTTTGTATAGGTGATAAAGACATGAATAATATTTTAAATTATTCTCCTATATTAATATCTGAGAAAAATGAAATATCATTTTTTTCTGATCATGCTGGTTAGGATTCTAGATTAGTTTTTTAATAAAAAATAATATTGATTACAATTAATGGTTCTATAGCTATTGAATTGGGTCATTTTATGATTGTATTTTATTCATTCACGTAGGAAAATCTCTCATTAAAATTATTCTCATCTCTTTATCCAATAATTATCAGATTTATTTTCAATTATTTTACTTGTTAATTTTATTTTAAATAAATTTTGATTAATTTTATTTATAAGAGCGTGACGACATAAAATTTAGTCCATAGTTTTTATGGGGATTCAATATTACTCATGGTGATGAACTCATACAACCATTATTCAATATCTCAGTAGTTAGTGGTATTCAATCTGTATACATTTATAAACATTTTTTTTCATGGGGATTTAATGAAACCCTAAGGTGCATAATTTTTTGGTTTCAATTTCATGGAAGCTAAAGAAACTATAAAAAACTAAAAATCAATTTTAGGTCAAAATCTTTTCCATTCACATATTTTTTTACTTTATTGTAAGATTTATGTTTTTGTATGGTTTACATGATTGGTGTTTAAGGTGTTCTACAAGTTAGAATTTCAGATAAATGAATGTTATAATACACCCCATGTGTATATATATTACTAAGAGGTGACTTGTTTGTGTACAAAAAAATATAATGGGATGATGTTGTAAGTTCAATGATATAATTATTCATAATTATTTGGATACAATGAATATTAGGATAAATTATAGAGTAAAAGCTACTAGAATTCCTTTTATGGAGCTCCCATGAATCAAAATAAACAAGGAAGATATTGGGATAAGAAGTTTTACTATAGGTACCATAAAATTCCTTATCCTAAAGATCAATAATCAAAATTAATGATAAGATAAATTATCAATAATTAAATTGAACAATATGATATGAATATCAAAAAACATGATATGTTTTTCAATATAGAATAGTAGGATATATCCAAACACCACTACAAAAGTGGAATAAAATGTTATTCACATGTGAATAATTTATCATTTAATATTGATTTAGGGAATAAAGAAAAAAATTAGGGACAATAAGAGTAAGAGGAGGTGGAATAAGAAAATTATATGAATGAAGAATAAAATGAGGAAACGTAAGATGAGTGATTACCTTTGAATACTGATTTTGAATAATGAAGAACCACCATTTTTAGATTAAGTGAATTAATAAAAACTATCCTTATTGTGATTATAAGAATAATATGTTAATATTAAAATTTATTTTACTAATGATATGGTGGTGAATAATGAGATTAAATTCATTATTAATTAAATAACTTGCTTATAATATGATCAAAAAGAAAACTCGGTGGAAGATATTTTTTTTTGTAAAATTGTAAAATAGTTTAAATAATGAAGAACATCCAACACATAAGATAAATGAATCTACAACAAAAATACTGAGGCTTTTTTGAGTATTAATTTATTTAGGGATGAAAAAATTCTAAGGATCATCACTACACAAAAAGTAGAAAAAGGAAATAATGTTGGAGGAGGTTAACTTGGATATATTTAAAATATTCAATAAAAAATAGATGTTAACAATTGAATGAAAAAGGGAATGACTGATGTAAATGAAGGTGTCATTCAAGATTTCATGCTCCGAGAATTTCAAGATGAAGTGGTGGAAGATACATACAAAATATATTAATATTTAATGTCCCTTAAACATTCCATAATGATGTCAATAATATCGATCACAATACATAAAGGTGTTAATAACCAGCCAAAGAAAATAAAATGATTTTTTACACTATGTGAATAGAATATCAAAGTAATTTCTATAATTTATTTTCTAAAACAAAATCACTGTAAAATTACAATACATAATATAAAAATATTCTGAATGAATATAAACAATGTAATACTTGGAGGTAACCCATTTTTCTCTATCTAGGAATTACTTCAAGAATTTCGTTTAATTTAGGAACACTGTCAGTAGAAAATTATTTTATCCATTATGAGTTGAATTGGAATATACTGGATATTTACATGCGGTTATTTAAAAAGGGGGTGGGTTGTTTAATGCTACTTCCATGTGAGAGTTTCATAATTGGAATTAGTAATGACCAGATGACAGCTTTTGGTGGTCAATGTTTACATATCACTAAAGGGAAATAACAAACACCAATGGAGGCTACAATAGTTATCCACAGATGACTATACTGGAGGTCATTTGGAAGAGTATTACAGAATTCCTATGCGAGTCACTAACCAAATGTTTTTTTAGAGAAAACATATTTCTGTAGCCACAAAATAACAAAAAAAGCAATAAAATTTAAAAATAAATTATAGGAATCTAGAAAAAACTAGTAATCCATTCATCAATAGATGCTTCCAATCTTCTCACTCAATCAACATATAGATAAAATATAAAAAAAATTAAATAAAAAAAATTAATATATTTAACAGCATTCATGTATATTCAGTTAATATATATATATAATAAAATATAAATAGTTTATATTGTGTTACATATATAAATGATCATAAATAAAAAAATTATGAAAATATAATCTAATTTTTTTAAGATATTAATCATTTAGGAAATGTCTATTAAAACTAGAAACCATGTTTATAGTATACTAGTGAACCAGAGCATCAAATTGATGTGTGGTTAATTCTAATAAATTATAATTTATTTTAGAAATGATATCTTTGTTTTGAACATCATATCAGAAATCATTTTATAAATTTTGACTCCTGGATTGGATATATGTCATTTTAATAACAATTGTCATCGTTACTTGATGTTTTCATTATATAAGGTGACATGAGAATCCAATGGATGCGATGTTTATTCATAAAGTTCAAAAAGAAATTTCATGATCATTATAGCATAATTTCATGTATGTCCATGTGTTTGTTCTTAGTATTAGACCCTTTTAAGCGACATGTTACTTTACTCGAAATCGGAGAGGAAAACATTAATTTTGATAGGATCGATCACTTCAATTATCATATTCACAAGACATTTCTTCCAAAAGATTACAAATGACATAATTCCATTTTTTATAATATTTATTATGAATCATATATTGATTTGTTAGTTTTGGCCCCTTCACACATGATTTTCCCATTATTAAAAAAATGATAATAAATGTGAAAATAAATTTTTAATAGTACTGACCAATCGATGTATCATATTTATGCATGGTTCATTGAAATATATTTTATATTGTTGAATTAATATTCCTCTAGGTTTTCACATCAATTAGTGGTGTTTTTCTCATATAACCCCTTGATGTGAGATATGTAGTTTTAATAACAATAGGCATTGTTATATTTTTTTTCATCGTATTATGATAATTGAGTAGCTGATGGATGAAAAATGTATTTATAATAAAAAATATATTCGTGATCATTCTACCAATATTTAATGACAATAAAATTGTGTTTTCATTGTATAGGCCTCTTTTACATGGTTTGTCACACAACACAAAATCAAAGGAATTAATCCCACCTTTGATTATGCTATTCAATTCAAGCATCTGATCCCTGATATGTTGATTACTACATAGTTTTAATGACATACAAAAAGACTTCCAAATTTTTCAGGACAATAATAGATTGTTCATTTAGTTTTTACCCCAAGAAATTGGATTTTTACCCTATTACAAATATGTTATTAAATTTGAAAATGAACATTTAATTTTATAAAATAATACAGGAATTATATTACTATTCAATTTATTTCAATTCTTAACAAATTATTTTAGAATGATCTCATAGAGTTGTATGTCAACCAGAATATTTTTCTCATTTTGACCCCCTAATGTGATATATGTCATTTTAATAACACTAGACAATGTTATCCATTATTTTACATCAAACCGAACAACATGAAAAACTGATGAAATTGGAATGACCTATAAAATCCATGGTTTATCATTATACCAAAATTTCATTTAAATCAAAGTGTGTTTTCTTTGTACTGTACCAATTTACATGATTTTTCACTAAACTCCAAATTTAATCGATAAACACCATTTTGGATCTTACTGATAAATTTATGTATCAAATCCACATGATGATCCTTAATAAAGATTTTATATGAAAAAAAATCATTATTTTATAATTTCATGTCATTCAAGTCTTGTTTAGTTGGTTTTGGTACCTACAAAGCGGAATTTTACATTATTAAACAATAATAATAAATGTAAAGATGAACTTTTAGTTGTACAGAACAATCTAGGCATCAGATAGATGTGAGGTTCATTCCAACTGAGGACAAATTATTCATGTAATTTTGTTTTATATTTTCACATCAAACAAGAGTTGTTTTCTCATTTTCAACCCCTAATAATAGATATGAAATTTTAGTAACACTATACAATGTTATCCACCATTTACAATCATGACAAGCGATATAATAATCTATTGGATGTAGTTTTTATTCCTAAAAATCATAAATGTATTTGAGATAATTTTCATTTGTATTCATGTAAATGCATGAATCTGTTATTAGTATTGGTCTATTTTAGGTTATTTTTTAAATAACTAAAAATATGAGGGAAAAAATTCCACAATCAATCATACTAAGTAATTCATGTATCAGATCAATGTGTTGCGTCATTCTATAAATTTTAAATGTATTAAATATAACTATCTTGAGATTTTATGTCATTCATAATTGAGAATGATTATAATGGAGAGTGTGGGACATAGATGAGTTGTGTTATCTAAAGAAGAATATGAGTATGATGGAATAATATTCTATAGTTATGACATCACAATATAAAGCCATACAAGGTTTGTAAAAAATAGTGAAATAATACTTGTTGAATAGTGGGGTTTAGATGATGAATACATGGGTATTAGGATTATTGGAACATAAATGTTGAAGGACGCGAATATAAAGATATATCTTCTGTAGTATGTTGAAATAATAAACATCCATTATAAGGAGGCTCACCATTTACATTAACATATTAATCATTAATTCTATAATGATAAATACCCCTAGAATTCATAACATCCTAAAAAATTTCTATAACACAAGAACCCTCAAAATTAACATTAGGTTCATGATTGATTTCATTTATGGGGAATAATTATTTGAATATGAAATCAAACTAACACCATAGCTTTCCTAAGTAGATATCCTCTTGTAATTGATCACAATACCAGGATTGTGACATATCAAACAAAATGTATTGTATTTTAGGATATCATGTTTTATCACAAATGAGATACAATCCCTCATCCATAGAAATTCACAGTAATTTAATTATTATTATAGACCAATTTTAATATAAATACTATCCAAAATGTTGGTTATCAGAGAGAGTTTTGAGGGATCAATGAAATAGAAATTCTCAATGGAGTCTCTGATACACTCTATGATTCATGTGTTACGAAGTGTAATTTTTTATTCCTAGAAGATGAAAACATGTAGAATACAAACATTTTCTAATTTAATTTACGAGAAACAGGGACCAATAGAAAAAGAGAATGATTTTATTATCATAAATTTTGTATACACTTCCAGAAGAAGCCTCAAAAGTCTACTATTAAAACAAATGGATTGAGAATGATCCCCTATTATAGATAGACAATATTATTTGACCATAAAGCTTCTCAGTGGTATTTTAAAAATTTATAGATACAAAAATAGAGGTATGATACCTTATAAATTTGGAAGCATATGTCAAATATTTATTTTCATTACTAATTTAAAATCTCACAATGAGTGGGAATTATCTCATTTTATTTCAAATATATTTATACTCTCAACTATTACAGAAATTTTTGATTTGGAAATAGAAAATTAACTACTATAATTTAGTTACGAATATAATATTGATAAAAATATTTTTTAATGATATTGTTACATATATAATAATAATAAATCCATACAATGTTTCAATGATAGTATTCATAAAGTGTTTTTTGGAATAATTTTTTTCAAAAAATATCATAAGAACACTTCCTTTTCTAATAATATATAATGTTGTGGAATAATTTAAAATGACATTATATATTTCAAAATTTATCAAAAGATCATACAAAAAAGAGAAGATATCATTGGTCACATTAGTATGTATTATAAAAATGAGTTTAATATGCCTTCTTTCTTTAATATTAGAAACATGATTGATATGATTCCTATTATGATTATTGTGCATGTTAAAGGTGAATTTAAAAATATACGATACATTTTGAGGATTAAATAAAGGACTTAGCTTACAATACTAATGGTTCTCCTAGTCAAGTGAGATTTTACTACCTATTTTTAAGAAATAATTTCATTTTGTGCAATATGATTTGTTGAAGATATTATAATTTTTTTCTCAAATATTGTACTTCTAATAGGTATCAATTCTGAATTTTTTCTATTTTCCCTCTAGTAGATCATATGGATATTTTTCATATGTTAATTTTTATTCTTATATCAAGTTCAGATAATAAAATCCATTGGAAAATTATATCTAATAAAAATGTTCCAGTTTTTTATTTTTTCCAAATAAAACGATATTACATTAGAGAGTTTATATATAATTTTCCCTATGGAAAATAATGTTAGAATTTATTCCCACAATAATTTAGCTATTGATATGGGTTATTGGGTACGATAATGACTTACTTTGGGAAGTCAAATGGTAATATGATTGCTATTTACTTAAAAATAAAGAAACTTGTCTTGATTAGAGAGCTGATTTCAGTATGTAATAGAAGATTTCTAAATACTAAATTTTTGGATCTCCACATGTAAGGTTTGATTTAAATTTAATGATAAAAATAACATGTTATTTTTATATTTGGTATCATCATTATAAATTAATTTAGTTGGTTTTTAATCCCTACATGGTCAATTTTTATTTAAATGATAATCTCATGGTAATTTGTGACTTTAACAAAAATAGAACAAAAAAAATGTTATAGTAATTTTAAATGTGATATCAAAAAGATAAAACAAAACATACCTATGCAATTGAATGTTCCATGTAGTACCATGACTTCAACCTGCATACAGTTTGGCATTTGTCTAAAACAAATAAAAATTATATTGATATTATTATTGAATATAATAAAAATAAAATAAAATATTAAATATAAACATGATTCGTAGGATCCCATGCACCACAACCTGAGTTCATATACACCTTTAGTGCTATGAACTCATCTAATAACTGTGAATTTACCTCCACAAAAGCATGCATCTGTGCCTCCAAATCTGTCAAATTTTGTATCGTCTAAGAAACAACATGAGACATAGCCTCAAAAATGGAAAATATATAATATGGAATCCCCATTCTGAAATTTTATCAATTCATGTACCATGTTCATGTGACTACCTACCAATAATATATCAGTAAAGAATATGAAACACATCTTGAATAATAAATTAAAATAGAAAATAATAAATACATGACGTTGAATATGGGACATGTGATTATTACCAATCTTGTAAGGTGGTCCCTACAAAACATGATTCTCAGAATGATGTGATTCTATCTAATACCTTAAATTAATTAATATTTAAAACATGTAAAATGCTAGAAACTATTTAAAATATATAAATAATTAATTATACTAACTTTTTCAACTTTAGTGTACCAAAATTTAACAAACTCACACCAATGGGATGAGTGAATGACTCTCCAGTCCAAGTCCAAAATGTCTAGGGTAACCACATTTGGAACCTATTGATCCATATTGACTATAACTGAATACAATTTCCTTATTTTTATGAAATTTTTCCAAAAACACTAGCTGAAACTCATTTTAGAACATTCTTAGATTATTCTATTGATGAAAAATATTTCCAGAAATGTATTTACTTGTTATACATGGATAAGAAACTATATTTATTATCTCACCTAAATATCCATGCATATAAATTATAATGAATCATGGGGGAATGAATTAATGACTTGGGTAGTCAATGATATTTGGTGTGGGTCTCATAATATATGGCCTAGAGAATAAATTCCAAGTCACTAACTCCCACAAGATGGTATGTCTAATAAAATGATATATCAAGGGTCATGTTGTAATTCCCGGATAAAATACCATGACCATCACCTCTCATATAAGACGAAGAAGTGGTCAAGACCAATATTATTAAAAAACCATGAATAATTAAAAATATGTATATATATATATTTCTAAATCAAAATTTAAATAATTAAATCACATTTACATTCATACATACCTAGACCCATATGTGGGGATGGTTCTGCAGAATGATTTGAATTTGGTGAATTTTAACCCGTCACGATTGTAGTAATAGAAATAATTAATATGAAAAGGATTCATTTCTGATTACCATGGAATATGATGTTTACCATAAAGGGATCATTTACATTTTATTTATTATAGACCCATTCCATCAAATTTCATCTTGATACTAGATCAAAAAACATTCCATTGTTGTATAACATTGTAATCCCATAGAAACAATATATATCCAATACTCAATAATTTTATTCTTTATAAATGAGAAATTCATAAAGGATGTGATTCATATCTATAAGAAAGATTTTGGTTAATGTTTATTTCCACTACCAAAAATTAAATGTCATATATATAATATACTATAAAAGAAGCATCTCCATGAATAAAAATAAACTATGATTTCTTATATAAAAAACAATGGCATAAAACATTTATAAGTAGAAGATTATTGAAATATACATAGTGGCCGTTCCAAGGGGACGTCTTGGTTTGAAATATATACACTGACTTTTTCTAATATATATGTTTATCACATTATAATACAAATAATAGTTATAGAAATGTTTTCCTCCAATTCATTTAAGGTTATTATATGGGACACAAGAATATAGAATGTGACGAAAATGAGAAATAAATAGTGGAGGATGACTCAACCTTGTTCTCTCTCAAAAAATGATATGTATATAACCTCATATGATAATTTATATCTATAAGTGTGGTGTGTCACATGAGAATGATAAAGTGAAATAATAAAATTCTCATGGATCCATATTTGAATGTTGAGAAACATGAAGGATATAATTTAGGTCTGATGTCCATTTACTGAATAATAGTTTATTCTATCAAACCAATTAATATTTAATCATAATTCATCTCATTAACTTTTATTCACTCTGAATTCATTCAACCGCATAACTCCATCCATTTGTAGGTGGACTTTTAGGCTATATAAGAATAAGGGGATGATAAACATGATAGATATTGAATTTTTAGTCAATATTTATTCATTTTTTAGAATTTTCTACTACAAAACATTAAGGTGGTAAATTATATTAAATTAACTGTTTTTTTCATTTTAATTATAATATGGAAATATAGGATTCAATATCATATTATTAAAAAAATTATTTATTGATTACTAAACTTTAAGGCAAGGGTGATTGAGAGTGTGTGGAAGATTAATGCTCGGGAAAGTGTTATGACTATTGTATTTTTTTATTGTAATTTTAGGGACTATAGTAGGGAACAAAATAATAAAAAATGAATGAACTTCTTCTCTTCTGTAATGGACATAAAATATAGGGACTCTAGAAATTTTTAATTAGTGCTCAGATATCTTATGAAAAAACATAAATTCATTCATGATGTTTATAAAAAGATTTGTTAAAAATTGACTCGACATGAATCATATGGTTAAAAACTATAATTATCACACTACTTTTATATTACGAAATAAAAAATATATTCTTCCCTTATGTTGTCTGATTTTTACATGATTAAAATTAATAAAAATTTCAAAAAACATTTATATTCTTATTTTGATTCCCAAAAACAACAATATGAATTCTTAGATTTCATTTTTTACATAATTAAATCAATGATGTAATCAATATCTTATCATCATGGAGATGGTATGGTACTTTCTATTTATTGTTCTAATAATACCTTATAAAATTTTATATGTTGTGTAGTTTACTCTTAACAAAATACTCCAAGAATTAATTACCTCTATATTCAGGGATAATAGGGGTTAAAAACAATTTAAAACAACTATTTCAACTAAACATGTGAAGAAAAAGAGGCATTGTTAATAATGGATATTTGGTCATATTGTAAATCATTTCATAAATTGTGATATTGTAGAATCACATTCATAGTATTATGTGAAATTGATGAAATATATGGGGAGTTATGTGAAATAACATAATAGAAGTTATCCTTTCATTAGTGTATAAAATTTTCCCTAGAGGTATCATTATGAATCATCTTAGAGGTATAAAGGAAACACCAATCAATCTATAATTTTTTGATTTCAAAGGAAATCATGATAATGATATCAAAGTGTATTATAAAATAGGATTCATCTATAGTAAACATCTATTCATGATAAAGAAGAAACAACTATAATTATTTTATTTATTTTATTTAAAATTCAACATCAATTATCAAGGAATTAATAAAGAATATAATTAATCAATCATCCACCTAAAAACCACATATATTGTGCACATGGAAAATATTTTTAAATATTTTAATATATTAATAATTTTCTAAAAATAACCATTCATGTACCCCAAACATTGAAATCCAAGTACAATAGATCACTATATAAAATATTCTTAGGGGTAAATGAAGATGATCAATAGTGATACATTTAATACATTGTAATCTGTTATAGATATTAAAATTTTAATCGCAATTATATATATGAATAATGTATAAAAATATAAAAAATGAGGGAATTAATGAGAAATAAGATATTTTTCAATTTAACAAATGAGACCACCTTCCAAGGGAATAGATGTTTTGGAAGAAAATAATTCATGAATTAAATTAATAAAGAGGAATTAATTTGTAAAAAAATATTAATGATGGGAAATAATAATATTGATATCTCAAACAATTCAAAAAGGGATAAATGAAAATAATTTGATGAGGGAATATTATTCATATAGGATAACTTAAATTTCATATGGGAAATTTTAAATTTAAATTTAAAATAAAGGAACATGGAAATGATTTATGTTTTTTTTCAAAATGTAAAAAATAAATGAAAAATAAAATACTACCTCAAGGTTGAAATAATAATACATGAAAAATTTTATTTTTAAAATATAGAATTCCCCCAACATGTGTTATCAAAAAAATATTGCAATGTTCAACGAATTCAAAATACGTGGATAAATTATATACTTTATGGGATATTATAGGAAATAGTATTAAATAAATGTGAATGATTTTCATTTAAAGAGAGTATATAGAAACTAGTTTGTTAAAGAGACATATGGGTTCCCAATAATGTAGTTCCATCTACCCATGGACAATGGATGAACATATGACTAAGTGGTGGGGCTGATAAATTTTTTCAATAACCATTAATTAGACCAATCATTAAACCATTAGTTTATTATTTTATTTATTTTTTAAATAAAATGATCATTTAAACCACTTAGTGTGTTAAATTTTCTTTAAATGAATCTCATTAAAAAAAATATAACAAATAAATCAAGAAATAAATACACACATCGCATGGATAATCCATAATCAAATTTGTGTATTTTTCTAACCATTGTATCACATATTCTTAATATATTTATTTATTTTTAAATAATTCAATACATCAGACCTATAGTTTATATATTGAACATATAATAAAAAATTAGCGTCGTTAATGTATAATTATTGTCCTTTGCGTATGGGTAATTTTTTTTGAAAAACCTAGTCTTTCAAACTGAAGGAGGAAATCTCATATAGAAATCATTGATTCTCTTATTCCCAAAATATGATGATTAAATTTAGTTGAATATAATTTAGGTAAATAAAAAATTACATTGTATGAACTGAATTAATAAACAAAATCTATAGTTAGTTGGTTGTTTTATATGAGTACCACTAAAATCACTAATTCTTAAAAACCAATTAGATAAAGTCATTTCAATTGGACTAAAATGATCATTTTGGAAAATTTTATATGATTATTGAATAATAATGGTCCTTCATTTGTATGAATAAAAACATATATCCATTGACATGTATTTAATGAGATCATATATCTAGTTATTATGTGTAACATACTAACCCAAGTTTCCAATATTAATCTCAAGGGATATAGTCTTTTTGGAGTGGTTTTGTTGTAAATTTTATTGTTCCCATTAAAATAATATTTTTATGTATAACAAATGGATTATTAAATATATATATTTTCATGTTTAAAGTGTTACTAATTATTAATGGAAATATTAATTTTGAGGAAAATGGATCTATGATATATGAAAATAAATGTATCTGATCATTTGTATAATAATGAATCATTGATTATTGGAAATTAGGTGTTAGGGTGACAATCCTAAAATAAGATAAATTGAAAATATGTTTTTATAATAACAATATGATTCAAATAATTAATTATATTTAACATTTGATGACCTAAGACTCAATCATTTTAGTAAATTAATATAGAGTGAATGTTTTTATTGTATGATATTACTAGAAGTAATGAAATTACACTATTATTTGAGTAAATAGTTAACATATATTTTTGTAATTTTATTCTTAATATATAATACAAATATATTATGATTTTATATATTTTTATATTAATATTTTAGGAATATTTATGTCTATATGTTTATAAAAACTATTATTTAATTATTTTTACTATAATTCTTGTCAATTTTCATGTATTTCTATATCAAATATTGTGATAATATACAAAATAAAAAAATTAAATTGTTCTTAAAAAACTAATCAATTTTTAAAAATCATTTAAACCAAATGGTGGGGAAAAATAATACATTTTATTAAACATGAAAATAATTTATTTCTCATTCAATAGAATCTTTTACCCAATTAATATATTCTTCATGTTTATGTATAGTGCGTCGATCAATCTATTTTGCAACTGATGGACTATTGAATAAGATATATCCATTTAGATATACCCACTCAATATTTTCCATATAAAATATAGTTCCTTATACAAATGGACAATCCCTAATCTAGGATGGATTTTCTAATTTTTTTTCAACATCCATAGGATATTCCACACAGAAAGTAGAACACTCATCCATCAAATTACTATTGTCTATTGATGCCTCCAAATAAGCTCTATTATGTATGAATCATTTCAATGAATTCAGATACTTCTCAATATGATACAATCACCCAAATTACAATGGAAAAACAACCATTACATAATTTGATAGCTTCCTTATAAGGTGAACCATAATATCCACAAATGGTGGTGGAAATAGTTTCTCCATGTGAAAACACATATTTGTATTTCAATCATGAATTTTTTTAAATAACCCATTAATTGATTTATTAAAAAAGATATCTAAATAATTAATAAAATCAATAAATAGTTGAACACCATTGAGTGATGTGAACCCAAGATTTACTAGTGGGATCATCTACTTAATAAGTATGTGATTGTCTATAATTTTTAACACTTGGAATGTCCTGATCATAACTTTCACACAGATAGAAATATTGGAAGAGTAACCATCTGGAACCAAGAGAATATTAAATATGGAATGATATGTATTTTTTTCTCTTTTAATGATAATTTATAATGTAGATATCATTTATTCCTTGATTTATTCAGCCAGATATAAAATTAATTGTTTCCTTGAACCCAATTTTTGAACATCCCATTGTTTATTGACATGGTCCTCTGATTTTCCACTAACACCTAAACTACTCCATAATGTATTACCAAAATTAATTTTTCAATGTGAATGAAATCTTTATTATACAATAGCATGAGAGTTTTCTAGTAATTAAGATTAAATGAAATTATTTTCATTTTCTAATTGTGACTGCACTATCTACCTACACCACACATATTAGGCGTTAGATGATCCACCACATTTTGATATTTATATAACATAAGCATGATTTTTCACTCAATATACAATAATATTTCTACTATAGTCATGATATTAGGGGATTGGTTTAGTTTTCTAGAACTATCATTTTCTCTATGTCATTTATGAACCCTTACTGGGGGTGAAGAATATGAATATGAGCCGTGTATGACCATTTTTTCACATGGTTAATCCATGAATAATTTTTAACATTTATTAGTATAAGGGGAAAAAAATTACCCTTCTGAACTCTAATATGATAAATTAGAAAATTCCGGAAAGACATTTATTTCTCAAAATAATTTAGCCTAAATTTTAATATTTTATTCATTTTACAGTCATAAGACATCACACCATCACCCAATGATTCATTGAGCCCATCAATAAATGAATGAAGTTAAACATTAGTCTTATTACCCAGACTTCCAGGTCCATCAATAAGAGTGGAATGTAATAGAAATGGTTGTATCATGAAGAGAAATAGAGGAATAATATTCAAAACCAACACCATTATGCGTGTTATATGATTTTCATCAACCATTTACCTAAATTTATTGAAACCATATGGAGAAAAAACCATCATACATTACAACTATCATCATCATAATTTATGGTGTTTGTATTCACAATCCATCCATGTAATAATGTTTGTCAGGTTGGTTATGAAATACATTTCCTTATTTAGTCCCATATGACATCCCAGTAATTTAAAATCCTTAGATGACGTAAATAATACTTGAAACTGTAACTTCATTGGAAAGTAATTAATTTTATATAATTTAATCAACATCTCCTTTTTTTAGTATAACTTTCATGAGTTATATTTCCATCATTATGAAACCACATTGAGGATTCAAAGACAATAAAATTATCAAATTGAACAATTTCTTTTCTAAACATTATAATCCATTTTTCAAATGAATCAATGGAGTCATATTTCAAATCATTGTTCTTTGTAAACTAACGAGTATTGTAATACAACTCAATAATCATAACATATAAGGGATGAAAATTTGTCAATAACACCAATAAAATGTTGAACGGTTTATCTGACCATTTATTCAAAGTCTTCATGTTCATCCACTCCATGATAAATAAAAATTTACTACGAGGAGTACACAAAAAATATAATTAAATTTGTGGGACATCAAGTATTCAATAAAAGCTCCATTAATCGTGATATCCACAATAACACATATTTATCCCATTTGTCTCAAATTTCAAGACGAAAAAAAATTTAAAAGTGAAACAACAGTCAATATAAATATGAATATATTATTAATATTTATATTCTAAATTGGGTAATCATAAGAATAGACAATAAATAATTCTGTTATTCGACTATCATTGATATGTTAGTCTATCAATAAATAAAATTAATTTTAAATATATATATATATATTTCCAAATTATAATAATGTTAATATTTGAATACACATTTTATATCAGTAATTATCTTTGTAGAGGTTTTTTGATAGAATAAAAAATTTTGTTGGGAAAAAATTATTTAAGTACAAGATATAAAATTTAAAAATTTATATGTCATTAGAGATACATATTAAAAGTATGGAGTTAGTTCATATAGATATTTTATTTATTTAAATGTTATAAAGTTGAATCAAGTATATGATTGGTAAATTTTCAACATAATAATTTTTATACAACTAGAATATGAAAATAATTTTTTTGATAACAAATCATATCATAATAATAATTTTAATGAAGATTATAAATTTATTGAAAATATAAATACTATAAATTAAAATGATAATAGTTTTTATATTCATAACTATCAATAACATTAAAATTAGTTTTCAAATTAGTTTTTATTATAGTCATAATAACAGATGATTAATTATAATATTTATCATTAGCATAATCATTATTAAAATTTTAATTTCTTTTAAAAATGATCATCATAATTTTCAAAAACAAAATCTTAATGTTTGTAATCATTATCAAAATAATCAAGAAGTGTTTTGAATATATCCATTATCATTCATTACGAATAAAAAAAATAATTATCATAGTCATTATTATTATAAAAATGTAACACTGAATTTTCATCTAAGAGGTCATATGTTTTACTCTATCAAGGTCCCTGTGTGTTTATTTTTATTTTATTTCCACCTTTCTTAACCTATATATACTATTATAGATAATTTAATTATAATATGTATTAGACATTAATTTTAAATATGAAACAAATCTAGATAAAATAAATACATTTAAAAAGAAGGAAAACATTATCAAATGAATTATGAATAAATTGGAACGTGATAGATATTATGTATCAAATGAGTAATTTGGATAATCCAAACAAGAATTATAGGTTTTACCTCTCATAACAAAAAAATCTGGGATGGAAGAGATATTATAAACATTTCTAAAGAGGAGGAGACAATAGTAACCATGATCAAAGGTAGCAATGGTGACAACTTTTATTGTGTTGTGAGGATGATAAATGAGAAGGAAGGGATGAAGAGTGGAAGTGGGGGCCTAGTAAGGGTGAATCTATGGTTTGTGGATTATGGTTGGTGAGGGTGGATAGTGGGTGACTACTCTAGGTTACGTAGTGGAAAATACAAGTCCGATGGAGGGATTATATATGGTGGATGGGTGATGGAGGTGTTAGTGGCTCCTATTTAAGAAGGGGCATGGTTTTTTGAGGGGGAGAGATGTGATCAAAGGGATGCAAGGAGGATGAAATATGATAGATACATGTACGATGTAATAGATGATGTTTGTAATGGCCCTGATTCGATTGGGGAGGGGTGTGTATAAGGTGGAGGGATTTCCATGACGGGGTGGAATGCAGATGGTCGGTGGAAGCTACGGGTGTTCTAGTCGGGCGAGGGAGAGGGTTCAAAAGATAAATTTATAATCTATATTGTCAGGGGTGTGTGTGAGTGCAAGGGGGTAGAAAGGGTGGTGGTGATATGTAGGTTATTTTTTTAGGTCTCATAACTACCTTTGATGATCTCCCATTTCAAATAGATGGGTTTACCTTATTTCTAGTAGTTTTGTTTCAGGGAAAAGTCTTCATAATACATCATTATTTTTACCTATTTATTTCATCTACAATTTAAAAAAAGTAAATAAAAATTGATAAAAAAATAAAAAAATTATTCTAAAAAATAAATTAGATCTAGAAATTTTGAAAATTAGAACTAAATTCTTTTATGAAATTCACATATCATTAGATAAAATATGTGAAAAATACAAATGCATCTGGACATGTAATCTTTTTAATCGAATAGATAGGGGTATTATTTTTTTCATTGATCCTTTTTATTGAATATCATGATTTATAATTTAATGAGTTCAACTATACTTTGAAGGCATCCAAATTTACATTTTCCCATTATTAACAACCTTGATTTTTCAAGAGAATCATAAGATGATTAATGAAAATTCATAACAACAATCCTAGTTTACATTCCAGGTAGAGATGTTATTATATAGAAAACCTATAGATATAGTACATAATACTTGTGATTTTGGAGAAATTCATATCATATGATCTCATGAATCATCTCAGAAATTTGAGAAATTATATATTAGATTTCATTATAATTTAAATAAATAAAAATAAATATTTATTTTTTGTTACGTTTAATGTTTAAAATTATATAAATATCAATAAAATAATATATATATTTAATATATTTTTGAATAATAGAACATTTATTATAAATGATGATATTATATATATATATATATATATGTATTTGAACTTATTTCAACAATTAATTTTTTTTAATTTACATAGAAAATTTATTGTCATCAAATTTTATGTTATACTATATTTTTAAATTAATAAATATTTTATATAAATAAGGTTTTATTTTAAAATAATATTGAAAATTATCATAAAATAATTCTATTTTGTTAATATGGTTTTATTTTTATTTAAAGGCTTATTTTAAAATAAATATATTCATTAATCTTATTTAAAAAAAATTAATATTTTTGGGTTAGAATATATAATATAAATATATAAATTTTTTTATTTAAATATTTTCATGAAATAAAATTTATTTTTATTGACTATTAAAAAGTGGAGGAATTATAATTTAAACACTATGAAAAATACATACGAATATTTTAGTATTGATTCGGGAATTGATGGTTTGGGGTTGTTATAGTTAGTGTCAAAACAACATTTTAGAAAACATTGGATAATATGTGTTCCATAAAAAAATGCACTCAATAGAATTATCAATGAAAGATAATTATAATTATATTCCCTTAGAGGTTCTAGAATGTTTTAATTCAGAAGATGGAAATTTAAAATTTTCTTAACTAGGATGAATTAATTGGGAGGGTAAAATTCAGTTTGGGGGGGGGGGAGAATGCAATATCTCTATATTTTTCGAATATTAATATGTTTTTAATAAATGTATTTATTTATAAATTAAAAAAAATAAAAAAAATCCAGATTTATCAGTTATGTTAAAAAATATAAAATTATCTTGCAATACATAAAAATATTATTCTTATATACTATTTTTTAAAAAAATAATACTTTTATTATAAATGATGAAATATTTAAATTTTAATATATATATATGAATTTATTTAATCAATTAATATATTATGTTAGAATAAAAAACTTATAATTTTGATATCTTATGTTATATTATATTTCCAAATATATGAATATTTTTATGAAATATTATTTAATATTAAATTAATATTCAATGTTATAAAAAATTTCAGTTTTAATAATATGGTATGATTTTTTTAAAATTATATTTTAATATAAATATATTCATTCATTTTATTTAAAGAAATGAATATGATTCAATTTTAACTTAATATATAAATTAAAAAAAATTAATTTCCATGGAATATTTTTCATGAAAAAATATTTCATTTTATTGAAAATAAATAAATTATTAGAATTGAAATCTAAACACTTTATAACAAAATTACACACAATTTTTTTGGTAAAAAAATTAGAATTATAGGTTCATGACTATTACATCTTGAGTGATGAGTGAAATGAAATTCAAGTGAGGTAAATTATAAATTTAATCAATTTTGATTAATTATTGGATGACGTGAGTGAAAAGAGGAAATTTCTTGACTTGTGAGTTGTAGGTGAAATATTATTTGAAATTCATTATCATGTATATTTTTTTAAAAATCCTATATTATTAAATTTTATTTATTAGAATGATGAATTGAATGTTTCACTTGTTTTAAGTATGAAAACATAGTGTTAAAAATGTTGATATTTTTCCAGAGGGCAATCATATATTCTAGTGTGGGGGAGTTTTATATATTAATTTTTTATGTATTTTAATTTGGCTATTTAATATATTTTTGAATGTTTTGTTTATTTGAGGTGGGAAAAATAGATGTTTTCTCGAATTTGTTTATTTTTTTATTTTAATTATATAGAAGGGATTTTGTTGAATATGGAGTAATTTGGAGAAAAAATTTAGATAAAATTACTAAATAAATTATAGTATCATAATAAAGCTATAACCACCCTAGAAATACTTTTATGAAAAGGGTATATAGGGGTAACATAGACAATGTATAGATTTATGTACCTCCAAAAGAGGTCACTAATGGGATATAGAAAATACTATCAAATAGGTTTCGGCGGCAATGGTTAGCACATCGATACATGCCAATAGCCACTGCCAACAATAGTATATATTCGATATCAATAGACCACTGTAGTGGCAGTCACTAGGAATATGATTAATGCCACAAAAAGTGGGCACAACATGTAAATATATATAGATAGATGGAGGTTCTCCCAAATTCTCCAATAAAATAAAATCATTAGCCACTGCCTATGGTGATCGATAACCTGACTATTTTTATATGAAATTTTACAATCTTATAACAACTAAATAACCAAAAAACAAAATCCAAAACATGAATTAATTAAAAATAATATAAATTCATCAAGAAAAAACCACTTATATGAACACATATAGATCCTTCCAATATTCTATCTCAATCAATATAATCATATGACATATATGAAATTTAAAAATGATTGTTTAAATGATTATATTTAATAGTAATCAAATATATTCAGTTAATATATATATATATCTTAAATATTCAAAATATTTTATCGAGTGTCATGTAAATAAATATCCTTAAATATAAAAATTATGAAAATGTAATCTAAATTATTTGTTAACTATATTTTTGAATTATGAAATGTGTACAAATAGATAAAAAACATGATTACCATGTACTAATCAATCAAGAAATCTGATTTTTGGATGATTGATTCTAATATATCACACATGATTTTAGGAATTCTCTTGTCGATTTTCATTCCAATAATATTTCAATTTCTCACTTGTGTCCCCTTAATAGACCCCTTAATAGAAGATATGTCATTTTAATAACACTAAACAATGTTACCCAGCATATTCCATCATACCGGGAGATAAGAGAATCTGGTGGATGTGGTGTTGATTCCTACATATCAAAAATATCTTGGTGACCATTCTATAATAAATTAATATAAATCCAAATTTTTTTTCTTATTATTTGTGTGTTTTAGATGATTTTTTCCTTAAGTCAAAATATGAGGGAAAATGGAACATTCAATCTAATATATAATTTTAGATATTTGATCTATGTAAAAATGATTAATACATACATTAAATGAATTAATTATCATTATACTAATAATTATTTTCAATCATAGCTCATTTGTTTAGTTTTGAACCCTAAATAGATGATTCATTAAATACAACAAAAATTAAAATAAATGTAAAAATAGGCATTTATGATTTCACTATTCTTAACAGAATTGGTATCAATGGAAATTTTAAACCTCCAGTTGACACTTTTGAAGTTCTATGGAAACAGCCCTTTGTTGGTTGGTTTAAAGGTAACTCGGATGGTGCTTCGAAAGGTAATCCTAGTCCTTATGGATATGGTGCCATATTCAGAGATCATAAAGGAATGGTGGTGGGATGCTTTTATTGTTCTTGTGGTATTGTTTCCTCAATTGAAGAAAAGATGATGGGAATCATCGTTGCTGTAGAGCAGGACAAAAAATATGGTTGGAATAATATTTGGATTGAGAGTGATTCGGCTAAGATTGTCTCTTCTATTAGGGATGGTTCATGTCACCTTTCCTGGAAGCTTCAAAATCGATGGATTAATTGTTTATATTCCCTTTTTTCAATGAATCATATCATTACTCATTTTTACAGGGAAGCTAACTATGTCGCAGATGGTTTGGCTAACAAAGGAGTTGAAGGGGATGTCTTCATTTGGTTTGACAAACTTCCTGATGTTTTTTCACCCCTCTTGAAAAGGGATCTGGACAAAGCTCCCCTCTTTAAGATCATCTATTGATCATGGTCTTTTCTATTTGCGGTGTTGCAGCTTTCCCAAACTTTGCTCAGTTCGGTTTGGTCTTTAGCTTGTGTTCCTTTGCTGTTTTTCAGACTTAGGATTTTATAGTCTTTTAGAACTCTTTATTGTTCCTCCTTTATCTGGCCTATTTTGTTCTGTTATCTATTTTTTTATTATGTTTCTTTCTAATACATTTGTCTCTTTATATGGCTCTTTTGAGGTTCTAGGTGAGGATTGCAAGGATGGATTAGACCCTGTCGAGCTTATCCTCAGGAGCAGCAGAGGCGCTGCTTGTTGGTTTAACTCTGAGGTTTCGGTTTCAGCTTTTATAGAGTTGGCCAGTCTGTTTCGGGCGCTAGAGCTAGTTTATTACTTCAGAACAAGGGATGAAGAGTCATCTTTTTGATCTTCATCCCTGCTTGAGAAGGAGTACTGCCCACGGTGCTTCCAGCCGGACAGCATTGCCTGGTTCTTTCCTCAGGAGGGAATCCCTCATTTGGATTTCTGTATTTTTTGTGGTTCTTTGGTGCTCCTCTATTGTTTTTTGTTTTTTGTTTTCATTTAATATAGAGGCCTTTTAGCCTCAAATCCTTTATAAAAAATATAAATATCATATGATTAAAATAATTTATTTATCTCTTTTAACATCAATAAGAACCCATTTCTTAATTTTTGACCCCCTAAAGGAAGATGTATCATATTAATAATAGTAGAAAATATTATCCTTCATTTACCATCATACTGGGAGAAACAAGAATCCTATAGATTAGGAATTGATTCATAATGATAAAAAATATCTTAGTGATCATTCACCCATGATTTTGCTTCATCCCAAATGTTTCTTCTTATTATTGGTCCTTTTATGGGATTTTCCCTTCAACTCCAAATATAAGGGACACATGCCACTTTAAATACTATTTAGTAATTCAGGTATCAAATCCATGTGTTGATTCCATAAATATATTTTAAATCACTTAAATATCATTTCGTAAGATTTCATGTCAATTAGTTCTCATTTGTTCGGTTTTGAAAGCTACCAACATGATTTTCTCATTAATAAAAAATGATAATAAATGTGAAAATGAACATTTAACCTTAGTATATTTCAATTTTTTATTGATGAAATGTTGATTGAAATTTTTTATATATGATTTGAGTAATTTTCTCATATCATTCGATATTAGCCAGATATCATTTTCTTATTTTTGAGCCCTTGGTGGTACATATTTATTTTTAATTATAGTAGATAAAATTATCTATCCATTTCTATCATACCATAGGAAATGAGAATCTAACAGATATTATATTGATTCCTATAAAAAAATGTTACTGGATGATCTTTCTCTAAAGATTCCATGTCAATCCATGTGTGTTTTAAGGGTATTGGTATCTTTTATATTTTTTTTTCACTTATACCCTAATTTAATAGGCATATTCCATATTCGATCATACTGAGAAATTTAGGTCTCTAAGATATGTGTCGATGATTTCTAAAAATCTATAATTACATAAAGAACATTTTCCTAAATTTTTATGTCTATCAGATCTCTTTTGGTTAGTTTTTTCCCTTATACACATGATTTTCCCATTATTACAAAAATGATAATAAAAATAAAATTAAACTTTTAATTATATAAACAAATCCATGCATTAGATTGAAAAAATATTGAATCTATTATATAACTTATGATTCTAGGATTTATCTCCAACATTTTCATGTCAATCCGAATTCTTTTTCTCATCTTTGACAAAAAATGGGAGTTATGTGTTTTTAATAACAATAGATAACATTTTCCACCATTTTCCAACATACCTAAAAAACAAGTATCTTATAGATGAAATATTTATTCCTAAAAATAAAATAAATGTCTTCGTGTCCATTCTCTACTGATTTAATTTCAAACAACGAATTTTCTCCTAGTATTGACTCGTTTTATTATAATTTATTGATCAATTACAAATACCACAAATGAACATCAATTTTGATAATATTAAAAATTTTATGTATCAAATAGGCGTGTAAATGATTCCTATAGATTTTAAATTATATAAAAACTTCTTTTCCAAAAATTTCATTTGTAACCGATATCATTTTTTTGTTTTGAACCATATTCACATGATTTTCCTATTATTAAAAAATAGTAATAATGTCAAATCATACCATATTTCATACCAACCATTTTGGGCATCAACTAATTGCATGGTTAGTCCAATCAGATGAAAAATATTGATGACATAGTCCCATAAATATTCATGTTAATTAGGTGTCATATCATTGTTTATAACACATGATTATAGATACACGATTTTAATAAATATAGATAAATTTTCTCTTCATTTTACATAATACCTGGTGACGTGACCATTTGATGGTAATGACATAAATTCATTCAGATCATACATGACCCCATGATCATTATCATATGATTTTATATCAATATAAGTTCATATTCTTGATATGGGTCCCTTTTATACATTAAATCCAATTAATTGTGAGGGAATACAACAAATATAACCAAAGAGAAATGGATCTACAGAATGAGTTTAATATAATCTAGAACTATCAGGATGTGATGTTTTATAATAAAAATATATGAATAATTTATTATGAGGGTCAACTATATATTTTGTTCTTTTATATATGATTTTTAATACTATTATCATAAATAAATAAATAGTAAATAGTGGTAGGTAATTGTGTAAACATTATTCCAGAAGGATATTAACATGAAATGTTTTGAAAAGGTCTTTATTGAAAAATATTTTCTTGAGGATTAATATTTTTCAAAATCTATTATATAACACTTATGTAATTAAGGTTTTATAGTCATGATATTTTATCCATATAAATTCAAAAATATGGCCAATATAAAATGGGATTAAAGATAAACACAAAAACAATGAATGATGGTTTTTTATATGATTGTGAATAAATATATGATAAACAATAATATTACAAATTTATAATCCAATTTTAATGTATTATAAATGCTAACATATATAGATATAGATACAGAAAAAGGAATTATAACAATATGTTCCATCCTTAACCAGGTGGATTAATGTGTGATTGTCATGATCCTTAGTGGAAGTATGATGATTTTTGAATGAAATATTCACAAAATAATTCATGATATTTAATGTGGTGGTGGGAATTTATACATTCTCAATGTTGAGGTATGTGTCATTTAATGTCTTATTTAATTAACACATAACAAAACATTCCTGAGTGTTCAATGATGAATCATTTACTGGACATGGTATTTATTTTTTATCTCAAAAGACTTGTGTACGAGAATCTAATAAAATTATATTATAACATACTTCTCTTTAAAAATAAAATATATCATGGTGAATAATCAATTAGATGGTTCAAAAGGATTATTAATGCGTCACTAAGTTTTTAGATTAAAGAATTACTCGAGCAGTTTGATTGCAATGGTGGGATCATATACTATTCGTGTTATGAATTTATTAATTCAATTATCAATAATAATTTATTTGATATTGAGTTTTATTATAGTTCGTAGGACATTAATTAGACACAAAAATTAGAGATCTACAGAAACCAAGGACCTTCCGCGATCATTAGAGGATGCTGACTAGAAAAACCCATTTCAATATAGGGGTTATGGAATGATTTTCATACATTATTATGATAAAATTTAATAAGTGGATACTAATAAGAATCTAGAATAACCAGCCTAAAATTCAAAATTATTGAACATATGACATCAAACTGAACAAGTCATAAAAGAGTAAACCAGAATGAAAATATAGGTGATGATGCCTCCATTCTCTTCAGTAACACTCACACTCCCTTAGAAAGGGTTCGTTACCTCGAGACCGATATCAGCATCTGTAGTTTATTTTTCATCATGGTTCCTTTCTGGATTGGGATTTCCCCCTCTATCATTGATTCACTATTGGTTTCCTTTTAGTGTCAGTCCTTTCCCCTATTGGATTCCTTCCACCATTACATGTTAGCTCGATCCTTTTGTGTAACTATTCCCCAAGTTCCCTCATGACTATGTGATTCATCTTTCCGACATCAAATGACTACATATTTTCTGTCATGTTCTAGATTTTAAGGGAATATCATGGCGGGGACCTCATTTATAGGTATTCCAGGTGACTTTTCTGGTGGCCCTTTCATGTACATGGGATAGTACGTCTATCACATAGTGGCAATGTTCTGATCCCCTTTCATGGGGCTTTGATCAAAATCTTTAGAGTGACTATGGGTTCAGGGTGGGTTACAAGTGCTTATGGGTTTCATTCATTTTTATGTGGGATGGTTTATTCTAATATTTCTATTATTTTATAAAGGTTGTTCAGTGGTAGATTATTGTTGTTTGACTCTCACTGTGGAATATGTTGGACTCTCTAGTTGTAGTGTTGGTCTTGGGATGTCTAGATCACTTATAAATTATGGTTTCTTGGACCTAATCTTTGATGATTATGAGTAACTTTTAGGTGATGGATAAAGACAGAAGTTCAATCTATTTTTGGTTTGGGTCATCCTTTGGGAATCAGTTAGGTGTAGAGATGATGTCACTGGATCACAGAAGGTGATGTCATTGATGGCAAGGAGCAGTGCTCCATTGGTCAGCCTTCAAGAGGTCCCAAGGAAGTGATGCTATTCATAATGATTCTTTCTCCACACTTCCTAGCTACAACAGTTTTCCCTACAATGGTCTACAGTCTTTCTAGTTTATGAAATTTTTGTTATCTCAATGTTTTGTTGATATACTGCGGTTATCGGTTGATTAGTTATTCATCCCAAAATATGACGATGGTTTCTGGGATCTTTTCAATTGATTTTGGTTTTGAAGGATGAGGTCACTGGTCATGACAATTATTGCATCCTGTTGTCGATGTTTTTTGTTTTCTTTGGTGTAACACCCCATAATTTTGTGAAATATTTTTTTTCAAATTAATTTAATCTTTTTGGAATATTTAATTCCACAGAATTCTGAGTACAATTATTTTAATATGAAAAAATCTATGTTTTGATTAACAAATAAGAATCAACAAGTCGATATTGTGATACATGCATGAATTATATAATCTTGATGTATATATAACACTATTGTTGACTTCTGTTATATACAATGTCGAGTTCTTTTGATAGATTTCATTACACCAAGATCGTGTTTTACCAAAGGAAAATATATTAATAGAATATTAGTATTTTATATCATAAGATACAATGAATCTATGAAATTAAAATTAAATTCAATTATTTACTGTATTACGAATATATATTGTTTATAATAATTAGAAATAAAAATAGACACCAATTGTATATAATTCTTTTATTTTTATGATCCCTATGTAATTTTGTCTTAATAAATTAAATAAATTGGGATTATTGAATGATATTAGTAAAATAGTGATTTTAAATATTTAATAAAATATATTTAATTTTATCCAACAGATTGTTTTAGTATAACATAAGATGTAGCCCAATATCGCGCATAAAAACATATATTTTTTAAAAGGATATTTTAATTACCTTTTAGTGGTGAAAAGATTTTATATCCAATTTTTCACACTTTGATATATTCTATTTGACAAAATAAACTTCTTCTTTTATATCTTCATAAAAAAATTTCTTTTCTTGAATTTGTGGTATTTTTTTGAGTTTCATGTTTTGATGAGAAATAATGAAATACTAAATTATAATTGAAGACAACATTTTCCATAAAAATAATTTACAATGATAAATACAATTTTTATTGGTTTTAATGTAAAATTTGATAAAAATTTTATCACCTAAAATAATATAGACTTTTGGAATCAATTTTACATTGAATATAAATATAAAAATGATTCAATATTTTGAATTATTTAAATTTAATAACCCATTTTCTCAGTCATTCAATGAGATTAATTTTTGATTAATTAATAGAAATTCCCGTTTTTTTTTCATCGTTAAAAAACTGATTCAATTTTTTGAATCGGAGTGTCTAAATAATGTTAATCAGTTTAATTTTCTGGGAATCATGAATATTAACATTAATAATTTGTATTAACATGGTAAAAGGTAAATCGAATAATTTAAGTTAAAAAATAATTATATAAATAATATAAAATTACCCTAATAGTTCTCCTATATTCATTAGATGAGTGGGATTATACCAAAAGAACACATTTTCCTAAAATATATACTATTTAATCCACTTGGATAAGAGTAAAAATGTTTCATTGGGTTTTATGGCAAGGAATGGGGTTTTTCTCATCATATTACCATTTACACTTTTTGCTAAAACTAATTGTGGTTCCCCCATCAGAAACTATGTACAAAACTACTTTCCAATGTTTTTTGTTCGTTGAGGTTTTTAAGCCCATCAACTCTTGTAGACCTTCATTGGTCAAGAGGATGGGAGGGAAGGCTCATCACTCCCTTTTGGGGGGAATTATTTCCCACTTCAGTACTCTTTTATATATTTAATACATATTCTTGGAATCCTTCCTAGACCCCAAAATGGGGCTATTTACCCATAAGGATGTGAATTGGTGATGAAAATATTTCTATAGGGATTATCATGCACATATCACTAGTTCTCTATCACTCTCTAATTTAATTGTGATTCTTTGGAATATAGTTTTGATAGAGTTCTCTGGTGTTTATTGTCATTGAAGGGGATAGATGGTGTCTTGGAGATGGGATTTAACCCCTATAAGCATCTTACAAATCTAATGAGATGTGTAATTAAAACCCACAACGTTTTTTGGACATAGTTTAAAGTCATATGGCTGGACCCACCCATGTATTTTAACGTCATACAGTATGAATATAATCATTGGGCTCAAACATCAATAAGGTTCCCTACATATTCTATTTGATATAAGAATGAGAGTTCATGTAGTTCTTATTGTGGGTGTTTGTTCCATGAGTGGTGAAACAATAGAGTCCCTAGGTGGTAGTAATGAATATAAGACTACCCTAGATTTCTTCATTAGAGATATGTCCCTTTTATTCGAGGTGGGATATAATCAGGCTTATATCCTAGTGTTGAAGATCCCATTTAGGGGGGGGGGGGGATTCTCATCATGCCATTAGAAAAATCAATAATAAGCTCTAAGCCCACATGAGAAATGATCGGTGTGAGAAATAAGAGATAACTGTTGATTGGAATTGTTGCATGAGGGTATATCTACACGTGTCTTACACATTATAGTTTCCCTTTGAGAGGAATTCTTTGCCATATCATAGAATATATGGTATGGAGCTTGGGCCTTAATTAGGATTCGTATGTATCTTGAATATATCCGGAATCAGAGTTCTATTATTTCCCATCATCTCAAATCCGTTGATTGAATCGATTTACATGTGGTGCATGATCAGGGCTTATACTTAGAATGATGCTTGTGCATGAGTCCTCTTCTCTTCCACTGACGAAAAAAATAATGGTAGGCTTTTGTGTTGATTTATTCCCATAATCTTGGAACAATGATAAAAGAAAGGGACTAACACCGAAGAGGATTCCCATTATAGCTCAGGCCAAAAGAAGGCATCCTATCTATCCTAGTTATGGAAATAATCAGATTTCATGTAGTTCATATGCACCTTATCCCACTAATAGGCTAAGGTGGGTGATCATGCTTGGAAGCATCATGGACATCCTTGGGATTCTGGAGGCTTATACCAAAATGTATTCCCTATTCATGGGGACATATTATATTATCTCATTGATTGGGGCTTACACTTCAGGGTTGCCTATGATTTTTTTACTCATGCATTCCTACTGGTCGGGTCTTACACTCTAGGGACACCTGATTGGTATGTCCATATCTTATCATTGGTTAGCGATTACACTTTTAGGCCGCCTAGTTGGTATCTTGTCATTGGTTGGGTCATACACTATAAGGTTTCCCATGATTTTTTCACTCATGTCATGATGATGGTTGGGGATTACAATGTAGGGATGCCTGATCTGTCTTCGACTTGGTCTAGGATTACCTAATGGGGTTGTCTATTGGTACACTCATTCTCTATCCTATGGAAGATTCAAGAGTGGTTTGTCTGAGAGCATGACATTAGTAGGGTTTCTGAATGTATTATCCCATATAATCAGGGAAACATCATTCATTGAATGGGAATGAAGCTAAAGGGTCATAGTTAGGTTCCACCTGGAATTAGTCCAAGTGGGCCTAATGGACATGGTGGACATGTCATAAGGTATTTTCCTAACAAGCCTCTACCAACCACTGCGCCAGTCTTGATTGACTTCTTGATATGTGGGGGCACAAATATTGAATAGTGGGAGTACATGAAGTTGTCTACCTGATCAATAATCATTTTTTGGCTGTCTTCTCATGGGTGAAGCAAACATAACGAAAGAGCCTCACAAGAACAAATTGGATAGGCTTGGGGTCTAACACATGATCAACTAAATCATACTGAGTGTATTTGCTTGAGTGAAGAAGTCATGTCAATTGTGCTTCAAATAACTTGATGGACATGTCAGGGGTGCTTTTCATGTTCAAGTTGACATGTCGCAGGCGTATTTCATGAAAAATTGGCTCGTCCTATATAACCGTTCCTAATCAAGGAAGGCAAGTTTGGTGTGTTTCACATGATCAAAGGGGATTTTTCTAGTGTCATGCGTGACAAACTGGTTTTTCCCATTTTCTAGTGACTTATCAAGGAAGGCAGGTCTAGGGTGCTCCTCATGATAAATTGTCTTGTCCTAGGTGTCATCACATAGTCAAGGTGAACATGTCTGAGGTTTCACATTTGACTAGGTGTACATGGTAGTATTACATGTCATTAGGTCTTGTGGAGCTCTGATAGGGACATGTCGCATGTCTTTCAATGACCAAAAGTGCCTCTCACCACCTCAATTTCGATCTCAATCTATTTATTTTATTATTTCATTGGATCCTGAATCTCGACAGGAGAAATATACATGATATTAACTTGATTTTTGTAAGCTTCATCACATTACCATTTTGAGTTACGTAGAGTGTACACAAGCATATCATGGATATTGTTGTCTACATGTCCTTGGGGCACCACAGGATTTTCATGGATCTTCTGCGGACTTGCATGGAGAACGGTAGGCATGCATGAGGTCCTATAATCAGGATATCAGAAGATAATATGGACATGTCAATGGATAATTGCATGATCATTCACATGCATCAGTGACTCCTTCGCAAGATTGAAGTGTGTTGTCTTAAGTTGTATTGGAATGATAGAGGCAAGCAGCTTTGATATTCCTCACATGATGAGTGTGAGTTGTCCTTGGGACATTGAATGACCATAGAGACAAGTCAAAAGAATATAAAGTGATGAATCTGACTTATCTGAGGCATGTCTGGTGATCAAAATGGTATGACCATAGTTATCTAAGGAAACAACAAGACCATTGAAGGGACTCGTGAGTGTAATTAGGGTATTATACACATCCAAAGGACACAAGTATGAATCCAATGGGATTTTTACTTATGTTTCTTGGTGGGAATATACACCCATGTTATCCTAATAATGGAATGAAACAGAGGGTTTACATTTTGAGGGTAGGTCCTGTCTATGGACTCTATTTTGCAATAAGGGGGTGCTCACATGATACCCCTTTGTCACATGAACTCAGGAAGGTCTCATGGTAGAATCATGGAAGAGTCCTCAGACATACACATAGTCATCCTAATAATTCCATGATCATTGAATGAGAGTTAATTGGTGCATATGGCAATGTATATTTCCATGGATCCTTTGATGTACGAAAACCACACATACACATGCGAGGGGCACACATTACACAGGGGTCGTGTGATTCTTGTCCACCCGCGTGATCACATGTTTCCAATTATGGTGTTGTAATTGTCCCTAGGGTGAAACATTAAAGATAAATATCAAACCCTACACATTCATGGGTGAGGGTTTGACCATCATAGTTAGGTGTTTATAGCCCATGGGTCGCATACACTTACTATTGGTCTCAATATTAGGGGAGTCATTGGGGTTACTCTACGTCAAGGTGACCATCTCAATAGCCACATGAAAGCATCATTGGACACTAGGGGGTTCTCATGTGATCACATACAGGTCTTGTGATAGGTCATGTGGACATGCATCAAGGGTTTTTTACATGCATCATAAGACGAGGGGTCTGCATGTGGGTTCCTTCTCTCTCTATGGGAATGAATTCAAGGCACACTTCATGGAGGCATGTTGGTCTCATGACCATGATAAGGTCTTATGAAAGGCTTTGTGCTTATTCACATGGGCTATATATCAATGCCATGGTTTACATGGGGTGGTGATAATTGCATGGTAAGGTGAGAACAGTTTTTTGTCTGCATGTCCTCAAAGCATATATGAAAATTGTTTATATGGGAATCCTCGTTGATGAGCCGACCATTTATATGGTCGCATGTAGAGTGGATGGTGTCTTGCAAAATGCCCTGTGGACATGCGTCAAAGGCTTTATAATGATGCCTTCTTGTGCATGGGCTTGCACCACATGAACACATGGTCAATCTTGTAGGCACATGATTTTCAAAAGGATCATGAAATGGACTCCTTCACCCTAAATGGGTTTTTGTATGGAGTATGCATTCATGGGGTATGATTTACATATAGAACCAATGGAGGATGTCGTGAATTCATCTCTGAGGGTGCATGAGGGTTTCACTGGTGCATGAAATCCATTTTGAGGGATTTACAACATCATTGTCAATGACCAAGCATCGCTAATCTATGAGATTGATAATATCCCTCATTAATGCGTTTCACATGTATTCGAAAGGGGATCCCATGAATATTTCATTCATTGTGGAAAGGGCTCGCGGAAGGTGCCTACATACCCAGATCACCATGTATAAGGCTACATGGGATCACCATAATATAGGGACACTAATGGAATTTGTGATATCAGGATTCACACATCCACTGGTGCATATTCTTTGGCACTAGTATGGTTTCCCCATGTCACCAGGTCACATGAGGTTCTATTGATTATGTGGAAATATGATCCATGGGGAGGACCTCTAGGAGGTCCCACAAGAATTCAAAGGGGGTATGTTTTTGATCACATGATCATATGGGGATCACATGATGAGTCCTTCTGAATGCATCCTATGGTGCACAGTTAATAGAGGGATCCTTTTGATTACATAGAGATGAACTCTGATTGTGGACGATAGTGGGTATGTCCTTCGGCGTTCCTTGTTTGTTATGTGCTATTCCTCTTTTAACAATTTTTCTTGATTGTATTTTTAGGGGGTTAGGGGGTTTATATAGGTATTTTGAGGTTAAAGGTGGTTCCACGTTCAATGGGACTAGGGACACATTCGCATGGCATCGTGTGTCCCGGAAAAAATCTTAGATAAGTCTGCTGAGAAAATATGTGTAGGGAGAAGGGGTCTGTGGTCTCAAATGTTTCTTGAAAACCTATGGGGTTTCCTTTACATAGATACTTTATCTATGGTGAATATTTGATGAATTCATGTTTTTTAGAGGCGCTTGTGGAAGGCTGCTACGTCTCGTTGCGACCTCTCCCTAGTTCCCCCAGTTCTATCGCATGTTAAAGGAGGGATCATGGAACATTATTAGTTTCTGTTATGGAGCCTTAGTGGAGATCAAAGTTTGGATAATGTGAAAATTTCCTTAGACCCATTGTATCATCAAAAAATTATCGATGGCACGACAGTGATAGTGAGGAAGAAACAGGTGTGCCTCCAGGCATCCAGCTAATGTGGGGGGATATTGAATATCAAGATCCTGTGGTGAACATGCATTAACAAGATTCAAACTCATGATATAGGAGATTTTTCAGATCTCTAGGATCAATGGGATGAGGGGTGTGATCTAATGACACATATAATTAACATCTTTATTGGAAAACCCTGATTTAATCACATAGAAAAAATACCCATCCCAAACCAAATTCCCATACCATATTCTATTCGACTTATAAGACATTTGATAGAGGATATTAGTTCAAGCCGGTAACAGTTACAGAACCCATATCATATAAAAAAATCCCCACCTAGCGGGCCTCGGCCCACCTATGTGAGCATGTGACTGTGAAAATATGCACCTTGTGCCCTATATACGGGCCTGACCTGATCACTGTAAGATTTATGCTTCTATATTGGCCTACCAGTAGGACTGGGATGACTCCCATGGGTGTGGTCGACCTAGTCTGACATGGGCGTTAGTTGAGTTTGCCCAACTGGCAGGAGGTTCTTTCCATTTATATTTTCGAGTTGTGGAAATAAAATATCAACTGTGAAATATGAAATTATTAGTGGAATGATGGTTCCAAGATATTTTTCTTTAAACCATAGTCCTTTATGTATTATCTCCTGTGTATATTTATTCACCACCTGAAACAACACTTGGGTATTTGTGGTAAATTGGGACATGCACAAATACGGATGCCAACAAATGCGCCCCCTTAAAAACAGATTCATCACATAGAAAGAATTTGATTCAAAGATAAGCATAAATCACTTTGTCGAACATCTGAATATTTGATGATGAATGGTACTGAACTCATTAAGAAGATTTGTCTTGAGTAAGTCTATAGAGATTTCAATGGAAATGAAGATGATACATCTATCCATAGTTCATCATTTGAATCCAATATGGGAGATAACATTGACATAGAGCATGGATACCATTAAATGGGAATGTATATGAAAATTTCAAAATGAAATAGGGATATGGTGGAATGGAACTTATGGATGGATCCAAAAGATACTTGGATGTCGCTTTGTATCCTAGTACTATGGGAAGAAAGCCGTACATAGTTCTGGAATATATCATTATGTAGATTAAACTCGTGTATAGGAGCATAGGTCCATGGATAAGGAACTCTATGAAAAATTACCATATATAGATCTAACTTATACTTTAGAGGGGAAATGTCACTATTTTGTGATAAAATTCATATTGAAGATCCATGTCTCGGTGGAGATACTGATTAGATCATCCACTATGACTTTCCATTGTGTGTAATACCAAACATATCAAATTTCGTAGATTTGACTTCCAACTGGTTGTTATTCGATTAAAGTTCATGAATTCTCACAGACATGAAATCCTTCATTGATTCTCTTACTCTAGTAGAATTGAGATTTCATGGTCTATGAAGACTATTTGGACATGGAATCATTTCTAAAGGGGGAATGATTTGAATTTTTCCTAATTCATGGGACTTAACGAGCATAGATTCATTTTTTTGAGGGCCATATAGGGTGTCTCCTCAAGTTTTTAATTTTTTCCATTTTTATTTTCCATAACTTTTTCTTAACCTATATATGGGTGAATGATTAGTGGGCATAGACCTGCATTTTTCTCAGGATTCCTTTTTATAGGTTATTGAACAGACATGTTTTGTACCTGTTCTATTTTATAGAAGATCAATATTGTCGTAATCACAAAAATTATGTGTCTAGAGAGCATGAACATGACTTTTACCCTGGATACCTTTATCGGGGTTTCACATTGTATATCATTATGTACTATACTTTTCTACATACATTCAAGTTATACAATCATTATTCTATTATTTAGGGTCATATAGCTCGAAACATTTGGATTCCATGTAGTTTAATGTCTGGCCACCCATAGTTTTGGTGTTCCATATAGTTTAAAGTATTGTCACCAAGAAATTTTGTGTGACATGTAGTTTAATGTCTTAACACATTGGTATTTAAGGAACAAGTCTCTGAAAAACAAGGGGTGACTGAGAACAACATGGGGTGGTGATTTCTGTCTTTATGTTACCAAGGCTAATAAGGATTGGAGTTCATTTCACATGAGGAGGATATGTTATTATTTGGTGGGTTAAATCCCATAAGTATCGATTACATGGCCATGGAAATATAATCTCTACTCTTTTAAAAGGGATATAAAAGATTCATGGGGTGGAAATGGTTGAGGGTGAAATGATGGGGAAGCTAGGTCTTCCAAGATAGTTGGGGGTGGGTGATGTAAATCACAACCGAAAACAATGATCTGATTGATATGGGATGGGATAGACATGCTAGGTATGTCCCATAGCACCATTGGGGTTCAGGTTATTCCATAGTGTTGTTGAGGCTAACAAGGAATAAGATTCCCTTTATACTAGGACATTATTTTTCTGTTTGGCGGGTGTAACACCCCATCCCAGTTACCTAGTGTCAGTGCATTATTACATAACATTGTCATGATTACAAGGTATCCTTTTATAAATGAATTATCAGTTTAGGAGTCTTGGAAAATATATTACATACATGAAAATTCCATTACACTTTCTAACAGAAAACGCAACATAAATAATCCTTTGAGAACTCCATTAATCCCCTACAATAACATTGCATAACAAACATAATACACTTGTTGGCATCCTAGGACAATGAAAACATAAGAATGGGGTGAGCTCTGCTGCTGAGTAGGGATAACAATATAGAGGAAACTATCATAAATAAGAATAAACATTTAATGAAAAGTATAAGACTAAAACAAAAGCCTTTTAAACTTAAACATTCCTATAATAAGAAAAAGATAAATCAAATAATGCAATTTACTAATTAACATGGATATTATAAAATACTAACAATAATATGTAATATATATATCTAATTTAATAATGATGGAATTCATAATTCTAGACCTCATAACCACATAGTCAAGACCACTTTCCAAGACTACAAAACCATATTTTGTCAAGAGATTGTGCTAAGAAAATAGTTTGTCTCATGAGACTTACCGATACATTGAGGATTAGTATCAGCCTCCACCCATCACATATTAAGTCCAATTCATTTATCATATGAAAATGTTGGAACATAATATAAACGTTCATATTAAAACTAGAATACAAAATGTCTAAATTTTAACAACAAACCATAAATGGTATAAAAATAGCACATCCACAGTCAAACATAACTCATTAAATACTTTATGAAAGATTGTATTATAAGAAATCATCCTCAATCAAGAAAAATGAAGGATATTTACATAGATGAAAATAATCAGTAATACTATTTGAGATAAATATCCACTTTTTTCTTGAAAACATTTAAAACTTTCACTATTTATTAAGAAGTCGTTGAAAAGAGATTTTGTTATAAAAGTGTCCCATAACAATTTGAAACTTTAAAAAATATTTTTAATTATAAAACATTCATGTACATATAAATAAATCTATTAAATAATTTTTAAAACATGGAAATTAATGTGAATGATTTTAAAGAATAAATCTATAAAGTATTTAAAATGATATTTTCGTTGGAGTTCCTAACCAAAAGTGAGATTCTTGAATAAAAATAATTTATGTAGTCTAATCCTTCTAATATCCAACGAATAAAGGGATTCCTGATAAACTATTTCAAAGCATTGTATATACATCATATAAAAGTGAATTGGTTCATAACAATAAAGAAGTCTCAATGGAATGTGAATTGAGAGAAATCCATTATATAGACTGTATCAAAATGTTAATAATAAATCAACGAAATAATTATGGGTGAAAAATATAAATACACTCAATATGATTGGATATTCAGTGTAAACCAATTAGAGTACATTAACACATATTCTTGTAAAAACAACACCAATGATTTGGATGGTTAACTTAATGAATGGAAATTGAGTTAACATTACTATTATCAAGTTCATATCGATGACTTGATATTTTATTAATGGAGTTATTATGTGTATCAAAAGTATATTAACAAATAGTGGAGTGGAAATTGCTTCATAAATAAATAAATAGTTATTTCACACATAATCTTGGAGTAAAATAATCAATGAAGTTTTTGTAGAACCCAATGAGTGGAAATTGAAATTAGAAATTCCCTTAACGATTTGGTAACATAAAAAACATACAACCCATAAAATAAGGATCATACAATAAAGTTGTAGATACACGTAAATGAAATTATAATACACAATGAATATAATCATGGGGAGTATATACACCACAGAAAAGAATAGTGGAAAATAAAACATGAATCTCACAGAATGAAAAGCGAGATGAAAACCCCTTACCAAGACATTTTCCTTAGTAGAGGCTTAATTAAGTTCATGTATAATAGTTAAATAGTTTTTATAAAATTATAAAAGAACGAAATTCCTAAATATGATAATATATATGATCTTCTGATATATCTTTGTTAAAAATATTTCAATAGTATCATTGTTTCGGGTGTTAAATGATTCATTTTCTTTTATAAGTTTTGTTAAATATGTCATTTTTTTATTGATAAAATGTATTGTATTCACATCCAGAATGATATTAATTTCAAAAAAATTATTTGAAATCATAAAATGAAAATTATTCTCTAATGGTTACGATGGGGAATGAATCACATTGTGTTTGTGGGGATGTTAATCAATACATACACAAGTTCAACAATATCATTAAGTTATGCTGAAATAATTTGTAATTCAATGATATATCATATATAAAGAATAATTAACATGTCATATTTATTATTTATTTCAAATATAATCATTATTAAACCCATCTAAATAATAAAGTGTTGAATAAAAAACTACACCATGACGTACAGACAGTAAGCCGTACGTACGCATGTATGGTGGAATTTCAGTCATTGGATTTAAAGAATAATGAATATTGTTATACCATAAATAAAGAGGATGTGGAAGAAGAATAGAACTTTGAAAAAGGTCATGAAATTATTACCTCTTCTTCAGGTGCTTCCTTTTGATTTGATCAAAAGGAATTCATTGGTTGGATTTATGATAAATTTAAGGACTCTAGGTTGATATGAAGATAGTTCGGAGGATATTGGGGTAGGGGTTGTCGAAGAAAAATGGATTTGTTTGTGTGAAATTAAGATACGGGGAAGAACCCTTTTATAAGAGAGGTGAGGGTCACTTTAGGAAAAGATAGAAATATTATTTTATTATAAAATAATTTTCGGTTTCTAATAGATTCAAATGGATTTATTACAAGGATAAGGTGGTTATGGGTCAAAATACTATCAACCAATAGGTTTTATACAAGTTTATGTCAATATATTAACCTTATCTTTTAGATTTATCTCTTAGTTAAATAGTTTAACTTTTAGCATGTCTTGTTGTATTTTTATATTAAATACTTAATAAACCTACAATAAAATGCAAAAGGAACCTGAAGTGGTTTATTAATATCATATATATTATTATATAAGTCCTTTGGCCAAGCAATATATTTTTATAAATATTATATAATTATTAAAATATTATTGGTTTTAAAAACTCAATTGTGTAAATTTGGACACTATTTAGTATTTGGTTTCTCTTAAAGCAATATAAACTTTCTTACATCAAAATAAATTCATTAAATCAACCATAACATGTCATATGAATGAATAAAATTCATGGAATTCATCAACAGTTTCAATTTACAATTATTTTAGTATTTATAATATTAATTATTTCAATCATTCATTAATTAAGTAATTAATGTATCATCATTATGTCATAAATGAATTTAATTATATAATGTCTATAAATTACAAATAAAATACAATAATGTAAAAAATATTTATATCCTTATAAGGAATATTTATAGTTGAATTTATATTATATATAACCCTATATTAAAAATAGTTTCATTGTTAAACATTGAATTTTAAACTTTTTACTCTTCCCTGAATATAATAATAATAAATATTCTAATATAATCCATGTTGATAAAAGAGGATCTTATTTTACTCATAATGTTTATTTTGGTCGAAATATACTTATCCAATAGAATTAGGACAAGTGTTAGTGTAATTATAATACCATTTTTACCTTTAATTAGCCTATTTACTTTTAACCGTGGTAAATAAAATTCATAAGTTACTATTCACCAAAAATTATTTTTAATATATTGTACCACATTTTAGATACATATTTCAAACATGTCTATTGTATTTTTGAAATTCAATTCACAGAAGCGGTAGAATTATGTTTTAAGCAAATTCACAAATGTGCCTAGATGGTGGGTAAAAGGCGTTAAAACGGTCAATAAAATTTTATACATCTATTCTTTTTATAAAATGACTCTAATGAGTTAAACTGAACTTATATATGTATTATGTATCTATTTTGATGTTTAAATAAATTTTAATAAAAATAATAATTATTTAAATAAAATTCAGTTCTATACAACAAAGTAGTGTTTTTCACTATTAATCAAAAATGAAACTGTTCAGAAAAATACCAATAATTCACCCTACGATAATTTTGATATTCCGAATCCAAAAATGAAGTATATTTTTAAAAATATTATTTATAAAATTTTAAAAAGTGGGTATTACTATTCATAACTGCTACTTTTAAATGGCTAGTGTGATTGGTCGTAGTGTGTATGAACTCAATGTTCCATACAATGCAAGCTATTGCATTATTCAAAGAGAAGGAAACCGCAGAATCATGGGTTGTTAAATTATTACCTCCTTCAATAAATTTCTTTCTATAAATTTAAACTCTGGATTGAATATTAGGGGTTTGAAATTTCAAACAATCTTATTTGAAATCCCACATCGAAAAATTGATTAACGAGGCCTCTATTTTAAAATAATGAAAGGTAAGTATGAAGCTTTCCAGAAAAAACACATACTAGGGTTACATGAAGGAAAACATAGATATGGAAGAGAAAAATAACCGTCATGTTCTAATGGAGAATGATAGAGAATATTATTAGGAGAAAATTAATCAATCTGAAAGCCATAAACATGAGATGGGTTAAACAGTCTTTGATTACCCAGTAGGAAGAGTAAACACACAATGTTATTGTTTTATGTTCCTTTTCATAATGTTAAGGAATTTATTTATGAGATTGACTTAGAACATAAGGATATATACTTACTTTAAATGTAGAGTTTCATCCCTTAATAAATTTCTGTCACAAACTCATATTTTATCCAAACGATGAGTATTCAAGATGACTTAGTCACACCTAAAGTTCTATGACAATCTTCTAGAGAATCACCCTATTCAAATAAGATGAACTACATATTTCCCATGTCTTCAGACATTAACAAAAACTAAAATGGTTAGTAAATTATAAGGTGATCTCAAAAAGGATAATACTGTAGAGAAAGAAACACTACTCCTAATCTAAAAAAATCAAACAACCAATAACCAATGTTCAACAAAGACCATTCGATAAATAATATCCCTAAAATTCTTCAAAATAATCCAAACTATATTCAAAACCCAAAATCAGAAAGGATTTTATTGCATAGTCTTCCACAATAAATCTTAACATTTATCCCCATATAATATTTACTACTATTAATGTCATATACTTAAAATTAATTTACCTAATCACTTATTCTATGTGATAGGTTATTAATTTCCATAAATAACCCAAATCACTATAATTACACAATAAAAACATAGATTCTTCCAGAAAAAAATCCACAATTACACATCAAATTAAATTCCATAATATTGTATTTTCATTGGTCATATAGTGTTCCCAAAAGATCAAATATCTTCCAAAATAACATTTATCACTTAATAACCTAATCATTTTCCTTTAATGAGGATATCCATCTGATAAATCATTAGTTCCAAAAATCAACATATTCTTCATCCATAAAATCATTTAATTAAAAATAATTAGTTATACTAACTTGGGACTTCACGCAGTCCAGTTTTAGGTGATAAATTCCAGTCGCACATTTGTTTTGGGTTCGATTCGTGCAGCTTTGTCCGACGCGACTAGTTGTCACACGGTCTGTGTGTTGTCTTTTTTTGAAAACTATTGATTTTTATAACATTCCAATAAATTGGATAAATTCTTAAAAAATAACCCTAACATATTTTAACCCTAAATATTATCTCATACCTCCCATTTTCATCCCAAAAAGTAATAACTTGTAATTACTGCAATTCCAGGAACATATAAACCCCAATGGATATTTATAATTATATTCACAAAAGAAATTATAATTCACCCTCCAATTCTATTTTCACATAAAAAACTACATTTTTACACATACAAGAGGATATTCCTCCAATGTAATCCCATAAACAAAGAACATTAATAATTTTAAACATTTCACCATACATATATTTCTACATAGGTTCTTACTTGATGTAGAGGATATCCTACAGAATATGGTATTGACTTGAGTAATGAAAAGGTCCCCTATATTTATGGAAAATGACTGTAATTGGATTCTTAGGATCATTTTTATTTTCTTCTTTAGTACTCTTCATTTTTCCTTATAAATTATTTACATTATGTTTTTCTCTCCCACAGATAAATAATTTCTTTGCTCTATTAAGACACGTTCCTTGGTGTCTCCCTGCAACTTTCTTGAATGATTCAAATTGATATTTCTTTTATCCATGGTCTCCATTGATGGAGCTATTATCATTTTCCACCTTTCTCTTATTTGTTGAGTTTGAGAGTTGGTTAATGTATATGTTATCGATCATATTTTTATAAAACTGATTCGACATGAACATGATATCTTTTACACCAATCAATATTCCATTTGGTTTCTCATTTCCACCACCCTGCCCACATTGTGCATCATGTTAAATATTACTATGAATTCTTTAGAATCTATCCATTGACTAAAACTAGAATGAATTCTGTGAGTAACAATAGTCATAAAATATTTTAAAGAATATGATTACACCTATATTTATAATCTAAAACACCATAGGATTCTACCGAGATTATTTAATCTCATATTTTGTTAAAATCATTCAAATTGTTTTATAAATAAAATGTGAATTATCCTAAGCATATCCCTTAGGATTTTTGTAAACATGAGTTTAGCAAGGCCTGTTGTCAAGTACCAAGATACCCTTGGTCAAGAACGAAACTCCTTATCAGTGTTTCCACTCTTAGGTACATCTATGCTAGTGCCACCTCTACCTTCATGTATCCATACATGGATATATTGCTTGGAAGGCTCAAAAAATATATACATTACCAAAATTTTATGAATTTATTCTATACTAATCCCCAATCTTTATCATGGGGTAATTTTCTCTAATAATAATTTTTCTAAATCAAGTTTCCGTGTTTTGTATTAAACTCTCTTTGATACCAACTGGATCGCCTGACCCCAATTACCCTAAATCGGTGAATTATTACATAATATTGCCATGATTACAAGGAATCAAGTCCCGAAGGACCATTCAGTTTTGCAGTATTGGAATGTAGACCACATACATGAACATTAAATTACACATTCTAACATAAAAAATAGGTTAAATAATCCTTTTGAGAACACTATTATTCCACTAGCATAACACTGCATAACAAAAATAATACACTTCTTGGAATCTAGGGGAAAAGAAAATATAATAATGGGGTGATCTAATATGCTCAGTAAGGATAACAATATAGTAGTAACTATCATAAATAAGCATAAACATTTAAGGAAATGAATTAGACTAAAACACAAGACTTTAAAACATAATTTTTAGAATAATATGGAAAAGGTAAATCAAATAATTCCATTTACTTATTTACATGGATATTATACTAGTCGAATAATCCCTAGTAACATCAATATATAATTTCATAATGATGGAATGCAGAATGTCGGACATCATAACCACATAGTCAATGCCTCATTCCAAGACTACAAATAAATTTTTTCAAGGCCCTGTTCCAAGACACTAGTGTGTATTATGAGACATACTGATTCATTGAGGATATAAAATGAGCTCCACCTATCACTTACTAAGTCGAATGCATTCCTCATATGAGAATTATGCTACATAATTTATATATTTTTATTAAAACTAGAATACTAAAGGTCAATAGTTTAACCAGAAACCATAAATGGTATAAAAATAGCACATCCATAGTAAAACATAACTCATTTAATAGAATATGGAAGATTTTTTTACAATAAGTCAACCCCAACAAAAATAATTAAGGATATTGACATAGATGAAAATAATGAGTAAAACTATTTGAGAGAAATAAAATTGTTTCTTAAAAACTCTTAAAAGTATCACTATTTATAAAGATGATATTTAAAAATGATTTTTGAATAAAAGTGTCTCATTCCACTTTGATACATTTAAAAAAATTAATTTTAAAACACTCATGTCTAAATATAAGAATCTCTAAGAACAATTTAAAAGCATGATCATTAATGAAAAAGATTTAGATGAATAAATCTTTAATCAATTTACAATGTTATTTTAGTTAGAGTTCCTAACCAAAAGAGAGATGCTTGGATACCAATAATTGAGGTAGTCAAAACCATATAACATTATGATAATAAAGGGATTTATGATATACTATGTCAAAGTACAGCATATACACCATTTAAAAGTGAATTGGTACATAACAACAAAGAATCTCAATGGAATGTAAATTGAGATAAAATCAATTATAAAGACCATATCCTAAGGATAAGGATAAATAAATTACATAATTATGTGTGAAAAATATAAATACACTAAATATTATTGGATATTGAGAGTAAATGATTCAGATTACATTCACACATATTCTTGTGAAAACAACACCAATGGCTTGGATGTTTAACACAATGAATGGAAAGTGAGTTAATATTACTCTTATCAAGATCATATTGATGAAATGTTAATTTATCAATGAAATTATTATTTGCATAAAATGTATACACACACAAAGTAGAGTGTAAATTACTACATAAGTAAATGAATAGGGATTTCCCACATAATCATGGAGTAAAATAATCAATGAAGTTTGGGTAAAATCCAATGAGTGCAAATTGAAATTAGAAATTCCATTACCTATTTGGTAACATATGAATCATACACCCCAAGAAATAAAGATCATAAAATTAAGATTAAAATACCCATATATAATCATATATTACACAAATAATACAATCATAAGTTGTTCGTACTCCATAAAAAAATGGAAATATTGGAAAATATAACATGAATCTCACCGGAATAAAAAGTGAGATGAAAACACCTTAACATGTACTTTTCCTTAGTAGAAGTTAAATTAAAAAATTTTATAATAGATAAATAATTGGTATCAAATTATACAAGAACAACATACCTAAATATTATATTATATTTGACCATATAATATTTCTTTGATAATATTATTTATTAAGTATCATTGTTTCGAGTGTTAACGGGTTAATTTTTCGTCAAATGTTTTGTTACGTAAGTAATGTTTGTTATGGATATTATGTATTTGATTCATATCTATAATGATATTATGTTATTAAACATTATTCTTAATCATAAAAATAAAATTATTCTTTAATGGTTACGATGTGGAGTGAATATCATTGCTTTCGTGGGGATGGTAATCTGTATGTACACACATCTGAAAATATCATTCTATTAATAGTGAAATCATATGTAATTAGATGATATATCATTATACGGAATCATGAACATGTTATATTTATTATTTATATAATATATAATCATTATTATACCCGTTAAAATAATGAAGTTTTGAATAACAAACTACACCACGATGTGGAGACAATAAGCCGTACGTACACAAGTATGGTGACGTTGTCATTCATATGATTGATAGAATAATGAATATGGTTGTACCATATTAATTAAAACATAATGGTATATATAAGGTAATGGAGTTATGATTGTGGTATGGAAATAAAAAATAAAGAGGAAGTGGAATAAGAAAAGAACTTTGAATGTGTTGATGAAATTATTAACTTTTCTTCGTCTACTTCCTTTTGATTTGGTAAAAATGGATACTTAGGTTGGATTTATGATCAACATAAGGAATTGAGGTTGAAGTGAGGATAGTTGGGAGGATATTTTGGTAGGGTATGGTAGATACAAATGTCTTTAGGGGTGTGATATTAAGATAAGGGGGAAACCCTTTTTATAAGATAGGTGGGGTCACTTTAGGAAAATCTTGAAATATTATTTTATTATAAAATCATTTTTGGTTTATAATTCCTCCAAATGGATTTATTTCTATGATAGGTGGGTACAGGTCTAAATAATCTATCCAATGGGTTTTAGAAAAGTTTAAGTCACCATATTAACCATATATTTTAGATTTAACTCTTAGGTCAATAGTTTAACTTTTACCATGTTTTCTTTTATTTTTATATCACATGGTTAATAAAATTACAATAAAATTCCCAAAAAACCTCAATTTGTTCATTAATGACATATATATCATAATATATGTCCTTTATTTGAACCATATATTTTTAGAACTATTACATAATTTAATAAAATAATATTTGTTTTAAAACTCAATTATGTCAAATTTGACACTATTTAGTATTTTTTTTGATAAAGTCATATCAACATGATTACTTTAAAAAAATTCATTAAATCAACCATAAAAAGTCACATAAACCTATAAAATTAGTGTAATGCATCTAAAGTATAAATTTAAAATAATTTTAATATTTATAATATCAATTATTTTAATCTTTCAATAATTATGTAATTACTAAACCATCATTATGTCATAAATAAATTTAATTATTTAATGTTAAAAAATTATAAATAAAATACCATGATGTCAGAAATTATTTTATCTTTCTATGGAATATGTATAGTTGAATTAATTTTATGTATAACCCTATATTAAATATGTTTTAGTTATTAAACATTGAACTTTACACTTTTAACTCTCCTGTAAATAAAATAATAACAAATGTCCTAATCTAATACAATTAGATTAAAATGATCATTTTTTATTCATAAGGTTGATTTTTGTCGAAATACACTTAATCAATAAACTTATTACATGTGTTAGGGTAATTATAATATATTTATTACCTTTAATTACCCAATTTACATCTAACCATGGTAAATAAAAATGAAAAGTTACTATTCACAAAGAAATTATTTTCATGCTACTGAACGACATTTTACTTACTAATATCAACCTTTTATCTCAGATTTTTTACGTTCAATTCACAGTAGTGGTAAAAACACATTTTATTCAAATTTTCAAATGCACCTAGAAGGTGGGTAAAAGGCATTTAAAAGTTGAATAAGATTGTATGCATCTAATCTTAATATAAAATGACCCCAAAAATTACATTGGATTTATATAGGTATTATGTATTGATTTTAACATTAAAATAAATTTTATTAAAAATAATAATTATTTAAATATAAGTTAGTTTTAAACAATAACGCATTGTATTCGGTATTAATAAGAAATTGAACGTTTTCAGAAATATACAAAAATTTCACCTGAAACTAATTTTGATATTCCAAATCCAAAATAAAGTACATTTTGAAAAATAGAATTTATAAAATTTAAAAATATGGGCATGACTATTCATAACTGCATTTGAAATGGATAATTTGATTGGTTTTGGTGTTCTAGAACTCAATGTTTAGTACAATGCAAGCTATTGCATTATTCAAAGTGAAGCGTACCGTGGAAGCTTGGGGTTTTACAGTGGGTTTGAACCCTTGAATCAATAGACTAGATATGTGGAAATATCTCAAATACATTACACGGGCTGTAAAATATTTATGATGGAAAAAACATCAAGATGATGAAATTGGATATGGAAGGAGTGCTATCCATGAAGGGTTCTGGCACACTTAGTAAACATAGATCTTGATCGAATACCTTGATCACTACACCATGCGTTTTCAAATCATGAGTGGGATCCACTAAAAGGACCAATAATTAAGAGCCACATTCCATCCTTGAGAAAGGGTACAAAACCTGGTGGTGGAATTTCATGAATATTAAACCCACTTGGATAGTCTAATATAAAGACTATAAATCATATCCCAAAGTGATCAAATCATGGGGAAGGTATGGAAGAGTCATGTTGGGTAACCTCTAATATAATGGGTTGTTGGATTCCACCATGGTGACAATAATATCGTAAGAGTTAGAAATCCCTGTACACATGGCCATGATATCAATATTTTTTGGGTCTCAGTCAACACATCAATAACATTGCAAAGTAGAGAAACATCTTTTCCTATTTATGGTAAATGAAATGTTTTTGATGAAATGAGATGCTTCATATAATGATGTGGGATATATGGGAAATGTAACATCAAAAAAGGGTTCGAGTACCCTAAATGTGGTTCCCCCACCTATTGAAATATTTTTATGGCTAGGAGACATGATGAAACATTGCTCTAATTTATTCCTGGTCCAGGGAATCTTGCATGAATATAGTGGCCTTTATTAGGGATACAAAATAGACCCTATTAGATTTCATCCATATTTATTTGTGCCCTAATTTTTTACTAAACTATAGAAATGACGAGTTTAGTGGGTAGAGACTCGACTTTTTCTTTGGTCTCCCATTGTGGGTGTTGATCCTAATGAGTTTTTTTAATCTTTTGTCTGTAGTTTAAGGTCTTGCGGTTTGCGCCATTATGTTCTATACTTTGTGTTCATTCATCTTTGAAAAAAGTAGATCATTTTACGGTCATTCCACTTGGACCTGGTATGGGGGGATGATGCACAAGAGGCTTATTAGAATACCCAGGGTCAAGAGCACTCGAAAACCCTTATAGGCCGATGATGGAGTTGTTTTAAATCATAGATCAAGTTTTTCAAGTCATGAGGGTGGAAATGGGACAATCAATATAGGGTTATCTAATAACCCAATGGAGTACATGGTCTATCCTTATTGATTTCAGGCTCATATGAATCAGAAATACCTTTACACAAGGCCATGATATCTTCAGTTGGTAGGTATTATCCCTCACATCAATAACATATCCATGTGGAGAAATATATATTTCTCTTTTGGGGAAGTGGAACGTTTGCGGCGACCAGAGACATGAAGAGTCAAACATGGATTGAGGTTCTTATAAGTATGATAAAAACACTCTGTTCTCTAGTTGCCCAGGGTAAGGCTCTTGTGGTCCTTTGATAAGGAGGGGTTATGAATGGAGACCTGCATAGTTTATCCTCATCTAGTGGGATGTGATTCCAAGAAGTTAAATTTATTGTGGTGAGGACTCACATCTATTGATGTTTAACATCATGTGGTGTAGATGAAGGTTTCAAACACACTTTATTTTCATGTGGGAAGGTAAAGAGAGAGATAATGTCCAAAATAAGGATTCACATGGCAAGGTAGAATATATTCTACATAAATGTGGAAATAATAGGTCAACACCACACCATGTGCACTTCCCAGGATGAAACAGGGCAAGAGGCAAAAAAGGATATGGAAAAATTTGTGTTGCATGGGGCTAGTCCCAAAGAAAAAATGTTTGGGACTTCATATATATCCTGGGAGGGTAGGAATCATGCCACATGTAAAAATTGATATTCCAAGCATTTTAACATCCAGATGGGAGGAATAAGGTATAATTGATGTGAATGAAGTCCAAAGAGACCAACACCATCTCATGTAGTTTCACGTCATGTGATAATGATGAAGGGTGCCACCCTAGTCTATTGTTTTTCTTGAAGGATAGAAAAGTGGGATAGTGCCCAAAAAGGGAAGCATGTGGAATGATAAAACAAACATGATGTGAATGGATAACAAAGAGACCCACACCATTCCATGCATCCATTATGAAAAGGGGCCAGGAAATATCAAAGGGGAATGGGGCATTACCTGGGGAAAATTAATTGGTCATTCCTACATATCACATGAGGATGGGAATCAATCCACATGTAGTTCTTGATATTACATGTAATTTAAAATCTTGTGGGGAGGACTAAGGTCACCCAACATGAATGGGTTGGATTCTATTGGTCCATGTAGTTATATATTATTCAGTAAGGAAATTGTACCACTTGATGTGAAAGGAAGATAATCCTATGGATGGGCCTAAAAATAGGGATTTGTGAATCACTTCATATCTCATTGAGAATGAGAATCAATCCTCACATTGTTATTGAAATGATGAAGTGACAAGATACCAACACTAGTGATGGTGCTCATCTAGGATGAGGTCCACAAGAGCATAATGTTTTATGTCGTATAGGGGACATTGACCATGTAATTTAACATAATGCTGTGAGAACTCATTTAGAACCATTTATCACCCTATATTTAGGATGATAATGGGTTCATCCCAAGATTTCACACCCTATTTTGTGTGTGTAAACCCTTATCAGAATTCCTAAGCACAAGAGAGCTATTCTAGGTGTGAGAAACAAGGAATGATACGGATCCCTTCAACAATTCAGTGGCATATAGAATTGGATGTGAGTGTTTTATGTCATGTAGTGGCTAGTCCACAATATAGGATCAAGAAATCCCTAAATATATCATTGATAATGAGAATCAAGAAGTATGTAGTTCTAGAGAGACCATGCAGTTCAATATCATACAATGAGGACATATCTATATTGTTTATTATTATCTGCGAGATATTCCATGCAGTTTTACATCATGAGTTAAATAATGTTACATAATAGTTTAATGTCATGTTGTATGGAAATAAACATATAATTTAGGGACATATAATGTCCTATTAATTATATACATTGATATTAATTCAGAATTGATGTATATTTATTACAACACATAACTAAACCAAGACAGGAGCGTATAGGTATATTGTCTTTAGATACTGGGAAATATAAACAAATGGTTCCAAAATATCTACGTTTTCTCATTTTTAATTCATAATAACTAGACACCCTTTTGAAATATCATACTTAATTCCCTTCTTCATGACTTGGGGAATAGAAAAATATAAAGGGTGAGCTCAAATGCTCAGTAAGGGAAAATAAAGGAAATCTCAATCATTTCATATTCATAAGAACATAACTCTTGAAAATATTAACTTGCATATAAGAGATCATAATATCGTGTAATGGGACAAATCATAGAAGTGAAATGTAATCCCAGTAATCAATAAATAAGACATAAATACTTTTTTCATACACACATAAGCCAAGAAAATCATTTCATATTAGTCAAGGATCTTTGCAAAGAACATGATAGGGGACAAAGTCCACTACTGAACCAAGTTCTCTCATCGTTCCATCCCAGTATCACTGAACCAGATTAACATTCCATTTCATCCATGTCTATCTCACTATATATAAATATTTACCCAATGCATTTGCGGGAAATATAGGTCCCACTAATCTCATAATGAAACCATTCTTACATGTTCTACAAAAATATAAAAACAGTCACCATAGAATAACCCCTTAAATCCAATGGTGTTCTTAAACATCATTACATCATAATTTATATAAATCACTTGGATTTACTAAATAACAATCGATCATATAAACAAAATGATCATAGTAATAATATGGTTAGAAATATAAACCAATGTAATCTTAGAAGGAAATTAATTTTGATAAAACAATTGGGCTTCATTCTGGAGGAAAATAACCTTTATTCTTCAAAAACATTTACTTTTCTCAAAATGTCATGAAATGTTAAAAAACTATGTAGTTGAAAATAAACCTTTATTCTTGTATAAAAATATTCATGTAAATAAAGCATTTTGAAGATGTAAAAACCCATTCCTACTATATAATTAAAAAAAATTCTCTTTGTACTTTTGTCAGAAAAGTCAAAAAGTACCCCGGATGGTAAATAAAAGAATGATTACATCCAAAACATGTAGTAATATTAAAAATGGGTAAAAAATAATTTAAAAATACATAGAATAATTGTAATAAATTGATGAAAATTTTTTATAAAACATGGAAATTGATGATAAATATATCCTCAGTAGATACTAATGAATAACCAATCTCGAATAAAACGAGATTTGAAACGTTATACCTTACCTTAGGTCTGATATCCATTGTTTGTATCTGAACCAACCCTATAATTATTTAAATAATTTTAATGATTTATTCCAAAATCACAATCACTTTTATGATAAAATTTATGATTATATTTTCATCCATTTATTAGTAAAATTTCATTGTAACTCAATATTCGGCTATTAACTGGTTTATGTTCTTATGTATATTTTGTCGGATAAGTTTTTTATCTCATTTTAGGTTAGAGTTATATAATTCAAATCATTATTATTATAATATTTATAACATTTATTAATTAAATTCATTTTTATAATCATGGTTTTATGAAAATCATATAGAAAGTATCACATCACACCGTGGAGATAGTTAGCAGTACGCATGCTGGTGTGACGATATCATTCCCATAATTGTTGAATGGTATTGAATTGGATGGTGTATAGTTTCTAGGAATTAGAATCATGTTATATTAATCATATATAGGTACTATTTACTCTATTATACCCATCCATGTATGATTGTGGTGAAAAACATATTACACCAATCGTGGAGACGGTAAGTTGTACATACGCACACATGATGATTTCGTTTTTCATAGGATGGATACAAGGTGAAATAGGGTTGTTTCATATTAATAATAACAAATAATTATATTAGTGATTCTAATGTTATTACTTTATTATGAAACAAATAACGAATAATAATTAGAAGAAGAATGAAATTTGAGTGTACCGGAAGAAGAGATTACCTCTTCCTCTGCATGCCTCCTTTAAATTTCTTCTTAGGGAACTAGATTCGGACTTTTTAGAAGACAAAAACCTATAGAATAAAACTATAGAAGTTTATAAGATAAATGGGGAGGGTTTGGACATGCTCGAAGGCTCAAAATTGATTTAATGAGAGAGTGAGGTGGTTGCCTTTAATAAGAGAAGAGATGGACACTTTAGGAAACTCTCAAAAATATTAATTTATAATAAAGAAAAACATTTCCCAAAACCCATAGAGAAGTCCCAAATTAGAATATAATATGATATAGGGTTTTAATCTCATCAAAAAAATAAATTTTCGATAAATTATTTTGTCAATATAAACCTTATATTTTTTAATTGACACTTGGTTATTCTATTATTGTTTATTTTTTATAATAAAATTATATATATTTAATGGTGATGAATATTTACTGATGTGGTGTTAATTTAACAAAAATGGATAATTTATGATATTTTTTACCTTATAATTATCACTTCGGAATTTTTAAATATTTTTATGATTTTTGAATAATTCAATAAAAAGTTATTTTAATAAAATGTCAATTGTGTCGATTTTTACATTATTAATTTATTAGACCTTAAATAAATTTAAAAAAGAAGAAAATTTGAAACAAAATATTAAATACACTCATAAAATGTAATAATTACCTAGAAACATTGTTTAGCACATTAATTTGTTCATATGATATTAATTTTAATTTTTTTAAAATCATTTATTTATATTTCTCTTAATAAAACAATTTCTACATCACTATTGTGTCATCATTAATGGTAATTATTTAGTATCAAAAAATTATAAATAAATTTCTATAATATAGGTAATTATTTTAGATTTCTATATACAATCTATAGTTTATTTTATATCCTAGTTATAAATATATTGAAATTAATATACTTATATAAAATGAGATTTTGACATTCTGTCCATTTCATTCGTTTCTATTTCATTAATGTCATTTTCATATGTAAGTGGGTACAAAGTGATTCCATTTCACAATATAGATGACGAGGGTCAAATTTTGTCATCTAATGAGATTTTTACAGGTGTTAATGTAATTTTATAATATTATTTTTACGCATAATTTCCCGATTTACCTTTAACTATGGTAATAAAAATAATTACCAAAGTTACTATTCATAATGCCCCAGAAATAATGTAGCCAATTAACATAATTTGGACCCACTAATTCCAAATATTGAATACATATTTCCATATTCATAACATAGATGTTTCATTAATTAATTTCAAATTCATCCCATTGTTGAGAAAATAGGTCTACAATCATAAAACAGTCCAAAAGATTTAAATGTTTCTAACTACGAATTCAATGTAAAATTAATGATAATGTCATAAATTATATTAATTGGTAAAAATAAATTATATTTATACTTTAAAACCATTTAAAATTATTATTTAACCATATAAATTATCCTGATGAAAAAAATTGTTTTAATTAACATTTAGTGTATTTTACTATTCATCAAAATATGCAAGTTGTTAGAAGAATATCAAAAATTTATCCCAAATAAATTTTAATATCCAAATTAAAAAAACATGTTTAAGATTTCATTTATAAATTATTAATGTGTCAAAATATTAATTTAAAATGTTTTCTATATTTAATGGTGTAAAATTAACCATAAAAAATTAGTTCTAATACATAAAATCGGCTTTTTATTCATACCCTATGACTGAAATATCAATTCGAAGAATATAAAACATATTTTATTAAGTATATAACACATATACATCTAATTTGTTTCATTACCAAAATTAATTTAATATAAAATAAAAATATCTAATTGATTTATATTTTTCATAAGTAATTGAACGCCAATAAATTCATAATGCATTTTCCAAATTTAGTTATAAGTATTCTCATTAACTTAACCGATAGGATATAATGATAATTATATAATAAGGACATCTAATGTTTAATTTAAACTCATGATTGTGTGAAAATAAAGCTACTGAAGAATAAAAATTATTTAAATATTTCATAAAAACATTTGGGCATTAAATTCTACGCCCCATAAATAGAATTTCTCTCTTGAAATTCATCACCTGGAAACAAAAAAATGAGGATACCACTCCCTCATCATATCTTCATGTTCCCATGTAGCTTCTTTAAATTGGGGGTTCCTCTATAAAACGTTAACCATGTCTGTGGTCTTGGTTTGTAGAACTTTTTCATACAATCCAAAATATTTATTTGTTGTTCTTCAAAAGAAAGATCTTGCTATAGAGGTACAACTACTGATCTTAGTACTTGTTAAGGGTCAAGTATTTAATTTCTCAAGAGAGATACATTAAACACATAATGAACTGAAGATATAATCAGTTGAAGTTCCAATCGGTAATCTACCTTCCCAACACGATCCTGAATTTGATAATGACTGATATACCTACATCTTAACTTGCCCTTATTTCCAAATCTCATTACTTTCATCCATGGAGACATTCATAAAAACACCTTATCACCCACTTCAAACTATAGGGATTTTCTCCAAATGACAGCATATCATTTTTTCGACTCAAATCCTCTCTTATGTGTTGTTGAATAGATCTGAAATTTTTCTCCATTTATTCAACAAGATTAGGGCCTAATATAATTCTTTCCACTACTTCATCCCAGCATGTTCGAGGTCTTCACTTCTTCCCATATAGGGATTTATAAGGATCCATTTGAATAAAATATTAAAATTTATTATAGTATAAAAATCCCACAAATTGTAGTTGTTGACAAAAACACATTTGAAATCGATAGAGAAAGATCTCAATATGTCTCCGAGAGTATGAATTATCCTATCAGACTGACGATATGTCTGAGGAAGATAAGTAGTGATGAAACATAAATCTATATTCAGAGCATGCTGATGACTTATCTAGTGATTTGAGGTAATCCTATGATTACGATCATATATAATGGATAGTGGAACTCTATGAAATATTTCAAATTTCTTTACATATATCTAGGAAAGATGATCATGAGGGAAATCCTCTCTAATAGTAATGAAGTGTTTCAACTTCAATTGGTCATATATAACCCATATAGAATTATTTCCTTAGTATTTTTTGGTATGTTCATTGAAAAATTAATTAATGATTTTTTTACATTTCCATTATGGTATGTGTAATTGTTTTATCATACCCTCAGACTTAGGTCTCTCAACCTTATAATGTTAATAAACCAAGCATCAAGAGACTTATTTGGAATCATCAATTTTCATTCCATCCCACCAGAAGTACTATTTGTGGTTCATGTACATCTTTGTGCTTCTAGGGTGAATAGAGAACGAGTAAATATGAGCCTTATCCCATAGCTCCTTCATTAATTCTGGAATGGGGGGAATACAAATTTAGTTCTTGAACCGTAATATTTCATCACAATCATGGATGAATCCCAGTTCAATTATCACATTATTTTGTAACTCTAAATAATCTTTTTGTTCCTCTTTAATCTTCAACTTAATAGATGGTTTAACATTAATTTGATAATGTTATGATTTCTCCCATTCCATTATAATTTCTTGATCTATCCTTTTCAAATCCATAAATATTAAATCTTATGTGATCCTCATCAAAGAATAATCTAGCATGGTATTGTCAACTTAATACATCTACCACCTGGTTATCTTTCCTTAAGTGGTAATGTATTGAGAAGTAATAATCATTAATCAACTCCAACCATCTTCTTCAGGTAATATTCAGTTCCTTTTGTGAGAAAATACACATTAAAATTTTATGATCCGTATAAATATCACACCTTTCAAAACAAAGAAAATTCTTCTATATCTTTAATGCAATGATAACCATAGGTAAATACAAATCATGAGTTGGATATGTTTTCTCAGGGATTTTCACCTATCGTGAGTCATAAGTTGTCACCACATCATTTTTCTTGAGAACTTACCCCATACCCTTCATGGATGAATAACTATAGATCACAAACCATTCTCCCCCACAAGGTAGTGTGAGCACAGGGGCACTGGCTAACATTATTTTTAGATCTTTGAAATTATATTAACATTCTTCTATCCAAACAAACTTAACTCATTTCAGAGTCAAGTTGTTGCGTGGATTATAGTATCAAGAAAAATAATTCACAAAATTTCGATAATATCCTGCCAAAACAAGAAATATATGGATAAAAGATATTGTTTTTGGTCTCAACCATCATTCAATAATTTTGATTTTTTCTAGATCAACATATATCCCCTATCTTTAGATTATGTGACCAAAAAATTTTTCTTTTTGATGCCAAAATTCAGACTTGGTAAATTTGGCATAAGGATTATCCTTTCTCAGGTACTTCAATAAAATTATCAAGTGATAATTGTGTTCTTATTTTACCTTTGAATAGAAAAGAATATCATCTATAAAGACTACCACAAAAATATCTATATAGACTCTAAAAAATATATTCATTAGATCCATGAATATAGTAGGGGCATTAGTAAAACAAAAAGGCATCACTATAAATTCATAATGTCTATAATGTGTATGGAATTCCATATTTTGGTATATCCAACTTTTAGACCCTTAATTGAGGATATAATGAATGATTATAAATCATGGAAAAGTATTTAGCTTAGTATATTTGGTCAAATAAGTTGTCAATTCAGTTGATATGATATTTGTTCTTGATAGTGATCATGTTACGTTCTCGATGATCAATGTAATATCTCATTGATCCATCTTTCTTCATTAAAAACATCACATGTGCTCCACAATGTGATGAACTCGGGCATATGAATGCTTCATAAAGATTATAATAGAGTTACTTCATCAATTCATACTACTCAATTGAGGCCATTCTATATGGTGTCTTCGAAATATGCATAGTAGCTGGTATAAGATCTACTGATAACTCAAAAACACTATTTGGTGGAAGGCCTAGAAAAATATTTCAGAAAGCCATCATCAAAATACCATCCAATGGGTGTATTCTTAATCCTGAATTTTCCCCACCCATTTAAGATAAATAAACATCATTTATTAGATTCAGGACCCATAATATGGAAGATATTTCTACTGGATCGTTATATTTATCCTTGCACCAATAGATGATCATTTATAGATTTGGAATATGAAATGTGACATCCCTTATTAGAAAATTGACATGAAATCCATTTAAAGAAATCTAAACTATTCCAAGAATCACATAAAATTACATTATTAGAAGGATCATATGATTTGGAGGAATCACATTCCAACAAAATTCAACCATAGAAGTATTATAAAATATTGATGTGGCCGTTTTTCCATTAAGAGTTATCACAACTAACTCAATGTCTAATTTTTTATGTAATATAGTGATACCCTTAGAAAAATGTTCATAATTAAATGAATACGTGGATCTAGAATCAAATAAAACATTTGTTACTTTAGAGTGGATGGTATGTGTACCTTTCAAAACTTCATTATCTTACTCCACATTGTTGATAGTGATTGAATGTGACTTTCCATTGTATTTGTTCTTAAGTGCTTGCTAACGTCGATCATCAACAATCACCCTTGGATTAGGGCACATATTTGAATAATTACCCATTTCCTTTCACTTGTATCATTGATGTGTAGTAGGTGCATTTTGTGTAGCTTTTTGTTTTTTCGCTTAATTAGACATCTTTTTTCCATCACCATTACATTCAATTTACCAAGAACTTCTTTTCCACACATAAAACATTGACTAGTCCCTTTAAGATAATTACATCCAATATTAATTCCACACTTTTAGAATAAGTGAAAACACATCTTCTTTTAAGTGTGGTAATTAGATTTAACTTTGAATACCATTTTCATCTTCTTATCAAAACCATATGACTGATGAGTTACTACAATATCCATCTCAACATTGAAATAACATCGAGCAGTTTCCTCGTAGCTATTTAAGTACCTTAGGGCTAATTCCCTTTGGTGACTTGGTTTTAATCCACTAAATAATCGATCAATATTAATCTCAGGTTGGATAATAATTCTAGAAGCGTACCTTACAAGTCTTGTAAAAGTTTTCCATATGTACCAACATATTAATCATCCTTTTGTTTAAGATCAAGGAACTCCTTCTCCATATTTGATTAAAGAATACATGGAAATTAATTATTGAAATATATGTTATTGAACAAGTCCCATTTTATAGTGTCCATTCTATATCTTTATCTCGTATTCTTGATATGATTCCACCATTGATCAGCTTCACCATTAGAATGATATACTACTAAGATGAATTTATCATGTTGAGAACATTGTAGAACTAAAAATTTCTTTTCAGTGGTACTAATCCATTCTCCATCTACTAATATATTAAAAGTCCTTCTTAATGATGGTTGATGTTTCCTCTTGAAGGATTCAACAGAATTTTTCTCCCTCCTTTGCACGTTTGGATGTCCTGCATGATTCATAGGTTTAGAAAGTTGGGTGGGCATGGATACATGATTTTTCATTGCATATAACATTACATTTGGTTGCTCATGGGGAAAATAATTACATTTCCCATCACATTCAACATTAACGTAACACCTTTAGGGTCCAGACATTGACTAAAACCAAGAATAAGAGTGTAAAAAACACTAATGATAACAGGAAAACAACATAATTAAAAAAATTCATTAAATGACACCTTATATTTTATTCTCGGTTATTAATCATCATTTATATAACACTAGGATTGTATACTATTCATATACATATCGTTATGCTTCATACTAAGGCTTTCTTATTCTAGATTATAACGGTTGACTATACATCTCCTCTAATACCAACTATAACGACCCATTATTTAAATTCATTGATATTACATCGTAATTGAAGTATATTTATTACAACACATAGTAAAACCATGAAAAAACCATATAGGTATAATATCTTTTAAAACTGAGAAAGATAAAGAACTGGTTCATAAAACATCTACATTGTCTTCTATTTATTTCATAATAACTAGACTCATTTTTGGAATATCATATCCCATACCATTATTTAGGTCATGGGGAAAAGAAACATATAAAGGGTGCGTGAAAATGCTCAGTAAGGGTAAACAAAGTAAATATCAATCATATCATATTCATAAGAACATAACATTTAAAATCTTATCCTGCATAAGAGATCATAATATCATGTCATGGGATATGTCATTGAAGTGAAATGTACTCCCAATAATCATAAAATAACAAATGAATCTTTTTGACATACACAAATAAAAATATACAATAATTTTATATTAATCATGGGTCATTGCCAAGTCTATCATAGAGGAAAAATTCAATTATTGAACTGAGTTCATTCCTCATTCCATTCCTATATCACTATGCAAAATTAACTTCCAGTTCCAACCATGTATATATCATGAGATATAAATCTTTATACAATTCATTATAAGGAGCTAAAGGTCCCACAAATCTCATAATGAAACAATTCATACGTGTGACAAAAAAACAAAAACAAATCACCCTAACATAACCCATGAAATCAGATAGTTATCTTAAACACAATTCCATATTATTTTTAATAAATCACATAGGTTTAATAAATAACATTCCATCATAAACACAATCATATCATTGTGGTAACACATATATAAACATAGACCTATGTAATCTTATATGGAATTTTTTTTTGATAAAACACTTGAGCTTCATTCCTGAGGAAGATAACCTTTCTTATTCACAAACATTTTCTTTCTCAAAATGTCAGGCAATTTTAAAAGGAATGAATTTAGTTTAAAATGAACTGGTATATTTGGATAGGAAGATTAATTTAAATAATTAATAATGAATATATAAATATCCATTCATGTCATACAAGTTAAAAAAACATTCTCCTTGTACTTTTTCTAGAGAAGTCAAAAAGTACCCCATATGGTACCCAAAAGAATGATTCCATACAGAAAATGAAGTTAAATTTAATAGGGGTAAAAATTAATTTAAACATACATAGAATAATAGTAAACATTTTATGATAGTATTTTTAGAAAACATGGTAATTTATGATAAATATATCCTGAGTAGATACTTATGAATAACCAATCTTAGATAAAATGAGATTGGAAAAGTTATCTAATAAATTAAAACTGATATCCTTAATTTGTTTTTGAACCTCATGTATGATGATTTAAATAGTGTTACAGATTCATTCTAATATCATAATCACTTTTATTATAAAATCTATGATCATATTATCATTTGTTTCTTAGTAACACTTCATTGTTACTTGTTATTCTAGAATTAACTGCTTTATGTTCTTATTCATGTTTTGTAAGATATTATATTATTCCTTTTTTAGGTTATGGTTATATCATGTAGAGAATGGTATTAGTATAATATATATAATATTTATTCATTCAATGCATTTATAAAATAATTGTTTAATGAAGATCTTGTAGAATGAATCACGTAACACTGCAGATATGGTTAGTCGTACGTACACACGAGCAACGATATTGTTCCAATAATTATTTAATGGTATTGAAGTGGATAGATTATAGCTCATAAAAATTAGTATCAGGTAATATTAATCATATATAGGTATTATTTCCACCATTACTCCCATCCAATTAAGGTGGTGGTGAAAAAACATTATACCACGATTTGGAGACGGTAAGCCGTATGTACGCACACACGATTATTTTGCGTTCTGTAGGATGGATAGAAGGTGAAATTGGGTTGTTTTATATTTATAATAACATATCATTATATGAGTGATACATATTTCATTACATTATAATGAAACAACTAAATAAGAGGACGTTGAAGAAGAAATAACTTTGATAGAATCGGTAGAAGAAATTACCCCTTCCTCAGCGTGCCTCCTTTAAATTTACTTTTAGGGAACTAGAGTTTGTCATTTGAGAAAACCAACACCCCTAGAATGTGAATAGGAAAGTTTAGAAGATAATTTGGAAGGTTTTGGTAGATAATTTAGGATCCAAATGGATTAAAGAGTATAGGAAGAGGTCCCCTTTTATAATAGAGGAGAGGGGCACTTTAGGAATCCCTCAAAAAGTATTAATTTATAATAAAATAAAACCCTACAAAAAACATCTAAATTGTCCCAAATTCGAAGATTAGATTCAATAGGGTTGTAATCCCATCAACAATAAATTTTGGACAACTTATTTTCTCAATTTAAACACTATCGTTTTAATTAACACTTTGTTATTATATTAATTTTTATTTGTTATAATAATATTATAAATATTTAATTGTAATGAATATTTACATAATTGGTTTTAATTATCAATAAATGGATAATTTATATAATTTTATAACTTATAATTATCACTTTTTAATTTTTAAATATTTTTTATATTTTTAAATAATTTAATAAAATGTTTTGTTTATAAAATGTCAATCGTATCAATTTTGACACTATTCAATTATTTGACTTTATATAAAATTCAAACAGAAGATAAATTCACACAAAAAAAATTAAGTACAATACTAAAATGTCATAATAATCTAGAAAATTCTTGGATAATATTAATTAGTTCATATGTTATTTATTTTAATATTTTTAAAATCAATTATTTCATATTTCTATTAATAAATTAATTTCAACATCACTTTTCTGTCATCATTAATTGTAATTATGTAATATTTAATTTTTTTAAATATATTTACATGATGTAGGTAATTATTTTACTTCTATAAACTATATATTTTTTAATTTGTATCCCAATTATATATAAATTTAAATTATTATACTTATATAAAATTAGATTATTGCAATTTTTCCATTTCAATTGTTTTTATTAAAATATTGCCATTTTCATAGGTAAGTGGGAATAATGTGATTCCATTTCGAAAAACATATTATAAGGGTCGAACATAGTCATCCAATATGTTTTTTACAGGTGTTGAGGTGATTTTATAATATAATATTGACCCCCAATTACCTGATTTACCATTAACCATGGAATAAAAATTTCAATAGTTAATATTCATAATGCTAAAAAACCAATGTAGCCTCGTAAGATAATTTAGACCAATTGATTCCAAAATATGGAATCTATTTTTCAAAATTAAAAACACAATAGTTTTATTAAATAATTTAAGATTAATCTCATTGTTGAGAAAATGGGTTTTAAGAGTTAAAAATTTGAAAAAGATTGAACTGTTTTTAGCTATGAATTCAAGAAAAAACTAATGTTCATGAAATAAGTTATATTAAATGATAAAAATATATTCTATTTATACTTTATAAAAATTAAACATTATAATTTAACCATATCAATTATCTTGATGAAAATAGTAGTTTTAAATTAAATATTAGCGTTTGTTACTATTTATCAAAATATGAAAGTTATCAGAAAAATATCAAAATTTTATCCAAAATAAATTTTTATATCCCCCATATATATAAGACGTTTATGTTTTCAAAGAGAAATTATTAATGTGTCAAAATCTTAATTTATTATGTATTCTCCATTTAAAGTAGTAAAAGTAACCTTTTAAATAAATAAGTTCATATTCATAAAATAATGTTTTTATTCATATACTAGGACTAAAATATCTATTGTATGAATATAAAAAATATTTTATTATTTATATAACACATATATATCAAATTAATTTCATTACCCAAATTAATTCACTCTAAAATACAGATATCTTATTGATTTATATTTTTCATAATTTACTGATAGCCAATGAATTCATAATGCATTTTCATAAGTTAGTTATAATTATTCCCACTATCATAATTGTAAGGATATAACAGTTATTTTATAATAAGGGAGTTTTGTGGGTCGTTTAAACTCAATATTGTGTGCCTAGAAAGATATAAAATAATAAATATTATTTAAATATTTCATAAAAACATCCAAGAGTTACAGGTCATGTAGACCAGACTAGAAGATGGAACTCCTAACATAGAGATGCACAATGGGGTTTTGTGAAAACACTAAATGTGAATGAGGACCAATAAGGTATTGGCCACATCATGAACCTTTCCTGGAAAACTAAGGCTGAGGGGCCAAAAAAGTGTTATTCCTATAGTTTGGCCTGAAGACGATATGCCTGGGAGTTACTACGTATCCCATGATGATAGAAATAAAAACACATAGTTTTGGGTATGGAGATACTCTATACATTTATGGCCCATATGTAAAGGTAGGCATTATCGTTTGTTGATAGTTGTAGTTGTGGCCAACATTAGAGATAAATGCATCACTGCATATCCTATATTTATAGGAATAAAGCAACATATAGTTCCTAAATGGTCATGCAGTTTAATGTCGTGCAGTAAAGAAATACTCCCATGCAATTTAACATCATGTGGTAAATACATATTTCCATGCATTTTAACATCATGGGGTAAGGATGAGACATGTCATGCAGTTTAACATTTTTCGGTGAGGATGTTGGCCCTGTATAGTTTATCTACATGTGTTTAGGATGTAGGACATGTAAAATATCAGTATAGTAGCTCATCTGAATGATCTGGGAAAACTCTTATTCATATTTCATGAGTCTCGAGATCCTTCAATCCCATAAAACCTATAGATACTAGTTTGTCAAATTCAATTATAGGAGAAAAAGTAGTGTTGGATCTTGTTCCAAAGTCCTCTGTGGTAAGGGTAATCATCACCATGGCCTACCATCCCTACTCATACGTTTTCCTCATCATTGGGAGTTCTATAAAACATCTTTCCATGACATAATAAATATATCTAGAGACCTGATTAGTTTGGAAGGAATAGAAATTGTCCCATCTTGAATTGATAGATGATCATTTATCCCAAGGATATAGGAGACTTATTCTCTGTTTCATGATTTTTTCTCCTTGTTCAGAATGATTTGGTGGCCATAGTGAGGAATCTGGTGTTGTTAGATCATGTATCCCCATGTATATCTGCTCTTGAATCCTGTTTTTGAAGGAAAATAAATCTGTTATTGTATGAAAGTGATGTCGATGGTAGGGGAAATATTCATCATGTTTTAAAAAAACTAACTCATTCATCATACTCACTTCTAAGAGTCTCATCAAAAAGTTATTCATGGCATAGTTAATATAACAAGGAACATGTTTATCACAGAATGAATATACTTTTCACTGGCTATATTCCAGAGAGGGGTGACTAGACAATTTCTCCCACGTGTTATCCATGCCATTACGGGTGCATGACTAAGTCTAGAATCTAGGGTATATAATCCTCTTCTCTATTGATCTGAGGGTGGGAACTGGGGATTTTGGGGGTCTTATATGACGTGTATTCGTCCCATTGATTAAAATTCCTTGAATCAATTGAAGGTTTTGAGGAGACTTTAAAGGTCAAATGGCTTCCCAAATAACCTATATGCAAATGTGGAAAATATTGAAATTCTACATGCCCTTTAGGATGTGGGGATGTTGAGAAGTGTTTGAATTCCACCCAATGAGGGGATGAAAAATATGAGATTTCCCCCATCCCTGTGGGCTGGGGCACTTCACTACATGTCGGGATTTTATAAGTTTTCATAGGATAATCACCCTTGAATGGAGATCTCAAGAGTATTCCAACAATTATCTCCCAAAGATCCCAATTATATTGTTGGAGTGGAGTTATCTATTCTTATATATATATGTCTCTATCAACCTCAAAGGAATGGCTGGCGAAAGATAAGAAAACACCCTTTCTTCTATCTGTGGCATGGTGAGTGGAAGAAGATGGGTGTTTCGATATAGATCCCAGAGACTGAATTCACTACTACCAATGTCCATACGGTCCATTTTTCTGGCCGTTTGGAATACCAAAAATATTGATAATTCCTTATGAATATGTAGGGTGGATACCACTGAGCCATTATACTCTCATTCTAGTATAAGGAGGTTGTTCAAACTATGGTTACCCAGATGACTGTAAGAGGGTATGATTGTACCCTTCACAAGTATTCTTGACGGATCCGATGGGGAATCTCTAGACCCAAATACTGTCATATTGATCGAAACACAATAAAGACAGTACATATCATCGATGTGGTACCTTGTTTTGTGGTTCAGTGACAGATATACGATTTGGGTGGTCTGTTCCCATGATACCATTTGATGGGTCGACACCCATGACACTGTTTGATGGAAATGTTCCCATGATACCTTTTTATTTCTCGATTCCCATGATTAATATGATCCGAGTGTGAAATATGGTAAAATATCCCATTTCTATGGGATGGGGTGCTCCTTGGGATCATGTAGTTACAATGACTTGTTGCGGTGAATCTGAAGGCTCTTGACTGGAAGTTATCTAGGAATGGTCATGGGAGACCATTGAGACACACTAGTGGACCTCAGTAGGGTTAAAGGTATTAGGGATTTGAGATTAATATGGAGAATCATTGTCTAGATACCCGATGTGGGCTCTCCTGTTGGGTTATCTATATTGAATAGTCAGCGCATTCATAACATCCTTTTCAGCTCATTGTGGGATTATGACCACATATTAGAGATGATAGTCAGAATTGGTGGGATCCCACCATAGGTAGCTCTTGGGTAGTTGAGTTGTTTTATTGACCATCGTTATCTTCATCCACAACATAGGGAAGGTGAATGTCGCTACTTTCCAGCGATAGGTTATCAATGTAGTTGAATTTGGTGATAAGAGTCATTTACACTACCATGGCCTATCATGGGAAAATAGATCTGTGGTAATCCATCCGCCAAAAGATTTCATGATCTTATTTTGGAGTCGTGATTGTGCTATTGATGTATAATTACCATCCCTAAAAGTTCACCAATTGTTGACAGAAGTAGTGTGTTGGTGAAAATGTATGTTGGGGCATCAAGATCTAAGAAACTTATATAATGATCTCAAAACCCTACAGAAAATTCGATGACATAATGAAAATTACATGGAATCTTGACATATTATAGAGGTAGGAAAACAAGAAACCTTATCAATGCAACATCAGATATATGAGTAAATGTTGTATAAAAAATGTTCGGAGTTAAAAATTAAAAAGGCGATCCCTTATTTGTCATATGAGGTTTAATGGTATTAAAATAATCATGTCTGGTCCAATTTTTTTTAGAAACGAGAACTACATAAAATATATGGACATGCATTGGGGAAATCTATCATTTTTGACCCGTGATAGGGATGAAAACTTTAAAGGAATTCATATCGGCGTCAATATTTTTGTTTTGTCGGGATTTATGGCATGGAATGGGTTTCGAGAGTACTTTTACCATTATCACATTTCCATAAAACTGCCAAAAGTTTACACATCCATTGCTAGGTAAATACCTTCTTTCCAAAGGATGGAGGTCACCTTAGATGTCAAGACCTTCAACACTTGGGGACTCGCATTGGTCGATAGGATGGGAGGTCAGGCTCATCTTACCCTTTTAGGAGGAAGTATTTCCTACTTTTGGAATATCTTATATATTTATGGAATACTCATGAAATCCTTCCCATACCAAGATATGGGGATGGTTACCCCTGTGTTAATGAATTGATTTTGAACTTGTATCAATAGGGATTATCAGGCTCATATCGTGGATTAACTATTGCTCTCATATATAATTATGATTCTTTGGACTATGTAAATGCTTGATCACTATAAATTTTATTGTTGCATAGGGGGATTGATGGTGTCAGGGAGACGGGACTGAACTGCTATGAGTCGTTCTACCTATTATGTGAGAACAGAAATCAAAACCCGTATAATTCATTTGACATAGTTTACGGTCATATGTCTAGACCCATCCTTGTATTTTAACATCATATGGTAAGGATGTAATCATTAGGATCGGACCTCAATTAGGTGGCATATGTATCCTATTTAATATAGGAATCAGATACCATGTAGATTTTATAATGGGAATATTTATCTTGAGCGGTACAAAAATAGAGACCCTAGGTGGGACTTATGTATATAGGACTTCCCTAGACTACTTTATTTGTGATATGGACCTTTGAATAGTGGTGGGATATAATCAGTCTTATATCTCGGAGGTGAAGATCCCATTTTGGGGGTGATTCTCAGCATAACATTTGTACAATCACCGCTAACCTCTAATCCCACACAATCCATGCTCTGTGTGAGAAACAAGAGGTAGTAGTAGATTGGACACATTGCAAGAGTTTATATCTGAATATAGCTTACAAGTTAATGTTACAATTTGATAAGAATTATTAACCATATCATATGAAAAAATGGTATCGAACGTGGGACTAAATTTGGCTTCCTCTGTATCCCAAATAAGATTGGAATCAAACTTCTTGTAGTTCATATCATCTCAAATCTGCCAATGGATTCGAGGAACATGTGAGGCATGATTGAGGATTATACTTAGAATGATGCCTATTCATGAGTAATATTTTCAACTGCTGATGGAGGAAGAATAATGGTATACTTTTAGGTGGTTTAACCCCATAACTAAGAATAATTTGAATAGAAAGGTACTTACACTAGAGTGGATTCACATTGTAGTTTGATCCCTACGAAGGATTCCTTCATATCTAGTTTATGGAAGGAATCAGAGTTATCATAATTTATATGTACCTTAATCCACTGATAAGCTAAGGTAGATGACAATCATTAGAAACATCATGGACATTCTAGGGATGCTAGGGTCTTATAATGAAATGGATTCCCCACTGTGATATATTTTATAATGTCGATGACTAGGGATTACAATTTGAGGTCACCTGTAATTTGTTCAATCATGCCATGGTGCTAGTGTCGTCTTACTCTCTAGAGCCACCCAATTTGTATGTTGATATCAAATCCCTTTTTTGGGATTACACTATAAGGCTTCCCAATTGGTATCATGTCATTGGTTGGGGATTAATCTCTATGGTTTCCCATGACTGTTTCACACATTCCAAACTGATGGTTGGGCCTTACACTCTGTGGATTTTTAATTGGTGTGATCATTGGTAGGGATTACACTCAAGTGTTACCTATTTGTACACTAATTATTTATCCTCTAGTGGATTATAGAAAGGTATTTATAAGAGCTTGACATTTGTAGGGTTGCATGAATTCATGATCCAAGCTCATCAAGGACACTTCCTTCATAAAAATGGAATGTAGAAGAAGGTTCATAGCCAGGGTCAACCTGAGATTGGTTTGAGTGGGCCTACTAGACAATGTGAAATATCATATAGGATTTTCCTAACATGAATCAACCATCAAATGGGCCAGTCTTTATTGTATTCCTGATATATTGGGGTACCAATTTGGTATAGTGTGTACACCTGAGGTTCTCTTTGTGATCAATTACCATGCTTTGGATGTTTTCTCATCGATGAAGGAAACATGTCTAAGGTGCTTCACATGACCAATGTGGAAACGTTTGGGGTCTCACGCATGATCAACTGAATTTACAAAAGTTTTTTTCCCTGTGTGATGAATTCATGAAAAAGGTGCTTCACACTACTAGGTGGACATTCCATGGGTGCTTCGCACGTTCATGTGGAAAAGTCCATGGTGTCGCGCGTGATGAACGAGATTGTCCCAGATGCCTTCTCATGATCAAGGAGGGCATGTCTAGGGTGCTTCACATGATTTAAGGGGACTTTCTGATGTCACACATGACCAAAAAGATTATCCCATATGCGTCCTCTTGATCAAGGAGGGAAATTCTGGGGATCTCTGAATGATCGACTATCTTGTCTCGGGTTTCTTCTCTTGATCAAGGTGAACATATATGAGGTGTCATGAGTGAATAGGTAGAAACTTCATGGTGAATTTTCCGGAGTTCTTTCAAATCTATGATGGGGGCGTGTTTCATGTCACTAAGCGACCAAGAGTGTGTCTCATCTCCTCCCTTTTTATCTCCTTTGCATTATTTTATGAATTATTAGAATCACGTGACTTGGCATGGGAAATATACATTATTTTCAATTTATTTTTGGAAGATTCATTGCATTACCAATATGGGTCATGTAGATGGTACACATCCATATCATGGACATGTTAGTATGCTTATCATTGGGGCACCTTAGTGTTTTCTTGATGCTCCTAGGGACTTCCTTGTGGTGAGTTAGACATGTATGGGTTCCAATTCATGGGCTTTGACATATCTATATGGACATGTCTACAGATAATTGTATGATCATTCACAAGTTTTAGTGACTCCTTCATGTGGTCAATGTTTTTTGTCTTATAATGTATTCACATGATTGAGGTGGAAATCATTGAGGTTCCACACATGACTCGTGTGACATGTCCATAGTTCATCGCATTACCATGGAGACACATCATAACATTACCCTGAGATCAATTTGGATTGACTAAGGCTTCTATGGTTTTAAACATTACATGACCATAGTATTCTAAGGACAGCATGGGACCATCAAACGGTATCATGAGTGTTCATAGGGTCTTTCAGTCATTAAATGTTCACAATTATGTATCCTTAGGGATTATGCCTTATGTTGAATGGGGAGAATATTAAACCAAGTGTTCCTAATGAAGGCGTGCACGATAGGGTTTTCATAGAGAGGGTATTTCCTTTCCATTGAATCATCCAAGAACTTAGGGGGTGCAAACATGATACCTCATTGTTTCATTAACTCACGAAAAGCTCAAGTTAGACTCTCATAGGGGTCTGCATACATGCACAGAGATGTCCTAATAATTTCATGAGCATGGAGGTAGCATTCCTTCATGCACGAGGGAATGGAATTCCCAATAGATCCATGGGTATGGAAAATACACACATACATGTGAGGGGCATGCTTTCTAAAGGGGCCTTGTGATTCATTCTCACCCGCATGATCGCATGTTTCCCATTTTGGACTTGCAATCAACCCAAGGGTGATACATATATGAAACATGTCAAACCCTTCATGTAAATGGGTGTAGGTTTGAATTTCATGGAGTGGGATACCTGGACCATGGTCTGCATACCCATTCTTTTTGTCTCAAAATCAGGAGAGTCTATGGGGATCCTCTATATTGAGGATACCATATCTCTGGTCTCATGCAAGAGCCGCATGTCATAGGAGGGTTCTCACATGATCAAAGGAATGGATTACAATAGGTCCTATCAACCAATGTTGGGGACTATATGCATGAATTTTTAGATGAAGGGTCTATATACAGGTTCCTAAACATACTAAGGAAATAGTTTCATGGAACTCTTCATGGAGGCATGTGGGTTATATGACCTCATAGGGGTCCCACGACTGGCATTGTACTTATGCACAGGGGATATAGATAGAATCTAAGGTGTGTTTGTGGTGATGGTAATTTCATGGAAATGAGTGAATAATTCATTGGCCACATTTCCACACTAAATATATACTAATTCTATCTGTGAGAATTCTCCAAGTTGAGGTTTGTATTTCAAAGGCCACATATATAGTGGATAGATTCTTGAAACCTACCTTGTGGACATGCAATAGAGGCTATATATTGAGGCCTTCCCATTCATGGGAATGTAGTGAATGATCTCATGATCAATCATGAATGCACATGAAATTCAAATGGATCACGTGATAGACTCCAGGACCCTTAATGGATTTGCTCATAGAAACTGAAAGCATTAGTGAAGATGTACACATCCAAATAATGGTGGATGACATAGCTGTATGTTCGAGGTTGTTTGAGGGCCTTGCTGGTGGAGGAAATCCATATTAGGGGATATCCATATTCTCTATACATGACCAAGAGATGATGGATCCCGAGATATAAATTACTCATCAATCATGCACCTTCCTTGTCATTGATGAAGGATATTATGATAGTTTCCTTCATCGTGCAAAGTGCTTGTGGGAGTTTCCCACATAAACTAATCCTCATGTATAGGGACGCAAGTGATCAAAAAAATAGATACTCATTATATTTGAGATATTGGGATCCACACATCCATTAGTTCATATTGTTGGGAACTAGTATGGGTTCCCCCTGTGACAACATCGCATGAGTTTCCATTGCTCATGCGACCACATGAACTGGGGGGATGTCCTCCAGGAGAACCCGTGAGCTTTTAGAGTGGGATGGGGTGTGATCACATGATCATATGGGGATCAGATGATGAGTCCTTCTAAAGGCATCATGTGGTAGACCCTCACAAGAGGGATCCTTTTGACTACCTGTAAATGATCATCGATGGCGGAAGATAGTGACTATGTCCTTCTGCATTAACTATTTTTAGAGATCTTCCACCTTTCCCTATGCCTTTCATTTTTTTAGGAGGTGATGGGGTTTATATAGGCCATGTGAGGCAGAGTACAGTGCCACTTTTTATTTTATGAGGGACATGTTCGCATGGTGTCATGTTTTTGCAAAAAAATACGAGATAAATAGGATGAGAAAATACAAGGAGGAGGAGGAGGTTTTTAGTTTTAAAACCTCTTATGACAACCTATGGGTTATCCTTGTCTTAGTCATATGATATTGGGTGATCATACGATGACATCAAGTGTGTCGAGAGGCAATCATGGATGGCTGGTAAGACTCACATATGCCTCTCTCTGGTTTCCTCTGTTCGGTTTCATGATTAAGGAGGGATCATGTGACTATCTTAGTAATTCTTAGGGAGTCTCATTGGAGCACGTGGATTGGATTTCATGAGAACATTCATGGACCCACAATGTCATCCAGAACATGTTGAAGGAATGATAAGGATGATGAAGAAGTGTCAAGTTTTCCACGTGGTATCAAACCAATGGAGAGGGAGGATGAAGATGAAGGTCACGCTATGTGTGGGCTTCAGCTAGATTTGATCTCATGATCTAATAGAATGAGTAGACGTCTAGGATTAGTGGGGGGTTGGGGGGGGGATCTGATGTCCTAGACCATTAAAATCGTGATTAGATGTCCCCGATTTTATCATATGGAAAAAATTTGCATCCCAAATCGAATTATAGTACCTTCCTCCATTCTGCTAATAAGAAATTCAGTGGAGTATGTTAGATCAAGCTGACAATAGTGTTGAAAACAATATAATATGAATCACTCTCCTCCCCATGGGCCTTATCCCACCTATGAGAGCACATTCTTATAGGCAGGCGCACCTCGGGCCTTATAGAGGGGCATGACCTGATCCTTGTGGGAGCTATGATTCCCCACTGGGCTGCCTGTTGGCTTGGGATGACTCCCATGTGCATGGTCGACCTAGTCCCACATGGGTCTCAGTTGAGTTGGCCCTACTAGATGGTGGTGCTAGCCATATTTTTGGTAAATTTTGGAATCAGACTCTCAAGTAAAGAAAGATGAAATTCTTTAGGGAATGTTGTGTCAAGTATATGTTTTATTAAACCATATGTCTTAAAGTAAAATTTCTTTGATATATTAATTCATCATCTATCATGGATCTTGGATCATCGGTGGAAATGTGTGACATGCACAAATACCTGTTCCAAGAAATAAATCGATTATATTTTATTTAATGGAATTTCAGAGATGTCATACTCACATTTTCAATAATTATATCATTTTTATTCAGGGGTATATGGAAGATAAACTCGACAATAAATAACCATTTTAAATATTAAATTTTATCCTTTATCAGGGTAAATTATTTTTATTTTTTGTAAATATATTAATACCTTAAATGATTATTCAATGATAATGGTGTAATCATATAATAAATGGAAATACAAAATAAATGATACTCAAAATATTAAAAAAAAATTGATATAATTAATTTCATCCATGAATTGTATGGATGAATCTTACATGTTACATAGAAGTTAATATAGTGTGTTTGAATATATCATTTTTTTATAATATTTTTACAATGAAAAATAATTACTAGTGTCAAAATTCAAACTAATGACATTATATGAATGAAATATTTTATAAATTATTATAAAATCCAAAAAATATTAAATGAAGACATGCGTAAGATATAGGGTTGCATATATCATAAAAGAACCATTTATTTTCCAAATGGTCACTTTTTATGTAAAAATTACATCCTCTAAACATTAAAAACATTGTTAATATTTTAATAGTAAAATAAGATAATTAAGGTTTAATAAAAAAGATAAGGTTTAAAATTACATCAAAACAAGTAGAAAATTATTTTATAATGATATTAAAACCCCATATCATCATATATTCTAATAAAATTAATTTTTGAGGTTTTTTATAGATTTTAAATTAATAATATTTTAATAATTTTGGACATTCCAAAAGTTCCCCTCACTTCAATTATAAAAAGAAACATCCTCCCTCACTTCATTAAATACCTTTGACCCTTGAAGCATGACCATCCATTGCCATTATCGATTGTATAATTCCCTAGTCATATTATAGAGGTTATGGTATTCAAAATTTATTCACACAATATTCATTTTGATGCGATATAAATAAGTCATTCCGAAGAAGAGCTAATCGCTCTAATGAATAACTCTCTTTTTATACTCTTATATAACTTATATTAATATGTGATATATATCATAACATAATGACATATGAATCATAAATATTATGAAATTTTATTATGATTATGAACACACTTTTATACATCCCTTTTCACATAATAAAAATGAAAGTACCTCTCGTGTGTTCATACAGTTTACCCTCTCCACGTGGTGATACAATTAATTTTCCATCACCATCTTTTATGAGTGAGAATTATTATAGGTTTATTGTTCATATATGATATTTATGATATGATTATACTTTTCGAATGATAATTTTATGAGTAAATTTTTTCCATACATCTAATTTTTCTATAAAATGATAACGTCGCTCGTGTGTATGTATGGCTTACCTTCGCTACGATGTGATGTGATTCGTTTTTCACCAATATATCACACAGATGGTAATAAGAATGGAATTTATGAATATATATGTTATATATGAAATAAATATTATTATATAATGATAATATATTATATAATTTCTCTTATTTGAACATTAAAATAAAATTAAAACAACATTAATGTGTGTGTATAACATACCACCTCCATAATCAGTGTATATTATATTATTTTTCTTTTTTTATGAATCCCTATGAATAAATTTTTAATGAATTAAAATTTTATATTTATATCATTATAATCATTATTTTAATGATTAAATAATCATATAATTAAAAGGAATATAGATAACAAGCAAAAACATGAACAAAAAACAAAGAAGATATTACCCAAAGCAGAATATTAAAATGGAATTAATAATAAATAGGAAATATTATGTCATAATTAAATCATATATTGATTATATATATATAAGTATATTATTATGTGGTATATTTATAATAATCATATATTTATTATGCAATAGGTTTTAATGTGTTTAAATAAGTCAATGATTAAGGTAATATACATTTGTCTTACCTTTATTTCTATGAGACACCTATGTTATGCACTACTTGTTTCTTCTATGAGGTGTATATACTACCCATTAATGTCTTTTATGAGTCTTATGTAGAATATTATGGTATTTTCAATTCTATAAAAATCTCATTCATTCGTGGGGAATACTTTTATACTAATTATAATGTGATGAGTATTAATTTCACAATCTCATTAATATTTGAGATTGTTTCATTTAATGTTTTTGGTGGGTAATATTTATATTCCATGTAAATTTGTTCTGAAAATGTTTTTAAAAAAAGTTTTTAATATTATCCTAAAGTAGTTTAAATTATTTTTTTACAATTTTTTTTACATTTTACTACATTGTTTGACATTAATCTTTTTATCATTTTTTATTTGAGGAAATTTAAGGATTTTCTAGAAAAATTGTGAAAGGAATGTTTTTTTTGAATTATATAGTATGAAAATAATTTTATCTCATCATGATTACTTAATTATTTTTACATAAATTATTTCTTTTGAAATTTAATGGAATTTTTTGAAAATAATTGTTTTTCTTCAAAAAATTGAATTTACCTCAACAATTATTTTAACATGTTTTCTAGAAGTTATTTTCCATCTATGATAAAAACATTTTATGTCAAACATATTTTCATGGGAATTTTATTCAATGATATTATTATTATTCTTTCTATTAATTTTTTATGTTTATTAGGGAATTAAAATTACTGAAAAAATTTCTTTTCCATGTGTTATGTTATGATAGAGAGATGTTTATGATACCCATTTGCATGGGTTCTGAAATGATGAATTTTTTTCATGTTGATAAAGCATATATTTTTGAATATGTGATGGTTGGGGCCAATATATACCTCTAATACATTGGGTAAATATTTATATCTCATCTGATAGACATGGATAGAGCATGGAATGATCCTGGTTTAGTAAAAGTATTTTTACACTATGATGGTCTTGCGAGTGAATCTTGAATACTAATATGGTTATGGATGTGAACCATAGAAACAAAGATTGTATGGGGAGTGAACCCATACTATTAACCTATCCATAGAAGTGATTTCATGACTACTGTGGTACTCATTTTATATTCTTATGCATTAGCCATAATTCCATGGCTTATTTCTATGATATGCTTTTATAGAATATTCTCACGACTCCATTATGATTTAGGTCTTATGAACTTCCAATAATTATGACATGACTCATTATTTAATCATTAATATTCAGGTTATGATATTGAAATGTAATGATTTTGTTCTCATTCCCTTAGGTTTATGTTATTCTTACATGTCTCCATTGTTTACCCTTACTGACCATATGGGCTTACCCTTACTTATGTTTCTTTTCACAAGGATACAAATTAATGCGTTTAGTCTGATATGAAAAAAATGGTTATTGTTATGAATAAATAAATGGAAAAATAATTATATGTGTTATGAACCATTTTTTTATGTTTCCATGTTTCCAAGGGCACTATACTAATATGGTATGTGAGCAAGTGTTTTTTGATGAATGAAATGTTAATCAAAAATGACGTAATATCCATGTAAATTAATACATGGGTAGTTATAGTTGGTATCAATGTGAAATTTTTGTTATCCTTTAGAAACTAGGTCTTTTATACAACAGTGATATACCAATAGATATTTCTAAGGATATTTCATCAGGTGTCATTGAGGATTTGTTTAAGTAGAGATAATGTTTAAGAAAATGTACTAGAATTTTGGAAAAGTGTAGAGTGAGTGGTTTCCTAGTATTACATATTTTTCTAGTTATTATATGTGGTTTTGGAACTTTACAAATATACCTAGGGGTAACAACTCCAACAAGATGCATTGGGTCGGACTTGAGCGTACCCTTGTACAAGACTAGGGGCCTTGCCACACAATTGGTTTAACACTCATACATGATATGCTTGAAACATTTAAAAACTCATTATGATCCATAATGAAGGATTTAAATTTGTGGTAGATAGGAATAACCTATTATAACTGTATGGTGTCATTGATTAAGATTGGTTTTATTATTTAGACATTCTAAAAGTAATTTTTCATGATTATGTGGTTCCTCGCTCTGATAATTTTTTTTACTCACTTTTTTTATTAAATGGATGAAACCATAAGTAAAATTATTTTACATTGAATTTGAAAATAAATTATCTGATTAAAAGCCAAATTGTATAGTCACTAGTGTGAAGGATATTTTGATCATACATAGTAGGTGTTCATAGAACATGATTAACATCATGTACATTAACCAAATCTCAGGTCTACCATGGAAGATAAGGAATGATTTAACTAGGAGTTTTGGTAATGGAGGCCATGGAGGAAAGAAGATTTAGTTTCCTCTGTTTCATGAATGTGGAAAGAATAACCTAAGTGAAGTTCTTATAGGAATAAGAAGATGTTTTTACTGTGGAAAATAAGTACACAAAGCAAGTAACAACAAATAAAAAATGATGGGTTCATTTAACAAAATGTATCCTTATAATTACCTCCAAAATAAAGCATCCATGTTTAAATGCATTAAGTGTGGAAGGAAAGGTCATTATGTAAATCGATGTCCCTAGTAGAAACCTCAAGAAGATAATCAACAAGGTGGCCTGAATAACAGATATATTGCTGATGAAGTTAATATTACATATGAAATGTGAATGGAAAGTGGTTTTAAGTAATAGAATGAGGTAAACTTTGTATAGTGTATGAATGAACTAGAATAATTGATGTTTTTATATATTTGGATTCATGAATTATGTTATTTGAATGTTAAAATATACAATGATTGTTCAAATTTTGTTTTTTCTAAGGAATTGGAAATTTATCTTTAATTTTTTTTGATGGACTGGAAATGTTATTTACATTCAAAGTCACATTTTTAATAAGGGAAGATACCCCTTTATAAGTCTCTTATGTTAGGATAATTTTTTTGGATAATGATATGTTAGATAAAAATAAGTAAATTTGATGTTACTGATTACGTTGGAACTAATAAAGGACATGTTGTCATGTGGTTATGCTATCATTCATGGAGTTTATAACATTTTTGGATTTATATAATATAACCAATATACATTGGAATAAAGAAACCTGAATGTTTTCAATACGGAATTGCGTCAATTTAGGTCATTACCATGTTTCAAGGGAATTCCATATAGAGGTATTCACATGGTTTTTATGCAACATCTAATAGTTACATTATGATATATGTGGTATTGATAGTAATTTTTTTTTGGGAAATTTAGTGTTCATCATTCCAGAGTCATAGAATTTCATCATTTGGAGGGGTTATAAGGTAAATCAATTATGGAATTTTCAATTTTAAATATTAGATAAGTATTTATAGATTAAAATATTATCTCTACATATGAGTATTAATCCATATTATATAACTTGTTCAAAATTTGTTTTTAGCATAAAAACAGATGGATTGATATGTCATTATATATTTGAATCTCATGATCTGTTAGTGTTTCATGAATAAAAAATTGACCTTGACATCTTGGAATGAGAGTTGAAGTGGAATTTGATAAAGGTACAACAAAGATAAATGTTGTGTTAAAAACATATGTACAAAATTTCAGGAACATTATTCTTCTCTACGGAAATGATCTAGAACTAAAATTTCATCATAATACCATTTTTCTTTTTGAACAGACATCTATTTAAATAATCACAGATTTTTGAATTTGAGGCCCTAAAATTTTTATTAATAATTGACTTGTTTCTGATTAGTAAACACAATCACCCCTCCAAATATTTACACTTTTCCACCAATTCCTTATTTTCACTTCACACATATGTTCTTCTAAATGTAAAACTAGTTGTGAGTTACGTTTCGTAACTATTTTGATTCTAACATTTTTTTAAAATGAATATTTAATATTCATTTTTATGATGTGGGTTCCCATGAATGTAACTGTAAAGTATTAAACATTTGACAACCAAGATTAATTTTTAGGGGAAAATTAATTCTAGGGGGTATGGGGGTAGAATTTTACAACCCAACATTTTTTAAAATATTTCATCCAAATTAATTTAATCTTTTGAATATTTATCATTTCATACAATTCTGACTATATATTTTCTTATATGAAAAAAACACTATGTTTGTATTGAATTGTATAAAACAATATGTTTATATTGTGATACAAGAGACACATATATTAGATTTTGGTATACAAAAAAACATTCTTGACTTATGTCATACAAAACATCAAGTTCTTTTGATAGCATTTATTACATGAAAGTCTGTGTTTTACCAAACAATAGTATGTTATTAAAATATAATAATTAAATATACTTACACATTAACATTCTATTATATTTGAATTTTTTACTATTATAAACTAACATATGAAAATATATGGTTTATAATATTAATTCATTGTTTACAAATAAATCAGAAATAGAAATATACATCAATTTAATATAAGTGTTTTTTTATTTTTATGCTTTAGAAGATTTTTTGTTTTAATAAATTAAAAAATAATAATTAATGAATGATATTAATGAATTAAATAAGTATTATATTCAGTAAAATATTTTTTTTGTATTTATCCAATACATTTTATTGGCATAAGATAAGAACCAACCAAATTTCATACATAAAAACCTATATTTTTAAAAGGGATTTTTATTTCCGTTTAATGGAAAACCCTTTTTATATCTATTTTTGGGAAATTTGATAGATTATATTTAAAATAATAACCATATTATTATAAATAGGAATATAAAAATGTAATTTTTTTTTGAATTTTTGGTATTTTTCTTATAAGTTTCAGATTTTGAAGAATATTAAAAAATTATGAAATTTTAATTGAAATTTTTTTTCCCTAGAAATAATTTATATTGTTATAATATATATATATTTTAAGTTTTAATTATTTATTAGATCAAAATTGTATAATTTATAATAATTTAGGATATTGGATTCAATTTTACCTTACATTTAGATATAAAAACATTTCAATCTTTTTCATGTTTTAACGTTAATAGATTATTTTCTCACCTAATCAACAAGATTTATTTTACATTAATTATTTAATTATCAATGTTTTGAATATTTAAAATTAGATTCCATTTTTTGAATCATAGGATCTTGATTTTGTAAATATGTTTCTTTTATTTGTGGGAATCATGAAGAGTGACTTTAGTAATTTTTTATTAACACAAGAAACGATAAATCATGTATTTAAGGATAAAAAAATAATTTTATAAATAATATAAAATAACCCTCATAGTTTTCTGAATTTCATTGGATTAGCGGTTTTGGACCAAAAACATAATTGAGCCAAAATTATAACCCTTTATGCCACTAGGATGAGAGTGGGACATTTATTATAATTTTTATAAAGAAATGTTAAAGATGTCGAAACCATATTTAAAATAAATATATCATATTTAATATAGGTCTATATAGAATATAATTTCGAATATAAATATTAATTTTAAAGATAAAATGTTTTTATTTATCATGGTACATTTTTATTTTTTGGAAGTAAATAAATAACTTAATGGCTTAATCAATAATGAAGCAATAATCATTTAATTAATCAAAATACCAAATAAATGTTATTAAAAATATTTAAAATAAATATAATTTGATATAATTATTTTCATCGATGATTTTTTAGTATGACTTTTACATGTTATGTATGAGTTAATATAGTTTTTTGAAGATATTTTGTTATTGATATATTTTTAAAAATACAAATAATGAATAGTGTTATAATTGACAAGAATTAAAATTTCTAAAGTTATTATTTTTTAAAATTAATTTAAAATAATAAACATATTATATAAAGATAAGGATATTATTTATGGTAGAAAATATAATAAATTTACCATTTGTGGTCCATGTTGGCACTTTATATGTGAGGACAACAACCTCTTAACATTAAAAAAATTATTACCATAATTAAATTTAAAAAATGTGAACTAAGGCATAAAATATACATGGTTTAAAATTACTTCAAAATATCTATGAATTTTATTGGATTTTGATGTTAAAACCATATCTCTTATTATATTCTAATAAATTTCATTTTGGAGGTATTTGGATTTAGATTCGATTTATTGTAAATTAAAATTTTTAGAGATCCTAAAAGTAAACCCACCTAAACAATAAAAGGGAAACTCCTCCCTCATTTAATCAAATCCCATTCATCCTTTAATCTAGAACATACCCTACCAAATTTTCCCCTACACTTCCCTAGACAAATTCTATATCTATTATTCTTCCAAATTACCAACTATAGATTACTTTAGATGAGATCTAAAGGATCAGTTCTAAAGAAGAGGTAATCAATCAAACTGATCATTATCATTTTATACTATTCTATACCTCCTTTGAATACATGATATATATATATATATAAATAATTACTTATGAAAACTCAATATGATGAAAAAAATTTATCATCATGTGCACACCACTATAAAACCAATTTTTCAAAAACAAAATGAAGGTATTTCTAGTGCGTTTGTATGAATTACCATCAACATGTAGTAATAAAATTAATTTTCCTGACAAAGAACATATTTTTTTATTATATTATGGAAAAAAGTAAAAAATAAAATATTGAGTTATCCCAATAGGTATAAAGGGGGGCCAAAATTTTGGGGAATTTAAAACAATGGAGTCCAAGAGCTTATCCTATAACATTAATAATTAATTCCAAGGGAAAGGTTGCTAAGCTGGAGAAATAAATCAAATCCTCACCAAGAATGTACCTTGAAGAAAGGTAGTCGTCCACCTTGTTACCCTCACACCATGTATGATGTAAGTTAGTCAAAATTTCTATGAGAACCCTATATCCCCAGATATGAAAATAAATGCTATAAGGGGTGTAGTTGTGATTTTCAATAGTGGTGTAAATAATATTACATCCTGTTTCAAAATTGGATTGAAATATGTTTTGGGAAAAACAATTCTAGGGACCATTGAAAAGCACCCCAGCCTTTTCCCTTACAGAGTATCCTCTGCAAAAAAAAAATAATTGTATTATATGACAACACTACACCTAGAGTTATGTATTACACCTCCCTACTCATAGTCCCCATAACTCAAGATCCATCAGTGTTAACTTTCAACATTGCATTAGGTGGATTCCAAAAGATCCATCAGCCTAAATAAATCATACTATTACCTATATAATGAAGGGATTAATAGCGAAATGATTGTCAAAATGAGGGAGAATTTTCAATTTTTTATGAGTACTCCCAAATCATATATCGTCCACTTTTTCTAGGAAACTAGGGAAACCTTCGAACAAGAAAAAACTTCATGGAGAAATTTTTCGTGGACTCCTAGACACACCAAAAACTGGATGAATAAATGATGTCTCTCTCCTTCTTCTCACTGTAATTTGATCCCACACCATGGAACCACCTCTGTTGAAATAAATCTCCTAGATAGTCCTGGGAAGTCAGAACTATGAATTCTACCACTATATCCTAGACTATGTTAGACCCTTTTCATTTTAAAAAGTTAATGGGAGGTTGAATAAATTTTTAGGTGATGAGAGGAGGAGTATTTTAGGAGAAAGATTATAAATTTCCAATTTATCTCCTCATATGTGGAAATAGGATGATGATTTAACCCTAAAATGAAAAAATTAAACTTCTACGAGACATTCATTTACTAGATTATATTTTCCCATGTATCATGAGAATGATAATCCAAGAGAACTTATCTATATCCCATAAATAAAATGATCACAACGAAGAGACCTTGAAAGTGAACCTTCCTAGTTCATTTGAGAGTTTGATGATTTGAAACACATCGTTCTGTTCTTTATTTTAAAATATATTGTATAAATGTTTGATAATCATTGGCCTCTTTTTTCTTAATATAAGTATATGGGAATCCCAAAAAACTGAGAGTATGAACTCACCAATTATCAAGCTAGCTGATAATGTCACCACAATTGATGATCCATCATTCATGGATGTGGAGGCAGGGGATGTGGATTTTATTTTTTTCCATAGGACGGAGGCATTTTTGTTCATATTATCTTGGATATTCTTTTAATACTTTCTAATGAACATTTCCCAAAGTTTATTCCCTTCCACTACCTCCTAGAACAACCTTTAATTCAACAATTTTATCATGATAGGGACCCAATATAGAATGATATCACCCTCGTCTGTAGGGAGAACCATTATAGACAAGGAGGCATAGTGGAAGCTACCATTAGAATGGGAGTCCCACATAAAGGAGGTCATGATATTTTCAAGGTTACTTATGATATTATCTTGAACCATTTTAATAGATAGAACATGCATAGGGATCATGATAATAATACTATTAAACATAGTGATCTTGCCTTCGAAGGAGAGGAATTGATTTTCTAATTATTAATATGAGTAGAAATGTTACCCAAAACCTTATTCAGATTCTTGATATGAAGCCTCCATGATGTAATGGTTTTAATATTTATCAATGATATTTATGATATTATTAAACTTATTTAATGTTAATTTCATTTCATTAATTTTACCATCCAACTAATATTTTGGAGAAATTACAATGTCGCTTTTGTGTACATATGGCTTACCATCTCTATAATAGGATGTCATTAATTATTCAAATATAATTCACATAGATAGTAATAATGATAAATTATATGAATATATATTCTACATACGACAATAACTATTTCCTTAATGATAGAATGTCATATATATTCCTTTATTTTGACACGACAATAAAATTAAAACAATGTTAATGCGTAAGTACGACCTATCGTCTCCATGAATGGTATATTTTATTTTATATCTCGAAATTTTATGAATTGCTATAAATACATATATAATAAATATTCATGTGATATTGATATCATAATTATCTTAATAGATATGATGAAATCGTATTCTATAATAGAGGAAAAAAGATAACAAGTCAAAATATGAATGAAAAACAAATAAGATGATACCTGAAGCATAACATTAACATTATATTTTTAATAAATGAGTAATATGAAGAAATATGTAATTCATATATGGAATATATGTATATATATATGACTATGATTTTATTTTATATATATAATAAACTTATGTTTATTATACAAGATGTTTTAATGAGTGTGAAAGATGTCAGTAATTAAGGTAAGGGATATATGTCTCACCATTATTTATATATGAAGCATGACTTATACACTACTTGTTTCTTTTACCTGGTGTATATATTTCCCATAATGTTTTTTTAGAAGTCTTTTCTAGAAGATTATTTTATTTTCATATCCATAAAAGTTTATTTCTTTCATGGTGAATACGACTCTATTGATTATAATGTGATGAGTATTTTTTTAAAATCTCATCAATATCCGGGGTTGTTGTGTTTTAACAATAAATTGGGGGATATTAATATTTATTGTCCATGTTTTATAAAAATGTATTCAAAAAATGTTTTTAATATTGTCATATATTTTTTTAAATTCATTTTTACCCATTTTACTTTTTATATATGTTTTGAAAGAAATATTTTTATACTTTTCCAAATAATGAATTTTAGTAACTTTTCATAAAAAAAATACAAAAGGTACGTTTTTTAATCATAAAAGACCAGAACATAATTTTAAAACATCATAATTCATTAATTTTTTGAAAATTCCCATACAAAAATAAAAAATCAATATTAAATAAAATGAGTTTATTTAAATTTTCAAAATATTTTATGAAACAGAATTGTTTTCAAATCATAATGGATATTTTACACAAGAATTGTTTTCATGATTATTCTAATTTTTTTTTCATCTAAGATAACATCATTCTATGTTACTTATGTATTATTAGGGATATGAATCAATTAAAAATTCTTATTTGGTCTATTAATGGTTTATATTTATGATAGAATGATATTTATAAAACCTAGTAAATTGACATGGGTTATGTAATGATTGAATATTGTTTAGGGAACCCATTTTTATCCATGTGTTCTTTCATGATGAGTGATTTACATTCCTATGGAAAACATAAGTATGAATTTCATTATTTATAGTTTGGACCTATATGTCTATATAATTCATTGGTTATTGATTCATATCTAATGAGATATATATGGGTAGAACGATGTGTGCACTAGGTTCAATAAAGGGCTTTTCCTACTAAGATGGTATTGGATGGGAACATTTACTTCTATGATGGTTATGTGAGTGAACCAAAACTACCAAGATAGTATGGGTACCGAACCCATACTACAAATATGTCATTTTATGTGATTACATAACTAGTATGGAAATAATTTTATATGATTAGGTGTCTACCACAATTACATGTCTTTTTTATATGTTATGTTATCCTAGAATATGCTCTGGAGTCTCTTATGATTTATTTGATAAAAACCACCAATTTGTATGAAATGACTACTTTATTTTATATTTAATATGTAGTGTATGATATTATAATGTTATTTTTATGTTCTCATAACCTTATTTCCATGTTATGCATATATATCTCACTTGTTTACCCTTATAGATCATATGATCATCCTCTATTATGTATACTTTTCCTAGGACATGGTGAACGACATTATATCAGATATGTAAAAAAATTCAGTTATGATGAAATAGTTAGGAGAAGAAATAAATTTGTTATAAACTAGTTGTTTATGATTCAAAGTCTCTAAGAGAAATAAACTAATATGATCTTTGAGAATTTATTTGTATAATGTATGAAATGTTCGAAAAAAAGACATAATATCCATGTATGTTTAATCATGGGTTGTTATACCTACCACCAAGAACCGAAATCACTTTTTACAGTCATTCTAAAGTGGTGGTTATCATGGTGTTTATGGATGTTTAGTTCGAGTGATCGATGATGTTCCATGAGGCATCACATAGAGTGGATTTTTCTCTGACATTGTATCTCTATGGGCTTGATCATTGTGGTAATAAATGAGATTATTTTACTATTTGGTCTTTATTAGGTTCTATTATGGTTCAATTTCAATTGTGATGATGGTTTCCGATGCGTATTTCTCATTAGTGAACTGGTGAAGATGATGTTTTCTTTTTCCTACTGTGGTGTACGACACGAGGAGGTTCGTGTCTTGCGGTTGTAATGTTGGATCTTTCGATATTTTAATTTTCGTTGTTGAAATTTTGAATTTAAATTTTATAATGTAAAATGTGTTGTTTTGGGGGGTATGTGAGACTATGGTATTTGTGTAAGGTTCCCAGTAAACAAGAAATGGAATTCAAAAATACAAAAACAATTATTTAGGAGGAATTAAAATATGACATAACTCTGTACATTAGTTCAAATTAAGGTAAATGACCAAGAACGTAATGAATATAAATTGGAGAGAATAAATTACAAACTAAAAAAGGCTCAAGAAAATGGATATTACTAGAATAATCAGTTATATTCGTAACATAATCTATAATTAACCCCAACTACTATATTTTTTAGTGGAAATCATTATGGATTCCATAACATACATGACCAATTTTTGATAGTGTCCTAACAATTTTCAGTTTCCTTATATTGTACTTAAAAAAGTATTAAAAGATATGTTTTATGTTTATAATAATTTTATATGTGGTGTTTAGAAATACATCAGTGTAGAAATAACAATGGAATCTCAACCTAATATTAAAAACCTTTGAATATTAATATACATATATAAGATTTAAATAAAAAATTGAAAATAATTTTATAGTGAATAATTAGAATAATAGTATATTAACAAGGGTGAAGAGTGGCATATCAATTGTAAAAAAATATGTATTATCCTAACAAATTAAATCATTTCTCTCTATAAATGTAATTTCCATACCTATAATACCATCTTTTGGTCCATACATAGAATAATGGATGGGTAGGGAAGATATAATTATTTGACCAAACTAACATCCCAGGGACATGCAATTATTTCACATTTTTATTGAAAATAAATCCCAAATACCATTATTATTAATTTTAATTGTGCCTTTCCTAAATCTGTAAGGGAAATTATTTTATCCCCTTCCATATCACTATAATGATTCAAAATAAAATATTTATAGGAACAAATACTTGATGAATATAATAAGGATCTGTTTAACAACATAAAATTAAGAACCAAAAAATGTTTGTTTTTTACCATAATGAATATGTCTAGAAATAAAATAGCACATGTATGGGTCATCAGGTATTAAGAAGATTCATTCAGATCATGAATATGTTATAAAAACATATATTTTGGTAATAGAATATTACAAACTCTAATAGAAACAAGAAAAAAACATAAAGACGACTATGAATAAATGTGAAGTGCACAAAAAAATTGAAAAATAAAGAGAATTAAAAATCAACTAATCATTAAATCATATAGAGAATAACTAATTTATAAACTTTTCTAACATAAGCTATCAAGGATATAGTTAATCAATAAATAATATTATTCATAGATTTCCGATAATGGCTAATTATGTAATTAAATGAATTTATCGACATGGTACATGAAAAAGTGAATGTATTTTACCGTTACATTTTTTAACTATAAATATATTAATGACAATGACCTGGTTTCTGATAGATAAAAATTAAAAAAAATTGCATTAGATAGCATATATGTAATGAATAATTTACCACTATGATGAAATTAAAATCATTACATGGTCTAAAAACCCAATATCATTTTCAATTCATACCATGTTGGTGTGTCTGCAATTCAAGAAATATAAAGAAAAAGTCATGAAACATGAAATGTAATTATCATATTCCCTCATGCTTATCATCCAACATCTATGTAAAGAATTATGATTTTCATCCATATAATAAAAACCAAATGATTAAATTATTAAATTTTCAATTCAATATAAATTAAACATCTAAGGAATCATTTATCAGCCAGAAACTAAACACAATTGATCTTTTAGGTATCTTAATTGGAATAATCACATTGATTTTGTTCTTTTTTTTAATGTCAAAAGATAGTGTAAAGAAATAAAACATCCAGGAAACTAAATAAATAGTTTATTGAGGATTTTTGTTACAACCCCCGTGAAATTATTTTCCTTATATCATCCATTTTTCATATAGAAAAATATATGTTTCCATTTCATGAAATATCCTATGTCAGAAGATAATATATACTTTAAATCACTCAAACCCATGGTCTTCACAATGAAAATGAGTTCTGTTTAGTTAATAAGAATGTGTAGTGAAATATGTTATCTAAAAGACACTAAAAATTATACCAATTAAAAACAATTTTTTATAAATGCATATGAAAATAAGAAAAAAATAGAAAAGTTACAAAATTAAATAACAATTGATTCTATTAGGTCAATGAAAACCCAAGGTATTATTTTGTGGATGAAAAATTTTACAGCATTATTTTTTTTTTGGATTTTTTGTAACCATTTATGAATTATGTGAATATATATCAATATTTAAATAATAAAATTAAAAAAAATTGGATTTAATAGAAAAATGAAATTAAATACATAGTTATAAATGAATCAAAATATTAAATTTAAAAATCATATTGTTTTGTTAAACCATATAAGAGAAATATCAAATTACACAAAATGTTAATAGTATAAAATTACAATATTACTTATACCTATATCTAATTACACTATGGAGTAGGGTAACTGTAATTTAATCAAGTTATTTTGGATAATAATTGATCAATTTACCAAATTCATTTAACATAATTAGTTTTATATATTCAAAATAAGATATATATTTTCAGAAATAAAAAAATATATGAGAATACACTTACAAACTACATAAAAACTATGTGAACATGAGAAAATGAAAGAAGACACTTAGATTTCATGAAATATTTCTATTCATTTATCCTTAGGATCCATGGAAAATAAGTATGATCCCCCCAAGTAGATTTCCTACCTCCATAACTACTAAAATAAATAAGCATGTTTAGAGTGTATATTAATATATGATCAGTATTTAGATATAGCACATAAATGAAGAAAAACATGTCACAAATTCATGTTTATCAAATAATGAATAGTGTTTCCAATAAAATTGTTTTTAAATGAAATTCACTTCAATCACAAATCTTCTTTTTGAAACATAGGAAAATAAAACATACTATATGATATTTTATTCAAATAATTTATCAAAATATAAAATGATTAATATTTAGGGTATATATTAAATACAACACACTGTTGAAATTAAAATGTGTCTATGCAAAGCCACCATCAGTAGGTGGGATGATACCTATAATAGTAACCACCTTTTCATAGAGGAATTAAATTTACATGAATTTAAATTACTATGAATTTGGTAACTCTTTAAATATGGTATAAAATTGAAATTTTTTAAAAAATATAACGCGGAGATGCCAGTATAATGTTGTATAACCAAACCATTAATAATTTTAATGAGTTTAAAAGAAATATTTATAATAAATAAAAATTTAAATTTAAAAATATGATCAAATGGTACAACATTTCTTCCACTCCCCTATAAAACCCTCCTCCTACACTCATTTCTAAACCATTTCCTATAACAGTTCCAATGATGATTCACAGAATATGACTAATTAATTAAATTATATTATAAAAGTATCTATTGGTTAATTTATGGAAAAGGTAAAATATTAATTTTATGATATTATATATAAATGGACATTTCCAAATACATGACACTATTAGTAATACTAGAAACAGTTTTCACATGATCAAAAACTAATTCCATTGTCATCCAATGATGCAATAAATTAATCATATTTGTAACTAGATAGTGAATTATTATTTATAAAAGGACCACTTGTAAGAGTTCATGACATAAACAATATATTAAATAAAATAGAATACATTAGGCTCAATCATTATTATTTTAAAAATACTATATAAAATATATATTTAAATAATAAAATGATTAATGAAACATATTTTGATCAGTGAAAGAGATAGAAAATGATTGAAAACAAATATCATTATATAAAAAGTTTCAAATATAAAATTCCATCATGAAATGGTATTATATTAATGTTTACATTTACAACCAAAATTCTATTTTGGTAATTTATTAATTTCCACCGTAATCTCATCAATGTATCTTTTAAATTTGATGATAAAATTAAAGATCAGTATCACTTATAATATTGGCATAACCCACGATAACTCAACCAGACTTGAAAGTAAAATATATATTCAAAGATATCTCAACCAAAAAACTAATCCAAAATAAATACATCAAGAAAGAACATAAAAAATATTTTCTGTATTATAAGTTATTTCTTGAAACTATAATGGAATTAAAATTATTATACATTTTAATTAGTGAAATTTTATATTTATAAGTAGTCATAATGAAAGTGTTTTATAGAAAATAAGGGTAAAATTAAGTGACTAATGATTTATTAATTATTATTAGAAAATTATTATATCATGCAATGATATTAAAATAATTAATTAAAGACAATTAATAATTAACATATCATTATTTTTGTTAGTATATTTAATTCTACTTATTTTAAAAAATGGATGTAGGATAATGATTAACCATGTAACTGATAAAAAAATCAATATTGGTGAAAATTGTTTAACCTCGTAAATGATAGGGGTTTATGAAATAAGTAAAATAAAATGGAATTTCATATACGATATTAGAAATATAAATACTAAATTACGAAATACAAAACTAAAAAAATAAACATATTCATACAAATATGGAATAACAATATTCTTTGAATAATAGTGAAGTATATGTGTTGACCTAACTAATTAAGAAATTGATTTTCCTAGAATACAAGGGGACCAATGCAAGGTCTTAATAATTAATTAGAATAATTATTCAATGATACTGAATGAAAATTAAATAAAAACCAAATAAATCCAAGTTAAATGAGCATTCAATAAATAAAAATAAGAAATCTGGAAATTTTTTAAATTAATGACACAATGAATATAGAAAACCAAACCCTAGATGATAGAAATTAGAGAAGGAGTTCGAGGATATAAAAAAAGGAAATTTTACTAGATGGATGAAATTATAGGGGGAGAATGTAAAGTGATATATAATAATTCAAACTATGGAAGTTGTGACTTGAAAATAGGGCTCATAATACTGAAAAACAAGGTAGGGGTGATGGAAAATTTTGATCTATCATTATTTACAACGCAAAATATGAGACATTAATTTAGGGATATCAATACAAATATAGGGGTTTAGTCATATATTGGAATGGAGATGAATCAAAATAATTTAATGGAAAACAATTATCTTTAAAATGTTGATACATAATCGAAAATACATAGCAATGGATTTCTACAAAACAAGAAATCGACTTGGAAATCCACACCATGTGAGGATATAGATAATCAATAGAGGAATCATGATTTGGGGAGGGATAAAGAGTGACCATGTTGGATATGAAATGGTGTGTGGAAATCATGAAAGGTAATATATGCATGGATGGGTGGCGGATATAAATGAAATAATATAGAGTGTGGAATGGGCGATGGAGAGGATGAAGAAGTGGTAATATTTGTGTGGGGTGAGGGGGAGGAGTGGTGGCTCTGAAGTGGTGTAGTGAGGTTTAGGAAATGGGTAATGATAGCCCTATTAGAAACGAAATGGTGCAAAGATGTTGAGATGAGGGGGCTGGTGAGCGATTTATTATTATTTTTTGGTGCATAAACAACCATTGGGGCTTGAAAATAATACACATTAGCAACTACCTAAGGCGGTCACCTTCATCAACAAGCACAAATTCCTAATTCAACAGTAGGCTGTGAATATAATAAAGACGTTGAAATGGTTTTTCACTGACTATAGCAGAGGAAAGAGTAATAACATTATTGGGGAGACACTAGTGAAGAAGATCAGTGTGTAGTGACATTGGATCTTATCATCATATGGGGCATGTCTACATCCTACATGATAATCAAAGAAATCACAAGATCATTTATATGTGGGATGTAAAGATTTTTTATTACTCTGAAATTAAATTGGGAACAAACCAATATGGGGATATGATGTGACTTTATTAATCATATTCATCATTGTTATGGTTTACAAGTTGTTCATATGTCCCTAATATTGTATAGGTCCACCAATAATTCCAAGAATACATGATTTGAATGTTGATAATTCCACTCTAATGTTAGGAACCACCATAAGAGGTCAACAAAAATCAAAAGAAAACTTATATTATTCCACACTAAAGTTGTTCAACACAATGAATGAGAGTTGATATGTATCCCATTTAAAGTGATTCTCTCACATCAAAATCACTATATTGACTATGCTTGTGACACAAAGAACTTGTTGTAAATAATCATATCAGGCATCATCTAGGGTTATATATTATCATTATGTATATATATATCCTAAACATGAGGGTATACTTAAACCTCGTACATGAGACCTTCATTCCATTAACATCATTAAAAAATTAGTGCAACATATGGAAATGTGTCCCAATAACTAAATATATGGATCACACAACATAGGATTCAAAATACATAGATTTTATTGATATGATAAGGTTCTATTTTTAGAGAAGTTATCAAGAGTTTGTACATAGGATTTCTAGAATAATTCAAATGATTTTTAATAATCTAAAAAAACATTGATAACAGAGAGTTTATACTTGTGAGAATATACTAGTGTCCATCCCATGTAATCATGATGTAGATTTGTTTTTATATCATCATCCATAGTTATTCCATAGTTTACAGTTTTCTATAATTTTATTATTTACTTTAATTTCATTTAATTCAGTAAACAATTTATTAATCTCATATATGTATTATTCTCTCTATTTTATCTTCTAAATAGTTTTGTTTATTAATTATTGAATACCACACAATAATGATTTAATAAACCCATAGAAGAGAGCATTTTTAGTTTAAGATGGATTGTATAAAATGTTTTGATTATTTATTCTAATGTAAGATAATTTTTCCTAGTAGTATTATAATATGATCAATCTATATATTTTATTCATTTTCATATCACAAAATATATTCATTTAATAACAAATTAATTATAGTGAAATTAAATTGATTATTTTGTTAATATATTATTAAATTGTTCTCCTATATAATCATTATAATTTTTTTTTGGAATTTTTATATAATGAGGCTGATGATGATTGAGTTGTTTTGATAATAACTCATTAAATTAATATTTATTACATGTAACAGTAATAATTTTATTTAGTATATTTTTTAAGTGGATTTGAGTATTTCTCAGAGAAATATTTCCCATCAAACTAGATCCCCACACTTCGTCCATGTGTTATTTTAAATTATTCAACCTATTATTTTTATTTAAAATAAATCATGAGTGATGATAATGAAAATACCCTGATGCCCTAACATTTAGTCATGATTATTTTATTGGTTCCCATTTTCACCTTGAGATCATGTTCTTATTAATATTGTTCAATAGTAAAAGAGAAGATGTATGATTAATCAATGAAAATTAATAAAGAGAGACACATGTAAGTCATGAAACAAAAGTGGATCACTAGAGATTACCATTACACATTGCCTAAATAAAATTATTAAAAACTAAAAAAGTTTCTATATGGAGGAAAATCCAAATTATAGAATGGGGAGAGATCATAAGAACGAAAATCCATAATTTCCTGAAACTAATTCAAAAATTTTGAAGCCACATGTAGGTGGGGAGATGAATATATAAAATTATTTTCATTTTATATAAATATATTCCAATTCATTTAATAAAAGGATTATAGATTTTAGTTTTTATGTAGTTTATTTTATAGCCAATTCATTATATTCATTTTGAATTTCTAGGATTATAATACTTATATATATCTTTTTTATTTAATTACATTGATTTTAAAACTCCAAAATTATATACAACAAACCCATATACTTTTTCTTGGGAGAGGATATAATATCTTGAGATGTATTCTTCATTTTTTATCATATAATATCATTTCCATATGTAATAGTGGCATGATATGAGTTTTGACTATTTATTTACAATGATCACTCTAAATGGAAACACTTATATTGACTTATGATAAATTATTTCCATATATCTTCACTCGGTTTCTCAAATTCATGACAAAATTTTGGGAATTTTGTGATGAAAAATAGATAGTGGAGTTTCCTGTTGAATGACGTGGTTATAGTAGTTATGGGTTTCCAAAAAATATTATATTTGAAGGAAGTATAATAACAGGTGCCAATATAATATCAAAGTTGAATTTGGTTTTAAAATAATTTAGAATATGGAGGTTTATAGTGATTGATATCGAGTTTTCAACTCACTGATTTTATAATAAAACATGAATAGTATAACAACCCTACTTTTATTAAAAACGTTCACATGACTTATTACATAAACATCACTTGATACAACATAGAAGATCATTATTTCTAGTGTTTTGGGTCTTTGGATCATTACATAACATCATAAAACATGAAATAAATCATCTTTATTGAAAACATCTTTTACATGACTACTACATTCCTTCGTAATTAGCGTTGAATGGAATAACCCGAGAACATGCATAAGTAAAGGGTGAGCTATAAATACCAGTAATGGAATAAACATGGAATAACATGAATAATACAATACCTGTTAGAAAATAGGAATATAAATGGAGCATAAGGTAAACATGAATATAAAATCATGATAAAGCATGATAGTCATAACATAGAAATGTGGGAGAAACACTTAACATGGAATTTATCATGAGACATGGCTCACTTCACATGGAGCATGAGTAGACCCTAGTTTAAATTTAATTAGCATGAATCAACACTTATTTAACATAACGTATCATTTAAACTATACATTACTCAATGCATTAGAGCGCTATCAGGACACACCCTTCGTAAACATTTCATTTAATGCATAAGTGTGACACATGGATCATATAAATGTAATAAATCTACATCATATTTTATTCCACTACTAAGTAATGTGTATTAAATATATGAAAGTACCATTCAATATGTAGATGCGAATAAAGGTGAATACCATTGATAGTGACATGGTTATGGTATTCACTACACAATGATCTTGGCTTGTAAATACATGGTGCAATTTTAGCAGAATAACAGAATGACATACGGATGGATGAAAATGATTCATGATGCAGAAGAGGGTGTCCCATAATATATACATTAAATGAACATAAAGGGGGTCATATAGATACATGTACCAGTAAACGTAATGCAATTTGGATGCATAATACAAAAGAATTACTTGGATGTAAAATAGGAGAGAGAAATCCCTCACAGAATATCAGCATGGTAACAGGTATACATGGGTGTCATTAATGAGAGATAAAAGAGTATCCAATAATCCAAAAATATAGTGGGCAATATGAGCGAGGTTTCAAAACATACCCCAACATTTTTAATTGAAAAAAGGTCATAACAACTTAATGAAAATTGGACAAAAAAGAGAAAGGATGGAATCCCTTACATGGAAGTGTGATCCCAATAGCATGGGAGAGTCTTGAGAGAGGATTCGTGGGAGATTTGGGCTCTTTTGTAGGATTATAGAGATAGTATGGAAGGGGTTGGTATAACTCTAATGTCTTAGAGTGAATAGGAAGTATGAGCTTTGGTTGTTTAATATTGGAAAGGAGAGATAATTTTTTATTATTTAGGTTTAAGACACCTCACATTAAACTAACCAAAACCACAAACTAGCCAAAAGTTTTTTCCCTTTGTTTTTTACAAAGTGGAGTGGAAAAAAATATTATATATGGCCAATGTATGAAATTTTCAAAATAATAGGGTTTCTTATGTGGAGGTGAGTCACACTCTCAAGGTAAACAATTTTAAAAGACAAAATGTTTTATATGTCTTGGAGGGTCCACTAAAGCTAGGTAAAATAAATCAAACAAATATAAAATCACATTATTTTAATGATAAAACATATATTGGTTGAACATAAGGTTTATATTATTTTATTATATCACTATTTGGTCATTATGAATTCACAAAAGACATTATATATTTAAACAATATTTAATTTGTACCCAAAAATTTGACTGTCTGAGAAAATATTGAAAAATCCACAATTATATAATATTGAAATCGTGATTCCAAAAATAATATTTATTTTATCTAAATAATTTTTTAAATATGTGAATTTTTACTTTTAATATAAAAACGAACATTTATCAGAAATTCATGGGTTTTGACAAAAACAACTTTCTAACCATAATAAAAATTTCAATTTCATTCATAAAATTATATGATCAACTATATTTAATAAGAAGTAATTTAGTAAAAATAATATTTTAATAAAATAATATTTAATTGAAAAATCCATTAATTAATCAAAATAGATTTCTGAGTTGAATATTGACTTAAAAGACTATTTTTTCTTTAAAAACTATTTACAAAGAACCAATAATAAAATGAATGCACATTCATTATACAAAAATAATGTACAAAGTCATACTTCTAGGTTCTTGTTACATAACCCCTCTAAAACCCACACAAGACCGAAGGGTAAGGTCTGCGATAGTGACATACTCTTGGGGTGGTTGAGATAAAATCACTCGGTTGGTAATCTATATTAACTACCACTTCTCTCATAGTCGGTTCTGCTCAAGATTAACCTATTCAAGCTCATATTGGTCTTGGACAAGTGGGAATCCCAATGAAGGCACCTCCTTTTTGAGCTCCAACAAATGAGATTCCAAGGGGGAATGTCTACTGTATGAGGTCATCACTTCCTTTTTCTATGTAAATTGGGTTTGATAAAGACCTATAATAATACTAATCATGTGATCACTGTTCAAAAACTATATTAGCCACGATCACAAATCATAATGGTATTTTAAAATCTAGAAACATAAAACCAATGATGATCACATTTTATATAGCCATAATAAGACATTTATTTATAACAATAGGAATATCCATTAATGAATGTTTGGGTCGTTACAAATAGTGCTTAGTCATTCTAGGAAGCGAGACATTGTATATTGAACATTCATCCTAAACAATATTTGATTAGCTTAAATTAAATTTCACTAAAAAAAATTTCTCTTCCCACACTAAAAAGATGAGGGTAACTTTTCTTCATCACTTCCTCTAATTCCCACGTCACTTCATTATACTTGTGGTTTCACCACAACACCTTCACGACTGACATTGTCTTTTTTAGTAGGACTTTTTCTCAACGATTAAAGATCTTCACTGGTTGCTCCTCATAAGAATGATCATATTCTAGCTATACTACCTTTGAAAAGAGTACATGTGAAGGGTATGGTATGTACTTCTTTAAGTGGGATACATGAAATGATTCATGTACATTGACCAGGGTAGGTGGAAGTGAAAGTCGATAGGACACAACCCCAACAAGATCAAGATTATCAAAGGGGATGATGTATATAGGAATTAAATTCCCATTCTTTCAAAACCTCATGATCTTATTTTATAGATCTATGAATAGAAATACCATGTATCCTACTTTAAACTCAAGGTATAATCTATAGTTATTTTCATAACTCTTCTGTCGACTCTAGGATTCCGTGATATGCTGCTAATTTATTTTTACCTTCTATACAATTTCATCGAAAATTTCTATTCTTAGAAGTTTATGCTCACTGAATTTATCCAAACATGTCAGTGTTCGTCACCTCTTTCCATACATGGCTTCATAAGGTTCTATTTTGATGCTCGAGTGGAAAATATTATTATACAAGAATTCAACCAGATGAAGATGTTTATCCCACTATACTTTGACGACCATAGAACATGATCTGAACATATCCTCCAATGTCTGAATATTTTTCTCTAATTGGCTATCGATTTGAGGATGATAGGCCGTACTGAAGTTCAGTTCAATATCCAAATCATATTGAAGACTCTTCCAAAACATATAGATGAATTATGGATCTCGATCTGATACAATATATAGTGGAACTCTATGCAGCCTTACCATTTCCATGATGTATATCTGTGCCATTTTGTCCATCATGAAATCCTCCAAATTTTCATAAATGTTTTCGGACATTTTATGATGATCCATACAATCCCTGATTGCATTGTTTCCTTTGGATGTCTTCGGAAGTCCGGTGAAAAAGTTCAGGGTGATGTTCCCCCATTCCCATGCCGGTATGGGAAATGGTTCCGTCATCCCCTTATAATTCCACCTCTCTTCCATCACTTGATTACACAGGAGGAAATTTGGTGTATACTGAGTGATATCCTTCTTCATATTATCACAACAATAATTCTCTAATAGATCCTCAAACATCATTGTGTTTCCTAGGTGAATAATGAAATTTGAATAATGTGAATCATCCAAAAGATCCTTCTTCAGCTCTGGACATGATGGAACACATAATATTTTCCCAAATATCACATATTCTTATTCATTAACTTTGAACTCCTCGGATATCCCTTGTCTGATAGATTACACTTTCGTCTGAATTCCCACATAATTCTTTTGAGGATCCTTTAACCTTTAAAAAAGATACGTTTGAGAAATAATTTGTGAAAGGATTGATTATTTTCCCTTATTTTTGATTCCCATGTCGATCTTTATCAAGTCTATGAGTATTGGATCCTTCTAAATTCCCATAAATGATAGAATTTCTGGGTCCTTTCTACATAGACCATCTTCCACCTTGTTCTCTTTCTTAGGTTGGTAATGGATTGAGTATTCATAGTCTTTAATCATCTCTATCCATCTTCGTCAACACATGTTCAACTCTTTCTATGTGAATATATACTTGAGAATTTTGTGGTCTGTATATATTTCAGACTTCTCCCCAAGGAGATAATTCCACCAAATTTCTAAATAATATATCAACTCATCCAACTCTAAATCATGTGTTGGATAATTATGCTAATTAAATTTCAATTTTCTTGAAACATTGATACTGACTATCATTTTTCATCCACACTTACCCCATGCCCTTCTTCGATGCATCACTGAATACCACAAAATTTTCTTCACTTATGGGTAAAGTGAGCATGGGCGCAATGATAAGCCTCCTTTAAAACTCATTGATGCATTCTTTGCATTCATCACTCAATGAAAACAATAATCCCTTCCGAGTTAGCTTGGTAAGAGGGTTGGAAAATCATGATAAATTTCTCACAAATCGTTGATAATATCCAGTTAAACCCAAGAAGCTACATATATCTATTACCAATGTTATTCTCGACCATACCTCAACTACATCTGTTTTTGAGGGATCCATATATATCCCATTTCTTATGATGATATGGCCCAATAATGATACCTCCTTCTACTAGAACTAACTCTTGATGTACTTTTCCTAGAGCTTCTCCTCCTACAAGGTCTCTAGTATATTTTTTAGATGCTCCTCATGATTCTACTTAGTTTTAGAGTATATCTGAATACATATATGAAGACTACCACAAATTTGTTGTGGTAATATTTAAAGACTCTATTAATCAAGTCCCTAATTATTACTGGATCATTAGTGAGTATTAAAGGAATTTCTATGAATTCATCGTGCCCATACCTTGTACGAAAAGAAGTCTTGGGAATATCATCCTTCTTCACCCTTATTAGATAATATCCCGACCGCAAATATACCATGGAAAAGTATTGGGCTCTAATTATCTGATCGAACAAGTCATCAATTAGTGGGAGATTATACATTTTCGTTATCGTGATTTTGTTAAGCTCATGATAATCAATTAAAAGGAACATTGACCCATCTTTCTTCCGGATGAATAGGACTGGTGCACCCCATGGTGAAGCACTTGAGCGTATAAACCTTTTATCCAGATTCTCCTATAGTTTTTTCATCAGGTCCTCAATCTCCACAAAAACCATTCTATATGGAGTCTTGGATATGGGAAACACCCTGGTATAAGATCAATTGATAATTCAAAATCTCTCCAAGGAGGAAGACCAGGAAATTTCTCGAGAAACAGTTCAGTAGATTCCCTCACAATAGGCATGTCATCAGGGATGGATTCATCCTTAGACTCAATCATCTGAACATGATACACATGTTCATAGGGTAGTAATATCCACGCTTGAGATTAGGGAGCTAATGAAGATTCATCTTCCTCCTTGCACTTGTATAGAATCAGGGGTCGATTCTCTACATGGAGAGTGATTTCCCTCTCATGAAAATTTCTATTGGCTCTATATAATGAAAGACAATCCATTTAATTAATTCAATTGAATTCCACCAGAGAGATTATGATGTGGTATGCTGGGAAATTCAATGCACCAAATAGGAAAGGGGAGGACTTATAATCATGGTATGCTATGATTCCCCATTTTCCATAGTCACTATCTTCTTTACTTCCATGATTTGTAGTGGTTTTGGGATTGTGAAAATAAACTTTTGGGATATAAAATAATGCGTAGAAAATGAATAAAAAATTACGTTCACTATTCTTGAATGAATAACTAGCATACATTTCACCACATTGTTTTCGAGGTTCACCTTGGTAGTAGTGATGAAAAAATAACACCCTTTCTACCTTGGAGGTTGTTGGTTGCCTTTGAAAACCCTTTTCTAAGGGAACTAATTTTCAAGATGCCCCAGTTATTTGAACATGAAGCAATGAACAATGCGTTGAGTGTCAAATAATGTGTTCCTCTCCTCTTTCTTACCATAGGTTATTCTTATCAGATGATAATAGCATGGTTCCCATCTTTTCAACACCTAAAGCATTTCCTCATCCCCTTCCAGAAATTTATTGAGTGGTTCTTTCCCCACCTTTGACCAGTGGGATGCTCGATTTTCACAACACCGTTGGATTTATCCATCAAACCTCCAGAATTTAAGTCCACCATACACTTCTTATCCCCATGACACCCCTGAGATTATCCGATCTCTATATCTACCTTGAAGGAACATCCAAAAATTTCCTTATAGCTTTCGCAGTCACGGATTGCAAGCACTTTCTGTAGGCTAAGCATCAGCCCACGAAAGAAGTAGTCAACCTTGCATTTGGGGGAAACAACAAAGCCAGAGGCGTATAATACAAGCTTTGTGATGATTTCCTCATATTCTTGGACCAATACTCTTTCTTTTTTCATGATGGAAAAGAAGTCTCTTTCTATCTTTTGTCATAGTGTGCGAGGAAAATATTTATCAAAAAACATCTTCTAGAAATCCTTCCATTCCAACACCTCGATCTACTCTGCATGCTTCATATTTTTTTTATCAATGTACACCATTGATCAAATTCACCCTCTATATGATAAGCGGATAGGAGAACCTTATATTATTCAGAACATTGAAGGATGAAAAATATCTTTTCAATGGAGTTGATCCAATGTTCTGTGATTGAGGGATCGAATGATCCATTAAAAGTAGGAGGCCTTTCTCTCATGAAGATCTGGATAGTGAATTGTTATTTTATAGGGTGAGGGGAGTGAACGTGTTTCTTGACCCATGTTTATATTCAAATATTTAGTTAACTGAAAGAGAGTCATGAAAATTTTTGTGATTCCTGCTCCTATCAGATTGAGCATCTCATTAACACAGTCACCACATTGATCTTCACATCGGTTTCTAGCCCAATTCCTCCTCTGGAATAAAAGAAATGTTAGGGGTAATACATAGTGGGTAATCCAAGGACAAAACTTATGATTATAAATAAATTATATTTCCTTAACTTATGAATCTATAGGCTTCAATCTATGTGATCCATGATCTTCTTTATAACAGATATTATTAAGGGAATTTTTTTATTCCCTTATTAATAGTTCATACTATGCTTATGAATTTACCAATTAATATCCCCTAGGAATTTCATAACCAATTATGTATCAAGGCCTTTTTTCGTGCACCAGTTGTCATTCGAGTCTAGCTCAAAATGGTGTTTTCAGGTTTTACCCCTAGGACCCATCGGTACTAGAGCCCCCTCTAACTGCTTGTATCCTGACAGAGATGTGTTTGTTTGATAAATCACTTACTCAATACTCACCAAAACATAGGAATGTTTTATTATACTAATTATTGTCTCTATGTCTTTACTATGGTTTTCTATTCCTAATCCCATTACTAAATAAACCTGTCCTCGGATACCAACTTTAACAACCCTGCTCTTTCTTAGACACTAAAACTTGACTTATTACATATACCTCATTTGATACAACATAGAAGATCAATATGTAACGTTTTTTTTGAGGATTAGGGTAATTAAATAACTACATAAAACATGAAATACAACATCTTTCTTGAGAACATCCTTTACATGGCCACTACATTCCTTTAGACATAGTATTGCATGAGATAACCTGAGGACATGCATAAGAATAGGGTGAGCCATAAAGCCCAGTAAAAGAATAAACATGGAATAACATGACGAAGACAACACATGTTAGACAATAGGCATATCAATGAAGTACAAGAGAAACATGAACATAAAACCATAATAAATCATGATAATCATATCATGGAAATGTGGCAACAACACATTACTTGGAATTTTTCATGAGCTAAGGCTCATTACACATGGAGATTGAGAAACCCTAATTTCACATTAAACGCGATTAAAACCTCATTTCACATGAATTATAATGATTCAACACTCATTTCACAAGAAATATCATTATATTATACTTTACCCAATGCATTTGAGAGCTATTAGGGTGCATCCTTCTTAAACATTTCATTTCATGCATATGTGTTCCACATGGATCATGTAACATGGAATCAATCAACATCATAAGTTATTACATGATTACTTAATGTGGAATAAATACATGAATTTACCATTCAACATGTATATGTGCATAATGTTGAATAACCTTGATAGAGACATGGGTATGGTATTCACAAAACCATGTTGTTGACATTAAAAAACGTGTTGCAATTTCAGTAGCATAACAGCTTGACATAAATATTCATGAAAATGATTGATGGGAGAAATGATGGAGTCCCATAATATTTTCATGAAATGGAGTTTAATGGGATCATATAGATAAATATACCAACAAAATTAATGTAATTTAGATGCATAATACAAAAGAATTACATGGTGGTAAAAGAGGAGAGAGAAATCCCTCAAGGAATTTCGGCTTGGTAACAGGTGTACATGATTGGCATTAATGAGTGATAAAGGGGTAAAACATCATCCAAAAATAAATAGGAATGTATGGGGGAGGCATGAAATCATACCCCAACATTTGTAATAGAAAATAAGGGCATTACAACTTAATGAAAATTAGAAAAAAATGAGAATGGAAGAAATCTGTTACTTGGAAGTGTGATCCCAAACACTTGGGAGAGGCTTGAGATAGTATTCTTGGGATATTGGGGAACCTTGGGAGGATTATAGAGAGAGGTGGTAAGGGGTTGGTCGAACTCCAAAGGATTTGAGTGAAGAGGAAGTGGGAGATTGGGAGGTTTTATATAGGAAAGGGGAGGGAATTTTTTATTATTTTGGTTTGGGACACATCACATTAAACTAATCAATACCACAATCCAGACCATGGTTTTTGCCCATGGATTTTTCCATATCGGAGTGGAAAATAATATTTTGTATGTCCAATGGGAAAACATTCTAAAATAATAGGGTTGCTTATGTGGAGTCGAGTCACACATTCAAGGAAAATAATTGAAAAACACAAAATGTTTTATATGTCTTGGAGGGTCCACTAAAGAATTTTAAAATAAATAAAACAAATATAATAAATCACATTATTTTAAATCTATAATAAATATTGGCTAAAAATAATGAATATATGATTTTATTACATCACTATTAAGACATTATGATGTCATTAAACACATTATATAGTTAAATGGTATTTAATTTTTACCCAATAATTTTACTGTAACACCCCGAGCTTCCATGATACGCTTCTCATTCAATAATGCAATAGCTTGCATCGTAAGAAACTTCGAGTTCTAACACACCGCAACAAATAAAAGTAGCAGTTATGAATAGTAATAACCACTTTTTAAATTTATATAAATTTTATATTTCAAAATTGACTTCATTTTTGTATTCCTAATATTGAAATTATCCCATGTTGAATTTTTTGTAATTTTCAGAGAAATTCCAAATTTTTATAAATAGTGAAAAATAATTAAAACAAATTTTTTAAATAAAAATAATTTATAGTGATAAGTTATACTATTGAGTGGTTTTAAAGTATAATTAGAATATATTTTTACAATTTTATCCAATGGTGTTCATTAGAATTAATTTCAGTTTGAAATTGGACATAAACAATTGTCAATCATTTGATATAAATTGTTTCTTAAAAACACGCTATTTGTTGTGACAACAGGAATTAATTATAAAATTAATTAATGCAACTTATTTTTTTGGAATTTCATAAAATAGAAATCATTTTTTAATTCAGAATATCAATTATAGCTTAGGGTGAAATTTTGGCATTGTTCTGAAAAACTTCAATTTTTGATGAATAGTGAAACCACTAAGTGGTAGTTAAAAAACTGATTTATCGTTTAAGTGAAATATTACCACTTCTGTGGTTTGATGTTCAAAAACCCAACATACATGGTTGTCATTAAGAGGTATAATGTGGTTCAATGAGATTAAAATAATTTTTGGTGAATAGTAACTTTTATGTTCTTAATCGCGATTAGAGGTAATTAGTGAAGTTTAAGGTAAAAATATTGTTATAATAATATGAGATGAGCTTGACACATGTCCTACCCTCATTGGATGTGACAGTGCCGATCAAGACAATACATGGGTCAACTTGGGGACCCCATGGAGCCACTTTAGTTAGAAAATGACATAAATACCTTTTATTTAATGTTAATGTGAAAAAATGACACAAACATGAAATTTTTTACTAAAACAATTTTTACATGGGGTTATACAAGTCATATTTTTGACTATAAATAGTCAGTGAAAAGATAAAAATATTTCCTACATCATAGTATTTTTTTTATAATTTTTAGACATTAAATAAATTAAATTATATATGACATCATGATGATGCTGCGATGACCTCATTATTTAACGATTTAAATAAAATAAAAAGATAATGTAAAATCCAAGGCCTAAACTTGTCAAAAAACTATTGTATGAGTAGATTTCGAACCCCTATCACCTTAGCTTCTAATTATATAAGTGTTAGACCTTTAAAATCCGAAAATCATTGTATAATAATGTAAAATTTCCTTACTTTCCAAGAGTGCCCCTCCTCTCATCTTATAAAAGGACCCCACCTCTACCACATAATTCACACATTAAAGCCTTTTGTTTCTGCCAATATCTGACCAAATACTCTCCAAACTTCTCTCCCTTCATCCTAGAAGCTTTAATTTAGTCAGAAAGCCATCATACGGAGTCCTTTTGATCAAATCAACATGAAGAACCTGAAGAAGAGGTAACGTTTTCATCACCCTCTTTCAAGTTTCTTTCGTCTTCCACTCCCTCTTTGCTTATAATTTCAATTCTATAATTATAACTCCAGTATCTTCTATATACTATGATGTTATTCTACCCATAATTTGAATGACATTTCACCATACGTGCGTACGTACGACTTACCGTCTCCACGTCGTGGTGTAATTGTTATTCAATATATTATTAATTAGATGGGTATAATAATGATATGTAATTCAAGTAAATAATAAATATAACATGGTAATGATTCTGTATATTTGATATACTATCCAATTATATATTATTTTAATATCAAAATAATGATATTTTCTCTCGTGCGTACGTACGGACTACCATCTCCACGAACGCGATGAGATTCATTCTCCATCGTATCCATTCAAGTATAATTATCATTTGATGATTTAAAAATAATGTTTAAGGACATGATATCATTCTAGATATGAGTAAGATACAAAATATCCATGAAAAACACAACTTACGTAACAAAACATATAAAAGAAAACGAGTAAGTTAACACCCGAAACAACGATAAATCTAAGATATTGTTAACAAAGCAATGATAAAAGATCATATATGATATCATATGAATATATATGATTCTTGTATAATTTAATAACAATTATTTCACCATTATACAGGAGGTTAACCTACCCCAACCAAGGAAAATTACAAGGTAAGGGTTTACTTCACAACCTCTTCATTATCCAAGGTTTTTTATACATAATTATCTACTGGGACCTCGTTATCATCCACATCCATGTTTCTTAAAAATGTCTTTAAAAACATTTTTAATATTAAATGGAAAATGGGTTCAAGTCATTTATACCCATATATGTTTTTGAGAGGAATCAAACCGTCGTTTTTCAAACAATGTACTTTTTGACCTTTTTGACAAATTTAAGGTATGAATGTTTTTTTAACATATACGGCGGGTGCAGCTATTTTCCGCCATTATAACTTCGTCGAAGCTTCCCTTACAAGCTTATAAGAATATTTTCAATGTAAATGTATTATATTATAATTATGGGACTTTTAAATGATTTCAACAAAAGAGAGATATTTCTCTCAAAAAGCTTTGATTTTATCCATGTCAACATCCTTTGATGGGTTTTAAGTTTAATTGAAATTGATTTATGATACAAAACATCTATTGAACATTTTGTGAAATTTTTGACTGTGGATGTGTTATTTTTATACCATCCATAGTTTATAGAGAAATTTTTGACATTTCGTATGCTAGTTTTAATATGAATATTTATGTTATGTTTAAACCTATTCATATGAGGAATGTATTGGACTTAATAAGTGACGGTTGGAGCCCGCTATAGCTCCTCGATGCATCGGTATTTCTCATGAGACAAATAGACGTGGAATTGGTCGAGGCCCTTTACCAATTTGATTTATGGTTTTGGCCGAGGCCTTAATGATTTTAGACGTCTTGGCCAAGGCCTTGACAAAATGTTTCAGAATTTATGGCATTATAAATTTCCTCATTATGAAAGTGGTTGTTGATATTTCATTTGATTATTTTTCTAGTAGAATATCCATGTGAGTAAGTAATGGAATTATTTTATTTTACTTTTTCCATATTATGCTGAAGTTCAAGTTAAATAAGGCTTTTGTTTTAGTTATGCATTGCCATAAATGCTTATGTTTTCTTATGAAAGTTTCCGCTATATTGTTATGCTTACGGAGCCTTTGAGCTCACCACTTTCAATGTTTAATTTTCCCAGGATGTGAAGAAGTGTATTATGACTGACTTGAAAGAATAGTCAGTGAGGATATGAGTGTGGACTAGGGAGACCATGTTATTGTAGTTTTCGTTTTTTATGTTGTAATGTAATGTTTACGAATGTATCTAGTGTTTCCAATGCTACTAAACTAATCGGTATTTCGAGACTTGATCTCTTGTGATCATGCCAATGTTACAAAGTAATGCACCGACTCGGGTAGCTGGGGTTGGTGCGTTACAGTTGGTAACAGAGGCAGTTTAGTACTAACCTTGGAATCTAGATTTAGATAAACTCTGATTAGAGAACATAGCCCAATGATAGACTTTGAGGATTAGTATAGAAGAAATTCATATAATTTTGTTGTTGTAGAGATTTTGTGAGTTTTCTGAACAATACATCCCTGTCAGGATACGAGCTGGTAGAGGCGGCTTTGGCACAGATGTACCTAGGGGTAAAACCCAAAAACACCGCTTTGAGCTAGACTCTAACGGGAACTGCTGCACGACAACGGGCCTTTCTTCACTCTTGGTTACGACACTCCCGGGGGATATGCTTAGGATAATTCCCATTTTCTTTACAAACCACTATGAACGGTTATGATTATATACTTCCTAAAAGAAAACCTTTTTATGATTATGGATTATATCCCTAAATACTTCAATTTATGTTAAGTATCTTACAAGTATGGAATTATGTATTTTTATTCATAAACTAATATAGATTATCCCATTGTTTAGAAATGGCACATAGTGGAAGGAATGGAAACCGTATCAATGCACGCACTCTGTGTAGGGATTTCCCTCCTACTCAAGATAATTATTGTGGAGCTGGAGATACAACTGGTGCTGATCAACTAATTACCATACTGGGACAACTCACTCAGGTTATTAATAATAACCTTACTCGTATGGAGCACCCTGATCTGCAACGTGGAGGATCAATGTTAGACTGCTTCATGAGGCAACAACCACCAACATTTAATGGGAGTACAAATCCATTAGTAGCTGAGCAGTGGATAAACACCTTAGAGAAAATATTCCACGCCTTGGGGAGTAGCGAAATGGAGAAGTTTATCATGGAAGTTTACCGCCTTACTGGAGATGCTGATCAATGGTGGTCATTGATTCAAAATACAATGGATGATGAAGAAGTATCACGTATGTAATGGAGAGAGTTCAAAGATATTTTCCTACAAAAATACTATCCTTGTGACCATCGAGCAGATATGGAAAGACAATTTTTGAGTCTGAGACAAAAGGAGGATGACAATGTTGCAAAGTATTAGGCCAACATTACAAGGTTAGTGAGGCATGCTGCAGATTATATACGTAACCCAAGAAGTAATATTGATCATTTCTATGATGGGTTAAAACCATTTCTCCATCGAGCATTAGTCTCACAAACCTTCTCGTCATATGAAGATATTGTCTCGTGTTCTATCAAGACAGAAAAGGAATTCTCTAAGTCATATGACAACAAAGTAAAGAAAGAGAATAAGAGAACGGTGGAACAAGAGAGAGATAAATGGAAAAAGGGAAAGAAGGATTTTCCATTATGTGATAATTGTGGGAAGAATCACTTTGGTACTTGCCTAAAAGGAATGGGAGTTTGTTATAAATGTGGGTAAAAAGGTCACCAGGCGCGTGATTGCAAGGGAATGAAAGAGGCTATCAATGTTGAATGCTACAATTGTAGGGAAATGGGGAATTATGAAAATGAATGTCCTAAGCGTCAGGGAAACTTACCTCTGAAAAGGCCAAGGGATCAAGGACAATCTTATGTTGTTACTACAGTTGAAGCAGAATAACTAATGTATTGGTGCTTTTGGACTCATGGATTATATTCTGGTTATTAGAATGATGTGATATATATATAATGATTGTACTGCAGTACTTGTTGATTTCAGTAAGGTTTTAATATGATGAAGGTAATTATATTTTTATTATGTGACAATAAGAGAAACTTTAATTTGTTTGGGGAATCTGATATATTGATTTCGGAATTAAGAGACCTTTTAGAGAAAGTCTGGACATAGGTATTTTGGATAACTGTAAAGGTTGGAGTGAATTAAGTTGATCTTTGGATAGTTTTTTTAAGGTTAAAAATTTAGGAAGATTATATTTGGAATATTATAAAACTATAGTTTTATGAAAAGGACAACCTGCAGGGTGGGGCATAACCCTTCACGTCGGACAAAGCTGCAGGAATCGAACCCACAACCATAGTGAGACATGCCATTATTTCCTACCACTAGCCTACATGAAGTCCTTGGTTATTACAGTATAATTTTACTAATCTAAATAGTATGTGTTAACATTTGGAACCTTATACAATTAGGATAAGTATAATATTTTTGAGTGCTATTATCTTTTTGAGTGAAAGATGAGTTTGTGGTAGAAATTAGTTGAAGGATGAAACTCTACTTGTCAAGCATAAATATATATATATACCAATATTTTATTCTATGAATAAATTCTTAAACATTATTAAAGGGATATTAAAAGAATAAAATGTGTTATCCTAATACATTATGTCTTGTTGAACTGATGATATTTTCAATCAACAAAGATTGAAGGCAATGATGCCCTCAATTTGACACTTTTTTGTGATTGATGACCTCAATCACTCCCTACAAATATTTACGTTTTTCCTCAAATTATATGTCTCTAATTGCCACAAATATTCTCCTTATCGAGATCATAATTGGGTGGTGACTTTCTTATTTCCATTTCCCTCTTATTAAGACTAAATTTTATTAACCTTATTTCCGATGTGGGTTTTCCACAAAGGTATTTTTAATTTTCGATCTTTTATTTTCCAAGAAAAATTTCAAATTGTGAGGACGCAATTTATTGAAGGAGGGGAGAATGTAACACCCTGAGCTTCCATGATACGCTTCTCATTCAATAATGCAATAGCTTGCATTGTACGCAACTTCAAGTTCTAACACACCGCAAATAATCAAAGTAGCCATTTTGAATAGTAATAACCACTTTTTAAATTTATAGAAATTTGATATTTCAAAATGGACTTCATTTTTGTATTCCTAATATTGAAATTAGCCTATGTTTAATTTTTTGTAATTTTCGGAGAACTTCCAAATTTTTATGAATAGTGAAAAATACTTAAAACCACATTTTTAATCAAAATAATTTATAGTGAGAAGTTATACTATTGAGTGGTTTTAAAGTATAATTAGAATATATTTTTACCATTTTAACCAATGGTGTTCATTAGAATTAATTTCACTTTGAAATTGGACATAAACAATTGTCAATCATTTGATATAAATTGTTTCTTAAAAACACGCTATTTGTTGTGATAGCAGGAATTAATTATAAAATTAATTAATTCAACTTATATGTCTAGAATTTCATAATATATACATCATTTTTTAATTCTGAATATCAATTATATCTTAGGGTGAAATTTTGGCATTGTTATGAAAAACATCAATTTTTGATGAATAGTAAAACCACTAAGTGGTAGTTAAAAAACTGATTTTTCGTTTAAATGAAATATTACCACTTCTATGGTTTGATTTTCAAAAATCTGACATACATGGTTGTCATTAAGAAGTAAAATGTGGTTCAATTAGATTAAAATAATTTTTGGTAAATAGTAACTTTTAAGTTCTTAATCGCGATTAGAAGTAATTAGTGTAGTGTAAGGTAAAAATAATGTTTTAATAATATGAGATGAGCATGACACATGTCATACCCTCATTGAATGTTCCATGGCCGACAAAGAAAATCCATGGGTCAACTTGGGGACCCATGGAGCAACTTTAGTTAGATAATGACATAAATACCTTTTATTTAATGTTAAAGTGAAAAAATGACACAAACATGAAGTTTTTTACTAAAACAATTTTTACATTGGGTTATACAAGTCATATTTTTGACTATAAATAGTCAGTGAAAAGATAAAAAGATTTACTACATTATAGTATTATTTTTATAATTTTTAGACATTAAATAAATTAAATTATTTATGACATCATGATGATGCAGCGATGACCTCATTATTTAACGATTTAAATAAAATAAAAAGATAATGTAAAATCCAAGGCCTAAACATGTCAAAAACCTATTGGATGAGTATATTTAGAACCCTACTCACCTTATCCTCGAATTATATAAGTGTGGGAACTTTAAAATCCTAAAATCATTGTATAATAATGTAAAATTTCGTTACTTTCCAAGAGTGCCCCTCCTCTCCTCTTATAAAAGCCCCCACCTCTACCACCTCATTCACACATTCAAGCCTTTTGGTTCGGCCAATATTTGCCCAAATACTCTCCCAAATTCTATCCCTTCATCTTAGAAGCTTTACATTAGTCAGAAAGCCATCCTATGGAGTCCTTTTGATCAAATCAAAAGGAAGAACCCGAAGAAGAGGTAACATTTTCATCACCCTATTTCAAGTTTCTTTCTTCGTCCACTCCCTCTTTTCTTATTATTTCAATTCTAAAATTATAACTCCAGTATATTCTATATACTGTGATGTTATTATAAATATTGAACAATCATATTTAGTATTCTACCCATCATTTGAATTACATGTCACCATACGTGCGTACGTACGGCTTACCGTCTCCACGTCGTGGTGTAATTGTTATTCAATATATTATTATTTAGATGGGTATAATAATGATATGTAATTCATGTAAATAATAAATATAACATTATAATGATTCTGTATATATGATATACTATCCAATTATATATTATTTTAATATCAAAATAATGATATTGTCGCTCGTGCGTACGTACGGACTACCGTCTCCACGAACGTGATGAGATTCATTCTCCGTCGTATCCATTCAAGTATAATTATCATTTGATGATTTAAAAATATTGTTTAAGTATGTGATATAATTATGGATATGAATAAGATACAACCTATCCATGAAAAACACGACTTACATAACAAAACATATAAAATAAAACGAGTAAGTTAACACCCGAAACAACGATAAATCTAAGATACTGTTAACAATGCAATGTTAAAAGATCATATATGATATCATATGAATGTATATTATTATTGTATAATTTAATAACAATTATTTCACCATTATACAGGAGGTTTACCTACCCCAACCAAGGAAAAGTACAAGGTAAGGGTTTACTTCACAACCTCTTCATTATCCAAGGTTGTTTATACATAATTATCTACTTGGACCTCGTTATCATCCACATCCATGTTTCTTAAAAATGTCTTTCAAAACATTTTTACTATTAAATTGAAAATGTGTTAAAGTCATTTATACCCTTATACGTTTTTGAATGGAATCATATCTTCATTTTCCATACAATGTACTTTTTGACCTTTTTGGCAAATTTAAGGTAAGAATGTTTTTTTAACTTATACGTTGGGTGCGGCTATTTTCCGAAATTATAACTTCGTTGAAGCATCCCTTACAAGCTTATAAGAATATTTTCAATGTAAATGTATTATTTTATAATTATGGGACTTTTAAATGATTTCAAAAAAAGAGAGATATTTCTCTCAAATAGCTTTGATTTCATCCATGTCAACATCCTTTGATGGGTTTTAAGTTTAATTGAAATTGATTTATGATACAAAACTTACATTGAACATTTTGTAAAATATTTGACTGTGGATGTGTTATTTTTATACCATCCATATTTATGGAGAAATTTTTGACATTTCGTATGATAGTTTTAATACGAATATTTATGTTATGTTTAAACCTATTCATATGAGGAATGTATTGGACTTAATAAGTCACGGGTGGAGCCCGCTGTAGCTCCTTGATGCATCGGTAGGTCTCATGAGACAACTAGACGCGGAATTGGTCGAGGCCCTTTCCCAATTGGATTTATGGTTTTGGCCGAGGCCTTAATCATTTTAGACATCTTGGTTGAGGCCTTGAAAAAATGTTTCAGAATATCTAGCATTATACATTCCTTCATTATGAAAGTGGTTATTGATATTTCATGTGATTATTCGTCTTGTAGAATATCCATGTGAGTAAGTAATGGCATTATTTTATTTTACTTTTTCCATATTATGCTGAAGTTCAAGTTCAATAAGGCTTTTGTTTTCGTTATACATTGCCTTAAATTCTTAGGTTTTCTTATGAAAGTTTCCACTATATTGTTATCCTTACGGAGCATTTGAGCTCACCCCTTTCAATGTTTTATTTTTCCCAGGATGTGAAGAAGTGTATTATAACTGACTTGCAAGAATAGTCAGTGAGGATATGAGTGTGGACTTGGGAGACCATGTTATTGTAGTTTTTATTTTTATGATGTAATGTAATGTTTGTGAATGTATCTAGTGTTTCCAAGGATACTAAACTAATCGGTCTTTCGAGACTTGATCTTTTGTGATCATGCCAATGTTACGAAGTAATTCACCGACTCTGGGTAGCTGGGGTCGGGTCGTTACATTGACTGTCTCAGAAAATTATAAATAATTCACCATTGGATAAATTCGATTTCCTGATTCAGGAAATAATATTAATTTTATCTAAATATTTTTCTAAATATGTTAATTTTTACTTTTAAAATAAAAACAGGCATTTATCAGATAATTTTGCGTTTGAACAAAAAACAACATTCAAACCTTAATAAAAATGACTATTTCATTCATAATATTAATTGATAATTTATATTTAATTAAAATTACTTTGATTACAATAGTATTTTATTAAAATATTTTTTAATTAAATAATTTATTTATTCATCAAAATATATTTCTTAGATGAATTTTAACAAAAAATACTATTTATTCTTTAAAAACTATGTACAAAGTAACAATAATAAATTGAATGCACATTCTTTATACAAAAATAATGTACATTGTCATGGTGCTATGGACTTGTTACATAAACCCTTATCACACCCCAAAAAGGTAGAAAGTGTATGGTGTGCGATGGTGACAGACTCTTGGGGTGGCTCGAATAACATCGCTCGAGTGACAATCTCTATTAACTTACATTTCTCCAGTAGTAAGGTCTGCTCATGCTTAATGTGTTCAATCACGACTTGGGCATAGTCAAGAGAGAATCCCAATGATGCCACCTCCTTTAAGAGATTTGACAAATGGGCATATTATGGGGCAAGTCTACTGGATGAGGCCATCACTTTCTTTGTCTGTGTAAATTGGATCTGATAAATCCCTATATTTATACTAATCATGTGATCACTGTTCAATGGCTATATTAGCAATGGTTACAATTCATAATGGTATTTTTAAATCCAAAAACAAAAACTGATGAAGATCACATTTTATATAACCATAATAATACATTTAATTATATCAAGAGGTATATCCATTAACGATTTTTTGGATCGTTACAAATAGTGAAAAATAATTCTAGGTAGTGAGACCTCGTATATGAAACATTTATCCTAAACTATGTTAGATAAGCTTAAATTAAATTATTTTTCATCCTATGCATATAAACACTCACATAAACCAATTGACATGGTTACTTTTTAGATTAATTTAAATTTAAAACCATGAAAATAGTGACAATTTAAGAGAATTTATTGGATTTAAGAACTAATACTTCCTTTAGAGATACCCCACATAATGTATTATGATACCCTAGAATTAAAATAAATATTTTTTATTTCATGGAAATAATATGACTTCGAATCTCGTGGTTCCATTTCATTTTATATCTAGTTTTTTAAATAATTTTTCACATTTATTTTTTCCTTTATTTTTTCTTAAAATATGTCCCTAACATATTAAAAAATAATAATCTGGATTCATTGAGTTGTTAATCACATGTTCATTGAATGATATTTGATGTGGGGAATTAAAAATTGTAAGAAAACATGGATTATATGTTTATGGATACGTTTTTAATGATATAAATCACTATGATACTCCAATTATGAAGAGGACACTAACATCGAGCTAGCTAATGGAAACATTAATAATAACTAGTAAAACTGTATGATTGAGAAAAAACTAAAATTAAACCCACAAGATTTTATTTTTTCCCACTCCAACTATTATCCATTTAATGATCAAAATAGTTTTTCAATAATCACAAGGAGAAAAATGTGTTTTCCTAAATAGACTGATATAATATTTAAGAGATCAAATCAGCCTATCCACATCCATGTTTTATGATATAATGTGATAGATGACAAAGTATGAGAAAGATAATTTCTATAAAGAAGGTTTAAAACCACAAAACCTTTCTATTATGAATATGTACTAATTTAATATCAAATATAACCAACTTGATACTACTATGGATAGATTTTAGTGTCTCTATAAAATAAATTATTATTTTATACAAAATAATTCAATGGAGATAGTTTAATTTTTAACACATTCTCGTTTAAATATATATAAATTTAATTGAAAATCTATTAAAAATTTATAAAATATTTTTACTGTATAGATATGATAATTCCCTCTATGGATAATATTAAATAAGAATCATTATGAAAGAGATGATTTTTTTTGAAGAATCGATCATTACCCCTAATGATGTACAAAATTCCTTTACCAAATGTAATATGGAGTAAACATTATTTACACAATACTATCCATGATGCATATTAATCTCAAATGAAATTATTCTATTATCATGTCAATCAAATTTAAATAGATTATAACATCCCAAAAATATAATTATAAAGGTTTTTTGAACACTGCTTTAATTAGATGAGTAGGTTGAAAAAGTGAATAACTTATAAATGATCATATGATATTGATCCATGAGGAATAACTCATTGATTCCACATAAATAAAAAATTATAGAGGATTATATACACTTGTTGAAGATGATGAGCCGCTTTTAGAGACACTCATACGAACATAATTTAAAAAAACTTTATTTATAGGTATAGATTTGGAGGACCAAAACCAACTACCAACCCACAATTACCATTATAATTTCTTTACATAGTGGGTGGCCACATATTTCTAATCTATGTCATCCTAAAAATAATCGAAAAATTGAGATGGGAATTGAAAATAAAAAAATATCATCATTTATTTTATTGAAAAAAATTGTTCATATTTGTGATAATGTCTATTAATTCCAAAATTAGATTATCTGAAACCTACTATCTATTTTGGGTTCAAACCAATCCCCTCCCTTCTTATCTTTTTTTTGTACATTTAAAAAATCTTATTTTGTTATATTTTTCTTTTGATTGTAAATAGAAGGTTATATGTATATTATTATCTCATAGTGAAACACAAAAATAAAAATTATATTTCTATCCCTATCAATAATTTTAGTTCCGCCACTATATTGGTTTGAATGAAATAAAATTAATTGTATAAAATGTCAGAGATGTTGTGGGGATCTTATTTAACTAATTTTTTTACTTCATCACATCGATGGAATAAGTAAGTTTATATTACTAAATAAAATAATAATTATGATATAATGATCATTATTTAAAGATAATATAACACTTACAACCACTCCAATATGATCATTGAATAAGAGGAAGCTTATACGTGCATACATATGACCTTTTATTTCCCTGATTGCAACACAATTAATTTTTTGTAGTCATAACTCTTGGTTATTTTTAAATAATAATCGATGTATAAATATGGAAATTATTTTATGATTATTAATATAAAGTTTATGTAATAACAATTTATATATTTATACAAATTATTTTTTGATTATTTATCTAAATATTATGAAATAACAATCTCTTTGACAGTAGCCAAATTACCAATGTGATTTTTGTCCTATGATTTGAAAAACTAAAAAACATTAAACCCAATGATTAATTATTTAAATAACTAATGGAAATGAATAAAATAAAATAAATATAAAAATATAAAATGTTATTAAGAAATTAAATTATATATATATGTTTATTATTCAGGATAGTAACTCGGTCCCGAAACATATTGGGCGAACTGTGCCATAACAATGATCTCAGAGGAAAACACCAAAACAACTATTCATTCTCCCAAAACAGATGTCTGATGAAAAAGTCGCAAACGTTACACACATCTTGAATGTTGGCCCATGGGTCTACGCCTCAACTCCAAATTCAACACCTAAAACCACCCCTTGACAACATTTTCTCAACGATAGGGTAAAAACTCCATGGAATCCACCTAAAACAGACTCCGAACATGATTGTGCCATCCGAAACATGAATCTCGATGAGGCGCTAAATAATACTTAACAGGCGTATCACACCACCGAGCCCCCGTCTAGAGAATTTGAAATCCCCAAGAACATCTCAAAACCTCCTTATCGATCTGAGGATCATGTTTCTGTAGACAACACAAAAATATGATACTTGGTTTCAGAGTTAGGGGAATTTTAACGCCAATGGATGGAGACAGGGTGGGACGGACCGGTTCCAACGATCCACCCCTTTAGACTAGTGGTCCGTGGCTTCGCCGCCCTATCCACTGTGGCCTGCGGTTCACCACGCGGGCCACACCGCTTCACCCAGACTGGATTAAGCAGGTCCGACTGTTTTTCATGAGACCTGCGTTTTGCGGGTCTCGGTCTACTCCTGGGGTCGCGACGACCCCGCTCTAGTGCCGCATGTCGACCGGTGAAGACGACCAGCGCACCCTCCAATGCCACCGCCTGGGGATCCCATGACATCACCTAGGGAGCCCGCGCCTCCACTGTCACCGGCTGTACAACTGTACGAAGCTACCAAACCACACTGGAATGACCAGAGAACGTGGGTTTTGGCCGGAAAACTTCCCGAGGCCACCCCAGACGCCCCGAGACTAGTATTTTCGATCTGAAAATAGCGTTTTAAATAATGGATTGAACTATATGAATATATGTACTTAGATCAACAATTAAAAATAATTTCAAAACTATAAATTGTGTTCAACAAAGATGTGAAAATTTAAAATAGAAACGCAACGATGCCTACTTCGCAGTGCGACGCTCCACGATCTATCTGTCTTTGCATGAACTGAAACCTCCTTCATGGGGAGGAGGTGGATCTTTATGGAAGGGGAGGGAATTCATGTTGGGAGCTTCTTCCAGAGGAAACAAATGGGGGAAATAGAGGTGGGGGTGGATGTGTTCAATTAGGGAAAATTAGTTAAAATTTATTTAATTTTAAGCTCCCACCGGTGGGCCCGTACCAGAAGTCTAGACAGGGTCGAGGTTAAGGGACTCATATGGAAAAATATATGTTCTGAGAGCAATGGTGGTCTCTGAATTTTAATCCAAGCCTCTATTCAGAAGTTATAATGTTCACGCCTGAGGCTTCTAAATTTCAAAAACTCCCCTAGTGGTGTTTTCCATAGATGGGTCACGCCTGAGAAAGTTATACACCTTTTAGGTTAAACGACATGCTCTGGACTGAACGGTGCTCTCGACATTCCCATCAATGAAACAATTTATAAGTTATTTTATTTATTTTGAGTGTATAGTGTGAACGCAATTAAAGTTAAATTCTGGCTACACCAGGGCTCGGAATCACACACCGTCTGAATGCCCACCTATGGAATAACATAAAGAAAAATTCAAAGTCTCACAGGCTCAAAACCTGGGTTCTTACAAGATTCATGAAATGTATGGAAGTTTTTTGTTTCGGATGAAATAAATATCATTATTATGTCATAAAATCATGAACAAAGGGATATCCACAGACCATTAAATGATAAAGCAATTGGGAACTAGCATAGTATAACATTTGTAACTAAGATTTGGTGTTATTGATGATTTTTGAGAAAATTATCAGGATTTTGAATCCCAATAATAATGAAAACATGGAAGATAGTAAATTATGTATATATTAGTGAATGTCAAGAGTGCATTAATGAGTTGAAAAACAGGCTTACCACTATAGGATTCTTCATGTATCCCCTAAGTGGGTAATATTTCATGGTATACATTAATGCTTTGAAGAAGGGATTATGATGTGTAATATTGTTAATTGATAAATTGATATACTATCCTTAAGGGTAGTTGACATATCCAGAGTATAACTATCTAACACATGATCTGGAGTTGGATTCAATTATATTTGCGATGAAAATATGTCAACATTAATGAAATGGGGAGAATTTTTAAAAATATTTGAACCCTAAGAGAATAAAATATATTTTCAAACCTAAGAAGATAATTATGTTCAATAAAAGGCAATTACATATGATCAAGGACTATGAATTATCTTTCCATTAATATACCAGTAAAGAAAAAAGGTGGTATATTATAAATATAGAAAGGATCTGGTGATTTTATCGATGGTTAGAATTGATTATATCAAATCCTATTAGTATTTTATTGGATTTATATGGGAATAATTAAGTAAAGAAAATCATATTTCTTTCCTAAATTAATTTATTAATTATTAAATATAAATAATTTAAAGGATTATAAATGGTATGATGTAGTATTTCAGAATACATCCTCAGTGTACAAAATTCATGAATTGATTTGTAAGATTTGGGTCAAAAGAATGTGTACCATAATATCATGAGATATATAAGAATATATTGAATGATAAAAATTGAAAAAAAATATCTATAAAAATTTGGATCACAAAGATGTACTGATATCTCTATGCGAACCATTGGTGGGGAAATGTGAAGAAGAAGATCACAAAATATACATCAAACTGTTTGGTATGTCAGAAATTAATGTATAATAGAAATATGTAGGATGGGAATTTGATAAAATTACCCGTACCTAAATGGAAATGGGAAAAGATAACCATGAAATTTATCACTTTGTTTCCCAAAACAACAAGAGTTAAATGTATCATATGTGTTCTGCTAGATCATATAATAAATACCTCTCACTTAATTGCATTTTAAGGGAATTGTCACTGGATTATCTTATAATTATATACATCAGAGAGGTTATGAGGAAGTATGGATGACTATTATTTATTGTATTTGAATGAGATGATTGATTTACTTCATCGTTCTAGAATATAATATAATAATATATAAATATTGATTTGAGATTCAGTATATCTTATCACGCACCATCTTATGGGAATTATGAGAAGACTAGTTAGACACTAGAAGACCCGCTAAGAGAATGTCTCATTGAATTAAAAGAGATATGTTATGAATAGTATACTATATTATGGTTATTTTAAAATAATAGGTTCCACTCAAGAATCAAAATCGATTCAGATGAACAACTTAATTTGAGTAGATGTATAACACCTTTATTTTGGGAACATGTTGGAAAATGTGATCTTTTAAGGCCTAAAACGGTTGAGGAAATGGTATAAAATGTCAAGACGATTCAACCAGACATCCAGAATACTCAGAGTTGACAAAATTTATATTTTGAAATTCATCGATGGGCCCTAGAGTTTGAATTCATGGATACACTATTTGATAACAAATATTCAATAGAGGGAGTCTAGATATTTTTGGAAGAAGGTATGTATAATCCCCATGAACATTATACCATTTTATATTCATTATAGAATCAGATCTATGAATTATCTAATATAACTCTATCCAATCATTTCCCCATACATGACATATTTCTCGTACCCCTTTTGAGGATATACATACATGATTTCTCAAACATACTTAATTTAGGTAAATTTTGAAAATTATCTCTCTTATTAGGACCATTTGTTGAATATATTTTTACAGTAGACAATGTTTATAATGAAAAAAATTACTCACCTGGTTAATGTGCTATAGAGGAACCATAAATATGAATAGGAAACTTATGAACCATGATAATAAATTTCATAGAAGTACCTAAAAATATATTTATATCGATCTATAATAAAAATCTTAAAGGTTAAATTCTTTAGTTGGAATGTAAAACCTTGATATTAATTTTATAATATAATAAATGTTCTATAGTTAATGTGATACAAAACACAATGTTATAACGAAAATCAATATTATATTTTTATTTTTATTTAAATATCACCATCAAAACATAGGCATTTATATTTATGTTATGAATATTATCAATAACATTTTGAAATTATGAATGAAGGATAGTGAAATAAAATTTTCAATTAAATACTTAATTTTGCTAAAAGTCCTTATATTGGTTGAAAATACCTTTTTATCCAAATAAATATTTTTATTGTGTTTTTGAAAAAACAATAGGTTAATTTTTTTTCAAATTTTAGAAAATTTATTTGAATAAATGAACTTCATTTTTATAATAAATGTACAATATTTTTGAAATGTTAGAATATTTGGGATTTTTTTAAAAAAATTTAATTCTTAATAAATAATGGATAATATTTGTTAATATAGAAAATATAATTTTCATTTAAATAATTTACAAAGTTATATTTTTTTAAAATGGATTAGAAAAAAAAAAATTAAAATTTTTTTTATTAAATTAATATGGACCATTTTAATCTACTCCAAGAGGAATTTTTATAAAAAAACTTTTTATACATATGAAAAAAATTTCTTTCGGAAAATGTTTCTTCATCATGTCTGTGTGCTTAATTTTAAATTAAATTCCTCCAATAATTTGATATGAATTTTTATAATTAGATGAAATATGAGGAAGTTTAATAATTAATATTACATAATAAGTTCAACATATATTTTGGTCCAAATGGCTCTTAAAAATTGGAACAATTTATTTAGAATAGTTATTGTTAAAATGAGTTTTGGGGGGATAAACAGAAATGATAATAGTTGAAATTACATATAACACATAAAAAAGTATTTTAGATCAATATATAGAAATTATATAATATATGGTTAGATAATGATTGTTATTTTAGGCTTCCATCAAGTAATAAACATGGGTATAACTTTTTCTTTTCCAAAAATCTAATGTGTCCTCTCCCCTAGTAATAAAAGGTGACCACATAGCCTCTCATAGTTACACATATAATGTCTTTTAGTCTGGAAAATAACTACTAAAATACCATTATGAATACCCTTCCCACATATTATAGTCCTTTTATTTATGATAAAACCATTCTATGGATGTTTTAGGTATATTCCTAAAGGGGTGGATCAATGAACATGTATTGCTCTTAACATAGCATATTTGTTATATTTCATCTTAAAAATCCTTAAAATACATATAAATAATTACAATATAAAAAAATAGTGTCTCCCATATACTATTATTTCATTATTTTTATTAAATAACATAAATCCACCTCCACTTAAATTAAATGGTAATTGAAACGTTGATGGAGTGTTTGGAAGACTATCGCCTCGAGAGCCAATGAAATTCGTTTTCCACAATCACCTCTCAAAATTTTTCATTATGATAGATTTAATTTGAATATATGATATTCATGATATATTAATAATTTTTTAAATTAATATATGACAAACCTTCTTATCATACCATCCACTGAATATTCATAATCTCATTCATGTGTACGGCGAACTACCATCTCATGAAGGGATATGATTCATTTTTAATTACCAAAAATCATGGATAGAGTATGTATGCGTATTTAATGAAATAATATTATATTTATTATATAATTATAATTATTGAGGATAAAATAACTGTTACCTCCATTACATTAGGAAATTTAAAAATGGAAGTGTTACACATGTGTAGGTAAGGCTTACCTTCTCGATGGTTGTAATATAGTTCAATTTGTTTAATTATAAAGCATGTTTTTTTAAAAGATTCATTTTCTTTCTAAAAATGATAATTATTTTGTAATTTTTATTAATGATATTATTAAATAAAAATATTCTAGACTGTATTATACTTTCTATTGTGATTTTGAAAAAATGAACCGAATAGCATTAAACCATCTCACTTGAACCTAAATTATTAAGTAAATGAATATAAAATGTTAATGAATTAAATAAAAAGATTAACAAACCATAATAGGCTCTTATCAAGGAAAAAAATATAACATAATTTAATTAATAATGAAATTAAAAAATAAATGTGATGAATCAAGCTCATGGTAAATCATCCCTCCATACCACCCTTTGCATCAGGTTGTGACCAATCTCTCTCTCACAAAAATTATCTATCTATTTAATGTTATGGAATGATTCTAAATTATATATATATATATATATATGACATATATACCTATATTATTATCAATTCAATTAATGAATTAATACATTCATTTTGTCTATTTCTCAAATTAATTCATTATTAAATTCCCATTCATTATGATATAAGGAATGATTTTAAAATTCATTTTATTTCAATGGGTAATTATTATATTTTGAATTATGACTGTTTTCCATCATATGGGACACATAGATCATGAATATGTTGTGATTTTCATGCCTAGACAGCGCTCTAATGCCATGGCTGAGTTTTTAGTGTAATTATATTTCATGAATTAGATTAGGAAGTAAAAATAATCCATTGTTAGACAGTATCAACCATGTGATGTTATCTACTAAGTTAGGTTTGACTCATGTTTATTATAATATAAACTTATCTTTCAAATTTCATATGATTCAATAATATTTTGATATAATGAAATTTATGTTATTATTCAATATGATTGCTTAGGACCCTCTACATTTATGATATCATATTATATCTTTTATTTATAAGTTATGTTTCATTATAATGTTTATTAAAATAGTTGTTTTTTTTAAATAATTTGGTTTCTCTTGGTATTACCCATGTTATCCCATGTATATTTAGGACATAAAAAGAATTTAGGATCTCAATATGTAGAGAAAAATGGGGAATCCATATTTTAGTTTTTTTTGATGTACCATTAACCATTTCTTCAAAAAAAAAACTATACCTCATAAAAATGGGAGGTTGTAATTATTGGATAATTATGTTTAGAGAAAATTTAATAATATGAGTTTAATACTTGGTTCTCTATACTTTTAATGGTATGCATAAGAAATATAGATATAATTAGCAACTAATTATACCTATTCTATATCATTATAAGTATTCAGGGATGCAATTCTATAATATAGAGATACATAATGAAAATATGGGATTTAATAAACCCTCATGGAATCCCCTACCCTGATGTAGTAATTCTAGTGTACTCTAATCATGGACCTTAATAAAAAAATTCTTTAATTCTATCTCATAAATGAAATTAACATCTAACAACCTCCAAAGGAAGTTGTGTCAACTTTAAAAGATACATTATATCCCAATATTTTCACACACAGTACCTTCACACAACATCAATGCTCCAACCGAGTGACGGTATACCGTGGAATTACAATAGGCCTCCAAGAGAACCTCAACCCACAAACACAAAACTATTCTCATTGTATCATAATATAAATCACAATTCAATATTTTTAGGGAAATTCAGACACCCAATCACTGTAATTTCAATCCATCATGTCCTCCAACATTGTCTTAGGAAACAATGGTAGGAAATAATTATGAATTCTTGAAGGAGATTAGAGGTTATTAATCCTTACTACATGAGGAAGGTGGAAAAAATGTGTAAGGAATGAAATTGGAAGGGATTATGAATGATTCCTAGTAAATATTTTTATAAAAAAATTTGTATAAACTTACAAATGTAGCCACATGGAGGAATATCTAGATGAGATAAGTGAATGTGATCATGGGAACAGAAATCACTAATTTTGTATAAGTGAAGGAAGCATATTGACTCCAATAAAATATATTGAGAAGAAAATATAGAATGTTTTCAAATATTATAAATATAGGTCAAGTCCTTATATAGAAGGATACTATATTTTTATTTTTTAATGAGATAAATTAATAGTAAAATCATTCTATTAATTTCAAAATTAAAATTTCCCCACATCATTATTTCATTTATATTTCATCATCATGATCTAAAAACTCTATTATTGATGATATATAATGTAAGGTCTTGATCCTTGGGTTTTTATTGCTTTCATATGCATAGCTATTAATATACATGTTTTTTTGTTTCATTTTTCATGAGATAGTGGGCCTGTTAGAGTTTTTTGGTGATTTTCAATCATCTACAAATACCTATAACAAAATTTTACTACTTATAAATCATTTCAAAAACACTTCAATAAGATTATATATTATAAAATTAGTTTGGGGAGGAGAGTATTGAAAAACAAACTATGTAGTTTTAATATTGAGGATGAAGCTTTCTTCTTTTTTAATTTTCCACAAACTCTTATGTATAGATTACGTTGAATTTTTTTTTCATATTGATCTCTATAGTGAAATTATTTTCCACATAAATAGGTAATGGTAAAAGGGTTGGGAATGATACTAAGTTCTCCATTGAATTAATTTTATATAAAAAATAATAGCAATGGAGGATTCCATGTATATGAATCTAGGATCATGCACATTCTTCCTAAAATTTGATAGATTAGATTGTAAAATTTTTATTTTGATACTATGAATATCAACAGAAAAATAAATCCATTCTTCATTTTCTTGATCTCTATTATTTGAATTTTAAAACTAAAAAATTGGAATAATTAAATAAATCCAAAATGAAATTAGTACCAATAAATCCATTGCATATGAACTTATTTTTCCACTATGATGGACTATGAGTTCATAAAAATATACTCTAAGGACTATAATAGCCATATAATCACCCACATGCCACCATGTATTGTCCTAGTGTATCACATTACTCATCCCTCTAACACTATCCCATTACATATGACCATATTTTTATTGAATTTCATGATATTTTTAGTAATTTGGTACAACCCACGTCATATATCAAAAAAAATTATACATATAAATCATAGATAATTTATCTAATTTATTAATAATTCATAAGTAGTTTCACCACCAAAAATCCAAAAATTAACATATATTAATAAATAAATTAATGACAATTAGTTTTTAATAAAAAAATATATTTAATAATTCCACATTTCTAGATTTCCATAACTATTTATAAAATATTAAAATTACACCATTAATCAACCACATATAATTATATTTTTTTAATATTTATTGAATATAATTTACCCATTTATTTTATTATGTTACAAACATTTAAAAACACCCTCCAATAACAATATATTCCACAAGTTATAATAATTTCATACATTCAAATAAAATTCATATTTTATCATTATCAAATTCATAATAATATATTTACAATTTAAAATTATATTAACTATCTCAAATTATAAAAAATTATTTAATCACTAATAAAATAATCAAATCATTATATATTCCTATATACAAATGAAATATTTTTATTTCATGCAACATTTTCGAATTTATCACCGATATCTTAACTAAAGAACAACTAATATCTTATGTATTCCTATTCTCAATTCAAACTCTTTATCAACACAGAAAAAGAATTTTGATATATTCATTCTTAAAAAATATAGAAATGAAATAAACATCCCTAATAGTAGCTAAATTAGAATAAAATTAAATGTTGTCTCTAAAAATATCATGCAATAACCATCAGTTAAATCCAATAAATAAACATCAATTTAAAATATTTCATTAAATTTTTATTTGGATGAAATCACCTATAATTGTTTAAATAATATATTCTGTCATCAATTAATCATATACATCTCATTTCATTTAATCCCACATATCATGAAAATTTCATTTTTTAAAATAATTAATTAAAATTAATTACATAAATAAATGATTAAATTAATTAATTTCATCAATTTTTTTACTCATTAAGAATATAAATTTCCAAAAAATATAATAAATAACAACCAATTGTAAAAATAAACTCCTATATTCAATAATCTAATAAAACATTCATTATGTGAAAGTTAGATTTATATTTTTCCCAGTAAAAGAAAAAAATAAAAAATACCCTCAAGAGTTTTCATAGACTCCCCAAAATATGATTACCTAGTTTCCACATTAGTCATCAATTTTATATGTTTTGTATTGACTACAGTTTCCATGTAAGACATTATGATATTTTGAAAAATAAATCTGATACCAGGTGCGGAGTCATTATAGAATTTTGAGTCCTGGAGAACCTTATTATGATGATACTAAAATTATAAAATAAATATTAGCACAAATAGTGGTTATTTCTATCAATGTGGAATAAATCCAAATCATGGTCTACGATTGGAAATGTGAGACCACTCTTGACTTCATATTGTATGGTTCAACCATGACTTGTCATAATGTTTGTTGCAATTTTGTGGATGGTCATTGGAGACTATTTTTGGGGTCTTAAATGAAGGTTTATTAATTTAATACAATTAAATTAATAAATCCCCACTTTGGTTATCATGCATGGAGAGAAGAGGGAGGAGCCCCCTTGTGTAATGGATGGTCTGGGGCTAAACTGTGGTTAGTAGGTGCTTCTAATACTCATTTTTGACATCTATCATCATCATATTATTGTGGAACATGTTCCTATTGTTAATATTTATATAATTTTTATGAGTTTTCCTATGAGGTAGGATGATTTAAATGTTTTACATCTATATCTCAATTTATGTGTTTTTTTACAGTTTTATATCCTTATTTTGACTTTTAGACATTCCTTGAGGGATGACCTGTATGTTTTACTGGAAATAGATGAGTTTTGGGTGGCTCAAAGGGGATTTTTTTTGGAATTCCCTATCACATAACACGTAGTGATTTAGAACACCCAGTTTGTTATTCCCGTTCTGGTAAGATTATATTCTAGTAGTATAAACAATGTATTTATTGTACAAAATGTGTAGTGAAACCATGTCATGTGGTTGAGGACATGGCTAGAAATGTCTTGTTAATAGACATAGAGAAACATACCATGTCTCGGGTGATGGTCGTATGGTAGTACACATGGAGAGAAAGATGCACTGGTTGAGTTATATGAGCACATATAGGAACGTAGTCTTTATATAATACAATAGAAAAAATCTGATTACTATGGTCATATTATATGGTTGTTGACATGTCTAGTAGCCCGTTTAGGGGTAAGGACATGCTCAAGAGCTTGAATGTGGGACCACAAGTTATGACACGAGATTCCTACAATATATATTACCAAATAAATTATTATTAAAAAGAGGGGTCATAATAAGTGGTTGTATTCTTGGGACATGTCGCGTGCTATGGGTACAAACCCCATATCACCTTGGAGACAAATTCCTCACATATCTCTACCTTCAAGACCTAGATGGAAGGCCCATGGTATCCTATCCTAAGTTGTATTCCATGTTCAACAAGATGGTTTACATGGGTTTGGAATTAGAGATGTTATGTGAGGTGTTGTTTTTGGGATTATTTTGTTTGAGACATATATACAAGTATTAGTTGAGTGGGTTCCCATGTTCTATGTCTTTTAGGGTATATTATGGAACTATTTTATTATGATCCCCCCGACAGGATGAGCTAAAATAGAGTTTTTATATTTCCACAAGAGACTGGGGCAGGATCCAACATTATATTGACTTACCAAAGAGGGTTTCATAACATCTACCTGACCTATACTACATGATATGGGACCTAGTGACTAGCAAGTAACTCTAGTAGGGTTTGTGGCATCATCTGGTATAAGATCCACTACTTAGCAGGTAGTTTTTTTGGGGTTTTAGAATTATTATGTAAAAAACCCCCCATTTAGCTTACAATTTTATTAGGCTTTTTGTATCATTATCTATAAGATCCCATACATAGTGGTTTTCTCAAGATATTGTTTGGAGAATCATCGGGACCAATACTACACAGGCAGTGATCCCCTATAAAAGAGAAACGATATATAGGGTATTAATTTTGTTTTTGGGGTCCCTAGTGGTTATGAGTGTGATAACCTATCTATGACATGTGATCTTTATTACATACTATAGGGTAAGAGGCACCCCCATAGAATAATAATCGGATAGATCCTTTATTTGAGTATGAAGATACACCGAGTGACAACATGAATTTATTCATGGTGATACCTGACTAGGATGCTCTCTCTGATGTATGCCAGCTATGATGGTGGGGATGTTCTATCATATTATCAATAGTTAATGAATGAGATATAATAAATGAGTGATATTTTGGAAGAAATAAAATGTGTACTGAGTTCTTACAAAAGAGTTTCACCTTTTAGCATCGAGTAGAATGTTGTGCATGTTAGTGAGGTTGAGACATCAAGAGATTCGTTTTCTATCTAGAGTATATATAATTTGTTATAAAAGTCCGTAAATTGATTTCATATATCATGATTGAGATACTATTTGGTTTATGTTTACTATTTTTGTATAGTCATAGAGTTGTCGATATGGAGTTTCTTGTTATCTCCCACACAGGTTTCCTACAAAGGATTTGGGACGAGAAAACTATTATCTTTTTGTTTCTCCTTTTTCTTTTTGGTTTTGGGTATCCTATATGGTATTATTATAATCACCCATAAAAAGGATCTAACCACACTATTAGGACTTCTGAATATGATAGGCCTTTCGATGGTGTACTACGAGGAATTGAAGCCGGAGGAGCATAGAGACATATATAGAAAAAGATGCATGTTGCTGGTTTCATTTGACTATAGGCCCATATTTATAAGATTTTTACATGCTCATATATTTTATGGTGGGATTATTTTTCATCCATTAATGAATTCAGTTATTCTTTTGTACATAATTAAGGGGATATATATAAATATATGAATTTATTTTGAATCAGTTGTTGATTAATATTTTCACTGTTTCATGGGTATGAATGTGTGTTCAAGCATATAGGTACCAAGGAAATGCATCCCATGTGTGAGATATTCCAACTCAACTCTGGTCACTATCCCATAGCCTACTAGAGGTGGGATTGGGGTATTCACACATAGTTCATCACCTGATAAGAGAGGCCTGTTAAGATGTATCATGATAATGTGGTATCGTAGGTTCTCCTTCTTTCAGACCAGAGTTAGTTTCCTAGATATGATATTGGATTGTGATTTATGCTGATAGTTTTAAAAGTGTCTTGGGTCCAAATTTTAGACTAGGATCTCTAATGTTGGTGTAGGAACTAACATATCCATTCTCAAGGACAATGATAACTAGCCAGTTGACTTGGATCATGTAGACATTGGTTGATGGGAAAAAATTTCCCATGCATTATAAATGATTTGGTTGTGTGTCCTATGTACTTATTGAGTCATCTCCCTAGATATAAACTATACCATGGTGAATCATGAATATATTTATAGATTTCACCATGATAACATCAATATAAGATTCCATGGTGGGGTTCTTTTATGACATGACTAGTGATGATGCTTCAATGTGGGGTTCCAGTCTTGAGGTGGTAACTGTGGGTGGTTTTTTTAACGTTCCACCGCCTGTTTAGTAGCCGATTATGCTGGTAGTTTAGGGTGAGGATGTACATAGCTGGAGTGAACCACATGAGTTACATTTGTGGGGACCTTCTAGGTAACATGGTGAGTTATACCCCGAGGAAAGTATCATCTTGATGTAGTCAAACATCTTTTATACCTTGTGAGGACACATACAGATCAGGAAGATTTCCTATTACTTATTTTATGCATGTCTCATATCTATGATGGTAAAGTATGGGGACATGAAGAAATTGTGAGATTCCAACCACATGGATAGATATTGATCATCTATTCTTGTTAGGGTTTTGTCCATCCATGTTTTTTATTGGGGAATATATAAGATCATAATAAACATTTTGAGGTTAATATGACCATAGATGTGTATTATATGAGACCAAAAAAACATTCAAATTACCCCATATATGTGGTTAAATATTTTTTTTTTCAAGAAGGGGACATCAAAACAGGAATACAAAGATATATCAAGGAATCCGTGATATAAAAATGAATTACAACTTAGGAATGAGTGATTGATATCGCCTTAGAAATTTGGATATTTCTATATTGGAAAACATTGACTGTTGTTACTTTGAAAATAAGATTTGAGACCTTGGAAGATTTTACATGATGGAAGGATTAAGGATATGAGCATGTGAGATGCATCAAGGGACTATCCTAGGATGGATGAACTATGGATTAGGAATTATAGACTACATTTATTAAGACATGTGTGAGGAGTTATTTCATTTTGATAGATGGGGGTATATCATGCGAGTTAGTCCTACCCATATTATTTTTGAGAGGAATACAATCTATGTGGATCTCTAGTAGAGATAATGACACGATCATGAAATTCAATAGGATGGTTGATGTGGTGGAGGAGTGGAGAGAGTAGAAGGATGTGGTAGACTATTCTACACCTGGTTTAGAATTCTTGAGGATGAAAGTGAAGGTAGCTGCAAGCCACATAGGACTATGACCCGAAGGTTATGAGAACTATTAGGGACATTATCTATATTATTTATACATTTTTATTTGTATTGATAGATATAGGATTGAAGTACCCATTACATTCTATAGTTTTCTCAAGACTTATCCAAGAAGATGAGACACATTAGTGGGTCTATATGATTGTGATGTTTGATGCTGATTTAGACTCTAAAGAAAGGGTAATTATTCCCCTATCAAGACACATCTTTGTGATATGATAAGAACTATGCATGCGAGTAAGATTCACCAAAATCATATTATTTATTGGTGTTGTGTAAAAGATACTTTGACTTCTTTTTGGGGGTGGATTTGTGTTATTTAATTTTTCTAGTAGGACATAGTTTCAAAGCATATGTGACATAGGAAAATTATGACCGTCAATCGGAAAGGGATTCTAGCGTGGAGCATCATGTATGGTTGAAGGTGAAACATGTGCTTTTTTTCATTTTTAGTTACCATTGAGTCATGAGAATCATTTCTCTTAGTGTATCACATGTTCAAGTCCTAGGGATATTAGTGGATCCTTTTCTCAAATACCTTGCACTTAAAGGTTCCAAAATATAGTATTGGATATTATGCACTTCATTCAGTAGTGAACCAACTTATTTGGAGTGCGATTCACATATATCATTTCTGTTGTGGAAAATAGATAAAATATTATTCATACAATAGTCTGGATTGGATTCTTACAATCCATGATAATATGGTTTACTTCTAGTTGGTGTGGTATTTTCCCCATATTTGGTGATGATTTTTTCCTCTTTAGTAGAGGAGTATTCCTAGGCTAATATGTATTACTTCATACATGGGTTTATAAAAAATTATTTTATCAGATGGAATGTGTGACCCATGGTTAGGTGATGCTATGAACATTATAGATCTTGCTTTAATGGTGGAGTTTATGAAATATACTTGAGGATATGATTGGTTACCTATCTACTAAGAGATGGAATTAAACATAGTCTTGCTCCCAAGGAGTTCCCTGATATTTTCTACAATATATATTAACTCTTTTGGAGCTTTGGTACCAATGGTGAAGTTGGATGTCTGTGATAAGAGTGACTAGTAAGACCTAATATGTCACTTGGTTAGCCTCTTTTTTTCATTGATACCATCATGTTCTCAGAATCATTATTTCATGTGAGACAGTTGAGGATGATGAGGCTCATATGCAATTCAGTGTAATTACCCCTCTTATTTTTCAGGGAGGAATTTTGGAAGAACAATAATATTTTATTTATAAGGTTTCACATGAATGGATATCCATTAGATGTGTTCTTGATGGTTTATCCAATGGGGGGAGGGATGATTACATTAAACCTTCAAGTGTTGATGGTGAAACCAATCAAGCTATGTGGAGGGGTTTTATTTCCAACAATATCACTCCTAAGAGATGAGTGGATGGGATAAGTAGTGTGAACCATTCATATTCTAGAGAATTTTCTCTGATTCTATATGTTTTCATGGTGTAGTTGTCGCTGCATCATTGAAGTATAACCTATTGAGGTATCATCCATGATTCCCTATAGTTAATCTATATATGGGTCAAACCTAATAGGATATATTGTTTTTTAGCCTATTATGGGAGATAGAAATGGTTGGTGAGGCTCCATTTCATCAGAAAATGGTTGTGGATTGTCAGTTTATATCATTATCTGGGTCGGGTTAGAGGGGTGGTGTATTTAAATACTCATAGACTGCAAATGGACTGAGTGCTTACTGTTTTAACCTATTGCAACTCAGGATACATGTTAATGCCTCGTTTCACAATGTTTGTCTGATTTGAGTTTTCGGTAAGTGTAGAGTGATAATTTGATATACCCAATGGTGTTAGGGATTTGAAAATAGAGGGACCCCTGTATTAAGGTGGATCCCTTGAGTGCATGATTCCAAATAGCATGGGAACCTTTTGGTTAGCTCACTATTTTGGGAGATCCAATTGAGTGATCTGTATTCTATCTTCTGCATAGTATTTCACTTTATGAGATTAGAATCATTGATATTAGAGAGAGTGTAACAACATTGGTTTTTCAATTTGAGTCATTTGAATATTTCATTGAATATTTTTGAAGGAAGGCTTTGAGTTAGTGTGCAATTTGGGGATCTGGGGATCGTCATTGCAGTGATACTAAAAATAAATAATATATATTATCACACATGCATGTTTTTAATGTAAAATTGGAATAAATTATGATCATGGTTTTAGAACATACATATTATACATTCATTGATTTTTGATCATTGATATTATCCCAGCCAAGACATTAAATTTATTAGAATTGGGTGGACGGTCAGAGGTGACCATTGGTGAGGTGTTAAATGGTTGTTTATAAATTTAATAAAACTCATCCCCCAGTGATTCTCCCACATGGATGGAAAAATAAGGATCCCCCCTTACATGATAGATGCCCTGATTCATAGTTGATCTATAGAGGTTTCACTGGTCCCCATTCATAATTATCATTGTCACTGGGTAGAGGTGTAGAAGGTTTTGTGCATCATTTTGGACCGAAATCATCATAGATTATCCAAGATGTAGACATATTTATTCTCTTCATGTAACAATCATATATTTTGAATTGTTTTAGGGTTTTATAGCTCTATTATTATTACTACATATCCCTTGGTGGAAGAAATGTGGCTTTCCATGGAAATTTGGGAGATTCTGGTGGCTCGTAGTAGATTCCCATTCCAAATCTTTGATCATACGGATTGTAGTTCATTATAAAAAACAATGAGTTCATACCGTTTGGTGAATATTATAAATGGGTACTATACGCCGTGTACAGGGTGTATATGTCGTGTAGTTATCCTAGGTCGTCTCGGTGATGACATGTTCATACATGCATCTGAAGGGATGTGGTCGTATGCTATCACAAGAATAGGGACATTGGAATTGGTTCAGTACACGGGCACGACCATGGATATAGGCTTGGGTGAGGTGATTATGGACACACTATGTACTGTGTTTACAGACAAAGTGTTGTCACATGACCAGCTAACCTTGTATGTGCAGGGACACACCAAAGAGAATAGATGAGATAACATTCAATGTAACCTATGAAATATGAATAGTATATTCCTAAATGCTCTCCGAGTACATATAAAAGACATGAATTGGAGGACATTTATACGGAAACATCATGGTCAATGGGTACACTATGTTTATGCCCCTTGGACAGTTATCCCTCATGCATTAATGTAGTCGGGAATTAGATGGTGTTCCATAATTATCCAATCCCACATAGTTTTTGTTCTTGAACATGATAGTTTCTGTGGGATTTATTTAGAAATACAATGAGAGGTGACGATTTTGGTTAAATTTTTTTAGTGAGGTGTAGACTAATATTATTTGAGTGGGATCCTTTGGTTTATCACTATGTGGGAACAATTTGGAATTACTTTCACATCACAGGATTGTGATACCCTCAACATGATGATTTTAGATAGAGTTGGTGTATACCTTCAAGAGGTAGGGGTGGTGTACTCTATCATATAGACATACCTAGGTGGTTATTTTTGGTATTCACATAATGAATACTACATGTAATGGAATCCTCTATCTATAAATATGGCTTGACATAGATTTGGGAATCAGTAGTTGTACGATCCTCAACATAGTGGGAGGTTTCTTTTTGTTTTGTGGAATCTTTGGGTATTCAATCAACTACTTAACAGGTGGTTTTAGTAGGTTTTTTTATCATATACTATATAATTCCCTACATTGGAGGGGGGGGTATTCCAGATGGGGTTTTTGAAGTCATCATGACTAACATAACAAGGGTAGTGATCCCTAATTTGAGTGATGAGATCTCCCGAGTACCAAATTGGGTTCTTAGTGTCTCTCATTGGTCCTAGGTGTTGTACCCTATCATTGAGATGAGATATATATTGTTTCAAGATTGGTTTTGATGATTCCCCCATTATTTATATGTGAAATCCCCTCTGTGAGTATCTAGATCTTCGGTGAGAATACATTAATTTCATCATGGAATGTTTTTATGATCATATTCTACAGTATGTATTCCACCTCAATTTTTAGGGATCACACATTGGCTAGTGATACCTTATCTGTGATATATCTTATATGATTTATATTTGGGTTGGAAGAGAACAAGGAAAATTTTCATATAGATGAGAATTATATTTGATCATTGAGTGAAATATAGTGTTGGGTATTGACGTTGGGACCACATAAAACATGGTTTTTTAAAGTAATATTACTGTGTTATTCTAAAATTTCTTTCTTTGATGTCACATATCTTGATTGAAATACTATTTGGTTTGAGATAAAATGTCATGTCTAGGTGAGGAGTGGTTGAGACGAAGAATCATGTTCTTCCTCACATGGGTTTCAACCTATGGATTTAGGGCGAGATTAATGTTTCCTTTCAATTTATTAAATTTATTTTGGTTTAGTAGGGTGAATATATTGTATTGTTATTTTCACCCATGCATGGGATAAAATCACACATTTCATGTCTTATTAATATAACATTACATTCAAGGGATTACTATGATGCCCTAAAGAGATATATCATAGAGATATAGACATACTGAGGTGTGTACCGGTGGTAAAATTTGACAGATGTTCCCTTCTATTGATCAGGAATGACTCTATTACAGTTTTAGGTGGTATTCTATTTTGTCATTTCTTAACAATAGTAATTATTTAGTACTATGGTTATGGGATATAGACGTCTTCATTCATTTTATATTAATTGTTTTTATTATCTCTGCATGATTTCATGGAGATATGTTTGTGTGCTTGTGTGTAGGTTTAATAGGATATATTCTCTGACGTGTAAGTCATGCCTAATCAAGACTAGTCTCCAACCCCTGGCCTATTAGTGGCGAGTTTGGGGTAGTTAGACTTGGCTTAGCATCAGCCAAGATTTCCCTATTGTATCATTTCATGAATTTTTATTATTTATAATACAGAACTATAATGGTAAATAATAAATTATAACATAAATAGATATCATTAATTAATACCATATTCTAAATGACCATTGATTGAAAAAGTTCACAACAATATAGAATTTCAAAAAAATCATGATAATAAACTCCTATCATGATTCCATTTCTCATGTGATTTCCTCGAATCTACCATGTTTCTAATGAACTCAAATTAAAGGATTATCTATTCTATACATGTCATTCTAATTGAGGTCCAGAATATTCATTCGATACTCAATAATATTTATAACATCAACATTTTCAATATCACCAAAATATGTCACATATGAAAGATTATGATAGAAATTTCAATGATGGGACGAATAAAACATGTAATGAATACTATAATAATGGATGTAATTCTACGTATTATGGTTCCTCCAAAATTGTCTTCAAAACATAAGAAATATAATTAATTTTAGTGATTACATGCTTCTCATGCTAAAACATTGTTCTCATCACTAGGGGAAATCGATAAGATTACACAATTTCTAATTAAAGACCCTACAAATATCCAAATTTTGTACATATATATATATTATATATTAGGTTTTGATAAGTCTCATATTACCCAGAATAATATCAATACGTTTTTTCCTATTTTTTACCATCTCTCCATAAACTATAGTTGTTTCACCAATATTTACCCAATATAGTGGCGAATGGTGCAGTCTCCTATAAAATAATTCATAAGGTCCCAATCTAATGGATTATTGATTAATTTTATCATATAAAATCAAAACTATATGAAATTAATCATTCAATATCCTTGAAAAGTACAATAAATATATCAACCACTATCTAAATCATTCATTCATTTGACAATCATTATAAAGATTAAACATGGTTCCTAAAAATAAGTGGGTATAAAAATGTCATTTTATTCCACATTATTTTTTTAATAACTAATAATCATAAATTAAATTGACCATCCTCAAATTTCCATTCATCTTCACCACCCATTTAAAAAAGAAATCGCCAAATTATTTACAAATATTGATTTCTTTAATAGAAAATAAAGAATGCAACATTCTCAATCCATTCATGATGACACAAATTAAATCAAAACCTATTAGATCATGGGGTAATATAAAAAAATGAAAATTTCATCTTAAATCCATTTGTGTGAATAGAAATAATTTTATAATTCATTAGGAATATAGTGTCTGTATTTTAAAAAATTCGTATATTATATAGTTCATATTTTTATACCTCATTATGTGTATTTCATGGAATAAATCCTCACAATTTTACCATATAATGTGGAATTGAAATATTTATATTTTTTAGATATATTTTGGAATTCATTGTGAAAATTGATTAATTAACGGTATATGTTTTAGTCATTTTTATATATTTTATTAAGTGATATATTAATTTACAGTTCTTTTAAAAAATTTATTTTTATTAGTTAAAATGTGGAAATTTCTATATTTCCATAATCATAAGACTATTTTCTAGGAAACATATTAGTTTTATTCTAAAATTATAAATGAGTTTTTGATAATTTAGTATAACTATGTTGAGTCTCTTTGTTTTATGATGTCCAATAACACATGTCCAAAAAATTCATATGACTTTTGAAAATTCACAGAATTATTTTCAAATATTTAATATTATACTCATCTGACATATGAGGATTTCTCAAAATACAGACAAAGGATTATAAAGATATATTATAGAATTTAAAAAAATTTCTATTAAAAAATGAGGGGTTACTACAAATATTTTTTCAAGAATTCAATATTAATTAAAATCCTTTTTGAATTCACTATGATCCCAAAATGAATCAAATGTATTATAGGAAATTCTTCGGTTTTCTTATATAAAGTGAACTAAAATGGTAACCACCACACTATTGTAGTTAATGTGGTTACATAGTCTGTATTTGACATCACCATTTGAGGAATATGTTGCATACAATTTCCAGATACTTCTCCAATTGGTTTTCTTTAGTTAAAACTCATGTGTGAATGTATTATTAAGGATTAGGATCACTTTGAATGAGTTCACTGTATATTTATCAATCGATAGTAACACATGTGATGTGTTACATATTTAATTTTATGAAAAGAGACACATCATGGATCCTATATAATTATGACATCCTTTTAACATTGGAGTGCAGTTTTCCGTTACGAAGTTGTAGATTATTTACAATCCAATTAAAAGACTCTAACTATATAAATCTCATTAATCATTTCATGAAGGTATTTTAACTCCTTTAAGTGGTTGAGAATCCAAAATAAATATTATCAGATTCAAAGATTTATCCCCACATTACCTGGAGTAGGTGGAATACAATTTCTGCTCCACATGATAATTATCAAATTTACTTCATCATATAAGATGGTGGAAACAATTGATATTCATGAATTTTCGGCATTACATTTTTTTTAGTTAGATATTTATTAGATTTAATTATTGCACATAGATTTGACATTATATTGGGTTAACATCCACTACAAATAATCACATTATAGTCATGTGAAACCTATTTGTGGTATCAAAGTGATTCTTTCATGTATTAAATTTGGTTATTTCGTGTCATAAAAAAGAAAACTATCCCCTTAGTGTAGAACTACCCATGGTGTTATATCATTGGGATTATCTAGGAACCATGGCCCATTAAAGGATGAAGGAGCCCCATTGGTCTTTTGAAATTACCATTGAATAGAGATCCACACTGTGAAATAAACCGAGATTATTCTATAACCATTATTTAATTTGAGAATAATAATGTTAATCTAATAGAAATTAACATTACATGATTTTTCTTATATGTAATGTTACAACTAAATAGTATTATGCATGATACCTATTGAATTTGTAATTAAACAAAGGTGGTGAAATGGACTTTATGGATATTTTTGTTGTTTTTGGTATGGATTGTCCACCCTTATTAAATAGAGACTAGTGAAACACAATTTTTAGCCATTTTGATAGATATTTTTAAAGTTTTTTATTCTAAAATTTTTAAATTAATATATAATTTTTATGATAAAAAACAATATATTCAAATTTCAAAATATTATTTTTTAGCCCTTAAAAATGACAAAGTTCCCTTTTGTTTTAAACATTATAATTAATAAATAAATTATTTATTTATCAAGAAAAATAAAAAATTAATGGAATTAGACTATTTATATTTTTTATAAATAATATAATACTTATTTTGAGATATATATAAAAATAATTATACATAATTTTTATAATGAATAGTTTAATTATATAATTATATAATTATATTTTATTTAAGAAAAGGATTATAAATTATTCTCATGTTTAAATATTTGAAATATTTATTTATTTAGAAGTTATCCCTTTATTTCGTCAAATATATAAATATATATATATATATGTAATAATAATTTGATTATTATGTATTATTTAGTTATATGATAAATTTAATCTAGGAGATAGAGACCTACATTTAATGATTGTTATACTTGCATAAATATTTTTTATCAAATTCCCTAACCATTGCTTTAAATAGAATTTATTATCATCAATTTAGATTCTAGGGAAAAAATCATATTTGGTGTTAACGATATCATGTATTTAATTCTATATTGATTCATGTTTCCCCTTGGTACATGACATGGGGGGGACTACCTAAACTCGTATTGGTATAATGATTGTCTAAAAAAGAGAATGGGGTTGGCTATCTATCCATCCAGGATTATTGAAGTTGAGATTATGAAGATCATATAATTATATGAAATTAAATTAAATGCCCATGAACATTATGGATATGACGTATTCATATATGTATACATATTTTTTGGCTTTTATTTTTTATTGAGGAACACATGTCGTGGGTTATATAACCTTTTCACCATAATGAGGTGTGAACACATTAATTTGGTGGTTCAAATAGAGATTTTGAAGAATAATTTATAGAATATTGAATAAAAAATGGAATTAAAGATGAAAATATAATTATTATATAATATGTATTATGTTTTAATCTTACATGAATATGATCTATATTAAATTGGTGACAATTTAAATGGAAGAACCCTAAAAAAAGTATGATATTCCGTAAAAAGTGAAAAATTTCAAAACTATGATCACCCAACTCGGTTGGATCTTCTATTGTAGGCCACCTTTTTATAATTTTGTGTCTAGAAAATATGTAATAGGTGACACTCGGTTATAATTTTGTATGTTCTTCCATAGTTGGGTGACCCTTGGTTGTCTTTTCATAACCACTTTTGAATTGTTTTTGCTGTAAATTATTTTGGAAACCATTAAGAAGGATACTTGAGGTATGAAGTTGTGATTATATATATGATAGATTTGTATAAATGGATATCCTCAAAAATATCCAATAATTAAAACTATTATGATTTTGATTATTCCCAAAATAAAAAATTAAGCGTTGAGAGGAAAACCATCGTAGAAAAATTACATAAAAAATAAGGATCTTATCACACTATAAGAATATGATGCAAGATGTCCACCGAATTAGTGGGAGAACCATACTTAATTCCAATTATTTATAGATATAAAACATGATAACCACCTATTGATATAACATTGTTTTAAAATATTATAGAATTTATGGAAATCATATTGACTAAAGTGATAGGTATAATATATAAATATTTAGAAATTTATATCATAGGTTGAAAATTGTCCTAATGAATAAGCATTTATATCCCATTAATATTACTATTATATACTATAATTTCACCATTTTGAGTCCTTATCATTAGACATCTGGTGTTCCTCCCACATTAATTATCCCAAATATAGACACAGAGATTGGATGAATTTTATTAAGTGAAAATTAGATCTGTATATTGGTAATGGAGAAAGAGTTCTTTCATTGGGGCTCAACATGCAACCCTAGTTTTTCTAAGTATATTTATATGATATTTAAAAAACATATATTTTATTCTTTCTATAACCAAAAGGTTCTTTATATATATTTTTTGGATAATAAGCGATTTTTATTCATTATAAAAAAGAGTTTTATATATATATTACAACATATTGCAACATATATTAGAAAATATAATGAAGTTTGTATAGAATATTGAATAGAAAATCCTATATGTATGATTCAAAATAAGAATATTAGTTTTGATTCTAATTCCAACCATCATTGGTATTATTGCTTCATATACATAAAATGAAAAACATATTCTATGACCCCATAGATTTCTTTTGTTGGAATCGTTGGATTATGAATCAATTTCTATATGTAAATGTTTATTATTATAAATAATTATAATGATTTATTTTAGGATAAAAGAAAAATTTTCTAGTAGGAAATTGAATGCCATAAATAGTACGGTTTGTGGACCAAGGATTCCAAAATAATTTAATGCTCATAGGTAGTTTGTTAAATTTATTGACGACTTTACTTGATCTGGATATTCTATTGGGATGAAACTGGTATGAAACTTTCAAAAAGTAAAATTAGTTTCTGAATGGTTAACAAAATGAACCAGGAAGGATTATTAGGATTCTCTGATCATATTAATGTATTGAATACATAATCCAAGACTTCATAGATCATCTCAGTGATGTGTAATTATTTCGTAACTCAATTCTCATTGAACACAAAATTCATTATTATATGTTAATGGAAGAATATTACATTATAAGAAATGGCTTGATAAATTACAATTCTAGGTGACCATTATATAACATTTCAGGGTTATTCTCTAAATTCTACCATATAAATTAAAAAATATGTTCTTTTGAAAGATGTAATGAATCCCAATTTTTAATAATTTAAAATATAAACTATTTTCTATAACATGCGCCACACACCACATCCAATTTAAGAAAACCACAACAAAACATTATAACATTATTGATAAATAAATAATAACGTCTAATATAGTATAAAATTAAAAAATTATATGGTAACTAATTAATTTGAGTTTGTATTGATAAAAGTGATTTTTAATAAAACCCAATTTCATGGTGTAATTTATATTTTTTATCATGAGTAATTATACAAATCAAATTTATATGATATAAAAAATTATTCACTTGTTAATTATTGATTTCCAATGTTGTATGTATTATGTTTTTCAGTATTTTACAAAGTCTTGATTTTTTTGTTTAAAAACATTATTTTTTGTGAAAATATTACTTTTTTTTATTTTATCAATACAAATAATTTTACTTGGAAATTAAAAAACTATAATGTAATAAAATACATTTTTATTTAATAACATCTTTAATTTTATAAAATTATTTAAAGTTATAGTTATATCTCAACTATTATTATAAAACTATGTTAACTTGTTACTGTGATAAAATAATTATTTTCGTTCTTTTTCTCTAATTAAATATTTATATGGTCAAATTTTATTTTTTTACTATACAGTAAATCGAACAAACTATTATTTTTCTTATAAATAAAAAATTTAATCTATTTAAATAAAATATCTAGGATAATTATATTAAACATCTAAATATAATATTAAAAACACTATTTTTCTAAAAAATGATTTTATATGATAACGTGTTTTTATTTAAAAATTAACGATTCATAACATAATAAAAATTTGGTGTTAAGATTAATTTAAAAATATAAATTATGAGTTCAATATTATATTAAAGGTTTAAATATTAATTGTTTTCCATTAGTGTTAATTACTATGGTGTAAAAATAATTACAGGGTAAACATTTAATTTGTGTAAAATGATAAAAGAAAAAAAGGAATTATATCACTCATAAAATTTATAAAATTGAATTTATAATATTATTTTAGATCTTATAATATTTTGAAAACCTATTTCCCACTTTTTATTCATTGACCACTAAATAGTATCATGTAAATATGGAAAATGATGACTATTTTTAGAAGTTCCAATTTTATCTTCTGATAAACGGGAACCACTATCACTATTAAAATATTTACCTCAAATTATATTTACTACTTCAAACTATAACAGTTTTAACTAAAATTATCCATATAATTTAATTATAATACTTTTTCCCCTCATTTTAAGCCTAAGCCCTTCAATTTTGTGGGAACTTCCAACGAAATGTCATGTCATTGACATATATTTTAACTCATTCTTAATATTTTATTTTTCATAGTACTCTTACAAATATCATATAACCTTAAAAATATTATAAATTAATTATAATTAGTATAAAATAATATTTTTATATTAATGGAAAATTTTTTATTTATTCATTTATTACGAAATCAAATAACAAAATAACATTGTTAGTGCATTTCTCAGACTACCATGTCCACTAAGTAATACCCTTTGTTTTTTCATTACCACCCATAATGGATGTTATAAATTTTTGTAATTATGAATAAATATGATATATATCATTTAATTATGATTCATAAATTTCCATTTAATTTCAATATCCATACCGTCTCAAGAGTTGAGAAATGTGATTTCCAAACATGTATATATGAGGACTCCCAAATCAATGATGAAACATTTATCATTTCATCTATCTGTTCAAAAATTATATAAATAACCAAAAATATGGTTCCATTATATAAATAAAACAATTAATATCACTAATTTTTTTATAAATATATTATGTTAAAACAAACACCCATTTACCATACACTCTAATCACGCTAAAGTGTGTTCACGTTTTGGTTGATTTAACTACCTATGACAGTAATTCTTTAAAATCAGATTACATATGACTATGGAAAAATGAAAAAAAATTAACAACAATATATAAATAAAATAGATATTTTTACAATGTTATATAAATGTTATATTAATCATAAAAATTATCATTAAAGTAATATTTTCATTCTCTAGTATTGCCAAAATACTCTGACACAATTATAATTTTTTGGAATACATGATGAAATATAAAATTAAAAAATAGAATATGATAATAAATGGTTCATATTAACTTAATAAAATCACAACTATTCTTAATAATGTATCAAATAAACATAATTTTGTTATGCATGATGTCATGTTTATGAATAGAACAAATCATGATCTTTATATGAAATTTCTTCTCAATTTTCATTTGTTGATAAATAAATTATTGTTTTTTGCCAAATTATTTTTATGTAATATATATATTGTATAATTTATATAAAATTTCATGAGTTTTCATTTATTCATTTTATTTTATTTTTAACCCCATAAACAACCTTTTATGTGTGTTTGATTAATTTTTAACCCAAATAACGAGTATCATCAATAAAAGTTATTCTTGTAGAAACATTTTCTTTTAAAAACATTCTTGTATTTATGTTATGTATATATTTAAAATTTTAGATATTATATTGTGAATTATATTATATTCATGATAAATTTAAGTTCATTATATTTTTACTAATTAAATAATGATATCAATGTATTATTAATTCATTTTTAGCTTGGGTCATTATACAGGAAGTAATAAAAATTCTATAAGTGATATGGTATGTGAAATATCCTATTTTTCTTATAAGATGATTTTGGGATGTGAAGAATTCAAACAATAGGTGGTTATTGATAATACTATTGAGATATATGGAAATTTATTATTTTATAACTATCTAAAATAAATAAATCTATATTATTTTTATAATACTTATGATAAAAAGTGCTTATTATCAAATTTTATATATTCATTGAAAATTAATTTTTTGATTTTGTAATGATGAACATGTAGAAGTTTAAGAACAAAAAATAAAGAGTTTTATTTAGATAAACATTGAGCCCATTTTGTAACGATCTATAGAATAATATTACAATCATGTTATACGTGAAACTTGATGTTTCGAAAGGATTCTTTTGGAACACCAAAGATATAGATTTTATTTTGGAAAATGAAGATGATATTATATTTATATATGATGAACCCCATTCGTACTATGAATCTATTGAGTGTTTGGTTATTTTTAAATAGTTAAAATCAATGGAATATGACATATACTCAATGGATGCTAACCATATATTGAATTTGGTGGATACACATGATGGGGTATGACCAAAATTGTGAAATTGGGGTTTCTATTAGAAAGAAATGGGTGTTAGAGTTTTTACCTATGAAGAATTCATGGCGGTGAAGGGTTACAAAAAATCATGTTATTGAATATTACTAATCATTTTATTCCATATTGATGATCAATTCCACTCATATTATGGATGATATAAAACATCATTATAATGATGATATATATCAGATAGTTGAAAAATCCACATTCCATAATAAGAATTTTTTTCAAGCATGTGTGTCTTATATAACTCGAACGGTTTGAAATTATAAATGATTCTATAAAGGTATGTAGCCTATAATTTTCAATTTATTAATTAAAAAATTATTCTCAGTATAGGTATATCATGTTTTATGAGGAAATTGGGTAGTTTAGTTTCATCAATAACAATGATGATTAAATTTATATAAGAGGATATGTGGTATAATCATGTTGTTTTTTATGTTCATTATAGATGAAACATTTAATTTTATATATGATACACTAACCCATCACTTTCTAATGATGTGATTTGGGAAGTTATTATAAATGAAATATATAGGTTAATTCATATGTTGTATGGAGATCTATATATATAGATATAATAGGCTAGTATGAATCATTCATGATGCATACATTAGAAAACTTATTATGTGAAATGGAATGGATAACTCAAAAATGTTCTCTTCCAATAGTTTACAACAAGGATCAAAAAAATATTTAGGATCCTTATAAATAATTATTGAGGATGGATATAATTTCATATCATTCTTCTATAGGATATATCAAGCATTCATTGTAGTGTAATTAATTTGACATCAACTACAATATTGAAGATACCAATCTTATCCTAGAGAATGTCACTGGATTGTATTAGGTAAATACATATGTACTTGAGAATGACTAAGTATATGTTCTTGATCTTCATAGGAGATGATGGACTCTATGTAATAGTTTACATAGATACATGCTTCAAAATTGAAAAATATGATATGATGTGTCAACCTAGTTTCATGTTTTTATAGTATTATTGAACTATCAACTGGAAAATTTCCAAACTAGAAAACTAGTGAAATACAAATAGAATGTCCTAGGAGAGGTCTAGCAAGGAATGGATGGTACAGTGTGAATATTCTCTAGAATGAAACAAAAATAAACACAAGGGACTAGATTTTTCAAGGTTCCCACCTTCACAATCAATTATTGATCACATAGGCCCTGAAAACATGGAGGCTTGAGGTAACCTCAACTTATCATATGTCCACGTGTGAAGATATCCAATTTCACATAAAAAAATATGTTGATAGTGACCTTCACATAGCATCACTCGGGATCATAGAACACTATTAGTCTTAGATGCTCCTAAATACCCCATATTTTTTAATTCGAGGGTATGTGTCCTTTCGACTTTCAATGAATTCTATAAGGTCAAGATAATATAGAGAAACACGAGTGATAGAGAAAATGGAGATCACAAGGTATCCAAACATTATGAAACCACATCCCATGGAATATTTAGATCCTCAACCCAAAATAGAGATTCCATTCAGAAAGGTCAATGGACTTCATAAAAAATTAACACCCATGTGGATCTTGGGATTTCACAAGACACTCATCCTTCACAAATACTACCCCAAGAGAACTGGTACATTACCCTAATATAACAGAAAACTATTTTGGGTTGAATACTCATTCTCTATACAGCTATTATCCATGAAACCAAAATCCTTTGAAAATCCTACAGCCCTAGTGAAGCCCCAACAATAACGATGATCCTCCACTCATGCCTCCACCACTACAAAATATTGAATATGTGCCTCCTAGAATGGGAAAATAGCATTGGCGGTCGCTAAAAGGGACTATGAGCAACTGCATCAGGCGGTCTCTGACATTAATTAAAAAAAACTTCCTATCACCCCCCAAACCCAACCCTCCTTGAGTTTGACCTATCCCATCTTTGACATCCTTCCCTCGCCATCCCTCTCCTCGATGCCAACACCACCGCCTCTCCATCCCCTCTCCCGCCATCTCCCTCACCCACCATGACCTCGGCTGTCAGCCTTTTCTTCTTCCCTATCCCTCATGTTGTATCACCTAACCCATCATCATTTCCCACTCATTCACACTGCCTCACCATTCCCGATCACTACACCCCATGCCGGAGGCACCACCACTACTCTCTAACACCACTCCCAATCCGGTCGTTGCGTATAATAATCATTGTCCCATCAGGTAATCACTAATTTCATATGTATCAATTTATTATGTAAACCCTAATTTCAGTAATAGGGTTGTGATTTTACGTACCAGTCTCTGTTTATCAGTTTTTATTCTTCTTCCCTTCCGACAAAGCTCAACTCATACACTACTATCCACATATTATTACATACCCTCAAAGGTATACAACATTGATTGTGGCTAGGGAAATCCCAAATTCATCTTTTTGAAACATATATATAGGCTCTATATATATGAGTTCTCCATATATTATTTTCATATACCAGATATATATATATGTTTTTTATTCCAATTTATCCCATTTTTTTCAAACTATTATGTTATATATATATATATAAATCAAATATGATCCAATGTCATGAATCATGGGACAAAAATAATATGTATTCTTGATATATGTTTGTGTTTTAGTTTTTTATATACTTCCAATTATTGTGGGGTTATATAAATATAGTCCCAATTTTAATGTTCAGTTTTATCCAAGATTTAATTGTTGAAATAATGTTCTATTGATTTTTTAGGGATTCTTTGATTTGTATCTCCAATTTCATCACACATCCACCTTCAATTCCACCACCGATTATGAGAATTGATGATAGGGATACTTAGGTATGAACCGTCTCTTTCTTGTATCTACCATCGAATCAGGACAATACCTTCATTGTGGCCAGACCCAATTTCTCTTGTATCCACCACCCCCATTTTGTTGAAGTCCAAAATATTTAACCCTATTTCTATATCAATATAATAGTTTTTAATATTAAATTTCTATTATTTTATTCTGCTAATTTTACTCACTACAATCATTTTGTGATTATTTAATAGCATCTAATTTTACTCATTGCAATCATTTAGATGATTCCATTGGATATCATTTCTCTCAATCTATTGAACATTATATGTTCTCTGTAATGGAATTTATAATTTTTTCCAGATAGTCCATATTAAAATAAATCTTGATGAAAAAATTAGATTTCTTTAATCTATTAATCCATGAAGGAGGACTTACTAGATTTCCAAAAAAATGGTATAAAATAGCTTAGTATTGAGTCTTTTTAACTGAGATGGAATCTAAAAATAGTGGTTATAATCATTAAAGATATAACTTTAGATCAGTCTATAATAATTAATGGTCATACTATATTAGATCTGGTCAAGATGACCAACTGAATCCTTAATAGACTTATTTTCCATATTCAGTGGAACTATCCATGTGGAGGTAATGTCCATGTAGAGGTAAATGGTTTCAACATCCAATTTTTTGTCTAAAAATTTAGTTGAGAGTACCTAGATATAATCCATTTATCATTTGGAATAACGGATCTCTAATAGCATTTAATTTTTAGCATAATAGAATATCCCATGTAGAAAAAAATTCTTCCTAGAAGCCTCTCAATATAAATTTTATTAATGAAGTTAAATGAATCATTTGGATAAAATAGAGGATGCTATATGTAGCTGGAAATGAGAGACCCATTGATGAAGAATAATTTTTTTAGGCTATGTCCACTAAAATATTTTGGTTTGGAACATTTTTTCTATGACAGTATGGAACATTTAAATTCATATATAGAACTATTCCAAATGATGTTGTAGCAATCCAAATTAGTCCATGACTCGGTGCTGAATCCCAACAACAATGATATCCCACATCCAAGGATAACTATTGGAAGCCCAACTCAAGGTGAAAATTAGGACACCATGAATTTATTTATGAATATAGGGTCAGTGAATTTTTTTTTGAAATATAATTTTCTATTGAAATACGATCTTCATAAGGTTTCTACCTACATAGGATAGTAAGAAATATTTCTATATCTATTATTTTTAAAATGCATAGATCCTTTTCTGAGCATTTCCCACTAAGGTAGAGTCTTCTTCATGTTGTTGTACTCAATTTCACAAATAAAACTCTACTTTTTATATTTTTTCCTCACTTATTCTCATCTTTTTTTCCTTGTTTAACAATATCTAATTCATTTTAATATTTGTTAAGATACTATTTGTTAATATGATACTATTTTTATTTAATCCTTTCTATCGTCTTACTCTATTAGGATTTATATGACTATTTCTTCTCTTTTTTTTCATTCTACCTTTTTAAATCTTATTACATGTTTATATATGTTAGGTGTTAGTACCCCTGATTGTGGAAGTTCATTTCTCCTTCTGGTAGATCAATATTTCAGGTTTCCTGATTCATCAAGATTCATTGTTCAAGGATATTGAACATTTATTTGAACAAATTTAATGAAATCACATTGATGTATCTGCATGATCTATTTCTCATGATGTTTCATGATATATTATCCTTCATACCCCATTGTTTTTAGATACTTTGGGTTAGATCACAAATCCCATGTTCATCTTCTTCTTATAAAAAATTTTCATAACATTCAAAACTCTATTCAATATGAAACTTAAAAAAATTATTCCGATTCCTTATAATGGTTTATACTATTCATATTCATGATACAATAAAATGATGCATCCTTATATTGAACTTTAATGTCATATAGCTCCATTATTTTATTCTAGTTTATAATACAACATTTCAGTTGTTTTTTTGTTCTTGTTATAACACTACATTCATGCTGTTGGAATTCATTTTTTTAAAAAAATATCCACACTAGCGGCCACCTATGGCGGTCGCTATAGGTTTTTTTTTGCATAACAAATTAAAACTGCCATTGGCAGTCGCTTACTAGTATGTTTTTTCAGATCATCAGTGACTACCAATCAATCACTATTAATACTCTATATGGGGCATGTAGAGACCATTTATGGCAGTTTCTAATGGCCTTTAGCATTATGCAAACTACGACCACCATAGGCGGTCAAAAGGTGGTCACTAATGACCATTGGCGACCGCTTTCTGTAGTCCCTCATACCAGTATTTGTTGTAGTTCTCTCCATGGTTCTTATTTTTAGATGACCCTATTTCATGAAATATATTTTCCCATGACCACATTAAAAAATTTGGAGTGTATAAGCCACCCCCAAAATCACTATATGATAGGTACCGACCACTCCTATGTCAACCCACTTCCCTCTAAGTGAGGAATACACCTTCATTCTACTTGTTACATCTATTCATGTACTCCATAATGCATATAACAACTAATCATAGGAACCCTAACATTGGGCCTCTTGATATCCACTCCTCCACAATAGTCAAAATTCCATGTACTAGCCAGAGTCATATTAGTGTTATTCCCTCTTGTAGAGTGAGCCCGAAAATGTCCAATGTAAATGACGTAATGCTGCCTAACTCAACATCTTAGTAGAATGATGTTAAACTAGATGAAAAAATCATTATAACATGACGTAAAACTGTATCCTTACCCTATGTGATGAACATGAGATTCCACATGTATGAATTACAAGGGATGACCCCACACCCCATACATTATGTGATAAAATATTACTACTCTATGTATGATCATCATGGGATACCATCGTCACCCTAACCATGGGAAAATCATACACCAATGGGAAGCATCCATTCACATTCACAGGCTAATTCTCATAAGAGTGACCTACTTTCAAATGGGATGTTTCGAAAAATATACCCCTCCCATTCATCATCAAAATATTTTCTATGAAATGAGTGAACTAACTGAATGAAGTTAATCATGGAGTGTATTTATTAGAGGAACATAAAATATATATTCAAACTACATGAGATTGATCCATATCTCTTAAAAATGGTACGAAGGATTCCTCCCTGATGATCAATCATGGAAAGTATCACTCATTTGTGAAATCATACCTATTGAGTACATAATACCTAATCCAACCCAATATGAAAATATGATCTTGTCCTCAAACGAAATTAATCCTACCCCATCCTATCATTTCAAAAAATTAAACATATTCATAACTCGTTCCATAAGAAATTTTTCATCTTCTCATATTCAGAATAAAATAAACTCTGGATGTGGTTCATACAGCCTACCCCAAGAATAAAATATGGGATTCCTAAGGTAAAAATTATTGGAATATTCATTATATTACAAAAAAATAAATCATTATCTACACTAGATTTCTTAGGTTCCATGATAAGAATACCTCCAATAAGATTCTATCCAAAAAGAGGAAGACTTTACATGTTCCAAATATACTCAGTGTCAATAAATTCTCAAAAGTTCCTAATATGACTACATTATTAACTAAAGGGTAACTCGTTATTATGAAAAAAGTAGTATAATTTTCAAGTGTCCCCAAAATATGGCGGTGGGAATGAGTTCCACGAACAAGACTAAATCTGTGATGGAGAACCGAATAAGTTAATGAGATCCAAATTATAATCCCTACAAGGTGGAACTAACATCCCATCATCCAATTTTGATCAGGGAGTAACAAATTAAAAATAAAGAGATGAAATCTACCAACTTTTGGAAATTCAGTTTTTGGGGAAATAAAAATAATGAACGTCACTACCAGGTGGAATGATGGAGCTGTAGGCCCATTTGAAACAATCAGAATTAGAAATGGTGAACCCGATATGAAACTATTTCCTCAACATGGGGACTAGAAATGTTTAGTGAATCGGTATATTTTAACGTCAACAACTCTATATATTCAGCACTAATTCCAACTATAAAGATAGCGGCCTAGTGTGAAACTCCCCTACAGATTGGAGACAACGATGTCAGACATCCTTAGTTTGTGACATTATCAGCATTGATCCAGATCATCTTCATGATTTTTTTAGATTTTCGGGAATTATGATTGACTTATAATGTCACTTTATTAAAATAAAAGTCAACATTACTTACACTTAACATGATACTTGATGTCATAAGCCTCTCACGAATAGGTTTTGGAGTACGTGGAATGTTAATGCGGAAATCCTGCATGATTACACCCCACCATGTATTATAAATCATCTATAGTTGTTGGGAGACCATTAAACATATCACACTTTGAGATCATCCATAGTATGGTGAAAACATGTCCTATTGTCACATATCGACCATTCAAGCTTTCAATTCTCTACTAATGTGTATATAAGCACTCGAGTCAAATCCTCATTGATGATACTTTTTAATAGTTTCTTGTTTTTAATTGATAATATTTTGATTATGGGGGTTTGTTTTAATAGATTAATTGAAAATATTGATTAATTTAACAATTTATTAATTATTGGCATGAGTTTATTGTTATGAATTAATTCCGGTGATATCCTTGATCATTGCTCTATATTGAATGATATTAACATGAACATGACCATATGATGTGGATAATAATTCCTTAGTGTTAAGGCTTTCATCCTAACCTTAAATTAACTAGGATTTTAATCTCGACCAATGCTTGATAATGGTATTTTATTTATGGTTCTAATAATACATGGAAACCACTCGTTAAACAAAACATGTCATTAATCCATGGCATGTTGTGTCCAGCATACTCAATGATAAATAAAAGAATACTCAACGTGAGAAACCTCTCAATCGCTTATCATATCTAAATAATGACACACCCCAATGGTATATTTAATAATCCATTAATATGGTTATAAATATTGTTTGTTATATTCATGTTGATTAATTAATAACAGAATAAAACTAAAGGTATATGAAATGAGTTGTGCATCTAACAGACACAAAAAAACTATAATGAGAATTAAAAACTGTCTTTCGATTGAATGAGTAAGAAAAAGAAGGGAAGGGGATTCAACAATATATAATTTTTTTTATTACCATTAATATTATTTAAGAAAAGGATGGATGGTTCAATGATAATATGAATAAGAATATTTTATTAAAAAATAATTAAAAAAACAAACACTAACACGATTACAAACGAAGAACATCACAAAATTAAATGAACGAAAGAAAGTAGAAACAGTTTATCAAGTGAAAAATTGAGTACTGATGATCCACCGAAGACTTCGGAATATCCGTGGTCATGCCAACCTATCTATCATTCCTCTTAAATTCCAACTCTTTTATATGATAAGAGGGGATGTATTTATAACCCATGGAGTTAGACTACTTTCATTACAAATATCCCCCCCCCCACATACATCACCAATATTTCCATAAATATATCTTAATTTAGAGCTAATATCATATTCCATGTTTTAGATATTAATTTCTACTGTAATCCCTCAAAATGTGGTGGCCAATAATCTTTTAGAGCCAATTATATAGCAATTTTACTAAACAGTTTCATCTGTCCATTTTTATGAAAACTTTTTAGAAGGATGAAATGTGGTTGTTTTTTTTTGAAAAGTAATATTCTCTCAAATAAAAATATTTTATTCTAAAATGTTGTCTGTCCATATCATATCCTGCTCACTCAAAATTACCAGCTTGATTTTATCACTATATCATGAGAAATTTCATGAATTGGGTGGGATATAATTCGGATCCCTAATGGTGTGCTGGACTTCAAAGCATCACTTGAGCCCATTGTTTTCATAGTTGGACCTTAATATTTCTATCCATTATTATTTTGGATTTTCAAGAACATATGGTGGAGTTTCATAAAATATGTGATTAGGGATTTAGACCAGTAATACAATCATCATGGATGGTCCTTTTTCGTTACAGATTCTTTGGGTCGTCTTGGGTGGACCATATGACCCCCAAATGGATGATTTGGACAAATGTTCATTCTAATGAAATGTCTTAATTTCAGAAAGTAAACCTAAAACCAAGAATCTTGCAATTTGGAAATGTAGGGTGATTTTTTTTATTACAATATTATTTGGACCAGAATCAGGATGAATTTAAAAGTTCTCTAAAATTATATTTAATATTTTAAAATTAATATTTCACACAAGTTATGCACATTTATTAAAAATTCAATAAAGGGAGTATATAATAAGTTATGAAAATATCAATAACATCAAATCCCCCACAATTAGTCCTATTTATATCCTCATGTTAAATTAATATAAAAAACATTACTAAATCATTTTCACTAACCATCAAATATTAAAATTTTGTTTTCACGCATCCATATTTAATTCCACCTCAAATTGTTATAGAAACAATGTTCCAATAGAAATCAATTTTTTCATGCTCAAATATTGAAATGGAAAATAGTTGTAGAAAAAACATACACTTATCAAGAAGATAAAATTAATTTATTGAGCTTCACTCATTCACCAACCAAAAGTAAAAATCAAAGAGTTGGAAAGAGCTCTCAGCTTCCACTACCTATCCTAATGTTCTGAGAAATCAAGAGGTATTTTTATGTATATTTCTATGTATATGAGATGGTAGGAAGATGATATCAAAAATATAGGGAAAGATGGGTAAAAACCCAAATTGGAAAAGGAAATGAATAATTATTTTCAGATGAGACATCAAAGGAAATGGAAGCACATATTATCGAGGGTATAAAAATGTGAAATAACACACAGGAGAGAAAAAAAATTGGATGTGGATGAGAAGATGAAATATTTACAAACCAAAAATCTTCTCTCAATGATATAAGTGTTATTTTTTATTCATTTTTTCTATTTTTTGGAATTTTGAACTTAAAACATATCTCACACTCATCTCGCAAACATTATTTGATCTCCTCATGATACAAATTTTAATAATTATTACAAGATCAAAGGTTGAGGGATAGTGATTTTTGACCCACCGAAGACAGAACCCATTCTTATTATCTGTTTTTTATTTTTGTATTTTTGAACACTATTCAATAATATTTACACAAGATAAACATATATACATCCCAAAACCCCCACTGAAGGATAACCTCTCCCCCACACATAAATTGATTCTTTCCCTCAATCAGTATGATTCCTACCATTTTACCCCTAACCTATGGTAGCAACAAGAATAATATTTCATCATATCCAATGACTATAAATACTCGCATATGGATACCTAGAAAATATATGTGGTCATCAAAGTCATTTAATATGATTTGAGGAACATGGATATTGACATATGACAAATTAGGGAAGTTCATCTTTTTTAGGGGTTGTAGTTATTGGGAGACCCCCCAGAAGTATTTTTCACTCGTATGTTGAGGTCAACATTGGAAGTTAGGCCCCTAATGAGAAATTAATCCCAAAATATTGAAAATTTTAAAAATATAAGTGAAATACTGATCCCAATGAACTGTCTGGGGTTACAAAAAAAGCAGAGACAAATCCCAGGGTACATTCCTTGCTCATTATCTCATGGAATAAAAAGTTATAAATAATTCTATCCTTGAAGATATATGCCTAGACTAAAAATAATTTTTAAGGGAACCCATCTCTCCTCTAGTGGGTAATCCAATACTCCTTAGTTAGACACCCTAGTTTGAACATGGTGTCCCCATAAATCAGATCAAAGCAGAATATGGGGGGATATGAAAAAAAAAAGTATAAGGCACCACTCCACCTATGGAGTGTGACCAACATGAAAATATGCCTTAGGAATAAGGTTTTATTACAAAATTATTTGATGATCATGAAAATTTCATAGTATATTTAGACCCTCTAAAATATGTCTTGAATGCTTCTCTCACCATTCAACTTTTGGCTTTAAAAACACGATATGTGGGAATCCAGAATGATGGAAAGTCATAACCCACATAGGTGTATAGAGTTCAAAAACCTCTAGAGTTTTATAACCCCATGTTCACCCTTTCAATAGAATGGGTGACCCAATGCAGCATCAGGGCCACTTTCGTCATGTTGTGTCCCCATGTTAGGTACTCTAGAACAGAAGGAGGCCCCCAATATCTGATACCTCATTCAAACTCTAGAGGGGAATGCATTATTCCAGTATATAAAGATACCCATAGGTTTTATATCTAGTTGGTAGGATCAATGAAAACATTTTCTCTATCATTATAGATCCACAATAGACAAGAAAAGTGTTTCTAACATCTTCGAATGAAAACAGAGTCCTGATGAGAAAATCACAGAAATTATCTCTTGTTGGAAGGGCTTCACAAATAGACATGACAAGAAGATATTACATGAATAAATTATTAGGATTTGTTTAGTGGGGAACAATCAGAGTGTCTTGGAATATTCCCTCATCAGCCTATCCTACCCATGGGGATTCTAGGATTTCTTAAAAACCTCTCATCATTTGGATGAATACTTTCCCATGACTAGACAATTGTCACCTTCATTTCCACATCTAAATTTTTTGATAAGTCTAGTGAATGTAGATATTGAAACTATCATATAGGTGGAGGTTCCCAAGATGGTACACATTTTGGGTCCTTTTCTGGACATTCCTCGCAGAGTGTATCCTTATTAGGCTTAGCCTCACCCATTGTTCCCTCTCTCAGCACAACCTCACAAATAATATCTACCTCGATGAGAGAAAATGAACCTAATCACTCTTAAATAATTGGAACTCAGGGTTACCTTCCTATATATATGACATATAAAGTACTTTTTTTGGGATGAACAAGTTTTTAATATTTCATTGTATCTTTGGAGAAAGTTATCTTCAAATTTCTAGAGTGTCATTGTCCCCAAAAGGCTAGAATCATTTCCCACCACAAAAATTTCCCATAACATAGGATCTTTGGATACACCATCAAGGAATTATTTTTATTCAATAATCTTCTAAAGGACCATGTGTAATATTTATTAGTTATGTTGTGTGACATTCTAGTGTTAGTGACACACTTCTCTACTGACCCCCAATAATGTCATTGAAGGTTATGAAATGTTGCAATAGTCATCATTCGGTTGTACGATAATTTATGATTATTATTTTGATCTCAATGTGGCATCTCGGAAGAATGAAATTATTCATTCTCCCTTGAGAAATATGAATCATACTATGGATTCCAAACATCCTCTTAAAGCTGACTCAACATTCAATTCACATCCGTCGATGTATTGTAAAATTAAGCGGCGAAAACACAAGGGAAATCAAATTCCTATACTGGTACCCATGATATATCACACTTTAGGTAAATCTTTGCCTCCCAGGTTTGGATATGAACCCAAAGTATGTGTATTTCTATATTACTCCACTAATTACAATGATTTTATGCATCTATGAATGATATTGAGCTGGTAGACCACTTCTCAATTAATTATGGTGCCAAATTCTATGAAAACCAGTTAGGAGCCTCTGGTCAACATCATCAAAGGAGTGGAATATGACATATACATAGTAATAATTCTTATGATCATGTTTCAAATTAGACCATTCATGCCACTATGACCGGACTGTATGTTTCACACCATGATCAACACCAATATTCTTATTGATCTGTTATTTTATATATGCCTCCATTGAATACTGTGTTAGTTGAAAAAAAATTTAACCTATTTCATTACCATGACTAGAAAAATCTAAATAGATCTAGATCTCTAGATACTTATATTTATCTAGAAGTTTATTTGAGTAGTATATCTAGGAAATAGTTGAATGTTCCCAGTATTATCCATACTCCAACAGTCCACCCAATGACACCCGATGCACCCATTTCCCAATAGTGACCCTGCATTAAAGAAATTACCCTATAATTGAAGTAAGATTTTCTAAACCTCCTCACCATCATTCTGAAAAGTATTTTTATCCTTGAGGATCTCCACTTTTTAAAGGAAATGTGTGATTCAATTGTTGATTCTTTAAAAAAACCCCATCTGATGCGAATCTAAGGTATCATTCAATGAACCCTAGTATACCAAGGAGATCAAGAAAGAAGAATATAAAGTCATCATATACTTTTCAGTAGAGGATTAGGTTGAAATAATATAGGGACACATAAACCCACAATACATCAATAGTCCATTAAATGTGGTGGAGTTACACTACTTCCTCATGGATGCATGATTTGGGATCAACCTCATCTAAACCACGATACTCTATATGTTTGGTCTAATAGAATTAGATCTAACAGCCTTCAACATGAAGATTCTGGGTTATAAAAAGAGAAAGAAACAACCACATGGTATGTTTCTGATAAAGAACCAATTTAGTGGCTTGATATAATTCCACAAATTCACTATATTCTTGTAGTAAACCACATATAACTCACTTATAAAAATAATGTTGAATCATTTTCAGGATTCAGTCCCCTCATTTTATCCTCAGTGCCTCAAATACTATATTAATGGTCATTTAGGAGTAATTTTGGGTGATGTGTCCCACATTTTCTCATGTGAATACTGCTATCTCAGTGATTTCTACTATAAAAGGAAATGGAATAATGTTCATACATACTATATTGAGTGAATCAAAGATACTTATGATCTTAAATCCATTATAATAGATCTATTTTTAGAAATGAATGACACCATTATTCTCTAGATCCACTAGTTAGAGCCTACAATTTTAGACATGAGAGGTTTTGTCATTGTGTCTAAGAACAATAAGTTCATTATGAAATATAAAAAGGATAACTCGAAGATAACCTTCTACATATACACCGGTCATTCCTAGATAAAACTCGATTCCATTTCCCCTTTGATGTATAGAGAATTTCACACCATGACCCCCAATTTGAGGCATTCCTACATTATATATAGAGTAGGGTGGTCACTATAGAAATAAAATCATCAACACTACTTTAAATTAAGAGTGGGACTCCTGGTTGATGGCTATTGAGATTTGGATCGACATGCACTCTACACAATCTTCATAGTGTAGGAACCCCTCATTAAGGATTCTCAGCTCGGCAGAGTGGAGGCTAGTACCCCTCTGGATTAGTTAACCTGGAAGGGTCCTCCAATCCCTATGAATATTTTCTTTCATATGATGAATATGATTTCTTATGTTTCCCCTTCTATTTTGGATAATGGTGTGTATACCTCTATTGAAGAGTTCACTCAGGTGAACCTTGGTACATATGATGATCCACGTGCGAAACTACATAGTGCATCAATGTATCCCGATGAGATACAGTAGTATATGTCATTATTGAAATAAAATAATGACACATTCACATGGATATCTAATGGGTTTCTAGAACTGGTCCCGTAGGTCACCATTCACCATATAATCCTCCCAATGAATTATTATAGGTTCAAACAACATACTAGCAAGATGCACCCTCTCAGATTTCCATTGTCAAATCTAACAATATTATCAAAGGAAATAATAATAGGGAAGTTCAATAGCACATATGAATAGCCACAATCTTCTTACTAATAATTATTAATGGGAAAAATAGATTCTATATTTACTTTTGGGACCTCGACCACCAAATTCAATTGGAAAATTTTCCAATTCTAGTAATAGATATATAGATCAATTCTACAGTAATTTCTGAGGCCCTATATTTTAGGGTTTCATAATATGAGTGAAATAAATTATTGATGGTTCATAGGGATGATAAGTACACTACATTTAGGTTTCCCCATGGGAATTTTGATTATTAGGTTATTCCATTTGTCATGAAAAATAACAGAGCCAATTAGTAGTTGGTAATGCACCACATTTTAAAGATGATTCACATGATATGGGTGGAATAATATATGGATGATTTGGTGGTCAAATGTCATGAACCGACCTATAATGGGGCTTAGGTAGCATTTAACATAATCATACCTTCATAGGCAGGGGCTGTCAACTATCGCCAAAGGCACAACAAATTAGGGGAGACATTTTCCTAAGAAAATGTACACACACACGTAGCCAACTCCATGAAAAAGTGCAGAGGAAAAGAAATAGAGATACAATGAAAAAATAAAATAAAAACCAAATATATATATGCATAAACCTACAAAAAATACCAGTACATGGAATGTATAGATTAAAGGGAATGGGAAAAAATACAAATCCAACTAGAAAAGTTCACAACTCAGAAACATGTGAAAAATTAAAACAGCTGAGTGATTCCCACTCATGAATGCCAAGAAATGATCATTTCGCATAGTCCAAGAACACTATATTTCTATGATCCTCTGATATCATGATAAAATTCTCAATTTTTGGCAAGGGCACACTAAATGCGGGATGGTCCCAAGCATGGGTGAGTATATGAATACTCAGTATGATGCCCTAAAGGCCGAGGCATTAACAAGAGATATACTGAAGATGGGAGATGTAATAAAAATCAAGGTATAACATGAGTGAACAAAAATAGTATAGTTCCACCTAATAATAGATATTCTAACTCAAAGAAACTCAAAAAAGAGAGTAAGGGGATCTCCATCTCACAGATCAGCCCAATAAATTGAGAAGCCAAAAATTCCACATAAATCCATCTTCAATTCCAAACACCTCATCACATATGTCCTAAAAGACTATGTCAAAGGGGAAAACCACAATACTTCAATACGAACTTTTTTGGGAGGAACTGAGTTTCCCACAAGGTTTTATTTCATGTCACAGGAACTTGTCTCAGTGGGGAAGGCACCCCTCTTACTCATGAGTCCTTAGGTAAATCAATCCTCGGCTCACCACAATGAAGCACAATTGAGTGTCTTCTCAGAACAATCAGGGACTATGCTTACAAAACTATAAGATGGTCATCCAGATATCTTTTTGGGAACTATGCTCTAGGTTAGCCTGGTAACTCCTCGGGGACTACTCTACCCAGTTTGGCGGGAGGGTCATCCAGGTGTCTCTTTAGGGACTACACTCTGTGTCATCCCGATATCTTCTCGTGGATTATGGGACCTAGCCTGGTGGGATGGACATCTAGGTATCTCCTTAGGGACTAAACTACCCAGCCTGGTGAGAGGTTCACTGGATATCTCTTTAGGGACTACGTTCTAGGTCAACCTGACATTTACTGTGGGACTACACTACCTAGCATGGCGGGAGGGTCAACTCAAAACTGCATTGGTCCTCCGTATTGGAGGGTACCTCTCAAAAAGCACTACAGACCACTATCCATCCCTTTTGGATGGTACCCCTTATAGAAGGCATTGATGAACTCTGATCATCCATGTCTGATGGAACCTCCAAAATAAATGTCGCAGAAGTCATCAGGTGCCACCCTGAGTAGGTTCCACACCCAGAACATCTCACATCATATCTTAGAAGTCACTATGGAGGGAACCATCACATTCTATGTGTAAATATACCTAGGATAAGCTACTCATATGCCAAAGTCTGTGTCTATGAAAATAGATACGATATATAAAAGATTCGTAGAGAGGTACCCAGTATGTGTGGGGCCCACAAATTGTCTGGCCCAGCCTCATTGCCTGACTATGTAAATTTTCTTACTACTGTACTAAACTAAAAATCAAGTACCCCTAAGAGTGCTATGATACTCTCAGAGTACATGTTATCATTAGCCAAAAAGTTGACACACATGCATTAGTTGTGGTTACACATTGGAGTGAAAATTTACGTTTACTTTCAAGCCTCCTCAAATGGAACCAGATAATAAAACTGATCACACCATTTCGATCCTTTGAGAAAAATGCACAAGATTGACTATTCATTCAACCAGAATGGACATCTGATGGAAAAGTCATATATCGTTGCATTTCACTTGAATGACATCATGTGGGGCCCATGCCTTGGTCCCGAAACAAAGTATATAGATCACTCCATTACAATTTTCACAGAAAATCACATGTGATGAACTACTCAATTTTCTTAAAATAGATACTAGTGAAAAGGTCACATTTCACTGCAACATGTGTGAACGAGGTCTTGTGGGGTCCGCACCATGATCTCTATTTACATATTTGAAATTGTTCATCAAATGTCAGTCTTAATTTTAGGATTATAACATCGTATATGGTTCGTCATTTTGACATCATATGAGGATGTTATGTTAGATTCATGATCCCACAATAATAATAATTTTATTATTATTGGGTGTTTCATTGACCCGATCCTTGAGACCGAAAAAGCTACACAACATTGGTATTTAATTGACCATCTCGATAACAAGATCACACTGCTGCTAACTATTCATTAATCATATGTCATATGAGAGAATTACATCAGAATTGATGTTCTATGACCCAAAATAATAATAATAATATTTTATTTTAATATAGTATTATTATTTTTAAACCCCTTATTTTTTTCCAAAGTCCTTTCACACTGGTTAAGCTCTCTAATTTTGTGTGCATCATCCCATCCATCATATTACTTTATTTAATCACATTAAATTTTAATATTATTGTTATTATGTTTTAGTTTCTCTCTACAAACTTCTTCTTCCCTGAATTTTCACCTCCATCATGCAAACCCTAGTGGCCATCCTTCTTTCACATGCACTGCATCTGTCAGAACTGCCCCTATCGCCATCACCCTTCCGGGCAGCTAGGCCTCTGGTTAGCTCGCCCTTATCGCTGAACAAAGAAGAATGGACACTACTTGCTGTCTGCGCACTGCCTCACCACTAGATTATTGTGCCACCACAAGGCTCCACCTCTACCTTACTACCTCGGGCCACAGATCCATGGACTACCGACCCTCGCTTCACCTGAAGCCACTATACTAGGATCCACCTCTACCAGAACCCTCATCAAAACCCTCATTGGACCCACACCATAGAATCCATTAATGCGCCAATCGATTTTCAATCTAAATTGGAATGAAGAGATTAATGTTGTTCTTGGATAATCGGGTCGAGATAATCGCTTCTGTATGTCTCACTCAACGAAACATTGAGTTTTTTATGCGCTTAAATATTTTTGAATGATGCACATGTGAAGAATGCATTAAGAATGAAATAGAAAATACCATGGTCTAGGTGCATATCAATGGTCGTGATTGTTTGTCCATCTTCGTTGAGAATCAAGATCATGAGTAATTGACAAAGAGATATTTATCACACTTCAAGAATTTCAATTTCAAGATAAACAAGATGAAATTGATTCAACCAATTATTTTTCGATGCACGATGTAATTTATTAAAAATAATTTTAATTTGAGTTTGTCATGAAAATTAAAATGAGGTAAGGAATCCAAAAAGATAAGTCCAACCTTAGGTTTGGATCGATCATTATTGAAGAACACACTTGCTGATGGATGAGGATGATCTGTCTCATTCGTTGTCATTCGATCTTCCTTTAACCAAGGGTTCTTTGTTCTTCATTCGTCGTTCTTCATCTGGGATGAGTTCTTCTAGAGATGGTTTTTGATCTCTCTGGTAAATTTCATGGATTATGGGGACAAATCCTTATAACCTCATATTTATAACCTATGCATATGTTAATAATATTAATCAAATAAATAAATAGATAATAATTTAAATAGTTTCCAATGATTGCGCACAAGTGGAACACCCAACGCCAACAATGTTTATACCCTTCCTAGGGTAATGCATACATTATGTGATCATTGGTTGTCTCAAAGTATTCATCTGAGTCACTATTGGAGAGTAATTTAGGATTGAGTTGTTAAATGAATAAATTATTTGTTTAATTCATCCATTTGACCTACGACGAAAGAGATAGGGGATCCAAACATACCTCACCGACTCACTTAATATTGCACCTAGGGAAAACACTGTATTTTGGACCAACCAAAACCATTTAAATTATATCATGTTTTCTTCAGATATTTGTGCATACATAATATAATAACACTTAATATATTCATAAAATTATTTCCAGGCACAACATGCCTTATAATTTCACGTTGTCTCAGCGCATAACTGTAAAATAATATTTAGAAATATTCAAAAGTCTTATTTTGAAAAAACAGGGTCTCTATATTATTACCTCCTTTGTTATTTTAATCCTAGGAAAGAAAAACTGTGGAAACCACTCGGGATACCAAGCCCACCCTTAGCTCTCCCGCTCTGAGGAAAACTCCTAGATATTTCTATACTATCACAGAATACGAACTAGAGGGATGCTCCATCCTCATAAGGTTATCCCAAAAACTAGTGTCTCTTAATTCTCTCCATCAAAATATCTATCTGGTGAAACACACAAGGATATCTTTTCATGTAAGACATCACATTCGGTGGATCATAACTGAGACTCACTTACGTGCTCTAGAAGTGAAGGAGTCAGCATCATCGATTGAAGAAATTTTGTACCCTAAATCTACACTGTGGTCAGTTGTAGGGAAGTTAACTACTCTGAGACTTCCTGTACTAGGTGAGTCTAGGACATTCTATATTTACCCCTAAGGGAATCTTCAATACAACTATGTCTTGAGTGGAAACGTCAAAGGTACATTCCTCCCATGACTCCACCATGTTATCTGGGCCTTATTTTACCACATTCCTAGGAACGATCATGAAATCATATATTATAATGAGATCTCATCATTTGACATATACTAGCTATAGAAGAGGTCTCAACTCTGTTTCCCTCACTACCACAACCCTCTATATGGGTTTCCACTAAAAAATATCTCTATCACCAACTCCTACTCTAGCACCCTGACATAGGTCTGGGTGCATAAGGGTGCAATGATAGTGAGGATCTCTCTGTGGATTCCCTACTCGAAGTTCTATCCATGGAATTAACTATTATTGAACTTGACCAGAGAGTAGGGTGAAAGGTCTATGAACCATGTTATATTCTCATTCACCATCATTTCCCTACTAAAACTGAAGGATCTACTGATTGTAAAAGAGTGGAAGGATGAGGTGTAGTACTCCTCACAAAACAGCTATTGGAATTCATCCCATGAGAGTGATGACTCATCGTGTACCTGAGTAACAAAGATCCACCAGAGAATAGATGCTTTTTGGAAACATGATGGCTTCCAAAACCATTATGTAATATGATGATGTTAGTACAATTCTAAATAAAAAATCCATAGACTCATACAAAACCTCAACTTCCTGGGGTGTGGCTCCCACAAAAACTCACCAGTAACTGGATTTGGAACTTGGAATGTGTGCTCAGCCGGTGAACGTATTTAGCCCAGTCTACTTGGGATGTCTGCTACTCAATATGTAGGGGTTCTACTACCTAACCACCTAGAGAAAGGGGATCTATTGAAGGTTCCTAAACTTAGGGCTCGTCGCACACATGATCATCATCATAAACCATAGCTAATATCATGGATGGCTGTCATCATAGTGTCATCTCGAATGTTTTCAAGGAGTACCACAGCTAGACGAGCATATAAATATATCAACAACAATAAGAAGATGACTCATTAAGGATAGTCAAATACTCAATACTATATAGTTCTTATACCATTGTTCCTTGAAACAGGTATCTCGAGGTGCTGAGTAAACAATATGGTAATGAAATTCATGGTGAATGGATATGTTGGCTGCTTGTACCATCACTGGACTCCATGTCATGAGAGCTGCTATCGAGACCATTTGACACTGTTTCCTTAATCCGAAGAAACTACATTTTAGGGAAACCTCCTATCAATGTTCTAATAATCGAACCACCTTTGATACCACTTTTTCACAACCCAACCTATAATGGGGCTCGATTCATAACAACCCCAAGCCTGCCTATATATTTAAGGGGACAAAAACTAGTGCCGAAGGCCCAACAATAATTGGGTGGAATTTTACTATGAAACTGTACACACACCCGAATGGATATCTTCATCCCTGGTTATAGAAATCCTATGCATATAAATTTTCTGTAAATATGTGTCACTTGATTTCCATCTCCATGAGATACCTTGTAATGAAAAGACAAAATGTATCTGAGCTTTGTCACAGAATCACCACAAAATACCCATCGTACTCCACTTAATGTATGACCCCCAACAATATTCTTTAATCCATTAGCGGGACATGATATCCTCAAAACCCCACATGAGGAAAAAAAATAATGTGAAACCCTTTTGTAATCCTACCCAATGTCTTTGGTACATATCATTAAACTATAACTCGTACCCCATATGAAATGTGGATGTCTCATACCATACATTAGGGTGACCAATGAACATTACCCCATATTAGGTTTTTATATCTTGTATCATAATATATTATGATTATGTATCCTTATTTGAGAGAACATCACCCAAGCAGCATTGGTCAACTTTCACTCCTTGACCCAAATCTATGTGTAGCTTGATTCATATCCTTATGGGATACATAGATTGTCTTGAATAAATTATCCTTGGACTAGCCCCCATTATCAAATTTTTTTAGGGATACCACTTCCCATGAATATTTATGTCATCTAAAGGTATGGATTTCAAATATTCATGTGTTATATGGTTTCTAATGACCCTCTTTCCGTGATGGGTTTTCACCATTAAATTCCATGAAATCCTATCTAGTGTCACCTATGACCCCATTTGGTCTATGCTTTGTAAAATTAAACCAACAATTTCCCCTATGGTCTGAGATCAATGAACAAAAACTAATTTGGATTCATCTCCTAAGTTATATGAATTTAAAGTAAAAATCCCAACGTCCCCAGTGCATGATGTTAATAATTGATTTTACCCCATTAAAAATTAGGATGTCTCATAAAATAATTGTGTGATGAGTGAATACCCTATACATAACCAGGATGCCTCATTTGATAAATATGAGATCGACCAAAAAAATATCATCAGAATATGATGTTCAAATGTCACTTTAATCTATACAAAATTAGGACACCTTATACAAAAATTATGGAATGGCCTAAAAATTATACCCTATGTGAAACTAGTACACCTCATTATGTGGGATTGTTTGATATCCTCACTAGATAGTTTTTTCCCCACCGTTTTCAGATTCCCACCATGCTGTTATTGGTATCCTACCATGTCATGTCCCAAGAAATGTGGTATTCCCTCCATCACATATCACATATACGCTTCCATGATATGTGATTAATATTATTTGGATAATCATCACCCACTAAATCTGGACAGGCTCTCTATGCCTATAGTCTGAAGCCACACTGGCTCACAAACCAGTCCAGGATCACACATCGAATTGTATTTAGTATAAAATAGAAATTATCATGTCTTGAACCCAGTCAACGGTAAATCACACATTTTTCCACCCCATACTGAATTTATAAAAGTATATAACCTATGAATCTAACATGGTATATAGTTGTTCCCCACTCATTAGTCATTCTCCATCCAATATAAAACTCCTGAAAATCATGACATCCCTCATGGGATTTTCCTGCAACCTTTTCCCACTCAATGTGGTATCCACCAAAGGTGATTAAATATTCACACCACACCTTGTTTATTCACCAATAATGGATCACATCTGCTTAATATTTGGAAGGTATTTTTCCAAAAAAAGGATGAGATGTGTGAGTTCCCCATTGGTAGGTACACTATGACCTTATAATATGATCCCATATATGGGAATTATTACTTTAAACTATTTCCAAGTCACCACAAAAATGTGTAGAGTGGTGATTGGTATTCATGTACCCTCAATAGAGGTTACGTTTGTCAGCATGTTGTTTCACACATGTCTATTTGAGATGTTCACACTTTTTTCCATGCATAATGTCATTAAACTGTGTGAATATTGTCTCAATAATATTTTGTGTGATGTTAAGTGGTCTCACAGGCCCCACTTTCACATCAGGGAATATTTCATTGAATCTATGTATATTACATTGAGATACACATTCCCCATGTTCAAGGATTTATGACCTTAAAATATTTTCAATTGCTATAAACTATAAGATTTTAAAATAAGATCTCAAGTCCAATAGACATGAAATTAAACTATGTTACAGTCATATTAGGAATGAGTCCTTTATAATTTTTCCTACATTGACCTAAATTCATGTCATGTAGTTAGTACTTCATTATACAAAAGTCCTTTTGGGATATTTACTCTCTCATATGAACAATTTTAACTTAAACTATGATCCTCATTCCCAGCATCATGAACAGAAATAGTGAGTAATATATCCTGTATACTTTTTTTGGAGAGCCTCCTAGTATCCTTGGACAATAGGTAATTTCTACAATATACTAAACATATCATTAATGATACACACATCCCTGATATCGACTAACAATGACTTTTAAACTTTTTTCCTCAACATGGGACAAAATTTATTACTATAAACTAGAAGTAATCATCCAAACACTACAATGTTAAACCATGATCCTTTTATCCTGGTCATAAGGCATTAAAATGAATGACTCAATGTTTCAATTAGAAACCATTAAACTATGTGATTTACCTTACTCACTATATAACGTTAAATTTAATGCTTAGGATCCTCACTATTTGACGTCAAAAAATAAATCCATTATCCTCATTTCATGATGTAAAAATGTGGACCATCTCAAAACCATTCTTGATAATAATATTTCTAATTCGATGTTGACCCCCTAAAAAATAATTCAAGTTCGTCGATCATCACTGGACATCTCATATTAATCTCCCATAGATGAATAGTCTAGGATTTCTTCATATTGATATGACTACACAATGTTCTTAATGACATGGTGGCATAATTCTGTGAGAGTTGATCACCATTTGGAGACTATATAACATCATATCCACTCATAACATGCCCCTTTATTTTTATATTCATCCTCTTCCACATATGAATATCCCCCCTTTCTTTCCAGGAAGCACTCCACACTAGATCACATATCATCATAGGAACATTATTTAGAGGACTTGAGATAATATTTTGAGAAAGTTCATGTGTTTCAAACATGTTCAGTGGTTAACCATCAATTATTTTCACTTTATCCTCAACGAAACATTAATGTATGATCCTTTTCAAACTTGACCAATATTTATCCTCCATCACCACATCACTCCATAGTGTTTTATATATTGGGTATCACGATTCAAATTTTCTTCTTGTCTTTGTTTAGGTAGACTCTAGCACCGTTAGCATTACCCCATTTGTGTACTATTGCCCATTAAGAATGAATGATGGGTATTCCAAGGGACCATAACTCTAGTCATTTCCATTATCAAGTAGAATTCTCATAATTTTCAAACAATTTATTTAGACTTATTATTTTTTCACTTCTTAACACTCTCGTATAAGTGATACATTATATGATCATCCCTTATTTCTCAATAAAAGCATAGATTAATGGGGTGTAGTAATTACTCATTGGTTTTACCATTAATGTGATTGATGTACATTAGTAGAATAAGATAATGGATATTATCTCTTCTAATATGAATTATTTTATACAAATTAACTTATGTCTTATAAGATCATCCACACAAAACATCCTTTCATTCATTCAAGATAAAACCCCCCTTAATACTCTAACCTAGAGACCAGGTTGTCAAGATTAGAAAACAACTGATGAGTAGACGCTAGAGCCTGCTACTACTCTACCAGTTCTTATGCATCTTCCATAGAGCTGTAAAATACCGCATCTTCCTTTATTTACATTTACACCTTCTCATATAGGCAATCATCCACCAGTGATGCTGCCTCCATTTCCTTAGCCTCAGTTATATCCAAACAGACATTTAAATTTATAAGGATGTATATTTAATTGGTAATGGTATATGCATGATCCGTAGACTTAGATTTAATATGTTAAATATCCCTTTATTATTTCTTAATGCTCCTTGTATCCCTCAACCTAACGCCTTGTCTAGGAAGTATTGAACACTACCCACTTAGCATAGCTCTCTTGAAAGGAATTTCATAAAGTAGTACATGGAGGCCATCATAGTCCACACCACTAATCCACAATATATAAAAATGGAGTTCAGAACCGCGAAGATTGGGAGATCATCCATTATATTATTTTAGTTTTTTTCTACACATATATCCTTGACTTGTGACACACCAATGTTTTGTCTTTTGTGAAATTTGATCCAGAATCGTGAAATTATTCATCCATCTCAACTTAATATAGAGGAATTGAAACCAATAATTTAGTATCTAGAACATATGAAAGAATTTCATTATGTTGGATGAAGTAAATTTCTACTGTAAATGGATCTGCATCCTTAGAAGAAGTCACAAATTCCTCTCTTGGAACCTCTGAGGCTAGAATGTCCATTTTAGCCTCCTTCATCACATCAGTAGATTAAATAATTTAATCACCTTTGTTGAGGCCTTCTATCATGTAGAAATAACTAATGACACCTCCACTAGGGTTGTGTTCACTACCACCTCTAAAATCATTTCAGAATCCTAATAGGATTCTCTATAGGTAGGCTTGACTACCATAATCTCCTCAATAACCCTCATCATGGTCACCCTATAATCCCCCTCCTTCTTGGGTGTAGTATCAGATGTCCCTTATGGTATAACCTCTATGGTTGAATAGAAAACCATTTCCTCCTTGATTTTTTTTTTGCGATAGAATCCCCTCCTAACACTTCATATACTTTTGGATCCTCTGACCTAGATGCTGATGATATTTGCTAATCCACTACAACATTGTAAGGTTCACAAGAAACTCTCATATCATAGTTATTACTAAATAATAATCAACTCAATAATAGTAACCTCTTCATACAAAGGCTAGTATTCAATGGCCAAAAAATTATTGGGGGCCCCAAACTGAACCCATTAATGGTTTAGTACACTTAACCCACTATATGAAAATTCAAACAACCCCCCATACCGTCCATGATCACAGACTCCTAAATTAGTAACATAATGAATTTAAAAAAAAAATTAAGTGATAGGTTGTATCCAAAAGCATCACATAGACCATAATAATTACCTAATAATATTCATGATTCCCATATCTAGTTGAGTCTTGATATGAATCACTTCACTGGAGCTCTCTTAGTACTTTACCCTCAGACTCAGCAGTAGACATGTTACAGACAAATAAATTCAGAGGTGAAGAAATTACTATAAGAGAATTCACCTAGTTGATAATGGGATGTGTGGTGTCTTATTTGTAGACCACAACCTACAACACCCCATTATATTGCATTATATCATTATGAGAGACATGGAAGCCTACCCTATAATAAACCTGCTGAGTCTGGAATATTACATCAGGGATGAGATATTGAACTCCCCTGAGGGTTAGTGATCTGCTTATAAATTCCCCTACTCTACTATGAATTTTTAAAAACAGAATTATTTTTAATATATAGGAAATCTCTCCTCTTCCCTATAAATTGTAGATGAACCCAAAAGATCTCCCTATAGGGTTCACCATCCTCTAATGACCACTTTTCTATGATAATTGATCCTAATGGTTCATCTATCTAGATATCCTCCAATATATAAAGGTCGAGGATTGAAATCTCTATAACAACATACCTATCCACTGGATGGGTCATGTATCCATGGTTTGGTCCAACCATTACTCGCACTCGAACTTGCGTTTATGTGCCCCATATTTGTTATCCTGAGTAGTTTGGTTCCTCAACAACACTCAATGATATTTTATCTCCCAACTCAACATGTAACATTGAATGATCCCATAGGAAGGGATGGTCCATGAAATATCATTCTTCCATTTTGATTCTTTTTTAATTGTGGAAAATATTGATCTACTGTAATAAAATATTTTGGAACTAATAGAGAACATACATGTACAACCTTGGAGTCACCCATTGATGGAACTAGAACACCATTGGGAAGTGGGGTGGGGTGTCAGTGTTGTAGATGAACTTGTTGTCTATCCTAACCACTGATACCCATCCTTATAAGTGTAGAAAGTACAACCACTACTCGATGGTCCATACACCATTGTTAGTGACCATCCATGTGGAATGGTTAATTGGTGAAATATAAAGTGTTCTATGATCTCAATACATCCTAATGTACCCATTGATCCTAAATTAAATAAGGATACTTCAAAATATGTTTATAATTGAGGGAATTATTTTTTTGGGAGTTGGGGATATATGATTTGGATTCTCATATCCCCCATATTCTTGATTACCTAATCATATAGAAAGTGTAAGGACCCACACACATGGAGTATAATCGTTCCTTTGATGATATTGTGGAAAAAAGGTATGTAATTACTGACATGTGGGAAAATAAAACGATGTAATAACCCATAAAAACATGTTTCCATGATAATGTTTATTTGATACAGACCCAAGGGCGCATCCCTCATCGGGAGAATCTGTCCATAGATCAGTGTAGAAATGAACAGAGCCATACTACCCCTGAGAGTTGTAGGTCTGCCACCATATCACCTTTAGAATCATCCAATAGTAGTTCGGATTTCATCACTATAATTCCCTATGATATGTGTCGCCTCACAGGTAGAATGTCATCCAGTTCATGCAGTACATACCTATGACAATATTTTAATAGGATGTATGTCATCCCCAACTTTTCCGCATTCTCCCTATGAACCAAAAATAGAACACCCCTCTATAGGGGGTATCATTTTCTCTTAGTCATCCTACACATTCTCTTTGAGGATGGATTCATCATAAAAGTTTCATTATAAGAAGATCCTAGTGATCTTTTTGAGATCCAACATTTTTATTCCAACCTCCCAATGATGAAGGTAAAAAGTGTTGGTAGCTGGTGAAAACCTAATCATCATCTATAGAATGATATCCATATGGAGATAGATTGAGCTTCTTCCTCTCTACCTTGAACTCATGGAATGACAGGCATTACAAATATTCTCAAGCTCACATGTATATGAAGATTCCTCCATCGGGCGGATCCGTTCCTTCTATCCAACCCCTGAGTAGATCTGCCAAACCCTCCAGGAGTTGTATAATAATGAGAAGTAGATTCGTATTCTTCTAGAAACAATCCATTAACATTGTTAACTTGGTTCCATTAATTTTTTGTGATGAAATATTTAAGGTCATTTAGGATGTGTCCCCCTGTAGTTTTGTTCCACTGGTGTTGTTCGAGTATAAATTTTTTACTATTAATTAGGATCATCAACATATGTGTTGGGTGTAAAGACACCTTTCATCAGTCCAAATTCAAATAATGGAACCTTATTAGAAGGATGGAACTTTTATTGAGCCTACTTTAATAGTGCAGTGTTTAATTATTTATCCAACATACATCAGAAGATGTCACTAGTCATTAGGATCCAAACCATATCCTATAAAAAAGTTATATTTTCATTGGCACCTATGGAAAAATTTTTATTAAATATATAATAATTTTATATGACTAGTTCACGAAGCCAATCTTAATATTTTCTTTTCTGATGGACTGTTAATTGATTTTGGTTCCACAAATATTTGTATGAAAAGGTTCCTATTCCAATATATGTTCTCATATGTTTTGAGGTTCATCATAGGTGTGGATCAAAATCCAAGAATTCTAATGAAGGGCCTAATATTAACTAAATGAGTGTTATGGAAATTATTTTCATGAAACGATATTGGTACCCTTAAGGGAATCCCTATTCTATTTATAGGTTTATTCCCACCAAAGTATCATGAATATGATTCATGAACATGATTTATGAATAATGAAGAATTTAACAGAAGTGAATAGATTCGCGAAGGCACACCTTCTTGAATAGGTTTGGATTTTATATGTCATGACCACATGGAGGGTTGATGATGAACTCTACACACTATATATCTGGGAGCATAGGACTTCCTTCTAGTATAGACAAAGGGTTGGTGGTAAACTTCATGCAACGTCACCTCAGTTTGTGGAACCCTATAAGATTGTGAATCTCATAATGATTAATGAATGTATCTATACCTTATAAAACCCAAACCCTCTCCACTATTTAGCCTATAAATACCCCATTTTGTTAGACATTTTAGTGGATATGAACTTTTTTATATTCATGTACCACTCTGAGATTGAGATAATCTTCATCTCTGTAAGGTATAGAGAAAATTTATCTCCCATTGTATCCATCTTTCAAGATATGTCCTCCCATCCTCAACCCAATGTACAATTACATTCATGAAGGTCCATGGACATCACAGAAAATGAACTACTAATGATGTTTTTGGGGTTTCATGAGACACCCATCCTCTATGAATCCCAACCTATGTATATCATAACTCACACCATGGTAGGGGAAAACAATTTCACAAAACATTATCTTTACTAGGAAACCAAACATGTTAGAGACCCATTGTCTTCTCGAAACCTCTAACCTCCATAAATACCCATCCATCATGAAGCACGTCATCTAGGCCTCTCCATAGTTCCTCTATTTAGATGCCACCATTTTGTGATAGTCGAGTTCCCAGAGCTGCCATACCAAAATTAGAAATGCTTCAACTAGAACCCAAATCCTTGTACAAATAGTAGAACCATATTATTCATCTTCCCACTTATCTCTATGTTAATCATAGACATTCACCCTACATTTATCATCTTTGAATAATCACTCTAATTAATATTTTTCAATTCAAAATCACCTTAACATAGGGCCTTTTCTATTTCACTCATCTACTATAGTTGTGACACTATGTCCCACCTAGAGGCACATAATTGGTAGTCACATAATCCCTAGTGGTGGCATCTTCAAAAAAAAATTCACACTTATATTGGTGTATATTAGTTATTCCATATATTCATTCCTCCTTGAAAAGACACCCTTGATGAGTGTGTCCAATAACGTCTGAGATACATGATGTAAAACTAAATATCTCCACATCCATGTAGTATGATGTGATACTAAATGACAAAATCCTCATAACATGACATAAAACTGTAGCCTAAACCTATGTGGTGAAAATAGGATTCCCAATGTATGATTAACATGGGATAATCCCACATCTACAACTTTGTGAAATAAATGTAGGATGCCCCATGTTTGATGATCATAGGACTACACATTCACAACTACCACGATATTATCTTCCACCCCTTGTAATATTCCTTGTGTAATCCTCAGTTCATTATTTGAAGAGTTATTATCTTTAAAATGGGATGATTCTATGCATAATCACCACCCTATGCCTCACCATTGATCATTTCATGAAACTAGTGTCCTTACGAGAGGACGTTAAACTACATAGACCGGTCCTTTCAGATGAAGATAAATATTTTCATAAAAATACATGTGTTTTGATCCCTATCACTCAAATAGGGTATGTAAGACCGATATATATGTTTCAATATGAAAAACCATCACCCTGGTCTGAAATATTCCTTTTTATAGACACACCACCCAATATCTCTCAATAAGACATTTTAATATTATCCCTAGAAGATGTTTTTTCTACATCCATCCTATAAATGGATGTCTTTAAAGCAATGAAGAACTTTTCCCCATTGGACATTATCTATGTACCTATCACCAAAAGATGTTAAACTCATCACCTAGTCTATACTTCCCACCCCACAAAAATAATATGGGATGTATGAGGTAAAAATCCAGGGAAGACACATTCCCAAAATATTAATTATGTCATTATCAAAATATGATGCCCTAGAGTACATGACTATTATTCCTCATATGAGAATCCCTATAAAAGATAAATAATTTATAGGTTCTAAATATACCCATCTTTATGATATGATCTAATGTGGACACCATTAATCCTCTCAAAACCAAATTTTTCTACTATGTCAAGGAAGAAGTAGAAAAATAAACTAGTTTGATCCTTGGGATGATTCAAAGAATGATTTATATGAATAAGAATTATTCTATTAGGGAGACTCTAAATATGTGATGATCCCCATGTAGAAATCCATGGGAAGTTTAAAAGGAATCTCATCAACCAATTTCTATCAAGGAGCAGACATATCAAATGATAGTGACTAGTGGCGCCTGGCTTGGGAATGTGGGATTAAATGGAAATATAAATACAACACATCACCACATGGTGAAAGGAAATAACAATGGGAAATGATGAATGTGTTAGTAACAATTCCATTTTGGGCTGAAAAATATAATCTTATTACATTTCTATGTCAAATGTATTTAAAGAATATATTTAGAACAATATATTTTTCAATAAATATAATAAGAATACTCAAATTTAGGGATAGGTCGAGCATTATCATAACAACATTAGAGAAATACCTAAGGAAAAGGACCCCGAATATCACTAATGTATAAAAGATATAATTTGAAAATATTGTTTCATTCACGATATTATTGATATTGGTGATATAATGAACAATAACATGAGTACCGAGGAGAATATAATTGATCTATTAATGAAACCATTTATTCTACAAAACATGAATGTCAAGTTAAGTCTCATGATATGTGAAAAATGAGAATTTGATGTAATGATAATATAATGAATAATGATAATCTAAAAAGGGAAACATTTTTTTTATCATTCATTCATATGTGTTTCAATTTAGTCAATAAGAATGCTTGAATAATAACATCCCCTCAACATATAAAACATTGAATTGTCCAAAAATCGATGATCATCATTGATTATTATGGATTGTGATGATGTATTATTACTATATTTAATAGATTAATTTTCTCAATATAAATATATATTATATGGGATACCAATAATTGATTCATGTAAAAATAAATAGAGAGTTATTACATAGACCGACATACTAAATTATATATTCTGGAAAAGAAATACATACATTGATATATATAGTGGTATATTCTGATTATAAATAATTTGTCACTAGGGTTATAGAGGTTCCTGACATAAGAAAATTCATACCTTGATACCATACGCATGGATTTTAAAATATGATCACATCTAATTAATGGGTGTTGGGTATATTTTTATGAATTAACCTAGTTAGAGTGTAACCATGATAGAATTTTCGTAAAATATGGTAACTAAATTCATCCAGAAAATGTTTGAACTAGACTAAGGAAAAGCATGTCTATTCTTAGTTGAGTCACATATACTCTATTCAACTACATGGATAAAGGGTATGTGATGTTATCACCATTTAAATGAATTTCATGTGATGTATTCATCAAAATGTCCTGTCTTTTTATTATAATCAATAAAACATGATATAACCTATAAACGGAATAATTTTTCTATGTCTAGAGATAAAATGATTTTCTAGCATTAATTCGTTCCAAAAGCAATCTCTTTGCCTACATCAATTATAATAGAATTATATAAATTATTGATAATGGATATAAAGAAAAATGGTCATTTGATTAGTCCCTTGGATAAGGATAATGTGTTAAAAAATTGATGTGTTCCAATGTAATTATATTTTGAAGAAACTATTTTTAATTTTTTTTGGATGTACTCAAAAAGTGTTTTTCTATATTTCGTAAAAACATTTTGGGATTTTAGTTCATGTTCGGGAATGATACATGTGAACAAAAAATGGGCACTACCACACCATTGAGGTGTATATAATAAAATTTTCAATATATAACATCGCTATTTTATATATAATATATATATATGGTTCCCCCTCCATATCCAATTTAGTTTTATTTAGCAACAACCTATTTATGAATGTGCTGTTGTGGATTGATGTCGCATAGAATGGTTTAAATGTATTTTTTACAATAGGTGACAATACATTTCAGGTGTAACATATTAAAGTTTTTTAACAGAAAAAAATCAATTATACTATATAATTATGAGATATATTTAATATTAGGGGTGAATTCATATCTTTTATATGTAGAATTTTTAGGAAAACTTGTCAGAAATATATTACCTCTTTAATAGAATTAACCAATCTATAATGTTTCTACCACCCCTTTTGGAATTCAAGAGTCTCCAATAACTTTCACGAATACAATAGACAGTGTTCCCCTAGTGGTAGGAGTTATACACATACTAATCATAATGAACACAATCAGAAGTATATAATAATTTAATAATTTTGAGGATGCTAATATTTAGCAGTTTGAGGTAGGTTTTTTTACCTAATCATCATAAATTTTTATACGTCTGATTCTTAGAGATAAGTTTTCATATTTTTTGGGTTCTATTACACTTCCAATGATCATATAATGATTAAAATAACCCCAACATTCATATTACATAAAAACCCAATCATATATGAATATATAATCATTTAAGATTTCAAAAGTATTCCAGAATTCATGTCTTGTAAAATGACAACCCAAATAGTCATTTTTACATTCTAAAATTTTAAGAATCATTAAATATCAATAAAATAGTTTCTGCCATCCAATTATCTCAGACACATGACTTCAATAAAGTGGAGACGAAGAATCCATGTATAATCTAATAATTAAAATAATAATAAAAATTTTCACATGTGAACACCCCATGATAAGATGCCTTCTCATGAATCGTACATACTAACACATGGGGGAAAATAATGGGAACTTATTAACGAAAACACATGAATGTTCCTTGAGTGTGATATTGAGGTTTAAAATTTATTCAAATATTTTCCCCTATATAAAAAATTTCCATTATATAGAGGGGGGGAAGGAATATAAACATGATCAAATTTTTAGGAGGGGGGGTTATAGAGTTTTCCATATAGAGGGATACAATTCAGGGTAGTCAGAAAAGAACATGGAAGGAGATAATTTTAAGGCATGTGTGGATAACCAACCTATAAGCATTTCCTTGTAAAAATTCAGTGATTTATCCCATGTCAGTCCTATAATATTTCATAATATTTAGTAATTTTTATGGAATATGAATTTCTGAAATAAAGAAGTAATTTTTTATGATGAATATAGTTTATTCTAAACTACATCATATTAATATTCCAATTCTAAAATTAAATTCTTTTTTTATTAATATTAAAAGTTCATATGTGAGGTATTTATTTTAAGCATATTTAGTTCAGTGAGGTTTAATTTCATTGACGATTTTGAGTAAATAAATCACATTAAAAATAGAATTAACATACATAAAATGGTTTAAATTTGGGCTATAAGAATATTAATTGATTGATTTGGGTTCATGAAGGATGCATTGTGATAATAGATTAGGCAAAAAATTTGGGCATTGAGGAATGGAGTATTGATTGGGTTTAAATTTTTTCTGGTGCAATTGTCTCATATTTTGCGTCACATTTCATTTCAAAATAAACTTTATTTTTTTCAGAACCTTTAATCTCATTTTATTTAAAATAATTTAATTTTATTATGATAATTTTTTTTCATGATGTTTAAATCCTCAAATTTATAAATCTAGATATGAAATATAATAAAATTTAATGTTTTGAACTTATATTTCAACTCATAAAAAATTATACGAATAACTATATTTCATTTCATAAAGGTTAGATTGTTGTTTTATATTTCAGAAAAATGTCCCAAAAATCAATTTAATGCCACTATTATAGAATATTTCTATGTTTTTTTTGGATTATTTTGTATGTTCATATGTTCATACCCCAATTGATTCCTTCTAGATCAAGAATTTAATTTTACATACCATTCCAATGGTAGATATATTAAAATTTTGTAGTATAAAACATCATTTTCTATCCTTTTATGTGGGGAATCCTTTGGATATCATCCTATTATAGAAAATTAGTTCACTAATACAGTTATAAGAAATTATAGAAAATAGAAAATAAAAATGTTGTACAATAGAACAGATTAATAATTTGATTTATCATACCATGAAGGAAAATATAATCATATAAAATACAATAATACATCATCATCATTTTAAATATTATCAAATTACTTTTATTTCAATTTTATTTTTTCGTGAGGATCTACTCAATAATAAGAAAGAATTTATTAATCATTATGTAAACAGGAAAGTACAACGAGTAAATAGTTATTAGATGAAACTTATAGAATTTGATTATTCATTAGGAGTTAATAAGTGATTTTATATTCCCACTACATATTAATTATGGATTATAATTAATTAAATAATATTTTTCATAACTGAATATTTCCTATTTTAAAGACTAATAGAATTACAATACACACATTTACGGTTAGATAAATATATGTTGAGACATTATATGAAAAATTGGAAAGAATTTGGAGTTTCGGTTTTAGTTACCCAAACCATAAAATAAGTGAGCAACCTATGATCGAATAAATTTATGAGTGATTATATATTCTTAATAGAATCCTGATTGATGTTGTTTTCGGATGATATTTTGTTAACCCAACCACAACCACTATGACGACTCTTAATGTATACATGGTAAAAACATTATCAATAATTGGAAATAATACGCCATATTTATTTTATATATACTCAATTATTTTTCATTTATATTTATGAAAATATCATTATAGCAAGCCCACATGGTCATCTTACAACAATAGTTAGGTCAATGATAATATACAACACTTAAAAAAGACATTTGGAATCTGAAATAAGTATTCAACGACATGGTTATTGGGTAATTTTTTATACAAATAAATTTAATTGTGATCATTTAATTTAAATGAAATATCCTTATTAAAATTGTAATATTTTTCTTATAGGAAAATGTTTCCAAAAGACCAAGAAATTAATTTTTAATCTAAATAAAAGTATCTCTCTGACTAAAATAATTAAACCAGTGAAACAATTTTACTACATGACCAATAATAATCTTTCTAAAATTTGGTTAATAAAATGAATACCCTATGCATTTAAATAAGTAAGATAATTATAAACATGGTAGTAATTTTATACTCTCATGTACAGAAAAATTATACATATTGTTTTGAATAAATGAAGTGAAAAAATAATAATAAACCCTTCAATAACAAAAAATTGAGAATTGCCCACCAATGTTGGAAAAATAAGAAACCAGTTCATTAAAGGCTTTATTTCACAAAATAAATTTTATATTAAAGTTAATGTAATGGAAAATATGATTTAAATTCATCTATGGAATTTAATAAGTCAAAAATCCCACAAACAAATAGTTAAAAATATTTTAATAAAACTAAACAGGTGTAAATATGTGGCACACCTAATTCAGTTGACATAAAGACAATTGATAAGAGAAAAAGTGAGTTCAAACATGCTAAACATCATGAAACAATTTTTAAGTCACATTTGTTTCAAAATAAGTTATTTTTCTTCTAAAATCAATGAATTATTGGGATTTTTATTTCAAACATTATATGTCATATAATAGAGTTCAAAATTATCAAAAAGTACTAAAATAACAAATTACTTTCCCTATGGGTAGTCCAACTGAGAAAACAAGTGTTGATATCGATTTGGATAAGTAAATTTTAGAATCTATTATCAATGTTCAGGTCAACATCCATTTTATTTATGTTATGAAACAAATTCTAAAGCAATCTATGTTTCTAATGTAAATGTGCTCTCATAAGATAAAATTCTAGGGAGGAGGAAATGTGACGGTTGGGAGGAATGTTTTCTAAACAATTAAATATGATTTAACTATTAAATTAAAATACCAAATATTTTTTACCAATCCATGTACAATAAAGGAATGTGAATTCTGAGATTCCATTCTATATCTAGGATCCTCTATAAATATCATTCAAAATCATATTTATTCATATTTATATATTAGATAGATTAATATTTTTAGTGTTTCCATACAATTAACAAACCATAGCACCATGAAACTCATTTATGTAATTAAGAAGGTTATAATATAATTACGATAAATTATATTATTTTTTATTTATATTTATTTTAAACTGATGATTCGTATATTAAAAAACTATCACTTCTTTTTAATGGGATAAATTTTTACAAACCAATAAAAGAAATAATTAATATATAGGAAAATAAATTTTTAAATTAATTTGGAGGTAAGTATATTCTCATTAATATTTACTCATCTAGGAAAACCTAATTAAAAATCATTCATCACCTCAAGTGAACATCGCTAACTAGTTTTTCACTAAATTATTTATTATTCTCAAAAGTAATTATCATTCAATTACTGTGATTGAAAATAAGAAACTATATCAAAACTAATGTACATGAGAGTAAAAATAATTCATAAGAAGAAATTATAAATCATGATTCATCTTTATAAAACGTTGTTGTAATTTATGACTCTAATTTATTTTATATGAAACTACCAAAATATTAAAAAATGTTTTACTTTCTTTTCATTTTCTTGAAGAAAAAAAAATTTACATTTGAATAAATTGATAAGTATAATGGATATATTGAACCTATTCGTGAAAATATAGATATTATTTATTCTACCTAATTTTTTTCTTCACATACAAAATTACGAGCCTAAATAGATTGGTGAATAAATTACTAATGTTGAATTTAATTTTAAATATTAATGTTTTATGAAATAATTATGGGATGGATTTTTTTGTTGATTTAATCAAACATTCTTTGAGAAATGGAAATATTCTCTCTGAGTTAGGACATAATCTATTTCCTTAAAATCTCAAGTATGCATTCCTAAGAGGGAATTATAAATTCAATATCATTATTTCAAAATTCTTTTTAAAAAATTAAGGAATAAAATTATATGATTCCATAGAGAATAATAATAAATAATTAGGATTGGAATTATTTAATTATGTAGTAACATGTCAATAAATTTAAATGAATAATATTTTATTAAATAATAAGTCATGATATGTTTGGAAATTTAAAAGGACATTGAAGAAAACAATTTAGCGGTTTATAAAATATAAATGACCAACTATTTAGATACTAGAATAAATTTTTTCCACATATAATTTATATTGGGAAAGTGCTATAATTATTTTTCCCAAAATGAGGTGTTTTAGTATTTTAATGAGTTAATTTTTTGAGAAGTTTCTTCTTTGGATTTTAAAAAAAGGATATGAATTGATTATTGGAAATAAATACAATCACTATGATTGAATGTTTTACACACTGATTTCATGATAATGTTATTTAGATGGTATTTATACAATACCACTATTGTTTTCATTATAGATTTCAAGTTATTTTCCAATTCATACAACACCAACAGATTATTAAAAGTCCACCTTCATTTTTTCTTATAAAACATTCACTTGAATATAAATTTTGTTTGCTATGTGTAATTATCTATAAACCGTTGAAAGGTTTGAGTTTAATAACTTTATTTATTTTTAATATTATTGTATGTATGTTTTTATTATTGATTTTACAATCATTTGATAATATTTTTAAAGATATTTGAAAATACTTACTGTTATTCATGAATCATTTCTTGATAAAAACCTAGTTATCAATTAGAAAAAATTCCATTTCATGGTTGATAAAATAATTTTCCTATCTATATATATTTAATGTATGGAATTTATGTGAAAAAAATTGTTTTGACGTAATTTATTTACCACCATACCCAAAAGTTGAGTGAATTAATAAATTTCATGAAAACCTAGTTTCTATTAGAAATTCATAATGCAAATTATCAAGAAAAAAAATAATTTATCCATTTTTTTAAATTTTATTATGATTTATTTAAGTAATTATCTAAAAGATCCATTATAAATCTAAAACTATAGATTTCATACATTCTGATTATCAAACCTATAAAATGGGGTGTTCCCTTTGAATTGATGAGTGATGCATCTAATTTTATCCTTGGAGATGTTTTGAGTAAATAATTAGAAAAAAAGTATCATGTAATATACTATTAATATACTACATTAGATAATGATCAAGACAAAAACTGGACAACTTGGAATAAGTTTCCAAATATTTTTTATTTTTAAAAGATTTGGTATTATTTATAGGGCTCTTAATGTATAGTTTTCAGAGACCATTCCATAATATAATTTTTCACGATAAATCATGATGGAATACCACGGTTGTTGAGGTGGGTTTTTTAAGTTATTCATTCTATTTCATAGCAATTACAATTTCATTTGATAGTGATTCATTTTTTTTGTAATCTAATATTTGATATTTTGGGATAATTTTAAGACGTTTTAAAAATTTGTACACCAGGTTTTTGAGTATGCTAATTTCGACCCTAAAACTGTATTTAAATTAATATTGAAATATATTTAATATAGATGTTAATTTATGGTTAAACCATGAAAAAGAAAACTGAATTTTATCATGATTTCTTAAATTACTGTCCAAATTTTGGGATCTACTTCAAATTATGATTTTCACTCTTTTAATATCTTCTTCATATTAACATATTTTCATGAGTAATCCAAATAATTCTTGATTTTACTGGAGTTTTAATAGTTTAAAAAAACTAGGAATTTTTAATATTTTTTAGTTATAAGAAATTGATAGAAATAATTTTATTTTATGAACCTTTAAAAAAAACCCATATTACATTTATACCTTTACATTTATCTCATTAATGCCATTATAATCCATGAATAATATTTTTGGAATCCACATTACAATTTTAAAATCCCTATCCATCCTACACTTGAAATAAAATTCATTATATTTTTAAACACTATTTAGTTGAAGATTTATTATGGGTTTCTATATCAATTCATGACATATTTAAAAGAAAATTCAAGGATGAAAAGATATTCTAATGATTCAATTTTTGAATCTATTTGGATAATTCTTTGAAATGGGGAATAATGTGATGAAATTATTATTTGAAAATATTTCTTAAAAAATAATTAAATATAAATTTTAATTATTTGAAAATCATTTTATTATTGAAAATAATATATGGTAAGTCAAATAATTTTATAAAAAACTAATTTACCATAACTAGATTCCAAAATAACTATATGAAAAATTTGAAAACATAAAAAAATTATTTAATTTAATTGAATATAGTTTAGTGGAATAAATATTACATTGGAAATTATAAATGGTGTGAAGTGTATTTGGTGCTTTCAAGATATTTGGAGATAAATCTCTAACAATAGGAGTAAGGGTAAGTAAATTCATTAGAATAAAAGAAGAATCTTGATTTTTTATTTAGAAAGAGCTAACCAACGTTTTGGGCCCCAAAATTTTTTAACATTATAAACAAAGCATCCCTCAACCTCTGAACTGAAGTAGATATTCCATAATACCACACACACACAAACACACACACACACACATAATATTTATAACTATTGTTATATTACATAAAAATGGTTATTTTCTTAAATAATGTCTATATTATCCCATGTGTCTTTTGTTGGTAGGATAAATGATAAATTCATACAATTTAGTTATTCTACCACATATACTTTCATTAAACGAAACCCAACGGAGGTGTAGAATTAATTTTTCACAGACACACACACATTCTATAATATTTATTTATTTTTTACGCAATAATAAATTTAATAGTACCTATTGAGAATCATTGGATGTTATATAAATCACATTACCACAATATAAAATGATGTATGTGTTTTCACTTGATGTTATGCCAAACATAAATGATACATGAAATATTATTTCCTTACTCCTTGTCATAGTGAGGTTCTATGAAACCTTGATGTGAAATATGATCCTCTTAATATGATTAATGATTTAATCAAACCATTGATACCTATGGAGGAGGGAAATCCTGTAGATTCCTCTTCGAGGATCTCTCTAAAAATAATATGATTATTATCAGGGTAATGAGGATTCATGGATGTATTGTATATAATTTTATGATATTCAATTTTACTATTTACACAATTTCCTATTTTTTGGGGAATCCTATCATTTATGTTTTTCTCACTTTAATAAACTTTATTAAGTGTTAATCAAACTTAATGATAGACAATAGTTTTATTAGAAAAAACCACAATAATAGTATTAGAAAATATTTAACAAAATGAATAATATAATTTAAAATGAATAATTTTTATATTGATTACATTTACTTAACTTGATGAAATAAACTTAACGATTACCTTGTAAAAAAACTGATATTTTCAATTTATGATGACAGGTTGTGTGAAGGTGATCTATTTAATACTTTTACATCGACATGCTATGTAAAATTATTTAGTGGTTGAATAATACGTATCTTGGATGTGTAAATATTTCTAATATATTTACATTTAAGTATATAGGTTTTTTAATGGCAAGTGATGGATTTAACTTTACATAACCATTCTTTATAAATGTAAGAGATTCATAACCTTAATGCAGATGGGATGCCAAAAAATTATCAATGAATTAATTTTTTTAGCTGAGATGTAGAAATTTATGTAATGAGATTCCATTCTGTAGGATCCATACATAATGGTAAAAGATTATAAATCTCTATTGGTAATCCCTACAATGTAAATAGAAATAAAAAATTCTAAAATTTAGTGTTTGTTTAAAATATTTAATTTCATTAATTATTAATAATTAATGATATTTTTGGGGGAATTTATTAATTTATAAATAGTTTTATTATTAATGAATCAGAAATGGTTTATAAATAATATCAAAATGGTTATTAATGATATAAATATTCCATTAATATTTAAAGTAAATATTTAAATTACCTGTCGATAAATTATATGAAATTTCTTATGATCTGGAAATAATAGATTTATTTAAAAATAAATGAATTAATTTTTATTTTTCAATAAATTTCATTAATAATTTCAAAATATTAAATTCTTTATATTTTATGAATTATACATACTTAATTAATTTAAATATTTCAAATTTAATGGGAATTTTTTGGATATTATTTTAACTAGAAAGAATAGTTTTGGTGATAGATTAGATCATGTATTAAATAAATATTTTGTATGTGATATTTAGAGTACATTAAATGATCACATAATATAATATTAATTATAAATATTTAATAACTCATAAAATATTGAATATTTTAGGAGAAATTCAATATATTATATAATATGAAATTGTTCATATTTAAGTGAATATAATGAGTTTATATTCACTGTTTTTAATTTTCTACAATATTAGAAAATCTTTGAAATAGTTTTATGAAAACTTTAATTTATGAATTTTAAAAAATGGTTATCTAATTTTTAAATATTTGAACTATTTATTTATTTTGAGGGTCTTCATTATTTTTTTCATATTTGTTAATTATTAATATTATTAATATTTTTATTCCAATATATATATGATAGATTAATTTTAGGATAGAGGCCAGAATTTTCTTACTAGGAATGATTTTTTAATGAAGTGGAATTTTCATAAAGAGGAGATCGACTTGAAATAAAAGTTATGAACATGAATTTTTCAATTATATATTTTTAATGAGAACTAGGATTTATAGTTATGAATAATTAATTTCACTCTTAATTAAAGACCCCCTGGGTAGAAGGACTTGGGGTCAGACTACCTAACATCATTGATTCTTATGCCTTATCCGGAAAGAAGAATAGGGTTGGATATTTTTTAAAATAGCGTTATACATATATATATTTCCAATATCATGTAATTATAATAAATTACATGAAATGTTCAGGTACATATCCATATTATGCATTTGGATATGTACAGAAGTACATGACATAAATTGGGGCTAAATAACACAAAATTAAGTGTCATGAAAGGAGTTACAATATAATGTGTTTTAAACATATTGGTTTGGTATAGGGAACTAGATTTAAAAATAAATTAATAAAACCATGCATAAAAAGTGAATAACATGGGAAACAATTAAGATATTTAATACTATCAAAACATAAAGTGTTATATTCTTTCCACACTAGTATTTCTCAAGACCATGATAATCCATCTAGGTCTATCATACAATAATTGGGTGTGTATGGATTATCTTGTAGAAATAAATGTTTTTTGGAAATCAATTAAAATTGTGTATAAAATTCCATAGTTAGGTTTCCTAGGATTTCCTTTTCTTTCATGTTAATGAAACTTATTTCGTAATAAAGTAAATGGTATACCTATTATGATTTGGTTATTAGAGGAATATAATAATATTATATCTATGTGATGTATTGGGAAAATTTAGTCTCCTAAACTATCCAAGATTAATTTATACTATGATTGGAATATTTAATTACTTAAATAACTAAATGGGGAGAGAAAATCAATTATAAACTCATTTATTAGTGAAATATTAATAGATTCCCACTAATGGGTGTGATGGGTTTATAATAAAAACAGGATTATCATTTTTGAGGAAGAAAATATAATATAAGTCTTTATTGAATGTTTATAAAACATTATTCTCATATGATAAAATCTTCCATTATGTGTTTTTAACAATATAATCAATAAAATTAACATTGAGATTAATACATTGAAGTATAATTCTAGTGTTAGAAAATCCATAAATTTTAAACTTAATAAAAGTAATTATGATATATTAGTAACATTAAACTATTCGATAATATAAGAAGTTTTCTTATTTTAATATAAAATTCCAATTAATGATAAATAATGTAATGATATTTTTTGATGCTCCTTTTCCTCACATTTTCTAAAAGAATGGAAAGGGAAATTACTTAGCACAAATTGATTCATCCTTTGAAGAAAACATCAAAAATCGAGAAAGACATGAACAAGGCTTCAAATGCACAAGGGTCGCACAAGTTCTATCACTATCATGCAATTATACTTGTGCGCCACATAATGGTCATGCAAGTGACTTGAATGACCTAAACGATAACTTCCTGGGGTCCTCTCCAACCTATAAATACCCCCGGTGGGCCCCCCATTTCAAGGGGGGAATTTTTCCAGAATTCACAGACAGAGCTCTGAATGCCCAAGTCTCTTCTCCAGGTCTTCCGAACTCTTCTAAGGGAATTATTTACCTATAATAGAAGGTCTAAACAGGGTGAGTACGGTCTATGTGTTAGAATTCACTAACACTTACGCGCCTAAGTGTTTTACCCTTATGATAAATGAACACACCTGCTAACCACCCCTACCTTTTTGGGTGACTTTCCTGCCCATTTCACAAATCTTATGTCATTCCACCTCTCCTATTCAAGATTCAGTCTTCATAACACTCTTCAAATCCATTTATGGCATGATTTCTTGATTTGGATTCCTTATATGAAAGGAACTCCGTGGAACATCTCTCAAAATCTAGTGATTTATAGATCTTTATGTCACTAAAGATTGAGATTCCATTCATTCAACCTCATCCTTTAAGATGAGATAATCCATAACCTGAGACACCTTTTCAAAAATAATCCCCAGTCATAAATCTCAAATAGGGGCTTCCTTTTCAAGAGTATGCCCCAATCTAAAATATGGGATTCCTTTTTTGGAGTAAGCCCCAATCTCAAATATGGGCTTCCTTTTCTGGAGTAAACCCCAATCTCAAATATGGGCATCCTTTTCAGGAGTAAGCCCCAATCTCAAATATGGTCTTCCTTTTCAGGAGTAAGCCCCAATCTCAAATATGGGCTTCCATTTCAGGAGTAAATCCCAATCTCAAATATGGGCTTCCTTTTCTGGAGTAATCCCCAATCTCAAATATGGGCTTCCTTTTTAGGAGTAAGACCCATTCCAAATTCTCATTAATATGTGCATACTCCTTAGGAGTAGGTTCCAAGTACTCTTCTAACCTGGGCCTCCTTTTTAGGAGTAAGCCCCAGTCTCAAATATGGGCATCCTCCTCAGGAGTAAGCCACAAGTCCCTTTATTTTTCAAGTCTCTTAAACTGGGCCTCCTTTTCATGAGTAAGCCCCAGTCTTCATTTCTCTTATCCAGTTATAATTTACTTTTGATTTGGGGTTTCATTCTTATGATTAAAACCCAATGATAAGTCCCCTCCTAACTTGGGCATATTCTTTAAGATTAATTCTCAAGATTAGAGTATCCCAATCTCCATAAAGTACATATACCTTTACGGACCCTGTTCCTGGATTTCATCCCTAAATTAAATCTTAATCCTCATTTATTTTGGGTAGTCATAAACACATAAGCCCCACATCATTGCATCTTTTGTGGCACAAATTGTCTGGTTTCACCAATAACTCTTGTTTCACACACTGAGCATGACTCACATGAGCTTAGAGTGTAAAAGTAATCATGACTTCTTTAATTGATCCATAAATCATGAATAAGTATCATACTCCCTTATTCATACTGTGTGGGTTATGATTCCTTTTCCAAAACAAAGGATACCATACGGTCTTTTGAGCCCCTTTACCTATAGAAAACGCCACTGGCGGTCGCTATAGGTAACCAATAGCGACTGCCCACGGTGGTCACAAGGTTTCCCTAAATAGAAACCTAGCCTTGGCGCCCCCCCCCTGAACCCTCTCCTCCTTCCACACGCGAAACACCCCCCCTGAACCCTTCCACCCTACCCGTCGTCGCGCGCCATCCCCGTCGCCGCGCGCCCTCCCCGTCGCCGCCATACCCGGTCACGACACGCCCTTCCCCAACGCCATGTGTCGTCCACGTCGCCGCGGGCCCTCCACGTCGCCCTTCTGCCCTCCGCCGGCCACCCTCCGCCTGCCGCCCTCCACTGCCCCGCCCTCTGACGGATGCCCTCCAGCCACCATCTGCCCTCCAGCTACCCTCCACCCTTCCCTCTAGCGGCCCTCTGCCCTACACCGTCTTCCCTATGATGTCCCACCCTCCGTCGGCCTCCCTACGGCTTCCCATCGCCCTCCGGCCTCCCTCCGCCCTACCCTCCGGCCACCCTCCGCCGGCCACCCCTCACCGCCCCGCCCTCCTTCGGCCACCCTACACCCTCCGGCCACCCTCTTTTCTGCCCTCCAGCTCCCCTCTTCCCTCTTCTGGCCACCCTTTGCCGCCCTTAGCCACCCCACCCTCTACCAGCCACCCTTTGGCCTCACTCCACCCTCTGGCCTCCCGCCACCCGCCTCTGGTAGCCCTCCGGCAGCCCTCCGGCCTCAGACCTCTGCCTCGGCACTCCGCCCCCTTGTCCCCCCCAGCACCCTGAACACCCACCCCCCCCCCCCCCCGCACCCCGCCAACCCCCGTCCCCTCCGTCTTCGTCCCCTCCCTCACCGAACCACCGCCACCCATCCCCTCCGTCACCATCCTCTCCCTTTCTGCACCGTCGCCGCCCAGTCCCATCCTTCCACCCATGACAACTACTCGTCCGCTCAATGTTTCCACCCATCCACTCTGGCTCCCCCTGTCCTTGGTCCCATCGCTCTTCGTCCCACCCTCAATGCACCGTCGCCACCTCACCGCCTCCTCTCATATGGCTCCCCATTGCCACCGCTACCCGTCCTCTCCCTCGATGCACCTGCTTCGGCCCCGACTCCATACCGTTACCTCTCCTCTCCCTCGCAGCACCGCCTTCAGCTCCCCTCCCATCCAGGTTTGTAGTGGAATGAGGTATGACATGAGCTTTCACATACATTATTATTATATAAATGGTTAACAAACAATTAATTAGTATTTATTTAAAATATATTGATATGAAAAAGGAAAATGTAATAAGACTTTTGTAAATGTTTGTTATAGGTATCTTATTATAGATAAGTGATGGCTTGATCTTTCAAATCAAATGTCTAAAGAGTATTTCAATGGCATTATGCAGTTTAATGACTTCACCAGAGGATTTGAAAGTGACTATATTAGTTTTCCATGTAGAAAATGTGCTAACAGATATTAATTCACACAAGATACTATGAGGGAGCACCTACACTTTAATGGATTTCTGAAAAATTATAAGAGTTGGACTCGTCATTGAGAAGAATATGTTCATTGTCAAAATACGAAAGCAGTTTAGATGGATGTTGATGCAAGGATGAATGATCCAATGCATGAAATGCTTACTGAAATGGTACGTGGGTTGGATCCTGAAGGCATTGACATCCAGAATCTTGAGACCGCTGAGATAAATCTTCGCTCTGGTGAAGATCGTGATTCGAGGAGGTTTTATGAAGCAATTGAGGATGCAAAAATTGAATTATATCCTAGATTAACTTCTTACAATAAATTGTCGTTTATTCATAAATCATATTTATTACTAATAAGTTAATTATTAATATATAATAACTTAATTTAAAATAATTTATCACCATTATAATATAATATATTTTTTATTTATAATTCATAGTGTGTCAAAGGAATGTTAAAAAAACTTTTTAATCATAGTAGGTGATTATTAGTTATTAATACATTAAAATTAATTTTTCTAACAGAACTTATATGAATAATGACCGTTATATTCAATACACATAGACAAAATAATGTTGTTACATTTATTTATAACCAAAAATTTAATGGAATTATCTTAAAAAGTATCTTTAATACTTATAATTTTATCATAATGTGTCAAGATTAATTTTAGGTTGGTTTTTCATGTGAAACATGATATTAAACCTATAATTAACTACATGAAATATATATTTTAATATTTTGAGATGCTACATTCTATCCCAATTTAAATAATTTATCCATTGATTATTTATTACTCAAATTAAATAATTTTTTGTGTTTTTTCATCATTAAATCCCTACGTTTCCACATAGCTTCTATAAACTTATGATTTGTTTATTTAACATTTTCTAGATGAGATCATTTTTGTAATACATTATCTATGATCCATGATTTCCTCTAGTATTTATTCATAAGAGAGATAATGTTTTAATAGTATGACATGTGAAGTCGATACATATACATAATACGTATATTAATCATCTAAATTTATACATGGAATAAATCATGTACATTTGGGGGGAGTAGAGGAAGTGAACAATGATAAGGGCCCCTAACGATTTGATCCAGTATTTATAAAGGACCAAAGATTCTAAATATTAAATTTAGTGTATTTGAAAATATCCAACCATTCTTCTGCAGTGATATTTTGATTATAATCTTATCCCCAACATCAAAATCCAAATATCATCGATGGTTATGTGTATAAATATGTAATTGACTATCCATAGATTTAATATACCTATATATTGTTTATATATTCTCCATCACATCTAGAGAATGTTTTTGTCGGATTACCAAACTCTCTCCTACTTCTTCCCAACATGTTGTAGTTCTAGACCTTTTTCGATATAAAACCACCTAGGGATCCACATGAATCCTATAATAGAAACTACTTTAATATGATAGTTATAACACAAAAAAGTGTTAATATTAACCTCATTTGAGAACCATAAAACAATAACTAAACATATCATTTAATGTTTTAATGTTATTTTTTGATTAACTTCTAGGGATTTTATGTTATACTAAATCATTTCTCAGTATCCAAATAATATTGAAGAATTTTTAAAAACATTGTGGTGATCCTCGAATCCAAATATGATATATTGGAATGTTTTTCACCATATAGCTTTACCAATTTTCTCATGCATTTCCTAGAAAGGTGGTTAAGTGAGAAATAATGTCCTATATCAACAAAATACACTAATATCATAAGGTTTATAAATGTATAAAAAATAACATTATGTCCTTTATAAGCTACATGAGTCCAATGAAGAAATCTATGGTGACATTATCCCAGTTTGATACTAGTGTAGATAATGGATTCATAATTACATTAGAATTATGACATTAAACCTTATCATTATGTCATTCCAAGTAATGGTATACATATTATGAAATATATCTATAATTTTATCTAATGTTATGTTTTAATTTATATGTTTATATGAAATTATTAATCTCAGATGAAAAGGGAAGCTTAATGTATTTGTATCATCCAATAGATCCTTATTTTTTATAGTTTTGATTGAAAAAATATCTGGGTTGTAAATATTATATCCCCATATGTATCAAACATGGACTCTAGAATTTTTTCTCTTTTTGTTCTCTATATCTGTAGACACCATGAAATGTGTTTGATGCAATTATTTGCAATTAAATACGTATTTCTGTGTGAAGTGACTCAAAGTGACGTTGACCAGGATCGAAAATATTAGGATGCGACTCTGTATTTTTCATGGGGGTCAGTGACGGTGGTGAAGGTAGCGACCTGATGGGATAGGACCACAGGTTGGCACAAAGCCCAATCAGGGGTGTAGGGGGCACACCCCCCATGGTATGGAAGAAATAATTTGGCTGTGTACCCAATGAGGCACCCAAGGTACCTACATGAAAACACCTGCACACCCCCATGCTGGAGCGGAATGGAGTTTTTATTTTTGGCTAAGTCCTCATAGAGGCACCCAAGTAAGGCCAAATCACCGGCGGAGTGCAATTATACTTGGGTACCACCCATCCAGCTCGCATCCACTTTCTTGCCACATAGTTGGCACGCGACCCACATACGCTCCCATAATCCTTTCACCCAAGGTCCTATTTTTTCAATAAATAGACCCTTGGGGACCCCATTTTTACAGAAGAATTTCCTCGAAGCCCAATTGTTGCCCTGCTCACCCTAGTATTTTCCCCTCGTCTTCTAAAACATTCACAGTAGTACTTCAACACCTTGAGAGGATGATTTATGGTAGGATCATTGTACATGTGTAATTTTAGTGTGTGAAAACCATAACACTTGCGCACCTAATGCACCCAACCCCCCAAGTCATAAATACTTGGGCACCACACATTTCTCTTATAGAAACATGAGCACCCCACTTCATTGATAACCTATGAATACTCTTGAATGATTGAGAATGGTATCTCCCAAGTATAACCATATAGGTTGTTCGTCATCTAAGTGAACATCACGTCTCCCAATCCTACATGGACGCCCTTACATGTGTGCCCTTACCTACATGTGCACCCATACATGGTCACCCTTCTCTACTTGGGTTCCTCTACATGATTCACTTACTTTCTTCACTCTATTTAGTCTACAGGCCATCAATATTTCATAAAATCCATTCATGGAATGGCATTTTACTCTTTGGCTCCCTTATCTGAAAGGTATTCTATTGAGACCTCCACCAAAACCTCATGAATTATCAATCCTTTGGGAAAGTCACATCAGTGTGTCTTTTATTTGCGATTGTATTGCCATAGTAAAAGGTTTTACATATTTTTTTTCACAATGGGGTTAGGTTTGATGTATTGTATATTGGTTTTTATATCCATTGTCACATGTACATGTCACCCAGAAACAGTTTTGGGAATTTCCCAGTTTGGAGGAGGGTTGGGTCATGGCCTCTCCGTTCTCATAGAGATGACCCAGAACCTCAGGACTCAGGCAGGGGAAGACATGGTTCATACATTATTTTCATTTAATAGATAAAGGAGAAGTCTCCCCCCTTCCAGGTTTAATTTTAGTGCAACCATCCTGGCGTAAGCCCCTATCTTTTCTTGCAGGAGGTGGCATCATTTCTCCTCTTCCCTTCTACAGAACTAAAGACCATATAAGAGATGGTCCCAGAGACTTTGGTTTCCATTTACCTATCCAGCTGGGCTTTTTTACCATGGGAAACCATCCCGTTGTAAGCCTTAAATCTTCATCCCTTCCTCCTATCATTGGACCCTTATCCAAGGTAAATATAACATAGGGAAGGCACACCACCTCACCCTCATCCAGGGTCGCCTCAACCTCATTCACTGTGGACACCATTGTTTTGCCGTATTCCACCAGTGGAGGAGGAAAATATTGAATTTTTGAATGCCTTTGTTGAATCTTTGAAATCCTCTTGTTTCTCACACTGAGCATGAATCACGTGGGATTGGAGATTTGTCCCGGTCACAAAATTTTCACAATTGAATGAACTATGAGAACTCTGATTTCTATTCAAACTAGGATACGTAGGAAGCCTTTTTAGGTCAGGAGCTCACTAGACATCCTATTTAGGAATACAACCATAATTCTTTTAATCTAGACATACTACTTAGAAATAATCCCCAAGATAAACCCCAAATCGTCAAGGAATTCTTTTCAGGAAGTAATCCCAAACTTATCTCTCTCAAAAGACCATAATATTCAATGGGTCATATCAAACATTGTGGTCATTGATTCCCATCCATATGGGATACGTAGGAAGCCTCCTTGAGGTTCAAAACCACTACCATAAATTAAACATGTTCTCCTTGGGCCATATTCCCCTCAAGGTATGATCTTACATGGAAACCCCTATCCTTTCCAAGGTCCTTCGGCTCCTTTAGAATAAGTCCCACCTATGTTTTGACCAAGAACCTTCCACTTATATGTCCTTATCACATGTCCTAAAAAGGTATGATGTGTCCCATTAAGAATAACTTAACTACGAGGGTCCAGATTCCTTTTATAAGGATACATAGCTAGCCCATTTTATGGGAAAGATCCCAAGATCAAAACAAACCTTCGTCTCTCTAGATGACAATAAATTTCAAAGTGCCCCACTGAGTTGATTAAAAACTAGTATCATCACAATGATGATTAAATGAATCTCAATGTAGTATATTATAGGATACCATTGATGGAAAACCTCAAATACATACAGATATTTCCCTTAATGAATAACATTTAATGAATACTAATGATTCTAAATTTTACACATGTTAATAAGTGATTGTAAATTCCAAGGGATACATATGATATACATGGTTAATTAATAAGTATTCATGAAAATATATTAAATATATAAAGAGATTCATGGAGTAGACAATAATTCCACCACAAAGAGGTGATGAGTATGACCTCCCTTCCTATTGACCAATTCCCATTATTAAGTATCGTAATTATCAATCTTAACGGACATATACCTTTGGAAAGAAAGTCCCCTTTGGATAAAGAATTGTTTTAAATTTCCAATTCTATACATAAATCCAATAGGAACTGCCTGGAAACAATGATTCATAATACTAGAACACACATTTCAAGGAAGAACAAAAAAAATTGGTGAATCCGACTTGAATCCTTAATTAATTTAATAATGTTACCCACTTATTAGACCACTATAAATTTATAATGTATGGCCAATCAAATAAATAAATCACACATGTATCCATCTAAAAAGATGTTTATTTGATGGAGTTTTTTGTGGTTTTCATGTTTTTCTTCTCAGAATTCCATTCATTCAAAAAATGGCTTTCTCCGAGACAACATCTGTAAACGTATGAACCGCTGCTCAAGTTGGATCTCCATCCATTGTAAGGACTTCAACACCAACCCAGCATCTTCAACATTTGGTATCTAATGAGATGGTTAGGAATATCTCCAACATGGTATAATCCTGACTTTGGATGCTGCTCGATAGGCCCTCCAGGTCAATAACAATACTCGATCAATTCGTCAATGATGACCAATGATCAAGAAGCAGATAGTGCCAACCACCACCGTCAACTGTTTCAGGTCCATATCCAAGGAATGAAATAATCAATCCCTGCCATACTACATGGTGGTGGATCAAGAGGTTACTCAAGGACTAAATTCAAGAATGAAGGAGTCTTTACTAAGGAATCCCACAAGCAATCGCCACCATAATTGCGTGGTAGTGTGCCCCTATCATGATGGGGGTGTTTACTTCGGACATTTGGACCAGTTCTCTTAGACCCTGGAATGCAAGACAAACCACCATTGAAAATGTCTTATCAACAGGGGTAGGTTCTCACGTCTTCCTCCTATAGATAAGTTCATAAACTTGACATGATGGAAAACGATGAGAAGGAACATACACCAGTCCATCCTAATTTTACCGCATAGTAGGATTACGTGGAAGCTACCCACTAATCCCACAAGATAAACTTGATGGAGTACTGTGAATATCCATATACACCTTCTTACAAGTTATCAACCAGTCTTTAGGCTCATGTAACTACAGTTATTGAAGCCCACCTAACTAATATGGCATAAACTGGTAAACAGGAACACACACCTGTTTACAATCACCAATTCTGTCAGCATTCTTTTTTTCTAGTATAGAAGGAAGTATGTCAACCATACATGATGAGAAACAGATAGAAGGTACAAAAACATTTGAATGTTCATCAAGTCTACCAACAGTCTTGTTTGGTAGAACCCAGAGAAGTCTGTCAGAATGATCCAACGACAAATTCAGGGCATACCCAACTCTCTATCCCCATGCATTAGTCCGGCCAGTATCCGTTGATAGGAAAAAGAGGATTGAAGCAGGAACATACACCTAATTTTGACACTGAATGGACATATATTCCAATTTCAGCTACTGAAGTCACAAAACACATCTTATCAATGGTTAATGGAAAGACAAATATCTCTGTCCATATTCTAGAAGCATGCCAGGATATTATAACAACTTCTAATGAAGTATAAGGGGAACATACACTTAAATATGTCCCCACAAATGGGATGACACATCGGCATTCCATCCCGGAGTAGATACAAACCTATGTTCCAGTCTAGGAGTGTCATGGGGCATACTCCCCAATATCATTCATACAAAAAGATTGATAACATACACCCTTTCCCATATGAGGAAACCAGTCCATTTCGGTAACCACACTAAGGCATGCACATACACCTACCCTTGATAACCACTTTTCTCATCAAGTGGCCCCAAAAAAGTATAAGATTACATCCATGAAGAATTATCACCAAGAACTATTTGAAAATCAGGAGTCAAGCTACAATTTGGATCCTCTTAATGCTATATTTCTTGAATCCCTCATACATTTATCTATTGCAGCTCAAGATTCTACCCTCTAATTACCAATCTCTAGAGGGTGGTAGTTTTAATTATGATGTAACTCATCAAAAAGTTCATCATGAATTCTTGGTTCATGAAAATTCGGTCAATATAGAGTTCTTATATTTGGATCAGTGCCACAAAAACCCTCTGTGTGGCCTGAAGACCAAGGAGCATAAAATCTATCCCATGCTTTAATTCGTCATGGTGATCATCCCCATGGTGGAATTAGCTACGAAAGTACCCTCTAAGGTATTATTTCTCATTTTCCAGAAAATTTCGCAATTGACAATGTAGCGAAGAGAAATCCCTCTTATCATGAGGCATAGGCCAACACAAGGATAGTCATGTCTGATGCCATGAAATTTACAGGTAGAACATTTTCTCAACCAGAAGACATCATAAGAGAACATTCATTCTCCAAACCTCCCTTTGCTCATTTGTATTTTAATACAATGAATCCACTTTGGTCAGACCAAGTGGAGAAACTTATAGAGAAATATGATGAAGATATGTTAAACAGTAGGATATAATTATCCAAAGGAGAAATAACTGTCATGTTTTGGCCTTTGGAAAATTCTCAGTATTATAATCCAGTATTGATGAAAGGATATTGAACTCATGAAATCCACATCAAAATATGGAAAACTCTTCATGATTTGAGAAAAAAATTATTACTATATGTTGAATTTTAAAATCATGTGAAGGTAATAAAAGGGTTGCAACACCAAATAGAATTGGAATATCTCTTATTTTTACAACATCTAATGGTTGAAAAATAACAGAGAACCCTTTAGCTTGCATGTCTCAATGCTCTAAAGAGGATAAGCTAGGTAATTTTTGATTATTTATCTAGTGTTCATATCATAGGATGGAGTGCCTATAGACCATTTCATTTCAATGTGCTCCAAAATAAAAAAAGACTACTAAAAGTGGAATCGTGCAATGTTATTTCTCATGTTAGACCCCAATAAATAGATATTTTATGGAATCAAATGTATTCTCAAGAACATGCCTCAACCATATCTCATCAATGTTAGGCCTAATGAAATGAAGTTTTTGAGTTACTTTTACATCAAGAATCTGAAAATCTTGAGCAGGCATCTAGTTTAGAAGAATTCAGGCATCAGAGAATGAAAATGTCTGAAATATAAAGGCAATCTTCTGAAACAGGGGATTTTAGTGGTTTTCTAATGCGGTACCCATCTAATTTTATAACCAAAACATGAAAAATCAGAAGACCAGTTTCATGAATTTCATCCATATTAGTTCCTGAATCCCCCAAGACATAAAGGCTGGGGGATCATTTAATACAAAATTCAAATTCATTCAAAAAATTTCAAAGATTTGAAAATGAATAACATGAACAACCCCAGCCTATAGTGCTACGAGATTTTTCAAATCTGCAATCCCCTCCTCAACCAAAGTTATTTTTCTCTCGATTTGGAAAGAAGCCACAAGGAGAGATTACCACTGAACAATCCAAGGATTCCCCTCACGTTACAGTCTTCCAAACAGTTCCTTGGAATTCATCATATAAGAGAACGAAGTCTCGTGGAAGAAACAATGGAAGACAATCTCACAAAAAACTGAAAGAATACCATCGATGGATTATGACTACGTAAATGTCATTAACACCACTACAGAAGATCCTCCAAAAAATGATTCCAGTTCAGGGGTCTCAGAAGATGATGTTCTTTTACATAATACAGTACACATCGAGGAAAATGAAGAAAGTGTGCACACCTGAAATAAGAGGCATACCCAGAATCTATGTATGCCTTCAATTACCATAGTCCCCCTTTCTAAAAGTCATCTAACTAGGGGAAAAGTAAAAGTATGATTGTATCTCACATTTTGAACGTTGAAGTTCAATCTCATTCACTTGAATAGATAATTTCACCGCAATAAGAGTAAATGAAGGATTTGAAAAGACTCAATGCAATGTTACTTCAAAACAACATTTTTGGTAGAAATACTCCCCAGGAATGTCCTCTAGATGGAAATATTGGAGGAGATCTTCAACAGAGAGTATTTTTAGTAACTACAGATGCGAATAATGAATTCCCTCAAGATGGTACACAATAAAGGTAGGATAAGACACATCCTAATAGGCCTATTCACGTGGGTTATCCAAGGAATATATCTTCACCACCATCTGTGGTTTTTCCAGTCGCTAAACTAGCTCAATCTCCAGTTGTTATACATGCACAGAATTCAGCTCACCTGGATATTCCCCAAATTCTGATGAAAAAATTTAATGCATTAACTACTCGATTGGAAGCTATGGAGGAATGATGTGTAGTAGTTTAGATATAAAAGAGATCTTACCCTGAATGGGTGGATGAAATTCATCCCCCACCAAATTTGTAAATACCACAATCCCAATCATTAATTGTTCAGGAGATCTGGAACAACAATTAACAAAATTTGATTTTCATTATGATCCCATGAAGGGAACCCCCCAAAAAAAACAAGAAGTAGTTATGAATAGGTGTTATATGCTGTCATTACAAGAGCTAGATCTTATCTGGTATAAAAGTATAGAATCTCAATCAATTATTGGATAGGAAGATCTCTATAATAAATTATTTCATCAATTTAGCTCAACACTACCAAAGATGACCATATTTTATCTTACCCATTGTAAAAAAATGTGAGAATGAAGGATTTTCAGATTTTATTTCTCGATGTAATTGATTTACATATTTATTTTGTCTAGAACTCCCTCTAGAAGAGTTGCTACAAATTTGTGTGGAAAATCTGCGTGATGAGATATGCACACCAACGATCATTGTGAAAGACACATGATAATTTCAAGACCATAATTAAATCACTCAACATATAGAAGACTATATTATAGAAAATAAGGCTAAAAATCATGTAGTTACATCATCATTGGGGAGGAGTATATAAATGGAAGAAGTTGCTATAGTCACACTCAAGTAGGCACCTATACTTTCTTCTACATTATGAACTTCATCATACTGAAGAGCTCCACCTCCTAAGCATCAGCTGAAACAACCTCCCCATAAAGATGATCAAATAGACCAGTGGTGGAAACGTTTTGAGGAATTAAATAATAATGTTTATTCCTTATATAATGAATCCTGGTTACTTTATCTCAACCCTACAAAAAAATTTGGTTTAGTTTACAAGACAGTTAGAAACCATATAAATGAGGAGATGGAGATCTTCCGTAAAAATTTCCCTTTAACCAGATGATAGGACATTCCATCCAAGAGTGTTTGTTTTTCATGGACCTCGTACAAATAATGGCAGACTCAAGGAATGTAAAACTGAAATGTTCATCAGCTCAAGTAGAATGTGTTTCTGCTGCTGATCCACAGGAAGAAGGTGAATGTATAGAGGTCAAAAGTAAAAAATATGCATAAATATGATGATTGGATGATCAAGAAAATTATCAACTAGAATAATGAGATTCTATGAAAACAGTCGAAAAAACAATTGTGTCTTCTGAAACTGCTTCCGTAGTAAAACAATCGTCATAAAATGGTCATTACTCAATGAAGTGAAGTGATTATAAGGAAAAAAGAACAGTTAGTATAAAAAGAGTTCATGTTAAGGCCAAAGATTCCGTTGACCTAGGTTGATTTTATGCCATCTCTTGCAAAAGCACATGCACCTCCTTACCAAACAGCAAAACCAAAATTAACTTGTCAAGAAGAATCTTAGTCAGATGAAGAATTATTCTTTGATTAAATTAATGTTGTCAATTTAATGGATCCTTATTCCAATGGTTATTCTAATTATAATGTAAAAAATTCCTTGCACCAAACTAGGGAACCAGAGGAAGAGGCTAGGGTCGATGAAATAGGGGAAGACATGGGAATTTTGGAAACCGCCATTTTAACTCTACCTCTAATTGAACCATAAATTTTGAGGAAAATTATGGAAGATCCCTTCAATGATATCAACATGAAAAAAGGGTTTCTTCCATGAAAGACAAGTTTGGTTCTAAAAAAATTATTTTGGAGGATATATTTTATGTCGCATCGCCTTCTTCCCAAAAAATGCATAGTCTTAGTCAGTCTAATTTATCAATGCCAGGAGCATTTCCATCTTCTTCTCCAATATAGAATATAGATACATCAGAAGCATAAACTACTAAATCACCTATAAATCCACATATATATTCAGGGAAATGCAGACCTTTGATCCAAAATTATGATGTCTTGAAACAATGGGCCCAAGTACCAACCACGTTATCAATTATAAATGCTTTTAATCTGTCAAATGATCTTTGTGAAGTAGTTATTAAAACATTTTCATGTCATCAGAAGTTTGAAACTGAATTTTCTCCTACAAAGGTTTACCATATAGAGAATGATCCTATAGAATGTAATGCAATCATATATTTTAAAGATGATGATGAAGATGATGTGGTGCATGGGCATATCATACCCTTGTATTGGTCTGGATAGGTCAATGATGTATAAATCCGACGAGCATTCAATGATAGTGGATCCAGATTCAACCTCATTCCTGTTCATATACATCATCGATTGGACCTAACTGAATCAACCTTCTGTAATTTTACATTATTGTTTCATGTTTATGATAAGAATGAACAAGAACCTCTGGGTGATATTACACATAGAACTCAGTTTGGAGATCATGTATCTAATTCAAATTTCATGGTTTTTTGTTGGGACACATCCATCAATATTCTACTTGTATGTACTTGGCTACATCAACATTCATCCATAGCTGTATCAAATAGAGACATTGTATGGTGAAAAATCTCTATTCAAAACATGTGAATCTCAATAAAATGAGGAAAAGTTTTAACACACCAAAGAAATAAAGTCCTTGAAAAAATACATAACCAATGTTAATGATCTGACTGGATTGGAAAATATTTTAGTAAATCCAACCTTATGTTTGAGTACAGATTATGTGTTACCTATTAATTAAACTGAAAATGTGAGCCCAAATCTGGGAACTCATCCATTAACTTCTATAGTGTCAATTACGGAAATTGTGCCTTACAACATGGAAGATACTCTTGATCCAAAAAGCAATGATGAAATCATAAAGGGAGTTATTTTCATTACATCCACTGAAATACAAGAACATTCTACTTTGTCAACTAGATTAGAAGATAATGTAGAAATTCAAGAGAAAGGAAAAGATGGTTGATTCTCAATCCTTAATTTCCTCTTTATTAGCATAGGAAAAAACTTCGTTATCAGTAGGGTCAAATATGGAAACCTCTTCTTCATGATGTTAAAATACCGGCTCCTCCCCTAACTCTAGATGTTTTTCCTTGTCATTCACTATGCATGTTGAAACATAATAGGTAACAAATAATGAAGAAGAAGTGGGAACTTTCATGGATTCTCCTATTGCATTTTAGTAAGGTGTCTCTTGTACTATGGATGAGATCAGAGAAATTAATCAGGGTATAGTAGAAGATCCATTCCCAACTCTAATTAGCGAGGCCATGACCTTTGAAGAGAAAGAGGTGTTTACTACATTTCGAAAAAAACATTGAGATATATTTTCATGGAATTATAATGAAATTTTGGGTCTTAATTATAATGTATCCACCCATTATTTGAGATTTCCAGAAAAACATCGTGTATTCAAGTAGGCAACAAGAAGAACACACCCAAATCCTGCCTCTAAAATTGATGTTGTAGTGGATAATCATATAAAGGATAACTTTTCCAAAGAATCCCATTATTTAAAATGGCTGGACACATTTTCGTTGTGAAAATTAATAATGGAAAAATTAGAGTTTCCATTGATTTTATAGATCTTAACAAGCATTTCCCGAAAGATGATTTTCCAGTTCCAATTACAGAGATTTCAATTGATGCAATGACTGACTATGAAGCTCTTTCCATCATGGATGCCTACTTTCGGTATAAGCAGATCTATATGGGCCTAGAAGATAAAGAATCCACATCCTTCAGATCCCCTCAAGGTGTGTTTTTCTATTGGGTAATTTCCTTTGGGCTAAAGATTGTAGGTTCCACATATCAACGTTCCATGAAGTATATATTCTAACCCTTGTTAAGGGAATTTTTTGAATGATACGTTGATGATTTAGTGGTCAAATCCAGGAAACAATCCTATCAATTGGATGATTTTGAGGCCATATTCAATATAAATAGACAACACAGTTTGAAGATGAAACCCTAGAAATGTGCATTCAGGGTAACCATAAAAAAAGTTTCTTGGATTCGTTGTACGCCATCTTGGTATCAAAGTTGATCATACGAAAAAAAATACATGGTTTATTACCTTCTTGAAATGATAATGAATAAAAAATAACCCGAGGACACATGGACTATATTCGGTGCTTTATCACTAATTTCACAGGCAAGTGTTTTCCCTTCAGCAGATTAATGAAGAAACGAATCACCTACCAATTGACCAAACACTGCCAAGAAGAAATTGTACCCTCAAGAAATATCTCTTGAGTCCAGCTATATTATTACACCCTATTAAAGGAAGACCACTTATTCTCTACGTGACTGCTTTAGAGTGATCACTAAGATCCTTTCTTGCCCAATGGAATGATGATGGGTATGAAAATATCCTTTACTATCTTAGTCGATCTACACTTAATGCGGAACCTCAATATTCAAGTATTTAAAAGTGCTACCCAGAAATAATTTTTTCAGTTCAGAAAATTGAGGCACTACCTACATCATCATGAAGTCCAATTGGTGTCTTTCAATAATCCGCTCAAATGTATCCTCAGTCATCCTATGCCTATATGGAATCTAGCACGTTGTGTTGTAATTTCACAATAGTTTGATATCTACTTTGTGCCTCAAAATGAAATAAATGCCATGTTCTAGATGAAATCCTTGCTGAGCATCTATTTCTAGAAGATACATCATTTAATACTGAACATCATGATGTAGCAGTCTTATCTATTCAGGATAATTCCAAAAAATGGGAAATGTATTTTTATGGTTCATCTAAAAGTCCCACAGGGAAAAGAATGGGAAACCATAAAATCAAAACATTTGGGTCAAGAATTGTCATCATTTCCCAAAGAAGGTGATATTGTTGTATTCATTTCTATTGTCGGAAGGTGGTACCAATGTTGAGGCATAATATGAAGCTCTTATCATAGGTTTGGAATTGGCTGGTCAAGTTCAAGTGAATCATATAAAAGAGAATGGTGATTCAAAATTGGTAATCAAAAAACATAATAGGGAATATTATATCTAAAAATAAGATTTAATCCCTTTGTGGGATTCTGTCATAGGGTTAATGGATGGTTTTCCCACAAATCCGCCATTGACTTATGTCCCGATCTCAAAATGCTCATGCAGATGCATTGGCTAATGTAGCTACAGCCTTGGCAGATCCATATCAGAATTATATAGTCATCCACATAGCCCATCTCCATGTGGTATCACCTTTTTTTCAAACTAGAACGGTGGAAAATAAGGAAACTAGACCTATTTCTAATCCATATGGTCATATAACAAGAAGGAGACCACCCATCATGGAATATCTTCAAAATGGTATACTATCCCCAGATATGGTAGAAAAATAACTGATCCGATGATGTGTATCCAATTTCACTCTTTATGATAGTCCAAAATACTAATAGATCCTCTACAAGAGAGGCTTTGACGGAATCCTCTTCAGATGTATTGATAGAGAAGAGATTGCAGCTATCATTAAAGAAGTATATTCAAAAGTTTTTGGTTCCCAATAGTCTAGGAACAATATCTCTAATCATATCCAAAGGCCTGAATACTTTTGGCCTTCAAGGACATATCATTGTACAAATTTCACTAAAAAAGCCGTCCATGTCTAGTGATTTCCAACTTCATTCATCAACCCCCAAAGTTTCTACAGACAAGTAAATAATTCTGTCCATTTTCCACATGGAGAATGTATATAATAGGCCTTATCCTAATTCAATGACTAATTAGTTCAAGTATATTCTCACTTCTACTAACTTCTTTACTAAATGGGATGAGGCAAAATATATCAAGGATGTCGGAGACAAAAGCAATATTAGTTTGGTAAAAACTATTATCATCACCAAATTTGGCCTCCCTTACAGTATTTTGATGGGAAATGGCACTAATATTTATCTTATATAATGACAATGTTATATCAGGATCATAATATCAATTCTATACATTCATCTCGCTATCATAGGGCGGCCAATGGATATATAGAGGGCTTCAATAAGACCCTATCAAATATGCTCCATAAAATGGGGGATAAATATAAGAAATCATTTCCCGATAAAATTTTGAATGATTTATGGGATTATCGGACAACTATCTGTACTAATACCCAAGATACTCCTTATTAATTGGTATATGGAATTGAAGAAGTTTTTCTAATTGAAATTCAATTATCTTCACTCAGAGAGACAATCTGTGATTAGTTTTCTATAATTGAGAGTTCTCAGATACAGTTCAATGAGTTTGAATGATTAGATGAGAAAAGATTACATACATTAAATCATCTATATGACTTTCATAATAGAATATCACGAGCATTTGACAAGAAAGTTTGCCTTCATTTATTACTTCAAGGAGAATTGCTATTGGTCCTTAGGACTCCAATGACAGTAGGACAGAAACCTCCAAAACATCAGCCAAAGTTAGAAGGAACTTATTCCACACATAAGGTATATTGAATTGTAGATTACACATTAATATAAATGGATGGAGAGTGTGTTACAACTCTATCCAATGAGAGATTCTTGAAGAAATATTTTGTGTAGTTGTGCACATTCGTCCTCACTACAAGAGTTTAAACTGCAGAGTACAAGATCCTCAATGAAAGATTTCAAACTGTATAGTACAATGTCATTACTATAAGACCTAAAAATGCACACCCCCATTTTCTAGTTGCAATACATTATACTTATTTATAACCATATGTGTCCATGCTACATGATGTTAAAATGTGTAGCATATTCTTCATTATCACATGATGCTAAATTGCATGACATCTTTTTTACCACTAACGTTTTCTCTATTTGAAATGAGAAGAATCCATAAGAAAAAATCACTGACATAATTACTACACATCAGTAGTACATGAGTCTCTCTTTTTCCTATTCCTGAGTCAAATCCACATAGGGACCTTATTTGAATAACTACATATGGATTGATTCTCATTTTCCAATGAGATACGTAGAGACACCTAAATCACCAATTTTGGGCCCAGCGAAAATCAAAAAATATTCTTATTTTTTATCTCCTACATATAAATCAGATTTATAAAAAATTTTCCTTTAGATATATGATTTGGTTCTTATACCATTTTATATCTTTAAATTTACTATTCTCTGAGAATATGTCAAAACCTCCATTATTCATTTCAAACTCGATTAGCGTGAGGAATTATTTTTTAAAGAACAATGTACGACTTGATTCTCATTTATTTGAGATATGTAGAGATGCCTAGATCTCCAATAATGGGCCTAGACATGGTGATAAAACACCTTATTCCTTGTAGAAGAATCAAAACTGCATAGGGGATGTTGTAAGAACTATATATGACTTGATTCTTTCCCCAACAAGACACATAGTCACACTTTGGTTTTATCCCTTAATCCAGTTACAATATGTCATTATTTCAATATTGGTTTATCTTCTTTTATAACACATGACGTTAAACTGCATGAAAATTTAACACCCATTTCTTCACCTATGTCACCTTTACATTATAGAAGAATCCATTACTACTCCTTTTTTCTCACAACGAGCATAGCTCACGTGGGATTAAGAATTTGGTAAAAGGATTATTTATTTAAATAAGGTGTCTAAATTGATTTTGTAGTTATTAATTTCTTCACTACATGACATAAAATTTCATAGTATAATTTCCTCATTGCATGACATTAAACTGCACACCAAAACATTATTTTAGAGAAAATAAATAAAGTATCCAGTTTACTATGAGTCGAATCTATGTAAAGGACATCAAACCCAAGGAAAATATTAGTTAAAAAATTTATTATATGCATTGGACATAAACTCCTTCCATATTTTACACTCTTAATCTTGAATGTTTTTATATCGTCATAATCTTTCATACGGTTTCAGGTGACAGAGTTTTTAATATCTTGGAACTCTTTTTCCTGATAATGAAGCGCATTCCCTTTGGTGGCCTTTCAATAGATTCTTACATAACTTGTCTGTCAGTCAAAAGATGCAATTATTTGGCTATGCAGCATAGGCCCCAGTTGGACCATTATTAAACAACATCAAAAATAGGTTTGTCAAAAAAATAGTAACTTTGTTCTTATTTATAGTATCTTTTCCACCTTTAATATTTGATGACAATTTACAAGAATCAATATTTTCAAACATTCAATTAGGTATACTTGTACCATTATCTCTCTCACAATATAAAAGTCTTCATGACCATGGTTTACAAATTTACCTCACTATGTGTTCAGTACAATATGAAATAACTTTTAAATCACTTGGAGACATATTATATATTGCGTCCATTTTTGGTCTTAATCACATGACCTAAAATTACCGACACCATACCTCTTACGTTTGGGTCAGACCTTCATAAGAGTCCTATTCCTCCTATTCTTTTGAAATATTGGTTGGAAATACCTTCTCCTTATTGAGGTACCGTTACAAATTAAACCAATCTTAGTGCTTTGGAAAATATGAATATTTATAGTATTTCTTCAGATATTAGATATATAACAGCAATCTTCTGAGAGATCTTTTGTATGACTATGTAGAACAAGCCCATATGTGGCCTTGCATAAGTTGGTACATTTTAGGCCTGTCAGTAAAAAGATTCCACTATTTTCCTATGAAGTATATGCCTCAGTTGGCCCTGCATAATATAGCCCCCATAACGGGTTTGTCATGTAATGGTATCTTTTTTCTAGGAAAAGACTTCATCTAATGATTATTTCCATTTCCCATAACATTCCTTGATTCTAGAATTTTTCCAAATCATAGTTTACCATTTTACCTTCTGTACCTGAACATGATAGTATATTTTAAAAAAAAAATTATCACGAAATTGGGAGAATCTAATACCCTTTTTTGAGCTAAAGACCTTAAATTAAATCCACCCAGTGACCTCAATGCATGATTTAAAACTACACAGTACCAATGTTATCACTGCATGACATAAAACTTCACAATATGATATTTGAAATTACCCTTCCTAATAAATAATAACTAGTATTCATACACAGAATTTTTATAGAAATGGATTTCCTATCAATGACTAATGTAAGTGTAAAATAGCCATTTCATTCTTAAAGCTATTTTTCTTTCGAAAAACCACCCACTAAGGTCTTGAGTCACCCCATTCTTATTTTTCCTTATCTATCAGCAGCAAAATGTTAAATTCATAAAGAATTATTTTTCTTGGATAAGAAGAATGTGCCCTTATGTGGCCTTGCATAAGTTACCTACATAACAAGTCTCTCTGTAAAAAGGAGATAATATTTGGCTATGCAACATATTCCCCAGTTGGCATGGAATAATACATCCCCTATAACGGGTTTTTTCAAATAATGGTAACTTAATTATTGGAAGTGACTCCCCTTATGTTGATACATGTTTTAAAATTGGTGACCATAAAAATCATTACACAAGATTCCACATTCAAATATTTAATGAATAATTAATGCAATTTTAAGCTGCTGAGTCTTGTTTGGAATCTCATTTCCAATTTAAGGTAAAACCACTTAGAATCTAAATTCTATACCTTTATTGTCTTACTTCCATGACTCTAATCTAATAAATGACATGGTACTCATTAGATTGAGAACCCCCAAAGGGAACTCTAAACAATATTCGACAAGACATAAAGCCTTTATCATATCCATTCATGGAAAGGATTATTCTTCCATGGATCCCTTATCTAAATGGGATTTTTTGAGACCGCCACCAAATCCTCCTGACTTATCAAACCTTTGGGAAAGTCACATCCTCATGTCTCATATTTGGGTTTGTATTTCAATAGTCAGAGGATTCCCACATTTGTTTCACAATGGGGTTAGGATTCATGGAATGTCATTGGGTTTGTATATCTACAATCACATGGACCTTTATCCTAGAAATAGTGTTGGGAATTTCGCGGTTTGTAGGAGGGTTGGGTTCTAGCCTCTCCCTTCTCGAAGAGATGACCAAGAAACTTAGGTCTCTTTTAGGGGATGATACAGTTCATACCAAATGTTTCTTTTAATGATATATGAGAAGTATCCCTCTACTACCAAGATCAATTTAAGGAAACCATCCTGGCATAAGCCCCTAGATTTTCTTTTAAGAGGTGGAATTATTTCTCCTCCTCTATTTTTCAGTACCAATGACCAGAGGAGAGATGTGAATTGGGACTATTGTTGCCCTTTCCCTCTCTCGTTGGGCTTTGTCACCATGGGTAGCCATCATGGTGTAGGAACTTAACCTTTAACCCTTCTACCATACATTTAACTTTTTTTCAATAGAAATTGAATAGAGGGAAGGCACGTCGCCTCACCCTCTTCTACAGTCTCCTCAACCTCATTCACCTTTGACATCATAGGTGATCCATCTTCCACTAGTGGAGGAGGAAGATTTTAAAAGTGTGCATTCTGTTGTTGAATATTTGACATCCTCTTGTTTCTCACACTGAGCATGACTCATTTGATATTGGATATTTGTCATGATCACAACATCTTCAAAATCAACTGAACTACAAGAACTATGATTTTTCTACAAACTAGGATTGTAAGGAAGCCTTTTTAGGACCCGAGCTCACTTGACATACTACTCATGAATCCAACCCTAATTCCATTAATATAAGAATACTCATTTAGAATATGCCCAAAATTATTCCCCAGATCATGAAGGAATTATTTTCTAGAAACACGGCCAAACGTGTCTATCTCAATAGATCATACTCTCCTATGAGACTTATCAAACTGTGTGGGATTTGATTCCCATCCATTTGGGATACGTAGGAATCCTCCTTGAGGTTCAAAACCAATACCCTAAATTAACCCTTTACTCCTTGGGCCATATTACCAAAAGGGTCCTATCTTACTTGGAAACTCATATCAATTTCCAGTTCCTTAGGCTGCTTCAGCATAAGTCCCACAATAAGTTTTGACAGTGCGCCTTCCGCTTTGAGGTATTTATCCAATGAATATAAAAGTTATGTTGTGTCCCATGAACTGGAACTGAACTATGAGGGTTATGATTTCTTTTCACAAGAATATATAGGTAGCCCATTTTAGGGGCAGGATTCAAAGAACAAAACAATCCTTAAACTCCCTGGATGGCAACAAACCTCAGAGTGCCCCATTAATTGGCTTAAAAACTAGTATCATCATAATGATGATTAAAAGAATATATAAGCAGTATATTAGAGGATAACTTGATGGAAAACCTCGAATACATATGAATATCTCCATTAATGAAGAACCATGAATTCATACTGATGATCCTAAATTGTACACATGTTAATATGTGATTGTATATTCCACGGGATATTTATTATATATATTGTGAATTAATAAGGATTCATGAAAATATATTAAATTTATAAAGAGAGTCCCAGAGTAGACAATAATTCCTCAAAAAAGGGTGTGATTAGTCTGACCTCCCATCCTCTCAACCAATGCACATTTTTATGTATCATAAATATCAAACATAACGAAATCCTACCTTTAGAAAAAAGGTCCCCTTTGGATAAAGAACTGTTTGATGTTTCTGGTTCCATAAACAAATCCAATGGAAACTACCAAGAAATATTAATTCTTTAAAATAGAACACATTATTCAACGAACTAATAAACAATATTATATTTATTATATTCATGAATTTTCACATAAATGGATGAATGAATATTCATTTTATATGATAATTTTCCTACCCTTCTATCATGACTTCAAAAAATCATCCTTTGAAGATCAATGAGTTTTTTGACCTTTTCAAACATCATCATGGATAAGGTAGAATGCTATTTACAAATCAGAGTATTGAGAACCATGTATTTATTCTCCCTGCTGTAAAATATTTAGAATGAATAGACTTGGTAAATTTAAAACAATTCTACTGGAACATGTTTAACTACATCGATTTTTATATATATTTCAAGATATTGTGATATATATATATATATGTTATAAGTTAAACCATAGACATAAATATTCCATATTTGTAATCCAAATATCACTACTACTAGCTCCAGATCTTGTGTCTTGTAAATTTTATCATTAGAATTTAATTTTATTGAAGGGTAAGTTATTAACATTCTATTTATAATAAGTAAAAATAACGAACCATATTAATGGAGAATCATTATATATTACAATTATGTCTCTATTTTAGGGTAATTTAATCACATGTGTGTTGATTGATATCTTCTAATGATCCTTAATGATTTTACAGCATTATTATATCCATATAATCTTCAAACCATTCATCTCTAACAAGGTTATATCATTGTATAATCATTATAAATTTCTCACAAATGAATGAAAATATATAGATAATCCATGAATTTTTTTAAATTTTTCATACTTGTTTGTATCAGTCATTGATTGATCACATCATTATGTGATGGATCCACTGATATGACCTCACATAATATTATATTAATCAATAAAAATTCTTTATATTGACATAAAATACACTTTATAACCATGGAATATATGTTTATCATATCATAGGGTCATTAGCCCAATTCTAAAGCACTCCCAATTTCCTTCCATGATATTAGAATATTAAATAATATCATAAATAAATACCACCAAAATATTTGTAGGGTTATATCAAAATAATATATTCATTATATCCATGAACATTTTAGGGTAATTAGTAAGCCCAAAAGAAATTAAATTGAATTCTTAAAGACGTGAAATCTTGTGTATATCATCAATATCTATACATAACTGATCACATCTTAATACATGGATAGTCATAAAGATCTATTGATCTTATTATAGTTGATCAAAATAATCATTAATATGTGGTTAATCATATTTGGTATATCCCATTATATAGTTTATTTCATGATAAACATTCATGATATACATTGATTCATCATTCTTATAAAAAAATAGAACTGGTTTAACTTATATAGAATTACTCAGGTGTATAAAACCCTTATCCATATTTTCATGGAGTATCTTATTCATTTCTACTAACTCAATCAGATCCATTCAATAATAATTCTTAAATATTTGTTTAGAACTAGGTTTGAATTCAATTTTAAACTCAACCTCATAACCTATAAGAATAATAATAAATTTCAAAAAAAATATAAAATATATATACTTGCATGATATGAATGTCACAAATGATGGTATATTCTAAAAAATTTTAAACTAAATTCCCCTCATGATTGGTCATTAGGACCCATAAAAAGGAATTAATTTCTATAATAGGTTATTATTCAGACATTCACAGATAAATTATTATGGGAGTATTTGGGATTTTAAATGTGGCATTTCTTTATAGAAAACATTTTTGTGATCTATATAAAGAGAGAAAATAAATTACTAAAATAAAACAAAATTATACTATATGATGGACTATAATATTTTTAGGAATAAAATTCCAACAATTTTATATTAGATAGTATATGAATATATATGATGCAGTTGTTACACCATGATACGTTTCCCTTATTAATTCTGAATCTAATTATTGGGGTTGTGATTTTACATCATATAAAATGTTATAAACATATAAGATGATATAAATCCAATATAAAATTAATAATTCGCAATTTTAGAGTGGATGAACAGAGTACAATTCCAAAATTTGTTTTTGGGAACCACTTATAGAGTGGTAATAGAATAATTTATCCCCTTTCCTCCTGAGTGTTAGGTTTATATGTTAATTTCCTCCATTAATCCTTGATTTATTATATTAATTGAAATAAATATCATACAATTTTCTATTTAATAACTACAGTGTGGGTGGTTCAATAGGATGAGATTTATTTTCCTACCCCTTTAATAATATACCCTCCATAGATATTTTCAACAATCACATGTATGGTATCCAATTTTCCAAAACCAAAATCATCTTTCAGGATTTTGCGGCAATCATCCCCAAGTGGTTTGTGACATTTTTATCATATGGGATAAATAACATTATTACCTATATGCGAATTATCATTTGGGTTTTATTAAAAATCCAATGTTTTTCCTTATACTCAAAACCATGAAGTAAAATATATGTCTCCAATAACAATTTCATTCTAGATAATTCATATTATTTTCTCATCATATCTTCCCAAGTGTCTTATGGTTATATGTATTAAAAATCTTTGAATTTGGCCTATAGATAATTATTAAATCATTTTTACATTGTAATTTATAAAACTAGAGTCATACCATTTGATTATTGTCACTTCTTCTTATTACATAATAATGGAATCATCCTTTTTCCATTTAAACTCTTATATTTCTCACAACATATTCATCTAATAACATTGTGAAAAATATTTATTGAATTTAATTTTCATTAACACTTACCATTATAAAGAGTCATATTTTTCATTGTATTACTAATAAATTAACAATATTGGTAATCCTAACATTCCACACAATACAAAAATATGAAAACTATCTCATAGCCTAATAACTTGTGAACAAAAAATATATTCTCTATGGAATTAAGGTACTTCTCGTCAATTAGTGGGTTAGATTACCCACTAAAATAAGATTGTTTATGATGCATATTAGACTCAATAAAATGATTCCCCTCTATTTTTGTATTTTATATAGAAACGTGGTTCACATTATTATTAATACAGTGAGATATTTGGGTTATAATCTCCATAATTCAATAGTTTTTTCTACTTCTCCCATTCTATTTGGTTGCTCATTGGGACAATCACAGTAGTACCCATAACATCTATTGTAAATTAATTTTCACTTTTCTTCTACCATCACATAAATAAATTAAATTTAATGATTATAATAATAAAATATCTAAAAAATTAACTAATATCATATTAAAATAAATAACAAATAAAATTTGTACCAATGCTTATATAATTATAGGTTTCAATAAACATTATTCAATTTATATTTCTAATTATGTTCTCTAAACCAAATACAATCTGATATTTCATACTTCTTTATAAAGTGTGTTATAATCACCCATTGGCATCCCATTAGAGTGTTGAACTAGGGGTGTAGTTATGCCTACTTATTATAAAAATGGTCACGATAAATTTAATAGATAAGTATCCCATTCAGGGTTTTTACCCTTAGGTGTATATATGTTAGATCTTGTATCGGCTATTTTATAAGTATATTGGGATAGCATTTTTAGGAAACAACAAATGTCCCCTTACCAAATTATTAAGATTTTTTCATACCTTTATGATCATCCAATGGGTTTGAAAAAAATTTCTCAAGTCATAATCCCAAATAATAACGATAATATTCTAGAAAATTTACCAAATGATTCTATAAAACCAATTGATTTTACCAAAGTTATACTTCCATATAAAATACATCTTTTTCACGTGATTATAAATTATCTCTCAAGAGAGTCACACCCCATAACCAAAAATATTATTCACTTCAGATATTATATTCATAAATAATTTTTTGTATAATAGTATAATGATATCTAAAATTATGAATTCTCACATGAAACTCTATTTTAATCAATAAACATATTACTCTCTATAAAACTGGGGAATGAATACATAAGAATGTGTTAGCTCAAATTCTCAATAAGGGTATAGAAAATGGTTCTATATAAGAATAAACAAATAATGCAGGTAAATGAACATAATAATAGACCATCAACAAAACTTTTTGAGATAGTACCCAAATAAACATGGTTAATAATACATAAATAGATATTCTGATCATAAGATTAAACATTTTCTATAATAACATGGGTATAATGAAAAATAAATGGATACAGAAGAAATATAATAATAATAAAGTACAACATAGTAGATAATGAATCACGTTCATTCCTCCAAAAACAAAGTGCATTCTGAATATTGTTCTCACCTCAAATAAAATTATGGTTTAGTAATCGTGGACCTCTCTCCCACACTTATCTCATGAGGTATCATAAATTATCCAATATGTTTGAGGGACAAATAATTATGGTTTCATACACCACATAATTTAAACAATACATATGTGTGAGAAAATGTTAGGACAACATTCATTTTTAACACCATATTTATAACATGGTAAAACGAGATGGGTTTCATGGAAATATCCATAGAAAATTTCATAATTAAAATAGAGAAACAAGATGGGTTGTAGGAGAAGAACATATCCCAATTATATCATAAGAGACTGGAAATGATGTTAAATTAAACAAAAACACACATTTAAATATTATTGTATATATCAAATTGAAAAACAATAAGAAATATAAATTCAAAATAAATTAATATTATCTGTAAAAATATTTGAAAACATGAAAAATGATTATTTCAATATAATAATGGTTAGAGAGAATGTGCTCACAAGGAAATTTTTAAACTGTGATTTTGTCTGTCTTTTGAAAAAAATACTCTTGTTTAAAAAATTAATATATTAAACTAAAATTTCTTAGTGGGATAAAAAATTATATTAAATGGATTTATTTAAATATTTAATCATATCTATATATATATGGATATCCATATAATCATTTAATGAATTTTTATGTGAAAGATGATGATTTTAAATGGAAAAAAAGTGGCTGGGTTGGTTTCTATTAGAATAATTTAATCTAGTGATTTATTTAACAAGGGAAAATGAAATATAGGGAGAGAATATAAAACACCAAGAATAACTGATGGATAATAAAATGGTTATAATTTTACAGTAAAAATCTATAAAATTTTAAATCATAAATAAACTAATTCATAATAATCTAAAATTTATAATAATATTAGAATGAAACTATAAGTCCCCGACCTTGAACATCTCTTAGTATTGAATTAAATGAATAATTCACATTGAGGATCTTTTCAGGTTTAGGGTTTTAGAGAATTAGGACATAACTGTTACATCTCAAATGGTTACAAAGTAGACACTTCTACTAAGTTTCAATAGAATAAAAAAAATCTTAAAAAGAAACATGTCTAGTTCCATGATTTATATAGCATGAAATTCCTTTGATCCCATCCTTGACCATATTCCACATTATGTCCTGTGAAAAAACATTTCAAAAAAAACTTTGGGTGAGCATAAAAAGCTCAGTAAGGGATACACAAAGAATGAAAACAGTTAGTTTTTCAAACATCAAGTAAAACATGTATACCTTATAAAAATAATACCTTCACCTTCATGAAGTAGTAAAAACTCATCACTGAATAAAATATCATTACATACACTTTTGTAACCAAAGGATTACCATAAAACCCATATAAAGAACACATAACATATAAAGGTAACATGGGACATAAACATACTTAAGTGGAATAACCATATGGTCGACTTCCACACATATCACTTAATGGAATATCCATATGACCAACTTCCATACATACTTAATGGAATATCCATATGGCTGACTTCCATACCCAATGCATTAGAGGTTATAACATAACCACCCATCCTGGTATTCACAACACCACCTATCATATGGTTTATCACGTAACCACCCATCAAATGTCCAAGTACCATTATAAAAATCATAAGACATAAAACAAATATAATGGAAAGAAAACATTTCCACACTTTGATCACAATATATCACATAAATATATTGACCTAACAAATCCATTATAAAAACCATTTTCAATACCACAATACATAAAAGATTATATGGTATTTATTTCATTTTGAAAAACATCACAGCTTGTTGAGGAAGCCAAAGACCAAATAATACTCGCGGCGGAGGAAAAGGTCGTTGTCACCGCGTACATTAAAAGAAAAATTCCTTTTTGTCGTTTAGTAAAACGCTTCGTAGAAAAATATTACATTTTGTATAATAGAAAAAGTCAAAGGGGTTTATACACCGTATAAAAGAAAGTTTTGTATAAAATGAAACATGCCTTAATTAAAAGATATTGAGACGAAGTCCCTTACAAATATCATTTTTTAAATAAAATAGATATATTATGTGTATTCATTATAATTAACATAATGAAAGTAAAAATACTATATATGAAATAATAATATCATGACATAAATTGAAAGTAGGAGATTAACCCAATGAACAGAAATTGGGTTATGAAGTTCCCTTACCTCAGGTCCGACTTGACTCGATCGTTCTTTAACATCCTGAATAATAATCGTGAGTTAATTTATATTTTCATAAGAACCTTTTTCAAGTTAATTATTCCTTTTATATCACTTATTTACATTTTATAAACATTATGTAACCATTTATGTTAATAATGTTTGTTTTTTCGATATTTGGTTCTTAAGTCGAAAGTGGACTTCTTACAATTACATGTTGTTCGTGTGGTCAAATGTTCTTAATATCCAGAATTACATTCCAGATCTGGATATCGTATATATCATATATATCCAGAATATTCATTTATTTATAATATTACATAATCATTTAGAGGTAAGAAATGAAATGCATCGTTCCTGGAGACGGTAAGTCGTACGTACGCATGAACGTTACTTTCATTTCTATGCCATATTAATGGAATTAAAACTAAATGATAGGTATGTATATTTTAATTCCAGAATTATATTAATCATTTAGATTTAACATACATCATATATATCCATTATATATATGTACTTACAATAGTATATTAAATTTGGGGATAAGAAATTAAATGCACCGTTCATGGAGACGGTAAGCCATACGTACGCATGAACGCTACTTTCATTTCTATCTCATAATTTAATGGGAATAAATAATAATGATATAGAGGTAGATTATAATTCCAGTATAAAATCATATATAATAACTTTAAATCCCTCTTTTATAAGTCCCACATATGGCATTAACGAATCAAATCACTTTGAGGGGGAGGTAGTCCGCACTTCCTTAAATGAAGATATCGCGTTTACCCATAATGGAAACCATAAGGGTTTTCCCAAAATGAAAAATTAAATAAGCATAATGGAAAAATTAACATAATATATATCATATATAATTACAGTGACATCTTAATGGCCACCATTAAAGGTGTTTAAAAGAATGTTGAACAATCATGGTTTCAGGAGGCAGAAATTCACCATCCAGGGAAACAGTATGGTCTTTAACCATTATATGTAGGTGTGTGTAAGTATAGATTGGATCCTTATTATAAAAACATCCTAATATATTGAAGATACTGGGGTTGTTACAAAAGAAGTGAATAAAAAGAGTTTAGGGGGTTGGAGAAGAAAAATAAAACAAAAGGATTCAAGTGAATACAATACCTTAAAATCGGGTAACTCCCTTTGGTTTGAGCTCAAAGAATTCCTTGGGAAGACTTCTACCCAATGTGAGGCATAAAGGAGTAATAGAGGGATGTGTAGAGAAAAAATGGGCAGGGGTTGGATGAGCCAAAGGCTTTTGAAGTGTGGGTAATGAGGTAGAGGTGGGGGCCTTTTATAAGAGGAGAGAGGGGCACTCATGGAAAGTAAAGAAATGTTACTTTATTTTAAAATCAGTTTCAGATTCAAATTGTCCCACATTGATATAATTCGAGGGTAAGGTGATAAGGGTTCTAAATACACCCATCCAATTGGTTTTGGACATGTTTAGGTCATATATTTTACATTATCATTTCATTTTATTTAAATTCATTATTAATGAGGTAATCGTTGCATCATCATGATGACATAAATAATTTAATTTATTTAAAGTCTAAAAATTATAAAAAAATTACTATGATGTTGGAAATATTTTTAGATTTATAATGAATAATTATAGTCACAAATCTGACTTGTATAACCCCATATAAAAATTGTTTTACTAAAACACCTCATGTTTATGTCATTTTTACTTTAACATTAAATAAAAAGGTATTTATGTCATTTTCCAACCAAAGTGGCTCCATTGGGTCCCAAATTTTACCCATGGATTGTCTTGGTAGGCCATGACACATCCAATGATGGTAGGACAAGTGTCTAGGTAATTTAATTTTATTAAAACATTATTCTTACTTTAAACTACACTAATTACCTCTAATCACGATTAAAAACTCAATAAGTTACTATTCACCAAAAAATTATTCTAATCTCATTGTACCACATTTTACTTCTTCATGACAACCATGTATGTCGGATTTTTGAAAATCAATTCACATAAGTGGAAAAGTTTCATTTCAATGAAAAATCAGTTTCCTTAACTACCACTTAGTGGTTTCACTATTCATCAAAAATTGAAGTTTTACAGAAAAATACCAAAAAGTCACCTTAAGCTATATTTGATATCCCGAACTCAAAGATGATATCTATTTTACAAAATTAAAAACATATAAGTTTCATTAATTAATTTAATAATTAATTCCCGCTGTCAAAACAAATAGCGTGTTTTTAAGAAACAATATCTATTAAAAGGTTGGAACTAGTTTAAGTCCAATTTCAATGTGAAAATAATTCCAACGACCACTATTGGATTTAATGGTAAAAATATATTCTATTTTCAAATTAAAACCAATTAAAAAGATAATATAATCATTTAAATAAATTAGATTAAGAAGTGGTTTTGAATTAAAATACAACATTTTCACTATTCATTAAAAAATGAACTTTATCGGAAAAACACCAAAAATTCACAGAAAGTAAATTTTGATGTCCCAATCATAAAGAATAAGTTTGTTTTGACAATCATAGTTTATAAAATTGTCAATAGATAAAATTAAAAATGGTTTTCCTTAAAAAGGAAGTAAAACAATCTTTTAAAAATATTAGTGTATTTCATGCTTAAGATTGGATTTATTTTCATTTTAAGCCTCTAAAACACTATCTAATTCATTAATAGGAATAGATAAAAATATCTATTATTAATTTCTTACTTGATATGTCACATCCTTCCCACCTTTCGAAAATTTCATCCTCACAATTTATTTACTTATCGAATAAGTGGGATTATTTATCCCTCATTGCATTTTCAGATTCCCATGTTGCCTCTTCAATCATATGGTTTTTCCACAAAACCTTTACCTGATGAATCACCTTATTCCATAACACCTGCTCCCTGTGGTCAAGAATCAGAACTGGTTGATCCTCAGAAGATAGGTTCTCTTCCATCTGAACTACCTCTGGACCCAAAACATGATATTGATCTGGCATATACTTTCTCAGCATCGAAACATGAAAAACATTGTGTACCTGAGATAAACTAGGAGGTAATGCCAATCTTTATGAAACTGGTCGAACTCTCTCCAGAATATCATATGGTCCAATGAACCTTGGACTCAGCTTTCCTTTCTTACCAAATCGCTTCACACTTTTCCATGGAGAAACCTTGAGAAAAACATGATCACCTACCTCGAAAGATAGATCCTTCCTCCGGTTATCTGCATAACTCTTCTTCCTTCTCTGAGATGTTCTCATGTGTTTCTGAATCAACTGAACTTTTTATGCCATCTCTTCTACCAATTCTGGTCCCATCAGCTTCTTTTCAACCACTTCATCCCAAAATGCTAGAGTTTGACACCGCTTCCCATATAATGCCTCAAATGGTGTCGTCTGTACACTGGAATAAAAGCTGTTATTATAAGAAAAATCATCCAATGAAATATGTTGGTCCCAACATCCCTGATAATCCATCGAACAAGATCGTAGCATATCCTCCAAGGTCTGAATTGTTCATTCTGACTGCCCATCTGATTGAGGATGAAAAGCTGTACTAAAATTTAATTCAGTACCCAACGACTTCTGAAGGCCTTTTCAAAAGATAGAAGTGAACCTGGGATCACAATTGGACACAATGGAGAGAGGAACTCCATGTAACCATACGATCTCTTTAAGATACAAACAGGAAAGTTGATTTAGTGAAAAAGTATCTCGTATAGCAAGGAAATGAGCAGATTTAGTCAAGCGATGAACAATAACCCAGATTCCATTATTACCTTGAGATGTACTTGGTAATCCAACAACAAAGTCCATGGATATGTTTTCCTATTTCCACTCTGGCACTGGTAAAGTCTGAAGCATCCCTTTCGATAACATCTGCTCTAATTTATCCTACTGACAAGTCAAACACATCACAGTAAAATCAGCAATACCCCTTTTCATTCCATCCCACTAGCAATACTCCCACAGATCTCTGTATATCTTAGTACTTCCAGGATGAACTGAAAACTGTGAACTATGAGCCTCACATAACAACTCATTCTTCAACTGTGAATCACAATTCACACATAGTCTCTTCCCAAACCTCAATACACAATCATTATCAATGTTGAATTCATGCCACATACCCTTCTGAACCAGCTCTACCTTTTTCTGAAACTCACTATCTTCCCTCTGTGCTTGCTTAATTCTGTCTAATAGGGATGATCACAATGATACATGAAACAAAACAGAAGAACTTCCTACACCAACAACTTCTATTCCAATGTTCATCAAATCAAAAACCAAAGGATCTCGTTCCAAACATAGCATGGATAATGAATCATTACTTTTTTGACTCAAAGCATCGGCCACTTTATTTGCTTACCCGGATGGTAATGAATTGTACAATCATAATCCTTGAATAATTCCAGCCATCTCCTCTGTCTCTTTTTTAATTCGTTCTGAGTGAATATATACTTTAAACTTTTGTGATTCGTGTATATGTCACACTTTACTCCATAAAAATGATGCCTCCAAATTTTTAAAGCGAAAACAATAGTAGCTAATTCCAAATCATGTTTCGGGTAATTTACCTCAGGATTTTTCAACTGTTGTGAAGCATAAGCAATTACCTGATCATTCTGCATTAGGACACAACCATGTCCTTTCATTGAAGAATCACTGTATATAACAAACTCACCATTCCTGGAAGGAAGTGCCAAAACTGGAGCATTCACCAATATTCTTTTCAACTCCTGAAAACAATCATCACATTCTTCTGTCCAGATAAACTTAACACCCTTCCGAGTTATCTTAGTCATTGGACTAGATAACGGTGAAAAATTTTCAACAAACCTTTGATAGTAACCTTCCAAACCAAGAAAAATACTGATCTTGGTAACATTTTTGGGTCTTGGCCATTCTTCAACAACTTTTGTTTTAGCAGGATCAACAGTTATGCCATCTTTTTAAACAATGTGACCAAGGAATGAAATTTGTTGTAACCAAAACTCACAATTTCTAAATTTCCCATAAATTTTTTTTAAGGTTTAAAAAATATCCCTTAATTGTCTTTCATGCTCCTATTTACATTTAGAAAACACCAAAATATCATCAATGAAGACAACCAACATTTTTCACCTGAGTCAACTGAGCCAACACCGCAACAAACTATTTAGTTTTGATTCTGACCATCTCAAGATACTGATTTGAAAGGTCATTTCCCTCTGTATGCCTTCCAAGAAAATATGTTCTGTTCCCTCTATGAAAAACCATTCTTAACATAGAAATATATTAGGAGAAGCAACATGGTAATCTGTAAATGCTATATCATTTCAATCATACCATAAATTAATTTATAATTTAACACTTTTCTAACTCTTAAAGTTGCCTAAACCGACCTATGATACCAACTATAAGTCCCCGACCTTAAAAATCTCTTTATATTGAATTAAATGAATAATTCACATTGAGGATCTTTTCAGGTTTAGAGTTTTAGATAATTAGTACATAACTGTTACATCTCAAAAGGTTACAAAGTAGACACCTCTACTAAGTTTCCATAGAATTAAAAAACTCTTAAAAAGAAACATGTCTAGTTCCATGTTTTATATAGCATGACATTCCCATGATTCCATCCTTGACCCTATTCCACATTATGTCCTGTGAAAAACATTCCAAAAAAACTTGGGGTGAGCATAAAAAGCTCAGTATGGGATACAAAAAGAATGAAAACTGTTAGTTTTTCAAACATCAAGTAAACCATGTATACTTTATCAAAGTAATACCTTCACCTTCATGAAGTAGTAAAAACTCTTCACTGAATAAAATATCATTACTTAACGTTTTTAACCAAAGGATTACCAAAAAACCCATATAAAGAACACATAACATATAAAGGTATCTTGAGACATAAACATACTTTAGTGGAATAACCATACGGTCGACTTCCACACATATCACTTAATGGAATAGCCATACGGCCAACTTCCATACATACTTAATGGAATATCCATACGGCCGACTTCCATACCCAATGCATTTGAGGTTATAACGTAACCACACATCCTGGTATTCACGACACCACCTGTTATATGGTTTATCCCATAACCACCCGTCAAATGTCCAAGTGCCATTATAGAAATCATAAGACATAAAAAAAATATAATGGAAAGAAAACATTTCCACACTTTTATCACAATATATCACTTAAATATATTGACATAACAAATCCATTATAAAAACCATTTTCAATACCAAAATACTTAAAAGATTATATGGTATTTATTTCATTTTAAAAACCATCACGGCTTGTTAAAGAATCCAAAGACCAAATAATACTCTCGGTGGCGGAAAAGGTTGTTGTCACTACGTACGTTAAAAGAAAAATTCCTTTTTGTCGTTTAGTAAAACGCTTCGTAGAAAAAGATTTCTTTTTGTATAAAAGTAAAAGTCAAAGGGGTTTATACACTGTATAAAAGGAATATGTGTATAAAACGAAACATGCCTTAATGAAAAGAGATTAAGACGGAGTCCCTTACAAAGATCATTTCTTAAATAAAATAGATCTATTACGTGTATTCACTATAAGTACACATAATTAAATTACAGATACTAGATATGAAATAATAATATCATGACATAATTTGAAAGTAAGAGATTAACCCAAAGAACGGAAATTGGGTTATGAAGTTCCCTTACCTCGGGTCCGACTTGACTCGATCGTTCTTTAACGTCCTGAATAATAAACTTGAGTTAATTTATATTTTCATAAAAACATTTTTAAAGTTTATTATTCCTTTTATATCACTTATTACCATGTTATAAACATTATGTAACCATTTAAGTTAATAATTTTTGTTTTGTCGATATTTATTTCTTAAATCGAAAGTGGACTTCTTCCAATTACATGTTGTTTGTGTGGTCAAAGGTTCTTTATATCCAGAATGACATTCCTGATTTGGATATCATATATATCATATATATCCAGCATATACATGTATTTGTAATATTACATAATCATTTAGAGGTAAGAAATGAAATTCACCGTTCATGGAGACGGTAAGCCGTACGTACTCAGGAATGCTACTTTCATTTCTATGTCATATTAACGGAATTAAAACTAAATGAGAGGTATGTATATTTTAATTCCAGAATTATATTAATCATTTTGGTGTAACATACATCATATATATCCATTATAAATATGTACTTATAATAGTACATTACATTTGGGGATAAGAAATGAAATGCACCGTTCATGGAGATGGTAAGCCGTACGTACGCATGAATGCTACTTTCATTTCTAACTCATAATTTAAGGGGAATAAATAATAATTATATAGAGGTATATTATACGTCAGTATAAAATAATATATAATAACATTAAATCCATCCTTTATATTTCCCACATATGGCATTAACGAATCAAATCACTTTGAGGGGGCGGTACTTTGCACTTCCTAAAATGAAGATATCACACTTACCCATAATGGAAACCATAAAGGTATGCCCAAAATGAAAAAATCATAAGCATAAGGGAAACATATACATAATATATATCATATATAAATAGATTGACATATTAATGGCCACCATTAAAGGTGTTTAAAAGAATGTTGAACAATCGTCGTTTCGGGAGGCAGAAATTCGCCATCCACGAAAACAGTATGTTATGTATCCATTAGATGTAGGTGTGTGTAAGTGTAGCTCGAATAATTATTATAAAAACATCCAAGTATATTGAAGATAATGGATTTGTTACAAAATAAGTGAATAAAAAGAGTTTATGGGGTTAGAGAAGCAATATAAAACAAAAGGACTCAAGTGAAGACATTACCTTAAAATCTGGTAACTCCCTTTGGTTTGTGCTCAAAGGCTTCCTTCGGAAGACTTCTGCCCAAAGTAAGGCTTCAAGGAGTAATATATTTATGTGGAGAGACAATATGGGTAGGGTTTGGCAGAGCCAAAGGCTTTGGAAGTGTGGCTAATGAGGTAGAGGTGGGGGCCTTTTATAAGTGGAGAGGAGGGGCACTCTTTGAAAGTAAAGAAATGTTACTTTATTTTAAAATGAGTTTAGGATTTAAAAGGTCCGAAATTGATATAATTCGCGGTTAAGGTGATAAGGGTTCGAAATACACCCATACAGTAGGTTTTGGACATTTTTAATGCATAGATTTTACATTATACTTTCGTTTTATTTAAATCCTTTATTAATGAGGTAATCGTTGCATCATCATGATATCATAAATAATTTAATATATATAAATTCTAAAAATTATTAAAAAATTACTATGATGTAGGAAATCGTTTTAGCTTTCTAATGAATATTTATAGTAAAATATATGACTTGTATAACCCCATGTAAAAATTGTTTTAGTAAAAAATCTCATGTTTGTGTCATTTTTACTTTAACATTAAATAAAAAGGTATTTATGTCATTTTCCAACCAAAGTGGCTCCATGGGGTCCCAAAGATGACCCATGGATTTTATTGGTCGTCCATGACACATCCAATGAGGGTAGGACATGTGTCTAGGTCATTTCATTTTATTAAAACATTATTCTTACCTTAAACTACACTAATTACCTCTAATCACGATTAAAAACTTAATAAGTTACAATTCACCAAAAAATAATTCTAATATCATTGAACCACATTTTACTTCTTAATTACAACCATGTATGTAGGATTTTTGAAAATCAATTCATAGAAGTGTTAAAGTTTCATTTAAACGAAAAATCAGTTTATTTAACTACCACTTAGTGGTTTCACTATTCATAAAAAATTGATGTTTTTTGGAAAAATACAAAAAATTCACCCTAAGCTATATTTGATATCCGGAACTCAAAAATGATATCTATTTTACAAAATTCAAAACATATAAGTTGAATTAATTAATTTAATAATTAATTCCCGCTGTCAAAACAAATAGCTTGTTTTTAAAAAAACAAGATCTATTAAAAGATTGACACTAGTTTAAGTCCAATTTCAATGTGAAATTAATTCCAACGACCACTATTGGATTTAATGGTAAAAATATATTTTAATTTCACTTCAAAACCATTTCAAAAGATAATATAATCATATAAATAAATTAGATTAAAAAGAGGTTTTGAATTAAAATACAACATTTTCAATATTCATTAAAAAAATGAACTTTATCGAAAAATACCAAAAATTCCAAAAAAGTAAATTTTGATGTCCCAATACTAAATAATAAGTGTATTTTGACATAAATAGCTCATAAAATTGTCAAAAGATAGATTTAAAAATGGTTTGCCATAAAAAGGCGGTAAAACAAATTTTTAAAAATATTATTGTATTTCAGGCTTAAGATTGGATTTATTTTAATTTTAAGCCTCTAAAACACTATCTAATTCATTAATAGGAATAGATAAAAATATCTATTATTCATTACTTACTTGGGATGTTACAGAAACCCATTCATTTTTGGTATCCATTGAGTCTATACCTCACCGAAATTATGAACATTTTAAGGATATTTATGATCCTCTAATTTAACGAATATTATAATAAATATAATACATATCAATATATACACACTAGAGAAAAATAAACAGGTTTTGGATATGGAATATGTATTAAAGGATGAATGTTGAGTTGAGATTTCTCAACCATATTTCTCATCCCTTCCAAAAATATATTTACTTTATTTTATACTAAAAATAATTATTTTGATAAAAAATATCTTTATATAATATAAGAAACATAAAATAGCATATATAACACAATACAAGAATCATAAATAAAAATTTAATGAAACAATAAGTATTTATAGAAATTAAGCAACCTAAACAAATGGAATAGTAATATGACATATGTAATTGTAATAAGACGCATAAAAATAGACACCATTCCAATAGAATAGTAAACTAACCTATGAATGTGTAAATAAAATTTAGCAATTTTATAAATGATAATATGATATAATTATATTATATTATATATAAATAAATGTTTTAAAAATTATAAATTAGGTGACAATATTTTTATAAAAATATATTTTTGTTTACAATTTTATAATTCATATAATGATTAAAAATATTAGTTTTGTTAAAATAGATTTAAAAAATGATTTTTTATATTATTATTATAAAATAATTTTATGAGACTTTAACTAATTTTTCAAATTCTGTAGAAAAAAAAATTATGATTTTTAAATTTGCATTTTTCGATTAAATGTGGATTTTAATTGTAAAAAAAATTTCACATATTTAAAATGTTATTTTCCTAAAATTATGTAAAATTATTAATTATATATGTTGAAAAATTTTAAGGGTGAATTTTTGGGGTTTTTATAAATAGTTGTAAATTTGTGGAATAATGAAATTCAGTAATTAATAGTATAAGGTAAATAAATGCATTCTAGAGTAATTATAGTGTGTTGGATAATTTAAATATCCCTTATATAGAAATAAAATTCATTATATTCTATATTTACTCACATTAATCCACATTATTCATAGTATTTATCTACGATAATAGTGTAATGAATAAAAAAATTAAAAAACACCCCACTCCACTACTAGAAATAACACCCTTTTCCTCCTCTTTTCCACACAAGTCTAAAGCATTAAACCATGTCCATATTCTACCCAAGAATTTTTTAAATTATCTGCTCCATTTATATGATAATTTGGTCATAGTATAAGTGGAAAATCAAGTGCATCAAGGTGGTTCTTATGGAAAATAATTCAAGAGGTAAAACACAATTTTTTTTATAATTTTAATACAAATTCTTTTCATTTATTATTATCTATTAACCAACCCTTATCTAAGTGGAATAAGAACTATGTTATGTCACATATAATAGTAATTTATTATATTAATGAAATAATCCATCATAATTTCTTTCCCCACCCATTTGTTTTCAAAAAATTAAAAACTACACTTATCAATTGTTAATTTACTACATTCAAGGAAAACTAGTTTTCAATTTACATTAACACCTTCAAATACTATAGTAAAAAAAAATTATCATAAAAAATATTGTAATATATGTATTATATCTTATTAAATGTCCTATAACATTTATACAAATTAAATATTAAATAATAGACAAATACTAGTTTGTGATGATCGAGAAACTGCCAAATAAATCTAAACGAATATCAATAATGTTTTATCGTAATATTCATACTCATAAAATATAACGAAATGATTTATAAGATAAAATTTAACTAATTAAAGTTCATTGATAAAATATAATTTCAATTTTGTTCAACTATACTCATTTGAAGTGATCTTTCATACACATATATAAATGGACCGATCTGGAAAACCAAAGAAACAAATATTCCCAAATGATGAAATTTTATCATATAACTAATCCAAAAGTAGATAAATGAACTTAATAAAACTATAATAAACTATATACATTTAGAAAAATTTTATAAATCATTTCATTGTTAGGAATAATTTTTTAATCCTTGACATTCATGTTCATAATACTTTCTCACATAAGGCATGAGATTCTTTTTGAATCTCTATTTTTTAATTCGATTTACACTTTATTTCTATTAACACTATGTAAATCTTCATTAATTTTTTAAAATTATTCTAAATTCTATTTTAAATTTTCAAAATCATGTATTCATATCATTTCACCCTTCTTTTTTGGGGATATAAATGGTTTAATACGGTTTCTTTCTCAATTTTTCCTTCTATACAAGTTCGATTAAAGGGAACTTTTCAATTTCTTACCAATTTTCAACTGGACTCCACAAAATGTTTTATTAAACCATTAGTGTTTTAAATCACTAATTTTAACATGAAAAAAATCATTGTTCATTTGTATTTTTATAAAAACAATTTTTTCTTCTCCTTTATAAATAATCTTGAAATTTTCTCTTCAATGACACTAAATGATTTATCTTTAAAGTCTATTGAACACTTTTTTATTCATTTTCACATCAGTTTGACATCACTCATCATGATTTATGCATATTTTATAGTATGAATTTCCATTTTTTATTCCTCAAAACATGATTGTGATACCCAATTCATTCCATGGGAAACCCTTATGTTTATGTTTGATTATTTATGTCTGATTCTTCACGTGTCACACATATTCGTGAAAATTTTATGATGGATTTTCCCAAATATCACTAAAATTATTTGGGTAATTTTTTTCCCATGATACTTCATGTCTAATAGGCTTTATGGTTTTCCTTGACTGATGCTCAATGTGAAACGGTCATGGTGGTTTGCCCTGAATCGTGATCCTCCATGTGAAAAGAGCCTTAACTCATTCTTAGGCCATGTTTTATGTTGATTCTACATTACTATGATTATATAATTACATGATATCATGTTCTATATATAATTTTTCTATATGTTTATTCATGTACATGACTTTTTATGACTTCATCTTACACAATCTAACCTATGTGTTATACATTATTGTTATGTTTATTCACCTTCTAGGATTTTAGATCATATCTTTTTAATATATTCCATAGGTTATACTATACAGGTCAAAGGGATCAATCGGTGTTAAGTGGCAATTATGATGATTAAATAAAATATTTCTTTATCATCGATTCATGATTTCAATTTATTTTTCTAATATTCAAAATACACTAGAAATTTTGATCCTTGGTTTGTATTTGAATGATAATTATGCTTAAATTTATGTACTCAAATATGTATAAGGATATGCATGTTATAATTGGTATTAGAGCATGGTCTAGTTATATACTATGATTAATACAATAAAAAATTAGTAAAAATCCAAGGTATAATTCTGTCACCATGGATAGCCAATATAGATTAATAAGGCATCACATTTTTGGATGTACTTTTTTATTTATATATTTATCATTAAATGTACATAATTTCGTTTTTATATGATTATTAGTGGAGTATTTAATCCCATAATTATAATTTATTTTCCATTGTAAATGGGATTAAATATGATAACCCATTCAAAAAATCAATGTGATAGGATATGTAATGATTTACCAAATGAAATTCCAAATTTGATGGGAATAAGAACTCAAAAATTCATGACAATACTTTATAAATTGACTAAAGTTATGAATAATAACTTCAATCACATGGAATTCCCTAATTTTATTTAAAAAGATAAATTTGTAGTCATATCATTTATGTGAAAATTTCTTTCCATGTTTAGCAGAAAATATGTTCCCTACCTTGAGGAATAGTGGATTAACTCCATTAAAAATATATTATTTGTCCTCCAATGATTAGAAAACTACAGAGTTCTTCTAGAATTCTATATTTTTATTAGGAATCAAATTAGTGGTGGAAACTAATCCACAACACCATGTCTATAGAGGAAATTGATTCCATGGAATGAGAATATTACACGAAAATAATTTTCAATATATTTTTTCTCCATAATTTTATTTTTTTGATGGAGAGAGGCTTTCTAAGTCTTTAGAAAATGGAAGATGAGACTATCAGGGGGTAAGAAACAACAATAAAAAGGAATTCACAATACGTCCTTAGCTTTCTCATAAACAATAACATCAAGGCAGATCAATTCTTTAGAGGACTAAAGATGAGTTTAAAAAAAGAATATGTAATCCCATGCTTGGAAAATTATAAAATGATTAACCGTTGTTCCCTCAAGGATGACATGGAGATCAGAGATTCTCAGTGGTCTCATATATTTAGAGATAAAAAGTGAAATATAGTGTTTATTATAGGTGGATTAATAGATAAGCCCCATGATATAATTAAAACCCATTTCGATCATGTTAAAATCGTGTGAAAAAACATCCTAGAAAAAGTCTATAGGGAACAATGAAATGATTATAATGTGGAAGAATGTGGAATCTGTATAATAACTACTGAAGATATATGAATAATAACAGTAATATAGAAGGATAATGGAAGGTTTAGATCAACACTAATCCTGTAGTGAAGTGATTAAACTACAAGAAAAAAGGGAATTATGAAAACTATTTCCTTATATAATGGGTTATTGGGGAAAATCAACAACAAAAACCTCCAAGGTAGCAAAGAAAGGAATATACTATCACTACTGGTGAGGTTGATCATGAAAATGACGTGGTAATAGTTATGATGGCTATTCATTCAAGAATAGTAAATCTACCATTTGATTCTAATTCTGCACATTCTTCTATGTATTTAAAATTTACAAGAACTATTCAAACACTAACTCAAAATATAGAGGTTGATCTATTCGTGAGATCAACAAATGGAGAAATTATTGAGTCTAATTTATATAAATCCTCCCCAGTTAATTTTTATGGACCGAATCTCACATAAAATATAGTTTTATTTTCTTATGGTGGAGTTTTATGTTATATTGTTCATGGATTGTCTATCCTTATACAATGAAAACAATGACTATTGGGATGGGGAGATCACGTCTCACATCTCTAGGTATCGTCGAGTTTTTTACAAGTATAAGAACGAGTTAGAATCTCCATTAGAATTACCATCTCGATTTTTGATATTATTTCTTTATGAAGATGCATATCTATTGTTAATGTTTGATAAAAAGATGTAATTATTATGAAATACAATCCAATTGTGATGGACAACACTGATGTGTTCACCAAATAGTTTCCTAGTATTCCTCCTGATTAGGAGGTTGAGTTCTCAATTAAATGTATTCTGTGATCACATCATATATCAATTATTCATTATTGAATGATCAATATTGAGCTGGATGAACTAACATAGAAGTTACAGGAGAATTTGGATAAGGGTTTTATATGTCCGAGTTCTTCACCACAGGGTGCACAAGTTTTATTCATCAATAAGAAGGATACATAAATGCGCCTATGTATTGACTATCATGAGCATAGTAAAATCACAATAACAGACATATATCCACTACCATATATACATTATATGTTTGATCAACTACCTTGGGCCATGTATTTCTCTACGGTGGGCCCTTAGTCAGGATATCACTAGCTAAATGTGGAGAAGGAAGATATTTCCAAAATTTCATTTCAAACGTTGTATGTACAATATGATTTCATATTGATTCCCTTAAGACTCACTAATTTTTCATCAAAATTATTGGATTTAATTTATATATTATTTATATATTATCTCAAAAAAAATATCATAGTATTTATTGTTGATATTTTGATGTACACCAAGTGAAATGAGGAACAAGATGATCATATTAATAGTGTGCTAAAGATTTTGAGAAGGGAGAAACTATATGCAGTGTAAAATGACTATGAGTTCTAGATAAAGGATGCATCATTCATGGGGAATTTAATAAGTATAAGAGTTATATATTTGGACCCTTCCAAGAGTAAGGAAATTGAAGAGTGGTATAATACAACATCTATAACCATGCAAAATAGTTTCCGTGAATTAGATGAGTGTTACCAGAAATTTGTGAAGAACATATCATGAAATTAAAAAAAATATACAATATTATAATAAGGGAATAAATTTATTTTGGACTAGTGAATGTCAATACTTCATTAAATATTTGAAAATGTCTTGTCACTGCACTAGTTCAAACACAAACAACAAGTGGGGAAATTTTTGTTGTGTAAAATGATGGTTAAAAGAAGAGAATAGGATGTGTGCTGATGAGAAATGATACTATAATAGCCTATACATCTAGGAAGATTAAAATGTATGAGTAAAAAATCCCATACAAGATCTGGAGTTGGTGTATGTTATCTTTACATTGAAAATATATCAGTATTATCTCTACAGGGAGATGTGTGAGATATATACTGATCATAATATCCTCAAATATATATTCACACAAAATGAGGTTAATATGATTTAGTTTAGATGGCTAGAGATCATAATGGACTACAGTTTCTCATTCCACTACCATCATAGTAAAGAAAGCAAGGTTGATGATGCTCTATGTAGGAAGGATCCCACCTATTTATCAAAAATGAGAATTTAGAAGGATACAATATTATTAGACATTCAAAAGATGAAAATCAGAATATCTAAGTAATGATCATCATCAATTATTTCTCAAAAGATTGATAAACCATCCAAAATAGAGATAATAATGGATACTCATATAAATGATGTGGATATTCTAAGAATCATGTAATATATCAGAAATAGTAAATCCATAGAGTTCCAAATGGATGAGGAAAGAGCCCTGAGATTTGGCTCAAGAATATGTGTACCATTGAATAAAGTGGTGCAGAATGAGATTCTGAATGATCCACATATCTCAACCACCATTATTCACATAGGGAGAACATATATGTATCGAGATATATAGGAAAACTATTGGTGGGGAAATATGAAGAATGATATTGCTAAATATACATCAAATTGAATGGTCTTTCATCATGTAATGGATGAGAGTAAAATGTAAAAATTGATTATACAACCATTATCCATACAAAAATAGAATTGGGAGAACATCATTATGTGATTTTTCATAAAAAAATATAAAGACATCAAGAGTTTAAAATACTATATGGGTTTTGTGGATAATCATTCCATGACTTCTCCCTTTATCGCACTTTTAGAGGAGTTATACCCAGATCAACATGCACGTATTTAAATTAGAAAAGTGGAAAGGTTTCCTGGAGTTCCAGTATAGATTTTTTATGATTGAGATATGATATTGACCTGAAAGTTTAGGAAAAGAGACCATAATGATCTAAAAACTGAGTATAACTTCAGCATGTCCTATCATCATCAAACTAGTGGATGATCTGATTAGACTATTTAAACACCGGATGAAATGTTTATGGAACGTTCTATGAACTTCAAGGGTGGATGTGTCCAAATTCTCAATCTTTTAGAGTTCTCCTACAACAACAGTTTCCATTCGGAAATCTTAATGTCTCCATATGAACCCTTTTATGGGGAAAGATATAGAACACCAACATTATGGGATAGTGTAAGTAAATATAATCTGAAAGGACCTTAAGTGGTTGAAAAAAATTTTAAAAAGTATAAATTCATTTAGAAACACATCTATGAATCCTAATGGTGAAAAAAGAGTTATGCAGAAAATCATCAACAGGACATGGATTTTGTTGTTGGAGACATGTTATTCCTCTATATATATCCATGGAAGGAGATCATGAGATTTGGGAAGAAGGAAAAGTTATGTCATCGGTACATGGGACACTTAGATACATTTTATTATATTGGAACTATGGAGTGTCAAATTACACTTCCAAATAACATTTCTCATGTACATGATAGTTTCCACTTATCCCTCTTGGTGGTTTATATATTCAATCCCTCACATGAAGTGTATTTAGTGGTGGTATAGTTTAAGAATGATCTGTATTATGTGGAGGAGCGAGTGATGATATAATATCGTAATGATATTTTTATAAGAAACTTTCACACTAATTATGTCAAATTAATATGGTGGAAGCAAAAGCTAGAAGTGAAATCATGGAAAACTAAAAGAAGAGATGAAGGAGAAGTACCCTCAACTATTTTCCTAATAGTTTTTAAATATAATTTCATGTATGAAATTTCATAATGGTGGAAGGATGTGATGACTGAAAATTTGATCTATAAAAATTACCTTATTTTAATTTTGTTATATAGTATAAATCACATAAAATCTCATATATTATATAATAAAGACATAAAAATGGAGAATAAATGTAAAAAAACTATTTATTTAAATTAATGAACCCAAACCAATGGAATAGAAATATAACCTAGTAAATAGTAATTTGACCACTATGATTAGTAACCTAACTAGTTGAATAGTAACCTCAAATATTAATTCTTAAATAAATTTTAGACATCTTATAAATAATAATATAATATAATTGTATCATATTATAACTAAATAAATGCTTATGAAAATTTTAAATAAGTGTTGGTATTTTTATAAAACATTATTGTATATTTACAATTTTATAATTAATATATTGTTTTAAATGTGAATTTATTCTCATAAATTAAATTAATTTTCTTTAATTTGTTTTATTTTGTTTATAAAATCATTATATAGGACCTTAATTAATTTTTTGAAGTGTTACAAAATAATTTATAATTTTAAAAATGATATTTTTGAGTAAATGATGATTTTAATTAAAAATATAAATTTTTATATTCAAAAATTTATTTTAACAATACTGAGTCCATTTCTGAATTCTAAACATCAGGAAAGTTTTAATATGATTTTTTTGGGATTTTCAAAAATAGTTGAATCTTTGTTGAATAGTAAAACACTTTAATATACAGTAAAAGATAAATATATACATTTTTAGTTATTATTCTGTCATGGATAATGTATGTGGCCATTAGTTCAAACTCGCATACATTAATTACTATATTAAGTCACAATAATCAATAATACTATTTTTTTTGGGAGATATAATAAAAAACTAATGAATAAAATAATCAACCCCCCTCTACTACAGTTAAAATTCAACCCTGGCCACTATTTCCCATCACACATAATAATTATTGAATACTGTTAAATTTATAACCAAAAAATATTCCAATATTTCTCTCCTACAAATAATTTACATTGAAATTAATAAAAATCTAAACTCATGTTTCCCAAGGAGGGTTTCAACGAGAAAAATTCAAGAGTTAAAAAATACTTTTGCTGTCACTATATTTATTTGAAATTTGATGTATTTTTTTATTCCATTCTCACATACACATATCCAAATGGAATTGTAACTATATTTTCTCTCATATACTAGAATTGGTTTTTGTTAATTGAATAATCCATCACAATTTCTTTCGCCATCCCATTTTTTTCTTAAACGTAGAATATCATCTAGGATGAGTTAATTTATCATATTCAAATAAGGTGAGTTTTAAATTTTCTTTACCACCATCATGGCTGGTCATAATTACATTTATTTATTAATATAGATTATAAAATATATATTAAAACATATTTATGTTTTATATAATTATTATATATTCATAAAAAATAGAACAAAACAAGTTTGGGATGATTGAGAACCAATGAAATTAATATAAACTCTTATCATTTAAATTTTATATAATGATACATAATCATGCCATATAACTGAATTTTAAATAAAAATCTAAAAATATTGGAGTTAGTTAATAATTTATAAGTTCAATTCTAGAAAACTAATATCATTCTACATGATCATTAATACACGTATACAAATGAACTGATCCTGAATGCCAAGGAAATGAATACTCCCAAACGATGAAATTTTATCCAATAAATAACCAAAAAAATAAATAAACGTAATAAAATTATAAAAAATAATAATAATGAAGAAAATTTTCTGAATTAAATAATTAATGGTTTTAATATTACTATACATGAAATTATGTTCAAGTGAAGAACACCTTCAGACATAATGTAAGGGATTATTTTTAAACCTCCATTTTTTCACAGGGCTATGATTTATATCTCCTTACCATATGTAACTATTGATTATTTTTTATATAATTATCCAAAATTATGATTATATGTTCCAAAATTATATATAATGATCATTACATTCTCCTTTTTTTGGGATATACATGTTTTAAAAATGTACCATTTTCAATTATTCTCGATAAGAAATCCAGATTAATGGAAGCTTCCTGATTTATTACCCACATTCAAGTGCGCTCTATAGTTTCTTTTAATAAAAAATTATTTCTAAAAAAATACTCATGTTATCATGAAAAAATAACTTATTTCATATTGGGTTTTATAACATCAATTTTTCTTTTTATGATGTAAAGAATCATGAAAAGTTTCTCTTAAGCCACATTAAATTGTATTATTTCTAGTGTTTGCTAAACACTCTTTTTACATGTTTTTACTTTAGTTTGAAATCACTTATCATGATCTATGCATAAATTCCATTATAAATTTTCATTAATGGTATTCCCTTTTGATATTTATTTTCAAATTTTTATGAAACACCTTTTAGTCCATGGGTAACCCTTATGTTTATGTTTGATTCCTTCTGAATGATTATTCATGAGGCATATATAATCATGAAATTTTTTGATGGCTATTCACAGTTTGAACACTAAATCATTGCGTAATGATTAGACTCCTGAGATGTCATGTGAAATGGTCTTTGAGGTCATCCTTGAGTCATGAACCATGTGCAATAGTCTTAGTGGTTAGCCTTGAATTATGCTCCTTCTGGTGCAATGGTTCTTGGATCATGCATTTTTAATGCTTTATATTCCTTATACATTATTATGATTTTATGACTACAAGGTTCCATTTTCTATATGTTATGGTTCCATATGTTTATTCATTTTCATCCCTTTTCATTTCATCATGATATTCCTTATAAACGATATGATATGCTTTATTATTATTCTTATTTACATTATGGGATTTTAGATCATCACATTATTAATGTATTCACCAAGTGATACAAAACAAATGTATGAGCTTAATGGGTGTTAGGATCTCATTATGAATATGAAATAATGGATTTTTTCTTTTTTATTTTATACTCTGTAATTATGTTTCGAATATTCTAATGCACTAGATTTATGATCCTTGGTTTTTATTTGTAGAAAAATTATTCATAAAATCATGTAATAATATGTGAAAAAGGATAAGGTAGTTATATATTTACATCATTAACTATTATTAATTTCAATTATTTAACACTTGTTTCATAATTTGGATTTTGATCTCCTTTAATCAACACTAAGTTCATAGAAACAAGAATATAAAATATGTTAAATCATTTTTTCAATGATAAATTCATCACCGAGTTTATTTGATGGAATCTATAGCCTTGGTTTGAGGGAATAAAATCCCTGATGGGGTTTTTTTTAGAAAAATAATTATTTTTTATAATGATCATCAATATTTTTTGGATGTATTTTAGAATGAGATTTATTATATTCGATTATATTTAATTTCTTATATTTTCTACATATCTATTTTATAAAAATCATTATATTATTCTACTAAAAATGAAAAATGTCATCTATAGAGGAAGTGGATTGTACTTATTAACAAGAATTTTTTTATTTTTGAATGATTGGAAGGAAATTTAGGTAAGGATTTATATTTAACAAATCATAATAATACAATAAATATAATACTAATTAATTAATTAAATTTTTATAATAATACATTTGATTTGATCATGGAAAAAAATATATCATTAATGGTTGCAGTAGTTTTTAAGTACACATGAGTGATGTTTTATGATTTAAAATAGTTGATAGGAAGGTATAATTTGATTATTCAACTAAATTAACAAAATGTTAAGTATAAATCTGATATATAAGTAATTATATTATCATGAGTATAGTATATTTTGACAATGAATATAGTAAATACAACGTGATAAGGATAAGATAGTACTCAATATGACAAATTGAAACTTCTCTTGGGGTACCTCTGGGAATTGGAATAATTGGGGGAAATTTATCTAACTAGAATATAATAAATATGTAATAAGATTATAGTATTGGTTACAATGGTATATATTCATGAGTGATTCTACATGTTGGGGTATCCTAATGTATGGGGAATAATGTATCATTATATGTTTAAAAGAGGAAATTTTCATTAGAAATAAATATTCTGTAATGGATTAGAATGGTATTGTATGAGGGATGAGTAATTTGTGAGTGGTAATGTTTGTTATTAATTTACGTATGACATTTCATATAATAAATGTCTTCATAAATGTTTTTATTTCATGTTGATTTAGTAAAATTCAAGTGACCGTAGGATACTTACTTTTACACTTGTTAACCTTGGTTAAAAAACTAATCATGGAAATTATTATTTTTAATATAAAATGAAACCTCATACCATGTTATGAAATGATGATTATGACATTCAATTTTATTTAATATAATTCATTTTTAAAATATGTTAAAAATAATATCTAAATTATAATATATGTAATATCGAGAAAAAGTATATTTGTAGAAAAATAAATTTTGAAATACTAAATATTCATATTCCTTTTTAAAATCACATATAAATTATACTAATATTAATATATTATTCATTTAAATATATAGGTTATCGTAATTTAACCATTTTATGTTTATTTTCATAAAAAATCATCGAATATAAGGATATAACTATCAAATAAATTAATTTTTTTAAATATGATCTTATTAGTAATATTGAATTTTGAATTGAATTTTATTATTGAATATATTCTAAAAATGACCATTATTTATTTTTTTATATAGATTTCATATTATATTTTCATATATTTATACCCACCAAATTACCAAATACAATATAACTCTTGTAATTAATAATACTATTTTTTAATGTAGCGGGTTTAATTTTTCTTCTGAGTTTTGGAAAAAACATTTAATATAATAATTTATAAATAACTGAAATATATATTATAAAATTATAATATGTTACAAAAACACCATGAATAAATTCTTTTATGAGAATGAATTATTTAACTACATGGATAAAATCATTAGAATTTTCTAATTGAAAAAAATTACCATTCCCCATGTATTATCATGAAATATGAAAAATATCAAAAGAAATTTCCCTCCAATATATAATTGGGTTTGTACATCAGAGGAAAAAAATGGAAAACTAGAGATACCATATTGGATAATAGGGTGCATGAACTTGATGAGTCAACATAGAGGGTTATAGTTTTGGGTAGTCTTTTGGGAAAAAGAATAAGGGGGTAAATAATAATCTATAAATGTATGTATAAACTCTAAATCATCCCTGGATTGTGTAATACCATGTATAATTATGTTGTGAGTCCCATACATCCTCTTTAACATTTCAAACTTCTTTGTAAATTATATTTCCAAATAAATATGTTAGTTTTTTATTTTTGGGATAAATTTTATTAATTAAAATGATTATGATTGATATTTCCTCAATAAATAAATTGTTTAATTAAATTAAATTTCGCAAATGAATTTGAGAAACTTGACCACTTTTATATGAGGATAAACAACCATACAATTTTCTTATTATTGATTTTGGGCGGATTTAGGTGTTCAAATTATGGGATTTTAGTGTTCATTAAGAAATTAAATTAATTAATATTTCTGTTCATGGAAGAATAATGTGAATTAAGGGTTGACTATCTTCTACTTAAACTATGTCAAATCTGTTTTAACAATCCTTTTGAATCCAAATTTATTAATTTTTTCAATATTTTCACTATTATGAGCTTTTAATTAAATTTATTTTAGTTTCCACTAATATTAATTATTTTTTAAATCCGTAATTTCATTCATCATCATAAAATAATTGAAAAAAAATAGATAGTTTTGAAACTTTTTACAACCTCATTAAGAGAAAAACCTAGGAACCACTATATTTAATTTTATTGTGGATAAGTTATTAAATGAGATTTCACAAAAATTTCCAAAACATCACCATACATGACATTTTGATAAAATGTTTATCAATAATTTATACATACCTGAACTCCAAAAATTATTCCTAAAACAATTATATACATTTTTTATACCAATAGTCATCACTATTGATAATATTTTAAACTAATGTAAATTTTTTTCTCACATTATGAAATTGTATTTATTTTGATTCAAAACATATAATGGAAGATTTTAATTTTTTTATTATTTTTTAACATAAAAATGAAATTTTTTTAATGTTACTTTAATTCATTACAAATAATATTTCAAAAAATATTTATTAAATTTAAATTTTATTGGAGATGGAGTTATGTTTTAATTGGATCAATTAGTTTCCATTAATAATGATCTCGTTTGATCATATCCTATGCTAGCCAGAAGAGATGCTTGACCTTATCATATATCATCTATCTCACCCACGTTATATGGATTTAATAATATATGACGATTAACCTATATGAAATATAAAATTCCTCTCTATATTGTGAATCAATGTAATCTTATTTACCATAATATTATTATTGTATCTATCTTTCGACCTGATTCTCCAATATGATTTGTAATGTAATTCCCTAGTCCAATTCACACAAATTCTAGCTAACCTATATTGAAAAAGTTACTTAACTACACCTCTCAATAATTAATATAATTTCAACTAGTGGTGAAGGTCTCATAAACAACATAGAGAGACTATACCCTCACTTTGTTAAACATAAATAACAATACTAAAGAGAAAACAATAACAATATAAATAATATAAATAATTTATTGAGAAATTATTACCCTCGAAAAAACATACCACCATTCCATAATATTGATGTAACCCATGTTTAATCATATAAGTCATATATCCAAATAAGATATTCTTGTTAGGTCGGTCATATAAAAGTTTTATGAAAATAATAAAAAAGAAATAGAGACATAGAAAAAGGGGTTTATGCATCACATAGTGATGTTATTAAATCGTTATCATCTATATCCTACTCATTAATTGACTATCAGTTCATTTCCTAATAGTTCACCATGGTCTATGATTTTTGATAATCCACTATGGTAGTAATATATGGTGTTTACTATATATAGGAATAAGTCAAAATTATGTAGCCTAAAATATTCAAATATAAATTTCATACATATAAAATGATTATTATAACCAATAAAAACAATATGAAATAACAATTAACATCATCAATAGATAAATTAGTCACTCAGATGAACATTTATACTTACATCAATAAGTGATGATGTCATTGGACAGATTTTCGCCAAGTCCACAAATATATGTAATGAATAACATAATAAACTCACATAATCCAAACATCATTGAAATATTCGATTACCTAGTTAGACTATGTTCAATATATGTATCTAATATATATTAAATTACTGGGATATCCAACACCCAAATTATCTGTAATAATCACACTCAGTATACTTAGATGTCTTATGATCATCTTTAATATATTTATAAAAACCAAATTACTTTTTTTGCCTGTTTTTTTTACTCTATCAGAATAAATTATTGTCCCACATGAAACCAATTTATAACCATCACATATTATATTCTAGTATTTATAAAATTAATATTAACTATTTTTATATTAAATGGAAAACTATTTTAGCATATAAACCACCTTTCTATGATCATAAAAATTTAAAGAATAGGATATCCCAAATCCAACTGATTTTTACTCATAAAAATCAAAAGATTATTTGGGCATGTGTCTAACATATCTATGATAATTAAAACTAGAAGAGTATTTTGGGTTGTGTTTAACTAATACATTCATAAAATACGTTATTTGGGAATTAAATACACAAACCCCACCTCAAGTAGTGAAGTTAATATTACATATCACATGTGAATGTATTTAATCAAACCATGAAATCACATAATATTTTACATAAATATATGTTACCAGTTAAACCACCCTTAAAACATGCTCCAAGTCACACCCTGCTTAATGCCTATAACATTTTTAATGACTTTAATGATCTAATAATCTTCTTCTATTTTATAATCTTTTTAATGTATCTATAATAAATCCTTTTAAAACCTTAATGATGTTCTAACCAATAATCTACAATGTGTATAGATATCCACCATTATAGAGGAATGACTATAACAGAATATAAAATTACACTGAACTAGGATCACAAGAATAGGTAATCAAAGTGTGTTTTAATTATAGATCTTTTAAAGACATTCAATGCATGAAATATACATCAGTGGCTATGTGACCAAGGTTTTAAATTTATAGGGTAAATTACTAGTCTGACACCATACGCACTCTAAAAACACAGAGATACCCACTTTGTTTCCATTTCTAACTTCTTAATCCATATATCAATAACATACATTTCACAATGAACATAAATAACATATATTCAAAGTTAAATGATTGGTATCACTTACCAATCACTTACTAGTTATGGATTATCAAATATTATAGTGTGAATAATCCTTAAATAAAGGGAATATAAAACATAATGTTAATTTAATGATATTTACTCTACCAGCGCTCAAACAAAAGTTCAAGCGAAGTAAGCATGATGAGGTTTTAATAAAAATTTCATCAGATTTTATTAAAAAAAATCTATGAAGATATATGGAAATCAGTGGTCCACTTTCTTCCTAGTGGGTGAAAAATGAGTTTTTTAGACAAACTAGATCATAATAGGCCATCAATAAAGAAACCAAAAACATGGTTCTATAAATCCAAGTAAAATTTTGTGCTAAATATTTTATTTTATCACCTACCATGCTTCCTATTCTTGACTAATAACTTGAAAAACAATCTATATTTCATAATTTAGTTAATATCAACCAATTCATAAAGTTAAATTATTTAAATTAAACACATAACATAACATGAAAATTAATGGTTGTTTAAAAATCCCCATTATATCTCACATCAAAATCATGATGCCTTATAAAGATAAATTGATGACAAATTATAACAATTAATGTCCCAAATTGGCATCTTGGTCCAAATTATTCTGATTAATGTGCCAATTTGACCACTATACTCATACCTATGGTATAAACATTCCATGTTGTATCATATAACTCTAGTTAACTTTACATACTAGATTATCCTCTAATATGGTGTCATATAAAAAACTAAATCATAAATAATAATAATACAAGGGGTATTTATTGAGGTTCACTAATTCTGAGACATATGAAATATGGTATGCAAAGTGTTTTTTCATGTTAGATGTTCTAGTTGATATATTACTATACTGATCCTATCTAGAGTTAAAAATTTACCCAAATAAATGATTTTTAACATACCCATCCCCCTCAATCATAGACATTCCTACAGAGGATAAAATATTTGAAATGCACAATCACATAACCAAAACTCAATTGGATAACATCACAACTTAGAATAAGGACAATTAATTCTATGTGTGTTTATGATCTTATTCGTAGTCATAATGATATGATTCAAAGAATCCTATATAATAATTGACCCAATATTTAAAATATTCCCTTAGAATATATAAAAATAATGGTATGAAATTACCTAGTTTGTTGAACCTTAGAATTTTATATGTGTTTTTGTATCGTGTAATAATAATTTTAGGTGAATTACACCAATATAAGATGATCACTTATAATCTAAAGAAGTATTAGAAACAAGCTCAATGCTTTATATTAAAAACTCTAAATAAATAATTAGAATTTATATTAATATTATGAAGTAATTTTGTATTTTGATAAATCAAAATACATAATGATCACTACAATACCTCAATGAAACCTTACATCAACAAAATATGTTCGTATAGAGATATTTATAATGTTAAAATATGAAAATATAATATATCTAATAGATTAATGTTCACAAACATTTCAATTGACCAGCTATCTATAATTTTATTGAATTGAGTGAACATGTTTATTATATCAACAATAAATGAAATTTTGCCCATGCCTTGGGGTGGACTCAATAGACCCATAATAAAATATATATTGACTGTATGCGATACATTTATAATAATTTAATCTATATGAATTAGAAAAATTGACCTTTAGTGTTTATCCATCACCTATTAATAGGTGAGTAATTAAGTGAAAATGTTCATTATGACATTGATTGTCCTATGTGACAGAAATTATGGATTTATGTGAAGGTAAATTATCATGATTCATGGTTTAATCACCCATATGGAGTCATGGGAACACTGTATTATCTCTAAATATATACATGATTAGACCACCACCAACCTATAAACATACTGGATATCATAATCACTATAAATCAAGATGATTTTGAATTATATTACATTATAAAGATTACTATGTTCGAAATCATTTACTACATGTAAAACCATTATCTAACAAATATTGAAATATAATAGAAATATTATAATTAAAATATGATCATTATAACATATTTATTGGATTTAAGGGTCTATAAATGAGTAACCACATTGCTAAATATGATTTTGATATTTTTTCGAAAATTTTAACAATTCTTATATCATCCTTTATTTTTTTAGAATATCATATGTATTATTATAGTGTTTAACATTATAGAAACATTGTTTTATGATACCTGATGTGGATGGAACAAATTTATTCAATATGTTAAATATATTGAACTCACAAACACAAATTTTTGCAGAAAATTTGGAATAAAAAATAAATAGTGGTGGGAATCAGATATATGAGGCCATATTTATGTTCACATCATGTGTTTTACCCTAGGAATGACATAACCTTTATCGGCATTGAGAGTTTTCATAAAGTATTATCACTGAAAAATTAATAAAATTAGTAGATTTATTTAATTATTTTTATTTAATGTGATGAAGTGAGATAATATCATTTTACAAATACACTTCTATAGAATTTTTTTTTGTTTTACCAACATAACTCGAAAAAGTAAGAATTTCATGTGGAGGGAATTAGAAGAGACGTTGATAAATTATGTCAGAACAAATCCAGGATCATTGATTAACATGAAGTATGATTTTTGGATTTCTCTGATTTCAATGATATGGATTTTTCATCAATATAAATCGATCCATCATGAGGTATAATGATTTTTCTATGTCTGATTTCGCCTATGATTATTTATACAACTAACATTAATCAATCAACAATGGATTGATTCACCTATCAGCTGTATTTCAGTTTTTAGATTATCTATGCGGTCTATTGGGAAAATTTATTAATATTTTTGGATATTAATTCTTCATTATATTGGAAATAGATCGAGTCCAAAAAAACATTGTCATGGTTAATTTTTATTTTTCGTGTTTTTTAGATTTGTCTAACGATTATTTATTCTTCATGAGTGATTCTTATTGCTTGAGGTTCGACAAATAAAGGATGATCAATCACTTATTAACTATTTCATCACATAAAATATTGAAATCATAGACCCAAGATCATTATTTATGATATATTGAGACACAATGAAAACAATGCTCTATCATGACTAGATCGAAGGATATCATGTGAAGGTTTTAACATATGGAAAATTCACTACTTTTGGTGGTGATTTAACATGAATTAGAATCCAGAATCGAGCTACTAATAACAGTTGGGTCCAGAAAAATATTGATACACATTTCCCAAAGAGCATTATTAGGGTAATATAATATCCTAATGATTTATGAATCATTGATGAGTTATGCTAAATACCATGATTACCGGTGTGTATTTTGGGTTTGTACACCATGTGGGACCCCTGGAGTCTCTGTTTGGATTCGTCATGGAAGATAAATAGGAATAGAATGTGACCCTAGTTACCCAACATGTTACCCTTTCCTAAAAACATGGTGTTTGCCTATGATTATATATGGATACTAGGACTAGACCACCAAGTCATACAGAGAGATAGCCAGCCAATCCTGGACATGACTAGGTGTACACATACATGAACACACAATGTACTTAGGATGGGACATAGGCATAGATTGTTTTACACTATAATAAAATGGTTCCAACGAAACACACCATTAACTAGAAATAAACACCATGTACACTTTTAAACATGCCTTAGATCTTATTTATTCCTCCTCATAGATATTTCTCTTTTAGAGGAGTTCCCATAATAGATTCCCTTAGGGATAATGTAGAATCATGTCCTACACATATGATAGATAAAACATTAGTGGATGTTTTTTAGAGAGATATGGTAATCATTCGATGAGGTTTGTTGGAAGATCCTATATCACCATCTTCCCTAAGTGGATGTCTTGGTATCATCATAAAAAACACAACTCAAGAAATGATATAATAAATAGAGGGTTATTCCAGATGGAATTTTTTGTATACCCAATAGGCTTGGGTTTGATACTCATATATGTATCATTCTCTTCAAACATATAGCATATACATGTTATGGTGTGACAAAATAAGAAGTACATCTTGGATGGATTCCAACAGTGCTATCTAAATTCAGGATCATATTCTCTCAGTCGACTTCTATTAAAATCCAGTCAGAATCATTATAACGATCTCATTAAAGATGATGATTTATTTTTACATAGTGCATATCTGTTGAGTATATATTTATATTCATGTTATGTGTTTTTTAGATATATAATTATGATGAGATGACTATTATCCTTGATAGTAAATAATTATTGATTTTGGCGTGTCCTACATGGTACTATTATACTCACACATGAATGGGATTTTACCACACATGTTCTATCTCAAGAATATGATTGGCATTAGGCAGGCATCTAAATGGTTCGAAACCAAGTGGATCAAAGTGAGATAGACTAACTGAGGCCTATTTTGGTAATTAATATTGTGTGAGTCCCATTATATACTTTCATGATGGATTTTTTAGTTCCCCTATGGAGGGATATTATTTGTCCCTTAAAATATATAATACATATTTTCATACTCTATAGTGTGATTTAGATATATTTATTCATTTTTTATTGGTTTTTATTTTATTTTTTCATTGTTTGGGGTTGGGTATGTGTGTATTTGTACATGGACATTAGGATAAGGCCACTAATTTTAGTGATATACCTACTCGGTTATAGCCACCATCCCCTGGCCTATTGGAGGTACACTTGTGGTAGTAACGACATGGGTCCCATAGGAAAATAATGATAGAATGACATTTGATAAATTAGTTTTACATTAGGAATAGAGTCGTTAATTCTAGTTCTGGGAAACAATGTTACGTGGTTAAATTTTGGATTTCAAAATAGGGACAAAAGTGTTAGTATTGAGGATGATGTATCTATATAGTAGGACTATGATATCCTTCATTTCAACTAGGTATATACAATAATTTGTTTTAGGGAACAACATTGGTACGGACATCATATAGTAATGGGTTGTGGTTTCTATGTATTTATTGGTATAGCACTCCAGATATACACATTGACCATGGTATATCTATTTTATATCCAAATTAATCCATGATTAATTTTTTATTGTATTCTAAATTAGGATCATATGGATTATCCCATTAGTTGTTTGGAATCGATACAAGGTTCTGCTAATGTGGTGTTACCTTTAGGTGGTGCACCATTCCCACAACAACAATTCGAGTAACATATGGTAAACACAATACTAGTATATGAGGTTCCTAAGGTGATAACACGTCATGTGTTTTAGCAATAATGATTCCTTATGTTTCTAGGTGTGACCATCCCACATAAAGAAGATTGTTGGTTTGAGGAAGTGAGATGATTTTTTTCCTTTTTTACGTTACAGAAAGATCATATACTGGTCATGAATGTGAGTATTTTCAATGGATAATTAAGTATATTTTGTGTTTTATGGACCTAGTTGTATAATGAAGACTCTCTAGCATGGTTATAGTTCCAGAGACATTTTATAGAGGAGTTTAATCCAACTATGATGAGGGATGTGTGAATCCAGCTGCTTTTATAGATTTAGTAGGGTAATACGATTATGGATGAGTATTCATTGATGTTCACTATCCTCTCTATGTAATTGGGTGATTTAGTTCATGGTAATAGATTTCGATCTAGAACTATAAATAGAGGATTACATGGAGAAATATGATCTAGAATTATAACTCAATGAATTCATACATATGCTTGGGTGATAGAATATTATTTTCTGGTGAAGCGTTTACTAGTTGAGAAGACATATGTAGTTTTTTTCAACGTTAGGAACATAGTAGAAGAGATATTTAAAGATAGGGGATATCATTAGTGTCATATTACAATAAATGCAATACGTTTTTGGAGTCCATCTAAGGATAGAGGGTCTACAGTTCAAGGATAATAGTATAGGTCAAGTCATCCAATGATAGGAAGAGTTACACTTGTGATGGATAGTGAAATATTACATGATATTGTCTTACTGACTACAGGGATGATATAGAGATAGTGGATGGTATATCTAAGAAGATATAGATCTATGTGAAGACATGTCTATAGGATGTAATCTGTTTTCATGGAGTTGGGAGATATGATGGAGGTAAATGATGTTTTTTTTCTTACTACCACCACAATCGGTGGTCCATTCCATGCTTAGGGTGTTTTGGGACATGGATGAGGGAAGCTAAAGGAATTCAAGGCTTAGGACCCAAAGGCTCCATGTGTGATATGGGGTACTATATTATTCAATTCTACCATAGATATAATATTTTCAGAAAATGGTAAAGATATTCTTTTATTTCAACATCTCTTTTTTGAGATATAGAAATTTTGGTTGATCTAGAGGCTTGTTCCTTGCGCTTGGAGACTAATATGAGAGTTTACTCAAGGATCACACACTTCATCCTATAGTGTAAATATTCTCATGAAGGGTATATTTATTTCCTTTTGATATCACTATATTAGTGATGAGGCCTTATAATGATATCATAGGTATGAATTGGTTATCTATATTTCATGCCCAAATAAACTATTTTAGGTGGTGGATGTGGAGTGTCTACAATGATGGAATGAGGTATTTCTTTTTTGGTGAAACAGAAACCTATGTAGATTGGGATGGAATCATGCATTAGAAATTGTATCTGATTACTCATCAGCTGCCTTGTATGAGCCTTGGTACAGTGGATACTATTAATTTTTAATACCATGTAGTAATTGCAGATTATGATAATGGCTTTTTAGAGGATATTCCAATATTTCCTCACCACTGAGAGATAGACATTTGAATTGATCTATAACATAGGATGACCCATAAATCTATACCATAATATCAAATTGATCATGTAGAATAATGTGGTCTAAAGGTACAATTGGATGACTTATAGAAGAAGGGAATTTTTAGACCAAGTGTTTTACCTAGAGTATCCCCAGTTTTATTTTCCATGGAAGATGATGGGAGCGTGAGGTTATGTGTAGAATAACATCCCCTAAACTTGATGACCTAAAATATACGTTATCCAATACTGAGGATACTTGACCATAATTACTAGTATTGAGGGGCATGGTGAATCTAAAATATTGGTGTTAGAAGAAGCTATCATTAGTTGTGAGTATGGTATTAGGATATATTGAAGACAATATTCATATTTCATTAAGTACACTTTTAGTAAATGTGACTCCCTTGGTCATGATAAATGATCAAAAATATTCATGGGATTCTTGAACCTGATATTTTAGCCCTTCCTAGAATATTTCATGGTTATATTTATAGACAACATCATAGTGTACTCAAGACTTGAGGATGATCATGTGTGACACTATAGGATGGATTTTGGTGTACTCCGAGACAACCAACATTATATGAAGCACTAAAAGTCCAAGTTCTAGAATACGGAGTTCCACCTTATAGAACATGTTATCTTACTAGTATGAGTAGCAGTGGACCTAAAAAAGGTTGAGCCATGGTTATATTGGTAAGAACCCATGATTGTGATAGAGTTGTGGTCATTCCATGTTTTGACGTGATTCTATTAGATATTCATATCAAACTTTTATATTATATCAACTCAATCGATATATTTTACCTAAAATTGGAACCCTTTCGTGTGGATAGGGATAATTAGATTTGATTTCCATGATTAAGGAGGATATTTATGAGCGATCCATATTGGCTTTATTAGAGGAGGGTGTTGAGTATGTAGTGTTACAAGATATATTATAAACTGATCTTGGTTATGGTTTGATGAAGTGTCGGGAAGTGAATAAATATAGTTCCTGTTATTTGAGACAAAATGATTAGAAAAATTTGACCAATGATCTTGAGTCTTATATTGTTGACTTCACACAGACTATGTGGTCACACTTCCGTAGTGGTGATTGGTTTATCAGTTATTTTGATCATAATAGTTTCGTTTATATATAATCTATGATGGATATTAGCATTAGAAAAAGGTTTTTTCTTCAGATCCTCCTAGACAATGACCTCATGATTGTCTATACTCAGGGTAAGGGGATCGTCATATCTAATGATCTTAGAAGGATATGATTTTAACTGTAACTAAGAGACAACTCAGACCATTTATACTTATTGTAGTTATAATTCATAGAATTTGATGTAGCATTTTACATCTAGTTGATGGTTGTTACCAATCCTATTGTAAAGATAGTCAAGGAGGAACACCTTTAGAATATTGAATGTGATTCCCCAGGTACTCTGATATACATTTTATATACTCCTGAGAGATATTACTGATGGTGGAGATCATGATGTTCCATTAAAAGGACACATGATGGAATAAGTGACCTAGAGTGATGAGGTTATAAGAGAGTATTAAATATATCATTTGATAATAAATCCATGTGATGAAAGTGTATAACATGATCACCGATGTTAGTATTAGGGGCTATGGATGATGAATGGATTTATAGAGTATTACTATGGATGCCTTACTAGTCTCTATGTGAAGGCTTTGAACAAAGTAGTAGTTGGTTTATCTCAACCATTTGAGGTTATAGACATTAATTGCAAGGTTATATCCATGGAAGACATGATGGGGTTACTATATATGTCCAAGGGACACAATTCCATTTGTGTGATCATCGATTGACTCAACAAGTCGGTTGAATTTCCAGATATATGATAGTTGAATTTAGTAGAGAGCATGGGTTTTATCTAGGTGTTGTACATATTATGAATCCATGGAGTTTTTTTGAATATTTATTTTATACTGTTATTATTTCACCACATATTGATTATTGAAATGATTTCATGATGATAATGTGACACATCTATGTTAGAGTATGAATTTTCACCCAATGAACAATGTCCAAATTAATCGAACTATTTATATCTTGGAGGAAATGATAATGGCATTCATGTTAGAAATTTTCTATAGTTGGTTGGATTATATAACATTGGTGGATATTGCGTACATCAAAAACTAACATCCCACCATTATAATCACAAAATATTAGGTCAAGTATGGATGAACCTATAGGTAACCACTATATTGGTCCAGTGTAGAAGATTCATCATTTATTGTTACATAGTTTTTCTGATCGACTACAGAAAATGGGTAGATCATTCAGGAATGAGTGATGATTATGAAGATCCTTTAGAATTCATATGTAGAATAACTAAGGATTATGTTATAGGTTGATAATGGAGACTATATATTAATATGGGTTTCACATTGATGTGTAATATGCATATTTTTCTAGGGAATAAAGATATCATAAGATTCATTAGTCCACTGCAAATAGTTTATTCATATTTTATGGTGGTGTACTTCCTATCTCTACCACTACAACTAGATATTGTACCTGAAATCTTACACGTGTCGTAGTTGATGATTTATGTGCATCATCTGTCACATATTATTGATTGGGGTGAGATGGACCTCGAGGATGGAGTTATCGTTTCTACATAATCCTTAGGGATTAATGATTGATAAGAGATAATTCTTTATGTTTGATCTATTACCCAAGTACATTAATAGTGGAAGAACATGAATATCCCAGAGAGTACATGAGTTTGGGAGACACTAATGCGTGGTCAATAATAACATCTTATTGTATATAATGTTGTTTTAACCTTTTTAGAACATAAATACCCATGGTAAGAATAATGTAATTATTGTGATTTTCCATGTATTATTTTTTAATATTATATGGATTATTTTAGTAGCTAGAAAATGAGAAGGCGTGATATTTTGGTGCATGACATGCCCAAAAATAATTTTTCAAATATATTAGATATATTGAATACACACAAACACACACATTTTTCTTGAAAAATTGGAATAACATCTATATAGAGGCTTATATCATAGATATGATTCCATCATTGAGTTCATAGTATGGATATTACCCTAGGAATGACATAACCATTATCAGAATATGGATTATACATAATGTTACATCATAAGAGAATTAATAAAATAAATAAAATAAATAATTTTTTTTCTTTGACAAGATGATTCTACATTATATCCATCTACAAATATTCCACTACGGATAATTTTTTTTGTTATCTATATAAGTATAATAATTGAAAGGATCCATTGGAGAATATTTGAGGATATCTTGAAAGATGACACCTACCTAGATAATGGATCACCTATTTTCATGCAATGGGATTTGATGATATTTCATATAAAAATTACACATATTCATTCCATGTTAGTGTTCTATCCATATTAAGTTAGTATGATGTTTTATTTAGATTCTTTACTAATATTTTATTTTTACAATAAACATAATGACCAATAGTTTTATTTGAAGATCAGTCATATTGTGGCTATAGATTAATATGTGGGGATTATTATGGGAATTAATTATTGTTGTTTGGCTATTCACTCATCATTCGATGTAAAATATAATGATCACAAACCAAAAAAATAATATATTCATTTCTCCTTTGCATGATTCCTTTATTTTTCCCACTTTTAATAATTCATCATAGGAATATCCTTTGGCCTAGGGTCTATCAAAAACTAGATGGGTAATCATTAGGCACATATTTATTAGAATGTATCATTAATATCATAGATATGATTTCATTATTGATGATAGATAGATATGTGATAATTATAGAGTTGGATCAGGTTTGGATCGAAGGAGTTAACGTGTGGGCTTTGAGGTACATTGGGGGGGGGGTTAGGAGGTGATTTCAAATAAATGTGATGCTAGTTTACTACCACTAATGATTCTTTGTTCTACAAAACTCAAGATCTAGATTTGTTGGATAGAGGTACATATGTATAATAAAATCTATATGATTCATTAAGATTCTATAGAATATATGAAATTCTATGTCACACAGTGTGAATTTTTTAGTTTACATTCCTTGTGGAAGCCCTCGTGTGACTCTAGGGTTTCTATGAGAAAGATAAATTATTTATTAGATCCATTTTCCTCTTATTTTTAGACAAGTTTCATTTGAGATCCTTCCATTGATTCCTTCCATGGGGGTTTGTAAGGAACCACATCCCACCCAAAGGATAGTGATCCTTTCAGTGAGACCTATTAGATAATGATTTTGGAATACTCATTTGAGGCCCAATGTAAAATACTATATTATTTTCCTTACCTAAGTTGTTTTTTTTGTTAACATCCTGTCCAACACTATACATACACTAATCCTCTAGTTCGTGGGTGATTTCAGATTGAATTGTTGGTATACACCCTGGCCTTCACTACGATCCTCACCAATGTATTTTTATCTTCATACTTATACCATATACATCTTGTGTCATGTATTTATGAGAAGAACATTTTGAACTAATAATAGAAGTGTTATGTTACTCATAAATCATGTTATCCCAAGAAAGTTCTCAGTGGATCCTTTCTAGCATGATTCCATGGCTTCCATTAATGTTTTGAATTTAAATTAACATAGTTCTTCATTATTGAGTATACATGGATATACATGTCGTAAGAGTTGTAAATATATATACCTATGATGAGATTAATATTATTCTGATCTTACATGCATAGTGATTCAGGGGTGTCCTACTTGGTATTATGTTACCCACTCCAACAAGGTGTTTTCCCTCATATCTCATGTCTTATGAGGATGATCAAATTTTTTATGGTGTCTTAGAGATACCCAAAAAAGTGCGATCATAGTGACTCAAACAAGTTGAGGTGTGTTTCGGTGGTTACCATGATAGCAGTTCACTTTTATACATTCATGATGGTCTTGTTTTTATTTCCTTTATGATGGGATTTCATTGATCCCTTTTTATTTCTAGTAACTATTTTCAAACTATGATTGATGGATTTAGATGTATGCATGCATGGTTTGAAAAAATTTTTACTTTTAAAAAATGTGTGGACATGGAGAAGTTTGTGTGTGCATAGATATATTATGATAGGACATCCCAGTGATAGTGATATTCCAATTCAGTACTAGTTGTCGACCGCTGGCCTATTTTATGTGGGAAAGATGAAGTCTCGATACATGAAACATTGGGATGGTTCATGGAAATAATACAAATTTACTAATAAATACTTATTAAAGAAGAACACAAACTGTAACATCCCAGGTAATCAAGGAATATTACTTTTTCATATTTATTAATATTTGTGGATAAAATAATAATATTACATTAAAGGGAACACTATGGCCTATGGAATACCCAATACGCAACAATGAGTTTCTTTGAAATATTACGTTGCACTCTAATAATAAATTAATATTATTTTAAATGGTAGTTAACACCAAGCCATTGTAATGGCGAGAATGAATGAAACTAACTACAAAATGATTATATATGTTTGTCAAATTTTTTTATTTTTATCCAATAAGTATTGGAGGCTTAAAATGAAAATGAATCCAATTTTAAGCATAAATCTTCTAAAATTCATTAAATGGTTGATTAAATGACTTTTGATGGAGAACCCTTTTTAAATATACTTTTGAGAATTTTATATGTTGTATTTGAGAAAATGAAATCCTTATCTAGAATCTGGACATCTAAATTTACTTTGTGTATATTTTTGTTATTTTTCCGATAAAGACCAGTTTTAGTGAAAATGATGCATTTTATTTCAAAACCTCCTTTTAATCTGATTTATTTATATGGATATATTATTTTTATTAATTGAGATTAAATTTTATTTAGAATATATTTTTACCATTTAATAAAATGGTTTAATTGGAATTAATTTCACTTTGAAATTGGACGTAAACGAGTGTCAATCTTTCAATAGATATTGCTTCTTAAAAACACACTATTTGTTTTGACAATGGGAATTAATTATTGAATTAATTAATGCAACTTATATGTTTAGAATTTTCTAAAATAGAAATCAGTTTTTAATTTAGAAGATCAAATATTGCTTAGGGTGATTTTTTGGTATTTTTCTGAAAAACATCTATTTTTGATGAATAGTGAAACCACTAAGTGGTAGTTAAAAAACTGATTCTTAGATTAAATGAAACATTACCATTTCTATGATTTGAATTTCAAAAATCCAACATACATCATTTTCATTATGATGTAAAATGTGGTTCAATGGGATTAATATAATTTTTTGGTGAATGGTAACTTTTAAGTTTTATTAATCACGATTAAAGGTAATTAGTGTAATTTAAGGTAAAAATAATTTTATTATATTATGAAATGACCTTGAAACATGTCATACCCTTATTGGATGAGTAATAGTCGACCAATAAAATCCATGGGTCAACTTGGGTACCCCATGGAGCCACTTTGGTAGGAAAATGACATTATTAAATTTTTATTTTATGTTAAAATAAAAATGTCACAAACATGTATTGTTTTACTAAAACAATTTTTACATGGGGTTATAAAAATCATATTTTTAGCTATAAATATTAATTATAAAGCTAAAAATATTTACTACATCATGTTATTTTCTTCTAATTCTTAGACATTAAATAAATTAAATTATTTATGACACCATGATGATGCAACGATTACATCATTATTTATAGATTTAAATAAAATGAGTAGATAGGGTAAATTATAAGTATTACAACATTAAAAAACCCATTGTATGGGTAGATTTAGAAAAATTATCACCTTAGCCTCGATATATATCCTTTTGGGACCTTTAAAATCCGAAAATCGTTTTATAATGATGTAATATTTTATAATTTTCCAAGAGTTCCCCTCCTCTTCTCTTATAAAAGGCCCCCACCTCTACCACATTACCCAAACCTATAAATACTCTGTCTCAGCCAAACCCTGCCCATTTTTTCTCTCCACATACCTCTATTACTCATAGAAGCCTCACTTTGGGAAGAAGTATTTCCAAGGAAGCCTTTGAACTCAAATCAAAAAGAGTTACCCGATTTAAAGGTAAAGTCTTCCCTAGTGTTCTTTTGTTTTATTTTGCTTCTCCAACCCCCTAAACTCTTTTTATTACTTTCTTTTGTAAAAAAACCAGTATCTTAAATATACTAGGATGTTTTTATAATAATTATTAGTGCTAAACTTACACACACCTCCATCTAATGGTTAAAGAACACACTGTTTCTGGGGATGGCGAATTACTACCTCACGAAACGCTGATTGTTCTATCTTCTCCTACCACCTCTCATGGTGTACATTATGATAGAACTATTTTTATATGATATATATTATATTTATTTCCTCTATATTCTTCTGTATTTTATTTGTAAAACATAGCTTTCTGCTTTTCATGTTGTGCAAATGTGAGAATTTCATATGAGAAAGTGTGGACTACAGCCCCCTCAAATGATGTGACTCGTTCATGCAATACATGGAATGTATAAAGAATAAAATTAATGAAAATATGTGACCTATATAAAATATATATAATACTGGAATTATAATATATATATATATCTCATTTATTTTTAATTCCATTAATATGACATTGAAATGAAAGTAGCATTCCTGCGTATGTACGGCCTACTGTCTCCATGAACTGGGAATTTCATTTATTTTTATCTCTAAATGTTATTGAATATTATAAAATGAATATGTAATGGATATATATGATATTTAAATCATTAATACTAATCTGGAGATGATTTACTTGTAACTACATGGACAATCATTTTCCAACAAGTTCATTTTTTACAAATGTACCAAACATCGGGGAAAACATCTGATATGAACTCACATTATTAACCAATTATTATAACATTATAATATTTGATATGAACTGAATAATAATATTTATATGAGGTCCTTATGATTTATAAATTGACCAAATTTTATTTTTCAGGAATATAAAGGAACGAACAAGATAAGTCGGACTTGAGGTAAGGGATCCAACCTCTCTCTCTCTTTTTAAGTACTCTCTTTTACGTCATTCTTTTAAGATCTTCTTTATTATGTTGGGGGATGTTATTTTATATTTCTCTAACTGTAAATTTTATGTTCATATGATGAGAGACCCTTTTTGATCTCTTCATTCCATTTTTGGATGTTTTATGTGGCGTTGTTAGGCTGCTGAGTTTTCGTAAGGGATTTTTCATCACACTTTTATTACTATGAGATTCATGATACATTTTCCACTATTTCCTTTTGAGTGGTGTATGTACTACCCATTATTCCACTCTTTGTGTAATATAGTTTCATTTATGAGTATTTACATCAATGTTTTATAGTCCTTCTTTCATGGGGTATACATTTCGAAAGTTACCCAAATGGGTAAGGGAACCTTACACCCTCCTCTTTTTAAAAGACTTATTTTTGTTAGGTCTTTTAATTTACATATTCTTATGTCGGGATATGTTATAATATATCCTTATTACTGTAAATGATATTTCAAAGTGACGTGATACCCTTTTTATCTCTAATTGTCTCATTTTCTAAATTTTAAAATGATGTCGTTAGGCTGTCGAATTTCTGTAAGGGAACATCTTAACCCAATTTCAATTCTTTTTGTTAAACCTCTACTTCTTGATTATGTCATTCTATGAATATATGTGGATGGACTTTGATTTTTTTACTCTTAATATCCACATATATTGGGTATATTTATGTTTGTAACACATTATTATGTAATTGATTTATCTTTCATCAAAAGATACCATCTTTGTATGGGACTTTGTCTCAATATCCTTTCATTGAGGAATATTTTTTTTATACACAACTTTATTTAATACAGTTTATAAACCACATTGACTTTTACATTTATTCAAAAGGAATATTTTCTCTACGAAGCATTTTAATAAATGAAAAAAAGTATTTTTCTTTTTAACGTATGCGGTGACAAAGACCTTTCCGCCGCCGCGAGTATGATTTGATCTTTGGATTCCTCAACAAGACACAATGTTTTTACATGAAAATAAATACCATATACCCCTTTCTGTATTTTTGGTATTAAAAATGGTTTTGATAAAGTAATATTTTATGTCAATATATTTAAATGATATATTGTGATTGAAATGTGGAAATGTTATCATTTCTTTATGTTGGTTTTATGTGTTATGATTTTTTATGGTACTTTGACATTTGATGGGTGGTTTCGTGATAAACCATATGATGGGTAGTGCTGTGAATACCAGGACGGGTGGTTACGTTACAACCTCCAATTCTTTGGGTATGGAATTCGACTGTATGGATATTCATTGTAGTGATATATGTGGAAGTCGACCATATTGGTTATTCCATTTAAGTATGTTTTTGTCCCAAGTATCCTTTATATGTTATGTGTTCTTTATATGGGTTTTATGGTAATAATTTTGTTACAAAACGGTAATTAATGATATTTTACTCAGTGAAGAGTATTTATTACTTCTTAAAGGTGAATAGTATTACATTGATAAATTATTATTGGTTTACTTGTTGTTTTGAAAAACTAACAGTTTTCATTCTCTGTGTATCCCTTACTAAGCTTTTTATTCTCATCCCATGTTTTTTAGAAATGTTCTCCACAAGACTTAAAGATGAATAGGGTCAAGTATGGGATCATGAAAAGGCATTCTATGGAAAACACGGAACTAGACATGTTTTTTCTAAGTGTTTTTATTTTACGGATACTTTGTAGAAGTGTCTACTTTGTAATATTTTTACATGTAATATTTATGTCCTAATTCTCTAAAACTATAAACCTGAAAATATCCTCTATATGAATTATTCATTTAATTCATTATTATGTAATGTTTTAAGGCTGGGCCTTATAGTTGGTATTAGAGGTCGGTTTAGATAACCTTAGAGGTTTATGTTTTCTCTATGCATAAGTGACATTTCCATAATGGTTAGGATTTCAGAAAGAGTCCTAGTTTTAGATACAGTGAATGAGGAATTATATCATAGTGTTTATCTTCCTCATTAGTACATGATAATTTTGTTGATATACTCACACTGGCATTTCTGGTTTTATTAAATGGATGGATCTAGAAGGTACCAATGTGACAATGGATTTGAAGGAAACTATGGCGGTTCTCTAATTAATAGACTGGATGAAATGGAGAATTTAATGATAAATTTCATGGATATTCTAAACCAACTATCAGGAGTCACTATCAACCACTTGAACCTTGGTGAGTTCCTTACTGAATTATGTATGAGATAACCAACTTGATGTGGAATTTTAGGTGATAATTATAAAGGTAACAATTAGGGTTTATATGATCCTTACTTTTGAGGTTATTATGGGTTACTATAAGTTATGATGAAAAATGAAAGGCATGAGATAAACATGAGGTTAAATTATGTTATGGTTATTTTTGAATATTTTATCTCTTTTTGGGGAATGTTTTAAGGATTATAGAGTTTTGTAAAAAGGATAACACACATACCGTGTGACAACCCGCCACGTCGTACAATGCTACTGGAATTTAACCCACAACCAAATTGTGAATGGTATTTATCACCTACCACTGGACTACGTTAAGTCCATGGTTAGTTTGAATAATTATTTTTTGTTATATGATTTTATGAATCAAGAGTAAGTGGATTTTGGGTTATCTATGGAAATTATTAACCTATCATGGTGGATATGTGATTTGGTTAATTACTTTTCAATATGAGGCTTCAAGAGCAACAAATGTTATTTGGAGATAAATGTTAATTTGTACCTTGTAAGACTATCTAATTAAATCCTTAAAATATTTGGGGTTCAATCTTAGTTTGGTTTATTTGAAGAATTTTAGGGAAAATTTTTTTATCGAATGGTCTTTGTTGAACATTGGGTTTTGTTGGAAAAATTATGGAGATTAAGAATAGAATTTCTTTTTTAGAAGGATTATTCATTTGTGGATAATCTGATTGTGTTCCAACAATTTTGGTATTGGTTATGGTCTAAAGACCTGGGAATATATAGTTCCCTTTTGTGAATTTGGTGATTATCTAGATGTTTATTATAGAACTCAAAATATGAACAAGTCTTCCTAACTTCTTGTCTTTTGGAGAATATATGTGTTTCTATAAGAAATCCAGTAAATGTACAAAGTAAAAATGACAAGTAAGGATGTTTCCTTATGATTTAGTTAAGCTCAAAAATAAATTCCTCAATTAAAAGTAACTTAAAACAAAATGGTTGTCTCTTAACATTTTCTACTGGGAAATCTAATACCATTTAACCCATCACAAGTTTGGTATTTTCTGGTGGATAACTTTCTCCTAAACATGTTTTTTATCACTCTCCCTCAGAACATGACCTTTTCTTTTCTTCCATATCCATGTTTTCCTACATGGAATCCTATTATGGGTTAACTCGGGTGACCATTGTACTTACCTTTCTTTCTTTTAAAGTGAAAGTTTAATTTATTCCTTTTCCGATGTGGGGCTTTCAATGAAGTTTAAAACCCCAATTTTAAAATTACGAGGACGCAATTCCCAAAAGGGGGAATGGATGTTTCATCCCAGGTAAACAAAAAATATTACTTTTTCATTTTTATAAATATTTTTGAATAATATAATAATATTACTTTAAATGGAACGCTATGCCCGATGGCATACCCAATACGCAACATCGAGTTTCTTTGAAATCTTACCTTGCACTCTAATAATAAAATAATATTATTTTAAATGGTAGTTAATGTCTAGCCATTGAAATGGAGGGAATTAATGAAACAAACTACAAAACAATTATATATGTTTTTCAATTTTTTTACTTTTATCCAATAAATGTTGGAGTCGTAAAATGCAAATGAATCCAATTTTAATCATAAATCATATAATATAATTTAAAAGGTCGATTAACTGGCTTTGGATGGAGAAACCATTTTAAATATACTTATGACAATTTGATATGTTGTATTTGTCAAAATAAAATACTTCTTTAGAATCTGGACATCAATATTTATTTTTGTGTAAATTTTTGTTATTTTTCCGATGAAGATCATTTTTACTGAAAATGTTGCATTTTAATTCAAAAGATCCTTTTAATCTGATTTATTTATATGGATATATTATCTTTTTAATTGAGATTAAAGTGTATTTAGAATATATTTTTACCATTTAATCCAATGGTGGTCATTAGAATTAATTTCACTTTGAAATTGGACTTAAACTAGTGTCAATCATTTAATAGATATTTCTTCTTAAAAACACACTATTTGTTTTGACAGCAGAAATTAATTATTAAATTAATCAATGAAACTTATATGTTTTGAGTTTTGTAAAATAGGCAGAATTTTAGAATTCGGAATATCAAATATAGCTTATGGTGAATTTTTGGTATTTTTCTGAAAAACTTCAATTTTGATGAATAGTGAAACCACTTATTGGTTGTTAAAATATTGATTTTTCGATTAAATGAAACTTTACCACTTCTGTGATTTGAATTTCAAAAATTCCACATACATGGTTTTCATTATGATGTAAAATGTGGTTCAATGGGAATAAAATAATATTTTGGTGAATAGTAACTTTTACGTTTTATTAATCGTGATTAAAGGTAATTAGTGTAATTTAAGGTAAAAATAATGCTATAATATTATGAAATCACATTGAAACATGTACTACCCTTATTGGATGAGTCATGGGCGACCAAGACAATCCATGGGTCAACTTGGGGACCCTATGGAGCCACTTTGGTAGGAAAATGACATTAATAACTTTTTATTTAATGTTAAAATAAAAATGTCACAAACCTGTACTGTTTTACTAAAACAATTTTTACATGGGGTTATACAAGTTATATTTTTGACTATAAACATTCACTAGAAATATAAAAAGATTTCCTAAATCATGATATTTTTTTTATAATTTTTATACATTAAATAAAATAAATTATTGACGACACCATGATGATGCAACGATTACCTCATTATTTAACTATTTAAATAAAATGAGAATATAGGGTAAAATCTAAGTCTTACACTTGTAAAAAACCTATTTTATGGGTTTATTTAGAAAACTTATCACCTTAGCCTCTAAATATGTCCTTTTGGGACCTTTAAAATACGAAAATCATTTTATAAAAAAGTAATATTTTATAACATTCCAAGAGTTCCCCTCCTCTTCTTTTATAAAAGGCCCCCAACTCTACCACCTCACCCGCACCTCTCAAGAATTTTTCTGGGCCAACCCTTAACAATTGTGTCTTTCCACATACCTCTATTTATCCTAGAAGCCTCAATTTGGGAAGAAGTCTTTCAAAGGAATCCTTTTAGCTCAAATCAAAAAGAGTTACCCGATTTAAAGGTAATGTCTTCTCTAGTGTTCTTTTGTTCTATTTTGCTTCTACAACCCCCAAAACTATTTTTATTGATTTATTTTGTAACAAACAATTTTTCTTCCGTATACTAGGATGTTTTTATAAGATGTATTTGAGCTACACTTACACACACCTCCATCTAATTGTTAATGAACATACAGTTTCTGTGGATGATAAATTATTGCCTCACGAAACGATGATTGTTATATCTTCTCCTACCACCTCTCATGGTGGCCATTATGATGGAACTATTTTTATATGATATATATTATATTTATTTCCTCTCTATGCTTCTGTATTTTATATTTAAAACATACCTTTATGCTTTTCATGTTGTGAAAATGCGATAATTTTATACGAGGAAATGTGGACTACCACCCCCTCAAGTGATTTGACTCGTTCATGCAATAAATGGAATGTATAAAGAATGAAATTAATGAACATATGTGACCTATATAACATATATATTATACTGGAATTATAATATATATATATCTCTTTAATTTTTAATTCCATTAATATGACAAAGAAATGAAAGTAGCGTTCATGCCTACGTACGACCTACCGTCTCCAGGAATGGTGTATTTCATATCTTTTTATCTTCAAATGTTATGGAATAGTATAAAATGAATATATAGTGGATATATATGATATTTAAATCATTAATACAATTCTGGAGATGATTTAATTATAATTACATGGACAATCATTTTCAAACAAGTTAATTTTTGACTCATGTACCAAACATCGGCAAAAATGTATGATATAAACTCGCATTATTATCCAATTATTATAGAATTATAATATGTGATATGAACTGAATAATAATATTTAAAGGATTTACTTAATAAATTATTGATTGACCAAATTTTATTATTCAGGACTATAAAGAAATGAATATGAAAAGTCGGACATGAGGTAAGGGATCCAACCTCTCTCTTTATTTTTAAGTACTCTCTTTTATGTCATTTCTTTTAACTCATATTTATAATGTTGAGGGATGTTATTTTATATTAATATTACTGTAAATTTTATGTTAATATTATTAGATACACTATTTGATCTCTTCATTCCGTTTTTGAGGTTTTATCTGGCGTCGTTAGGCTGCCGTGTTTTCGTAAGGGATTTTTCATCTCACTTTTATTCGTGTGAGATTCATGATAAATTTGCCACTATTTCATTTTTAGTGGTGTATGTACTGCCCATTATTCTACTCTTTGTGTAATATATATTCATTTATGAGTATTTACATGAATGTTTTATAATCATTCTTTCTTGGGGTATACGTTTCGAATGTTACCCAAATCGGTAAGCGAACCTTTCACCCTCCTATTTTTAAAAAACTTATTTTTCTTAGGTATTTTAATTTACATATTCTTATGTTGGGATATGTTCTTATATATCCTTATTTCTTTAAATTATATGTCCATGTGGGGAGATACCCTTTTTATCTCTCATTTTCTCATTTTCTGAATTTTAAAACGACGTCGTTAGGGTGTCGAATTTCTGTAACGGATCTTATTAACCAAATTTCATTTCTTTGGGTTAACCCTCTACTTCTTTATTATGTCATTCTATGAATATGTGTGGATGACCTTTTCTTGTTTTACTCTTAATATCCACTTATATTTTCTGTATTTATGTTTGTCACACATAATTTTGTAATTGATTTATCCTTAATCAAAGGATACCGTCTTTTTAAGGGTCTTCGTCTCAATCTCCTTTCATTGGGGGAATATTTTTTTTATAAACAACTTTATTTTATACGGTGTATAAAACACTTTGACTTTGACTTTTATTCAAAAGAAATATTTTCTCTACGAAGTGTTTTACTAATAGACAAAAAGTATTATTCTTTTTAACGTACACGGTGACAATGACCTTTCCGCTGCCATGGGTATTATTTGATCTTTGGCTTCCTCAACAAGCTGCAATGTTTTTAAAAGAAAATAAATATCATATACTCTTTTACATTTTTTTGTTTTTAAAAATGTTTTTGATAAAGTATTATTTTATTTCAATATATTTAAATGATATAATGTGATTGAAATTTGGAAATGTTATCATTTCATTATATTGGTTTTATGAGTTATTATTTTTATAATGTACTTGGACATTTGATGGGTGGTTACATGATAAACTATATGACGGGTGGTATCATGAATACCAAGATGGGTGGTTACGTTATAACCTTCAATGCATTTGGAATGGAAGTTAGCTATATGGATATTCCATGTAGTGATATGTGTGGAAGGCGACCGTATGGTTATTCCATTTAAATATGTTTATGTCCCAAGTCACCATTATATGTTATGTGTTCTTTATATTGGTTTTATGGTAATATTTTCGATAAAAAGGGTATGTAATGATCTTTTACTCAGTGAAGAGTATTTACTACTTCTTAAATGTGAATTATATTACTTTGATATAGTATTCTTGGTTTACTTTTTGTTTTGAAAAACTAACAGGTTTCCTTCTTTTTGTATCCCTTACTGAGCTTTTTATGCTCATCCCATGTTTTTTTGAAATGTTCTCCACATGGCTTAAAGATGAATAGGGTCAAGGATGGGATCAAGGAAAGACATGATATATAAAACATGGAACTAGACATGTTTCTTTTTAAGTGTTTTTATTTTAGGGAATCTTAGTAGAAGTGTCTACCTTGTAATGTTTTGATATGTAATAATTATGTATTAATTCTCTAAATCTCTAAACCTGAAAAGATCCTCTATGTGAATTTTTCTTTTAATTCATGATTATGTAATGTTTTAAGGTCAAGGCCTTATAAAAACATTAAATAATATTATATAATATTAATGGAGATATTTTCCCCAAAATTAAGTTACGTAAAAAATATATCTACCAATATATATTAACCTAATCACAATAAATGAATGATTTTAGTGAAATTTAAAGAGAATTTTTTTAAAATAAATTAACATTTACCTAATGATTGATACTTGATAAATAATGATTATAAACTCATTTCAAGGATAGAAAAATCATATATTTTAAAAAATAGGCTTTCATTTATTTTGTCTATTGATATAATGGTTATTTTTTCCACAATTGGAATTTTTTTTGGAAAAATAATCATCAGTATTGAAATCATAATGATTAATTAATCATGAGATAAAATTTATGTATTTTTTTTAATTAATAATCTTTTTGTAAATACTGAAAATAACGATTTTGGATGTATTTTGAATTTTATGAAATTATAATGACATTTTAATAATTTAAATAATTGTAAAAAAACCTTTTATAGAATAAATATATATTTTAAAATATAATGTTTCTCTTATAAAAAAATTATTTTCATTAAGGTAATTTAATAAATGTTTGCAATTAAGTTAAAAAAATTTAGGATGGTTTCGTTTTATGAAGTATTAACATGGTTATATTATATAAAACCTTATATTTAATGTAAAACTATTACAATTTAAAAAAATGATCCAATTATTTCTATATTATTCTTCATTATAATTCATTTTTTTATAAAATAAATTTTATTTGTAAAAGGTAATTTTCAAAATATTATTTTTTTGGTTAAGGATTGTTTTTTTAAATTAAAAATAATTTATATCCCTTATAAAAATTGAAAAAGTTAAAATTTATTACATGTAAGGAATTAGAATCATTAGATTTTTCAGTAAGGTCAATTTCATTTTTGGTCAATATGAATAGTATCCACGGAAAAACATTTTCTACATTATAATGGATAAATGAGTTAATAAGTGGATTAAAACTATGGGATAGAATTTAAAATACAATGTATTCCTTTTTGAATTTTTTTATAAACGTTTTTGACTCATCCTTAAAATATATTATAATTATTTCATTTTTTTGAGAAACATTTCTATTAGAATGTAATATATTATATTTAAATGACTTCTAGATTAATAAGTTTTCCACAGCTCTCACTTATGAAAGGGAACATGATATCCTCATATTTTATAGTATGTTGATAGATCTAGAAAAATAATTCCCCACCTAAATAACATAATTCATATCTCACCATATCTTAGAAGTTTTATTATTATCAAAAGACCAATTCTAGAAGACTTACGGTACATTCCAAAAAGATATATTCTAGTATGAGGTAAAAGTACTCATTGAACTATTTTAGATTCACTTCTTCTTCATCCTCTTTAAAATCCATTAGAAAATGAATAACATAATGAATTTAATATTTTTTATATACTGAATAGTTCATATATGTATGGAAGATCTTTTTATATCTCTTTACCATCTTATGAGAAATTAAAATATCACTCATCCGTATATGTAGACTGTAACCTCCATGAAGCGTTGTGTCTCATTTTACATCACCACCTCAAATATTTAGTTATATTGATTGGATTAATGAGTTTTATGACTATTATGAGTTTATTATTGTATGAAATATATAAAATATTACAGGACTTCTACCCTATTTTGTTTTCCAATAAATTTTAACATCACTCATCCATACGTGTGGAATACCACATCCACAAAGAAATTCATTTTTATTCCACTAAATACATATATGGAACATGATAAGAATATAATTAATTAATGAATAAGAAATTTATAACCCAATTATGATTCTATGATATCAAAATATTTTATTCACTCTTTATTTTCTGTCCAGTAAAAAAATGGCAGTGTTTCTCATCTATACATGAAGACTGCTACCTCGATGAAACGATGTATTTTATTTCTCATGTCCATCATCCTAGGATGGTTTGAAAAATGTTTTTAATGTATTAACATAATAATTTTTTTTGGTGGATATGATTCTAGATATCAAGGAACAATTATCACGTTAACCATTTTCAACCTTCCATTTTCCTTTTGTACTTATAAAGCTAATGTACAAAAAATTTCTGGGACGCACATAAAATCTTATTTATAAAATAAACGTTATAAAAGTGAAATAAAGCTATTATTAATAAAATAAAAAACATGATAAAATCTGTCTTTATATGTAAAATAAATATAATTTTATTACATAAAATGTTATAAATATTGTAACATTGTGTTGGAACTGAAGTTTAGCGACTTTCTTTTAAAAATAAGGGTTTAATGTTTACCTTCCAAAATATTTTCTCCCATGAAATTGATTATTTAAAAATTTTGAATAGTATTTTCATTTTTTAATTAATGGTTTCTAAAGGAAATTTTGTCATATTTTTTACTTTTGTGAAAAGGTTTAAATAAAATCATTTTCAAAAAAATTTGATACAATGTGTTATTGATATTATTCATTTTTTTAAATAATAGTTGTTTTAATGACTAAAAAAATAGATATTACCATAATATTGATTATTCATTGATTTTAAAATTAATTTATCAGTTTCATGATTTCTTCAAAGAAAATATTTTTCTCTATATTTTGTAAATTTATACATTTAAAAATGATTTCTATGAAATAAATGATTTTTTCTCATTTTTATGGGGAAATAATTTTGTTACTTATAATGTGTATGGTTTCCAATTAAAATTAGTTTTATAATTAAAGAGATAGTTATATGTCTTCTAATGATGAAATTATTCTTGAAACTTTTATATAAATGATTCTTGAGCTAGATATATCTATAATCCTGGGTGATACAATTATTTGTTTTCAATGTATTGCAAATAGTGATAGTGTTAAATGGTGATTGGATACTGCTATGAGATGTGGTAATTATCCACTTGGGTTATTCAATTATAAGGGTTCTAATAAAGGTACTCAAGTGTTTTCATTTTTCCTAAGAAACACTTATATTTATGATTTCGAATATATTTTTTTATGTATTTTTTTGATATTTATTGCGAACTTATGTTTTATTCATTAAAAGTAAATTTTAATTTTAGTTATAATGTTTATTATGAAAAGTTATCATTTCATATGGAATTTTTAATTTTACACATAGAAAAATACCTTTATTTTCCTTTGTGAACCTTACTGATATTTGTTTCTCATCCGAAATTTCAAATAGTTTTAATGTCTTATATATAAGTTGGATATTACAAAAATGATATTTCAATATATGAGAGTTACCACTAACAAAGATATTGTACAATTATAATGACCATTCATTGTGGGAATTTTGGGACATGGTTAGAAGTATATACATCATAATGTTACATATTTCCTAACCATTTCAAAATATTATCTTAAAAAGGTATTAGGGATGTAATTGATTACATTTTTGAAATTAATCAATTATTTTATGGGATAAATATTTTTTGGTTGTTTAAAATGGAATCTGAAAAAGTGTTCAAGTAACATTAGTTTTTAGGATATTGTTAGGGGTAAAAAAACCATTAATTAAAATAAATTTTTAGGATCATATTCAATATGTCTTATATAATAGTGAATGATTTTATGTTATAGATAGTTGTTGTTATTATTTTATAAATTAAATTTATTGAATTTTATTTGACATTGTTAAGATATATTTTCATCTTTTATTTCCATATTATTTTGTATTATATTCAGATATACTAATTTTAGAAATATTTTTTTACAGTTATATAATTATAACATAGAAGATCAAGGGTAACATACAGTGTGAAGGAAAAAACAATAATTTTTAGAATGAAAATCTAAATGAATAATGAACTAGATTTAAAACTATTTGTTTGTATGGGTAACCAACTATCTTGACCTATGAATAGAAAAATTAACCTATTCATCTTTATTAATACATTGAATAATATAAGAATGGATTTATAGAAAATTTCCAATGATGCATACCATAATTGATCCAATTTTAAAATTCCTACATTTTATGAATATTTGAAGAACCATATATGGGAATTTCTAAAAAGAACATGGAAATACATTATATGTAGAAATGATGTTCATAACGATATATATTTTCATGGTAAAATGAGGAGCTAAGATAATGAAATAAAGTGGAATAATGCCCTTCTAATGGAATTTATATAATTATTTATTAATGGGTAATTTGGGAATTATGAAAATCTATTCCCTGAGAGAAAATATCATTAATAGGATCATCTCATTCACATGATTAAGTTATTATCAATGTATTATGTCATTATAATTGAAAATTAATAAAATATGCATAATATATAATGGAATGATTTATTTTAATGTTTTTCTTTTTATTTAATATGGGAGATATAATTATATTGAGTTTGATGTATCCTAGAATGCAAATCATATTGAATATCATAATAAGTATGCATTAAGGTATAAGACTAAAAATCAGTAAATAAGGATTATGAAGGATGTTAAATGATTGATGTATCTGCATATATGTTTTTTGGAGTAAGGATGAAGTGGTTTTTTTATTTAATGAATCTCAAATTAATGGATGATCATTAGTTTAAAGATTATAATAATATATTGAAGTTTTATATTAATGGAGTACATTGTGTAGAATTTATTAAGTTTAATTTATTCTTATGGTAAATTAAACACTTATGTTCAAAATGTGTTTCAATGAATATGTTATTTAGGGAAGTGTGATTTTATATTTTGTGGGTTATTGATATCCTTTTAGGTTAATATGATCACTGATTTTCATGTAATTATTATTATTTCCGTTTTTTTTGTTATTAATTTCAATGAACATAATTTTTTTCATATATATAACATTGGGGTTGAAAAGTGATTTCGTGAAAATTTTATTAATACATTTTAAATTAATTTCACCATTTTGGGAATAATAAATGATTAAGTTAAACAAGAAATTGAGGAATTAATATTATGTTAATTTATAGAAACATTTATAATTTTTTTACTGAAAATATTATCATTGTTTTTCATATAATATGTTTATATACGGTTTTTATTTATTTATATTATGAGAGTGTGTAATAGTTCAATTATAAATATTATGTTGTTCTTAGTAGAATATGTGATCAAATATTTCCTATATTTTTATTTCAATTTGGTAAAATATATTTTTATTAGATTTAAGGTTATTTATTTTTGGAATGTTTAATATTTATCCTTTGATGTTATTGTCGATGCTTTAGAAGTTAATATAGAATTTATTCATATAATGGATTGTTCATATTTTCTATTCTCTTTTCTTATGATCATGATTTTTGGTTTTTGTCAAAGGATATAAATAAACAAAATTGACATTCACCCTATTTCTAGTATATGGATCCATTGAATGTTAATTTTAGTGGGCCAGAGAATAGAAATTGGTCATTTTTAATATGAGATGAAAAGAGTTGGAAAAATAATAGGACCACAACCAAACGATGAAATTAAATTTATTGTTTATAGTGAAGGAAATTAATTATATTTAATTATATTTTTTATTATTATGTTAAATGAATTCCACAACTCAAGCCAAAATAAGATTAATATATTGAGGCCTATATAGAAAATAGTACGAAAAAATGAACGTAGACAAAATAAACACCATTTAATAGAATGAGCCTCTATAAGATAACCACATGGATTATGAAATATATATGAAATATTTAATAAATTATTTTTTTTCAAGATTATAACTATAAAATATTGTCATTTTCAAAAGGAAACATTATTAAAGTGGATTAAAGATAATTTTCGTTCACTTTGGTATATTTATCTTCAACACCTTAAAATTAAATTTAAATATGTTTTAGAACCTTTTTAAGAGACACGTAATTATATTTGAGGATGAAATTTCTATATGTGTAGAATGTAACAACTGTCAATATTATTTTATATTACATTAAGGTGAATAATATGATTGATGGAATATACAACATGAAACCCTATACCTAAATGAACCATGAAATACCATTTAGATAATATTATTTAGTAATTATTTTTATAAATTAGCCATTAAATTTGTGTGTATGAACAAGAGTAACCACATTATGTGACATATATAGAATGGTTTTCATCATTAAAATATATGAATTAATAAATAGTATATATGAACTCAAATTTTAAATAAAATCATATAAGATTATCAGAGGTATTTTTAGAAAACTGATTTATATACACAATAAATTTATTGATGTATATTAAATTAATCACCACATTCGAATGAATTTAATAAAATTTATATATTATCTTAGTAATAAAAAAATTAATATTTTTATACCGATGGTTATGGGATAAGTAATGATTATAAATTCACATTAGACTTCAAAAATTCATTTTCTACATAAATTATTTTTATTTAAATTTTCATACAAATATCATGATTAATTTAAGTTATGTTTGGAACATTAATTTGGTGAAATGGATTTTTTTTTAAAATATAATGTAAAATGTTTCTTATGATAAATTTTTGGACCTTCTAAAATAATTGATTTTAAATAGTGAAAACACTGTCTTTGAACGTATTATAACATTTATGATATTTTCATAATATTAAAATAACATAAATATTATGAAACGTTTCTTCATGAATTAATATATATTTTCAATTTAATATAACTAATTTAATAATATAATTTTGAGAATATAAATCAATCCATAATTTTTTTATGAAATTTATGTTATGTTTTTATTTAAATAAAATTTATTTTGTTCCATTAATTTATCTAGTTATTATTATGGATATATGTACATTAAAAAGAGTATATAGTGTTAAAATAGTCCATTTTGAATAAATATAATTTAATTAATTCCATAGAAATCATAACGATCCATTATTTTTGTAATAATTTTTTATTCTTAAAATGGGATTTTACTATAAACTGGTTTCATTTCGGTTTGTGTATATATATAAAAATTAATTTCTACAACTTCAATAAATTCAATGTTGTAAAATGGATTTCATATATAGAAATTTGAAAATACAATTTTCTAACAAGTTAAATTTAATTTCTCTTCATTATGAATAGAAAACATAGTAAAATTTGTAACCATGAAAATCCTTAAAGGAGTTAATGAGGTGTCTGAAAAAAAATGTTTTGTTTTAAAATTATGTATAAACATGACTAGTTTTATTATTATAGTTTATTTTGACTAGAAATCATCTTATGTTCTAAATATGTGATGTTGGTAATAGTTTCCTTTGTGTGTTACATATATTGTATTGAGAATGTTTTATGTATTTACAATTGTGACAATCTCCTCAATTATAAAAGGATGCCTCCTCTGCTCAATTATTTGAACACTTATATAAAATTATCATTGATATTCCATTTCCAAAAAAATTTCAATCAACACTTCCCGTGTCATTGAGGTAGTTTGATTCTTAAATATCTAATCCTAGGGTGATTATGGGGTATTCTAGTGGATGATATCTCGTGAGGATATATAAGACTTAATGACTTATTTATTGTTCTTTTATACTCTAAAATCCTTCAAATTTATTATTACAAAAATAAAATAATATCTTCAGTAACATCTCTATAGTCAAATTTTATTATGCTTAATAAAAAACTCTTTATGGACAATTTTCAGTCCCTCCAAAAATGTAAATAGCATTAGTGTTTATATGTATACTACCAGGAAAATGAAGCTACGTGTTTCATTTTCCACTAACGACACATGAATCTGGTATTAAGGATTGAATTTTTGAATATATAATAATTTTTTGGAGTAATAATTTATTTGGAAGTATAATATATTTCAAAAATATGAACCATTTTCTCTATTGGAAAATGAAAACACCTCTTGAGCATTTGTCTGTAATACAACCTCAATGAAGTGATGTGATAAGTTTTTCATTACTACATCAAATGATAGGTAATAATAGTTGATTTAATATGTAAATATGATATTTATAAAAATGATTATCATTTTAGAGAATTTAAAAAAATACTTAATTTTTTCCAAAATGTAGAAAATGGAAACATTAATCCATTGTACGTGTGGAAAACCAAATCCTGTATATGATATATTTCATTTTTCATCTCTATATTTCAGCTTTGGTTGTATATATTCATTTATCATATAAATATTATATTTGTTTCACCATTAATATTATATAGACTAAAAAATTACTATTATAACACTATGTAAACATAATATTATATTACCTTTCAATAATTTAATTTGATTGACAACTTTCTCCACACACAAAAATATAAGCAAAACCATTATATATTTATTTTATAAAATAAATACTAATTATGACCATTGACAAATATATTTTACATTATTGGAAATGAATATGAGTAACCACTTTTTGAAAGATTTATTAAAATAAAATAATGGAAAATTGTAAAAATAATGAAATTTAGTTGGTGTAGCTACAATGACTAATAAAATCATTTTATTCATTATAATATATTTTATAAATATTTCATTCTGATAATATATGAATTTATATTTAATGAAAATTTTCATTATTGAAGATGAAATATATTTTTCCTACATGATTGGTTAATACTAATTTTTTTATTAATTCATAATTGATAATTATTATAATAGCTGATATTTTTAAAGAAGTAATTTTCCAATGAAAACAACTTTCATTGTATTGATTTGTTTTAATTAAAAAAATCTTTTTTAGCATTTATTGAAGATCAATTAGGCAATATTATTTTTATAATAAATAATAAAAAGTGTTATGATTTCATTTAGTATTATCAAATTAATTAATGGGACAATCGTTTTAGGCATAAATTTATTTTACCAAGGTAAATATTAGTTACTGTAGTAAAAGTAAAATATAAATTTTCAAATATTTTTATTTTATAAGAATCATATAATTATTATCTAAATTTATTATATTAATACATTTTAAAATATTATTCTATTGTATTTTTTAAACACATAAAAAACCTTTTACACTTATTTAATTATTAATTAAAAAATAATTAGCATAAAAAATATATATATATTGTTTTTTCTGTAAAAAATATTTATGTATATAAATTAAGTTTTAATTTATATGTTAATATTTTATTATTTTAAAATTAAATTATTTTAAGTGGATACTAAATTTAGAAACATAACATTGAGATTTTCAACATAATTTTATAATATAATTTTAGTAGTTAAATAATTACATTGATATATTTTAATCCAGATTGATAAGGGTAAAATAGTTAAACGATATATGTCTATTTTTAATAATTAAATAATAAAATACACCTTAAATGAAGACATATTATGTATGAAATATAAACACATGCACTTCCTACCATTCTGCCCCTTAAATATCTTTACTCCAGGGAAATTCAATTCTATTTCATTATCTATCACTCATTCCAAAATATGTGTCCCTCTTTTTTACTATAAAAGGAACTCTCTTGCTCACAATTCATTCCACACATATAGTTGGATATTTACAAAAAAAATATATCCAATTTTCTTCTTTTGACCCCCTCTACACGTTCTTCTAATTCTATCCTAAATAATGTGCCCCATGTCCTTTATTATTATCAGATTCTTCCAGTTAATATCCAAATTCTCTTCGTTAGTATTACATACCCTTTTTCATTTATTCGTCATCCTTTAAATCCACTCTCATCCAAAACCATTATAAAAATATGTATATATTGAAATAAATATTATTAATACACTAAAATTGTACTATATTTTGGGTATAATAATTTTCTATTCCCCTTTTAATAAAAAAGAAAATGTTCCTCATGCATGTGTGTACACTACTACCACCGTGAAAGACACATATTGTTTTTCATCACCGTCATTATATTTTTGTTATATAAATTGGTTTATTTAATATATATTTTATTAATTTAATTATTTTTATTCATTAAATATATATTTAGAAATCTATTGTTATTATTAGAAATAAGTGATAATGGTTACCTTAATTGTCTTAAACAAGCATAATAAAAATATATTTTTTACTCATACTTCCTAATATTTTCATGTAAAATTACCCCTCTTATAATAACATTAAATTTTAATATTTTATAGAAATTAATAATGATAATATTATTACTCTACTGGTATAATGATATTACAACTATATATCCTCAAAATCATACATTAATCATGGCAGGTTCATGACTAGGTGGGTTTAACCACATACTAGAACAATTGATTGCATATTATATCATAGAACACATTGAGAATAGATTTTATAGTATAATATGATGTAAATATAGAATTAATTTATTTTTTAGGATTATATTATCATCTATCACATATTATTCATATATCACAATTTATTCATTAAGAATCACCGAAACCTGCTCATCACTAATTTCGACTTCATGGGTTATAACCAAAGATACAATGTTATGATATTATAGATTTATAAACCTTCATAAGAATATATTACATTAAATTATATTTTATATTATTAATGAAATTTGTTAATAGTATATATACCAACACAACTTTTATGAAACTAGTTATAAGTGGTAATTAATACTTACACCAAATGTGAAAAGTATAAAAAATAACCAATATTCATATATATAGAAATAATGTAAACGAAAAATATAGGTAGTAATGGTTATGAATAAATTTATTTTGATTGTATTTAATGAAATTATATAAATAATTTAATATGTTTTATGTATGCGATGAAGTAATCATGACCAAATCAAAAGATTTCATCTCAAATTACTCTCTTTCAATCGTGTATGTTATATGTGCCTAACTTATTTTATTGTTTGTATAGAGTAAATATTTGGGATATAATATATTGAAATTAAATGTAATAATATTATTTCTACATCAATTATATTCCCAATATTTATGTGGGGTTTTATTCAATTTTTACTGAAGTAGTTATGTTTTTGTTGGCTTCAATTTTGATTTTTTGAGGCATGATGCATATAGTTCACTATTATTACTTTCTGTTGTGTTATTCTGATTTACTATAATATTAATGTTTTAAATTTTTTTCATCTAACTTATGGTATAATTTAATATAAATTATGTTCATTTCATAAAATTTATTTTGAAAGAAGTGTTACCCTAGCCATAATTGTTTTTTGGTCACTTCATTTTCATTCATTGAGATATGATCAGTCATTTGAACTATTTATACATAAGTTTGATAAATTATACCCTCATATTGTATTATGAATTATTTTTTCATGAACCATCCCAATGGGGCCCATGGTGTAAGTACTCATTCCTTCCACCAATAGTCCAGGGGTTGGAATCTTGCACTGAGTTGGAATATCACTAATATGGGTGGTATTTTCTTATGTACAGACACAGAAACACACATCTTCAAGACCATAAAACTCCAAAATCCAAAAAACAACTGAAACCCCATTATTTAATACATCTACTGTCCCGAATGAGAGTAGAAAAGGTAGTAAAAGAAAGTAACTAGGTCCAAATAAAATCCCACCATTAATAGTATAAGAATATTTCCAACCATAATTCATATTGGGTACTCCTTTTATTATAAAATAGGAACACACCTCGGTCTTTCAGGTCTCACTATGTACAATATGGTCCAAGTTTGTATAGAACATTGAAAAAATTATGATCATATATGCAACCGAAGACATGTCTAGGGAAATCTTTTTCATGGGTTTGTATGACAATACCTAGAAGGACAACCTAAATCCAAATGACATAAAACAAAAGAATACTTATATCATTACAAAGGTATTTTTCTACATAACACATAATAAGAATATCTAGATATACTCAACAATGAAATGTATTATAATATTAAATCACAATTGTAATGCTAGCCTATGATTATAGCTTGATGGTTCTATATAGCACTATATAGGGATAACATACTTCATGATTCGGGTAACACTGGCGATGTATGTCTAAGAGGTAGTGATCCTTGGGTATTTCCATAGGAAATAAAGGTTAAAAGTCTAATGAGAATATATAAAAAAATTCTTGTCACAACCAAGGCCATAGATTATACCAACAACTGAATCTATATTAACCAACTCAGATGATGATTGACACCTATGTAGTGTTTTTTCATGATGGTACCATGGAATCCAGCCAAGGTAAAAATAGAAATAAAGGATCTCACTTTGGGCCTCATAGAAGAATTCGAAAAATACTTTCCAATATGTCTAACTGAATGGATCACAATCACATGTGTATGAGACAATTATATTCTATTTCTCATGTAATGGATATTAGTAGCACACCCTAATGAAAATTGTCTCCTATACATAGGAAAAGGGATTGAAGACAACATATTAGGATTACATGGAATATATTAGGGATACACCATGTGTACCTTCGACTATGGATCCTACCTGTGTATACATCCCTTATGGGTGTCTGTTTCCATGTATGTGTGAAAGTACATGGCATGTTACCACTCGTGTACTTTACTCCATGTCATGGTACATGGAATAGACAATGTATACACCACAAGGACATGACCATGTAGGAGTACATGGTATACCTGTTCCCATGTACTCCAATCCATTTTTATATAATCTCTAAGATACAAAAAAATCTCAACATAGGGGGCCACATTTTGTGTGATACTTATGTCATCAAAACATACATAGACATAGCTGAGAGGGGTCCACATGGCATGTTTCTTTATACTACTTTCGGTGTAGTGAAATTTTATCCAAATTTTAATATCATGTTTCCACATCTTAAGCCACTCCAATAGAAACTATTTTAGCCGCTAGCTTTTCCACAATCAAGGGAGATAATTTTCTAAACATGATCTTCATTGAACACTGGGATTCAACCCTTGAATCTATTTAGAAAATGGATTTTTATATCATTCATTATTGAAAACCTATTAAAATGAGATTTTGTATCCAAAACATCTAATACATCTTCACACCATCACCATGTAATTCTAATCACAGATCAATTATTTCAAACTACACTCTATAAATGGGGTGTTAAAGGTTTGATTTTACAACATAGGTCAAAAACCAAGTCAAATGATGAATACCCATGATGAATGATAAACTGATCGAGAAAATAATAAAAAATATCATGATGAATATACCTCATTTTTTTCTCATTTAATTCTCAATTTTATGGAATCATAATTATGAATGAATATATACCAATTTTATAAAAAATAAATTCTCCCAGTATGACCCTACAATTATCCCATCCCACAAAATGACTAATATGTGAATCAATCCATTGGTCAATTAATTCATGTTCATCATTGAAACCATAAAATCAAAAAATATCCACATCAAACAATATCATAACGTTATTTTTGAATAATTTCTAACAATGAATTAATCAGAGACATTTTCATTAAGTAGATCTCTAAATCTCAATGGCCATCGATCACTGATCTATAACACGATTTACATTCATATGAGAGAAATACTTCAATGATATCTCCAAGGGTTATCCAATTTATAGAGGTTTATGTGGATAAACCTATAATTCCATCACAATGGTATTCTTAAATTCACATGACTCTCTTCATCAATGAAATAAAAATAAAATAATTTATTTATTTTTTTTAATGCATGCGACAACTTTTCCACAAATTCCCCAAGCTAACAAATTTTATGTCTAACATGGGTTATGACCCAGGTTTTTAACCCAATTATTCTCTCATATTTATAATCCGGGTCATGTTAATCTGTAATAACACTATTTTAATAAAACAACATGAAAATTCTATTTAATATAATTAATATATTTCAATCATTTATTATAGAAACATTGGGCCTTGGAATCGGACATCGCCTTAGAGAATGATTTGGAAAATAGTCTATATTATATCAAAAAAAAATTCTGGTAAAATATTTGTCATTACATTTTATATCATTTTAATAATTTTTAGCAGATAAACCCAATTTAATATTCTTTTTTTTGATGTATGTTACCCATAAGGTATATTAATAACTCAAATCACCTTTAATTGAGTTACAAGGTTTTATCGTTGACTTTTAGTTTCCATGCTTGGGTTCTACCACACATTTTTTTATATTTCATATTATAATACACTTTTATGAAATTAATTTTTTTCACAAAATGATTGATTTTTATTATTCTTACAGTGTAAGTTTTTATTAATGGTATTTTGAAACTAAAGAAAATCAGGCATCCATTTTACATTAACATGCCTTAAAATCTTCTCCACTTTTTTCATGATAAATATTATTTTTTAAAATGGAACAATATTAGATTTTATTTTATAAAAATTCATTTCTTACATAGAGTTTTCATATATCCTTTTTCAATTGACTTTTGGAATTCACCTATAACACCATTTATTACCTCAATCATAAAATTGATTTTTAAATTTCCTTTTTGGTTATCATTTAAATTTTCCATTTTATTTAAAAATCAATATAGCCTAATAAATTTTATGTCTCACTATTTATAATATAATATATATTAATATTTTCTATTAAATTGACACAATTTACCAAAAATCATATTTATGATCCCTTCATGGGTGGTATCATTCAAGAATTCTTTGGAAATGATATTTTTCTTATATTTAAATATCCTTAGATGATTATAATGTCACATTTAATTTTAGAGTATTTTTACCCATGAAAATAATTTATTCAGATGGTTATGATAATTTCATCCCTTTTACGAACACAGAGAAACAAATTTTCATTCTATATGTTGTCATTCTAATACAGGTGATTAATTAAAATTTGACTTTTTATTGTCTTACCATCCACCTTGTTACTCTATCTTGGTTTTGATAATATATTACATATTGGTGATATGGGGTAACATATAACAATTTCATATTATTTTATTCCAATATGATTTATTATTTGAATGTTAACAATGTATTTTTTAACAATCAAATATCTTACTCTATATGATTAATGATCATGTTGACCCTTTTATTGACATTGAGAATTGTTTTGCAATTTGTTATATTTCTATATCTATACCAACACTACCTTTTTGTACATTACTATTATATCATTTTAAAGATAAAAAACATAATATTATTACACATAGAGGATCTAAAGGTATATTTTCTTGGTCAAACTAGGACTATAAATAAGAATTACCACCTAAAGCATAAACATTTATTTAATTTCTTATTCTATGGATTCTTATTAGCATGTGTCCTCTCCTTAGTGCATGTAGGGACCTGAAGATATACATCAAAAGGGGTGATATAGAAGCCCAGTAAGAGGATATATAATAACAATATAACATGGGTTGAGCATAATCATAACATGGGAAAAAGATCATGAGTATGAGAGGAAGCATACATATAAGACATGAAATGTGGAAATGCATAAATTTAAAGCCTCATGTCTTAGTGGTTAACTACCACACATAATTTTGAACCAAGCTAGAATCTTTGTAACTAACCATTTAACATTTACTCATGAGATCCATCACTTTAATCAATGAATTGGAGCACTGTATAATTCTAAGAGCTCCAGTCACATTTAAACAATCATATTGTGCTATATAATTCCGGGCACACCCGTCACATCATAACATTATCATTTATCATGTATGACACAATGAAAATATATCATAAATTTAAATAACTAACCCATGGAAAGGAATGAGTTTCATCACTAAAAAAAATTAATAAACATTGGGTTCCCAAAAGATTGAGGGAATGACATACTTGATACAAGAACCGTAAATCTTGTATGAGAAGTAAAATTTGTGTTCTTGAAAGAAGAGTTCTTTTGGAAAAACTTTTGTTTGAAATAAACAATAGTGGTAAACATTTATATCCCAGAAAATTAATGAAAATGATGAAAACGTGATTTTTTAGGAGTAACCATATCAAAAATGGAGTGAAAGAGGGAGAACCCAAAAGATGATATTTGGGTTCGAGGATTTCCCCTTACCTTGTATCTGAATGCTTCCTTATCTTTAATGCCTAGTATAATGATGTTATATTCATTAATTAGAAATACATAACCCTAAATACATTAATATGGTTCATTAGGGTTTTATTATGTTATTTTATGTTCCTTTGGATGAGCTATAGAGTTTAAAAACATTGTTCGGGAATGTTTGTTTTTTTGGTTTCCTTGAGTAGTGCACTTGTATTCTTAAATCGAAGCTCAAGTAGAACATGGGTAAAAATCCAGAACTGGTATTACATGTTATTAATGAAATTACATGAGTTATGATGATCTTATAATTAATTATATTATATCCATGTGGATAAATCATTAGATAATAATTAAATGATGATTTATTGGGTTAATTTGAGCAATTTTATGATCATAATGAACTAGTTTCATTTTATCACTAGAAATATGGTCATAAGTTAGTTACAGAACATTAAATAGGATATAATGCATATAACATGTCCTTGATCCACAATAAAAATTATTTCATGACCAGATATGAAGGTAGAAATGGAATAATAGAACTCGTCGTTCTTGAAGGTGATAAATTAACACTTCCTGAACAACATTTTCCTTAATAAAATAAAAGGAAGAGGAAAAGTGGTTGGATGATATAATATCCCATTTTCATCATAAAATTATATTATATGTATAATAATAGATTTGAAATACCATTTATATGAAGATAATTGGGGAGAGATCAAGAAATGAACTTGAACATGAAAAGAAAATTAAAGGGGAAGAGGGAGAGAAATTACCTCTTAAGTCCTCATCTTGTAATTCTCCTTAAGGAAGCTCAGTGTTGACTTTTGATTAGACCAAAATCTCTTTAACATGGGAGAGGGGATAGAGAAGAGGATTTGTCATATTTTCATGAAGGATTTGATCTTGAGAGGTGTGAGGAAATGATGGTGTGAAGGGTGGTTTTTATAGTGGAGGGGAGATGGGTTTCATTAATATAACATTCATTTGTTTTTTAATGTCCCCTAAGACAATGAATAATGAGTCTTGAATAACCAAGAATATTAATTTTATCATGTAATCCAGAACCAAGTGGGCTAAAATCAACAGAAAATCACACATGACACTATAATTAGCTTATTTGGTTTATTTTTGTAAATTATGGTATTTCCCTATTCATCAAAAACTCAAGTATTTTAGAAAAATCCCAACAATTTATCTGAACCATTTTTCGGATTGTAGAATTGAAAAATGGATTTAATTTTTCAAAAATAATTTTCAACATATTATTAATTTAATATTTATTTAAAATCATAATTTAATTAAAAATGGTTTTTTAAAATTAAAACTTATTTTGTAGTGCTTTTAAAAAATTACGTAGGGTCTTATAAAATTATCCAAAAACTATAAGATATTGACTTGATAAATAATGAAAATTTTTTAAGAAATTTTTTTTCTTTTAAATGAATTAATTAATCATAATTAATTATTTATGACTTAAAAAATACCAAAACGTTTACTAAGGTAAAATTGTCACTTTCTAATTTGCCTAAATTTTATTTAATTAGTCATGGGTAAGGATAATATTATGTTGGATGATTTAATATTCATAAGGGTCATATTACTATTCATAAGGGTATGCTACTATTGTTTTATGATAACTCAACCAATGGGAGATGCGGATCCCAACCACCTTTGAATTCAAGAGAGCAGGCTCTTAGCATATCTTCAAGTGTTTGAATAGTCCTTTCATATTGGAAATCAGTTTGGTGGTGATAGGCCGTGCTGCAATTTAATTTATAACTCAAAGCATGTTTAAGCCTCCTCCAGAATTTAGATGTGAACGTTGGATCACAGTCAGAGAGAATTGATAGTGGAACACCGTGCTGTCTCACCACTTCCTTCACATATATCTTGGCAAGTTGTTCAAGCGAGAGATCTTCCCGAATTGTGAAAAAATGGGAAGTCTTGGTGAGTCGGTCAACCACAACACATATCGCATTATTTCCCTTCGATGACTTTGGGAGACCCGTGACAAAGGCCATATTAATATTTTCCCATTTCCACAAGGTTATAGGCAATGACTGCATCATACCATTGGATTTTTGTCGCTCAACTTTAACATGTTGACATACCAAGCATCTTGATATATATTCTGCAATATCCTCTTCATGTTATCCCACCAGATGTCTTCTCAGAGATCATGATAGATCTTGGTACTCCCAGGATGGATAGATAATGTTGAGCTATGTGCATTGTCTAATAGCTCCTTCTTTATCATGAGTGATGAAGGCACATAAAGATGAGTTCCAAACCGAATCACACCATCATCATCGATATGGATCTCCTGCAGCTTCCCATACTTTACTACATTCACCTTATTTTGTATCTCCACATAATCCCTTTGTGCTTCCTTATCATCTCTTGGATGGATGTTTGCACAATCATTTGGGAAAGGTAGGATATATCCCCTACCCTTAAGACTTCAAAATCCTTCCTTTTCATATCTAAGATGATAGGGTCTTTCTCAATCCATAACATGGATAGATTACATGGTTCTTTTATACATAGAGCATCGGCTACATTGTTTTCCTTTCCAGGATGGTAGTGAATAGAGAAATCAAAATCCTTGATTAGCTGTAACCATCCCTATTGATGCATGTTGACCTCCTATTGTGTGAATATATACTTTAGGCTCTTGTGGTTGGTGTATATGTCACACTTCTAACCATAAAGGATGTTCTGACAAATTTTCATGGAAATAATCACATATTCCAACTCTATATCATGCGTTGGGTAGTTCTTCTCATGGATATTCAACTGTTGTGAGGCGTAGGCTATCAAATTGTCATTTTTCATGAGTACAACACTCAAGCCTTTCATTGAAGCATCACTTTATATCACAAAACTTTCTCCACCATTCGGTAATGTGAGTACAAGTTTAGTGATTAGCCTTATCTATAGCTCCTTGATACTTCCCTCACATTATTCCGTCCAAACATACTTTACACATTTCTTTGTTAACATAGTTATTGGTCTTGACAATCAAGTGAATTTTCTCACAAAACGTCGGTAGTACCCAGCTAATCCAAGGAATCTACGGTTTTCTTGTGACACTAGAGGTACTGGGACATTCCTTTATCGCCTTTGTTTTTGAAGGATCCAAAAAAATTATCTCACTTGTTATCACATGTTCCAAGAATGTGACATTCTTCATCAAAAAGTAACAACTTCTTAACCTGGTGTATAACATATCATTTCTCAATGTCGTTAACACAAGTATTCCATTTTGTGCATGTTCCTCCATTCTCTTAGAGTATATGAGAATATCAATGATAAAAACTACAAAAAATTTATCAAAGTAATTTTTAATGAATCTATGTATCAAATCCTTAATGATTGCAGGGGCATTAGTAAGTCCAAAGGGCATCACCAAAAACTCATAATCCCCATACCTTGTATGGAAGGTAGTCTTCTGAATGTCTTTATTTTTCACCTATACCTGATGATATCCAGAATGAAGATCCACCTTTGAAAAGTATTGATCCCCTCCTAACTAATAAAACAATCATCAATACTAGGGAGAGGATACTTGATCTTTATAGTGATCTTGTTGAGTTCCCAATAATTCATACACAACCACATTTTTCCATCATTCTTCATCACAAAGAGCACTGTTTCACCCCAAGGTGCTGCACTAGGGTGTAGGAACCCCTTGTCTGGATGTTCTTGCAGCTGCTTCGTTAAATCCTCCAGTTCCATTGGAGCCATCCTATAGGGGCACTTCAAGATAGGAGTAACTCTGGGTATAAGTTAAATTGAGAACTCTACATCACGATCCAGGGGAATTCCGGGTAACTCTTCAGGAAATATGTCTTCATATTCCGTTATGATGGGCATTTCTGCAAGGTTGGAACTATCTTTTGACTCAACCATTAGGGAGAGGTATGCTTCTTTGTAGAGAATCAACACCCACACCATTGAAGTATTTTTCAAAGGAGATTCATGATCTTTCTTTCATTTGTGGAGGAGCATGGGATGGTTCGGAATATGAAAAGATATTTCCTTTCCCAACAATTGATATGTTCTCTATATAATGAGATCCAATCCATTCCCATTATAGCGTCAAATTGCACCTAGGGAATTACTATGAGATTGGCTAGAAGAATAATCCCACATACCCCATTATGAGAAGAGTCAAATACTTAGGTTTTAATGAATGCACCACTTGGTGATTTTACAGATATCACTACTTCAAGGTTTTAGGGCTTTGATTATATAGTTCTAGAAATCATTCAAGATATAATGGAATGTGTATAACCATAAAAAAAATACTTTTTCCATTATTGAGTGAATAGGAAGTATACTTTGTATGACTTCATTATATTTCTCTACTTCCATAGTAGTGATGGCATATGCCTTCCCTTGTTCCTTTGTACTTGGTGGCTGATGACGCTGATTACCCTCGGGAAATCGAGGTTTAGTACACTAGGTTACATAGTGCCCTAGCTCCCTACAGTTGTAGCATTGAACCATGAGTGGTTCTCTCCTTTCATCAGCTACATTCTCCATCATTTTCATGTATTTTCAGAACTAGTGAGAATGATGTCCTTCTTTCCCAAACATGATGCATTTCTCCGTCCCTTTGATGCAGTTCCCATGATGCAACATTCCACATTTTTGGCATGTGGTTCGTTGATTTTTCATTCCAACATTAAAATTCGATCCACCGGCTTAAAACTCTATCATTCCTTTCTTATCACCATAGCCATGAGACCATTCACCAAACTACTTCTCCACATTGAGAGAACATCGAAAAAGTTCTTCATAACTCCCAAAGCCTCAAATTGCTCGATCTTTTCGAATGTGTGGTTTTAATTCACTAATGAATCTATCAATTTCGCTATCATTATTGATAACATAACCCAAATCATACCTTTCATACCTTGTAAGATACACTTCATAGGTTGTGACAGAATCTCCTTAATTTTTCTTGATCTCTATGAATTCTCTCTCCATCATCATGCAAAGAGTTCTTGGGAAATACTTTTCAAGAAACATAATCTTAATGTCTTCCCAATACATCTCTTCAATTTACTCCCTTGGATTGGTGTTCTTAATAAAATCCCACCATTGATCGGATTCTCCATATAGACGATAAATGGCTATGGTCACCATCTCCATTTCAGAAAACTAAAGAGCATAAAAGATCTTCTTCATGGAGTTTTCCACTATTCCGCATCTAATGGATCAGAAGATTCATTAAACGTAGGTGGTTATTGATGCATAAAACATTCGATAGCCAGTTTCTCCATCTTTGGTCATGGAGGCTGTTCTCCATTATTATGTTTATCTTTCAAAACCTAAGATAATTGGGTAAGCCTTGCCATGATGTTCTGAACTCCACCTCCCAAATCATTGGGGATGTCATTCGGACAATCTTTACATTGGCCACCACACAAGTTGTTGTCCTGGTTTCTCTTGGTTCCCACCATTTTCTTAAATAGAAAAGGTTAGAAAAAAACATAAGTCAACAAGTCATGAATAACTTATTCATTTAAACAGTTAATACCAAAAACATAACATATGGGATCATATCTAAATATTCTTGTGTGCATTTTTTAACATAGTCTCATGCTAGATGTTTTCTCTAGGGTTCACTAATCCTAATTCCCAAATTAACTAAACCATTCCTCTGATACCAACTATAGAGACTCTACAATTTCACACATTACTATTACATAATTTTAATAATAAACAACATAATAGTATTACAAATTGAGTATCCAAAGGATTTGTTTTTTTTGGGGAAACTAGGACCATGCATAACAATTAAAACATCAAGTATAAACCATTATTTAATTTCTTCATCTCTAGCCTCTTTCTGGGACTTGTCCTCTCCTTAGTACATGTAGCCACCTAATGATATACATAAAAATGGGTGATCTAGAATCCCAATAAAAGGATATATAAGAAATGTATATCATGGGATTATTGTAATCATAACGTGGGAAAAATATCACGAATATGAGAGGAAGCATAAATATAAGACATGAAATGTGGCAATGCATAAATATGAAACATCATGTCTTAGTGGTTAACTACCACACATTATTGTGAACCAATTTATCATCTTGTTCACACATCATTTCACATTTACTCATGAGATTCATCACTTTACCCAATGAATTGGCGCGCTGTATAATTCTTGGCGCACTCATCAAATTTAAACCTTCATATTGCGCAACATAATTCTGGGTGCACCCGTGAGATGATAACATTTTAATTTATCATACATTCCATATGAACATATATCATAAAGTAACATAAATAAACCATGAAAATTAATGTGTTTCATCTCAAAAAAATAAATTCTTAAACTTTGGGTTCCCAAATGAAAGAGGGAATAACATAGTTGATACAAGAACCGTAAATCTTGAATGAGAAGTAAAATGTGTGTTCTTGAAAGACATGTTATTTTGGAAAACAGTTTGTTTGACATAAACAACATTGTTGAACATGTATTTCCTAGAAAAGGAATGTAAATGAAGAAAAAATTATTTTTTAGGAGTAACTATATCAAAAATTGAGTGAAAGAGGGAGAACCTGAAGGATGAAATTTGGGTTCGAGAATTTCCCATTACTTTGTATCTCAATTATTATTTCTAGTTAATGCCCTGTATAATGAAATTATATTAATTAATTAGAAATATAGAACCTTTTTTATATTAATATGGTTAAATATGGGTTTATTAAGTGATTTTATGTTCCTGTGGATGAGTTATAGAGTTTAAAAACATTGGTCGGGAATGTTTGTTTATATGGTTTTCTTGAGTGGTTCACTTGTATTCTTAATTTGATGCTCGGGTAGAACATGGGTAAACATAATGAACTAATATTACATGTTATTAATGATATAAAATTACTTTTCATGATCTTATAATTAATTATATTAGTACCATGTGGATGAATCATTATATTATAATTTAATGATGATTGATTGGGTTAATTAGAGTGATTGTTCGATCATAATGAACTTGTTTTATTTTATCACTAGAAGTATGGTAATAATTTAGATTCAAAACGTTAAATAGGATATAATACATATAAAATTTTCTTTTTAAAACATAAAAAATATTTTCATGACTATATATGAAGGTAGAAATGGAAGAAGAAAACTCGTCGTTCTTGAAGGTAATAAATTAACACCTCATGAAAAACGTTCTCCTTAATAAAATTGAAGGAAGAGGAAAAGGGGATGGATGATATAATATCCAATTTGCATCATAAAATTATATTATATGTATAATAATAGAGTTAAAATACCATTTAGATGAAGATAGGTGGGGATAGATCAAGAAATGAACTTGAACATCAAAGGAAATTATAGGAGAAGAGGGAGTGAAATTACCTCTTAAATCCTCCTCTTGAGATTCTCCTTAAAAGAAGCTAGGATAGGTATTTTCATGAGATCAGAAGCTCTTGAAAGTGAGAGAGCGGCTAGAGAAGTGGATTGGGTGGAGTTTAGTTATGTCTTGTATCTTGAGAGGTGTGAGGAAATGAGGGTGTGAAGGGTGGTTTTTATAGTGGAGGGGAGAGGGGTGTCATTAATATAAACTTGATTAGTTTATTAATTTCCCCTAATACAAGGAATAGTGAGTCTTTAATGATCAATAATAGTAATTTTATCTTGTGATCCTGAACCATGTGGGCTTACATTAGCAGAAAATCACACATGACCCTATAATTAGCTTATTTAGCTTATTTTGTATATCATGGTATTTCACTATTCATAAAAAATTCAAGTATCTCAGAAAATTCCCAAAAATTTACCCCAACCATTTTTCAGCATGTAGAATATAAAAATGAAGTCTATTTTCCAAAAAAATTCTAAATATTATTAGTGTAATATTTATTTAAAATCAAAATTTAGTAAATTTTTTTTAAATTAAAACTTATTTTATAGTTCTTTAAAAAAATTACGTAGGGTCTTATAAAATTATCTAAAAACTATAATACATTGATTTCATAATAAATGAACACATTTTACGAAAATAATTTTTATTTTAAATGAATTATTTATTTATAATTAATTATTTATGACTAACAAAATACCAACAAGTTTATTAGGGTCAAATTGCCACTTTCTAATATGTCTAAATTTTATTTAATTATTCATGGGTAAGGTTACTCTTATGTTGGATGATATACTATTCATAAGGGTCACATTACAATTCATGAGGGTATGTTAAGATTAATAAGGGTAGGTTACTATTGACAAGAAATTATTTTTGTTATATTAGACTCCAAATATCATCATGAACACAACTTTGTATGTCAGATTTTCAAAATTCCAAACCAAGATGTGACAAAATCTATTAATAAGGTCACTTTTTACATAGTATTTCACTATGTTGTGTTTTCTTGTTATTTAATGACATAATTATATAAAGGTAATTTCCTTTGAAAAACATTGGTTCAATATAATATCAGTGTGATGATTATTGTTAAAGTTTATTATGAATTATTTATTATTTTTTCACATGAAGAATGAATTGTAATTAAAAATGTGAAGGGTGGGGGGAAAATCTATTTATCCCCTTGACGCATTGATATGTCTATAGAGACACAACATTTTGGGATATAGCTTATACATCTCCATATAATATGACATAATCTTGAATAAGTCCATATATGTATCTTTATAATGGCAAAAAATATTACATGTTTAGAGGAATGTCACATGTGCAATAATATAACATTGATATTAAATATTAACAACGTATACTGTAGTTTCATATGTATTGGTAGATATGATTTCTTGAAAAAAATAACATGTATTTTCTTATATTTTTTTCCTCGTAATTATCCTAAAATATAAACATAAAAATATCCTTTTAATATAAGAGATATAATAATCATTATTGAATTTTTAAATAACGGTTTTGATATACAGTATTTGTATTATGGAATCATTTTTAGTATGTAAAGTATGAATTTCTATTGCTTTATTTTGGATTATAGGTATGGTGTGTGATAGTTTTTATAAAAGGATAGGATTTTACAAAAATAATGTAATTATGTATTTAGTGAATATTTAAAGGATTGATAAGTTAGGGGTGATCATCACATTATTGTAATATGATTCCCCATGAAACTGTGTATCATTTAATATTAAGATAATGATGCACATTTTATTTATGGATTTGGATGAGATATAATTATTAAGAATCCTAGAATACTTATAAGTATAGGATAGAATCTAGTTGTTTTGTTACTATCTTGAGTATGTGGTATTCCAAGAAATCAAATCATTTTATGGATAAGGACATGTGGGTTTGAGAATATCATAGGTGCATCTCGATGTAAACACCTAAAAAGAGTATTATTGAGTATTTACTTGATCTGCACTCATGTGCATGGTGAATGGGCCTACGACAACATAAATTGATCAAACACTTCCAAGGGATATTCATTATTTTATTCAAATCATATCAAATAAAATATTACTAATTATTTGAGTATGATTTTCACTAATTTGGTTTGAAAACTAAAGAGGAAAATTACAATGGATAATAATGGATGGATCAAATATTTTCATAAGTAAATCCAAATGTATCATATGTTAAAAAAGGTGTTATAAGGCAATACAAAATCAAATTGATGTTTTATTTAATTCTTTTTGGATATTATCATAACCATTTGGTTTTAGATTTTTTTTTGAAATATTATCATGATGATAAATCTAGGAAAATAATGTATTTGAAACCACTATGACTTCGTACCGAATTAGGAAGAATATATAAATGTCACAATTTTTAGTATAGTGATGTTATGGTGGAAACAGTGAGTTCCCTATTATTAAATTTTATGTTAAGGTTTTTATCATACTAGAAAATAAGAAAATATACTCTTTTCAATTTTAATTTGAGAAGTGAAATTTGTCGATTTAATTTTGGTATATTCTAAATTTTAATGGTGATTTTATGAAATATATAGTGATTCTTCCAAATTAGTTTTATATTTATGGTTTGAAATTATATATTAAATTATATAAATATCCATTATAAATTTATTTATGTCATGGTTAAATTTACTATTATATAACTTTTATATAAAACAATTATGACGGATGAACAAATTTTAGGTTTATCATATGTTGTGATAATAAAGGGTGGTATGATATTGAAATTGAAGGATATATATTATCAATATCCATGAGACTAAATATTTTCAAGACATTTTTTACAATATTTATCAATATTTTGATAATATAATATATATTAACTAGTTTGGGGCTTTATGAACTTTTGTTTGAGGATTAGAGTTTATTTTTTGATGCATATAAACATTATTTTGGTTTCTTGAAGTTGATTTTCAAATGGTGTGGGAAAAGGAATGTTATGTTGAATATATAATTAGGATATATACAGACTTGAATATATGATTTTAGGAATTAAATTTTTTATTTAATGGAGGTTAATTTATATGATATGTCTTATGGGAGTATGGTAGATGTCACATTAGGGGTCACACACTAAATGAGGAATATTTTAAGAATCCCCTCACCTTTTTAATGTGAAATAATTAAAATTTTAAGGATTAGAATAATAATAGTTGAATTATTGTGTCCTCACTAGATATTAATATATCTTTACAATTTAATAATTTAATTTATTTGATATCTTGATCCATATGAAACAATTAATATAAAAGAAACCATGAAATATTTAGTTGAACATATAAAAAATAATTATGATATTTAAAATAAAGAAGATGAATTTGTGTGAATTAATAAATATAAATACATAATAATATATTAATATTGTTATATTATATTCTATAATTAATATTAAATATATTCAACTAGTACAACTAAAAAGTCCAATATGATCATTTTATATATATAAATTCATTTTTCTAAATAATTCCCTTTTATGTGAAACAAATTTCTATTTCATCAAACATGTGATTATTGATGATAAAATATATTTTATATAAATACTTGGTTAATACATATTTAATTATTAATTTATAATAAATAAGAGTATAGATAATTGATATTTTTTGAAAAAGTTATTTTTCAATGTAAACTACTTCTATTTTAAATTTAAGTATTTATATGAAAAAAACTTATACCAATGATTTGAATTTGATTGAGATATTATTATTTGTATATTTTTATTCAATAATATGAATTTATATAATGGGAAAAATATAATTTATTGGCATAAAATAAAGTTACCAATGTAAATATTAGTTACCAATGTAAAGTAAAATGGTTATTTTCAATGAATTAAATTTATAAGAGTTATATAATTATAATATAACAAAATTAGATTAATATAAATTAAAATATAACCTCAATATGATTTATAGAATACCAAAATTTTTATTAACACTCAATCTGTTACAAATTAATTAAAAATAATGAAAAAACACATAATATATAAAAATTTAATTTTTACAATAAGTTTTCCCCTATATTATATGGTTTATTTTACAATGTATTTTTCTCATACATATAATATGGATTAGGTTAAATGGATAAGAGTTTAGGATTTATCATGTTTATATATGGTAATAATATTTATCTTATATTTTTAGAAATAAAATAATTTACATGGTAATTTTAGAATCCAGACTGATATGTTTAAAAATTATAAACGATGTATCCATATTTTTTAATAATTTAGTTGTCCCATATAAATTATATAACAACATTTGAGTTATGGAATACATACCCACATTCCTTATATTCCATTTTTCCACCTAACATACCCAACCCTAGAGAAATTCAAGTCTTATATCTTGCCAAACAGTATTTTCCAATGATTTATCAATCATTTTAACTTATGAAAGGAGATCACTTCCTTCCACATCAAGACACATCTATAGTTTTTCATTAATATAAATATATACCCAATTTTCATGTTCTATATCCCCTATACTGGGGTTTCAGCCTCTTTCCCCAACTAATTTCTTATAGTCCTTCATTATTGATTTATACTTTAAGAGAAGATCAACATTCTCAATATATATATTACTTTTACTTTTACATTTATCCATTAACATCCCCATACACCATCCTTTAAATCCATTATAAATAAATGATTATAATTATTTATGTAAAATTAATATACTTGAATATTTTTATATATATGGTATAACCTATATCCACTCACTTCCCATTCAATTGAAAAAATAGAACGTTGTTGATACAAGTGTACAGAATTTCACCTCCATGAACGACACAATTCATTTCTCATAACCACCATTCAATGATATTTAAAGAAATATGATTAGTTAACATATATGTTACATAAATAATGATATATATTCCATAAATATAAATTAGGAAATCTAAAACTATTATTAAAAAATGTAACCAGTGTAACTAAAACCCCCATAAACAATCATAAGTAGAGGATATTATTTTTTTCATACCAAATAATATTTTCATTACAATTACTTATTCATATAACTATAACCAATTATAATATATCACACTATTAAAAATTAAATAAGGTCATTATTCTTATGGTATAATGATATTCCTACTAAAACACCTCATAATAAACCATTAATAATTGTAGGTTCTATTTTAGGTCGACATTACCACTATCATTAACAGTGCATTGAATTTTATCTGAATGATGACTATGAGAATGTATTTATTGGTATAATATGATATGAATATGTAAATAATAAATATATTTTACACTAATTATATAATGACATTCAGATACTAAATTAAAAAATAACACTTTTTGGATTAAGAATAATCGAAGCATTCTTATCAATGATTTCAACCTCATGGATCATAATAAAAGAAACTACGAAACCATATAATACCATTACAAAATATATTGTAACATCCTTTACAATACCTAATATGATTTAATAATAATATAATTTGGTAAAAAATCTATATAAATAGTACTTTTATGAAAACAATTCTAACTGATAAACATTTCTTAATAAGGTTGAGGCGTAAAGGACCCTATTATTAAAATATAAAGTCATACAAGGAGTAAAGACAGAGGAGTAAAAACAGCAAAACAGGTCCATAATAAGTCACCAACGCACTCGCTAGCGAGTGTTCATACTATAAGAGATGTTTGAGCACCCCTTCCACTTGGTTTTATCCCCCTCTGCCCAGCCATTGCCTGTATCCAGGGACCTCCACCATCATCCAAGGTCTCAGATGTTACATCCATGTTCACAGACTTAACTCCATCCCGATCATCCATTGGTTTCCTGTCATCATCACTATTAGCAGATTCAAGTAATTCAAACGTATTATAGGTACTCACCTATTTTATATCTTTCTGAATTTGAGATTGAGGGGTGCCACAGCCTGGTGAAGGCTGGGATGATCTTGACATTAGGTCATTTTCCCCCCCAGACTGGGAAGGACCACATGCAGTTCAGGGGATTCTTGGACAGATTCCGGACTTGTCTGTTTATATTGCCCAGTTGGAGCGGTTTTATGGTACTTTCTATGGGTGCACTTGGCATCCGGAGAAATACACTTTTTAGAAGATACCAAATCTGTAACAGAAGATGTATACCGACCTTCTTTACCATGAAAATGCGAAGAATGAATAGCAATAAACTTTTCTGAAAAACCATGGAATATAGTGGACTTAACTTTGGCTCTAGGAGTACCTTCTAGAGGGGATACTCCCATATTAGAGACATGAAGAACTATATAAATAGTTGATGTTTCTCTATCTATTTTACATAAATACTGACCAAATATCTCTTTCCTTTCATTAGATTTTCTTGAGATAGGATGGTCCAACTTTTCCATGCCTCTTCTGCTTTTGGCATTGACCAATATTTGACCTTGTTTTAGGCAGGAGTTAGCATCTTCTTGAGCAGCATTTCCCAAAGCATCCAGGCTATCAACTGATTCATCACCTTCATCATCTTTGAGACCTCTTGTCAATATTTCTTTGAATGAGGATCCATTCATATCATTCATAACATAATTTCCATCAACGGGTAGTTGGATATCATCAGCAAGATCTGCCCAGGATAAGAGAACATTCTTGTTTTTTTGTGAAGAAGTTCTTGTCTTGTTGTGTTCTTTAGAACATCTATTTTTGGGTTATTCATCAAGAGAACTTTGAGACTTTTCAGCAGACACAATGGTCTCATTATCAGAGTCTTTTAGCAGATCATTACCAGAAATAGTAGCCGTCTTACTCTGCTCAATGCTTTGTGACATACCATGTTTGGGTGTCTTCCTACAGTGTTGCTGGTCATGCCCATTAATTTGACAGTTGTCACAAATAACATTTATTCTGCATGAATATTCTACATGCCCAATAATTTGACAAGAAACACAGAAAGGAGGAGTGCTTTCATATTCAATCTGGAGACAAATATCATCCTGTTGAGTATATGAAATCACCATATCAATTAATGTAGAACTAAGGTAAATCTCTACTAGGACCCAAGAAAAATTACCATAGCATACTGATTCTGTAACATGATCCATTCTAATCGGAATCCCAATAGCAGATGCAATATCGAGAAAAATCTCAGCATGCAATAATACCCAGTTGAGACCATGTATTTTTATCCAAACTTGCACAAAAGTTTCCTTAAAATAATGAAAGTTGAAATTCAATTTTGATTCATGAAGTCTAAGTGTACCTGGCCTGAGATTGATGGATCCAATACTCCAAGAACTACTTTTGAGCTCCCCCGAAGGAAACAGGGTGTGAAACAATCTGCGATCGAGGGACATGCATTTGAATTCATTGAATCCCCAAATATCAGCAAACTGAGAGATGAGATCAGAAGTCCACCAGGGTTTCATACATTTCATTAAAGAGATGCGAGTCATAAATTATTGCTTGCACAGATCAATCCTAGCTGCTATTGCGTCCTCCAAGGCTGAAACATTTGTTGTTGACCCTTTCTGAATGATTCGATGGGGCGTGAGATTTGCAGGAGGAATGAATGATCCCCCTGAGAAACCCTTGAAAGAGGATAGTTTATTCAGCGCATCATGATTCGTATTCATTTCCCCTGGATCCAGAAATCTTTGATTTGCGTGTCTAAACACATAAAACGAGTAAAGTTTGACGCTGCGTCGGTGAGATAGGGCAGCCGAAGCTACAGGGTGTGGCGATGATGGTTTCCTCTCTTTTTCCTCCATGACTATCAAACAAATAAACATTACACACACTCGGTATTGAAAATATAAAAAAATTAATATATATATATATATATATAGAATTATTGTAAATGAAGAATACAAATGGTTATGACATTAATATCCCTATTGGGAATTTATTTAAGGAAATTAATTTAGGTATTATGAAAATTTGGTGCTAGTTAAGATCAAATAAAGAAAGAGCTAATTGTTTTCCACTCAATTTCTATAATTACAAACATGATTGGTATTATTCTCCAAATTTGATTTATTTGGTTAATATAATACATGTTTTTTATATCTTATAATAAATTTGATTTTAGTCATTTTATTTTAATATCAACTACAAGCTCCAAATTTATAGGGGTTTTGATTAAAGTGTAGCTCAGGTTGAAATGATTTTCTAGGCCTCAATTTTGATTTGTTTGGACAAGTTATATAAATACCAATATGAAAATACAATATAATCAAGGTATATTTTAATATAATGAAAATTACATCATTCCAAATTATTTAATAGTTTTTGTGATTTAGATAATTATATAATAACTCTCACATATACTACCCCTATATTATAAAGTGGAATTTTATTTCCAATATACCTATTTCCTGCAATATAAATGATTTAAAAAGTTTCATTTTTTATATTTATAAAAAATATAAAATACTTTGAACATGAATAATTATTATTCAATGTGAAAAATTATTAAATGGATGGGGTGAGCATAGAACATTTGATTAATAGACATAAAATAAATAAACACTTCATCGTTGTCAAAATATGAAAAGCCAATTCAAATTTACCATTACCAAAATATTCCGTCAGAAAATTAAAAAATTAATATCAACGTGAAAAAGAATTTCATTTTTCCCAAATAATAAATTTAAAGACAATTTTATGAAAACTGTAACCCTTTTAGGAAACATATTGAATTATATTCAAAACTACTGGAAGAAATAAATAGAGACCAACTATATCCCTTAGATTAACAACCCTGCTAAATTCTATAATTTTTTCCTTTCAAGACAAGTAACATTACTCAATTAATTGGAGATATATATAAGTCTCATCCATCATATAAGTTGTATAAATCTCACCAATTATTTCATGTTGTATCTTACTCATCCATTCTTTTAACATGTATCATGCTGACATGTAGTCATCTATAATGAATATGTACCCAATAATTAATAAAACCTTCTAAGACTGACCTTTGATTATTAAAATCCCTATACAACTATTTGGAAAACATAAAAAAACATTTTCAAATATATAAATACCCATTCCTTTTAATAAGACAATTTTTAAAATAAAATTCCTAGAACATAAAGAATATAGACTATTCATTAAATTAAGCATAAAATCATATAACGAAAACAATATAAAATATTGTTTATAGTGGTGGGATATACCATTGATGTGATATAAATTATGATAAAGCATTCATGTTTTCCTTTTCTAATGAAATTCAAAACATTCGATATAAAACAAAAACCTTACTTTTTAATTTTTTTTAATAAAAAATAAATTAAATTCCAATTAGTATTAACTTTTTTTAAATAAATTCATCCAAGAAATAAGTTTTATTATTATGGTAATATAATAAAATAATTCAAAAAATTAAACATTAACACATTTTAAATGATGTTTTATTTGGAAAAGTCTCTCTTATCTTGACAATTAATAATCAAATATATTATTTAACTTCTTGAATAATAATATTATGTAATTTTTATACATTATTAATAAAAATTTCAAAACTTTTTATTCTATGTATTTTATTCATTAAGATGTTATATGTAGTTACATAATAAATGAATTTTATGTTGTATTATTGTATTATATGTGGAAGATATGTCCAAAATGATTTTGGTATGTTAAATATAGAACATGTGGTCATTATTCAATTATATCCATATGATGTTATTAATATTTTAAAGACTTATTATATACTCCCTTTACTTATTTTATATGAAATGTGTGTAATATGTGTGAAATATTAATGTTTTAATATGAAGTATAATTTTTTAGCATTTTTAGAAGTAGTCCAATTGAGTCAGTTTAATTTTTTAATAATAACTATCCCTATACTGATTAAAATTGTGTTTTTTTGTTTTTTAGTATTCTCCTTTAAATATAAAACATTTCATTAGAATGTACCATGAGCCAATTCCACCATTTGAAGGGACATATGGTCATCACAAACAAGACCAAACAATCTGTGAACAAACTGGACCAGCCTTGAAGATTGATTTACTGGGCTGAATCTAGAAGTCCAAAAACATTACCTCTCCACAATACTTCGGGAGACACTACGTGTCATTTTGGATAAAAATATCAAGGCCCAAATCTAAGCACAAGGGGCTCAAATGAATCTTTGAAGTTTTTCCCACCATTCTGGCCGAGAATTAAAATCAGTATAGTATGCATGACATATCTCATGATGTAATCATCAAATCGAGCTGAGATTTTTCAGTGTGAAAGAGGAGATATAGACGGACGACTTTTTTGAATAACCCATTCGGATTTGAAGAAATCGTCATATTCAAAAACCCTTTCACATACTAGACTTCAAAAAGACTAGATTGAAATGGACAGTTTTACTTTGTTTAATAAACCGTCCATAACATTTGATCCTTAAGTCAAAATGAATCCAACATTTGAGAGTAGTCAAACAACTTTATTATATAAAACTTTGAAGAAGGATAATTCTCGATATTCGGATGTCTAGATGTCCATATCTACGAGCCAAGTAGAATGGTATTTCTGGAATGTAAACACTCCACCACATTGGGCTATAAATACATCCCCTCCTCTCCTTTCAAAAGCGATGGCATTTAAGAAAAGATAATAACATATTGACACGACCAAAGCCTTTCAAAAGTCTTGTCAGGACCTTACATACTCATGTTTTCACTTGAGAGTCCTTTACACCTCTCTTTGTTTTCACTTACTTTCGTTTTCTTCGTTTTTGTAATCCTGTAAGTCTCTTTGTTTGTAATTCTGTTTTAATGCAAGTTTATTCTTCAATATATATTATTCTAATCCACTTTTTTTAGTTTAATATTAATTTTCTTAAAATTGTTTAAATTCAGTTGAATATCCTTCCCTTATTTTGCTTCTTCATTTAATCAAAAATCCATTTTTAATTATCATCATTGTTCATGTGTGCGTGTTCGACGTACCACTATTTTATAACCCATTTCTTTTTCATCTATTCTTAATTTATCATCCTAATTATTATAACCAGAAAATTAAAAACCCTAATGGATGAGTAAATATCTCATTGGGGTGAGTCAAAATTTAGGTATGTTAAGTGATTGAGTGTATTTTCTCGATGAGTATTCGTTAATTTAACATTGTGTATGTTGGACTTAATATGTCATGGATTAATGACATATTTTGTTTAGAAAGTGGTTTCCATGGATTTTTGGAACCATAAATACACTACCATAAATAAGTATAGATTGATTATAGCATCTTAGTTAAGTTCTGGCTTGTATTAAATCTTTAACACTTAGGAATTCTAATCGACGTCAACTTGTGAAGTGGGTGTTAATTTAAATGCCATATAAAGAAAAGCTCAAGGATATCACAAGCTTAACTCCCTAATAATGAACTCACCACAATAGTTATCAATTTGTTAAATCAATTATAGTCAATCAATCATTTCAATTAAGCTCTTCAAACAAACCCCCCCCCCCTAATCAAAATAAAATCAACTAAAAATCAAATGACTATTAAAAAGTATCATCACCGAGGATTCGACTCGAGTGCTGCGATACACATTAGCAGAGCACCGGAACATTGACTGGTCGACAGGCGACAATCAGCCATGCATTTCAAATGGTTCTGTTGCTGGGGATGGTGCTTTATGTAGTCATTAGTCTCTGGTTATTGTAAAAAAACAAAATAAAAACAAAATATTAAAAAAATTGAAAAAAACACAATGAAAAAACCGTCTTCCTATTAAAAATCATAAACTGAAAAATTTCAAAGAAAAAACCTCCTACCTCTTTCTTCCAAAATCTCTCTGAATTCCCCGTAGCCTCCCAAACAATCCCTAAGATTTTTTGACCCTGAAATTGACTAAACACTTCGCCAACATAGGAAGAACCTAAGAGATACTCAAGTAATTCAAGAACCAGTCCTCATCCAACCTGTTGAAATTGAAATTTCCAATCCTAGGGAACAAACCCTAAAAGAACTCACGTCCCCTGATATGAATTACCAACCTCTTGGTATTCAATATCCAAACATAGAAGCTGAATTCGAACTCAAATAGGGCTTGATTTATCTCTCCCTCATTTTCATGGGCTAGCCAGTGCAGATCCAAATCATCACCTTAATGAGTTCCAAGTAGTGTGCTCTACCATGAAGCCTCAAGGGGTTTGTGAAGAACAAATCAAACTTCGAGAATTCTCCTTTCCTCTAGTTGAAACTGCTATGTCATGGATCTACTACCTACCTACAGGTTCCATAACCACATGGAATGACATGAAGAGACTCTTCTTAGAGAAACACTTTCCTGTTTCTTATACTGCTTCTATCCGAAAGAAAATAAGTGTTATCTGTCAATTCCCAAGTGAATAACTTCATGAGTACTGGGAGAGGTTCAAAAAGATTGTTTGCAACATTCCCACACCACCAAATTTCTGACCATCCCTTGATCCAATACCTCTATGAGGTGTTATTGGATATGGAGAGAACTCTCATAGATGCCGAATGTGGCACTGCTCTTGTTGATAAAACTCCTGCAGTAGTAGGAGATCTCATAAGTAAAATGGCTGAAAACACAAAACAATTCTATACTCTAGCACATGCTCAAGTCAAACAAGCCCAAGATAATCAATCAATTGAGCCGAACAAAATGACCGAGTGGATGAGTGAACTTACAGGTCTTGTGCGACAACTAGCTGTGGCTACCAAATCCCCAACCTCGTCTTCTCCGCAATCAATGTTTCTTGGACATGTCAAAAACTATGGAATCTGCAACTCTGCATCTCATCCAACTAACACATGTCCACAACTTCAAGAGGATCAATCTGATTCATCTGGACCAATGGAGCTCAATGCAGCATATGCTAAGCGGAACACCAATCCTCAAATATCAGTTCAGTTTGTTAGAAACATCAACCAACCTCACTCTGAGTCCTTCTCCTCTAACTTTAACTAAGGATTGAGGTATGGTAACCGCATGTCTCATCCCCCTGAATTCCCTCCTCAAAACCCAAACCAATTCCAATATGGTCAAGGTGGTGGTAACATCCATCAACCTTATCCTTTTTCTCCTCAACCTTAAAGGAACAATCCTCCACCTGGATTCCATTATCCTAGTGAGCCTTCCCAATTCCAAATACAATACAATCGATTTCCCAAGAACCAAAATCAAGGCAATCCCAACCAGGTACAAGACACTTCTTCCAAGCAACCATGGTAAAGTGCAGTGGAAGATCTTTCCTCATTCACCTGTTCTAGCCTTAAAAACATTGAAAATTAAATAGGTCAACTTGCATCCCACCTGAGCCAGCAACAACAATAAAATTATTCCCAACTCCCAGCACAACCATTACCCAACCCCAAGGGTAATGTAAGTGAAATTACACATAGATCATAAAGCAACTTGATATGCCTCAAGGAAAATCCTCAAACCCTCCTTTGAATGTTGACCTATAAAAAGAAAAGAAAGAGAAAATTGAAAAGGAACATGAATCCATTCCCTAACCTCCTTCCATTCTACATAGGAATCCAATTCCTTTTCCTCATGATGTTTCTAAACCAAGGAAGTCCTTTGAACCTGATCCTGAAATGCTCGACTTGTTTAGATGTGTTGAAGTCAACATTCCCCTCTTAGATGCCATAAAAAAAATTCCTAAGTATGCCAATTTTCTCAAGGAGTTGTGTACCCACAAGAGGCAACTTAGGACCTTTGAAAATGTTTCCACCCAGCAGTCCATATCCATTAAGTGAAAAGATCTAGGTACCTTGATGGGTCCTTGCCAAATTGGAAGTTCTAGCTTTGATGATGCACTCATAGACCAAGGAGCCTCAATTATTGTCATGCCCAAATCCATATTCTCCAACCTTGGTCTGGGACCCTTTCACCCAATGGCTATTGTAATTCAGTTAGCCAATCGATGCACAGCCAGTACTGAGGGAATAATTGAGGATGTACTTGTATGAGTCAATGATCTTATCTTCCATCATTATTTCTATGTCCTTGACAAGGAAGGTGAGTCAAACTCTTCTCGATCTACCCTAATTATAGGAAGACCATTCCTCATGACTGCGAGAACCAAGATTGATGTCCATTCAGGCATCCTATCCATGGAATTCGGTGACCGACTGGTGAAGTTCAACATTTTCCAAGCCATGTGATACCCATATAGGGATCACTCTACATTCTCAATCCATGCTTTTGAGGACACTTCTAAGATTCAATTGAACCCCAATACACCATGTTCTTCATGTTCTAATGACAAAGGATCTTGTGAAATCTGAACCATGATTAACCATGTCATAAATGGTGAAGTTGATGTGGACCTCTCATTCATAGACTCAATCAATCTAGAAGAACTTGAAAACTCTCTTGAATCCCACATCAACTCTGATATCTACTGCTCCACCTTGGACAGTATTAAGGAGAATGAATCCGAAGCAACTTAACTCTCTTCATCCATTCCTGAGATGTCTAACCCACAAATAAAAGATAAGACTAAACTGAAACCCCTTCCTACACACCTGAAATATGCATTCCTCTTCCAAGATCACTCATATCCTGTAATTATCTCTGCCACCCTTACTGAAACCAAGGAGTCCAAACGTGTTCAGGTGTTTGAGGAAAACAAAAAGGCCATAGGTTGGACCATAGATGACATACCAGGAATCAACCATGCCATTATCATGCATCACATCCATCTTGAGGAATCATCCAAACCAATTAGACAACCACAAAGAAGACTCAATACACTCATCCATGAGGTAGTTAGGAAAGAGATCACCAAGCTTCTTCAAGCTGGTATTATCTACCCAATTTATGATAGTGACTGGGTTAGTCCAATTCAAGTTATACCTAAGAAGGGTGGGATAACTGTTGTCACAAATGAACATAGAGAGGTATTCACAAATCGAGTGAAGAAAAAATGGTGTGTATGAATCGATTTTCGAAAATTGAATACTGAAACACGAAACGATCACTACCCTCTTTCATTCCTTGATTAAATACTAGAAATATTGGATAGAAAGTCACACTATTGCTTTCTTGATGGATACAAGGACTATTTTCATATCCCAATCACACCTCAGGACCAAGAAAAGACTACTTTCATAGGCCCCTTTGGAACATATTCACATAGAAGAATGCCTTTTGGACTTTGCAATGCTCCTGCAACATTCCAGAGGTGTATGATGAGTATCTTTTTAGAATTCATTGAACACTACATGGAAGTCTTCAGGGATGACTTCACCATTTATGGTGAGTCATTTGAATCTTTTTTTCATTCACTCTCTCTAGTCCTTCAAAAGTGTGTCAAGTTCAACCTTGTGTTAAATTTTGAAAAATGTCACTTCATGGTTGCAAATGGGATTGTTCTAGGGCACATAGTTTCGAAAGATGGTATTGAAGTTGAAACATCTAAGATTGATGTGATCCAATCACTTCCTGAACCCACTTCTATTCGAGACATCTGTTCATTCCTCCATCATGCCGGTTTCTATCGGCGATTCATCCATAAATTCAGTAGGATTTACCTCCCACTCACTAGGTTGCTCCAAAATGATGTCACTTTCCATTTCGATGAGGTCTGCAAGAGAGCCTTTGTTGAACTCAAAACTGCTCTAACATCTACCCCAATAATCCAACCCCCAAATTGCTCCTTACACTTTGAGTTAATGTGTGATGCTTCTGATAGATCTGTTGGGGCTATTCTTGGTCAAAGTAGAGAAAAGATTCCTCATGTCATCTATTATGCCTAAAAAACATTGGATTAAACTCAATCTCACTACACTGTCACTAAGAAGGAACTTTTAGTAGTGGTTTTTTCCTTAGATAAATTCTGGCCCTATATCTTAGGTGCCAAAATCATAATCTTCACAGACCATTCTGCTATAAAGTTCTTACTCAAGAAAAGTGATTCCAAACCGAGGCTAATAAGATGGATCCTAATGCTCCAAGTGTTTGACCTTGAAATCAAAGATAGGCCAGGAAAAGAAAACCTTGTGGCTGATCACTTGAGTAGAATTTCTAATTCTTCTCAACTTGAAATCATCAATCCTGAATTCCCCACTAAGAACCTTTCGTCTCTCACTCCAAAAATACAATGGTATGCCCCAATTGTAAATTACTTGGTTTCTGGTGTTTTTCCTGAACATTTTTCAAAAGAACAAAAAATGATGTTTAAAAGTGATTCAAAATACTATTTTTGGGAAGAAAATAAATTTTGGAAAACTGGGGTAGACATGGTAATTAGGAGATGTGTTGAAGAAAATGAGCATTCTTCCATCATAGAATTTTGTCACTCACTTCTCAGAGGTGGCCACTTTGGACCACAAAGGACCTCCCGAAAGGTCCTAGACTCTGGATTCTTCTGGCCTTCACTCATCAAGGATCCAAATTATTTTTGTCAATCATGTCCCACTTTCCAAAAGTTCGGCAAAATCTCCAAATGAAATGAAATTCTCCAAAAGCCCTTAATCTTTTGTGAAATCTTCGATGTTTTTGGCATCGATTTAATGGGACCATTTCCCCCTTCCAATGGATTCTCATACATTCTTCTTGCGGTTGATCATGTTTCATGGTGGGTTGAAGCCAAACCCACTTGGAAGGATGATTCTCATACTGTTACCATGTTCCTCAAAACCCACATCTTTTATAGATTTGGCTCACCTCGTTCCTTGATAAGTGACTAAGGAACCTATTTTTATAATAAAACCATGGAATCTCTTTTTAAAAAGAATGGGGTTGTACATAAAACTTCAACTGCATATCACCCCCAAACAAATGGAATGGCTGAACTATCTAATAGGGAAGTGAAAAGAGTGCTTGAGAGAATTGTTAAGCCCACCTGAAAAGACTAGCCTGAGAGACTTGTTGAAGCCATTTGGGCTTATCAAAATTCCTATTAAACACCCATTGGGATGTCTCCTTTTAGGATTGTTTTTGGTAAAGCATGTCACTTACCAATTGTAATACAACATAATTCATTTTGGGCAATGAAAACATGTAATTTTGATCTTGAAAAATCTGGTGAAGAATGATTGTTGCAATTGGCTGAACTGGAGGAGCTTCGACTTGAATCCTATGAGAATTCCAATCTGTACAAAGAGAAGGCTAAGGTACTCCATGACAAACACATCCTGAGAAAGGTATTTCATGAAGGTGAAAAGGTACTGCTCTTCAATTCTCGATTTCTTCTTCACCTAGGTAAGCTTAAATATCGTTGGGAAGGTCCTTTTATTATCACCAATGTTTACCCATTTGGTGTAGTGCAAGTCCATGACCCCTCTTCCAGAAGGAAATTCATGGTTAATGGACATTGGTTAAAACATCACCATAAGAGGATGCACAATCCTCGATCAACATCGACTTCCACTGGATCCCCAACTTCTCTAGCTGCCCTACCACTAGATGGAGAAGGCGACCCTCCAAATCCAAACTAGGGGGAACCACTTTCCCTTTAACTCTCTCTATCTCTTCCTCTCTCTTTCATTTTTTTACCATTTTATTTTTCAAAACCTGTATTTTTCACTTTACCTTTTGTGTGGGTGTATCTTTATAAAAAACAAAAAAAACCTAAAAAACAAAAAAAAAGGAAAAAAATCACTTAAAAAAATACAAAAAATTAAAGAGTCATTATTACTCACAATCTAGTTTTTAAATTTTGTCCAACCATTTTTCAAAGTTAACATCCATGTTTTCATTTCAAAAATTTTTTATTTTCATCATGAAATTGGATAAAGGATTTTTTGTCAAAATTAAAAAAATTTGAATGCTCAATTTTTGATTTGGAAAATGCTTTTCCTGAACCATGAGGAACAACATTTTCTTTCATTACAAGTCCACCTATGGACATCTTTTCAAAATGGATGAGGGAAATATTCTAAGCCTCCCCTGATTGGAGAAAACAAAATTTTAATATCTTTTGGTGAGTAAAAATGATTTTGTCATGTTTTTATATTTGTTGCACATGAGGACATTCACAAAACTAAGTGTGGTGGAGTTGATGTTATTAATATTTTCATGACTTATTATATACTCCCTTTACTTATTTTATATGAAATGTGCATAATTTGTGTGAAATATTAATGTTTTAATATTAAGTATAATTTTTGAGCATTTTTAGATGTAGTCCAATTGAGTCAGTTTAATTTTTTAATAATAACATTCACTATACTGATCCAAATTTTGTGGTTATTCTTTTTTTGGATTCTACATTCAATATACAAAATTTCATTAGAATGTACCGTGAGCCAATTCTTCCATTTATGGGACATATGGTCCTCCCAAACAAGACCAATAATCTATGAACAAACTGGACCAGCCATGAAGATTGATTTACTGGGATCCATCCAAAAGTAAAAAAACATTAACTCTCCAAAATAATTCTGGGGACACTACATGTCATCTTGGATAAAAATTTGAAGGCCTAAATCTTAGTACAACGGTCCCAAATGACTCTTTGAAGTCCATCCCACCATTCTGGACGAGAATTAAAATCAGTATAGTATGCATGGAATATCTCATGATTGAAGCATCAAATCGAGCTGCGATTTTGCAGTGGGAAAGAGGCGATATATGAGGCCGACTTTGTTGAAGAACCCATTCGGATATGAAAGCATATTAATATTCAAAAACCCTTTCGCATTCTAGACTTCAAAAATACTAGATTGAAATGGACAGTTTTACTTTGTTTAATCTACCAGCCATAACTTTTGGTCCATAAGTCCAAATGCCTCCAAAGGTTGATATTAGTCATACAACTTTATTATCTACAACTTTTATGCATTATATTTCTCTAGATTCTGGTGTCTTTATGTCCATATCTTCGAGCCAAGTGGAGTGGTATTTCTGGAATGTAAACAGTCCACCACCTTGGGCTATAAATACATCCCCTCCTCTCCTTTCAAAAGGGTTGGCATTTCAGAAGAGAAGATAACATATTAGCACAAAAAAATCCTTGAAAAAGTCATGGGATGACCTTACATACTCATGTTATCACTTGATATACCTTTACTCCTCTCTTTGTTTTTACTTACTTTCATTTTCATTATTTTTGTAATCTTGTAAGTCTCTTTGTTTGTAATTCTGTTTTAATGCAAGTTTCTTCTTCAATAAATCATGTTATTCTCCACCATATTTAGTTTAATATTAATGTTATTAAAATAGTTAAAATTCATTTGAATCTACTTCCTTTATTTTTCTTCCTCATTCAATCAAAAATCCGTTTTTAATTATCATCATTGTTCGTGTGTGCGTGTTCGACGTACCACTCTTTTATGATCCCTTTGTTTTTCTTCTATTCTTAATTTATCATCAAAATTATTATAACCAGAATATTAAACAACCAAATGGCTGATTAAATATCTCATTGGAGTGAGTCAAAATTTAGTGATGTTAGGTTATTGAGAGTATTTTCTCGATGAGTATTCATTAATTTAACATTGTGTACGTTGGACTTAATATGTCATGGATTAATGACATATTTTGTTTAGCATGTGGTTTACATGGATTATTGGAACCATAAATAAACCAAAATAAACAAGTACTGATTGATTTTAGATTCCTATTTAAGTTAAGTCTTGGATTAATGCTTTAACACATAGGAATTCTAATCGACGTCAACTTGTGAAGTGGGTGTTAATTTAAATGCAATATAAAGCAAAGCTCAAGGATATCACAAGCTTAACTCCCTAATAATGAAATCACCCCAATATTTATCAATTTGTTAAATCAATTATAGTCAAAAAATTATTTCAATTAAGATCTGAATACATACCCCCCTAATCAAAATACAATCAACTAAAAACAAATGACTACTACAAAGTATCATCGCCGAGGATTCGACCCGAGTGCTGCTATACACATTAGCAGAGCACCGGAACTCTGACCAGTCGATAGGCAACAATCGGCCGTCCGTTTCACCATAATAATTGTCATGAAGTAATTTTAGTTTTTACATATTTTATATTTTTAAAACCAACCATAAAAAGGGTTATGAAAAATTTACTATGTTACAATCATGGAGTTGGCAGTTCATATACACACATGATAACATTTATATTTTTCAAAAATCATTATCGAATGTATGAATTTATTATTTAATCTCCCATAAATATAATAATATAAAAAATAATATATTATATATATAAATAAGAATATATATTACATCCATGTGTTATTGATAACAAAAATGAATCCCATTACATCTTGGGCTGGTAATAAACAAATACAAATGAATGATGTTATAATTTTCAATAGATTGAATATAAGGAATATATTATATTTATATAATAATAAATATGTCACTAATATCATTTATATATTAGGTAAATACAACATTATATCCTTTTGGGAAATGTTGTGATAAAAAATCAATTACATTAGTTTGTAAGGTAGTAGTCTATTGTACCGTAAGTGATAATTTCATTTCCCATTTGATGGAGGAGTATATCGATATAGGTTACTAAAATAACATAATAAAATATAAATAAATTTAAGATACCAGTTTTATACCTTAATTAATCTTGAAAATTATTCGATGGAGGTAGATTAAAAAATTAATAAAAAATCTCGGTTAAGATATACCCCTATTTTTTGGACAACCTCTTTAACATTGTGTAAAATACATACTAAATAATTTTTTTGCTCAAAATAGGGCATTTAAGAAGTGGTTAAGGTTCCTAGTATGTTATTTTAAATATTATTGGTGGATTTATAGATCTCAAAAGGTCTATGGATTATAGGATAGGTTGTTCTATTTTATAAGTAAGTGGAAGGTAACTGTTGTAATATAAAACAGAATTATATTAATGTTAAATAATATTCATTAATAATGGGTCAAAATTGATATTATTCATATTTAAGATTAGTATGAGTATAAATCATCTTATCTAATAAAATTATGACATGTTTTTTGGATTTTTATACATATATCCTTATTTTTTCCGATGTTAACCCTCTTTTCCAATTAGCACAATATCCAATTTTTTTACAGTATTGTGGCCAATAATATTTTTTATAATAATAATATTAACCTATAAATGGAATATGCATTATATATTAAACTATTTATAATTAAAATGGTAAAATATGATATTTTAATGTTTTTTAAATAATTTAATAAAAAATTATTTAATATAAAATGTCATTAATATCATTTTTGGTACTATTCATTTATTGTGACATTAATGGAGTAATGATAGTAAATAAATTAAAATATAAAACATTAAAAAATATGTAAAATTTAATTTTAACCTTAATTTTTTTGGGAAAACAAACCTCAACTATACACTATCACATTAATAGTATTTTGAAATAATTTACCAGATTTTTCTATAATATGAAAGTGTAATGTATTTGTGTAACCTGTAATTACCCAATTATTTATGGGTGTTTAGAGTCATTAACATAAAAAAATTATTAGTGTGAATATTTTAATATGTCTTTATATGACATATTATTAAGTTCAGAGAAGTATCGTAGGTTTCCATGGATGGTTTGGATCCTGAAACCCATGTTTTGTGAGAACAAGGAATATCATAGTGTTGGTATAAATTATGCAAGGACGGCCCAAAATTACATCTAATAGTGATAATAATGATAGTAATATGATACATGCATATCAATAATAAAAAATTTGATACATGGGTTGCATGGTCTTGTGGAAATATCTGAAATTTTAATAGAGGTTTTTTTAACATTTTTATAAAAATGAATGCAATATAAATATACGGGCCCATTTCTAGTAGAAAAAGGAAAAATGTTGGAGAATGGTTTAGAAAACCTTGTGAAAAACCCATGTAACCTAGTAATTATTTTGAATTCACACAAACTACTCTAAATTTATTATAACAAAGCCTAATTTCTATTTCTCCTCTCGCAAAACTGATCATCCATTTAATATCCCGCTCTGGTGACTGTTCAAGGAATCAGAGGGTCTCTTTTGTCTAAACTCAAAAGAAAGAACTAATCATCTCATTGGATCTTCCTAGATAACATCTTAATTAAATTTGAGTTATTCCACGTTTGGTTTGGTATCAGATTCATTATTTAGATGAGAGATAATATGTCGAATTTATCATTTCTTCATCTATTCTTCGATATTCAACTGATATGAGTCAAGCCATGAACTGATATGATATGAGCTATCTACTACAGACCTACAGTAGGTGGAATATTTATTTTGATTCAAATTTTAATTTTTTATATATTTATATATGATGTTGTGACACATGAAAAATTATTAGAGTGTGGACTTTGAAATGAAATTTAATTAATGGATGGAATTGATAGGCATGAACAACACGATAAATGAGACTAAATGATAATTGAATTATCGTTTTGAAACCTGAATTGGAACTATCCATTTGGTTTTGTGATTAGTTTAATGGTCCATCATTGGTTGATATTCAATCCATATTCCTTACGGAGTTCATTTTGAACCCTTTCCATGGGATATCAATTGTAAATTTTATTATAATTTTAATTGATGAGTTAAATTGTGAATTGACATGTAATTTTAATTGTAATATAAAATTTAAATTGAATTTATAGATAAAATGGAATGGAATCCATGACCCTAGAAACATTACATGTATTTGTTTATTAATTATTAAATTGTTGTTATATTGAAATGCCTTTGTGAGTTGAATTAATGACTAATAATTATAATCTTATCCACGTTCCGATCCACCATCAAAGGTATGGTCAATTTGAAATGATAAGTGATGTCATTGAAAAGATTATATGATTTTGATTAAATGTTATTAAATTCATGTATTATTATATATCTTGGGTAACCCATGGGTTCTTATAAGAAATCCGAGACGAAATCATTTGGATTTTACCTTTTCTTATGCATGAGTGACATTTAGAATCCTTATATGTACTACATAGGATAGGATCATGGGGCCCTACAATTATATGTCTGTGTGACCCTTGACATCCATATATGAACTGGTGAGGAAGGAAAAATTGAGGCTTAATATTATATGCCAAGAGATATAGGGAGTCCTTATGGTTTTGCAATGATGGACCTAGAGGGAATATGATCGTATACACCATGGGTGATACTATGGCTAACATGGTGGACCTCCATGTATTGAATCGAGTCTCTATGATGTTATTCAACCAAAAGTGAGATACCTATGTTATTTTGTGAATTTATAAGGATGTGATTATAGGGAATTGTTTTATCTTTTGTGTGGAATGATACATGGATTCTAAATGAGGAATTCCAAGGATGTGATCATATTTCGAAATGAATAGTTAATTGAATGGTTTATATGATTTTTCTCCTAAGCCAAAGAACAATTGTGGATTTGGTCTGTTTATTACACAATATGGATGGTTTAGGCATCCTTTGAGTATATAAGAATTAGGGAAATTGGGTTATGCTTCGTGTCTCAAAAATAATTAATTTAATCATGTTGACTTGTTATATAAATGTGATTAAAATGAATATAGACTTAATTTTAATTCTGATATTGACATTCTAAATGATGTTGATGATGTGAATTTGTTTATAATGTTGAAATGGGAAATTAAGGATTTTTTCTTTCATTTATTTCATGTTTACTATAGTACAACATGAGCTCTATTTTTTTATATTGACTGAATTTATGGCACTAGAACATTGGTTGTTGGATAATGGGATTATTTCTCACACCCTATTCATGTAGCCTTGGGTACTTGAACAGTTTATAATATTATATATATGGATAAGGGAATGCACACTGATACATGTTCATGAATGATGCTAGGGAGAAAAGCTTCATGGTAATGATTTGAGGTTCATGATGCATGTAAGATAGTTATTATGAATTTTTTTAATTTCGATACATGTATTGTATTAATTCCATGTATACTTGTTTTGTCTATTTATATCATCAATGCTTTCTATTGATACTTGTAATACTACATTATATATGTATCTATTATTTTATTTCTAAGTGATACATTAAGGTAATGAGGGAATGGCCTCAACATGGGAAATCATAGGCCATCACAGCTTGTTGGAAGTGTCTAATGTTTGGGGAGTTACACTTTATCCCACATGGATAATCCGGATTTTGGCACTGTTGAGTTGGATCCTAGTTGGGGATGTTGAAAAGTTGTGTTATAACATCAATTTTGGTTATATTTACCATTTGGATTCAATATAAAGGGATATAAAAGAATATGAATTTGGTAATGATCTGTTTCTGGGTGTAGGTAACCCATGTATTAGAAAATCCAAATTTTGTAGAATGGAATAATTTTTTTCTTAATTTTGACTTTTACATTGTATTTAATCCCATTTTTAGGTGATGTGATTAATTTATTATTTTACTATTTATGTGATTATGGGTTCAATTATTTTTAAACATATGGAGATTATGGTATGACATATCATTCATCATTTTAGTTACATGACATGAACAAAATTCCATGCATTATGCCAAGAAATTTATAATGTATTATCTGTTTCTTACTATTTTGATTGGATTCATGCTATATATAACTTCTATTGTGATAGTAATTCTATAAAATGTTAGGTTGTAGATTAGTTGGGTGTCACATTTTGATTCATGAGGTGTGTGGGCCCCTATGGATAAGAATTTCGTGAGCCATTAGTTCATACTATTAAAACAAGTTGTGATAAATTGATGTTAAATGAATGTAATGGGAAATGAATATGAAAAAGAAATGTAAAATAAAAATGTTTATAGATGCGAAAATGATCCATACTCAAACTTGTTAGTGTATAGTAAATAGTATCTCTAACAATTATATTATATGTACGTCACCCAGATCAGACTATATGAGAAGTTAGAGGGTTTTGATCATATATATGAAGGATTGTACATATCTTATTTATATATCATAATTTTGAGATGCGTATATGGATACCGAACATTTTTTAGGCATGCGTTTTTCGTTGTAGAGGATTTTTACCACAACAACCTCCATTCCTACACTGATATTTTCTCTAGTATTTTTTCTAAATAATTAAATTTTTTATATTTAGAATTTCACGCAAAATTGTACATAGTTTTTTATTAATGAACTATGTTTTCTTGAAATATAAACCATACCTTTTCATTCATGAACTTAATGCAATGTAACATTAAGCCTTCACTACAATCCACAACTACATGGCTTGCATTACTCATAACGACGAATTTCCAAGAAAAAAACATTTTATTATTACAGTTATTTATATAATATCTCTATAACATACCAGATAATAATAGAAATATGAATATGAATATATAATTTTTACATATTATATTTTTTCGATTTATACAGATAGATCATATTGATAATAAGTCATAAATGTTTTAGTATAGTCTTTATATGTTTTCAAATACTATACTTTTAAATGATCAAATTTATATGTACTTCTGTGAACATTATGAAAATTACTTTTCGAAAATATATTTTTTTTCATGATAAAAAATAAACATCATTTTTTATTTCATAATGAAAAAAATTATATTACAGAATGTTTTTGGATCTTTTTGAGAAAATTCATTTTTGGATGAACAGGGTAAAAGTAATGAATTTTAATTCAAAACAGTTTTTCGTCTAATTTAAATATATATATATATATATTGTGTTTTATGTTTCTTATAAAATCAAAATAGATAAATTTTACATTTTTCAATCCAATTTAGTTCAAATTAGTCATTTATATTTTGGATTTAGATATTAAATCATAATGTGGTTTTGGACATTCTCACATTAAAAACACATTGTCTCACCATGACTGCGAGAGTAGAACTAAACATAATTTATCATCTTTTGAGAATTTAATTTTAAAAAATAAAGATAAATTATTTTAATAAATATAATATGTTTATTTCAATACATTCAACTTAATTTTTGACCAATAATATTTGTGAACATTATTAAAATTAATAGCAATGACTGAGGTAAAATTATGTTTAACAATGGACTAATCCTCAATCAGAAGGGTCCAAATTACCTATCTACTTGTATGAAACCAATTTTAAGGCCATATTTCTTCCATAAACCTTCCATTATTTAGTTATTTATTAGTTTTTATGAATTTGGTAAGGTAAAAATGTTGTTATACCAAAATTGTTTTAAAAAATCTAATGTGTGCCAATCCATCCTTCACAAAATCCACCACCTCTCCATCATCATCAAATATCTCAGAACACATGTGTTTTGAAAATATATTACCAATAAAATTTACAAAATCCTTCCTTAATTCCTTGAATCCACCCTTTGGTTATAAATCCAACAAAGGAATCCCATTAGGGAAAAGTGAAAATAGATGCACAAAGAAGAGGGAACATCATTCCTCAAACACATTTCATTTTTTTTTATTCTCCAGGAACTCAATTATTCATATTAAATACATACATAATATACTCATAATCCAAATTATAATGTGATATTTTTCATTATATTATTTCATCCTACATGAAAACACACTTCTATTTAATTGGAAATGAATTTACCATTCTTGTGTATGGAATACTACTGTCTCATGAAATAGTGTTGTTCATTTTAGCTTTTAAAACATATATTGTATTGTAATTATGATGTAAACAATATTTTTATATGATATATATAATATATATGATTTATTAAATCATATATATTTATTATATAACACATATCTTCCGTCTTTTAAGTTTTTTGTATATATGATAATTTCATACAGGGAAGATTCGACAACTACATCCTCAAAGTGATGTGATCCTTGCACTCACTACACGATATGTATTAAGGGTAGTTTTAGTAAAATTATATCATATATATGAAATATTAATTATAATATAATAATATATACATATATATATATATATATTATTTTATTATTTTTATTCAATATTATACCAAAAATAGAATCAACATTCATGAGTATACCCAGTCGACCATCTCTAAGAACAGTGTGTCCCATTTCATAGTTCAATTTTATAGTTATTATTATAAATTTAGATGTATTAAAAATAAATTATATTTATATCTTTTTTAACGTTTTATAAATATTAATATAATTAAGAGGAAAAAAATATAACAAATTAATACATTTTCTAAAACAAACATAATATTACATAAAATGATAAGATAACATGGAATTGCTGATAAATGATTAATATAAAGTCATAATAAAAAAATATATGGTATTAGATTTTAGAATATGATTCTTTATATGATTTACAATAAACTTATATTTATTATATAGCATTTTTGTATGAGTATAATGAGAATCAAGACATTAGGTTATGGTATTTCATCTCACTATTTACTTCTATAAGATACATTTATTATTCACCCCTTGTATTTTTGTTTGTAGAGACTATACATAAAATGGATTTATTATATTATTATTATAGTAAAATTTATAGTTATCTACATATCATTTTTATTATATTTCTTAAATTGGTTTTTTAACGTTACCAAATTTGTATTGTAATTATGTATCAGTTTTCATTCTATGATACATGTGTCGTGTTATTCATTAATATTTTATCCTGAGTGATATATACTAATTTTAACATGTTTTATCATGAATATAATTCTATTCATGGTATCATAATCATAATGTTATGTTATTATTCTATTGTTTTCTGTTTCAAATTTAACAAATTGGTAACAGTTTATGGCTATAATCTCACTATTTATCAATATTATATATGAATATGTTCCCATTGATAAATATCATGATACTTTTATCAACAAATATCATGATATTTATTAAGTTCTAGTTATTACTATTATATCCTCGTAATGGTACCATTGTCCACTCATTTTTACATAAATTGTCACCAATGTGTATGGAAAATTCTGACGTTACCTCTCTATTCATTTAGGAATCTATGTTCCCTCAATAACATATTTTCAAAAAGAATCCCATAAATATTCTAATATTCTCTTATTATTTTTAAATTTAATTTTCACCCATGTTTTATATTTTAAATGGAAGAGTTTTTTTAATGGAATCTTGTAGTCATTTTTTGGTCGAGGTACTTTTTCAACTTTTTATCGTTAAGAAGGAATATTCGGCATGTAAAAATTAACCCAATGTCATGATTGAAATTCCCATGAAACTTCTTTTACAAATTTTCACCATTTTTTAAAATATATATTTCCCTACTATTCTATAAATTTATTAATTTAAAATTTATATCAATGAAAATGGTTTTAAAAAATTATTTATGTTTAGAAAGTATTTTAATGATTTGTAAAAAGTACATTACATGTTTCCAAAAAGGATGTTTTCAAAGAAAAGAATTTTTGGGATCTCAAAATTTTAAAATACTTTATCAAATTATTTTTACGGAAAACATAATTCAAAATGATTCCATTATTCTTTTATATGTCTTTATTGAAAAAAGTTTTACAATGGTTTCTAAGATTATTTATTAAATTTGGAAGAAAAATTGTTTTAATAATTATTTCATTATTCATTTCTTATATTTCATTTTATATTATTGTAAAATGGTTTTCAAAAGGTTTTATGTTTTAAAGATACTTTTTAAAATAAGAAAAAAAGTTATCCTCAGTAGTTTTTGAAAATTATATTTCAAATTTTTTTCCAAGTATGATGACATCTGTTAATGTTACTCATTCCATTTTGAGAAATGATTCAAATGTTATATTCATTTATTTCCTGAATTGTTTTTTTTATGTTGCAATTCTTCTTAGGACACCAATTTAGCTTTCATGGGTTATATAGTATTGAAACATGGTTCTTTTCTTGGGATATGATTTAATGAAATTATTATGAGAACTATATCATTTGAATTGGTAATGATATGATGAACTTTTTTTAATACCCACTTCATTTCATGGGTTATGTTTTGATGTTAATTAATCTGATCACTTTTCATGGGACATTATACGATTAATTTTTTGTAATAATGTGGCACATGTATGCATGATTTTGTTATGTATTTGTTCTGACCTATATATCTTTATAATTCTTTCAAAAATGGTGGATGACTCATGAGTATAAACGTTATGTGTGATCCTAATTACTTGTCTGTAATGTTATGCATGGACATTTTTCAGGTTTAAAAAATTATGCATGAACCTAATTAAATGTTCGTAATGTTATTAACGAACACTATTAGGTGTCAATATTAATATGACTTAACCTGATTACATGTTTACAGTGTTATTAGTGGACCTTGTTCTATGTACATATTTTTATGTGTGAACCTTATTTCATGTTCAAAAATTTAATATTGAACATTATTATGTATTCCTAGTGTAATGTTTGAACTAGAAGACATTTTCACAATGTTATAAATGGACCTCATTTAATGTTCATATGTCTATGTGAGGGATTTTATGCTGGTCTTTAATATAATGATTGAACGAGTGTATACTTATACATGTTCACTATATTATAAATTGATATATATGCCACAATTCCATGTCTTTTAATATGTTATGATATCATGGAATATGTTCTCAATTCTGTTATTGTCTATGTCTTATGAACTGATAATATTTGTGCCATGACAAATGTCAACATTTTTGACATGTCTGGCATGATGTTATGATCATATGATCATCTTATCATACCCTTAAACTCATGTTTTTTTGTTTAATTACGTTAATTACATTTACCAAGCATTTGATATAAAAATATTATTATGTTTAATTTTCCTAGGTTATAAAGAGTGTTTTTAAGTAGGATTACTAAAGTGAATGTCTTTACATTAGATTTTGAAGGTCTTTTAAAATACTAGAAGAATGATTTTCAAATTTCCAAAGACACTATACTGTTAGAGTTCTCAGCATGATTTTTTTAGTGTGTTTATTATTAACAAAAAATGATTTAATATCCATTAATTATATTCCAAGGTTCTTATAGTTGGTAATAAGGAAAAAATTATTCATCCATTGCAAACTATGATGTTAATAATTTAGTGATATCCTTAAGAATATTTCAAAGGATATACACACAGATTTCACTACGGATAAGATTAAGAGTGATGAGAAGTATAGGAAAATTTCCTTGTATTTTGGGAAAAGATAGAGTGTGTGTTATCCTAAAAATACATCCATATATTGATAATACAAGTTGATGTGGATCTGGAATAGATATACATATGAGTCACAACTCCAACAAGGATCGTCAGACATGACTAATGCATAATCGGGTACATGATAATGGGACTTAATGAACACCTAGTTTGGCACACCCAAGGGTTATGATTTTTTAATTAAAAAAATCTCCATGAACCATCATGAAATATAATGAAACTGACATGGCTATCAAAAACCTTTTATTAAACTACGGTGTCATATATTACAGAAGGCCTAATAATTTTTACATTTTATTTGCTTGTTGTAATGATTATGTGGTCCATCTCTATGAAAAATGTTTCTTTATTTATGATATTGGGTTTTAGTCAATGGACTAATACTGATGAAACCATGTTAATGGTGAATGTGATGAAAAATTCTTTGATTTATCTTATGATCATAGGAATTATATGAGACCATAAATGAAAAACCAAGTTGTTATACTGACACAGATTTTGCAAGCTATGAATAATGCTTATCATCCAAATGGGGAAAGTAGGGAACAAGGTTATGTTGATTCTCTCACAAGGTAATGTCCACATTATTTATTCATGTATTTTGATCTAATTTTTACTGAAAATGTGGTCAGTACCACTAGAAATATATTTTTCATAGTCTGATTTTCAGGTCCTGTTGAAGCTGAAGCTGGAAAGTGTTGGTCTCAAATCATGAATACAGGGATGAAATATGATATTTAATATTTGGATTGGAATGAGTTAAATTAATTATTCATAAATATGTACATTCCATATTTTCCTGATATGTTGATGTAAAGTGAGATCATTTAGTTGGATCAAAAGGACGATGACTCCATCGAAACCTATGAGAATAATTTTACAAGATATGTGAGGTACATATCTAGTACTATAATCCATATTAAAAATAAATTTGATAGGTTCTTTAGTTTCTTAAATTCATGTCTCAAAATGTAGATTTCCATAAGAGACATTAGTAGATTCAAATATATTGCATGTGGTGAAATAAAATTAAAAAATATATTTTGGAGTTAAATATCATTCTCCTTGTTTTACCTCTAAAAGGAAGATATATTATAAAGGAAAAAACCTAGAAATAAGAACTTTTATTATACTCTTACATGCCAAAACTGTGTGAAATAACAAATAGTAGAGTGCCTAAAAGTAAAATGATATTGTTTAATGTTTGATAAACCATAAAATTGAGAAAAAAGTATTTTTATGTGATGTCAATGGAGAATTCAATGAAATGAATTTAGTTAAATTTTTATTGAATGAACCAGCCACACTTTAGTTTCTCAAGTGCATGATGTTTGTCCATTATTTGAATCAATTCCATGATACAAGGGATAATATGGATGATTTGACACAATGACCATTTAATAAATATGATAATGTAAAATCTTATGAAAATACAATGGATAAAATGAATGATGATATTTTGGAATAAAACATAACCCTCCCCCGGGGCTTGCAATTATATGAGGTAGGGTCCTCACTCTCGCTCTCGTCCTTCTCCTATGGCGTAGAGTATGTCTGCGCCGCTGCCTCCCCTCCACGGGCCGCTTCAGCCGGGGAGGGGGAATCCTTCTTCTTCGTCCCGTCTGTTTCCCCCTCGATTACCCTCTTTCTCCCCCTTCACAGATCCATCCTCCCTTCCTCCTTTTTTTGCAACCAATATAAGCCCTAATGTTCAATCCTTTGTTAATGGAGTTCTGTCGGTTCATATTTCCCCTCTGGAGTTCACAGAAGCATCTGCATTACTAGATCTCACGTTGGTAGCCCGATTAGGAAGGGATTGTCCATCGGTCGATGCGTTTGATTGGTTTGTGATCTCCTCTTGGAATTTGAAGGATCGTTTTACGGTAAGACTTTTAGATGCGAGACATTTAGAGCTTCGATTCTCTAATGAAGATGACCTACTGCATGCTTGGGCCTTTTCTCTATATTCTATGAAGGGGTTCAGGTTATCTTTATTCTGTTGGACCTTCGACTTTCATCTGAGACGCGATCCTCCTACCGCATCAATCTGGATATCTTTACCTGGTCTCCCATTGCCGTTTTAGAACCCGGAAATACTCCGGCTGATAGGAAATCTGGTTGGACGCTGTCTTTGTTTTGATTCCCGCACCAAGGCCGTCTGCCACCCAGTTGAGCCAAGGATTTTTGTTGAAGTATATTTATCTAAAGGCCCACTAGAGTCTGTTGTCATCGAAATTGAGGGAGAGCTTCGCTGGCTTTATAAGGTACTTTACAAATACTGGATTTCCTTTTGATCAGGTTGTTTCCGCATAGGACATGATGTCTCCAGGTGCCGGTGAAGCCTCTCCGGTCGACCATGGTCTGGTCCTCCCAATCTAATGAAGGATGACACCGTTGATGGATGTAATCTACCTGGTGGTGCCCTCTCCGAGAAGGAGGATTCAGTTGAGGACCGAGGTTTTATTAGGGAGTCTCAGGGGACCTCTGAGCCTCCATCTTCCATACATTGTATGGAGAGGAGGTTGAACAAAAATCCAAAGGTGAATGATGTGTTTGATCGGCTAAAGCAGGACCTGGGTGTACCGTTGAAGGAGTCGGGAGCTATTGAAGAGAAACATGCATGCACTGGCTCTAAGTAGACATATGCTACCAAGTCTTTAGTGGAGATGAAGAAACTCACTCAATGTGAGCAGAAATGTGCAGCAATAGAGGCTGGAAAGGATGCCGAACTTCCTGGGAATTCAAAGGAGGTGATTGTCTCTACCGAGGTGCCCCACACTGTTAAAGGGAGGCATGAGGAGGGTAGGGTGACCGAGCCTCCTAGGATACAGAAGGTGTTTATGATTGATGATATGGTGCCTAGTATAGGGAGTTGGGAGGAGGGGAGTGTGTTGGGTCCCTTGGACCCAAACATTATCCAACCCCCATCCTATCTAAAGGTTGCATCTGCAGGGGAAAACAAGAGGTCTCCCAGTGAGCTGAGCAAGCAGTTTGGGCAGAAGCCCCCCACTGAGGGCTCGAGGGTTGATCTAAGGAACCACATTGATAGCCCGGTGGATCAAGATCAAGTAATGTTGCATGAAGAGGATGAGTAAGGTGATGATAGCTTTAGTCAAATTTCAGAGGGCATCTGGGATAGTCTTCAAGGGAAAGGTCCTCACAGCCCTAGAAGGAAGAATGGTCTCAAAGGAATGCGTGACTCCAGAAAATGCATTGTGGTTCAGGGGAAAAAACTAAAGGGACATAAAGACTATTCTTACCTGCTAAAACCAATGGAAACAAGGTCAGCCAAGAAAAGTGGAAGAAAGGGAAACAACACCCCGAAGGTCAGAGATAACAGAGATCTAAGTAGAGAACCAAAGTTAATAGAAGAAGAGGTTAGGGATTATCTGACGCTCATATTTCACTCCAAGGAAGAAATTAATGAGATAGACATGAGGCCCAACGCCTCAATTGAGGAAATTACTAGAATTTATTAATGAAGGTTTCAAGTTGTGGCCACTGAGGAGTAGGAAGTGTGGATCGACAAGAAAGATCGAATAATTGCTCGGGGTTTCAATCAAGGGAAAATATCTTTGGAAGAATTCATTCGGACAATGGACAGGATGATCTCTCATCTCGAAGAACTGCTCAGGGAGTATCCAAACACACAGGTTAGCACATTTCATTGGGAATTATATAGAGTGGTTGATTCAAATAACCTCAGTCTGGTGTTTAATAATTTGGTGATCTCCTTTAGCACGTAGTGGTTGTGGTTTTCCGAACGATGGTTTCCCACTTTTCTTTAAAGTGGATTTTTAATAAAAAATTTATATTTGGGCATAACCCACCCCATTAATTATTATGTTCACATTTGATTTTGTATGAATTATCCCTATGATAATTTTATTTTTCATCCTTTATTGAAGTTTCATGTGATTACATCCCTTTACATGAATTTTTATTTATGAAAATTATATTTAATGTTCTTTCAGTGCATCGATATACACAAGTATCCAATAAAAATAATTTTTTGTATAATATAATAGCATATTTAAATAAGAAACGGTGAATTATATCATGGAAGGTTAAAAGGTTACCCATTTGTGGTATGATATATGGAAATGATTAAGTATGTAATTGGAGAATAAATTATCATATCCACATGTTATGATTTATTAATATTGGAAAACTCGTGAAATTTATTATTCTATAATGATAGACGGAATGTCTTATAATTTTATTTATGGATCTAATGATCTTCTAATACCTCATGAATGAAAAAATCACCATCCTTTTGTAAAGAAGGATATGATATTTAAATCGAACAACGAACAATCAACATGTAATATTTTTAATATTTAAAGTAATAAAATAATGTATGTATATTTCTTTATGTACATATACAGTATAATAATTCTAATATGAAAAGGATATTGGAAAAGACTTATCCTAATACATTTATTTCTGTTGAACATATGGTCATATAAATTATTGTATTTATATGGCTTGGAGGTCCATAACAATATATTGATCATTCACATATGCATTATCATTGATCGCTATCACTCTCTACATAAAATTTTTATTTTCTTCCATGTCTAATCTTAACACCCAAACGATATTCTCCTTTTCGGAATCCTAGTTATATATTACTTTAGGAAACCATTATGTTTGGAGATTCCCATTTTAAAGGATGATTTACTATTATTTTTTGATGTTTTTTCTATGAAACAAACATTTAATTAATAAATCATTCATTCCAATGATGTATTTTGAAGGTGAAATTCATTTGGGGGGCATAGAATGTAACTCCCCAAAATTTTGTGGACTATCAAATTAATTAAATGAAATTGATATGTGTAATTTTACACAACATTGAAAATAATGTTTTTTATTTAATATGTTTTTCATGAATTATATAAAATATAAAGTTATTCTTGCACCAAATACAATATAAATTTAATCATTCACTACACGCAACACTAATATGTCATGTGATAACCATAACACTGAATTTCTATGAAAAAACATTTTATTATAATAACTATTTAAATTGGATAGTTATAACATACACATTAAACATAGTAATTTGATAAGAAATAACTAGTTTTTAAATATTATTTATGAATTTTTTATATTCATATATCATATTGATACTATACATACAATTTTTATTACTCTTTCATTGTTTGAAAATACTATTTTCTTAAATGAACATCTTTTAATGTCCATTGAATATTAAGAAAATTAATTTTATACACTATTATAAATTTATTATTATAAAATAACTTAAAATATTTAGTTTATAAGGAATTAATTATATCTGGGATTTTTTGGGATTTTTCTAGGAAACATCATTTTTGGTTGAATAGTTAAAAATAATGAATAATTAATCAAAACTCCTTTTTTAATTTAATTTTGAAGATAATTTAAATTTTTTGATGTTTATAAAGACATAATATATAATTTATATAATTATTAGGCCAATTTAGTTCATTTTAATCAACTTAATATTGGATTTAAATATAAAATATGTAACACCGCATTCTTCCACGATATTCTTCTCTTTGAATAATATAGTATCGTGTGTTGTACGCAACTTCGAGTTCCAACACACACCACAACCAATCAAACAAGCCGTTATGAATAGGAATACCCACTTTTTGAAATTTTATACATTTTATTATTCAAAATGGACTTCATTTTTGGATTTAGAATATTGAAATTAGATTAGGGTGAATTTCTGGTACTTTTCAGATAACTTTCATATTTTGATGAATAGTGAAAATTACTAAATTTTAATTAAAAACAATTTTTTAATTGAAATAATTAAGAGTGATAAATTATGATTTTGAGTTGTTTTAAATTATATTTAGAATATATTTTCACAATTTAATCCAATGTTGGTAATTGGACATAATTTCACATTTAAATCAGATATAAACAAGTGCCAATCTTTTGATAGTTATTGTTTCTTAAAAACATGCTTTTTATTTTGATAGAGGAAATTAACTTTAAATCAATAAATGAAACTTCTATGTTTCGAATTTGGTAAAATAGACTTCATTATTGAATTTGGAATATCAAAATTAGCTGGGGGTAAATTTTTGGTATTTTTCAAAAAAATTTAATTTTTGATGAATGGTGAAAAACATTGAGTGAAAGTTTAAAACCAAATTTCTATTTAAATATTTATTTATTTTATTTTAATTAATTTCTATCAAAATAGATATATAATACATATATATGTTCAATTAAATTCATTGTAGTTAGTTTAGAAAAATTTTATATATAATAATTTTATTGAGCTTTTCACCATCTTTTACCCACCTCCTATGAGAATTTGAAAATTCAAATAAAACATAATTTTACCATTTCTGTGAGTGTAATTTCGAAAATCCGAGAGACACAGTTAATATCAAGGAGTAAAATCTGGTTCAATGAGATGAAAATAATTTTTTTGAATAGTAACTTTTTACTTTTATTTACCACGGTTAAATGTAAATAGGGTAATTAAGGGTAAAAATGATATTAATATTACCCTAACACATGTCCTAATTATATTGGACAAGTTTATCTCGACCAAAAACAACTTTAGGAATAAAATATTATCATTTAGGTTCACTTGGATTTGATTAGGACATTTATTATTATTTAATTCAAAGAATAGTTAAAAGAGTTAAAGTCAATGTTTATTAAATAAAACATTTTTAATATAGTGCTATACATAAGATAAATTCGATTATAAATATTTATTAGAATGATAGAAAGATTTCCCACATCACGGTATTTTATTTTTAATATTTTGTCATTATATAAATAAATTTATTTATTACACAATGATGATGTAGTAATTACCTTATTCATGAAAGAATAAAATAAATGGTATTATAAATATTAAAATAAATATATTTTCAATGTTTCTATGACATCCACTAATTTTATAGGTGAATATGACATGTTAGTATTTATTAAATTTATTTTTTTTTGAAGTAATCATGTTGTTATTATTTAAAAAAAAAATTAACAAATAGTGTCAAAATTGACATAAAATAGTTTTTTAAACAAATATTATATTATTAATTCATATAATGGTTCTAAAAATCTATGGATCAGCCATAAGACATATATAATAATATATATGACATTAATGAACCAATTGGGGTTCTATTGGCAGTATATACTATGTTTATTAACCATATAGTGTAAGAATACAAGAAGACACAGTAAATGTTAAATTATTTAACTTAGAGTTAAATCTAAATGATAAGGATAAAATGGTAACCTAAACTTTTTTAAAACCTATTGGTTGAGTTTTGTTTCCCTATATCCACCTTATAAGTTAAATAATAAACTTTGGAGCCATTAGAAACCGAATATTAATTTATTATAAATTAATACTTTATGTTTTTCCTAAAGAGCCCCTCCTCCCCCTTATAAAAGGACACCACTTCTAACCAATTCTTCACACCTTCAAAGCCTTTTGGCTCGGCCCAACCCTACCCAAATATTTTTTCACCTTCCCTCACATAATCCTAGAAGTCTTACTTTGATGATAAATCCATCCTATGGAGCCATTTTGATCAAATCAAAAGGAAGAACCCGAAGAAGAAGTAATGTTTTCATCACCCTCTTTCAAGTTCCTTTCTTCTTAAACTTCTTCATTCATTGTGATTTCCATTATAAAACAATAACTCCTGTATCTTCTATATACTGTGATTTTATTATAAATATGGTACAACCATATTCAGTATTTTATCCATCCTTTTAATTACATGTCACCATACGTGCGTACGTACGGCTTACCGTCTCCACGTCATGGTGTAATTGTTATTCAAAACATTATTATTTGGATGGGTATGATATTGATTTTTAGTTGAAGTAAATAATAAATATAACATTATAATTATTCTGTATATATAATATAAAATCCAATTATATATTATTTTAATATCAAATTAATGATATTTTTGCTCATGCGTACATACGGATTGCCGTCTCCACGAGGCGATGAGATTCATTTCCAAGTTCACCATTAATCAACGATTATAAAAATATATATTACTAATAAGTATGTAAAATATTACATAATAATGCTACTGGAGATATATATATTTATATATATAAGTATTTATTTACTTATATATATCTTATTCACTAACATCCGTTCAATACTGTATGAAAACGAAAACAATGTTTATGCGTATGTACGGACTACCGTCTCCATAAACAGTGTTTTCCATTTCATATATATGTCTATTATACATACATATATTATAAATATATATGATATATAAATCATGTTTTATATTATGGAATTATTTAAATCATGATCTACATGATACAATCAAGAGTAACAAGTGAAAACACGTACGATAAAGAAAGAGATTATTACACGAAATATTAATATAACATAGAAATTATTATTAAATGGGTAGAATAAAGTCATAAATGAATAATGTATGATATTATAAATATTAATATGGTTCTGGTATTATTTAATAACATACTATAGTCTTCATACAAGAGGATAAATGTATCCTAAACTTAAGGAAATTTCAAGGTAAGGGGTTTTCATCTCACTCCTTTTTCCCGTGAGATTCATGCCATATTGCCACTATTAACTTATATGTGGTGTATGTACATACCATAGTTGTATTCATTGTGAAATACACTTTAATATATGTGAATTTACATAATAATTTTATGATACTTCTTTTATGGGTTGTATGTTTCATAAGTTACCAAATTGGAAAGGGGTTTTTTCATAATCTCTTCACTATCCGAGGTTGTTTATATGTAATTATCTACTGGGACCTCTTTATCATCCACACCGTTGTTTCATAAAAATGTATTTCAAATCATTATTAATATTTTAAATACTATTGGAAATATTTATTTATACCCTTGTTGACTTTTTATAAGATGTTTATAATGGAATCTTTCTGTTGTTTTCCAAACAAGGTCATTTTTAACCTTTTCGACAAAATTAAGGTAAGAATGTTTTTTATACAGTGGGTGTGGATATTTTCCACCATTATAAAATCTTATAAGCTTCCCTTACAACCTTATAAGAAATTTTTTAAATTAAATGTTTTCTTTTATAATTATGTGACTTTTAAATGTTTTCATGAAAAAGGGATATATCTCTCAAATTGTTTTGATTTCATCTATGTTAACATCCTTTGATGGATTTTATGCTTATTTGAAGTTTAGTTATTATGATACAAATAATAAATATTGTATTTAAGGTTTTGTGATATGTTTGACTATGGATGCGATATTTTTATGCCATTAATGGTTTATGATTAATGTTTTGGCATTCCATATGCTAGTTTCAATACGAATGTTTATGTTATATTTCATCATCTTCTTAAGATGAATGTGTTGGACTAGTATGTTCCGGGTTGGGGGCCGGTAAATGTGTTCCCTCCGGTTTGGGGTTCAGTTACAACAGACCCTCCAGGTCGGTGTCTGGTTATTAGAGGCACTCTGGGTTGGTATCCGGTTATTAGAGGCACTCTGGGTTGGTTTCCTATTATTAGAGGCACTCCAGGTTGCTGTCTGGTTATTAGAGGCACTCCGAGTTGGGTTCTTGTTACAGTTTGCCCCAAGGTCATGGCATAAGGCCATGAAAAAGAAACTAACATTCAGCATTATGCATTCCATCATTAAGAAAGTGGTTAAGTGATAGTTCATGTGATTATTCAACTAGTAGAATATCAATGTGAATAAGTAAATGGAATTAATTAATATTATTTTTTTCCATATTATGGTGATGTTAATCTTTAAAAGTATTTTGTTTTAGTTATACATTGCCTTAATTGTTTATGCTTATTTATGAAAGTTTTCGCTACATTGTTATCCTTACTGAGCATCTAAGCTCACCCTTTTCTATTTTTTATTTTTCCCAGGATTCCAAGAAGTGTATTGTGATTGATATGCAGGGTTAAACCAAGGGAATACTGGAATTTAAAAAGGATTATTTATGTTGTTTTGTATTCTATAAAGTGTAATGTAACATTTTTGAACGTAATCTATTTTCCAAGACTGGTAAACTGATCGGTCCTTTGGGGCTTCATTCCTAGTAATCTTTCCAATGTATTAAAATAATGCACTGAATATGGGTAACTGGGGTCGGGGCATTATAGTTGTTATCTGAGGAAGTTTAGAAATAAACTTGGAAATTAGATTGAGATAAAATCTGATTAGAGAACATTAACCTAAGATAGACTTTGAGGATTAGTAGAGAAGAAATTCCTAGAATTTTGATATTGTAGATATTTTTTGAGTTTTCCAAGCAATAAATCTTTGTCTGGATACGAGCAGGTAGAGGTGGATATAGCATAGATGTACCTAGGGTTAAAACCCGAAAACACCACATTGAGATAGACTTGAACATGAACTAGTTCACGACAATGGGTCTTGTTGCACTCTTGGTTACGACACTCCTGGGGGATATGATTAGGATAATTATCATTTTCTTGTCAAACCATTATGAAAGGATTATGAGTATATACTTACTCAAAGAAAACATTTTTCTGATTATGGATTATATCCATAAACTGTTTAATTTATGTTAAGTGTTTTACAAGTTCAGGATTAGGTATTGTTATTCATAAACTAATCTTGTGTATATCACTGTTTAGAAATGGCACCCAGTAATGGAATGAGGACTCCCACAATACGCATGATCCAAAGAGTAAGAAAGATCATATCTTTCATGGTATTACGTCAGAATTTAGAAGGGAAATAGTCTCCCACATATTATCATCATTTGAATAAATAGTATCATGTGTTGATAAGATAAGTAAATAATTCTCAGAGTCCTATGGCATTTAAGGGAATCCAATAAAGGAAAGGATGGTAGAGAGAAGGACAAATAAATGGAATATGGTAAAGAATGATTTTACCATATGTGATAACTGTGGAAATAATCACCTTGGTAAATGCTTGAAGGGAATGTGAGTATGTTATAAGTGTGGAGAAAAAGGACACCAAGTACGTGACTGAGAGGGTATGAAAAATGTTTCAAATGTATACTGCTTCTTCTGCAAGGAGTTTAGAAACTACGTGAACCAATGTCCCAATCATCAGACTATGCCGTAAATGATGCTATTGGATAATAATCATGTTATGATACTATCACAAATGAAGGGGAATGACTAGTGTTCTTATGTTGTTATTTTGTAATTATTTCATTTAAGTGTTGTATTAATGATGTTCTGGAAATAAATAAGGATTTTACTGCGGTACTATTTCATTAGGGATTTGAGATTTTATGGTACTAAGAAAATTGACTCTACAGTGAGTTAAGTGTTTTTTAAATTACATGGTTCAAGGAAAGATAAGCCTTAATATGGTCCTAATATTGAGGTGCTGATTTTGGAATAAGATATGGTTGATTTGGGTAAATTATATTGGATATTCTTGAATACCTTGAAACTGGTTAATGATTTTTTATCATTGGAGTTTACAACATTTTTTATAGAAGGAGTATATCTAGTATTCTATAAAGATTAAGGGAGAAAAAATGTAATCAATAAGGATTTATGATAATTCCGGATGATACCATGTTTTAAAATAACACATGATCAACGTATTCACATGCTATTATGGGGTAAAAAGGATCTACATTATGTTTACCCTTCATATTAATATTGGACTGAGTGTTTACAGAAGTATTTGGATAATTCTAAAGGTTTTAATTGATTAAGTTTGAGCGGTTATTTTTGGATTTTTATAAAAAAGACAACATGCAGACCATGTGACAACCCATCACATAAGACAATGCTATGAGAAATCAAACCCAAAACCATATTGCGATTGGGATATATCGCCTACCACTGGTCTACGTGAATTCCTTGGATTGTATAATGTAGTTTCATTTTTTAATGGGTTTTATATGTGAATTATACATTCATTATATTGGCAACCCTTTAAGAATAGGATAAATAAATTATTTTTGAGTTGTATTTTGTTTTGGGGTGAAAGACGAGTTTGTGGTAGAAATTTATTAATGGATAAATCACTAATTATAATGTGAGTATATGTCCTTATTATCTTAGCCAATCTCATAAAAAAATTTCTCAACATTATGAAAAGGAACTTAAAACAAAAATGTTGTCCTAGATGGTACCTTAGATCATCACAAATTTATGGCTTTGGGATTATTGGCCTTTTCTTATCCATGTTCTCTACCACTCTCCATTTTATATTGATGGTTAGATTTTTCTTCCATATCCATATATTCCTACATGTAACCCTATTATGTGTTATTTTTGGTAACCATCATACTTACCACTATTTATTTTAAATAAAGGCCTAATTAATCCATTTTTTGATGTGGGATTTCAACTAAGATATTTTGAAATGTCAACTCCAAGTTTCTAATACCGAGCATAAATTGTGAGGACACAATTTATTGAAGGAGGGGAGAATGTAACACCCCAATCTTCTATGATTTCATTCTCTTTGAATAATATAGTAGCATGTGTTGTACGCAACTTTGAGTTCCAACACACACCAAAACCAATCAAACTAGCCGTTATGAATAGTAATACCCACTTTTTGAAATTTTATATATTTTATCATCCAAAATGGACTTCATTTTTAGATTTGGAATATTGAAATTAGCTTAGAGTGAGTTTTTGGTACTTTTATGATAACCTTTATATTTTTATGAATAGTCAAAATTACTAAATTTTAATTAAAAAAAATATTTTTAATAGAAATAATTAATAGTGATAAATTATGAATTTGAGTGGTTTTAAATTATATTTATAATATATTTTTACAATTTAATTCAATGCTAGACATTGTAATTAATTTCACTTTTAAACTGGACATAAATAAGTGTCAATCTTTTGATAGTTATTGTACCTTAAAAACATGCTGTTTGTTTTGACAGCGAGAATAAATTTAAAACTAATAAGTGAAACCTTTATGTTTTTAATTGGGTAAAAAAGACTTCATTCTTGAATTTGGAATACCAAAATACGCGTAGGGTAAATTTTTTGAATTTTTCTGAAAACATTTAATTTTTTATTAATAGTGAAAAACACTGAGTTATAGTTTAAAACTCAATTTTTATTTAAATAACTATTTATTTTATTTATATTATTTAATGTCTAAATAAATACGAAATACCTCTATAAGTTCAATGAAATTCATTGGAGTCAGTTTAGAATAATTTCAGATATATAAAACCATTATTGAACTTTTCACCGTCTTTTACCCACCTCCTAGGAAAATTTGCAAATTCACATAAAACATAATTTTAATGATTCTGTGAGTGAAATTTAAAAAATCCGAGAGACACAGTTAATATCATTGAGTAAAATGTTGTTCAATGTGATGAAAATATTTTTTCGTGAATAGTAACATTTTACTTTCATTACCACGTTTAAAAGTAAATATGGTAATTAAGGGTAAAAATGATATTAATATTACCCTAACACATGTCCTAATTCTATTGAACAAATATATCTCAACCATAAACAACCTCAGAAATAAAATATTATCATCTAGGTCCACTTGGATTAGATTAGGGAATTTATTATTATTTAATTCAATGAATAGTTAAAAGAGTTAAAATCAACATTTTTTAGCTAAAACATTTTTAGTATAGGGTTATAATAAAGATAAACTCGATTATAAATATTAATTAGAAATATTAAAAGATTCCCTACTTCATGGTATTTTATTTATAATTTTTAGACGTTATATAAATAAATTTATTTATGACACAATGATGATGCCGTAATTACCTTATTCATGAAAGAACCAAATAAATTGTATTATAAATATTAAAATAAATATAATGTCAATGTTTTTATGACATCCACGAATTTTCTAGGTGAATATAGCATGTTAGTATTCATTTAATGTATTTTTTTTATGTAATCGTGTTTTTATTATTAAAAAAACAAATACCAAATAATGTCAAAATTGACATAAAATAGTTTTTAAAACAATTATTATATTATTAATTAATATAATGGTCCTAAAAATATATGTTGCGGACAATAGACTTATATAATAATATATGTGACATTAATGAACCAATTGGGGTTCTATTGGAAGTATATAGTATATTTATTAACCATATAGTGTAAGAATACAAGAAGACACGATAAAAGTTATATTATTTAAGATAGAGTTAAATCTAAATGATAAGGATAAAATTGTAAGCTAAACATGTCTAAAACCTATTTGTTGAGTTTTTTGCAACTTATCCCCGCCATATAATTTAAATTATCAACTTTGGATCCATTATAAACTGAATATGAATTTATTATAAATTAATACATTATGTTTTTCCTAAAGAGCCCCTCCTCCCCCTTATAAAAGGACACAACTTTTAACCAATTCTTCACACCTTCAAATATGTTTGGCTCAGCCAAACCCTCCCCAAATATTCTCTCAACATCCCTAAATTCAACTTAGATTCCTTAGTTTTATTATAATTCCATCCTAAGAAGCCCTTTTGATCAAATCAAAAGGATCAACCCGAAGAAGAGCTAATGTTTTCACCACCCTCTTTCAAGTTCCTTTCTTCTTCATCTTCTTCTTTCATTGTCATTTCCATTCTAAAACAATAAATCTAGTATCTTCTATATAATGTGATTTATTATCAATATGGTAAAACCATATTCAGTATTCTATCCATCCTTTTAATGAAATGTCACCATACGTGTGTACGTACGGCTTAACATCTCCACGTCGTGGTGTAATTGTTATTAAAAACATTATTATTTGGATGTGTATGAAATTGATGTATAGATGAAGTAAATAGTAAATATGACATTATACTTATTCTGTATATATAATTTTGAAATCCAATTATATATTATTTTAATATCAAATTAATGATATTTTCCTACTGCATACGTACGGATTACCGTCTCCACAACGCGATGAGATTCACTTCCAAACTCACCATTATTCGGCGATTATAAAAATATATATTACTAATAAGTATGTAATATATTACATAATAATGATACTAGAGATATCTATATTTATATATTTACGTATTTATGTACTTACACATATCTTATTCACTTACTTCTGTTCAATACTGTATGGATACGAAAACATCGTTTATGCGTACGTACAGACTACCGTCTCCATAAATGTTGTTTCCCATTTCATATATATTTCTATTATACATACTTATATTCTAAATATATATGATATATAAATCATGTTTTATATTTTAGAAGTATTTAATCATGATCTACGTGATACAATCAAGAGTAACAAGTAAGAACACGTACGATAAGGAAAGAGATTATTACCCTAAATATTAATAAAACATAGAAATTATTATTAAATGGGTAGTATGAAGTCATAAATGAATAATGTATGATATTATAAATATTAATATTGGTATGGTATAATATAATAACATACTATAGTCTTCATACAAGAGGTTAAACGTATCCTCGACTAAAGGAATGTGCAAGGTAAGGGGTTTTCATCTCACTCCTTATTCCCCTGAGATTCATTCCATATTGCCACAATTACCTTTTGTGTGGTGTATTTACATCCCATAATTGTATTCCATGTGAAATAAACTTTAATATATGTGGATTGACATATTAATTGTATTATAATTCTTTGATGGGTTGTATGTTTCGTAAGTTACCAAATTGGTAAGGGTTTATTTCACAATCTCTTCATTATCTGAGGTTGTTTATACGTAATTATCTACCGGGACCTCTTTATCATCCACATCCATGTTTTATAAAAATGTATTTCAAAAAAATTTTAATATTTTATATACAATGCTATAAAGTCATGTATACCCTTGTTGACTTTTTATAAGAAGTTTATAAAGGAATCTCTCTGTCATTTTCCAAACAAGGTCCTTTTTAACCTTTTCGACAGAATTAAGGTATGAATGTTTTTTTATACTGCGAGTTTGACTATTTTCATCCATTATAAAATATTAGAAGCTTACCTTACAAGTTTATTTTAATATTTTTAAATTAAATTTTTTATTTTATAATTATGTAACTTTTAAATGTTTTCCGGAAAAAAGAGATATTTCTCTAAAATAGTTTTGATTTCATATATGTCAACATCCTTTGATGGATTTTAATCTTATTTGAAGTTGAGTTATTATGATAGAAATCATTCATATTGTATTTAGTGTTTTGTGATATGATTAACTGTGGATGAGTTGTTTTTATTCAATTAATTTTTTATGATTAATGTTTTGGAATTCTGTATGCTAATTTTAATACGAATGTTTATGTTATATTTCATCCTCTTCTTAGGATGAATGTGTTGGACTAGTATGTTCTAGGTTGGGGACCGATAAAAGTAAGCCCTCCAGTTTGGGGTCTGGTTACAATAGATCCTCCGGGTTGGTGTTCGGTTATTAGAGGCACTCTGTGTTGGTGTCAGGTTATTAGAGGCACTCCGGGTCAGTGTCCGGTTATTAGAGTCACTCCGGGTCAGTGTTCGGTTATTAGAGGAACTCTGGGATGGGTTCCGGTTACAGTTATCCCCTAGGTCTTGGAATGAGGCCTTGACAAAGAAATTAATGTTCAGCATTATGCATTTCATCATTATAAATGTGGTTAAGTGATATTTCATGTGATTATTTGACTAGTAGAATATCCATGTGAATAACTAAATGGCATTATTTCATTTTATTTTTTTCTATATTATTCTTAAGTTCAAGTTTAAAGGCTTTTGTATTAGTTACACATTACGTAAATGTTTATGCTTATTTATGAAAGATTCCACTGTATTGTGATCCTTACTGAGCATATAAGATCACCCCTTTCTATGATTTATTTTTCCCAGGATTCCAATAAGTGTATTGTGATTGATATGTAGGGTTAATCCAATGGAATACTGGCATTCATAAAGGATTATTTATGTTGTTTTGTATGTTATAAAGTGTAATGTAACATTTTTCTATGTAATATATTTTCCAAGACTGCTAAACTGATTGGTCCTTTGGGACATGATTCCTTGTAATCTTTCTAATGTATTAAAATAATGAACCGACTCTGGGTAACTGGGGTTGGGGAATTACAAAATATTAATGAACTTTTAAACATTCTCACCTCAAAAAATAGCTTTCTTGCAACGTCTGTAAGATTATCATTATAATTTATTTTTTCAGATCTAGGAATTGAATTTCTGAAAATAGACATACAAAATTGTAATATTTAAATTATTTATATACTAATAATAACAACCTAATTTGTGGACAAAAACATTAGTGATAATTATTCAAATTAATTACAGTCCTTTAGTTAAAGTTAGGTTTATTATGCAACTGAACCTCAATATTAAGGGAACAAATGAACAATCCAATATCCCAATACCCATTGGATGGCCATATTTCTGCCATAAACCATCTTTCATTTATTATTTTTGGTTTTCATTAACTTTTGTTAGATAAAAACATTGGTTTACCTAACCTATTTTCAAAAATTCCCAGTATGTCACATCAATCATTTATAAAAGGCCACCACCTATACAACATATTTACACCTCTCAATATACTTATTTTCTACCCAAATCTTCCTAATTCACTTTACTACATCATTACCTTCCTCTTATAATCCTTCATTTTGTTATTAAGCCATCCAAGTAATCTCTTTTGTGCAAACCTAAAGGATATACCCAAATAAGAGGTAATGTCCTTCCTCAAACGCCATTCCATTATTTTTATTCTCTAGTAACTCAATTATTTTTATTCCATGCATACATAATTGACTTATTATATTCAATAATTTCATATTTTTTATGATAAGGGTTATACCTACACTTATATGCACTTCTATCTAATGGGAAACAAACATATCATTCTTTTTTATAAAGAACTACCACCACACGGAATGTTGTTCTTTATTTTTTTCCTTTACCACATATAGTTATAAGAAATTGTGATGGAAACACTATTTTGATATGATATATAAGATATATATATATATATATATATGATTATTTTATGATTATTTTATTACTATATAACACATACATTCATGCATTTTATTTTTTGTAAATACAATAATTACATTTGCAGATGAGTGGGCTACCGCCTCCTAAATGTGATGAGATCCATGAATAATATACTTGGATAGTATTAAGGATGGGTTTCGTGAACATAAATAGTATATATTAATTATTAATTATACTTTATTTATATTAATTTTTTATATATATATTTAGTTTACTTTCATTTTTCCAGTATTACAAAGAAAAATGAAAACGATGTGCATGCATATGTACGACCTACTATCTCAATTAACAGTGTATCAAATTTCATATTTATTTATTATATAAATTATTATAAATACATATATACTGAACATACATGTTATTTATGTAATGTTTTAAAATCATAAAATCATGATATAAGTATGATGACAGAAAATATAACAAATTAAGACACATACAAAAAACAAAGATGATATTATCTGAAGGGTAACCTTAACAATGAAATTTTAATAAAAAAGTAATATAAATCATTAAAAAAATAAATATCGTATTATATATAATAATATGTATTTTTAAATTATTTATAATTAAATTAAAATTATTATACATGAGTTTTTTATAAGTATGATGATAGTCAAGACATAAGGTAAGGGAATGTCATCTCATTTTTTAGTTCCTTGAAAAACATGTATTATTCACCACTCATTTATTATATGTAGTTTTTATACGAACCATGGATGTATTATATGATTCATATATATAAATTTATTGTTACTTAAATATCCATTTGATGAAATTTTTTGTGTGTTTTATGTTACAAAAGATAATAAATCGGTAAAGTAATTTTGACTCAGTTTTCATTATTTGAGAAACATTACTTATAATGAACCTATATTTTTACATGTGGTCTACATAATTCCAATGAAATTTTATATCATTAATCTATCTATTTATTTTTATATTTTATTCATATAATTTTATTTTATCAAATTTTTAATGATTCAATCATAAAAAATTAATAGCAATTTAAAGATACAATCTCACCATTCATCAATATTTTTTATGATTATGCACCCATTGATGAAATATTATGATCCATATATAAATAACTCTCATGAGTTTTTTACCTTCTATATATTCCTACTATATTCATGTAATGATACCATTTTCCACTCTTTGGTTGATAATATGATCAAGAAAGTGTGTTTATTAATGTTTAACTTTAGCTCTCCCTTTAGTCAAAAATCCATGTTCTTGCAAAACCATGTTTTTTATTTAGTCTAAAAGAATATTGTAAAATTATACTATGATAATTAAAATATTTTTCTACCCATTATTTAACTTTAAAATAATTAATTTTATCAAAATAAACCTTCTTGTCATTTTCATTCTGAGTTAGTTTTAAAATTCCATACGATGCAAGAGGAATTATTGGAAGGTACACATGTACCCATCGACTTGACCGAAATTACCTTGAATATAATTTTACAAGATTAAAATTTTATTTTAAATAATAATATTTTCATAATATAATATAAATTCATTATATTGAGGTTGTTTTAAATGAAAAAACATTTTAAAAAATTATTTATGTATTAAATGTATTTTAAAATATTACTAAAACATACTTTATATGTTCTCAAATATGATGTTTTATATTAAAATATTTCTAATTATCTCAAATATTATTTCATATGTTATAAATGTATATTTCAAGGGAAAGAATTTCAAAAATAATTTCAAGCATCATTTATATGTTTCAATGGAAGATTATTTACAAAATATTTTCAATTTAATTTTATATAAATTTACTAAAAATTGTTTATAAAATTATTTTACGATTTATTTATATGTTTTAAAATCATTTTATATGAATATGGTTTTCCAAATTTATATCTTTTAAAGAGTATTTTAAAATAAATAATGGTATTTTAATAGAGAAATATTTTAAATATATATTTCAAAATTATTTTTGTAATGTCTCATTATCAACATATCATGTACATATTTAATCTTATCCCAGTGTTCCTTTTCACATTGTCTTTATATGTCTGAGATGGAATTTAAAGGATAATTATAATGGTGAACTCTTTGATTTTTTGAACTCATAGCATTTACTGGAATTCTCTAGAAGACACATGAGGATTTCACACCATGTTACTAGGTAACATGATTTGTATGAGTCACTGGTTTCAGGTCATGAAAGACTTCCCACATTGAAAGGTCACATGACAAGAAAATATATTTCCAATCATGAATTTTTTAAATAACATATTTTATTCTATGGTTATGTGTTTTCTAGCATATATGGTAATTTTATTGTTACACATAATGTAATTGGGTTACACGCTGTGTAATGGCCTACATATAGTATTTAAAAATGTAATGTGGTTGTTTTGTTTCAGATTCTTCTCCAAATTTTTTTTCTCTAAACCCAAGGAAATTCTTATGTAATTGTTGGAGACTCCATTCCTTCAAGAACATTATATATGATTTTTTTATCATAATTTATGTTTCATTTCATCTCTTTGGGTATGTTATCATTATGCTTCTTCATTGTCCTTGATCTTGGTAGAGCCCTTTGGTTATGTTATTAGATCATTTGGTATAAGAATGAGTTTTTTCATATATTATTCCATGATCTGTTTTGTGATGTACTTCTATAGGATTATTTTCTTATTAGTTGTGGTGTGGTGGGTGTTCATTGTTGAGGTATGTGATTTTTTCTCCTCCCTTTTAACTATCTTTTTCCATTGGATCAATAATAATATATGTGGATTGGATTATAGTTTCTTCTTAGTAATTATTGTGTTTTCATTATTGGTGGATACTGTTGCGGGTGTGTGGGACCTGAGTTTTAAGGTAGTTTGTTCAATCATTATCATATGTTGATAAATATTAATATTCCAACATTATAAAATATTTTACACAGTGAATTTATTAAGACCCATAATTTCCATGTAATTTTTTTTTAAAATAAATGGGAATTTAATGATTCCATGAAAATTGACAGCACATAATTCCAAGGCTCAGAGTTCCTACAATGAATTTCGGAAGATTATTTTGGGTACGTTTAGTAAATGTGGAAGCATGTTTTACTAACTTTTGTACCAGTTCTCGGGATTGAAATTTGTGGGCACCGTGGATCTCACACCGCTGATGTTCACTTAAAGAGACCATCACCTCGACCGTAATAGGTTCAGGGTTGAATTTATCTTTTCATATATTCGTGAAAGAATAAAATAAAAATTTAATTGTGTAGCTTTTATTTTTATTTTTAATCCATGTGGATGATGAGATGTGGCGACCACAAAACCCAAACCTCCCATGAAAGGTTATAATGGTGGGGACCACAGGAACTAACCTCCCATGAGAGGTTACGGTAGTGGGGACCACCTGAGGTATAAACCCCCATGATATCCCTTTTAATGAGAAACCCTCAAACATCCTATTAAATGTGGGAGATCCTCTACAGCTCCTCCAAGATTTATTATTCCAACACAATTTAATTAAAATAGGATATTTTGAATTTTTTCTAACAATCTAAATAATAGATATCATAATCTGTTATCTTGGATTACCTTTTCATTTTGGTGGAATTGGAGAAAAGGCTTGTAAAAAGAGAGAGAGTTTGAGAACTCAGGAGAAAGCTCCCAATGAAGATTGCCAATGATGAACATCGACCATGACTTCGACTTTGATCCTCGAGACATCATCCAACATGGGACGTCTTCAATCGACGATCATCTTCCCCTCCAAAATAACGTTGTCTTCTCCCTCACGATCTCAGTCAATGAATCAATAAAAGTATGAGTTTATTTTCTAGTTCTTCCTTTTTAAGTCTCTTTTGTGGGAATTTGTTAGTGATGGATGAAGGTTGTGGGATTGAATTTCTTAAATATCATCCATACACGTTCTTGTTCTTGTTGAGATTCTTGTCACCACTCTAATGCAGAGGGTGAGTGACAAACAAACATTGCCAGAACCCTTCGATGTACTTCTTGAATGGTGTATCCTTCACGATGGAAGAAGGAATCCTTGGTGATGGGGATTGATGCCGGTGGTCGGCACCAGTGGACCTTGAGAAAAGACAATGAAGTCACCACACCCCACTGCCCATGTAACCTCCATGTCCCACGGCGCTCCGCCATCCGCGGCCACCGCCACCTCGCGGCCCTCGCTGCACCGCAACCTCCGCTGCTCCACTGCAATCTGAGCCACTGAAGCTGTCCATGCTGAGACTCTTCCATTCGGGCCGACTCGCCACAACCAGGCCGAGCAACCACTGCCGTTCGGGCCAAGGTGCCATCACCTGGCTATGCTGACAGCACCGTCTGAGCCGCTGCTGCCGTCCGGGCCAAGCCGCCACCACCATCTGGGCCAAGCCACAACCTCCATCTAGGCTGAGTCACCACCGAGCTACCGTCTCTGGGCCAAGCCGTCATCCGAGCCACATCCACCATCTGGGCTGAGCAACCTCCCTATCCACTAGAACCCTTCCGGCCGAACCGCCCTTGTTGAGCCGCCCCGTGGACTCGCGCCCTCTCGATACCCTCTGCGAGCTCACATCCACCTGTGACCCTCTACGACCCCTTGCATCCTACCAAGCTAGACACAGTTGTTTGGGCCACCCAATGTGTCGGGCCGGACCTAGAGGATCAGGGCAGGTCGGTTCAACAGGGTTGGACCAGACCAGGGCCCACTACGACCAATTTACATTCTTTTTCCATAACAATGGCATCAGATGTCTATTTGACAAACTGTCAGCGGAACTGAGAATCTTGGAGCGAGGCGGTCCCTTTGAGTATACCATACTGCTGATTTGGGTTAATATGGGGTACGTTCAGGTTGGATAAAGAACGAATCCAACCGGGCATTTGGGACTAAATGGTTAATAACTCACAGATCGGGTGTCTGATCGACATGTTGTATGTTACGTTGAGACGCCTATGACATGGAGGCCCTTTGAGATATGTCTCCTGGGGACATCATTGTAGTTCGAGAATAGACTACTGGCTTGGGGAGTGGACTGTCCCTAAGATGACCAAGCCTACTACAGAAAACCAGTAGCTGGAATTGACAAGAAGATTGCTCTCCTAGCGATCCTGTGTGGGTCACCTCTTAGTAATCATGTCTGGGTCAGCTCCTAACGATCCTGTGTGGGTCAGCTCTTAGCGATCCTATGTGAGTCAGCTCCAGCGATCCTGTGTGGGTCAGATTCCAGTGATCATGTGTGGATCAGCTCCTAGTGATCATGTCTGGGTCAACTTCGAGAGATCCTATGTGGGTCAGCTCCATCGATCATTTTTGTGTCAGCTCCTAGAGATCCTGTGAGGGTCAGCTCCTAGAAATCCTGTGTGGGTCAGCTCCGAGTGATCCTTTGTGGGTCAGCTCTAGTGATCCTTTGTGAGTCAGCTCCTAGCGATCATGTGGTGGTCAGCTCCTAGAGATTTTGTGTAGTTCTACAGCAGATCCTCTTAACGGAATAAGATGATTTAGTATTTATAACTAATCAGCTCTACTACCATACAAAAAGACATACCTAGTGTGAGATGAGTTTGTACCTATATGTTTTCTTCATGATTGAGATGGTTTAATTGAAAACTCAGGTATATGTATGGCATATACCTATGTAGGGTTATCTATTGATTTCGTATTTTGTGGTTTATACATGGAGGATTTCGTGAGACAATGAGGGTCTCGAGGACCCTACTAATTTTCATTATACTCACCCCCGCACAAGCTATTCATGTACCTTATTGTGTTGGATGAAAACAACATACATGACTGACTTAGGACGAGGTTATCAGGAATGGACGGTGCTCAGAGGAGGACCATATGGCATGTCAGTTCTCAAAGGAGATGAGTGGATGTAGAGTGCTGAGGAGGCCATCTGTACCTACCCTTCAGGTTGGAATTGATGTGGACGATACAGGATCTACTTTTAACCTATCAGTCATCTTGTACTTTCCATTTCTCCTAGTAATTACCTGTTGGGCTTCTATTCTGGCCCCTTTTTCTTACATTACTCACTTAGTTTACTATTCAGTTTACTTGTGTTTGTAACTTGTTGTGTAATTGGTTGTACGATTAATGTTTATAAAGGCAATGACTTCTGTGTTTTAGGGAATACGGCTTCTGTGTAAGTCACCAGCGCTTGTCCTATGGAAGGAAGGTTTGGGGTAGTCACGACGTGGGCCCCGGGGGATGGGTCATGAATAATTGTTATCTGAGGATTCAGTTCTACCGCAGAACATAGGACTCTCTTATTTATTTTTAATGGAAATGATTTTAAGTGTAGTGAGTGTGGTTATTAGTTTAGTGAATCTAGTTTTGGGGTGGCGGCTGACGTATCCATACACCATGACCCTGACTTCTGATTTCCGACTCAGTGCATGAAACACTGACTGTGAGTGTGTTTTCAAGAGTTTTCTTTGTGATCTCTTATGTCATGTCACTCTTTATAAATTATTTACTTTGTGACAAGTGTTTCTTTTTAGGATACCTCCATGCAGATAGCCAGCTAGGGTTCCGAGAGATGCATACACTGATAGCCCACCGAGTGAAGAGGCCTCGGTGCAGGGCCCTTTTCTAGTAGAGGCACCAGCAGAGGCACCAGGGGTACCAATCCCAGTTGGCCCACCGATGACACCAACACCAACAGCAGACAGTGTGCGCCACTTGAGCGCATTGCAAGAGTTACAACACTAAAGGCCACCTTGGTTCATGGGATATACAGAACCACATGCAATTGAGGACTGGTTGGAGGTTGTAGTGAGATTATTTCGACTAGTAGAGACAGTAGCCAATCTCATGGTGATCCTTGCTTCCAACCTTCTATAGGCAGCAGTGGGAAGATGGTGGATCTTGATGCACCATGTTCACGATGAGGTGATGCTACTCAGGACAGACTTTGAGAGCCTGTTTTGGGCAATGCTTTTCCCAGCGACTCTCCATGCAGTGAGCATATAGGAGCTTCTTCATCTACAGTAGGGCATCATGACTATAGATCAGTACTCAGTGAGGTTTAGTGACCTCTCAAGATACTCCAATAATATGGTGCGAGACCGTTTCTTCTGTGCCAGAACCATAAAGTGGGGACTCAGGCGAGAGATTAGGGATTTGATGATCTCACTCAGCATCACGATGTAGGCTGGGGTTTTAGAGAGAGCACTCTTAGTGGAGAGATTCCATTCTAAGCAGTCACCAGTAGCGAGATCGATCACCAGTCATCACGTTGTGGAGTCTTCTGTGGCCAGTAGTAGACAGATGTTGTAGAGGTCCAAAAGGACTAGACCTATAGGTGGATGACCTTATGTCTCAACATCGGTTGTTCGGGGCACCTGAGGCAGAGACAGTCATACCAAGATCGGGCAGTGTTACACATACGGCGGGTAGGGCCACTTGGCTCATGACTATCGACCCACCATATGGATGATCAGTATACGGTCAAAGGACAACCCAGGTATAGACAAAGGTTCAACTGAGGAGGTCTGTAGAAAGAAGGAGGATGTGGCAGAGGAGCTTTTCATTCATCTAGCGCTGGGGGATAATTCAAAATGTTACCTTCACCACCACCAGGAGGTCCACCTCGACCAAAGGGAGCAGGTGGAATGGGGAGAGCATAGCTCCCGGAAGCTGAAGCCAACGATCACATCACTCTGAAGAGGAAATGAGGTATGATCTATGTATATCCTACATTAATTGTAGTAATAATAGAAACAGGTTCCAGTCAGTCATTTATTTCCACTACCCTCATTCGGAACTCGGAGATTCTGACAGAGATGTTGGATCGATCATTACAACTATAGACTCATATGGGAGCAGATTCGACGATTCCGCACTCATGTCACCAGTGTGAGCTTACTCTATGAGGTGATAGATTCAGTTGGGATATCCTATTAGCAATTTCTAGGCCTTACAACGTCTCTTGGGTATGGATTGGTTATCTGTAGTCCATTTTCAAATTGAATTTATTAGGTTCATAGTATGGTCTGTCCACAAAGATGGGACTAGAATTACCTTCACCGGTGAGAAGGGAGCCTTTGCAGCACAAGATGGACTTACCCAGAGAAGAGTGTAGCCGATAAATAATTAGTTTTCTATCTTTACCCTTGAGCAGTTGATGTGGAGAGTCGAAGATATCCTGTGGTGGTGGACAAGTACATGAATGTCATCTTTAATGATGTTACGGGTATACCTCCTCAATGATAGGTGTACATTTACATTTACTTATACCGTAGGATGACACCGATATCTACACCAGTGTAACATATGGATCCCACGGTGCTTTGTGAGATACGTGTGTATCTAGATGACTTGCACGAGAAGGGATTCATTCGGCCCAGTTTTTATCCTTGGGATGCCCCGATTTTGTTTTCCAAGAAGGTAGATGGATTTTTTAGACTTTGTATCGACTATTAGCACCTGAACCATGTGAACATGAGGAATAAGTACCCACATCCGAGGATTGAAGAACTCTTTGATCAGTTGAAAGGAGTATTGTGGTTCTTGAAGATAGACCTCAGATTAGGATATCACCATCTCAGAATATGAGATGAGGATGTGTAGAAGACATAATTCATATGTCGGTATGGCCATTATGAGTTCATGGATATGCCATTCGTTACAACCAATGCTCTATCAGTGTTCATGGGATTCATGAATAGGTTCTTTCAGCCATACCTTGATTGCTTTGTAATTGTCTTCATCGTTGACATTCAGATCTACTCAGATACTAGGGAGGAGCATGCCAATCATTTACAGGTATTACTAGACACACTCTGAGAGAACCATATTTATTGTAAGCTCTCGAAGTGCCAGTTCTTGATCCGAGAGGTTCAGTTTTTGGGAAATGTCATATCATAGGATGGAATTGCAGTTTATCTAGAAAAGACTATGGAGGTAGTAGCTTCAGAGCAACCCAGGAGTGTGACAGATGATCAAAGATTCCTGGGTTTAGAATGATACTATTATATATTTGTTCCAAATTTCTCTAGACTTCAAGTACCACTATCAGCATTGACGAAGAATGGGAAACCCTTCGCTTGGTCATAGAAATGCCTCTGATGTTTTCAGGAGCTAAGGAAGAGGCTGAATAGTTCCCCCATCTATAGGATTCCAGAGGACGTCAAAGGGTACGTAGTCTACTGGAATGCATTAGGGGATAGACTCCGATGTTTCCTAATGAAGGAACGAGCAGTGATCACAAATGGTTCTCGACAGTTGAGACAACACAAGAAGAACTATGCTACACATGACCAGGAGTTATCAGCAGTGGTCTTTGCCTTGATGATGTGGTGACACTATCTAAAGGGAGAATGTTTTATAGTCTACTATTGTAAAAATATTATTAGTTATATATTCTCTCATAAGAAAATGAACCTCAGAGATCGACAGTGGATTGAGTTCCCCCAGGACTATGACTTCTAGATAGTGTATACATTTTGTAAGGGGAACATTGTACCAGATGTACTCAACAGGAGGTCTGGTTTATAGCTGCTATGTGAGGTGATGGAGCAACTTGATGCTTTACAGATATCCTTTACGGAATGTGATGGAGAAATTTTCCATCAGTGTTTTACAGTCACTCCACTACTTCTTCATCGAGTTAGGGAGGCGTAGCAAGGGGAAGCTGACTGCGATTCATGACATGCTCAGATATCCACAGGACATGTACCTCGCATATTTTCTGATGTTGGGGAGCATGTCATCCTCTTCCAAAGATATACAATGGTTCTAGTGCCACTTCAGGAGGAACTTTTGTGGGAGTTCCACACATCCTGTCTAGAGTTACCTCCAAGAGTGGAAAGGATGTACCAGTCTCTCTTACGACAGCACTGGTGGTCATGAATATAGAAATTAGTATCAGAGTTTGATTCTCAGTGACCCACTTGTCAACATATTAAGGCAGAGCATCTGGTACCACTAGGTTTTCTTAAACCTTTAGAGGTCCCAGAGTGGAAGTGGGATGGGATATCCATGGACATTGTGACATGACTTACACGTACATCCAGGGATCATGACTCAATTTGTGTAATCATCGACCGACTCACCATGTCGGACAACTTCCTACCGATCATCGTGTAGGGTTCAACAGAGTTCATGGGACACCTATATGTGCAGAAGATTGTGTGGATACATGGATTACATTTGAAAATTTTATCTGATTATGATGCATGTTTTTCCTCCAGGCTATGGAAGGGGTTGCAGTAGGCTTTTGGGACACATCTTTGTTTGAGAACTGCCTTCCATCCTCAGACAGATGGCTAGAATGAGAAGACCATTTAAGCCCTCAAGGACATGCAGTGTGCTTGTGTCCTAAACATCAGTCACAGTTGGGAGGATCACATTCCTTTAGTGGAGTTTTCATAAAAAAACATCTAACACTCCACCATTGGGATGACACCTTTTGAGGTGTTGTACGGGCAACCTTGCAGATCAACATTGGGCTGGAATGACCCAGGAGAGTCGGCACTAGTTGGACCAAAGATGGTACATGATACTATAGAGAAGGTGAAGATCATATAGGAGGAGATAAATACTACACAGATCATGCATAATTCGTATGCTGACAGGAGGCAGAGACCTCTGGAGTTTGATGATAGCGACCACGTCTTTATACGGGTCTCACCACGATTGGGTTTACAGAGATTTGGCTGAGGAAAAATGTTATCTTCAATATTAATTGGACCCTTCTAGTTCCTCAGTATAGTTGGCGAGCTGGATTACCTCTTAGCTCTTCCACCTTAGTTGCACAGGGTGCACGACGTCTTCCACATATCCCATCTAAAGAGATACGTGCACGACCCTTCCAACATCATCGATGTTGTCGAGTTAGATGTGACGATTGGGAAACCTTTATGGAGGTTCCAATAGAGATTTTGGATTGACCAAAGTAGGTCCTTCATTGATGGTCAATAAATCAGGTTCACGTTCGCTAGAAGCACATGAACCTCCATGAGAGCACATGGGAGCAGTAGGCTAAGATATGTGCTAAGTACCTCCACTTGTTTCGTTAGTTTCTGTTGTGGCTTATGGGAACGTAAAGCTGTGAGGTGGGGAGAATGTGAAGACCAAGAATTTATATGTAATTTTTTAAAAAATAAAAGATAATTTTACGAGTCCTCAAAAATTGACGGTGCATAATTTGGAGGCCGGGAGTGCCCAAAATGAACTTCTGATCTTTATTTAAGGTACGTTTAGAAAACGTGTGAGCGGGATTTTCAAACCTTAAAACCAATGCCAAGAATTGAAATCTAAGGGCACCACTGAACTCATAGTGCCTATATTCTCTTAAGGAGACCTTCACCTCAACCGAAGTTTGTTGAGGGTGGAATTTAGATTTTAACTTATTCGTCAAAGAATAAAATAAAAATAAAATTGTGTACCTTTTATTTTTATTTTTATCAATGTGGATGTTGAGAACTGGGGACCAATAGACGTAAACTTCCCAGGAGAGGTTATGTTAATAGGGACCACCTGAACTAACTTCCCATCAGTGGTTATGGTAGTGGGGACCACCTAAGGTATAAACCCCCTTGAACCCCCCTTTAATGGGAAACCCTCAAAATTCCTATTAATTGTTGGAGAGCCTCTACAACTCCTCCAACATTTATTAATAAAACAAAATTTAAATAAATTAGGCTATTTTGAATTTGAGACAAAAAACTAAATAATAGATATCATAATCTATTATCTTGGGCTACCTTTTCATTTTGGTGGAATTGGAGGAAAGGTTTGGCAAAAGAGAGTGTATTGGAGAACTTGGGAGAAAGCTCTCCAATGTAGAACGCCAATGAATAATGTCGACCTGAAGATCAATTTACGTCCTTAGGTTATCCTCCAATGTGGGACGTCTTCAATCGATGATCATCTTCCCCTCGCTAATGAAACCATATTTTCCCTCATGATCTCCATTGATGAATCAAACAAGGTAGGGGTTTTTCCCATGTTTTCCCTTCTATGTTTCTTTTTTGGGAATGAGATTAGTGATTGAGGAAGTTTGTGGCGATTTAAGTTCTCCAATTTCTTCAATACACGTTCTTGTTCTTGTTGATCTACTTTCTACTGCTCTAACATAGATGCAGCAAGCCAAAAAAACATGGCCCGACCCCTTCGATGTTCTTCGTGAATGGTGTATCCTTCACGATGGATGAAGATGACTTTGGTGACGGTGACTGATGATGACTATCAGCACTGGTGGAACTCAGGAACCACCAATGAAGGCATGATTCCACATCTCCCCACAGCCGCCACGCCCTGTAGTGCTCTACCATTTGTGGTCGCTATGGCCCCGCAACATCTGTCGCTGCCATCCGGGCTGAGTTGCCATCGTCCGGGGCGAGTCGTCACCGCCGTGCTGAGCCTCCGCCACTGTCCTGGTCCAATCTCCTTCACTGGGCCAAGATTCTTCCACCATCAAGAACACGTCGCCACCACTGTCTGAACCACTGCCACCGTCCGAGCCGAGTCGTCGCCGCCGTCGTCCGGGCCGAGTCATCGTCGCCACCAGTCTGTCCAAACTGCCACTGTCGTGCCACCTTTTGGCCTCGCGCACTAGTGGAATACTCAGCGGCCCTCCTCGTCCCCTCACGGCCTGTCGGGTTAGACCTATTGGGTCGGTCCGCACAACGAGCGGGGCAGAACACAACGGGTCGAGCGACCTGAACCGGTTCGGCACCGGCATGGTCGGACCTGTCCCGGGCCCACTATAACCAATTTACATTCTTTTGACCATAATATTGGAACCATACGTCCATTTTACGAACCGTGTGTGGTTCTGGGAATCATTGAGTGAGATGGTTCCTCTGAGTATACACTACTAGAGATTTGGATTATGATGGGGTATGGTTAGGTTGGATCAAGCACGAATCAAACCGGGCCACCGGGACTAAAAGGATTATAGCTCACAGACCGTGTGTACGATCGATGATCTGTATGTTGCGTTGAGGGACCTATGACATGGAATCCCTTTGAGATTATTTTCTAGGGGAAATCGTGGAAGTTTAAGAATTGACTAGTGGCTTGGGGACTGGAATCTTCCTCAGATGTGCAATCCTACTGCGGAAACCCAGTTGCTGACTGTGACGAGAAGATTTCTCTCCTAGTGATCCTATGTGGGTCATCCCCTAGTGATCCTGTGTGGGTCATCTCCTAGAAATCCTATGTGGTTCAGATTCTAGAAATCCTCTGTGGGTCAGCTTCTGGCGAATCCTGTGTGGGTTAGTGCCTTGCGATCCTGTCCGGGTTAGCTCTGAGCGATCTTTTGTGGGTCAGCTCCATCGATTCTTTGTGGGTCAGCTCCTAATGATCCTGTCTAGTTCTTCTCCTAGAGATACTATATGGGTCAGCTCCAAGGGATACTATGTGGGTCAGCTCTAGAAATCCTGTGTGGGTCATCTCCAAGAGATCTTGTGTGGGTACGCTCCTAGCAATACTGTGCATTTCAGAAGCAGAGCCTCTTAACAGAATTATATGATACAATATTTATAACTAATCAACTATACTACGATACCAAAAGATATACCTATTATGACTTGATTCAGTACCTCTATGTTTTCCTCATGATTGAGATGGATTACTCTATAACTCATGTATTTTTATGGGAATATACCTAAGTAGGTTTATCTATTTATTTCATACATTTTTGATTATCCTTAGTGTATTTCATGAGACATAGAGGGTCTCGTGGTCCATACTGAGTATCATTATACTCACCCTTTCATGGACCTTGCCGGTACCTTATTGTGTTGGATGCAAATGACAGACACGCTGACTGAGGACGGAGGTACCAGGACTGGACAATGCTCGGAGGTGGCCCATATGGCATGTTGGTTCGCAGAGGAGATGTGTGGACATAGATTTATAAGGAGGCGATATGTACTTACCCTTCAGGTAGGAATCGAGGTGAACAATCCATGAGCCAATTTTTACCTATTAGTCTTCATGTACTTTCTAGTTCTCTTAGTAATTACCATTTGGGCTTGAATTATGACCCCTTTTTCTTACTATACTCACTTTGTTTACTATTCATCTTACTTTTTTTCATTACTGGTTGTGTAATTGGTTGTCTCTTTACAGGTTATACATCCAATACCTTCTGAGTTTTAGGGAATACACCTTCTGTGCAAGTCACCAGCCTCTTGCCTGTGAATGGCGGGCTTGGCGTAGTCATGGCATGGGCCTCGGGTGATGGGTCATGAAAAATTAGTATCTGAGGAGTCAGTTCTACCCCATAATATAGGACTCTGATATATCTTTTTGATGTAAATAATTTTATGTGTATTGAGTGTGGTAATTATTTTACAGAATCCAGTGTTGTTGTGGCAGCCAACATATCCATACACCATGGGCATGACTTATGATTTCAGACAAAGTGCATAGAAAAACAGATTGCAAGGGTGTTTTCAAGAGTTTTCTTTGGGATATCTTATTTCATCACACCGAGTATAACTTATTGACTGTGGTGCACCAATTTCTTTTCTGGATGAATCCACGTGGACATCCCGCTAGGTTTCCAAGAGTAGCACACAATGATAGCCCACCGAGCGACGAGGCATCGATACATGGACCTTTTCTAGTAAAGACACCCGCGGAGGCACCTGCGGTACCATTCCCAGTTGGGCCACCAATGACCCCAGCACCACCTGTAGACGGTTCATTCCGGTTGAGAATGTTGTACAATTTCTAACAGTAGAGGCCACCCAGGTTTAGGGGAGAGACAGACCCATAGGCAATTGTATATTGGTTTTAGGTTGTAGTTAGAGTCTTTCGACTGGTAGGGACACCAACTGATCTCATGGTGATCCTTCTTAACAGCCTTCTATAGGTAGTAGTGGATAGATGGTGGATCTTGATGCTCTAGGTTAAAGAAAACGTGATACTTCTTTGGGGAGACATTGAGAGCCTGTTTCGGGCAATGTTTGTCCCAGCGACACTCCATGTAGTGCGCATACATGAGCTTCATCATCTGCAAAATGACTGCATTACTACAGCTCAGTACTCATCAAGATTCACTGAACACTCAATCTACTCCACTAATATGGTTCATGACCTTTTCTACAAGGCCAAAACCATCGTGTAGGGACTTATATGGGAGATCAGGGATTCAACGATCTCACTCAGCATCCCGACGCATGCGGGGGTTTTAGAGATATCAATATTAGTGGAGAGTTTCATTGCTGAGAAGTCTCCAGTAGCAATATCCACCACCATTCGTCATGTAGTGGAGTATTCTGCAGCTCATAGTAGATATATATTGTAGAGTTACAAGTCGACCAGACCTACAAGTGATGGTCGAAGGACCGCCTGGGCAAGGAAAGAGGGTCGACTAAGGAGGTCCGCAGAGAGATGACAGACGTGTCAGAGGAGCTGGTCTTGCAGCTGGCGGTGGGAGATGATTGAAGATGTTACTGTCACCACCACCATGAAGTCCACCCCGACCACATGAAGAAGGTAGAAAGGGGATATCATATCTCAAGGAAGCTGAATCCTACGATCACGAAAATCCAAAGATGATACGAGGTATTATTTGTGTCTACTCCACCTTAGCTGCAGTACTTATTGAAACAGGTTCTAGTCATTCTATTATTTACATTTCCCTTATTCAGAGCTCTGAGATTCTAACATAGATTTTGGATCAATCCTAACAGCAAGAGACACCTATAGGACTGGATTCGATGAATATGCACTAGTGCCAGCAGTGTAAGTTTACTTTTGGAGGCGAGAGATTTGGTTGGGATCTCCTACTAGCTGCTTCGAGGCATTCCGACATCATTTTGGGTAAGGACTGGTTATCTACAGTCCATGTTTAGATTAACTATATGAGGCGCAATGTGAGGTGAGTCTACATAGATGGGACCAGGTTTACCTTCACTAGTGAGTAGGGAGCCTTTTTACACATGATGGACTTACTCGGAGGAGAGTGCACCCGATCACTAATCAGCTGGCTAGCCTTACCCACAGAGCGGTTGATGTGGAGGGTCAGAGATATCCTATAGTGGTGGAACAGTATGCAGATGTCTCCCCTGATGATTTTCTGAGTCTACCTCCTCATAGAGAGGTGTACATTTACACTGTCTTGTACCCCAGGGCAACATCTATATCTACACTAGCATATGAGATGGCTCCCACAGAGCATTGTGAGATGCAGGTGCAGCTAGTGGACTTGTAGGGGAAGGGATTCATTCTTCCCAGTGTTTCTCCTTTGGAATCCTCGATTTTTTTCACCAAGAATTTGGATGGGAGTTTGAGACTTTGTTTCTACTATTGGAACCCGAACCAAGTGACCATGAAGAACAAGTACCCACTTCCAAGGATTGATGACCTATTTGATCGGTTGAAGGTAGCATTGTAGTTCTTGAAGACAATCCTCAGACCAGGCTATCACCAGCTTATAGTGTGAGAAGGGGATTTTCATGAGATAGCTTTTAGATGTCGGTATGGACATTATTAGATCTTAGTTATTCCATTAGTTAAAACCAATGCTCCATCAGTGTTCATAGGACTCATGAACATGATCGTTTAGCCATACCTTGATCGCTTTGTAAAAGTCTTCATCGACGACATTCTAATCTACTCAGCTACTGAGGAGGAGCATTCCTATCATTTATAGGTATTACTAGACACGCTCTAAGAGAACCAACATTATGGTATACTCTCAATGTGCCAATTTTCGATCTGATATGTTCACGTTATGGGACATGTCATATCTGAGGATGGAGTTGCAGTTCATCCAAAAATGATTGAGGCGGTACTATCACGGGAGCCACCCAGGAGTGTGATGGAGGTTTGGAGTATCTTGGGTTTTGATGGATTCTACCAGATATTTGTGCCAAATTTCTCTAGATTTGTAGCACCTCTATTAGTGTTGACAAAGAAGGGGAAACCCTTCACATGGTTGGAGAAATGCTGGCAGAGTTTTCAAGAGCTAAGGCAGAGGCTGACTAGTGCCCCCATCTTGAGGCTTCAAGAGGAGGGCGTAGGGTACGTAGTCTAGTGGAATGCATCCCGAACTGGAATCATATGCGTCCTAATGTTGTAATGAGTAGTGATCTCATGTGGTTCTCAACATCTGAGACACCATGAGCAGAACTATGATACCCATGACCTGGAGTTAGTAGTAGTGGTCTTCGCCTTAAAGATGCGGCGACACTAACTTATGGGAGAACGTTTTATAGTCTACTATGATCACAATAGTCTCAGGTATATCTTCTCTCAAAAGGACATAATATTGAGATGACGACATTGGCTTGAGTTCCGCCAGGACTGTGACCTCGAGATAGTGTATACTTTTGGGATGGGGAACATTATAGAAGATGCACACAGTATGATGTCTTGTTTACAGCTTCTAGGTGAGGCGACGAAGCAGCTGGCCGCATTGCATATATCCTACGTGGAACGTGATTGAACACTTTTCCTTTAGTCTTTCACAGTCACTCACCCACTTCTTTATCAATTAATGGATGTGCAGCATGGGGACGCTGACTACAAGGCATGACGTGCTCAGATATCCACAGGACAGGTACCTGAATGATTTTATGAAGGTGTATAGCACGTCCTCCTATTCATTGGATGTACCATGGTACTAGTGTCACTTCAAGAGGAAGTGTTGTGGGGGTTACACACATCCCCTCAAGCAGTACATCCAAGAGTGGTGAAGATGTACCAGGATCTCGGACGACAGCACAGGTGTCCAGGAATGAAGAATGCAGAAGAATATTTAGTTTCTCAGGGCCTCAGTTGTCAGCAATTAAAGGCAGAGTGTAGAGACCCTAAGCTTGACGTACATGAATATTACATTACTTTTGCGGAATACTTAATACATAAGAAAAAAAACAGACAAGTATCGTAATAGTTTAGTGTCTTTGGAAACTCGGAATAAAATCTTCTAATCGTGGTGAAAGATCTTCAACATCTCCCAATAAAGATCTTCCCTTTTTTTTACCTAAAACCTTTCTTTATATCCTGGGGAAAAGAAATCATAAAAGGGTGAGCTCAAATGCTCAGTAAGGGTAAGCAAAAGAAAAATCAATCACATCATATTCATAAGAACATAACTTTTTGAAATCTTAACCTGCAAAAGAGAGCATAATTTCATATCATGGGATAAATCATAGTAGTGAAATGAAATCCCAATAAGCATAACATAAAACATGAAACTTTTTGGCATACACACATAATCATAGAGAATCATTTCTTGTTAGTCAAGACTCATTGCCAATACTATCTTAGTGGACAAAGTCCCTTTCTGAATCGAGTAACCCTCGTTTCAGTCCTGTTTCACTGAACCGGTATAACCTACCATTTCAGCCATGTCTATCTCATGAGATATAAAATCTTTACCCAATGAATTGGAGGGAGATATAGGTCCCACCCATCTTATAATGAATCCTTTCTTATGTGTGCCACATAATCATAAACCATACATCATAGCGTAACCCATGTAATAAAAATGGAATTCTTAAACAACATGACATCATAAAACAATTCATATAAGATAAATAAATTCATAAAAATATTTCCATCACAACATAATCAAATCCATGTTATAATAGGGATAAAAACAGAACCCTTTATCATCTTATATAGAATGTAATTTTGATAAAACACTTGAACTTCATTCTTGAGGAAAATATCCTTTCTACATCAAAAACACTTTTCCTTTCTTAACATGTCATACAATTTTAAACTTAAAGAACTTGATTAAAAATAAACATAAAAACTTGTAAAGTAAACTTCTTGGAAATAATGTTTTAAAAATCCATTCATGCCGTATAAGTTAAAAAAACATTCTTCGTACTTTTGTCGAAAAAGTCAAAAAGTACCTCGTACGAGAAACGACAAAAGATTCCTTTCATAACCTTTACTAAAAACTCATCTAAGGGTAAAATTGGATTTAAACAATTTTAGGTGGATGGAGATAATATTACATATTGAGAAAACATGGATGTGGATGATAAAATACACCCCAGTAAATACTTACGAATAAACAATCTCGGATAAAAATGAGATTGTGATATTTCCCTTACCTTAAGTCTGATTTGCTTCGTAAGTGTCCAAACCTCCTGTATAATGATTTAAATAATGTCATTATCTTATTACAGAATCATATTCATTGTTATGATATCATATATGGTTCACTTATAACATTATATTACCCGTTCTTTTGTAAATTCCATGTTAAAGAAGCGTTTTGGGTAAAATCGTGTCATTTATCGTAGGTGTTTGGACTTGTTGTTCTTGACATTATTATTACTTATATCATTATTTACTTACTTACAGAATATAAAACATGATTTATATATCATATATATTCAGTATATATATATATTTAATAAATATATAAATGAAATGAAACACACCGTTCATGGAGACGGTAGTCCGTATGTACACATGAACGCTGTTTTCCTTTCCTCATTGTCTTGAATGGAAGTAATTAGATGACATAAATATATACATAAATCCAGTAGCCTTATAATGTCATATATTTCATTATTATTGTTTATATATACTTTATAATTATTCTTAAATGGTTAACATGGAGAATGAATCTCATCGCGTCGTGGAGACGGTAGTCCGGACGTACGCACGAGCGATGATATCATTCCCATGGTCGTGGAATTGTGTTGAAGTGAATGTATACTATTTCAGTGTCAATATAACTCTATAATAATCATATATAGTTACTACTTACACCATTATACCCATCCAATTAAGGAGGAGGCGGAAAATAGATTACACCACGGCGTGGAGACGGTATTCCGTACGTACACACGCGTGGTGATTTCCTTTTTCTGTAGGATGGATAGAAGGTTAATTAGAGTTGTTTCATATTTATAATAACATATCAGTATATAATAAATATTGATGTTATTAATTTATCATGAAACAACTAAAGAAGAAGAAGTTGAAGAAGAAAGAAATTGAAAAAGATCGGTAATGGATATTACCTCTTCTTTGGAACGCCTCTTTGAATCCTCCACTTAGGGAACTAAGATTGGTCTTTGAAGAAGACCAGGACCTCTAAGATTATTCTATGGAAGTGGAGAGGAGAATATGGCAGGGGTTGCACGAGCTTGAGTGCTCAAATTGGTGTGAGGAGGAGGGGGAGTAGGTGCCCATTTATAAGGGAGGAGAGGGGCACCTTAGGAATTCTTAAAAATATTAATTTATAATAAATCTAACCCCACTTAAAAACCTCAAAAAATGACTCATATTCTAAGATTAGATGATATAGGGTTGTAATCTCATAAACCAGTCAAATTTAGACATGTTTGGATCTTATTTTAAACCTTATCATTTTGATTTATCCTTATTTAATCTATTTAAGTTTATTTGTGGTAATAAAATTCTAAATTTTAAATTATAACAAATAATTACTTATTTGTTGTGAATATTCCATAATTTTTTACTTTATAACATTATAGACCATATAAATATAAATTTATAATTTTTAAATATTTTTGTGATTTTTAAACAATTTTATAATATGTTATTTGTGTAAAATAACAATAGTGTCAATTTTGACACTATTCATTTCTGTGAATTTAAATAAAATATATACAGAAGATATGTTCAAACTAAAAGCTTTAATATATTAATAAAAGGTCATATGTATCTATAAAATTATTTTATCACATTAAATAGTTCATATAATATTTATTTTATTATTTTTAAAACCATTTATTTGGTTTATCTCTTAATAAAATAATTACTACATCATTTTTGTATAATTATTTAATATACATATTTGTTGTATAAAAATTTAAAATAAAATCCTATGATGAAGATAAATTTATTAACTTTCCCAATAATACTTTTACTATAATTTATCATCTTAAAATCACAATATTTAAATTGTTATATTTTTTAAATTATGAAGGTGACAACTTTGGCATCATTTAAAATAAAATAATATAAGTGTCATAATAGCTTTTATAAGACTCCAAATGGTCAAATATTCGACCATTGGATGATTATAGTTTCCATTTACATGACCAATAAGTTTTGGTCAGGGTTTTGTGCCTTTTATGGTCACTAGTAGTTTAATAAAAACTATATTCTTGATTTTTCACTAGATAAATAATTTCTGCATCACTATTGTGTCACAATTAATGATAATTATTTAATCCCACAAAATTCTAAATAAATTTTCATGATTTAGATAATTTTGTTATCTTTCTGTATACTATTCATTTTCGAGATTTTATGATGTTTATCACTAATTTAAAATTATTATACTTATAAGATTTAAGAGAGTGACATGTTGTCACTTTCTTTGGTTTTAATAATAATTAAATTATTTTCATGGTCAGAAGTCCATAAAATGAATCTAATACGACCCTTAGTTGATATGGGTTTACTTTTAGCCATCAAATAGAATTTTGGCATGTGTTAGGGTAATTTTATAATATTATATTTACCCTTAATTACCCGATTTACCTTTAACTATGGTAAATAAAATTTACCGTAGTTACTATTCATAATTCCCAAAAATAAAAAGTAGCCTATTAACATAATTTGGACCCACTGATTCCAAATATGGAATCCATTTTTTAAAATTCAATACACAGAAGTTTCAGAAATTAAATTAATTTTAATCCCGTTGTGGAATAAAAATGGGTTTTTGTTTAAAACATTGCAAAAGATTGAATTGATTTATCCAACGAATTCATGGTAAAATAAATTCTAATGACATTCATTATATTAAATGTTAAAAATATATTCTATTTATACTTTAAAACAATTCAATATTATAATTTAACCACATAAGATATTACGATGAAAAAAGGTGTTTTTAATTAAAATATAGCATGTTTTTACTATTCATTAAAATATGAAAGTTATCGGGAAAATATCAAAACATTATCTAATCTAAATTTTTATATCCTTATTCAAATGAAGAATTTATTTTTTCAAATTGAACATATAAACATGTAAAAAACTAGATTTAATGTGGGTGTGACATCAAAAGGCGGCAAAACTGCATTTTTTGAAAAATACTTATTTTACCCGAAATTTTTTTTTCTTATATCATGTTCTAGAAAATCTGTAAGATGAATAATAATGTTATAAAATTCAAAATTTAGGTAATACTATTCATAAAGGATACTTCATGACAATATTATAATAATATAACATTGTTTATTAAAACCCGGTATTGCGTACAACACACGCTATCGAGGAAGGTCGTGATTGCGTGTAATGCAAGCCAAGTCAGGGTTGCTTGTTGTGAAAGAATCATTCGTTGTTTTGTATAACAGAATCCAACCATATTTCATTTATACATTTAATATATATATATATATATACTCAATGTTGCGTAGAATAACTATTATCAAAATTGTGTGTAACACAGTCCAAGAATAGTGTTGCGTATACTGCAAGCTAATACGGTGTTGCGTATAGCGCAAGGTAATCTTGGTGTAGAATAAAACATAAGACATTAATGAAATTAAAATAGTATTTTTCATAAAATCTCGGGGTGTTACATTCTACCCCTCTTAAAATGAATTTCGCCCTCGAAATTCGTCGGGGTTATAAATGGTTTACTATTCGAAAGTTTCTTTAATAGAAACCCACATCGTTAAAAGTGAATACCAAAACCATTCTTTAAAAACAAAAGTATGAAACGTAAAGGTTACCCAAATAAACTAATCACTGGGTTTCCACATAGATGAAAATATGGATATGGAAGAGAAATCTAACCATCATGTTCTGATGGAGAGTGGTAGAGAACATGGCTATGGAAAAGCCAACAATCACCAATCCATAAATTTGTGACGATCTAAGGTACCATCAGATTAATCAGATATAAGAGCACTAGGACAACATTTTTGGTTTTCAAGATTGTTTCCCTAAAGTTGAATAATTTGAATTAGAATAAATAATTACTTTATTTTGGTACAATCTCACTGTTGTTCGTGCCTTGAACAATTTCCAATTCATCTCTTAAATAAATGAAGTTGAATTTGTTATTCGTGAAGTGTTAGCAGATCATATGATAGAATGACGGGTCATTCCATCTGTCTCAAACAAAGGGTTAGCAAAAATTATATACATAAGTCAATCTATAGTGAGATTAATCATATATGGTTCCTAAAATGGACTTATACTTCATATATCATACTTATTAATATAATAAAACTAGTTTCTACTAAACAGGGACTTCCTGTAGACCAGTGGTAGGCGATAAAGGCCAGTCGCACTTCGGTTGTGGGTTCGATTCCTACGACCTTGTCCGACGCGATGGGTTGTTTCCCGTCCTGCAGGTTGTCCCTTTTTCTAAAACTATATTACTATAACATCCCGTCAATAATATCAAAAAAAGTTTTATCCTTAAACAGTAATAACTTATATCTAACATAATCCATTCCAATCTTTAGGCTTATCTAAACTACTTCGGTCCAAGCTCATAGTATAAAGAAAATGATTACTTGAAATGTCACATAACAATCACATGAATGGCATCATTTATCCCCCATATATCATAAGATATATCTTGTTGGTCAAATTAAAAATATGTGAATACCCTAATCATGTATTTTCTTGAAGAATGAATATCCATTGAACATTAGTGAAAACATGAATGCGGTTAAAAGTTAACACTTTCCACATACCAAAATCCTCAAAATTCTATATACTCAAACCATGATATCACTTAGTCCTTATATCAATCATGAGCTCATTAATACAATCAAACATCTCATTATCATCTTGTCCCTTCATTATGCACATATCATCTACATTCCAAAAATATCTGAATAACCTTTCATGGATACTGGTACCATTAATCATACACTTTCAAAACTCATGTAAAGACAACAGTATAACAATCCATAGATGTCTCTTTTTTCCACAGTACTATGAGATTACTTATACAACATTACACATGATAAACATGTAATCATTCCACTACATTCTTAAACCATTAACCGAGCTTCAACAATTCTTTCATCTCACATATCATTTGTAGTCTCTTCATCATCATCCACATAAATAATACCCATACAACCATACTGATTCTCTTCATGAGACTTTCCCTTAGGGCATTGGTTTCCATAATTCCCGTACATTCCACATTTAAAACATTTAACCATTGTTAATGTCGTAGCAATACCGTTATCCTCATCCCTGGTGTTAACTGAACCTTTTCCATTCCACTTAATGGCTTTGTGTCCTTCTTTTCCACACCCAAAGCATCTTCCAGTTCCTTTGAAACATTTTCCTTGATTCCTCTTCCCACATGATTTACATAGGGGAAATTGAACTTTCTTTCCTCTATGATCATCATGAAACTCCATCTTTCTCTTATTAGCTGAGTCAGGAAACTTACCAAATTTTACTTTATTGATAATATTATGAGATTGCTGATTTGACATAATAATGATGTTTGGACTTCCAAATCCCATTTAATTTGGTTTCTCATGAAGAATATCATTCCATTGTCCATCATATCCTCCATTATCTTGAATCATCTTGTTTCCAGCAATTTTCTAAAACCCAAAAAGAATAGTGTGAGAGGCAAAATCATAATAAAATGGGAGCAACTTCAATATCTAACATCTTTGGTTTAATCTAATATCGTTACCATAGTTCTAGGACTATATCCTATACGTATACATATCCTTAGGGGCATCCCTAGACATACCATAGAAATATCTCTAGGGATCTCACTAACGTTTTCGCATCCTAGTTTCCAAAGGTTGACTAAACCTTTCCTCTGATACCAACTGTAGAGACCCTAAGCTTGACGTACATGATTATTACATTAATTTTGAGGAATACTTAATACATAAAAAAAACACACAAGGATCGTAATAGTTTAGTGTCTTTGGAAACTCGGAATAAAATCTTCTAATCGTGGTGAAATATCTTCAACATCTCCCAATAAAGATCTTCCCTTTTTTTACCTAAAACCTTTCTTTATATCTTGGGGAAAATAAAACATAAAAGGGTGAGCTCAAATGCTCAGTAAGGGTAAGCAAAAGAAAAATCAATCACATCATATTCATAAGAACATAACTTTTGGAAAACATAACCTGCAAAAGAGAGCATAATTTCATATCATGGGATAAATCATAGTAGTGAAATGAAATCCCAATAAGAATAACTTAAAACATGAAACATTGTGGCATACACACATAATCATAGAGAATCATTTCTTGTTAGTGAAGACTCATTGCCAAGACTATCTTAGTGGACAAACTCCCTTTCTGAATCGAGTAACCCTCGTTTCAGTCATGTTTCAATGAACCGGTATAACCTACCATTTCAGCCATGTATATCTCATGAGATATAAAATCTTTACCCAATGCATTGGAGGGAGATATAGGTCCCACCCATCTTATAAATAATCCTTTCTTATGTGTTCCACATAATCATAAACCATACATCATAGCGTAACCCATGTAATAAAAATGGAATTCTTAAACAACATGACATCATAAAACAATTCATATAAGATAAAGGAATTCATAAAAATATTTCCATCACAACATAATCAAATCCATGTTATAATAGGGATAAAAACAGACCCTTTTATCATCTTAGATGGAAAATAATTTTGATAAAACACTTGAACTTCATTCTTGAGGAAAATATCCTTTCTACATCAAAAACACTTTTCCTTTCTTAACATGTCATACAATTTTAAACTTAAAGGATTCGATTAAAAATAAACATAAAAACTTGTAAAGGAAGCTTCTTGGAAATAATGTTTTAAAAATCCATTCATGCCGTATATGTTAAAAAAACATTCTTCGTACTTTTTTCGAAAAACTCAAAAAGTACCTCGTACGAGAAACGACAAAAGATTCCTTTCATAACCTTTACTAAAAACTCATCGAAGGGTAAAATTGGATTTAAACAATTTTAGGTGGATGTAAATTATATTACATATTGAGAAAACATGGATGTGGATGATAAAATACACCCCAGTAAATACTTACGAATAAACAATCTCGGATAAAAATGAGATTGTGATATTTCCCATACCTTAAGTCCGATTTGCTTCTTAAGTGTTCAAACCTCCCGTATAATGATTTAAATAATGTCATTAACTTATTAAAGAATCATATTCATTGTTATGATATCATATATGGTTCACTTATAACTTTATATTACCCGTTATTTTGTAAATTCCATGTTAAAGAAGCGTTTTGGGTAAAATCGTTTCATTTATCGTAGGTGTTTGGACTTGTTGATCTTGACATTATTATTACTTATATCATTATTTACATACTTCCAGAATATAAAACATGATTTATATATCATATATATTAAGTATATATATATATTTAATAAATATATAAATGAAATCAAACACATCGTTCATGGAGACAGTAGTCCGTACGTACACATGAACGCTGTTTTCCTTTCCTCATTGTCTTGAATGGAAGTAAGTAGATGACATACATATATACATAAATCCAGTAGCCTTATAATTTCATATATTTCATTATTATTGTTTATATATACTTTATAATTATTCTTAAATGGATAACATGGAGAATGAATCTCATCGCGTCGTGGAGACGGTAGTCCGTACGTACGCACGAGCGATGATATCATTCCCATGGTCGTGGAATTGTGTTGAAGTGTATGTATACTATTTAAGTATCAATATAACTCTATAATAATCATATATAGTTACTCCTTACACCATTATACCCATCCAATTAAGGAGGTTGCGGAAAATAGATTACACCACGGCGTGGAGACGGTATTTCGTACGTACACACGCGTGGTGATTTCCTTTTTCCGTAGGATGGAAAAAAGGTTATTTAGAGTTGTTTCATATTTATAATAACATATCAGAATATAATAAATACTGATGTTATTAATTTATCATGAAACCACTAAAGAAGAAGAATTTGGAGAAGAATGAAATTGAAAAAGATCGGTAATGGATATTACCTCTTCTTTGGAACGCCTCTTTGAATCCTCCACTTAGGGAACTAAGATTGGTCTTTGAAAGAGACCAGGACCTCTAGGATTATTACATGGAAGTGGAGAGGAGAAAATTTTAGGGTTTTTCCGAGCTTGAGTGCTCAAATTGGTGTGAGGTGGAGGGGGAGGAGGTGCCCTTTTATAAGGGAGGAGAGGGGCACCTTAGGAATTCTTAAAAATATTAATTTATAATAAATCTAACCCCACTTAAAAACCTCCAAAAATGACTCATATTAGAAGATTAGATGATATAGGGTTGTAATCTCATCAACCAATCAATTTTAGACATGTTTGGTTCTTATTTTAAACCTTATCATTTTGATTTATCCTTATTTAATCTATTTAAGTTTATTTGTGGTAATAAAATTCTAAAATTTAAATTATAACAAATAATTACTTATTTGTTGTTAATTTTCCATAATTGTTTACTTTATAACATTATAGACCATATAAATATAAATTTATAATTTTTAAATATTTTTGTGATTTTTAAACAATTTTATAATAAGTTATTTGTGTAAAATAACAATAGTGTCAATTTTGACACTATTCATTTATGTGAATTTAAATAAAATATATACAGAAGATATGTTCGAACTAAAAGCTTCAATATATTAATAAAAGGTCATATGTATCTATAAAATTAGTGTATCACATTAAATAGTTCATATAATATTTATTTTATTATTTTTAAAACCATTTATTTGGTTTATCTCTTAATAAAATAATTACTACATAATTTTTGTATAATTATTTAATATACATATTTGTTGTATAAAAATTTAAAATAAAATACTATGATGAAGATAAATATATTACCTTTCACAATAATACTTTTACTCGAATTTATCATCTTAAAATCACAATATTTAAATTGTTATATTTATTAAATTATGAAGGCGACAACTTTGGAATCATTTAAAATAAAATAATATAAGTGTCATAATAGCTTGTATAAGACTCCAAATGGTCAAATATTAGACCATTGGATGATTATAGTTTCCATTTACATGAGAAATAAGTTTTGGTCAGGGTTTTGTGCCTTTTATGGTCACTATTAGTTTAATAAAAACTATATTCTTGATTTTTCACTAGATAAATAATTTCTGCATCACTATTGTGTCACAATTAATGATAATTATTTAATCCCAAAAAATTCTAAATAAATTCTCATGATGTAGATAATTTTGTTAGATTTCTGGATACTATTCATGTTCGAGATTTTATGATGTTTATCACTAATTTAAAATTATTGTACTTATAATATTTAAGAGAGTGACATGTTGTCACTTTCTTTGGTTTTAATAATAATTAAATTATTTTCATGGTCAAAAGTCCATAAAATGAATCTAATCCGAACCTTAGTTGATATGGGTTTACTTTTAGCCATCAAATAGAATTTTGGCTTGTGTTAGGGTAATTTTATAATATTATATTTTCCCTTAATTACCCGATTTACCTTTAACTATGGTAAATAAAATTTACCGTAGTTACTATTCATAATTCCCAAAAATAAAAAGTAGCCTATTAACATAATTTGGATCCACTGATTCCAAATATGGAATCCATTTTTTAAAATTCAATACACATAAGTTGCAGAAATTAAATTAAAATTAATCCCGTTGTCGAATAAAAATGGGTTTTTGTTTAAAACATTGCAAAAGATTGAATTGATTTAACCTACGAATTCAAGGTAAAATCAATGCTAATGACATTCATTATATTAAATGGTAAAAATATATTCTATTTATACTTTAAAACCATTCAATATTATAATTTAACCACATAAGATATTACGATGAAAAAAGTTGTTTTTAATTAAAATATAGCGTGTTTTTACTATTCATTAAAATATGAAAGTTATCGGGAAAATATCAAAACATTATCTAATGTAAATTTTTATATCCTGATTCAAATGAAGAATTTTATTTTGTCAAATTGAACATATAAACATGTCAAAAACTAGATTTAATGCGGGTGCGCCATCAAAAGGCGGCAAAACTGCATTTTTTTAAAAATACTTATTTTACCCGAAAAATTTTGTTCTTATATCATGTTCTAGAATATGTGTAAGATGAATAATAATGTTATAAAATTCAAAATTTAGTTAATACTATTCATAAAGGCTAGTTCATGACAATATTATAATAATATAACATTTTTTATTAAAACCCGGTATTGCGTACAACACACGCTATCGAGGAAGGTCGTGATTGCGTGTAATGCAAGCCAAGTCAGGGTTGCGTGTTGTGAAAGAATCCTTCGTTGTTTTGTATAAAAGAATCCAACCATATTTCATTTATACATTTAATATATATATAAATATATATACTCAATGTTGCGTAGAATAACTATTATCAAAATTGTGTGTAACACGGTCCAAGAATAGTGTTGCGTATACTGCAAGCTAATACGGTGTTGCGTATAGCGCAAGGTAATCTTGGTGTAGAATACAACATAAGACATTAATGAAATTAAAATAATATTTTTCATAAAATCTTGGGGTGTTACACATAGTATGAGGTACCAGCAGGCTTGGTTCAGCCTTTAGAGGTTCCAGAGTGGAAGTGGGATGAGATATCCATTGAATTTGTGACAGGAATTCTTCGTACATCCATGGATCATGACTCGATTTGGGTGGTCATCGACCGACTCACCATGTTGGACAACTTCCTATCAATCATAGTGCATGTTCAATAGAGATCTTTGGACACATCTATGTGCAGATGATTGTGTGGCTACAAGGATCAACATTGAAAATTGTCTCCGATCGTGATGTAAGATTTACTTCCCGGCTATGGATTGGGTTTAAGGAGGCTTTTGGGATGCATCTTTGTTTTAAAACATCCTTCTATCCTCAGAGGGATGGCCAGAATGAGAATACTATTTAGGCCATCAAGGACATGCAACATGCTTGTGTCCTCGACTTCAGTCGCAGTTGGGAGGATCACATTCCTTTGGAGGAGTTTGAATAAAAAACATCTATCACTACACCATTGGTATGGAACCTTTTGAGGCATTTTATGGGAGGCTGGGAAGATCACTTTTGTGCAGGACTGACCCTTGGGAGTCAGCACTAGTGGGACCAGAGATGGGATGGAATACTATAGAGAACATGAAGATCTTTCAGGAGCAGATGATGACTGCACAAAGCATTCATAAGTTGTATTCTTATAGGAGATATATACCTTAAGAGTTTGAGGATGGCGACCATGTCTTTCTATGGGTCTGACCCTGACGTGGTTTCTAGAGATTTGGACGAGGAGAAAAATTAACTTCGACATTCATTGGACCCTTCCAGGTCCTTAGTAGAGTTGGTGGTGGGGATTAACTCTTAGCTCTTCCACCTCATTTTCATCGGGTGCAGTATGTATTCCATGTATCCTAGATAAGGAGATACGTGCATGACCCTTCCAACGTCATCTACCATGTCTAGCTGGACGTCGATGAAGGGGTGAATTTTATGGAGGTTCCAGTAGAGATTGAGGATCGAAATGATTAGGTCCTTCGTGGTTGGTCAATACCTATGGTGCACATTCACTAGATGTACAAGAACCTCTAGAAGAGAACATGGGAACAGGATGCCCAGATATGTGCTTAGTACCTCCCCTTGTTCTCATAGTTTGAGATTTGTCTTATGGGGACATAAATTCCTAAGGTGGGAAGAATGTAAAGACCCAGAATTTATATGTATTTTTTTAAAATAAATGGGTATTTTACAAGTAAGTGAAATATGACGATGCATAAATTCAAGGCCTGGATTGCCCGAAATGAATTTCTTAACATTATTTTGGGTACGTTTAGAAAATGTGAGAATGGATTTTTTTATCCTCTGAAATGGTTCTCTTAATTGAATTCTGAGGCCATCAATGAACTAGTAGCGCCAATATTCACTTAGGGAGACCTTCAACTAATCCAATGAAGGTTGATGGTGGATGTTAGCTTTTCACATATTTAGGGAATAATAAAATTAAAATAAAATTGTGTAGTTATTATTAATATTTTTATTCTATGTGGATGTTGAGAAGAGGGGAACAACAGACCTAAACATCCCATGAGAGTTTATGATGGTGGGGACCAGCTGAACAAACCTCCCATGAATGGTTATGGTAGTATGGACCACCCGAGGTATAAACCACTTGAACTCCCCTTTAATGGGAAACCCTCAAACTTCCTATTAAGTGTGGGAGAGCTCCTACAACTCCTAATACTTTTATCATGCCAACACTATTTAATTAAAAATGGATATTGTGAATATGTGCCAAAAAACTAAATAATAGATATCATAATCTATTATATTGTGCTACCTTTTCATTTTGGTGTAATTGGAGAAAAGGATTGGAAAAAGGGAGAGCATTGGAGAAATTGGGAGAAATCTCCCCAACGAAGAACACCAATGAATAATACCGACCTCAATGTCGATTTTCTTCCTCGGGTCATCCTCCAACATGGGACTTCTTCAATTGACAATCATCATCCCCTACCCAATGACATCGTATTCAACTTCGTGACCTCCGCTGACAAATAAAACAAGGTTGGGGTTTAGTTCCCATGTTCATACCTTCAATGTTTCTTTTGAGGGAATGGGAATAATTATTGAGGTAGATTGTGGGGATTGAAGTTATTAAATATCTTCCATACACATTCTTGTTCTTGTTGAACTGCTTGCTACCACTCTAGCATAGAGGTTGTGGGACAAACAAACATGGCCTGACCCCTCCGTACTTCTTCTTAAATGGTGTATCTTTTGAAATGGAAGATGGCGACTTTGGTGACGGTGACCGGTGTCGGAGGTCAGCATAGGTGGAACTCGAGAACCACCAACGAAGGCATGATTCCCTGCCACCCTATGGCCACCCCACCCTGTGGCACTCTGCTATCCATGGCCACCACTACCATGCGGCCTCCACCACTCCACCGCTGCCATTCGGGCTCAGTCGCCATAGTCTGGGATGTGTCCCCACTGCCAGGCTGAGCCGCTGCCGCTGTCCGGGCCAAGTCATCGTTGTCGGGCTGAGTGTCGGCCGCCGTCTTGGCCGAGTCGCCGCTTCCAGGCCGAGTTGTCGTCGCCGTTCGGGCTGAGGCACTGCCGGCGTCCGAGTCACCACCACCATTAGGGATGAGGCACTTCTGCCACCGTCAGGGCCAAGGAGATTCCCCCGTCCAAGCCACAGCCACCGTCCGGGACGAGCCTTCACTGCCATCTGAGCCACTGTCATCATCTGGGCCAAGCATATGCCTCCGTCCGGGGGGAGATGCTGAGTCACCGCCAACGCCCTTCCTACCGAACCACATCGGGCTTGCCACCCAATGGCCTCCTGCCATAGCGGAACCCTCCGCGGCCCATCACGGCCTACCGAGAAGGACACAATGGACCTGGCTATATGGAGGGCTAGGAAGAACACAACGAGACGTGTCAACCCGAACCGGGTTGGCCCAGGCTGGGTCAGACCGGACCTGGGCCCACTATGACCCATTTACATTCATTTGACCATAACATTGGCAGCAGATGTCTGTTTGAGGAACCGTTAGTGTCTCTTTGAATTTTAGTGTGAGATGGTCCCTTTGAGTATACCCCACTAGAGATTTGGGTTAATATGGGGTATAGTCGGGTTGGATCATGCACGAATCCAACCAGTCCCCAGGACTAAAAGACTAATAACTCACAAACCAGACGTCTGATTGACACACCATCTGTTTTCATTGAGACCCCTATGACGTGGAGGTCCATTGGGACTCTTCTTCATGGGACATCCTGGAAGTTGGAGAATCAACCAGTGGATTAGGGAGCAGACTCTTCCACAGACGAGTAAGCCTAGTGAAGAAACCTAGTAGCTAGCAGTGACAAGAATAGTGTTCTCCTAGTGATCCTATGTGGGTGTGATCTTAGTGATCCTATGTGGGTCAGATCCTAGAGATCATGTGTGGGTCAAATCTTAGGGATCCTGCGTGGTTCAGCTCTAACGATTCTATGTGGGTCAGCTCCTAGTGATCCTGTGTGGGTCACCTCCTAGTGATCGTCTGTGGGTCCGCTCTAGTGATCCTATGTGGGTCAGATCCGAGCGATCATGTGTGGGTTAACTCTTAGTGATCCTTTTTGGGTCATCTCATAGTGATCATATGTGCGTCAGCTCCAGCGATCCTTTGTGATTCATCTCCTAGCGATCCTGTGTGGTTCAGATCCAAGCGATTCTATACAGGTCAGCAACATAGCCTCATAACGGAATAAGATGATACATTATTTATAACTAGTCATCCCTAAAACTATACCAAAAGATATTCCTGGTGTGAGATAAGTAATTACCTTTGTTTTTTCCACAAAATTGATATGGATTACTTGAAAACTCAGGTTGTTTTATGGGAATATAACTAAGTAGGGTTTTCTGTTGATTTCATACTTTGTTGTTTATCCTTAGTGGATTTTGTAATACCTTGAGGGTCTTGTGGTCCCTATTATGTATCGTTATACTCACCCCTGCATAGGCTGTGCACACAAATTGTTGTATCGGATGAAGATGATGAACATTGATGATTGAGGATGAGGGTACGAGGACTAGACGGTGCTCGAAGGTGGACCATACGACATTTCAGTTCGCAGAGGATACAAGTAGAGTGTTGAGGAGGCAATCTGTACCTACCCTTCAGGTAGGAATTGTGGTGGGTGATCCATGAGAGTCTTTTCACCTATCAGTTGTCTTGTACTTTCCTTTTTTCCTTGTACATTCTATTTGGGCTTGTATTCTGGCCCCATTTTCTTACTGTACTCATTATGTTAACTATTTAGTTTACTTTAGTTCATATATTATTGTGTGCTTGGTTGTGTGTTTGTAGGTTATAATGGAAAATTCCTTCCCAGTTTTATGGAATATTCCTTCGATGCTTGTCACCGGCCCCTGGCCTATGGAAGGAGGGCTTGTGGTAGTCAGGACTTGGGCCCTAGGGGATGCGTCATGACAGAATTGGGATTATTTATGTGTGTTTGTTGAAAATTGTTTTTTAATGAAAAATGGGTTTTTACTAATTTTTGATAAATAGAAATGACAAAAGTGTGTTTCAAAGTAATTTAATGGATTTTATAAATTGGTTTAGAATTATTTTTAAAATATTATGATGGTTATGAAAATAAGAACATGGGATATAATGGGGACTAGGTAAAATATTTATCTTGAGGCCATTTTCTATTATCATGGATCATTTTATTTGGTGTTCCCATTTTCCTAGAATACAGATTTTTGGCTCAAGGAATGTATATGATATTGGGATTTCACATTCTGGGGCTTATCTATGGTCTTGGAGTGTAAATCATAGGATTTAGGAAACATAATGCACTATTTCATAGATTATTGGGTATGGGTAGTCAGATGTTTGACCTTTATGTATTCCATGGTATTGTGATTCCCATACTACTAATATTGTTTTTTTGTTTCTTGGATTTGTACTATTCTATCATTTATAGTCAAATTTATTCTTCTGATACATGATAAGAGAAAATGATCATTGAAATTGATAAACCCGAATTGGTGTTAGAACATTGATAAAAATATAAATGTTTAATATGTTTTCTATAAAACAGTGTTAATAATTATAAATCCCTTATTTTCTTTATAATGAGTTCACAATAGTTCTTACAAAGAGACTGGTTAAAGAAAAACTAGGTGGGATCCTGCTTACCTTGTTATCTCACACCCATAACACCTCTTTAGTAGAGTATTGACCATTTTATGTCTTTGGTTGTAGGAAATTCAAGGCGTCATATTGAGGTAGCATGGATTCATGTTAGTTGAGTTGGGTAGTAGGTAGTCAGATTGTGGGAGTTTTTTTATGACATCATATGGAATAATAGTTTAATTTTAATCATTTGTAACATAACATTTAATTTAGTAATTTATCCAATTTTAAATTTTTTTGGATTCTTCTATCTTCCCACAGTTCTGGTATATATATATTTTTAGTCTTCTAATGGTTCATTATTTTTCATTGGTATATATATTCCATGAGTTTTTACTGTTCGGGAAAATCATTCTCTCTGGTTTTTCGATCAATGTATTTATACATTTCACAAGCCCATGGGGATCGGGAATTCCTTTTGGGAATTTTAATGATCAGGACCAGTGATAGTTTTGAGGGTAGCTCAGGTCATTTTGTAACAATTCAGTTTCAGAGGATGTCAGTCCTCATGTGCCTTTTTCTTGGGACATCTCTAGGAATAGATATAATATTTTTGAGACATGAGATTTATGTTATGATAAGTGACTGTGACGAGACTCAAGTTATAATGTGATGTTGGATTATGTATATCTAGTGTTAGTTTTTGTTTTCAATCAAGGTTTATGATTTTGGGTTTTCATGTTTAAGATGATATTTAATCTATTTTATAAACATTCTCTATGTTATGGTGTGAACCAATATGCCTCTGAGACATCTCACATGGGTTTCTCAAGAAGGTGTAACTATTTTCCCATAATGGAATCCACATGGGGATCCTATTCTCATAAATACTATCATATGGAGAGTCCATGTTGTATTTCAATATGCCCCATGAGTTCATAAATTTGTTTCTAAGGTACAACAAGGAGATGTAGGAGAGAGAGAACGGTCTTGGTAATTCTTATGCTAGAATCCCCCATCCTTTAAACGAAAAAATGAACCTCAAGAGTTGGAGGAATGGCTGGATATGATTGATCAAATATTTTACATCATAGAGATGCTAGGGAATATTAGGATAATGTGTGTAGTGTTTTGGATTAAGGGTTATGGAATATGTTGGTTGGATTATATGGTCTAGCTGTACCGACACATTGAACAAGATTCGAAGGGTGTCAAAACAAAATTCTATAAGAAATTTTGTCTATAGTCTCAAATTTTGGAAATATCCCTAGATTTCATGTATATACAATAGGGAGATATTTTGGATTCTTCAAACACCAATTACATTGATAGAATTTTCTGTTTTTTCATGACATGGTGAAGAGTGACTATCTAAAGGACTAGATCAACCTATAGGTTTTTCGACCAGATATTAGATCACATGTATTAAGGTCGAAACATTCAACCTATATAGAGATGGTAGAAAAAGCTACGATTGAATATATAGATATGGAAGACAAGGTCGGTTTTCCTAAATATTTTATTCCATATAGTGGATGATTTAGTGGCTTACATACGAATAAGTGTAAGTGTAAATATCACCACAAAATTGTTGGTGGTGGTTCTTAGTAGCAAGCCTCATCGACATGGTCTTCTATAGTTAACAGTGTACCATTAGCATGCAATTAGTTTTGCAGGGTCATGCACACCAGTTGTTTTTTACCTATGGCCATGAAAAAATGCAACAAATATGGACATTTTGGTTATATGAAGCTCTTCTCTTATGATATGACTACGCCTTGTTATGGTCATGGTATGTTAACTCTGAAGGATACTCTATTGTAGCCACATGCTTTATAAACTGTTGGTCTTCAGCCACTAGCCTCATGAGTGATGTAATTTGAAACATTAGATGAATATCCAAAATAATTTGATGCAGGTTTAGCAACAGTGAGAGGTAATATATTTAAGAAATATTAGTATCAATTACATTATTTGATACGAGTTCCTCCTAATCGTTTATATCAGAATTTTTTTTGACATGGATAAACGTCTAAATGAACTCCTATGTTTTATAATGGAATTGGATACAAATTTTGTGAAGAGAATAGATCATGGGTTTCATTGTCATTTTTGATCATTAATGGTTGTCGATACAGTGTTATCCTATGATTTCCACATTGATGTTCCCGATTGGTTTGACGTCAACAATGTTAAAGATTTTCAGGTCTCTCATCTAACTAAGGTTAATTTTCATCATTGGTGTGTTTCATTTCATTCTTCCTAAGGTGAAATCATGTGTTTCAAAGGGGAGTTAGACCGAAGATAATGACATGCATGGCCTTGCCACCAAGAGCTCAGAATGTTTTTTCTCCTATTACATTAGATACCAATTACGTATCTCCGATTATTTATCTTCTCGATTTTCTGATATTTTCAAATTGTTTTCCCAAAATACTTCTTCTTTCTTCATATCGAATGCGATGTAGAGTTTACAGTTATCCTGGTACCAGGTATGCAATTGCTATCAATATCTTTTTATCATATGGCACTGGTATAGTTGAAACATCACAAAACTTTGTTAAATGTCCTATTAGAAAAATGTTTTTTTCTCCCATGTATTTTTCCAGAGGCATCCCCCGGTGATCTTGGTAAATAATGTAGATGGTTCTCTTTGGTTGTGTTTGGACTATTGGTAGTTTAACTAGTTAATAGTGAAGAAAAAATAACATTTTCCTTGTGTTTATTATTTGTTTGATTAGTTAATGCGATAAATGTGGTTTCCATATTATTACCTTTTTTAAGTTATCATCAACTCATGGTTTGGGAGTCTCATATACAAAAGACACCTTTAAGGAGATGGTATGGACATTATGATTGTCTTGTGATGTCTTTTGTTCTGAATAATGATCCCTTTTCCTTCATGGTTTTTATAAATATGATATTCCATAACACTAATGATACTTTTTTTTGTTAGTGTTCTTCGATGATATTTTGGTTTATTCAACATCCAAGCATGAGAACGAGCATCATCAATGATTGGTTCTGTAAATTCTATGAAGCCACCATCAGTATGAAAATATTTTGAAATTTTGTTTCGTGATTCAAGAAGTTATGTTCTTAAGGAATACAATTTCTGAATATGGATTATTTGTTGATCTAGAGAAGGTGAATGTTGTTTCTTCATGGAAGCAAAACACTAAATTTCATTGAAATTATAGAGCTTCTTTGGTCTTCCTAGATACTATCGAATGTTCATTAAAAATTTCTATATGTTTTCATCACCATCTACTACTATTACAATAAAATATTTGAAATTAACATGGGATGCAAAGATCTTATCTTATTTTGAGGAGCTGTAATGATATTTTACATAAGATATCATTCTGATCTTACATGATCCTGGGAAGGTATACGTGTTAATTTTTTTGCTCCTGGTACTATTTTAGGATTTGTGCAGATGTAGGATGACAAATTGGTATCATACCGTTCATATAATTTCTATCTTCATGATAAGAATTACCCTTGTCATGATTTAGAGCTTTATATAGTTATGCAAGTGCTTAAATTTTGGTAGCCCTATCTTTTTGGGAATAGGTTCACTGTCTTCTATGATCTTAAGAGATTGAGTTATGTCTTTTCCCATAAATAATTGAATTTTAGATATATATGATGGGTAGAATACATTCAGACGTATAAATTTAATATTTACTACTACTCAGGGATGGGGATTGTTATTTCAGATTCTCTTTGTAGAATAGTACCATAGAATGTTGTTCTAGAAATGATAAGTGGTGGAACATAATAGTTCTTTTAGCTCAGTTGCACCAAGATGCTCACATATAATTTCTTGCTATTTTTTACTAGTGTTTAGTTCTTATCATCTACCCAAGTGTATTTATTTTATAGTCAACAATTGGATGTTGAGATCAGTAATTATTGAGAAAGCCTTTATCATGGAGAGACCATTTCTAGTTGTCCTCTATCGTTAGATTATATACTACACTTCAGGAACCAAGTTGTCATACCAGTGTTCATGAGAAGATTATTCTTGTTTTATTGTCACATCTCTTAGTGGTTTGTCCATCAATGTGCTATAAATATATATTGTGACATGAGATGATGATTCTGGTGGCCAGGTATGAAGTGTGACATCCCAGATTATTGGTCCCATTATTACACCTACCAATAGATAATGAATGAGTACTTGATTCCATTTGGTTTTATTTATCCTCTTCTAGTGAATGTTTGGAAATGGGATTAGTTATCCTTGGAATGTTTTTTTGGATTACCATAGTCTCCCCAATGGATGAATTCTATTTGGGTGGTTTGTCCATCGGTTGACAAATTCTGCACATTTTATATCGATAAAGGATACCAATAAGGCTTAAGATCTAGGTAAGCTATATGTGCAAGTGATTTTGAGTTTACATGGGATTCCTTTTACCATTATTTATGATATGGATCCTAGGTTTAACATAATGTTCTAGAATATCCTCAAAGTGGAAATGAGAACTCAGGTCTTTTTGAGAACAACTTACCATCCACAGACATCATGTCAAATGGAGTGTGTGATTAAGATCCTAGAGGATATGAATTGTGTAAGTGTCCTATATTTTATTTTTTCATGGGATATCCATGTGGGATTAGTTTTGTTTTTTAAAACAATCATTATCATGCATCGATAAAAATTTCTCCCTTAGAGGTGTTATAATATTGTCCAAAAAGATCAGCTATTTGTTGGGTAGAGGGGGCGAAATAGATTTAGTTGGACCATGTTTGGACAAAGAGACGTCAAAATATATTCAATAGACATGTCTATGTCTGTTTAAATCTCAATGTCGATAGAAAACATAGTAGGACCATCGTCATTTTCCTCTATAGTTTTCTGTTGGTAACTTGGTTTTATTGTACGTTGTTCCACTGTTGGGTCACCGTCGACTTGTAAAATAGGGTAAGTTGGCTCCATGATATGTTTAACCATATGAGTTATCAGATAATATTAGGTAGGTTGATTATTGGTTATCATTTTTAGTTCAGAAGATAGGTATTAATGATTTTCTTCGATATCTTATCTTTGGAACTACCATCATAATCTCGCTCACGTTCTATGTTGTGAAGAAATTGAGTTAGAAAGAGATGTTTCAATTTTGCAAAAACTGGTTGACATCATCGACTCTCAAGTGAATGTATTACATGGGAACTCAATTTTATATGTTAGTGTTATATGGTAACACAAATAATATTCTCATGATACATGGGAATGTGAGTCTTTGATGAGGGAGAAATAAACACATATTTTTTGTAGATATTAAATCATCCACATGACATAGTGGGGACATGTAGTTTTTATGGGGGAGTTTGTAACATATAATTAAAATCAATTATGTACATCATTAATCATATTGTGGTTTTCCTTTTAAAGACAAAATTCCTTCTAGATTGATCTCTTTGACATTTAATCTTTGTTGTTGTTGTATTGCATCTCTTCATATAAGTGATGATTCTGCCTTTTGGTTGTCCTTGATCATAATATCACCATTGGGTTAGTATTTGGATATATTGGTCTAGGTTTTTGTTTCTTCATATCTTCATGAAATATTCATTGTGTGATCTTATTCGAGAGGCATCTCCATTGCCATTTGTGGTGCAGTGCGTGTTTATTTTTGAAGCATGTGATATTTCTTCATCATTTATAAACCTCTTTCTCAATTGGATCAATCCTAATATTTGTAGATTTTATTCTGGTGTCTCTGTCAGCATCATTAGGTTTTCATTTTTGGTGGACCCCATTATGGGCATGTGTGACTCGAGATTCAAGGAAGTTGTTTACATCTATAGCATATGTTGATGAAACATATTATTCATGCTTTATAAATTGATATATTCAATGAATTGGCATGATAGATTTGTGTATATTGAAATTGTTTCTTAAATAAAAACGTGTTTTCCATGATTTTTGATAAATGTAATGGAATAGAGGGTGTTTAAATGGAATTTTAATGGATTTTGTTAAATGTGTTTGAAATTAATTTTGAAACATTGAGATGATTGTGAAACTAAGCACATTAGTTACCTCGAGTACTATATGGAAGGTTTACCTTGAGGTTATTGTCTATTTTGGGGGTTCACCTTCTAGGGTATTCTTATTTTCCTAGAGTATAGAATATTAGATCTAGGTACATTTTGACATTGGGGTTCCAAATTCAAGGGTGACTCTTAGGTCTAGGAGTGTAGATCATTGGCTTCAGGTACAATAGTGTATTGTTTCATATATTAATAGGTACGAATAGTCTGCTTCCAGACCTGTTTCTATTCCTTAGTATTTTTGTTCCTATTTCAATAGTGTTGTTTTTGTATTGCTTGGATTTGTAGTATTTTAGACTTTATATTCATGTTGATTCTTGTGAATCATGATATGGAAAAATGTTCTTTGAAATTGATTTACCAACTTATTTTAGAATTGTGATAAAAATGGAAATTTTTTCCACGATTTCTCTAAAAATATGTTAGTACATATAATTCCATTATTTAATTTAAAATGTGAACCCAAATTTGATTTATAGATATAGGTTATGGAACACCTAGGTGGGATCCTACTGAGCATGCTAGCTCACACCCTGCGCACCTCTTCAGTGGTGAGTAGACCCTTGTATGTATTCCATTGTAATTAATGGAAAGCAGTTGTAGTGATGCCATGAAGTTTTGACTTGGAAGTTTTTGGTAGCTATTTGTGATATGTTGGGAGTTTCTCCATGAAATCATGGGGTTGATATTTCATTTTTGTCCGTTGTATTTGAACTTTTGTTTTTTGGTTTTAGCCACTTTTAATAGTTTTTTTCCTCTATCTTCTCATAGTTATATGATATATAATTTTCTTCTTCTGCTGGTTTATACTTTTCTATATGCATATATATGCGATGTGTTTGTATATTTTGGGGGAAATCATTCTCTCTAGTTTTTTTATTGATGCCCAGGTTCTTGTAGCATGGCAGTGGGGAACAATAATTCCCTTTAGGCATGTGACATATCGAGTTGAGTGCCAGTTTTAATGGTAATCCATGTAGGTTCATTATAATTTGGAATAAAAGTAGTCCAGTCCCCAAGAGACCTTGTCTTGGGACATCTGTTGGACTGCAAATAGGTATATCAGGACTTGAGAGGTATGTTGTGATATGTTACTGGCTAGTTCTTTTCGTGAAGAGACTCTAATGACCGTATAATGTTTTGTTATGTTTAGCTCGTGTTTGGTCTAATTTTAAATATTATTTTAATTTTATGGGTTTTCTGGTTAATGATGAGATGTACTCGGTTGTCAGATCAGTCCTTCTATTTTGATGTGTATTAGTATTCCATTGAGAGGTCTCCCACGAGTTCTGTAGGAAGGTGTATATGATGCTCCATCATGGAATCCTCTAGTGGATCAGAATATCATCAAGACTATTATATGGGATGTACATCCTATTGAACAAGATGCACCACAATCTCATAACATAGTTATTGATGTATATTTATGAGCTATATGAGAGGGATTTCAGTTATAAGAATTCTTGTGTGAGAATCTACCATCCATTAAAAGATCAAATAATCCTCAATAGGTTGAGGAATCGATGTATAGGATTCATAAAATCTTCAACATCATGAAGACACATAAAAATTTCAGGGTAAATTGTTTAGTGTTTAGAATCAAGGGTTCAATAAATCTATTGTAGCATTCTATGGTCCATGCATTCATACCTGTGGACTTAGATTGGAAGGGTTTCAATACCCAGTTCTTCCTATAATTTTATCCAGAGTCACTGATGTTGGAAAAGTATATTTAATTACAATATTTATAGTAGGTTTACTGTTCAGTTTCGGCATACACAAATTATTTTACTGGGATTGTCTGTTTTTCTCTAAATGTGGTGAAGAATTACCAACTAAAGGCTAAAAAGTATCTGTAGGGTTAGTGAGCGGATGTCAAATCCTAGGTATTTATGTTAAAACTGTATACCAATCAAGAGATGATATAAAGAGTTATGATGGACGAGATGGATATGGTTGTAATGTTTTTCCCTAACATTCTCTCATATCTAGTGAAACATCAGTGGTATTCAAGGGAGGAAAAGAATGTGGTTGGGTCTTCATAGAAGTCGTGGTGGTGGTATTAGCTACAAGACTCCTCCACACCATCTACTATATCTAGTAGTGTTCCTATGACTATAACACCCGAGATTTCTATGAGAAATATTTTGTTTTTATGCTATATACATCATCAAAAAAATCATTCACTACACACAACACTACCTTGGCTTGCTTTACACGCAATCGCGACCTTCCTCGATATCATGCGTTGTACGCAATACTGAGTTACACTAAACAAAGATATGATAATAAAATATTATTAAAAAAAGCCTTTATGAATACTAATACCCACTTTTTTAAACTTTACAAATTTTATCTTTCAAAATGGACTTCATTTTTGGATTTGGAATATCGAAATTAGCCTAGGGTAAATTTTTGGTATTTTTCTAAAAATTTTCAATTTTTGATGAATAGTGAAAACTCATTGTAACTATTTAAAAACCGACTTTTATTTAAATAATTATTTATTTTAGTTAAATTTATTTTAGGTAAAAACTGATAAATAATACTTATATAAGTTCAATGTAATTCATTGGTGTCATTTTATAATAATTTTAGATATATAAAAATTTTATTGAACTTTTGACCGTCTTTTACCCACCTCCTAAGAGAATTTGCAAATTTACATAAAACATAATTTTACCGCTTCTGTGAATGGAATTTCAAATATCCAAGAGACATGGTTGATGTCAGTAAGTAAAATTTGGTTCAATGAGATGAAAATAATTTTTGGTGAATAGTAACTTTTTAATTTAATTTACCACAGTTAAAAGTAAATATTGTAATTAAGGGTAAAAATTATATTATTATTACCCTAAAACATGACCTAATTCTATTGGATAATAGTAATTCTACCAACAAAAAATTTAGGGATAAAATATTACCCTTTAGGTCCACTTGGATTAGATTAGGAGATTTAATATTATTTTATTTAAAGAAGAGTTAAAATAGTTAAAATCAAAGATTAATAAATAAAGAATTTTTAATGTAGGGATATACATAAGATAAATTCAACTGTAAATATTCATTAGAAAACTAAAACTATTTCCTACATAAAGTAATTTTATTTATAATTTTTAGACATTAAATATTTTAATTTATTTATTACACAATTATGATGCAGTAATTACCTTATTAATGAAATATTAACATAATTGAAGTTATAAATACCCAAATATATGTAATGTGAGACTTTTTATGAATTAAACTAATTTTATAGGCTAATATGACATGTTATTATTGATGTAATTAACTTTTTTCGAACTAATAATGTTGTTTTGATTTTCCCAAAAATCAATTGCCATATAGTGACAAAATTGACATAAAATAGTTTTTTAAAAAATATTATATTATTAATTGTTATTTTATTCATAAATATATAAGGATCGAAAAAATGACTTAGATAAGGTTATATATATTAATAATGAACAACTTGGGTTTCTTTTGTCTTGATATAGTATGTTTATTAACCTTATAGTGTAAGAAAACAAGAAGACATGGTAAAAGTAAAATTAGTGAAATTAAAGTTAAATCTAAATGATATAATTAAAATAGTAACCTAAACATGTCCAAATATTATTGTATGATAGTATTTCGACCCATACCTACCTTAGATTCGAAATAAATCAATTTTGAGCTATTAAAAACCGAATATTACTTTATAATAAAATAATATTTTTTGTTTTTCCAAAGGTGCACCTCTCCTCCCTTATGAAAGGGAACCTCTTACCTCTCATACTCACCCCAAATTGAGCCATAAAGATCTGCCAAAACATGAAAAATTATATTATCCAATTCCCTAGAAAAATCTTAAAGGTCATGGTCTTCTGAAAAGTCCATCCATAGTGCCCTAAGTGGAGGTTAAGAAGAGGTGCGTCAAAGAATAGGTAATATCCATTACCGATCATTTCCAATTTCATTCTTCTTCAACTTCTTATTCCTTAGTTATTTAATTATTAAGTAATATCATCAGTATCACTAATACACTGATATGTTATTATAAATATGAAACTACTCTATTTCACCTTTTATCCAACCTACGGAAAATGAAATCACCGCGCGTGCGTACGTAAGGAATACCGCATACACTCCATGGTGTAATCTGTTTTCCACCACCACATTACATGGATAGGTATAATGGTGTAATGAATAAGTATATATGATTATTGTAAAGTGATATTGATTCTTAAATAGTATACATACACTTCAATACAATTCCATGATCATGGAAATGATATCATCGCTCGTGTGTACGTACGACCTACCGTCTCCACGATGTGATGCAACTCGTTCTACATGATCTTCATTGCATAATGATTATATAAATGAATTTAATGAATAAATATGATATATATTACTCTAATACCATTCTGGAAATGATTTATCTATAACCTAAAAAGAAGAATAATAATTTATTCGACAAAACACGCATAATAACAAAAAGAAATAAACACCCAAATAAAAAGTAACAATGCAATATTACTAATAAAAAGCTCGGAATATGACCTTATATGATATCATAACAATTTGTAAAATTATGGAAAAAGTAAATAACATTATTTGAATCATTATACATGAGGTTTAGACATGTATGAAGAAAATCAGGCCTAAGGTAATGGAAAATCTCACAATCTCATTTTTATCCGAGATTGTTTATACTTTCGTATTTACTGAGATATATTTATCATCCACATCCATTTTTCCTCAATATGTAATATTATTTATATCCTCCTACAATTTTTTAAATCCAATAGTACTTGTTGGTGAGTTTTTTATAAAAGATATGAAAGGAATATTTTTTCGTTTTTAGTACTAGGTACTTTTTGACTTTTTCGGCCAAAGTACGAGAAGAATGTTTTTTAACTTATATGGCATGAATGGATTTTATGATTTCATAAAACATTATTTCCATTAATATTCCATTACAATTTTTCATGTTTATTTTTAATCAACTTATTTTAGTTCAAAAATGTATGACATGTTAATAACGGAAAAATGATTTTAAAGTAGAAAGGATATTTTACTCACGAATGGAGTTCAAGAATTTTATCAAAATTATTTTCCAGCTAAGATAATATAGGGTTCTGTTTCTATCCATATTTTTACATTGATTGGATTATGTAATGATGTAATTATTTTTATGATGTCCTTTTATCATACATTGATTATGTTATGATGGCATGATGTTTTAGAATCCCATTTTTATTACGTGGGTTATGCTATGATGTATGATTTATTATCTTGTGGCACACATAATAATGGTATCATTATGAGATTGGTGGGACCTATATCTTCCTCCAATGAATTGGGTAAATATTTATATCTCATGAGATAGACATGGCTGAAATGGAAAGTTAAACTGGTTCAGTGATACAGGACTGAAACGTGGAGTGAACTCTATTCAGAAATGGACTTTGTCCTCTAAGGTAGTCTTGCCAATGAGTCTTGAATACTAAGAAATGATTCTCTATGATTCTGTGTGTATGAAATTTATTTTCATGTCTTATGTTATGATTATTGGGATTATATTTCACCACTATGATTTATCCCATGTAATTAAATTATGAACTCTTTTGCAGGTCAAAATTTCCAAAATAATATGTTTTTATGAATATGTTGTGATTTATATTTCTTTTATTTACCCTTATTGATCATTTGATCTCACCCTTTTGTATGTTTTATTTTACCCAGGTCAGGATGAAGGATATTAAGTAAGATATACCAAAAGGGACTCTATATATGATAAAATAAAAGGGAGACGGTGTAGATGATTTATGAATCAGTTGTTTATGTTTCCCAGTTTCTAAAGACACTATGTCAATACGGTCCTTTCATGGTTTTGTTATATGTTGTAATAAGTGTTCTTAAATTATGATGTAATAACAATGTATGTAATGTATGGGTCATTATAGTTGGTATTATAGGGAGGGTATAGTAAACCTTTGGAAACTAGGATGCGAATGACTTAGTAAGAACCCTAAAGATATATCTAAGCATACACAATCTTAGTGTTTTAGAAATGGCCACGAACGACCTATGATAAGACCTTAACTGTGAAATTTTATTCTTGATTTTGTGGTTTTCCTATTATAATTAGTGTTGGTCACACTATTCTTTATGGTTTTAGTCAATGGATGTAACCAGAAGGAATCGTGTTAATGTGGAATGCGACAGGAAATTCAATGATTGTCCCCCTGAGCAACCAGACATTTTGGGAGCTAGAATGAAAAATCTTGTAGCCATTCTCAGAAACCTTTCTCAAGATATGAATCATGCAGGACTTCCAAAAGATCAATGGAAGGAGAAAAATTATGTTGAATCATTCATGAGGCAGCGTCCACCTTCATTCACTGGGTCTACTGATCCATTAGTGGCTAAACAATGGATCAGTATCACTGAAAAGATATTTTCAGTTCTTCAATTTTATGAACATGATAAAGTCATCTTAACAGTATATCCTTTGGAAGGTGAAGCTAATCAATGGTGGAATATTATTAAGAATATGAGATACATGGGTGATGTCAGTAAATAAAATGTGGTTCAATGAGATGAATATAATTTTTTGGTGAATAGTAACTTTTTACTTTTATTTACCACGGTTAAAAGTAAATAGGGTAATGAAGGGTAAAAATGATATTATTATTACCCTAACTAATGTAATAATTCTATTGGATAAGTTTAATTCAACCAAAAACAACCTTATAGGTAAAATATTACCCTTTAGGTCCACATGAATTAGATTAGGACATTTAATATTATTTTATTTAAAGAAGAGTTAAAATAGTTAAAATCAAAGATTAATAACTAAAACATAATTACTATAAGGTTATAAATAAGATAAATTCAACTATAAATATTCATTAGAAATATAAAAACAATTCCTACATAACGTAATTTTATTTATAAATTTTATACTGTAAATAATTTAATCTATTTATGACACAATGATGATGTAGTAATTACCATTTTAATGAAATAATAACATAATTGAAGTTATAAATACCAAAATAAATGTAATTTGAGACTTTTTATCAATTAAACTAATTTTATAGGTTAATATTACCTATTATTATAGATGTAATTATCATTTTTTGAACTAATAATGTTGTTTTGAGTGTCACAAAAATCAATTACCAAATAGTGTCAAAATTGACATAAAATAGTTTTTAAAAAAAATATAATATTATTAATTGTTATTTTATTCCTAAAAATATACGGTTCGGCAAAATGACTTATATAAGGTTGTATATATTAATAATGAACAACTTGGGGTTCTTTTGACTTGTTATAGTACGTTTATTAACCTTATAGTGTAAGAAAACAAAAAGATACGGTAAAAGTAAAATTATTGAACTTAAAGTTAAATCTAAATTATACGGTTAAAATAGTAACCTAAACTTGTCCAAACTCTATTTAATGAGAGTATTTCGACCCATCCCCAACATAGATTTTAAATAAATCAATTTGGAGATATTAAAAACTGAATATGCCTTTATAATAAAATAATATTTTTAATTTTCCAAAGGTGCCCCTCTCCTCCGTTATAAAAGGGAACCTCCTCCCTCTCTTCCTCACACCACTTTGAGCCATAAAGCTCAGCCAAAACCTGCCAACATATATTATAAAATTCCCTAGAAACATCTTATAGGTACTGGTCTTCTTAAAATACTATTTTTAGTGCCCTAAGATGAGGTTAAGAAGAGGCTCGTCAAAGAAGAGGTAATATCCATTACTGATCCTTTCTAATTTCATTCTTCTTCAACTTCTTCTTCCAAATTTATTTCATTATTAAGTAATAACATCAGTATCACTCATATACTTATATTTTATTATAAATATGAAACAACACTATTTAGCCTTCTATCCATCCTACGGAAAATGAAATCACTGCGCGTGCGTACGTACGGAATACCGTCTCCACGCCGTGGTGTAATCTGTTTTCCACCACCACCGTACTTGGATGGGTATAATGGTGTAAATAATAAGTATATATGATTATTTTAAAGTTGTATTGATTCTGAAATAGTATACACACACTTCAATACAATTCCATGATCATGTGAATGATATCATCGCTCGTGCGTGCGTACGGCCTACCGTCTCCACGATGTGATGCAACTCGTTCTACATGATCTTCATTGCATAATGATTATATAAATGAATTTAATGAATAAATATGATATATAATACACTAATAAAATTCTGGAAATGAGTTATCTGTAACCTAAAAATAAGAATAAGAATTTATTCGACAAAACACGCATAGGAACAAAAATATTTAAACACCCGAATAACAAGTAACAATGCAATATTACTAATAAGAAGCTAGTAATATGACCATATATGATATCATAACAATGATTAAAATTCTTGAATATGTCAATAACATTATTTAAATCATTATAGAGGAGTTTTGGCCACGTAAGAAGCAAATCAGGCCTAAGGTAAGGGAAAATCTCACAATCTCATTTTTATACAAGATTGCTTATACTTTGATATTTACTGGGATGTATTTGTTATCCACATGCATTTTCCTCAATATGTAATATTATTTATATAATAATACAATTGTATAAATCCAATATTATTTGTTGGTGAGTTTTTAGTAAGATATATGACATGAATCTTTTTTCGTTTTTAGTATGAGGTACTTTTTGAATTTTCAGCAAAAGTACGAGAAGAATGTTTTTTTAACTTAGACGTCATGAATGGATTTTATGATTTCTTAAAACAATATTTCCATGATGATTCCTTTACATGATTTCAAGTTCATTTTTAATCAACTTATTTTAGTTTAAAACTGGATGACATTTTAATAAAGGAAAAATGTTTTTGAAGTAGAAAGGATATTTTCCTCAAGAATGGAGTTAAAGCATTTTATCAAAATTATTTTCCATCTAAGATAATATAGGGTTCTATTTATATCCCTATTTTTACATTGATTTGATTATGTTATGATGGATATATTTTTATGATGTCCTTTTATCTTATATGGATTATGTTATGATGGCATGACGTTTAAGAATCCCATTTTTATTACATGGGTTATGCTATGATGTATGATTTATGATCTTGTGTCACACATAAGAATGGTATCATTATGAGATGGGTGGGACCTATATCTCCCTCCAATTCAGTAGGTAATGATTTATATCTCATGAGATAGACATGGATGGAATGGCAGGTTAAACCAGTTCAGTGATACATGATAGAAATGAGGAGTGAACTCTGTTCAAAAATGGACTTTGTCCGCTAAGATAGTCTTGGAAATGAGTCTTGTCTACTAAGAAATGATTCTATATGATTATGTGTGTATGAAACAAAGTTTCATTTCTTATGTTAATATTATTGGGATTATATTTCACCACTATGATTTATCCGATTTTATGGAATTATGATCTCTTTTGCAGGTTAAGATTTCCAAAATAATATGTTTTTATGAATATGTTGTGATTTTTATTTCTGTTGTTTACCATTACTGAGCATTTGAGCCCACACATTTGTATAATTTCTTTTCCCCATATCAGGAGAAAGTGTATTAAGTAATATATGCCAAAATAGACACTAGATATGATAAAATAAAAGGCAGATAGTGCAGATGAGTATGAATCATTTGTTTATGTTTCCCAGTTTTTAAAGACACTATACCTATACGGTCCTCTCATGGTTTTGTTTTATGTTGTGATAAGTGTGCTTCAATTATGAAGTAATAAAAATGTATGTAAAGTATGGGTCATTATACTGAATTTCTATAAGTGTGGTAGGATCAGGCACAACATATGTTTTTTCCTATTCCCATGAAGATAGAAAACTATTATGGACATTATGGTCATATAAAGCGATTCTGTCAGGCTATGACTACACTTCATTATGGTCAATGTTCGTTAGCTCCAACAGATACTACACTATATTCAGAAGAATCCAAGACTACAAGGATCTAGACACAATCCTCAGGAGTGAAACACATTCACTAAGTATATGAGTGTCCATAAGCAGTCGATGTATGTCCCACAATGGTTAGATGTTCAATCAGTATTGCATCAGTAGTTTAAATTGTTTTACTTTTTACTGATTTCTCATTCTCATTTATTTCTTCAAAATTTATTGATATGCATAAACTTATAATAGAACATATAAATATTATAAAAGAGTTAGCGACACCTCTTCAAAAGTGGATAGAACAGAGTTTTTTGTGTCTTTCAAGTTCATTTACAGTAGCTGATACATAGTTGGTTTGGGATTTCTTGTTCTTGATATTGATGTTTCTGACATAATCATCTATATGTATTGTCTTGTCACACATTAATAAGAGGATAATTTTTATCATATTTTTGTTCCATTTCATAGTACCAATGGTAGATATCATGTGTTTCAAGGGTAGTGGGAACTAAGATCAGGATATGTAGGGCCTTTGTAACACCTCATGATTTTATGAGATATATTATTTTTAATTTCTTTGATGTCTTATATTATACAATACTCCAAAATTATCTTGTAATATATGCAACACCGTATTAGCTTCCAGTATACACAACACTATTCTTGGCTCGTGTTACACATAATTTCAAGTTCATTTCGTGGAAATTATTCTACAGAATATTAATTATAGATTTTGTTTAATGTATAAAGATAATAAGTTTTGATTATGTTATATGCAAAACCAAAGAGATCTTGCACTACACACATCCCTGACTTGGCTTTCATTACATGCAATTGCGACCTTCCTCGATACCGTGTGTAGTATACAATACAAAGATTCACTAAACAGCGATATGTTATTAAAATATTATATAAACTGGCCAATATAAATAGCAATACACACTTTTTTGAAATTTTATCAATTTTATAATTCAAAATGGACTTCATTTTTGGATTCGGAATATCAAAATTAGCCTCAGGTGAATTTTTGGTATTTTTCTGAAAAATTTCAATTTTTGATGAATAGTGAAAAACATTGAGTTATAGTTTGAAACCAAATTTTTATTTAAATAATTATTTTTTTATTTAAATTTATTTTATGTCAATATAGATACATAATACCTATATAAGTTCAATTTAATTCATTACAGTCATTTTATAATAATTTTAGATATATAAAAATTTTATTGAACTTTTGACAGTCTTTTACCCACCTCATAGGAGAATTGGAAATTACATAAAACTAAACTTTACCCCTTATGTGAGTGAAATTTTAAAAATCTGAAAGTCACGGTTGATATTAGTAAATAAAATGTGGTTCAATAGGGTAAAAATATTTTTTGGTGAATAGTAACTTTTTACTTTTATTTACCACGGTTAAAAGTAAATAGGGTATTTAAGGGTAAAAATGATATTATTATAACCCTAACACATGTCCTAATTATATTGGATAAGTTTAATTCGACCAAAAAAACCTTAGGAATAAAATATGACCATTTAGGTCCACTTGGATTAGATTAGGATATTTATTATTATTTTATTTTAAGAGGAGTTAAAATAGTTTAAATCAATGTTTAATAACTAAAAAAATTTTAATATTGTGTTATACATAAGATAAATTCCACTATAAATATTCATTAGAACGATAAAAATATTTACTACATAATAGTATATTATTTATATTTTCTAGGCATTAAATAAGTTAGTTTATTTATGACACAATGATGATGCAGTAATTACCTTATTAAGGAAAAATTAACATAATTGATATTATAAATACCAAAATAAAGGTAATTTGAGACTTTTTAGGAATTAAAGTAATTTTCTAGGTTAATATAACATTATAGGGTTGTATAGATGAATTTGTATCAAATTAATAAGGCTGTTACGAATTTAGAAAAAACAAAACACCAAAAAGTGTCAAAATTGACATAAAAGAGTTTTTAAAACAAAATATTAAATTATTAATTTATGTTCTATTCATAAAAATATAATGTTTGTCCAAAAGCGTTATATAATACAATATATTAAATTAATGATCTAATTGGGGTTAAATTGTTAGTTTATAGTATGCTTATTAACCATATATTATAAGAATACAAAAAGACATTGTAAAAGATAAATTATTTAACTTAGAGTTAAATCTGACTCATAAGTTTAAAATGGTAACCTAAAATTGTCTAAAACCTATTAGTTGAAATTATTTCGAACCATCCCCACCAAATTCTCAAAATAAGTCACTTTTTAGCCAATATAAACCGAATATAAATTTATTATAAAATAATATTTTATGTTTTTCCTAAGGTGCCCCTCACCCCTCTTATAAAAGGGCACCCCTCCCACTCTTCTTCACACAATTTTGAGACTTCATTCTCGGAAAAAACATACCCATTTATCTTCTCAATATCTCTATTATTCTTATATAGGTTTTGGTATTCTCAAAAAACCAACTATAGTGCCCTAAGAAGATGTTTAAAAGAGGCATGTCGACGAAGAGGTAATCTCTTCTACCAATTCTTTCATGTTTATTTATTCTTATACTTCGTCCTCATTAGATGATTCATTGTAAAGTAATAAAATAAGTAAAAATAATATACTGATATGTTATTATAAATATGAATCAACTCCATTTCACCTTTTATCCAACCTACGGAAAACGAAATCACCGCGCGTGCGTACGTAAGGAATACCGTCCCCACGACGCGATGAGATTCATTCTCCATGTTAACCATTAAAGAATAATAATAAAGTATATCTAATGAATACTAATGATATATATGACATAATATTGCTTCTGGATATATATATATATATATATATATATGTCATCTACTTTCATACATTCAAGTCAATAAGTAAAGGAAAACAATGTTCATGCATACGTACGGCCTAACGTATCCATGAACGGTGTGTTTTATTTAATTTATCTATATATTATATATATATATATATATACTGAATATATATGAAAAAGAAATAATTTTTCACATTCTTGAAGTATGTAAATCATGATATAAGTAATAAGAATATCTTGAACAACATGTCCAAACACGTACAATAAATGAAATTTTTTTACCCAAAATGCCAGTTTAACATGGAATTGACAAAAGGAGTAATATAATCTCATAAGTGAATCATATATGATATAATAAATATTTTTATGGTACTTTTACAAGTTAATACTTTGTTTAAACACACTATACAGTAGTTTTGGACACATACGGAAAAATTAGACCTAAGGTAAGGGATAATTATTCCAATCTCTTTCTTATCTGGGATTGTTTATTCATAAGTATTTACTGGGGTTATATTTTTCATCCATGTCCCTTAAAATGTTTTTCATAATGTTATATATATTCTTCAATGTATTTTTAAAGTCATGTTTACCCCAATTTAACTTTTACATTGTGTTATGGAAAAAATCTTTCTTTTGTTTACCATTCGAGGAACTTTTTGAATTTTCTGGAAAAAGTACGAGGAGAGTGTTTTTCTAACTTATAAAAAATGAATAGATTTTTATGATTTCAGAACACCTAATGTTCATGAATCTTCCTCTACAGGTTTTTGTGGTTATTTTCCATAAAATATCTTTCTTTTAAAATTGTGTGGCATTTTGTGAAAAGACAATGATTTTGAAGAAGAAAGGTTATTTTCCTCCTGAATTCATTTCAGTTGTCATATCAAAACTATTTTCCATATTAGATGAAATTATTTAGAATCTATATGTGTCAAATATAATATCTCTATTATTTACATGGTGTTATTTTTATTATGATGGAATGATATCCAATTGTTTTATATGGATTATGTAATGATGTGATGATGTTTGTGAAACCCAATTTATTTTTTGAGTTATGATGAATGTTTTATGATTATTTTGTGGCAAAAGTAAGAATGATTTCATTATGAGATGGGTGAGAACTATATATCCCTCCAATGAATTGGGTAAAGATTTATATCTCATTAGATAGTCATGGAAGGAATGGAATGTTAATCTTGTTCAGTGATACAAGACTGGAATGAAGAGTCAACTCAATCCAATAAGGGACTTTGTCAACTATAATGATATTGGAAGCAATACCATGGCTATTATAGAAATAATATCATGTGCTTAAGGGTTTCCACAATTACATGTTTTATTACCATTCAATTTTATCATGATTAATGTTCCTTTATGATCTATGCCTTATGTACTCCTGGATTTATTTCACAGCTCAAGATCTTGATGTTTAAACATTATGTTCAGGTTTATATGTAAAAATGTATATGGTTTGTTTTATTTTCTCCATGTTTACCCTTATTGAGAATTTGATATCACCCTTTATATGTTTTATTTTCCACAAGATATACATAAAGGTTTTAGGTAAGAAAAAAAGTGTAAGATCTTTATGGGATATTTGAATATCATTCACAATGATTAGAAGATTATGTTCTGAGTTTCCAAAGACACTAATCTACTACGGTATTTGGGCGTCTGTTTTTTTCATGTATTGATTATTTCTAAAAATTAATGTAATGTCTAGTTACGTAAGTATGGGTCTCTACAGTGGGTATCAGGGCGAAGGTTTAGTTAACATTTGGAGACTAGGATCCGAAATATTTAGTGAGATCCTTAGAGATATCTCCATGGTATGTCTCGGGATGTCTCTAAGGTTATGTATAAGTATAGGTTATAGTCCTAGAATTAGGGTAACGATAATATAATTAAACCTAAGATGTTATATATTGACGGTACTCCCCCTTTATTATGGTGTTTTCTAACATTATTTTTGCCTCTCACGTTGTTCTTTTTGGGTTTTAGATGATGGATAGAACCCGAAGGAACCGTATTGATCAATGTAATGGGAAATGCAATGAATATCCTTCTGAACAACCAAATATGATAGGAGATGGATTGCAAAATCTTATTGCTATACTTACAGAACCAATGAATCATTCTGGACTTCCAAATGAGCAGAGAAAGGAAGAATATTCTATTGAGTCCTTCATGAGGAAATGTCCACCATCTTTCAGTGGGTCTTCTGATCCACTTATTTCTGAACAATGGATTAGTACCATTGAAAAGATATTTTTGATACTACAATTTTCAGAGCATGAAAAATTCATTTTGGCTGTTTATCGGTTAGATGGTGAAGCAGACCAGTGGTGGACTCTAGATAAAAATACAAGGTCCCACTATGAAATTGAATCCATGGAATGGGAAGAGTTAAAGAACTTGTTTTTCAATAAGTACTTCCCTCATAATCTTCGAACAAATATGTAATAGGTGTTCCTTGAGCTTAAGAAAATGGATGATGAATCTATTGGTATATACGAGGAGAATCTTACAAGGCTTGCAAGGTATAAATCTAGAATTATCATCCAACCTGAATGAAAGTTTTATCAATTCTTTAGTGGCATAAAACCATGTCTTCGAAGGGCATCAACTATAAGGGACTTCAGTAGCTATGAAGAAATTGTGCATTGTGCTATCAAGGTAGAACTTGAAGCTTGTGTAACATATCCATCTCATGGTTTTTACAAGTAACAAATGATGTATTTCAAGGAAAAATATCTAAACAATGGTGAAAAGATAATGAATGTTTTGTTTTGCTCAAAGTTTGGAAAGAAGCATGGTGGATATTATTTTAAAGGGACTATAAAATGTGTTGAAAAAATGGTCATCGAGCAGCTGAGTGTCGAAGTAATGGGAAAAAGGTAGCTAATGATGATAATAGAGAATAGACTACAGAGAATGAACCAGTAACACTTAAATGCATCAAGTTCAAGGAAAGGGGGAATTATGCGAACCAATTCCCTATTCCAAGGGTTAATGATGATCTACATCAACAACCTCTTAAGGAAAAGGACAAAGGGAAGCCATATGGGATCACTATTGGCGATGTTGAGTATGTCAATGATGTAGTGGACTGATTTTGTGTTTATGTAACAGGATGCCGAAATAATTTTGTCGAATCTCATTTATAGTATTGTGGAATATTAGAATATCTATGTATTTGTTTATTGTGGTTTTCAATAATTATATGGTAATGTTAACGATGAAAAGTGATTGAAATATTTTTGGAAATCAGGTGATATGCAGATAATGAATGGATAAAGAGAAAATAATATGTTTGAAAGTATTAATGAGCTCCTGACTGATATAGGAAAAACTGATATCATGGTTTGAGTATATAAAATTTTTTGGATTTTGGTATGTGGATAGAGTTATCCTTTGACAACATTCATGTTTTCACTAAGGTTCAAAGGGTATTCATTTTTCAAGAGAATACATGATTAAGTTATTAAAATGTTTGGAATGTGACCAACAATATACATCATATAATAGATGATGGTATTCACTTGCTTGGTAGATGATATATCTAGTAATCGTTTACTTTACACTATGAGATTGGATAGATGCATTTTGGATAAACCTCAAGATTCGACATCAGATAGTATTGATTAAGGCTAGAACCTTTTTTCGATTTTATTTCTGGAATGTTATAATGGTGATGTTTTAGAAAAAGGACAACCTGTAGGACATTCGAAAACTCGTTGCATCAGACAAGGTTGTGAGAATCGAACAACCGATGCAAGACAGCCCTTTATTTCCTACCACTAGCCTACAGGAAATCCCTGGTTAGTAGAAAGTAGTTTTAATTTATTAAGCATGATGATAGATGAAGTATAAATCCGTTTTTTGAACCATATACGATTAATCTCACCATAAATGGACTTATGTATATAACTTTTGCAATTTTTATGTTTGAGATAGATGGAATGACCTATCATTATATCGTATTATCTGCTAACACTTCGCAAAAGGCAAATTCAACTTCATTTCTTTATGAGTGAAGTGGAAATTGTTCAAGGCATGAGTAATGGTAAGATTGTACCAAAATCAAGTAAGTATTTATTTTAATTAAAACATTATTCAACATTAGGGAAATGATCTTGAAAACCAACAATTGTGTCCTAGGACCCTCATATCTGATGAATAATATGGTACCTTAGATCATAAAAAATTTATGGCTTTTTGATTGTAGGATTTTTCATAGCGATGTTCTTTACCACTCTTCATGAAAACATGATGGTAAGATTTCTCTTCCATATCCATATTTTCACCTATGTTATCCTATGTGGAAACCCATTGATGAGTTAATTTGGGTAACCATTATGTTTCATACATTAGTTTTTAAAATTATGTTTTGGTATTCCTTTTTACGAAGTGGGTTTCTATGAATGTAACATTCAAGTAGTAAACGATTTATAACCCCGAAGAATTTAGAGGGAAAAATTCATTTTAAGAGGGGTAGAATGTAACTCCCCGATATTTTATGAGATATATTATTTTTAATTTCATTTATGTCCTTCATTATACAATTGAAAAATATTAGCTTTTACTATACGCGCACCGTATTATCTTGCAGTATACACAACACTATTATAGGCTCGTGTTACACACAATTTCATGTTCGTTTTGAGGAAATTATTCTACGCAACATTAGGTATGGATTTTGATTAATGTATAAATTAAATAAGTATTGATTATGTTATATGAAACACCAAATGGAGCATTCACTACATGTAGCCCTAACATGGCTTTCATTACATGCAATCGCGACCTTCCTCGATAGAGTGTGTAGTATGCAACATCGGGTTTCAGTAAACAATGATATGTTATTAAAAATATTATATAAACTTGCTGTTATAAATAGTAATAAACATTTTTTAAAAATTTTATAAATTTAATCTTTCAAAATGGACTTCATTTTTTGATTCAGAATATCGAAATTATCCTAGGAAGATTTTTGGTATTTTTCTAAAAACGTTCAAATTTTGATGAATATTGAAAAACACTAAGTTATAGTTTAAAACTGATTTTAATATTTAAGTAATTATTTTTTTTAATTTTATATTATTTCAAAATATATACATAATACTTATAGAAGTTCAATTTAATTCATTGGACTCATTTTTTAATAATTTTAGATATAAAAATTTTATTGAACTTTTGACAGTCTTTTACCCACCTCCATGTAGAATTTGAAAAGTTACATAAAACATTATTTTATAGCTTATGTGAGTGGAATTTCAAAAATCTGAGAGGCATGGTCGATATAATTAATTAAAATGTGGTTCAATAAGATAAAAATAATTTTTGGTGAATAGTAACTTTTAACTTATATTTAGCACAGTTAAAAGTAAATAGGGTAATTAAGGATAAAAATGATATTATTATTACCAAAACACATGTCCTAATTCTATTGGATAAATTTAATTCAACAAAAATACATTATTAAAAAAATATGACCATTTAGGTCCACTTGGATTAGATTTGGACGTTTATTATTATTTTATTTAAAGAAGATTTAAAATAGGTAAAATCATTGTTTAATAACAAAAATATTTTAATATAGGTTATACATAAAATAAATTAGGCTATAAATATTAATTATAAATCTAAAAAGATTTCCTACATAATGGTATTTTATTTATATTTTTTAGACATTAAATAAGTTAATTTATTTATGACACAATGATGACGCAGTAATTACCTTATTAATGAAATATTAACATAATTGATATCATAAATAACCAAATAAATTTAATATGAGACTTTTTAAGAATTACACAAATTTTAAATTTTAATATAGCATAATTGTGTTGGTTATAAGTATTTTTTTTTGAAGTAATAATGATGTTATGAATTTAGAAAAAACAAAATACCATGTAGTTTCAAAATTGACATAAAAGAGTTTTTAAAAGAAATATTAAATTGTTAATTGATATTATATTACTAAAAATCTAAGGTTCGGCCAAAAGACTTATATAATAATATATATGACATTAATGAACCAATTTGGGTTATAGTGGATGTTTATTGTAATTTTATTAACCATATAGTGTAATAATACAAGAAGACATTGTAAAAGTTAAATTATTTAACTCAGAGTTAAATCTAAATGATAAGGTTAACATGGTAACCTATACTTTTATAAATACTATTGGTTGAAAGGATTTTGACCCATCCCTACTAGCCTCTAAATAAGTCACTTTGCAGCCATTATAGACAGAATATTAATTTATTATAAAATAATATTTTAAGTTTTTCCTAAGGTGCCCCTCACCCCTCTTATAAAAGGGCACCTCCTCCCTCTCATCTTCACACAATTTTGAGCCTTCAAGATCGTCCAAACACTACCCATTTATCTTTTAAATATCTCTGGTTATATCATATTGGTTCTGGTCTTCTCAAAATACCAACTCTAGTTCCCTAAAGGACGTTTAAAAGAGGCACGTCGAGGAAGAGGTAATCTCTTCTATTGATTTTTTCATGTTTATTTATTCTTCTACCTATTATTCTTTAGTTTTTTCATTATAATTTTATAAAATAGGTATAAATAATATAATTATATGTTATTATAAATATTAGACAACCACATTTCACTTTCTTCCTATCCTATAGAAAACGAAATCACCGCACGTGCGAACGTACAGAATACCGTCTCAACGCCGTGGTGTAATCTGTTTCTCCACCACCACCTTACATGGATGGGTATAATGGTGAAATGAATAAATATATATGATTATTAAAACATCATACTGATTATGATATATTATATCATTCACTAAAATTCCATTCAATAATTATGGGAACGATATCACCGCTAGTGCGTACGTACGGATTACCGTCTCCACGACACGAGGCGATTCATTCTCAATGTTAACCATTCAAGAATAATTATAAAGTATATATAATGAATAATAATGAAATATGTGACATAATAATGATACTGTATTTATGTATATATGTATATTTTTCATCTACTTACTTCCATTCATGTTAATAATGAAAGGAAAACAGCGTTCATGCGTACGTACGACCTACCGTCTCCATGAACGGTGTGTTTCATTTCATTTATCTATCTATTATATACATATATATATACTGAATATATATGATATATTAAACGTTTTTTATATTCTGGAAATAAGTAAATCATGATATAGGTAATAATAATATTAGGAACAACATGTTCAAACAATTATGATAAATGAAACAATTTTACCCAAAACGCTGCATTAACATGGAATTGACAAATAACAAGTAATATAAAGTCATAAGTGATTAATATATGATAACATAAATATTATTATGGTATTTTTAAAAGTTAAAAATATGTTTAAACCCACTATACAGAAGTTTCGTACATGTATGGAAGAAATTTAACCTAATACAATGGATAATTATTCCAATCTCATTGTTATCTGAGATTGTTTATTCGTAAGTATTTACTGGGGATATATTTTTCATCCATTTCCATAAAAATTTTTTTCATAAAGTGTTTAATATTCTTCCATATATGTTTAAATTCATGTTTACCCTCTTTGTCTTTTACATTGTGTTATGGAAGGAAAATTTTGTGTTTACCATACGAGGAACTTTTTCACTTTTCCTGCAAAAGCACGAGGAGAATGTTTTTTTAATTTATACGGCATGAATATATTTTTACAATTTCATAATGCCTAATTTTAATGAAGCTTCCTCTACAAGATTTCATGGTTATTTTCAATAAAATACTTTTTTTCAAATTTTGTGGAATTTTGTGAAAAGAAAATGATTTTGAAGGAGAACGGATATTATCCTCAAGAATTCATTTCAAGTGTTTTATCAAAAATATTTTCCATCTAAGATGAAATTATTTATCATGTTTATGATTCATGTATAATGTATCTATTATTTACCTGGTGTTATTTTTCTTATGATGAAATAGTATCCATTTGTTTCATATGTATTATGTGATGATGGGATGATGTTTATGTAACCCATTTTATTCTTTGGGTTATGATGAATTTTTTATTCTTATTTTTTGCACAAGTAAGAATGATTTCATTATGAGATGCGTGGGACCTATATATCCATTCAATACATTGGGTAATGATTTATATCTCATGATATAGATATGGTAGGAATGGTATGTTTATCCGGTTCAGTGATACAGGACTGGAACAAGGAGTGAACACGATTCAGTACGGGACTTTGTCCACTACGATGGTATTGGTAGAAATGCCTTGGATACTATGGAAATCGGATCATGCGATTAATGGTTTCCACAATTACATGTTCTATTTCCAAGTGTTTTATCATGATTAATTTTTATTTATGATCTATTCCTTACGTACTCTAATATTTATTTCACAACTCACGATCTTGATGTTTAAATATTATGTTCTTGTTTATATGTTCAAATGTATATGGTTTGTTTTATTTTCTCCATGTTTACCCTTACTGAGCCTTTTATCTCACCATTTATATGTTTTCTTTTCCCCAGGATATAAATATAGGTTTTAGGTAAGAAAACAAAATTGGAAGATATTTATGGGAGATGTTGAAGATCTTTCACCATGATTAGATGATTATGTTTCGAGTTTCAAAAGACAGTAAACTAATACGGTATTTGGGTGTCTGTTTTTTTTTCATGTATTATGTATTCCAAAAAAGTAATGTAATGTCTATGTACAAGAAGTATGGGTCTCTACAGACTTCCCCCTAGGTCTCATGCGTTTTTTTCCTACCATAAAGTTTTCGTCTGATGAATTTATTCTATTTATTATATTTTTGTATTTATTTAAGACTATAAAGATGTTTTCCATTTGACATATATTTCCATCATCAAGATGGAGATGTAGAGTTTACGACTGACCTAGTGCAAGTTATGTAGCCGATATTCATAACTTCTTTACATATGAAAAAAATTATTCTAAAACACCTCTAAATTTATTTATATAACATATTAGAAAAAGGATTTTTTCTCCCTAGAGTATCTCCTTCTGCAGAAACTGTGCCCTTGGCCAAGATAACATTTGGATCACATTGGTTGTTTTTGGGCTATCAGAGGATTAATATGGTAATAGTTTAGAGAAAATATCAATTTCCTTGTTTAGATAATTTGATTGGTCAATTATTGGGGGGAATGTGGTTATCATAGATTCATCATTGTAAAGGTTATCATCAGATCATGTTTTGGAATTCGGATATTGGGAAGACAACTTTTAGGATTTGGTATGGTCATTATGAGTATATTGCGATAGCTTTTGGTCTGAATAATACTCCTAAACATTTTATGGATGTATTAAATTTGATATAACAACAATATCATGAAAATATTTTTATAGTTTCCATGGGTGATATTTTGATTTATTCGAAATCTGACCATCATCACGAGCACCATCTATGTTTGGTAAAGGAAATAATCATATGTCACTATTTGTATTGAATGATTTTTAAATGTAGTTTAAAAATTCAATAATTTGAGTTCTCAGGTCACAACATTTATGAACATGGCTTAGCAGTTGATCTAGAGAAGGTGAAGGATGTTTCATCATGGAAGGAACCCATGAATGTCTTTGAAAATTGGGGCTTCTTTTTCTTTCTAGATACTCATGAATTTCTGTTAATAATTTCTCTAAGATGTAATCAAAATTAACTACTCTTACATTGAATGTGGTGAAATTCCATTAGGATGCAAAGTCTCAGTCTTCATTCCATGAATTGAGATGACTTATGGAATCGACTAATATCCTAATATTACTTGAGACTGGTAAGGGGCATATAATATTTTCTGATTCTTCTAGGGATAATTAAGGTTTCGTGCTCATGAATGTCATCTCTTTGTTATATTATGGTTCTCATCAACTATAACCGCATTAGAAGAATTACTCTACTCATGTTTCTATCTTACTGCAGTTATGTATGCCCTTAAATGTTTTCACACTATATTTTTGGGGGAGGATCACTGTCTTCTCTGATCATAAGAGTTTGAGCTATATATTTTCTAAAAAATACTAAAATATAAGACATGGATGATGGGAAGAATAACATCATATTGTTGACATTGATATTGACCAAACCCCTGGGAAGGGTTATTTCATTGAACATTTTCTTAGCAGGAAAGTAGCATCACATTCAGTTGTATAATCTATGGAGTAGTGGACCTCAAATTAATTTTTTATTAGTTGCACCTATATTCACATTAAATTTTATTAGGTATGGTTTTGACTAGTGTCTAGTTATAATCATATCTTATGTAGTATTTTTATGGAATCAACATCAGGTAGTTGAGTTTAGTAATATTCAAGTATGCTTTTATAGTGGGGAGATCATTTATGATTGGTCCCCCTACTCAGATTGAATACTCTACTTCAAGAAGAGGGTTATCGTCAAACTATACCTTAGGAGTTTAGTATTATTTAATTTTCCAAGATATTTTTATGCCCTATATTTGAGTTCTAAAAAGATGTGTTATGATGCGAGACAAAAAATCTGGTGGTTTGGTAAGAAGCATGATATCACAGATTATGTGTCCAGTAGTTACTCCTACCAACATTTAAAAACAGTTCACTTGAAGCCCTCTGGTTTTCATCAGCCTCTTCTAGTTCCAGTATAATAATGGGATGAGGTATCTGGGGATTTTTTTCTAGATTTCCTTTGACTCCCTATCAAAGGAATTATAACTAGGTGTTTTTTGATCATTTTCCAATGTCTGGTCATTTTATTTTGATCAAGTATACAACTATGGTTGATGAATTATTTATGTTGTTTATACATGAGATTATGATGTTAAATGGGAGTCCTTCTGCCATTTTTTTAGATAGGGACACTAGGACTAACTCAAGTATTTTGAGGACACTTCTAGACGAAATGGAAACTCATATTCTCTTTATTACATTCTTCCATCTAAAAATAGATGGCCAGATAGAGTATGTTATTCAAATCCTCATGGATATGTTTTAATCCTGTGTTTTGGATTTCTGGGGATCATAGGATAGTCATCTCAGAGTGGTTGGGTTTTTTACAAAAAATAATTAACAGTAATTGATAAGAATATCTTATTTTGATTCATTTTATGGTCACTTTTATAGATCACCACTTTGTTTAGAGGAGGTGGGTGAAGTATCATTGGATGGTGTAGACGATGTCAGAAAAGATTCAAGAGCTACATGTATGACTAGTTATAACACAGAGTTCAAAAAAATAATATGAAGATGGGAATGGTCATCCTATTGAGTTTTCTATTTGTGACTGGGTTTTCTTGGATGATTCTCCTTAGTTTGGTCACTGTTGACTTGTAGAATAGGGTTAGTTGGATATAATATAAGTTGGGACATTTGATATAACTAATCAGATTGAGCATGATGCTTATTGGTTATCATTACTAGTCCAGTTAATAAGTAGTAATGATGTTTTCCACATATATTGTCATATAATGTACAATAATGATCCCCATAATGTTTTGAGTTGGAGGAACTTGATTTTAAACTACATGTTTATGTTCTGGGGAAACATGTTATGATCATCAAATCTCATATGAAGGTCTTTCATGGGAAACCAATTTTATTATTCAGATTACAATAAAAAAAAATTCTCATTGGACTTGGAACCATGATTCCTTAATAAGGAAGAAATTGCCATATATTTTTCCATAGATTACATCATCCACATGATTTCTTATAAACGAAAGGTCTTTATAGTGGATAGTTTGTAACAACCCATTACTGATCTATCAGGTATGCCTTTAATCTTATTTTGGTTTTACATTTCTCATAGTATTTACAGTTCTGAGAAAGAATTGAGAGGATACATATAATGGTGATGTTAGATATTTTTTGGGCTCGAAGATTTAACCGTAATTTTCTAAAGGATGCAAGAGGATTTCACACAATGTTATGAGTTTAGACAATGTGTAAGGGTCTCTATATAAATATCATGAAAGACATTAGACTTTGAATGTTTACATGGAATGAAAAGATGTTTCACATCATTAATGTTTGAAATAAAATATCTTAGTCTAATGCAACATGTTTTGTGGAATATGTAGGACTTTGATGGTTACACATCGTGTAACTGGGATACATTCCATATAATGACCTACATACAGGTTTTAAAATTGTAACACAATAGTTATATTTTGTTTCCTTCCCTATACTATTTTTTATCTTAAACTAGGGCAATTACAATGTGATTTTGGGAGACTCCATTCCTTCATGATCGATCTGTTTGATGTATGATCTTCACTGTGGTTCATTGGCATCTCTGTGGGTAATGGATGTTTCTACATTTTTATTTTCATTGATCACGGTAGCTCCCTTGGGTTGAATTATTAGATATGATGGTCTATATTTTTGTTTCATATTTTCATCTACCAAGATCAATTGTATTATCTCATTCCAAAGTATATTCTCTTGTTGGTTCTAGTGTGATGAGTGTTCATTATCGAGGAACATGGTATTTCTTCTTCTCTAATGACCCTATTTCTTAATTAGATGAATCCAAAGATGTGTGGAATAAATAATAGGGTCTCTATTGCAATTGTTGGGTTTTTTTTTGTTGTGGTTGGATCTTGTTGTGGCCATGTGAAACATTAGTATTGAGGTAGGTGGTTCCTTATCTATCAAATATTGATGAACCTTATTGTTGATGATTTATAAAGTTATTTATATAAGGAATTGGCATGAATGATTGGTCTGTGTTTAAAATGGATTTTAAAAGCAAAATGGATTTCAAATGATTATTGATAAATAGAAAGGAAAATGGTTTTTTCATGGAACTTCAATTGATTTTGTGAAATGGTTTAGTAAGTATTATTGAAACATTGAGATGATTTTGAAAACGAGCACATAGGTAACATTGGGTACTAGTAGGAAGGTTTAGCATGAGTTCATAATCTATTATAGGGGGTGCATTTTTTGGGGTGATCCTCTAGTCCTAGACTTTAATATTTGGCTCTAGGTGGATATATGATATTGGGGTTTCAAATTCGAGGTTGTCCCCCAATTATAGAAAATAAACCACTGGCATTAGTTATCACAGTGTATTGTTTCATAGAATAATGGGTACAAGTAGTTTGTTTCCAATCCTTTTTTATATTACTTGGTATTGTGATCCATCTACTACTACTATTGTTTGTTTGTTTATTAGAATTTTATATTTTAGTCTTGATATAAATTTTGATTATTGTGTAAGATGATGTAGATAAAAGTGATTTTAATTTGATATATATTCTTTTTTTTAGAACTCTGATAAAAATTGAAATTTTTAGCATGTTTTCTATAAAACCATTTCTCTATATACAATTCCATGGTTTAATATATAATGAGAACATTGAGATTTTATACAGATACTGGTTATGGAACATTAGGTTGGGATCCTACTGAACCTATTTCCTCACACCCTATGCACCTCTTTGGTGGTGCGTAGACCATTGTATGTATTATATTGTAGGGAAAGGAAATGCACCATGCTGAGGCATCGAGGTCTTGTTTTAGCTGAGTTGGGTAGCTAATAGTGATATGGTGTGAGTTCATCCATTTAATCACATGATGAAGTAGTATCATCTTGGTTCTTTGCAGTTGGGATTTTCTTTTGTAGTATTATGAACTTTTAATAGTTTCTTGTTTCCACTGACATCTCATAGTTATGAAATATATATTTTTAGTCATCCAAAAGTTCATTATTTTTCATGTTTATATATATTCCCTGTGATTATATAGGTTGGGATAAATCATTTCCTCGGGTTTGTGGATTGATGCTTGGGTTCTTATCTCTAGCTCATGGGGATCAAGAACGCCCTCCCTGTATGTGAAAGATCGGGTCGAGTTCTAGTTTTGAGGGTAACCGAAGACAGTTTGTTATAATTTTTCTCCTAAGATGGCATCCATTGATGTTATTGATGCCCTTATAGTAAATGATTCAATGGGATCATTCATAATATTTCTTAAATTCTTTAAATATTTATGGAAGGATTATAACCACACCAGATTATATTCCTTGAGTTATATGGCTTTGAAACACTCTTCTTTTCATGGGTTAATATTTGATGAAATTATTATGAGACCTTTCTATTTAAAAAAGGTAATTATAAATAGAAAATTTTGTGATACCCATTAATTTCATGGGTAAGGATTTCACTACTAAAAAACTGATGTTTAACAGCATTAGTATTTATTAACACTACATAAAATCATTGATAAATGGAATATTTATCATCTCTATAGAAAGGGTTGATAAATTTGTCCATTTATCAGCACTAAAAAGGCACTAAAAATTGTGTGTTAAATTGATTTCAATTATATATAATTAATTAATTCTTATATAAAATGCACTCACACAATAGTTATCCATTTTTTTCAATATTTTTAAAGTGTTATTATTTTAAATTTATTTAATTTCATTCATTTTTAATATATTGGAATGCATAATATTAAACTAGATATACGTATTAATTTTAAAAAATATTTCAATAATTATAAATAAATAGTTATAAAATTATAATTAATAAATTTAAAAAAGTAATATATTTAATAGATATATATATATATATATTAAGTATACATATATTTACATTTATTTTGTTTATAATTATAATTATAAATCCTTTATCTGTACTTCAGTAATAAGAACTGATAATATTAAGTCTTTATCCATGCTATTATTGTACTGAAAAATATGAGGCTCTATTAGTGCTAATAAAGTGAAAATATAATGATTCTTTATCTGTGTTAAAACTATATAATTGACAAATATAGATTTTATAATATATTTTTTAGCACAAAAAATGACCTACCGTTATCAACACTAAAAATATGTCTATAATTATTCCTTTTATCAACAATTATTAATTAAGTGTTGATAAAAGGACTGTTTATTATTGCATATTTATAAGCACTAATGAAAGTGTCATGATTTATTTAAAAACCACTGACCGATTGTGAAACTATATTAATATCTCAAACATTCCACGAAAGCCACCCATTATCGGTGCTCCTCATCAGTTAATCAAATCATGAATATCATCACTTGATTGCCAACATATTCTCAAACATTGTCAAACATCAATTTTCAGTAGTAGTTAGGGTTTCCGAAGTATATTTTCTTCAACTGAGAAATGTATTCCTTGTGATTTTCTATTTGTATTTTGCATTTAATTTTTTATTTCTTATTCAATGATGTCATATTTTAGTTGTGGTCATATCCTTGTAAAATATTTTTTAGATTATGAATATAATTATTTATTTATGATCTTTTTTTATTGGATACTGATTTGGATATCTTGTTTTTGTCATTTTCATTTTTTTCAAATCAATTTTCTCTCCTTTATATAATTGTAACCCAGCTCTAATTAAAATATTAATTTGTTCACTATTTTTGCAATAAAAAACTCACCTCTCATGAATTAATTATCATTATTAGATATTAAATAATTTATTCGATCCCCAATTCATTCTAAACTTTTCATAGGGAAATATTGAACATTTCCACCACATCATATTTATTTTTTTAATAATCACATTTTTCATTATGTTAAATTCACCAATAAATTTGATTAAGTGAATATCACCTTATGTGGAATTGTGTCTCATGGATCCAAAAAAATAAAAAAATTTCAAATTAATATGATTGTTGGACTGAATTTTCAAACTTTTATGGCTATCTATAATGATTTTCAAATTTATATTGTCTCCAAAATCAACCCCATTTAGCTTTTGAGATGATTCGAGTATCTCAACACATATAAATTTTATTTTTATCAAAACATTCACTGAAAATTATAATTCAATCTTCTATGAAATTTTTTTTAAATTATTGAACTAACATAGCTGTAGTTATTGGAGTTTCCATTTGGAATAACATTCCCACTTGTCCTCTCACATGAGTTAACAATAATTCTATATTTTTATACTTTCTAATAAGACCATATTATTTCTAAATATAACCTCATTATAATGATCACTCAACTTAATTAACCTAAAAATATTTTTGTTATGATGATCAATAAGAAACGAATCTTCTAAAATTGAAATTATTATGGGATCATATTTATTTTACTATGTTGTGATATTCTGTTGTACGGGTTACACAAATTTTTATCAATTTATTTTTATTATATATATATATATAATTAAAATAATTTATGGAGGTAGAGAAATAGAATGAAAATACCACTCTACACCAATAGGGAATAACTCGGCGAGACAAAAACCTGTGACCTAACCAAGACCACATAGTGTCTCTAACAACTGAGCTGGACACTGAGGGAATATAAATATATTTTTTAATTAAATATATTTCATTATATTTATATATATTTTCATATCATATAATGTAATGGTAATTTTATAAATATTTATTCATTAATTATGGTTCTAGATCTCAAAATGATGTAGTGATTTTATTTATTTTAAATATTAATTATGTTTAAATGTGAATTTGTTTTGTAATTATGTTTATTATAAATTCCATGATATATATATGTGTTTTAATGTGTATGGGACAAATGTTACAATATTTGGTGTGTTTTTATCCATTGTTTGTGATATATCTTGTTTATGTGTAAAATTTATTTATGAAAAGTTCTTTACGGACCTCCATTGAATGTAAATGGGGGGTCAATGTATATTGTATGACCTCCCAAGAATCATTAATTTTGGTAGATCTAATGTGGCAACCTCCCAAGAATCCATGGTATGGGATGGATTTCTTATAAGACATCCCACGAGATTGTAGTTGTTTTCAAATATTTGATAAACAATTAATTAAAAATGTAATAATTCCTTTGGTTTCTATATCACTTGTTCATAAAAATAAAAATGATTTTAACCAATTATATATATTAGAGAATATTTCAATTGGTTTCTTTAGAGTCATCCCACATATTTTTTGTAGATTAATGTCATCCGCGCCACCTTTATCTCCTAAACATTCATTATAGCAAATTGTTTCTTGAAACTCACCCAATCACTTTTAGGTTGCTTGTACTACTTTGAGGAGTAGTCATCCCCTGGATTACTACTACTTATAGAATATCAAGAAACATAGGAGAATTCTATAAGAGATAAAGGATGTTTCAAACAAAAAATTCAATGATAAATGTCTGAGAGATTAGGTGATGAGGATAAATTGTTTATATCATTCACCATAGATTGAATTCTTTGGTTGAAACCTGATATAGTTGATTAATTCATTTCTTAAGTCCAATTACCCATTTTCTTCAATATACTCAAATTCATTGAAATATTATAATGATATGTTTCCCTTATTATATTGTACATTACTATCACATTTTATAATGAATATCTTATGTGTATTTATTTATATATTGTAAAAAATTAATCATTTTTTAACTTAATTGGAAGTATATGAATAAAAATATGATACAGTATAGTTGTTTTAAAAACTAGTATGAACATGGGGATAAATAATTCAACAACTTCCAAGAGAGAATGCAGATGAACCTTCTAAAATTATTAGTCTTTGTTTGTATTGTTTTTATTCATGACAAATTAGTTATGTATAGTTAAAAGAATAAATGATTTGTTAAGAAATAGAACAAATATATAAATGTTTGACAATAAATGTGAAAAAATTGATTATAGACACCTATTGGGATGATATTTCTGTTCATGAGTAATTTGTTGTGAATACCTTTGTAAATGTTGATAGAGATTGCAGGGAAAAAATTACAATGGAAACTAAAGAGGACATTCATGACTGTTTAAAGTTGTTATAGGAGTTAAATAGTTGTTCCCTAAATGCATTATATACCAGTTTTACTAAATACACATAATATAACATTTGTATAACGATCCTAGAAGAATTTTTTTTTCAATTATATAATTATATACCAGTTTTACTAAATAGTTGGGTGTCCCTTTTGTGAAAAATGAAATTAATATGTTCAATTGAATCATTCCTTGATGACATTGATTTTAGGAAATATTAAATTTTTAAGTAGATGGAATAAATACAGATCCTAGAAGAAAATATTCAATGGGAATATCAAACAATGATCAACATCATCTCCAGTAATGAGTGATAAACTGTAAAATAATGTGAAAATATTGCTATAATTTTCAGTAAATTTTTTTTGAAAAATCATACAAAATATGTTTTGTAGAGGAGAAAAAATTTCTTTTAATTATAGTATTGGAATTACTTATATGTAATTCATTTTCTTACAATCATGCGCGTGGATAAAATATATTTGATAGTGTTATTGGAACGCTATTAATGTACCCTAAAAAATGAAATATGACATCAATGCATGGATGGACTCGATTAAAATTGCGATAAGGGAAAAGTTGGCACTGGTGAAGGGTAAAATACAGACTTTTCTTCCTATAATAGCTTACAATCTATCCATACAAGAAACATTTAAAATTTTCCTTTTCCCTACTAGTGTAAATGTTCCCCAAGGCTATTCATCAAATATCAATAATGTATTATAAATGAAAAATTTGATGTTATAAGGAATAAAATGACACAAATGTAACATTTTTATAAAATATTTAATTCATGTTTCCTTCAGATGCATTCTTCCTCAAAATATATGAAAACCAATTTCAAGACTCTGTTTCTTTAAAAAGTTTTAGTCACTTAAAACATAGAAAATGATCTCAGATTGTCATGAAGATTTACAAAATCAATTCATAATTCATATTTTATGTGAAGAAATCAGCCTCACATTAAATTGATACATGGTGTGATCTCTATGATTCAAAGTGTGTTTCATGTTTATAATGATATTTTTGTAAAAAAGATATGTGAATTACAGCAAAATGAGTAAATAATTTAATATTATTTTTATAATTTAAGACAACAATCCATATGTTATTTGGAATGAGTAGTAATTATATGGAGAAGAATCTGATTCACAGTGTGGTAGGTGTGACTCTAAGTGTGTGTTTATTTAAAATTGACATCAATTTTAGTAAATAAAATAAAATACCTAGTCAAAACAGAACATAAACATTTATAGTTTTTTATACATTAGTAAAATTTTCCATAATTTATTTGAGACACACATGAATCATCCACACCTCAATTAGACGCACGGTGTGATCAGTATGAATCCAAGTGTGTGTTTTTATTTAAAATTAACATCAATTTTATTAAATATGCCAACTCAGTTACTCAAAACCAATAAAAAAAATTCAATTTGTTTAAATACTTTTGTAAAATGATACATTATTCATTTTTGATCTGTAGGAATTAGCCACACCTAAATCTGATACAAATTGATATCAGCATGATTCTATTTTCATGTTTCAATTTTAAAATGGCATTTTATTAAAAACAAGTGACATACTCAAATCAACGAAAAAAATAAAATTCTTTTAACACTTCAGTACAATGATACATATGACATTTGGGGAGTGTAAGAATCTTCTGCAGCTCAATCTGACATAAGGTGTGCCCAATATGACTCAAATTAAATCTATTTATTTGTAATTTTTATTAATTTTAGTGAAAGTGAAAACTATCCTACTAATAAATAAGGAAAAAATTTGTATTTTTTTAATAATTAAAATAATGATCCCTATATTGTTTGTAACATATTTGAAGTAGTTGCACCTCAATTCAATACATGATGAGAACGACATGCTTCAAAGTGTCTAGTATCTGTTTAAATTTGACATGTTATTTCAAAAAGTGTCACTCGTAGAAAACCAATCAATCATGACCAGATTTAATGAAAATTTAGAACAATGGTTAAAAAGCCAGTTTTGATGTGTAGGAATCCATTTAACATATGATTGTTACATAATGTGATTAAATGAGTTAAATGTACATGTTTCCAGTTTAAAATGACAATTTAGTAAAACAAAAACTGAGGTACTGAAAAATGAGAAAAACATTAATATTGTTTTGGCACTTTATGAAAATAATCCAAAAGACATTTGAGTCATGTTAGAATTAGCTTCACCTCAATCGGATGTATGGTGTGAATAGTATGACTCCAAATGCCTCTTTTTATGTAAAATTTACATCAATTTTACAAAATTAAAACATTTGTTAATTTATTTCGTTATATTATTAATAACATATATTTTTTATTTTAAATGTGAGTTATATTGTTCAATAATGGGTGGTTTGATTAGAAATAGAATGAGTCGTGTCTATATTAATAGATAATAGAACATGGATATTTTTGAATGTATGTAATAAACTGTATTTATGTAAATTTTTAAACCAATTTTTGAAATGTCAATAATAAGGTGTTTTTTTCTTGTGTTTATGTAGTAAATTTCATTTCATTTAAATATTTTGTTTTGATATTTTTGTTGATATATGGTGTTTTTCTAATGATGTAGTTGCTATTACAGCACACTAAAGTGAGGATTCAATGTGCAGTTACAATACACTATAGTATGGGAATTTATGAGTGCTTTTAGAAAAAATTATAATGGTATACTTTATCAGGGATTATTTGATCCCAAACAAAAGGTCCTTTATCAATTCTATTTTTTATGCATGATTAATCGTAAACATTATCAGTTCTTCTATATGTGATGACAAAAGACCCTTTATCAGTTATTTTATAAGCTATGATAAATGGTGCCTTTAATGTTGATAAATGAAATTGTTGATAAAGGTCCCATTTATCATTATTTTTGTCCATAATAAATGAACCCTTTATTAGCTATTTTTTAGTGCTGATAAGATACCTATGATTTTATCATCCCTCAGGAAGTTAGTGCTTTTGTTTCACTGATAGAGGACATCTCTATCATTATTAAAGTCATATTTTGTAGTAGTGTTTGAGGTTTATAAAACCCATCTATTTTCATTGGACATGATATGATGAATATTTTTTTATCTTTTGGAACATGTTTGTATGATTATTTATGTGATGGCTGGGACCTATATTTAATGCCCAGACACCAAAATCCCAGATCTGGTGCATTATTTTAATAAATTAGAATGATTAAAGGAATCATGTCCTGAAGGACCAATTAGTTTAGCAGTATTTCAAAATAGATTACATACATTAAAATTACCTTACACATTCACAAATAACAAAAAAATCTTTTGAGAATTCCATTATTAGTCTATCTTAAAAATTAATTTAAATCATAATACACTTCTTGGAATTCGAGGAAATCAAAACATATGAATGGCGTGAGATCAAATGCTCAGTAATGGTAAATAATTTAGAAAAATCTTTAAAATTTTAATGGAATATGTATAATAAAAAATGCCTTTTTAAAAATAATCATGAACATAATATTTTAAAAATAAATCTAACATTACCATATAAACATGTAAATGTATATTCTTTTGGTCGAATAATCACATGTAATAAATAATTATATAACGATGGAATGCATAATGCCAGACATTATAACCACTTAGTCAAGGCCTCATGCCCATAATATAAATAAAAATTTCATCAAGGCCTTGTGCCAAGACAATAGTTTGTATCATGAGACCTACCGATGCATCGACCAACAATAGCTCACTCCACCAGTCACTTACAATGTCCAATGCATTCATCATAAGAAAATGTTGAAACATAACATAAATATTCATATTAAAACTACCATACCAAATGTAAATACTTTATCCATAAACCATGAATGGTATAAAAATAAAACATCCATAGTCAATCATAGAATAACTCATTCAATACAATATGTAATATTTTGAAGTGCATTGTGTTGCATTTGTTGTCAATGAGGTTGTCAATGAGGCATGTTGTTGTCTTACAATGAATGGAAGTCATGGATTGTCAAGATGTGAATGAAAAAGGTTGTGATGGTGTTTGTGGTGAAGGAGAATGGCCATGGAACTTAGCGGAGTGTCACTTAGGAGATTCACTACGTGGCATTGGAGAATATGGTTGAAACATTCTCCATGGACATCTGACGATTGCTGAGCTGATCTTTAAGTTCATAGAACTTGTATCAATTGGATACAAAGTCACAACATTGATTGAAGACCATGCATTGTCTTCACAATGCATGAGGAGTTGAAAGGAGTTCCATCCACAACTACTAAGTGGATGATGTGCATTAATGAAGTCCATGCACTATCACTTAGTGCATGTGAATTTGAAGTTGATCCAATTGATCTCTGATTAGATCAATGAAGCACATTGAAGAATCAAGTGATTCGGCTGATGAAGAACCTTCTACAAATGTCTCATAAGTCTAGAATACATGATTGAAAGGAAGAAGGATGAAGAAGAAATGGAAAGAATGGCTTAGAAGAAGAGGAGATAGGCATGTGGCAATTGGCATATTTTATATGGAGGAGAAACTGGTTTTTCTACAGTTTTTTTATTCTATCCTTTGCCAAAAAATTAGGCCAGCCAAGGCACCTTGGGGGGTTCAACCCCAAGGCATGGGCGCTAGGGCACCACGCCCGGGGGAACCCCGTGGGGCGAGCCAGGGCGGCAGGGCGCACCCAAGGACACCGCAAGGGCGCCAGGGGCACGCCCGGAGGAGCGCAGGGAGCATAGTGGGCGCTTGAAGTGCGCCCGCAGTAGGCAGAGTGGGCGCAGAGCGCGCCCGCAGAGAGAACCCGGTGCGGGGCGGCACCGGGAGGGGGGAAGTTCAACTGAGCGCTTTCCCCCAGCGCTTATTTAATAAACCGCGGAAAATCCGCGGAAAGTTTCGATGTGGGACGCGCGATTTTCACCGGGAACAAATCACGGCCGTCCGAGCGATCTCGCGCTCGATCTGGACCGCTCATCTGATCCGCCGCGCCCCCGATTTGATCCGGCCGTCCGATGTCCTTCATTCGCCCGATCGAACGGCTCCCGGCTCATCTCCTTCGTCGAGCTCGAGCCGAAGCCACCCGCGAGCAGCCGCTGAACCAGAGGCATCCCGACGACATATCTCGAGTTCCCGGCCATCGTTTCTGAATCCGAAGCCTCCATTGAGATCGTCTGGCCTCCACGAACACGATCATGCAATAAAAAAGGCATGCATGCAACAGATGGAGAAATTCGAAGAAGGCCGAGGCAAGAGAATCTGCCGAGGCGTTGAAGGGTTTATGGTTTGCATGGATCAGCCTAAACCGAAGGCTGTGCATGCGTTATGAGTCGCATGCACGTAGAGGAACAAAAATAAATGAAGCCGCGTAAAACAGAGAGAAAGAAACGTGATTTTCGGATTGAGTTTAAAGATTTTCAAGAACCGAAAATATCGGTGATTCAAAGATTGTATCCCGCGGATGAACCGCCTCTGCCTCGCCTATAAAAGAAGAGCCCAAGGCTCTCTGATTGCTTGCTGATCCTCTGAAGAGAGAAGTCCCGTGAGTGTGCCTCTGTGCCTCACGAAGTCTGGAGCTCCGCGCAACTCACTTGCGCGACGAAGTAGCCCGAAGCCACCCTTGGCTTCGAGAGTTCCTTTTGCGCACACCTTGCGCGAAAGAAGAAGAAGGGGGACCCCCTGCGCGCCTTCCCTTTGCGCGGCAGGAAGAACCCGGGGCCGCAGCATTCTTGCGCGACCGTGGTTGATTCCCTCACTGCCTGCACATTTACGCGGCAGAAGGAAGGAGCCCGCGGTGCCTTGCACCCGTGGCTAGTGCGGCCGGTTACATCTGAGGACTCGCGCGGCTTGGTGCCTTGCGCGGCAGGCAGTGTTGAAGTAGAGAAGGTTGCACCCTCTTGCGCGCCTCCTGAAGTTCAGGCAGTGAGTGCAAAGGCAGTGGAAGGCCAAGGCTTTGAGCCTTGTGTGCAAAAACAGAAGAGAACCCGAGGCTTTGCCCCTTGTGTGTGCAAAGTGAGAAGAAGGCAGTGTGTGTGCATAAGTGGGGAAGGACACACTCGGGTGTGTGTGCAAGAAGGGAGAAGAAAGCCGAGGCCTTGCCTCGTGTGTGTGTGTGCCAAGTGGAGGAGAACAACCCAAGGCCATGTGTGTGCACAAAAGACAACACCAAGTGGTGTGTGCCAAGTAAAGTGGAAGACCACACTTTGTGTGTGTGTAAGCATTGAATAATCCATAGTCTTGCTTGTGCATTTGAATAAAGAAGAGCACACTTGGCCGTGTGTGCATTTGAAGAGGCCGAGGGTTGTGACCTTGTGTGTGCACCAAGTGAAGACACATTTTGTGTGTGCAAAATTGAAGAACAACCTACGGGTTAAGGGTGTGCAACAAGAAGAGGGAAGAGGCCAAAGTCAAGTGTGTGCAAAACAAAGAACAATTTATGTGTACATGAACAAGTGACAAAGAAGGCCGAACCTAGGTGTGTGCACTAAGAAGTGTGTATACACTTAGAAGAAGAAGTTCCACACTAAAGTAGAACACACTCTAAGTGTGTAAGCAAATTGCATAAAGTGTGTGAAGTCTGAGAAGTAGGTGTGTGCTCAAAAGTGATTACACCCTTTGTGGGTCTACTGCACCAAGAAGAAGAAAAGGAGAGTACATGCATGCATGCATGCACGTGCACACGTGAACAGTGCTAAATCAGTGGTGTGCAACTGAGACTGGACCAGACCGAAGATAAAGATATTATTTGTCTGAGCATTCAGTAATTGGAGAAAAGCCAGGTCATCCTGAGAAGAAGGAGATAAATCCTGAGCTAGACGAGAAGACCTGATCATCACAAGTGATCAGAGGTACAGAGCAAGGCCAGCAGTCTTTATCCCAGACTGCTGAGGATACTTGAAGAACTTGAAGTTAAGAAGAGCTACTCGTGTGACTCGAGGAGCCAGGAGAAGACCCTGTGGGACTCAGGGAGAAGAAGTCTTCAGTGGGATTCTGGAGCAGGCCAGTGGGACTCTGGTAACACTGTGGGACGCAGTATAAAGACCCTCCTGTGGGACTCAGGAGAGATACGGTGGGAAGCTGTATCGACCATTGTAATACTAACCGATTATAATGGAAGAATCCATGCTTGGAGAGCATGGCAAGGATGTAGGCCTTTGGTGCCGAACCTTGTAAATCCTTGTGTCCTGTGCCTTTTCATTACTGCATCATTCGGGAAAGGTTGAGAGATACAAGAAGAGTGGATCGAGGCTTTAACCAGCCATAGAGGTTTAATTGATTAAGAATCAATTAGTAAAAAGTTTTAAGGGATCACTGATTCACCCCCTCCCCCTCTCAGTGATTCACACTGATCTGGGCACTTCAATTGGTATCAGAGGGAGGTTGCCTCTAAAAGATCCAAGAGAGTCTATATGGCGTGCAGATTTGAGGAAATGAAAGACCAGCCTCAAATGGAGATATCTGCCAAGACTCAGAAAAATAGAAAGAAGAAACAGGTAAAGAAGATGAAGAAGAAGGCTGGTGCAATCAGAGAAACTCCTTCTATGGAAAGAAATGTGAAAGTCACAACAGATGACAATTCCTTTTATCATTCTTCTGATGAAGCCTGCTCTAGCTGTGATGAAGATGGAAGGAGCAATGATCTTCTAAATGCAATCAAATATCTTCAGAAGAGAGTCCCCAAGGAAGTTGCAATGTGTATAGCTACAGGCCTCCTTGATCTTCAAGAAGAAAAATTACAGCTAGAAGATGAAGCCAATTCTCTGGAAGATCAATTGGCAAAAAGGGTTGGCATAACCAACACTCTCAGAAAGCTGGTGAAGGCTAAAGATGAAACCGTTTCTCTTTACAATGAAAGATATGAAGACACTGCTGAAGAATTGCAGAGAAGCCTTTCTGAGAAAGAAATCTTTATGATAATAATCAAAGATGTTTTCCATGCACTGGAAAAGAGGCACAAAGTTTCAATGGTTGTCAGAGATGCTCAACTTGAAGAAAAAGTCAAAAGGGTGAAGGAGCTTGACAATTCATTGCTTGAATTAAAGAAGGTGCATGATGACCAGATGGAACAGCTGAAACAGAAGTGGGAAGGAAGGCTAAGAATTGTTGAGGATGAGAAGAACTCCCTTAACATGAAATGCTTAGAACTAGAGGTGATGTTGAAAAATCTGCAATCACCCAAAGCTGAATCCTCCCAGTCAGCTGAAAGGAGAAATGTTGCCACTCAAGTGAGCATTGAGAAGGATGATTCTAATAGAAGGACATCCTCTAGTGAAAGTGCAACATCTTCTAAGAAGAAGGTTCCATCCATCTGGATGAGGAAGGTGAAGAAGCAGAGCTCTCCTGACGCAGCACAACAATTCAAGACAAGTACCCTACAATCAGAAGGAATCAAAAGGTAAAGATTTGTGGGTCAGTGTTGGTGTTGTAACAAGTATGGGCATTGTGCAAAGGATTGTTGGTACAATCCACTAAATGCCAAAGCACAGAGGAAGCTCATGCCTAGGGGGAGCAAGCCAGAAGGAAAGAAGCAACATCCACAGGTCCAGAGACATCTGTTTACTGCAAATAGATTTGGATTACTTGACAACATCTGGGATGATTGAAAAAGTGGTCAACAAAAAGATACATGTCAATCTCCAACTGTATCCAGAGCTCAAAAGAAGAAAAGATCACAGAACCTGGCTCAAAAAGATTCCTTGGGAAGCAAGAAGAAGAAAGTGGAAGATGCTCCCAAGAAGAGTTTGAAAAAGGAAGAGAAGTCCTTGGATTCTAAAACCAAGAAGGGTGATGCATCCAGAAGGACCACCAAGAAATGCTTCTACTGTGGAAAGAAAGGGCATATCATGGATCTTTGTAAAGAAGCCATGAAATTCAATAGAGGCAGACTGGACTCCAAAAGACAATCAATCCAGAAGAAGAAGGGATTGATTGAAAATAAGTTTCCTAAGAGAGGTAACTTAGCAGCATCCAAAGAACCATGTGGAACTTCCAAAACTGAGGCCACTCTTCCAAATGATTTACTAGTCATATGGCCAAATCAGTTGCAACTTGCCAAAGATCTACAAAGAGCTGAAGAGGAAGTACTGGCAATTGCTAAAGCAAAAGAGAAGAAGAAGATTTCACATGAAGATGTATTGAGAACCACACCAGCACAATCATCAATGAAGATCAAATGTGCAAGTGTGAAGACTGGTGAAAATGGGACATCTCGGTTGAGAGAATCTTCTCAACCTTGTTGTTCACATTGATGAACCAAGGAGGTTCCATCTTATTCCCTTATACTATTGGTATTTACATATGCTAACATTGTAGGGAATTGAAGATGATGATCATTCTCATCTGGAGGATGGTTTGGACAGAATGGAGTGCACCCCTTGAGGGGGAGCCAATCTGGAGAAGATGATGTTCTAAAAATAATATCATCTTGAGAAAGTGAAGGTATTCCAATCATGCTTTCATCCCTTGTTTCTTAATTGAGTTTATCTTGTCAATTAAGGGGGAGTATGGATTGAAGACAAATGGATGAAAGGGGGAGCTTTATCTTTGCACTGAACTTTCTAATGTGTTTGGTGAAGTATGTGCAGGATTTAGCAATTCATTGTTATATCTGAAAAATTTCAAACCCCTAAGCATGATCTCACATGTGTAGAGAATGTTGGACAACATTGTGTACCTTGGTTATATCACTCTTGTTTTCTACACCGGGTTAGCCCAAGTAGACTTAGAGCTGATTTACTAAAGGTTCTTTGCTAAAGAGAACATGTGACATCATCCCTCTCCTAGTGTTTTTCAAGAAGATACTTTTCAATGGGAGGAAGATATTTTTGGAAGAGAACCACACCACACCTTTGCATTTGATTGCCAATAAGGGGGAGAAATATTGGCACACATATTGACCCATTCATATGTGCTGAAGGAGTGTATTGACAACAAATACAAAGGGGGAGATTGAAGTGCATTGTGTTGCATTTGTTGTCAATGAGGTTGTCAATGAGGCATGTTGTTGTCTTACAATGAATGGAAGTCATGGATTGTCAAGATGTGAATGAAAAAGGTTGTGATGGTGTTTGTGGTGAAGGAGAATGGCCATGGAACTTAGCGGAGTGTCACTTAGGAGATTCACTACGTGGCATTGGAGAATATGGTTGAAACATTCTCCATGGACATCTGACGATTGCTGAACTGATCTTTAAGTTCATAGAACTTGTATCAATTGGATACAAAGTCACAACATTGATTGAAGACCATGCATTGTCTTCACAATGCATGAGGAGTTGAAAGGAGTTCCATCCACAACTACTAAGTGGATGATGTGAATTAGTGAAGTCCATGCACTATCACTTAGTGCATGTGAATTTGAAGTTGATCCAATTGATCTCTGATTAGATCAATGAAGCACATTGAAGAATCAAGTGATTCGGCTGATGAAGAACCTTCTACAAATGTCTCATAAGTCTAGAATACATGATTGAAAGGAAGAAGGATGAAGAAGAAATGGAAAGAATGGCTTAGAAGAAGAGGAGATAGGCATGTGGCAATTGGCATATTTTATATGGAGGAGAAACTGGTTTTTCTACAGTTTTTTTATTCTATCCTTTGCCAAAAAATTAGGCCAGCCAAGGCACCTTGGGGGGTTCAACCCCAAGGCATGGGCGCTAGGGCACCACGCCCGAGGGAACCCCGTGGGGCGAGCCAGGGCGGCAGGGCGCACCCAAGGACACCGCAAGGGCGCCAGGGGCACGCCCGGAGGAGCGCAGGGAGCACAGTGGGCGCTTGAAGCGCGCCCGCAGTAGGCAGAGTGGGCACAGAGCGCGCCCGCAGAGAGAACCCGGTGCGGGGCGGCACCGGGAGGGGGGAAGTTCAACTGAGCGCTTTCCCCCAGCGCTTATTTAATAAACCGCGGAAAATCCGCGGAAAGTTTCGATGTGGGACGCGCGATTTTCACCGGGAACAAATCCCGGCCGTCCGAGCGATCTCGCGCTCGATCTGGACCGCTCATCTGATCCGCCGCGCCCCCGATTTGATCCGGCCGTCCGATGTCCTTCATTCGCCCGATCGAACGGCTCCCGGCTCATCTCCTTCGTCGAGCTCGAGCCGAAGCCACCCGCGAGCAGCCGCTGAACCAGAGGCATCCCGACGACATATCTCGAGTTCCCGGCCATCGTTTCTGAATCCGAAGCCTCCATTGAGATCGTCTGGCCTCCACGAACACGATCATGAAATAAAAAAGGCATGCATGCAACAGATGGAGAAATTCGAAGAAGGCCGAGGCAAGAGAATCTGCCGAGGCGTTGAAGGGTTTATGGTTTGCATGGATCAGCCTAAACCGAAGGCTGTGCATGCGTTATGAGTCGCATGCACGTAGAGGAACAAAAATAAATGAAGCCGCGTAAAACAGAGAGAAAGAAACGTGATTTTCGGATTGAGTTTAAAGATTTTCAAGAACCGAAAATATCGGTGATTCAAAGATTGTATCCCGCGGATGAACCGCCTCTGCCTCGCCTATAAAAGAAGAGCCCAAGGCTCTCTGATTGCTTGCTGATCCTCTGAAGAGAGAAGTCCCGTGAGTGTGCCTCTGTGCCTCACGAAGTCTGGAGCTCCGCGCAACTCACTTGCGCGACGAAGTAGCCCGAAGCCACCCTTGGCTTCGAGAGTTCCTTTTGCGCACACCTTGCGCGAAAGAAGAAGAAGGGGGACCCCCTGCGCGCCTTCCCTTTGCGCGGCAGGAAGAACCCGGGGCCGCAGCATTCTTGCGCGACCGTGGTTGATTCCCTCACTGCCTGCACATTTACGCGGCAGAAGGAAGGAGCCCGCGGTGCCTTGCACCCGTGGCTAGTGCGGCCGGTTACATCTGAGGACTCGCGCGGCTTGGTGCCTTGCGCGGCAGGCAGTGTTGATGTAGAGAAGGTTGCACCCTCTTGCGCGCCTCCTGAAGTTCGGGCAGTGAGTGCAAAGGCAGTGGAAGGCCAAGGCTTTGAGCCTTGTGTGCAAAAACAGAAGAGAACCCGAGGCTTTGCCCCTTGTGTGTGCAAAGTGAGAAGAAGGCAGTGTGTGTGCATAAGTGGGGAAGGACACACTCGGGTGTGTGTGCAAGAAGGGAGAAGAAAGCCGAGGCCTTGCCTCGTGTGTGTGTGTGCCAAGTGGAGGAGAACAACCCAAGGCCATGTGTGTGCACAAAAGACAACACCAAGTGGTGTGTGCCAAGTAAAGTGGAAGACCACACTTTGTGTGTGTGTAAGCATTGAATAATCCATAGTCTTGCTTGTGCATTTGAATAAAGAAGAGCACACTTGGCCGTGTGTGCATTTGAAGAGGCCGAGGGTTGTGACCTTGTGTGTGCACCAAGTGAAGACACATTTTGTGTGTGCAAAATTGAAGAACAACCTACGGGTTAAGGGTGTGCAACAAGAAGAGGGAAGAGGCCAAAGTCAAGTGTGTGCAAAACAAAGAACAATTTATGTGTACATGAACAAGTGACAAAGAAGGCCGAACCTAGGTGTGTGCACTAAGAAGTGTGTATACACTTAGAAGAAGAAGTTCCACACTAAAGTAGAACACACTCTAAGTGTGTAAGCAAATTGCATAAAGTGTGTGAAGTCTGAGAAGTAGGTGTGTGCTCAAAAGTGATTACACCCTTTATGGGTCTACTGCACCAAGAAGAAGAAAAGGAGAGTACATGCATGCATGCATGCACGTGCACACGTGAACAGTGCTAAATCAGTGGTGTGCAACTGAGACTGGACCAGACCGAAGATAAAGATATTATTTGTCTGAGCATTCAGTAATTGGAGAGAAGCCAGGTCATCCTGAGAAGAAGGAGATAAATCCTGAGCTAGACGAGAAGACCTGATCATCACAAGTGATCAGAGGTACAGAGCAAGGCCAGCAGTCTTTATCCCAGACTGCTGAGGATACTTGAAGAACTTGAAGTGAAGAAGAGCTACTCGTGTGACTCGAGGAGCCAGGAGAAGACCCTGTGGGACTCAGGGAGAAGAAGTCTTCAGTGGGATTCTGGAGCAGGCCAGTGGGACTCTGGTAACACTGTGGGACGCAGTATAAAGACCCTCCTGTGGGACTCAGGAGAGATACGGTGGGAAGCTGTATCGACCATTGTAATACTAACCGATTATAATGGAAGAATCCATGCTTGGAGAGCATGGCAAGGATGTAGGCCTTTGGTGCCGAACCTTGTAAATCCTTGTGTCCTGTGCCTTTTCATTACTGCATCATTCGGGAAAGGTTGAGAGATACAAGAAGAGTGGATCGAGGCTTTAACCAGCCATAGAGGTTTAATTGATTAAGAATCAATTAGTAAAAAGTTTTAAGGGATCACTGATTCACCCCCTCCCCCTCTCAGTGATTCACACTGATCTGGGCACTTCATATTTTATTATTATAAATCAACGTGAATCAAGATTAATATCCAGTAAAGGATTTTGACATAGTTGAAAATGATCAGTGAGACTCTTTGAGAGAAATATATTTTTTTGTGAAATGATTTAAATGTCACAAATTAATAAATGAATTTATTTTAATGTTATTTTTAAATCAATTTTTACAATACCACTTTGAATCTTTTGAAAGTAATAAACATTTTAAAACTATAATGTCCCTATAAATAAATCCATAAAATCATTTTATAAAAATGGACATTAATTAAAATGATTTAGGGAAATAAATCCTTAAAACAATTAAAATGATGACCTTGATAAATATTCCCATCTAAAAAACCATAAAATATTAATTTTGAAAAAAAAATTATGATACATGTACATGGATGATAAAAATTTCATTGTATGTACTTATATATAAACAATCTCGGATAATAATGTGATTGAGGAATTAACACTTATAATGTTAATTCAATTAGTTGTGGGTACATTTAACCTCATGTACAATGACCATTTTATGTTATTAATTTATAATATAACAATATTTATATTTATGATATCATATATGATTCATTTATTACATTATACTACCTATTTAATAATAATTTCCATGATAACGTAACATTTTTGGTAATAATTGCTTTATTTATCAAACATGTTCTATCTTTTTATCAATGATAAGATCACATATATAATTATTTAAATACTTACAGAATATAAATATGTATAGTAAATAGATATATGAAATGTAAACACCATTCATGGAGATGGTAGTCCGTACGTATGCATGAATGTTGATTTTGTTTTCTTATCGTCTAGTAAGGAAGTAAGTAGAAAACATATATTTATCTATATAATTATATATTTTTCTAGTAGCAATATTATTTCATATTTATCATAATTAATAAATAAATATAGATTTATAAAAATACTTGAATGGTGATCATTAAAGATGAATTTAATCGCGTTGTGGAGACGGTAAGTCGTACGTATGCACGAGCGACAATAGCATTATATTAATGTTTAAATAGTATGTAATTGGATGGTATATTATATATAAAGAATCATTATGATGTTATATTTATTATTTACTTCAATTATACTCAGTATTATACCCATAAAAATAATGAAGTGTTGAATAACAAACATCACCATGTCGTGGAGACGGTAAGCCATACATACACACATATGGTCACTTTATCATTCATAGAATAGATAGAATAATGAATATGGTTGTAAATTATTTATAATAAAATCAAAATATGTAGAATGAAATGAATTTATTATTATGGTATGCAAACAAAAATGAAAGTGGAAGTGGAAGAAGAAAAGATCTTTGAAAGAGGTGATGAAATAATTACATCTTCTTCGGGTGCTCTCTTTTGATTTGATAAAAAGGGATCTGTTGGTTTGAATTATGATCAAATTAAGAACTCCAAGTTTATGTGAGGGTTGTTGGAAATATATTTTATTAGGTTTCGTATGATTCAAATGGATATGGAGGTGTGATTTTGATAGAAGGAGAAGAACCCATTTATAAGAGAGATGAGGGTCATTTTAGGAAAAGCTTGAAGTATTATTTTGTTATGAAATAATTCTGAGTTTATAATTGGTAAAAATGGATTTATTTCTAGGATAAGGTTTTTAAGAGTCTAAATAACCTCAAATAATCGGTTTTATACAATTATTGGTTACCATATTAACCTTATCTTTTAGATTAATCATTTAGTTAAATAGTTTAACTTCCACAATGTCTCCATGTATTTTTATATTTCAGGGTTAATAAACATACTATAAATTTCCAATTGAACCCCAAGTGGTTAATTAATGTCATATTTATCATTATATATTTATTTTTTTAGTATACTATATTTTTATGAATCTTATATAATTTAATAATATAGTATTATTTAAAAACCCATTAATGTCAATTTATCACTATTTTGTATTTGGTTTTTGTGAAAGTCAATAAAAGATGATTACTTAATAAAAAATAAATTAAATCAATCATTACTTGTCATGTTAACCTAGAAAATTAGTTTAATTAATCAAAAGTCTCTATATATATATTTTTTGGATATTTATAATATTAATTATTTCAATTTTTCATTGATACGGTAATCACTGCATCATCATTGTGTCATAGATAATTTAATTATTTAATATCTAAAAATTATACATAAAATACCACGATGTAGGATATTTTTTTATATTTCTAAGGAATATTTATAGTTGAAATTATCTTATGTATAAATCTGTATTAAGAATGTTTTAGTTAATAGAATGTGAATTTAACACTTTTAACTCTTCTTTAAATAAAATAATAATAAATGTCCTAATCTAATCCAAGTGGATCAAAAGGATCATATTTTATTACTAAGGCTGATATTGGCCAAAAAAATATAATAAATATAATTAAGACATGTGTTTCGGTTATTATAATATAATTTTTACCTTTTATTACCTTATTTAATTTAAACCATGGTTAATAAAATTCACAAGATACTATTCACCAAAAATTATTTTCATCTTATTGAACAAAATTTTACATACTGATTTCAACTACATTACTTTTATTTTATAGATTCAATTAAAAAAAGTGGTAAAATTACGTTTTATGCACATTTCCAAATGTGCCTATAAGGTGGGTAAAATGTGTTAAAAAGTTCAAAAAAAATTAGTATATCTAATATTAATAAAAAATGACTCTAATGAATTACAATGGACTAATATAGGTATATTTTTTCTATTTTTTCTTTAAAATAAATTAAAATGAAAATTAATTATATTAAAAAATGTCCGTTTTTTTGTACTATGTAGTATTTTTCAATATTCATCAAAAATTGAAAGTCTTCAGAAATAAACAAAAGATTTATCAAAACTAAATTTTTATGTCCTTATTATAAAGAAAATGTTTATTTTATCAAATTTAATATATAAAAGTGTCATATATTGGATTTTAAAATCGATCCCCATTAAAAGACTATAAAATTGCATTTTTTTAAAAATACATCATTTACCTGAAAATAGAATTTGTACTTATATTATGTCTAAGAAACACATAATATGGATGTTAAAATTATATGGAGTATACTAAATTTAAAATCTTTTTAATAATAATCATAACTAATTTTTGAATGGCTAATTTGGTATATTGTGGTGCGCTCAATGTCGATGTTGCATGTAGGGAAAGCAATTAAATTAGTTTAAAGAGATAATGTACTATTAAATCGTAGGGTGATACATTCACCCATACTTCAATAAATTTCATCCTCACATTTTAAATTATTCTACAAAATTAAAAGGATGAGGATAGAAAATACTTCTATGGAAAAACCCCATCGGAAATAAGGTTAATAATATTTATTTTTAATTAGAGGGAAAGGGAAATGAAAAATTCACCACCAAATTATGATATATAATAGAAGAAAATTGGTGGAAATTAGAGACACATAATTGGTGGGAAAATGTAAATATTTATTGGGAGTGATTGAGGTCATAAATCACAAATATTAGAATAATAAATGGGATATTGTGGGCCTCAAAACCATTATTCTATGATGATCTAAATATCCTCAGTTCAACAAAACATAAGTTATTATGATAACACATTTTTTGATTTAAGATCCCTTCCATAATGTTTATGAATTAATTTATTCATAGAATAATATAAAAAAATAACTTGACAGGTAGATTATCATCCTTTACCGAATTTCTACAACAAACTCCTCATTCACTGCGAAAGATAATAGAATTCCAAAATATTTTATTTATCTTAATATTATATGGTTTTGAAATTAATGAATTTATTATACATGTATCAGAATAAATTCAATAACTACCCTATAAAAACCAGGGCATCACGTAGGCCAGTGGATGGTGGTCCACCCTTGTTTCCCTTCGGTTGTAGGTTCATGTCATGCTTCCTTGCCAGACGTGATGGGTTGTCACCCGACCTACGGGTTATCCTTTTTATGAAAATCCAAAAATAATATTAAAAAATTTGTTAACATTAGACAATAGTATCCAATTTCCAACATAATTCATTCCAACCATTAGACTTAACAACGATACTTGTATCCAAACTCACAGTCCATAATTTATAAGGACGATGAACATAATGATGACCCCTTTTCCAATTTATAACTTGTTAATACCTTCATCATGTATTCTCTTAAAAAATGGTAACAACCTAAATTACCATAAAACATTATTGATTACATTCATGCTCCCTTATTCCTTATAGAATACTCGATAAACTTTTTATATAAAATTTATTTTAAACTCTGACAATGATGGAATAAAAAAATTAATTAGTTTCAAGGTAGTCAAGAATGTAGAATATAATTTATCTAAATCAATTATATATTAATCTGAAATCATTATCTCTATTTTAGAAACTTATTAAAGGTCTTATTTCTCCCAGCCATTTATTTTAAAAAAAAATTATCTTGAAACTATGTCACTTTACTTGGTACTATACATTCTCAAATCCTCAATGAAATAGCACCGCAATATGATCCTTATATAATATATATTTCATATAACTTGTACATCATTAATAAATTACTCAAATACAAAAAATCCTTAATGACAACCTATGATCAGTAATCATTCTTCTTCATCTGTGGTAGTATCATAACTTGATTATTATCCATTAGCATCATCTGGGGTATACTCTAATGATTGGAACATTGATTTTCATAGTATCTGAACTCCTTGCAGATGAGACATTGTACATTTGAAACATTTTACTTACCCCTTAAATCACGTACATGGTGTCCTTTTTTCTTGACACTTATATCAAAAATGCATTCCCTTCAATCATTTACCAAGGTGTTTTTTTCAATGTTATCACATAAGGGAAAATATTATTCCCCTTCTTCCCTGTATACATAATTCTCTCTACCATCCATTTATTTTTTAAGTTCCCTTCAAATCCATATGACTCAGATAATTATTTTCATATCTTATTAACATATGATACAATTTCATCATATCTCGAGAATATGTGGGATACTATTTCCTTTCTAAATGTTGGCTTAATCCCATGACAGATATGATCCTTCTTACTCTTTAGATCATGCGTATTGTAGGAGTTCTCATTCTTTCTACTCGGAACCATTTCTAAATAATGGCATACACTAGGGTGGTTTATGTATCACAATGCATAATTCCAATCTTTAAAAATACATAATATAAATTGAACAGTTTATGCATAAAATCCATAATCATTAAAAAAAATTTATGAAGAAGTATATAATCAAAAATCCTTTTTATTGGTTTGGAAATAAAATTTGAATTATCCAAAGCATATACCTTGGATGTGTCGTAACCAAGGGTGTAGCAAGGCCCATAGTCATGCACTGGTTCTCATTCGAGTCTTGCTCAAAGCCATGTTTTTTGGGTTCATCCCTAGGTAAATCTGTGCTAGAACTGCCTCTGCTAGCTCATATCCATACATGGATGTATTGCATGGAAAACCCACATTATCACTACATTAAAAAAACTTTTGGATGTGTTTCTATTATAATCCTCAATGTCTATCTTAGTGTAGTGTTATTTAATCATAGTTTTTCAAAATCCAGTTGCCCATGTTTGTACTAAACTTCCTTTAATAGAAACTATAATACCCTGACCCTAGAAGCCTGAAGTCAGTGAATTATTTTATAACTTTTTCATGATCATAAGGAACCATGTTCTGAAGGACCTATCAGTTTAGAATTATTGAAAAATAGATTACATATAAGAACATTTTATTATAAATTAACACACTGTATAAATTAATCCATTTATACTTACATTATTCATCTACATTAAACCTGAATATAAATCATAATACACTTCTTGGAAACCAGGAAAAACAAAACATAAGAAAGGGGTGAGCTTAGATGCTCAGTAAGGGTAAATAATTTAGTGTAAGAAATAAAAATTTAAGGCAAGATGTATAATAAAAAATCCTTTTTAAACCTAATCTTGAATGTAATATGGAAATAATAAAACTAGCATTACCATATAAACATACCCATGGAAATCCTACTAGTCTAATAATAACATGTAATAACTAATTTAATAAGGAGGGGATGCATTATACCGGACATCAAAACCCTGGAGTCAAGGCCTCATGCCAAGACTATAAATAGATATTTTGTCAAGGCCTTGGGCGAAGACCTGAGTTTGTCTCATGTGACCTACCAATGCATCATAGATCAATAGTGGGCTCCACCCATCACTTAATAATTCCAAAAAATTCCTCATATGAATATGTAGAAACATAACATAAAAATTTCTATTAAAACATGCATATGAAATGTCAAAACTTTAACCATAAACCTTGTATGGTATATAAATAGAACATCCACAGTATAACTTAACATAACTCATCCAATAAAATATGGAAGATTGTATTATAATAAATCAACATCAATCAAGAATAATATACAACAATGGATGTTGACATAGTTGAAAATGACCAATATAACTCTTTGAGAAAAATGTCTAATTCTTTGTGAAATCATTTAAAATTCACAAATTTATAAAGGATGTCATTTAAAAGTGATTTTTTAATCAAATTTACCCATACCACATTGAAAATTTTAAATGGAAATAAAATTTTAAAACAATTATTTCCACCTAAATAAATTCATAAATTTTTTTTTTAAAACATGGACAATAATTAAAACGATTTATAGAAGTAAATCATTAAATATTTTAAATTGATGATCTTGCTAAATTGTCCCTTTGAAAAAACCATAAAATATTCATTTGGAAAACTTTTATTTTGAAACATGGTCATGGATGATAAAAATATCTCAGTAAATAATTACACATAAGCAATCATGGATAATAATGATATAGAAGAATTAACCCTCACATTGTTCTTCACTTTAGTTGATGGTACATTTAACCTCCTGTATAATTATCATAGTATGTTATTAAAGTGTACCAGAACAATAATAATATTTATGATATCATATATGATTCATTTATTATATCAACCCATCCCACAGGGCCTGTGTCTGGACTACCCCCAGCTTGCCTTCCATAGGCCAGGGGCTGGCTACTAGAACTGAAAGGTGTATTCCTTTAAAGAGGACGGAATTTCCATCAAACCAATTTGAACACATGTTATGAGAACAAAACAAGAAGAAACTGAGAAGTAAACTTCTCTAGTGAATGAGTCCTGAATGATAAGGGGGCCGAAATACAATCCCAACTGTGAATGTACAAGTATAACTGAAAAAGAACAATACAACTTAAAAAAGGAAGAACAGCTACTGAGACATCCTCTGAGGATCCTACCAGAAGGGTAGGTATAGATTGCCTCTTCAACACTCCATGTATGTTAGTCTCCTATGCATACCACCTAGTCCTGGCTCCCTCAAATCTCATCCCAACTGCTCATCATCTGTGTAAGACACAAAAATGTGTGGGAAAATCCTGTGTAGTGGTGAGTATAACAATACCCAGTTGGGACCCCGAGACCCACAAAGGATTCTAATAATTCCACAAAGGAAAAAAAAGAACGATCTCAATCACAATGTACAAAGAAATAGACACAGCTCAAAAGGGAATAATCTCAAACTATATTTTCAGTGAATTATAGATGTACAGATGATTAGTCGTGAAGTTGGATCATCTTATTCTGTCATGAGGCTCTGCATCTAACCCTACAGAGTTTGGCACACACACAATCGAATGGTACTATCCATCGAAATGACTTACATAGGATCAGATCAGCCCATGATTGATTGGTTACAAACCCCTAAAAAGACCCACACAGGATCTGATCAAACATGGATTGGTATATCGTTGAACCACAACAGACCTCTATAAGGCTAGTCCTCGTCGAGTCACGAGGTCTTGATCCACGTAGGACCTATAGGTGCTGATCCACACATGACCACTAGGTGTTGAGCCACATAAGACCCCTAGGTGGTGAACCACTCATGACCGCTAGGTGCTGACCCACACAAGACCTCTAGGTGCTAACCCAGAGAGGATCGCTCGGTACTAACCTCCGAATTATTTGTCTCCAATCTACGCCTCACTCCCAACCAATGGATTCATCGCACCCGGTGCACTCAAGTTCCATATAATCTTCCCTTGAGATATCTTTCATACCTATACCACCACTAAGTTCCACAAAGGAGTTACCCAATGGATCTCCATGTCATAATGTTTCCCACGTGACAGATGGTGCATCAATCAAAAACCCGATCTGTGAGTTATAAGAATTTTATCTCCGGGTTCCTAGATGGATTTGGGTTCAATCCAACTAGGTCAGACTCCAATTGTCTCCAAAACTCATGTTGATTATTATAAAAAGGATCCTCTCGATCCAAGGGTCCCATCACAATAGACGGTTCATCAAATGAACGCCTGGTTCCCTTATTATGGCCCTATATGTTTTTCTAGGGCAGGTGGGGACCGAGTCCAGTACGACCATGTAGGATTGACCCGGCCTGACTCGGTCCCAGATGGGCCCCATCGGACTCGACCCGCTAGGCCGAGGTCTGGATCGGCCCATAAGGGGAGGCCTGCAAAATTGGTGGCCCGTAAAGTGCGACCCGCAATGGGGTGGCCTGGTAGGGTAGCAACCATATAGGGCAGTAGCCCGCAAATGGGCGGCTCAGTAGGGTAGTTGTACGGTAGCATGAGGCCCAACCCCTAAGGGGGTCCTCTCTAGCCATTACTGGGGGTGCGACCCCCAATTTTCCAAAAGGGCCGAAAGTCCTTCGGTGTTCATCATAACAGCAGCCCGTTAGGGTGCTGCTAGGTGGAAAGCGGGTCTTGCTAGAGCAGGTCCCGCCGACTCCATCACAGCGGGCTGGCATGCTGGCTGCCTTCCTCCGGTCACTGTGGCTGATGAGAAGCGGCCCCCTTTTTTCATCGATGGTTCCCAACAGCATGTCGCACCTCCTCCATGGCCAGTCGGTGCCAGATTCTTTGATGTCCATAGTGGCATTGTGTCACAACCTCCGCTTACGGCATGCATCGACACACTATCCCAAATGTTTCTAGTTAGTGTCTCTGTGATTGTGAACTTCCATGGTGGTGCAAGGATAGAAAGATATAAGAGGGTTCCAGCCGAGTTCGTTAGACCCACGCCCTTCGTGTTAGCTCGTAATCATGAGGGGGGAGGGGTTAAGGGTTTAATAATAAATTGAATTAATCAACCATAATAACCCTTCAAGGATACACCACAACATCCTACTACAAAAAAAAATGAATCATGGATCATCCCGTTAGTTGGTTGGTCCATTTTCATTGTATTATTAAATAACTAGGAAGAGAAAAACATTTAAAATGCATAAATGATTACACTCACTACCTTGTAAACCTATTTGATAATGTTCGCGCTTGAAGGTGGGTCATGTTCTTCATTCCCACAACAGTTTACCAACGATGTTGGTCTTATGTCGTCCTCTGGTTCGTGGTTCGGTGTCACATTTCACCCCCACCCCCACGAGCATCTAATCCATCGTCTAAGTGTGCGACGTCAATATGATCTTTTAGAACATCTTTTCTTGGGAAATCTATACTGAAATCCGTCCCTATGCTCCATATATATAAGAGAGGTGGAGGGTAGGAAACAATGTGGAGAATTAATGAGGGCTCATAAATTAGAAACCATACTGATTCCCCAAGGGAATCATTACATCAGATTGCAAGTTGAAGCCTTTCATTGGCATGACCCATCATTGGCCCCACCCTTTTCTTGCCATTTGGAGGATATAAAATAATATAATAAAATTATTTTATTTTATTTCATTTAAAAGGTCACATTACATAATTTTTTCTCTGGACCTACTACGGTCAATATAAATCCCCCCATAAGAAAATCTCTACACTACAGATTTTACGGTGCCCTTATATTTTTAGTCCAAGTAATAGTTAAAATGTTAGAAAATTTCGGTCAAACATTTACTGATCATACATTAAAAAAAGTTTAGAAATTCATTTGAAGCACTCCGGGCCTCAGAATCCTGCACCGCTAATGTTTTGCAGACTCGTAATGATTCCATATAATTGAAAAAAGATTTATATGGAAAATCTGGGTCTTTACATTCTCCCTAACATAGGGAATTTTTTCCAAAAAATCCACAAGATAAACTAAGAAAACCAATGGGGGTACTGAGCACGAATCTGAACCTTCCTCTCCCAAGTGCTTTCCTAGAGGTTCTCGTGCTACTAGGGAATGCGCACTAGTGGTATTGACCGCACCCGAGGGACATGCTCTTATCGACCCCCAATCTCTACTAGAACCTTTGTAAATATCTCCCAATCGTCTAAGTCAATCTCACTATAGTCAATGTAATGATATGGGTTATGCACATATCTCCTCAGCTAGGATACATGGAAGAAGTCTTTCAACCCCTATAACTACGGTGGTAGTGCCAACCACTATGCCACGATGCCTATCCTCCGATGTATCAGAAATGTTCTGATAAACCTCAATGATAACATACCGCCTTAGCCAAATCTCTATAGTCCATGTGATGGAGAGACTCACAAGAATGAGTGGTCCCCTCATGGAACTCCCAATGTCACTTTCTCCTATCTGCATAGGACTTATGTATACACTGTGTAGTCTTCACCCACTATTGGATTATCTGTACCTTCTCTATGGTAACCCTTACTAAATCTGGACCCATATGTTCTAACTCCCCTAGGTTTTTCCATCATAGTGGTGATCAGCAATGTTGACCATACAGGGCCTCTAATGGTTTTATACTGATGGTGGAGGGATAACTGTTGTTATAAGAAAACTCCCCCAAGGGAAAGTGATCCATCCATCTATGGCCAAAATCTATGATACATGCACGAAACATGTCGTCCCTCCTCGGAATGGTCTTCTCCATATGAACATCTGTATGAGGATGAAAGGCAATTCTCAAACATATCTAAGTCCCGAACACCTCCTACAATCCCTTCCTCAACCAAGATGTAAAATGTGCATCATGATCATAGACAATCGTCAATAGAACCCCATAAAGTCTCACAATCTACTACATGTAGTGGCATCCCCCGCCCTCTACAGATCCCTACTCTCAGATAGGTATGAAGTGGGCTGACATGGTGAGTCGGTCAACAATCACCCTGATAAATAATTTCCCCTGGAAGTACTTGGAATACATATCATGGTGTCCTTGGGGATCCCATTCCACATCCACTTGAGCACCTCTAGTGGCTCATCTAATTATGTTGGTACATGATTCTCGAACTTCACTTGTTGGCTAGTGAGGCATTGTGAAACAAAATTTGCCAACACCTTCTTAATTCATGGCCACCAGAGCTGACGCTAGAGGTCCGAGTACATATTTTCCACACCAAGATGTACCAACATATGGGACATATTGAAGTCTCTCAACACCTCCTCCCATAGTGCCATCAGTACTATGGTACGTCCTCTGAAGAGGATTACATGGTCCCCACCTTTAGAAAATCCATCAGGGAAATGTATTTGTGGATATCTAAGCACGTTGAGCCTTGCAATAAAAGTCCCCAAGATACACCTCCTTGAATTACTGATAGAGTGGAGAGTGACTATCAGAGACTAGATGTAAGCTGCTCCATCTCTATCTATGAAGGATTTTTGCAATGTGGCTAGCTGCTCTATCACCTCACTCAGTAATTTTAGACGAAGCCTTATGTAGAGCGTATCTACTACCACAGTACCATTCCTAGTAGTATAGATTGTTTCAAAGTCATTGTCCTTGAGGAACTCTATCAATTTCCACTACCTCAGGTTTAGGTCCTTTTAAGATAAGATATACTTGGGACTGTTGTGATAAAAGTATACTATAAAAAATTCTCCCATCAAGTAATGTCACCACATCTTCAATGAAAAGACCACAGTTTCTATCTCCAGTTCATGAGTAGTGTAGTTCTTACCTTGTTTTCTCTGCTCTCATGAGCAATATGCGATTACTACTTGATCCAGAATCATGATACACCCAAGTCCAGTCCTTGATGATTCTATATAGACTACATACCCAACACCCTATTCTAGTAGCCTCAAGATGGGGGAACTCATTAGTCTATACCCCAGTTCCTAAAAACTCTACTGCCATATCTACATCCACATGAAGGGATGCACCGTCTTCGTTAATACTAACAAGGGTGCCACAACTCCAGAGAAGTCAGGCACAAATCTCATGTATTATCCATCCAACCCATGTAACTCTGCTACTCGGTCACACTATTAGGTGGTTCCCAATCAAGCACAACCTCTATCATCACTGGAACAACTGAAACTACAGCCTATGAGATAACATGTCCCATAAAGTGGACATATCTTATCCAAAACTGATACTTCAAAAGCATACCATAATGCTAGTTCTCTCAGAGTGTATCCAGAACTATATGCAGATTATAAGCATGCTCATCCTTTGTCACTGAGTATATCAAGATGACATCAATGAAAACCACCACAAAGTGATTGAAGTATCGAAGAATTATCCTATTCAGGAGTCCCAGGAACACTTTTGGGGAATTTTTCACACACCAAAAACTCATATTGGCCATACTAACACCTGAAGGCCATCTTCTACACATCATCATCTCGTATCCTGAGCTAATGATAGCCTGATCTGAGTTCTATATTTGAAATCCAACATTCTTCCTTCTTCAGATCAAAAATATCATCAATACTCACAATTGGATACATGTTCTTAACAGCCACCTGGTTTAGGCAACGATAATCAACCCAGAGCCTCAACGTCCTATATTCCTTCATGGAAAATAAATTTCCTGCTGCCACGGAGAAACAATGGGCCTTATGAACCCCTTCTCATGTAAGTCCTCCAACTGTACCTGTTAGTCATGAAGATCTGTGGAAGCCATCCGATATGCTGGTGTAGATATAGATATCATCTTGGGGTCTAGGTTGATGTAATATTCTACCACTCAGCATGGTGGTAGTCATGAAACATCATCAGGAAAGACATCGGCATACTGGTCCACCACTACAGGATAACTCAGACTCTCAACATCAACTACTCCGAGGGTAATGCAAGACAACTCATTATTAATCGGGTGCACCATCCTATGGGTAAGTCCATAATGTTCCGCAATGGTTCCCTTCTCATCGGTAAAAGAAAACTTGCTTGGTTCTGCACAGACACACAACATTTAGTTCCTAATACAGAAAATCTGAGCATGGAATATGGATAACCACTCAATACCAAAGATGACATTGTAAGTCATCGATGTCGCTACTAGGAGATACTAGATGAAGATCTCACCTCTTATAGTAAACTCACACTACCATCACCTATTTTTAATTGTCTAATCAGCTCCTGTAGGAGTCTCTAGCCGTAAGGATCGATTTAATGACTACCAAAATCTTTGTGCTCCGAACAAGGGTTGTGGGAATAAAAGAGTTACTGGAACCTGTGTATATTAGTACTACAAATAATTTGTATTAGACACAGATCATATCACTAATCATCTCCAGAGCACAGTGGTCATAAGAATCAGCTACCTGGAGCCGACCTCGTCCATGTCCTCCTCCCCCCAATGGTCGGTGAGGACCACTAGGTGGTGGTGGCGGTAGAACCTCAAATCACCACCCACCACCTACTACACGACTAGCTCCTCTACCATGTTTTCCACCTAGTTGTCCTCCCAGATCGAACCTATTCCTCTTCTTCAGTGGTCCCTCAACCATCTACTAGTCATTTGTATGATGTTTCAAGCAGTCATGAGCCATGGGACCCTACCCATCACACCAGTAACATTGTTTGTCCATCGCCTGACTTCCTCTTCCTCATGAGCCATGCACCTCCAACCCTGCATCCTGAGGTCATCCACCAAAATTTTTGGCCTTCTTGGACCTCTATGTCATATCCTGCTTCTTTCCATAGATGAATCTGCTACCTGGCGTCCAGTGGATGCTCTCGCTGTGGGTTCTTGCTCAGCTAAGAATCACTCCACCAATAGCGCTCTCTCTAGCACACCAGCAAACGTCTGTATGCTGAGAGACACCATCAATTATTTGATCTCCCATAAAAGACATTTATCAAAGGTTCGAGCCCTAAAGAAAGGGTATCAAACCATGTTGGTGGAGTAGTGGGAGATATCAATGAACCTCTCCGAGTATTGGGCCACTTTCATGTTGTCGTGCTGTATGTGTAGGAGCTCCTGTATACGCGTAGAGCATAAGGTCGCTGGGAAAAACACTACCCTTAAAAGGATTTCGATGTACGACCATATAAGAGTCACCTATTAATGTATCTAGATCATCAAGATCCACCATCTCCCTTCCACTTCATGGAAGCGGCTGACTACTAGGATCACAATAAGGTCAACTAGTTTCCCAACGAAGAGGAAAAATCTGACTTCAACCTCCAGCTGATCTTCAGCCACCTGCGTGTCCGTCATTCCTCAGAACCTTAGAGGCCTCTGCCGTTTGAACCCCTAAAATGCACTCATTAGGCGTACAACCTATGATTGTGGGGATAGTGGAAATGGATTCCCAACATGTAGTGGTTTTGTACGTACAACACATGATGGTGCTAACAATGTAAGGGGGTTGTACATCGAGGCTTCATCGCTTAGTGGGACATCATCACATACTCTGTCAGGAATCCTAGATTTCTATATACATGTTGGCATCCCAAATAAATAAAGGTGTTCAAAAATCAATATGTTATACCTAGTGAGCTTACTAAAAGAGATCACAAGAAAAACTCTAAAAAACACACGAAATTAGTGATTTTGTGTACTAAGTTGAAAATCAAAATTCAGGGTCCTAGTGTATGGATATGTCGGCTACCGCACCAAAATTGGACTCCCCAAACTGAAATCCACACTCATAACAATAAACACTATTTCCACATTGATAATATCATAGTCATAGTTCTTTGGTAAAAACAACTCCCCTGATACCACTTTGTCAGGACTCGTCCCTCGGGGCTCGTGCTGTGACTTCCCCAAATCCCTCCTTGTATAGGCCAAGGGTTAAAGACTAGCATCCAAAGGCGTATTCCCTAAAACGTGAATACATTGCATTTGCACCAATAAAAACACATAGTCTGGAAACACAACAAGATGAAACTGATATGTAAACTACTGTAGTGAAAGAGTGCTGAATATAAAGGGGGTTGGGATAAAAGAACAATGATAAAAGTACAAGTGCAACAGAAAAGAAAAATACATTTGAAAAACAGAACACAACTACTGAGACGTCCTTCGAGGATCCTACCTGATGATTAGGTACATATCATCTCCTCAGTACTCAATGTTCACCAGTCTATTCCACGTACAGCCTAGTCCTGGCATCGTCAAACCTTAGCTCAACTGCTCGTCCTCTGCCCAAGACACTACAAGGTGCGGGCGAAGCCGTGCAAAGGTGAATATAAAAATACCCAGTAGGGACCTTGAAACCCCTGAAGGACTCTCATAATGACACTAAGGAACACCAAAAATAATGATCTCAATCAAAAATCACAACAAAATAAACACAACTCAAAAGGAGTCTTAGCTCAAAACAGGTTTTCAGTGATGTATAGATATACAAATGATTAGTCTCGAAGATAGATCATCTTATTCTGTCAATAGGAATTTCTTATGGACATACGGAGTTTGACCCACACATGATAAAAATGTAAAAAACCCGAAATGACCCACACATGATCAGATCCTCCCATGATCGATAGGTAACTAACCCCCTTAATGACCAACACAAGATCTGATCCACCCAGGATCAGTATATCGTTGAACCACGATAAGCCTCACTAAGTTTGGTCCACATAAGACTTCTAGGTGCCGATCCACACAGGACCATTAGGTGCTGATCCACACATGACAACTATGTTCTGACCAACACAGGATCGCTCGGTACTAACCTCCGTATGATCTGTCACCAACTTACACCTCAATACCAGCTACTGGCTTCCTCACACCTGGTGTGCTTGAGTTCTGTTGAATATTCCATTGAGATATTGGTCATATATCTACTACTAATATGCTCCATAAATGAGTAACTTAAAGTATAACCATGTTGTAAGGGATCCCATGTGACAAACGTTGCATCAATCAGATGTCAGGTCTGTGTGTTACAAGCATTTTAGCTCAAGGATCCCGGATGGATTTGGTTTCGATCCATCCCAGTCATACTCCAAAAGCCTACAAAACTCATGTGTATTATTTCAAAAAAGCATCACCTCGATTCAAGTGTACTAGCGTCCGAGACTATTCGTCAAACGTATTCATGGTTCCAATGTTATAGACCTTTATTTTTTTTAGGATCTGGTTGGGCCCAATTCCATACCAACCCTGTCAGACTGACCCAACCCAACTTATTTAGTGATGGTCCCCTGTGGACTTAGTCCAGCATGTAAGGGGTGGCCTGAAAAAGGGGTGTCCTCAAGGGAGGCCGGTCCCATAGAGGGTGGCCCGCTAAGGGGTGGGCTGGTTGGGCGGTGGCCTGCTAGAGCGGTGGTCCGGTCGTATGAGCTGTGACCCGCAAGGGGTGTACCCTAGCCACCACCGGGGGACATACCCTCGGCAGTCAGCCACTCAGATGCCCACCGTAGCTCTATGTCGTGGCCTCCGCTTCGGCATGGGTCGATGCACTATCCCTATGATATCTGATTGGTGTCGCCGCGATGGAGGTCTTCCATGGAGGTGAAGGGATAGCATGATAGAAGAGGGTTCGGGCCGGGTTTGTTAGTCCTACACCCTATGTGATAGCTCGTTAACATGTGGGGGTGGGGGTTGAGGGTTTAATAAACAATTGAATTAAACACCAATCAAAACCCTACAAGGATTCCCTGCAATAACCTCCCACAAAAATGAAGGAATCAAGGATCAACACGTTAGTTTGTTGTTACAAATTCTTCATATTATTTATGAATGAGGAAGAGAAAAACATTTAAAATGAGTAAACAAATAAACCCCCTACCTCTTAAACCCGTTGGGGAACCTCCGCGATTGAAGTCTGGTCATGTTATTCATTCCCACAAGAGAGTCCCAATGACTCCGCTCATACGTCATCCTCTGGTTCATGGTTCGGGGTCATCCATAAATGCCATCTAGGATTGGATCCATCCTTTAAGGGTCTGACATCAGGGTGCTTCTTCAACAGTTTTTTTTCATGGCGAAGCTGTGCCGATACCCCTCAACAATCTCCATATATATACAAGAGGGGGAGGGGGGTAAATAACAACATGAGGAATTAATGGGGGCTCCTAAAATTAGAACCTCCCTAATTTTCCAATGATGTCATTACATATGATTGCTAGGTCAAGCCTTTATTGTCTGACACATTGCTGGCCACACCCTTTTCGTGTCCTTTAGAGGATATGAAATAAAATAATAAAATTATTTCACTTCATTTCTTGTAAGAAATTACAAAAAATAATATTTCATCTGGTCATATAGTGGTCAATGTAAAGCCTCCCTTAAGCGAATCTTGGTTCTACATATTCAATAGTCCCTTGGATTTTTAATCCGATAAAAAGGTCAAAAGTTTTAAAATGCCACTCATGTGTTTACTGGACATACCTCAAAAAAGTTCAGAAATTCATTATGGAAACTCCAGGCCTCAGAATCATGTGCCGTTAATTTTCACAGACTCATAATAATTCTATTTAATTGAATGAAAATTACATGGAGAATCTCAGTCTTTACATTTATTACTTTATTCTACAAATTTCATAATAATTTCCATGTTAAAGTAACATTTCATGTAAAAATATCATTCTTTATCATATGTGTTTTATCTTTTTATTCTTGATAATATAACATAGATCATGATTTAAATACTTCTAGAATATAATTATGTATAATATATATATATATAATATGGAAACACGGTTCATGGAGATGGTAGTCTGTACGGACGGAAGAACAATGTTTCTGTTTTCTTATCGTGTTTTATGGAATTATGTAAAAGCCATATACTAATATAAATAAATATATATTATTAAAATAGAAATATTATTTCATATATATATTATTTAATATATATTTATATATATATTTATAAAAATTCTTTAATGGTGATCGTTGAAGATGAATCTCATCACCTCGTAGAGACGGTAATAAGTACGCACACACAAGTGAAAATATCATTCTATTGATGGTCAAATTGTTTGTAATTGGATGGTATATTAAATATATAGAGTAATTTAAATGTTATATTTATTATTTATATCAATTATTCTCATTATTATACCCATCCAAAAAATGATGTGTTGAATTAAAAACATCACCACGACGTGGAGACGGTAAGCCGTACGTACGAACGTTTGGTGACTTTTTCATTCATAGAAATGATAGAATAATGAATATGGTTGTACCATATTTATAATAAATCATAGTATTTATAAGGTACTGGATTCATTATTTTGGTATGAAAAAAAAATAATGAGTAAGTGGAATATGAAATGAATATTGAAAGAGGTGATAGAATTATTACCTCTTCACCGGGTGCTTCCTTTTGATTTGTTCAAAAGGGCTCCATAGGATGGCTTTCAAATCAATGTAGGGCCTCTAGGATTAAGTGAAGGATGTCGGGAGTATATTTTAATACGGTTTAATCAATCCAAAATGTATTTTTAGTTGTTATCATAACATAAGGCGATATACACTTTTAAAAGAGAGGGGAGGACCACTTTACGAAAAGCTTGAAATATTATTTTATTATAAAATCATTTTCGTTTTATAATTGATCCAAATATATTTATATCAAGGGTAAGGTTGGGATGGGTCGAAAACCTCTCAAAAAATAAGGTTAAGAAAATTTTATGTCAACATATTAACCTAATGTTTTATATTTAACTCTTAGTTAAATAGTTTAACATTTACAATATCTTCTTCTATATTCATATTACATGGTTAATAAACATACTATAAAATAACAAGTAATCACAAAGTGGTTCATTATTGAAAAATAGATAATTATATAAGTCTTTCTACCAAACATTATATTTTTATGAATATTATATCTTTTAATAATATAGTATTATTTTTAAAGACCCATTTATGAAAATTTTGACACTATTTAATATTTGTTTTTTGTGAAATCTAATAAAGTTGATTACTTTAAAATAAAAAATTAAATAAATCATAACATGTATTTTTAACATATAAAATTAGTATAATGAATCGAAAGTATAAATTTATATTTATTTGGATTTTTATAATATCAATTATATTATTCTTTCATTAATAATGTAATTACTGCAACATCATTGTGTCATAAATAAATTTAATTATTAATTGTATAAAAATTATAAATAAAATACCATGATGTAGGAAATAATTGTATCTTTATAATGAAAAAGTATAGTTGAAATTATCTTATATATAACTCTACATTAAAAAAAATTTAGTTATTAAAATTTTAATTTAACAACTTTACTATTTTTCAAATAAAATAATAATAATTTTCCTAATTTAATCCAAGTGGATCAAAAGGATCATGATTTATTTCTATGGTTTATTTTGGTCTAAATTAACTTATCCAATTGAATCAGGAAATGTTTTTGTGTAATAATAATATCATTTTTACCTTTAATTACCCTATTTATTTTTAACCGAGGTAAATAAAATTTAAAAGTTACGATTCCCAATAAATTATTTTAATCCTATTAAACCATATTTTACTTAATGATTTCAACCGTGTCTCTTGGAATTTTGACGTTCAATTCACAGAAGTGATAAAATTATATTTTATATAAATTTGAAAATGTGCCTAGAAGGTGGGTAAAAGACGTTAAAAAGTTCAATAATGTTTTATATATCTAATATTATTACAAAATTACTATAATTAATTACACTGGACTAATATAGGTATTATGTATCTATTTTTTAATTTAAAATATATTTCAATTAAAAATAATTATTTAAATAAAAAGCTCAGTTTTTATTTACTATAATGTATTTTTAACTATTTATAAAAAAATTGAATGTTTTCAAAAAAAAGAAAAAAATAATCCAAACTAAATTTTTTTGTATTTCTTAAAAATAAGAAGTTTATTTTGAAAAAATTAAAATATAATAGTGTCAAATATTGGATATAAAAATCTTTCACCATCAAAAGTCAATAAAATTGCATTTTTTTGAAAAATACACCCTTTATCTGAAAAATTTAATTTGTTCATATATTATTTCTAAGAAACACATTATATGGATGTTAAAATTATATTTAGTATATAATATTCAAAATGCAGTTAATACTATTTATAAATGCTTTTTTAATGGCTAGTTTGGTAAGTTGTGGTGCACTTGAACTCATTGTTGCTTATAGCACAAACTATTGAATTACATTAAAGAGAAAACATAGTAGGAAATAATTTGGTGTGACACTATATCCCCCCTCCAATTAATTAGGCATGGATCGAGGAATCATGAGAATAGATTTTATGAATGAACCAGATTACCTTTTCACAGTGTTATACGTGGACCTAGATGCATATCCATAAGATATTGTGTGAACCTGATTACATGTTCAAAATTTTATTATTGAACATTATTATGTGCTCCTAAGGTTATGAATGAACCTAATTACATGATCAAAATGTAATTCATTGACCATGTTGCATGTTCATAATTTTATTCCTAAAACTGATTACATGTTTACACTATTCTGAATATTGCTTAGAATGAGATCATTATGTCATGCACAAACCCAATAACATGGTTACAATGATATGAATGGTCTTGATTTAATGTCAGTATGTCTATGTGAGATCCTTATTTCATTTCCATAACTTAGTGAGTGAACTTGTTTCAACTTATATAGGTCCACTCTGTTATATGTTTATGTGTATGCCATAGTTCCATGTCTTGGTCATATGTTATGCTTCCAGGGTTTGTGTTCCCCATTATTTAATGAATCATGACATATTAACATCTAATATTAGATCCATGATTTATTCTTAAAATATTTGGTATGAGGTGTTTTATATTGAAATTATACAATCATATTCTGGTAATCCTATGTTCATGTAATACTTACGTATTTCCTTTATTTTCCATTACTATGAATTATAGATCACCATTTTCTTGTTTTTTCTTTCTACATGTTAGGAATAAAGGTTATAAGTTAGATTAAAATATGGGAATATCATTAAATATGATGTTGAAGATATTTTACTATAATAAAATAATGTGTTCCAATTTTCCAAATTCACTAAATTATTATGGTCCGTAGACATGTATTATTTTCATGTGCTGAATATTCATCTAAAATGATGTAATATCCTTATTTGATATGAATGAATTGTTATAAACCACAAGGGTGTTGCGGACCACACAATGGAGGTGGTGGGAAATTGGATACCTTTGGATCCACATCACAACCATTTATGGAACTAGTAGATATACCAAACATAGGATCTCATGCACTTTTCCAATAGGGTTTTATGCAATTCATGTACACCATTCCGGGAAAACAGTGATCATCCCTGACTATAGAAGAGTTATTTTGTGAGTTCTAATAGATTCATCCACCATAATTTTTGGGGGATGGAGGACCACGTGATATGTAGTAATGGCTAGAGTACATGCTCTATATATTCGATTAAATAGAGACACCACCTGCGATGAGTCTAAATCTCACTATGTATCTTCTATGTGATTTCATCAAGAGGTGGTGGGATACTATTAATCAGATATATTTTCATTGATGATGGATTAAAATATTTTCATAATTTTATTTATGATTAATTATATCTGTGAGAGTTCATGCACCTTGACGAGGGCACATTATCAGTTATAGAATATTCATCCTATTTTATTAAGCTTCAATGCATTTCACCCATTCTGATGAATGATGATTTATACAAATCTAGGAAATTCACGTATGGTCTTGGGTATGAATATTGATCATAGATTAATGTTAAATGGAAGACTAGCATTTATTCAATAGTCAATGATGAACTTATCAAATATATGGAGTTCCTAGAGGTATGAGCTAGGGTGGTTCGACATCTAGATCTTGTACTTGTAATGTCTTGGTCATATTTTGTCATTTATAAGCAATAACCAAGAGTATAAAGTGTTTTCGGAGGTCAAGGTGTGTTATCCCCAAAAGATTTCAAAATTTTCATTTCTGCGGGTAGTTCCATCAGTGAACAGTTCCAACGGTAGACTATTGTGAACACTACATCGTTATCCTTTTGTGAACAGTGTCATTAGTGACCTTTTTTGAACAGTGTCATTAGTTTCCTTATGTGAACAATTCAACGATGAACTTATGTGAAAACTGACATCAGTGACCTTATGTGAACAGTTAAATCGGTGACCTTTTGTGAACAGTGCAATGGTGACCATATGTGAACAATGACATTAGTGACCTTATGGGAACAGTGTCATCGGTGACCTTATATAAATAGTGCAATGGTGATGTTCCAATGGTGAGGTTCCAACAGTGACCTTTTTCCTTTTCCAAATTTTCAGTTCATAAAGAGTGTTTCTAGAACAGTGAGGTTCCAACAGTGACCTTTTTCATTTGCCAAATTTTTAGTTCATGAATAGTGTATAAAGAATGGTGAGGTTCCAACGGTGACCATTTTCTTTTTCCAAATTTTGAGTTCATGAATAGTATTTCCAGAATGGTGAGGATCCAATGGTGACCTTTTTTCGTGGCAAAAATTTGAGTTCATGAATAGTGTTCCCAGAATAGTGAGGATCCAATAGTGAGGTTCATGAACAGAGTTTCTAGAACAGAGAGGTTCAAACAGCGAGGTTCATGAACAATGTTTTCCCTTTTCCAAATTTTGAGTTTGTGACCTATGTTTCTAGCTTCCTATAGTTTCACCCCTTTAATGTTTCTTTTGATGTAAAATTCATTTAAATCTTTGTGTGAAGGACTCAAAGTCTAATTCAAAGTCCGTAAATATTATATTAATTTTTCCTAAGGCATGAGATGTTTTTTTTTCAAACTGCAAGGTTTAATGCGGTCCTCTTTTAATGGAAAACTAACGTATCTTCAAGCTATGATCTATCAAATCATCTAAAAGGATGAGATATCTTCCTCCCTAGTTCTTCTCATTCTTGGGTGTGAGATGCTCAAGCATCCCATTCCTTCTCTTAAGAGTTGTGTAATCAACCATTCCTCATAGGATTTGTTCCGCTCTATTTTTATGCAACCGAGAAATATTGATCAGTCTTCGATATAAGGTATGATATATATTCATTATTTCATGTTCATCTACTATTGTCTCCTTTACCTTTTTATTGAATTTTACCCCATGTTTGTAATGGGATTATCTTGGGTGTTGGCTAATGTGGTGGTGTCTCTGTATCCTCGGGTGGATACAGTTGTCACTAGGGAGGAGATCGTAACATGTTGTGTGGATTGTTATCGTATAAGAATGTCAGAAACAGTTTAAGCTAGGGGATTCATTGCTTCTCTTTTCTGTTAAATGCAACTTTAGAGCTAGCATGTTTAATCCCAATAGATCGAAATGAAATTGTCATGATAAATATTTGAACAAGTTAAATAAATGGTAATCGCTTGTATGTTATTTCATCTTGTTTTTTCTATATAGTGTGATAACTATGCATTCTTTCTTAGCTTTTTCATTCACGATGGAAATTTGGAATGAACGTAAAACCAGAATTAAATGATAATTTTTTGGCTAAATATAATGTGGCACAAAAATGAATCTGGTTCCTCTTGTTGAAATTTAATGTTATCCAATTTGGTGTAGTAATCATGTTTAATTATTTGTGATAGATTACGGGTTAGCTTTTCCATATTTGGAACCTACGAATAAAAAATTGGTTAGTCCTAGATGGATTAAAGAACTGGTTTTGGATAAAAGATAATTTCTTACAAGGTACTGAGTTACCCTTTTTTTTTGTTAAAGTGCTAAGATCCCAATTTATGTGATGTTTGTTTTCTTGCTACTTGTGTTATGATGTGAGTCTGGATAGCTGTTGTGATATGTGGGGGCAGAGAGGCGCATTTTTTGTGGTAGTAGATGACACCTAGAGTAGTGAGATGCATAGGTTTATGCATTTTGTTAGAGAGGACACTAGGGATGATGGAACGGGTTGGATGTGAATGTTAGGATGCTTGATGATTGTTTGATTGGTTGCCTACTTTACATTCCACACAACTCAAGGTAGCTGTTCTTGCTTACCCGTCTTCTGAAAGGGTCGAAAACACATGAGGTATTCCACATGGTTTCCGTGTCTAGATTCTCAAGGGAGGAAGGTTCAATGCTCTTGCTATTGGAGGTAATGACTCAATGGGTAGTTATCTACTCACCATGTTGATGGACCTTCACAAGTGTAGAAAATGTTTTTTACGTCACCATTTTTTACATCAGTTATATATAACCGACGTGATAATCTGCGAAACGTGGTTTTTTACGTCGGTTATTTTATAATCGACGTAAAAAATGCAGAGAGTATATTTTTAACGTCAGTTATTTTAATAATTGGTGTTACAAATCGCACGCGTTCATTTTTTATGTCGGTTATAAATTAACCGATGTAAAAAACCAAAGCGCGGGGGTTTTTACGTCAGTTATTTGATAACTGACACATAAATGAGATATTGATGAGTTTTTTACGTTAGTTATTTTACAAATAATGTAATAAACGTGGATTTTGAGGCCTTTTTGATGTCGTTTTTTTTATAACCTACGTAACAAAACAACCCGCAGAAGTTTTCTACATCTGTTATACAATAACCGACGTAAAAAACTGTGATTTGTGATGTATTTTTTACGTCTGTTATTCTATAACCGACATAAAAAACCAAAACGTGGATTTTTTTACGTCAGTTATAAAATAACCAACGTAAAAAAATCTGTATCTGATACATTTATAATTTCGGTTATTATAATAACCAACGTTATAAATGTAAAAAATAATTTATAACGTCGGTTATTAAATTACCGACGTTATAAAACATTTAAAAAATTAACAAGCCCCGTGGATTGTCATTTATGATTTTTCGATCGATTGTCCGTTGGCTCGTCTCTCTCGCGCAGTAAACCATAATCGGCTCGTCGATATCGATGTGTTAAACTCGTCTTTCCTTCATCTTTTATCATCTTTACTCTCCTCAGATCTATCATCTCAACTCACAACACTCAATTAAGCCTTCCACAAATTTATTTCATTCATTTTTTTTCGGATAGTCTATATTTATGTTTTGCGATTTTAGTGTTTAAACTAGGTAAGATTCTTCCATTTCAAACCCACTTACATCTTTTTTCCATCATCATCTTATTTATCATCCCAAGATCTATTACACCTACTTGCAATATTCACGTAAGCCTCAACTACTTCTATTTAGTTTGTTTTTGTTTCGCAAATGCCCGACATTAATGGTAATTTTTGTTGTTGTTGACAACTAATGATCTCATTCACCTATATTACTGCATAGAATGATTATTGATTAAATGTACAAATTCTAAAATGATATTTCATGTGTTCTTATTGCTTATGTGTATCCTATTTTATATTAGAATCTATTAGACATATAATGTAATGGTTGTTGACCTCTATGGCCCTTCGATGCATCGCTATATCTCATGATTCCAAATATAAATGGGTTTTGCGGAGGGCATACCCTCGTATTTTTTGAGGACTTGGCCAAGGCCTTGACAATATGTTTAATATTTCTAGAATTATCCATTACCTCATTATGATATTAGTTATTGAGAAATCTTGTCATCATTTGACTAGTTGAATATCATTGGTTATTTTTAATTATCATACGATCATTTAAGTATCCATATTTAATAATATTTAATTCCATCTATTTCATGATGAAGTATATATTAAATGCATGTGTTTTTAGTTGTTCACTATGCCTAGTTTTTATATGTAAACCATTGTTTGGGGGGTTGTCTGGGGGGGGTGTGGGTCTGTCCAGAGGGTTGGTGGGTGTCCTGGGGGTGTCCAAGGGTGTGGGTGGGTGTGTGGGGCTGTCCAAGGGGGTGGAGCCTGTCCAGAGGCTTTTGGCGGTTGTCCGGGGGTGGGGGGGTGTCCAAGGGGGTCGGGGTGGGGGGGGGGGGTTCTAGGAGGGTTGGGGGTGCTGTTTGGAGGGGTGGAGTGCTGTCTAAGGGGTGGGGGCTGTCCAAAGGGTTGAGGGTGTCTAATGCGGAGTCCAAGGGGGTAGGGAGTGGGGGTGGTGTCCAGGATGGGTGGGGGTGCTTTCTAGATGGGTGGGGGGCTGTCCAAGGGGTGTGGGGCTATCCAGAGGGTTGGGGGTGTCCATGGGGGTGTCCAAGGGGGTGGGTGGGTGTGGGGGCTATCCAAGGGGGTGGGGGCATGTCCAAAGGGTTTTGGGGGTTGTTCGTGGGGTGGGGGGTTTTCCAGAGGGTTGGGGGTGTCCAGGGGGTTGTCCATGGGGGTAGGGGGTGGGTTTGGTGTCCATGAGGGGTGGGAGGTGCTGTCATGAGGGGTGGGGGCTGTCTAGGGGTGGGGGATATCTAGTGGGTTTGAGGTGTCCGCGGGGGGGGGGGGGGGGGGTGTCCAAGGGGGTGGACGGGTGTGGGTGGCTGTGCAAGGGGTTGGGGGCCTGTCCAGAGGGTTTTGGGGGTTGTTCGGGGTGTGGGGGTTGTCCATAGGGTTGGGGGTTGTTCAGGGGGGGTGTTCAAGAGGGTAGGGGTGGGGGTGGTGTCCAAGAGGGGAGGGTGGTAGTGTCTAGAGGGGTGGGGGGCTGTGAAGGGGGTGGGGGGCTGCCCAGAGGGTTGGGGGGTGTCCAGGGGGGTCCAAGGGGGTGGGTGGGTGTGGGGGATGTCCTAGGGTGTGGGGGAATGTTCAGAGGGTTTTGGGGGTTTTCCGGGGGTGGGGGTGATTCTCATGTTTACTCCATTTTCTCCAATTTTCTATCAACCATGTAGGTGCCATGGTTTTCTTTTATTCAATGGAATTTAAAACTGTTATATATAACTATATTTTGTTTTAAAAATAATATTCAAGCATATTTTTTTAGATACCCATAGATTTGTTTTATATTTCAAAATTGTTTACATTCCAATTAGGATTTTTTTCATATAAACATATATTTGTCTTATCTTAAAAATATATATATTTTTGATATTTGTTATAGGTAATAATGAGTAGAAGTTGGATTAAGGCACATCGAATGAGCAATGAATATGAGGAAGGTGTTGATTCCTTTTGGGAATTTACTAAACAGAATGTTCCAAGTAGTGAAATTTTTTTTCTGTCTATGCCTGAAATGATTGAATATGAAGAACTTGAAAAGTACAAAGATAATAGATCATCTAATTTGTTATGGTTTTAATCCGAGTTACAACCCTTGGATTTGTCTTGGTGAAATTGGACGGAATGTCATTGATGATAATGATTTGCAAGATGGTAACTCCAATGGAATTGAAGAAATGATCCGCGATATTGTAGCAGAACAAATTGAGATAGAACTGACAGTTGCGTGTCTATATAGTGATGCTGAAAAACCATTATATCCTAGTTGTACAGATTTTACAGTTTTGACGGCAGTGTTAAGATTGTTTAACCTGATGGTTAAACATGGATGGTGTGATAGATGTTTTACATAGTTGCTACAATTGATGAAATACATTCTTCCAAAAGATAACGATCTTCCAGATTCACATTACAAGGCCAATAAAATATTATGTCTGCTGGTATTGGGATACAAGAAAATACATTCTTTTCTGAATGACTGCATTATATATAGGAAGGAATATGAATTTCTGTCTAAGTGTCCTAAATGTGATACATCATGGTATAAGATTAAAGAAAAATCATAGGCTGATGTAGAGATTACAAAGCTCCCTTCAAATGTATTTTGGTATCATCCCATAGTTCATCGTTTCAAACGTTTATCTGTTAATTCACATTATGAAAAAAGGTTATGATGTCATTCTAATGAGAGGGTTTGTGATGGAAAAATACGTCATCTAGCTGATTTTCCACAATGGATGAAAATTGATGCGCAGTATTCTACATTTGGAAATGAAATTAGAAATCTCAGACTATGGTTGTGCATAAGTGGAATGAATCCATACCGAAACCTCAGTAGCACACGTAGTTCATGGCCTATTTTATTAGTAATTTACAACCTCTCTCATGAAGTTTGTATGAAGTGAAAATAAGTCATGTTGAGTATAATGATCTCTGGTCCAAATCAATCAGGCAATGATATTGATTTTTACTTGTCACCGTTGATTGATGATTTGAAACAGTTATGGGCTGATTGTATTATGTTATATGATTATTATAAAATGGATTATTTTCAACTGCATGTAGTACTTCTGTTCACTATAAATGAATTCCTAGCGTATGTAAATTTGTCTGCATACATTGTTAAAGGGAATAAATCGTATCCAATTTGCGAACAACAGATGTCATAATGTCAATTACATCGTGGGAGGAAAACAGTGTACATCGGTCATCGATAGTTTTTGCTTATGTATCACCCTTATAGAAGACTAAAAAAGGCATTCAATGGCTCACAAGAATTTGATACTACTCTAAAATGTTTATCCCCTTATATATATTTTGAGAGGGTGAAAAACCTTGATTTGACATTGGGATAGACACAGAAATCTGGTAATGATAGACATATTTGGAAGAAAAGATCATTATTTTTTGAGCTACCATATTGGAGGTATCATGAAGTTAAACATAATATTGATGTCATGCACGTAGAGAAGAATATTTGTGATTTTTTGATTGGAACATTGCTAGATATTAAAGAAAATACAATAGATGGGTTGAATGAAAGATTAGTCTTACTATCAATGGGAATACGTTTGGAGTTAGCTCCCACTATTAAAGGAAGACGAACATTTCTTCCCTCAGATTGTCATACATTATCGAAGAGGGAGAAAATTAGCTTTTGTCAGTGTCTTCATGATATCAATGTACCTTAAGGTTATTCTTAAAATGTAAACACTTTTGTCTCATTGAAGGAATTGAAGTTTATAGGTATGAAATCACATGATTGTCACGTCATGATGCAAAAAATTCTACCAATTTCATTGCATGAATATTTCCCATTCATGTCAGAAAGACTATAATGAAGTTGTGTTATTTTTCAATTCAATTCTTAATAAGGCGTTTGATATGAATGCTTTGAACATTTTGGAAAAGGATGAAATTTTTATACATTTTCAATTGGAAATGTGTTTTCTTCCAACTTTTTTTGATATAATGGTGCATTTAATGATTCATCTGGTTCGAGAAATAAAGCTTTGTGGACCTGTATATCTTCGTTTGATGTATCCTTTTTAATGGTATATTTAAATATTAAAGAGGTATGTTAAAAATTTATATTGACCTGAAGCTTCCATTATTGAAAAGTATATTTCTGAGGAGGTGGAAGAGTTTTGTATGAGCTACTTGGCTGTGGCGCAACATATAAGTTTGCCTCCATCTCTCCATAAATGAGTTAATAATGAAGGAAAGGGGATTCGTGGCATGAAAGTAAAATCATTTTTAGCTGAACAGATGAGGATGTTAGAATCATAAATCATGAATAACATAGCTGATGCTCAACCGTATATCACATTGCATATTAATGACTTGAAACCATGTCATCCAAAGAAGAATGAAATGTGGATTTTGAATGAGCACAAGAAAACTTTTTTTTCATGGATTAAAAAGACTTTGCTTGGTAGATCAGATGTATCAGAGACATTAAAATGGATAGTGGGTGGTCCATGTTTAAATGTTATAACATGGTCCGGTTATGAAAATAGTGGTTATACATTTCAAATGAAAGATCTGGACAATAGAAGTGCAGTTCAGAATAGTGGTGTATTGGTGTTTGTAGAAGCAATTCATTTTTCGAGTGCTAAGGACAAAAACACAATTTCTGCATAAAGTGCATATTATTGAGTGATTGAAGACATATGGGAGGTTGATTACTTAAAAATTAAAGTTATTGTTTATAACTATATATTGTTTATCAGTAAAAATAGTTTCAGAGACGATGAATTTGGAATGACACCTATTAATCTGAATAGATTGGAAGACATAGCTGATTCTTTTATAATGGAAACACATGCTAAACAAATTTTTTATGTAGTAGATCAATCAGATATGCAGTGGGATGTTGTTTTACAAGGGAAAAAATAATATGTTGGTGAGGATGAACTTGATGAAGATGATTATTTATGTGAGATCCCTACGTCCATGGAATGATTAACAGAACATAATTATGAGCATGTTGAAGACATGCTTTGTGCCATAAGGAATGGTCACGACGAAGGAATTTGGGAAAACAATCAATTTGTACATTCCTAAAATTACAGGTAACATATGTTTATTTCTTATTTACATATATTTTTTTCATAAATGTAAGATATTTTATGTTTATTATTTATGATAACATGTTTTAAAACAAAATAAGTATAAGTTTTTGTTTTTTTTAGTTTGTTTAGTTTACTTTGTCATGTTTATAACCATTACATAAAATATATATCTATTTTTTTCCGTGAAAATTACATTACCATGTTTACCAGGTTTACCATGTTTACCATGTTTATCATCTTGACCATGTTGACCATCTTTACCATCTTTACCATTATTTAACATGCTTACCATATTACCAATGTTTTCTATTACGTAACATAGTAAACATTTCTATTTTCTGATTATAGTAGTATTAAAATATTTTAGTTTGTATATTTGTGGAATATAGTTTGTTTTTTTTATTTGAAGGATAATGATAGATCATTCAGTTGATCAACCACATGATTCTGGAGATGAGCGTATTGCTGGTCATACCTCTGGGGATGAACATTCACATGATCCTATTATGACAAAGAGTTAAATGGTTGGTAAATGTTGGTGCAAACGTTTACCAAAATTATCAGTTGCCCGTATGAAGGATTAGAGGATAGTCATAGACTTTGATGATGATGATATTACTAGAGGTTCAAATGGAAAATATTTTAAGAGTTTTGTAACAACTCAGGCTAAGAGAAAAGTAAGCATTCTATATGATGATTGGAGAAGTGTGGATAAAGCGATAATCTCTCAGTTGTGGGAGATGATTTTGGTAAGATCATTTGTTATTGTTTGATTATTCTTTTAATTTTTCTAGTATATATAATATGTTTAACCTCTTCATTATCAAATGAAATGTTATATTCCTGACACTGGTGGAGTCAGGAAGAAATGATTATCGTTGGGTTCCAGGAGATGGAGGGATTTCAAATCAACCCTCTTATCTGATTTCATTTATGGTTATAGGAGTCATGAAAATCCATGTTGTATATATCCTTTTATAGATGAAGACACATGGAGACAGTTTTTTGAAAGTAGAAGAGAAGAGTCATTTTTGGTAAGGGAAATGTAAACTTTTATAATCTTTCTTATATAAATGAATTTATTAATTTTTTCCTAAAGATTTATTATTCATAATTTACAGAAAACAAGGAAAGATCATCAGGAGATCCAATCTAAAAATGTATACCCTCATAGTTTATCTCGGGCAGTGTATGCATTTTTGGAAGAACAAATGATGGCGGGAAAATTTCAACAACTAAGAGCTGAGTCTTCAAGCTCTGGAGAGGTGGCCTCTACATCCCCTCCATGTAGACATGAAAAATGGAAGAGAGATCCGATGGGAAAAAAGGGTAATATCTTTTAGAAGAATCGAGAATCATAGCTGAGAGGATTTTAAGATATCTAATTTATTAATTTATGTTAACTATTTTCTTCATATAATTTCAATCATTACATAAATGTTCAATTAATTAATAAATGACTCTCTTGAGGAGAAAAGTTCACCAAGGAAATTTACAGCTACTGGGAGGGAAGATATTTTATCTGTAGCATTGGGAAGGCCCGAACATCCTGATTGTGTAAGAGTATATCCAGCAGATGTATTATTTAGAAAAGTGTTTCCACATTATTCATCATCTAACGTTGAGGGGGTATATAAAAAATAGAATCCTTGGAGGATGAAGTTCATAATATTAATGCGACGACGGAGGACAAGATTAGAGCGTCGGTGTTGTATATGTTTGCAGACATACAAAGACAATTTCATACTGCAACTCCCATTCTTCCACCTCCCCATGCAGAACCCATTATTTATCCTCCACCTCCTCCAGTAGCTCCCACTCCCCCACCTCAACCTGCAGTCCCCATTTTTTATCCTACTCCACCTCTGCACCTTCCTACTTACTGCGAGTTGTATGTTGATGATTCTCAACATCATATAGTAGATTATGGGTTGTTATATTGTATAGGAGATATAGTTTATCATCAAAAATTAGAGTTATAGAATCATAGGGTCACTATACAGGATATTATAGATAGATCAGCTGAGGTACCATTACCTACGGAAGTGGTGGCGATAGTTGGACATAGTATCATCCATTTTTTAAATTGGCCATCCAAACGTCTTCAACTCATTACGATAGAGGATTGAATGTTATATCTTTTATTTTATTTTTTATTAAAGTTGTTTTATCATTTGATAACTAATTTATTTTTCAATTTATTTTTACAGGAATACTTCAAAGGTAAGGAAATACAATATAGAAAACATCAAAGACAAATAGCTATGACATCAGATAAAAATTCTAGTAGTCTTGATATATTTTCAAGATATTCAAATTTGTTTGTGAGTCATTATGAGTTTCCAATGGTATCTCATGTTTGTGGACGTGAAATAAGTGTGGGGATTATGAAAACTAATATCATGGAGCTCGTTACTGGAGATATGTTGTGCATCAATGTGGTGTAAATTTTTTCCATGTTAGTCTTAACAACTTTTCCCTGCATTATATTTATGAATCATTTATACTTATGTATGTTTTTTATTAGGTATATTTATAAAATTTTTGAGAGGAAGGAGCTGACAGATGTATATGGATTCATGGACCCGTAATTGAATTCCCCTAAAGCATGTGCATTGAATGAGGAACAAAGAATAGTTTATATTACTGAAAGACTTGAAAAGAATACAGTAACCTAATTTTGGATGATGTATTTTTGTGAGAGGTATGAAACACATTTTTCTCAAAGAGTTAATTAACTTTTAACATAAAAAACCAATAACGTTATGTTTCCTTTTATCAATGATCATTGGATGTTAGGGGTTTTTTGCCCAAGGGAGAAAGAAATTTATTGGATATGCTTTGTCCATGATGATGTGCTGGAATGTTTTAAGAATATACTGGAAAAGTAAGTTTCAATTTCTCAATAGTTTTATATATTATAATGAATATTAAATTTACCCCATTTGTATTATTTTCTAACAGTTCATGGGACTACTTTTGAAAAAACAAAAAGAAAAGGACTGCAAAGATCATGAATGTAAATGAGAATTTAAATATCCATTTATAATTTGTACATTTTTATTTATTACAGAAAAATAATATATTGAATTTACACTGATTCAAACAAAATTTTCATGAAAAAAAGGCTTAATCGAATGCGGATATTATATGTTTAGATTTATGTATGAAATAATAACAACTGGGACAGTTTTGAATTTCGACCTGGTAAGATTTCCTATTAAACGTTGCAATAATATTTCAATTTTATTTATTCATTATACACGTTAACTAATATCCTTTTCATTTGTAGATTTTTGATGTCCCTCAACCCTATACCACTGAAGCCATGAAACACTTACAAGTGCAGTGGTCAAATTATGTACAAAGTTTGATTGAATTTTAGTTGTTTGTAATGTAAAATGTAATTTTGAATATTGACATTGTAATTGTGTATTTGGTAGTCGTTTAGGTTGGATTAATTTTTTTGAAGTTGATAGTGTATTTTTTGAATGTTATATATGTGAATGTTTAAATTTTCTCTACTTCTTGTTTTGGTCTACTTATGATGGTTTATCTGGTATGGATTCTGGTCTGGGGGGAGGGGTTCCAAGGGTGTGGGGGTGTTCAGTGGGGTTTGGGGTGCCCAAGGGGTCTGGGAGGGCCGTCCGGTGGGGTGGGGGTAGTTTAGGGGGGTGGGAGGGCTGTCCAGGGGTGTGGGAGGGCTGTCTAGGGGTGTGGGAGTGCTATCAAGCAGTGGGGTTATGCATGAGGGGGGGGGGGGGGGTTGTCCAGGGGTGTTTGGGGCTATCCAAGGGTGTGGTGGGGGCACCAGTGGGGTGGGGGAGAGCTGTCCAGGGTGGGGGTATACATGAGGGTGGGGGTGGGGGGTTTCCCCAGGGATTTTGGAGCTATCTAGGGGGTCGGTGGGTAGTCTAGGGTGTGGTGGGGCCTATCAAGTGGGATGAGGAGGTGTTGTTTAGGAGGGTGGGGGGGGGGGGGTTATCAAGGGGTGTTTGCGGCTTGTCCCTTGGGTCGACGGACGTCCAGGGGTGTGGTGGGGGCTCCAATGGGGTGGGGGCTATCAAGTGGGGTGAGGGGTGTAGTTCAGAAGGTTGGGGGTTGTTAAGGGGTGTTGGGGGCTGTCCAGGGGGTCGAGGCAGTCTAGGGGTGTGGTGGGGGCTCTAATGGGGTGGGGGCTGTCAAGCGGGGAGAGGGGTGCTGTTTAGGAGGGTGGGGGGTTGTCGAGGGGTGTTTGGCGCTGTCCAGGGGGTCGAGGGGTAGTCCAGGGGTGTGGGGGGGGGGGTGTCAAGTGGGGTGAGAGGGTGGGGGGGAGCTATTTAGTAGGGTGGGGGTGGGGGGGGGGGTTGTAGAGGGGTGTTTGGGGTTGTCCAGGGGGTCAGGGGGGGGGGGCAGTCCAGGGGTGTGGTGGGGGCTCCAATGGGGTGGGGGATGTCAAGTGGGGTGAGGGGGTGCTGTTTATGAGGGTGGGGGGTTGTCGGGGGGGGGGGGGGTGTTTGGGGCTATCTCGGGGGTCAGGGGTATTCCAGGGGTGTGGTGGGGGCTCCAATAGGGTGGGGGCTGTCAAGTGGGGTGAGGGTGTGTTGTTCAGGAGGGTGGGCAGTTGTTGACGGGTGTTTGGGGCTGTCTAGGGGGTTGTTGGGAATTCCAGGGGTGTAGTGGGGGCTCCAATGGGGTGGGGGAGGGCAGTCTAGGGGGTATCATGAGGGTTGGGGCAGTCAAGTGGGGTAAGTATTTTATGTTATCAATGTAAATGCTTAAATTTTCTTTAGTTCTTGTTTTGATTTCCTTCTGTTTTTATGGTACAATTTCTTTATTTGGGTTCTGTTTGATTCTGGGGGAGTGAAGTGGACTGCATTAAATTTTTTTTAAAAACATTTGGCTTCCACGTTGGTTTTTTATAACCGACGTGATAAAGAAATTGGGAAGGTTTTATCACGTCGGTTTTTTTAAAAACTGACGCGATAAACACATGTGGCATGGTTTATCACTTCGTTTATTTCATAACCAATGTGATAAAAGGCCTATGAAATGGTTTATCACGTTGGTTATTAAATAACTGTTGTGAGAAACCCCCCAGACTCGTTTAGAATGTCGGTTATTAAATAATCGACGTGATAAACCACCTCCCAGGAGTTTATCACATCTGTTAATTAATAAACCTCGTGATAAACTGGGGGGCGGGGTTTATAAGGTCGGTTATTATATAACCAACGTGATAAACCCCCCTCCCCCTGGTTTCTAATAGCGGTTATATAATAACTGATGTTATAACCCCCCCCCCCCCACGGTTTTTTCATGTTGGTTTTTAATTAACCGACGTGATAAACATCACGATGTTATGTTATTGACGTCAGTTTTTAAATAACCGACGTAAAAAACATTATTTATAACATCGTCTATATTAACGTCGGATAAAAACCGATGTAAAAAATGAAAAATAACTGACATAAAACATGTTTTCTACACTACTGCTTGTGTTTGGTAGTATAGAATGTTTTTCTAGAATGCCTGGGAATATGGTAATGTAATGTTGTAAATACATAATTGAATAAATGAAGTTAACCCATGGGGTTGGAGCATTCTAGAACAAAATTTTGAGGTTACAATTTTAAAGGTATAGTAAACTTTGGGTGTGATGCTAATGAAACCTAATAAGGAAATTATTGATGGTTAATTAATGTAAAGTTGAACTGAAAAACTTCTAATGAAGTAATGTTTTAAAGCTCTTAAAATGGTTGTGTGATTATTGTATACCTTGACATAGAAGTGGAAGTCGAGAGTCTGACAGATGTTTTCTGTAGTTGAGTATGAGACTAGGTTATGCCCATAATTTGGTTGTGAGCTATACTATATTCTTTAATTTTTGTGTTTCTATACGCTAATACACACCATCATTAAGGGAAACTAACACCCCATGGATTCTATGCCCTGGGGGTGGTGTTTTCCCAACCTTCTAGTGGTAGTATGGATGGCCGCTACACCCTTTGGCCATTCTCTCTTCTCTTGGTAGTTACTTGTGCTGGTAGGCAAAATAGTCAGTTTTCCCTATATATGTGTGTAGAGGGTAGTAATGAATTGTGGTTAATCACACACATATATTCTGGATATAGTATCCTAAGGATGACTATAGGAGTAACGTGTATAGGCTATGATGGCTTGAGGCACCTTGGTGTATGGGTTGTAATGGGTTGAGGTATAATTATTGAGGAATGATACACATTATACGAGTTGTGGTGGCTCCCAGAAACAACCTGGTTACTTTCTTGAATAGATGTGGTGGTTTTGGTGCATGAGGTGCATATTTCTGTGCTTCACCCAGGTGTCCGCAGGAAAGCCTTTTTTGAGAGTGACGATTAGGATGTTTGACATTGGGGAAAAGTGGAAAACCAGTGGGGAAGTAGTAACGGGGTACTCATCATATTCTTTATTATATTATATACTCTTGTATGAATTACATGGTGAAAGTATCTATGGTGAGGCTAGTATCTTAGTAAAATTTTATTGGTGATGAGTTAGTTTCACTTTTTTCTCATTGTGATTTAGCATGCATTCAATACTTTTGGAAGATAGGCTTCTGGGAGGATCCTACTATGTGTACTTTTATACTCACCCTTTGTATATATAAGCTGTTTTTTCAGGCCACTTTTAGCTGGTTAGAGATCAAGCTTGTTTTTACTAGATTGTTGTTGTAGGAGGTGTGGAGGGCTTGTGGTTGCTTCTATTTTTACTTCCATTTGGCTACTTGAAATTTTGTCCTTTCTATGGTAGTAGAATTTCATGGAACCGCATAGTTACATTTGGATTTTCATTTATATTTCAGTCTAAGATGGAGTTGTTTGGTGCCTAACATATCTATCTCTTTCGCATGTGTTCTCTTAGAGGGTAATGCCTTCCATATGTGTGTTTAATATACCCTCAGTGCTAATCACCAACCTGACGCCTACTGGAGGTGGGGCTCGAAGGTCATTATCTCCCTTCTCACAGTACCAACCCCGGAGGGGTACACCTTGTTGGGAGGGGGTCATGACAGAGTGGTGTTAATGGCTCTGGTTGAGGGATAGGATGGAGTTTGATGTTAGGCATAAGCAAGGATGCATGGGTTGGTAGGGAAACATTGTCAGTCATGTTTAGAATATGATTTTAACATTGAAGACTTGCTGAGACATTTGTATTTAGGGCTTCCTATGATCTTATGTACGGACCTATAAGTTTACAATGGCTTCTAAACAAGGTGATAATAGTTGTAGGGTAGAACCCTAGGAAAGGATCATGAATCATTCTTCATTGTGCTTATGATTTAAAGGGTAGAATATGGGATAGGATAACCATAAAAGAATAAAAGAAAACAACTTAATAATTAATGTAGAGTCTTCCATATTCCAGGTTTTGGAGCTCTAATGGTTCATTATTTTATAGGTATGGCTCCATTTCAACGTCCTTGTCAGGATCTCGGTGAAGATGTCTAGCAGGATGTGCTAGCAGATCGCCGCATGGTAGTGGTTAACGACGATGACACTTGGTGGTTGACATTTTGAATGTTTTAGCACCATAGTCTACAGATGTACGAGGGATCTGTTTTAGAAGAAGTCACAGAATACTGGTTGGAGGATGTCTAGATAGTCCTCATTTCAATTCGTGCTCATATGGAGCATTGAGTGTCTTTGGATGTGATGCTGCTGCATGGAGCAGTGAGCCATTGGTGGTTCTTGTTCCTCGAGGATCGTGAAGATTAAGTGATCTCACTGGAGGAGTTATGAGACATGTTTAGAGTGAAGTTTCATTCATTGACTGCAAAGGTGCTCAATATCTTGGAGCTTTTTACCCTTTGATAAGGGAGATCCAGTGTGCGAGAGTTTTTAATCTATTTCATGTACCTTTTACGATTTTCTTCGGACTTGATTCCATATGCAGAGGCCAAGACAATGCATTTCAAGGAGGAATTCCTTCCAGATATCTAGTGTCATGTCACCCCTTTTATGCTAAAGACATATCTTGAGGTCCTGGAAAGGGAAGAGTTCATTTATAATAATTTGTTCAGAACATGATTATCATGAGAGGGGAGTCATCGCGATCCCTCCCAAAGCTGAGATGGGGTCTGGGGTTCCCGATAATCCGGACAAAAGAGCTTCCATTAGGCCAGGGGTAGGTCCCAGCCCTCATCATGTCTTTTATATGAGGGAATCAGCATTGAGTCCTATTCCATGTGATAAGGCGATTGTTTTTCTTGTGGTGGTTGAGATCATCAGTAGCGAGAGTGAACAACCATTCAGATCAGTCATCGTGAACTAGGTGTTCCGCTCTTGGTTCCTCCATTGAGGAAATTCTAGCAGAGTAAGTAGTAACAGGCTGCACCAGCTTTAGATTAACAACGGGTAGATGGTCATGTAGTGGACAACCTTGTGACGCTCTATGTCCTCAGAGAGCAGAATGTGGTTTTGGTGCTAGTCAACATCAGGGTCAGAGATGCCCTGGAGGAGGTCGTGGTCAGCTTCATGCTTTAGCGTTGCTAGTTCCAGGTGAGCCAGATGTCTTTTTAGGTTCCCTTTTCTGGTTTTATACCTTTGTGTATTACTTGTTTGATTCATGAGTAAGGTACTCCTTCATATCGCTTAACATTTTCCATGCTTTGGGACATGAGGAAGAGAGGCTTCTAGTGCCATTGGTGTTAACTACACCAGTGGGAGGTTGATCTGACTTGTTTAAAGTATGTAGATACTGTGATCTAGTGTTGGGGTAACACCACTCTTGGGGATAATTCCTATGTTTATGAATACAACCATATGATGACATCCTCAGCATGGATTGGTTGTATTCTGTGTAAGCTATTGTAGACTAATTCAAGAATAAGGTCGTTTTTGGTTGCAGATAGAGAGCCGATGGTATTTGATGTTGAGAAAGTTCCTCAGATGGGTCATAGGTGTGTTGCATCCTTATCATTCCTGATAGATGAGATAATGTTGTGTTCTTCAGAGATCTAGTAGTTGGCATTTCATGTGGTCATAAAAGAGTACCCTAATGTCTTTCCAGAAGAGGTTGTATCATTACCCCCTCGTTGAGAGATCAAGTTTAGGATCGAGCTATAACCAGAATCATCTCCTATCTCTATGTCTCCAAATAGGATTTCCCCTTATGAGTTATGAGAGCTACATATATATCTTGGTGTTTTGTTACATTTCGGTTTTGTTCGGTTGAGTGTGTCACCATGTGGTGCACCAATTTTGTTTGTGAAGAAGGCTGATGGTAGTTTTTGGTTGTGTGTTGATTATCATCAATTGAACAAAGTGGAAATAAGGAATATCTATCCTTTTCCACAGATTAATGATTTATTCGATAAATTGAAGGGTGAATGTTGGTTCTCAAAGATCAAATTGCAGATAGGATATCATCAGATGTGTGTGAAGTATGAGGATATCTTGAAGTCTTCTTTTCATTGTCGTTATGGGCATTATGGGTTTTTTGTAATGTTATTCGACATGACATATGATCTAGTTCTATTCATGGGATTGATGAACACAATGTTCCATGATTTTTTGGACATGATCGTTGTAGTTTTCATCGACGACATCCTTGTGTTCTTCATGTCTGATGAAGAGAATGCATAGCATCTACAATCCGTTTTGGGAGTTCTTTGCCAACATAAGCTGTTTGGGAAGTTGTTAAAGTTTGATTTTTGGGCATGAGAGGTCTGTTTCATGGGGCATGTCGTGTCCCAGTATGGAGTAGCAGTGGATCCATCAATGATATAAGTAGTTGTGTCTTGGGTAGCCATTAAGATAGTTTCATAGGTTAGAACATCCCTTGGTCTCGTAGGCTAGTACAGCTGGTTCCTAACCGATTTCTCATGACTTGTGACTTCTTCGAAAGGTTTAACAAATAAGAATCAGGCCTTCATAAGAATTGATCAGTTTCAGGCAGCCTTCAAGTATCCAAAAGAGAATTTTGTAAGTGCTCCAGGTTTTTTTCTTCCAGTAGGGGGAGTTCAATTTTATGTTTTCTATGATGCTTCGCATCTGGGGTTGGGCATTGTTATGATGCAGAAAAGATCATTTGTTTCTCAGGGGTCTCAGTAGTTGCTTCATCATGAACGTAACTATTCCTCCCATGATCTTGAGTTGGCAGTTATAGTGTTTTATCTGATGTTGTAGAGACATTACATCATTGGTCAGTGCTTTGTGGTTTTCACCGATCATAAGAGCCTGAGGTATTTTCGCTACCAGTGTTATGTGAAATTATGACAACATCAATGGATGGAGTTATTATAGTAAAATGACATTGAAATATCGAATACACCTATTAAGGGGAATATTTTAACTCATGTGATGATTCGGAAGTCATGTAGTGATGTAGTTTGTGAATTTGGGGACTCTAGTAGAGTAATTGAAGAAAATTCAACATTACATATTATTATGGGAAAAGTTGGGGGCAGAGGTTATCTTTTTCAGATGATGGTGAAGTCATCTCTGGTGTAAAAGGTGGGACAGTCCCAGTTGGGGGATCTAGAGATAGAGGTCTGGAGAGGTTGAGTTGTTTATAGAGAGGCCAATGATGGTTAGTCTGAAGATGAACAACACCGAGTGTTGTATCATCGAAGGATAATTGTTCCTTTAATGATGCACGAGATGCTTCTCGGAGAGTTCCATATTTCTCCTATAGTGGTGAATCCTTGCGTGAAAATGATGTACCAACCTTGAGGAGCCTATTCTGGTGGCATAGACATATGTGTGTGGTTGTAGATTTTATGTCACGATGTTTGGTCTACCAGAAGGTGAATGCCAGACACCATGTTCTCGGTGGTCTGCTCTAGACATTATATGTTCCTCAGTTGAAATGGGAGGACATATCAATGGAGTTTGTTACTAGTTTATGTTGAGATTAGGGAATAAATTATGCTATTTGGGTGGTAGTGGATCATTTAACAATATCGGCCCACTTCATAGAAATCAAGGAGATCAAAGTGGAAGTTTTTTGTCACGCACTACTATAGAGTTTTCATGTTTTATCACCCTATATCACAATGAAAATGGAATAATAAATATTAGAACATGATTAATAAATTGAGATCGACTACCACCCAAATAGAAGATAGAAAATATTGAAGGAACTAGTGTAGATTACAATAAAGATGGTTCATCTTATTTGGAAGAGGATGAAAATTGGGCATGATCATCAGAAATCATTTGTCGATCATAGAAGGAGACCCTTAGTGTTTGATGTTTTGGATTACATATTTCTAAAGGTGACTCCCCATCATGGGCATCGATGTTTTGTTCATGGGAGTAAGCTTTCTCCCCATTTTCTTGGTATTTCGAGGTGTTATTTCATGTTGGATATGTGGTGTATCGAGTAGCACTTCCCCTACAGATGAGTTGGATATATGATTTTTTCCATGAATCACATCTCGGTGATTACTTTCATGATTAGTTTCACATCATCGATTGGGGAGAGATCGATATTTATGATGATGCGACCATTGAGGAGATGTCTTTGGAGATCCATGAATACAAAGAGAAGGTGTTGTACTGGTGTCCTATCCCCTTAGTTCTTTTCTAATGGTGACACAATGGTATTGAAGAGAGTACCTGGGAACGTGAGTAATAGATACATGATCAGTAACAAGAGATGTTTGATATTTAACTCTCTTTTTGTATTGATGTAGCCTTTGTGGTTATAGACCATTCGTGTTTATAATATTTTGTTTTCTTCTTGTGGCTTTCTCTCTTTTGAGAGGTATCGCTATTGGTGGTTGTTCAGAACCCATTTCGTTTTCCCTCTATGTGGATTTTTAATTCTCAAGGACGAGAATGTTTCGAGAGGTATATGATGTAATGGCCTATACATCTCTGTTACATTACTTGTAGAAAATTAGGTGTATGACGTCTTTTAGGAGGTCATGGTGTGTAACATCCCGAGTCCGGAGCCCCTCCACTGGTGCCCCATACACGGTTCACCACATGACTTCAAGTACGTTTCCCCAAATGCTAGAGGCTATCGACTAGCAGCGAGGCCCTTGGTGAGTCGGTGGGGAAACTATGACCTCATTCGGTATGGTATACAATGTAAGAAAACAACAATAAACAGCGGAAGCAGTAAACGACATTCTTAACAACAGAAACCATACAAAAAAAGAAATACAGATATAGAACTATGATGAAAATGATGAAAAAGGTACAAGTTTCTATGGAAAACAGCAAACACAACAACATGCTGAAATACAACTGAAACTAAGTGCAAAAGAAAAAAAATAATCTCCCCAGCATCGCGAGCCACGGCTCGGTCCCATGCTCCCCATATCTTGGTGGAATAAAGATCCTGATGTTGAAGGGCGCTTTACCTTGTCTATAACTGCAGCAACATAGTCTTCTTTGGCCCAAAAGCATGGCCCAAACATGGTGTGAGATACAATCCCAGTAGGAAATCACCCAATGATTTGTGCCTAACAGTCAATGAATACATGGCAGTACTAAAACAAGAAGCAGTAAACAGAAAATCACAAACAACAACAATCCACAGTTCTAACAAGTATAGCACACAAGTAACTAGCCCGCAACAAATGAAGAAAAACAGGTAACCCTATAGTTATCTCTCACAGTCTAACCCCTATGGTTCAACCTTTTAGTTCTAGCAACCCTTGTGGAAGCACACACTGTCTCACCCCTTTGGTTCAGCTACATAATTAAGCAGACTCTCTAGGGAAGCACTCACCGTCAATTCCCCCTATAGTCTCGTATCAAGCTAAAGGCTCTCTGGGGAAGCACTCAATGTCAATTACCCCTATATCCTGCGTCGTAATTAAAAGACAATTTGGAGAAACCCTTTCGTCAAATCTTTCGTTGGTCTCACATCATGATTAAAAGACACTCTGGAGAAGCCCTTCCGTCAATTATCCCTTTGGTCTACTACTCTAGGTACTCACAGTCCTAATTATAACTAAACATGCTTTGCATGCATATATATCATTCATTTATACCTCAAGAACTACTTGGATATCAACTAAGGCTCAACAGCAAAACAAGGCATCAATCCACAATCCTATAACAAGGCATGGCAACTGAAAAAATGCCAAACAGGCAGAACAAGAATGGAAAAGCAATCTGAGCACACAAAAAACACTCTAATCACACGAAATAAACTCTACTAAATCATTCAAGAAAAGTAGACAATTAACAAGGGAAAAACAGGAAACATGTAATACCCCATTTAAGGGTATTGGTGGAAATTGCACGAAATATTCATCAACCTCTATAGAAAGGCACAAAACACCTACCGCGATCCTAGGAGATCGATATACGTGAACCTCGATGACAGATTCCCCTTATAATGACATAGATATGAGAAAACGCACAAAATGTTCATCAATCGATAACATGAAAACAACGAGGAATCAAGAAACAGGGCTCAAGAAGAAGGAAGAACTCACCGCTGCACTTCCAACTCAATTGGTCGTGCTCGAATTGGAGAACGAACGACATGGCAGTACTCTGTCGACGATCCAGCCATACGGTCGCTCTCAGATGGACGAAAACTGAAGAAGAAGACGATTTGGTGGGTTAGGCGTGACCCCGTTCCATTTAATGAAAAAAATAAAATACACGGCGTGTACTTTTAGATTACATGGCCTGTATTGGGTCCTTTCTGTACTCTGCCCAAAATGGCCTCCACGTCACCCCTACACACCGTGTGTGTCGCCCGGGCACGGAAAGCACCCAGCTTCAAGCAGGATCAGGGTACACGACATTTAATCAGAAAGTACACAGCGTGTACTTTGAAATTTTCTAGAAAACCCATTTTTCTTAAAAACTCCATAAAAAACGAAAAACATACCTGAACGAAGATCCGGGTTCTTACAAACTTCCCCCTTAAAGAAATTCTTTCCCAAATTTCCCTAACAAGGTGGAGAAGAAGAATCCCTGAATAGCTTCAGCCACTATGATCGTACATCGGCCTCCATCTCCCAGGTCTCGTCTTGTACTCGCCCGTGCTGCCATAGCACCCGTACCAGAGGAACAGACCACCTATGAAGAACCTTCGTACTATGATCAAAAATCCGGATAGGATGCTCCTAGAATGACGCATCTGCTTCATGCTCAACTTCCTCAGGGTGAGAGATGTGAGACAGGACTGAAATGTAATGTCGGAGCTGAGAGACGTGGAAGACGTCGTGCATGGCTCGATACCTCTGAGGTAGCCGCAACCGATAGGAGACCGGCCCCACTCTCTCCAAAACCTCAAACGGCCCAATGTACCGTGGTGAAAGCTTACCCTGTCTCCAAATATTTTTGCGTCCCAACATAGGTGCGACACGTTGGAAAACCAGATCACCGACCTCAAACTCTAGAGGTCATCTCCTCTTATCAGCATAAGACTTCTGCCGAGACTATGTTGTATCCATCCTCTTCTGAATCATCTCTATCTATTCTGATGTCACCTGTACAAGATGAGGTCCCATCAAAGCAGCCTCTCCTGCCTCTAGCTAGTATAATGTTGATCGGCATGGCCTACCGTACAAATCCTCATATGGTGCCATCTGAATGGTCTCCTAGAAACTGTTGTTGTAGGCGAACTCCACCAGAGGAATATGCTTCTCCCAAGAACCTAAAATGTCTATAATGTATGCTTGGAGAATATCCTCAAGCACCTGGATCGTGCGATCGAACTGGCCATCAGTCTGGGGATAATAAGCTGTAGTCAAAAATACCTGTGTACCCCAGGCCTTCTGAAGTCCCTTCCAGAACCGAGAGGTAAAATAGGCATCTCTGTCTGAATCAATAGAGCGCAAAACTCCATGCAGACGAACGATCTCTCTAATGTATAGTCACCCTAGATCATCGACACTGAAGGTCTCCTTGATCGGTAAGAAGTGAGAAACCTTCATAAGTCTGTCGACGACAACCCAAACTGCATCGTTACCTCAAGGTGATCTAGGCATCCCAATCACAAAATCCATTGTAACATCGTTCCCCTTCCACTCCGAAATGGGTAACTGCTGTAAAAGTCCTGCTGGTCACTGATGCTCTGCTTTCACCTGCTGACAAGTAGAACATCTCAGGACAAAAACAGCAACATCCTTCTTCATAGGTTTCCACCAGTACTGGCGAAGAAGATCCTGATACATCTTGGTGATTCCAGGATGAACTGTCCAAACTGAGGAATGAAAATCCCGCATCAGCTCTTCGCATATGTCTGCTGGAACCCATACACATCCCTGGAAATGAAAGATCTCATCCTCGCCCACTGTCCATCCAGGAAGAGGTTCCCCTCCTGAGACACTCTCCCGCAGGACTAAGCCTTCCATGTCTGATATTTTCCTCATCCGTACCCGATCAAGTAGCATGGAGGTAACAACTATAGAGGATAGAAAGGCCTGTCCCCGTCTATCTTGCACCTCCATATGCATCTCAGAGAACCGAGCCATCAGCTTCCACTCACTACTAGCCTCCTGAACTTCCTGAATCTGAGTTCTCTTGCTCAACGCGTCTGCCACAGCATTGCCCTTTCCCAGCGTATAGGAATGCTCGAAGTCAAAAGACTGAAGATAATCAACCCACCTACGCTGCATCAGATTCAGATCATGCTGAGTGAATATATATTTGAGACTCTTGTGGGCAGTGAAGACCAAAAAGTGCTCACCTAGAAGATAGTCTCTCCAATAAACCAAGGCATGAACAACAACTGCTAACTCCAGATCGTGTGTAGGGTAGATATTCTCATGTGGCCTCAACTACCGAGTCCCATACGCAACGACTCCATCTCCCTGCATAAGCACAACTCCCAGCCCGATACCCGAAGCATCACAGTAAATAGTGTATCTCTTTCCTGGCTCTGGTAAGACTAGTATCAGTGCTGACCTCAACCTCCCTTTCAGCTCCTGAAAGGATGACTCACAATAATCTAACCATAAAAACTTTTCCCCCTTCATGGTTAGACCTGTGAAGGGTTCTTCTAAACCAGAAAATTCTTAAATGAAATGATTGTAGTATCCATCCATCCCCAGGAAGCTCCGTACCTCAAAAACGTTCTTCGGATTCTCGGAGAAAACTACAGCTCTCACTTTTTCTAGGTCCACATATACACTTGCCTCTGAGATGACATGACCCAAGAAGTGAATCTGATCCATCCAGAAATGGCACTTTGAGAGTTTAGCATAAAGTTGATGCTCTCTCAGTGTAATCAGAACGATCTCATGATGTGTGGCATGGTCATGTCGAGTGTGAGAGTACACCAAGATATCATCCATGAAGACCATGATGAAGGAATCCATGTAAGGATGGAACACTCAGTTCATCAGTTCCATTAAAACTACAGGACCGTTCGTGAGTCCAAAATGCATGATTGTATACTCGTAAAGACCGTACCTGCTGCTGAAGGCTTTCAGAGGTATATCTGATGGTCTAACACACAATTGATGATAACCTGATCTCAAGTAAATCTTCGAGAACACCCAGGCTCCCCGAAGCTGATCAAAAAGGTCATCAATCCTTGGCAAAGGATATCGGTTATTGACCGTCAACTGGTTTAGCTTCCGATAATCCACACATAGCTGAAGGGTACCGTCTGCCTTCTTCGCAAACAGAATAGGAGAACCCCCACGGAGAAGTACTTCGTCGGATGAAACCCTTAGCTTGTGACACCTCCAAATGCTTCTTGAGATCCTTCAACTCAGGTGTATCCATCCTATATGGAGGAATAGAGACGAGTTCCACTCCTGGCACGATCTCCATAGAGAAGTCTACCTCACGCTCTAGAGGCAACCCTGAAAATTCTTCTGGAAATAAGTCCCGGAAGAGATCCACCACTGGAGGAAAGTCCAACTGTGGAGTCCCGTGATCATCTAGATAAAGACTAGTAATCTGGGTCGTCACTCCTCAAAGAAAAAGATTCTCGAGTCCTGCCTGACTCGCCCAGACGTCCCATTCACCTTTATGAAGGAAAGATTCACCCTCTAGTGAAATGAAACTGACTCTGCGGCGATAACAGTCAACGACTTCCTGGAAGGGAATCAACCAGTCCATGCCTAGGATGACATCGTAGCCTGTCATCTCTAGGACATAGAGATCCCATAAAAAGTGATACCCTTCAATCTCTAGAGGGAACTCTCTACACTGACGTACACTAGATGTCCTCATTCCCAAATGTGTGTCTAGTGTCAACGAGTCGGCAGAAGAACAGATGTAGAGTCCAAGGCTCTCCAAAACGGCAACAGAGATAAAACTATGCATAGCACCAGTATCAAAAAGGGCTGAAGATAAAACTGAGGCTACTAAAATCGTACATCAAACAATATAAAGGACGAGATCCTTATCATGATAAGTCTTCTCCACGGTGAAATACTGGCCCGTGCCGCGGCCCTACGCCCCTGGCTGACCACTCTTGGCTGAACCTCCCTGCTGGTGCTAAGGGACTGGTGGCTGACTGCCACGGACTCGACCTCCACCTCAGCCCAAACGGTAGGAAGAACTCCTGTTCCCTGACTGGTCAGAGACTGGTGGGGCTTCTCCTGTACGAGGAGTCATGGAAGAACCTCGGTCACCTGCTCTTGGTGAGAAAATATGGCAGTAATGCTGAAGGTGACCCATCTTGTCACAAGATCGACATTCCACGGGGTCTCTCTGTCACTACGCCCTCGTGTTCCCTGTCCGTCCACATTGGTAGCATGTCACATGGATACCTGATGATGTGTCTCGCTTCCTCGCATCACCACGTGTAGGCTCCCTTCATCAGTTCTTGTTGTCATCTGAAGGGAAGATAGCTCTGGAAGCAGAACCGCCCTGACTCGCACCTCCACAGTCTCTCAGATTGTGCTTCGCAATCAGTGCCTGGTTGACGATGGAAGTAATGGAAGTCAGCTGGAATATCTTCACCTACGAGCAGATCTCCCTCCGGAGTCCATCCTCAAACTTCCTCGCCATGACCACCCCGATCCCATCTCGAAGGGGTGTAAAACGCTGCAACTCAGTGAAATAGGAGGAATACTCCATGAAAGATAGAGTAACATGCTCTATGCTCATGAACTCCCAAGATAGATCAACCCTCAGGGTATCCAGGTAGAAGTAGTCATAGAACACGCACTGGAACTCCCCCCAAGCTATAGCCTGTTGCTGAACCGCCTGTGAGATCATGTCCCTCCACCTTTTGGCGGAGTCTCGGAGCATGTAGGTGGCGATCTTGACCCTCTTCTCTGGAGGAATCTCCATATGCTCATAGATAGTTAGTATGGCTTCCAACCATGACTCTGCATCCTGAGGTACTCCCTCCCCCGAGAACGTGGGAGGATGCTGCTGCTGGAAAACCCTCATCAAGTCTTCCATAGATGATGCAGGAGGCGGTGCTCCCTGGAAGGCCTGCATCATCCTCATGAAACCCTACATGAACTTCACATCAGCACCCACAACTGGTACAACAACCGGTGCCAAGGATGTCTCGGCTATGGGATCTACAGGAAGTCCCTAATCAGCCCTGTCTGGAATCTGATCCCTACCTGACGACAGACGTACGACCGAAGGACCTCTCAGAGGCATAGATCTGAATGATAAAAAGCACACCTTAGATCATGAAAACAAGGACAGAGAACACAAGAGTACAAAATGAGAACAGGGGAAGAAAAACACACAAGATTGCAAAACACGACTACACGACAAGTATAAAAACTACATAGCGTGTCTACATAAGCTAGTGACATGGGCGTGTACGCCTACCCTACAAGTCGTGTACACTTCAAACTACACGATGTGTTGACCCCCACACATAGCGTGTACTTGAAAGCTATTCCCCTGCCCGAGTCTCCTTACACGGCTAACTCACACGGTCTGACTCAACCCAAGGGTACACGGCGTGTTCGAAACAAACACGGCGTGTACTGGACAAGGCTTCGGTGGCCCGTGTTGTTACGCACACGACCATCTACACGGCTGAACCTTACACGACGTGCTCTGAACAAACACGGTGTCTATAGGAAAAGGTGACACAGTCCCGTGTTGTTCATGACACGGTCGGGTGCCTGGGCAAGACTACACGACGTGTTCCGAATAAACACGGCGTGCAGAAAAGAAGTTCACGCCGGCCCGTGTTGTTCGTGACATAACAGGGTACCTAGATAGGACTACACAAGGTGTTCCCTACAGAAACGACGTGCGGAAAAGAAGGTTACGCCGGCCTATGTTGTTCATCACACGGCCGAGTACCTGGACAGGACTACACGACATGTTCCCTATGGACATGGCGTGTTCTACCCGAGCTTCACCGGCCCGTGTTATTAGTGACATGGCCGGGTACACGGCTCCGAACTCACACGGTGTGTACCAATGGTACATAACGCGTTCACGAAGTAACTCTTATGACACTGTGTTCTGCTCACACGGTTAGTGACATGGCCTAAAAACTAAAAGACATGTATCTACAAAGTACACACAATGTATTCTGGGTTTTTCAGGGCATTATAATAGAAACTTCACAGAATTCCAGAACACAAAAAGGCAAAAAGTTCAAAATTCCGATCCTTGAGGGCCCATAACACCTCAAGAACCAAAATTTTGCGTTCACTTTAAGTAAATAACTAAACAAACAGTTTTATAACATAACAACAGAGAATCTATCAAGCATATATCACAACAACATGCATAATTTACACAGAGCCTATCACAACAGCATGCAATCACTAATGCACCCTAGATGGCATGGCCAAAATGCATGGCATGTGATTTATAAAAGTTACTATATGATGCATGAGATGGAATACCCTCATCTCATCGAGTTGCGACAGAAATAGAACCGAAATATCAGAACACTAACCGCACAAGTCATACGAATCACTCTAGGTGAGAACATACCAACCATAAAATCTCAGAACCATAAAACTATAGTTAACGGGGTAGTATGGGTTTTCCATATGCACGAGTTAGGTACACCCGAGCACAACATTATTCCAAGTACCAAATCCATCCTATCCCTTTTTAAGGTCTCAAAACAGTAATACAAGATAAAAGAACTCCTCTGATACCACTTTGTAATGTACCGAGTACGGAGCCCCTCGACTGGTGCCACGTACCCGGTTCGCCACATGACCTCATGCGCATTTCCCAAAATTCCAGAGGCTGCCGACTAGCAATGAGGGCCTTAATGAGTCGGTAGGGAAACTATGCCCTCATTCGGTAATGTATAGAAGGTAATAAAACAACAGTAAACAGCAGAAGCAGTAAACGACATGCATAACAACAGAAACCAAACAACGAAAGCAATGTAGATATATAACTATGAGGAAAATGATGCAGCATGTACAAGTTTCTAAGGAAAATAGCAAACACAACAATGTGATAAAATACAACTAAAACCATGTGCATAAGAGAAAAAAAATAATCTTCTCAGCATCGCGAGCCATGGCTCGGTCCCATTCTCCCCAGCTCCTGGTGCAATCAAGATCCCGAAGTAGAAGGGCGCTTTCCCATGTCTATACCTACAGGAACATAGTCTTCATGGGCCCAAAAGAATGGCCCACACAGGGTGTGATATACAATATCAATAGGAAATTACCCAATTATTTGTGCCTAACAGTCAATGAATACATGGGAGTACTAAAACAAAAAGTAGTAAACAGAAAAGCACAAACAGCTACAATCCAAAATTCTAACAAGTATAGAAAACAAGTAAGCCGGAGACAAAAATGGAAGAATCCAGTAACCCTCTGGGTAGCTCTTACATTCTAACCCTTATGGTTCAACCTATAAGTAGTAGCAACCCTCTGGGATGCACACACAATCTCACCCCTCTGGTTCAGCTACGTAATTAAGTAGACTCTCTGGGGAAGCCCTCACTATCAATTCCCAGTATAGTCTCGTATCGTGCAAAAGGCTCTATGGGGAAGCACTCAACATCAATTACCATTATAGCCCACGTCGTAATTAAAAGACACTCTAGATAAGCCCTTCTTTCTATTCTTCCCTTAGTCTTGCATCGTGATTAAAAGACACTCTAGAGAAGCCCTTCTGTCAATTCTCCCTTTGGTCTACTAATCTAGGTTATCACAGTCGTGAGTATAACTAAACATGATCTGCACGCGTGTATATCGTTCAAGTAAACCTCAAATACTACATGGATATCAACAAAGGCTCAACATTAAAACAAGGCAACAATCCACAATCCTTCAACTAGGCATGGAAACTGGAAAAATGCCTAACAGGTAGAACAAGCATGGGAAAGCAATCTGAGCACAATCAAAATACTACAACCACTAGCAATAACCTCTACTAAATCAATCAACCAAAGCAGACAATTAACAATGGTAAAACAAGAAACACACAATACCCCATTCAAGGGTATTGGTGGAAATTGCACGAAATATTCATCAACGTCTACGGAAAGGCACAAAAAACCTACCTTGATACTAGGAGATCGATATACTTGAACCTCGATGACAGATTCCCCTTATAACGTTGTAGATCTGAGAAAACTCACAAAACGTTCATCCCATGATAACATAAAAAAAGGAGGAATCAAGAAACAAGGTTCAAGAAGAAGGAAGAACTCACCGCTGTGCTTCCAATGCAATCGATCGTGCTCGAATCGGAGAATGGACAGCGAGGCAGGACTCCATCAAAGATCTGGTCATACGGTCACTCTCGGACGGATAGAAATTGAAGAAGAAGATGATTTTTGGGGCTTAGGCGTGACCCTAGTCCGTTTAATAAAAAAAAGAAAGTGCACGATGTGTACTTTTAGAGTACACAGCGTGTACTGGGTCCTTTCCGTACTCTACCAAAAACGGCCACCACGTCACCCCTACACACCGTGTGTGTGGCTCGAGCACGGCCAACACATGACTACGAGCCGGATTATAGTACACTACGTGTACTCAGAAATTACACGGCATGTACATTGAAAATTTTCTAAAAAACCATTTTTCATAAAAACTCCGTAAAAAAGGAAAAACATACCTGAACCAAGATCCAGGTTCTTACAAGTTGACTTATCCCCAACACTTTTCGAAATTTCCATTTTGATGAATAGTTCCATTGGTGAAAAGTTCCAATGGTAGACCATTGTGATTAGTGCATCAGTAACCTTCTCTGAACATTTTCATCAGTGAACTTCTATGAACGGTGTCATCAATAACCTTATGTGAATATTGCAATGGTGGCCTTATGTGAATAGTGATATCGGTGACCTTATGTGAATAGTTTCATCGATATCCTTCTGTCAACAATACAATGGTTACCATATGTGAACAGTGAAATCGGTGACCATATGTAAACTGTGTAATTAATGACCTTCTATGAACAGTCCAACAGTGAGGTTCCAACAGTGATGTTTTAATGATGAACTTATTTATTTTTCCAAATTTTGAGTTCATGAAAAGTGTTTCCAGAGCGGTGAGGATCCAATGTTAGTGGTGATGTTCATGAATAGCGTTTTTAGAAAAGTGAGTTTCCAATGCCGTGGTTAATGAAAAATATTATTACTTTTCCAAATTTTGAGTTCATGAGTAGTGCTTTCAGCTTCCTACAGTTCTCCCCTTTAACATTTCCATTGATGTAAAATGCATTTAAATCCTTGTTTAAGGACTATAAGGCTGATTCAAATGCTGTAACTCCTATTTTAATTTCTCCTAAGGCTAGAGATGTATTTACTATGTCAAACCACGTGGTTTAATATGACCCACTTTTAATAGAAAACCAATGCATATTAAACAACTGCTTTGTTAAGTATTCTAAAGGGATGAGACATTTTCTGCCCTAGTTCATCCTCCTTATTCTCTAGTGTGAGATGCTCGGTCATCCCATTCCTTCCTGTTGGAGTTATGTAATGAATCATTCCTCATAGTATTTGTTCCAATCTTTTTTGATGCAACCAATCAATATCAATCCATCTTCTATTACGATATGATCTATCTTAATTATTTTGGGTTCATATCATTTTTCCACTTTCCAATTTTGTTGAATGTTACCCCATATTCATAATAGGATTTTCTTGGGTGTTGGCCGATGTGGTGGTTTCTCTGCATCCTAAGGTGGATACAGTTGTCACAGGGGAAGAAATCATAACAATTGTGTAGCTCGTTCTCATATAAAGAACACCAATAAAAATTTGAATTAAGGGATTCATTGCATCTATTTTCTATAATGTGAAACTGTTGAGTTATCATGTTTTAATTCCATGGATCACAATCAAATTGGAATAATAAATGTTTGAACATGATGAGATCAATCATATGTTATTGGGGATGTAATAATGATTAATTATTTGTTATAGCTTTCTAGTTAGGTTTCATATCTTTTGATCATATGAATAATAAATTGGTTTATCCAAGATGGAGTAAAGAACTGGTTGTTTGATAAAATATAATTCATTGTAGGGTTTTGACTTACCATTTTTTCTTATTTAAGGGATGAGAACCCAATTTAAATGATGTTTGTTTTCCGGCTACTTGTGTTGTGATGTGAGCTTGGATGGCTGTTGTGATATGGGGGGGCTGGGAGTCTTATTTTTTATGGTAGTAGATGATGCCTATATTGGTGAGAAGCATCATTTTATGCATGTGGGTGTCGAAGAGTACACCAGGATTGATGTAACAGTTTGTGTGTGAATGTTTGGATGCATTTTGATTCTTGGATTGGTTGTCTAGTTTACTTTTCCCACTACTCGAGGCAGCTGGTATTGCTTACCATTATTTTGAAAGGGGAAAAGAGACATGGGGTATGCCACATGCTTTCCATTTCTAGCTTCTCTTGGTAGGATTGGTCTATGCTCTTTCTATAGGTGGGAAAGACTCAATGGGTTGTTATATACTCACAGTATTGAGCCCCCTTATGTTTAGTAGCATAGAATGTTGTTCTATAATGCCCGCGAATATGGTTTGGTAATGTTGTAAATAAATAATTGAATAAATGATGTTAACCCATGGAATTGGAGCTTACTGGAATGAAATGTTGTGGTTACAATTTTTAAGGGACAGACAACAATGGGTGTGATTCTAATGAAACCTAATGTGCAATTTATTGATGGTTTATTAATGTAAATATATAATGAATAAAATAAAATGAAGTAATGTATTAAAGCTCTTAAAATGGTTGTGTGCTTATAGGATACCTAGTATTAGGAGTGGCATCCGAGAGATAGAGAGACATTAGCTACAGTTGAGCCTTAGACTAGGTTATACCCATAGTGTGGTTTTGAGCTATAGTATATTCTATACATTTTGTGTTTCTATATGCTAATCCACCCCATATGTAAGGGAACCCGACACCCCTATGATTCTATGACCTTGGGTGTGTTTTCACTGTCATTCCTGTGGGAGGATGGATGGTGGAATACCCCAATTGGCCCCACTCTCATCAATTCTTAGTTACTAGTGCTGGTCGAAAAAATAGTTAGTTTTCCCCATATATGTGTGTAGAGGGATGTAATAGCTTGTGGTTATTCACAAACATATATTCTATATATAGTATTCTATGGACTACTATAGGTGTAACATGTATAGGTTGTGATGGATGGAGGATCCTTACACAGTGTATGGGATGAAATGGCTTGTGGTAAAAAAACTAATGTATGATACAAGTTATATGAGCATTGGTGCCTCCCGCAAACAACCTGGTTACCTTCGTTCATGGATGTGGTGGGTTTTTTCAACGAGGTGCATATTATGGTGCTTCACCCAGGTGTCAGAGGAAATCCTTTTGGAGAGGGATGACTAAGACATGCGATGTTGGGGAAAAGCAGAAAACTAGTGGGGAAGTAGAAGTACAGTATGCTAAGTATTATTTATTATATTATATACTCATTTATGTGTTACTTGGTGAGAGTAGACACGGTGAGGATGGGAACTTACTATTGCTATTTATGTGACAAGTTTTTTTCACTTGTTGTTCACTATGCTTTATAATTATTAATTTACTTTTTCAGGAGAGGATTTTGGGAGGATCCAACTGATTATAATGTTATACACACCCTATGTATATATAAGCAGTAATTTATGTCACATGGAGCAGGTTGGAGATTAAGATGGTTTTTACTATCTTGGGGTTACATGAGCTATTCGGGCTTGTGGTTGCTGTTGTTTTTACTTTCTATTGGGTACTTGATGTTTTCCCTATTCAGTTATAATAGTAATGCATGACATTACGTATGTGCACTTGGGATTTCATTTATATTTAATTCTTATTTAGAGTTTTTAGTATCAATATTATCACTCTCTTTTGCGTATGTTCTCTTAGAAGATAATGCCTCCCATCTGGGTTTTTACTGTACCATCAGTGCTAGTCGCCAACCCGGGGCCTAGTGGAGGTGGGACTCATGGCTCATTATCCCCATTCTCACATTGTTGGCCCAGAAGGTATACACCTTGTGGGGAGGGGGTCGTTGCAGTAATACATCAAATGGTAGTAGGAAGCATCATCTGGAGCATCAATGTGCTGATAGTAATATTTGTAGTACATACTCCGGTATCTATATGTGGTGCTTCTGGTGATGTCGTCTAGGAAATATTAATCACCTATGTATGAGGTACTCATTCGAGTGCTGATCATGCAGAAATAAGGGCCATTTTTCAAAAACATTGTAGAACATTCCCATTATAATCCAATAAGATAGGGTCTGCACTGATTCCACATATAAGAGGAGCAACAACATATTCTCATTAAGAATGTAGCTAGAATAGAGAAAACTAATTATATTGAGTTGGTAATTATGGTCATTGTAGTCAAACCTCAGTTTTGAAGTGAAAAAGGAAAAGATCTTCTTAGGTTACCTAGGTAGTATAACAGGGTTGTAATTCTAGAAAAATATAAATAGTGCAATCGAAACATGATGAGAAAGATCACATGCCTTATACAGTGATATGAAAAAATTTGGTAGCCAATACTTTTATATCTACACATTTCTATATAAGTTCTTCCCATTGCTTTATATATGTTCCCATTATTGAGAGCCTGGGGATCAGTGTTAAGATTTCTAATAGAGATATGATTATTGAAACATTATTTGGGGTTAGAACATAGGAATTATTTCAGTACATGGAGCATCTGCATGATATTGTTTGGTGTCACTTTATATGGATCCTCCTTTTTCCACAATATGTAAGGTTTTGACATCCTTCTTGTGATGAATTTTCTAGTTTTATTACGTGATTCTATTTACTTTTATCATGAAAGGGCGACCTTTACATCACCATAGGGCATAGATATTATTCACAAATGTGAATGGAATGTCTAAGAGATCAGATCTATACCTGAGCATCATGGGATGTGATGAATTAAAACTCCGATTTTGAGTTTATATATAGTTGATCAGGGAAAATTTCCTAAAGATTTCACTCTACTGTTTTATCATTTTAGTGATATTTTCTTGGATGATGTTTTAGGATTACCCTGAATGAGAAAGGTAGAGTTCCCTATTAGGCTAGTTCTATGATCTTTAACGGTATCCATGCCTCCTTACAGTATGGGTACAACTAAGGTACCCAAACTCAACAGTTATCTATAATATTTATAAGAAAATGTGTTTATCCTACCTAATACATTTCTATGGGGTTCCCTAGTCCTTTTTTGAAAAAATTGTAGAGGGGTCATAGGCTGTATGTGGATTACCATAACAAGAACCATATTATGGTTAAGAACTGGTATCCTCTTTTGTAGATATATGATATCTTCTATTAGCTCTGAGGAGCACATGTTTTCTCATAAATTTAATCGGGATCCTGTTATCATTAGGTGCGTGCAAGACCAAAAGACGAACATTGAATATATTTTTATAGTAGGTATGATCTATCTGTGTATTTTTTTGGTCATGTGTTCTCACAAAAATACAATAGGTATTTATGGAATTTATGAACCATGTTTTCTATCATTATATAGAGTCTTTTTTCTTGGTTTTCATGGAAAATATCATTGTTTTATTCGGAAAATTGACATGTCCATGCCAAAAATCATGATATCATAATGGATAAACATAGAGAGAAATTTTTATATGCTTTGTACAAAAATTTTAACTTATGTTTTGATTAGATTTACTTCAATAGTGACACTATATCTAAGAAAAGAGTATCATTTGACCCAGAGAAGGTGAGAGATGTAGTTTATTTCTATCATCCATTAAATAAATTGATGTATAAAGTTTCATAGGGCTCGATGAATATTACAAGAGCTTCATGTTGTACATTTAATGATTGTTAGTTGAGGACAAAATTTACAAATTGAATGTCACCCAATAGTTATTTAGTTGTTGTTGTTCATGAATTGTGCTATTGGAGAGATTACTTTCTTGAAATGAATTGTGTAGTGTACACAGACCACAAAATTATCAGGTAAATATTTACAAAAGGAGATATTAACATGTGGAAGCAAAGGTGGTTTTAATAAATATTGTTATTTTATTTCATGTTTTCTTAATCACATTGTAGATGAAATGTAGTGGCAATTAAATTTAGCATGACGAATTAGACACCGATAGCTCATAAGTATAGTGGTGAGTGGAAACTCATGTCTTTGTTCTCTCAGATTCAATTAGAGTTGTTGGAATGAAGATAAAAAAAATTAAATCATCCATACCTATGATATATACATGAATTAATAGAGTGAGTAAGAGGAAGAAATACTATTTTGTGGGTAGAGTCCTACGAGAGAGTGCGAAAGGTGAGGGCCATCATCTTGGCTGGTCCGAATGTGAAGATGAAATTCTACGTATACATAGCCGTGTATGGGTTTTAGTTGACATGAGTGAGGATCTGATATGAGAATTTAAATATATTGTTTGAGTAGTGATCCCCATCTTCACAAAGATGTATTGGGATTTACATCACCAATACTATTGGTAGGGTATGAAAGGATATGTATGTGGTTTTTAAAAGAGGTATTAAACATGTCAACAGTTGAAGGTGGAACACCGATGAGAAGAAGAATGTTTATAGTAGCTACCCATTACCAAGTGGAAATGGGATTCCATCATAATGGATTTACTGACAAGTTTATCTAGTTCCCATAGAGGTAATGATTCTATACAGGTTCTTATTGAAGGCCTGATAATGGTTACTCATTTCCTACCTTTCAAAGAGACCTATCTAGTGGACGTTATTGGGAGGTGGTATATTTGTGAGATAGTACAACTTGAAAAGGCCTCATATAATATCACATATAATAGGGAACCCTGGTTACTTCATATTTCTAGAAAGAACTATAGATGTAATTTGGTATATATGTGCTTTTGATAACAACATGTCACCATCAAACATATAGTGGGTGACAGAATACTATTCAGGTGCTTGAGGAAATGTTGTAGCATGCATCCAAGATTTTTGTGGCTCATTGGTGAGGCCTATAACATATTTTGAATTCTCCAATAAAAATATCTTTTAGTCTACTATTCATATGTATAATTATGGGTATTATTATGGAAGGTAATGCTTATCACCCTAGTGCTGTTTAGAGTTAGAATGTGAAGCTATCAGTGGACCTCATCACATTGTTGAGACAATAGAGTAGGTTCAGTTGAATTTGATATGGATGGCTATAGTGTAGTCTCATAAATAATATTACACTGGTTAACATAGACAACCTCTATATTTTGAGGTTTGGGATTAGGTATTTTATGTGTTTCGCAAAGGTTTTGAAAAATGAGGACCATTTGATAGGTTGATATTTCACCATGATATGTCAGTTCATTCAATATTTTGGAGAGTGTCTTGTTTGATGCCTATATATTTTAGTTACCATATATGTACCGAACTATGTATGTCGTCTTCCATGAATCTCAGTTATTTCTCTATCATTCAAAGCCATGTATTGTTTTTATCATGATTAGGTTGAGTTATAATTAAATTTATCATTTGGCGAGCATTATTTTCATATTGCAGATCATTGAATGATTGTTCTCCAAGGATTGTCAGTTCCTTCAGAAAGGGTGCCATGAATGTAAGACCGAGGACAAGATGATATGTGGGAAAAAGGCTACTTTATAATCGTATTTTCCATAGTAATTCTCATAAATTCTGGAACACCTTTGAGAAGGAAATTTATAGATGCATTTCCTTGAGGGGGATGTTGTTAAGAACCAAACTCTTTCATAAGGTATAGATTATTTACCTTCCATCAATTTTCAGTTTAAATTTATAATTAGGGGATAATATGACAACCGATCGATGTCATGGAAGTATCATGGGTGTCCACGGATTGTTCATATCCTAAAACCCATCTCTAGTTTTAAAATACCGAGACCATGGTAGGTAGAAACTATATGGGGTAGGACACATGTGTACATCAAATTGTGATATGCTGAACAATTGGAGGACATATGACCAACTATTATATGAACCACACTACAGGGGGATCACATTCATGTAGAAATGGGTTCAATTTAGATAGTGTATTTTTGCAGATTTTGTGCATGGTCTGTCAAACCATGCATACAAACCATGAGGTTCCCCCTTTCCTATGAAAAAGGGTCTATGGTTGGTGACCTGTATGGAAAATAGTGTGATAAAAACATGAAAATTATTAATTTCTCTAAATATAACAAAATTCGCTTTATTAATTATTATATCAAACCCTAATTCCAATTCCTCCTCCGACATTGTAACTCCTACAATTGAGATCCCTCTTTGGAGAATATTATAGGAATTAGATGATCTCATCCATCTGAGATCGAAATTAGGAACCATTTGTATCATTGTATATATCTCAAAAATGTCTCTATTCCGTTTGTGTCATTATTAATTATGATTGTTTTTAGATGCATTATTTTGGTGTAATATAATGTGAATTATTTTTAGGTTCTTCAATTTTAATTTAATTTTCTACCAATTTGAGACAAATCGGGAGATGATACTAGATGTCAAATCCAATAGAAAACTATAGTAGGGGTCTCATGGTTTTACATTAATGATGATTTATTATACATATATATATATATATCATTGGGCCTCACTCCAAATCCTTGGAGAAATTCCCATGAAATAGTTTTTAATCACGAGTTGAATTGATAGGTATGACCTATATATGTAATGACACTCATTAATAATAGAATTTAGGTTTTGATCATTGAATTGGAACCAAACATTTTGATGTGTCCATTGTTAGATGGACCACCATGGGTGGATATTGAATCTAGATTCATTAAGGTGTTACTTTTTACCACTTTCTATCAGATTTTAATTATGACATTAATTGAAGAGTGAAATTGTTAATTGATATTTATATGAAAATGTAATATCAGTTTAAAGTTGAATTGATAGAGAAAATTGGATGGATTCCATAACCATATACACATTATTTTTATTGGTTCATTAATCATGAGAAATCAATTTTAATGAAATGTTTATCTGAGTGGAATTACAGTTTAATATTTTTAATTGTAGCCATGACAAGAGCAACCTATTTATGTGAGGTCAATTTAAAATGATAATGTGACAATGTCTACATGATTAAATGACATCAATATGATGTTATTTAATTCATGTATGCTTATTTTTCATGGGTACCATATCGGTTCATATAAAAAATTCATGGATAGACTCATATGGATTATACCCTTCTTATTACCAAGTGACACTTGGACTCCTTATATAGACCTCCAAGGACTGACTCTTGGGGCATTACTATTATATACCCAAGTGACATTTGGACTTCATATATTGACTACCGAGGATGAATATATGGATGTTTAAAATTATATGAAAGGTGATACATGGGCTCATTTTGGGTTTACAAGGATAGAATTAGAGGCAAGTTGATCATATATGCCTTGGGTGATATTTGGGATCCCTTTTTGGACTTAGATGACCTGAATTGTGTGCCTATGATGTAATAGAAAATATATAGAGATACATGATTTATTGTAAGGATCGCCTTGGATTGTCTTTTAGGGTGTTTGTTTATTTTATACCTAGAGTGATAAATGTATTTTGAATCAAATAATATCATTGAAGAGCTCATGTTCTGAATTTAATAATGAATGGAATGGTTTATATTATATGTATTCCTAGAAAAAGAACAGTATTGTAGTTGACATTGTCTTACACATTATAGACGGTGTATTTAGGAATCATTTGAGAAATCCCTCAGGGTGATAATGGGCCATTAGCAAGGCACCAATACAAATTAATTAAATGTGGTTAACTATTTAAATGGATATGATTATAAATAAAACATGACTAACTATTAATTCATATACTTCCTTTATAAAATATATTGATGAAGTAAATATGATTACAATCTTGTAACTTGGAAAATATATGATGTTTAGTTTAACTAATTCCTTATATAATCCATTACATCCTACACACAATCATTATCATATCTTCATTGATTGGATAACACTTGAACATGATTTGTTTCCAGCTATGATTATATCATATAGCCTATCAGGGATTCATTGGGTAACTAAATAGATTATATCATTATAGGAATGGTTAATGTAAGGTTCCATGATACTTTTTATTAACTACTTCGTAGGTTCATGGGATCATGGGGCCAAGATGAGGTTCATGATGCTAGTTGGATAGTTTTTGTCATTTTGTACTTTTTTACATGCACTGTATTGATTTCATGTATAGTTATTATGGTAGGTTATTATATAAATAATACAAGATTCATCATCATATTTATACGAGACTCAATGTAGTATTGTTTATTATATCTTCCGCATATATTTTTTATCTTAAGTTTTTTATAATACTTCCCTTATTTATCTGTTATTGTATTATCATTGTATTACACTCTGGTGAAGAGGTAATAGTCTCCCTAAAGACAGAAATGGGCCGTTGATTCTTGTTGGTAACCTGCATCATTTAGGGTGATGATCTTGATTTGAAGTGGCCAATCGGGCTCGATACACGATTGAATGGAAATTGGATTTGGGAAATTACATCACATATGAATTTAAGTTATTTATAACTACAAAAAAATAATAAAAACATTACCAAGATAAAAAAATATTTTTCAAAAACTCATTTCTAAATGAATGAAAAGAATTTTTATACCATTGAAAAAAAATTAGATATATTATAAAAAATATGGTGAATTTTAATTTCATTACATTAAAAAAAATATCATGTTCATTATCAATGTAACGTGGAAATAAATTAACAAATTATCATGGATTTTATACTAATAATAAAAGGAGGACGACAATGTATCCCTTTATAAAATGGTCGCGATACGTCTCCCACCATGAGGCCTTTTCCATGTGTATTTCCAAGGGAAATAACCATAGGATAGAAAATCTATTCGGCTAAGGCCCAATGCAGAAAATATCATGGTTATGGCCAAGATTGATCCATTACCAATGGTATCATATACAGTGTCTATTTGATGTACTAGTGAGGATGCTAGGCCCATTTAGGGGGTGGGGGTGTATGGAAATCCCATATCAAAGGAGGATAAGCATGAATAATCCCTTTATAAGGTGTTGTGGATACCTTTCCAATCATAATGAAATTTCATGGGGGGTGAATGGGGGTTACATCCCTGGGTAAGAAAACCCATGTAGTCTACGACTAATGAGAACAATAGCATGAATCTAGGATAAATTCCACTATTACATCTAATCAGAGATCAATGTTTAAAAAATATTGTTCTCCCTGGAGATGATAAATAAGATCTCAAATATACAGAAAGTGATAGTAGTTAATTACAATGATTTTTTTCACTTCTATGTAATTAATTAAATTTCTTATTGAACCATCATTCAGTCGAACTAATAATATAGGTGTACCCCATTGGTATGTTTTGAGATGAATGAAATATATATCCACAATCACTTGAAACTAAATTTTATTTTCCTAAAATTATACATAAATTATTGGATAAATGTGTTTTGAAATATATTTTCACCTAGTACTAAGTAAAATAAAAACTTAACGTCTTAAATAAGAATAAAAATAGATTATTCATTATGAAAAAATTCTATATATTAAATCACTATTTTGGCATGAATAATTTTAAAACTTATTTATTTTTAGTAGAATGAGCTAGGTAATATTCATTTCCCTCAATAATAAAATTCTCAACATCATGATATATAATAAAAGGTATGAAATGTTCAAATATAAGTTTCTTATATTTGATATATATTTTTTCCTAATAAATATAAATCCAATGCAACACAACACTCTATTAAATTCTACTATGGGTAGTTGAACATTATTTAAACGTATGATGATCCCAATAATAATAATAGGAAGATTATTAAAATTCTTTTTTATAATATTGACACAAAAAGTTCCCTATAAAATAATATCATATATTTATCATGTGATATTCTTATTTTAATTTAAAATATCATATAAATAAATTTTTATCAAAATTCATACAAAATTAATGCATCATAATAATTTTAATATATAAGAAATATACATTTAAACACATTATTAGATCTATCAACATCAAATATAGTAGTAGAAAATTATTTTTGAATACCAATGTTCTATCAATACTAACAATTTACACCCTTAATTACTAATAACATTCATAAATGAGAATAATTTAAAAAGTCATTACAATTAAATTATATTACAACTTTTTGGTTCTTTATTATGCAGTTGTGGGATTCTTAGAAACTATTTTCTTTACAATCCATGCCATGTGTCTAATGTTTCCACACCAGTAACTATTTCTATTCCTTTCAAACATTCCCTAATATTATTTTATCGAAAATTGAATAACATTGGGTTTTTTCATCTTGATTTATTAGTATAATTATTTCTCATTTCCTTCCACCTTAACTAATTCTTACATTTATTATCCTGAGGAACATATGTCTATGAAAAATTCAACTCATCAATCATAGAACAATGAACAAAATTCCCATATTTTCATAATTATCCTTACGCAAATTCCCATTGTGTACTTGGTTTCAAACTTGGGTAAAAAATATTAATTTTTCATCATTGTCCCGATTGAAATTTGGCTTCAATATTTCAATTATTATAAAATTTTACTCATCTATGGATATGGAATCATCACAATTTTACCACATTTCCATGTTTTTATTTTTATATGTCAACCAATATTAGGGAAATATTTCCCCTAGAAAGGAATCAAAAATTTATGTCATTCCATGGAATATGTTTCTTCTTTTTATGGAATAGATAACCAACAACCCATCATTGATCAAATAAACCTTAGAATGATAAATGAATTGTGTTTCCTTTTATGTTCTAAATATCTACTGTATTTTAATATATTTTCAACCACTTTTATGCATCTAGAAGTTACCACTAGATGTATAGTTTCATAAAAATATAGAGTGTGATGTTTCATTAAATGATAAATAGTCTACAAGTTCCCCTATGTGAAATATGATTTCTCTCATATGTGGACACCACAACAATTTATAGCCTATTTAAATTGATCAACCACAATGAATAATCTCATAGTTCTAATTCCAACAATTTTAGCTTGTTAATTTGGAAGGATATTTTTTACATAAGAACATCCAACATAAAATTATTTTTTTTCTATGTGGGAAAACATTCTAAAAAGACATAAATATATGGATAAATTTAGTAATAATAAAATTATAGGTCATTTTTATATAATAAAAAAGTAAAATCCTTCAATAGTATTCTATTAAAATTATCATAACATCTATCGTTTTGTAAAAATTTTCTCTAAAATATAATAAAAGGACAGAACAATAAACATTACGTTATATAGGTCTATTATTGTATAATTTTCATTTAATAATTCTTACATATCATTTTTTATTATACTTTTAGTGAAATAGTCGATAACTATTATAGAGAATAACCATATATTATAAATAGGGACCAACTACCGTGTATCTAGTTTTTTGACAACATAAAAATTTAAAAAAGATACATGTGTTCTTTTCAGAAAAAAAATCAACATGATTTTTAGTGAGACATATTACTTTTCCACACTCATCCATAAACTATGTTACAAATATTTAAAAATTTTAGATGAGAAAAAAATTTCCATAAGAGACATAAAAGAAATAATCCATTATTTCATTGAAAAACATGAATATCGATAACATTTTTACATTTTCATAATAATATATGATACATGAAAATAATCATAATCACATTAAAAAAGACTCTTTTCCCCAAAGAAAACGTTTAATACCTATATAGTTAAAATAGAAACCCTTTTTAGAAAACACAGATTCCCATATTTATAACCCATTTCCTAAATAACCAAAACAGGTTAAAGATATTTTAATATATATTATTTTTATCATTAAGACCCTACTAATTTATTTTGAACCCACATGAACAACATTTTTGGATATGAAAATACCCATTCATTTAAAAAATTTCCAAACATAAATACATAGAACAAATAGAATAATGGGTTCTATAGAAATAAACCATATTATATTAATATAAAATCTAAATATAATATAATTTCATGGGGGAGTGAGAAAATACATTAATCTCATATATGATATAAGAGAATGATTTCTCTTCACAACATTAATTAATATAAAATGTTCGATATAAAACAAGGTAATAACATTCATTTAGAATGTATTTTTAAGAAATTAAATATGGACATAAAAATACATTTATAAATATTTTATTTATGTATAAATTAATTTTTAAGAATATTAATACAAATGATAATAAAATATAATACGATTTAGAGTATATATATTTATGTCTTTTAAAATGATGGTTTTAAGGTAAAATATCTCATTCCTCAAGTCCAAATTGTCACATATGTTCATTATCATCCGTAATAAAAAAAATATGTAAATTAATTATTTGATTGTATGATTTGTAAAAATTCTGATTCATTTTATATTATTTATTACCATGATATATAAATATATAGTAAATTAAATTGAGATCAGACGTTTTGATTATATTCAGACATATTCTTAAATAAATTTTTTATTTGTATTTTGGTAAAATGGGTCAATTTTCAGAAATATAACTAATATTAATTTAAATTCATTAAGTATAAATTTAAAATCATCCATGAACGTTTTTTATGAATAATAAACAATTTTATATTCACTTAGAAGGTTGGTCAGACATACACATGAGTAACAGTTCCATTTTTCAACGAGCATATTCGAAAGATGGTATGCATGTAATTAATTTAAAAAATGATTATATTATTTTAAATATCATATTACCTATTTATGTAAAAATATATTTTTCTTCCATTTTATGTGGTGATGAAAAACTATTCATGTCGCTTCATGGAGGTGGTAGTTCACACATACGCATGGAAGACACTATAATTATTCAACGGATGGATTGCTACTAATGTCGATGATAAATTCTCACTATTGATTTGTAAATAGTTTATCAATAAAAAATAAATATATACATTTATATATTAATATATCTTTCCATTATTGAAGGTGATGGAAAATTAATTAAATCCATTAGCGAGCCTATAGTCTGTAGTACAAATGAACAATGGTTTCATTTAAAATTTGTTAGAAGAGAGAGTGGATAGAGGATGTGAATATTAAAAAATTAATATATATATATATATATATATTTATTATACTTAATTTTTTATTTTATCATGGTTGACTAATATTTTAATTAGTTATAAGAATAAATAAAAATAAAATGATCATTTAAGAACTATACCTTTTTTTCAGACTGCATATTAAGGTTTGTACCTAAATCCTCAAAAAAATATTTCTGTAATAAAAAGGGGACAGGAGGATGTGTTTTGTATTTTATTATGGTATTTGGTTAGGTTCGGGCCGATATATAATTTCCAAAATGTGTGAATAAGAGTGGGAAGGTGGATCCATTTTATAAGTGTGTGTGTGTGGGGGGGGGGTTGTCAGGGAATAAAAAAGTAGTAATTTGAAATAAATTAATTTTAAAGAGGGAATGTTTCTTGGATTGGTATAATTAGAATATAATATTCTTATTAGTTTATATCCCCTTAAATAATAAAATTGATACATGTTTATGTGTTGTTATTAACCTTATATTTTTATTATAACTTGTGTTTACCCTTTTTTATTATTAAGACAATGTCATAGTTTCTTTAAATATAGGGGAAAATAAGTTTTCTATAAAATAAATATATTCCACAAAGTAGACCTTGAATTAAATTTTAAAACATATCACATTATTTTTTCCATGTCTGTGATTTTAATGAATCTTTAATCATTATTTATATAATAATTATTGTTAAATATGCTTTGTTTAATTTTTTGAACTATTGTATTAATTGAAAATTATTTTCATTATGATAGTAATTGAACTTTAATATATACATTTAAAAATTACGATTATTAAATTTTAATTTATACAAATCATGAAAATCTTAATATAACCTAGAAAATATTGCATCTATAGTTTTTAAAAAATACATACTTGATTTATCTACTATATACTAATTCATAATGTTGATGTTGTGTATTACTTTATGGTAATTATTTAATCACTAAAAATTATTTATATTTTACCATGATTAAAAATAATGAATAAATAAAATAAAAACTTATAACTTTAAATATCATCTATTAATTACTATGAAAAATATTAACAAATTTAAAAAAAAGACAATGACATTTTGTTTTTATTCTTTATTTATAATTATATTAAAGTCATTATTAATGTAATGTGATAAGTAATTATGAATCATTCTATAAATTGAGCTTAATTATTGAAAAATGTTAATTCAATTCAATTTTTATGTGATTTTTAAGCCTCATCTTGTTATTTTTTAACCTAATTGCTAAATTTACCCTTAGTGAGGTTACAAATCTTTAGTATTGTTAATATTCATAAAATAATTATAGGTTATTATTTAAAAAATATAGTCATACCAAATAATAATATGAAATCCACTTTACCTTATTCAATTTCATGATGATTCATATTTTAATTTAATATATAAATATAAAAGGAAAAATAAAAAAAATTAATAATTCTTTCTTACGCCAAAAACTATACTCATATGAAACTGATGTATAACAACAATACAAATGAAATGAGGTAGATTATATTAAATTTTATTATAAATATTTAGAATTTATATTAAATTAATGTAATAAGGGAACAATTAACTAACTAAATTGAATTTTATAATTTTTTTTATATTTTAATATTTATAGAAAGTCCATATTTTATTATAAAAATCTACAAATATCACCATAATCTACCATTGATATACAAGTTTCAAAATTGATGTCAATTCTATCAGGTAAGAATTCTAAAATAATTTATTTACTCTTTTAATTGAATGGTCACTATATAAAATATTAATTTAATGAGAATAAAACTACATAATTTTAACCAAATGTATAATTAATATTATTATAATTGACAAAACTATTTAAAATATATTTCATGAATACAAATAAGGAAATATATTATTTAATTTACCTATGTTGTTAATTGTAATTTGTTATGAAATATTTCCTAATGTATGTTATTATATTGATTTATTATTAGATGAACATTCTATACTTTTTTCCTTGTTATTTGATGGGTCATACTAAGCCCAACCAATTCTTTTTCTTCTAATTCATTCTGAATATTGGGTTACCCCAGTGATAAGAGTTTTCAGTAACTCAAAGATTTTCCATTGATCTATGATAATTCACATGAACACATTTCATATAAGTTAGCTACAATATATCATTTGATTTTACTATGAGGTATTCTCTCATTGTAATAATTTTTACCACATAAACACATGTTCAAAACATTCGTACTTAATAGAGTATTTTTCCCATGAGGGATATCGATAACTACAATATCCATTCATTGAGTTATAATGTTCTATATTGAACTTTTCTATTACATTAATAGGTTTTCCCACCATGATATTTTATTATATGTTTTTTTATAATCATTTTGTTAAATATTTTTTTAATAAAAATGAATGTTTTATTACTATTCATAAATGTGGGTTTTAAAAAATTGTACATTAAAATTAATAATATTTTCCCCCATTACATTAATTTTTTTTCTTTATCCTAAAATTTATATATGTTAATCCAAATTAAATTTCAAGTAACAATTATTTAATATTCCAATTAAAAATTTAATGGCATTACTTTATTTATAAACCACCATTTAAAAAAATCATTAGTAAGTGAATCATTTGATCATAATTTTTGTAAATGTTAAAAAAAATTCAAAACTAACTCTTGTGCTTCAATTTCAATCCACCATTTCATTTTAAACAGACTTATCCTAAAATAAATTCACTATCATTATATATGCTATAATATATATTTTTCTTTTCAATGAAAGTACTTAATAAGACAAATAATGTCATTCCTAATCCATTATAGGGTTGTATCATTCAATAATTCTTTATCATGGATGTTTCACTACTCTTTGAACATCTTTATATGTTTTCATAGTAACATTGCTGTCATGTTCCTTTGAATCCATACACCTTCTTTATTTAGATGGATTTTGACCATGTTAACTTTTTAATTAACCTAATAACAATTATTTCCATTTTATATGATTTTATTCTAATATTTATGATTATTGATAAATTTATTATGTATTTGTATCCATCTACATTCATTATATATATGGATTATGGTTATTTTATCAATTTTATTGATATTGGAAAATTTATCGGCATTCTGAATATGTTTCTTCAAATGTAGGTGATTATTGGGAATTTGTATATATATTATTTAACCATAAAACTTATTCATATAAATTCATTATTATCAAGTTAATAGTTTTATTGACATGGAAAAATTTAAACGTGTTCTATATGTTATTATATAAATATGAAAAATTATTAAGAATGATGATTATTAATTCATTATTGAGTTTCTCACATGATGACTACATAGTACATAAACATTTTATGGGTTGTTTCCAATATTATATCTTCCCTAGATGAATTGATATGATTCACGATAAAAAATTCTATGTGTTGTTGTTTATATCTCTTTATATATTGATAGTGTCTTCAAAAAATACCTTGAAATCAAATATTTAATGTTCTAAATTATGAGATCCATTAGTTTGATATCAGAATTACAGATATCCATGTTTAATTATATTATCGGAGATATATATTTCTCTCACATTTTTATTTATTATGGTTTAATATTGATTAATTATTCCAGCCATGACATTTATGAAATATTAGTTGGTCATTTACTCTATGGTATTCTTTACCTTAATGAATGTTTATCTCACCCATTATTATATCTCAATTAACTCATTTTATGAATAAATTTAGTACACGTGACATTTTTATATGGATAAAAATTCTGAATAATTTATGGGAGATGAGGGAGATTCAATATGGATAATGTAGTTTCATGTATAGTGGGAAACTATTTCCGCTTGATATAATGAACATGGGATTATTTATTTGATGTTTTATCATAATCCCATACTTCTGAAAATTTTAAAATGTAAATCTAATGAGAGAGATGAAATAACAGTTTTTTATTTTTTTATCAAATATGGTGATATATAGGATTTTATTGATGGAATTAAATTGAGTGTGCAATGTATGTTTTTATGGAACCAGATCAAAGAGTGTGAAAATGGGCAATAATAATCCCTTTGATTGTAGTCAATTTACAGAAGACCATTTGGACTTATAAACTTAATGTTCTCATAGTTTATTCCATAAAAATAATCAATTCAATATCAAAATTGAACATAGTAACAAATAAAATAAATGGCATAATTGTTATTTAATGAACCTGAAAAATGTTCTTGAAAAGTAGAGAAATATTGTATTTTTACTACTATGGAGGGAGGACATACATACGAAATGAGATTAGACTTGAGATAAAAGAAACTATTTTTATAATTTTTTTATAATTTTTTCATCCAAATAGATTTTTTCCTGTTAACGTTTGTAATAAAAGTTTTGTAGAATTTTTTAATTATATTTAAATGGATTATAAATGCCACTCTAAAATATTTTTGAATTTATATTTAATAGAATTACAGTAAATAGTTTCAACATTTTATGTACATGTTTTTTCTCACCATAATGATCAATACTTTCATTGAATAATATATTATATATTTATATGGTTTTATTCAATGAAAATATTTTTTTAACACTCTATATTTTAATATTCATATTTTTTATAATGGAAAATTGAATTGTCTTTTTTTTAATGAGGTAACCGGCAATATAAATGCTTATGGAATTGAATACCAATTCAAAAATATTTTACAGTTCATGTGAAATATATTTTTGTTTTAATCATTGTATATTTCATCGAAATTTTATATAAATTAATTGTGAACATGATATATATTTTATGATGTGGGATCCCACAATAGTTATCCAATGCATTGGGTAAAGTGATGAAGTTAACCAATGTTATATTACTCATATGAGATATCAAAATTATCCAATTTACTGTTTCCATTGTAAAGGTACTTGTAGGGGATAATTGAAGTATAATTATCCAATCATCTTATATGATATACATTCAATGGATATTAATGGGAATCATTTTAATTTAAATTTTTTTAAAAATAAAATAAACTATTTAGTATGGTTTCTGGCCATAAAAAATATAGAGAGAAAATATTTTTTTTCATGGAAATGTATTCATTAGAATTAATGTGTTCTAATATCACCTTATTTATAGAAAAATTCATTAATGAATTCCTTTGAATTTTTAATAATATTTTTTTATTACTTAAATTGTATTTAATAGATTGAAATGTATATTTGATTTATGATATTTATTATGAAAATATTAAAATTTCTTATATATTTATAAGGTTTACAAATGGTGTAATGGGTTTATTTTTTTAACAAAAAATACTAAGTTTTTTATTGATCATCATAGGTCATTATTTTTTTCAAAAATAATAAGTATGATTAGATGGGATAATGATGTAATATTTCTAGTATTAGCAGTAACCCTGTCCAAATAAAATGTGTCTTTATAAATAACTTGTTTTTAAAAAAAATGTACTCTATGTTGATATATCGACATTATAATTTAATAAACTTCCATTATATCGATGGAAATTATTTCAAATAGTTTTTCAGATGTAATTGTTGGCATATATTCTTTAAATAATTTCATTTTTTGGATTGTGAAGTCTAGATTTTAATAATCTCTCTAAGAAAATACTTGAAAATTATCCCAATGTATATTCTCTTGATTAAAAACTAGTATATTGAGTTAGTCACAAATATCCATTTTTAAATATCCAATAAATATAATTTTATGATGCTAACATCCACTATAATACCTTAATCCTTAGTGAAATCCATATACAAATTATAAAAGAGTCTCATAAATAACCTCTTATCAATGAAATGACGCACCAAAAAAACATTTGTCTTCTTATAATGAAAATTTTATATTATATCACCATTAATAGATGTTTAAAATATCTCAAAATAAATGGAATATATGAAGAAAGTAAATTATTCAGGTCTCATTGAGATAATATATTCTTATGGATTTTAAGGTCATTATAAATTAAAATTATTTCTCTAATTAAATGTGGGTCATATCAATTAAACGCATGGATCACCATATGAGTATCTTTACCATGTTCTCGACAATTCATATCAGGTAATTTAATCTTTTAAAACCTATTAATGACAATTTGAAAAAGAACTATAAAAAATTCACTTAGTCTAATGCATGTTGCATCACAGTAAACCATTACCTCTTAACCAGCTCCATGAAGTCAAAATTATTTCATATATGGACTTCTCTTTAGTTATTTAAATATCCCATATCACAGATCAATATAATCAAAATTACATCATCTAAATGATAGATACCCCATGGTATATTTTAATTAGAATAAATCCTACATTAAAAATTGGTTATGTCCCACTAAAAAAATGAATGTCTAGATATCAAACTCATTATTGGGCCCCTCTCAATAAAATTTAACATCGTCCTTCATTGGATCTATTGATATGTCATGAAAATAAATTACAATCCATATGATTGAAGTTTTATTTATCTTTATAATAAAATTTAAAATAATTAAATAATTATAGGGATCTCACAATTTATTAAACATAATATAAATAATAATGTCATGTCCTTTTTAATTAAATAATTTCATGTGAAACAAAAACAATCATTTTTTACAGAAAAAAAAAGAAAAAAAAGAAAAAACATAATGAATATCATGGGAAATGAGAATTATGTGAATCGGGAATAATACCCGTGTCCATAGTAAAGCATACTAATTCACTATCATAAGGTGAAAGATACTATATATAATCATTGAGTATAGGGGCCCCATCTATAAATTATATCAAATTGGAATTTAGTGATACAGTAATTTTCCGTGAAACAATTTCAAATCCACATAGTAACTCCACTATGTTATAGTACAAGTGGAAGTATGTCTATGTTGATATTGTAACCTATCAATATTTCCACTAAACTCTACTAAAATACCCTTGTTAAATTACAGAGTAATATATTACAATATTGATTTCACCTTCTAGTATTGTTAATGTGATTAAAAAACATGGGCCTATAGTTTCCAAACAGTGAAACCTTTACTAAGGGGTGGGAAAATTAACGTCGACCCCCTAGTGACTTCACTGTGTTTATCAAAATATGATATTATGTTTCCCTATGTATAATATGAACTCTTAGAAATTAAAATAAATTTTTTCCAGAGGACTGATATAGATATAAATATAGTAAATGAATAAAATTTTGGATAAATGAAAAAATTTGGTAGCCTTATTCACTATGCATATGAGTACACTAACTTTATTCATTAGGCATAATGATATCATAGAAACTCATATATTCTATATCATTTCATGAGTGTAGTCACTGATTCAACATGTCACTTCACCAAAAAATGGTGATACAATTACCTTAAATTAATCTTAATGAACCACTGTTATCCAAAAAAATAATCAAATAATTCACTAATAAGTGGATTTTGGTATAAATTAATATTTTTTATGTAATTAACGCTTTGGTAAACCAACAAAAAACTAAATACATTTTTATCTTTTTTTGTTAATAAGATATGATCAATTCATAGAGAATTTACCCACTGAATAAACCCTTTAGTCTTAAATTAAAACTCATATAACTTCAAAAAAAATATTATAGAAGGTTCCATATGATATCATGTTTTAAATAGCAGCTCTATAATTGGGATCAGATAGTTTGTAAACTCAGCCTCCCACAAATATATTAATCATTTTGCAATTAATATTGATTCTCTAATATCAATGAATAAATATATAGAAGATCAGATTCCCATTCCACTCCTTTGATTGAAGAATCTATAATTATTTAGTTTATAATCAATCCTTGTCTCTAATAATGTGGTCCAATATGACATAACTATATGTTATATTCTCTATTAAAAGTTTTCAATCACTAGCAGGAGATGTGAAAGGTACTTCAATCTGATATCAGTTGATGTGATATGTGAAAGCAGTCAGTTTTTATAAAAATATCATATACATCTCAAAGATGAAGAAATTCGATTGATGGTAACATGAACTCACCCCTATAACAAATCTTACAAATACATTTATACAATATAATCTCATCCTCAATGGAATATTTATCATAAATATCACTATCTGATACTCTAGCAATTTCTAAAAATCATAGAACAACCATACTAGAATAAATAATTTTTATAGTAATATTTATTACAAATGTATCGATGATGAATTTTATTAGGGCTTTACATTATCCAATTGTTGACCCCAAGAATTGGTGGATATACTATACACAATAAAAAAATTATTTCTTAACATATTCCACAGACCTTGATATTTAAATCTTGATATCCCATTGATAGCCAACCATTGTATTATTTCCATCGGATTGTATGTATTCAACTACTCATTGCTCATATTCATGAATATACATGAATAAAAGAATTTGGTTATCGCATAAATACTGATCACGATTCTCATGACTATATAAAACCTCACCCACAACATGATTACTATGTTATATAAAATATTCATTACATTAGAGTAATTTTATCATAGTGAATTATTATAATCAATTAGAATCTGGTTAATTTACCAAAATAAATATACTCAAAAGTAATTAATCCTCAATAAATAAGAGAGAAATCCCATTTGTTTTCACAGCACACCATATTTAATTGCAAGAATATATAAATATTTTATTCCTATGATTATTGGATTTCCACTCATAATAATATAAAATAATTTAACACCCATATAATACAATATCAACATTGCTTCACTTGGTATATAGAGCCTGGTTCATCATCTCCAAAAGGATGTATAATAAATTAAATGATATAATCTATATCATGATGTAATAAATAAAGATAAAAATTACAACTCATAACTACCTCATCTACTAAAAAAATAAAATAGAAAATAGAAAATATATAAATAATGTAGTATTACACATCCTAAATGTACTTCCCTAGCAGAGATTTATGGACTCTAAATCATGATCAATCCATAGTTTATCAAAGTAAAATAATTCAACGAATTCAAGTTATATTTTCATAAAAAATAACCGCTTATGAACTTCAATGGACATAACCATCCTTTTAGTGAACTGATAGGAAATAAAATATCTATGAAACTAGATTTTACCGACTATAATATATGGTATCAAGTTGAATAGATATATTAAAAAATAAAATCAATACAAACCATGAATCCCATTGGTCTATATCACATTAGAAGAGGGAAAATAATGAACATAAAAACCCCAGTTAAGGTGTATCATATCTTCCACATCCATAGTAATCCAGAACTCAATATTTTACCCCACATGAAGAAGACTCACTATTATATATTAATAATATATTTTATTCTTTTCATCCATAAGTGGGGCACGATCATCTCAATCCTGAAAATTACTACACTTTCTATTTTTCATTTACAAATAAAAAATAAAAAAATATATGGAAGAATACAATTCTATCAAATTTATTAATTTCATATTATTGTAAACATAGTTATAAGAAACAAATTAAACTAATATTTTATAGCAGTTAATTAATCCATAAAGGAATGATATCTATTTTCAATGTATCCCACACCAAACCAACATGGAGAATTTTAATTCACATGAAGACATCACCAAACCCAACCACCTACATTTAGGGTTAGTTTTCATAATATATAGATAATTCACATTATTAGTAATTATATAGAAAAAATATAAAAATAGTATTAAATGATTGACTTTATTAATAAAAAATGTCTATAATGACCCATATAATCAGTACAAATTACTGATGGGTGATCAATGATTTAAATGCATTTTATGTTTTCTTCCTGAAATAAAACGGTCGACATGTTAAATGAATTTAGATTACTTATAAATTACACACAAACCAAGGGAATAAAAAATTGACAAGGTTGACCTCTCAAAATGTGGAATCTATTATTTGGTATGAATCATATTTTACTGAGTCTATAAGACCCAATATGAAAAATGAATATTGACATTGATTAGGGAAAATCGCAGTATATATGTTTCAAATTGTCTTTATCTTATCCATTCATGTAATTATAGTTCTTAATCTCTTTATCTTATCTAACATATATTGTTCCTAGTTTAATATGACTATTTTATATGAAGATATTCCTGTTCTTATTCACTATTAATTGAAAAAAATTCTCAAACAAATTTTTTAGAGAGAAGTGACTCTTTCTTCTCCCGTTTTTCACAAATTATGGCCAGCATTCACACATTATACAATGTATTTCAAGCACCATATACATAAAAACCTCATTCATGAAGAATTTTTAAATACAAATTCAAATGACTAAATTAATTTAATATTTTCAACCCCCATTTTTTCGTTTATAGATATCCATCATTTTTAACTCTATTTTAGGTTTCTACAACATAATATCCCTTATAATAGAATGAAACATGATTTCTCTATAAATTAATATTCTACCATCTTAAAAACTATTTCTTTATTATTTTAATCTTCTAATTATGTATACAAAAAAATAAAACATTTCTATTTTTAAAAAATGACCAAACAACCTAAAAAACATGTAGAAAATTATTTTCATAAAAATAAATATTATTTTAATTATGATTGTAAACATAAAAACTCCTTTAAAATATAAAATTCATATATTAATAATTTTACATAAATGTTATACATTTATCCCATAAGTCACACATGGTTCATAATGTATCACAAATCATTTAACAAATTTTTTATTCAAATAACACACCAATTATAAATACTGTTAGTGGAATTTCATACATTAAATAAAAGTCATTCACAAGGAACTTACAATGTGTTATACATGCCTAATTTTATATATGTTTTCATGAGTGACATAGAATATCTAATATTTTGATGAATATGATGTCTGGTTCATTCATTTGAATCAATACACCTAATGTAATGTTTTATTCACATCATGATACAATAGAATTCATGTGAGATATCGATTAAATATTATTATTCTATTTCTCCAAAATAAAAAATTTATTAAGTTATCTATATAATCTATTATAAAATGGTTCCTACATATCTAAATATAAAATATGCATCACCTCACAATATGTCAAGTTATTTTTAATTTTATTTTGTCGTTGAAAATAAAATCCAACACAACAACCATATTCCTAGTAGCATTCATTACACACCCTTCTCAAAACCAACATAATATGTTAGAGGGTAATTCTATAATAAAAAACATCTTGAAAATTAATAATATCCCCAATTCTATAATATCCTACAATATAACTTTTATTCGAAATAATATCCACCTTTTTATTTTATTAGAAAATAGGGATCATAAATCACTTTCAAACTCAATCAATTTAGTTATGAATCATGATTCCAAAATTTTAAGCATACATGACTAATATTTTGTTGAAATTATGAATAATGAATATAAATACCATGTTATCAATAAAAAGATAATTACATTCATTCATTATTATCCTTTGATCCCATGAAACTAGATTATGAAATAATTAACCCATATATTTATAAAATAAGAGATATTATATTAAATACCACATTCAGAATGAACACTTATTCTAATGATGATGAAAATCATAGATTATATTAATGAAATATTCCAAAAGTAGTTCCCAAAAATCATTTAGTACAATTCATAGGTTACAAAAACAGTTCATCAATTCTAAATTCTATAAATATAGTTCAGTTATTTCATTTTATGAAATAATGTTATTTTTTCCACACATAATCAAATTATAGAATTCATGCGACATATATTTTAAAAAATGAATATAATTATAATATCCCCTCTAAGATATCACCCTATTAAAATTATAATTACACATCAACAGATTAATAACCTATCATTTTTTTCCTTCTTTCTATCATCCCCCTTTATTCATTAATTAATATTGTAATCATAAAGGGATTTTAGTAATCATATTTTTCCTTTATTAACAAAATAATTCAATGAAAATTATATGTGAGATGAATAATCACCATAACATATCCTTTAGATGAAGGAGGATGAAATCCTAACATCAATATAAAACATTTTAAAGTATCATATTTAAATGGTTATGTGAAAATATCACCAACCTACTACTTTATATGAACAAATTCCTTAATTCACTCATACATTTGAAAATGTTCATCGATAAATTGAAACATTATATCAATGTTATTTTGTCCTGAATTTCAACAATTTTTATTACCCTACTAATAGAACCTTGGTTATCATATCCAAAAAACAAATGAAATTTTCACCTCCAATTTAAGGATATACAACTAAGTTATCATCCACATTATTTTGGTAATAGATTGAGAGGAAAAAACATATGATTATTCGATAGTATGAATATAAAAATAAATATTATTCTTGATTTTCTAACATGAACACCTATATCTAAGGATGAAAACTCAATAAGATGTATAACTCATATATTTTCCATTTTCAACCCAATATGTATCTGAAAACTGTATTATATTTATGTTTTAGATAATGTAATATTTTTACCCAAAGTATATTTTTTATTTTATATACCTAAATATCACCATCCAATCCATGATTTTGGGTCATTTGGTTCAAATTGATATATAGAACTATGTGTAAGAACATTTAAAATATCCATCCATGAATATTTCATGTATATCGAACTCCCAATATGAAAAAAATATTGGATCTACTTCCAGTCCTTAAATATTGTTAAAAACATATTTACCAATAAAATGTGTGTAGAATCTATCATTTTATTATGTACTACAAATATATTTAAAATTACTTGAGAAATCTCTATTGTGAATGAAAAAAGGGATCTTTAACTTAAGGGATTTGTAATCCCCCCAAAAAAAATTACATATCAAAAATCATAGAAATTAAAATAACTTATTCAACTAATAGAAAAATATTTCATCATGTCCATTTAATATAATATCATTAATAGAATCTATAGTAATTATATCCACCTATATTTAAAATTTAATTTTTGTTTTCAATACGTTATTCCATGGTTAAATTACATCTTATTCCAGAACGAATCTATATTTGAATACTAAGTTCATTGGAATTATTTCAACTCATACAACTCATTTTACATTAAAACATAATTGAGATCATTTAAAAGGAAAAAATACACCTTTTTATTGAACATAAACATCTTAATAAAGGGCACCATTATGGAATGGTGAATTAACATCAATTTAAAATATATTGAACTTACTATGAGATAAAAAATATATTTTTTTAGATTGAAATATTTAAAAAGTCTAAAAATTCCCATAAAAATTAAATTCCTCTCCATGAGAACACCATTTAAATTGAAATCATTATTTTTTTTCATTTAACTTCACCATTTTTATTCAACTTATTCTAGAATAACAATTTTCTTGTAATAAAATATTTTTTTATTGGGTTACAACCACCATGTATTTCTAATCTCTATTTTATACAACTAATCTGTCATTTTAGGATACCACTATTCAAGCACAAAAAATCACCCATATATCTTGGTTCAAAAAGCTAAAATAATGAAGAATTTTATACATTCCTAAAACATTATCTAGTTTATAACTACAGTCCATATTATCCTATGATATTATAAACTAAAAAATTATTTATTAACATTATTTTGGATTAATAATGTTTTCGTAATTTATTATAAATTTATAACACCATATTATTTACCCTTAAAATTCATTAATAGTCATGTTTTTAGAAATTTCACACTTCTATTTTTAAAAAAATGATTCATCTTTATAACATTTAGTAGTTGATGTTATATAGACTATTTCATTCATTTTATTTTCAAAAAACAATATATAACAATAAATAAAAATCATACTAATGTAATATTATAAAATTGATATCCACATACATTTGTAGGATAATCTATTAATTTATCATTAATATTATATTGTTCAAACTTTCTCAATTTTTGATCTTAATATATGATATTACAAGGCCAGTAAAACAACCTAAGGTACTAGAAAAATTTATATTTATTTATAATAAATATAATTTTATGACATTTATGAATATATTATATATAATAATGATTGTATACATTGAAAAACCAATGTATTGTATCAAGAATTAAAATGAAGTGGAATTCTATAACAATATTTTTTGATCATTCTACACTAATATTTAATAATTTAAATATTAAACTCCATTTTTGCGGTGTACATGGTATAATTAATTCATTGTGAATACCATGTTTTTCAATATAATAATTAAATATTCTACCTGAATTCTCAACCTCAATATGAAGGTTTCATGCATTGTGAAAGCACTAGATGGGTCATTCCCATCATGTTTTTTTATCATAATCAATGAATTTTTTAATATGTATATTGATGGTAAATCCTTTGAAAGACATAATTGATTGAATTATTAAATGACTATTTAGCACCATAATGAAAATTTAGGTTCATCACATGGTATTTAATTATAATTTGAATAAATAATAAGTTACCTTTCACTATAATTATTCTAATATGATGAATCTAAAAATATGTTTACATCATAAAATCATCGGATTATTGAAAAAAAAATTATATATTCCTTCATGTGGTGATCCACATGTTCTCCAAAAAATATGAATTCCAAATAATGAATCACTAGGTGATAGTTTGGTGGATCATAAGACTTGCATAACCTGTCCCTCTTCACTCTAGGAATCTCTTTAAGGAAGAGTTTTCTTCAATCTCAGAAGATAAAATAGTAGAGGTATTAGATGATAACTATGAATTCATGAGAGAGTGTGATCTAGGTATTTGAGAGATTTCTTTATTGATGTTGTTTTTTCACAACCAAAATATAACATAAAACTTTAGGGAATAAAATAATATGCTTTATATACCACTAGGTTCATAAAATAATATTTTAACATGAACGCTTATTGTTTTTCATAATCTGTTTGTAACTCTATATCTATAATAATAATATTATTATTATCATTTCTTAATATATGATAAAATATAGAAATAAAATAAATATAACTTATTTAAATAAAATAATATATTATATTTATCTCACTGAATCATTAATCTAATTATAGAATTCCCTACAATATGTATCCGATGTTGAATAATGATTATTTATTTAATAAATATACATTCACTATATTATTAGAAAATAAATTAATAAATATTATGTTCACTGAATAAAAATAAAAATTTAATAAATAATATTCTCATTAAATATTTACTGTAACAACTAGTGATGGAATATATGTGTTCATGAAAACATGAATAATTAATAAACCAAGATTTTAGATATTATTAAATAATAATTTTTAAAGATAATATCATTATTTTACTAATGATCTAGATACACTTTTATTTTTTCCTTATAGGACTCTTTCTTGGTGGATCTTGGTGAAGTAGCCTGAAACCTGTGGTTAACATCTAATAACACTCCAAAGAACATATATACAAATAAGATCCTGTTGAAATGAAATAAATTTTCATACATATTCATGAGGTGTAATATAATCCATTTATCATTACATCTTTAATCAATAATGTTTCAATTTGGGTTGAACATCCTATGTTATTTATTTATCTACCACTGAATTTTAAAAAATTGTAAATCCATAACTCATTATGGAAATGTATTTATTTAGTTTTTATCATTTCATTAATAAGATGTGAGATATGAAAAACCATTAAAGAATAAATGGGATAAATATTTCCCCCTTTATTCATTAATGGAATATTAATTATGACACACCCAATGAATCCTACTTTACTACAATTACATGTCATCATATTTATCATCAATATATAAGAGTGTATTTCCCATAATTTCCAGTAATAATAATAATAAATTATATGGATCAATAATCAAATACACATATAAATTAATATAATGAAACATCTAAATGTGAATTTCCATATAAAAGGTATCATTTCCCTAATCTAATGCGTTAGATATTAGGAAAGGTCTACACCATAAGATGGGACAACAATGTCATATGAATCTCTAGCTCTAATATTATATTTAACTTATGTCCCAAAAATTATTTTTTCGCTATATAACATATATTTAATAATAATATCGTGGAAAATTTGGGTTCTCATCATATCATGGAACTAATATGACTTTTTGTGTGATAATTACTCTAAGTAAATTATCACATACTATGCCACATTGATGAAAAATCATAATGTAATAATATGTTTATTGTCATTCAGAAAAATAAATACAGGCTATCATAATATAAATAAAAGTGGTTTATTTGGAACCAAATCCAATAGACTAAATCATTAACTTGATCCAAATTATAATGAAATTCATGCCAATATATCTCATATGATTTTCATGCTTCCATTGATATAATCACATAGCTAAGGGATCCAACCCAGTTTCATCCTTGTAAACCATTAATATTATAATCTCACCCTTTGTAAAAAATACCTTAAGAATATATATGTCCATAGTATGTGACTTGTTCATTGGTGTGACCATGGATCTTTTATGAGATACATTTCTACTTTATTATTAGATTATAATGTGATATGGACTTCTAATTGTTAGGTCCACAAGGCTGAATACCCTGAGAGGGGGGGTGAATCAGGGTATGACTAATTTAAAATTAACGCTCATTCTGATCTTGTTTCTCTGATAATAAAAACACTCTTTTATCTCTTTCCTATTGCACAAAGTAAAGGGAATGTAAAGTATGGACTAGACACAACAATTTTACTTGGTTCGCCGCAAAGGGCTACGTCCAAGGAGCATACACCGACAAGTTGTCGGTCGTACTAATTCTACTAAACTTCACTAGTTGTGGATTACAATGTTCAGGATAGATCACTTCTATGCCCAGGCTCACTTCCTTTACAAAGATTAGGGTCAGCTCACTGCTTTCCCAAGGGTCACTCCCTATTTCTCTCTCTCTGGCACACTGTTGTTGGAGAGGATCACCTTATTCCTCTTCTTGAGCTCACTGCTCTGTGAAGGGAATCACTCACAGTTTATAGACCTGTAGGTCTATTCATTTGCATGAAATGCAAGCATCCTTACCTGATGATGGATTCTCTGTTAATGTCTAAATTTCATCCACAGATGAATACCTCTTTGACTCTGAACACTGGGCAATTCCTTTTGGAAAGTACCTTTGCAAAGCACCCTACTTCACGAAGCTCCCAATTTCGCGAAGCTCAAACAAGTCATCATGAAACTCCTGCCTTTTCGCGAAGCACATTCATGAAGAACTTTTGCAAAGCTCAAGCCGTCACAAAGCAACGTCCCTCGCGAAGCTTATTAAGCAAACGCAGAGCTCCCAGTTTTTGCGGATCTACAATAGCCGCCGCGAAGCTCCTCTTTCGCGAAGCACACTGGCTCCGCGAACCACCTTTGCAAATCGAGAGCGAATGATCTTCTCTGAAAATTCTCTCTTCTTATCTCTAGGGGTTCAACCTCTATTTATAGGAAATTCCACCAACCCTAAATCTTTATAGGAGAAGTCAACACCACGTCATCTCAAATCACGAAGCTCCGAAGTTTCCATCGAAATTATATCCAAATCGCGAAGCACCACGAAAATTTTCTGTTCGCAGAGCTCGTCATAATCACAGAGCATTACCGTCAACATTCCTTCGAGCCTTCACTGCAAATCTCCCTTGCAAATCCCTTCACCGCCGCGATGCGCTTCAACTCTGTCGTTCGCGAAGATTTGATGTAATCGCGAAGAAACAACTCCTCCATTTTTCTGGTCTTCGTGAAATCCAATCCATGAATCCCATCTTCGCAAAACCCATTCCTTTTCCATATTAAATTATGATATTCATGGAAATTCTATTTTCGCGATGCTCACCAAATTCCAAATTTTGGACACCAAAAATTTGGATAACTCTGGGAAACGGCGCCACCTTGTACTGCTCTTTTGTACCGCCTCCAGATCGTCCTTTCCTTTTTCATCGTTCTTTGTCAACAAGGATTTTCAACAAATTATTTAGAACTCGACAATTTCTTCATGGAAACCTGCTTTGTCAACAAACACAATAAACCCAAAAATACTGCAATGTTACCTTCAGGGATTTTTGCCCAACAATCTCCCCCTTTGGTTTTGTTAACAACTCTTAACAACTCTGCTGGGAATGATTTTCTGCACTTTGATACATCACTGAGTCTTTTTCCAGCCGCTACCACCATTCGCCTCATGGGATTCTGATAGTGTTCAAGGATTCACTTAATACGTACTCTAAGCCCGCATGAGCAATGCTCGGGGTGAGAAACAAGAGTAGTATGAAAAGTTCATCAATGAATAACTTCATGTCAAACACCAATTGTCGATTCCAACATGATACCAATTTTTAAATTGATACCAATTGTTGAACCACACTTATACCAATTTGTGATAGCTAGACACATTTTCACACCATTCCAACAACACTCTTATGCTTTTATCACAATCCTCAGATGTCGTGATATCTATGCATTGATCGATCACTTCTAGCATCGTCAGATTTAAAAATCTCCCCCTTTATCAGTTCTCCCCCTATCTGGCTGCTCCACTGGTCAACTTCTCCCTGTATCTGTCATGATTTCTCAAATATCCACAATGTCTCAACCTTGAACAGTCACTATTTATCTCCCTTTTCAGCGAACCCAAAGGTCACTCCTTTTAGTCATTAACACAGTAGAGAACACATATCAGCACATTAGGGAAAAACACATCATACCCCAGGGAGAGGGGGGGGGGGTTATTGGCCCACACTATTTCAAGGGAGGGGATTCAACTGAACCCCCAGAGCCAGTCGATGTCTCTCAAAAGCTTCCTTGGGTAAGGCCTTTGTCAGAATGTCTGCAACATGTAGCTCTGTAGGCACATACCCCAATTTCACGATTCCCTGCTCAACCTTATCCTTGATAAAATGATACTTAATCTCAATGTGCTTTGTCCTAGAGTGATGGAAAGGATTTTTTCTGAGATTTATAGCACTTGAGTTATCAAAATGGATTCCGATCGGAGACTTCACTTCAACTCCCATATCTTCAAGCTGCAGTTTCATCCATAATAATTGTGTGCATGCTTGAGTGGCTGCAATATACTCAGCTTCAACGGTGCTCAATGAAATGAAATCATGCTTCTTGCTTAACAAGGAAATACACGATCCACCAAGATAGAAAGCACCACCTGACGTCGATTTTCTATCATCTACTGAACCGGCCCAGTCTCCATCCGTATATCCCAATAACTTTTTCTGAGATTTGTCAAAATATGTCAGGCCAAAATCCACTGTGCCCTGGATATACCGAAGTATTCTTTTCACTGCGAGCATGTGACTTTCCTTGGGAATACTCTGATATCTCACTGCTTGGAAAGTGGCGACAACAATATCATTCCTTGTTGTAGTCAAGTACAACATACTTCCAATGATTTGTCTGTATTCTATTATATTAACTGCCTTGCCATCCTCATTTTTTGATAATTTAATTCGGGTAGCAACCAGAGTCTTCATCTCCTTGGAATTTTCCATTCCAAACCATCTCAGGACCTCCTTGGAATATTTATATTGGGAAATGAATGTTCCATTCCTTCCTTGTGTCACCTGTAGACCAAGGAAAAACGACACATTTCCAATCATTGACATTTCAAACTCATTTTAATGAATTCAGATAATTATATGCATTGAGATTCATCTGATCCATATTATGTCATCGACATAAACCAATACCATAATCCTTTTATTATTGTCATTACTAAAATAGAGATTGTAATCAACTACTCCACGCTGAAAACCAAGCTTCTTGAAGTACTGATCAAGCCTTGAGTACCATGCTCTTGGTGCTTGTTTCATCCCATACAATGCCTTCTTCAGCCGGAAAACATTGTTCTCATTCTCATGAATCAAAAAACCATATGGCTGCTCAATGTACACCTCTTCTTCCAGAACCCCATTCAAGAATGCGGATTTGAGATCCATCTGGAACACTTTGAACTTTTTTTACACTGCTATGGCCAAAAATAATCTGATTGTCTCAAGCCTTGCAACTGATGAAAATGTCTCATCTATATCTATTCCCTCGATCTGGGAGTACCCTTGGCACACTAGTCGTTCTTTGTTCCGAATCACCGTGCCATATTCATTCTTCTTGTTGCGATAGACCCATTTAGTTTTGATGAAATTATTGTCTACTGGCCTCGAAAAAATCTCCCATGCCTGGTTCTTCTCCATCTGATCAAGATCTTCATTCATAGCATGAACCATGTTTTCATCTTCAGCAGCATTGAAAAAACATTTCAGCTGCACCTATGATAAAAATGATGTTTGTTGTAATGAATTCATTATTCAAGTATGAACTGGAGTTGTCAGATCATCAATGATATTCTGCCTATCAATTTCAGCTCGACTATTTGGCTTCCTTGAAGACACAGACTTGCCACATTCTTGTTCATCATCAGTATCTTCTTCTAAGTCAGTCTCTGCCACTTCTGCCCCCTGTGTTTCTTACCTCATCATCACTTTCATCCAGTAAGTGTTCACTCTGTTGTTGAGTATGCTGTTCATTTCCAACTTTAGTGACATCATTGCTCTCAAAATTTTTCCCAGCCTCTTGTTGAAGCATTTATATGCTTTGATTTTCCATGATTAGCCAAGGAATATCCCCTCATTTCCTCGTGCCTCAAACTTCCAATGATTTTCATTGTTGAGAATGAAACACTTACTTCCAATGAGTTGAATGTATTTCAAAGTTGTCTTCTTTCCGTACCACAGTTCATACAGAGTCTTCCCTTGCTTCGGACACAACATAGAGCTGTTTGAAATATAGACCGATGTCAACACTGCTTCCTTCCAAAATTTCTCTGGTAGGTCTTTGTCAATAATCATCGTTCTGGTCATGCTATTGATGATCTTATTTTTTCATTCAACCACACCATTATGTTGGAGATTTATTACTGATGAAACATGATGCCTTATCCCATGTTTATTGAGATAATCTTCAACTTGATTGTTTGTTAATTCGATACCATTATCTGTATGGAACTTCAAAATTTTCGGCCGAAGTATTCATTCTGATTCCCTCCTATACTATTTTATGCAACTAAACACCTCTATATTATGGGTAATAACAAATACTCAGGCCATTCTACTGTAATCATCAATGAATAGAACATAGTACCTTTTCCCATTTATAGCTTGTGGTGAGATAGGTCCACATACATCAGCATGAACCAGTTCGATCTCTCTAGTTGATTTCTGTTCCTTTGGCATGTATGTCTATCTGATGATCTTCCCTTGTTGGCAAGCATCACACGTATGAGTGCGATCACGTGATAGTTTGGGAAGGTCTCTAGCAGCATCACACTTTACGAGATCCTCCATAGATGGTTGGCATAGATGACCAACTCGCTTAGGCCAAATCTGGTTTTCTTCCTCTCTAGATAAAAGACATGAATCTTCTTCCCCACCTACAAGGTAGAGATTTCCCTTTCACCTTTTTCCCTGAAGAACAGCTGCTCCATCTTTTTCTTTCACCACCCACCTCTTCTTGGTAAATCGGATAGAGTGCCTAGAGTCACATAGTTGACTGACACTGAGTAAGTTATTACTGAGACCCTCTACTACCAAGACATCAGCACGTCTCATCTCTTTGCACCCAAACATGGCTTCCCTGAGACAAAAATCATTAGGCCTTCATCATTTTCAAATTTGACAACACTTTCTTTGTCATATTTGATGCCTGTAATAAGAACCTTATTACCCGTCATATGGGATATGCAACCACTATCAAGGATCCAAACACCAAATTGATCTGATGCTTTAAGGGAAATCTCTACCACCACGACCTTCTCATTTTTATTCTTCTTGGTCCATACATTTTATTTCACACTCAGTATGGATAGAGAATTCTGTTCTTTCTCAGATTTTGATGGACTAGCCTCATCTTACAAAGTCGCAAATCTATTCTGCATTTTTACCTCACCTGTCGGTTTATTGACATTCTTCTTGCAAATGTTTTGATTCTGCTTTGGCACATTTCTCTGAATGGTCGAAGTACAGTACCTAGACATGTGCCCAAATCCTTCGCACCAAAAACAGTGTCCTTCAAAATATGTTCTGGAAAATCGTTCTCTGTTTGTATATCATCTATGTTCCTATTCCCTTCTATATCTCTTGGTTATGGAACACACATACTATGAATGTCCCAATTTCCCATGGAAATAACACCGGTTATAGGATAGATTCCTTCATGATACTTTAGCACTACGATTTTCCCTTTGGGATCTATGAATATTCTGATTCTGTTTTGTGCCCAAATCAACCTTAGATTTCGGGACGGGTGCTTGCGGTCTGATAATAAATCCCACCGATTTTTGTTTATTATCATGCCTTGAATAAACCTTAGCATTTGAGCTTTCTTGCTGCCTCACTCCTGCTGAACTACGAGCCTCCTCTTTTATCTTCTCTGCCTTCTGAATGGCCTGCTTTTCTGATATCACATTGGGGGTCAAGATTTTTTCTTGATCCTTTATTTTTCATCGTATACTGACAACTTCTTCTTCAATCTCTTTGATACGTCTGACCGGCTCCTTTCCCGTGTAAGTCAAAAAATCAATTTCCTTCTTTTGTTCCTCAATTTTAAGTTTATGCTCAACAATATTTTCTGAGCTCTCTGGTGTTGAGGATTTTAGTCTTTCAATTTCTTCTAACAGTTCTGAAATTTCTTCATCCTGCTGTTGCATATAGTGTTGGGCATCACGAACCACTTTATTAGATTTCTTCGTGTTGGCTCTCCAAACATCTATCTCTTCAAGAGATTCATCCAATTCGGCATCCATATCAACTCTTCCTTCAACTTCTTCTGCCTCTTCTCCAATGTCAGTTTCTTCCTTTTCCTAAGAACTACCGATGACCGCTACCATAAAATTTTGTCTATGATCTTTACATTTTTCAAACTCTTCAACCTCTTCATCCTCAGACTCATCTAAACTGTCTCTTTCTTATGAAAGAAGATTCTTCCTCTTGAAGAAATTTCTCGTGAAATGATTCTTCCCTTTCACATAGGCTGATGATTTCTTCTTGGGAATTTCAACTTCATCATCATCATCATCATCATCGTTATCTTGAAATTTCATGGGGCATCTTGCCGCAAGAGACCAACCATTCCACATCGAAAGCATGCTAGTGGAAGTTCACCTTTAAACATTCCTCTACCTCTTTGAAGATTTGAATAATGGAATGACATCACCTCATCTATCTCTTCTTCTTCATTTAAATCTTAAATTGTGAGTTTCTTCATGGCCGTGAATGCCACCTCTTTGGATTTCACCTTTTCCACAGTCTTGTTATCATCGATTCTCATTTCATATGCAACAAGAGTGTTGTGCAGGTTATCTAATGTAAGTTTCTTTGCGTCTTTATCTTCAAAAATAGAAATATTCTGATTGGACCGAGGTGGATGTTTTCTCAATATGCGTTTCACAATTTTTATATCTTTGATAATTTTCCAAGACACCGCATGTCTTCTACCACATAATTTACCCTATCAAAGAATGCATCAACAGACTCATTCGGGTTCATTCTCAGATCTTCATACTTGTTCCACAACAGTTGCCGCTTTGCCTCTCTGACTTTTGTATCCCCTTCATAAATATTCAAAATCTTTTCCAACATGGCATGTGACGTTTTGCATGACATCAACTTTGTATATATGGGATTGGAAAGGGATCCACCTAAGGCATTGATTGATTTGGAATCATCATCCAACTATTTATGCTCTGCTTCTGATAATGCACCACTAGTAATATTCGTTGTGATACCATGAATAACTGCTGAAAACACATCCATTCACAAAGATCAGAAATAGTGTTGAATTCGATTCTTCTATATCTGAAAATTACATCCGTTGAAGATTGGAGTCCCTCTATGATTACTTACCTCCATTTGAGAGAAGGACATATGTCAACCATTCCCTCTGATACCAATTGTTAGGTCCACAAGGCTGAATACCCCGAGAGGGGGGGTGAATCAGGGTATGACTAATTTAAAATTAACGTCCATTCTGATCTTGTTTCGCTATTAATAATAACACTCTTCTATCTCTTTCCTACAGTACAAAGTAAACAGAATGTAATGTATGCAGAGGACACAACAATTTTACTTGGTTCACCGCAAAGGGCTACGTCCAAGTAGCATACGCCGACAAGATGTCGGTCGTACCAATTCCACAAAACTTCACTAGCTATGGATTACAATGTTCATGATAGATCACTTCTATACCCAAGAATCACTAGATTTACAAATTTTAGGGTCAGCTCACTACTTTCCAAAGTGTCACTCTCTATTTCTCTCTCTCTGGCACACTCCCGGTGGAGAGGATCACCTTCTTCCTCCTCCTAAGCTCACTGCTCTGTGAAAGGATTCACTCACAGTTTATAGACCTGTAGGTCTGTTCATTTGCATGAAATGTAGGTATCCATAACTGATGATGGATGATCTGTTAATGTCCAAATTTCATCCACTGATGAATACCTCTTTTCCTCTGAACACTGGGCAATTCCTTTTGGAAAGTACCTTCGCAAAGCACCCTACTTCGCGAAGCTCCAAATTTCGCGAAGCTCAAACAAGGCTTTTCGAAGATCCAGGATTTTTGCGAAGCACTTTCGCGAAGCTCAAGCTGTCGCAAAGCAACGTACCTTGTGAAACATACTAAGACAATGCGGAGCTCCCAGGTTTCGCGGAGCTACAATAGCCGCCGCGAAGCTCCTCTTTTGCTAAGCACACTGGATCCACGAACCACCTTCACAAATCGAGAGCGAATGATCTTCTCTAAAAATTCTCACTTATTATATCGAGTGGTCGACCTCTATTTATAAGCGATTCCACCGACCCTCGAACATTCCACGCGAATTCAATGCCACATCATCTCAAATCGAAAAGCTCCGATGTTTCCGCCGGAATTCTGTCCAAATCGCGAAGCACCAAGGCAATTTTTTGTTCGTGGATCTTGTCATAATCGCGGAGCATTACCATCAACATCCCTTCCCGACTTCTCCGTGAATCTCCCTTGAAAATCAATTCACCACCGCGATGCGCTTCAACTCTGTCATTCACGAAGCATTGACGTAATCACGAAGCATCACCACCTATATTTTTCTGGTTTTCGTGAAATCCAATCCATCGATCCCATCTTCACGAAACTCATGCCTTTTCCATATTAAATTATGATATTCATGGAAATCATATTTTCGTGATGATCACCAAATTCCAAATTCTGGACACCAAATATTTGGATAACACTGGGAAACGGCACCACCTTGTACTGCACTTTTGTAGCGCCTCCAGATCATCCTTTTCTTTTTCATCGTTCTTTGTCAACAAGGATTGTCGAAAAATTATTTTGAACTCGAAAATTTCTTCATGGAAACCTGCTTTGTCAATGAAGTGCCCAGATCAGTGTGAATCACTGAGAGGGGGAGGGGGTGAATCAGTGATCCCTTAAAACTTTTTACTAATTGATTCTTAATCAATTAAACCTCTATGGCTGGTTAAAGCCTCGATCCACTCTTCTTGTATCTCTCAACCTTTCCCGGATAATGCAGTAATGAAAAGGCACAGGACACAAGGATTTACAAGGTTCGACACCAAAGGCCTACATCCTTGCCATGCTCTCCAAGCATGGATTCTCCCATTATAACTTGTTAGAATTACAATGGTCGATACAGAGTCTCACTGTATCTCTCCTGAGTCCCACAGGAGGGTCTTTATACTGCGTCCCACAGTGTCACCAGAGTCCCACTGGCTTGCTCCAGAATCCCACTGAAGACTTCTTCTCCCTGAGTCCCACAGGGTCTTCTCCTGGCTCCTCGAGTCACACGAGTAGCTCTTCTTCACTTTAAGTTCTTCAAGTAACTTCAGCAGCCTGGGATAAAGGCTGCTGGCCTTGCTCTTCTTCTGATCACTTGTGGTGATCAGGGTTTTCTCGTCTAGCTCAGGCTTTATCTCCTTCTTCAGGAAGACCTGGCTTCTCTCTTCAACTACTGAATACTCAGACAAATAATATCTTTAACTTCAGTCTGGTCCAGTCTCAGTTTCACTTCAACTTCATGCATTGAATGCATGGCATCACAATATCTTCAAGATCTTCTGGTCTTGGACTCCTCAGATGCACACCACTGATTTAGCACTGTTCACGTGTGCACGTGCATGCATGCATGCATGCACTCCCCTTCTTTTCTTCCTGGTGTAGTAAACCCACAAAGGGTGTAGTCACTTTAAGCACACACCTTCTCCACAATCTTCACACACTTTATTCAATTTTCTTACACACTTAGAGTGTGTTCTACTTTAGTGTGGGTCTTGTTCTTCTTCAAAGTGTGCACATCACTTTGTACACACTAAGGTTCGGCCTCTTCTTGTCTAGAACACACAACTTGTTTCTTCCTCTTGCACACACACACAATATGTGTTCTTCTTTTTTGTGGTCTTCACTTGGTGCACACAAGCAAATCTTGGTGTAGTTCTTCTTGTTTGCACAAGGCTACGGCCTTTCCCTTCTTTTTGCACACAAGGCACAAAGGCCTCGGCCTTATATTCTTTCTTCTTGCACATACACTGCCCGTAGGGTCTCTTCTTCTTCACTTGGCACTCAAAGGGTGCAAGGGCTCGGCCTTCTTCCTTCTTTACTGTGCACACACAAGAGGCAAGGCCTCGGGTCTTCTTGTTCACACCTACTACCCAACTTGCGCAAAGGGGTGCGGCCCTCCTTCACTTCACAGCCGCGCTAATTCCACTGGCCGTGGGTCGCGCAAGCCACAAGGCGCGCAAGTGCAAGGCACAAGCCGCGGGTGTGCAAGCCTTCAAGCGCGCAAGGAGCACGACACAAGGGCGTGCAAGACCTCGGGTGCAAAGCACCTCGGGCTTCAACCGTGGGCGCGCAGAGTGTCGCGGCCCCGGGATCTTCCTGCCGCGCAAGGATTAGCGTGCAGGGGTCTTCCCCTTTCTTCTTTCACGCAAGGAGTGCGCGAAAGGGACTCAGCCGCTCAAATGGTATTTGCGCGGGGCTTCGGCTTCGCGAGGCACAAGGTGCACGCGGGACTCCTCAAGGTTTCAGCAAGCTTCTTTGGAGCCTTGGGCTCTTCTTTTATAGGCGAAGAGGGCCTCGGTCTTCTGCGGAGAGATATCTTTCAAAACCCCGAAATCTTCGGATCTTCAAAATCTTTCCAAATCTTTATTTTTATCCTCTGTTTCACGCGGGTTCTTTATTTTTTCAGTTTTCTCCACGTGCATGCGTTTTCGAACGAATGCATGGCCTCTGTTTTGGCCATCCCATGCAAAACACGAACCACGTGGCCTTGGAAGCTTTGCTTGCCTCGGCCGACATCAAATTTCTCCACTAGTAGAATGCAAGCTCTTTTTAAAGCATGTATGGATTCGGTTTGAGGAGACGAACTCAACGGACACTTCATCTTCGGCAATGGTGGCCGGGATCTCAAAATCTTCATTCGGGAGGCGCCTGGTTCGAAGGAGGCTCGCGGGAATGTGCGGGGAGGCCTTCGGCTGAGCTCGGCGAAGGAGACGAGCTCTCGGCCGTCGGATGTGGTGATCAAAAAGGCTTCGACGGCTTGGATCAGATCGGGGGCGCGGCGGATTAGATGATCGGTCCAGATCGAACGCGCGATGAATCGTGCGGCTGGGATTTGTTCCCGGTGAAAATCCCGCGTCCCACATCGAATTCTCTCGCGGAATTTCCGCAGTTTATAACCCTTCCGCTCTCCGCTACCCCACAATTGAACTTCCTCCCTCCCGGTGCCGCCCCGCACCGGGTTCTCTCTGCGGGCGCGCTCTGCGCCCACTATGCTCCCTGCGGGCGCGCTCCTAGCGCCCACAATGCTCCTCCGGTGCGCGGATTTCACCACCGCGTGCCCTCGGGGGCTTATACACGGCCCCCTGCGCTCCTCCGGGCGTGCCCCAGGCGCCCATGCGGTGTCCTTGGGTGCGCCCCATGCCTCAAGGTTGCTGCCCTGGCCTTGAGGGTTCCCCATGGGCGTGGTGACCTTGAGTCCCACAAGTGCCTTGGGTGATGACCCTCGGCTGGCCTCCTTGGTGGCCAATTTTTTGGCTAAGGCAAAGAATGATACTTTGTCAAATACAAAGTTCTTCCATAAGTTCAAGCCAAAATTCCAAGCCATCTTCTTCCCATCTCTATTCTTCTTCTTCTTAGAATTCTTCCATACTTCTTAAACAAATGTTCATCACTTAGGAATGGAAATTCTTGAAGGTTCTTCATCTTCAACCGAACTCCTGAATCACTTAAATTATTCAAAGTTCTTCATTGATCTAATCAGAGATCAATTGGGGCTTCTTCTAATTCTCATGCACTAAGTAATAGTGCATGGACTTCTTCAGCTCACTTCATCCACTTAGGAGGTGTGGATGGATCATCTTCCTCTTCTCATGCATTGTCAATACAATGCATGGTCTTCTAACTTTGTTGTGACTTCGTATCCAGTTGATACAAGTTCTTAGAACTTATAGAGCATCTCACCAATCGTCAGATGTAATGATGCTCCATCATCATTCATTCTTCAAGTGGTGTAACTTAGTATCATATTGATACAAGTATTGAAACATTAAGATCAGTTCAACAATCGTCTGATATGCTTAGAGAATGTTTCAACCATCATCTCCTATGTCACTTAGTGAATCTCCTAAGTGACATGCATCTTAGTACCATGGCCATTCTCCTTCATCACCATCACCATCACATCCTTTGACATTCACATCTTGACTCCTTGACATCCATTCATTCCAAGACAACCTGATGCCTCATTGACAACAAATGCAACACAATGCACTTCAATCTCCCCCTTTGTATTTGTTGTCAATACACTCCTTTAGCACATATGAATGGGTCAATATGTGTGCCAATATTTTCTCCCCCTTATTGGCAATCAAATGCAAAGGTGTGGTGTGGTACTCTTTCACAAATATCTCTTCCTCCCTTCGAATAGCATACTCTTGAAAAACACTAAGAGAGGGATGATGCCACATGTTCTTCTTTAGCAAAGAACCTTTAGTAAATCAGCTCTAAGTCTACTTGGGCTAACCCGGTGTAGAAAACAAGAGTGATGTAACCAAGGTACTCAATGCTGTCCAACATTCACTATACATGTGAGATCATGCTTCAGGGGTTTGAAAATTTTTCAGATATAACAACGAATTGCTAAATCCTGCACATACTTCACAAAACTCATTAGAAAGTTTAGTGCAATGATAAAGCTCCCCCTTTCAACCATTTGTCTTCAATCAATACTCCCCCTTAATTTTCATGATGAATGCAATTAAGAATCAAGGGATGAAAGTATGATTGGAATACCTTCACTTTTCTCAAGATGATATTAATCTCAGAACATCATCTTCTCCAGATTGGATCCCCCTCAAGGGGTGCACAAGATTCTTTCCAAACCATCCTCCAGTTGAGAATGATCATCATCTTCAATTCCCTGCATTGTTAGCATATGTAAATACCAATGTATAAGGGAATAAGATGGAACCTCCTTGGTTCATCAATGTGAACAACAAGGTTGATAAGATTCTCTCAACCGAGATGTCCCATTTTCACCATTCTTCACACTTGCACATTTGATCTTCATTGATGATTGTGCTGGTGTGGTTCTCAACCCATCTTCATGTGAAATCTTTTTCTTCCCTTTTGCTTCAGCAAATGCCAGAGCTTCATCTTCAGCTCTTTTTAGTTCTCTGGCAAGTTGCAACTGATGTGGCCATATGAAAAGTATATCATTTGGAAGTGTGGCCTCAGTTTTGGAAATTCCACATGGTTCTTTTGATGCTGTCAAGCTACCTCTCTTAGGCAACTTGTTTTCAATCAATCCCTTCTGCTTCTTCTGGATTGATTGTCTGTTTGAGTTCAGTTGGCTTCTATTGATTTTCATGGCTTCTTTACAAAGATCCATGATATGTCCTTTCTTCCCACAGTAGAAGCATGTCTTCTTGGTGGCTCTTCTTGATGCATCACCCTTCTTGGTTTTAGAATCCAAGGACTTCTCTTCCTTTTTCAAACTCTTCTTGGGAGCATCTTCCACTTTCTTCTGCTTGCTTCCCAAGGATTCCTTTGTAGCCAGGTTCAGTGATCTTCTCTTCTTTTGAGCTCTGTGTACAGTTGGAGATTGACATGTATCTATTTGACCACTTTTGCAGTCATCCCAGATGTTGTCAAGTAATCCAAATCTGTTAGCAGTAAACAGATGTCTCTGGACCTGTGGATGTTGCTTCTTTCCTTCTGGCTTGCTCCCCCTAGGCATGGGCTTCCTCTGTGCTTTGACATTCATTGGATTGTACCAACAATCCTTTGCACAATGCCCATACTTATTACAACACCAGCATTGACACACAAATCTTGACCTCTTGAGTCCTTCTGATTGTTGGATACTTTTCTTGACCTATTGTGCTGTTTCAGGAGAGCTCTGCTTCCTTACTGTCTTCATCCATATTTGTTTGGAATTATTCTTCCATCCTGCACTTTTTGTGGAAACACAATTAGAAGCATCAGTACAAGATGGTATGGATGGTACCTTCTTCTTAGAAGTTGTTGCACTTTCACTAGAGGATGTCTTTCTTTTAGAATCATCCTTCTCAAAGCATACTTGTGTAGCAACATTTCTTCTATCAGCTGACTGGGAGGATTCAGCTTTAGGTGATTGCAGATTTGTCAATATCACCTCCAGTTCTAAACACTTCACGTTGAGGGAGTTCTTCTCATCCTCAACTGTTCTTAGCCTTCCTTCCCATTTCTCTTCCAGCTGTTTCATCTGGTCTTCATGCACTTGCTTCATTTCAAGCAATGAGTTGTCAAGCTCCTTCACCCTTTTGACTTTGTCTTCTAGTTGAGCATCTCTGACAACCATTGACACTTTGTGCCTCTTTTCCAGTGCATGGAAAACATCTTTGACTAATTCTTTAAAGATTTCTTTCTCAGAAAGGCTTCTTTGCAATTCTTCAGCAGTGTCTTCATATCTTTCATTGCAATGAGATACTGTTTCATCTTTGGCATTTACCAGCTTTCTGAGAGTGTTGGTTATGCCAACCCTTTTAGCCAGCTGATCTTCCATATCATTGGCTTCTTCTTCTAACTGTGATTTTTCTTCATGAAGATCATGGATGCCTGTAGCTATACACATTGCCACTTCCATGGGAACTGTCTTCTGAAGATATTTGAGTGCACTCTGAAGATCATTCATTGTTTCAACTTCATCACAGCTAGGACATGCTTTCTTCATCTTCTTGGCCTGTTTCTTCTGTCTATTTTTCTGAGTCTTGGCAGATATCTCCATTTGAGGTTGGTCACTCATTTCCTCAAATCTGCACTTCATAAAGACTCCCTTGGATCTTTTAGAGGTAACCTCCCTCTGATACCAATTGAAGTGCCCGGATCAGTGTGAATCACTGAGAGGGGGAGGGGGTGAATCAGTGATCCCTTAAAACTTTTTACTAATTGACTCTTAATCAATTAAACCTCTATGGCTGGTTAAAGCCTCGATCCACTCTTCTTGTATCTCTCAACCTTTCCCGGATAATGCAGTAATGAAAAGGCACAGGACACAAGGATTTACAAGGTTCGACACCAAAGGCCTACATCCTTGCCATGCTCTCCAAGCATGGATTCTCCCATTATAACTTGTTAGAATTACAATGGTCGATACAGAGTCTCACTGTATCTCTCCTGAGTCCCACAGGAAGGTCTTTATACTGCGTCCCACAGTGTCACCAGAGTCCCACTGGCCTGCTCCAGAATCCCACTGAAGACTTCTTCTCCCTGAGTCCCACAGGGTCTTCTCCTTGCTCCTCGAGTCACACGAGTAGCTCTTCTTCACTTTAAGTTCTTCAAGTAACTTCAGCAGCCTGGGATAAAGGCTGCTGGCCTTGCTCTTCTTCTGATCACTTGTGGTGATCAGGGTTTTCTCGTCTAGCTCAGGCTTTATCTCCTTCTTCAGGAAGACCTGGCTTCTCTCTTCAACTACTGAATACTCAGACAAATAATATCTTTAACTTCAGTCTGGTCCAGTCTCAGTTTCACTTCAACTTCATGCACTGAATGCATGGCATCACAATATCTTCAAGATCTTCTGGTCTTGGACTCCTCAGATGCACACCACTGATTTAGCACTGTTCACGTGTGCACGTGCATGCATGCATGCATGCACTCCCCTTCTTTTCTTCCTGGTGCAGTAAACCCACAAAGGGTGTAGTCACTTTAAGCACACACCTTCTCCACAATCTTCACACACTTTATTCAATTTTCTTACACACTTAGAGTGTGTTCTACTTTAGTGTGGGTCTTGTTCTTCTTCAAAGTGTGCACATCACTTTGTACACACTAAGGTTCGGCCTCTTCTTGTCTACCACACACAACTTGTTTCTTCCTCTTGCACACACACACAATATGTGTTCTTCTTTGTTGTGGTCTTCACTTGGTGCACACAAGCAAATCTTGGTGTAGTTCTTCTTGTTTGCACAAGGCTACGGCCTTTCCCTTCTTTTTGCACACAAGGCACAAAGGCCTCGACCTTCTATTCTTTCTTCTTGCACATACACTACCCGTAGGGTCTCTTCTTCTTCACTTGGCACTCAAAGGGTGCAAGGGATCTGCCTTCTTCCTTCTTTACTGTGCACACACAAGAGGCAAGGCCTCGGGTCTTCTTGTTCACACCTACTGCCCAACTTGAGAAAAGGGGTGCGGCCCTCCTTCACTTCACAGCCGCGCTAATTCCACTGGCCGTGGGTCGCGCAAGCCACAAGGCGCGCAAGTGCAAGGCACAAGCCGCGGGTGTGGAAGCCTTCGAGCGCGCAAGGAGCACGGCACAAGGGCGTGCAAGACCTCGGGTGCAAAGCACCTCGGGCTTCAACCGTGGGCGCGCAGAGTGTCGCGGCCCCGGGTTCTTCCTGCCGCGCAAGGATTAGCGCGCAGGGGTCTTCCCCTTTCTTCTTTCACGCAAGGAGTGCGCGAAAGGGACTCAGCCGTGCAAATGGTATTTGCGCGGGGCTTCGGCTTCGCGAGGCACAAGGTGCACGCGGGACTCCTCAAGGTTTCAGCAAGCTTCTTTGGAGCCTTGGGCTCTTCTTTTATAGGCGAAGAGGGCCTCGGTCTTATGCGGAGAGATATCTTTCAAAACCCCGAAATCATCGGATCTTCAAAATCTTTCCAAATCTTTATTTTTATCCTCTGTTTCACGCGGGTTCTTTATTTTTTCAGTTTTCTCCACGTGCATGCGTTTTCGAACGAATGCATGGCCTCTGTTTTGGCCCTCCCATGCAAAACACGAACCACGTGGCCTTGGCAGCTTTGCTTGCCTCGGCCGACATCAAATTTCTCCACTGGTAGCATGCAAGCTCTTTTTAAAGCATGTATGGATTCGGTTTGAGGAGACGAACTCAACGGACACTTCATCTTCGGCAATGGTGGCCGGGATCTCAAAATCTTCATTCGGGAGGCGCCTGGTTCGAAGGAGGCTCACGGGAATGTGCGGGGAGGCCTTCGGCTGAGCTCGGCGAAGGAGACGAGCTCTCGGCCGTCGGATGCGGTGATCAAAAAGGCTTCGACGGCTTGGATCAGATCGGGGGCGCGGCGGATTAGATGATCGGTCCAGATCGAACGCGCGATGAATCGTGCGGCTGGGATTTGTTCCCGGTGAAAATCCCGCGTCCCACATCGAATTCTCTCGCGGAATTTCCGCGGTTTATAACCCTGCCGCTCTCCGCTACCCCACAATTGAACTTCCTCCCTCCCGGTGCCGCCCCGCACCGGGTTCTCTCTGCGGGCGCGCTCTGCGCCCACTATGCTCCCTGCGGGCGCGCTCCTAGCGCCCCCAATGCTCCTCCGGTGCGCGGATTTCACCACCGCATGCCCTCGGGGGCTTATACACGGCCCCCTGCGCTCCTCCGGGCGTGCCCCAGGCGCCCATGCGGTGTCCTTGGGTGCGCCCCATGCCTCAAGGTTGCTGCCCTGGCCTTGAGGGTTCCCCATGGGCGTGGTGACCTTGAGTCCCACAAGTGCCTTGGGTGATGACCCTCGGCTGGCCTCCTTGGTGGCCAATTTTTTGGCTAAGGCAAAGAATGATACTTTGTCAAATACAAAGTTCTTCCATAAGTTCAAGCCAAAATTCCAAGCCATCTTCTTCCCATCTCTATTCTTCTTCTTCTTAGAATTCCTCCATACTTCTTAAACAAATGTTCATCACTTAGGAATGGAAATTCTTGAAGGTTCTTCATCTTCAACCGAACTCCTGAATCACTTAAATTATTCAAAGTGCATCATTGATCTAATCAGAGATCAATTGGGGCTTCTTCTAATTCTCATGCACTAAGTAATAGTGCATGGACTTCTTCAGCTCACTTCATCCACTTAGGAGGTGTGGATGGATCATCTTCCTCTTCTCATGCATTGTCAATACAATGCATGGTCTTCTAACTTTGTTGTGACTTCGTATCCAGTTGATACAAGTTCTTAGAACTTATAGAGCAGCTCAGCAATCGTCAGATGTAATGATGCTCCATCATCATTCATTCTTCAAGTGGTGTAACTTAGTATCATATTGATACAAGTATTGAAACATTAAGATCAGTTCAACAATCGTCTGATATGCTTAGAGAATGTTTCAACCATCATCTCCTATGTCACTTAGTGAATCTCCTAAGTGACATGCATCTTAGTACCATGGCCATTCTCCTTCATCACCATCACCATCGCATCCTTTGACATTCACATCTTGACTCCTTGACATCCATTCATTCCAAGACAACCTGATGCCTCATTGACAACAAATGCAACACAATGCACTTCAGTCAAAAAACACAATCAACCCAAAAATACTGCAATGTTACCTTGACGGATTTTTTCCCAACAACCTCCCCCTTTGGGTTTGTTGACAACTCATCACAACTCTGCTCGGAATGATTTTCTGCAGTTTGATACCTCACTGAGTCTTCTTCCAGCCGCTACCACCATTCGCCTCATGCGATTCTGATAGCGTTCAAGGATTTACTTAACACGTACTCTAAGCCCACAAGAGAAATGCTCTGAATGAGAAACAAGAGTAGTATGAAATGTTTATCAATGAATCACTTCATGTCAAACACCAATTGTCGATTCCAACCTGATACCAATTCTTAAATTGATACCAATTTTTTAACCCCACTTATACCAATTCGTGATAGCTGGAGACCTTTTCACACCATTCCAACATCACTCTTCTACCTTTATCACGATCCTCAGCTTTCGTGATATCTATGCTTTGATCGATCACTTCTAGCATCGTCAGATATAAAAATCTCTACCTTTCCCATTTCTCCTCCTATCTGGATGCTCCACTAGTCAGCTTCTCCCCGTATCTATCATGATTTCACAAAGATCCACATTGTCTCCCCCTTGAACAGTCACTATTTTCTCCCCCTTTGTCAACGAACCCAAAGGTCACTCTTTTGTAGTCTCTAACATAGTAGAGAACACATATCAGCACATTAGGGAAAAATACATCATACCTCGGGGAGAGGGGGGGGGTTATGGGCCCACACTATTTCAAGTCCGGGGATTCGACTAAACTCTCAGAGCCAGTCGATGTCTCTCAAAATCTTCCTTGGGTAAGGCCTTTGTCAGAATATCTACAACCTATAGCTCTGTAGGCACATACTCCAATTTCACGATTCCCTGCTCAACCTTCTCATTGAAAAAATGATACTTAATCTCAATGTGCTTTGTCCTATAGTGATGGATGAGATTTTTAATGAGATTTATAGCACTTGAGTAATCTCATTGGATTTCGATCGGAGACTTCACTTCAACTCCCATATCTTCAAGCTGCTGTTTCATCCATAATAATTGTGTGCATGCTTGAGTGGCTGAAATATACTCAGCTTCTGCGGTGCTCAATGAAATGCTATCTTTGTTCTTGCTTAACCATAAAATAAACAATCCACCAAGATAGAAATCACCACCTAACTTTTATTTTCTATCATCTACTGAACCGTCCCAGTCTGCATCAGTATATCCCAATAACTTTGTCTGAGATTTGTTAGAATATGTCAGGAAAAAATCCATTGTTCCCTGGATATACCGAAGTATTACTTTCACTGTGAGCATGGGACTTTCATTGAGATTATACTGATATCTCACTGATTGGCATGTGGAAAAAACAATATCAGGCCTTGTTGAGGTCAAGTACAACAGACTTCCAATGATTTGGCTGTATTCTGTGATATTAACTACCTTTCCATCTTCATCTTTTGATAATGTCATCCAGGTAGCAACCAGAGTCTTCATCTCCTTGGAATTTTCCATTCCAAACCTTCTCAGGACCTCCTTTGCATATTTATATTGAGAAATGAATGTTCCATTCCCTCCATGTGTCACCAGTAGACAAAGGAAAAACGTTAGCTCTCAAATCATTGACATTTCAAACTCATTTTTCATGAATTCGGAAAACTGTCTGCACTGAGCTTCATCTGATCCGCCAAATATTATGTCATCGACATAAACCAATACCATCATCCATTGATTATTGTCATTACTAAAATAGAGATTGTAATCAACTCCTCCTTACTGAAAACCATGCTTCTTCAAGTACTGATCAAGCCTTGAGTACCGTGCTCATGGTGCTTGTATCATCCCATACAATGCCTTCTTTAGCCGGAAAACTTTGTTATCATCCTCATGAATGAGAAAACCATCTGGATGCTCAATGTACACCTCTTATTCCAGAACCCCATTCATGAATGAAGATTTGACATCCATCTAGAACACTTTGAACTTTCTTTGCACTGCTATGGAAAAAAATAATCTGATTTTCTCCAGCCTTGCAACCAGTGAAAATGTATCATCTATATATATTCCCTTGATCTGAGAGTACCCCTTGCACACATGTCGTTATTTGTTCCAAATCACCGTGCCATCTTCATTAATCTTTTTGTGATAGACCCATTTAGTCCCGATGGCATTCTTGTCTGCTGGCCTCAAAACAATCTCCCATGTCTGGTTCTTCTCAATATGATCAAGCTCTTCATTCATAGCCTGAACCCAGTTTTCATCTTCAGCTGCATCAGAAAAACATTTCAGCTCCACCTAGGGTAAAAACAATGTTTTCTATAATGACTTCATTCTTCGAGTCTGAACTTGAGTTATCTGATGACTAATGATATTCTGCCTATCAATTGTAGCTCGACTCTTTGGCTTCCTTGCAGACACAGACTTGACACTTTCTTGTTCATCATCAGTATCTTCTTCTGAGTCAGCCTCTCCCACTTCTTCTCCCCCTGTTTTTCTTACCTCATCATTACATTCATCTCGGAACTGTTCACTCTGTTGTTGAGTATGCTGTTCATTTTCAACTATAGTGACATCATTTCTCTCAACAATTTTTCCCAGCCTCTTGTTGAAGCATTTATACGCTTTGCTTTTCCCTGAGTAGCCAAGGAATATCCCCTCATCTCCTCGTGCCTCAAACTTCCTATGATTTTCATTGTTGATAATGAAACACTTACTTCCAAAGATTCGAAATTATTTAAAAGTTGTCTTCTTTCCGTTCCACAGTTCTTACGGAGTCTTCCCTTGCTTCGGACACAACAGAGACCTGTTTGAAACATAGAACGATGTCAACCCTGCTTCCTTCCAAAAAACTTTCTGGTAGTTCTTTGTCAATAAGCATCGTTCTGGTCATATTGTTGATGATCCGATTTCTTCTTTCAACCACACCATTCTGTTGGGGAGTTCTTACTGATGAAACTTGATGCCTTATCCCATGTTTCTCAAGATACTCTTCCACTTGACTGTTTGTGAATTCTGTACCGTTATCTGTATGGAACATCAAAATTATCTACCCAAGCATCCATTCTGATTCCCTCCTATACTATTTTATGCAACTAAACACCTCTGTCTTATGGGTAATGACAAATACCCAGGCCATTCTGCTATAATCATCAATGAAAACAACATATTACCTTTTCCTATTTATAGCTAATGGTGAGATAGGTCCACATACATCAGCATGAACCAGTTCGATCACTGTAGTTGATTTCTGTTCCTTGGGCATGTATGTCTTTCTGATGATCTTCCCTTGTTGGCAAGCATCACACGTATGAGTGCGATCACTTGATAGTTTGGGAAGGTCTCTAGCAGCATCACACTTTACGAGATCCTCCATAGATAGTTGGAATAGATGACCAAGTCGCTTATGCCACAGCTGGTTTTCTTTCTCTCTTGATAAAATACATGAATCTTCTTCCCCACCTACAAGGTAGAGATTTCCCTTTGACCTTTTTCCCTGCAGAACAGCTGCTCCATCTTTTCTTTTCACAACACACATCTTCTTTGTAAATCGGATAGAGTTCCTAGAGTCACATTGTTTACTGACACTGAGTATGTTATGACTGAGACCCTCTACTACCAAGACATCAGCACGTATCATCTAATTTCCCAAAAAACTCCACTTTCCCTAAGCCAACAATCTTCAGGCCTTCATCATTTCCAAATTTGACAACTCCATCTTTGTCATATTTGATCCCTGTAATAAGATTCTTATTACCCGTCATATTGGGTGTGCAACCACTATGAAGGATCCAAACACCATATCGATCTGATGCTTTAAGGGAAATTTCCTCCACCACGGCCTTCTCATTTTTCTTCTTCTTGGTCCATACTTTTTCTTTCACACTCGGCATGGATGGAGACTTCTGTTCTTTCTCAGAGATTGATGGACCAGCCTCATCTTCCAAAGCCGCAAATATATTCTGCATTTTTAACTCACCTGTCAGTTTATTGACCTACTACTTGCAAACATTTTGATTCTACTTTTGAATATTTCATGGAATTTTTGAAGTACAATACCTAGCCATGTGCCCAAATCCTCCTCACCAAAAACAGTGTCCTTCAAAATATGTTCTGTAAAACCGTTCTCTGTTTGGCTGCCATCTCTGTTCATGTTCCCTTATATATCTCTTCGCTATGGAACACACATACTGTGAATGTCCAATTTTCCCACAACAATAACACCTGATATAGGATACATTCCTTTCGTGATACTTCAGTACTATGATTTTCCCTTTGGGATATATGAATATTCTGATTCTGTTTTGTGCCCAAATCTACCTTAAATTTCGGGACATGTGCTTGCGGTATGACATTAACTGCCACTGATATTTTTTCTTATCAATCCGTGAATCAACCTTAGCATTTGAGCTTTATTGCTGATTCACTCCTACTGAACTACGAGCCTCCTCTTTCATCTTCTCTGTCATCTGAATGGCCTGCTTTTCTGATATCACATTGTGGGTTAAGAGTTTTTCTTGATCCTTCATTTTTCGTCGCAGACTGACCAATTCTTCTTCATGATCTTTGATACATCTGACCTGCTCCTGTCTTGTGTTATTCCAACAATCAATTTCCTTCATTTGTTCCTCAATTTTATGTTTATTCTCAACAATATTTTCTGATCTCTTTGGTGTTGAGGATTTTAATCATTCAATTTCTTCTAACAGTTCTGAATTTTCTTCATTCTGTTGTTGCATATAGAGTTTGGAATCACGAACCACTTTATTGGATTTATTTTTTTTGGCTCTCCAAACATCTATCTCTTAAAGAGCTACTTCCAATTCAGCTTCCATATCAACTCTTACATCAACTTCTTCTTCCTCTTCTCCAACGTCAGTTTCATCCTTTTCTTGAGAACTACCGACGACCGCTACCATATCATTTTGTATATGATCATTACAATTTTCATACTCCTTAACCTCTTCATCCTCAGACTCATCTGAACTGTCTATTTCATGTGAAAGAAGATTCTTCCTCTTGATGAAATTTCTCATGAACTGCGTCTTCCCTATCACATAGGCTAAAGATTTCTTCTTGGGAATTTCAACTTCATCATCATCATCATCTTTATCTTGAAATTTCTTGGGGCATCTTGCCGCAAGATGACCAACCATTCCACATCGAATGCATGCTAGTGGAAGATTACCTTTAAACTTTCCTCTTCCTCTTTGAAGATTTGAAGAACGGAATGGCATCACCTCATCTGTCTCTTCTTCTTCATTAGAATCTTCAATGTTGAATTTCATCATGGACTTGAATGCCACCTCTTAGGATTTCCCAATTTCCACAGTCTTGTTATCATCGTTTCACATTTCATATGCAACAAGAGTGTTGTACATGTTATCCAATGTCAATTCTTTTGGGTCTTCATCTTCCAAAACCGAAACATTCAGATTGAACCGAGCTGGAAGTTTTCTCAATATGCGGTTCACAATTTTTATATCTTCGATAATTTCTCCAAGACCCCGCATGTCTTCTACCACAAAATTTACCCTCTCAAAGAATGCATCAACAGACTCATTCGGGTTCATTCTCAGTTAATCATACTTGTTCCACAACACTTGCATCTTTGCCTCTCTGACTTTTGTATCCCCTTCATAAATATTCAAAATCATTTCCCACCTGGCATGTGACGTTTTTCATGACATAACCTTTGTATATATGGGATTGGAAATGGATCCCCCTAAGGCATTGATTGATTTTTAATCGACATCCAACTCTTTATGATTTGCTTCTGATAATGCACTACTAGTAATATCAGCTGTGATACCATGCATAGCTGCTGAAAACACATCCATTCCCAAAGATCAGAAATAGTGTTGCATTCAATTCTTTCAAATCTGAAAATTACATCCGTCGAAGATCAGATTCCCTCTATGATTAGTGACCTCCATTTGAGAGAAGAACAAATTTCAACCTTTCCCTATGATACCAATTGTTAGGTTCGCAAGGCTGAATACCCTGAGAGGGGGGGAGGGGGGTGAATCAGGGTATGACTGATTTAAATTTAATGCTTGTTCTGATCTTGTTTAGCTGTTAAGAAAAACAATCTTCTCTCTCATTCCTGTTGCACAAAGTAAACAGAAATTAATGCATGCAAAGGACACAACAATTTTACTACGTTCTCCACAAAAGGCTACGTCCAAGGAGAATACGCCAGCAAGTTGCTGGTCATACCAATTCCACTAAACTTCACTAGTTGTGGATTACAATGTTCGAGCTAGATCACTTCTATACCCAGGACAACTTCATTTACAAATTTTAGGGACAACTCACTACTTTATTAAGGGTCACTCCCTATTTCTCTCTCTGTGGCACACTACCGGTGGAGAGGATCACCTTTTTCCTCTTCCTTAGCTCACTGCTCTGCGAAGGGATTCACTCACAGTTTATTGACCTGTAGGTCTATTCATTTGAATGAAATGAAGGAGTCCTTAACTGATGATGGATGCTCTGTTAATGTCCAAATTTCATCAACTAATGAATACCTCATTGTCTATGAACACTGGGAAATTCTGTTTGGAAAGTACCCTCGCAAAGCACCCTACATCGCGAAGCTCCCAATTTTTGCAAAGCTCAAACAAGCCTTCGCGACGCTCCTGCCTTTTTGTGAAGCACTTTCGCGAAGCACCAGCCGTCACAAAGCAACATCCCTCGCAAAAATTAATAAGCCAACGCGGAGCTCCCAGGTTTCGCGGAGCTACAATATCCACCGCGAAGCTCCTCTTTCACGAAGCACACTGGCTCCGCGAACCACCTTCGGAAATCGAGAGTGAATGATATTCTCTAAAAACTCTCTCTTCTTCTCTCGAGGGGGTCGACCTCTATTTATAGGCGATTCCACCGACCCTCAAACTTTCCACGCGAAGTCAACACCACATCATCTCAAATCACGAAGCTCCAAAGTTTCCGTCAGAATTCTATCCAAATCGCGAAGCACCACGGAAATTTTCTGTTCGCGGAGCTCGTCTTAATCACGGAGCATTACCGTCAACATTCCTTCGAGCCATCGCCCTGAATCTCCCTCGCAAAGCCCTTCACCGCCATGATGCGCTTCAACTCTGTCGTTCGTGAAGATTTGACGTAATCGCGAAGCATCAATGCCTCCATTTTTCTGGTCTTCGTGAAATCCAATCCATGCATCCCATATTCGCGAATCCCATGCCTTTTCCATATTAAATTATGATCTTCATGGAAATTCTATTTTCGCGATGCTCACAAAATTCCAAATTTTGGACACCAAAAATTTGGATAACACTGGAAAAACGGTGCCACCTTGTACTGCTCTTTTGTACCGCCTACAGATCATCCTTTCCTTTGTCATCGTTCTTTGTCAACAAGGATTATCAACAATTTCTTTGGAAATCGACAATTTCTTCATCGAAACCTGCTTTGTCAATAAACACAATCAACCCAAAAATACTGCAATGTTACCTTGAGGGATTTTTTCCCAACACTAATATAGGTACAAAATCATGATACTTGGTTGTGTTTTGTATCAAAATATTTTCTATAGAAACATAAGATGCTTCTATATAATCAGACTCAGTGGTAGAAGAAATTACAATTTTATTTGAACTATCCTAGAAAGAATCATCTTTTAAGACAAATAACATATATTGAATTCAATATCATATTATTATAATATGTTTCAAAAGTAGAATTTGTATATCACATGATGATAGATCATAATGTAATAGTTATATAAAACATATTCATAGTTATTTTCATATACAGATGTATATAAATAATAGAAGAAAATTGTGGTTCCCTTGGATGAAGTTAATATCATACGATAATAATTAATGTATAGGTAACATCAAGTCAAGTATATAACATGGAATACTTGATTTATCTAATCACTAAGGATTATAGAATCTTACGCATTTTCAATTTCACCTATTAAGTACGGGGAAAAAATTATTGAAAAAAATGTATAACATGTGTTACTTGAACCAATACCATCTTTAATTTCTCTAATAAAAATCACTCTAGAATCTCATTAATATATGTACCATGAATGATTCTAAGAAACCTCATGGATATATCATAAATTATTTAAATATTTAGACTTTAGGCAGATTATCTTAAGTCCTTCATGGTGAATAACTTGTTTAACATGACATTAAAACACTATAATACTGGTAAGTCATTTACAAAATGTAAATTTTTAATGATAAATAATTTGAGGATGATGACTACATGTAAAACCTATATATTTTTATGAGATAGATTTTTATTTTAATTTCATTGATGTCTTTTTTATGCTACACCAAGATATTATTGCACTACATGGAACACTGACACAACTTTCAATATAGACGACAATATTTTTGGATTTGTTTACAAAAAATATAATGTTTTTATCTCAATCATTTCATAAGAAATCAGGTTTTAGTGGACATCTAAATATTATTATGATACATTATAACCTAATAATTAAAATGGTAGGTACAAATAATATTAACATTCTTCCTAAAACCCATTTTTGATAAATTTTATTAATGAATTATTTATGTATTATTTTGAGTGTAAATTTTAAAATTCATCTAATATTTTTTATAGACATGATATAATTGTTTTTAATTTTTTGGATAAAATAACTATTTTTCAACAAATACAGTTTGTCCTCTTTTTTAGGGCACACCCATTTTAAATAATGATTATGACATTTTTATATATTATACATATTAAAAAAACTATTTATTTAGAATTGGTTCATAAAAATTTGGTTTGGATATTTTATTTGTATCTTTATGATATCTTTCAAATTTTAATAAATAGAGAAAAATACTGCATTTTAATTCAAAAATTCATTTCCATATAATTTATTTATACTGCTTGATTATCAATTTAATTGATTTTAAAGTATAATTATTTTATTATTTTTATCATTTAACCCAATTAGGTCATTGGAAGTAATTTCTCATTTAAATTATATTTAAACTCATGTCATTATTTTGGTTGTTTATACTTTTGAAAATATTATTTTCCCAATCCCTCAATGAAATTAAATTTTATTTAAATACTGAATGATCAATAATTAAAAATTAAAAAAAATTGATATCATATTAGGAGTATGTGGGTCTAAATTATGTAAATATGCTAATTTTATTTTTTTGAATTTCTTAATAGTAACTCCAGTAAATTTTATTTACCACGGTTAAAGTTAAATCAGGAAAGTATGGTAAAAAATGCTATGATAAAGACAATAAAAATACCCTAAAAATAACAAAATAATATTGGATGAATAAAAAAGAATCATAACACCTAAGCATTTGAATTTACACATTTAATATAACCCTTCCCCCTGAAAATGACATATATATTATTAAAATAAAGAAAGTGACAACATGTCACCCTCTTATTTATTATAAATGTTTTAATTTTAATATAGTGATAAATATAAGAAATAATTGACATTATATAATCTCAAAAAATTAAATTAATTTATATACTTAATGATAATATATTATGAATTTTTAGTGGATAAATAATCACTGTAAATGATTATACAATGATGTTGTAGAAATTATTTAGTAATTGAAAAATCGATAAAATAAATTTAAAAAAATTGATAATAAACATTAAAAACCAAACCACTTGAAGAATCAATATATTTAGAGTATATATAGCCCTTAATCATACAAGGTTCTATTTATTGAGCATTTGGATTGAGATGGAAAATAATATCACACTTATAATAATTATTAAAATGTGAAGTTAATGTTATCATATTCATGTTTTAATAAATATAATATTTTTATTGTAGAATTTGATAGAGGATATCTTAGACTATAAGTATTAATATAAAATATAAGATATTTATCTGAATCATAGTATTTTATTTTTAATTATTATTTAAAATATAGTTATATTAAATAATTATACAAAACTGGTGTAGTAATTATTTTATTGATGGAAATATTAAATTAATGTTATTAAAAATACTAAAATAAATATAATTATTCATAAATAATATATCCAATATATTTTCTAGAATACATTGAAACCATATTTATATAAATAAATATATTTTTTGATGATAACATTTATCATTATACTATTGAAAATCAATGAAATGAATAGTGTCAAATCAGATAGTATTGATGTTTTTCAAAATATTTTTTTTAAATTATTTAAATATAATAATAAAAATTTAAAAATTTAAAATAATTATTTTATGGTCTTAATTTTAGTAAGTCATTTATTTATTGTATAATTGATATAAAATAACTTAAATTACCCAATATTATTATTGAAACATTTGTTACCTTAGAAAAAATTAAAATAGAATAACTAAGGGTTAATTAAGAATATATGGAATAAATTGGTAGAAAAATTTGTCTAAAATTAATTAGTTGATAAAATTACAACCTTATCTCTCTAATATTAAAATATATAACATTTTGGTAGGTTTTTGGTGTTTTCTTAATTTTATTATAAATTAATATTTTTAGAGATTCCTAATGTTCCCCTCACCTCAATTATAAAATGGAACATCCTCCCTCACCTCTTTAAATCACATTTAACCTTAAATATTATATATCCCTGACCTATTTCCCTTATAAACTTCTTTAGTCACATTCTATAGGTCATATTATTCTCAAAAGACCATATGTAGTTCCTTTAAGAGGAGATCTGGAGTGAACTCGTTGAAGAGGAGCTAATATCCTCTACTGATTATTCCAATGTTCCTTTTTCATAAAAATACATTTCCTAAGTAAATTCCATAATAAATTAATTAATACAGAATCTAAGATATAATGATATTTTTTTTATTTTTTTGGTAAAAACATTTTACTAATTTTACCCATCCAATGAAAAATAATATCACCATGCATTTGTATATATAGCTTATAGTCTCTACGCTATGGTGTAAACTATTTTTCATAAATACCTTATTTATATTTGTATAAATATGAATATTAAAGATTTAAATAAAGAATATAAAATGATAATGATTATTTATAATTAATATATTATCCAATTCCATACCATTTAACTATTAAGGGAATGATATCATTGCTCATTCATACATATGGCTTACCATCTCCATGAATCGATGAGAAAAATTCTCCATGTTATCCAATAAAGAATGAAAAAAAGAATATATAATAAATAATAATAAAATATATGACATAATAATACTACTATAAAAATATATACATATATATATATATGTCATTTACTTTCTTCCTTTCAATTCAGGAAGAAAATAGAAATGACATTAAGGCATACGTACGACCTACAATCTCCATGATCAGTGTATTCAATAGTATTTATCTATATATGTTATATGTTGTTGGTAAAAATTATCTCATCTTATCATTTTAGAAATTTTTAGATGATTGTGTTTGTTGAAAAAGTGGTCCTTCATGTTGTGTTTGTTGACAAAGCATACCACGATGATAATATTGTTAACAAAGGGGGTTTACATGGTAAGTTGTTGAGTTCCTCAGTGGTTTTTGACAATTGATTATTGAAATAAGAACATCAACACAGGAATTGATGATCTGAAGGTGGTACAAAAAGAGAATATACATGGTGGCACCATTTTCTATTGTTTTTGGCAAATGGACTGTGCACCATTGTCTTGGAGGCCTAAAAATTTGTGCGCTATATATTTTTCAAGATAAAAACAAAAAAATTGGGAAAAAGGAAAGAGGGGAACCCTTTTTGGGTTGGGCATGCCAAGTGACTCAGGCGATATAGGCTGGCGTGGTTAGACTTGCGTTCCAGGAGTAGACATGTGCGCAATTCTCATGGTGGTCAAAATACCCAAAAATAGAGGGACATCCCTCATCATTATTCATGGACCTATAAATCAAAGGGTTACTTCAAGCTCCAGTCATGCAAGTATGTTTCTGCCCGCAAATGGTGGTTTGGTCAAGAAAGTATGAAGAATTAAAACGTTTTGTGCCAATTGATAGTTTCACGCCAATATATGTTTGGGTGAAAATGGGTGTCCATCCCCCATGTTTTGTGTTCAAGAAAGGAGTGTCACCTAAGTGGTTCGGTGACACTTTAACCCCCATGCATGGAGAAGTACGATAGTTTATAGTTGCACACTAATATTGGTTTGGGAATAAAAGGGTGTGAGTTGCCCAAGTTTTGTGTTTAAAAAGGGAGTGTGGCTCATTGGGTTTAGTGACACATGCATGCTAGGCTTGGATAAGAATAATGATCATTCTAGTGTTGTGTGAAAGATTGATGGTTGCGTAGTAAACCCACAGTTGAATTGTATTCATCAATAGAAAAAAGAGGAACTTCACTAGAGAATCAACATATTGGGGAAGATTCATTCATTTATTTTAATAGAGTGACATACACGTCCATAAACTGTGAGTCAATATTCTGAAGAAGCAGTGAGAACACATTAGTTTAGAGAGTAGTTATCTTTCAAAATGTGAGTGGTTGTAAACAAAGAGAGACATTGTGTTCAGTTCGAACATTGTAAACAGTAGTGCGGGTTTTAGGAGATTTGATACATCGACACAATGCCATTGTATCCTCCCTGGATGTATCCCAATGAGGCTGAACCAAGTAAAATTTCTATGTCCAATGAATTATTTAATATTTTTTTATACGCTGTAATGGGTAGAAGAGAGAAGATAGTTTTTCCTAACAATAAATCATGATTAAAGAGGTGGTTGTTTTAATCTTTCATACACTGATCCATCCCCTCTCAGGTACCTAGCCAAGTGGACCAAACATATATTTGTATACTAAATATATATGATATATAAATACAGTTTTACATTATTTAAATTATTATATCATCATATATTCAATATGATCATGAATAACAAGTCAAAACATGAATGAGAAAAAACCATTATTACCCAAAAAATTTATTTAACATGAAATTATTATATAAACAAGTAATACAAAGACATACGTTAATAGTATATGATATTATAAAAATTATTGTGGTTATTTTAAAAGTTAATAATATGTTTAAAACTACTATATAAGAGCCTCAGACACATAATGATGAAATCAGATCTATGTTATGTGATTATTCTATCTCACATTTATTTTTATTGGGAATATCCCATATACACCTCTTATTTTTTGTGGGGTTTATTATGACCATGTTTATTTATGATTATTATTTTTAATGTTATGATATTTAATAAATTAATATAATTTTATTTATTTTATGAGGCATACGATTCGACTGATTACAAACTGGTAAGAGATAATTTTGAAATCTCAATATTATCTGAGATTGTTTTATATGTAAGTATTTAGTGGGGTATATTTTGCATCCATTTCCATGTATTAGAAAAATATTTCCAGAAAATGTTTTTCGATTATTATATTAAATTTAAATATATTTGTTATCATTTTTTGTCTTTTTACTTCACGGTTTGCACAGAATATGTCTTTCATTTTGAAATGAGGTATATTGTGACTTTTCTTGAAAAAGTACGTGAAGAATGTTTTTTTTAATTTTATACGTTGTGAATATATTTTTACACTTTCATAACTCCTTATTTCCTTTAATCTTAGATGAAAATTTATCATGGTTATATTGAATGAAATTATTTATTTTAAATTCTGTGAAATATTATGAAAAGAATGTGTTTTTGAAGAAGAAAGAATATTTTCCTCCTGAATTGATAACAAGTGTTTTATCAAAATTATTTCATATCAAATATGACAATACTTTATAAGGATATGTTTCATCTATAATATCCCCTATTGTTCATATGGTTTTATTATGTTTATGATGGAATATTTTTTAGGAAATCTATTTGTCTTTCATGAATTATGTTATTATGGAATAATGATTAAGAAACCTTTTTTATTCATTGGGATATGAATTAATGAATGATTTATATTGTTGTCACATATTTATTAATTATATCATTATTTCATGTATGTGAAATATATCTTCTTCCAATGTATTGGGTAATGATGGATAAATCATGAGGAATATATTTTATGACAAAAACTAATTTCATGGTCACAATTCTAGGCATGGACCTGGTTTTCATATCCATAATTTTTTGAGTGGAACTAGATTCAATGTCCATATGTTTATGTAATGTCCCGATTTTAGGTTCTTAATTTAATGAGTGAACCTGTTACTATTTTTACATTTTCAAAACGATATATGTTTATGTGTACTCCATAACTTAAAGTCTTATGTTTTTGTTAGTATCTCACAGATTATGTTCTTTTATTTTAGTATGATTAATGTCTTATGAATAGTAGAGATTAATTTCATAACTCAAGTATTTGATTTATGTAATATGTAGTTTTGTCTTCAAAAGTTATGTTCATATTTTTACATTCTTATGTTCATGTGTATATTGATATTTTCATTTATTACCTTTACATAGAATATAAAATCACCCTTTATATGTTTTCATTTCCCAAAGTTATAATGTAAGGTTATGTATAAAAACTAAAGGGGAAAATACTTGTTGTAGATGTTGATGATATTTCACCAATTTAGGATAATGTTTTTTATGTTCCCAATGACACTAAACTAATAAGGTCCATGGGTGTCTCTTTTTTGTCATGTATTATATATTTAGATAATGTAATGTAATGTATATATATGTCAAGCATGGGGATTTACAATTGGTATCAGAGTGAAGGATTATCCAACCTTTGGAAACTACAATTTAAAATCATTAGTGAGATCGATAGAGATATTTATATAGATATGATTTGTAATGTTCTAAGGATAAATATTAGTATATGATATAGTCCTAGATATTATTTAGATAATCGGGAATATCCTATAATTAAACCTAAGATATATTATATTGAAATATTGAAAGTTATTTCACATACTTATGTGATTTTATTCTTTGACATGCAATTTTCACACTTTTCATTATGGTCTTCTCCAATATCCAAAATAGTATAGAATACAGTTAACCATCAAGGTTTTAGATGTGGAATATATGGGAATTATGAAACCCAATTACCTAAGTGGAAATCTCATAAATAGAATCATGATGGTTGTACGAGTATTGGTTATTTGTCTGATTATATTGATATTTTAATGTACATGTTTATGGTATGGGATGTTTGGGAATTATTGTTTTCATTAAACATAAGTAGCATGGTTTGAATAAGGTTGATGAACCTCAATACATGGTTCATATTTTAGGAATGAATAAGATTATGGATCATGAGTACTATCTTATGAATAATGTTGGATGATTGAGGTGTATATATATCATAATTAAAATATTATGATATAAAGATGATGAAATATATATTTATTTTTAGTATATGTTTTCATTAAGTACTATAAAGGATATGTTTAATGGTGATGATGACATAGAAACGTCATTTACAGGTAAAGTGATATATTGGTAGAACACCTGATTAAGGGATATATAACCAATAATATGTCCCTTTTGTTAAGGTGATGATTTTTGGATTAAGATATGTTGGATAAGAAAAATTCAATTCGAAGACACTGGTTTCTTGGGATCTAATTATGGAGTTTGTTTTCAAGAGGATTATGAAATCAAGAAATAATATACAACTTTTTAGGACTTTTTGAATATATCTAATAATCTTTGGAAGAATTAATCATTCATGTTTCAAATATGGATATATGGTAATTCAGTTTTTACCCTGAATCAATCGAAAACATGATGATTTTGTTCAAATGTTTGGAATGTGACCAAAAAGATATAACATATAATATATAATGGATAAATGATAAGATGAGATCAGTGATCCTCTTTATATTGTTTTTGAGTTTTAGATTTTGGAATAATTGTGATGTTATAAACTTAAATAATTTTTAACTTAAACCTCAGTTGAAGTTTGTTAGAATAATGTATAATCTCACCATAGGTGGGCATTTTCATATTTGATAACTTGTTCTAGCATTTTATTTGTAATAAATAGAGATGAAATGACCTTTCATTATATTTTTGGATTGTGTGATATACTAATGCTTCAAGAATGTAAAATACAACATCATTTATTTGAATTAGGTAGCATGGTGAATTTCATCAAGGAATGACCAATGGTGATACGGTACTAAAATCAAAAAAGTATATATTCTCATGAAAATTGATCAAAAATAGGAAAATGGATCATGATGTAAAAGTTTGTATTATTATCATCATTTTTATGATATAAATTATATATTTCATGCTTCTTTTGTTCTTTGTTTTTTTTATTTTTAAATTTATCTGGATTTCCCAATTTCTTGTGATCAATAATCGTTATCAGTCACTATGTTTATTTATGATTTCCCACAATTAAAAATACTCACCTTGGTTCTCTTATGGAGAGAAATAGTTATTATTTACTTTGGGAAAGTGCTATTTTCCAACTATTCATTTTTAAAAAGAATATTCAGTGCATGTTTTCAAGATTTGTATTTATATGAAAAAATCTTTCATGTATTAAATACATTGACAACCAAAATTAATTTCAAGGGTAAAATTAAATTTAGTGGGGGAGGTAGAATGTAACACCTAAAGAATTTTATGAGATTGATTTTTTTTTAATTTCATTTACTTCATGTGTTGCACGATACACTAATATACGGTTCCACTATGCACAACACCGTCATTGCTTGCAGTCTAGAAAACACTATTCTTGTATGGTTTTTCACACAATTTAATGTTCTTTTGATATAATTAATTTTGCAAAAAATTGAGATTAAGTGAAAAACTAATTATTACTATGATACCTTATAACCTAATCATTATAATGGAATGTATGAACAATGTCAACTTTCTTTTAATAAACTATTCATAATGGATTTTATTAATTAAATATATATTTAATTTAATAAATTTAATATTCACAATTTGGCATATATTTTTCTCTACATGATATAAAAACAAATTTTATTTTTCAGATAAGATAATTATTTTTAAAAAAATGTAGCCTTTCCATATTTTGGTGGAAAACCCATTTTAAATCTAATTTTATCAATTTTATATATTCTATTTATCAAAATAAAATTATTATTATGAATTGGGAAATAAATATTTTTTAAACAATATTTTGATACTTTCCTGATAATATTTATATTTTAATTAATAGTGATAAATGTTTAATTTTAGTTCATAAATTATTTTCCATTTTATTATTTCATATTTCTATATTATCCTTTTTATTGGTCTTAATGTATAATTATATAATGTATTTAAAAGTTAATTCAGTGTAGGTCATGAATGTAATTTTACATTGAAATTGGAAATTAATAGATGTTATTCTTTTGAATGATTTTACCTTTTAAAATCATGTTTTATCATTACCTTAGCGTGATTAATTTTAATTATATTACAGAAACATTTGTATTTTAATTTTGGAAAAAAGGAAAACACATTTGAAATTAGTGGGTCGAAATTATATAAATAGTCTCCCTTTATTTTTTTGGATTTTTTTGAATAGTAACTTTGGTAATTTTTATTTTCCACACTTAAAGTGAAATGAGGTAAATTAGGGTAAAAATGATATGATAAGTATAATAAAATTACCCCAAACATACTAACATCATATTAGATGAATAAAAGTCAACCCTTTACACCTAAGTATTGTAATGGAAACATTTAATGGTCTCTTTTCCCTGAAAATGATATATATATTATTAAAATAAAAGAAAGTGACAACATTTCACCCTATAATTTTTGATATGTACAATAATTTTAATAAAGTGATAAATATGAGATAATTTCACACCTGTAATTATAATTTCATGCTTTGTTTCAAATCCTCCTTTGGTTCTTAGCTTTCATTCTGTTTCCGGGGGTTCCAAGACTAAATTTTTGGTTTCTCTTGTATTATTGATCTATGAACATAGTCATGGTGATCTTTTATGGTACAAGGACTCTAATTTTTTAAAATATATTGTATGATGTTGAGGTAGTTTGGAGTTGGATTTCTGAAAATCTATTGGGCAGCCCTTGTGGGGTATGTTGTTAGGGTGGTTTAACCCTTGAGTTGGATGAGTCATGGGGTGAAAATGTTGTTCTAGTTTGGGTATTTTACCCAATACATGTCCTATATTTTCCCCATAGGCTTCTCCCTTTGAGACCCATGAATTTTTAGGAGAATGGAATGATTTTGGTGGGCCAGCATAGGCTGGACGGTTTTGCCGCATGGTTTACTGAATCTTGCAGCCAAACCATACAAGGAGTCCTAGTCAATACAAATACTTTTGAAATTCCCATTTTACATTCCTGGGATTTATCCAAACTCACCCTTTTCATATCCTATTAGTCCCTGGAAGACATTTTAGCCATTAATTCCTCTCAAAGCCTCCTTGGAACACCATTTTGAAGGGGGTTTGGTGGAGGAGCTTCGCACAATATCAAGTAAGTGTTTCTCCCCCACAGTTACTCCCATTTTTATGATGTTTCTTACAATTTCATTTATGTACCAAATAAAAATTGGTTAGGGTTTCAAACCTAGGGTTTATAATTTGGTTTTCATGGTCCAATATTTTGATAATATGATCGATCTATCTTCCTTGAACTGCGGAGATGGAGAGATTGAATTTTCTCAAAAACGATTCAATGGTTTAACAATTTTGGTATTTTATACCATTTGTATGAAATACTTGTGACATAGATTTATATTTTAAAAATATTTTCATGTTTATATCATTTTATTATTGGTGAAAAAATTTGTTTTAGTGGTATTTGTAATGAAAATAAAGTTTAGGTGTTATTTTTTTGTGAAATTGGGTGATTTTCATAAATATCATTTATTACTTCATTTGGGACCGAACTATTAATACTTATTTGAATTTTGTGAAATGTATTAGGTATAAAAATAATGTTTTTATTTTTTACCTCGTTTGGTTCTTTCTTTGGAAATCTATTTTAATGGTGTTTGTGAAACATATAAATATTAAGTGGCATTTTTGTGTGAAAATAGAGGGTTAAGAAAGATGTCAAATCTTGGTTCGTATGGGGATACCATATAAAATATTTTTTGTTTAATTGAAAGGTATTGGGATGAATGTATTGTTTTGGTGACTTTTTAGTGTGCACATGATGTGCAATGTGAGGATTTCAAGGAGTTTTGGGTCCAAAATAATGTGAGTTTTTGAGAAGTTGTTTTATTGAAAATCAAAATTTTTTATTGTGTCTTTTATGTGGTATAATGTGTATACAACTATTGTATCGTTTTTATGTTACCAAATTTGTGGTTTTATATGGAAATTTATTTATTTTTCATCATGGAATTGTTTTAGCACATTGTGGGAGGCTTGGGTACCGAGGTGGGAGGATATATACTAGTACACTAGTGATCAGGATGGGTTTTGTCCCTATTTCACTGATAAAAGGGGATAAATAAAACACTAACAAAAATATATTGGTTATGAATGGGGATTAAAAGGTAATTGGTATATTCCCTAATTGTGTCTAATGCACGAGAATGGATTTTTCTGTGGTTAAATTACCTCGAGGAATGAGGTATATAGGGTTATAGACTATCTAGTGGCTAGGATTGTTCCAGGTTTTTGTGATCATCGTATTTGTGGTATTTAACCTTCTATTAGGTTGAATATGGTTGTAAATTACATTATATAACATGTATTATTCTAATTTGATAACATTAATAATGTTTTATTTTGAAAACCTTTTACAATTGAAAGTTGCATTTCTTAAAATTTATCACTTCTTTTTCAAACATTTTAAACTATGTACTTGTTCACCTTGTATTACGCACTCACTAGAATAATTAGGTTGTATCATATTGGGAATTTTTTCAAACCCTAATTACACCCCTTGGGTTTAATTATAATTGATTATGTTTGACATAGTTAAAGGAAAAGCCTTGGGTGAAGGTAGTTTAGGTTGTTAGTCCCCTCCTATGGTGCATTGTTGTGGGGACATCTTGGGGTGAGAACCCCTTGTCATGTGGAGCCTCTATGGCTTAATTAATTCCATTTTTTATATATTTTTACTTATTTTACTTTATTTAAAACCATGTATTCATATCTGGTTTCTGTTAAGGCTTTTTTGGCCTGAAAATTTAAGATTCATATTATTTATTGTTTTTAATGTTTTATTCATTCATACTCCTTTAAATCGTTTTAAACCAAATTTATTAATACCTAGGAAAATTTTAAATCTATTGGGGATATGGAATACCATTTGGGCCTTGTCAGAAGCTGGGTTTGGAACTTGTTTTGATGTCCACCCAATTCAGTTTGGGACAAAATGGTATCAGAGGGAGGTTCACTCTATGGGTCATGTTATTTGGAGAAGAGTCAGGATAGTATGAAGTTATGATTGTTTGGACATGAAATTTGTGTAATGGGTTTTGTAGCTAGACGGAACACCTTGTGATGCGATTCAAGTCTCTATAGGATTTTGGGTTTTATCTGAGTTTATTATTTCACATCATTCGTTGATGATTGGGTGAAATGAAAATAAAGTTGTGTAAATGGTCTTAGTGAGATCCTCGGGCAAAGAAAGCCATGTGAAGCTAGTGATATTTGCCAAAACACTCTCTATGTTAGTTAAGTGATTGGAATTGGCTGCCAACCACATGTCCAAGTCACCCACCGACACTAGGTTCCTCTCACATTGTCTTGCGTCTCTTTGTTTTGGAATCATGGAAACATAGTTTTTAATGAAAAAAATTTAATCATTTAAGGAGTGTTGATTATGGTGAATTTATATTCATTTAAAGTGGAAGATAATTTATTTCTAAAATTATATAAATGAAAATTTAGAATTATTTCGAATCAGTAAATTAGGTTTTTACACCTCTTTTGAATGTATGAATTATAGTAAAGTGGGTTTTCAAAATGTGTTTCTTGTAAAATTTCCTAAACAATAGGAAATTGTTTTGAATTGAATTAATTGTTCGATAATTTTTGAGTGGGTGTTAAATATGGTATTTTATTTGTTAACTATTGGTAATTTGGAATGTTTTATGAAATTTTAGAACCTTGTTTTGGAATGATAAGAGTTGTGTTAATAAATAAATATAAATTTAGGAAATGGTGTATTTTATAAAATTAGAATTGTTTTAAAATGGGTTGAAATGTTTGAAAGGAATTATTGTGAGTATTTATTGATTTATGGGTGCTTTTATAAATTGGTTTGTAATATTTAAATTGGGTTTTGATATTATGGTTAGTGGTTTTTGAGAAATGGAAAATGTGTAAAAAGGTATTGATTTTGAAAAAAAGGAATGGTTTGGTTTTGGTCGTTGGTGTTCTCACGGGTGACTATATGCATGGGTCTATATGGGAATATGTATGGTTAATGGAATTAATGGTTGAGTGTGAGGATTTATATGAGTTGGCTTCCTATGTGGCATGTAAAAATGTATGTGTGAGACACAGAAGATACCATTGGTAAATGTGCAACCCACTATCATTGTTTATTAAGAAATATTTTGAAGGAATGTGTTGTGTTTTGATAATGTGTTATTTGGAGGTGCATCTTATGTTTTTTCAGAATTGATATTGTGGGATGTTTTTAGTTCAATAACCCCTATAGTTTAAACGATTATTTGGGTTGTTTATTTATTAATATATTGGAATGAAGCCTTTTTCAGTGGTCTCTTTTGAGAAAATGATTGGGAGGCCAATGTGGTGTCTCCTAGGAAGTTTTCGATTAAGGGTTGTGGTATGTTGTGGCCAAATGACCAAATTGGTTGGGTCCTTGGGTTTTCTTGTTTTCTTGGGTACACTCCCAAAATGAGTTAATGCATATTTTTTGTGTGGCCATTTGTGTTTCACCATTGGATTATCCCCCAGTTGATAAATATATGAAATTTCTTATTGAGCATTGGAGATAGAGTTTACCCTTATTCTTTTACAGTTATGTGGATCCAAATATAAAGGGATAGTGGTTGTGGGAGGATGAAATATACTGTAGTTTCTTATGTTGTCTAATTCATTTAAGGTGAATGGAGTTCACGGTTTCTAGTGTAGATTTATGTCTTAAAGGGGATTTTGGTAATTTGTGAGTCTCATCAAAGAAAGAGTTCATGTTAGGGTACCAGTGGGGAAAATCTAGCTATGTGTGGATATTATGGTCGCTTGTTGGAATCATGTTCTATTTGGGATTCAACATTTGTTCCTTTTATTGATGTTGTGTTTTAGCTGTAATGGTCATGTTTGGTGACGCCTTGTGATGTTGTGTGTTCATATGACTATAAGGGAAAATGTTGTGAAATATTATGAGAGTCTTTATTTTTTCGGATGCATGTCTCCCATTAGGGAATTCCATAATCCTATGTTCTATGGAAATGTGTCTCTATTTTTCCTTTAATTATGATATATCCCATCATATGAAATAAGGGTTGATTTGTGTGCATCTTATAAGGCCTTGTTTTGGTAAAATAATGGGTTGGCATAATGTAAGTTTGAAGTGTGTCATGTCCCATTGAGACCCTATGATATCACAATGTAATTTTTTGTGGCACTAGAAGAAGAAGATCTGTTTGGGGGTTTCTAAAGACCGACTGCCGGTGGGGAGATGATTCAATCATCTAAGCTCTAGCCATAGGTCCCAGAGGGATGCTGGTGCGTATTTAGGGGAAATCTCAGAGTCGTATAAACCTTTGGTCAATGAAATATTTTCATAATGAAAGATGGGAATGGTAAAAACCACATGAGTTGTCATATTGTTCTAGTATTTCACCTTCATTTGTATTGGTGGGAGGACCTTTTTTCCATGTTATATCCTGAGATCATGTTATTCACTTGGGTTTTCATTGAAATTTTAGAGAAAAGGATGAATTTTGGGCTAGGCATATTGAAGAGAATAGTTTTTGCACGGTTAGTAGTAACTATGTACCAACCTAGGAAACCATGTAATATGAGATAGAAGCTACCGCACAGTCACTGCATGACCGTGCGCCTTATCCCATGTAACAGTGTGAAGCTACCCCATTATATAAAATGATTTTCCTTGTTAGTGCATACTTTCCTAAACCATGTTATCTATCCATGCGGGCGTACCCACAATTGATTTTTTTTTTGTATTTTCATGTTTATCCAAGTTGGTTATTTAAGATTGTTTGTTCTTATGGTGGGGAGACAAATAATGGGTCTCTCTAATTTTTTCTTGGAAAAGGTCTAATGTCAATTAACCCTTTATGATAAGGATACCGTTTGGGCCTCCCCCAATTGGTTTTCATATTCTATCTTAGAAATTATGTTGTCCCTTATGGTGGGATGACCATTTGGGTCACCCTGTATCAGTGAATCATTTTTCTCCTTGGTGTTTTCATGGTTGGATTTAGTTTCATTAGAGGATATCTACCTACCAATTTATTAGTTCTGTAAATGTTGGGTTTTAGTACACCCAATGGTTTTGTTTAGGTAAGGTTGTGGTAGGGTTATTCGAATTTTTCATTCATTTCAGGTGGAATACTAAAGAATCAAACTGCACTGTTTCAGTTTTATGTTTTTGGATTTAGATTGAATATTCCTGATCATTTTAGGTTTGTGGGTAGTTTATGGTTAGTGAGAGTATTCTCTTCCGTTGTTTGATCTACTAGAGGTGTTTGGCCTTTTGGAAGCAGGAGAAAATGTGTAAAGGGAGTCCATATTGTTTTATCATTTTGGAATTGTTTTTGGAATCTAGTTTTGTTGTGGATTTTTGGGGGTGGAAGATTTTATGTTGGGTTTAATTGTCACAACCATAAAATTAATTCCATGCTTTGTTTGAAATCCTCATTTCGTTCCTAGATTTCTCTCAGTTTTTTGGTGTTTCGGGATTAAATCTTTGGAATCTCTTTGGTTTTTTATCTATGAACTTTCTCTTGGGAATAATGTATTATACTTGGCCACCTCTTCTATCAATGGGATAGTATATGGTTGATGTGGTTTGGAGTTTTATTTGTGACACTACTAGTGGCACTCCTTGTGGGGTAAGTTGTTGTGGTGGTTTATACCCCTGAGTTGGATGAGTCTTGAGGTGAAAATGTGGTATTTATTTTGTGTATTTTCCACCTATACATGTAATATCTTTGACACTAGGTTTTTTTTCTTGGTTAAATATGAATTTTGAAAACAATTTCATGATTTTAGGTGGCCATAACAGGCTGCACGGTTTGGATGCACTGCTTGGCCACACAGTTTTCTAAATCATGCGGCCAAACCGTGCAAGGTGTCGAGGTCATTAAAAACACAATTGAAATTCTAATATTTCCCTCCTAGGATTTATATGATCTTTCCCCTTTCATCTCCCATTTTATCCTAGTAGTCATGTGAGCCCTCAAATCCACTTATACCAACATTAAAATTCCATTTTGAAGGAAGATTGGGTAATGGAAGTTTACACATTCTTAAGTAATTTTTTCACCTTCTTATTTCCTCCCCATTCAATGATGTCTCATACAATTTTGAAGAAGCAACAAATGACCAAATGATAGGTTTTTTAACGTAGTGTTTAGTTTTTTTTCTTCTTCAAATATTTTGATATAAAACTCTATATAACTTCCTTAAGGAGAGATGGTTGTGTGATAGAATTTCTACCAAAAGGATATGATGTTTTATCAATTTTGGATGGTGATTCCATGTGTATAAAATCCTTGTGAATTAGCTTGATGTGTTAATAATATTTTCATATTTATCTCAATTTATTATTTTTGAATTAAATTGGTTTTAGTTTTATTTTTGAAGAAAATGATTTTTAGGTTCCATTTTTATTAAAAATTGGGGGTTTTTCATAGAAATCGTTTATTGGTTCATATGGGACTACCGTATAAATAATATTTTATTTTTTTGAAATATAATAAAACTAAAAAAATGTTTTGAATTTTTATCAATTTTTTATTAATGAGAAAATATGTTTTATTTGAATTTGTGAATCATATAATCTTTAAGTGCCATGTTTTTGTGAAAATGGATTTTTTACAATGATGTCACTTCTTGGTTTATATGGTTATTCCCTATAACATTTTTTTCCATCATTGAAAGGTATTGTACAACCATTTTTTGGGTGAATTATAAGTGTTCACATAGTGTGAAAAGTGTGGATTTCAAAGAGTTTTGGGTGCAAAACAATGTGAGATTTTGAGAAGTTGTTTTATTGAAAATAAAATTAATATCTTTTCTTTTTTTAAGAGGTATAATGTGTGTATAGCTACTATAAAGTTTATATGTGACCATTAGTGGTGTTTTTATAAGAAAATGGATGTATATAGAATTCTGATATTTTTTTAGCACAAAGGGGGAAGCCTAGGTACTTAGGTGGGTAGATATGTACTAGTACACTAGTGATCCAGATGGGTTTTGTCCCTGTTTCACAGAGAAAAGTGGATAATGACAACTCTAAAAGAAAATATTGATGATTAATGGGGACAAATAGTTTATGGGTATTTATTTTAATAGTGGATCATAAATGAGAATTTGTTTTCATCATTACATAACAATGATGTATGAGTTACATAGGGCCTGATACTATCCACTGCATAGGGGTGTTCCCAGTTTTAGTGGTCATTGGATTTGTGGTATTTTTCCATTATCATAGAATGTGTTTGTATGTAAATTAATATAGTTAACATTTCTTATTCAAATGTGTTAAAATTCTCAATGTATTATTTTGACAACTATTTACAATTGAATGTAGCATTTCTTGGAATTTATCGCTTTTTTTTCCTTACATTTTATAATTGCATGCTTTTTCTCTCTTTATTACATATTCATTGGAATTATTGGGTGGAATTCAATTGGTCTTATGCTCACACCGTACTTATACCCCTTGTGTTTAAGTATAATTTATTATGTTTGAAATTGGTAAAGGTAATTCCTCGGGTAAAGGCGGCTCAGGTTGTTAGTCCCCTTCTATAGTGCAGTGTTGTGGAGACGGCTCAGCGGTTTTGACTCCATGTTTTATGGAGTCATTGAGGATGATTTTATTATATTTTTATTTATTTTTGGCCACCTTTTACTTTATTCAAAACCATTTATTCAGATCTGGTTATTGTTATGGCTCGCTTGGAATGAAAATTTCATATTCATATTATGGATTGTTTTTATTGTTTTATGCTTTCATACTCGGGTAAATCGTTCCCAAACCAAATTTATTGATACCAATGCACCTGTGCCAGCCCATAGGGATAGGGAATATATTTCAAGGCTTTTCACGTGATGGGTTTGGCATTGGTTTTTATGGAGACCAGATTCGATTTATAACAGATAACCTAGACAATAAATAGCCTCCAAAAATCTAATGAAATTATATACATCATGATAATTTATTTATAATTTTTATTATTAAAAAATTACATTAAATTATTATTAAATGATGATGAACAAAATATTTCATTATTGAAAATTAAAAATATAATATTAAATTCAATGATTATAAGCATTAAAAAACCAAAACAGTAGAATAAATCTTATTATTAGAGTATATATATACGATAATAATCCATGTGTCGAGTTATGGACAATTTGGATAAAAATGAAAAATATTATAATCCTTATAATATGTTATTTAATGTAATGTTAATTAACTCACATTCATGTTTTAATAAATGTATCATTTTTAATGTCGGATTATAATGAATATATATATTATACTTTAAGAATTTACCTTAAATCTAGAAGATTTACTATTTTAATGGATTATTATTTTTAATTTTTATCCAAATATTTTTATATTAAATAATTATACAATAACTATGTAGTAATAATTTTATAAATGAAAATATTAAATTAATGTTATTAACGATGTCAAAATACATATAATTTGGGTTAACTTATATATCCAAATAAATTTTCAAGATTACCATCATCCCGTATAGATATAATTAAATATTTTTTATTGGATAACATATTACCTTTATATTTTAAAAAATAAAACTAACGAATAATTTCCAAATCAAAATTATTGAAGTTTTGTCAAAATAATGTTTCATTAAATTTTATAAAATTCAGAAAAAATTTTCAAAAAAATAAAATTATTTTTATTTAGTCTTAAATGATCTACATTTGTAATTGATGGTCTCATTAACATAAAATAATTAAAAATTATAGTTTTTTATATTGAAACCTTTGTTAACATATTTAAAATTAAAATAGAATAACTAAGGTTTAATTAAGTATATAAGGTTTTAATTTATTAAAAACATATATAAAACATAGTGGTTAATGAGATTACAAAAAAATTAAATCTATTATTAAAACGTAATCCATTTTTTTGTATTTGGATGTGGTTTATTTTTGTTATAGATTATTATTTCCAGAGATTCTTAATGTAACCCTCACCTCAATTATAAAAGGGCATATTAACACTCACCTATTAACATTACATTACGCCTTCTTTTTTGGATATTCTTTACCCATTTCCCTTATAAACCTCATTATTCATATTTTACAGGTTATGGTCTTCTCAAAATACAATATATAGTGCCTGTAAGTGGTTATATGTAGGGATCTCGTTAAAGTAATGGTAATTTCCTCAATCGATTCATCTAATGTTTTTCTATTCTTATACGACCATTTCCTTAGTTGTTTCCATAATAAAATAATAACTCCTACATCTTATATATGATGATATTTTTATATAATTATGATACATCAATTTTACCCATTTTACCCATCATAGGGAAAACAAGATCACCATGAATGAGTTTGTATGGCTTATCGTCTCCACTCCATGATGTAAGTGGTTTTTCATATATACATTATTTATATGGTTATAAAGATGAATATAAGGAATTTAAATATTTAATATGAAATGATTATTATTATTTATATTTAATATATCATACAATTAAATTCCATTTTACCATTAAGGGAATGATATTGTCACTCGTGTGTATGAGTGTCTAATCATCTCTACGATGCAATGTGACACAATCACTGTGTTAACCATTCGAGATTAATTATATGTTATATATAATAAATAATAATGTAATATATATCATTATAGTGGTAGATTAATTATGTATAAATATATATCTCATTTAATTTTTTCAATTTAATTCAATAAAAAATGGAAACCGCATTGAGGCATACATATAACATACCGTCTCCATGAATAGTGTATTCTATGTAATTTATCTATCTATTATTTATATTTATATATTTAATATATAGGATATATAAATCTGGTTTTACATTCTGGAAATAGGTAAATCATTATCAATTTAATAAGATCAAGAATAAAAAGTCAAAACACATACAATAAAAAGCTATTATAAACCAGTATATTGCATTAATATAGAATTATTAAATGAATTAGTAATATAATGACATAAAAGAATCATATATTATATAATAAATATTATTATGGTTTTTTTATAAGTGAATAATATTTTTTAACCACTATACTAGGGTTTCATACACATATGCATGAAATATGACCTAAGGGAAAGGTTTAATTTGCCTCACTTTTATTTTTGTGGGACATATGCCTTATATATCACCAATTGTTTTGTTTTGTTTATTCATCCAATGAATGTTTTTATGATTATTATTATAAATTTGACTCTATTTACAATATTAATATAATTTTCTTTATTTTATGAGTCATATGATTTGAATTGTCATAAATTGACGAGGGATAATTTTGTATTCTATTTACTATATGAGATTTTTTGTAAGGATTTACATTGGTATATTTTTCATCAATATCCATGACTTATAAAAATGTTTCATAAAATGAATTTCTATTATTCTTGGAATTTTAAAAAAAATTATTAATTTTTTACATTTTACTATATGGTTTAAAAGAAAGAATTATTTTATTTTCTGTTGATGCACTTTTTGAATTTTCTGGAAAAAGTACGAGAAGAATGTTTTTTTATCTTTTACAGAATGATGATGTTTTTCATATTTATAGACATCAAATTTTGACTAAATTTCCCTTAAAAATAATAAAGTTTATTTTTAATGAAATTATTTTCTTTTAAATTTAGGTGGTATTTTGTGAAAATAAAATGTTTTTGATGATGAAAGGATGCTTTACTCCAGAATTAATTTGAAGTCTTTTATCAAAATTAGTTTCCATATAATATGAAATTATTTTATAAGGATATGTTTCAACAATAATATCCCTATTATTCCTATATTTATATTATGATTACGATGGTATGTTATTTATGAAATCCATTTTTCTCTAATGAATTATGTTATGATTTAAGAATGTATAAAAACCCATATTATTCATTGAGATGTGCTATGATGAATGATTTATATTATTGTGGAACATGTAAGACTGATTTTATTGTGTGACTGGTGGGACCTATAACTCCCCCTAATTAACTGGGTAACGATGGATAAATCATGAGGTATATATTTGTAAATTGTAAACATGATATCATGCACACAATTCTATTTGTGGACCTCGGTTTCATGACCATAATTATATGAATGGACCTAGTTCCTTTGCCTATATGATTATTCAAGGGATTTATTTCTTCTCCATTAATTAATAAGTGAACCTATTACTATTTAAAAAAGTTTACAATGTTATATTTTTAGGTTCGTTACACAATTTCATATCTTATTTTAGTTTTATGTACTCATGGATTTTTTTTATTTGATTTCCATATGATTCTTGTGTTATTAACTGTTAATATTTATTTCATAACTCATGATTTTGATACATGTTTTATTTGTTATGGTTTTGAAAAGTTATGTTCCTGTTTTTACATTCATATATTTATGTCATAACGAATATTTTCCTTATTTACCCTTACTAAGCAACTGAGCTCACCCTTTTTAGGTTTTATATTCCCTATGATATAAGGAAAGGTTTAAGGGAGGAAAAATAAACGGGGAGATCATTATGGGATATTTGAAATATCATACACCATGTTTAGAGAATTTGTTTCTAGTTTCCAATGATACTAAACTAATATGGTCATTGGGTGTCTTCATGTTTCATGTATTATGTATTCCGCATATGTAATGAAATGTATATGTACACCAATCTTGAATAATTACACTTCATTCCAAATAAAATTCATATAAACACATGAAACATATTAATTCATTGGATACCATATTATTTTATAGAATCATAGAATCAATGGTTCCAATAAATGGTTACTTTTTTAAATACATAAATTGATTTCTAAAATATTACTATATTTTTAGAAACACCTAGAGTCTCAAACCCTTCAGGTTATGCCATGTTGAAATCTTCCTAAAGGTTCCTATTTAATAGGTTTATTTTAGTGTTCATTTTTTTAAAATATGGACAGGGTAAAAATAAATTTGAATTATAATTTCACAAGATTAATATAAAAAATGTATTGAAAATGTTTCATCATAGTTAATTTCTTGACACTTTTACGACCATTTATTCCCTTTCCTCTAATTATAGGTATGTACATTACATTATATTTACAGTTTTTTCTCGACTACCCTTTTGCACCAATCATGATTTATATAAATTGGTAGATCAACTAGAAACATAACATGGTCTAAACACATGGAACTCATTTCAGAATTAATGACTTCATTATATGATGAATCTTTTGAGAAATCAAATGAAGATTTGTAAGAAAGATGATTATTATTGTAAAATTATAATTATTTAACATAATTAGTGACTAGAAAAACATATCTTTCCATATCTCATACCTCAGTGGTGATCCTATGTAATACATGTGTTTTAAAAACAAATTCTTAATTAGAGACATATGGAATTTGTTCTTCTACCACATATTTTATATATTGAGCATCAACTTTATCGAAGACAATATTGATCCCACTATCCTTCAGAAATATGTTCTCTTTATCATGAAACATAACTTGTTTGTAAGAAGTCACATTCATGTTTAAGGAATTGTATAGGTACTATATCTTTCCATCCCAAATTAGCTTAAAAAACAAACATCATTATATATGTTTCTAGCTTGTCTTCCAATAGTGAATTAAAAAACTCCACCTAATCACATAAATGTGTATGTGATAATATTATATTCCTTACACTTTTTAGATGGAAGGGAATTTAGTCAACCTCTTATTTGGGTAACCAGTTTAGGATGTATGATGCAATTTGAAATGACGAACCTCAAATGGATATTTGTTGATCTATATAACTTATAATCTGCCTTTCTATGCCTTCCAAGTTAATATTAACCCTTTTACTAATAGAATTACATTATGGTGAGTAATTGTTACATAGTGGGGAATAAAAATAAAAAACTCCCTTAAAATGTTGATAAAAATTTCGTTAATATATTCACAACTTTATTTAGTGAAATCATATTTATATTTTTTCCATGTTGATTCTCAAATTCATTCATGAATTCATTAAATTTCGAAAAGGTCTTGGAATTATACCTCATCAAGTAGACATAACCAAATCTACTCAATTCATATGTAAGATTTATAATGTTACAATACACATCACAAGATTCTACTAGAAATGGTCCACACACATCAGTGTGTATAAATCATAGAGTATGATTGGACTTTTCTCTCTATCCATAGAAAAGTTGGAAGGTCAAATTTCCTTCAAAAAATAAAGAAATAATTCATTTAGCATCAACATAAAAGATTATAAATAAAAATATGGATAGATATCTTTAAAATATTTCTCATTTACTGGACCAAGATGGTGATTCCAACACTGGGAGTTATATGAGATATAGATACATGATTATTTATCAATTTCAAATACTTTGATATCATAATTTAAAACATAAAGTCCATGATATAAATTATATAGAAAATAACATATGTTGTATTTATAAAATAAATATCTTTCATTTATGACCATTAAAATAAGTCCATATAAATCTACTAAAGATATAAAAACTATGTTCTTGGAAATAGTATGTATACAATTAAAAATATCATAACACAAATATCATTCCTTTTGTCAATGAGAGATGGTATTATCAATTGGATAGAGATTTTTTCCACACATCATTGGTACATCAAAAATGGTCCTCTCTTATTAATATTTTCTGGAATCCATGTTGTTTTATATATGGATACATATGTGAGAAGGAAAAACTATATATTATAAAAAATGGGTTGATATTGATTTATTATATTCAATAAGGAACATATAATTACCTTTCTATTTTTTTTGGGTAATGTACCTCTTCTAGTGGCCTTTCTTTCCAAATAAAAAACATACATCTCCATTTTCCATTTCATGCCTCAAGATATTCCTCCTCTTGTAAGGATGATGCTCTTGAGTTTTTGAATTATTATGATTCTTGTGACCCTTTAACATGTTCTTCATTTTCTTTTCTATTATAAATATCATGGGTTAGTGTCTAACCATTTTCTTATGCACCTAAATAATATGAGTATAATGTTTTGAAAGACTGTTATCATTATTTCTCATGTCATAATTATTAATAAAACTATATAATAAATTTGTTAGTGTGGGAAATATGAGATATGGGTGAAAATAATGTACTAATTTAATCCCAAATATGTATGATAATTAAATATACCCAATATTCATCACTACATGAGGCCTAGATTGGCCCAAAACTTAACGATTATTTTTAAACAATGATTTAGTGATCTTGAAACACTCTTTTACCGCATTCTATTGATTGATATAACAAATACAAGTTGTCATGTTTAGGAATTCATGTCCTATTTTTTGTTTTATAATTTTAATTTTCATATATTAATCATGAAAATTTTAGCATATGATTCATCATTTGGTTTTCTTCATTGATATACAAATATTCCTCATTAACTACTTCAATAGGTGCTTTAGAAATATATTGTTCAATTAGATTCAAATTAATTTTCAGGTACAATATAACTTGTAAAAACCATTTACACTATTGTAAATTAGTTCCTATGATAATTTTATCCCTACCCTTATGGATTATAGTGAAATAGTGGAATTCATACTTATATACATTTATAAAAATTATAAAAGATTAATTTTATTACTTTATCTTATAAATGTAGATAATAAATAAATATTTTATTTATTAATCTTGAATTATTTTATTAAATTTCAAAAACCCCAATAAATCGTTTTTAGAGTATCTTATTTCCTCGAATGTTCTAGTGGAAAGGTTTGGCTTTCCCCTTATCATATCCCAAATGTTATCCGATCAAAAAAATAATAATTTTATGTTTTTATGAAAATGAGTCCACTATTAACTCACAATTCATTGATATGTAGTGGAATTCCCAATTATGAAATCCTAAAATATCATTTCGTTAATTTTGGAATTTTTGTTTCCAAACATCCTATATTGGCCTTCGTACCATGATTTATACTATATATGTTCTACCCAAAAATGCATGTCAGAATCCCTTGATAATTGATAGAAACCGTTCATTTTCATTTCATGTACTTCGAATTAATGTTCAATTTTATCTCAAGTAGTGGAAGGCTATACCACGTTAGTATATATAATTGAATTATTTTTAGATTTATGATTATCTTTCCAATTTTATTATTATTACATTTTTTTAAATATTATGTGGATTTAATAATGTCATTAACACTTTTTTTGATAAATATTATACATAATATAATTTATTGTAGTTATATATTTAATGCCTATAATTATTTATTTCATGTAATCCAGAAACAAAATACACATTTTGGAAAACAACGTAACATGGATGTTTGAAAATAATAAATTTATATGTTCATGATATTTTAATAATATAAATTTTATATAGTAGAGGATAAACTAACCATCGACCTAATGGAACGGCAGATTAAATCATTTTATAGTTTATGTTGAAGATTAACACATATCATCCTATATGTATCTATTTTATAGGTTTTATGGTATCTCCAAACATTATATGCCTCCAATTTCCTGAGATCCACATCCATTACATATACTTTTTCTCACTGACTATTGATGGGATCCAAATTATTGTTTATATGATTTAGTTAAAAGAAACCATGGAATCATGGGCTATAACACCATACGATTTTAATATTAAAAAATTATATTTGATAGCAAAATTTCCTTGAAACACTGATTTTATCTTATCATACATGTATCAATGAGTTTCTTCAGTAGCCTTTATTATATGCTAGACTGAGAGTTACCAAACAGAAATATTCTATTAATATTATTATTTAATATGATAGTTATCACCTTGAAATTGGAATGGTGTGTTTTTATAATAATAGCATACTTATGAATATTTTATTAAGACTTGTATTTAAAATGAATTCATTGTTGACTAATAAATTATAAACTAAAATTTACGCCTTTTGAAAATAAAAAGAAACCATTTTTCTGTAACTCTATTTTAATATACAGAAGTCTGTTTTAAAGAAATTTTTTTTATAAATTACTCTAGTTAAATTATGTTAATGAAATTCATATAAAATATATTCAATCTATTTTTAAAATCTTCATCATATTTTTTTTCAAATATACAAAAAAATTTGTCAATTTTTACGCATAAAAGATTAATTTTCAAAAAAAAATAATTTTCCCCGTTTGATGGTGCACTAATTTTGGGAGAATTTTTTTACAATTTTTTTATTTTTATTTGAAAATAAATATCATATTTGAAATTTGAATACCAAAATTAGCTTATGAATATGTTTATGGTATTTTTTGGAAAAGATTCAAATATTGATAAATTGTGATGAATAGTTATATTAAATTGTAAAAATACATTTTTGTTTATATAATTTCTTCAATTAATTTATATATAACTAATTGGGTTTAAATTGAATTAGTTTATTTATATGTTTATGACGACAATATAGTCAACTATAGTCAATTTATTATTGAAATTGGATATAAAAACATTGTGATCTTATGAATATTTTAACATTAAAATCATGCTTTCTCATCCAACTCTAGGATTAATATTATTTTAAATTATACCACATATTTTTGTTTAATTTCAACAAATAATTTCCATAATTGGAATCATACTAATTTATATTATATATTATGGTCATTTTATTCATGGATCATAGTGTTTAATGAAAGCACTTAAAAACAATCACAGTGACTGAGGTTAAAACTAGTTCAATTAAAGGTTATAAATGGAATATAATTTGAACGAATGACCATATTGTTTTCAAAATAACATTGGATAGCCATATTTGAACCCTGATCACCTTAATATTTATTTTTGTAAGTTATTTTCATAGTATTAAATGAAATTGACCAATATAACATGTTATGTAATGAAAAAGAATTCAAATGAACATTCTATTACATTAATATGTATAATGAATAGGGAAACATTCAAAATGACATTGGTTCAGTTATAAAGATACTATTAAATATAAATGATATTTTTTATCATAATAATATATAAATATATATAATATTTAGAGATGAATTAGTTACATAAAATTCTTATGGAACATAAACCCAAATATTATTTACTAAATAATTAACTAAGATAAATGATACAAAACATAATAAAAGAATATTAGCTTAACTGAATAATACATCATTTTAGATGAATAATCATTAAATTACAAAATATATATCCCTAAGTAATGGAATAGATTAATATTTTTGAAACTTGGAAAAAATTATTCTTATATGGTAACATCTCTTCACACATTCTTTAATTATCACACCCTTCAGTAATCCTACATTAAACGAATCTTCCTAACCTGGGGAAAGAAAATATAATAAATGGGTGACCTCTAATTCAGAGTAAGTCTAAATAAAATAAATATGTAAGAATAAATTGAACATATTTGTACGATAATAATATTTTATCATTATAAAGTATACCATTCAAATCAATGATCTCAAAAAATAATAATGACACAAATATTAAAAGTTCATAATTCACGAATCATAATATAATACAAAAAATAATCCATGGATTAATAACATCTGGATAAGACATGGAATTTTGGAAGACATATCAATGCATAACATAAAGGACATGTATAAGTAGAAATTGGTTCTCTCATTATGTTAATGATATGAATTCAATCCCTCTAAAAGACTTATAAATAAGAAACACGGTCTATGAATAACAATTATGACATGAAATTAGTTTCAAATATATCATTATGGACACATAATATGGTTCACTCATAACATTGTAAACATTTAATCAGGATCATGAATAATTTTATCAAACATGAAACCTTGCCTATGCATATCATTAAGAACATTTAATCGTGTTCTTACCTATAGTATGAACACCTAATAAGGTTCTCTCGTTACATTGTGAATTTATATTCAGGTTCATGTATAAACTTATTGACATGAATCCAATACCATGTATAACCCTGTGATCATGTAATCAGATTTAAAAATAACATCAATACTCATAATTCATCCATCATTACCCCATATATTTGAAGATGATATAGGTCTTATGCATCACTTAATAAAATTATCCATACATGTTCCACAAGAAAAGAACATTCCTCATATCATGACTCATAAAAATAAATGAGTTTTCAAAACATTAAATCTAAACCCATGAAATGAAATGCTTATCAGAAACATTACATTATATCATTACCTATTGAAAAACTATAGGGATAATTTTTTTTATAAAATAATAACCCATGAAAAGTTGTGTGTTTCAATATCATATAACCCATGGAAGAGAAACATGTTTCATAAGAGTAATTCAATCCACACAAAAACAATTCGTTAAATAATAAGAATGGAACCCTTGAATAATTTCTTAAAATGTAATGAATAAAGTAAAAAAATGTTATGATAGATGGGAAAATAATTTTGAAATATCATTTAAAATAATTGTTGAAGAAAATGTATTGTATTCATTGAAAATGGATCATTAAAAAAATGAAATCCATTTCAATATAAAATAATATGAAAACCTATAAATAATTCTTAAAATCATTTTCTCTACTATATTCCTCGAAAAAAGTTAAATGAAATTTGAAACATTTTTGAAAAACATTTTCTAAGAAAGATTAAAAATTAAGAATTAATTAATTTTTATTGAATTTCACCTGAAAATATTTTTGAAATATATAATATAATATTTGATATCATTTAAATCCATTTTATTGAAAAAAAACTTTTTTAAAACATATTATTTATTTGTTAAAAATCATTTAAAACACTCATTAATCATAAAAGATTTTTAAAAACATTTTCCATTGAAACTAACTTTTATTAAATGAATGTATAGAGTATTAGAGAAAATTTTTTATTTTAAATAACATTTTAATATTTTAATATAATATTCAATGGTATTTTTTCATGATAGTTGGTAAATCAGTACCGATTGAACATTCCTTTTTCACGGTCAAATTCTAAAAAGTGCGTCAGCCAAAAAATTACCAGAATATTCCTTTTTAGAAACCCCTTTGATTAAAAGGTAAATAATTTGTAATAATTACTTCTAAATTTCATATTATAATTTTAGAAAATCATTGGAATTGTTTTTGAAAATAGGATTTTGAGGAAACATAGATTTCAGACCGAAGAGAGAGATATGGTTAAACATTATTTAAAAAACATTGTTGATCATATTATGTAAAAAATAGTAGAAAATAGTACCATTACTTTAAAATAATATAAATAACAAGATTATAAGAAAAATGGTGACATTTATTGACATTTGGATCAAAATATTTCATCAATGGGAGAATAATCATAAATAATCTCGATAAATTGGTATATTTTAGATATAAAATGTAACCAAAATTTCAAATTGGAAAAATTAGAAAGCATATCATTGAAATAATCTACCAATATAATTAAATGATTAATTTTACATATATATCACATCAATTCTTGTGTATACAGATCAACATAAAATATATGTTCATAACATGGAATGTGTCTGAAAGATGTAAAATTGAGGCAATATCAATTTATAGATTTGGAAATTTTTGAAACATAAACCCCATGAAATAAATATGATATAATTTATTTGTATATACCATTAATTTTTTGTATAATAATAATATAATACATTTGTGGTCAGTATACAGCATTCAAAAAAAAAGAAAATTGTAGTGAATAAACAAGTATCTCATGGAAATAAAAGATAATATGAAATTCCCTTTCAATATGTATTTTCTATCTTATTAATTATATTGACCTCCTATATTATAAATATATGTTTATCATACATATTTTATAGAATAATATTTTTACAACTAATACCATATATGGTTTTATTATGACTTTATATTAACTTCTAATTAACAGTTCCATGTTAATGTTTTTTTCGGGTAATGCCCCCTTTTTTTGAATGTGTCTTAATTTGTTATATTTTTGTACTCGTAACTATATCATGATTTCAGGAAAAGAGAAAATTCTATAAATATCATTTATAATATTTATAAATTAACCTATAATAATATATATAATTAAAAATTGTCAAAAGAGATACACTATTCATGGAGATGGTTGGTCGTACGTATGCATGAACATTGTATCTGTTTTTTATTATAATATTGAAATAAATAATGTAAATGAAAAATATATATAATCTCTAATTAGAATTAATATTTCATATATACAATATAATTTCACTAAACCCATCCGTAATATATTCCATGTAGTGTGTGAACGGATCACATCACTTTGAGGAGGTGGAAATTAAAACTTACCCAAACAATTATTGTATTTACACAAAATGAATATAATGAAGGCATTTGTTATATAATTATTAAATAATAATAAATAAATAAATAATATATATAACATATAACATATAAAAATAGAGTTATAATTATAATTATTGACCAAGATAGGTGTTAATGGAAAAAGGAACAACATTATTTCTTGATGTAATAATTAAACGTATATAAGAATGGTATGTTTGTTACCCATTAGATGGAATTATGTGTCACTATAGGTATAAGAAATATCATTATAAATGTATTTATCTTTATAATAATTATTAAATTATTTATTCAAGGAATATGATCAATTGAGGTAGTGTAGAAGTTAAATAAAGGAATGAGTTTAAAGAACGATGTCACCTCTTCTTTGGGTATATTTTTTTGATTGCATAAAAAATGATTTCATAGTTGGATTTAATCAAAAAGTAATTATTAAAAGAGGAATTTAGGAATTTTTTAGGTTAATTACAATGATATTATGAGATAATATGTTGTTTTAGAGGATTGGATATGTAGAAGAGGTGGTGACCTCTTATTTGGAGTGTACACACATAGTATTTTTGAAATCAAATTAGGTGTACCAATATTTTTACCATAAAAATTTCCAAAAAAAACCAAACTCAATAATTTATACTTGATGGAAGAAATATTTCCATAAAATTGGTTGTAAAAATGTGTATTTTCCATTTGGGACCTAATGTTTGATAATTAGTCACCTGTGAAGCTTAATTTCACCTTAATCACTTTAATTTAATTTAATGCTCATCACAAACATTTTTGATCAAAAATTATATTTATGTTATTATAACAAAAATATTATAATAAATATAACCATTTATACCAATTTTGTAAAATTCAATTTATAAATAATTGAAAATTATGTTGAATGCTATTATGACAGTCGTGGCGAGAAAGCCGCATTATAAGGTTAAAAAATTCAGTAGTTTATTAAGATTTTAAATTTAAACAATTTAAAAAAAAGTATTCCAATGACTAAAATGGGGAAGATAAATTTATAACTGATCTATTTTTAATTTAAGACCAACATCATATAAAATTTAACTAATTACTTTAATTAAATGAAATAGCATTCTTCAGTTAATATTCAGTATTTTCACTATTCAACCAATAATTACATTTCTCAAAAAAGTCCCAAAAATTATGCAAAATCTAATATAGGAAATATTATATCAAAAATAATTTTTATATTATCATATTAAATTTATAAATGTTTCTAAAATAAAGTTTATTTATTTTCATTTATGGACACAAATGAAATTTTTTTAAATAAATAGTATTTTCAATCATATAATGTCCTTAAAAAATATTGAATGTCGCATTATAAATATGATATATCTATAAAAAACCATCATAAATAGTATTTAAAAATTATTTTTACAATTAATATTATAATTTTTAATAGTAATTTTATAACTATCACGTTTAAATAATTAAAATAATAACATGTTGTTTCCTATAAAATTAGTGTTGCATGTAACATAAGACAAGTAGTTGTTGTGTGTAGTGAATGATTAACATGATGTTTCATATACTGAATTACAAAAATGGTGTTTAATATTGTAACACCTAATCTTACAAGGTATGTATTCCTTTGAATAATAGCGTAGCTTGCGCTACATGCAACACCGAGTTCTATCACATCATGATAAATCAAACTAGCCATTTTAAAAGCAGTTATGAATAGTAATACATACATTTCAAAATTTTATAAATTTTAATATTCTAAATCAAATTAATATTTGGATTCATAATATCAAAATTAGCTTAGGGTGAATTTTTGGAATTTTTCTGAAAACATTCATTTTTTGATAGATAGTGAAAATTACTGCGTTATTGTTTAAACTAACATTTTTTTAAATAATAATTTATTTTATTTAGATTTATTATATGTCAAAATAGATACATAACACATATATTAGTTCAATGTAAATAATTGGAGTCATATTATACTATGATTATATGCATAATATTTTATTGAACTTTGTAACGTCTTTTACACACCTACTAGGAACATTTGAAAATTTGCATAAAATATAATTTTACTACTTCTGTGAATTGAATTTAAAAAATCCACGATATGTGGTTGATATCAGTATGTAAAATGTGGTTCAACAATATGAAAATAATTCTTGGTGAATAGTAAATTTTGACTTTTATTTTCCACAGTTAAATGTTTTTAGTGTAATTAAAGGTAAAAATGATATTATTATTACCCTAACACATGTACTAATTCTATTGGATAAGTCTATTTCTACAAAAATAAACGTTAGTAATAAAATATTATCCTTTTTGTCTACTTGTATTAGATTATAACACTTATAATTATTTTATTTAAAGAAGAGTTAAAAGTAATAAATTAAAATTTTCATAACAAAAAAATTTTTAATATAGGGTCATACATAAGATAAATTAGACTATAAATATTAATAAGAATGATAAATTATTTCATACATAATGGAATTTTATTTATAATTTTGAGACATTAAATAATTGAATTTATTTATGACACAATGATGATGCAGTAATTACCTTTTTAATGAATGGTTAAAATAATTGATGTTATAAATATCCAAATAAATGTAAATTGAGACTTTTGATTCCATGAAATAATTTTATAGATTAAAATGATATTTTTGGGAAGATTTAATAGTTTTTTTTGAAATAATCATGTCGTTATAATTTAAAAAAACAAATACTAAATTCTGTCAAAATTGACATAAATGTGTTTTTAAAACAAAAATTAGATTATTAAATGATATAATATTCTTAAAAATCTAAAGTTAAGCCAAATGATTTGTATAATATTTACATTTATATTTATATAATTAATGAACTACTTTAGGTTCTCATTCAATTTTATAGTATGTTTATTAAGAATTTATTTTAATAATAAAAGAAGACATGGTTAAAGTTAAACTATTTAACTAAGGGTTAAAACTGAATAATAAGGTCAATATGAAGACCTATACCTATCAAAAATCTATTTTTTGAGAGGTTTTTGACCCATCCCCGCCATAGCCTCTAAATAAATCATTTTTGGGCCATTATAAAATAAAAATGATTTTATTATAAAATAATATTTCAAGCTTTTCCTAAAGTGACCCTCACCTCTCTTATAAAAGGGTACATCCCCTTTAATTAAATTCACATCTTCACAACCATTTTACATAGAAAACCCCAAATCAAATATCCTCCCAACATCCCTCACATCAACCTTCAGACCTTACTTTTATCATTAATCCATCCTAGAGATCCCTTTTGATCAAATCTAATGGAGGGACCCAGAGAAGAGGTAATAATTTCATCACCTCTTTAAATGTTATTTTCTACTTCAACATCATCATTCATTGTTGTTTCCATACTATAATAATAAATTCGGTAACTTATACAAATATTGATGTTATTATAAATATTTTACAACCATATTTATTATTTTTAATATCTTATTAATGACAAAGTAACCATATGTGCGTACGTATAGCTTACCATCTCCAGGTCGTGGTTTAGATTGTTTGTCAACACATTAATATTTGGATGGGTATAATAATGAGTATAATTAATTTAAATAATAAATATAACATTTTAATGATTATTATTATATGATATAACATACAATAACAAATGATTTCACCGTTAAAAATGATATTGTCGCTCGTGTGTACGTACGACTTACCATCTCCACGACGCGATGAGATGTCATTCCCCATCATAACCATTAAAGTCTAATTTTTATTTTAGGATTAATAAATAATTTTTAAGAAGTTAATATAATTATGAATATGAATCAAATTGATCCTATTCATAACAAACATGACTTACTTAACAAAACATAAAAAGGAAAATGAATTTGTTAACACCCAAAACAATGTCACTACTAACATATTATTAAGAATGAAATATTAAGAGTTAATATATATAATCAAATCTATTTATTAGGTTCATGTATAATTTAATAAAAATTAGTTAACTATTATATCCGAGGTTAATGTACCATTGACCAATAAAAAGTACAATGTATGGGTTAAATTGCACAATCTCTTTATTAGCCGTCGTTGTTTATACGTGACAATCTATTGGGACCTCTTTATCATCCAAATCTGTGTTTCTTAAAAAAAATATTTAGAATAATTTTTACTATTTACTAGAATATGGGTTAAATTAATTTTCCCCTTGGCTGACTTTTTATAAACAAAAATTGAAATGAATATTTTCATCATTTTCCAAACAAGGTACTTTATAGCCTTTTTGACAAATTAAGGTAAGAATGTTTTTTAACTTAAACAGTGGGTGTGGATATTTTACACCATTATAACACCTTTGAAGCTTACCATACATGATTATAAAAATATTTTCAAAATAAATATTTTCTTTTATAATTACGTGACTTTTAAATGATTTTAAAATAGAAAGTGATATTTCTCTCAAATAATTTTGATTTCATCTATGTCAACATCCTTTGAGGTATTTTAAAATTGTATAATATTGATTTTTTATGTTACAATCAACCATATTATATTGAAGTTATGTGATATTTTTTACATTGGATGTGTTATTTCTATTCCGTTCATGGTTTATTGTTAAATTATTAACATTTCTTATGCTAATACAAACGTTAATGTTATATTACAACCTTTTCATATGAGGAATACATTGGCCTTAGAAAGTGATGGGTGGAGCCCACTATAGCTCCTCGATGAATTTGTAGGTATCAGGATAAAAACTAATGTATTGGCACAATGCGTTGACAAATTCTTATTTGTAGTCTTGGCACGGGGCATTGACTATGTGGATATGACATCTAGAGATATGCATTCCATCATTATTAAATTATCAATTCATATTACATGTGATTATTATACTATTACGATATATATTTGAATATGTAAATGGAATTATTTTTATTTATGATTATCATATTACTCTGAATTTTTAGATTAAAATGCTTTAGTTTTAGTCTTATACATTTCCTTAAATGATTATTCATAATTTTTAAATTATTCGCTATATTTTTATCCTTACTAAGCATCAGAGATCACCCCTTTCTTATGTTTTATTTTTCCCAAGATGTGAAGAAGTAAATTATGACTGACCTATAGGGATAATATAAGGGATACAAGTGTGTTCTACTGAGAAATTATTATTTTAAAAATAACATAGTGTACAACTTATGTTTGTGTTTAATACTTCTAGGGATACTAAATTGATCTGTCATTCAGTACATGATTCCTTGTATAATTCCAATATTATTTAATAATGCACTGACTCTGTGTAAATAGGGTCAATGCATTACAGTTGGTATCAAAGGATGTTTAGTACAATCTTTGGAATATAGATTTAGAAAATCTCTGATTGGAGACATTTCCCTAAGATAGATGTTGAGAATTAATATAAAAGAAGTTTAATGAATTTTGGTAATATAGGGATTTTATGTATTTTCCATGAAATACAACACTGTATTGATACAAGTTGGTGGAGGTGGATCTGGTACACATGTATCTATGGGTGGAAACTCCAACAAGGAGTTGTGAGCTTGACAAGGGTATCCTAGTACACGACAACATGCCTTGCTGGACTATTGATTACGACACACCCAAGGGATATGCTCAGGATAATTCCCATTTTCTTTACAAACCCTTATAAATCATTTATGAGTATATACCTCACCAATAATGTTTTTTAGGATTCTGGATTATATCTATAAAACTGTTAAATTTATGTTATGTGTTTTACAAATTTGGAATTATGTATTTTGATTCATAAACTAATCTAGTATATGCCATTGTTTAGAATTTGTGACTCTTGGAAGGAATGGAAACTGTATTAACACATGTAATCCATGTATAGATTTCCCTCCTACTCAAGATAATTATAGTAGAGCTGGTGGTGCAACTGGTGCTGATCATCTTATCATCATACTGGGACAACTCACTCAGGTTATGTATAATAACCTTACTCGTACGGAACACCCCGATTCACAACGTGGAGGATCAATGTTAGACCTCTTCATGAGGAGACTACCACACAACATTTAATGGGACTAAATATCCATTTGTATCTGATAAATTGATAAGTTCCTTAGATAAAATATTACATTCTTTTCGGAGTACCAAAAGGAAAAAGGTTGTCATAGAACATCATCGCCTCATTAGTGATAGTGATCAAATGTGGTCATTAATTTAAAAAACAAAAAAGGATGAATAAGTATCATTTATGGAATGGAGGGAGTTTAAAGATCTTTTCTTAGAAAATTACTTTGTTCTTGACCATCGAGTGGATATGGAATGAAAATTTCCATGTCTAAGGTAAAAGGAGGATGATAATGTCGCAAAGTATAAGGTTAACATTACAAGGATATCAAGGCAAGCTGCAGATTGTATATGTAACACAAGGAGTATGATAGTTCGATTAATTGATGGGTTAAAACCATTTATCCATCAAACAATTTTCTCCTAACCATTATGATTGAACGAAGATATTGTCTCATGGGCTATCATGACAGAAAAATGTATTATCTAAGTCATATGACTTTAAAGAAAAGCAGGATAAGAAGAGATATTGTAAACACTATTGAAATGTTAATAAGGTAAAGAAGGTAAATGATGAATTCATATCCTGTAGTAAATGTGGGAAGAAACACCCCGGTACATTCCAGAAGTCAATGGGAGTCTGTTACAAGTGTTCTGAAAAAGGCCACTATGCTCGTGATTGTATGCGAAAGAAAGAGGCATCAATGTTGAATGCTACAATTATAGAGAAATGAGGCATTATGAAAATGAATTTCCTAAGCGTCGGGGAAACATAACTCAGAATAGGCCAAGGGATAAAGGAATATATTATGGGATCACTAATACTGAGGATGATGTTCCAAATGATGTGGTGGAAGGTAATTTAATGGTTTCCTCAAATTTATAAAATTCATTATTTGATACTGGATAATCACATTGTTTCATATCATCCATGTTTTCTACCAAAATTAGATATATCCAACTAGATTTGACAAGTGATATGTCAGTCAAAAATATTAAGGTAATTATCATTGCAACAATGTTTTGTGAATCAGTTCCCATTAGGGAATATTAATGTGATGTATCATTTGATCTCATTGTCATAACCATGATTGAATTTGATATAATCCTTAGTATGGATTAGATTTCGGACCATGATGAAAAATTTTATTTTAAGAAGGGGGTTAAATTTTTTGATTATGATAATGAGTACCTTATCTTTAGTGAATAAACATCCCCATCTAATTTTATATAGATAGAAACCCTATATTTCAACTAAATTCAATTATTGAGGAGGAAGAGAGTGAAATAACTATGGTTGAAGAATAGAATGTTCAAATAGAGGATATACCTATTGTGCACGAATCTGTTTATGTGTTTCTAGAGGATTCACCTAGACATCATCCAAAATGAGAAAATCAGTTTTTCATTGATGTAATTCTTGGTTCAAGGCACATATCGAAGATCCCTTATATAATCGACACTGTGGAATTAGTGGAACTAATGAAGCAACAAGTGGAATGGAGTAATAAGGGTTTTATTCACACTAGTGTTTCTCCTTGGGGAGTACCTGTAATTTTTGGTCAGAAGAAAGATGGATCTATGAGTTTTTCCATTGATGACATGGATATCAATGCAATAACAATAAAGAAAGTGATTCCTATACCTTGAGTTGATTATTTATTTGATCAACTTCATGGAGCTCATTATTTTTAAAGGATTAACCTTTGATATGAATATCATCAATTCTCTGTGATGAAGGAAGATATTCCGAAAACAAAATTTCGAACAAGGTATAAGCATTATGAGTTTACAGTAATGCCTTTTGTAATGACTAATGAACACTTCATTTTCATGGATCTAATGAACATTGTTTTCAATGAATATCTTGATGACTTTGTAGTGGTATTTATTGATGATATCTGGGTATACCCAAAAAGATACAAAGATCATGAAAATCACCAATGCATTTTTTTAATGACTCTTAAATGAAATGAATTATATGGGATGTTTAGCAAGTGTGAATTATAGATTGATGATATTTTTTTATTTGCCATATTGTCTCCATGGATGCAATCTCTGTTGATCCTTCTATGACAAGAGGAATACAAGAATGGCCAGCACTGATGAGTATAACTGAGGCACACACTGTTATTAGTTTAGTAGGTTAATATCTGCATTTTGTCTATAATTTATCTTAATTGACTAACCCATTAACCATGCTATCACATAAAGGGGAAAAAATTTCTGAAAATAATAGTGTGAATAATGTTTTTAATAATTGGAGAAATGATTAGTCAATGCTCTAATTTTTAATCTAATCATAGGGAATGATGGGTTTTTTATTTATAGTGATTCATAAATTAATATACATGGTTATGTCCTTATGCAGAATGATATAGTTATTGCCTATGAATCACGACAACTAAAAATTCATGAGAAAAAATATTCAAATCATGATATTGAGTTAACAGCTATAATCTTTTCTCTAAACATATAGAGACATTATCTTTATGGTGAAAACATTTGTGATATATACAGATCAAAAGTGTTTGAATTATATTTTCTCATAGAAAGAACTCAACATGAGGAAAAGGATATGGGTTGCACTACTCAAACATTATGATTTCACTATACAAAACCATCTATGGAATTAAAATAAGGTAACAGATGCATCGAGCAGAAAGGATCATGGAGTTCTGAACAAGTTGATAGTTGAAAGGGATCTTATGTTCCTAAATCTAATAAAGATTTATTTGGAAATAATAATTGATGGTGAATCATCGATACTTTTTTAAATTTTTTCCAAACCATATTTACTAGAAATGATTAAATATTCTCAGACTAATGATAAGAAGTTTAAAAAAAATTAAATCTATGAATGATAGGAGATTGATAGTCCTCGTATATGAAGATGGAATTATGAAATTCAGGAAGAGTTTTTGTGTTCCTGACATACCTGATCTAAAAAGAGAATTGTTGGACGATGATCATAGATACAATTTTCCTATACACCCTACTATCACTATGGTGTATTGATACTTGAAGCAATATTTTTGGTCGGAAAACACGAAGAGGAAGATTTATTATTATGTGTCAAGATGTATGGTTTTTCAACAGGTGAAGGATGGAAGATGACATCCTAGATGAATTATGAAACCTCTTCCCATACAAGAATGAAAATAGGATGATATTATGATGTACTTTTTCATGAGGCTACCAAATAATCCTAGAAGTAATTATTCAATATGGGTCATTATTGACTTTCTTACCCTGGAAGCACATTTTAATGCTATAATAGTAGATTTACCACTTAAGCATTTTGCAAGACTATATATTAATGACGTTTTAAGACTTCTTAGAGTACCCCTTTAGATTTTTTCTAATCGTGATCCATGTTTTACATGAATATTTTGTAAAATTCTTTAGAAGGCCCTGGATACTGCACATTGATTGAGCACTTCCCAATACCCTCAAACTGATGGATAATCAGAACAGACAATTCAACCCCTAGAAGTCATGTTGAAAATTTGGTCACATGACTTTGAAGGTATGTGGGATCAATATTTACCTCTCATATAATTTTCCTATAAAAATATTTTACATTCAAGTATTCAGATGACACCATATAAAGAGTTGTATAGAAAGAGATGTCGAACACCAACATTTTGGGATGATGTTGGTGAATGAAAACTTATAGGCCCAAAAATCACTGAAGCAACAATGAAAAAGGTAAAAATTTTCCAAATATACATCAAAGAAGTTCAATGTAGGCAAAAGAGCTATGATAATTACCAAAGTAATGATTTATAATTTCATATAGGAGATCATGATTTCATGAAGGTATCTTCATGGAAGGGAGTTATAAGATTCACTAAGAAGGGAAAATTATGTCCCGAGTATAATAGACCTTTCTAAATTATTGAATGAATTTGATTTGTAGCATATCATTTGACAATGCTTCCAAGTCACTCCAAACATCATCATGTGTTCCACGTATCACTGTTGAGATAATACATGTTTAACCCAACACATTTAATCACCTATGAAGAAATAGAATTGGAAACCGACCTGTCTTATTGAGAAGAGGCTATCAGAATTTCTGATACTAGAGAATAAGTGTTGAGAAACTAGACGAGTCATCTATTCAATGTTCTATGGAGAAACCATAACATGGATGAAGCAATGTGGGATCCCAAGAAACTTATGATGAAGAACCACCCATATCTTTTTATGTAGTAATATTCTAGAAATTTTGGGGGAAGAAATAATTTGAAGTACATATGAATGTAACACCCCAAGATTACATGGTACGTTTCCCTTTGAATAATACAGTAGCTTGTGCTATATGCATCATTGAGTTCTGGCACATAAAAGAAAATCAAACTACTTGTTTTTAAAGTAGTTTTGAATAGTAATAGCCAATTTTTAAAAATTTATAAATTTTAATTTTCAAAATGGAATTCATTTTATTATTTGAAATATCAAAATTATCTTAGGTTGATATGTTGTATTTTTTTGAAAACAATCAATTTTGAATGAATAATGAAAAATACGGTTTTATTGTTCAAAAGTGTATTTTCATTTAAATAAATAATTATATTATTGAAATTTATTTTAGGTCTAAATCGGTAACTAATACTTATATTAGTTAAAATTAATTCATTGGAGTCATTTTATAATAATATTATATGTATAAAATTTTATTGAACTTTTTAACGTCTTTTAACCACCTACTAGGCACAATTAAAAATTTGCATAAAATGTAATTTTAATGCTTCTAAGAAATAAATTTAAAAAATATGAAAGACGCAGTTGTTAACAGTAAGTAAATTATAGTTCAATAAAATGAAAATATTTTTGATGAATTGTATATTTTGACATTTTTTTAACACGGTTAAAAGTAAATAGGGTAATTAAATGTAAAATTGGCACTATTATTACCCCAAAACATGGCCTAATTCTATTGGATAAGTGTATGTCAAAAACATTAAACCTTAGGAATATGATATGATTCTTTTTTCCACTTGTTTTAGATTAGATCATTTATTATTATTTTATTTAAAGATGAGTTAAAAGTGTTAAATTCAAATTTTAATAATTAAAACATTTTTAATATATTGTCATATATAAGATAAATTTTACTATAAATATTAAAATGAAAGATTAAAGATTTTCCTCAATAATAGTATTTTATTTATAATTTTTAGGCATTGAATAACTAAATTTAATTATGACACAATTATGATGCAATAATAACCTTTTTAATGAATGCTTATAATAAATGACGTTATAAATATCCAAATAAATGTAAATTGTGACTTTTTATGCCATAAAATATTTATTTTGATTAATATAAAATGTTAGGGTTGATTAAATGAATTTTTTTCTAAGTAATCGTGATTTTATGATTTTCAGAATAACTAAATACTAAATAGTGACGAAATTTACCTAAATGAGTTTATAAAACAAATAGCATATTATTAAATGATATAATATTTCTAAAAATATAAGGTTCAGCCAAAAGAATTATATAATTATATATATATCATTAATGAACCACTTGAGGTTCGTTTTTCATTTTGTAGTATGTTTATTAATGATCTATTATAACAATACAAGAAGAAATGGTAAAAGTTAAAATATTTAACTAATGGTTAAAACTAAAAGATAAGGTTAATAAGGTGATGTAATACTATATAAAACATATTGGTTGATAGTTTTTAGACCCAACCCCATATTATCTTAAATATAAAACCATTTAGAGACATTAGAAACTGAAAATTATTTTATTATAAAATAATATTTCAACCTTTTCCTAAAGTGATACACATCTCTCTTATAAAAGGGTACTTTCCCTTACATTAAATTCACACCTCAAAAGTCATTTGTCTCAGTCGACCCATACTCAAATATCCTCCCAACATCCTATTTTCATCCTTGAGGGCTTAATTTGAAAAAAAAACAAATATATAGAGCCCTTTGGATCAAATCAATAGGAAGCACCAGAAGAAGAGGTAATAATTTCGACACCTATTTCAAAGTTCTTTTCAACTTCCACTTCCTCATTATTTTTTGTTTACATACCAGAATAATAACACCAATAACGTCTACATTTTGGGATGTTATTATAAATTTTTTGCATCCATATTCATTATTCAATCCATTCTATTAATGAAAAAGTCACCATATAGGTGTACGTATGACTTACCGTCTCCACGCCGTGCTGAAGCTTGTTATTCAACACATTAATATTTGGATGTGCATAATAATGATTATAAATGCTGTAAATAATAAATATAACATGTTAATGATTATTATATATGATATACCATCCAATTATATACAATTTCACAATCAAATGATTGATATTGTCCCTCGTACGTATGTATAACTTACCGTCTCCAAGACACGATGAGATATCAATCCCCATCGTAACCATTAAAGACTAATTTTATTTTTAATATTAAAAAATAGTTTTTAAAAACATAATATAATTATGGATATGAATCAAATACATAATATCCATAAATATATTGACTTATGTAACAAAACATATAATGTAATATGAATCAGTTAACACCCAAAACTATGATATTACTGAAATATTATTAAGAGAGCAATTATAAAAGATCATATATCATATCATATGTATGTATGTGGTTCTTGTATAATTTAATAACAATGATTTGACTATTATACAGGAGGTTAGCATAACCTTGACCAAGGAGAGTACACGGAAAGGGTTAAATTTTCCAATCCCTTTATTATCCATGGTTGTTTATATATAAGTATCTACTGTGACATCTTTACCATCAACATTTGTGTTCCTTAAAAATGAATTTGAAATTTTTTTTAATATTTATTATACAATGGTTTATATTCATTTAAACCCTTGGTTAAATTTTTATAAATTTTTTTGAGAGGAAACATTCTGTCATTTTCCAAACAAGTTACTTTATGACCATTTTGACAAATTATGGTAAGAATATTTTTGCCGTATACGGAGGGTGAAAATACATTCAACTGTTATAAAACCATCGAAACTTTCCTTAATATATTATAAAAATACTTTCAAAATAAATGTATTATTTTATAATTATGTGACATTTAAATGATTTCAAATTAGGAAAATATATTATCTCAAATAGTTTGGATTTAATCTATGTATACATAGTTTGATCAATTATACACTTGATTGAAGGTGATTTATTATGAAAAAGTCATTTCTATTGTATTAAAGGTTTGTGATATGTCTGACTGTGGATGTATTATTCCTATACCATTCATGGGTTATGGTTAAAGATTTAACATTTCGAATGATAGTTTTAATACGAATATTTATGTTATGTTTCACCTTTTCATATTAGGAATCCATTGGACTTAGTAAGTGACAGGTGGAGCTTTCTATAGATCCTCAATGCATCGGTAAGTCCCATAAAACACACTAGTGTCTTGGAATACATCCTTGAAGAGATTGTATTTGTATTCATGGCACGATGCCTTGACTATGTGGTTATAATATCCAGCATTATGCATTGCATCATTTAAAAATTAACTATTTATTTTAGATGTGATTATTAATCTAGTATAATATCCATGTGAATTAGTAAATAGAATTATTTTGATTTATATTTTCCATATTATACTAATTTTTAGGTTTTAAAGGCTTTTGTTTTAGTCTTCTAAAATGCCTTAAATGTTTATGCTTATTTGTGAAAGATTCCGCGAAATTGTTATCCATAATGAGCATCTGAGCTCACCCTTTTCTTATGTTTTATGTTTCCTAGGATGAAAAGAAGTAAATTATGAATGACCTATAAGGACACGATAAGGGATATGAGTGTGTTATATAGAGACAAAATGTTTTTTATTTTTTCATAAATTTGTGTAAAACTTATATATGTATCTAGTACTTCTATGGAAGCTAAACTGATCGGTCTTTGGGGACATAATTCCTTGAATCATTCCAATGTTATGTAATAATTCATAGACTCTGGGTAACTAGGGATGGGGAGTTACAAAAACAATTTATGAAAAACATATTTCAATAATAAAAAACAATTTTCATTGTTTCTTGAAATTATATATATCAAAAAGATTCAATTAATTTGATAAAATAGTCCAAAAAATCTCATGGTGTTTAATTCTTCATCACGTAAAATAAATCTCTCCCTTGAAATTAATTTGGGTTATCCATGATTTTATAAATTAATGATACTTTCACATAAACCCTCAATGAAATAATTGGCCTTAAAAATTCCTTTTTAATGGGAATATCATAACCATAACTATTTCCCAAAGTAAAATATAAATCTGTTTGCACATATGTTAATATCATTTTGGAGTAATGATTGAATATGGAAGAAATTCATAATTATATATATCGGGTGATAATAAACATTGATCATCTATAAGTTAATGATTAATGTAATGTTATGGACCTCAAAACCAAAGATCATGGATCATTTACATGTCCACTGGGTCAATAAAATTAATGTATTTGGATAATTATCTTCTAATATTCTATTAAATGGGGAATTATTTTATGTTAAATGAATATATAGAAATATATTTACATGATTTTATTCCTTATTCATATGAAAAAATTTATCATTTTATTGTTCCTTGTTTGGATTCAATATCATATCTTACCTTAAGATATGAAGGTGAATTTGACATTCATAAAGTATTAGTGGATGATTATATCCATAAATCAAATGATATGTCATTCAATATTAATTTATAAGAAAAGTGTAAGCACAATTTATCCAATATGAAAACATCCTCTTATATTGAGAAAAAAATTAATCTTAAATTCCTTACTCGATGATTATTAAATATAATTTCAAAAATAGGTTACATTATAACCCTTGCAAAATCCAATTCATCCTTTAATCCATAAATATTACATTATCTTATACTATAAACATTAATATTTCATACATGGGTTCAAATATTCAGTCATAGAATAATAAATGTGGTTTTATTATTCAAGATACATTTATATGGATATAACCAGATGAAACATAACTAATGGATGGAAAATAAGATAATCATATCGATTATTCATAAAAAAACAATCATGAAATTCACAACTAATGGGGGATGGGTAATTTATTCCATAATTATCATCATTTTCTTCATCCAATGTGGTTTCATAAGCTTTCCATTTTGGCTTTTCCTCATAGGATGTTCAGTCTTATCATCCATAATAGCCCTTGGATCGTGGAATTGATTCCCATAATTCACAAACTACATGCGCTTGAAACATTGATGTGTGTGTGGTTAATTCTTTTAACCATTCTCTCCATATATTTCATTTAATTTAACTATCACATCACTTCTACATTATTTTCCTCTATGCCCACGATTCCCATACTACTAACACATTCCATTTTATTTTAGGAACACTCGTATGTGATATTTCCCATATATTGGGTGTGTGTGAGTTTGAAATATTTTATTCTTTCCATGTTTTATATATTTTCTTATAAACTCTATATTCAATTCCCTGATAAAAGAAAGAGATTGATATGTAACCACAACTTCTATTTAGAATTTGATTTAACAACACACAATAAAATTGTAACTACTAATGTCTCTTATACAGAGACCTCTTTTGAGACTTGGTTGTAAGCCACAGAAGAACATATAATCCTTACATTCAGGTTAGATGATTATATTATAAGCATTCCTCGAAAGTCTTTTGAAATTAACCTCATATGTACTGATATATTGATCATATTTTTTTCTTCAACTCAATGAACTCCTTCTCCATCATCACATGAAGAACATGAGGAAAGTTCTTATCAAAGAATATTTCATTAAAATAATCCCATTCCATGGATTAAATTTCATCTTCCCTCCTCATATACTTGATTAGCGTCTATGACTGGTCAACTTCACCTTCCAACAGATTAATAATTAGAATTAATTTCTCATGATCTGAACACTGATGAATGATGAATACTATTTTAGTGGTACTAATGTAGTGTTATGAAACTAATGGAAGAAAATACTTATTGAAATAAGGATGTTTTTCCCTAATTAAGGATTCAAAATAGTGTCGTTCCACCTATTTCACGTTTGGAATCTAAATAAGATTCATATCTTGAGAATGCTCTGTGAGGATGGAAAAGAGGTTTTCCATTCCAACTCCAATAGAATTGATATTCTCAAGAGGAAAATATTTTTGTTGTCCTCCACTGTCACAATTAACATGGTTGATGTGGGTTACAACCAAATATGGAAAATGAAAATAATAATTCAAGATAAATTGTTCATAGTCTGGGACCACATAATCTTGAAAAAAAAGCTTACTGAATGTCTAAATTATGAAACATTACTTAATTTATAACACCATAATATTATTATATGTTATTTATAGCCTAATTTTGGTTTCTAAATTCATCATAATGGTCCATGTTGAGTTTGTTAATTCCCAATGCCAGTCCTCTAGCAGTGTCAGTTATGTTGCGTGTTAAATCCTATTTCTGTGTACCAGGTTATTCTCGAGTCAAGAAACAAACACCATGTTAGAGTTTTTAATCTCAGGTATATCTAAGTCGAATCCATTAAAAAATTTAGTATCCCAAAGCAATGTATTTTAAGAAAACCACTCATTCTATCCTTTACCATAATTCTAAGATAATTTCCTATACGTATTATAATTCATAAACATATCCTTAGATATATCCCAAGAAATATCGTTATAAGTATTCCTAGAGATCTCACTACTATTTTATCATTATCATTTCCAAAAGTTTATTAAACCTTTTCATTGATACCAATTATAAAAACCCAATATTAACATTCATGGACATTACATCACTAAGATGAATATTCAACACATTGCATCAAATACAAGCTTCAGTACCGTAATTTTTTAGTGTATTTGGAATCATGGAACACATTATTCTAGTCTGGTAAATGTTTATCAATATATTCATTAAAGATCTGTCCCTTTATAAAATACTATGTAAAAAATATCTTCAAAACCGAGGATAATAAAAATTAAGAAATGGGTGATGTAGAATGCATAGTATGAGTAAATAAATGAAATGTGAAAGCATTACATGAATTTAAGTGTATGATAAAATGATAGTGTCATTAGAAGATGATACCCTCCATATAAATGATCTTGAACATGAATCATGGAACACAGAATATAATTTCATAAGAAATGAATCAAAATATAATCAGAAACATAATCCATGAAATTATAATAAATGATTCTGGAATATAATTATGGTATAAACATCATCATATAACATATTAAACAATGATTAAGTTGAAAAATTCTCAATAATTATGTGAAAGACATAAAATCAAGCCCTCATATAGATGTAGGGATGTTTAAATAGTTCCTAGATTAACAGTGTGAACATGAAATCAGTTTCACACATAACATTATGAATACATAATAATGATCAATTATGACATTTTGAACATGTAATTATGTTCACATATAAACTTTTAAACATTATAGCAGGTCCATGAAAAACATTGTGAACCTGTAATCTGGTTCACATATAATATTATTAACACATAATAATTTCCCCACATAACATTATGAAATTTTAAGTAGGTTCACACATTAACCTAAGTATATGAAGCCATGTCCATGTATAAAAATCTTCACTTGTAAGCAGGTTAATGGATAAAATTTATAATCATTATTCATCCATCATTATCCACTGCATTGGTGGGAGATATAGGTCCCACTCATCACAAAATAAAATAATATAGACATGTTCCAGAAGATAAAAATACATTCTTCTTATCATTTCCCATGAATTGTAATGGGTTTTATAATCATAAAATCAAAACCCATTAAATTAAATGGGTATCATAATTATTTCATCATATTATTACCTATAGAAAAGAGATATGTCTCATAATAATTTCATCAATGAATATCCCATGAAAATAAGTGGGATTCAAAATCATATAACTTGTTTAATAAAAACATGTGTAACAGGATTCATTCCATTGAAACTTAAACCATTAATGATAGAATATGAATGGAACCTTTAAATAATTTTCTAGAAGGGATTGAGAAACATCAACCAGTGACATCGTGGATGGAATATTATTTTTAATTATCATTTAAATAAATTTCTAGAGGAAAATTTCCATTAGTATTTGATATATTTATATTTCAAACTTTTAACTCTTTGAGAACAATTTTCATCAATAATTAAATGAAAACATAGAACTAAATCTTGAAATAATTTAAAAAATATTTGTGTTCTAAAAATATAAATTTATATTAAAGTATATTTTATTCTATTTTCATTGAAAATTGGTAAAAGATTTTTACAATCATTTTTTTATAAATTTTCCTTGAAAATAATTTGAAAACATATAAATTAAATGTTAACAGCATTGGAATCATTTTATTTGAAAAAACCCATTCTGAAAATATATAAAGAATTTTTTAAAAAACATTTAACACAGTTTTTAACCAATATTTTTTTTTCAAAACATTTTTTATTCAAACCGACATTAAAAAAAGAATTTATAGTATATTAGGGAAACACTTTTTTTTATAATATCATTTTAATCTTGTAGATGAATCATCAAAATAAGTTCATTCATGACGGTGGGTCAATCCATCCGTGCCGAGCATTCCTTTTTCATAGTAAAATTTTTATAATGAAATTAAACTGAAAAAATACAAGATGAATAATTTCAAAAATATATCTTGTTAAAAGAGAAAATCCTTGGTAACAATTTGTTTTAATGATAATAGAATAATATTAGAATATTTTTGTATGAATATAGAAAACATGGCATTGAAGTAACACTTATTTCTGGCCGAAGATAAAGATAATGTGGGACTTAATTGAAAATACATTCTTGATAATATTGTGGACCATATATTAGATAAATTGAATGATTACTTGTGTAAAATATAAATTACAAGAGGGTAAGAATGTTCATGAGAGTTCTAAGGATATGAATCATAATATCTCATTAATGGGATCATAATCATGAACAATCGCGACCAACCGTGAAATTTTAGCTGTAAACCACTACCAATTTGGTAATATTGAATCATAACATAATTTAAATAATAAAATTAGATGTAAAATATCATATAATTAAAATTAATATATTAATGATATAACCTTTTAAGGGAATTATATTATAAAAACAGGCCTTAAACACTACATAATCCCGTAAGTTATTTTAGAATGCAATTCCTTAATTTCCCAAATAACATTTCAGTTTAGTATTAATGAGTGTTATGAACTAATTCATATATATAAATATTTAATCATACAAAGTGGATACTTCTAAAAAAATATCAATTTTCTTATTAATATAATTTTTCCCACCAAAAACATGAAATCTATTTATGAAAAGTATTTACAAAATTCATATTGGATTCTCGTTTTCACTTACCCTTCCTTAAACACTTTGATAAACATTTTAGAACTTGGGATGAGCACAAAATCTCAGTAAAGGATATAAAAAAGGAGTGAAACCAGTTTTATATGAATACGTATAAACATATGAACTCATTTTCACAGACATACATATCACCAAATAAGTATCATATAGATACCTTGTGAAAATATGATCTTTCCATAAAATATTGATACCATAAATAATATCAAAAATGAATGTTGGGGAACTAATTTACTAAAATTATAACCCTAATTGATATCATATGATTTTTAACCCTTATTTAATCCTTACAATGTTACCCTCATAGATATCTTATGATGTGACCATTTAGGCTATCTTATGGTGTAACCGTCTTAGTTACACTTGGAGTAACTATATGGTCGACCACCTCAATAAATTTAACTAGTGAATTGGAGGGAGATATAGGTTACACCCTTTATCATGAACAATTACCAATTACTATAACATAATCATTAAATAATAATAATTTTATAAAAACATAACATTTGAGTTTTTTTTAAAATAAAAAAACTAATGAATACATTTCAAAAATGACCCTCACAATTAACATAAAATTTAATTGAGATTTAAGAGAACGAATAAAATATATGTATACACTATAAATACAAATAATAAACCATAAATATAAAAAATTAATTACTTTAATAATTTTAGTACGACATAATCAATGAACTAGATGGTTAGCCCAATGAATGGAAATTGGGTTAAAAATTAACATTCATTGGGTTTGCCTTACATCAAATATTTTCAAACCCCTTCTTGAATTATCTTCCATGACTACCTTCTTTAGGCTATGGATTTATCCTTTTGATGAGACCATAAGGTCTTGGACATTGGTATGAATCTTGAGAAGGTATTTATTTTAAAATTATGTAAGCTACATGTATTCGAGTTGTTAGGGAAACAGTGATGGGGGAGTTAATTATAGTGGATGAGTGAGGTGTTTTGCCAATATTATATTCGTTATTTTATTAATATGTATCATGATTATGAATATTTTTACCATTATCATAAAATATATTAAAATAATGAAGTATAATTCAATATTTTTGGCATACATTAACTTTACATAATCTATGACATAATAACTCATGTATTTAGCATATATCATAAATTACTCTATTTTTGTAATCACCAAAAATTCATTTATTTTAGAAAAATCCAAACATATCACTGAAACAATTTTTTGATTTGTAGAATTTTAAAATTGACTAAATTTTTTGAAAATAATTTTCATTATATGAGACAATGAATTTTTAATAAAAATAATATTTTTTTCAAAAAATAATAGTATTAAAACTATAACTGATTTTATAACACTATGAAAAATTATTTAATGTCTTATAATATTATATTTCATTCGTAAGTACAAAATGAATTTATGAACCAAATTTATGAATATAATATTTTTTATATCAATAAATTAATTAGAATATTTTTTAAAACATTGATGTGTACAAAAAAACAACAATTAAATTATCATTTAGAAAAAATTTGTTTACTTATTACATGACATAACTATATCATGACAACAATTATAAAACACATAATGTTTATTTATTCTCTAATAGGTTGGGCTGCTATTCAATGGGTCAGATCACCATTCCTAATGGTCATGTAACTTTTCCATCCTTATAAATTCGATAATTTCTATAGAGAAAACTTATTTAATTATACATTTATAAGGAATTTGACCATTTAATTATAGAATGATATGAAATTATTTCAAATATACCTAGGTTGTTACATTATCCCCACTGTCTAGAAATTATGTCCTCACAATTTTTATGTACTTGTCAAAAAAATAGGGCACCACACCATCAAAGCATTTTGAGATTCCAATGTTTCTCCTTCAACAGTTTGGTCTCACTAAAAATATTTAACATGGTGAATTACCTTATTCACAAATAATTTATCTCTACTATTATGATTCTTAGAAGGTTTTTGGTCATAATAATTTTTATCTTCTAAATGAACTACTTCAGGTCTAAAAAAATTAGATGAAACTAGAACATACTTCCTCAACTTTGATATAAGAAATACATTTTATACAAGGTATAAAATTTGAGGAAAAGAATATATGAAGGAGACTGACACAAAATTATCTAGGATTTCATAATTTCCAATGATCTATAGACATATAATTCCTTTCTTTTTTGAAATGCACAACTCTTTTCCCCGGTGGGGTTCTTTGAAAAACATTATCACCTAACACGTAATAAAATACTTTCCTCATATTATCTACAAAACTTTTCATCATAATCCGAGATGTCTTAATGTGATGATAGATTTTATTTACTTTATCGATCAAATACTCTACTAAATCTTATCCAGTCCACATTCTTTCTCATATTACATCTAAAAATTATAAATTTCACCAATGCTTACAAAATAATTCGTCAAATCGTGACATCTGCATACTGGTATAAAAAATAAAATTATTAGAAAACATAAATAAATAAATATATTGATCACGACATCACAGGTAGTCCATTGAACAAACATGAAGCATATCCTACATGGTATAAATTATTCTCTCTGAATATCCATCAAATCGAGGATAAAAATATGTGATGAAATTTAATTATATTTCCAATGACATGAAAAGGAATTTCCAAAAGTTATAAGTGAACATGAGATTATTGGTAGATACAATGGAAGGAGGAATTCCATTTAAGCTATAAATTCCATTAAGATACAATTGAGAAATCTAATCTAAAGACATAATATCGCGAATAAGAAGGAAATGTGTAGATAAATTCAACAAATAAATAATAAACAAAATCACGTTTTAACCTAGATAAGTCTTTGGTAGTCCCCCATGAGGTCAATGGATATATCATCCCATTTACATTATGGAACTAGAGATTTATACAGCATTCCATTTGGAATTTTCTACTCTCTTTTGACATGTTTTCATGTCATATATTTCATGGTAAAATAAATAATATCTATTTTCATTACATCCCTCAAGTAACACTATCGATGTTCTATGTACATCATTGTAATGCTAGGATGAACTGAAAATGTAGAACAATGAGACTTGCATAATAGTTCTTTCATTAGATGGGAATCAAATGGAATATATATTCTCTCTCCAAATCATATAAAATAATCTTTATGAGTGTTAAATTATTGAAACTTGAACCTTTTAACCAATTTGTCATTTTTATGTAACCTAGGATCTTCTTTCATTTATTATTTAATTATTTATGATAGGGATGAATGCAATGACACCTAATACAAAGCTGAATAATTTATTTCATGAACAACATCCAAACCAGAATTCATCAAATCATTAATAATGTTGTCTTATTTAAAACATAACATGGTTAATGATGCATGATGTTTTTCGATCAAGTCATACACCAATTTTTGTCTTCTCTATGATGGTAATTGTTTGTGCAATCATAATACACTATCAGTTCATTCCATCTTCACATCCTCATGTATATTTCCTTTTGAGTAAATATATACTCATAAATTTTTTGGTCGTTATATTTTTCACATTTGGTTCCGTAAAAATGAATCCTCTATATTTCCAGAGAAAAAAACACAACTACCAATTCCAAATAATGTGTTGGATAATTTAGATCATGAGGTTTTATTTTTTGTGATGCATAATTTATTACCATGTCTTTATTCATTAAAAAACAATAATTTATCTTCAACGAGACATCATTATAAGTCATTAATTCACAATTTATTGAAGGCATGGTATTCACCTATCACTTTTTCTATTCCTAAAAATAAATATCACATTAATCTGTCTAAATAAATTTAACCCGTTTTCGTGTAAACCTAGTTAGCTTGCTATACAACTAGGAATTTTTTTTACACAATGTTAGTAATTATTTGTTAATCTAGGTAAGCTATGAAAATATATAACATTTCTAGGTAATTGACATTCATAAACCACTTTTATTTTGATATGATCAACTATTATTCCATTCTTATTTTCAAGGATCCCATAAAAAGAAATTTGGTTCACCCAAAAATCATATTTTTATACATTTTTATACGACTTAATTTCACTTAGAACGTGTGAGTAAATCCTTTTTCGTGATCCATATAATATTTTGAAAATGCCAAGATATGATAAAAAAACAAAAAAAAAAGATATCCAAATATTCATGTAATATTCTATTCATAAAATCCATTAATACCATAGGGGAATTTATCAATCCAAATTTCATAACAACAAACTCATAATTACCATTTATATTATGAAAACATAATTTTTAGATGTCATCCCCCATTACCATTAGTTGGTGGTTCCCAAATCTCAATTCAATCTTGGAAAAATCCTGAGCTCTTTAGAGGTTGTCAAACAAGTGATAAATATGATGAAATTGATTATTTTTATTAACAGTATTGTTATTAAAATAAATATAATCAATAAAAAACTCAAGGAATGATCATTTTGTTTAATGAACAAGATATGAGAACCCAATGGTGAAGTTCTTGGATGAATGAATCCTTTATCATGAAACTCCTGCAATTTCTTTTTTAATGCATGATGCCCCACTTGATCCGTTAAATAATGTCTTTTTTATATTTTCTTAGCATTAGGAGCCCTAAAAATAGTAAATTCTACTTCCTAATCAGGTATAACACTAGGTAAATCATCAAGAAAATCTTCCTTGTATTCATTTAACACTAGAACATCATTAATATGAACTTTTCCACTATTTTATACAATATGAGAATGATATATTTCATTTTTATATTTTAGCAGTTTCCCATATTCCTAACTTGTTATAAATATTTTTGGTTAATCATTTTATACAAACTAAAAATATTTATAATAAACAAGTTCATTGGCTCTATGATGATTTAGAGCATCAGAAACTGAAATTCATTTCGTACTCTTAATGATATCAAACAATATTAATGTAAAACAAAAACATTAGAAGATGATTTTTCCATGATAATCAATAGGAATATTCTTATAATTAATTATTATGGTATTATTTCAAACTAGTATTCAAACAATAAGATCATGTCTCCATTCTTGAGGTGAAATTTTAAACATACCAAAAAAATTATCATAAATAAATGAATGTGTAGACCCTATATCAAAAAATACATTATAGAAATATAGTTAAACAAAAAAACAACATCATTACACTTTATTGGATGGCCCAATGTATGAAAACATAGCCGAAAAAGACATCAATGGATGTTTATGTTTATAATCTGGCTACATTCCATCATTCAAATCCTTTTTTATGTAGGCATTTTCATAATTACACATCTCACCAAATTAAAAACTCTGTATATTTTTCTTATTAGAATTTATATTAAGATCATTTTAACTAAAATATCAGGCCATGTTTCCAGAATTACTTCATCAAGAAAATTCCACAATTCTGTTAAGACATTCCCCATTGTGATTTTTATTAAACATTTCACAAACTAGAAACTAGATTTTTATACCTTCAAATTTCATTGATTGATTATTACTCACCACATTATATATATACGACTTCTTCAATGTTTTTCACAGTACATTTGATCAATAAAAAACTCCATTGACACCCTATCATAACATAATAAAAGTTTTTTATAACTTCTAAATTCATGGAGGGACAATTCCCTTTAATATATTTTCATTAATCCTGAGTAAAAATAAATTATTTTTCTATGAAGATCCAAAATAATATTTAGAATAAAACATTCTAATTAGATGAAGTTTTCATCATACACGGTCACTAAATCCTCTAAATTTTGTTTCAATTCATAGATTTTATTTTTCATCATATGTCTAATTTCCTTATTAAAAAAATTATAATGAAAATATTTTATTGTTAATCCCATTCAAAGGCATAATTCTTTAAACTATACCTGATATTTCTGACCATTGAACACCATTAATCAATCTCACCTTAAAAAAGGAAATGTGAAGACTAAAGATTGTATTATTTGAACACCCCATTATATTAAATAACTTTTCAAGGGCTTTAATCCATCCTTCAGTTACCACTAGGTCAAATGTACCATTGATAATAGGAGGGTGTTTTCTCATAAAATATTCCCCCATCACCATGTTATTTTTGATAGCTCTGTTTGTTCTCTTTAATGGATTCCACTACAATTTATAGATTGTTTAAACTGAGACATTATTATCAAAAACTATTTAGTTCAAATTCCCACCATTCATGGATGTATATTTGGATAGATATCAGTTTCTTGGTGCCTTCCCACTATACCTTCCCTATGTCTTAGGAGAAAGACCATTTGGAACAAGCATGTCTTAGACAAATCTACAAGGTACTCTTCAAAGGATATATAATTTTAATTCAACCATAATGTAAAAATTATTTATTGTTTTATATTAAAATCAGTCAAACCCATAAATTTATCAAAACAGTTCTCTGATACCAACTATTGGCACTCGACCATAATCATAACATAATCTTGTTAATTATTTTTAGACATCACTTCCTTACATTTTGAAAGATCATTTTGGATTACAGTTTTACAAATATAGGACAAAATTCATTCATATCAACCCATATTTTTAAAATGTGGATTCCACTGAATGAATATCCATTTTTAAATAATGCAAATATTTTTAATTAAAAACATGAAACCTATTCATGAGAAATATACATAACATTCATCTTGGATTTTATTTCTCACTAACACATACATAATCCCTACAAAAAACAATGTAAAACATGGGATGAGAAAAAAAGTTCAATAAGGGATATAAAAATAAAGAGATAAGCCGTTAGAACAAGAACCCTTATAAACAAATGAAATCATTTTCAAAAAGACATACTTCTCACCCAATGAGTTTTACAAAGGTTTTTTGTGAAATCATGATGTTTCTATTAAACATAGTAGTCATTAATAATACCATAAATGATACATGGGGCAATACAAACTTAATATTGTAACATTGGCAACTACCATATGATTTTTAACACTTAAGGATATCTTTCAATGTATCCCTCGGGAATACATTATGATTTGACTCTCACAACTACTTTATTATATAACCATCACAGTTACGCTGGATTGACCATATGGTTGACCCAAATATGAACATACCTGATAAATTGGAGGGAGATATAGGTCCCACCCATAATAAATAAGAATGCCCAAAAACCATTATATATTTATAAAGTATTATTTCATTAATAAAAACACCCTTATATGTTCTGTAAAATTTGATGTTTAAAAAAGGATTTTAAAGAAAAGTCACTTAACAATATCATAAAATTTATGTGGGAAATAAAAAAAGAATGAAATATGTTTATAAAATATAAATGGACATAAAACAACATAATATTAAAAATCAATTATACAATTAATCTTATTAAGAAATAATCAATGAAGTATAATGTTGACCTATATAATGGAAATTGGGTTTGGAATTCTCATACCTTGGGTTTGTCTTACCTCAAACATGTTAAAACCTCATCCTGAATTTTCTTAGTTGAGATCCTTATTAAGGATCTAGATTTTGGCTTTTTTCTAAGGCAAGTTGGTCTTGGATGTGGGTAAAATTCTTCGTATAGGATTGGGGATGAAATTAAGCAATCTATAAATATTTATGGCATAAGTTGAATAGGTGGTGACGGTAGGTATTTATAGCATATGAGAGGGGTGTTTTCTCATTACTAAATTCATAAATTAATTAATTAGGCCCAAAACTATGAATATTTTTAGCTTTATCCTAAAATATATTAAAATAATAAATGATAGTTTGAGATTTTGGTCTTACATCAACCTTACAACATCTATGACTCTGTAAATCATTTATTTATCTCATATAATAATTAATTATATTGAACTATCCACCAAAAATTAATGTCATTCAAAAAATCCAAAAAAAATAACACTATCCATTTCCAACATGGAGAATAAAAATCATAACACCATTTCTAAATATAATTTCCTAAATATGAGAAATTTAATTTATTATTGAAATCATAATTTATTCCAAATATACAAGTTTTAAAACTATAATTAATTTTATAGTAGATTAAAAATTTAATTAATGTCTTCTAAAATTTTATTTTAATCATAGGACAAAAAATAATAATTGTTGTATCTAATTTAGGAAGATATATTTTATGTTAAATAATTATATTAATTATTAAATTGTAATTTAAAATTTATGAGTTGCAAAAAGTCTAACACTAAATTATAACTTAAAAAAATTATTTTCTTATTCCATGATATTAAAAAATAATTATTACACATATAAGATATCTATTTTTTATTTTTACTATCATAGATGAGGTTACAATTCTATTTTCTACATTACTATTCCAAATGGTCATGTTACTATTCCATTAGTATAAATTCCATAATTTCTATTAATTATACATTTTATATTATATATTTATAAATAAAATGAATATTTAATTAAAGAATGAAAATAAAATATTTTGTAATTACCAGGGTTTTTATATCTATAATCCTCATGGGATGATATGTGTTCATAATATGGCATGTCTCTCAAAGAGGGGAAATTGAGAAAAAATTATTATACTAATTTAGTAACTTTACAAAAAAACCCATGAAATAAATATCATCAAATGGATTTGTAAATATAAATAAATATAAATATTATATTTATAAAATACATACATTTACAATATAAATACAACATAAATTATATAAGTGGTGAATACCAGATGCATCTCATAGAAATAAAAAATGTGTTGAAATTCCCCTAATATATGACTTGACTCTCATTGTACTCATCAAAACATACAATATAATAAATATAATTTTATTATTATAATATAAACGAACCATATTCTTATATCTAATACAATATATGGTTTTATTTTGATATATATTACCGGATAATTAAAAATTAAAATCTATGATTTCACTTTAGCTAATATCCAGTTTGTTTTTCGCTTGTGTTTTAAGTTGTTAATTTTTTTATCCTCGTATATATATAATTGTATCTAAACTGAAAAAAAATTTATTAATATAATATATATTGAATAATTTTTTATTTATAATAATAATTAGAATATATTAATTTTAATTTTTTTACATTGTTTATAGATGCCATACGTATACACGAAAGTTTTTTCCTTTTTTCATTGTAACATTGAATGAAAGCAATAAAATAGAATATATGTATATAAAATTTTATTATATTTCTAGTATTAATAATATGTCATATATATCATATAATTTCACAATACCCATCCGTAATCAAATCCATTTTTTGTGTCAATGGATCAGATCACTTTGAGGAGGTGGTAATCCACACTTCGCCAAATAAAATTATCGTATTTACACATAATATAAATCATGAGGGGGTGTGTTATATAATAATAAAATAATTATAAATAAATAATATATATAAAATATATCATAGTAAAATATATTTTACATCATAATTAACAACAGTTATAGGTTGTGAAGGAAAGACAAACAACATAGTTTCGTGATGCAGTAGTTCGCCATACACATGAACGGTATGTTCGTTGCCGATTAGACGGATGTATATGTAAGTGTAGGTATAAAACATATCATAAATCCATATTATTATATTGAGGATAATTTGGATATTATTTATACATGTAATAATAATAATCGCGGTAGAATAGAAATAAAATAATGGTAAGGAGTTTGAGGAAAGATGTTACCTCATCATCAGATATCTCTATTTGATTTTCACCAAAGGGGTTCCATGTTTGGAATTATTTATAGAGTATGTATTCAATGATGAATTGATGGATTTTGGGGAGATAATTTTGAATATATTTTATGATCATAATTTTTTTAATATGTGTGAAGAAGTGGGAGATGTGGTGGATTTCTATAAGGGATGGAGGGGACACAATTGACAGTTTGAAAATAAGTTAGGCGTACCAACTTTTGTACATCAAAAAAGTCATAGAAATTATCCAAACCCAATATTGGATTGTTTATGGAAGATATATTTTAAGAAAATGGGTTTTGGACAAGTGCATAGGTTTTTTGGGACCCTATGTTTGAGGTTTAGTCCCTTGTTAACTTAATTGTACCTTAATTGTGGTAATTAATTTTAATCACATTTCCTAAATTTTTTGGTCAAAAATTATGTTCATGTTATAATAAGATAGATATTATACTATTTAAAACTTATTATTTCCATTTTAATAAATTAAATTCATATTAGATGAAAAATTATATTTAATATTAATCTTGTAGTTGTGCCGAGAATGTTTGGTTATAAGGAGAGAATGTTCAAAAGATCATTAAACTCTATATCTAAATAAAATTTAAAAATGATTCCAATAAACTAAATAGGATTAAAAAATCAGATATTATCTATTTTTACATTAAAAAATAATAATAATAATTTAAATATATAAATTTATTTTATTTTAAAATAGTTTGGAATTAAAATATATTATTTTTTTACTATTCGTCCAGAAATGAAGTTTCTCAAAAAAATTCCAGAAAAGTCACTATAATCTATTCTGTACATCCAGAATTAAAAAAAAATAAATTTAATTTAAAATGTTTCGATAATTAATTTTATGAGTTTCCAAAGATGTCCATAAAACTATTCTATTAAATAAATTGCATTTTTCAAACATATAAAGACTTTACTAAAAATTGTATATATTTTTATCTATATGATCTATATATATATTACCACCAAAAATAATATATAATTTTTTTATTGGTATTAATATTACTTTTTAATAGTTATTTTATAACTTATCAATTAAAATAAATTTAATAATAAATTGATGTCTCATAGAAATTCAGTGTTTCATATAATGCATGCCAAGTTGGTGTTTCATGTAGTGAAGGCATAAAATAATGTAGAATGTAGTATATGAATAACATGGAGTTGAGTATAATGAAATCCCATCCTTGAAAAATAATAAATGAAATATTTTCAGTGTTGCATGAAATTAAAAAATATCAAAATGATTTAATTAATTCAAAAAAATAGTTCAGAAAATCATAGGGTATTACAAAAAAATATTTAAAGTGAGTTAAATTGAATGAATTAATATTTTTAGTAAATTTTTTATATGATTATACCATGTTACACAGGTCTGAACTTCATATATTCAAATTCCATTATTGTCAAAATATTTTTTAATTCAAATTAATTAAATAATGTTAAAATTTACATTAATGTAATTTTATCATAAATTTAATTTAAAAAAATTAATTAAAATTATTAAAAATAAAATCATTAAAAAAGAAATTTTTTAATACTAAAAAATAAAAACTATTGTTTATTAATGGACCAATTTTTCATTTATAGTTAACATATTGAAATATAAATAGTTAACAAATTGTTAAAATGGTAAGGGTAAATGAAGTGTTTTTCATGTTGTATTCACTTCTATTAAAATTAATTTCATAAAAATGATATTTCTATTTTATAAATTATATTTCATATTTGTAATTTTTTCATATAAATTTTTAAATAATTCTCACTTTAATTTAGTGTTAATTTTTATATTACATTTGATAGAAAACTAGTTACCATGTTATAAAATAAAACTGAAAAATTGGCCAAACATAAATACTAATAAACAAAATGATATAAATTATTTTATATTTGGTCCGTGGATGGGTTTATAGGAAAAATATGCCCTCCACTTTATTATTTTTCACCGTTGGAGTCACATGTGGTAAGGGAGACCTCCCAATAGTGAATAGATTTGAGAATTTACTAGAATTCCACTCCACTCCATTATTAATGATCATTCACTCCCCATAATTATTCACAATGATCAAGGCATTGGACTCATCAACATATAACATAGATACATTATAAAATTTTCTAATATCATAATATTATCCATAATATATCAATTGAAAACATTATGGCCTTTGGTGTAGACCTAAATAATATTCACGAATAAGAGGTAACAATCATAAATAAAATATTTTCATTCTTTATCCACCCATTCAATTATTCCTGTACCGTGATTATAAATAACAACATTATATTTCATATAATGATAACTTTTTATGTTAAATTTACTACCTACATCCACACACCCATCTATCAAATGGGTTAGGAATTCATCATTCGTGTGTACAAAAGACTAACACCTTACAAAATTAGGTCATTCATTTTTAAATTACAACATCTCAGGGTTGGATATGATGATGGATGAAAATTCTATATATTATATTTATAAAATTATTGTTCATAGGGATTCATTATAATCCTTTATACCCATTTACATTATATTATTTTATTGATATGATAACATCAGTCATGTCTACGGTGGACTATCACTTTGCGAAGTGATGTGATTATTTTTTACTAAATCATTACATTAAATGTATTAGGGGAAGAAATAAAAAATATAAATGATATAAGATTAATAAATATGATATTAATAAAAAATTTATCATTATGGAAATATAAATTATCATTTTATTTCCACCTTTTTCACTCATTAAAAATGTATAATTTAATTCATGGAATTTTGGACTACCGCATCCTCAAAGCGATGTGATTATGGAATGATAAAATATTACTTACCTACTTTCCATAATGATCATTGATAATGATGGAAATGTTAATCATGTGTATGTATGGCCTACGTTCTCTTTGATCATAACATTTTTAAACATTTAATAGCCATCATTTATAATGTGTTAAAGTGTATAAATAATTTATAAATATGATAATTACTTAATTATTATTCAGGAGTGTTTTAAATAAATTGATAATTAAATATATTAAACCTATCTAATACATATTTTACAAACAATCCAAATATGGTCAAAAAGTCTCATGTAAACCTAATTGAATATGTAACCATCTACAAAATGATAATAAGTGAAATAAAAGTTATAATAAAATTGAAAAAAATCAATAATTTAAATAATTTAAATAATTTTATTATTTAGCAACATAAAGAAACACATGATAAGTTAAACTCAAGGTAACATTTTTTATCTTATCACATTTATTTTTGTGAATCATTATATAATATATACTACTTTATTATCCATTCTGTTAGGGATATGAAATCATCAGTCTTGTGTACGGCTGACTAATACCTCGTGAAGCGAAAAATTGGTTTTTGATATACCTATTACATGGAATATAATAATAGAAAATATAACAAATATATTTAATATAAATGAAATATTTGTTATATTCGTGAAATATATTTCATTCTATAAATATAATATATCAATTTTTTAATCTTTTACTTTAATTGAATAATTATAACATCTTTTGGGGATGTGTGGACTACCACCTCTACCAAGAAACATGATTTGTTTTCAACACCACATCACAATAATGAAATAAATATAATAATATATAATATATGGTATTTATATTATTATTACTATTTTTGAGGATAAAATATTACTAAAATAACATTTATAATGATCATTAAAAAGTTACTCATGCATAATTTTGGACAAATGTCTCCATGATCGTAATGTTAGATATTTTTTAATAACCATCATTCATGGAGGGTTTTAAAAGTATAATAAATGTATAAATATAATATTTATTTCATTATTATTATTCTGAATGTGTTTGATTAATGACCTAATTGTCTATAGTACACCCACCTATGTCGTTCTTTACACAAATGACAAATATGGTCAAAACATCTAATAAAATTTTAATAACTATATAATCATATATATTATCTTAATAAGATAAATAAAACTAATAATAAATATGAAACAATATCTAAATAATTCAATTATTTTTCATATGTTAATTTTTCAAAAAGATAAAGACACATGTGATAAATCTAACTCAAAGCAAGGGTATTTCACATATCACATTTTCCTATGATATATATTCTATATTCACCGTATAATTTATATGTATGGTATATATAATTCTTATGAATTTATTTTTTGATTTCTTCTCTTAATGTTTTTGGTATGTATATATTAATTTGAGCGCATCCCTTTTCATGTGGTATATGGTTTTAATGTTACGAAATAGGTAATTGATTAATTCCATAATTTTCCTTCCTTGAGACTCATGTCGTATTATGATCATGTATTCATTTATTAAGAGAATATAAATAAACTATGACATATAATATCATGAATTTAGTTATTCTCATTTGATTTTATGACCGATTTAATGTAATATTTTTATGGGGATTATGATTCAATGATACTAATGTTGTAAGTGTTTTATGTTACAATCTCATCATTTATTGGTATTGTTAATTATTGTGCTACTAATGATGAAATAATAAGATCTATGTATCAATAAATGGAAAATAATATTTTTCTCTTTTGGTGATTTAATTATAATATATTATTTCACATAATTTGTCTCTCTTATGTACTCATGTATTCAAAATAATGTTTTTAATAATAATCCTCTTTTCGATCAAAAACTCATTTTCCAAAAAAATATTTTTCTATAAAAAATATATTCAAAAACATATTAAAATGTGTATTTTCAAATAAATAAATATTTTATTAATGAAATTTTTTCCTTAATTTTCTAAAACGTATATTATATTTTTTCATTGAAGATTTAATGTAAAATTACATTCAAAATTTATTATGTTTTAAAAGATATATTTAATAAAAATTAAAAGGGTGTTTTTCTTAAGAATATATTTAATGGTCTTTTAATGGTATTTCAATTCGTAAGTGTCAAAATATTTTATTGTTATGTTCCCTCCATTTTTGATATTTGTAAATCATATTATCCTTTATTTTCTATAGTATAATTATATTTTTTTAGGAGATTCTAATGAAACCCTTTTCTCTTCTACAGTTTAATAATGATTCAAAGAGATGACCATGGAACCCATTTCTTCTCCAATGGTTAATAGTCATTCAATGTTATTAATATTATTCCCATTTCATTTCCAAGGGATAATTATTTTATCAAAAAATAATGACTATATCTATTTTTTATTATAAAATGAAATATCTATGTAATCTATTCATGTTGTTATTAGTTTACATTATATACGATGGGCTAACTAAGAAGGAAAAATATTGGCATGTTAAAGCATATATAATGGTTTTTCAAAGATAGATCTACGTTATCGCTTTAAAACATATAAAATTGGTGGCCCAAATAGTATTAGGTGAGCCCATTACATCTTATAAGATGGAGTGTCCCAGATAGCACCAAGTGGGCCAATTACATCTTTTATGATATCATGGACTAGATAGAATAGGTTGAGCTGGTTATAGCTTATGTGATGTGTGCACTAAGATTGTTCTCTAATTTTTTGGTTAAGTATTATATGAGAAGTAGGCCATCTCGTTATTCAAATTCAAAGGGTTTTTATATATTGTTATGAAATTTATGCTACATGTCATTGAAAAAGGATTTAATAACTTATTACAGTATTATAATATTTCTTATCATCGTGATTGATATCACATAACTCATTTTTATTTATTTTGAGGACTCTTACATTTTCCATGTATTCATGTATTGTAATTTAGGTATTGATGGGTATAATTTCTTTTTCTGATTCAATCATGAACTATTATTTTATTTGGTAAAAACCTTAAACACTTTTTACTCTCATTGACGACATTCAATGGTTAAAAATTTTGTTTACCCCTCTAGAGGAATTGACCTCACCCTTCGTATGTTTTCCTCTTACCTTGGTTGTAATGAATAATAATGAGAAAATTATATCTATATGTCATTTTACAAGGATGATGATAATGACCTGAAATGGAATAAGAATATTTGGGTAGAATGTGAGATGATATTCATCTTTAGGATCCTACTGATTATGAATCCATGTTGATAAGAGTTTTCCCAACTTTTCTAAAACAATAATCTTAAATGGTAAATGTGTATGTATATGATCTAATATTTATTTTCAATGTTCTATGTTTTAAATGAAATTAAATCATCAATCTTATTTGATATCTATGATGAAAATGAAAAGCTTATAAATTTATCATTAGATTTGGGGGTGTGGATTCAGGTCTTATATAGTATGTATCATCGTAGGGTTAAGATAAATTGTGCAATTAGGATGTTTTAATGAAAGGTCAATTAATTAAATATGTATACCATAAAATTCATATATGAATTTGGTTGATTATAAGTTCAATTTCAGAGACTTCACATTTGATGTTTTAGTATTAAAATTTTTGAGATCATTAATAAAATTTTGGTACATGTTTTTTTAGGTTGATGATTTTTTAAAACAAAGGTATAACATGAACTCCGAATAAAATTTTTCTAGAATGTTATTTATGGTATTGATAAATTTTATGATTGATATAATCTTAGAAATGGGTAAATTATGTTTTATTATATATATAACCTCATCATTAAAAGGATATTTACTGACTATATAAATAATGTTACTTGAAAAGATGATCTCAATATAATTGGTCTTGAAATATAAAATGTATGAGATTAAATATGAGGCTAATAAACTGTTTAATTTTTATGTTATTGAGTTCAATACTAGAAGAATTACCTATAAATGTGGTTCAAAACAATCGATATAGCCCTGAAAACTGTTTGTAGAGGCTATACCAACCATTTTTAGAACCGTGGGAAACATGGGTTTTGGGATTGGGTCCTTAGAATTGTGGGTACATATTTTTTTCCACCGTGTCAATGCCTCATAACCATTTGACACACTATCAAAGCATTATTCCCATAGTTTTAAGAGAGTGGGCACAAATAGTATAAAAAATGGCCAGCTGGTGTTGATCCCATAACATGCACTTCTAATTCGTGGCATCTCACCACTCAAAAAACATAACATACATATACATATATATATATATATATTAAAATATACTAATATATGTCTGTTTTATAAATAATCCTAGAATCATGTTTTGATCACGTGTCGTTTACTTCAAAACATGCTTCTAGGATTATTTATAAAACAGACATAGATTAGTATAGTCTCACTGTTTGTCGTTCTTTGGACAATTTCCACTTCATATCTTAAAGAAATGAAGTTGAATTTATCATTCGTGATGTGTTATCAGATCATATGATAGAATGATAGGTCATTCCATCTCTTCCAAATAAAAGGATAGAAAAAGTTATAAGTCCATCTTATGGTTAATCATATATGGTTCCAAAAATGAACTTCTACTTTATATATCACACCGCTTAATAAAATAAAACTAGTTTCTACTAACCAGGGACTTCCTGTAGGCCAGTGGTAGGCGATAAAGGCTAGCCGCACTTCGGTTGTGGGTTCGATTCCCACAGCCTTGTCCGACGCGATGGGCTGTCGCCCATCCTGCAGGTTGTACTTAATCTAAAACTATATTACTATAACATCCCATCAATAATATCGAAAAACTTCTATCCTTAAACAATACTAACTTATGTACAACATAATCCATTCTAATCTTTAGGATTATCCATAATAATGCATTCCACTCTCATAATATAGTGAAAACGATTACCAGAGATTTAATACTGTCGTTAATCCCCATATATATGTCTTGTTGGTCACATTCCAATCATTCATAGGCCTTAATCATGTATTCTCTTGAATACCCATTGAACATTAGTGAAAACATTAATGCAGTTAAAAGTAAACACTTTCCACATACCAAAATCCTCAACATTCTATATACTCAAACCATGATATCACATAGTCCTTATATCAATCATGAGCTCATGAATAATGTCAAACATTTCATTTTCTCCATATCCCTTCATTATGCGCTTATCATCTACTTTCCAAAATATTTGAATAACTTTTCCTGGTTACTGGTACCTTAAAATTACTAAAAACCACAATAGACCAATACATAAATATTTCAATACACCATAAAAGTACCTCAACAACATTATTCTTGAATACCAATACATTAGTCCATCCATTTCAATGATTGTCCTAGAATAAGTCCTTCCTTGATTTAGAAGTAACTTTTTAGGTCAGGGCATTCAGTTGGGTAATGCCCATGTTCTCCGCAAATAAGACATTGAACTCCATAATAGTCTGTCACTCTATGACCCTTTTCTCTACACAGATAACATCGGTCCCTCCATTTGAGGTATTCCTCAAGGTTCTTCTTCCCTTCTTTAGAAATCTCAATCTTTCTTTCTTTATGATCCTCAACATGCGAAAATGAATAATAGTTTATCTTCCTCTTCTTTGATGAATTAGGAATACCACTAAATTTCACCTTGTTAATCATATATCGCGATGACTGATTCGTCATAATCGCAATATCTTTCTCTCTAGGAATTACACAATTTTGTTGCTCATAGTCACCAATTTTCCATTAGATTCAATGTTAACCGAATTCCTTCTGGTTCCCTCCATTAAATAAAACACAAAAAGAATCCTGTGAGAGGCAACAATCATGCTAGAGAAAACAACATTATAATGGGGGAGTATCCTCAATATCTAACTTCTTAGGTTAAATTCTATGATCGTTACCGTAGTTCTAGGACTGTATCTTATATGTATACTTATCCTTAAGGACATCCCTGGACATACCTTAGAAATATCTCTAGGGATCTCACTAACGTTTTCGCATCCTAGTTTCCAAAGATTGACTAAACCATTCCTCTGATACCAATTGTAGAGACCCGAAGCATGACGTACATGGACATTACATTACTTTTTTGGAATACTTAGTACATAACAAAAACACACACACAAGGACCGTAATAGTTTAGTGTCTTTGGAAACTCGGAATACAATCTTCTAATCGTGGTGAAAGATCTTCAAAATCTCCCATAATGATCTTCCTTTTTTATACCTAAAACCTTTCTTTAAATCCTGGGGAAAAGAAAACAAAAAAGGGTGAGCTCAAATGCTCAGTAAGGGTAAACAAAAGAAATATCAATCACATCATATACATAAGAACATACCTTTTGGAAATCTTAACCTGGAAAAGAGAGCATATAATATAATAACATGGGATAAATCATAGAAGTGAAATGTAATCCCAATAATCATAACATAAAACATGAATCTTTGTGGCATACACACATAATCATAGAGAATCATTTCTTGTTAGTCAAGACTCATTTCCAAGACTATCTTAGTGGACAAAATCCCTTTCTGAACCGAGTCACCCTCGTTTCAGTCCTGTTTCACTGAACCGGTATAACCTACCATTCCAGCCATGTCTATCTCATGAGATATAAAATATTTATCCAATGAATTGGAGGGATATATAGGTCCCACCCATCTTATAATGAATCCTTTCTTATGTGTTCCACATAATCATAAATCATACATCATTACATAACCCATGTAATACAAATTGGAATCTTAAACATCATTTAATCATAAAAAAAATTCATATCAGATAAAGGAATTCATAAAAATGTTTCCATCACAACATAATAAAATCCATGTAATAAGAGGGATAAAAACAGAACCTTTTATTATCTTAGATGGAAAATAATTTTGATAAAACACTTGAACTTCATTCTTGAGGAAAATGTCCTTTCTACTTCAAAATCATTTTTTTACTTTCATAACATGTCATACGATTTTAATATAAAAGAATTTGATTAAAAATAAACTTGAAAACTTGTAAAGGAAGATTCTTGGAAATAATGTTTTAAAAATCCAATCATGCCATATAAGTTAAAAAAAACATTCTTCGTACTGTTGTCGGAAAAGTCAAAAAGTACCTCGTACAAAAAACGACAAAAGATTCATTCCATACACATTACTAAAAACTCACCGAAGGGTAAAAATGGATTTAAATAATTTTAGGTGGATGGAAATAATATTACATATTGATGAAACATGGATGTGGATGATAAAAGACACCCCAGTAAATATTTACGAATAAACAATCTCGGATAAAAATGAGATTGTGATATTTTCCCTTACCTTAGGTCTGACTTGCTTTGTAAGTGTCCCAACCTCCTGTATAATGATTTAAATCATGTTATTGACTTATTCCAGAATCATATTCATTGTTATTATATCATATATGGTCCACTTATGACTTTATATTACCAGTTCTTTCGTAAATTAATGTCAAAGTAGCGTTTTGGGTAAAATCGTCTCATTTGTCGTTCGTGTTTTTAACTTGTAATTATTCATATGATTACTTAGATCATGATTACTTAATTCCAGAATATAAAACATGATTTATATATATATATTCAGAATATACATATATAATAAATCAGTAAATGGAAATAAATACACCGTTCATGGAGACGGTAGTCCGTACGTACGCATGAACGCTGTTTTCATTTCCTTATTGAATTGAATGGAATTAAGTAGATGACATACATATAAATATAAATAATTCCAGTATAATTATTATTTCATATATTTGATTAGTACTTATTATATATACTTTATAATCATTCATGAATGGTTAATCATTGAGAATGAATCTCATCGCGTCGTGGAGACGGTAGTCCGTACGTACGCACGAGCGATGATATCATTCCCATGGTCATGGAATTGTGTTGAAGTGTATGTATAATATTTTAGTATCAATATAACTTTATAATAATCATATATAGTTACTCATTAAACCATTATACCCATCCAATTAAGGTGGTGGCGGAAAATAGATTACACCATGGCGTGGAGACGGTATTCCGTACGTACTCATGCGCGATTATTTCCTTTTTCCGTAGGATGGATAGAAGGTTAATTAGACTTGTTTCATATTTATAATAACATATGAGTATGTAAGTAATACTGATGTTATTACTTTATCATGAAACAACTAAAGAAGAAGAAGTTGAAGAAGAAAGAAATTGAAAAAGATCGGTAATGGATATTACCTCTTCTTTGGAACGCCTCTTTGAATCCTCCACTCAGGGAACTAAGATTGGTCTTTGAAGAAGACCAGGACCTCTAGGATTATTGTATGGAATTTTAGAGGAGAAAATGGCAGGGTTTGGCCGAGCTTTAGTGGTCAAATTGACGTGAGGAGGAGGGGGATGAGGTGCCCTTTTATAAGGGAGGAGAGGGGCACCTTAGGAATATCTCAAAATATTATTTTATATTAAAGTGAAAATCGGTTTATAATGGTTTCAAAGGGCCTTATTTCGAAGATAATGTGGGGATGGGTCGAAATACTATCAACCAATAGGATTTAGACAATTTTAGGGTATTATTTTAACCTTATCAATTAGATTTAACTCTAAGTTAAATAATTTAACTTTTACCGTGACTTTTTGTTTTCTTACACTATATGGTTAATACACTTACTATAACATGCCAAACGAACCCCAAGTTGTTTATTATTAATATATATATCCTTATATAAGTCATTTGGCCGAACCTTAGATTTTTAGGAATAAAATAACAATTAATAATATAATATTTGATTTAAAAACTATTTTGTGTCAATTTTGACACTATTTTATATATGATTTTTTTGAAAGTCATATCAGAGTTATATGTTAGAAAAGAGTTGATTAAATCAACACTAATATATCATAGTAACCTATAAAATTAGTGGAATTTATAAAAAGTCTCAAATTACATTTATTTGTGTATTTATAACATCAATTATGTCAATATTTCATTAATAAAAAATTACTGTATCATCTTTGTGTCATAATAAATGATAATTATTTAATCCCTAAAAATTCTAAATAAATTCCTATAATGTATATAATAGTATTAGATTTCGGGGGACTATTCAGGTTAAAAGTTTCATGAAGTTTATCACTAGAGTAAAATTATTATACTTATATAATTTAAGAAAGTGACATTTTGTCACATTCTTTGGTTTTAATAATAATTAAATTATTTTCATTGAAAAAATGAATCTAATCCGACCCTTAGGTGATATGGGTCTACGTTTAGTCATCCAATAGGATTTTGACATTTTTTAGGGTAATTTTAAAATGTTATATTTACCCTTAATTACCCGATTTACCTTTAACCATGGTAAATAAAATTTACCGTAGTTACTATTCATAATTCCCAAAAATAAAAAATAGTTTATTAACATAATTTGGACCCACTAATTCCAAATATGGAATCCATTTTTTCAAATTCAATACACAAAAGATGCAGAAATTAAATTAAAATTAATCCCCTTGTCGAAAGAAAATGGGTTTTTCTTTAAAACATTACAAAAGATTGAATTGATTTAACCTACGAATTCAAGGTAAAATCAATGCTAATGACATACATTATATTAAATGGTAAAAATATATTCTATTTATACTTTAATACCATTCAATATTATAATTTAACCACATAAGATATTACGATGAAAAAAGTTGTTTTTAATTAAAATATAGCGTGTTTTTACTATTCATTAAAATATGAAAGTTATCGAAAAAATATCAAAACTTTATCTAATGTAAATTTTTATATCCTTATTCAATAGAAGAATATTATTTTGTCAAATTGAAGATATAAACATGTCAAAAACTAGAATTAAAGTGGGTGCGCCATCAAAAGGCGGCAAAACTGCATTTTTTTAAAAATACTTATTTTACCCGAAAAATTTATTTTGTTCTTATACCATGTTCTAGAAATATGTAAGATGAATAATAATTTTATAAAATTCAAAATTTAGTTAACACTATTCATAACGGCTAGTTCATGACAATATTATAATAATATATCATTGTTTATTAAAACCCAGTATTGCGCACAACACACGCTATCGAGGAAGGTCGCGATTGCGTGTAATGCAAGCCAAGTCAGGGTTGCGTGTTGTGAAGGAATCCTTCGTTGTTTCGTATAATATAATCCAACCATATTTAATTTATACATTGAATATATATATACTCAATGTTGTGTAGAATAACTATTATCAAAATTATGTGTAACATGATCCCAGAATAGTGTTGCGTATACTGCAAGCTAATACGGTGTTGCGTATAGCGCAAGGTAATCTTGGTGTAGAATACAACACAATACATTAATAAAATTAAAAGAATATTTTTCATAAAATATCGGGGTGTTACATTCCACCCCCCTTAAAATGAATTTCACCCTCGAAATTCGTTGGGGTTATAAATGGTTTACTATTCGAAAGTTTCTTTAATAGAAACCCACATCATAAAAAATGAATACCAAAACCAATCTTTAAAAACAAAAGTATGAAATGTAACGGTTACCCAAATAAACTAATCACTGGGTTTCCCCATAGGAGAAAATATGGATATGGAAGAGAAATCTAACCATCATGTTCTGATGGAGAGTGGTAGAGAACATGGCTATGGAAAAGCTTGCAATCACAAAGCCATAAATTTTTGACGATCTAAGGTACCATCTGATTCATCAGATATAAGAGCACTAATACAACATTTTTGTTTTTCAAGATCATTTCCCTAAAGTTGATGAAATTGGAATTAGAAGAAATACTTTCGTGATTTTGGTATAGTCTCACCGTTTGTCGTTCGTTGGACAATTTCCACTTCATCTCTTAAAGAAATGAAGTTGAATTTATCATTCTTGATGTGTTATCAGATCATATGATAGAATGATAGGTCATTCCATCTCTTTCAAATAAAAGGATAGAAAAAGTTATAAGTCCATCTTATGGTTAATCATATATGGTTCCAAAAATGAACTTATACTTTATATATCATACCGCTTAATAAAATAAAACTAGTTTATACTAACCAGGGACTTCCTGTAGGCCAGTGGTAGGTGATAAAGGCCAGCCGCACTTCGGTTGTGGGTTCGATTCCCACAGCCTTGTCCGACGCGATGGGCTGTCGCCCATCCTGCAGGTTGTCCTTAATCTAAAACTATATCACTATAACATTCCATCAATAATATCGAAAAACTTCTATCCTTAAACAATACTAACTTATGTACAACATAATCCATTCTAATCTTTAGGCTTATCCATAATAATGCAGTCCACTCTCATAATATAGTGAAAATGATTACCAGAGATTTAATACTGTCGTTAATCCCCATATATATGTCTTGTTGGTCACATTCCAAACATTCAAAGGCCTTAATCATGTATTCTCTTGAATACCCATTGAACCTTAGTGAAAACATGAATGCAGTTAATAGTTAACACTTTCCACATACCAAAATCCTCAAAATTCTATATACTCAAACCATGATATCACATTGTCCTTATATCAATCATGAGATCATGAATAATGTCAAACATTTCATTTTCTCCTTATCCCTTCATTATGCGCATATCATCTACATTCCAAAATATTTGAATAACTTTTCCTGGTTACTGGTACCTTAAAATTACTAAAAACCACAATAGACCAATACATAAATATTTCAATACACCATAAAAGTACCTCAACAACATTATTCTTGAATACCAATACATTAGTCCCTCCATTTCAATGATAGTCCTGGAATAAGTCCTTCCTTGATTTTGAAGTAACTTTTTAGGTCAGGGCATTGAGTTGGGTAATTCCCATGTTCTCTGCAAATAAGACATTGAACTCCATAACAGTCTGTCACTCTATGACCCATTTCTCCACACAGATAACATCGGTCCCTCCATTTGAGGTATTCCTCAAGGTTCTTCTTCCCTTCTTTAGAAATCTCAATCTTTCTTTCTTTATGCTCCTCAACATGCGAACATGAATAATAGGTTATCTTCCTCTTCTTTGATGAATTAGGAATACCACTAAATTTCACCTTGTTAATAATATATCGCGATGACTGATTCGGCATAATCGCAATATCATTCTCTCTAGGAATTACACAATTTTGTTGGTCATAGTCACCAATTTGTCCATTAGATTCAATGTTAACCGAATTCCTTCTGGTTCCCTCCATTATCTAAAACACAAAAAGAATCTTGTGAGAGGCAAAAATCATGATAGAGAAAACAACATTATAAAGGGGGAGTATCCTTAATATCTAACATCTTAGGTTAAATTCTATGATCGTTACCGTAGTTCTAGGACTGTATCTTATACATATACTTATCCTTAAGGACATCCCTAGACATACCTTAGAAATATCTCTAGGGATCTCACTAACGTTTTCGCATCCTAGTTTCCAAAGGTTGACTAAACCTTTCCTCTGATACCAATTGTAGAGTCCCGAAACTTTACGTACATGGACATTACATTACTTTTGTGGAATACTTAGTACATAACAAAAACACACACACAAGGACCGTAATTGATTAGTGTCTTTGGAAACTCGAAATATAATCTTCTAATGGTGGTGAAAGATCTTCAACATCTTCCATAAAGATCTTACTTTTTTTATACCTAAAACCTTTCTTTAAATCCTTGGGAAAAGAAAACAAAAAAGGGTGAGCTCAAATGCTCAGTAAGGGTAATCAAAAAAAATATCAATCACATCATATACATAAGAACATAGCTTTTGGAAATCGTAACCTGCAAAAGAGAGCTCATAATATCATAACATGGGATAAATCATAGAAGTGAAATGTAATCCCAATAATCATAACTTAAAACATGAAACGTTTTGGCATACACCCATAATCATAGAGAATCATTTCTTGTTAGTCAAGACTCATTTCCAAGACTATGTTAGTGGACAAAGTCCCTTTCTGAACCGAGTCACCCTCGTTTCAGTCCTGTTTCACTGAACCGGTATAACCTACCATTCCAGCCATGTCTATCTCATGGGATATAAAATCTTTACCCAATGCATTGGAGGGAGATATAGGTCCCACCCATCTTATAATGAATCCTTTCTTATGTGTGCCACATAATCATAAATCATACATCATTACATAACCCATGTAATACAAATGGGAATCTTAAACATCATGACATCATAAAAAAATTCATATAAGATAAAGGAATTCATAAAAATGCTTCCATCACAATATAATCAAATCCATGTAATAATAGGGATAAAAACAGAACCCTTTATTATCTTAGATGGAAAATAATTTTGATAAAACACTTGAACATCATTCTTGAGGAAAATATCCTTTCAACTTCAAAAACATTTTTTTCCTTTCATAACATGTCATACGATTTTAAAATAAAAGAATTTGATTAAAAATAAACTTGAAAACTTGTAAAGGAAGCTTCTTGGAAATAATGTTTTAAAAATCCATTCACGCCATATTAGTTAAAAAAACATTCTTCGTACTTTTGTCGGAAAAGTCAAAAAGTACCTCGTACGAAAAACGACAAAAGATTCCATCCATACACATTACTAAAAACTCACCGAAGGGTAAAAATGGATTTAAATAATTTTAGGTGGATGGAAATAATATTACATATTGATTAAACATGGATGTGGATGATAAAATACACCATAGTAAATACTTACGAATAAACAATCTCGGATAAATATGAGATTGTGATATTTTCCCTTACCTTAGGTCTGACTTGCATTGTAAGTGTCCCAACCTCCTATATAATGATTTAAATCATGTTATTGACTTATTCCATAATCATATTCATTGTTATTAAATCATATATGGTCCACTTATGACTTTATATTACCCGTTCTTTTGTAAAGTAATGTCAAAGTAGCGTTTTGGGTAAAATCGTCTCATTTGTCGTTCGTGTTTTTAACTTGTAATTATTCATATGATTACTTAGATAATGATTACATAATTACAGAATATAAAACATGATTTATATATATATTCAGAATATACGTATATAATAAATCAGTAAATGGAAAGAAATACACCGTTCATGGAGACGGTAGTCCGTACGTACGCATGAACGCTGTTTTCGTTTCCTTATTGAATTGAATGGAATTAAGTAGATGACATACATATAAATATAAATAATTAACGTATAATTATTATGTCATATATTTCATTAGTACTTATTATATATACTTTATAATCATTCATGAATGGTTAATCATTGAGAATGAATCTCATCGCGTCGTGGAGATGGTAGTCCGTACGTACGCAAGAGCGATGATATCATTCCCATGGTCATGGAATTGTGTTGAAGTGTATGTATACTATTTCAGTATCAATATCACTTTATAATAATCATATATAGTTACTCATTAAACCATTATACCCATCCAATTAAGGAGGTGGCGGAAAATAGATTACACCACGGCGTGGAGACGGTATTCCGTACGTACGCACACGCGGTGATTTCCTTTTTCCGTAGGATGGATAGAAGGTTAATTAGAGTTGTTTCATATTTATAATAACATATCAGTATGTAATTAATACTGATGTTATTACTTTATCATGAAACAACTAAATAAGAAGATGTTGAAGAAGAATGAAATTGAAAAATATCGGTAATGTATATTACCTCTTCTTTGGAACGCCTCTTTGAATCCTCCACTTAGGGAACTAAGATTGGTCTTTGAAGAAGACCAGGACCTCTAGGATTATTCTATGGAAGTGTAGAGGAGAAAATAGCAGTGGTTGGCCGAGCTTTAGTGCTCAAATTGGTGTGAGGAGGAGGGGGAGGAGGTTCCCTTTTATAAGGGAGGAGAGGGGAACCTTAGGAATATCTCAAAATATTATTTTATATTAAAGTAAAAATCGGTTTATAATGGTTCCAAAGGGACTTATTTCGAAGATAAAGTGGGGATGGGTCAAAATCCTATAAACCAATAGGATTTAGACAATTTTAGTGTATTATTTTAACCTTATCAATTAGATTTAACTCTAAGTTAAATAATTTAACTTTTACCGTGACTTTTTGTTTTCTTACACTATATGGTTAATAAACATACTATAACATGCCAAACGAATCCCAAGTTATTTATTATTAATATATATATCCTTATCTAAGTCATTTGGCCGAACCTTAGATTTTTAGGAATAAAATAACAATTAATAATATAATATTTTGATTTAAAAACTATTTTGTGTCAATTTTGACACTATTTGATATATGATTTTTGTGAAAGTCATATCAGAATTATATGTTCGAACCAAGTTGATTAAATCAACAATATTATATCATAGTAACCTAGAAAATTAGTGGAATTCATAAAAAGTCTCAAATTACATTTATTTGTGTATTTATAACATCAATTATGTCAATATTTCATTAATAAGAAATTACTGCATCATCTTTGTGTCATAATAAATGATAATTATTTAATCCCTAAAATTTCTAAATAAATTACTATGATGCAGATAATTGTATTATATTTCGGGGGACTATTCAGGTTTGAAGTTTCATGAATTTTATCACTATAGTAAAATTATTATACTTATATAATTTAAGAAAGTGACATTTGTCACATTCTTTGGTTTTAATAATAATTAAATTATTTTCATTGCAAAAATGAATCTAATCCGACCCTTAAGTGATATGGGTCGACTATTAGTCATCCAATAGGATTTTTACATTTGTTAGGGTAATTTTAAAATGTTATATTTACCCTTAATTACCCGATTTATCTTTAACCATGGTAAATAAAATTTATCGTAGTTACTATTCATAATTCCCAAAAATAAAAAGTACCTTATTAACATAATTTGGACCCACTGATTCCAAATATGGAATCCATTTTTCCATATTCAATACACAAAAGATGCAGAAATTAAATTAAAATTAATCCCCTTGTCGAAAGAAAACGGGTTTTTCTTTAAAACATTGCAAAAGATTGAATTGATTTAACCTACGAATTCAAGGTAAAATCAATGATAATGACATACATTATATTAAATGGTAAAAATATATTATATTTCTACTTTAAAACCATTCAATATTATAATTTAACCACATAAGATATTACGATGAAAAAAGTTGTTTTTAATTAAAATATAGCGTGTTTTTACTATTCATTAAAATATGAAAGTTATCGAAAAAATATCAAAACTTTATCTAATGTAAATTTTTATATCCTGATTCAAAAGAAGAATATTATTTTGTCAAATTTAACAAATAAACATGTCAAAAACTAGATTTGAAGTGGGTGCGCCATCAAAAGGCGGCAAAACTGCATTTTTTGAAAAATACTTATTTTACCCGAAAAATTTATTTTGTTCCTATACCATGTTCTAGAAATGTGTAAGATGAATAATGATGTTATAAAATTCAAAATTTAGTTAACACTATTCAAATGGATAGTTCATGACAATATTATAATAATATATCGTTGTTTATTAAAACCTAGTATTGCGCACAACACACGCTATCGAGGAAGGTCATGATTGCGTGTAATGCAAGCCAAGTCAGGGTTGTGTGTTGTGAAAGAATCCTTCGTTTTTCGTATAATAGAATCCAACCATATTTCATTTATACATTGAATATATATATATACTCAATGTTGCGTAGAATAATTATTATCAGAATTGTGTGTAACATGATCCAAGAATAGTGTTGCGTATACTGCAAGCTAATACGGTGTTGCGTATAGCGCAAGGTAATCTTGGTGTAGAATACAACAGAAGAAATTAATAAAATTAAAAGAATATTTTTCATAAAATCTTGGGGTGTTACATTGCACATGATGCATAATTCCCCCACATTGGCGATTTGGGTTAGTTTTCCTATCCTCCCTCTTCCATTTCAAAATCCATATGTGATGCGTATGCTAGGAAACCTGATAAGTAGATATTTGTGCTCAGATAGCCACACAGAGGCGCTTTGTCACCTAATTAATCCACTTATTTTTTGTAGAAATGGATATGTCCAATGATCTGTTTGAGTATGTGTGGGTCACAGTGGGTGAAAAATATAGATGTAAACAGAGGGTAATTTATGAGTCATGGGCAGATTTCTTCTCGGGTTGCAAGAGGTTGGGTCATGCGTTGAGTTGTTGTCATAAGGGGCTTCAAATGAAGAACATGAGAAGGGGAATTGGACTATGAATGGAGAGAGAACCACTTGTTGAGGCTGAGGGGGCGGTTCAGTGTTCATCATTGAATGATGCTAGAAAGGGGAAGGAAATTTCCATTGATAAACAATGTAGGGAGGAGGTCCTAGAAGGTATTACTTCAGGTAATGGTGTTTTGGGTATTGAGTTAGAAGCTAATAGGAGGGAGGAAGGTTTTAGTGAGCATGATGTGGACAGTGGAGAAGTAATGTTGGCTGGTTGTACCAAGGAGGCTGGTGTGGAGGCAGTGAAATAGATCTCCATGATGATAGAAGTGGTTGGAGAGGAAGTAGCTATTTAGATAGATCGTATGTATAAGGGGATGGAGGAAGGTTTGGTTCATCTTGAAGTAGCTGGAGGGGAAAGCACAACCCGGTTAGCGGTGGACTAGGAGTATGTATCACTTCTCGATGTAGGGTCTGGCATTAGTTCTTACAAGAGGGGGAGACATGGTCAAAGTTCTTTAGAGGTTAATTAGGACAACCAAAGGAAGGATTCTATTCCCCTGAACAACAGATTTGAAGGTCTGCTTGAGGTTGTTTTCGGTTCAACACATATTATTCCTTTTGATATAGGGGTAGGTCATAAGAATGAATGCAATGGGGTTGAACGCTCTCACTCGGAAGCTGGAACACCATCTCAGGAGAATGAAAGTAAATCAAGGAGGAGGAGAAGGAGGGACTATTCATCCTTGCCTCCCCTTTGAGACCAAATCGGTCAGGAAGAAAAATGGGAAAAGGTAGACCCTGTAGGAGGTGGGCACTTGGATGGAAGGTGTCCAGAGTGGGCGTCCATTGGAGTTATTGCTTAGTAGGGAGGAGGAAGTGTCTGAACAGGTTCTATGGCTCAATGCTTCGGAACAGGAGTCCGCTTCCACGATGGGGTGAACCTTAAGAGCAACCTTCAATGAGGAACAATATGCTTGGATAGACAAGAATGACCTAATCCTTGTTTGGGGTTTCAACAAAGGGAAGATAAACATTGAAGAGTTTATACAATAATGGGCTCAAATAGCCTCACAAATTGAAAATATACTTCTAGATTCCCCAAACATACATGTTTTATACTTTATCTTGGAAATTGTTTCAGGATATGGTCTCTAGTAAGCATAGTCTAATCTTTAATTATCCTAGTTAATTGGGTGGTTTTTCATATCTATGTTGGGGTGTCTTCGGTCTGGAATGTTTGGTACTCGGTGTTGTGCGATTTTTGGTGTTGTCATTTTATTTACTCGTAACTGGCAATATGCTTCGATCTGCATCAGATGGGGATTGAGCTATTTCTGACACTGATGCATCTCATTTGGATTTAGAAGTCTGAGAGGGTATGGATTTTCCTTTAGTGCGAGGCCCATGCGTCCTTTCATGGGACAACAAGCCGAGTGACATGGCATCGGTGAAAGTTTCCTACCACGTTGCAACTGCTGGGGTGAGGCAGATCTGGTATGTTGTTTTGGTTACTTTTGGGTTTGGTTTTTATTCTTGTAAGGTTGGGATTTACGGTTTTTCACTTTTCCTTAAAAGTTTTTCTTAATAAAAAAAATTAATTTTCAGTCCAGTAAACTTTAAAAACAACTATAATTCGAGTAACATCAATTATGATTTACTGATTTCATTTTCAATGATCACATATTTATGGTTTTAAATCCATTAAAATTCTATTTATCATTCACCATATTATGATGAATGACATTAATCACTCTCTAAAATTATTCAACCATTCCATCCATTACCATATATTATCCCTTATTTTGAAAACCAATTAATGATTTATTTTATATTTCCTTATTAATTTCCATTCTCTATTATTAATTGGATGTTTGACAAATACTTTTTCCAATGAGGGTTTACAAAAAAAGAATTTCCCAGTATCCTACATTTTGTTACAATGATAATTTTCAACGAAATTTATTGATGGGGGGAAGATGTAGATTCTAGATTTTTTTGGACATGAAAATTATATTCAAAATCTTATTGGTAATTGGACACTAATTTTATATCATCATATTTTCAACAATTATTTTATTCACTAACTTGTGATACTCATAAGAGTGTGTTTTAACAAACAAAATTATAATAGGAATATTATTTTTTAATATGAAACGTATCGTATAACAATATGAACGGTTGGAATGAAAACTATTTACTATGTTATAATAATATGTATTAAAAATTTATATTTATTAAATTCATTTAATAAAATTTAATTAGAAATGAAAATAAAGCCCTCTTTCAAATAAAATGAAACTACTTTTTGGAAGACTATTTTATTGCACACAAGTGTGTTTTTACAAATAAAATATAAAAATAATTCTTGTTTTATTATTATAATGAAATTAATATATAATATATGCATTATAAAGTTTAATAATCTTGTTTTGGGTTTTGTAGAATATAGATATAAATAAATACATTTTTTAAAAAAATTATTTTTTAAGAAAACATTTATGTTACCTTTTTATGGAAAATTTATTTTAATACTATTTTTTTGAAAATATGTAATTTATATTTGAAAAATTCATGTTAATTTTTTAATTCTAAATGAAAATATTATTTTATGGTGATTTTTTTGTATTTTTTAAAAAACCCCTATTTTGATGAATAACGAGAACACTAAATTTTAATTGAAATCATCCTTTTTATTTAAACATTCTGTAATGTAAGATTTTATATTTATCTCATTTTAAGATATGAATTATATAATTAATACATTTAAAAATACAATTTAGAAAAACATTAATCAATTTTATATTGAAAATGAATATACAAAAATTGTAATCTTTTGGACATAATCACGTTAAAAACCTGATTTTCAATCCCTTATATGGGATTAAATTTAAATTTAATTCTAAAAACCTATAAGTTTAATTAGAAAAAATGATTCCATACATAGAATCAAAGTAATTTATATTATCAAATATGTTCAAAATAATCATTCACACTAATGGATAGTGAATATAGTAAAAATTAATTACATTGATTAAGGTAATAATAATTTTATGTAGTGGTTAGATATAGAATATAAGGTGTAGGAATGACCAAAACTCATGAAAAATCCATTGTATAGACATATTCAGACCCTTGTCGCCTTAGGAAATATTTTATGCTTTTTTCAAAATCAATTCAATCAATGTGAATTATATAATAGTTTATGTAAATTAAAAGAAAAAAAGGAACCTTCCTTGTATTTAATATCTATAATGATTTGGGATAGGGAACGAAAAAATATATTTGGATATACATATGATTTTAAAATATATAAGATATTTTTGTTATAATAATAAGTTATATTTAATTTTAAGATTCTAATTAGTCATTTAAAATGTTGAATAAGTTAAAGCACATTAAATATTTAGTAAAAAACCAACTAAAATAAATTATATTACTAATAATAAAATTGAGGTAAATTGAATGAATTATTACCTTATATTAAATTTGAAAATTAGTATATCATGTCAAAAATATATGAAATTAATTTACTCAGTTTATATAATTTATATGGTATATTTTAAATTAAAATTAAATATGTAATTCCAAAATTTTCATTATTGTTAATTTAAAATAAATGATATTTTATAAAAAAACATAAAATTACGAAAAATATTATCTTCTTCAAAGTGATTTTTAAATGTTAATAAATATCAATTAAAGTACATTAATAAATAAAATGATATTTTAAAATTATCATATTTAACCTTAGATAATAAAAATATTAATAGCACAATTAGTGATAATGTACTACTTTTGTGTGTTAAATTCAGTTCTGTTAAAATAAATCTGTAAAACACATGAATTTTTTATTTATTATATATATTATTTTTAATAATTGGATATATATTTTATATCAATTATAACCTTAAATTATTCTTAAAGGATAAATTACATTGGTAAGGAAAGTAGTTACCATAGTAAAAACCAAAATAATAAAATCAAGAAAACATAAATTCTCAGAATCAAAATTATTAAGATGATTCAATTTTTTTGGTGGAGGTTTTTCATGACAAAATAAACCATATAATCAATTATTTTTCAATTATATATATATAACGTATGGGATCCCACACAATAGTGACTTCTTTTTTTGTATTTATATGAATGACACTACTCCAATGTTATACAATGGTATTCCATCTCTTCAGTTCTTCAAACCTATTAATCAACATTACTCATCCATAGAATAAACAATTTACATATATAATTAATCTTTTTCCTAAAATCCATTTTTTTGGCAGAAATATATCCTATGAAGGCGTTTGGTGAAAACCCATTGGAGTTACCTAAAGATAAGGTTACATTCATGAACGAGCATTTTAGTTTTAATACTGTCTCCACCCATGAAATTTTCATTATTCCATTATATATTCATAAAATAAGTATCCTACATATACATAATTTTTTTATGTTAAGTATATTCAGTAAAATTACCTAAAATTCCATCAAATGAGTTATGATATCATCATTTAGGTTTACTAAAGACCACCACCCCACAAAAACGATGTCATTCAGTTTTCCATTATAACCTCCCTCAGTTTGGTATGATGATGTATATAAAGATTATATGTGAAATTTTTATCATAATTATAACTAATGAGTAATTATAACATATATAACCATTTAAATTCCATTTCATTAGATATTCAACAACATCACTCATGTGAAAGGTGGACTACTGCCTTGTGAAGCGACATGATTCGTTATTTACTAACTTGTTATGTGGAATGGAATAAGGGTAAATATAGTAAATATATTTAAAAAAATGATTTATTTATGACATTCAGTAAATATTTACAATTATATAAATACAATAAATAGAATAAATCTTTTAATTTTTACTTATTAACTCACTAAAAAATTGTAATGTCATTTGTTGATCTGTGGACTACAACATAATCAATGTTATTGGATTATTTTTTTCACCTGTAAATCACAAGAATTATATAAATTAGTATTTATAATTAAATAAAATGGTAATTATTATATTATTTTCATTCTATAATTATAAAATAATACATAAATTTTTTTATAATGTTTATTAAAAAATGGAAATATTACTCTTGAGTACGCATGGCATACCATCTCCTTGATTAAAACATTATGTCATTTTTAAAAGAAAAAATTAATGTAGGGTTTCAAAAGTGTAGTTTATTTTTAAATATAATAATTATTTCACTATTATTATTATATTTATTTTTAAATAATGTCATCATTGACTATAATAAACACACATAATTCATTTTGGACATACACTCTGATGATGGTCTAAACAACCAACATAAACTTAATTGATTTAGTAATAATATATAACATGTTAATAAGTGAATAAAATTTAATCATAAAATTTTAAATGGTTATCAATATAGATATAATTATTATATTTTTATTATTGTGGAATATAATGTCACATGTGACTAGTCAAAATCAATGTAATGGGTGTTCGCACCTTAGGTTTATTTCAATGAAATATATTCCATTTCCACCACATAATTTTATTTTATGGAATATATAATTCCTTGGAATTTATTATATTATTAGTATACATAAAATTAATGGGGACACACATATCAATTTTATTTATCTATTTCAATGGTTTTAGTATTTCAAAGTCCCTAGGCGAGAATAGAGTTTTGACACAATTTAAGATATTTGATATTGATGTCATGTTATGAACCAATATTTATTTATAAATTATATATAAATACAATTGGAAATGTAATATCATGAAGTAAATTTTATTTTATTTTATTTTATGTATCATTAAAAGTATACCATTAATGGGGTTATTTATTCAATGAATCTAAAGTTTTAGTAGTTTTATGTTATAATCTCATCGTTTACCAAGATTTTTTATTATTATGCTTCCAATAAATAAATATTGTGATCTATAACCGAATAATCTTGTGAATATTCATATCCTATTATAATGTATTGATAATAAATTTTCTGCATTTTACTATCTTATAGTCTGATTCTTTTAAGAGAATGAATTTATTAAAAATCATTTTTCAGTCAAAACCTATGTTCATTCCAAAATAATTTTTTCTAATTTTTTTTTCAATTTTTTAAAAATCTGATATTGAAAACCAAATGGATATTTTCATAATGAAAATTTAAAAATTATTTTCTAAAATAATGATTATATTTCTCCATGGTTGTTGTAAAATAAAAGTATTTTTAAAAATTATTATGTTTTTTAAATGTGATTTTTTAAAAAAAATGTTATTTTCCTCTGGAATATTTTTAATTATCATCTAATGGTATATCAATTCATCAATTTCAATACACATTGTCTTTATATATCCTCAATCTGGGATATTTGGTATTTAAACCATCCAATGATTCTCTATGGGTGGAATAATATTGTCTCAAGAGATTTTTTAATATCCCATTTCTCTTTAAATGTAAATCATGTTTCAATGAAGGTGTTATGAAACCAATTTACACTCCATGGAATGAAAACATTTAAAAGTGATTGAAAATAAAACCAAATCATTTTAAAAACAAAATATGATTCTTATATAATAATTATTATGTCTATAAATTTTATAATAAAATGTAAATTTTATATACATTATTAATGTTGTGGTTCTTGGACATTACAAATGATAGGGTGGCACACAGAACCATGGGTGATCCCATTATATCATAATCAATGGGGCACCTAAGATAGATAGGAGTGATCCCATTATAGCTTATATTATGTTGTGGCCAAGATAGCGTCTGGTGAGCCAATTATATCTTATATTATGTGGTGGCCCAAAATGTGTCGATTTAGCATGTAAAAGCATATATAATGGGGTGGTGTAGATAACACTAAGTTCGTTTGTTATAGATTATATGATGGGTTCACCTAGACAGTATCCCAAATCATTGGGTAGTTATTTATTTAGAAGTAATTTTTTTTATGTAATGACACAAACAATTGAATAAAATTTTGGTTTTTAAAAATGTAATTTTTACCATTTTAAAAGAAATAAAAATCAACAATTATAAATGAAATTTGACCATCGAATTTTGACCATTGGTTAATATGAAATTTGTAAACAATAATAATTTTTCACATTATACTTATTACTTATAGATATAAATCATAATGGTTAATCAATTAAAAAATAAGAGTTTATGAACTCATCCAGTAGACTCAGGCCATATGAAACCCATTTGATTGAACTTGAGAAGGAGGTAGCATCATTGGGAATTTCATGGGAATAACCCATATATGACCTTAAACATGTAATGACTGAACAAAATAACATGTTTCAGATGTTAAAGTTGGTATAGAATACCACTCAGGTGATTTTATCGGAACCAACCCAATAGTCCATCAACATTGTACACCTTAATATTAAGACTTATACAATTATTATAAGGGGTTATATAACCTAGCCTTAATGTATTTTTGTAATCCCTTTCCTAAAAAATGTATTATTTCATCATTTAGATATATACATTTAGTTGAGAATGTTTTGATAAATTGAATTAAGAAGTAAAAAATTCTTCTTATTAGATATTTTTCACACCAAGAAAATTATTATGGTCAAATAAACCTCATTTTTAAATTTAGGATGTCATAATTAATAGTGGGGTAATTTTTAGAATTTTTCTATAAGGATTCAATTTTTTAGGAGTAGTGTTGGTCAATGAGTGTTTTCTCAAGGAATATAAGAAAATAATTGTGTATTGAATTATGTAATTATTAGTATTGTGAAATGAATTTTGAAAAATGGACATATATGGTTGAGAAAGTAAGATATTTAAAGTCTAATAAGATCTTATTTTTTATGGAATAGTAACACAACCCTTTGGTATATTTATTTTACCATTATGAATAGTAATTTTAATAATGGATTATTAAACTCACAACTGCTAGTATAAATATATTATTGTTATCTTGAATGTCAATGTGATATAAATATATAATCGTATAAGTAAATAGAGTTTTTAGAAATTATTTGTTTTGTATTATTATATTATTTATTTAATTAAATTTAAAAAGACAACCATTTTGATAAAATAGGGAAAATTTTTCCTTTATACAAGTCAAAAAATGGAGGGCATAAACTGTTTGGAATTTTTTTAAATTGTTGAATTTTTTATGATTTGAAAAAATACAGTTTTGAGTTTTCAGAATGTTTAATGAGGTCATAACTATGTCATAATGATGTAATGAGTATAATGAGATCATGGTAAACTATTTTGGATTAAAATATGATATGAGGTGTCCCTTTTGGCCAAATATCATTGGAAAATACCATAGGAAAACCCATGGTTTCGCAAATACCACTAATGAGGTGACAATTGAAATTAATAGAAAACTCCCTCGTTTTTTATAAAAATACCTACCCATTAAATTATTTATATTCATTCCAAATTCATCCTCCATGAATTTATACTATTCAAACCTCCCATGGAGTCCTCAAAAGGTGGTATTAATCACTCACTATCACAATCCTAGTGTTTTAGAAGTAACTTCTCAAGGTATGGGAATTCTCAACTTCTATTTTCCTTTCAAGTTCACTTATATGTGGTATGTATTCTAAATTAACATACCATGTTCTTATTTACATTCAATTATATCCCTATAATGTATTATGAGTATTTTAGTAATGTTTGACAACTTTACATCCTCTGTTTAATGATTTTGAAACCATATTTCATACTCATTGTGCTTAAAAAAATTTGTCTCAAAATTAGTCTCTCTTTCATAAGGATTTTTTTTATTTTATTTATTTCTATACCAAAACACTTTTTTTTATATTGGTATTCAATAAATAAATAAATGTTTTTTATTTTATTCTAAAATTTACTTATATAAAATAGTAATTCTCTTTTCATTAGTTATAAATGACGTAATGATCTTATTTTAAAGCACTTTTTAAAACGTGATGATTTTTATATGAAAACAATATCATTTTTTCACTATGGGTTAATTAAGAAATGTTTGATAATGATATATTTGGATAAAAAAATAATATTAATGTTTCATCCCTATAGCGCTCTAATTCATTGTGTGAATAAATTAATCTCTAGAGATGACAAGTTTTATAATACCTTGGTGAATAAGCTTGGTAATGTTTTATGACACCATGGGGATAAACCATTGTGATACTCTTATAAATGACCAAATTAAATTATATACCAAAATTTTGAAGATATTATTTGATATATTATTTTAAATATATGTCTCTTTCTCATTCCTTTTTGATATTCTTATGATTCATTTTTGATATCTCTCAAGTTCACTTGTAAACAATTTCACATGTTTTCCTTTACTAAGCATTCCTCTCACCCTCTCTATTGATGTATGTCCCTAGGTTATGATATGCAATATTTTAATTTAGGATTAAACTTGAATAATCCTTTAATTTGGTGTAGAATATTGATATACCTTTTCATGTATTACGTAACATATTTCAAAGACACTAATCATTAAAAGATCATCTATTTATTGAATTCCATGTAAAGTTACTTAATAAAAAGGCAAGATTATATAGTTGATATGAAAGGATAGTTTAGGTAATTTTTATAATTAGGATATGAATAATTTAGGACAGACCCTATAAAAATTTTTAAATATAGGAAAACTACCTGGTATTTTGGAAAAAATATTAAGTAATTGGTTTCTAAAAAAATAATTCCATTTCCAGATATGATCAAGGGCATGAGGCTCTGGAATAGATGTACCTAAGGTAAATCCTAAAACACCGCTTTGTGCTAGAATCGAATAGGAAATAGTGATCGTCAATAGGCATTGATGCACTCCTAATTTGACACTCTCGGGGGATATGGATTGTTGATCATAAACTATTTCTTTACCATTATAAATAATTTATAGAACAATTAGTTGTTGTTAATGAATGATGTATTAATAAGTAAAAAATCATTTAGAGTTAAAATATTATCAACTGAAACATGTTTCTCACTTATTTTTTTATCTTTTAGAAAATGACAGAAAATAGGAAGAATCATGTGAATGGGGACTATAATGAACCATGCACTGAAAACCCTTTGGGGGAAGATTAAATGGAAGATTTTTTAATAATGATGAGTAAAATAAATCATTTTATGGGAAATAACATGAATCATGATGAGAGAACAATTTCACCATGATGGTAACAACATTTCATTGATTGAGTTATCCATCAAGGGCCTCTAACATTCGGGGCAAATACTGACTTTTTTATTGTAGAATAGATGATAATATTTATAGAATAAATATTTTATATACTTTGTTGTTCTGAAGAAGAGAATGTCACCATTTATTTTTACCACAAAAAGGGAGGATCTAATAAGTGGCGGGCGTTGATTTAAAACAAGATTCCAAGAGGTTAGATTGAAGCTATAGAGTGGGAAGTGTTTAGAGTGATATTATTCAATAAGTATTTCCATCATTTTATGAGGAAAAAAATGGACAATGAATTTATTGAGATGAAGAAGAAGGAGAATGAATCTATGGGAATCTATGAGGTGAACTTCCTGAGGCTTTCACATTACACATATATCTTTTTCATGGAACCTAATGGTAATGATTATAGACTCTTCAGTGGTATAAGACCGCATCTGTGGAATAATCTAGAAAATCGTGACTATAGAAGCTATGAATAAATCATACAAAGTGATATGATAGTAAAAATAGACTTCAGTGAGATATAGTAGTCCGATAAATCCTATATATGGAATATATAAATGGAGGCAAATTTGGGAATAATAATTGATTGGGGAATTGGTGGAAAGATAGTGAATCTTACCACATGTAGTAAAAGTGGAATGAACTATTCAGGGAACTACTTTTGTGGGAGTAGTAAGTGTTACAATTTTTGCAAGGGATAGTAATATCGCTTGGAATTTTTTTAAGGAGGAGAAGCATCAACTTCCTAACACTAATGATAAATGGAAGATGGTTCCAACCCTAACTGAAGTCCCATTCTTCATATGTGGACATATTTTGAACTTTTCCAATCACTTTATGAATTTTTTGGTAGTGGAGGGGAATCACCATCAGCCTTAGAAAAGGCCAAGGGAGCAAGGTTGTTATTTTTCTAACAAGATAGCTAAAGTTGAAGCTCTAAATTATGTGTTAGAAGTTACTTTTTTTGTTATATCAAATCTAGAAATTAAGTTTTTTTTGGATTTTGATTATACATATTTCTTTATATCCACTATTTCTAAAAAGAATATATAATCAATTCTTGTACAAATAAATGTAGAGTTATCAATCTAGACTACTAGAGGAATTATCTAATAATTAAATGTGTTTTGAAACTATAGTATTTACATATGATTGAAAAATATTATCATAAATATTTTAGTCATTCCCATGATAGAATTCGACATTATACTATGTATGTACTTAATTTCAATGTATAATTCTATGATCAAATTTAGGAGAATGGAAATATCATTAGTCTTGAATGGATGACCTATATTTATCTTCCAAGGAGAGATATATGAACATGATCTTTGTCTATAATCACCGCCTATTTATTTATTTATACCGTTTCATGGTGAATAAGAAAAAGTAAATTTGATAATAAGGATAGATAATGATCCCATCATTTATGAATAAATTGACATATTCCCCTAGGAGTAATATGGACCTCCCATAAAAAGGGATGTATAGTTCTCCATCGAGTTCATGACTGGTTCCAAGATGATTTCAAGGACCCAATATTGAATGGATAATTTGGGTATTGAGGAATTAAATAAGATACTAAAAGACTTTTTGGAGAAGGGGTTCATCAAGCCAAGAGTTTCTCTGTAGGATCACCTTTTCTCATTGTGAATAAGAAGTATGAAATGATACAATTATGAGTTGATTAACGAGAACTAAATAGGATAATAATAAAGAACAAATACCCTCTTCAAGGAATTGATGACTTAGATGACTAGATTTGTGGGGAATAATTGTTCTCAATGATTTATCATGAATCTGGTTATCATTAATGGAGTGTGAATAAATAGGATATGTAAAAAAATTCCTTCCAATTAATGTATTGGAATTATGAGTTTATTGTTATGACCATCAGATTTACTAAGGAAGATTTTATTTTTATGGATTTGATGACAAGAATCATTAAGAAATTCCTTTATAATTATGTTGAATTTTTTATTGATGATATAATGATATATTCTAACAGTCACATAGAGAATGAGGATCATCTCTAGGTTATATTTCAAATACTAATGAATAAGAGGTTATTTAGAAATTTTAGTTGTGTGTATTCTGGTTAGAGCATGTGTCTTTCTATGTTATCATTATAACAAGTGATGGAATCTTAGTTTATCCTACAGAGACAACGGTTTTAAAGGAGTGGAATCATCCTAAAAAATTAAGTTATATTTGAAGTTCTCATCGAATAGCGGGATATTATAAAAGGTTTTTAAAAAGAATTTCATGACTTTAATATCAATTAACCATGTAAACCAAAAAATGTGTTAGGTTCATCTATATAAAGGAGTGTGAATAATGTTTTCAATAGCTAATGAAGATATTGGTTACTCAAACCATGTAAAATCTACCCTTAATTTGAGAATTATTCATTATTTTTAGCAATGCATCACTAAATGGGTTTGGGTTTGTTCTCATGAAAAATGACAAGGTAATTGCTTGTGCATCTCAACAGCTAAACCACATGAGTATAATTATACTATTCAAGATCTTGAGCTTGATTCAAATGTTATTTCCACTGAATATATAGAAGATATATATTTATGGGGTGACATGTGATACATACACAGAATATAAAAGTGTGATGTATATTTTCCCACAAAAGAAATTGAACATAAGACATAGGAGATAGTTTAAACTTCTTAAATACTATAATTATTAAATTCATTATAAATATGAAAGAGAAAACAATTTCACGACTGCATTACGTAAGAGTGACCATGTTGTTCTAGAAATGACGAGGAAATTACATTATAATATTCATAATGAAACTAGATATGTGAATATTAAGATTTGGAAATTCAACATCTTTATCCCAAATGATTTACCAATCGTTATTACTAGAGAAGATCAAGAAAGATAAAAAAGAATATCCTTTATTACAGATGAAGTTTGAGGATGTGAAGTATGTGATGTTTTCTGAATTCAATATTGACCAAGAATGTGTAATGAAATTTCATACAATGTTTTGTGTTCAATATATTCAATAAATAATGAATGAGATGATGGATGAATCTCATAACTCTACATTTTCAATACATCCTGAAAGCACTAAAATTTATAGGGACCATCATTATCATTATTGGTGGGATAATAGGAAAACACAGTTTTTCGACTACACTACAAGGTGCCACGTGTGTCATAATGTGAAGGAATAATGTAAAATTAAAAAAGGGGTATTACAACCACTACCCATACCAACATTAACATGGGACAATATCACTATGGAATTGTTTATTGGTTTCCAAAAAAATCCAATGGAAACGATTGTATTTGGATTATAGTGGACCATCTCACTAAGACTAATCATTTTATATCCCTTCAATAAGGTTTCCCTATTAATCTACTTTACATGATATATGCGAAATAAGTGGTAATAATATATAGAGTTTGAATTTATATTGTATCCAATCAGGATCCAAGGATCATATCAAAATTCGGAAGAAGTGATCAACAAGATCTCTCTACCGAATTCTATTTTAGTATAGAATTTCACCCAAAAACTAATGACCAATTTTAATGCACAATTCTGACACTCGAGTACATGGTGAGAACAATATCAAAGAAATTTAAAGGTGGATGGGATAAAAATCATCCAATAGTTGATTTGTCTTACAATAATAGATTCCACTCAAGTATTTAAATGGAAGATTATGATGCTCTATATGAGAAGATATCTTGACCACATACTTGTTGGGATGAAGCTTGTGATAGAAGGATAGTTTGGCACGATCTTTTAAAAGAGATGTTAGAAAAAGTTATTTCTAGACAACGACACATTATGGCTACTAAGATTCAACAAAAGAGTTATGTTGAAAACCATAGAATGGATATTGAGCTCAATGATGGTGATATGGTCTTCATTATAATTTTTCCATGGAAGACAGTCATGAGATATGGGATGAAAGGGAATGTACACCATATGTACATTGGCCCGTATGAAATCCTTGATCATGTAGGTCTAGTGGCATACTGACATGCACTTCCTACAAATCAATCTCATGTTCTTGATGTATTCAATGTATCCAAATTGGTGAAGTACATACCTTACACTTCATATTTCTAGATCTTGAGGTGGTATAATTGGAAAACGACCTATTTTATGTGGAGCAGCCAGTGGAGATCTTGAATATTAGAGACATGGTTATATGAAACATGACTAGCCACGTTGTTAAAGTTTTTTAGAGGAACATGAAATATGATGAATCCCCATGGGAACTAGAGGAGACTATGAGACAGAAGTACCCACACCTTTTTTCATCTAAGGGTACGATTAGAAATTTCAGTGATGAAATTTCTTAATGGGGGGAAGAATGTAACGACAAGAATTTTTTCATAATATTTTCTTTTCTAAAAATTAATGTTTTAATATGTCATAATCAATAAAAATTTGTAAGTATAGATGAAATTTGGAAATCATGTTTGGACCATATCATAACATGATAATTGGAATCAATTATAAATTATAATATTATAATAATTATTTATAGATATAAATGATGATAGATAATTAATATATAATGATGGGTCGATGGCGTCATTTAGTAGACTCATGCCATATGTAGTTCATTTTTTAGATCATTCAAAGGATGTTGTGTTACTGTGATTTTCTTTGGAACAAGCCCAAACTGAGCTTCAACATGTTAAGAAAGAAATATATTACCTATGGGAGAATTTAATGTTAGTGAATATTAACACTCAGGTGATGTTATCCGAGCTACCCTGAGAATCTATCCCCATATCCAACCTTACTCTTAAGTCCTATTTCGGTGATATAAGGGGTTATATAATGAGGATTTAGAGACTTTTTTCAATCACTTTTTACATATAAAAGTGTATATAATCATTTACGTTTTAAGAACATATTTTCGTAATAAAATATATGTTTAATTGAATCAAATTTGTTAAATTTATTTTACAAGTAATTATTTTTATTTATCTGGGATTTCTCATACTTAGAATATTATTATGGTAAAATAAATTTCATTTTAAAATTTTAAATGTCAAAATTAATCTAGCAATATTTTTTAGTGGTTTTATAAATATTTTTAGTTTTTATTGAATATTATTTGATAAATAGTACTTTTTTAATAGTAATCAAAGTATATTTTCTAAATTGTTATGAAATTAATTCTTTGTAATGATTTTTAAAAAACAGACATATACAATTGCGATGAGTAAGATAGTTAGAATCTAAAAAGACCAATTTAATTTTTTGGTGAATAGTAACATAACCCTTTGGAATAATAATTTTTCCCTTATGAATAGTGATTTGACAAATGGATTAGTAACATCACTTAAGGAAGTATAAATTTATTATTGTCATCTTAAATTCTAATATGATATAATTATATCATAGTATATGTAAATAAATGTTGTAGAAATTATTATCTTAGTATGGATATTTTATATAATTTAGAATGAAATTTATTTCTTTAAAATAGAGTTCATTTTTGACTTCTAGAAATCAAATAATGTTGATGGTGAATTTTTGTGAATTTTATAAAAATGTTTAATTTTCGATGATTATTAAAATTACAGTTTTGAGTTTGCAGTATGATTGATGACATCATAAATATGTCAGAGTGATGTAATGAGTATGATAAGATATTTTTCATCAATTTTGGGTGGAAATATGATATGTGGTTTTTCAATTGGCCCATTACATGGGTATATAACATGAGAAAGCCCATGGTTTTTCAAATACCACTAATAAGGTGTCCTTTGAAATTAATAAAAAACTCCCTATGTTTTCCCCAAAATACCCCACCATACCTTCATTTATTCTCATTCTAAATTCATTCTCTACAAATTATACTAGTCCTACCCCCCAATATTTAATCCAAACGTTCCCTCAAGCCCTCAAGGACCCGATTATATAATTTTAGAAGTTACACTTCTAGATAATGGAATTCCCAACATCTATTTTTCTTTCAAATTCCTTTTTGTCTGGTATGTCTATGAAATTTACATACCATGTACTTATATTCATTTTATTATGTCCCTAGAATTTATTGTGATTTTTTTATGAATAGATTACCAATGTCCAATACTTTTAATGTTTCATAAAACCATGTTTTATACTCATTATGCTGCAAAAGTTTCATATCAAAATCTATCACTTTTCATGGGAAACTCATTTTTTTTATTTTTTGAATACCCAATCCTCTATCATCTCAATTTTTATTCATCATGAAATTAAAATTATAAGTTTTTTATGGGATTTACACATATAAAACCTTCATTTCATTATTTTGGGTTATAAATGACGTAATGATCATGTTATTATGCAATTTTTGATACATTGTTATTCTAATATGAAACCCATTTCTTCTTTTCTCTGTGGGTTCTTTATAAATTTTGGAATATGATATATGTGGGTAACATGGTAATAAAGACATATTAATAGTTCTCCCTAATAGAGCTCTAATGCATTGGGTGAACAAATTAATCTCTAGAGATAACAATTTTTAAGATATCACGGCGAATAACCGTGGTAATTTTTTATGAAACCATGTAGATGGAAATTGGTGATATGCTTATGAATGTCCGAATTAAATTTTCTAGCCACATTTTAATTATATGATTCGCGATATTATTAATATGATATGCCTCTTTGTCATTCCTTTACTTTAATTATGATGTTCTTATTGATATATCTCATGTTCATTTGTAAATTGTTTCACTTGATTCCTATTTTTGGGCCTTATAATCACCATTTAGTTTCATGTATGTCCCTAGGTTATAAAATTTAATATGAAAACTTATTATGAAACATAGAGAATCCATTAATGTGGAATATAATTTTTTTCATGTATTCATGTATTGTATTTCTTTTTTCAAAGACACTAAACATTAAAATATCATCTATTTGTAACATGTGATGTACTATTATGTAATAAAAATGATGGATTCCATATATATTTATTTTATCTAAAATATTATTGAATGGATATTGGGAATTTGATTCCTTAAGTTACCATCAATTGGGTTTATTATAATTCTTGTTTTCATGATTTATATCACTTGATTCATGATTATTTATTCATAAGACACATTATTTTTCCAGGATTTCATATTTAATGATCCTTTTATTTATGGGAATTAGTAATAATATGATTTTCACATTAAAAAGGATTTTTTTGAAACAATTATACATTTTATATTCTCATTGATGTCATTCAATTGTCAATTCTTATGTTTACCCTTAATAAAAATCTGATCTCATCATTCTTATGATTTTCTCTCTACTAGATTATAAAGAATGAGGTCTAATGATTTATATCTATAAGCTGTTTTAAAATAATGTTGTTAAATACTTAATTTTATAATGGAAATGTTCGGTATCGTGGGAGATAATTCTTATCACTATGAACATATTGTTTATGAATAATACTTAATGTGAGGTTGTCCTAAATTTATAAAACACTAAACAAAGAAGGAAGAATTGATATGTATGTTATTCAATATTTTTTCCGTTATTATAAGTTTTTATTGAAAAATAATAGTTCACGTTGGTATCAAATATAAAAAATTCAGTTTTTATGCATTTAGAACTGGATCATAGAGTATGGGTTCTAGGTTTCTATATAGACCCTTTCATAATTAGGGGATGTATAAAGCACAAGGAATGAATATAATTTAATAATAATGTAAATAAAAATAGCCTCATATAATGTTCTAGTCTATTCTCATGATCATCGATATACATTGAATTAATTATAAATTTAATAAAATATATTTCAATTATAATCATTATTATTTAATATAAACTAAACACTAATTAATTAATTATATTTATTAATTAATAAATTATGTTATATTAATTATCATAAGTAAATGATTTATATTGTCATATATAATAGTTTTAAATATTATAAATTAATTTAAGAATATCTATGTAAAAAATTATTCCACAGAAAAACCATGCTTATTACTCATTCGAACTACTTAACATGTATTATATTCTAGTCCTGTTTAATCATTTGGATTGTTTAATAGGCAATATATCTTGTAATTTTTTGATGTTTTAATATGAAAATAATCATATGGAACACATTTTCTTTACATTTCATGTTTTGATTAAATGTATGTAATGTAACTAAAATAATATGAGATATACATGATATGATGTTCCAAACAATGCATTGAAATTAATAAGATATTTATTATATATAAACCCACCACATGGTATATACATAGTAAAATGAATGAATGAAATAAACATGTTGATATGGATTAACTATTATAATAAACTAATAATTACTTATATTTTATTTGGTAATATTCACAGAATGTACTATCTGACTACAAAACAGATATATTTCATACCATATATCCATCTCCCATGAATAACAGTCATTGTGTAACAATTCACTATAAAAAATGGATTCCCTAGATTATTCAAGGGGGAAATTATGTCTGGTCATTGAGTTGCACTGCCAATAGTCATGTAGGATATGCAAGAAATACACATCCCATCCTTGAAAAATGTACTACAACCTGTATACAAATATTACACACTGTGTAGTCTAAATGAATGTGATCTATCCTTGACATGAAAATAACTATTGTTATAAATACACACCACATATATTGAATACAAAAAAATTAAGTAATTCAAAATTATTTCATGGTGCATTGAACACCTGTACATGACATATACCAAAATGCTACACATAGTAATGTATTTTACTAACCTATTAAAATCATCACCATCTCTAGATGAATTGTTAAGTTGTATTTATTTCATAAAATTAATCAGTATTTTTATATATGAGACAATGAAAAACAATAATAGATGTTATCTCAATTGAGATAGTGAAAAATTAAAATGGATTTGAAAACTTATGTAAAATTCATAAATCAATCAATCAATATTAAATGATGATAAATAAATTAGTCACATCCATGATACCACATTCAAATTTTCGGTCTAGTGAGGTAATTTATAGTACATGTGGTACTAATTTTTTTTCCTAAACAATGATTTATATGAGATTAATATCGCGGTTAAACAATGATAAAAATTCAATTTAATAAAATAAAAATTGATGACTAAAATTCAGAACAAAAATTGTTGATCATCACATATTATTTTTTAAAAAAATTAAATAGTCTATGAATTAAGTTGAAATGATTTATTTTGACATTGATCAAAAAACTATTTCTCTAGGTCATATGTTCATCATATTAACATAATCAAGTGTCGGTTCGTTGAGAATGTATTTTTATGTTTTCCACGAACCTCCAACCATCGTAGTATGAAACATTGGGTTCTGAAATGGTAGATCTTGAGATGTTAATATTGGATCTCTCAGAGAATATCTTAAATAATGGGTTCTATTAGATCTCTCTAGAAATTAGAGTTGTGGTTGAGGAGAATCAATCTCCATTCATGAGAGAAATCCATAATAGGCTGATGTTTAGCGATTTGAGATAATTCACTATAGATGATGTTTTCCATAGCCAAATGATAATGGGAACACTTAAGAAATAATATAATTTGGTTTATATGTTGTTAGGGAAAGAAAATAATAAATCCTCATATTATCATAGTATTTTTAATAATTCAGGAAAACCCCATTTCTATAATAATAATAATAATAATAATAATAACAATAATATCATCATTTTGTGTCATGCGCTAAAATCGTGAAATCAGTTTAATATAATTTCTATCAACACTATTGAATATATATTATTTATAAATAGAATTTAAAACAATCATCATCCATTAATCCACACTATCTGTCAAAAATTGAACAATAACTATTTATTTAATAATAAATATCACTGAATACTTTTTCTATTAAATAACAAAATAATATATTCAATTAATAGAAAAAATTTATTTGTATAATATTTTGCTCATAGTAGATTTTGTCAAATAATCGTTGAAAGAATATATATAATCAACAATAAATGAATAATTTTTAAACAACATGTAGAAATAATTTTAATTAATCATGTTCAGTAATAAATATTATTATTATTTAATTGAGGTTATGTATACAATATGTGTGTGACCTTCTAGGGCACCATTTCAGAGGCATTATGGGAATCATCCAAAAGTCCAAGGTAAAATTCATGAAACATGTTAAGGACCCCATTTAGAAATAACGTAATGTATCAAGGGTATTGAATCGCATATGGATTCTTAAATATTAATATAATATCATTATCATGATATCACTAATCAAGACAGTTTCATGATGGTGACATTGACCGATGTTTTTGATGTCTCGTTCTTAATCTTTTAAAAAATATAAAATTACTATAGTAAACCATATAAATATATTTTCTTAGTCGATCTCATTTCAATAAATGGGAATGTGAAATTAACATCCATTAAATAATATAAGGTATCAATCATTTCCTACATTATTCATAAATGAAACATTTCTTATGATATACCGATCCTATAAAACAACCTAGAAAACAAATGTATTTATGATTTTAATATTTTCAGCCATGTACAAGACTCATAATATATATTAACAATAAAATAATATTATATTGGTCAATGCACACACCCATTGATAGGAACATCCAATGGACATATAAATTTGGATTTCCTTCTAGAAGGTCCCATTCTCATAATCTCTTACTTAAGAAATTACCAATGGAGTAAACAATGAGAAGGTAATTCAATTTCCAATAAATATTAACCCCTGATATGATATACTTGAAACCCAAACATTTATCAATGAAACTTTTTCCCTTATTTTACTTATTCCCATTAAAATATTATTTTCAATAATTAAGATTGAATTAAGTGGGATTCCTATATACAGAGAAAGATAAACCAATGGAATAGTAATATGAAAATTGGAATATTAATGTGAAAATTAAGACTAATAATCTTTCTAATGGAATAATAATATATTCTATGAATGGTGAACTAGAAGGTGAACCAGGGTGTCACACCATAGTTGTTTCCATGTTCTCCAGCGTCAGATATTACAGTTAGAGAAACATTGAGATATCTTAACATTTTACCCACTTTGTTAGTTTTTCAATAGAACGATCTGGTTGATAATATCTTTATGAATGATGAGACTAACAAATGAATTATTTCCATTTCTTTCTCTGGTATCTTCATTGGGAATTATCTTCGGGAGTACTTGAATGAGAGAAGTGGTACGAATGATTGGGAATCTATGCTATGGTGTAAGTGGATTCTGATTAACCTATATTTTCTGATCTGAAATTTGTAGAACCTGGCACTCCATATAAATAATAAATTATAGAAGAAGGGGTATCATTGGATTCTCTATGATGGTGTTATGAAAGGAAGATTAATGAATCCATTTAAAACATTTTCTTTTTGTGGGATGTGTTGAAAACAATTTGCAGTGATATTTTCAGCTATATTAGAGTGTATGGATGAGGGGAGTTTCGCCAATTTTAATTATTCCTGGTTCTAGGGTATGGTGGCCAGTTGTGATGAGAACAAGGAATGAAGCATGATCTTCACTGTGTCATGTTGGATAATAGGGTAATCCCATAACTGTTCTAGAGAGGGTATAGTGTACCCTAATACGCTCATCCAGGTCTGCTTCAGATCATTGGAGGCATAATTATGAAGGATTCTACATTTTGGTTTCTCATCCAAGTTTCTCAGGATGATCATCCCATGGGCAGGGTATCAGAATGAGGGTTCTACTACTAACTGGGGGGAATGGGTTTTCTGGAAACTACCCTCCAATAGCTTTAAAATGGATGTGGATGGATCATGTGTTTCATCTAATATGCATGGTGACAGTCTTTCTTGAGATGGTTGTGTATCTATCATTATAGGTTTTATTGATTTTTATGGTTCATTTAGTGCTCTTGGTGTAGAAGTGAAGGCCCTTCTTATCGGGTTACATCTATTCATGTTGTACAATATCATGCTAAATGAAGTTGAAATAGATTATAAAACTCTTGTTAGTCTCCTTTATAGTTATTCAAATCCTTCATGGGATTTTGTTTATCTTATTAAAAAGGTAAGTAGCTTCCTTGATCTTGAATTAATTGTTTGTCACAATTGGTGAGAAGGAAAAATTGATGCATAGGACTTAGGTAGCAAGGGTCCCTGTGTGAAGCACTCACTTTATATTTTTTTATGGGGAATATTTTGATTAATTGTAAGATTATTGTTAGGTGTCACACCGTTGGGCTTCATTACATCCACCCTTCATAATGATTGTCCCACCTCTCCTCTTTAATACTAAAAAATTTAACTTGTTAGTTTTTTAGGAATATATAAATAAAATTTATAAATATTTTAAATGAAAATATGTTATATTTATATCATTAACATGATAAATTATGTATTAGTATTTTTTGTAAAACATAAATTTTTATTTACAACTTTATAATTTATATATTTATTTGAAGGAAAACTTACATTAATAATATATATTTGTAAATTAACATTTTTTATGATTATTAGATGAACTTATGAGGTGTTAATTTTATTTTCAAAAAACCAGAATGTTTGTGCAAATTTTAAATTCAGTATTTTTTGATTTAATGATGATTTTATTAAAAATTAGATACCTAATATATATAAGTTTATCTTCATAATTGTTTCTTAGTTTTAAATTCTACACGTCAAAAAATGGCTACGTATATTTTTTTGAATTTTTCTTAAAGAATTGATTTTTAGTGAATAGTTAAATACAATAATTTATAGTATATATTCACTATACGAATTATAGAGTCATAGAATATGTATGGATTATTTAATCCCATAATCTCTATATTTACATTATTATTTGACTAATTTAGTGATATGTTTAAAATAATTCATAGGTTTGACCAAATTAATAAACTAATTAATAAAATAAAAAAACATTCCCTCCCCCTAGAATTACACCCCTTTCCACATGTTATCCTCACACCTCCATTGATTTGAATCATGTAAAAATTATTCACAATACACTCCCTACAACTAAACCCAATTTATTGAGCTATTTTTCTCAAGAAAAAGAAAAAACCAATTTCCCTATAGAGGTTATCAATGATAATAATTCAAGACTTAATATAAACATTCATTTTTTTTAATTTTTTTAATATTAATATTCAAACCTCACCTTCCTTTACATAGTGGAATGGAAAATAATTATTATATTATATACTATAATTTTATTATAAATTGAATAATCCACTATAAAATATCATCTTCTCTCAATTTTATTCTAAAAATATGAACATTGTCCGTGAGGTGTTAATTTATGACCTTTGAGGATGAAAAGTTTTAATTTTCCTTTACCTCATTTGAGGACGTTCATAAAAACATTATAATGGTGGAAACAATTATTATATGTATTTTATAAACAATTTTATGTTCATAAACTAATATATATATATATATCACTAAATAATAAAAACCATGTTTGTGATGATAAAAAAACCACAGAAATAGTCTAGACCAAGATAAATAATGTTATATCTAATGAAATAACATATAAGACCATTTAAACATATTTAAGTTAATTAATAACATAAAATTTTAATTTTGTATAATTATTATAATTTTACATGATCTACAATTCATATATTCATGATAACTGATAATGGAAACTATGAAAACGAACAGTCCCAGACAATGAAATTAAATTGTATAACTCAATAAAATGGTGGAAAAACATAAAAAAAATTATAATGAATCGAATAAAATTAGACATGGTTACATTCATAGTTATTAATGACCTATATTTTATTATGTAGTATATTAAGGAAAATAAATTATTTATAAATAAGGTAAGGGCATTCTCAAACCAAATTTCCTCTCTTCAGGTTATTCCTCCTTAATGCCAAATGTCAGTGTATATGTTCCCTTAAAATTACTAAAATAAAATTTATTTTTTCTTTCCTTATCATTCATAGGATATTGATCTTGTAAATTTTATTTTTTAACAAATACAATGATTTTTCACAAATAATGAATCTTTCTAAAAAACACATCTTTAACATCTCTTGATATTGTTTCTTCTTCTTCCAAGATTGATGATTCTTATACAATGTTTTTATTAACATTGTATTTTTAGAACCCTAATATCTATTAATTAAATTATTTTTTATGAAATTATCATGAATCCTACTTTCATTTCATGGGTTATTTTGTGGAATAAATATTTTTTCATTCTATGTCATATGCATCATTCCATAAATGTTATGATGTCCCAGCAATTTCATGAATTATATTTCACTACAATACAAAATGAAATGTGATGTATCTCCTGAGATAATGTGAAATATTCATGAATATGGTGTTATATTTGTTCAAAATGAAAATGATAGGATCATGAGAACAAGTTATGTATAACTGTACTGCTATCTTTGTTCACAACTATACTTGGGTTTTCACCCCTAAGACATGATGTCTCAACCCCCTCTCTTTAAAGATACCACTAATAGGATGTAAATGAAGAATGTGAGATAATGAACCCTATGTCACACCTTCAGTAGATCCTGGGGTGGCGGCCATCACCAAGGGTATATAATCTCACAAATATGGAATGCATTTACCTTTATATAGAGAAAGATTGGTAGATAAGATGGTCAAACATGTTAAACACTAATCACAATATTTATATGTATGTTGAGAAAACTAAAAGCCATAATACATGAATGTTTGAAAATGATTCTTATACAAAATTGATTGTCTCAAAATTAAATACCAAAAAATCTATGCAGATAAAAATAGTCCCCAACATCCGAGGGGAAGCATACCAATTCCTTCACATAGTTAGAAAAGAAAATGTCTCTTGTGGATAGGTGGGGAAGCATACCAATTCCTTCATGAGAAAACAACAAAAACCAAAATCACATAACATGGTATACAAACCCCTCCATCCTCTCCAATGGAATTCTTACCAAATAACTCAAGTAAAGTAATGTAATATAATATGCACATCAATATTTGGTTACCCCTCACCACTTCGCACTTCTTAACTACTCATCCCTGATGGAGAACTTCCTAATGCTACCATGCTCTTCCACAAACCCCACTATCAAAGGTATTCCAGACACACCTGGTCCCTAAAACACATCCCATATACAAAAACCTATGCCACAAAACACATCTCATACTTGAAATAGAGACCTATGCCAAAAACCATAACCTCATTTCGAAGAAACTATGGTAAAAACACATCTCCCACAAACACATGGGCCACACCAATTAACCACGGCCTTCATTCAGAGTCTTGGGCTACCAATTCATAATATAGGGAGTATATAAGATCCAATAACGAACCATCCATCTTTTCACTATGATGATGGAAAATACACTCTCCCCCACAACAATGGGGGTGTTTGGCCCATAGTTATCAACTATAATGGGGTACATATAGAAATAAAAAGATACTACAATTATATGTATATAGTTTTCAAACACTTATCCCAACCTATGAGTTCTCAAGAAAATAACAACCCCATAACATTTCGACATTTTCTACTACATCTAAAACACACACACTAAAAAACAAGCCACAAGATCATATCATGTTTTCCACAAATTTTCTATTTAACCATTTATGTTCATTATTAAATAGTTCATTTATCAAAACATTAAAAATTAGGAAACTACTCAACATAATCCATAACAATAAACACCAAAATTTTCATCTTATAAAGGAAAAAAATAAAAATAAAATAATGTAGCACCACACATTTCAATGTTAATTTGATGTCCAATCCGAACCAAACCACAAAAGACAACCCCATTAGGTAAAACATCACCAAAAAATGGTCCGGTAGGCTTGCTACACCACACAATAGTCCCATATCCTTGAAACCCCACATAAGTTTATTATTTACATAATCAACCCACAACAGATAGTTGTGCTCCACAAAAATACCATTATATATCCAATAAAACCCACACACTACAACATGAATATATCATATTTCATCTACCTTTCATGCATAACCATAGACATAACACACAACACATTACCCAACATATCATAGAATGAATAAAATTTCAGATTAACAAGCACCCCTTGGTTAATTTAACTTCATAATTTAGTGGTGATCACCAGAATAAGGAATGGAAAAAATCACGGGGAATCCATTCATTATCCAAGTGTATATTTTAACTAGTTTCTATTCTCAAGTGGTTAACATGATCTAAACAATATGAAACTTTTTTAGTTCACAAGAATAGACCACCAATGACCACCATTTTCAGCAGGGCATTTACCTTGTACATTTCCACCATATCACTATAAAATCAAGGATGAAAAAAGCATGCGAGCACACTCCACATACCATTTAATTTAAATTATCATCTCATTTATCTTTAATAAAGGTGGAAAACTATGATCCACATATAAAAAATATATATCATTCCAACTTGATACAAAGAAAAAGAGAAAATAAGGAGAAACCCTACCTTAGTGGTCCATTTCGATTCATTTGTGCACCGTATGGAAAAGAAGAAAGCCCACATGTGATGATTGCACTGCTAGAAATGTGGATCAACCTATTCGAGACGAAATAAATATCAAAACACAACCCAAATGTTCATCCAAAGCCAACCCAAAATGTAGAAAAAAATTTGGGGTGAGGAATAAGAGAAAACAGATGAAAAGGAGTGGGAAACATACCATTGGTCAACAACAGATTGGCCATGAACAACGACCAGATTTCATTGGCCAAATAGGGTGGAGTGGGGCCTGAAGATCTCCTCAGGGTACCTATGGTATATCTGGAATAATAAGAAAATATTAAATAGAATAATTGAATAAATGATTCACCTAAACAAAACATTAAAATAAAATTAGATCATGGTATTTCCCAAAATTTAATACCATTTCACGTAATGTAACCCTTTAAGGTCCACATAAACCAAAAAACCATCGACTCTTAGATTTATTTTATTTTATAGACCCAAAATCACCTAACATCATGATGCCATAAAAAATTGTGATCTCAAGTTTCATGTCAGGTACCCTCATTACATGGTGTGTAGTCTTCCCACTTAATACCTTTAGCATATGAACCACTCCAAGCCTCTTTCGAAAGTCTCCATACTCAAAAAAACACAATGTAAAAAATAGGGGAATGTGAAATGTTACATTAGATTCCACTCAAACAATTATCAACCTTGTCAATTAAAATCCAAACCTATAAGAAATATGTGTTCGAATAACCACCCCATGAGATAACTCTCAAGGATTAAACATCATATATTGTTAGAAAGCTAAAGTAAAACCTTGAAATTCAATACCTTATCCTCTAACACCTAATACCCCAACATATCAAAAGACATACCACACAAGCACTGAAAAAAAAAATTTGAAAATTTAGTTAGTTAATTTCTTCTTCAAGGTCAATATACCATCCACTCTGGGTGGCATTATCTACACATATCATTTTTAATCATATATCAATTAATTCATATTGATTAGAAATTGGGTTATCACCTCCTCTTTGTCAGGAATTTATCAAATGTTACAGAAAAATGATAAAATGCTTCTCATAATGAACATGGTTCAAGAATTAATGCACATATAAAATCATACAAGAAATACTCAAAACATACTGGAGTAGTAAGAATGAATTTGTTCTTCTCAATCCAAATTACTCCTCACCAGGACAACATTCCTCCACATCACACCAACCAAGGGAATTATTTGTCTATGCACCACTTTCTCTCAAAGATCATGGATATACGCTGGCTGCTTAATAATCATTGTGACTTCCTTGATATCCAAATGTCCCCACTATGTGATATGAGAGTCATCATGAAGATACTATTGAAGTTGGGATACATAAAAGATTATTTTGATCCTCTCCAACGGTTTTGGAAATGTCAGTTAATATTCCTCCTCACTATCTCATCCCAGCAAATCGAATGGTCTTATGAACCTAGGAGAATAATTACTCTTTATACAGAACCTCCACTTCCCACTTCAGGGGGAATCCTTCAAAAAACACCTCGTCAAGAAGTGAGAACTCCAAAGCCCTCCTCCTGCGATCATTATACAACATCTACTTTTCATGAGCAGCCTTCATCCTCCCACATATGATTTGCGGATTCTCTATTATGTTATGAACTACTGCCAAACTAAGAACAACTATCTCCCCACCTTCATTACAACATAAAGGTGAATAAAATAGTATCCCATAGAAGGCATCAAATATAGCCATTATAATGGACGAGTGATAGCTATTATTGTTAGAAAACTATGAAAGGGAAAACTATCATACTGACGAACCACCAATGTCTAACCATACACCTACAACATATCCTCCAATGTAAGGATGGTCCCCTATGTCTTCCAATAATTCTGAGGAAGGAAGGTAGCTCAAAGGAATAAGTGAGTGCAAATACCATGCTACAATCCTGTCAAGGAATCATGAAGTAAATCATGTATCCTGGTCCATGAAAATGGACCTTATAACTATATGTATCTATACTACATCCATTATAAACCATTGTGTCATGACATCCACCATGCTCAGCACTTTTATTATGAAAAATTGTTTAAATTTTGTCAGCTTGTGTACTACTACCTAGATAGAATCCAAGCCTCCCTGAGCCCTCGGTATCCTATGATGAAATCAATTGAGATTTATTCTCACATACTCTCAAAAAAATCTAAAGGTTAAAACAATCAATCGAGAACTTGGTGTTCAACCCTCACCTAATGGAACACTAAGCACTATTCCACACACTCTGCCACAACCCGATACATCTTGGGCCACCAAAATTCCTCCCTCAATCCCCAATACATCATAGAAACTCATAGGTGTACTGCTAACAGTGTGTTATGATACTCACATAGATATCCCTCTCGCATCACCACTAGAAAATCATTTCCCACCACCACCAAAACAATATTAGTTTTTCACCAACCCTTTTCCATCCCTTCGGAGCATCACCCTATTCGACACAATCATGCATCGCCATTTCCTCTGAGTCACCCTAATGATACTCTTACACCTGTTAAATCAGAGATGAATACACTCTAATCTTAAATAGAAATCTCCTTCCACCAATAATTTCTGCATTTAAGTTCCAAGGTGTCCAATGCCTCAGTAAACATCCAAGCGTCCACAGATTACCAAACTACTTCTCTCTATGACTTTTAGGTCAATGAATTAGATTGAAATTTCCCCTTTCTTGATGTGTAGGAGATATTAATATCACATTCCTAAATAAGATACATCCACATCCCATGTCACATTTTCATATCTCATTGGGAAAATACATGCCTCATGCTCTTCTAATGAGTGAAGACCACAAAACACTCCATAATGAGGTAATTCCACCAAAATTGTACCTCAAACATGACCAATACTAGGTCCAGATCAAGGGTGTAATAATTGAATTCTTGGGGACATAACATCCTAGACCCAAAAAAGATCACTCCACATTACTGCATCAACACACATCCCAAGCCCAAATGGGTAGCATTGCAAGAAACCTTGATCATTACCCCTTCCTTTGGAACCAGAGAACTAGAGGAATAATTAACTTCCACTTCAAGATGATGTAATATTCCTATAAATTCTCACTACACATGATATGCTATTCTTTCCTAGTGAACAGTGTTATAGGAGATACAACTCCAGAGTAATTGGGAAAAAATATCTTGTAACATTCTGTATGACCAAAGAAACATCGATCCTCAAAAATATTATTGGGTGATACCAAAAAAATAACTGCCTACACCATTTATGGGTACACAACTATTCCCTACTGGGACACCACATGTCCATGGAAGTCAGCCTCCCTTTTCCAAAATATACATTTGGAAAACTTACCATATACCTGGTGTCATCAAAGAACCTCCAAGACAGTCCTGAGATTCTCGGTATTCTACTCGTACATCATTTAGTAGAATAGAATTGCATCAATTAATACCAAAATTAACTAGTCTCGGAACCCCCGAAAGATAGAGTTCATAAGTCCCTTGAACATGGGAAGTGCATTCGTTACATCGAAGGACATAACGAAAAAATCAATGGGCCAATACTTACACTAGAAACCAGTCTTCAGGAGGTCAACCTCCTTCACCCTCAACTGGTGATACCCATACCATAGGTCAATCATTGAAAATCATCTTTCTCCACCCATCTGGTTGAAAAATTCATCAATTGTTACGATAAGGTAACAGTTCTTGACTGTCACCTAATTCATCATCTGGTAGTCTATTCACATAATCAGAACACCATCTTACTTCTTTAGAAACAAGACTGGAGCACCCCATGATGACACACTAGTCTGCATGAATCCCCTCATCATCATTTCTACAATATGAATATGTAGATCCACACATCTCGTTAGCTTACATTAGATAAGGAGCCATCAGAAGTGGAGAATCACTGAGATTTATGTCAATCTAAAACTCAACATCTCCTAAAGTGGGTAGAGTCAAAACCTCATCAAAAGGAATCAAATAAAACCTAAAAAACTATGGGAACGACCACTATCTGACCAACCACTGATTCCAATGACATCTTGGATAACAAGGAAAGATGAGGCTCCACGCACCAACTTCCCATCACACAAATTTTCCCGCTAATGAAAACTACAATTTGTCTATCCATATCTAAAACAAATCTATTCTATGGAAATTTTAGATTATAACATGCAAAAATTATATCTTATTGACGAAAAGGATGACAAAATATAGTTTCATCTATAATTGTAAAATATCCCCACTTTGCTGATGTGGTCCCATCATTAGTATACATCCTTGGCAAACACCAAACAAGCAAGTATGACCTCTGACTGGTGAATTCAACACCAGGGGAAAGAAAATTATCAATATGTCCCCTTCCTCCGAATGGTATATACAAGGTGAAAAAAATTAATTAAACGATCGTTAATCACATAAGGCACAAATAATAGTACTAAATAGGTCGATTGTACCTAAAACACACTCTGGTCCCACTCCAACTGTTGCATCTGCAGCGTTAAAATTACCATGACCATATCCTCATCCCCTCTGCTAAAAAACACCACCCTGACCATGCCTGGGATGATTTCCATGAGGAACAGCCTATGGTCAGCCTCCACCAACTCTGTCTCCCTTCGGTGGAGTAGGAGCCTATTGTCTGAGCTAATGAAATGGCCTGGCTAAACATTTCTTGTCGAGGAGTGTGCTAAACCTTTCCACCTCCACCATTCTAAGTTCAAACTGGGAAATGAATCTATATATTTAGATGACCTCCACATGTAAAACACATTGGTCCTAATTCCATGGTAATATCAAAAGGACAATAATGTTAGAATTGAAACTACTGAGGTTGGATCCCCATTGGCCAATACCTAGAAGGCCCCAACACCTTCTACCAAGTTCTTGAAGCCATTTCGTTTTAAGAGCTATGCTGACTCCCATATATTAGAAAATCTACTCATGAGTTTATCCTCTCAAATACATCTGCCTTATTCTAAATATCTATGTATGTTAATAAGGCGAAAAAAGTAACTCCATACTAAAGAGAAGGACAAAGTGCCTCCTCTTAGAATCTTGCATGTGACTCTTCATCTGGGAAGTGGCCAAGTGAATGGTGAAGTTTATACTCGAACATGATCCCCAAATAACATACTGACATACTCCCCTATTGATGAGAGATTAGATCTTGCATCTTCTTGTACATCATTGTTGAGGAACAGAATTCCACCCGGAACCCATTTTGAAAATCAGCCCACAAAACAACTGCCTCATTTGTCTCCACTAAGTAAAACGACCACTACCAATAATTATCTCCCATCATCTATTTGACCACCAACGGAATCCATTACTCCATTAGTGTTCATATGAGGATGAATCTGATATCAAGCTCCTCGATCTGGATCTCCATCTAAATATATGAAACACTACCCTCATACATTCCATGTTCCTCCCATTGGAATGTATATAACGTTCTCTTCCACTGGTTCTCCTAATCCGTTGGATCAACCCTCCATCGATCAGATAGATCTACCTAATGATCATCTACTTCATGAGATACCTATGGATGATAGGGTTATATAGCTAACAAGTAATTAAGAAACTCCTAATCTATAGTATAATGGAATTTTAATTAATGTTCCATTTAACTTTTTATTATTTAAATTCCCAGAAATGAAAAAATATAACAAGAAATGAAGTCATCATGATTCCTAAAAAATTCACAGCGTTTCTACCCTGAAACCAGTGTAGCCTCACTTGGTCATTCAGTAGACACATAGTCCATGCATTAGATCATGGGGTGGGGGTGGTAAAATAAAGTTTTCTATCTAGTCATCAATGGACTTTGTCACAAACCAAAGGTCACATAAAACTATTTCCCCTTTCCTAAGCAATCATTATTGTGCCTAAAATCATTACCCATCATATCTCTTAACCAGCACCACTGATACCATTATATCACAACTTGATACCACCAAAGATACCCATTATTGGATGGTAATGATGAAAGAGTGAAAACAACCCCCAGAGTCCTGCCATAAGTAGGCCCTAGGGTGGTGACCAGTACCAAGGGTATATAATCTCTAAAATAAGGAATACATTATCATTTTTATAAAATTGAATGGTGAGATCAGATTGATAATCCCAAAAACACCATGTAATAAAATTATATAGATATGAAAAGACAACCCAATGACATCCCACAAGCATGTTTTAGAATTTAAGTGTTACAAATACAAGATTCACCAAAATATATACCACTAGGATTCCATGTAGTGACGCAAATACTATATCCAACGTTAAAGCTGGTACTACCGAGCATGCTCCATGAATTCAACATGGAAACCTATAAATGATTTAATATATGTTGGGTGAGCATAGAAGTATACTCAGTACGGAAATATAATGCCTCTCATGCACAAGTGGAGAAGAATACTTAAGCCATCATGAGAAAACAAAAGAAACCAAATGAACATTACTAGGGATAATAACAACTCCATCCCTACCAAAGTAACTCTCATGAAAAAATGCGAGTAATGTAATATAATAATCACGTTGATATTGTGGTACCGTACACCACTTACCAATGGTTAAATGCTCATCCCTGTTAGAGAAAATCTTGACGCTACTACACTATTCCACAGGGCCCACTATGACAACCTGCCCGCACACACCACGTCCTCAAACCACATCCCACCCGCAAATAACTGGGCCACAACCCAGACCATATCTTACCCATAGAAACCTGGTCAACAAACCACAACCTCATCCTAATGGCTCCTGTGAAAACACACCTCTCCTGCGGACACTTATTCCTCAAAACCATACCACAACTATCCAATGGAGTCATGGGATACCAATAACATTAAGAGGGAGCAGAGAATATCCAATAACCAGCCATACATCCTCCCACCATGATTTTGGGAAGGACACCATCCCCCTTAACAATGGTGGTGTTAGACAAATAATTCTTAACATGAGTGTGGTACATATATAAATCACAAGGAGTTACACGTATATATATATATAGGTATCAAACACTCTGACCAACCTATGGGTTCTCATGAAAAATTCCACCGCATAACCCTGACACCATAGTTTCTACCTATAATATTCACACCCCAAATAACAAGCCAAAAACCCATTTCATGTTTTCAATACAATTTTATATTTAACCATTTACTTTTGTTAATAAACCATTTATTTATCAAAACCATCAATATCGGGAAATACTAAAAAAATTCCATTATAAGAAACACCACCAAGTTCAACTAAGTAGAAAAAAAGACATGAAACTATATTCGATCCATATTCATCTATGCTCATGACATGTCAAAACGAAACCTAACACCAACACACAACCCATTTGAACACACATCATTACTCAATAGTCCTGAAGTGTCGCTGCACGGGACAACAATCCCACAAAATTGCTTTACAACATATTTCCATCTATTACATAACCTACCCACAACACACACATGTACTCCATAAACATACAACCACATAACTAAGAAAACCCATACTCCAGAACATGAAAAATTCTTATTTCATCCACCCCACACAAATAACCACATCCATAACACAAAACACATTACTCCACATATTAAATCATAAAACAACTTCTTGATTACCAATAACCCCTTGACTAATTTCACTTCATAATTCAGGGGTTATCACAGGAATTTATACTGTAAAAAAGTAATTTGGAATCCATTCATTAGACAATTATATGTTTTAAACAATTTAAATTCTAAAGTATTTAAAAAAAACAACATTAAACATGTTTAGGTTTATTACTAGGATCAACAATGGATATGATTTTCTATGGGATGTTTGGCCTACACAATTCCATAATATCACAACAAGATCATGGATGTAAAAAGCATGCGAGCACACCCCATATACCATTTTAATTAAATTATCAAAAAATTTATCTTCATTTATGGTGAAAAAACAATGATCCATAGGATAAAATAGTATATCCCTCCCACTTGATACACACAAAATGAGAAACACAAGACAAAACCTATCTTAGTGGAGATTTTTGATCCGTCTGTGCGTCATAATGTGAAGTGGAAAGTCGTCGAGTGATGATGTCACTGCTAGAAACACTAATAAATCTATTCAAAACCAAACGGTTATCAATATTAAACCAAAACATTCATTCTACTCCAACCCAAATTGTAGCAACAAATTGTGGGGGTTGAATAAGAGATAATTGATGAATAGGAGTAGAAAACATACCACATGTCAATAATGGATCACCCACGAACAACCACCAGATTTGGTTAACCAATGTGGGGGAGTGGGTATAGAAGATATTCACGGGGGCCCTAGTGTTCATATATAGTTATATGAAATGAAGAACCCATTGAATGAAATAAAAGTTTTAGGTGAACAAATAATTAAAATAAAATTGTTTCGGGGTATTACATTTTGTGTGACACTCTTTCATGTCGTGTAACCCTTCGAGGTCCACATCAGCCGAAAATCCATTCACCTCTCAAATTTATTTTATTTTTCTTTCCAAAATTACCCTTACATTGTGAAACCCTCAAGATAAACTGTAAATACAAGATCCATGTCGTGAAACCACATTAGATTACTTGTAATCCTCACAAATACAGCCTTTAGCATCCGAACCTCTCAAAATCTTTGTTGAACATATCTATCCTCCAAAAACAGCAATGTAACATACTGGGGGAACACAAAACATTACACATGTTGTTTCATATTTGTGCATTGACACATTCAATTCCTTTATCTTACACTTCCTCTCATGATTATGGTGATGATACCATGATTTTGATATGATGATAATGATTTTGATCACCCATGTTAATTCATTCATGTCCTTATCTATCTTATTACTGGGATTTTAGAGAACCCCTTTTCCTTGATGTATATCGTCAGGTGATTAACCATACAATGTAGTACATGAGGTGCACTAAGATGATAGAGAAGAAGTAATTAATTAATTTTATATCCTATTACTAAAAAGTTATGTATTTTCCTAATTTTACAAACATTGTTAATCTTTTGTCCTTTTTTAGTAATGAATTTAAGAAGTTTGTCTCTAAGATGATATAATAGTCATGAATGAAATGTATGGGTTCTATACTATATCATTTGTTCCACACTAATGATTTCATCTTGTTATATAAAATATTTTTAGGAATAAAATTATTGATCTTAAGGGTTCTAATAAAAGTGGGGGACTAGCATGACCTATCTTTGCAACAATTAAATTTTAGGACTTGATCAGATAATATGACATTCAGATGATAAAACATGATGATATAAGTATTTTAATACTATTAAAAATTGATAATGTTTTTCATTTATTACATAGATGTGGGTTCCATGGAACCAAATCTAAAAAATATTAGGTTCAAATATTCCATAAGATGTTTAAAAAATCATTATATACACTTTTCCTATAATTCCATAACATTATTAGAGACTGTCAATAATTTATTATGAACATAATAAATGTAATCCAATTAAAATCATTAAAATATGAAATATAATACTTCTCTATAATTTGTGTTAAACTCTTCATCTGACTACTAATTTCATAGTGTATAAGCTGTAGAAGATGATTAGATTTTATATATTCCTTTTGTGTATAAAAGTAGTAGTATTTTATTCTTGAAATATGAATCACAACAGAATCATTAATCATTTTAGTTTAGGATAATAAAGATCATTTTCTTATATTTGATGTTTACTCATATTGTATTTCATTATATTACTGATCCTTTGATGCCCCTCCAAAATTACTATTTTCATGCTCAAATAATAATTATATCCATATTTACAATCATGAAATATATTAAAGAATTTTTTGTATCCATTTTTAAAAAATATACTTCATTTAGGATGTTTCCAAAAATACAATATTTTAAAAAATTCATATCATTTCATACATTTCATTACCTAGACAAGTTATGTAGAATGCATTTCGATTCAGAGAAAAAATATATTTATTGATTTCAAAATATCTTTACCATTAATTACTAATCCAACACATTAGATTTTGAGCTACCCATCATTTCATAAGGTTACTGAGCCCTCCATAAACGTTTCAAAATTAATCATTTATATTAAATATCCATTGATGTGAGAGTAACATCAACTATTTTAAATCCACAGATTATTCCATTTGGATGTATTTAGTGAAACCATAACTGCCAAATAATTATTCATACCATTATTATTCAACTTATGAGTATTTTTGGTGTTTTAAGTTATACATTACTATACAGGTACAAGGAAGAATAATCCATTTTCTTGGTGACTATGTAGACCAAATAATACTCGAACATCCAAAAACAACCTGATATATGTTTCGTAATTTCATCTAATTTTTCCTAATCAATATATCATCTTTCATATATATTGAGGGGTGAATATACAAAATATATAATACTATAAATTTCTGGGCTCAAACTAATGATTATAATTGAACCAAAACCTTTTATCCAAGTTCTAGACACCTCTACCATTCATATAATTGACATATTAAGAACACTTTAATCTATAAACATATTTATCCCCTGAGATTGAAAATGTTTTCCTTTCATATATGGTCCACTAATTATTGATACTTTTGTCCATGAAAATTATTATAGACTACCAGAATCCTATTATTTAATTTTTTATAATTATAAATTATTGTATAATCACTATATAAAAACCCATTTCTTTATTAGACACATAGTCATGATTTATTAAAGAGACGTGCACTTAAAACAACTGTGAGGATCAATTGGTCTAGTGTCTTTGGAAATTAGGAACACTACACAAAAACATAGAACATAAAACACAACATCATTATTTAAATATTCATTTACATGAGAAAAAAAATTATTCGTACTTAGCATGGCATGTGATAACCTGAGGACATCCATAGAAAAATGGTGATCAATAAACCCCAGTAATGGAGAAAACAATGAATAACATGATGAATATAGCACATGTTTGGAAATAGGCATAAAAATGGTGCACAAGATAAACATTAACATAAAGGAATGATATAAAATGATTGTCATAACATGGAAATGAAGAATAAACATTGAACATGATACTAGCATGAGCTATGGCTTGTTGCACAAAGAGTATGAGTGAACCCTCATTGAACCTAAATTACCATGATTTAACCCTCATTCCACTTGAATTATAATGATTAAACCCACATTGAACTTGAAACATCATGATAATAATCTTTACCCAATGCGTTGGAGTGCTATCAAGGTGCACCCTTCCTAATCATTTCATTTCAAACACAATTGTGCCGTAAAGATCATAAAACAAGGATTCATTAAAAACAATAATTTTATACACTAAAAGGAGATGTGGAATATCAAAATTAATTTATTAAATAAATATATACATGTTAATAAGGATGAATAACCATTATAGAGAAATGAGTATGTTATTCACTTACACGATGATTTTGGCATGGGAAACATTGCTGTATCTTCGGCAGCATAACGACACCAAATACAAATAATAAAATGTGTTGATGAGAGAGAAAGTGGTGTCTAATAATGTATACATGAAATAGACGTTAAGGGGGTAATGTAAAATAATATCCCATCATATGTAATTGAGTTTATATACATTATATAAAATTATTTCTAGAATGTAAATGTGGATTGAGAAATCTCTTATGGATTTTCTACATTGTAACGGGTGTACATATGGGGAATTAATGAGATGGAAAGAGGAAACTCATCATCCAAACACAAGGAGGGAAGTATAGGGTAGGTGATAAATCATAACCTAACAACAGTAGTTTAAAATAAAATGTAATAACAATATGAGGATACTTAGACCTATATAAGGAAGGAAGGAAACTGAGGATCCCTTACGGAATTTTGACATGGTAATAGTGGTACATGGGAGATTTTAATGAGATATGAAGAGGTGTATCATCACCCAAATATAAATAGGGAATTATGGGGGAGGTGATAAATCATACCACAAAATTTTTAATTGACAAAAAAATTGAATAACAACATAAATAAACATGTAAAAAATGAGAATGAAAGAAATATGTTACATGGAAATGTGATCCCAAAGGCTTGAGAGTGTCTTGAGAGAGGAGTCTAGGGAACATGAGGTACATTGAGAGGATTATATATAGATTATTATAGGGGATGTAAGATCTCTAAATGTTTTTAGTGAAGAGGAAGTGTGTGCTTGGGTAACTTTGTATAGAAAAATAGAGACATTTATTTATTAATTCAGTTTTGGGCACTACACAATAAACTAATCCAAAAAACAAAACATACTATGGTTTATTTCCAATTGTATTTTCCAAATAAGAGTGGAAAAAATTAAATTATAAGTCCAAAGGCTGAACTTAATAAAATATTAGGCTTTCTTATGTGGAGGTGAGTCACACTCTCAAAGAAATCATTTTAAAAGGATGATATATTTTATATGTCTTGGAGGATCAACTATGGAACCATAAAATTAATCGCAAAAATATAAAAACATATTATTTTAATGTTAAAACAAATATTGGCCGAAAATGGTTTTTATATTATTTTATTACATCACTATTGGGTCACTATTATTTAATTAGAAATATTATATATTTAAACAGTGTTTACTTTTTGTCCAAAATTTTGATTGTCTAAAAAAATTATGCAAAATTAACTAATATATAATTTCATTGTCCAGAATCTAATAATTATATTCATTTTATCAATAAAATTTTCTAAATATTTTAATTTTCTTATTTGAAAATAAAAACCTATATTTATTGAAAATTCATTGGTTTTGACAAAAACAACTTTCAAACCATTATTAAAATTAAAATTTTATTCATAAAAATTAAATGATCATTTATATTTAATAATAATTTAATTTAGTAATACTATTTTGTAAAAATATTATTTAATTCAGAAATACATCAATTCATTAAAATCAATTTCTTAATTGAATTTAAATATTAACTAAAAATACTATTTTTCTTTAAAACCCATTTAAAAAGTACGAATAATAAAATGAATGTGTATTATTTATACAAAAATAATGCACATTATCATAGTGATATGGAATATTTACAATACCCCTTATAACACCCGTGTAATACATAATGTTATGGTGTGTGACGGTGACAAGTTCTTATAGAGTCTTAGATAACATCTCCCGAGTGGTAATCTCTATTAATATCTTCTTCTCCTATAGGCAGTTCCATTCAATAATAATGTGTTGAAACATGGCATGGGATTTTTCAATAGAGAAGCCTAATGAGTACCATTTTTCCTAGCTTCGAAAAAATGGTTTCATATGGAGCGATTATACTCGGTGAGGCCATCACTTTCATTATTATAGTAAATTTGATTTGTTAATTCACTATATTTATGCAAATAATGTGATCACTATTCAACAACTATATTAGGAAATTTAACCATTTTTAATGGTATTATAAAATATGAAAACATAATACAATAGATGTGCATATGAATTATATAAGCATTTAAATAATAAGTCATCTTATTAGATCAAGAGTAATTTTCATTGATAAAAGTTTGGGTTATTTCAATCTTCCCCCATAAGAAATTTCTCCCTTGAAATTTCTTTTTCCTAACCTAAATAGATGCGGGTATCTCTGCCTCATCACTTCCTACTGTTCCCACATTGCTTCTTCAATCTTTTGGTTTCTCCACAACAACGTCTCTAGAGGTATAGTCGTATTCAGTTGATTTTTTTCCAATAATATATGATCATCACCAGATTCTCTTTATATGAGAGTTCATTCTCCAATGGTAGCACCTATGGATTGGGTACATGTGTTGCGTTAGGTATGTATATCATCAAGAGTAATCCATGTAATATATCATGTATATGATACATGTTTGGCGGGAGTTCTAATCGATAGGATGCTGCTCCAATGCGATCAAGGATTCGAAAATTACTGATGTATATTTGACTAAACTTTCCCTTATTCGCAAATGTCATCACTCTAATCTGTATTGATATGAGGTTGAATACCATGTCCCCAACATCAAACTCTAGGCCTCATCGATGATTATCATAATAGATCTTTTGTAGACTCTGAGCAACATTAATTTGATGCTGGATGGTCTAATGATTCTACACCATTTCTTCGACCATTTATAGACCTAGTAGTTTTGGCTCCGCATCGTCATCACAAATTGCAAGTGTTCTTTACATCTTCCAATAAATGGATTAATAAGGATCCATTTGGATTCTTGAGTGGGAACTTTTATTCTAATATAACACAGCCAGAGGAAAACGATGATCCAACCATCCATTCAAGTCCCTTGAGCATGCTCTAAATCATTCCTAATGATTTTGGAATGTCCGCTCAGATTGGCCATCAGGTAGAGAATTATAATCCTTACTGATGTTCATCTTAGTATTAATAGGATGTTGGAGACACTTCAATAACATATAGGCGAATTGTGGATCATGATAGGATACAATACACAGTGGAACTCTTTGTAGCCTGTAACTCCCCGAGATTTTATGAAAAATATTTTTTTAATTTCATTAATGTCTTGTGTTGTATGCTACACTAAGATTACATTTCTTTATACGCAAACACTGTATTAGCTTGCAGTATACGCAACACTATTCTTGGATCGTGTTACACACAATTTTGATAATAGTTATGTTACACAACATTAAGTATATATATATATATATTCAATGTATAAATGAAATATGGTTGGATTCTGTTATACGAAACAACGAAGGATTCTTGCACAACACGCAACCTTGACTTGGCTTGCATTACACACAATCACACCCTTCCTCGATAGCGTGTGTTGTACGCAATACCTTGTTTTACTAAACAATGATATATTATTATAATATTATTATGAAATAGCCTTTATGAATAGTATTAACTAAATTTTGAATTTTATGACATTATTATTCATCATACACATTTTCTAGAACATTGTATAAGAACAAAATAAATTTTTTGGGTAAAATATGTCTTTTTTTAAAAATGCAGTTTTGTCGCCTTCTGATGGCGCACCCACTTTAAATCTAGTTTTTGACGAGTTTATAAGTTCAATTTGACAAAATAACATTCTGTTTTGGAATGAAGAAATAAAAATTTACTTTGGATAAATTTTTCATATTATTCTGGTAACTTTCATATTTTGGTGAATAGTAAAAACACGTTAAATATTAATTAAAAACTACATTTTTCATCGCAATAATTTATATGGTTAAATTATAATATTTAATGGTTTTAAAGTATAAATAGATTATATTTTTACCATTTAATATAATGTATGTCATTAGCATTGATTTTACAGTAAATTCGTAGGATAAATCAATTCAATCTTTTGCAATGTTTTGAAGAAAAACCCGTTTTCTTTCGACAATGGGATTAATTTTAATTTAATTTATGAAAATTTTGTGTATTGAATTTGGAAAAATGGATTCCATATTTGGAATAATTGGGTCCAAATTATGTTAATAAGAAACTTTTTATTTTTGGAAATTATGAACAGTAACTACGGTAACATTTATTTACATTAGTTAAAAGTAAATCGGGTAATTAAGGGTAAATATAATATTATAAAATTACCCTAAAAAAGCCAAAACTCTATTGTATGGATACAAGTAGACCCATATAACCTAAGGGTCGGATTATATTCATTTTATAAACTTTTTACCATGAAAATAATTTAATTATTATTAAAACCAAAGAAAGTGACAACATGTCACTCTCTTAAATCTTATAAGTATAATAATTTTACATTAGCGATAAACATCATAAAACATCGAACATGAATAGTCTCTAGAAATCTAATAAAATTATCAACATCAACATAATTTATTTATAATTTTTAGGGATTAAATAATTGTCACTAATGGTGATATATTAATGATACAGAAATTATTTATTAAGTGAAAAATAAGTAATATAGTATTTATTAAAATAATAATACCCATTGAAAGGCCCACAAACCTGACCAAAATTTTTTTAGTGTATATCTACACCTTAATCATCTAATGACCTAATATATAACCGTTTGGAGCCTTATAAAAGTGATTATGACACTAATATTATTTTATTTTAAATGATGCCAAAGTTTTCACCTTCATAATTTAATAAATCTAACAATTTAAATATTGTGATTTTTAGATGATAAATTCGATTAAACGTATTATTGTTAAATTTAATACATTTATCTTCATCATAGGTTTTTATTTTTAATTTTTATGCAACAAATCAGTATAATAAATAATTATACAAAAAATGTTGTCGTAATTATTTTATTAAGAGATAAACCAAATAAATGGTTTTAAAAATAATAAAATAAATATTATATGAACAATTTAATGTGATACACTAATTTTATAGATACATATGACCTTTTTTAAATCTATTAAAGCTTTTCGTCTGAACATATCTTTTGTATATATTTTATTTAAATTCAAATAAATGAATATTGTCAAAATTGACACTATTGTTATTTTATAAAAAATAACATATTATAAAATTGATTAAAAATCACAAAAATATTTAAAAAATAATAAATTCAAATTTATATGGTCTATAATGTTATGAGGTAACCAACTATGGAAAATTAAGAACAAATAGTTAATTATTTGTTATAATTCAAAATTTTGAATTTTATTACCACAAATAAACTTAAATAGATTAAATAAGGATATATCAAAATGATAAGGTTTAAAATATGATCCAAACATGTCTAAATTTGATTGGTTGATGATATTACAACCCTATATCATCTAATCTTCTAATATGAGTCATATTTGGATGTTTTTATGTGGGGTTAGTTTTATTATAAATTATTATTTTTAAGAATTCCCAAGGTGCCCCTCTCCTCCCTTATAAAAGGGCACCTCCTCCCTCTCTTACTCAAACCACATTGAGCCTTCAAGATCGGTCAAAACCTGCCAAATTCTCTTCTCAACTTCCATAGAAACATCTTAGAGGTCCTGGTATTCTTCAAAGACGAATTTTAGTGCCATAAGTGGAGGTCTCATAGAGGCGCTTCAAAGAAAAGGTAATGTCCATTACCGATTCTTTCAACGTTATTTATTCTTCCACTTCTTCTTTATTAGTTATTTCATTATGAGTTAATAACATAAGTTTCAATAATATACTGATATGTAATTATAAGTATGAAACAGAAATATTTCACCATCTATCCATCCAACGGAAAATGAAATCACCGCGCGTTCTTACTTACGGAATATCATCTCCACACCGTGGTGTAATCTATATTCCACCACCACCTTACATGGATGGTTATAAGGGTGAATGTAATGAATAAATATGACTATTGTAAAGTGATATTGATTCTGTAATATTATACATACACTTTAATACAATTCCAAAATCCTGGGAATGATATCATCGCTCGTGCGTACGTACGGACCACCGTCTCCACGACGCGATGAGATTCACTCTCCGTGTTAACCATTCATGAATGATTATAAATTATATATAATGAATAATAATGAAATATATTGAATAATAATTCTACTGGATTTATGTATATATATATGTATGTATGTCATTTACTTAATTCCATTCAATTCAAAAGGGAAACGAAAACAGTGTTCATACGTACGTACGGCCTACCGTCTCCGTGAACGCTGTATTTCATTCCTTTTATCGACCTATAATATATATGTATATGATGAATATATATTATATATAAATCATGTTTTACATTCTATAATTAGTTAAATCTTTATATAAGTAATAATATCAATAACGACATGTCGAAACACATACGATAAATAAAATGATTTTACCCAAAACGCTGCTTTAACATAGAATTTACAAAAGAACGGGTAATATGAAGTCATAAGTGAAACATATATGATATCATAATAATGAATATTATTCTTTAATATGTCAATGACATTATTTAAATCATTATAATGGGTGTTCGGATATGTACGAAGCATATCGGACCTAAGGTAAGGGATAATTTTGCAAATCTCCTTTTTATCTAAGATTGGTTATTCATAAGTATTTACTGGGGTTATTTCAATCATCCATGTCCATGTTTTATAAAAGTTTTTTCGTATATGTTTAATGTCCTTTTTACACATTTTTGACTTTTACTACATGGTATGTAAGGAATCTATCTTTTGTTTACGTTACAAGGTACTTTTTGAATTTTCCGGAAAAAGTATGAAAAAAATGTTTTTTAACTTATATGGAACGAACGGATTTTTACGGTTTTATAATGCCTTATTTTCATAATGATTCCTACAAAATATTTCATGAATATTTTCAATAAAATCTTTTTCTTTTGAAATTGCATGAATTTTTGTGAAAGGAAATTGATTTTGAAGAAGAAAGGATATTTTCCTCAAAAATTCATTTCAAGTGTTTTATCAAAACCATTTTTCATCTAAGATGAAATTATTTCATATGTGTATGTTTTAAGTGTAATGTCTTTATGATTTACATGGTTTCACTTTTCTTACTATGAAATGATATCCATTTTTTTATATCGATTATGTGATGATGGGATGATGTTTATGAAACCCATTTTATTCGTTGGGTTATTATGAATGATGTATGTTTTGTGGAACAAGTAAGAATGATTTCATTATGAGATGGGTGGGACCTATATCTCTCTCCAATGCATTGGGTAATGATTTATATCTCATGAGATAGACATGGATGGAACGGCAAGTTAAACCGGTTCAGTAATACAGGACATGAACGAGGAGTGAACTCGATTCCAAAAGGGACTTTGTCCTCTATGATGGTCTTGGCAGCAATGCCTTGGCTACTATGGAAATCATATCATGTGTTTAATGGTTTCCACAATTACATGTTTTATTTCCATGCTATTTTATCATTCATAATGTTTCTTTATGATCTATTCCTTACATACTTCCATGTTTTATGTCATTGATCAAGCTTTTGATGTTTAAACATTATGTTCATGTTTTTAAGTTCAACTGTATATGGTATGTTTTATTTTATCCATGCTTACCCTTACTGAGCATTTGATCTCACCCATTTTTTATTTTATTTTCCCCTAGGATCAAAATAAAGGTTTTAGGTAAGGAAACAAAAAGTGGAAGATCTTTATTAGAGATGTTGAAGATCATTCACTATGATTAGAAGATTACTTCCATGTTTCCAAAGACACTAAAATATTATAGTCCTTGTGTGTCTATTTTTGTTATGTATTAAGTATTCCGAAAAAGTGATATAATGTCCATGTACGTCAAGCTTAGGGTCTCTATAGTTGGTATCAGAGGAAAGGATTAGTCAACCTTTGGAAACTAGTATGCGAAAACGTTAGTGAGATCCCTAGAGATATTTCTAAGGGATGTCTAGGGATATCCCTAAGGATAAGTATACGCATAGGATATAGTCCTAGAACTACGGTAATGATCATAGAATTTAACCTAAGATGTTAGATATTGAGGATACTCCCCCTTTACTATGTTGTTTTCCCTAGCATGATTTTTTTCCTCTATCAGAATTATTTTTTTTTTTAGTCAATAGAGGGAACCAGAAGGTATTCGGTTAACATTGAATCCAATGGACAAATTGGTGAATATGAGCAACAAAATTGTGTAATGCCTAGAGAGAAATATATTGTGATTATGACAAATCAGAAATCTCATAATATGATCAATAATCTCAACTTTGGTATGTTTTTCCGACTCAGATAATAAGAGAAAGATGGAGTTTCATGATGATCATAGAGGAAAGAATGTTCAATTTCCCTCATGTAAATCATGTGGGAAGAGGCATCAGGGAGATTGTTTCAAAGGAACATGAAGATTCTTTGGTTGTGGATTATATGGACACAAATCCAGTATGAGTAAAGGAAAAGGTTCAGTTAACACCATGGACAAGGATAATGGTATTTCTATGACATCAACAATGAATAGATGTTTTAAATGTGGAATGTGCGGGCATTATGAATACCAATGCCCTGATGGAAAATATCATGAAGAGAATCAACATGGTCATATGGGTAGTATTTATGTGGATAATGATGAGGAGACTACACATGATATATGAGGTAAAAGAAGTGTTGAAGCTTAGTCAGTTGTTTTAGATGGTAGTGAAATGATTGTATGTTTATCGAGAGTTATGTTTTATAGTTAATGGTAATATGGAATAAAGAATCATCTAAGGATTGTTACGTTATTTTTTTTCCTAAATGTATTTGAATGTATATGTTGAATGGTACCAGTAACCATGGAAGGTTATTCAGATATTTTTGTAAAGTAGATGATATGCGCATAATGAAGGAATAAGAAGATAATGAGATGTTTGATTGTATTCATGAGATCATGATTGATATAAGGACTAAGTGATATCATGATTTGAGTATATCGAATTTTGAGGATTTTGTTATGTGGAAAGTGTTATCTTTTAACTGCATTCATGTTTTCACTAAGGGTCAATGGGTATTCATTTTTCAAGAGAATACATTATTAAGGCCTTCGAATGTTTGGAATGTGACCAACAAGACATATCGTATGATATATGGGGATAACCTATGGTATTAAATCTCTGGTAATCGTTTTCACTATATTATGAGAGTGGACTACACTATAATGGATAAGCCTAAATATTGGAATGGATTATGTCGTACATAAGCTAGTATTGTTTAAGGATATAAATTTTTTCGATATTATTGATGGGATGTTATAGTAATGTAGTTTTAGAAAAAGGACAACCTGCAGGACTAGCGATAGCCCATCGCGTCGGACAAGGCTGTGGGAATCGAACCGACAACCGAAGTGTGACTAGCCTTTATCGCCTACCACTGGCCTATAGGAAGTCCCTGGTTTGTAGAAACTAGTTTTATTGAATTAGGCGGTATGATATATGACGTTTAAGTACATTTTTGGAACCATATATGATTAATCTAACCATAAGATGGACTTATAAATTTTTCTATCCTTTTGTTTGAAATAGATGGAATGACCCATCATTCTATCACATGATCTGCTAACACATCACGAATAACAAATTCAACTTCATTTCCATAAGGGATGAAGTGGAAATTGTTCAATTCACAAACAACAGTGAGATTGTACCAAAATCATGGAAGTATTTTTTTAACTCATAAACTTTAGGGAAATGATCTTGAAAACCCAAAAAAATTTCATAGTTCCCTTATATCAAATGAATCAGATGGTACCTTAGATCCTCAAAATTCTATAGCTTTGTGATTGTTGTCTTTTTTATAGCCATGTTCTCTACCACTCTCCATCATAACTTGATGGTTAGATTTGTCTTCCATATCCATATTTTCACCTTTGTTCTCCTACGTGGAAACCCAGTGATGAGTTAATTTGGGTAACCGTTATATTTCACACATTAGTTTTTAAAGCCATGTTTTGGTATTCCTTTTTACGATGTGGGTTTCTATTAAACAAACTTTTGAGTATTAATCCATTAATAACCCTGAAGAATTTCAATGGCGAAATTCATTTTAAAGGTGGTAGAATGCAACACCTCAAGATTTTATGAAAAATATTCATTTAATTTCATTAATTTCTTGTTTTGTATGTTACACCAAGATTACCTTGCGCTATACGCAAACACCATATTAGCTTGCAGTATACGCAACACTATTCTTGGATCGTGTTACACACAATTTTGATAATAGTTATTCTACGCAACATTGAGTATATATATATATATATATTCAATGTATAAATGAATTATAGTTGGTTTGTGTTATATGAATCGACGAATAATTCTTGCACAACACGCAACCCTGACTTGGCATGCATTACAGGCAATCACGACTTTCCTCCATAGCGTGTGTTGTACGCAATACCGGGTTTTACTAAACAATGATTTTTTATTATAATATTATTATGAACTAGCCTTTATGAATAGTATTAACTAAATTTTTAATTTTATAACATTATTAATCATCTTACACATTTTTAAGAACATGGTATAAGATCAAAATAAATTTTTCGGGTAAAATAATTATTTTTCAAAAAATGCAGTTTTGCCGCCTTTTGATTGTGCACCCACTTTAATTATAGTTTTTTACATATTTATAAGTTCAATTTGACAAAATAAAATTCATTTTTTAATATAAATTAATAAAAATTTAATTTGGATAAATTTTTCATATTATTCTGGTAACTCTCATGTTTTGATGAATAGTAGAAACAAGCTATATTTTAATTAAAAACAACTTTTTTCATCGTAATAATTTATATGGTTAAATTATATTATTGAATGGTTTTAAAGTATAAATATAATATATTTTTACCGTTTAATATAATTTATGTCATTAGCATTTATTTTACATTAAATTCTTAGGTTAAATCAATTCAATATTTTCCAATGTTTTAAAGAAAAACCCGTTTTATTTGGACAATGGGATGAATTTTAATTTAATTTATGCAACTTCTGTGTATTGAAATTGGAAAAATGGGTTCTATATTTGGAATCAGTGGGTCCACTTTATGTTAATAAGATACTTTTTATTTTTGGAAATTATGAATAGTAACTACAGAAAATTTTATCAACCCTATTTAAAGGTAAATCCAGTAATTAAGGGTAAATATAATATTATAAAATTACTGTAACACATGCCAAAATTCTATTGGATGGCTAAAAGTATACTCATATAACCTAAGGGTCGGATTAGATTCATTTTATGTAATTTTGACCGTGAAAATAATTTAATTATTATTAAAACCAAAGAAAGTGACAACATGTCACTCTCTTAAATCTTATAAGTATAATAATTTTAATTTAGTGATAAACATCATAAAACTTAGAACATGAATAGTATCCAGAAATATAATAAAATTATCTACATCATGATAATTTATTTAGAATTTTTAGGGATTAAATAAGTGTCATTAATGGTGACACATTAATGATACATAAATTATTTATTAAGTGAAAAATAAGTAATATAGTTTTATTGAAATAATAATACCCATTAACAAGACCAAACACCTGACCAAAACTTATTGGTAGTGTATATCTACACCTTAATAATCTAATTCCCTTATATATAACCGTTTTGATCCTTATAAAAGTGATTATGATACTTATATTATTTTATTTTAAATGATGCCAAAGTTGTCACCTTCATAACTTAATAAATATAACAATTAAAATATTGTTATTTTAAAATGATAAATTAGATTAAATGTATTATTGTGAAATTTAATACATTTATGTTCATTATAGGATTTTATTTTTAATTTTTATGCAAAAAATCGGTATATTAAATAATTATACAAAAATGTTTTATTAATTATTTTATTAAGAGATAATCCAAATAAATGGTTTTAAAAATAATCAAATAAATGTTATATGAGATATTTAATGTGATCCACTAATTTTATAGATACATATGAACTTTTCTGAATCTATTAAAGCTTTTAGTTAGAACATATCTTCTGTATATATTTTAATTAAATTCAAATAAATGAATATTGTCAAAATTGACACTATTGTTATTTTATAAAAATGACATATTATAAAATTGTTTAAAAATCAAAAAAATATTTAAAATATTATAAATTTAAATTTAAATGGTCTATAATGTTATAAATTAACTAATTATGGAAAATTCACAACAAATAAGTAATTATTTGTTATAATTTAAAATTTAGAATTTTATTACCACAAATAAACTTAAGTAGATTAAATAAGGATAAATCAAACAGATAAGGTTTAAATTAAGATCAAAACATGTCTAAATTTGAGTTTTTAATGATATTACAACCCTATATCATCTAAACTTTGAATATGAGTCATTTTATGAGGTTTTTAAGTGGGGATAGATTTATTATAAATTAATATTTTTAAGGATTCCAACGGTGCCCCTCTCCTCCCTTATAAAAGGGAACCTCATCCCTCTCTTCCTCACACAACTTTGAGCCTTCAATATCGACCAAAGACTGCCAAATTCTCTTTTACACTTCCCTAGAAACATCCTAGAGGTCCTGGTCTTCTTCAAAGACAAATTTTAGTTCCCTAAGAGGAGGTCTCAAAGAGGCGCTTCAAAGAAGAGGTAATGTCCATTACCGATTCTTTCAACCTTATTTCTTATTCCACTTATTCTTTTTTAGTTATTTCATTATGAGGTAATAAAATCAGTATCAATAATATACTGATATTTTATTAAAAGTATGAAACAACCATATTTCACCATCTATCCTTCTAATGGAAAATGATAACACAGCACGTGCATACGTACAGAATACCGTCTCCACGCCGTGGTGTAATCTATTTTCCACCACCACCTTACTTGGATGGGTATAAGGGTGAAAGTAATGAATATATATGGTTATTTTAAAGTGATATTGATTTTTAATATTATACATACACTTTAATATAATTCCACGATCTTGGGAATGATATCATCGCTCGTGCGTACGTACGGACTACTGTCTCCACGACCCGATGAGATTCACTCTCCATGTTAACCATTCATGAATGATTATAAAGTATATATAATGAATAATAATGAAATATATTGAATAATAATGCTACTGGATTTATGTATATATATATATATATATATTTATTTCATTTACTTAATTCCATTCAATTCAAAAGGGAACCGAAAACAGCGTTCATGCGTACGTACGGCCTACCGTCTCCATGAACTCTGTATTTCATTCCTTTTATCAATCTATAATATATATTTATATGATTAATATATATTATATATAAATCATGTTTTAAATTCTAGAATTATGTAAATCCGGATATAAGTAATAATATCAATAACGACATGTCGAAACACATACGATAAATAAAATGATTTTACCCAAAATGCTGCTTTAACATGGAATTTACAATAGAACGGGTAATATGAAGTCATAAGTGAAACATATATGATATCATAACAATGAATATGATTATTTAATAAGTCAATGATATTTTTTAAATCATTATACTGGAGTTTCGGATACATACGAAGCATATTAGACCTAAGGTAAGGGATAATTTTGCAAATTTCATTTTTATCCGAGATTGCTTATTCATAAGTAGTTACTGGGGTTATTTCTATCATCCATGTAAATGTTTTATAAAAGTGTTTTTTTGTTTTTTTATATTCATTTTTAACGATTTTTTACTTTTACTAAATGGTATTTAAGGAATCTTTCTTTTGTTTACGTTATGAGGTACTTTTTGACTTTTCTGGCAAAAGTACGAAAACAATGTTTTTTTAACTTATACGGAACGAACAGATTTTAACAGTTTTATAAAGCGTTATTTTCATGAAGATTCCTCCAAAATAGTTCATGACTATTTTCAATAAAATCACTTTCTTTTAAAATTGAATGAATTTTTGTGAAAAGAAATTGATTTTGAAGAAGAAAGAATATTTTCCAAAAAAAATCATTTCAAGTGTTTTATCAAAACCATTTTCCATCTAAGATGAAATTATTTCATATGTGTATGTTTCAAGTGTAATGTCTCTATGATTTACATGGTTTCACTTTTCTTATTATGAAATGATATCCATTTCATTTATATGGATTCTGTGATAATGGGATGATGATTATGAAACCCATTTTATTCGTTGGGTTATTATGAATGATGTATGTTTTGTGGCACAAGTAAGAATGATTTCATTATGAGATGGGTGGGACCTATATCTCCCTCCAATACATTGGGTAAATATTTATATCTCATGAGATAGACATGGCTAGAACGACAAGTTAAACCAGCTCAGTAATACAGGACTGGAACGAGGAGTGAACTCAATTTAGAAAGGGACTTTGTCCTCTAAGATGGTCTTGGAAGCAATGCCTTGGCGACTATGTAAATCATATCCTGTGCTTAATGGTTGAACAATTACATGTTTTATTCCCATGATATTTTATCATTCTTAATTTTTCTTTATGATCTATGGCTTACGTACTTCCATGTTTTATGTCATTGCTCAATCTTTTGATGTTTAAACATTATGTACATGTTTTTAAGTTCAAATGTATATGGTATCTTTTATTTTATCCTTGCATACCCCTACTGAGAATTTGAGCTCATGCTTTTTATGTTTTATTTTACCCCAAGATCAAAAGAAAGGTTTTAGTGAAGGAAATAGAATGTGTAAGATATTTATGGGAGATGTTGAAGATCTTTCACCACAAATAGAAGATTACATTCCAAGTTTCCAAAGACACTAAACTATTACGGTCCTTGTGTGACTATTTTTGTTATTTATTAAGTATTCCACAAAAGTAATGTAATGTCCATGTACGTCAAGCATAGGGTGTCTACATAGCCTTACGACTTCTATGATGTATATCAGTGGCATTTAATCCAATGAGAAATCATCTTTAATTTCAATAAAGTGGTCAGTCATTGTAAGACGGTCTATAACAACCAAAATAGCATTTTTTCCAATGGATGCCTTCAGATGTCCAATGAAAATGTCCATGGTGAAGTTCTCTCATTTCAATGTTGGTAAGAGTAATGGTTTCATCGTCCTCTTAGACTTTTTTCCCTCAGCCTTTACTTACTTACATTCCAAGTACTTTGATGTATACTTAGTGATCTCCTTTTTTGTTATCCCTCCAATAATGATCTAGGAGACATCAATACATCTTTGAGATTCATAGGTGAATAGTAAAATTCAATATATGTGCATCATCAAAAATTTCCTTATTTAACTATAGATTTGATGGAACACAAAGTACTAACCCTAATATCACAATAAATTCATAATTAACATTAAACACTGAGGATTTTCCCTTTTTTATAGTTTCATGTTACTTCTAAATTCACATATATTCCTTTAAATCATCCATTAACCATTCCAGAAAAGATTTTTGAGCAATAATTTTTGAAAGGATCTATTATTTTCTATTCTTTATGATTCCCATATACATATTCATAAAATCTAAGATGATTTGATAATTTTAAATTCTCATTAATGATAGAATCATTGTTCCCTTTATGCATAGAGAATACACCACCTTGTTCACATTAACAGGGTTGTAATGGATTCAATAGTCACAAACTTTAATTAGCTTTGATAGTCTTCATTGGTACATGATCAACTCTTTGAGTGTGAATATATACATGAGGATTTTGAGATCCTCATATGCTTCACACTTCTCCCCAAGGAGATAATGTCACCAAATTTTTAAAGAGAAGATTGCTAGACCCAACTCCAAATCATGTTTTGGATTTTTTTCTCATGAAATATCAATTATCTTGAAGCATAGGAAAACTTATTTTCATTTTTCATCAACACACATCTCATTCACTTCTTCAAAGCATCACTGAATACCACAAAAAGATCTCCACTTGTGGGTATTGTGAGCATGAGTGTAGCGATATGCCTTCATTTCAACTCCCTGAATATATCTTCTCATTCTTCACTCTAAGAAATCTTGAATCCGATCTAGGTGAGCATTGTAAGGGGATTGGGAAATCTTGAGAAATTTCAAACAAATTGGTGATAATACCCAGTGAACCTAGGAAGCTATGGCTATTTTTCACTGATATTGGTCTCATCCATTACAAAATTGCATCTATCATGGAGTTCTCCCCATATATCCCATTTCATCAGATAATATGACCCAAGAATGAGACCTTCTTTAACCAGAACTCAAACTTATTGTTCTTTTCATAGATCTTATCCTTTCACAAGGCATCTAGTATAGTGATTAGATGGTCCTCATGATCCTCTTTTTTTTGGAGTATATTAAAATGTCATCTATAAATTCTACCACAAAATAGTCACGAAAAACTATTAATACACAATTTATAATGTCCATGAAGATTACTGGAGAATTAGTGAGTCAGAAAATAATTACTAAGAATTTATTGTCCTTGTATGTTGTATGAAAAGCTCTTTTGGTGATATCCTCCTTCTTCACCCTTACATGGTAATATCCTGACCACAGTTCCACCTTTGAGAAGTATTGTGCTATACATAGCTGATCAAACAAGTAATCAATTTCTGGAAGAGGATTATTTTTCTTTTTTGTGAATTTTTGATCTCATTATAATCAGTGAAAAGGTGAATTGACCCACCATATTCATTGAAAAAAAGGACCAGTGCATTGCATGGTGAAGCACTTGGGTGTATTAAAACATTCTACATTTTATTTTCTAGTTTTTTTTTTCAGAGACACACGCTTTAAAACACCCATTCTATATGGAGTCTTAGATATTTTCAATTCCCTAATTATATGTTCAGTCGATAATTCGACATATATTTATTGAGGATGACTATGAAATTACACAATAAAAAATTTAGTGATTTTCCTCCCAATAGGCTTGTTTTCGTGGATGGATAGTTCCTTACACTCAATCATCTACACATGATATGCATGCTTATAGGGTAGTAATATCTACTTTTTAGATGTTTTTATTAATGAATATTTATCCACCTCATTTCACATGAGTATATTTGGGTGTTGATTCTCCAAATGGAGAGTTGTTCCTCTATCATGGAAAGTAATGTAAGATATATATAGGGAAGCAAAATCCATACTATGTCACGACCCGTCCCCTGGGCCCCGTGGCTTGACTACACCATGCTTGGCTTCCATAGTCTAGGGGATGACGACTAGCACCAAAAGGGGTAATCCATAAGGTTGCATAGGCATTGCCTTTATAACCTGTAATTGCACGCACCCAAACACACAACAAGATGAGAACACAAGTAAACTGAATAGTAAATAGACTGAGTACAGTAAGTAAAAGGGGCTAGAATACAAGACCAAGGGGAAAGTACAATAAAATTAATGTAAATGTAAACTGCATCCAAAAGGAAGAAATCTATTGAGTCATCCTTCAGGGTTCCTATAAGAAGGTTAGGTATAGATCGCCTCCTCAGCACTCCATGTTTGTCTGTCTCTTTCGTGTACAAACTCGTCGTAAGGAACTGCTCCAAGCCCAAACCAGTCCTGGTTCCCTCAATCTCGATCAATGTTTTCTGTCATCTTCAGCTAATACAATAATGTGTTGGCATAGCCTAAGTAGGGGTGAGTACAACGATACCCAGTATGAACACAATGACCCTCAAGGTCTCACAAAATACAAAAAGGATAAAACTCAATGCCTGAAGTCAACTATCAACCCTACATAGGTATATGCCCATACATATGCCTAAGTTATCAAGTATACCCATATCAATCATGAGGAAAAACAGGGTCCAACCCAAAAGTCGAATGCTCAACCGTTATAGAAAGGAATGAAAACTAAAAATGCATGTACTACATCGGTACACCACACATAAGAATACCACTGAGGTATTACCACAAGGGAAAGTACCACAAAGATATGAACTTATCACAGACTAGGTATAACTAAAGAATAGAAGTATATATAATTAGTTATAGCTACTAAATCTTCATAAACTATTAATAGGCTCTACTGCTGACACACACACACGATCGCTAGGAGCTGACCCGCAACTGATCGCAAGGAGCTGACCCACACAGGATCAAAAGGAGCTGACCCACCCAAGATCACTTAGAGATGACACACACAGGATCACTTGGAGCTCACCCACACATGATATCTATGAGAATACCCATAATGAATCACTAGGATATGACCCACACTGGATCTCTTGGAGCTTACCCACAAAAGATTTCTAGTCGGCATTCTCGTCACAGCCAACTACGAGGTTCTCACACTAGGCTTGGTTGTCACCGACGTGTCTTCTCCCCAAGACACTATTAGATACTACATTTTTTATTAATTCCCATCAATATGTATTTATATGGACCACCATGTCCTTAGGGTTTCAACGCAATAGACGGTGCATCAATCGGACGACCATTCTGTGAGTTATTAGCCTTTTAGTCCGAAGGGGATGGTTGGATTAGTGCTCGATCCAACCCGACCATACCCCATCATTTTACAAATCTCTAGTGGGGTATACCAAAGGACTTTCTCACTTCAAGGTTTCCAGTGCCACTGATGGTTCGTCAAATGTACATCCAGTGACAAAGTTATGGTCAAAAGAGCATAAATGGGTCGATGTGGCTTAGGGTCCAGTCTGACCTGGTTGTACTTACCCGACCCAACCCGGCTGAGACCAACTTGGCCTAGGTCAGCCTGGCCCGTTGGGTTAGGTCCATCCCGATGGGCGTCCTGAACCTCTGGGTCTAGCCCAGCCCGGCCCACTAGGCGGTTGTACAGGTTTTGAAAAGTCACAGAGCGCCGCGGGGGTTCGGCTGCAGACGACGTGAGGTCACGAATTGGTTTGAGACAGAGGGCGGCGACTTGTCCGCGTGAAGCACGAGGTCATGTGGAGTCTCACCCATGGGTGGTGTCGCAATTTTGCGATGCCGTGGGGCGGCTCGGCCGGGGCGGATCGTCTGGGAGTGTAGAGGCCACAGGGCGGCTTGGCCGGAGGGCATAGGCCACTGGGCAGCCTGACCAGAGCGGCTTGGCCGGGAGGGTGGAGGCCGTTGGTAGGGTCGGCCCGAGGGTAGAGCACTGCGGGGCACAGAGGCCTCAGGGGGGGGGCGAGGGCATGGGGTGGCTTAGTCGGGTTGGAGCGACTAAGGCGCGGGGCAGTGTGGCGGGGCTACAGGGTGGCACGTCTAGACCACGGGGAGGCACGGAGAGGCCGTAGGGTGGCGCGGCAGGCCACAGGTAGGTGGGTCCGCAGACAGTAGGGGTCATAGGGCGGCGCTGTTGCATTCATCGTCTTCGTTGCGGTTTATTTCCGACTTCCTCTATCACAAAGAACACAAAAAACCATCATAAGAATTGTGGAGTGGATGGCCATGATTGTATGGCCTGTACTATCCATATTAGAGCAGTATCCAGCGGATATAATCTCTCATGACTTACTATGATTCCTCTAGAATGAGAAGGTAAGAACACGAGAATATAATCTTAACCAATATAAACCCCTACTTCTTTTGTTTGTTGTTTTCGATGAGGTGGAAATAAATTTCGTTGATTGTAGACATCCAACGTTGGAGAATGTCCCGAGGAAGGAGTCAATATTGGTGTTCTTCGTTGGCATTCTTTCTTGGGGAGCTTTCTCCCAATTCTCCATGTTTCTACCTTTTCAACGAGATTCTCCCAATTCCACCATAAAATCAAATTAGCCAAGGAAGTTGTGTTTCCCAAATTAAAAAGATACCATAAATTTCAAATTGACATAATTAATTACATTGAGTTTTTATAATTAATTAATGGGGTGGCACAAAATAAGTGATGGAGTTCAAGATGTTTCTCCCAATTAAGCGGGGATCTCAAGGGGTTTTAATCCTCGGGTGGTCTCCACCACCATAACCACTCATCAGAGGTTAGGCTCGGTGGCCCATTCTTCCATAACCTTTCATTAAAGGTTTTTATCTCAAGTGGTCCTCACTTTTGAAATATCAACATGGGAGTTTTCAATGAAAATTGTAAATAAAATATTACACCATTTTATTTTATTTTATCCTTTAATGAATAAGTGAAATGCTGAATTCTATCGTCGACCTACTGCGGTTGTGGTGAAGGTATCCTTAAGCAAATATCGGCACTGTGAGTTCAATGGTTCCCTCAGATTACAATTTTGAAAACCGGTTAAAAAGTAAGAAAACACGGTTTTACGTTTACAGAATATACGAGAAAAAATATTTTGAAATTCATTCTGGGCACACTGGGCCTCAAAACCATGTACCATCATTTTTCATGGACTCATAACATTTACATTTAATTAATAAAAAATTTACATGGAATTCTGTGTCTTTACATTCTCCCCACCTCATGGATTTATTTCCCCATAATCCAAATCATAAAACATTGAAAACTAGTGGTGGTACTGTGCACATATCTGAGCCTCCCGCTCACATGTGCTCTCCTGGTGGTTCTCGTGCTACCAACACACACAAGAGGAATCAACTACCCACAAAATACCCGCTCCTATAAATCATCCATCTAAACTAGAACCTCCGTAAAATTCTTCCCATTGGCGACGTCTGGCTCTCCATGTTCGATGATGTGAGAATATTCATGCACGTATCTTCTTAGTTGGGATATGTGGAAGATTTCTTGCACTCAGAACAACTGCGGTGGAAGAGCTAAGAATTATGACACATCACAAACTAGGATGGGGACCATAAAAGGTATGATGAACCATGGAGTAAACATTCCTCCTCAGCCAAATCGCTGCAATTCTCATCAAGGTGAGACCCGTAGAAAGATGTGGTCACCATCCTCGAACTCTATAGGGCTCCGCCTCCGATTGGAATACGACTTCTGCCTGCTCTGTGTAGTCTTCCTCAGCTCCTAGATGATCTTCATATTCTCTATGGTAGCCCATACCATCTCTAGTCCTATGGGTGCTCACTCCCCTCGGTCAGTCCATCCCAATGTTGATATGAAAGGTCGCTCATAGAAGGCCTCTAAAGGTGTCATCCCAATGGTGGAGTAAATTGTTGTATGAAAACTATACCAGTGGAAAGTGATCCTTCCAACTAATACCAAAGGAAAGGACACAAGAACGCAACATTTCCTCGAGGGTATGAATGGTAGCTCAGTCTGGACATCCATCTGAGGATGTAATGTGGTGCTCAAACAAATCTGCATCCCGAAAGCCTCCTGCAACCCCTTACATAGCCAGGAATTAAAATTTTCGTCGCATTTAGAGATAATTTTTGAGGGTAATCCATGTAGTCGCACAATCATATGCACATAGAGGCATCCCATGCTCTCTACTGATCTATGCTCTCTGATTGGTAGGATGTGGGAAAACATGGTGAGTCAGCCGATGATCACCCAGATCGAGTCATGACCCCAGGAATTACATGGAATTCCAGTCATGAAGTCCTCAAATATCTCATCCCACTTCCACAATGGGACATAAAATGGATAAACCAAGTATAATGGAACCTGATGTGCCGCCTTCACTTACGGACAAGTGAGACTTTGAGAGACAAAATCTACCTTTGATTTCTTCATTCCTAGCCACTAGTTCTATCTTCGGAGATCCTACAACTTTGCCACTCATAGATGTAACACTAGAGGGGATGTGTGAACTCCCACAACACTTCCTCTCAAAAGGACAATGATACCATGGTATGTCCTCTGAAGAGGATGACATGCTCCCCACCTTCAAAAAATCCATCAGGTGCCTATCCTGTGGATATCTAACCTTGTCGTGTCTTGCACTCAGCAACCCCACACTAAGCCTCCTTGAATCACTGAATAAGTGGGGGAGTGAATGTAATAGATTGAAGAAATGCTTATTCATCTCTATCCATAAACAATATCTGTAAAGTGCCCAGCTGCTCTGTAGCCTCACCTAGAAGATGTATACCAGACCTCTTGCTGAATGCATATGCTACCAAATTTCCCTTCCCGAGAGTATAGAGTATCTCGATGTAATATTCTTAGAGGACCCCATGCCAAAATCTTTGTCTCATGTTCAGGACCTTCTGGGAGAATATATACATGGGACTCTTTTGATCTGAGTAGACTGTAAAACATTCAACAATCAGATAGTTCTGCCACATCTTAAAGTAGAAAACCACTACTGCTAACTCCATGCCATGTGTAGCATAGTATGGCTAATGATGTGTCAACTATCGAGAAACATAGTTGATCATTTCTCTCTCCTGCATCTGGACACATCTGATTCTAGTCCTTGATGCGTCACAGTAAACTACGTACCCAACGCCCTCCTCTAGAAGCCTCAAGATGGGGGGACTAGTCAGCCTCTGCCTTAGCTCCAGGAAACATCACTGGCCTCTGTCCGACCATACAAAGGGATGTCCCTTCTTCATCAACACTAATAGTGGTGATGCAACTCTTGAGAAATCGGGCACAAATCTCCAGTATTATCTAGCCAAACCTAGGAAACTTTGTTCCTCTGTCACACTATTGGTTCGATCATACAAAGGTACCACCTCAATCTTCACTGGATCTAATTCAACTCCATCCTCCGAGATGACATATCCCAGAATGTGAAGCTCTCGGATCCAGAACTGACACTTCAAGAGCATACTATAAAGCTAGTGCTATCGGAGTTCGTCGAGTACTACCTGAAAATGATAGGCATGCTCCTTCTCAGTAGCCGAGTAGATCAGAAAGTCTTCGATGAAGACTACTAAAAAGTAATCATGGTATGAATGAAAGATCCTATTAATTATTCCCATGAACACTGCTGGAGCATTGGTTACACAAAATACCATAACCAAGAACTCATAAGGGTTGTACCGACATCGAAAGGCCATATTCTGCACATCCTCATCTCGTACTCTGAGATATTGATTGCCTAATCTATGGTCTATCATAGAGAACCATCGTTCTCCCTTCACCTAATCAAAGAGATCATCAATCCTCGGATGTTGGTACTTTTTCTTTATAGTCACCTGATTTAGGTGTCGATAGTCAACACAATGCCTCAAGCTACCATCTGCATTCTTGGTGAACAAAATCGAGGATTCCCAAGGGGAAACACTAGGACGAATGAATACCTTCCCCTACAAATCTTCTAGTTGTACCCATAGATCCCAAACCACCATGGGTGCCATCTAATATGCTGGTATGGTTATCAGTGTCATCCCACGGTACAAGTCAATGTAAAAGTCCTTCTCTCTGTGAGGAGGCTAACTTGAAACATCATCAGGGAAGACATCTGTGTACTATTCCACCACTACCGGATATCTCAGACACTCCACATCATCTTCTATGAGGGTAAGGCTATACAACTAATGAGTGATCAGCTGCACACTATTTCGGGTAAGTCCATCCTATTCTGTAAAGGATCCTTTCTATCTGGTGAAGGTAATCTGGGTCGCATCTGTGCGAACACACCATACATTGTGCCTAATAAAGTAAATATGAGCATGGACTATAGATAACCAGTCCATAACCAAGATGACGTCTTAGGGCCTCGACGCCACTACTAGGAGATCACAACCTGTGCTCTCACATCCTAAAGAAAGCTCACACTTCTGGCACCTATGCGTAATCATCGAATCCATTCTCGTAGTTTTCTCTAGCCGTAAGGATCGAGCCATCACCTCTGTCATAATCTCTGACCTTCGAACGAGGGAAGTGGAAATAAAATAATGACTTTCACCTGTGTCTATAAGTACTGCAACTATGGTGGAGTAGACACAGATTGTAATTCATTTCATCTACGGAGCACCATGATCATATGCCTCAGCTACCTGGAGCTGAGCTCACCACTGTCCTCTTAATCCCCATGGTCGGGTTGGACCACATAGTGGTGGTGAAAGTAACATATCAAATTGTCGCCCACCACCAGATGCACATCGATCTCCTCTACCACGACCGCCTTCTCCCTACAGACCTCCTTGGTCGAACCTCTGTCTCTGTCATGGTGGTCCTTCGACTATTAGATGATCATCCGTAAGTCGGGTTGGATAGTCAAGAGCCTTGTGAACCTGGCTGCCACATGCGTAACACTACCCACACCTATAATGACTGGGTCTACCTCGGGTGCCCCACACAACTGACCCTAAGTCATGCGGTCATCCACCTATAGGTCATATCCTCATGTACCTCTGTGTCATCTGTATACTGCAAGCTGTAGAGGACTCCACTACGTGATGACTGGTGGTGGGTCTCTATTTTTGAGACTGCTCAACAAAGAAACTCTCCACTAAGAGGGATCTCTCTAACACACCCACCTGTGTCGGGATGCTGTGTGAGATCTTTGATGCATTGATCTCTCATCTGTGCCCCTGCTGGATGGTCTAGGCCCTGAATAATGGGTCCCACACCATATCTGTGGAGTAGCATTAGTGGTCAGTGAAACTCACTGAGGAATGATCCACAGTCATGTTTCCCTACTGCAGATGTAGTAGCTCCTGAATGCACACTGCACGAAGAGTTGCTGGAACAAACTCTACCCAAAACAGGATCTCGAAGTCTGTCCAGAGAAGCGTTACCTCGTCGTGTGCCTAGAGCATCAAGATCCACCATCTGCCTATAGTTTCCAATCGAAATATGGCAGTAAGGATCAATATGAAATCAGATGGTGTCCCAACCAGTCAGAAGACTCTCACTACAGCATCCATCCAATCCTTAGCTACCTGCGGGTCCATCTCTCCCCTAATCTTGGGTGGCATATGGCGCTAGAACTCTTGCAATGTGTTCAGAAGCGTGCACCCTATGCTACTAGGGATGGTGGAATTGGTGGAACAAAGGGTAATGGTACCGCTGGTGCCACTACTAGAAGACAGCCTTACATCGAGGCCTCGTCTCTCAGTGGGCTATCAGTGCATACAAATCTCAGAACCCTAGCTGGCTGTATCTGTAGAGGCATCCTGAAAAGAATATGTGCACCATAATCAATAAGTTACACTTGGTGAGCTGGCTCAAGAGATCACAATGAAAACTCTTGAACACACACATGCAATCAGGGTTTCTGTGCACTGAGTTGGAAATCATAAGTTAGGGTCATGGTGTGTGGATAAATTTTCCGCCGCATCAACATTAGATTCCCTAAACTGATAACCACACTCATAACACTTAACACTACTTCCATTAATAGAATGACCAGAGTCATATTATCTATGATATAACAGACACATTTGATACCAATTTTTCATGACCTGTCCCCCGGGTCCCGTGATGTGACTACCCCAAGCCCATCTTCCATAGGCCAAGGGCTGGAAACTAGAACCGAAATGCATAATCCATAAAACTGAGAAGGAATTTCCTTATAACCAGTAATAACATGAAAACAAGCACATAGTGATTTACAAACAAAAGTAAACTAAATATTAAATAGAGTGAGTGCAGTATGTAAAAGGAGCCTGAATACAAGCCCAACTAGAAAGTATTAAAAATTGAATGTTCAAGTAAACTGGATGAAAAAGGGAGAAAACTGACGGGTTTTCCTCTGAGCATCCTACAAAAATTTAGGTACTGATCTCCTGCTCATCACTCCACATTCGTTCGACTCCTCCATGTACCAACTCCTCGTAAGGTCCTCCTCTAGGCACTGCCACATCCTGGTACCCTCAATCGTGATAAATATTGTCCGTCTTCTACACCAAACACAACAAGGTGTGAGCATATACCGTGCAGGGGTTACTATAACGTTACTCATTAGAGACCCTGAGACCCTCATGGTCTCAGAAAATCCACAAATTATAAACCTAAAAGCATGAATTCAACTACAAACTGTAATTACATATATTCTTATACATATAATTAAGTTATCTAGTATACACATATCTATCACGAGGAAACATAGGTTCCAAACAAAAATCCCAATGCTCTACAGTACCATAAAGGTATGAAAACAACAAATGAAAATACCACATAGGAAGACCACATAGAATAATACCACTAAGGTATCACCACAATGGAAAGTACCACACATATACAATCTAAGATAACACTAGGTATAACTTAGGTACAGTTGAAAATATTATTAGTTATAGCTAATATATCATCTTACTAAATTATGAGGCTATGCCGTTGACTGACACAAAATCTCTAGGAGCTATCCCATACAGGATCGCTAGGAGATGACCCACACATGATTTCTTGGTGATGACCCACCCCAAATCGCAAGGAGCTGACCAACACATGATCTTTAGGAGATAACCCACACATGATCGCTAGTAGATGACCTGCACATGATCGCTAGAAGCTTTCACACATAGGATCTCTAGCAGCTGACTACCATGGGATCTCTAGGAGATGACCCACATAGGATCTCTAGGAGGTGACCCACACAGGATCACTAGGAGCTGAACCAGATAGGATCTCTAGTCATTCTTCTCATTACACCCAGCTACGTGGTTCCTGCACTATGCTTGCTCATCACCAAGAGGGTCCACACCCAAATCTAAAAGTTGAAACTCCAATTTCCATAAATTTAAATGAAGAAGTATCTCAATGGACGAACACTTCATAGGGGTCTCAATGCAATAGATGGTGCATCAATAAGTCGACTGATCTGTGAGTTATTAGACTTTAGTGCCTAGGGCCCGATTGGATTCGTTCCCGATCCAACTAGACCAAACCACATACTTATCAAAATCTATAGTGGGGTATACTAAATAGACCTTATCACTCCAAGGTCACCAGAGTGGCTGATGGTTCATCAAACAGACATCTGGTTCTAATGTTATGGACAATAGATCGTAAATGGGTCGAAGTTGGTCCGGGTCCAGTCCGACCCGACCTGACACGGCATGGGCTGACCCGGCATCGGTCAACTCATCCAATTTGGTTTGGCCTGGACCACTGGGTGGCACAGCCCATGCTGGGAGGTCCAGCAGGCTGCATGGGGCCATAGAGGGTTGTGGGGGTTTAGCCACGGACGACACGAGGCCATGGGGTGGCTTGTCCACAGTAAGAGCGAGGCTGCGGGGATTCTCAGCCATGGAAAGCGTCATGAGGGCACGAGGCCGCGGGGCGATTCTTCAGGGAGGTCGGAGGCCACATGGAAGCTCGACCGGAGGGCGGAGGCTGGCGGGCGACTCGTCCATAGCAACTCGCCCAGGATAGTGGAAGTCACGAGGTTGTTTTGCTTGAGGGCGGAGCGCCGTGGGGTGTAGATGCAGCGAGGGCGACACGAGGGCATGAGACAGCATGGCTGGGGTGGCGCAGCGAGGCTGTGGGGTGGTGCAATTTCATTTGTCGCCTTCGCCGCCTTCATTGGGGTCGATGGACACCCCCCTCCATCACAATGAACACCACAAATCATATCAATAATTGCAGAGAGGACTTACCATGTTTGTTTATCCCGCACTCTCTGTATTTGAGTGGTAGCAAGCGGCTATAATTTCTCTTCAATTACGTAGAGTAGTCAAGAACAAAAAGGAGAAGAACATGGGAATATAATCATACTCAATTTGAACCCATAACTCTTTTATTTTTTATTGATGACAAGGAGTAAAGAAAAATCATCAATTGTAGACGTCCCACATTGGAGGATGTACCGAGGAAGAAGTCGTCTTTAGCATTCTTCATTGGAAATATTCGTTGGAGAGCTTTCTTCCAATTATCCATGTTTCTCCCTTCTACTATAATATTCCCCCAATTCGACCAAAAATAAAAGTATCCAATGAAGTTTTGTGTCCCCAATTCTATTATTGGAGGAAATATCAAATTGTATTAGTTATTTACATTGAGTTGGTATAATTAATTAAATGGGAGGAACAAATTATGTGGTGGGAGTTCAAGAGGATTCTCCCCATTAGGAGGGGAGTTCAATGGGGTTTAAGTTATTGCTGGTCCCCACCACCATAGCCTTTCATGAGAGGATAGGCTGGGTGGTCCCCACCTCTATTACCTCGAATGGGAGGTTTTTAATTCAGGAGGTCCCCACCTGTGAAGTATCTACATGGGAGTTTCAAAAGAAAAAAAATAAAATGTTACACCATTTTATATTATTTTATTCCTTCAGAAATATGTGAAAAGATAACTTCCACCCTCGACCTACTATGGTCGAGATGAAGGTATCCTTAAGCGAATACCAGCACTGCAAGTTCAATGGTTCCCTTAGATTTCAATTTTGATAATCGGTTCAAATGTTAGAAAAACCTGCTCATACATTTATAGAATGTACCCGAACAAATGATCAGAATTTCATTCCGGGCACACCGGGCCTTGAAATCGCATGCTGTCAATTTTCACAGACTCGTAAAATTATCATTTAATAAAACAAATTACATGGAAATTCTGGGTCTATACATCCTATTAATTTCATCAAATTATATTAGAGGGAGTATAATGAGGTTCTCTGAAAGTTCAATTAAAAAATTGTGATAGGGGAGGAGTTATACTCATGGTTTGCAATGATTTCACCATTTTACATTCTAACTGACATCTCTACTTCCATGATTTTTGGTTGTGTTGGGTTGGTTATAATAATGATTCGGAATATAAAAGAATTCATAGATCCCAAATCAAAAAGTATGTACCCTATTATTGAATGAATAACTAGCATTCCTGTCACCACTTTGTTATCAGGAGTTTCATCGATGGTAATGGTGGAAAAACCTCTCCCTTGCTACCATAGAGGCTGTTCGTTGCCTCAGAATACCCTTGTCATTGGTCACAAGTTTACAAAGTGTTGTGGTTATTTTCCGTTGAAGAAATTAACATTGCGTTCATGGTTGAGAAGAGCATTACTCTCCTCTTTTATAGAAGTAGTTTTTTCTTATTAGTAGTTAATCGTTCGATTCCCTTCACTTCCTCACCTAATGCATTTCCTTAACCAAATTAGGAAATTTCTAGAGTGCTTCTTTCTGTAACTTTTTCATGTGGGGTGATGTAATTTTATAGCATCGTTGGATTTATCTATCAGTGTCCCATAGTTAAAACCACATTATGCTTCTTATCCCCATGACACCACAATGATTCTCCGATCTCCATTTCGACTTTGAGGGCACATCATAAAATATCCTCCCAGCAATCGAAGACATGGAGTGACAAGGATTTCCATTGGGTAAGTTTTATGCCTCCAATGAAGCGGTAAACCATACATTAGGGGGTGAAAAAAATGATGGACACTTATCGTGAATGCCTTGTGAGGTTTTCCTTGTACGCTTCGATGTATTCAACAATGTTTTTTCATAATGTTAAGGATGTCCCTTCCAATATTATGTTACAGTGGGTGAGGAAAATATTTATCTAAAAACATTTTCTGGAAATCATTCCATTCCAAAACCTTTAACTTTTACTCAGGCTTCTAATTTGTTATCAATGCCCACCATTTATGTAACACGTCATGATTTCATAGTACGTTATTTCTTGAAAGTAATTTAATAGCTTGTGTTACTTGCATCACCGAGTTCGAGCACACTACAACTCACCAAACTAGTAATTCAAAAAGAACATATGAATAGTATTAACCACTTTTTGAATCATATATATTCTTTATAATTTTAACATCCATATTTTTATTTTCTTAGATATAATACAAGAACAAACTCATTTTTTTAGATAAAAGAAGTATTTTTCAGGAAATTCAAATTTCCTCCTTTTAATGGATAACCCTTTTTAAAAAATTATTTGACACTTTTATATATTTAATTTAATGAAATTAAATTCTTCTTTATTTTTGGGACATAAAAATGTAGTTTGGATAATGTTTTTGTACTTTTCTAATAACTTTAATATTTTTAAGAATAGTATAAATACTTTGTTTTAATTGAAAAAAACATTTTAATCGACATAGTTTATAGTGTTATATTAAGAAATTTAATGTTTTTGAAGTATAATTATAATTTTTTATCATTTAATACAATTTATGTCATTATAAGTAATTTCACCTTTAAATTTCACACAAACACATGTCAATCTTTTGATTGTTTTTACTCTTCAAAGACCATGTTTTTGGTTTTGACAATGAAAATTAATTTAAAATTAATAAATTCCACTTATATTTTATTAATTTGGTAAAATATATATAATTTTTGAATTCTGAATATCAAAATTTTATTAGGGTGGATTTTCTGCATTTTTGTGAAAACTTTCAATTTTTTATGAATATTAAAAAACAAGGCGTTATTTTTTAAAACTGAATTTTTATTTAAATAATCATTTATTTTAATTTAATATATTTTAAGTATATAGAGATATATAATACATATATATGTTCAATTTATTTCATTGGAGTCATTTTATTATAAAATTATATGTATTAAAATTTATTGAACTTTTTAACCTCTTTTACCCAACATCTAGGCATGTTTACAAATTTGCGTAAAACAAAATTTTACCACTTTAGTGAGTTGAATTTAAAATATATTAGACAGATGGTTGACATCAGTAAGTAAAACTTTATTCAATTAGATGAAAATAATTTTTTGTGAATTGTAACTTTTTACCTTTACTTACCACCGTTAAAAGTAAATAGTTTAGTTAAAGGTAAAAATAATTTTATAATTACTCTAAAACTGGTCCTAATTCTATTGGATATGTTTAATTCGACCAAAAATAACTTTTGGAATTAAAAATGATCCATTAAGTTCAGTTGGATTGGATTTGGACATTTATTATTATTTTATTTAAAGAAGAGTTAAAAGAGTTAAATTAAAATTTTATTAACTAAACCATTTCTAATATAGGGTTATACATATGATAAATTAACCTATAAATATTCATTAAAAATATAAAAAAATTTCAACATAATGGTATTTTGTTTTAAATTTTTCGACATTAAATAATTTAATTTATTTATGACACAATGAAGATGCAATAATTACCTTATTAATAAAATATTAAAATAATTCATATTATAAATACCCAAATAAATGTAAATTGATACTTATAATGAATTACACTAATTTTATAGGTTTATATTACATGTTAGGGTTGATAATATATATTTTTTTCGAAATGATGTGGTTGTTATGACTTTTACAAAAACAAAATACCAAATAGTGTCATAATTGACATAAATTAGTTTTTAAAACAACTACTACATTATTGGTTGATATAATATTCTGAAAAATCTAAGGATCTAAAAAAGGGATTAAATAATATTATATATTTAATTAATTAACTAGTTGAGGTTCTATTGGAAATTTTGAGTATCTTTATTAACCATATATTTTAATAATACAAGAAGTAACATTAAAAGATAAACTATTTAACTAAGAGATAACTCAAAAAGATATGGATAAAATGGTAACCTAAAATTTTATAAAATCTATTGGTTGAGATTATTTCGTTCCATAACAACCTAAAGCTAAAAATAAATTCATTTTTAGCCATTATAAAACAAATATGATTGTATAATAAATTAATATTTTAATCTTTTCCTAAAGTGATTCTCATCCCTCTTTTAAAAGGGTACTTTCCCTTCTCTCATAATCACTTATCTAATTCCATTTGGCTCAGCCAAACCCTACTTGAATATCCTCCCAACATCCTTCAAATTATCCTAGAGTCCATACATTAGAAAGCATATCTTATGGATCCCTTTTGATCAAATTAAAAAAGAAATACCTGAAGAGGAGATAATAATTTCACCAGCCTATTTCAAGTTCTTTTCTTATTCCACTTAATCTTTATTTCATTTATAAATACCAAAATAATAACTGCAATACCATATAAATACAATGATGTTATTATAAATATATTATAACCAAATTCGTTATTCTATCCATCCTATAAATGAAAAAGTCTCCATGCATACGTACGTACGGCTTACCATATCCACGTCGTGGTGTAGTCTCTTATTCAAAAACGTAATTATTTGGATGGGTATTATAATGACTAAAACTAATGTAAATAGAAAATATAACCTTTTAATGATTCTATATATTTGATATACCATAAAATTACATAATATTTCACCATCAATATAATGATATTGTCGCTCGTGCGTACATACGGATTTCCATCTCCATGACGCGATAAGATTCATTTCAACGTTAACTATTCAATGATGATTATAAAAATATATATTATTAATAAACATGTAATATATGAAATAATAATGTTACTGGAGAGATATATATATATATATATATATTTCTGTGTGTACTTAAATATATCTTATTCACTTAATTCAGTTCAATATGATATGAAAACAAAAACAACGTTTATGCGTATGTATGGCCTACCATCTCCATAAACGGTGTTTTTCATTTAATATATATATATATATATTATACATATTAATATTATATATATATGAAATATAAATCATTTTTAATATTATGGAAGTATTTAAATCATTATCTATGTGATACGATCAATAATAAAAAGTTAAAACGTGTATGATCAAGAAAGTGATTATTACCCGAAATGTTAATTTAACATTGAAATCATTATTAAATGGATAGTATAAAGTCATAAATTAATAATTAATAAAATTTTAAATATTAATATGGTTTTGTTATTATTTAATAACATTATATAGTCATTATATAGGAGGATAACTGTACCCTCGACCAATGGAAAGTGCAGAGTAAGGGTTAATATCACAATCTCATTATTATCCGAGGATGTTTTTAAATAAGTGTCTATTGGGTACATATTTATTATCCATGACCATATATCAAAAAATAGTATTAAAAGGGTTTCATTTTAATGGACTTTTTAATATAAAAAATCATTTTAATTGTTTAAATGAATCATTTTTCTAATCATTTCTCATTAATGTCCATGTTTTCAAAATGGTTTTAAAGATTTTTTTAATTTGACATGAATGTTTTAAAATGCTAATTCGTCTAAAAAATTTCAAATTTAAATGGGACTCTTTGAATAAAAAATATCTTCTAAATGAATTCCTTTATAAAATAGTTGACTTTTAAATGATTTCCTGAAAAAAGGGATATTTAACTCAATGATTTTTTACTGATCATTTTCAACTATGTCAACATCCTTTATGAGATATTATTCTTAATTGAGGTTGATTTTTTATGATACAAATATTCCACACTATATTGTAGGTTTTGTGATATGATTGATTGTGGATGTGTTATTTTTATATCATTCATGGTTTATGAATATATTATTGGCATTTTTTGTGATAGTTTTAATAAGGATCTTTATGTTATGTTTAAGCCTTTTAATATGATGAATGAATTGCACTTTGTAAGTGATGGGTAAAGCCCACTATAGCTCCTCGATGAATCAGTAGGTCTCATGATAAAAAAATAGTGTCTTGGAACAAGGCCTTGAAAATATATCATTTTTAGTATTGACATGAGGACTTGACAATGTGGTTTTGAAGTCTGGCATTACGTATTTCATCATTTTGAAATTTCATATTGATATTAAATGTGATTATTCATCTAATAGAATATCCATGGGAATAATTGAAAGGAAATATTTGATTTATCTTTTCATATTATGATGATGTTTATGATTAAAACTATTATGTTTTAGTCTTATACATTTCCATTCAATGTTTATTATTATTTATGAAAGTTTCTGATATATTGTTTTCCTTACTTAGCATCTTATCTCACCCATTTATATGTTTTATTTTTCCCAGTATGATAATAAGTATATTTTTACCGACCTGTATGGATAGTCTAAGTGATATGAATGTGTTCAATGGAGACAATGTTGTTGTTGTTTAACATTTAATAATGTATTGTAACGTTCATGTATGTAACCTATTTTTTAAGAATTCTAAACTGGTCGGACTTTCGGGACATGATTCCTTGTAAACATTCCAATGTATTAAAATAATTCACAAACTCAAGGCTTATTGGGTTGGGGCATTACAGTTGGTATCAAAGGAAGTTTATAAAAAAAATTGGAAATATATTTAGATAAACTCTGATTAGAGAACATTATCCTAAGATAGATTTTGAGGATTAATATAGAAGAACTTATTAGAATTATTGTAATGTTGTAATTTTGTGTATTTTCCAAGAAATAAATCTATGTCTGGATATGAGTAGGATGAGGCAGCTCTAGAAAATATGTACCTATGAGTGAAAACTCTGACACTGAGTTTCGGGATGGACCTGGGGAGTCATGGAACACGAAAAAGATCATTACTACAATTCTGGTAATGAATGTCACTTGCGATATGCTTAGGAAAAATAAATTTTCATTACAATCCATTATGATAGAAGTTAAAGTAAATACTTCCTCAAAGAAAAATATTTATGATTATACATTATATGCATAATATTTTCAATTTATGTTTGGTATTTTCAAGTTTGGAATTGTGCATTATGATTCATAAACTAACCTAGTGTATTCCCTTGTTTAGAAATGTTACCTATTATAATGAAATCGAATTCCAGTAATACGCATGATAGAATGATTAATAAGGATAAAATCATTCATGGTATTAAGACAAACTTTAATGGTGAAATAATCTCCCACATATTATCATCATATGAGGAAATAGTATAATGTTTTAATAAGATAAGTAAAGAAGTCTCTGAGTCATATGGCTTTGAAGGGAATCAAGATATGAAAAAGATGGTAGGGAGAATGATGGATAATGGGAAGAGGGTAAATAATTATTTTCCAATATGTGTTAATTTTGGAAATAATCACCATGGTAAATAATTGAAGGGAATGAGATTTTTTATAAGTTTGGAGAAAAAAGGACACCAATTACATGATTGAAAGTGTAAGAATATGGTGTCAAAGGTATAATGGTTAATCTACAATGAGTTGGTACACTACAATAATCAATGTAAAATCATCAAATTATGCCTTAAATGATTTTATTGGATAATAATCAAGTTATTATACTACTATATATGAAGAGGAGTGAATTGTGTTCTTATGTTGTTATTAAAGAATTATTTCATTTGAGTGTCGTATCAATGATGTGTTGGTTATATGAATTATGGAAATATATAAGGATTGTACTGAAGTACTATTTCATTGAGCATTTGAGAATATATGCTTCTAAGAAGAGTTACTCAATAAAAAGTAGAACTTTTTTGGAAAATACATGGCTAATGGAAGGATAAACAGTAATATGGTTCTTATACTGAGGTAGTGATATTGGAATAATATATGATTGATTTGGATAAATTATTTGGGATATTCTTGACTACCTTGTTACTAATTAATGATTAGTATATTAAATTATTGTTGGAGCTTAAATCATTTTCAGATAGAAGAAGAATATCCAGTATTCTACAATGAATATGGGAGAATGAATGTAATGAATATGTTTTAATGATAATTCAGGGTGTTACAGTATTATAAAAGAATACACGAGGAAGGTACTAAAATGTTATTATATGCCAAATTGTAGTTTCAATGTGTATAAATTCCTTATAAAATTTGGACTGTGAGTTTGGATAGAAGTATTTTTCGATAATTATAAAGGTTGGAATTGATTAATATTGAAATTTGACACTATTATTAAGGATGAATCATTTCTTGAGAATATTTTTTGATTTTTATAAAAAGGAAAACCCAAAGGTCAGGCAACAACCTATCGTGACAGACAAGGCCGCAAGACATGAACCCGTAACCAAAGGGCGACAAGGGTGGACCACCATCCACTAGCATACGTGAAGTAGAAGTTTGTATCATATAGTTTATTTTAAATATTCTGAAAAATTAATTATAAATTCATTATTTTTGGAACCCTATAAGATTAGGATAAATAGATTATTTTTGAATTCTATTATCTTTTGGAGTGAAATATGAGTTTGTGGTAAGAATATGTTGAAGGATGAAACTCTACATGTCATGTATATTTTTTCATCTTATTCTATGAATAATTTAATTTTAAATATTTAGGGAAGGGATCTTAAAACCAATTATGTGTTATCCTAATACCATATGTTTTGTTGAACTGATGACATTTTAAATCATCATTAAAGGATGGATTTGAGTCCCTCAGTTTTACACTTGTTTGTGATTGATGACCTCAACCACTCCCTATAAATATATAAATTTTTCCTCCAATTATGTGTCTTTAATTAACACTAATGTTCTCCTAATAGAGATCAAAATTTTGTGGTGACATTTTCATTTTTCTTTCCCTCTTACTAAGACTAAATTTCATTAAACCAATTTCCAATGTGGGTTTTCCACAATGGTATTTTTCTATTTTTAAAATTTTATTTTCAAAAATAAATTTCAAATTTTAAGGATGAAATTTATTGAATGATGGGAGAATTTAACACCCAAATATTTTATAATACATTATCTCGTTAAAGTAATTTAATATCTTGCGTTATACACAACACCAAGTTTGAGCGCACCAAAACTTACCAAACTAGCCGTTCAAAAAGCGGTTATGAATAGTATTAACTTCAATTTTTTTTTATATACTCTATAATATTAACATTCATATTATTTTTTTCTTATACATAATATAAGAACAAATTCATTTTTTTCAGATAAATGAAGTATTTTTTAAAAAATGAAATTTTACATCCTTTTTATGGAAAACCCTATTTAAAACCAAAATTTGACACTTTTATATAATCAATTTACTAAAATTAAATTCTTATTTATAAGTGGGACATAAAAATTTAGTTTGGATATATTTTTGTAAATTTTCTAATAACATTCATATTTGGATGAATAGTGAAAAAAACTATGTATTAATTGAAAACAACTTTTTAATCAATATAATTTATAATGCTAAATTTTGAATTTTAATGCTTTTTAAATATAATTAGATTTTATTTTTTTCAGTTTATAATATTTAAGTAATTATAAGTAATTTCCCATTTAAATTTTACATAAACACATGGCAATCTATTGATAGTTTTTACTTTTTATGAACACGTTTTTGGTTTTGACAATAAGAATTTATTTTAAATAAATAAATGGAACTTATATGTTATAAATTTTGTAAAAATAGGCTTCAATTTTTAATTTGGAATATCAAAATTATCTCAGTGTGAATTTTTGGTTTTTCGCTGAAAACTTTTATTTTTTGATGAACAGTGAAAAAAACTGCGTTATTATTTAAAACAGACTTTTTATTTAAATAATAATTTATTTTATTTAAGTATAATTTTTGTAAAAATAGATATATAATACCTTTATATGTTAAATTAAATTCATTGGAGTATTTTCTTTTATAAAATTATATTTATAAAATATTATTGAACTTTATGACCACATTATCCCACCTTATAGGAACATTAACAAATTTGCATAAAACATAATTTTACTGCATCTATGAGTTTAATTTAAAAACTCTATGAGATAAGTTTTAAATTAGTAATTAAATGTGATTCAATAAGATGATTATAATTTTTTGGTGAATTGTATGTTTTGACATTTATTTACCACGTTTAAAAATAAGTATGGTAATTAAAGGTAAAAATGATATTATAATTACACTAACAGATGTCTTAATTCTATTGGATAAGTGTAATTCGGCCGAAAAAATTAGGAATAAAATATGATCCTTTATGTCTACTAGGATTAAACTAGGACATTTATTATTATTTTATTTAAAGTAGATTAAAAATTGTTAAATTCAATGTTTATTAACTAAACCATTTTTAGTAAAGGGTTATAATTTAGATAAATTAGAATATATATATAAATTATCAATATAATAAAATTTACATGATAATGGTATTTAATTTATAATTTTTAGACATTAAATAATTTATTTTATTTATGACACAATGATTATGCAGTAATAAACTTATTAATAAAATAATAAAACAATTGATATTATAAATATCCAGATAAATTTAAATTGAGACTTATGATTAATTAAACTATTTTTATAGGTTAATATGAAAAGTCTTGGTTTATTAGATAAATTTATTTCGAAGTCATAAGGGTGTTATGTCGTTCAAATAAACAAAATACCAAAAAGTGTCAATATTGAAATAAATTAGTTTTAAAAAAAGACTATACTATTGGTTCATATAATATTCCTAAAACTCTAAGGTGTGTCCAAACGGATTAAATAATATTATATATTTCATTAATTAACCAATTTTTATTCACTAAGATGTTTAGAGTATTTCTATTAACCATATAGAGTAAAAATACAAGAAGACACGGTTAAAGATAAACAATTTCACTAAGAGGAAAATGGAAAAGATAAGGTTAAAATGGTAAAATTAACATGACTAAAACCTATTGGTTGATAAGATTTAGAAATACAACGACTTAAGTCTCCAAATATTTTCATTTGGACCTTGTATAAACCTAATATGATTGTATAATAAATTAATATTTTAATCCATTCCTAATGTGACCCTCACCCCTCTTATAGAAGGGCACTTCCCCTTCTCTCAAAATCACACCTTCAATGCCAGTTGGATTGGACATCCCATGCCCAAATATCCTCCCAACATCCTTAACATCAACCTATATTCCTTAAATTTATTAGGAGGCCAACCTATGGATCTCGTTTTATCAAGTCAAAAGGAAACACTCGAAGAAGAGGTAATAATTTCACCACCCTATTTCATGTTATTTTCTTTTTCAACTTCCTATTTATTTGTTGTTTTAAAACCAAAATAATAAATCCAGTACCTTATACATAATGTTATGTTATTATAAATATGGTACAACCATATGAGTAATTTTATCCATCCTATAAATGAGAAAGTAAAAAGACACGCGTACGTATGGCTTACCGTCTTCACATCGTGGTGTAGTTTGTTATTCAAAAATATCATTAATTGGATTGGTATAATAATGAGTAGAACTAAGATAAACAATAAATATAACATGTTAATGATTCTTTATATTTGATATACCATCCAATTACACATTATTTCTCCATCAATATAATGATATTGTTTCTCGTGCGTATGTACGGATTACTGTCTCCATTACGCAATGAGATTCATTTCCACATTCACCATTCAACGATGATTATAAAAAGATGTATATTATTATTAATAATGTAATATATGAAAGAAAAATGATAATGGATATATATATATATATGTGTGTGTGTGTCTGTGTGTGTGTGTGTGTCTGTGTTTACTTACATATATTGTATTCATTGACTTCAGTTCAATACGATATGAAAACGGAAACAACGTTTATTCGTATGTACGACATACCATCTCCATAAACAATGTTTTCCATTTCATATATCTATCTATTATACATATTTATATTCTATATATATATATGATATATAATTCAATTTTTATATTATGGAAGTATTTAAATCTTTATCTAAATGATAAGATCAAGAATAACAAGTTAAAACATGTACGTTGAAGAAATTGATTATTACCTGAAATGTAAATTTAACATCAAATTCATTATTTAATGGAAAGTATAAAGTCATAAATGAACCTTGAATGATAATATAAATATGAATATGGTTCGGGAATAATTTATTAATGTTTTGTGGTCATTATACAGGATATTAAACATTCACTCGACCAAGGGAAAGTGCAAGGTATTGGTTAATTTTACAATCTCTTTATTATCTGAAGTTTTTTTTCCTAAGTATCAACTGGGAAATACTTATTATCCATGTCCATGTCTCATAAAATAGTTTTCAAAGGGATCCATGTCACGACCCTTCCTCGGGGCCCGTGATGAAGGGCGACGAAGAACACCAGACCCCCGGAGATCGACGCGAAGTGACGCCGACGGTTCTTCCACGACGTTCCATCCCCGCGACAAACTTTGATCGACATCTTGAGGTATGGGATTGCAGTCCTTTTAATTATTTGTGGATTATAACATCAAAATGGATTTAATTGTTATAAATAAATCTTGATTTACTTGATCCTCGGAGTTTGTCTACGCGACGCCGAGTATCGCACGACATCGACGCCCTTCCACGACGCGACGATCCTTTTCTTCTCCGATGGACAATTCTGCGACGAACTCGCGTCCGACGACGGCGAAGATAGGGGTCATTTTGAAAATGTTAATACCCATGTTTGTTTTCCTCCAGGGCAAGAACGCAGACCAACCAATTAACAAGTTGGTCCGCGGATTATTATTGTGGGTCGAGGTTTATCAATTGCTGGCAATTATGGTGTTGTTTCAAACTGTTAACACGGTGGGTGCGGACCAACGAACAAGTCTGAACCCACCGCCCTTTTTTTTCTTGGTGTTCGGAACGGCGGACGACGACAAAACGGTACACATAGAAGATTTGTTGTTTCCAAAGTGAAGAACGAGACCCAGGATGAGCTACGGCGCATGCGGAAATGAAATCGGACCACCGGAGCAACTATGGTGGCCCGCGGACTCCACCGGTGGTGCAGCGGCGCCACGGCGCGCCGCCGGATGGACCCGCCGCGTCTGAAGCCGTCGCGGCCGCAGGGCAGTCCCGCGTCGCGGGACCGGAGGAGCGGGATGTGGCGGCTTGGCCATGTCCGCTGGCGAGGGAGGCCCCACGCGGGGCCGCGGCTTCTCTTCACGCGGGGGCAGCATTCCCCCCGCGGTTTCCTTTGCTCGGTTGCTCAGCCGAGCCGAGCCATGCTGACCCGCAGGCCTGGTTGCGCCCAGGCCGGGCTGGGCTGCCCTGTCCGGGCCGGGTCACGCCCAACCGGGTCAGATGCAGACCCGGGTCGGGTCGACCCGGTTCGGGCCGACCCAGGGGGGGGGGGGGGGTTGGGCCGGGTCGGTCTGGGACGAGACTCCCCATTTCTGGACCTTTTCTGTATTTTTCTCATAACATGAGCTACGGGCCTCCGAACGATGTGCCGTCAGCGGCAATGCGATCCTTGGATCGAAACGGTCGTTTCAGTATATTTGACTCAAGGTTTCGGAATACTTTGGGTTCGACCTGGTTGGTTCGTACACGTAACCAACCAGGCCCTCGGAGGAGAAACGCTCATATCATGAGCATCGAACGTCCGATTGACGTGCCATCAACTTTGTTGAATTCCTCTAAGTGAGACAGATCTTTTGGCTTACTCTGCCCGAGTTTTGGATGCAGGTGGAGTACGGTCGGGTTGGTTTTGCCTTAAAAACCAACCGGGCCCCTGGGACGAAAAAGCCAATAACTCTTAGATCAGGCGTTCGATTGACGCGCCGTCTACGACGTTGAGTTACTGTTGACGATACAGAACTTTTGGATACATCAACTCTGGACTATGTTTCAGTTGATGTATCAGCCTCTCGGCTCAGGGAGCGGACCCTCCCAAATGAGCTTGTTGTGTGCGGGAACACTAGAGATGGCTGCGACTGCAACTATGACGACGACGACTGTGCAGAAATCCTCAGTGGATTCGAAAGCCACGACTACAGCACTCAGTGATACTTTGTGGGTCAGTTCTACTGATCCTGTGTGGGTTTGATCCTGTGTGGGTCAGCGCTCTGCGGTCCTGTGTGGGTCAGTGCCTATAGATCCTGTGTGGGTCCGATCCTATGTGGGTCTTTGTGGGGGTTAGTTACCTATCGATCCTTTGTGGGTCAGATCCATTGTAGGTCAGATCCTTTATGAGTCATTACGGGGGTTAGTACCTATCGATCCTTTATGGGTCTGACGGCTTTGATGAATCAGTGGAAATATATGTTCATCTGTATCGTCATACAAAGAAGTATACCTGTGTGAGCTGAATCACATTTTTCATTCCTTTGTGGATTGTGTTGTGTTATCCTGTGTGGATTAAATTTTTCTTTCATGTGTGGACTAGGTTGTACATGGGCTCGGATGTTGGAGACGAACGAGAATTGATGACTTAGGTATATGTGTGGGAATATACCTAAGCCATGTCTGATGTCACTTCGTGATTTTATCTTTCTTTTTTGGTTTATCCATTGTGGATTCTGGGAGACCTTAGGGGGTCATGGGGTCCCTACTGTGTAGCTTATACTCACCCCTGCACGGGCTATGCCTGCACTACGTTGTGTTGGTTGCAGACGACGGACAACGCTGATCGTGGTGGAGGCTTGCGGAGCTGGACGGTACCTGGTGGTGGACCACTGGGTGGGACGTACTCGGAGCGGTCGGCTGGACCCGAGGAGTAGGGGAGGCTATCTGTACCCACCCTTCAGGTGGGACTTCCAGTGGACGGCTCGACATTGCGCCTTTACTTTTTAGTTGTTGTTTTCTCTTTCGAGTTGTACTTTACATTCAGTTTGGGTATGTATTCTGGCCCACTTCCTTTCCGTACTTACTATTGTACTAGTTTTTACATAGTGTTTATTTCTGTCTGCTTACTCTGTGGTGTTTCTTGTTTACTTTACAAAGGCAATGCCTTCCCTTTACCGGGATTTACGTCTTGGTGCTAGTTTCCAGCCCCTAGTATATGGAAGGCGGGCTTGGGGTTGTCACGGCACGGGTCCCGAGGACGGGTCGTGAGAATCCTTCTTAATGGATTTTTTTTTACAAAAAATATCATTTTAAATGTATTAATGATTTTTTCATCTAATCCTTTCTCATTAATATCCATGTTTTCAAAATGGTTTTGAGGATTTATTTATATGGACAGGAATATTTTTAAATGGTAATTCTAGTTAATAGTCTCAATGTGGTATGTGACTATTTGATTCAATATAATATTTTAATTGTTAATTCTTTTTAATGATAATTTTCAACAATGTCAACATCCTTTATGAGATATTATTCATAATCGAAGTTGATTTGTTATGATAAAAATCATTCATACTATATTGATGGGTTTTTATATGTTTGACTATAGATGTGTTATTTTTATTCCATTCATGGTTTATGGATAAATTTTTCACATTTTGTATGATAATTTTAATATGAATGTTTATGTTATGTTTAATCCATTTCATATGAGGAATGAATTGGACTTAGTAAGTAAAGGGTGGAGCTTGCTATAGCTCCTCAATGCATCGATAGGTCTCATAAGGCAAACTAGTTTCTTGACATGAGGCCTTGACAAAATCTTATTTCTACCCTTAGCACGAGGCCTTGACTATGTGGTTATGAAGTCTGGAATTATGCATTCCATTATTAGGAAATTGGATATTGATATTTCATGATATTATTCAACTAGTAGAATATCCATGCGAATAATTAAATGGTATTATTTTATGTATCGTTTCAATTTTATTCAGGTGATTTCGTTTAAAAGGATTTTGTTTTAGTATTATACATTGTCTTAAATGTTTATGCTTATTTATGAATGTTTTTGCTATAGTGTTATCCATACTTAGCATCTGAGCTCACACCTTCCTATTTTTAATTTTTCCCTGGATGAGATGAAGTTTATTATGACTGACCAGTAGGGATAGTCTAAGGGATATGAATGTCGTCAATGGAGACAATGTTGTTGTTTTTTCACATTTTATAATGCAATGAAAAGTTCATGTATGTAAAATGATTTCCAAGTATACAAAAATTTTCGGTATTTCGGGACATTATTCCTTGTAATCATGCCAATGTATTAAAATGATGCAACGATTCTGGGATTGTGGGGTCGGTACATTACAATTGATCAAAATCACCCTTCATACCACAAGAATCTAGAAGAACCATCTCTTGTTAGGATAATTTAAGTATGGATAATATCTTTTTAATGGACTTGACCCATTATTCAGTGATGGAGCGATCTGATGATCAATTAAAAGCTAGAGGCCTTTTACTCATGAAGATCTTGATTAAAAAAAATTCTTTCTTCGGGGGGTGGGGGGTCGGGTGGATGTCAATCATGACCCATATTTCTATTCAAAACATGAGTTAACATAGAGATTATCATATAAAAAATTGTGATTCCTAATCCCATCAGATTGGAAATATTTTTAGAATAGACTTTACATTGATCTTCGCATCGGGTTTAAGAATGTGTCCTCTTATTACTGGACATTGGCTAGAATAATAGGAATGTTTGGGTTAATACATAAAGGGGAATCTATAGACAAAAAGGGTTAACATTAAAATTACATTTATGTCTTTAACATAAGAATTTATAGGCTTCAATAAATTTTATCCATGATCCACTTCCCAAAATATATTCATAGGAGAAATTTTTTATTCCCTTAATAAAGGTTCATACTAAGGTAATAAATTTATCAAACCATGTCCCGTAGGAGTGTCACAACCAGGAGTGAGGCAAGTCCCGTTGATGTGCACTAATTCCCGTTCGAGTCTTGCTCAATGTGGTGTTTCTGGGTTTTACCTCTGTTCCAGAGCCTCTACTACATGTTCATTTCCAGACAGGGAGGTATTTGTTTGCTAAATGACTTACTATATACTCATGAAAATATTGGGATGTATTTATTAAACAAAGACATATCTTCATGGCCTTCATCAGGGTTTTCTATTAATAATCCCAAAAAAGTAAACCTATCCTTTGATACCAACTATAACAACCCTTATCTTTATTAAACAAATAAACATGATTTATTACATAAAAATGCACTTAATACATCTTTGATGATCAAATGTACTAGTTTACTGCGAAAATAGGAATCTTACACAATAAAATTAAACATAAAACAAAACAACTCTATTTAAAACATCTTTTACACTACCACATATTTATTTCATACATATTATCGCCTCGGATAACCTGATTATGCATAGAAAAATCTTGAGATATAAATACCAGAAAGGGAGTAAAAAAGCTATAACATGAATAATATAGTAAATGTAAGCCAATATTCTTATCAATGGATCACAGGAGAAACATAAACATAAAGGCATAATATAACATCATTATCAAAACAAAGAAATTTTGAAACAACACATAACATGATATTACCATGATCCAAATATCATTTCACATGTAGCAAGAGTAATCCCTTATTTCACCTAAATTAGCATTAGTAAACCCTCATAGAACATTAAGTATCATGATACTAATCTTTACCCAATGAAATGGAGTGCTATCATGGCGCATCCTTTATAACCATTTCATTTAATGCAAAAGTGTTCCATATAGATCATACAACATGGATTCATTAAACATAATAATTTTTCCATAAATAATATAAGTGGAATAAATAAATTTATTTCCTAAAAAACAATTTATATGGAAATAATGATGAAAAACCATGATAGAGAAACATGTATGGTATTCACTAACAGAATAATTTTGGCATTGGAAATATGTATTTTACGTCGGCAGCTAAACTACGTCAAATAGAAATCATAAAAATGGATGACGAGATAGAAATAAGAATATCATAATTTATACATGAAATAGACAGTAATGGGGTCATGTTACAAAATATCCCATCATATTTAATGAAATTTAGATAAATTATAAAAAATAATCTCATAAATGTGAATTAGTATAAAGAAACCCCTTATGAAATTTCAGCATGGTGAAAGTTGTACATGTGAGGCATTGGTGATAGATAAATGGGTCTTTAATTATTAAAACATAAGGAGGGAAGTGTAGGGAAGGTGAGAAATCATACACCAAATTTCTTAATTGAAAATAAAGTGGCAAAATTTTACAAAGAATCATGGAAATAAATATGAAGGGAAAGTGAGGTCCCTTATGGAATTTAGGCGTGGTAACAGGTGTACATGGGAGTCATTAATGAGAGGGTAAGGGATATAAAATCATTAAAACATATGGATTTAATTATAGGGTATGTGTGAAATCATAGACCAACATTTTAAATGAAAATAAATGGTAATAAAAACATAATGAAACTAGGAAAAATTGAGAAAGGAAGAAATCCCATACTTGAATGTGTGATACCAATGCCTTGGTAGAGGATTGAGAGAGGATTCAAGGGAGCAAGGGGCACCTTGTTAGGATTATAGATAAATAAACACAGGTATTGTTCGAGCACCAATGTTTTTGAGTGATGAGGAAGTGGGATCATTTTTGAGTTTATATAAGAAAATAGTGGGAATTCATTATTACTTATGTTTAGGAAACTACACATTAAAATAATAAAAACCACAAACCTTCCCTTGGGTTTTTGAAATATTTTTTTTCCAAATTAGAGTGGAAAAAATTAAATTATAATAAAAAACGTATAAATAAATAAAATATTATGCTTTTTTGTGAGGAGGTTAGTCACATTTTAAAGGAAATAATTTTAGAAAGTTAATATATTTTATAAGTTTTGGAGGGTTCACTAAGGAACTATAAAATTAATAAAAAAATATAAAATAATATTATTTTAAAGATAAAACATGTATTGTTCAAACACACTTTTTATTGTATTTCATTACATCACTTTTGGGTCATTATGATGTCATAAAACACATTATATATTTTAACAGTGTTTATTTTTTTCCCAAAAATTTGACAATCTCATAAAATTATGAAAATTTTACCGTTAGCTAATTTCAACATCATGAATCCCAAAATATTAATAATTTTATCCAAATAATTTTCTAAATATTTGAATTTTTTATTTTAGAAAAAAAACTGCCAATAATTCGAAAGTAATGGGTTTTGATAAAAACAACTTTCAAACTTTAATAAAAATTACAATAATATTCCTAATAAATATAAGATCATTAATATTTAATAAAAAATTACTTTAGTAATAATATTTTATTAAAATATTATTTAATGCAAAAATACATTTATTCCTCAAAATATATGTCTTACAAGAATCTAAATATTAACAAAAAATAATATTTGTGCTATAAAAACCATTTAAAATGTATAAATAATTAAATGAATGTATATTATTTATAAAAAAACAATACCCATAATCATAGTGATAGGATATTGTGACATAACACCTTATAACACACAAATAATACCTAAGGGTATAGTTTATGATGGTGATATACTCTAGGGGTGGCTTGGATAACATCTCTCAGATGGAAATCTCTATTAAGTTTCCCTTCTCCCACAAGAAGTTCCGTTAAAACATAATTTGTTGAAACTAGGCTTGGGATTGGTCCAGAGCAAAGACCAGTGCCACTAACTTCTTTTTGAGCTCTATAAAATGGTCTTTCATGGGATAAATTCTACTGGATGAAGAAATCTTCTCCTTTTTCTGAGAAAATTGGATTTGTTAAAGCCCTATATTTATACTAATCATGTGATCCTTATTCAACAGCTATATTAGCAACAAAAAAAATTATAAATGGTATCTTAATGAGAAAAATAAATAAAAACAAAGGAGTAAAAATGTTTTATATAACCAGTTTAAATAATAATACATTTAATTCAATAATGTGAAATTTGTATTAAAAAAAATTTGGTCATTACACACTAGTTTTTTTCATTTTATTAATTTAATTTTGTTCCCATTAGATTTTTTAGTTTATGAGTTCAATTGATTATTATAGAATAATTTTTTTCATAATTTTTTTTTCCAATACATTATCCAAAATTTTACATTAATTTTTTAGTATTTTATAATTATTTTTTTATATTCACAAGACATTATCATATTTTTATCATTCCCCATATTCATAAATTCCATCTTTGATGTTTTACCAATAATTTTTTAGATCTTCATCATTGAAAAATTTATGTTCAATATGGACAAAATCATTTTCCTTATTTCTCATTGTTATTTAGATAATAATGATTGGTATCTTATCATAAAAAAAATTAATCTAAATAATTTTGTCTAAGTATTTTTATCTTTTTTTCATGAATGTATTTAGTAATTAATGTTGATTATTTTTATTTATGTAGGTTTTATATCTCAATATCTAAAAATAGATATATTTTAGATAAAATAATTGATATAAAATTGTAATAATATATTCATCTTAGTACTCTTTTTCTCCATATAAATGTCTACTACCATTATAACTTGTGATATTTCTTTATTCACATATGCAATGAATAATGTTTCATTATCATCATCATGGAAAGATTAAACGTCATCCTTGTTTTATATACAATAAAATTTCTACAAATTTGATAAAAAAAATTCAAATATTATATATAACATTCAATCTATATCATTTAATTTTTCTGATTTCCTATATAAGAACCTTCTAGATCATTCTTCTTCATTACACATATATTCATCTCCTTTCAATTATGAATAGTTTTTAACTTAATTAATAATGTTTCTATACATAAAATATTTACATGGGTGCTTTGGATAGAAAATTATCTATCATCTTCTAAACTTTTAATATATACAATAAATCCCTATATCAAACATCATATCCTTATATGAATCTGAATCTTAATATACAGTTTATTCTTCAATAACATCTTTTATAAATTTCTTAGATTTTGAGGCCTTAAGAAAATTTTATTTTCATACTTGAAATGCATATTGAAACAATTAACTTTTACAAATCATTTTATAAATTAAAATTCATTATAATCCAACATTACTATAACACCCTAATATTTTATTAAAAGATAACTATCTTCAATACCAAATATGAAACCCCACATCGATCTTAATCAAACCATGTACAGTCTTATTTAAATATGATTTTTATATGAAATCCATAATATTTGTTGGTATAAATATGATTAAATTAAATATTAAAAATATATAAGGTCACTACTAAGTATAAATTTTTTAATATATTAATTTTCATATAAGCACACCAAATTTAGTGAAGACATTTTATTCATAAAAAAGATTTTTTTTTAATATTATTTTTAATTATTTTTTATGATAAAACAGTAAATTTAATTTATTTGATGTTTAGATATTTCAATTAATTTTTATAATATCATATTAGATATATATATATAATAATTATCATATGATTATTTAGTTTTTTTATATGTGGACTTTATGTGCATATTGGGAAATATGGTTTTTTGAACTATGATTTATTTTCATTGAGAAAAACTAAAATATAATATATGTGTTACTAAATTAAAATGAATATACTTAAGTTTGAATAAATAAAATTAATTACCTAATTACCAACATGATACATGATCTATGTTAAAAATAATTTTAGAGTTTAAAATTGATTTTTTTCTTGAGAAAATCATATACCGAAATTCTTTTAGGGATAATTATAAAATTAGTTTTTCTCAATTATAGATATTTGATCTAGAGAAATAGAAACCATATTAAGAATAATTATAATTAATATTATTTAAAATATTCAACATAATTTGTGGTTATAATGACTGGTAAAAAAATTAAGTATTCATCACTATAATAATGGGGTATATAAAGATATCTTTCATTACAACTAAGTGATAAAGAAACAATTTTACATTTTAATTATTATTTAAGGAATTAATTTATAAACATTACCCCATATTATTAAAAATAATTTTTTAATGGGACATCTCAATAAAGCTAAATTATCTTATGTATTATGTTAAGAAACATAAAAAATATCACCCCCTATCATTTAAATATCACTTATGTTTTAAAATAGGAAAAAAATATAGTTGCGAAGAAATAATAATGGAAATATTTAGAAGAATGAAATAATTTTCAGATAGAAATTTATTTCTAGTTTTTTGTAATTATATAATTAACTTCAATTTTTAGGAAACACTACAAATTTATTTCTATAATGAGAATAATAAACAAATGACATTAAAAATAATAAAAGATATATAAATTGAGTGTGTAATATTAGTTTGAAAACATCTTAGAAACTGATAATATATATATATATATATATGTTGTTAAATGGCTTATATTTAAATCCTTCATTTTCTTGATGTTTTTATTGTGAAACTGAAATAATGGAGTCCAAATTGACATTATTGATATTTTATAATAAATAATATTTTATTAAAAGAATTAATTTTTTTAAAAAATATAATATTCAAAAATTTAAATTGGATATTTTTTATAATATAAAAAATGGTCCATTTATGGTTATTGTTTTCTTTTTAGAGTAACGTTCAAGACCCTAAAATTGTAAAAAAATTAATATTGCAGTAGTTATAGAATTGAGTTAACATTTGTTAAAATAATAAGAAAAGGGTGAAAAAATCATATAAACATGTTGGTTTTTATTGGATTCTATAATTTAAATAAAAAATATATTTAATTATAATTTTATTAACTTTTAGACATATGAACATAAAAATTATTTTTTAATAATTTAATATGTTAAGTAATTCTAAGAGTGCCTTACCGTCTATTATAAAAGTGAACCTCCTCTCATCTTTTATTCACAATTAAAAACATTTTAATTATTCCAATAAAAAATAAAATATCATCCATACATCCATTTATAGGACTTATATGAATGGTTTTTGTCGAAATATTATCCCAAGAAATCATTTTTTTAAATTGTAAGGCGTACTATAAAAAGTTGTATTGTTCTTAATCAAGAGTTTCCATTTAATTTCATACACTACCTCATAAAATTTAATTACAAAATTTTGAAAAAAATTAAATTATTATATTATATATAAAAATATTTTATTATTATAATTAAATAAACTATACCCATTAACATTTTGTCAAATAGGAAATAACCATCATTCGTGCGCACAAAAAACAACCTCCTCACAGACCAATGAAATGTTTTTTAATCACAAACACTTATAGATGTTTATATGGATAGATTTAATATATATTTATATATGATATTAATGACATATTAATCATTATATGAAATTAATAAATAATATATTTTATTAAAATTTCCTCTACAGAAAAATAATGATGTCATTCGTCTGTACATGTGGACTACCACCTCAACGAATTGATGATATTTGATTTACATCACAACATCACATGGAATATATATATAAGTACATTCAATAGAAATAATTTGGTATTTATGATATTATATTCAATATTTAAAGATAAAAGATGTTAACCTCTAATCTATAATGAATTTTGAAAAATTGAAATGGTACGCAATTGTACGTATGTCCAACCATCTCCATGATGGAATCTTACTTTAGTTCATATAACCAACATTCTTTATTGTGTGTTTTAGGTATTATTTATGTAAAATTGATAAATATATCACTTTTAATATATAAATATATCAGGAAATAATGACATATTTGTCCATAGTCATCATAATTATATCATGTTGGACCAATGAGATTAATATTATCAAAAAATATGATTGGAACATAATTTATTACGTAAATGATTATGACATGAAAAAAAGTAAAATTATAAAAGTATTTATTAAAAAAAATTATTCAAAAAGGTTATTTACTCATATTTTTAATGAACAACCATGGAAATCCAGACTCAATGGAAGGGACATTCATTTAAATGTACTCTTTGAATGTTTCACTTCCAATTATTTTTCATCCATTTCTCTGTTTTGATAAATCTATCAAGAAATTATTATTTATACTCTAATGGAGTAGTAATTACATTTTAACCATAATTTACTCTCTTTACAATTTTTTTTAAAATGGAATCTTTTTCTGGTTTTACGTAAGAGACTCTTTATAATAAAAATACAATGTTAAACTTTTTAAAGATTAATTATTAAAATCATTCTCATCTATTTTAAAATTGATAAATATTTTATGGATTTATTATATAGTAATAAAATAAAATAAAAATTTTAATATTTATTTATATTATGACTTAATTTAAATATTTTTAAAAATATTCAATTTTCATATTTTATAGGAAAGGTTTTTACATTATTTACAAATAGAAAAAGGGAATATTCTATTTTATCATGTACTGTGTCAACGTTATTCCAAATATCCATAACCATAATTTTTTATTTATTCATATTTAATAGAATTCATGTTTTTAGGTTGGTATATCCCTCATTCATTTTTTTATGGGTAATTTAGCATTCCAATTGGGATTTCTTAAAAGAAAGGTCTTTCCAATATCCCAAAATGTTTTTATATGGGTTACAAGTTTTATGAAGGGTTTCATGGGGAAAATGTGAATGAATTATTTTTTTTATTCATGGTATAGTAATTGAGAATTATATTTAACAAATGGGTGTCCTAGATTTAGCATAAAAAAATAGTTGATCTCTAATATAGATCCTGACGACATGTGGTTCTAATATAGGTAATAAAAAAAGGCCCTCCTTTATAAATATCAAATGAATTAGTTATAGATTCTTATTTTAAAATAAAAAAATGATGTAGTTAACTAGTCTGGTGTATCATATGGATTTAACTATAATCCAAAAATTTCTAACATACTTTTAAAAGGGGTTATAAGTATAATGCTCTATGTCACAAAAAGTGAATATTAATTTTCTTTCTATGAGTTTTAAATTATTATAAGATAAAAGGTCACTGATTTCATGTTTAAATTATTTAATTCCTATTATCAAACAATAACATGATAAAGGTACTTATTTTATGGCTTTTCATGTTTTTCTCTAAACTAACTGATTTCTTATTTTTGATGTCAATTACTAATCTTTTTATGCACATCTTATTTTCATAAAAAAAATCATAAGATTAAAGGATGGATATGAATAAATAATTTGTAATGATGAAATTCATATTGGTTTTAAAGGATATGAAAATGTTCTTATTTTTAAATATTATAAACTAGTAGAATAGTGATTCTGATAATAAAAGTACACATTAGAAAATATGGTTCTATTATATATGTGCTATGATATTATTTTCCAAAAATTATAAAACAATCCTCATGGTTTATATAATGTGAATTCATATATATATTCACTGAAATATTTAATTTTTATAGATATGTTCATATAGTTATAATCAAATAAAATGAATGGATAAAATTAGATATTATGATTTTATCTTGTGATGTTAGCTTATGAAATATGGATACCATATTGGTTTCATGAGTTTATGGATTATCATAATGTTAAAATATTATTCATCCTATTTCCTGATTTTGGTGATTTGATATTAATATGATCATAGAAATTTTGGAAGATGTTTTACTAGGTTTAGATATATTTAACTATTAGGTTAAACTTGTTATATTATTTTAGGAATAATTATATTTCTCTATGTTTAACAATATTTTTAAATTGAATCATTTGAACATTGATGAATAAGTTTAGTTTTGAGGATTATAATCATATTTATGGGAACATTATATAAATAATAAAAATATAGTTTTAATAAAGGAGACAATATGTTACATCTAGAAAGGTCGCAGGTCTTGGACTATAAACACAATGTTGAAAAGCATTCAAAGACTACCACATTCCTATGCAATATGTTAGTACGTATGATAGTATGTAAATTAATTAAAATATAAAAATTATATTGATTTTAGGATCTTAAAATTTTTTATATAGATAACTATGGGGGGAAATGATTCGGTGATTTTGTGGTTGTTGTTATTTTATAAGACCATTATTATATTTATTTAAACATTATATGGTTAAGGTAAACCCAATATTATGGGGTTTCATTTGTTTATTAAAGGTCTAATTATATTTTCACGATATATACGACTTTAATGTGGCTTTATGTTTATTTAGGTCATTTATGTAGATGATTAACATTTTTTAGTGATTATATAATTTTGAAATATAAAATTATTCTTTGACCATTTAAGAGTGATTTATGTTTTGTACATACAATTATTAATTTTTTCATTTAATAATATTTTAACATGTATTTAAAATTTTTTGGATTCAAATTTTTTTAGGAATCTTTTTGATGAAACTTATGTATAATTATTTGTAGAATGAATTGGATTTAACTTTTTTTTAATGTTTCTTTTTAGATTTTATTCATAATTTATTTGTATGAATGTTTATATATTATGAAAATTATATTACCTTATACTAACCATTTTACATTCTGTAAATTTCTAAAAAATAGTATGAAAAACTAGGATATTTTGTATAGAATTGTGGGATCTGTTGGATATTTATTTTAGTATAGGAGGAATAAAAAAATCATTACGAATACTCAATATTTTTAAAAATTTATTTGATTTTATTATAAATTGATTAAAGGGTGAAATTACACCACTAAAGTAAGTATATTTCCCTTATTTCATTAATATATATATATATATATGGAATTATTAAAATATAAGAAAATGATATTGAATTTTGAATGTTTTAAATTAGCCTTTATTTTTTATGAATTAGTAGCCTTAGTCACACCTCTTTTGGCTTATGGTTTTGTTATTGTTGACTTTACCATGATCATTCAGGTTTTGTGGTTAATAATCTCTATAACTCCAAATTATTATTTGGGTGTTATGATCTTGATCCATGTTCATACAGTCACTTATTAAAAAAGATATCTTATTTTGAAACCTAGGTATGTTTTATTCCATGTGGCCATTATATTTTATTTTATGTCTTATCAAGAAGAAGTATAATTAACCCATTTTATGTTATATAATTTCAAAAAAGATAATTTAATGTGTCAAACAATTGATTATATAGAGCTTGTTTAGCTTTTTTGAATTAAATTTATTACATATGGTGAATTTATTTCCTTGATATTAAAATTTAAAATCATGTTCAATTGCAATATGCAAGGAAACATTAAGCCTAAATGAACAATAATATATTAAAATTTCACTAAGATAATTATAAACTACCCATCAAATAGTAATGTATAAATAGGAATACCTAATTTTTGATATATATATATGTAAATTTCATACTCAATATAAAAGTATTGTTAAATAATTAGTAATCAATTACATAAATATTATAAATGAAATTTGATTCTTCCATAATATGTTATATTCGAATATATTTTATACTTATTTTTTTGAGATTATTTTATAATAAATTTTAAGAGAATTCATAAAATTTATTTTATAAAAATAATTTCAATTTTTAATGCACATGTTAATATTACCCTAAATTTTTTTTTGGTATTTTTGTAAAAATATTGTTTCTTACGGAATACAGACAAGTTCACATTTTTTAAAAACATTCATTTATTTTAATTACAACACCCCATAAAATATTAAATATGATATTAAATTAATAAAATCATAATTTATTTATAAACAATATAATTAATTACATAATAATCAACATTATACGTGATGTTACTATAAAAATTACATTTAGTGATGAAAGACATTTTCAGTACAAATGTTTTTCCCACATTACGTGATATATTTAGAATGAATATATACCATATATAAATATTGAATTTATTCAAATTAATTACATATTTTTAATTAGTAGAATTAATATAAATTAATATGTATAAATTAATTTCATGCCATAAATAATATTAAGTTATTAAAAATGATTCACCATATCAAAACGGTAAATCTAGATAAAAATGGCTAAAATAGGTGATGAGGCCCCCATTTTTCATGTTAAATATTATTAAATTAATTAATTCTGGCACTTATACATTTAGGATTTTTATATATATTTTTTTATAGAACAATAGACCATGAAAGTGAAAAAATAAATATTTTAGTTAATGAAAAATGAAAATTTTCACCCCTTTCTTTTAAATATATCATTTGTGTTCAAAAAGGGAATAATGAATTTGTTATGAAATATTAATATTTATTTTTATAATAATGAAATTATTTTCAAGATGGTAATTTAGTTCTATTTTTTAGTAATTCTATAATTACCTTAAATGAATAGGCAAAATCGATTCAATATTTATTGAGTTAAAATATAAGAAAAATAAATTATTTTTATAATAGTAAATCTAATATAATATGAGTGATATATTATATTACTCAATTTTTTATATAATTATATCATATTTTCATTTGTTGAATGGTTTCTATTCAAAATCGATCATGTATTGATGTTTTATACGAGAAATTAAATGAATTTTCTCAAGATTCTCTTCAGTGATATTTTGAAATATATAGTGTCTTACTAAGTGATAAAAATTAATATAAATAGTATCTTAAGCTATGATAATGGGATTTGGTTTATAATATCATACACGGTCCATTAATGTTCTATTTTCTTTTTATAGTATCTTTTATTGAACCTTAATGTGTATGAAATTTATTACTGTGTTAATTTTAAAAAATTGTTAACACAGGTGAAAATAGAATGATTAGGGTGAAAAAATCTCTTAAAAAATTCCAATATTATTTTTATTGGATTTATACTAAACCTATTTTTTAATTCTAGTATTATAAAATTATATCCCATTGAATATTAATATTAATTTATATTTATATAACACATAATGATATTCTATGAGTGCCCCTCCCCTCTCTTATAAAAGGGAAAATCCTTTATCCCTTTCGTTAAACATCAAAATAAATATTATTTGTAAAATAACCTCTAAAATAAAAAGGATAAATAACTTCAAAAATACTACAGCATTTTATTAATAAAAAAAATAATTGGAATAATTTTTCTGCAAATCATAAGATGGTGTCTAAGAAAAGATTTTGTTCTTAATCTTGTCATTTCATTTCATTTTTTATTTCATCTTCATCATTCCTTATTAAACCATTTATAAATAGTAAAATATTTTTATTATATATAATATTATGTTATGATTTTAATTTCAATACATATATCCACCTCATCATCAATGAAATACGAAATATAACCATCATTCATGTTTTTGATGTACCACCACCTCATGAAGCAATTTATGTTTTTTCATCACCATCTTTTATAGATGGTTATAATGATGTATTTAATTTATATTTATATATATATATATATATATATTGTATTAATGAAATGATTCTCATTAATTATATGTAATATATAATATATTTTCATAAATTTTTGTTTCTTGAATAATGTTAGCATCATTCATCCATAAGCGATGACAACTACCTCTTTGAAGAAATGTGATTCCTTTTTCATCACATAATCACATGAAAAATATATTTAATTATTAATAAAACAAAAAATATAGTATTTATGATATAATTAGCATTATTTAATGATTAAATAATTCATACCATTTTTATATAATAATCATGGAAAAAATGAAATGTTACTCTTGTGTACATACGACCTATAATCTCTATGATTTTAATGTGGTCTATTTTTTCTGGCCATCGTTCTTGAATTATTATAAAATTAAAATTTCCATAGAAAATTGATAATTATATAATTATTATTAATCTATAAATGAGTGAATTATGAAATCATTTTCCATAGTCAACCTATCAAAGTCTTTTTGGACATATGAGAAGAATATTTTCAAAACATGTGACGTGATGTTATGTGATTTTTTAACAGAGTATCACATTGAAATATAATTAATAAAATATTAAATATTTCATAATAATTTAAATAAATAACGTAAATTTATTATTCGGATGATAAAGAACATATGTGATTATTCAGTCTCAAGGTAATGGATTTCATTCAAAACTAATCTTTCAAACTTCCACATCCAACACATTTTCTCTAATATCTATATTCTTATAAATTATTCAAATATATATTTATGTATCTCAAAAAGATTCAATATTTTAGTTTTAATATAATAGAATTTATTTTATTTTTCTGTAATTATTGGTTTATGGTTTTACATAAGGGACACATTAAATTAAAAACAATATATAAATGTTTTGAAGAATTATTTTCTAAATCATTATATTCCATGTCCATATTTATAAAATTATTTTATGGATAAATTAATATAGTCATAAATTAATTAAAAATGATATTTAAGTTTCATTTTTCATTCATTCAAATGATTTTAAAATTTATATTATAATATATTTCATAAAAAACATGTTGAATTTCATTTAAAATTTAAAAAAGGGATGTTATATTTTATTTCATACTATATTATAATTACTTCCAACCACTATAAAATTTATTAATTATTTATATTCTCTTAAATTATTTTGTTTCTTCATTAAATAAAATATATATTTCCTTTTTTCTAGGATTTTGAGTATTAAAATTTGTTTTTAAAATGAAATTCTATCTCAATATCTAAAAATCTTTTTTCAGGTGAGTTTAAAAGGGGATTTCAAGGGTTTTATGAGGAAATGTTGAATGAATAAAATTATATAGTCATGATAAAGTAATTTATTATTCTATATGATAAATGGGTAAACCCAACAATTTTTAAATAGGTGGCTAATCCCCATTATATCTCATGAAGGATGGTGGGACTGATATAAGATATAGAATTGGTGATCACCGCTATAAATCTCAAAGCATTTGTTAATGTCATATTTAAATATAGAAAATTACGAGGGAGTTAAGTTGTGTTCAGTTTCATATGGAATTAATTGTGCTCCAGTTATTTCATACATTATTTTAAAATGATCTATGGATATGATGTTCTATGTCACATAAAATAGGTTTATATATTCGTTCTATGAGTTTTAATATTTTCATTGAGAATAAATTGTGTTATTTTCATATTGAAATGATTTATTTCATATTATCATATAACAATGTGATAATGTTATTTATTTTATGGGTTTTCATTTTTCTTCAAAAGACTAATATATTTTTTTTAAATACCTTACTAATATTTTTTTGATCATTCCATGTTTTTAATATGTTTTTCAAAGGGATTATTTTTTGTTAAAAACTAGTAATATTTCATGATGAATGTAATGATCATTTAAAACCATAAGTTACATTTCAAAAGATTCATATATTTTATAAAATGGATACCAATAAGAAGTTTTAATTTAGCCAAATATGCTTTTTTATTTATGAGTTATGAACTAATTATCTAAAAATATAATTTGAAATGACACTCTACATTGTAAGAAATGGGATTTTAATTTAAAGGTACTAGAATATATTATTTCTATGGAATGGTCCATAAATAGATAGTTTGATTAGTGTATCCATATTCGGAATCTAATACCTTTAAATCAATAATATCAAGTGTTATTTTCATTCATACATTATAAATAAATCTAACCTATAACGAAGAGCTTTTATTATCCTTATAATTACATTTAATCTTATGTATAATTTATCCAAAGTTTCATAATCATACATTGTTATTTTACCTCAATAAAACCTCCAAATCTATAGTTTTGATATTTTCACTTCAGTATTACATTCATTGATATTCTTAAATATTTCCAAGATTCTATTTAAATTATTTACTCCATTGAAATCTAGAAATACACTCTCTAAATGAAAAGTTAATATTGAATTACAAGTACATCGACCATCTTAATATTATACTTATTGGTTTCCCTCATAATATTATTCATAGATAATGGTGAAAAACATAACAGTTTTGGCTTCCATGACATCATAACTAATATAAACCCTATAAGTTAGAATCATTTTATTTCATATTTCATATTTATTTATACATAAGTTGTAAATTACCTTAAAATTCACTAAATTAATATATTTAAATTCAAATTTGTTACAAACCCTTTATCTATAGATAAAATCCATACATTTAAATATTATTCAATATATAATAAATTTATTTAATCAAGACCTAATACCACTTCAATGAGCTCAATAAAAATTAGTGGTAATCACTAGGAGTGAATATGTGACATAAATTATTCTTTGATTCCTTCTTAAAATAACCCTCTCATCCAGTTAAAGTAAATTTGGGTCACATTTAATTATACATAGAAGATTGAAATATTATATTTATTTGTTTCAATTCTCAATATATGAAGGGTATTTCTTGGAATTATTCATATTTTAGTATGACCATATTACCCACATGAATCAACATGTGGGTATAATGTGTAAGTAATAACCTCCTCCTCATGTAACAAAAAATACCATAACTATGTTTCTATTAAACCCTAATTGTTACAAATATAATATATTATATTTCAATAATATGAATAAAATTGAATTATACATCCATTTAAGTTATTCCAATGCTATTTTTATTTATCTTATTCAACCTAAATTGTCAAAGGTGTTATCTCACCAAGTGAATTTCATGGATTTCTCATCTTATTATTCACTCTATAAAGGAAATAGTATCTATTAAATTATATAGAGATTAATATTTTTTTTTAATTTATATATCTGACAATAAATCTAAAATTAATTCATGATTAAATATATATTTTCACCTATAGTGACACAAAATATTATTTTAATTTGAATTTCAAATTTAAATTAAAGTGAATTATATACTTCTACTACTTCATAACCTAATATAACTCATCCATCTTATTCTCATTTTTAAAACATGATTACATATTTCTGAAGTGTATCATCCCTTAATGTAGTGCGACCAGAAGGTTTCAATTTATTTTATCTTTCATCCATTTTAAATTCTCATTATTCATGATCATCATATTTTTAATCATTATTATAAATAAAAAATACCATAATTTGACGTTTAATCAGAGGTCAGAAATTTTTTCAATCATATGGATTAATATTTTCTCTAAAATAAGTGATCTTGAAATTATATTTTTCATTCATTAAGATTCAATAAAAACTCATTATGTACTAATTAATATGAAAAAAAATCCTTTTATTTTTCATTTATATAAGACATATGTAACTAAAAGACAATTCTTAGTTCAAAAAGAATTTACAAAGGAACAAATAATATGTATTCTTGAAGTATAAAAAATCAACATCACAGAATATTTTCATGGAGCCTTATAGAATTTAAATTGAAACTTTTAAACTCCATAAAATTTTAAAAGATTAATTAATCCCTCTATTAAATTTAAACATGAATCACCAACGACATACACATGATTTAAAAATTATATGAGATATGACTTATCATTTCTTATTCTCCATATTCAACCCAAATAAATTATAAAAATATTTATATGACCTATTATATTTTTTTTCATAAACATGAAAATATTGAAATACAATCATGACAGATTACATAATTTGAGTTTGAATATGATTTATGAGTTGAAAAAAATATTATAAAATAAATATATTCCAATGATTTTTCATTATAACTGCTTCTCAACTAAAAAAATCATATTCTATATAGAAATTATCAAACAAAAAAACCTATTATAATATCATACATATCCCATGATAAATAATCAATTACTGAATAGTTTCTGGGATCAATAAATCTAATAATTTAGTTTATATATAAATAAGATAATATATTATTGTTTTTCAATTGACCAAAACTATTTTTAAAACTACTTATTAATAACATATATTCAAAAGCATGTCTTGTGATGATACAAGGAAAAAATCTTATATATTAAAATTTTACCTTTTACAACCATTGTAACACCAAGGTTCTTGGTGCCTCCAAAAGGTGCCCTATACTCAGTTGGTCACATGGCATCCAGAGTATTTCCCTAAATGCCAGAGGCTACCGACTAGTAGTGTGGTCCTTAGGTGTGATGGTGGGGAAACTATTCCCATATAGGCAAAGCAACATATCAGAAATAAACAAATAACAATAGTGGAAGCTGTAATAAAATGTAATAAGTAAACTGAGGAAACCTCAAAGTAATAACAATATTTATCAAATATATATAAATGATGCATAAAACATTTTTCTAGGAATGCATCAAAACCAATCTAAATGATGGAATACAGTACTAAACAATTGTAAAAGGAAAACAAGTAAACAAATCTTTATCATCGTATTCCTCAACATGGTCTCATACTGTCCACCTCCAATGCAATCAGGTAACTTCTATAGAAGTGTGATTTCCCTTATCTAGAGAAGCAATAATATTGTCTGTTTGGGCCCAAAATCATGAGCCAAACAGTGTGTGAGATGAATCCCAGTAGGTGACAACCCAGTTATTTGTGACTAATAGTCAGTGAAAATAAATGGAAGGAAATAGGAAAAAAAATTAATTAAGAAGGAAGTACTCAGAAGTAAACAATCGTATGATTTTAATTAAAATCATTTACATTTAACAATTTCACCCGCAAATTAAATATTTAAGTATCCATTTGGGAATTTTTACATAGCCTATCCCTTCAGGTTGAGCATACAATCTCATGTAACCCTCTGTGTAGTTCTCACAACCAAACCCATCTAGATCAATTTACAACAAGGATATAATGATGCCTCTATGAGGAAGCACTCACCATCAATTCCCCCTATGGCCTGATATAATCAATGACTCTCTGAGGTAGCACTCATTGTAAATTCCACATATAGTTTTTTAATGGTAAACTATAGACACACTGAGGAAGCACTCAATGTTAATTCCTCATGTGGTTTCGTAATGTATCTATAGACCCTCTAAAGAATCATTGAGCATCAAACTCCTCTTGGGTCTCAAAATGTGATAATTATAAAAGAAACTCTAGGAAAGAACTTAATTTCAATTTCCCCTATGGTCTCAATACACCTGGTTCTTGTTGGCCCATGTAAAGCAATCATACACAAACGATAATCAGTAGACAGTGTAAACCTCAATGAACTACTTGGAAAATTAGCTACAAGGCATGGAATAACATATCTGATTAATAATAACTCCCTTATAAAAACACAAGGAGTGGGAAACCATTAGACTATCCAAAAAATCTAGACCAAACAACCATAATCAAACAAGCATGGGAAAACGAATCCATAGCATTATAGTTAACCATATTCACAGTCAAACAACCTCAATTCAAACATAAAAGCCATAGCCATCACTAACATGGTTAAAATCCCCAAACACGCAACACCCCAAATGAGTGTATTGGGTACTTTTGCTCTCATAACTCAAAGATTAACTAATAAAAGTAATAAACCACCAACCTTGGTGTCGAACTGATGATATACATGAACCCCTATCCTTGAATCTCCCTAACACACCATAGATATACAAAAACACTAACAATGTTCGGCTGAGGATATCTTATAGAAGAGGAGAAATCAAGAAACAGGGCTCTAGAATAAGGAATCAAATACCATTGTGATTCCAATGCAATTTATGATTGTTGATTCGAAGAATTAATGGTGAGTAGGGGGCTCATAGAAGAATCAGCGGTCTCATTTTCTCTTTGATGAGGCGATCCTTGGAGAAGATCTTTTTGTCAATGAGATGAGACCCAGGTCGGATTTAACAAATAAAAAGAAGACTAAACAGTGTGTTATTTTAATGTACACTATCTGTACATGCCTTAACCGGACTCTACATTAGGCGGTCTCTAGGTCACCCCAAACGGCTATGTACTGGGATTTTACACAACCACTACAAGGTCACCCATAAAAACCAGGTACAGGTGGTGTACTTATAAGTACACATCATGTGCTTTTGAAAATTCAAAAACATCCTCTTTTTCAAAAAAACTCTTGATAAGAAAACACACCTGGAAAGAGGATCTGGGTTCATTAAAACTTCCCCTCCTTAAATAAATTCATCACCAAATTTCCCTAGCAAAGAGGCATAGAAGAAGAATCCTCGAATATTATCATTCACTACAATCGTACATCAGCCTCCCTCTCCCTTTTCACATCATGTACACGCCCATGCTACCATAGCACGTGCACCAGAGGAACGGACAGGCCATGAAGAACCTTCAAACTGCAATAAAAAATCTGGATAATATAGAACATAAATAATGCATCCACATCCATCTCAACCTCATCAGGTTGGAAAACATGATATGGGTTAGGGATGTAATGTCATAGTTGAGAAATGTGGAAGATGTTGTGTATAGCCCGATTTCTCTGAGGTAACTACAACTGATAGGAAACATGATTTTCCTTTTCCAAAACTGTAAATGGCCAGACGTACTAGGGAAAATCATTCCCTATATCCTAAAAATCTTGTTTCCCTACCTCATTGCGACACATAGAAAAACCTAATCTCTGAACTCAAACTCCAGATGTCTTTTCAATCGATCAACATAAGACTTATCTCATCACTGTGTAGTATGCTTCCTCTTCCGAATCGAATCTAACTTCTCTGTGGTCTCCTGGACAAGATATCATCCTAGCATAGCTACCTCTCCTGCTTCCTATAAACATAGGGGTGATCGGTATGTCCTAGATTATAAAACCTCCTAAGGTTACATCTTAATAGTTTCTTGAATACTATTATTGTTGGAAAGATAAACAAAAGGAATATGCTTCTCCCAAGAACATCTAAAATCAAATATTCTTTCTCAAAGCATGTCCTCCAACACCTGTATCATACGCTCATAGACGCCATCTATCTAAGGATGGTATGTTGTACTTAGAAGTACCTATGTACCCAAATACCTTTTTCGTCCTTTTTATACTTGAGAATTAAAACGTGAAACCCTATATGAAATAATGGAGTGTGTAACCCAATGTAAAAGTAAAATCTAGCAGACAAATAACCTTCTAGATCTTCAACACTGAAGGCATACTTAATCGAAATGAAGTGAAAAACTTTCAACAGTCTGTCAATGACAACCCATACTACATTATTTCCTCAAGGTGACTTCGAAAAGCCTATCACAAAACCTATCATGAAATCATTCAACGTCCACTTGTGAATGAGTAAATGCTGAAAAATCCCTTCTAGTCATTGATTCTCTGCCATCACCTGCTGACATGTGGAACACCTCATCATGAAACCAGTAATATCTCTCTTCATACATGGGCTCCGAAACTGACTGTACATATCTTAATACATCTTTGAAACACTAGGATGAATTCCCTAAATTGTTTAGTGGAAATCATGCATCAGCTCCTCGCGTATCTCTACTGACACCCACACGCACCCAAGAAAATTGAATATCTTATCCTTGCCTATGGTACATCTAGGAATAGGGTCCTCTCCTAACACACCCTCCTATAGGACTAGGCCTTTAAAATCTGATATCTTCCAAATCTGTACTAGTTTAAGTAAAGTAGAGGTAACAACCATACAAGAACGAAATGTCTGGATCTATCTATTTTTCACCTCCAAATGAATCTTATAAAACAAATCCAAAAGATAAAAATCATCTTTGGCCTCCTAAAATACCTTTATCTGAGTCCTCATACTAAACACATCAGCCACTGCGTTGCCCTTCCTAGGAATATAGGCAATCTCTATGTCAATGAACTGAAGGTACTCAACCCACCTTTGATGTCACTGAATCAAATCGCACTGAGTGATGATATACTTGATACATTTGTGGTCAGTTAATACATATAAATGGTCTCCCAAAAGGTAATGTCTCCAACAGTGTAAAGAATGAACACCTATAGCCAACTCAAGATCGTGCGTTGGGTAATTCCACTCAGGTGGCCTCAACTATTGTGACCTGTATAAAACAACTCATTCCCCCGGTATAAGAACTGCTCCCAACCAGATACCAAAATCATCACAAAAAACAATATAGCTCTTTGATGGCTCTGAAAAAAAGATTATTGGTTCTGAAGTCATCCTCCCTTTCTTCTCATGTATGGCAGACTCACTAGAATCTATCCACAGGTACTTCACACCCTTTTATTGGGCCCCATATGTGGCACTAATATACGTGAAAAGTATTTTATAAAATATTCGGATTGTCCAAATATCCCATGAAAACTCCATACCTCAAAGATGTTCTTCTGCTTCTCTTAGGAAACAACCTATCTCACTTTCTCTGGGTCTACAGAAACTAATTTCACTGAGATATCATGACCCATGAAATTATTTTCTCCCTCAAAAAGTTACATTTTGAGAGATTAACATAAAACTGATGCTCTCTCAGTGTCATCAAAATGATCTGAAGATGTGTGGCATGGTAGTGTCCAGTGTGGGAGTACACCAAAATATTGTTCATGAGGACTACTAGGAAAGAATCCATGTATAGATGGAAACCTCGATTCATCAATTCCATGAAGATTGCAGGAGCGTTTATGAGACTGAATGGAAAAACAACAAACTCATATATACCATACCTGATCTGGAAGGCTGTAAGAGGTATATTATATGGTATAAAACACAACATTGGGTAATAGGACCTCATGTCATTCTTCATGAATTCCCTGGATAATCGAAGATGATCAAATAAATTATCATTCCTCAGTAAAGGATATCATTTCATGACCATCATGTGGTTCAACCTCCAATATTCAACATAATGTATGAGGGTATGGTATTCCTTCTTCGTAAACTGCATAAGTGAACCCCAAGGAGAATTATTGAGTTAGATGAAACATTATGCCTGCAACTCCTCCAACTACTTCATGAGCTCCTAAAACTCTAGTGTAGCCATCCTATAAGGATTAGTGGACACTATTGATGATCTTGGAACAAGCTAAATGGATAATTCTACATATCACACTAGAGGCGAACCTGAAAATTCCTCTACATAGACATCCCTGAAACGATCAACCACTGGTGGAAAGTCTATCTGTGATATCCCCCAGTCATCCAGATATAGACTAGCAATCTGAGTTGTAACTCCTCACAACCCATGAAGCTTAGGTCCCACTATGATCGCATGGATATCCCATTCACCCTTGTGCTGAAGCAAACCCCCCCTCTGTTGATGCAAAACTCACCCTACGGCAAAAATAGTAAACAATAACATGGAAGGGAACTAACCAGTCCATTATGAAAATAATATAATAAACAGTCATTTCTAGGAAATGGAGGTCCCAAAATAAGTGAGACCCACCAAAATAAAAATGGAACTCCTTGTACTAATGTGAAATAGTCATTATTATACCCAAATTATTGTATAACAATAATATATCAATAGAAGAAATGATATAGACCCTAAGGCTCTCCAAAATAGAAAAAGATATAATGTTATGGGAAGCACCTATAATGAAATGTGAATAAGATAAAACTGAGGAAACAAGAATAGTACCTCTAACTATAGATGGGCCGAGATCCATCTCAAGTGGGTCGACTCCACTTGAAATGTATGACTTTTACTATGGCCTTGTGACAGTACCCGACCACCCTGACCTGACCCCCTTTGTTGTCACTGAAAGCCTAGTGACTAGCTACCACTGCCGCGACCTCCACCATGGCAAGAACTGCTTGAAGAACTCTAGTTCCATGACAGGTGAGAAACTTCTGCTGCTGCTCCCGAATGCAGAGTCATAAATGAGCTCCTGTCACCACCTACCGATGAGAAAAACAGACAGAATCATTAAGGATGGCCCAAATTTCCACAAGATCGGCACTCCACATGGTCTATAAGAAAATGTGACCTCGTTTTCCTGACCTTCCCACAATGGAAACATATCACTGGGCTACATGAAGGTATTTTTTGAATACTTGGATCTCCACATGTAGATTCACTATGGCGCTTCTTGCTCTCAGCAGGAGAAGAAAAAACTATGGATGTTGAACCACCATGTCCCTTTGCATTATAATACCTCTGGTTGTCATATTTGATTAGCGCCTGGTTGACTATGGATGATATTATCATCATCCCGCAGATGTTCACCTGAGATCAGATTTCTTGCCTGATACCATCTTCAAAATTCCTCACTATGAATAACTCATCACCCCATGAATGTGTGTGAAACTCTGCATCTCTGTGATGCAATAACAGTACTACATTATAGAATGAGTACCCTATTCCCGACCCAAGAACACTCAGGCACGATCAACCCTCAATGTATCTGGGTAGATGTAAATGTATACGATATGCGAAAACCCATCACAATCCATACACATTGGGCATCCCACATGTGAGATCACATCCAACCATCTCTTGGTGGAATCACAAATCATATACATAGTGAGCATAACCCTTCTATCTGGAGGAATATCTAGATTCTTGAAGATTTCAAGCATGGCCTCTAGCCATGAAACTAGATCATGGGGTCCTCCATCCTATAAGAAAGAGAGGGATTCTACTACTGAAAGATCCATGACAAATCAACCATCAATGGGCCAGGAGGTAGTACTCCCAGGAAGGTCTTCCTCATCCTCATAAAGCCCTATTAGAACTATGCATCATCACTTGTATCATATATAATGTCCGCTGCCAAGACATCCATGAATAGAGGATTTTCTGGTGGTCCCTGATGAGCCATGTCTGGTGTTTTGATGAATGCCCTATAACTGGCATACAACCATATGATGTCTCGATGTCTTGAATCTACAACGTCAACTGCACATCATATATTAATATTATCAAGGAATTAAACTCAGAAGAGAAAGAAACGAACTAGAGAAGGAAATAATTCCTGTTTTTTAAAACATGGGTATATTTACTGTATTACACTTATATAGCATGTTTCATGAAGAAAACACATGGGCATGTACTCTTGAGAAATATTGTCATGTAACACCCATTACAAATGGCACATTCTCCCAAGAATCGTCATGTACTTGAATCATTTTTCCCTACTGGGATCTTTTACATGACAAGCCAAAATGGATCTCCTAATGAAAGACCACACAACATGTTTGTGACAGACACATCATGTAAAAGAATTAACTTGATCGACCTGTATTGTTACTCACACGGCTAGTTACACAGGTTTCACTACACAACATGTTCAAGAATGACATGGCGTGTATAACCTAATATTTATGCTTCAGTGTCATTAGTCACACCAGTGGACACACGAACCTTACCACACAACATGTACGTACAATACACAGTGTTTTCCTTTATATATTTTCCAACCCTGCATTTTTTACCACATAGTGAGTGACACTGTTAGAGACTACACATCGTGTACATATAGTACAACGCGTGTACATAAGAAAAATAGTCCCTTCTAAAACATATGGATAGATGGAGTATATTCTATGATACACACCCTATATTCTGGGTTTTTCTGGATAATAAGCCTCAGAAACTACTCCGGAAGCCCCAAATTTTTTGAAACAAACATCAAAGTGCCAAATTCTGATCCGTGAGGGCCCATACTTCCCGTGATTCAATGCTTTGAATCATGTACATGTAATATACAAGGAATAAAAAGGAAATGATCCACAAAATTCTGACCCATGAGGGCTCATAACAACTGATGAACCAAAGTATGGAATTAATTCTAAAAAAACCATACACAATCAATACCTTATCAAACAACATGTATTTTATTAAGGTATCTGTCACAACAACATGCATATCTATCATAACATCTATCACTTCAACATGAAATCAATAATGCACCATAAATGGCATGAAAAGAATGTGTGGCATGTGATTTCTCGAAAATGACTATATAATTCATGATATGACATACCCAGATCTCATCAGGATACAACATAAATATAACATCGATAATATAAATGATAACATCACAAAACATGTGAATCACACAATGTTTCAATCAAATCATCATTTATAATTGAAAAACTAGAAAAATTGCAATAAATGAGTTAAATGGTCTTTCCCCAAAATAAAGGTTAGTTACTCTTGATCACAACTTATTACCATGTACGAATTCTACTATATCATTTACTATTGTCTCAAAAAATGAAGTCATGAATAAAATAATTCCCTTTGATAACACTTTGTAATGTCCCGGTTCTTGGATCCGCCTAGAGGTTCCCCTTAACCAGTTGGTCACATGGACTCAACCACATTTCACCAAATGCCAGAGGCTGCCGAATAGCAGTGAGGGACTTTGTTTTCATAGTTTGGAAACTATGCCCTCAATATTATAGTAACACAGTAGAAATTAAATAGATAACCATAGAGGAAGTTATAATAAAATGAATAATATAAACAACATAAGACTGAAAGTAATAAAAAACATTATCACACATATATATTAATTATTCTTGATACATATGTATTGGAAAGAATCTAAACAAGTAAAAATTCTTGAATAATGTACTAAAAAAACATACATGAAAAAAATAAACATCTTCATAGCATCACAAGGATCATCTTGGTCCCATGATATACAGCTCCAAAGCAGTCAAGTACCTAAACATGAGGGGCACTTTCCCTTATCTATACCTGCAAAAATATAGCCTGTTTGGGCCCAAAAGAATTACACAAAAAAGGTGTGAGTTGAATCATAGTAGGAAACCACCCAAATATATATTCCTAATATTAAATTAATATATATGGTGGTAAATATGCATATGAAGTAATAAACGATGAAGTGGTCAAAAGTAAATAGTCTTAGAGTTTCAATTACATTCATTTACATTTTAACTATTTAACCAACCAATTAGAAATACAAGAAACCCACTGGGAATGTTCTCACAGCCTATCCCCTCTGGTTTGACTTACAATATCATGTAACCCTCTGGGTAGTTTTCACAGCCTATCCCATATAGATCAATTTCCAATAAGGATATAATGATGACTCTCGGAGAAAACACTCACCTTCAATTCCCCCTATAGTTTTGTATAATCAAAGACTTTTTATGGAAGAACTCACTATGTATTCCCCATTTAGTCATTTAACAGTAAACTACAGACACTATGTGGAAGCACTCAACATCCATTCCTCCCATGGTTTGATAACATATCTATAAACTCTCTGAGGAAGCACTCAATGTTAATTACCCCATATTGCCTCACAGTGTGATAATTATAATAGACACTGTAGGAAATCACTCAATATCAATTTCCCCTATGGTCTCACTACAACAGGTTCCTGCAGCCCCGTGTAAAAAAAATATTCACACATGATAATCATTAGCAAATGTAAACCTCATTGTACTACATGGATAATTAGCAACAAGTCATGGAACAACATATTAGATGAATAATCACTTCATCCTAATAACACTAGGAATGAGATAAGATTAGCCAAACTGACCAAGCTACACCAAAAGGTCAAAAACCAACAAGTATGGGAAAACACATCCATTGGTTTATAATTAACCATATTCACAATCAAACAACCTCTATTCAAAAATAAAAGGCATATCAAGCACTAACAAGGATAAAATCCCAAATCCCACGACACCCTAAATTAGGGTATTGAGTAATTTTTCACATATAACTCAAAGACTAACTACGGAAAGGCACAAAACCCCTACCTCAACATTATATGGATGATATACCTGAAATTCAGGACATGAATCTCCCTAGAACTTCATAGATCTAAAAAACTGCTAAAAAAGATCAACTGAGGATATATCATGAAGGTGGAGAAATCTGGAACCATGGAACTAGTAGAAGGAAGATCATACAATGGTGATTCCAACACAATCAACAGTGGTTGAATCAGAGAACAGATGGTGAGTTGGGTACTCGAAGCGTTATAAGCGGTCACATTCACACCCAGATGTGAAATACCTATAATAAGATCTATTTGTGATTGAGACACGACCCCAGTCTGATTTAAAATTTTAAATGAAAAGTACACGACGTGTTATTTTAATGTACACATTATGTACATGACATAAATGGACTCTTATTTAGGCAATCTCTAGGTCACACCATATGACCATTTATTCAGCCGTTACACAGCCAGTATGTAGTCACCCTTGGAAACTATGCACATGATGTTTACTTATAAGTAGATCGCATGTAGTTATGAAAATTCCAAAAATTCATGTTTTCCCCAAAAACACTAGAAAAGAAAACTAATCTAGAAATAATATATGGGTTCATACAAACATCCCCCCTTAAATAAATCTATCCTCAAATAACCCTGAAAATGTGGAATAGAAGAATAATCCTTGAACAACAATAGACACTGCAATCATACATCTGACTCCCTATCCAAAGGCTTGTCCGGTACTCACCCATGCTTCCATAGCAATCACACCATAGGAACAAATGGGCCACGAAGAACACTCTCACTATGATCAACAATCGGGATATGAGGCTCCACGAATGATGTGTCCACCTCAATCTCAACCTCTTCTTTATGGAATACATGGGAAAAGTCTGAGACATAACACCTTAGCAGAGAAATGTTGAAGACGTATTGCATAGAATGATACCTTTGAGGTAACTGCAACTATCTGGAAACCGGCCCGACCTTTTCCAATACCTCAAACAACATGACATACCATGGAAAAACCTTACCCTGTCTCTTAATCCACCTGTGTCCCAACCTCATTGTGACACGTACAACAACCTTATCTCTATCCTAAAACTACATAGGTCATCTCTTCCAATCAACATAATACATCATTCATGACTTTGAAGTAGCTATCCTCTTCCAAATCAACACTATCTACTCGGTGGTATCGTTGACAAGACAAGGTCCTAGAATAGATGTATCTCCTACTTCCAGCCAACATAGAGGTGATCGACACGACCTACCATACCATGCCTAATATGGTTCCATCAGAATAGTTAATTGAAAGTTATTATGGTAGGAAAACATCATAAGAGGTATATGATTCTCACATGGTTCTCTAAATCTTAGGAGGCATGCTAGAAGAATGTACTTAAGCACCTGTATGGGGATAGTATGTTTTACTCAGAAGTACATGTGTACACAATGCACTCTATAGTCCCTTCCAAACCTGATAAGTAAAATGTGCATCCCTGTCTGAAATAATGGAGTGTGGAACCCCATGTAAACATACAATATATCAAATGTATATCCTTAACTTATAATCGACATTGATGTTCTCCTTGATTTGAAATAATTGAGGAACATTCATGAGACTGTCAATAATAACCCATACTACATCATTCCCTCATTGTGACCTCAGAAAACCTGTCACGAAATCCATCACGATATCATTCCACTTCCACTCTGGAATGGATAAACTGTGGAAAAATATCTACCGGTCACTCATGCTCTGCCTTCACCTATTTATAGGTGGAACACCTCAACATTAAACCAGAAACATATCTCTTCATCCTTGGCCACAAATATTGGCAATGCATATCTCGATACATTTTGGTAAAACCAGGATGAACTACCCAAACTAAGGAGTGTAAATCCCACATGAAATCCTCGCGTATGTCTACTGACACCAAAACACACCAACAAAATGCAAGATCTCATCCATTCCTATGGTCCATCTAGGAATATTTCCCCCTCTTGAAACACCATCCCATATGACTAGACCTTTAGAATCTGACATATCCCTCATCCACACTCATTCAAGTAGAGTAGAGGTACCAACTACAGAATAAAGTAACAATTTCCCATGTCTATCGTTCACATGGAAATGCAACTCAAAAAACATACCCATAAGATTCCTCTCACTGTAGGCCTCCTAAACTACCTGTATCTAAGTCCTCCAGCTCAATGCATCAGCCACTGCATTGCCTTTCCCTTGCATATAGGCAAGCTATCGAAGTTAGTCAACCCAAATTCTCTATCTCTAATTCAAATCGTGGTGAGTGAATATATACATAGATATTTGTGGTTATTGAAAACCAAAAAATGCTATCACGACAAGCAATGTCTCCAATAGCATAAACCTAAATAACTATAGGTAACTCGAGATCATACGTCTGGTAATTCCTCTCATGTGGCATCAACTGTTGAGACCCATACACAACAATTCCAAACCCTATATAAGCTCTTCTCCAAACATGATACCTGATGAATTACATTAAATAGTATAGCTCAGGCCTGACTCTGGAAAAACTATTATCGGTGCTATTGTCAACCTCTATTTCATCCCCTGAAAGGACAAATACCAAGAATCTTTCCACAGGTATTTCACACACATCTTACTGAGCCTCGTTAGTGGTGCTTCAAAGAAGGAAATGTTCTACATAGAACATATATAGTATCCAGACATCCCTAGAAAACTACATACCTCAAAGACGTTCTATGTCTACTCCCAATTCACAAATGATCTAATTTTCTCCAGGCCTACTGATACTCCATTATCTACGATAACATGACCCCAGAAGAGAATTTGGTCTATCTAAAAGTATCATTTTGAGAGCTTATAATAGAACTAATTATCTTTTTGTGTACTCAAAATGGTCTCATGAAGCGTGTAATAGTTGTGTCGAGTGTGAGAGTACAGAAAGATAATATTCATGAAGACTACCATGAAAGAATACATGTGTGGATGGAACAATTGGTTCATTAATGCCATAAAGATTGCAGGTGCATTGGTGAGACCGAACGGAATAACCACATACTCTTATAGACTATACCTACACTAGAAGGCTATATGAGGTATATCAGATTTTCTAACAAGCAACTGATGGTAACCAGATCTCATGTCAGTCTTCAAGAAAACCTGGAATCATATAAGATAATAAAAAGAAATAGCCAATCCTCTATAAAGGATATCAATTCATGACCTTTATGTGGTCCAGCCCCTGATAATCCACACTAATTATGAGGGTAACATATATCTTCTTTGCAAACAGAACATGTGAATCCCATGGAGAAGGACTGATATGGATGAAAACCTTTACATGCAACTCCTCCAACTACTTCTTGAGCTCTGGTATCTTTTTTTTATTCATCCTATAAAGATGAGTGGACACTAGTAGCACTCATGGAACAAGGCCAACAGGGAATTCGACCCCTCACCCTAGTGGAAACCCTAAAACGTAATCTAGAAATACTTCCTAGAAACGATCGACCACTGTTGAAATCCCATCCGTGGAGTCCCCTGGTCATACAGATGTAGACTATAATTCTAGGTTGTAACTCCTCCAAACCCCTGATGCTCGGGTCCCGCTCTACTCACATGGACATCCATTTTCTCCTTAAGTAGAGAAAAAATCACCCTATGGTGATGTGAAACTCACCCAAAAACTATAGTTGTTGAAAACTACCAAGAAGGGAACTAAATAGTCCATTCTAAGAGTTTCTTCATAACCTATCATCTCTAAGACATAGAGGTCCCATAAGAAGTGACACCCACCAACCTCAAGAGGGTAAGACTTGCACTTAAGTACATTATCCATTCTTGTCCCAAATGGTGTGTTTAGCATCAAAATATCAATCGAAGAAAAGATAAAAATCCCAAGGCTCTCCACAACAGCAAAAAATAAAAAGAAATGGTAAGACCGTGTATCAAAAAGAGAAGAATATAAAACTGAAGATACAAGAATAGTAAATATAGCTATAGAGGGGCTAAGATCCAACTCCTTTTGGGTCTGTTTCACTAAAAATGATTGACGTGTATAGCTGTCTTGTTACACTTCTTGACCAACCTGAGCTGATCCACCATGTTGTCACTGAACTCCTAGAAACTAGCTACCATGACTACGGTCTCCACCTCATCTCGAATGGCTAGAAGAACTTATTTTCCCATACAAGTGAGAAACTTGTTGTTTTGTTCCAAAATGGGGTGTCATAGAGGCACCCCTATCAGAAGCTACTAGTGATAAAAACTGATAGAACCGCTATTTATTACCCATATTTCTACTCGATCGGCACTCCACAGGGTCTCTTGGGAAATATGGCCTCATAGGCCTGGAATTCCCACACTTGTTGCATACCACCTGACGACCACAATTTGTATCTTACCTACTTGGATCTCCACATGTAGATTCCATGTGGCCCTTACTCCTATCAGAAGGAGAAGAACTGGCTCTGGATGCTGAACAGCCTGGCCTAGAGCTCCTGAATCCCTTAGGATGTGTTATGTGATCAATTCCTGGTAAACTATGAATGTTATTGTCGTCTACCTGAAGATATTCATCTGAGATCACATGTCATTCCTGATACCATCCTTGAAAATCCTCTTTAAGAATAACTCATCTCCCCTAGAATGGGTATGAAATGTTGTAGCTCTGTGAAAAAAGAAGATTACTCCATGATGGAAATAATACCCTATTCCAGACTCATGAACTCCCGTGATCGATCGGTCCTCAAATTATCGAAGGATAATTAATAATAGAAGGTATACATAAACCCATCCCAAGCCATACCTTGCTTCCATCCCACCAAAGATATCACATCCCACAATCTTTTTGCAGAATCCCAAATCATATATGTATTGATATTGACACTCCTCTCCTGGGGAATCTCAAGATGATCAAAGATTGTCAACATTGATTCTATCCCTGAATCTATAACCAGGGGACCTACATCCCTTGAAAATGTGGGAGGATGTAACTATTGAAAGATCCACATCAAATCATCCATCAGTGGGGAATAAGAGAGACTTCCTTATAAGGTCTGCATTATCCTAATAAACCCCTCTTGAAATTTTGCATCAACACCTGTTTCTAGTATAATGGTTGGGGCCAAGACAGGCATGACTTGAGGATCTGCTAGTGGTCCCTGATCAGCCATGTCCGGTGACTGATCACTGCACTGCAACTGGCATACAACCGAAGGACATCTCAGTGGCATTACTCTGCAAGTTCAAGTGCACACATTAGATCATGATTATCAAGGAATAAAACCATGAAGTGAAATAATAGGGAAATAGAAGGAAATCATTCATGTTTTTAAAAACATGGTTGCACGTCGTGTGTGACTCATACAAGACATGTTACTTTAATCCTTCACAAAGGACTGTAATCCTACAGACCCTAGTTGTGTAACACTCCATACACACAACATGTTATCCCACGAAATGAAATGTACTTGAATTGTTTTTCCCTGCCCGGTTTCTTCTACATGACTAGCCCACGCAGTTCTCATAATGCAAGACTACATGGCATGTTTGTTATAGACATGGTGTGTACTAGAAATAACTTCATCGAAGCATGTTTTTAGTCACAAGACCGGTTACATGGGTTACAATAAATGACATGTTCAAGCCTCACATGACATATATAACCTAATATTTATCCATCCGCGTCGTTTGTCACACATGTGGACACACGTTCTTAACAACATGGTGTGTACGTCCAACACATGACGTGTTTTTCAAGGATTTCACAACCATGTGATTTTTTCCACTCAGATAGTAACATGGTTAGAGACTACATGGAATGAACATACATTACATGATGTGTACTTAGAATAATAGTTCCATCCATAACCGAAGGATAGATTGCGTGTATTCTGCAATATACCCCATGTATTATTGTTTTTTCTATATTGTAACCCTAAAAAAAACATTGAAATCCTAGAAATTACTGAAACAAGCATCAATGTTCAAAATTACGATCTGTGAGGGCCCACGCTCCTCACGAATAAAAACATGACATATTTTACATGTCATATACAAATAAAAAAAAGGCAATGATCCAAAAAATTCCAACCCATGAGGGTTAATAACACCTCAAGAACCAATGATTTATGTTCATTCAAACAAAACTTTACACATTCAAAACCGTATCAAACAACAAGTAATTTATTAATGCATCTATCATAGAAGACTTCATATCTTGCACGACATCTATCACAACAACATGAAATAGAGTATGCATCTTAAAAGGAATGCAAAAAATGCATGGAATATGATTTCTATCATGTTACTAAATGATTCATGGGATGGAATACCCTCATAACATCAGTTTGAAAGCAAAATAGAACCTCAATAATATCAACGAAAACAACACCAAATATTTGAATCTCAAAATAGTGTAATCAAATCGAATATCATAATTGAAAAACAAGACCACATTCAAATAAATGAGGTAAATTGGATTTTCCATATACATAGGTTAGCTACTCCTAGGGATAACATATTACTGGGTACCTATTCTGGCCTATCCCAGAATATAGGCTCCAAATAATATGTCATGAAGAAAGTAATTCCGATTTGATACAACTTTGTATCATCCCGGTTCTGGGTGCTACCTAGAGGTGCCCTATACTTAGTTGGTTACATGGCCTCAAGCGAATTTCCCCAAATGCTAGAGGCTGACGACTAGTAGTGAGGGCCTTGTGTTTGATTGTGGGGAAAAAATGCCCTCATTGGTAGAGTAACACATCAGAAATATATAGTTAACAATAGAAGAAGCATTAATAACATGAAATAAGTAAACAATGGATGAAAGAAAGTAATAAACAACTTGATCACATATATATAAATGACTCATGATACATATGTCTAGGAAGGTATCCAAACAAGTCACAATTCTGGAATACAATACTAAACCAATGTACAAGAAAAGAATATAAACAACTCCTCCACATTCCAAGGCTCATCTTAGTCCCATGCTCTCCATATCCAAATTTGTCTTGTAGATAATGTAGATGGGTGATTTACCTTATCTAGACTAGAAATAATATAGTCTGTTTCGGCACAAAAGCCGGACCCGAACTAGTTGTGAGACAATTCCATGTAAGCAACCACCCAAAAATCTGTTTATAACAGTCAGTGAATATATGTGGTAAGAAAAATGAAAAAGTAGTAATAAACAAGTAAGTAATCAAAATTAAACAATAATATAGTATCAATAACAATCATTTACATTTTAAAATAAAACCAACCAATTAAATATAAAAGAAACCCTTTAGGAATGTTCTCATAGACTATCACCTATGGTTCATCTTACAATCTCAAGTAGCCCTCTGGGTAGTTCTCATTGTCTAACCCATCTGGTTCAATTTACAATAAGGATATAATGAAGACCCTCTAAAAATTCACTCACCGTCAATTCCCCATATATTCTAGTATAATCAAAGACTCTATTAGGAAGCACTCACCATCAGTTCCCCTATAATATTTTAATGTTATACCATAGACACTCCGAGGAAGAACTCAACGTCAATTCCTCGTGGGGTATTGTAATGTATTTATAAATATTCTGAGGGGGCACTCAAAATAAGTCCCCTCTATGGTCTCACAGCATGATAATTATAACAGACACTCTGGGAAATCACTCAACGTCAATTTCCCCTATGGTCTCACTACACCAGGTTCTCATATACCCATGTAATGAAATCATACAAGAATGATAATATGTATCCAATGTAAACCTCAATCTACTACATGTCTAATTAGATAAAAGACATGGAACAACATATCATTTGAATAATCACACTATCATAACAACACTAGGAATGGAAAAGAAATATACTAACTGGAAAAACTGGACCAAATGTTCAAAATTAAAAAGCATGGGAAAACACATCCATAACATTTTAGTTAACCATATTAATAATCAGACAACCTCAATTCAAACATTCAAGGCATAACACGCTCTAACAGTGTCAAAATACCTAAACACACAACACCCTGAATGAGGGTATTGGGAAATTTTTCACATATATCTCAAAGACTAACTACTGCAAGGTAGAAACCACCTACCTCGATGTTGTAAAGATAATATACAAGAACCTCATTCCTTAAATCACCCTAAGAATGTGGTGTATCTACAAAAATTCTTAAAAAGATCAACCAAGGATATCTCATGAAGGAAGAGAAATATGAAAATGAGGATCTAGAAGAAGGAAGAGCATACCGTGGTGACTCCAACATAATCGATTAAGGATGATACGGAGAACAGATGGAGAGTCGGGGGATCAGAGAGGAATCATCACTCTAGTTCGCTCCCGACCGTGATCGACCTAGAAGAATATCTTTTTGAGATTAAGATGTTACCCTGACATGATTTAACAATAAATAAGAAAATACATTGCGTGTTCTTTTAATGTAAATGATGTGTAAATGCCTTAACTAGCCTCTAGTTTATACAGTCTCTAGGTCACCCCACAAATCCATTTCCTCGGCCTTTACTTGGTTAGAACGTGGAAACCTAAGGATTCCTAGTACATGTCTTGTATTTATGGGTCCACATTGTTTACTTCTGAAAATTACAAAAAAAAACACCCCTTTTTCTCTAAAACACTTGAAAAGAAAACTCACCTAGAAAGAAGATCTGGGTTCATAAAACCATAGGAAAATATTAGAATAATATTCAGTAACATATAAAATCTTTCATTAGTATAATTAAAAATTAGTCGCACATGGTACCAATAATCTCAATCCCATAACATGGGTATCTATAATATTCATTTTGTATGTGTTAGTTAAATATATTAAAAATGACCATGACATATTATGGACATTCTATATAAGATCATTTTGTACCATGTATATAATACAACCAAAAACAAGGTTGTGATAAATTTGTTTGGTAACCTCACCAGAAAATCACATATGAAAACTAATATTGAATGATTCATGACCTCATACATGAACCTCATATTAAAAATGAATTACATTTGGTATAATAGGTATCATAAATATCAAGTAGTTATATTATTTTCAATAAATTAACAATAAATCAAAATAATTAATGTAAAACCACATGGTAATTTAACATAAAAATAGATAATATTATGTGATGATATTACCATATATATTACTTACTAATAATATAATAAGAACCCAACACATGTATAATTATATAGACGATATATAAAATCTATAATCGACAAATGGTTTGATCGTACACATGGTATATGCCAAAACTAAAAAATAAATAGATAAAGGTATGAATATAGTCTCTGGGAAATAATTTATTTATCATAGTAACAATAGTATATATTATACTAATACATCAGTCATTTAGATATATGTTTTTAATGTATCACAAACCCTAATGAATTTACATCAACTAAAATGTATGATCTTAGTATTTTTAATACATAAAATTTAGACCAAAATTTTTCTTGATAATATAATTAATTATATATATAGTACATATATAATTTGAGATAAAAGAAAAAATTAAAAAAAAAATATATCACAACCTTGAATGCTAAAAAATACAGTATAATGATAGAAAATACCAACATGGGCCTCTAATAGTGTATTGATATTTATATATCAAAAGATTGTATGCATAAGGATAAATGTTTTCTACTATGCCATGCATTGAAAATGATTACTATGAAGTTGGGATACATGGTTGTCCTATATCAAACACATTCAAACTCATCAAAATTATTGGACAAGGTGGATTATTGTCTAACTCATATATAATCATTACGCATTAGAGACTAAGATGGTCTTCTTACAATCTGTATATTCCCATCAAAATCATAATTATGTGTCACCCTAAATCCAAAATATTTTATCAAATTATATTAAAAAGACTAATTTATTAATTTTAAAACAATCTATTTTTAGTAAAACTAATTTACTAGGCCCAGAAAATGTATAATATAGTTATAATAATCACAATTCAAATACCAGGTTGGATAGTAGGAAACCAAGATAAAATTATCCCAATCATAAGACTATTGTCTCCTCTTACTAATTTCTCTATATTTTTTACTATTAAAATGATTGATAAAAATATATCTAACATGAATATTAACATTATAAATTAATGGGTCTATATATATACATGTCCTCCCCTTGTGTGGTGAACAATATTTCACCTATTGATATACTGAATATGGTACCTTAAAAACAAAATTTAATGATATGATTGACTAGCGTGCTAAATAAATTGGTAAAAGTGGTGGACCAAAAGTAGAACCCATATATTATTATCAAAATTTTATACCTAGGACCTAAAAGAGTCTTATTCATCATATCTCAAGTCCCCATTTGTAATTTTATTAATAATGAATCATGATATTTATGTATTAAAGGAAAATTGGGAAATAAATTGACAAGATCAATTTATAGTTAGAATCCAAAGAATACATTGTATCTTGAAAAAACTCATAGTTTCCTAAAATAATATAAGACTTGAAAAATCTAAACATTATAGTTACAATATTTACAAAATCATATCTTAATAATAATAGTTTAAAATGCACATTGCACAAGAAATCCATGTGAATTTTTGTTTTATCATCCAATATGGAGGTCCCTACCCAATCAAATGGGTTCACAGAAGAATTATTTAATCATAATTTATGTTTCCATGTAATCTATTATTATATAATTTGAATTGTTCCATACTAATGTGTGCATATCTGTTGAGCCGTTATATACCCCAATGGATGACCTGATCCTCAGTGTATATTTTTTCATCTGCTAAGGGGTTTACCTATTCAATATATAGAAGAAATAAACCTCATATTAAAGGGAGTTTGGGGTGTAACTACTCAATAATATATATATATATATATGACCCTATGAATTTTATTGTTTTGTTGTAAAGGGTGTTACAAACCCTATAACTACATGAAATGACTCCACCACACATCACCAACATCTCATTGACGTTATGATCCTCCATAATATTTTATAACCTTAGAAACATCTCACTAAAATAATGAAGTATGGACCATAACGTTATACATTAAAAAATTCTCTAAATAAAATTCAATCATGTCAAATTCTGACTCTTGAGTTAAAGGTTATGAAATATATAATAGTATTCTTAGTAAATGACATGTACTTCATTACACATGGAACATGGGACTATATATTTTGTTAAGAATGTAGACATGAAATCCTTTCATATTAATTAAATATTAATAGAATATATTAATAAATTATATGTTGATTTTTTTAGTAATTTTTGGATTGTACATCCAATAAACCAAAATTTATACAATTATTAGAAACATGATGTGTTGATAATATTTTCATAGTGTGAAACAATCAAGGGGAGAACTATTAAAATGTCACTAAAACATAATTTTTGTATTATTGATGAAATAATATGTATTCTAGGAATACTCCATGTAGATTATGAGACCTATGAGTATACATTGTCAAGTCATACATAGTGTTCTCTTAAAGCTCACATTATTTGTGAAACTTAAAGAAAACCTGAGTGCGTTATCTAGTACACCCAACGGTATGTCCTTAATTCATTCCCCAATTGTATTCTTCTTATAGGCATTAAGTGTTATGTATCCCATTGATCAAACCATTTTTATCACAAGGAAAAAATACATGGTGTGTTTACAAAGGACACACACCATGAAATATTTATAATCCCTAGAATATCAGGTTATGAAGATTATAATTTCATATATTTTATTCCATAATTCAATGTGTTTTCCCAAAAAAATCCATTATTGGGTAATTTCCACATTTTTTTTTATTGGAATTATTTTAGTTTGATTGTTAAAAATTATATGTTTTTTAATTTTATGTTTCGTAAATAATTTTTCCATTTTATCTATAACATCTTATAAGATGATATAAATGGTTTTATTATATTTTTAGTGTTAATTATTATTTGTGATTGATTTAATTAAATTGTACATAGTTTTGAATTCAATAAATATGGGCCAAATAAATCATTGAGATATGTATACAAAATCATTATATAGACTTTGAATAATTTAAATTATGTTACCATAATATATTATGTCTTCATATAAATAACATTAAATTTTACAAGTATATTGATGAGAAGTTGGTGAAAAGTTTCAGTAATTGTTGCTTCTTAATGTTTAGTTTTTTAGTGGACATAAATTCATGGGAATGTAGAGGAATTGAAATTTATTTTTATTTTGTGATAATTTTTTTATAGAAATATAGTCATAAAAATATCCACAAGTGTTCAAATAGTATAAAATTTTGTTCACTATTACATTCAATATAGTGGAAACACAATTTAGTATAAATCATCATGTTATTTTAAAATTATTTTGAACAAATGAGTACCAAATTTTAGAATACAAAATTTGATGAAAATATATGTCAATATATTATCATAAAATTATCAATTTACTACTATTAATATGTGTTAATAATTTTCGATAAATAATATGGGTTTTATTATTTTATTATATATATAAATAATATATGTATATATTATAATTATAATAATCCCAATGTTGCATTAATCTATCGTGATTATCCCATATAGATTCTTTCATATCCATTTTTCAGGTGAATTAACCCTCATTATTAATTAAGGAAGAAGAAATATCTATTTGATTTCATTATGTTTAAATGACTTTTTACTTTAATCATTGGTATTAGTATTGGTTAAAAAAAGTATTTTTTTAGTTTCTCTATTTTCAAAAATTCTACATTCTTCATCAAATTATTCTTTTTCTCTTCTCGTTCACCATTAAAATATTGTATATGGGGGGTGGGTAGATTATTGTGATGATTTATGGAAGATATGACTACTAGAAAGAGTTTATGAGAGTTTTACCCTTCTAACAGAGGTCATGGGTTGGGTAATAAAAATTGAAATGATTGGGTGATAGGTGATAGTTCTTGATCTCTATATTTAACTGGGTATTGATATGATTATTGAAAATAAAAATCATTGTCATCACAATGAACTCCATAAAACAACTATTATAATCCTCTAAAATAATTGTGTTTTCATTTCATTAGGTTTTTCATTAATATGATTTCATATATATTTATATTTTTTGAACCCAGAAATATTTTATTATATCAAGATATATTAAATTTTGTAGTACATAGTAATAATATTATATTGAAAATAGAATAAGAGTATTGTGTGTGAGGCCTCTTTAAGAGGTGAACAAAATGATTTCACTATATTAAATTGTTATGAATAATAAAAAACTATTGATTTGGGATTCATGAGAAATTACTTTGATCAATTTAGCACAATTTCTGTCAAGACCAAGAGATTGTGCACAATTCATTTTATAAGAAGTTATAAATTTCAAAAACAAAAAAAATTCTATTTTCATTAAATATCTTTTATTTCTATAAACATTGTTTTACTCATTCATATACATAGATATTTTTTTTCTAGTATATAATTGTTATTTAATATTCAATTCAAATAGTATTTTAGAATATAATATGTAGTGAGAAACCAAATATAGATCCTTTACACATCCTAAGAAGAGATAAAATCATTTTGGTTGGATAATAAAAAAAATAATTCTAAATTATACAATATTTTATTTTTATAAATTTAATAACTCAAATAGAATTCAACGTTATTCATATAAGATCCATTCAACCTTTCATAGACTTTTATAGATGAGATTTCTAATGTAGACAATACAATTTAGGCACATGGGTGTTAATAAAATTAAATATGAGAATATTTTTTTGATTTTTTAAAATGGGATTTTTTTTGATTCTCACATATTTGAGAATAAAAAACCATAAACCATATATCTATATCATAATTCAGTAGAATACTTTATTTTGTAATCTTAAGTGATGAAAAATCATATTTACCGACTACATAAATCTTTGAAAAATCCATGTCGAACTGAGCCATGATGATTTATTAAAAGATGATACGATTCACTGATATAATCATGTTAAGAACCCATTAATTTAAAATATTTAAAATATTAAATTTAATTTTTCTAGTATTCATTAAATGTTATTATGTTTATAACAAATTGATTAACATGGATAAAATTCATGAATAAGTAGATTCATATATATATAATAATTCTATAGTGTTGAGGTATGATGAAATAAAATCTCATGATGACCTAATAGAATTAGGGTATTTACCAAGTGAGTCCTAAAGTGTCATTATTTTGAAAGTTTCATATATATTTTTTAATTCCATTTTGGAATAAAAAACGCAATGGAGGAGGTCTTGGATGAAATTTAAGGTGATTCCCCATGTGACGTGGCCAGAAAATAAAAATAATGTTTCCCCAACCCCTTCCTTAGAAGCTGTATTATTTTGATATTATGACGATACATATATAACCAATCCTTAGATCCCTTGTCAACCATTGTAATGCTTTAAATTATGGATGAATTTTTTTTGATGTATTTCGTTAATGATATCCCATACTCTATATCAGGGATAAAGTGTTTTCACATACACACTTAGAGTGGAAAAATAATAACACAACTTATGGTTTAAAACCATATAACATCCCCCGTTTTCATTACCTTTATTATAATTTTTAGATAATTTGTGTTTAATATTGTTCTTGTGTTTTATTTTTTTAGTTTATTTATTTTATTTAATATGGAAACAAAATGGTGAAAAATATAAGGCTTCCAATAACTAAATAAACTTATGTTTCTATCTTTTATCTCATTAGGGTTTTCTATTCATATTTTCTTAATTCAGTAAATGTTAAAATTATGGGTTTCCTATTAATAATTGTGTGTGGATCTCAAGATATCTTTGTGAATATTTTTTTATTATTTATAGGGCTCATAAAATAAAAACATTGAATAAGTTTTTTATAATTATTTTTATGTATTTTTTAATCCTTAACCTAATCAAAAACTATGGAAAATTCAGATAATCATAGTTTCTTTCTCCCAATGTTTTATTTATGAATTTAATGATCTAAGTGATTGGTGATATAAATTTATTTTATCATTATTTATAAGATTTATATTTAAATATATTTTATTTATTATGGAACTATTATATATTATTACAATATAAAATTAAAATTTTTTCTATCCTTAGGGATTTTTAAATTTTCTGAACATCTTATTTACAGTTCCCATTTTCACGAGAGACATGTTTCATGTTGTGAGATCTTAAAATTTTGATAATTTCTATTTAAAACATTGAACTACATATTTTATATGATACAAATAATCCATTAACTTGATTAGAAACATATTTAACATCAGACCTACCTTTATATCTTCCCTCGTCTAGACCACTGAATCTATGAATTTTCTTATACGTTTGAGAATATTTATAAGGAAAATTTATCATTACATACATTTACTCATTGAATTATTTTCCATGGATATTTCATGTTTGATATTGGTGGTAGTACCTCTTGTCTTCTTCATTGGGAAGCTATTCATTATATATTGGCATAAAAACAAATTATTGTCTTGGGATAAAAAATATAGAAATGGGAATTATAAACTTCTAAAATTGAAGATGCATATATATTAACACATAATAAATTAAAAAAATTATGATGAGATTGATTGATTTATTGAACATAAATAAATTAATTTTCATTCATTATTTACATTAAATTATCATTGAACACATCATGAAATGATTGATAAAAACATCAAAACTGAAAATGATTAGTATTAATTACTTCATTGCATTAATGTTTTGGATAATGGACCATTCCATTAAAATTGGTATGTATCTTTAAAACATTTTATTGTAAATTTAGTATGAAATTATTCTAATTTTAATTGAATATTCATGTATTATATTTTTTAATATAACCCCCTATTATCCATTTCAATATTTATAATTATTTATACCCACTAACCCATAAGATCAAAAATCCTAATGAAATAACATCATGATTGAAAAAGTTTTTATGCCTAAAATTTTGGAGAGTTGGTAATTTCTAAAAGGTTGTAGTGATCAAGCATGTACATCAGAATATTTAAATATCCACATTTATAATTAAATGTGTGAATAGAAAAAAAAATTATAAAGAGGTAGGTATGACATGAACATTGAAACTAGAAATACAATTAATGTAGTTTTGTTATCATTTAATGGGTATATGATTTTTAATTCCCTGTAGGAAGCCTAATATTTACTTTGTGTTTCTGAATGGAGTGGTTTTACAAGAATACCTTTAAAGTTTTGTTTTGAAATCAGAATTGATGAATATTGTGGAGTGAAACAGTTATGTGTTAGAGTGTTTTAAAAATCAGAAATATATATATATATTTTTCTATAATTAAACAGAATAATCCTACATATTTATCATTTTTTGATTTATTGACACATTTTTTTGATATAATGTGAGATTAATTATGAAAATTTCATATCTAGTGATTTGGAGCTGTTTTAAATCATTTTTTACATAAAATATTATATATTGAGTAAAATAATAGAGTTCCTTTTTAGTATTATCTATTAATGAAAAAAATTAATTTTGTAACTAATGATTAATCCACCCACATTTGAAACAAAAATATAATATAAGTGGGGATGTTAAATTTGCGAACAATATAGTAAAATATGATTATAAGTCAATATAGTCTAAATTAATAGCCCAAATTTAATGTATTTTTACATTAATATAAAGGATATTATTGTATATTTTCATTAAATATTTATACATTAGATTCAATGTTTTCAAATATTGTAATTGATTGGGAAACTAGAGGATTAGACATCATTGATTCTTCTTGGCCAGAGAAATATTCTTTTGTAATATGGTCATAAATGTTTCTTCCTAAGGTAATGGAAGATGAAATTTTATTATATTACATATAAAATTTGTGGTAACAAATTTTTAAAAGACAAGTCATAGGGAGTTTTCATCAATTGGGCCAAAAGGTTCCAAATTATGAAAAACATAGTTAGAGGAAAACCATCATTACTTGTTGACTGCATGTTTTTAGTTTCAATATCATTAAATAATAGTGAATAATTTAATGTACATGAGGATAGATTTTTCTATTGATGTATATTTATATATTTTATATGTATTATTTTTTCATCCTATAATTATTTTTTTTAAATTTATCCAACCATGCCTTTCTCACCATAATAATTATGGAGAATTTCTCCTTGTTATTCATCAGGGGGTGTAGTGTCTTTCTGAGGGCATTATGCATAAATAATTATCATTATTTTAATTTTATATTCCAATGTGGTTAATAAAATTTGTGTATGTAGTCTCTCCTATTTTCCTTTTATTGTCATCATGTTCTTGTTTAACATTACAATTCTAATTTGATATTAGAATGTTTAATGTAATGGAGTATCATTATAATGAGAATGTGTCGAGAATTGTCACTTAGCCACAGTTTTATAGAGTATTACCATGCATGAAGAGGTCTCAATGTATGGTTGTATCATTTTTAAATTTTTAGTATTGTTTGATAGTTGTTTATATCAATACTGAATTAAATATTGAGATATATATTTTTAATTAATAATTATTTTCTACACATTGAAATCCTATGAAACATTGTTACCTTTTATTAACAATTTATTGTTTACATTTTTTTTTGCGTTTTAAATTTTTGTACTTTATATATATTTATATCTTTTATAAACTATAATATATTATTTTATCATTTATTGGTATATTTTCTAATATGTTATTTGAATATTATAGTGAAAATATCTGAGTAATTTTTTTTCTATGGCCCCATTGAGATATGGACCATCCGATTGAACTATATTGCATTTATAGAAAAATATTTGAACCTTTTGAGATGTGATTCATGAAAAAAACCTTCCATAACCAAGTGGAACATCCATAAACCCAACACAACATGTGTTTTGTGAATCACATTCCATAGAGTATTATTTTCTTTTAGATATCATCTTCCCTTCTTTTACACATTATCACCATTATATTGACTAAAAATATCATGCAAATCATAAATAATATGTATCAATATTTCCATTTAAATTCTATAGGCCATCCATGCCAATACTAATTGCCTACCATTATCTTCTTCATTATTAGCTCATTCTTCAATTCTAGGTAAACATTCCAGATTCCATTATGTATGTCCTTAGAAAAATGTGTACACAAACCCTTTCCATCACCACTTTAGACTAGCCACATAACTAACGCTATTTCATAATAACGAGCCTCTGGAAAATTAACAAGTTACTAATTATCTTTTTCATTGGGAGATGTTAATTATTTTTGAATGATGATCATTATAAATATTGAAAAAAAAAATATTCATCCACAACCACTTAAGCATAAACTGTATCCCACACAAGAATGCAATATATATAATAAATATGATGGTAAAAATGAAATATCTAATGAGAATTTTATTATTAATAGAATTTTATGTATCAAATATAATATTTTATTGAATAACTATAAATAAATCAAAAACTTATCATGTTATATGAAATGATAAATATTTTCTTTAAATCAAGAAATATTAAATATAGATATAAAAAAATTCCAATTAGTATAAATTATTCAATAATGATGAATGGGGAATCAATTTCAGTTTAACATTATCAGACTCATTGAATATTATGTTGATTCTTTTAAATTTCATTTTTGACTTAATAATCCTCAAACACTATGATTTCCACATTATTAATAATTTCCATTATAGAATGTAAAATTAATTAATGATGTATCAATCATCCTAAAGATGGATTTTGGTAAAAATAACACGAATTCACACCATACGAGTAGAATTTTCTATATTTCCTTGCAAATCAATTTCCAATCCCTAATATTGTAAAAAATACCCCATAAATGGAAATAATAATTATCCTTTATGTAATGTTAAATTGAAAGGAAAATTCAATAGGATAATACACAAGAAAGGTTTTATATTATAACAGTAGTTAATAATGATAAATGAATGAAATACCTGAATAGTAAATGTCATCTAGTATAAGGTCGATTAGGAAGAATATACATTTATTAAATAAAACCCACATTTAGAGCATATAAATATTAATAATTTATTTAAATTTTACTAATTAACCAAAATAAAAATAGATTATAACATTAATAAAATTCAACACAATGGTAGACACTATTTCCCATGATTAATGTATTGTATAAAAAATTCCAAGATCATTTGGTATGATAAAATTATTATGTTAGTCATATAAATATTTACTTATCCTCCTCTTAAGCTATAGATATAACTGAGCCCTTCAAAACATGGTTTAATTCAATCTGATTCATTTATTTCTGGTTAAAATTAAGTGTATCTAGATGTGTTTTATTCAAAATATTTGAAGTGTAAACACATTTTATTATAACCATAAAACAATGTTAGTGGATCTTATTGTATTGTATGATACCATTAAATGATAATGATGTGTCTATAAATATTTAATGTGAAACCATGTAAACAAAAATGTTCAATTTTGAATTGATGATTTGAAGAAGAGGTCAATATATTTATTAGGAAGATTTTATTATTTCCAACTATGAAGATAAAATATTGGATGAAATCTAAATAACCAGTCCTTCAAAATGAGGATTAATGTAGAATATTGATGGAATGATAATTTATTTTTCATGATTGATTTAGTTAACTACATAGAGGAATATTCATCAGGTACATCATCATAGTTTGTATATTTTCCAAGACATATAAAATTAATTTTACATTAAATAAATTAAAAAAATAAAATACCATATGTTATAATAAAAAACGTATAAATTTTAAATTTTAAGATATATATATATATGTAATCATTTTTTAAAAATTTACATGATCGCTTTAGGAAAAGTTTACTCGATGTTAATGATATTCAACATCAATCAAATAAAAGTAAGTGAATGTCATTTAACATGAATATGATACATAAATAATATTTGTCTTTTTGACTAAATATTATTTTTAGAGGACAAAATTTCATATAAAAGACCACTAGAGTGAATCGAATCAATACACGAGAGTTGAATTATTCCAATTTAAATTCATGTTGTACAAAAAAATCATTATAATATTTAAATCAATTTATAGATATTTAGTGAATAAAATAAAATATAGTCTATTTTAATATATGAGTATGAAGATTAATTGGTAATACATTTCAACATTATTCATCTTATGTCATATACTATGGAAACATGCTCGAATACATAAAAAATTTAACTGATACATGAATAAATTAATGATATATAGGAATCATGAATTTTTAAAAAAAATTAATGTTTTTGTAATTATATATGAAAACAAAATAATGAAATCAATGTTTTATTTTTTTATCTAAATTAGATGATTCATATGTCAACTACTATAGGTGGAGAGGAAAAATATACTATGTCTCTTTATCATCAACATAAGTATAGTCTTGTTATTTGTGTATGATTTGGAGCCTCATTTAGGTAGTAATTTTGGAAGGTATATTCATCTATGTTTTATTATAAGGAAAAATATATATTAAATTCTTGTATATTAGTTGCATCTGGGTGGCTCGAACTACCCAAAAAATTGACTGAGATAATATAATTTGGGGTTTATTGTCATCCATCAGAGGTGAGATTCAGTTTGGGTATCATTGTCTATCTCCACATATCATTTTTTCCATATGTAGTATTTTTTTCCTTCGTAGTTGTAGGATCACTAAATTAGAGATTATGCATTTATTACTTATGGGATCATAGTGTTTATTAGAAGTAGTTTTAGGGTTTTCAAATCTTATTATTATAGGAACACACATGAATAGTATATGATTTATTTTTTGAAAACCCTTCTTTTTCCTCCATATGAGGCCTTTCTTGGTTTCATTACATTGTTGATAAATATTACTATTCCAATTCTTGGTCTATTGTGAGGGAATTGTTTCAACATTCCCCCATGTGGTCAGATGGGATGCCCTAGGATCCAAAGTTTACATCTGATGTCATTTTTTCTTTTTCATTATTCTAACACACATACCTCTTTAGATCAATGATCATATCATTTTCACATAATTTCACCATCCTCTACCAGCCATGAAACCCCCAAAAAATTCAACATTTTTCACCAACAAGGAATAAGGAAATAATAAATCATTACAATTCTTGTGAAAACAGTACCCCTTTTTATCGGAAGGTATTAAAAAGGATCATATATTTACATCTGATGTGATTTTTTCTTTTTTAGTTTCGAATATAATTATCTCTTCATACTACTCATCCTCTTTTTGTCACATAATTTCATCATTCTATTGAACCCATCAACCCTAAAAAATATTCAACAATTATCACTATCATGGAATACTATTATCATAGAGAACAAAACTCCTTATTTCTGGGGAATTAATTCTCCTCAAATTCATACCCTAACATAGCTAATCATTTTCATCCCATATTTCTAAAAATTATTTGAGATCAAAATATTTGATAATTTTCATTTTTATGATACATGATGTTAAAGTTTACTATTATATATATATATATATATATCCCTCAATACACATCGAATTCTTCATTTAAAGTTGAATGGTGTATAATATCCCAGGAAAGAACATCCACAATACTATTTTATAAATATATCATATTACTATTTGGAATCAAGTAAAGAGAAATATGGGATTCATTCTACCTACATTCTTGGATATTATTTATATTCAAATAGATGAAGAATGTTATGAATATTACATATCATGATTTTTTTAATATTAATTCTACCTGATAATAATGGGGTATATTATCTTATATCTCATAGAAAATAAATATATTTTATAGGTTACAAGAACGATTATAGAAAATAAAATAGTTAATCTCAGAAGAAAAAACAATCAAAGATGTATAAATAATTTTGTTTATTTATTTGATTATAAAATCCAACTCATAAAACTGAACATATCACAACGATATATATGATAAACATGGTGACATTAAATTTTTAAAAATATGTGACATTTTAAAATAATGACATTTACAAAATTGTATTCCAACAAATCATATTTGAAATAGAGTCTCGTGATATTTTTATCCTTGAGGGTGAAAATTTAATTCTTAAACATGAATAGAGATGATTGTAAACCATATATGTATGTATCATGTATGATAATATAATTTTTTAGAAATTTTATTGATGTTCTATTAGTAATACAATTTTATTGTTATTTATTGGTTGGAAGCATTGATATTTTGATTAAATAGTCTCATCATGTGTTGATTTTTCTTTTCAGTTTTAATTATCGAATTTATAGATATAATTGGAAAATTTTATACTCCTTGTAAAATCATTAATGATCAAATCCAATTGAGAATTTATTTAACCCAATGTAATATTTTATGGATCCAATTCTCAAATTTCAAAAAATTTATAAACATAAAATTTTAAATTTAAATTACAAAAAATTTATCAAAACCATTTTATATTATATATTATAATTACATGGGTTATATTATAGTATAAAGAGAACTTTTTCTATTGTATTTTTGTGCTATATTAAATTATAGTATATGTTATGTGTATACAAAACAAAAATATGAATAATATAGATTCCTATTCATTGAAATCCATATATATATATATATATATCTAAAAAAATTAACAATGTCAAAAATATAAAAAAAATATTGTATTATTTTATAGTTTCTAATAGAAAAAAATGGAAACAATTATTCCTAAACCATTTGATATTTTATATAAGATATTATATTATATTTTAAAATAGATATATCCAAATATATATTCAAATTTTAATACTATTTTTAATGAGGTGATTAATAGATTATTTTTACAATTAAATTTTTTTCATGATTCTTAAATTGGTATCCATTAATTGAAAATAAACACTAAAATATTAAAAAATTTAAGAGAAGAATTATCAATAAATTTCATACAAGAATAACCAAATTTATTGTTAATAAAATTTGACAGTTTTCATGAATGATAAAATCTGTTATCGTAATCACAAGGACTTACAATAGCTTCAATGTTTTGATTTTGGGGAAAAAATATTCCTATTGTGGATATAGGTTGCTTATTATAGATAACATACAAATAAATCACACTAGTAAAATAATTCAGAATATATAAATATTGGAAGTAAAATATTAAAATAAGAAATATTATTTGGTTATCCCATAAATGGATATGTCTGAACTGAGTACCCAATGTATATGGTAATATAAAATAATTATTTCTAACATTTTATTTAATAAAAAAATATTTTAAATCAACTAACTAATTAATTCTAGGTTTACTAAAAATTAATAAATCTACACATATAAATTTATGAAATGACCACAATGATTAAACATACTAATATTTAAAAGGACTCATAATATAAAAATTAGTGTAATATTACAAAACATGAATTTCTATTATTTTCCATCACGAGTAATAGAAAATGTTTTGAACTTTATGAAATTATTAATCCTAAATATAAAGAAAATTATTATTTTAAATATTAGTATATGTTCTTCTATATTATTTATATGGATTCCATTATATTATTAAATTAATTATGTGAATAATATATAATATTCTAATGAAAAATATATAATTTTAATTTCCACTATTAACTTATTAACTGGCTATAAGGAAAATATATAATGATTTAATTAAAATTTAATATATTAAACCATCCATTAAATAATTAAAAACATTATTAAAATATTTATAATATATAGATATAAAAAAACAATATCATAACATGTGTTTGATTGTTTAATTAATGTCGATAATGATATCCCCTAGAAAAAGATAACTGAAATTTTCTTTAATATATTGCAAACCCAAAATGATAAAAATATGAAAATGTTTTAAAATATATTTACTATGGTGTATTTAATAACATGGTCATGTAATGTAACACCATGAGATTTGGTGATTTTTTTTTCAAATGAAATAATTATTTTATATATTTTGTTTTATACATAATATTGAGTTTATCTTGCTTTACGAGTAATATTGTGCTTACATGAAGGAAAACATACGATTAAAATATTATAATTTTAAATGATTGTTCTCTCATGTACCATTAGAATAGATGGTATCAATAGGATTGAATAGATTAATAGAAAATATAGTTCAAACATGTAAGTATTATTTATTATGTGGTGTTAAATTACATTGAATTTAAAAATAAATAAATATAAAGGTCATAAGTATTTGAGGAACTATTTTTATGCATAAAAATGTGTTCTAACAATATAAATTTTACAAAAAACATTTTATGAATGATTTAAATTGCATATTTATATTATATAATAAATAAAAAATTTAACAATCATTGTATTTGTTATTTATATAATAAATACGAATAAATTAAATATTATACTTTAATTTTTTTAATTTTTGATAATATAATTTGGTCATATTTTCTAGCATTAATGTTATTTTTTTAAAAAAATTATAAAATATTTTTAGAAAAAAAATCTCAATTTTGAAATCATCATTTCTAAAAGATTATAAGGTGAATTATTTTCAATTTTATGAAAAGATTAATTTTTAGAGAAGTAGTGAAAAAATACTGAAATATTAATTGAAAACTATATTTTCTTTAAATTATTTTTAAATATAAATTATATTGAATTTTTTTTTACATAAAATATGTTCAATTGAAAATATATCAATCCAATATTACTCATTTGATTCATTTTAATATTTAATTTTGATATAGAAACCTTGTATACTATTGAACATTATATCATTGTAAACCCACTTTCTCTTTTCTTATGCAGAATTAATTTTGAATTAATAATTTACACTATTGTGAATTAAATTATGAAAAATTAAATCATTATTTTAAATCAAAAAATGAAATATTATATAATAATTTCAAATTAATTTTTACATTAATAAATAGTAAAAACACTAAAAAAATTAACCATGATTAAGGAAAAAAAAATTAACTCGGGGTTAAACTAGAATTATATGGATTAAAATAACATAAATTTTCTATAAATCTATTTATTGGATATATTTAAACCAAATAGTGTCTATGGATTTATAATAGACAATTTTGGAACCTCCATTCCTATGAAAAATTTGGGCACACGTTGTTCATTTAAATAATTCCATGTCTACCAGTCACGTCACATATAAAAGTCTTCCCACTATTAAATCATCTTTATACATTAAAAACATTTTTTCTATGGAAAAAATATATAAATAACATCAATAGGTCACTTATATAATCATATATTCCGTCTTTTTGTATAAATACTACCTTATAAGTCTTTTGGTGAAAACCGTAGGAGGTTTCACGAAGAAAGATAACTTTCTTCAATGATCATTTCTATTTTATTTCGTTCTCCACCAACTTCAATTAGGATTAAAGAAAACTAAAATAATAAAAATATTATGTAACACATAATTATATGTTATAATAATATTTTCATGTGCTGTATCCATCCCCATTACCATTAAATAGGTTACGAAATCTTCATTTGTGTGAAAGTTAATCGACCACCTCCTGAAGCAATGTTATCTGTTTCCCAATTACCAACAATAATTCTTGGTTATGATTATTAATATATATATATATATGAGATATTTATGATATAAATATACCTATGTAGTCATTATATCATATATTTTTATTATAAAAAAATACTTTGTAGGGGATTTGATATTGTCTCTCCTATCAATAAGGGACTGCAACCTCACAATGTGAAGTAATTTTTTTCACCAACAATTTACATGGAATATAATAATTATACCATTAATGAATATATTTGATATAAATGATATAATTCTGATATTAATAAAAATATATCTTGTATAAACATAATATGTCATTTTATTTTTTAACTTTTTCACTCACCGAATAATGAAAATATCATTCATGAACATGTGGACTACTACCTTCAAATAGAAATTCCAGTCTCTCTTTTATTCACCACACCACTTGGATGATATGAATACGTAAATTTAATGAAATAATATATTATCTATTATATTTTTATCATTATGTAATGATATAATATTACTACCCTCCTTTCTATAATGATCGTTCTAAATGGAAATGTTATTCATGTGTACATACACCCTACCAAATTCATGACTATATCCTAACTCATCTCTAAAAACAATAATTAATTTAGGAATTTAAATTATAATTGTTGTATAAATATTTTTATTAATTATTTATTATTATTCTTAAGTTAATATAACCTCGATCAATATTTGACAGTTGAAAATAGAAAATCAAAATATAAATGAAAAAGAATGTAGTTATTTCTTGAAAGATGAATTGAACGTTTAATTATTAACAATTAATAAACAAAAACTCCTAAGAAAATATTATATAGAATGATATATATATTTATGTGTTTTTAATATATTTATTATAATATTATTTTTATTATATAGTAGTTTCTAGTTTGTATGAATGAAAACATGATTTAAACAAATGAATTAATAGTCTCTCATTAATTATGGGGAGTTATATAAGAAGTCTTCCCTCATTTATTTTTGTGGTGTATATAATTTCTCCTTCATATTTTATATGATAAGTTTTATTAATTTAATGATATTTTATATATAATATTATTTTATTCATTATTGGTGCATACAATTAAAAGTATTACTAATTCGATAATGGAATTTTTCACAATTTTTTTCGCTCAGACATATCTATTTTTATATGCCTTCAATATTTTATGAGTACTACATAAAACCCATTTGCCATATAATCCCATGATGTAATTATTCACATGATTTTTGTGGAGAGGATTTTATGTTTCTATCTCATTGTTTATCAGGATTATTTATGATTATCTAACAAATGATGAAATATTATGATAAATTTATCAATAAACATATAATAATTAGTCTTATGATTTTATGAAATGAAAATAAATTTTGTCTCTTCATTGTGTTGTTTTTATCCCACTATTGAAATGAATATTTTTAAGATATATGATGATTATTTCTCTATTCAGTCAAAAACAATTTCAACTAGATGCATGTTTTTGAAAAATATTATCATTAAATAATTTTATCATTCTCCAATTGATTTTATAATTAAATTAACACCAAAATATTATTATTTAAAAAAATTCATGAATTTCATATTCATTTTTCATTCTAAACTATGAATGGTGAGATTTTACCTATTATTTGAGTAGAAACATTGATTGTTTAGGTACTAAATGAATAAAATTTCCCATAGTCCTGACCATTGTATTATTTAAATATTCTTTTAAAACATTTAATCATTCTATTGAATCAAAAGTATTTTAATTTTTCTAAAAGTTTTTTTAAATTGGTGGGTATATTTATATCAAAATATGATCTAAATTATTTTTAATGAATGATTTATAATAATTCATGTTTATATTTTTATGAAATATATTTTAAGAATATTTTTTGATGATAGGTTTTTACAATTCACATTCAATGACAAGGTATTTTATTAAATAATCCATCCATGATATTTTTTTTCCAAAAATCATTCTCCATCATTGATAGCATCATTTTTGTTTACTTATGATTTATGAGGGATATAATTTATGTATCACATTCTTATAATTATACTAAATAGTTTTTGTTTTTTATTAGGTGATTTTTATGAAACTCGTTTTTCATTCTTAGGCTATACTATGACAGAAATATAATGAAACAAGATTCTTTTAATTAGTAATTTTATAATGAAATTATGAAATAAATATGAAACTAGCTAGATATCCACATGTTATGATATGATGAAATTTTAACCAATATCGTTTCATTTTATGGGAAATGATATGATGACTGTTTTTGGATCCTTTCACACATATATTTTGGTATTTAATGATATGATGGTTATAATGTTGTAAATATAGATTTTTATTATGTTATAAATAAAAATGATCATGTTCTATATTCCCTTTCAATACATTCAGCAAATATTTATTTATCATTATGTAGATAAGACTGGAATAGTGATTAAACCTAGTTCTATAAAAGATATTTTTCAATATAATGTTGTTGGGAGAAAACCATGAATACAACGATGGATTGTGGATTCAACCCATTCCACTATGATATCCTTTCCTATGATCATTTAATATTTCGGTAAAGATTTTATATTCTAATTTTCATTCCATATTTCAATGTCTTATGCTAATTTTATTCAATCTAGTTTCATGTTCATTGGTTTTCTTATGATTCATGTATAATGAGATGCATATATTTATATAAGGAGTAAATAATGTGATAATTGATATAAAGTGCGTGGTTTTAAAATATATTTCCCATTTTATCATAACCTTATAACAATTTAACTATTACCTATATCTATTTTCTACCCTTACTCAACATCTGTTCTCACCCTTTGTTATGATACCATTAACTACGTTATGATTAAAAATATATGTAGGTTATTTTTATGAAGATTGGAAAGGGGAAAGATATTTAAAAGATATATTAAATATATTTCATCAAATTATAGGATTTTATAACTATTATAGTATGTCTCTAAACTATTTTGTAACTATTTTTTTTTCTTTCTATACATTACATTATATTCATCTAAAAATATATAATATATATTTTTAAAAATATATGGGTTTTAATAGTTGGCATTAGAGGAAAGGTTTTGTAACCTATTTGTAAATGATGATTAAAATGATTTTTTGGGATCACTATGAATATATTTAAGGATATGTTTTGGGAGGCCTAAAGGATAAGTCTAAGGATGAGACCAATTATTGGAAAATGTATTCGAATATAGGTAAAAGATGGAGATAGCATTTTGCAAAAAATTATATACTTATATGGATACTAAATGTGCAAGTAACCCGGTTAAATGTTTTTTATGGGTAATAAATATAAAAAGGGAGCATTTATATGGACTTGAATATCTCTTATTATGTGATAATGATATTGAAACCCCCATTTTTAAGAAAGTTAATGGGATATGATCTAGAAATTCACAAGCACTTTATGAGTTATAGTGATGGATTAAAATATATGAGGACTATAAATGACAAATGATAAACCTATGGTTTCATAGACTAAAAAGAATATTTCATGATATGGAAACCCCATAAAGGATTTCTTCATGACTATACGATTTTACACCGTGAATATCATTAGTCACACTATGGTTTTATAGTCAATTGAGGGAACTAGAAGGATATGGGATAAAAATTAATGTGACAAAAAATTTATTGATGAGTAGTCATGTGGAGTAATGACACAGGTGAATGATATTATGGTTATGAATAATTGGCTATCAAGAACCATGATTTATATTATTCAATTTAACCAACTATCATGCCCACTAATGTAGAGAAGGATTGTCTTTTAGGAGTGTTCAAGTTCTGGAGACCCTAGAGGAATAATTATTGAGTTTCTTATATATTGAGAATGTTGGTAGAATCAGTAATATCAATTTTCTAGATGAATGAGAATTTTTTTAGTTGTTGTAAATAAGGGGAAAGTCTTATAACTAGAGTATAAAAATGAAAAGTTCAATTAATGTAATTGATGATAATAATGGTTTCCGTAATGTATAATTGACAATTGAATGTTTTAAATTTTTAATGTAGGGGAATTATACAAATTGATGTCCTAGAGAGAAATCTCATTAAGGGAATAAGAAAGGTGGTATGAGTAATTTTTATATTACTAATAATAATGAGACTAAAAATTAAATATGAATGGGAATAGTTATTAAGGAATAAGATGTCAAATCTTATTAATGTCTTAACAATAAGGTGGAACAACCAAAGTGATTATATATTAGAATTAAATAATAATATATGAATATATATAAGGGTTTTTTTTAGAGGATTTTCATTATATATTATCAATGATATGTTGAATGGTGATGATAGATAAGAAAAATGATTTAATGGTAAAGTGATATTTTTGGGAAAAATATGAAAAAGGAAAAATAACCATTAATAGTATCCTGATATTAAGATGATGATTTTTGGGCAAAAAAATTATTGATACGGATAAATTAAAGTCGATATTGAATATTTAATTGGAAATTATTGCTGATTTGTAGAGAAAATTGGTTTATGCTTTCATTGTTGGATTTTACAACATAATTGGATATAAGGAAAATTTAAAATAATCTATATATTTTTTCATTGAATGAGGTAGCATATACATTTTCAATAATATGTTACATTAATTCATGTTATTATTATGTTTTATGATATTAAATAATGGACATATTCACATTTTGTGTAAATGAAAATAATGAGATGCATTATAATATATGGGGGATTAATGTAATTTAGATTTTCTACTATTTAGTGGCCTTATTAATAAATTTTTAATTATGAAAGGGTTATAAGGTTAACCATTTATTTAGCGGTTTATGTGGCTCTATGACTGAGTTTTCAGAGATTAAAATATTACTACACAATATGAATGATTATCCATATTGTATAACCAATTTAACCAATTTTTTAATAGATATATAAGGGATTAAATGTAAATCTTTTTTAGATATTATTTAGTTATTTAGGCACATAAAATTCACCATGTTATGTAAGCGAGGAAGTGTACATTTTTCGAGGTGCTACCATTAGATAAAATTATTTTACTACTAAAAAATTTTATTACGTAAGGAAATTTTCATATGTTATCACTCTATATAGAAATGGAATTCCCCAACACTAAGAATGGGATATAGAAAAAAAATAATATAATTATAATTATTTTTTCTGATATCAAATAACTTTTTTATTTAACTTTGTTGTATTCCTTTATGATCATTATCCTTATCGGGATAACCCACATTATTGTGATCAATGTTATATATCAATATCCATCCATAATTCAATGTTATTTTTATCTTATATGTCCATGTTTATACTTTATGAATATGTTCTCATATTTGGATGCATTGTATGTGTTGTTCGAGAATGATTTATTACACCCCATTATCTTTTTTAAATATGATGTTTTGTTAGCTTTTTTTATATTTTGGGTTTTAATAATGGAATTAGCAAATAATAAACCATTGATGAATGAGACGGATTTTGAGGGTGAAATTTATTTAAAGGGTGTAGAGTGTAACATCACGATACCTTGTGAAACTCTTTTTCATAAATGAATTTATTATTTTAAATATTTCTCCAGAAATGTAACATGGAATTATTATTACGTTTCACAACAAATGAAGGATAAATAAAACATGACATACTATCATTATCTTATTATTTAAAATGATAGTTATATTTTATTCAGTTGGAATGGTGTGTATGAATACGAATAACCAAGTTAATTAAAAATTTATTTAACATAATTATATAATGAATTTAATTTTTACCAATTAAAAAAAATAAAAATAAAAATGATTTGATAATATATGGATTTATTTTTTAAAAAAAAAAATTTCACAAAAATTTGTTTAAACTCAATAAATTAATGAAGTATAATCGATTAAATGATTTTAATGTAATTTATATATTATATATTATATGAAAAGATGAAAATTTATAAAATGTGTTATATAGACAATATATAATATGAAATCCCACTCTATGCTTAAATTATTTTTTTCAAAAAATAGTTTATTTTACTTTCTTCAAGATTAATTTAAATATAATTTATGGTTTTTTAAAATTATATTGAAAAATATTATATTTTAAAGAATAATTAAAAAATTGATTAAGGATTTTTTTACAATATTTAGAAAAGGTTACTTTTTATGAATAATGAAAAATACTAAATTTTAATTGAAAATTGAATTTTCCTTCACTTTATATATAATGAATAATTATATATTATTTTTTAAAATTAAAATTGGTAAATATAAATATCTATTAATCTAATTTAAAAAAATATAATCATTGTAATATTGAATATTGATATAAAACATTGTAAACATTTAATAAATCACTCTCTAAAAACCCGATTTCTCATCAAGTCCTTGGGATTAAAATTATAATAAATCATTCAACTTATGTTAATATAATTTGAAATTTTTTATTACATATTTGGAATCCAAATAATTTAAATTTTATAATATGTTAAATTGAATTGATAACAATAATGAATAATAATAATAATAATAATATATTAATCATTATTAAGGTAAAAATGTGTTTCCCCTGTTAGTTACACCAAATTTATAAATGGGAAAACCTAAAAACTCTATAAAATAAATTTTATGGACATATATATGACCTATTATTTCGTAGGGTCGGTAATACATCATTTTGGGGCTTTTTGGTTTTTAAAAAATGTCATAACCCCATTTTATGTTCCAAAATTAATTGGGTTTCACTCACCTCAATTATAAATGTCCACCACCTCTCCTCTTCAATTCACAATTCATACCCTTTAGATTCATCCATTATTTCCCATATAGCATCCCAAATTCCATCCACTCATCATATAATCCTAATAATTGTTATAAATTAAACCTATGCAGGGTTTTGTTGGAATCCTAGATAGGTTAACAGATGAATATGTAATTTTAATGAATAAGCATTTTTTTATTAACACCTCTCATAGATAGGTATTATGATTTTTATATATTAAATATAAAAGATATTTATTAAATATTTATAACTATTTATTAATTATATAACATATTCATTTTATTACTTCTCATTTTATATGGGATTTTATAGTGTTTCTCATGTGTACAGTGGACTACAGTCGCGTGAATCAATGAGATTATTTTTCAATTATACATTTCATAGAAAATAATACGGATGAATTTAATGATTACATGTGATATAAATTTATTAATAATAATATTAATTTCATATGTCTCATTCTTAAGTGATAATATATCATTTTAATTCTTACATTTTAACTAATATAAAGATATTAATGTCATTCGGGTTTGTGTGGACTACAACCTTCATAAAGTGATGTGACTCCCTCTTCTCATCACCACACATCATGGGTGACATTTTATAAGTATAAATAAATAAATAATATTTAATTTATGATATTAATATAATTATACTATGAAAATAATATTACTCACAACCTTTTTATAATGATTTATTAGAAAATTGAAATCTTCCTCATGGATATAGATGAACCACATTCTCCATGATCATTACATGCTTTATTTATCAAAACCAACTTTCATTGTTAGGTTTAATAATTTAATTTATATATAAATATGATAATTATTACATCATTATTATTTATTATCAAAGTCACCATTAATAATGTAATAGAATAAAATATTTAAAAAAAAGAAATGAAAAACAATGTAGTTATTTCTTGATTCGTGATTTTTTCATAGAAATATTAATAACATGGTAATAAAAGATCATTATAAAATAATATATGGTATTCTATATATATAAATATATATTTATGTAATATATTTACTATGAACAAATATTTATTATATAGGTGGTTATAATGTCTATGAAAAAATTCAAGACATATTGTATGGTATTTTTATTCTCTCAATTATTTTTCGAAGGCATATGAAAATTCACCAATGTATGTTTTCTGTGGTGTCTATAATTCCATGTTAACTGGTTATATCCTTAATATAATTTTATTCAATATATTTAATGATATTTTTATAAATTTTTATTCTTATTATAATTTATAAGATTACTAAAGTTCTAATTGTTTCTTATCTTAATGTCCATTCCTTGATATATATTTTATGTTATCAACATATATTATATCATGAGTTGTATGTTTATCCATGATATCAAATAATATCTTGAATTTTTTTATTAAAAAGATAGTTTATGTTTTATAAAATATTATTCCATCATGGTAATTATTTTTCTGCGTTACACAGGATGCAATGATTATTATTTTATAATGTCATTGTCTATTAAAATACTCATGAATACGTTTCCAATAATGAATTATTATGATCCATTTATAAGGAATAATATGAAATTTACTATAAATTATTTATCTGATGAGAATAGATATTCATTTTTGTTTTCCTCTCTTTATGTACACATGATTTAGGAATATTTAATATGTAATAAATAATTTTAGTCCACTCTTCAGTTAAAAAATAATTTTTCTTCCAAAAACACTTATTCTAAAAAGGATTCAAAAAATTATCATTATCTACATGATGTTTGAAAGGAATTTTTTCCCATTTTATACTTTTAAAAAATTGTTTTTAATGACTTCCTCATTTCATCTTGAAACAATTTCTAATCATAATTGACTAAAAATATGAATTAATTTTTTTAACTTGTATGACATGAATGAAATTTACCACAATCATGATCATTATTTTCATAGAATCATAATATATATTTTGTCCTGGTTATTTTCAAAGAAAATAATTTTAAAAAATTAATTTTAAAGAGTTTTTCTCAAGAAAAAATAATATTTTCCCAAAGATATGTTTTTAAATTATATTTAATGATTACTTTATAGGTTTTTATATTTATTTTCAGAATATAAAAATTTTAAAAAAATATTATAATGTCTGATTTTTAAATGTTATTTTTAATTAATGGTATTATTTGAAAAAAATAATTCCATGTAATTTATATATCTTGATCATTTCCCATCTAGGATGAAATTCTTTGAAGTTACTTTTACTTATATTAGATATGAACCTCGGAAACATAGTTATTATTTTTTTGAATGATTTATTTTTATGAAGACACGATGTCTATGGAACCTATTATTATTATACAGTTTATTCCATGATAGAAATATTATGAATCTCATATATTTTCAAAGGTTATTCTTTGATAATAATATAATATTTTTTTTAAACATCTCTGTTTTCCATAGGTTTTGATATGAAGAGTTTATTAAATGCATTTCATTAAATGGGAAATGATAAGATGAATGTTATATGATCATTTAGAACATATATGAAGGATTTAAGTTATGTGATGAATGTTTTGTTACAAATATTTATGGTGGTTATGTTATTAACAAATATGAGTGGTACACATTTATACCTCCACAAATATTTGTAAATATTTATATCTCAAAAGATATATTGGACTTGAAGGGAGAGTGAACATGAATTACTAAATGAAATTGTTTCTTATGACGGTCTTTAGAGTATACATTGACTACTATTCTCATTTGGGGAGTGAAACCATTACAATATGATATCCTTGGTAGTGGGAATTGACTACTATGGTAATGATTTTATATGATTATGTGTAACCATAAATCCATATCTTATGCCATTTTTATTCTAGCAGGGTTATTGTTACTCGATTTCCTATAGATCTATTTTTTTGAATTTCAAATATTTATTTCTTGACTAACGATTAATGTATTTAATATGATGTTTATGGGTTTCATATATTTTTCTCAATCTCTTTCACTCCTATCTCCATGATATTCTTACATATCTCCCTTATTTACACTTGATGAGTATCTATCTCAGAATTTATTAGGTTTCAATTCCCCATATTATTAACAAATGTTTTATGTAGGGTATATTTGTGAAGAGTACTAAAAGGAAAGCTATTTATATATTATGCTAAATATCTATCAGCAAATTATAATATTGAGAACCTATTTTCTAAAGTCATTAAACTACTACCGTTATGATATGTATTTTTTTAATATATTGATTATTCATATAATAATATGTAATATCTATGTATGAAAATCCCATGTCTCTATAAAAACCCCTCATTTGATTCTAAATTACTATATTTGAATCGTGAAATACTGTCAATATGTATAATAAAAAAATCTGGGTAATTATTTTACAAAACATATTTATCATAATTCAAAAACATCTGTTATAGAATTATTTATAAATCATTAAACATGTGTCCTTAACCACAAAATAGTTCTCAATTCGTAACTAAAACGCCCTATATTTTCCTTATATGAATCACATTGTGGTGTGATTTTCTAATTAATAATTTACAAGGACACCCCGCTTATTATTTTATCATCATATGTAGAATAGTCATAAAATATTAATAACAAACAATAATGTAACATTTATCATCTCTTTCAATTTAATCCATGCATTTTTCTTCAAATAACTAGGATATAGATAATGTTACTATTACATGTTTCTTTCATTATATGTCAAATTAGTATCAAAACAATCAGAAATAATATGAAAATCCTTTTTCCATTTAAAAAATTATAAATTATTAAATAATTACAATTTAAAAATACAAAAACAATAATATATATATTTATATCGTTATTTTCATGTTCAATCAACATATGTTCCAAAATTAACCCTATTTGGGTTTGTTATAAATTATAACATCCTAACTTTTTGTTTTTGTATGTTTTGATCATTTTTATGACATTATTTATTCCATTAATGTTTTGACTCTGATATGGGATTTTTAGAACAATATTTTTGGTGGAAATGACGTAGGGTGTAGAATGATGGAGACGTGGGGAAGGTCATTGATATGGGGTTGTTGTAAAATAGTTTCTAGTTAATCAGTGGATCCTACTAGCCTGTCAGTGGTGTTCTGTTGAGCATTTTGGTTACAAAAGATCCTTCTAGCTAGACAAGGTAGTTCCACCTTCCAATAAGTGTCTAAAAACAATTCCACTCATTATTTTAGTCATAGTGGCCTGCTAGTGGTTCCACCAGATAACTGGGACACTCAATAAAATGTGTCCAATTAATATTTTACACATAATTTTAATCACATAAATTATTACCACATTAATTATAAAATTCAATATTAGACTTCAATTACATGAATTTTAAATAACTTCAATTTAATCTTATCAACCACATTATTCTTCATATTTTGGATCCTTTGTTTGAAAAAACAAAAAACACATAATCAATGAGTTTTATATAGAAACATGCACAAAAATAGTCCCCTTTTTTGATATATTCTTCTATATATGCCAGATCTATGAATTCCATGAATATTCAATTCCCTTTCCTTCTTCTATTTATGAAATAGTGGTTAATCTAAAAATTCATCATCATTTTTCATTTTATTGAGATTTACCATTGAAAATAAATTTTTTATGGTATGTGTTCATGAGTAACATTGTTATATATCTTCATGCAATCATTTAATGTTTGAATCATTATCCATTGATGATTACATCAAATATTTGTAGAGTTATCCGTGTGACAACGAAATCACCCATTGAATAGAGCAATAATTCTTAATAACATTGTATTTTTTTGTGTAATTCATTATAAAGTTATTATAATGAATTCATCATCATGAATATTATATTGAATTAATTTTATATTGATTAATTGATAATGGAACTATGATTGTTTGATAAACTCATTCATTCTTCGATAATTTATTAAAAACTCATGATTCATTCTACAATCAACAACTAGTCTGGTGAATTGGATTCCAATTATTTAACATACCTTTGGAATTATTCTATTTATTTATTCATTATGTAATATGATTCTATAATGACCTTATTGACTAGTAATTCTGTTGAGTTACTATTTTAAACCTTTTTTGGATGGTTCAACACCTAAAAAAGTCATTCTTTTTCTTGTGAAGAATTTATTTATTGGTATTTTAGGTGTCTATTCATCTATCCTTGATAATATTTGGCATTATTATTTAAAACACTATGGTAGGATGTTTTTAAAAATTTTAACCACTTTTATACTCATGTTCCCTTGATTCTTGATATATATTTCTGGATTTTATTTCAAGATAGTTTCTGCTTGATTTTGGGTGTGTTAGTTTCCATGGTATCCATATATGATCATAGTTCCATGATTATATGTATAGTTGTTTAATTCCATGATTGATGTTGATCATATTTTGTTATATATTTACAACTATATACTAACAATGATGTACTATGATTTTTTTATGAATATCATTCCATATTATGTGTGTTACCATCCCATTAGAAAATTTTGATTTCTATTTGTGATGGGTGACCTTCATTGTATGATTACCCCTTAGAGTGTTAGGGTTCACGATGTGTGACTATGGTGGTGGTGGATCCATATAATGGGGCGGAACATGACAGCTTTGTGGTTGGACTAGAATATTAAAACATATTGAGACTAAGTAAACATTCTGAAACATGATTCCTTGTAGACATTGATTACATACTGACGAGTCTACCTTGTGTCCTAAAACTAGACTTGATTCCATGTGGATACCAAATATCATATCAATATACATCAGGATAGTTATTGATTACTTCCAACTACATGATCATCCTTCCATCATAGTTCCAAAGTAGTTAGGGTCAAGGTTCATGACAAAATTGTTAGGAAACATAGGGTTGGTATGAGATGTTATGCCCTACTGAACATGTATTATTTACATAAATTACACTTTCTATAAATGTTCACATCTGTTATAGATGTATTTTTGGTCTCATAGTGACTTTTTTACTCAATCACTATTCATGAATTTTGTGGATGTGGAGACTTCTTGTATATTATTCCATAAAATATTAGGTTTCTATAGAAAATGTTTAAATGAATGAGCATTGAGTTGGTTGTCATGAATAATGTACATTTGTGGGTAAAATCTTGTTTTATAAATTATTTAGATTATATATAAACTATATTTTCTTGCTCCTTAAGAATCCAAAATATTATTTATCATATAAAAAAATTTCCTATTGAAATTATTTACTTCCACATACCATGCTCAATTTTATTTAATTTTATTCATTATTATTAATAAAAGGAAATGATACTAAGGGAATAAAATCCCTAATAATTTGGATTAGATCCTCTCTACTAACCAATATCCACATGTGTAAAGGGAGTCACAAATAGGGTTGTGTGACTCTCTATATCAGACCTGATTGTTAAGGTCTGATCATTAAAAAAATTGTATCAGAGTGTAGTTTTCTTATTTTTATCGAGATTGAATTGGGACAACATCGAAGGTGGTTAGGCTCTGTGGGTCTCAATTAAGGCAATTGTCCAGTTATTTTATATAACATATGTAATTTACCAATGTGCTACAATTTATTTGATTTCTATTTTAGTTTTACATATTTTTTGGGTACATTGTTTTATCATGAATATGCATGTGAATCATATTTCACACACACAGACACACAGATATATATTTATTTTTATGGTGTGTTTTAATTATTTATTTAATTACTTGATTAGAATTATATATTTTTGTTATATTTTAAATTTTTTATGTGATAGACCAATTCACCATAATGTTGTGATACAATTATGTTGGAATTAATAAGATCAACTTAATTATGTAATTATGTTTTTTATAAATGTGAATACAACTATTTTGTAGGGATATTGAAATTATTCTAATGTTCAGAGGTATATATATTGTGCTGGGGGTATCATTATATTGAAACCATTATGTGAACCTATAGACTGGTTAGGATATATCGTAATGTATTTATAAGGATTACAATATTTTTCTTCACATTTGAAATCAGGAAACCATTATGTATGGTTATTATAATAATTACAAAGTAGTTATGAAATTCACCCACATGGGATGATGTTTATGTACTACCACTGGACATGTCATAGTATGTAACTGGGCATTATTCATCACCAGATCTATGGTATATGTATTAGGGATGCATTAGCTAGTGGTATTTCTATTAATATATATCATCACTATAGGAGTTAATTACTATGGTTGAATATTACCAGAAGACAAACATAATCATTCTCCATTCTTATATAGAACAAGAGGCCCTAGTGATGCTATGGAATGGGTTAAAATCAGTATGAGATTCTCTGATAGAGTGGAGACAATAAATGACCAATAGGTTAATATATTATATTTCATGCTTTTGGTGATTGCAATTATTTTAGCTTTTAAAATTTTATATCTATACATGAAATAACAATCATGTTACCTTATAAGTTACATTCCTTCGATACACTATTTGGAAAGAATGTTGACCATATTCAATGTTACCCAGAGTGTTATATTGACATATTTTATTATGGACACCAATGAATTCCTGATATTCATGATTATGATCTTAGATGTCATTATTATAAATTACATGATAACTAAATCCTAAAACAACATTTATTTATTTAATAGTTCTTTTTAAAATCACTTAAAGAATGGAAGTACATAGTGTTCTAATAGTGGGAACTGGGTGCTAGTAGAGTAGGTCCAGATTTGAGTCTTCTTTAGACGATCCTATCACATATTTTGGTGTTTCTTTTTTTAACTGGATCATTGGTATCCCCATGATATTTTACTATCTCTGGATATATTATTTTCATCCACAGCGACTTCATTTTACTTCCCCTAGATAGAGGATTTGAAATTGAGTTATATATTGTGTGAGGTATGAAAGCTATTCCAATACCCCATGTCATATAGTTCCACTTGAGAGAAAGTAACTCAAATTTAATCTCATGTATGTGGATCATTGGGTCTTTATCAGGCATTGTACATCCCTAAGCGGTGTACCTGTGTTAGTCGTAGAGAAAATGGATTGTATTATCTTACTCTCCACATATATTGGGATTCTGAATCCATTGGTGATTAAGAATATATATCCCTCAAATATGATTTGTGATATATTTTACATGTTATTGGGATATCATTTGTCCTCTATGATTGATCTTTGATCGGGTTGTCCCTAGTGTTGGGATAGATGCGTGGACATCCAAAACACACAATTTTAGTCCAGGTTATGGATATATTATAATTTAATGATTCCATTGGGAATGAAGAATTCAATGACAATTTTCATTTATCTAATTGAAAAGATATTCAACCATTCCTTATTTTTTTATTATTGGTGTTAATTATTAAAATCCTTATCTACGCATCATCCATAGAGAAGAATTTCAAATATCTCAATATAGTCATTATTACACTATGAGTGCATCAATATTTCACTGATATATCGAAGAGAATCATTTAGATTCATGATGTGAATTTCATGAGAAATTTTGGGTCTCAGATAGAATTATTTGTAGATAAAGATAAATCAAAGGTAATTGTGTCCATGATATATCCCCAAAAGTTAATTTAGAATATCATATTTCTATGTATAGTGGGATATCAATTATGTTACATATTATAAATATCTAATTTAATAGAACATAATAATATATAGAAGAATAATAGAGTGAAGTTACAATGGTTCTTTTTGTTTGAGGAGTCATTTCATGACAATGTGAGGTGGTTTATTACAACTCTAACACAAATTCTTCATAAGTAAGAGAAGATTTTTGAAGAATGCATGAACTCAACATGCATTGGTTTGGGATAATTATTGATCTATATAGAGTTTTTATTACTATGGTTCACATTATCTAGTATTACATGAGTATAAATATGCTACCAATGAATTAGATATGGTATCATTGATACACATAGTGAATTTTTAAAGACACTACCTCTTTAGTGAGAGGCCAATTTTTAAACAAACTATAATATCCAACAATAGATCTTAACATGATGATGCCTAAACATGAGGGAGATCCAATAGGTAGAATAGTTACAGATGATTGACTTCCAGATAAATTATTCAGAAAATAGAAGTAACATCATTGCAGATGATCTTATCCAAAAAATGATCGTAGGTTCGGGGATTGGTTTGTATTCATCTAGGGAAAAGGGGTTCCAAATAAGTATGTTTGATGATTTTAAATAGATTATTCTAAGGAATAGGCATTTAAAAAATTTCATACAATGGTGGTCTTGTCATTTCTATTGGAATAAGTATATAATTGAAAGGATATAGACCTATAGTTTGATGTGATGATGGAACTATTGGAGTTGTTTCCCTAGAACCCACATATACATATTTTATGATAACCTAAATTCATAGTTCAGAATATTAATAATCCTTTTATGAAATCATTATTTTGATTCTATGTCACGATGAGTTTGATAATGCCTAAAGAGTAGTTGTGACACTAAAATGTCATAGATGATACCAACTATGATGAGAACCCAAAAGTTATATGACCTTATTATTAAATATATGTTCATTGCTTATATGATTTAACTTTAGGGACACATTTGATACATGATAGTATGAGTGGAGGATCATAGAACATTGAGACAACTTCTCATGGTTATACCCTTTATAATATCCTATAAAGGATACTATGAGAGTGAGACATAGAAATTGGAAATACACAGTTATATTTGTCATTGGATATTCCTATCCATGGATGTGTGTATTGATCCTTCAACTTTTTTATTATAACTAGTGAATATTATATGTAACATAATATGATGTATTGATGAAAATTATGTTGAAATATTTTTGCGATGAGGTATGATATGTTGGGTAAATTAGGAATAATATTGAATTGAAGAACAATTGGACAGGGGTTTAGTCCCTATTGGCATTCAATGGATGTTCATATATTAGGACCATTGATATGAACGATGCAATGAAAATAAATCAATGGGAAATGAGTTAAACAGTAAAGTTCAATTTACAGAAATTCAAAGAAAGATACATCAATCATATAGAATGATGACACTAGCATATAACCTAGTTGATTATAGATATCTTTATTAAAGGATTATGATACACATTACAATTATTTATTAGGTATTATGTAATTTTATCATTCAAATCGTTATTTATTAGTGTCATAGCATTTTACTATACCATAATCATTGAATTTATGATGATTTACATAATTTCATGGATAAATATGCATTGATGGTAACATTGAAAGTTTTTCCAAAGTCTCAATTAAATAATATATTATTATTTATAATTTAATAAATTGAATATATATTTTTCCCGTATGTGGACTAATAATTATTTATAATTTCTTTATCACATATCATCTCTCAAGAGTAATTAGAGAATATAATGTGAGAAAAATTTTCATAAATAATTATTTATTATTTATTGAATGTAATATTTATTTTATATTTTTTAAAATAATGAAGTGATATTTATTAATAAAATAAATAATCATTATTGAATGCCATATAAATTTTTTGGAGGAATAAACGACTGATTTTCTAGGTCCGGTGAGAAATTATACATATTGAATATTTATAGATAATATAAAATTTAATTTAATTAATATGTTAACAACATGTTTAGTAAATAATAATAATATAATTATTATAGGCATGTGTTTAATAAATAGATTATGTAAATATCAAATGGAATTTTTTTATATTTATTTGTAAACCCTATATGAATTTGAGAAAAGTTTTATATTTTATCAATATAGTAATTTCAATTTTTTGTGCACAACAATTGCCTTGAAAATAGTCTCATGGAATTCATGGATTATGTAAAAAATCAATATGGAAAGAAGATACAGATTCATTCATCAGATTGATGTGGTGAATATATTAAACAAGTTTTTATCAGCTTTTTTTGGAAGTGTTGGATTCAATATCAACCCACTAAGCCTTGTACACCAAATTGTAGTGGTGTTAGTGAAAGGATAAATTTAATGTGGCATAAATGATAAGGTTGATGATGAGTAATTAAGATTTTCCAATATCATTGTTGGGATATACATTAATAACTGTGACATACACATTAAATTTGAGAACCAAATAAAGGGTAAAATATAAGTCTCCTCAAGTTATGGAGTGGAAATAAAACTATTTTGTATCATACATATAAATGGGGATGCGAGGAATTTGTTAAGGCCTTCATAGTCAGCAATCTATCTCTTTAGGAAACACAATGTATCATTCTAGGATATTCCATGGAAACAATGGGATACAACCCATACAAACCATATGATCAGAATGTGATTATCGAAATGCATGCCATATACTTTAGTGGGATAACATCTGAAAAATGTATTGTTGGAGAAAGATTGACTAAACTGAATTTGATGCTCAATATATAGATGAGTTTGAAAATGAAAAAATAACAAGGGTCATCATGGAAGAATTCATTCATGATGTTTAAGTATTTTGTATGATAATAAGAAAGGAAATAGATATTGAGAGAGATAATTTTCTAGTCATATAATATGGGAACTCATTATTGTTTGAGAATGATGAACATCTATCCAATAATGAAATAGTATATAACATTAAAGTAATAAAATATTGGGAATTCATGAATTCAAAAATCTGTTACATATTTCATAAACATGTTCAGGATCTAGTTCATGTGATAGTCGATGTGAAGCCTATGTTTTGAAAATTGTTATTCAAAAGAATGATGAAAATTGAAGTTAATTGAATACCTTTAATAGAAGGTTAGTTTCTAAATTGTTTAAAAGACATCAAGTGAGTGAAAAAAATAAAAAAAATTACTAGTTTCACTGTTTAAATACATCATAATTGAACATGATGTATTACCTTATAATGATAATGAAAATTTAAATATGGATTTTAAAAATACAGTTCTTGATTACAATGTTTAAGAATATTTAAATATTAGACCACCATAAGTGCTTGCGACTCTAGATGACGAAAATAAGATTTTCAAGATGAAGCGATTCATATATGGATTGATAAAAGAATCTAGGTCATGGAATATTTGATTCGATGAAGTTATAAGATATTTTGGAATTAGAATGAACAAATCTGAACCTTGTATTTACAATATGTTTATTGGGTAGTTAGTTTAACACTAATATTATGTGATGATGACATATTCCTTATAGAAAATTACTTAGAAGTCATACATTCCATAATGTAATGTTCAAAAAATAGTTTCAACCTGAAGGACATAAGAAAATCAGACTATAACCTAGAGATCGATATCATTTTTGAGATATCCAAGGGGCGGATTCTACTATGTTCTTGTACATATAGTTACCAGATAATAAAGTGATTTTTTATGGAGTAATCCATGTGTGGATTGGTTAATGTGTCTCATGGTTTATATATTTATATGAAAATGATTCCTCAAACAAAAAAAGAGAAATATATAATTTGCAATACACCATATTTATTAGTGATATGATAAAACTTGTATGCCATGTCATGTACATAGAATGATGATTCCTATTCAAAGAGAATTGTTGCAGTAAATCATATAGATATATAAGAAACACATTGGTTTATTGTTAGGGATATATTCAATTATATGACAAGAAATAGGGATATATTCATAGTGTATAGAGGATATGAGGAATATTATATTAGGGGGTATACTGATTTTAGTTTTTCAATGGATCAGAATGATCTGAATTCTCTATTAGGATATTTTTTCTCTCAATTGAGGTGATGTGAATTGGAAGAGTTCAAAGACAATAGTTTCCATTGATTTTGTAATTGATTTCAATTATATAATTAATTAAGATTAATCTGATGAATCTTTCTGGATACACAACCTTATCTAGGATCAATATGTTTCACCTTGCAATATAGAGCACATCACATTTTATTTTTTATAATATTACATCGGTGGATCATAGAAACGGGAGAAAGTCACACCAAATGAACAATAAAATACTCTAAATTTATCACATGATAAGGTATTTTTATCAAAGGGGTGATGTTGTAGTGTGAATATCACTAACTGATGGGAACATGGTATACCCCTTTACTGTAGGCTGATATCAGAAAAATCATCTGTATCATGTTAGAGTTAGTGGATTTAAATTTACTAGCAACTATCTCTTTTTCTTTTGAGAGTGTATTTGAGTTGGTTCCATATAAAATATCATCTTTACATTAGGATAAACTATATACATATTTTTTAGTATTAAAAGATTATTTATCACATTATTATATTTCACCAATATATCATAGTATTTGATAATGTACTATGATTATTTTTCACACTAAAATGCCATGGTTGTTCCATTGTATGTTGAGAAAATGGATGTGCTATGAAACTGTTATTAAATATATTTCTGTATAAATATTTTCTCATTTAAGGGACAGAAATGTTATATTATATCAGTTGTGGAAACTAATAGGACGTTTAGATACATTATCAGGGTTTTTTCCCTTAGTAATATATAATGTATCGTTTTATGATAACGAGAACCGCTAGTTGCAAATCCAAATTTATATGCGTCATTAAATGATAATATCTAATAAAGTGTGTATTTATTATAAGGAATTATAATTTTTTAATTAATATAATATGTTTCCAAGATTGATGTATTGATGAAAACCATGAAATCATATGTTCGGGATGAGGTATAATACATCGGGTTCCCCATGAGTAATATTGCATTAATGAATTAAGCAAGAAATGATTTTTTCCTTTAATTATTTTATGAATTTTAATATCTTGATCTCTTTTACTGAATTTATATAGCCTATATAAATCAATTTACATGGTGTTTAATAGGATAGTTCAATTTTATAATGTCAAACAAAAATACTTCATGCTCTGAAGTTGATGTCACCGACATGTAACCTCCTTGATTAGTGATATCATGATAATATGATTAAATTACATTATAAGTGTCCATGTGAGATATTATATTTTTACCAAATTATCATATTTTTAATGGGTTTATTTTAATAATGAAAAAAAATCTCCTATAAAATTATGCTACTTCATCTAATGCCACAGAGAAAGTATCCTAATTGGTCACAACATAACTGTATCATGAATCACATTTTTATAATTTATTATTACTGAATATTAACCAAGTTCTATGAATATTATTATTAGGTGTAATTTAAAAAGTATTAATTTATTCTTGATCTTGTATATTCTATCAGTAGTTATTTAAGAGAATAAAATATGTGAAAAATATTTAATAAATAATTATTTTCAATTTAGTGAATACAATAATTATTTATTAATTAAAGAATAATAGACTATTATTTATTTATTAAATTTATTTAAAATTTTAAAAACATAATAAATATTTTGTATTAATGAAGGATCGATCATGTTTTTTGGTCAAGTGAGAAATACTATATATTGGACATTATTTGATTAAATAAAATTTAATTAAATTTCTATGTTAAGTGGATGGTGAGTAAATAGTTATAATACTATTATTTTAGACCTGGGGTTCCACAAGGTTTTATATAAATACAACAGAGACGATTGTAAAATATTTATTTCTGAAACTTATCAATATTTAAAACCCATTATATTATTTTTTTCAATACAGTCAAATCATTTGAATTAATTTCAATTACATATGGTGAGAATCATCTCATGTCATAATGATCTCCCCCACATGTGGAACCCTGCTAGAGGAAATTTTATGTGGATTAATATAATAAAATGATGTAAAATAAATATTTATTATAATATTCATCGTCTAAGAAATAATTCATTTATTTAATTGTACAATTAATTATATTAATTACAAATATTATGTGATGATCGTGGGTCTAGAACAATCATCATATTCCTTGCCTATTTTATTTTACAAAATTACAATTTCTATGATGTTTATTTAATTATAAATATTATATATAAAATCTAATATAACAAATTTGGGAATGGCCCATTGTATGTTTCTGCTATTCCTGAAACCATTAGGACCATCTAGTGGAAGATGACCCCATAATTGGGTGTTTTTTTGGAAATATGATGATGTGATCGATTTAAATGGAATATTTATAATTCCTCAATTAATTTAGGATGAATTAGTGATGGAATTCCATATCTATACGTGTAAATTACATCCTATGTTATCAAATATGTTACAAAATAATAGGAGTTAGTTTGGTGAAAACGCATCAATAGAGAAATTTTGGAATTTGTTTCTTGATGCCTTACCTACCATAGGAAATGGTAAAGAACCAAATTCTTTGTAGACTACACTAGAGACTTCTTATTCTCGTGTGGACATGGGAGGATTCCATAGTCAACTTTTATATGGGATTACCCAGAAACCCAAAGAGTAGTGATGTTATTTCTGTGATATTTGACTAGTTATTGATGGATGATCATCTAAAATTGTCTCATGAGACTCACTATGTATATGATTTGGTAAATATATATATATATATATATATGTAAGTGATATATTAATCATGTATTTAGTTCCTTGGATAATCATTTATAACCTATAATCTTGTTTTATATCATTGTTTAGATGGTATTTCATAAGGCCTCAGTGAAATAGATGTAATTGGAAAAAATAGAACATCCTCAAATAGATAAGAAGTGTGAGAAAATAATTTGTATATTTAATGATATTCAATGTAATTATACAATATAATTAATAGTATAATTTTATGATAATTTATTCTTGGGTTATATATCATTAAATAGTTGTTACTAAGATTTAATTCAATTGAATCCTTATGAAGAACTTTAAGGGAGGCAATGTCATTCCACACTTTTTTCATCCTTCTGGTTAGGGAATAGAACTGGGGCCCATGATAGTACATGATACCTATGAGTTAGTGTATATAATTCTCAATATAATTATCATATAATATAATAGGTAGAAGTATAAAAAATCCAATAAGTATATTCAATTTAGTTTCACTATAGGTTGTCAGGTTTTTCTAAGAGTGTCTTGTCCATTGGGCCATATATGTCTTAGGAAACATTGGAAGATATCACTATCCTATTATGGATCTATTGTGTTATTACCACAATATTTCCTATTTATGTTCTCTATATATACATTTTGGATCCAAGAAATGTCATCATTTGTGGGGATATTTAGCTGAATCATGATGTATCATACATAGAGCCTTTAATGCAGATTACCGACATTAGTAAGAAATTATAAATTGGGAAGATAGTACCAAAATTCCAAATTCTATAGAGTCATTTCCATATATAGGACGAGACATGGGATTGAGTGGTTGATGTTTGGGGTTAATGGACCATTTTTTTTAGCATAACCATTGATGAAAATTTTAATGGTTTAGAAGTCATTATTGACAAGACATAAAAAATCATCACATTATTTTTATTGTATGAGATGATTATTTTTGTCAAATTATCTTCTCCTACAATGTATTATCTATGATATGTGAGTGTAATAGGTCTACTATATTTTTATAAGGTAAAATGATTTAAATGTTTATGACCAGGGATGTTAATAGAATTTATGTTGTTGGTAAATAACCTCACTTGATTTGATGGAATCCATTGGCCATATAGTGGGGTTATAGTGATACTTCACAATATTAAAATCCCCATAGTCAAATGACTAATTTTCAACCAAATACATTTTTGCCAAGGAGGAATGGTAGGTAATCTTTTTAGGTGTACTATCCAACCAGTGTTATGTGATTGGTCAACCAATGTTCCCTGTCTGAATGTGAAATTAGCGCAACCCATGTGATTTTACTTCCACAAATTTGTAACCATATTTTTTTCAATTACATACATGATGGACATAACTAAAATATTAACCCTTGTTTCTTCAATAACGTCTCGAAAAATATTCTCCCCTGTGGACCTCATTAATTTGAATGATATGCTAATTCTTAATATGGGAGTTTTATTTTGATCAATTCCAACTCAATATTATCACTTGGGAGGTGTGAAGGGATGTTTGTAATATATATAAATTCTATGAATTTTTATTGTTGTTTCCTTAAAATATTCAATCATAAGTAGTGATTCTATAAATTCCATATCAGTTATTTATATATTCAATATCTACTATATACAATGAACATTATTTTTGTAAGTGTTCAAGAATCCCATTCATGAAACGAGTATTGAGTTGAAATTTATTATGGATCCTTAATATATTAATGATTACATGGAATATTGGTGAAGGATTATACATTTATATGAAAAGAACAATTATCCAGTGCTATAAATCTCAACAATGGTGCATGTTTTAGATTACTTTTCCAATAAGTGATCACCATGATATCTTATTTTGTTAAATAACATATTAAATATAATTTAGATAAACATATTAATATTGGAGTTATGATTTTTGTTTTATCCTGAGTAACACTTTTATAAATGATGAAGACATTTTGATTTGTTGTTTAATAGAGAATGTATCAAGTGAATTGGCATCCGTTCATTCATCATTCAAGGAAATAATTCGATTGATATACTCCATATGGATTGATATATTAGTATACATTTTTTGAGTTATTATTAACATAAAAAATCATTCAAACCCATTTTATTGATGAATATATTCATAAAATTTTAATTTCATAATGTGTGATCCCATTAATAGTTTGTGCGTGAAGTGTTTTGAATTTGATCCTTTATTAAATTTGGAGTTCATCATCAAAAAATGTGAGGTATTATGTTCCATACAACTTTTTGGCCCTTGATTTCTATTATATGATTTATTCTTGATGAATTTTCATTGAAAATATTATTTAGTATTAGTGATTGATTTTGGTTGTTTATATTTCCATGATATCCTTACATGATCCATATTCCATGACTATTCCTAGACTATCCAATTCAATGCATGATGTTGATTAAATGTTGTTGTGTGTTTTCCACTATATTATAATGATGTTGTTCTTTTATTGTATTATTTTGATCTCCCATATTATGTGTATTACCATATCTTCATAGATATTACACAATAATTTTGATAGTTACTTATCATGCTATGACTTCCCCTTAATAGGGGTGTGTGCATGATGTGTGGTGATGATGATGGTGGATCCTTACATAGGGTAGGAGCATAAAAACACTGTGGTTGGACCAAAACATGATTCCTTATAATGACTAACTAGACTCTCTACAACATGATGTCACGCAAATACTATTTACATATTGATTAGTCAGCCATGTAAACATACTCGAGACTCAATTCCTTGAGGATACAATATATCATATCCACATACGTGTTCCTACTTGCTGATTATTTATGAAATACTAATCATATTTCTGTATCGATATTAAGAAATAATTTATAAGTCTTGGGCTTCCTCGGTTAGTAAAAAACAGTCACAATATATGATTTTCATTCATTATGGAACATTAATTACGGAATACAAAAATTATACAAGTGTATATCAGTTAGGGATGCATTGGAGGTGTCCTACTAGGTTTTATTACTCCCACCCGAATGAGTGTTTCAAGGTGTTTCAATATATCATGTCTGTGGATCAGATCATGGGTAAGGGTCCCATGAAATATTGATGAGTGATGATGAATTGAGATAAGAATAGTTTCAGGAAATAATCTTGATGATACTACATTTTTTTAATAATTACATTCACTATGTATAAAACAGTTTAACATTCTTGCATAGGGTATAAGATTATTATTTTTTTATGAAATTTATTCTATTAAATATTGGTTTATTCAGTATAGTTTACTATGTCATATTCTATAATACTAATTATCATTTATTACTTGATATCATACTATGTTAATTTTATCCATACTGATTATGATTAGACCCTCCCTACAAGTAATCATTAACATGTACACGAGGAGGCATAGATGATATCATCTGACACTCTAGCATGGACCTGGTGGATTAAGTTAGGTGATCAGTGAAATAGCAATGATTATTTTATTCAAAAAACATTTTTCTTTATATTTATTTAATCATTAAAAATATTCAATACAAGTAAATAATGTAATATCTGGCTATATAATTAAATTATGAATGTTTGAGATAGAAAAGAGGCATTATGGAATTATTTTTATTTATTCATTGAATATTCTAGACTTTTAAACCCCCATAATGAATTTACATCCACTGCCTTTCTCAATCATTGATTTCAATACTTTTTTATTGTATCTCCCCCTAAATATTCAACCAAAAACTCCCGCTAAACAATATATTCACCTTTAGTATAAAAGTAAAATAACATTTTTTGTATCATTTTAAAACTCAAAAAACCTTATTTCATGAATCTATCTTGATAGACATTATTTTTCCAATGTCTCTGAAATCTAATTATTTTTAATATTATCCCAAAGGGTATATTACATAGAAACAAATTATAAATTAGATAAAATGTTAATTACTAAACATATATGGATATATGATAATTGAAAAACCTTCCAAGTCGATGTATACAGAGTTTTGATTGATATTTCTATAATTCATTTGTCTCCAATTGATTTATCATATTATAAAAAAATATTTATTATTTATATCATGATCCACATTTGAATCCCCATATTCAACATTCTCTTTAATAAAGTCTTATATGATCTCAAAATGGTTTGTGCATGAATGATTTATCATAATACATGATTTGATAACTTCATTTCATTTAGTAAATATTATTATTTGAATTGATACTTAATCCATAAAATATTCAAAATACTTATATTTTTATTTTTATTGGGTACTTTTCATTTTATATTTTATATAATATCATCTAAAATGATGTGTGAGATACTTTTAGACTTTGTGAAAACCCAACCAACAATGCTAATGGAAATGGGATATAGAAATATTTATTTTTGCTTTAATATATCTATGAAATTTTTTATTTAAACCAGACTCAGAATCAAAAAATTTTCTAGAATAGTATTTCAATACCTAATAAAGTGTATCTTTCAATTACATTATTTTTAACTTTTATAATATTTTTATATTTCCTAAATATTTCATACTAGGATTCCAAACCAATTCTTTTACAATATCCAATATGGTTTTATTGTAAAAATGAAACCATGAAATCAATCTATAGTATAAATATGTAATAAAATTTTTTACATCTGTAACGCCCCGACCCCAGCTACCCGGAGTCGGTGCATTACTTCGTAACATTGGCATGATCACAAAAGATCAAGTCTCGAAAGACCGATTAGTTTAGTAGCCTTGGAAACACTAGATACATTCATAAGTCTTTCAATTACATCAAAAGTAAACAAACTACAATAACATGGTCTCCATAGTCCACACTCATATCCTCTTCTCACAATCCCTGCAGGTCATTCATAAAATACTTCTTCACATCCTGGAAAATATTAAAACATTGAAAGGGGTGAGCTCAGATGCTCAGTAAGGATAACAATATTGCGGAAGCTTTCATAAATAAACATTAACATTTAAGGCAATGTATAACTAAAACAAAAGCCTTTTAAACTTGAACATCAACATAATATGGCAAAAGTAAAATGAGATAATGCCATTTACTTCTTCACATGGATATTCTACTGGTCGAATAATCACATGCAATATCAATAACCACTTTCAAAATGAGGGAATGTATAATGCCGGACATTCTGAAACATTTTGTCAAGGCCTCGGCCAAGACGTCTAAAATGATTAAGGCCTCGGCCAAAACCATAAATCAAATTGGGAAAGGGCCTCGGCCAATTCCACGTCTAGTTGTCTCATGAGACCTACCGATGCATCGAGGAGCTATAGCGGGCTCCACCCGTCACTTATTAAGTCCAATACATTCCTCATATGAATAGGTTTAAACATATCATAAACCATAACATAATCGTATCACATAAAACATGCATAAAGGAAACATAACATTTCCACATTTCAATCACAAGATATCAATACAACACATTGATATAATAAAAACGCTTTCAAAACCATTTTCAATACCAAAATAAAATAAAAGTATAACATGGCATTTATTTTTCATTAAAAAAGGTATGGCTTGAAGAGGAAGCTGAAACTCAAATAGTGGTCACGGCGGCGGAGAAGTCATTGTCGCCGCATACGTACGACCAAAACATTCCATTTTGTCGTTTAGTAAACGCTTCGTATAAAAAAGATTCCTTTTGAATAAACGTAAAAGTCAAAGGGGTTCATACACCGTATAAAAAGAAGTTGTGTATAAAACCAAATATGTCTCAATGAAAGGAGATTGAGACGAAGTCCATAAAAAGATCATTTTTAAAATAAAATATATCTATTATGTGTATTCACTATAGGTACACATAAATAATACAAAATAAGACATAATAATATCATGACATAATTTGAAAGTAGGAGATTAACCCAAAGAATTGAAATTGGGTTAAGAAGTTCCCTTACAAAGAGCATTTTTAAAATAAAATAGATCTATTATGTGTATTCACTACAAGTACACATAAATAATGTACAAATACAGGATATGACATAATAATATCATGACATAATTTGAAAGTAGGATATTAACCCAAAGAACAAAAATTGGGTTAAGAAGTTCCCTTACCTCGTGTCTGACTTGACTCAACCGTTCTTTAACCTCCTGAATAATAAACTAGAGTTAATATATACCTTATTAAGAACCATTTTCAACTTCATTATCCTTATTATAACACTTATTACAATGATATGAACATTATGTAATTATTTAAGTTAATAATGTTCATTTTGTCGGTATTTGGTTCTTAAGTCAAAAATAGGCTTCTTACACTTACATGTTGTTAATTTGGTCAAAGGTTCATTATATCCAGAATGGTATTCATGATGTAGATATCATATATGTCATATATATCCAGTACATACATTCATTTATAATATTACATCACATTTAGAGGTAAGAAATGAAATGCACCGTTCATGGAGACGGTAAGCCGTACGTACGCATGAACGCTACTTCCATTTCTATTTCATATTTTCTGGAATGGAATCATAATGATATGAGAGTATATTATAATTCCAGTATAATAACATATATAATATCATTAACTTTATCCTTCACACATCCCACATATGGTATTAACGAATCAAATCACTTTCAGGGGGCGGTAGTCCGCGCTTCCTAAAATGAAGATATCGTGTTTTACCCATAATGGAAACCATAAAGGTATGCCCAAAATGAAAAAAACAGAAGCTTAAGGAAAACATAAACATATTATATATCATATATAAAAATAGTGACATCATAATGGCCACCTTTGAAGGTGTTAAATGAGTGTTGAACAATCATCATTTCGGGAGGCAGAATTTCGCCATCCACGGAAACCTTATGTTCTTTAACCATTTGATGTAGTTGTGTGGAAGTGTAGCTCAAATAAATCTTATAACAACATCCTAGTATATTTAAGATACTGGTGTTGTTACAACAGAAGTAAATAAAAAGAGTTTAGGGGGTTGGCGAAGCAAAATAAAACAAAAGAACATGAGAGAATGAATTACCTTAAAAAGTGTAACTCCTTTTGAGTTGAGCCTAAAGGCATCCTTTGAAAGGATTCTGCCCAAAGGGAATCCTCTAGGATGAGGAGAGGGATGTGGAGAGAGCAAATGGGCAGGGGTTGGCCGAGCCAATGGCTTGAAGAGTGTGTGAAATGAGGTAGAGGTGGGGGCCTTTTATAAGAGGAGAGGAGGGGCACTTTTGGAAAGTAAAGGAACATTACATTATTTGAAAATGTGTTTCGGTTTTAAAAGGTCCCACATTGATAGAATTCGTGGATAAGGTGATAAGGCATCGAAATCCACTCATCCAATTGGTTTTGGCCATGTGTAGTTCATAGATTTTATATTATCTTTCCATTTTATTTAAATCGTCAAATAATGATGTCATCGCTGCATCATTATTATGTCATAAATAATTAAATTTATTTAATGTCTAAAAATTATAAAAAAAATACTATGATATAGGAAATCGTTTTATCTTTCCAATGACTATTTATAATCAAAATTTGGACTTGTGTAACCCTACTTAAAAATTGTTTTAGTAAAACACTTTATGTTAGTGTCATTTTCACTTTAACATTACATAAAAAGTAATTTATGTTATTTCCCAACAAAAGTGGATCCATGGGGTCCCCAAGTTAGGCCATGGCTTGTCTTGGTCGGCCATGACACAACCAATGAGGTTGGGACATGTGTCTAGGTCATTTAATATTATTAAAGTATTATTTATACCTTAAACTACCCTAATTACCACTAATCGCGATTAAGAACTTAATAAGTTACTATTCACCAAAAAATTATTTTTATCCCATTGAACCACATTTTACTTCTTAATGACAACCATGTATGTCGGATTTTTGAAAATCAAATCACAGAAGTGGTAATATTTCATTTAAACGAAAAATTAGTTATTTAACTACCACTTAGTGGTTTCACTATTCATCAAAAATTGAAGTTTTTCAGAATAAGGCCAAAATTTCACCCTAAGCTATAATTGATATTCCGAATTCAAAAATGATGTCTATTTTACAAAATTCCAAACATATAAGTTTCATTAATTAATTTTATAATTAATTCCCGCTGTTACGACAATTAGCGTGTTTTTAAGAAACAATTTATATCAAAAGATTGGCAATTGTTTATGTCCAATTTCAATGTTAAATTAATTCTAATGACCACCATTGGATAAAATGGTAAAAATATATTCTAATTATACCTTAAAACCACTAAATAGTATAATTTATCACTATTAATTATTTTTATTGAAAAAGTTGTTTTTAAGTATTTTTCACTATTCATAAAAAATTAGAAGTTCTCAGAAAAATACCAAAAATTCAACATAGGCTAATTTCGATATTCCGAATCCAAAAATGAAGTCCATTTTGAAATATAAAATTTCTATAATTTTAAAAAGTGGTTATTACTATTCATAACGGCTACTTTGATTAGTCGCGGTGTTTTAGAACTCGAAGTTGCGTACAATACCAGCCATTGCATTATTGAATGAGAAGCGTATCGTGGAAGCTCGGGGTGTTACATTCTCCCCTCCTTCAATAAATTGCGTCCTCGCAATTTGAAAATTTTCTTTGAAAATAAAAGGTTGAAAAGAGAAAATACCTTTGTGGAAAACCCACATCGGAAATAAGGTTAATAAATATATAACATTAAAAGAAAGCAAGATAAGTACAAAGGTCACCCGATATAGCCCATTATAGGATTCTATGAAAATATGGATATGGAGGAGAAACAAACCATCAAGGTCTGATGGGGAGTTATAGAAAACAGGATTAGGAGAATGTTTAACCACAAGAAAATCACAAACTTGTGATTGGTTAAACGGTCATTGAATCCCTAGTTGGAAAAGTTAACCGACAACATTTTTGTTTTAAGTTACCTTTTATAATGTTGAGGATTTTATTTAGGAGATTTACTAGGAACGTAAGGGAATATACATACTTGTTATGTATACTTTCATTCGTTAATGAATTTTTACCACAAACCCATCTTTTACTCCAAATGGTAACAGAACTCAAAAATATTCTATTTATCCTAATTGTATAAGGTACCAAAGGTTAACACATACCATTTAGATTAGTAAAATTATTTTGTAATAACCAGGGACTTCCTGTAGGCCAGTGGTAGGAAATAAAGGCCTGTCGCACTTTGATTGTGGGTTCGATTCCTACAGCTTTGTCCGACGCGACGGTTTATGCCCCACCCTGCAGGTTGTCCTTTTCCTAAAACTATAGTATTATAATACTCCAAAAATAATCTTCATAATTTTTTTAACCTTAAACCATACTATCCAAAAATCAACTTAATCCACTCCAACCTTTATAGTTATCCAAAATACCTCTGTCCAGACTTTCTCTAAAAGGTCTCTTAATTCCAAAATCAATTTATCAGATTCCCCAAACAAAGTAAAGTTTCTCTTATTGTCACATACTAAAAATATAATTACCTTCATCATATTAAAACCTTACTGAAACCAACAAGTACTGCAGTACAATCCTTATATAGATCACATTATTCTAATAACCAGAATATAATCCATGAGTCCAAAAGCCCCAATACATTAGTTATTCTGCTTCAACTGTAGTAATAGCATAAGATTGTCCTTGATCCCTTGGCCTTTTCTGAGGTAAGTTTCCTTGACGCTTAGGACATTCATTTGCATAATGACCCATTTCTCTACAATTGTAGCATTCAACTTTGACAGCCTCTTTCTTTCCCTTGCAATCACGAGCCTGGTGACCCTTTTCTCCACATTTATAACAAACTCCCATTCCTTTTAGGCAAGTACCAGGGTGATTCTTCCCACAATTATCACATACTGGAAAATCCTTCTTTCCCTTTTTCCCTTTATCTGTCTCTTGTTCCACCGTTCTCTTCTTCTCTTGCTTTACTTTGTTGTCATAAGACTTAGAGAATTCCTTTTCTGTCTTGATAGCACACGAGACAATATCTTCGTATGATGAGAAGGATTGTGATACCAAAGCTCGACGGAGAAATGGTTTTAACCCATCAAAGAAACGATCAATCTTACTCCTTGGGTTACGTATGTAATCTGCAGCATACCTTGCTAACCTTGTAAAGTTAGCCTCATACTTTGCGACATTCTCATCCTCCTTCTGCCTCAGACTCAGAAATTGCCTTTCCATATCTGCTCGATGGTCACGAGGAAAGTATTTTTCTAAGAAAAGCTCTTTGAACTCCCTCCATTCCATATTCGATATGTCATCATCTTCCTTTGTGTTTTGAATCAGCGACCACCACTGATCGGCATCTCCAGTGAGGCGGTAAACTGCCATGACAACCTTCTCCCTTTCACTACTCCCCAAGGCATGGAATATTTTCTCTAAGGAATTTATCCATTGCTCAGCTACTATAGGATTTGTATTCCCATTAAAGGTTGGTGGTTGTTGCCTCATGAAACGATCTAGCATTGATCCTCCACGTTGCGGATCAGGGTGCTCCATACGAGTAAGGTTATTATTCATAACCTGAGTGAGTTGTCCCAGTATGGTAATAAGTTGATCAGCACCAGTTGTATCTCCAGATCCACAATAATTATCTTGAGAAGGAGGGCAATCCCTACACGGAGTTCGTGAATTGATACAGTTTCCATTCCTTCTACTAGGCGCCATTTCTAAACAATGGCATAAACCAGATTAGTTTATGAATCAAAATACATAATTCCATACTTGTAAAACACTTTACATAAATTGAACTATTTATGGATATAATCCATAATCATAAAAAGAAATGTTTTATTTGAGGAAGTATATACTCATAACCCTTCATAGTGGTTTGTAAATAAAATGAGAATTATCCTAAGCATATCCCCCGGGAGTGTCGTAACCAAGAGTGCAGCAAGGCCCGTTGTCGTGCACCAGTTCCCGTTCGAGTCTAGCTCAAAGCGGTGTTTTCGGGTTTTACCCCTAGGTACATCTGTGCCAGAGCCGCCTCTACCTGCTCGTATCCAGATAGGGATGTATTGCTCGGAAAACTCATAACATCTCTATAATACCAAAATTCTAGGAAGTTCTTCTATACTAATCCTCAAAGTCTATCTTTGGGCTATGTGCTCTAATCAGAGTTTATCTAAATCTAGCTTCCAAGGTTAGTACTAAACTGCCTCTGATACCAACTGTAACGCCCCGACCCCAGCTACCCGGAGTCGGTGCATTACTTCGTAACATTGGCATGATCACAAAAGATCAAGTCTCGAAAGACCGATTAGTTTAGTAGCCTTGGAAACACTAGATACATTCATAAGTCTTTCAATTACATCAAAAGTAAACAAACTACAATAACATGGTCTCCATAGTCCACACTCATATCCTCTTCTCACAATCCCTGCAGGTCATTCATAAAATACTTCTTCACATCCTGGAAAATATTAAAACATTGAAAGGGGTGAGCTCAGATGCTCAGTAAGGATAACAATATTGCGGAAGCTTTCATAAATAAACATTAACATTTAAGGCAATGTATAACTAAAACAAAAGCCTTTTAAACTTGAACATCAACATAATATGGCAAAAGTAAAATGAGATAATGCCATTTACTTCTTCACATGGATATTCTACTGGTCGAATAATCACATGCAATATCAATAACCACTTTCAAAATGAGGGAATGTATAATGCCGGACATTCTGAAACATTTTGTCAAGGCCTCGGCCAAGACGTCTAAAATGATTAAGGCCTCGGCCAAAACCATAAATCAAATTGGGAAAGGGCCTCGGCCAATTCCACATCTAGTTGTCTCATGAGACCTACCGATGCATCGAGGAGCTATAGCGGGCTCCACCCGTCACTTATTAAGTCCAATACATTCCTCATATGAATAGGTTTAAACATATCATAAACCATAACATAATCGTATCACATAAAACATGCATAAAGGAAACATAACATTTCCACATTTCAATCACAAGATATCAATACAACACATTGATATAATAAAAACGCTTTCAAAACCATTTTCAATACCAAAATAAAATAAAAGTATAACATGGCATTTATTTTTCATTAAAAAAGGTATGGCTTGAAGAGGAAGCTGAAACTCAAATAGTGGTCACGGCGGCGGAGAAGTCATTGTCGCCGCATACGTACGACCAAAACATTCCATTTTGTCGTTTAGTAAACGCTTCGTATAAAAAAGATTCCTTTTGAATAAACGTAAAAGTCAAAGGGGTTCATACACCGTATAAAAAGAAGTTGTGTATAAAACCAAATATGTCTCAATGAATGGAGATTGAGACGAAGTCCATAAAAAGATCATTTTTAAAATAAAATATATCTATTATGTGTATTCACTATAGGTACACATAAATAATACAAAATAAGACATAATAATATCATGACATAATTTGAAAGTAGGAGATTAACCCAAAGAATTGAAATTGGGTTAAGAAGTTCCCTTACAAAGAGCATTTTTAAAATAAAATAGATCTATTATGTGTATTCACTACAAGTACACATAAATAATGTACAAATACAGGATATGACATAATAATATCATGACATAATTTGAAAGTAGGATATTAACCCAAAGAACAAAAATTGGGTTAAGAAGTTCCCTTACCTCGTGTCTGACTTGACTCAACCGTTCTTTAACCTCCTGAATAATAAACTAGAGTTAATATATACCTTATTAAGAACCATTTTCAACTTCATTATCCTTATTATAACACTTATTACAATGATATGAACATTATGTAATTATTTAAGTTAATAATGTTCATTTTGTCGGTATTTGGTTCTTAAGTCAAAAATAGGCTTCTTACACTTACATGTTGTTAATTTGGTCAAAGGTTCATTATATCCAGAATGGTATTCATGATGTAGATATCATATATGTCATATATATCCAGTACATACATTCATTTATAATATTACATCACATTTAGAGGTAAGAAATGAAATGCACCGTTCATGGAGACGGTAAGCCGTACGTACGCATGAACGCTACTTCCATTTCTATTTCATATTTTCTGGAATGGAATCATAATGATATGAGAGTATATTATAATTCCAGTATAATAACATATATAATATCATTAACTTTATCCTTCACACATCCCACATATGGTATTAACGAATCAAATCACTTTCAGGGGGCGGTAGTCCGCGCTTCCTAAAATGAAGATATCGTGTTTTACCCATAATGGAAACCATAAAGGTATGCCCAAAATGAAAAAAACAGAAGCTTAAGGAAAACATAAACATATTATATATCATATATAAAAATAGTGACATCATAATGGCCACCTTTGAAGGTGTTAAATGAGTGTTGAACAATCATCGTTTCGGGAGGCAGAATTTCGCCATCCACGGAAACCTTATGTTCTTTAACCATTTGATGTAGTTGTGTGGAAGTGTAGCTCAAATAAATCTTATAACAACATCCTAGTATATTTAAGATACTGGTGTTGTTACAACAGAAGTAAATAAAAAGAGTTTAGGGGGTTGGAGAAGCAAAATAAAACAAAAGAACATGAGAGAATGAATTACCTTAAAAAGTGTAACTCCTTTTGAGTTGAGCCTAAAGGCTTCCTTTGAAAGGATTCTGCCCAAAGGGAATCCTCTAGGATGAGGAGAGGGATGTGGAGAGAGCAAATGGGCAGGGGTTGGCCGAGCCAATGGCTTGAAGAGTGTGTGAAATGAGGTAGAGGTGGGGGCCTTTTATAAGAGGAGAGGAGGGGCACTTTTGGAAAGTAAAGGAACATTACATTATTTGAAAATGTGTTTCGGTTTTAAAAGGTCCCACATTGATAGAATTCGTGGATAAGGTGATAAGGCATCGAAATCCACTCATCCAATTGGTTTTGGCCATGTGTAGTCCATAGATTTTATATTATCTTTCCATTTTATTTAAATCGTCAAATAATGATGTCATCGCTGCATCATTATTATGTCATAAATAATTAAATTTATTTAATGTCTAAAAATTATAAAAAAAATACTATGATATAGGAAATCTTTTTATCTTTCCAATGACTATTTATAATCAAAATTTGGACTTGTGTAACCCTACTTAAAAATTGTTTTAGTAAAACACTTTATGTTAGTGTCATTTTCACTTTAACATTACATAAAAAGTAATTTATGTTATTTCCCAACAAAAGTGGATCCATGGGGTCCCCAAGTTAGGCCATGGCTTGTCTTGGTCGGCCATGACACAACCAATGAGGTTGGGACATGTGTCTAGGTCATTTAATATTATTAAAGTATTATTTATACCTTAAACTACCCTAATTACCACTAATCGCGATTAAGAACTTAATAAGTTACTATTCACCAAAAAATTATTTTTATCCCATTGAACCACATTTTACTTCTTAATGACAACCATGTATGTCGGATTTTTGAAAATCAAATCACAGAAGTGGTAATATTTCATTTAAACGAAAAATTAGTTATTTAACTACCACTTAGTGGTTTCACTATTCATCAAAAATTGAAGTTTTTCAGAATAAGGCCAAAATTTCACCCTAAGCTATAATTGATATTCCGAATTCAAAAATGATGTCTATTTTACAAAATTCCAAACATATAAGTTTCATTAATTAATTTTATAATTAATTCCCGCTGTTACGACAATTAGCGTGTTTTTAAGAAACAATTTATATCAAAAGATTGGCAATTGTTTATGTCCAATTTCAATGTTAAATTAATTCTAATGACCACCATTGGATAAAATGGTAAAAATATATTCTAATTATACCTTAAAACCACTAAATAGTATAATTTATCACTATTAATTATTTTTATTAAAAAAGTTGTTTTTAAGTATTTTTCACTATTCATAAAAAATTAGAAGTTCTCAGAAAAATACCAAAAATTCAACATAGGCTAATTTCGATATTCCGAATCCAAAAATGAAGTCCATTTTGAAATATAAAATTTCTATAATTTTAAAAAGTGGTTATTACTATTCATAACAGCTACTTTGATTAGTCGCGGTGTTTTAGAACTCGAAGTTGCGTACAATGCCAGCCATTGCATTATTGAATGAAAAGCGTATCGTGGAAGCTCGGGGTGTTACAACATCCTCATGATTTATATGTTTAATTAATTTAATAATTATACTTCAAAACAATTTTCAATATTTTACATCAAAAATTGTTAATATTTCATTAATATATATATACATATAGTTTGATTAAAATGTATACTAACTATTTTGTATCATATTCTACTTAGTAAACTATGTTTGATTTGTAATGATATTTTATTCAACTCCAATTTCATTATATGTTAATCATATATCAAATTTTATTTTATTTTTATTTCAAAATATCATATATAAATTTTTTTCGAACCACATCCATGATTTATTAATTATATAATTATTATTTCTTTTGTTTTAAATATTTGGTTTAAAATAATTATAAATTATAAATTTATGTGTTTCTCACATATGTGCATGGTTGACACATGGGTAGAAGAACTATGTGAAGACTATGTGAGGTTGTGTTTAATTATGATATTGTCGAATCACATATTTGGCATGTGGTTTTGAAAATTTTTCTGCAATACATTTGAGGTTTCAATGTTCTCAAGCAAAGGCGCATTGAGGGCACAATGTTTTCTAAGCCGAGTGGCCAATCCAATATTGGTGTCTTGGTTAAAAAAATTAATAAACATTTAAAAAAATGTGAGGTTTTTACTAGTATTATAAGAAATACTATTGTTATTATTTTTGTTATTGTTATTATTATTATTATATATTTCATCCCATTTTCTTCTTACATCACGTGACCCCCTCTACATTCCTCTAATGTTTTCATACACCCTATAGAAAAATACCCCTACATGCACCTCAATCTTCTCTTTCTCGATCAGTTCTTGACACTCCCACCTCTAAATTAATGATTTTACCGCCTCAGGTTTGGCTCCCATCATCTCGTTCACCATCTTCTCATGCTATTTCTAGTTATCTTTCTCTAATAATTTTTTCTCATTACCCATATAAACCTACCGCAATTTTATCTATTTTTATTTTTGGTTGTTAAGGAATTTGGGGTCATATTTAGGATTATTCTTGATGCAGTAGTTAATGGAGGTGGGTTTACCATTGTTTCCAATTTATTCCTTTCACTTAAATTATATAGTCAAATTTTAATTATATTTTTTTTATTTTTGTGTTCCTTCTATTTTTTTAGTGTTACTTGAACCACCTCGTGGCGTTTTTTAGAAAATAGTGTTGAAGGAAACTTTCACATGTTCAAATAAGTTAACACCCACACTCACACCCATCCTTCTTGTAAATATTTCCTCACAGTTAGGTGAATATGCACATTGCATAAAATGCTAAGTATATATATTTGGATGTTTATATGTGTGTAATCATGATGTGACCACCAACGAATGGAGAATACATTAAGGTTGTTTCCCTATGACCATCCCTTTATTTTGAATTTTAAAATTTTATGAGTTATTATAAGTTTGTTTCTAATGTGGTATATCATTATGAAATAGAAAAATCGTTATGAATTTTTTATATGAGTTTTAATTATTATTTAATATTTATATGCTATGAACCATGGATTTATGTTATTGGAAATGCATCTCCAATCTCCTCCATGTTTTACCAAATCATTATTTCTAACTGATATGAAATGTATATCATATTAAATGTGAAATTATTTTTTATAATTAAACGTGTTGTTAATTTTTTTATGATATTATTTTCTGGGTTCCATCAATTGTTTCACGAAAATGAAAAAAAAACTTAATGGATTCCCCTAGAAATTATAATATGGCATTTTTATGGAAAATGTGTTTCACAAAAAGAATTCCTTATTATGGGATAGTTCCTTGTTTATTTTTGTCTTGGAATGGGATGTGCCTTTGGAAAGAGATAATATTTGAGATGGTTAATGGGTTTTTATAAATAATTTGATATGTATGTATATAGTATGTTGGTAAAAACTCACATCCATTTGGGTATGAACATAGGAATCCTTAGAATCTAGTTGGGAAATCTAGGGAAAGTAAAATAATAATGAAACACCCTACCTAGAATGACTATGATAGATAATTAACTAAACTATGATGAGGAGGATTGGGTGGATTGAGAAAGAGATAACCTTTTGAGTCCAGGACCACTAATCATGAGTATGAGGATCCTAGGTCCTCACTAAACCAAGAAAAATAGAAATTTATCATGATGATTTATCTATTTTACTCTTATTTTAACAGTACTATATAAAAAATGACCTTTTTTAGTTTCCAGTTATTTTCTAAATAAGATACCTTCTCTATTTCAATGATTCCAGACAAAGAAAACAGTTTTATCAAAATTTATCTTTTACGTTGAAATTTTAGAAATGGATTTCATGATTTTAAAACATTATTAAAATATATATATGGAAACTAATTTTAATTAAAATGTATTTTTTTACATAATTTCTATAAAAAAAGTAGAAACCCCTATTTATTCTGTGTTTTTTATATACTACATGGAATTGGTTTTCATTTTAAATATATGTCAAATATAATAGATTATTTTGTCACACCTAATGAAAATTCAAACTGAGACCTATAACTAAATATTTTTTTATCTTCTAACGAATCATCCAGTTCGGTCTCAATTTCCATTGGGAAATATTACTTCGTTGGTTGGATATGACCCACACGGTCACATGAACATATGTCTATCATTATTTTTTTTCCATTGTATGTTTAGTTTTATTTTATCTACATTTATTTATCTAGAGAATATTTTTTATGGGATTAATCGTTCCCAAATTAAGTTATGCAAGATTCCCAAAAGATGTTTCCAGATTAGGAGGATTGGGATCCTCTTAAGAAATGTTATGGGCTGGTTCATGTGGAATCATATGGTTTTATTACTGTTAGTTCGTGAAAAAAGTGGTATTGGAGCATTTAGACCTTGTTATTTATGGATTTCTTATACCCTAGAGCATAAAATATCATAACGCAAATGCATATTCCTGGGTGTTTTCTTGAAGACTATATATTAGAATGCATGGTTGACCATATAGTGTTGTATTATACGGTTTCTCCTTGAAATTTAATTTGTCCTATTGGTTTTTTTGTTATTTTGATTTTCTGAGTTCTTGGGATTGAATTCATGATTTGGTGGGTTTATTTGAAACTACAGAAGTAGTAATATGTTCTTTTGAGGGACTCAGAGGATTTTTGGTTATTGTTCATGGGTTGAAAAACCATGTGAAGAATGTGAAACTTCCTATTTATCATCCTATGCAATCAAATGGTTGAACCACGAACTTCTAAACCCTGAGGCGAAGCCATGTTTTGTGTTTTCTCTTATATATTTTTGTGATTTTGATCTCTTTTTTGGTGTGTTTAGTATGGATATTATTGGGATTGTAATTTAATTCATCCATATTGAAAGAATAAAATTATACCATAAATGAGTTTTAAAATTAAATCCATGGGTTGTTTTTAGAATTGAATTGTATTTTTTAAAAAATAAATGTTCTTTTTAATTTATTTTAGTGTTTTTAACATCTTTAAAAAAAGATTATTTGAAATGGTTTTGAAAATAATTTGTGGTCTCTTGAAATATTTGATAATAATGAAAATGAAGTATCCTAAAAACTTGGAATTTGAATGTTATTTTATTTTGATGATAAACGATTTATTCAAATTGGATATGAATTTTAAATTATGTGGAAATATTTGTTTTAGGATTGTAAAATTTTAATTATTGACCATTGGTATTCATATGAATGTTGTCATATATAGGTGTGTTTGTTGAGGATGATGGTCAATGATATGTGTGTATGGGTTCCCAAGATGGAAAATAAAATTATTATTTTTAAGGAATTATAGATTCCATTGGTAGGTTCCCACCATTTAAATCATACTTTTTTTCAAAAGTGTTTTTAAATGATGAAATTTAATTTCTGGTTGACTGTTAGTTGTGTGATTCTTTCTCTTATGATTTGGGAATTTCAGTTTTCGGCCTCTTTGGATTGCAGTATATTGGGAATTCGTTTTATTTATTTTATTGTGTTTGGGTACTTAATTTATGATTTATATGAAATTTTTTATTATACCATTTATGTTAGTTTCATAGATCTTGTTTTAATTGTATACAATTGATGATTCTTAATAAAAAATATATGGCTCGTCATATAGGGGTATTCCGTGGTTGTATAAGTGATGACCAGTTTTGGGAATTGGTGATGGTGATCATTATGTGGTATGATTTTGTCAATAATATATGTAGTTGGAGTCTTTTAATATATTCAAAATAGGTGAATCTCTGGGCATTCCCATTGATGACAATACGCATAATCCGGTTCATTTGGTGGATCAAGATCCTATCTAGAAAATAGACCGATCCTGGATATTTATTGGTGGTTTACCAACTTCTTCAAATTAAAAATAATAATTACCAATCAATATTGTATTATAAAAGTATGTTACATTTCTAGTGTACCCAAAGGTCACCAAAATTGGTTTTTTAGTTTTTTACTACAAAAAGGGTAAGTTACATCTGAGATTAACAACTCATATCTATGGTTAAATAGTTTCTTCATGATATTATGAATCTAGTAATAATTCTCCAATTGTATCATTTGACATAGTTTAGATTCTTCTAGGTTTGGTTGGTGTAATCCCAAACTATTTTTTCCAATTTCATAGTGGAAACTATTTATGTTCCACATTTTTGCGAATTATTTTTGTAGGATTTTTTTCTTTCATATATTTTTGACCCCATATTCATGGGATTTTTAATTTTGATCTTTATAGATATTGACATTATTGTTTTTCCTTATTTCTGAATGATTTTGGTTTTGGGTAACTTATATTTATAGAATCTGTACCTTGGGAGATTATAATATGGATTGAAACATGAAATGATGGGGTAACCACTATGCTAAAAACCTCACGGTGAACATAATATGATAGTTCTTATTTTCTATATTTTTGAATCTTCTATATTTTTATGAGCATGCATTTTTTTCCTCCCCACCAGAACCTAATTATTGATGTTTTTTTATCATGGGTTGTGGGTCAGGTGACAGGTGATTTGGTTAATCACAAAAATATTGTTGTGGGGATCCTAGGTGATTTCTATAGTACGAGTCAGGGTGTCTTGTGATGAGTTGTGTTTCAGAATGGAGAGTTTCCTATCATGGTCCTTTCATTTTTTAAAATATTCCAATAAAATCATTATTTTCTTTATAGGTCACAAATATAGTTACTTTGGGATGGTCTTATCTACTTCTTGGGATCCGGGAGTTTGAATCATTCGGTGTAATGTGAGTATTATGTTCACTGAAATCTATAGATCGACAATTCAAATAAGGTATTCAAATTTTTTTTTTCGTTCAGTTATGTGAAAATTTTCAGACATAATTTTGTGAAAAGTTTTAATGGTTGGATGAAATTTGACATTACATACATTATTTATTAATTATTTGATAAAAAAATTCTTCTTTTTTTAGTTTTATGTAAAATTAATTAAAAAATTTAATTTTTGGGGGTTTCCAAAATAGCGGCATGATTGGCATACATGCATGTAAAAACTATTAAAGTTCAAAATTAAATTTGATAGTGATGATTCTCATTATCTAAGAATGGTTTATGAATCCATATGGCTTCTATTATGAGGTACAGATGACCAATTTTAGAAGTACATGGTTAGCACCCAATTTTACAGACTTTGCAGACAAATTGTGAAGTTGTCTAGTTTTAAAAAAGGAAACCAAATAATTAAATATTGTGTGTTTTATTACTATTATTATTAAAAATGTTATTATTTTTAGTATTACTGTTTTTATTTGTTTTTTGTTTTTATACTGTTATTATTGTTATTATTCATATATCATTTAGTTGCCTAATTTTCTCTGTAGAACACATGTTCTACCACTCCCCCTTTCACATCTATGTTGTGTGAAACCCCTGAGCTGAATCTCGCATAGCATGACTCCATCCTCCCATCAGGTATGAGTTCTAGACAGAAATGCCTCAGATTTCTTAATGTGATATACTCTTAAAAGCCTCCCATCTTCTAACCTTCATTGTTATTTTCTAATTTCATGATCTTCTATATCCTTTATGTGTCATTCATTTAATATCCAAACCATAACCCAATTTTGGGTATTTTTACTTTTGGATAATGGTTCATAGGGATCATGGTGTTTGATTAAACGATTATTTTGTAATGGATGTTGATGTCATTGGGTTCTCATTTTGTTATGTGTTGTTTTTTATAATTTATTGGACCTATTTTAATCATGGAATTTGTGAAGTTTAGGTTTCTTTTCATTTTTTAGTGCATATTGGATGCCCATTAGGTGGTTTAATTCCACCATTGATAATATAAATTTACATACGTAAACAATGTTATTCATATATATTAATTTATATATCTTTATTTTATATATTCCCTCTAGGTGAAGGGAATATTTACATTATTTGAATTGATAAATATATATATTTGGAGGTCTATATTTACAAATGCATGAAGTTAACATCACCAAATGTAGAATTTCCTAGGGTTGGTTCCCAATGGACATGACATTAATTTGAATTCCATGATTTCATACGTAAATATAAGTGTTTCTTTATTATAATTTGGTATGTATATATATACACTATGAAAATTTGGTGTTGGATTTTGGAAATTTATTATTATTATTATATATTATTTTTATGTTATGAATACGAAATTTTAATTATTTGAAATTCATTTTCACTTTCATCCCTATTTTACATAATCATGATTATGATCATGATTGAAATGTAAGGAATTTTAAATGATCTCTTAGTTTTCCCAAATATAAGAGACTTTATATTTTAATGCGATATTTTCTATTTTGAGATATCAACATTTTTATATAATTCAAAAAAACCCCATGATACATGCACCTTGATATTAAAATACGAAATGTGTTTTATGAAACATATTTCTCATGATGGGATAGTGCCTTGTTTTGGTGTTACATGGAGAGGGGATACAATTATAAGGGGATATAATATTTGATAATGTGTATGGGTTTTATATAAAGAATTTGATTTTTATATATATACAAGTTTGGTAAAAACTGAAAACCATTTGTTCGTGTAACATTATAGTCTTGGGTATTTTGTGGGAAGACTAGGAGAAGTATGCTAGGAATTACCCACTATAGATTATGGGATTAAAGTGAAGTTTTACCTTATCTACAATGATATGTATTGGAAGGAATGTTTAATATACAGACCTTCATGTCTAAAATTGATCATCAAGACTACGTTGACCAAGGAACCCACTAATCCGAAATACATAGTAATTTTCAATGTTTTGTACTCTCTCTTACTCTATTCATTCATGGTACTATATTAATTTTTTTTATATTTAATTATTTTAAAAGGAATAAAATAATGTATACTTTATCTACAATTATGAATCCATTTCTAGATGCCTATTTTAAAAAGTGTTATCTTTTTTGAGGATGTCTCAGAAAATTCTATTAATATTTGGAAAATATTTTTGAAAATAATAAGGGATGTAATTTTCATAGAATGTGTTTTTTTAGTTATTTATAATAAAATTTTAGAAACCACTATTTTTATAAATATTTTTTAAAATTATAATGACAAGGTTTTCTTTTAAAAGTTATGGAATTCTGAATGGGTTATTCAAGAATAATTACGGAATTTTCTTATTAGCTTCTATAATTTTGTACTTTTTTAGAACCTCCTTCAGCATCCATCATTGTCTGAGTGTCCTTGAAGTTATTTTGGATCATTTGTTAGATTTGAACACTTATGTCACATGGATTTATGTCAAGTTTAATTTATTTTCTTCTATGAGTTCAGTTTTTTGTTTTATTTTTAATTATTTAAACATTCAATTTTATATGGTTTAAATCAAACAAAAATTGATTTGTTCATCATTATCAACAATATTTTATATCATATAAGGATCTAGATGAAATATGAAGTCTTATATTTAACAAACATGGTTGTCCACTTTGGGTGGAATTCTTTTTATTCATGAAAATTACAAATGGAGACCATTAATTTTGATTCGTTATATCTTTTGTGATGAATTTGATCTACACTACTAGAATATTGTTCTCAATAGTTCCTTATTTAAATTTACTATTTTAAAAAAACTAAAATGGAAAATTTTCATCAATTATTGAATATGATTTTATATACAAATATTGAGTCACAAAAATCACAATTACCTTTTATTTTTATCTTTATAGTGTGTTAGGAAAAAAGTTAAATAACAATGCCCACTTATTTATCTATTATATGATATTTTTACCACTATATTTAAAAATTTACATTATTTTAAAATTACTATACAACATTGAAAAATAATACACAGAAACTATTTTGTTCTGGAGATCTCACCTATGATGCCTTTATTTATAAACTAAATAAATGGGAATATAATGGTTGTGAGATCCATTTATTAGTAATAGATAACATAAGTGATATCAATAGAAGGTTATAAAAGGGAATAAGATGAGAATAAATAATTTGGAAGTAATAGATACTAATAAATAATTTGATAATATATTAAAATCTATTGGGGCCAAGTTGGATGGATAAGAAAGTACGAAAAGTTTGTTGTTGCAGACTGTTGTCTTTTATTATCAAAGAAGCTAAATCAATTCACTTTGTAAAGGACTTGGAAACTATGATGATGTTTTTCGGATTTCTATTTCTCAAATATCATATGTTTGGATAACTTTTGTTGTAATCCTTATGAAGGATTGGAATTGTAATGAAGTTATTTTTGGAAAAGGAAAGAAAGAGGAACACAAGTCAAGAGTGGCGTGCAAGTATTGGTGCACAAGTTTAAGTTGTACAAAGGTCATATTTTAATATCATCACATCAAAATTTTACAAATGAAATAAAATGGCACGCATTTTAAAGATTGGCACGGAAGTCAAAAAGTGATGTGCAAGTATTGTTGTGCATGTTTAAGTGGCGCGCAAGTCATATTTCATGATCATCACATCGAAATAAGACAATAGTCATAAAATGGAATTCAAGTTAAATATTGGTGTGCTATTCAAAAAGTGGTGCGCAAGTATAAGTGGCCCGCAAGTGTGTCACACAAGTATATGGGCAGCGTATGTCTATGTTGCGCAGAAGTCATATTTCAACATCATCAAATCAAAATATGGCGAGGGAAAAAAAGTTTCACACTAGTACTAGAGCGGTGTGCAAGTGTTGGAGTAGCGTTCATGTACTGGAATGGTGCATAAGTGTATGCGGCGTGCAAGTCACCAAAATTACTATAAATAGATGACTGGCCTCCTATTTTTTTTAATGCTCAACACATTAGAGAAAATTTTATCTCTAAGCGTGCAAGTAGAAAAGTGTTCTCTGATCGTTCATGCTGGCAACGCACAAGGTGAAGTGGCATGCAATCTAAGGGTTATTTATAAGGAACGCAAGCAGGGTGTCATGCAGGTTTTGTCACACAAGTATTGTCATGCAAGTTTTGTCATGCATGTTTCTAGAGGCGCACAAGCAGGGAGGTTCTTTCAATAAGTGGAATGTGTATTGGCCAAAGGTGGCGCTCATGTTGTGAGATATGATCAATGGTGGTGTGATAGTATTGATTAGGCACGCAAGAAGGTGGCGTGAAAGTAGTGAGGCACACAAGAAGGTTGCATGAATGCAGGGAGGAGAACAAGAAAATAGTGGCGCGCAAGCTTTCAGCACCAGGAGGTTCTTACCAGCTTCTGGGTAGGAAAGTATATATATTTTTTGAAATATTTAATTTGTGAAAGTTCAATAAGAAGCACAGAATCATTACATTACCCTATTTTTTCTATGATAGAGCACACAAACTGTTGGATTTTTTTCAATGTGCTACATGAGTGTAAGGGTATAGCCTACTCATTGTATTCTAAATAAAAGGATTGTTTTCTAGTGGATAGTTTGGTACTAGATTGTTTCCGTACCATACCAAAGACTTAGCTACTCTTGTTGAGTAGTGAACATTGTAAATCTTATATTCCTGTGGTTCTGTGTGTTTAGCTATGAAGAATCTTTTTAACATGAGGTGAAGGTTGTATCAATAAAATAGGAAACATATAAAGAAACAGATATCACTGATTCACCCGCTCCACCTCTCAGTGATACTTGGATCCTGACTAGGAACTTCAATTGGTATCAGAGGTAGGTTCCCTTCATTTATTCTTTGTATAATTGGTTGAAGAAATGTTGTGATGGAAAATCGAAATTGTGTGAACAGAAATGGGATTCCGATTTATGATGTAAAAAACTATCACATCTAAAAGGATAGAATGATGCCTTATCTTATGTCTCTTGGATATAAAGTTCTTGAAACTACAACAGATGTATTTCCTGCTATTGATGACAAGGTTTTGATTACTACTGTCAATAAGAAGAATCTTGAGAACGATGGAAGGGCTAAAAAGGTGTTACTCTCATCTCTTTCTGAGAGTGATTTTTTAGGAGTGAAATCTCTTGCTATAGCCAAAGTAATTTGGGACAAAGTAAACTACATCTATGAAGTAAATACAAAAGTGATGAAGGATAAACTACAAAACTGGAGACTGAAGTTTGAAGACATGAAAATGGGAAAATCTGAATCTGTTGGGGGTTTCATTACCAAGATAATCGATATTATCAGTACAATCATATGTCTTGGTGAAATTTTGGAATATTCTACAGTTGTTGAAAAGATATTAATAATTCTTCCAGAAATATTTGTTGCTAATGTTTCATCACGGGAAGACAGAGATCCTGAAACATAATCTTTGGATGATTTTTATAGAACTCTCATAATTTATAAAATGAGAAGGTAGAGGACTATGAATAGAAAATCAAAAGCCTATAGAGAAATGTCATTCAATGATATAAAGAATGAGAAGTCAACGAAAATTCTTTTTGAAGATAAAGAAGGTGAATCAGACTCTAAAAATGAGGTATGTCAAAATTTTGAAGAAATATATTCCTTTTATTTAAAAAAAATGTGAAAATATGAAAAAGGAAATACAACGGGAAACTCTCATTAGAATGTTTTGAATGTTGAGATCTTGGACACATTGCGGATAATTTTCCTCAAAAATGGAAAAATAAAAATAGTGATGAAGAAGACAGAAGGCCAAGAAGGTCATGGAATAAACAGGGTGGAAAAGATAAATATTCTGGAATATGTAAACATTAAAATTTCTTCAAATCAAAAAGAAGAATCTTGTTTTCAAAAAGTGAATAAGATGATGATAGTGATACTGGATCTGAAAATTCTATTACTGATAAAGCTTGAGAGAGTAATTTTTTTGCAATAGTGAATAATGATGATTATGAGAGCAGTAGTACTGAAAAAGAAGAAACTCAATATGAACAGTATCTACAAGAAGAGCTGAAGGAATGTTTGAGAATGATCATAAGGCTTGAGATGGCAATCAAGAAGTAGATAAAAGAAAATTCCACATTAAACAATGAAGAAATTTTTCATGATGAGAAAATAAATATGTAAATTGTGATTGAAGATCTGATGAATTCTATTGTGAATGCATATAATATCAATGATCCTCTTGAAGTAAAGCTGAAGGGAAAGGAAGGAGAGATGGGACTTGTCCAATAGAAACTTTATCATGATAAAGAAATGAATGTAAGTTTCAAACAAACTATACAAGAAGTTGGTGAATATTCCAGTAAGAATGAACCAAATGAGGATCGACAAATGTTATCATCAAAGGTTGAAAGGAATGATGGAATGAGTTCTGATAAGAACAAGGTTGGAAAGATCCGGTATGTGGACAAAGTCATCAACGCTAAAAAACCAGAAGTGAATAAAAATATTAAGTCAAATTAGTCTTCTAATACCTTTGGTACTGATAAATATGAGCTTTATAAGAGAGTTACAAATGTAAACAAAAATGTTCATGGTTAGTAGAGCTCAATTAAGAATTTCATTGAAAATCATGATCAAAACTCTGGTTAGCATAGATGTTTCAGAGGTAAATATTCATTCTATGGTTACTGCTGGTATTGTGGAGGATTTGGACACATGGATAATATGTGTTGGTTTAACCAACAATATTAAATTTACTCCACATGTTTTGAAAGACATGGTTTGAGGTAGAGTCAATAATTTCAAAATTGAAAGTCTCTAAATAAATTTCATAAGATAGCTGAGAAGACTTGTGTGAATGTTCAAAATAGGTTCCAACCACTGAAAACTATTTGTGAAAGATGTGATTGACCGGGACATCTTTCCAATGGATGCCTTATTGTGTTACCAGAGCAACAAATGAATTTTAAAAATTCTCAAAATATAGAGTTTCTAATAGCTAAAAGGGACATGTCTAATAAGTCTGAAAAGAATGAGTGCATGGTTGTCTGGCCAGAACACATTGACTTGGCTAATAAATTTGAAGAAGCACAATAGGAAGTGAAGGAAAATAAAGAACAAGAAGATCTTTTTGTCGAAAATACTTTGAAATCTACAAAAGGATAATGTCCATGGATTCTGAATAGTGGATGTTCCTCTTATATGACCGGAGACTTAAATCTACTGATGAATGTTGAAGACTTCAATTAAGGAACAGTGACATTTGTAAATGATGAATATCTAAGGATCAAATGTGTTGGATCAGCTATCATTGGAAAAGAAAAGATGAAATCCAGGAAAACACTATATGTTGATGGGGTGAAACATAACATTCATAGTGTGTCACAACTCTGTGATGAGGGAAACATTGATATCATCAGAAAAGATTTATTTATTTTGAAAATTGAAAATGATGGAAATATAGTTGCAAGGGGCCAACGTACAGGAGGTAATTTGTTCTATGTTGGTGAAGTGCAGAACTCTTGTTACATGGGTGTAGTGAATTAAAATCATTGATGGCATAAAAGGATGGGACATATGTGTTAGAGAAATATGTACAAGTTGTCAACACGAGACAGTGTCCGAGATATGACTGATTTATCAAGAAGAAGATATTGGTGGAACACTATTTGTGAAAAAGTGAAGATTACAAACTCTTTTCATAAGAGAGATGAAATATGTTCAATACGACCCTCGAAACATATACATCATCATATATGTGGACCAATGAGCAAGCAATCAAAAAATAGACACATGTTATTTACTACTTTCATTGATGAATTTACTCGCATTACTTATGTTATGTACATGATAGATAAGTTAGATGCTCTGAAAATGATTATGTGTTTCAGGGGGAAAACAGAAATGAAATGTGAGTATTCAGTGAAGAAGTTGAGAAATAATAATGGTGGTGAGTATAAGAATGAGGATTTTAAATGTTATCTTGAGAAGAATGGAATTACTAATGAGTTCAGTTCACCATACACACCTCATCAAAATTGTGTTTCTGAATGAAATAATTGAAGTTTGGTGGAAGTGGGGAGAACTATGTTTCTTGAGCATAGTCTTTCTCATTATAATTGGAGGAAAGGCATGATCACTGTTGTGTATATTTAGAATTGATGTTTTTTAGTATAAACATAGATATGACTCCTTAAGAAATTTACTATAAAAAACTCAACGTCTGAAACACTTGAGATTCTTTGGGGGTCCATGTATTAAAAATAATAAAGGTGGAAACATGGGAATGTTTGAGAAAAGAGGATATGATGGAATGTTTCTTGGAAATGCTCGAGAAGTAAGATGATATAGATTCCTCAGTAATGAAACAGGAAGAAATAATTATTCTTCAGATGTAAATGTTTTTGAAAATGTCCAGAAAGAAAAAAGTCATGTGTTGATGTGGAAGTCGAGAAGTATAGAGAAAACTTATTAACAATTATGATAATACTGCAGACTGTTTATCCTACTCAAGAAGAGGAACCAAACTCAGAGATCTCGAGTGATAAGGATGGAGTTCAAACAAATCATCCTAGGTTGAGGAAGCAAGTGGAGGCTCAGAACATTATTGGAGGTAAAAATAAAAGGGTTCAAACAAGATGAACAATTAATGACATATCACATACATATATTTATTCGAAAGTTGAATTAATGATGTAAATAAAGCATTTGACCATCCAGAATGGGTTCATGCTATGAATGAATAGCTTGATCGGAAAGAGAAGAATTATAATTGGGAACTTGTACCCAATTTGGACAACAAGAACATTAGTGGTACAAAGTGGGTTTTCCGAAACAAGCTGAATGAAGAAGGTAAAGTAATAAAAAACAAAGAAATATTGGATTGTAAATGGTATTCAAAAATTGAAGGCATTTATATTAGTGAAACCATTGATCTGGTGGATATATTAGAAACAATTAGAATCTTTCATGCTATTGTTTCACAATGATGTTACAAAATCAGTCAAATGGATGTAAAATCTGCATTCTTTAATGGTGACCTTGACAATGAAGTTTACATTAATCAAACATGTAGATTTGTTATTGTAAAGGATAAAAGTTATGTGTTAAGGTTGAAGAAGGCTTTTTATTGTCTAAAATAGGCTATGAGAGCATGGTATTATAAATTATATACTTTATAAAAGAAGATGAACTTTAAGAAAGAGATATTTGACAACAATCTCTACTTTAAGGAATTTCAGGAGTTTTCACTGATCGTTATTGTTTATGTCGATGATATTATATTTTCTATAAATGATGAACGATCATGTGAAAAATTTGCTGAGGAGATGAAGATGTTAATTGAGATGTCTATGCTTGGAGAAATGAAGTAATTTCTTAGTCAACAAATTTCATAGAAGAAGAATCACGTTTTTATGGCTCATGAAAAGTATACTAAGGATCTTCTGAAGAATATTGGCATGGAAAATTAGAAACCAGTTTCCACACAAATTTTAGTGGGAACCAATGTTGTCTAAATATGAAGAAGTCAAGGAAGTTGGTCAGAAATAGTTTCAAATGGTGATTGGAAGTCTGTTCTATTTGACTACCTCAGGACACGATATCGTCTATGTTGTCACATTATGTGCAAAATTTTAGGGTTCTCCTAAAGAATCACATTTGATTGCTGGAGAAATAATTCTTAGATATATCAAAGTCACAAATAATATTGGAATCAGGTATGATGGCTCAGAAAATATTGATCTATTCAGATATTCTGATGCTGATTGGGAAGGAAATATTGATGATCGAAGATCAACATCTGGTGGAGTTTTCATTCTGGGGAAAAGTTGTGTTAGTTGGCATACCAAGAAAAATATTTCAGTAACTCATAGCACAGCTGAATCTGAGTATGTTACTACTAATCAAGCTTTAATTCAACTAATGTGGATAAATACTCAGATGGAAGATATACATATTGAGGTAAAGCTACCATTTCTCTTGGATTGTGATAATCAAAGTGAAATCAATACTACTAGAAATACAGTACAACATTCTCATTCAAAACACATTGATATAAAGTACAACTTCATCAAAGAGCAGGTGGATAAGAATGAATTGAGGCTGGAGTATGTTCCTATATCTGAACAAGTTTCTAATATTTTCACAAAACTGTTACCGAAGGAACCATTTTCTAAATTGAGGTTGAACATGGGTGTCAAACCTCATTATCCTAATTTTTAAGGTACATGTTTCTATACCCACTATCATATTGTATTTTTATAGTTTTGTAAATGGGGATAATTGTTTCATAATTCGATCCATATAAATTTATGCATAAATGGGGAGTTGTGGGAAAGCTGTGAATCCAGCATATATGTGTGTGAACTAAACTAACATTTTTTTGGAGTGGTTTTTGGAAACAATGTCGTTTTCTAGGAAAGTATAAGAAATAAAGAATTCTAAAGTATAATCTTGAATGGTGTTAAATAATGCTGAAGTAGAATCTTGAAAGATGTTCTGAAGAAAGCTAAGGACGTACGCTCATGAGATTTCATAGTCACTATTCTTGGACATCATGGTTTTGGTTGTCAATAATTCTTCCTTCCTACAATGAGTTAGCACACGAAGGATTAGAATTGATGATATGTAATCCATTTCTTAAGGTTACAAAGTTCAGTGATTTATGAATCATGGTTGATTCTAAAATCCAAAGGAAGAGATTGTTGGGACCAAGTTGGATGGATAAAGAAGTAAGAAAAGTTTGTTGTTAAAGAGTGTTGTATTTTGTTGTCAATGAATCAAAATCAATTCACTTTGTAAAGGACTTGGAAACTATGATGATTCTTTTCTGATTTATATTTCACAAATATCATAAGTTTTGAGTTCTTGTGTTGCATGCCTTGGGAAGGATATGATGAGTAATGAAGTGATTTTTGTAAAAGGAAATAATGTGGCGCATAATTAAAGAGTGGTGCGCAAGTATTGGCACGCAAGTGTAGGTGGAGAGCAAGTCATATTTTAATATCAACACATCAAAATTTGACAATGAAGATAAAATGGTGCACAAGTTAAATATTGGCGCGCAAGTCAACAACTAGGGCCCAAGTATTAGCGCACAAGTGTATGTGGTGCACAAGTCATATTTCAATAACATCACATAATAATATGAAAAAGGACATAAAGTGGTGTGAATGTTAAATATTGGAGAAAAAGTCATAATGTTTCATGCAAGTATAAGTGGCGCGAAAGTGTTTCGCGCAAGTATATGGGGCTCGCAAGTGTATGTTGCGCGCAAGTCATATTTCAACATCATCATATCAAAATATGAAAAAGTAAAGAATGTTTCGTGCAAGTGCTGGAGCGGCGTGCTAGTGTTGGAGCACCGCACAAGTGATGGAATGGCGTGGAAGTGTATGTTGTGTGGAAGTAACAAAAATGCCTATAAATAGATGACTATCCTCATTTTTTAATGCTCAACACATAAGAGAAAATTTGAGTTCTGGGAATGCAAGTAGTAGAGGGTTCTCTAATCGCGCAAGTAGGCAGCGCGAAAGCTGAAGTGGAAGGAAAGATGAGGTTTATTTATAAGGCACACAAGTAGGTTGCCACACATTTTTTGTCATGCAAGTTTTGTCGCACAAGTTACGAGAGGCATGCAAGCAGGGAAGTGATTTCAAGAAGTGTCATGTGTATAATCCAAAGGTGACGTGCATGTTTTGAGTTGTGCTCAATAGTGGTGTGCAATTATTGAGTAGGCGCGCAAGAAGGTGGCGCCCATGCAATTTGGCGAGAATGAATGTGGCACGTAAGTAGGGAGGTGCGTATGTAGGTCATGGTGTACAAGCTGTTTGCACGAGGAGGTTCTTACTAGCTTCTGGGTAGGAAAGTGAAAATTTTGTTTTGGATGATTTAATTTGTGAAATCTCATTAAGTAGAATTGAATCATTACCTTACCCTATTTGTGATAATACGGAGCACACACACTCTTCGATTGTTTTCAATGTGCTACACAAGTTTAAGGGTATATCCTACTTTTTGTATTATACATCAAAGGATTGTTTTTGAGTGGATTGTGTGATACTAGATTGTTTCTATACCATACCAAGGACGTAGCTACTCTTGTTGAAAAGGGAACCTTGTAAATCATGTCTTCATATGGTTGTGTGTGTTCATTAAGAAAGAAACTCTTTAACAGGAGGGGTAGGTTGTTTAAAAATAAACACGAAACATAAAAAGAAAAAAATATCACTGATTCACCCCTCCCCCTCTTAGTGATACTTGGATCCTAACTAGCAACTTCAAAATCAAAATCATGACATATCTATGAATAATCATAGAATTTAATGGAATATAAGGATATCAACAAATATATCCTTATAGATTAAATTCACATTAGAGGACACATAATTTCATACCCGAAGCCAAGAAATAAGAATATTATAAATCATTATCTTTCTTTAATTTTCATTTGTCTAAGAAATATATTTGTCTAGGTTTGAATACACAAAAATTACAAAAAACTAGATTATAAAATGAGAGATTTCAATGAATTGAGTGGATTACTAATACTATATCACGCCCATCAGTTCATTGAGATCAATTAATTAAGCATATGAATGGTTTTCATATTAGTAAAATTAATAATCAACATTCCTTAGGAATAAATGGAAATCTATATTGAGATAAAAACAACAAATACCAGTACTTTTACTAATGTTAGTAGATGTTACAACATATTCATAACAAATCCATCAAAATAAGTATGATGGATATACAATACATATACATATTTCTGGAGTAATGTACAAACATCCATATAATAATAAATAATATATTTTCAAAATAGTTAATCAATAAATAAATATAATATATTTCTATATAAGAATCCCTAAAAGACCATATAATAAATGTGAAAAAAAAAATTTGAAAAAATTCCCCAATAAATATATTCATGGAATTTAGGTGAGAAAAAATTATTCAAATGAATAAAATAATTGGTGTTTAGAGAGGAATGTGATTGAAAAGAAAATAATAACTATAATAGAAGAATATTTGGAAGAAAATTGGAGATAGATCATTTCCTTGATAATAAATAGCATTACATAATCTATATAGATAATGATAATTGATACGTTCATATCTTGAATTCCTCGATCAAGAAAAAGATATATCATATAGCATTTACACTTTGAGGAGACATTTATATTATAAAACTATGATTGATATTTATTCATTGAGAAAAAATTGAATATTGATTATTCATCATATAAAATTAATATTTTTATGAAAGGTTTTGTTTATAAGGAATTTGTTAAGAAGGATGATTTTAACACATTGATGTAGACGAACCATTTTTCAAATTTACAAAATTTCTATAAGCCTTATAATTAATGTCTATAAGTCAAAAAATGAATTAATATATTATTGAGATATAGATATGGAAATTAAAAAATCATCTAATGAACCAGGAAATTGGAATAGGGATATCCCTAAAAAATAAATGGTTTTGTCTATTTCACCACAATGTGTAAATAATGAACCACATGAGAAAATTAGATTGGGAGATTTCATGAAGAACCCCTAGAAAAAGAAAAGGAGAAGAAATTATTATGGATCTAATAGAATAATATTTAAAAATTTCTCAGATGGATTATCATTTAATTGAAATAATTATTTGAAAAATGGATTTGTGACGAAAATGGAATGGTATGTATGATTAAATTAAGAGTAAATGTAAATTGAGACGATGATCATTAAAATGAAATTTTAATTAAAAATAATATAATATATTTAATAATATTAACCAAAAGTGAAGTGAATGAAACATATAAAATAAGTAGTTTTTTGTAATATCAATAATATCTCATGAAAATAAATTTTATACAACCCCTCATAACCATGTAAACATTCGAGTCAAATACAATTGATGTATTTTATTTAAAATAAAAAATTATATGTAATGAATAATTAGAGTATCATGATGCATGATATTTAAATTGAACTAGATAAACCATTCTAATAAATACAAGGTTCATTCTGATAAATATATAATTACCGTGAAATTTTAAGACAGGAAACCCTTAACTTGTTCCATGTTTATTATGTGAACGAGTCCAACCTCATGAATAATAAAATTATGATTATTGTAAAAGTTTTTTGGAATTATTTTACATTATAATATATTTAATGAATAATATTTATTTTCATAATATATTTATTTATAGTATAATTGATTCTTATGACTCTATAAAAATTAAATATTTTTCGGCTAATTATATTCTGTATAGAGATCAAAGATAATATTTTTATAATACGTTAATATATAATATTACCAAAGTAGAAAAATAAAAATTATTCTTCATTTATTATCGTATATTAAATTTTGTATGTAGGATCCCTTAGTCATCTATCATTTATTTTTAATGCATTGTTCTTGTTTGTTGGTTAACGAACCCCATTCATGAACTCGTTATTTCATTTTGGATGAGTAATGTTATGGATGTTTATAAAATCAATATAAAATAATAATATTAATGAATTTATATTTTTTATATGGTGAACATATTTTAAATGGTTTGGTCAATAAATTAAAATAATGATGAAAAATAAAAAAATACATCATTGATGAGGTAGTTCACACAACACTTTGTTAACAAAATTTTGGGTTTATTACATGAATGGAAAAGATAAAATAATAGTTCTTCCATTAATAAAATATCACCCTTTTTATAATAATGATTGTGAGTTCCTAATATAATAATATTTCGTGAATATTTTTAAGATAATGATTTTGAAAAAAAGATAATGATTAAGTAATGCTCACTTTGGGAGGATGAACCTTCTATTAGAAGTCCCCTTAGAAATTAGGGGCTTATGATAAATAATTGACACAATAGGATTATGGAAATGAGAATGATTTATAAAAGGATATATGTTGAAATTTATTATAAAGATACTACAATGAATTTTTGTAGCATTCTATTACATGATTTTAGAATCTTTTGAGTGATGAAAATGAAACACTTCTAAATAAAAACTATTTTTTAGTAATGGAATGAAATAATTCAAATTCCAAAGGTCCAAAATGAGTGAAATAATAGGTTTTTTGGAAATATTAGTTATATAAATAATAAAATAATAATATAAACATACATGATAATCAGGATAGATGTGTATGAACATAGGTTTTCTTCTAGGAATGGATCCGTAAAAATTATTTTCATCAATCCTTATCACAATTCACATTTGGTAAAAAATCATAATTCACACCTTATGGAATGTACTTTTGTTTATATTTATTAATTTAATGATATTGATGTTAGATACCATATTTTTACATGATGTTTATTTGGATTTTATAATGTGTAGCTAATACATTAAGTGTAATAGTATTGGTTTGTCAATTCACAAATTGTATTGGAGATTCCCCAATGGGAAATCTTGAGCACTGTAAGATTTATATTAAATATACACATCATGTAAATGTTGGAAAATATTTTTAATGTGGTTGTATTCTATTTTTATTCCTCACCCAATATTTCCTTTCCTCTCTCACACAACACCTACATCTATTGTAAGATCTTGTTACACCTAAACCTTGGATTTGAACACATTCCTCCATATAAACACCAATTTTAAATTAGTATTCCATATTGAAAACACTGAGGTCTTTAATTTATAATATAGGCTCACTTCATCATTTTTAATCTAATTGGAGATGCTATTTTTAAGTAGGATAATATGCAATATTTTCAGTGTGTTGATCCATTATATTTTTTTCATCCGATCCAGAAAAAATTAAGGGTCAATACTTGATGAGGACAGTGCTCCAAGAATAATGTATTTGGTCTAAAAATCAACCAATAGATATCTCTATTTTCTAAACCAGTTTAATTTTTCCAAGACTTATTTCCTCATGCATTTCTTATTAAATGCATGTTCGATTATTATAATATATATTTTCGTATTCTAGATCCCCTAATATATATGATCATCACATCATTATAGATTATAAATTCAAATACAACCCCCCCCCCAAGTAGGTTGTTTTTATTTTTATTTATTTTAGTGTATTTTTATGACAATTTTCTATATCATTTCGGTGAACTAGACTTTTCCCCCTTAATGATAATTTTTTTAACCAAATGGATTAATTTTTAATGTATATTGTATCAAATTATGACATGGTCCTTCTAATAATAGTGATTTAATTTAATGAATGATACTAAAGGATAAATTGAAAGTATATTATATGTATCACTTTTCCTAGTTAATTGAAATTTAATTTTAATTGTCTACATGTCATTTTTCTGGATTATCATTATTATAAAAGGTATAGGAAAGAACGTAATAAATTTATTTGTAATTAATGTATGAAATTGTTGAATGTACTTTTATCCTTTTAATATAGTACAATATAAATTTAATTATCCTTATGAATTATTAAATTTTAGGATTGTTAAATGGACTAAATTAATTAATGAATTATATACAAGGTTAATATTAAAAATGGACTTCTTATCATTATTGGAGGTGTTATACTTGGGACAACATTATATTCTTGAGGGAATGACTTGAGAACTCATATGGAACCATTCCAATTCAAGGAGATGGTTTCTAAGGGAAACACCCACCTTGGATCATGGTCCATTTTGACTAGAGGGTTCATAAAATGAAATTATCGGATCCTTCGTTATTTTCCAGACATTATGATTCATTGGATACAATCCTGTTTCTAAGCCTAATGTCTATGGACCTATGGAACTATGGATTCAGCCCATTGGTCTGTGGAATGCTCTGCTGATTTTATATCAGATGATATATATTGACACTTCTAGAACAAATTATAGTGGAATGCCTTGGGCGATTCCCGTTGGATTACACTCCGAACCCCTTATAGCCAGGTTGTATTTTATTACTCCGTTTACTCAACCACTGAGGTTATGGATTCCTTTGTTATTACCATGGGAAACGTTCTATTTTAATCACCATTAAATATGTATTGGTTATTAACATGGTTCCTCATTTATCATAACCCTAAATATATGATTCCCTAATCATACCTTGGATCCTCTTACATAACTTATTATAAACTAGAACACAATTAATTATATGATTACATTTCCATACCCTATTTTAGGGAGAAGTGTGTATTAGAGAATTTATATTGTTACTCTATATTTTCATTATTATATATACATACACATTTTTTTGATTTCATATTTATTATAAAACAAGATATATAAACTATTTTTGGAGGAAAACTAAAAATTATCTCACACCCTATCGAGGCCATTATTGGTTCCCAAGAAAATTAAATGTATTTAGATGATGATAATAGTTAACATGTGGCTTTATACAGTTGATCGTGATTGACTCCATTAGTGTGAATCATAGTATAAGATTAATGGTCAACTTCTTTAGATTATTAGATTTTCTTATGTTTCGTTTTTCTTATTTTATAATTTTTTTATGCATGTTTTCTATTTTTAAAAGATATTACATGTAACACTATTACTTTTTATAGGATTTAGTTTCACAATTTTGACTCTTATTAGATCATGGATGATTATCCTTATCTTCTATTCCAATATTATTTTTTACATTCATGCAACATATATAAACCAATGATTTTATATGAACTATACAACAATCTTGTAATGAGGCAATATTATTCCCACATAAACACCCTAAGTCATCTTTGTTAGTTACAATCCTATGAAATATGGGGATGGTTTCTTGATTCAATTTGGCCAACCTAATTCAAGGCACCATTGAGTGGAACCCAGGTTTGGAATACATAAGAAGTCATCTATTATTTCTTTTCATTTTATTGTTTTTATATACTAAAATGGTTTTCACCATGTAAAATATGTTTAATAAAAATACTAAATAACCCATATTAAAAAAATTTCTATTAAGAACATAAATTTAATCCCCATTTATCAATTTTGAATTCGAATAAAATTATATTTTAAAATAAATGATGATATATAGATAGACTATTTGTCAAAAAATGATGGTTTCACCATTAATGATATTTATATTTGATAGAATTGATTACCAAATTAATGAGTGATATTTTATTTAAATAGTGTACATATATTATACATAAATCAATTTTTATATGTGAATGTTTTATTTCATTTAAAAAAATAAAAAAAAATTAATATAAGATCCATTGAAAATAATAGTTTAACCATTTTCTAGATCATGAAATTCAATTCTAGTAATCATTCATTTATAACCAAAAATAAAATTATACTGATTAAAAAATAAGACCATTATTTTTTAAATATTAAATCTATTATATTAGATTTAATTTATTATAGTGACGAGACATAATTTTATAAAATATTAAAATAAATTTATTAATAGTTAAAAATATTACTTCTGGATCCATAATTACATAATTTTGTTTTTCTAGATAAGATATTGTAATTTAAAATGATTTGGATTAACTATATAAATATAAATATATATATATATATTTCGCAATTGACATAAATTCTAATGATTTTAGAAAAACTCCAAAATATTCATAATAATAAGGTTTTGATATTATTAATTAAAAAAATAATATTAGTTTTTAGTGATAAATATTTTTTATTTTTCAATTTTTTTAAATAAGAAATATAATGAATGGCTATTTTTATAGGGAAACAATCATTGTATTTTTTACATTAAAATTGATAAACATTTAGATGGTATGTGATAAATAACTTATTGAATTAATTAATACATGATTTTGTAATCCTAAATTATCGTTACATATCACCCAATGATCTCAATGTAAAACTAAATCATAAGGTATTATTTGTTTGTAATCAAGAGTGATGATTCGCCAAGTATATAACTCATACAAATTTCCATGAAAAATATTTTTTGGCGAATAAAATTTCATCCACAAAATGTTTTTTTATCAAGGTCATGGTGTATATAAACACATATAGAAGAAAAATAAATCAAATTATTTAAAAGATAGTAATCATAATGAAGACATTCAGGAATCGATGCCACTTCATTATATCTGAAATAGATTTAAGAATTAGGTTACTTCTTTTTATACCATCTACTTGAAAAATTATTTGACAACAATAAAATATTATTTTAACATATAAATCATTAATTTTTGTTTTGTGTTTCGTGTATAATATTCAATTAAAATAAATATTACATAATATGAATACTTAGTGATTTCCTTGTCCATTACATTTCACCCAATTAAATAAATTATTTCCTTGTGATTTTTAATTCGTTGTCTCTAAATAAAACAGACTATTATTTTCAAAATATAGTTATGAAAAAAAATTAATTTCTAATTAGATATCGAATTTTCTTTTTTATATTCTATTAAAATCATTATAGTATATAATGACCTATCTAATAAATTTAATTTTAAACTGTTGTTTATAGTTAACATAGATTATATATCATGGGTCGATTTTGGACAGGTTATGAGATTTTCTTATATGAATATTAATATACGTCCTTTTGAAAGATATCTTATCAATTCTAAACATGATATAATATTTAGGTAAAAAAAATTATGCATATGAATTAACACCCTAAAAATCTTGATGAATATTAAATAATAGTCATATCACTAGTAAACCATTATCCAATAGTTGGTCAAAAAATACATATCATACGACATTAAAAACATTTTACTATAAGTTCACTATTCTCTAAAATAGTAGGCATTGTAATGGATTTTATTTTTTTATATGATTTAATCCATTTATAGTGACTATTTTATGAAATTTACATTGGTTTATTGTATGTATTATCATAGTTATCAATTTCATTGAATTTTAAGAAACAATCATTTTAGATTCTCTATTTCTCTTGAACATGTCAAATTGATGACCATGCTTATCATACATGAAGAGAATTTACTTTCCCTTAATGCATGTCTTGGGGTGTTTCATCCCCCATTATTTTTATCTAAGAGATTAAATCCCATCCCATCAATTATATTTATCAGATAATATTTTAGGACACTCCACCTTTCTCTTCCTTGGTGTATTTTGTGATTATATATGTTCACGTTGTTAATTAAAATACATGATAGTAGTTTTCTATAGTCATATGGTTTCTTACTCCCAATATAATCAAATTTTGTTTCTTCCTGGCTCAATATCAATATTATCTATTGCATATATTGTTTCATTGATTAATTTTGGCTTCAACCATTACTAAAACCAAAATGATTTAATCATGATTAATTTATAATTAAACCAATAAGAGTAATTTTTCAGTCAATTAGATGAAAAATTAATCATCCAAATGTGTTACTCTTGAATTTTATTATATTATAAGTAAGCTCAACATAACTCACCCTCAATTTAATATTGAACTCCTTTGTTCAGTTTCTATTTATTTTCATATGATAATTACATAACATAACAAATCATTCAAAATGGAATTTAATGAAAATGAAATAATACAAAAAATATCCTCCAAATGTGTCAAACATGGTCGGGAATCTGAACAATTTTTTCAAAAGTATATGAAAATTTAGTTAAAACATACAAACAATTTTATGTGTTATTAACCATAGGCAAATCCGATCAAGAGCTGACATCAACATGCACTATATATAAACAAATGTTATTTCCATGAAAACCATAAATTCTATACAGTAACAAAATTTTAGGATCTTATCATATATATAGATTTATCCGAAAAATTTATCCATTGTTTTATCACTAATGTAATCCTAATCCAAATAATATTCAATATATTTTCAATTAACAAAGAGGATTATCTAAACCATTTAAACTGTGAAAATACTTAATATAACACTCATTAAATTATTCTAAATAAACATCTTAATATCAATATTTATGAAAACCAACCATTGATACACATTGTATCTTTAGCTCCATCATCCCATCATCTCGATGATGGTTCCTAGTTCCATTGCATTTGTATAATATACAACTAAATAATGACACAAATGATAGAAATATTTTGAAATATCTATAAACTATACACATAAATGAGTATTTAATTAAAAATGAATAAATAAATTATAACATATTATTTTGATAATAAATTTATTCATTCTAGTATTTCTTTTTATATCCTTCATAATACACTTTAGGGAATCCAGGGGGGAAAATTCTAAATAAGGGTGTCTAAAGTTATATAGAAGGGTAAAGTATAGTGGAAGAAATAGATATTCAATAAACATAACAAATATGGAAAGGTAAATAATAGGGACCACATTCCATGTAATAAATAACTGAAAATGAAGATTATAAAAAGGATAGAATAATAAATAACTAAAAACACATTCCATTTATTTATAAAACTAATAATAAATGGAATCCATAGAATTTTTCATAGGGAAAATATTTTGTATAATAATAACTTGAATCTAAATGACGCAATGCTTAATTACTATAGGTCTTTTTTAGGTATATGAATACATATATAGTCATGAACGTTCAAAAGATGATTTTGAACTATTATTTAAATCCAAATTAATTTGGCCATCTAATCTTTCTCATGAAATATTCTTGAGGGATTTAGGGGATATATTAAATAAGGCACACACTTGTCAATACATATTTAATGAAACCAAAATATATCGAACAATGAATTTAAATAATGAAAAATGTTCCTTATAAAATATATTTTTTGGATAAATAATACAAACATATAAATTTTATTTACATAATATAATATCTGTGAAATCATACACTGTATGTTAAAACTGTGTATGGTTTAGTAAATAATCATATCATTGTTAAAAAATGTGGATATTAAGGGAACATTTTCGCTTCAATAACCACTTAAAAGTGTATAACTCAAGGAATTGAATTTCAATACTATTAATGGTAAAAATATGAATAATCATTCTTGAAAAATATCAAGGATGATATCAATTTGATGTATACCCATTAGAGTATGAAAAAGAGTTATAGTTGTTGAAGTAATATAAAGATATTTAAAAACAATTTTTGAGAAAATATCATTTATATTTTTAAAATACATTTCATTGAAATAAAATTTAATAAAAATTCATTTAAAAAATATTATAGTAAATTTTAAAATTAATATTCAATAAAATAATGTTAAGTAATTATATATAAGGAAAAAAATATTTTATTTCATTATAAAAGGTTAAAAATGTTACTTGTTCAGAAAGAGACAATAATACTCCATTAAAAACATTTCTAAAAGAAAAATTTGGTTAATATTTTATTTATTAAGTCATTTTAAAAATCTTATAGAATTTTTTTAAAACATCATTTTCTAGGAAAATAGATTTCTGAAAAAAATGATTTAGTGAAGTCGTGTTTTTTTAAAAATTTATAAAATATTTGTGGTACCAAAGAGTGCAAAAAAATAGTAATATTTATTTAAAATGATAATGACTAATTGTATAAGAAGAACATTATAATTGAATTTATCATTTCAATAACATGTTTTCGATTTATTAATATTGAGTTCATTAGGACGGCTACCATGATGCTCATATAGGGATAAAATCTAATGATCAATCATTTTTTTATAAAGCGTGTCGTCATAGAATATGATCTTAGGAGGACCCCCAATTATGATTTTTTGGGTATAATAACATGATTTCCCCTAACATAAATATTTTATTTTACATTTATCGAATAGTTTCATTTAATTTAAATTCATGTAAAAATAATCTCAATTAGAATGACATTGTGAAATAAACCATTCAAAAGAATATTACATTGAAGTGATAATAATGAATGAATCAATGATATCTATCTACTATAAATTATCGCAAAATAATTAAAAAAATAAATAGATTTTAAAAATTGATTATACATAGAATATTATAATATTAATGACAGTGAGAATTTAAAATAATTAAGGAAAATGAATAGAGTAACCAAATTTCATTACCAACTGGTAATGTAATGTTCAAATCCTCATAGAAGAAATAATTTTTATTGAAACACAAAAATACCATTAATAAGAAATAATTCACGATATAATACATGTAATGTTGGTTTATATACCCAAAGAAATAAGTAAGTGTGGGACATTACATTTATCTCGTGGATGTTAATAGTGAGATGAAAATACCTTATGATATGGTTAATTTTGGTCGAATACTACTTAAACATTTTTATAATGGTTTAATTAATGATATTAACTTATAAACGACTCATATTAATATTTATAATATCATATATTAACCTCTTATAATATATTTTTACCAGTTTTTTAATAATCCATAATTACATTAATTGTTTTCAGGTGTTAATTTTCTTAGTTTTTGAGTATTTATTGAATCATTATTTTGGTTCCTATTACATTAAAAGTGATTTCAAATTTTCCACAATTCAATGCATGAAAAAATACTATATAAATTCATTATAATAATATTTTTATCAATACATAAAATATGTATATATGAAATTTAATACGATCTTCATGGAGATGGTAGGTTATACGTACACATGGATGTATCTTTTTTATGTTTTATGAAATGCATGAATACTAAATGGTATATATGTATATATTATAATAATAGAATATTTTTTAGAATATATATCTCACATATGTTTGTTGAACCCATCCTTAATAAATTCCATGTAAAGCGCGAACAGATCACATTTATTTGAGGAGGCGGTAGTCCACAAATTAATAAATTTTGTTATCATATTCTCGAGAAATGGAAGGAATGAATATATATGTTATGAAATAATTTCAGAATCATAAAAACATTATATATATCCTATAATCCATATATAAAAAATGATAATTATTCCTAACCATGAATTGTTGAAATGGAAGAATGTATTCTATCGGTTCGCGAGGTAGTAGAGTTCCATACACACGAACAATGATACAACATTCCATTTGACGGAATCCTGTGAGGGTGTAAGTCTTTACTGGAAGATAAAAATATATCAGTATATTTTAGATACATTTTTTATATAATAAATATTTCATAATAATTGCAGTGTTAAATAAAAATATAAAAAAATACATCGTGTTGAATAACGTTACCTCTTCTTTGGGTATCTCTATTTTTTTTTCAAATGACCAAACTTGGTTCATTTTATTCCCATTGATATGATTATATGTTGATGGTAGGGATTTTGTGACCTTATTTATCAGGATATGGATGATTTAATGGGATTGAGAGGTGTGAATAAGTGAGGGGTGAGATAATTTTTAGAATGGATGAGTAGTGGAATTCTTTAAAATATCAATAGGTGAACACTATATAGATGTATAAGTTAAAAAAAGTTATAAAAAATTTCCATTACTAGAATAATGGTAGTATATGGTTGAAAACTTTTTAGATAATTTCATTTTGAAAGGATTCTAGTTCATTTGGTTTCTTAAAATTAAATTTTAACCACTATGTAAACCTATTTTCACATCAATAACTGTAATTAATTTTAAATTCATTCCCTAGTATTTTGGGTCAAAATAGAACATAAACATTCTATTTAATATATTTTATTCAGATTCCAAATATTTAATACATGAATCCAAATCAATGTAATAGATTTGGAAGAAACTAATTTAAAATTAACCACACAGAAGTGTTGGGAAAACATGTTTTTAAATTTAGGATGGAAAAATTATTGATGTGTTCTTATTACAGAATTAAATATAAAATCTATCCATATATCCTAGAATATATTAATAGATATAAAATTTTCATAATTTATAATCAAAAATAAGTAAAAATATAAAATAACCCTATAAATTATTATGATGAAAATCAATTTTTCAATTAAAATTATGTATTTTAAAATAGTTATCATAAAATACAATTTCTGAGAAAAATATTAACAATTCCACCAAATATAATATTAATTTTCCACTTTAAGAAATTGTAAGAACACAAATTTTCGTTTCAGGAACGCATTTTCTTTTTCTGTATTTTTTTACGAAAAATGGAGTTTCCTAAAATTTTTGAAGTACACGCCGTGTACTCTTCTCCGACTTGAATCCATGTGATGGCCGTTCCCGGGCCACACACAAGGTGTGTAGGGGTGAAGTGGAGGACGATTTTGGAAGAGTACGGAAAGACCTAGTACACATCATGTACTCTAAAAGTACACATTGTGTACTTTTTTTTCACTAAACGCACTGGGTTCACGCCTGACAGACAGAACACAACCCTTCTCTAGGTTCTTCATCCAAGAGCGACCCATATGGCCGAATCTTCCCCGAGCCCATGTTTCTCCGTTTTTTCTCTAATTCAAGCATGATCGATTGCGTTGGAAGCACATCGGTGAGTTCTCAATTCTGCTCGAGCCTTGTTTTCCACTTCTTCATCCTTCTCATGTTATCTAAGGTTGAACTTTTTGTGCATTTTCTCATATCTACGATGTTATAGGGAGAATCAATCATCGTGGTTCAAGTATATCGATCCCCTATCATCAAGGTAGGTGGATTGTGCCATTCTATAGAAATTTGATAAGTATTTTTGTGCAAATTCCACCAATACCCTTGAACGGGGTATTGCGTGTTCCTGTTTTTCCCTTATTGTATTGCCCTCTTTGCATTATTGTTAGAGTAGATGTTTTGCCTATGATTATGGTAGTTTTTACTATTCTCTAGATGTTTTCTATGCTTGTTCTGTATGTTTGGCATTTTTCCAGTTTCCATTCTAAGTTGTAGGATAGTGGAACTGTTGCTTTGTTATGCTGTTGACCCTTAGATAGATATCCAGGTAGTTCTTTAGGTTTACTTGGGAAATACATGCGTACTTAGCATGTTAATTTCACACAGGACTTTGAGAACATGGTGTATAGACCATAGAGAGAATGGATGTAAGGGATTCTCCGGAGTGTCTTTTAATATGATGTGCGACCACAAGGGGAATTGATGATGAGTGCTTCCTCAGTGAGTCTGTAGTTCCTCGACGCAGGCCACAGGGGGAATGAGACGTTGAGTGCTTCCCCAAAGAGCCTTTAGCATGATATGAGACTATAGGGGGAATTGACTTTGATTGATTCCTCAGAGAGTATATTTTTCTTATCTGAACCAGAGGGGTGAGACTATGTGTGCCTCCAAGACTGTTTCTAGTACGTGTAGGTTAAACCATAGGGGTTAGGCTATGAGAGCTACCCTGAGGGTTACCTGTTTTTTTCTTTTCCTAGTTGTTTACTTGTGTACCTTATAAGCTCGAACCGTGGACTGTGACTGCTATGTATTTTCCTGTTTACTGTTCCTGCACATTACATTCCATGTATTCATTAATTCTTAGGCAGAAATCATTGGGTGATTGCCTACTGGGATTGTATCTGACACCCTGTTTGGGCCATGCTTTGGGCCCATAAAGATTATGTTGATACATGTATAGATGAGGGAAAGTACCCTTCTACTTCAGGTTCTTGATTGCACTGGAGTTGGAGAGCATGGGACTGAGTCTTGTCCTGCGATGCTGAGAAGTTTACTTTGTTTTCTTTTGCACATTGTTTTTAAGTTGTACTTCAGCTCATTTGTTTGTTTACTGCTTTCCATAGACATATGCACCATTTTGCATCATTATTATTTTATACATTTCTTCCACTATTCAGTTCAGTTGTGGTATACTATTTATTGTTTCTGTTATTGTGCCTTGTTGTTCTTCCCCAGTATACTTTACCAAATGAGGGAATTTTTTCTCCACCGACTCACCAAGGCCCTCACTACTTGTCGGAAACCTTTGGGTTTTTGGGAAAGGCTCTTGTGGTCATGTGGCGAACTGGGTACGAGACACCAGTGGAGGGGCTCTAGATTCAGGTCATTACAAAGTGGTATCAGAGGAGTTCTTTTCTCTTTCTTTACTGTTTAGTGACTTTAGCCAAGGATAGGTTGGATTCGGTACTTGGTATTAAGCTATTCTAGGGAGTAGCTAACCCGTGTACATAGAAATGCCATACTACCTCGTTAATTACAGTTTGGTGGTTTTGAGATTTTATGGTTGATATGATTTCACCAAGAGTGATTCACATGCTTTGTGTTGTTATTTTCTTGACTATTGCGGTTCTATTTCTGTCTCAACCTGATTAGATGAGGGTATTCCATCTCATACATCATATAGGCACTTATAGAAATCACATGCCCTGAATTTTTACCATGAAATCAAGGGTGCATTAGAAATTTCATGATGTTGTGATATACTTCGTGTAGATTAATCATGTTGTTGTGATAGATGCTTGACAGAATCCTTTCTGCCTTGTTAGAGGATTGTTTCCTTCCTAATTTTCATAAATGAATGCCAAATTTTGATTCTTGAGGTGTTATGGGCCCTCTCAAATTTGATGTTGGTGTATCATGATCATTTTTTTTCTTGTCTATGATTGTAAGAGATGCCACGATTTGATTCGTGGGTAGTATGGGCCCTCATGGATCGGAATTTGGCACCTCTTTGCCATGTTTTCATTGTTTTTGGGATTCTGTGCAGTTTCTGACCTACTTCCCAGAAAAACACAGAATACACGGTGTTTACATTTTGGATAAACGTTGTGTAGTTTTTAGACCGTTTCACTGACCCTGTGAGTAGGGACACGCTGTTGTGGAAGTAACATCAGGAACACGCCGTGTACGGTTGGCACACGCTGTGTAGTTTGGTGCCATGTACTAGGTCATGTGACTAACAACACGGGTCGGGGATTCTCGAGTAGAACACGCTGTGATATAAAGGAACACATCGTGTAGTCCTGTCTAGGTACCGAGCCGTGTCACGAACAACACGGGTCGGCGTTACCTTCTCTTCGACATGCCGTGTTGTCATTGGAACACGTCGTGTAGTCTTTTTCAAGTACCCGACCGTGTCATGAACAACACAGGATGATGTCACCTTCACCTATATAGGCCGAGTTTGTTCCGAACAAGTCGTGTATGGTTCACCAATATAGACGGACGTATGTTTAACAACACGGGTGGCCCATTCCTTGTCTAGTACATGTCGTGTGTGTTCAGAACACTCCATGTAGTCTCGGGTTAAGTTGGACCGTGTGGGCTAGCCGTGTAAAGAGACTAGGGAAGGGGAATAGTTTTTAAGTACACACCGTGTATTTTGAGGTGTTACATGACCTGTATGGTAGGGGTACATGCCCATGTCAGTGGGATAAGAAGACACGCCGTGTAGTTCTTATACATGTCGTGTAGTCGTGTTTTGTAAACTTCTGTGTTTTCTTTCTCATGATCCCATTTTGTGCTATTGTGTTCTCTGTCCTTGTTTTTCTGATCTAAGGTGTGCTTTTGATCTTTCATATCTATGCCTCCAAGAAATCCTCTGGCTGTACGTCTGTTTTCAGGAAGTGATCAGACACCAGATATGGCTGATCAAGGACTTCTGGTTGATCCTCCAGTTGGGCCAACCATGGCACTGACTGTCATACCAGTTGCAGGCACTGATGCACAGTTCAGGGAAGGTTTTATGAGGATGATGCAGTCCTTTCAGGAAGCACCGCCTTTTTCCTCAACTATGGAAGACTTGATGCAGGTTTTTCAACAGCAGTATCCTCCCACGTTCTTGAGGGAGGGAGGACCTCGGGCTGTAGAGTCAAGGGCAAGAAACCATGATGACTATCTTCGAGCATCTAGAGACGCCTATAGAGAGGAGGGTCAAGATCGCTACCTATATTCTATGAGACTCCTCCATGTGGTGGTGGGACGTGATCTCACAGGCGGGTCATGAGGAGGTTATGGCTTGGGAGGATTTACAATACGTGTTTTACGACTACTTCTACATGGCGACCCTGAGGGCCGGCTGAGCCCGGGAGTTCATGAGCATAGTGTAGGGTTCTCTTTCTATCATGGATTATTCCTCTCATTTCACCACGCTTTAGTGTTTCAAACCCTCTGGGATGGGAGTGGGGTGTTCATAGAAAGGAAGTTTGAGGATGGTCTCAAGCGGGAGATCCGCTCGTATGTGAATATCTTCTAGTTGACTTCCATCACTTCCATCGTCAACCAGGCACTGATTGTAGAGCGCAATCTGAGAGACAACGGAACTGTAAGCCAGGTCGGTTCTGCTTCCAGAGCTAGTTTTCCAATAGATGACAGAAAAAAGAGTCGTAAGGAGTCTACGCGCTGTGATCCGAGGAAGTGAGATGCATTGTCAGGCAGCCAGGTGGAATGCTACCAGTGTGGCTGGTCATGGAAAAAGAGGCCGAAGTGCTAGAGAGACCCTATAGAGTGCTGATATTACGGCAATATGGGTCACCATCAGCATTTCTACCAGGTTTTATCACTAGTTGTTGGTGACCGGGGTTCTTTCATGACTCCTCGGTCAGGAGCAGCACCACCGGTTTCTCAACAGTCGGGGAACTGGAGTTCTTCCGGCTATTCGGGCCGAGGTGGAGGTCGAGAACATGGAGGTCAGCCAGTAGTCCCTTAGCTCTAGCAAGGTGGATCATCTCAGAGTGGTTAGAAAGGGGCGCATGGCCGCGGTGTAGGCCAGTCTTTCGTCGTGGAGCAGACCAGTCAGGATCAGGATCCCAGCCCTTCTACAGTTCGAGGTATGATTTTAGTAGCCTCAGTTTTATCATCAAGTATTTTCGATACTGGTGCTATGCATAGCTTTATCTCTATTACTGTTGTGGAATACATTGGGCTCTGTGTATTTTCTTCTATCAAATCGTTGACACTAGACGCACCTTTGTGGACAAGGACATCTTGTAGACTTCAGTGTTAAGGGTGCCCTCTCGAGGTTACAGGGTATCATTTCTTATGGGATCTCTATATCCTAGAGATGATAGGCTATGATGTCATTCTCAGGATGGACTGGTTGGTTCCAATCCTGGTATTCATCGACTTTTATCACTACAGGGTGAGTTTCATTTCAACATATGGTGAATCTTTTCTTCATAGAAGTGAATGGGATGTTCAGGAGAGTCGAGCCGGAATAGAGCATCATGGGCTAGGAAGGGTGAAGACACGTATTGGTAGTATTTATCTGCATGATCATGGAATTTCGTAGTTGGACTTTCCTCCAGTGTAGGATCGTTTCAGGTACGTATTTCTAGAGGAATTTTTGGGTTTGCCTCTAGAGTGTGAGGTAGACTTTTCTATTGACCTTGTGCTAGGAGCAGCACCAGTGTCCATTCCTCCTTATAGGATGTCTATACCTGAGTTGCACGAGCTCAATATGCAGTTGGAGGAGTTTCAGACAAAGGGTTTCATCCAACCCAGTACATCTCCTTGGGGTTCGCATGTCCTGTTCACGAAGATGGGAGACATTACCCTTTGGATTTGTGTGGATTATTGGAAGAAAAACCAGTTGACGGTCAAGAACCGATATCCCTTGCTAAGGATCAATGAACTCTCTATTCAGCTAAGAGGATCCCGTTTGTTCTCGAAGATCGAATTGAGGTCCGGTTATCATTGGTTGCGCGTTAGGCCATCAGATATACTTCTGACAGCCTTCAAGAGTAGGTATGGTCTATACGAGTATACAGTCATGTCATTCGGTCTCATGAATGCGCCTGCATTTTCATGGAACTAATGAACTAAGTGTTCCATCCTTACATGGACTCTTTCGTCGTGGTCTTCATGGACGATATGTTGGTGTACTCTCACACTCAACATGACCATTCCACACATCTTGAGATCTTTCTGAGTACATCGAGATAGCATCGGCTTTATGCTAAACACTCTATGTGCCACTTTTGGATGGATCATATTCTCTTCTTGGGTCACGTCATCTCAGAGGCAGAAGTATCTATGGACCCAGAGAAAGTGAGATCTGTATATTCGTGGGAGCATCCGAATAACGTTTTTGATATAAGGAGTTTCCTAGGGATGGTTGGATAATACAGATGCTACATTTTGGACTTCTCACACCTAGAAACACCTTTAACAGGTATGGCCAAGAAGGGGGCGATGTTCTTATTGTCAGATTCTTGTGGGTCATCCTTTCCGAAGATGAAGAAAAGGTTGAAGTTGGCACTGATACTAGTCCTTCCAGAGCTAGGCAAGAGCTATACAGTCTATTATGATGCTTCAAGTATCATTCTAGGAGATGTGCTTATGTAGGGAGATGGAGTCGTTGGGTACGGGTCTCAGCAGATGAGGCCACATGAGAGGAATTACCCTATGCATGATCTGGAGTTTCCAGCTTTTGTTCATGGCTTACACTGTTGGAGACATTATCTTCTAGGAGAGAACATTTTGGACTTCACTGACCACAGGAGTCTCAAGTATTTCTTCACTCAGTGGGATCTGAATCTAAGGCAACACAGGTGGGTCGAGTATCTTCAGTATTTTTATTTCGAGCTTTCCTATATGCTGGGAAAGGGTAATGCAGTGGCAGATGCATTGAGTAAAAGAACTCAGATTCAGGATGTTCATGAGGCTAGCAGTGAGTGGCGTCTTATGGATCTGTTCTTTGAGATGCATCTGGAGGTGCACGATAAACAGGGAAAAAATTTCCTATCTTCTGTAGCTATTACTTATAAACTACTTGATCAGGTACGGATGAGGTAGTAGTCAGACTCAGAAGGCTTAGTCCATTGGGGGAGTGTTTCAAGAGAGGAACCTCTTCCTGGATTGACAGTGGGAGAGGATGAGATCTTGCGTTTCAAAGGATGTGTATGGCTGCCGAAAGACATACATGAGGATATGATGCAGAATTTTCGTTCCTCAGTTTGGGCAGTTCATCCTAGCATCACCCAGATGTATTAAGATATTCATCACCAGTACTGGTGGCCAGGTATGAAGATAGATGTTGCTGTTTTGGTATTGCGGTGTTTTACTTTTAAACAGGTGAAGGAGGAGCCCCAATGACCAGCATGAATTTTACAAGAGTTACCCATTCCAGAGTGTAAGTGGAACGATGTTGTGATGGACTTCATGACCGGGTTTTCAAGGTCGCCTCGGGGGAATGATGTTGTTTGGGTTGTCGTCGACACGCCCATGATGTTTTCTCACTTCATGCCAATCAAGGAGACCTTCTGTGTCGATGATCTGGGACGAATTTACATTAAAGATATCATTCGTCTGCATGGAGTTCCACACTATATTGTTTTAGATAGGGTTGTGCGCTTTACTTCTCGGTTTTGGCAGGGACTTTAGAAGTCTTTTGGTACCCAGGTACTTCTTAGTGTGTCATACCATCCCCAGAATGATGGTCAGTCCGAGTGCATGATCCAGGTGATTGAATATATGCTCCGAGATTGCATACTATACTATGACAGCTCATGGGAAAAGCATATACCTCTTGTGGAGTTCACCTACAATAACATTTTACAGGAAACCATTTAGATGGCACCATACGAGGCTTGGTACGGTAGGTCATTACGATCACCCTTATGCAGGCTGGAGGTAGGAGAGGGAGCTTTTCTGGGACCTCGTCTTGTTCAGGAAACTTCAAAGCAGATATAGCTGATTCGGAAGAGGATGGCTACAACAAAGTCTCGCCAGAATTCTTATGCTGATCATCAGAGATGACCCCTCGAGTTCGAGTTCGGGAATCAGGTTTTCGTGCGTGTCACACCAAGGTTGGGACACAAGAGGATTTAGATACATGGTAAGATTTCATTGTTGTACGTTAGGCCGTTTGAGGTTTTGAAGAGAGTTGGACCGGTCGCCTATCGATTTTAGCTACCCTAGAGGTACCGGTCCATTCACAACATCTTCCACATCTCTCAGCTCTGACATTACTTTTCATACCCATCTCATGTATTTCAGTATAAGGAAGTTTGCCTCAAATCTGATGCATCATTTGAGGAGAATCCTATCTATATTGTCAATTGCAGTACGATGGTTCTCCGTCGGTGGTCTTTCCCTCTGGTACAGGTGATATGGATGATTTGGTGAGTACAAGATGAGACCTGGGAGAGGGAGGCCGATGTACGATCGTAGTGGCCAGAGCTATTCGGGTTTTCTTCTTTTAAGCCTCTCTAGGGAAATTTGTGGACGAATTTATTTAAGGGGGGAAGTTTGTAAGAACCCAGATCTTCATTTCTGGTAAACCTTTCCTTTTTCTAGAGTTTTCATGAAAAATGGAGTTTCTGGAAAATTTTGAAGTACACGCCATGTACTCTTCTCTGGCTCAAAGCCATGTGTTGGCCATGCCCAGGCCACACACACAATGTTTAGGGGTGACATGGAGGCTGATTTTGGTGGAGTATGGAAATATCTAGTACACGTCGTGTACTATAAAAGTTCATACCGTGTCCTTTTATTTTTTTCTCTAAACACACCAGGGCCACGCCTGATGGAGAGAACACACCCCTTCTCTAGTTTCTTCATCCAAGAGTGACCCGTATGGCCGGATATTCACTGAGCCCCCATTTCTCCATCGGTTCTCAGATTCTAGCACAGTCGATTGTGTTGGAATCGTAGCGGTGATTTCTCCCTTCTTCTCGAGCCATGTTTTGCAATTCTTCCTCCTTCTCACGTTATCTAAGGTTGAAATTTTTGTGCATTTTCCCATATCTACAACTATCTAGGGATAATCAGTCATCGTGGTTCAAGTATATCGATCCCCTAGCATCATGGTAGGTGGTTTGTGCCTTTATGTAGAAATTCGATCAGTATTTTTGTTCAAATTCCACCAATACCCTTGAAAGGGGTAGTGTGTGTTCCTGTTTTTCCCTTGTTGTATTGTATTCTTTGCTTGATTTCTAGAATAGATGATTTGCCTGTGAATATGGTAGTTTTTACTGTACTCTGGATGTTTTCTATGCTTGTTCTGCCTATTTGGGGGTTTTCGAGTTGTCATGCCTAGTTGTATGATAGTTGAACTATTTATTTGTTTTGATGTTGAGCTTTAGATTGATAGCTAGGTAGTTCTTGAGGTTTACATAGGCAATCCACGCACGATGAGCATGTTTATTTCACACATGACTGTGAGAACCTAGTGTAGTAGACCATAGTGGGAATGGACGTAAGGGCTTTTCCAGGGTGTCTTTTAATACGATGTGAGACCAGAGGGAGAATTAATGATGAGTGCTTCCTCATGGAGTCTGTAGTTCCTCGACGTGGGCCCAGGGGGAAGGAGACGCCGAGCGCTTCCCCAAAGAGCCTTTAGCATGATAATAGACTATATGGAGAATCGAAGGTGGGTTCTTCCTCAGAGAGTCTATTTTTCTTAGCTGAACCAGAGGGGTGAGACTGTGTGTGCCTCTTAGAGGGTTGCTAGTACTTGTAGGTTGAACCATAAGGGTTAGGCTGTGAGAGCTACCCTGAGGGTTTTCTATTTTATTCTTGTTGTTGGTTGTTTACTTGTGTACATTATATGCTCGAACTGTGGACTGTGACTTCTTTTTATTATCCTGTTTAGGTTTCCTACACTATACTTTCCATGTACTGATTGACTGTTAGGCACAAATCTTTGGGTGATTTCCTAGTGGGATTATATCTCATACCCTGTTTGGGCCATGCTTTGGGCCCAAGAAGATTATGTTGTTATAGATATAGATAAGGGAAAGATCCATTCTACTTCAGGTTCTTGATTGCATTGGATTTGGAGAGCATCGGACGGAGTCGTGGCTTGCGTTGCTGAGGAGTTTACTTTGTTTTCTTTTGCACTTTTTTTCAGTTGAACTTCAGCACGTTGGTTTGTTTACTTCATTCCATTGAAATATGTACTATGTTTCATCATTATTATTTTACACATTGCTTCCGCTGTTCAATTTAGTTGTGGTATACTGTTTATTGTTTCCGTTATTGTGTCTTGTTATTCTTTAGTTGTATACTTTACCGAATGAGGGCAGAGTTTCCCCACTGACTCACCAAGGCCCCCACTGCTAGTTGGTAGCCTCTGGCGTTTGGGAAAAAACGGTTGAGGTCATGTGGAGAACCGAGTATGGGGCACTAGTTGAGGGGCTCTGGATTCAGGTCATTACAAAAATGATGTTAAAAATGTAAAATATAATTATAAAATTTACCTATATAATGTTTTAAAATCGGTGTGAAATCAAAATGTTTTAAAACTGTGATTTTTAAAATATAGCTTTATATAAATAAAATTTAGTTAATTATTTATTATTTTATATCAAATAGATTTGATGTATATAAAAAATATTCTACTAAATATGTAATATATATATATACAATAATAATATCATTCACTAATATTAATTAATTTAGTTTTTTATGGAAAAACACAATTAATAGCATAAAATATTTTTTTTTTCAAAAACATTTCAGTTTTAATAATTTATTCTTCATATTAATATATGATATATTGGTAACAAATGAATTAAATAATTTATTTTTATATGTTATTTAATCCTATTTATAGCCTCCAATTTAATAGATATGTTATATATTGTTATATTAAATAATAATATTTTAATAATATATTGTTGGTTGTTAAAAATTTATAATGTTTGTAACGCCAGCCATTGAAAAAATTTGTTTTTGTTTGAAACACAAGTTAACTCAAGGGTTCATGTAGAGAAACCAATGTATAGTTTTTTGTGTAATGAAAGATTAAATAATTTTTTAGTTTATTATGATCAATCTAATATATATAATTTATTTTAAATTCTAAGTATATCCAAATGTCTTGAGACATTATATACTATTATACACTTGGTATTGAAAGTCATCCATGCTAAAAAAATTAATTACATTGGAATTTTGTGGTTTTACATTCTCTATATCACAAATAAATTTCATACACATAATTTATACTTGATATTGGTAATAAAGGGTTTTATTTTTAAAATTTAATTGATGAAATAAACCCTAGAAAAAATTGATAATAAAATATAATATTTTAAGAGTTAAAGGGAGGTAAAACGTTTTCTTAACTAGGATCCAAAGCAGGAGGACATATATGTTAAGTATGTATATGGATATGGAGTAAAATAATTAATATTACTAATTTGTTACTGAATTTATTGATAAAAAACATGTCAATGATCAATCTAATGTTGAGTTCCTCAAAACTAAAACTATAATATTTGTCCAATGGTCATTTATATTATTAGGAATGATGGAACTATGATAGATTTTTTTCAATATCCATTTTATGATATTGTGAGATTGCATTATTGCCTAATTAGATAATGAATTACACTTAATGAATTCTTATGAACAAAATTCAATCATATGGTTGGGCTTCATCAATTTTCATATTAAAAAATTACATCATTAATTGAATATCTATTTTTTTCTTTATTCACTAAATTTTCTTTTAAAAGATCATATGGTCCGTAAAACATGTATTTATATATAATAGTAACTAATTTAATAAATCAATATTTTTTATTCATTAATCAATAATCCTTCATTTAATACAACAGGTTCATCGTTACAATTTATTTTATCGAAATTTTTTTCGTAAAAATAATGATATATTAACATGGACATCACATAATACAATTGTTAGTATGAAAAACTTAAGGAATATCAGCCATGGGTTAGGTACCCACCACTTCATTGTCACACTACATGTGGTTTTTACTTTTTATAAACACATATTACATAAATTCCAATTTTGATTCCAAAAAAGTATGATGGGAAACATTGAAATGAATTTAATCATTAAATAAATGTTTTATTATAATTTTCAGTAATCTAAATTTTTATAGAGTCGAATAAAATTATTTTTATTTTACTCATTAAATTTATCAGTACCATTAATCTTATGTTTATCCAATGTGAAGCAATTGTCCCTTAAATAAAATTTCAACAAAATCATATACAAAACTGCTGGGTTTTATTTCCATAAATTTTGTTCCAAAATATCATTAATATTTATAGACTCTTATCACATAAAACCCAAAAAATACGTGTTTTAGAATTTTTTCAACCTTAATATAATTAAAATGAAATGGTATCGATTAATCATAGTTGATGAAGTCATATGTGCTTCTAAAATTTAATAGGGTCCTCAATTTTTTCATCATTTTCTTTAAAAGACATGATTTGTATAACACTTCAACTATTTATTTTTCCAATCACAATAAATATATACTTCATCAATTTTATATCAACTATGGTATTTCAATTATATTATGTTCTACTTTTATAAGAGTTAATTTACATAGAAAAAGACCTAGTTTAACATATTTAAAGATAAAAATTACTAATGTATCCTCAATATGAGAATTATTTCCATATATTAGACATGTATTTATTCCATATAATTTTTTTTCATGATTACATAATTCTACACACAAGATGAATTTATATATTAAATTGAGACACTTTCCTAGCTGTGTCCTTTAATAATTATTACTTTATAGAAATTGATCCACCACATTTCTTATTGTCCCCACTACTCATGCTCTATGAAAACACAATCCATATATTATGTTGTGTTTCTAGGATGTGGTTGAGGTGTATTTTTTTAATCAAATTTCATGGAAAATGATTATGAATTAACATGATATCATTTAATACTATCAAATTATAATTTAGTTTATTATTTTCATTAGCACTATGTCATTAATGGTCAATTTTAATATGATTCATTCTAGTTTAATCCATGTTCTAAAAATCGGAATAATAGTTCATGAATCAATTATTATAGTTGTAACACCACATAATCATTTATAGGATGTCTATTTATTTACATAATGTTTTTAATCTATAATAATTTATGTTTATCCTATGTTATTTATTCTCTTAATTTATTCATATTATTTTTATGAATTTTAAAATAAAATATGAATTATCCCTTTCATATACCCCAAGAGTGTCCAATATGGTGTGTAGTTAGGGTTATTTTTGTATGCTAGGTTATGCCTGATTATAGCATGAAACAACCTTTTCAGAGTTGTTACCCCTTGGTACATTAATACCCAAATAATTTCCCCGTATAGTATTAATATAGTTATATATTTATAGTAATTCCAATATAATCTCTACATTATTAAAGTAATTTGATTTTACTCTATAATTATCATCAAATTAAGTCTTAGGGATATATTCTATAATCTATTTTTTCCAAAATATAGTTCCCAATGGTTCTACTAAACATGATCTAAAATCTACTAATACACTCCAACCGCAGCAGGGTAGAGCTAGTTCGTACTACCATTACATTGGTATAAGATACAAAAACAATCTTAGACCAAATTATTGAATACTTTAATTGTCATTTCAAAATTTATTCATACATTAGTCTTTTATTTTAAATGAATACACAAATTACATAACATTTTTTTGATAATTGTTTTGTTATATCAAGTTTATCCTTGTATATCATTCTTATAAAACATCATTAAATTCTATGAAAAGGAATTAAAATAATGGTGATCTCAAATCCTCTATGAGGGTAAAGTACAATAGGGGTAATAATGAATCATCAACCATAAAAAATTTGGCATTGTAAATAAATGATAATGAATGATAAGTAGTCATTTACTGATATGAATGTTGGTAAAAATGAGGTAAGATTAATGTCTAAACAAAATTTAATTTAATTAATAAAATTAGAATTAAATGAATCCATATATTTTTCTATAGTGACAGTATCATTAAATATAGTAAATGTAATCTGAATGAAGAAGTTTTTAATTATTTGACATCATGTTAGTGGCACAAGAAAACCAATACCATCATGAACATTCATAAGAATGTTTATAACTACATGTAGAAACACAATTACTTATGAAAATTAATTTTTATCATGAGAATATTTTAATACATCAATCGTATATATAATTTTTTGTCCCCTCACGTCACTTCATGTCCAAATAAATATCATATATTAAATAATAAATTTAATTAATGAAAAATATGAATTATAAAATATCTATATTCGTTAGATAATACATATTTATAAATATTTACACAAATAATGAATTAACAATCAATGTGAACACCAAATGTAAAAATCGTATTCAAATTAAGGAATATTCAAATCCATGATAAATAATGTTGATATATAGGGGGAAATTTAATGTTCAATGATCACTGAAATGTGAATATCCCATGAACATGAATTTTAATACTATCAATTTTAAAAATAAGTATAATGTATCCATAAAAAGAATAATTATTGTACAAATAAAAAATATACCCATTAGATTTATAATATGGGTTGGTATTGTTGATGAAATATAAAGATCTTTAGAAACATTATTGATGAAAGTAACCATTTCATTTTAAAATATATTTTGAAAACAGTTTTCCAAAAATTATTATAAAAAAATCATTTAAAAAATAAAATGGTAAATTTTCAATGTATGATTCAATGAAATGACAATAGTTAATTCCGTATAAATTAAAAACAATATTCATTTTTCATACTAAATGACAAGAAAAGTTCCTGATTTTTAAGGAAATAATAATATTCCATTAAAAACATGTGTGATAGAAAAAAGAAGTAAAAATTTATTCATTAAATCACTTTTAAAATTTCCATAACATTTTTTAATATATCGTAAAAAACATGTTTTTGAGAGAAAAAAGAAGATTTTGATCGAAAAGATAAATGATGAAGGGTTTTCTTAAAAAAGTTTTATACAACATTTTGATTTTAAAAGTGTGTAAAATTGATTATATTAATTGAAATAATTTGTTAATATCATTATGATAATAAATGTAAACATTTTATTTAACATTTATCAAATAAGTTACTTTATTGATAATTAATGAGTAAACAATCTCAATTATAATGGGATTGTAAAATAAACCCAAAAAATGTTAGAAACCATGAAGTAATAATTAATAAATAATTTGTTTGTCTGTAAGATTTTTAAATCCACATAATGAAATTGAAATATAAAAATATTTAGTCCTAATAAATTATAAACATAATCTTATAATATTAATCTCAATGATAAAGTAATATAACACAATGAAAAATAATGGAGTTAGGAAATTTCTTTACCACCTTGTAACATTAATTTCAAATACCCTTGCAAGAAATAATTCAAATTGTAAATTTCAATAATATTAAAATATTATAATTGATGTTATAGTATATTATCTAGGTTTTTATATAAAAAAAATGTATGTGGTGAATTTTACATTTATCGTATACATGTAAAAAAAGAGATTGAAATACCAAACATTACACTTCCTTTTGGTTGAACACTCTTTAACCTCTAGTATAATGGTTTAATGAAAGTTATTAACTAATAAATAAAACATGTTAATATTTATTATATAATATATTATCAAATTTTATCATATTAATAATATTTTTATAATAAACCTTCATTACAATAATTATTTCAGGTTCCAATAAAATTGTTTTTCTATTATGTTTTGACTTGTTATTTTTGATACTTTTAAATATGTCTTTAATTAATAATATCTAGAATATGAATCAAAATTTATATTTTATATATATTCATTATATGTGTATTTATTGTCATCTATACAATTTGGAGATATGAAATGATGTTATATGTCCATTGAGATGGTAGGTCGTACGTACACATTGATGCTGCTTCCAATTTCATATCATATTAAAAGACAAAAAAGAAAATGGTTTATATGTATATACTATAATCCTAGTGCCATTTTTATTTCATATATTTATCATGTATTTATTGAATCTATCTATAATTGATTCCATGTAATGTTTGAATGAATCACATCACTCTAAGGAGGCGATAGGGCACACATCCACTGATGATGTAATCATATTCCCAAAAAATGGAAATTATGAAGGTATATGGTATGTGATAATTATAGAGGAAAAAAGAAATTATATTTATGATATATATCACATATATAAAATATATTCATAATTATTCCTAACCATTAAATGTTTCAATGGATAAATGAAAACATCATTTCAATAGGCAGTTATCCGATGTACAAATGAATGATGATTGTGTATCAGATTTTAAGAAGTTGTGTGAAGTCATAGGTTGTAAAATTAATTCAATTACCTATGAGAATATTTATTATATTTTTTATATAAAATTATCAATTTATAATTATAATTTAAGTGTTATGGAATGAAATTAAACAAAAGTTATCATGGAGGAATGTTAAAACTTCTTCTGGAATCACCCTTTTTATATAGGGGATGTCTTCCTTGGTTATATTAATTAGAAAAGATTTTATTTTTGAATAATTTAATAGATACATTGTGATTATTTGGGATCATTTTTTATGATCTAATGGGCTCTAGAGGTGTTTATATGTGAGGGGGAGTGCACTTTTATAGTAGATGGGGAGTGGGATTCTTGTAAATATAAAAGGTAAATAATATTGATAAGTATACATTAGATATTTTGACTCCAATAATGTTAAATTTCAGTTATTAGGTCGTTTATAGTCTATCTATGTTCATAAAATTATTTTGGAAGAAATTATTTTTCATTTGGAACCATTTGATTAATGTTTAGCCACTAAGTAAGCTTATTTCACGAGAATTAGTGAAATTAATTTTAATTTCATCCACTAATAATTTTGATAAAAAAATAAGTTGAACATAATAGAAATAATAAAATATGATTATTAAAAATATTTAATCCATTTTACCAAATTCAAAACTTCTATGTGGGGGAAATAAATTTTGCAAAAAATCATACAGACCTAATGGGAAAGCGTGGTTTTAATGTGAAAATGCGCAATGGGTTGAAATATTTCCATATCCAAATTCAATAAAAGATGGGTCCCAATGAAATAAATTGAAATAATATATGTAACAATTATCTTATTAAACATTAAAAAATTAAATATATACATTAACCCTACTGATTAATTCTATGAAATGAAATTTCAGATTTTAAATTTGTATTTTTCACAAGTAATCAAAAGATAGTATTTTTATAAAAAATATTAAAAAAATCATAAGATGATTATTATGTTCCAATTCCAAAAATTATATTTATTTTTAAAAATAATATGTGTAACACTTCCATAATGTAGTTTTAAAATTGGTGTGTTCTTAAATAGAATCATAACTACCTTTATAAAAGTATAGCTGTTATGCTTAAAACTGGGTTTGTTCTGTTCTTTTCTATATCAAATATGTTGGATGAATGTAAAAAATATTTTATTTAATATTTAATATATAAATATACATTATATAATTATCTAATAGTAATTAATTAAATTTTTTATCCAAAAGATCTTTTGGTATCATAATAATAGTTTTTTATCGAATAACTTCCTTATATTAATTATTTTTATTATTAATCACGATGTATTTATAAACTAATTAATTAAACCATATATTTTTAAAATTTAGTTAATAATATTCATATACACTATTTCAAAATCAAGGATATATATTATAATATAAATAATTATATTTTAATATTATATTTTAGTTCGGTAAAACATTGTCTTACATGTAATGCAAGTCATTGATGAAAGATATTATTGTGTGTAATTCAAGATAAATAAGGGTTCCTTATATAGCTATAAAAGCTTAATATTGTGTGTATTTCATGATAAAATAAAAAATTTTGTACTTCAATATTTATAATGTATTGAAATTATTTAAAATATAAAATATGTCCTAAATTTTTAGGATGTTATATTCCTTTTTCTGCTTAGTGTTGTGCGTTATACATGTACTCAAATACAATTTTCCTACACTGGAATTTTACCATGTTACCTTCATTCCCCTAACCTATGCTCTAGAAATTCGATCATCATTGACACCTCCTTTGTTTACCATATTTGAAATGATCTGAAGTGACCTAATTTTAACTATAAATAATTACTATTCCACTGAATTATATTATGTAACATACATTCAAAGGACCTTCTAGGTTTATTGTTTTAGTGAGTATGGGTAAAAAATTTAATTAAAAAAACAATTTAATTATCAACTAAATAATAATTTCCCCATAATATAAGAAAAAAATGATTCTTTAATAAGAATTAAAAATCATCCAATAATTATTCACAAATGATATAATATTCAAGAAATACATTTTCAAATAATTTTCAACAAATTATGGGTCAATGGAAACGTAATAATATTGATATTAAATACTCAGTAATGCAATGTATGTGTTATAAATTAATGAAATTAAATTAGAATATTATGAGAATAAATAATATGGCTGGAATATATAACCAAAAACATTTCTATGGTATAACTAAATCCAATGAACAATATATTGGGGGGGGGGGGAAATAGAAATTATAAGATCATATGGGAAACAATCAATACTTCCATCATAAAGTAATTTATAATATTAGATAGCTAATTCCAAAAACAAATCCAAAAAATCATTATCTTATACATCATGCTCATAAATTCATGTTCTTGTGTCAATGAAATATACTATTCTAGCTAGGAATACACAAAAATACATAAGATAGATTTTCTCATGAGACCCAACAGTCTGTATAGGGGAAATATAATACAATTATCCATATTTAAAATCATTATGTTCATGTTTACACATTATTAATGATAATAATATCAATACAATACATAATAAATAAACCATAGAAATTGAAAAACATCCATATTATCATACGAGCTCATAGAACTCAAATAATTATCCCCATGTCAATATATTTTAAAACATAATCATAACCATTCAATGAATTATGGTCGATAGTTAAATAATAAATAATCAAACATCCAAATAAATAAATAAATATCTTTATCCAAATAGAAAATATATGGATTATTATTAGTTCCCCAATAAGTAACTAGAACATACTTATTCATACTCATCTATCAAACATAAAATATATAAAAAAATGTTTTTATAGTAAACTAAATAATTATCCAAATAAATTAGTGTATGATATCTGTAAAAACACTATTTAATCAAATAATATACATATAGAGTGTTCATTAAAGAATGTTTTTGGATGTACAATCATTAATATAAATAATTATTTATTAAGGAATTTTTTTATGGATAATTTATTTAATATAATAGAACAGAAATATTTCTATACTCGAAAATATAGTAGATGGTATCATTCAAGTAATTTTCTCGATGAATAATATAATATGATAAAGGGTATGTAATTGGATAATAATGGATTTGGAGAATTTTTAGAAATATATATTTTTAAACAAAAAATATCCTTGATAATTGGAAGAAAATATTTTATAAAAATAGGTGTGGAAGAGATTCATTAACAAACCATGAACATGAAGAAAACTATTTTTCTATAAAATTATAATGGTAGTTCAAATATGTGTTTATAAAAAAATAGTAAAAAATTTATTTTCATAATTTGATGAAAATGAACAGATCATAAAACATTAAAATATAATTTAAAAAACATTTTTATAATTTCAGGTGTCAAAAGTAATCTTTCTTAAATTATTGAGTCATATATTATGGAATTTTAAAATCATCATATGAATAAGGACATGATAGAGGTTGGTTCAGGAAAAATATAATGGTAGGGACTTATTTATCAAAAATAAAAAATAATGTGCCATATGGGAAAATAAAATAGGTAGTAGACAATTAAAACCCCAAGAAATAGTATAGTGTAGTAAAATTAAATATTTTTTTGAAAGTAGTGTATACAAATTCAGAATATGAATCATAATTTATATAAAATTTATATTTTACCATTACATTGGTGACTACACCCTCATTTTATGTATGGGTAATATAAGAATAAATGGATCTTGGGAAGAAGATCATGAATTGGATAATTATATATAATTAAATAGAATATATTTCACACTTGAATGAAATATGTACATCAATGAAATATATAATATATATTTTTCTATGTAATATCAAAAAGGTCTCATGAAATTTAATTTTAGGCAAAGATCCCCTAATTTCTACAGAGACAATCATGTCAAAACCACATGAAGGATTCTGTTTCAATTGAAAAATTATATATGATAAATATTTATAACATTTTTGTACTTGATATTAATGTGTATATAGTTACCCTATTTAAAATAAAACAAGGTTTATATTATTAAACATTTCTCATGAGTGTATATTTGAGAAAATAAACCCTAATATTTTTCATGGTTTATTCTATGCATGTTCATGTCATCCCATATAATAAAAATATGTTTATTAGATAAATAATAAGGAAAAATATTCATAAATATTTAATTTAATAATTCCATTTTTTATTATGGATATTTTATTATTATATTTTTTTATGTTTGAGTATAGATTGAATCAAGTATGTTTTATTTCGGTAATTTTAGTGATTGAAGATGGTATTTTAATAATACGTTAAATACATAATATAAAATTTATAGAAACATAAAAAAGTAATTATATTATTATAATTTTCTAATAACATAATTCATTATGTTATAATTTTCATTAATGATATTGTTTTACAGAGACATTCGTATAGGTCGTTATGTTGACACGAACATTAACACACATTATCAAGATGGGAGAGAATGGTGAAGGAACTGTATAAAATTATTTTAAATTAATTTTAATGATATTTTATAGAGAATATTATATTTATTACTCATATTACATGTTTTTTGGATAAGGAATCAAAATCCATTTCAAAAATGAAATAGAATTTTTTGTGTGGGTGATAATCCGAAAAAACATGATTAATGGTATCTTTTTCCTTAAGTGGATGAAACGTATTAAATAAGGATTCTTCCATTAATATAATAACACATAAGTATACTTATTTTATAGAATCAATTATATTACCATGTTTTTTTGGTTTGGAAGAGAATGATTAAGAATAAACAAATAATTATATAGTAATACTCAGTTTGTGACCTTGAGAATTCTCTTGAAAGTATCCTTATAAATTATGTTCCTATAAAATAATATTTATAATAAAGTATAAATAAAATTAAAAATATATATTATAGGATTAGTATTATAGTGGTTTGAGAATAAATTCCAAGTAATGGGTTTGTAATGAAGCGGCTGAGGTTACCCATTTTATAAGTGTAGAAAATATAGTTTTTGGGGTCCATAATTATTGTTCAATAATATAATTACACAATTCAATGGTAAATAATTCCTAAATTGATAAAAAATATTGGTTTTGTATATACTAGGTGTATAAATCCTTAATGAATAATTATTCTGATTTTCAAAAATAGTTGGTAGTATTTTTTATAATGTTTTTTATGTTTTCTTTTATTTGAGGGGTAAATAGTTTTTACCCTACTAAATTATTTTTAAAAACATATAAAACATCCCTTCTTAAAAAATATGGCTGTGATTTTCCTATGTTCAATATTCGTTTACTATATTTTAATTTAAAATCATTTCAAAATTATAATTTCAATTAAATATATATTTATATATAAATAATTTTATAAGGAAGTTTTTAATTTGACTATGATGATTTCTTACTCTAATTTATAAATTATTATCAATTTCACGACTGATATTTTATTTAAATAGAGGTTTTAAAATAATACTAAATTCACCTTTGAGAATCGATTAATTAAATTAATATTTTAAATGATACACAGAAATTCTAAAATAATTCTTTTAAAAAAATGTTTGTCATTATAAATGCAATTATCTTCAATCAGATTATTCATTCCATTTTGACATAAAATGAATATGAAATTATTATATAAAATTGAAATGGTAATAAAAAATATTAAATCAATTTTTTATTTCATATGTATAATTGACTAAGTAAACATATAATATGAAAGTAAATAAATTATTTTATATTATAAAATATTACATAGGTTTCCAAAATAATATACATGGGATTTACAAATAATAAATATAGACTTGAAATAAATTTATTACTTAGAAATATTAATATTTTCTATATAAAATTGTTTTAAAAATATTGTATTAATTTTTTTAAAAAATGGAATTACATTTCAGATTTTATCAATATCTATATTTTTTAACTATTCACATAAAAACTACTATTTATCGAAAAATATAAATAAAATTAATAAGATATTTTTGAAATTGAAAAATGGAAAAAACATTAATAAGATATTTTTGAAAATATTAATAAAAATTAATATTTTTTAATCACATTCAGATTCATAAATTTTTATATTTGTTTTAAAATATAAAATATAAAAAAAAATTATTAAGAAAACATTATTTTTATGAGAACATTTATTTTTTTATAGGTGTTAAATTCATTGGATAAATTTAAAACCCCAAAACCAAAAATATTAGATCCAACGATAAATACAAAAAGAATTATATTAACATATTTGATAGCAGTAAATATGATTAAATGTTATATGTTGAATCCTTACATCATAAAAATTAAATATTTTGTCACCTACATTCCCAATGACCACATTAGGATAGAGTTTTATTGAATTTGAAAAAACTATTTAATAAATACCACCCTTGATTTTGAAATATTATTTTTCCCAATCTACCATGATTTTAATATTCAATATTAATTCTTCATGATCTCCCAAAAATCTAGTAACTTATCAATCCTTTATAGACTCAAAAAAATTAAAATTATTCTTCACAACCATCAGAAATGAAAATATAATATTGGTGTACTATAATTCATTTTCATAGTAAATATATAAATTAATAATATAATTTCACTAATGTGAGTAAGATGAGTATTAGGTTATAATTACAAAATGAAAGTGAATGAGAATAAAAAAAGATAAATAAACCCCTTAAATATCTAGACCATTAATCTTGAAACATTTCATAATGAATTAACAAATCTAAGAGTCATTTCAATAATTTTACATGAGCCATGATATATTATCCTTTATAATATAATTCATTAAAAACCAATATCAGTTCACCCATAAGAAGTAGAAAATAAATTTTATTTAGAAAAATCATTATCTTAAATAGGTAAATAATAATATTTCAATAAAATCCCATAGAAATCCTAGATAAATCTTGTAGGTTTCCTTGGAAATTTTTTCTATATCACTCTTTTAGATTATCTTCCAAATAGAATAACAATACAGTCAATTTCCATACCCAGTGGACTTGAGGCATATCATAGACCCACCCATCCTTGGTTTTTTCATAACCACAAATCATAGTTTTATATCAAAACCACTTTTAATTTGTTTATAATGTATAATCTCATAATCATAAATAATTACATCAAACTATTGAAATAATAAAGTATTTATAACATGTATTTCATCATCAATCTCATAAAAACATGATTTATTCATTTCGTAACATGTCTAACCCATAGAATAGAAATGGGTTCCATGAAAATTTGATTGGAATAATAATAATTCATCCATACAAATATTAAAATACTATCATGAAACAATACCACTATAATATCATATGTAACATGAATGGTTATTGGTGAGATTAACGGAAATACTATTATAATATTATTAATTTTTTTTGGAATATACCAATTAAACATCAAAATTAAATTTTAGTAACTACAAATTATGAAAACAACTGTGAAATATTTTTATTTTAAAATAAAACTGGAATCCTATAAATAAGTATTAAATGAATAAAATTGTACTAATGGAGGAAAAATCTATCTAGGATGTAAATCATAAACACAATCCTTCATTTCAATCAATTTTAAAAATGAGCCTATAGTGACACATTTAGAAAGAGCTAACAAAATTTCATTTTGAAACCAATTAAATTATGGTCAAATCCAATGTAAAATTTTATTATGAAATAATTTAATTTTATAAATGAAATTTTTTTCCTATAATTTTGAAAATATCTAAATAGAAGAGAGTCATTCCCAATTTAAAATCAAATACATTATCAGTATCGCATAAAAATTAACTCATTCAAATTTTATTAATTATCAAGGGAGGAAATGAAAATTGAACTCAAAAGACACACTCATGGCCATATGAGAATAAAATACAACATTTTCATGATAATGTGAGTATATTATTTCCCACTAAGAAACTGTGATCATAATTAATCATGAAAGGAAGGATATTTTAATATAAATCACATTCAAGATCAATAACATTTCAGTCATTAGAACCTTGAAATGATAATGTAAAATCAAACATTAAATTTCATTAAAATATGGATATTCATGATCATTAATTTAAACAATTTAGTATATAATCATCATTAAATATGTTACATGCATATAACATACATATGTCCTAAGGAAATGAAATTTGAGATTAATAACCCTTATGAAGATCACATCATTGAATGAAGAATTAATAAATTGAGAGACTACTTATATTAAATGTAATCCCAAAAAAATAGATAAATTTTACTAAACAATTAAAAACAAATAAAAAAAGAATCATTGAAGAAAAAGTCAATGATGAAGTGTTTTCACCCAATGAATAGAAATTGATTTATGAAATAATTTACCACTTGTTATTTTTCAATTCAAATACCAATGTAAATTTAATTCAAATTGAAAATTAAAATATCATTTTTAAGTATTAATGTTATAAAATGTAACAAGGTATATAAATACAGTATATAAAATAAATTGTGTAAAAAAATATTCATCAAAAAAATGAAATTGTTGAAAAATCAATTACATATAGAATATATGATCCTTGTATATCCATTAAATAATATATAATAAACTTTTAAAAATTATTAACTTTTTAATAACCTTTTAATGACATATTATTTTATATGAAAACAATGTTTTTCAATTTTTAAAATGATATTTATAATTCCATATTCATTTAAGTCTACATGAAGTGTTTTGCGATTTTTTTTCATAATTTTAAAATGACTTAGGCAAGTAGAACATATAATAAAGAGTGATTATTAAATCATATATTTAACAATAATCATGAAATAATTATCATTTTTCAACAAAACGTATATTTTAATAAGTAAATAGGAAAATGTGTTTATAAAAATGATCATCTCTACAAACCATGGAATGGTAGGTCTTATATATATAAGAGTAACATTTATATTTTTCATTGGTCATTATAGAAACAATGTAATCATTATATTATCTTTCCATAATTAGAATTATATAATTACTAAAATTTTATTTCCTAAAATATACCAATATTTAAATCATCTAAATAATGTATTGATGAAAAAAATGACTCACATCGTTCTGTGGAGGCAATAGTCCACACATTAACATGAACAACATTATAATTTTTTGTGAATGCAATTGTATGAAAGTAATTAACATATTTTGTACAAATAATGTCAAATATTTAATTAATATATATATATATTAAACACATATTAATAACCAACTGTACGAAGAGGTGATGTAAAGTGAATTATATTATTTTATGTGGTAGTCCTCCATACACATGAATGATGGTTTTATTTCACATTTTATTAAAGATGAGATAGAAATAAGATATAAACCGAAAAAAAATTAATATAGTAATATTGGTGATTTTTTATTGTTATTTCATAATAGTTTATTAATATTTATAGTATTTGTTAAATGAATCAAAAAAATATATCTAAAAAACAATTATACATCTTCCTCAAACAACCTCTAAATGATTTCAACAAACACCTTCTAGTGTAGGGTTTTTATAAAAAAATTGACTTTACGATGTGAGGAAGGATGTAAAGAAATTATTTTTTCAGGTAATTGACTATATTTTTTTTATCGGTGATGAAATGAAAAAAATTGGTTACTGTTATTTAGATAATGGGGGGGGGGGACTAGGAATTTTAATAAATATTTAACTAAATTAAATTGATTTTGATATCTTAATTGATCCAAATTAATATTAATTTAATTTCTAATTATTATGATTAGAAATACTATAATCCAAAATATTTGGGCTTGTTTGGATCACATTTATATCCATAACTTTTTGTATTGGTGCATCATGAAAACTTTTGATAACTATAGTGATATGACTATTTTTTTATTCTTATGGGGAAAAATTACAATAAATGGAAAAAAGACAAAAAAATTAAACATTGGTTATTACATAAACTGTATCACATTAAAATTTTGAAGGATAATAATTTCATTCAATTTTCAATAATTTTTATTGATATTTTTATGATAAATAAGATTTTTGATAGATTGGGAACAATTCATTAATTTTAACATTGAATACAAGAAAACAATGGAATTCAAATAAAATAGATTGAAACCAATATAATATTTTTTTTTTGTCTATAAAAATAATTTATCATTAGTCAAAACTATAATAATTTTATTTTTTGATCATCAAATTCATGTTATTGTTTATAATTTGAATGCACGTAGATTAGTTTAGTGTTACAGATGCACTTATGGTAAATACTTCATCAAAAAAATCAAAAAAAAAATTACCATGATGATAAAAATAATGTATATATGATATTAATATTTATGATTTAGGATATTATATTATTATTAATATGTCCAAAATTTAAAACAATAACAAAAATATAATGATATTTTTGAATTTTCCTTATATAAAATAATTTGATGTGTAAAAATCATTGAAAAAATGCGACAAAATGAACAATATATTTTTGTTCGAGGATTATCTATAAGATATACAAATAAATTAGTTGTAATTCAAGTATTATGTTCATTTATTAGTATATATCATATTATTTTTAACATAAATTATTTGATTTTCCCTTATTGAGATACCATAAATTTATTATGTTTATTATTCATTGTGGGAAAAAATAAAACGGAAAAATTTATAAATTTATTAAATTATAATAAAATATATTAAATAAATATTTCAAAAATAAATTTATATATGTGGAACAATATGTTTTAAGGTTAATAATAATAAATGTGACGAAAAATTATTTTCTTGAATTTTTTCTTTTAAATGATAAAAATATAATTATACGGAATTCAGGAATAATATTTTTTCAAGAGACAATAATTGTATTAATTTTATCAAAATAACCTACCTAATTTTTAAATCTCAAAAAAATGTAAATTTTTCATTTGTAAATTCATTAAATGAAAATTTAGTTTCTAGTACAAAATATTATTTTTCAATATGCAATGGTAAATTTAACTTTTCAAAAAAATTTAAAAATTACAGAAATTATAATTTTGATATCGTAATTTCATTAATAAAATTGAATTTATCAAATAATATATCTAAATTTTTAGTAAATTATTAATATAAAATTATCACACAAATTAATGAAGTATAATTTCAGATGAAAAAAAATCGTTGATAAATAAAAAAAAATTATAAAAAACAAGTGCATATTTCCCAAAATATAATAAATACGCATGTTTTAATTAGACAAATTATATATATTTAAAAAAGTATTCAGAGCTGTTTATAGCCACAAAATTAATGTATAGGGTATAATAGACATATAATTATATTTTTTGGTCTATTTAAGATCAGTGTAGCATATCTTATACAATATTGAACATAGTATTTAGTCTAATATATCTTGATTTTATAAGAAAAAATTCTTCTAACTGATAAATACATATTTATATCATTATATATAATATTTAAGAATCCCTATGAGATCTCCCATTAAGAAATAAATGTATGGTATTATCTGGTGGTAGTGGAATGTGGTGATTCTGGTATTATTGTGCTCATAGAAATTTATATGAGAATTATTTGCTATCATATTTGATTTTTATCATACTAAAATTATTTGTGTCAGGATTGCAAATTGTCTTCATAAAACCCTAGTGAATTTTCCTCTTTCACATACATTGAAAAATGAACTTCATAAGAAATGCTATATCAACCTAATTCTATTTCATTCCTTTTTGTTTTTAAATATCATAACATGGATACTTAAATTCATAAAAAATAAAATAGTAGGTTCATTATAACAATAAAAAATTATCTAAAAATATTAATGTTTTGTTTTATTTTTTTGTTTCACCTATAATAACCTATTTAATTTATATTTACTTAATGATAATATATAGTTGTTTTGGGACCTTACATCTTATTAAATATTGTTATTGATCAAGACTAAAAAATTGGAACTACATTATAATCTAGTTTGAGTTCAATCATGAAAATAGATATTATAAAAATGTCCTTTATCCATATAATTATAATATGAAATGAAATTTATGGATCATGTTGTCAAATTTTTTAACACCAATGTTTTTTTCCATTTAAACTCCCCCACGAATAAATTTATATTTAAATACCACTTCCACATAAAATTTTTATCTTATAAATTTTCATTTAAATTTTAACCGAAAAATTGATTGATACAATCATTTATATAGGACTCAATACCTCCAAAATATGTATAGAAATGATTTTTTAAGTTCGATAACATAAATATTTTTCATTTGAAATTCCAATATCATTCTTAGTAATTCTTTTATTGCGCCCCACTTATCATTCAAGGACCTTTTGATCATTTGACTGCATTTTGATATCTATTATTTTATTTTCATTTGTTGATCCATGTATTTCCGTCATAATTTAAAACAATGATTTATCATTTTCTTGTAACATTAATGATTATGGATATACATGTAATGGCAAAAAAACTTTTTTCATAAATCTTATTTATTAAATATTTTTTCATTTATATTTATAACAAATAGGGATAAGAAACATTATTTTCATATCTTTTTCCCTCCTTTTAGTTAATGATTGACTCACATAAACTATTAATAGATATAAATTGGTTTTTATGCCACGACCCGTCCCCTGGGGCTCGTGTCGTGACTGCACCAAGCCCACCTTCCATAGGCCAGGGGCTGGAGACTAGCTCCAATGGCGTAATTCCCTATAACAGGGAATCATTGCCTTAATAACCTGCAAACACACACAACAAAGTACATGATTGAAGGAAAACACTAAGTACAATTGTATAACAAAAGTGTTTTGAAAAGTAAAAGGGGACATAAATACAATCCCAACAGAAAAGTATAATAAACTGAAAGTACAAGTACTGGAAAAATGGAAAAAATCTCTTGGATCATCCTCTGGGAAATCCTACCTGATGGGTAGGTACGTATAGACTCCACAGAACTCATCGTTCGTTCATCTCCTCTGTGTACCGTCATGTCATGTGATCCACCTCTGGGTACCATCCAGTCCTGGTATACTTTGCCTTCGTCAGCGATGTCTATCGTCTGCATCTATCACAACGATGTGAGGGTATAGCCCATGCTGGGGTGAGTATAATAAAGCTGAGTAGGGACTTAAAGACCCTCAAGGTCTCACAAAATCCAACAAGGATAAACCAAAAAGTATGAAATCAATAGATAACCCCACTAAGGTATATTCCCATACATATACCTATGTTATCAAGTAATCCATATCAATCATGAGGAAAACAAAAAAGTTATAGGCTTAGCTCTCACAAGAACACAACATCTATAGGTAGGTAGATATGATTATATGTACCCACTAAAACATCTATTTTGTCTAACTCACATAGGATTTTTGGTACAGAAATCAACACTGTCAAACCCACACAGGATCCGGGAATAATAGTCAGAGCTATAGAACCCATACTAGATCTAGGAATAGTAGTTAAAACTTTTGAACCCACAAAAGATCCAGGCACAGTATTCAATGTTTTCGATACCAGACAGGATCCAAGAATAGTAGTCAGAGTTGTGGAACCCACACAGGATCCAGGAATAGTAATTAGAGAGCAGCCAGCCACATGGTTTTTTCACAAGCACAATTGATTCTAGGAGGGTCCACTTCTCAAACCAAGAGTCGGTACATCAATTTCTATTATGTACCACTATGAAATAACCCGAAGTTCTGCCTTGTTATAGGGGTCTCAACACAATAGACGATGCATCCATCAGACACCCGGACTGAGTGTTATTACCCTTTTAGTCTTAGGGGCCTGGTTGGATTTGTGCACGATCTAACCTGACCGTATATCAACTATATCCACAAATCTAGTGGGGTATACTCTAAGTGACCATCATGATCCAAGATTTCCACTTTCTTTGACATTTTTCCAAATGGAATTTTAGTGCGGAAGATATCACCGAAGGAGCGTAAATGGGTCGAAGTGGGCCCGGGTCCGGTCCCACCCGGTTCAGGTTCGGCATGGCCCACTGGGCCCGACCCATCCGGCTGCGAAGGCCTCGAGAAGTGGGAGGTAGTGAACTGGTCCCAAGGGTGTGGAAGGGAAACTTGACCAGGCGTGTGTCGGGCGCGGCTCGGCGGCTCAGATCGTATTGTTGATGCTAGTTTGGCTAGCTCCACGAGGGGCGCAGCTTGGGTGGCTAGGCCTGGATGACCGAGGCCGGTTCTTCCAGCTATGGTGTGGAGTGCACGGGCCAACGTGGTTCGGCTGGGGTGAACAGGAGGCCGGCGGAGGACGGGAGCCGGGAGCCGGGAGGCCGGCGGGCGATCGGGCCAGTGGCGGCCGGGAGACGGGAGTTCAGCTGGAGACCGAGCCTGCGTGGTTCTGCAGGGGTGCACGGGAGGCTGGCAGCGGTCGTGATCCCTGTGGTGAGGGCCATCTCAGTTCGTCCAGGATGCGTGAGGAGCGCTGGGTGCGCGAGCCGACGTTGGTCGACTGAGCGGCACAGGGGGGCCGAGTGGCCAGCGGGTGGCCGATTGGCAAGCAGCGGGCGGGTGTCGGTTCGGCCAAAGCTTTGTAATGGCAGTACAGATTGTGGAGTCTGTGGTTATAGTGGTCATTTCATGTTTCCTCTATCACCTCGTCATTTTATTGACATTCCAAAAAACATCACAAAGATATCGATGGAGGGATATGTGCCTTGTTAATTTAGCCCCCACCTTCCGCATTTAGGATGATATCAATCGGTCCATCAAGAAAAGGGAACGATGAACTTAAAATTCTATAGCATCCACAATGATTATTTTCCAATCTGAAAAAGAAAAATCAATGAAAAAATTAACATGAAAATTAAACCCCTATTTTTGTTCGATGTTTTTCAACATTGGAGCTGGGGAGATGACAGTTCATTTTGAAAATATTGACTTCAGGTACGTAGGCGCCTTCCTAGATCATTGGTTTGTTCATCGGCTCGTTGTAGTTGAAGACGTACTACATCAATGTAGGTTCTGAGTAAGGAAGTCAAATCGCTCCTCACCTACATTTTTAATTTGACGAATGTGTTCTTTGTGGGGAAAGAGTAATCCTCTATGTTTTGGGTGTTGAGTCACTTTACCAGCGCTTCGTCACTTGGTGAAGCTGTCCCAAAACCTCCTCCCAAGCTCTCTATATATAAGAGAGGTAGGGAGGTAGGTAACGATCATTGGAATTTATGACGGTTCATTTATTAGGAACCTTCCTAAATTCCAATGACATGGTTATTTAAATTTAGAAGGAGCATGATAATTAAATTATACAAGGGATATTTAAGAGGTTTGTTGGATATAATCATTTGGAGTATACACAGAGGCTCCCCCACATTTAATAGGGATATGAGAGGTTTCTCTAAATTAATGGGAGGTTTCATGGTGTTTAAAACCCCGAGTGGTCCCTACCACTATAACCTATCATGGGAGCTTATGATAAGGGTGTTCCCCACCACCATAAACTCTCATGGGAGGTTATGGTGTGGTGTTCCCCACTTACAACTTCCATTTGGAGGTTTATCTCTGATGGACCCCACCTAAAATATCCACTTTGAAGCACAAAATAAAATAAAGTGAAGATCATTTTTTTATTAATTTCCACGAAAATCCCAAAAACATACATTCATTCATGACACACTTCCGTCGAGTTTAACGTCTCCATAAGTGAATAGTGGTGTTGCGAGTTCAACAGTGCCCTCAGATATCAATTCCAAGCATCAGTTCAAAAGATACAAAATACCCCTCACGCGTTTACTGAACGTACATAAAAAAGGTTAGAGAATTGTTATCAGTCACCCTTGACCTGCGCCAGTCGAGTATTTGATTTTCCAGGGTGAAACATGCCTCAACAAACCCAACGGTGCTCTCGAATTTTCAATCTGAGTCACCATTTAGATGTCATGAATCTGAAAAGAAAATAATTATCAATTAAATATTTTATTTGCAGCCAAAAACATACTTTTTCTGGTGGCCCGCGCCAGCCAAATTTAGATCTGCTTAAAGATTGTATCAGATTTTTAATTAGCTACCATTTGCGAGTTATAAGCAATTGAAAAATAAAATAATTTATTTAATTATTTTATTTTTAGTTATGCCAATTTTTTTTCTCACAGGAGGCTCGCGCTAACTAATCTCAAGTTGCGCCTTGGGTAAAACCACCATCCTGAGTGCAATGGTGCCCTCAGAATGACGAGAATGACGTGCTCCCTAGTACCATGGTACATCCTCTGACGAGAATGACGTGCTCCCTACCTTCAAAAAATTCATCAAGTGCGTGCCCCATAGATATCTGAGCATGTCACGTCTTGCAGTCAGCCCCACCATGCTGCGTCTCACTAACTCACTAATGAAGTGGGGGGAGTGACTGTAAGAGACTAAAGAAAATCTGATCCTTCTCGATCCACAATGGAAATCGGAAAAGTGGCTAGCTGCTCTATCACCTTACTCAGCAGATGCAGGGAAGACCTCTTACTGAGTGTGTATGATACCATGTTCCCCTTCCTAGGAGTATATACTATCTCCATGTCAACATCTGCTACCACGAGGGTGAGGTTGGCTGACTCAGAAGTGATTGGTTGTACCATTCTATGCAAGAGTTTATTATGTGCATCCTGGGTTTCCTTTTTCACCGACCAAGGAAAACCTCATTCCAACACTGTAGATAAACCATAACCTATTTTCATAATACAGTCAATATGAGAGTGAACTATGGATGTTATATCTAAACCCAAACTAACGTCGTAATTCCCTGATGCTACCACAAAGAGGTTCCAACCGAAACTCTTGCCTCATGGTTCAGATCACACCATCGGTGTAAGTGAGATTATTGATCCTCCTCCCAAAGTTATCTCTAGACATGAGGGTCAAGTCAACAGTTTAACCATAAACTCTAGGTCTTATACAATATTCTTAGAACAAAGGAATGATTGGTACCTATGTATATTGATATGGTAGTTAGTATTAGACATAGAAAGTATCTAGAATAATTCCTAGATCCCTTGGGTTGAATTACTTGATAGCATGAATCTACTCTCCTCCCCTGTCCTCCAGCTCCCTGAGCCTGGCAGTGTCCACAAAACAAAGGGGGTGGTTGAAACATGTCGAAAGGTACACAACCTCGTGCTTCCCTCCTAGCTCTAATTCCACATCTACTGCCCTACAGACTGATCTGCCCCTAACACTTCTTCTTCTAAAACATTTTACATGCCCAAGTCTCTTAGACAGGTTCCAATTTCCTGCTTTCACACTGCTAACATTCACTGGCTCTATCCGTTTAGCCAAATAACATTCAAAAACAATGGTTCCTTCTATCACCCTATCATAAGTGGGAATGCATATAGGAATATTTCAGTCATAGATATCTGTTAAACACACGTATCATAGATTTTGGGGCCCTGATGCATTGATCGTATCGTACTCATCAAATACCAGGAATAATTGGTATGCCTTGATGAATACTCATCTATCGACATGTTGTCCTGCCAATGAAATAAATGTTATAGAGAACTCTCAGCCACCTCCTTGAGCCAGTCCACAACTGCCTGTGAGACAGGCTCACCTCGGAACCTAAGAGGTATATGATGTTGAAACATCTGTAAGGCACTAAGACTACCTGTTTCATCTTCCGGTAACGCCGGTTGTAACTGCTGACAATCGGGTAGTGACATTGTCGGAACACTACACGAAAGAACTATCTTGTCCAATGTACCATGTTCAAGAGCCTCATCACAATTTGGACCATCTTCATGGTCACTCACGGAAGAAGATTATTAGCTAGTATCGTCGTCTGCTATACTGGTGTCTCAAATATAAGGGAAACTCTAGAAATCCCCTCCATCCATACCTTAGCTGCTGAAACTCAAGCAACGCACTCAGTTGGTGTGCATTGTCCGCCAATGTTACTTGTGGTATCTAATTCTCAATGGGTGATGGTGGTGCTGGTACACCACAAAAATGATCCATCATAGTAAGAGGGCCCTACAACAGAGCCTCGACACTCGGTGGGCTAGCAGTGTGTACAACTCACGGAACTCAAATTGTCTATATGTTTGGAGGCATCCTAAAAGAAATATATGTGACATAGTCAAAAGATTTTACCTAGTGAGTTGACTTATGAAATCACAAAGAAAACACACACATAATTAGTGTTTTCATGCACTGAGTCGGAAATCAGAATTCAGGGTCCTGGGGTGTGGATACATTAGCCACTGCACCAACAATGGACTCACAAAACTAAAAACCACACTCACTACACATAACACTAGTGCTCCATAGAAAATATCAGAGTCCTATGTTTTGTGGTAGAACCGACTCCTCTGATACCAATATTTCACGACCCATCCCACGGGGCTCGTACCATGACTATCCCAAGCCCTTATTTCATAGGCCAGGGGATGGTGACTAGCATCAAAGGCATAATTCCCTATTACTAGGATGGCATTACCTTGATAACATGTAATCACACAAAAAATACTAATTCTATTTGAAAAACACTATGTAAAATTGTATAACAATAGAGTGATAAAATGTAAAAAGGGGCGGAAATACAATCCCAACTGTGAAGTACAAGAAAATGAAGGTACAAGTACTGGAAAAAGGGAAAATAGCTCCTAGATCATCCACCGAGAAATCATACTTGATGGTTAGTTATAGATATCATCCAAAGCCCTCCTCATCCGTACGTCTCTTCCTAGTACCATCACACTATTTGGTCCACCTCCGTGTAACATCCCATCCAGGTACACTCAGCCTCGGTCAGCGCTGTCCGTCTTTTGCATCCAACACAACGAGGTGATTGTATATCCTATGTAGGGGTGAGTATAAACATACTCATTAAGGACCCTGAGACCCTCAAGGTCTTATAAAATTCATCAAGGATAATCCACAAAGTATGAAATCAATAGATAACTCCACTTAGGTATATGCCCATACATATACCTAAGTTATCATGAGGAAAATACAAAATTTATTAACTCAGTTCACACAGGTATACATATTTTGTAGGGAGTTAGAGATGATTAGATGTAGCCACCAAATCATTTATTCTATCGAACCTACATAGGATTCAAGAATAGTATTCAGAATTGTCGAAGCTACACAGGATCATGGAAAAGTAGTCAGAACTGTCGAAGCTGCAAAGGATCATGGAACAGTAGTCAAAGGTGTTAAACCCACATAGGATCCTGGAACAGTAGTTAGAGCTATCGAACACACACATGATCCAGGAACAGTAATCAGAGAGCAGCCAGCCATATGATTTTCGAATAGGCACACTTGATTCTTGGAGGGTCCACTCATCAATCCAAGTGTCGATACATCAACTTCCAAAATGTCCCGTGAATAAATAACACGATGTTCCGCCTCATCATAGTGGTGTCAACGTAATAGATTGCACATCACTTGGATGCCTGGTCTGAGAGTTATTAGCCTTTTAGTCCCAGTGGCCAGATTGGATTCCTCATGATGCAACCTGAACGTATCTTTACTAGAACCCAAACACTAAAGGGGTATAAACTAAGGGACTATCACACTTTATGATTTCCAGAACTGTTGATGGTTTGTCAAAGGGACAACTGGTTCCAACGATATGGCCAATGGAGCATAAATAGGCTAAAGTGGGCTTGGGTCTGGTCCGACATGGTCAGACCGACCCGGCCCGACTTAGTCTGGGTCGACTCAGTTCGTTTGAGGTCTGGCCTAACCAATTAGGGTCAGCCAAGCCCACTGGGCCCATAACAGATAACCTCAAAGGACTTGAGTAGCACAAGGGCGCAGACTAGTCTTGAGGGTACGGATGGCCAGCTTGGCCAGGCATTCATGGGGCGCGGCTCGGTGGCTCGAGCCAGATGGTTGAGGCTTGTTCAACCAATGTCGTGAGGGGCATGGCTCGGGTGGCTTGTCCTAGATAGCCGAGGCTGGTTTGACCATCAGTGGAATAGGGCGCACATGGAACACGGGGGGCTGGCAGTGGCTGAGATCCTGGTGGCATGGGCCGGCTCGGTTCTGCCGGGAGGCGTGGGTTGCGTAGGCAGGTGCCGTTTTTCCGGGTGGCGTGGGAGTTCGGGGGGCCGTTGGGCGGCTAGGAGGCCAACGACGCCTGGGTTCTGAGTGGCCAGTGGGCGGCTGGGTGGACGGCGTGTGGCCGAGTGGATGGTGGGCGGCCGAGTTTTGGTTCTGCCAAAGCGCTATGTGGGCGGCCCAAGTTGTGGAGTCTGCGTGTAGCGCAGTCATTTCTTGTCACCTCTGTCACCTCGTCGTTTCATCTCCATGTCGAATAACATCACAAATAGATCCGTGGAGGGTGTTGGGCCATGTTAGTTTGGCCCAAACCCTCCACGTTTAGGATTATAAAAATTGGTCCATCAAGAAAAGAGAATGATGATATTAAAACTCTATAGCCTCCCCCAACGATTCCTTTCCAATCTGCAAAAGAAAAATCACGGAAAACCATAACATGAAAATAAACCCCCTACTTTTGTTCGATGTTTTTCGATGTTTCTGTGGGGAACAAGATGGATTTTTGTGAAAAGACGGATGTCGATGTCATTGGAATTTTCCTTGATCATCGATTTGTGCGCAGACACATCGTAGTCAAAGACGTCCTACGTCGGAGTAGGTTCTGAGGAAGGAAGTCGAAGTTGCAACTCACCATAGTTCTTCATTAGAATAACGAATTCTTCTTGGGGAAAGAGTAATCCTCCAAGTGTTGGACATCGAGTCACTTTACCAGTGCTTCGTCGCTTGGTGAAGCCGTTCCAAAACCTCCTCCCAATATTCCTATTCATAGGAGAGGGAAGGAGGTATGTAATGATCGTTGGATTTTATGACAGTTCATTTATTCGGATCGTTCCTAAATTCCAATGACGAGGTTATTTAAATTTAAAAGGAGCAAGCTAATTAAAGTATATTGGAGCAATTTTAGAGGTGTGTTGGGAATAATTATTGGGGGGATACAAAGAGGCTCCCCCCACATTTAATAGGGACTTGAGTGGTTTCTCCCAATTAATGAGAGGATTCAAGGGCTTATAAACCCTGGTTATCCCCACCTACATAACCTCTCATGGTAGGTTAATGTGTGGTGGTACCCACATCCAAATTCTATGTGGAGGTTTAGCTCCGATAGACCCCACCTAAAATATCCACATGTAAGCACAAAATAAAATAAAGTAAAAATTATTATATTTTATTAATTTCCACAAAATACCCAAAAAACAACTTTCATTCTCGACCAACTACTGTCAATGTGAAAGTCTCATTTAGTGAAACCGGTGTGGTGATTTCAACAGTGCCCTCATATTTCAATTCTGATCAATGGTACAAAGGTAAAAAAATGAAACTCTTGAATTTACTGAACGTACTCAAAAAAAAGTTTAGAAAATTATTATCAATCACCCTCGACCCTCACAGGTCAAGGTTTGTCTCTACCTAGGTAAATCATGACCCAATAAACCTAATGGTACTCTTTTATTTTCAATTCCAATTACTATTTAGAAGTTATGAATTTTACAATAAAATAATTCTCACTGAATTATTTTATTGGTGTTGAAAAACTAACTTTTTATGGGGACCCACACTGACCAAAGTTATTATCTGCTTGAAGAAGAAAACCCTCACTAGTTCAGTGGTGGTCTTTAATTTTTAAACTGAGCTACCATTTGTGAGTTATAAGCATTTGAAAAATAAAATAATTTATTTAAATAATTTATTTACAGTTATGCCAATTTTGGGTTTTCTCACAGGAGGCCCGTGCTGACTAATCTTAAGTCACTCCTAGGGTAAAACCATCACCCAGAGCGCAATGGTTCCCTCAATGTTATGATCCTAGTAACCTTTTAATAGTTATTCGACGTTTTTAGGTAAACTTCTTACACACATTATCATAATCCTAACAAAACATCGACAGATCATTCCGGCCACTATGTGCCTTAGAATCACGTGATGTTTGATTTCATAGACACATAATATTCATATATATTGAAAAAAATAAATGGAAATTCACGGTCATTACATTCTAACAGAAAATATATAGAATTTTTAGTTTTATAGAGATCACGGTTAATATTTGCTTGCATGAAGGAACAAATAATAAAGAAAATTGAATGATAGATGACTAACTATAAATCACAATAAGTTGTTAATGGAATGATTATTAAAATGTTATTTGAGTTTAAGAAACCTATTGATTTTATGTCTACTCCTTTTAATATTTATAAAAATCAACCAGAATGTATTTGGTTATACTAACACCATGATTCTTATTTCAGTTCTATGTGAATAAATGGATTTATATGATGTTGTGGAAAATTTTAATTTATTCAGAATCAAGTTAGAATATATAAATATTATTATTTGGATGAACTTATGATAATAGATCCAAATATTTTCTATTAAATATAATTTTTATGGTATTTTTACCATGGTGGGTAGATCAAGTTATAATAATGAACTATTATTTGATTGTATCTTTTTAATTTGAAAGGAATACTTTTGATGGATGGAATCCGTGATTTTTACTAAAAAATATTCATCCTGGATGAAATATGATGAAATAAATTATAAGATTGAATATAAGGATAAATGTTATACAATTGAATGAAGTTAATGAGAATTAATATCTAAAAATTATACATTATGAGAATGTTTGAATATATGAAAATTGAGCAATGTTGTATGGATCAAAGGGTAAATAATAGTGGTTCATATAAAAATAAAATGTTTTGAATGGTTATAAATATGTTCTATGGACTCTAAATATAATCTTATAGTAATAGTTTATTGAAACTAACGAATCATATTACTATCTATTTGATATATTATTCATCAAAAATTATATTATCACAAATATTAATATATATTATCTTACTAATTTTTTAGAAATAAGGATTATAGGGAAAACTGATGTGGATGTCTATTTCATGACCTTCCCAAGCATAGATTCTATATGACTGAGAGAAAAGTTAGGGGTCATAAAATTATGGCATCCATCAATAGTCTATTGTTTGATGAACACCATTAGTGCTATAATAACTTAAATATATGGAATTAATTTCTAGTTCTTTTAAGAAACTAAAATATAACAGTATTAATATAAATGAAAACCCATATTCAATATATGTTTCAATTATTTATATGAATTTTATCCCATTAATTGTAAAATTAGTGGAAAAATACAAATAATTTATCATTTACCAACCTAATTAGTATAAGTAATTTATAATCAACCATTACTAATAATTATTTCATTTTTTTAGATATGGTAATCAAAAAACACCACATAAATTATCTATTAAACGTGAATAAAATATTTATAATGATATGGTGATTATATTTTTATACTCACTGGGTTACACACTTTAATTATCATGTCTCCATTGTTTATGAAACATTATTATATAGTCAATTGAAAAATAAAAAAAATTAAATGAATAGTAATATCAAAAAATTCATCCAACTAACTACCTACATTACATATCACTTAATTATACCTTCATAACCACATCACATACTCAACATATTTCATTAATTAACCATCAAAATATTAATAATCACCCACATTCCATATTTAGGTTATTTTCTAGTAAATAAAATTATACATAAATATTAAGAACATTTTTTCACCCATTTGGACCTCACTATAATTTCATAACAATGAATATATTCCCACTATAGAAATCATTATAATGACACCATCATTGTGTATTTGTTTTCCCATAATGAAATCACTATGAATCTACAAACATTAGTTGGTCCACCATACACATCAATGGACTCATTTAGTTTTATGGGTAACCAGCCATATGGCAATATAAACCTAAAAATTAATATATTGGGATTCTTTAAACCCATGTAAAATATCCCTATATTAATATGTTTTCACAAAAAGGGACACACCCCTACGCAAATGTACATCCACATCCACATATTACATATTATAACTGTTTATCACTGGGGTTGCCAAAAACAATCACTGTATTATTGGTGTCAAAACATTTTGAGATACCCTAACTCAAACTATATCGTCACCACTACACCACAGATATATGAACTATCCATATTAACATTTTTAATCCTTAAATGTTTTTTATTCCTATACTATAATGAAATTTTTTGAAAAAAAAATATATTTAAAGGAATTATACTTTATTATAGTAAAAACTAAAGTTATATTATCATTTATAATTACAGATTATAAAAATTAAATAAAGAATATCACTATAAACATTAATACTAGCCTAAAATATAAACAATTTAAAAAGAGTAAATATTTCAAATCTTTATGCCAAATGATTTAAAAGGATATCATACATTTGATTATAAATATACAATGATAAAACTAATTATTAATATGATATATGTTTAGAGAATGATATTAAATAGTATGATGAATGAAATATAGACCATTATTTAATAATATGTACATGTGTCGAAATGAGTAATATGGCCATAATATGATCATTGGAAGTATATAAGACCATTGGGAATATATATAACCTAGTGATATAGTGAATATATGACAATGGGATTATAAAAATGTTGTTGAAATGAACCATTTATAATAATATTATTATTAAACATGTATAAATATATTTAATATTTCTTAAATGAATGAGGATTGAAAATATTTAATATAAAAATAGGTTTACCAAAATAAATAGTTTCTAAACAAAAAATATTAATTTTAAACTTATTTATGAATATTATTCTTATAGTAAAATTTAAAATATTAGATAATTTAATTTTATAAAGAGGATTTAATTTTTGGGATCATGGAATTTGACATAAATATTACACTTGTTCAATTTCCTTTTTGAGGTAAAAATGAGTTATCAATGTGAATAGAGAATGTTATTGGTAAACATTAAAAATATTAAAATAAATTATATGATTAAAATGGCATAAAAACCTATCAAATTAAATGTACTATTTTATAATGGAGTAATATTTTTATTTCATGTTTCATTCCACTTAATCGCTTGTTTTGATTTCAATGTTACCATCATTATCCATTATAGAATTTTAAATTGATAATATGATTCTCAAATTAATATATACATGGTCTCATACACTACCCATAATAAATATATCTCTTTAACATTTATATTGAATGAATGGAGATATTTCCTACATTAATAGTTCATTACAATTTGGGTAGCCTCTATTCAAAAGGAGGCCAAAATCATTCATTTTGAAGGAACTTATTTCAATGTTTGAGTTCATTAATATATCTTCATATTATGTATATATTTCAATTGACCTATAATTACCATTCTTCTAAAATCACATTAAAATATCTATTTATGTCATAATTTCATTATTATGTATTTGAAATAATTATATTACTATAACATTTCTATAAACACATAGTCATTCCCAAGTATAAAGAGTTTTTGTTTGGTTTAGTTCAACCTCAAACATGATCAATGCAATTATATCTTCACAGTTTTTATGATAGATTACAATAAAAATAATATAAGTTATTAATTATTAATTTATATTATAGTTTTGTTTCTTTAAGGGTGAAGAACTCAATTATTTTAATAAAGTGTCTTATCATTGGTGATATATTTTTCAGAAACAAGGGATTTATGAATTCTAATGTTGGAAATCATATGCATACAGTATATCAAATGAAAATAAAACTATATATGTAATTGTAATCAAATTATCCCAGTACCATTACAAATTATTTAATTATTATCTTATAATATAATACATTGGGTCAATATCACTGTATTGAAACTAATATGAAACAATAAAAAATAAAATCATCCTATTTTGAATATAATGAATAAGTAATACATATTCACTTGATAAATTAATTTAATATAATAGTATTATCGGTAATTAATATGGATAATCACCTTTATTATGTGATTTATCTGAATATGTTTATTATACATGTGATTAATGGGTCCTTATTAGATTTTTGAGTAATGTTTGGGGTTTCTCTCATAATATCCATTAAAAATTTATTATATATGTTTTAATTTCTAGTGTTTGTACTGTATAAAATGTCCATAAAAATAAATACATTTCTTATCGTTTTTTTATTTTTAGTTTTTCTATTGATTTCCCCCATTTTCCCAACCCTTTGATTCATTATTCAATAAAAATTATATTGTTATGATAAATTTTATCAGTCTATTTTTTAATGTGGGGATACATTCTTACTAATTTTAATTTTTTATATTAAATCATGATTGTAATTATTTCTAAATTAATTATTTCATTACGTCATATTGTATTGAAATTGTCTTATAATCAATGGTGTAAAATGTATAGTTTTTCTCTTTTCTATTTTGTCTGTTATTTAGTTGATTTACCTAGTGGTTTAATTAAGATATATTAACTAATATAATTTTCTAGTATTTTATATTTATCAAATTCCTTTTGATTCCAATTATAAATAAATAAAAAATAGAATCATAAATATTATATTTTTATATGATATATAAATTTGTGGAATAATTATTTTTATTTTCTAATTTATAGTTTCTTAATATGTTTTGTTAACTATGTCTAATGTTATTAAAAGATTCATATGTTTTAGTATGGATTTTCATTCTAATAAAACCATGAATATTATTTTACTTGATCAATTATTTATATTTAATATTATTATATATAAGAAAAACATTTATTTGTCATGGGTTAACTATTCTATGATGGATTTATGAATGTATTCTGTTCAAATGTAACACATGTATATGGTTTATCATTATGTAATCAGGTAGCCTATATTTATATATATCTATAATGCATTGATTAAGGTGTGTCTATAATTATATTCAATGTTATTGGATATTGTTACTTATATTATCCATATACATTATGGGAAAAATATTTTGGAAGTTTTTAATGGTCAAGGGAATGATCCTAGATATTTTATTAGTATTTCGAATATTATATATGTGAAATATTTATTATGTCATAGTGAATACCTATGAAAAACGTGTTATAATATTTTCAAAAAAATATTTATAATATTTTTTGTGAATGATATATGATTTAAAAGGATTTTTTAATGTTCGTATACCATTATTATGTTCTTATAGAAACATGGTAATCTTATTATCACTTATGATCTTAAATATTGACTCCTTTGTGGTTCTAATTTATTTATATTATGTTTTTATTTTAATGGGAATATTTGATCAATAATATCATATATTTTAATTCTCCTAGAAATAGAGAGGAATATAAAATGTGATATATCATGAAGGGATTTAGGCGCAGTTTGATTATCTAAGATATATACATAAGGATATAAAATCATATGATTATATTGTTAATCTTTAAATAAAAAAATGATTTTCCTTTGGGGTGTAATTTTATTGATTTTTCCTGATTAATTATATAAAAATTTATAATATGACATCACGTTTTTTTGAAATCATATCATATTGTTTCAAATAAGGGATTAGTCATGTTTTGGGACTAGTTTGTGAAGAATAAGATATGAGTACCAAAATTAAACTAGTATATACAAATCATGATATTGGTTGAATGTGAAATATAATAGGATGAAATTATGTCTCATAATATTTAAAATCATTTAAATTATAATCATATGATTTTACACTACAGATATTATTTTCCAGTTGTCAGAATAATATTTATTGTTATTTATAATCACTGAACCCCAATGAAATTGATTGAAAAATGAGTATATAAGACAATGAAAATGTAAAATAGAAAATGATATAGTGTGAAAACATTAAATCAATAATCACTTCACTAAAAAGGTGGAAAAGAATGAAATTAGACACATTGAACTCCAAAATAAACAAAATAAGGAATAAATCACCCTTGGTAAAATATTCTAATAATTTATACCATCCATTAAGGGGCCATTATATCCACTGATTTTAGAATAATGCATCATTAAATTAAAAATATATTTAAATTATTTATTTATTATAGAATATAAGGTTGTTTTGATATGTTTATCTTGTGGAAGGTACAGTATGATAATGTTGTAGTATCATTTACTATATAAACTAACAAGTAAATGAAATCTATTGAATGGGAGGATTTTAAAAAAACATTTTTTAGTAAAACATTTAATAAAACACATTATAATAAATGGGTATGGAATTAACCAATGTAAATATAGAAGAGTACAAATACCTTGATACCAGTGTAGAATACATATTAGGATATGGAAGGTACATGCCTATTAATATATTAATCACACAAAAATATCAATTACCTTTTTTGAGGCATAAAACTATGTCTCCAAAATGAGTTCATTGTTAGGGTCTTTGATATGTATTATTATATTTTTTAATGTTAAAATTTTGAATAATAGGAAATTAAATATTTTCATTATTATCCGGGAATTATGATAAGAAAATAAAAATTTGAGATTCAAGGAAAAAAATGTTAATTATATAGACCTGGACATAATCATTACATAATCATGGGATTTTTTCGATAATTCAAATTCTCTCACTTTGAGGACAATTCATCATTATTGATATAGATAATTATTCCATAAATAATAATATATTGAACCACATTGTAAAATGTTGAAAATTATGATTATCATCCATTTTTTCTATTACATTATACATTTTAAATATAATTGGATTTATTTTCATGGAAAATCATAATGACATTCAATATGAACTATTCATTTATAATTCCAATCATTAAAATCTTGGAATATTTTTAAAAATTTAGGATAAATAAAAAATGCTCAATAAGGGATATAAATTGAATAAAAATTTAGTCCAATGAAAAAAATGAAAACTCATGAAAAATTATCTTTTTAATTCAATTATTTTTTTAATAAAAATTAAAAAAATTACACAAGAAAATATACAATTTTTTTTATCAAATAAATACTTTAAAACCCATAACAGTTGGTTAAAAACACCATTTCTGTATCATATATCATCACATTTGTAATATATTTTTAACACTAGATAGAAGTAAATGGATCTTAGTTAAATAAAAAGAAGAAACATTTTCTTACATACTTCTACATACATATTACAACGAAGAAAAATACCCAATGCATTGGAGTCAAATCAGGATCCCCAATCATTTAAGAGATAATGGTATCACCCAAAACTGTCAGGGTTCACCCATTATATAAGCTGTAACATAGTCACCAGACGATATATAGTTGCACTAGTTTCCCAATTATAATGAATAAATCCTTCTAATAAACATGTTTTTTATACTTTTAGTTTCAATCAATGTATATATTATCAAAACTCTTATAAACACATAAGGAATTAACTTTTGGATATCAAAATACCAATTTTTTATTTTACCCCATTTTCAATAATAAAATAAAATTATCATTTAGAGAAAATAGTCAATAAATAAACAAGATGAAAATTAATTTTTTTTATTTTAATAAAAAAAATTTGTCTTTAAAATGAATCTATAAATCTTGTAATGGTTAGGGTAACAATAAATTCCTTATCACAGTATAAAAATTAACTTAAAAAAACATCAAAACATTTTGTATAGAATGCATAAAAAGATTAAATTTTAAAAACAATGATATAATGAAAAGTGGTATTGAAATTTAATTTATTAATAATTTATATCCATATAAAAAAATTCATAATTTTTTTTAAAAACATGGAAATTGAATAATAATATTTGGAAAGAAAACATAATTTAGTTTTATAAATGTCTCATATCCCCTTGGAAATAATTGACTCATTAGCCCCATGAAATAATAAAATTTCAAAATTTATTAACTTTATAATTGATAAATTAATGATATGAATTGTTTTAGGGGATTTATATAAACAATTTTAATTAATATAGTTGCATAACATCAAAATATGAAATAATGAATGAAATTGAGACGAATTCCCTTACCCCGAGTCTGGCCAATAATTTGTGTATTTAAATCCCTAAAAATAAACGTAAGTTAATTATTTTATTATATTATATCCATTATAATATTATTTATTTATTTTTAATTCAACTAATGAAATATTATATATAATTACATTATCAATTATGTTTGCGTCAAATGTTTTGACCATATTCAGATTATGGGCCTATTGAATTTAGTTGGTTTGCAAAGGTCAATGCGGTGATTATATAAAAATGTAATTAATAATAATAATTGAATAATTATTATATTTATACATAAATAAAAATTATAATACCATTATTGATTGATTCTTTTGAGAATTGATGTAAATTTTGATCCTGGAAATGGTAGGACTCACGTAATCTTAGGCAATATTTCCATTTTTCAATGATCATTATGGGATATAGGTAAGCAATGTTTTATATTCATACAATGATAATTATATATTATGTAACATATTATTTCATTAAATAATTTATATATATCCCCCATGATGATTGGTAATGAAATGATAGTCACATTTCATTGTGAAGGCAGTAGTCAACACATTCACGAACCACGTTATAATTTTTTGGTGTCTTAGAAGGATATAAATAAAATGATATATTAAATTTTAATGATTTAATATATGTTTATAATATAATAATTATTTAATTTATTCACATATATTAATTATATTTTCCAATAAAACCTTCCATGTAATGTGTTAGTTAAAAAATAATCACGTCACTTTTTGAGAAAGTAATCCACTGTACACATGAGTAATGTTGTTGTATCGCTTATAGATAAGAAAGATAAAAGTTATATATGATAAAATTATTAAATATGTGCAATTATGAGAAAATATATCACATACATACTTTATATTTATCATCATTTCCAACCATATGATGTGTTAATCGAAGAATGAATGACATCGGTACGTGATGTGGTTGGCCGCTATACTCAAGAATGATGATTTATCAACTAATTTCACTAATGAGGACAATTCTTTTAGTTATTAAAAAAATATTAAAATATTTTTATATAAATGATACTAATGATATAATATAATAATTTTTCAACAATAATTGAATGAGGTGGAGGATGGAATTAAATAAATATTCTCATTGAATAAATTTAACTTTTCATCTATTAACATCTTTTTTATTTAAAAAATTCTTTAATTATATTATTTTATTCAAAAAATATGTATTTTTAGATTTATATTAGGTAATAATAAAATTTATTTGAGATGTTCATGGACGAATGAATGGGGTTTTATGGTTTAAATAGATGAGTGGAGTGGGTAGCCTTATATATGTGAGGTGAGTGCCACACTTGTAAATCTTGAAATGAAATAAATCCACCTATGTTTTTTATCAGGAATAAGGACAAAAATAAGAGACCATTATCGATACATTAAGCTATAGGGGCTAATTATATATATATATAATATTTTTTAAATGTTTATTGGCCATTTGAACCCATATTTTTTTGGGTTAACCCCTAATAAATCCATTTTTAACTTAAACGTGGTAATTGATGTTTACTATTTCAGTACTCATTTTGGTCAAAAATAATGTATTACTCATTATTAAATTTAATATATACTTATTTAGAATATAAAATCTAACATAAAAAATATAATTCACAAAATTGAAAAATATTATTTAAAAACAAAACTCATAGATGTGATGAGAATGCGTATTTCCATGTTTAGTGTTGTTTGTGCGAAAAAATGGGTTTATGTTAACTCTATGAATAAAAATAATTAATGTAGGTAAAAATTTATTATTTAATGATATGTCATATATAAATTTTATTTAACACATATCTCATTTGGTATTATCTTAATTAATTAAAATATATTATAATTATTCAGTTTAAAATATTTATCAATACAATCCTATTTCTAAATAGAAAAATAAACATTTACTAAAAACTAATATAGAGATGATTAAAAGTTAATTTAATATATTAAATATAACAATATAATAGTTATTTTACATTAAATCAAATTCAAAAAATATTTATAATTTAAAATTATTAATATTATTGAAAAATGTTTACTTTTTTAAAAATTATACTTTTTTAGTTTTCACAGAAAAAATGAATATTTTCAAAATAATAAATAAATAAATAATATATAATTATTGGAATTAGATATTTAAAAAATTATATTCATATTTTAAAATTTATATAATAAAATTTAAAATTTAATTTTTTATTTAAATCATTATTAAAATATATTTTACTTAAAAACATATTCATTTTTTTAAAATTTACATAATATTTTTATAATTAAATTAAAAATAAAATATTAATGAAAGTGATTTATTATATTATTTCACTGAGTTAAAATTCATCCCTCATTTTTAAAATCAAAACAATTATTTTTTCAGTTGTTAAACAATTCATTATATCCTTCTCTCATAACATTAATAGATTCCCATGTCGCATCTTGAAACATATGGTTCTTCTATAAAATAATAACATTGTTAATGTCTTTATTCTAAAACAATATATCTCAAATTTAAATAATATGAACTATTTAAACCTCAAAATAATAATTATTTTCCAACTAAACTACATCATTCATAAAAAAGTTAGATGAATTCATCAAATATTTTGGTAACCCGGAAACGTGAATTTAGATATGCATCTAACATAAATTCATAGGTAATACCCTTGGTAGGAAATTAAAACCACATTAACCTTGATTTTATATGGTCTAATGAATTGTAGAAGTATATTTACATTCCAAAAAAATTATTACACTTTTATAGGGATATAATTTGATAAGTTAATGATGACCTAACTCAATGAAAATATATTTCCATTGGTAATGTACAAAACATTTTTACCTTCTCTTAGCATACCTCTTAGGTTTATATATAAACTAAACCTTAATCACAATTTACTCTTCCATATATGGTCCTATAAAATTCCATTATCTTACATCATCCAAAAATTCCATTTTTTTAAACCTATATACACATAATCCCTAAAATGGTTCTACATGTAATATGGCATTAAAAATATTCTACTTTGTAAAACTATACCAATCCATGATTTTGATCCCAAATTCACTCATAATCCATTTAAGAATAATATATCATTTATTTCATGGTCTAAATTGTTTACTCATACTATAATTTTATTAAGGATGAAATGTTGTAATGAAATTTAATTCATTAACCAACTACATCTAATGTCACTTCTAAATATTAGATATGGAATTGTGATCATGATATTATAAAATGGAGATAGGCACGTCAAGTATCCATTTTATATCCCTTAGGCATTGTTGAGGAAACTAATTGAAATAAATTATATCTCAAAAGGAATCTAAATGTTAGGATTTATTTAATAGATCAATAGTAACCCAAAATTATATTGTTACACTATTAATTATTTAGTAACACTACCACGAAATTCATGGATATATTTTCAAACTTCTGCAATAACAATGGAAAAATGAAGAATTTCATTTAGTAACTATCATTATTATTTACTGAAATTACAATTTGAACACATCAAGGTAATTTCAAGAATATATCATTTCATTATCTCCTAGTATTAATACTCCCAAAGATATCTATTTGTCCTACTACTTCCTGGAAGATAGAAAAAAATAACTATGGGATTCACTCAATAAATATTTCTTCCACTAGGAATCACAAGACAGACATAATAATTTTGAAAATCATAAAACAACATCTTCATAAATATTAAAATATTTGATATTACCCATACTAATTCCTTCTACCTCATTACATTTAGATTTATCCTCCTTTTGATATTTCTTAATTCTTTAAAAAATATTGAATGCACTAAAACCTAGAAAAACATCTAATGTCCTGCCATACACAAATTTTAGGACAAAATTTATCAAATCATTGACCATATGGTCATGTTCCAAATATATCATTGATCATCGTAGTTTAATTATCTCAACTCTAATCATCTACAAATTTCTTTTCATTTCCATGATGGTAAGTAATTATGTAGTCATAATCCTTGATAATCTCTATCCATCTTCTCTCTATCATGTTTAATTATGTTTGAGTGATTATATAAATCAATTTTATAAATTTTTATATTTAATTGTTTAATCCATATATATTATACAACCATTGTTTAAATTAAAACCCCCCATAACTAATTCTATTCTATTTTTGGATAATTTATTCATTAGTTTTAAACTAATGTGAATAATAAAAAATAACATGATATTATTTATATTATGAAAAAACTAGTTTCTTTCAATGATGCATACCTGTTTAGAAAAATTATTTAAATCTATAAGGAATATAAAAATATTTTTCATTCACCAATTTTCAATTTAGTTCATGAAAAAGAATTCAGAGTCATTTTTTCAGATGAATTTATCTCCTTTTTTAGTTAACATCGTTGCTAGTCTAGACAAACAATAAACTCAGTCCAAAAAACCACCAATAGTAACCCACTAATCCACCGAAACAATGAATATATATGATATTAGTGGGTTTTGTAAATTAATCACAACATTTTTTTAGTGGGGACAATAGTTATTCCATTATTGGAAATAAAATTTCTTTTCATGGAATAGTTTTTCTACAAAAATTCACTCATACTAAATTCCCCATTAAATTTGTTGTTCTTTATATTTTAGAAAACAATCCCATGCTTCTTCTCATCTTCTAAGTAAATTTTACAAAACATATAAAATAAAAAATTATTTTCCATTAATTCTTGAGAAAATATATCTGTACGGTTCATAAATATAAATGTACATTGGATATCCAAAAATTCAAAACTAAAAATTCATAGTTCCCATATCCAGTATAAAATACATAATTTATAATTTCACCCTCATTCACCATCCAATGATGGTACTTGAACTTCATTTTAATCATTGAAAAATACTGGGCTCTCCAGAGTTGATTGAAAAAAATAATTGATATGAGTAAAAAATTTATGTTTTTTATTATGATGTTATTTGATGATATATTATATATGAAAAGTAATATTAAATAATATTTCATTTTAACATAAAAAATAAGATAACTCCATGATGTATTTCATGGTTAGATGAAACCCTTTTATAAAATGCATATAACTAATTATTCAATTATAAAAGTTATACATTAGGTATTCGATAAGGTGGTTTAAAAATTTTATTATCATTAAAAATATTATATATTGTAAACTAAACCTATTGATCTAGTCTAACAAAAGAAAAATCATCAGAAAATACATCTATGTATTTCATTACTAAGCAATCATCATTAATTTTTATATTTTTATTATTTACAACAATATAATCTTTGAAGCATTCGATACCACCTCTAATAAATTTCTCTTCTTCATAGTATGTTACCAAAGGAATAAAGTTATTAAACACAACCTTATTGGCTATATATTCTGTCATAGCATGAAAAGAAAATTTCTAATCCATATGATGAATGATACCATACTCTACTATGTTATGTTCAACAAGATATGATGTAAAGGAAATTACACTAATAACAAGAGGAATTTTCCCATAAATATTGGATTCATAAATATTTCACCACTAAGATTTTATTAAAGTTTATATGATACATTCATGATGTTGTATTGACCATTTCAATGAAAATTAATTACTAATTAAATAATTTGATGATCCAAAGTTTAATAGGGTATTAGTATAATTCGATAAAACTAGTAACGCATGTGGGAAAATATCATTTGATGGACCAACATTAACTTTATGAACAAAAAATGACATTTATTCACATTTCTATTTCTAACCATAATGATTTCCATATTGTGAAACTGAAATTGGACACATGGTAGAATAATGACCCAACTCATTGCAACTAAAACACCTCACCATGTGATTACTATCTATTCTTCCATTCTTTGGGTCATCCAAATTCTTTTGTTTAAATAAATGACTATTGTGGCCCAACTATCCACACTAGAAACACTTCCAGTATCCTTTCAAACATTCCATAAATTTTGATTACACACCCAGAACATTTTGGGGGCTTACCAAATGAAACTATTCCAACATACCATTTCATTGCATGAAGATCTTCCTTCTATATATTATTATCATGAAAAGACCTACATAAATATTTTTAACAATAAAAATTATAAAATTTAAGATTAAAAATTTCATTCTAAATATACCATGAATTCAAATATATTCTCTTGAGTATTGATCAATCATACATCTACCAAAGAATTAGTAAATCCACATAATGATGGGGGTATTTCCTCATTATTTTATCTATACTATAAATGATTCATCGCTATAGATGAGGTTCATCTCTATCGTTGATACCGCCACCAATTATATCATGTTTAATGTAAAACATAAATAAAAAAATTATTCTCTAATTCCAGTTGCCTCGTGATACTTAATTGGGATAATATTTTCCTCTCGTTTCCTTCACAATATAGCTTCCTTATTTCCTCTGAAGAAACCATTTTGATATTATGTTTTTTATAATAGGAAACATCTCAATTTGAAAATTATATAACCTTTAAAATAATATATTATCTAAAATATTTAAATGGGATTCTGTTAGCATTATCCTAATATCTCAAATTTTCTAATCTATCATCTCATACTAGTCGTAATGATTTAAATTTAAATACTAAATAATCTTGATATTTTGTCAAGATTTCAATTCCATTAACTTTCAGGATCATTTCATGTGAATTTTGTTTAATTTCTTCATAACTCATAAATTAAAATACGATATTAATAAATATTTAATATTCAATTAGTATGATTTTTTACCATAATAATGAATTTTCAAATTAATTCATGGTTCCTATTCATGTAAAATAATCATGACATTTAACCTGATTTATTAATTTTAATTTATAATCCTTAAATCATGAAAAATCCTTTTTAAATTTATGGGATAAACAAAAAATTATATGAAAGGGACATAAAAATGAATAAATTGTCAGTATATGGAAAAACATGAATACTCATGAAATTTTTATCTTTATCATTATTGTTATTTTATGTGTATGATAAAAAATATTTCCAAATAAAACACACACACACATTTTTCACAATGAATCCATTTAAAATCAGTTATAATTTTTAAAATACTCTTTTTTAAAATATAGAACATCATATTCATAAACTATTTTAAACATGTTTTAAATATAACTAGAGCCCCCATTAAATTCAGTAGATAAACACTTTGGTATCTCTATCTTTATTTCCTTTTCACAAAAAAAAATTACCCAATACGTTGGAGCACTAATGGGATAAAACCATATTCTAATATTTAATAGTCTCACCCAATTCTATCTAGTAAAACTTTTTTTCATTTATAATTATCAATTACAATACATTAGAAAAAAAATGAAGAATTTTATTTTTTATCATAAAATAAAAAAAAATTAACTCATAGTCAAATCAGTTTTGGAAATCAGATTATTGTATTCATTAATAAAACACATTTATTATTCCAAAATACCCTTTTAATTGGAATAAACATTTCAATACCCAAATAACCAAAAAATTATAATAGATTAAAATTTTATGAGAACATGAAATATTTCAATTAATATTTAAATAATATAATGGTCATGTCTATATATGTTTTTTTGTCTCCTTATAGAATAATCCAACTGTTGTTGGTAAAAACGTTAAATGTAGATTAATTAAAAAGATTCCTTGTTAAAATATTTAAAATAAAATAAAATAGGCATACAATTTTTTTTAAATATATAATTTATATACATAATATTTCATAAAACCACTTTAAAATCATATAGAAGTGACATGATGATTTTGAAATAAAATATTACGAGTAATTTTTTTAAAAAATTCCTTAATATCATAAGAAATATTTTAATCATTGGAACCAAAGAAATAATAAAATTATAAAACATTAAATACAATGATAATAGATATATTCATGATATAACATTCTAATGTTTTAGTATATAAACCTCATAAAGGTTTGTTGGTGTATAACTTCAAAATATGCCTCAATAAAAAGAAATTGTGTCAAAATCCTTACCATGAGTCAGAATTTACAAGATTGTATGTATCATCCTTAATAATAAAATTATGATATTTATTTAAAAACTTTATAACCTCTGATGAATATTCTTAAATTTATTTCTCTTATTAAATTTTTATATAATATTACTTAATCAATTATATTTATTTCATTTTTTTCCCATATACGGCTTATGGTTCCTAAGTCACTTCAGTTGGTCAACCATTATAAAAGTGGTTATTATTAGAACATATGCAGAATAATTATCATTAATAATTTATAATATTAATATGCCAATTATATTTATATGAAAAATAATTAATGATGTTTTTGAAAAGTTAATATGTTATAATCATGCACACGATAGGTGGTACGTACACATGGGTAACATTTCGATTTTTCAATGATCATTATGAAAAGGGATGTGTAATATTTTATCTATCCGTAGTTATTATAATTGAATTTATATTATTAAATTTTATTAATTAAATAAATATATTATTCACGTGGTTTGGTGATGTATGTAGAGTCACATCGTTATGTGAAGGATTTAATCCACACATTTATGAATGTAATTGTTATTTTTCAATTAAGGAATAGATAAGAAATACAAATTTATATTAAATATTAAGTATTTAAAATATTCCAATATTATAATAAATATTTATTTCATATCAAATATGTTCTTTACAATTTCCCTTACTACCTTTCATAAAAATAATTATTGAAAAATGAATCACATCACTTCGTGAGGTGGTGTTCTTCTATAGACATGGGTGATGTTATTGTATCACTAATGGAATGGAATTTAAAAAAAGGTATGATTTATATAATAACTAACACGGTATAATTATGTGATAAATATCTTAACTCTACATTATATCAATCATCCTACCCAACCACAATAGAATGTAATCGATAAACTAATGACATCATCTCGTGAGGTGGTAGTCCACTGTATATAAGAATGATGACTTCAAAACATTATAATGGAAGAGAAAATATATTTAATTTATTATAATAACATAATAACATATTATTATATTTAATATTATTATCTTATTATATATTCGTGGTTTGAAAATAATTTATGGAGTTGGAGGGAGAAAAAAATGAAAATGTTCACTGATGAATATTACATCTTCTTTGAGTAGCTTCCTTTGGTTTTCACAAAAGACCATCCCTGGAGAGATTTCTGCACAAAATAAGGATTATAGGGTGATAATAGGTAAATATATTTTTATTTAAGAATATATCTCCTAAACCATTGTGTTTTTATGATCTTAATAAAGGACATGAGGTGTTTCCTTATTTAAGTGATGTGAGTGACACACTTGAAATTTTTTAAAAGAAGGAATTATAGCATCATATTATTTCATGTCAAAAGGCACCAATAATGGACCCTTATAGATAATATAATTTATAAGGATTAAATATATATATAAAATATATTTTTAGGAGACTTTATGTTATCTTATCTAGTTAATAATTATTTTATCCCCCAACAAATCCATTTTTCCAGAATTCATGTAATTATTTTTTATTATATTCATTATCCATTTCAAAACCAAATTATGATGTATAAAATATATAAAAAATATTATTAATAAAAATATTTAATAGATTTTACCATATTAAAATATTATAATTATAAATCTCAAATTTTATTCAAAACTCACACACGTAATAGAAATGTATGGTTTCAAGAAGATTATTTTTCTGAGAAAAATATTAATTTATATTATCTCTATAAGTAATAATAATCATTTTATGTAACTAGATAATTTATTATTTATATATAATATATAAATTTTACTTTTGAATTTATCAATATGGATAATATTAATTTTTTATAATTTATAATCATTGTTCATTTTTAAATATTTTTCAGAAAAATCATGTTTTTAAACCCCAAAAAAATATTATTCTACATGCCAATATACAGATGACTGAAAATAAATTATGTGACGTAAATATAATTATGTAGTAAATATTTTAATTTAAATATTATATTAAGTATATTGGTACTTTTAAATTTCTTATTTTATTGTAAATAAATTAATTTTTTTAAAAATATGTATTTTTCAGTAGTCACTGAAAATTCATTATCTTACAAAAAAATAAAAAAAATCAAACTAAGTAAATTTTAAAATTTTGATAAATAAAAGAAAATTATATTTAAAAATTAATATTCTAAAATTTATTGAGTAATATTTTTTGTAAAACCATGTAAAATATGAATTTATTTAAAACTATTTCCTTTTTTATTTTAAAATAATACATTATTTTTATAATGAATATAACAATATAATAAAAATTAAATTGATTTATACTATAATTACATTTTCTGATATAATAATAAAAATGATACAAATAATGATTATTTTATATATTTTGAAAATGTTGTAAGAATCAAGTAAAACATATTTTAGATGAACCTATATATTTTTCTTGTATTGAAAAAAAGTCTATAAGGAGCATGAATTTCACGGAGATATGATGAATCCCACCAATGTAATTGATGAAAATAATATATCCCATGGAACTACCCATAGAACATTATTTTAATTTTATATAGTTTTTATATTATAAATACCAGTCCATCAAATAAAATGGTTATTCAGTAAAATAAATTTTAGAAACTTCAAAATACATAGGAGAAAAGGAAATCTTTTGTGATCATAAAAACTGAAGTGGATCCTAAAAACAATGTTAAAACAATTACACTCAAAATAAATTTAAGAACTAAAATCATCATATTTATTTTATTTATATACAATCGTTTATATGAATAATATTTTATTAAATTATAAATTATCTTCACTAGGTATTAGACAATGAATTATTAGTGAAGACACATAGTAGTGTGATGATGGCATCCCATGTGTAAAAATATTCAATAATTTTGTTTGTTATTAACTCCATGAAAATATTTTTAGTCCCCATTGAGTCATATTAAATTTAATTTTGGTAATATAAATGATATGAATAAATATATCCAATATCATGCATTCATATACATCAATCACTTTTTATATCACAAATAAACCCATTATCACCTATGAGTGAGTGTTTGACTATAAAAATCAAATTGAAATTACATCCATTGTATATGTCTTGATACCTAATAATGAGATATATTTTTAACAAATAGATTTTTTTAATATTATTATATATTATATGGAAATTGTTAAATAATATTTGGATAGGTTTCCTAAGGAGTTTTATTGTCATTCACTATATCACTTGTTTATGGTTTTGTGGAACCCTAACCTAACATTAATAATATATTAAATAATTAGTAGAATGAAGGATATTAAATTATATGAATTAATTAAAAACCTTCGAAGATAATATAGATAAGTATAAGAAAAACTCGTACGCAAAAACATGGTGTGCATCGGTATTATGTTTTGAAAATAACGATCAACAAATAAATCATTGAATTGATTATGATGAACATGATATGAAAACTAATAAGAACATGTATCCTAAACTATATATTGATCGTTTTTTTCAACTAAAAGTTGATCCATACTTATATATTATTTTTTATCCATTCATATATATTTTATTGTTGGATAAAATGGAGGAAATATCATGAACAATATCTCATGTTCCAACTATCATATCTTTTGAAACAGAGATTACCAATAAAAATTATACAATGTCTTTTATCCTACTGTATATAGTAATATAGTAATACAATAAAACTCATTTAAATGAGCTATATAATCATTTATTACCATATACATAACATTCTACCAAATATTTCCAAACTCTTATAAATTATGGGATAACCTCACGACATTAAAATATGATGGAGTAAGATATAGAAGTGGGTAAATTTTTAAAATTAGATATAAAGTGGGTGAGATAGAATGAGAGTAAAAAAAACACCATATAATTAATAAGTGATGGACCTTAAACCATTATATAAAGACATTGAAAGAAATTTTAAATTTCTTGATGTAATAACAAACAAATAATCATAAATTTTTTTACAAACATAAGGCATTATATTATAAATATATGTTGAGGATCACCACTATGAAATAATATCATTATAGAAAATTATAATTAAATTATGTTTGTGCATATGAATTGGACCTACTACATAATATAACCTTAGGGGATGGGAGGATCATAATAAAATATATTAAAACAACCACCCCTTTGATATATTTAGATTATTGAATAAAATACTCTTCTCTATTTATATCTATGAAGTGTAAATATGTTAAAAATAATGAATTAAAATTACATGAAATTTTTTTTAGTTTCGCTATAAATTGAATATCTCAATAACTATAAAATTATATTATACTAATGCTTTTATATAATAATTATAAATTTTTTATATAGTGTAAGGAGGAGAAATAAATTACCCCTATATTAAAACCAATAATAAGATGAAATATCACATCGAAGAAACCACACATCAATCATATTATATTGTTGATCTAAATCACTTTTGAATTTGTTCACACAAAATCAGTGAACCACGAATCTCATATTGTCAGATGAGATATGAAATCCATCATTAAAAATGAATATTCCTTCATGTAAAACAAGCAAGAAAACCATATGTATGACTATATATATTTAAGTTCATCTTGTGGTAACTCGTTGTAATATATTAATATGATCACACCTTGTGATATCTTAGCATATTTCTTTACTTGAGTTTCCTGGGTAATCTCACTACATAATTCACTACTATCATAGATCTATGAATACTATCATCACATACTGTCTTATATAAGATGTTTCTGCAATGTAACTACTTTTATGAAATGATTTTAAATACTTCATTTATAGATTATATTCTTTGAAAAAACTATTCTTGATGTTGTTGAAAACCCATCATGGAACACCCCTTATGATTTCTGCAATATTTCTAAAGGTTATATGAAAAATATACCAAACCAAAAAATAATATACACTATTTTTATATATTACAATTTTCATAATTTAGTAATTTTCCAGTACATTTATCACATTCTAAAATTATAGAATATTCTTCTAAGATATTCATGTGGTCATACATTATGAATCCTTCTTAAACATATTCACCCATATAGTCATCCAAAAACACCATCACATTACCATAATTGAGTATTTCCACAAGTGATTATTGGGTCCCCATGTGTGTTAACCTAATCATCATTTTGTTCCTATAACTATCAAGTGTTCAAATAATTTTTTTATGTAACAATTATTTATTTTCATTTTTTTTTGATTCCAATAAAAATTTTACATAAAATATTTGAAAATTGGGAAACATCATCCACGTCTTCTTATAATTGAACATTTATTACCAAAAAATATATATATTTTTCATGTTATATTGATAAAAAATTCTAAAAACAATATAATTTCATTGAGAGGGAATTTCTCCAAAAATTCTCTATTTTGGTTTATATGCAACATAATGAACCCTATAACCTTATCATCCCACAAATTAACAAGGACATGTTCACCTACTACATTAACCAATATTCACCTTATTCAACTTCAAATAAAAACTAAAAAATTTCTCAACACATACAATAACCTACCATTATCAACGCTCAATTTGTGGAACAATAAAAGGAAGTTTATTTTATTTTTTTAATAACTTCCTTCTTGATATAAATTATTGAACCAATATTAGTAGAAAATTTTATTAGTGATTTTAACAAAATACACTACATATCGAAAATTTCTTGATATAATATCATTTGTATTGATATATTTTATACATTTGAAACATTATTTATCCTCTGATAATAAGTCATCATCCTATTGAATAGTATTTCTGACTCATTCATTTATTCTGAAAAATATATTCCCCTAAAAATTTAATCCCCCTTTGTAAAAACAACTAATGTTCACTCCTTAGTTGTCTGAAATAGTGACATTGAAATTTAACAACCCACATGGTAATTTAAAACATTATATATAGATTGGTTGATCCTTATACACACATGTTTTTTTTTGGTTTCCAATTCACTCATTGATCCAGATAACAATTTTAAATTGACTTATTCATTATAGACATTATCAATATGTTTAAAAGTTTATGATTTCTAGGTTCAAATTCCAACATCACTAGAATAAATTAATCTTTCGAACTTTTAAATTTACTCATTATTTAGATGTGATTTATCCTTATGTGAAGGATAATATTTTTTCTAATTATATGTTACCCATGAATTATCACAATTAATTATGACAGGGGACTTTTCTTCAAATCACATGTCTTCAGGATTAATCTACATTCATAGATATTTTCTAAGAAAATATGTGTCCATAAAAATAATTACCTACTTCTATGATAAATGCATTTTAGTCTTTATTAATGATAGTATAAGAAATTGATATGACACCATTATATAATAAACCACATAATGAAAACATTATCTCTCATTTTTAACATTCTGAGTCACATTAGTATAACCCCAAAAATATTATTGTGATTTTTCACCATAAAGAAAAATAAAATCCACCATCCCTTTAATATATAATAGAATGATAATTAATGTTGGAATGTGAATTTATATGGGATTACATTTTTATCATGTCTCCTAAAATGTTTAAAATAAAATTTTGGGTCATTTGATTTTATAGAATCCATTAAAAAAATTATATGTTGATATTATATGATATTTACTGTGTTTTGATTATCGTCTCTAGAAAATTATTACCTAGGTAGATACCAATGTAATCATCACCATGGAATATTCTCTTATAAAACATAATTTAACATATTTATCACATTTATATTCAGAAATTAATATACCATACCATTCTTATGTCTCATTTATATCAAGGAGAATCATTATCTCAACAATCAATAAAATTTACAACATGGAATTCATGAATTAAATTGACTATTTGTATTTTTCATCACATTCTCCAACAAATATTTTTTAGTCCACATATAGTAGTGTAGAATCCCTACCAAATGGCCACTATATATGGTTCCCCGATACGGGTCACCAAATGACCTTAGATTTACCTCCTCGTATGTAGAGGATTCGGACCAGTAGTGTTGGTCTAATAGATATTTAGGGAGACTCTAACCTCTTTATCATGGTAATACATTGTAGATAATAATAATAAATAAAGGAAACAACATAGCCAATGACTATGCATTTCCGAACATTCCCTATAACAGGGTACAAGCCCTCAACCAAATAGTATATTCTCTATATCATGTCATACAGTGACAATTATAATGAAAACCAAAAATAAAGACAAACTGAAGAATCCCAAAAATGGATCCTAAATCCAATTCCATATCCCCAATATATGAAAATACTAAACATAATCAATCCTTCAAGATAAATCCTTTTCTCATGTCCTGATAAAAAACCATGGTGTCTCCTCTAGTACCTAATGCAAGCCCAAGCATTGTGTGAGTACAACTCAGTTGTCCACCAGCAACACTATGTATAAAATATCCAACATAAAAGGATAGTTTATGAAGGTACTAGAAGAATTTCAATATAAACAAATGAAAAAAATGTGTTGGTTGTGAACATGATTTACATCAGCCAATTCATTATATGTTCCATGGGGTCATTCCTCTCATCAATTAAACCACACCTGATTCCAATCAACAACTATTCATAAAGGGAAATAAATTTTCTCTACCTTACAAGAGATAATATATAAAAACCAAATACATAAAATCATTCCTTAGGTCCTCGGACTAGGTTGTCTCACTAAATTAAACTACAATGGGGCATTTAACCTTAGTTCTATTGCCAAACCCATGCATAATATGAGTGTTCCTTAGAGCATCGGTCCAACCTAAGCCATTTTCATAAAACCTCATGTCAATACCCCACATAACCCCAATCCATGTTGACATTCTTATTTAACCATAACATATTTACTAAAAATAACACATAACCATAAAACACATTCATTGTTTACAACAATAATCTATTGAACACATTATCCACCATTATTTCATAATACATTTTCACATTCTCTTTAACATGTCTTAATCTAATTAAACGAACTTAAATTTACATTCCATAGCCCATAAACACAAATAAAATTTAAATTAAATAACTCATGTAACCCATTAACATTGTATCAAACACCCTTTTATGCCATGCAAATAGCTAGACACTGCTTCCATTTATTTTATTTATTAACCCAATATACATGTTAACAAAATTATCAAGGGTTATATGTCAATACAGTTATATATTCATCCAAAACATTCAATATCCATGTTCAATGACTATTACACACAATGGAAGGACCTTAACCATATAAAATCAACATCCACGCATTCCACAACAATTTGGAAGGGATCAATTGATCATTTACCCCTTAAATTTATCATTTCAATATACCAAATCCTAAAAAGAAACACTAAGACACCTATTCATAACCAAATACTCATAAAAAATAAGCAATTTTATAAGTTATAACTTTTAGAACACAGAAATCAATTTCATAGATGAACAGTCTCTTAACTTCATCTTTTGATTCAAAAACAAATAGCCATAATGAACCAAACTAGAAAATCTATAATGATGAGTGTTTTTTGAGAAATAGAAGGTGAATAAATATTACAGAATACCTTATCTAAAAATTATTACAATGTGGAGTGTTAGAATCATCGTGATATTTAATCCACACTAAATATCACACTCAATGACCTTAAATTGAGGGAGATTATCCATTGATAAATTTAGGTTGTTTTGGTTCATCAATCTTTTTACAAGTGGAATAATATGGGATAAAATTCAGGGGGTTTCATAAAGCATGAGGTGGTAAATAGTTAATTTCTACCACATTAATGGGGCACATGGGTTGGCTAGTGGATTGGCCAAAATCGTGTTCCAATCTTATGCAAACCTCTATCTACGAAGGAGCTTGGTGGTAAATAGTTAATTTCTACCACATTAATGGGGCACATGGGTTGGCTGGTGGTTTGGCCAAAATCGTGTTCCAATCTTATGCAAACCTCTATCTACGAAGGAGCTTGGTAACACAATTTATAAGGGAGCTCCCACAATTTGTAAAATATTATGGTAACCATGAATAATGTATTTGTCTAATTCATCAAATTTTTGATTTTACCCATGCCTAGTTTCATCAACTGTGCTCCACCATGGTAGGAAATCATAGTTATGGTTCATGGTTACTATGTACTATGTGCTAATAATGAGACCGATACTGGATAGCCCTATTTCCTCTATTTCATTTCCCAAATCCCTGGAACACCCCTACTACTCCTTGTAAACTCAGTAAACATCTATTAAACGAAATTTTAGAAACATAAACCAAAACATAATTTTTAATTTACCTCAAATGAATTTTAGTATCTTACAACCTCCCCACATTAGAATAGGTTTTCCTAAATCCTTATTCCCAAGCATCACTAATCTTCTAATGTATACTGAATGGGACACTTGGCCCACATAACCATCTCCCACTAAATTGTTTCTTACAATACATCACCATAATTCTATGAATATGGAAACAATGGAATGAAAATTCATATAAAATCATTCCCACTACAATCAACAATATGAATTGAATGTTCCTTAATGGATGCATCAACCTCACATTCAATGAAATCAACATCAATTACATGATATGGGTTTTGGTGATATTATCAACATTGGGAAACATGAAAGACAAATTGTATGATACAATACCACTATAGAATAGCCTATCTGAATACAACCATCACATCCCCTCCATTATTTCAAATGGGCCCATATAGTTAGGTGCCAACATACACTACTTCAGAATCTAAAAGTGACCCATCCTCGGAGACAACCAAAGAAACACATGAACAAACACAATAAACTCTATAGGATGATGATTTTGAACCTCATACAATGTCTGCCTTCTATGAGAAATATCAATATGTTTCAAAATTCACTAAACCTCTTCTGATGTCTCCTTCACAAGGCTATGTACCAAAAAAGCGATTACCTATACTCTGTTAAACATAACAAGGATCTATTTGTCTGGCCTTAAATACCACATATTTTCCCTTCTAAATAGTATCCCATAATGTATTTTTAGAAGATAAAAAGTGATAATTACTTCTCCCATGATCGAATAAATTATAGGACATATTCCTTCAAAATGAACTCTAATACTGGGATAGTTTTCTCTGGCTTCTTGTCTATTTGTGAGTTTAAGGTTATATTAAAAAACACATAGGTGTCAACCTACTTTAGAAAAATCTTACATATGTGTGTAGTAAATTGTGGATAACGAGATAAAACTACATTTTGTGGCACAATGATATTTTATTATCTCATATGAAAATAAATCTCCGACATGGTCTATAATGATGGAAATTAGTATCAGAATTAAATGGGCCACCATAGTTCATGAATCCCCATATAACCATGTATCATTTTTCTTATGAGGATTATTCAAAAGTACAACTATGAAATACATAATGAAATCATTTGACATCCATTATATAATATGAAATAGATAAAAAAACCACCTGGTCATTGATGATCATCCTTTACCTATTAATAGGTGTAACATCATGTCATGAAACCCACAACTTCCTTATTCATGCATAGCCACTAAGAATATCTATAATGATCATGATAAATTTTGGTAAAACTAGGATGCACTGCCAACATCTAGGTATGGAACACATGCATTTAATTTTCCATGATTAATGTCGGGATGAAAACATGACCATGAACATAAATAATCTCATAACCACCAACATACCAGTCTCAAGGTAAGCCTAATATTCAAGAAATTCCATAAAAGGAAAGAAATATGGATCCCCATACTACCTATTCTAAAACTCTCATAGATGGTTGGACTCATCTTCCATGGATGTATGGTTCATCAGTCCTTGAGAATCCTAAACCACTAGGTGAGTCTTAGAAAACAACACAATCATCCTCCACTTGGATCCAGATTCCTGAAATACATGGTTTATATTCTTCTGGAACCAATCATTCACAACAAGATACACATTTCCCAGTGTGTATACTAGTTCAAAATCAGATTAATTAATTTACCCAGCCCATATTCATTCATAAAGATTCAAATCCCACTAGAATGTGAAGTACAAAATGATTTTATGACCGGTATACATAGAAGCCACTCTATCAAAAAAATGCTACCAAAACCATAAGTCATAAACCACCATGACCAATTCAAGATCATGTGTGGGGTAATTTATTGCATGTTGGATAAAATATTGTGGCCCAAATGAAAAAACATGATCATTGTGCATTAACAATTCCCCGATCCTATTGTCAGATGCATCAGAAAACAAGGTATGCTCCTTCCCCAACATAGTTATATTCAAATTTATAGTAGTAACCATCCATTTCATTAACTCCTTGAAATAATTAACACATTACATAGACTATTTAAACATGCTAACCTTTTGTTTAAACAAGTAATTTGTGATGGAAAATGGTAAATGTATTTGGTGAAGCATCAATAATAACCCATTGAATCCAGATAATTTCAGCTATAAAAACCACTATTTGGTTTTTTCCAATATTCTATAATATGCACTTGCTTCGGGTCCACTGACTCACCATCCGTAGAGATGATATGACCCAATAAATGAACCCATTCATTATAAAAATTAATATTTTATAGACTTATTCCTAGAAAAAATCTATCTATGTGTATTCATGATAGTGTCAATATGTTTTTCACGATCGTTATGAGTCTTTGAGTATACCATGATATCATCCTCAAAAATAACACAAACTAATCCATGTATGGGTAAAGTATTTAGTTCTTCAGGGTCATAAAAAATTATAGAACTTTGGTCAACGTGAATGACATCATGAAACACTAATACAACCCATAACTAATTATGAAATTAATAGAATTTATATTTAATTTTCCCAACCATAGTAGATGATTCCCCATTCACAAGTAAATATAGTATAACATACACAAATCTCTAAACTAGTCAATAAGATTTTTGATTCATGGATGAGGATATCATTTCTAAACATCCCACTTGTGGAACCATAGATAATTGACATAGAACTATATTCTACCATTAGCCTTATTTGAAAAAATGAATATCCGTAGTGTGAAATTCACAGGTGACTAAAACCATTTTTCATTAATTCCTCGAACATTTGTTTAATCTCCTAGTTTTCATCAGGAACCATTCTATAAGGAGGAATACAAAATATATTATATCGGGATAGAAACTATATTTTGAACTCCACAAATATAGTAAAATAAATCACCAAGAAACACACCAAAGAAATATCCTAAAACAATTCCCACACATTATAGAAAACAATATTCCTTACTCCCCCATCATCAAGAATGGGATAAGAAACTGATGATATGATCTTACCCCAGTACTAACAAATGTGACATGCATGGATTTCAATGATATATGAATCACCATGGTGCACATATGTGTCTCCCTCAAGAGACTATAACATTACCATACATCCATAATAAAAGTTATAGACCTCATATAACACCTACCAATCCATCCATAGAAATAGATTGAAACAAAAAATTTCAATCACAAACATGTTCTATAGGAAATGGTAATATCCAACCACAAAGGTCCCCTAAAAAGATTTATAGAATTTTTTATTGAAAACCTAAGAGTATATACATAATAATCATCCCTAACATATGTACCACCAATGAGACCCACACACACAAAAATTGTGTAGATAAAAAATAATAAGAGGAACCTGTAACAAATAAATCACTTGTATGAATGGAATGCATAATAATGGTACCTTTAACTATTGATGGTCCTTCCTCACCATCTTCATGTGTATGATGAACTACATGAATCTGACATGTCCCACTACCTTGGGATCTAGTCATTGTTCCTAGTAATGCAATACCATTCTACCAAGGATTCCCTTTTTGTTCATCAACACGTCCATTACCTCGACCGGTATATCTTGTAGAGGTTTATCTTCTTGCTTTATATGGGGTAACTATTTCTCAATCTGCACATTCTACTGGCCTTGGGTCACCATCATCACCCACATGTCAAGGGTCCCTACAAAACCTTTACATGTTTTCATCTTAATGAATTCAAGGTACATAACTAGTTGTTTGGGACACTTCCTACTCATGTGTCTTGGCCAACCACATTGATAGCATAAAACTTCATCAATACCCTTAGAGGAGTTTCCTATACAATTACAACTCTATCAACCACTATCCTACTAGGAACCATAAAAATGACACATCCTACTATAATAATTCTCTCTAATATTTCTCCAAACTATAATCTCATTTCCACCACCTAACACCTCTCTTATGTTCCAATATAAAATAAGGGAATTTCCCTTCATTTGAGAAAACATCTTCACATGGATTATATTCACCTGATAGTGGATCTAAATTATTATTCTACCCCATTAATAGCTCATAGTATCTTCCTCATACCCAACTAATGATAGAACAAATCATGTCATGTAAATTTAGTTTACATAATAATCCACCATTTACATAGTTCTATAGTTAAATCTCAAAAATTCCTCATCCTTATCCTATCTCAAGGATTCTATATATAATGCTTAAAAAGTTGTCCTTGACATCTTGTTATAACATCCCATCAGACAGCCCATTTAGAACTATAATATCCCATATATCATTTTTGTTCCTAAAAGAATATATGTCTCTAACATGACTCTCTTATTTAGAGGAGTCTCCCTGTAACATCATATGTTTTTTAGGAGCTTGTTTAATTCCTCACCTGTTATAATTTTTTTGATGTAATTTTGGTAAAACAAACCCATTATCAATCATTGTAGCAAATTTCTGAGAGTTTATATAGCCAAAGAACATGTATATAGATTATTTCTAATACTCCATAAGTTCTTTGGGGGATTGATTTGGTTTTGGGTCCATTTGTGGAAAAAATGTCTTCAAAGTCAAAATATTGAGGCATATGGTTTTTGGAAAACTATGGGGCCTAAATGAAGAAATAATCCCCCATCATTTTTCATATATCTTATTTTGGTAAAATATTTAAGAGGGAGAACATTTATTTTCAAGACCTATTGTTTTATTATAATATGAAATTCACATGGTTTAAATATGAGTTGGTCAATACGGTCATAATCCACACACATAGTGCCAAATTGGCAGTGCCTATAGACTATAAAATGAATATTTTATTCATGGTTTGGCCTAACCATGTGGGAAAACCATGCATGGATTGTTTATTAAGCTATAGGATCTGAACTACTTTTTAACTATTGGGAAATCTATGCTATCTGACCATGCAACCCATTAAATATTTGAATTTATCATTTTACCATTACATTATTAGAGATAATATCTCCTTCCTCATCATTAGACCACACACCATTGGGAGATATCCTCATAATAACTTCATCATCTTGGTTGTGTCATAACCAATCCATCTTGAATCAATTTTCATAATTGTTGGTAGCATTGGATAAATATTGTTAACTATAAATGTTTTATTTATTCAATTCTGATTTTCTCTTACTCTATGGTGCGATAAATCAGTGTTAGTGGTTTTACCATATTTTCTGGGAATTCATCTAAAACAATAATTATTTCAAAATCAGTCCAATTTAGAGATTATGACCAGACATGTGTATTTCTACCAACATTAGGTATGTGTTCCACATTGTTATTTTTGATTTAATGGTTGTTTCTTTATGGGAAATTGAGTAATCCATTCAAATGACCGAGTAAAGAATTTTTAAATTTTGGCCTGTCAATAATTTATTAACTAATTCCATTTGAGATTTATATGGGTAGTTTCACACAACAAAACTTATTGTTTGATCTATGTGATGGGTTAGAACCCTGGGAATATTTCTTCAGGCTATAGTTTCATCTATTTGGATATTTATTTTTTAATAATATTTAATATTAATACATATTTGAATTTCATGTGACTTCCATGGGAACATGAAAGGATCTATCAGAGGATTGAGATAGTGATGTCTCTCTACTTTAGGTGGTGCGGTCATTTGGATATTCACGGAATGTGGCACATGGATTGGTGTTGAACACTATATGTGTGACATAGTCATAATCTTGAGGAGACAATGGCATTATGTTGCAGGTATTCCATGTTATAAAAGGTATGTCATGGCCATCAAACTCCATGACATGATCGTAAGGGAAAAGATTCTATAATGGTGTGTGTTTGTTTTTATTTAGTGTTTACCACTCATCTGTGTTGGACAATTCACAATTGGGAGTCATTTACACATAGGATGTCTCAGATTTTGAGGTGTTACTGAAAAAAGTTGTGTCTAGATGCCACTGGAATTTTTGTATTTGGAATTATGTTTGTAGGTTCATTCCATGGAAATCCAAGGGGATAGTGAGGAGCCATCAGTTGATATGGTTGATATTGTTGGATAAGGGCTTAGGCTCACCATGATTGTGATTATTGGACTAATACTTCTTTCGAGAATTTTTTAATTTTTGTTCATTAGGACATTGGTTATTGATGGGATAGAGATATTAATTAGGGAATTGATATGTTTGTGACTCTGACAATTGGCCAATGCATGATGGGGTTTACCTAGAGATGAGATCTTTGGGACGATGTTCGTGATTATGGTGTGTCATTAGAATTATATTGACAAAACATTTACATGGTGTTTTGTTTGGAACATGGTCCTCAGTGAAATTACTAGAGGTGAAACCCAAGATTTTTCTAGGCTTATATTACATTATAGGATGCCTTGGGTTAATTTCTAAGGATCCTCTAACTATAGTATTCCAGTGTTTCCAGAAGTAGGTGGTAGATTCTAAGTGGGTTTTGACCACTAGAGAAGATTATTTTTATAAAATAAATGTGTTCCCATATTTATTTCTATTATAGACCTCTTTAATTGCAATTTTATTATAGAATCATGTTGTATGTGACCTACTGAGATAGGTTCTCTGACCATACATGGGACCGTCAGGATGAGTGTTGGTTTTTTTCATTTGTGATCATGTAAGGGTCTCATCTCAAGATCTAGATTCTAGGGATTATATTATCATGGGATAGAGGGAAAGGGAACATGGGTTCTTACCTTAGAGAAATTGCTTTTTTTATTTTATTCTCTTTTATAATAGCTTGATAATTGTATATTTACATACCGATGGTTGGACATGGGAGAAACGTTTCATAATATTATATTATATGAACTATTATATACACATGTTCTTTTTTAGAAACTAAAAATTTAATGTTTGGGTTGTTCATTTATTATTCTGTGATTTTTGAATATGAATCCACTATTTTATGATATTTCTGAATTCCCCCTGGGTAGGTTACCTTTCCACATTATATTATTCTTTCATTACCATTTCTAATTATATATTTAAATGGACAAGTATCATATCATTCCAGAGAGTATAGTCTCCCCAATATCACCCAATTACACTATCACTTTTATTCAGTGTCATTTCACATATTTTGAGGTTCTCCTAAGTCTAATGTAACTCGGGATGAAGAAATGTTTGTGTGGATAAATGGGTTGGGTGATATAAATGGTATTATAGGAGCTATTAATAATAAACTAGAAGAAATTTAATTTTGGATACTAGATGTCCAAAAAAATTCTATTTTTATTCTTATTTGGTCTATGGTCCACCATGTATTGAAATGTTTTCAGTACTAGTTTATAGCTCATGTTTGGGTGCATGTAGGCCCATATATGAGGGACATAATAGATTTCAAGGCGTTGAAATTTCTATTCTACTTTAATCATATTACATTTTATTATATTTCCACATTTTTTGGAATTCTTGGATGTGATGGTAAAATTTTATGATTTATAACCATTAACCTAGAATCGTAATGGAATAGATATTAAACAATGGTCCCAGCATGGGAATTCGTGTTTGTTGTTCTTGATTATGTTTTTAATAGAAATATAGTACTATTTTTATATAATTAGGTTTTTGTGATAAATGTTTTTTATTTTTATTGTGGATATGGATTTGAATAAGAGAAGTTGAGTTTTTTAATGTATCAATATAGAAAGCTGACTGGTTTTTTCATTCCTAGATTCTCTTCGGTGGTATCTTACTCAACCAGCATTGGAATGTGTACCTGATGAAATCTATTTGTGATATTATATATATATATATATATATTCTGTATGGGCATACCTTTAATGGGAGCATGTTGGTACAATATTGATATATGGTGATGTCAATTAGTAGGTTGGGTGATGAGGTCGTGGGATTGAGGTGACATGGTTCGTCAGGACATGCATGTCCTAAGGGATATTTGATACATCACTATGATAAGGGTATGTAATGATCACATGAGGCATGGATGTCATTACACATGGTTGTTATGGTAATGGTTTATAGTAGTCTCATCAAGAAAACTATTGATAATTTTCCTATATGTGATATATATATATATATAGGTGCGTGTGTGTTAGTGTGTGTGTTATCTAGGCTATCTGACCACGTATTGGTATTCAGTGGGTTTCCAACTAGGCAAGTTACTATGGAGTGTGAAGTGGGAAGTGATGTGGTTCCATAAGAAGATTCATAGGTGAAGACCCATGAGGGTTATTAATATTATTATTCATAGGTACACGCTCAGGTACAGGCTCCGGTGTAGGAAGGGAAGCCTAAATATTTGAAATCATCTATGTCATGGTTTGATGAGTTTCTTAGAGTGATCCACATTTCATTCAACATATTTAAAGGGGAATAAGAGAGAAGATAATTCAATATAGTATATATTGTGGGAGTTATAGGTAAAGAAACCACCACTTCTAGAAGGTGATGATGAACCACAAGTGTTTGTGAATGGGATCAAGGCAATGAATATAATCATCAAGAAGCTAGAGATGCCTCCAGGGTGGAGTGTGAAGATGGATTTTAATATAAACAGAGGACCATCTATTCTCTATGGGTATGTGTATTTTCAGGTTGACATACATATAGGAATATCCTCAAACGACATTGAGACCAGGTTCTTCGAGAACATCATTCCAGAGATGTTGAGGGAGGAGAGAAAATGAGATTTCTTGAGCATTCAGTAGGTATAAATATCTGTCATGGATTATGTAACAATTTTCACCATGTTGTCTTGCTTCACACCATACTTGTTGGATGATAAAACCATAATGGATAGGAATTTTGAAGATATTTTTTTTGAATTCACATATGGTGTAGGTCATATTCTAGTTGGGGGATGATGTAAAGTTATTATAGTAGTGACACTTTAGATTGTAGAAAGTGAGTCTGAGATGAGTTCAAGTAGGGAATTTAGTATATGGACATAGAAACACCACATTTTAGTGTATCATCAATGGTTTGATTATATTTTGGGAATCCATGACATGTCTGGACTCATTACAATCTTCATTAAATGGATTTTTGGGAATGTAGATAAGTCAGACTTCTCAAGAGGTTCTGTAGGAAGGCATGGTGGACAGTAGGTAATCGGTTACATGAGTGGAATAAGGGTTCTGATATATAATTTACAGTGGTGCCATGGGATGTTTTATTGGTTTTATCCACACTTGGTTGTTTTTGAAGAGCAGTGGGACCCATCAGTTGGGTTTGTGTACTGTGGTTGGTGCAACACTGTTGGGAGGACATGATTTAGGGAGAAGAGTTTCTAGCTAGGTTAATTTCAAGGAGCATCCATGGCTAGAGAATGATAGTATTTTGATTATGGTCAGAGGTATGTCATTTATTTAAAAAAATTATCCTTTTTTATTTTGGAATTCTCATTATTGTAGAGTTTTCTGTTTTGGGTAAATGAAACACACATGAAAGATCATTGGATTGAACAGACACCTATTAGTATGATAGAAATTTTTGAGGTGAATTATAAGTATGTAAATATATATAATGTGCATTTAATTGGTATTATTAAGGTTCATTAAAATCAGATCATTGAATAGATTTGGGCTACATGATGTTTGTTGGAATTTTTGAATTAATGTGATGTAGTACATATTGATGTGTGATGAAACATGATCATTTTTTAGCATCTGATGATATCCATGACCTCATAGTTTCCATGTGTGACATGGGTACGACATGGGAATCTATGCAGTGTGGGATTATTATAGGTGTTAGGTATGATACATGAGAACCTGATGAGGTTCCGGATTGAAAATTCATTAAAGTAATATCTTGTGTATATGGATGGTCGGTGGTCCATAATTATTGTTTATATTTTGAGTCTGTATAAAATTGTGGAATGTAATTCCTAATATGGGGAGACCCTTGATGTAGTTAACATGTACCATTTATGACCATTTTTTCGAATAGTTTTATGGAAATGGTTATGTTCAGTACCATATTCCAATTTTTTAATAGCTCAGGGATGTGATTTGTTAAGGCAGGGATATAGTAAAATCATTAGTTTATTTGTAGAGTGTCGAATTTCTCACCCATATTTATTTTTTTTAGAGTTTTGAGTGTAGAACAACTTATTTGATGATTTTTAGAACCTAATTCTGTAATTTTTCTTAATTGAAGTCCTTTTTTGATTATTATAATGATCAGAAAGATTCATGGTGGATAGGTTGGGTTTTTGGGTCCATTGTAGGCTACAAACCAATGTTTTCAATGTGCGTAGACTAAGGAATATAGTTGGGGAAAAATATAAATCTTCAAAATATAATCTATTATACCTCATTTTTAATTGATCATGGTTTGTTAAATCATGTTGGTGGGGGAACATGTACTTGTAAAACATCTTTAGTTTTTAGTGAGGGATTCTCAAGGTTTGTTTGCATTGTGGGAATATTGTGAGCAAGTCGTACTGTTAGTTCCATGTGGGAAGTACAAATTCACTATAAAGTTCATAGTTTCCAAATGGTTTTACCCATCCATGTGGGATACCAATGCGGGTCTTGGATATTAATCATAATGAGCAGCACAGATATCCATCACCATAAGGAAAAACAATGCGTAAATTATGCTGGCCACAATACATAGGTACTGAGCTTGTACATTATGAATGAATCTGGCATTGTAAGACCCAAGACCTTCATTTTAGGTATATATAATGAATTTGGGTTGTTTTTTAGGAATAAGGAACAATTGATAAATTTTCAAAGTACACACATTGTATTATTGAGTGCACGTTGTGTACTCGGTAGCAGTGTGTAATTGCATATTGGTCATGTAATGACTTATTATATGGTTGTGTGGGTGACCTGAGGGACTCCGAAAAGTTAGAGAAAAAGGAGGATAGTATAGGGAATGTAAATTAATTGAACACTATATATAATTTTCTATTTAATTGATATATCGGAGTGGGGTCTCATATCATTTACATATCATTCTTCTTCTAACTGTGGTTCATACAGGATCATCATGGAATGATCTAGAAACTTCTATCTCCTCTCAGTTTTCTATCCAACCTCTAATTGAGTCATCATTGGGTGCATTGGATTACCACCAACGAGTTCTTACTTCTTCTTGATTCTCTCTTCTTGATTCTTATTCATTCATTGGTTATTGAAGGTTTAATGATGTTTTCCTTTTTGTAGATATATATATTTTTAGGCCAATTCAAGGGATAATGTTAAAGACTATTTTTCATACAACATCAAAGTATGAGGTTTGTGACTTTATTTTATTTTATTTGATTTATAAATGCTTAATGGGATGAATACCTATGTTCAGGGTATTGTATGTTTTGGATTTTATCCCTATCATCTACCTATTATGGTTAAATTGATTGAAAGGGGTTGAAGCATATGTGTAAGCTTTGTCTCATGAATTAATGGGCACCCAATGGGTGTGTTTCCCTAATTTCACTAATTGAGTCCATTCGGCCTATGTTTCCTATGAGGCATACCCTTTTTTCAATGCCTTGATTTCTTTAGGACGGAATTGATTTGTTATAATAATTTAATGTGTTATTCTTATGAAAGATATCCATGTATGACTTCTTTATTACTAGTTCTACATTGATATCATATACACGGTGATCATCCAATGGGCCATGAGGGCCTTATACCAAGAAAACTATGGGGGTTCCAATGTTTATTACACAAAACCATGAGAGGATTGGTGTAGTTTTTGACCCAGGGTGTATTGATTTTGAGAGAAACTGAGAGGACATTATGAATATTTATACTATATTAAATTAGGGGTAATTTACAATGAGATGTAATTGGATGTTGTGTATAAATTATTAATTCCATGTGGACCTAGGGGTATTCACCATGAGAGCATCCCATGTCGACATTTACAATTGAGTTGTGATAAGATAAATGAAGGGATTTAGTCTGTGAGAGCTTTCCTAGAGAGTTGTTATGAGTGAGTTATTATTTGTTAGAAATGATTCTTCATCTCCAAAGAAAAAGCTAGGAATCGGTCTTACTTGGTTTTTATATGGTCTTCTATGACATTCTTTGTTACTCTTACATAAGGGGATACATATCTTTGGAAAGATCATGTGATTCATTATTAACGAGTCTGACTAATTATAAAATGGAAATGAATGTAATTGAATACTATAGGATTGTTTACATTTCAGTACTTCCTAGTTTATTGCTTCTTTTCTGCATATTGCCTGCTATATAAATTCACTAACTATTTGGGACAAATATTTTGGAAGTTTCCTATTGGGATTCATCTCACGCCTCAGTTTGTGTCATTGTTTTGTAATTAAACTAATTATATTGATGTATTAATTGATAAGGCTAAGTGATCTTCTTCATCAGGTACTAGATTACTATTGTATAAGGAGGGAATTGGACAAAGATAAGGCTTGTGATGCTATTGATGTTTAATATTTTTTGTACATTGGATTCAGTACTGTATTTTTAAAATTGTGACTTCTTTGTTTGCTTTGTAAGGCACATTTTACATTCATAATTTATTTATATATAATGTAGTTTTTTATACAATCAGTCTTCCACTATTAACAGTTTTTGTATGGTATTACTATGTTTACTATTCTTTACTATTGTTATTCCTCTATGGATACACTTCCAATGAGGTCATAGTATCCCCATTATCAGAAATTGGTCTTCGCAGCTTGTTAATAACCTATAGAGTTTGGTAATATGTGCTTCTGGTTATGTGACCAACTGAGTTTGGGGCACCATTGGGCGACACCAGGAATGGAGTCATTTCAAAGTGGTATCTGAGGAGCTTCTTTTATACTATTTCTTACTATTTGAAGCCTATAGACATGTATAGGATGGAATAATATGTTTCTAATAAGATTCTCCCAGGAGTAGTTATCCCTTGTACATTTAAAATCCTAGTTACATTGAAAATTTAATTTTTTTGGTTTTCCCATTGTTACAATTGATTGGATTTCACCAATGGGAAATTAACTTGTTATGTGCTGTTATAATAGAAATTATTTAGTTTCTATTTCTATATATACTCGATGAGATGTGGGTTTTCCATCTCATGCATCATATGGTCGCATGATATATATCACATTTCATGCATTATTTTCATGTCATTTAGGGTGCATTATTGATTTCATTATGTTGTGCTAGATATAAATGTTTTTTTCGTAGATACCATGACATAATACCTTCTATTTTAATTTTGTATTGGAATATGTATAATTCATTTGTGGTGATGCAAATCATTGATCCCTAGGGTGTTATGGGATCTATTGGATAATATTTTGGTGGAACATGTATGAACTATCGTTGAATTATTTCAGTTTTGGATGTGGCTAATGAAGCAAAAAAATATATTTGAGGGATTATGGGCTCTCATAGTGCATAATGTTTTATTGCTTGGAAAAGTTTTTATGTTTGTAAGGGTTCTAGAGGTGTTTTAGTGTCCTACAAATCAGAAACCTAGGCAACATGGTTTCTGATGTTATGAACACACACCTTGTGTTATTTTATTATAGATAAACTGTCTCTTCTTATTTACATTTTTTGTACTGGGAGTACATGAAGTGTAGTTCATTGACCATGTGACTGACTGTGTGAGCAGAGTCATAGGTCTGGGACACTTTTTGAATCACATTCCTTGTCTAGATTATACACCCCATCTTGTAATGAAATGTGTATCCAACCATGTGACAAATGACAAAGGTGGATCAAAATGAGGTCGAATGCACCGTGTGCCATTTATACACACCATGAAGAGTTGATTTTGTGCGACTATGTGAATAATGACATTGGAGATTATAACATTAGTAGTAAAAAAAGTGTCCAGGTGGAACACACAGTGTAGTGTTACCCATGAGAGAACCGTGTAGGTCTAGCTGTGTAGTAGTACTTGAGAATGTTGGGAAATTCATATATATGTCATGCCATAGGAGGAACACAACCTGTGTATGGGTTATACATGATCACGTTTGGCATAGGTACACATAATGTTAAATTGTTAGGGGAACACACCATGTAGAATTTATACATGTTGTGTATATTTATTTTGAAAAACATGAATGATTTCATTCTCTTATTCTGCACTTTCACATCTATGTTGTTTTCCATATTAATCTAGTACAATTGTCTGTGTTGGAACTTGTATAGTCATTCCACCAGGACATCCTCCAGTAGTATTCTATGTATAGGGTTATGAACAGACACCATAAATGCTAGATCGGGGAATAAAACCAGTACCTCCCATCATGCCCATCATGGCACCAACTATTATACCAGACATAGGTGCTGATGGAAAGTTCCATGAAGGCTTTATGGGGATGATACATAAATTCTATGGAGAACAACATCCTTTCCAATTATTGTAGAGTTGAAAAGGGTGTTTCAATAAAAAAATCCTACAACTTTTTATGGGGATTGGGGACCACATGCTATAGAGTCATGGTTGGAGGCCAAGATGGCTATCTTTGAGCATATGGATGTGCCTCTAGAAAGGATTGTGAATCTCCCAATGTACGTGATATGTGATTCCACCATGAGAAAGTGGGATGTTATCTAAAATGAAGGAGATCATTAATATATGACATGGGATGTGTTTCAATAGAAATTCTATGATTAATTCAATACCCAAGACGTTAAGGGATGATGGAGCCTTAGAGTTCATGCACATGGAAAAGGGTGCTCTTTCAGTGATTAATTACACTTCTTATTTTACATAGCTTCAGGTATTCACACCCATTCTTTGAGTTGATGAGTTATGTTTGGAAATTTCTGTTGAGGATGGTCTCATGTATGACATTTCATCATAGTTGAATGTCATCATGATGACTTTAGTGATGGCTATAGTAAACAAGCAGCTCATTACTGAAAGTAATCTAAGGGAGGAGAGAGCTGCGAGCCAAGGCCGTTTAGCATCAAGGGATATTATTTCATTATTTGATAGAAGGAAGGAAAAAATGTAGCCTTTTCATGGTGATTTCAGTAGTAGGGATGTATCTATAGGTATCTAGGTGGGGTGCTACCAGTGTTGGAAGAGTGGGATCATGAGACCTCAATGCTCAAGAGACCCAGTTTAGTGCCGAACTTTCGGGTAGATGGGTAATCATCAACATTTTTTTCTAGTTTTTCTCATGAAAATCTAGTGTTTTGGGGATCAGTTATGACTCGACATTCAAGAGAAATTATACCAATTCATCATAATTTAGGGTACTGGAGTTTTTTAGGATGTTCATGCTAAAGAGGTGGTCAGGGACATGGTTTCCAGACTACAGGTTTTCAGTGAAAACATGGTGGATCAGCTCAGAGTAGTAAGGTAGGGTCTTAGGACTGTGGTAGAGGTCATACATTTACAATGGAATACACCAAGTAAGAGCAAGATCCTAGACCATCTACTTTGAGAGGTACTATTCATGATTCCTCAGTTCTAGATTCTTATCTTTTTGATATAGGGGATTCACATATTGTTACATCTATGTCTGTTGTGGAGATCCTTGGGCTCTGTATCTTTTATTTTAATGTTGTTATGAAGTTAGAATCTCCATTGGGGAATAAGATTGCTAGAGAATGTTAGTTAAAGGATTCCCTCATAAGGTTAGTGGTTTTCACTTATTATGGGACATCTATTTCTTAGTGATTACAGGATTTTATTTCATTATCATATTGGACTAGTTGGTCATCATTAAAGACTTTTTTTATCGATGTCACTATAGGGTAATATTCACACTACTATAGGGTGCATCTTTTCAACACGATGTTGAATTAGATGTCTAGGAAAGTAGATCTAGACATGAGCATCTTTTGTTGGGATGAATTACAGCTCAGATTTCTATTTTATATCTGTATGTCTAGGGGGCATCACATACTGAATTTATTCCGGTGGTCAATCACCTCAGGGATGAAATTCCATACAACTTTTCATGTTTAACTCTAGGTAAAGAGGTATATTTATATATTTATCATGTTCTAGGAGTGTCAGTATTCTCAATTACTCTTAATAGGATGGCTACACCAGAGTCACATGAGATCAAGAAGAAGTTATAAGATATGTGGGAAAAGGGTTACATCAGGCTGAGTACTTCTCCATGGAGTTCGCCAATACTTTTTGCCATGAATGCCTATGGTACCCTCAATGGATCTGTGGATTATCAAAAACTAAACCAGTTTTGGGTCACAAACCGATATCCCTTGTTTCGGTTTGATTATATTTTTTATCATCTTTGAGGAGCCCGGGTGTTCTCGAAGATAGACTTGAGATCCGGTTATCATTAGTTGCATGTAAGACTATCAGATATACATCCAACATACATTCAGAGTAGGTATGGTCTATATAATTTATTGGGATATGTCATTTGGTCTTGTGAATGCACTAGTTGTTTTCATGGCACTGATGAAATGCGTGTTCCATCCATATATGGATGTTTTTTGTTGTTTTCATGGGCGATATATTGGTGTACTCACACACTCAAACCGACCATGCCATCCATCATCAGATCATAATGAGTACACTGAGAGACCATCAGTTATATTCAATGCTCCAAAAATGACACTTTTGGATGGACCAATTTTACTTCTTGTGTCATGATATTTTGGATATAAGAGTATCAGTATTCCAATAGAAAGTGATAGTTATAGTTTCATGGGAGTAGACAAAGAACGTCTTTGAGGTGTCATGTTTTCTGGGGATGGTTTCTTACTATAAGCACTTTTTATAGGATATCTCCCTCATAGCGGTTCCATTGATAAGCCTAATAAGAAAGGGTAATGGTACTTGTGGATACATTATTTTGATTCATTCTTCAATGAGTGGAAATGGAGGTTCACTTCAACACCAACAATTATTTTACCAAATCCAGTAAAGAGGTACAACGTTTACTATGATGCATCAGGTATCGGGCTGGGAGAAATTATTATGAATGAGGAAGGAGTTGTTGCATATGGGTTCTAGCAGTTGAGGACACATGAGAGGAACTACCTGATTCACAATCTCATGTTAGTTGCAATTGTATATTCTTTACGTTGTGTGATACATTATCTTTTGGGTGAGCATTTCTTGGTATACACCAACAAAAAAAGTCTCAAGTGTATCATTACATAATATGATCTAAATTTGAGACATTGTAGGTTGGTTGAGTACCTTCAGTATTTTGACTTTGATCCTACCTATAAACATGGAAAATCAAACACAGTTGTTGAATTATTGAGTAGGAGGACTCAGAAAGAGGCAGTTCTGTAGGCCAGCAGTGAGTGGCATCTTATGGCTCTGTTCCTTGAGTTTCATTTGGAGGTGTATGATAGACATGGGCAGATGTTTCATTCTTCTATAGTTGTTACCTCTATGCTAGAGGATCGATAGCGAATGAGGAATCTATCTGATTCTGAAGGCATGGCCTATAAGAGTGTGTGAAAGGTGAGGACCCTACTCCTAGGTGGACCGCGGTTGATAATGATATCTTGCATTTTAATGGGAGTTTATGGGTTTCAGACGACATACATGAGGATTTGATATGAGATTTTCATTCCTCATTTAGGGTAGTTCATCCTGGTGTCACCACGATGTATCAATATCTACAATGTCAATATCGGTGACCATGGGTGAAGAAGAATGTAACTGGTTTTGTTATGAGATATTCCATCTATCAGCCGGTGAAGGTGGATCATCACCAACCAACATGACTTTTACAGTAGTTAATCATTCTTGAGTGGTAGTGGAATTATTTCATGATGGAGTTTTTGACAAGTTTACCGGGTTCACCCCTAGTAATTGTTGTGGTTTGGGTTGATTTTTGAGTGAATCATTATGGATACACATTACTTGTCGATCAAGGAGACCTTGAGTTTTGGGGATTTTTAAGGGCTGTAAATATAAGAAATTTTATTTTCACAAGGCGTTCCACATACTATTGTTTTAGATAGGGATGCTCAGTTTACTTCTCTTATCTCGCGGGGACCATAAAGGGATTTGGGTACACATGTACTTCGGTGTACAACATACCATCCCTATACAGATGTCCAATCTCATCACACGATTCAGGTGTTGGAGGACATGCTTCGAGCATGTGCTTTGGATTTCAGGGGTTATTGGGAGAGACAAATACCCCAAGTGGAGTCTTCTTAAAACAACAGTTTTTAGGTGGTGATTAAGATGGAACCATATGGAATTCCATCTTGATCACCCTTTTGTTGGATGGAGGAAGGATATGCGGCTATGTTGGGACCTTTCCTTGTCCAGGATACCACTGAGCAGGTGCAATTAATTCAGAATAGGATGGATATTTCACAATCTAATCCGGAATCATAAATAAATCGACGTGGACCACCACTGATGATCATGGTTGGAGATAAGGATTTCTTACATGTCACACTGTGGTTGGGAAACCAAAGGATTAGGAGACAACGGTAGCTTTCACTAAGATACATCATTTTGTTTCAGCTTTTGGAGAGAGTCGGGACAATTTCCTATCGCATTTAGTTAACTCAATGGTACTAAGCTATACATGATGTCTTTTATATTTATGATCTACAATGTTACTTTTAAGAACTGTCTCACATTTTTACACCCGAGGAGGATGAGTTAGAGGCAGATGCATCCTTTTAGGAGCACCTTATTCGAATTTTGGGACAGATCACAAAGGTTTTTCAGGGATGGTATGTTCATATGGTACGGGTTCTATGAAAACACGAGAGATTATAGGAACACACATGGGATAGTGAGGCCAATGTACAATTGCAGAGGCTAGAGTTGTTTGATGTTTCTTCTTCACCCAACATGGATGGTAAATAATAGGAATAATTACTTTATAGGGGATGTTTGTAAGAACCTATATCTTCTTTTTTAGGTATTGATAATTAATTCAGGCTGTTTTTTAGGAAAAATCATGAATTGGTAAATTTTCTTATTACATTCTGTGTAGCCGGTTTCCACTTGTATCCATGTACTAGCAGTGTAATGGCCAAGTACGTGGTTATGTCGGTGACCTGGAAGACCGCCTAAAGGTGTAGCAGGTTGAGGATAGTTTCTGGCATGTAAATTAAATGAATATAAAGTGTAAATTTATTTATAATTGATATATAAAATCAGTGATGTGTCTTGTTTACAGATAATTAATCATCTAACCTTGGATTGTACAAGAGTATTGGGGATCTGTAGATAAACATCAAACTCCACCCAGTTCTCCATCCTAGATCTGATTGATTTTCCTCTAGGTGCATTGGATTCCAACTGGTGATTTATTCCTTATTCAGGATCTTCTATTACTGATTTCTCTTATTTTTTGGGTTATTCATGGTTGAATGATTTTTACCCCTTTTTATATTTACGTCATTCTAAGATTATTCAAGGGATGTTGTTAAATAGGGTTCATCATACAACATCATGGTAGGTGGTTTGTCCCTTTATTTGAATGTATTTGTATTATTTATTCTTAATGTGATCAATACCATTATTTCTGGTATTATGAGTTTTGGATTTTATCCCTTTCATCATCCTCCAAAGGATCAATTGATTTAAATTGGTTGTAAAATATTTATAATGGTTGATTCCTTGTTTACAGGACGCCCTATGGGTGCATTTCCATTGTTTGATAATTTAGGGAAATTTGGTCAATGCATCCTATGAGAAATATCTTGTTTTCTATTCCTTCAGTTGTTTAGGATGGAGTTGATTGATTATAATAATTTCATTTGTTTTTCTTGTTTACTATATATATTTATTAGTTTTTTATTACATGTGATACTTTGATATGATATGCGCGCTCATCCTCTAATTGATCATGTGCGCCTTATAGAAGGAATACCATGGGGGTTTCCATGTTTATTACATAGGACTGTGAGATACATGGTGTAGTTTTTTTACCCAGGGGATATTGACCGTGAGAGCTACCCATGGTATTGTGATTATTTATACAACATTGACCCAGGGGGTATTGAACGTTAGAGCTACCTGGAGGTTTTGTATAAATTATTGATGGTAGGTAGTCCCATGGGTATTGATCGTGTGAGTTTCTCAGCAGATCATTTGTGATTGAATAGTGCCATGTTAAACCAAAGGGGTCAGAACATGAGAGATTTCCTAGAGGGTTATTATGAATCAGTTATTGTTTGATTGTGAAGATTCTACCAAGACAAAGCACTTTATTAGACTCGGTCTTACGTGGTTGTTTAAATGGGATTCAAATATGACTATTGTAAATAATACATGGAGTGATATAAAGCTTATGCTAGATCCTAAGATTTATTATTCAATAATTTTAATAATTAAAAAATGAAAATGAATGTAATTAAAAACTATACGATTTTTTAATTTCATGTAATTCATAGTTTATTGCTTCATTTCAGCATATTTCCTACTATATATGTTATCTGACTATTAGGCATAGATCTTTTGGTGGTTTCATACTGTGATCCATCAAACACCCTATTTGGGTCATGCTTTTGGACCCAAATTGATTATATGGTTTCATTTATATATAATGGAATGTGTCGTTCTTCATCGGTTTCTTTATTGTTGTAGGATATAGAGATCATGTGACCAAGATAAGGCTTGTGAGGCTGTTGGAGTTTATTGATTTCTATACATTGGTTATAGTTCTATATTTCCAGCATTGTGAATTGTTTGGATACTTTACCAGATTCATGTGACCTAAGTCATTTATTTATATATAATGCCATTATTTATACTGTTAGTCTTCTTTTATTAATATTTTTGTATGGTATTACTACTTCCACTAATGTTTACTATTGTAACTTTATTGTATATACTCTATCATTTAGTTCATATTTTCTCCATTTTACACATTGAACCTCAATTCTAGTTGGAAGCCTCTATAATTTGGGAAAATGCGCTTGAGGATATGTGACCAACTAGGTTCAGGGAACATTTGGAAGGCACCTAGAACCGGGACATTACAGGTATGTCATGTGACGTGGTTGCGATAGGAAAGTGTAAGAGTAGTGAGATTGCACAACATATTACTACATTAAATTTAGGTGATATATATATATATATATATCTGAGTGTGTGTGTGTTCTTGGTTTTTTTTGGCGATGTAATTCTATTTAGTGGGTTTCCACCAAGAAGATAACTTATTTTACATCATGTGGGACATGATTTGGTTCCACAAGATCTTGCATATGTTGAGAATCTTATAGGAATGGTAGATTATGATTCATAGAAATAGGCCCAACTGAATGTTCGTCAACCCACAAATTTGATTGAATTTGGAACATGGCATGGTGAGAATCCCAAATCGAACATGTTACATGTCATATAGAGGATTTTAAGGGGGATCATGGAGTTGATCCTCGCATAGAATATTTCATGTGGGTGTTCTATTGATAACAATGATCACTATTTGAGGGAGAGGGTGGTCAATACATAGCTAATAACTAGATAGAGGTGATTCATATTATCTTTGAGTAGCCTGATGTGTCTCTAGAGTGGAGTGTAATGATGGATACTTATATTGTAATAGGACTGAATAACCACAAGTGGGACATACAGGTTCATTCATGTAGACAAGAGGAACAATCCTTCTTATAATTTGATGTGAGGTTCTTCAAGAACTTTATCTCAGAGATGCTAAAGGAGGAGGGTGGTCAGGTGTTATTGAGTCTTCATCAGGGTGACATATATTTCATGGACTATTCAATAAAATAAACCAAGATTTATCACTTCACAACCAACATGTTTGGTAAATAAAAATCTAGGGTTAAGTTTTGGGATGATGGTTTATGCCATTCCATTTGGAATCAGGTCATATTCCAGTCCGGTGATGACATCAGGTAATTATAGGGGGTGCTTTAGAAATCAAGAAGAGTGGGTGAGATGTGTTCTAGTTGGGTAGTCATGCCACAGACCCAGGTAGAAAAACATGTATTAGTTTGTCGATAGAGTGATTACAGTGCGGGCATAAAACAGTTGTCTACACCCAATGAGAGTGGCCTATTATAGGGTGATGGGTATGTGGATAGGATGAGCATCTTTAGATGTTATTTAGGAATCCTTCATGAATAGGAAATAGTTAGGGACCTGGGCATACATAGGATCCTAATATCATATCAAGTGTAGTAGTAGGTAATGGTAGCTGAGTTGTAGAATCATACGAAGGATATGGATGAGAAAGAGAGAACTAATAGTGGGGTTTGTGGTTGGTGTCTTGTGCAGAACTATAGGGAGGCCCAACATCCTGAAATTGATATTCATTTCAAGCATATTCCATGGATTTTATATGGTAGGAGGATACAGAAGAGCTGACAACCATCTAATGTATGCCATGGGTGAGACCTATTAAACACTATTGTATTATTTTGGCATGTAATTTTAAGATGCAACACTATTTTGGATGCATGATGTGTGAATGAACCCAGATCTTTTTTTGGGTATGGGCTTTCTTTTCTGTTGTTTTTGAGAAAAATTAGAGTTTCTCAAAATTTCACAAGTATATTCCATGTGAATATCAGTACATGTCATGTACCCAATTTCCGCTGGTGACTATGTGCTGGCTGTGTAATGGTCAAGCACATGGCCATGAGTGGTGACCTAGAGACCTCCTAATGTAGGAGCTGATTAAGGCAAGTACACAACATGTACATTGGAAGAACATGCCTTGTAATTTATTTTTCTTTCGTTAAACTAAATGGGGTCATGTCTAATGGGCATAACCATCTTCATCTCTACCTATCACATATAGGAGTGAATGAGACCGATTGAACTTCGCTAATCCCCCGACTCACCATCTGTTATCTGATCTGAACTCTATCATTTGCATTGGAATCACATTGGTGAGTTCTTCCTTCTTCTAGAACCTCATCTCTTGATTTCTTCTCTCTCATGATATATCTTTTTTCTAATGTTTCAGAAATTTTTATACACCTACAATATTTTAGGGTGATACCATTCCTGAGTTACATGTATTTTGTTCATACAATTCTAAGGTAGGTGGTTTGTGACATTCCGTCTATATTCTTTGAGTTAAATGTGAAAATCCTACCAATATCGTTAATTGATGTATTGTGTTTTTATGTTTTTTAGCCCGCTTACTACCTGCAATACGTTTTTTGTTTGGATAGAGGTTAAATGTTTGAGAATATGGTTATCTTTTCCATGATATGGATGTTTTTTCCATGTTTTCTTGTTATTGAATGGTTTGGAGCTGTATAGCATGGGACCAAGTAGAGGCTTGCGATGCTGAGGATTTGTTTTATTGTTTTTCTTTTGTACCTTGGTTTAGTATTCTATTCCCTCATTGTTACATATTTGAATGTTATCCTATACATTTGTATCATGCATCATTCATATATATATGTGCTCTAGTTTATTTCTTTTAGCCTTCTGTTGTTTACTATAGTATGGTATTATTATTATTTCTTCTAATGTTATCTATTTAGTTTCCACAATGTTACTCTATTGATGAGGGAATTGTTTCCCCCCAATCAAACCTAATTCCCTCACTACTAGTGAGTAGCCTTTGGCGTTCAGGGAAATTCCCTTGAGTCCATCTGGCCAACCGGGTAAGGGGTGCCTCTGGGGGGCTTCCAGAACCGGACGTTAAAAAGTGGTATCAGAGGAATTAATTTCTTCTTTACTTACTATTTAGAACCCATAGCTAGGGTTGGGAAGGAATAGATAATTTTTAATATGTTGTTCCTGGGAGTAGCTAACCCGTGTACAGGAAAAAGCCAATTTGCCACATATATTGCTATTTTTTCGTTTTTCAACTATTACTGTTGATTTGATTTCACCATTGGGGGATTCCCATGTATTGTTCTATTATTGATTATGTTACTGAGGTTCTATGTCTATCTTAACCCGATAAGATGAGGGTAATCCATCCTATCCATCTTATAGTCACATGCTAGAAATCACATGTCATTCATTCTTTCAATTCCATTATGGGTGAATTACGGATTTCATGTTGTTGTGATAGATGTTGTACTAGAAATTCATGATGTTGTGATATATGGTTTGATAGAATACATGATATTTGAAAAGGAATGGAATTGGTAAGGTTTTGTTTGAATGAATGCTAATCTTTGTTTCTTGAGGTGTTATAGGCCCTCATGGATTGGAATTTGGTGAATCATTGCCTTGTTATTATTTTAATATGGCATTTACAAGAAACCAATCATTGATTCATGGAGATTATGGGCTCTCAAGGATCGTAATTTAGAACATTAATGTCCATTTCGGTGTTTTTCAAGGATCCAAAGTAGTTTTGGAGGCGTGCAATATGGAAAACCCCAGAATACATGGCGTGTAATGATGAATACATGACATATATCCTTCTATTCAGAATGGAATTATTTTTCAAGTGTACACACCATGTACTTTGTGTACAGGCCGTGTAGTCTCAAACCATGTCACCAGTTGTGTGGGTAGAGACATGAGGTTTGGAAATCATTGGGGGAACACTATGGGTACTTGTTGTACATGCCGTGTTGTTTAGAACATGTGTCCACATGTGTTACTAGTATCACATTTCGAAAAAACAAAGGTTCTATACACCGTTTGATTCTTGAACATTCCATGAAGTATAACCCTTGAATCTGTTTGTGTAACGAACAACAGAAGTCGAGTAAATCCTTCAAGTACATGCCCTGTCTATCTAGAACTCACCATGTAGATTGGACTGTTTAACTTGATATGTGACTAACAACATGGGCCGATGAAGTTTGTCTAGTATAGCTAGTGTCTAGAACTAACCCTCCGTGTAGTATTATTCTAGGAGAATTGTGTGGCTTAGCCATGTAAGGATACTTGGGAATGTGAAGAGGATTCAATAACACGCTTTGTGTTAGGACAACACATTGCGTGTATGGGGTGTTAAATGACCTGTGATGGAAAACGTAACCTCCCATTTAAAGGCTTAATGGAACACGCCATGTAGTGGTCATACACACCATGTAACCATGTTTTTAAAAATGTAAATTCATTATTTATATTGTTCAATTCATATTATTCAATGCTTTAGTCTTTGATAATCCTAATCTAGTGTGTACGCATGAACTTGCAGAGTCGTGCCACCGAGCTGTCCTTCGGTTGTATGCTAGTTACAAGGCAGTGATCAAACACTAGATATGGATGATCAGGGACTACCAACTAATCCTACAGTTGTACCAGTCTTGGATCCATCCATAATTATGGACATAGGTACTGACACATAGTTCCAAGGGGGGTTAATGACGTTCATGCGGACCTTCTAAGGAGTACATCATCCAGCCCCGTCTATAGTAGAGTTGACACAAGCTTTCCAGTAGATGTATCCTCCCACCTTCCCAAGAGATAGAGGACCTCAGGATGTAGAGTTATGGTTAGGTTCCATGCTATCTATATTCGAGGATCTGGAGACACCTCCTAATTGGATAGAGAATCTTGCTATATACATGCTATGGGAATCCTCCATGAGATGGTGGGATGTGATCTCATAGGCGGGACACCAACAGGATATGGCTTGGGATGTGTTCCAGCCTTCCTTCTAAGACTACTTTTCCTCGGAGACATTGATGAACAATCAATCCCGAGATTTTATGAGTCTGGACAGGGTACTCTTTCAGTTTTGGTGTACTATTCTTGTTTCACAGATCTGCAATGCTTCACAACCATCACAAGAGGTGATGAGGTATTCCTGGAAAGAATGATTGTGGATAGTCACAAGAATGAAATAAAATCGTAGGTGAACATCTATATGTTAACTTACATCACCTCTGTTGTCAACCAGGTGCTGATCACATAGCACAATTTGAGTGATTTTGAAATAGTGAGCCAGGGCGACTAGACATCCGGAGTTGGTATCCCACCAACTGATAGTAGGATGTGACATATGGTGTCGATGCATGGATATCCAATGAGGAGAGAGACATCTTCTTGTAGAAAAGTATTATGATACCAGTGTGAAAGGTTTTGGCATATGATGCCACATTGGCTGAGACACGCAATGGAGTGTCGATCTTGTGATAAGATGGTCAATCTTCAGTAGTTCTGTTAGTTTTTCTCATTGTCTACTGGTGATAGGGGTTCTTTTATGACTCCACATTTAGGAGAAGCACCACCATTTTCTCCTAAGTTATGTAAGTGTATTTCTTCCGGCCGTTCAGGCTATGGTGGAGGTGAAAACTGTGGTAGCAAGTTGACAGTCTTTCAGCAACTACTAGGTGGATCAGCTCAGGTTAGTTAGTCAAGTTCACAGGGTTGTGGTGCAGGTCAAAAAAATTTGATGGAGCAAAACTAGTATGATCAGGATCCTGGACCCTCTACAGTTTGAGATATGATCCTAGATGCCTCATTTTTAGCTTCTTCCCTTTTCGATACAGGGGATTCCCATAGAATTATATTTCTTAATGTTGTGAAGAAACATGGTCTCGAAATCCTTTTTTACGAATATATCTTGACACTATACACTCAATTGGGGACATAAATGACTAATTTACATCAGTTCAAGGAGTTCCCTCTTGAGTTTTGTGTGTTCCACTTCTTATGGGGCCTCTATCTCATAGATATGATATGCTTGGATGTCATTCTCAAAATGGACTGGTTAGTTCCCTTCTAGGTTGTTGTTGATTTCAATCACCGTATGGTGAGTTTCACATTAGTGGAGGTCATATTGTTTCTTCATAAGGGCGAATGGGATTTCTAGGTGAGTAGAGCCAGACCCGAGCATTATGGGTTGAGAGGATTTACAAACCATATTTCAAGTCTATATCTGGATGACTAGTGGACTTCATAGATGGAATTTCCTCCTGTGGTGGATCATTTCAGGGATGTCTTTCTAGAGGAATTTTCAGGTTTTCCTCTAGAACGAGAGGTACACTTTTCTATTGATCTTGGCCGAGCTGTGGCATCAATGTCCATTCCTCGTTATAGGATAGATACACCTGAGTTATAGAATCTAAGGATGTATTTTGAGGAGTTGCAGAAAAAGGTTTTATCTGACCCAGTACTTCCCTTTGGGGTTTGCCTGGCCTGTTTGTAAAGATGGCAGACAGTCCCCTTATACATTGTGTGGATTATTATATGTTTAAAAATTTTCGATTAAGGAAATGTTATACCTTGATTAGGAAGGACGATCTCTTTGACAAACATCGAGGAGCCCGAGTGTTCTCAATGATTGACTTGAGATCTGGTTGTCATTAGTTGGGCGTTAGACTATCAGATATACCTCGTACAGACCTTCGGAGTAGGTACAGTCTATAAAATTATGTGGTTATGCCGTTTAGTCTCACAAATGTGCCTACAGTCTTCATGGAACTGATGAACCGAGTGTTCCATCAATACATGCAATTTTCTATGGTAGACTTTTTGGAATATATATTAGTTTACTCTCATACTAGACACAACCATGCCAAACATCTTGAGATATTTTTGAGTACACTAGGAGAGCATTAATTATATGGTAGGATATCAAAATTCAACTTTTGGATAGACCAGATTTACTATTTGGGTCATGTTATCTCCAAGACATGAATTTCAGTATACCTAGAAAAATTGAGAGAAGTTGTTTCCTAGGAGCTATCGAAGAATGTCTTTGAGGTATATAGTTTCCTAGGGATAGTTGGATACTAAAGAAATTTCATACAGGAATTGTCACACTTAGAAACAGCACAAATTGGTCTTACTAATAAGGGTGAAAGGTACTTATTGTCAGATTCTTGTGAGGCAGCCTTTCGGAAGATGAAAGGGAGATTGACATCCGAACCGAAACAGTTATTTCCAAATATGGGAAAGGACTATACTATATACTACGATTCATCATGTATCGGGCAATTAGAAGTTCTTATATAGGGAGAAAGGTTCGATGCCTAGTGGTCTCACAAATTAAGGCCACATGAGAAGAATTGTTCAACACATGATCATGAGTTGGATGAAGTTGTTAATAATTTAGGATGTTGGAGACACTATATTCTAGGAGATCATTTTGTGTTTCTAACCATCCAAAAGAGTCACAATTATATCTTCACTCAGTGTGACATAAATTTTAGATAGCAAAGATGGGTTGAGTACCTTCAGTCCTTTGTCATTGAGCTTGCCTACATGCCTGGAAAAGGAAACACAGTGTCTAATGTATTGAGGAAGACGAATCAGGTACAGAACGATTAGGAGGATAAAAGTGAGTGGAAACATATAACTATGTTCTTTGAGTAGCATTCGGAGGTGCATGATAGACATGGAAAAATATTTCATTCTTTAGTAGTTGTTACCTATACACTTCTTGATTGAGTGAGAATGAGGAAGCTATAGGATTCTGAAGGACTATTATTACGGGAGAGTGTGTCAGGAAAGGACCATATTCCTAGATAGACCATAGGGGAGGATGAGATCTTGAATTTTCACGAGCAAGTATGGGTGTCAGTAGACATATGCAAGGAACTAATTTTAGACATTCATTCCTTAGTTTGGGAAGTTCATCTTGGTTTCACCAAGATTTATCATGATCTACATCATTTGTATTGGTTTCTAGGTATGAAGAGAGATGTGGCAAGATTTTAAATTAGTTGATCCACCTATTAGTAGGTGAAGTCATAGTATCAGCGACCAATATGGCAGTTACAGTAATTACCCATTCCCATGTGGAAGTTGAATGATGTTGAAATGTGTTTGTTGACAAGTTTTCTATGTTCACCTCAAGGGAATGATGATATATGGGTCATCATTGACAGACTCATGAAGGTTTCTAACTTTATACTGGTCAAGGAGACCATCAGTGTTGATGAGATGGGATTCCTGTACATCGGAGTGATTATATGTTCACATGGAGTTCCACACTCTATTGTTTCAGACCTGGATGCATGTTTTACTTCTCGGGTATGAATGGGGATACCTAAGGCTTTGGGTACATAGTTACATCTGATTATTCTTATCATCTCCAGACATATGGCCAATCTGAGCATATTATTCAGGTGCTTGAGGACATGCTTCGAGCATGCATCCTAGATTTTGGAGGTTTCTTGGGAGAAGAACATACCACTTGTAGAGTTTTCCTATTATAATAGTTTTCAAAAAAATATTCATATTTCACCTTATGAGGCTCTGTACAGTAGGCCATTCTAATCACCATTATGCTGGATGGAGGTATGAGAGGTAGCTATGCTTGGACCTTGCCTTTTCCATGAGACCACGGAGCATATAGTGTTGATTCGGAAGAGGATGTCTGCTACATAGTCACAACAGAAGTCTTAGGCTGATCGACAGAGATGTCCTATAGAATTCTAGGTCATAGATCTGGTTTTCTTGCATGTTTCACTAAGGTTGGGACATTGGAGGATTAGGATACAACATAAGCTTTCACTAAGGTATGTCGGGCTGTTCGAGGTTTTAGAAAGAGTCAGGATGGTTGCCTATCTGATACAGTTACCTCAATGGTAGCCGGCTATGCACAAAGTCTTCTAGGTTTCTCAGCATCGGCATTAGTTCTCATACCCATCTCATGTTTTCCATCTTGAAGAGGTTGAGTTAGAGTTGGATGATTGATTGGCGGAGCATCATATCCAGATTATTGACTAAACTGAGAAGTTTCTCCTTGGTCGGTCTGTTCCTCTAGAATGAGTGCTATGGAAGCATAGGCGAGTACAGGACGAGACATGGGAAAGGGAGGCCGATGTACGATAACAGTGGCTGGAGTTGTTCGAGGTTTCTTCTTATATGATTCCATGCTTTGAAAATTCTGGGATGAAGTTCTTCAAGGGGGATGTTCATAAGAACCCAGATCTTCTCTTTAGGTATGGGTTTTTTTCTTGGTGTTTTTGACAAAAAGAGGAGTTTTTGGAAATTTCATGAGTACACATCATGATCTTATATGTACACACCATGTACCCTATGTCTGTTGGATACCGTGTGATGGTTGTGTAATAACCGAGCACATGGACATGTGTGGTGACCTAAAGACCGCCAAACATAGGTGTCGATTAAGGGGTGTACATGACTGTACATTGGAAGAACATGTTGTGTAGTTTTTTTACTTCATTAAATGAGTTGTGGTCGCATTTGATAGACATAACAATCTTCTTCCTGACCTATCTCGTTCTGGAGCGAATGAGACTACAAGATCATCGCCAAGACCCTGACTCATCATCTGTTTTCCAATGAGAACTCTGTTGGTTGCGTTGTAATTGTATCGGTGAGTTATTCCTTCTTCTAGAACATCATCTCTTGATTTATTATCTCTCTTGAGATATACTTGGTTGAACATTTTGGAGTTTTTAGTATATGTACGATGATCTAGGTCTAGGTCAGTGGATTGTCCTTTTCTTAGTAAGTCTTTGAGTTATATATGCAAAAGTTCCCAATACCATTTTTTGGGGTATTGAGTGGTTATGGTTTTTAGCCCTTTTATTGTTTAGTATGCCTTGGGGTGTCAGATATTGAAACAATAGTGATATGAAATGGAGGGGAAAAAATATGTTCCTCAGATGTTGGGAAAATTGTTGATCAGGATTCTCTTCAGCTATGATCTTAGAGAGATGGTATGTGATTGCAGAGTGCCTTCTGAGCATCAGTGACTAATCATTTGCATTTGGATTCATTGGGAACATGGTTCAGTGTGAATTTACTAGAGGTGGAACCTGAGGGATTACATGGATTACATTACATCAGAGGTGTCTATGACAATATTTTTAAAGATCCTCCCACTATAGTATTCCAGCATCGGCTAAAGTAGGTGGTAGAATTTTGGAGGATGTTGAGAACCATATAATCTTGTGTTTATTAAATGAATGTGTTTTTATGGTTTTTAGTATACAGTTTCTTAATCACATGTTTCTGACATGATCACATTTGTGGTGACCTACTAAGACTCATTCTCACACCATATATCAACCTAGTAGAAAACGCGTAGCTTTTATTACTTTGAGATTAGGTAAGGTTTTAGGATAGAAACGTGGATTGTAGGGATTGAGTTGGAAGTATATGGAGGGAAAGGGACCATGGTATCACTCCTCAAATGATGTTACTTTCATGTTTATTTCCTTTTGTACATGTATGATAATTATATATGTATATCCAAATGATATGTAATAGGAAACATTTATTTATTTATTGTACTATATGAACTATTATGTATTCATGTTCTATTATAGTGTCTACAAATGAAATGTTTTGATTTTTATTAGTTCAACTGCAATTTTGAATTATGCATCCGTGATTGTATGACATTATTGTGTTCTACCATGAATGGTTTTCTGGCCTAATATCTTGTATTTTTCCCTTTTTACTCTTTTTTAATAATTAATTCCACCTCTACTAAATCACCACCATAGGGTGAAGTCTCTACACTATCACTCATTTACACCATCTTTACTAATATGAGTACATTTTCTTAAAGGTAGGTGCACCTAACACATATGGCACATGACTCATTTCATTGTTAGGTGGCTAAATGGGCCAGGTAACTACACTTCAAGCCAGAAAGAATCATCTGGATTGACTCTATCCATAACACAACTATATTATTTTCACTCTCTCTAGAAAAAATTAATGGATACAGAAATTGGAAATCATTGGTTAAGTCAAACATACTCGGTGTAACATGCCTTATTTCTCATTCCAACATCTTTGTAAAACAAGTGATGTTTTCATGGAAATAATCATATACTATGTTACCCTATTTAAAATTCATTTCATATACCCCATAAGAGGTGAATTCTCATTTACATTCTCTTATCCCAAAATATGAACACATTATAGTGGGTGAATTTCTCTATAATTCAAAACACATATCTCAAAACACACACAAAAATTCGTAGGGTATTTTCGAAAAATATGGATCTCTACTACCAATAAACCATCCATTCATAAAAAATTATAATATTAGGTATAATCATTTTTTTATAACTAATATCATACATACCTACTTTGTGCCATGGTAAACACATTGTAAACTGAGTCATAAAAACACACTTATTTTCATTAAACATCACTTTTAATAGTTTCGACTTACATAATGTAAAGAATTCCCTTTTATGAACCTTTAAATATATAAAAAACATTACAAAAAATTATTTATAACCAATTTATATCCTCACACTAGGAACCATTATTTAATTATTAACATAAATTATATAAAATTAACTATTTTTATCATCCTTAATAGACACCACATTTTTCCATTTTTTTAATGAAAACAAAATTAAATAAATCCATAATATTAGAAAATATTCTCTGAGTGTTCCATCCTTATTCATTCCACCTATATATATAGTTGCCTAAAATGATGCATGTATGTATATCCACATGAAACTATTATAATGAGATAAATATCATAAAATGGTCACATAACACAACAAGTTCATCCCCCAAGTAGAAATATCATTCAATTTTATCAATAATCATCAGAAACAAAATGCCCACCAAGGGTAGATGAGTTTTCCACAATACATTGGTTACATATTCAAAAGAATTATCCCATTAACTTTGATGTACACATCATAGTCTCCATTATTACATTACAAAACTAAAAAACAATATAAAATAAATTTTCAGATAAAACATTGTAACATCCCCATCTAAATAGGGACAATATACAGTTCTCCGAGATGGGTCTTCAAATGACCTTAGGTGCACCTCTCGATACACCATAGGATCCCAACTAGTAGTGAGGGTTAAATCTGATATGTGGGGAGATTATACATTCTCTATAATAGTGAGACAAATCATAGAACAATAATAAATAAATGAAAGAGTATAACCAATGAATAGGAAATACAAAACATTTCCCAAAACTGGGTACTAATACAAAACCAAATGGTAAATATTATATGTCATTTCAAATAGAGAAAAGTCCTAGGAATACCCAAAATAAATAAAAACTAAAGATCAAAAAAAAACATTAATTAATTTTTTTCTAATCCATCATCCATGAATGTCTCATAACCAATCAACCATCTAGAGTAAGGAATTTTCCCATATACTGACCTACCACAATGAAGTATGATCGGGTACCCAATGAAAGTCGAAATGAGTGTGACTACAACTCCGGAAGAAACCACCAATGGTGTCTAAAAAATATCTAGTATTAATATAGAGTGAATGAATGTACAATTATAATCAAAATATCTACTTTAGAAAAACCTCATTCTGTTACTTTAAATGATTTAATTTATCCACTTTCATTATTTCCATCCATGGGGTTAGGCCCTTGATCAATTAAAATATAGCATTTTCTGTTCAAAAACTATGAAGAAGGAGAAGATTCATTTTCCCTTTATCACATAGTAATATTATTTCCCAAAACATTACAAAATACTTACATTAGAGCCTCATTCATGGTAGTCTCATCAAATGAATGGATTATTTTTACAAAGTCTCATTGTGAATCCTTAAATTTTTCATTATAGATCTGGTGTTAAGAGCCTCAGTCCAACCCAAACCACTATTATTGAACCTCTATTAAATAACATATATACATCAATTTCTTTTTAACATTATTCATTACCAATAAAAAATTTACCAAATATAACTATAACCATAAAATTATTTCATTATTTCATAAAATAGTTCATTAAACACATAATCCATCATCATGACATAATCTGTTTGAAATTTCTCATTTTTATTTCTTCACTGAGTTTGATCATTTATCATTTTCATGCCATATCCCGTTAATAAAAATTCCATTTAAAATCTAATACAAATTTAACATATTAACATTGTACCAAACTCCCAATTATGTAATGTTAACAACGAGGACAAATATTTTTTTGTTTAATTTCATATCCCAAGATACATCCCAACATATTTATCATTGGTTAAATTTCACTGAAATTATATTTTACACTTAAAATTTCTATTTCAGTGTTCATGGAATTACATTTCCCATGGTTGTCTATGATACTATACAAATATAACTCAACACATCCCATGGGAATCGTGAGGTGTTAAATTTAACATTTACCCAATCATGTTATCATTTATTCCAATAAAACCAAATGGAAATCACAATGAAACCCATGAAAAACCAAATAACAATAAATAATCAAGAAGAATATGGGATATAACTTGTAGAATACCTATCTTGGTTATGAATATGAACACTCACTTAACATTTGACATTGAATAAAAAAAATATAGTTAAATATTCAACATATATAAGCCCTAGTAAAAAGAGGGTTTTCTATATTGGAATAAATAATAATGATTCAATGGTCTATTTTCTATAACATGTAGCAAATAAGAGTGTTATACTCACATAGAGCACTTATCCCTAGCCATCGAGGATCAAATTTTCATTGAAACGAGGGAGATTGACCCTTGAGAATATTGAGAGATTTTGGGTCATCATTCTTGTTGCTAGGAGATTAATAGTGGATTAAATTGTGTTGGGTTTCCTAATTCCCATGGGAGAAATGGTTATTTTACATTATGTTCATGAGAACCCTGATTTTCCATCACAATTTTCCAAACTGTGCCCAAATTTTGCACCACCCTCTATCCGAGAGGGTGGTAGGTTGCCTGGTTTCCTTGGTAGCCAGTATGGTTTCCAAAACTAGGTGGTAACCGTGTGGATTGGTTATGTATAATTAATTCAGGATTTGATAATATTGATGAAATGATTCACCAACTATTATCCACCTCTCTATCCAAGAATAATTATGTTGCACAGTTTCTACTAACTATGTTCCAATCATGTGAAATGTACTGAATGTCCCCATTTGAATTCTTTCATGTTCCAAACCCCTCGAACGCCCCTAAGACTCCTCATACTCTTGGTAAAAATCTCATCAACCATGTAATATATATATATTTTAACCAAATAATGAATACTAAAATACCTTAAAGGATGTCTGTGATCTCACACTATCATCACCATATTTTGATCACACTCATTGAATAGATGATATTTAATAAATTTCAATAAATATTGAAATAAATATTCTTCTCGTATAGATAAATACATGAATATTTTTATTTTCAATCCTCATTTACACGTAAAAAACCTTCTTCATCCAATAATATTTTCTCACAAAATAATATAAAATAAATCCATATGACTTTACAATGCTTATTTCATCATCTAAAAATCCATTTAGAAATTATGAACTAACATCCTCATTATAATATCAAATTTTCAAAGAATGACTAAATTTATGAATTATTTTTTTTTCTAAATCCATTATATATTTGAGAATTTATCTTAAATATCGAATCACTCAATCTAAGAGTAACATTTTCTCAAAAAAATAATTGATTCAAATCACCAATCCATACTCATTATTTTTTTCATATAATTACCATTTGGTCCTAATGATGTTCTTGTCAGTTGAAATCAATATTATATCCCACATGTAATTATTCTTGTTTTTTTCATTCTCTTACTTATTCATTTAAACCAAATTCTCATTATTATCAACTTATTTAAAACATTTTATACCAACCTATGGATGAAAATATTTTTTTTTACAAAGGATTAATTCTTACAGTTTTTATTTTATTCTAACTAATTATTGATGAATTGATTAATATAAAAAATATATCGAATATTTGCCCTTAATATATAAATAGGTATGAAACCATCCCTCAGGACATTAAATACATCTATTGATTAATCATTTTAAAAGTAGTACTACCCTTGAGCTTTATACCTCATCAGCAATATCATTAGGAAACTTCTCAATATATTATTGATGATTTTACTAATTTTCAAATATGGTGACATTATTTTGTTTTAAAAATTCCAAACAAACATATTTATGGATTTATATTGTTTTTAACATTCATATGTTTCTATATTATATCCTTTAATTTCATATAGATTAAATCTTCTTCTGTTTTTAATAATTAATAATAAGACATTTATTTTCATGAATATCAAAATCAGTTTATTTTATTATAATTGGTAAATTTTATTTTTTATGATATCTGATATAAAAAATATATTATTAAATAGGCTGATTTACGGGTTTCTTTATTTTTAAAATAAAATGGTAGGGACATTTTAACATGCTTCATTCAACCCCTGATGTTTATTCTCTTATTTATCATCTCAACAAAACCATTTTACTATGTAGTTATCACCATCAAAACATGGTGGCTTATAAAATTCATATCTAGATCATTCCACATATGTCTACTTGTAAAATCTATTATATTATTAATACATAAATTAAGAAATTTCAATAAATGAATTTTTTTAATATCCATTTGATATTATTTTATGAAACTTAACACCTCGATCATTGAAGTGATGACCACTGCTGATTCCAACCTACTGTAATAATAAATGAATGGAACATTATTTTATTACATAAAAATATATCTTTATGATATTGCTATAATAACATCTATATGAACCATCTCAAGAACAGAATTAATACTTTCTTTTTTTCATTGTATGTATTTCCATTAATCATACCATTCCAAAATTTATCAAAGATGTGTATATGAAAACATGATATCTTAGTGTAATATTAAACTTTATTACTCTTTATAATATCATATAATTATTATTGGATAAAATATAAATTTCATTAACTATACGATTAATATAATCTTCCTTATTAAATAAATCATATACCCTCTTCTGAACATTTTAGGTAGATAATTCCATTCAATATATTTACTGGCATGAAAAATGCACCATATATTTTATTAATGATATAATTATTCATGGTAAATGATATTTAATTCCCAAATTCACATAATAGACTAAACCTATAGAATCTATGACTAAAGCATTTACCAAACAACACATTGGGGTGTCTCATATCATTTCCCCTAAATTCAGACTTCTTATAGAAAAGAATATTCAGGTTCTTATTAATGAAAAATATGATGACAATATCATTTTAGTTCATGATTATTATGAAAATATATTAATTTTCAATCTTTGGTCATATTCGTCTTCAATTAAGGATTGATAAAAAACAAAATATCATGACTTTGTGATAGCTTCTATTTCCATTTTCTGCGTAGGTATTTTATTTTGAATCCATATCTTTGGTTTTATTACTAGGGTAGATTGACATGATTTTTCTTCCACAATGTAGTATGAACCAACTTAATCATAAAATTTTGAGATTCAATTTTTCTTTTTCACCAATCATTTTAATTCCCTGAGCTCTTACATACTCTAATTAGGGCTCTCCAATTAAGAATTTCTCAATAATTTTCAAGCGAAATAGCTTTCTATATATCCAAACACTATACAATAGAAACAATGAGCATGAAAATAATTCCACAAATTTGGACCTTTTTGTAGATTAACTTGATTATTATATGTACCTAAACACCATTTTCTATATGTAGGAATATTTATGAATGTTCTATATTTCTATAATAGTAAAACATAAAATGAGGGTAATTCAATGTCAATGATAAAATAACGATTATTACATGGGATCTTTGAGTACTCTAGTTCTAAACCATAATAGATCAACCATATTCTTTAGAGTGGGTGCTTGTGGAATAAAATCAACCATTAATTAATTATATTTTTTAAAAATCCACATACCATAATTTCCATTTTTCCATTCTCCATCTGAATCCAATGGTATACGTATTTTTAAAGATGTTCAAAATCCAATAATAAAATTTATATCTTCCATATTATCTTCATTACCAATTTCAAAATAGTAGTTAAGAGTGTCTCATAATCTTTTACTTTTCACCATAGGATGAAAAAATTCTCATGGATCACTTTGTTATATATAACTCATTCTTTCTTTTCCTTATTAAAAACATTGTTAAACCTTGTCTTTTCATAAACTTTGAGATTATACTCAATACAATTATATGAGTTTTCTGTATTAATATATTTTAGATTTTCAATTCCAAACATCATAAAAGGATTCAACTCTATTTACTAATGAATATTGAGTTTTGAATCATGATCTATTTTGTTGGATGTCATTTTTTTACCTCTCCAAAATATTATTTCAAAAGGCCCAGAATCAAATTAATCATAGAGATCAAATCTTAATTTTTCTCCCACTTCATCTATTTCATCCTCAAACCTTGTCAGTGAATTTCCCATAGCAAATGACATTAAATTTTCTCTACGATGATTGTTGTCTTTATTGACAATTACATCATTTTTATAGGAACTATTATATTATTGTAAATGCATGAAATTTTTCTTGATAAAATTTCACGTATTCCCTCTTTATCCATTCACACAATCCCTAGACCGCATCCAGGTAATCTGATTATTTTAATAAACATCTTGAATGTTCGAGGGACACATTTTTTAGTGATTCCAGCCTTTCGAAATTGAAATAGTTCTATTGTATGTATCTTATTATAAGTTCCAATATCACTTTTTAGAATTTAAGAAGTTTGGGACATGACTTGACTCACATCTTCATTTTCCAAGACATTCTCTATTGTATGATTCTTTATGGCTGCTAATTAAACCTTATTAAAACTCCCATTATCCATAAATTAATTATCTTGCGTAATATATCATAGATGGTTAGAATATATTGAAATATATAAAACATCAGCTTCTTCGGTTCTTTTTCATCAAGTAAACAAACATTTTAATTGTACCAAGTTAGAAATAATTGTAGGATGCGATTAAAAATATTCATGTCATCATGGATTTCCATATGACAGAGAATTTATACCACAATAATAATTATCCAATTAAATAATGCATAAACATATCCATTCTGGTGGATCCCCATATCTAATTACATGATCCCCATGAAATTTGTATTATATTATAGAATTATTAAATCAGCATTATTGATATTGATTTTATTTTCATACAAAACATGTCATTATTTACAAATTAACAGCCTCTTGAAGAATATGATAGTTAAATATCCCACTAAACCATGGATTTTTCTTTCATCTATATCCAAATCACATTATAATTTTTTTGATAACTCCACTACATATACTAACTGAAATTAACTGCATCTCTTATGTAAAAAAATCTATTCTTCAATATCTTATTTATTTTTTAATTTGAATCATCATTGGTGATAATTATTCAATAAATTATTAAAATCCCATTGTGACAGATGGAATCTATTACTTCCCTCCAAAAAATAATATTGTGTATAACAATTTTCTATGATTCCAATATTCATCCCCACTAGGTTAAATACCCTTGTGGGGTTTGGTTGGATTTGATGATGATATATTAAAACAATCTATTGTTTTGGTCTTGATTCATTATTCAAAAAAACTCTATTATCACTTATTTGAATATAAATTTGAATATATAAAACAATAAATCATATACAATACACTATTACTTTGTTTGTTTTACCTAAACCAAGATAGTTAATGTTGAATTCAATGGAAATTTTGAAATGTTTTGACATCCTAGAGGCAGACAATCGACATAGTGTTCAAAGAAAACACATTTATCCTGGGTTAAAACCAATCACACATTGAAATATCACTTTAAATACATATATATTGAAAAAAATAATCCTATAGATAATTCATATACTATTCTAAATCACCTCACATCTTATATAAAACATTAATACTTGATATTTTGGAATTGAAATATTTTAAATTATTATTATGTTCCATTGTTTGATCCCCATGAAACATAAAAATAAAATGATATATTATATATTATTAGAAAATTATTTTTAAGTTTTAAGATTAATTAATACAATATTAAATAAAAACATTATTATATATTAAAATTTCATACGTTAAAATAATATTTAATTAATATAACTTAATTGTATTACTCTAATCACTTTTTTAGATGTAAATAAATTAAATCAATAGATTTTAAGTGTCTATTAGTATAATATATGATATTTTCATATTTGAAATAATATATATACTTTATTTATATCAAAAATTGATAAGAAGTAATATTAATAACTCATAAGGTTAAAAATAAATATTTTTAATAAAAGTAGTTTCCTTTTATATTTTAAATTTTATTTTAAATGATAAATTTATAAAATTTATAATTTATATTTTTTAAGAATAATTTTTTTAATTAATAACATCAAAATTATCACAAGATGAGTTTATGTGATTTCACATAATAATTTATTTCAAGGATAATATTTAAAAATAAAAATTTCAATAAAATCATAGTACTGATGAATATATCATAACCAATGTATAACATAAAAATTTATAAATAATGTTTTCACAATTAATGATGTATTTAAATAGTAAAAATATAATATATAAAATACTTTTAAGAATTTATCAAAAACTATTCAAAATTTTATTAACATATGTAATATTTTAAAGTAAAATAAAATGTTTTTTGTATAAAAATTTAATAATATTTTATTCTTAGTAATGTTTCATGGTTTATTGCATTTATAGAAACATAAATTTTATTTGTTTTATAATAAACTGTTTTATATAATAAAAATTAATTTCCCTGGTAAGTCTATCTTATTCATATATTTGAATCGTAGAAATACACATTTTTCTAAATATGGGGTTTTATGTGATACATGGGTTATTATTAAAATTATTTTTTCTTTCACATGAAATGTTATTGTAGTAAAATTTATTTAATATTTAAAATATAAATTTATAAATTATTTAATAGATTTAGTTTCTTATTCGAACAAGATAACTAATTACATAGGTAAAAACAAGATATGGTGGAAAATTCCAAAAAGGGTAAACTGGGTAGTGAAATGGTGAAGAATACATACCATGTTGCAAAAAAAAATTTAATTGAGTGTATGTGGTGTATATATAAAAAAATTAATCTTTTATCCAACATTTCGAATCGAAGTGTCTTCTTTAAAGGTTAAACATGTGCACTCTTTATATTAAGTCAATATATTTATAAAATTTAATTTCCCATTACTTATTAAAGGGACCACTCATTACTCATTCAATACTAGGCCAAAATTTCTTTTTACACATTAAAATATGACCAATTTAATTTCTCATGAATCCAATATCACTTAATTTATTTTTTGGTCACATAAATGGAGCCTAAAACCATTATTTCCAAAGAGTCATCCATGATAAAACTGAAATCCACATCGTGTAACCTAATGTTTCCACATATTATTTTATTTTATATGTAACATTCCAAGATATAATTTTATACGGGCATTATAATAAAATAAATAATTATTTTTAGCTTTATTGTGTTATACTATGGGAATCATATGAAAAATATCCCATTTTCAATTATGTAAAATGAAAATGGCATTTTTTCGTGTGCAGACTAAATCCTCCACAAAGTAAAATTTCTAAATTTCATATATTTTAATAATTAATTATTAAAATATATGAAAATATTATTGAAAACCTTGTAAATATCATAATAACATTATTATTATTTGGTTTTAAATATATTATTCCAATAAGAATCATTTATGTAATTAAAATCTTGCACTATTATGGTTGGTCTATGTTTACATCAGTATAACCTCTTTCATCGTTAATTGTAATTACTACGACCCTAGTAGCTAGGATAAAATGTCTTATTTTATTAAATTTGAATTTATAAAATATATTAATCCCAAAGTAATGATTATTTTAAATGTTCTAGAATCCATATTACATACATTAACCATACATTATAATTTAAAACCTAAAATAAACCATAGAAAATCCATTGAGAACATAATTATTCTCATATATTAACACTTTATATCAATCATAATACAGTTATTGGAATCTAGATAAAAATAATACATGAAATGGTGTTCAACTCTGATGCTTAGTAAGGTTATCCGTACAATAGAAGATATCAGGAATAAATAATTATAAACATTATAGAATGGTGTATAACTGAATCAAAATCCATTTTAACAGAATATATACCATAATATGGAAATAAAATATCAAAAAATAGAATTTAATTAAGCATGGGGATAATCTAATAATCTAATAGTTGCATTGAATATCAATAGCTAATTTCATACTTAGAGAATGTGTAATTTTTGATATCATAGACATTCCGTCAAGGCTTCGACCAAGAGATCCTACATAAACAGGTAAGAGATCATCCAATACCTAAACTAGTTTTCCCCATAAGGCCAAATTATGCATTAAGGGGATATAACAGGCCCCACACATAAGTTATTATTTCTAATTCATTCATCATATGAAAGGGTTTATGAATCATAATCAATATAAAAATCTATATTAATACTAGAATACAAAATTTTAATACTTCAACCGTAAACCATGAATTGTATCTAAATATAAAATCTATAGTCAAAACTATTCATAATACATTAAATGAAAAATTATAAATGATAACAAGATATATCAACCTTAATTATGTATATGTTACAACAAAGTATGTTGACCTACCTGAAAATACTCAAACAAATCATTAAAGATTTTATTGAATGAATTTTCCACTTTTAATTTTAAATCATTTATTTTAAATATATTCAATAATTAAATTATGAATTTAAATTTAAAATTGATTTTTATTATTTCAAGGTATGTTTTTAAATTTTAAAGAGTTTTAGTGATTGAAAAAGATGACAGTGATGCATAAATTAAATAAAAATCCATCCATAAAAACCCATAATATACGTTGTTTGAAAATGGATAAAGGATACATTTCAAAACCCTTTTATAAAATGTAAGAAATGATTAAAAGAGATTAAATATTTTTAATATAATGTTGAACTTATTTTTTGAATAATTTTTTATGGAACAAATACAAGGACAATAGGTATTCACAAGAAGATACTTACGTATAAATAATCACCAATAAAAGTGAGTTTGTGAAATAACCCGTCCATTGTAATTTTTTTATGGTGAATATTCTATAACCTCTTATATAATGGTGAAAATAATGATAATAAATTATACTATAATAAAATAAAACTTCATTATATCATTTCTGTTCTTTTAATATCATTTTTTTTATAATATTTAATTATTTCCCTTCTTTCGGGTGTTAACAACTTCATTTTATTATGAATGTTTTGTCATGTATGTTTTTTATGTCAATGTTACATATATAATTCAGTTATATATTTATATTATTATAATATAAATTATATTTACTCATTACCTTAATTTTTATAATCATTCAAAAATGGTTAATGTGGAAAATAAATCTCACCTTGTCGTGGAAATGGTAGGCCCTACATATGAACGAGTGATAGTTTTGTTCCCTTAATCATGGAAAGGGTAAATATTTGGATGGTATTTTAATTATAAATAAAAAATATCATGTCAAAAGTAGTATATATATTCATTATTTCCAACATTATACTAATCCATATAATGTGGTGATGAAGAACTAATTACATTGTGGTTTGAAAACTATTAATCATCTGTATGAATGCGGGGTGATTTTTTTTTTTAAGGATGGATATATGGTTAGATATGGTTGTACCGTAATCATAATAAAATCTCATAATATTTATGAGAATGTATTTATTAATTTATAACGGAAATAACACATTAATATAAATTAGATTATGAAATATTTAAAAACGAGTCGGTAATGACGACTACTTTTTTTTTAGCGAACCTCATTTGGAAATCCCTTTAGGGACACTCATCTTTATCTTATGATAAGGGAAGAACCTATATGATATTTATATGAAAGTATTTATGTTAGAAGGAGAGGGGTTGGTGTAGATTTAATTCTCAACGTGATGAAATGATGCGAGGGATGAGGAGCCTTTTTATAATAGAGGTTAGTGGATCTATTGAAATTTCTAAAAACATTAATTTATAATAAATTCAATATCAATCCACATACCACCCAAATGTCATTTTTTCAATATATATTATTATTTGAGGTTGTAATATCATAAACCAATAGAATTTAAAAAATGGTATTTTTTTAAAATGTATCATTTTGATTAACAATTAGTTAACCTATTTTAATATCTACAATGGTACCAAATTATTCAACATTAAACAGTTGTAATTATAAATTATTTGATGAAAATTAGACCAAAAATGGAAAACATATAATATTTTGGGCCCTTTAATATTTATTTTTTATATTTAATGACATTTTTTTAATATAATTTAATAAAATATTACTTTGATAAAATATCATTTGTATTAATTTTGACACAAATAATTATTTTTGTTTTTAAAAATATAATTACAAGATGATATCTTCAATCCAAATGAATTAACTCAAAAATAAAATTTCAAGGTTATCAACATAATTTTTGGTTGACATTAATTATATCACATTTTTTTTATTTTAATATTTTGAATATCATTTTTTTGATATTTCCATTATTTATACAATTATTACATCATAATTGAATTACCCATTAATGTAATTATTTATATTCTAAATATTAGAGGTAAATTACAAATATAATCCATAATAATATCTATTAAAATTAATATTTATAGTTTAATTTATCTTATGTATAACCCTATATTATAATTAGTATATTTATTAAAATATGTGTATGAAATTTTTATCTTTTCGTTAAATACAATATATTAAATGTCATATTCCCACACAAGTGTCATTAAAAAGTATATAATTTTAGAACAAGGATCATTTGTATCAAATTAATCTCATCCAATGATATTTGATCATTTTTAGGATAATTTTATAGAATTTATAATATTATTTTTAAATACAACATCCTAATTTACCATTATCCGGGATAATTAAAATACTACCAGATTTTTCTATTTATATTCCAAAATATATAGGAAAAATATTGACTTGTTTTATAACTTCTAATTAAAAATATTTAATACAATTCGGAAAATTAAAAATAAAGATTTTTTAGTAATTAATTTAAAATATATGATGTTGCGGAGGTGATAAAACAATTTTTTAATGTTTAATCATGTAAAATAAGGAATATTTTCATATCTAAATTCAATTTAAAATTTCTTCCAATGTCCTAAAATGGATAAAATAATTAAAAATAATAAATTTATAATTTAAACCCTTTCAATGAAATAATTTAATGTTATAATTCAATTTGTTGAAAATTGTTGTTTTCAATTAAAATATAGTATTTCTCAATAATCATCAAAACAAGAAACTTATCAGAAAATACCAAAAGTTTAGTGAGAGTAATTTTTTTGATATTTCTATTTAAACAAAGAATGTTATTTTTTCAAATATAATATATAAATGTATTAAAATTATATTTTAAATTTTTTTCCCATTAATATGTTGTAAATCACTTTTTATGAAAATTATAGGTTTCTATGTGTAATATTAATTTTGTTCATATTTTATTCGTAAAAAATATATTGAATGAATGTAAAAATCTTTGATAGGATATATAAAATTTTGAACTACTAAATCGATTCTCTATAAGTATTATAATTTTATTTTCTTTGAACAACATAAGTAGATAGTATTTTATTTAGACCTGGTGTTAGGTCTATTGTTACCTATCAAAAAAATTATATTTATTCTACATGGTATATATGTTATTGTATTGGAGTGTTACATTATTCACTCATACAAATTCATCTTCATTGAAATTTTAGGTGGGTTACCTGGTAAATGGATGTTGGTAGTTATACTAGATAGAATGCTCTCGTTCCCTGGTTGTTTCTCCCACTTTTTGATGTCTCCGGAGTATCATTACTATGTGAATTGTCTTATTAAATAATAGTTGACCTATATTATCATTAATTTGGAAGGGTTATTCAAAGTAAAAAAAATTAGGATCCATGTTTATTTCATCACCGATAAGAACATGTTTTGGCCCCAAAATGTACTTCCGTGGTGGATAAATATAAACACATCATGTAATTTTGAGAGATTCGGCACCATTGGCAATCAATAAGCAACAACGCCAAGCCATTAAAGAATATTAATGGTTCAGATGTACCTAGGACTAATTCTTCATTTCATAATGAACATTATAACATCGGTCAATGGAGATAATTTCATGAAAAATGATCTCCTACATGGAACAATAATTCATCCCACATATTATCTACGTAACTCTTTTTCCTATAATTAGATTATTTAATATGAGAATGAAATTATATTAACTTTTACATTGTTTCTTCATCATGTTATGGGCCTATGAGTTCCCTTTCACCAAATTCATCCCATCATGTTGGATTATGAAATCTATTTCCATGTAAGGCTTCATACGTTGCCATTTGAATACATGAATGGAAACTATTTATATAGGAAAACTACACAAATGGGTAGTACTGATCAAACATACCTTAAAAGTAGTGTGATCATTTCCTCACCAAGTCTTGTATTGTTTGAATTATTCTTTTAGAAATTACATCAATTTGAGGATGATAGGATTTTATAAAATGAATATCTATGTCATGATCATTCTGGATTATTTTCTAAATTTTAGATTTACTGTGGGGATTTCAGTAAAAAAAATCACTAGAGGTGTGCCATAAAGTATTAAAACATAATTAACATGGAGTATTATAAGGAACACAATAGGATGGTCTTCTCTTATAGATAATAAAATTTCTAAACTTTTTATGTGATTAGAAATAACTCATATTATCTAATTATTTCTACGATACTGTTATTATCCCACAAAAATGTTAATAGTAATTTCATCCCATTTTCACATAGGAGTAAGAAGAGATTGTAAGACCCCTTTAGGGTCCTCCATCATAGAATTAAATTATTGAAAATGAAATCATCTAGAAATATAATCACAAATTTCATGCTTTATGTTATCCCACAAAAAATTCCTTCAATTATCTATACATCATTAAGCTACAAGAATGAATATTGAAATTTGAGCAACAATAATCATCCCAAAATTCTTTATTTAGCTCCATTATAGATGGGTCACATAGCCTCTTTCCAAATTTTAGAACATTATATTCACAAACAAATCATAACAATATTCCATTATTTATACTTTTAATCTTCTTCAGAAAGTCCCCAACTCCATATATAGAATTATCAATATTCTATAAAAAATTGTATTTTTAATCATTTTCATGGTGATTTATGTTTCACCTTCCATTAAAATTCCTATATCTATATTTATAGGTTCTATGAAAATAATACCCTTCTCAATCCTTATTTGGGTATGAAATTTATGATCCTTCATACTTAATTCATATTTTACCTTATTTTATATCCTAAGTTGGTAGTGTATTAAGCAATAATAATCCTTGAGTAACATGATCCATCTCCCCTAGAGATAATGTATCCATATTTTCAACATGATGATTATATACACTATATCTAGATTATGGATTGTATAGTCATATTCATGAGTCATTAATTGCATTTATCCATATGTGATAACATTATCATTTTTCATTAGGACACAACTAGGTCCCCTCATTGATGGATAACTACATATGATAAACCAAACACTCACTACTGGAAAGATGATCTTTCCCAACACTTCTATACCAACGGTTTGTAAAAACCATTGGTATAGCTACCATTTCCCAACGGTTCACCAAAACCATTGGGAAATCCATAGATTTCCCCACCTTTCCCAACGGTTTTCAAAACCGTTGGGAAAGGGTGTGTTTTGAGACTCTTTCCCAACGGTTCACCAAAACCATTGAGAAAGAGTGACCTTTCCCAACGGTTCACCAAAACCGTTGGGAAAGGGTGTCTTTTGAGCCTCTTTCCCAACGTTTTTGGTGAACCGTTGAAAAAAGTGGCCTTTCCCAACGGTTCACCAAAACCATTGGGAAAAACCACCCAAAAATTCAGCATACGGCCACGAGAATTCATCCCACCCCTATCCTATCCCAGCGGTTTTAAAAACCGTTGGGATAGGTTCTTTGATTTTTTTCCAGATAAACTAACCGAGAACATTATATAAATCAAAATTTTTAATAATAATGATAATACATATATATATTTATTAAATTATGTTTATAAAAGTGATGTTAGCTTAGTGGTTAAGTCATTCGATTATAAACGAGGGGTCTTGGGGTCAAATCCCAGCGGATGTTTTATTTTTGGAATTTATATACCAACGGTTCCATTACCGTTGGTATAGATTTCATATTACCTATACCATCGGTTTCCAAAACCATTCGTATAGGTCTATACCAACGGTTTTCCAAAAACTGTTGGTATAGACCTATCCCAACGGCTTACTTGGCTACGGTTCTCCAAACCGTTGGTATAGGCTATACCAACGGTTTGGAGACCTAAACCAACGGTTCCAAAACATTGGTAAAGGTTAGTTTTCCAGTACTGACTTCTAGCTGGTAGATTCATAATACAAGCATTGAATAATATTACATTTAGTTCATCAAAATATTATTCGTATTCATTTTTCCAAAAAAAAACATTACCCATTTACCTATAATCTTGAATGAAAAGTTTTCCAATAAAAAAATTCTAAAAAACTACTGAAAATAACGTACCAAATGAATGAAAATATGAACCTCAGTTATTTTTTAGTTTAGGATATTCATTCACAACATATATCATTACATTATCAACAAATATTAAAATCATAAAGATATTATAGACATGAAAAGGAAAACCATAAAGCCATAAATTTCTCTTACTATATTAACCATAGAGATATTCCCATCTAAGAGACTTAAGAATAATCTTCCATTTATTCTCATAATATTAAAATATTTTAGAACACACCAGAATATTAGTAATGAAGACCACAACAAAATAATAATGAAATTCCTTGGACACTCTATTCATTATGTCCAATATAATAGTTGGTTCATTAGTAAATCCAAAATACATTTCTATAACCTTGTTGTAATGGCACGTGATATTGAAGGTCCATTACTTAGGAAAAATCTGATGCTTGAGGTGTTCTGGGTGGTCTGGGAGGCCATCCCAACTTCTCGGTGAAGTTTGACCCATGGCAGGCCTCCCAGTAGCCTTAGTCTACCGATAGCAAGACTACCGGTAGCTCGATCTACCGGTAGCCGCAGCCTACCGGTATATCGGCCTACCGGTAGCTCGGTCTACTGGTAGTCACAGCCTACCAGTAGCTCGAAAACCGGTAACTTGGTCTACCGATAGTTGTGGCCTACTGGTAGCTTCATTACCGGTGGTTGTCAGCCACTAGTAGCTCTCGACTACCGGTAGTTGCTGCCTACTGGGAACTCGATTACCATTGGCTGACAGTCACCAATAGCACTCAACTACTGGTTGTTGCGCCCTACCGTTAGCTCTCGGCTACCGGTCACTCTTGGCTACCCCACGGGGTTTTCCAGCAGTGCCTCCTTTTTGCACAAATTGGTTTTAAACCCTATTTTTAGCCCCATTAAGCTGGTTTTAAGGCTCATCAACTCCAATTAATGGCATTTTATTATGTGATATACCCTGGGTGCATAGGTTATAAATTCCCCTAAAGGTGATGACCTCTTTAATGACGTGTGGGGCTGCGCGGTCAACCCACGACCCCCGCTCCTTAAGTGGTTTCATGTTCTTATCTCAACTGTCCCCCGCCTTTATAAACTAAAGGGTTCCTTGGGTTTCTTCTTTTCTCGATCACCCTCCCATCATTTTTTCTGCTAGTTCTTGAGTTGCTGAGGCCCCACCCCAGCAATTTATTCATCTTTTGTTCCTAGTGGGTGACATAAACTTCGATCGTTGATCAATCAAGTAGTCATTTTCTCCTTCGTCACTCCCTTTTGTGTTCATACGGTGTGGGCCTGCTTTTGATTCTGTGGAATTGGATGAACCAAACCTTAATGAAGATAATGAATGGACTCTAAATAATGAAGGGGGAGGGGTGTGATCGTTGATGCTTCATTTTTTATGATCTTCCATTATTTATGATTTCTGAGTTGTGTGGGCTTACGCCTACTGAAAATCATAGCTGTTGGTGGTCTTTCTCTATGCACTAACGAACCCGTAATGTTTAAATGGATTGTTATGTGTTTCTGATCCCTTGTTGTGTAATGGAATTCGGTTAATGATGTAAAACCAGCTAAATAAATTTAAAGCGCCAGGATCACCCCTTTTTGTGATAACTCTGGCTAAAGTATAGCGGAATTGGAATCCTGAAGTGTGTTAAATCGCTTAAATATGAAAATACCGGCATGGGCCTACTTTGCTTTGGTGGTAGTTTTTTGTTTTTTTCCTTCATAGGACGATTCATGGGTGATGTGGGTGGGGATGGGATCCCCTGTTGTTATGCTTCCAGTGGTGAATTTAAGGCCATGTGGTTACATTGATTATATCACGAATTGGGGTGGAATCCTCTATCATTGAGAAATCGTTGGCTTCTGGGGACATGGGGCTGTACCTTGGGGTTTTATTTGGTTCCATTACTTCGAGGGATCTCACTTACCCCTTTGTCGTTGTTACATTAAAAGAGAACTGGGTGTGAATTTTTAAGTTAATGTTTGATCGTACTCTTTCCTTGGCTTGTGCATATGCTTGCTAGATGCCCAAGTAGGTGCATAAAACTCATCAAACATTATTACTAAACCTGAAAACAAATATGAGTCATATTGGTATTGGTTTGGTGTGGGTTGTGACTTGGACGTGGGTGTTGAATATATTCTTTAGGCAAGCTGAAGAAAAACCTAAACTTTGGGTGAGTGGTTGTTACCTATACATATACTTTTAGTTTTGTGTTTCTTATTCGCGCCCCACCCAAGTTGAGCACATAGTGCCGAAAACCCCCATTTCATGGGGGAGGGTGTTTTTTTCCAACACTTCTATTAGTGGCTGGTTATTAGCTCCTTTCTACTCCCTTTCCCAGATATCTCAAGTATCATCGGGGTAAACTGTGATGGCCTGAAGTCCATTATTTTCCCAAGAATCATTGGGAAGGGTGGTGTGGTGGTTGGCCTAGGTGTGTGTGGGTAGGTGGTTTCCCATGTGACTTCGAGATGAGGCCCAGGTGTCTTCGGGCGTGGAAGTGGATCTTATAGCCCAGGTGTCTTCGGGCGTGGCAGCGGTCGTTCTGGCCTTGGTGGTTGCAAACGTGGTAACGTGAGACAGTTGTGGACCAGGTGTTTGCAGGCGGGGTATGGCAGTGGGACTGTGTGAAGGTATGGCCCAGGTGTGTGCGGGCGGGGTGTGGTAGTGGGACTGTGGTGTGAATGGCAGGATTGGTTCGATGCATAGAATGTCCTCAATAAACAGTGGGGAAGTGGCGCGGGGTATCCAATCATCGATGTGATATTATTATATTTTACATGACTTGCGTTATTTGGGGAGTGTACCTTGGTGAGGCTTGGGTGGTCAGATTCCATGTTAAGTACTTGGTTATCTCTTTTTTATTGGGCATTAGTATACCTCCCCACTTGTGCATGAGATCTTTGGGGTTTTCCCTACTGAGTATACTTGTATGATCACCCTACGTATATAAAATTGCTTTCAGGTTTCCAGGAGGACTTCAGGGATCGCGTGAGACCATACTAGCGCAGGACCTTTGGGACAGTTACAGTTTCCGTTTTTCTTTCTTTTGTAATTTACTTTTGTAGTCACTTTTTAATTTTTTGTATTTAATTTTGGAACATGCATATGGGAATGGTTGTTTTGTCTTTTCTTGCACTTTCAGTTTGGTGTTGTTGGGTTCCATCATCTTATCACCTGATTCTATTAAAAGAAAAAGGGTAATGCCTTCCATTTATTGTGTGATATTATACCCTTGGTGCTAGTCGCCACTCTGCGACCTATTGAAGGCAGGTCTTGGGGGTCATTATATCTCCTTTAACTTTAAGAAGGAAGGTTATGGCAATCTTCTGTCCTTTCCCTCATCAAAGTGATGGTGGGTCGTGATAGAATGGTATCAGAGCTGATGGTAGAGAGATAGTATGGAGTCTGGAGTTAGGCATAGTAAGGACTGCATGGGATGGTAGGGAAGAATTGTTGGGTGACCTTGGTGTGTGAATTTGGCCAGGGAAGACCGGCTAGGACATGAGATTTTAGGGGGCCCCATGATCTCATGCAAGGACTCTGGACCTACTGAACGACCAAGTGAGGCCGCGCCGATTTCAGGGTAGAGACCCTAGGAAAGGTACATGCATCATAATGACTTGTGTTCTCATGTTTCATGGTTGTTTTGGGAATTGTAAATAAATAAAAAGATTAAGAAGTTTTAAGAACAATAATCTGCACCACATGGGCTTAGGCATTCCTTGTTTACCTTGCCGCTATGGGACTCAGGAGACGACCTCAAGTAGTACTAGAAATTGAGGCCTAGGAGGTTGACCTAGATGATCAACAGAGAGATGACCGAGAGGATGAATATGATTAGTGACAGAGGACGCTTTGTTCCTTCCAACGACAGACCCTTGAGAAGTAAGAGGGCAGCACCTCGGATATGAAGACAGAGTGTTGGATAGAGGAGTTGGCGATAGCCTTTGGGTTGATTCGAGCCCCGACCGAGTACTGGGATCCTCTAGCCATTATCCTGATATAGGGAGAAGCGCGTTAGTGGGGGACGCTTTACATGGGGGAGAGGAGAGAGGCTGAGTTGGAATGGGCAGGTTTTGAGAAGGAGTTCTGGGCATAATTCCTCTCTTCTACGATGAAGGCGGAAAAAAGGCAAGAGCTACTCTCGCTCCAGTAGGGGAGTATGTCGGTAAGGGAGCTGGGAATCGAGTACAAGGACCTCCTACATTTTTCTCCGTACTTCTTTCCCGATGAGGAGACTCGGGAAAGGCGTTTAGAGGAGGTGCTCCAACCCTCCCTCTAGTATGTTGTTACCCACTTTACCCTACCGACATACTTGGAGGTCCAGAAGAAGGCCGAAGTGGAAGAGAGTTTGCATGCTCTAAGAGGTGAGTCATGAGAGGGGATCCGCCTAGGACCATCGAAGGGGAAGGCCATCGGAACCAGGCCTCCAATGTCAGGACCCTCCAGGTTCTGATCAGCATGGAGCAGGCTGCAACAGTTTTAGTTTAGGTCCCCTAGTCCTCTCCCTTTTCCTTCGGGCCCAGGACTGTGGTGCTTCGTTTGAGGGAGCCACGTACATCTCCGGAGTCAGTTCTCGGACAGAGTACAGTACAACAATGTCAGACAACCCCAACACCCACCCCATCAGCAGCTTCAAGCTCGGCCTTTCTAGCAGCAGCAGCAGGGGCTGCGAGCTCCCGCTCCTCTGAGGGCAGACGTTTCAGGAGGAGGCAGACCTCAGGGTGCTCCTCATGGACCTCAACCGGGTTGTGGTAAGGGAGGTGGCCGACAGAAGAGGGGTAGAGGAGATCGACTTGGATAGCTGCAAGCTGCGGATGCATCTATTCCAATAGGGATGGAGGTCGTTCGAGGTACAATCAGTTTGTTTAGCACTCTTTCTTAGGCCTTGTTCGATACCATAGCTTCACACACAGTTATTGCACCCAGTCTAGCCCGTGCTCTGGGTCTAGATTCCAAGAGACTTCCAGTGCCCCTGGTGTTGATCACACTAGTCGTAGGTCAGACCAACTTGTTATATGTTTTTCGAAGATGCAGACTAATGATAGGACCACATCAGTCAGATAGGGATCTAATACTTCTACATATACAGCCATACGATGTCATCCTAGGCATCGATTGGTTGTTCTCTGTGTGTTCCATCATTGACTGTTTCTGAGGGGGGTATGTGTTAATAGAATTGGGTGGGTGTCATGTTACATTCATTGGCGAGCGGAGCAGTCATAAGTGCAGCAGGCGAGAGGAACCCCTCCTCTCCTTGTTAGCCGAGTTGTCAGCAGAGCCAGTAGATGCTGAGATGGTAGTGGTTCCAGGAATCTTCAGAGACTTTATGGATGTTTTTTTTGAAGGGGTAACGACTCTACCCCATTGACGTGATATCGAGTTTGGTAGAGACTTGCTGCCTGGTGCTTGTCTGATTTCAATGGCTCCTTACCGGATGGAAACATTAGAGCTACAAGATTTTCCTATTCAAGTTGATGATCTGATGAATAGGGGTTATGTTCGACCGAGTGCGTCATCATGGGGTGCTCCAGTCTTGTTTGAAAATAAGGTAGATGGTGGTCTCATGTTTTTCATAGACTACAGGAGGCTGAATCATGTAATGATCAATAATCATTACCCTCTTTTGAGGATAGACGATCTTTTCGACATGCTGAAAGTGGAAGGGTGGTTCTTGAAGATCGACCTGTAGTCTGGGTATCACCAGTTGAGAGTGAAGGAGGGCGACATTCCAAATACGGCCTTCAGGTGCAGATATGGGAACTTTGAGTTTGTGGTCATGCCCTTCGGTGTTATGAATGCCCCGACTGTCTTCATGGGGATTTTGATCTCTATCTACTAGGCGTACCTGGATCGGTTTTTAGTTGTGTTCATCGACGATATCCTAATCTATTAATGATCTGAGGAGCATCACACAGAGCACCTGAGGACAGTTTTGGAGGTCTTCTGACAGCACCAAATCTATGGAAAGTTGTCGAAATGGAGGTTCTGGTCACTAGAAGTGAACTTCCTTGGGCACGTATTGTCCGAGAAAGGGGTAGCGGTGGACGCATCAAAGGTTGAAGCAGTTGTTTCCTGGGTAGCACCCAAGAATGTGTCAAGGGTTAGTAGCTTCCTCAGGATACCAGGTTACTATCAGAGGTTCATACCCAACTTCTCTCGAGTTGCAGCCTCGTTGACAGTCCTGACCAAGATGGACCAGGTTTTTGTGTGGAGTGAGCAGTGTGAGACAGCCTTCAGCTATCAGATGGAGGAGTTGGTTAGTTCCCCAGTGCTAAGACTATCAGAAAAAGGGGCAGCATACGAGGTGTTCAGTGATGCTTCAAGGCAAGGCCTTAGATTTGTGTTGACGCAGTAGCAAGGAGTGATCTCTTATGGGTCTAGGCAGCTACGCCCTCATGAGCGTAATTATGCCACCCACAACCTAGAGATTACAGTGGGCATTTTTTCACTAAATTGATGGAAGCATTACCTCATCGGGGAACGCTTTGTGGTCTTCACAGATCAATAATGATTGAGGTATATCTTCTCCCAGAAGGACATAATCTTGTGGCAGCGGAGGTGGATGAAGTTCCTCTAGGATTATGACTTTGTTATTTCCTACACTTCAGGGAAAGAGAATGTAGTGTTCGATGCCTTGATCAGGAGATCACAGATGGATGCGGTATAAGAGTCGGCAGACACCTGGAGGGCAATGGAGGAATTGGCTACCTTACACTTAGATGTGACGATGGATGGCGGTAGAGGTTTCCTATATCAGATGGCAGTGAAGTCATCTCTATTTCAGACAGTGGAGGAGTCTCAGTTGGGAGGCCCAGAGTGTGAAGTTATCCGTGACCGAGTTGACTAGAATAATGATTCGGAATGATGGATGGAGGATGGTCAAAACTAGAGGTTTTTCCAAGGGAAGCTGTTTGTTCTAGAGGTGATGCACGGAAAGGTTCACATTGGGTTCCACAACTCACCCATAGTGGTACACCCATGAGTTTCCAAGATGTATCAGGGTCTGAAGAGACAGTTCTGGTGGCCTAGAGTGAAGCGAGTAGTGGCAGAGTTTCTGGCCCTGTGCATTGTGTGTCAGTAGGTACAGGTTTAACACCGAGTTCCAGGCGGTCTGCTGCAGTCTCTAGATTCCCCTGAGTGGAAGTGTGAGGACATCTAGATGGATTTTTTCACGGGACTACCCAAGGTTCAAGGGTGATATGATGCCATTTGGGTAGTGGTGGTCTGGTTGACGAAATGAGATCAATTTCAGGTGATTAAGGAGTCATGTTCAGTGGATTCTTTGGCTCGAAGGTACATAGATTAGGTGGTGCAGTTGCGTGGAGTTTCGAGGTCCATAGTCTCGGATTGGTATGCATGGTTTACCTCACGAGTCTGGAGAGTATTGCAGCATGCTTTTGGCACCCTACTCTGTCTTAGCACTACATTCCATCCCTAGATAGATGGGTAGAGAGAGCGCACCATCTAGACCATGAAGGATATGTTGCGCGCATGCGTTCTAGACTCAGAAGGATCATGGGTGAAACACTTGCCTCTATTAAATTTCACATAAAATAATAGATATCACTCTACCATTGGTATGGACCTGTTTTAAGACTTGTACAGAAGGCCATGCCGCTCACCTATGTGCTGGACTAAAGTTGGAGAGGTGGGCATCCTTGGCCCGGAGGTGGTGCAGAGCACGACGGAGATGGTTCATCTTATACAATAAAGGATGAAGGTGGCCCAGGACTGACAGAACTCGTATGCTGATACCAGGAGGAGGCCATTGGAGTTTTAGTTTGGAGACCACATGTTCTTGAAGGTCTCCCCTCGACAAGGACAACGGAGTTTCAGCAAGGGGAGTAAGATTTCTCCCAGGTTCATCGGACCCTTAGAGGTGTTGCGGCGGGTCGGCGAAGTAGCTTATCAGCTAGCATTGCCACCTCTACTACTGGGGATACATGACGTCTTACATGTGTCCCAACTCTGTTTTTATCTACACGACAATTCACACGTCCTTGATTGGGTAGATCTATACATCAAGGATGACGTGAGCTTTGTGGAATGACAAGTGATGATCGACGATCGTGAGGAGAAGGTGCTTCGTGGGTAAACCCTTCCCTTTGTTTGTGTGTTATGGAGACATCGTGGGCTTGAAGAGAGTACGTGGGAAACAAAATCACAAATATGTGGTCAGTAACCATAGTTGTTTTGAGTTTGTGATGTTCTTTTTATACTTGTTGTAGTGGAGTGTTTTACCTTTTTGTCTATGAAATATGTGTTTTTTCTTTCCTATCTAAATGTGTGTAAAAATTACTGGCTATGGGGAGTGGAGGATTAGACCCCTAATCAAGACCCATTAAGGTGGATGTGATTAAACCCGTGGGGGTGAGTTAGTGCCGCCCGAAGTGGATAGTATGTTAACATGGGGGAAGAGACTACCCAACCCATAGACTGGGCAGTCTGACATTGTACGTTTCGCGATTCTTAAGAGAAGGGTATTTTTAGTTAACAATGGGGTTCTTTCCTGAGAGGTATCTTTCGAGGTAGTTGTTCAGACCCTCTATTTACTTGTGGTTTGTTTTGATTCTCGAGGGAGAGTATAGTTTGAGAGGTATCTGATGTAATGGCTCGGGTGGTTGGAGGACCATTACTTAGCAGAAATCTGATGCGTGAGGTGTTCTGTGTGGTCCGGGAGGCCATCAAAACTTCTCGGTGATGTTTGACCCACAGTAGGCCTACTGGTAGCCTTAGCCAACCGGTAGTAGGCCTACCGGTAGCTCGGTCTACCGGTATCCACAACCTACCGGTAGCTCGTCCTACAAGTAGCTCGGCATACCGGTAGCCGCATCCTACCAGTAGCTGCAGCCTACCGGTAGCTCGATTACTGGTGGCTGCAACCTACCGGTAGCTCGATTAATCGTTGTTGTCAGCCACCAGTAGCTCTGGACTACCAGTATCTGTAGCCTACCAATAGCTCGTGGCTACCGGTTTCTCTTGCCTACCCCACGGGATTTTCCACCAGCACCTCCTTTTTGCACAAATTGGTTTTAAACCCTATTTTTGACCCCTTTAAGCCTGTTTTAAGGTTCATAAACTCCAATTAATGGCGTTTGATTAAGTTAGATACCATGGGTGTGTCAGTTTAAACCGCCCATAAAGGTGAGGACCTCTGTAATGACGTATGGGGCCACGTGGTCAACCCGCGACCCCCTTTCCTTACGTGGTTTCATGTTATTATCTCAAACATCCCCGACCCTTATAAACTAAAGGGTTCCCTAGTTTGTTCTTTTCTTGATCACCCTCCCATCGTTTCTTATGCTAGTTCTTGAGTTGCTGAGGCCCCACCCCTGCAATTCACGCATCTTCTGTTCATGGCGGGTGACATAAACTGTGGTCGTTGATCAATCAAGTAGGGATTTTATTCTTCATCTCTCCCTTTTGTGTATTATGTGGTGTGGGCCAGCTTTTGATTATATGGAATTGGATGAACCAAACCTTAATGAAGATAATGAATGGTCTCTAAAGATTGATGGGGGGAGGGGTGTGATCGATGATGCTGCTTTGTTTTTATGATCTTTCGTGATTTATGATTTCTGAGTTTTGTGGGATTACGCCTACTGATAATCACTGTCGTCGGTAGTAGTTCTCTACGCACTAACGAACCTGTAATGTTTAAATGGTTTGTTTTGTGTTTGTGAACCCATGTTGTGTAATGGAATTTGGTTAATTACGTAAATCTGGATAAATAAATTTAAAGCACCAGGATCATCCCTTTTTGTGATAACCCCAGTTAAAGTATAGTGGAATTGGAATCATGAAGTGTGTTAAATCATTTGAATATGAGAATACAGGCATGGGCCTGATTTTCTTTGGTGGTAGTGGTTTGTTGTTTATCCTTCACAGTCCAATTGCTGGGTGATGTGGGTGGGGATGGTATCCCCTATTATTATGCTTCCAGTGGTGAATTTAAGGCCGGTTGGTTACCATGATTATATCACTAATTGGGGTGGAATCCACTGTTATTGAGAAAACATTGGCTTCTGGGGACATGAGGTTATACCTTGGGGTTTTCATTGGTTCCAGTACTTCGAGGGATCTCACTTACCCCTTTGTTTTTTTGATTTACAAGAGAACCAGGTGTGAATGTTTACGTTGATGTTTGACTGTACTCTTTCCTAGGCTTGTGCTTATGCTTTCTAGTTGCCCAAGTAGGTGCAGAAAACTCATCTAACATTAATACTAAACATGAAAACAATGATGAGATAGATGGGTTTTGGTTTAGTGTGGGTTGTGACTTGGACGTGGGTGCTGAATGTGTTATTTAGGTAGGATGAAGAAAAACCTAAACATTGGGTGAGTGCTTGTAACCTATACATATACTTTAGTTTTTTGTTTCTTATTTTCACCCCACCCATGTTGAGCACATAGTTCCGAACACCCCCATTTCATGGGGGAGGGTGTTTTTTCAAACACTTATATTAGTGGATGGTTATTAGTTCCTTTCTGCTCCCTTTCCCGGATAGCCCAAGTATCTTCGGGCAGGCTGTGATGGCCTAAAGTCCATTATTAGCCCAAGAATCTTCGGGCAGGGTGGTGCGGTGGTTTGCCCAAGTGTGTGCAGGTAGGTGGTTTCACAAGGGTCTTCGGGATGAGGCCCATGTGTCTTCGGGTGTGGTAGTGGATCTTCTAGCCCAGGTGTATTTGAGCGTGGTGGTGGTTGTTTTGGCCTAGGTGTTTGTAGGTGTGGTTACGTGAGACAGTTGTGGCCCATGTGTTTGCGGGTGGGGTATGGCAGTGGGACTGGGTGAGGGTATGGAACAGGTGTGTGGGGGTGGGGTGTGGTAGTGGGACTGTGGTGAGAATGGTGGGATTGGTTTGATGCGTATGATGTCCTCAATAACCAGTTGAAAAGTCGTATGGGGTACCCAAACAATGATGTGCTATTATTATATTTTATTTGACTTGTGTTATTTTGGGAGTGTACCTTGGTGAGGTTTGGGTGGTTAGTTTCCTTGTTAAGTGTTTGGTTATCTCTTTTATCACAGGGAATTAGTATGCCTCCCCAATTGTGCATGAGATCTTTTGATTTTTCCCTACCGATTATACTTGTATGCTCTTCCTACGTATATAAAACTGTTTTCAGGTTTGCAAGAGGACTTCAGGGATCGCGTGGGACCATACTATCATAGGACCTTTATGATAGTTGCAGTTTCCGTTTTTCATTCTTTGGTACTTTACCTTTGTAGTCACTTTGTACTTTGTGGTATTTACTTTTGGAACATGCATATGGCAATGGTTTTTTTTCTTTTCATGAACTTCTAATTTGGTGTTGTTGGGTTCCATCATATTATATCCCAATCCTATTAAAAGAAAAGGGTAATCTATGTCATTTATTGTATGATATTATACCATTGCTGCTATTCGCCACACCGGGACCTATTGAAGGTGGGTCTCGTGGGTCATTATCTCTCCATCAACTTGAAGATGGAAGGGTCTGGAAATATGCTATCCTTTCCCTCATCATGGTGAAGGCGGGTTATGACACTTGTAATGTCCATACCTTTTCGGAAATGAAATATTTAGAATTTCTAACCACTTTACTCAAAATAGGTAACACATAGAATGAATATCAATATTTGAGAAATATTGGGACAGATATAGTTGATCAAACAAGTCATTAATGTAAGGTATATCACATATATTCTTTATTAATGTATCATTTATTTAAATATATTCAATGAAAAAACTCATAGACCCACCATTATTCTTAATGAAGAAAACATGGGGTCCCCCTTTTGAAACTATGTGGTGAATAAATCACATATTACCCACATCCTATAGTTTTTTCTTCCACTACAACAATTATATATGGACTATTCTATAAGTCATTTATATTTTTGTTGTTTGTATAATTAAAATAATTGAAAATTTAACTTTATCCTCTAGGGGATTTTTAGGTAATTCATTAGGAAACACCTAAATGTCTTCCTCCAAAATATTTATAGTCACAATTTGAAAATTCTATTTTTAATCCCAAAATTTTAATATTTTTCTTCTCTAATAATTTCATTCAATATAGCTACTAGGGGTGCATGTTGAAAAAAAATTATATAATCAAGTTTCTACTTTAATGATAATGTATTCTTTATCTTCCTTCGAAATAATAATTTCATACTTCTTATAATATAATATCACATCAAATTTTGAAATCAAATCGATACAAACAATTATATAATTTAATCCATAGGTTTGATTATCATTTCAAAAATAAAACAGTGTTTACGTGTCATAAAAGGGACTAATCAAATCATCATTGTTGAAATGAGACATCCCTTAAATGTTTTAACTGACAATTTATTTGTTAAATCAAAATTGAAATGATTAATTTTCATAGAAAATTGGGAAGATATAATGGAATAAAATAATCAATAATCAAATAAATAATTTGATATGTTTGAGGAGATGATTAAATTAACTCCCACCACATCATTAGAAACATAATAGTCAACATTTGTGATCACAAAAGCATCAAAATTCTCTCTTATCATATTTTGGGAAAAGAATCATTGACAATTAGGACAATCATTTATACAATGTCCCATCTCTTTACTATTGAAACACTTCACAGTACTGGATTGTATATTTCCCTTTTTATTATGGTTTGGGTGTGATACCCCTCTACACTTGTAACAAACTCCCATTATCTTCAGGAATGTACCATGGTGTTTCTTCCAACAATTGTCATTGGAAGAGAATAAAAATACCGTATTATTTCACTTTTCCATATTTCATTTTCCATAGTGTTTAGTAACCCAATTACTTTATTTATTTCATTTTATGTCATAATACTGAGAGAATTATTTTTCTATCATGATAGCACAAGTGGTTTTATCATTATAAAATAAGACATTTTAGGTGACTAGTTCTCATTATTGGAATAGTTTAAACCCATCAAATATTCGATGGATATTTCTCTATGTATAACATATATAATACATTTTATGCCTTGAAACATTGAAAGGATTTATTCATATTTTAAAAAATTATAATTCTCCATTTTCCCCAAATTTAATACTCAACTATATTTATCCACTAGACGCTCATGAGGGGATTATTTTCCTATAAATGTAATTTAAAATCATTTCATTCCATGTTTTATATTTTTTTCCTCCTTCATGTTTTAAATTATTGACCACAATTGATCCACAACTATTGAGAGTTTCCAAAATTACAAGAAAACCTTCTCCCATTAATTAAATCCCAAAGAATGAAATATATATCCCTAAAGAACATATCCATTATTTAGAGAGAAATAGATTTTTAGTCCCATTTATTGTCTTAGGTTGTTGAATCATGAAGAAGACTAACATTGTTCTTACTTATTATAGCCCAGGAAGCACTATATGGGTAAGGTAGTTGTTCAAACCCAAATCCAATTATTCCATTATTATGATATGTTTCTCAGATACTGCTGAAAGTCTAGAAACAACATAATTATCTTGAATAATCAGTAAATCCATATAATGAATACATGTATTGATATTGATAACATTCCTTCAACATGGAGATATTTGTAAATAACATAATACACTAGATCAGGTTATAAACCACAATGCATAATTTTGTTCTAGAAAAATACATAATATAAATTGATAACAAATCTGTTTCTAATCCAATAGTCATAAAAATGGTTTCATTGGGGAAATATTTACTTTTAAATACATCATTATGTTTTGTAATGAAAATTTTTTTATCTCAATTTCCCTTCTTTGATACTCGTATTTTTGTGCACCTAAACTCTTTTTTGAGGGGTATATCTGTCCACTATACGTGTTATATCATTAATATCCTTATTATACTATTTTTATTTAACATATCCTCATTTTTTAGTAGCATTATTTCAACACTTTGGTACTTAAGATAATATTTTTAATAAAATTTGATTGTCTCCCTCTTCGGTGGCAAAACCATTGTATTAAAAAAATCATGTTTTCAAAAATGTTTTAAAAAAATTATTCCAAAATATCTTTGAATATCATTTTCAATAAAAAAGTATTTTAAATATATTTTAAAATAATACTTTATATTTTTTCAAAGATATTTTTTATGAATTTTTTTTTCAAAAATTTTTATGTTATGAAAATCATTTTTAGAGAAGATATGATATTTTCATAAATATACGTTTTTAAAAGTTCTCTCATCATTTTTTCCCATATAATATAAAATCATTTTGAATATATTATACTTCTTTGTGGAAATTATTCAATGTTTCCATTTGAATTCTTTCCCTGAATGGATAATTTTTAAATGACATGATGTTTATGAATCCTATTTATCTTTCACAAGATAAATTCATTTGAAACCTGCTTCTTTTCACATGTTATGATTATGATTAAATGATTGAAAAACATGTATCCTTCCATCGGTTACTATACATTTACATGTTTATATATCCATTAAAGATAATTGGTTATGATAGGATTAGTTATGATCATGTGGTACCTCTACGTATGATTTCATTATGTGACTGGAGGGACCTATATCGACCTCTAATGAATTCGTTAAGGATTTATATATCATAAAATAAAACAGGGCTAGATTGAGGGTTACTCGGTTTAGTAAAATACGACTAGAATAATGGATAATTAATTATGTAATACAGGGATGGAATGGGGGTCACTCAATTCAGAAATACAGGGCTAGAATGGTGGTTACCCTATTCAGGATAGAAATTGGTCCACTATGATGGTATTTTCATTAATGCTTTGGATAATATGGAAATATATATATTCTTATGTGTTTCAAAAATTCAATGTCTTGCTCCTATGTTATAATTTCATGGGTTATGTCCTTTACTTTGTTTTGATTTATATCATATGATTTTCCATGCTTTATGCCCTGATTCCTGTCAATGATCTTTGATGTGCGTCGTATGATATTCTATTTTCATAATCATGTTATCATACCATTATGATCATGTTTATGCATACATGAATCACCTGTTTAACCATAAAAATCATTTAATATCCCGACATTTTTGTTTCATTCCCCTAGTTACGAATATATGTATTAAGTTTCATTTCTATAAGAGGGTTCTAGTCATGAAGAAACTAGTGGGAGATAATTTAGTTCACTTATATACTGGTGTTTATGTTTCCATGGTTCCAAAGAGACTATACCAACTATGGTCTTTGTGCATTTATTTTTATAATGTTTTAATGTTCCATATATTTAATGAAATTTTAATGTTTGAACAATGAGGGGTTCTATATTTTGTATTGGAAGAAATTTATAGTTATCATATCAAATCTTGGATGATAAAACCGTACTATGAAAACTAAAGACATGTCTAAGGATAAGTTCTTGGACTAGGATAATTATTAGAAAATGTACTAGAGTATTTTTTATGGAATGATTGAGTGGTTTACTTGCATTACACCGATGTTTGTGTACTAAATTTGGATGTGGATATGGATTAGATGTACCAAGGGGTAAGAACTCCGACAATATGCTCTATGATTGACATGGGGAAATCTAGAACATGAAAATGGGTATTGATGCACACCTAGATTGAAACTATTAGGGGATATGCTTTGGTAATTCATGAAATCATCCTAAACCATTATGATGTATTTAAATATATGTTGGATATGAATTACCTAGTATAATATGAATGTGTCAAAGATTAAGGATGGTTTCAAAAAGATAAAAATCCTATAAGTTATTGTTATTTATTTGGTGGTTTTCCATTATGATAACTCTGTCTTACTCAATGATTTTTGTTTTACTCAAAAGATGGAGCACGACGTAACCGAGTTAATGGTGATTATGATGACAAATGAAACAATTATCCTCCTGAGAAACCAAATACTATGGGAGCTGAAATTGAAAACCTCATTGCATTGGACATGTAGATATCTCAAGATATGTATCAATGAGGACATCCAAATGAGAAAAGGATGGAATAACATTTTTTTGATTATTTCATGAAGAAAATTACACCTTCATTCAATGTTTCTCCTAATAAACTTATTTTTCAACAATGGATTAGTACCACTGAAAATATATTTTCCCTTATTCAGTGTTCAAGGACTCAGAAAGTCATTATAGCTATTAATCACTTAGAAGGTGAAGCAAATATTTGTTAGACTATAATCATGAATATAAAGAAACATGATGTAATTGAATAATGGTTTGGGATGAGTTAAATAATTTATTTTTTAATAATTTAATTCATTGACTTCTTCATACCATGAAATAGAAATTGATATGTGATTTGATAAAAAAGGGATGATGGGTTTTTTGTACCTATGAGGCTAATTTCACTTGACATGCGAGTAATGCTTTAGGATTTATCATCTTACCCGAAAGTAATGTTGATAGGGTATTTGGTTGATTAAAGACAAGTCTCAAATGGACATTTTCTATATATGAGTCTTTAGTAGCTACTAAAAGACTATGAATTTTGAAATCCAGGGTGAAATAGAGGTTGGAGTCATATATCAATCTCATGGATTTGACAACAAGAGGAATAATGAGATCATTGAAAACTCTAAAAACCATGGAGAATAAAACATTAATATTCCTTTATTCTATAGGTGTGGGAAGAAGAGTGGAAGAATTTGACTTAGGGGGTCTAATAAATTTTTTATGTGTGGAAGGGAAGGCCATCAGGAAATTGATTGTCACAGTGATGTGAATAAGTTTACTCAAATTCTAATTTGTAAAACGCCGCACATAATGCAACTCCCATGATTCAGTGCTCCACATGTGTGTTGAATTGGAATTATGCTAACCATTTTTCAAACCCTAGGGTTTGTGATGATGATCAACATCTGCAACCTATTATTCTGAGGGATAAGGGGAAATCACTGGAAATCTCTATATCAGATGAGGGGTGAAATAATGACATAATGAATGGTAATATTATCATCCACTCTAGAACTACTAATGACATATTTATTTATCTATCTACTCAATCATTCATATCTAATGAATTTTATAACGGTGTTACGATTCCTACAAAATAATTAGTGTTGGAATTAACAATTAAAACCCCTAATGGTATGATGATTTCATGTCATGATTATGATTACTCATTGGTTGATTTTTTGGGAAATGTGCATCAAATAAATCTTTTCATTATTACTTGTTAATTTTAATGTCATTTTAGGAATGGATTGGAATTCTCTTCATAAATCCCACATAAATATACAAGGAAGGGTTGTTGTGTTTTATTTTTCAAACCCTAATATGATCATCCATAAATGCGATGATAATTTTGAACATTCTATGAGATTACATCTAGTGAATGGGTCATAATTCCAACTCAAGTGGTTTGTTTATATCAAATGGATAAGGAGATGATTGAAATTTATTATATGAATGTTGTTCTAGTTTTCTTGGATGTCTCTACAAAAATATTATATTTATCATCCACCAACACGTGACTTTGAGATCACAATATTTATTATACCTTGTTCCAGAATAATTTCTAACACTCCTTATAGAGTGGCCTTGATTGAGATTTATGAATATAAAAAGAAACTTCAAAAAAACCTTGATAATTGATTCATTAAGCCAAGTGTGTCACCTTAGGGTGCACCAGTAATGTTTGGGAAGCAGGAATATGGATCAATGTGACTCTTAATTGATTATCAAGAGTTGGAAAATATCTGAATCAAGAAAATGTATCCTCTCCCCTATATTGATGAATTGTTTGATCAACTATGTGGAACTAAATTATTTTCCATGATTGACCACCATTTTTCATATCGTCAACTGAGGGTCAATAAAGAGGATATACCAATGAAGAAATTCCGTACAAGGTATGTTCAATAGGAATATATAGTGATTCCTTTGGGTCTCACTAATTCCCCTTATATCTTTTTGTATTTAATGAATATTTTTTGTAGATTACTTCAATATGTTTTTGGTAGTCTTTATAGATGATATTCGTATCTATTAAAAACGAAATTAAGCGAATGAAGATCACATGATAATTGTATTGTGGAAACTATAGAATTAGATTTTAGATGAAAAATATGAAAAGTGTTAATTTTTGGATAAAAATATTTTTTGGGTCACATAATCTAAATAGATGGTATAGGATTAGATCCATCAATGATGGATGATATGGAAATAAGGACTAGACCATCCATGGTGACTGGGATCTAGAGAATTCATTATTTAGCTTGATATTATCAATGGTTTGTGGAGAATATCTCATGTTTGTGTAATCCTCTGGCCAGGATAACTCAGAATGGTGTGATGTTCCTTTGGATAGATGAATGTGAGGAAAATTTCATGGAACTAAAACAAATGTTGGTCTATGCACATGTTCTTACATTACCCTATATTGGAGATGTTTTTTAATATATAGGGACAAATCCATGAAGGTATTGGGATGTATTGTAACACCCCGAGATTTTATGAAAAAAATTCTTTTAATTTCATTAATGTCTTGTGTTGTATGCTACACTAAGATTACCTTGCGCTATACGCAAACACCGTATTAGCTTGCAGTATACGCAACACTATTCTTTGATCGTGTTACACACAATTTTGATAATAGTTATTCTATGAAACATTAAGTATATATATATATATATATATTCAATGTATAAATGAAATATGGGTGGATTATGTTATACGAAACAAAGAAGGATTCTTGCACAACATGCAACTCTGACTTGGCTTGCATTACACGCAATCGCGACCTTCCTCGATAGCATGTGTTGTACGCAATACCGGGTTTTACTGAACAATGATATATTATTATAATATTATTATGAACTAGCTTTTATGAATAGTATTAACTAGATTATGAATTTTATAACAATATTATTTATCTTACACATTTTCTAGAACATGGTATAAGAACAATAAAATGTTTTCGGGTAAAATAAGTATCTTTAAAAAAATGCAGTTTTTCCGCCTTTTGATGCTGCACCCACTTTAAATCTAGTTTTTGACATGTTTATTAGTTCAATTTGAAAAAATAAAATTCTTTTTTTGGAATCAAGAAATAAAAATTTACATTGGATAAATTTTTCATATTATTCTGGTAACCTTCATATTTTGATGAATAGTAAAAACACGCTATATTTTAATTAAAAACAACTTTTTTCATCGCAATAATTTATATGGTTAAATTATAATATTGAATTGTTTTAAAGTATAAATAGAATATATTTTTACCATTTAATATAATGTATGTCATTAGCATTGATTTTACATTAAATTCATAGCTTAAATCAATTCAATCTCTTGCAATGTTTTAAAGAAAAACTCGTTTTCTTTCAGCAACGGGATTAATTTTAATTTAATTTCTTCAATTTTTGTGTATTTAATTTAGAAAAATGGATTCCATATTTGGATTCAGCGGGTCCAAATTATGTTAATATGCTACTTCTTATTTTTGGGAATTATGAATAGTAACTACGTTAAATTTTATTTACCATAGTTAAAGGTTAATCGGGTAATTAAGGGTAAATATAATATTATAAAATTACCCAAACACATGCCAAAATTCTATTGGATGGATAAAAGTAGAACCATATAACCTAAGGGTCGGATTGGATTCATTTTAGGGACTTTTGAACATGAAAATAATTTAATTATCATTAAAGCCAAAGAAAGTGACAACATGTCACTCTATTAAATCATATAAGTATACTAATTTAAATTAGTGATAAACATCATAAAACTTCTATAATGAATAGTATCCAGAAAGATAATACAATTATCAACATCCGGATAATTTATTTATATTTTTTAGGGATTATGTATTTGTCATTAATGCTGATACATTAATGATACAGAAATAATTTATTAATTGAAAAATAAGTTATATAGTTTTTATTGAAATAATAAAACTCATTAAAAGGCCCACAAACCTGACCCAAACTTATTGGTAGTGTATATCTACACCTTAATCATATAATGACCTAATATATAACCGTTTGGAGCCTTATAAAAGTGATTATGACACTTATATTATTTTATTTTAACTGATGTAAAAGTTGTCACCTTCAAAATTTAATAAATATAACAATTTAAATATTGTGATTTGAAGGTGATAAATTCCAGTAAATGTATTATTGTTAATGTTAATACATTTATCTTCATCATAGGATTTTATTTTTAATTTTTATGCAAAAATTATGTATATTAAATAATTATACAAAAATGATGTAGTAGTTCTTTTATTAAGAGATAAACAAAATAAATTGTTTTAAAAATAATAAAATAAATGTTATATGAGATATTTAATGTGATCCACTAATTTTATAGATACATATGACCTTTTATGAATCTATTAATGCTTTTATTTAGAACATATCTACTGTACATATTTTATTTAAATTCAAATAAATGAATAGTGTCAAAATTGACACTATTGTTATTTTATAAAAATAACATATTATAAAATTGTTTAAAAATCAAAACAATTTTTAAAAAATTATAAATTTAAATTAATATGGTCTATAATGTTATAAAGTAACCAATTATGGAAATTCCCAACAAATAAGTAATTATTTGTTATAATTTAAAATTTAGAATTTTATTACCACAAATAAACTTAAATAGATTAAATAAGGATAAATAAAAATGATAAAGTTTAAAATATGATCCAAACATGTATAAATTTAATTGGTTGATGATATTACAACCCTATCTCATCTAATCTTAGAATATGTGTTATTTTTGGTGGGTTTTAAGTGGGCTTAGATTTATTATAAATTAATATTTTTAAGAATTCCAAAGGTTCCCCTCTCCTCAATTATAAAAGGGAACCTCCTCCCTCTCTTCCTTACACCACATTGAGCCTTCAAGATCGGTCCAAACCTGAAAGATTCTCATCTCCGATTCCATGTAAACATCCTAGATGTCTTGGTATTCTTCAAAGACAAATTTTAGTGCCCTAAGAGGTGGTCTCAAACAGGCGCTTCAAATAAGAGGTAATGTCCATTACAGATTCTTTCAACTTTATTTCTTCTTCCACTTCTTGATTTTTAGTTTTTTCATTATGAGGTAATAAAATAAGTATCAATAATATACTGATATGTTATTATAATTATGAAACAACCATATTTCTCCATCTATACATCCAACGGAAAATGAAATCACCGCGCGTGTGTACGTACGGAATACCGTCTCCACGCCGTGGTGTAATATATTTTCCACCACCACCGTACTTGGATGGGTATAATGGTGAAACTAATTAATATATTTGATTATTTTAAAGTGATATTGATTCTGTAATATTATACATATACTTTTATACAATTCCACGATCTTGGGAATTATATCATCGCTCGTACGTACGTACGGAGTACCGTCTCTGCCACGCGATGAGATTCACTCTCCATGTTAACCATTCCTGAATGATTATAAAGTATATATAATGAATAATAATGAAATATATGACACAATAATGATACTGGATTTATGTTTATATATATATATGTATGTCATTTACTTAATTCCATTCAATTCAAAAGGGAAACGAAAACAGCGTTCATGCGTACATACGGCCTACCGTCTCAATGAACGATGTATTTAATTCTTTTTATATATCTCTAATATATATGTATATAATGAATATATATTATATATAAATCATTTTTTACATTCTGGTATTATGTAAATCATGATATAAGTAATAATATCAAGAATTAGAAGTCGAAACACATACGATAAATAAAATGATTTTACCCAAAACGCTGCTTTAACATGGAATTTACAAAAGAACGAGTAATATGAAGTCATAAGTGAAACATATATGATATCATAACAATGAATATGATTATATAATAAGTCAATGAAATTATTTAAATCATTATACAGGAGGTTCAGATACGTATGAAGCATATCGGACATAAGGTAAGGGATAATTTTGCAAATCTCATTTTTATCTAAGATTGCTTATTCATAAGTATTTACTGGGGTTATTTCTATCGTCCATGTCCATGTTTTATAAAAGTGTTTTCATGTATGATTAAAGTCCTATTTACACATTTTTTTACTTTTACTACATGGTATGTAAGGAATCTTTCATTTGTTTACATTACGAGGTACTTTTTGACTTTTCCGGCAAAAGTACGAAAAAATGTTTTTTTTAACTTATACGGCACGAAAATATTTTTACGGTTTTATAAAGACTTATTTTCATGAAGATTCCTCCAAAATATTTCATAACTATTTTCAATAAAATCTCTTTCTTTTAAAATTGCATGATTTTTTGTGAAAAGAAATTGATTTTGAAGAAGAAAGGATACTTTCCTAAAAAATTCATTTCAACTGTTTTATCAAAACCATTTTCCATCTAAGATGAAATTATTTCATATGTGTATGTTTCAAGTGTAATGTCTCTATGATTTACATGGTTTCACTTTTCTTATTATGAAATGATATCGATTTCTTTTATATGGATTATGTGATGATGGGATGATGTTTATGAAACCCATTTTATTCATTGGGTTATTATCAATGATGTATGTTTTGTGGAAAAAGTAAGAATGATTTAATTATGAGATGGGTGGGACCTCTATCTCCCTCCAATGCATTGGGTTAATATTTATATCTCATGAGATAGACATGGCTGGAATGGCATGTTAAACTGGTTTAGTAATACAGGACTGGAACGAGGAGTGAACTCGATTCAGAAAGGGACTTTGTCCTCTAAGATTGTCTTGGAAGCAATGCCTTGGATACTATGGAAATCATATCATGTGATTAATGGTTTCCACAATTACATGTTTTATTCCCATGCTATTTTATCATTCTTAATGTTTCTTTATGTTCTATGCCTTACGTACTTCCATGTTTTATGTCATTTCCAAGGTTTTGATGTTTAAACATTATGTTCATGTTTTTAAGTTCAAATGTATATGGTATGTTTTATTTTATCCATGATTACCCTTTCTGAGCATTTGAGCTCACCCTTTTTATGTTTTAATTTCCCTAGGATCAAAAGAAAGGTTTTTGGTAAGGAAACAAAAAGTCTAAGATCTTTATGGGAGATGTTGAAGATATTTCACCACGATTAGACGATTACGTTCCAGGATTCCAAAGACCCTAAACTATTATGGTCCTTATGTGTATGTTTTTGTTTTGTATTAAGTATTCCGCAAAAGTAATGTAATGTCCATGTACGTCAAGCTTAAGGTCTCTACAATTGGTATCAGAGGGAGGTTTAGTCAACCTTTGGAAACTAGGATGCGAAAACATTAGTGATATCCCTGGAGATATTTCTAAGGTATGTCTAGGGATGTCCCTAAGGATAAGTATACGTATAGGATATATTCCTAGAACTATCGTAACGATCATAGAATTTAACCTAAGATGTTATATATTGAAGATACTCCCCCTTTACTATGTTGTTTTCCCTAGCATGATTTTTTCCTCTCTCAAAATTATTTTTGTGTTTTAGTCAATGGAGGGAACGAGAAGGAATTCGGTTAACATTGAATCCAATGGAAAAATTGGTGACTATGAGTAACAAAATTGCGTAATGCCTTGAGTGAAAGATATTGTGATTATGCCGAATCAGAAATATCATAATATGATCAATAATATCAACTTTGGTAAGTATCCCAACTCAGATAATAAGAGAAAGATGGTGTTTCATGATGATCATAGAGGAAAGAAAGTTCAATTTCACTCATGTAAATCACATGGGTAGAGGAATCAGGGAGAGTGTTTCAAAGGAACTGGAAGATGCTTTGGGTTTGGAAAAGAAGTACACAAAGCCAGTAAGTGCAAAGAAAAGGTTCAGTTAACACCATGGACACGGATAATGGTATTTCTACGACATCAACAATTATTAGATGTTTTAAATGTGGAATGTGCGGGCACTATGCAAACCAATGCCCTAATAGAAAATCTCATGAAGAGAATCAGCAACGTTATATGGGTACTATTTATGTGGATAATGATGAGGAGACTATAAATGATATATGAGCTGAAAGAAGTGTAGATGCTCAGTCAGTTATTTTAGAAGGTAGTGGAATGATTGTATATTTATCAAGAGTTTTGTTGTATAGTTAATGGTACTATGGAATAAAGAATCATATAAGGATTGTTACACTATTTTTTTTCCTAAGTGTATTTGAAAGTATATGTTGAATGGTACCAGTAACCATGGAAGGTTATTTTGATATTTTTATAAAGTAGATGATATGCACATAATGAAGGAATAAGAAGATAATGAGATGTTTGATTGTATTCATGAGCTCATGATTGATATAAAGACTATGTGATATCATGGTTTGAGTATATAAAATTTTGAGGATTTTGGTATGTGGAAAGTGTAATCTTTTAACTGCATTCATGTTTTCACTAAGGTTCAATGGGTATTCATTTTTCAAGAGAATACATGATTAAGGCCTTAGAATGTTTGGAATGTGACCAAAAAGTCATATCTTATGATATATGGGGATCAACGATGGTATTAAATCTATGTTAATCATTTTCACAATATTATGAGAGTGGACTGCAGTATTGTGGATAAGCATAAATATTGGAATGGATTATGTTGGACATAAGTTAGTATTGTTTAAGGATATAATTGTTTTCGATATTATTGATGGGATGTTATAGTAATGTAGTTTTAGAAAAAGGACAACCTGCAGGACTGGCGATGTCCCTTCGTGTCGGACAAGGCAGTATGAATAGAACCCACAACCGAAGTGCGACTGGCCTTTATCTCCTACCACTGGCCTATAAGAAGTCCCTAGTTAGTAGAAACTAGTTTTATTTTATTAAGCGGTGTGATATATGAAGTATAAGTACATTTTTGGAACCGTATACGATTAATCTAACCATACGATGGACTTATAACTTTTTTTAACCTTTTGTTTGAAAGATATGTAATGACCCATAATTCTATCACATGATCTTAAAACACATGACGAATAACAAATTCAACTTCATTTCTTTAAGGGATGAAGTGGAAATTGTTCAATTCATGGACAACAGTGAGATTGTACCAAAATCATGTAAGTATTTCTTTTAATTCATCAACAATAGGGAAATGATCTTGAAAACCAAAAATGTTGTCCTAGTTACCTTATATCTGATGAATCAAATGGTACCTTAGATCATCACAAATCTATAGCTTTGTGATTGTGGGCTTTTTTATAGCCATGTTCTCTACCACTCTCCATCAGAACTTAATGGTTAGATTTTTCTTCCATATACATATTTTCACCTATGTTCTTCTACGTGGAAACAGAGTGATGAGTTAATTTGGGTAACCGTTACATTTCACACATTAGATTTTAAAGCCATGTTTTGGTATTCCTTTTTACGATGTGGGTTTCTATTAAACAAACTTTCGAGTAGTAATCCATTTATAACCCTCACGAATTTCGAGGGAGGAATTCATTTTATGGGGGGTAGAATGTAACACCCCGAGATTGTATGAAAAATATTTTTTTAATTTCATTAATATCGTTTGTTGTATGCTACACCAAGATTACCTTGCTCTATACGCAAACATTGTATTAGCTTGCAGTATACGCAACACTATTCTTGGATCGTGTTACACACAATTTTGATAATAGTTATTCTACGCAACATTGAGTATATATATATATATATTAAATGTATAAATGAAATATGGTTGGATTATGTTATACGAAACAATGAAGGATTCTTTCACAACACGCAACCCTGACTTGTCTTGCATTACATGAAATCGCGACCCTCCTCGATAGTGTGTGTTGTACGCAATACTGGGTTCTACTACACAACGATATATTATTATAATATTATTATCAACTAGCCGTTATAAATAGTTTTAACAAAATTTTTAATTTTATAACCTTATTATTCATCTTACACATTTTCTTGAACATTGTATAAGAACAAAATAAATTTTTCGGGTAAAATAAGTATATTTAAAAAAATGTATTTTTTCCTCCTTTTGATGGCGCACCCACTTTAAATATAGTTTTTGAAATGTTTATAAGATAAATTTGACAAAATAAAATTCTCTTTTGCAATAATGAAATAAAAATTTACTTTGGATAAAATTTTCATATTATTCTGGTAACTTTCATATTTTGATGAATAGTAAAAACACACTATATTTTAGTTAAAAACAACTTTTTTCATCGCAATAATTTATATGGTTAAATTATAATATTGAATGGTTTTAAAGTATAAATAGAATATATTTTTACCATTTAATATAATGTATTTCATTACCATTGATTTTACAATAAATTCGTAGGTTAAATCAATTCAATCTTCTGCAATGTTTTAAAAAACCCATTTTATTTCGACAACAAGAATAATTTTAATTTAATTTCTGCAACCTTAATGTATTGAATTTGGAAAAAAATGATTCCATATTTGGAATCAGTGGGTCCAAATTATGTTAATAAGCTACTTTTTATATTTTGAAATTATGAATAGTAACTACGATAAATTTTATTTACAATAGTTAAAGGTAAATCAGGTAATTAAGGGTAAATATAATATTATAAAATTACCCTAACACATGCCAAAATTCTATTGGATGGCTTAATGTAAACCCCTATAAACTAAGGGGTGGATTAGATTCATATTATGGACTTTTTACCATGAAAATAATTTAATTATTATTAAAACCAAAGAAAGTGACAACATGTCACTCTCTTAAATATTATAAGTATAATAATTTTAATTTAGTGATAAACATCATAAAACATCGAACATGAATAGTCAACAGAAAGATAATAAAATTATATACATCTGGATATTTTATTTAGAAATTTTAGGGATTAAATAATTGTCATTAATGGTGATACTTTAATGATACCGAAATTATTTATTAAGTGAAAAATAAGTAATATAGTTTTTATTGAAATAATAATACCCATTAAAAGGCCAAAAAACTTGACCGAAAATTATTGGTAGTGTATATATACACATTAATCATTTAATTACCTAATATATAACCGTTTGGAGCCTTATAAAAGTGATTATGACACTTATATTATTTTATTTTAAACGATCCCAAAGTTGTCACCTTCAAAATTAAATAAATATAACAATTTAAATATTGTGATTTTAAGATGATAAACTCGAGTAAAAGTATTATTGTAATAGTTAATACATTTATCTTCATCATAGGATTTTATTTTTAATTTTTATGCGAAAAATAAGTTTATTAAATAATTATACAAAAATGTTGTAGTAATTATTTTATTAAGAGATAAACCAAATAAATTGTTTTAAAAATTATAAAATAAATGATATAAGAAATATTTAATGTGATCAACTAATTTTATAGAAACATATGACCTTTTATTAATCTATTAATGATTTTATTTTGAACATATCTTCTGTATATATTTTATTTAAATTCAAATAAATGAATAGTGTCAAAATTGACAATATTGTTATTTTATAAAAATAACATATTATAAAATTGTTTAAAAATAAAAAAATTATTTAAAAAATTATAAATTTCTATTTATATTGTATATAATGTTATAAGGTAATCAATTATGTAAAAATTCACAACAAATAACTAATTATTTGTTATAATTTAAAATTTATAATTTTATTACCACAAATAAACATGAATAGATTAAATAAGGATAAATCAAAATGATAAGGTTTAAAATAATATCCAAACATGTCTATGTTTGATTTGTTAATGATATTAAAACCCTATGTCATCTAATCTTAATATATGAGTCATTTTTGGAGGTTTTTATGTGGGGATAGATTTATTATAAATTAATATTATTAAGAATTCCAAAGGTGCCCCTCTCCTCCCTTATAAAAGGGAACCTCCTCCCTCTCTTCCTCACACCTCTTTGAGCCTTCATGATCGTCCAAAACCTGCCAAATTATTTTCTACACTTACTTAGAAACATCCTATAGGTCCTAGTATTATTCTAAGACCAATTTTAGTGCCCTAAGAGGAGGTCTCAAAGAGGCGCTTGAAAGAAGAGGTAATGTCCATTACCTATTCCTTCAACATTATTTATTCTTCCACTTCTTATTTTTTAGTTGTTTCATTATGAGGTAATAACATCAGTATCAATAATATACTGATATATTATTATAAGTATGAAACAACCATGTTTCACCATCTATCCATCCAACAGAAAATGAAATCACCGCGCGTGCGTACGTACAGAATAATGTCTCCACGTCGTGGTGTAATCTATTTTCCACCACCACCTTACATGGATGGGTATAAGGGTGAAAGTAATGAATATATATATTATTATTTTAAAGTGATATTGATTATGTAATATTATAAATACACTTTAATACAATTACCCGATATTGGGAATGATATCATCGCTCGTGCGTACGTACAGACTACCGTCTCCACGACGCGATGAGATTCACTCTCCATGTTAACCATTCATGAATGATTATAAAGTATATATAATGAATAATAATGAAATATATGAAATAATAATGATACATTATTTATGTATATATATATATATATAATTTACTTAATTCCATTCAATTCAAAACGGAAACGAAAACAGCGTTCATGCGTACGTGCGGCCTACCGTCTCCATGAATGGTGTATTTCATTCCTTTTATCGATCTATAACATATATGTATATGATGAATATATATTATATATAAATAATGTTTTACATTATGGAATTATTTAAATCAGTATATAAGTAACAATATCAAGAATGACAAGTCGAAACACATACGATAAATTAAATGATTTTACCCAAAATGATGATTTAACATTGAATTTACAAAAAAAAACGGGTAATATGAAGTCATAAGTGAATCATATATGATATCATAACAATGAATATGATTCTGTAATAAGTCAATGACATAATTTAAATCAATATACATGATGTTTGGATACGTACAAAGCATATCAGACCTAAGGTATGGGATAATTTTGCAAATATCATTTTTATCTAAGATTGCTTATTCATAAGTATTTACTAGGGTTATTTCTATCATCCATGTACATGTTTTATAAAAGTGTTTTCATGTATGTTTAAAGTCCTTTTTACCCATTTTTTACTTTTACTACATGGTATGTAAGGAATATTTCTTTTTTTTACGTTACGAGGCACTTTTTGACTTTTCCGGCAAAAGTACGAAAAGAATGTTTTTTTAACTTATACGGCATGAATGAATTTTTACGGTTTTATAAAGACTTATTGTCATGAAGATTAATCCAAAAGATTTCATGACTATTTTTAATAAAATCTATTTCTTTTAAAATTGCAAGAATTTCTGTGAAAAAAAATTGATTTTGAAGAAGAAAGGATATTTCCCTCAAAAATTCATTTCAAGTGTTTTATCAAAACCATTTTCCATCTAAGATGAAATTATTTCATATTTGTATGTTTCAAGTGTAATGTCTCTATGATTTACATGGTTTCACTTTTCTTATTATGAAATGATATCCATTTATTTTATATGGATTATGTGATGATGGTATGATGTTTATGAAACCCATTTTATTTGTTGGGTTATTATAAATGATGTATGTTTTGTGGCACAAGTAAGAATGATTTCATTATGAGATGGGTGGGACCTATATCTCCCATCAATGCATTGGGTAAATATTTATATCTCATGAGATAGACATGGCTGGAATGACATGTTAAACCGGTTCAGTAATACATGACTGGAACGGGGAGTGAACTCGATTCAGAAAGGGACATTGTCCTCTATGATGGACTTGGCAGCAATGCCTTGGCTACTATGTAAATCATATCATGTGATTAATGGTTTCCACAATTATATGATTTATTCCAATGCTATTTTATCATTCTTAATTTTTATTTATGATCTATTCCCTATGTACTTCCGTGTTTTATGTCATTGCTCATGATTTTGATGTTTAAACATTATGTTCATGTTTTTAAGTTCAAATGAATATGGTATGTTTTATTTTATCCATGCTTACCCTTACTGAGCATTTTAGCTCACCCTTTTTATGTTTTATATTCCCCCAAGATCAAAATAATGGTTTTAGGTAAGGAAATAAAAAGTGGAAGAACTTTATTGGAGATGATTAAGATCTTTCACCATGATTAGAAGATTATGTTCCATGTTTCAAAAGACACTAAACTATTACGGTCGTTGTGTTTCTGTTTTGGTTATGTATTAAGTATTCCACAAAAGTAATTTAATGACCATGTACATCAAGGTTAGGGTCTCTACATGTATTCTAATGAAAAATAACCAGTTTATAACCTACGCCTCATTGAAATTGACGATTCATGGGAAAAATACCCAACTCATGATTTGTAGTTAGCAGCAGTAATCTTTTCATTAAAGATATGGAGGCATTATCATTATGGTAAAATGTGTGATATATATACTGATAATAAAAGTCTAAAATATATATTTACACTGAAGGAGTTGATCATGAACTAGGGATGATGGTTAGAGTAGATAAATTATTATGACTTCTCAATACATTACAACCTTGGGAAAGTGGAAAAGGTGGTCAATGCTTTGAGTCATAAAGATCATGAAATCTTATACATGATGCAGATCACAAAGACCCAATATTTCTAGATTTCCAAAATATCGATCTATTAATATTTATGGAATGGTAAAAATATTATATTTCTGAAATGAATTTTAACCCATTTATCCAAGTGATGATTGAGTAGGGGTAGAACGAAGAAGAGGTGCTGCAATGGATATTTGTCAATATTACTAAGTTAACCCTTGATCATGATGGAATGATAAGGTTTATTAACCATTTATATGGTCTTTAAAAGAAATATTTGAAGAATGATTTTTTAGAGTAATCTCATATTTCATCATTCTTTATTCACCCTATAATTAAAAATATGTATACCTACTAGAAAGAATACTTTTTGTGGGATGGAATGAAGTGAGATATCAAGATGTTTGTATGTTGGTGTTTGGTATTGCATCAAGTTAAGACGGATGACAAAAGTTTAAAGGGATGGTTCTTCTTTTACTCATACCTAAATGGAAATGGGAGAACATCACTATGGATATTTACATTAGACTACCCAAAACCTCTTAAAAGATTAATTATATATTGGTGGTAGATAATCACCATAACGATTCAGCACACTTCATTGATAATAGAGAAGAATTATTATATAATAAGATTTATTGAAAATATATTAAGGAGTAGGTAAGGTTTCATAGAGTACCACATTCTATTGTATTAGATCGGGATCCATGGTTAACTTCAATGTTCTAGTGATGTCTTCAGAAATCACATGACACATAATTTAGTATCAGTGTAGCTTTTCATCTTAAAATAGATGGTCATTCTGATTGAAAAATTCTAATCCTAGAGGATATGTTTTCATATTGTTATCAAGAATTAAAAGGTGTTTTGAATAAACACCATCCTCTAGTTTATTTTTCTTACAACAATACATTATACTCAAGAATTCAGATATACCCTTATGAAGCCCTGTATGGGGAGAATTTTTTAGCTGCAACATACTGGGTTGAGGATGGAGATAAAAGATATTAGGGCCTAAGATCACTGAAGATATGGTCGAGAATATTGGAAACATTCTGCAACATATCACATCACATCAAAGCCTGTATAATGGTTATGGTGATAACCACCAGGTTGATCTGATATTTGACATAGGTGAAAATGTGTTTTTAGTAATATCACCCTAGATGAATTTTATGAGATTCCAGAAGAATGGGAATCTTTTCCCTAGGTATATCATCCACGTCTATATTTGTGATCGTATCGGGACAATATCCTATTTCCTGGAACATCCTCTAAATATCTCAAGTCCCTGATTAGATCCATGTATCTATCTAGAATAAGTACATACCATGCCCATAACTTGCACATAACTTAGATTTCATACTGCTAGAGCATGATCTTGACTATGTGGAGAAATTTGTAGAAATTCATTACTAATCATATAAAGTTCTTCAAAACAATACCACTCACCGAGTAATTTTTTTTGATAAATCACCTGTTTGAGGAAGCTATGTGTTAACATGAGGATACGATGAATCAGATGTATCCTCAATTGTTTTTACCCGAGTGATAAATTTCAAGGGACAAATTTATTTTCTTGGGGTATAATGTAGCACATTGAGTATTTAAGTAACTAATTATTTTGAAGAAATTTTAATATTCATTTATATCATGCAATTCACTAAATCAAGGATTTCATTCACACAGAACTGACTGAGCATACATTACACACAAAACTGACTTGTCGTATGATGCAAGCAACACTGATTTGGAATATGATACATGCAACACTAAGTTCATACAATATTTTTATTTTTATTTTTTTAATTATTTAAAAAAGATATTTATAACCAAGTGGTTAAACATAGTAATGTGAATTGACATAATAAATTTTCAAATATTGTTTATATGTTTTTATATAAATAAAAGATATTGATAATAAGAGATAAGATTTTATGTAATGTTGTATTTATGTATAAAAACATCAGTTTATTGAATTAACCACTTATAATAATTAATGAAATTTTAGACAAATTTATAATATTAATTTTATAAAATAAATTTCATTATTGATTTCAAAGTTTTGAAATTTTGTTATGGTGAATCTTTTGGATTTTTTTGAGAATCATCATTTTTTATTAATAGTGAAAAATACTACTTTTTAGTTCCAAACTGTCTTTTATCAAATTAATTATTAATTCCAAATGATATTATAAATAGGTTTTAAGGTACCATTTGAATAATATTACTAAGATAAATAATATTTCTTTCATTAAATTAAATTTCAATTTTAAATTGATTGTAAAATCATAAGAAACTTTATAAATTTATCTTACCTTAAAACAACATTATTTCATCCTATCTACAAGATTACCATTAATATTAATTTTTCATCTTCTATGAATGGAATTTCAAAAATCTAATATACCCCTTTATATTCATTATAATATTTATATTCTGATAGGACTGTCTTAATTTTTAGCCAAAATGATTGGTAAAAGAGAATAAAATTAATCACAGTTGTTAAGGCCAAATTAAGCAAAATCAGGGACTAACCCTTAAAATGAAGGGCCAAAATGACCTACAAAATTTTCCATAATCCATTGGTTGTGAATATTTGGGCCTCAAACATTAATTTCATATGTTATTTTGGTTTGGTATGATGTTTTTAGGTACCAACATGTGCACAAGTAATTTGTTTCTAAAATTTACATGTGAGACCTTTTCCTTCCCTATAAAAGGACACCAACTGTACCCAGTCCACACCCAAATAAAACATTTCATTTTAGTCAAGTTCAAAAAAATTATACTCTCAATGACCCACAATTATACCTGGAATCCTCCCACTGGGAACTAACCCTCTCAAGGAATCATTTTGGATCAAATCAAAAAGGTTTACTTGATTTAGAGATAATGACTTCTTTCATGATCCTTTCCATTATTTAACTCCTCCACTCCATACAATATATTTATTCCATTTTTATGTGACAAAATAAGTATCATATATATATTTGAATGTTTTTATGTTGAGTGTATGACCTATACAAACCCAATCCTCTATTTAATGGATTATAAACATACTGTTTCTATGTACGATGAACTCCTGCCTCTCGAAAAAAGGATTGTTCATTTTTCATTTACCGATAATAATGGTGGACATTATGATAGACACACTATTTATATATGTAATGTATTATATTTATTATTTATTTAATCTTAAATATTCATTTTTTAACACACATCTTTTTACCTTCCATTTTGTTGTAATGTGATAATATCATTTGAGGAAGTGTGGACTATTTCCCCCTCAAAGTGATGTGATTCATTCACACACACCATAGAATTAATTAAGGATGTGTTTAATGAAATTATATGTTATTTATTATATAAAAATTCTACTTCAATAGATATATATATATATGTGTGTGTAATTTACATACTTTATTTTAATACGACTATAAAAATTGAAATATCGTTCATGCGTACAAATGAATTACCATCTCCATGAATGGTGTATTCCATTTCAAACATCATTATACAATAAAACATTATAATATAAATAAACTATATATACCTGATATTTATATAATTTTATACATTATGTAATCATGATTTATGTAGAAGGACCAACATTATAACAAATGAAGACACATGTGAAGAACAAATAGAATGAATATTCGTAGTGAATCTTTTACATATAATCATTAACAAGAGGGTAATATAAGGTAATAATGGTAACATATATTTTATTATTTATAATATTCTTCTTCTCTAAATTATTTATAATAAACTTATATTTATTATACAATATCATTGAAAGAGTATTGGGAGATTTAAGACATAGGGAAAATGTAATTTCATATCACATTTAATTTTTGTGAGATTCATCTTATGATCCCCAATAATTCCATTTGTGTGGTGTATGAATTGACTATTATTTAAATAAATGTATCATATAACTAATTTTTTGGATATTATAATATCCATTATGTGATCCTTCCATTTTGGGATTTAACATTCAAATGTAACCAAATCGGTAAAACAGTTTTGTCTCAATTTTCCTTCATTGAGACTCTTGTTTTGTTACACAAATAAAGACTTTTTTGAGTTTTATATACATAAATTCTACATATTATATCATTAATCTCTTTATTTTCATGATACTTATGCATCATGTAATTTATTTTTCATAAATTGAGAGTGTGATACATTGTAACCAAGATATTAGAGTTTTTTGAGATAATCTTTTTGTTTTTCAAGATTATTAATATTTGTGATTCCTTTGATGAAATATCTCAAGAATATTCATGAGTTTCCTTAACATATTTTTATTGAATATATCATCATTTTTAGTGAAATTTTTCCACTCATTAGAAATTACGATAAATTTTTTAATAATATTAGACAATCTATCACTTCGGTTGGAAATCCATTGTATTCAAAAACCATGTTTGAAAAAATGATTTCAAATGATACTTAAAACTAAATATCATGGAAATATTTTTTTAAAAATGATTTAAAATAATTCTTTATATATTTTAAAACGTATTTTCTATAAAAAATGTTTCCAATATTTTTTATCTTATACAAATCATTTGCAAATAAGATAGGATATTTTCTTCATAAAATTATTTTAAAATACCATTAAAATTTATTTCTCATTTAAAGAAACATCCATTAGTGATTATAAAACCATTATGTTGATTTAATTCAATGTTTCCTTTATTTTCATTCACTTAATGAATTATTTTTTGAATGCATGATTTTTATGAATATCACTTCTCTTTAATGGTTAATATGATTTTGAAACCTACTTTTTTCACAGGTTATGTTTATAATGAAATGATTATGAAATCATTTTGTTTCCACAGGTTAAGATATGACTACATTTTTATGATACTCATAAAATTTCATTGGTTATGATATTTATATTTATAATCTCTTGGAACATGTATGTATGATTTCATTATTTGATTGGTGGGACCTATATATCTCTCCAATGCATTGGGTAAAGATTTATTTCTAAAGAAATAAAAATGGGTTAGAATGAGGGTTAATTGGTTTGGTAATATTGTAATGGAATGAGGGTTTCTCAGTTCAGTAATACTTGGATAGAATTATGGCCACTCGGAAAAGCAATACAAGGATAGAATGGGTTTACATGGTTCATTAAATGAATTTTTCTAATAATATGGTCTTCGAACTGATGCCTAGGCTATTTTGGAAATCAATATAGACTTATGTGTTTTCACTTTTCCATGTCATAAAATTATGTTATGATTTCATGGCTTTTGTACGTTACTTCATTTTGATTAATGTGTTATGAACATTCATTCTTCATTCCATGTTTTTGGTATACGATCTGTGATATGTGGGGAACGATCTTCTATTTTTTATCATCTTATCAAACCCTTGTTCTAATGTTTATGCGTAAATGTATCCCTTGTTTACCCTTAATAAGCATTTGAGCTCACCCCTTTTTTCGTTTCCTTCCCCCCTTTTATTAAGATATGCATTATTTTTTACCTATCTAAGAAGGGTTCATGTTGTGAAGAACATAGTGGAGGATAAAATAGCTCACTTATGTACCAGTGTTTACATTTCCATGTTTCCAATGGAACTATACCAACTATGGTATTTGGGAGTCTGTTTGTATAATGTATATGTATTCCACATATATAATGAAATGTAAATGTTTGGAAATAGATGGTCGATATACTCATTGATTCATTTTTTATTCTCTCTTAGATCAATGTCCATTTATCTAATTAACAGATCAATCTAGAATAGTAGTTTAAAAAATCATTCTTGACATTCATAGTCGTCAAAGAGTATCCATAATTTTACTTTTCAACATTATTACAGCTGGTTTTAGTTAAATAATTAACATAATCATATGCGATGTATTCAATCAAACTAATAGTATTATTCATTTATGTAATTAATTATTTTGATGAAATTTGTATTCTTGTATTAATTATTATATCCTTATCTAGTTTATATTGATCCATGATATTTCGTTTCCATCCACCAACAAAGAATATTTTCATGTAATGTGGGGCATCATTTTCCCATTTCATTATAATCTTTGTGGGATTAATATGGGTAGCCTTTTTTACTTTTGTTCGAATCCCTTGGGTGATATAACTTCCACATGTTTTGAATATATTTTTTTATCTGGTCTACCCCATGTGATGCATTCCTTTTATACATATCATAATATGAATAAACATTCCAACAATTAATGTAATGAGGTAAAAAATATCCACAATATCATAAATACCCACAAAATCCCAATTATTTTTCTATGAAATTTTATTCCTGGAATTGACACATTATTTATTTATGATTCTATTATTCTTCTTCTGAAATTTCTATGGGGATAGGAGTTCATTAGTTTCCTTATATCCAGCATTGATGATATGATGTGTTTCCATCTGAATTGTTTTCACAAGCAATTTTAGTTTTAAATTTTTAACCCAAACTAGAAAATGAAAAAAAATTATATAAAATATATTTATATGAACATTTTGTTAAAATTTTCCCAGGACTTTTTGTGGATTCTTAAGCACATGATCTGAGTCTTCTTTTTTACACATGTAGATGTCTTCTTAAAATCATGAAATGCATTAATTATAATTGTAGAAGTATCATTATTTTAAATTATGTTATATGTAAGAGAATATATTATTTTAACTTATTTCAATCATGATCCTAGTATAAGATAGTTAATTTTGAATTAATTAATATTATTTTAACCAATTTAAAACCCACTTCACATGCAATCTTCAAAATTTTTATCAAATCTCTATGATTATTAAATTAAGTTTTTTACATAATCATTAAACTAATCGATATAAATTATTAAATTTATATTTTAATTTAATAATATTCCTATAGGTTTTATAACGTTTTTATATTTAATCAAAAACATTGAATAAGGTGTTACAATAAATTCATTCTCACTGAAAATTATTTTAATTTTTTCATCAACTGATGAACTTTTCTTAAAATGTTTCAATTATTAATCCTTTAATTTTTCAAACAAGGTAACTAGAAATTTATTGTAACACCCCAAGATTTTATGAAAAATATTCTTTTAATTTCATTAATTTCTTGTGTTGTATGCTACACCAAGATTACCTTGCGCTATACGCAAAAACCATATTAGCTTGCAGTATACAAAACACTATTCTTGGATCGTGTTACACACAATTTTGATAATAGTTATTCTATGCAACATTGAGTATATATATATTTAATGTATAAATGAAATATGGTTGGATTATGTTATATGAAACAATGAAGGATTCTTTCACAACACGCAACCCTGACTTGGCTTTCATTACACGCAATCGCGACCTTCATCGATAGCGTGTGTTGTACGCAATACCGGGTTTTACTAAACAATGATATATTATTATAATATTATCATGAACTAGACGTTATGAATAGTATTAACTATATTTTTTATTTTATAACATTATTATTCTTCTTACAAATTTTCTAGAACATGGTATAAGAACAAAATAAATTTTTCAGGTAAAATAAGTATTTTTAAAAAAATGCAGTTTTTCCGCCTTTTGATGGTGCACCCACTTTAAATCTTGTTTTTGACAAGTTTATAAGTTCAATTTGACAAAATAATTTTTTTTTTGAATCATAAAATAAAAATTAACTTTGGATAAATTTTTCATATTATTCTGGTAACTTTCATATTTTGATGAATAGTAAAAAAACTCTATATTTTAATTAAAAACATCTTTTTTCATCGCAATAGTTTATTTGGTTAAATTATAATATTGAATGGTTTTAAAGTATAAGTAGAATATATTTTTACCATTTAATATAATTTATGTCATTAGGATTGATTTTACATTAAATTCGTACGTTAAATCAATTCAATCTTTTGCAATTTTTTAAAGAAAAACCCGTTTTCTTTCGACAATGAGATTAATTTTAATTTAATTTCTGCAACTTTTGTGTATTCAATTTTGAAAAATGGATTTCATATTTGGAAGCAGTGGGTCCAAATTATGTTAATAAGCTACTTTTTATTTTTGAGAATTATGAATAGTAAGTACGGTAAATTTTATTTACCATAGTTAAAGGTATATCAGTTAATTAAGGGTAAATATAATATTATAAAATTACCCTAAAATATGACAAAATTATATTGGATGGCTAAAATTATACCTATATAACCTAAGGGTCGTATTAGATTAATTTTATGGACTTTTGACCTTGAAAATTATTTAATTATTATTAAAACCAAAGAAAGTGACAACATGTCACTCTCTTAAATCTTATAAGTATAATAATTTTAATTTAGTGATAAACATCATAAAACTTCTAACATGAATATTCTTCAGAAATCTAATAATATTATCTAAATCAGGATAATTTATTTAGAATTTTTAGGGATTAAATAATTGTCATTAAAGGTGATACATTAATGATACAAACATTATATATTAAGTGAAAAATAAGTATTATAGTTTTTATTGAAATAATAATATCCATTAAAAGGCCCAAAAACCTGACCAAAACTTATTTTTAGTATATATATACACCGTAATCCTCTAATGACCTAATATATAACCGTTTGGAGCCTTATAAAAGTTATTATGACACTTATATTTTTTAATTTTAAATGATTCCAAAGTTGTCACCTTCATAATTAAATAAATATAACAATTTAAATATTGTGATTTTAAGATGATAAATTCAATTAAAAGTATTATTGTGAACTGTAATAAATTTATCTTCATCATAGGATTCTAGTTTTAAATTTTATGCAACAAATCAATATATTAAATAATTATAAAAAAATGTTGTAGTAATTATTTTATTAAGATATAGACCAAATAAATGGTTCTAAAAATAATAAAATAAATGTTATATGAGATATTTAATGTGATCCACTAATTTTATAGATACATATTACATTTTATGAATCTATTAAATCTTTCAGTTCTAACATATCTTCTGTATATATTTTATTTAAATTCAAATAAATTAATAGTGTCAAAATTGACACTATTGTTACTTTATAAAAATAACATATTATAAAATTGTTTAAAAATCACAAAAATATTTAAAAAATTAAAAATTTAAATTTATATGGTCTATAATTTTATAAAGTAACCAATTATTTAATATTCACAACAAATAAGTATTTATTTGTTATAATTTAAAATTTAGAATTTTATTACCACAAATAAACTTAAATAGATTAAATAAGGATAAATCAAAATTATAAGGTATAACATAATATCCCAACATGTATAAATTTGATTTTTTGATGATATTACAACCCTATCTCATATAATATTTGACTACGAGTCATTTTTGAAGGTTTTAAGTGGGGTTAGATTTATTATAAATTAATATTTTTAAAAATTACAAAGGTGCCCCTCTTCTCCATTATAAAAGGCACCTCCTCCCTCTCTTCCTCACATCACTTTGTGCCTTATAGCTCGGACAAACCCTGAAAAATTATATTCTACACTTCCCTAGAAACATCCTAGATGTCATGTTCTTCTTTAAGGCCAATTTTAGTGCCCTAAGAGGAGGTCTCAATGGGGCGCTTCAAAGAAGAGGTAATGTCCATTACCGATTCTTTCAAATTTATTTCTTCTTCCACTTCTTCTTTTTTAGTTGTTTCATTATGAGGTAATAACATCAGTATGAATAATATACTGATATGTTATTATAAGTATGAAACAACCATATTTCATCATCTATCCCTACAATGGAAAACGAAATTACCGCGCATGCGTACGTACGGAATACCGTCCCCACGCCGTGGTGTAATCTATTTTCCACCACCACCATACTTGGATGGGTATAAGGGTGAAAGTAATGAAAATATATAATTATAGTAAAGTTATATTGATTCTATAATATTATATATACACTTTAATACAATTCTACGATCCTGGGAATGATATCATCGATCGTGCGTACATACGAACTATCGTCTCCACGACTCGATGAGATTCACTCTCCATGTTAACCACTCATGAATGATTATAAAGTATATATAATGAATTATAATGAAATATATGACATCATAATGATGCTGGATTTATTTATATATATATATATATATATGTATGTAATTTACTTAATTCCATTCAATTCAAAAGGGAAACGAAAACATCGATCATGCGTACGTACGGCCTACCGTCTCCATGAATGGTGTATTTCATTTATTTTATCGATCTATAATATATATGTATATGAGAAATATATATTATATATAAATAATGTTTCAAATTTTGTAAATACTTAAATCAGGATATAATTATTAATATAAAGAACGACAAGTCGAAACACATACGATAAATAAAATGATTTTACCCAAAACGCTCCTTTAACATGGAATTTACAAAAGAATGGGTAACATGAAGTCATAAGTGAATCATATATGATATCATAACAATGAATATGATTCATTAATAAGTCAATGAATTTATTGAAATCATTATACAGGTGGTTTGGATACGTACGAAGCATATCAGACCTAAGGTAAGGGATAATTTTGCAAATCTCATTTTTATCTGAGATTGCTTATTCATAAGTATTTACTAGGGTTATTTCAATCATCCATATCCATGTTTTATAAAAGTGTTTTCATATATGTTTACAGTCCTTTTTATCCATTATTGACTTTTACAACATGGTATGTAAGGATACATTCTTTTGTGTACGTTACGAGGTACTTTTTGACTTTTCCGGCAAAAGTACAAAAAAAATTGTTTTTTAACTTATATAGAACGAACAGATTTTTACAGTTATATAAAGCCATATTTTCATAAAGCTTCCTCCAAATTATTTAATGACTATTTTCAATAAAATATATTTCTTTTAAAATTGCATGAATTTTTGTGAAAAGAAATTGATTTTGAAATGAAAGGATATTTTCCTCAAAAATTCATTTAAAGTGTTTTATCAATAGCATTTTCCATATAAGATATAATTATTTCATATGTGTATGTATCAAGTGTAATGTCTCTATGATTATAAATGATTCAGTTTTCTTGTTATGAAATGATATCCATTTCTTTTATATAGAGTATGTGATGATGGGATAATGTTTACGAAACCCATTTTATTCGTTGGGTTATTATGAATGATGTATGTTTTGTAGCACAAGTAAGAATGATTTCATTTTGAGATGGGTGAGACCTATATCTCCATCATATGCATTGGGTAAAGATTTATATCTCATGGGATAGACATGGCTGGAACGACAAGTTAAAATGGTTTAGTAATACAGGACTCGAATGAGGAGTGAACTTGATTCAGAAAGGGACTTTGTCCTCTAAGATGGTCATGGAGGAAATGCCTTGGCTACTATGGAAATCAAATCATGTGATTAATGGTTTCCACAACATGTTTTATTCCCATGCTATTTTATCATTCTTAATGTTTCTTTATGATCTATGCCTTACGTACTTCCATGTTTTATGTCATTGCTCAAGCTTTTGATGTTTAAACATTATGTTCATGTTTTTAAGTTCAAATGAATATGGTATGTTTTATTTTATCCATGCTTACCATTACTGATCATCTGAGATCACCCTTTATATTATTTATTTTCCCATAGGATCAAAATAAATGTTCTAGTTAAGGAAACAAAAAGTGGAATATCATTATGGGTGATGTTGAAGATCATTCACCATGATTAGAAGATTACGTTCTATATTTCCAAATACACTAAACTATTACGATCCTTGTGTGTCTGTTTTTGTTATGTATTAAGTATTCTGCAAAAGTAATTTAATGTCCATGTACATCATGATTAGGGTCTCTACATTTGGTATCAGAGGAAATTTTTAGTCAACCTTTGGAAACTAGGATGCGAAAACGTTAGTGAGATCCCAAGAGATATTTCTAAGGTATGTCTAGATATGTCCCTAAGGATAAGTATACATATAAAATAAAGTCCTATAACTATGGTAATGATCATATAATTTATCCTAATATGTTATATATTGAGGATACTCCCCTTTAATATGTTGTTTTCCCTAGCATGATTTTTTCCTCTCTCAGAATTCTTATTGTAGTTTAGTCAATGGAGGGAAGCAGAAGAAAATCGGTTAACATTGAATCCAATGGAAAAATTGGTGATTATGAGAAAACAAATTGCGTAATGCCTAGAGAGAAGGATATTGTGATTATGCCGAATCATAAATCTCATAATATGATCAATAATCTCAACTTTGGTAAGTTTACCGACTCAAATAATAAGAGAAAGACGGAGTTTCATGATGATCATAGAGGAATGAAATTTCAATTTCCCTCATGTAAATCATGTGGGAAGAGGAATCAAGGAGATTGTTTCAAAGGAACTGGAAGATGATTTGGGTGTGGAAAATAAGGACACAAAGCCAGTATGTGCAAAGGAAAAGGTTCAGTTTACACCATGGACAAGGATAATGGTATTGCTATGACATCAACAATGATTAGATGTTTTAAATGTGGAATGTGCGGGCATTATGAAAACCAATGCCCTAATGGAAAATCTCATGAAGAGAATCAGCATGGTCATATAGGTCGTATTTCGGTGGATAATGATGAGGAGACTACAAATGATACATGAACTGAATGAACTGTTGAAGCTCAGTCAGTTGTTTTAGAAGGTAGTGGAATGATTATATGTTTATCGAGAGTTATGTTGTATAGTCAATGGTACTATGGAATAAATAATCATATAAGGATTATTACACTATTTTATTCCTAAAATTATTTGATAGTATATGTTGAATGGTACCAGTAACCATGGAAGGTTATTCAGATATTTTTTATAGTAGATGATATGCTCATAATGTAGGAATAAGAAGATAATGAGATGTTTGATTGTATTCATGAGCTCGTGATTTATATAAGGACTAAGTGATATCATGGTTTGAGTATATATAATTTTGAGGATTTTGGTATGTGGAAAGTGTTATCTTCTAACTGCATTCATCTTTTCACTAAGGTTCAACGGGTATTCATTTTTCATGAGAATACATGATTAAGGCCATCGAATGTTTGGAATGTGACCAACAAGACATATCTTATGATATATGGGGATCAATGATGGTATTAAATCTCTGGTAATCGTTATCACTATATTATGAGAGTGGACAACATTATTATGGATAAGTATAATTATTGGAATGGATTATGTTAGACATAAGTTAGTATTATTTAAGGATATAATTTTTTTCAATATTATTGATGGGATGTTATAGTAATGTAGTTTTAGAAAAAGGACAACCTGTAGGACTGGCGATTTCCCAGCACGTCAGACAAGGCTATGGGAATCGAACCCACAACTGAATTGTGACTGGCCTTTATCGCCTACCACTGGCCTATAGGATGTCCCTGGTTAGTAGAAACTAGTTTTATTTTATTATGCGGTATTATATATAATGTATAAGTACATTTTTGGAACCATATACGAATAATCTAACCAAAATATGGACTTATAACTATTGCTAACCTTTTGTTTGAAATAGATGGAATGACTCATCATTCTATCACCTGATCTGCTAACACATGATGAATAACAAATTCAACTTCATTTCCTTAAGGAATGAAGTGGAAATTGTTCAATTCACGAACAACAGTGAGATTGTACCAAAATCATGTACGTATTTCTTTTAATTCAACAAGTTTAGGGAAATGATCCTGAAAACTAAAAATGTTGTCCTAGTTCCCTTATATCCGTTGAATCATACGGTACCTTAGATCATCACAAATCTATATCTTTGTGATTTCTGGCTTTTTCATAGCCATGTTCTCTACCACTCTCCATCAGAACATGATGGTTAGATTTTTCTTCCATATCCATATTTTCACCTATGTTCTCCTACGTGGAAACACAGTGATGAGTTAATTTGGGTAACCATTACATTTTACACTATAGTTTTTAAAGTCATGTTTTGTTATTCCTTTTTATGAAGTGGGTTTCTATTAAACAAACATTCGAGTAGTAAAGCATTTATAACCCCGACGAATTTCGAAGGCGAAATTTATTTTAAGGGGGGTAGAATGTAACACCCCGATATTTTATGAAAAATATTCTTTTAATTTCATTAATGTCTTATTTTGTATGCCACACCATGATTACCTTGCGCTATACGCAAACACCGTATTAGCTTGCAGTATACGCAACACTATTCTTTGATCGTGTTACACACAATTTTGATAATAGTTATTCTATGAAACATTGAGTATATATATATATATATTCAATGTATACATGAAATATGTTTGGATTATGGTATACGAAAAAAAGGAGGATTCTTGCACAACACGCAACTCTGACTTGGCATGCATTACACGCAATCGCGACCTTCCACGATAGTGTGTGTTGTACACAATACCGGGATATACTAATCAACGAAATATTATTATAATATTATTATGATCTAGCCGTTATGAATTATGTTAACTAAATTTTTAATTTTATGACATTATTATTCATCTTACACAATTTCTAGAACATGGTATGAGAACAAAATAAATTTTTCGGGTAAAATAAGTATTTTTCAAATAATGCAGTTTTGCGGCCTTTTGATGGCGCACCCACTTTAAATCTAGTTTTTGACATGTTTATAAGTTCAATTTGACAAAATAAAATTATTTTTTTGAATCATGAAATAAAAATTTACTTTGGATAAATTTTTCATATTATTCTGGTAACTTTCATATTTTCATGAATAGTAAAAACACACGATATTTTAATTAATAACATCATTTTTCATCGCAATAATTCATATGGTTAAATTATAATATTGAATGGTTTTAAAGTATAAATACAATATATTTTTACAATTTAATATAATGTATTTCATTATCATTGATTTTACATTACATTCGTTATTTAAATCAATTCAATATTTTGCAATGTTTTAAAAAAAAACCCGTTTTCTTTCGACAACGGGATTAAATTTAATTTAATTTCTGCAAAATTTTTGTATTGAATTTGGAAAAATGGATTCCATATTTGGAATTAGTGGGTCCAAATTATGTTAATATGCTACTTTTTATTTTTGGGAATTATGAATAGTAACTACATTAAATTTTATTTACCATAGTTAAAGGTAAATCGGGTAGTTAAGGGTAAATATAATATTATAAAATTACTCTAACACATGCCAAAATTCTATTGGATGGCTAAAGGTAGACCCATATAACCTAAGGGTCGGATTAGATTCATTTTATGGACTTTTGAACATGAAAATAATTTAATTATTATTAAAACCAAAGAAAGTGACAACATGTTACTCTCTTAAATCTTATAAGTATAATAATTTTAATTTAGTGATAAACATCATAAAACATCGAACATGAATATTCTACAGAAATATAATAAAAGTATCTACATCAGGATTATTTATTTATAATTTTTTGGGATTAAATAATTGTCATTAAAGGTGATTCATTAATGATACAGAAATTATGTATTAAGTGAAAAATAAGTAATATAGTTTTTATTGAAATAATAATACCCATTAAAAGGCCCAAAAACCTAACCTAAACTTATTGGTAGTTTATATATACACTTTAATCATATAATTAACTAATATATAACTATTTGGAGCCTTATAAATGTGATTATTAAACTTATATTATTTTAATTTAAATGATGCCAAAGTTGTCACCTTCATAATTTAATAAATATAAAAATTTAAATATTGTGATTTTAAGATGATAAATTCGAGTAAAATTATTATTGTGAATGGTAATACATTTATCATCATCATTGGATTTTATTTTTAATTTTTATGCAACAAATCAGTATATTAAATAATTATACAAAAATGTTGTAGTAGTTATTTTATTTAGAGATAATCCAAATAAATGGTTTTAAAAATAAGAAAATAAATGTTATATGAACTATTTAATGTTATCCACTGATTTTATAGATACATATGATCTTTTATTAATCTATTAAAGCTTTTATTTAGAACATATCTTCTGTATATAGTTTATTTAAACTCAAATAAATTAATAGTGTCAAAATTGACACTATTGTTATTTTATAAAAAGAACATATTATAAAATTGTTTAAAAATCACAAAAACATTTAAAAAAATATAAATATAAATTTATATGGTCGATAATGTTATAAAGTAACCAATTATGGAATATTCACAATGATTAAGTAATTATGTTTTATAATTTAAAATTTAGAATTTTATTACCACAAATAAACTTAAATAGAATAAATAAGGATAAATCAAAAGGATAAGGATTAAAATAAGATCCAAACATGTCTAAATTTGATTGGGTGATGAGATTACAACCCTATATAATCTAATATTTTAATATGAGTCATTTTAGGATGTTTTTAAGTGGGGTTAGATTTATTATAAATTAATATTTTTTAGAATTCCAAAGGTGCCCCTCTCCTCCGTTATAAAAGGGCACCTCCTCCCTCTCTTACTCACACCACTTTGAGCCTTCAAGATCGGAACAATCCCTGCCAAATATTCTTATACACTTCCCCATTAACATCCTATACGTCCTGGTCTTCTTCAAAGACCATTGTTAGTTCCCTAAGAGGAGGTCTCAAAAAGGCTCTTCAAAGAAGAGGTAATGTCCATTACCGATTCTTTCAAATTTATTTCTTCTTCCACTTCTTCTTTTTTAGTTGTTTCATTATGAGGTAATAACATCAGTATCAATAATATACTGATATGTTATTATAAGTATGAAACAACCATATTTCACCATCTATCCATCCAACGGAAAATGAAATCACCCCGCGTGCGTACGTACGGAATACCGTCTCCATGCCGTGGTGTAATCTATTTTCCACCACCACCGTACTTGTATGGGTATAAGGGTGAAAGTAATGAATATATATGATTATTGTAAATTGATATTAATTCTTTAATACTATACATACACATTAATACAATTCCACAATCTTGGGAATGATATCATTGCTCGTGTGTACGTACGGACTACCGTCTCCACGACGCGATTAGATTCACTCTCCATGTTAACCATTCATGAATGATTATAAAGTGTATATAATGAATAATAATGAAATATATGACATAATAATGATACTGGATTTATGTATATATATATATATATATATGTATGTCATTTACTTAATTCCATTCAATTCAAAAGGGAAATGAAAACAGCGTTCATGCATACGTACGGCCTACCGTCTCCATGAATGGTGTATTTCATTCCTTTTATCGATCTATAATATATATTTATATGATGAATATATATTATATATAAATAATTTTTTACATTATTGAATTATAAAAATCAGGATATAAGTAATTATATCAAAAATTACAAGTCGAAACACATAAGATAAATAAAATGATTTTACCCAAAATGCTGCTTTAACATGGAATTTACAAAAGACCGGGTTATATGAAGTCATAAGTGAAATATATATGATATCATAACAATAAATATGATTATTTAATAAGTCAATGACATTATTTAAATCATTATATAAGAGGTTCAGATATGTACGATGCATATTGGACCTAAGGTGAGGAATAATTTTTCAAATCTCATTTTTATCTGAGATTGCTTATTCATAAGTATTTACTGGGGCTATTTCTATAATCCATGTCCATGTTTTATAAAAGTGTTTTCATGTATTTTTAAAGTCATTTTTACCCATTTTTTACTTTTACTATATGGTATGTAAGGAATCTTTCTTTTGTTTATGTTACGATGTACTTTTTGACTTTTCCGACAAAAGTACGAAAATAATGTTTTTTTAACTTATACTGCATGAACGGATTTTTGAGGTTTTATAAAGCCTTATTTTCATGAATCTTCCTCCAAAATATTTCATGAATATTTTCAATAAAATATCTTTCTTTTAAAATTTCATGAATTTTTGTGAAAAGAAATTGATTTTGAAAATGAAAGTATATTTTACTCAAAAATTCATTTCAAGTGTTTTATCAAAACCATTTTCCATCTAAGATGAAACTATTTCATATGTGTATGTTTCAAGTGTAATGTATCTATTATTTACATGGTTTCACATTTCTTATTATGAAATTATATCCATTTCTTTTATATGGATTATGTGATGATGGGATGATGTTTATGAAACCCATTTTATTCATTGGGTTATTATGTATGATGTATGTTTTGTGGCGCAAGTAAGAATTATTTCATTATGAGATGGGTGTGACCTATATCTCCCTCCAATGCATTGGTTAAAGATTTATATCTCATGAGATATATATGGCTGGAACGGCAAGTTAAACCGGTTCAGTAATACATTACTAGAACGAGGAGTGAACTCGATTTAGAAAGGGACTTTGTCCTCTAAGATGGTCTTGGCAGTAATGCCTTGGCTACTATGGAAATCATATCATGTGATTAATGGCTTCCACAATTACATGTTTTATTCCCATGCTATTTTATCATTATTAATGTTTCTTTATGATCTATGCCTTACATACTTCCATGTTTTATGTCATTTCTCAAGCTTCTGATGTTTAAACTTTATGGTTATGTTTCTAAGTTCAAATGTATATGTTATGTTTTATTTTATCCATGCATAACATTACTGAGCATTTGAGTTCACCCTTTTTATGTTTTATTTTCCCCCAGGATCAAAAGAAATTTTTTAGGTAAGGAAACAAAACGTGGAAGATCATTATGGGAGATGTTGAAGATCTTTCACCACAATTAGAAGATTACGTTCCATGTTTCCGAAGACACTAAACTATTACAGTCCTTGTGTGTCTATTTTTGTTATTTATTAAGTATTCTGAAAAAGTAATGTAATTTCCATGTACGTCAAGATTAGGGTCTCTACATTTATAATTAGTTATGGTTTAATCATTGGTTTTTTAATTTATAATGGAAATATTAAAATCTTATTCCTTATTATCTAGTTAATCTTATATTTAATATTTTTCTTTTCAAATCAATGATTTTTTATTGTGTAGTATTTTAATATATTTAAATATATGTTTAAATAGTTAAATATTATTTTTTCAATAATAATTTATTTATATGATTAATTACTAAATGTTTTTTTAATAATTTATTTATAACAGAATAATAAATTAGATAATTCATATTTCATTAATGTGATCATTTTCATTCTATTTAAATTTATTTTCCACCTATTTTATAGAGTCATTTCTATGACTTCCAAAATTTCTGTAATAGGGATATAAAAAATATTACCTTTTAGACTCTTCTCTAATCTAATCAAACATAAAAATATAATTTTTTTATAGTGTTATCTAAATAATAAAGGTAATAACACCTTATTTATAAGGGTTATATTACTTTGTTGGAAAATCCATCTAATGCCAATTGTAGAGGCTGATTTAGTGTGTGATAAATGAGAGTAGGGGGAAAATATATGACATTATTATTTTATAAAAATTGTTAAATTTAATTTTAACCATTATGGATGATTAAACCCCTGATCCACTCTTCCAGTTTCTCTTAGACTGACATTGAATGATGCTTAAATGGAAGCTATGTACACTTTGATATTAAAAGATTTATCTCAATGTGATAATACTCCTCAAATTATTATTAATCCTCCCCAATAAAAAAGATTCAATATATAAAAAACGTTATCCAATAGTGTCTCGCATTATTTTTGTAATCTTGAGTCTATAGATGATTATCTTTTGAATGATTAAATTGTGCTAAAAGAGTCCACATTGAGCCAATATTGGATGATCCCTTCCACCATGTAGTAGATACTTCAACAAGATATGTTGATCAAACTCCATGACCATGGTTGATAGAAATTTCTCATTCACACTTTCTAAAGATAGATTGTTGGATGTTGGTGTTGTTCAAATATTTTGGATCACCTATGTATGATAAGACTCCTTAGTGAACTAGTGCATGAGGAATATTATTTATATTATATGATGAATTCCTAACGTCAATAAAATGTGTGAAAGTATTTCACACAAATTTGTCAATATTATATTATGAAAAAAACCAATTTGGAATGGATTCAAAAAAATATCATTTTGAATCCTCAATGTTATTTCACAAATTTCACTTCCTTGAATTTGTAGGATTATTTATTGAAGAAATATAATATATTATTTAATTCATTATATTTTTACAGTCTATATAAGTTTTCCCAAATATTATTCATTATCCTTATTATATTGTATCTGAACATTTATATATATATTAGTTCTTGTATTCTATACAAACTATCACACAAATTTAATTGTTCATCAGATCATAAATATAATATCCTTCAGATTTGTTCTTTTATGTATGACACTGACTACCTCATTATTTTTCTTACTTCACACACTAGAATTGTTTCTTGGTGTCTTAGTTCAACTACATAGAAGAAAATCTTGCATGCTCTTATTTCCATTAAAAATAGGGATTCAAATATAATTATCTATAATAAGAAGTAATTTTTATATTATTTATGTTATAAAATTATCTTTATTGAAACCAATATGACTTTGGTGAACCACATATTTAATAATATCATAAAATATCAAGAAATTGGTTAAGGCCTATGGAAGATATGTATTGTAAGAATCTCATGAATATATGTTTCATAAGAAAGAGGCTACATGATATTATTATTCTTCATGAAACTGGGAAAATCATAGAACTCCTTTCTCCCTGTAAAAAATGATTTTCAAATCATGAATAATAGTTCCATTTTCCTTCCATATGCTCTTAAATATCTAAAATAAATAAAACACTACTTTTCACCACCATAGAATTTGATAACAATATAATGATATGTTTGTTTAATATATCTTATTATTTTACTGAGTCAAGGCTTTTTATAAACCATATAATTTTTTATAATTATGATACGAGGATAATGGTTTCCGTATATTAATTTTTGTAATGTCAAAAATCATATAATAATTTTATTCCTAAAGAATACATATATATGTATATATATATTTGTGTGTGTGTGTGATAATTATACATGATAAATATTTTATATAAGTGAAAACTCATTCTTATGTGAATGTCATGAAATAAAAACCATTGTACTCCAATAATGATATTTAATTTTATCTAATGAATTCATGAATATCAGAGGATATATGAATAATGGTTCAATTCCTCATCACCTCATAATATTGATAATTTTATCATAGATAAATAATGGTCATATTATGAAAGAAAAACACCACAGATTAGTTACACATCAAGCATTTTGAGGATGAAGATGATCCCATGACCCTAATTAGATGGTAAAAATACCGCGGATCATAAAACCATGATAAATAAAATCATTATATTTTATTGAATAATACTCACATTCACCATATCCCACATAAATCATTTTAATTTCCTAACACAATAATATATCACCCCACACTCTGCGGTCCTAGTATAATTGTGAGTAGCCAAATGTTCTCTTTTTAAACTACAACACTCAAATATTTGTATCACATGATGTGCCTTCTAGCATTGGTTGAATATAAAACCTATATGTGTGCTAACATATGAATGTTCCATTATCTGTTATGCGCCATTTAATTCCCCCATTCCATCTTCTAATGCCGGATCTACCTTGCGGTTGTGCTAGCACCCACAATGAGGATGATTGAGGTGGCCCTTGTGGACACTAGGGATGAAATATTATTTTAATTAACCTGAATCAAAAAAATACATGTAATTTTTTAATCATAGAATATAATATCATTAATTAATCATAAAATATTTTATAAAATAAGTCATTCAAATAAAAATATATTTTATTTTATATGGACATCATTAAAAAAATATCCTCAATCATTCAACAAGAAAATTATAATTATTCATTATCGTCATATTCCTTCTTCAGTGTTTAAAAAATGTGTCAATTGTTCAAAATTATTAATAGGCCCCATCCATAAACATAATGTAATCTTGAGTTAAGAAAACAATTAACATTGTGTATATATTTGGGTCTAGAGTTTTAGAGAATTATTCTGTAACTATTACATAATTGTCCCAAAAATTACATGTGGACTTTCACACTCAATAGCCAATTTTTAACCCAATGAAACCCTTTAAACAAAACATGATTTCTTTTTTACTGATTAAAATACAATTGACTCATTAATTTATCTTATCCATCCTTATACCATGTAGAAAACATATAAAAAAATGGGATGAGCATAAAAATCTCATTAAGGGACATAAAAATAAATTAAACAATTAGTCTAGTTAAAAAATATCAACTTGTTTATTATTTTTATGTAATTAAAAAAACATTTTCACATGAATTACCCTTATACATTTTTCAATAATATAGTCATTAATCTAATAGAAATAAATTAAAACTCATTTAGGTGACTTAGAGCATAATATACATAAAAATATTTCAAATCCCATTCAATTTGAATAACCATTAAAAGAACCAAAATTTCTATTTAACTTTTTTTAAATATATGGACATATTATGATTCTGTAAAAACTGATGGTTCGTGATTCGGAGACCTGGTGTTCCCAAAATTAATTTCTGAACTGTTTTCATTGTATGTTCAGTAAACGGACCATCGTGTTTTTTTAACTTTTGAATCGGTGCACGAAATTGAAATCTGAGGGAACTTTTGAACTCACAGCACTGATATTTTCATAAAGAGACCATCACCTCAACTATATTGGGTCGAGAGTGAAAGATAAAATTTTATGATTTTTGTGAAAGAATTAAATAAAATAAAAATGTCAAGAATTTTTATATTAGAAACCCCCTCAACATGGGTTATGGTGATAGGAAACACCCGAGCCTACACCTCCCACATAAATGTTAAGTGGTAAGGAACACCAGAACTATCCCCCATTTTGAATTTAGAGGCGTGGACCACCCAAACCCCCTTTAATGGGAGGAAACCTTTCAAATCCCTCTTTAATGGGGGGGGGTGACCTTAGGTTTCCACTAAATGAATTACTCTAACCTCATTGTAATTAATAATGCCAAAAGAATTTTGTGCCAAAAATTTAATTGATGGAACACATAATGTTGGATACTTTTCATTTTTGGTGGAAATGGGGGAAAGGATTGGAAGTAGAGAACCACAAAATAATTCATCTTCTCCAACAAAGAACGATTCTCCAATGAAGAATGTGGAAGTTCTCCAATGTACTGGACTTCTTCCTCGGGAAATCCTCCATCATGGGACATCTTCAATCGATGACCATCCTTCCCTCCTCATCGAAACAACAAAAAAATGAGGTTTGGTTGTGTTATAAATTGATCAATGTTAATTTTCCTATCACATTTATTCATTCTCCTTAAGCCGCTTGCTACCACCCAAATGTGGTGGGTAAGGTCCAAACAATCCGGGATCAACCCCCCCCCCCTACCCCGCAAACCATATGGTTCATTTTTTGTTTTTCGCGGTGGTGAACGTGAACAATCTCATCATTATAGACTGGTGGAACTAGAGAACGATGGTCAACCCCACGGTCAGTCGCGATGAAGGCGAGAAACGGAGGGCGGCTGGTTGAGCCGACCGCTGGTGAAGGCACGATGCTTGACCGTGATGCACAGCCAGCAATGGCGTACCATTTCACCATGTCCTCTACCACCCTATGGCCTCCGCCTCTCGATGGCCTTGCCACCTCGCAGCCCTCGCGGTCTCACCACTCCGTGGCCCCCACTGCCTCACAGGACCTGTGGCCTCCACTGTCCCACGATCTCGTGGCCACCACGACCTCACTGCCCAGTGGCCCTCCATAGCCCCTGCATCCTCACCACCCCACAGATCACCGCGACCTCTGCGGACCCTTGCGCCCTACACCACCCCGCATCCCTCGTGGCCTCCGGGGCCCCTACAACTATAGCCGCCCCACTGCCTCTTCGGCCTTCGTGGCCTGTGCGGCCTCTGTGGCCTCCGTGGCCTCCACCGGTCCATGGCCTCCATGGTCTCTGCACCACTTCACAACCCTCACTGCATGTCGGGCTGCCCATAGAAGGTAGGGATATACCCAATGGGATGGGTTGACCCAATCTAGTTCGGGTTGGCCCATGCTAGGTCAGACCGGGTTGGACCAGACCGAGGTGAGCTTCGACCCAATTTTTCTCTTTTTTCCATAACACTAGCACCAGGTGTCTGTTTGATGAACCGTCAGTGGTGGTGGAATCCTTGGAGTGAGATAGTCCATTTGGTGTAACCCATTTTATATTTGGATAAATTTGAGGTATGGTCGGGTTAGATCAATCATGAATCCAATTGGGCCCTTGGGATAAAAAGACTACTAACATACAGATCGGGCGTCTAATTGACGCACCATCTATTGCGTTGATACCCCAACGACATGGAAGCTCTTTAGGTTACATATTCATAGTACTTTGTGCCAGTTAGAGTATCGAACATGGGATTGAGGAGCGGGCCCTCCCGGAGATGAGAAACCTTAGTGCGGGATCCCAGTATCTGGTTGTGACGTGAAGAATGAATAGTGATCTGGTGTGGGTCAGCACAGAGCGATCCTGTGTGGGTCAGCATGAAGAAATCATGTCTGGGTCAGCACCGAGCAATCATGTGTGAGTCATCACCTTATGATCCTGTGTGGGTCATCACTGAGCAATTCTATGTGGGTTAGCCCGAGCAATCCTATGTGGGTCAGCACCGAGCAATCATGTGTATTTCAGCACCTAGAAATCCTATGGGGGTCTGACGATGTACTAGAGATGTACAAGGATCCTTTGTGTGTCTGAGGACATACTGGAAATGTACTAGGATCATGTGTGGGTATGACGATGTACTCACGAGGTACTAGGATCCTGTGTTGGTTTGATGATGTACTACGAACCATAGTGGGTCTAATTATTATTAGGGATCCATCGTGGGTCTGCTTCTTAATAGAGTAATATGATTCATTACTTACATCTAATCATATCTACTATTGTACCTATGAAATACCTGGTGTGAGCTGAGTTTGAACCTCTGTAGTACATACCTTCATGGTATTCCTCTATGTGGCGTACATGTGTGTTACTTACCTTCATGGTTTTCCTACCACTATGGAACAATTGATATTTGGGCTAATGAGTGGGGCCTTGTGTCTCATCATGATTGAGATGTGTTTACTTGATAACTTAGGTATATGTATATGAATTTAACAAGGCAGGGTTTAAATTTTTTTTCATGCTTTTTGGATTATCCTTTGTGAATTTTTTGAGACCTTGAGGGTCTTGGGGTCCCTATTGAGAATTGTTATACTCACCCCTACACGGGCTATGCCCGCACCTCATTGTGTATGGTGCAGAAGATAGAAAACCCAAACTGAGGATGAGAGTACCAGTATTGGAGGTAGATCAAGGAGGATGTTAGATGAGGTGTACCGCAGAGACGACTGTTCAACAGTTGTACATACCCTTCAAGAAGGATCATTGGAAGGTATTCAAAGGATCTATTTCAGATTACATGTATATTGTTGTTTCTTGAACATTCCAGTTGGGTTTGTATTGTGGGACCATTTTACTTACTATACTCACTCTATTTACGATACTATTTTATGTGTTCATATCTTATTGTGTTCTTGGTTGGATGAGTTTATCTGTTATAAAGGAAATGCCTTCCCATTTTTAGGGAATATTCCTTCGTTGCTTGTCACCAGCCCCTCGACTATGGTAGGAGGGCTTGGGGAAGTCACGGAAAATGCCACAGGGGACGAGTCATGACATTATGGTATCAGAGGAGTAGTTTCTATAGTAGAACATATAACTGAGATCATTATTTTAACAGAAATAGTGTTAACTATAGATAGTGTGGTTATCAGTATAGGGGATCCATTGTTGGTGTATCCATTGATGTATCCATACAACAGGACCCTGACTTCTAATTTCTGACTCAGTGCTCGAAAGCACAGATTGTGTGTGTGTTTTGAAGAGTTCTCTTTTGATATCTCTGAGTCAGTTCACAATGTATAACTTTTTGACCATGGTGCGCATGTTTCTATTTAGGATTCCTCTATGTAGACAGCCAGATAGGGTTCCAGATATAGTATGCATAGATATCCCACCCAGTGATGAGGCCTCGGTGCATGGTCGTCTTCAAGTAGAGGTACCAGCGGAGGAAGCAGCGGTAGCATTACCGGTTGGGACACCGATGCCACCAAACCTAGCAGTTGAGGGTGCACGCTGCATGAGTGTGTTGCACACATTCCATCACCAGAGTACACCCCAATTCAAGGGAGATATGAACTCACTGGTGGCTTGGGATTGGAAGGAGGTTGGGGTGAGAGTCTTCCGACTAGGTAGTACACCAGTCGATATCATGGTCATCCTTGCCACCATCCTTCTATAGGATGTAGCAAGTAGATGGGGGATTTTAATGTTATAACATCACAACGAGATTTCACTTCTCTGGGAAGACTTCGTGAGCCAATTACGGGCAGAGTTTGTTGTAGATACTCTTCGTGCAGTGCACATACATGAGCCACTTCATCTGAAACAGGGAAGCATGAATGTGGCTCAGTACTTAGCGAGGTTCATGGACCTTTCATGCTACTCCACTAATATGGTTTGAGACCCGCTCTTCAGGGCCCAGACCATTGACAAGGGACTCAAATGGGATATTAGTTCTTCAATGATTTCTCTTAGAATCTCGATGTAGGCGGGGGGTTTTACAGCGATCCCTCTTCGTGGAGTGTTTCCTTGCAAAGTAGTCACCATAAATGAGACCCACCACCAGACCTCGCATAGCGGAATCATCTATAACTGGATGTAGAAAATTGTCATAGAGGTCCAAAAGGACCACACATTCTGGATGGCGACCAAATGATTTAGGGTCTGTTGTGTGGGGAACCCGAGGCAGAGCCATTCATGCCAGGAGGGGGCAGTGTTACACATGTGGCGAAAAGGGTCATATGGCTCGTGACTGTCTGACCCGCCATACAGATGATCAGAAGTTGGTCGAGGGACTTCCCATGCAGAGATATATGTTCGAACAAGGATGTCCACAGGGAGTCGGTGGACAAGGCAATTGGGCTGGCCTTGCAGCTGGCGGTGGACGATGATTAGAGATGTAACTGCAACCACCACCAGGTGTTCCAACCCAACCATAGGGAGAAGGAAGACATGGGTGAGCTTAGCTCTAGGCAGCTGAGTCCTATGATCACGACACTCTAGTGATGATATGATGTACGATCTGTTTCTACTCAACCATAGTTGTTGTACTTATAGACATTGGTTGTAGTAATTATTTTTTTTCGACTACCCTCGTTCGGAGCACAGAGATTCTGACGGAGCTGTTGGATCGATCCTTATGGGTAGACACTCCTACAAGAGTATATTCGACGATTATGCACTAGTTATGGCAGTGTGAACATACTCTAGGAGACAATCGCTTCGTCTAGGATCACCTAGTAGCAGCGTCAAGGCCTTACGACATCATCTTGGGATTGAATGAGTTATCTATAGTCCATGATGAGATTTACTGTATTAGGGAAAATGTGTGGTGTGTCCGCACAGATGGGACCAGGTTTACATTTACTAGAGAGAAGGGAGACTTTACAGCACATGATGGAATTACCCGGAGGAGGATGCAACTGATCTCTCATTAGTTGGAAATCCCTACCCTCAGAGTGGTTTATGTGGAGATTCCATCTTATCCTGTAGTGGTGGACCAGTATATGGATTTCTTCATTGATTATGTCACGGGTCAACCTCCTCGCTGAGAGGTGGGATTTTACATTGACTTGTACCCCGGGATGACACCAATATCAACACCAGCATATCGAATGGCTCCCACAAAGCTTTGTGAGCTACGAGTAAAGCAACAGGACAAGCATGGGAAAGGGTTTGTTCAGATCATTGTTTCTCCATGGTAAACCCTGATTTTGTTCACCAAGAAGGCGGATGGGAGCATGAGGCTTTGTTTCAAATATTGCTTCCTGAATCATGTGACTTTGAAGAATAAGTAACCACATCTAAAGATTTCCGACCTCTATGATCATCTTAATAGAGCAAGGTGGTTCTCAAAGATAGACCTCATATCTGGCTATCAGTAGCTCAGAGTACGAGATGGGGATTTGTAGAAGATGACTTTCAGATGTTGGTACAACCACTAGGAGTTCTTGGTTTTGCCATTGGGTGTGATCAATCCTCTAGAAGGGTTCATGGGACTCATGAACATGATATTTCAGCCATACCCTGATCACTTTGTAGTAGTCTTCATCGACAACATTCAGATCTACTCGACTATTGAGGAGGAGTGTGCCTATCAATTGCAGGTAGTGCCGAACACACTCCAAGAGCACCTGTTTTATTCTAAGCTCTTGAAGTTCTAGTTCTGGATATGAGATGTTCACTTTCTTGGATATGTCATATCAGAGGATGGAGTTGTAGTGGATCTAGGGAATATTGTGGTAGTACTTTCTTCGGAGCCACCTAATAGTATAATGGAGGTACAAAGTTTCCTAGGGCTGGATAGATACTACTAGAGGTTTGTGCCAGATTTCTAAAAAATTTGTAGCACCTTTATCAGCATTGACGAAGAATGGGCAACCCTTCATGTTGTTAGAGAGATTCCAACATTGGTTTCAAGAGATGAGGAATAGGATGACTAGTGCCCCTATCTCGAGGCTTCCAGAGGAGGGAATATGGTACGTAGACTACTATGACTCATCAGGGACCGAGATTGGATGTGTCATGATGAAGGAGTGAGCAGTGATCACTTATGGTTCTTGATAACTGAGGAACAATGAGAAGAACTACGCTACCCCTAACCTAGAGTTAGCAGCTGTGGTCATCTCCATAAAGATTTGGTGACACTGTCTTATGGGCGAACATTTTACAGTCCACTCGGATCACAAGAGTCTCAGGTATATCTTCTCTCAGAAGGACATGAACCTGAGATAGAGATGTTGGCTTGAGTTCCTCCCTGACTATGACTTCAAGATAGTCTATACTCCTAGGAAGGGGAAAGTTGTAGTAGATTCACTCACCAGGAGATCTAGTATACTACTTCTACGTGTGGTGACAGATCAGTTGGTCCCTTTCCATACATCCTTTGTGGATCGGGATGGAGTAGCTTTTCTTCAGTTTCTTACAGACACTCCACCACTCCAACAGCATGTCGGGACGCGTAACATGTGTACACTGACAGCAAGGCTCAACATCAAAAATATCCATATGTTAGCACCTGATTGATTTTATTAAGGTAGGGAGCATGTCATCCTCTTCCGAGGATGTACAGTGGTACCCTTGTCTCTTTGGGAGGAAGGGGTGAGGGATTTCCACACTTCCCCTCTAGCAGTAAATCCTAGAGTGGAAAAGATGTACTAGGACCTATGATGACAGCACTGGTGGTCGGGAAGAAAGAAATCAGTAGCAGAGTTTGTCTCCCCGTGTCTCACTTTCCAGAAAGTGAAGAAGGGGCATCATGTACCATAAGCCTTAGTTCAGCCTTTAGAGGTTATAGAGTGGAACTGGGATGGAATATCCATATACATAGTGACAAAACATCCACATATATCCAACATTCATGACTCTATTTGGATGATCTTTGACCGACTCACCAAGTCATCCCACATCCTACCAATAAAAGAGAATGGTTCAGTAGAGAGTATGTGATGCCTTTTTGTGCAAGAGATTGTGTGGGACCATGGAGTAACCTCGACGATTGTCTCCAATCACGATGAACATTTTACTTCCCGACTATGGAATGGGTTGTAGGAGGATTTCAGGATGCAGCTTAGTTTGATAACTTCCTTCCATCCTCATACGAATGGCCAGACTGAGCGGACCATTTAGACCCTCGAGAACAAGTTGTGTGCTTGCGTCCTTAACTTTGATCATAGCTTGGAGGATCACTTTCATTTGGCGGAGATTTCATACAACAATATCTATCACTCCCCTATTAGGATGTCACATTTTGAGGAGTTTTACGAGAAACCTTGCAGATCACCTTTGTGCTGGACTGACCCAGGGGAGTTAGAACTAGTGGGACTAGAGATGGTATGGGCTAACACAGATAAGGTGTAGATCATCTAGGAGTAGATAAAGACAACACAGATTAGGAATAAGTCTTATGCCGACAGGAGACATAGACCTCTGGATTTTGAGGATGGTGACCACGTCTTTCTATAGGTCTTTCCTTGATGAGTTTTGTGGTGATTTGGTTGAGGCAGAAAGTTATCTCTGAGGTTCATTTGACACTTACCGGTCATCAGTAGAGTTGGAGAGGTGGCTTACCACATAGCACTTCACCCTCAGTTGCATCGAGTGCATGATAACTTCCAAGTATCCTAGCTGAGGAGATACGTGCACAAACCTACTCACATCATCGACCTTGGGGAACTGGATTTCAATGATGGGGACACGTTTTTGGAGGTTCCAGTGGAGGTTGAGGATCAATAAAAGTGGTCCTTCATGGTCGGCTGATACCTCTGGTGCTCGTTGTAATGACCCAGCCCCCGAGTTCTCAGTGCTGGAGCCCATGAGACATGATGTACCATAACCATAATATTGACATCACATTCATTTACAAATATCATATCATGTCCCATGCAAGAGAGGATCATGTGGTTCAGGTTCTGGGAAACCAGCTGCATTCTAAAAGGACAAGTGTTGTCATGTTCACATTCTAATGGTGAACATGCACACCATGGCCTTAAATAAATGCAATATAACATGTTCACATCATAAAGGATCTCAATTAAAACATGATATCAAAATTATATGGATACACCATTAAAATTGAGGAATGCTAATTAAATGAAATTCTAACATGTATGACATAAGATTATATGTAAGCACAAATAAAATAGTTAGGTGTAATGAATGATCAGAGTTGTGCATAAAGGTAACCACTCTAATTTCAAACATCACATACTAAAATCATTGAGTTATATAGATATTTCATTCATTAACTATTAATTTTCTGATTACTTATAAGTAACGGTTCTTGACCATGGACATTCTACTCATCGAATGCCTATCTGGTTTGTTAATTAACATACACATAATGAGTAAAGTGAATATTGAGGAAATTTTGAAGCATTTTGTCAAGGCTTAGACCAAGAATTCTAAAGATTAAGGCCTTGGACAAAACCCATAAGCTCTTTAACCAAATATATTACTAGTTTAATATTTTTTTGGTTAATTAAATTATATATTCATAATGATGGAACTGCATATGTGGGACCATGTCAAGGCCTCATGCCAAGACCTAGGGGATAACTGTAACCCGACCCCATCCCGGAGAGCCTCTATAACCCGACTCCAACCAGGAGTTCCACTAATAACCAGACAACAACCCGGAGGGTCTATTGTAACCGGACCCCAACCTAGATGGATTTCTTTTACCGGTCCCCACCCTGGAACACACTAGGTCTAATTCATTCCTCATAACTCTAAATCAACATGCACATACAACATTGATTTATTAAATCACTTTTCATTCCCAAGAAACATATTACCTGATTTCTCATTTCACATTATTCAAAGTGTCCCATACCACTCTGAATAATTTGATACATCAAAAATTATCATGAATATTAAATCGTTTTATTATCACATAAAATAATAACATTACATCTTTTCCATAGTATCAAACATTTAATGAGTTAATAAACATGTTCATTATTCATTCTGAATTCATGCATTGATAAAAGGAATTGGAAACGACTAAATCATAATATGTTAGGTAATATTTGAATGATAATTTTCCCCAAAGACATGCATAAAATAGTAAACATTACATGTACATGTGATATTAAATTATAACACTTCAATAATGAACAGATGTGGTTACCAAATAAAATGATGGTTCATGAAATTTTTTTACCAATTGCTTAATTAACTTTTCTACTGGGTTCATAATGAATAAAAGGTATTCCCAACATTCGGTGTGGGTTGCTAATTTCAAATTTCCTCATACATTTATTATAAACGATTTATTTTTCTGAGACTCATCCATAACCTTCAGAATTTATTAAAAATAGTGTAGAGTAACTCATACATGTGAGTATAAAATTTAAAACCTCCAATATTTATACTCATTAACTAAGCACATTAAAGAAAACATTTTAAAAACTATGGTGAGGATTTCATTTTGTATAAAACATTCATTCAATGGGACATGCATAAAAAGTAGTGAGTATACAATCCAAAAAGAAAAAAAAATTTGAATTCCCATGTTAAAAACTCCCTTTGAAAACTATTGAAATTTTATAATTATATAATATGATCATGTTGGTATTCATGCACATGTACTCAATTATTTGATTATTCAAAGAATAATAGAAAATGTTATTATTATTTTTAATTTCACAGTTGTAACATTATCAAAACAAGGTTTAACTTAGTAGGGTACACATATTGATTTGTTTCATAAACAACATTTACATTATGTGTATACAAGAATACATGATTAGGTATGAAACTTTTGTACACAAAGTGAATCCATATGCCTTGGTTCTTCATTAACTTGACTCTCAAACTTAGAAATCCTAAACATGGGTGTATGAAGGCTATGAAAATATGAGGGTTTTTTAAATTATTATTATATATTTTCATAAAAAGTGTATTTATAGAACCGATTATGTTTTAAGGCATAAAATAGGTTTTCATGGGGTGTCCTTGTTTTGGGTTTTCAACAAATTATTATGTAAATTCCTGAAACTTTTTAGGAATATAATTTTAAACTGTATGGAGATGTTTTCTAGTTTGATAAGAAAATTCAAATATATATATATATGAATATATTCATACAACTTAAAACGAATCTAGATAAAAACTATACCCTTACCTTAACTTGCGGAGAATGAGGATTTGGAGATGCTGTGAAGCTACGAGGATGAGTCGAGGTCCGCTAGAGGCTTGGGTGCAAGGAACTGAGAGTGTTCCTCAAATGCCTCAAAGATTTTTTTTATAAATGATAACGATCATGTTTATTTAATAAAATCATAAAAGGGATCTGAGGAAACTTGACTTATAAAAAAAATCTGGAAAGATCTGTCTATTGAAACTGTGCATGTGGAGGGTCCAGCAGCTATAGGAGTGAAGAAAAATGGTGATAAAAATAGGGTGTAAGGTTACTGTAACAGGGCACGCCGAGGAGAAGAATCATGCACCGCTGGAAGAAAAACTGGATGAAAAATGATGATCCAGATTGCATGTCGTTGATCCTAGGGCTGGGGGAATCCACGACTACTAAAGATCAAACGCGGAAACCAGATTAGCAGAACAGATCGCCCCCGACAATATCTGATGGCCAAGATCTCATTTCTCCTGAATTTTTTTCTTCCCACATCGAAACGGGGAGCAAAGAGAGAATCCTTTATAAGCCTCGGCCTCCTTCTATGATAGAAATAACACAACACACAAACTGTGGGGCTTACACATGGGCGCATTCCTCTGTCGCAGGCCTCAGCCTAACCAAACACACCCACCCGCACTGCGTGTACACAAGCGCTTCAGCGTGCTCCCATGAACATTGTGGCCTTCACCCACGTTTCACACACCCATAAGATCCCATGATTGATCTTCTGCGCACCTCGAGTAGCAATATGCTCAATCTTGGGATGGCCCTAGCTTGGGCTGAGGGATATGCTCATCCACCTTGAGTGATCTTCCTCCCATGGCCTGGAAAAAAAGGGCTGGATTTAGTGAGCCCAAATTTTTATATAAATTAACCTAAAATCATGATGTCTTAAGGGTGGTAACACTATATAGAAATATTTCTTCTAAAACATGGATTTTTTTAGCATTAGTAGGTAAATGGTTACACTAAATAGAATTCTATTTTCTAGAAAGCAATTCTGTATAAACATTAAATTTTTAACATGATAATTATAAATTGAGATTTACTAACCTATATGATAATTCACATATAGAAAACATGGTTTATTCAAAAAAATAATTTTATTACAAGATAGAAAAAATAATTTGTAACACTTATTATAAAATGGAATTGTTTACATTATATATGAAATATTTGCAAAACTCTTTTCAAATTACATATTATTTTTCTGAAAACATAAATTCAACTCAAAGAATAATATCATAGTTGGAGTTTTATCTAATAATTTGAAAATCAAATCATGAAGTTGTACATAATTTTTCTTTAATTAAAACATCATAAGACCAAAGACTATAATTATAGTCGTCGGGTTCCCAACGGTTGCTCGAGGTAATGGTCAGATTGGTTCCATTTAAAACCATGTCTTGAGGTGTCTTAAGATAAATGTGATTGATGAAGAAGAAGATGGTGCTTGTCATACCACTGATTCTCAGCGTAGCCATAGTGGCTTTGGCTATTATCATTTTTATTATGGTGGATACTAAGGACCCATATTATCTTCTCAGTGTTCCTGTTGTTTTGTGAGGTCTTCCTGTAATCCTGATAGGTTTTTTAATAGGTATATTTGGTTGGTTTTATTTCACTCTTAATCCCAGTTTAATGTAACCACTACTGTGTTCTTATTTGAATAAAACTCCTAGATTCCATTTTGTGTGCTTATTCCGTTGCATCAAACTATTATTTTTCTATAATAGATACGTTTTGTTCTGGTAAAATAAAACATTTAAATTACCATTATATGGAACACAATATCTTGGGGTGTCAGATTATTCCCATACAAAGAATTGTGTCCTCGCAATTCTATTTACAATCTGGAAAAGAAAATTACTAGATGATTATCATCACCAAAACGGGAGATTTGGCTCGGTCAACAAAAAACCTAGGTTCGTATTCAGATCCTCTGCTTCTCTTACCCAGATACACCATCAATAGTATGTTCTAAACCCCAACCCATGCATTATAAACTCAGGATACCACAGGAATTCTTGAGCGGTAAAAATTTTAGAGATGACTGAATGGAAATATTCTCTGATGCCCTTCAAGACTACATCTCACTCGATATATTTTATTGGAATGATGTGATTAAATATACAATGGTTTTGGATCTATATCATAAAGGTTTCTATGAGGTTCCCATCTTGGGCAGCCACTAGGAAACATGCTCTGGCAGAAAAATTATGTGCTAGAGTGAAACACTGAAAAAGACCCTTGAAGTATATGCCTCTTTTCCTATACTAGGGGAGTTGGGTAGTGGTGATGGAGTGTAATACATGGTCATTCCCATGACAGGAACGAAGTATAATGAGGTTTTTAGTCAAGAAAAACATGTGTTGGCATGATCCTCGTAGGTTGAGGAAAGGAGAATAGTCCACATAACAAGTTCTGATTAAAATATCCTCCAATATCTGATCTGGTAGAGATGAGATATTTGTTCGTCTGGCCATCTGAAAACATATTCATGAGAATTCAAATTGAATGTTCCGATAAAGGAATGATAGTAATGGGAAAGATATTAATTCAATAAAAAATAAGTTTATTACTAAACATCATCGCCTGAGTTCCCCAAATGGCCTACTACCCAAACTCTACACAGAGAAGCAAAACTCTGTATCTCCTCAAACCAAACACAGGCTGAGCATTCAGGGTTAATCTCATGGGGCACCTAGGAAATATTATGAGTGTATCATGAGGGGGGTGATGTTGGGAGAGGTCAAAATAAACTTGTCTCATTCAAGGAAGTTGGGTGGACTCATCATCTAACATTCCAAATCCCAATAAATAGCCCTAGAAGACGCAGTTCATTAATTGTCAAAGATAGGCCGCTCGGAGGTCACCTGCAGTAGCAGCTTCTTGAAAAGTGTCACGATCCATAAATATAGAGTCCTCCCTAATCATGAACACTTGTAAAATTCGCTCGTGGTACCACCCACGATGTATATAGGAGGGGAATTTGGTCATCATCAGAATAAGGTAATCAATTCCTAACCGCCGGTGTAGCTGAAGCACCCAAGTTGAGTTTGACACATCATATAGGTGTGTTAATGTCATGTGGATATAAGAATAGTTAAGAAAATTCTCTCGTGTAGATAAAGAAACAATTATCTATAGGTCCTCAGTGGGGAGTGATAGTAGATTGGTAGGAACATTTTCATCAACCATCCGAATGTTATAATAAAATCACTTAGTAAGGATCAGACATAACTATATATTTTTTATTACCTGGTTTTCTAGAATTGTCTGAACCTCTCATATGATACCAAGTATATCGAGCCAACCCTAGAGTGCCCGGAGCCGGTACCCATGAGACATGATGTACCATAACCATAATTATTACATCACTTTCATTTACATATATCGCATCATGTCCCATGCTATAGAGGATCGTGAGGTTCGGGTTCTGGGAAACCAGTTGCATTCTGAAAGGACACATGTTTTCATGTTCACATCATAAAGGTGAACATGCACCCAACGTCCTTAAGTAAAAGATATATATCATTTTCACATCATAAAGGTGCTCAATTAAAACATGATATCTGAATTATAAGGATACACCATTCAAATAGTGGCATGCTGAATAAAATAAATACTAACATGTATGACATATGATTATATGTAAGCACAAATAAAACATTTAAGAGTAATTAATGTTCAGAGTTTCACATAAAGGTAATCACTTTAATTTCAAATATAAAATACTAAAATCATTATGTTCTATACATATATCATTCCATAAACTTTTACTTTTGTGATTACATATAAGTAACAGTTCTTAACCATGGAAATTCTACTAGTCGAATGCCTATCTAGTTAGGTAATTAACATACACATAATGAGTAAAGTGAATATGGAAGACATTCTGATGCATTTTGTAAAGGCCTCATCCAAGATGTCTAATGAGTAAGCCTCGGTCGAAACCCATAAGCTCTTTAAACAAATATTCTACTAGATGAATATATTCATGGTTAATTAAATTACATATTCATAATGAGGGAAGTGCATATGTCAGACCGTGTCTAGGCCTAATGCCATGACCTAGGGGATAACTGTAACTGAACCCCAACCCAGAGAGCCTCTGTAACTAGTCTCAAACCCAGATTGCCTCTAATAACTAGACACAAACCCGTAGGTTCTGCTATAACCGGATATTAAAACAGAGGGCTTACTTTTACCTGTCCCCACCCCAGAAAATACTTGGTTCAATGTATTCCTCATAACTATAAATCAATGTGAACATACCATATTGATTTATTAAATCACATATCATTCAAATTACATATATTTCCTGGTTTCTCATTTCACATTATTCAAAGTGTCCCATACCACTCTGAATAATTGGATACTTAAACAATTGTCATTAATATTAAATTGTTTGATTATCACATAAAATAATAACATTACATCTATTCCATAGTAGCAGACATTTAATGCATTAATAAATATGATCATTATTCAAGATCAATTCATGCATTTTTAAATGTAATTGGATCAGACTAAATTATAATATGTTAGGTAATACATAAATGTTAATTTTTCTCATAGACATGAATAAAATATTAAACATTACTTGAAGATGTGATATTGACTTAAAAGACTCCAACAATTAAAGGATGTGGTTACCAAAAAATGATGGTTCATGAAATAATTTTGACCAATTCCTTAATGAAATTTTCTACTATGTGCATAATGAATAAAATCTATGCCCAACATTCTCTATGGGGTGTTAATTTTACATTTCCTCATATATTTATTATAAACGAGTTGTTAGAATGACACTCAACCGTAACCTACATCATTTATTAGAAATAGTTGAGAGTAACTCATACATTTGAATATGAAATTGGAAACCTCCAATATTTATATTCATGAACTATGAACATTAAAGAAAAAATTTAAAAAAATATGGTGAGGATTTCATTTTGTATAAAACATTAATTCAACGGGACATTTCATAAAAAGTATTGAGTAGTCAATCCAAAAAGACAGAAAAATACATTTTAACGCCCATGTTTAATAATCCCTCTGCACACTATATAAACTTTATATATACATAAGAGGATCATGTTGGTATTCATGCGCACGTACTCACATAGTCTATTATGCAAAGCAAGAATACACAATGTTCTTAATAAAGAAAACTTCACACTTGTTACTTTATCAAAACATGGATTAAATTAGTACGGTAAAAATAATGATTTGTTTCAAAAAGAGAATTTACATTATGTGTATAAAATCATAAATTATTAGGTATGAAACTTTCTTACACAAAGTGAATCCATACGTCTTGGTTCTTCATTAACTTGACTCTCAAACATAGAAATATTTTACTTGGGTATATGAAGGTTATGAAAATATGAGGGTTGTGTACAATATTCGTATATATTTTCGTAAAAAGTATATGTATATAACTGATTATGTTTTTAAGACATAAAATAGGTTCGAATGGGGTGTCCATGTTTTGGGTTGTCGACATATTATTACTCAAATTCTTGCAAATTTTGAGGAATATAATCTCAAACAGTAAAGAGATGTTTTCTAGTTTTGTGCGTAAATTCAATTATATATATATATATATATGTATATATTCATACGACTTAAAACCATGCAAGATAATGACTGAACCATTACCATAACATGCAGAGAAGGAGGATGTGGAGACGCTGGAAAGATAGGAGGAGGAGTCGAGGTCTGCTGGAGGCTCGGGTGCAAGGAACCGAGAGAGTTCATCAAATTCCTCAGAGAAGTTTTTAATAAATGATACCTATCATGGTTTTTTAATGCAATCATAAAAGGTATCCGAGTACACATGAATTATAAAAAAACAGGGGAAGAGATTTATGTGGAAACCGTTCATGTGGAGGGTCTGTCGGCTATAGGAGTGAAGAGAAATGGTGATAAAAATAGGGTGTAAGGTTACTGTAACCGGGACCACCATGGGGAAGAAGACAATGCCACTAAAAAAAGGAAGAAAAAGGATGGTCCAGATTGCCTATCATTGATCCTAAGGCTGGGGGGCATCCACAGCTACTAAAGATCGAATGCATAAACCATATCAGCGACTCTGATCGCGCGCGATGCGATCTGATGGCCAGGATATCATTTTGCATGATTTTTTTTCTCCCACATTGAAACAGGGAGCCACACGAGAAACCTTTATAATAATTGGCCTCCCGCTATGTTGGAAATATCACAACACACACACAGGTGGACTTACACATGACCCCTCTCCACCCCAGCAGGCCTCGACATAACCAAAAGCGCCCACCCACACTACGCACACACAAGCGCTCATGCATGCTCCCATGCACACTGTGGCCTTTGCCCGTGCTGCACACACACGTGAGCTACCAAGCATGATACTGTGCACTCCTCATCTTTCCATATGCTCGATCTTAGGCTGGACCTGGCTTGGGCTGATGGCCAGGTTTAGCCACCTTGGGTGAGCTACCTCCCTTGGCCTGGCCAAAAAAGGGCTGGCCCAAGCGGGCCCAAATTGTTTTTGAGACTAAACAAAAATTATGAAGACAAAAGTGTAGTAATACTATATTGAATTTTTTTAAACATGGATTTTATTCAGCATTAGTAGGTAAATGTGCACACTAAATAGACTTTTGTTTTTAGAAAACAATTTTGTATAAACATTAAATTTTTTACTTGATAATTATAAATTACGATTTATTAACCTATATTATAATTCTTATATAGACATCATGGATTAATCAAAAACATAATTTTATTGGATGATATAAATATAATTTGAAACACTATTTACGAAATTAAACTCTTCACATTAAAATTGAAATATTTGAAAAACTTTTTTTGAATTACTTGTTATTTTTCCTCAAAACATAAATGCCACTGAAATCATCACATCATTATTGGGGTTTTATCTTATAGTTTTCAAATAATATTGTGAAGTTGTACTTTATTTATCTTTATTTAAAACATCATAAGACTAATGGAAATAATTATAGTCATTGGGTACCCAATGGTTATTCTAGGTAACGGTCGGATCGGTGCAATATTAACCCATGTATCAGGGTGTCTTATGCTTAAGGTGATTGAAGAAGAAGATGATGGTGCTTGTCATACTATTGATGCTCAGCGTTGATGCACTGGCATTGGCTGTTATCATGTTAGTTATGGATGATTCTAAGGACCTCTATTATCTTTTTGGGGTTCATGCTGTTTTGGTTGGTCTCCCTGTAATCATGATATGGTTTTTAATAGGTATATTTGGTTAGTTTGATTTCGCTCTTAATTTCTCTTTATTGTAACCACTAGTGTGTTCTTATTTGAATAAAACGCCTTGCGTCCATTTAATGTGATTATTCTGTTGCATAAAACTATTATTTTCATAAAATAGATAAGTTTTGTTCGGGTAAAATAAAATGTATAAATTTCCATTATATGAATGAAAAGATCTTGGGGTGTCACACTCATTCACAAACTGCACGGGAACCTCTACGATAGCACATGGGAATGGGAGGCTCAGATGTGTGCCCCGTACCCCCACTTGTTCCATTAGTTGGACTTGTGGCTTATAAAGACACAACTCCCTAACGTGGGGAGAATTAAAGGACATCAAATTTCCATGTAATTTTTTATAAATATATGGGAATTTTACAAGTCTCTAAAATTTGAAGGCGTTTGATTCCGAGACCTGGTGTGCCGGGAATGAATTTCTGATCTTTTTTTCAGGTACGTTCACTAAACGTACGAGAATGTTCGTGAAACTATTGAACCGGTGCTCGGAATTGAAATCTGAGGGCACCGCTGAACATGCATCACTGATATATGATTATGGAGACCATCACCTCGACCATAGTGGGTCAAGAGTAAAGATAAAATTTTGTGCTATTGGGGAAAGAATTTAATAAAATTAAAATGACTAAAAATTATATTTTAGAAACCCCCTCACCATGGGTTATGGTTGTGGGGACCACCCATGCCTAAAACTCCAATGAGAATTTTAAAAGGAATGTACAACCTAATCTAACCCCCATATTGAATTTAGAGGCTAGGACCACCTGAACCCCCTTTAATGTTAGGAAAGCTTTCAACTCCCTCTTTAATGAGGGGCGTGACCTAGGGTTTCCTATAAAATTATTACCCCATCAACTTAATAATTAATGATTCCAATATAATGTTGTGCCAATAATTAAATTGATGCAACACATCATATTTCCTACTATTCATTATTTGTTGAATTGGGAGAAATGATATGAAGAGGAGAACCTGGGAAGAATTATCCTTCTCCAACGAAGAACACCAACATTCTCCAACGTCTTCGACTTCTTCTTCGAGACATCCTCCAATGTGGGATTCCTTCAATCGATTACTGTCCTTCCCTCCTCATCGAAATCAACAAACAAACCAAGTAGGGGTGTCTTTGAAATTGATCGATGTTAATTTTCCTCTCACATTGAATCATTCCCCTTGAGCCGCTTACTACCACCCTAATGCGGAGGGTACATTCCAAACAAACATGGATGAATCCTCTACAAACCTTATGGTTATTTTTTATGTTCTTCATGATGGTGATGATGACCAGTGTCAGTGTTTGACACAAGTGGAACTCGAGAACTGATATCGGCAACACGACTAACTACGAAGAAGGTGAAAAACGTAGGGTGATCAGGGAAGTTGGCCGTAGGAGAAGGCATGACGCATGACCGTGTCACACGGCCAGCCGCAGCGGACCGCTGCAATGTGGCCTCTGCCACACCAAAGCCTCGGCTTCCCCATAGATTCCTCCACCTCGCGGCCTCCACATCCCCTACGACCTCAAATCCCTATGGCCCTTTATGGCCCCCAATGCCTCGCCGCACCGCATGCCTCCACGGGCCCATCGGCCTCGCTAGCCCCGTGGCCCTCCACGTCTCCCGTAGCCTCCACCATCCGCCAGCCTCGTGACTCTCGTGACCTCACCTCCCAACGACCCTCCACATACCCTATGACCTGATCACCTAGTGACCCTCTATGGCCTCTACATCCCCCATGGACTCCGCCACCCTATGACCCCAACTACCACTTAGTCCTCGTGGCCAAGAGGCCCTCACATCCTCTGCTGCCCCCGCGGCCTCCACCGCCCCACGGACCCCATGGCCACTATGCCGCCTTGCGGCATGCCGGGTTATACAGAGTGGAATGGGCGAGATCCCGCAGTCCGAGTTGACCCGAACCGGTTTGGGTCGTCCCATGCCGGGTCGAACAAGGTCGAACTGGACATGGGCCAGCTTCGACCCAATTTTGCTCTTTTGGCCATAACTTTTGCACCCAGTGTCTGTTTGACAAACTGTCAGGTGTGCGGGAAACCATAGAGAGAAATGTTTCCTTTCATATACCCCATTTAATATTTGGATAATTTTGGTGTACTTTTAGGTTGGATCGAGCTTGAATCCAGTAGGTCCCCCATGAATAAAACTCTAATAACTTATAGACTTGGCGTCCAATTGACGCACCGTCTATTGCGTTGAGACTCCTATGATGTGGTGGAATGTTGGCTTACTTATTAATGGGACTTCGTGGAATTGGGAGTATCGACCAATGGTTTGAGAATAGGACCCTCCTAGAGGAAAGAAAGCCTAGTGCGGGAACCCAGTAACTTGCTGTGACGTGAAGAATGAATAGAAAACATTTGTGGTTCAGCACCGAGTGATCTTTTTTGGGTCAGCACCGAGCGATTCTGTGTGGGTCAGCATCGAGTGATCTTGTGTGGTTCAATACAGAGCGATCCTATGTGAGTCATCACTGAGAGATCCTATGTGGGCTAGCACCTAGAGATCCTATGTGGGTCTGAAGATGTAATGGAGATGTACTGGGATCCTGTGTGGGTCAGAGGACGTACTTGGGATGTACTGGGATCCTGTGTGGGTCTGACGATGTACTGACAAGGTACTTGGATCCTCTTTGGATCTGATGATGTACTACAAACCGTTGTGGGTCTGATGACGATTAGTGATCCTTCTTGGGTCTGCCTATTAACCGAGTATGATGATTTAGTAGTTACATCTAATCATATCTACTACTATACCTAGGAAATACCTGCGGTGGGTAGAGTATGTACCTATGTTGTACATACCATTGTGGTATTATTTTATATAGCGTACTTGTGTGGTACTTACCATCGTGGTATTCCTTCCTTTGTGGAATAGTTGAGCTTTGGGATAATGAGTTGGGTCTTGTCCTTCCTGATGATTGAGATGGGTTTACTTCGTAACATAGTTATATATATAGGAATATACATATGTATGGTTGACAGTTGTTTTTATGCTTTGTGGATTATCATTTTTAGATTTTGATAGACATGGAGGGTCTCAGGGTCGCTACTAAGTATCATTATCTTGAACCCTGAACGGGATATGCCCGCACCTCATTGTGTTTGGTGGAGACAACGAACAGCAATGACTGAGGATGAGTGTACCAGGACTAGAGGTAGATCAAGGTGGATGTTAGATGAGTCATACTGCAGAGATGCATGTTTGAGATCTGCACCAACCCTTCAGGTTAGATCTTTGGTCGGTGTTTTTAGGAGCTGTTTCAGATTACTTGTACCTTTCAGTTTCTTGTAATTTCCATTTGGGTTTGTATTTTGTCCCCTTTTTACTTACCATACTCACTCTATTTACTATAGATTTTTTTTGTTTATATTTTATTGTGTGCTTGGTTGCGTGAGTTTACAGGTTATTAAGGCAATGCCTTCCCAGTTTCATGGAATATGCCTTCGGTGTGAGTCTCCAACCCATGGCCTATGGAAGGCGGGCCTGGGTTAGTCATGACATGAGCCCCGGTGGACGAGTCATGAAAAACCATATGGTCGACATTGAAATTGAAGACGTTTTATTTTGATCACCCTTCATATAAGTTATATCAGGCACACCTAGGAGCTATAATGGGCCTTATCCATTCAAATATTCTATAACAGAATCACATGTTAGTTATAATGGCCCAAAAACCTTCATATAAGCTGTTTTGGGCTCACTCATGAGCTATAATAGGTCACAACCCTTCATATAAGTTGTATTGGGATCATCCATTTCATATAATTATCAAGTACCATTTCAAAAAAAATCTTTAAAAAATCCTTTGTAAAAACTCATCACATCCCATTAGAAAATCATTTCCATATGAAAATATAATTTTAATTTTATAACCGATTTTCAATACAAAGATACCCCAATAATGGAAGAAGGTATTTATTTAAAATTCGTGAAATCTTATAGTGAAATATTAATATCAAATAATTGTTATTTTAGTAGAAAATTCATTATCACGGTATAAGTTAAAACAAATAATATTCATCCTGTCATTTTTGTAATGAAAATAAAATTCTTTGTATAAAAATATTCCTTTTGAAAACATTGATTTAAATACTAGATAGTCATAAAATTTCATCTATAATCCATTTATATCTATATATATAAATTTGTAAATTGATATCATGAAGATAAAGATTTTATAATTAAACATTTAAACGTTCATGGTATCTTATAAAATATTGAAAATTTAAATATTAATCCCCATGAATTAATAAATAATATTAGAATATATAAAATATGGATATGAAGTTTCATAGTGGCAGTATATACACCTTGGAAAAGAGTAGAGGTGGATATAATCAAGAAATAACTCAATGAAAGGAGATTGAGACGACGCCCCTTACCTGGAGTCTGACTCGTCACGTACAATCATTATGTTCTTGAATAATAAACATTGGTTAATTTCTATATTCATGATAACCTTTTTCCTAATTATTAATCCCTTAATTTTACATATTAAAATGATAGAAAAATTAGTATTATTAATGTTCATATCAGACGTTTTGTCAATATTCATTGCTTGATTCTATAATGAACTTGTTTTGATCTAAATTGTCCATATAGTCAAATTACGTTCATCTGCTGAATACTATTAATTATTTAAATATCATATATATCCAATATATATGTATTTATAATATGCATACCATTTGGAGATAGTAAATGAATTCACCTTCTAGGAAGACGATAGGTTATTCCTATGCATGAATGCAACTTTAATTTTTTATGTCATATTAAAAGAATAGTAATCAATTGATATAAAGTTATATTATGATACCAGTAGAATAATTATTTCATTTATGTCTCATATGGTTAATAAACCCATATTTTATAAGTTCCATTTATTGAGGGAATGAGTCACATCGCTTTGAGATGGTGGTAGTCCACACATCCTCAATAAAAATTATCATATTTATAGAACATGAAAACAATAAAAGATTTTTATAAAAAACTTATTGAATCATATAGTAAATATAAATATTATAAATATTAAATATAATTATAGTTCCATCATAATTTCCACTATGAGATGTGGAATGAGAATATTTAACATTCATCGTTTCGTGAGGCGGTAGTTCAACAAACACAAAAACAATATGTTCATATCCATTAGATAGAGGTTTGTATAAGGTTATTTTGAATACATCCCATAATAATATCCTATCATACTGAGGATACATGTGTTTTTTTAATCACAAAATAAGAATATCATATGGAGTGGAGAAGGAAAATAAAGGAAAGGAACTTGAGATAAGATGTTACCTCATTATAGGGTAACTTCTTCTAATTTGAGCCAAAGGGATTTTCTGAATTGCCTTCATCCCAATGAAATACATATTGGAAACATTTGGGGATATTGGGAGGTTATTTGATCAGATTTTGGAAGATCCATTGGTTTTTTGAGTAGTGAGTAAGTGGATAGATGTGGTAGCCTTTTATAAGAGAAACGAGGGGCATATTTGGAATGTATCGAAATATTATTTTATTATAAATTAATTTATCAAGATATAATAGTTAAAAAGTGATAAAATTATAGGATTTTATGATTAGGGGTAGAAATACTCTCACAAAATAGGTTTTAGATAGGATTAGGACATAATATTATCCTTATGTTTTACCTTTCACCCTTAGTTAAAAATGGGAACACATACCTTGTCTTCTTTTATTTTCATAATATGTGGTTACCATAGTTACTATAAAATGCATATGGAACCAAAAGTTGTTCATTAATGATATTTGTAACTTTATATAAGTAATTTGTATGAATCATAGATTTTTAGGGGAAAAATATCACTTAATAAAATAATATTTCATTAAAAACTCATTTGTGTCAATTTTCAAACTATTTAGTAATTATTTTTTATTAAAGTAATATCAACTTCATTCGTTCTAACCAAAGGCATTAAATCATATATAATATGTCAATTTCATCTATAAAATTAATTTATTGAATTAAAATGTTCAAATTATTTTTATTTTAATATTTATAATTTCATTTATTTGAATCATCCATTAATAAGTTAATCACTGCATCATCATTGTGTCATAAATAAATTCATTAATATAATGTATAAAACTTATAAATAAAATACCATGATGTAGGAAATATTTTTATATTTATAATGAATATTTAAATTCATAGATATTAGTTATATAACCCTATATTAAAATTGATATCTTAAAAGATACATGTTTAGGTTATATTTCCCTTTTCATTAAATTAACTATTATAACATGTAATTTTCACACCCATGTGGCTCCCAAATAATACATTTTACACCTAATTATGTTTATTGTTAGACTTGTACAATCCAATAGGATTAGGAAACGTTTTAGGATAGTTTTTTATTATTATAATATTGTTTTTACACTTATTTTCTGGATTTACCATATAATAATGGTAAATAAAAAATATTTAGTAAAGTTAATATTAATAATGTAAAAAATAAAACAAAACTATTTAAAAAATTTGGAATTTAGGATTTAAAATATGTAAACCGCTATTATAAATTCCAAACATAGAAATTATAGTAATTAATTTAAAATTTATTCATGTTTTCAAACATCAATGTGAGTTTTAAGAAGTCAAAACTATCAAATGATGGACTTGTGTTTTTGTCCAAATTCAAAGTGAAACTACATCCAATCAAAAAAATTGGATTAAATGATAATAACATAATCCAATTAAACCATAATGAAAATAAAAATGAAAATATAACAATATAAATAAACTATATAAAAAGGAATTTTTGAATTAAAAATCACTATTTTCAATATTTATTAAAATATTGATTTTGCTATAAAAATTACAAAATATCTGCAAAAGTAAATTTCAGAGTTCTTATTGTAAGGAAAAAGTTTATTTTGTTAAATATAATATATTAATGTGACAAAAACATGATTTAAAAATGATTTTCCATAAAAATATTTTAAAACAACCCTTTTAAATATATTATATTAATTTATGCTTCAAAATGGATTCATTCTCATTTTAAGCCTATAAAATTTTTTGGATAAATGTAATAAAATTTAACAGACATGTGTAAAAATATTTTTTTATTTATAATAATTCCTTTAAATAAAATTTCAAGGCATTAAATACCAAATAAAATAATTATAATGATACTTTATGATTTTTTGGTATAACTCATTTTTGTGAGCAACATATGATTTTAGAGACACCAATTGTTGTCTGTCGAGTACACTATAAGAAAAATTATCCCGATAAAGTAAAATTAATTTTTATTTATAAAATTTAATATATATTAAAATGTATTATTCTATAAATACCTATGATGTTACAATATTCCACCCTTTTTGAAATTGGGTCCTTGAAATTTAAATATTGGGCTCAGAAACGTCTTTGAAATTCCCACATTTGAAAAATAGTTAATAAAACTACCACATTAAACAAAACAAAGAGAGGTACAAAGGTTACTCAAGTTAATATATACTTGAATTCCATATAAGTAAACATGGATATGGAAAAAATTAACCATCTTTTTTTGATGGAGAGTGATAAAACATATGATCAGAAGAATGTTAAAAACCTAGAAACCATAAACAAGTGATGGGTTAAACAGTCATCGGTTTCCCAAAAAGAAAAAGTAAAAAAAATTGTTTGAATAACCTTTTAATAATGTTGAGGGATTTATTTTTAAACTTGAATAAGAACATATAGTATCATAATTAATTGTTAATTAGATTTTAATCCTTTGATAACTATCTACCACAAACTCATCTTCTCTCTAATCGATGAGTATTCAAGATGACTTAGTCGCATCTCAAGTTCTAGAATCAACTTCTAGAGAATAACTTAATCCTCAAAATATGAACTCTAAATTTTCACTATCATTAGGAACTATCCACAAAAAAATGGTTAGTACAAGATTATATAATTCACAAAAAAGAACTATCCTATATAAAAGTAAATACTACTCTTAATCTTCAAAATTAAACAAAAAATAACAAATGTTTAAATAATAACATTCAATTAAAAATTTCCCTAATAATTTTTCAAAATAATATAAAATATAATTCATACCCAAAATCCATTAGTATATTATCACATTGCCTTCCACAAATATTCTTATCATTTACCTACAAGTAACATCGACTACTCTTATTGTCTCATTCGTAAAAGTACTTAACCAAATAAAATGTTCTCTGTGATAGGCTAATCATTTCCCTAAATAACCCAAATCTCAATATGTCAACAATAAAAACATATATTCTTCAAAATTAAAATTCAACCATTAATCCTCAAATTAAATCCCATATTATTCTACTTTCCTTAGTCATATAGTGTTCCCAAAAGAGAGAGCATCATCCCAAATAACATTTATCACTTAATCACAAATCATTTTCATATAATAAGGATATACATTTGGTAAAATATAATTTCCAAAAATCAACATATTCATGATCCATGAAGTCATTTATCTAAAAATAATAATCCATTATAACCAGGGACTTCATGTAGGCCAATGGTAGGTGATGCACCCTTGTCCCAATTAAGTTGTGGATTTGATTATGGAAACCTTACCGTATGCGGCATGTTGTCACCCATTTTTCTGTTTTTCCTTTTTCTGAAACAACATAATTGTTATAACATTACCAAAATGATATAATATCATCAAAAATAACAATAACAGATATTAATCTCAATCGTTATCTCATACATAGAATTTTCTATCCTAATCAATAATTACCCATTATTTACTCAAAGTTGAATGTATCAAAAAATACCATTTTCCACCTTAATATTTCAGATCAAAAAGCCTAAAACGAGGCTTAAATGACCTTGAACGTATGATATACATTAATATTATAAACCAATTATGATATCACTAACCAATAAGAAAACATCCTAATCTCCAATGTTGTCTAAACTGACCTCTGATACCAACTATAAGGCTATATCTTTAAAAATTACTTATTCTTGAGTTATGTCAAAAATTCACAAAGAGGATATCTTCAGGTTTAGATTTCCAGATAATTAGGAAATAACTATTTCATAATATACCTACACATTACATTTGGATAGATACACACAGTATCCACTTTTTACACTAATGTATCCACTTTATACAAAACCTGATTTCATTTTCAGGATAAAAATCCCCTTGCATTCTACCTTTCTCTTATCCATCCTAATACCCTATGGAAAACAATTAAATAACATGGGTTGAGCATCCAATTATCAATAAGGTACATTAAAATAATGAAATAAATTATTTTAGTTAAAACTAGGAAACTCATTTAATGTTTTTGACTGAATTAATCAAAATATTTTACCATGAATAAAACACATAAATTTTACTCAAATAATAACAACAATCTAATAGCAAGTAGTTAAAACTCATTTATGTGACATAGATAATATAATACATGAAATTTTGTCAAATTCCACTCAGCTGGAATAAATATATGGTAGACATCCAATTTGAATATCATTAATGGGGACCACCCTTCGTATAAGCTTAATCAGGCTTACTCATTAGTAATAGAGGGGCTCATCCCTTTATATAATCTATAAAGAGCGCCCCTGATAGTTATAATGGGTCTCAACACATTGTATAATATTTTTCTAGATCACCAATGAGCTTAAATGTGAATAAACCCTGTGTATAAGTTGTATCCTGCTTATCTAATTTATATAATTCTCATGTACCATTTCAAAGACACATTCACCAAAAAAAACCCTTTTGAAAAATTCCCCTAATCCCATATAAAAAAATCTATGTATAAAAATGAAATTTTCATTTTATATACCATTTTCAATACTATGATACTCAAATAAATGAATAAGGGATATATTTAAAACACAATAATTCTTATAGAAGAATCCAAATATCAAATATCGGTTATAACGGTAGAGAAGTCTTTATCGTCATATATGTTGAAACAAATAACATTTTTTTGTTGTATTTAATGAATGTAAAATTATATTTATATCAATATTAATTTTGAAAACAATTCATGAAATTCTATATAGAAAAAAATTTCCATTATAATCCTTTTATATCCATAAAAATAAATATGTAAATTAATCTCATGAAGACAAGGTTTTGATAATTAAATCTTTAAACGTTCATAGAGTGGCATACCACTATCAAAATTTAATTATTAATCTATGAATATTAAAAAACAACCATACTATATATAACTTATCTATATGAAATGTCATAGTGGCTGTATATACAAATTATAAAATTATATAGGTGGATATTATTAAGAAATGTCTCAATCAAAGAAGATTGAGACGATATCTATTACCTTGAGTCTGACTCATCTCGTACTTTTGTTATATTCATGAATAATAAATGTAGGTCAATTTAAACTTTCTCAAGAACATTTTTCATGTTTTTCATTCTTCTATATCACTTAATACCATATTATAAAAAGTACATAATTATTTACGTTCATAACAAAAGTTTTGTCGATATTCGGCACTTGAGTTGAAAATGAGATTGTTTGGATGTAAATTGTCAATGTAGTCAAAATTACATCATAAATATAATATTATTAGTTATTAAAATATCATATAAATCCAGAATATTTGTATTTATAATATCCATACTATTTGGAGATATGAAATTTAATGGGTCGCTCAAAGAGACGGTAGTTCATGCGTACGCATGAACACTGCATTCATTTCTTTTTCATATTAAAACAATAATAATAAAATGACAGAAAAGTATATTATATTACAAAATTTATAATTATGTCATGTATTTATCATATTTTTAAAAAACCCATCCTTTATATATTCTATGTATATTGGTATCATGTCAAATCGCTTTGAGGGGTAGTAGTCCACACTACCTCAAAAGAAATTATCATATTTACAAAACATGGAAAGCATAACGGTATGTTTTAAATAAAAATTAAATAATTATTGAGAAAATAAAAATATATTATATATAATATATGAATATTTTTCCATCGTAATGGGCACCATTAGAGGTGGTAGGATAAAATTGAACAATCATCGTTTCGTGAGGTTGTAGTTCACTGTACACAGAAATAGTATGTTTGTATCAATTAGATGAATGTCTGTATATGTGTCGTTAAAATAACTCTCATAAAAAATGATTTTATAAGGAGTATATTGGTGTTTTTATTTAATTATTTAATAATAATATCATAGGGGGTGGAGAAGGAATATAATGGAAAGGAACTTCAGAGAAGACATTACGTCTAAATCGGGTAACTACTTTTCATTTGGGCCAAAAAGGCTTTCTTGAATTTCTTTATACCAAAGGTAAGGCTTCCTGAAGGATGGGAGGGATTTTGGGAGATTAATTTATTAGACTGTAGATGATCCACATGGATTAAGAGTGTGAGTAAGTGGTTAGAGGTTGTGGCCTTTTTTAAGAGGGTGGAGGGGCACATTAGGAATGTATTGAAAAATTATTTTATTATAAATTGATTTTTCAAAATATAATGTTTACGAAGAGATAAATTGAGATGAAAGATGATAATGGGTCTAAATAATATAAAATAATAGGTTTTAGACATGTTTAGGTCACATAATTAACTTTATCATTTAGCTTTAACCCTTAGTAAATAAAATTAACTCTTACCATGTCATCTTGTATAATCATAATATATGGTTGATATAGTTGCTATAAAATTATAATAGATCCACAAGAGGAACAATAATTATATTTTAAACATTATATAAGTCATTTTTTTAAATATTATATATTTAGAACTATTGAATCTTTTAATAAAAATTTATTTCTGTTAAAAACTAATTTATGGCAATTTTGACATTATTTAGTTATTGAGTTTTTTAAAGTCCTTTAAATTGATTACAGATAAAAAATTCAATAAATCATACATAGTATGTAAATATCTTCCTAAAAATTCCTGAATGTATTGAAAATGTTCAAATTACATTTATTGTTTCATTTATAAATAAATCCATTTAAATCATTCATTAATATGGTAATCAATGCATCATCATTTTGTTATAAGTAATTTTTTTATATAAAGTCTAAAAATTATAAATAAAAAACCATGATGTAATAATTATTTTTATCATACTATTAACTATTTTTAGTAATAGATTTCAGTAACATTACCTTATTTAATATTTTATTTTTTATAATACACATGTTTATGTTATATATCCTTTTTCATTCAATTAAATATTATTAATTATCATTTTCACAGCCAAGTGGCTCCCAAATGTAAAATGTTCATCTTATGAATTCTAATGGTTAAAAATATATAATCAAATAGTATTATGAAGAAATTTTGGGAAGTTTTATATTATTATAATATTATTTTTGTGTACCCATATTTACCTCATTTTCCATTTAACCATTGTAAATAAAAATAATTTCCAATGATACTATTCATAATGTCCAAAAAATAAAAGGTACCTATTTAAAAAATATAGTCCTTACGATTAGACATATGGAAAACATTTTTTGAAATTTAAATCAAATAAATTTTAGTAATCAGTTTAGTATTAATTCTCGTTGTTAATACCAAAAATATGGTTTTAAAAAAGTCAAAACTATCAAAAGATTGACATGTGTTTATGGACAATTTTAAAGTGAAATAAATTCCAATGACCAATATAAGATTAAATGATAAAAAACTAAAATTTCAAATTAAATTAATTAAATTGAAAATATAACTATATAAATAAATTAAATGAAAAGGCCATTTTGTTTTAAAATGTAGTCTTTTTTAGTATTCATTAAAATATTGATTTAATCAGAAAGTATAAAATTTCAACCAAAGTAAATTTTAATTTTCCTCATTTATAGAATAAGTTTATTTTTTCAAATATATCATATTTATGTTACAAAATATATATTTGAAATTTTTTCCCCATCAAATGGTGGTAAATTGACCCTATTAAAAATATTAGAGTATTTTATGATTATAATTGGATTCATTATCATTTTAAGCCATTAAAATTTACTGGTTAAATGTAAAAATAATTAAAAATAATGTATAATAAATTTTTTATTATGTCAGTTCAATATCTCCAATATAATGACTAGGCATTAACTACTAATTAAAATAAATGAATTATTATCGTATTACTTTTTTCTATTAATTAATGTTGTGTTAAATGTATGATTTCTGAGAAACCTGTTGTTACGTGTCAAGTAAGCTATCATATAAAGCATCCTCGTAATGTAAAATTAATATTATATTCATAAATATTAATAGATAATAAAATTTATTATTCTATAAATACATGGAGTGACATAATAATTACCACTTTTAATATCTTATTATTATTTGAAAAATCATCCAAATTGATTTGGACAATAGTCATTCTCAATGATTATTTACATCATGTATCGTATAATCTTGAAAACATGCTCACCATTTGTTAGAAAATATATAATTCATGTCCATGGGATGTATCATTGATCATGGGATACACAACACATTAGGTGTGAAATGAATCTCTTATATTCATATGAGTGAACAAAATCCTCCTTTATATTTATTATTTTAATCTTTGAAAACTCCTTTTGTAAAATGTTACATTGATTACATGGATTTCTGTTCACCATGTGATATATCCCTATAATTTCGTCATTATAACACATCAAACTATTTCCTCACCTATTCATCCCTATGTAATGTCCCAATATAATTCATCATGTGGGTTTCCCCACATTTTCCAACATTACAATCACTAGGGTGTAGTCACTATTAAGAATGTAATTAATTTTCTGAAATAATTTAGTGTATTCCTAAAATGATAGATATTATCTAAAAACCATTCCCGTCATAGGGTAAATCCCAATAAATAATACATCGCATGACTTGTGATCTATAATATTAATATATTACTAAGTCTATATATATTCAATGGGCCCTAAAAAAATTTAACTCAAAAAATTCAAATCCATTCCTAATATAACATCAAATTCATGATATTTCATTAGATTACAAAAATGATAATTACTTTATATCAACCATTAATGATGAACATATCACAATGTTTTGAATTACCTTTTTATAAATCTTATTATTTGTATACACCCTCACAATCAGACAAACAAACGACCACCTTATCACAAATTATGTGGTTCTCATATAGTTTAAGCATATCTTTATGAATTATTTTACTATTCAAATGGTCCATGTATATCATATATGATATTCTTAATCTTTTGTATGGAAATAATTACTTTCCCCATATTGTGGCTTCCTCTAAAAAATTATACATGTTACATTGTCACACTAGAATGTTTAATCGTATCATCCTTATTAAAAATATCTTCCCAATAACTACTAAGACAATATATGTAGAAATTTTATATAAAATACTACATATATACAAAAAAAAATTATGGATTCAATTATTTTTTTAGCAATTACCAAATTATGGAGAATTATATTCAATTAATTCTTAAACCTAATATTATAGATAATGCTAACAATGTCAGGGACATGCATAATGATAAAAATATATATAATGAAATACCCAAATAAATGATAATATTTCTTACATATGATTGAAAAATTTATGATAGACATACAAACAATGTAAATGTGAAATTAGATTATGTGAATGAAATGAATAGTATAAAAAATTAAAAAATCAGTAACCATACATTTATCTACAAATATTCAATTAAAATGAATTGTGATAGAATATTAGAGAATTAATTATCAAAAAAGTTGCATGAGTCTAAAAATTAAAAATAAACTGAGAGAAAAAATATAAAAGAAAATGAAAAAATATTTACATAATTCTTCAAATTATCAAAATATTAATAAATATATAAAATAATTTTTAAATAAATAAATAATTTTATTTTCAAAAAAAATTAATTCAAAAATCAGATTTCATTTTATAATAGTAATAAATTTTTAAAAATAATTGAAGGAAAATAATCTTTATAAGATGGATCATATAATGCGGGATTGAATAAATATCCTCATTTTAAAATATTTATATTAATAAAAAAATCTATGTAAAGGAACTCGAAATACAATAATATAATGGGATAAAAGGTAAAAAAACATATAGGACATAAAAGATATATAATATTAAGGGAAAATGTGGAATTTAGAGGGGTATAAGGTGATAGATAATGTATTCAAAAAAACCATAAAGAATAGAAAATAATTGTTAGAACATCTCCTGACATCATTTAATTGAATGTATATTATCTAGAATATTCTGTCCATAATTTTTTAATTTTATGCTTCAAAATATTTATTATATTTATTTCATGTCTTATAATACATATATTAACTTTTTTATTCACCTATTAACAAAATATTGATCATGTTGACCATATCAATGTTGTTCGCTTCATGGGTACAAACATTAATAATGTAATAGTAATAGTTTATGGGTAGTATAAAAGGTTTATAAAATTTATAAAAATGTCAAGGTGATTATATAATAGAATTTTTGAAATTATTGAGTCAAAAAAACTAGAATATAGTTATGAATTTTTAGAATATTCAATAGTGTGGTTATTTTGATAGTTTTAAATGACATTGATTTTTTATGTTTATTATTATTAATACGATACATATATGACATTATAGAACTATAGAAATGATACTTCATGACAATTATACTACATTAAATTAATAAATAAATTTCTATGAATATTCAATAATATAATAAGTGAAAAATATAACATCATCATTCAAATATGTAGCGTGAAACATTAATGGATTATATGATGTTTCTATGAGATTTTTAAAACATTTGATTCACACATTGTGATAATAGATTTTTATAAAAATAGTGTAATATTTTAACATGTATTTTTTTATTTTTTATTTATTAGTTATATTATATAAATTTTTATTTTTTATTTTAAATAAAATTATTTGTTTTGAAACCCTTATCCCATCATAAGGTGATATCCTTCTCATTGAGCCAAATTATTTCAAATGTTTGATTTTTGTTTGGAAATTTTTTTAAGAAGATTAAGGAAGACATTAGTGATTTTTTTAGAAACTTATTTATCAATGTGAATAATTTCACATGTTGGGATAAAAGGGATTGAAAGGGAAATTTATATTTCAAAATTGACATCTTAATTTTTAGTAATATATTGACTGTTCTATTATTTTTGGAAAAGACTCTAATTAGTTGTGATTACTACAAATTTTATAAGTGAATGATTTATTAAAGGGGTTTTCAATTACAATTTATAAAATAAAAATAAAAAATTCATTTGTGAATTTTTTTATACAACATAAATAATAAAATAAATTTTTTTTATAATTAAATATAATCTATATATTTAAATTCAAATTATTAGTTACAAAAAAAATATTTAATTCTTAAAATATTCTATTTAAAATATTAAATATATTAACAATCATTTAAAATGATATATAAATTATTATGTATTATTTATGTCTTGGATATTTCAAAAATTAAATTTCATGTAGAAATATGAGCAAATCACATAATGTTAATTTTCTTGTGGTGTTTCAAAATAATAATTCAATGCTATAAGATTCCATTTTTAAATATATGAGATATTATTTTTGTTGTAAATTATATATTTTATGAAAAAATAATTTTCTATCATATTTATATTATTTACTGTTCACATGAGTGATTGCAATGAAATTTTCTATCATTTTGATTTTTATATGATTTATAATTAATTATTTTTGATATTCTAATAAATACAGGTGATAAAATAAGTAAATTGAATTTTAGAATAACAAAAATAATATCATGCTAATTTTGTTAAAATAGATGTTATTGTATCTTATAATTGTTTTTCTGTGAAATAAAATAATTTGATGAATAATATAATAGAGTTATAACATTTATTTTCAATTAATTACTAAATATAAAAATTAATTTTTTTGAATCATTTTTCTATCATCATGACTTGAATTTTAATTTCATTGTTCACTTGTTATCCCCATTGTTAAACTACTAGTTGACTATGTATGTAATTATACATCCTATAAATATAAAAAAATTACTATATTTTATAACATTGTTATTTATAATTAAAGTCATGTTTATAATAATCTATGTCTCTCTAAGTGTCACAAAATTATCATTATTTTTATTTTAATAAATTTTTGGGAACTTTTTGTTTTATGTGTTATGGTATTGAGCCTTTATTATGGTATCTATATTGTATATCATTGATTTATTATGATATGATTTGATGGAATCTTAGTCTTTAAAGAGTTCATTTATGATTTCCATGGTTGTTATATGTTATAGTTGGAAATTGTTTTAATGATTGAGGGATGAATGACTAGCCTGTATGGTTTGGAAACTTGTGTAGAGAACATTCATAATTTTTCTATTTTTATGGTCGTTCATATCACATGGTTGGTTAATAGTTTATCAACATGTGTGGCCAAACCATGTACAATGTTTTTTATTAATGAGATTTTTTCCTCCATCTATATTCAAATTTATCTTAATGGTGTTTATGATCGGTGTAATGTGAAGTAATGGTGTTTAAAATATAATTAAATTAGTTTGATTTTAAATTATTTTTTAGATTCTTGGTTTTGTCCCTTATGGTTTTTATTTTTTTATTTGAAATTATTTCTCAATGTACATTCTTTAAAACCTAAATAAGATAAACTACCACCACATTAAGGACTAATATGAATCATGTTTCTAAATGTTCTACTATGGATTCATATTCTAAAAACATGAATTAAAACCACCCAAGATACTACACATTTCAATTCCACACGAGTTTCAGATCATCCTATTGTATCCTACATGAAAATAGAAAAAACAATCAACATCCAAATAAATACTCATTAAAAAAAAGTGAAATTAAAAAATAAATTAAAGTGGTTCTGAATTGCATCATGTATCTATGATACAAATCATTTACATCATTCATTTTGGAAATATTTTGGGTTTTAATGAAGCTCACACAATAACATACACTTCTTTTGATATTTTCCCTTTTGGAATTTGAATATCAGCAATGGTTCGGGTTCCTGAACCACCTGTGTGTTCCTATGTTATCATTTTAGGGAAGGGATCCAGCTTAGACATTGTTGTCCATCTTCTAAACAAGTCAATTGTATATTGAAATTGTGAAATGGTGACTATCTTATAGATGGTTGAGACCGGTCATCTAGTCTTCTCCACGATCCAAAATGTCTGGGGCCCCATTCATAATATAAAATGACATTCATTATATTGTAACAATAACCACATCATCCAAAAAATTACTCTTCACTTTGAATTCCAAATTCTCATATTTCCCCTGATGATATTCCACAACATTTCCTTTTAATAATAAGTTCGGAGTTGATTTTTTGTTTTATCTTTATTGATTTCTTATCAGAGTGACTGCTACACAACACATCATAGAAACTATTGAAATATATATTTGGTTACTTAAAGATAACCCTTGCATTTACCTCTCTTTATTCCTTTATAACATGACTTGTTACCTTCGATCTACTCCTAAAAGTTTCCCATTTTGACACATAAGAACTACTATGATTATGTCAGATAACCTATGGGATTCGTCTAGAAGCTTCCCCTTAAAGTACGTGACCTTCAACTACTCATTATTATAATGATGATATGGTAAGAAAGGCCCCTTATGGAATTACCATGATAAATAAATTGCATAATCTAAAATCTTTACATTTAAATAACTTATGTTGATGGTTCTTCAACAAGGAACATTCTGAATGTTCCATAATGATACTAATATATATAATTATATATTCCAAAATATTACTTCTATAAATTTTCCTTTATGCGCTTTTGCACATGATCCATTATATATTCCTAAAAAACCAAATAGTCTCTCATTTTAGAATTGTGTTCATTGATTGTGTCCAATAATAACCTAGTCATGTTTTATTATCATTCCCACACAAAAGTCCCTTCTAGATATGCATCCATTCAACCATATACTATTACAACACAAGAAATGATCTACTCTAAAATCCATTCCAATAATGTAGGGTCCAATTAAATTAGAACCCCCTTTCAATATCTGACAATAAGATATTACAATCCCCAATTCCCAAAAACACACATGAAATAATCCATGTATTATCAATTACTCAAAATTGGAAAAAATTTCATTATCCATAAAATTGATAAATAATAATTAGAAATATATTTCATGAACTAAATCTATATTATAACTTCATCAGAAGTCCGTGAATTTTTGAACTCAATGCATCTAACATTCTGCAACATTTATGATGTTACTGGAACATCAAACATTAACAAATTCTTCAGAAAGACCATTATACTAAACTAATCCTTCACAAATGTCTAAATCTATGAAAATAATGAAGTCCCACTAAATCATATTCTAGTAAAATAAATGACTTTATGGTTCTTTTCACCCATGTCTCTATATATACATAGGCCTTAATATTTCTCATATCAACTTCGTAAGTCTATAAATTAATGTTATGATATTTTGAAGATCATTTCTATTGGTATAGAAGAATCCAAATTTATTAACTTGAATTTTTTAAGAGACACACACCCAAGACCTGGATTTTCCATTCATTAGGTTTTTACATGGGTGTGGCCAAATCCTTATGAATACTTTATTGATAAATGATATAACATCTATTCACATTTTGAACATTAACACAAATCAGACTATCATATTCTGGAACAAATTCTAGTCTATCTGCATTAGTCATCATTTGAATAATTTTTTGATTTTTGATTCATTAATTCTAATAAGATAAATTATTGATTGTTTCAAATTAATCTGGAATTCTAAATCATAATTCCATATTAGTTTAGTTAGATCATAAGTAACATTCCTCTGATTCAACATTTTATTTATATGTTCTCAGACATACCAACACTCCCATACAATGACTCCCTCTCTCCAGGGAATTTAATCTTTTACATACTTCAACAAAACCATGAATCCCCCTCATACCGTATTACCATTTCTATATATAGTCTTCATGATATTTTATTACATTTTACTAAACTGGGGTTAAATTTCCCAATAATCCCTCTTTCTATATGGTCTCAAATGAAAAAATGACAACATTTAAATTACCTTTATCATATGAATGTTGTGGGAATATAATAATCATTTCCAAATGAGAACCTATATACTAAAAACCAGTAGTCTTAATGTAATCCCATTTTTTGTGGGGTATATCAAAAAACCATATATGTGTTCTTATAAATGAATGATTTATATAAATTTTCCATACAAAAAATTATATTAGCTTCTAATTAATAACATCATGAAAAATCTCAGTACTCGTATCCAGGAATCCAATAGGATACATTACTCCCTGTTGACTTAACCATCAATTTGAACAACAAAATTCAAATGAATTTACATCAACCAAATTCAACAAAATTAGAATCCACCACCATATATTTATTTTCTACTACCATTTAAACCATAATTTCCTTCCACAATCTTCTTCAATTCCACCCAATCAATGGAAGAAAAAACATTATACGTGAATGTGGGGAACTTTTTGTATCCAAAATCTTGTCTCGTACCAATTCCATATTCTGGTTAACATTCTTTTTAATCTCAATAGATTACCCATATAGAGAAAGTTCATAGTATTCCATCTAATCACAATAAATTACATCACAAATAGAAAACTTATCAAGACTCCATACATATAAGAAAATAGAATCTAGTGGTACTACATATTCTTATACTTAGTGTTCTATCAAAGAAAAACCATATCAGTATCCAATATAAGGGCACTTTCCCATATCAATGCCTAAAAAATATAATATTTTCATGTATGAATGGAATCCCGAGTAGGGTGGGGGATAAATTTTTTATTTCGGCACCCCCCATAGTGTAAACATGTAATTCGAGTAGTCCTGATAAATAAATAGGGTATAGGTGTTAATTGAATAGTCAAACAAAAATAAAACAAACAACCAGCCCACTTAAATACGCATAGTACACTTGGAGGTTCTGCCCACTTCAGCTCATTACTGGATGGAAATTTATTAACTTTAATTATATATATATATATATATATATGATATATATATAGTAATATTATTTATTTTAATTCAATTTATATTTACCAAGTTTGTGAATATGTATGTGGCCATGTACATGGAATGTTAGTGCTAGCTGGTGAGGGGAATAACACTAACATCATGTACTAGTGTAACGAGCATATAAGCTCGTTCCTATTAGAAGATTCCCTATATAATAATAGAGTGAGATAATTCGTGCTACCACTCTTATTATGTCATGTGAATCATCTTAAAAACACTATAACCACATAACATGGTTCATAATTCCCAATTCCCATATAGTATCACTAGTATGATTTTCCATGGTAAACACCCAATGTTAGGGATCGTATTACCACTATGTTCAATGGTCCCTTACCATCATACATAAGGCAAAAACTCTTATTTATTTCATCAGAAAAGTACTATTATAGAAAAGTCATTCCAATTTATAATATTAATTTATAATATCATAGAAATAATGCATAATCATTTATAGAATTCAAAACAAGATGCAGTATCTCTCATGTACCAAGAAAGACAAGTTAAATTCCATTTAGAACATTACAAATCATATTAAATAATTTAGTAACAACAAATCAAAGGTATGTCTTTAAAATCCATTTTTTTCATTCAATTTTAAAACAATTGGTTTATTTTAATGAAATAAATCCATCATGTTTTATCTATTTAATATAATTCATCCCATTAAATTTACAATAACATGACTAATCCTTTTATAATGCTCATATGGTCATTTGGGAGATGATGTCTTCATTAATAATATTTCCCACATGGAAAATTCAACTTATAAGAGAACTAAACACCTAATAGGTGCTTTGGGTTTCTTTTAATACCCTATATTTAAGAGAAATTTAATTTAAAAAATTGTTGTATTCTATTTGGGAGTTCCAATCATTTGGTCTTATTGATAAAAATGGGCATCTTCAATGCACACGGACATGCTATCCATATATGGTATGTTTAACTTTTTTACCCCCAAACAAGAAGCAATAAATGTGTATCTAGGTAGAATGGTCATTTATACATAAATGAATCAATAAAATTGAGATTCTTAGTACCATAAAGTGTGCAAAACTACTTCATATCTCCAAAAAATTGAATGGAAAATGGTGTTACCACCTACATCAAGGCCACAAAAGACTCCTCACACAGTTTGGGTCTCATATTCAATGTATCTTAGAAAAAATCTGAGAAACATTCCAATAAACTAAAAATTTGGAATGTGATCCAACACATAATTAGGATGATGAATGGAACGATTACCATTGATAGTATTTGAGAGACTAGATAAGCATATTGAGAATAATCCAATGCATCCTATAAATCAAAAAATAGAAACTGGGTGAAGGATCTTATTCAATGACAATATTTATGTGTTTTTTATACCCAAGGGGGAATATAAAGGGTGATTTCTGCAGTATAAGGAATGCTAAATTAAAAATATGCATAATAGTTATGGGAGGAGATAATGGAGAATTTACACCAATATATCAAATTACATGATTTAGGTGCATGATAAGACAATATATATGAAAAATGTTCATAGTTATATATAGAGATGGGTACCCCAAAAAATTATCCAAATGGGTTGAATAATCATGTGAAAATAGTTAAGAATAGTTATTTCCCATGTCAATAACTGGTCGTGCGGTTGTGAACCCTATGCCGAACAGTTGCAGATAAACCGTGTGGCCTAGTCTATTTTTTAAATTTTGGAGCTCTAGACATCAAACAAATCCATAAGATCCCATGAACACCATTTATTGATTATAAATATTTATTAGTGTGTTTTATAGAATTAAAATTGAACAACTAATGAAAATTACATTCATTTAAAAGACAATTCATTAAAACGACACCTCTATAAATAAACTCATCTATAAGATGAACTTTTTAGGGTATAGAGATATTATAAGATAAGGGTTCTAGCCACTAAGAATGTATATCAACATCCCACTCACAAGGAACATTATATAATCAGTTTTGTGCTTATAGAACATGTACTAATGGAATATAATTTTATCACAGTTTATTCACACTCTGATCCACAATATACCTAAAATATTCCTAAAATGAAGCCATCCCTATCAAATTCAACATGATCTATCTAAAAGACATTTCTCATGTGAGGATAGTATCAGCAAACCTTATATACATGAAGTAAATCATGAATAAAACATTATCATTTAGTATGTTCCAAATAGTAATTCATTGTTCCAATCTGTTTCAGAACCATAAAGGCTCCAACAATCCTTGCCGAGACCATAACCTACTTCTAAATATGTATATTACCGAACCATGAATGTTTTGTAAGAAAAAACTATCTCTGAACAGTATATCAAGAGGCCGTCGATGTCTACTGGAATATAACTACTATCTTTCATGTGCAATCAACATGTTATTTCTATACATTTGGACCAATTATATAGTATCCTAGATGAGATTTGGTCCAAGAACAGTTACTTCCCCTAAGAAAACCATACTGTGAAAGGATAATATATTCCATAAACAATTCAATGGGGAGATCCATAAAGACATAAAACCAATATGATATATATCTTTATAAGGTAATCTTTAAATAATTTTTCACACACATGTATGATTTGTGTGACCTTAATCAAACAATTATTGAAACAACACAATATATCATTTCTATGAGGTGATCTAATGATAGAATAACATTAGATATTGCTTTGAAAATAACATTTCTCCATAGTGATCACCAAAGAGTTCATTTATTCTTGATAGTGGATATAAATTCATACTCTTGATCTGATTCAAATGATTTTTATCAACATAGATCCTATGTTTACCATAGTATTAATAGAGAAATGGTTTAGTGAACCCAACGGAGATGTTCTGTGGAGTATAATACAATTAGCCTCAAGATCCTCCAACTTCATATTATGTTTTAGAAGTTCTTTAGGTTCCATAATATAAGTAGTAATGATCATTGGGGATGATATTAGTGTAATATCATTATTAAACACTACCTATCACATTGGAGTTAGACCAGATAAGTTTTCAGCCGATATGTCTCTTATACACTCTACTATGGGAGAAAAAATAACATGTTGTAAACCCTAGTCATTATGTTTTAGACCGATGATCTCATAAATCACAGTAAATTTCCTCAACTAATCGATTCATTATCGTTCCACATTAACATCCCACTGACCCTTATACATGTTTCTAAAGCATTATGGTGATGTCAATATCAACCTATGATTATAGAAGTCATTTTGGACTGGATAGGGTACTGACCAGTTCGTCCCGAAAATTATTTTAATGTCCATGATGATGAGTAAATACATATCAAGCATAATTAGGTGGAAGTCTATCTAAATGTGGTAGTCCCTAAAATGGTAAATTTTCTCTTAATGGATATCAAACAATTCATCTAGCATCAAGACAGTATAAAAGAGCATGATATGGAGGAATAAAATTTCCATAACAGCCTATGATATAATATATTTATAGGTGACTATGTTAAATAATTTAGATACTAAATATTAGGATACTAGAATAGTACTCCGTAGAGTATAAGTTTTAGTTCTCTGGTCATTCGATGTAGGTTGGAAAACAAGTAAAATGCATGTAACATAGCCCTGAGTCACTACTTGTCTACCATGATGAATCCTTCTTTTTTAGCACTGAAAACCAAAAGTTTAACTACCTCTACCCCAGCCGCCACCTCAGACTGCTCAGTCAGTGGTATTCCATTGGGTTATGAGAAACAATCATACTAGTCATGCTCCTAATTGAGTATTTTAAGGTTCCCATTATCTATGTATGAGATGGAAAATTCAACGAAAATATGAATATGGACCTTCCTCACACATCTACTACACTCATGTGGATCTTGTGGGAACTGTGGTTTTTAATATCCTATCTACATGCACTGTTGAAAACCCACGATTCCATCTTTTCGGGGAGCCTAACTTATGAGACATCCATGAGTATCCAAAAAACATCTGTTTACACCATAACATGAAATAATGACTTCTCTATGTGTCAAACCAATCTAACTCACACATTAATCATCCCCAATGTTCTACTAGATAATAAGTCTATGGTGGTTGATTTTAGATATGGGGATAAACCTAATCAAATTTACCTATGATCCATTGGTTTTTACCAACCAATCCATTAATCACTTAGCGATATTAAGTTCATCAACAACTATTTTATGAGAAAATCATTGAATCTCTGTGAAACAGGAATAATAATCCATGATTGAAATGCTCCCCTCCTACATGTTCATGAATTCTATATCTCAATCAGCCCTCAGAGTTTGGGGAACTAATTAGTCGTAAATGATGGTCGAAATATATTCCCAGTCAATATTCTGATGCTAATCCCCTAGGATGATAAAATCGCACTACAACTTTGAAATATCACATTGGATATAAGCTTATAGATTGAACCTCTTCTCATGAGGCATCTCTAGATGCATGAAAATAGATATGATAGGTTCATTCAAAGTCCCCGCATCATGTTTTCATCCATCCCTTGAGAATGTGGGAGTATGATACGACTAAAACCCATGATTTAACTCTTCCATACATTACATAGGTCAAATAACACCCTACATTGTATGTATCATCCGAAGGAAACCCTATTGTAATTGGGAATATTCACCCATATCTGGAACTAGAAGATGCTCCACATGTGGCTATATAAGAGAAATCAAAATTATCAAATGGCCCACTACCTCCATTGAATGGTTAACAACTCTTTTAGATCATGTGACCAGAGGGTTCTAGGGATGCATGAAACTACAATTACAAACACTTGACTTAGATGAGATTTAAGAAAATTTGGAGATTACATTTGAGAAACTAGGGTTGGAATAAACACATAGTATACAAATCATGATTATCCTCTTATATTAAAATCCATATCTAGATGGTATAAATATCCCATAATTCTCCATAAAAACATAATAGATACCTAAAACCCATTATTAAGTCCTAGTTTGGATCTAAGTCACTTTATCATTCATTGATAATATGGATTTTGTTTTAATTTAAAATTCAATTTCATTTTGAATTTTTTCTTGTTTAAGATCATATGTCACTATTAATAAAATATTATGATCAATAAGGTCCCAAACTCTTTATGAGTCAAAACAAGGCATCCACTTGAAACACACCATAACAAGTACTAACTCAATTGAACAATGGACCATAGGTCGATATTCCCTAATTTCCATCATATGGTTTATTGTTTATCCCATTTATAAAATCACTACAAGGATAATTATTTCACTATAAGTATCAATAATTTTTATTTCGATTACCATCATTAATTAACAACATAATTAAATATAAGAATGGCCCAATATGATTTGATATAAAATTTCATGTTTAAAATAAGTGTTACATGGAATGAGGAATTACAATTTAGTCCTACATCGTAGGCTCTCTTCCTTTGGATTGTATGTATTTTGTTGTTGGGGATGACCATGGTTTACACAATTTTAACCCTCCTTGAATTGTTGGTTAGGTGGTTGTTGACGCTCCTTTCGTCACAGAGTCTAAAACAAGGAAATTGGGGAAGAAAATTGAGAAAGATTTGAAGTCAAAGTGATTCAAGCTTATGAAGTGGAAATGGAATTTGGCATTGGAAACTTGGTTACTTTGTTTTATACAAAGCCCTAATATTAAAGCCCTAAGAATTACTTTGCAAAAATTTTAAGCCATCAAGGAGGCCAGCCGAGGACAACCACCTAGAGCTCATACGGGACACGAGGGTCAACCGCGCTCAAGGGGTGTCCTCAAGGCCAAGGCGACACCCTGAGGCAGCGCGCCCCCGGAGGAGCGCACATGGTGGGCGCATAGCACGCCCGAGGAGCATAGTTGGCGGTTGGAGCGCGCCCGCAGAGGCAGGGGTGGGCGCAGAGCGCGCCCGCAGAAGAACACGGTGCGAGGCGGCACCGTGGAGGTTGGGAGTTCAATCGAGGTGTAGCGGGCAGCGCTACTTTGATAAACCGCGGAAAAAACTGAGAGCCGCTTCGATGTGGGACGCGGGATTTTCAGCCGGGATCTAATCTCGGCCGTCCGCTTCATCCCGTGTCGATCCAGGCCGCACGATCCATCTCGCACGAGATGATCTAATCGCAGCCGTCCGCCTTCATTAAATGGCCAATCCGACGGCTCCCCGAATGTCTTCAACCTCGAGCTCAAGCCGAGGACACCCCGTGCCACCCACGGCCTCATCGTGTACCAGGCGCCTCCCGAAGCCGGTATTCGAGCATCCGGCCACTTCCGAACAAACTAAGACCTCCATCCGGTTCGTCTGGACCTAAGGAACACAACCATGCATAAAAATAAGTTTGCATGCAATGTTTGGAGAATTTCGAGGTTGGCCGAGGCAAACAAAGTGCCGAGGCCATGAAGGTTTGTGTTTTGCATGGTTTGGGCCAAAGGAAGTTCGTGCATGCGTTCTAAGTCGCATGCACGTGAGGGAGGTAAAATAATAAAAGGAACCCACGTTCAACAACTGAGGATATTTCAAAATTTGGAGGAAACCGTTAAGATCCGAAAATCGCGGTGGTTCAGTTTTTTTGTTCTCTCACGCGGATGAACTAACCCTACCTTGCCTATAAAATGAGGCCGTGGGGATGGAGAGGGGGGAAAATTATGATGAAAAACCGAAGTCCCGTGGGTGCTCCCGAGCCTTGTGAAGGAAAAGAAAACCACCGCGCACACTTGCGCGACTGTTTTTCCCAGAGCCATCCGAGGCTTCGAAGGGACCCCTTGTGCGCTACCACTAGCGCGATAGGGAGAAGAAGGCCGCACCCTTTGTGCTCCCCCTCTGTGCACCGTGCTCCCTGTACGGTAGCACCTTGCACGCCCCGTGGCCGAGGTGCCTTGCACCCTTGCGCGGCAACGGCTGGTAGCACCCTGCGCGGCCCAAGGAGCTTCCACTTGCGCGCCTCCTTGTCTATTATGACTTGCGTGGCTAAGGCAGTGAGGGCGAGGTTTTCACTCAAGCATACCTTGGGCACACCATTTGCACGGCTGCCCCTTTCACCAATCATTTGTGGCCCTTGCTCCCTTGTGGGTTGCACGATCCGTGACTCAAGCATTTGGCTTGTGCGGCAGTAGGCCATCTTGCACCCTTTGAGGCCTGAGCAACACGCGGCCCTTGCACAAAGAACATCCTATGGGAAGTAGGTGTGAAAAGTGTGAAGGCCGAGAGGCCCTTGTGTATACAAGAAGAAGTGAAGGCCGTATGCCCCTATGTGTGCATAAGGAGTGCACACTTTGAAGGAGAACCCGAGGCCATATCTCGTGTGGGTGAAAAGTGAAGAGCACACTTTGAGTTTGTGTGTGATAAGCAGGTAGAAGAGGCCAAGCTCACTTTTGTGCAAAAAGTAAAAGAATTGTATGCAAGAAGAAGTAAAATGCCGAGGCCCAAGCTCACTTGTGTCCCAAATGAAGAACATACCCACGGCTTGTGTGTGCACCAAGTGAATACTACACTCATTGTGTGTGTGCAATTTAAGAAGAGGTCGTAGCCTTAAGTTTGTGCAAGAATGAGGTCGTAGCCTTAAGGACTTGCGCGCCGCTTAAGGACTTGCGCGCCCTTATGTTTTTTGGGTGCCCTCCTTGTCCAAGTCATCTCCTTAATACCATTCCACCTCTCCTTTTCAAAGATCCAGTCTTCAAGACATTCTTCAAAGCCATCTTTGGCATGTTTTCTTGATTGACTTCCTTCTCTAAAAGGAATTATGTGGAAGGTTTTATTCAACCTCATCATTCAAAGGATGAGAGAATCTTTTAACTTGGGCATCCTCCTCAGGATTAAGCCCTAATCCATAATTCCTTAAAATGCTCTGGGCCTCCTTTTCAGGAGTAAGACCCAATCCCCTAAAACCTGGGCCTCCTTTTCAGGAGTAATTCCCAAGTCTCCAAAATACTTTTCAATTCCCTCAACCTGGGCCTCCTCCTTAGGAGTAAGTCCCTGTCTTGACAAGTTCCCTTATGGTCGCGCAAGTACACTTTCGCGCCGCCTAGTGGTCGTGCAAGTACTTGCGCGACGCCTTATGGTTGTGCAAGTGACTTGCACGACCTAAGTGGTAACCGCTCGGTAACCGCCCAGTAACCGCCCGGGGTCTTCTTTTGCCTATAAATAGACCCTGTGGGCCCCCCATTCAAGAGGATCTGTTTCCAGAAACTCGTATCAAAGCTCCCGACGCTCAAGTCTCTTCTCAAAGCTTCCGGAACACTTCTAAGGTAATTTCTTACCTAGAATGGAAGATCTAAAGAGAAGAAGGAAGGCCCAAGTGTTGAAACTTATCAAACACTTGCACGCCAACTTAATTCCTTCAATATAACATGCGCGTCCCTTCTCTGGAAGAACCTCAAGAGGATGGGAAAGGGTTTAATAAAGAGTCGCTCAAGTAATTCAACTCTGGTTGAAAATCGCGCAAGTATCCCTCATGTCGCGCAAGTATACTTGCGCGACCAACACTTGCGCGCCGACGCAGGACTTGCGCGACCTTCAAGACTTGCGCGCCCCTAGCTTTTTGGGTGCCCATCTTGCCCATTTTTACCCCTCTTAAGCCATTTCACCCTTCCTATTCAAGATTCAGTCTTCAAGATACTCTTCAAAAGCCATTTATGGCATGATTTCTTGATTTGACATCCTTATCTGAAAGGAATTCTGTGAAATACCTCTCAAACACCCAGTGATTTAAACATCTTTATGTCACCAAAGATTGAGAGTTCATTCATTTCAACCTCATCCTTTAAGATGAGAGAATCCTAACCTGGGTCTCCTTTTCAGGAATAAGACTCAGTCATAACCTTGGGCTTCCTTTTCAGGAGTAAGCCCCAAGTCCCCTAACCTAGGCTTCCTTCTCAGGAATAAGTCCTAGTCATAAATCTTGGGCATATTTCTTAAGAATAAGCCCCAATCAAGTCCTTTAATCTTGGGCATCCTCCTCAGGAGTAAGCCCCAAACCTTAATCCCTAACCTGGGTCTCCTTTTCAGGAATAAAGACTCAGTCATAACCTTGGGCTTCCTTTTCAGGAGTAAGCCCCAAGTCCCCTAACCTAGGCTTCCTTCTCAGGAATAAGTCCTAGTCATAAATCTTGGGCATCTTTCTTAAGAATAAGCCCCAATCAAGTCCTTTAATCTTAGGCATCCTCCTCAGGAGTAAGCCCCAAACCTTAATCCCTAACCTGGGTCTCCTTTTTAGGAATAAGACTCAGTCATAACCTTGGGCTTCCTTTTCAGGAGTAAGCCCCAAGTCCCCTAACCTAGGCTTCCTTCTCAGGAACAAGTCCTAGTCATAAATCTTGGGCATCCTTCTTAAGAGTAAGCCCCAAGTCTCTTAAAATTTCTCTTAACCAGTCACAAATTTTCTTTGATTTGGGTTTCCTTTTCAGGAATAAAACCCAATCATAAGTCCCCTCCTAACTTGGGCATCCTCCTTAGGAGTAAGCCCCAAGATTGGAGTATTCAAATCTCCATGAAGCACATATAACTTTGTGGAACCTGTTCTTGGATTTTCTCCCTAAAAGTAAATCCTAGACCTTCGCCTATCTGGGCAGTCATCTATACATAAGCCCCAAAACAAAATTCTTATGATTGCATCTTTTACGGCTCAATGGTCTAAATCTTACCAATACCTCTTGTTTCTCACACCGAGCATGACTCACGTGAGCTTAGAGTGTAAAAGTAATTATGACATTCATCTTTGAGCCATCAATCATAAAACATCATATCCCATTCCTCGAACTATGTGGGTTCTGATTCCTTTTTTTCAAAAAAACAAAGGATACGTAGGTAGCCCATTTATGGGTTCGATCCCAACATTGAAATAATCTCTGTCCTTCTGAATGACGATAAACTTCAAGTGCCCCACTGAGTGGCTTTAAAACCAGCCTGGTCATCAAAATGACCAAGAGACTTTTATATAAATGTTTTGAAGGATACCATTGACCAAGAATCTCTAAACAAATATAGATGATTCTATATTGATGAAGAACCTCGAATACATATAAAAGATTCTCTAAATTTCTTGCATATTTAATCATTGATTGTTAAAACTAAAGGAAAGCTCATTTTATACTTGGTAATGTAATAAGGATTCACGAACTTAACTTAAATCTATAAAGAGAGTCCCGGAGTAGACAATAATTCCCCTCAAAAAGGTGTGATGAGTCCGACCTCCCATCCTCTCGACCAATGCAAATTCCTAAGCCTCATTAGCCCACAAGCTAATGAGCGCCTGCCTTTGGAAAGTAGGTCCCAACGGATGTGGAATCATTGGATGTTTCCGGTTCTACGAACAAACCCGTTAGAAACCGATCGGAACGTTTGAATCTCCCGTCCAGGAGGTCATCCCCGGATTCCGCGCGAAACAAAAATGGTGAACCCGACGTGAATCCTTAACCAAGTTAAAGTGATGATTCTTCTTATCTGCTAGGCCCTTTGGGCCAACAAGGCAATCATTGACATGTGCTCATCCAAAAGATGCAGTGGCCGGATTCATCTTGATTATGTCTGTTACATGGAACAGGCACTCTTTTTTTCAAGATCTTCTACAAAAATGGCTTTCCTTAAATTCACCCCTGTGAATACTGCTGCTGGGAACACCTCTACTGTGAGGTCTGCTGCTGTGAAAACCAATGCTGCTACTCCTGCTGGAACGTCATCCGCTCTGAGGATGACATCACCAACTCAGCGTCTTCAACGCTGTGTTTCTAATGCACTGGTTAAGGAGTACCGTCGCAACGGTACTATCCCAACTCTGGAGGCCGCTCGTCAAGCCCTCCAAGTTAACAATTCTACCTGGTCGTCCGGACAACGGCGACCAGCAATCAAGAAGCAGGCGGTGCTGACTACCGTCTCCAACCGTTTCGGGTCGTTATCCCCGGAACGCAATTTCCATTCACTCCCTTACTCCGAGGAAGTGAATGAGCAGGTCCCGCAGGACCTTAATTCAAAAATACAGGATTCCTTCTCAAGGGCTCCCATCAACAATCGCCGCCAGACTCGTGCGGTTGTGCGCCCTCAACATGATGAGGGTACCGGCTCCAGGCATTCAGCTCAGGTTCCTCGAACCCGAGCAGGCAAGATGAATCACCAGAGACGGAATCCGGATAATAATAGGCAGGTTGTCATCCCTGCCATCTCCGGAGAAGTCCACCAACCTAACTTGGTGGCAAATAACGAGCAGGCATACACACCTGTTCGTTTTAATCCCGCTGTCCAGCAGACCCGTCTGGCAGCATCAAGCCGATCCCGCCAGGCAATTCCGGCGGAGTACCATAGGCAGGAACATACACCTTCTTATACATCAGCAGTTAGTCAGCAGGCTCGTCTGACTACATATGATGGATCTCGTCAACAGCGTTTGGCGAAGTGTAATCAGCAGGCACATACACCTGCTAATACTAATCAAGCCTACCAACAGTCTCGTTTGGTAGCGCACGGAGAAGTCAGTCGGAAAGCCCCGACGACAAACAGGAGGCAGACTAAACTCTCTGCCTCCACACTTGAGTACTGTCAGGATTCACTGACAGGAAAAGGAGGACAGGAGCAGGCACATACACCTACTCCAAGCCCGGAATGGACGTATATCCCTGTTCCGGCGGCTGAAGTCACCAAACATATTTTGTCAATGGTGAAAGAGCAGAAACAAATTCCTGCTCATATTCTGGATGCTTGCCAGGATATCATAACAGCTTCAGCATCATCTCAGGGACAGACACATAAATCTATCCCTAGCAGTGGAGTGACACATCAACAATTCACTCCGGAACAGACACACACATCTGTTCCAGTCCAAGAGGGTTGTGGGGCCTACTCCCCCATATCATATGGACAACCAAGTCAGGCACATACACCTGATTTGAGCGATGATCGTCAGCCTAACCTGACCATCTTTCCTGATCAGGCACATACACCTGCTCAGAGCAATCACTTTCGTCATCAAGTGATTTCTAAAGCGAGTAAGAAGGCATCTAAGAAAAAGATCCGCCCAGCACAGTCAGGAGATCAAAGGCCAGTCTACAACAAGGCCTTGATCGATGCTGGAGTTCTTGAAGCCCTCAGACATTTATCTGTCGGAATTCAAGATTCTACTCCCTCAGTTCCCAATAACAGGAACATTAATCCCGAAGGTCTTCAACAGACACTTCCTCATGAAGACTTGCTTCATGAAAATTCGGTCAATCTTGAAGTTTCTTCTTCAGATGAGAACCACAGGAACCCTCTGTGTGGTCAGAAGACCAAGGAGCAAGAGATCTCATCTTTTGCTGTAACCCATCATGAAGGTCCTCCTCATGGTGATGAACTTCGCTGCGAAAGCCCTCTCCGCAGTAGTGATTCACATTGTCTCGAAAATTCTTCAGAAGGCAATGTAGTGACGAGAAAGCCCTCCTATCTCGAGGCACTTGCGAACGTAAAACCAGTCATGTCTGAAGTTTTACTATCGGCAGGTGAAACTCTTTCTCCATCAGAAGATAGCTTGGGGTTCAGGTTATTCTCCGAACCTTCCCTGGGTCATTCATCTTCCAGCATGAATAGTGATTCCTCTACCAATCTTGTTGAATCCGATGAAGCAACAAGGAAACACCAACTCTGGTCCAAACAGGTAGAAGAATCTTCATTTAATGATAAAGAGGAAATGCTGAACATGAGGAAAAAACTGGCAAAAGGTGAAGTACCAGTCATGTTTTGGCCTTTGGCTGATTCACAGTATGACATTCCAAAGATGTTGACAGATGATGGAATCCATGATATTCGTCTTAACATATGGAAAACTCTTTGTCAATTAAAGAAGAAGGTATTATCTTACGATGAATATGAAAATCATCTTAAGATAATAGAAGGGTTACAACGCCAGATTGATTTGGCATCTCTATCAGTCTCTCGGTATCTGAAGGCTGAAAAGCAACAGAGAACCCTTCAAAGTTCATGCCTTGGCGCACTAAGAAGATTGCGTCAGTTAATTTCCAATGCTCCATCTAATGTTAATATCAGAGGATGGGGTATTCACGGAGCACTACATTTCACAGTGCTTTCCGGTCAGCAAAGCCCGCCGAAAATGGTCTCATGCAATGTTATTGCCCATGGCCGGCCACAGTCAATGGGCTTTGTTCATAATCAAAATCTTGCTCGAGATCAAGCTTCAACTAGTTCCTCTCAAAATCAAGTATATAGAGAACAGGTTGTTGAATTGCTCCTACATCAAGCAGGCGAGAATATTGCACAAGCCTCTCATCTGGAGCAAACACGTCATCAAATGACAGAAGTTTCGGAAATCATCCAACGGTCTGTTGAACCAGGTGATAAAAGTGGATACAGGTTAATGCATCCAGCTAATTTCCGAACTAAGATCCGCAAGATCAAGAGAGATTTCAAGAAGATCTCAGACATAGCATGTCAAGAGACACCCCAGCTTGCCAGAATGGGGACTTCTCTAACCCAACCCTTAGAATCAACGAATGGGATTCGAGGAGTTGAGCGGAAGCAACAGGAACATCCCCAGTCCACCGGACTGGGGACTTTTTCAAATCTTCAATCCCTCCCTCAGAGAAAGTCAGTATTCTCTCGATTAGGGAATAAACCTCAAGAGGAACGAAGAGCCAAGATGTCAGAAGATTCTCTCCAAGTGACGTTTCACAAAGAAATTCCTGAGGGGTCAAGTCAACGGAATTCCATGTTTCATCATGAACATGGAAGAAGACAATATCACAGAAATGCTGATAGAAAGGATTCCATGAAATATGCATCCATTAATGTCATCACTGTCGTTGCTGCTGATTCACCAGATGAGGCTCAATCAGAGGGATCAGACGAAGAGGTTCCTGCTCAAGAAGTTGCGCACACAGACTTAAATGAAGAAGGTGTGCGCACACGTAATCAAAGGCTTACCCAAAATATGGGTATTCCTTCAAGTAACCCACTTCCCCCTCTCCGAAAAGGATCCAATAAGGGGAAAGGAAAGAATCAGGTTACTTATCACCCTTCCTCTGAAGGAGGTCAATCGCTCTCATTAGAGCAAAGGTTTGCAGAACAGGAGGAAGAAATGAAAGAATTAAGAATGTTGAATGCAGAACTACTTCAGAGTAGTCTTCTTCTTAAGAATGCTGAAGTCCGACAGCCGAAGGAATTTGTTGTAACTACTGAGATGGATCAGGAATATCCTCCTTTATCAGTACACCCACAGAGGTCTAATCCTACGGGTCAAACGCAACAACGGTTGGCAGCACTACCATTAGTTGCAGCACCAACCTCCACGGCTGTCCAAGCTCCATTCATTGCACCTACCCAAAACCAAGTTCAACCTGACGTTTCTCAAAAGTTAATAACTACTATTGAGTCCTTAACAGCTCGGTTAGAAACTATGGAAGGGAAACGGGCGCAAGTTCAACCTGAAAAGAAAGTTTACCCTGAATGGGTAGATTCAATTTCTCCTCCATCCAGTTTTGGAAACCCTATTTTCCCTACTTTCAATGGATCAGGTGACCCTGAACAACATTTGACGCATTACGTGTCTTGTTGTGATCCTATGATAGGAACTCCAGAGCAACAAGAAGCAGTGAAACTCAGATGCTTCGTGTGATCCTTGCAAGGACCAGCTTTTGTCTGGTATACAAGCTTGAAATCCCGGTCAGTCATCGGATGGGAGGATCTTCGTCAAAAATTCCTTCTTCAGTTCAGCTCAACTTTGCCAAAAACGACAATTTTCGATCTTACAAACTGCAAGCAAAGGGAGAATGAAAGAGTCTCTGATTTCATTGCTCGTTGGAAGGGATTAACGTATTCCTTGAGTTTATCACTCCCTCAGGAGGAATTATTGCCAATCCGTGTGGCAAATTTGCGTGACGAATTACGCACGCCATTGATCCCTGTGAAATACACAGGAGGGTTTCGAGACCTTACTTCAATCGCTCAACAGATTGAAGATTCCCTTATGCAGGCTAAGGTTAAATCTCGTGTAATTCCCTCAGCTCCAGGAAGAAGAATGGGTAAAGCAGAAACTGCTACAGTTATGCTTAAACAGGCACCTGTACCTATTTCTACTTCAAAACCTTCATCTTCTCGAAGGGCTTCACCTCCTGAACGCCAACAACAAAGGCTGTTTCGTCCAAATGATCAAAAAGATCAACGACGAAAACAATTTGAGGATATGAAGAGTAAAACATACTCTTTCCGAAGTGAGCAAGTTCCTGGTTACTTCATTTCAGCTCTGGAGAATAATTTGGTTCAATTACCAGTGCCGAAGAGACCAAACAAGGAAGGAGATGAAGACCGTCCCAATTATTGTCCCTTTCATCAAATGTTGGGGCATCCCATCCAGGAGTGTTTTGTCTTTAAAGACCTCCTACAAAAGATGGTCGACTTGGGACAAGTCAAATTGAAGGGTTCTTCAGCTCATGTAGCGTGTATTACCGCTACAGATCCAGAGGAAGGAGGCGAGTGGCAGGAAGTCAAAAGCAAAACTGCGAAAAATATGATGATTGGATGGTCAGAAAGACAATCAATCGGACCCATTCCATTTTGCGAACACAATTGAAGAAGCCAATTGTGTCTCCTACAAAAGCTGCAGTAAAGCCTCCATCAAAGGACAAATCCTCAAAAGGGCAGCGTAATTCAAAGAAGAAAGAGGAATCAGAAGAAGATGAGTATGCATCAAAGCCTAAATTGTCTTTGACTCTGGCAGATTTCATGCCATCTACTTCAAAGTCACGGGCACCGTCCCACCAAACGGCACAGCCTAAACAGGCTAACTTGGCAGAGTCTTTATCAGACGAAGAATTGATCTTTGGTTCTGTTAATATGATTCAATTAACAGATTCATATTCCAGTCTTGATGAGCCTGAATTCCCTGTATCAAATAAAGGAACCCGAGGAAGTTCTAGAGGTTCAGGATATAGGGGAAGACGTGGATCTTTCCGAAGCCACTACTCTAATTCTACCCCTTCTAGCACGGTATATGCAGCAGAAACTCGTGGTAGAGCCCTTCAGCGAGCTCAAAATGAACAAGCAAGTTCTTCTGCCAATGGCCAACTCAGCTTCGGCACAGTTATTTTGGAAGACCGATTAAATGTTCCATCTTCTTTATCTCAGCAAGTAAATGGATCTAATCAGTCTAATTTTCCAAAACCAAAGATGTTGCCAACTTCAATACAAGAGGCATCAGCTTCCAAAGCATCTGCTTCCAAGGTACCTGCTAAACCGCATATTCCTATTGGGAAACGCAGGCCTCTAGATCAAAAGTATGATATATTGAAACACTTGGCCCAAGTACCAGCCAAATTATCAATTTTGGATGCTTTGAATCTATCAAAAGATCTTCGGGAAGCACTCATCGAAGCTTTGTCAAGTCCTCAGGAGTTTGAAGCTGAAATTGCTGCAGCTGAAATTTATCACATAGAGAATAATCCTGCAGAATGCCATGCAGTGATATCTTTTACTGATAAAGATGAAGATGATGTTGTGCATGGGCACATAAAACCTTTGTACCTATCTGGCAAAGTCAATGGTATAGATGTTCGAAGAGCTTTTATTGACAATGGTTCAGGAGTCAACCTCATGCCCATTCGCACACTTCGTCGATTGGGCCTCACGGAATCTGATTTATCTCCTTCTACCATGATGTTGCAAGGATATGATAAAAATGAACAAGAACCACAGGGAGAAGTTACGCTCAGAACTCAGTTTGGAGATCTTGTTTCCAATTCAGATTTCATGATTGTTGATCAAGACTCAGCTTTCAATATCTTGCTTGGAAGACCCTGGTTACATCAGCATGCAGCTATTCCGTCATCATACCATCAATGTCTCAAATACTGTTTCGATGGTCAAGTTGGAACATTGTATGGTGATAAGGCCCCGTTCAAAACATGTGAGTCTCAATACATTGAGGCGGAATTTTATCACATGAAGGGAAGAGAAAAATCTACAATGAAGGAAATTACCAAAGTTAATGCTCCATATGGTTTGGAAAAAATTCCAATAAATCCATTTTCACCTGTGAGTACAGATTATGTGTTACCTATCAGTCAAATTGACAAAATAGGCCCAAATCAAAATACTCTTATGGAAAGATCCATAATGTCAATTACGGCAATCGAGCCAGACAACATGGGAGAAATTGGTAACTTACCAAGCAGTGATGAAAGCATAAGTGGTGACGTTTTCATTTCGTCTGCTGAAATCCAACAAGTCTATACTTCGCTAATCAGGCCAGAAGAAGTTATAGCAACACCAGAGGTGAATGTTGATGTCGATTCTCAATCCATCATCTCCTCTTTATTTCCCAAAGAAGACCCTTTTTCATCAATAGGGTCGGAAATGGAAGCTTCTTCTTCAAAATGTGAAAATTTTGACATCTCTTATGATCATGAGAATTTCGTTTTTTCATCTACATTGCAAATAGAAACGGAAGATATAACACATGATGAAGAGGAAGAGGAAGATCTTAGAGATGCTCCTCCAGCATTTGAAGAGGGTATCTCTACCACTGTGGATGAACTCAGAGAAGTAAATCTGGGTACAGAGAAAGATCCACGCCCCACTTTAATTAGTGCGGCCATGACCCTTGAAGAACAAGAGATGTATATTTCTTTTCTAAAGCAAAATAAAGATATCTTTGCTTGGAATTATACAGAGATGCCTGGCCTTGATCCTGATGTTGCCACCCATCATTTGGGTTTGCCAAAAGAACATCGAGGATTCAAGCAAGCCACGAGAAGAACACACCCAACCTATGCTTCCAAAATCGAGGCTGAAGTGGATAAGCTTATCAAAGCTAACTTCGTCAGAGAAGTTCAATATCCCAAGTGGTTGGCTAATATTGTCCCACTAAAGAAAAAGAACGGACAAATTAGGGTTTGCATCGATTTCAGAGATCTTAATCGGTATTGTCCCAAAGATGATTTTCCAGTTCCGATTACAGAACTCTTAATTGATGCGACGGCTGGCTATGAAGTACTTTCTTTCATGGATGGATATTCTGGATATAATCAGATCTGAATGGCCCCAGAAGATGAGGAATATACAGCCTTCAGAGCTCCTCAAGGTGTGTTTTGTTACCGGGTGATGCCCTTTGGTTTAAAGAATGTAGGTGCAACATATCAACGCGCCATGCATCGTATCTTCAAACCTTTTCTAGGGAAATTTGTTGAATGCTATGTAAATGATTTGGTGGTTAAATCCAAACAACGTTTTGATCACTTGGCTGATTTGGAAATCATATTCCACAAGCTTCGACAACATAATTTGAAGATGAACCCCTTAAAATGTGCTTTTGGGGTAACCTCAGGAAAATTCCTCGTCTTTGTTGTATGCCATCGTGGTATTGAAGTCGATCCTGAGAAGACCAAATCAATCCTTGGTATGTCACCTCCTCAGAATTTGAAAGAATTAAGAGGACTTCAAGGACACTTAGCCTATATTCGGCGTTTCATCGCCAATTTGGCAGGCAAAAGTTTACCGTTTACCAAATTATTGAAGAAAGGAGTCACTTACCAGTGGACTAAAGAATGTCAAGAAGCATTTGATGTTCTCAAGAAATACCTCTTAAGTCCACCAGTACTCATGCCACCTGTTGAGGGTAGACCTCTTATCCTCTATGTGACAGCTTTAGAGCGATCATTGGGTGCCTTTCTCGCTCAAAAGAATGATGCTGGGAATGAAAATAGTCTCTACTATCTCAGTAGAACTATGCTTGAAGCAGAAACCCGGTATTCGAGTATTGAAAAATGCTGCCTAGCATTAATCTTTGCAGTTCAGAAACTGAGACACTACCTGCAACATCACGAGGTCCAATTGGTATCTCGTAATAATCCACTCAAATTCATCCTTAGTCGTCCAATGCTTACAGGACGTCTGGCAAGGTGGGCGGTTATTTTACAGCAGTTCGACATCCAGTATGTGTCTCAAAAGGCAATTAAGGGCCAAGCTCTGGCTGATTTCCTGGCTGAACACCCTTCAGTGGAAGACACGTATTCAGATATCGAACTCCCTGATGAGGAAGTTTTTTCTATTCAAGAGAATCCTCAAACATGGGAAATGTATTTTGATGGAGCTTCTAGAAGTCCAACAGGGAAGAAAATGGAAAATCCTAAATTCAACAAAGTTGGTTTAGGAATTGTGCTCATTTCTCCAGATAAGGCAGTGTTACCTTATTCCTTTTTGTTGTGGGAAGGTGGTACCAATAATGAAGCTGAATACCAAGCTCTCATTGCAGGCTTGGAGTTAGCGCTTCAAGCACAAGTGAATCACTTAAAGGTAAAAGGTGATTTGACCTGGTAATCAAACAAGTCAATGGGGATTATGCCATCAGAAAAGAAGAATTAATCCCTTTGTATGATTACGTCAGAGAGTTAATGTCGGAATTCCCTTCAGAACCGACATTTTCTTATGTCCCAAGATCACAAAATGCTCAAGCTGATGCACTGGCTAATATAGCCACAGCTTTAGCAGATCCAAATCGGGACGAGACAACCATCGGTATTGCCCACCGTCATGCAATTTCACCTTATGTTCAAGTCAGAACAGAGGAAATTAATGAAATTAGTCCCATTCCTGAACCATATGGTCATACTACAGGATGGATGTCACCTATCAGGGAATACCTTCAAAATGGAACACTTCCACCTGATAGAGCCGAGAGAGAACAAATTCGGCGACGTGTGGTCAATTTTACTCTTTATGATGGTCCAAACCACCTCGAGAAAATTCTCTACAAACGTGGTTTTGATGGAGTTTTCTTCAGATGTATTGATGGTGAAGAGACAATGGCTGTCATAAAAGAAGTGCATGCAGGAGTCTGTGGTGCCCACCAGTCTGGACATAGATTGTCTGATCAAATTCGAAGGCTTGGATAATTCTGGCCTTCAATGATACAAGATTGTGTTAATTTCACAAAGAAGTGTCATTCATGCCAAGTATATGCCAATTTCATTCATCAACCTCCAGAGTTGCTTCATACAGCTAAATACTCATGGCCATTTTCCACATGGGGAATGGATGTGGTAGGACCTTACCCTTCAGCTACGACCAAGCAGTTTAAGTACATTCTTACTGCTACTGATTTCTTTTCCAAATGGGCAGAGGCAGTACCTCTCAAAGAAGTCAGTTCTAAATGCATTGTTAGCTTCATCAAGTCTAACATCATTACTAGATTTGGTGTACCTCATACCATATTGACAGACAACGGCACCAACTTCTGTTCTTCTGAGGTAAAGAGATTGTATCAAGAATACAACATTAAGTCCAACCATTCATCTCGATATCATGCAGCGGCTAATATCCAGATAGAGGCCTTCAACAAGACTCTTTCAAATATACTGCAAAAGATGGTGGATAAAGATAAGAGGTCATGGCCTGATAAACTCTATCATGCTTTATGGGCTTATCGGACTACCACTCGCAATGCAACGCGGTCTACTCCATATTCATTGGTATATGGAACAGAAGCAGTCTTGCCAATTGAAGTTCAATTGCCCTCACTCAGAATAGCCATTTGTGATCAGTTATCAACAGATGAGCAATCCCAAAAGCGTTTGAATGAATTGGAACAGTTAGATGAGAAAAGATTGTGCACTTTGCACCACTTGGAAATCTATCAGAATCGAATAGCACGAGCTTTTAACAAAAAAGTTCATCTTCGTTCATTCATTCAGGGAGAATTGGTATTGGTTCTCAGAACACCAATGATACCAGGAAAGAAACCTCCCAAGCTTGAACCAAAATGGGAAGGGCCTTATTCAGTACATAAGGTCTATTCCAATGGAGCGTATTCTCTGATTTCAATGGATGGAGAACACATCACGACTCCAACTAATGCCAGATTTCTGAAGAAGTATTTTGTATAAACACAAAATATTGTTCCTAGAACCAAGACATACAATTGGTTCATACACCAAGGTCCGGTATGACCTTAAACTACACCAAGGTCTAGTATGACCTTAAACTACACCAAGGTCCGGTATGACCTTAAACTACACCAAGGTCCGGTATGACCTTAAACTACACCAAGGTCCGGTATGACCTTAAACTACACCAAGGTCCGGTATGACCTTAAACTACAACTTCGTCCAACATGACGTTAAACTGTGTCACCTTCAATGTCCGAGATGAAATTAAACTAAATTTTGTCCCTGCAACATGACATTAAACTGTGCAGCACCAATAGTCCTAACTGCAAGACTTTAAACTGCATAGTCCCTGATTTTTTCCTATATGACAATAAACTGTATAGAAGTTCCTATATTTTGTCCGAGATGACATTAAACTATATTTTTTCCTAGCGACATGACATTAAACTGTGTGGCACTTTCATCGTCCAGCATGACGTTAAACTGTGTTAAGTCCCTTATTGTCCTACATGACACTAAACTGTATTCTATCCGAGATGACATTAAACTATATTGTGTCCTAGCAACATGACATTAAACTGTGTGGCACTTCCAACGTCCAGCATGACGATAAACTGTAAAAAGATCAGAACTGATATCCTCATATTGATTCACCTTAGTCTTAGCTACATGACTTTAAACTGTACAGCATCAGTTCGTCCTTTCTATATGACGCTAAAACTATACAGCAATGGTCCAGTATGACTTTAAACTGCAACTTCGTCCCACACGACATTAAAACTGTGAAAAAGTTCCATAAACAGTCCGGTATGACCTTAAACTACACCAAGGTCCGGTATGACCTTAAACTACACCAAGGTCCGGTATGACCTTAAACTACACCAAGGTCCGGTATGACCTTAAACTACACCAAGGTCCGGTATGACCTTAAACTACACCAAGGTCCGGTATGACCTTAAACTACAACTTCGTCCAACATGACGTTAAACTGTGTCACCTTCAATGTCCGAGATGACATTAAACTAAATTTTGTCCCTGCAACATGACATTAAACTGTGCAGCACCAATAGTCCTAACTGTAAGACTTTAATCTGCATAGTCCCTGATTTTGTCCTACATGACAATAAACTGTATAGAAGTTCCTATATTTTGTCCGAGATGACATTAAACTATATTTTGTCGTAGCGACATGACATTAAACTGTGTGGCACTTTCATCGTCCAGCATGACGTTAAACTGTGTTAAGTCCCTTATTGTCCTACATGACACTAAACTGCATTCTGTCCGAGATGACATTAAACTATATTGTGTCCTAGAAACATGACATTAAACTGTGTGGCACTTCCAACGTCCAGCATGACGATAAACTGTAAAAAGATCAGAACTGATATCCTCATATTGATTCACCTTAGTCTAAGCTACATGACTTTAAACTGTACAACATCAGTTCGTCCTTGCTATATGACGCTAAAACTATACAGCAATGGTCCAGTATGACTTTAAACTGCAACTTCGTCCCACACGACATTAAAACTGTGAAAAAGTTCCATAAACAGTCCAGCATGACCTTAAAACTGCATCATTCCTGGTCCATGTATACGACCATAAACTATTTGCAAATATGTCCAGCAAGACGTTAAATTGTGACGTCCTAACTACATGACGCTAAACTGTATAAAAGTCTCTCACGTCCGGAAAGACGTTAAACTATATAATCATCAAAAGTCTAGCATGACATTAAAACTGCACAACCCCCCTTTCGTCCAATATGACGTTAAACTATATTGTCTCCATCGTCCTAACTACATGACGCTAAACTGTACAGAAAATCCTTGATATGTCCTACATGACATTAAACTGTGCATCGTTAAGGTTGTTATTACCTCTTGTTTCTCACACCGAGTATGACTCACGTGAGCTTAGAGCGAACATCAACCATAACACTCCCTTTGGGCCACTAACCATGTGTAAGTCCCAACAACATTTTTTTTTAGATCATTGTCCACAAGAACAACTTGATCATTAATTCATTCTTTAATTGAACTACACAGACATTGATCCTTGCCCTCCAGGATGGGTATGTAGGCAACCTCCCAAAGGTTCAAGCCCAAAAACAATCTCTTCACATTGGTTCACCACAATCTCATATGATGATGATTTGTGAAACCACCCCTGGAATCCATATCTTTACATTGATTCACTTTCGTCCTTGTTATATGACGTTAAACTATACAACACTTTTGTCCAGTACGACAATAAACTACAATATTCTTTGATCTCCTCATTTGAGAAGGAACCATTATTAACATTGATTCTTTTTCAATCATGGTTTTCATTTTTCAAAAGACTACGTGCATACATGGTAATGCCTGAACTTTTTATCTTAGGTTAACCCATTATTGCACTTAAGTCCCCTTTCACCCTTCACATGTACGAACCAAATTTGTACAAAGGGCAATTCTAGAACTACGTGGACTTGATTCCCATCCTTATGGGATATGTAGGAACATTCGAGTGTCCCTCGAATCCAGTCCCAAGTCTTTTTGGGCCTAACCCCAAATTTCACTTTCAGTCCCTTGGCTGAAAAGTCCTCATGAAAACACACACTATGTATTCATTATTATGGTCCGAATTCTATGACCCCAAAAACTAAGATCACTCATCCTTTTGTCCTGCACGACGTTAAACTGCATTTCAAGAACTACGTATGGCTTGATTCTCATTCTTATGAGATACGTAGTGAAGTCCAAGTTTCAATTCAGGACCCAGCCAAAACATGATTATGGTTTTCATTGACCTATGTATCTCTATATACATTGGACAATACCCATCTTTATGTGTTATAATCCTAACCTTAAAATATTTTCAGATCTTCATAACCCTTTTCATGACTTCTAGTCACAAAAATGTCAAAATTCTGAGAATTCTTTTGCCTGACTATGCAGCACGTGCCCATAGGTGGCCTTGCATAAACAGTCCACATAACAGACTTGTCAGCCAAGAGATGCTATTTATTTGACCATGCAGCCAATGCCCATAGGTGGCCCTGCATGTTTTCAACCCCCTAACGGGTTTGTTAAATAATAGTAACTTCATTCTTGGGAAGAATGCCTCTTTTGTCCTTATTTGTCTTAAACGGCAGTATGTAGGGATCCGCAAAAATAGCCATCCTTAACATATTTGTCCCACATCCTTTTTCATGATCTGAAAGTATTCAAGTCTATGGTTTATTCTTCTTCCCTACGTTTGGGTCAGACCTTCGTAGGAGTGATATTCATCCAGTTCTTCGATATTCTTGTTCGGAAATATCCTCTCCATATTCAAGTACCTCTTTCCATACAACAAACTCTATGCTTTAGAAAATTTGAATCTCCATAAACTTTCACTGGCTTTTAGCACCAGGAATGTAAATTTCTGGGAGTTCTTTTGCCTGACTATGCAGCACGTTCCCATAGGTGGCCTTGCATAAACAGTCCACATAACAGACTTGTCAGCCAAAAGATGCTATTTTATTTGACAATGCAGCCAATGCCCATAGGTGGCCCTGCATATTTCGACCCCCTAACGGGTTTTGTTAAATAATAGTAACTTCATTCTTGGAAACTACTTTTTCTAATGCCTTTTAGCTCTTTTTCATATCATTCCTCATATTCAAATATTCTTAAGAAATAGTTTACATATTTTCTCTCATACTTGAGTATGGTAATTTATTTTCAGATAAATTGTCAAGGAATTGAATCAATTTTAATCCATTTCGGTCAAAGCTATTTCGACCTTAAACATTAGCCCCTTTATGTCCGGCGTGCATGACTTTAAACTGCCCACACAAAAGACAAAGGAACTCTGAATAAAAGTCAAGATCCAGCTCGCTAAACATACATTCAGTATGATTTAGGTAATATTGAGCAATTATATGATTCAAAGTTTGATTTCCTCAGAGTCAAATACTCTTTTCTCTCCGGATCCAACTCTGAGGGGGGACTTTTGTTGACGCTCCTTTCGTCACAGAGTCTAAAACAAGGAAATTGGGGAAGAAAATTGAGAAAGATTTGAAGTCAAAGTGATTCAAGCTTATGAAGTGGAAATGGAATTTGGCATTGGAAACTTGGTTACTTTGTTTTATACAAAGCCCTAATATTAAAGCCCTAAGAATTACTTTGCAAAAATTTTAAGCCATCAAGGAGGCCAGCCGAGGACAACCACCTAGAGCTCATACGGGACACGAGGGTCAACCGCGCTCAAGGGGTGTCCTCAAGGCCAAGGCGACACCCTGAGGCAGCACGCCCCCGGAGGAGCGCACATGGTGGGCGCATAGCACGCCCGAGGAGCATAGTTGGCGGTTGGAGCGCGCCCGCAGAGGCAGGGGTGGGCGCAGAGCGAGCCCGCAGAAGAACACGGTGCGGGGCGGCACCGTGGAGGTTGGGAGTTCAATCGAGGTGTAGCGGGCAGCGCTACTTTGATAAACCGCGGAAAAACTGAGAGCCGCTTCGATGTGGGACGCGGGATTTTCAGCCGGGATCTAATCTCGGCCGTCCGCTTCATCCCGTGTCGATCCAGGCCGCACGATCCATCTCGCACGAGATGATCTAATCGCAGCCGTCCGCCTTCATTAAATGGCCAATCCGACGGCTCCCCGAATGTCTTCAACCTCGAGCTCAAGCCGAGGACACCCCGTGCCACCCACGGCCTCGCCGTGTACCAGGCGCCTCCCGAAGCCGGTATTCGAGCATCCGGCCACTTCCGAACAAACTAAGACCTCCATCCGGTTCGTCTGGACCTAAGGAACACAACCATGCATAAAAATAAGTTTGCATGCAATGTTTGGAGAATTTCGAGGTTGGCCGAGGCAAACAAAGTGCCGAGGCCATGAAGGTTTGTGTTTTGCATGGTTTGGGCCAAAGGAAGTTCGTGCATGCGTTCTAAGTCGCATGCACGTGAGGGAGGAAAAATAATAAAAGGAACCCACGTTCAACAACAGAGGATATTTCAAAATTTGGAGGAAACCGTTAAGATCCGAAAATCGCGGTGGTTCAGTTTTTTTGTTCTCTCACGTGGATGAACTAACCCTACCTTGCCTATAAAATGAGGCCGTGGGGATGGAGAGGGGGGAAAATTCTGATGAAAAACCGAAGTCCCGTGGGTGCTCCCGAGCCTTGTGAAGTAAAAGCAAACCACCGCGCACACTTGCGCGACTGTTTTTCCCAGAGCCATCCGAGGCTTCGAAGGGACCCCTTGTGCGCTACCACTAGTGCGATAGGGAGAAGAAGGCTGCACCCTTTGTGCTCCCCCTCTGTGCACCGTGCTCCCTGTACGGTAGCACCTTGCACGCCCCGTGGCCGAGGTGCCTTGCACCCTTGCGCGGCAACGGCTGGTAGCACCCTGCGCGGCACAAGGAGCTTCCACTTGCGCGCCTCCTTGTCTATTATGACTTGCGTGGCTAAGGCAGTGAGGGCGAGGTTTGCACTCAAGCATACCATGGGCACACCATTTGCACGGCTGCCCCTTGCACCAATCATTTGTGGCCCTTGCGCCCTTGTGGGTTGCACGATCCGTGACTCAAGCATTTGGCTTGTGCGGCAGTAGGCCATCTTGCACCCTTTGAGGCCTGAGCAACACGCGGCCCTTGCACAAAGAACATCCTATGGGAAGTAGGTGTGAAAAGGGTGAAGGCCGAGAGGCCCTTGTGTATACAAGAAGAAGTGAAGGCCGTATGCCCCTATGTGTGCATAAGGAGTGCACACTTTGAAGGAGAACCCGAGGCCATATCTCGTGTGGGTGAAAAGTGAAGAGCACACTTTGAGTTTGTGTGTGATAAGCAAGTGGAAGAGGCCAAGCTCACTTTTGTGCAAAAAGTAAAAGAATTGTATGCAAGAAGAAGTAAAATGCCGAGGCCCAAGCTCACTTGTGTCCCAAATGAAGAACATACCCACGGCTTGTGTGTGCACCAAGTGAATACTACACTCATTGTGTGTGTGCAATTTAAGAAGAGGTCGTAGCCTTAAGTTTGTGCAAGAATGAGGTCGTAGCCTTAAGGACTTGTGCGCCGCTTAAGGACTTGCGCGCCCTTATGTTTTTTGGGTGCCCTCCTTGTCCAAGTCATCTCCTTAATACCATTCCACCTCTCCTTTTCAAAGATCCAGTCTTCAAGACATTCTTCAAAGCCATCTTTGGCATGTTTTCTTGATTGACTTCCTTCTCTAAAAGGAATTATGTGGAAGGTTTTATTCAACCTCATCATTCAAAGGATGAGAGAATCTTTTAACTTGGGCATCCTCCTCAGGATTAAGCCCTAATCCATAATTCCTTAAAATGCTCTGGGCCTTTTTTTCAGGAGTAAGACCCAATCCCCTAAAACCTGGGCCTCCTTTTCAGGAGTAAGTCCCAAGTCTCCAAAATACTTTTCAATTCCCTCAACCTGGGCCTCCTCCTTAGGAGTAAGTCCCTGTCTTGACAAGTTCCCTTATGGTCGCGCAAGTACACTTGCGCGCCGCCTAGTGGTCGTGCAAGTACTTGCGCGACGCCTTATGGTTGTGCAAGTGACTTGCACGACCTAAGTGGTAACCGCTCGGTAACCGCCCAGTAACCGCCCGGGGTCTTCTTTTTCCTATAAATAGACCCTGTGGGCCCCCCATTCAAGAGGATCTGTTTCCAGAAACTCGGATCAAAGCTCCTGACGCTCAAGTCTCTTCTCAAAGCTTCCGTAACACTTCTAAGGTAATTTCTTACCTAGAATGGAAGATCTAAAGAGAAGAAGGAAGGCCCAAGTGTTGAAACTTATCAAACACTTGCGCGCCAACTTAATTCCTTCAATATAACTTGCGCGTCCCTTCTCTGGAAGAACCTCAAGAGGATGGGAAAGGGTTTAATAAAGAGTCGCTCAAGTAATTCAACTCTGGTTGAAAATCGCGCAAGTATCCCTCATGTCGCGCAAGTATACTTGCGCGACCAACACTTGCGCGCCGACGCAGGACTTGCGCGACCTTCAAGACTTGCGCGCCCCTAGCTTTTTGGGTGCCCATCTTGCCCATTTTTACCCCTCTTAAGCCATTTCACCCTTCCTATTCAAGATTTAGTCTTCAAGATACTCTTCAAAAGCCATTTATGGCATGATTTCTTGATTTGACATCCTTATCTGAAAGGAATTCTGTGAAATACCTCTCAAACACCCAGTGATTTAAACATATTTATGTCACCAAAGATTGAGAGTTCATTCATTTCAACCTCATCCTTTAAGATGAGAGAATCCTAACCTGGGTCTCCTTTTCAGGAATAAGACTCAGTCATAACCTTGGGATTCCTTTTCAGGAGTAAGCCCCAAGTCCCCTAACCTAGGCTTCCTTCTCAGGAATAAGTCCTAGTCATAATTCTTGGGCATCTTTCTTAAGAATAAGCCCCAATCAATTCCTTTAATCTTGGGCATCCTCCTCAGGAGTAAGCCCCAAACCTTAATCCCTAACCTGGGTCTCCTTTTCAGGAATAAAGACTCAGTCATAACCTTGGGCTTCCTTTTCAGGAGTAAGCCCCAAGTCCCCTAACCTAGACTTCCTTCTCAGGAATAAGTCCTAGTCATAAATCTTGGGCATCTTTCTTAAGAATAAGCCCCAATCAAGTCCTTTAATCTTGGGCATCCTCCTCAGGAGTAAGCCCCAAACCTTAATCCCTAACCTGGGTCTCCTTTTCAGGAATAATACTCAGTCATAACCTTGGGCTTCCTTTTCAGGAGTAAGCCCCAAGTCCCCTAACCTAGGCTTCCTTCTCAGGAACAAGTCCTAGTCATAAATCTTGGGCATCCTTCTTAAGAGTAAGCCCCAAGTCTCTTAAAATTTCTCTTAACCAGTCACAAATTTTCTTTGATTTGGGTTTCCTTTTCAGGAATAAAACCCAATCATAAGTCCCCTCCTAACTTGGGCATCCTCCTTAGGAGTAAGCCCCAAGATTAGAGTATTCAAATCTCCATGAAGCACATATAACTTTGTGGACCCTGTTCTTGGATTTTCTCCCTAAAAGTAAATCCTAGACCTTCGCCTATCTGGGCAGTCATCTATACATAAGCCCCAAAACAAAATTCTTATGATTGCATCTTTTACGGCTCAATGGTCTAAATCTTACCAATACCTCTTGTTTCTCACACCGAGCATGACTCACGTGAGCTTAGAGTGTAAAAGTAATTATGACATTCATCTTTGAGCCATCAATCATAAAACATCATATCCCATTCCTCGAACTACGTGGGTTCTGATTCCTTTTTTTCAAAAAAACAAAGGATACGTAGGTAGCCCATTTATGGGTTCGATCCCAACATTGAAATAATCTCTGTCCTTCTGAATGACGATAAACTTCAAGTGCCCCACTGAGTGGCTTTAAAACCAGCCTGGTCATCAAAATGACCAAGAGACTTTTATATAAATGTTTTGAAGGATACCATTGACCAAGAATCTCTAAACAAATATAGATGATTCTATATTGATGAAGAACCTCGAATACATATAAAAGATTCTCTAAATTTCTTGCATATTTAATCATTGATTGTTAAAACTAAAGGAAAGCTCATTTTATACTTGGTAATGTAATAAGGATTCACGAACTTAACTTAAATCTATAAAGAGAGTCCCGGAGTAGACAATAATTCCCCTCAAAAAGGTGTGATGAGTCCGACCTCCCATCCTCTCGACCAATGCAAATTCCTAAGCCTCATTAGCACACAAGCTAATGAGCGCCTGCCTTTGGAAAGTAGGTCCCAACGGATGTGGAATCATTGGATGTTTCCGGTTCTACGAACAAACCCGTTAGAAACCGATCGGAACGTTTGAATCTCCCGTCCAGGAGGTCATCCCCGGATTCCGCGCGAAACAGTGGTACATTGTGGCCACTAGACAATATTTTAATAAAGATCAATTTTCATTCATACCATCAGGCCAATGTTGCATTTAATCCTCAATCAGAACAATACTTTTAACCACAACACAACATGTGTGTCACCCAATGGTGAAATTGTAAAAATAGTAATAAGTATAATCATAAAAAAAACAGGAAATTTTGATACTTGGCCTTTACCTCAACCATGGGTTCATGACACCCATGTACGACTTATGTTCATGTTCCAGGAATTCCAAATATCTAATACAATATCTCAAAATAGTATGTTAACATATAAAAATTATTTGATAACACATTGTAATGTACTGACACATGGTGCACTTAACCCAGGAAATGATCCAGAAGGTCACATGGTCTCAAGTGTTTCTTCCCATATGCTAAATGATGATGACAAACAATAAGGGTATATATTTTGTACAATGGGTAGACTATACCACCATGTTATATTGTCAATTTGGATACAACAAAAAATAAATCAAAATATGAAGCGTAATGTAAATAAAAAAGATCGCTAAATTAATACAGAAGTGTCAATAAATAACCAAAGAAGTATATAGAATATGATAAACAAGCAGAATATTTATCCAAAAGCCTCTATGTATGTTCTGGATACATGTATAAATGGAATGATGTAAATGAAAAATCAAGAATGAAAATAAAAGTATGCTATATGATAGTAAAAATTGAAAAAGAAAACAATCTACTATAAAATAATTTGGACATACTGCCTGATCCACATCTCTATGATCCTTTGAAAACAAAGATAAAAAACCCCTACCAATGTGCTTTCCATTGTCAATAACTATAGAAAGAAAATCTTATCATGGACCAACGGTAGCTTGAGTAGGCTATAAGAAAAAACTATCAGTATGCCACCACCAATGGATTTCATATATAATCTCAGAAGATCTAATAACTAAATCGACTGAAAATATAAAAACAATTGTATAAAATCCTAAAAGAAACAACCAACGCGCTCGACAATATATATGATTCTTAGAGGGTCTTTATAATTAGGCTCATTTTCTAAATGAAATGTCATAACATTCATGATATATTTTCATTAGATATATTTAATATAATTATATATATTAAATCAACCTATCTAAACCAAGTTCACACAAACCTAAGGGTCCATATACTTGGATTACTAGTGTAATCTGGACTAGGGCATAACCCGACATCCAGTTCCAGTATAATGATCATATAATCTCATGTATTATTGTATATTTCATATATCAAACTAGACTTATATACACTATGCTATAAAACTTTTTATTTTGTGTGTGCCGTTATGAAAACACTTTAACTAAAGATCATTTTTCTTAAATACCAAAATCAATATAGTATAACTGGTGTGAGATACTCTGCTCAACAACTGATGTAAAGGATCATGATACAACAACACTCAATGATCTTTTTCCATAATATCACAATCTATGTAATAGCATAATATATTTATAACTGGTAATAGGAATTACCTACAATCTATTTATATCATCTAGACAATATACATAGAAGAGGAATAATCACATATAACATAATACATAACTTATAACCTCATATGATATTTATTAGAAAAATAATGTTATATATAAGTGGGTAAAAATCATAATATTCATTTATTATAACATAGAAATAAGGAATATTCTGAAACATAACTCACATCCTGAGGAATTACATCTCATGTTCCAATCTATCCAAGTACAATTCCATTTATAACATTAAAACTCATATTAAACATATTAATAATTATAAAAAGATGGAATGGCCTTACCACCCCTTAATTTCATTACATTTAAATTCAATTTATTCCTTTTCTGATAGGAAACACATCATGCATTATCCATTATAGGTAAATCATCCAAATGAATTTAACAAAATGAGACAAAATTACTTATAAGTATCAAAGGGTCATTTTTATGATCACATGTTCATTATGGAAGTTACCCACATTTGAAATTCCAATTATATATTGTCCAAACACCTAAGATATTGTTTGGGGTTATATTAATTATCATGAATTAATAAAAATTACATTTAAAAAATAAGAATGAAAATATTTAGGTGTTTACATAATTTGATCAAATTGAATAAAAAATGTTCATTTACAATTAAACACACATGGGGAGACCATACATACTATTTAAAACCTCTAAACCATCCAAAAATAATCAATTAATATGTATATATGAATATGTTTCCATAATACATGAAGGAATTAGTTTAATTTATATGATTTAAAAAATATGATGCACCACAAAACAATGTAATTAAGAAATGACCAATCTTAAAGGGAAAATGGTGTGACCACCTACATCAATGTGGTAGATGAAACCTCACCCTATATTAGCCTCAATTTCAAAGTAGTTTGGAAGAGAAATAAGAAATAGTCTAATTCCCAGAAAATATAGAAAATGATCACACACCTAAAAAAGAAAAATGGATGGAATGATAAACCTTTATTGGATCTGAGAGACTAGGGAAAATTACTAATAAAGGTCAAATTCTTTTGACATATGAATGAATCGAAACCAGACATTGGAAGTACCTCAAAGCCTAGTTTTTTGTTTTTTATGCTCAATAGAGGAAGTTAAGGGTTTTTCCCAATAGATAAGGAAATAAAAAATAATAATAACTGTGTTTTTTGTGATGGGTAAAATGGTAAATTCACCCCAAAATAATAATGAACGTGATTTAGTAACACAATTCATCAAATAATGTGAAACCCAAGCATGATTGTTTATTGATAAGTTCACCTTGCATGGAAAGGAGCATCGTTAGACATACCATGTTAAAACATGAAGTATGGATTTGTCCCATATCTACAACTGGCTTCAAGGCCATGCACACTAGGAAAAAATATAATAGAAAAACCATCTGGTATATTTTTTTACCACTAAATAGCTCCTAGAATCATATGATCTCTGTACACTCAATTGACAACCTTTTCATGATTATACATATTAATTAGGCCTATTTTATGGTATTGAAATTTAAAAATTATAGATGGTTAACGTCATTGAACATATGGTTCTTTGGGTGACGAATGCTTAGAAAATATCTTTAATATTGGAGGATATAATATTATGTTCAATATTTATCTGGCATGATATTTTACCATATATTTAGAATAGAACCATGTTGTCCTTCCTGATGATATTTTGTTTCTACCAACACAATGAGATGTCAAGTTCAAGAAATAGTTTCATTTAGAAGGCTTTATGATATATAATTATTTATATAATATAATATCATCCTCAATTCATTAGTTTTAGATTCTGATATATGAAATGTTGATGGGAGGTTTTATTCACCCTATTATGATACCGTGTTATTCTCCACCCTTACTTGTGCTCAAAAAGGAAGGCGTTCTATTATTGTCTATTTATTATCATCAATTGAATAATGTGATATTTAAGAAATATTATCTCCTCCACTATATTGATGGTGAACTTAATTAGATGAAGGTGGATAAATAGTTCTAAAATATCAATATATGGTTGGGGAATCATTTGATGAGGTTGAAGGATGAAAAATATTATTAAGTCTCCATTTAGGGGTCATTGTATGTAGTATGTGTTCATGTTTATGACATTTGGGGAATGAATTCAGTAGTTTGGTATGTGAAATTGATTAATTACATGTTCTATAAGTTAGTTTATTGAATTATGGGGGTGATAATAAATCATATCCTTATGCATTATAAAATTAATGAGGATTACATTTAGTATCTTATTGATTTTTTGTACGTCAAATGGTGTGATGATAAACTTTTTATGCTTTATAAGTATATGTTCTAGGTCCTGGAGGATATCTTTGGAGAATACATATTATCCGTGGCATGAATACTTGTGGTTCCCCTGATGATCAAGGTAGTTTTTTCTAGTCATCCCCCAATAATGTTATTAATTTTCTATGTTTCCTTTGTTATACCAACTTCAATAATATTTTTAACTAGATTTATCTCATATTTATTCCATTATTATTGTATTTACCATGTTGAATTATTATTTTTATATGATGAATTGTTTCCATCTACATTTGAGTAATTGGACATGTATTTATTCAATTATTTTGTTTTTTATTTTCCAAAATAATGAGTTATGCTTGACTACTTTTTTCAACTAGATATTATATCTTTGGTTGTTTCCAAATTCATCAATGAGTGGTTATATCATATGATACTTCATAGTTTATGGCTTATGTAAAAAACTACACTACCTAGGATTTTATCCATGCTACAGCTGTGTTATCTATAATGTTGTTGTGATATTATGTCATATTTAAGGGGGTTTTGGTATTCATATATACCAAAAAATTGAGATATAACATCATTCAATGTGATTTGGATGTACTATAGTGATGGTGGATAAAATATAATTGAATTATGACTACATAATTATAAAAAAATATGAGAAATGGATTTTGTTTTCATTTTTTTTGTGTAGGAAAAGGCATGGTGATAGTATTCATGACATTAAACAATAATTTATAATGATATAAGATACTTTAAAAATTCATATTTATATGGTAGATCCTTAAACTGATTATATGTATCATGTAGTGTGAGGCTTGATTTGGTGGATTTGGATGATGTGGAATGTTGTAGAGTTTGTATCATGGTGTTTAGTTGTTTATATAGTAATTTGTGGAAATTGTTTTCCCAATGAATTGTTTTAATGAAGGATATTATTCAATGGAAATGATAGGGCATGTTTATGAACATAATGTGTATTTTACCTTAATTATTGATTGGGAATGATTTTATTTGGGTAAATTTGTAATGTAATATTATGTTGGTTCTATTCTTAGTTACAAAGTAGTCAAGAATAGTGGTTCATCATTCAAGGAATTATCTGGTGATGATTTTTAACATATATAGATGTTCTAAACATTATAATTTTAGACCATGATTCATATTTACCCTATTCTACATAAATAGGAATAAAATTATTTATCACATATTCCTCAACTAAACCTTTCATTCATATATGGATGATTGGATGCTATGGGCTATCAATTTTTTTATTATGTATAATTTGTATAGAATATATATTTTGTGGAATCATTAGTGAGGAATGTATCATTGATTTAGGTATGCTATAGTAATAACACTATATACAATATTGGAATGTCTCTATTCAATGTAAATTATATTAAACTACATATATCTATATTTTGTGGTGTTGATGTTAGATTTTTAGAAATTCATGGAATAGAATTGTTATAGAGAACGAAAAAGGTGGTGAATATGATTTATGCATGTATAAAGTCATAATATGAATACCACAAGTCATAATATGATCAAAAGGGTATGGGATTAAAATTTCATAGTGGCTATAATGTATTCATAAATATATATTCTCAACCATAATAATGAAATTTTAGCCATGGTAGTATGCTTTCTCAGAATTTATAGATCAATTTGATGTGTTAGAGGGTATTAATAATTTTTTCAGATCGATTGGTTCTTCTATAATATATGTATTAGATCCTTGGTTCGTTATATGTATGGCTCCTTCATTAGTATATTAATATATTACCCATGTCTATTACTTTTTTTCATTTCCAGTTAAAGATGTATTGTTGTTTTAATAAGGTCTTTTTATGATTCATGACCTTTACGATATGGTGTTTCATGGATGTTATATTCATTTATTCATACGGAGGAATGATTGAATAAAGGAGTGTCCATGGGAACATGATTATTAAATGAACAAATCCTATCTAGAGTTTTTTATGATTGGTTTTGTTGATATAATATTTAATCTCAGATTTTATTTAATGTATGATAAATTATGATTTATGATTATGTGATCTTACACTATGATGTGTTGGTTGTGTTCATAGTATATAGATATCTTTGAGAGGTATCTCAAAAGTATTTTAGTCTTCACACATTTATAATTCTTCCTTTTCATTTATTTTAGTTGTAAATTATAATAACCATTTGTGAGGTATGTCATTTAAGGTCCATGTTTCCTCGAACATGTTATTTTTTACAGACCATAAAGAGAATATGTTGATTTCGTGGTTTTATAATTGAGTTTGAAGGAATGAAGGATCATCCATAATTTTTATTTTTGTAGAATATGATGTGTCACAATGTTATGGTTTTTTTAACTACTCGAGATATAATTTGGAATATGGGACACGTTGTAAGGATGTGAAATGAATTGGTGATGTTGACCATGAGATCCTGGAATTCTACTTTTTTAAGATGAGAACCTCTTCATTGTGTAATTTGATATTTTCACAATAAGAATAATTATTTCATAATTTTTATTATACATTATAGTAAAAACCATGCCCTTAAAAAGAAAACCACAATTTCTGAATAAATATATAATGTGTTTCTTTTTCTACATTTCTAGTCACTGCATGACAGGTGGCTTCTTATTATGGGGATACAGAGTCTGAGTTCCATCGCTCTTCCATATTTGATAGTATTAAGATGTTTTTTTTTAAAAATGTTATGGTATTTATATGGGGGTTTAAAGGGAATATGAGGAATGATGAGGGAAATTCCATGATTATCATTTTTTTTAAATTTCATAGTGTGACAACCTTTCCGTGAAATTAAATACATTTTTTATAAGACATATTATTTTAAACACAACAAATTGGGGATTCATTATGGGGAATCATGGTTTGATCTTTAGATCATGTTCATATCATCATGATGAGTTGTTGTCCAGATATTGAGTATTGTTTTGGAATAAAATCTATAAATTTTAGAGGAACGCATGAGTTTATCATATTTTATACATCTATCAAACCATATCTTAGTAAGGGATAAATTCGAATGATTCAGTAACTTTGTGATTAATTAATTTTCCATTTCATACGTCATGATGAATCATGAACCACAATACATAATTTTTTCTCCTTTTTTAATTTTTTTCTCCCTCATTCATTATTTATTTAATATATAATTTATAGAGTATTATTTTTTTGAGATCATTTTATAATTAATAATTTTGATGTAATTATGGAATTTTTTTATGTGTTGGTGATCTTATAAGGTTTTATGTCTCTAATCTTCATAAATTCTACCATTCTCATTTGGTCAATTTCGAGGATTCATATATAGGTAGTACATTCATAACATTCTCATTTATATTACATTTCAAAGTGGGATTATAAAAATGGGCCTTCAATGTGTAATTTTATTACAATATCTTACTGTATATAATAATCTATAATTAAAAATGATAAATTATTTAAAAGTTTTTAGGATTCTCATGCAATTATAAATTTACTCAAGATATATTACTCATGTTATTATATATATATATATATTGAATGTATATATTTAATATTATTAGTAATACATTGCATATTTGATATTCATAAATGCTTCTAAAAAAATTTAAAACTAGTATGGAAAAGGATATTTGAATGAGAAATTTTTGGTATGTAACATTCCCTATCAAATTAATTAATATGATAATGGTCTAATTTGATCATGTTCATTAGTTTAATATAGATTCTATTAGTTTTAAATTGTTAGTATTCTTGTTAATTTAAGCCTTATCATAATGGATTGTTAAATTATGGTGTTAATAAATATATTTAATTTTAAAAAAATATTAATATGTGGTATAATGCATTATGTTATTGTATTCTATATGAATTCATTATTTATATGTGGTTGAATATTTTTGTTGATTATTTTTTTTTCTAAAATAAATTATGAATTATTCTATTTATATATAAATAGTTAAAGATATATTTCCGGAACTTTTAATAATACATCATGTATTTGGTTATAAATATAAGGCTTGGTATATTTATCCTTGGTTCACTAACTATAGTTGTGGACTGATGTGTTTTTTGTGGGGATATCACAGATGATGTAAACAAGTGTTGGGGATGATGTTGAGATAGTTGTCTTAAGATGAGTTAATTTTTTGTTGGTTGATTTATACTTTTATAAATACATTTCTTATTTGTTACATTCGATTCAAATATTATTTCATTATGGTTCCAAATGTTCTTAAATACGGTCCAAGTATATTCACATGAAAAATAAATGTATAGAATGAAAATTAATTTTAATTGAATAGTAATTGACTAAACATAAGTACTAAATTATTGTATGGATCTTTATTCTTGAATTCCTAGATGAATATTATCCTTTTATTCCTTAACAATACTAGTTAAGAAGTCATGTGAGATGTCACTTATAGTACAAATATATGGTAGGAAATTTTACAATGACTGATTTTGTGATATACTAGCATTATGTTCTATAACCTTATACACACAGCCACATGACTTGTTAGGGGATGTCAATGCCCATATTTTTCTCTAGGAATCATGTATTGTTTGAAATAACAATATAATTAAGGATTTTGTCGGATAACTACTCGATATATTTAAAAAAACTCATATTGTAATATATTTGGTATGAGGAAATGTCTAGGATATTTTGGATTACAATAATAGGATGTGTACACATATGTGCTATAATAGCTAAAAGTTGTGGAATAAAAGTATACAAGGGTGATGAAATCTTAAAAACTTACAATACACAAGCATGCAGTCTAGAATTAATTATTGTTTTAATATATTTATATATTCAAATGATATTATAGATTAATATATAAAATATTTTTATATTTTCAATAAGGACCTCTAAATTTAAATATGATAATGGGTTTTTTTAGAGGATGTGGTTTTGATATGTTTGACTGCATGGACAGTATGAATATGATGATGAAATAGTTAACATGGGTTAGTATCAAACTCATTGGTTTTTTTGATGTATTTCATACTTATATGTGGATTATCTTTTGGTTTATATCTTTTTAGGATTTTTTCAAATAAAATATATATTTTCTGAGGGAAATATGGTGTTTTAGGGTTGGTACAACGTTTTTACAATCTAAGTCCTCACCTCCAATAACCCATGTAAACTAAAAAATGTTAGTTTGAAGCTAACATAGTTAATCACACAACCCAAATAGAACCCTCTATAAAACATGAGGCCTAGCCTTGTTATGATCCGATAACTAACATGGTTGGGGAATTATCAAAAAATATGTGTTTCCAATCCATGTTCCCCTCACAAATTTTATTTTTTTTGTTTTCCATTTCACCCACGCCAATATAAACATATGTCACACTTATTTATTACCCAATTTGACCACCACATCCATAGGTGAGTCTCCACTATCATGCACCTCCCTCATGGATCTTATTATTAGGTGATTCAGTCTTAGTTCTTTATGATCCATTCATGTATGTTTATCCACTCTTCTCCTATTTGACCCATTTACATTACTAGAGTGGTTTCCTATCTCATCTGATTTTAGTGACCTATAGTGTGTTAAATCTATTTTCATTAGTATTAATTTTGATGTTAGTTATGTGATCATGATTCCATAGAGTTCAAACACATTTTGGAGTTCAGTTTCTAACTAGTTTATGGTTGTTTCAAATTAGAAGGAATCTGGTTATGTGATTATGTATTATTTGATTATGTGAAAATGATATATTTTTTTTTATAAATAATTCATTATTCATGAATGTGTGAGAAAATGGTCATTTTAGTGGAAAATGTTTCTCTGAGGCTTTGAAAATGTTTTAACCCATTTTAAATTATTTGGAAGGGTATACATGGATTGGGATGACATGAACTGTGATGGAAGGGGATTAACATTGTTTTAAAACGTATAAAAGAACATCTGAACCATGGGTATATAGGCAGAAAAACTAGTACTACTATCTAGGTGAGTCAAGGGGTCTTCGACACAATCTATCTAGTAGGATCACAATGCAGGACACACCAAACAATGTGACATGTCTATTATCATTTGTGATTGGGGGTGTACCCTCCAATGGATTTTCCTAGGAATTGAATATTATTTGATCAATCACCAAAATACAATCAATATTGAACCCAAAAGAACTATCTACATAGGGGATTACCTATATATGATATTTTTTCATTTTTTACATTTTTCCTGCATTTTTTGCCTTTTGTTCAAATATAATATAGGTATGAAAAATAAATTAATATATTTATTTTAGAATGGATCTTAATATTCCATGTAATGGTATTTATAGATCACATGTGGTATCCTACTATGAATATGATATCACAACATTTATATACCCAATAAGTTTATATAGACCAATAATTGGATGATCCAGGTAAAGGAAGGGCCAATAATGGAGAAGGCATTATGTAATCATTCTAGTAGGTATATTGTGGGGATATCGGATGGTGGTTTAATTATAGAGGATGGTCTTAATGTCATTAGTATTATTCTTCTAATTTCATCAAAAAACCATTTTATCTTTCTCTGCTTTATAATTCAAAATATAATATATTGATTGTATATGATAAAATATGTACATTTTTTATGGATTATGGTTGGGATGATTATCTAACTATTGTTTTCAGGTTTCATATAGATTTTGATTACTATTATTGTGTGAAAATCAATCCCAGAAGACTTCTTTGATTTTCAAACTCGAGTTTCCATCCTGTAGGGATTGGGAGAACCCTTAATTCCATGACACAAGGTAGGTTATGGGTCACATTTTTTTAGAAATATGAATGTTTTTTAATCTTATAAATTATTTTTATAATGAATTATATTGGGAATGGGAGAAGAGAACATAATAAGTTGGAGTTTTTAGTTAATACTTTAGTAGATAGGTGGATATGGGGAACCATAATTGTATATATGTTCTTCTCATATTATGATAACTATTTATATGCACTACATCTATAAGGACCCAGCCTTAAACATTACATAATCTTGAATTAAATAAATAATTCACATTGGGTATCTTTTCAGGTTTAGAGTTTTAGATATTTAGACCATAACTGTTACATAACAACTTGAATATTACATATAGACACTACTACTCAGTATCCATTTTTTTCATAATATAAAAATTCTTAAAAAGACACATGTATAGTTCCATGTTTTAGACAGCATGACTTTTCCGTGATCCCATCCTTGATCCTATTCACCTTAGTCCTGTGGAAAACATTTCAAAAACATGGGAATTTCTTAAAAATCTCAGTAAGCGTTATAAAATAAGGAACTAAAACATTATCCCAAAAATAAATAGAAATCCATGAAACCATAATTTTCAATCATAACATAACTTATGAAATTATTAGATTTATGAATAACACACACAAATCATAAATCATAATGGTTACTTGTGGAATCCATATCAATATTACATTGTAGCTATCACATCTACGTAGGGAGTTACACTTGGAATACCTATCATAGTATATTCCCTAAATATCATAGGATAAAAATCACATTACCTCTGTCACATTTCCCAATTCAATGGGGAGTTATCTCTGGCTCACCCGCCCTTGGTTTATCACGGAACCACCCATATACGAAAACAATGCCCAATAACCATAACATAATCATAACATATAACACATGTATAAATGAAAGATAACATTTCCACATTACAATATATCAAATCAAGATATTCAAATAAACAATGTTTTATCAAATTATTTTCAAAACCATTTAAAAAGTGATTTTTGAATCAAAGTGTCCCATACCACTTTGAAGATTTTAAAAGAATTATCATTTGAATACATTAATGTACATATAAATAAATCCTAAAACCCATTTTTAAAACATGGAAATTAATGAGAAATATTATTTAAGGATAAATCTTTAAAACATTTAAAACGATCTTTTAGTTAAAGTGTTTTTTATCAAAACAAATAGATGCTTGAATACAAATTATTGAAGAATAACTTTTAATAAGATCTTTATAATATAATGATATTAAATTTATTCATGATATAATATTTAAATGGTCAGTATATACACCATATAAGAGTGAATTGGTGCATAACAACAATGAAGATTCAATAGAAATGTAAATTGAGATAAAATATCGTATAAAGATGGTATCCATAAATTAAGGATAAATAAATCACATAATCATGTGTGAAAAATATAAATACACCAAATATAAGTTGATATTAAGTTTAAAACAGTCATAGTTCATTCAAACATTTTTGTTGGATGACATATTCAAGATGTACAAGTTGAACCTAAAGATATGAAAATGGGTTAAGAGGTTCCCTTGTAAAAATTCAACAGCCTAAAGGCATTACTTCAAAATTAAAAAAATTAGTTGATGAGTTAAAAAGGGGTTACACATAACTTGGATATAAAGTTTACATCAATCAGGATATATAAGAACATATCCCAACATAATAAGATGTAAATTAACAGACATAACAAAGCGAAGACTTTTAAAAATAGGAGGGTGAATGGTTCCTTTACCAATTTTAAAACATACAAAACATATGCCGCATAAAATAAGGATCATACAATGAAGATGTAAATACTCATAAATGAAAGTATATTACACAAAAAGTACATTCATGGGCAGTACATGTAGGTTCCAGGCACAGCGGAAGCATGTTGGTGGGGTTTCCCAACTTTAATTTTAACGTTAAACAATGTTCAATCTGAGATCAGTAATGATTTAAAACGCCGAATATTCAAAATATAATGAAGAACCACAATGAAAATAAGATTCCCGGAACCCTTGAGATAGGATCATCATATGTTGGTTATAATTAATTTAATTAATTCATAATAATTACCTAGATGGAATTTTTTCTTCATTGGAGTCTCCTCTCACGATCCTGTGATCCGTCATTGCGTTGTAGAATCCAAGTACAGTATTACTCTAGTGGTGATCCACAGGTACTCCACGTATCTCTGGACATCGCTGAAGGGATCTTCGGGTGCTATCGTGGAAGAGCCTTCTCTTGCGTTGTCCGCCTTCTACCTCCTTTATACGGTGGAGGATCTCGCTCTCATAACGTGAAAGCGTTCTTGGTGGAAATAGAATTCTCTCTTGGATTGAGAGTATTTCCCAATCTATTGTGCACAACAATGGATCTCATTCATTGAGAATAATTTAATTAGGATTATAATAATTAGAATAATAAACTGAATTAATTGCTCCAAATCATTTAATTATTTAATTTAATTATTAGTAATACCCAAATTCATAATAATAACATTTGACCATCATTATTACTTGACATGTGCCCAATGTATTACATTTAATATCATTTAATTAAATAAACAATATTTTCTCATGAATCACGAAAAACAAACTACACGGTGTGTACTTATTATTTTTCATTTTATTAATTTCCTCCACATTATTTATTATACATTGAGTAATGGCTATTTATTTCTTAAATAAATGTAACTGCATTACTCGCTAATAAATATATATATTATTTCACCCATAGTATTTCTCTCAAATAACTAGTATCAAAATAAATGCGATCATTCATCCATAAATAATTATTAAACCATAGTTGGTAATAATATTTATTTAACTTGTTAAATTAATATTTAATTAAGATATATGGACACAGTTAGTGTGTGACTCTCTAGGCCTCTTTCTCAGTGGCATTAGGCGAAGCCTGCCTAATGTCCAAGTTTAGTGTCTAGCAACACGCCAAGGCACCCATGGTGAAAGAAGTTAACAATGCAATGACGTGTCACCTCCTACAAGCACTTATCATGTAATATAATCCCTTTGTCTCGATATCTCCAATCAAGAGGGTTTCATGCTAGTGCCATCAACCCATGTGCTCAATTATTCATTCTTTGACTTCCCATAATTGAACAATTTCATAACTTACCATGGCCATGGATATATTTTGGCTATATCAATTCCATCAAAGGGACTGAGTTATCGACTTCTGTTATGGAACAGAAGGGACAAATACTTTCTCGCATTATCTATTAATGCAGTATTACTCGTGAAACACCCAATGTATCCTACCTCTCTGCGAACAGTGTGTCATCATAGTTTTCATCAATAAATCTCAGTGCGCGAGTTTTAATACCCATTAATTATAATCATAAAGTATAAGAGCAATACACACGTCTGCAGATAGGAAAATCCAATGACACTATGAAATGTGGATTTCCTACTGGTGGGTCTCGTTCTCATAATATCCTCCTGGATATTACCAAGGGCGCACACCATGAGATGGTGCCTCAATGTTTTATGAGTCCTCACCCCTAATGGCCTGTATTATTTGTGTCCTTAAAATAATAAAATTCGGTCATAGAACATATATTCAAGAATAGTGTTATGGCACTTCCGGGTTCTCATCATAGCAGGGATCCGTTATGTCCCATTAATGCAACAGCTGTCCTCAGAACATTATCACATACATTGTCACGCAGAAGAAAAATCAAGATGTGATAAGGCTTTTATTTAATGAATAAAGTTCAAAATAGTTGGTTCTAGAACAACAACTCCAACAGACTCCAACTTGGACTTGAGACCATTGTTATCAACATTTAACCTGCTAGCTCTGACATGATATTCATGCATCTGCTGAGTTAGGCCTTTAGTCATGGGTTCTGCCACGTTCTCCTTCTTGGAAACTCTGCTAACTGCAAATTCACCCCTTTGATAGAAATCCTTCAAGAGGTGATACTTCTGGAGTATGTGCATTGTCTGTTGATGTGAACTTGGGTCTTTTGCAAGAGCCACCACTGCAGTGTTATCAAAGTACTATGTAATGGGATATTTATTGTTAGGCACCACATCAAGCACCTAGACAAATGTTCTGAATCTAGACAGCTTCCTTGGCTGCATCAGAAGCCACTATATACTCAGACTCTGCTGTAGAATCGGTGATAACTAGCTTCTTTGAACTCTTCCAGCTCACAACTCCTCCATTGATACAGATAACATATCCAGATTTTTAAATCATATCAATTTGATCTATCTAAAAACCAGCATCAACATACCATCTAATGACATGCTCCTCGTCTCCTCCATACACCAGGAACATATCCTTGGTTCTTCTAAGATACATAATGATAGTCTGAAAAGTATTCCAATGTTGTTCTCCTAGATCTACTTGATATCTTCCTACCATGCTCAGTGCATAGGCAACATCATGCTCGGTACATAACATGGAATACATGATGGATCCTACAGCCGAAGCGTATGGGATCCTACTCATTCTATATTTCTCTTGTTGTGTCTGAGGACAAATTTTCTTAGAAATATGTAAGCCATGTGACACTAGAACCATTCCCCTCTTGGATTGTTCTATACTAAATCTATTTAGTATCTGGTCAATGTATGTACCCTGACTTAGTCCAAGTAGCCTTTTGGATCTGTCATGAATGATCTTGATCCCTTGAATGTAGGCTGCTTCACTTAAGGCTTTCATGGAGAAGCACTTATTCAACTAGTCCTTAACTGACTGTGAGGCTGGTATGTCATTTCCAATAAGTAATATTTCATCAACATATACTACTAGGATAACGACCACATTCCCATTAAACCACTTATAAACACATGGATCACATTTGTTCGTAATGAAACCAAATTCCTTTATGGATTCATCAAATCGAATGTTCCATGACCTGGATATTTGCTTCAATACATAAATGGATTTATGCAACTTGAAAACCCATTTGGATTCACCTAGTGTCACAAACCCTTCTGGTTGTGTCATATAGACATCTTTTCAAAGCTTCCCGTTAAGGAATGTTGTTTTGACATCAATCTGCCAATTATCATAGTCATGGTAAGCTGCTTTGGAAAGTATGATTCTTATGGATTTTAACATGGAAACTGGAAAGAAGGATTCATCATAGTCAATTCCATGATGTTGTCTAAATCCTTTATCCACTAGCCTTGCTTTATAGGTTCGAACTTGACCTTCCATGTCCAGCTTTCTTTTGAATACTCATTTGCATCCAATAGGCTTTACATCAACTGGATCATCGACCAGAACCCAAACATGGTTCTGATACATGGAATCCATCTCAGAATTCATAGCTTCTAGACATCATGCGGCCTCTGATCTTTCTACTTCTTCCTTGTAGGAGCGAGGATCATCATTATACTACAATAATGATTCACCATCCATGGTGACTAGGAAACCAAATCTCTCTGGTTCCCTTACCTCTCTTGTGATCCTACGTTGTACTTGTGTTTCTGGAACCTCTTCCACCGGGACCGGTGGAACTTTTTCCTGTACCAACTCTGGTGTATCTTGAGCGTTAAATTAGTCAAAGTCAATCTTGGTCCAACTATACATCCTAAGGATGTGCTCCCTCTCAAGAAAGACGTCATGTCTGGCAATAGTCACATTCTTGTCTTGAGGGTTATATAGGTAATATCCTTTCATTTCCTTGGGGTATCAAATAAAGATATACTTTGTGCCCCGAGGTGATAATTTGTTGCCGGAGAAGGCCTAAAAAAATGCCTCGCATCCCTATACACATGTGTGAGAAAAAGTGGGTTTCCTTCCATTCCATAACTCGGATGGAATTCCATTTTCCGACTTAGTTGGTACTCAGTGTAATGTGTATACTGCAGTTTGTAATTCATATCCCCAAAAGGATAATGGAAGATTTGCATGACTCATCATCGACCTCACCATGTCCAACAAGGTGCGGTTCCTCCTTTCACTAACATCATTCCATTGTGGTGTATAAGGAGGAGTGAGCTGGGATAGAATCCCAGACTACTGTAGAAGATCGATGAACTCTTGGTTCAGATATTCTCCACCTCAATCTGATCGAAGATTCTTTATCTTCTAACCAAGATGATTCTCTACTTCATTCTTGAATTCCATAAATTTCACTAAGGCTTCTGACTTATACCACATTAAGTAGACAAATATCTATCTACTCAAATCATCAGTAAAAGTAATGTAGTAATAATATTCACCTCTAGATTCTACTATAAATGTTCCACACACATCAGTGTGTACCAATCCTAGAAGCTATGTGGCCGTTTCACCATGTCCACCAAAAGGCGGTTTGGTTATTTTTCCTTGTAAACAAGTGTGACATATATCAAGTGTTTTTAGCTCAGTAGAGTCTAAATAGCCATCTTGGCAAAGCGTTGTCAAGTGCTTCTCATTCACATGACCAAGGAGGTAATTCCATAACTGAGAGATGTATGAGTCATGTGAGTTTTTTTCGTTAGCGATTACCAACCCTTGGTATTCGTAATTTAATACATACAAACCATTATTCAAATGTTACATACCATAACATTCATTTTTCATATAAAAGAGTCAAACCATAATTTCAATCATGAAAAAAATCCATCCATATCCAAACAAGATACAGAAATTTTTTTCTTGTTAACACTAGGCACATAATAACAGTTATGTAAAATCAAAATCAGTCCAGTCGGCAATGAGAGGTGGTAGTCGCCAATAGCCAATGTAGCTAGCCTTGCGCCATTAGGAACTCGATGATCCACCTCTCCTCTAGTGATCATTCTAAATCTACTTGGTTCCTGCATTTGAATACATATGTGATCCCCAAAAGCTATATCTAATACCCAATGTGTAGAAATAGAAATATTTCAGTCAATAACAAACGCACCATTAACGTCCCCATGCTTCTGGGTGCAGTTCCTCTTCCAGTGGCCCTACTTGCCACATGAAAAACACACTGCCTCCCGTTCCTTGCCCTACCTCTGGATCTTCCCCTTCTTGGAGGGACGGTGCTTGGGGGCTTCAGACCATTTATTAGTCTTTGGCCCCTTTGACATTTCCTTCATTTTCTTGTTCACCATAAGGAATGCGGGTTTGTCACGCCCCATGTCCTTATCTACCAGGTGACTCAAGGTCAGAAGCTCCAATAGAATCTTCTCATTTCCACTCATGTTATAGTTGACAATGAAGAAAGAGAAGCTATTGGGTAGTGACGATAGGATGACAAGTGTACAAAACTCATCCAGAAATTAAATTCCTAAGATGTCCAGGTGTTCACTGCAGCCAATAAGCATGACTACATTTGGCCCAACTGGCGCAAACACTCCATATATAGTTGTAAACAAATAATTGGAGATCTCATTCATCTCATATCTTGCATTCTCTTAGTAGAGATCCTTAAGGTGAGACATCATGCTATACACATCCATTTTTTGATGTTGCTTCAAAAGCTCATTAGACAAGGCCGATAGCATGAAACAATGGAAATCTATATCATCATCCATGTGTTTCATATAGAGAGATAATTAATCATCACTAGCCTCTTTCCCAGGATCAACTGGAATAGGCTCTTCCAGCACATAAAATTTCCTTTCGTCGCGAAGGACGACGCGTAAACTCCTCTGCCACACATGGAAAATAGTTCCTGTCAGAAGGATTTATTTTTTGAGTATGGTGTGCAATGATATGATTGATGTCATTTTATTTCCATTTCTACAAATTAAGATGAGAAAAGGTTTAGTACTTTATTAAAAAATTGAGACAAATAAATAAATTAATACTTATTAGTATCCCACTATTTTATCAAAATCCAATAGCCCTCACCATTGACTTCGGAAAATTCTGTTGCATGAATATTCTAGTGGAACAGATCCATATTTCCCTTCACATTATCCCAAATAGGGTTGTTCAAGAAACTTGAAGTGTTTTATGTAGGCATTCCAAATGCCAACTTCATTAACGCGCAGCTCCTTGATCCACTGAGTGGACTCCCCAATCCTGAAATCCTTTTTGGATTTCCTCAATCGTTTCCTCTTGGTTACACCAAGTCCTGGTGTGGTAGTCAACCCTTGGTGAGTGACAATTCAAGTCAACCCAAAACCTTGAATTATAATTCCCTGATAATCGAAAGCACCCCATCTAGGGTTGGTCAAGAACATTGAACAATGGTTTGATTCTAACTAAGAATATGGAAGGCTATAACGACTTAATATTTATTTTGAGGGATTTTAACCTTATATGTAAATTTGCATTTTATTATCTTTGTTTACATGCTTGTTAATATTAAGTGGGATATACTTAAGTGATTAACCATGTCTAATATAATATTTACGTATAATCCGGTTTTATTTTAGTTCCATCTTGCATGCTCATTTAATTCATTAAATGTGTGATCATGACAACACACCCAAAATAAATAAACCATGCAACTGACAGAAATAAAATAAATGGTATGATCATGATCCTTTCTATTGGTAAGTTTTTCTAGAAGTTGATAACCTTACCCAAGACCTAGGGGAGAAACACCTTGAACCTTTCGGGTTCGTGTTTATAGCTTTCCACTTGTCCACCTTTGTATCTCCATGGATTGGTTTCACCTTGGATCCTAACTTGAGACACCTCCACTATCTTGGGAGCTCCATCCATTACATATGCATTTATCTCACACGCAGGTGAGGGGTAAAAAGGTCTTTTACATAAAATAATCTTTTAGGTGCGCATTCCCTACAAATTAATTAGGAGATGGCTCACAGGCCAACAAATTTAATTTCAAAAAATAAATTAAAAGAAACCATTCACATACAAAGGTATCGGTCTAACTCATGATCATCCATACATGCAATGATATTTATGCATAAATATAACTAGCATTCAAATCATTAATCGTTCTTGTTTAAGATAAATCATGCTTGAATCAATTAATTATCTTTAATTAATCAATACTTTTATCATAAACCCTTTTCTGACTTTCCTTGAGATTCTCATCCATCATAATTTTAAACAAATAAATTCATTTAAAAATTATACATGTATGTAACTTGTACCTTGGAGGAAACCCAGTGAATTTTCGTTCATTATGCAGATGTTAAATTAAACACATATATATAAAACACTTATCACGTGTTGTGCCTCAATTTTACGCCTGTACCATGGTACACGTCTCAAGGGTTTGTATAATATAGTAATAAATTTTAATAAATCTGCGTAATTTGGGTTAGTACACAACATGTAGTTCCGACAACACGGTGTGTACTTTTTCTTCACTGTCCATCTGAAGTACATGCCCGGGGACAGGGCATGTTAATGTTCTTTGGAAATTTTCGGAGTACACGGCGTGCACAGTGGGACACACACCGTGTAGTTTCCGCATTACATAGTTTCTAGCCGGGCAGGCCGTCTATGGGGTACACGGTCCAACCCTAACCTGAAGGTACTACACATCATTTTAATTGGACCACAAGTCGTGTATTCTAGAAACTGTGTGCACCTGTTTCTGGTCAACAAATAGTGTCTTAAATTATTTGAAAAAATCTAATACATGACCTGATTTGGAGGATCAGTCAATGCATTGAACCTAGACTACACGGTGTGTATTTCCGAATACACGCCGTGTATTCTGGTGTTGTATGGCCAGAAATGTTTGGCTCCTCCAGATGAGTTCCTCTATTTTATTTTAAGCAAAATTAAAATACAATTTTGTTTCTGTGAGGTGAACGAGAAATGATGGTGGAGGAATAGAACTCGATATTCTGATTTCTAGAACGATTAAACATGAATTGAAATAAATATATTATTAAATTCATAAATCACCAATGAAAATCTAAATAATTATAATAAACAATATTATCCCTCTGATACCACTTGTAGGTTCTAGGAATAGCGGAAGTGCATTGATGGTTTTTCCAAACTTTAATTATAACATTTACCAACATCAAATATGAGATCTTTCAATATTTAAAACGCCGAATCTTCGGAATAGAACAAAGAATAAAAAAGAAAAGAAGAGTCCTAGAACCCTTGAGATAGGATCATAATATGTTGGTTTCTATTAATTTAATTAATTCATAAGAATTACCTCGATGGAATTATATCTTCATTGGAGTCTCTGGTCACGATCCTGTGATCCGTCATTGTGTTTTAGAATCCTAGTACATGATTCCAATTTCTGGGATCCTCACATGCTCAACGTATGTCAAGACGTCGCTAAAGGGATCTCCGGGTTCTAGTTTGGAAGATCATTCGCTTGTGATGTCTGCCTTCTACTACCTTGATCTGGTGGAGGATCTCACTCTCATAACATGAAAGCGTTCTTGGTGGAAATATAATTCTCTCTTGGCTTGAGAGTATTTCCCAATCCATTTTTCACAATAATGGCTCTCATTCTATGATAATAATGTAATTAGGATTATAATAATTATTCTAATAAAATGAATTAATTGCCCGAAAGCATCTAATCATTTCATTTAATTCATAGTAATACCCCATGTCTTAATAATGACAGTTGACCATCATTATTACTTGACATGTACCCAACGTATTACATATAATATCATTTAATTAAATAGACACTATTTTTTCAAGAATCCTGAAAAACAAACTACACGGTGTGTATATAAATATACACAGCTTATACTTTTTATTTTTCATTTTATTTATTTCCTCCACCATATTTATTAGACATTAAGTAATGGCTATTTATTTATTAAATAAATGTAACTGCATTAATCGCTAATAAATATATATATTATTTCACCCACAATATATTCTTCTTAATAACTAGTGTCAAAATAAATGCGATCATGATTCCTTAAATAATTATTAAACCACAGTCGGGAATACTATTTATTGAACTTGTTGAATTAATATTTATCTGAGATACATAGACACACTTAGTGTGTGACCCTCTAGGCCTCTTTCTCATTGGCATTAGGAAGAGCCTACCTAAAGTCCAAGGCTAGAATCTAGAAACACGCCAAGGCACCCATAGATAAATTATTTAACACATCAATGATGTGTCACCTCCTACGAATGCTTACTGTGTATTATAAATCCTTTGTCTCAATATCTCCATTCAAGCGGGTTGCATGCTGGTGCCATCAACCCATGTGCTCGATTATTCTTTCTTTAACTTCTCGGAATTGAACTCACACATACCTTACCATGGCCATGAATTTATTTTCGCTATATCAATTTAATCAAAGGGCTTGAGATATCTACTTTCGTTATGGAACAGAAGGGACAAATCCTTTATCGCATTATCTATTAATGCTATATTACTCGTGACGCACCCAATGTATCCTTCCTCTATACGAAGAGTGTGTCATCACAGTTTTTGTCAATACATCTAAGTGTGAGAGTTTTAATACCCCTTAATAATAATCTTAATGACTAAGGACCAATACACACGTCCGAGGATAGGAACATCCAACGACACTATGAAATGTGGATTTCCTACAGGCGGGTCTCGTTCTCATAATATCCTCCTGAATATTACCATGGGCGCACACCATGAGAAGGTGCCTCAAAGTTTTATGAGTCCTCACCCCTAATAGCCTGTATTTTTTGTTTCCCGTCAAATAATATCATCCGGCCATAGAACATATATTCAAAAATAGTGTTATGGCACTTTCGGGATCTCATCGTAATAGGGATCCGCTAAGACCCATTAATGCAACAGTTGTCCTTAGGACATTATCACATACAGTGTCACGCAGAAGAACAATAAAGACGTGATAAGGCTTTTATATAATGAAAATAGTACAAATTAGTTGGTTCTAGACCACTAACTCCGATAGTATATACACCACAAAAAAAGGAAATAGTGTAAAATATAGCATGAATCTCACGAGAATAAAAAGTGAGATTAAACCCTTTACCATGTTGTAATCAACTAATTCATATGATAAAAGGCTAATTAACACAAAATGAATCACAGTATACCATGAATATAATGAGAATCATGATAATATATATCAAATGGCAGTACACAATAAACCACATGCAATGAATTAGTGGCGAACAATTGAAATCTCACGGAATTAAATGTGAGATAAGAAAATACCTTACCTCTTGTCTGGCTTGACTCGATCCATATTTAATCTCTTGAATAATAAACTAAAGTTAATTTCTACTTGCTTAAGAACCTTTTTAAATTTTATTATTCCATTTATATCACTTACTACCATGTTATAATGATTATGTAATCATTTATGTTAATAATGATTCCTTTGTCGAAATTTTTACTTGAGTCAAAAATAGACTTCTTATAATTACATGTTGTTCATGTGGTCAAACGTTCATTATATCCAGAATTATATTCATGATTTAGATATAATATATATCTTATATATCCAGTAAATACATGTATTCAAAATAGTACATAACATTTAGTGGTAATAAATGAAATGCACCGTTCATGGAGACGGTAAGCTGTACTTACACATGAACGCTAATTTCATTTCTATTTATTATTTTTATGGAAGTAAAGAATAATGATACATAGTTATATTATAATAAAATTATAATTTCTTATATAATATCATCAACTCGATCCTTTATACATCCCACATAAGGCATTAACGACTCACATCACTTTGAGGGAGTGGTAGTCTGCACTTCCCCAAATGAGATTATCATATTTACCCTCTATGGAAACCATAAAGGCATGCTATAAATGGAAAATACAGAAGTATAAAGAAAAAATAAACATAATATATATCATATGTAAATATAGTTCCATCATAATGTCCACCTTTATAGGTGGTAGGAGATAATAAAACAATCATCGTTTCATGAGGCGTTAGTTTTTGATCCACATAAACATTATCTTCTTCATCGATATGTTGGAGGTGTGTGTATGTGTAGATATAATACTTCTCATAAAAACATCTTAGTATATTTAGGATAATATTTTTGTTACAAAATAAAATAATAAAAAATATTTTAGGGGTTGGAGAAGATTTATTAAAAAAACTAATTAAGAGAAAATGTTACCTTTAATTTGGGTAACTCCCTTTGATTTAAACCAAATGACTTCTTAAAGTTCCTTTTGCTTATGGTAAGGCTTCTAAGGGGATGAGATTGATGTAGGGAGATTAATTAGGAAGATTTCGGATGATCCAAATGGCTTGAGAGGTGTGAGGAAGTGGTTACAATTTGTCTCATTTTATAAGGGGTGGGGGGCTCTTTAGGAAAGTGTGAAACAATTATTTTATTGTATAATTATATTCTGTTTATAATGGTCCAAAAATCATTGAAGATGAAGATAAGATGACTCATGGTAGAACTAAAATAATCCAATCATAATTGGACATGTTTTGGATAATATTGGAATCATTATAATATTATTTATTAAAATCATTTATTAATGAGGTAAATACTGCATCATTATTGTGACATAAATAATTTAGATTATTTGATGTTTAATTTTTTTAAAAAAATACTATCATGTAGGAAATATTTTATAATTCTAAATAATATTTATAGTGGAAAATATGACTTATGTAACACCATATAATAATTAATTTACTAAAAGATATTTTCTTTTGTCATTTTTCCTTTACATTAATATAATTAATCTAAATTGTGATTATCACTCCAAAGTGCCTCAATGGGGTCCTACAATAGACCAAAATATTACCATGGCCATAAATGAATCAACCAATATGGTTTGGACAAGTGTTAAGGTAATTTTAATTTATTATAATATTCATTTCACCTTGAATTACCTTATTTACCATTAACCGCAGTAAATAAAATTCAAAAGTTACTATTCACCAAAAAAATATTTTCATCTTATTGAACAAAATATTACATCTTGATAAAAACCATGTATGTAGGATTTTAAAAATTTAATTCATATAAGTGGTAAAATTTCATTTAAATGAAAATGTCACTTTTTTTAATTACCACTAAGTGGTATCAATATTCATAAAAAAATTAATTTTTTCAGAAAAATATCAAAAATTCAGCCTAAGATATATTTGATATTCCAAATTCAAAAATGATGTCTATTTTTCCAAATTAATAAAATATAAGTGGCATTAATTAATTTTAAAATTAATTCACATTATCAAAACAAATAGCGTGATTTTAAGAAACAATAACTATCAAAAGATTGATACTTGTTTATGTCCAATTTTATAGTGAAATTAATTACAATGACAAAAATTGGATTAAATGATAAAAAAATAAATTAATTTCAATTTAAACCAAATTAAAAAAATAATATAACCTTATTAAAAAATTAGATTAAAAGCCAACTTTGAATTAAAATAAAATATTTTTCACTATTCATTAAAAATGAACTTTATCGAAAAAATTCCAAAAATTTACACAAAGTAAATTTTTATGTCCCCATTCTAAAGAAGGATTTTATTTGGTCCAATATAATTTATTGAAGTGACCAAAACTATATTTAAAAAGGGTTATCCATTAAAGGGCGACAAATCAGCCTTTTAATGTAAATTATGCTTAAAATTATATTCATTTACATTTTAAGCCTCTAACTTTTATTGGATAAAATTAAATACACTTAACAAACATATATAATCATATTTTAGTTTGTTTCTTTCTATATCTCTAATACAATGTCTAGGAGTTAACTACCGTTTAAAATAATAATATATTATTAGTGTGCAAAGTAAGACTTCAAAGAAAACTATTTTCGCATATCGGGTAAGCTATAGAACATAGAAACCCTTTTAAAGAAAAATTATTATTTAATTCAAAAATTAATAAATATGAAAAATTCATATTCATTATTTACCTGGGATGTTACTTCATTCCCCCCTTTTGAGAATTGCGTCGTCGCAATTTTAAAATTTTGTCTCGGAAACATTATTGAAAGTCCCATATCATAAAAAAGAGTCAGTAAAACTAACACATTAAAAGAAAGAAAGAGAAGTACAATGGTCACCCGAGTTAAGCCATACTAAGATTCCCTGAAAACATGGATATGGAGGAAAAACAAAGGGTTATGTTCTGATGGAGAGTGATAGGAAACATGATTAAGAGAAATATAACCTCTAGAAAATCACTAACTTTTGATGTGTGTAAACGGTCTTTGATTACCCAGTAAGAAACGTAAACTAACAAAAAAAAATTTACGTTTCATTTCATAATTTTGAGGAATTAATCTTCTACATAGAATAAAAACATAATGAAATATACATACATTCAAGTAGAGTTTCATCTTTTAATAAGTTTCTGCCAAAACTAATCATTTATCTAAACGATGTGCATTAAAAAATACTTGGTAACATCAAAAGCACAATAATCATCTTCTAGAGAATCACATCATCCACAAAAGGAGAACTATCTATTTCCCTTGTATTTAGACATCAACTAAAACCAAAATTGTTAGTACAAGATCAGATAATCACCAAATGGATAATCCTTTATAAAAACAAATAATACTCTTAATCTCCAAAATTCAACAAAAAGAACCCAAGGTTCAAGAAAGAACATTAAATAAACAGTTATCCTTAAAATTACTCAAGGTAATCCAAACTAAGATTGAAACCCAAATCTATGAAGGATTTAATCACATAGTCTTCCAAGGTAAATATTAAAATTTATCTCAAAATAACATCAGATACTCTTAAAGTCTCATACTGAAAAGTAATTAACCTAATCTAATATCATCCATGATAGGTTATTCACTTCCATAGATAACACAAAATAATCTTATTCCTGATTCATAAGATTATCTAACTAAAATGAATTAGTCATAAAAACTAGGGACATCACGTAGTCCAGTGGTAGTCAATAAATACCAGTCACACTTTGGTTGTGGGTTCGATTACCACAGCTTCATCCGACGCGACAGGTTGTCACACGGTTTGTGTTTTGTCCCTTTTCAAAAACTACATAATTTTATAACATTCCCAAAAAGATATAAATTCATCAAAAATAACAATAACATATTTTAACCACAAAGGTTATCTAATAACTTTCATTTTGCATCCCAAAATGTATTAACCGGTAATTTCCTCAAATTCAAGGATAATATAAACCCAAATGGTTCTTTATAACTATATCCACAAAAGCGAAGATAATTATTCCTTGAATAAAATTTTCATATATCAATCATCTGGGTTACACATACTATAAAAAGTTTTCTAATGTATTCCCATCATCAGAAGAGCCTTAATACTTTTAGGAATTTCACCATCTGAAATTCTACCATAACTCTTAAATCCTTTATATGTTGACTTTTTACTCATTCATCATTCTTCATGTTACATTAACCATTTCATTCAAACTTATTCTGAAATACTTCATTCCTAGAAACAAAATCATTAATCATATCCTAATATTTCAATAATAGGAAAACATATGTTATGAAATAATCCATACCTTTCATTGGTCATTATCAGTTTCTTCATCCTCAATCGGAATGACATTAGGTATTGGTAAACGAATATTTGTATGATCCTGGTGATCCCATTCAATAAACTTCTTCATAGTACATGTGTTTTCATAATGACCACGAACAGAAAATTTAATACATTCAATTGATCCATTAGAAAGGACTTCTTTCCCTTTCCTAGAGTCAAGTAGATACATCCTTTTTTCCACGGAAGGTTCTTGTTTTAGGACCATCATTTCCACATCTATAGTATCTTTTTGTCCCTTTGAAACATTTTCCTAGGTGTTTCTTTCCACATCATTGACATAGGGTTTTGAAGACACATCCATTTATGATTACTACCTGAACTTCTATAGGAATTTGTTTCTCACATATATGATGCCTTATAAAGATCACTAAGGTTCAGGTGTTCAATCATGACTCCAGATAGTTGGTTGAGAATAACCACAAGTGTTCTCATTGCAGCTCCCATATCATTTAGTTCCTCATTCAGAAAACCGTCATAGTTTTCTTCACATCCACTGTTGCGTTGGTGCGTCTTAGATCTATCCATTTACTAAAAAAAGGTCACTGTGAGTATATCAGTAAAATCATCATTTAATATCTTATGAGGAGGGTAAACACTAACATATATTTATTCATGTTATCTTAAACTCATTCACTTTATCTAAAAAAACTATGAATCTTTCGGAAATTCTAACCATTATGGCAATTTCACTTATGCTTATAGAATTCCATAACCTCTAAAGTTATGTAAACCGACCTCAGATACCAACTATAAAGACACAACCTTAAACATTACATAATATTGAATTAAATGATTAATTCACATTGGGGATCATTTCAGGTTTAGTGTTTTAGAGAATTAGGCCATAACTATTACATAAAAACTTGAATATTACAAGTAGACACTACTACTCAGTATCACTTTTTTTCATAAAATAAAAACTCTTAAAAAGACACATGTCTAGTTCTTTGTTTTAGAAAACATGAGTTTTCCTTGATCCCATCCTTGAACCTGTTCATCTTAAAGTCCTGTGGAAAACCTTTCAAAAAAATGGGATGAGCATAAAAAGCTCATTGATGGTTACAAAATAAGGAAGGGAAACATTAGCCCAACAATAAATAAAAATCCATCAAACCATACTTTTCAATCATAACATAACTTATGAAATCATAAGATTTTTGAATAACACACATAAATCATAAATGATAAAGGTTACTTATGTCATCCATATCAAACTCACATTGTATTTATCACAATTATGTATGTATTTACATTTGGAATACCCATCATAGTATATTCCCTAACTATCTTAGGAGAAAATTCATGTTTACCTCCATCACATTACCCAATGCATTGGAGAGCTATCTCGGGCTCACCCGCCCTAGGTTTATCACGGAACCACCCATATATGAAAAAAATTCCTAATAACCATAACATAATCATAACATATTACACATGTATAAAGTAATGATAACATTTACACATTCCAATAGATCAAATCATGATATTGAAATAAACAATGTTTTATCAAATTATTTTCAAAACCATTTAAAAAGTGATTTTTGAATCAAAGTGTCCCATACCACTCTGAAGATTTTATAACAATTATCATTTGAAAAAATTAATGTACATATAAATTAATCCTAAAACCCATTTTGAAAACATGAACATTAATGAGAATTATTTTGAAGGATAAATCTTTAAAACATTTAAAACGATCATTTAGTTAAAGAATTTTATAACAAAAAGAGAGATGTTTTAATACAAATAATTGAAGAATAAAATTTAATCAAAACATTATAATATCATAAAAATAAAGGGATCCATGATATAATATTTTAAAGGATAGTATATACACCATATAAGAGTGAATTGGAGTATAACAGCAATGGAGTCTCAATCGAAACGTAAATTGAGATAAAATACCTTATAAAGATGGTATTCTTAAATTAAGGATAAATCAGTCACATAATTATGTGTAAAAAATATAAATACACAAAATGTAAGTGTATATTAAGTGTAAAACAATCATATTTCATTCACACATTTTCATTGGATGACGTATTGAAGAAGTACATTTCAAACCTGAAGAATTGAAATTGGGTTAAGAGGTTTTCTTGTAAAAATTCGACAGCATAACGACATCACTTAAAAATTCAGAAAATGAGTTGATGAGATAAAAAGGGGTGTCTCATCACATGTACATAAGGTTTACATCAATTAGGATATATAACAACATATCCGAACATAATAATATGTAAAATAAAAGACATAACAAAATGAAGTCTTTTAAAAAGAGGAGGGTGAAACGTTCCTTTACCAATTTGGTAAGTTACAAAACATACGCAACATGAAAGAAGGTTCATAAAATTAAGATGTAAATACTCATAAATAAAATTATATTACACAAATATTACAATCATGGGCAGTACATACACCACAAAAAAGGAAATAGTGGAAAATATAGCACGAATCTCACGGGAATAAAAAGTGAGATGAAACCCTTTACCACGTTGTAATCAACTGAGTCATATGAACAGAAGTTAATAACCACAAAATGAATGAAATTATACAATGAATATAATGAGAATCATGATAATATATATCATATTTCTGTACAAAATACACCACATTAAATTAATTAGTGGCGAACAATAGAACTCTCACAGAATTAAATGTGAGATAAGAAAATCCCTTACCTCATGTCCGACTTGACTTGATCATTCTTTAATCTCCTGAATAATAAAATAAAGATAATTTATACTAGCTTAAGAACCTTTTTAAATTTTATTATTCCTTGTATATCACTTAGTACAATGTTATAAAAATTATGTATTCATTTAAGTTAATAATGTCTGTTTTGTCGAAATTTGTACTTGAGTCAAAAATGGACATCTTATAATTACATGTTGTTCATGTGGTCAAAGGTTCATTATATCTAGAATGATATTCATGATTTAGATATCATATATATCATACATATCTAGTATATACATGTAGTTATAATAGTAAAGAACATTTAGAGGTAAGATATGAAATGCACTGTTCATGGAGACGGTATGTCGTACGTACGCATGAACGCTACATTTGTTATATTTCATATTGTTATGGAATTAATGCATAATGATACATAGGTATATTATAATTACATTATAATAGCATATAAAATATCATCAACTCCATCCTTTATACATCGCACATAACGCATTAACGAGTCACGCCACTTTGAGGGGGCGGTAGTCCGCACTTCCATAAATGAGATTATAGTATTTACCAACTATGAATACCATAAAGGCATGATATAAATGGAAAATAAAGAAGCATAAAGAAACAATAAACATAATATATATCATATATAAATATTGTGACATCATAATGGCCACCATGATAGGCGGTAGGAGATAATCAAACAATCATCATTTTGTGAGGCGTTAGTTTTCCATTCACATGAACATTATGTTATTCATCAATTTGTTGAAGGTGTTTGTATGTTTAGATTGAATAGTTCTCATAAAAACATCCTAGTATATTTAGGATACTGATGTTGATACAAAATAAAGGAATAGAAAATATTTTAGGGGTTGGAGAATTAAAATAAGAAAACAAATTAAGAGAAAATATTACCTTTAATTTTGGTAACTTCCTTTGGTTTGAACCAAAGGACTTATTTAAGTGCCTTATAACTAAGGTAAGGAATATAAGGGGATTATAGGGATGTAGTGAAATTAATTTGGCAGAGTTTGGAGGTACCAAATGGCTTGAGAGGTGTGGGAAATTGTTTATAAGTGGTCTCCTTTTATAATGGGGAGGAGGGGCTCTTTAGGAAAGTGCGAAACTATAATTTTATTCTATAATTATATTCAGTTAATAATTATCCAAATGTCATTAAAGATGAATATAAGATGACACATGGTTGAACTAAAATCATACAATCAGAATTTGACATGTTTTGTATAATATTTTAATCATTATAATCTTATTTATTAAAATCATTTATTAATGAGGTAAACAGTGCATCATTATTGTGTCATAAATTATTTAAATTATTTAATGTCTAAAAATTATAATAAAATAATTTCATGTAGGAAATAGTTTTATCTTTCTAAATAAAATTTATAGTATAAAATATGACTTATATAACACCATATAGAAATTAATTTACTAAATGATAACTTCTTTTGTCATTTTTTCCTTTACTTTAAGTTAATTAATCTAAATTGTAATTATCACTCCCAAGTGGCTCAATGGGGTCCCGAAATCGACCCAAAGATGAAAATGGTCGTAAATTACTCATACAATAAGTTTTGGACAAGTGTTAAGATAATTTTGAATTATTATAATATTCTTTTTACCAAGAATTATCTTGTTTACCTTTAACCGTGGTAAGTAAAAGTCCAAAGATACTATTAACCAAAAATTATTTTCATCTTATTGAACAACATTTTAATTCTTTATAACAAACATGTATGTAATATTTTATAAATTCAATTCACAGAAGTGGTAAAATTTCATTTAAATAAAAAAATCACTTTTTTTAACTACCACTAAGTGGTTTCACTATTCATCAAAATTTGATGTTTTTCAGAAATATACAAAAAACTCAGCCTAAGCTATATTTTATATTCCAAATTCAAAAATGATGTCTATTTTTTCAAATTCATAACATATAAGTAGAATTAATTAATTTTAAAATTAATTCATGTTATCAAAACAAATAGTGTGTTTTTAAGAAACAATAACTATCGAAAGATTGCTACTTGGTTATTCCAATTTCAAAGTGAAATTAATTACAATGAACAAAATTGGATTAAATGGTAAAAATATATTTTAATTTCACTTTAAAACCAATTAAGAAGTTAATATATCCATATAAATAAATTATATAAAAATGAAATTTTGAATTAAAATACAATGTTTTTCACTATTCATTAAAAATGAACCTTATCGGCAAAATTCCAAAAATTGACACAAAGTAAATTTTGATGTCCCCATTCTAAAAAGGATTTTATTTAGTCATATAGAATCTATTAAAGTGACCAAAAAAAGATTTAAAAACGATTCTCCATTAAAAGGCGATAAATTGGCCTTTTAATATAAATTATGCTTAAAATTAGATTCATTCACATTTTAAGCCTCTAAATTTTATTGGATAAAAATAAATACATTTAACAAACATGTATAATCCTATTTTAGTTAGTTTTTTTCATTCCTGCCAATAAAACGGCTAGGAGTTAACTACAGTTTAAAATAATAATACATTATTAGTGGGAAAAGTAAGATTTCAAAGAAACCTATTTTTGCGTATCGGGTATGCTATCGAACATAGAAACCCTTTTAAAGTAAAATAATTATTTAATTAAAAAATTAATAAATAGGAAAAAGTCATATTCATTATTTTCCTGGGATGTTACAACATCTTGAGTGATAATTTGTGAGGTTTGGAATGTTACTCACCTAATTTTGGTCATGATTTAATTTTATAAATTTATTCACTATTTATTTAGTATGTTTCATCATAATTTTTCTGAGTGGTTTAAAGGAGAATTTTATAAATTATAAACATATTATCACCAATATATAAAAATTAATATATAAATATATTTCAATTATACCTATATCATTTTATTATAAATTTCATAATTACTAGATCATGGTAGTTGACTGTGAGTTTCCTGTAATTGTGGTTTCTATAATAGAGTTTCTTTCTTATTATATATATATTTCTAGGTTTTTCCTTATATGGATGTAATGTATCAGTATTGGTCTTTTATTAAGAAATTTAGTTTAATATTATTTTAATTAGTAAATTTGAGATAAATTCCACCAATATTCTAATGATTTATACCCTTACTTCAAGAAAAAGAAGAATGTCTTATTAGGGGAAATGAAAAGGCTCACTCCAATATTTCTCAGTAGCCTAGGAGGTGTACTTGTTGGGATTTTTTTTTGATAATTAAAATGATTGGATTTTATGAAATTTCTCTTAATTTTAAATTATTAATTTTATAATTAATAATATATATATAATGGATTAGATTTTAGAAAATTCACAAAACCATAAATTAACCATAATATTTTTCATTATTATAATTCTATTCATTCTGAAAATCATACTTATAATGTATCATATAAAATATAGAATAAGTGGATGGAGAATAAAATGAATTTACAATTTTAATGAGTTTTACATTAAAGAAAAAAAATTAGAAGGTCAATAAGAAGGACATGCATATCCATTCAAAACTAAATTTAAAGGAAGTGTATAGGACATAAATCATTTATAAGGGAAATATAAATATGATATGATAGAGGGATAAAGGTTGATAAGGAAAACAAATGAATACATTAAAAAGAAGTGGAATAGAGCACTTACCTAAAGTTATACCTTTGGTTAGGTGATTCTATAACCTCTTGAATATTCATGTTATATTTATCAATTAAAGGATTCAAAAATTTTATCATATTTATATCATTATTTATTATATCTTTTTATTGTATTTTATTTAAAAAATTTATGTGGTTTACTTTTCTTGTGATGACATTTTTTGGTTCATTCTTCCAAAATTACAATGGATTAACTGAAAATAAAAAATTATGATATAAAAAACATTCTAAATGAAACATAAATTTAAGTGTATATAGTTAGTATAATTACATAATTTATGGAGCTTAATAAATTGGTATACAATATAATTTTTTGAGATTCTTCATTAGTATAGTTGTTTTTTCTTTGTAAAAATTACTATGACAGTTTACATTTAATGTCATTATTTCCGTGACTATTTTTCACTCAAAAATACTAAAAGGAAATGAAATTATAATTATGTATTTTTCAATAATTATTTTTTATAGAATAAAAATGAATGTTATACTGAAAAATTAAATCATTATCAATAACTTTGGTAGAATAAAGTTATCATGATTAAAATTAATTTTTAAGAATATTATAAAAAAGATGATATATACTAATAAATAAAATATTTTATGAAAAACATGAGGGTATAAATAATTTTTTGATTTTGAAATAAATTTATATATTTAAATATTTTATATAATGGGTAATATGGTGATTGAAATCGAAACATGGTTTTTGAAACCCTTACCACACACCTTGAACGGCCTCCTCTAATTTGACCTTAAATCCCTCATAAGAGGAAAATTTGGTTAGAAAAAGATACTTATCGAAATTATTAGTGTATTTAAAGGTGTATTTATGAAGAGATTTTGAATGTTAGATTTTTCTGGATTGATAAACACATGGGTGGCTGAGGGGTATAATATAGCCATGTGGGAGGGGTATTTTAGAATAAAGTAATGATTAATTAATTATAGACGACAATGTATATGGATAATGGTGATTAGAATAATTATTTTTAGTGTATTAATTTCAAAATGATGATTTTTCAAATTTAAACTGTCATGACCCGACCCTACTCGGGCTCAAGCCGCAACTACCCCAAGCGCGCCTCCATAGGCCAGGGGCTGGAGACAAACACAAAAGGCTAAACAAGTTAGGGAGGCCTTTCCCTGAGTACCTGTACACACACACACACGCATCACACTCAATGAAAAAGTGCAGAGTAAAAGTAAAGTCATGTAATGAAAAGTGCAGCTCCTATATATATAGCACCGAATGTGCATCAACCTCTAAAAGTACAAAGAAATTTTTGAAAGTAAACTGGAATGAAAAGGGGAAAAACATGCGCCCAACAAGAAAAGTGCCACAACCCGGCAACAGGTAAACAATGAAACAGCTAAAAGGGTCCCCCACCTATAACTCGACTCTGACCACCACACGCGGTCCAAGATCCCAAGCTCCCAAGCTCCTTAGAAGTCACGCACCACCTATCCGTCGTCTGCAAGGGCACACCAAGTGCGGGAAAATTCCAATCAAGGGTGAGTATTAAAATATTTAGTAGGATCCCTCGAAGGCTCGAGGGAGAAACAAAGGAAGTACCAAAGGGTGACCAGTAGAGTGAACAAGAAAAGTAAAGGAGTACAACCGAGAGTGTAGTAAAGAGTAATAGTAAAGAGTCCGGCTCAACCCAACAAGTGGAATGAAGGTAGACTTGTCTAGACACAAAGAGCTAGAAATGGTAAGAAGATGAACTTCCTGTCGAGTCATCGCTACCTATAGTAGGAGAGTAGACTCATCCAACCACGAGAATCTAGACACGGAAAGCACATGTCACACCCCTCGTGTCTTTGCCTCTCCTGGAAAGAGAGTAACCAAACATGAGGAGTTGGTAATGGAACAAGGTATATACAAATACATATGCTCTATCAAGAAGCCCGAACACATTTGTTTGGGGATCTCCATACCATAGATTATCCCGAGAGATTGAGTCACCAACAGTCCCAGAAGTACACACCATCGATGCCCAGCATCCCGCACGTCTACCCTAAATTGCATGTTAGGGGATAAAATCACTACACCTCGACAATATCCGCTTTGGGCGGAACTGACTTGACCACATGGTTTTAGGTCGTGTCACAAGGACGTGTCTCGGTGGGGAAGGTGCCCCTCATACTTGAGAGTTCTGGTTTAATTAAAAACACACGTCATCGTTGTCCCGCAGTCGGGAGGTCTCCTCAAAGTAAATTTCGTTCCATCACGGACCCGTACAACCATGGGTCCCGCTCCGATGATCATAGAGGATATCCAAAGACTAGCCTAGTTGAATGAAATGAGTCTGGAATGTCAACGAGTGTCCCAATGCCCAGCCCTGCTGGAGGGTAGTTCATAATATGATATCGGGTGACCCACTGCACAGCCCTGCTAGAGGGTAAACCCTAATAAGATATCGGGTGACCCACTTCCTAGCCCTGATGAACGGTAAACCCTAATAAGATATCGGATGACCCACTGCCAGCTCTGCTAAAGGGTAAACCCTAATAAGATATCGAGTTACCCATTGCCTAGCCCTGCCGGAGGGTAAACCCTAATACATCATCAGCCGACCCACTGTCCAGCCCTGCTAGAGGGTAGACTTGGAATAAGTTGACGGGTGACCCACTGCCCATCTCTGCTGGAGGGTAAACCTAGAACAAATCGATAGACGACCCATTGCCATCCCTGAATGAGGGTAGACCATAATCAAGACGACGAGTGACCAACTGCCCATTCTCAGATGGAGGTTAGACCCTAAAGAGTCATCGGGTGACCCACTACATAGTATTTTCTTAGAGGGTAAACCATGAAAAGTCCATGAGCAACCTACTGCCCAGCCCTTCTGGAGGGTAATCCCTAAGACGTTTATGAGCGACTCACTGCCCAGCCCCGCTGGAGGGTAAACCCAGAACTGCTCTGTCCATCTCTACTGAATGTTACAACATAGGACAGCTGAACACGGAGTGGGTATCGTGCAACCATCTTTCTCCGAAACAAAGCTTGGGGAAAACACTCAACCATGCTGATCTAAATGATCGAGCACAGAGCCGATAGAAAAATCAACCCCGCTGGTCAACAAGCGAGATGAGAGGAACCCTCTACGTCACGAGAGGTCAAAAGTATGTAAAGTAGAACACGACACACACATGGGGCTGTCACGATGTGTGGCCCCTAGTCAACCCCGATAAAGCTCACAAGAATTCTCAGGTACCAACATTTACATGTACCTCCCTGCTCTCACATATACTCCCAGAGTAAACCACGTCTCCAGACCAAAGGCTAACATGAACATGGAATCCAACAGTCAACGAGAAGGCGTGAATGTAACAAATCCAACTCAAAGGCCCAGGCACGACCAGCCACATCTCTTCAAGCATTTACATCACTCACACAGGAGTGCACGAGATCACATGATAAGGGATTTCTTCAAACACCACAGGAAGAACCACCAATGGGGCACCTTCACATTCCACTTTTAATAAGATCATGTAAGAGGATACGCACAACAAAATGAATCTTACTGTTGTAATCCTCGTGAAAAAAACATGCGATATCAACTACTTACTCACCTCAAACAGATATCTAATGGAAATGTCACCAATACCGCCTCACCCCTGAATGGCATCCCGTGATCCCGAGCCTCGGCCCTGAAAACGGTTGGGCGCATCGCACCATTCTGATACCCTCGTAAAAACACATCAAATGGACTACTCACTTCAGTGGAACGGATATCCGGAGGAAAATATGCATTCTGACGTACCGCACACGAGCGACGCTTCATGGGACCTGCACCCCGGTCCTGAAACACAACGAACGGATCGCACCGTTGCGATACTTTTGAAAAAGTAAACATGTTGGGCTATCCACATGCCCAAAATGGTCACCCGGTGATAGAGATGAAAAATCACCGTCAACACCCAAATGACCCTCGAAGGGCCCGCACCAGTGTGCGGAATTAGAGCGGGCGGATTTCACGGTTGCAATACCATTGGAAAAATACCCAAAAAAGACTGCTCACAGGCCCCGAACTGAAGTCGGATGAAAAAGTCATGAAACGCTACATGCAGCTCGAATGACGGGCCATGGGGCCCATGCCTCAACTCTAGTTTTGATGCCCAAAACCACACTGGAAAACTCGGCCTCGACACCAGGGTCCCAACGCCACTAACGACACTCAAAACGGACATCGGACGCGTCCACATCATCCAAAACACGGGCCCTCGAAGATAAAGTCATACCACCTAACGACACGTCACACCTCTGAGTCCCCTCGTTTCGGGAATTAAAAATTCCCAAAACCATCTCAAAAATATTCCCCCGATCCCAAGATCACGTCGCCATAGAAGGCACACAAAACTGACGTCCGTACCAAAATTTACAGGCATCCAATTTTTTAAGGGGGTTTACCCCTGGGCCGGACTGCCCCGCTGAGCTATGGCCCAGCCGAACCCGCGGGCCGCCGCACCATGGCCCACCGCCTCCCGCAAGGCCTGCTCGCCCATACGCCTCGCCGATGCCTTCTCCACCGACCAGCCGACACAGCCGATCGCGTCCACGCGGAGACCCGCCAAACGCGGGTCTTTTTTGCCGCATAGGGGTCGCGCACCTTGACCCCGCCTCGCCTTCTCGCCAGCCAGCGCCGACGGAGCCTCGCGCTCCCTCGCCCGCGGCCACCCCACCACAGCTGACGCTGCCACTCGTCTACACGCAGAATCCATCACGCCGTCTCGGTCCACCATCACGCCGCCTTGGAACCACGTCGGACCGCCGGAAAAATACCCCAAACCCTGTTGATTTCGGCAGACGACTGCGAATGACTCCGAACTCCAATTTCAAATATGAATCAAGCGTTGGAAAGAGAATGAAATATACTTCAAATTCATGGAATTTTTTCAATAATTCGACAGAGATTTGATACAAAAATTTGAGCTCAAAATAGTTGCCATAAAAGAAAATGAAAATGAAAAAACCTACCTCAATGGGATTCGCCCGAAGCTTCACTACAATCCGTAGGAGCCGTGCCTCATCGGAGCAGTCTCGCCGGAGTGGGGGAGGAGAAGGAGAGGAGAGGTTTCGCCAGGGGGTGAAAATGAGGGAGAGGGTAGGGTTTGGTTTAAGTAGAAAATAAAAATTAATTTAATTAATTTTTATTAATTTCCCACGAAAGGACCCACCTCCGAAACACTCGACGGGGTCGAGGTTAAGCCTCCCCTAGGGTAAACACCACCTCCCGAGCACAATATCGGTCTCGGAATTTTAATCTGAAAACCCATTCAAATGTTATTAAACTCAACGCCCAAGGATTCTAAATTAAAAAAACTCCCCTAGAGCCATTTTTCACAGACGGGCCGCACCTGCAAAAATTACAACCCTCCTAGGGTAAATGGCACGTTCTGGACTCAACGGTGCCCTCATTTTTCCATTATGAGCCACCATTTAAGATATAATTGAGTTCCACCATTAAATTAATAAATTAGTTAATTAATTTTTCCGTTTAACGTTCTCAATGTGAGCGAGGGGGGCAAACATCCCACGCCGACATGTTTTATGTCGTTCCTTGGGTAAACAGCTCATTATGAACCCAACCGTACACTCAGATATTTGATATGAATCACCGTTTAGGATTTTTCCCATTTAATTGGCATTCCCACTGTGAAAACACCGAAAACTCAATTCCGGTCACACCGGGGCTCGGAATCACACGTCTTCTGAAGGCACTGCTCTAGAATAACATCAAGAATATTCCAAAGTGTTTCGCAGTACAAAAAGGGTTCTTACATTATTCCATCCTTCAAGATTTTCTTCCCCGAAAAGAAAAACCAGTGAACAAATCAGGGTACTAAGCCCTCACCTAGATCTCCTGTACCCAGAAGAACCCTCGCACAGATCTACGCCACCGAACACAAACCAAAGGGTTTGATATGTTCATGCGAGGTCGGCCCTTGACGATGAGGTGAAAAGGAGCACACACCCATCTCCCTAGGTGAGTCACGCGGGAGACGTCATTCACCCACTCGAGACTTTGGGGATAGGGAGAGGAGGTAGGGAAACTCACCATCCCTTTGCAAATTCCCAAACGGCCTGAAAGATATCTAGGGGTAGCTCACCTCCCCGACCAAACCTCTACGTCGCACGCCGTGACTAGAATCACCGCAACAAGGCCTGGTGATTCGATCCATCAGAACAGCCATATGGTGAAACGCACAAGGATATCTGGTCACGCAAGATTACACAGTCGATGTCTCACAACCCAGACTCTCTTACACACACAAAAAGCGAAGGAGTCAGCACCGTAGACAAGAGAAAAATGACCCACCCCTTTTATCATAGCAACACATAGTTACATCGACGCCTGCACCACCCTCGTAACACCTCAAGCAAGGAGCAGGGAGAAAGTCATTTCACAGGCAGAGTCTAACAATTCTACTGCAAAAAGTAGAAGAGCTGTAGAGTGTAGCTCTTATCACCTCATACTCTGCAGGATCGTAGACATCCAAAGCTTGTGCATGTCCATGGTCCCAACCCTCAGCCCCCGGAGCCTGACGTGGACCGCCCAATGGTGATAGAAAGACCTCCAAATGTCGTTCCCCATTAAAATTTCTCCAGTTTCTCTGCTAGCACTACCTCTCTGGGTACTACTCCAATCATGGAGCTGCCTCCATCATGGTGGTGCACCTGCTGCCTGCCCGAAGCTCTCTGCATGCTTGTTCGGGCAGTCTCATGCCAGGTGACCTCACCCATCGCAAGAATAGTACTGAATATCTTTGGGATGCACATGTTACCTCTGGTGTCACTATGGTGTACGACCACTCCCCTGAGTCTGGTTGTCAGAAAGCCACCTGCGTCGAGGTTCCGTTTGCCCATGCCCCGCTAGCTACAACAGATGTCTCGGCTCCAACGTGCCTGCTGCCACAACCAACTCTAGAATGTGACAGGAATCTATCTGTCACCAACAGCTGTTATAGCACCCCCACATATGTGTAAATTCCCAAGGGTACTATGACAACACGAATATCTTGGCGGTGACCCTGCTCAAACTTCCACGCTCGGATTTTGTCGTCATGGGCCATGTCCAGGTATAAGCGTGCACAGTCTGCAAAACTAGACTTGTACTCAGTCATCGTCATCCCTCCCTGATGAAACTATAGGAGCTCCAGAATCTGAATGGAGCGCAAGCAGGAGAGGCAAAACACCTCACGGAACAGCAACTTAAATTCACCCCATGAAAGCAATGACTCATCATGAAATTGAGTCACCAAACTCCACCAACGCCAAGCTGCTCCACGAAAAAGGATGGCTGCCAAAACCACTCTCTGATCTATCGACGTCTGCACAAGCCGGAAAAGGTGAAACACTATCTCTAGACAATCCTCTGCTGCCTAGGGGTCTGGCTCACTACTGAACCTCAGCGGTCTCTTCTGCTGGAACTCACAGAGCACGCTCAACCTGCGCTCAAGATCAGCCTGCTCTGCAGAAGTTGTTTGCTTCTCAACAGGTGGAGGTACTCCTACAGGCCCACCCACAGAATGGGGCTCAAATGATGGGTCCTGTACTGAGGCCTCATAGCTCACAGGGTCATCATGACGAACCAATGCTAGTATCCTAGCTGGCTGTCATTGCGGAGACATCTTGAATATTATCAAGGAGTGTCGCGGTCAGATGATCATATATGTATATACCAATAACAACGATGGAGAGATGACATAATAAGGACAGTCAAAGACTCACTCCTATGTGATGGACAAACCAATTTTTACCTTCAATTAGTATCTCAGCATGCCGAGTCGACATGTGGATTATGAAGGTCCTGGTGAATGGATATGTCGGCCACCGCACCATCACTAGACTCCATGGCCTGAGAGCCGCTCTCGAGACACATTAACACTGTTGCGCTAAATTCCAACCAATTTCTTTTATTTTAGGGACGTCCGAACAGCATCCCAAGGAACGAACCACCTCTGATACCACTTTTTCACGACCCGAGCCTACCCGTTCTCAAGCCAAAACTACCCCAAGCCCGCCTCCATAGGCCAGGCGCTGGCGACAAGTTCCAAAGGCTAAACATCTCGGGGATGCCTTTGCCTGAGTACCTTTACCCACACACACACATCACACTCAATGTAAAAGTGCAAAGTAAAAGTAGATACATGTAACGAAAAGTGCAGCTTCAATATATATACCACCGAATGTGCATCGACCTGTAAAAGTACAAAGAAAGTGTTGAATGTATATTGAAAATAAGGGGAAAGGATCACGCCCAACCAGAAAAGTGCCACAACCCAACAATGGGTAATCAAATGAAAATGCTAGAAGGGTCCCCCACCTGGAACCCGACTCCGACCACCGCATGCGGTCCAAGATCCCAAGCTCTCACGCTCCTCGGAAGTCACGCTCGACCTGTCTGTCGTCTGCAATGGAATACCAAGTACGGGCAAAGCCCATGAAGGGGTGAGTATAAAAATACCTAGTAGGATACCTCGACAGATCGAGGGAGAAACAAACGAGGTACAGAAGGGTGAGCAGAAGAGCGAACATGAAAAGTAAAGTAGTACAACCAAGAGTGCAGTAAAGAGTAACATTAAAGAGTCTAGCTCAACCCAACAATATGAAAGAAGGTAGACTTGTCCAGACACAAGGAGCTAGAAACGATGAGAAGATGAACGTCCCGTAGAGTCTTAGCTACCTATAATAGGAGAGTAGACTCGTCCAACCACGAGAAGCTAGAGATGGAAAGCACGTGGCTTACCCCTCGTGTCTTCGCCTCTCCTGGAAAGAGTGTACCCAAAACCAAAGAGTGGGTACTGGAACAAGGTATATAAAAATGCATATGCTCTGTCAAGAATCCCAAACAAGATCGTAAGGGGATCTCCGTCTCGTAGCTCAGCCCAAGAGAGTGAGTCACCAACCGTCCCAGATATAAACACCATTGATGCCCATCATCCCACACGTCTACCCCGAACAACATGTAAGGTGCTCAAATCACTGCACCTCAACACTATACTCATTGGGCGGCACTGACTCGCCCGTACATTTTTAGGTCGCGTCACAAGGACGCATCTCGGTGCGGAATGTGCCCCTCATACTTGAGAGTTCCCTGTTAAGTCAAACCACACCTCATCACTGCTCCACAGTCGAGATGTCTCCTCAAAGTCAAAGCCATTCCCTCACTGGCCTGTGCAACCAATCGTCCCACTCTGTTGATCATGGAGGAAAGCCACAGACTATCCTATTATAAAGGACTGAGTCTGGAATGTCAACGAGTGTCCCACATCCCAACCCTACTGGAGGGTAGTTCATAATATGATATCGGGTGACCCTCTGCCCAACCCTACTGGAGGGTAAACTCTAATAAGATATCAGGAGACCCACTTCCCAGCCCTACTGCAGGGGAAACCCTAATAAGATATCAGGTGACCCACTGTCCAGCCCTACTGGAGGGAAATCCCTAATAAGATATCGGGTGACCCACTGTCCAGCCCTACTGGAGGGTAGACGTGGCATAAGTTGATGGGTGACCCACTGCCCAGCCCCGCTGGAGGGTAAACCCAGAAAACGTTTTCAGGAAACCCACTTTCTAGCCCTACTATAGGGTAGACCTTAATCAAGAGGACGAGCGACACACTACCCAGTCTCTGCTGGAGGGTATAACCTCAAGAGTCATCGGGTGACCCACTGCCTAGTCACTGCTAGAGGGTAAACCCTGATAAGTCCATGAGAAACCCACTGTCCAGCCCTTCTGGATGGTAAACCCTAAGAAGTCGATGAGTGACCCGCTGCCCAGCCCCGCTGGAGGGTATACCAAGAACTCCTCTATCCATCTCTACCTGATGGTACAACAATGGCCAACTGATCATGGAGTGGGTATCGTGCAACCATCCGTCTCTGGAACAGAACTAGGGGAAACCACTCAACCCTGCTGATCTAATCAATCGAGCACAGAGACATCGGAAATCTCAAACCCGCTGGTCAAAAAACGAGAAGAGAGGAGCCCTCTATGTCATGAGAGGTCAAAAGTACGTAAAGTAGATCATGTCAAGAACATGGGGCCCACACGATGTGTGGCCCCAAGTTAACCCCGATCAAGCACAAAAACATTCTTAGGTACCAACATCCACATGTACCTCCCCGCTCTCCCATATACTCCAAGAGTATACAATGTCTCCCGTCCAAAGGATAACGTGCACAATGAACCCAACAATCAATACGAAGGGGTGAACGTAACCACTCCAACTAAAAGGACCATGCATTACCAACCACATCTCTTCTTGAATTTACATCACTCACAAGGGAGTGAAAGCGATCAAACGACAAGGGTTCTCTGCAAACACCGCAGGAAGAACCACCACCGGGGCACCTTCACATTCCACATTTAATAAGATCACCTTAGAGGTTCCACACAACCAAATTGATCGTACCGTTGTAATCCTCGTGAAATGAAATGCGAGATTGACTAATTACACGCCTCAAATGGATATCTGACGGAAAAGTCACCAACACCCCCTCATGTCCAAACGACATCCTGTGATCCTGAGCCTCGACCCCGAAAATGGTCCGGCGCATCACACCAATGCGATGCCCTCGGAAAAACAAATCAAAAGGACAAATCACTTGATTGGAACAGATATCTGAAATAAAGGATTCATTCTGATGCACTGCACACGAGCGGTGCATCGTGGGACCCACACCCCGGTCCCGAAACACAACGAACGGATCGCACCGTTGCAATCCTCTCGTAAAAGTACAAAATTTGGGCTATCCACTTTCCCTAAACGGTCGCCCAATTATAGATATGGAAAATCACCGTAAACGCTTAAAAGACCCTCGTGGTGCCCGCACTAGTGTGCGGAATTTGAGCGGTTGGATTGCATTGTCGAAATACCCTCGAAAAAACACCCAAAAACGACTGATCGCACGCCCCGAACAGTGGTTCGATGAAAAAGTCGTTAAACACTACACGTAGCTCGAAATACAGGTTGTGGGTCCCATGCCTCAATTCTAGTTTCGATGCCTAAAACCACACTGGAAAACTCCGCCTCAGCACCAGGGTCCCAACTCCACTAACGATGCTCAAAACGGACATCAGACGCGTCTGCACCATCCAAAACAGGATCCCCCGAAGATAACGTCACACCACATAAGGACGTGTCGTGCCTCCGAGGCCCCTCATTTAGGGAATTGAAAATTCCTGAAACCATCTCAAAATCTTCCCCCCGATCCTAAGATCATGTCGCCACAGATGACACGCCAAACGGACGTCCGTAGAAAAATTTACGGGCTTCCAAATTTTTAAGGGGGTTTACCCCTGGGCCGGACTGGCCCGATCCGGACGGTCCGCCTCGCCCGGGCCGACCATCTACACCTTGGCCCCGCCAAACGTACGGGCTGCCACACCATGGCCTGCCGCCTCCCACGTGGCCCAGTTGCTCAGTTGACACGCGGGCGCCTCCTACACCGACCGACCAACACGGCCGGTCGCGTCCATGCGGAGACCCTCCAAACGCGGGTCCCTGTCGCCGCGCAGGGGTCGCGCGCTGCTACCGCGCCTCACCGTCGCACCAGCCAACGCCAATGGTGCCTCACGCTCCCTCTCCTACGGCCACCCCGTCTCAGCCGACACTACCGCTCACCTGCACGGAGAAGCTACCACGCCACCTCAGTCCGCTGCCGCGCCACCTTGGAACCTCGCTGGACCGCCGGAAAAACACCCCAGAACCCGTTGATTATGGTGGACGACAGCGAACGACTCTGAACTCCGACTTCAAATCCGAAAAAAGAGTCGGAAATAGAATAAAATCTACTTATCATTCATGTGCTTTGTTCGATTATTTTATAGAGATTTGATACAAAAATTTGATCTCAAAATAGGTGCGAGAAATGAGAACGAAAATGACAAATCCTACCTAGATGGGCTTCGTCCGAAGCTTCGCTGCGATCCGTTGGAGCCCCTCCTCGCCAGAACTGTCTCTCCAGAGTGGAGGAGGAGAGGGAGACGATAGGATTCTCCAGGGGTGGAAATGAGGGAGAGGGGAGGGTTTGGTTTAAGTGGAAAATAAAAATTAATTTAATTAATTTTTATTAATTACCCATTAAAGGACCCACCTCTGAAACACTCGACGGGGTCGAGGTTAGGCCTCCCCTAGGGTAAAAACCAACTCCCAAGCACAATGGCTATCTCCGAATTTTAATCCAAGACCCCGTTCAAAAGTTATTAAACTCAACGCCCAAGGCCACCAAATTACGAAAATGCCCCTGGGGCCATTTTTCACAGACGGGTCGTGCCCGCAAAACATACACCCCTCCTAGCGTAAATGGAATGTTACGGACTCAATGGTGCCCTAATTTTTCTAGTCCGAGAAACTTTTTATAAGATACTTAAGTTTCACCATTAAACGAAGAAATAAATTATTTAATTTATTCGTTTAACATTCCCAAAGCGAGCGAGGGGTCCAAACATCCCGCGCTGACATGTTTTATGTCTCTCCTAGGGTAAAAACATCATTCCGGACCCATCCGTACACTCATATCCTTGATCTGAAGCACCGTTTAGGAGTTATCCCATTTATTTGGCATTCCGAATGCGAACGCACCAAAAACTCAATTCCGGCCACACCGGGGCTCGGAATCACACGCCGTCTGAAGGCGCTCCTCTGGAATAACATCAAGAATATTCTAATATCTGTCCCAGCAAAAACTGGGTTCTTACATAAACACAAAAAAATTAATACTATCCATTAAAATATCTTATATAGTGTAAAGATTCAATAATAGTTTTTATTAGAATAAAAACTAAACATAAGTATTGAAAATTGATTTATATGTTTAGTAATTATTTATATTAATTTCAAATGTGATATTTTTACCTATTAAAAAATTTAATTTATAAAAAGAGGTTATATAAATTTTTATAATTTATTTATATCATGATGATTTTAAAAATTTTATATATTCATATAAACATTAGATTTTACTATTCACCAGAAAATAAAAGTTTTGAAATTAATATTATTAATCACCATAATATAAATATTATGTTCTTATTTACGAAATAAAATTGACTTTATTAAATTTTATATAAATTTTTTTTGGAATTTTTTTTCTTAAATAAAATAATTTAATATATGTTATGTTTTTTATCTCGAATAAATATTGTCTATAATGCCTCGTGTGATTATAGTCATATATATTTATATTTATTATCATCATTTATTATAATTTAATTTATATTAAATTATTTAATTTATTCGAAATAACAGTTTTTACAGAATTAATTAATTAAATTTCAAATTTACAATATTTATTATACCCAATAAGATAAAATAAGTATAATTTTTAACTCGTTTTTTTAGTTATATAATTTGACGAATAATTTTACAAAATTATTATATATATTAATTTATTTTATTCATTTTAGATAATAAATTATTTATTAAATTTTCTATTCTTATCTTTCTCATTAACAATTTAATAATTAGTTATTATCCTGATCATTGTTTTAAAAATCTTTTAGTCATATAATTACACATATTAAAAATTCCTCTTTTTTATTCATTAAATTTTATATCAAATATAATTGTGATTCAAATATTGTTTATAATTAACTATATTGTATTTATAAAATTTTATTCAATTATCTTAATTCAAGGAAACCATGGTACTCAATAGTTTCAATTTCTGGTTATATTTTTGTGTGTTCTTATAGAATAATTATACAATTCTAAATGTAGATTTTATAATTATTATAAAATTTTTATTATGCTGTAATAATATAATGTTCATTTTTATTTTACTATGTCTATGATCTGTAAAATAATTATATTTGAATAAAAAAATAATTATATAGAGAATGAAATTTATCATGTTGGAAATGATTGTGTTATAGTAGGAAATAAATAAGAACACCTTTCATACCATATATAGACATTAATAATTCTTATTAATTCCTTTTGGAAATTGAAATTCTTATACAATATTCATGAATTAGAAAAATACTCATTAAAATTACAAAAAAAATTGGGTATACTTAATAATGATATTCTCAGATATTCCCAAGGAAAATAACATACTGTTAATTTTTGAATTGTAATGGAAAAATTATGAAATGAGATAATATATTCATAATTTTAAAAATAAAATTTTTTATTTAAAATGTATCATTTTTAGAGTATATAATCATATTTTGGGGTATATTTGTAGATCCATCAACAACATTGGTTTTTGAATATGGTCAATGGGAAACCACTACAATAGATATTGATTTTTTGGATTAGAAATATACAATCGAATCATTATATAAAATTCTACATGTCTATTTCATATCACACAGTAATTTATATTAAATGTGATATCAGTTTCAATATAAGTATTAATGTATATATGGTTTGAAATATCTTTATTTCTGTTTGGTTTATTCACCTGAACTCACGCTACCATGCAGTAAAAATGTGTTTATGATATTTAGATATGTATAAAATAATTTTTTGTGGTTTTTCAACATAAACATTAGAAGGATTTATCATATTCAATTATTTAATTAATCGTCAGTGTGAAAATTTACTAGATTCATGATCTTTTATCTTCATGTAGAAAAATATTATTTGTTGACATATGGGAATTAACTATATAACAAATGTGTGATATATATACCTATTATAATATCATAGGGAATATATTCCAAAATAGGTGTTGATAATGTGCCAATTTATATTGTTGGATATAAGGGAAATCTATAAATACCGAAGGTGTAATAACATTCATGATATATAATAGGTGGATGTTGTATCATGTAGGGAGGATCAGGCAACCTTATACATGGTAATTATAAAAATACGCCCAATACTAATGAATTTTGAAATGTTAGAAATGTAAATACAAAGGAAATGGGTGAAATAATATATTTAATAATTGAATGTTCAATATTCAATCCATTTGAGTCTATGGGTGAATGTGAGTTTATTAATGAGATCTTTAAGAGGGTAAGAAATGTTTAATTCATCAGCATTGAAAATGATGGAATAAAAATATTTTGGAAAGAATTATTCATCTATAAAATAAAAGGATTAAAGAAGGGCCTATTTAATGATGAACATTTATCATAATTATATATCAGTCCTATATGGAGGATTATTTATATGATTCTCAATGATCACTTATGATGGGGAAACATAAAGGAAAATTTTTTTGAGTACACATCTTGATGCTTAGTCTGGAAGAATGTTAAGCATGAATTCAGAAATTCCATGCCTATAATGAAACCAATACTGTAATCTATATGGAATTAGGTGGGAGATAATATTGAATTTTATAGGTTTTATAATGAAATATTTACAGGATGATTCAATTTAAATTTCTATTAATAACATATAATGTTATATCATTTCATTTTTATTTGAGATTATTTTTTTAGTCGATCAACATAACATGTGATATAATAAAGAAGGGGTATGATTTCATTGAGTACCAAATTTTATTTTAAATTATCTTGATCAGTGGTTAATATTAATTTCCATGATAATTCTACCTTAATAATTGAATAAAAAAATATTTTCAGAGTCTCTTATCCTGATAAATATTATTTTCAATCTGAATGGATTACTAAAATGTTAGATGTGATTTTGATTTCTTGTTTAATATATTTCAAATGAATTTTGGATTAAATTATCAGTCTAGAAGAGATCTCAAAATAAAATAGCTTGAATTATAGCATTCAAATGTAACCATATAAGGATCATTTTGGGAGCAATTCCATATCTTCAACATGATGGGATAAAGTCTAAGAGTTTGATTTACTATGACTAGACCACTATTGAATAATTTCATATATGATTAAAATAATTCTATGATAGATTAATGTAGTGAAATTCTTATATAAGTGTTATGTGGATAATCATACATGGAATCTGAATTTTGAAGTTGTAGATATTACATTACATAAGATATAACAATGGAATAGTGTTATGATATTTTGATAGATGATAATGATGATACGCATATACATTAACCCATTATAGTTCCTTGACCAATTTATAACTATAGTTATCCTATAGTGAATCCACCAAAACTAGAAAAATTACATGATGTGTACAAAATATCATATTTTAAAAAGTATATACCAAAACCATAAGATATACATTTTTTGTAGGATTTACATATAGAAAATAAAATCAAATTTTAGGAATAACTAAATAATCATTGATTAAATAGAGCGAGTACTATAAAACATTTCCACTCACCAGTTCAATTATCTCGCATATATATTATTATTGAGTAACAGAATTAAGATCCAAATGATGAAATTTAAAACAATCATAATTCTATTTTTATGTAATAAAATTTGGGGGGAGAAATTTTTAATGGGGGTTAATATAAAACCCAAAATTTTATGCTCTAAATATATTTAACAATATGTATCACCCACAATATTGAATGAGAATTTATAAAACATTATTTGAGTATATAATAATATATAATATATTATTCATAAATTCATTCTAAGAAATAAATACGAGACATCACTGTGAAAAATAATATAATAAAACCGTATATAATCGATAAGAATACCAAATTAAAATTATCATCATCTGGGTTTTCAATGATGGACATATATCCAGTTATAGCTATGGAACAAAAGTGAAATATTAAGAATATGATAGAAATATAGAGAAAGAAATGACATGTTATGATGAATGGAATTTAGATAATTAATAAAGTATATATATATAATTGATAATTAGTAAAATGATAACTATATAAATATTGGAAATTTATATCTTTATTAAGAATACATATCACCAATATGTAAATAAAAAATATTACTTTTAGAAAATAAAAATAATTATAAATGGAAAATTTATATTAAATAGTATATTCATAATTTTTAATAAAAATTTTAATTTTATTTAAACAATAAGTGTTATAAACATGAATAATACAATCAATAAATAAATAAGAAATTGTTATTATTAATGAAAAACATTTTTTAAATGTATTATTTATTTTAATTTGAAAATTAATTACTATATTGTTATATATAATTTATTAAAAAGTATATATTTTAATATATTAGGGCATAGAAATTATGTATGAGTGTCAATTTAAATTTCATTGAAAAGTAGTTATCATGGTTAACATTGAATATAGTTTATAAATAATACAAATAATAAAATATTGAGTATGGTTAAAATTGTTAATAAATCAAATCAAATTAAAAAAGATATAAGTTTTTAATGGTGGTAATATAAATCTGTAAAGACCTGTAAAATTCAAGGGAAATTTCTTCTAAATTTTCTTTGGAATTTTACAAGAACGTGGTTTCTGACGGCACCTGATTCCGAGGCCCGGTGTGCCTGGAATCAATTTTCAAAGTTTGGCTCGGGTATGTTCAGTGAACGAACGAGCGGGAATTTCAAACTTTTGAACCGGTGCCCGGAATCGAATTCTGAGGGCACCGATGGAACCGCAGTGCTGATAATTGCTTAGGAAGTCCTGTTCCGAAGTTGCGTTTACACGAGTGTTGATGATAAAAATTGTGGAAGTTTATTTTATAATAACTCTACAATTTTTATTATTTTTACTCTAAGTGTTAGTTCTTGATGGAAGTTGGGTAACCACCCAACCTCCCTTGGGAGGTTATGATGGTGGTGGGGCCCACAAGAACCCCACCTCTTCATATCCTCTAACCCCCCTCAACTCCCACTTTAATTTTGTTAACCTAAGTTATAACTTATGACATTAATGTAATAAGTTTAATGAGGTGAGTTGTGTGTGGTTAAATTTAATTTCAAACTCTTGAAATTCAAATGGTTAGGTTGTGTTAATAAAATAAGACTTGGTCTTATTTTATTTTTGTTAGAGTTTTGCATCCTTGAGAGGATTGGGAAGCATGAGTCTTCTTCTTCTTCAACCTCAACGAAGAACGCGAAGAACACCTCCACCGAAGAATGCGACGTCTTCTTCCAACGACGTCTTCCCTTCGAACGCACCTCGACGACAACAGAATCGACGTTCATTCTCCACCACATCGACCCACGACAGGACGTCTCTTTCCAAAACGGTTCTTCTGCGATGCTGTATTTGTGAGGCGACATTCTTCTTCCGCGTCGTCTCTTCCGCGAAGGGTTTCCGTGACGAAATCTCTGTCAACGACTTCGAATCCTCGCTTCGCGACATCGACGTTCATTCTCAGCGATGCTCGTCTTCCGCGGCTCGTTGACGAACACCATTCTTGAAACTTAGGTAGGGGTTTTATTTATTTTATTTGTTCCTAAATACCAACTTGACAAACTTTGTGGATTTAAACCTTTTGTTATCGAATAAGGTGAGGGGGTCAGACCGCACAAACATGGCCGAACCTCCTCCTTATTTTCTGTGTTGGTTCCTTGTGGTTGGTACGGGAGAACGTGGTGTCGTCGCACCATGTGAATTCATGCGGAAGGAAATGCGTGGCGCCGTCACGCCGCACCATGGAAAGAAGTTTAAGAACGCGACGCTGTCGCGCCGTGTCAAAGAAAATCGAAGGCGCCGCGGCCGGAGCAGGGCCGCGGAAGAGGGGCGCGGTGTCGTCGCACCACGCCGGACGACAAGGGTCGCAGCCGGTTCCGGCCCGCGGTCGGTTCCGGGCCACGGCTGAGCAAGGTGACCGGCGGCCGGACCGGGCCGCCGGTGTCGGAACTCGAAGGGGAATGACCACCGCTGGTCCCGTTGAGAAGTAGCCGGCCGGCTAGGTTGGGACAGCCAGAAAGGGGTGGAGCCGGGGGAATTAAATTCCCCCGGCCGGCTTCAAACGGCCCCCCATAAATGGGGGGGGGGGGGTTACTCAAGGGGGGAAGGCGCCCACCCTTTTTCCAACAGCTCTGCCGAAGGCCAAGCTGGTAGCACGCTGGGCGCGCTGTGCCCGGCCGAACCGGCGCCTGGCCGGTCTGCCGGGCCAGGCCGGGACGACCCGGACCGGGGCGGGTCTACCCGGTTCAGGCCGACCGGGGGGTCTCGGGCCGGGTCGGTCCGGGCCCGACACCCCCGTTTCCGGACTGATTGGGTTCCATTGCCCATAACTCGGGCTACAGACCTCTGATCGATCCGCCGTCAACGGCAACATGATCCTTAGAACGATTCGGTCGTTTCAACATATCACACTCAAGGTTTTGGAATAGTTTGAGTTCGGCCAGGTTGGTTCGTACATGAAACCAACCGGGCCCTCGGAGCGGAAACACTTATATCTTTAGCACATGACATCCGATTGACGTTCCTTCGACGTTGATGAATTTCTCTAAGTGAGATGGGTCTTTTGGCTTACATTTCTTCAGGTTTGGATTCCCTCGGAGTACGGTCGGGTTGGTTCTCTCACAAAACCAACCGGGCCCTTGGAACGAAAAAGCCAATAATTCACAGACCGGACGTCCGATTGACGTGCCGTCTGTTTCGTTGAATTACTCTTGATGAGAATGAACTTTTGGTATACTTTTCCCGAGTTTTGGATGCCGTTGGAATATGGATGAGTTGGATTGTACCCGAAATCTAATCGGTCCATTAGAACGAAAAATCTGATATCTTATAGACAGGATGTCTGTTTGACGAACCGTCAGCGGCATTAGTGATCACGTTGAGAAACGGTCCCTATTAGTATACCCTATGAGATTTCGGGCTACAGTTGAGATACGGCCAGGTTGGTTCGCTCATGAAACCAACCGGGCCCCTGGGACGAAAAAGCTAATAACTCACAGACCGGGCGTCTGATCGACACGTCGACTGATGTGTTGAGACCCCTATGTTGAGGTGTTCCTTTGAGATATTTCTTCGTGGGACTTTGTGATACATGGAGTATCGACCTGTTGCGCGTGGAGCGGACCCTCCCAGAGACGAGCGTGCGGATTATGGATACCGTGTATGCGGCTGAGACCTGACGACTGCATGACCGACTCGACTTGGAGTGAGTCGACTACCCAAGTGGACGGAGCACCCGATATTTGGTGATAGACCCACGGCGGACGGAGTGCCCGGTAATTGGCCACATACCCGCGATACTCGACAGGAGGAGTACCTCTGTAGGCTATTAGGGGGAGCGCCCGGTATTTGGCGATAAACCCACAGCAGACGAATCACCCAGTAGTTGGTCGTAGACCCGTGGTACTTGACAGGAGGAGTACCTCAGCAGTCTTAGGTTAGTGAGCAGTACCTCAGAGTCCTGATTGGACCACTGTACACTCCAGAGACAGAGCTCATCAGCAGTTACAGTTTCGATAATGAAAATCCTGTTTTGTGCTGAGTCAATGACCTTTGAGTTTATCTCTTGATTGAGATGGTTCACTTGATAACTTAGGTATATGTATGGGCATATACCTGGGTAGTGGTTATCCGTTGATTTCATAATCCATATGTTTCCTCATGATTGTGATGGGTTACTTGATAACATAGGTATATGTATGGGCATATACCTAAGTAGAATTTATCTATTGAGATCTTCTTTGTGGATATCCTTTTTGGATTTAGTGCGACCATGAGGGTCTCGGGGTCCCTACTGAGTATTGTCATACTCACCCCTGCATGGTCTTTTCCCGCACCTCGTTGTGTTTGTTCCAGACGATGACAGTGCTCACGGAGGCTGAGTGTTCGAGGACTGGATGGTAACTGGTGGTGGACTACAAGACGAGTCAGTATCTGGAGGAGGACATCACGGCGAGACGACACACGAATGTGGTTGACGGGAAAGAGCGTTGAAGAGGCTATCTATACCTACCCTTCAGGTAGGATCTGTGACGGGCGATCCAGGAGCTGTGCTATCTGTAACTACCCTTCAAGTAGGATCTGAGGAGGATGACCCATGTGCTTCTTCATTCTTCCAGTTGTTAGCCTTTTTCTATTGTACATTTGTTCAGTTGTAGCTGCACTTTCAGTTGGGTTTGTATTCTGGCACATTTATATTTCAGAACTTTCTTTGGTACTTAGTGTTTTCCTTCCGCTTGTACTCTGTGGTGTTTTTTTACTTTTATAAAGGCAATGCCTTCCCAGTTATTGAGATTTACGCCTTTGGTGCTAGTCGCCAGCCCCTGGCCTATGGAAGGCGGACTTGGGGTAGTCACGACATGGGCCTCGAGGATGGGTCGTGACAAATTGGTATCAGAGGAGTTGGTTCTACCGCAGAACTTATAACTCTGATATTTTCTTTCTGTGAAAAAATAGTGTTATGGGCACTGAGTGTGGTCTTTAGTTTAGGGAGTCCAGTATTGGTGCGGGCAGCCGACGTATCCATACACCAGGACCCTGACAACTGAATTCCGACTTTGTGCACGAAAACATTGATTGCTTGTGTGTTTTCTAGAAGTTTTATTTAAATATCATCTCAAACCAGGTCAGCTCACCAGGTATAATCTTTTGACCGTGTCATGTTGTTTCCTTCAAGATGCCTCCCTGTGGATGACTAACTAGAGCCCTGAGAGTGGTACGTACTGACAGCCCGCCGAGCGACGAGGCCTCAGTACATGGCCCTATCCCAGTTGAGGCACTAGCGGAGGTACAAGCGGTACTACTACCCATTGGCCCCCCGATTCCACCAGCCCCAGCTGCAGAGGGTGCACGTCGCTTGAGCGCACTGCACGAGTTCGAGCGCCATAGGCCACCCAGGTTCCGGGGAGAGACGGACCCGCAGTCAGCTGAGGATTGGCTGGAGGCTATGGTGAGAGTCTTCAGGCTAGTGGGGACGCCGACAAAATTCATGGTGATCCTTGCTGCTAGCCTTTTTCAGGCAGCAGCAGGCAAATGGTGGAGCCTGATTCTCCAGATGCATGACGAGGTGACACTTCTTTGGGCAGACTTCGAGAGCCTGTTTCGGGCAGAGTTTGTACTAGCCACCCTTCGAGCGGTGCGTATACAGGAGCTACTTCACCTGCGGCAGGGTAGCATGACAGTGGAAAAGTATTCAGCAAGGTTAACAGACCTCTTGCGGTACTCCACAGATATGGTACGGGACCCGTTCTTCAGGGCACGAACCTTCGAGCAGGGGCTCAAGCGGGTGATTATATCATCTTTTGTTTCTCACAGCATTCGGACCCAGACAAGAGTGTTGGAGAGAGCCCTCTTAGTGAAGATTTTCCTTGCTGAGCAGTCTCCAGCAGCACGACCCACCACTAGCCAGCATGCGGTAGAGTCTTCTGTAGCAGATAGTAGACAGATGACACAGAGGTCTAAGAGGACCATACCTACTGGTGGCCGACTGCATGACTCAGGTTCATTTTTGCGGGGGAACTGGGGTGGAGTCAGAGCCAGTCGTCCCGAGAGTGGTCAGTGTTACTCCTGTGGCAGGATGGGTCACATGGCACGTGACTATCCGACCCACCATGCAGATGACCAGCAGTTAAATGAAGAACATTCCAGCCAGAGGCATAGGTTCGATCAGGGCATACAGCAAGGAGCAGGCAGCCATGGAAGAGGAGTTGGTCATGCAGATGGAGGTGGACGACGCTTCGGGGTGTTGTCACCCCCCCCCCCCACTAGGAGACCCACCCCGACTACAGGGGACAAGAGGACATGGGAGAGCTCAGCTTCAGGAAGCTAAGTCCTACAGTCATGGAGCTCCGGAAGCAGATGGACAGAAGCGGGACTAGCTTCCGACCTGGAGGCTATTGATCATGTTGCTTCTAGTTTTGTTAATGTTTGTCTGTAGTTTTTTTGTGTCTTTGTACTATGAGCTGCAATAATGAAAAGACACTTATCTTTGTAAATTTTTCCTTCCCGTCCTTTTGTTTGGTTGATACTGAGTGGTCTCGGTTAAGACTGTTGACTTGACCCTCACTTTCGAGATTTCTACTGGAGGAGACCGAGTGACCTCACACTGATGCCGACAGTGTGACTCGACCCTTGGGGGCAAGAGTGACAGTTGGATCTCTTGGTAGTTACGTCGAGGCCTTACGACGTCATCCATGGCGTGAATGCATCATTCATGCCAGGAATGACTGTATTAGGCAATGAATGTTGTTCATCCAGGGGGTGAGACCGGATTTCTCAAATCGGGAAAGAAGAAATCATAGCAGCTCTTTTGAGACTAGAGAAGGTCCAGGTCATCTAAGAGCGGATGAGGACAGCACAGGGCCGACAGAAGCCTTATGCTGACAGGACTTGGAGGTCTCTAGAGTTCGAGGATGACGATCTCGTTCTTATACAGGTCTCACCTCGACGAGATTTACGGAGATGTGGCCTGGGAAGCATGTTATCTCTGAGGTTCAACGGACCTTTCTAGGTCCTTAGCTGGGTAGGCGAGGTGGATTACCGGTTGACCCATCCACCTCAGTTGCACTAGGTGCACGACGTTTTCCGGGTATCTCAACTGAGGAGATACATGCTCGACCCTTCACATATCATTGATCATGAGGAGCAGGACAATGGCGATGGGGTTACTTCAACATAGGTTCCAGTGGGGATCAAGGATCGAAGGAGAGGATCCTACGATGATGATCGATTCCTCGGGTGCACTTTCTCTGGCAGTACGGGAACCTCCAGGTGAGCACATGAGAGTGGGAGGCTCAGATGCATGCTCAGTACCGCTTTTGTATTCCTAGTTTTTGTTGAAGCTTTACAGGGACGTAAATCCATGAGGTTGGAGTAATGTAATGACCCATAAAATTCAATGGAATTTTTTTCTTAATTTTCTTTGGAATTTTTCAAGAACGTGGTTTCTGACGGCACCTGATTCCGAGGCCCGGTGTGCCTGAAATCAATTTTCAAAATTTAGCTTCTGTACGTTTAGTGAACGAACGAGCGGGAATTTCTAAATTTTGAACCGGTGCCCGGAATCGAATTCCGAGGGCACCGATGGAACCGCAACACCGGTAATTGCTTAGGAACTCCTGTTCCGGAGTTGCGTTTACAAGAGTGTTGATGATAAAAATTGTGGAATTTTATTTTATAATTATTCTACAATTTTTATTATTTTTACTCTAAGTGTTAGTTCTTGATAGAAGTTGGGTAACCACCTAACCTCCCTTGGAAGGTTATGAGGGTGGTGGGTCCCACACGAACCCCAACCCTTCATATCCTCTAACCCCCCTCAACTCCCACTTTATTTTTGTTAACCTAAGTTATAACTTATGACTTTAATGTAATTAGTTTAATGAGGTGAGTTGTGTGTGGTTAAATTGAATGTCAAACTCTTGAAATTGAAATGGTTAGGTTGTGTTAATAATATAAGACTTGGTCTTATTTTATTTTTGTTAGAGTTTTGCAACCATGAGAGGATTGAGAAGCGTGAGTCTTCTTCTTCTTCAACCACGACGAAGAACGCGAAGAACACCTCTGCCGATGAATGCGACGTCTTCTTCGAACGACATCTTCCCTTCGAACACACCTCGACGACAATTGAATCGACGTTCGTTCTCCGCAACATCGACCCGCGACGCGACGTATCTTTTCGCAACGGTTCTTCCGCGACGCCGTATCCGCGATACGACGTTCTTCTTCCGCGTCATCTCTTCCACGATGGTTTTCTGCGACGAAATCTCTGTCAACGACTTCAAATCCTCGCTTCGCGACGTCGACGTTCATTCTCCGTGATGCTCATCTTCTGTGGCTCATTGATGAACATCGTTTGTGAAAATGAGGTAGGGGTATTATTTATTTTATTTTTTCGTGAATACCAACTTGACGAACATTGTGGATTTAAACCTTTTGTAATCGAATAACGTGAGGGGGTTAGACTGCACAAACACGGCCGACCCTCCTCCTTATTTTCTGTGTTGGTTCCTTGTGGATGGTACAGGAGAACGTGGTGTCTTCGCACAACACAGATTCATGCAGAAGGAAATGTGCGGCGCCATCGCGCCGCGCCATGGAAAGAAGTTTAAGAACGCGACGCCGTCGCGCCGCGTCGAAGAAAATCGAAGGCGCCGCAGCCGGAGCGGGGCGGCGGCGGAGGGGTGCACTATCGTCGCACCGCGCCGGACGAGAAGGGTCGCGGCCAGTTCCGGGCAGTGGCGGAGCAAGGTGACTGGTGGCTGGACCGGGCCGCCGGTGTTGGAACTGGAAGGGGACCGGCCACCGCCGGTCCCGTTGTGAAGGAGCCAGCCGGCCAGGTCGGGCCGACCGAAAAGGTGAGGAGCCGGGGGAATTAAATTCCCCCAGACGGCTTCAAATGGCCCCCCATTTATGGGGGGGGCCTGGTTACTCAAGGGGGGCAGGCGCCCCCCCTTTTTCCAACAGGTCGGCCCAAGGCCGAGCTGGTAGCGCGCTGGCCGCGCTGTGACTAGCTGAACCGGCGCCCGGCCGGTCTGCCAAGCCGCGCCGCACCCAGCCAGCCGGGCCGCGTCGGGCCGGGCCGACCTGGACTGGGGCGGGTCGACCCGGTTCGGGCCGACCTGGGGGTATCGGGCCGGGTCGGCCCGGGACCGACACCCCCGTTTTCGGACTGATTGGGTTCAATTTCCCATAACTCGGGCTACGGGCCTCCAATAGACGCACCGTCAGCTTATACACGATCCTTAGAACAAGACAGTCGTTTCGACATATCACACTAAAGGATTCGGAATACTTTGAGTTCGGACGGGTTGGTTCGTACACGAAACAAACCGGGCCCTCGGAGCGGAAACGCTTATATCTTTAGTACCGGACGTTCGATTGACGTGATGTCGACATTGATGGATTTCTCTAAGTGAGACGGATATTTTGGCTTACTCCGATCAAGTTTTGGATGCTGTCGGAGTACGGTTGGGTTGGTTCGCTCACGAAACCAACCGGGCCATTGGAACGAAAAAAGCCAATAATTCACAGACTGGGCGTCCGATTGACGTGCCGTCTATTTCGTTGAATTCCTCTTGATAAGAAGTAAATTTTGGTATACTTCGCCAAAGTTTTGGATGCATTTGGAATATGGATGGGTTGGATTGTACCTGAAATCCAACCGGGCCCCTAGAATGGAAAATCTGATATCTTACAGACATGACGTCCGTTTGACGAACCGTCAGTGGCATTGGTGATCGCGTTGAGAAACGGTCCATATGAGTATACCCTATGAGAGTTCATGGTACAGTTGAGATATGGCCGGGTTGGATCACTCACGAAACCAACCGGACCCCTGGGATGAAAAAACTAATGACTCACAGACCGGGCGTCTGATCGACGCGCCGACTGATGTGTTGAGACCCCTATAACGAGGTGTTCCTTTGAGATACTTCTTCGTGGGACATAGTTATACTTGGATTATCGACCTGTAGCTCGTGGTGCGGACCCTCCCGTAGACGAGCATACGGAGTACAGAGATCGTGTAGCCAGCTGAGACCTGACGACTGCTCGACCGACTCGACTTGGAGTGAGTCGACTAGCCCAGTGGACGAAGCACCCGATATTTGGCGATAGGCCCATGGCAGATGGAGCCCCCGGTAGTTGGCCGCAGACCCGCGATACTCGACAGGAGGAGTACCTCTGTAGGATATTAGGGGGAGCTCCCGATATTTTGCGACAGACCCATAGTGGACGGAGCACCCGGTAGTTGGCCGCAGACCCGCGGTACTCGACAGGAGGAGTACCTCAGCAGTCTTATGTTAGTGAGCAGTACCTCGGAGTTGTGATAGGACCACTGTACACTCCAGAGATGGATCGCTTCAGCAGTTACAGTTTCGATAATGAAAATCCTGGATTGAGCTGAGTCAATGACCTTTGAGTTTACCTCTTGATTGAGATGGATCACTTGATAACTTACGTATATGTATGGGCATATACCTAGGTAGTGGTTATCCGTTGATTTCATAATCCTTGTGTTTCCTCATGATTGAGATGGGTTACATGATAACTTAGGTATATGTATGGGCATATACCAAAGTAGAATTTATCTTTTGAGATCTTATTTGTGGCTATCCTTGTTGGAATTAGTTAGACCTTGAGGGTCTCAGGGTCCCTACAGAGTATTGTCATACTCACCCCTGCACGGGCTTTGGCCGCACCTCGTTGTGTTGGTTGCAGACGACGGCAGTGCTGACAGAGTCCGAGTGTTCGAGGACTGAACAATACCCGGTGGTGGACTACAAGACGAGTTAGTATCTGGAGGAGGACATCACGGCGAGACAACACACAGAGGAGGTTGACGGGCGAGAGTGTTGAGGAGGCTATCTGTACCTACCCTTTAGGTAGGATCCGTGGCGGGCGATCTAGGAGATGCGCTATTTGTACCTAACCTTCAGGTAGGATCCGAGGAGGACGACCCATGAGTTGCTTCTTCTTCTAGTTGTTTTCCTTTTTCTGTTGTACTTTCGTTTAGTTGTAGCTGCACTTTCAGTTGGGTTTGTATTCTGGCCCATTTACTTTTCAGCACTTTCTTTTGTACATTGTGTTTTGCTTATGCTTGTACTATGTGGTTTTTTGTTTACTTTTATAAAGTTAATTCCTTCCTAGTTATCGGGATTTACGCCTTTGGTGCTAGTCGCCATCCCCAGGCCTATGGAAGGCGGGCTTGGGGTAGTCACGACACGGGCCCCGAGGACGGGTCATGAAAAAATCCTCATTGTTTGTACATATATTCAACTTTCATTTATAAAATGAACATACATTGTGATTAAAGGATGCGATATTCAGAATATTCCAGAAAATACACTTATAAAAGAAAAAACCATTTACCCTATTGGATTAATAAAATTGTTAAAATATATACGATGTCATTTAGAATTTTATAATATAAAAATTAAATTATTATGTTTTTTATTTATGATTTATTTATTCTTTTTTGTTAGGTATTAGTATTATTTTATCTATATTTTTTTAATATCATGAAATTATGGTTGTTTTAAATAATTAACACGAATTTTTAAAAACTCGGCTATATAAAGAATATACACGAATGGATATATGTCTATGTCGACCAATTAGTTGTATCAGTCGGTCACATAAAGGATAAAACTTTGAAAATCCACAACATCGAAAAATAAACAATTTAAATTGGATCAATGATGTATTTTGATACGTGCTTTAGATTTTCAACATAACAAGTTCAAATATATGAACAAGGTGGACATCTTATTTATCTATGTGAATTAAAAGGCTATGTGAAAATGATATATGTTGATCAATTCAGCTATATTAATATAAATAAAAACAATTAGGGTACATGGTTATGGAGAATCATCTATGTAATTATAAAATCAAAATATTATTTTCCCAGTTGATTACACTATTTTTAATGTATTGATGATGTAAATGTGTTAAATATTTTACATCCATTTATGTTAAAACAATTATTTTCCCAAATATTCCAAATAATGAGAGGAAAATCATAAAAAAATAATTTATTTAATTGTCATGTTGCCTATGTATTTTTGAAAAATGTCTTCTGAAATTTAATCATGAGACTAGTTCATTTGGGATATTATCTTATGTTATATTATGATTGAATATAATCATGTGTTTCCAAAAATTGAATATAAAGAATTAATAATAATAAAATGTAAATTCTCAAAAAAATCTCTCAAAATATTCTATATTATTTATATATGTTATGAGAAATATGAATAATGTGAAATTTCTATATAGTTTTCTCTTAATATATTTTTTTTATTTTAGACGAATTTCTTTGAATTATATTTCAATTTTTTTATCAGCTGAAAAAATATTTTAATTTTTCTGTTCATTTTGCAACTGTGTGCTTCATTTGTAATCAGTCCAATCCATTCCTACTAATATAAGTTAGAATTAATTTGAATTATTGATAAATTATATTGTATTTTAAATCCTTGAAGGATGCCATAAAATGATCTATTTTATGTACCTAGTAACAGATTCTATCCCACAGTTAGTAAGTCCCTTGAAAAAATAATGGTTATATAGAAATCATGTTGCACATGGATTTAAGATTTTTTGTAGTGGACTACTAGATTTTTATACCCTTTCCACTATACTATTTCTACCTATAATATTTTTCATAGGTGATTTATTTATAATACATTCATATTTTCATGAATAATTTAAAATTTAATATACATTAAAATATTTTGTTTGTATGTTATCAATAATTCAAAAACTCATTTCTCCCCACTCTCGAGTCTTAGTAAATTTTTTCTTCAACCAATAATAAGTATCAATGGTTGTAAATTTTATGTTTTCACCTATAATGGGATGAAATATCATTATCATATTAAAATCAATCCTATGACTACATATTCAGATCATATATCAAGTTAAAGAGTCCCAAAACTAAATTGAAAAAATTATTGATGATAAATGTGGAATATGGTTTTATACATAATGAAAAATAGTCTAATGTTTAACTTGTATTTTCTTAAAATTTAAACTATTATTGAAGGGGATCAAATCAAATGGAATTCAATTTTAGAAGAAAAATATGATCTGATCACAAAATTATCAAATTATATAATATGTTTGCTATGTCCTGATGAGTATATAAATTGTCTCAAGGTGAAATATAATTTTTGAAATAGACAACTATATTTGTTGGAAATTATGTAATAAAAATTCAAGAAAAATTTCATACAACAATATTAGGTTAGTTTCTAGAATTTTTATGATGGTTTGTGGAGATATGATAACACAGATATATGTATTATTTGATGATACTGTAAGAAATATTACCTATCTTGGGTCACCAATTCATAAAACTAAAAAATCAAATAAATTTAAAATAATTTTACAATACAAGTAAAGTGGAAATTCTACTAACATTAAGTAATTGAATCATTTAAAGGACTTTATGAAATAAAAAATTCATATGGGAAGACTCATAAAGTAAGAGCCTAAAAAAGAGGCTTAAGATGGTGAGTATATATTAATCAAGAAATAGAATGTTTTATTTAAATTATCTACATTAATAGATGAAAAATATAGATAATGAATAAAAATTATTGAGTCATTATATAACAATAATATGAATAATACCCCAATATTCTAAAATCTGGTTTTCTTCATGTAATTGTTTTACAATACGAGAATAGTTATAAAAATATTCTACTAGAAAGTGAAAAAATATGATGGAATTTCTAAATAAGTCTGGTGTAATGAATCTAAGAAAATAATGATCACCTCAAAATATATTTCCCATTTCATGATGATAAAATTAAATATTATTGAAATGGTATCCAAAATAAAATAATATGTTAAATAGTGAAACGAGGTTCTCAAGGGGTTATTTTTACGGTTCAAGTGATGATATATCTACCAAATCAGATGATTTAATTGATAATCAAAATGTAAAAATGTTCTTTGTGACACAATCTAACAAGGATCAATAATTTTATTCTTATATGAATGAGTATTGTTCTGTAAGTTAACACTTCTATTTTTAGGAAATAAATTATTATTATACTTTGATAAGAAAAATATATGAATCGTAGAAAAAGAAAAAAACCATAAATTTTTGGATGTTATAGCATCTAAAAAAATAATAAATAATTAAAAATATTTCTGATCATAATGATATAGTAAAAAACTATAATGCAAAATGTATTTTAAAAGAGAAAATAAAATAAAATCACGGAATTATAATTTTGAAATATTATAAAGATGAATATTTTTCTACAACGTGAAAAAATTTAATAAATAAAATCATTCATAATAATATTTCTAAAAATGATAAAATTTTAATTGTATGTAGAAGAGAAGATCCATAACAGTATATAAAATAATTTTTTTAGTTTGGAGAAAAATATCCATTCCAAATTTATTTTTTTTCATTATGTTGTACATTGATTATAGTCTAATTGGTGTTGTTCACAAAAGACTCATTTGTTGGGGTTTAACATAGTTTTCAGAAAACATTATCAACAATAAGTAATGAAATTTATGCACAACAAAAACTAATTTGGATTCCAAAATCGTTGGTTGCTAACAATTAGTGACCAAATGGAAAATCATAATAAAAAAATTATTTCTGTCATTATTGTTTATGAAAATTTAAATTGGATACTAATTTAAAATGGTATAAATATAGTGGAATATCTGTGAATATGATTTGAGATTTTTCAAAAATTATATTCCACATAAATATTTTATATAAGTTGTGTCACATTTGTAAATATCGTTAAATGATAAATAGTGGGAGTTATATTGGTTTGAAATCCACACATAGAAATCATAAAAAAAATTCTTTTTTCATAGGTTTGAAGAAAACATGATAAAAATTTCAAAAACAATTATGAATGATATTATCAATAATATCATAAAATGAATTTTATTTTTAAAAATATAAAATTATTAATTTTTAGATAGTAAGAACAGATATTTTATATAATCTAGATCTTAATTATTTATGTAGATAAGTATTGAGTTGTTTTCATTGTGAATCGAAGGAATTTTGGAATAGGCCTAAAAGGCATGGAGAATGTAATGAATATTCATTGAGAAATGTTTTCTATAAAATGGTTAATTTTAGATTTACGTCATCATAAATTGTATTAATACAAAATTTGTGTTGAATTCTAAATGAAAAATAAACACCAAGATAATAACCTTGCGATATCTCTCTTAATTCCATCCCACCAGAAGTATTCCATAACTTCCATATATGTCTTTATACGTCAATTGTGAACAAAGAATGAATAACTATGATCATCCTCCAACAACTACTACTTTAAATCCATCATTTAATGAACACATACATGGTTCCTAAACCATATCATTTTACTATGATGAAGTTTTAACTGAATAACACTTCTAACCTTATTTTTTTGCTCCTTATATTCTTTTTGTCCCGCCTTCAACATTTCATGGATAAAAGGACGAATATTCATTTGATAAAGATAATATTTTACCCTTCATTTAGGATTTTAGATTCATAATTTTAAATTCCATAAATATTGGATCATTTCTGATCCCCATCATGAATAAGCTAGAATGATCCTTCTGAATCAAAGAAGTATGCACTTAGTTTTCTTTCCTAGGGTGGTAATGTATTGAGATGTAATAATCCATTATCAACTCTAAACATCTTCTATGGATCAGGTTTAACTCTTTTTATGAGAATATATATCTTCCAAATTTTATTGTCAGTATATATATCACACTTTTCACCATATAGATAATTCTGGGATATAATTAATGTAAATTTTATTGCCACTAACTCTAAATCCTGAGTTGCACACTTTTTCTCCTAAATCATCATATTTCATGAGGAATAGTCTATAACCATGTAATTTTTCAAAATAACACATCCCAATACCTTCTTGGATGAATTAAAATCGATTATAAACCCTTATCCACATCATGGTAATGTTATCACAGGGGCACCAACCCATCTTCTCCTCAGTTACATGAAATAATCTACATCGTCTTTAGTCAAGAGGAACTTCACACCCACCCAAGTCAACATGGTGAAAGTATTAGAGAGTCCTGAGAAATTATGTACAAATAATAGATAATGTCCAGCTAAACCAACAATGCTATGGATCTTAGTCACCATGGATGGGCTATTCTAGCTTTCCATAGCCTCCTTTGATAATGGATCTACTACTATACCATATATTGAGATTATGTGACCCAGAAATGAAACTTTTTTTGCCAAAATTTACCATTTCCAAAAAAAATAAAATATATTCTCCTTTCTTTGTGTCATTATTAAAATTATTAAGTAGTCTTCATTATCATACTTACTATTTTAATAGGTAAGAATATCATTTATAATGACTACCAAAAATATATCAATGTAATATCAAAATAATCTATTCATTAAATCCATGAAGATAGTAAGGTAATTAGTGAGAAAAAAAAAGAATAACTATATATTCATAGTTACCATACCTTTAATGGAATTCGATCTTTGGTATATCCTTATTATAGACCCCCAATTGATGATATCCAGAATGAAGGTAAATCATGGAAAGTTATTTAGCTCTAGGTTGTTGATCAAACCATCAATAAGGGAAGATGATTCATTTTATTGATTTTGATCTTGTTCAACTCTGTATAATCAATAAAGAGTCACATTGATCCAAATTTATTCTCCACTAACAGGACCAGTGTACCCATATGTGACACACATGGATAAATAAAACACATATCAAATTTTTCATGGATTCTATTCTTTAATTCCTAAAACACATTTAGGACTATTCTGTAAGGAGTCTTTGCAATTGGTATGGACGTAGGTATATGTCCTATTGAGAAATAACTTCATGATTTGGTAAAGAATAGTAAAGTATTTTGGAAAGACATCAATAAAATCCTGAACAATAATCATATAATAGATTTCAATCTTCTACCACACGTTTGATATAAACAACCTTTTTGAATGGAAATTAATACTGATACAATAGATGTAATATCTATATGATGTTAAAAATTATCATCACATTGATGTATAATCATATGAGGGTGTCAAATGTTGACTATAAAATCCATTCCTTGAAAATTAAAATGGGATTTTTATAGAGAAATTTAAACCATATCTATGGTGATATAAATTTCTACGAAATGGAGAATGGGAAGATTTTCAAGATGAAAATTCCCCCAAACCTCAACCGTAGAGGAACCATCAACATGAGATGCAATCATCATACAATTATGGGTTTTCACTACTAATAACACCACTAATAGTTTTGTAGGAATATTAAAACCCTTAAAAAATTAATTAGATAAGAAAGAGTGTGTAAATATATAATCAAATATTATATAAGTAGTTCAATAGTGGATGATAAGTGTACCTTTCATCATGTCGTTATCTCATCCCCCTCATCAAATATAGTGATTCTAGGAGATTTCCCCTTACCCCTCGACATAAATGGTTTATGTCGTTGATCATTATCACCAACCCTCTTGTTTGGAGAATGGATATTATAATTCCCATTTCCCTATATGCTTGCAGCATTGAATCTAGGATGTTGCATTATGTGATTATTTTTATCCATTAGCATTTTTAATAAACTTCTTCCCACCACCTTGACAATTAATTTCCGGATGACATGCCCTTCCAAAAATAAAACATTTATTAGACCTTATAATTCAATTTACTTCATGCTTTCTCCCACACATATATCATAATAGAAAGTTCTTCTTATTTTTCCATGGTTCTTAGAGTTTCCTTTTGATTCAATTTTCCTCTTGTTATCAAATCGCTGAGATTGATTCCTGACTCCCACCTCCAATTAAAACATTATTTCACAATGAACAACCACTTCATATATACTAATTTCTATTATTTCCATCACCATTTAGATACTTTACATTAAAACACCAATGAACCTAACAACATTACATTCTTTTTGGATGATATTTCCTAAAACATACCTCGCATGTCTCGTGAAATTAGACATGTATGTCCCAAAAGGCTCATAATCCATTTTCATCAACTCAAGGAACTCTTTCTCCATCATGGTAAGAATAATAAGACCATATAACTTATTGAAAAATAAATTCTTGAACTCATCCTAAACCATGGATTCAATCTCATCACGTTGCCTAATAATCTTGATTAGTATCCACCACTAGTCTCTTTTGACTTCGAATCAATAAAAATCCCGAATGACTTTATCATTCTCTAAACCCTGAATAATAGAGTATATATTTTCAATGGTACTAATGGATTGTTCATAAATATGTCAATCAGGATGCACATTGAAAAACGTGGTCATTTCATCATGAAAGACTCAACATAATGTTATTTCCTCTTTTGATAATTTTACAGTCCACCATAATGCATAGATTCAAAAATTTGAATGATCAAAACAATTATATTTTTCATTATAGGTCCCATATAATTTGGTTATTAGGATGACTATCAATTCATTTTTTGTCACAACCTCCAATAATTTTTGTTCATTTGGGTTCCAACCATTGACTAAAACTATAATCATTGCTTAGAAATAATTATCATAATATTGAACCACATAATCATGAAAAATCACTTATAGGATTTATAACTAATGAAATATTCTATATACTATGACACTGTATGTTTATCCTAGGTTATACATATCCAACCTATATTTAAATCCTCCATAATGGTTCATGAATAGTTTCTGAATTCCTATAGCATATCCCTTTGGAGTGTCAAACAAGGTGTGTAGTAAGGCTCATTATCGTGTACCAAATTACCCTGAGTCAAGCACAAAATATATTTTTGGTGTTTTTACCCCTATGTACATATGTTCCAGATGAACATCTATATGTATTATCCACACATGGACATATTTCTTGGGAAAAAAATCAATATAAACTTTAACAAAATATATGACATGTTCTTTTGATTTTTCGAGTCCTTATACTTATCCTTAGACATTTAGATATGGTTTTCACTAATGTTTTATCATCCTTGTTTCCAAAGGTTAAAAAATCCTTTTCATTGATACAAAAATAGTGACCCTCTGTTTTTCAATCATTAAGAGATAATTATATATGTCGAATACATAAACATTATACTAACAAATTCCCAAATACTGTAGTTGGTATAATGCCATTGGAAACATGGGAACATAAAAACTAGAATGTAAGTGAGGTACATTATCTCCCATTCGGTTCATCGTGACTATAACCCTTCTTAGAGACATAAAAAATAAAACATATATTCATAAAATGGGGATGGAAACATAAAAAATGGTGATCTAAAATGATTAGTAAGGGTAAAAAATGGAGGCATGTAAACATAAACATAAGCATAAGAATATGACAATATGATCCTAAAAATAGAACATATTATACTGCATATCAAATATCATATACTGGAATCATGGAATAAAGAATCATGGTTCATTTTATAGGAATCAAAAGGAATTATAGGAAATAATCCATGATACAATAACATAAGATTAATATAGGTAATTTTCCACACACATAATCATATACTGATATCCATATATGCAACAAAAATTAGTTCCATGACTATCTTAGTGTACAAATTCCTTTACTGAATTGTGTAACCCCTATTACATCCATTTATTATGGAACCAAGTCACCGTCATTCTAGCCCTATATTTCTAAATCAATTAACTCGTAATCTAAGGTAGTATTACTGAATTGAGTGACCCTCATCCCATCCATGTTTTATCTCATGATTTTTAATTCAGTAACCAATGCATTATTGAATGATATGGGTCCCACCAGTCATATAAAGAAATCATATATAAATGTGCCACAAGATCATAAATGATAATATCATAACCCAAGAAATGAAATGGGTATCATAGAATATCTAACATATTATAACCTGTGAAATTAACATATTTCTTAGTCATTTATTCATAATTATAACATGTTAAAAGAACTGGGTTTCATAAGAATATTACTCGTGAAAAAAGAAGTTTCATAATATCATGCCCTCAAAACCTAATCCATTCAATGAATGAATATGAATAAAAACATTTAATAAATTCTCTATAATTTCCCCAGAAACACCAATGTATCTTATCATAAATGGGAAATAATTTTTAATGATCTCTTAAAAACATTTTTTATGGAATGTATCATTTCTTCTTTGAAAATTATTTTTATGACATAAAAAAAATTGAGTTCCTTTTTCCTTGAACATATATATTTAAAAACATAAAAATTAATATTTTAAATCAATAATTAATTTTTAGAATTATTTTTCATTGAATATGATCATCAAAGATCTTTTGAAAATATTTTTGAAACCATGTTTTTCTAATATAATGAATATCTAACTAAAGAGACAGACGATACAGTTTTATTAAAAACATTATCTTAAGTAACAAAGAGTGGAAAAATTGTTACATATAATTGTGGATATATTTAATAAATTTTGGAGATAAATATTAAGAATATTATTGAGATATTTCATCAAAGGAATTATAAACATAAACAATCTAAAAAAATGAGATTATTTTCTCTATATACTATTATAACATGGTTACTTTGGATAATACAATCCATATAAGAAATGGAAATTTCATGAAGAATTTTATATCTTGAAAAAAGAGGATATTCATTATATATCATGTACAATGGAAACATATAAATCTCTAAAAATATATTAGGTGCATAACATAACATGAGTATCAAACAAGGAAAATTGAGACAAAACAGTTTCACCGATGTGGTATCATTTAAAAGTTAAATCCCGTCAAATAATGATAATAGAATTGATATGTGAATACCCTTAAATTTTGGTATATGTTAAATTTAAAACAATCAAGTGAATTACATAGACCACACTAATGTAAAGAGTGGTGATTATAACACGAATCTCTCTAAAATTAAAAGTGAGATGAAATTTTCCTTACCTTGGGTCTTGAATCTATAGGTACTTTTACAAGATTACTGAATAATAAATAATGTTTTATAATAAATAATTAAAATATAAAATTATTATAAATAATACAATATATGTTTTTATGAACATATGTTACCCTCTTAGTAATTATCATATTTTAATGATATATGATGGGTAATCATTCATTTTTTATTCGCATGTGTTTTTATTGGTTATAATATTGGTCCTTTTAATTATATCATGATTCAAGAATTTAAAACATGATATAAATATAATTTATATATAATTTATTTATATTATAATAACTTATTTCATAATAAAGTATGAGATTAAATACACCATTCCTGTGGAAGGTAAACCATTCGTGCACATGAACATTGTTTCCGTTTTAATTGTCATATTGAAAGAATAAATGTAAAAGAAAAATGTATATTTATATATATATATAATTATTGTAGTATCATTAATATATCATGTATATCAAAAAATTTCATTAAACCCATTTTAAATTCATTCCATGTGGTGTGTGAACGAATCGCATCGCATTGAGGGGGTGATACCCCACACTTCCTCAAACAAGATTATCGTATTAACACCAAATGGAAGGTAAAACGATTTGTGTTATAAAATAATTTCCAAATTATACATACATAATAAATATAATATATTACCTATATAATTTAATTTTCCATCATAATGGACACCATGATTGGTGGTAATGTAGAATTGTACAATCATCATTTCATGAGGCAACAGTTCACCATACAAATAAACAATATGTTAATCATTATTTTTATAGAGGTGTGGGTATGTTTAGGTCAGAGTACATGCATAAAAAATCCTTGTATATAGTGGATACTTGTTTTATCACACATGTGGGGAATAAATAGTTTTGAGGGTGAGTAGAAGGAATATAAAGATAGGATAATGAGAGAAGATAATACCTCTAAATCGGGTAACCCCTTTTGGTTGATTCCAAATGGCTTCCTTGAGAGTGTTTCTACTCAATGATAGAATTATTGGTAGAATGGAGGAATTTTGGGAGGATAATTTGGAGGATATATGATTAACAGAAATGTTTTTAAAGGGTTGAGGAATGTATAGAGTTGTTGGCCAATTTATGGATTGAAATTGACTCACATGAAATTTTTAATAATGTGTTAGGTGTGCACATGTTATTATAAAAAGAGTCTTAAAAAACAAAAAAAACTCACTAATGGAAGGTTTATGGATAAAAAATGTACATATAATGGGTTTTTGGAAAGTTTTTATGTTTTTTGACTAATTTATTTTATGGTTTAGTTCCTAATTATGATTAATTTGGCCTTAACTACTATGATTAATTTTAATCTCATTTAGTAATTATTTTGGACAAAAATTATCATGGTCATATTAAAATATAAATATAATAATGAATACAATTGTTTCTGTTAGATTTTATAAATTCCAATCACCGAGGAGACAAAATTATTTTTATTGTTAATCTTGAAGATGGGACAAAATAAACAGGGTTTATAGCATGATAATGTTAAAAATATTGTTAAAATATTACATTTGGTTTAAAAGTAAAATTGATCATAGAAATTGAAATTGTATTTATAGATATCATATTAATAAAATGTGACATTAAAACATATTTATATTATAATTTATCATTATTAATTAATGAGAAAAAATGATGATTTTAACTAAAAATTATTATTTTTATTATTCATCAAAAAATGATCTTTCTCTTAAAAACCACAATATTCACCCCAAGATAATTTCAAAATTTTTAATTAATAAATGAAGATTATTTTCTAAAAATATAATTTTAAATATATTTAAAATTACAATCATTATTAGAAGTAGTTTATTTGAGAAAAATATGTTTATAAACATAAAAAGAGCTGAATGAAAAATGAAAGCTTCTATTATCAATATAATTTATTTATATAAAATAAATATGGACAATATTTGAATAATAATTATTAAAATTTATATAAATATGTTTAACTGATAGGTTATTATTATCTTATATAAATAATTAAAACAATAAAGGATATATTTCACTGAAACTCGGTGTTGTGTGTATCATCTGCCAACTCAATGTTGGGTGCATCATATACTATGTAAGTTTTTCATGGAATTTACACTAAGCTAGTTTCAGGTAAAAGGAATCATTAACATCTTGGATTGAAATATATAAATAAAATTTTAAATTTCATCAAAAAGATTTGTTCCATAATAACTCGTGGTGTTACATATATATCCTTATGATTTTATAAATGCCTTTTCTGGGGCATAAAACATTTCTATTGACCATATGCATTATGATCTAAGTGTCATCCATATGTAAAAATTTTAGTAATGTAAAAGTTAGAGGATTATTCCCACTTCCCCATTATATCTTATGAATTTTAAATGGTCTCTATTTAATGAATTTATATTATTGGGGGGTGATGGTCATATGTCAATAGTGTGATTTCTGTGATAATGACTGGATAATGACATGTTTTGTTATTGGGAGTTCTGAATAGTAGGAGTAGGGTATGAGAATTATGTCCGAAATGATCACTATAATATACTATCATGATAATATAATGTGATGATGATATATGGATATGTGATATTATAGTATGGATAAATTATTTTGTTATTATTATGTTTCTTAATAATATACAGATATATAGAAATTATTATGATGATTTTGATGGTATGATAGAACATTGACGTTCTTAATAGGGTAATTAGAATGAAAAATAATTGGGTAGGTTTAACCAATTAAACTCTTACAGTATTCATCATATTATATTACTATATATGTATTTGATGATTTTTTATTGATCCTTAATGTGTTTAGTAGGTATTTTACATGGTTAGAGGAATGTTTATTCACCTAATAACTTATTATGTTATTATTATTCTCGTTTCATAATTTTCATCACGTCTAATGAGAAGGTTCATAATTGGTGAACATGTCTTCTCACCACTCTATATGCAATTAAATTTTATAGTTTTCCATGAAATATTTGTAGATTTGTCTAGGATTATGATCTTGGGGCTGTGACATTTGGTTATATATTTTTCCCTATGAGTTTCATTTTGTTATATTTTCTTAGATATATATACTCAAATAACATTTTTATTAAATGGGGTCACAAAAATAATTGGTTTTTACTACTATTATATTCCTGATTGGTGTTTTTATTTTTAAAATTACTTGGATTCTGAGATTAATTCATCCAATTTGCATCACTCATAACCATGGTGCTAGTATTCATCATGATCACTATTATAGATGGGTTTTAGGGATTAACTTATTCATTACAACCGGCTAGGGAGGGTTTTTTATTGGGGGAATCTTATAAATAATATATATGGATGTTATTTATGATTTATATGATAATGTTTGGAGGTTGGAATAGTTTCATATATCATGGTTTTAGTAGGAAAAAGTATTAATTTATCATAATATGATATATATTGATAAATAATGACTAGGATGTCTGAAATTAATAACCCATATCATCATATAAAATAACCAATTTCTTTAATGGAATCCCTAGGAGATATAACATTTATATGATGGGAAATATCTAGTAAGGGGACAAATATTATATTATTTTCAATGATGATTGAATTAGGGTGATATTGGGAAATGAAATTGAATCAAATTAATTGAAAAATTAAATTATTCCATATTACTATAATTAAAACTTTCCAATCATGATGTGAGATATGTCTCATGGTCATAAGCTCCATGTGACATAGTTTGGAGATGTTTGAAAATTACATATAGTTGGATGTTGGGAGATTAACATAAATGAGGAGGAAGATTCACAATAATATGAATAAGTGATCTTGGGAATATGAGATATTAAAAATGTGTTGAAGGTGGATCTTTACTTCACCACTAATTTTTTTAAATGAATCATCTAGAGATAGGAACATTTTGAGGGACTATGTATACTCACCCAATATATCGTAAACCCATTTATGTTTGATACATATCTAGATGAACAAATGTTTGGGGTGATGGTCAAAATGATTTAGTCACATACAAAACAATCTAATAAGGGATTTCAATATGAAATTTAAAAAGATATATTTTCAAAAAGTGAATTGTAAAAATAATTGTAGTCAATATTCCCATAAGTGATATATCTATACAATCACTCCACTTATCCATTCATTAGCACTAGAACATATGATTTTACATTTAGGTACCCACACATCTGTTGTTGTTTTTTCATATGTTACATCCATGATTGATATCACAACTCTACTATTCATATAGTCCAATATAGAATATGTGGAAATAATATTTATAATCCACCGATGTAGTTAATATTGAGCTCATTTTTTGAAACATGGAAATCATGAATACATTCAACATAGAGGTGATTCAACTAATAGATAATAAATCTATGATACTCCAAACCATAAGGGATATATGTATGATCATTGACATGGAGGGGGATTTAACTAGGGTCTGCAAGGATGATGATAATGTTTTGGATTGCTGTATGCATTATATATTCCTGTGCTAAGTGAGAAATAGGTTATTCAAGGTACCATATGCCAATATTATTATCTACTTTTCATATTCATTGATTCTTAAGAATCACATTTATAAATTTCACCCCTTAGTACATGTATTAGGAATCATTATGGAGGGTATTTGAGTTCCCCTTTTGTTGAATAATATATATAGATGTTATTATTGTTTTTTTCATACATGTGAACTTAATTAGCTAATGATATGACAACATTATACACTAAGATAATTTTTCTTTATATATCATCGCATGATGTCATCCCTATAATATGATGGTTATATTTTATATGTTTAATAATTTATTTTTTTAAGGGTAGGATTGTGTTCATCTATTTTTGATTATTAGTTTCATTTTTCATTCACAATATCATCTATAAGATTGATTATAACAATTTATATTCCCTTCTTTATTTTTTATGAGAGATGGATGTTTTTTTGATAATGCATAGGGTAGTGTATTTTCCAATAATTTTTAGGATTTACAATATATTTTCAATGAAGTGGCTATAAGGACTCCCCCTACCGGGGTAATGTGTTCTATATAGAATTTTATACTATATCTTCTTTAATTTAATAGAATCCTTATCAGATTAAACATCATGATAGGTTATAGAATATTTTTTATATTGATGAATTAATATAAATGGGTTTCATCCAGTCTAATGATTCATAATGGAGAGGTATGGTAATGTAATCGATAATGGTGGATTGTTGATTAAAGATATTTTTATGATTATTAGTAGTTAAACTTGGTGAAATTTATAAAAACTTTTCATCAATCAAATAATTTTTGAGTTTTACTATATAACATTATGTTATACAAGGTTGTTTTATGTTTTAATAATTATTTGTCTTTGAATTTGGATATCTTGATGGTTTTTAGGGGTCACTTGATTAGCCTCCATGGATTGGAAAACCTTATGGTTCCCATGTTATTGTTATAAAATTTCATTAGTAATATTTTTTTGAATTGTCAGTTAAATAATTTGGGATATCCATTAGAAATTTTATTTATTGTGATTGTGGTTTAGTGTCTGACACATGGTAACTATATAGTTTTTTAATCTATGTAGATTAATCATTCTGTTCACCTAGGAGTTAAAAAATTTTAAATTCCCATTTATCCATCCCAAATCGTATACCTCATTAAATTCCCTTTCAATCTCCCTTGGAATATATCCATTGATTAATAATAGGATATTGAGGTAATATCTATCGTTCATCTTCATTCTCTATATTTGAATCATTGTATACATTTTATTTTATGCCACAAACCGTATAAGCCATGTTGGCCAATTTTGAATCATGGTTTGAAACAAATCATGTTTTCATTAATATTTTAGTTTATATACAACGTTATATTATTGTAATGGGTGATCACAAGTAACAATGAAGCATTACATTTGGTTTTCTCTAGTATTGATTTTGGGTTTTAATTTCAACATTGTACATTATGAAATATGTTCTTCACCTAAGTGTTACAAAAAACTTATTAATTTTTGATTATCTATATTGGATGATTATATATAATTATATGTCCACTTAATTTTTTTTACATGAAAAATAGTTGCATAAATTAATTTTCAAAATGTATTGAAATATTTTAATTGGGTGTTCCATGCATCTTTGTAAGAGGTCATAAGGGTTATATTAAATGCTTTTGAAGTAAATTGTATCCTTGTGTCATATTTAATGATTTTGAAGGGTAGAAGTAAAAGTTTTCAAAGGAAATTTCTAGTTTTAATGTGGTTTATTAATAAATTTTATTAATCTATTGAAATATTTGAATTTCCATGTAATGGAAAATTAATTGGAATCCTGAGATAATTTTTTAAATACCATTTTGTTACATTAAAATAATTTTATATATTATAAGGCCCTATTTAATTTCCCATGGAATTGGTTTCTCTCCTTAATAGTTTTTATCAGTTTATATTGGATTTGTGAGATGAAAATAGGGTTTTCAGTGTGATTTGGATGGATTTTTGGTGTGTGATATTATTTTGTAATTTGTATTTTTATTATAACTTTATTAACTCCATTATTGGTTATTCATTTATGAAAATAATAGATAACTATATAGATTCATGGATGAGTCAAACACCATGTTTATATATTATTATCATTAGTTATGGAACTTATAAAGCTAAGGATTCCTAAATTTTCTTTGTAGCTTTTCCGCAATCCATCTATGGTGTATATACCATGTTATTTCAATGGGAATACTGATATAGAGAGGTTAATTAAGGTAATTATTATTTCTAGTTCAATATTTTGTTACATGATTTCATATATTAGTGCTCATGATGTTTGTAAATTGATAGGTGGATTATATAGGGGTTTTTGGATTCTTTATTGTTTTATCTTTATCTTTATTACTATGTATTTTTGTTGTTGTTTCTTTTCCTTAAACTAATTCATGGCCTTGAGGTGATTATTAATTGTGCTCATTTATTTTAGGGTGAGTAATTCAATGAAATGTGTTTCGATGGAAATTTTATGTTTAATTTTATTTAATTTCATTGGATTAGATTTAAAAATGATTGGGGAATTGGGATTCATGTATGTAAAAATGTGACCTATTTTTTATTGTACTATAAAAAGGAAATATAAATTATAAATATTGGATTTAAAAATTGAAATCATAACATTATAATATAACTGAATTTCATAGACTCTGAGGGTGGAGTAATACCTGAATGAATACCACACACCAATATTTATATTTATATATATTAGGTACAATGTTTTAGATGGATTATGGTTTCATCATTACGAGGACACATCAATGAGTTGGGATATGGTGAGAAATAGAGGCTTCATGAAGTTTGATTAATGTTGGGATCCATTATATTATTTTAGTTATGATGATATATCAAAAAATAAAACAAATGATTTTATATACACTCTGATTCATTCAATATTTCAAATTAATAAATTTTTATATTTTTTGTATATCGATGATGGTTTATGATAAAATAATTATGTTGAATAATTATAGTGGTTCTGAGTTGTTTGGTTTTTTAATAAGTTTTTTATTCTTACATGTTTTTATATAGTTATTTAATGTATGGAATGTACATGTAATATTTTTTAAATTATTTAGATTGTTTTTAACTATTAAATAATTCATAAAAAATTCCAACGGTATGTATTTTACATCACCAGAACATGTTTGTATCATGTAATTATTAGGAATACACTTCATGCATATTTGTGGGATAAGCCAAGTGTTATTTGTTTTGTAAGCATGAGTAGGTTCATTATAAATGGTATCATGGATTAATTTTATGGTTAAGGAAATATTAATTTTACTGTAATCACATTTAATTTGGGAAATTATAGTGTTGATTAATTAAATGGATGACCTAAATCAAGTGTTTCATACATTGGGAAGGACTTACAAGCTCTTTCTCCTTTGTTTCCTCTAAATTCCATCGGTTTTCATGTCTTATATCATGATTTTTTATTATTTTTCTTAACAATTATTGCTGTATATTGATTTGGAATAATTTTATTTGATTATAGAAGACTTCTATAGGTCATTGTGGAATCCCCTATAATTTCAGGATAATAAATAATGTTAATATAGGGATTCAGGATTATTCAAAATGGTCTATCATCTAATAAGGATCCTATAAATTTTTTTTAAAAAAATTTATTTCATTAATCATGTGGTTGGTGGATGACTTGATAAACTTTGAAATAAAACCATAACAGAACTTGATTTTCTAGGGAATCTATGCTTTTTATCATTATTTGTTTCATATTCTCCATAATAAGAATTCTGTATCATTGGGACTAATTATAATGTGGATGTTTTCACTTTTGATTCATTAGATATGTATTTTCTTTGAATTTTGATTTATATATTTTTCATTTCACTATTTTTATTAATTTTTTTGTGTGTGTGAGTAATAGGGGGTGAAATTTCATAAATATTTTGAGTTAAAATAATTTTTATGATGTGATATTTGGGAAATATATTATATACTTCTTTTATAATGTTGTATAGTTGTAGTGATTTTTAGTTGAATTGAAAACCATTCTAGGATGAGATTACGATTAATCTAAAATGTTTTGAGATAAATATATAATATAATTGTAAACTAATTATTTAATTGAGAGGAAAATGGTTTATGTAATATATTAAAATTGTAAAATGGAGTAATTTTTGTTTTCAAGTTGACGATATATATTACCAATGTAGTGTTTTAAAGGTATAGATAATTTTTCTATATAGATTATTCCTTGATAAAAATGGTTTAAAATTTCATTCAAATGAAAAAGTGTATTTATTGTATTTTTATTATGGTTTTTTTTTGGATGTTTCTCATTTTGGGTGTTGTGTTATTTTTTTCATCATTAGTTATAGTGGGACCATCAGTTTAAGTCGTGAGATATGGATTTATTGATTTCATGTCTTGGGTTACACTAGTAGGACAATAAAAATTACCAATAAATAATGTAAAAGTATTTTCATAGAGTTTATTTTTAATGTGAGACCTTATTTTTCATGGAGAAAATAAAGTCCTTTTCAGACTCAACCCAAACTCTAAGTGGAGTGGGGGTAGAAATTTTATCTCTTCCCAAATTTGTTCGGGGACCTATGGTAACATCCTTAGTGACTTTTAGTTTCTCTTTTATGTTATTTTGTTATGATCATTTAGAGTCGATTATTTAATATAGGTACTCTTATTTATTTTAGTGTTTTCCATTAATGTATAATCTAATACCATTAATATAAAATCATTATGTGTGGTTTTTAGAAAAAACACTATGGATGACGATGCATTTTTAGGATATCTGTTTTTAATTTTGGATATGAATAAAGTTCTTCAATAGGTTAAAATTTTATTTTTCTATGTTTCTTTAATAAATTCTTTGGGATATTGAATTTTTTGGGAATTACAATTATTTTGGTGGAAGTATTATTCCATGAGGGTCGTGTTTGGTGGTATCCATATTGTGGTCAATCATTAGTGACAATATTATGGGTGACCATCAGGTGCATGCTCTGGTAGTTAATAACATGTTCTCCTTTTAGTTATCAAGTAAGGGTGAATGTTTTGTTTTAATAAGATACCATGTCAGACCTCTCTATATTTGGGAACATATTTTACCCATAAATAGTGATGAGTCTATATGACTGATCACAATTTTTTTTGTATTTACGGTTATATTTTTTTGATTTTACCTAATGTTTCAATTCTTTAATGTATTGATTGGTTTTATTTATAGAATTTATTTGATATTATTAATCAGATGATATTTACATGACCATATGGTCATCACTCATTTTTATTTTTATAGTTTTACTTTGTGTTGGTTTCATCATTGAAGTGTTTTTTATTCCCTCTAATATTTCAGATTGAACCTAAATGTTTAAGAGGACATGGTATAGCCCAATTATATAATTTTTCTGATTAGATGACTATTGATTCTATGATTATGGTTATGTTAATTTTTCTTGTGGTAGGGCCACATTTTATTAAGAATTTTGTTAAACGGTCACATATGATTTATCATGTTAATTAGTATATTTCATAATTTACCCATAAATATTTTCTCCACACTAGTCTTCTCATAGATTGCAGAGTGTATTTCCATCCCTATTATTACCCTATATTTTCAAATCATGGATCTTGATGGGAAAGAATGTGTAATGTTAGTTATATTCAGGATAACCATCATGTCTATGTGGATTTATTCTAAATTATTTTATCCTCTTTATAGAAATTTCAAGTTGTAATATTTTTATGTCTTTGAATAAGAATGTTTTAAGAATTTTAGGAATCAAACTATTAACCATCATAGTTAAGTAATACTTTCCTTACCTATTATAAAATGATATAATTTATTGCATTATTGTTTGGTATTGTTACTACATGGTTCGGTAAACCATACTGATATTAAAGGGATGAAATCTGATTTGTGTTGGTTTCCTAGTTTGGTTTTAAAACATACAACACTATTATTTAAACTATTTTGGTTAAACATGTGAGTATCATAAGATTTTATAATTTAAAAATTTCCATTTCACACCACCTATATTTTAAATCCTTAGGGATACACTTTCTATCCCATGGGCATGATCTCCATCTATGAATATGATTCTCCCTATAGTCATATGTAATCATCATATCCCTTACATCTATCCCTAATTGCAGCCTAAATTCTTAAGGCAATAGTCATCAACCTACTTTGTCTTCATTACCTATTTCCATTATATTCATTTTATCTTTTTCCAAATAAAACCAACATAACTATGGATTTCTATAGGGAATGGAATGGAAAATTTCATATACCCTTTAATGTATAGTTTTTATTGACATCATTTTCTTCCTTGATTATGCATTTTGAATGAATATAGATTATTTATTACTGGTTTCCAATATGATTGATGTGGTTTTATATGGAATTAATTTAATATTTAATTCAATGATTTCTTAGGAATTCAAAAAACTCAATTAATTATGTAATATCTATATATTCTGTTGTAATTAATATATAAATTAATTCATGTGGATTCTTATAATAATATAATTTCATTCAAGGATAGAGTTTTAATAAATTTTGAAATAATATTTTCTGAATTTCATGCCTTTATAGAAATTACCAAATGGTTTTAGTAAAACAATATATAAATAAAGTCATTGGTCATTTATTCATGATTTTTAAATGTGGTTTTTATGATTTCCAATGGGTAATTCTATTTTTCATAATCATTATTCTAAATTATTTGAAATAATTGGAAATTAATATTTATTAATTTATATAATATGGATGAGAAATCTGAATTATATTTTATTTAAATTGTTATTTAGAATATTAAAATGTGGTCATCACTTCCTAAGGTGTCTTGGATTTCCAATTAAACCTTTCAATCTATAAACAGGATTTTTATGAATTTATTATTGATTTATGGTATTAAAAGGCATTTTTATATTCAAGGGTGATAAAATTCAGTTGTGAGATATTGTTTTCTCATTTATATTTATATTTTGTTTTGAATGCAGTATTATTTTTATATAATTTTATAAATTTTAGATAATTATGTATATGATTGTGTGAGTAAAAACAACTAGTTTATATAGTCTTATATGAAAGGTATTTAATATTAAATTTTGAATGAAATTGGATAGTCCCCATTAAATTTTCACATTACTAGGATGGTTTATGTTATTGGCTAGTTTTTATAGAGTTTGTGATGCTCATGTTCTGGTTTCCATTTCACGATTCTATTACTTGATTGCCATAATTAGTGGCCCATGATTATTGTACCTTGATTAATGGTTTCAAATGTGGCTTTATCTATTATTTATTAAATTCTATTGTGCATGTTTTTTGTGGATCCATTATGATGTTTCTTATTATTATAATACTTATTTCCATTGATGTGATGATATATTATGATCTCTTATTTTAGGGTTGTTATGGTTTTACAAATGGCTTTGAAACAAATTATTATGAAATGATTTATTGAATGTAATTTTCATGGATTTAGAAAGGATAATGGAATTGGGTTTCATGGAAGGTAAACTATTATATATTTTTTGGGATGTAAAATTGGAAAAAATGTTTTCATTTCCATTTTTTAAACTAGTAATCATGTCTATATTTTGTACAGTAATTTCATATATTGTGATGTTGGTATCCTAATGGGATATATATATCAAGCCTATATATATTATGGGTATGGGGTTTTATATTGATTGTGGTTTGGTTATTTTTCTAATGAAAGGGTGTGTTATGAGGTGGAAAGAGACGATTTGATTCCCAAAGTTAGCCTCAGGCATGACCCACTTGTGTTTTTTGGGTATGATGAGGTAGTATCAATGATATTCATCCACACATATTAATTTTGTTAATTCTGTTGATTTTTATTATTCCATTATATTATATTATATTGGGGGATGATATTTTATATTAATTAATATTTTTTGAAATTTTTTTTATCATTATCTGTCTTCTTATTTTCTTGAATTATATTTTTATTCAAAGAATATGTTTTATATCATTTCACAGTGTGGATAGTTAATGAAGAATATTCAGTAAATGATCCACTAGTGACTTAATGCCTATTTAATGTATAAATCATTCACTATGTGATTAAACTTATGATCCATATACTAGTGTCTATCCCATATTGATTGGGGAACCACTTCGCGGATAGTGGAGAGAAACATGTTATCTTTGGTTAGTGGAATCATTGGATAAATATTGAAATTAAATTTATCCCATCTAATGAATAAATTATTTTATCAAACAATTATATTATTATAACTTATTATTTTTAAATAAACATTGGTATTTCTTTCACAAGAATGTTGTGATGGATGATAACATCCCAAAAAATGATTTTAGATATGGCTATGTGTAATTCATGTTTGTGGTGATATTATTTTCATTAATGTAAACCCATAAAGAATTACATATGACACATGAAAATTATTTTCTATGGGTGTTTTCATCAGTTAATCATAATTTTATCAGATGAAATTTCCATATACATGAATAAGGATATAATGAAAAATGACTATCTTATGGATTTTGTATATGTTATTCAACAACTTGATCACTATGGAATGTTATCATTGTTAATATTTTGTAAATTTTCTGTAAATTTCCTTAGTTATTATGTTTCCCATCAATGAGTTTTATTTCAAAGCTCAATGATTTGAATTAATATTTTACTGGACAGAATCACTGAGTTTTTCAAAAAAAAAATAGACTCCTTCTACTCATGGTCATTTTCAAGAGGATCATGATTGTGGATTCTGATATTACAACTCCACTAAAGGAATTAAATAGGAAGGATATGAATTTTGTGTGGATTGAATTTTTTTTATATCCCACTCTATAAGTGAATTATAATGTGGTTAGTGGGCATATTTTTTTCATGGGGAAGTTGATATGTTTTTATATTATTATGGTGGATATACTATTTTATGGTTGCATCCTAACACTGTATAGGGATGTTGTCTCCCTTGTATCCAAATATCAAAAAACTAATGATCAATACTATGAAAATTATGATCTATATTTGGTAGAAGTGATATTTCGTATAATTATGGGTTGAAAATACTGCATTATTTATACCATTGTGTTTATTAAAAAATAAAATTGAATCATGTAAATCATATCATAATTATATTTGAGTAATTGTGCTAGTATGTGGATATAATTTCTAAAGGAATGCAATTTTTAGATTCCTAAAACTATGATAAATGGGTATTCAGTTATTAATTGTAATAGTCAGAGGTTGCAGGGGGATTCTATTTGGGAGTGTAATGTGTTATAGAGTGGAATATAATCGAGTGGTGATGTATCTTGTTCTGTGAGTTGCTAATCGAATAGATTTATAAAAGTAAGTAGTAGATTATTATCATTCATATATCTCTTTGGTGTGTCTCATTGAGAATATATGATGTTAGACGTGATATGGGATCAAATATTCTTTAATGAGGACTCTAATGGAAGTAGAAAGGATGATTGACGTCAAATGTTGTTCCATGGGAGGATATTTTTCAGAATTAATGATGCATGTGAACGTACATCGTGAGTTTCCAATAACACCTATTGCACTATATCTTGATATATCAAATAATTATCAGGAATTAATGGTTTAATTTTGTGTGAAAAGGAAGATGTGTTAAGGATCTACGTTCATGACATGATGTTAGTTCTGTCAGATCATGATGAGAGAACATTATATCCCTAGTGGTTAGTTGCATCCCTTTGATATTCCTAATCTATTGTAGGAGGTCATCATGATGGATTTCATAAAAAATTTTCCTGTAGCCAATGTATTTATGATTTTATTTATGCTATTATCTATTGGTTGGTGATTTCGACTCATTTTATAGTGACTATATAACATGTTTTCAAGGAAGGATTCTTAGGGTAGTATTTATATGGGATATAATAGATTATTATAATTTAGTGGAATAATATATCTTATCTGGATAGTAATTTAACCATATAGATTGAGGGATTCTGTAAATAAGATGGTGTCAATCTACTAAGACTTCAAACTAGTTTTAACCCTATGATAAATTATCCGATGAAATAAACCACTATAAATCTATATAAAATTTTACATGACTTAATATTAGATTTTGGTGTGACATTGGTGAATCTCATATCATCAATAAAGTTCTATAATAATTACTGATACCACTATTCCATTTTTATAATCCAATTTGAGGAGTTTTATTGGAATCATTAAAAATAAATACTATGTTAGATTGAAATTGTAGAGTCATCAGTATTTAGACCAAATGTGGTGTAGATCTAGACTAATATTATTGAGATGTTTCAAGGGTAGATAAAGATGGATAAAGGACATTATATCTATATTTTTATTCAAGGAAGATACCTATAGATATAATGATTGGTGATTTTATGTTATTAATAGCTTCTTCAAATTATATATGGATGTCATTTTTTGGATTTTCGAATCATTATCTATGGTTTAATTACCATATTGATGTTTTGGGGTGCATTGGTGGGGATACATATAATTTTGTACGTCCTCTACTACTAGTCAAGATCATGAATTTTTTCATTTTCCTCACATTCATTAATATCATGAGAATTACTACCATTTAATTGACTAGGGATAGTTATATTTAAATAATGACAATGACATTCTTGGAGTGTCCTATTGAGATTAAATATCGTTATGAAATGGTTTGTAATGGCTATTTTAATCCTTTGGTTATTATATTATGTAAACATGAAAGACTAGTGGAATATAATCTAGAAAGTGATTCATATATGGGATCTAACTATTTTGTGTTTTAAGGTTTATTTCATAATAAGATATATATTACACTACATTGATGATGAGGTGTTGATGATGTTGTATTTATTTATTTAGATTTATCTATCTCTCATATTTCATTATATACTAATTATAGTGAGATCCCTATTTAGGATTTTTCTTGTCAAATATTTCATTTATAACAGTTTTATTTATTATTATCACTGATGTGTGGGTTTTTATTCTTGCCGAAGACAATCATTTGACATGTTTTTGATGAATGTGACCATATTCATATGACACTCTCCTTTGTAATTTCCATTATGATGGGTGGATTCTGGGGATATTTTCTTTGAAATTTATATGTTTTAAGATGTTTAGAATAATTAATGAAGAAATTTTTTGGTAAATTGTCATTTAATTTCTATTTCAATATTCTAGAAATAATAAGCTTGTTATTTTGTTTTATTAATAATTTGTAGCTACATTTATAAGAAATATTACATTTTCAACTATGTATTATGAATTACACGTAATTTAACCCCAAAATATATGATTTTGTATTACTTTTATAAAATAATTCATATAGTGACTTCTATATGGAATATTAAGCTTAAAAGAACCAAGAAATATAATACAAATATTATTACATAAATATGAAAATTATAACATATTTTTTTTATTTTTCCATTGTGAATAGCAGTTACCAAATTATGAAATATGTGAGAAAAATAATATATTTATCAATTTCATTTAATTTATCTTAGAAAACAAATATTAAATTCTATATAATAATAATTTAATAATATAAGTATGAAAACAAATAAAATTTAAAAACGATTATTATACTATAAATGAATGATTTCAATATATTTTTAATTTCCATTTAAAAGATAAAATTTAGTATTTCGAAAAATTTATTTCATAAAATAGACATCCTTTTTTAGGTATTCTTATCTAATTTATTATAGTGTTAATTTTTGGGATTTACTATAATATATAGATGTTTTGAGTTTTTTGAAACCTACTAATTTCTATAAAAAAATTATTTTATTTTAGGATATTAAAAAAGTACAATGTCATTTTTTAAAATTTATGATCTAAAATTAATCCCATTAGATTATAAATAGTTTAATTAATTATTTGGGAACAATCATTATTCATAATTTCTGTATGAAATCATTTTTATGCTTAAAAAATTATATTTAAATAAAAAAATTTCCTAGTGTTCTTCAAAATTATAAGTCAATTGTGATTCTAAATATTAATAAAAATAGTATATAAAAAAATATATCATTTTTTTAATTTTTAGGTTCAAATTTATTAGTACATTAATTTCATTTTTTTCATAATGAAATGTAATCATGATAAAAAAATTATCAAATTGGTAAAGGGTATGAAATTTTAAATATGCTAAAAATGAAATGATATAGTTATATAATTTCATACTAATTCATCGATGATTATAGTATATCAAAAGTTATAATAAATGTTACATAAATATTTAATTTTAATGAAATAATCCTTTGTTTGCAACATTTTTTTTATTTTTATGATAACATTGATTAGAAGATATAAATAACCCCTAAATATTATATTTTAATGTTATATATAGAGTTAAAAACTATATATTAGTTAATATCAATTATAAAATTGATGAATAATAATATATATTTATGATATTGATTTATTTTCTACTTTTATGTGATGGTATTATTTCCATAAACACTTACACAACATTGCCACCACACTAACATAAGCATTACATAAAATAATGAACAAATTTAATAAACATTAAACATATTACTTTTTGTATGAATTTTGGGATCTATGATTTCTTTTTAAATTTCTTATGTATAATTAATGGTTATTGATTTTCTATTTTGTTTATAATGATTCTATTGGTTTCATAAGAATAATTCTTTTCATATAGTTCTCTAAATGAAATTATTTGATGATTAACTTTTAATATATATATATATATATATATCATAATAATATAATCAATATTATATATTAACTGAAATTGATGGAAAATATTATATAATATCTTGAATATTTCAGGTATCATCCACTTGAAATTGTTAAATTACTTTCATCATCGACAAAGATTGAATTTTTTTACAACTGTTATTATTAAACATGGTTATTGAGGGGTTAAATTGAAATATTAGGTTGAAAGTGAAAAAAATGCATATCATAATTATATTGGTAAAATTTATATCTTATAATTTAACTTATCATTAAATCTATAGATCATTAGATAAAATTTATATGAGTTATCTTTTTATATATTAACAATTCATTTATTAGAATGATTTCCATCTACATCCATTATAAATGGGAACCACTGACTACATATATAACACCTCGGGAAACATTTATGTTAATAAATATCTAAAAACATGTATAATCAAACATCAATACAACTTCATAGAGGTTATATAATCACTATAGAACCAACTTATAATTCCCAATGTCTAATGAAAACATGTTTTCAAAATGATAGGTATAAGTCTTAAATGAGTGTAGTATTTTGTTTTTCTTCATACACCTAGTGTAAGTACTCTATGACCATGATAATATAATAACATTAGAACCATAATAAAAATTTAATGTTATTATGTTTATTACATAGCTACATCTAATATCATTTTTCATCTTCTGTGAAATAAAATCATCGATTGTTAGTATGAGTGGACAACCACCACCACAATGTGATGTGATTCATTTTTCATAATGAACTCATATAGATAGTCAAAATGATGTGAAAAATTAATATATATAATTTCAATGAACAATTTATGAATATATGAACGAAATATATGACATAACTTAATATATATCAATCTTCAGAGAAAATTACATGTCCATCGTGTGTACGTGTGGACTACAACCATCAAAAAGAAAAGTGATTTATTTTTCATATGAACCATGAATGGATATTTTTTATAATTTTATTATTATATAATAAAAGATATGGTAATTATTTTGATATTATAGAACCATGGTCAATTTGACTATATTCAATAAATCGATGTCATTTTGGACTTATGAACCTAACATTAACCTAATGTAACACATGAAATTAATGGAAATAATAGGTATATAAGGTAAGATTACAAATTGATTTTTTTTAATATGATAAGTTATTAGACCTAAAAATCGCTTTTCAGTGAGTATGTAATTAGTATATTTTTATTTTAAAATATTTTTGGATTTTATTTGGCAATTCATACTTAATGTATGGTATTTCTCTTCTCAATTCATTTTTATTGTGACTAATTTAGTGTTCATAATTAATTTTCTATCGAGAGGTTTATATATTAGAATATATAATTATTTTACCACTAATTTATTTAAATTAATGTATTTTAAAACTTTTGTTCCAATTTTCCTCATTCAATGATATTTTAATTCAAAAATTTCTAATTTAGTTAGGAAAATTATTTTTAAAATAATGTCCTAATTTTTCCATTTTAAAATTTAATTATGTGTTATTGTTTTTTAAATTTTTTTAAGAATATCCTTATATAATCTTAATAATTTTATAAAGATAATTTTCTACTATTTGTTACTTTCATTATAAAGGATTTAGATGGAATATTTTTAATTTTTTCATAAAATTAATTTTTTTAAATTCATTGTCATATCATCAAAATACTATGTTTATAAGGATAATTTAATTAAAATATTTTCCCATAAGTATGATTGTTTCTGATGAATCCATGAAATATTGTTTATTTATTTTCAATAAAAATCATTTTTTAATATTCTGACAATATTTATATTTAAAGAGTATTTATATGCAATTGGAAATTTCATTTCATTTTTATCAGATAACACAATATATTACTACATGTGGTCACAGATGCCAAATCCAATAAGTTTTATACTAAAAATAAATTATATTTTGATTCTATTCATGCAATGATTATAGGAAATATTAATTGAATTATAAGTGATATAAATAAATCTATGATAACAATTAAGAAGGATATATCACTCCAATTAATTCAATAAAGTGATTATTATTTCAAGTTCTCTATTAATTTAATGATTTTGGGTAATTCACTAGTTAGATAATCCCACTTTATTAGTTCTAATCAGTTTTAATGTATGGAAAATGTTCCCATTACACTATATAATATTCTATAAATTGTTTTACAATTATATTTTTACTTCATCATTGATAAATATGATATTATGTTTTTAATGAAACTTTTTCACCTTTTCTATAATTTAAAAGAATAATTTTCCTAGGAAATATATTTATGATTTTTCTTATATTCCAGAAAACCCATATTTTGTAGATGTTAATTTTATAGATTCTATATAAAAAATATATGAATTATATTAGAAAATTAATATTATTTCAGATAATATTAAAGGAATTTTTCAGAATAAATTTTTATTATGAATAAAGAATACCTTCTTTTGGGTGAATTATCCTTTGAAAATAGGATAATTTTTTTGATTTTTTGAACAATAATGATATTTTCCTTGGTAATAGAAATTTTATAATTATTTTTCATCTATTTTAAGGATGATAATGAATGTTAATAAATTCATTGATTCAATTTTGGGACTTAACAAAAATAAAGAATTTGTGTCTTTCATTTTAACAATTTTTTTTTAAAAAAAATGGACCCGATGTGTGAATATATACATTAAAATGAAATTTATTTATAAATTAATATAATATTAAAAAATAATAGTGTAATTCAGATATTAATTAATAAATATATAGAATAAATATTATAATTTATATGAAGAATATATGTGGTTTGACATAGTTTATACCAGAGTAAGGGTTGATATAATTTTAATGTTTAAGAATTTATTAAATAAAGATAATTTTATATTTTTAGATAATATCAAGGGATAACAAATATCAGGTCGACCGTTATTTAAATTAATATATACCCATTTTGTGGTTTAATATTATGGGAGTACGTTGGGGAAAAAGTATTGTGTTTCATTAATTTTTTGAGGAATATATAACCCATTTTTTTACATGGGTTCTAGTGAAAAATGTTATTTGTTGACGAATGAAATTATGTTTTGTGGACATTAGTTGAAATGTATTGGTAACCAATACGGTCAATATGATATATGATGTCGAATTAATAATGTTTAATTATGATGAATGTATTATTTCATATTGGGAACACATGGTTAAACATATAGATAACCATTCTATTGAAAATTCATTTAGTGACTAAGTGATTATATTAAATTTTTATAAAGTTCAATATATTGGAAAATGTATATGTTTATAGTGAATATAAATATTTTTTTCTATGAAGGGGTTTTGTTTGAAAAATAAATATTTGATTATATTTTGAATGAATAAATGATATTACTTGGAATTTATAGTGATTCAGTTTAATTATTGAAATATTTTAATATTTGCGCGATTAGAGGATGAGGGCATATACATTTTTGGTATGTGATATAAATATTGATTTATTTTATTTAAATATTAATACTAACATTATCTTAGTTTAATATGGTATCATATCATTATAATCCTAGAGATTCACTATTTTTCTAATCTATTATGAAGTTATTAATGATTAGTTATTTATTTAATTTTTACGATTGACCAATCGGTGTAATTTTTGAGACTTTAGAGATCAATGTAGTTTTAATTCATATAATAATTATAAATTTTTGTTATCTAATCATATAATAAATATAATTTTTTTATGAAAAAATAATAACATGATCACTGACATATCAACATTTTATGAATCATATGATACATTTAATGATAAATTTAAAAAAATTTGAATGAAAATACACTATTTAAAAAATGATTTCTTGCAACTATGGAAAAATACATGAAACCAAACTAAAGATTAAATTACTCATTTGATATGGAATGAAATGAATTACATATATTTTTGCATATTCATTATCATTATGGTAATATAATTCCTCAAATCATGATAATAAAGATAAATATATTGTTACATATATATGTGAAATATCACAGAATTGTGATGGTACACTTAATGAAACCCATTCTTGTGAATGTTTATCATTATTATATATTCAATTATTTATATATACATATAAAATGTTATTTTTCATAGACTGAGACTATAAATTAATGTCATGTACAAAATGACATGATATCAATGTGAATTAAATGGTATTTCTTAAAATATATTACTATTTATCTTCCATGACATGAAAATATTTAATTTTTTATCTAATATGATATACAATTAGCAGGATGGAGTTTCCAAATGGGGGTAGGATGTGACACCCAAATATCACAGTTTATATAAAATAAAATTACATCTTTTGTTAGTGATTGATACACATAATGACGATCTTAAATAATGAATTATATACTATAGAACCATTATTATTTTAATATGTTTGGTATGACCTAGTTATTATTTTTGAGTGTATGAAGAAGAGTAAAATTTATATTAAATATATGTTGAAATTATTTTATTATTCAAATATATTCATTATTACATAGGAAATATGTTATAAAATATTAAATAATTTTAATTAAACTAAAAATAATAATTAAAAAATATATTTCAGAAAATTGTGTTTTTATAAATAAAATTTACCTTATATTATTTATTTTTAGTAAAAAGATAAATTAAATATTTTTTGAAATTTTATTTAATAAGCTGAAAATTGTTTTTTATATAATCATATCAAATAAATATTAGGATATTTATTTTTAATTTTTATGAAAATAATTATTTTTCGGTTGATAGTTAAATATACTAATGTTAATAAAAACTGTCATTTATTTTAAAGTGATTAAAAATTACAATTATTTTTTAAAAAAACTAAAATTTATTATTATTCCCAATTGATTATAAATAAAATGATTATTTCAGTTGGAATTATAATTATACATCATTTTCTCATAGAATCATATTTATAGTTATAATGTGAATTTCCAAAAAACAGTTTTCATTTCATTCATGCGAACTTAGAAGAAATGTAATAAATTCAAAATATGTAAATTGAATATTTAAAAATTAATTTTGTATTTTGAATCATTAGGTTTTAATTTACTAGTGATGTTAATTTATTTTTTTACAACGAATAGTAATCGTGAAAACAAACTACCCATGTAAAGGGTAATCCTAGAAAACTAATATTAAAACCTTTGGATAAGGTCAAAAAATATAAAAATAATTATTAATGGAATTTATTGTTTCAAAATATATCATAATATATTAAAAAAATATTTTATTTTTAAGAATTTAGATTTTAATTATAACATTTATATTAATTTTTCTTATGAGAAACTAGAAAATATCACTCACTCTTTCACTGGTATTACTACCAATATATGTATACATATAAAAATTATTTAATAATGGATATTATAAAATTCATGATATATAAAATATATTCATGATATTATTTTATTTTTAATTTTTATTGATTGTATAATTACCATGAATTCTTGTGCAACATTGAAACAATGATTGTGAAAGTAAAATAAAAAGAAAATATTTTTTAAAAAATAATCTCAAACATTAAATATTTTGGATGAATTTAAAATTTATATTATATTTGTTGATATTTATTATCTATAATATATATTGGAATATTTTGTATTATAATACATTTTTTGTCATTTATGCATTCAATTAAAAACATTTTTAGTAGTCTAGAAAATAAATTTGAATGATATTTAATTTTATATAAATATCTTTACATCATTATAAATTAATATATATGGCATATCAAAAACATATTAGAATGCGTCTATTAAATAAAAATTTATTAATTTCACATAAAATATTACATTTTAAAAATACATTGATGATCCTTAAATGTTGAGATATCTATTATATTGCTTATTATAAAATAGAGTTACTGAAGGGACAAAAAGATATAAGGTTAAAAATGAAACATAAACTCAATTAATTTTTTTTCTTTAGATTTATTTCTACTTTATCCTAATTATTTGAAAATATAAAAAACTTTATACACACTTTTTATGTGTTAGACACAAATTATTATAAATACTATTTTATTTACATGTTTTCCACCCATGTCACATATAAATGGTACCTATTTCATATGTTACTAACACCGACAAAGACATTTAACTCAAAAAATATCTACTAAAATACATTTCCAATCATCCTCCAAATTTCATATTGGATATGTAATTACAAAACAATCCTCCCAAAAAGGATTATGGTTTCATCTGGAAGATGTATTCTCCAAGAAAATCTATAACTCTTTACTGAGGGATTTCATCTTTACTTATTCTTATGCCTCAACTAAATCATATATAACCATAATTATGTAATAAAATTTATATCATTAATTCTAAACAGTGTTATTATGTTTTTAAAAAACACATTTTCATCTCTTTTTCAATCTTATGAGGAATTTAAAATTTCGTGTGTATACATTTAGACAACATCCACCACAAAGAGATGTGATTCATCCTTCATCACCATCTCATAGAGATGGTTAAAATGATGTATCAAATATATTTATTTCATATTTAAGATATAATTATGTTTCTATAATGACAATATTGCACACACCATTTACCATTATACTATTTTAATCGTTGATAATATCAGTCATTCATCCACAAGGTCTAGCACCTATATGAAGAGATGTGATTCATTTTTCATATACACTGGGGATACCATATAATAAAAATTATTTATATTGTATCATTACATATTAATATTCAATAACAATTTAATTAATAATGATTTTAGATCATAGTGTTTTAGTTTCTTTAGAAATATTGATATATAAACCACTGATATATAAATTAACTACATTATATCTTAGTAAATTCTTCAAAACTAGCTCCTTTCTCATAAAAATCATTCCTAAAACCATTGTTAATATTTTGTGTAAAAAATATAAAAAAATAGTATATCATAATCTCATAAGTGGAATAAAGTTGGGATATAAATTATTATTTAATCATAACATTATCTTAAGTGTATGAGTACATTTTAATAATATTTTAAAACCATTAATATCAATTCACTAATCATAATAAAATGTTTTTCATAAATTCTAAAACATCATATTACTTTAATTAGAAATAAATCAAATAACATTACTCATGGAAGATTATAACTAGAATAATTTCATGTCTTGAAAGAGTTAAATAATGTGTGGAATAATCATAATCACAAAAATCTTCTATCAAGGATACCTACGATGAAATACATTACATGATAGGCCTCATCTAAACATCGATGTACAAGCTTTGGTCTAGGTATAACAACTTTTGTGCCCTATTTCAGAAACATGATTCCCTCACATGCACCCTTTGTGATAAAAAACAATAATAATTACCATATTCATTAGAGGGATATGAAAAACCCACCTGACATAAATTAGTAATCTATTCATATATATAGTACAAGATACTGAAAGCAAAAATAGGGTTCATCAATATGTCATCATCATTATGATAAACCATACAGTGTAATAATATTGATGGTATCATATGATCATATCCCCATTGAATATTAATAAACGTCAAATGATGGTATGTTAAATGAAAAATGCATTTCAAAGCTCTTAGAAACATTTCTTGAGAAAAATAACCTTTTCATTTTGATATAAATATTTATAAAGATATGATTTCAAAAAAATTAACGAAAATATTTTCATTCAAAATATCCATGGAATATTGAAATGGATTCTTCAAAAAATTAACTAGTTATAATGGCGGGAAATTACATTCATGTAGTTTACATTAAAGAAATGATTCCTTTTAATTTTTTTGTAAAAAGATACATGTACCTCATTAAAAATTTAAAATAATATTACATTAATAAATTGATATCAAAATTAAATTATGTGTAAAGATATATTTTAAACAATCATTACAAAATTTTAAAAACATTATTGAAATCATTTTAATTTAATTATGTACACTAATGATGTAAAGACTCGGAATTTTTGATGTAAATATTTAATTATATGGAATTATTACGAGTCTGTGAAAATTGATGATGTGAGATTGCGAGGCCTAGTGTTCCTGGAAGGAAATTCTGAATATTCTTTTTGGTACGTTCAGTAAACACATGACTGGAATTTTGTAACTTTTGAACTGGGGCATGTAATTGAAATATGAAGAAACCATTGAACTTGTAGTACCGATATTCACTTAAAGAGACCTTCACCTCGACTGCAGTAGGTCTAGGGTGGAAGTTGAATTTTCAGTTTATTGTTGAAGAATTGAAAAAAAAATAACATTTATTTTATTTCTTGAAACCTCTCATTTGAATTTTGGTGGTGGGAACCACCCGAATGGGTTGGGAATTTAATGTCCTCGTTAAATGCCTAGTTACAAGTGGTGTAATAATTAGAAACCCCCCATTAATTACTTAAATTAGATGTTTAATTGATGAATTCATTAATCTTCATTAGGGAGATGGGATCCTCACCTCTTGTGGTGGGAAATTGTGTCAACATAGTTTGGTGGAAGGAAATCCTCCATCAAGGAACCTCCTCCAACTAAGAACAAACCAACAGATCAAGAACGAGGAATCGACCCTCGAGCCTAGATCCAAAGTGTGTTGTAGGATCAATGAACGCCAACATCTCCTTCAACGTCTTCATCCTATTCCTCACGCTATCCCCAATGAACGATCGAGGTAGGTAAATTGTTCATATCGTTCTTCGTGATAAATCATTGTTTTAAATATATAAACCACCTACTATCGATCTAACGTGGATGGTGCGGGCCAAATGAACATGGTCTGATACCTCTACTATATCATTGTTTTACATGTTCTTCGTGAGAAGATAGTAGGGTTGAGTGGAACCCAACCACGTCACCGGCAACAGATGCCGGTAGGTTACATGAAGTTGCCGGCACACTGGTTGGCTGCGATGGTGGCAATGGCACAACTGCGTTGTCGTAGGAGGCCGTGTTGATGGAGGGTGGAGGCCGACATGATGGCCATTCATGTGGAACCAGGGAGGCGCGGATCCACACCACCAGTAGAATGTGGGGTCGTGGCTGCTGAGCTGCGGCAGTGCACCTGGAGGGAAGTAGGCACCCTACCGGTCGTGGATACAGTAATGGCGTATGCCGGTGCCACTAGTAGGGGGAGCCGGCCCAAACCCCGGCTATCCACGTCACACCGAGCAAGACCTTCTCTAGAGGTTTCCGCAAGCTAGCAGGTATTGGCACAAGGTGTTGTTAGGTTGGCTAAAGCCGAATGGTCCAATTTGACTCTTCGGAAATCCCACGGGGGGCCTTCCCCAGGCGGCGGCTAGGGTGGGCCCCACCATGGAATATTGCTCCCAACCGAGCGGCTGCATTGAGCGGGATGCGCCCGGTTGGTCGGGTCGCCCCCTTTGTGGACTGGGCCGAACCGCAGCCCAAGGGGCCGGCCCTCCGTGGACCGGCCCATTCATGTTGGACTCGGGTGGGGGTTTGCAGGACCTGGGTCCATCTCGACTGAGATAGAACTTTTTGGACATATTTTGAGAAATAAGCATTGGGTTGATGAAACATATGATGTACCAACATACATAGATCGAGATGGTACTTTTGGAAAAAACTTCTTGATTTTTGGATAATGTTGGGGTACAGATACGTTGGATGGAACCCAAATCCAACCGGGACCTCAAGACTAAAAGGCTAATGACATACAGACCATGTGTCCTATTGATGCGCGGTTAGTTCCATTTGGACTATTATGATATGACGGACCTTCATGATACTTATTCATGGGACTTTGTGGTTGTTGATGTATCGACCAATGGCTTGAGGAGCAGATCCTCTCAAAATCATGCGTGCTTAGTGCGAGCACCATGAGGCTGGCTGTACTTGAAGAATCATCAGATCCAGTGTAGTTTATCATTGGATACTATGTGGGTTAGTATCTACCGATCATGTGTGGGTCATTTATAGATCTTGTGTGGGTCATCTCCAAATCCTATGTGGGTCATATCCAGATCCTGTGCGGGTTATCTTAAGATCCTGTATGAGTCATCCATCAATCCTATGTGGGTCATCATTAAAGCTTCTCAAAGAATCTAGATGATCTAGCAATACCTCTAATCATATATAATTCCGCACACAAGTTATACCTAGTGTGAACTGAGTCATTACCTTTTTTGTACACTTCTTTGTGGTGATACCTTTGTTGTATTCTTTTGTGTGTCGTTACCTTTATGGTACATACCTTTGTGGTGTTACCTTCATGGTATTCATTCCTTTTTGGAACAGTTGTGCATTTGGCTAAAGAGATGTGCCCTGTTTTTCCTCATTAACGAGATGGGTATACTTGGTAACATAGTTATATATATGGTCATATACCTAAGTAGAGTTTATTTTGGCATCATTCTTGAAATTTTAGTCTTTATGTGTGGATTATCCTCTTTGTATTCTGAGAGATCTTTGGGGTCTCAGGGTCCCTAATGGGTATCGTTATAATCACCCTTACACGGGCTACGTCTGCACCATGCACTTTCATGTGTACACGAAGGATAGCGCTAATCGAGGTCGAGGTTACTATGACTAGAGGCTTCTCAGAGGTGGACCTTAAAAGAGGCATACCACATAGAAAACTGACCAAGATTTGTACCAACCATTCAGTTAGGATCCTTGGCGGGTGTTAACAGGAGTTGTTTTCAGTTTTACTTGTACATTCATGTTGGGATTTTATTTCGGCCCCTTTACTTATTTTTCTCACTCTATTTACTATATAGATTACATTGTGCTTGTATCTTTCTATGTGAAAGGATTGTGTGAGTTTTCAGGCTGAAAGGAAATTCCTTCTCAGTTTTAGTGTTATGCCTTTTCGGTGATAGTTTCCAACCCCTCGCATATGAAATACGGGCTTGGAGTAGTCACGACATGAGCCCTAAGGGATGGGCCATGAAAAATTTGTATAAGAGGAGTCAGTTCAACTGGATAACTTGGAATCCAATATTTTGATTTGGAAATAGTTTTATGTTTAATGAGTGTAGTTTTTAGTTTTTGGAATCCAGTGTGGGGGCGGTGGTCGATATATCCATACACCAGGACCCTGAATATTGATTTCTAACTGATTTAAAAAACACCGATTTTGTGTGTGTTTTTGAAAAAATTTCTTTGTGATATCTAGATTCATGTCACCATGTACACATTTTTGACCATGGTGAACGTGTTTATTTTACATAGGAACCCTCCATGCAGATAGCCAGCCAGGGTCCTCGGTAGAGTACAGGATGACAACCAACCGACTGATGAGACTTTAGTGTAGGGCCCCTTTCGGTAGTTTTACTATCAGGTGTTGTATGAGAAACACCACTACCTATTTGGTAGTTGATGCCACCATCCCCATCAGATGAGGGGTAACTCTGATTGAGAACAATGCTCGAGTTCCAGTGCTAGAGGACACTGAAGATCCGGGTTGAGATGTATCGACATGCAGCTGAGGACTGGCTGGAGGCCGTGGTTAGAGTTTTCCAACTAGTAGGGACACATGATGATCTTACAGACATCCTTGCAGCCAGTCTTCTTCAAGAAATATCATGGAGATGATGGAGCATGATTCTTCAGGTTCACGATGTGGTGAAACTCATCTAGGTGGACATCGAGAGCCTTTTCAGGGTAGAGTTTATCCCAGTGACATTATGCTCAATTCATATCCCAGAGCTTCTCCACTTGTAGAAAGCCTACATGAACATGGATCAGTATTCAAAGAGGATCATCAACCTCTCGTGATACTCCACTGACATGGTGTGATACCCTTTAATCAGGGAACATACTTTTGATCAAGGGATCAGACGGGAGATTACAGCTTTGATGATTTCGCTCAGCATCCTAACGCAGGCTGGGGTGTTAGAGCATGCACTCTTAGTGGAGAGCGTCTTTGCTGAGTAGTCACCTATAGTGAGACACAACACCAGACGTCACGTAGCAGAGTCATCAACAATGGCGGCAAACAAATGACGTAGAGGTCTAAGAGGTCCAGACCAACAAGTGGGCGACCACAATATACATGGTTGGTTGTGTGAGGATTTCATGACAGAGTAGGATATGCGAGGAGCATGCAGTGTTACCCATGCGGTGGGAAATGTCACATGGATCTCAACTGCCTGACCCTCCGTACGGATGAACAGAAGATGGCCGATGGACCACCTGGCCAGAGGTGATGATTCGATCATGGAGGTCCACAGTCCGCAAGCGGACATGGCATAAGAGTTCGCCATGACGTTTTTGGTGGTCGGCGATTCAAGGTTCTACCTTCACCACCTCCAGGTGGTCCACCGTGTGCATAGGGAGCATGTAGAAAAGGATGAGCTCAGCTCCATGCGGTTGACGAGATATGACAACGATGCTCTGGATATGATTCTATATGTGATCTGTGTTTACCCCACCTTAGCTATAGTTCTTATTGACACAAGTTCCAGTCACTATTTTATTTCCACGACCCTCATTCGGAGATCAGTTATTCCGGTGGAGCTGTTGGCTCAATCCTTATGTCTAGAGACTCCAACAAGATAATATTTGATGACTAAACACTTGTGTCGGCAGTGTGAGATTACTCTAAGAGGTTAGAACTTTGGCTGGGATTTTCTAGTAGCAGCGTCAAGTCCTTTTGGCGCCATCTTGGGTATGGATTGGTTATCATTAGTCCATGCTGAGATCAACTGTATTCAGAATAATGTGCACTGTATCCTCGATGATGGGACTAGTTTTTCCTTCACCTGTGAGAAGGGAACCTTTGGATTATAGGATGGACTTACATAGAGGAGGGTGTATTCAATCACTCATCAGTTGGCTAGCCTTTCCCTCAGAGTAGTTGATGTTGAGAGTAAGAGATATCCTGTAGTGGTGGACTAGTACGCTGATATTTTCCCTGATGATGTTCTAGGGATTCCTCCTCGTAGATATGTGGACTATTATATAGACTTGTACCCTGGGAAGACACCGATATTTACACCTGAATATCAGATTTCTCAAGCGGATCTTCAAGATATAAAAGTACAGTTTGAGGACTTGTCGTGGAAGAGGTTTATTTGGTCTTGTGATTCTCCTCGGATAGCCCCAATTTTTTTTTCTAAGAATGTGGATGGATGTTTGGGACTCTGTGTGGACAATCGGTGCCTGAATCAGGTGACTGTAAACACAGATTGACGATATTTTTGATCCGCTGAATGGAGCACGATGGTTTTCAATGATAGGACCCAGATCAGGCTATCACCACCTCAGGGTATGAGATGAGGATGTGCAGAAGATGACCTACAGATTTCGGTGTAGCCACTATAAGTTCTTGGTTATTCCATTCTGTGTGACCAACACCCCAGTAGTTTTCATGGGACTCTTGAACATGATCCTCTATCTATAACTAAATCAAATTATATTAGTCATCATCGATGACATCATGGAATACATAGCTATAGAGGAGGAGCACACATATCATCTGTAGATAGTTCAGGACACACATTGATAGATTTAGCTTTATGGTAAGCTCTCGATATGCTAGTTCTGGATCTGATAGGCTCACATCCTATGACACGTCATCATGGAGGTAGGATTTGTGCTTGATCCAACAATGATTTGGGCTTTCCATGCTTGGAAGCCACCCAAGAGTGTGATAGAGGTGCTTAGTTTCTTGGTCCAGTCAGTTATTACTGGAGGCTTATGTCGGGATTTTCTTGAGTTGCGGCACCCTTATAAATGTTGATGAATAAGGGGCCACACTTCTACACAACCGGATATATGCCATATATTTTTCTAGGAAACGAGTAACAGACTGATGAGTGCCCCCATCTTGAGGTTACCAGAGGAGTTCGTTGGGTATGTAGTCTACTAAGACTCATTAGGGACCAGGAATGGATGTGTCAGGATGCAGGAGGGAGGGGTGATTGCTGATGACTCTCAAAATCTATGACAACAATAGAAGAACTATGCTACCCATGAACTGGTGTTAGAAGTAGTGGTCTTAGCCATGTAGATTTTGTTAAATTACATAATGGGTAAATATTTTACAATTTACTCTAATCACAAGAGTCTCAGGTATATCTTCTCTCAGAAAGACCTGAACGCAATACAACAATGTTGTCTTGAGGTCCTATAGGACTATGAATTTGAGATATTCTATACTCTGGGATAGGGGATAACAATATGAGATGCACTGAGCAAGATATCTGGTATAAAATTTTTTATTGAGGTGAGAAAGAATCTTGCATCTTTGCAGAAATCCTATGTGGATTGAGATGGAGTAGCTTATTTTCAGTCTCTGACATTCAATCCCCCACCCCTTCAGCGAGTCAGGGAGGCACAACATTGAGACACTGATGGAAATGCTCAATGTGCTCAGATATTCACAAGACAAGCACTTGATATATTTTCTGAAGGTGGGGATCATGTCATCCTCTTCTGAGGGAATAATATTGTACCAGTGGCTCTACGAGATAAATTGTCTATGGAGTTCCATATGTCCCCTCCAGTGGGACATCTAAGAGTGGAAAAGATGTACCAGGACATCAAGCATCAGCATTGATGGACAAGAATAAAGATAGATGTGGTAGAGTGTGTCTCATGATGTCTCACTTGTTAGCAAGTGAAGGCAGAGCATTCAGTTCCAACATGCATAGTTCTACCACTAGAGGTGCCAGAGTGTAAGTGGGATGGAATTTCTATGGACTTTATGCTAGGAATTCCACACATTTCCAAAGGTATTTATTCTATATGTGTGATCATTGACCGACCACCCAAGTCAGTCCACATCCATCCTATCAGAGAGTAGGTTTCAGTAGAGGGCTTGTGTAACATCCCAAGTAAGTAATGAATAATAGATATTTTTACCTATGTCTATTAATGATTAAGATAGTGTTTTAGAGGCTTAATATGAAAATAAATCCAATCTTAAGCATGGAATACACTAATATTCTTAAAAGATTGTTTTACAGCCTTATGATGGAAAACCATTTTTAAAATTATCTTTTGACAGTTTTATAAACTATGTTTGTCAAAATAAACTTATTCTTTATGATTGGGACATCAAAATTTACTTTGTGTGAATTTTTGGTATTTTTCTGACAAGGTTCATTTTTTAATGAATAGTGAAAAATACTGCATTTTACATCAAAACTGCTTTTTAATCTAATTTATTTATATGATTAGATTATAATTTTAATTTTTTTTTAAAGTGAAATTAGAAAATATTTTTACCAGTTAATCCAATGGTGGTCATTGGAATCAATTTCACTTTGAAATTGGACTTAAACTGGTGTCAATCTTTTGATACTTATTGTTTCACAAAAACACGCTATTTGTCATGACAGCGGGAATTAATTATTAAATTAATTAATTTGACTTATATTTTTTGAATTTTGTAAAATGGACTTCATTTTTGAATTCAGAATATCAAATATAGCTTAGGGTGAATTTTTGGTAATTTTCTGAAAAACTTCAATTTTTGATGAATAGTGAAACCACTAAGTGGTAATCAAGCAAACTGATTTTTCAGTTAAATGAAAGTTTATCACTAATGTGTATTGATTTTTGAAAATCCGACATACATGGTTTTCATTAGTATGTAAAATGTGGTTCAATGAGATTAAAATAAATTTTTGGTGAATAGTAACTTATTAAGTTCTTAATCACGATTAGTGGTAATTAGGGTAGTTTAAGGTATAAATAATGCATTAATAATATGAAATGACCTAGACACATGTCCCATCATTATTGGTTGTGTCATGGCCGACCAAGACAAGCCATGGGTCAACTTGGGGACCCCATGGGGACACTTTGGTTGGGAAATGACATAAATAACATTTTATTTAATGTAAAAGTAAAATTGACACAAACATGATATGTTTTACTAAAACAATTTTTAAGTGGGGTTATACAAGTCATCTTTTTTATTATAAATATTCATTGGAAATCTAGAATGATTTCCTACATCATAGTATTTTTTTTATAATTTTTAGACATTAAATCAATTAAATTTATTATGACATAATAATGATGCAGCGATGACATCATTATTTGACGATTTAAATAAAATGGAAAGATAATGTAAAATCTATGAACTACACATGTCCAAAACTTATTCGATGAGTGGATTTCGAAGACTTATCACCTTATCCACGAATTATATCAATGTGGGACCTTTTGAAACCGAAACACATTTTCAAATAAAGTAATATTTCTTTACTTTCCAAAAGTGCCCCTCCTCTCCTCTTATAAAAGGCCCCCACCTCTACCTAATTTAACACACTCTTCAAGCCTTTGGCTCACCCAAACCCTACCCCTTTACTCTCTCCACATCCCTCTCCTCATCCTAGAGGATTCCCTTTGGGAATAATCCTTTCAATGGAAGCCTTTATGCTCAAATCAAAAGGAGTTACACATTTAAAGGTAATTCATTCTCTCATGTTCAATTGTTTTATTTTGCTTCTCCAACCCCCTAAACTCTTTTTATTTACTACTTTTGTAACAAAACCAGTATCTTAAATATACTAGGATGTTGTTATAAGATATATTTGAGCTACAAACTCACACAACTACATCAAATGGTTAAAGAACATACAGTTTCCGTGGATGGCGAAATTCTGCCTCCCGAAACGATGATTGTTCAATACTCATTTAACACCTTCAAAGGTAGCCATTATGATGTCACTATTTTTGTATATGATATATGATATATTTATGTTTTCCTTAAGCTTATGTTTTTTTTTCATTTTGGGTATACCTTTATGGTTTCCATTATGGGTAAACACGATATCTTCATTTTTGGAAGTGCGGACTACCGCCCCCTGAAAGTGATTTGATTCGTTAATACCATATGTGGGATGTGTAAAGGATAAAGTTAATGATATTATATATGTTATTATACTGGAATTATAATATACTCTTATATAATTATGATTCCATTCCAGAAAATATGAAATAGAAATGGAAGTAGCGTTCATGCGTACGTACGGCTTACCGTCTCCATGAACGGTGCATTTCATTTCTTACCTCTAAATGATTATGTAATATTATAAATGCATGTATGTACTGGATATATATTACATATATGATATCTAAATCATGAATACCATTCTGGATATAATGAACCTTTGGCCAAATTAACAACATGTAAGTGTAAGAAGTCTATTTTTGACTTAAGAACCAAATACCGACAAAATGAACATTATTAACTTAACTGATTACATGATGTTCATAACAAGGTATAAAAGGAATAATTAACTTGAAAAAGATTCATAATCAAGTAGAGATTAACTCAAGTTTATTATTCAGGAGATTAAAGAACGGTTGGGTCAATTCGGATACGAGGTATGGGACTTCGTCTCAATCTCCTTTCATTGAGGCACATTTTATTTTATACACAACATTCTTTTATACGGTGTATAAACCCCTTTGACATTTATGTTTATTCAAAAGGAATATTTTTTATATGAAGCATTTACTAACCGACAAAAGGGAATGTTTTTGTCGTACGTATGCGGCGACAATGACTTCTCCGCCGTCGTGACCGTTATTTGAGTTTCGGCTTCCTCTACAAGCCATACGTTCTTTTTAAAAGAAGAATAAATACCATGTTTTACTTTTATTTTATTTTAGTATTGAAAATGGTTTTCATAATGTTTTTATATCAATGTGTTGTATTGATATCTCGTGATTGAAATGTGGAAATTTTATGTTTCCTTTATGCATGTTTTATGTGATATGATTATGTTATGGTTCTTGGGCATTATTATGAAGATAGGTGGTTCCGTGATAAACTAAGGGCGGGTGAGCCCGTTATAGCTCTCCAATGCATTGGGTAACGTGAAGGAGTGAAACGTTAAGGTTTCTCCGAAGAGATTTTAGGGAATATACTGTGATGGGTTTTCCAAAACGTAACCAAGAGGGTTACTCCCTACGTAAGAATGTTATGAATGCCTCAAGTTACCTTTATGTCTTATGATTTCTATGATTTATTCATGATTTTATGAGGTATGTAAAAGTGCCTATGTTTTATGGGTAAAGTATGATTTCATTCTTATGTATATATGAACTCATGTTTCCTTTCCATGTTTTTTTTATAACCCATACTATGTTTTTATGCTCATCCTATGTTTTTGAAATGTTTTTCACAGGTCAAGGGAAAGTTACATGATAAGATGATAGAGTCAAGGATGTGTCAAGAAATAATCCATGTTTTATTTTAAATGTGTTTCCATTGATGGGAATGAAGAATACTATCTTTATGTAACCACTTTGTTTATATGTGGAATGTAATGCAAGTTTTATGATCTTATTCTCTAAAACTATAAACCCGAAAAGATCCTCAATGTGTAATCTTGTAATAACTCAAGATTAAGTAAGGTTAAAGGCTGGGGCCTTATAGTTGGTATCAGAGGTCAGTTTAGATAACATTAGGAGTTAGAATTATATTAAATGATTATCCAAAAATATTTTTTTTCGAAATGATATTGCATTTAAAGATTACCATGTTGCTTCATCTAAGACATGTTTGTTCAGAATGGTTTTCTGTAGAGGAAACAGGGAAGAAGTGCTAGGAAGGCATACAGAAGGAAATAACCTTCCGAATCAGTATCCAGAAATGGTCGGAATTGGAACTGAACAGTTTGTTGCAGTAATGGCGCAGTTGACTCAAGTGATAAATGGTGGTGGTATCCATGTACGAGATCAGCCAGATCAACCGCAGAGGAACATGTCAGTGGTGGAACCTTTCATGAGGCAACATCCACCATCATTCAGAGGATCATCTGACCCTGTGCTAGCTGAAGGGTGGATTAAAGCACTGGAGAAGATTTTGGATGTCATGGGGTGTTCAGACAATCAAAAGGTTAGTCTTTCTATTTACCGTTTGGAGGGTGAAGAAGATCGGTGGTGGTCTATTTTTAAAAATATCAGGGACGCCGATGAGATTGATGCTCTTGACTGGGATGAATTCAAAGGTATGTTTCTTGAGAAGTATTTTCCTAAGGCTGTTCGACTTAGGATGGAAAAGCAATTCTTGGAATTGAGGCAAGAAGAAGACTCAATGGCTGCCTATGAAGAAAGGTTCACTCGATTGGCAAGGTATGCTCCAAATTTTATTCGAGACCTTCATAGTAAAATCAATCGTTTTTACTCAGGATTAAAGCCAAAATATTGAAGGGCATTAGCTTCTCGAGAGTTTAAGAGTTATGAAAAGCTTGTTCGATGTGTTGATAATGTGGAAATGGAGTTTGCCGATGACCAAGTGTTCTATAACAACCAATAGAAGAAGAGACCGAGGTGGCAGGAGAAAGGTAAGAATTCTTCAAAAAAGTCTGATGGTAAGAAAACTAAGTTTCCAGTTCGTGATAAATGTGGAAAAAGGCATGCTGGGGAATGTCTTCTGAATTCTGGGAAGTGCTACCGATGTGGTAAGATGGGACATAAGGCTCGTGATTGCACTGAAAAGGATCAAGGTGAAGGTAAGAACAAATTTGATTTACAGTTAGTGAAATGTTATAAGTGCAATGAGATATGTCACTATGCAAACGAGTGTCCGACAAGGAGCTTGAGTGATGGGAAGCAGTTAGACTACAAGAAGAAAGGGGTGGTGAAATCCTTTGCAACTACTTCAGCAGATGTCGGGCCATCAAATGAAGTTGTATCAGGAACTTTGTTTGTTTTTTCAGATTATGCCAGTGTGTTGTTTGATTCGGGGTATACACATTCTTTCATCTCTGAATCCTTTTCTAGTAAAATGGGAATACCATCTCAATAAATGACTCCTGAACTTTTGGTAAAAACACCTGGGGGGAATGTTGAGGCAAAAAGAATTTATAAGAATCATCCTATCCTTTTCTGTGGAAAGAACCTACTTGCAAACCTTATTGTTCTACCTCTAGTAGAGTTTGATGTTATCCTGGGTATGTATTGGCTCTCTATTTACCATGCTAAGATTGAATGTAGAGCTAAAGAAGTTTCTTTTCAGAAAGACTTTCAGTTTGTTTACAAGAATGAAACCTTACTTTTGATAACATATCAAGTGGCCGAGAAACTTGTAAAAGATGGAAATGAATGTTACCTTGCACACGTCGTTGAAAATAAAGGAACTGTTCAGATTAAAGATGTGCCAGTGGTAAATGAGTATCCTGATGTTTTTCCTGATGAGTTTCCTGGAATAATACCCGATCGGGAAGTTGAGTTTACTGTTGACTTAGTTCCTGATGCTAAGCCAATTTCAAAACCCCCTTATCGAATAGCACAAATTGAACTTTTATAGTTGAAGGAGCAATTGAAAGATTTATTAGAGAAATGTTTCATTAGACCTAGCACATCACCATGGGGTGCTCCTGTTTTGTTTGTTATGAAAAAAGATGGTTCTATGAGACATTGCATTGATTATAGAGCCTTGAATAATATCACTGTTAAGAACAAATATCCTTTGCCTCATATCGATGATTTGTTTGATCAGCTCCAGGGAGCTCAGTTTTTTTCAATGATTGACCTGAGATCGGGGTACCCTCAGCTGAAGGTAAAGGAGGCAGATATTCCGAAGACCGCGTTCCATACAAGATATGGCCATTATGAATTTTTAGTAATGCCTTTTGGTCTAACCAATGAACCTGTTGTATTCATGGACTTAATGAATAGAATTTTCCATGAGTTCTTGGATAAGATTGTGGTGGTTTTCATTGATGATATTTTGGTGTTTTCTAAAAGTAAAGAGGAGCATGAAAAACATTTAAGGGTTATCTTGCAAACCTTTAATGAAAAGAAACTGTATGGGAAATTCTGCAAGTTTGAGTTTTGGATGCAACAAATTTCCTTCCTTGGTCACATTGTTTCTAAAGATGGAATAACTGTTGATCCTGCAAAAACAAAAGTTGTGGAAGAATGGCCAAGACCCACAAATGTAACTGAGATTCGTAGCTTCCTTGGTTTGGCAGGGAATTACCGAAGGTTTGTTAGAAATTTTTCACGTTTATCTAGTCCAATGACTAAGCTAACTCGGAAGGGTGTTAAGTTTATCTGGACAAAAGAATGTGATGATTGTTTTCAGGAATTGAAAAGAAGATTGGTGAATGCTCCAGTTTTGGCACTACCTTCCAGGAATGGTGAGTTTGTTATATACAGTGATGCTTCATTGAAAGGACTTGGTTGCGTCCTAATGCAGAATGATCAGGTAATTGCTTATGCTTCACGACAGTTGAAAACTCATGAGGTAAATTACCCTACACATGATTTGGAATTATCTGCTGTTGTTTTTGCTTTAAAAATTTGGAGGCATCATTTGTATGGATTAAAGTGTGAAATATATACCGATCACAAAAGTTTAAAGTATATATTCACTCAGAAAGAGTTAAACATGAGACAAAGGAGATGGCTAGAATTAATCAAGGATTATGATTGTACAATTCATTACCATCCGGGAAAAGCAAATAAAGTGGCTGATGCTTTGAGTTGAAAAATTAACGCTTCATTAACAATCGTGTGTTTGGAACATGATCCTTTGGTTAACGATTTGATGAACTTTGGCATAGAATTTGTTGGTGCAGGAAGTCCTTCTGTTTTGTTTCAGGTATCAGTGAGATCATCTCTATCAGATAGAATCAAGCAAGCACAGAAGCAAGATAGTGAGTTGCAGAAAAAGGTAGAGCTGGTTCAGAAAGGTAAGTTGCCTGAATTCAACATTGATATTGATTGTGTTTTGAGATTTGGGAAGATATTGTGTGTGCCTTATGACTCACAGTGGAAGAGAGAGTTGTTATGTGAAGCTCATAGTTCTCCGTTTTCAGTTCATCCGGGCAGTACTAAGATGTATAGAGATCTGCGGGAGTATTACTGGTGGGATGGAATGAAAAGAGATATTGCTGATTTTAATGTGAAGTGTTTGACTTGTCAGCAGGTTAAAGCAGAGCGGCAGTTACCGAAATGGATTCTTCAGCCTTTACCAGTGCCAGAGTGGAAATGGGAGAATATATCCATGGACTTTGTTGTTGGATTACCGAAGACATCTCGAGGTAATAATGCAATCTGGGTTATTGTTGATCGCTTGACCAAATCTGCTAATTTCTTTACTATACGAGATACTTTATCTCTTGATCAACTTTCCCATTTGTATCATAAAGAGATAGTCAGGTTACATGGAGTTCCTCTCTCCATTGTATCAGATCGTGATCCCAGGTTTACTTCTAACTTTTGGAAAGGCCTTCAGAAGTCGTTGGGTACTGAATTAAATTTTAGTACAGCTTTTCATCCTTAATCAGATGGACAGTCAGAACGAACAATTCAGACATTGGAGGATATGCTACGAGCTTGTTCTCTGGATTATCAGGGAATTTGGGACCAACATCTTTCTTTGGTTGAGTTTTCATATAATAACAGTTTTCATTCCAGTATACAGATGGCACCATTTCAGGCATTATATGGGAAGCGGTGTCGAACTCCAGCTTTCTCGGATGAAGTGGGTGAAAGGAAGTTGATGGGACCAGAATTGGTAGAAGAGATGGCAGAAAAAGTTCAGCTGATTCAGAAACACATGAGAACAGCTCAGAGCAGGAAGAAGATTTATGCGGATAACCGGAGGAAGGATCTATCTTTTGAGGTAGGTGATCATGTTTTTCTCAAGGTTTCTCTTTGGAAAAGTGTGATGAGATTTGGGAAGAAAGGAAAGTTGAGTCCAAGGTTCATTGGACCATACGAAATTCTGGAGAGAGTTGGATCAGTTGCATACCGAGTGGCTTTACCTCCGAGTTTATCTCAGGTACACAATGTTTTTCACGTTTCGATGTTGAGAAAGTACATGCCAGATCCATCTCATGTTTTGAGTCCAGAGGTAGTTCAGCTAGAAGAGAACCTATCTTATGTGGAACAACCGGTCCATATTCTTGACCACAGGGAGAAAGTGTTACGGAATAAAGTGATTCACCAGGTAAAGGTTTTGTGGAAAAACCACATGATTGAAGAAGCAACATGGGAATCTGAAAATGCAATGAGGGATAAGTACCCCCATTTATTCGATAAGTAAATAAATTGCGGGGACACAATTTTCTAAAGGGGGGAAGGATATAACATCCCAAGTAAGTAATGAATAATATATATTTTTACCTATGTCTATTAATTATTAAGATAGTGTTTTAGAGGATTAAGATGAAAATAAATCCAATCTTAAGCATGGAATACACTAATATTCTTAAAAGATTGTTTTACCGCCTTATGATGGAAAACCCTTTTTAAATTTATATTTTGATAGTTTTATAAACTATGTTTGTCAAAATAAACTTATTCTTTATGATTGAGACATCAAAATTTACTTTGTGTGAATTTTTGGTATTTTTCTGACAAGGTTCATTTTTTAATGAATAATGAAAAATACTGCATTTTACATCAAAACTGCTTTTTAATCTAATTTATTTATATGATTAGATTATAATTTTAATTGTTTTTAAAGTGAAATTAGAAAATATTTTTACCAGTTAATCCAATGGTGGTCATTGGAATCGATTTAACTTTGAAATTGGACTTAAAATGGTGTCAATCTTTTTATACTTATTGTTTCACAAAAACACGCTATTTGTCATGACAGCGGGAATTAATTATTAAATTAAATAATTTGACTTATATGTTTTGAATTTTGTAAAATGGACTTCATTTTTGAATTCAGAATATCAAATATAGCTTAGGGTGATTTTTTGGTAATTTTCTGAAAAACTTCAATTTTTGATGAATAGTGAAACCACTAAGTGGTAATCAAGCAAACTGATTTTTCAGTTAAATGAAAGTTTACCACTAATGTGTATTGAATTTTGAAAATCCGACATACATGGTTGTCATTAGTATGTAAAATTTGGTTCAATGAGATTAAAATAATTTTTTGGTGAATAGTAACTTATTAAGTTCTTAATCACGATTAGTGGTAATTAGGGTAGTTTAAGGTATAAATAATGCTTTAATAATATAAAATGACATAGAAACATGTCCCAACTTTATTGGTTGTGTCATGGCCGACCAAGAAAATCCATGGGTCAACTTGGGGACCCCATGGGGACACTTTGGTTGGGAAATGACATAAATAACATTTTATTTAATGTAAAAGTAAAATTGACACAAACATAATATGTTTTACTAAAACAATTTTTAAGTGGGGTCATACAAGTCATATTTTTTATTATAAATATTCATTGGAAAGATAAAAATAATTCCTACATCATAGTATTTGTTTTAAAATTTTTAGACATTAAATAAATTAAATTATTTATGACATAATAATGATGCAGCGATGACATCATTATTTGACGATTTAAATAAAATGGAAATATAATGTAAAATATATGAACTACACATGTCCAAAACTTCTTGGATGACTGGATTTAGAATCCTTATCACCTTATCCACGAATTATATCAATGTGGGACCTTTTGAAACCGAAACACATTTTCAAATAAAGTAATATTTCTTTACTTTCCAAAAGTACCCCTCCTCTCCTCTTATAAAAGGCCCCCACCTCTACCTCATTTAACACACTCCTCAAGCCTTTTGCTCGGCCAAACCCTGCCCATTTACTCTCTCCACATCCCTCTCCTAATCCTAGAGGATTCCCTTTGGGAATAATGCTTTCAAAGGAAGCCTTTAGGCTCAAATCAAAAGGAGTTACACTTTTAAAGGTAATTCATTCCCTAATGTTCAATTGTTTTATTTTGCTTCTCCAACCCCCTAAACTCTTTTTATTTACTTATTTTGTAACAACAAAAGTATCTTCAATATACTAGGATGTTGTTATAAGATATATTTGAGCTACAAACTCACACAACTACATCAAATGGTTAAATAACATACAGTTTCCGTGGATGGCGAAATTCTGCCTCCCGAAACGATGATTGTTCAATACTCATTTAACACCTTCAAAGGTGGCCATTATGATGTCACTATTTTTGTATATGATATATGATATTTTTATTTCTTCCTTAAACTTCTGTTTTTTTTTCATTTTGGGCATACCTTTATGGTTTCCATTATGGTTAAACACGATATCTTCATTTTAGGAAGTGCGGACTACCGCCCCCTGAAAGTGATTTGATTCGTTAATACCATATGTGGGATGTGTATAGGATAAAGTTAATGATATTATATATGTTATTATACTGGAATTATAATATACTCTTATATAATTTTGATTCCATTCCAGAAAATATGAAATAGAAATGGAAGTAGCGTCCATGCTTACGTACGGCTTACCGTCTCCATGAACGGTGCATTTCATTTCTTACCTCTAAATGATTATGTAATATTATAAATGCATGTATGTACTGGATATATATTACATATATGATATCTACATCATGAATACCATTCTGGATATAATGAACCTTTGGCCAAATTAACAACATGTAAGTGTAAGAAGTCTATTTTTGACTTAAGAACCAAATACTGACAAAATGAACATTATTAACTTAACTGATTACATGATGTTCATAACATGGTATAAAAGGAATAATGAACTTGAAAAAGATTCATAAGAAAGTAGAGATTAACTCATGTTTATTATTTAGGAGATTAAAGAACGGTCGGGTCAAGTCGGATACGAGGTATGGGACTTCATCTCAATCTCCTTTCATTGAGGCATATTTTATTTTATACACAACTTTCTTTTATACGGTGTATAAACCCCTTTGACTTTTACATTTATTCAAAAGGAATATTTTTTATACGAAGCGTTTACTAAATGACAAAAGGGAATGTTTTTGTCGTACGTATGTGGCGACAACGACTTCTCCGCCGTCGTGACCGTTATTTGAGTTTCAGCTTCCTCTACAAGCCATACCTTCTTTTTAAAAGAAAAATAAATACCATGTTCTACTTTTCTTTTATTTTAGTATTGAAAATGGTTTTCATAATTTTTTTATATCAATGTGTTGTATTGATATCTCGTGATTGAAATGTGGAAATTTTATGTTTCCTTTATGCATGTTTTATGTGATATGATTATGTTATGGTTCTTGGGCATTATTATGAAGACGGGTGGTTCCGTGATAAAATAAGGGCGGGTGAGCCCGTTATAGCTCTCCAATGCATTGGGTAACGCGAAGGAGTTAAACGTTAAGGTTTCTCCGAAGAGATTTTAGGGAATATACTATGATGGGTATTCCAAAACGTAACCAAGAGGGTTACTCCCTACGTAAGAAAGTTATGAATGCCTCAAGTTACCTTTATGTCTTATGATTTCTATGATTTATTCATGATTTTATGAGGTATGTAAAAGTGCCTATGTTTTATGGGTAAAGTATGATTTCATTCTTATGTATATATGAACTCATGTTTCCTTTCCATGTTTTTTTATAACCCATACTGAGTTTTTATGCTCATCCCAAGTTTTTGAAATGTTTTTCACAGGCCAAGGGAAAGGTACATGATAAGATGATAGAGTCAAGGATGTGTCAAGAAATAATCCATGTTTTATTTTAAATGTGTTTCCATTTATGGGAATGAAGAATACTATCTTTATGTAACCACTTTGTTTATATATGGAATGTAATGCAAGTTTTATGATCTAATTCTCTAAAACTCTAAACCCGAAAAGATCCTCAATGTGGAATCTTGTAATAACTCAAGATTAAGTATGGTTTAAGGCTGGGGCCTTATAGCTTGGGATGCATCTATGTGAAAGAGATTGTACAGATTTGTGGAGTTACCTTGACAATTGTTTCCGATTGTGATGCACGTTTTACTTCCCTGTTATGGAAGGGGTTTCAGGAAGAATATGGGACTCATCTTCGATTGATCACCACATTTCATCCCCAGATGGGTGGTCAGACAGAGCCGACCATTCAGACAGTCATGGACATGTTGGGTGCATGAGTCTTTGATTTCGACTATATGGGGTAGGAGAATTCCCCTTGGTTTAGTTTTCATACAACAAAAACTATCACTCCACCATTGGTTTGTCACTATTTGTAGCATTGTATGGTCGACCTTGCAGATCACTTCTGTGGTAGACTGTCCTTGGGGAGTCAGCACTCATGGGACCAGAGATGGTACGGGCTACCACATAGAAGGTGAAGATCATCCAGGAGCGGATGAAGACTGCACAAATCATGCAGAAGTCTTATGCTGATAGGAGACAAAGACCTCTAGAGTTTAATAATGGTGACCATGTCTTTCTACAGTTCTCACCTCAATGAGGTTTGCAGGGATTTTTCTGGGGCGACAAGTTATATCTGAGGTTCATAGGTCCCTTTCAAGTCCTCAGTAGGGTTTGTGAGGTGGATGATTGCATATCCCTTCTCCCTCAGTTTCACTTGGTTCACGACGCTTTCCATGTATCGCAACAGAGGAGGTATGTGCATGATCTTTCGTACATCATTGACTGGGGCGAGCAGGACATCGACGATGGTGTGACGTTTTCGGAGGGTCCAGTAGAAATTGAGGATCGAGAAGAGCAGGTCTTTCATGGGAGTTCGATATATTGGGCACATGTTCTTTGGCTGCATGGGAACCTCTAGGAGAGAACATGGGAGTGGGAGGATCTAATTTGTTCTCAGTACCACCACATGTTTCCCTTGTTTGTGTTGTGGATTTTGGAGATACAATGCTCTGAGGTGGGGGGAGTTTAAATATCTGAAATTTCATTGTATTTTTTTAATTATATAGAATTATTACGAATCTTAAAAATTTGATGTCGTGTGATTCTGAGGCCTGATGATATTGGAATGAAATTATAAACTTTTTTTCAGGTACGTTATGTAAACACATGGGCGGTGTTTTGTAACTTTTGAACCGGTGCTTGAAATTGAAATCCGAGGAAATCGTGGAACTTGCAGTGCTAATATTCGCTTACAGGGACTTTCACATCGACCGTAGTAGGTCGTGGGCTGAAGATGGATTTTCGATTTTTCATTGGAGAATGGAAAAAACGTAAATAAATTTTATTTTATTTCTTGGTACCTATCAATTGAATTTCGATTATTGGAACCACCCAATGAGGTTGGGAATTTAATGTCTTTCATTAAATGATAGGTTGCAAGTGTTATAACACCTGGTTACCCACCATTAATGACATAAATTAAATTTTTAATTGATGAAGTTGTTAAACTTCATTAGGGGGGATTGGCTTCTCACCTCTCATGGTGGGTAATTGTGGAAAAATAGTTTGGTGGAAAAACATCCACCAACATGGAACCACGTCCAATGAAAAATGATCCTCCGGATCATGAACGAGGAACCGATGCTCAACCCCGGAGCAGATGCATGTTTCTGGAGTGATGAAATATAACATATCCTTCAACGTCTTCATCCTATTCCTCACATATTCCCCAAAAAATTATTGATGTAGGGAAATTGTTCCTATCAGTTTTCCTGAAAAATCATTGTTTTCAATCTATGAACTGCCTACTATCGAAATAACGCGGCAGGTGAGGGTCAAACTAAAACAGCCTGATCCTACCGCTACATCATTTTTTGATGTCTTCTTTGTATGAGGATCATTGGGTTGAATAGAACAAACCCACATCACTGGAGACTGATGCCGACAGTTTATAGGTGTCGGCCTGTCCAGTGGCCGTCCGCGATGGCGGTAGTGGCGCAACCACACCACCGAAGGAGGCCATGGCCCATCAGCCACGACGGTAGAGGGTAGCAGCCAGAATTCTAGTATGCTATATGGAACAATTGTCGAGTGATTTTGTGTAGCTAGTATAGGAGGATGTTTCGGCTATTGAGCCATAGTAGTGCACCTAGTGGGAAACTGACTCCTAGATGACTGCGGATTTAGTAGTGGCGCACGTCGGCGCCGCTGGAAGGGGGAGCCTGCCGAAATCCCGAACGTCCATGTCATGCCATGTATGACCCACTCCGATGGGTCCTGCATGTCAGTAGGCAGTGCCACGTGGTGCCGTTGGGTTGGGAAAATTAGAATGGTCCAAATGGACTTTTCAGAAATCCCAGGGGTGGCTCCTCCCCCGGGTTGTGGCTTGGTCGGCCACTACCTTGGCGGACTGCACCCAGAAGAGCTGGCTCTACTGAGCAGGCTTCACCCAGTGGGCTGAGACCTTCGATCCATTCCCAGTAGGCTGGGCCCGACCTGAGCCGGGGTGGGTCGTCCAAGGCTCGGTCGGGCCGGACCAGGGCCAATCTACACCCAAATACCCCCTTTTGGCCATATCATGAGAACAAGAAATCCATTTGATGAACTGCCTATGGAACCAAAATCATTTGATCTAGAGGGATATTTAAGAAAAAACTACTCTATTTTTTGATATATGTGGGTTATAGATGCATTGGGTCGAACCTGAATCTAACCAGGCCCTTGAAAATGATAGGCTAATAACTTACTGACCGGGTGTACGATTGATGTGTCGTCAGTCGTGTTGGGTCCCTAATAACGTGTCAGACATTTATGATACTTTTTCATGGAGATTAATAGAATTATATGTGTAGAACGATGGATTGAGGAGTGGATAATCCTAGAATTATGCGTGCTTAGTGCAAAAAACATGTGGCCTGCTGTACATGAATAATCTTAAGATCATGTGTGGGTCTGCATCTACTTGTCCTGTGCGGGTCATCTCCAGATCCTTTATGGGCCATATTCAGATCCTATGTGGGTCAAAAATTAATCATATTTGGTTCAACATCATAACTTTTCTATAAAGTAAAATTATATTACAATACTCATAATAATCTATAATTTCGTGCTCAACTTATATATGGTGTGAACTAAATCATTGCATATGTGGTACACTTCTGTGTGGTGATACCATTATGGTATTCTTCTGTGGGGTTACCTTTGTGGTGTTACCTTCATTCTATTTTTCCATTGTGGAATAGTTGTGATTTTGTATAATGAGTTGGGTTGTGTGTTTCATCATGAACAATATGGTTATAGTTGGTAACTTAGGTATATGTTTGTGCATATACCAAAGTAGAGTTGATTATTACTTCAGGATTGAAATTGTAGTCTTGCATTGTGTATTATCCTCTTAATATTTTGAGAGACCTTGGGGGTCTCAGGATCCCTACTGAGTATCATTATAATCACCCTAGAATGGGCTAAACCCTCACCTTGTTGTGTCTTCTGCAGATGATAAACAATGCTGATCATGGTCGAGGGTACCAAGATAGGGGACTGCTCGGAGGGGGACGTTAAATGTGGCGTACCACAGAATGATCAATCAAGAGTTATAACTACCATTCAGGTAGGATCCTTGTTGGGTTTTCACAAGATCAGTTTTTAGATTTAATTGAACATTGAGGTTGGGATTGTATTTCAACCCCTTTACATGTTGTACTCTGTCTATTTACAATATAGTTTACTTTGTGCATGTATCTTGCTATGTGCTTGGAATGTGTGAGTTTGTTGGTTAAAAGTAAATGCCTTCCTCATTTTAGGGTTATTCCTTTCTGGTTCAAGTCTCCATCCCCTGTCTTATAGAAGGTGTGCTTGGGATTTTCACCACATGGGCCCCTGGAGACAGGCTGTGATAGGTGAAAATGATTTCGATATGACAGGTAAACAATTATATTTTTCTTTAAAACATTATTTCAATATCCTAATAAAGAAAATATATTAAATTTACAAAAAATTAATAAGATTATTTAAATATATAATACGAAAAGAAAAATAATTTTAAGATCAATATCATCTAATTTCATCATTTGAATTTTAATTATAATAAATACCTCTAAAAATGATATTGTAACGTGAGAACCCTACCTCAATTTTGAGATGCCTCGTAATTACTATAACATCCTATATAATAAAATTAAAATATTTAAACATAAATAACTAAATTATATTAATAATTACAAAAAATTATTATCAATTAATTAAATTAGAAAACTAATTTACTAATAACACTTTAATAAAATCATAATTTTTCATTGTAATGTTATTCAATTTTCATGAATTCTTTGGTTGTATAGTTTCAGTTATTTTACATTGGTCATTGATAATAATATATATAATTTTAATAATAATATAAATATAAAAAATATTTATTAGAACTATAATTTTTATCCACTAATGAAAAATATATAAAAATAAATTTAATCAATCATGTAGATAGTAGTTGGTACATATCCAAGAACATTGTTTTTATATTTGAATTAAAAGATGAAATGAAAGATAAATTGTATTTTTAAATTAATGAATCAATATTAAATCATATATATCGTATATTTTAATTACAAATTTTATTATAAATATCCATGAATGATGTTGATGGAATATTAATCATATATCTACATGTTGGTCATAGTCCACACTTACACATGGGAAATAATTTCATTTATCATTTGGTTGAAAGAATGTGTAAAATGATTGTTTAATCATTATAATATATATATATATATGATACTACGGTAATCATGTTATGATGTATACAATAGGTTTGGATAATTTTTAAGAAGAAATGTAATTTAATTTTCTCGATTAAGTGTTATACCTCATTTCATAGAAACCACATTTGGTTTATATTTTATGCATTCAAATGAAGGAATTACGATCAATCATGGATAAATAAAAAGTGTTAAATGATGTTATTATTTTATTAGGGCATGGATAAACCCATATGAAGCACCCAATCATTTTTAATAATGGAGAAGTGATGGTTCCATTTTGTATGTGAGGGGAGGGGATCTCATGGATTGACTAAAACTATTACACCAATATAAATTATTTTTCATTTTAAATGGGACGAAATATATATTTTTCTAATATATGATTTGTATGAGTCAAAATAATCTCTTCCAAAAATATTTATACAATTTAGTTATATTTTTTAACCCCTATCTTTTAATATCAAACCATGTTAACCATTTGGATCATTACGGTGATTTTAATGTATTTCACTCATTAGTAGTAATGAAAATTTAGGTAATAGAAAAATATACAAATAATTGGAATATGGATGGTATTATCAAGAATAATCTATTGAATTTTAATAATATATGTTTTATGTGTTTTATATAATATATTAAGATATTATTTTACATAAGATAGAAAAAAATTAATTTTTGGGTCTATTCAGATAGTATGGTTGTAACGATAAAAATATAAAAATGGAATTAAAATATAAAATTATAACATATTACTAATATCTTAAATTTATCTGCTAATATTGTGGAACAATATAATTCATCCAAATTAAATGACATTTCACGTTTTAATAATAATTTTTTTGGTTTTTTAATAACGTGATCAAGTGTGATGACAATGTTGCAAAATAATTCGAAATAATATTTGCAAAACTAAAATTTAAATATATATTACCATAAAAATATTAATAATTTAAATATATCTTAATAATTATAACTAGCTATTTTTATGGACATGAAAAAATATTAGAGACATTAAATCAAAGAGTGTGATATTTTTATTTATTCATTTCATAAAATAAAATTGTAGAAATTATCATAGAAAGGTTCCTAAAATTTTTCAAACCATCTAGAATAATATTTCTATTGGTCTAAAAAAATGTATAAATGGAATAAATGCAGTTGTTTTGGCTGATTTATAACCCTTTTCTAATAGTTTTACCCATTTATTCTATGTCTTACCCTTACCGAAGTGATAAATTTTTACCTTGGCTATTATTCATAACAGAAATTGGCCAATTTAAAAAAAAATTGAACCATGTTATTCATAATATAGAACCAATAATCAAATAATAATTTTCTTGAAGTGATAAAAATCAATTTTAATGTAATTTTGAATAATTAAATGAATCGCTCTTTTAAATAAATGTGTGTTTAATCATAAATACTGATTTATTATTATCTCATGACTAGAGAAAACCATTTTTAAAATATTAATACACATTATGGAATATATAATCTATAAAACACATTAATAACATTTTTCAGGAGTTATTAGTTTATTTTATTATTATAATAAAAATATATGCACATTAAAATTATTTTTCAAAAAAACCAAGATATTTTAAAATAAAAAACCATTTATCTATTTGTTACATATGAATTCATTATGTATATGAGAAAAAATTTATTTTTTATAATTTATATAGTCCTAATAATGTCTAAAATTCAAATATCTAGATGATAATAGAAATATTAAAAAATAATAAATTAATTGTATAAAACATTTTTGAAAATCAATATTGTTTGTAAATTAAACTGTCAAATAATTAATTTTTTCATCAAACGAAATACATATAAAATATTGATTTTATATATTTTACCCTCCATAAAATTGTTTTACCCAAAAAAATTACATCACTATGACATAAAAAATATTGATATTTATGTTTCATTACATCCTCGGTTAGTCATGTAGCTTCATGGAATTTATAATTTCTATACAGAACATTTACTAGGTTGGTACATTTATTCAATTTCCCAATTCCTATATGATCAAATATTCATACCAATTTTTTTATTTATGAATGTTCATATTCAAATGGTACAAAAATTAGTTAGGTACATATGACGGAATATGTATACACATCATGAGGGGAGATATAGAAAAAATATTATGAACACGAGGGAGATTCGGTGGAAGAATTAAATGATAAGTTATTATCCAAATCAAACAAGTAATTGTAAATGTAAAAAACTATATAGGGGAAAATATTCCTTCTTCAAAAATATCATAATCTTTTTCCATTGATTTGTATGAAGTAATATATTATAAACTTCCTCGAGCTCCAAATTTCATCGATGATTTCCATCATTACTCTTATATTGACTCTAAAACACCTTGAAGTGATACTAAATCACTCTTGATTTATTATATACTTCCTCAGTTATCAAAATTCACAATATAAATTTTCTCATACAATATCCTAGTATATAACAGATTTTTTCTTCTTTAAATAGAGGGTTTTATAAGGATGTATCTGTATTATTGAATAAAAGTTATTGTTATAAGAGAATTTGATAAAATTAAGGTGTTAATCCACACAACATTCAAATGCTAGAGAATAGTTTCATATAATATCCTACATGGATTCATGGTTTCTCTCATACTGTCTATAAATCTGAGGATGATAGGATGTTTTAAATTAAAAATCTATATCTATATCTTGATGATGATGTCTCATGAACATTTTGGTAATTCAATGATATCAATTAGATACCATGTATTTTTATAATCTATAATTCATTATAACCCCATTAATATAAGTCATGTCAAGTTTATTAAATATGAAATTTTATCTAATATAAATTAAATTCACTAATTTCATATTGTGATCAACTATATCCCAAATAAATTTGTTCCCTTTTGTTGCATTGTGGAGTCCAATGATAAAATCCATTAGGATGTTATTCCATTTACGTTATGTTATGGGAAACAATTATGAATTTCCCGTATTCGTTGCTCCCTTGGCATGAACATGATATCATATGATGAACTAAGATATATAATCTACAATATTTCTCTTCATACATTCTCCCCATAATTATTTTGGATCTCTATACATATATATATTATTTGAGGATGTGTGGATAATGTTGATCATTGAGATTTATATAATATATCCTTATTCAGGAATTTTATTAAGGAGATGTGTACATTGTTCAATAACCTTATCATTATATAACAGTCAATACTAAACTTGGGAAAATATTTACCTTTTTTTATAACTCAATAACATAATTATTTCCCTCAATAATCATCGCATGGATTGACTCTTGAACACTTAGTTGATAAAGATAGGCTTTCTCCCCTAACATCAAATTTTTTAGATCAATCATTTGTAAATATAAAAATAATGGATCTTTAGAATCATTTTTTAAACAATATAGAATGATCCTTTTGTCATAGAGAATCACCAAAATTATTCCACTTCCTATTTTGGTAATTTATTGACAATTCGACATCATTAATAATTTTCAATCATATTCTTTGGATTATATGCTACTCGTTATTAATAAATTAACACTTCTAACATTATTGATCCTTTTATATGTCATATATAAGTTTATAAAGATAATTATTACATATATTTAATGAAACAATTATGTAAAATAAGTATTTCATTAAACTAAAAACATTTAAATAATATCATGGGTGGAAAATAAATATAATTTAAATCAAATTCTGTGTAAAAAAATTTATTCAGGTTATATCCTCTGAATAAAACCAAGAAGCATAGTGTGTGAAATAATAATCCAAGTGAGAAACCATAAGTAGTGACTCTAGTTTAGACTTTTAATAAAATATAATATTTCTATTTATATTTATGAAACCATGAGTTGAGTTGGTATTGGATTTTTGGGCCTAAAGAGCTTCCATTCAGTGATATTAAAATGTTAAATTATATTATATCACATATGTGAGATTTATATATAAAAGTGTAATAAAACTTATGTGGACTCGTATATTTAAATATGAGGTTGTTTTTTAGTTCAAAAAAATCTATTTCACATTAAGCACAACATAAAATATTTCACATTTAGGATCTATTTCACAGGTGTGTTAGTGCATTGTTGAATAAAGAAATACATTTTATAAAAATTAAATGAATATCCCTCACCCATTTTATATTTCACTAAATATTAGAGGAAACACCCTTACCCACCACTTTGGAGAGATGTATGAATTATGTAAAAACAAGGAGAATATGAACCACCAATCTTTGATCATTACTACCAAGGATTACAGATCCTGGTTTATCAACATCAGAGCATGGATCTAAGCCCAAGGATTCAATTTTTTTTCATGACGGATGTAGATTTTATTTTTTCGGTCCATATAAAAAATTTATGTTTTGTTTAATGGTTCTATAACCATGTTATGACTGCTAAATATCCCTAGTCAGATGATCTGATTGTTTTATAGAAAACTATTGTGATTTAGGAAACTTTCTTGAGATTTCCATTTGGAATTCCTTGCAACATTGTATGTAGTGCATGGTCACACTACATGTGTTCGTTCAATTTGTGGGACATTACATATGGTGGATAAAGTCAATGTATCATTGTTATGTTTTACGTAGTGAGCCCTGGGTTTGTGTCCATAGTACTTGGCTAGGGTTTCCGTGTGATGAGTCGTGTATGTGTGAAAGTACAATGTCGAGGTACATGAAAAGAAGGGCTCGACATGGCCACATAGAGATAAAACATTGAAGTGGTCATTCATCAAAGACACCATGTGTACAACCTATACATACCATATAATCTCACATAGATAGCCAAGTCGTATATAAGAGGACACAGACAAGTGTTAGTTGGGAGGAATAGACAATGTGGAACTTAGTAGATGTCATTTACTCTTAATTTAGGTTTTCTCCTGTCATATATATTTCATTGGGGAATGGATTCATTCCTATCAGTTTCCTATCCCGAGTATTTTTTCACCAATAACATGATGGTTTCCCTTATGGTGTCTTGTGAGATACGATTTTGTATGGTTCATTTCCGATAATAAAATAGTAGTGATAGACCTTAGGTAGTGATTATGGTGGATCACTATACTGACAACGGGGTCAGTACCCATCCATATAATCTCTATATTTGGGCACAATATACTATTTAGGATGGTAGAGTAGTGCACCATAGTCATATTAGAGATAATGTCCCTGACCAATGTATGTTTTTTGATATTAGATAAGATGATCATGACGATCCATTTAGAACTACTTTTACAATGCTAGAGATCAATGTGGATATAATGGATAGATGGAAGGATTGGTACTCCCCTGACATCTAATGAAGTGGGATTCCATTACCTATTTGGTTGGTTGAGATAAAAAACCCAACAATATGATAGTGGGTCCTCCACCCACTGATTATTTATCCAGGTGTTATTACTCCCCAAATGGACCATGGTCCAGGTTCCCCGTATTGTTAATGCAGTTGGAGAAAGTTCCCCATTTAATATAAAGGTTCATGCCCTTCGAACTCTTTGGGAAATAGGATATACAATCTCCTATCATACTAGTGTGTATTTCTTCTATCCCAAGAGTATTAAATTTGAGTTTTATACATTTATTGGGTAGTCCTATGTCATAAATGGGTGCAGGTCAACTTCTCTTAGAGTCATTACTACAATGTATTTTTGGGGTGTAGGTCCTCCATACATGATGTTTAGGATGTGTTTATAACCCCATATCATACATTAGTGTGGAAACTCAAACCATTATTGTAACTCTCCTACCGAGATAGGTAGCGGGTTCCCCATATTTTCTACAGTGATAATGAGGGAGTTGCAGCCCCATTCCTTGCTAGGGTGGAGTTACTCAATATACGAAGTTGCACTCCCACATTAGGGATCATGTCCTCTAATGGATTAAGAAATCCCTCATCTATTTATAATAGTTACATGGAGTGGTACCATCCACTTATAATGCATGATACATTATTTGGAGTTAGTTCTTCTTTGACGTGGTGAGTTGTGGAACTCTCCCTATAGTTACTAAATAGGTTTTGTGGATGATTAGGTGTTAGTTATCCATTGGTTGTGGGGTAGTGGTAAGGTTTTACTCCTTCCACTATCACTATTTAAAGAGCATTCTCATGGTGAATGGTCAAGAGAAGTACCCCATTGATTATAATTAATGTATAGGTTGATACACTCCACTTGATTTATTATAACATTGTTTAGGGTTCATGACATTGTTGATAGGACCTATGTTGATGGACACTGGAGATGGGAAAAGAGTGGTGTTCCCAATGGTGTTTGTTCTATTATATTTACCATCTAGGATGGTAGAGGGTTTTATGATGGAGTGTATCACTTAGTCAAGTGTAATGCATGATTTAATAGATTATAGAGTGTCTTCTTAGGGATGTCTATTACCTTAGAGCCTTGAGTAGAATCTTGATTCTAGTAATGTGGTCAAATCCCTATGAGAAAATGGCGTCTAATATTAGTATATGTTAGCAATTTCGGAATTCCTTAAATTGTTGTCACATTTCTTGGTTGACTACCCTTGTGGAATGAATTGACTAGTTTGTGTACCCAAGGATTGGTTGGATATGGATTTTATCTATCCTTTGGGTTCCATCTGGCTACATCAAGTAGTCAATTTCATTTCAAATTTCCCCTTTTATTTTATATATTGTTCCTACTGTGAATTGTTATACTCACCACAATATATGGTTTTACCACGCATTTTGTGTCTTATTTAGTTGACTAGACGTTTGATAGAGTGTAACATCCCATGTAAATAAAGAATACATAATTTTCATATTTATTAATACATACAAATTAAAATTAATTAAAAAGGGTTTCTACGTTCGATAGCGTACTCGGTACGCCACGATGAGTTTCTTTGAAAACTTACGTTGCACACAAGTAATAAAATAATATTATTTTAAATGTTAGTTAATGAGTAGTCGTTGTACGGGCGGGCATGGATATAAATAACTAAAATATGATTATATATGTTTTTAAATGTTTTTACATTTACCCAATAAAAGATAAATGCTTAAAATACGGAAAGAGTTCAATTTTAGGCATTTATACCCTAATTTTCACGAAAGGTCCACTTATCACCTTTTGATGGAGAACCGTCATTAAATATAGTTTTGATCGATCTTATAAATTCTATTGGACCAAATATAACTCTTCTTTAGAATCGGGATATCAAAATTTACTTTGTGTAAATTTTTGGTACCTTTCTGATAAAGATCATTTTTTTATGAATAGTGTAAAATGTTGTATTTTAATTCAAAACCTCTTCTTAATATAATTTATTTATATGATTAGATTATCTTTTAAATTGGTTTTAATGTGAAATTAGAAAATATTTTTACCATTAAATCCAATAGTGGTCGTTGGAATTAATTTCACTTTGAAATCGGACTTAAACTAGTGTCAATCTTTTGATACGTATCGGTCCATAAAAACACGCTATTTGCTCTGACAGTGGGAATTAATTATTAAATTAATTAATGTGACTTATATGTTTTGAATTTTGTAAAATAGACTTCATTTTTGAATTCGTAATATCAAATATAGCTTAGGGTGATTTTTTGGTAATTTGCTGAAAAACTTCAATTTTTGATGAATAGTGAAACCACTAAGTGGTACTTATAAAAACTGATTTTCTTTTTAAATGAAATTTTTCCATCATTGTGTTTTGATTTTCAAAAATCCGACATACATGGTTGTCATTAAAAAGTAAAATGTGGTTCAATGAGATTAAAATAATTTTTTGGTGAATAGTAACTTTTTAAGTTTTTAATCGCGATTAGTGGTAATTAGTGTAGTATAAGGAATAAATAATGCATTAATAATATGAAATGAACTAAAAACATGTCCCAACCTTATTGGTTGTGTCATGGCCGACCAAGACAAGCCATGGGTAAACTTGGGGACCCCATGGAGCCACTTTGGTTGGGAAATGACATAAATAACTTTTTATTTAATGTAAAAGTAAAAATGACACAAACATGATATGTTTTACTAAAACAATTTTTAAATGGGGTTATACATGTCCAATTTTTAATTATAAATAGTCATTGGAAAGATAAAAAGATATCATACATCATAGTATTTTTTTATAATTTTTAGACTTTAAATAAATTAATTTATTTATGACGTCATGATGATGCAGCGATGACCTCATTATTTAATGATTTAAATAAAATGGAAAGATAATGTAATATCTATGAACTACACATGACCAAAACTTATCGGATGGGTGGATTTATAATCCTTATCACCATATCCACTAATTATTTCAATGTGGGACCTTTTAAAACTGATTCACATTTTCAAATAAAGTAATATTTCATTACTTTCCAAAAGTGCCCCTCCTCTCCTCTTATAAAAGGCCCCCACCTCTACCACCTTACACACACTCCTCAAGCCTTTGGCTCGGCCAAACTCTGCCCAATTACTCTCTACACATCCCTCTCCTCATCCTAGGGTATTCCCTTGGGGCAGAATCCTTTCAAAGGAAGCCTTTAGGCTCAAATCAAAAGGAGTTACACTTTTAAAGGTAATTCATTCTCTCTTGTTCAATTGTTTTATTTTTCTTCTCCAACCCTCTAAACTCTTTTTATTTACTTCTTTTGTAACAACACCAGTATCTTCAATATACTAGTATTTTTTTATAAGATTTACTCGAGCTTCACTCTCACACAACTACATCAAATGGTTAATGAACATACGGTTTCCGTGGATGGCGAAATTCTGCCTCCCGAAACGATGATTGTTCAATACTCATTTAACACCTTCAAAGGTGGCCATTATGATGTCACCATTTTTATATATGATATATAATATGATTATTTTTTTCTTTAAGCATCTGTATTTTTCATTTTGGGCATACCTTTATGGTTTCCATTATGGGTAAGCACAATATCTTCATTTAAGGAAGTGCGGACTACCTCCCCCTCAAAGTGATGAGATTCGTTAATTTCAGATGTGGGACGTGTAAAGGATGGATTTAAAGTTATTATATATGATGTTATACTAGAATTATAATATACCTCTATATCATTATTATTTATTTCCATTAATGTATGAGATAGAAATGAAAGTAGTGTTCATGCGTACGTACGGCTTACCGTCTCCATGAACGGTGCATTTCATTTCTTATCCACAAATGTAATGTACTATTAAAAGTACATGTATATTATAGATATATATAATTAATGATATATCTAAATGATGAATATAATTCTGGAATTAAAATATACTTACCTCTCATTTAGTTTTAATTCCATTTATATGACAAAGAAATGAAAGTAGCGTTCATGTGTACGTACGGCTTACCGTCTCCATGAACGGTGCATTTCATTTCTTACCTCTAAATGATTATGTAATATTATAAATACATGTATATGCTGGATATATATGATACATATAATATCCAAATCAGGAATTTCATTCTGGATATAAAGAAACTTTGACCACACGAACAACATGTAATTGTAAGAAGTCCACTTTCGACTTAAGAACCAAATATTGAAAAAACAAACATTATTAACTTAAATGGTTTCATAATGTTAATAACATGGAAATAAGTGATATAAAAGGAATAATAAACATTTAAATGGTTCTTAATCAAGTATAAATTAACTCAAGTTTATTATTCAGGACGTTAAAGAACGATCGAGTCAAGTCGGACCCGAGGTAAGGGACTTCGTCTCAATCTCCTTTCATTGAGGAATATTTCGTTTTATACACAACTTTCTTTTATATGGTGTATAAACCCATTTGAATTTTACTTTTATACAAAATTAATCTTTTTCTACAAATCATTTTACAAAACGACAAAAAGAAATGTTTCTTTTAACGTACGCGGCGACAACGTCCTTTTCCGCCACCGCGCGTATTATTTGGTCTTTGGCTTTCTCAACAAGCCGTAATGTTTTTAGAATAAAATAAATACCATATACTCTTTTGTGTATTTTGGTATTGAAAATGGTTTTGAAAAAGGATACTATTATGTCAATATATTTGCGATATATTGTGATTGGAATGTGGAAATGTTATCATTCCTTTATATTGGTTTTATGTTTTATGATTTTATATTGGTACATGGACATTTTAACGGGTGGTTACGTTATAAACCATATGACGGGTGGTTCCATGAGTACCAGGACGGGTGGTTACGTTATAACCTCCAATGCATTGGGTATGGAAGTCGGCCGTATGGCTATTCCATTAAGTATGTAGGGAAATTGTCCGTATGGCTATTCCATTAAGTGATATGTGTGGAAGTCGGCCGTATGGTTATTCCACTTAAGTATGTTTATGTCCCAAGTTACCTTTATATATGTTATATGTTTATTTTATGGGTTTTATGGTAATCCTTTGGTTACAAAAAGTTAATTAATGATACATTATTCAGTGAAGAGTTTTTACTACTTGATGATGGTGAAGGTATTACTTTGATAGAGTATATATGGTTAACCTGATGTTTGAAAAACTAACAATTTTCATTCTTTCTGTATCCCTTACTGCGCTTTTTATGCTCACCCCATGTTTTTTTTAAATGTTTTCACAGGACTTAATGTGGAATAAGGTCAAGGATGGGATCAAGGGAATGTCATCCTATATAAAACATGGAACTAGACACGTTTCTTTTTAAGAGTTTTTTATTATGGAAACTTAGTAGAAGTGACTACTTTGTAATCTTTTGAGATGTAATAGTTATGTTCTAATTCTCTAAAACTCTAAACCTGAAAAGATCCTCAATGTGAATTATTCATTTAATTCAATATTAAGTAAGGTTTAAGGTCGGGGCATAATAGTTGGTTTCAAAGGTCGGTTTAGAGAACTTTAGGAGTTAGAAAAGTGTTAAATTATAATATGATTGAAATGATATAGCATTTACGGATTACCATGTTGCTTCGCCTAAGATATTTCTGTGTTCGGAATGGTTTTCCGCAGAGGAAACAAAGCATCTTTGTTGGGACCACATCAGGAGGAAGATAACCATCCAAATCAGCAACCTGAGATGGTCGGAATCGGAACTGAACAGTTTGTTGCAGTGATGGCACAGTTGACTCAGGCTATAAATGGTGGTGGTATCCATGCACGAGATCAGCCAGATCAACCGTAGAGGAACATGTCAGTGGTCGAACATTTCATGAGGCAATATCCCCCATCATTCAGAGGATCATTTGACCCTGTGCTAGCTGAAGGGTGGATTAAAGCACTGAAGAAGATTTTTGATGTCATGGGATGTTCAGACAATCAAAAGGTTAGTCTTGCTATTTACCGTTTGGAGGGTGAAGCAGATCATTGGTGGTATATGGTTAAAAATATCAGGGACGCCGATGAGATTGATGCTCTTGACTGGGATGAATTCAAAGGTATGTTTCTTGAGAAGTATTTTCCTAAGGCTGTTCGAATTAGGATGGAAAAGAAATACTTGGAATTGAGGAAAGAGGAAGACTCAGTGGATGCCTATGAAGAAAGGATCACTCGATTGGCAAGGTATGCTCCAAATTTTATCTGAGACGTTGATAGTAAAATCAATCGTTTTTACTCAGGATTAAAGCCAAAATATCGAAGGGCTTTAGCTTCTCGTGAGTTAAAAAGTTATTAAAAACTTGTTCGATGTGCGGAGAAGTTGGAAATGGAGTTTGCCGATGATCAGGTGTTCTATGAAAAACAACAGAATAAGAGGTCTAGTTGGCAGGAAAAGCGGAAGAATTCATCAAAGAAGCAAGGAGATAAGAAAACCAAATATCCATCCTGTGAGAAGTGTGGTAAAATGGATCCTGGAGAATGTTTATCCATGTTTGGTAAGTGCTTTCGGTGTGGTAAGTCTGGTCATATTGCTCGTAACTGTAAGGATGATGATCAAGCAGGAAATGAAAAGCCAACGGTAAGATGTTTTAAGTGTAATGAAATGGGTCATTATGCAAACGGGTGTCCAACGAAGAACTCAAATGGGGGAATGCAGCCAGACTACAAGCAGAAAGGGGTGGTAAAATCCTTTTCAACAACTTCAGCAGATGTTGGGCCATCGAATGAAGTGGTATCAGCTCTAGGGAGCTCAGTATTTTTTGAAGACTGACTTGAGGTCGGGGTACCATCAGTTGAAAGTAAAAGAAGCATACATTCCAAAGACTGCGTTCCGTACTAGATATGGCCATTATGAATTTTTAGTTATGCCTTTTGGGTTAACCAATGCACCTGCTGTATTCATGGACCTTATGAATAAAATTTTCCATGAGTTCTTGGATATGTTTGTGTTTGTGTTTTGAGGTTTGGGAAGAGGTTGTGTGTGCCTTGTGATTCACAGTTGAAGAGAGAGTTGTTATATGAAGCTCATAGTTCTCCGTTTTCAGTTCATCTAGGCAGTACTAAGATGTATAGAGATCTGCGGGAGTATTACTGGTGGGATGGAATGAAAAGAGATATTGCTGATTTTACTGTGAAGTGTTTGACATGTCAACAGGTTAAAGTAGAGTGGCAGTTACCGAAAGGTATGCTTCAGCCTTTACCAGTGCCAGAGTGGAAATGGGAAAACATATCCATGGACTTTGTTGTGGGATTACCAAGTACATCTCTAGGTAATAATGCAATCTGGGTTATTGTTGATCGCTTGACCAAATATGCTCATTTCCATTCTGTAATATATACTTTCTCTCTAGATCAACTTTCCCATTTGTATCTTAAAGAGACAATCAGGTTACATGGAGTTCCTCTCTCCATTGTATCTGATCGTGATCCCAGGTTCACATCTAACCTTTGGAAAGGCCTTCAGAAGTCGTTGGGTACGGAATTAAATTTTAGTACAGCTTTTCATCCTCAATCAGATGGGCAGTCAGAACGAACAATTCAGACATTGGAGGATATGCTACAAGCTTGTTCTATGGATTATCAGGGAATTTGGGACCAACATCTTTCTTTGGATGAGTTTTCTTTTAATAACAGTTTTTATTCCAGTATATAAATGGCACCATTTGAGGCATTATATGGGAAGTGGTGTCGAACTCCAGCATTTTGGGATGAAGTGGGTGAAAGGAAGCTGATGGGACCAAAATTGGTAGAAGAGATGGTAGAAAAAGTTCAGTTGATTCAAAAGCACATGAGAACAGCTCAGAGTAGACAGAAGAGTTATGCGGATAACAGGAGTAAGGATCTATCTTTCGAGTTAGGTGATCATGTTTATCTCAAGGTTTCTCCTTGGAAAGTGTGATGAGATTTGGTAAGAATGGAAAGCTGAGTCCAAGGTTTATTGGACCATATGAAATTCTGGAGAGAGTTGGATCAGTTGCATACCGGGTGTCTTTACCTCCGATTTTATCTCAGGTACACAATGTTTTTCTTGTTTCAATGTTGAGGAAGTATATGCCAGATCCATCTCATGTTTTGAGTGCAGAGGTAGTTCAGCTGGAAGAGAACCTATATTATGAAGAACAACCAGTCCAGATTCTTGACCACATGGAGCATGTGTCACGGAATAAGGCGATTCATCAGGTAAAGGTTTTGTGGAAAAACCATGTGATTGAAGAGGCAACGTGGGAATATGAAAATGCTATGAGGGATAAATACCCCCACTTATTTTGATAAGTGAATAAAATTGTGAGGATGCAATTCGCAAAAGGGTGGAAGGATGTAACATCCCAGGTAAATAAAGAATAAAGAATTTTCATATTTATTAATATTTACAAATTAAAATTAATTAAAAGTGGTTTCTACATTCGATAGCGTACTCGGTACACAACGATGAGTTTCTTTGAAAACTTACATTGCACACAAGTAATAAAATAATATTATTTTTAATGTTAGTTAACGAGTAGTCGTTGTACTGGCAGGAATGGATAGAAATAACAAAAATATGATTATATATGTTTTTAAATGTTTTTACATTTACCCAATAAAAGATAAAGGCTTAAAATACAGAAAGAGTTCAATTTTAGGCATTTATACCATAATTTTCACAAAAGGACCACTAATCACCTTTTGACAGAGAATCTTCATTAAATATAGTTTTGATCGATCTTATAAATTCTATTGGACCAAATATAAATCTTCTTTAGAATCGGGACATCAAAATTTACTTTGTGTAAATTTGTGGTACCTTTATGATAAAGTTCGTTTTTTTAATGAATAGTGTAAAATGTTGTATTTTAATTCAAAACCTCTTTTTAATATAATTTATTTATATGTTTAGATTATCATTTGAATTGGTTTTAAACTGAAATTATAAAATATTTTTACCATTAAATCCAATAGTGGTCGTTGGAATTAATTTCACTTTGAAATCGGACTTAAACTAGTGTCAATCATTTGATACTTATTGTTCCATAAAAACACGCTATTTGCTATGACAGCGGAAATTAATTATTAAATTAATTATTGTGACTTATATGTTTTGAATTTTGTAAAATAGACTTCATTTTTGATTTCGTAATATCAAATATAGGTTAAGGTGAATTTTTGGTAATTTTCGGAAAAACTATAATTTTTGATGAATAGTGAAACCACTAAGTGGTACTTATAAAAACTGATTTTCCGTTTAAATGAAATTTTTCCATCATTGTGTTTTGATTTTTAAAATCCGAAATACATGGTTGTCATTAAGAATTAAAATGTGGTTCAATGGGATTAAAATAATTTTTTTGGTGAATAGTAACTTATTAAGTTTTTAATCGCGATTAGTGGTAATTAGTTTAGTTTAAGGTATAAATAATGCTTTAATAATATGAAATGACCTAGACACATGTCCCAAACATATTGGTTGTGTCATGGCCGACCAAGACAAGACATGGGTCAACTTTGGGACCCCATGGAGCCACTTTGGTTGGGAAATGACATAAATAACTTTTTATTTAATGTAAAAGTAAAAATGACACAAACATGATATGTTTTACTAAAACAATTTTCAAATGGGGTTATACAAGTCAGATTTTTGATTATAAATAGTAATTGTAAAGATAAAAATATTTCATACATCATAGTGTTTTTTTTTATAATTTTTAGACTTTAAATAAATTAATTTATTTATGACATCATGATGATGCAGCGATGACCTCATTATTTAACGATTTAAATAAAATGGAATGATAATGTAAAATCTATGAACTAACCATGTCCAAAATTTATTGTATGGGTGGATTTAGAACCCTTATAACCTTATCCATGAATTATATCAATGTGGGACCTTTTAAAACCGAAACACATTTTCAAATAAAGTAATATTTCTTTACTTTCCAAAAGTGCCCCTCCTCTCCTCTTATAAAAGGCCCCCACCTCTACCACCTTACACACACTCCTCAAGCCTTTGGATCGGCCAACACCTGCCCAATTACTCTCTCCACATCCATCTCCTAATCCTAGAGGATTCCCTTTGGGCATAATCCTTTCAAAGGAAGCCTTTAGGATCAAATCAAAAGGAGTTACACTTTTAAAGGTAATTCATTCTCTCTTGTTCATTTGTTTTATTTTGCTTCTCCAACCCTCTAAACTCTTTTTATTTACTTCTTTTGTAACAACACCAGTATCTTCAATATACTAGGATGTTGTTATAGGATTTATTCTAGCTACACTCTCACACAACTACATCAAATGGTTAAAGAACATACGGTTTCCGTGGATGGAAAAATTATGCCTCCCGAAACGATGATTGTTCAATACTCATTTAACACCTTCAAAGGTGGCCATTATGATGTCACTATTTTTATATATGATATATAATATGTTTATTGTTTTCATTAAGCTTCTGTATTTTTCGTTTTGGGCATACCTTTATGGTTTCCATTATGGGTAAACACGATATCTTCATTTAAGGAAGTGCGGACTACCGCCCCCTCAAAGTGATGTGATTCGTTAATGCCATATGTGGGACGTGTAAAGATGGATTTAAAGTTATTATATATGATGTTATACTGGAATTATAATATACATCTATATCATTATAATTTATTTCCATTAAAGTATGAGATAGAAATGAAAGTAGCGTTAATGCGTACGTACGACTTACCGTCTCCATGAACGGTGCATTTCATTTCTTATCCCCAAATGTAATGTACTATTAAAAGTACATGTATATAATGGATATATATAAGTAATGATATATATAAATTCTGAATATAATTCTGGAATTAAAATATACATACCTCTCATTTAGTTTTAATTCCATTAATATGACAAAGAAATGAAAGTAGCGTTCATGCGTACGTACGACTTACCGTCTCCATGAACGGTGCATTTAATTTCATACCTCTAAATGATTATGTAATATTTAAAATACATATATATGATGGATATATATGATACATATTATATCCAAATTGGGAATTTCATTCTGGATATAAAGAACCTATGACCACACGAACAACATGTAATTGTAAGAAGTCCACTTTCGACTTAAGAACCAAATATTGACAAAACAAACATTATTAACTTAAATGGTTAAATCATGTTTATAACATGGAAATAAGTGATATAAAAGGAATAATAAACTTTAAAAAGGATCTTAATCAAGTATAAATTAACTCAAGTTTATTATTCAGGACGTTAAAGAATGATCGAGTCAAGTCGGACCCGAGGTAAGGGACTTCGTCTCAATCTCCTTTCATTGATTCATATTTCGGCTTATACAAAACTTTCTTTTATACGGTGTCTAAACCCCATTGAATTTTACTTTTATACAAAAGGAATCTTTTTCTATGAAGCGTTTTACAAAACGACAAAAAGGAATGTTTCTTTTAACGTACGTGGCGACAACGACCTTTTCCGCCACTGTGAGTATTATTTGGTCTTTGGCTTTCTCAACAAGCCATAATGTTTTTAGAATAAAATAAATACCATATACTCTTTTATGTATTTTGGTATTGAAAATGGTTTTGAAAGAGGATTCTATTATGTCAATATATTTATGATATATTGTGATTGAAATGAGGAAATGTTATCATTCCTTTATATTGGTTTTATGTTTTATGATTTTATATTGGTACTTGGACATTTTAAAGGGTGGTTACGTTATAAACCATATGACGGGTGGTGCCGTGAATACCAGGACGGGTGGTTATGATATAACCTCCAATTCATTGGGTATGGAAGTCGGCCGTATGGCTATTCCATTAAGTATGTATGAAAATTGGCCGTATGGCTATTCCATTAAGTGATATGTGTGGAAGTCGACCATATGGTTATTCCACTTAAGTATGTTTATGTCCCAAGTTACCTTTATATATGTTATGTGTTCTTTTTATTGGTTTTATGGTAATCCTTTGTTTACAAAAAGGTAAGTAATTATACTTTATTCAGTGAAGAGTTTTTACTACTTCATGAAGGTGATGGTATTACTTTTATAGAGTATATATGGTTTACTTGATGTTTGAAAAACTAACAGTTTTCATTCTTTCTGTATCCCTTACTGAGATTTTTATGCTCACCCCATGTTTTGTTTGAAATTTTTTCACAGGACTTAATGTGGAATAAGGTCAAGGATGGGATAAAGGGAATGTCATCCTATATAAAACATGGAACTAGACACGTTTCTTTTTAAGAGTTTTTTTATTATGGAAACTTAGTAGATGTGACTACTTTGTAATCTTTTGAGATGTAATAGTTATGTTCTAATTCTCTACAACTCTAAACCTGAAAAGATCCTCAACGTGAATTATTCATTTAATTCAATATTAAGTAAGGTTTAAGGTCGGGGCCTTATATAGAGTCCACTGTGGAACATGAGGAAAATGAGATTAGTAAGATAGAGAGACGGTGGTTCTTGAAGGAGTTGAGAGGAAGATATTTCTGGTAGTTTCATTTGATAGTGACCCCATTATTTTTTGTAAATTTCACACGTTTACAGTTTTTTTGTGATTTATTTGTCACTTTTTAATATTTTTATACTCATATTTTACCATGGATGTGGGATATATATATGCATGCATTTATTTTTCATTTTATATGATATCTTCACTATTGTAGGGATATGTTTATGGGAGTGTGTGTACATAAGTACCATGGTATAAGGCCTCCCATTTCAGTGATATTCCTATAAGGAACAAGACAAAAACCCCTGACCTATTCTCATCTAGATTGGGGTGGTATTGGTATTATCCTTGTTGGGTCGGGTTGGGATTGTGTCTTATTGGAGATGATTTTAAATATAGACCGTAGTAATGTGATCTTGGTATAGGATTCATAATAATAGTGTTATGGGGTATTGAGTTTTTCTTTCTAGATAGGGACACTAGTTTTGGTCTGGAATCCAACATATCAATTCACAAGTTCATTGAAAAAGAACATGTTGGATCAACACATTATGTAATTGGTCATAGGGAAATGTTGGTTTGTGCATCATATAAGACTATGTGGTGGGTTTGATTCCCTTCTTCATTCATTATCACATATATAATCTTTAACCAAGACATAAAATGATTCTATTTCAAGATACCACACAATGATATCTAGACTAGATTCTAAGGAGAGATTTTCATGAAGATTCACACCATGATGAGGCATTAGCGTGTGGAAGAAGTTTTGAGGTAGTTCCCTTGGGTGGTCCCCCAGTTGAATCAAAAACCATTGAGAAATTTGTTTTGATAGGAATTTCAGCCAAGTATGTTTGTAGGATAAGTGTGATGAATCAGTACCTGTGGTAGAAACCATGGTTGTATTTGGGTGATCCAACAATATAGGAAGCTGATAATTTTTGTAAGGCAGTTAGACATGGTTTTCCTGGTGGGGAATCCTCCATATCATATGGTGGTCCATGCAGTGTGCCTTATATAGGGAATAATTTAGTGATTGTGGGTTTTTTCTGATTTAGAGCCATGATGAGTTAACTCTCACTTTGGGTGGAGTTTTAAATTTTATTTTTGGAATAATACTCTCTAGAAATATTGATACTAGTGAATATATAGAAGCTTTTCATACTTTTGTAAGGTATCATATCTATGACAGTGTACACTGTGATCTTGACATGCATTTCGCGATACTCCATGGATATGATTTAGGATCCATTTTTCATGGAACCGACCTATAAATAAGGCTTACCTTGAGAATCTAGAGTACGTTTAATATCTTTTTCACTGCCATATTGTATTGGAGTACTTAAATAAGATATAGTTGAAGATATTTTCCTAAAAAATAGCCGAGAATATGGATCTAGAAGTGTAGCACTTCAGACCATGACGTCTAGAGTTGTTTGAAAACAATAGTTGATAGGTTTATTATAAAAGTGGAATACCCATGACAAAAATTAGGACCATTGGTTTTTATTATTCTATATATATCGGGGACATAGTCTTTCACATAGGAGGTTATGTAATGTATGTTATAGTTAGTAATATGATAATAGTTATTTTCCCACCCGTGGAATTTCTGAGAGGGAGGCATTCAATGGAACACCCGGTCAGAAGAATCATTTAGATCATGGAGTCCTTTATTATGAAATATTATGTATAGAACTGGGGTTAGCATTAGCGGGTGGAATATGGTTCTCCTAGTTTCTGAAAACACTACCAGGTGGTCCATTCCAAGATCAAAGAGGTGGAGGGTTAAGGTGGGGATATTGATAGGATATAGAGGTCGTGGAAATGGAGGCTCAAGTGATGAATAACTATACTCTTTATTTCATTTATACCTTCATATGTGATTTTGATATGCACTATTATGATGCTCTCTTTTTTCATTCAGATTTATTCATATGTTTTTTCTATGGTTATTCTAGGTGTTCTCAAAACCATGTGTTTATGTTGATCGATATGTCTTCATATTCATTGTGAATATGGAAGCTTCACCCACTGAGACATGTTTTTTTGATATTTGTAAAACTATTCAGGAAAGTCAGTGCATCCCAAATCAGATAGTAAAAGGATTAGTGGATGATATCTATGACTTGTGGGTTCTAGGAATCATTGTATAATTAGTTTAAAAGAAGCTATGGCATTTGTATGGAGCCAATTAGATTGACCCTTATTCATGGAGGCCCTGGTGAAGGAAAATACTTTCATAGAACTATCCCAAATTAGCAACGATGAACAGTATAATGTTTACTCAGTTTGGATTGGCTTCCAGCCACTCATAATGATTTAGTTTTCCACTATATAGTGTGGTAGATGGGGGTTCATAGAAAAAGGGCCCATTACACCATATTTCATTAATTTTATAAGCACATAGATGTAATTTTGTATCCTCAAGTCATTTGATCAAGTATTTTATGAAATATTCTTGAGGTTTAAATGGTTTAGTTAATCCATGGTGGTTGAGAATTGTTTGTTTGCATTAATATTTTCATCATGTTTGCGAGGTGGTGTACATCTATAACAAATGATTATAGATTGATTGGGTGCTTGATGTTGTCAACCAATTATATTTGAGGTGACATGGGACTCATTGTTTCAGGATGTTTACCCGTTTTGACATGGGAGTGAGTGTTTATTGGCATTTTGGTCCCCCAAAGTGCAGTATTATGAGATGAATGAAAACACTTTTTCGAGCCTTATAGTGTGGGTGTCCCATTGGAGTAATCAAATTATACCCTTATACAATGTATATTTATATTTAATTATGTAAATAATTAATTTGGGGAGGATTTAGTGACATAATTGTTTTCATGTAAGAATCTGTAATATTTCTTTAATTTTTTTCAAATTCAACCATTGAGTTAGCTCAGGATTAGGGGGCCTTGAGAGCCTCAATGAAGTAATATTAAAAAAGATAAATATAATATGTATTTCATGAAATAATTCATTAAAAACATGTAGTAACTCATATGAGGACTCATGAATTAGAAATAATATTTTACAGTTGAATTCATAAGGTGGTTTTTACGCTAAGGATGAAATAAAATTCATTAGAGTTCGGTTATTGGTTTGAGGTATGTTGGAAAGGTGTTAAAAAAGTTTATTCCTATAATAAAAATTAATTAATTACCTTCCCCAAACCATTTTTTAATTCATGATATACGAGAGGAAAACCCACCCCCACACCTTTTGAGTGATGTAAATACCACGGATATTCAAGGAGAAGTGGCACCCTTGATCTCCAATTGAGATGATGATCAATCAAGAATCATTGTGTAGAAGCTTTAGAGAATAGATATGACCTTGAAGAATTAGTGTTTCACCATAAGGTAATACTATTTGGTTTTTAATTCTTGGTTACATTTTTCATGAATTTCTAAAGGATTTAAATCACAATTAAAACATTTATAGCTCTCTAGTCTGTTGAAAATTCGGGTTTGGGGAATCTCGTGGGTGATTTGGGATGATATTTAGGAATTAACTTTTACAATTCGTTATCACACATCTTGTAGTATATGGTAGAATGATATTTCTTCTTCCCATTAAGGGTAGATGGGGTGTTTGGACTAAATTCTATGGATAAGGGTTACCCATCGTGTAGTGAGCCCATGGCGTGTGGAGATGGACCATTGCAATTGTAGTTATGTCCAGATACATGTCCTTGTGAAATTATTCATCCATAGTACATATATACTCGTTGTTGTACATGGTTAAGAATATAAAACATTAAAAATATTCAATTTAGCTAAGACCCACCCGATAATAGGGTGTATATGTCATGTGTTGAGACACATCTGACCGATCCTTATGGTGAACGAAATGGTCTAGGCCTGAGTGAGGGGAGACACATCGTAAAAAACATATACAGATCATGTCATCTCTAATTTCCAATTAATACATGAAAATAAGGATAAATTCATGTGTTTGTTCCAGTCCACATTTTGTGTGGACCCAATTCCAAGGAGTATACTCCTCTTGGAGATTTCTCCCTTGCATTAAACCTTCTTTTGTTCGCGAATTCATCCATATTAATAGCTGATCCTAATTATATTTTACCATTGAATGTGATGGTGTAAATCATGGTGTCATGTGAGATATGATGTCTAGTGGTGAAATCACGATGATTTAATAGTAGTTATAGACCTTGGATAGTGATTAGGTAGGATAATTATATAGATATTGGGGTTGGTGAACTTCCCTATTAACATAGTATGTTGGTCCCTAAGACTCTTTAGGTTGATATAATGGTTGAACCATATCGTATCAGAGGATCGGTCCCTTACCTATCTAACAGTTGTATCTTCATATATAATGAGTGTGAACCTCCTTTCAGAGGTGGTTTATCAATGCTAGAAATTTATGTGGATCTTTTAGATTGATGTTGTGACTAGTACTATACTATCATATTAGGGTATGGGTTTCCCCTATCTCTCAAATTGGTATAGATGGTTGTACCTACACCATTGGTTTGGACCTTTACCCATCATGTATTTCTACAAGGTAGGTATTACTATGTAGATCCAAGGCACAGGTTCCCCCTGTATCATTCTTGTAGTTGGAGATATAGCTACCATGTCATATCAAGGTATGGGCCCTCCAAATGCTTTGGATAGATAGAGTATGTTCCCCACTGTCATACCATGGTTTGAATCTTGACTCCATGGAGTCTATACTCACATTTATAAATGGGGTACGAGTACTCAATATTTGTTAAATATATAGAGTGGGTACTCCCAAGCCATACTTGTTTGTGGGTCCTCTAGCATTGGAGTCCGAACTCCCCTAATTATCAAGGGTGTGGGTCCACATTTTTTGATATTCTAGTAGATATGGTACTCCCCTATTCTATCAGGGTGTGGTTCCTCTATCTTGGGTTCAATACTAACCTACCGAGTCAGGGTGTGGGTCCCTCATTTGGTTTAAACTAGTTTTGATGGGGAATTACTCATCTTCCATGTTGGGGTGTGAGTCCTCTATCTATGGTTTTGTTCTCCCTCATATTTTTCAAGAAACAAGGAGTGGGTTCTCTAATATAGATCGAGTTCCCTTGGTTATGTAGCATAGTGATGAGGAATAGGATCCTCAACTATTTATACATTAGAAATGTTTATGATTCAGTTATCCCTTGTCATGGAGATGTGTGGGCCTCTCTATATGGGTACTACATAGGCTTCATAGAATGTTTAGAGGATATTACACCTTTGGTTGGTGTGTATCAGTGAGGCGAGGGTCATTCCACTCTATCTGTTTTGGGAGGATTCACATGGTGCATAGTCTTAAAGCGTTCTACCAAACTATGTGTAGTGGTTAAGGGTGTGTATTGACACATGTGTTCTTATAAAGTTTTACATGATTCAAGATAGTTGTGATATGACCTATGGTGTTTATCACAAGAGTTTTAACTACAAATCTATTTTTTATGGAGTGTGTTCTCTTAGATATACAATTTCGGGTGGTGGAATTTTACCCGATAGAGTGTATCTATCTAATAAGTCCAGTATTGGATGAAATTGATCATTGAGTTTTTTCTCCTGGGCGTGTGTTACATACAACCCTCGGGTAGAATCTTATAGCTAGAAATGAGGTTAGAACCTCATAAGACATGGATTCTATGAATATTATATTAGGGTGATTCTACGAGTCCTTACAATGTTTTCACATTTCATTGTTAAAATCCATTGTGGACTTAGGTTAATGGTCATGTATTGACAATTATGGGTTCTAGATGATTTCTCACTCTCATCTGGGTTCCCTCTAGGTTGGCTGACAAGAATATATCCCTTACATTTATGCATTTTATTTTGGGTATGGGGCACCAAGTGAGTATTTTTATACTAACCCCTTAAAAATATTTTCCTATCCAGGGGATTTCTTGTGAATATGGTATGGATTTTGATAGATTCCCATGAGGACAATGAGGTCGAGAATATTAGTTATGAGGTATGAATGAGGTGTTTACTGAAGCTTGGTAGAGGACATTTCTGTAAGATTCATTTAATAATGATCCCTCCTTAGGAGCTGGTTGGACATTTATACTATTTTTAGTGGGATTGTGTTTTTTATATTTTTACACTTTCAGTACTCATGTTGTACATTGTTTGTGGTATAGTTATATACATGAATCTCTTTTTTAGTTCATATTCATTTTTACAATTTCATGGGGATGCTTATGTGTGTCTGTACAAGTACAATATGCTAAGGCCTCCAATTTGTGTGGTATGCCTACTGGGTGGTAGGATCCAACCCCTTGCATATTGGAGATAGGCTTGGGGTGGTTTGGCTCGATCCCTAATGGTTTGATTTGGGACACCATATAATAAAGTAAAACATCCATTTTATATCTGAATGACTAAATATTATTCAAAATATATCACACCTTATGATTATCCATGGAAATATATGATCATCATCTATTTAAAATATTTATCATTATTCATACCAGAAATTAAAATTATCACACCCATATTCCCCATGACTTTCTTGTGAGATGTGCTGCCTTAGGTCCACTCATCGTACACTAGTTATGATCTACATGATACCCAATCTACCCCATTTCGTGTTGTTAACCCTATGTGAAAAATATCCATAACTACATCCAAATTTGAGTGTAATGAAATGTATATATTTTCTAGGAAATCCATACTCCATTCATTTACATAATTGAAGTTGTTCTCTTATACACAGGCTTATCCTAATTGTTCTTAATAATTCTTCCACATCATAGTTTCAAAAAATAACTAAAACTTCTCTTGATAACAACTGATCCAACCCAAGAATAACATACATAAATATCAAATATTTTGTTGAATATTAATTATATATAATAATTATATATAATCATGTACCATATATGTTATTTTTCAATGGAATACTAGCTACATAAAAAACTATTACACTAAAAAACAACAACATATACCACATTTTTAATCATAATTAGAACTCTTTTTATTCATACCTTATAGAAAACCATTAATTATATAATAGGTAAGTAGAAATATAAAAATGGGTGAGATTAAAGGATTATTAAAGTTATCAATGGTATATATCAATGACTATTTGATAATAAAAAGATAATTAGGGTATTAAAAAACGAAATTATATTTTTAAAAACATTCCCAGTGATTAATGGATCCTAATAATTAGTTATGGAATCATGAATTGAAATTCATAATACATGATTCAAAATAGAATCAAAGAACATGATCCCTGAAAGAATAACTATGTTAGAATACAAAGTCGTACATTTAGGCATAATGTATGGAATTATTGTGATCATATAAATATTCTTTCAAGGCTAGACACTAATACATTCATCAAATTCTAAGATTAGGATAACCACCCACATACATAATTATGTTATGTGATAACCTCTTGTGTACCCTCTTTTGGGCTTGGTATAAACTCATAGGTAACATTTTATATCATGAAATAGTTATATATACCTAATTAATTAGAGGGATAGAATATTACAACAAATCACATAATCCTAATACATTCATACATGTGACAAATTATCATGATAGCCATTACCATTACATCATCACCTAACATGTTAAAAATAGAACATGTATCAATAATATTTCATTAGAATAATAATTTACAATACATAGAAATAATTATTTTGGAACCATAGAAAAAAATACTTGTGATGTATCAGTAACAACATAGGATGTTATCAAAAATGAAAAAACCAATTTAATGATCATTGGATAATTTATTATGGAAAATAAACGTTTGGTTTTGAAATAAAATATTTAAATCCTATAATATCTTAAATATCTAGTATTTTTTAATGATATATTGAAAAATAGAAATTTTTCTTCAATTTATTGAGAATCCTAATTTTTTGAAAAATTTCATTCAAGATGTGTTTGTGAGAATCAAGATCTGCTCCTTTTTTATAAAGTCAAGAATCCCTTATTTAGAAAAAGAAAATAGTATTACAATAAATAAATTTTGAATGATAATAAGGGTAAAAATTAAATATAAAATTCGATGAAAATATTAAATACACTCTTTAAGAAAAATAAGAATATTTGGACATCAAATAAAAATGTTTCCAACCAAATAGTAAACAATTATGATTTTCCATATAAAAACATTTCACTCAATTGAGTACATAACAAGATGAAAATTAAAGGAAGACATTAAATCTCATTAGATAAAAAATAATAAAAAATATATAATATTTTGAGGAGAATATCAAAATTTTATCATATAAAAATTATTCATAATCATAGTAAAAATGTCAATGTAACATAAAATAAGTACCTCTAATTTGACTAGCTTTATAAGAGATCTAACCTATTATATATCAAATTTTATTTTATAAATTTTTATATTATAAAAATATTTATATATATAATATCATATATGTTCTACTTATGATAATTTATGAAACATTTATTTATAATTCTATATTTATATCCCCATGTATGAGTGTTAATTGGTTCATTTATTATGAATGTTTTTGATAGATAAGTATTTTAATTATACAGTGATCATTGTTCGCTCGTCTGTAGAAAATTAATAAGTTTTTCAATAAAATATATATTCAAGACATATATTTTAAATCATATATAAATTTTTGATATATAATAATGAAATACTTCATTCAAAGAGATAAAAGATCATACATATGATTTAACAATGTTCTCATTTTCACATGAAAAGAAATAATCAGAAATATATAATATTTTGTCATTATATAATCATTATGACATCGTAAATATCATATATTATTATTAAATACATTTTTATAAACATACATGAAATATGGTGATTAAAAATGATTGATATCACTATTTGGAGGCAGTCACCATCATATGTATATGACAATTACTTTATTTTTCCATTTGGTGGAAATGAGTTTGAAAATGGTTGTGAAATCATAATAATATAATGTTAGTAAATTTGTGATACATTATTCTTCTTTTATGATTTATAAAACATACTCCAGAAATTTTTAGGAGGAAATAATATTGAATTTACTCGATTAAGAGTTATACTACTTAATTGAGAACCCTCCATTGGTATAGAACATATGCATTTAATGGAACTTATTAACATAATGAATATAAATAAATAAAATGGTAAGAGATGTTATGATGTTAATATGTTATATATTTTATTAGATATAAGGTTCAATCCTAAATAATAATGTATAATGATAAATATTTTTATTGGTGATGTGAGGGGATTTCCTAGAATTACAATATGTATAAACATAATATATATTATTTTTCATATCCATGTGTCAGTGAATTTATATATTTATATTATATTATTTTTATGAGTCAAAATAATTTATGATAATAAAATATAAGAAATTATTAGTGTTATTTTTACCCTTATCTCTTAGTATAACCACCCAAATTATACCTAATGATGATTACAATGACATAAATATTATTATAATTTTCAATTTACATGAAATATACTAAAAATAGTTTAATAAACCATATGTAAAATGCATTTTATTATGATTATTATTTTATTCACATGGATGAAGATAATTTTTTATGAACTTCAAATCATTTGTAAAATAGTATTTAACATAACATATCATTAAATTCACTATCTGGAATATTCAAATAGATTTAAATTACCAGAAAAAGATAGAAATAAAATTAAAAAATTGGATTTTAAAACCAAAATATTGTGTAATATTAATCTATGAAATCTTTGGAACACTATAATTCATATAAATTTATTTACTATTAAAATTTATTAAATTATTTATTTGATTTTCCTATTCCTTGAACAAGTAATATGTTAAATTTATGTTAGCATTTAGGATAATAAATCATGTTAAAAAGTTAATAATAACATTCAAATATTAAAAAATCATAAATATTTAAAATAAAAATTTATCAGTGAACATATACTTTTTTATGACCATGATAAAATATTATATATAATAAAAAGTGGAGTAATATTTTGTATTTATTCTTTACCAGAATTAATATTAATGTTATAATCAAATTAAAGTTCCATGAAATTTCCACAACATCTAAGATAATATTATTACGGTATAATAAAACATATAAATTGAGATAAAACTATTTTTTTATATTTATAGGGATTATCCCATAGTTTAAACGTATTTTACACTTTTTAGCCTCAAAATGGAGAAAAATATTTACCATGGTTACTATTTATATTGAACAAAAATTTAAAGGGTAATATTTAAAAAATTAAAACAATTTTATTTTAAATTATTACTCTATTTTTCAATATTAAATTCTTTGTTTTGTGTAAATCCATTCCCAAATATGCATGAAAAAGGAAAGATTTTTTTTTAAAAAATTTATTATAAAGAATTAAATTTTATTATGGATATCTAATTCTTAAAAAAAATTAAATAATTCATCAGTATTGATAAATTAAATTTTAAAAAAATTCATAATTTTTGATGATATTTTATTTCAGAGAAGAATGTATTTTTTATATCCAAAACTTTTTATCGAGTGAAAACTAAATAATCCCCTCTATAGATGTGTAAAAATATATTTTTATAATTGTAACAGACAAATTATTACCAAAATATCTGATCAATATGTTATAATAATAAACGTAAATATTTATATTTCAATTGTATATTGTAGTTCATTTTAAATTAGTGGCATGTGTAATGAAAATAACAAAATAAATTAGGGTTATTTCCATGAAAATACATAAAAAATATCAGGCTATTAACATAATCATCCATGTATGGTTGAATTTTTTTTTTTGAGAAAATATATTAATTTTGTTTTCATTATGATTGTGGAGAAGATGTGACCATGATCTCTATAACCATAGTGAACATACAGGCGTAATTTTATATATATGAACATAATATCTCCAAAACACCCAAAATGAAATTAATATATTTATTAATTATATAAGAGAAGTAAATACAAGAAATTAATGGTATTATGATAGGGTTGAAACCAAAAAATGGTTCTTAAAAAGTAAATAATTTGTGTATGTTTATTATAAAAGAAAAAAATGAAAGTACATGGCTACTCAAACTCGATGTAAGAGATTTATCACATAAATATTATTTCATTAATAGTAAGGACATGTCAAAACAAGTAATATTTTGTTTGGATTAAATATTTCCTTATAGATTTTCTTTATGATTATTTTATTGAAATTAATGTTTTTAACATATCATTTTCTTGTTCACTACATAAAGGAACTTTTAAATAAAATTATACCTATGTAGTATGGGATATTCTTTTAAAAATATGTGTTCAGTTTTTTTTTCATCCAACTTTTTTTTATGAATTGAATGAATTTTTAAAATGATTTACATAATTATATTTTTATTACTCTATTTTTTGGATGTTTTTTTAATTTATTAATTTTTCTATAATTTTTAAAGAGGGAATGTTTTATATTTTTCTCCATGACTAATTTTTAATTTATTTTCCAAAGTCTAACAATATTTATAGTTTTAATGATTATATAATAAAAATATTTTCCCATTATTATAAATGTTCAATGTTTTCAAACATATATTAATTTTTTCCATGGTTATATTTTAATAAATTAATTTACATTAATTTTTATATTTTTTTTATTAAATATTTTAATGGAGTTGGAAATTTCATCTCATTTTATGACATAACTGTTTGTGTTATTTATTATGGGACTGAATAACAATGTAAATGAGTTTGTGGCGAAATATATAGCCGATATCAGTCTCAGACATTCTATAGTTCTTTGAAATTATATTTAAATTATGGGGGAGTTCAAGAAAACATTAATGATGGGTGATCCTAATAAATCAAAAAAAAATTATTTTTTATTGTGATAGATTTTATGGATGGTTAAAAACATAGATTAAATTTAGTAATTATCTAGTTATGTTATTCTTTTTAATGGTGTCTGGTAATGGTGATTGTAAAGAAAACTTCTGAATGTCATTACATTATATACATAGAATTATTTTTTTCTAAAATCAATATACTTCCAAATTTAAGAAATATATAAAATCACTTTAAGAAATGTTTATGAACAAATTTTTATAATTAATGTGTGTAATTATTTTTTTTAGATAAATTTAATTATGATTTTTAATTTTTTCCAAGATAAAATAATAAATTTTATTTTTCAATAATGAAAGAGCGTGGAATGTTTAATAAAAACTAATATGAAATTATGTTGTTTCCATCAATATGGAAATAAATATTTATGATCATATCTTTTTATATGAGAAAAGAAAATTTTCATTTAGATTTTTCTATTTTAAAAATAGTATAACTTGTTTGATTTATTATATAAAAATTATTAATATTCATTTTCTCATCAATTTTTTCAAATTGTTTTTCAGGGGGCCTGATATTAGAATGAACCATAATAAATTTTCTGTTCTAGATATAGAATTAACATTTAATAAATCTAATGCATCTTTAGAAAAATAATTTTTTTGGGCAAATGTATACTAAAAAACCACATTATAATGTACTGAATATTCTAATTATATTAAAAATGAACCCAATTAGTTTTATTTTATTTTAGTAGTGAAAAATCGACCATAAATATTTTAATTTAGGTGGATGTAAGGTTTATGATGGTATACTTATGTCATCTATTTTTTTGGTTTCATGAAATATTAGATAATTTTTTTACAAAACAAAGGGAATTTTTATTTAATGGATATTTAAATGTATGTTTCATTTGAATTTCTATAACGGTATTTTTTGAAACATAAGAGAAAATTTAAAATTTATTAAAATTCCATTCCATTTCCATATAATTTTCCCATACATTTAACATAATGAAATACAGAAAATGGATGAAACTTTTCCATATATTAGTGGGCATAGGCACAATTACTCTCTAGTATTACGTTAGAGAAATTTAATGAAGAAAAATATAAATTCTTCTGATTTATATGATTTTTTTCCACTGTATAAATGTATTCCACTTTTTAAAAAAATATTAAAACTCTTCTATAGAAACAATCATATTTTAGAATTTTAAATTCTATTTCCAATCAAAAAATACTAAAAAAATGATTTTAAATTATTAAAAAAGAACCATTCAAGAATACAAGGAGCCAATCAAATTTCATGGATTTAAAATATCATTAATTCCTGATAAATTAAAACACATGTTTAAAATGGTGATTAAGAGGCAGTTGAATGGGTAATTAAATAGGCAATGTCTTGGATAATTTTTTTTGATTCTATATTTTATAATTCCTAAAATAATACATATGAATGGTTTTTTCAATTTCGTCTATTTTATTAACCTTATATTGAATGATATAATTTACCAAAAGGGTTTATGTATTTCCAACTTATATTATTTTACTTTTATAATAAAACTCTACGTTATAGTTCATGTGAATCGAGTAATTTCGAATTCATATCCTTTCGAAATAAGCAAAAATAATTTATTTTTTTATAAATTATAAAATTATAATGATTTTATTTAAATATGAATAAATGATTAGAAATTAGTAATGAATTTTAAAAAGGAAATAATGAAATTGATGATAGGGGAAATATTACAAGATCCATATAAGATTCTACATTTTTTTATAAGATATATTTTGATATGAATTATAATCTAATAGTTCGATATTCAAATTTTTACAATTATTTATGACTTTTTTTACTTATATTAATTTATTTTACCAACTTTTATAAATGAAAAATTATTTTAAAATTTTAATTAATTTAAAATCTGGAAAATAGTGAAATATATAACAATGGTTATGTATGGAATTTTTATTTTCATTCGAAGAATTACCATGTGGATATTTTATTAATTGTTTTATGATTCAATGTGATATTAAAGAGGTTTGTGTTTTTTAGTTGTAAATAGAAATATGATTTCATACAATTATGTGACCATTTATTTCATTTTGATGGTATGAATATACTTTTTAAAATGAATAAATTTTATGAATTTTTTGTGGTTGTAGGTATGTGATGAGGAGAAGTTCACATGATTTTTCATTGTTTAATGTGTATGTAACACCGTAATATTTCATAGTATGCTAGTTTTTCAAAGTAATTCAATAACTTACACTACACACAACATCAAGTTTAAGCACACTACAACATACCAATCTTGCCGTTCAAAAGTGGTTATGAATAGTATTAAAAGAATTTTGAGCTTTATATAACCCTTATAATTTTAAAATCCATATTATGAGTTTCTTAGATATAATGTAAGGACAAAATAATTTATTTCATATAATAGAAGTATTTTAAAAAAAATGCAATTTTTCCACCTTTTAATGGAGAACCCTTTTTAAATCCCATATTTTAAACTTTTTTATATTCAATTTTACAAAATAAACTTTTTATTTGGGATAGGGACATAAGAATTTAGTTTCAATAATTTTTTGGTGTTTTTCTAATAACATTCATATTTGTGAGAATAGTGAAAAATAATATATTTTAACTGAAAAAAACATTTTTAATCAAAATAATTTATAGTGTTGTACTATACATATGAATGGTTGGATGTATAATTTTATTGTATTTTTAATATTTAATCCAATATTGGTCATTGGATGTAATTTCAGTTTGAAATTAGACAAAAACAAATGTCAATTTTTGGTAGTTATTATTTCATAAAAATACGGTTTTGGTTTTGAAAACTGGAATTAATTATAAACTAATAAATTAAATTTCTATGTTTTTAATTTGGTTAAATACTCTTCATTTCTAAATTAATAATATAAAAATTAGATTAGGGTTTATTTTTGGCATGTTCATGAAAACATTTAATTTTTGATGAATAGTGAAAAACATTGAGTTGTAGTTTAAAACAGAATTTTTATTTAAATTTATTTTAGGTCAAAATATATACATAATACCCATGTTTGTTCAATGTAATTCATTGGAGTCATTTTGTAATAATATTAGATATATAAAATTTTATTGAACTTTTCACCGTCTTGTACCCACCTCCTAGGAGAATTTGTAAATTCACATAAAAGTTAATTTTACCACTTTTTTGAGTTGAATTTAGAAACATTGAGTGACACGGTTAATATCAAGGAGTAAAATGTGGTTCAATAAGTTAAAAATAATTTTTGGTTAATAGCAACTGTATACCTTTATTTACCACGGTTAAATGTAAATAGGGTAATTAAGGGGAAAAATGATATTATTATTATCCTAACACATGTCATAATTCAATAGTCTAAGTATAATTTGACCAAAAATAACCTTATGAATAAAATAATAACTTCTTTTTTCCAATGTGATTACATTAGGACATTTATTACTATTTAATTCAAAAAAGAGTTAAAAGAGATTAAATCAACGTTTAATAACTAAAACATTTTTCATATAGGGCCACACATAAGATAAATCCGATGATAAATATTAATTATAAAGATAAAAATATTTCCTGCATAATGGTATTTTATTTTTATTTTTTAGACATTAAATAATTTAATTTATTAATGACACAATGATGATGTATTAATTACTGAATAAATGATATATTTAATTAATTGACATTATAAATATCCAAATAAATGTAATTTGAGACTTTTTATAAATTAAACTAGTTTTGTAGGTTAATATGAAAAATTAGGGTTGGTTAGTGGAATTTTTTCGAAGTAATAATGCTGTTATTAATTTAGAAAAAACAAAATTCAAAATAGTGTCAAATTGACATAAAATAATTTCTAAATCAAATATTATATGATTAATTGATATTATGTTCTTACAAATCTAAGGTTTGGACAAAAGACTTATATAATGATATTTGTGTCATAAATGAACAACTTCTGGTTTTCTGGATGTATATTGTATGTTTATTAACCATATAATATAAAAATACAAAGAGAGGTTGTAAATGTCAAACTATTTAACTAAGAGTTAAATCTAAAATTTAAGGTTATTATAGTGACCTAATCATGACTAAAACCTATTTTCTGAGTGGTTTTCGACCCATACCCACCTTATCATTTAAATAATATATTTTAAAGCCATTATAAACCGAAAATGATTTTATTATAAAATAATATTTTATGTTTTTCATAAGGTTCCCCTCACCCCTCTTATAAAAGGTCACTTACACTTCTCTCAAATTGACACCATTATTGCCTTTTTTCTCTGACAACACCTGCAAAAATTTCCTATAAACATCCCTAAATTCATCCTAGAGGCCCTTAATTGGTAGGAAAGCCAACTTAAGGATCCCTTTTCATCAAATCAAAAGGAAGAACCCGAAGTAGAGGTAATAATTTCACCACCCTCTTTCAAGTTCTTTTCTTCTTCCACTTCTTCCTTCATTGTTATTTACAATTCAAATAATAAATCCAGTATCATCTATATAATATGATGTTATTATAAATATTTTACAGCCATATTCATTATTCTATCCATCCTTTTAATGACATGTTACCATACGAGCGTACGTACTGATTACCATCTCCATATCGTTGTGTAATTTTATTCAAGACATAATTATTTTGATGGGTGTAATAATGATGTGTGTATCATCTAAATAATAAAATATAATATTATAATGATTATTTATATATGATATAAAATACAATTATATATTATTTTAATATCAAATGAATGATGTTGTCGCTCGGGCGTACTTACAGATTACCGTCACCACAAACGCGATGGGATTCCTTCCACATCGTATCCATTCAAGAATAAATTTCATTTAATGATAACAAATAACGTTTAGAGACATGATATCATTCTGGATATGAATAATATTATTCCCATCCATAAAAAATATTTCCTACATTACAATGAATGTAATAGAAAATGAATCCGTTAACACTCAAAATGACGATAATACTCAGATATTATTAACAAATCAGTATTAAAAGATATTATATGATATCATATTAATGTATATGATTCATGTATAATTCAATATCAATTATTTCACCACTATATAGTAGGATAACCTACCCTCGACCAAGGAAAATGTATAATGTATGGGGTTTCTTATCTCACTTTTAATTCCCTGAGATTTCCTTAGTTCACCACTTATTTATTTCATGTGGTGTGTGTACTGCCCATGATTTTATTCATTGTGTAAGATAATTTAATTTTTGGATATTTAAATAATCATTGAATGATTCTTCTTTCATGGTTTTATGTTTCGTAAGTTACCAAATCGAAAATGGAATTTGAAATTTCAATTTGCAATCATTCAGCTTTATTCATACTTCATTGATTATTTTAATCAATGATTATGTGTGGAATCACTCATCATTTCTTGATATCATAATTTTTACACCCATTTATTTTAATATACATGTGATACACATAATCACTCCATTCATAAATTCTCATGTCATCTATATGAACTTGATAAGAGTAATTTTAACTCAATCGCTATTTGTTGAGTTAAATATCCAATTCATTGGTGTTGTTTTTACAACATTATTTTTGAATATCCTCTGATTGATTTACAATTAATATCCAATCATATTGAGTGGATTTATATTTTTCACACATAATTATGTCTTTAATTTACCCTTAAACTTACGATACAACCATTATAAGAGATTTCATCTCAAATTACGTTCCATTGAGAGTTATTTGTTGTTATAAACCAAATCACTTTTATATGGTGTATATAATTTATATTGACATAGTATATCTGAAATGTCTATATTATCATGATATTACAAAGTTTTGATTACCTCAATAGTTCTTATTCATGTTTCTCTTTTTTGGTTAGGAAATATAACTAAAATATCATTTTAAGTGTTTTAAAGATTTATTAATCTAAATCTTTCTCATAAATGTACATGTTTTAAAAATGGGTTAAAGGATTTATTTATATGGAAATTAAAGATTTAAAGTTAAAATTTCTTTTAAAATTTTTAAATTGATATGGGAAAATTTGATTCGAAAATCTTTTTTTAAAAGGCTTCTTGACAAATAGTTTGACTTTTACATGTTTTCAAGAAAAAATGTGAAATTTCACTCATATAGTTTTGATGATTATTTTCATCTATGTCAATATCGATCATTATTCTCGATTGAGGTTAATTTGTTACAACAAAATCATCTATATAGTATTGAATGAGTTGTGTTTCACATTGTATATGCAATTTTTATACCATTAATGGTTTGGGGATAATGTATTGTCATTTCATATTCTAGTTTTAATACAAATGTTTATGTTATGTTTCACACTTTTCATATGAAAAATGCATTGGAATTAGTAAGTGATGGGTGGAGCCCACATTAGATCCTCTATTCATCGGTATGTCTCATGAGACAAACTAGTGTCTTGGCACAAGGCCTTGAAAAAATATTATTTTTAGTCTTGGCACAAGGCCTTGACTATGTGGTTATGATAGTCTAGAATTATGCATTTCATCATTATGAAATTGGTTATTGATATTGCATTTGATTATTTGACTAATAGAATATCCATGTGAGTAAGTAAATGGAATTATTTAATTTTTATCATATTATGCTGGTATTCACGTTTAAAAGGCTTTTGTTTTAGTTATACATTGACTTAAATATTTATGATTATTTCTGAATGTTTCCGCAATATTGTTATCCTTACAGAGAATCTGAGCACACCCATTTCTATGTTTTATTTTTCCCAGGATGGGAAGATGTTAATTATGAGTGACATGGAGGCATAATCTAGAAATATTGGATGTTTCTAATGGAATATTTTTGTGTTGTTTTTCTTTTAATGTTGTGATGTTGACCTTATGAATGTATCTTTTATTTCCAAGGCTTCTAAACTGATTGGTCTTTCAATATTTTATTTCCTTGTATCATGCCAATGTTGTGTAATAATGCACTAACTCTGTGTAACTGGGGTCTGTAAGTTACAATTGGTATCAGAGGATGTTTAGTATAAACCTTGGAAGATTGATTTAGCTATAATCTGATTAGAGAACATAGCCCTAAGATAGACATTGATGATTAGTATAGAAGAACTTCCCAGAATTTTGGCATTATAGAGATTTTGTGAGTTTCTGAAGCAATACATCCTTGTCTGGACACAAGCATGTAGAAGCAGCTCTGGCACATATGTACCAAGGGGTAAAACCTGAAAACACAGCTTTGAGCTTCACTTGAATGAGAACTAGTGCATGAAAATAGGCTTTGATTCACTCTTGGTTATGAAACTCCCAAGGGATATGCTTAGGATAATTTACATTTTCATTGAAAACCAATTTGATGTATTTTAATAAAAAATGAGAATAAATGTCGTTTGTTATTCCTATGGTGTTTCAAATTGATAATATGGTGTCATGATATTCTCTAAATGATTTTATGACTACTGTTAATCACATAATTATTTCTAGTTCTAGTCAATGTATGGATTCCAAGGAAGTCATAGTACCATTGAGAATGATGTACAAGGTGGGAATGGTGGTGGAAATGATCAAAAAAATGGAAAGTTGATAGGCGTAAAGGATTTCGTGTCATTGAAAAATATGTTTTCTAAAAATGTGATCAAAAACATATATAATAACCAACTCCCAGACTCAATAAAGAAGAGAAAGTTGATGAATGATAAGAGCTCCAGCAGTGGAGACCATGTAGAAAAGAATCCTCAATTTCCATCATGCCGAAAATATGGAAGGAGACACCCAGGAAAGTGTCTCAATGGAACAAAGAAATTCTTTACCTGTGGGAAAGAAGGATATAAATTGAAGATTTTTTGAAGAAAAATGAAGAGTACTACTGAAGAAAATAAAAATGGTCCTGAGAATCCATTTACAGTCATTTGTTGTAAATGTAGGGGACCTGGCCATTACCTGAGTGAATACTCTATTTTATAGGATATTTCTTTTGTCAAAGAAGAATCTATGTGGAAATAATTGGTTGGAGAAATTTATAAAATTACTAGTGCTCCTTGTTTATGGGAACACATTGCAATAATTTTCTATTGTATTTTTAAGCCTGTAGTTTGTCATTTGAAAATGATATTTGAGGAAGACTTATCTTTTCTCTTGTGGATATAGTTATAAATAACCATTGGTTTTATATGATCATTGGGTTTAAGGAAATTACATTTTATTATATTTTGGGATGAAAATTCAAGGTATCAGATAACATATGTGGATTAATTATGTTTTGGTTATTTTGATGAATTTATCTCATTTTTGTAATGTTATAAAAGATAGTTTTTGAAAAAGGACATCATGCAGACCGTGTGACAACTCATCGCATCAGTCAAAGTTGTGGGAATTGAATCCACAACAAAAGTGCGATGGGTATTTATTACATACCACTAGACTACATGAAGTCCCTGGATAATGAGACTAATTATATTTTGTTAAATAATTTTATTGATCAATAATAAGTTGATTTGGGATCTTCTGTCTTATCAAATTAATACCCTTAGTATAGTAAAATGATTTGGTGATTAAGTGATAAATGTTATTTTGGAAGATGTTCCCATTTTTTGGAACACTATATGCTCGATGAAAATAGATTACCATGGGATTTCATTTGAGGAGTAATTGTGGATTTTTATCTATGTTTTTATTATGGTCTTATATTGATTAGGTTTATTTAGGGAAATGAATAACCTATAAAAGATAATATTTGATTAGGTTAATTACTTTTAAGTTTGTGTCTTTAAGAGAAGTTGATGTCATTTTGAGATTCAATTTAATGTGAAAGAGTACATAAAAAAATTCTTTTATCTTTTGGGTTTCAATATTAGTTTAGATTATATTGATGGATTTTAAGGAAAATTGTTTACTGAATGGTATTTATTTATCTTGGGGGTATTTTTGGTTTTATTTTAGAAATAAGGATTAGTGTTTCTTTCTGTAATGGAATATACTTCTGGGGGATCATCAGATCTCGTGCTAACCGTTTTGGTTTTGATTAATCCTTAAATAAAAAGTAAATATATTTTTTATCCTTCATGGATCAAGTGATTCTATAGAAGATTATTTTAGGTCTTCCGGTGTGACCAAGTCTTCTTGAATAGTCATCATTTAAAAAAATGAGTTAGTTTTAGAAATTTATAAAACAATGAAACAATACATAAAAAAGTAAGTATATATATTTATGTTCTTAGTCAATATCCTAAATAAATCCCTCATATTTATGAAATGTAATGTAAATCAAAACAAAATTTCCGTTTACTTTTCATTCTAGGAAACTAATGACCATTTGTCCCTTAAAAAGTTTGTGGTTTTCTTGTTGTTAACTTTATCTTGATCATGTAATCTACCCCCTCCATCATAACATGATACTTAGTTTATCTTACATAACCATGTTTTTCTACATGGAATGCTAGTATGGGTATTCATGGGTGACCTTTGTACTTCTTTTTCTTTCTTTTAAAGTGGTAGTTTTACTGACTCTTTTTCCGATTTGGGAATTTCCAATAAATTCCAATCCCCAATTTAAAAAATTTTTAGGACGCAACTTATAGAAGGAGGTAATAATGTAACACCCCAATATTTCATAGTACACTAGTTCTTCAAATTAATTCAATAACTTACACTACACGCAATATCGAGTTCAAGCGCACCACGTCTTACCAAACTAGCTGTTCAAAAGCGGTTATGAATAGTATTAACAAAATTTTGTACCTTATATAACCCTTATAATTTTAGAATCCATATTATGAGTTTTTTAGACATAATTTAAGGACAAATTAATTTTTTTAGATAAAAGAAGTATTTTTAAAAATATGCGATTTTACCTCCTTTTAATGGAAAACCTTTTTAAATACAATATTTTAAACATTATTATATTGAATTTGATAAAATAAACTTCTTCTTTGGTATCGGGACATACGAATTTAGTTTCAATAAATTTTTGGTGTTTTTTAGATAAAATTCATATTTTAGTGAATAGTGAAAAATAATATATTTTAACTAAAAACAACTTTTTAAATCAAAATAATTTATATTGTTCAAATATACATATGAATGGTTTTGATGTATTATTAGATTATATTTTTAAAATTTAATCCAATATTGTTATTTGTAAGTAATTTAACTTTGACATTGGACATAAATAAATGTTCATCTTTGGGTTGTTATTATTTTATAAAAATATGCTTTTTGGTTTTGACAACTAGAATTAATTTTAAACTAATAAATGAAATTTATATGTCTTGAATTTGGTAAAATAGACTTCATTTTTGAATTCATAATATCAAAATAAACTTATGGTGAATTTTTGGTTTGTTTCTGAAAACTTTTAATTTATGATGAATAGTGAAAAACACTAAATTAATGTTTAAAACCGATTTTTTTTAAATAATTATTTATTTTATTTAAATTAATTTAATGTAAAAATATATTCATAATACCCATATAAGTTCAATGTAATTCGTTGGAGTCATTTTTTATTAATATTAGATATATAAAATTTTATTGAACATTTCACCGTATTTTACCTACCTCCTAGGAGAATTTGTAAATTCACATAAAACATAATTTTACCACTTCTGTGAGTTGAATTTAAAAAATATGAGAGACACATTTAATATAAAGTTGTAAAATGTGGTTAAATAATATATTTATTTTTTGGTGAATCGTAACTTTTTAATTTTATTTACCACGGTAAAAAGTAAATAGGGCAATTAAGGGTGAACATGATATTCTTATTACCATAACACATGTGTTAATTATATTGGGTAAGTATAATTTGACAAAAAACCAGCTTAGGAGTAAAATATGAACCTCTTTGGTCTACTTGGATTAGATTAGGACATTTATTATTATTTAATTCAAAGAAGAGCTTAAAGAGGTAAAATCAAATTTTAATAACGAAACAATTCTTAATATAGGGTTACACATAATATAAATTTATACCAAAAATATTCATTAATAAGATAATAATATTTACTACATAATGGTATTTTATTTATATTTTTTATACTTTAAATTATATAATTTATTAATGACAGAATGATGAGGCAGTAATGACCTAATTAATGAAATATTAAAATAATTGATATTATAAATATCCAAATAAATGTAATTTGAGACTTTTTCGGAATTACACTATTTTTATATGTTAATATGATAAAATATTGTTGGATTGAGGAATTGTTTCCGAAGTAATAATGCTATTATGAATTTAGAAAAAACAAAATACCAAATAGTGTCAAAATTGATATAAAAGAGTTTTTAAATAAAATATTATATTATTAATTGATATTATATTCCTAAAAATCTATGGTTCATCCAAAGGACTTATATAGTGATATGTGTATCATTATTAAACAACTTTTGGTTCTCTAGGAAGTATATAGTATGTTTATTAACCATATAATATAAAAATATCTAGAGACATGGTAAAAGTCAAACGATTTAACTAAGAGTCAAATCTAAAAGTTAAGGTTAATATAGTGAACCAAACCTATCTAAAACCTATTGTCTGAGTGGTTTTCGACCCATCCCCACCTTATCCGTTAAATATTCCACTTTTTATACCTTAGAATCCTAAAATTATTTTATTATAAAATAATATTTTATGTTTTTCCTATGGTGCCCCTCACCCCTCTTATAAAAGGGCACTTCCCTTTCTATTTAATTCACACCATCAAAGCCTTTTGACTAAATAAAACCCTACCCAAATATCCTCTCAACATCTCTAACATAATAATAGAGTCCCTAAATTCGACAAAATGCTATCATTAAGATCCCTTTTGATCCAATGAAAAGGAAGAACTCAAATAAAATGTAATAATTTCACCGCCCTCTTTCAAGTTCTTTTCTTCTTCCACTTATTCTTTATTTGTTATTTACATTATAAAATAATAACTCTAGTATCTTATATATACTGTGATTTTATTATAAATATGTTACATCCATATTCATTATTTTATCCATATTTGAATGACATGTCACTATATGTGCGTACGTACGGATTAACGTCTCCATGTCGTGTTGTAATTGTTATTCAATACATTATTATTTGTATGGTTATAATAATGATGTATAATTAATTTAATTAATAAAATATAACATGATAATGATTCTGTATATATGATATAAAATCCAATTATATATTATTTTAATATCAAAAGAATGATATTGTCACTCGTGCGTACTTACGGATTACCGTCTCCACGAAGTCGATGAGATTCATTCCCAATGATATAAATTCAAGACAAAATTTTATTTTATGATTAATTATATTTTTTAGATACATGATATCATTCTATATATGAATAAGATACATCCCATCCATAACAAAAATGGCCTACATAACAACGAATATAAAGGAAAATGAATCCACTAACACTCAAATCAACGATAATACTAAGATATTATTAACAAATCAATGTTAAAATATCATATATGATATCCTATTAATGTATATTATTCATTTATAATTCAATAACTATTATTTAACCATTATACTGGAGGTTAACCTACACCTGACCAAGGAAAAAGTACAGAGTAAGGGGTTTCTTATCTCACTTTTAATTCCGTGAGATTTCCATTGTTCACCATTTATTTATTGCATGTGGGGTGTGTACTGCCCATGATTGTATTCGTTTTGTAATATACCTTAACTTATGCATATTCACATCATCATTGTATGATCCTTCTTTCATGGTTGTATGTTTCATAAGTTACCAAATTGATAATGGAAATTGAAATTTCAATTTCCACTCATTCAATTTACGCATACTTCACTGATTATTTTATACCATGATTATGTGTGGAATCACTATTCTTTTTCTTATGTAATAATTTCCACTCCCCATTCTGTGGATATACTTTTGATTCACATAATCACTCCATTGATAAATTCTCAAGTCATTGATATGAACATGGTAATAGTAATTTTAACTCAATCTCCATTTGTTGAGTTAAATATCCAATTCATTGGTGTTTTTTACAAGAATATGTGTGAATGTCCTATGATTGATTTACCCTGAATATCCAATAATATTGAGTGTATTTATATTTGACACACATAATTATTTCATTGATTTTTCCTTAACCTAAGGATATGATCTTTATAAAATATTTCATCTCAATTTACGTTCCATTGATACTTCTTTGTTGTTATACACCAAATCACTTTTATATGGTGTATATAATGTTGTTTGACATAATATATCATGAATCCCTTTACTTTCATAGTATAAAAAACTTTTGATGACCTCCATTGTTTGTATTCAAGTGTCTATCTTTTTCTTAGGAACTCTAACTAAAATATCATTTTAAATATTTTGATGATTTAGTATTCTAAATCATTATCATTACTGTCCATGTTTTAAAAATGTTTTTAAGGATTTAATTATATTTACATTAAATAATTAAAATTAAAATTTCATTTATATGATTCAAAGTGGTATCAGACACTTTGATTCATAAATCTATTTTTAAACTTTTACTTGATAAATAGTGTGAATTTTTGAATGTTTTCAACAAAAAGGGGGATATTTCTCTCATATATTTTTTATGATTATTTTAATCTATGTCAATAGCCTTTATTATTCGCGATTGAGGTTAATCAGTTACAATAAAATCTTCCATATTGTATTGAATGAGTTATGTTCTACTGTAGATATGCTATTTTTATACCAGTCATGGTTTGTGGATAATGTATTGACATTTAGTATGCTAGTTTTAATAAGAATGTTTATGTTATGTTTCAAACATTTCATATGAGGAATGAATTAGACTTAGTATGTAACGGGTGGAGCCTATTATAGATTCTCTATCCATTAGTAGGTCGCATGAGAAAAAATATTTTCATGGCACAAGGTCTGGGAAAAATCTTATTTGTAGTTTTGGCACAAGGCCTTTACAATGTGGTTATGATAGTCTGGAATACTACATTCCATCATTATGAAAGTGGATATTAATATTGTGTGTGATTATTCGACTAGTAGAATATCCATGTGAATAAGTAAATTTAATTATTTCAATTTTTTCCATATTATGATGAAGTTCATGTTTAAAAGGCATTTGGTTTAGTTATATATTGCCTTAAATGTTTATGATTATTTATGAATGTTTCACTACATTGTTATATTTACTGAGAATCTGAGCACACCCCTTTCTATGTTTTATTTTTCCCAAGATGTGATGAAGTACGTTATGAGTGAATTGCATGCATAATCTAGGAAGCTTGGATGATTCTAGTGGAATGATTTTGTGTAGTTTTTCTTTTCATGTTTTAATGTTGAATTTATGAATGTATCTAGTATTTCCAAGGCTACTAAACTAGTCGGTATTTCGAGACATGATTTCCTTGTTTCATGCCAATGTTATGTAATAATGCACTGACTCTGGATAACTGGGGTCGGGGCGTTATAGTTGGTATCAGAGGAAGTTTAGTAAAATCCTTGGAAGCTAGATTTAGATAAACTCTGATTATATCACATATACCTAAGATAGACTTTGAGGATTAGTGTAGAAGAACATCCCAGAATTTTGGTGTTATTTATATTTTTAGAGTATTCAAAGAAATACATCCCTATATAGATACTAGCAGATAAGGGCGGCTCTGGCACATATGTAACTAGGAGGAAAACCTGAAAACACCGCTTTGTTCTAGACTCGAATGAGAATTGTTGCATGAAAACAGGCGCTACTAAACTCTTGGTTACGACACTCCTGGGGGATATTCTTAGGATAATTTACATTTTCATTACAAACTGATTTGAATTATTTTAATATAAGATGAGAATAAATGAAATTGGTTAGTCCTACGGTGTTTCAAATTGAAAGTATGTTGTTATTATATTCTCTAAATGATTTCATGACTATTTTTACTCACACAATGATTTCTGGTTATAGTCATTGGCTGGATTCCAAGGAATTCATAGTAACATTGAGAATGATGTACATAGGGGTAATGGTGGTGAAAATGAGAAACAAAATGTATAGTTGATAGGCGTAAAAGATATCATGTTCATTCCAAATGAGTTTTCCAAAAAAATGATCAACAACATATATATTAACAAACTCATCTACCCAAAAAAGAAGAGAAATGTTATGAATAATAAGATCTCCAATAGTAGAGACCATGGAGAAAATAATCCCCAATATCCATCATGTAGGAAATGTGGAAGGAGACACCCAGGAAAGTGTCTCAATGGAACAAATAAATTCATTATGTGTGGGAAAGAAGGATATAATGTGAATAATTGCTGAGGAAAAATGAAGAGTACTATGGAAGAAAATAAAAATGGTCCTGAGAATCCATTTGTATTCATTTGCCGTAAATGTAGGGGATCTGTCCATTAACTGTGTGAATAGACTGTTTTATAGGTTATTTTCTTGGTCAGTGAAAAATCTATGTGGGAATAAATTTTTGGAGAAATTTTTAAAATTATAGTGCTCCTTGTTGATGGGATTACATTGGAATAATTTTCTCTTGTAATTGTAACCCTGCAGTTTGTCATGTGAAAATATATTTGAGGAATACTTATCTTTTCTCTTGTGGATATAGTTATAAATAACCATTTGGTTTTATATGATCATTGGGATTGAAGAAATTAGAAGTTATTATATTTTGGGACGAAAATGAAAGGTATGAGATAAAATTTGTGGTTAAATAATATTATGGTTATTTTGAGGTATTTATCTCATTTTGGTAATTTTATAAAAGATAGATTTTGAAAATGGACAACACACAGACCATGTGAAAATCCAATGTGTCGGACAAAGCAGTGGGAATCGAACCCACATCCAGAGTGTGATTGGGATTTATTGCCTACCACTTGACTACTTGAAGTACATGGTTAGTGTGAATAATTATTTTTAGTTAATTGATTTTATTGATCAATAATAAATTGATTTGGGATCTTATGTATTATCAAATGAATATCATTATTATAGGAAAATGATTTGGTGATTAAGTGATAAATTTTATTTTGGAAGATGTTTGTTTTTTTGGGAACACAATATGCCTGAGGAAAATAGAATACTCTGGGAATTCATTTAAGGAGTAATCGTGGATTTTTATCTATGTTTTTGTTGTGTATTTATAGTGATTTGGTTTATTTATGGAAATGAATAACCTATAATAGAGAATATGTGATTAGGTCAATTAATTTTATGTATGTGTCTTTAAGAGTAGTTAATGTCATTTGGAGATACAATTTTACGTGATAGACTACATAAAAAAATTCTTTTATGTTTTGTTTTTCAATATTAGTTTGTATTATATTGAAGGATTTTATGGACAATTATCTATTGAATGGTATTTCTTTAACTTCGGGGTATTGTAGGATTAATTTTAAAAATTATAATCAGCGTTTCTTTCTCTAAAGGACGATACTATTGGGGGATCATCAGATCTTGTACTAACTATTTTGGTTTTGATTAATCTTTAATGAAAAGGTAAATATATAGTTTATCCTTCATGGATCATGTAATTAAATTGAAAATTATTCTATCTCTTCCAGTGTGACCAAGTCTTCTTTAATACTACTCATTTATAAAAATGAGTTAGTGTTTGAAATTTATAAAACAAGGAAACTCTACTTAAAAAGTATGTATATATATTTTTGTTCTTAGTCAATATCATAAAATAATTCCTTATCTTTATGGAATGTAACATAAAACAAAAAAAAATTTGTTCGTATTCTTTTCCTACTGGGAAAATAATGATCATTTGTCCCATCACAATTTTATGGTTTTCATGTTGTTAACTTTATCCTGATCATGTTTTCTATCCCTCTACATCAGAACATGACACCTAGTTTATCTTCCATAACCATGCTTTCCTACATGGATTCCTAGAGTGGGTTATCTTGGGTGACCTTTGTACTTCTCTTTCATTCTTTTAATGTGATAGTTTAATTGACTCTTTTTTTGATGTGGGACTTTCCATTATATTCCCAAGACCAATTTTAAAAATTTTGAGGACACAATTTATTGAAGGAGGGAAGAATGTAACACCTCATGATTTCATAGTACGTTAGTTCTTCAAAGTAATTCAAAAACATACACTACACTCAATATCAAGTTCAATCGCACCATGACATACCAAACTAACCGTTCAAAAGCTGCTATGAATAATATTAACAGAATTTTGAACTTTATATACCCATTTATATTTTTTTAATCCATATTATAATTTTATTAGACATTATGTAAGGAAAAATTAATTTTTTTCACAAAAAAGAAGTATTTTTCAAAAAATGCAATTTTACTGCATTTTAATGGAGAAACCTTTTTAAATCCAATTTTTGAAACTTTTATACATTGAATTTGAAAAAAATAAACTTATTAATTGGGATAGGGACATATGAATTTAGTTTCAATAATTTTTTTTTGTTTTTCTGATAACTTTCATATTATAGTGAATAGTGAAAGAATAATATATTTTAAATGAAACATTTTTTAATCAATATAATTTATAGTTTTCAACAATACATATTAATGGATTGGATGTATAAGTAGATTATATTTTTACCATTTAATCAAATATTGGACATTGGATGTAATTTCACTTTGAAATTTGACATAACAAATGTCAATCTTTTGGTAGTTATTATTTCATAAAAATGCGCTTTTTGGTTTTGACAACTGGAATTAATTTTAAGATAATAAATGAAATTTACAGGTTTTGAATTTGGTAAAATAGACTAAATTTTTGAATTCATAATATCAAAATTAGCTTATGGTGAATATTTGGTATGTTTCTGAAAACTTTTAAATTTTGATGAATAGTGAAAAACATTGAGTTATAGTTTAAAACCAAATTTTTATTTAAATAATTATTTATTATAAATAATTTTATTTTTGGTCAAAATAGATACAGAATACACATATATGTTCAATTTAATTAATTGGAATCATTTTTAAAAAATATTAGATATATAAAATATTATTGAACTTTTCACTGTCTTTTACCCACCTCCTAGGAGAATTTATAAATTCACATAAAACTAAATTTTATCACTTATGTGAGTTGATTTTCAAAAACACAAGAGACATGGTTAATATAAAGGAGTAAAATTCGGTTCAATATGATTAAAATATTTTTTCATGAATATAACTTTTTACTTTTATTTGCCGCGATTAAAAGTAAATATGGTAATTAACGGTAAAAATGATATTCTTATTACCCTAAAACATGTCCTAATTATATTAGATAAGGATAATTTGACCAAAAAAATCCTTAGGAATAAAATATAAACCTCTTTGGTCCACATGAATTTGATTAGGACATTTATTATTATTTAATTCAAAGAAGAGTTAAAAGAGTTAAAATCACATTTTAATAAATAAATCATTTTTAATATAGGGTTACACATAAGATAAATTTCTACTATAAATATTCATTAGAAAGATAAAAATATTTCCTATATAATTGTATTTTATTTATATTTTTTAGAAATTAAATAATTTAATTTATTAATGACACAATGATGATGCAATAATTACCTAATTAATGAAATATTAAAATAATTGATATTATAAATATCCATATAAATGTATTTTTAAACTTTATATGAATTTCACTAATTATATTGGTCAACATGACATATTAGGGATAGTTAGAGGAAATTTTTTTGAATTAATAATGCTATTATGATTGTAAAGTCCTAGAAATTTCGAAAAAAATTTCTTCTTAATTTCTTTTAGGTTTTACAAAAACACGGTTTCTGACGGCACTTGATTCCAAGGCCCGGTGTGCCCAGAATTTTTATCCGAAGCTTAGCATAGGTACATTCAGTGAATGAACGAGCGGGTTTTCCTAACATTTGAACCATTGCTCAGAATCAAATTCTGAGGGCACCGATGAGTTCGCAGCACTGGTAATTGCTTAGGAACACCTTTTCCAGAGTTGCGTTTACACGGGTGGAGTTGTTAAAATTTGTGGAAGTTAAAAATAAAAATTAAGCTACAATTTTTGTTACTAAGTGGTTAACCTTTGGGAGGAAGTTGGGTAACCACCCAAGAGAGGTTATGAGGGTGGTGGGGAAAACACGAACCCCACCCCTTCATATTCCCTAACCCACCTTAACCTCCATTTTAGTGACAACTTTTAATTAAGTGGTTTAAATTTATTTTTTGAATTTTAAAACATATGTCATGATAATAAAATAAGTGAAGCACTTATTTTATTTTTGGTTGGACTTGTTGTTTTGAGAGGGGATTGGGAGAAAAAGGGGAGGCTTTAAGATCTCCGTCTTCTACGTAGAAGAATGCGAAGAACACGAAGAACGCGAACAACGCACCGATCTCCGATCAAGAACGTTGAATCCTCCGACATCTACTATGCTACGACATGTACAGTGATGCCAATGGCCCTCTCCTCCTGCGACGCCTTCTTCCGCGACGATAAATTCTGCGACGAGCCCTCACTCAACAAATTCGACGAGTTAGGGGATATTATTTGTTTGTTCATGAATACATCAGTCGCCATATCTTAATTTCAAATTGGGACACCTGTTTCCGCAATAATGGGAGGAGGTCGGACTGCACGAACACGGATGACCCTCCTCCCCCTTGTTTGTTTGGTTTTATTGCGGCACATGCAAAGGCGGCGTGGTGCCGTTTCACCATGTAGAAACAATGGGAATAGTAAAGGATGCACAGCGCCATCGCGCCGCGTCGATGAAGTCGAACAAGGTCGCGGCGCCGTCGTGCCGTGCCGGACGGACCAAGGCCATGACATTAGGCAGCGGCGGAGCAGGGACTGGTGGCCATCTTCTAGCCACCGACATCGGAGTAGGGGGACCGGCCCGCGCTGGTCCCGTGGTGTAGCAGCCGGCCGGCCGGTCAAAGGAGGAGTCAGGGGATCGTAACCCCAGGCTGGCCGAACAGCAGCGGCCCCCATGTGGGGGCCGTGTTTAATGAGACAAGGGGCCAACACCCCCCCCCTGACCACCCAGCTCAGTGTAACCGAGCTGGCCAGGGGACCGCCAGATCATCGGGCCGGTCCACGCCGGCCGGGTCGGGCCGCGCCCAAGAGGTCTAAACCCGGACCCGGGTCAGGTTGACCCTGTTCGGGCCGACCAAGGGGGTCTCAGGCCGGGTCAGTCCGGGCCCAAAACCCCAACTTTCGGACCTCTTACAGTCTTTTTCCCATATCATGGGATGCAGACCTCCGATCGACGCATCGTCAGCTGCGATGCGTTCCTTTGATTGACTCGGTCATTTAGGTATATTACACTCAAGGTTTCGGAGAACTTTGCGTATGGCCGGGTTGGTTTGGATACGAAACCAACCGGGCCCTCGGAGCAGAAACACTTATATCTTGAGCTCCAGATGTCCGATTGATGTGTTATAGACTTTGTTGGATTTCTCTTGATGAGACGGTACTTTTGGTATACTTTTCCTAAGTTTTGGTTGCAGTTGGATAGTGGTCAGGTTGGATTGTACCCAAAATCCAACCAGGCCCCTCGAATGGAAAAGATGATAAATTTCAGACCGAACGTCCGTTTGACAAACCGTCATCGACGTTAGTGTTCACATTAAGAAACGGTCCCAATGAGCTTACCCAATGAGAGTTCATGTTACATTTGAGATATGGCCGGGTTGGATTGCACACGAACCCAACCTGGCCCCTGGGACAAAAAGGCTAATAACTCACAGACCGGGCGTCCGATTGACACATCGTCTGTTGCGTTGAGACCCCTAGGATGAGGCGGTCCTTTGAGATACTTCTTAGTGGGACTTTGAGATACATGGATTATTGACCAGTAGATCATGGAGCGGACCCTCCAGGATACGAGCGTACAGAGTATAGAGACCGTGTAGATGACTGAGACCGGACGACTTCTTGACCGACTCGACTTGGAGTGAGTCGACTAGCCCAGTGGACAGAGCACTACTTTGTTTGGGAGCATACCCATGGCGGACAGAGCATTACTTGTTTGTGTGCAGACCTGCGGTACTCGTCCGGAGAGTACCTATGCAGGCTATTTGAGGGTGTGCACTACTGTGTTTGGGTAGCATACCCCAGTGGGAAGCACTACTGTGTTTGGGTGGTTGTCCCGTGGTACTCGACAGGGGGAGTACTTCAGCAGTCTTAGTTTAGTGAGCAGTACCTCAGAGTCGTGACAAGATCAATGTACACTCTAGAGATGGGGCTCTTCAGTAGTTATGGTTTCGATAATGAAAATCCTGGTTTCAGCTGAGTCTATGACCCTTTGTTTTTACCTCATGATTGAGTTGGGTCACATGATAACTTATGTATATCTATGTGCATATACATGGGTAGCGGTTATACATTGATTTCATAATCTTTGTGTTTCCTCGTGATTGAGATGGGATACTTGATAACTTAGGTATATGTATGGGCATATACCTATGTAGATTTTATCTATTGAGATCTTCATTGAGGTTATCCTTGTTGGTTTTAGTGAGACCTTGAGGGTCTCGGGGTCCCTACTGAGTATCGTTATACTCACCCCTGCACGGGCTATGCCCGCACCTCGTTCTCTTGGTTGCAGACGACTAGCAGTGCTGACGGAGGCCGAGTGTTCGATGACTGGACGATACCCAGAGGTGGAACTCATGATGAGTCAGCATCAGGAGGTGGAATTCACGGCGAGACGATACTGAGTGGAGGTTGAAAGGCAAGAGCATTGTGGAGGCTATCTGTACCTACCCTTCACGTAGGATCTGTGGTGGATGATCCAGGAGCCGCGCTATCTGTACCTACCCTTTAGGTAAGATCTGAGGAGGATGGCCTAGGAGCTGCTTCCTTTCTTCCAACTGTTGTCTCTTTCTATATTACTTTTGTTCAGTTGTAGTAGGACATTCGATTGGGTTTGTATTCTGTACCACTTACTTTTCAGCACTTTCTTTTGTTCTTAGTGTATTACTTCCTCTTGTACTCTGTGTATTTGTTTACTTTTATAAAGGCAATGCCTTCCCAATTATCGGGATTTACATCTCTGGTGCTAGTCACCATCCCCTGGCCTATGGAAGGCGGACTTGGGGTAGTCATGGCATGGGCCCCGAGGACGGGTCGTGACAATGAATTTAGAGAAAACAAAGTACCAAATAATGTCAAAATTGACATAAAAGTGTTTTTAAATCAAATATTGTAATATTAATTGATTAATTATTCCTAAAAATATACGGTTTTTTCAAAGGCCATATATATTGATGTATGTATCATTAATGAACCACTATTAGTTCGATTGGAAGTATATAGTAAGTTCATTAACAGTTTAATATTAAAATAAAATGTGAAATGGTAAACGTCAAATTATTTAAATAAGAGTTAAATCTCAATGTTAAGGATAATATAGAGACCCAAACCTCTCAAAAACCCATTGGATGAGTGGTTTTCAACCCATATCCACCTTATCTTTTAAATAATACACTTTGGAGTCATAATAATCTGAAACTGATTTTATTATAAAAGAATATTTTAAGTTTTCCCTAAGGTGCCCCTCAACCCTCTTATAAAAGGGAACTTACCCTTCTCTAAAATTCACACCATCAAAGCCTTTTCTATCATCAAAACACTTTCCAAATATCCTATAAAAATCCACCGCTTCATCCCAGAGGCCCTCCTTTGGTCATGAGACCAACTTAAGGACCCATTTTGATCAAATCAAAAGGAAGAACCCGAAGAAGAGGTAATAATTTCACCATCCTCATTCATGTTATTTTCTTCTTCCACTTATTCGTTATTTGTTATTTACAATATAAAATAATAAATCCAGTACAATATATATAAATTTATTTTATTATAAATATGGTACATACATATTCAGTATTCTACCCATCCTTTTATTTACATGTCACCGTACGTGCGTACGTATGGATTACCGTCTCCACATCATGGTGAAATTGTTATTCAATACATTTTTATTTGTATGGGTAAATAATGATGTTTATTTCAAGTGAATAATAAAATATAACATTATAATGATTCTTTATATATGATATAACATCCAATTATATATTATTTTAATATCAAAACAATGATATTGTCGCTCGTGAGTACGTACAGATTACCATCTCCATGAACGTGATGAGATTAATTCCCCATCGTGTCCATTCAAGACTAAATTTCATTTGATGATTAAAAATAATTTTTTGAAACATGACATCATTCTGGATATTAATAAGATACATCTCATCCATAAAAAATATTGCTCACATAATAAATAATATTATGTAAAATGAATCTCTTAACACCCGAAACGACGATAATACTAAGATATTATTAACAAATAAATGTTACAAGATCATATATGATATCATATTAATGTTTAATATTGTTGTATAATTCAATAAATAATCTTTTATCATTATTCATGAGGTTAACCTACTTCAACCAAGGAAAAAAGTACAATGTAATGGGTTTCTTATCTCACTTTTAATTCTTTGAGATCTCCATTGCTCACCACTTATTTATTGCATGTGGTGTCTGTACTACCCATGTTTTTATTCATTGCGTAATATAGATTAATTTATAGATATTTACATCATCATTGTATGATCCTTATTTCATGGTTGAATTTTTCTTAAGTTACCAAATCGATAAGGTAATTTGATATTTCAATTTCCAATCATTCGGCTAAAGCATACTTCATTGATTATTTTACACCAAGATTATGTGTGGAATCACTATTAATTTTTTTATGTAAAAATTTCCACTCTCCATTATGTGGATATACTATTTAAGCACATAGTCCCTCCATTTATATATTCTCAACTCATCGACATGAACTTGATAAGAGTAATTTTAACTCAATCTCCATTTGTTGTGTTAAATATCCAATTCATTGGTGTTGTTTTTAAAAGAATATATGTTAATGTCCAATGAATTATTTTACTGAATATCCAATCATATTGAGTGTATTTATATTTTTCACACATAATTATGTTAATGATATATCATTAACGTAAGCATACAATCTTTATAAGAGCTTTCATCTCAATTTATTTTCCAGTGAGACTTCATTGTTGTCATACACCAAATCACTTTTATATGGTGTATATAATGTACCTTAACATAGTATAACAGTAATACCTTTATTCTCAAGGTAATACAATGTTTTTTTACCTCAATTGTTTGTATTCAACTGTATCTCTTTTGGTTAGGAAATCTAAATAAAATATCATTTTAAATTATTAATGATTTATTATTCTAAATATTTATCATTATTTTCAATGTTTTAAAAATGGTTTTATGGATTTATTTTTATAGACATTAATGTTTTAAAATTAAAATTTATTTTAAACATTTTAATGTGGTATGGGAAACTTCAATTCAAAAATCTATTTTTAAATGGCTTTTTGACAAATTGTGTGCCTTTAAAATGTTTTCAAGAAAAATGGGGATATTTCTCTCAAATAGTTTTGATGATTATTTTCATGTATGTAAATATACATTATTATTCTGTATTGTTGTTAATCTGTTACAATAACATCTTCCATATTGTATATAATGAGTTATGTTTGACGGTGGATATGCTATTTTTATACTATTCATGGTTTTTGGATAATGTATTGACATTTTGTATGATAGTTTTAATATGATTGTTTTTTTTATATTTAAAACTTTTCATATGAGGAATGAATTGGACATAGTATTTGATGGGTGTATCCCTCTATAGATCATAGATGCATTGGTAGGTCTCATGAGACATACTAGTGTCTTGGCACAAGGCCTTGAAAAAATATTATTTTTAGTCTTCGCACAAGGCCTTGAATATGTGGTTATGATAGTCTAAAATTATACATTCCATCATTATGAAAGTGATAATTGATATTTCATGTGATTATTCTACTGTTAGAATATCCATTTTAATATTTAAATGGAATTATTCGAGTTTTGTGGCCATATTATGCTGATGTTCGAGTTTAAAATGTTTTGTTTTAGTTATACAGTGCCTTAAATGTTTAAGATTATTTATGAAAGTTTACCAATATATTATTATCCTTACGGAGCATTTGAGCTCGCACCTTTTTCAGTTTTACGTTTCCCAGGATGTGAAGAAGTTAGTTATGAGTGACCTGCATGCATAATCAAGGATGCTTGGATGATTCTAATGGAATGATTTCATGTTGTATTTATTTTCATGTTTTATTATTGACCTTATGAATGTATCTCATAATTACAAGGCTATTAAACTGATCAGTCTTTCAGGACATGATTTCCATGAATCATGCCAATGTTATGTAATAATGCACCGACTCTGGGTAACTGGGGTTGGGGCATTACAGTGTATATATGTTATTACATTAATCATGTTATAAAATATGATTTAAAATTAATTATAGATTTTTGGAAGCAATAATCATATTTATAGGATAAAACTGTTAGTGAACTATAATGAACATTTTTGAAAAATTCCTATATCATGACTGAAAATTAGAAGCTAGAGTATAAATATTTTTTTATTAAACATCATTATAGAATATAATAAAATAAAATATTAAAATATTTAATGGTAAATATATTAACAATAAAATTTTATATTTTAAGGGAATTTAATGTTGTTGTAGTGGATTTTTTTTAAAATTATGGGCTATTTTATGTTTTCGAAGTGGAAACTATTGTTAGAGAATCATAGCCATGTTGTGGTGATGATAATGGGTAGTATTAAAGATGCTTTTATAATTTTTATCATGTTGGAATTGTGTGTGTAAATTTGATATATATTTAATATTCCTTGATATTTCATAAATACCATCACCTAAGTAAAATAACCTTAACAATGACTGCATCATTTGGGTTCAAGGTGTCTTCCCCAAACATCCAGTTTAGAGTTTGAACTATCTTTTTAAAAATCTTTAATCCTCTAAATCTATTCTAGAAAGGTACTAATTGTGATTGAATGTGTTTTAAATTCAAATGATGAGATATATTTTTAAGTAAAATTTTTGGTCGAAGTGATGATGGTAGGGTGAGGATATGTCATATAGTGGTTCATGTTTATTGATGAATGGGGGAACTAGGATGATGTATATTAGGTTCACACTATCCTAATATGATGTTAATGTGATGTTATTTTCAGATACGAATATTTTTTATGTGTATTTGGTTAGTTGTTTCGGTAATTATGATTTGGATATGTGATATGAGGATGTCTGTATATAGTTATGATGATATTTAAGGGATTGGAGAACCTGGATGTTTTTCTTTGGGGAATTAGTGTAATATTACATAGTAGTTGGGTGGGATACCACCATGTTACATAATTTATATTGTTTTATTATTAATCAATCAAATTTTTTGTCCGTGATATTTTGTAGAAGAGGTAGTTGACTTAATTACCATTATATTGGAAATATTATTTACACATTGGTAAATTAGTATACTTTTTCAACATTTTTATGACTGGTATCAAGGATTATATCATTGAGTAGACACTTATTTTCAACCATATTCATATATATGTTTTAATAGATTCAAATAGGGTTTATATATTAATAAATACATTACATTCTCGGAGATAGAATCAATGGTTGAATTTTATTCCCTTCGTGTTTTTTTATTTTATCTTAAATTATTTTAATCATATTCATTTTTGATATACTTTTGGATATTGTGTATATTAGATTTATTCATATTATAGAAATGGTAAGTGTTTTTCTTTTTTATATTACATTGATTTTTTTGTAAATTTCAAATAATCATATGAATAATACTTTCATTTTTAGTTGAAAACCCATTTTTTATTCATGGTATGCTTTATGTGTACCCTATGTATTCACTATTATCCCAGGGGGGGTTCAAGTGGGGGATGATCTTTGACGAATGGGTAATAGAAATATGATATATCATAACATTAAAATTTGAACAATTATAGGATTATCAATAAAAGGTATATCATTTCGTGATTTACCTATTTATAAATGTGATAGATAACACTTTCATAGGGCATAATATAATAATTCATCATGAATTTAATTAAAATATACACAATTGGTAATAACTCAAAGAAAAAATCATAATTTTTTTTTGGAGAAACATTCTAGATATCAATTTCTTTATAAAAATATGTCTTCAAAAAAAATATTCAAAAATGAAGAGAAAACATGATAATAGACTTCATTAAACTGTTGTAATTTTTTTGTAAATAGTTATGTTAACAAATTAATTAAAAACTGGTAATTTTCCTTGAAAATGTAATTTTAATAATATAAAAACTAATAGTTTATATATAAAATAAATAATATTTTATTAAATATAAAATAAATGATATTAAATGATATATATAGTGTATATGATAATTTTCAATATTTTATTTTACAATTTTTATGTATCATTGATTGAAGAATGGGATATAATGATTAATTTGGGAAAATGTTATTATGAAATAAAAAATTTATCAAATAGAATAAAATTTAAACTTTAAAAATAATATAATTGAGTGTTAGTATAAAAAAATAATAAATACATAGAAGAAAAATTCCCAATATATTAGTAAAATTATTTTTTAAAAGTATATATATTATGAATAATTAAAATGAACCAAAAACATATATTGATATTAAAATTATATTTCAATAAAATTTAATAGAACAAACTTAAATAGATTGCAACTAATAAGAGTTTGTCGAAATATAATAGAATAAATTCAATGAGGATAAATCAATACTCACAAAAAGTTAATTATTTCAAGAAAACATCATAACTTGGATTTTTGATGTTTAGACATGTATTAAAATCCTATATAATAAAATTATTTATATTATTCATTCCTATTAGAAATATATATACTTATTATACTTATTAAAATCCATTTATATATCCTTATCAAGAATTTACTAATAATTCACATTTTAAATTAAACTACAATAGATTATCTAATAAAATTATCCATGAACTCTTTAATATGATAGTTTTGGACATTGATCATTTTTCATGTTTTAATAAATATATATATCATGGTCTTAGAAATTATATATTTATCTTGAATGTTGTTCTAGTTTCCAATAGTTATTCAATGGATATAACAATAATAGATTGTGATGAAATGTTATAAATTAAAAATATTGTAAATATTGTATTAATTAAACTTTTGTATTTATTATTCAATATGATTATTTATATTAAAAATAAATAATTATAAACACAACTAAAATTCATTATTAATAAAAATTATTATCATATTATAGATTTTATTTATCATTTATGGTTGTGATTTTTTAACAACAATCATGATAGTGGTAATACTTACCCAATGATGAACATTTTATAAAAAATTAATAATAAAGTATATGTTTTTATGTTATTGTAACATCACTTTTACAAAATATGTTTTATTATCATTACATATAATTAATTTAATAAAAAATTTCCTTAATATTTGGAATATTAAGATAATTAAAATGGTCAATAAAATCGGTAATAGACATGTTGAAGGATCAAAATTATATTTAATGATGTCATATGAAATAAATGATTTTGGGATTCTTCCAAATATAAGATTATTAAAAACATTAGGTATAATGTTTATGGATGAAAATTTTAAAGGTATTATAGATGAATCCATATTAATTTTATGTTTTTAAGGGGGGATTAGTTTATAGCTGATAAAGATAATCATTATTGAAAATACAGACTACCTATAAATTTAAATTATTTATTATAGATTTATTAGTATAATAAAACATAAAACCCTCATGGAGTTATATTTTGTTGAATATCAAATTAAACCATAGAAATATAAACCCCACAGACAAATCATATGGAACCAAAACACATGTCTATGATTATCTCTAACTCTTGGTTTCATTAGGAAGATAAAAAACCCGCCACATAATTCCCATCACACCTTGTATTCACAATAGAAACTCCATGTTGAGTTATAGTTTATTAAGAATTTATGATTTAAGATATTATCTATTTGATAGAATGGGATACATTTATGATGTTCAAAACTGTCACAACCCGTCCCCCGGGGCCCATATCGTGTCTACCCCAAGCCCACCTTCAATAGGCCTTGGGCTAGTGACTAACACCAAAGGAGTAAATCCCTAAATTGTGAAGGCATTTCATTTATAAGAATAAACAAGCACATCAGAGTACACAACCAGAAGCAAAACACTAAGTAGAATTGTATAAAAAAGAAGTTCTAGAAAGTAAAAGGGGTCGTAAATACACACCCAATAGGAAAGTACATGTACAACTGAAAATCAAGTATAACTGAAGTGATGTAAAGAAGCTACTGGGTTTTCCTCTAGGGTTCATACTTGAAGGGTAAGTACATATGGCCTCCTCAGCACTCCACATCCATTTGTATCCACCTTGTACTGTCACATTGAGTGGTCCTCCTCTGGGTACCATCTAGTCCTACTTCACACTACCTCAATCAGCAATGTCTGTCATCTGCAACCAACACAACGGGGTGCGGGCATAGCCCGTGCACGGGATAGTATAAAGATACTCCTTAGGGACCCTGAGACCCTCAAGGTCTCACAAAATCCAACAAGGATAAACACAATGTATTAAATCAATGGATAACCATTACTTAGGTATATGACCATACATATACCTAAGTTATCTAGTAATCCACCTTAATCATGAGGAAAACACAACACTCATTGACTAAGCTGAAAACATGATTTTTATTATCAAAACCGTGGCTGGTGGCGTACTCTTCCTCTATCAAGTACAGTGGGCCTGCCACATCACACATAGGCGCTTCCCCCTATCCTTCAACTACTGAGGTACTCCTTCTGTCGAGTACCATGGGTCTGTCGCGTCACAAAGAGGCGCTCCCCACCATGGGTCTGCTGCGCTCACATAGAGGAACTACCCCTCGTAGCCTACTGAGGTATTCCTCCTTTCGAGTATCGTGGGTCTATGGCGCTCACATATAGGTGCTCCCCTCCGTGGGTCTACCACGTCACACAGAGGTTCTCCCCATTGGGCTTGTCGAGCCACTCTGAGTTGAATCGGTCAAGCAGTCCTTGGGTCTTAGCAAGATACTAGGTCTTCGTACTCTGGCTGAATTCCTGGGGAAGGATCCTCTCCACGAGCTACCGGTCGATACTCTAGATGTCAAAAAGTTCCATAAAGAAGTATCTCAAAGGTCTACCATGTCATAGGGGTCTCAAGGTAACAGATGATGCGTCAATCGGACGCTCAGGCTATTAGTTGTTAGACTTTTTATCCCAGGGGTCCAGTTGGATTCATGTATGATCCAACCAGACCATATCTCAACTATAACCCAAACTCCAGTTGGTTATTCTCAAAGGGATGTTTTTTCTCCCAGAATACCGGCGCCACTGATGGTTTGTGAAATAGAAGTCTGGTGCTAATGATATGTCCCATGAAAGTAATAGGGTCAGTAGTGGGCCCGGGTCCGGTCAGATCGGGTCAGACCGACGTGGCCCAACCAAATCTAGGGCAACCTGTCTGGGTTGACCCGGTCAGGCTCGCTGAGTCCGACCCAACCCATTGGGTGGGTCAGCCCGCTATGTTTGGCCCGGTTCGCTGGGCCCGGCCCAGTGAACTGTGGGTGCTGTTTGTCACGTGCTCGGTGTCAGTTTAGCCTAGAGCATTGCGAGGGCACGACCCAACATGGCTCAGTCCGGAGGGTTTGAGAGATCCAAGATGATGGCTCGGCCAGGAGTGCACGGGTCGCGTGGAGGCCATCTCGTGGATGGCTGGTTCGCAGTTGCTTGTGTGGAGGCTAGCTCGGGGGCGGCCAGGCTGGCCGCGGTAGGGCGCCGGGAGGCCACGGGGGCACCGAGTAGCAGGAGGCATGGGTAGACAGGCCCCGGGGGCGCCGAGAAGGTCGTTGGAGGGGCCTCAGCCAGGCAGCCTGTGCGCCGGGAAGAGCACCAGGGGGGAATGTGGGAAGGCTGGTTCGGCGAAGCTCGGGCCGACAACGCGATTTATGGAGGTCACGGGTAGAAAGGCCATTTTCTTTTCCTCCTCTATTTTCTCACCATTGATACTTTTCCATGCCATAGAACATCACAAGGAGAGAGAAATTGATGGAGGATGTCAGACCTTGTTAGGATGGCCTGCCCCCTCCGCATTTAGGGAGATTACATTTGGTTCATCATGAGAATAATATGATCAAAGAAAATATGTCTTCATTAATCCCCTATTATCCATTGAATTATGTAAGAAAAGGTACAACTTCAACAAGTAATAAACCCCATACCTTTTGATACATCGTTCTCCATTCGTCGCATCCACCAAACATCTCAAATCCCGAGCTACGTATGCTCATTGACATTGCAGAGGGTAGGTCTGTAGGTGTCTGGGTAGAAGAAAGTCGAAGAAGAATAAGCATCAGTGTTCTTTGTGTTCTTTGTTGGGTGGGGCATTCCTCGATAGAGATGATAAGTTTCTCCAAGTGCTCTACCTCTGCCATGTTTCCACAAAAATGAAAGTTCCAAAAATAATAGTTTGTCTATTATTTTTATCACTCGACCAAAATTCAAAAAAGGCGAATTAATTGAAAAGGCTTCTTCAATTTAATTCTTTAGGTTGGCTCATTAATTCAGGATTTGGCACAAATTCAAAATCTAGGGGAGGTGGAGAGGCTCTCCCTCGGTAATGAGAGAGAGACTAGAGGTTATACTCTCCTCCCATTAATTGGGGTCGGCTGGTCCCCACACCTATTATTTAAATGATGGGTTAAGATCTTGGGTGGTCCCCACATCGTAACATCTCACGGGAGGTTAAATTTAGGTGGGCCCCACCACCATAAGCTTTCATGGGAGGTTAGGGTCTGGCGGTCCGACCTCCAACTCCAAAGTGTTGGTTTTAACATACTATCACTCACATGGATGCTTAAAATAAAATAAAATGTTATACACTTTATTTTATTTTATTATTTTATAAAAATCTAAAAACTAACCTTTATTCTCGGCCATCTTCAGTCGAGGTGAAAGTATTCATAAGAGAATATCGGTGTTGTGTGTTCAACTGTTCCCTTAGATTTCCGTTCTGAGCACCGGTTCAAAAATAATAAAATCCCGCTGGTACGTTCACTAAACAAACCCGAAAAAAACATCAAAAATTGATTTCGGGCATACAGTGCCTCGTAATCCAGCACCCAAAATTTTTGCTAACTCATAAAAATCCCATTTACTTACGAAACAAATTTCCATGGAATATTTGGGTATTTACAAAAACCAAGAATAAATCCAATTTGATCACTAAAAGAGAAATATTTTACATGTTTAATGTTGATAGACTTGTTACCAAAGACATCACACTAAGAACAAGAGATATTCCTTCACTATATAATACATGGAAATATTTGATATTAGAACCCAAGTGATCCTGAAAATTACCTTTAATGTGCTTGAATTTTTTATCAAATTTTCTACCCATGTTGAGCTTGAACCACTAAAAGTAGTTATCCATTTCACCTAGCGATAACTATTCTCCATGCTTGAAGTCTCAATCAGATGAATACAATTGAATATTAAAAAAATGGGATCTCTGAGGTAGAAAGATTTTTTTCATAGTTGGTATAAGGGTTAGATCATATCCATGAATTTGTATTTCATATGATATTTATTAAGTCATTAAACAGTCTTGAAAACACTGAATTATTAATTTATTATAATTTCATTCTGAATTCATAGGGATTGAAAATGTAGATCTGTGAGGATTCATAGTCATTTTTACTGCATATATTGTGTTATATGACATGTCTTTAATAAATAATAACATTATAAAGAAATTTAATGAGTTTACCCATTTTTTCCTTTTTTTGGACAACTCACTTTTACAACGAAGACATATTATTAGATATGAATAGTTGTTAAAAAAAGTAAATAATTGCGTACATGAATTTTATAAATATTAAAATATATTTATAAAAATTAACATGAATTAATAATATTGAATAATTTTATAATAAAAATTAAAAATAATAAATTGGTAATTTTTTATAAAAATATATCTTTTTAATCATTATAGGATTTTATTTTGATTTATAATCAGATAATAATTATTCAATGATTGTAAATTCACCAAACTATTCATATAAATGATATATTTTATAAAATTTCATATTCCAGATACAAAAAATTATTTAATAAATAAAAACAGGATATACAGAATAAAAATAAATCATTAGATTACAGAAATTAAAATTTTATTCCTTATAATTCCATCATTTTTGTATTTATTAAAATTATTTTGAAGTAAAATACATGTATTATATCTTTAATTTCAGTATAATAAGTCTCTAAAATTACCGCATTTTATTTAAAATATATATTACATTGATGTCACACCTTCAAAAAATGATTTTATAAAAATCTAACTAATTTGTTTTTTGAAAAGATACAATTTAACATTAAAATAATTACAATGTGTACCAGCAAATTTCTAAATATAAATAAAAATATTTATATTAACAACATGTTTCAAATTCGAATTGATATTATGTTTTCAAAATTTATATAAAATTACATTGTAACTTATATAATAGTAAAAAATTATAAATATTATCTCTGTTGCATTCTGTAATTTCATTTCATTTTAAAATATAATTTCATAATTCTCCTATCATTATAATAAATAATAAAACTGTATAATACTCTATCAAAATTCAAGATGTTTTTTACATATATATACTTATATTTAATATAATTTCAACAACACTAAATGTGAATTTGATCTAAGGGATTGTTGAGAAGTAAAAGTAATACAAGTATATATTAACTATCAACTTTTATTTTATGCAAATATTCAAGATACAATCTATTGTAAATAATAATGGTGTTATGGTACATTTGTTTTGGTGTTCTATTTTTAAATCATATGTTTTTTTAATTATTTAATTGTATTATATAATTTAATATATACTTATGGAAAAATGTGTAAAAAAATTAAAATACAAAAAAGCACATATATAATGATGGCATTCTATGATAACTTCTCATAATGTGAGACTATTTTTACATTATGTGAATGTGAATCGATTAGAAATAATTATTGAAAATAAAAGTATTTTCCTCAATGGAATATCATTTATAAGTTAATATTCAAATTAATTTATGAATGAGTATTCTATACATATTTCTTATTGACATTTTTATTTCTATATTATATATATATAGTATTCATCCCAAAACAAATAATTATTAAAGAATCTATCCCATAAAACATGGATAGTTGACCAATAAACTTTTAAATAACATGAAAAAATGTTTATTAAGACTAATTATTTTATATTAAGATCTTTAATCAACTTTTTTTTGATGAATTGTAGACTAATTCATCTGAATGTTAATCATAACTATGAAAACAAGATCATGAAAGAGAATATGTATGATATTAAAAAATGTATTAAAATGATGATCATCTTAATTGAGATAATTAAATCTCTAATGTAAATCATTGATAATGATATCATTTTTTTAAGGAGGAAATATATATTTTCTAAAGGTATACCTCTTAGAAGATATCTACTCAATATGTTCAAAGTCATTCCATTTAGTCTAGCTAATGAATAATTTTATTAAGATCATGATGAAAATAGTTAAAAGATAATTTACAAAAAATATTACTTTTTTTTATATATTATCATATCATATATCCTGAAAAATTAAAACATCATGAATTATTTTTTAGTACCGAGTTAAATTCAGTTTAAATGAATACTCAATATGTAATGTATAATAAATTTAAATTCTGAATCGGTAAAGTCAAATTCTGGTGGCATATGATTACATGAAATAGGATATTCATTTTTCATTCAAATATTATTTTAGATGATTAATGTAAGGAAGTATCCAGAGTTAAAATATACATAATTTTTTTATTGAACATACAAGTATGAGAAAATTTGTGTGAAAAATTTTTATTGATTTTTAAACCCACTAAATAAGAATTCAAATAATAAAGTAATGTTTTAATAGAAAAATACTTTCATGGTATATTCATGGACTTGAATAAGTTTATTGTCATGAACCTTATAATCATAGTACCATCATTTTTGAATTGTATGATTATATACTCTTATGAAATAAATAACACATTTTGTTGTATGAAAAAGTAAATTAATAAAGTAATAACCTATTCCTCTTGATAATTGATGGTATATGATATATATTAAATAACTCATCATATGGAGTTGGAAATTGTTATATTTTAGACAATTTTGGAACCTTCATGATATTGTATTTTTCATAATCACAAATATGGTATATATACACATTCATATCTTTCATTCAAATTTTAATATCTCTATGTGAATCAATTCTGTCAAAAAATAAACATATACTTTAATATTTCAATTGGTTTCAAGTCATGAATCAATATATTTACAACTGTATTTTAACATATAATTCAACTAACAATTCATCTTGTAATGGTATATGCAAGACAAAATCTTCACAATTTCTTGGATTCCCTAAGACAGAGGATGACTCACCGAATTCGACACACTGAAACCAAAGGTGACACACGGAAGTACGACAAACCAAAGAATAACAGACTGAAGTCAAACTCACCAATGTTTGACAAACTGGAGGTTGAAAAACGTATGTACGACAGACCGATGTCTGACTCACCAATGTTTGACAAACCGAAGTACAACAAACCGAAATCGACGTTCGACATACTTAAGTATGGAAAACCGAAACCGAAGTACGACAGACTGAAGTATGACAGATCAAAGTCGACACACCGTAGATGACACACCGAAGATGACTTACCGATGCTATCAAAACAAAGAAAAAATACCGAATATTACTGACGGATTGATATAAATAATTGTTTCCATTCTATTTATTCAATTTTTTTCTAATGGTCATATGTCGACAAATAAATGATTCTGATATTATTTAATGTTTTATGTTGGAAAATACGTAGAAAACTATGAGGTACATGCACGTGAGAAGACCCTTATGAATATATAATCATGGTGTATAAAAGGTCCTCATCATTTACATTAAAGAGACAACAATGGTAGTAGTACACACTAAGATAGAGACTATGCGAATAAGAAAATAGAATAACTAAGCGTTTTAGATTATATAAAGACCGTGTCAAGCTATCTTCACCAAAAAGGATCTATATACATCGAGACATCAACGGGATGATCCTTTTCACTCCCTGAAGTTGGATTAAAAAAACTATGATACTCTGTTCTGAAGAAATATTCCAGAAGAAGACTCAAATACTAGTTTCTCAACATTTATTCAGTCTAGAGCCTCACTTCACAACACAAATAGAATTCTTAACTATATTCTCATCCATAAATCTATTGTTTTTTATATTTTATATTTGAGCATTGTGAATTTTTATTTGTATAACACACACCGTCTTTTGATCATAACTAGATAATATCAATCTATCCTCATATGCAATCACTTATTACATTTTTTTTCCCACGAATAACTATGGCTGAGGTCAAGTGTGACCTGGACATCAAGGTGTGCTGTTATAAACCCCAATCAAGGGTGTGGATCAAATGTTTATATATAAATATAGCTTTGTGGTAGGTGATCACCAAGTGGAGAGAATTAAGTATCTTCTTGAGATTGAACCTCTTGTTTACATTTTTGTGCTAATCTTCAATTACTCTATTTCGTTTTATCCACTTCTTATATTTGATAAAACATAAAACTATTTATTCATACACTATCAATGTTTTTTTGGCTACTGTGGGTATATTTATAATTAATTAAACTCATTCAAAAAGTTGAATTAGTGTTCTACACTGATTTATCTAAGGACTAATCACCTTTTGAGAAACTTGTTTACTAATTTAACATTTACATTTCTACTTCCTAAATTATCTTGGACATTTTTAAAATTGAGGGTTTTCTTGACCATAATGTTTTTAGACAGAAATTTTAATTGGAACCTAATTCATCCCCCTCTTGATTATCAACTCTGACCAACATTGGGTATCAGTCGATTATTTATTTTCATGTTTTTCAAATTATTTTCAACTGTGATTTTAGTTTTATCTAAAATATCTTAAAATTTATGTCATATAAAAATTTTCATTTCGTTAAATTCTTTGTAACTATGGAAACTAGATTTGATGGTGCTTCTAATAACAATCCACTGTTCATTAATGGTAATAACTATGCTTAGTTGAAATTAAAAATGAAAATGTATCTAGAGAGTATGGGACCTGAAAAATGGGACACAATTGAAGAAAAACGTTCATTATGTGCTACTTCTAGGGATAAATGTCCTTAGTTGACTAAATATACATATAATAATAACTATAAATCAACAAATGCATTGTATTATTCTCTAGGTGATGATGTATTCAATAGAATATCTACTTTTAAAACTGCATATCAAATTTGGGACACTTTAGTTGATTCACATGACAGAACAACGAATGTTATATAAATGAGACTAAATACATACACTGTTAAATATGATAACTTTAAGAAGATTCCTGATAAACCTATCTCTAAAATGTAGCTCAGGTTCAACGAAATAGTGAACCCTATGAGTCTTCTTGGAAAACTAGTGGACATCAAGGACCAGATTATGAGACTACTTCGATGCCTACCTGACAGATGGATAGAATCTTCTGTTTCCATCCGAGAATCTTGTGACATAATCAATCTACCAGTGAAATAGCTAATTGGAAAACATATGATGTACGAGGAATAACATGATGTAAGTCATGAAGTAGAGGAGGAACCATGGAAGAAGTCAGTAGCATTCAAAACTACTACCTCAAAGAGAAAAAACAAAGAAAAAATCCATGTTCCTATACATAACTCCACTAGTGAAGTGTTAGATTCAGACAGTGACAAGGAGATGGATCATCTTGTTAGAATGTTTAAAAAGTTTTACTGAAAACAGAAATTATTTAGGAAGCCAAACTAAAATAGAAGGAATGATAGTAAAAGACAATGGATGAAAGAGAGAAAATGGAATGATAACTCAAATGAAAAAATATACTATGACTGTAAATGAAAAGGTCATGTAAATCAAGACTGTGCCAAGCTGAAATTAAAGAAAAAATATGAAGCCAAGGGAAAATGATATAAAAATGCTATAAAAGATATCTAGAGTTCTTTAGCTGACAGCTCCAATGGATATGATGCTTTTGATAGTGAAGAGAAAAATCATGCCAACTAATGTTTCATGACGGAGACATTTGAGGTAACACTTAACTCCCCTATACATAATGCCTATTATTCTAAGAATAAGATTGAGTTACATAATGATGAAGATATGACTAAGGATGAACTATTTTAATATTGTGAAATGCTTGAGGATACATTTAATGAGCTCAAGGACAAGTATAAAATCATTAATGATACATCACGCTTTAAATGCAAATTATATGTCAAGTCTGGATATTGAAAAAGAAAAACTCTCCCAACTGTTAAAGGAAAACATAGAACATAAGTTATCCAATGAGAAATTAACAAGATACATTGTGAAGCTTAATGCAAGTAGAGATACCTGGAAATAGTTTCTAGGAAAATAGATTTCCCGAAAATATACAACTTGTTATGGATATCCGCATGGATAGAGAAGGATCATTAAAACTAAATTTATTCTAAAATCTGAAGAATTCACATCTAGTTCATGTACTGGACCATTTCTTGAAAACCAATTCTCTAAATGACCAAACAAAGTGTTTATGTTTCAAAATATATCTTCCAATTATAGGAAATATGTGATACAAGTATGGGTTCCCAAAATGATACTTGCTAACCTCTCAGGACCACAGAAAATCTGGGTACCAAAGTTACCCCATGTCTTATCTATTTTTTAGGGATGTTTGATAATGATTTCTTTTAATACTCATTGGTATTTGGAAAGTGGATGTTCAATACATATGAAAAGAGACTACTCATGATTCAAGAGGCTAATCAATATTTATGGTGGTCAGATAACTTTTGGTGACAATGATAAAGGTAAAATCGCTGGTTTAGGCCAGATTGGTAACCCTAATAAAATATTAATTTCCAAATTAATTTTTGTTGGTAGATTAATGTACAATTTAATTATCATATCTCAGTTGTGTGATGATGGTTTCAATGTCAAATTTGAAAATGATGCATGTAATGTTTTTAATTCCAAAAATGATTAAATATTTACTGCTCTCAAAAATGAGAATATATATGTTGTTGACATAAATTATTTAGCTAACAGAAATGTTTCTTACTTAAATTCTTTTCATAAAGAATACTAGTTGTGGCACAGAAGAATAAGACACTTAATTTGCACTATCATAGGATGCTGACTAGGAAAGGATTAGTTGGATACTTACTTAAAATGGAATTCCCACTAAACAAAGTGTATAATCCCTATCCAAAGGTAAAACAACACAATGTTTATTTCAAACCATAGAAATAAGTATTTAATTCACAACCACCTGAGTTGGTTCACATGGATTTCTTTCGACCATCAAGAATTTCTAGTTTAAATGTATAGCAATATGTTTATGTTCTTGTAGATGTTTATTCTAGGTACACTTGGGGTATACATTCTAGATCACAAAAGTGAATCTTGGTCTTATTTTATCAAATACTCCAAGTTTGTAGAAAATCTTAGTGGACTTATAATTATGACCTTATGAAGTAATCATGTTCATGATTTTGAAAATCAAGAGTTTGAATCCAACAGCTCACACAATGGCTATAGTCACAATTTCAATGCACCTAGAAGACCTCAACAAAATGGAGTCATGGAAAGAAGAAATAGGACCCTTCATGAAATTTATAGGACTATGCCTACTGAATATAATTTAACTATTTATTTTTGGGCTAATGTTATAAATACATATTTTTATGCCATTAATAGAGTCCTGATTATAATTGTTTTTAAGAACATTCCTTATGAACATTGGAAAATATGAATCCTATGGTTAACTACTTCAAGGTTTTTGGGTGCAAAGTCTTTATCCTTAACACTAAGGATAATCTTGAAAAATTTTCCTCCAAGAGAGATGAAAGAATTTTCCTACATTACTCTACAACCAGTAAAGCCTATAGAGTATTCAATAAGAATATCAAATGTGTGGATGAGTCATTCCATGTAAAATTTTATTATATTGATCCCCATGAACCCAAAACCGCTCTCGAATATCATGACGAAGATATGTCAATTCATGAACCTTAATGATAATGACAGTGAATCCCATGTAAAAGTGACCAGTTCTAGGAATCTTCTGGAATCTTCACCTGTTGACTCTGAAAAAATAAACAATCATGAAGAGTCTAGTTAGAATCCTTTTAGAGGTATTAGAACTCTCAATAATTATCCTTTATATGTTGTAGTAGGAGATTTAAATCTAGGGAATCAAACTAGAGATTCTCTAAGAAACCAGGTTGAACATCAAGCCATTATTTCACAGATTGAACACAAAAATATTAATGATGCTATCAATGATGAATTTTGGGATATGGTTATGCAAGAAAGAATTATATCAATTTGAACTAAACAAAGTCTGGGAACTAGTTGAAAGACCTAATGACACCTTGACCCTTGGAACTAAATGGGTTTACAAAAACAAATATGATGATTCTGGAAATATAGTTAAAATGAAAGCTAGGTTAGATGCACAAAGATATAGTCAATAGGAAGTAATATACTACGAGGAGACCTTTTCACCTGTAGCTAGGTTAGAAGCCATTATGATACTACTTTCTTATATAGATCATCTGAATTTCAAACATTATCAAATGGATGTCAAAAGTTGTTTTTCTAAATGGATATGTAGTTGAGGATGTATTTGTTGAACAACCCCCTAGCTTTACAGATCTCCACTTTTCAAATCATGTTTTTAAACTTCTTAAAGCTTTATATGGTCTAAAGAAATCTCTAAGGGCTTGGTATGATAGACTTAGCTCCTTTCTTATTTCAAAAGGTTTTACTAAAGGAATTTTCGATCCTACATTTATTATTAAAAGGATATCCAATGATGTTTTTATAGTAAAAATTTATGTAGATGATATAATTTTTGGATCTTCTAAAAATTCTTTTTGTACCGATTTTTTGAAAATAATGAAAAATGATTTTGAAATGAGTTTAATGGGAGAACTTAAAATTTTTCATGGATTTCATTTTTTTAAAAAATTTGGTATTATTTTAAATCAATGTAAATATACTAAAGATATTTTTAAACCATTTTGGTTTGGATGGTAGTAATGTTAGTGATAAACCTATAAGTAACACTTGTAAGTTGGATGCTGATGAAGCTATAGAATCAGTGGATCAAACCATCTATATAGGAATGATAGGGAGTCTTCTGTACATTAGTGCTAGTAGACATGATATTATGTTCAGTGTATTCATGTGTGCTCTCTTTCATGCTAATACCAAAGAATCTCATTTAAATGATGTCAAAATGATCTTCAAATATCTCAAATATACTCCCAACATAGGACTATTTTATCCAAGAGGACAACTGTATGATTTAATAAGCTATTCAGATACTGACATTGCTTGTCGCAAGCTAGATAGAAAAAGAACCTCTGGGACATGACACATGTTAGGAAAGTCACTAGTATCATGGTACAGTAAAAAGAAGAATTATGATGCATTATCTACTCCCAATGTAGAATACATTGCTGCTGGTATTTATTGTGCACAAATTTTGTGGATGAAACACACTTTACTAGACTATGGATATCAAATCAAACATGTCACCATTATTTATGACAAATAAAGAGCTATTGACATTTCTAAAAATCCAATATCTCATTTTAGAACAATGATATTGATGTATGAAATAATTTTTTGACAGAGAATTATCAAAAATGTTGTATAACTTATGAGTTTATTGGAACTAAACATCAGCTTCATGATATATTCACTAAACCATTAAATTATGAGAAAATGAATTACATCATACATGAACTAGGAATGTTAAATCTGTAAAACTAATCATTATAAAACTGATCTGTTGGAAACTGATTGTTGTGAAACGGATCTTCTTTGAACCGATTCCCAGACACTGATAAATTTAAGGGTTGTTTTGTAAATTCAATCTGCTTTAAGTGAGACGACGCTGTTTCAGTTCTTTTGACTTACCACATTTAAATTTTATATTTTCTGATTTACAATACCTAAAAGATATATTATATCCAATCCATCTTGACATTTCACATTCTCTATAGCCGTAAAGCCTCCTACATATAGTCACTCTCTCTCTCAACTCTCGGCCTCTCGACAAAATTAGAATCTGCAACATCACCATGGAAAAGACTAAGAGTGAAATGGAAGAGCCTCGAAAATATCCTTCTACCTAGCTTCAGAAGGGTGAAACCAGTGGAACTGGGAAATCATACTTATAATTTCAGGTTGTTATAGGCAAAAAGGAAGTTTCTGCTAAGTGGCTTATGTCAAGAAAATCTTTTCTGCTAAATGTACTAGAATATCAATGGTGGGTCATTTGGTTTATCAATAATGAAAGACCATGTTATCCCAAGCATGTTCACAAATTCTATCATCATTTAATTATATCACTAGATGAAGCCGAGGATACAAAGATGAAGTCTATAGTAAACAAAAAGGAAGTGGATTTATCTTTTAAAGAATGTGTTGAATGATTAGTGGTACCTCATGAAGGTGTCTATGCAGACTATTTTGGTAATAGTCCACCATCATCAAATTTTTTTCATATGAAGATGATATGATGAATCTTAATGGAAATGAAGAATATAGGATAACTGTTGCAAATGAATTTGAAGGAGAAGTGAGATTGATTTTTATGTTCATTCAATATCAAATTTTCCATGTGAAGGGAGATTTCTCTACTATGAAATTTCCGGATGTGTTCATGATATTTTTTTGCAACATGGATTAAAGGTGAATCTTTGCTGATATTTTATGGTATATATTTCTTAGTTGATAAATCCATCTAAGAGGGAAACATGCTTATACTGTCGATGAATAATTTATTCCATGATGTAAAAATTAGACTGTGTAGATGATGGAGATGAAATGATAACTACATGTAGTTGTTTTTTTATTCAAAAATATATTTGTAAAAGGATGAAGATCTTCTGTAACACATGGAAGAGATGTTGGGTAGGAGATGAAGAAATGTTGTATGAGGAATTCAATCTTGTTGACCATCCTTCTAGACGAATGGAACAAGTCTATCATAGTCTCAAACCAGGAGAAGTTCGTGTCTATTTTGATGAGGAAGCTGAGGTTGAAGTGCATTGGGAAAAAAGGATCTCCTTTTGATGATCAGATTGATCTTGATATCACTGAAATTCCCAAGTATATAACTTATGGACCTTCTAGTCCCCCTATTTAACTACCTTCAAGAGAAACTATTATAGGTGAAGAAGAAGAAGAAACTGAAGTTACTAGAGTTGAAGGTTATGATAGAAAATCAGATAAGGAATATGATAATGAATTTGATGATGATGGTGGTGGTGGTGATGATAATGGAGATGATGGATGAAGTGTTGATCATGTGAGTGACTCTATAAAAGTGGGAAAACAAGTTGTTGATAGATCCAGTGAGGAATCTTTTCATGGTGCTCGTGATGGAAGAGAGCCTGCTGATCAACAGGCTAATGATCATAGATATACTAGACATGAGGATAGAACACTCCATCCCATTTATGAAAATCAAGAGATCATTTAGGAATTGAATGATATTATGGATGCTGACCATGATGAAAAAGATGTAGTTACACTGCCTCAAATTGGGGAAGTACCTGGTGAAGCTGAAGAAGATGGAGCTCAGGAAGAACCTGAAGTTCGGTTGGTTCCTTTCCCAAGACAAGGTGTTATGGACAAAGACCTGGTTGAAGAATTTGGTGATATTGATGTTATTCTTGAGCCTCAGGGAAGAAGGGTAAGAATTGATTCCATTGGGCCTAGATATTGGACATGTGATAAAGATTGGAATAGTAATCTAGGAAATATTCATTTCGGTTTAGAATATGTCTCAGATGGGGGAATGGTACCTCCTCCCCATGTTCCTCAAATCGATGCTGACCCAAAGCCTGCTGCTCTTGTTCCAACAGTTGCATCTCCAGGAGTAGACTCAGTTGCTCATTCACTGCCTAGTGATTATGTTACTAAGGCTGATTTGGAAAAGTATACGAATGTGATATGTGAGTCTGAGCTAGATTTAGTGGGATCTTGAAATTAAGCCTCCCCCTTAATATGTATCTCAGATTCTGATGCAACAAAAATTGCAAGAATTGTGATTCAAGGGATTCAACCGAATCATATTACATCATCAGAAACTATTATTAGACACAACACTTTAGAGAAATAATAAGTAATTATGATGAGAAATGAGATGAATTCCTTGACCTCTGACTTCATGACCTCCTGTAGTTTTGTTCTATAAGTTATAATGAACATGGTAACTCATCTATTCAGTGTTTACTTGAAAGAGATGAAAGATTAAAATGGAAAATTGTTGACCAACCCAACTAGTTACAAGAGTGGAAAAGTGTTATTGTGGATTTAGAGTCTCTCAAGACTGTGATGAGATAGGAGATTCAAAAACTCCAGATTGTTTCAAATAAAGAAACCCTAGAAAAAGTACATCAGAATACAGATCATGTATTCAATATGGTAAGACAATGCACAAATTAAGCCTCTGTAGCTCACAAGGAAATTCCAGAAAAAGGGGATAAGTATTTCACTAAGATATATACCAAGCATGTCTTCATCAACAGTTTAATGTTTTTGCCAGAAAATCTTCGAATTCCCCCCAGTCACATAATCATTCAAAAAGAAAGTTCTTCAGTTGAAAGAGTTTGCACCTTTACTAAGTATGTTTATGGAGAATAATGATGACTTTGAGAAGGAAACAAAATATGGAGGATAAGTCATCAATGACTTTATCAAACTACTCAAACCATATTTGCATGTTCAGGCCGAGGCTATTGTGGTACCTAAAACTACTTCAATTGGTACTACCTCTTGGACTACTGCTCCAATGATTGTCTCTCAAGCTCTTACACAGATTCAACTGATCATTACTGAGAAGTCTCCCATATGTGTGTTGTCAGGGAGAAGGCCTATTCTAGCAGCTACTATTCCTACATGACTTTCTTTGCCTGGCGTTGTAATAAGATCACCTCCATACTCTACTACTCCCAAACCATCTCTTTCTCTTTTGCATCCTTTAGACAAAGGAAAATATCATATTCACCCAATACCTCAGTGATAGATTTTTTTTGATAGGGATTTTCTCTATTTTTTTTGTCTTGTACTCGAATGATTTTGAATGAAATGTCATGTGGTATTTCTCTTTTATCTCATTTTTCATTTCTTCTTTTATATTTTTTTAATCCCAAAAGGGGGAGAAAGTTAGGATGGCATATGAAAAAGGGGGAGAAATTAAGGATGATGAAGAAACATGGGTGGCATATAATCTATTTAATCCATCTAGTGTGGGGGGTATTTGTTTTAAATAAATTATAGCAATGTTAAACATTAGTTATATTGGATAATTTTATTCAGTCATGTTTATTCTATATATTTTCATATATGTCATAATGTGTGATTATCAAAAATTGGGAGATTGTTGGACCCTTCATGATTTTTAATTTTTCATAATCACAAATAATATCAATATACACATTCATATCTCTCAGGCCAATTTTAATATCTCTATGTGAATCAATTTTTTCATACAACAACATATACTTTAATAAGAAATTTGGTTACAAGTCATGAATGAATATATATAAAAGTGTATTTTTAAATAGATTTTGATTAACAATTCATCTTATAATGGTATATAAAAGACATACTCTTAAAAATTTCTTGGATTTCCTAAGACAGAAGGATGACACACTGAAGTCGACACGCCGAAACCAAAGGTGACACACCGATTTACGAAAAACCGAAGAATGACAGACTGAAGTCAGACTCACTGATGTTTGAAAAACTGATGTTTGACAAACCGATTTATGAAATACCGAAGATTGATTCACCGAATTTTGACAATACTATGTTTGACAAACCGATGTAAGACAAAACTGATGTTCGACAAACAAAAACCGTAGTTGGATAGACTGAAGTATGACATACCGAAACTGATGTTTGACAGACCGATGTATGATAAAGAAAAGTCAACACACTGAGGATGAAACACCAAAGATGAAAGGATGATGCTATCAAACTGAAGACAACAAACCAAAGATAACTCACCAATTGATATAATTGACTATTTCCATTTTATTTATTCAAATTTATTTCTAACGGTCATATGTAGACAAATAAATGTTTCTGACATTATTTAATGTTGTCTATATGAAAATTCGTAGAAAAGAATGAGGTACATGCACGTGTGAAGATCCTTATGTGTAGAGAATCATGGAGTAAATAATGACCTCATCTTTTGCATTAAAGAGACGATGATTTTTGCAGTACATAAAAATACAAAGACCATGCCAATACGAAAAGGGAAGAACTAAGAATTTGAGATTACAAGAAGACTGTGTGAAGCTATCTTAACTAAAAAGGATCAATATACATCAAGACAACAATGACCTGGACCTTTTCACTCCCAGAAGCTCGATTACAGAACCTTCGATACTCTGTTCTGAAGACATCTTTCAGAAGAAGACTCAAATACCAGTTTCTCAACATTCATTCTGTATAGAGCCTCACTTCACACCACATAGAAAATTCTTAACTCTATTATCATCCTTAACTCTATTGTGTTTTATATTTTATATTTGAGTAGTGTGAATATTTATTTTTATAACACAAACTGTATCTTTAGAAAAACTAGAGGATATAAAAATATCCTCATACTCAATGACTTTTTACATTCTGTTTCGCACGAATAACTATGTTAGAGGTCAAGTGTGACCTGGATAGCTAAGTGTGTTTTTGTAATCCCCGATCCAGGTTGTGGATAGAAATTTTATTTAGATAAACAACTGGGTGGCAATTGATCAACAATTGGAGAGGAGTAAGACTTTACTTTAGACTGAACCTCTTTTTTACATTGTTGTGCTAATCCTCAATTACTATGTTTTGGTATATCCACTACTTATATTTTCTAAAACACAAAACTGTTTTTTCTTACACTTTGATAGTTAGTTTTTGTTAGTGTGTGTATTTATTTAATTTATTAAACTTGTTTCAAAAGTTAAATTAGTGTATTACACTAATTTATCTGAGTACTAATCTCCCTTTGAGAAACTTGTTGACCAATTGAACATTCATATTTATAATTTCTAAATAACTATGATGTTTTTAAAATTGGGGGTTTTCTTAACCATATTGTTTTTAAAAATAAATTTTAATTGGAACTCAATTCAACCACCACTTGAGTATCCCCTCCGACCAACAGACAATGTTTGTGTAGAGTTACCTCTATAGATGACAATTGAATTATATACCTATTATAAAATATTATCTCATATATTAACATGTATTGATTTCTATATATTATAATATAAATGTTTGGATCTGATTAATAAAAATGATTACATAGTTAATTTACAGTATATAAATGTAATAACAGTCAAACAAGATCTAGGTTGAAATAAAATAAAATCATATCCATAATTTAAATTTAATGTTATCCAACCATGGTATATGTATAAATATTTTAAGTGTAAATCAATAAATAAAATTAATGGAATCCTACATTACTCGTATGATTAACCGAATGTCTATCATAAGGATGAGAGTTTTGGTAGATATGGATCATGTGATGATAAATAAGAAGTCTTAAAATGGATGGTGAAAATATAATTCTTCAATGTAATTATAATGAAGTCATATGTTTTGGAAGAAGATTAATCACACCATCATCATGAAAAATAAATAAGATGGTATAACATAATTATCATAGATTATCATTATCAATAGTCAAAGGTAGGAGAAAAATGTATTAATGTATCATTTAAATTGATTTGTTGAATAATATAATGAATGATATTGTTGATTTTTTATAAATGAGATTGGTATTCATCTGGGTTATGTTTTTTATGTGGGATCCAATGATTATGAATAAATAATTACATATACATTGATATCAGGGGAAATATAATACAGTAATCTGTATTTATATAACATTATTGTTATGAAGTAAAGTTTTCTCTATATATCATTGTTTTTAGTAGTATTTATATACATGATACATATAGTAACCATATCATTTTATATATATTATATCACGATTTTAAGTATAATATGTCATCAAATAAAACATTGGATTATATTGATTATATTCTTTTTAATATTAGGTACATATTTCGAAAAAAAATGAAAACCAAACTAAAAAGATATTTTATTTAATATCCATAATTATCTCTTAAAATAAATTGATCTCTTACATATGTAAAAGATAACCTAAAGAATACATGAAACAATGGATGAACTAAAAATACTTGTGAGGGAACAAGAATATTAATAAAACATAAAACATAAGATACAAATCATAAAATGATGACATAAGGTCATGAAACAAGAATAAACATAAAGACGGAAAAAAACATATAACCTTAGAACATATAACTATGACATCATAGGAATGTGGAAAAATCATATAACATGACATAAACATGAGTCAAGGCTAATGGCCAAGACATTTTCATAGTGTTAACAAAGTCCCATAAAAAACATGTTCACTCACATTCCCAAAAAAAATCATCATGAGATTAAACATTGCCCAATGCATTGGAGTGAAATCTAGGAACATCCATCATAACATATTCAAGAATGTGAGTTCCCCATGAAGAATAAATATAAGGGTTAAAATGGAAATAAATAGTTCTCATAATCATGTCAAATGGCATAAAAATGATGATATCATAAATTATTTCATGAAACAAATGATTTAATACATAAATCAATATGAATAAAAGAAAATAGGAATTATTAATGTGAATTTATGTCTAGTTGAATTTAAAACCTGTAAAAAAAGTGTTTATGAATCATTAGAAATGAATAATTTTAGTATAATTTATGGAAAATATTAAAGGGAATTTTAAGTTGAAATAGAATATTTTTTTTCATTTATCATGAAATTATCCTACATATTTTATCATTAAAAATTGATTTATTTTAAGAATATAATGCAGGTTTAAAATATATTATTGAAAATACATGAAATTGTATTTGAAATTCTGATGTTCCCGTTAATCTGGTATGGTTATCAGGATGAATTAAGTAGATAATATTTTTAAACATGTAAATCCAAAAATATAATAATAAAATTATATAGATACATGGGTTGGAACATATATATATAATTTGAAATAATAATATAAAAATAATTATGATTTTAATTTTTCTATTGAGAGATAAAATGTAACTTGAAGTAAAATGGACTTTTGGTAAGAAACCCTAACATTATGACCATAATGGTTCTGTACTTGAACGTAATGTCATGTGAAATAAAAATATGACCATTAATTCAATTATTTAAAACTTTAATTAATTTATTTTATATATTATAAGTTTATTAAATCTATTTATTTCATTGTTTATGAATTATATGATTCAATTTTGTCACTCGACAGTGTTTCTTTTCAGGGATTTCATGATTAGTTCACTAGTCTAAGAGTATAAATGTTCCTGTAAAATTGGAATATATATCAAGAATTTATGTTATATTTTATTATTGTAATTATTGAAAATTATGTGATTATATAATTCATTTTATTATTTGGGATGAGGATGAATCATTAAATAAGACACTAGTGATAATCGTTTGGATTATTTATGGGCGGTTTTCACACATAATGAACATGATTTGATTTATTATTAAATATTATTTCTATATTTAGTTCTATAACATAAAATATATTATAAAATTGATTTTTAAATCTATTTCGACAATTTTAATGGTTTTAGACCATCCATGAAGGTGCTAAATAAAAATGAATATTTTTTTCCCTCAAAGGCGATAAATTAGAGCCTCACAAACAACGTTTTCATTTTTAGAATAAAATGGTGAGGAAAAGGGATTTTATGGTGGATATTACAATAAAATAACAAAATTACAGTATATATAAGATACTAGAGTTAGAATTTAACTTGTATTAGGTGAGGTGATTTGAGGATATAAAAAGAAAATAAAATAAATTGAAAAAAATAAATGAAAAGAAAGAGAATTTTACCACTTGAAGCCTTCTTTTTGAGTGCCTCTTAGGAGTGATTGGTTTTAGTCTTTATTGGAGAAAAATTACCCCTATATTTGGGGGAAGGTCATTGTAATATATTTTGATTTAAATTTTGGGAAGCCTCAATGTGTGAGAGGTGTGAGGGGAATTGGTGGTGATGTGTGGTATTTATAGTTGAGGGGAGGGTTGTTTTCTCATTATTTTATTAAATTGTTTATTATTATTCATAAATACTATGAATATATTTAGAATTTTCACTAAATATAATAAAATAATGAAGGATAGATTTAGATTATGGTTCATTCATTGGATATGATTCCTAGAATAGTTTATTTTTTTATTATGTATATATACTGTAAATTACCTTATTTTACTATTCAACAATAACCCTTCTACATTAGAAAACAAATTCACTCTATCAATTTATTAGAATGTGGAATCAAAATATTAACTCCATTTAATGAAAATCATATTCAAATTAAGAGAAATTTATTATCTAGTTAAAATTATCATTTTCTTGAAAAAATGCAATATTAAAATTATAAATGGTTTTATAACGAATTGAAAAATTAATTAATGACCTATAAAATTATTGCATAATCATCATATAGAAATTTTTTAATTTTTGAATTTAGTTTAGGGAAATAATTTTATTTAAAACTTAATTTTGATTATATAATTGAAAATCAACACTTCTAATTTATAAAAATATAAATACTTAATTAATAATTTATATTACATTTATTTACATATACTATGATATAATTATATCATATTTTCATTTATAAGATGAATAAATATTATTTATACATTCATAGGTGAGGTAATTATTATATTGACAAGTTTACTATTTATAAGGGTTGTGTTTCTATTCTAAATTTCATGTTTTTATTCCATTTGAAAATATTCCTTATCTTATATAAATACTTCTTATTTCATTCAATATTCATTTATAATATTTTTATTTTTTCTATTTGTTGATTTTTATGTAATTTAATATATATATATACAGATTTATTATAAAAAGGAAATTTTCATTGATAACATTATTGGTAGTTACATTCCTCCCCCTGTAGGAAATTTCACTGTCAGAATTTCATTTTACAAACAATATTGAAAAAAGTGACCAAAATTTCCCTTCACCACTACCTATGGTTCTGATGATTCTTTATAGAACATATAGTTCCTCCATTTTACATTGAACAGTTGAGTAGAAATTTTGAGTAGACATTTTCTATATGATCCATGATCTTCACTGGATACTCCTAATAAGGGAGATTATTCTCCAACTGTACCACCTCTGTATGTAGTACATGTGAGGTATCTGGTATGTACATCATCGGGAGGGATAAACCTAATACATAGTTAACTTGAGACATGGTTTGTGGATGTGCTAGTCTATATACCACATCTCCAACACTGTAATTAATCTTGAAAGGTTTTATATGCCTAGTTTCGAGCTTTCCCTTTATCCCATGTCACATGATCCTCTTCCATGGGCATATACGGAGGAAGGCCATGTTTCCAGATATAAACTACAAGTATCAAAGATGATTTTTTGAATGATTAATCAATCGACCATGGGATTCTAGGATTTTCTTCTAAATGGTTTTCTTGTTATATCAAATATCTTCAACCATTTAAGGTCTAAGAATCTTACATTCACTGAATTCATCCCAACATGTCATTTTTTTTATCTTTTCTCATAAAGGACTTCGTATAGATCAATTTGGATGCTCTATAGGAAACTGTTGTTGTATATGAACTCAACAAGAGGAAAATGTTGGTCCAATACTCAATTTATGTCCATAGACCATTATCTCATCATGCATTCTAGCTTCTATGAATTTCTTCCATATTTGCCATCAATTTGAGTTTGATGATGCATACTAAATTTTATATAAATTCATAGATCATGATTGATACATTTATATAACATGGATTTGAATCATGGATCCTAATCAGATACATTAGATATTGGAACTCCCTACAGCCTTATCACATCAAATATGCAAATTTTTTAATTTGATCCAACGAGAAGATCTTAAAAAATGTGATAATGTGAGTTTTCACTGTAAGATGATCCACAAAAACCCATCTATTAATTTTTCCTATATATTTCTTCATATGTACAGTAATAATGTTAGTGTAGATGTCTCCCCTTTTAAATTTCAGTGTGGGTAATATATTCATCACTCTATTATTCTTCTCCATATCGTTTATATCTTGTTTTCATACTAGGAGGCTTGAAATATAATTTGCGATCTCATTCATCATATTACTCCTCTAATATTTCTCTATTAGATTTTTTTACATCATTGTGCACCCTTTATAAATTTATAAGGATGACCTATGTGCATCATTTAGACGATAATTTTATATTTATGGATTCTATTGTATGCATATTCATGACCGAGATCTCATGAATCCTTCCTCATCCATTTTGATATCTGTAAATGTCCTATTTCTGATAGCATCCACATTTTTTGATTTTCCAAAACATTTAATTGATAATTTTTTATTTTCATTATAATGGTTGGTTGATAAATAAATTTTTTATTGATTGATTATGTTTATTATATAATTATTCTTGTGTCCATACTTTGATAATCATTAAATATTAGATCATTTTAAATTTTAAGCACTGATAGAGATGAAGGATCTTTATATATAGAAAATTTTTGGCTATATTTACTTTCCCCAAATATTAGTGAATTGAGTATTCATTACCATTAATGATATCTAATCAACTTTTATGTTTTATATTATTCATATTCTCTTTGAATAAATATTTTAGGATCTTATGATTAGTATATATCTCACACTTCTCCCCGTAGAGATTACACTGCATGATGCTCTACCCAAAAGACACAACTACCAACTCCAAATCATGTGATGGATAGTTTCCCCCAATAATATTCAAAAACCATGATGTTAGGGTATAACATTATAAGATTTCATCAGTACACATCGAAATACCTTTATTGAAGCATCCTTGTACACCACAATGTGCTCCCTACTTGTTGGTAGTGTGAGAACTATTCAAGTGGTAATAATATTTTCTAACTCTATACAACATTCATCACATTCACAGGTCTAGAAAAACATTTCCCCTATCCAATTCAACTTTTTTATTGGGTTTTAAAATCATAAGATGTTCTTCAAAAATCATCATTAATACCCATATAGACCATAGAATCTATTGATCCTCATTAAAAAATTTGGTCTTTTCCACTCCTCAATTTCATTTTTCTTAGAAGGGTCTACATATATTCCTTTACTAGTATATTCACAATAATTATAGTTCATCCCTCCATAAAATGCATTTATAGTACATTTAATATAGTTTATTCCATCACAGAGTCAATATAACACTATTAAAATTCTCCTTAGGCACCTTCTTTCACTTGTAACATATTAGAATATCATCCATAAAGAGTACAACCAATTTTGTGAGGTAATAACTAATTAATCAATACATTAAGTCATTGAAAATTTATATAGTATAATTGAGTTTGATGTGCGTTAATATTAACACATAGTGTACATACCTCATTAAAAATGAATAATTTGTAATAACTTCCTTCATCACCATTAATTGGTGATATCCTGACATAAGGTCTACCATCGGGAAATAAATAGCCCCACATTATTGACCAAATAAGTCATATTTCCTTGGAAGGTGAAAATTTTTCATTACCATGATTTTTTAAGTGCATAATAGTCAATACATAGGTGCAGTAATCCATCATTCTTCATGAAATATATGACTTGTTAACCCCATTGTGACACACTCGTGTATATAAACCCCCTTTTGAGAATCTCCTTTAATTTGATAAATAGTTCATCCAGCTTAGTGGTGTCCATTATATAATATTTATTTGATATAAGAATTTATCTTGGAATATGCTAAATTGAGAACTAGACCTCTCAATTAGGATGATGACCATTCAATTCATGAGGGAAAACATCAATGTAATCCCTCATGATGGGAATGTTTTCTAGCATGATTCTCTCATTTGTCTAAATAATATTATCTTGATATGATTTCTCAAAAGGACACAATATTCAAAATTGAGATGATGATTTTGAAATTGATTAATCTCCCTCATTACACTTGTACAGACTAAGATGGATCTTTTGGATGTGAAGAGTGATCACCCTTTTTCGATAGTTGAGTATGCATTATATAATGAATGTAAATCGACGGACCATGTAGAATAAAATTCTACCAAAATATGTATTATAGTATTTTCATGGGGTTTTAGTCAATAATCATTAAATATAGAGTATTTATAAAACTTTTCTGATATAATATCCCCATTTTATGTTCTCACATATAACTCAACCTCAATATATTGAGGTGGTTATTGAATAGTTTCACTAATATTGAATGATATAAAGGAATTAGTTGAACCAGAATAAAATAGTACATTTATTTATGAATGAATAACCATAATCACATTAAAAAAAAATTTGGCCTCCACCTCAATATTAGAGATTCTATATGAACATACCTACAGACATGGACGTTGTTTTTTTTTTTGATTTCCTAAAATTAACATTGGATTAGGGAAATGGCTTGCATATGGCCTATGTTCGATGCAATTAAAACACTATAATATTAGAAGAGTGGTGATCGTAAAATTAAGTACTTCTTCCACAGTAGTGGGATTCTTCATATCCCTTTGTTAGTTATTAGTCATATTCCATTCTATTCTACATTGGAAGTGCCTCTTGGTTTTCATTATGAATTTTATAGGATACTTATCCTCACACTGGTGATACATGGTGTGTTGGATATTCATTCCATAATTGGATTTAACATTTTATTATTCCATATTAGATTCCATTGTTAGTTTTTGTTTTCACTACTCCTATAAGACCATTGATAGTCTCTGATCTCCATTACAACATTTAGAGTTCAACAAAAAATATCTTAATAACTATCAATGTCTCGAATCGTCATCATTTTTCATGTACTCTTCTTTTGTCTAATAAAGAATCAACCCACCATTTGTTAGTTAATAATGAAAAATATATTGGATTATCGTGAAATTATTGTGATTTTTTCCCCAACATTATCCAATAGGCTTATCATCCTTTTTCATCATTCTTAGGAACTCCTAAACCACCATATGGTGGAGACCACAAGGAAATTATTTTTTTGAAAACATTTTCTAGAAATATGGACAATAAGTTGAATAACATTCATCCTTGGTCATTGTGTTCATGATCAGTGTCCAATACTGATCATACCCACCATCTAAATATAGACATCCAACAAAACATTCTCTTATTTTTGAGAATTTTTGGAAATATAATATCTTTATAATGGAGTTGATCAATTGTTCTTCATTATGGGATCAGAAGATCCACTTATGGTGGTAGGACATTTTCATATAAAGGCGTAGATTCAATCTTTATAGTTTTTTTATAAGTTTTGGTGTCACACATGGTTAAAGTTACAACTTATAAATTTTTTTACCTGAATAATTACTTTCGTTATGTTTTGAGAACCCTTTCCCCTCATATTTGGAATTTCATTACAGAAATCCTCACATTACCAATAACCTTGATTATTGGAATGATTTATTCAATTTCTAAACATTAAATAAGAAAAAGAATATATAACATGGGGTTTTAATACATATTTAATAAGCATATAAAAATGAAAACATTTACCATATAAAGATAAAAATTTAAATAAAAAGTATATCTTAACATGTGATACAATAAAATTCAATAGATGATTCCAGGGTGATTTAATTATCCCTATAGATTTTAATAAATATTACTATAAATACTCTCCATAAGAAAATTCACCATCATATGATATCAAATATAGAGGCCCTATTCTCTAACACATATTAATTCATGATTTTAATCACTATTCACCATCAAATACAACCAATGGTCATAAATTCTATTGTCTATGGATGATTATATACATAATTTGGAAACATGATAACCAAAACAAAAACATATTTTATATAATCTAAATAATGAAATCCAGGAATAAATTAACCTCTTACATCTGCATATGAAATCCTGGGGAATATATGAACAAAAGGGAGGAGCTAAAATTCATATTAAGGAAATATTCAAAGGAATAAAACATACGACATAGGTCAGAAGACAAATCATGATGACATAAAGGAAAAAAATGAAAAAACATACATAAGAATATCATGAATAACATGTGACCATATAACCATTAAATTATTTAACTAAGAAAAATTTTTATTGCTTAAATTGTTTTCATACGGAATCCTGGTTGTGGAATAGATGACTAGGACACTGCAATGTGCGCACTTTAGGAAACTGACATGGAATGGTTTTGTTAGAGACATACCTAAAATTTAATTCCAACTAAACAAAGTGTGAAATCCATGTCAAAAGGGAAACCAACAACATGTTTTTTTCAAACCAAATAAAGAAGCATTTACTTCTCAACCGCTTGAGTTGGTTCACATGGATTTGTTTGGACCATAAATATTTTCAAGTTTAAATGGGAAGCACTATGGTTATGTTCTTATAAGTTATTTTCATATGTACACATGGGGTATACATTCTAGCTCCAAAAAGTAAATATTGTTCATATTTTATCAAATACTCCAAAGTTTGTAGAAAATCATAGTGGACATAGAATTAAGACCATAAGAAGTTATCAAGGCTGTGAGTTTGAAAATCAAGAGTTTAAATCCTACTTCTCACACAATGGATATAGTCTCAATTTCTTTTCTCTAAGAACACCTCTACAAAATGGAGTAATGTAGACAAGAAATAAGACCCTTCATGAAATTTCTATCACTATTCTTAGTGAATATAATTTACCAATTCATTTTTGGGATAAAGCTGTAAATAAATATTTTTATACCATTAATAGAGTCTTTATTAGACCTGTTCTTAAGAAGAACCCTAATGAACATTGTATCAATAGGTAGCCTAAGGTTAACTACTTTAGAGTTTTTGGTGGCAATGTCATTATACTTAACAATAAATACAATCTTGATAAAAATTCCCCCAAGAGTGATGAAAGAATTTTCCAACATTACTCCACAACTAGTAAAGCCTATAGAGTATTAAATAATATGGCCAAATGTGTGGTAGAGATAGTTCATGATAAATTTTATGATACTTATCCACATGAACCCAAAAAATATCTTGAGTATCCTGAGGAAGATATGTCAATTCTGAACCTTAATGATAATGACAGTGAATCCCCTTAAAAAATGACCAGTTCGGGGAATCTTCTTGCCTATGCACCTATTGACTCTGAATAAATAGACAATCATGAAGAGATTAGTTAGAATCCTTTTAGAGGAATATGAACTCTCAAGAATCATCCTTGAGATTCTATTGTTGAAGGTTTAAACCAAGGGACACAAACTAGAGCTTCTCTAAGAAACCAGGTTGAACATCAAGCCTTTCTTTCACAACTTGAACCCAAAAATATTAATGATGCTATCGATGATGAATTTTTTGTGATGTATATGAAAGAAGAATTATATCAATGAGAAAGAAACAAGGTCTGGGAACTAGCTTAAAAACATAAGGACACCTTGATCAAAGGCACTTAATGGGTTTCTAGAAACAAATTTCATGAGTCTAGAAATATAGTTAGAAAGAAATACTGGTTAGTTGCAAAAGGATATAGTCAAGAGGATGGAATAGACTATGAGGATACCTTTGCACATGATGCTAGGATAGAGTCCATTAAGATATTACTTTCTTATTTAGCTCACCTGAATTTCAATCATTATCAAATGGATGTAAAAAGTGCTTTTATAATTGGGTATATAGTTGAGGATGTATTTGTTTAACAACCCTGTGTCTTTACAAATCACCACTTTTTAAATCATGTTTTTAAACTTCTTAATGATTTATATGGTATAAAGAAAGATCTAAACGCTTGTTATGATAGACATAGATCCTTTTTTATTTCAAAAGGTTTTACTAAAGGAATAGAAGATCCTAATTTGTTTATTAAAGGATTTCCAAAGATGGTTTTATAGTACGAATTTATGTAGATGATATAGTTTTTGGATATTTTAAAAATTATTTATGTACTTATTTTTCAAAAATAATGAAAAATTATTTTGAAATGAGTTTATTGGTAGAACATAAATTTTTCCTTGGATTTAAAATTTATAAAAATAAAGATGTTCTTATTTTAAATCAAAGTAACTATAATAAAGACATTTTAAAACATTTTGGTTTAGTTCGTAGTAAAGGTAGTGATACACATATGAGTACCACTTGTATGTTGGATGCTTATGAAGCTACAGAATTAGTGGATCAATCCAACTACAGAGGCATGATATGGAGTTTTTTCTACCTTAGTGCCATCAGACCTAATATTATGTTTATTGTATTCGTGTGTACTCACATTCAAGATAATCCCAAATAATCTAATTTAAATGGTGGTAAAAGGATTTTCAAATATCTAAAATATACTCTCAACTTAGGACTATTTTATCCAAGAGGATAACTGCTTGATTTAATAATCTATTCTGATGCTGACATTTTTTGTTGTAATCTAGGTAGAAAATGAACCTCTGGGACATGTCACTTGTTAGGCATGTCACTAGTATCATGGTGGAGTAAAAAAAAGAATTATATTGCATTATCTACTACCAAGGAAGAATACATTTCAACTGGTAGTTGTTCTGCACAAATTTTGTGGATAAAACAAACTTTACTAGACTATGGATATCAATTAAAACATGTCTCCACTAACTATGAAAACACAAGTTCTATTAACATATCTAAAAATACAATATCTCATTCTAGAACAAATAATATTGATGTAAGACATCATTTTTTGATAGAGAATTATAAAAATTGTTATATAACTCTTGAATTTATTGGAACTGAACATCAGTTTGATGATATATTCACTAAACCCTTAAATTTTGAGAGAATGATTTACATCAGACATGAACTGGGAATGATAAATCTGTAAAATTGATCTTCGTAAAACTGATATGTTTGAAATAGATTGTTGTGATACTGATCTTCTTGGAAACGATTCTATGACACCTATACATTTAAGGGTTGCTTTGAAAATTGAGTATGCATTAGTTGAAATGATTTTGTTTCATTTATTTCAAATTACACCATTTAAATTTTATGTTTTCCAATTTACAATACCTAAATGATATATTAAGTCCATTCCATCCCGACCTTTCACATTTCTTATAGACGTAAAGCCACTTACATATAGTCACTCTTTCTCTCTCAACTCTCGAACACTCAACACAGTTAGAATCTGTGGCTTCTCCATGGAATGGACTAAATGCACAATGTAAGAGCCTCAAAAATATCCTCCTACTTAGTGTCAGAAGGGTGAAAATAGTGGGAATGGGAAATCACGCTTAGAAAGTTGGGTAGTTACTGCCGAAAAAGAAGTTTATACTAAGTGGCTTCTGTTAAGAAAATATTGTCTACTAAAGGTACTGGAATGTCAAGGGTGGCTATGTTGGTTTATCAAGAATGAAAGACCCTATTATCCCTAGGTTGTGCATGAATTCTATCGGCCTTTAAGTATATCACTAGATGAAGCTGAGGTAGAAATGATTAAGTCTATATTAAATGGAAAGGAACTGGATTTCTCTTCGAAGGAATGGGTTGAATTCTTAGAGGTACCTCATGAAGGTGTCTAAGGAGACTATCCTGGTAATATTCCACCTTCATAAAATTGGTTTTCTTATGAAGATGCTTTGTATAAGAATACTAGAAATGCAGAATCTAGGAGAAATATTGCAAATGAATTTGGAGGAGAAGTGATATTGCTTGTTAAGTTAGTTCAACATCAAATATCCCCTAGGAAGGGAGATTAATCTACTGTGAAATATCAGGATGTGTTCATGATATTTTTTTAGAAACATGGAATAATGGTGAATCTGTGCAGATATCATATGGTACATATTTATGAGTTGATAAATCCATCTAAGAATTCAACATGCTTATAAAATCGAAGAATAATTTATTCCACGATGAAAAAATTAGACTGTGTAGAATATAGAGATGAAATGATAACATCTGGTAGTGGTTTTTGTCTTCAAAAAGACATTTTTAAAAGGATGAAGATCTTATGGAACCCATGGAAGAGATGTTAGGTAGGAGATGAAGAAATGCTATATGAGGAATTCAATCTAGTTGACCATCCTTCTAGACCAATGGACAAAGTTGATCCTAGTCTGAAACCTGGAGAAGTTTTGGTCTATTCTGATGAGGAAAATGAGGCTGAAGTGCCTTGGGAAAAAGGATATCCTTTTGATGATAGGAGTGATCCTGATATCGTTGTAAGTCCTAATAATACGACTTATGGACCTACTAGTCACCTATGGAACTACCTTCAAGGTAGACTATTCTAGGATATGAAGAAGAGGAAGAATCTTAAGTTACTAGAGTTGGACGTTATGTTAGAGAATCAAATAAAGAACCTAATGATGAATCTGATGATGATGATGATGATGATGATGATGATAATGGTGATGATGGAGGATGTTTTGAGCATGTGAGTGAATCTCTAAAAGTGGGACAACAAGTGGTTGACAGATCCAGTGGGGAATCTGTTCATGGAGTTGGTGATGGAATAGAGCCTGCTGATCAACATGATGATGATCGTAGAGATGCTGGACATGAAAACAGACCACTCCATCCCATTGCTGAAAATAAAGAGATAATTCAGGAATTGAATGATATTAAGGCTGCTGGCTAGGATAAGAATATGTAGTTCCACTGCCTCAATTTGAGTATATACCTTGTGAAGCTGAAGAAGATGGAGCTCAGGATGAACCTGAAGTTCGGTTTGACCTGTTCTAGAGAGTGAAATAATAATATAGGATATATTCTTTTTGGTTCAGAATATGACTCAGATGAGTAAATGGTACCTCCTCCTATTCCTCAAGTCTATGCTGACATAGAGCATGTTTCTCATGTTCCAACAGTTGCATCTCTAGCAGTAGACCTAGTTTCTCAGTCCGTGCCTAGTGACTATATCCCTAAGGCTGATTTGGAAAAGTTTAAGAATGAGATATGTGAGTATGTTCAAGCATTAGTGGGATCCAAAAAGGTAGTCTCCCACTTAATATGTATCTCGGATGCTGATGCAGAAAAAATTTAATGAACTGTGATTCATGATATTCAACAGAATCTTATTACTATAGTAGAAACAATTATTAGACACAACATTTTGCAGAGAGAAGAATTAAGAAATATGGGCAATGAGATGAATTCCTTAACCTCTGATTTCATGACATCCTTTAGTTGTGTTCTGTATGTTTTTAAGAACTTGGTAACTCATCTACTCAGTGTTGATTTTAAAAATATGAAATAAGAACTTGGAAAAATATTGATCGAGCCATATTGTTCGAGGAGCGGAAGAAGTGCTATTTCTGATTTAGTGTCTCTCAACACTGTGATGAGAGAAGAGATTTAGAAACTCCAGATTGTTTCAGATAAAGAAACCCTTGAAAAGTTACATCGGAATACAGATCATGTATACAATATGGTCTGACAATGCACAAATGAAGCCTCTGTAGTTCAGAAGGAAATTCTGGAAAAAGGGGATATGTATTTCTCGAAGAAATATACCAAGCATGACCTCATCAACAGTTTCAAGTATTTGGTATAAAATCTTCAAATTCCCCCAGTCAAATAAGATTTCACAAATAATGTTCTCCAATTGAAGGAGTTTTCTCCTTTACTGAGTAAGTTTATGGAGAATAAGGATGACTTTGGGATAGAAACACAATATGAAGGAGATGTCATCAATGACTTCATCAAACTACTCAAACCTTATCTGCATGTTCAGGACGAGGCTATTATGGTACATCCAGCTAGTTCAATTTGTACTACCTCTCAGATTTCTGATCTAATGATTGTCTCCCAAGAACATACACAGATTTGACCGATCATTACTGAGCATTCATCTAGATGTGTGTTGTCAGAGTGATGGCCTACTCTTACAGCTATTGTTCCTACAAGACATTCTTTTCCTAGCATTATAATAAGATCACCTCTAGCCTATACTACTACCAAACCATCTCCTTCACCTTTGGAACCTTTAGACAAAGGCAATTCTCTTATCCATCCAAAACCTTAGTGATGGAGTGTTTCTTTTTATAAGGATTTTCTCTTTTTTTGCCTTGTACTCTTATGATTTTGAATGAAAAGTCATGTGGTATCTTTCTTTTATCTTATTTTTCATTTCTTCTTTTATCTTTTTGTTAATCCCAAAATGGGGTGAATGTTAGGATGTCATATGAGAAAGGGGGAGAATGTAAGGATAATGAAAAAACAAGGGTGACATATACTCTCTTTAATACATCTAGTGAGGGGGATATTTGATTAAAATACATTCTAGAAATGTCAAACTTTAGTTTTATTGGATCAGTTTATTCAGCCATGTTTATTCTATATATTTTCATATATGCCATAATTTGTGATTACCAAAAAGGGGGATTTTGTTGAACCTTTCATGATATTGTTTTTTTCATAATAAAAAATAATATCAATATACACATTAATATATTTCATGGAAATTTTAATGTCTCTATGTGAATCTATTTTGTCATAAAACAACATATAATTTAATAATTCAATTGGTTACATGTCATGAATAAATATTTTTACAAGTGTATTTTTACATATACCTTGATTAACAATTCATCTTGTAATAGAATATTCAAGATATAGTCTTCACAATTTCATGGATTCCCTAAAACTAAATCATGAATCACTGAAGTCAATACACTGAAACCAAAGTCCACACACCGAAGATCGACAAACCAAAGAATGATAGACTGAAGTCAGACTCACCAAAGTTTGACAAATTGAAGTTTGAAAAACCAAAGTACGACAGACTGATGTCTGACTCAACGATGTATGACAAACCAAATTTTTTCAAACCGAAGTATGACAGACCAAAACCGATGTTCGACAGATGAAAACCAATGTTGGACAGACTGAAGTACGACAGATCGAAACTGATGTTTGACAGACCGAAGTATGACAGACAAAAGTCAACACATCGAAGATGAAAAACCAATGAAGAAAGACTGATGCTATCAAACTGAATACAAAAGACTGAAGATTACTCACTGATTGATATAAATAACTGTTTCCATTTTATTTATTCAAATTTATTTCTAACAGTCATATGTAGAGAAATAAATTTATCTGAAATTATTTTATGTTGTCTGTAGGACAATCTGTAGACAAGTACGAGGTACATGCACGTGTGAAGATCCTTATGTGTAGTGAATCGTGGAGTATAAAAGGACCTCATATTTTTCGTTAAGTAGAGGACGATATTAGTAGTACATACTGATACACAGACTGTGCGAATAAGAAAATAGAAGAACTAAGCATTTGATATTACAAGAAGACTGTTTCAAGATATATTCACCAAAAAGGCTCAATATACATCAACACATCAAAAAGCTAAACCTTTTCACTCCATGAATCTAGATTACAGAAAATGTGATACTCTGTTTTGAAGACATATTCCAGAAGAAAACTCAATTACCAGTATGTCAATATTCATTCAGTCGAGTGCCTCATTTCACAACACAAAAAAATTCTTAACTCTATTCTCATCCTTAACTTGATTGTGTTTTATATTTTATATTTGAGATGTGTGAATATTTATTTGTATAACACACACTGTCACTTGAGCATAACTAGAGGATATAAAATTATCCTCATATTCAATCACTTATTACATTCTGTTTCACATGAATAACTGTGGTAGTGGTCAATTGTGACCTATACAACCGAGTGTGCTGTTGTAAACCCCGATCCAGGGTGTGGAACAAAATTTTATTTATATAAACATATTTGTGGCAGGTGATAACCAAGTGGAGAGGATTAAGTCTCTACTTTAGACTAAACCTCTTGTTTACATTGTTGCAGTAATCTTCAATTAATATGTTTTGTTTTATCCACTACTTATATTTTCTAAAACATGAATCATTTTTTACTTACACATTGATAGTTAGTTTTGGTTAGTGTGTGTATTTATTGAATTCATTAAAATCATTTCAAAAGTTGAATTAGTGTTCTACACTAATTTATCTGAGGATTAATCACCCTTTGAGAAACCTGTTGACAAATTGAACATTTACATTTTTACTGCCTAAATTAACTAGGCCGTTTTTAAAATTGGGGGTTTTCATAACCATAAAGTTTTTAAACAAAAATATTAATTGGAAGTCAATTCTGCTTGCTCTTGAGTATCAACTCCTACCAACAAAAAATGTTTATGCAGAGTTACCACTATAGATGATGATTTAATTATATACCTATTATTAAATTTGTCAGTCGGAGTGGATACTCAAGAGGGTGGTGAATTGAGTTCCATTTAAAATTTCTGTTTAAAAAAATTGTCTTAAAATCCACCAAATAAAACACAGAATTAAACTGTACTGAATTTATATCATAATAATTGTTTTGTTAGGTTCTCAAAGGATTGATTATTTCTCAGTTAATCAAAACAGAAGATTTGATTAAATTTTGAAACTAACATACTGATTTACAGCTAATATAAACACTTGCGAGTTTAATTATCAAAGTGACTTTAAAATAGTTTTGGTTTTAAAGAACATAGCAGCGGAATAAAAGAATAACTTTGAAAAATATAACACAGCAGATATAACCAACAGTTTCAGTCTCAAACCGAGGCTTAGTCCTCTCAAAACATTATATAAAAGTGATCCACACCTTGGATCGGGGATTACAACAGTATACAACTGTCCAGGTCCAAGACCTCTACCACTGTTTACTGTGGGAATAAAAACAACAAAACCAGCTGTCTAGGTCACATGTGACCTCTACCACTATCCCAGTGGGAAATAAAAGATGTAAATAGTTTCAGTGAGGATTTACAGATCCTCCATTTAAAGTACAGGAGACAGTGTGTGTGTAAAATATAGCAGATAAAACACACTATTCAAAATTTAAAAAGTAAATCACAGAGGCAAATATTTAGAGTTTAGAAGTGGCTCTAGTGATTTTCATGCAGCTATGGACTCCTTTTCATGATCAGAATTCATTCTGAGTCCTCTTATGGTTGTTTTTTGTCAGGAAAACAGAGTATCCTCTGTTTCCTTGAATTCTAGGTGTAGAGATAGTTGAAGAAGCTGCTTAGTGATGTTCTTGTTTTTGTTCTTAGCTCTCCTCTGGTATGCAGAAGTGTACGAGTTCTTCTTGTAAGCTCAGTCGTCTCTTTTCATGTACAACAGCTCGGTTCAGCACTTTGTGTATTCGTTCTTCTGTTCAACACTTTTTCTTACAGCACACACACAACTCTTCAGCTCAAAATAAGCTCATATTTCACACACGAGCTCCGGCAAAAGATATGATTTCTTTTTGCAGGTACGAGGTACGGTTTCCTGACAACCAACAACACACATTAAATAAAGGACAGAGCATTAAAATATTCCTAATAGGACAATTGTATAGATTAAATAAATATAATGTAATTCAAACAGTTGTTTATGACTATCGGTGTGTCAAGTGATCGGTAGGTCATCAGCTTCAGCATCAGTGAGACATCTTCGGTGACTCAGATGATCAGCATCGGTGTGTCGTTATCAGTGACTCATATGATCAGCATCGGTGAGACATCTTCGGTGACTCAGATTATTAGCATCGTTGTGTCATGATCGCTGACTCATATGATCAGCATCGGTGTGTCATCTTCGGTGACTCATATGATCAGCATCGGTGTGTCATCTTCGGTGACCCATTTGATCAGCATCGGTGTGTCATCTTTGCTGACTCATTTGATCAGCGTCGGTGTGTCATATCTGGTGACTCATATGATCAGCATCGGTGTTTCATCTTCGGTGACTCATTTGATCAGCATTGGTGTGTCATCATTGGTGACTCATTTGATCAGCATCAGTGTGTCATCTTCGGTGACTCATATGATCAGCATCTGTGTGTCATCTTTGGTGACTCATATGATCACCATCGGTGTGTATTCTTCGGTGACTCATTTGATCAGCATCGGTGTGTCATCTTCGGTGACTCATACGATTAGCGTTGGTGAGACAGTTGTCCTTTGATATGGATCAGCGAGACTGTTGTCCTTTGATATGGATCGGTGAGACCGTTGTCCTTTGATATGGATCGGTGCGACCATTGTCCTTTGATCCAGAGGACTTCCAGAATACTTGTAAATCAATAACATAGAGATAAAAACATGATCCTACCAATATTCACATATTCACTAAGAGATTTTGATTATGTATATGAGAAAATCAACCGGATTAAGTAATTGATGATTCGTGATTATTAAAACAGTAATCATAGGAAGAATTCAACAATCTTCCAAAGGGCTCAACAATCTCCCCTTTATTGATAATAACAAATCTTATCCAATCACAAGGCTTAACCATAAAATAATATATCATCAATAATAAATCATAATATGAATAAAAAAATAATGAGATATAAATCTCCCCCTAAATTTATTACTTTAAATACTTATGCAAGCATTACCATAAAAAGATATAAATCTCCGCCTTGAGAGATGCATCTCCCCCATACCCCCATAGATCCATAGATATACAGATTTTCTCCCCCTTTGGGATAATCAAAAAGGAGGGAAAACAGATAAATAAGAGTGAATAACGTTTATAAGACATCACAGTACAATCACAATAGGGATCACCCTATCAAAAACAAAGCACAACTATTTTTGGGGATGTAACCGGGCTATAACCTTGTCATAAGGATCAATGGTTGGTAAGTTGGAAGGCTTGGAGGCAGGTTTAACTGGGTGAATTTGAAATGGTGGTAAGATTACTCTGGAGGTTGGAGGAGAGGATGCCACTGGGATTTTCTGTGGAGCTGTAGGAGCTGGTTGAGAAGAGTGCTGAGGAACTGGTCGGAGTTGAGATAGAGATTGAGCAACGAAGATCTAATTTCGAGCAACAGCAGAGGCACTGAGAGGGTCAGCAATAGGAAGCACAATGGCGGTGGTTGGTGCATTCAGATAAGGCTTAAAAAGATTTATGAAATTCTGAATAACTTCGGCACCATACTGCATAGCCTTCTCAAAATCATCCTTATTCTCCATGAACCATCCCAAGGTTGGAGTAAAATCTTGCAACTATAGAACTTGTGTCTTGAAATCTTGAGTGACTGGAAGTAGTCTCAGATTGTCAACTAACACTTTGAAATTCACAGTCATCTTATTCTTGGTATAGATTTTTGAAAAGTAGTGATCAACCTTTTTCTTTGATCTCTTTCTGAGCTTTAGTGGCATCTGCTGAATATACTGTTACCATCTTATGAATTTGATCACTGTTCTCCTTCATCTTCCTCAACGATTCCAAATCAAGAACATTCCTAATGGCGGCCAATTCATCATGCACAATCTGCCTTGGAGCCTCTAGCTCACGAGTAGTGATCTTGGTTACTTTGGCTGTACTGGATTGGGCAACTATCTGAGTTATCTCAGCTATAATCTTTCTCAGATCAGACTTATTAGGATGTTCAATAAGATTTCACAACACTTCCATCATACCAAAGATGGTGGATCTAAATTCGTTGGATAATGAAACTAAGCCATATTGTAGTTCCTTCAGAATCTGATTTAGAGAGGCTATGTTCCTGCCAATAAACTCACCAGTATTGGCCAGGTCTGGTTTAATAACATTTGAAATCTCTTCTCTGACTGTATCTCTCACAGCAGAAAGCAAATCACTTTTTAACTTATCAAAAACAGACTGAGAGACAGTAGAACTAGGTATATGAGCACCTGCATCATCAACAACATGAGAAGACCTTGCCTCAACTGTTTGGCTTTCCATCATAACCGCAGTAGATTCTGATTCTTCTTCCTCTTCTTTAGAATACTCTAAACCCAAAACAGCAAAACCAGGGTAATCATCCCAGACAGCAGCACACAGAGTATATGTCAGTTTATCATAACTTTCTTTTCCACTGATTTCAAGAGATTCTCTCTTTCCATTGGCATCTTTTTCTGGTACAGTTTGATGTGTTTCTGTTGGAGGTACAGCTAGACCATCCACTAGTCAGTTATCATCATCATCATCATCATTATCATCATCATCATCATCATCATCATCTCCATTCTCATTTCCATTCTTATTTCCATTCTTCACAGAAACGTCACTGTCAGATACTTCAGTGTCAGTAGCTTCTTCATGATCAAGAACTGGTTCTGATTCAGGGAGGGGTAAAGGTGGACTGGCAGATCCAATGTCTATTCTTCTTTTAGGGCTCACAGTATCAGGATAACTCCTATCATCAGGAGGTGACATACTTCCTTCTTCTGTTTCATCTTCTTTCATCCCTTGTTTACACGACTCTTCATTTTTTTATTCCTTTCAACATCTACTTCTTCCTCATCATCAGAATAAATTGGCTCCTCATCTGATTTTAAACCAGGGTCTCTCAAACCCTTCGACCTCTTTCCATGATCAGTTGGATTGTAAGATTTATACAACTTTTCCTCATCAGCAACCCAACATTTCTTCCATGGGATCCAGTTTATTTTCATCCGTTTAAAAATTTATTTATTAATACAATAAGCACTATCAGATTCAGCTATCTCATCAGCTTCATCAACACATTCCAGATTCTTTAACATAGTAGAGATCATTTTGGAATAGCACATGGTAGTGGCTTTCTTAGAAGGTTTCACCATTCCAGCTATGTGAACCGTTAGATATCTACACAAATTGATCTTCTCATAGGTCTTTAGTAGAAACAACATAAACACATCCTGGTATCTTACAGTAGTAAAATATCATTTCTTGGGGAAAATTTGGTGCTAAATAAACTTAAAGAGAAGTCTACATTCACCATCCAGCTTTGAGGCTATGATTCTCCTTGACTCTCTGTTCCCAGTCAAAAGCTCCAAAGCTAACTCATAAGAGAAATATTCAGTGGTTGGAGGAATGTTTCCATCATAATCTTCATACCGACCCTCATGGGGTACATTCAAACATTCATCCCATTGTTTAGACGAAAAAGATATTTTCTTTCTATTTACTACAGAAGACATTCTGGCAGACTCGACACCATCTAATGTAACTTGCAGATTTATATAAAACTCATGCACTAGCTTTGGGTAGTATACATGAGTGTTATCTGAGAACCAGGTTTTTCATCCTTTCGAATCTAAAACTTGTAATAGCAATGACTTACTTGTCAAAAGACAGGCGGAGCTGACTTCCTTTTCTACAACAACAATCCGAGTTTCCAGGTTTGGATTTAATGATCTTTGAGTGGTACTACTCGACCCGCCTAGAGCATGCTTTGAAGGTACATGGCTTTCTGATCCTTTGCTCGGTCTCTTCTGGTTAGCCATTTGACGATTCTGGGGAAAGTAGGAGTTCGAAGGTTCGAAGTAGAGGAAAAGATAGGAAATAAGGTTTGGCGGGAAAAAATGAAAGGTCGATGGTTTTGGGAATAGAAATAGTCACGTGTCATTTATTTCATCATTTAGGGTTCCCATAATAATGAAAAAAAGTTAATAAATAATAATAATAATAATAATAATATAAATAATGATCAGTTTCACAGATCGGTTTCACAGATCAGTTTCACAGATCAATTTCACAAATCAGTTTCACAGATCAGCTTCACAGATCAGTTTCACAGATCAGTTTTCCAGATCAGTTTCATAGATCAGTTTCGTAGATCAGTTTCGCAGATCAGTTTCACAGTTCAGTTTCACAGATCAGTTTCCCAGATCAGTTTCCCAGATCAGTTTCACAGATCAGTTTTACAGATCAGTTTCCCAGATCAGTTTCACAGATCAGTTTCACAAATCTATCATACACAGTTATTGTTTAATAAAATTCATTCTTTCAGAACATAAAGGAAATGTAAAAATGACAGCTAATTGATGTTCAGAACAAATAAATTCTAGAGAAATATCACCTTTCTAATACTGATCTCTTAGAAAGTGATGTCTGATATCAATGTGATTAGTCCTAGAGTGAGATACATGATTCATAGATATGTTGATCGCTCTAGTATTGTCATAGTTAATTGAAACCTGTTTAAAATCAAATCCATTGTCCAATAAAGTTTGTTTCATCCACAGAATCTGTGCACAACAACTACCAATAGCAATATATTCTGCTATAGTAGTAGACAAGGCAACTGAGTTCTGTTTCTTACTGCACCATGAAACTAGGGACTTTCCAAGTAAATAACATGTTCCAGATGTTCTTTTCCTATATAACTTACATCCATCAAATTCAGCATCTGAATAACTAGTTAGGTCAAATGATTGTCCTTTTGGATAAAACAAACTTAAATTCACAGTATACTTAAGATATTTAAAAATCCTTTCAACATCCTTTATGTGTGATTCATTAGGATTAGATTTAAATCTAGCACACATACACACACTAAACATAATATCCGGTCGACTAGCAGTAAGATAATGTAAACTCCCAATCATGCCTCTGTAATAGGTTTGATCAACTGGTTTCCCAGTTTCATCAACATCCATCATACAGGTAGTACCCATAGGTATATCACTTTCCTTAATATTATCTAAACCAAAACATTTTAATAAATCCTTAATATATTTACTTTGATTTATAATAATACCATATTTAGTTTGAAAGATTTGAAATCCAAGAAAATACTTAAGCTCTCCCATTACGCTCATTTCAAACTCATTTTTCATATCCTTTGAAAATTAAGTACATAATGCATTTTAAGAAGATCCAAAAATAATATCATCAACATTGATTTGTACTATTAATACATCTTTTGAAATCTTATTTATAAAAAGAGTGGGATCATCTATTCCTTTTGTAAATCCTTTTGAAATAATAAAGTTTGAAATTTTTTCATACCAAGCTCTTGGAGCTTGTTTTAAACCATATAAAGCTTTAGAAAGTTTAATGACATGATTTTGAAAATGAGGATTTGTGAAACCAGGTGGTTGTTCTACAAAAACATCTTCAATAGTAAAACCATTTAAAAAAGAACTTTTCACATCCATTTGATATAACATGAAATTCAGATGTGATGCATAGGCAAGTAAGATCCTGATAGCCTCTAATCTAGGTACAGGTGCAAAGGTTTCCTCATAGTCAATTCCTTCTTCTTGATTGTAACCTTGTGCAACTAGCCTAGCTTTGATTCTAATGATGTTTATAGATTCATCAAAATTTTTTCTAAACACCCAATTTTTGCCAATGGTTATAGTGTCCTTAAGTCTTTCTACTAATTTCCAGACTCTGTTTCTTTCAAATTGATTTAATTCATCTTGCATATCCATTACCCAAAATTCATCGTTGATAGAATCATTGATATTTTTAGGTTCTAGCAGAGACAAGAAGGCTTGATGTTCAGCCTAATTTCTATGAGAATCTATAATCTGTGTCCCTTTATCATGATTTCCTACAACATCATCTAAAGGATGATTCTTCAGAATTCTAGTTGATCTAGAAAAGGTAGGGCTCGAGATTTCAGGTTCATCTACAGGTTGAGGTTCAACAGAAGCAGGGTCTGGAAAATCTCCAGAACTGGATGTTTTAACTACAGGTCCACTGTCTTTATCATTAAGGTTCAAACTAGAGAGATCATCGTCAAGATTTTTATGAGAGGTCTCAGGTTCATGTGGATCAGTTTCATCAAATTCGATGTGAACTGATTCTTCCACACATTTGGTTCTTTTATTGAAGACTCTATAGGTTTTACTGGAAGTTGAGTAACATAAAAAATTTCCTTCATCACTCTTTGATGCAAATTTTTCGAGATTTTCTTTAGTATTAAGAATAAAGACTTTGCAGCAAAAAAATTTGAAGTAGTTAACCTTAGGTTTACTATCGTTCCAAAACTCATAAGGGGTCCTCTTAAGAATAGGTCTGATCAAGACTCTATTGATAACATAACAAGCTGTATTTACAGCTTCCGCCCAAAAATAAACAGGTAGGTCATACTCATTAAGAATAGTTCTAGCAATTTCTTGTAGAGTTCTATTCCTCCTTTCTAATACACCATTCTGTTGAGGTGTCCTAGGGGCAGAGAAATTGTGACTATAGCCATTGTGTGAGCAGTAAGATTCAAACTCATGATTTTCAAACTCACGACCATGATCACTTCGCAGGGTTTTAATCTTAAGTCCACTATGGTTTTCTACATACTTAGAGTATATTATAAAGCAAGAACAGGCTTGACTTTTGGGACCTAGAAAATATACCCAAGTATATGTAGAAAAGTCATTTATAAGAACATAGACATAATGCTTCCCATTTAAACTAGAAACTCTAGAAGGTCCAAATAAATCCATGTGAACCAACTCAAGAGTTTGATATGTTAAAACTTCTTTCATTGATTTAAAAGAAACTTTATGTTGCTTTCCCTTCTGACAGGGATTACAAACATTGTCTGCTGGAAATTCAAGTTTGGGTATGTCTCTAACTAAGTTCTTCCTAGAAAGTTTTCTAAGTGAATGCACATTGCAATTCCCTAATCTTCTGTGCCAAAGACAAGACTCTTTATGAAAAGCATTTAAACAAGTAATATTTTTCTTAGCTAAAGAATTTAAATCAATAGCATAAACATTTTCATCTCTCAAGGCAGCAAACTCTAAAACATTTTTAGAATTAAAAAATTGCATGAATCAATTTCAAATTTAACATAAAAACCATCATCACATAACTGAGAAATACTTAACAAATTGTATTTAGGTCCATAAACAAATAATACATTAGAAATTAATATAGATTCAGTGTTACTAATCTGGTCTAAGCTGATGATTTTCCCATTAGAATTATCACAAAATTGACAAAACCTCCATCAACTCTGACTAAGCTATTAAAGCATGAGAAGTCTCCAGACATATGTCTTGAATATCCACTGTCCAAATACCAAGGCTTTTTATAGGAGCTCTTTAAGCAGGTTTCCTACAAAACAGATTTAAATAGGAAATGATTTTGGTACCCAGATTTTCCTTGGTCCAGACAGGTTATCCAATAACACCTTAGGTACCCATATTTGTCTAATGGGTCTCATAAACTTTGTAGAATCAACAGACATTGAAAGGTAAACCTTATTAGATCCATAACTATGAATATATCTAGTTGAATCATGTGATGATTCAGAACTAGCTACATTTTGTCCAGATTTAGGAATGAATTTAGTTTTGGTAATCTTTTTTTTCTAGGTTTGTATCCTATACCAGTAGTGTATCTAGGTGCTATTTGCTTACCTAGCATCTGAGTAAGAATATCTTTACCATTTGTAATTTCTCTAAGTATTTCTTGAGTTGCTCATTAGATAATTTTAGTTCAGTGTTTTCTTTAATCAACTGAGCATTCTTTTCTATTTCAATATCATGATCAGATATATGTTTAACAGTTAAAGCATACTATTTCTTTAACCCTTTGTATTTGTCTTTCAGCTCATTACAGGTTTTTTCTAACATATCACAATATTAAAATATTTTAGATTTTGACATGTTTTCTGAGTAAGAATCACCTTTAGATTAATATTAATTTAAAGCATGAGTTTCAGACCTTACCTCAGAGGAGTTTGTCATAAAGCACTTGTTTTCCTTATTTCTGTGTTCAGTTTCAAAAACTTCAGATTATGTAGAGCTATCCTCAGAAGCACTCCAATTAGCCATCATAACCTTTTTGTACTTTATATCCTTGTAATCATACCTCTTCTTGTACTTCAGCTTTGGGAAGTCTTCTTTTATGTGTCCCTTTATTTTACACTCATAGCAGACAACTTCATCTGATTTGTCAGATTTCTTCCAATTCTTTTTCCTAGGTCCCTTGCTATCATACTTACCATTATAATTTGATTTTCTGAAAAAACTTCTTCTTCCTATAAAACTTTTTAAATCCTCTGGAAATGTGATCCATCTCAGCATCACTATCAGAAGCACTTTCAATGTCTTCACAGCTTGAACTCTCATTTATAGCATGAAGCTTCTCCTTATCCTTTTTCATTGAAGTTGAATTCTTAAAAGGAATAGACTTCCTTATAGGTTCATCATCTTCTTCTTTGTCAACCTTGAGTTCTTCTTCATACATCATCACCTTTCCAATTAGTTCCTTGACTGGTAGTTCACCAATATCACATGATTCTCTAATTGAGACAAAAGTTCCCCTCTATCTTTCAGGTAGACATCTCAAAATTCTCATAATTTGTTCCTTTGATGAAACATCCTTTCCCATAGAAGTCATTGTGTTGACAATTTCATTAAACCCGAGATACATGTCAGAAATGGATTCGTCGGGTTTCATCTTAATAATATCATACTTAATAGTATTAGTGTTCAATCTCATTTCCTAAACATTAGTTGTTCCTTCATGAGAAACAGATAAGGTATCCCAAATTTCATATGCAGTTTTACAAGCAGATATTCTATTAAATTCCTCATCTCCTAAATCAAAGTACATGGCATTCATAGCTTTGCAGTTATTATTGTAGGCAGCCTTAGTAGCTTCATTCCAAGTAGTTCTAACAGTAGTAGTAATTTTATATTTTGATTCTATAGCAGTCCAAATATCAAATCCCATGCTTTCTAAATGAATTTGCATCTTGATTTTCGACTGAGCATAGTTATTTCCATTGAAAAATGGTGGTCAGTAGGTAGATACACCTTCAAGTCTATTATCCATGATAGCATACTTAAATCAAATATTTTAAAGAGATAAAAATTTAGTAATAACAGAAATTTTAAGAACTTTAAAATACAACTAAAATCACAGTTGAAAAATAGAGTACTTTTAGAAGATATTTAAAATCACCTAAAACATCTGATACCAATTGTTGTTTGGAGTGGATACTCAAGAGGGGGTGAATTGAGTTCCAATTAAAATTTCTGTTTAAAAACTTTGTCTTAAAATCCCACAAATAAAAAAAAGAATTAAACTTTAGTGAATTTATATCACAATAAAGGTTCTGTTAGGTTCTCAAAGGATTGATTATTTCCCAGTGAATCCAAACAGTTGAGTTTATTAACTTTTGAAACTAACATACTGATTTACAGCTAATATAAACACTTGCAAGTTTAATTATCAAAGTGACTTTAAAAGAGTTTTGGTTTTAAAGAACATAGAAGTGGAATAAAAGAATAACTTTGACAGATATAGCACATCAGATATAACCAAGAGGTTCAGTCTCATGTAAAGACATAGTCCTCTCAAAACATTATATAAATGTCATCCACACCCTGGATCGGGGATTACAATGGTATACAGCTATCCAGGTCCAGGACCTTTACCATTGTTTTCTGTGGGAATAAAAACAACAGCACCAGCTTTCCAGGTCACACGTGACCTCTACCACTATCCCAGTGGGAAATAAAAGATGTAAAGAGTTTCAGTGAGGATTTATAGATCCTCCAGTTAATGTACCGGGGACAGTGTGTGTGTAAAATACAGTAGATAACCCACACTATTCGAAATGTAAAAAGTAAATCACAGAGGCAAAAATTTAGAGTTTAGAAATGGCTCTAGTGACTTTCGTGCAGCTCTGGAATCCTTTGCTTGATCAGAATTCGTTCTGAGTCCTCCTCTATTTTTTTTGTCTGGAAAATAGAGTATCGTCTGTTTCCTTGACTTCCATGTGTAGAGATAGTTGAAGAAGATATTGTGTGATGTTCTTGTTTTTGTTCTTAGCTATCCTCTGGTATATAGAAGTGTATGAGTTATTCTTGTAAGCTCAGTCGTCTCTTTGCATGTACACCATCTCAGTTCAACACTCTGCGTATTCTTTCTTATGTTCAACACTTTTTCTTGCAGCACACACACAACTCTTCAGCTCGAAAGAAGCTCTTATTTAACGCACGAGCTCCAGAAAAAGATATGATTTCTTTTTGCAGGTACGTGGTACGGTTTCCTGACAACCAACAACACACATTAAATAAATGACAGAGCATTAAAATATTCCTAATATGACTGTTGGTTAGATTAAATAAAGGCAAAGAAATTCAAATAGTTGTCTGTGACTATAGGTGTGTCAAGTGATAGGTAGGTCATCAGCATCAGCATCAGTGAGACATCTTCAGTGACTCAGATGATCAGCATCGGTGTTTTATGATTGGTGACTCATATGATCAGCATCGGGGAGACATCTTCGGTGAATCAGATGATCAGCATCGGTGTGTCATGATCGGTGACTCATATGATCTGCATCAGTGTGTCATCTTCGGTGACTCATATGATCAGCATCGGCGTGTTATCTTCGGTGACTCATTTGATCAGCATCAGTGTGTCATCTTTGGTGACTCATTTGATCAGCATCGGTGTGTCATCTTTGGTGACTCATATGATCCGCATCGATGTGTCATCTTCAGTGACTCATTTGATCAGCATCGGTGTGTCATCTTTGGTGACTCATTTGATCAGCATCGGTGTGTCATATTCGGTGACTCATATGATCATCATTAGTGTGTCATCTTTGGTGACTCATATGATCAGCATCGGCGTGTCATCTTCGGTGAATCATTTTATCAGCATCGGTGTGTCATCTTCGGTGACTCATATGATCAGCATCGATGAGACAGTTGTGCTTTGATATGGATCGGTGAGACCGTTGTCCTTTGATATGGATCGGTGAGACCGTTGTCCTTTGATATGGATCGGTGCGACCATTGTCCATTGATCCAGAGGACTTCCAGAATACTTGTAAATCAATAACAAGGAGATAAAAACATGATCCAACCAATATACACAGATTAACTAAGAGATTGTGATTATGTATATGAGAAATTCAACCGGATTAAGTAATTGATGATTTGTGATTATTAAAACAGCAATCATAGGAAGAATTCAACAATCTTCCAGAGGTCTCACCAAAATTTTATCACATATATTCACATGTATTGATTTCTATATATTCCAACAAAAATGTTTGTATCAGATTAATAAAAATAATTATAAAGTACATTGACTCTATATAAATGTAATGATATTCAAAAAAGCTATAGGTTGAAAAAAATAAAATCATATTCATAATGTAGATTTAATGATATCCAACCATGGTATATGTATAAACATGTTAAGTGAAATTCAATTAAGAAAAGTAATGGAATCCTACATTACTCATATGATTAACCAAATGTATATCATAAGGATGAGAGTTTGGGTAGATATGGATGATGGGAAGATAAATAAGATTCCTTAAAAAGGATGGTGAAAATATGATTCATCAATGCAATTATAATGAAATTTTCTATTTTTGAAGAAGTTTAATCACCCCATCATCATGAAAAATAAATAACACGGTATAAGATAATTATCATAGATTATCATTATCAATGGTCAAAGGGAGGATAAAATTGTATTGACGTATCATTTAAAATGATATGTAGAATAATATAATTAATTATATTGTTTATTTTTCATAAACTAGTACTCTGCCCATGACAATGCACGAGACTATTATGTTTTCCTTAAATCATATTGTTATACATCATTCAAAAAAAAATATTGTCAATAAAATCAATATAATGATTAAAATAAAATGAAGATAATGAAAATATGAATACATGTGTATGAAATAATACGTAATCTAATTTCTAGATATAGGTTTACTAAAAAATCATCCATTAATAAGAATATTGAATCTTTAGTAGTTCATAATATGGAAATAAATTTTCCATGTAACTTGTTTGGTGTATGTTTTTATTTTAAAAAAAATTTCCCTACGTGATATATGGTGGTTGTAAATATTTTGGGGTTTTTTTTAATCAAGGGAAAGAAGAAGGGATTTTAGGTAAAGAATAATTCATTTGATAATTAAATCTTATCACTTTTCATTATCAATTTTTTTGCTACATGGTGATATTTAATTTATTTATAAAATATACTATATTTATATTCATCTCTATTATATTTTTAAAAAGAAATGAAAGTATTTATAACCAAAATTATATTTATAAAATTAAATGATATTATTTTTAACCATGACACTAATTAAAATAATCATCAAATTTCAAATCATGTGATACTTCAAAGTATAAACTTATAGTTATATGTTGACATATTGGAACTATACATTGCAAAGGATACTAAATTAATAATATATCGAATTTGTTGGATTGATCCAACAAATTTCATAGTTATTAACCAATAAAGAATAATGTTTAATATATTTCATATTACACCTAAGAAGATAGTTTGAAATTTTAGAGTCAGTTGAAGACGACGATAGAGACGAAGGCAAAATGGAGGAAGGCATCGAAGACGATGATAGGGACGAAGGTAACATCGTAGCAACATGCGACCCCCGCGACCAGCGCCGCCCCCAAAAAGCTCATCCTTCCCACCCAAACTGGTCTATGCCCCTTCACTTTGACCCAGCAGAACCATCTCGGTCCCCCGTGGTGACTCGGATAAACCAGCCCGCTCCCCCCACTGTGCCCCGTCCGAACAGGTTCGCGCCCCCACGAGGCCCCGACCGAACCGCCCCACGATCTGGCCAAACCGAACCGCGCCCCCCATGGTTCCCCAGCCAAACGGTCCCACACCTGGCGCCACTTCCGAACTGGCGACGCGGCTCACAGCGGTCCAAACGAACCGACCCCGCGTCCTCACGACACCCCGGCGGCCGAGCCGCCCCGTGGCCCCCGTGGGCTTCACAACCCCTCGCGGCCTGCCAGACCTCCCTATGGACCAGGCTGCATCATGGGCTAGCCAAACCTCGTGGGTGGGGTCAGGTCATCCTTACCGGGTCAACCCATTCCAGGTTGGGCTGGGTTGGTCTGACCGGCTCGGACCGGACATTGGCCAACTATGCCCCTTTTCGCTCTTTTAGCTATAACTTTGGCACCAGACCTCCCTTTGAAGAACCGTCAGTGGAAATAGAAATCTTTGAGAAAGACTGTCCCTTTGAGTATACTCCACTGGAGTTTAGGTTAGAGATGGGAAAAAATTAGGTCGGATCGCACACGAATCCACCCGGGACCTTGGGACTAAAAGACTAATAACTCACATATCAGGAGTCCGTTTGACGTGTTGTCAGTTGTGTTCAAACCCCTATGACGTGGAAGACCTTTAAAATACTTCTTCGTCAGACATCATGATAGTTGAAATATTGACCAGTAGCTTGTGGAGAGGATCCTCCCCGAGAGGAGAGAGCCTAGTGCAGAGACCGATTTGTGGGATGAGACCTGATGACTGCCGACCATTTCGACTCGAAGTGACTCGACTAGCCCAGTGGGGAGCACCCTGGTGTCATGGATGACCCACATGGGGGAGCACCTTACTATCTCAGCAGACCCACTGTACTCTAGAGGAGGAGTTCCTCAGCAGGATATGAGGGGGAGTGTCACGACCCCCTCCCCACAAAGTGTACCCCTCCTGGGCCGACAATGTGAGAAGGGAGATAATGACCCTCGAGTCCCGCCTCCCGTAGGCCTCGGGTTGGCGACTAGCACCGAGGATATAATACACACACAAATGGGAGGCATTACCCTCTAAGAGAACACATACAGAAGAGAGAGATAGAATAGACTCCAACCAACTCCAACTCATAACTGAAATGTATAATGAAATCAAGTACATATATGAAATGTCATGAAAAAGTACTACAACTGAAAGGGAAAACTAAAAGTACCCAAAAGAAAGAAAAACGGCAGCGACCCCGAGCCCGAACAGCTCCTCCTCCAACTAAAAGCTAGTAGTAACCCGCTTGATCTCCAACTTTCTCCAAGGGACCTGAAAAACAGTTTATATGTACATAGGGTGAGTATAACAGTATACTCAGTAGGATCCTCCCCAAGCCTCTCGTGCAAAGGTAAAGAAAGCATGCTAAAGCCTAGTGAACAACAAGTGAAACTAAATCGTCTCCTAACAGGTATACTATGTTCCCAAACTCACCATGGCTACTCTCACCAAGTAACGCATACAAGAATATAGAATATTGTAAAGAATATCAAGGGTACCCAGCTATTACTTCCCCACTGGTTTTCCGCTTTTCCCCAACGACATACGTCCTGTGCATCTCTCTCCAAAGGCTTGCCCGTAGACACCTGGGCTAAGCTCCACAATCTGCACCTCGTGCACCACAAAGGCTTGCCCGCAGACACATGGGCGAAGCTCCACACCGTCCTCACAACCAAAGTAACCTGGTAGTTTTCGAGAGCCACCATAGCTCGTATAACGTGTATCATAAGTCGAGTATTATTCCTCAAGCCATCACAGCCCATACACCGAGTAAGGATCCTCAAGCCATCACAACCTATACACATTACACCTATAGTATTCCATAGGATACTATATCCAGAATATATGTGTGTGAAATAACCACAAGTCATTACAGCCCTCTACACACATATATGGGTAAAACTAACCACTGTGCCTACCAGCACAAAGATCTACCAAGATAAGAGAGCGGGGCCAAAGGGGGTAGTCATCCATTCAACCTCCCATCAGAATGTTGGGGAAAACACCCCCCCATGGATCAGAATCCCCGGGGTGTCAGTTGCCCTTACCGACAGGGTGGAGTAGCGTATAGAAACAAAAAAAGTTCAGAATATATAAGTAACTCAAATCCACACTATGGGCATTACCTAGTCTTAGATACAACTGTAGATAACGTCTCTCAGACTCCAGGCTGCTACTTTTAAGACTAGGTATCCTATAAGCACACAAACAATTGAAGAGATTTATTAGATTACTCCATTCTCATTTATCAGTTCCACTATACATTAATTAATTCTTTAAACATTAATTAAGAATGAACAATTCCACATCAAACTGAATTGGCATCACTTTCAAAAACAACTTCTCCTTTTTAAGATTCACATCACCCTTAAATTCCAGCATCTCCATCCCCGTCGATTTTCACCATTTAATCAAACATTCCATACAGAAATACTTTTCCACATTCCCAGGCATTCTAGAAAAACATCCTATGCTTCTAAACCCAATGGAGGCTCAACACGGTGAGTAGATATACTACCCGTTGAGTCTTTTCCGCCTATAGAAAGAGCATAGACCCATCCTCCATCGAGAGGCTAAACACGGAAAGCACGTGGCATACCCCGCATGTCTTCGCCTCCTTCGGAAAGAGGGTAAGCAAGACCAGCTTCCTTGAGCAGTGGGGAAAAGTAAAGCAGATAAACAACCAAACCAAACCACCAACATCAAACCATCACATTCATCTCATACCATCACCCTTGGTGTCCTCCCCTACACCCATATGCATAAACTGATGCATCTCGCCACACTAGGCATCATCAGCTGCCACAACCACAAGTCTCCATTACTCCACATATCACAATAGCCATCCTGGCTCACATCACAGCACAAGCAGCAGGAAAAAAAACATCACAAAATGGGCTCTCGGCCCATTAACAAGGCATTCAGCCTTCAACACAATGAGCACTCAGAGCTCCAAACCACAAAGCATTCAGCCTTACAAGCAAGCGGGTAACTCAAAATCCTTTTTGAAATTCCCACATAATCTGTTCTCTAATCCATATTGAATTGGAAGATTTGTTATTCGTAGGTTCCAATCATGGATACCTAATCAGCAAGCTATCACAATTAAAATAACCATGCTTACTTCCCTAATTTGATTATCCTCAAATTAGAACAACTACAACAACGGCAATAACCATATTAATTTACATGCCTCTTTATCATTAGCCAATTAATTAACAACTAATTACGGCTTTACTTTCATTATCAATTTATATCATGAACGAACAACAAATCAAAGAAAACATAGATATCACTATATCTAGGAAAACATGAGGCAAACCGTTATCACGGTATAACGAAACATCATGTGATCAGCCAATTCTTTTAATCCGGTTCAAGTATTTAATTAGGTCAATTGCATTGTGATCTAAAGAGGTAAATCATGCTAATTCTACGATTGCACATATACAATTAGAGAAGCCATGAATCCCCTACCTCAAACAGTTCCTCGGGTTCTTTATCCACACAACAGGTCACGATCCTCCCCTCCTGACAACTGCATCCACCGGAGGATGCTTATATCGAAGATTGATCGACACGGCTCGGTTGCATCAAAAACAGAGAAGAACCAATCCTAGGAGTAAAGATTGATTGTGAAACTCCTATGGAAAGGATTGAAAGGTTCTAGCACCTCTTAGTCGAGAACAAAGGGAAAGAACAAGGAAGAATGATATCTCGTCCCTTTTTAAGATTTAATGGGGCGACGGTTTAAGATCCAGTTAATTCTCCATTAAAAACGGATCACATTAACCCACGCGGTTGACCAAGTAAAACATTACAAGCCTTAGGAATAATTAATATAGGATTTATGGCATTTTAAACGGCCTTAAGAGCCCTTAAAATAAGGCTTTAAATGTATTTTACGTCAAAGGAAAAGTCAAAAGAGGCAAAACTGTAGGAGTCTGGAAACACTGTTCACCTACCGTTACTGTACACCTACCGATCTATGCTAGCGATCTATGCTACTGATATGTGCTACCGATCAGTGCTACCGATCAGTGCTACCGATCTCTGCTACTGATCAGTGCTACCGATTAGTGCTACTAATATGTGCTATCGATCTGTGCTACCGATCTGTGCTACCGATCAGTGCTACCGATCAGTGCTACTGATCCGTGCTACCGATCAGTGCTACCGATCTGTGCTACGTATCTGTGCTACCGATCCGTGATACCGATCAGTGCTACCGATCAGTGCTACTGATCAGTGCTACCGATCAGTGCTACCGATCAGTGCTACCGATCTGTGCTACCGATCTGTGCTACAGATCTGTGATACCAATCAGTGCTACCGATCTGTGCTACCGATTTGTTACTGTTCATAAAACTGGAAACACTGTTCACAGAACTGGAAAATTGGCAAAGTGTTGGGGATAAGTCCTCTTGACCTCCCAGAACACCTCCAACACCAACATTTCACAAAGTAATGGACCGGAGAGGTCCGGTCCATTACATTAGATACCTCTCAAAACATTCTTGTCCTCGAGAATTTAAAACCAACCCAGAAGAGAAGAGGGGTCCGAACAACCACCCCATAAGATACCTCTCAGGGAAAAACCACCATGAGTTGTTCGAAAGCTGGAACAAAACTCTGACATCCGGGAACAAACAATTCATAACCAAACAATTCAAACATGACATCACACTAAAGGTACATAAATAAAACATGAAAGGTCCAACCACAAAGAAAACATCATTACATGAAAGGAGTTAAACATTAAACAACTCTGGGTACTGAGAACGTATCTTTGACTCATGCTCCCAGGTACTCTCCTCCATGCCACCGTGTCGCCACAAGACATGAACTAAGGGGATAGAACGCCCATGCAACACTTTCTCCTTGCAGTCTTGGATCTCCACAGGTCGCTCCCCAAAGGTTGCATCATCATCAATATCGATCTCTCCCCAATCGATAACATGAGATTCATCATGAAGATAATGACGAAGCTGTGATACATGGAAAACATCATGTATCCGACTCATATGAGGGGGATGTGCTACTCTATATGCCACAAATCCAACACGAGCCAACACCTCGAAAGGCCCAACAAACCGGGGAGAAAGCTTACTTCCACGACCAAACCTTCACTGCACATGACGGGGAGTCACCTTTAGAAACACATGATCCCAAACATTAAACTCTAAGGGTCTCCTTCTTTGATCAGCATGAGATTTCTGACGATCCTGTGCTGTCTTCATCCTCTCACGAATCACCTGAACCATCTCTGTTGTATTCTGCACTAGTTCTGGTCCGAGAATTGCTGACTCTCCGACCCCAGTCCCGCACAACGGAGAACGGCATGGCCAACGATAAAGGATTCAAACGGCGCCATACCGATGGTAGAGTGAAAACTATTATTGTAAGCGAACTCTACCAAGGGTAAGTGCTTCACCCATGAACCTCCAAAATCAAGAACACAAGAGCGCAACATGTCTTCAAGAGTCTGGATTGTTCGCTCTATCTGACCATCCGTTTGAGGATGAAAAGAAGTTCTAAGGCACAGTTGAGAGCCAAAAGCATGTTGGAGACCTCTCCACACCCTAGAGGTAAAACGAGGATCTCGATCAGAAATGATCGTCCTAGGTACTCCGTGAAGCCTCACCACCTCCTCCAGATACTGCCTCGACAAAACCTCCACTGAGCTCGAGTCCTTGATCGCTATGAACTAGGATGATTTTGTTAAACGATCCACTACCACCCATATAGCATCATGTCCTACCGTATCTCGAGGTAAACCTGTAACAAAGTCCATTGAGATGCCCTCCAACATCCACTAAGGAATCTCTATGTGCTGGGGAAGACCCCCAGGAACATGGTGTTCGGCCTACACCTTCTGGCAGACTAAACATCGAGACACACATTCTGCAACTGTACGGTTCAGCCTAGGCCACCAAAACTAACTCCTCAAGGATCGGTACATCTTCGTCACACCAGGATGTACCGCCAAGGGTGAACTATGGAACTCTCGGAGAACCATCTCACGCATCGCCAAGGGAACAAAAAGCCTGCCATGATACAACACTCGGTGTTGTTCATCTTCCGACCAACCATCAGGGGACTCCCCACAAACAACTCTATCTCTCCAAACTTCCACCTCTAGATCACCCAACTAAGACTCTTCCACCTTATGCATCAGGGATGGCTTCACCGTCATCTGGAAAAGACAACCTCTACCCCCAACTTCTCCCATATCAAGATTCAAAGATGATAGCTCTTCCATCACTCTCCAGGAATCACCAGATTCACGCACAACATCATTACGTGACTTTCGGCTCAGTGCATCAGCAACAACATTTCCCTTTCCAGGTGTATACGATATTTCAAAGTCGTATTCCTGCAAGAACTCCATCCACCGACGCTGCCTCAAGTTCAAATCCCGTTGAGAGAAAACATACCTCAAACTCTTATGATCGGTGAAAACCACAAAGCGCTCGCCAATGAGGTAATGTCTCCAAAACTTCAGCGTAAACACCACGGCTGCCAACTCAAGATCATGGGTGGCGTAGTTGCGTTCATGTGGATGCAATTGTCGGGACCCACAAGAAACAACTGACTTTTGCTGCATGAGAACACAACCTAGCCCCAGATGTGAAGCATCACAGAAAACATCAAACTGGACTCCCTCCGCTGGAAGACAAAGGACTGGAGCACTTACCAACTTCTCCTTTAGATACTCGAAAGCTGTCTGACACTAATCAGTCCATATGAACGCTTGATCCTTCCTGGTCAAAGCTGTCAGAGGAGTCGCAACTCGGGAGAAATTAGCCACAAACCTCCTATAATAGACTGCGAGACCAAGGAAACTTCGCACCTCTGACACGGTCTTGGGGGCTGTCCAGGACACCACTGCTTCTATCTTCGAAGGATCCACAGCTACTCCCTGTTGGGACACAACATGTCCCAAGAAACGAACTTCTCGAGCCCAGAACTCACACTTGGACAACTTCCCAAACAACCGATGTTGGCGAAGAACTCCCAAAACAGCTCATAGATGCTCTGCATGCTCCTCTTCATATGTGGAGTACACTAGGATTTCGTCGATGAAAACCACAACAAACTTCTCCAGGAATTCACAGAACACATCATTCATCAACCCCATGAAAACAGCTGGAGCATTTGTCACGCCGAATGGCATTACAACAAACTCATAATGCCCATGACGACAGCGGAAAGCAGTCTTCGGGATATCCTCATCCTTTACACGCATCTGATGATATCCTGACCACAAGTCTATCTTTGAAAACCAACTTGCACCCTTCAGTTGATCGAATAGGTCATCAATCCGAGGGAGAGGATAGCGGTTCTTTACTGTCACTTTGTTTAATCGAAGATAATCGACGCACAACCGCAAACTGTCGTCGGCATTTTTCACAATCAAAACTGGTGCACCCCACGGTGACACACTTGTCCAAACAAAACCACACTACAACGGACCATCGAGCTGTATACATAGCTCTCGTAACTCAAAAGGGGCCATCCTATACGGGGACATAGAGATGGGAGACGCTCCCGGCTGTAGCTCGATCCCAAACTTGATCTCTCGTCGAGGGGGAAAGGGTACATCCTCCTCTGGAAAGACATCAGGGTACTCCTCTATGACCCTAGGAAACGCCAACTGTTGAACCTCTGAAGAACTCAGCATCATCCCAGCCATCATGGATGACAAGGATGAAACTCATCTATGAGTCATCCGAGGATCTCTCTCACCAACAAACACTACTTCCTCTCCATCTTCATCAAAGAAAATGACCTTCTTCCTGTAGCAATCCACAATAGCCTGCAATGAATACAACCAATCCATGCCAAGTATGACATCATATGGTTGTATTCGCAAACATAGGAAATCTCCCCAAGAGCGGTGTTTCCCCAACACTAGCTCACAGTCTCTACATACTTCAAACAGGCTAGATCGACCTCCAACTGGCGTAGTCAACGCCATGGGCAATGGAAGCCTCTCTACCTCATGTCACAAAGCGTGGACAAGGGTAGGGGATATAAAGGAGTTTGTCGCTCCTAAATCAAACAAGGCATACACAAAGTTAGAAAACAAGCAAAGGGTACCTCGAACGACTTCTGGATCGCCTAGGGCTGGCAACGCTAGAGCATGAAGCTGACCACGACCACCTCCACGACCTCTTTGACCCTGATGATGACCACCACCACGGCCACGCTCTGCTCTCTGAGGACGGGGAGTGTCATTGGGGTGTCCTCTGCCTGCTCCATCTACCCTCGGGTGATCTAAATCTGGTGCAACCTGCTGCTGCTGCATCGGCTGGAACTGCCTCAACTGAGGAACCTGGAGTGGAGCGCCTAGGGCACGATGACTGCTCTGAAAAGTTGGGCACTCCCATTGCTGATGACCACGTCCACCACAAGAAAAGCAAGCGCCTGATCCCTTGGCATAGGCTTGAGAGTTGCTGCCTCCGGAGAAACGAGATGGGAAGGGCTGGGACCTACCCCCAGGTGAAAGGAAACTCTTCTGTCCTGAAAACCGGGAACCCCGGACCACAGCTCTACTTCGTGAGGAATCATGACGATTCCCCTCTCGTGACGATCCGGTCCTAGCCAAAGTCCTCTCAACAACCTATGCCCTCTCCAGCACCTCTAGATATGTCTTCAGCATAAATGGGGTGACATGGCGCTGGATCTCTGGACGCAAAGCCTCCTCGAAATGCCTCACCCTGGCCTCCTCATCTGGTAACAGGTCTGAAGCATATCGTAGAAGGTTCCTGAAACGAATTCCAAACTCTCGAACACTGGAGCTCCCCTTTCGAAGGGTGAGAAGCTCCTGGCGACTGGACGCCTTCGCAGTCGATGAAAGAAACTCGACTCTAAACCTGTCTCGAAACTCCTCCCATGAGATCGCTGACTCCTCACGATCCCCGAGGAATAAGAACCACCATTGCCTCGCTGCTCCACGCAACACCGTCACAACCATGGACACCCATCGTTCCTTCCGAGCATGAATCGAACTGAAGCCTATCTCGACCTCCTCCAACCAGTCTTCTGTGACTGCATCTGAAACGGATCCCTCGTACGTCTGTAGACTCTGGCGCTGGAACTCTCGGAGTGTCTTCCTCCAAGTGTCATTGTCGTCAACCTCTACCCGGCGGCGATCTGCTGGAACATCCTGCTGGGCATCTTCTGTGCAAACCTGACGAGGAAGTCGAACTGGAGCCATACCTGTAAAATAACAACTGTTAGAGCTCCTAAGCCTGGAATATGGAAGACTCAACATTAATTAATTAATTATTTCGTTTTATTAATTTTAGGTTACCTATCCCAAGGTCTACCCATTCAAACACAGGCGCAAAGAATAATGATGCATGATCCTTTCCTAGGTCTCTACCCTGCAACCAGTATCAATTTGTTTAGTAGCCATCGTAAACATTAAGGTCCGTGCAACAGATCATAGGGGGCCCTGAACTCCTATGTCTCTGCCGGTCTCCAGTGTTTACCCCACTTTCTAAACATGAATGACACTATTGCCCTACCATCCCATGCATCCTCACATGTGCCTAACTCCAAACTCCATCATATCCCTCAACCAGACCTCTGATACCACTCTGTCACGACCCCCTCCCCACAAAGTGTACCCCTCCTGGGCCGGCAATGTGAGAAGGGAGATAATGACCCCCGAGTCCCGCCTCCAGTAGGCCTCGGGTTGGCGACTAGCACCGAGGGTATAATACACACACAAATGGGAGGCATTACCCTCTAAGAGAACACATGCAGAAGAGAGAGATAGAATAGACTCCAACCAACTCCATCTCATAACTGAAATGTAAAAGGAAATCAAGTACATATATGAAATTTCATGCCAAAGTACTACAACTGAAAGGGAAAACTATAATTACCCAAAAGAAAGAAAAACAGCAGCGACCACGAGCCCGAACAGCTCCTCCTCCTACCAAAAGCTAGTAGTAACCCGCTTGATCTCCAAATTTCTCCAAGTGACCTGAAAAACAGTTTATATGTACATAGGGTGAGTATAACAATATACTCAGTAGGATCCTCCCCAAGCCTCTCGTGCAAAGGTAAAGAAATCATGCTAAAGCCCAGTGAACAGTAAGTGAAACTAAATCGTCACCTAACATGTATACTATGTTCCCAACCTCACCATGGCTACTCTCACCAAGTAACGCATATAAGAATATAGAGTATAGTAAAGAATATCAAGGGTAACCCGCTATTACTTCCCCACTGGTTTGCCGCTTTGCCCCAATGAGATACGTCCTGTGCATCTCTCTCCAAAGGCTTGCCCGCAGACACCTAGGCTAAGCTCCACAATCTGCACCTCGTGCACCACAAAGGCTTGCCCGCATACACCTGGGCGAAGCACCACACCGTCCTCACAACCAATGTAACCAGGTAGTTTCCGGGAGCCACCATAGCTCGTATAACGTGTATCATACGTCGAGTATTACTCCTCAAGCCATCACAGCCCATACGCCGAGTAAGGATCCTCAAGCCATCACAGCCTATACACGTTACACCTATAGTATTCCATAGGATACTATATCCAGAATATATGTGTGTGAAATAACCACAGGCCATTACAGCCCTCTACACACATATATGGGTAAAACTAACCACTGTACCTACCTGCACAAAGATCTACCAAGATAAGAGAGTGGGGCCAAAGGGGGTAGTCAGCCATTCAACCTCCCATCAGAATGTTGGGGAAAACACCACCCCAGGGCTCAGAATCCCCGGTGTGTCAGTTGCCCTTACCGACAGGGTGGAGTAGCGTATAGAAACACAAAAAGTACAGAATATATAAGTAACTCACATCCACACTATGGGCATTACCTAGTCTTAGATACAACTGCAGCTAACGTCTCTCAGACTCCAGGATACTACTTCTAAGACTAGGTATCCTATAAGCACACAAACAATTGAAGAGCTTGATTAGATTACTCCATTCTCATTTATCAGTTCCACTGTACATTAATTAATTCTTTAAACATTAATTAAGAATGAAAAATTCCACATCAAACTGAATTGGCATCACTTTCAAAAACAACTGCTCCTTTTTAAGATTCACATCACCCTTAAATTCCAGCATCTCCATCCCCGTGGATTTTCACCATTTAATCAAACATTCCTTATAGAATTAATTTTCCATATTCCCGGGCATTCTAGAAAAACATCCTATGATTCTAAACACAAAGGAGTCTCAACACGGTGAGTAGATATACTACCCGTTGAGTCTTTTCCGCCTATAGAAAGAGCATAGACCCATCCTCCATTGAGAGACTAAACACTGAAAGCACGTGGCATACCCCGCGTGTCTTCGCCTCCTTCGGAAAGAGGGTAAGCAAGACCAGCTACCTTGAGCAGTGGGGAAAAGTAAAGCAGATAAACAACCAAACCAAACCACCAACATCAAACCATCACATTCATCTCATACCATCACCCTTGGTGTCCTCCCCGACACCCATATGCATAAACCGATGCATCTCGCCACACTAGGCGTCATCCGCTGCAACAACCAGAAGTCTCCATGCCTCCACATATCACAACAGCCATCCAGGCTCACATCATAGCACAAGCAGCGGGAAAAAAAACATCACAAAATGGGCTCTCGGCCCTTTAACAAGGCATTCATCCTTCAACACAATGAGCACTCAGAGCTCCAAACCACAAGGCATTCAGCCTTACAAGCAAGCGGGTAACTCAGAACCCTTTTTGAAATTCCCACATAATCTATTCTCTAATCCATATTGAATTGGCAGATATTTTATTCGTAGGTTCCACTCATGGATACCTAATCAGAAAGCTATCACAAATAAAATAACCATTCTTACTTCCCTAATTTTATTATCCTCAAATTAGAACAACTACAACAATGGCAATAACCAGATTAATTTACATGCCTCTTTATCTTTATCCAATTAATTAACAACTAATTCTGGCTTTACGTTCATTATCAATTTCTATCATGAATGAACAACAAATCAAAGAAAACATAGATATCACTATATCTATGAAAACATGAGGCAAACCGTTATCACGGTATAAAGAAACAACATGCGATCGACCAATTCTTTAAATCCGGTTCAAGTATTTAATTAGGTCAATTTCATTGTGATCCAAAGAGGTAAATCATGCTAATTCTACGATTGCACATATACAATTAGAGAAGCCATGAATCCCCTACCTCAAACAGTTCCTCGAGTTCTTTATCCACATAACAGGTCACGATCCTCCCCTCATGACAACTGCATCCACCGGAGGATGCTTATATCGAAGATTGATCGACACCGCTCGGTTGCATCAAAAACAGAGCAGAACCAATCCTAGGAGTAAATATTGATTGTGCAACTCCTATGGAAAGGATTGAAAGGTTTTAGCACCTCTTAGTCGAGAACAAAGGGAAAGAACAAGGAAGAATGATATATCGTATCTTTTTAATATTTAATGGGGCGACAGTTTAAGATCTGGTTAATTGTCCATTAAAAATGGATCGCATTAACCCACACGGTTGACCAAGTAAAACTTTCCTTGCCTTAGGAATAATTAATATAGGATTTATGGCATTTTAAACGGCCTTAAGAGCCCTTAAAATAAGGCTTTAAATGTATTTTATGTCAAAGGAAACGTTAAAAGAGGGAAAACTGTAGAAGTCTGGAAACACTGTTCCCCTACCGTTATTGTACACCTACCGATCTGTGCTACCGATCTCTGCTACCGATCTGTGCTACCGATCTGTGCTACCGATTTGTGCTACCGATCTGTGCTACCGATCAGTGCTACCGATCTGTGCTACCGATCTGTGCTACCGATCTGTGATACGGATCTGTGCTACTGATCAGTGCTACCGATCAGTGCTACGGATTAGTGCTACCGATGTGTGCTACCGATCTGTGCTACCGATCTGTGCTACCGATCTGTGCTACCGATCAGTGCTACCGATCTGTGCTACCGATCTGTGCTACCGATCTGTGCTACCGATCTGTGATACCGATCTGTGCTACCGATCAGTGCTACCGATCAGTGCTACCGATCTGTGCTACCGATCTCTGCTACCAATTTGTCACTGTTCATAAAACTGGAAACACTGTTCACAGAACTGGAAAATTGGCAAAGTGTTGGGGATTAGTCCTCTTGACCTCCCAGAACACCTCCAACACCAACATTTCACAAAGTAATGGACCGGAGAGTCCGGGACATTACAGGGAGTGTGCTTGGTTACGCGGCAGACCCACGGTGGAGAGTCTGCTTGGTGACGTGGCAGATCCACTGTACTCGACAGGAGGAGTACCTCAACAGTCCATGGTTGGTGGTAAGTGCGCTTTCTGTCATTGAAGGCCCAGTGTACTTGATAGAGGAGTTTTACAGAACCAGTGTTTTCAACAATGACATGCAGGATGTTACTTGAATCAACAACTAGAATAAAATCTTGGTTCAACTATGTTAGTTTTTTAGTGTTTTTGTCATGATTGAAATGGATCACTTGATTACAAAGTTATATGTATGAGAGTATACCTATGTAGGGTTATCCGATAATTTATTTCGTTGTGTTATATCCATGGTGTATTTTTTTTGAGATATTGAGGGTGTCGGGATCCCTACTAAGTATCATTATACTCAAACCTGCACGGGCTATGCCCGCACCTTGCTGTGTTGGATGCGGACGAAAATCAACGCTGACTGAGGCTGAGTGTACCAGGACTAAACAGTACCGGGAGGTGGACCATACGGCGAGTCAGTACACGGAGGAGACATCCAGACGTGGAGTGATGATGAGCCAATCTATACCTACCCTTCAGGTAGAAACCACAGAGGATGATCCAATTGTTGTCTTCCCTTTTCATTCAGTTGCATTGTATCACTGTCGTACTTGTACTTTCCAGTTGGGCATGTATTCTGGACCCTTTTTCATTTAGAGCTATTTTTTTATAGAGTTTACTTAGTGTTTTTTCCAGCTGTGTGTTTTCTTGTGTGTGTGTTTATAGGATATAATGGCAATGCCTTACCAGTTTTAGGGAATTATGCCTTTGGTGCTAGTCGCCAACCCCTGGCCTATGGTTGTCGGGCATGGGGTAGTCACAACACGGGCCCCGAGGGACTGGTCGTGATATATTGAAAATTAATAATAATATAATTTCAATATTATGAATTCATATATATATTTACCTTGGTCAATTGAAAATTATAATATATATAAATCATATAAAATCATTGGTAAAGGCTCTTTAAATGTGTCTTTTTTTAATAGTTCTTTATGTTATATTTACTTTCTACTATAGAGTCTCATTGGTTATATTTGTAACACACCGAGATTTTATGAGATATATTATTTTTAATTTATTTTATGTATTCTATTTTAAACTACACAAATATTAGATTGTACTATACGCAACACCGTATTAGCTTGCAGTATACACAACACTATTCCTGGCTCATGTTTCACACAATTTCAAGTACGTTTTGTGGAAATTATTCTATGTAATAGTAAGTATATTTTTTTTTAATGTATAAATAAAATAAGTTTTCATTATGTTATATGAAACACAAAAATGAGCTTTCACAACACGCAGCCCTAACTTGGCTTGAATTAAACGCAATCGCGACCTTCCTCGATAGCATGTGTAGTACACAATACTGGGTATAACTAAACAATGATATGTTATTATAATATTATATAAACAAGTAGTTATGAATATAAATACACACTTTTTGAAATTTTATAAATTTTATATTTCAAAATGGACTTCATTTTTGGATTTGGAATATAGAAATTAGCCTTAGGTGAATTTTTGGTATTTTTCAGAAAACATTAAATTTTTTATGGATAGCGAAAACACTAAGTTATTGGTTAAAACAGACATTTTATTTAAATAATCATTTATTTTACTTAAATTTATATTAGGTAAAAATAGATACATAATACCTATATAAGTTCAATTTAATTCACTGGATTTATTTTATAATAATTATAGATATATAAAAATTTTATTGACCTTTTTACAGTCTTTTACCCACCTCCTAGTAGAATTTTCAAATTTACATAAAAATTATTGTTACCGCTTCTGTGAGTTGAATTTTAAAAATCCTAGAGACACAGTTGATATCAGTAAGTAAAATTTTTTTCAATGAGATGAAAATTATTTTTGGTGATTAATAACTTTTAAATTCTATTTACCATGATTTAAAGTAAATAGGGTAATTAATAGTATAATTGATATTATTATTACCCTAACACATGTCCTAATTCAACTGGATAAGATTAATTCGACCAAAAAAACCTTAGGAATAAAATATGATCCTTTAGGTCCACTTGGATTAGATTAGGACATTTATTATTATTTAATTTAAAGAAGAGTTAAAAGAGATAATATCAATGTTTAATAAGTAAAACATTTTTATTATAGGGTTATACATAATATTAATTAGTCTATAAATATTCATTAGAAAGATATAATAATTTAGTACATAATGGAATTTTATTTATAATTTTTAGACAATAAATAATTTAATTTATTTATGACACAATGATGATGCAATAATTACCTTATTAATGATATATTAACATAATTGATATTATAAATACCCAAAAAAATTTCATTTGATAATGTTTATGAATTAAACTTATTTTTTGGGTTAATATAATATATTAAAATTGGTTATATTAATTTTGTTCGAAGTAATAATTCTGTTATGAATTTAGATAAAACAAAATACCAAAGAGTGTTGAAATTGAAATAAAAGAGTTTTTAAAACAAATATAAAATTATTAATTGATCATATATTCCAAAAAATATAAGGTTCGGAAAAAATACTTATATAATGATTGTTGTGTCATTAAATAAACTCTAGGAGTTTTCATGGATATATATTGTATGATTATTGACCATATAATATAAACATACCATGAAAGATGGTAAATGTCACACTTCTTAACTAAGAGTTAAATATAAATGATAAGGTTAATATATTAACCGAAACCTGTCTAAAACCTATTTGTTGAGATGATTTTGACCCATAACCACTTTTCATTCGTAATAAATAAATTTTGTTCCATTATAAAGGTAATATGACTTTATTATAAAACAATATTTTTTGTTTTTCGTAAGGTTCCCCTCACCTCTCTTATAAAAGGGAAGTCACCCTTCTTTCTAATTCACACCTCCAAAGCCATTTTTCTCTACTAACCCTGCCCAAATACCCTCTAAATTGTCCTCTATTTAACAAAAATGATTTAATTTAGTCAGAATGCCATCCTATGGCGCCCTTTTGATCAAATCAAAAGGAAGAACCCGAAGAAGAGGTAAATATCTCACCACCTATTTCAAATTCCATTCTTCTTCAACTTACTCATTCATTGTTGTTTCCATTATAAAATAATAAATATAATATATTATATATATTGTGATGTTATTATAAAACTTTTCCAACCCTATTAGTTATTTTATCCATCCTATGAATGAAAAAGTCACCACACGTTCGTACGTATGGCTTACCGTCTCCACATCGTTGTGTACATTTCTATTCAAATATTTCATCATTTGTATGGGTAAAATAAAGAGTAAAAATGATATAAATAATAAATATAACATTATGATGATTTTTTATTTATGATATACCATCCAATTATATATTATTTTAATATCAAAAGAATGATATTATTGCTCATGCGTACATACGGAATACAGTCTCCACGAACGCGATGAGATTCATTCTTCATGCTAACCATTCCAGAGTAATTATAAAGTATATATTATAACTAATAATGAATTATATTAAATAATAATAATACTATATTTATGTACATATTCTATTCAATTACTTAATTCCATTCAATTCAATAGGGAAACAAACACAGTGTTCATCCGTACGTATGGGCTACTGTCTCCATGAATGGTGTATTTCATTTCCATTTATCGATATATCATTTATATTTACATGATGAATATATATTACATCTAAATCATGTTTTAAAATATGGAATAAATTAAATCTGGATAAAAGTAATAAATACAAGAACAACAAGGTCAAACACATCTGATAAATGAAATGATTTTACCCAAAATGCTGCTTTAACATGGAATTGATAAATGAAAAGGTAATATAAAGTCATAAGTGAATCATATATGATATCATAATCATTATTATGGTTCTGTTACAAGTTAATAATATGTTTAAACCAACTATATAGGAGTTTTGGACACGTACAAAAGAAATTTGACCTAAGGTAAGGGATAATTATTATAATCTTGTTCTTATCCGAGATTGTTTATTCGTAAGTATATACTGGGGTTATGTTTAACATCCATGTCCATGTTTTCTCAAAATGTTTTTATAAAATCCTTACTACTATTCTTTCAGGTACATTTTATGTCATTTATATCCTATTATGAATTTTAACACAAGGTATAGAAGGGATCATTATTTTTTTCCCATACGTGGTACATTTTGACTTTTCTGTTACAAGTATGAAGAGCAAGATTTTTTTATCTTATAAGGCATGGAAGAATTTTAACAGTTTCATAATGAATTATTTTCAAGAAGCTTACTCTACAATATTTCATGATTATTTTCAACAAAAATCTTTAACTTTTAAAATTACATGGAATTTTGTAAAAAAATGATTATGAAGAAGAAAGGATATTTTCATCAAGAATTCATTTCAAGTGTTTTATCAAAATGATTTTCCATCTAAGATGAAATTATTTCATATGTTTACGATTCAAGTATAATGTCTATATTATTTACATGGTTTGATTTTTCTTCTAATGAAATGATATCCATATCTTTTATATGGATTTTGTTATGATGGGATGATGTTTATAAAACACATTTTATTCATTGGGTTATTAATAATTATGAATTTTTATTTTGTTTCACACAAAAGAATGATTTAATTATGAGATGGGTGTGACCTATATCTCCCTAACATGCATTGGGTACAGATTTATATCTCATGAGATTGACATAGATGGAATGGAAATATAATATGATTCAGTGATACTGGACTGGAACGAAGAGTGAACTCGATTCAATATTGGACTTTGTCCACTATGATGGTCTTAGAAGCAATGCCTTGGATACTATGGAAATCATATCACGTGCTTAATGGTTTTCAACAATTACATGTTTTTTTCATGATTAATGTTCCTTTATGATCTATGACTTATGTACTGCCATGATTTTTGTCATTGTTAAAAATTTTGATGTTTTATTTTTATATTTATATGTTGAAATGTTTATGTATTGTTTTTAAGTTCTCCATGATTACCCTTACTGACCATTTGAGCTCACCCTTTTTATGTTTTCTTTTCCCCAGGATATAAATAAAGGGTTTAGGTAAGATAACCAAAGTGGAAGATCTTTATGGGTGATGTTGAGGATCTTTCACCCTGATTAGAATATAATGTTCTGAGCTTCCAAAGACACTAAAATAATACGGTCTTTGTGCATATGTTTTTGTATCATATTGGGTATTTAGTAAAAGTAATGTAATGTCTATGTACATCATATATGGCTCTCAACAGTTGGTATCAGAGTGAAGGATTAGTTCACATTTCAAAACTAGGATGCGAAAACTTTTGTAAAATCCCTATAGATATTTCTAAGGTATGTCTAGGGATGTACGTAATGATAAGTATACGTATAGGTTATAGTCCTAGAATATGTTAACAATCATAGAATTAAACCTATGATGTTATATATTGAAGGTAATCCTACTTTATTATGCTGTTTTCCTAGCATGATTTTTGCCTCTCACGCTATTCTTTTTGGGTTTTAGACGATGGATGGAACCCGAAGGAACTATGTTGATCAATGAAATGGGTAATGCAATGATTGTCCTCCTGAACAAACCAATGTTATAAGAGATGGAGTGAAAAATATTATTTCTATATTTACACAATCTATGAATCATTCTGGACTTTTTTTTCTTCTTGAAAGGAACAATATTCTATTGAGTCCTTTATAAGGCAATTCCCACCTTCTTTCATTGGGTCTTCTGATCCACTTTTTGTTTGAACAATGAATTACTTCCATTGACAAGATATTTTCCATACTTCACTATACAGATCATGAAAATTCATTTTTACTGTTTACTGGTTAGAAATTGAATCAGACCAGTAGTGGAATCTAGTTAAAAATACAAGGCCCCAAGATGAAATTGAATGCATGGAATGGGACAAGTTCAAGAACTTGGTTTTCATAGGTACTTCCATCATTTTCTTAGACCAAATATGGAAAAGGAGTTCATTGAGCTTAAGAAAAAGGATGATGAATCTGTTGGTATATATGAAGTGTAATTTACAAGGCTTTTAAGGTATGTATCTAGCTTTATCATCCAACCCGAAAGTAAATTTGATTGATTCTTCAGTGGATTAAAACCAAGTCTTCGAAGGGAATTTCCTATAAGAGACGTCAGTACCTATTACGAAATTGTGCGTTTTGCTATCAAGGTAGTACTATAAGTTGGTGTTACATATCCATCTCATGGTTTTTACAAGAAACAAAAGATGGAGTTCAATGAAAAATCTCAGAACAATGGTGAAATAAAGGTGAATGTTTCTTTATCTTCAATGTGTGGAAAGAAGCATGGTGGATATTGTCTTAAAGGTACTGAAAGATGTTTCAATTTTTGAATAGAAGTTCATAGAGCAGAGGAGTGACGATGTAATGGAAAAAATCTATCTAATTATGTGAATAGAGGAAATACTTCCGAGTATGGTCCATTAACACATCAATGTTACAAGTTCAAGGAAACAGGGTATTATTCTAACCAATGTCTTAATCCAAGGTTTAAGGATGATCTACCTCAACAACCTTTTAAGGAAAATGAAAAAGGGAAGTACCATGCGATCACTATTGGCTATGTTGAGTATGAAAATTGTGTGGTGGAATTATTATTTGTTTATGTAACAGAATTTTGAAATAATTTTGTGGAATCTCATTTATAGTATTGTGGAATATTGGAATACCTATGTATTGGTTTATTATGGTTTTCAATAATTATATTGTACTGGTAACGATGAAGAGTGATTGAAATATTTTTATAAAGCAGATGATAAGTTCATAATGAAGGGATACGAATAAAATAATAAGTTTGATAGTATTCATGATCTCATGATTGATATAAGGACAATGTGATATCATGGTTTTTGTATATAGTATTTTTGGGATTTTGGTATGTGGAAAGAGTTAAATTTTGACAACATTCATATTTTCACTAATTTTTAATGGGTTTTAATTTTTCAATAGACTACATGATTAAGGAATTCACATGTTTGGAATGCAACCAAAAACAAGATATATCTTATGATATGTGGGGGAAAAATGTAGGAATTCACATGCTCAGTATATGACATTTCTAGTAATCAGACAGAAGTATTTTCGATAAACCTAATGGTTGGAATGGATTAATTTAGAGATCACATATTATTGCCTAAGTCTATAACTTTTTGACTTTATTTGGGAAATTATATAATAGTATAGTTTTAGAAAAAGGAAAACCCGTAGGAATGGTGACAACTCATCGCATCGAACAAGGATATGGGAATCAATCATAAAAACAAAGTGTGACATGCCTTTATCGACTACCACTGGCATACAAGAAGTCCCTCATTAGAAGAAATTAGTTTTATTTTATTAAGCTGTATGATAGTTGGAGACTATGTCCATTTTTGGAATCATATACAATTAACCTTACCATAGACGGACTTATGTATATTTAATAACATTTTCTAACCTTTTGTGTGAGACAGATGGAATGACCTATCATTCAATCGCATGATCTTTTAACACTTCACGAATGAAAAATTCAAGTTCATTTCGTTAAGATATGAAGTTGAAATTATTTAAGGAATTACCAAAGGTGAGATTGTACCAAAATCAATTAATTATGTCTTCTAATCCATTTTTTTCATCTTTAGGGAAATAATCTTGAAAACCAAAAACATTGTCCTATATGGTACCTTAGATCATCACAAATTTATGGATTTGTGATTATTGGATTTTCAATATCCATGTTCTCTACCACTCCCTATCAGAACACGATGGTTAGATATCTCTTCAATATCCATATTTTCACCTATGTTATCTTATGTGGAAACCCAGTGATGAGTTAATTTGGGTAAACGTTATGTTTCATAATTTACTTTTTAAAATTATGTTTTAGTATTACTTTTTATGATGTGGTTTATTTATGAATGAATCATTCAAGTAGTAAACCATTTATAACCCTGATGAATTTCGAGGGAGAAATTAATTTTAAGGGGGGTAGAATGTAACACCCCAAGATTTTATGAGATATATTCATTTTAATTTCTTTTATATCCTCTATTGTACACTACAACAAGATTAACATGTACTATATGCAACACATTATTATCTTGAAGTATACACAACACTATTCTTATCTCATGTTACACAAAATTTCAAGTTTGTTTTTCTTGGAAATTATTCTACGCAACATTATGTATAGATTTATTTTAATTTATAAATGAAATAAGTTTTGATTGTGTTATACGAAACACCAAAGGTAGATTTCACTACACACAGCACTGACTTGGCTTTTATTACATGCAATCATGACCTTCCTTGATGGAGTGTGTAGTACACAATACCGGGTTTCACTAAACGATGATATGTTATTAAAATATTATATGAACAAGCCATTATGAATATTAATACCCACTTTTGAAATAATATAACATTTATCATTCAAAATGGACATCATTTTTGGATTTGAAATATCAAAATTACCCTAGGGTGATTTTTTGGTATTTTTCTGAAAAATTCCAATTTTTGATTAACAGTGAAAACATTGAGTCATTTTATAATAATTTGAGATATATAACAATTTATTTGAACTTTTTACCATCTTTTACCAACCTCCTAGGAGAATTTTCAAATATAAATTAAAAATAATTTTACCGCTTCTGTGTGTTTAATTTCAAAAATCTGAGAGGCAAGGTTGATATAAGTAAGTAAAATGTGGTTCAATGAGGTGAAAATAATTTTTGGTGAATATTAACATTTATCTTTTATTTACCACGATTAAAAGTAAAATGGGTAATTAAGTTTAAAAATTATTTTATTATTACCCTAATACTGTCTTAATTCTATTGGATAAGTGTAATTCAACCAAAAAAACCTTTGGAATGAAATATGACCCTTTAGGTCCACATGGATTAGATTAGGACATTTATTATAATTTAATTCAAAGAAGAGTTAAAAGAGTTAAAGTCAATGATTAATAAGAAAAACATTTTTAATATTGGGTTATACAGAAGATAAATTCTACTATAAATATTCATTATAAATATAAAATGGTTTCCTACATAATGTTATTTTGTTAATATTTTTTAGACATTAAATAATATAATTTATTTATGGAACAATGATGATGAATTAAGTACCTTAATAAAGAAATATTAACATAATTGATATTATAAATACCCAAATAAATGTAATTTGAGACTATTTTTGACTACAAATAATTTCTTGGGATAATATAAAATATTAGTATTGGTTACATGCATTTTGTCGATGTAATAATGCTATTATGAGGTTAGAAAAAACAAAATACAAAATAGTGACAAAATTGACAAGAAAAGAGTTTTTAAAACAAATATTAAATTATTAATTGATATTATATTACCATAAATATAAGGATCGGCCAAAATACTTATATAATGATGAGTTTATCATTAATTAACCACTAGGGGTATTCTGGGATGTATATCGCATGTCTATTTACCATATAATATAAAAATACAATGAAACAAGGTAAATGTCAAACTACTTAACTAAGAGTTAAATATAATTGACCAGCTTAATATAGTGACCCAAAACTGTCTAAAACCTATTAGTTGAAATTATTTAGACCCACACCCACTTTATCTTCTAAATAAATCAATTTGGATCCATTATTAAGCGAATATGACTTTATTATAAAATAATATTTTATATTTTTCATAAGGTGCTCCCCATTCTCTCAAATTAACACTTCAAAATCCATTTGGCTTGGCCAAACCCTTCCCAAATACCCTCTCAACGGTTCTACCTTCATCCTAAAGGCCAGACTTTAGTCATAAAGCCATCCTAATGAGCCCTTTTTATCAAATCAAAAGGAAGAAACCGAGGAAGAGGTACATATCTCACCACCAATTTCAAGTCCCTTTCTTCTTCCACTTCCTACTTCTTTGTTGGTTCCATTATAAAATAAGAAATCCATTATATTATGTGTACAATGATTTTATTATAAAAATGGTACAACCATATTAGTTATTTTAACTATACTATGAATGAAAAAGTCACCACATGTGTGTACGTACGGCTTACTATCTCCACATCGTGGTGTATTTTGTTATTCAAACATTTAATCATTTGGATGTGTATAATAATGAGTATAAATGATATAAATAATAAATATAACATTATTATTATTCTTTATATATGATCTAACATCTAATTATATACTATTTTAATATCAAAATAATGATATTGTCTCTCGTGCGTATGTACGGACTACCATCTCCACGAACGCGATTAGATTCATTATCCATGTTAACCATTCAAGTGTGATTATAAGTTATATATAATAAATAATCATGAAATATATGACATAATAATGATACTGGATTTATGTACATATATGTCTCATTTTATTAATTCCATTCAATTCAATAGGGAAAATAAAACATCATTCATGCGTACATATGGCCTACCGTCTCCATGAATGGTGTATTTCATTTCCATTTATCGATCTATCATATATATTTATATGATGAATATATAATATATCTAAATCATGTATGAAATTATGGAATTAATTAAATCAGGACATAAGAAATAATATCAATAACACCAAGTCCAAACATGTACGATAAATTAAATGATTTTTCACAAAACGCTGCATTAACATGAAATTGATAAAGAACCGGTAATATAAAGTCATAAGTGAATCATATATGATATAATAAACATTATTTTGGTTCTGTTACAATTTAATAATATGTTTAAATCCACTATACTTGAGTTTCAGACATGTATGGAAGGAATGGACCTATGTTAAGGGATAATTATTCAAATCTCGCTCTTATCCGAGATTGTTTATTCGTATATATTTACTGGGGTTATCTTTATCATCCATGTATAGGTTTTCTCAAAATGTTTTCATTAAATTTTTACTAATATTATTCAATGTACGTTTAAAGTATTTTATACCCTTTTATGACGTTTTCCACATGTTATGGAAGGAATCTTTCTTTTTTTTACCATACGATGTACTTTTTGTCTTTTCCGTTAAATGTACAAGGAGAATGTTTTTTAAATTTTATGGCATGAATTTTTTTTACATTTTCATAATTCCATATTTTCATGAAGCTTCCTCTACAATATTTCATGATTATTTTCAACAAAAATTACTTTTCTTTTGAAATTACATGTCATTTTGTAAAAATATAATGATTTTTATAGAATAAAGGATATTTTCCTCAAAAAATCATTTCAGCTGTTTTATCAAAACTCTTTTCCATCTAAGATGAAATTATTTAGTATGTTTATGTTTCAAGTATAATGTCTCAATTATTTACATGGTTTGATTTTTTTTATGATGAAATGATAACCATTTCTATTATTTGGATTATGATATTATGAGATGATGTTTATGAAACCCCTTTTATTCGTTGGGTTATTATGAATGATGTATGTTTATTTTATTGAACACGAAAGAATTATTTCATTAGGAGATGAGTGGGACATATATCTCCCTCCAATTAATTGGGTAAAGATTTATATCTCATGGGATAGACATGGCTGGAAAGGCAAGATAATCCAATTCAGTGATACCAGACTGGAATGAGAAGTGAACTCGATTTAATTAGGGACTATATCTACTATGATCGTATTGGAAGAAATGACTTGGCTACTATGGAAATATTATCATTTTCATAATTTTTTGCCACAATTATATGTTTTATTTTATCATGATTAATGTTCCTTTATGATCTATGATTTATGCACGGTCAAGATTTATGTCATTGCTCAAGATTATGATGTTTTATGTTCATGTTTTTACGTTTAAATGATTATGGATTATTTTTAAGTTATCCATTTTTACCCTTACTGAGCATTTTATCTCACACTTTTTATATTTTCTTTTCCCCAAGATATAATGAAAGGGTATAGGTATGAAAACCAAAGGGGAAGATCTTTATGGTTGATGTTGAAAATCGTTCACCATGATTAGAAAATTATGTTCCGAGTTTCAAAGACATTAAACTAATACAGTCTTTGGGCGTCTGTTTTTTTGTTGTATTAAGTATTTCGCGAATTTAATGTAATGTCTATGTACATCATGTATGGGTCTGTACACTGTTCTCCACCCACAGATATATTTTTTACATCAATATTGTGGGTACATATCCTCAATTAAATAGATGTGGACACTCAATATTTTTGATTCATGAATAAACATTGATGTATCATCTAGTTTGGGATTTTGTATAAGTATTTCACAAATGAGTTATCCAATTCCAATAGACATTCATAGTTGAGTGAAGATACTTCATAGGGTCCTCATTATAAGACATGTCAGGAACCAACTCTATTCTAACATATGTGAAAAAATTATCTAGATATGGAATTTATACCTCAATAATGTTATGTGTTATACATCCTATACTATGGTAATTTTGGAAAAAATTGACAATTGGTAATATATATCAACAATTATTTAATATATTATAGAATTCCCGATGTAACTATATATTAACATACACATTTTACATAATCTTATAATTTTCATACATGTTGAAATCATCCTTAAGAACTTATATATTATTTGAATTTCAATTTCATTCCCTAAATTATCAATATAATCCTTTTTTATCTCATGGGTTCTTTTATAAGATGTGGAATTGTTTATAATATAACAGTTATCACCTCAATGATCTCAATAAAAATTAACAATATTTCTACAAATTTATCCCATTATGTTTTAGTATGACACCTAATCCCATACTGTGCTTTTTATTGTTCCGTCTTATAGTTTAAATCGATGAAATTATTTTATAATATATTCTCCAAAATTATGGACTGATCCCATGTATCATGAAATAAAAGAAAATACAATCTTCCCATATCATTCAAAGAATCGATTGTCCGTTAAGAATATATATAAGTATTGGGATAATAAGAAATGATTATATATGTCTTTATGTTGAGATCCTTTTCAAGAGGCTCCCATATTTCTAATTTGAGACAACTTTCATGATCTGATATAATAAACAGTGCTGAAAAATTAATATTTTTTCATTCATTAATAGAACGTGATGTATTATGTTTGATGGTTAGATATTGTCTTACTATTATCATATGAATTAACACAGTTAGATAATAAAAAATGACCTATATTGAACCATTCATCCCTGGATTATTTTTTGTTCTATTTATTAAGTATATTATACCAATTCCCCATTTATATATAGTTTGAGGAAGAGGCAAGATGATTATGATATAATGTTTTTATATATACTTTATCTACTTTCATACAAAGCTTCAACACAAAGAATCCACAATTTCTCACTTCATACCATCACACCTAAAATGTTCTGCTGATCCCGTGAAAAAAGATAAAAAGTGGGAAGACCAATATTTAAAATGTATTATGATCCCTAAACATGAAAAAACATCATCAATTCATTTAAAATGATATTTATTATTTATAGTGATATTTTTGATCTCTATAAAATAAATTCACATTATGATGGACCCATCCTTATTTTTTATGAATATAATATGGGCTCACCAAGGAGAATCACTAAGAAGTATAATTACTATATTACTACACTACCATATATCATAAGATAAATCCTCCAACTATACTTTTACAATTTTACAAGGTGTTATCAATATTTTTCTTTCATTAGGAATGAGTTTAATGGAGAACTCAACTTCATGACTTAGTGGATAACTCTGTAAATATTTTCAATAAACATCGATGAAGTTTTATACAATGTGTAAATTCCTAATAATTACAATACCTCTCTCATCCATTTTTTTAATTTATCCTCACCTTTACCAATAATTTTATTAATTTGAGATTTCAGGTGTAGATCCTAAAATGATTTAGATATTGAGGCATCCCATAGATTTTTTTTTTCAATTAACCTTCAGTAATCAAAAACTCATTCTATTTTAAATACATTTTTTCTTTATTCATTGAAATCCATTTCATAACAAGTGTAATTTAATTAAAAATCATATCTATAATAAGACATTTTTCAAATAGGGTATTCCCAAGAATAATAATTAGAAATTCCTAAAATATAATTAATTCATTAAGACATCCATTGGGATTCGTAATTGTTAACTCCCTTTCATAGATGGTTGGGAGATATCTAATATCTCTGGAATAAAAGGGATATATAAATTAATAATAAAATCTAACATCAAATAAAATGTCGAGACCTAGTTTTCTCCATGTATTAATATTCAATATTTCTATATATATTTCCAGAGTTGTGTGATATTATGGCATGTGATTATGAGGCCTGGTGTACCTAGAATTAATTATATAATAACATTAAATATATTTTATATTGATAATGAATGATAAATCAATGAAAATGGGATAAGTATTAAATATTTCACCCAATCAGAAATCCAAAAGCACAATTGTGTCTAGAATGTGATGTTTACCCAAGGTGTGATATAAAATAAATATTGGAGGGATGTTCGGACCCCATTCTCATTGGTGGTGCATAAAGTGAAATTATCTATTTATTTAATTAATAAGAATAGTCATTTCTCATAAAAAATAGTTATAAATATATCATTATGGAATTTGTGTCTTGGGTTTTCCTAAATATCATGTGATTACCATATAAGATCTTTACCAACTCTTTTAGAGAATCCATTGGGGAATGATGATAAAACATCAGATCAGATTAGATTAGAATGCAGAAAACAAAACATTTTTCTTTATTTTTTTCAAACACATTCTTCGAAATAAAATAATCCAATATAATGGTAGGACATGTGTTTTAATTTTTTTACAGATTTGGATTATATTTTTGTGTAGATCAATTTTTTTCGATATAAAATATTAACACCCTCAAAATATTCAAAAATATTGGATTTCAAATTATTTTTGAGTTTTTCATCTAAACCTGGTGTTCTATTCTTGATATTCATCCAAGAAATCATGTCTGGAAACATAGAGATAATTATTGGGGCTTTTATTCCAATGATTCTCTGTGTTCTCCAATAGATGGATCCTTGTGATCTTGATTTAAATTTCCATGAGGTACCGAGATCAATATTACTCCCAAATTAATAGAATATTGATAAAAATACAATGGTTTGTTGAGGGAAATATAGATCTATAAATTTCATTATTCAATGATTTTCAATTTGGTGGTTTAATTTAATGTAATCATGGATTAGAGGTTCAGTGGAATATAGAATGAAAATGGGTCACTGATGATTCACCAATATTGATATCCATCAAATTGAGTATCGGTAAAATGAAATAAAATTTGATCCATTAATTTCAGATAGATTCATGGAGGGATATTTTTTAATTTGGCCTAAAGATAGGTGTACGTCAAAAAATTACATTTCTGGATTTTCTACCACAAAGCTAACTAGATTCCATGTTCATGGAATAATACATGGCATGTATCCCCCATCCCCACCAATAGTACCATAATGGTTTCAATGAATTTTACTGTGAAATAGTGTGGAACCCAATCTTACACATCATGTACCCTGACCCATATGGAATACCCATGTGATGGGTAACATGGACGAGCAGCCTTGTGGGATTGACTGAGCTAGAGCAGGCCACATAAAAATATTCACGAAAATAGGGTCTGACTTTATGGAAATGATGAATAGTACATGGAACTAATAGTAGATTGGTTAGAAAAACCACGTAGTCCACCAATCACAATGTGTATCCCTACATAGTTGAAAGTTATGTGCTAGATAAAGACATGACTAGATTGTGAAGTGGGATCACAAGTCATGTCGGTCATATAACTTGTCATGTAACCCTTGAGATCCTTTAAAAAGTATTCAAATGACTACACCTCCATTTCATAAACTCATATTTTGGCGCATGAGAATACTATAGTTATTTTTCTATGCATATGATGAAATATTAACTTTTGTGGATAATTTTTACATACAATGTGTTTTTTTTGATTTTGGAACAAAATGAGGTTACACATAATGATACAATAGTTCCCGCTTGATCAACATAGCTTACAAGACATTTCCCCTAAAGTGGATGGACAATGGTGTTCCATAATAGGTTATTTCTATCATTAACCTCCAGTAGGGATGGGTAGTGGGGTTCCATGATGTTATTACATCATTAGTTATCCTCTAGTAGGAATGGGTCGTGGATTTCCATAAGGACCCATCAAGGAATTATCCTCTAGAAGGGATGTGAAGTAGAGTTAACCACATACCATTCTAGGCATTACCATATATTAAAGAATGCTTTTGGAGTTCCCCAATGGAATTCCAAAACATTACCCTCCACTGGGGATGGGCTTGGACTTCCTCAGTGACTATATGAGTCAGACCCTCCTGTCATACCAAGGCATGGGATCCTTACAATGAGTTTATTGTTCCTAGATTGTGAAGTAATGTTTTGAGACTAGGTTTTATGTATATTTATAATCACCAAGAATAGGGTTTTTTTTTTAATTCAGATGCATTCTTCTAATGTGAAATATAACTCGAATGGGGAAGTCATTGCAGCCCTATGTGAATAGTATCAATGTGTGGTGAATGAATCCCTTATTCTTTGGTGTTAATGGAAGATGTGCGGGATGTTGAATATTGTATATGGACAGTTGGAAATATTTTATACTCCTATTCTTGGAATGATATATATGACAACCCTGCTATTATTACAAACTTAAACATGATTTTTTACATAAAAATCACTTGATACAATAAAGAAGATTGAGAGGATTAGTGTCCTTGGATCTTAGGATCATTACATAAAAACATAAAACATGAAATACAACATATTTATTGAAAATTTCCTTTACATGTACACTACATTCCATTGTACTTATCATTGCATGGGATAACCTGAGGACATGCATAAGAAAAGGGTGAGCTATAAAGCCCAGTAAGGGAGTACACATGGAATATCATGAGGAGTACAATACATGTTAAGAAATATGCCTATCAATAGAGAATAAGATAAACATGAACATAAAGGCACGATAAAGCATGATAATCATAATATGGAAATGTGGAAACAACACTTAACATGGAATTAGCATGAGCCAAGGCTCATTGCACATGGAGAATGAGTAAATCCTCATTTCAGATAAATCACGAGTAAAACCTCATTGAACTTGAATTACATTGAGTCAAACCCATTTCACATGATGTCTCAGGATACTATATTTTACCCAATTCATTGGAGAGCTATAAGGGCCCACCCATCTTAAACATTTAATTTCATGCATAAGTGTGCCACATGGATCATAAAACATGGATTCATAAAACATAATCATTTATTCCACAATAAAGGAATGTGGAATTTATACATGAAACTTTATAATCAATAAGGAAATGTGCATAAAGGTGAATACCCTTGATGGAGAAATGGGCATGGTATTCACTACACAATGACAGTGGCTTAGAAAATCGGTGCGATTTCGGCAGTGTAACGGCGTGACATAAGAATTAATAAAAATTATTGATTAGAGATAAAGGGGTTCCTCAACATATTTACATGTAAGTTAATGTAAGGAGGTCATATATATATATGTCCCATCAATTGTAATGGAATTTAGATTCACGATACAAAAGTATTGCTTGAATGTAAAAGAGGAGAGAGAAGTTCCTTTCGGAATTTCGGCATAGTAACAGGTGTGCATGGGAGGAATTTATTGAGATATGAAGGGGTATCACATCATTAAAACAAAAAAAGGGCAGTATTAGGGAGGTGTGAAACCATACCCCGACATTCGTAATTGAAATTAAAAGTGCAAAACAACTTAATGAAAATTTGACAAAAAAGAGAAAGGAAGAAAAAACCCTTACTTGGAAGTGTGCTTCCAAAGGCTAGAGAGAGGCCTGTGAGATGCTTCTTGGGAGCTTGGGGAACCTTGGGAGCATTCTATAGAGAGTGGATCAGAGGTTGGACGAACTCCAAAGGCTTCGAGTGAGGAGGAATGGGTTCTTGGGTGGGTTTATATAGGAAATGTGAGGGAATTCTTTATTATTTAGGTTTGTGACCCCTTACATTAAATTAATCCAAAACCACAAACCATACCATGATTTTTGCCAATGGTTTTTGGAAAAGGGATGATGAAAACAATATTTTATAAGGTAAATGTCCGATCTTCTTAAAATTATAGGGTTGCTTATGTGGAGGTGAGTCATGCTCCCATAGAAATTAATTTAAAAGGACAAAGTGTTTAATAAGTCTTGATGGGTCCATTAAGGCATTGAAAAGTAAGACAAACAAACCCAAAATAACATTATTTTAATGCTAAAACATATATTAGCCAAACATAAAGATTATAGTATTTTATTACATCACTATTGGGTAATTATGATGTCATAAAACACATTATATATTTAAACGGTATTTAATTGTCACTCAAAATTTTGATTCTCAGAAAATTATGAAAAATTAACTGTTGGATAATTATGAAATCCTGATTCCAAAAATAACATTTATTTTATCTAAATAATTTTATAAATATTTTAATGTTCAATTTTAGAATAAAAACCGACATTTATCAAAAAATCACGGGTTTTGACAAAAATGGATTTCAGACCTTAATAAAAATTATAATTGTATTCATACAATTATATCACAATTTATATATAACAAAATTAATCTAATAATAATAATAATAATATTTTATTTAAAAATTATTTAATTCAAAAATCCCTTAATTTAATAAAATTGATTTCTTAATTAAATAATAAATAAAAACACCCTTTGTACTTTAAAAACTATTTACAATGTATCAATAATGACAAGAAATTATATTCATTATTATATACAAAAAAATAATGTACATGATCATTGTACTATCGAATAGTTACATAACCCTTAAAACAGCCACATAAGACCTAAGGGTAAGGTTTGCGATGGTGACGAACTCTTTGGGGGGCTCGGATAACTTCACTCGAGTGGTAATTTCTATCAACTTATACATATACCTTAGATGGTACAGTTCGAGTTTGAAATGATGAAGCTCAGCTTGGGCTTGGTCAAGACCAAAGCCCAAGTATGCTATCTCTTTTCTGAGCTCCGACAAATGGGCTTCATATGGAGAAATTCTTCTAGATGAGGTCATCGCTTCTTTTGTCTGAGTAAATTTGGATTTGTTAAGGCCCTATATTTATACTAATCATGTGATCACAATTCAACGACTATATTAGCAATGGTCAAAATTCATAACATAAAACCATTGAAGTTAACATTTTATATAAATATAAAGAGACATTTAATTAAATCAAGAGAGATTTCCATTAATGAAACGTTGGGTCATTAAAATATTCCCCCTTAAGGAATTTTGCCATCGAAATTTTCCTATTCCCAAACTAAAATAGATGGGGGTAACTCAGCTTCATCATTTCCTCTGATTCCCAAGTTGCTTTTTTAAACTTGTGGTTTCTCCACAACACCTTGACTAGGGGCATTGTCTTATTTCGTAGAACTTTTTCTCTACGATCTAGTATATTCATTGTTTGCTTCTCATAAGAAAGATCATATTCCAATTATACCACATCAGAAAAGAGTACATGTGAAGGGTATGGTATGTACTTCCTTAAAAGGGATACATGAAAGACATCATGTACTTTGGCCATGGTAGGTGGAAGTGCTAGTCGATAGGCCACAGCCCCGACACGATCAAGAATCTCGAATGGGCCGATGTACCTTGGACTTAAATTCCCTTTCATTCCAAACCTCTTGACCTTCTTCCATAGAGATATGCATAGAAAAACCATGTCTCCAACTTTAAACTCAAGTTCCCATCGGCAGTTATCTGCATAACTCTTCTGTTGACTCTAGGCTACCTTGATATGCTGCTGAATGGTGTTTACTTTCTCCACCATTTATTTGACCATTTCTGGTCCAAGCTGCTTACATTCACTGACCTCATCCTAACATGCATGTGTTCTGCACCTTATCCCATACATGGCTTCATATGGTTCCATTTGGATGCTCGAGTGGAAACTATTATTATAGGAGAACTCAAATAGAGGAAGATGTTGATCCCATCCACTTTTAATCTCCATTGAGCATGCTGTCAATATATCCTCAAGTGTTTGGATTGTCTACTCGGATTGGCCATCAATTTGAGGATGATAGGCCGTCCTGATGATCAGTTCAGTATTCAGAGCATGTTGAAGACTCTTCCAAAACATAGAGGTGAATCTTGGATCTTGATCAGACATAATAGATAGTGGTACTCCATGCAACCTTACCACTTCCATGATGTATATCCGTTCCAGTTGAACCAATGATAAATCCTCCCGAACAGCAATGAAGTGTGCAGTCTTTGTAAGATGATCCACAACAAACCATATTGCATTATTTACTTTGGATTTCCTCAGATGTCCGGTGAAAAATTCCATGGTGATGTTCTCTGATTTCCATTCTGGTATAGGCAATGGTTGCATCATCCCCTTATATTTCTGCCTCTCTGCCTTTACTTGCTGGCACAATAGGAACTTTGATGTATATTCAGCGATCTCCTTCTCCATAGTATCCCACCAAACGTTTTCTCGGAGGTCTTGATACATCATTTTCCCCCTGGGTTATTAGAGAAATTAAAACTATGTGCATCATTCAAAAGTTCCTTCTTCATCTTCAGACATGATGGAAGACATAGTATTTTCCCAAACCGCACAATTACTTCTTCATTAAGATTAAACTCTGAGGATTTACCTTTCTTGATAGATTATACTTTTTCCTGAATTCCCACATCATCATTTTGAGCATCCTTTAACCTTTCCTAAATATATAGTTGAACAATCATTTGTGAAAGGATTGATAATGTCCCTTTCTTTATGATTCCCATGTCCATATTCAACAACTTTAAGAATATTGGATCCTTCTCTATTCTCATCATTGATAGAATCGTTGGGTCCTTTCTACTTAGGGCATCTGCCTCCTTGTTCGCTTTCCCAGGGTGGTAATGTATTGAACAGTCATAATCCTTGATGAGCTCTTCCCATATTCTCTGGCGCATATTATGCTCTTTCTATGTGAATATTTATTTAAGACTCTTGTGGTCATTATATATCTCACATTTCTCTCTATAGAGATAATGCTGCCAGATTTTCAAGGGAAAGATCACCGCCACTAACTCCAGATCATTCGTTGGATTGTTTTGTTCATGGATTTTCAACATCCATGAGGCATAGGATATCACTTAATCATTATGCATCCGTACAGAGCCTAATCCTTTCTTTGAAGCATCACTAAATACCACAAAAAGTTCCACACTTGTGGGTAATGTGAGCACGAGTGCAGGGATAAGCCTCCTTTTCAACTCCTTGAAGCTTTCTTCGCATTCATCACTCCATGAAAACTTTACTCCTTTCCGAGTTATCTTGGTAATAGGGTTGGACAATCGTGAGAAATTACTCATAAATCGTCGATAATATCCAAATGACCCCATGTAGATACGGATATCCATTACCGATGTTGGCCTCGACCATCACTCAATTGCATCTTATTTGGAGGGTTCCATAGATATCCCATTTCTTGTGATGATATGACCCAAGAATAAGACCTACTTAAACCAGAACTCTCACTTGTTGTACTTTGCATAGAGCTTCTCCTTGCGCAATGTCTATAGTACAGTTCTTAAATGCTCCTCCTGATCCTCCTTTGTTTTGGAGTATATTATAATATCTTCTATAAATACTACCACAAATTAGTCGAGGTAATCTCTAATGAATCTTTTCATTAAGTCCATGAAGATTGATGGAGCATTAGTGAGTTCAAAAGGAATTACTATGAATTCATAGTGTCCGTATCTTATGTGAAAAGCAGTCTTTGAGATATCATCCTTCTTCACCCATACTTGATAATATCTGCACTAAAAGTCCACCTTAAAGAAGTATTATGCTCCACACAGTTGATAGAACAAGTCATTAATTCGTGATATAGGATACTTGTTATTTATCATGATTTTGTTATGATCGCAATAATCAGCGCAAAGCTGCATTGACCCATCCTTCTTCTTGACGAAGAGGACTGGGGCACCCCATGGTGAAGCACTTTGGCATATAAAACCTTTATCCAGATCTCTTGTAGTTGTTTCTTCAGCTCTTCAAGCTCTACAACAGTCATTCTAAATGGAGTCTTGGATATTAGTAAATCCCCGGGTATAAGTTCAATTGAGAAATCAATATCTCTTCTAGGAGGAAAACCAGACAGTTCCTTGGGAAACACTTTAGCGAATTCCCTCACAATAGGCATTTCTTCAAGGATGGTTTCTTCCTTGGACTCAATCATCTGAGACAATAATGCGTGATCATATGGTAGTAATATCCATGCTTGAGATGATGGAGCTAAAGGAGATTCATTTTTTCCTCACACTTGTAAAGAATCAGTGGTCGATTCTCCATATAGCGTGTGATTTCCCTCTCCCAACAATTTATGTAGGCTCTATTTAAGGAAAGCCAATCCAGGCTAAGAATTGCATAAAATTCCACCAAAGGCAGTATGAAGAGGTTCACCAGGAAATTCAATCCATATATTATAATAGGGGAGGACTTATATTCCTAAGATGCAATGATATCCCCATTTTCCCTACTCACCGCTATCTTCACTTCCATGATTTGTGGTGGTGCTGGTGTTGTTCTACTAAACATTCTAGATATAAAATAATGTGTAGAAACTGAATAAAAAAAGTACGTTAACTATTCTTGAATGAATAACTAGCGTTCCTATCACCACTTCATTGTCGGGGTTCACTTCGACAGAAGTGATGGAAAAAGCTCTTCCTTGCTGCCTTGGAGCTTGTTGGTTGACTCCAAAAACCCTTGCATTAGGGCATTGGTTTGAAAAATGACCTAGTTTATTGCATTTTTAGCATTGAACAACATGTCAAGATTCGAACGGATCGTTCCTCTCCTCTGTCACATCCACATGACTTTATTGCCGATATTTAACAGTTAGGTGACCTTCTCTTCCACACCTGAAGCATTTCCTCGCCCCCTTATGTAAATTTCCAGGGTGCTTCTTTCGGCACTTTTGCCATGTGGGGTGCTAGATCTTCTTAGCACCATTGGATTTATCCATCGGACCTCCAGAATTGAAGTCCACCTTACGCTTCTTATCCCGATGATACCTTTGTGATTCCTCGATCTCCATTTCGACCTTGAGGTCAAATCAGACAATTTCTTCATAGCTATCAAAGTCACGGATTGCTAATGCTTTCCATAGGCTAGGATTGAACCCACCAAACAAGCGGTTAACTTTGCATTCGGGGGTAACAACAAAGCCGGAAGCATATCATGCAAGGCTTGTGAAGTTTTCCTCATACGTTCCAACAGATTATTCATCTTTTTTCTTAAGGTAAAGAAGAACCTTTCCATCTTAAGCCGGAGGGTGCGCGGAAAATATTTATCAAATAACATCTTCCGGAAATCATTACATTCTAACGCCTTGAACTCCTCCCCAGGCTTCATTTTTTTCATCAATGTACACCATTGATCATCTTCACCATCCATATGATAATCATCTAAGAGAACATTCTCTTATTCAGAACATTGAAGGATGGAGAAGATCATTTCAATGGAGTAGATCAATTTTTCAGCGATCGTGGGATCAGATAATCCACTAAAAGATGGATGCATTTGTCTCTTGATGATCTCGATAGCGTGTTTTTATTTCTTAGGGGGGTTGAACGTTCCTCTTGACATGTGTTTCTGTTCAAAACATGAATTAGTTGTGGGAGAAGCATGACAAAGTTCGTGATTCCCGCTCCCATTGTATTGGAAATCTTATTAGTATAGTCATCACACTGATCTTCACAACGGTTGTTATCCCGAGTCCTCCTATTACTGGCCATTGGCTGGAATAAAATGAATGTTAGGGGTAACACATAAAGGGTAATCCAAAGAAAAAATTTGATGACTTATAAATAAACTTTTATTTCTTTAACTCATGAGTATATAGGCTTCAATATATGCTTTTCATGATCTACCTTATAGCATATATTCATAGGGGAATTTTTAAATTCCCTTAATAAGGGTTCATACTAAGCATGTGAATTTACCAAAACATATCTCCCGGGAGTGTTGTAACCAAGAGTGCAGCAAGGCCCGTTGTCGTGCACCAGTTCTTGTTCGAGTCTAGCTCAATGCGGTGTTTTCCGGTTTTACCCCTAGGATACATTTGTGCTAGAGCCGCCTCTAACTGCTCGTATCTAGAAAGGGATGTATTTTCTTGATAACCCACTTACTCAATACCCAAAAAAACATAGGTACTTTTTCATTGTACTTATTTATGTATCTAAGGCTTTACTTAGGGTTTTCTAATCTTAATCCCAAAAATAACGAAACATGTCCTCTGATACCAACTATGAAAACACTGCTTTTATTACACACTTAAACATGATTTGTTACATAAAACATCACTTGATACAACAAATAAGATTGAGATGTTTCGTTTATTTGGGCTTAGGATCATTAAATAAAAACATAAAACATGAAATACAACATCTTTATTGAAAAATTCCGTAACATGACAACTACATTCTCTCGTACTTAGCATTGCATGGGATAATCTAAGGACATTCATAAGAAAAGGGTGAGCTATAAAGCCCAGTACTGGAGTACACATTGAATAAAATGACGAGTATACTACATGTTATGAAATAGGAATATCAATAGAGAATAATAGAAACATGAAAATAAAGGCATGATAAAGCATGAAAATCATAACATGGAAATGTGGCAACAACACTTAACATGGAATTAGCATGAGCCAAAGATCATTGCACATGGAGTATGAGTAAATCCTCTTTGCACATAAAGCATGAGTAAACCATAATTGCATTTGAATTAGCATGAGTCAAAACTCATTGCACATTACGTATCATGATACTATATTTTACCCAATGCATTGGAGCGCTATAAGGGCGCACCCTTCTTAATCATTTCATTTCATGCATAAGTGTGCCACATGGATCATAAAACCTGGATTCATAGAACATAATCATTTATTCCATGATAATGTAATGTGGAATTAATACATGAAACTTCATAATACATAAGTAAATGTGCATAATGGTGAATACCCTTGATGGAGAAATGGGCATGTTATTCACTACACAATGACATTGGCTTAGAAAATGGGTGTGAATTCAGCAGTGTAACGGCGTGACATAAGAATTCATAAAAAAGGATCATGAGATAGAAAGGGGTTCCTCATCATATTTACATGTAATGGATAGTACTTAGGTCATATATATACATGTCCAATCAAATTTAATGTAATTTGGATTCACGATACAAAATTATTGCTTGAATGTAAAAGAGGAGAGACAAGTTCTTTTCGGAATTTCGGTATAGTAACATGTGTACATGGGAGGCAGTTAATGAGATAAGAAGGGGTATCCCATCATTAAAACATAAAGAGGGAAGTATGAGGTAGGTTTGAAACCATACCCCAACATTCATAATTGAAATTAAAAGGGCAATATAACTTAAAGAAAATTGGACAAAAAAGAGAAAGGAAAAAAACACTTACTTGGAAGTGTGCTTCCAAAGGATAGAGGGAGGCTTTAGAGAGGCTTCTTGGGAGCTTATGGAACCATTGGAGGATTCTAGAGAGATCAGGGCAGAGGTTGGAAGATCTCTAAGGGCTTTGAGTGGGGAGTATTTTGGAGCATGGGTGGGTTTATATAGGAATGGTGAGGGAATTATTTATTATATAGGATTGGGACCCCTTACATTAAATTAATCCAAAGCACAAACCATACCATGATTTTTCCCATGTTTTATAGAAATCGGAAGTGGAAAAAAATATTTTATATAGCCAAAGAACGAAATTCCTAAAATAATAGGGTTGCTTATGTTGAGGTGTGTCATACTCCCATGGAAATTAATTTCAAAAGACAAGGTGTTTAAAAAGTATTGAGGGGTCCATTAATGCTTTGAAAAGTAAGACAAACAAACCCAAAATAAAATTATTTTAATGTTAAAACATATATTGGACGAACATAAAGATTATAGTATTTTATTGCATCACTATTGGGTCATTATGATGTCATAAAACACATTATATATTTAAACGGTATTTAATTTTTACTCAAAAATTTGAATATCTCAGAAAATTATGAACAATTCAGCGTTGGATAATTTTAATGTCATGATTCTAAAAATAATATTTAATTTATCTAAAAAATTTTCTAAATATGTTAATTTTTACTTTTAAAATAAATACTAACATTTATTGAAAATTCATGGGTTTTGACAAAAATGGCTTTCCAACTTTGATAAAAATTATAATTGAATTCATACAATTAAATGATCATTTATATATAATAAAATTAATCTAATAATAATAATAATAATAATAATAATTTATTAAAATATTATTTAATTCAAAAATCCCTTAATTTAATAAAATATATTTCTCAAATAAATAATAACTAAAAACATCATTTGTACTTTAAAAACTATTTACAATGTATCAAAAATGAAACGAAATTTTATTCTTTATTATATACAAAAAAATAATGTACATGAACATAATACGATTGATTAATTACATAACCCCTTAAAACAGCCTCTTTAGACCTAAGGTTAAGGTGTGCGATGGTGACAGACTCTTGGGGTGGCTCAGATAACACCGGTCAAGTGGTAATTTTTATCAACATCCACTTTTCGCGTAGACGGTCCTGTTCGAGCTTGACATGATGAAGCACAACTTGGGCTTTATCAAGATATAATCACAAGGAATCCACCTCTTTTTCGATATCCAAAAATTGGTCTTCGTATGGAGAAATTATACTAGATGAGGCAATTGCTTCTTTTGTCTGAATGAATTTGGATTTGTTAAGGACCTATATTTATACTAATCATCTTATCATTGTTCAATGACTATATTAGCAATGATAAAAATTATTAACATAAAACGAATGAAGTTGACATTTTATATAAACATAAAGAGACTTTTAATTAGATCAATAGGGATTTCCATTAATGAAACTTTGGTTCATTACAATATATGATATGGAGATCCCCATACAATCTTATTTGAGATTCTATGACTTAGCATACATATATATATAATCATCTCGATTCACATAGATTTTGATACACCCTATAATGTAGATGTTAAGAAGTTAAGGGAATGCAACATGCTTTCCATTATTAGTTTCTCATAGTTTGATGTGTATTCTCTCCTAATATATGTGGCGAAGATTATATGGGTGGTTAATATACTCACTATGTCTAGCCCCTTCTATTTGGATGAGCTTACTTAAAATCTCTTCATTTGTAGAGTTGTACTATTTCATTGTACCTTGTTCATTTTATATCATTACCTTCTATTATATCTCTTACTACTCCCCCATAATCTATTGGTAATTTTACTAGATATTTTTATATTCACCCCTCAATGGGATTTTTAGGCACGTGTCTTGTCTTACTATGTCTACAAGAAGGTTGATCATAACTAGAAATAATCATTGGGATAAATGGTTCTTAGACTATGTACAGTGTAGAATATCTCATCTATTTAAATTTTACATATTTCATTCTGGTTGGGACAAATTTCTAGTTAGGAGTACATTTATCTCCCTTAATTTTTTGATTACCCTATTGTACATTGGCACTGTCTAGATGATCATGCATGCTAGGTTTATTTGTATAACAGTATTTCTTTTTTTTTCATTTCAACTTTCCTATATCATTGAGTTGGTTGGGTGTGTGAGTTTAGGTACCTATAAAAATTATTCAACATGTTAGTAATGTCATTATTATTGGTGACCACCCCCAGTCATATAGAGGTGGGATTGGGGTAGTTTCGGTTTGATCTCCTGTATTGGTCTAGTCAAGAATAATTTTTATTAGAGAAAGTTCATTCTCTGGGAAGCTATTCAGATAGATCTCCATTAGTGGATTGGATGGGTTTTGGGATATAGTTTCATGTTTTATTAAGTGTGTCTCCTAGGATAAGGAATCTAGTTATAATTCAGAGACAAATGTAGACATTCAAAAAGACCTTGACTACCTGCTTGTCAACTCAGTATAATGAGAAATTTGTTTCTAGGATCCACGAGACACACATCATATATGATAGAGTTATTCAATATCCTTCTTTAGTCACCTCCCATTTATTATATATATATATATATTATCATTTGACCACAGTACAACTTGATAACATTTAAAATGCCTCCGTGAAACCATTAATATGAGATAACAACTATAGTTATTGTTATGATCCTTTGAGAGATGGGTCCTCGGTTCAGCGTTCGTCCTTTGATCCCATTCATATATATATGTTGGTAGAATCACCTCCACATTTCATGTATTAGATCAACCTCATAGAATAGGCTTTTTATGATCATAGTATTAATGTACTCCTATAGTTCTAGCATCAGAACCCACTAAGGTTCCGTATAGATCCATATCCACTTGTAATCGAGGATTGCCAATAGTTGGTGGTATTCATATTTAGGATTATCCGAACACCAATGGATCAAGTGGTGGAATGGTAAGATATCCTTTTCCATGGAGAAGTTGGGAGTTGGTGGATCTTTGTTACACAGAAGCACGATGAGTTGACACTCTCTATAGAGGACTTCAAAAAATATGTTCCATGATGAGTATTACCCCTCATTATTATGCTCATTCTGGATCAATGATTTTTTGAGATAAATATTTTAGGTATGATGGTGTCTATGTACGTATAGATATTGAGTTACTCCCTTGAAATGACCTGATATGGATACTTCCTCGTATGATTGATTGAGTAGGGAATCTACAGGGAGCTCCAACCCATCATTGAACCATTGTTAATACCCATCTATATCAGGTTATTAGAATGGGAACATATGGCTGAGGTCATTCAGACAGATGGAATGTAGGTAGATTGATCTCATAGTGTCCATCCAAGAGATGATAAATCTATATCATATTGCAGGTTCTAGTAAATCAGATCTTGAAGTAGGATACCCTTTCGCATGTAGGACCATGATCATATTCATATGGGGCCGAAGCAATACAGGGTGGAATGGTATCCCAAGGAGGGGATTTTATTTACTTGTGACAGGTGAGGAAACATGGAATGAGACTTCCCAACAGACATACTGTGTATCTCGAGAAGATAGCTGATAGACCACATCATTATAAGAAGTGTAGTGATCAGGGATCTCTTAAGGGTGGATGGGGTGGTCCCCATAAGGGAAGATCTGGAAGAGGATAAGGATGGACTATGGGTGGTGGATGTCTATTAGAGATCCTTCAACCACCAAAACAAGGAATCCCACAATAGTCTCATGGATCTCATAGTCTGTTTCCCTGATAGAATCAGGTATGGGAAGTCTACAAACCCGTATGCATGAGATGATCGAATGTATGATCAACATTTATTATTGTATTTCCTTCGAATTAGTAGACATAAGAGTAAGTCATTCCTTTATATATTGACTCATGGTATGGGTGATAATGATCCAAGTAGAGACTATAATATAGTCTATTTTCTTTTGTTTTCCATGGGGAATTCTTATTTTATTTCATTCATATTTAATAATTATGAGCTATCGATTATTGGAGATAGGTTCACATGCAACCTTTTTTTTCAACAATATGGAACCCTGTGATGTAATCCTGTCTATGGATAGGATTTCTATGGTATGATAATAGATTGAATTTTACAACAAACAATTCAAATTTATTGACACTAATGGGAAGGGAATCTTTTTTCTAGAGAGATAGATCTCGCGACATGACAAGTGGATATTGTGAGTAGGAGGTTGAAGACTGTCACCCATTAGGTGGTGAGTGTATCCCTTGGTGATGAAGGATCTTCTTAAATCATGGTTCCTTCAATTATTAAGGATTATATAAAACTATTCCTCAATGATGTATTTGGACAACATATTTGGCTACATATGGAGGTTTTCATTGAATTAAATAATGTGAGTTCCCTAATATCTTATGTGGTTAAATGGATGGAACCTAACGATTATTTTGATATATGATTGTATTTAACAATCCTTTAAGAGAAATGTTATATCTGACCCAGTGTGTGCACCAAGGAAGATATAATAATTGTCATGAAAAAGGGAGATGAGATCTTGTGACTTTTTGTTGATTATCATCTCACGAACTAGGCCATGATAAAGAAATTGTACCAATATATATGGATTGAAAATCATTATTACCAATTAAGAGGAACATAGTTTTTATTGAAAATCAATATCAGGTTCAGCTGCAACCAGTTTTGGGTTCATGAGTCTAATATTCTAAGGGCCGAATTTTAATGTCTCTAAAGAAAAAATGTTTTACATGGGATTCAATTTTCTTTGAAGAATTACCCCATCAGGTTTATGGATTTAATGAACAAGGATATCCAAAACTACATAGATCATATTGTTGTTGTCTTCATGGATGACATACTCTTCTACTCTGAAATGTAATATGATCATCTAGAGATCATGAAGAAGGTTCATTATATTCTTCAAGAGAACTATAATTACAGAATTATAATAAAGTGTTAGTTTGGGATACATGAGCTTCACTTCCTAGGGCATGTCATATCCAAACAAGGTTTGGTTTTAGATCAACCAATGAACGGGGAATTATTTTCCTGGGTTCCACTTAAGAATGTGTAATAGGTTTCATGATTCCATGGATGGAGGGATTACTACATGAAATTTGTTGTAGAAATCATAGAATCACAAAAACTTTGATATCCCCAACGTAGAATGGGAAGTCATTTACCTTGTTTGAGTAGTGTTAAAGGGCCTTTGAGAAGTTGAGGTAGTGGGTGAAGAGTTCTCTATTTTTGAGACTATAAATGGAAGGTGTTTATTTTGTTTTCTAATTGAGTTGGCCACAGTTGGGTTTTGTTGCAGCATTATGTAATTATCAAATACAATTTGGGTGAGTTGAGATCCCATGGGTAGAACTACATGAAGAATCAATTATATCTGATCGAAGTAGTCTTTTCTATGAGGATGTGGAGGAACTACCTTATGGTTCAATGAATTGTTGTTTACTCATACCACGAGATTCTCACGTACATATTCACATAGTGTGACTTGAAAATGAGATGTCGATGATGGTTATTGTTCCAACATTATTATGACATTGAGATATTCTATACTCCATGTAAGAGACACTTTGTTGTAGATTTTGTCAGTAGCATATCCCAGACTCTCTTAGTAAATGATGGTTTATCACAATTAGCTTCCCTACAACTGACCATAGAATATTTGGAGGGTGTATCTTTTCTAGTTAATGGCGTTGATTCCTTCAATTCTCATGTGATTGAGAGATTCACTTCTAAGTTACACTAACATTGATGTACTACGTGACCATATATCCACAAGAAATTCACTTGATGGATATTCTAAAGTAGCAAATCATTTCATCTTTTTCAATGGTAGAACAATGGTTCTATTAACATTGTGGGTAGAGGTGATGTAAGAGTTCCATACTTATCACTAGATGTATATCCTAGAGTGGGGAATATGTATTGAGGCCTCCAATGTAAGTTTCTATGATCCAACATGAGATGATGTTTATCAAACTTCTTCTCTTGGTGAATCACATGTTAATTGATGATGAAAGAGAACTAGGTTTTGGTATTTTTTTAGAGCCTCGTGAAATCCCGGAGAAGAACTGGGATTGAATATCTAGAGGCTTCATCAAAGTGAATTCACACACTGCGAAGAGCCATGAAACTATCTTGGTGATATTTGACCGACTCAAAATTTTGGTGCACTTACGTTCCATTAGGTAGTAGAGTTTGGTAGGGACATTGGGGATGTTATTTGTATGGGAGATTTTTCATATTCACAGGGTACCATAGATGATTACCTCTAATAATAAAATGCAATTTGTTTCATTATTGTGAAGAGGTTGACTTGAGGCATTCGGAACCCATATGTTGTTGACTACATCATTCAACACCAGACAAATGCAAATACTATACACACTGTCTAGGTGTTATAGGATATGATCAGGTCTTTTGTGTTGGACTTTGTCTAGAGATGGGAGAATTCCCTTTCCATAGAATAGTTCACGTACAACAACATCTACCACTCGAATATCGATATGACAACTTTGGATTCCATATAGGAGGGACCCTTCAAGTCACATTTGGGTTGGATATAGATTGGTGATTCATTTATTGTGGGACAATAATTGGTGTATAAAAAATGGATAAAGTCTAATTCATCAATGAGTTGATAAGGATGGACTAGATAAGTAAGAAATAATATTTAGATCGCCATTGTAGGAAATTGGATTTCATGTGGTGAGACAATGTTTTCCTTATAGTATCGCTATGATTAGAAATTCAGAGGTTTGGTCAGGTAGGCATGCTATATGTGTCATAGGTTCGTTTCAGACCATGAAGATGGTTATAGAGGTTACATGACATCAATCCCTACTACCACTAATGTTCCGAGTACATGAACTCTCCCACATGTCATAGATAGGAACATTCATTCGTGACCCAACTCACATAATCGATCAGGGAGGTGGAAATCAAGGATGAATCCACATTTTTTAGCACATAATAGTGGTCGAGGTTCAGTTTTAGATTACACATTATGGATTGAATATCCATTTGGTTATAATGTTGTGATATCAATTATATGTTCTTTATATTTCACAGTATTTGATGAGAAAGATGCAGGCTTAGTATCATGAGTAGCTTTCCATGTGTTGATTTTTAGTGGTGAAATGTTGAAAGATGGAATGATGAAGATACTTATTTATTTCAACGTAATTCACATAAATATTATAATATATAATTCCAAAGATAGGTGATGATATGGTGTGCAAATTTGATGACCAATGGTCCTGTAATACATTTTATAAAATTATTAGTTATATTTTATATTATGTGCATTGAATAACTCAATGAATAATGGATAACAATGATATTTTTTTAGGAATATATTTGAGACCACATATGAGTTCAGAATGTGGTGTTTACCCTAAGCACGACATGAAATTAGTCAATGCGGGATGTTCATAACCCTCTCTCTTTGGTGGTACATTAACTGTCTAAATATAACTAATTAATTAATTAAATAACTAAATAATTAAACCTAAAATAAAATAGTTATAATTATATATCTATTAAAAATTTTTCAGGTGATAGCCTCAAAATCTAGTGATCACTGATAAATATCATTGTAACCTTTATTGGAGAATCCATTGAAAATTAATAATGAAAGGTCAGATTATATTATATCCGAACGTGGAAAACACAATAACTTCTCCTAATCATTGGTGAATGCATTCTTTACCAGTGAATGGTTGAAAATTGGGGTAGCAATCATATTTTGGTGTATATCTCCGTAGTATTTAATGTGGTAGTATATCGTTAATGTTTTGTTGATCTATCCATAGAACATTAGTTTCATGTTCCCAAATATTAGAGTTTAAATTATTTATAAATTTTTCATCTAACCACAATTTCTTATTCTAGATTTACGTTCATGATATCTTGGTAGGAAATGTATAATCATTTTTGGGGCATTTCTCCCAATGATTCATTATGTTCTTCTCTTATTTGATCCCTATAGTTCCCTTTTGACATTCCATGAGGTAATGATGTCTAGCAGACCTATGGATTCATGGTACATAGATGAAACAAAAATTATTATGAGAGATTATCAAAAATTTGGTAATAGTATGGTTCATGTACACTTGATTTGTTGGTTTAATTATATGTAATTGAGGATCAAAAGTGAATTGGTGGGTGGAATGAACAATGGATCAGTAAAGCGTCAAAAATTCAATTTCCGTCAAATGGTGGCATAAAATAATGAACAATGCATTGATCCATTAATTTTTCATAGATTTACGGTGTGATCTATGATATATTATCCTGATGTGAAGAGTATATTATTAATTTATAAATATGAGGTCTATGTTGAAAACTATACTACACACGATGTACTATAAATGTCTCATGTTGTTTAAATCCTACAGTGGCGATACTTGGGTTTTAGGGAAATTTTGGGTGACATGATGTGTAACACTACATTAAAAGTAGTATACCATACACTAGTTGGAAACCCCATGTGATGGGTCACATTGAACAGAAGCCACGTTGGACCACATGGACTATATCATTTTGTGTACTAATGAACATGAACTTCGGGTCTGAGCACATATACACAACTAGAAGTACAAAACTCATACTATAAATTGGTTGGAAACACTATGTACCCCATAATGGTAGGGATCCATATTCTAAATAGGGACATGGAGAGTCTATGAAGTGGGGCCATACGCCATGTGGGCCCCATAAAATTTCTTGTACCCCTTATGCTCCATATAATATATTATTAATGACAATATCTCCTTCGTTTGAACACATAGTTTGGACTGTGATTATCTTATCCTGAGTATTTTTTCACATAGGAAATGATGGTCCCCTCTTGGGAAGATTTAGAGCTCTAATGTGAAATTTTATGGGTTTGGAAGGCCCTCAGGAAACTCTCGGTGATATCAAGGATTTTGAAGGATCCTAAAACATTTCAAGCATTAACCCTAGAATATTGTGCAGTGGAGTTCCCCAACAACCTCATTTTTTATTTCAACCTCATGTAGATATAGGTAGAGATGTTCCCCATGGGCCTTTCTGATCATTACAAAGATAGGGGATGGCAGTGGAATTCCCCGAATACTATTTGGGGAGTTACGGTCTCGTAGGGCTGGGAAGTGGAGTTCCTTGATTACATTCTCAAGCATTACACTCTTGGGGGACTGTGAAGCAGAGTTCTTTAGTGACTAGTATTGTAGGACCCTCCTATAATACCATTGAATGTAAACCATTACAAGATTTTGTGTCCCCTTGAATATGTGTAATATTTAAGATAAATGGTTTGGCGTACGTTTGAACTCACCAATAATAGGGACACCTTCCACAAAATAAGTATAATTCTATTGTGACATAAAAACAATTCAGGTGAATCAGTGGCACCCAAAGTGGATAGTATCAATATTTTGTGTTTGATTATCTTAGAAATTTTTGTTTAAGGAATACGGTTTGGATGTTCCACATCATTGATGGACTTTTAGAACAATTGTCTACTCTACATCATAGGCTGAGCTGTGAGATGGAAATCCCCTTAATCTCTAATTTTGGATTCTTTGAATGATCATATATATATATATATATACATTCATTCTTCTATTTCATATATTGGATTAGGATACTCTCCTTTTAGTGTAGGTAAACACGCCTGGGGTATGCCATGCTCTTTCTATGTGTAGATTCTCATGGTTGGATGGGTCTACACTAATATTATAGGTGCTGAATACTCTATGAGTAGTTCATCTAATCTTTATTTCCATCCACTTGTGTTTGGAAGATCATACTTCCACTATCATGTTGGGTTGAGATGTACAATTTCAATATATCATGTGCAGATTATATCGTTAGATTTTATTTACCTCTTATTGCCCTCCCCCCTACAGGATTTGGGGAGTCCTACAATGCATGTTTACAATAACCCATAAATTTTCATTTCCAACACATGATATGACTTATGATGATTAACGACATATTGACCATGACTAAAAATAATATTATAAATAATAGGTTCTTGCACCATCTATGATGGTATTATTTTTGGATTCATGAGATAAGCTCTATCATTTATTTTATATATCTAATATTCTTTCATGTTTCGAATTTTTTTTGATTGGAAGTGTATTTTCCCCATTTAATTGTCATCTAACACTATGGTATGTCTGTATATTCTAGAGGTTTTTGAATGATTGGTTTATTTTTTAGAATTATTTAATTATTAATTATTTTCTTTTATTCAATTTCATTGAGCTGGATGTGTCCGTGTGTATAGGTAATTAGTAAATTTCCTCCTGCAGTCATTTATGGCTTCGGTTCCCATCACCACCCCTTGTCCTATAGTGGTTGTCATGTGGTAGTAACGGCTTATGTCATTTTCTCCACACTTATAACAATGTATTATTCCCTTCCATAAATACAAATTGAGTTTTTTATGATAGATATCATAATCCAAAAATCTTCTTATTCCATTCCTATGCTTAAACAAATTTTACATTCCATTATTAACAGCAGGCCTATGATTCTCTAGAATTACCCTAAATAGAACTACTCAGTAGAACTAATTTAATATCTTAATATTACATGATATTATATACCCATATGGTGAATAAAATTTAAGAGAAAACACCCCTATATGACACCTCAATAACACATAAAATAATTGATCAATATTACTTTTCTTTCTATGTATATAGTCGGAATCATTCCTAACTAACCATACATTGTTACCCTTATACTCAAAATCATTTTTAAAATACATATTAATCATATCAAATAACTAAAATTAAATTTATAAAAATGTTATTTTGATAAAATTATTCATCACTGAATGAATCATTTATTGTTTCCTATTACATTAACATGATATCATCATATTCTATATTGTTTTGAATTAGTAAACACAAATTGATTGCATCTCCATTACGAAGATATATGGACATGATAAATTTTTCCAATTTCACTACAGACAAAGATAAATAGTTGATTTTTTAATGACATGGTCCATTATTCATTTACCATTGGATTTGTAGTTCCCTAAATTGTAGAGGATATTGTCACATGAATCAATCCTAAAAAAGATACATCAGTTTGTGGATTAGAATGATACACTATATAGAAGAATATAATTTTTCATAAACAAGGTTAACTACAACAATAATGTTATTGGATCGTTATCCTTAACATCATCATCATTAAATTTTTGAGGGATAATATCTATAGATTTAATACAGATATTGATATATTTTACACTTCTTCCATTAGTAACCATATTTCGATAATTGATTACACATAATTGGATTATGATATTGAATATAAAAATAAAATCCCAAGAAATATTCAACAATGTTCTTTAGAAATATTGAGTGAATTTAAAAGTACTTATGTTGTATTACTTGGTTATATTAAATACAATCTCCATGGTCACTACTTAACTTCCTCTAATATCAACTATACCAATCCATAATCCAGAAACCCAGATCTTGATATTATATTACATTAGTAGTTCAAATCAAAACAGTCTTACATGGATTTAACTGTACAATATACATGGAATAACATATAAATAAAATAAATACAATTCAAAATATAATATCTAACATGACCATATTATAAGAACTTATTATCCCATCCATTTTATCTATTAAATTAATATATTTTAAACCTCCCACATTCCTAGGGAAAGAAAATAATTCATGATGATATAATATTTGTAGTAATGAGTAAAAAACAAGTTATTATAACATATTATAAATATGTAATTAGTGATATGGAATGAATAAATGATAATCATGAAACCATAATAAACTAAAACTAAAGGAATGTTATATCTATGAAATGAAATGAAAACACGGATAATTTTTATCCATGATATTACACTGATAGACTACATAATGTACATCACCAAGGATATTCCATTTAGGCATTTTTTTTCAAGACACATTACATGTCACTGAGACTACAGTTATGTCATTATCTTATTAAACTATGTGGAATGCAAAAAAATGGAACATGTCTTGTCTCATGAGACCTGTAGTTGCATCATGGTGAAATATAATTCTTTACTCCACCTGACACACATTTATGTCCAATGCATTCCTCATAAGTGTCATTAATACCATTCATAAAAATACAGGAGGAAACATTATTTAATTACATGGCTATCCATATAATGATATTCACAGATATAACATATTTCCTCATTCAATAGAATATTGTCATTTTTATAAGAAAATCCACCATAATAAACATAGATATTGCAGGGTATAATTAATAAAATATGAGGTACCATAAACAAATAAGTATAGATGAGATGATATATAAAATGTATCAATATATCAATGAAAGATAAAATTTGTTTCAATATGATGTATTATAAGGAGAATAAGGAAATGCTAGGTATAATTCATCATCATGGTTCGTTAAAGGCATGTGAATATTCTAAATCATATCATATTTGAATATATAACTAGGTGTATAGTCTTTGTCCCACTAATCATTTAGGAATTTAATTATTAATTCAATTCTTAACCTACCATTTTTGGTGTCTAACCCGAGTATCATTTATATGACAGTCGAAACCACATTCCAGTATCTAGAAATAGATGCATTTTCAAGGAAATTACAAACTCATTTATATTAAAAAAACAGTTCATAGTTATTCTAATATAAAAAGTGTTTTTATTCAATTTTATGAATTCAAGAGAGTTTTAAAAATAAATTCTTCTAAATGCCTTAAATTTAATTTGTAACACAGAAAAATTAGTTCCATGCAATTTCATTCCCAACAAAATAAAACATTTGGATATTAGAACCTGAGTCCTAAACAATGAATTTATTTGGATAGACTACCCGTGCAGAATTGGTAAAATTTTAATTATAACTACACTTAAAAAAGAGTTAAACACCATCTTCAAATACCATTAATAAAATTATTACATGAAATAACATCTAAAATCAGTAGTATATGTACTATGTAAAGGAAATTATGTACTTAAAAACATATCTCTAAGAGAGGAATTTGAGATGAATAACCCTTATGTCTTGACTTGACATCCAAGAACGTTCTCTAACTTGATATATCAAAAACATATATATCATAAAATTTTAATTTAGATTTTATAATATATCTAATTTCATTTATACAAATCATAATATCAATTCACCAATTATTTTTTGTATTTTGCACTTTAGTGTTTATTGTTTCGATCATTTGGGTGACATTCATAATAGTGGTGTTCGTATTCATTATTTTTAAATATTATATTGTTCATAAGTAATTAAATTTAATAATTTTTAGGAATGATAACATTTTATTATGTTTCAGATCCTTTCAAGAGTGTTTTGGACATTAAACATCAATATGATGTTGAGAATAATCATGTTTTGTGATTTTATATGAACCTGGGGTGTTTATTTATTAGTTTAATTATATATTAATATAATTTCTCTACACCAAACAATAAAATATTTTAAAATTTATATCATATTATTCCTTTAATTATGTTATTTTAGTTATCCATTATAAAAATTCAACTCATTATTATTGAAGGGGGATAAACCAATTCAAACACGAACAAACATGGTTTTAATCATTGATTATCATGTTAGATTACTGTAATAAAATTATACTAGGATAATAATGATCATATTTATGGATTATTGTTATGATTTATCAAAATTATAAGGAATTAGAACAATATTTAATAGTGATTGAATTATTTGAAAATTTGAATAAAATATTAACCTATTAGTTTACTTATTTTAAATGATTAAATTAATAGTCATTATTTATTGGTAATATCATTAATAGGATATCATATTTGTCATAAAATAACCTTAATTATATAAAAAGTTATATTTATCCATTAAAACATTTTTTTTATCCATATGAGTATAGTGGTTAATGAAAACAAAACTTGTTGCATCCTGAATGTAGTAATCAACATTATGCATGAACATATGTTTTATTTTTATTAATGGATAAGGAATATGTATAAACAATAATATACATAATATTGTGATACAAAATTATATAAATTATAATAACATGATTATATTGGTGTGAACAGAAATTATTTTTATAAATATAATTATGAATAAAACTATTTACTTGATAATACTATCTTTGGGGAGTTAATTTTTTTCATTGATGTATCCTTGATTTTGATAGGCTTAGGTTTTCAATGAGTAATCAAGTGAACAGTTTATTTGGAGGCATTTATAGGGAATGAAAAATATAATATTTTCAGATATAAAATTTTTATAATCTTGAAATTTGAAAAAATAAATATTGTGTTTGATATCATATATGATATGAAACACCGAACTAAAAAGAACAGTGAATTATTATTTTCTAAATGTGGTAAATATATCTTAGTAATTAAATTAGTAAAAAATAATAGTGTTAATCAATTTATGAAATATATATTATGGTTCAACTCTTATCTATTGTGTTAATTTATTTTTTATAAATAAGTTATCATTATATATTAGTGTCATTTTATTCTTCAAAAATGAATTTTCATCAAAAATAATGATTGTTATTATAATTCATTTTTGTAAACAGAATAAAATTTATAAACAATATTTATTTGAATTTTTAATTTATCATGTATAAATTTTCTTGTGATTAAATTTTTGGATTTATTTTGAAGAAATTTATATTTAAATTCATATATTAAATTAATTTATTTTATTGAAAAACATATTTTCTTTAATATTATTTAAAAATAAATATTATAAAAAATATTTGTTTTTTAATTTAATTATTTTTTTTATAATAATAATAATTTTTTCAAACCTATTTTATGATTTATATTATTATAGAAACTTATTATTATTAAATGGTCATTTTTCTAAAAAACCATTTTCTCCATTCTTTTTCAGTTCAATTTTAAATTAAATTATGAAATTTTTATGTTTTTCTCCATTGAAAATAGATTATATAATTGGAATTATTGAGTATATACTTTGCAAATATTTCCATCTCATTTTTGGTTAATATTAAAATTAGCCACAATAATTTGTTTTTTCATGGAAAGGGGTCAATTATTTAATTAATGAAAAAAATGATATGGATTATAAAGTGACCCAAGCACATGATGTATTTATTTGGATTATCCCTTATCATTAATAATCATCCATGAATCATTTATATGCAATTTTCCCTCTTTTTTTGTTATTATAACTTTTATAATGTTTATTTTTTAAAAATATGAAAAATTTCACAACCATGCTGGAAATAATAATATTAAATTTAGAATACGGTAAAATGGATAATATGATCTGTTATAAATTTTAATACGAAATATAAAATATTTTATATTCCCCTTGATATTTTTTTGTAAGATAATTTATCACTTTAAATATTTTGACAATGTTGAAGCATTAATTATTCAATATGATGTGAAAAAATTAATTATACTATAATTAAAAATATTAATTTAATTATAGATAATTAGAGTAATCAATGAATATTATACTTGATCATAAAAAAACAGAAATTTATTAAAATATTACCTTTTTAATTTTACTTAATCTAAGGATGTTATTAAACCAATGTATTGAATAATAAAAAAACTAAGATTGTTGATATATTATAGTGACTAATATTTTATTAAAGGATTTTAAATTACTATAAAGATTAATATCAATAAAATTATTATGATATAGTTATTTATATCATCCAAATTCCATTTATGGGCCAATTTGGTTTTTATAGTTACTATATTTTCCTTCAATTAGTAAAAAAACATGTTTTCACAACAAGAATGAAAGAGGTTAATGAAGGGTTTCACCTAAATTTTTACAGTGAAAAGTGATTTAAACATTTAAAAAATTATTTGATACAATTATATCAACCCATACATATAAAAAATTTCTAATAAATGAGTTTGGATAAATTTTTTAATGAAATTTACTTATATTATTTAAATATTTTTATTAATTACAAAAGTTCCACACCCCTCTCCTATAAAAGGGAACATATTAATCAAATCTATTCAGAATTTTTTAAAAATTATTTTAATAATACCTACCAAAAACATTCATATAATCCATTACATAATTATGTTATAATTTTCTTGGGAATAACCCCAACCATTGTGATCTCAAGTGTTAATTAAAAGAGGTTGTTTGAAGAAGATGTTTCACATCACATCTGGCATGTCTATATTATTCCTTCTTACACCTACTTAAATATTATTCAATCATGATAATATACTAACACAAATATAATAAATTTACTATGAATTTATTATGATAATATTATAACCCATATCCATATCCTCTTCCATCAAATGGGAAAAGAAACTATCATTCACTTATTTGTCAGACTACCACCTTACAAACGAATGAAATACTTTTCCAATATCCATATATAAAGAATGGATTATAATGAAGTAATTATTTTTAAAATGTTATTTAAATTACATTATCATCACAAATAATTTAAAAACATCATTTACCTTCATACTATTCTATTCAATAAATAATTATAATGTCATTTGTGCGGATGTGTGGACTACCTGATCCATGATGTGATGTGATTAATTTATCATAACCACAACTGATTCATGATATATAAATGTATATATATATATATATTACCAAATTATTATAATTCTAAACGAAACAATAATACTCAACCAATTTCAATAATGATTTGTGATGAATAGAAATGTTATTTAGGTATATGTATATCCTACCATCTCCATGTTTGAAACATAATAAATATTTTCTATCCATACTTATTGGTTAAATTTGAAATTATAACTTTTTTATAAATGTTAAAATTATTTAATTATGTTATTTTTTAGACGATGTTATAATTACCTCTTTGTCCATAGTAAACCTAATGAATTAATTTTTGACAAATGAGTCGAATATCATCAAAACACACAACGTGTATTTAAATGAATAAGTAATAGTATAAAACATTGAAATAAATTAATTAATGGAATAATGAAAATAATAATTGTTATTAAAAAATTATAAAATTAACATAATTTTCTTATTCATGAAGATAATTATTATATTTTATGTGTAAGACATAAGGAATAATACTTTCATTCAAAAATCCATTTTTAATGTAACTATTTCAACACCGTTTAAAAATATAAAAATGAATGTATATATTAACATATATGACATTAGCATAATTTCCGACCATAATTATATACCAGTACATTGATGTTTCCTTTATAATTTTCCATATTGTGTGTCAGATAAATTTTTTTCATCATTATGTGAGATGTTTTTAGGTTTTAAAAAATTAATTTCATCAACATTCTATCAATTTGTTTCAAAATTAATTTCATTTTTTAATGCATTAAATTATTTATTAAAATAAAATATGTAATTTTATTTTCTAACATGCATAATGATAAAACAATTAATGATTCTATAACTATTATTTCAAATTGATATTTGTCTACAATATTTCATATTTTTATCAAAAAAATCCAGATTTCCCCTTTTCTAGTAATTTCATTGTAGATAATGAGTTTCTAACAAGATTGGTTATTTTAAAATCCTTACAATTTTTCACTTTATTTAAAGAGTTTTTTTGATGTGTTATATTCATGATAAGGTTTATGGAATTTTTTTACAAATGGTTAAACCCCATATAGACCATGGGTGAGCCTAATATTGCTTATACAATCGATGATCCTAGATAGCACTGAGTGAGCATGTTATACCATATATGATGGATGCACTAGGTAATGATTATATCCTATATGTAATTATATTGTATGTCCACTATATGGTTATTTAAATTTTATGTTTTTTTCAATGGTTTACAGAAAATGATGTTCCAAGGATCAGAAATTTCATTTCATTGCATAACAATTAATTTTACTAGATGTTTATTAGTTTTAATTATTACTATAATGATATTTTATTTTGAAATAATTCTCTTTAAAAATGATCATTTTATGAATAGGGTTATATAAGATTCAATGTTTTTCACTAGACCAATATATTTTATTTCATTATGTCCCTTAGTGATATAGTTTTGATCATCCCATTTTTATAAAATATTTTTCATAGGGTTATATGGATGGGTAAATAAATGGAAAAAGTAAAGTTATATTCATGTAGATTTTTTATGAAAAGAAATCATGTTTTGTTTTATTGATTCTGGATATTTGTAAAAATGTATATTAATTTGAAGTTTCCATTTATTAAAATATGGTTTATTAGATAATATCTATAACCTAATTCTATAAAACATTGAACTGAAATGATATTTTTGAATTCAAAAAAATGATTTCTAGTATAAAGCTACAAGAATATAATATTATTTTGGATGATTTGATAAAATGGTAATTGATCTGGGTTTATATAACTTTATAGGATATGATTTCATTTGAACGCATCATACATGTATTTGTTTCCAAAATGGATAGTATGTTATGGAGAATTGTATATATTATTGATAAATATAAACATATTTACATAACACGAATAATGTTCTTATGTTGATTATCATACTAAGATGATGGTTGATTGTGATTTAAATGATATTTTCACACATACATTGTTGTTTTAATAAATGGTTTGATCCCTCAAGAACAAAAGTAAAAATTGATGTAATGGAAATTAAAATATATGTATCACTGATCCATGGAAAAAATAAGATATATAATGATTCCTCATTGGATTATTATTAACGAAATATTTAGAGTAATTATTGACAACCTGGTTGTCGTTAGTTTTTATAATGCATCAAATACATGTGGAATGAATCCTTGTTGAATTTTATTTGTTAATAATTATATTGTTAAGTATATTAAATGATATATATATCAATAATATTTAATAAATATCTATGGAAATTGATATAAAATAATGGGAAGTTGACTTATTTGTTTTAAATGAGGTAATGAAGAAATAATAATCTAATGAGAATAGATGTATTCATTTTCCTCCATGATGCATAAATAAGTTATTCAGGAATTATCAAATAAATGTTCTAAATGTGGGGAGAATATTCATTATTAAAATATATATTCTTCGGGGAAGGAACATGAATGATATAATTTCTTATTTATTGTTGGGGATCTTTTCAATGTGATTTGGTATGGTAGAAATTCTGTCATTTATAGAAATTACACATTCATTTTAAATGCAGGTCTGATGATGATGCACATTGCTATTCGTGAAGCTGCCTCGATTCAGAAGGCTTTCTATGACATCTCTATTAAATACATTAAGGTTATTTTTTTTTCTTAGGTTTTAAAGTATCTATCATAATACTATGTTTACTTTTAAAGATTCCTGGTAAGTCTCAGCCCTTGGATATATTAAAGTGAATATGGATAGCGCCTCTAAGGGAAATCTGGGTCCCTCAGGCTATGGTCCTATTTTCCGAGATCACCTTGGAAATGCCTTGGTTTCTTTTAGGGTAGTTGTGGTATCCCTTCATCCCTGGAAGCTAACATGATGAGTTTGATTTATGATATTTCCTTCGCCACTCAACAAGGATTGAATAATATTTGGATTGAAAGTGATTTGACCTCGATTGTCCAGGACATTTCGAATGCAGTGGTGTATCTTTCTTGGCCAATCACAACCCGTTTGATGAGTATTCTATAATAACTAATGGTGATTAGTTATATTTTCATTCATTACTTTTGTGAAGGAAATAAGGTGGTAGTTGACCTTGCTAATAAGGGTGCTAACCATGACACTACCATGCTGGTTGACCTGCCAGATGATCTTCTCCCTTTTTATAACAATGATTGTAAAAATTTTGCACCATTTAGACATTAATATTCCTTGACATTTTTATTGATATATTTTATGTCTTGGTCTTTGACCAGGGAATCATCCTTTAAAAAACTGTTGAATCTTTGAAAATGATTCACAATTTAGTTTGTAGGAAATAAAAATTAAGGAATAATATTGAAAATCATTATTATGGTATTATGAGGAACCTTGAATGATTATGGTTTCCATATTTAATAGTTATTTTGTAGTGGTATATTTAAGGATGATCATATGTTTAAAATAATTAATACTATTTTGAATGATGGTTTTAAATTGGGATAATTTTACTGGGTTCTGAATGATTTTTGAGGTATATATAACACATAACATTACCATGTGAAAAATTTATTGAAGGGGGAAATTCCTTTTTATTTCTTGAAAATATTTTTAATGATATAGATAACCATTATTATTTATATGATATTAGAATCTAATGTAATTGTAGAGTTTTTATGGGATACAAAATGAAATCTATGAGAAAATTGTTTATGTTAATATTTTAATTAATATTAAAAATAATAAGAATATTTTTTAATATTTTGGCATATTTTTATGAATTATATAGAGAAATAAAAACTTATAGGCAGAGGTTATTTATTTAAATTGTTTGTATATCATAGATATTATGTGATTTGGGAAATAAAATATTTTCCATAATAGAGTATGAGTGTTTAATGTTATTATGGAAGATAAATATTCAAATTATCTTAGAAGACCATGTGATCAAATATGTCTTATATATTTTGTTTATGTAATATTATGTAATATTTAATGGTAAATTTAAGGATATTTAATTTTTAAAATGATAACATAAATATTTAGGTATTAAATTTACATTTCTGAATTTTTAGTAGTTTCTCTTTATATGATTTGTTATACTTTAAGGATATTTGACCTTGTTTAAACAATTATAGTTTTGTTCCACACCAAAATACATGAGTGATATAGTTTTATACATTTTGAGATTCGGTGATACATATATGATTATTCTATTGTTTCCAGACTAAATATTTCACCATAAATACTAATCATTTAGAGAGAAATATAATATTACATTGAGAATTGATTAAATGATAAAATTGTACAGGTTACATAAGTATATATCATTATGTTCTTTTCATTGGTCATAAATTACATTCTCAACCTTAAGAAAATTATTGTTTTAGAAAATCATTACCCTTTTAATTTTATTGCTAATAAAAAAATTTCTTTTTAACCCCTCACAGATTTATGGTTTTTAGATGATCAATGTTACCATGGCCATGTTCTTTATTGATATTTAATAGTACTTGGTAGTTATTATTTTAATATATATCCATGATTTCACTCCCCTATTATGTTCACTAACCTTGAATTATACTATCTGTAATTCTAGAGGATCTTCATTTTTCCTATTCACTCTTTTGAAGATGATGTTTTGAAAACCCTTTTTACGATGTTGGTTTCAAGAAAAGGTATTTTTATATACTATAACCTAGATTTCAAGCCTAAATTAAAATTTTGTGTATTAAATATATTAGAGTTGTATATTTTAATATGCCAATATTTTCTAAAATAAATGGTGTGTTTGATGTCGAAGAAGATATCATACACTGAGCATAAATAAGAAATGAATTATTATTAATTTTCTTTGTTATAACCAATTTGTAAAATTATGGGTAATTTATATTATTAACTACATTCTAAAATATATATATAAATGATTTAGTCTATTATAATTAATTAATTAATTCTTTATAAATATGATCTTGGTTTTTAATAATTTCTTTTTATTTAGTAAATATTTTTTTTCAAGAAAAATGTATTCTTGCTGTAATTATTTTCATGGAATTATAAAAAATGTATTGAAAATTTATAATTTCATTTTTTATATATTTATTTCAAAATTATCTTCGGTTTCATTTTTGAGAGTTTTCATAAAATAATTTTTTTCCAATGAATAGTAAAAAATATTTAATTTTATTGAAAAACTTATACTATTTTAATTTATTTAAAAAATAATTTTTTAAATAATTTCATTAATTATTTTTTTATCATAAAATTATATATTTTTAAAAGGAATTTATTCCCAAATTTATTGTAAATACATTTTATATTTTAAAAAATTTATTCTCCTAACAATCCATTTTTCAACTCTTTTTATCGTATTATTTGAAATTATATTTTGTATTGTATGCCATCGGTATTTTTAAAAATGGTATGAATTTTTGTAATTAATTTAAACATTAGGTAAAAAAGTCTTTTTTATATTTAGTAAATATGAATAGTAAACATAGAAATTTCAGATACCAATGTAAAGAGTGAATTAGTTTATTATTGTTGAAAATAAAATGATAATGATTATAAAATTACAGAAAACCCTTCATTGAAATTATTAGATGAGTTTATTTCATCCATAATCAACCATGATTTTGTTAAATTTCATTTTGATTCTGTTTGTGTAACACACTAAAAATTTAAAAAATAAACTTCATATTCGATAGGATGTATAATAAGAAAAAATGAGAATTTAAATGAGTACAGAATATAAGTCAACTGTAATATATTTTAATTTTTAAATAAATATAATATTATATATATGATTAAATGTACAATATACTAGTTTATGTTTCATTACACACAACAATTACATTTTGAAGAAATATATTTATATAGAAGAGCATGTTTTTCTAAATAATAAAAATTACTATTTAAAATTAAAATTACCTCATAGTCATTAAAATAGTGGTTATAAACAGTATTAAATAAATTATTGAAATATATATTAGGATTCACTAGTTACCAATTAATTATAAATAAAATAAAAAAAATTAATATAAAAAAAATATTTTTATTAAAAAATTACTTTAATGTATCAAAAGGCGTTATATGCATATAATTTAAATTAATTATAAGTAGTGGGTGATATTAATGAAATTTATATATAATATATATTCAATATATTTTTTACATTCATCAAATATATTTGAGAGGAATATGATATGAACAAATCCAATTTAATACATAAAAAATATACTATTTTAAGGATAGTGTTGTCCCCATTTATTGGTTCACTTTATTGAAAACTAAATTTTGACACATTTATAAATTTATTTTGAAAAACTAAAATTAATTTCTTAAGGATTAATTTTATAATTTTACTAGGATTTTTTTTTATTTTTCTGAGATGTTTCATTTTCTGATGAATATTGAAAAATATTGAATTTTAATTTAAAACATACATTTCATTGGACGTATTTAATATTGAAATTTTAATTCCAATTTGTTGTAAAATGAAATTAGAGAAATTATTAATATATTAATCCAATTTAGTTAATTATAATCATTTTTATTTTTTGTTAACATATAATAATTTCATCACCATGTAAACATTTTTCTTATTAAAAACATCCATTCTTATCCCCTATAGGAGATATATTTTAAATTAATTTCTCTTACTTTTGTGATTTCAATTATGAAAAAATGATTCATATTTTTAATAAGAATGTTATTTAATATCAAATAATTTAAAATTCAGTTTCTACGTAAATTAATATGGAATGATGTTAACATTATCAATAATGATTAAGAAAAAAACAAGTTACCTGTGTGGTTATAATTTTAATGTATTGATTAATAATGACACAAAACATGTTAAAAAACATTTCATAGAATAATATATACCATTCCAAATATATTATCTAATTTTTTCTAATATGGAATCATGTTTTTTGGTAAAAAGTGTGTACACCTAACTCCTCAAAAAAATTTATGTGTGCCCTTTCCCTCACATATAAAATGGCACCGAATAACAACCTTCTTCACACCTCTAAAAACACTTTTTTTTGACGAATAAATACTGAAATCATTCAAAAATTTCTATTCTCTCATCCATTAATCCTTATATTGGATAAAAATAAAACATATTAAGGTATTACTGATAACCTAATGAGAATACCTAAAGAAGAGGTAATGTTTTTCTAAAAGGATATTTATTTTATTTCTTTCACCATGTCCTTTAATTATTATATTATATTAATTATATAACATAATAAGAATATTTAATATATATATATATATTAAAAGAATAACCTACTAATTAACAAACATCGGTAACATGGTTTATGAAACCATCATTCCTTTGTACGGAGAACAACCACATAATGAACTGATGTCTTTTGTTTTCCAATTACCACAGTTAAATGATGGTAATAATGATGTAAATAGTATTTTTCATTGATATTTATCATATTTATTATAATTTAATTCTTATATTGATATTATAAAACATATAACTTAACTCTTTACAATTTATGGGAATATGATAACGTTGTTCGTGCATATAGAAAACTACTGCCTCACGAAGCCATGTGATTAGTTCTGACATTACATAGAATGCGTTATTGATGTTTTTCATAAAATATTTGAAATATATATAAGATATAATAATTATAATATATATATATATATATAAATAATTTACTCTAATTTCATTCCATTTGACAAGAATATTAAAACAATGTTCATTTGTATATAAAACTTACCATCGCCATGATTGTTATATTTCATTTCCAATGAAAAAATATTACGGATAACCAAGAATATAAATTTTCTGAATATATATGATATTTATATCATGTTTTAGTTTATTTATATGAATAATTCATGATCTATGTATGTGTAAAAAATAACTTTTCAAAACATACTCACAAAAATGAAATCCACACCAAAACCATTGAATATAAATAAAAATGTTATTAAGATATTATTTATTGGATGTTATATAAAGATAATATATGATATTATAAGAAATAAATTGGTTCATTAATAATTTAATAACAAACAAAAACCTATTATACTGAAATATATAACGATTTCAACTGAATGGATGTGTAAGGTATGTTATTTCACATCAATTTACATTTGATTGAGATTTATTTGTTTCTATGTACCAATTAACATTTTAGGGTTTATAAATGACCCATTTGATAGGTATTATCATTTATTATTCATTATCATGTGTGTTTTATGTTTATATTGGAATTATTTCAGACAAGGGGACTCTATGTAAACATTTTCATGTGATAATATAGTTGTGGGATATTTTGCGACTAACATCATTCTCTGGTAGCTATCACATTATTGTTTTCATTTTTCAATTTTCACATATTTTCTATTAAATATATTTATTACTATATCATGGATATTATTTTTTCCTAAATTTTATTCCAATTGTACATATAGTTTTTACATTTAATGTTATTTCATTATTTGGGAAAACAATGATAAATTGGAAGCATTTATCAATATGTATTTTTGATAAAGAATATTTTCCTGGAATTTATATAAATTATCGAAAATATGAAGAATGATTTGGACATGAATGAAATGGGTTGAGGACTGGTTAATGTAATCACCTTGATGCATCATTAGTCTTATGAGACTAATTAGTTGGCCAAATCAAACTATTTTTAAATTTCAAAGTGATAAAGTTATTGTCAAATCATTTGTGATTGTTAATGTTATCTGGAAATAATAACATAATTATAATAATTTTACATTTGTCATTAAATGATAGTTAAATATAAATATTACATATTGATGGATATTGTTATTTCATAAACTTTATTCCACATTTACATATGGTATTTACATTGAATTTTATTTGATTAAATTGGGAAACATTGAAAAATATTTATTTTTTTATTGAATATGGATTGGTAAATGGGATCATTGTTCATGAATTTTAATAGATTATTATATATATATAAGGAATTATTTTGTCAGTAATGTCATGGGTTGTGGAATTATTAATTCAATCCCCATTATGAATTGATACTATCATTACATGAATCATTTTACCAAATGTGATTGATTTTTACCGAGTATTTTTAAACTATACTGAGAATATATCATGATGGTAATTGTTCCATGTACCTAAGAAACATGGATTAAAATAATTAAGAATTACACATTCACATTGTTGTTATATTTATCCATGATACTTTCACTATGACAAAATATAATGAAGCATTTGATTTTCATAATATTGATTAAATTTTATGTGTGATGAGTTATTTAACTATCCATATTTATTAGGTGCTATAAATTTATTTAAATGGAATTGTTTTTCAGTTATTTCCCTTGGAATATTTAATATTCAGTATTCATCCATGATTGATTCCTCTGCACTTAAAACATCCTAATAATTCAAGATACCCATTATTTTTTTACATTCCCCATGTTATGAAGACGACATATTTGAATGATTTTTCAAGGATACAGTTTAATATCTTTTATTATATATTATGTTTTATTTCATATTCCAATTGTAAAATCTGTATCATGAATTTAATATGGTTTCCAAAAATGATAAACTATTTGGTCTTTTAGAATTTCAATATTTTATATATGTAAATGTAATAAATATGGCACATACTTTGGTCTGCTGGGGTCTTGGTCATTAAAATTTGGTTGTGTCCATAACCGTGATAAGATTTACATTATTTTAAAGTAAATAATGGAACTCTCTTTACTATAATAAATATAATATTTTTTATTATATGGGTAACATTACGATATTTCTAGTTTTCAAAATAAATTTTAATGCTATAATATTGGCATTAATTATTATAATTTATTTTTAATATTTTCTATATAAATAATTACCATAAATATTTATACAATGTTGATGCATTAATTATTCAATTAATAGAAAAAAACTATATTAAAAATATTAAAAATAATATAATTTATGATAATTAGTGCTATCAATGAATTTTAATGATTACTATTAAATTATATCGATGTATTCAAATATTTGGTTCACATTTGATTGGTTTTCATGATGCTATTAAAATAAATGAAATGAATTGATATAAAAACACATTAATGATATTTTAAATAAACAATACTTTATTAAATTATTTAATTTTAATAAAAATAATATATTCATAAAATTTAATGAAAAATGGTTTATAATACAACACATGGTATATTTACGGTCTGTTTTCTCATTTATAGAGACTATATTAATCCTCAAATTGTAAATATCATTATTGTTACGGAAGAGTGAAAATGTTTAATAATGGGTTAAAACAAACTGATTAGTGAAAAAAATTTGTTGAAACATGTAATATAGTTATTTTTTATACCCAATATCATATAATGTAAAAACTAAACCAGCCTGGAGGAATTTTTAATTAAACATTATTTTATATTAAATTAATGTTTTGAGGTTAAATAAGTGTGCCCCTCTACTCCCTTATAGAATGGAACAATTAATTATTATGTATTCACCAAATTAATCACATTTGGGTCATAAATTTTGAATTATAATACCTTATTTTAATCCCTCCAATTATTCTTTATGAATTTTATTGGGCATAAAAACAATTTTATTCATCATAATGTGTTTTGTATATGAGGTTATTTGAAGAATCTGTAATAAAATTTATCGAGAATATCTATTTAAATTCTTCATCCACCTTCTTCAAATATCCTTTAACCTAAATAAATTAATTTAAATAGTATAAATCATATACTTATGAGTTATTATTGTAATTAAATAACCTCTTTACATCTTCCCTTTCATAAAATTGGACTCAAAACCATTGTTCGTGTGTATAGAAGACTACGACCTCATGAAGCGATGTATATTTTTTTCAATCATCATTAATATTGGGTGAATTCTAATGATTTAATTAATTTTTGTACATGATATTAATGAAATATTAATCATTATGAAATTATAATATATCATTTATCTTATTAAATGTTCATTTATATTAAACTTATGACACTATTCATGTGTACATGTGGACTAAAGATTCAACAAAGTGATTTGATTTGTATTCATCAACAAAACAGGTGGATGATATATATTAGTAAATTTAATCTATTAATATTTTATTGATGAAATAATTATAATTTTTCAATATAATATAAATCATATCCTATTAACATAATTATCTATGAAAAAGTGAATCATTACCCATGTGTACATATGACCTACCACCTCTATGATTGTAATGAAATTCATTTTTCATAAACATATTTAATTAATAAATATAAATGAATAATTGATTTAAATAAATTATAAGAATTTCATTATTAATAATCTATATTTTAGGTAATAATAAACACTTTGACCATAGCCAACCTAGCAATGTATTTTTTGATATATTATACAAATTTCAACAAAATACCCAACATGAATTAAATATATTTAAGTAATTCTATTATACATTATATTAAATAAAATATATTAATAATGAAAATGGTTATGTTTATTATGAAATTTAAATCTATATATAAATTTTTTTCATCATCATATATAACATACATGATGATTCACGATGAAGGTAGGGGACTATCTTTTAAAAACATGTTTTTAATGTTTTTCTTTGAACACTTTTTACATAGTATAGAAGAATTTTATTTTTTCAAATAGTGAATAAAATTGTATCCAAAAAACTTGAAAGTTTAATAATTTTATTATTTAATTATAATTATAAATATTAACTTTTAGATAAATTTTTTTCTTCATTATGTTTGTATTTTCTAGATTTTAAAAATTGATTTTATTTAATGATCATTCAACCTTTTTATGAAGGAATATTTTTACAGAATTTTTTAATTTCATTGAATAAGGTAAAAAATGTTCCATTTTTTAATATATGGAGAAAAATTATTTTACCCCCCCCCCAAATTTTATTTCTTATTTGGATTCTACTATAACATATCGTATTTTCATCAAATGAAATCATTCATTACCTTTTGTTGAATTTTTACTATTTAAAATGTGTTTTTAGAAGAAAATATAATTTTATATATGAAATATTTAAAATTTGGGTTTAAAATTATTTTTCATGTAATATATTCATTGTATGGGTCCCTGGATATTTTTTGATTAGTTGATCCACATTATAGTTCACTTAATATCCTAATATATCTTATATGATGGTTGCACAATGATTTCACCGGGTGAGCTCGTTACTGTTTATACGATGGGTTATACCATTTTATACTCCAAAATATTAGTTGGTGATTATTTTTAAAGGATTATATTGAAATTAATATATATTTTTATTCAAACTATTATAGATATATGACGATGATGTCCCATAGAACCTAACCGACTTTTCTATGCATTATAATGTGTTTTCATGGAAATTGTTTTTATTTTAAAATGTAAGATAATGATTTTTCAATGGATATATGATTTTATATTATGATAAAAATTCTTATTAATAAATTATATTTTCATGGGATTCCATTATTTTCACTATACTAAAATATTTCATTTACTTATGTTAAATTATTTGAATTCAATGATCATACCAGTTTTTACAAATAATTCATGCAATTTTATGCTTCGGTAGGGGAGATAATTCAAGAAGAACCCATGATCGTTTTTCATGATAATAAATAATTTTTTTAATTATTATATATTATAGCAAAAATTGGTAATAATCATAAGTGTAAAATTTATAAAATCTGCTTTGTATGTTCGAGTTAGAATGTAATTATCTAAAACTCTACCATAAAATTCAATTAGGTATTTACAGAACTGAATTATATTTTAATTTCACTTGAATATGTATTGTTTAATGATGGCTCCATGAAAATTATAATTATATGTGTCTCATTATGTGTTTAAGATGATCCCCACTTTATGTTCATCGATTTTTGTTTTTTTGAACCCTGTTACTTTTTTCATTAATTCAATTGACTTAATTAAGGTTCAATGGATCAAATAATAAAATACATGTTTAGGAAACAAAAATTAGTATATCAAAAGCACAAAAAATTCAAATACATATTCATTTTTAAGTTTTTTTAGAAACATACACTAGGAAAAAATTATTAAACATCAACTTTTACCGAGGTACATAATTTAAAAACATAAAAATAATTTTTAATGACAATTATTATGATATAATGTTCAACTAAAATAATATTTACGGTTTTATATTTGAAAATAAATTTATCAAATAATATATTTAATTATGTGAAAATTTATTTTTAAAATAAATATGATAAATTAAATAGAAATTATTTTAGAGAAATATTTTTTTTTTAAATTATATATATAATGTAACCTTATATTGGATATTGATTTTAATGAATAAAATTTATTTATTATAGTTGAAAATTTTTTTATAATGATTTCATTGAAATAGAAAAAAATATATGATAAAAATAATTTATTCAACAATAAAACAAAATGAGTATGTATATTATTATAACAAATTAATTATGATAATAATTAATTGAATAGGATTTCTATATACATTGATTATTTTAAACTATATAATATTATTCATTAAATTCAATTCTGATTAAATAAAATTTTTTCTTATCTTCTATTTTATTCTTATATAATAGAAAGGTCAAAAAATTACATTTTTCATGAAGATTTTATTTTTCCCCAAAAACACACCATTTTTAAAAACCAATATTAATAAAAATATAATTTCTATATGAGGAATTCAAAAATTGAATTCGTTTTTCTCTTAATAATTATAAAATTTATCTAGATTTTCATTTCATGAATAATTAATCTTTAATGGGAACATTTGGTAAACAATTATCTATTTGTTATTTTCAACTTATAATAGATTATTGAAGGTTACACATACTAAAAAATACATATGAGATTATCACCATATGATTTATTTCCCTCCTAAACATGATATCAAGATATACTCTATTTCTATTTCTCATGATTATTTTTTCATTTTGATTATATTATATATGAATAATGTTTAAATTTTTTTTAATTTTTTTAAATTTCTTCCACTCAATTTTTTTACAAAATTGATTATTATTTTGTTCAAATTAATTATTTAATAAATATTTAAATTTCGCCTTCTTAAATATTTCTCAACATTTTTTATAAAAATAGTTTTATAATTTTTTTATAAATCATGACATTCAGTCTTATATTTTTCAGTTTATTTTAAATGATGTGATTTTAAGTGTTTTATTTTCAATCCTTGTCAAGAGATTAATTTCATTCAATATTCTGTATTTTCTATGTTATATAAAAATGATCACAAATATTGGTATTAACAATTTATGATAATCATTAAGAGGGATATAATATTGAATGTCACTTTTTTTCCAATGGGAAAATAATCCTCGTCCTTTATATTCTATTTCCCATAATTATTTAATAATTTAAAACTAAAATGGTGGAAAAAATATTGAGTCAATGATGGATGAAATATTTTCAATCTTAATTGGGGATATTTTTCTTAGTAATTGGGAGATTATTTTATCTTATTTTGATTTTGAATATCTTTTATTCATCTATTGATATTGTGAAATATCATGACCTTCTATATCATGGATTACAAGGAGTACATATAGCACTCATGATGTACTATTGAATTATATTTTTATATTAAAATATTAGGATAAAAAATGGTGTGATTATTTTATATCTCACAGTCATGGAGTTTTTATGATCACAAACAATTGTTATTTTTTCTAACAGTTTGTATTATGTGAATGTATCTTATATTATTAATGTTCAACGTAATGATGATATAAAAAAAATTATAGAGTCAAGGTAATAATTTCTATTCATGTTAAATACATTGAATAAGGAATGAAGATATTAATTAAGTCTTTATGGAAGTGTTTATACTAGGTAACCATAGATACCCTAAATTTTATTACATTAACATTTCATCATTTTTTAAAATACATACTACATTATATAAAAATATTACCAATGTCTATATTATATTAGAGACATTTTAACCATTCAAAAATACACAGGTTCAAAATTGGTATTCACTATATCCCCCATGATTTTTTATGACTAGAAAAATTCTAAAAAACATCACACATAACACATATCTTTATACTCTAGTTAAATGTACAAGAAAAAAGGGAGATCATTTTTATAGTAAGTGTAACAAATGGAAGAACTTAAGAATATACCGATTATAAGTTTTTGAGAAAATTATAATGAATATTTAAAATAATAACCTATATATAAATGACCATAAAAAAGTTTCATGGAACAATTATTGGATGTTCAGAATACATGAATCATAATTGAATCAAGAGAATAATTCATGAAATAATAACATATGAATATGACATGAAATTTTTTGCAGACATGTAAACATGTCATATCAATCCTTATAAGTAAATGTGCACTGAAAAAAACATAATATGAAAATTCATTGTGGATAAACCTACTAGGTAGGATCAACTAACATCCCTAGTCAATTACTTTCCATGTAAGTGTTTGAGTTTCACAATCTTCCCATATTTGATCGAGCTTCTGCATCTTCTATAGTAGATGAAGAATGTCAACATGATTTCAATCATTCTAAAATGAGATAAAAATCATCACCCAATGTATTTGAGTTACATAAAAGTCTCCCACCTCATATTATGAAAACCATACATATGTTTTCCATAATAACAAAAATCATTCCTTATATTAGAACCCATGGAATGAAATTAGATTCAAAATCACTGTCCCATATTAACATAACCAATTGAAAAGAAATTGGTTTCTCCAGTATAATTCAATAATAAACATAAATCATTACTGAAATTTAGTTATATACCGATTAATAAATAAATAACATAAAATAATGTAATCCTTTAGGGAAAATAATTTTGGGATATTACATGGAAACAACACTTGAGGAAAATATTCTTTGTTCTTTAAAAATGTTTTATTTTCATAAAATGAAGAAGAATTTTAAAATAAATAATTTTCATTAAAAATATCCTTGTGGTCTTATATAGGTAAATTTGAATCATTTTGGCATCCTGATGGCGAAAAAATAAAATTATTCATTTTATGTGAAAAAAATTCCACTGATACATTTACTGGGAAATTCGCAATGTTACTCGTCTGAAGGATGAAAAATAAATTTCTTTCAAACAATGATGTAAAATGAAAATAATGGGTAAAATTAATATAAACACACATAATATATTATTAAAAAAATTATTGTTTTAAAACATCTACATAGAAGATAAATATTCAGCAATAGAGAAATAAAATTAACCAATCCTAAATATTGATGAGATTGTGAAATAAATTCTCAACACATTATAATTAGTAGAATAATATTTCCAATTATAGAAAAAAATAATATGGATATAATAATAAATTAATCCACTTGATAATAATCATATAATGAATTCTTGTAAAATATATAAACCACATAGATGAAATGAGTTGTGTTTGAGGCATGTACACCACCAAAATGAATATGAGACATAAATCCATTACCCTATGTCATGATTGTATTCAAATTCATTCAAAACAAATTTTTAATAAATATATGTTTAATATAAATGAATTAAAAACCAAATTCAATTATATCATAACTTATATGGGTTTCATATGGCTTTCTATTACCCATTTATTAACAATTCTATGCTAGTGTTACATTTCAAGTAATATCATTCTTTTTTGAATTTTTATTCTTAATCCTCTAACATAGAACATGTTATAATCATATATATAATGTAAAACATGATATAAATATCATATATATTCATTATAAAAATATTAATTATATTTTTTAATCTATATAAATAATATTTTTAATACACCATTCATGGAAATAGTAGATCTCATGTACACATGAACATTGTTTCCATTTAATTATTATTTGGAAGGAAAGTAAGAAATAAATATATATTAATTATAAAAGTATAAATAAATCATTAATATCATAAATATAAATTTAAAATGGTTCTTGCATCATATTTCCCTCCTGTGATATGTGGAAAAGGAAAAATATAACAACATCATTTCATGGCTGCATAGTTCGTCGTACACAAGAATGATATGTTTGTAACCCATTGGATTAAATTGTGTGTGATTATAGGTCGAACACTAAAAATTTGTAAAAATTTCATTACATTGAGTGTAATAATTTCTATATATAATAATTGAATAATAATATTTGTGGGTGGACAATAAAGATGAAATAAAAGTTCTTCTAAAAGGATGTTATCTATTATTTGGGTAACTCCTCTTAGTTTTATCCAGAGGTATTCCTTGGATTGATTGATTAGTGAAGAGTAAATTATATGATCAATAAACGAATGTTTTTAGGACATTATGATAGTTATATTATGACCCTATATGTTTTTGTTGTGTGAGTAAAAGGGAATACTATTTTCCTATTTATATGAGAGGCGAGGGGATTTTTTTGAATTTACATAAAATATTACTTTATAATAAATTCTATTTAAATCCAAATACCTCCAAAAGGGCATTTATTTGATGATAAGATGATATAGGGTTGTAATATCATCATAAAATATATTTTATTCATGTTTTGGTAATATTATATACCTTCTCATTTTTTAACCCTTAGTTATCCTATATTAATGTTTTCTTGGATAAATAATTTTCATTATTAAATGGATATATTTTTTACTTAAGTGGTTTTAATAAAATAAAAAATTAGAAATTTATTAAATTATAGAGCATATTAAAATATACAATTGTTTTAAAATAAATTTTAGTATCTTTAAATAATTTAAGAAAATATTATTTTTATAAAATATTATAAGTGTCAATTTTGACACTATTCATTACATTTTATTTTTTTTAAATAAACATATACTAGTTTGAAAAAATTAATTTAATAAATAAAAAAACATTATAATAACCTATATGATTATTGGATAACTATAATTATGTCAAAATATATTTACATTTATATTTATAATATCATTTAATGGATCGTCACATTAATTGAATAATTATTATGTCATCAATTTGTAAATATTTATAATAATTATTTATTTCATAAAAATTGAAAATAAATTTATATGATTTAGAGAAACATTTTTTCATTCATAATAAATTATATATTTTTAAATATTTTCTATGTTTGATATATTATAATATTACACTAATTAAAACTAAGAGTGTGGAATTTTTTCAAACTCCTTTATTATAAAAATATATTATTCATTTTCTAGAATAAATTTCTACTAAATAATCAAATTTTGAATCAATATGTTATATGGGTCAAATTAAATCAGTCCAATAACATTTTATAAAGGGTTATTTTATCTATTCAGTATTTATAATATTATTTTTACCCTTTATTACTTCATTCACTCATAATTATGGTAATATTAATTATGATTGTTCCAATTCATGTTGTCCAAATATTAAATGGAACATAATAACATAATTAATAACATTTATTGTAAATATTTAATATATATTTTTAATCAAAACATAGAATTGGATAAAATAATTTTAATATTAATATAGTTGAAGGAATTAGAAAGCAGGGTTTCAATGTGAAAACATCCTAAAGATTGAATTGTTTATTATATTAATTTCAATTTCAAATTTATTACAACATCTTTTATTGAATTGAATGAAAAAATTAATTTAATTATATATTTTAACAATTCAAATACATAATTTAATATTATAAAATAATTAGATGAAAAAATGTTAATTAAAATTCAGTATTTTTCAATATTCATCAAAAAAATTTATTTTAATTGAAAAATATAAAAAATTTAGAGAAAGTAAAATATAATATCCCACATTTGTAGAAAAAATTTATTTTTTGAATTATAATGTATAAAATTTTAAATAATTGATTTAAAACTAGTGTCCGTCAAAAGGGAACAAAAATATCTTTTTTTTCAAAATATTTCTTTTATAAGAAAAATCACATTTGGTCTTACATCATTTCTATAATACAAAAAGTGTGAGAATTAAACATGTTCATATCATCTATTATAATAGATATATTATAATTTTATTATTTACGCTTGTATAATAATAAAATAATGGTTTGTAGAAACTCATTATTGCATGTAATTAATGATAAGAATGTGTTGCATAGAGTGAATGATTAACATAGTATAGAGTATAACACAATAAATCAATGAAACATAATTAATTCAAATAAAAGGGTCATAAAAACATAGGCTGTGAAATTATACAACATATAAAATAAATTTCTCCCATGATATTATTCTTTCTCTTATAAAAAATGTGGCTTATTCATCTGTATCATACCCTCATTTTCCTATGGAGCTTCCTCTAACTAGTGGGTTCTCCATAAAAATTTACTATTTATTTCTCATATTATATAAAACAATCTATGTATGAGCTAAAATTGCAAAAGGATGTTCCTAATAAGAAAAATAATTATCCCGTGTTATGAAATCTATGTTTAGTACATATGAAGAGTTGGTTATTTACTTCCATAAGGGATATATATGAAACACAATATGGAATTGTGAGAGATTTGGTGGATGTTCATTGTGGTATTCCGCAGTCCCAACATGATCAAGAATAAAAAATGATCAATTTACCTAGGGCTATATTTCACTTCATTCATGATCATTATAACTTTATCCATTTGTAAATTTATAGAAACAAAATATCACCAACATCAAATTATAGATCATGTCATCAGTTATGAGAATAAATTATCTACCGACATTAGGCTTTCATGATATGATATAGAATAGTTATAACCTTATCATCCATATCTTTAGTGATAATAAGTCCTAATAGATTTCTTTCTCCAACATCATCCTAGAATATTGGATACCTATATTTCATTACATAGTGGGATTCATAAAGTCCCCTCTAAATGCATGAGTGAAATCTATTATTGTAGGAAAATTCAAATAGATGATGTTTTTTATCCCAATAACCGTTGAAATCTATAGAACAATTTTTTGTAAACCTGGGATCCTGATCATATATAATATAATTTTTTACTCTATAAAAAATTTCCACTTCCCTAATGTGTATGTTATAATGATGATCTAGATAGAATTCATTTATAATATCTATGATATTTTCTGAAATTGAATGGTGATCAAGTACCTCCCCTATAGTGTTAAAACCTTTAGATAATTTGGGGAGTACAATTAAGAAATCCATCGATTTGTTCTTTAATTTCATATCATATATGGATTATGGATAAAACATCACATTATCTTTTTTTCATTCAACATTATCGTGGTAGAATAATAAGAACTAAAATACAAGATCTACGATATCTCTCTCCATGACATCCCATAAGAATTATTTATTCAATTCCCTATACATTTTCATACATTTATAGTTAATAAGGAATGAATAACAATAAGATTACTCTAATAGATCATTTATTTATGTTGATAAATAAGGAACACATTAAAAATTACTAAACCTTACCATTCCATCCCAGTAAATATTAATCTCAATAATATTTCTGACCTTCTTTTTCTTCTCTAAAAATTTCATCTTTTAATCAATAATCCCCACCTGGATAGAGTCTTTAAATTCAATTGTGAAATATAATATTTTCCCCATCATTCAGGGTTTCCAAATTCATCTATTTTATATATTGAAATATTATATCATTTTCATTATCAATAGTTATAATCTATCATGATACTTTATACTTAAATCATCGGACACCTTTTTTGATTTACTCAGGTGGCAATTTATTCATGAGTCGTAATCCTTTATTAACTTTAAACATCTATTCTGTCACAAGGCAATATGATAACCTTGTTATTAATCATATGGGAAAATCCAAATACCTTCCTATATACATCACCATAGAATATGAACCCTTAGATATTATAGAGTGTTTTTAGGACACATGTGCTTATTAATATCATCTTCAGTTACTTGAAATTTTACTCTGATTCACCTCTTTAGAAGAACATGGAACCCTTCTTAGTTGTCTTGGTTAGCTGAAGAGTTTTGGATAATAAATTCTCTTAAAACCATCGATAATATCTAAATAAACCATGACAACTATATATCTATGTTTCATTGGTTGGTCTAGGCCAACATTTAGTAAACTTTATCATTCATGGATCTACTTCTATACCGTCTATTGAGATTCTGTGACACCAAAATGAAATATTTTGTATAAAAAATTGATACCATTTAAATTATTCATACATTTTATCATTCTATTGGGTATTTATAACATTTATAAATAGGTCTTCATACTCTTCTATGATATTTTAATAGATAATAATATCACTAATAATTAAAATGACAATCATATTTAGGTAATATCTAAAGACTATATTAATTAGATCATTGATGACTGTAGGGTAATTAGTATGAATAATGGCATAACTATATATTCATAATTCATATACCTTTGAGGAAATGTCACATTGTGTATATCCATCTTATTGAACATCGACTAATGATATCTATATTGAAATTAAATCATAGAAATTTATTGATCTCCATGCAGTTGATAAAAAAAATCATTAATATGGGGAAAATGTTATTTTCTTAGGATGTTAAAATTTCTAAACTCTATATAATCAATGTTCACTAACATTGATCCATATTTTTATTCAATAAAAAACAAATTGGCACACCCCAAGGTGACAAAATTTAGTGAATGATTCCCATATCTTGGTTTTCTTGGATTTTCATCGTATATTACTACAAATCATTTGGGGTCATTATATAGGGAGTTTTCAAAATTGTTTTCGAACATATAATGAGTTATATCAAAAACATAACTACAATTTTTTGTGCAACATTTTTCAACAATTTAAAAAATAAATCCACATATTCATGAAAAAATAGGCATATCATTATTGTCTATAATTTCCATAAACATTTTTGATAAATAACTCTTATATATTAATAAATTTACTCTTACATTAGCTTTTACCTCTATAATAAGTTCATACATACCCTCATAGTAATATATAATCACAGGTTGGATTGAAAAAATCAAACATACAATTCCTTCCTTGACAATTTATTTGGGATTTATAAACTGAAAGCCAATACATTCCTATTATGGCATCAAATTCAACCAAAGTATAAATTAGAATAATTACAGGAAATACATTCCCACAAATCTCAATTGGATTTGAATTGTATACTTTATATGATATCATCAAACAATTAGTGGATTTATCTCTTAATTCCACTTCAAATCGTTAGGGAAGAATCCTAAATCCCATAAGTATTTTATTATATATGAATGATTGGATATATCTAAAATAATAAGACAAAAAAAGTTCTATATTCTATTGTATGTGTACATTTCACCATATAATTACCACACCACCCATCATATATAGTGATCACATGATATTTCCCACTGACCAATTTCATAAGATATTGATTACAATAATCATCATCACTAACCATGTTGTTTTAGATCTGGTTAGAATAATTCTAATTCACCTCACACATGATTAGCTAATGTGTGGGATGTTACTTTTTTGTTAATTTACCTTTAATACATCATTGGGAAATATCTTCACATTAGTACGGAAAACATTTCATGATGGCAATCCCTACTATACTGAAATCATTTTTTATACAACATAAAATAATTTCCTCAGTGTTTATTTCTACAGATAGAGCATAATTTAATGCTCATCATTTTTTCTCCATGGTTTTTATATTTTCATTTTAACTACATTATTCTTTTATTTTAAAAATAATGAGATTGATATATAATTCCATCCTCCCTTTTAGACATGATTTCACAATATAATATCACTTCATAGCTACTAATTTTCTTTTATGGATAACACCATTATGATACCTGTATTTAACCTAATGAATAATCTATCAACCTTAAATTCATGTTGGATTATTAATTTAGACTTGTGTCATACAATTATTGTAAAAAATTTCTCATGGATACCAACAGATTTGTCAACCTCTTTCTTCATAATAAAGAATAATTTTTCAAATTCATCTGAAAAACATGAGGAAATTAGTTTTTTAGGATGATGTAGTTAATATCACCCTAATCCAAGGATTCAATTTCATATTGATGAATCATACACTTGAATAGTGTTTTAAAAGTCATATTCACATTCTAACTGATAATAAGGAAGAATAAATTTATAATGCTTGAAACATTATAGAATGGAGAATTGATTTTCATTGGTACTAATACATTGTTCAGAACAAAATTGATACAAAGACAAACATAACAAAAGTAGAAACTTCCTCATAAAGTACATAACTAAATTTTTTCCCTTCTTTTATCATTTGGAAGCCTCCCATGGTTCATTATTCGTGAATCATTTCTATGCATAGATACAATTAATTTAATCCGTATTCCATTGCATTTAGTTTCTCATGATTGAAATTGTTTCATTTCATATCTAAGTCACCATTATTGTTGTTTCATCAGGTTCAAGACATTTACTAAAACAATGAAATTATATATTATGTAATAGTTTTCATACTGAGGACCCACATAATCATGAAACCCTATTATATGTTGTCTAAATAATGACACATTCTTTAATCATTGACAACTACTATATATAAGTATTGAAATATTGTGAAGGATATGAACAAATATTTCTCATCTTAGTTTCTAATTTTTAAATAATCATTATTTATTTTTCCAACTATAGAGACCCTTAGTTTCCATACACATACAATTCATCTTTTTTGTGGAATACATAATACATTACAAACAAATTCCCAAATACATTATTAGTTTAGTGCCTTTGGAAACATGGATACAAAAAAACTATTATATATATGGGGTATATTATCTAATATTACATACTTCATGACTAGAACCCTTCTTATACACGTCATACATTATACATATGATTAAGACCTAGGGAGAGGAGACATAAAAATGGGTGATCTTTGATGATGGTTAAAGGGAAAAAAAGGACATATGCAAGAATATCATGAGAATTAGGGCATGGTAACATTATCATTAAAATATAAGATCATTCCATATATATAAATGATCATTACTAACAATCATGGAATAAATATTGGTAGTTCATAAGAAATGAATCATTGGGAAATAAAGAATAGATCCCATGAATTAATAACATAATAATATGAAATGGAATTTTTAGTAGACAAATTAATGTGTAATTTAATTCCCTATAAGTCAATGTGCATTTCCCAAAAATAGGATAATTTATCGGGGAGACACCTACTAGGAAGGACTCACCACCATCACTATTTATATTCCATTCCTAGTAAGGGCTCATGTTTACCCATAATCCCATAGTTGACTGGGTCTCCCTATCTTATATTGTTGATCAGGCCAGTCAACTTGATTCTCTTCATTATCAAATGAGATAAAAATATTAACCTAAATAATTGGAGTGATATATTTATTCCACGCACTACATGATGAAAACATTATATATGTATTTCATAAGAACATAAATCATTCATCAAATTAGAAATAATGGAATTAAATAGATGTCATTATCATCATTTCATCAAAACATAACCCATGGAAAATAAATGGGGTTCACAGATATCATTCCATTATAAACATAATCAAATATTATCATTGAATAATATACCCAATAAAACATATGTAACATAAAATAATGTCATCTCAATTGGAAAATATTTTTTTGTGAACACTTTAAAAAAATTATTGATGAAAATATCATTTCTCATTTGAAACTGTTTTCTTTTCATAAAATGAATCTCAATTTTAAAAAGAAAATATTATCTTTGAAATTACACCTATAATATTGTATAGGAAATTTAAAATAATTAAGTCATCATGATGGATGAAAATTCCATTCATTCTATATAAGTTAAAAAAATTCCTTTCATTATTTTTCCAAAAAAGACACAAATTACCTTTTTTCGAAAATGAAAAAATATATTTCTTTTGAACTGTGATGGAAAAGGTAAAAAAAGAGTAAAAATGGAATTAAAAATATATAAGATAATAGTAAAAAAAATTAAATCCTTTTTAAAAAACATGGGCATGGAATATAATGATTCCCCAATAGTGTCTTAATATAGAATTATCCAAAATAATTTGGAGATTTTTAAATAAATGCAGATCACTTCAAAACCTGTTGAATCATATACTCCATGAAAGATAAACACTAATATTGAAAAGAAAATAATAAATTAATCAGGGTAAAAATCATAAAATACATTTATATGTATTATATACACCACTTTTAAGAAATAAGTAGTGTATAAGTCAAGTCCCCCTAAAAATAAAAAGGGGTCATAAATCTCTTATCTTGTGTCATGATTCTCATAGTAATCATTCAAAGCTCAAGTATAATAAATAAATGTTTGTTATCATTCTAGTAAATAACTGTATTATTTTCCATCATTCCATATAGGATGTAATTATGACCTTCTATTACCTATTTATTTACCATTTCATTTTAGTGTTATGTTAGAGGTAATATCCACTTATTTTGACTTCAAACTCTTTATCCTATAATATAGATATTGATTTAATCGTTTCCATAATGTAAAATATGATATAAATATCATATATACTCAATATAAAATTATTTATACCAATTTATGATTAATATAAACATGACATGGAACACACCATTCATGTAGACGATAGGCCGTATGTATGCATGAACGATGTTTCTATTTAATTACTATTTTCAATGAATAAAAATAAATGAAATATATGTATATATATTAACTCAAGAAGAAACAATAAATCATATATATCATATATATCATATAAAAATTGATTTCCCAAAATAATACCTCACTGTGAGAGGTGGTAATGGAAAACTGAACAATATAATTTTGTGTTGTGGTAGTTCACTGTACAAAAGAATAGTGAGTTCATTAAAAATTTTGTGGAAGTGTGTGAGAGTGTATATATCACCCATATGATAACAAATGATCATTATTTTGAGGATAATATGGTAATTATATATAATCATAATCATGTTATTTTGGTTGTGGATAATGAATATAAAATAAATGATCTTGTGAATGGATGATAACTCTTATTTTGGTAACACCTCTTGGTTTTCACCAAAGGACTTCCATAGAAATAGTTTTTCTCATTGAGTGGATTCTATGATTATTGTAGGTATTTTTGGAGGTTATTTGGAAATAGGATGGCCAAATCAAATATATTTTAACATGTCATAAAAATACGAGAATATGATCTCTTATAGTTTAGAGGTAAGGGGAACATTTTGAATTTAATCAACATATTATTTTATGATAAATTAAATCATATTACCAATACCTGAAATATGAAATTTATTAAAATATAATATTATATAGGTTTAGTATCTAATAAATCAATAAATTTAATAGTAGTCTTTGTATTCATTCAGGCCATATCGTTTTGTTTTATAATTATTTGTCATATTTTAATTTTAACTCTTGTAACAAGTTTTTCAATAATTAAATGTTATAGATTTGTCTTATCTTATGACAATTAAATCATAGATATATACATTAAAAAATATGGAACATATAAATATTTATTTTTATTTTGAAATATGGTTTCTTATTTTTAAATAATTTAATATATTTTTCAAATAAAATTTCATAATTGTAAAATTTCACACTATTTATTACATTGACTTCCATAAAATCAATACAACAAGATAACATCAAAAATATTTATTTAGTACACCCCTAATATTTCATAATAAGCTATAAAAGTCTTAAATCACCTTAAATAAGTAAAAATATATCTATTTTTATATTTATAATATTATTTAATTGAGTGTTTCATTAATGGAATAATTTCTGAATTATCATTTTTTAATTATGTATGATAATGATTTATTCTATAAAAATAAAAACAATTTATTATGATTTATATAATCATTTTAAATTTTTATATTATATATTTTTTCATATGTAAATTCTTTTATCTACATATTAAAAATAATACATTTATGAAAAGTGAAATTGTGACATTAAGTCACTCTATTTGAATTAAATAATATCTAAATCATTTTAATGGAAAAGTGTAAATTTGTTAATTCAATTTAGATTCATTTGGTGTGATTGGAAGAATTAAATCCATCCAAAGTAATTTTGGAATCTTTTTGGGTAGTTTTATAAAATTTATAATATTATTTTTTACCCTCAATTACCTGATTTAACTATAGCCTTTGTAATAAACATTATCATTCACTATTCATATCATAATAAATACATAACTAATCACTAAATTTTCCATTTATTATTATGAATATGGAATTTATTTTTTTAAAATAAAATAATTATAATAGGAAAATTTTATTTTAAATTCATTCATGTTGACGGAATGAGAAAAAGCATTTTAAAAGTGAAAACGTCCAAAATATTAAATTGATTTTTACATAATATTTAATTTGAAGTTAATTAGAATGGAATAAATTAGATTAAAATATAAAAATTAATCTAATTCTAATTTAAAACCCAAAAAATATATAAATTATCACCATAAACTATTTCATAGAAGAATCTTTTTTTAATTAAGATTTAGTATTTTTCACTATTTTCTGGAACATGAAACATATTAAAAAAAATTCAACAGATATAAATTTATATATACATAATTAAATTATTAAATTAATATTTTCATAATATAATTTTTAAATGTTTCATGATTATATTTAAAAGTAAAATTCTTTGAGAAGGGGATAAAACTGCCTTTTCATATAAACAATTTTTTTGAGTAAATTTCTTTCTATTCTAATATCATGTCTCAAAAACATATATTATTTATTTAAGAAAATATATTTTTTTAATTATATATGTATTTAATTTACATAATTCCCAAATTTTTTTTTATTTATTGGTATAAAACACCATTTTAGGACATTTTGATAATTTTTCTGGAAAACGTATCCTTTTATTTTAAAAAAGGGATTAAATTTATTTATAATTAATGGGTAAATGAATAATTTTGTAACCCATAATTTCATAAATAATTTCTTAATTTTTATATATTTCATTCTAATACATAGGTTATGATTTTCTTGTTTAAACAAGTATAATAATATAATGATGTTTCATAGAAAATAATTATTGCTTGTAAATAAACCTAACTCGGTGTTGTGTGTTGTGAAAGAATAACATGGGATATTTTACAGTACAATAAATCATGTCAAAGTAATTTATTTGAAAAAATGTTCATAAAAAAAACTAGGTGTTATAGGAATGAATATTTTCCAATGTTATCACATTTAATGTAGTAGATGATAAAAAATATGATGTTGAAGAGAATGGGATGTACCTTCAAACTGGTGTAGTGCCACTAGCCATTTTGGGGTGAGGGTAGAATCTCTAGAATTTCAGAATTCCCACATGTCATCTAATAGTGGTGCACCACCTTACTAGTGGATCCATTAAATATATATATATATATATTGGGGTGAAATGGCTATTTTGTTGAATCATGTGGATATTGGTTTAGTTAATTTCAAATTCATTTAAAAATTATCAAATTTTTGTCAAAAGGATCTTCGTATAGAATTATGGTTCCTGATCAAACCCACACTCCCTTAGCTACAATGAATCCTATAAATATTGAACTTTGTTTGTTAGATCTCATAAAATTCCATGTATAATAACTCATATATTTAATCAATTCTTAATCTCTTGCGATCACAAAGAGTCTCGTATAGAGTAAATATTCATTTCATGAATACATCAAAAGAACCCAACAATATCTCTATGTATATATCCTCCCTTTTCATTAATTCATCATGTTATATAGTGGAGAATAATTTTATTATATCAGTAAAAATAATATCATTATTTTCTCAATCTACCATAAACAATCAATTTCGTTTTATAGCTACTGATGGAAGGGAGACAAGTTCTTATTTTTAAGAAGGTGAGGCATATGTATCCAAGACATTAATATAGTTTAAGAGGGTTATCACAACCATAATCATTATTTATGGGTTTCCTGATAAATATCAAAATAAAGTTAACATTATAATCCTATCATCCTATGTTGTGTATACATAGGTTATCACACTAAACTTTTTTGAAACACCATTTTAATAGGGTGCTTATACTATCATTTAGTTTACGCATTGCCTCGTCCAATCTTGCTGCACATAGATATCATAAATTCAGTAATACCACATTCTATTGTGAATAAACTCCAAATTAAAATTACCGAGGAATTTTATAATAAAAATTTAATTTATCACATTATCACTTCATTCCATTAAGTTCATTTTATTCTAAATTTTCTTTTTATATTTAGGGTTTTATTTTTTGAAATGTATTTCTCCCCCATTTCATTCTTATTTTTCTCTCACAAACAAAACAATATTGTCAAACATATTTCATGAGACATTTATTTTATTATATAAATTCATACTAAATGATATTTTACTAAATGGAAACATCCCTATGACTTGATGCTATAATATAAGGCATTATTATGATAGATCGATGAATTTGAAATACATTGTATTCTATCCATGAATAATGGAATCAAACTACACATCCCTTGAACATTTCCAACAACTTTATGTGTCTCATGTTGAGTATTTATAATGTGATGATAAAATACAAGAAATTATAAAACATTTGGTCACCTTCCTTCCCCCTAAAAAATGTTTTGGATCTATAATTATGGTTTCCAATGTCTATGTTTATTAGTTTATGTTTGGATTAATTGAAAAAAACTACACAATGGTAAATCTATATCACCTCATCATAGCCTGAAAACCTCATCTATCTGGTTTTACCTTATAAATCTAGGATCTTTTTCCATGTCCATGGTAATTATCTACACATAAATCAAATTGGTTGAGAAAATAAAATTCCACCGTCACTATTTAGGATTTTGGACTTAATGGGGAATATGTTATCAGAACTATGTATGGAATGATTACTATTTTTAAATGAAATATTATTACATCTAAAAAATTGGACCACACACAAAATAAAATCAATGTTATTCTGCCACTATGGCTTAGAGGTAGTCCTCCATCTTAGTCATGATGGGGTAACACTGCATTCTTTCCAGTAAGAGTTGGGTGATTATATGTTTCCCTAATTTAGTTGAAATACATATGACATGATTAAAATAACTACATGGTATATAGTGTCAAAATTTTCATATACAATGGTCCAAGACTCCAAATCTCATCCCCATTACATTTTCAATAATAGAGTTCTACATCACATTCTATCTATAGCACATCCACCCCATTATATAATCTTTCACGATACGATCGATTCAATAATTCACTATTTTTTTAACATTGAAAAAGACTAAAATATTATTTAGTATTATGATAAATTTCATTGTTCAACTAAATTTAGATAAAAATGTTTTGTACTAAATGATATTAAACTATTTGTAGGGGCCTATCTAATATAAAAAACTAAAATTTACATCATACCCTATATATGACCTCCATCAGAATATGAATCATACTATTTTTCATCTAACATAAAATGGTTATAACCATAATTGAAACAACTAAATTTATGAAACATTAGGTGTACTAAAATTATATATACATATTCTAGTGTCTAACATTGTTTTTTTCTAATATTATTTCATCATCCAAATATGTAATAATAGATCCCTATACATGTTTTCATTCTATATCCAAATAAAAAAAATCATTCTCCCGATATAACCTACATAAATTTAGTGAAATACATTTTAGAATTATCTATATCTTTACGACCTTAAATACATGATAATATTGGACATCTACGATTTTTTTTAAATTTCTTAGATACAAATAAATAATATCCCAAAATACCACTATTTTTCATCGTGACTAAACCATTAGTCATTCATTGTTGGACTTCTCTATACTTGGTAGTAAGAATAGTTTCATATACATTTAATTAAAATGATATCATACAAAAAATTTATAATTCTATGATAAATTACTATAAATGTAACACCTGAATATTTCATAGTATGTTATTTTCATTAATTCAATCGATTGTGGTACACACAACACCGAGTTCGAGTGTACCAAGACTTACCATACTCTCCATTAAAAAGTAGTTATGAATAGTATTAACTTAATTTTTAATTTTATATACTCGATATAATTATAGAATCCATATTATGTGTTTGTTTACATAATATAAGAACAAATTCAATTATTTAGATAAAAGAAATATTTTCTGAAAATACAAATTTCTGCCTTTTAATGGTGAACCCTTTTAGATCCAATATATGACACTTTTATATATTCAATTTGACAAAATGATTTTTTTTTATTTAGAATTGGGACATAAAAAATGTGGTTTCCATAAATTTTTGGTGTTTTTCAGATAACGATAATATTTAGGTGAATAGTGAAATTACCAAATTTTAATTGAAAATAACTTTTTTAATAAGAATAATTTATAGTGTTCAATTATACATTTGAATAGTTTATAAGTATAATTATATTATTTTTTTACCATTTAATACAAAGTTGGTCATTGGAGTTAATTTCACTTTGAAATTATACAAAAAAAGTTTTAACCTTTTGATTGTTATTGTTTCATAAAAACCCGCTATTTTTTAAAAATGGAAATTAGATTTAAATTAATTAAAACAAATTATATGTATTAAATTCCGTTAAATAGACATAATTTTTGAATTAGGAATATCAAATATATTGTAGGCTGAATTCCGAGTATTTTTCTGAAAACGATCAATTTTTGATGAATATTGAAAAAACACTGGGTTTTAGTTTAAAAACAATAGTTTATTTAAATAATAATTTCTTTTATTTAAATTTATTTTATGTAAAAATAGTTATACAATACCTATATATGTTCAGTATAATTCATTGGAGTCATTTTATAATAAAATTAAATGTATAAAATGTTATTTAACTTTTAATTGTCTTTTACCCACCTTCTAAGAGAATCTACAAATATACATAAAACCTAAATTTTCTACTTCTATGAGTCGAATTTCAAAAATATACAAGACACGGTCGATATCAGTAAGTCAAATATTGTTCAGTATGATGAAAATATTTTTTGGTGAATAGTAACCTTTTACTTTTACCACAGTTAAAAGTAAATAGGGTATTTAAGAGTAAAAATTATATTATTATTACCATAAAACATGTTATAATTCTATTGCGTAAGTGTAATTCTACCAAAAACTACATTATGAAAAAAACATATGATCCTTTATGTCAACTTGGATTAGATTAGGAAATTTATTATTATTTATTTCCAAGAAGCGTTAAAAGTGTTAAATTCAATGTTTAATAACTAAACCATTTTTAATAAAGGGTTACACATAAGATAAATCGACTATAAATATTAATTATAAATATAAAATGATTTCATACATTATGGTATTTTATTTATCATTTTTAAACATTAAATAATTAAATTTATTTATGAAACAATTATGATGAAGTAACTACTTAATTAATGAAATATTAAAATAATTTATATTATAAATAGCCAAATAAATGTAATTTGATACTTTTTATGAATTAAACTAATTTTCTAGGTTAATATGACATGTTAGGGTGGTTAGATGAATTTTTTTCTAATGAATAATGTTGTTATAAATGTAGAAAAAACAAAATATCAAATAGTGTCAAAAATGACATAAAAGAGTTTTTAAAACAAATACTATATTATTAATTGATATTATATTTCTAAAAATATATGGATCTAGACAAAAACATATATAATGAAAGGTGTATAATTAATAATCCACTTGGAGTTCTTTTAGATTTTTATAGTATGTTTATTAACCATATGATATAAAAATACAAAGAGACATGGTAAATGTCAAACAATTTTACTAAGAGTAAAATCTAAAAGATAAAATTAATATAGTGATCCAAACCTGTCTAAAACATATTGGTTGAGTGGTTATTAACCCATACCAACCTTATCCTTAGAATAATTCAGTCTAGAACCATAATAAACCTAAACAGATTTTTTTATAAAATAATATTTCTAGCTTTTCCTTTGGTGCCCCTCACCCCTCTTATAGAAGGGCACTCCCCCTTCTCTATAATTCACACCTTCATAGACAATAGGCTCGGCCAAACCCTGCCCAAATATACTCCCAACTCTCGTCACATTAATTTATAGGCCCTAAATTAGTCATAAATCCAACCTAAGGATCCATTTTCATCAAATCGAAAGAAAGATCCCGAATAAGAGATAAATATTTCATCACCTCTTTTATGTTCATTTCTTCTTCCACTCCTACATTCATTGTTTTTTACATTATATAATAATAACTCAATTATCATATATATAATATGATGTTATAATATATATGGTACAACCATATTCATTATTTTATCCATCCTATGAATGACATGTCACCATATGTGCTTACGTAAGGCTTAATGTCTCCACGTTGTGGTCTAGTTGTTATTCAATACATTATTATTTGGATGGGTCCAATAATTTTTTATAATTTCTGTAAATAATAAATAAGACATGAAAATTATTTTTTATATATGATATACCATCCAATTATATAAGATTTTAATATCAAAAAAATGACATTGTCGCTCGTGCGTACATAAGGATTATCGTCTCCACAAACGTGATGGTAGTCATTCCCCATCATTTCCAATCAAGAATAATTTTAATTTTATGATTAAAAATAATATTTAAAGGCTTCATATAATTCTGATTATTAATAAGAAACATCCCATCCATAACCAACATGTCTTACCTAACTAATTATATAAAAGAGAACAAATCAGTTGACACGTAAAACAACGATAATACTAAAATATCAATATTAGAAGATCATATATGATATAATATTAATGTATATGGTTATTTTATAATTTAATAATTATTATTTCACCAGTATATATGAGATTAACATACCCTTGACCATGGAAAAGTAAATGTTAACGGTTTCTTATCTCACTTTTAATTCCATGTGATTTCCATTGTTGGCCACATATTTATTACATGGAGTGTATTGTGTAAATCCATTTGAAATATATTATCATGATTATATTTATATTCATGGTATTATAGGATTCATTTGATTTTTATTAACTTTTGTTTATATGACTTCATTAATTACAATGTGGTAAGGTGTTTTCATCTAACTTCTTATTTCTATGATATTCATGCAATATTGTCCACTATTTCCTTTTTTGTGGTGTGCGTACTACCCATGATGGTATTCATGGGGTTATAGATATTAATTTTGGATATTAGAATCTTCATTGTATGATCCTTCATTCAATGGGTGTATGTTTCATAAGTTACCAAATTGGTAAGGGAATTTCAAATTTCAATTTCCACTCATTGGGCATTACACATACTTCATTGATTGCTTTACTCTACGATTACGTGTGAAAACACTATTTATTTAATAATTTAGTAATTTACACTCCCCTTTGTGTGGATATAATTTTTATACACATAATCACTCAATTGATAAATTCTCAGGTCATTAGTATGAACATGATGAGAATAATTTTAACACAATCTCCATTCATTGAGTTAAACATCCAATTCATTAGTGCTGTTTTTACAAGAATATGTGTGAATATCCACTGATTTATTTACAATAAATATCCAATAATATTTAGTTTATTTATATTTTTCATACATTATTATGTCATTGATTTATCATTAACCTAATGATACAATCTTTACAAGGGATTTAATCTCAATTTACATTCAATTGACTCTTCTTTGTTGTTATGCGGCAGCTTACTTTTGTTTGGTGTATGTATTGTACTCTGACATAGTATATCATGAATCCCTTTATTATCAAGCCATTATAATGTTTTTATAACCTCAATTATTTGTATTCATGTGTCTTTCATTTGGTTATGAACTCTAACTAAAATATCATTTTAAATGTTTTAATGATTTATTCATTTAAATCCTTCTCATTAATATACATGGTTTAATAATGTTTCTAAGGATTTATTTATATGGGCATTAATGTTTTAAAATTAAAATTCATATATAAATTTTCAATGTGGTATGGGATACTGTGTTTCAAAAATTTATTTTAAACAGATTCTGGATAAATATTGTGACTTTTAAATGTTTTCAAGAAAAAAAGGGATATTTCTCTCAAATAGTATTGATGATTATTTTCATCTATATCAATATCCTTCATTATTGTTGATTGTGGATAATATATTATAAAATAATCTTCCATAATGTATTTAATGAGTTATGTTTCACTGTGGATGAGTTATTTTTATACCATTCAATGTTTATGGTTAAAGTATTGACATTTCGTATGCTAGTTTTAATACAAATTTTTATGTTATATTTCATCCTTTTCATATGGGGAATTCATTGGACTTTTTAAGTGACAGGTGGAGCCAGCTATAGCTCCTCGATTCATCTCTAGGTCTCATAAGACTACCTAGTGTCTTGGCACAAGGCCTTGAGAAAATCTTATTTGTAGTTTTGGCACAAGGCCCTGACTATGTGGTTATGAAGTCAGGCATTACGTATTAAATCATTATGAATGTGGATATTGATATTTCATGTGAATAGTCGACTAGAAGAATATCCATTGAATATTTAAATAGTATTATTTTATTTTATCTTTTCCATATTATACTGAAGTTAAATTTTAAAAGGCATTTGTTTTAGTCTTATACATTGCCTTAAATTTTTATGATTATCTATGAAAGCTTCCAATTTATTTTTATCCTTACTGAGCATCTGAGCTCAACCCTTTCTATGTTATATTTTTCCCAAGATGCAAATAAGTATATTATGACTAACTTGTAGGGATATCTATGGGATATCATTGTCGTCTTTAGAAACAGTGTTGTTTTAGTTTTCCATTTTATGATGTAATGCAAACTTATTGAATGTATCTAGCACTTCCAAGGCTTCTAAACTAATCTGTCATTCGGGACATGATTCCTTGAATCATGCCAATGTTATGTAATAATACACTGACTTTGGGTAACTGGGGCCAGGGCATTATAGATGGTATCATTGTATGTTTAGTAAAAATTGAGGAAACAACTTTAAATTAACTCTGATTAGAGAAAATTACCATAAGATAGACTATGGGGATTATTATAGAAGAACATACAAGAATTTTGGTACTATAGATATTTGATGAGTTATCTAAGAAATACATCCCTGTCTGGATATGAGCAGGTAGGGACGGATCTGGCACATATGTACACAAGGGTAAAACCTAAAAACACCTCTTTGACCTAGACTCAAAAGGGAACTAGTTCACAACAATGGGAATTGATTCACTCTTGGGTACGGAACTCCCAGGGGATATTCATAGGATAATTTAAATTTTCATTACAAAAAAAATTAAAGGATTTTAATATAAGATGTTAATAAATGGCCATGGTTAATCCTAATGTGTTTCAAATTGAAAATATGGTGTCATGATATTCTCTAAATGTTTTTTATTATTGTTATTAACACAATGCTTTCTGGTTTTAGAAAATGGTTGGATTCCAAGGAAGTCATAGTAACCTTGATCATGATATACAAGGTTGGAATGATGGCAGAAATGAGAAACAAAATGGAATATTGATATGCGTAAAAGATATCATGTTAATGAAAAACCAATTTTCCAAAAATAAGATCTACAACATATATATTAACCAACTCTTGTACTTAACAATGAAGAGACAGGAAATTAATGATAAGAGATCCAGCAGTGGAGACCATGGAGAAAATAATACACAATTTCTACAATACAGAAAATGTGGATGGAGACACCCAGGAATGTGTTTCAATAGAATAAAGAAATGATTTACGTGTGGGAAAGAAGGACATAATTTAATTAATTACCAAGGAAAAAACGAAGAGTACTATGGAATAAAATAAAAATGATCCTAAGAATTCATATATAGTCATTTTCCATAAATGTAGGGGAGAAAGGCATTACCTGAGTGAATTCCCTATTCTATCAGATAACCCCTTGATCATGGAAGAACCTCTATAGAAATATATGGATGGTCAAATGTTTAAAAGTATTAGTGCCTTTGTTGATAGGATTACACTCGAAGACTTTTCTATTTTGTGTAACCCTGATGTTTGTTATATGAAAAATTCTATTTTAGGAATAATTTTTTTTCTATTGTTGATATAATTATAAATAACCATTTACGTCTATATGATCTTTGAATTTGAGGTAATTACATGTTATTAAATTTTGGGATGAAAATGCGAGGAATGAGATAATTATTGTGGTGAAATTATGTTATAGTTATTTTGAGGAATTTATCTCAATTTGGGAATGTTATAAAATATAGTTTTGTGAAAAAGGACAACATAGAGGCCATGTGGCAACCCGTCGTGTCAGACAATGCTACAGGAATAGAACCCACAACAATAGTGCGATTGAGATTTATTTCCTACCACTGGACTATGTGATGTCCCTGGTAATTGTGACTAATTCTTTTTAGTTAAATGATTATATTGATCAAAAATAAGTTGATTTTGGATCTTATTCCTTATGAAATAGAAATACTTAGTATATGAAAATTATTTGGGTATTAAGTGATAAATGTTATTTTCGAAGACATTCGCTTGGTTGGGAATACTATATGCCTAGGGAAAATATAATACTATGGGATATCATTATAGGAGTAATGGTGGATGTTTATATATGTTTTTATTGTGGATTTATAATGATTTGGTTTATTTATGTAAATGATTAACCTTGCATAGATAATATTTGATTAGGTTAAAAACTTGTATGTATGTGACTTTAAGGGTAGCCAATGTTATTTGGAAATGAATATTTTATGTGGAATAATGCATAATCAAATTATTCTATGTTTTGGGTTTCAATATTAGTTTGGATTATAATGATAGATTTTAAGGACTATTGTTTATTGAATGGTATTTTTTGAACATTGGGTATTGTTGGTTTAATTTTAGAAATTAAGAATAGTATTCCTTTAGCAAAACGATTATCCTTTTTAGAGATCATAGGATCTTGTACTGACCATTTTTTCTTTGGGAAATCTCTAATGACTACTCAAATATATATAGTTTATCCTTGGTGGATTATCTAATTTTCTAGATGTAGATTCTAGCACATCAGGTGTGACCAACTCATCTTGAATAATCATCATTTTAAAAAAAGATGATATAGTGGTAGAAATTTATTAATGGATGAAACTCTGCATAAAAATAAATTATATCTCTTTATTTTCTTAGTCAATCTCATAAATAAATTCCTTAACATTATGAAGTGGAACATAAAAAACGTTATCTGTTTACTATTTCTACTAGGAAACTAATGAACGTTTATCTCATCACATGTTAATGGGTTTATTGTTGTTAACATTCTCATAATAATGTTTTTTATCCCTCTCAATCGAAACTGGACACTTATTTTATCATTAATATCCACGTTTTCCAACATGGAATCCTATTATGTGTTATCTCAGGTGACTTTTTACTACTATTTTATTCTTTTCAAGTGATAGTTATATTGAGTTTTATTGTGATGTGGTACGTTCAATGAATTTCCCAAGCCCAATTCTAAAAAATAGAGGATTCAATTTCCAAATGGGGGAAGAATGTAACACCCAAACATTTCATATTAAGATATTTTATTTAATTTAATAGCTTGTGCTACACACAACACCGAGTTCGAGCATACCCAGAGATACCAAACTAGCCGTTTAAAATCTATTATGAATATTATTAACTAAATTTTGAATTTTATAAACTCCATATTATTTTGTAATCCATATTATGTGTTTTTTACATAATATAAGAACAAATTCAATTTTTCATATAAAAGAAGTTTCTTTCGAAAATGAAATTTACACGACTTTTAATGGTGAACCCTTTTAAATCCAATATTTGGCAGTTTTATATATTCAATTTCACAAAATTACATTCTTATTTAGAATCATGACATTAAGATTTATTTTTGATAAAATTATGTTTTTTTCTGATAAATTTTCATATTTCGGTGAATAGTAAAAAATAACAAATTTTAATTGAAAACATATTTTTTAATCAGAATAATTTATAATGTTCATTTATACATTTGAATGGTTGAGGAGTATAATTATATTATGTTTTTACCATTTAATACATTTTTGGTCATTGTAATTAATTTCACATTGAAATTACATATAGAAAGAGTTAATCTTTTGATCGTTATTGTATCTTAAAAACATGCTATTTTTTGACAATGAGAATTAATTTAAAAATAACTAATAATACTTATATGTTTTGAATTTGGTAAAATAGACATCATATTTTAATTTAGAATATTAAATATATCTTAGGCTGAATTGTTTTTTATGAAAACATTTAATTTTTGATGAATTGTGAAAGAAAACTGCGTTATAGTTTAAAATTGATTTTTTATTTAAATAATTCATTATTATTTTTAAATTTATTTTAAGTAATAATATACATATAATACCTATATAAGTTCAATATAATTCATTGGTGTCATTTTATAATAAAATTAGATGTATGAAATTTTATTTTACTATTCACTATCTTTTTCCCACCTTCATGGATCATTTGCAAATTTAAATAAAACATAATTTTAATACTATTGTGAGTTGAAATTCAAAACACCAAGAGACACGATTTATATCAGTATGTAAAATGTGGTTAAATAAGATAAAATAATATTTAGAGAATATTAACTTTTTTACTTTTACCACAGTTAAAAGTAAATAAGGTAATTGGGGGTAAAAATGATATTATTATTACCATAACACATGTCCAAATTCTATTGGATTTGTTTAATTCGACAAAAACAAACCATAGGAATGAATAATGATCTTATAGGTCTACTTGGATTAGATTAGGACATTTATGATTATTTAATTCAAATAAGAGTTTAAAGTGTTGAATTCCATGTGTAATAACTAAACCATTTTTAATATAGTGTTACACATAAGATAAATTCAACTATAAATATTAATATAAAGACAAAAAGATTTCATACATAATTTTATTTTATTTATAATTTTTAGACATTATAAAATTAAATTTATTTATGAAACAATGATAATGCAGTAACTACTTAATTAATGGAATATTAAATTAATTGATATTATAAATATCCAAATAAATGTAGTTTGAGGCTTTTTATGATTTATACTAATTTTATAGTATAATATGACATGTAGGGGTTTGTTATATATATTTTGTTAGATGTAATAATGCTGTAATTATTTTGAAAAAACAAAATACAAAATAGTGTCAAAATTGACATACAAGGGTTTTTAAAACAAATATTATATTATTAATAGATATTATATTCCTAAAAATTTATTGTTTGGCGAAAAGACCTATATAATTATAGGTGTACCATTAATTAACCTCATGGGGTTATCATGGAATTTTATAGTATGTTTATTAACCGTATAATATAAAAATTCAAACATACATGGTAATTGTCAAACTATTTAACTAAGTGTTAAATCTAAAAGATAAAATTAATATAGTGACCCAAACCTGACTAAATACTATTGGTTGAGTGGTTTTCGATCCATATGAGCCTTATCCTTATAATAATTAATTTTGGAGAAATTAGAAACCAAAAGTGATTTTATTATAAAACAATATTTCTTGCTTTTCCTATGGTGCCAGTCACCCCTCTTATAAAAGGGAACTCCCCCTTCTCCCTAATTCACATATTCAAATCCATTAGGATCGGCCAACCTGTAGAGACCCGAAGCTTGAAGTACATGGACATTACATTACTTTTTCGGAATACTTAATACAAAACAAAAACAGACAAACACGGACCGTAATAGTTTAGTGTCTTTGGAAACATGGAATGTAATGTTATAATCGTGGTGAAAGATCATCAACATCTCCCACAAAAATCTTACCCTTTTGTTTTTGTACCTAAAACATTTCTTTAAATAATGTGGAAAAGAAAACATATAAAGGGTGAGCTCAAATGCTCAGTATGGGTAAGCATGGATAAAATAAAACAAATCATATACATTTGACCTTAAAACATGAACATAATGTTTAAACATCAAAATCATTAGCAACGACATAAAACATGGAAGTACATAAGGCATAGATCATAATGGAACATAAATAATGATAAAATATCATGGGAATAATACATTTAACTGTGGTATCCATTAATCACATGTAATGATTTCCATAGTAGCCAAGGCATTGCTGCCAAGACCATCTTAGAGGACAAAGTCCCTTTCTGAATCGAGTTCACTACTCGTTCCAGTCCTGTAATACTGAACTGAATTAACTTACCGTTCCAGCCATGTCTATCTAATGAGATATAAATCATTTCCCAATGCATTTTAGGGAGATATAGGTCCCACCCATCTCACAATGAAATCATTTTTACTTGTGCCACAAAATAAACATACATCATTCATAATAACCCAACGAATAAAATGGGTTTCATAAACATAGTCCCATAATCACATAATTCATATAAAAGAAATGGATATAATTTCATAATAAGAAAAGTGAAACCATGTAAATCATAGATACATTATACTTGAAACATACACATATGAAATAATGTCATCTTAGATGGAAATTGGTTTTGATAAAAAACTTGAAATGAATTCTTGAGAAAAATATCCTTTCTTCTTCAAAATCATTTTCTTTTCACAAAATGTCATGCAATTTTAAAAGAAAATGATTTTGTTGAAAATAGTTATGAAATATTTTGGTGGAAGCTTCATTAAAATAAGGCTTTATAAAACCGTAATATTCCTTTCACGCTGTATAAGTTAAAAAATAACAATCTCCTCGTACTTTTGTCAGAAAAGTCAAAAAGTACCTCGTAATGTGAAAAAATGAAAGATTCCTTACATACCACGTAGTAAAAGAAAAAACTGTTAAAAAGGAAATTTAACATACATAAAAACACATTTATAAAACATGGACTTGGATGATAACAATAACCCCAGCAAATACATATTAATAAACAATCTCAGATAAGAACGAGATTGGAATAATTATCCCTTACCTTAGGTCCGATATGCTTTGTACGTATCCAAACCTCCAGTATAATGATTTAAATAATGTCATTGACTTATTATAGAATCATATTCATTGTTATTATATCATATATAGTTATCGTATTACTTTATATTACCCATTCCTTTGTAAATTCATGTTAATGTAGCGTTTTGGGTAAAATCGTTTCATTTGTTGTTTGTGTTTTAACATTTAATTATTCATATGATTACTTAGATCATGATTACTTACATACAGAATATAAAACATGATTTATATATATTCAGAATATACATATATATAATATATCGATAAATGGAAAGAAATACACCGTTCATGGAGATGGTAGGCCATACGTACCCATGAACGCTGTTTTTGTTTCCTTATTTAATTGAATGGAATTAAGTAGACGACATAAATATATATATATATATAAATAAATCCAGTAGCATTATTATGTCATATAATTCATGATTACTTATTATATTTACTTTATAATCATTCTTTAATGGTTAATATGGAGAGTGAATCTCATCGCGTCGTGGAGCACGAGCGATGATATCATTCCAAAGATCGTGGAATTGTATTAAAGTGTATGTATAAGATTACAGAATCAATATAACATTACAATAAACATATATATTCATTACATTCACCATTATACCCCTCCATGTAATGTGGTGGGGGAAAGTAGATTACACCACGGCGTGGAGACGGTATTCTGTACGTACGCACGCGTGGTGATTTCATTTTCCGTAGGATGGATAGATAGAGAATTATGGTTGTTTCATACTTATAATGACATATCATTATATTATTGATACTGATGTTTTTACTTCATAATGAAACAACTAAATAAGAAGAAGTCGAAGGATAAATAAAGATGAAAGAATCAGTAACAGACATTACCTCTTCTTTGAAGCGCCTCTTTGAGACATCCTGTTAGGGCACTAAACTTGGTCTTTGAAGAATACCAGGACCTCTAGTATGTTTATATGGGAAGTGGAGAAGAGAATTTGGTAGGGGTTGGCTGAGCATGAATGCTCAAATTGGTGTAAGGAAGAGAGGTAGGAGGTGCCCTTTTATAAGGGAGGAGAGGGGCACCTTAGGAAAAACTAAAAATATTATTTTATTATAAATTCATATTATATTTTTAATAAATCCAAATTTATTTATTTATAAGATAAGGTGGGGATGGGTATAAATCCTCTCATTCAATATAATTTATCAATGTTTAGGTATCAATTTTAACCTTATCATTTAGATTTATCTTTTAGTTAGATAATTTAACTTTTACTGTGTCTTCTTATTTTCTTACATTATAAGGTTAATAAACATACTATAAAAAGACAAACGAACCCCAAGTTGATTATAATTAACATATAAATATTTATATTAGTCATTCGGAGGATCCTTAGATTTTGAGGAATAAAATAACAATTAATAATATAATATTTGTTTTAAAAACTATTTTATGACAATTTTGGCACTATTTGGTAATTGATTTTTGTGAAAATCATAATAGAATTATATTTCGAAAAATGTTAATTAAATAAATAATAACATGTAATATTAACCTATAAAATTAGTGTAATTCCTAAAAAGTCTCAAATTACATTTATTTGGGTATTTATGACATCAATTATGTCAATATTTAATTTATAAGATAATTAGTACATCATCATTGTGTCATAAATAAATTAAATTATATTAAATCTAAAAATTAAAAATAAAATACCACTAAGTAGGAAATCTTATTAGCTTCCTAATGAATATATATAGTCGAATTTATCTTATTTATAACCCTATATTAAAAAGGATTTAGTTATTGAACATTGATTTTAACTATTTTATCCCTTCTTTAAATAAATTAATAATAAATGTCCTAATCCAATCCAAGTGGGCCTAAATGGTCATATTTTATTCCTAAGGTTGTTTTTGGTCAAATTACACTCATCCAATAGAATTATGACATGTGTTAGGTTAATAATAAGAACACTTTTACCCTTAATGACCCTATTTACTTTTAACCGTGGTAAAAAAGTAAAAAGTTACTATTCAAAAAAAAAATATTTTAATCTCATTGAACCAAATTTTAGTCTTTGATATTAACCTTGTCTCTCGTGTTTTCTAAATTCCACTCACAGAAGCAGTAAAATTATGTTTTATGAAAAATTCAGTTTTTTAACTACCACTTAGTGGTTTCACTATTCATCAAAAAATGAAAGTTTCCAGAAAAATACCAAAAATTAGGCCTAATATATATTTGATATTATGAATTCAAAAATGATTTCTATTTTACCAAATTCAAAACATATCAGTTGAATTAATTAATTTAAAAATTAATTCTCGTCGTCAAAATAAAGTGTGTTTTTTAGTGATAATAACAATCAAAAGATTGACACTAGTTTATATCTGGTTTAAATGTGAAATTACATCCAATGACCAAAATTGTATTAAATGGTAAAAATATATTCTAAATATACATTAAAAACAATCAAATTAATAATTTATCCATATTAATTATTTCAATTAAAAAAAAAATTTTATTTAAATTTAGTAATTTTCATTATTCATCAGAATATGAAAGTTATCCGAAAAGTACCAAAATTTCACCCTAAGATAATTTTGATATTACAAATCCAAAAATGAAGTCAATTTTGAAAGATAAAATTTATAAAATTTAAAAAAGTGGGTATTAGTATTCATAACAGCTACTTCATAATAATATAATAATAATATATCGTTTAGTGAAACTCGGTATTGCATACTACACACGCTATTGTGGAAGGTCGTGATTGCGTGTAATGCAAGCCAAGTCAGGGATGCGTGTTATGCAAGCTCCTTTTGTTTTAGCATACAACAAAAGACATTAATGAAATTAAAAAGAATATTTTTCATAAAATATCAGGGTGTTACATTTTACCCCCCTTAAAATGAATTTCTCCCTCGAAATTCATCGAGGCTATAAATGGTTTACTAATCGAATGTTTGTTTTATAGAAACTCACATCGTAAAAAGGAATGCAAAAACATGACTTTAAAAACTAAATTATGAAACATAACGGTTACCCAAATTAACTCATCACTGGGTTTTCATGTTGGAGAACATATGTGAAAATATGGATATGGAAGAAAAATCTAAAAATCAAGTTCAGATGGAGAGTGGTAGAGAACATGGATATGAAAAACCCACCAATCAAAAAGCCATAAATTTGTGATGATATAGGGTACCATCTAATTCATCAGATATAAGGGCACTAGGACATCATTTTTGGTTTTCATGATCATTTCCCTAAAGTTGAAGAATTTCAATTATAATAAATACATACATTATTTTGGTACAATATCATTGTTGTTTGTGCCTTGAACAACTTCCTCTTCATCTCTTAAAGAAATGAAGTTGAATTTGTTATTCATAAAGTGTTAGCAGATCATGTGATAGAATGACGGGTCATTCCATCTGTCTCAAACAAATGGTTAGAAAAGGTTATTAAATATACATAAGTCGAACTATAGTGAGATTAATCATATATGGTTCCTAAAATGGACTTATACTTCATATATCATACTGCTTAATGTAATAAAACTAGTTTATACTAAATAGGGACTTCTTGTAGGCCAGTGGTAGGCGATAAAGGCCTGTCGCACTTCTGTTTTGGGTTCAATTCGCACAGCCTTGTCCGACGCGATGGATTGTCGCCTGTCCTGCAGGTTGTCATTTTTATAAAACTACATTACTATAAAATCCCATCAATAATATTGAAAAAAGTTCAATCCATAAACAATACTATATTATGTCCATCATAATCCATTCCAATATTTATCTAAAATACTTCGGTCCAAGCTCATAGTATAAAGAGGATTATTAATTTAAATTTCATCAACCAAGCATGTGAATACGATCATTTATCCCCCATATATCTTGTTGGTCACATTCTAATCATGTGGTTACCTTAATCATGTTTTCTCTTGAAAAAATGAATACCCATTAAACCTTAGTAAAAACATGAATGCTTTCAAAAGTTAACTCTTTCAACATACCAAAATCCAAAAATTCTATATACTCAAACCATGATATAACCTTCTCCTTATATCAATAATGAGCTCATGAATACTATCAAACATTTAATTTTCTCATTATCCCTTCATTATGCGCATATCATCTACTTTACAAAAATATTTGAATAACCTTTCATGGTTACTGGTACCATTCATCATACACTTTCAAAACCTAAGGAAAGACTACAGTGTAATAGTCCTTAGAGGTCTCTTTATTTCCCAGTACCATGATATTACATATAAAACATTACACTTGATAAGCATGTAATCATTCCACTACCTTCTTAAACCATTGACCGATCTTCAACAATTCTTTCATCTCACATATCATTTGTAGTCTCCTCGTCATCATGAACATAAATATTACTCATACGACCATACTAATTCTCTTCATGAGACTTTCCCTTAGGTAATTGGTTTGCATAATTTCTGTACATTCCTCATTTAAAACATTTAACCATTGTTGACGTCGTATCAATACCATTATCCTCATCCATGGTGTTAACTGAACCTTTTCCATTGCACTTACTGGCTTTGTGTCAGTCTTTTCGACACCCAAATCATCTTCCAATTCCTTTGAAACATTCTCCTTGATGCCACTTCCCACATGATTTACATAGGGGAAATTGAACATTCTTTCCTCTATGATCATCATGAAACTCCATCTTTCTCTTATTAGCCGAGTCAGGAAACATACCAAATTTGAGTTTATTGATCATATTATGAGATTTCTGATTCGGAATAATAATGATGTTTGGACTTCCAAATCCCATTTCATTTGGTTGCTCATGAAGAATATCATTCTATTATCCATCATATCCTCCATTATCGTGAATCATCTTGTTTCCATCCATTTTCTAAAACCAAAAAAGAATAGTGTGAGAGGAAAAAAACATAATAAAGGGGGAGTAACTTAAATATCTAACATCCTAGGTTTAATATAATATCGTTACCATAATTCTAGGACATTAACTTATACTTATACTTAACCTTAGGGACATCCCTAGACATACCATAGAAATATCTCTAGGGATCTCACTAAAGTTCTCACATCCAAGTTTCCAAAGGTTGACTAAACCTTTCCTCTGATACCAACTGTAGATACCCGAAGCTTGATGTACATGGACATTACATTAATTTTGTGTAATAATTAATACATAACAAAAACAGACACACAATGATCATAATAGTTTAGTGTCTTTGGAAACTTGGAAGATCATTTTCTAATCATGGTGAAAGATCTTCAACATCTCCCATAAAAATATTCGCCTTTTTTTTCTTACCTGAAAAATTTATTTAAATCTTGGGGAAAAGAAAACATATAAAGGGTGAGCTCAAATGCTCAGTAAGGGTAAGCATGGATAAAATAAAACAAACCATATACATTTGAACTTAAAAACATGAACATAATGTTTGAAGATCAAAATCTTGAGCAACGACATAAAACATGGAAGTACATAAGGCATAGATCATAATGGAACATAAATCATCATAAAATAGAATGGGAATAAAATATGTAATTGTGGCATCCATTAAGCACATGAAATGATTTCCGTAGTATCCAAGGCATTGCTGCTAAGTCAATTTTAGTGGACAAAGTCACTTTCTGAATCGAGTTCACTCCTCATTCATGTCCTGTAATACTGAACTAGATTAACTTACCGTTCCAGCCATGTCTATCTCATGAGATATAAATCTTTACCCAATGCATTGGAGGGATAAATAGGTCCCACCCATCTCATAATGAAATCAATTTTACTTGTGCCACAAAATAAACATTCATCATTCATAATAACCCAATGAATAAATTGGGTTTCATAAACATAATCCCATCGTCACATAATTAATATAAAAGAAATGGATATCATTTCATAATATGAAAAGTGAAACCATGTAAATCATATAGCCATTATACTTGAAACATACACATATTAAATAATGTCATCTTATATGTAAAATGGTTTTGATAAAACACTTCAAATTAATTCTTGACGAAAATATCCTTCTTCAAAATAATTTTATTTTCACAAAATGTCATGTAATTTTAAAAGAAAAGGATTTTTTTGAAAATATTCATGAAATATTTTGGAGGAATCTTCATGAAAATAAGGCTTTATAAAACCGTAAAATCTCGTTCACGCCGTATAAGTTGAAAAATTAGATTCTCCTTGTACTTTTGTCAGAATAGTCAAGAAGTACCTTGTAATGTAAAAAAAGAAAGATTCCTTACATACCACTTAGTAAAAGAAAAAAATGGTAAAAAGGACATTAAACATACATAAAAACACTTTTATAAAACATGGACTTGGATGATAACAATAACCCCAGCAAATACTTACGAATAAACAATCATGGATAAGAACGAGATTGGAATAATTATCCCTTACCTTAGGTTTGATATGATTTGTACGTATCCAAAACTCATATATAATGATTTAAATAATGACATTGAATTATTAAAGAATCATATTCATTGTTATTATATCATATATGGTTCACTTATGACTTTATATTACCCGTTCCTTTGTAAATTCATGTTAATGTAGTGTTTTGGGTAAAATCGTTTCATTTGTTGTTTGTGATTTAACTTGTAATTATTCATATGATTACTTATATCATGATTAATTACATACAGAATGTAAAACATGATTTATATATATTCATAATATACATATATATAATAGATTGATAAATGTAATTAAATACACCGTTCATGGAGACGGTAGGCCGTACGTACGCATGAACACTGTTTTCGTTTCCTTATTGAATTCAGTGGAATTAAGTAGATGAAATAAATAAATATATATATATATATAAACCCAGTAGCATTATTATATCATATATTATATTATTACTAATTATATATACATTATAATCATTCTTAAATTGTTAACATAGAGAGTGAATCTCATTGCGTCGTGGAGACAATAGTCCGTACGTACGCACGAGCGATTATATCATTCCCAAGATCATGGAATTGTATTAAAGGGTATGTATAATATTAAAAAATTAATATCACATTACAATAATAATATATATTCATTACTTTCACCATTATACCCATCCATGTAAGGTGGTAGTGGAAAATAGATTACACGACGGCGTGGAGACGGTATTCCGTACATACGCACGCACAGTGATTTTGTTTTCTGTGGGATGGATAGATGGTGAAATATGGTTGTTTCATACTTATAATAACATATCAGTATATGAGTTATACTGATGTTATTACCTCATAATTTAACAACTACAAAATAATAAGTGGAAGAAGAAATAATGTTGAAAGAATCGGTAACGGACATTACCTCTTCTTTGAAGCGCCTCTTTGATACCTCCTCTAAGGGCACTAAAATTGGTTATTGAAGAGTACCAGGACCTCTAGGATGTTTCTAGGGAAGTGGAGAAGATAATTTTTCAGGGTTTGGACGAGCTTTATCGCTCAATGTGGTGTGAGGAAGAGAGGGAGGAGGTGCACTTTTATAAGGGAGGAGAGGGGAACCTTAGGAAAAACTAAAAATATTATTTTATTATAAAGTCATATTCGGTTTTTAATAGCTCCAAATTGATGTATTTAAATAATAAGGTGGGTATGGGTCATAATACTCTCATACAATATAATTTATACAAGTTTAGGGATCTATTTTAACCTTATCATTTAGATTTAACTTTAAGTTAGATAATTAAACTTTTACCGTGTCTTCTAGGTTTCTTACAATATAAGGTTAATAAACTTACTATAACAAGACAAACGAACCAAAAGTTGATTATTATTAATATAAAAAACCTTATATAAGTAATTTGACCGAACCATAGATTTTTAAGAATAAAATGACAATTAATAATATAATATTTGATTTAAAAACTATTTTATGTAAATTTTGGAACTATTTGGTAATTGATTTTTGTGAAAATCATAACAGAATTATTAGTTCTAAAAAAGTTAATTAAATCAATAATAACATGTCATATTAACCTAATAAAATAGTTTAATTCATAAAAAGTCTCAAATTACATTTATTTGGGTATTTATAATATCAATTATGTCAATATTTCATTAATAAGATAATTACTGCATCATCATTGTGTCAAAAATAAATAAACTTATTTTAAGTATAAAAATTACAAATAAACTACCATTATGTAGGAATTATTTTTATATTTCTAATGAATATTTATAGTCAAATTTATATTATGTATAACCCTATATAAAAAATTATTTAGTTTTTAAACATTGATTTTAACTATTTTAACCCTTCTTTAAATAAATTAATAATAAATGTCCTAATCTAATATAAGTGGGCCTAAATGGTCATATAATATTACTAAGGTTGTTTTTGGTCGAATTAAATTTATCCAATAGAATTAGGACACGTGTTAGGGTAATAATAATAACACTTTTACCCTTAATTACCCTATTTACTTTTAACTGTGGTAAAAAAAGTAAAAAGTTGATATTCCCCAAAAATTATTTTCATCTCATTGAACCATATTTCAGTCTTTGATATTTACTGTGTCTCTTGAATTTTCGAAATTCCACTCACAAAAGTGGTAAAATTATGTTTTATGAAAAATTCAGTTTTTAACTACCACTTAGTGGTTTCACTATTCATCAAAAATGAATTTTTTCAGAAAAATACCAAAAATTAGGCCAAATCTATATTTGATATTATTTATTCAAAAATGATGTCTATTTTAACAAATTCATAACATATTAGTTTCATTAAATAATTTAAAAATAAATTCTCGTCATCAAAACAAATAGCGTGTTTTTAAGAGATAATAACTATCAAAATATTGACACTTGTTTATGTCTGGTTTAAATGTGAAATTATATCCAATGACCAAAATTGTGTTAAATGGTAAAAATATATTCTAAATTTACTTTAAAACCACTAAAATTACTAATTTATCACTATTAATTATTTCAATTATATAATTTGTTTTAAATTAAAATCTAGTAATTTTTACTATTCATCAGAATATTAAAGTTATCCGAAAAGTACCAAACTTTCACCCTAAGATAATTTCGATATTCCAAATCCAAAAATGAAGACCATTTTGAAAGATAAAATTTAAAAAATTTCAAAAAGTGGGTATTACTATTCATAACTACTAGTTCATAATAATATTATAATAATATCTCGTTTAGTGAAACTCAGTATTGCATACTACACACGCTATCGTGGAATGTCGTGATTGCGTGTAATGCAAGCCAAGTCAGGGATGTGTGTTGTGCAAGATCCTTTTGGTGTATCATACAACACAACACATTAATGAAATTAAAAAGAATATTTTTCATAAAATCACGGGGTGTTACACAACCCCTAACTAATATATCCTCCCAAATATCATCCATTTATCATAGATTCCATACTTTAGTCAGAAAGAAAACCTTAAGAACTCTTTTGATCAAATCAACATGAAGAACCCAAAAAAGTGGTAAATATTTAATCCCCTCTTTCAAGTACATTTATTCTTCCACTCCCTCTTTCTTTGTTTTTTCAATTATAAAATAATAAATTTATTATCTTCTATATATTATGATATTATTATAAATATGTTACAACCATATTCATTATTCTATCCAACCCTTGAATGGCATGTCACAATACATGTGTACGTACGACTTACGGTCTCTACGTTTTGGTGTAATTGTTATTCATTACATTATTAGTTGGATGGGTATAACAATGATGTATAATTGGTGTAAATAATAAATATAACATGATAATGATTCTATATATATGATATACCATCCAATTATATATGATTTTAATATAAAAAATGATATTTTCCCTCGTGCGTACGTACTGATAACCGTATCCATGAACACGATGAGATTCATTCCCAATCATATCTATTAAAGAATAATTTTAATTTGATGATTAAAAATAATTTTTAAAGGGTTAATATCATTTTGAATATTAATAAGATACATCCCATCCATAACAAACATGGATTACATAACAAAGAATATATAGGAGAACGAATCAGTTAACACCCGAAAGGACGATAATACAAAAATATCAATATTAGAAGATCCTATATGATATCATATTAATGTATATCTTTATATTATAAATTCATAACAATTATTTCACTATTATACATGAAATTAACAAAACCTCGGCCATGGAAATGTATAAGGTAAGGGTTTTCATATCTGACATTTAATTCTATGAGATTTCCATTGTTTTCCACTTATTTATTGCATGTGGTGTATTGTGTACTTCCATTTCATATATATTATCATCATAATATTTATATTTATGGAATTCTATGATTAATTTGATGGTTATTAACTTTTGGTCGTCGGACTCAATTAATTACAATGTGGTAAGGATTTTTCATCTCACTTCTTATTTCTGTGGGATTCATGCTATATTGGCTACTATTTCCCTTAGTGTGGTGTATGTACTTCCCATGACTGTATTCTTGTCGTAAAATACATTAATTTAAGGGTATTTACATCCTCATTTTATGATCCTTCTTTCATTGGGTGTATGTTTCATAACTTACCAAATCGGTAAGGGAATTTCAAATTTTAATTTCCACTCATTGGGCTTTACACATAATTCATTTATTACATTACTCCCAGATTATGTGTGAAATAGAAATTTATTTAATTATGTAGTAAATTCCACTCTAATTTGTGTGGATATACTTTTGATACACATAATAAATCCATTGAAAAATTCTCAAGTCAACGGTATGAACTTGATAAGAATAATTATAACTCAATCTCCATTCATTGAGTTAAACATCCAATTAATTTATGTTTTTTACAAGAATATGTTTTAATATCTACTGATGTATTTACTCTAAATATCTAATAATATTTACTGTATATATATTTTTCACACATAATTTTGTCATTGATTTATCCTTAACCTAAGGATACAGTCTTTACAAGGGATTTCATCTCAATTTACATTTTATTGAGTCTTCTTTGTTGTTATGCACCAACTCACCTTTGTTTGGTGTATATACTGTACTTTGACAAAGTATATCTTAAATCCCTTTATTCTCATGATATTATAATGTTTTTATTACCCCAATAATTTGTTATTATGTGTCCTCATTTGGTTATGAACACTAACTAAAATATCATTTTAAATGTATTAATGGTTTATCCATTTAAATAATCTTCATTAATGTCCATGGTCTAAAAATATTTTTAAGCATTTATTTAAATGGAAATTAATTTTTTATAATTAAAATTCCTCCTAAAAGTGTCAATGTGGTATGAGATACTTTGATTCATGAATCTATTTTAAACCGCTTCTTGATAAACAGTGTGACATTAAAATGTTTTCATGAAAAAGGGGGATATTTATCTCAAATAGTTTCGATGACTATATTCATCTTTGTCAATAAACTTAATTATTCTAAATTGAGATTAATCTATTAATATAAAATCTTCTATATTTTATTTAATTATTTATGTTTGACTATGGATGTGCTATTTTTATACAATTAATGGTTTCTGATTAAAGTATTGACCATTCTTATGCAAGTTTTAATACGAATGTTTGTGTTATGTTTCAACATTTCCATATGGGGAATGCATTGGTCTTATTAAGTGATGGGTGGAGCCCTATATAACTCCTCGATACATTGTTATGTGTCCTGAGAAAAACTACTATCTTTGAAAAACGCCTTGACAAAATCTTATTTGTAGTCTTCGAACAAGGCCAAGACTATGTGGTTATGATGTCTGGAATTATGAATTCCATCATTATATAAGTGGATATTGATATTGAATGTGATTATTAAAATAGTAGAATATCTATTTGAATATGTAAATGGAATTATTTGATTTTATCTTTTCCATATTATGTTGAAGTTCATGTTTAAAAGGGTTTTTTTTTAGTCTTATACATTGCCTTAAATGTTTATGCTTATTTATAAATGTTTCTTCTTTATTGTTATCCTTACTGAGCATCTAATCTCACACATTTCTATGTTTTATTTTTATCAGGATGTGAAAAGTATATTATTAATGACCCACATGGATATTATATTGGATATCAATGTTGTCTATGGAAAAAGTGTTGTGGTAGTTTTCCATTTTATGATGTAAGGTAAAACTTATAAATGTATCTAGCACTTCTAAGGCTACTAAACTAATCAGTCATTTGGGACATGATTCCTTTTAGCATTCCAATGTTATGTAATAATTCACCAACTCTGGGTAACTATGTTTGGGGTGTTATGATAAACTCCAAAATACGATTTTCTTCTCTGTAATACTCAAATAAACATGGTAAATATCATCCCATTTTTTCACTCTCCTATAGTAAGAATAGTCAGCCCATAACAAATTGTTTCTCACTCTGAGAATGGATTATGTGGTATTAGTGATCTTGGTTTTTTTTTCAATTATCACATACAAAATGATAAATCATGGAGTTGATAGTTGTTGGTTTATTACTATAAAATTCATATAGTGATATCCTTTTGGAATTAAAATAAATTTCAATAAACTATATCCAAGATTACTGATGTTAAAGGAATAAAATATATGATTTATTTTTCTATACCTTAATCTAAATATGTAAGCCTTATCTATATGGAAATATTTCCCTCTATGATATCCAAATTCATGTAAGATCCCCTCCATCCCAACAATATGATCTGCAATATAACATTAGAAAGTGTAAATTCCTTATTGAAAAATGAACAAATTTATTGGATGGGTTTATCCGTCATAAATATCACGTATATTGATGTCTTTTGTTAGATATAATGTCAAGAACTTCCATTTTCCATGATCTAGATTAGTGAAAACCCTTTATCATATTAGACATTGTTACAATATGTTAATTTAATAGACATTTGATTCATTATATCATGAAATTAATCATCATGGAATTTTCATTATTGTGCACATTGTTAAACTATTCAAACCATCATCCATTCTCATTCAATTTCAAAGGTCCACAACATCCATTCCCTTAACATACCATTTCTGTAATACCATTAAAACATTCATCAAACACCCATTCTCATTCGTCACACAACATGTCTCAAATTTATTGGATGTCAATAATCCTTTCTTCTATATCAACAATGAGTTTATCATACCTTAATGAAAAACCTATTTTGAGTACATGTAGTGGAAAAAAAATTATTCTATATTTTTTTCCCCAATAAGGACTTCCATTGAGAGGAATATTTATTAAAACAAAAAGGTCCTCTAGTTTTATATTCCCTGAAAGTATCTTAATAGATCACATAATTTGATGATTACTAATGGACATACATTATCTTTCTTGTATCATACCATTACTCATTATATGAGAAATATGATCCATTATATTAAACATCCATACCCCCTATTAATTTTTTGTTAGAGTGTAATTCATTTCATGAGTCCTGATTAGGTTATTGTGTAACATATTTCTTTTTTATAGTCTATGATTCATGACATTTAACTATGTTCACTCCGTTCAATCGATTATATCATTAAGTGGTATATACTTTGGTCTTTGTTTTAAAACCTAATCTAATATCCTTGGATCATCAATATCAAAAAAAACCCAAACATTTAGTGAAGGATACATAAAACATAGAAGGCTGAAAACTAATAAAGGGAAGGTTATGAAAAAGTAAAGTCTTCACCTAATAAGAGTTAATATTCAGGTTCATAAGAATATTTTTCTACAAAAAAATAATTATGATCAATACTCATACATCCAACCACATGACCCCTGTAGAAGAAAATCCACACTTTATATACCAATTTCTTCTAAAAAAATAATCAGGATTAGTACACTAAAACATATACATGATAACATGTTAAATACAAGGAGATATTATAATTACGGTCCCATAAACCTCCGTGTGTACTCATTCTATAAGACCCCAGCCTTAAACCATACTTCATATTGAATTAAATGAATAATTCACGTTGAGGATCATTTTAGGTTTAGAGTTTTAGAGAATTAGAACATAACTGTTTCATCTCAAAAGATTACAAAGTAGTCACTTCTACTAAGTTTCCATAATAAAAAAAACTCTTAAAAGAAACATGCCTAGTTCCATATTTTATATAGCATGACATTCCCTTGATCCTATCCTTGACCTTATTCCACATTAATTCCTATGAAAACATTTCAAAAAAAACATGGGGTGAGCATAAAAAGCTCAGTAAGGGATACAGAAAGAATGAAAACTGTTAGTTTTTCAAACATCAAGTAAAACATATATACTCTATCAAAGTAATACCTTCACCTTCATGAAGTAGTAAAAAAAATCTTCACTGAATAAAGTATAATTACTTACCTTTTTGTAACCAAAGGATTACCATAAAACTCATAAAAAGAACACATAGAATATATAAAGGTAACTTGGGACATAAACATACTTACGTGGAATAACCATACGGTTGACTTCCACACATATCACTTAATGGAATAGCCATACGGCCAATTTCCATACATACTTAATGGAATAGCCATACGGTCGACTTCCATACCCAATGCATTGGAGGTTATAACGTAACCACCTGTCCTGGTATTCACGACACCACCCGTCATATGGTTTATAACGTAACCACCTGTTAAAATGTCCAAGAACCAGTATAAAATCATAAAACATAAAACCAATATAAAGGGATGATAACATTTCCACATTTCAATCACAATATATCATAAATATATTGACATAATAGAATCTTTTTTCAAAACCATTTTCAATACCAAAATACATAAAAGAGTATATGGTATTTATTTTATTCTAAAAACATTACGTCTTGTTGAGAAATCCAAAGATCAAATAATACTCGCGGCGGCGGAAAAGGTCGTTGTCACTGCGTACGTTAAAAAAACATTCCTTTTTGTCGTTTAGTAAAACGCTTCGTAGAAAAAGATTCCATTTGTATAAAAGTAAAAGTCAAAGGAGTTTATACACCGTATAAAAGAAATTTGTGTATAAAACGAAATATGCCTCAATGAAAGGAGATCGAGACGAAGTCCCTTACCTTGGGTCCGACTTGACTCGATCATTCTTTAACGTCCTGAATAATAAACTTGAGTTAATTTATACTTGATTAAGAACCTTTTTAAAGTTCATTATTCTTTTTATATCATTTATTGCCATGTTATAAACATTATATAACCACTTTAGTTAATAATGTTTGTTTTGTCAATATTTGGTTCTTAAGTCGAAAGTTGACTTCTTACAATTACATGTTGTTCATGTGGTCAAAAGTTCTTTATATCCAGAATGAAATTCCCAATTTGGATATAATATGTATCATATATATCCAGAATATACATGTATTTATAATATTACATAATCATTTAGAGGTAAGAATTGAAATGCACCGTTCATGGAGACGGTAAGCCGTACGTACGCATGAACGCTACTTTCATTTCTTTGTCATATTAATGGAATTTAAACTAAATGAGAGGTATGTATATTTTAATTACAGAATTATATTAATCACATAGATATATCATTAATTATATATATACATTATATACATGTACTTTTAATAGTACATTACATTTGGGGATAAGAAATGAAATGCACCGTTCATGGAGACGGTAAGCCGTACGTACGCATGAACGCTACTTTCATTTCTATCTCATACTTTAATGGAAAGAAATAATAATGATATAGAGGTATATTATAATTCCAGTATAACATAATATATAATAACTTTAAATCCATCATTTACATGTCCCACATATGGCATTAACGAATCACATCACTTTTAGGGGGCGGTAGTCCGCACATTCTTAAATGAAGATATCGTGTTTACCCATAATGGAAACCATAAAAGTATGCCAAAAATGAAAAATAAAGAAGCTTAAAGAAAACATAAACATATTATATATCATATATAAAAATAGTGACATCATAATGGACACCCTTGAAGGTGTTAAATGAGTATTGAACAATCATTGTTTCGGGAGGCAGAATTTCGCCATCCACGGAAACCGTATGTTCATTAACCATTTGATGTAGTTGTGTGAGAGTGTAGCTCAAATAAATCTTATAACAATATACTAGTATATTTAAGATACTGGTGTTGTTACAAAATAAGTAAATTAAAAGAGTTTAGGGGGTTGGAGAAGAAAAATAAAACAAATGAACATGAGAGAATGAATTACCTTTAAAAGTGTAACTCCTTTTGATTTGAGCCTAAAGGCTTCCTTTGAAAGGATTCTTGCCAAAGGGAATCCTCTAAGATGAGTATAGGGATGTGTAGAGAGTAAATGGGCTGGGTTTAGTCGAGCCAAAGGCTTGAAAAGTGTGTGAAATGAGGTAGAGGTGGGGGCCATTTATAAGAGGAGAGGAGGGGCACTTTTGGAAAGTAAGGAAATATTACTTTATTTGAAAATGTGTTTCGGTTTTAAAAGGTCCCACATTGATATACTTCGTGGATAAGGTGATAAGGGTTCGCAATACACTCATCCAATTTGTTTTTGACATGTTTAGTTCATAGATTTTACATTATCTTTCCATTTTATTTAAATCGTCAAATAATGATGTCATCACTGCATCATTATTATGTTATAAATAATTTAATTTATTTAATGTCTAAAAATTATAAAAAAATTACTATGATGTAGGAAATCTTTTCATATTTCCAATGATTTTTTATAATCAAAATTTTGACTTGTATAACCCCACTCAAAAATTACTTTAGTAAAACAATTTATGTTAGTGTCATTTTCACTTTAACATTAAATAAAAATATATTAATGTCATTTTCCAACTAAAGTGGCTCCATGGGGTCCCCAAGTTGGCCCATGGCTTTTCATGGTCGGCCATGACTCACCCAATAGGTGTAAGACAAGTGTCATGGTGTTTTCACATTCTTATATTACCATTTTTACCTTAAACTACACTAATTACCTCTAATCGCGATTAATGAAAAAAAGTTACTATTCACCAAAAAATTATTTTAATCTCATTGAACCACATTTTACTTTTTAATGACAACCATGTATGTCGGATTTTCAAAATTCAATACACATTAGTGGTAAACTTTCATTTAACTGAAAAATCAGTTTGCTTGATTACCACTTAGTGGTTTCACTATTCATCAAAAATTGATGTTTTTCAGAAAATTACCAAAAATTCACCCTAAGCTATATTTGATATTCCAAATTCAAAAATAAAGTTCGTTTTACAAAATTCAAAACATATAAGTCAAATTAATTGATTTAATAATTAATTCCCGCTGTCATGACGAATAGCGTGTTTTTGTGAGACAATAAGTATCAAAAGATTGACACCAGTTTAAGTCCAATTTCAAAGTGAAATTGATTCCAATGACCACCATTGGATTAACTGGTAAAAATATTTTCTAATTTCACTTTAAATCCAATTAAAATAATAATCTAATCATATAAATAATTTAGATTAAAAAGTGGTTTTGAATTAAAACACAACATTTTACACTATTCATAAAAAAATGAACTTTATCAGAAAGGTACCAAAAATTTACACAAAGTAAATTTTGATGTCCCGATTCTAAAGAAGTGTTATATTTGGTCCAAAATAAATTATAAGAGTGATCAAAACTATATTTAATGACGGTTCACCATTAAAAGGTGATAAGTGAACCTTTAGTGAAATTTAGAGTATATATGCCCTAAAATTGAACTCTTTCCGTATTTTAAGCCTTTATCTTTTATTGGGTAAATGTATAAACATTTAAAAACATATCTAATCATATTTTAGTTATTTCTATCCATTCCCTCCAGTACAACGGCTACTTGTTAACTAACATTAAAAATAATATTATTTTATTACTAGTGTGCTACGTATGTTTCAAAGAAACTCATCGTTGCGTATCGGGTACGCTATCGAACATAGAAACCCCTTTAAAATAAAATTAGTATTTAATTCGTAAATATTAATAAATATGAAAATTCTTTATTCTTTATTTACATGGGATGTTACATCCTTCCCCCCTTTTGGGAATTTCGCCCTCGCAATTTTATTCACTTATCAAAATAAGTGGGGGTATTTATCCCTCATAGCATTTTCAGATTTCCACGTTGCCTCCTCAATCACAAGGTTTTCCACAAAACCTTTACCTGATGAATCAACATATTTCGTAACACTTGCTCCCTGTGGTCAAGAATTTGGACCGGTTGTTCCTCATTAGATAGGTTCTCTTCCAGCTGAACTACCTCTGGGCTCAAAACATGAGATGGATCTGGCAAATACTTTCTCAACATTGAAACATGAAAAACATTGTGTACCTGAGATAAACTAGGAGGTAAAGCCACTCGGTATGCAACTGATCCAACTCTCTCCAGAATTCCGTATGGTCCAATGAACCTTGGACTCAACATTCCTTTCTTACCAAATCTCATCACACTTTTCCAAGGAGAAACCTTGAGAAAAACATGATCACCTACCTCGAAAGATAGATCCTTCCTCCGGTTATCCGCATAACTCTTCTGCCTGCTCTGAGCTGTTCTCATGTGTTTCTAAATCAGCTGAACTTTTTCTACCATCTCTTCTACCAATTCTGGTCCCATCAACTTCCTTTCACCCACTTCATCCCAGAAAGCTGGAGTTCGACACCGCTTCCCATATAATGCCTCAAATGGTGCCATATGTATACTAGAATGAAAACTGTTATTATATGAAAATTCAACCAAAGAAATATGTTGGTCCCATCTTCCCTGATAATCCATAGAACACGCTCGTAGCATATCCTCCAATGTCTGAATTGTTCGTTCTGACTACCCATCTGATTGAGGATGAAAAGCTGTACTAAAATTTAATTCAGTACCCAACGACTTCTGAAGGCCTTTCCAAAATTTAAAAGTAAACCTGGGATCACGATCCGATACAATGGAGAGAGGAACTCCATGTAACCTGACTATCTCTTTAAGATACAGATGGGAAAGTTGATCAAGAGAGAAAGTATCTCGTATAGAAAGGAAATGAGCAGATTTGGTCAAGCGATCAACAATAACCCAGATTGCATTATTACCTCGAGATGTCCTCAGTAATCCCACAACAAAGTCCATGGATATGTTTTCCCATTTCCACTCTGGCACTGGTAAAGGCTGAAGCATCCCATTCGGTAACTGCCGCTCTGCTTTAACCTGTTGACATGTTAAACACTTCACAGTAAAATCAACAATATCTCTTTTCATTTCATCCCACCAGTAATACTCCCACAGATCTCTGTATAGCTTAGTACTGCCGGGATGAACTGAAAACGGAGAACTATGAGCCTCACATAACAACTCATTCTTCAACTGTGAATCACAAGGCACACATAATCTCTTCCCAAACCTCAAAACACAAACACAAACTTATCCAAGAACTCATGGAAAATTTTATTCATAAGTTCCATGAATACAGCAGGTGCATTGGTTAACCCAAAAGGCATAACTACAAATTCATAATGGCCATATCTAGTACGGAACGCAGTCTTCAGAATGTCTGCTTATTTTACATTCAACTGATGGTACCCCGACCTCAAGTCAATCATCGAAAAATACTGAGCTCCCTGGAGCTGATACCACTTCATTCGATGTCCCAACATCTGCTGAAGTTGTTGCAAATAATTTTACCACCCCTTTCTGCTTGTAGTCTAGCTGCATTCCCCTAGTTGAGTTCTTCGTTGGACACTCGTTTGCATAATGACCCATTTAATTACACTTAAAACATCTTACCGTTGGCTTTTCATTTCCTACTTGATCATCTTCCTTACAGTTACGAGCAATATGACCAGACTTACCACACCGAAAGCACTTACCAGACTTGGATAAACATTCTCCAGGATGAATTTTACCACACTTCTCACAGGATGGATATTTGGTTTTCTTACCTCCTTTCTTCTTTGATAAATTCTTACCCTTTTCCTGCCAACTAGACCTCTTATTCTGTTGTTTGTCATAGAACACCTGATCATCGGAAAACTCCATTTCTACCTTCTCTGCACATCGAACAAGTTTTTCATAACTTTTGAATTCACGAGAAGCTAAAGCCCTTCGATACTTTGGCTTTAACCCTGAGTAAAAACGGTTTATTTTACTATCAAGATCTCGTATGAAGTTTGGAGCATACCTTGCCAATCGAGTGAACTTTGCTTCATAAGCAGCCACTGAATCTTCCTCCTGCCTCAATTCTAGGAACTGTTTTTCCATCCTAAGACGAACCACCTTAGGAAAATATTTCTCAAGAAACATACCTTTGAATTCGTCCCAGTGAAGATCCTCAATTTCATCACTATCCCTTATATTTTTCACCATCTACCACCACTGATCAGCTTCACCTTCAAAACGATAAACAGCAAGACTAACCTTTTGATGTTTTGAACACCCCATGAAATCAAAAATCTTCTCCAGTGCTTTAATCCACCCTTCAGCTTGCACAGGGTCAGATGATCCTCTGAATGATGGGGGATGTTGCCTCATGAAATGTTCCACCACTGACATGTTCCTCTGCGGTTGATCTGGCTGATCTCGTGCATGGATACCACCACCATTTATAGCCTGAGTCAACTGTGCCATCACTGCAACAAACTGTTCAGTTCCGATTTCGACCATCTCTGGTTGCTGATTTGGAAGGTTATCTTCCTCCTGATGTCGTCCCAACATAGATGCTTTGTTTCCTCTGCGGAAAACCATTATGAACACAGAAATATCTTAGGCGAAGAAACATGGTAATCCGTAAATGCTATATCATTTCAATCATATTATAATTTAACACTTTTCTATCTCCTAAAGTTTTCTAAACCGTCATCTGATACCAACTATAAGGCACCAGCCTTAAACCTTACTAAATATTGAATGAAATGAATAATTCACATTGAGGATCTTTTCAGGTTTAGAGTTTTAGAGAATTAGAACATAACTATTTCATCTCAAATGATTACAAAGTAGTCACCTCTACTATGTTTCCATAATAAAAAAAAACTCTTAAAAGAAACATGTCTAGTTCCATGTTTTATATAGCATGACATTCCCTTGATCCCATCCTTGACCTTATTCCACATTAAGTCCTGTGAAAACATTTCAAAAAAAACATGGGGTGAGCATAAAAATCTCAGTAAGGGATACAGAAAGAATGAAAACTGTTAGTTTTTCAAACATCAAGTAAAACATATATACTCTATCAAAGTAATACCTTCACCTTCATGAAGTAGTAAAAAAAATCTTCACTGAATAAAGTATCATTACTTACCTTTTTGTAACCAAAGGATTACCATAAAACCCATAAAAAGAACACATAGAATATATAATGGTAACTTGGGACATAAACATACTTAAGTGGAATAACCATACGGTTGACTTCCACACATATCAGTTAATCGAATAGCCATACGGCCAATTTCCATACATACTTAATGGAATAGCCATACGGCCGACTTCCATACCCAATGCATTGGAGGTTATAACGTAACCACCCGTCCTGGTATTCACGGCACCACCCGTCATATGGTTTATAACGTAACCACCCGTTAAAATTTCCAAGTACCAGTATAAAATCATAAAACATAAAACCAATATAAAGGAATGATAACATTTCCACGTTTCAATCACAATATATCATAAATATATTGACATAATGGAATATTTTTTTCAAAACCATTTTCAATACCAAAATACATAAAAGATTATATGGTATTTATTTTATTCTAAAAACATTACGGCTTTTTGAGAAAGCCTAAGATCAAATAATAATCGCGACGGCGGAAAAGCTCGTTGTCACCGCGTACGTTAAAAAAACATTCCATTTTGTCGTTTAGTAAAACGCTTCATAGAAAAATATTCCTTTTGTATAAAAGTAAAAGTCAAAGGAGTTTATACACCGTATAAAAGAAATTTGTGTATAAAACGAAATATGCCTCAATGAAAGGGGATCGAGACGATGTCCCTTACCTTGGGTCCGACTTGACTCGATCGTTCTAAAACGTCCTGAATAATAAACTTGAGTTAATTTATACTTGATTAAGAACCTTTTTAAAGTTCATTATTCTTTTTATATCACTTATTTCCATGTTATAAACATTATGTAACCATTTAAGTTAATAATGTTTGTTTTGTCAATATTTGGTTCTTAAGTCGAAATTTGACTTCTTACAATTACATGTTGTTCATGTGGTCAAAAGTTCTTTATATCCAGAATGAAATTCCCAATTTGGATATAATATGTATCATATATATCAAGCATATACATGTATTTATAATATTACATAATCATTTAGAGGTAAGAAATGAAATGCACCGTTCATGGAGACGGTAAGCCGTACGTACGCATGAACGCTACTTTCATTTCTTTGTCATATTAATGGAATTAAAACTAAATGAGAGGTATGTATATATTAATTCCAGAATTATATTCATCACTTAGATATATCATTAATTATATATATCCATTATATACATGTACTTTTAATAGTACATTACATTTGGGGATAAGAAATGAAATGCACCGTTCATGGAGACGATAAGCCGTACGTACGTATGAATGCTACTTTCATTTCTATCTCATACATTAATGGAAAGAAATAATAATGATATAGAGGTATATTATAATTCCAGTACAACATCATATATAATAACTATAAATCCATCCTTTACACGTCCCACATATGGCATTAACGAATCACATCACTTTTAGGGGGCGGTAGTCCGCACTTCCTTAAATGAAGATATCATGTTTACCTATAATGGAAACCATAAAGGTATGCCAAAAATGAAAAATACAGAAGCTTAAAGAAAACATAAACATATTATATATAATATATAAAAATAGTGACATCATAATGGCCACCCTTGAATGTGTTAAATGAGTATTGAACAATCATCGTTTCGGGAGGCAGAATTTCGCCATCCACGGAAACCGTATGTTCTTTAACCATTTGATGTAGTTGTGTGAGAGTGTTTCTCAAATAAATATTATAACAAAATCCTAGTATATTGAAGATACTGGTGTTGTTACAAAAGAAGTAAATATAAAGAGTTTAGAGTGTTGGAGAAGCAAAATAAAACAAATGAACAAGAGATAATGAATTACCTTTAAAAGTGTAACTCCTTTTTGATTTGAGCCTAAAGGATTCCTTTGAAAGGCTTATTCCCAAAGGTAATCCTCTAGGATGAGGAGAGGTATGTGGAGAGAGTAATTGGGCAGGGGTTGGCCGAGCCAAAGGCTTGAGAAGTGTGTGAAATGAGGTAGAGGTGGGTGCCTTTTATAAGAGGAGAGGAGGGGCACTTTTGGAAAGTAAAGAAATATTACTTTATTTGAAAATGTGTTTCGATATTAAAAGGTCCCACATTGATATAATTCGTGGATAAGGTGATAAGGGTTCTAAATCCACTCATCGAATTGGTTTTGTCCATGTGTAGGTTTTATATTTTTCATTATCTTTCCATTTTATTTAAATCGTCAAATAATGATGTCATCGCTGCATCATTATTATGTCATATATAATTTAATTTATTTAATGTCTAAAAATTATAAAAGAAATACTATGATGTAGGAACTCTTTTTATCTTTCCAATTACTATTTATAATAAAAATTTGGACTTGTATAACCCCACTCAAAAATTATTTTAGTAAAACAATTTATGTTAGTTTCATTTTCACTTTAACATTAAATAAAAATATATTAATGTCATTTTCCAACTAAAGTGGCTCCATGGGGTCCCCAAGTTGTCCCATGGCTTGTCTTGGTCGTCCATGACTCACCCAATAGGTTTAGGACAAGTGTCATGGTGTTTTCACATTCTTATAATACCATTTTTACCTTAAACTACAATAATTACCTCTAATCGCGATTAATGAAAAAAAGTTACTATTCACCAAAAAATTATTTTAATCTCATTGAACCACATTTTACTTCTTAATGACAACCATGCATGTCGGATTTTCAAAATTCAATACACATTAGTGGTAAACTTTCATTTAACTGAAAAATCAGTTTGCTTGATTACCACTTAGTGGTTTCACTATTCATCAAAAATTGAAGTTTTTCAGAAAATTACCAAAAAGTCACCCTAAGCTATATTTGATATTCCGAATTCAAAAATGAAGTCCATTTTACAAAATTCATAACATATAATTCAAATTAATTAATTTAATAATTAATTCCCACTGTCATGACGAATAGCGTGTTTTTGTGAGACAATAAGTATCAGAAGATTGACACCAGTTTAAGTCCAATTTCAAAGTGAAATTGATTCCAATGAGCACCATTGGATTAACTGGTAAAAATATTTTATAATTTAACTTTAAAACCAATTAAAATAATAATATAATCATATAAATAATTTAGATTAAAAAGAGGTTTTGAATTAAAACACAACATTTTACACTATTCATAAAAAAATTGAACTTTATCAGAAAGGTACCAAAAATTTACACAAAGTAAATTTTGATGTCCTGATTCTAAAGAAGAGTTATATTTGGTCCAAAATAATGTATAAGAGTGATCAAAACTATATTTAATGATGGTTCACCATTAAAAGGTGATAAGTGAACCATTAGTGAAAATTAGAGTATATATGCCCTAAAATTGAACTCTTTCCGTATTTTAAGCCTTTATCTTTTATTGGGTAAATGTGTAAACATTTAAAAACATATCTAATCATATTTTAGTTATTTCTATCCATTCCCGCCAGTACAAAGGCTACCTGTTAACTAACATTTAAAATAATATTATTTTATTACTAGTGTGCTACGTAAGTTTCAAAAAACTCTTCGTTGCGTATCGGGTACGCTATCGAACATAGCAACCCCTTTAAAATAAAATTAATATTTAATTTTTAAATATTAATAAATATGAAAATTCTTTATTCTTTATTTACCTGGGATGTTACACATTCTCTATATTAACACTTCATTTATTGTGAATTTAAATCCTTATATATCTCTCATGGTTATCCGTTATGATTATTTTTAGCAATAATGGAAACCTGGAATTATCTTTCAATAAATAATCCATTTTAGAAATAGTATAAGTAATACCTTTTTGGCCAACAAGCCACAGATATATTCATCATATTAAAAGTGAAATATGATCTATGTATTTCATTGTGACACTAAAATTGAAATTATTATTTTGGTATTTTCAGTTGCATCCCTTGTGTTTTTGTCTCAAATAAAAACCTCATATTCATGCTTCATTTTTAATGGATAACATATTGCGTGATTACATCATATAAATGGGTAAAATTCCCTCAATAACAAACCCTTTTTCATCATACCAATTATCAATGAATGGTTGTGTTATTTAATTCTAAAAATGTATATAATTCCTATCTATATGAACTTTATGTATATTGAATAATGTCCATACAATATTATTTTAAAATACATGGTTATTATTTCATACAACATGTTATTAAATTTGATGGTAGATGTCCATTAAATATGACCATAAACAACATAGTGTGTCTTGTTACCTTTTATCTCTTTCTCCACTACATGTGAACTCAATACATGTTGATGTCCCATACTTAAAATATTATCCAACATTAGTACATTAATTCTATATTTTCCATTAATATGAGTCTGATAAATGTAAACAACCATTCAAATATGAACTATGTGAATCTTGATTAGTATATTAATAGGATATTTATTTATACCCAGAGTCCCTAAACTAGGTCAAACTTTCGGAATCTAAAATATTTCAACTTCATATGAGATCTTAATCATATATCCATTTATTCATAATGTGTACATTATTAAAACTAAATTGATTTTATTTTATTTATGATGTGTTTCACCATAAAAAAATTTATAATCATGAAAATCCCCAAGTAGGTGTATGAGAAAGATCATTGTAGGGACCTTCAATATTGGGGCCCTAATTTATGGAAATACTGTTACAAAATATATATTTCAACTTAATATGAGTTATATCAATTAAGGGGAATTTTTCTTCAATAACTACTTGTGGCTATATTCATATTGTTATAATACATATAGTCACTTTGAGATCTCATATCATGTTCCCATCCATAATTGTTAATAAAAAAATCCCAATTTTTCATCATCGTATAAAGTTAAACTGCACAATAGAAGTCCATGATGCATGATATTAAAATATATACTCTGCATCCTCCCCACTTGAATTTAAACTAAATGGATATTACCCCAACTATATGATATTAAAATGTGTGAAACCATGTTTAATAATAAATGATCATCAAATTTATTGTAGTGGTCCACCATATTAATACTAAAAACATGATTACAGGAGGGTCATACCTATCAAATGACTACACATGAGAAATAATTTTGACCTAATCTCTAGTTCTGAAATAAGAAACATTTCCCCCATCATCAATGCATGATATCTAGATCTATATAGAGATTCTATTTCAAGAACTACATAGGTAATTGTCAATCTTTTATAAGATACATTATGATTACTATACCTTATACAATATAATCATCCAAAATGATATCATCTGAATGAAAATGAGTCATAATAGACAATATCAGCAAGGTTCTTTGGCCTCTATAATTTGTTTAAATGGTTATTCATTAAGGGTAAAAACATTTCCTCTTCTACATCAAATTAACTCAAGCAGTTTATATGTTTCCCTTTTATGAAATTTTTTATTGATTTCTATATCCTATTTTATATTAAAATACATAGTTGTGTCATTGTTTCATGTTGTTAAGCTACATAATAATAGGTATTAACATTTAGTAGATCATTCATTAATTTGATTATACTCCAAAAAACTTTATTTCATATCTTGTCATGATATTTTTTTGGATATATTATGGTATTACATTAGGTTCTTGAACTCTTACTAATTCTCTGTATTATCCATAAACGTACTTGTTATAATTAATATATGATTCAAAACCCACAACATTTAATTGATATTGGACACATTCTCATGGAATTCCAAGAACCAAGATCACACATCCTATTGGTTCCCATTGAATATAAAAATTTATAACATAATTTTGATGATCTAAATGGAATCGACTAAAACATTAATTGAATAAAACGTCTTTTTAACATGTTATGTAAAACAAAAGGGATTTTTTGGTCCAGTTTGAGAGGTCTGATTTAATATCTATTAGTTATTCACTAACTGTTAGACATATGATTATTTTATTACTAATTTTAACACAATACACCATTCTCTATTTCCCATTGTCTAATGATTTCATATATGTGGATTACATTTTTTGTAACCCAAATATCTAGGTTGACTGAATTTCTTGTGATTTTTACATTCAGGCATCATACCAAATTTCTATTTAAGATTGTGATGTATTATTCTTTTGACATTCCTCTACATGGAATTCATCTCCATTGAAGACCCAAATGGTTTGAGTTGGTTATTCCCATTGGCGATCCCGAATGGTTGAAGCTACCCAGATGTAATTGTTAGAAACAATATGTCATGGATGTATGAATACAAAATTAATCAATTAGTGGTCATATTCGAATTAATTCAAACTACATGGCATGTGGTCTTTACCACATGACCATATAGTATATATTATATGGTCCATCCAGTTGACTATAATCTACTCTCATAATTTCCATGCTTCCCCCATTACTTCTAGTGTTCATCAATAAATAGTGTAAGTTTTAGATGACCCACCCATTTGATTAGGGCTCTAAGATGACCAAAAAAATGTTAATTTTTATTTATAAATTTTTAAATTTCATATATATATATATATATATCTAATATTGAAATGTATGATTGATTTAGTAATTATGAATACATCATTTAATTATAATTAAAAATACATGGAATGAACTGAAAAAATATTATATGATTTCATATAGATAAACTGTATAGAAAAAACAAAAAAAACACTCCCTTAACCATATTCAAGTTCACAATTAAAAGTTTTTTTGAAAACATAGTGTGAATGAAAAATTATCAATAATGAGGTTCAAAACATCTGAAAACCGAACAGTCATTTGATATTCAAAACAAAAGTATAGGATGTCATAAAGTTGAAATATGAATACCTTATAAATGAATAGTACTTTTGAAAATTATATCATTATATAAATATATTTTCTTCATATTTAAAATTTTTACGACCCATTTTAATCAATCCTAAAATAATAAATGCTTCTCTTGAAAATTCACAATAATTAAGTCTAAATGTTAACTCGGGTCCTGACTTAAGGGAACAACAAACTCCTAAGACAACATAACATGGTTTTCATGGTTCCATGATGGATAATGTTTTGTTGAAAATTTTATATTGTTCTTAGGATAACATCCCACAAAATATACATGAAATATCTTGAGACTAAAGCATTTCCCAACACATTGGAGAGCTACCTGGTGGCACCCATGGAATAGTTGTACAATGTACCATAAGGGATTGGTCTTACTCCAAAAAACCTATACTCATTCATATAATATCGATGTAAAATTCATTAGAATTAAAAATATGGTAAATTTTATTTTACATCATAATGACCATGAAGATTCTTTAAACCATGTTCAACAATATCCATTAAATAAAAAGGAATTACATGGATATATATAGCACGATAAATGTAGTTTTATATAAAATAATATATATATATATATAATGATATTATGATAAACCTAAAATTATATATAGATATATATTCATTCATATACATTTCTATAAATTAAATAATAATTTTTTTATAAAATGATATATATATATATATATATTAACATGTATATAGTTAATAGGATAAATTTTTTTCCAATAAATTTATATATATTTGTATACATATGTATACTCACATGAAAAAAATCACTTTTATAATATAAAAATTTAATATTCAATAATCTCCACTAAAATCATTGATGATACATTATATTTATTTGTACATCAATAATAATTCATTAAATAAAATCCATAAATAGAAATAATATTTTCATGAAATGATACATATTTACATTGACACACACACACACATATATATATTTACATATTTTTAAATGAGATATTTTTACAAGACAATACTTTTGATAATTTTATAACATCCCTAACATCTATAAAAGCATAATTTAAATTTTTTAAAAATAGAATATTTTTAATAAAATCAAATTTATAGTATGAAAGTGTTTCTCAGGAAAATATATATAAATATATATTTATATATAATTGTTAATATATATATGTGTGTGTCTGTGTGTATATATATCTGTGTCTGTGTGTTTTTTATGCATTCTGCCAAGGTTGGCCACCTGAACATGTGGTCATCAGTTGACAATGCATTGTACCTATCATTCCTTATTTCTAAAGGATGGTGGAAGTTATAACCTTATTTATTATGTTTTTTCCTTTATGTAAATGGGATGATGGGATTTAATTTCGTCCTTCCATGTATTCCTCTTATTAATTCATTGGCGAGTTTGGGTCTCCCTCGTATATTAATACATTATTTTGTGAAACGCCTTCCTAGTTGCATTTCATTATCGATACCGGTTAATTACATTTCTTATATATGGACAATAAATGGGGTTTATTCAGGTAATAATCTTTCAGTTAGAGGATATGCCACATTGGGCATCGTTGATCTTGTATAGACATGGGAACATTAATCCATTTGTATTCTTCCTCATAAGAGGGATTCGTCATGGTGCCAAAACATGTTGCATCCCACATTGATTGTGGGGTATTATTACGTGTAGGAATGTCTTATAAGGTTATCTTCAATCACACCATGTTTATCAAGGTTTAATCTATGATTTTTACTTCATTCATAGATTGATCGTAGAGATCATAATTTCCCATGGGAACAGATCAGAGCAGTGGATCTGTAGGGGGAGCACTAGAAAGGCTTACTGTATGGGTGGGTAAGAACACAAAATGATAGTGTACTTGAGGCAGTTCATCTCATAATGATATTTCTTCACACCATGAAGTAGTCTATGTGTAGTGTGTTCCATAAATTGAAGATGTTACACCATGAATGATGATATGAACACCACTCAGGTTTTATTAGGAAGGTATAACCCAATGAGAAAGACATGATTTGTTAAAAAAATTGGGATTGAACACCATAAGGGATTTATAGAAACCCTTTTTAGGAGAAAATAATAAAAACACTAGTATCTCATTGGATGTAGTGTGGCTTACTCACATAGACTTCCATTTATAAGAGTATTTCTCTTCGATGGATTGTGTGGGGCTGTCATACTAAGACAATATGGATGCTTTATGGAATATCCATGATTTTTATGGGGATTAGCTGTTTAAATAGAACAGGTTAATGGAATGACCTCACCTGGATATGGGTGAAGTGATGGAGTTGATAATTGGGGGATACACATATAAGATGCCCATGTGAATGGAATGATCACACCGGAATGTGGATTCTAGGGTATGAATTATGATGGATGTCAATGATGCGGGGGAATTGGATGGAATTAATTGGTTTTTGAGAGTGTTGGTCATGAAACATGGGGTGGTTTCTTACTTATCCTAATTGGTTTAGAGTATATTTTCATGATGTTTTGAATGATGTGGAGGTTACACATAAATCATCACAATAGATCAATTAGAGATGATGTCTCTCAAGTGATGTGTCTGGCCATTATGTGATGTGTCCCAGATAAAATCAAGATGGATATGGATAAGGTCATAGATCATGGGGAGGATTCATACATATCCTAGGTTTAGGGGAATAAAATTCCACATTGTCCAGAGAGGGTCGTGGCGATTACACCTAAAGAGGATATATGTGTCATTCCTTATCTAGACACAACTAAAGGTGGATCAGCATGGTACACCCCTCAGAGGGGAGACAATATTATATATTGTTGAGATTAATCCTCATGGATGATTCCTACGTACCATGTATTGAAGACAGAGATAAAAATCCACATTTTTTAGAATGGAGGGTGGATTAGTCCCTATGACTATCCTTCGTAATATGATTTATCATTTTTGGATTGTGTGGGGATTATTCCGTTAGTCTACACTTCGCAATGTGATTTATTGGGGTTGGATTGTGTGGGGATTATATACTACGACAACCCTATGGACATAGAGAATATGAGGTCTCCCATGTGAAGGGTACAAACATAATGGTATGTGTCCCCGAGAATATCTGGATATATATGGATGATAGGATTGGGTCTCATGGAGGATCCCTGCATATCATTGTTTGATGGGAATCAGAGTATACATATTTTATTGAGTAGCATGAGGATTACATATAAGGAGAAGTCCCATTTAAAGTCTTACTAGGACATCACATAGGGGGGATCATCTAGGTGTAATACTAAGAGTGGGAACAAAGGTTTACCTTTGGTTGGGATTGAATCTCATTTAGGCTTCCAATGTAAAATTTTTAGAGGAAAACTATCTTACCACACATTGCATAATCGACATAGATGGAATTACGCACTAAGTCTTCCCTTCATAAGATAATTTATATTGTAAGTATTATGTGGGGCCTATGTAATGATACATCATAGATGTATGGTGTCAATGTCACTATTAAACTCTATGCCCATGTGAGGAATGTGCGGTGTAAGAAAAAAGTGGTAAGAGTAGACCTGAGGATCATGTCATGAATGGTGTGGCCATAGGTGTTGATACTATAAGGTTTATGCATTTAATCTATCTGGATAGATAGATTTTGAGGCGCAATCTAAGAAGAAATGATGAAGATTATCTTTTTCCATGAATATAGGAACTCATTTATTATGTGAAGAGTGAGGAATATCCAACTCTTTTAGAGACATGTAGGTGTGGAAAATGACTGAGGTGGATAACTCTCATGCATTATATAATGCTATGCTATAGTTTAACATTACATACTACGGAATATGGGCCTTGGAAATTTCTCATTTTATATCTTGGATGGGAAGGTCTCACTCCATACCCACTTGGACATACATAGTAATTACTCATGAACTTTTAAATAACTATAAAATTTAAGGAAATTTTTTTCATAATTTTCTTTAGAATTTTACAAGAATGCAGTTCTTGACGACACCTGATTCCAAGGCCTGGTGTGCCCGAAATCATTTTCCGAAGTTTGGCTCGGGTACGTTCAGTGAACGAATGAGCGGGATTTTATAACTTTTGAACCGGTGCTCGGAATCGAATTTTGAGGGCACTGATGGAATCGCAACACCGATATTTTTTTAGAAATGCCTTTTCCGGAGTAGCGTTTGCTTGGGTGTGGTTTTTTAATTTTTAGGGTTAAGTTAAGAAATAAAATAAAGTGGTGCGACAACTTTATTTTTATTTCACTTAAAGCCACATAATGCCACTTAAATCCACCTAAGATAAGTTGAAGCAGATAGGGTGTAACCCAACATAACTTACCCTTTTGATAGGATATTTGTGAGGTGGGCCCCGCACGAGCCCCACCGTTTCTTTTCTTCTATGTAACGCACCCGCGAAAACGTCACATTAATGAAAGTCAACTGGTGAGTTTTCTAAATTTTTAATGCCCCTATTAAATGGAATGTTAAGACGTCACCATTGATTCACCAAATTAATGGTTCGTTTCTTAACTTGTTTTTCAAATTGTTGGAATGGAATAAAATAAGACCAACACATGTTTTGCTTGTGGGTGGCTTGTTGAGAGGATTTGAAGAAACTATAAGTCCTTCATCCTCCATCGTGAAGAACTCGAAGAATGCAAAGAACGCGAAGAACGCGAAGGCGAAGAAGAACGCCGAACCCTCGGAGATCGACGACGCGACGCCATGTTCCGCGACACAGACGATTCTCCTTCCGCAACACTTCTTCCGCGATGTTTCTTCCTCGCAACAATCTCTGATCATCAACTGCATAAGGTAGGGGATTACGGTTCTCTAATTATTTGTGGATTTAATCCTCAACATGGGTTTAAACATGAAATTAAATATGTGTGTTTTATTTAACCCTCAGAGATCGTCAACACGACGCCATGTACCACGACGACGCGACACCCACTTCCGCGACGCGACGATCCTCTTCTTCTGCAATGGTCAATCCCACGAAGAACTCACATCTGACGACAATGACAAGGTAGGGGTTTTTTTTATTTAAATATTTGTGATTTATATCGGAATCGTATGATTAAACTTTTGGTTGTGAAAATATTTTTAAAATGGCTAACGCGGTGGGTGCGGACCAATGAACAAGTCTGAACACACCGCCCCATTCGTTCTTGGTGTGCGAAATGGCGGACGTCGACAAAGCAGGCCGCATGGGCGACCCGGGGTCCTCACAGTGAAGGACGGACCCCAGGAGGACCTTTGGCGAAGACGGAGTGAATTTTGGACCACCGGAACTCGTCCGCTGGTCCGCGGAGCGACCCTTTGGCGCGCCACCCCGGCACGGCAGCGTCGGTGGCGGAACGCGGCAGTACCCAGCGCATCGTCGTGGAGAACCGCCGCGGCCGCGCGGGACCAAATGAGCATGGGACGTGGTGGCCCGGCCACGTCCGTAGGCAAGGGCGGCCCCATGCGGGGCCGTGGTTCTCTCCCGCGGGGGCAGCACCCCCACCCCCCCCCCCCCCCCCGCTTCGCTCGGCCATAACCGGCCTAGCCTACCCGCCGGCCGGGCCGAGCCAGGTCGTTTCTAGGCCGGGTTGGGCCTCTCTGGCCGGGCCGGCCACGCCGTCCGGGTCGGACCCGGACCCGGGTCAGGTCGACCCTGTTCGGGCCGACCTAGGGGGGGTTGGGCCAGGTCGGTCCAGGCCCAGACCCCCCCGTTTTCGGACATTTTCGGTCTTTTGCTCATAACATGATCTGCGGGTCTTCGATCAACGCACCGTCAACGGCAATGTGATCCTTTGATCGAGGCGGTCGTTTCAGTATATCGCACTCAAGGTTTTGGAGTACATGGGGTTTGGCCGGGTTGGTTTGTACACGAAACCAACCGGGCCCTCGGAGCAGAAACGCTTATATCTCAAACTTCGGACGTCCGATTGACATGCCATAAACATTGTTAGATTCCTCTATGTGAGACAGATCTTTTGGATTACTCTGCCCGAGGTTTGGACGCAGGTGGAGTACGGTCGGGTTTGTTTTGCTTAAAAAACCAACTAGGCCCCTGGGACGAAAAGGCCAATAACTCTCAGACCGGGCGTCCGATTGACGCGCCATCTGCGGCGTTGTTTTCCTGTTGTCGATACGGAACTTTTGGATACATCAACTCTGGACTATGTTTCAGTTGATGTATCAGCCTCTAAGCTCGTTGAGCGGACCCTCCCAAACGAGCTTGCTGTGTTCAGGAACCCTAGTGCTGGCTGCGACTGCGACGACGACGACTATGCAGAGATCCTCAGTGGATTTGACGGCGATGACTATAGAACTCAACGATCCTACGTGGGTCAGTGCTACATATCCTGTGTGGGTCTAATCCTGTGTGGGCCGACGCTCAGTTGTCCTATGTGGGCCAACGCCTACAGATCCTGTGTGGGTCTGATCCTGTGTGGGCTTTTGCAGGGGTTAGTTACCTATCGATCCTGTGTGCGTCAGATCCTATGTGGTTCATTGCGGTGGTTAGTTACCTATCGATCATGTGTGGGTCAGATCCTTTGTGGGTCGTTGCGGGGGTTAGTTACCTATCGATCTTTTGTGGTTCAGATCCTTTGTGGGTCATTGTGGGGGTTAGTACCTATTGATCCTTTGTGGGTCCGATGACTTTGATGAATCAGTGGCAATATCTGATCATCTCTATCGCCATACAAAGAAGTATTCCTATGTGAGCTGAAATCCTGTTTTTCTTTCCTATGTGGATTGTGATGAGAAAGCCTGTGTGGATTTACGTTTTGCTTTCCTTTGTGGACTGGGTTGTACATGGGCTCGGATGTTGGAGCCGAAGAGAATTGATGACTTAGGTATATGTATGGTCATATACCTAAGCAGTGTTGGATGTTACTCCGTGATTTTATCATTCCTTTTTGTATTATCCTTTGTGGATTATAGGAGACCTTCGGGGGTCTCGGGGTCCCTACTGAGTAGCTTATACTCACCCCTGCATGGGCTATTCCCACACTCCGTTGTGTTGGTTTCAGACGACGGACAACGCTGATTGTGATTGAGGCTTGCGGAGCAGGACGATACCTGGAGGTGGACCACTGGGCGGGACGTACTTGGAGCGGTCGTCTGGACACGAGGAGCAGTGGAGGCTATCTGTACCCACCCTTCATGCGGGATATCCAGTAGATATCTCGATGTTGCAGATTTACTTTTCAGTTGTTGTTTTCCCTTCTAGTTGTACTTTACTGTCAGTTTGGGTTTGTATACTAGCCCACTTACTTTTCCGCACTTACTGTTGTACTCAGTTTTTACTTAGTGTTTACTTCAAATGCTTGCTTGCTCTGTGGTGTTTGTTTACATTAAAAAGGAAATGCCTTCCCTTTTTACCAGGATTTACACCTCGGTGCTAGTCACCAGGCCCTGGCATATCGAAGGCGGGCTTGGGGTAGTCATGACACTGGCCTCGAGGACGGGTCGTGACAAATTGGTATCAGAGGAGTTCGGTTCTACCGCAGAACATGGGACTCTTATATTTTCTATATGAATAAAATAGAGTTAAGCGTATTGGGTGTGGTTATCAGTTCAAGCAGTCCAGTGTTGGTGTGGCGGCCGACGTATCTGTACACCAGGACCCTGGCTTCTGATTTCCGACTTAATGCACGAATAAATTGATTGCATGTGTGTTTCAAGTTTTCTTTGTGATTACTTTGTGTCAGCTCACCAGGTACTCTATTCTGACCATGGCGCACCTGTTTCCTTTTCAAGATGTCCCCGCAATGGCAGCCAGATAGGGTTCCGAGTGTTGAGCATGACGATAGCCCACCGAGCGACGAGGCCTCGGTATAGGACCCTTTGACAGCAGAGGCACAAGCGGTACCTCTACCCGCCAAGCCACTGATTCTTCCAGCCCTAGCCGCTGACAATGCACGACACCTTAGTGCACTGTACGCATTCCAATGCCATCGACCGCCCTGGTTCCATGGGGAGACGGACCCCCAGGCAGCCGAGGACGGACTGGAGGCAGTGGTACGAGTTTTTAGGTTAGTGAGGACACCAGCAGACCTCATGGTGATCCTCGCAGAGATCCTACTGCACGCGGCAGTGGGTTGATGGTGGATATTGAAGCTCCAGGTGCACGATGAGGCATCGATTCTCTGGAAAAACTTTGAGGGCCTCGTCCACTCAGAGTTCATCCTCACCACCCTCCGTGCGGTGTGCATCCAGGAGCTTCTCCAGTTGCGGCAGGGCAGCTTGACGGTCGCCCAGTACTCGGCGAGATTTACCGATCTCTCGTGCTACTCGACAGACATGGTACATGACCTATTCTTACAGGCTCGGACCTTTGAGCAATGATTGAGACATGAGATCAGGGCATCGCTGATCTCCCTCACCATTCCGACCCATGAAGGAGTACAGCAGTGATCCCTTTTGATCGAGAGATTTCTTGCTGTGTCTTCTTCTGTAGCGAGACCTACCACGGGGCGGCACGTAGTAGAGTCATATGCAGCAGGCAGTCGATGGATGACTCATGGGTCCAGGCAGACCAGACCCTCAGGCAGACGACATCAGGACACTGGCTCAGCAGTGCGGGGCACACAGCGCAGAGCCAGTCTTTCGAGAGGCAGGTAGTGCTACACATGCGGCGGGCAGGGCCACATTGCTCGTGACTGCCCGACCCACCATGCCGAGGACCAGCAGACGGTTGAGGGGGCACCCAGGCAGAGGCAGAGGGTCGACCATGGCAGTCCGTAGGGATCTAGCGGACGAGGTAGAGGAGCTGGCCGAGCAGCAGGTGGTGGGCGACGCTTTGAGGCTCTTCCACCACCACCACCAGGAGGTCCACCCTGGCCACCGAGAGCTGGCGGGCAGAGACAGGCATAGCTCCAGGCAGCGGAGGCCTACAACCACGACACGCTCGAGATGATTCGAGGTACTATCTGTGTCTATTCCACCCTTGATGCAGTTCATATATACACAAGAGTGAGTCTCTCTTTCATAGCCGCTACCCTTGTTCGGAGCTCGGAGATTCTGACAGAGCTGCTGGCTTGATCCTTATGGCTATAGACTCCTAGTGGAGTAGACTCGATGTTTACGCAATTGTGTCGGCAGTGTGAGCTTACTCTAGGAGGTGAGAGCATCGGCTGGGATATTCTTGTATCGGTGTTGGGGCCTTACGACGTCATCTTGGGCATTGATTGGTTATTTACATTCCATGCTCAGATTGACTGTATTAGGAGCAAGGTGAGATGTGTACGCACCGACTAGAGCAGGTTCACCTTCACCAGCGAGAAGGGAGCCTTCTCAGCACATGATGGACTTTTTCAAGGGAGAGGACATCCCATTACCCATCTGTTGTCTAGCCTCATCCTAGGAGAAGTTGACGTACGGAGTCCTAGTATTCCTGCAGTGTTGGATCAGTATGCGAACGTCTTTCCCGATGACATTCCAGGACAACCTTCTCGTAAAGAGGTAGAATTTTATATTGACCTGTGCCCCGGGACAACCCGGATAACGACTCCAGAATATTGTATGGCCCCCGCTGAGCTTTGAGAGCTACGGGTACAGTTGGAGGACTTGCAGGGAAAGGGATTCATCCGACCCAGTGTTTCAACCTGGGCTTCCCCGATATTGTTCGCCAAGAAGGCGGACGGGTGCTTGCGACTTGGTGTTGACTATCATCGCCTAAACCAGGTGACAGTGAGGAACAAGTATCCACTACCAATGATTTATGAACTCTTCGATCAGCTCAAGGGAGCACGATGGATCTCTAAGATAGACCTCAGGTCAGACTATCATCAGCTCAGAGTTCGGGATGAGTACGTGCAGAAGACGGCCTTCAGATATCGTTATCGCCACTATGTATTCTTGGTTATGCCTTTCGGTGTGACCAACACTCCAGTAGTCTTCATTGGCCTCATGAACTGGATATTTCAGCCATACCTCGATCAATTTGCTGTGGTCTTCATCGAAGAAATTTTTATATACTTGACGACTGAGGAGGAGCACACCTACCACTTGCGGGTTGTACTAGACAAACTCCGAGAGCACCAGCTTTATGGAAATCTTTCAAAGTGTCAGTTCTAAATACCTGAGGTCCACTTCTTGGGACATGTAATCTATGAGGCGGGAGTTGCAGTGGATCCTGCGAAGATCGAGCCAATGCCAGCTTGGGAGCCACCCAGGAGTGTAATAGAGGTGCGGAGTTTCTTGGGACTAGCTGGATACTACCGGAGATTCATGCCAGACTTTTCCAGAGTTGCAGCACCACTCTCAGATTTGACGAAGAAGGGTAAAACCTTTGTATGGTCAGACAGATGTCAGCAGAGCTTCCAGGAGCTGAGAGAGTGATTGACCAGCACACCTATCTTGAGGTTGCCTGAGGAGAGAGTAGGGTACATAGTCTACTGCGATGCATCAGGGAATGGACTCAGATGTTTATTGATGTAGGAGCGGGCAGTGATCGCCTATGGATCATGTCAGTTGAGGCTTCATGAGCAGAACTATTCTACCCATGACTTGGAGTTAGAAAGAGTGGTCTTCGCTCTGAAGACATGGAGACACTATCTGATGGGTGAGCATTTTACAGTCTTTTCTGACCATCAGAGTCTCATATATATCTTTTCTCAGAAGGTCCTGAATCTGAGATAGCGGTGATGACTCGAGTTCCTCCAGGACTATGACTTTGAGATAGTCTATACTCCTCAGAAGGGGAACGTCGTAGCCGATTCTCTCAGCAGGAGGACAGGCATTCATCTACTTGAGGAGGCGATAGAGCAGCTAGCCACCTTGCAGATATCATTCGTGGATAGAGATGGTGCAGCCTTCCTTCAGTTTCTCACAGTCTCTCCTCTACCACTATAGAAGGTTAGAGAGGCACAGTGTGGGGACGCTGACTGTGAGACGCGGTGTGCAATGATATCCTCAGGTCGAGCACCTGATGGTTTCTCCCTTTGAGCAGAGCACAATGTCCTTTTCAAGGGATGTACCTTGGTACCAGTTGCATTACGGGAGGAGGAGCTGAGAGAGTTTCACACTTCTCCTTTGGCGGTACATCCTGGAGTGGCGAAGATATACCAGGATCTTAGATGACAACACTGGTGGTCGGGCATGAAAAAGGTTGTGGCATAGTTCGTTTCTCGATGCCTCACCTGACAGCAGGTGAAGGCGGAGCACCAGGTACCAGTAGGCTTGGTGCAACCCTTGGAGGTCCCAGAGTTGAAGTGGGATGAGATATCTATGGACTTCGTGACTAGACTTCCACGCACTTCCAGAGGTCACGACTCCATTTGGGTTATTGTCGACCGACTCACCATGTCGGCTCACTTCTGACCCATTAGAGAGAAGGGCTCAGTGGAGAGCATGGGACATCTCTATGTTCAGGAGATTGTACGACTTCACGGTGTGCCATCATCCATCGTCTCCGATCGAGATGATCTCTTTACTTCTCGACTTTGGAAGGGGTTTCACGAGGCGTTCGGGACGCAGCTACGTCTGAGCACCGCCTTTCACCCTCAGACAGATGGTCAGACGGAGAAAACCATTCAAACCCTCGAGGACATGCTCTGCGCATGTGTTCTCGACTTTGGTCATAGCTGGGAGGACCACCTACCCTTGGTGGAGGTTATGTAAAAAAACAACTACCACTACACCATCGGGATGGCACCATACGAGGTGTTGTACGACCGACCTTGCAGATCTCCTTTGTGCTCGACAGACCCTGGGGAGTCAGCACTTGTGGGACCGGAGAGGGTCTGGGCCACGACAGAGAAGGTCCAGGTCATCTAGGAGTGGATGAGGACAGTTCAGAGCTGACAGAAGTGTTATGCAGAAAGGAGGCGGAGGCCACTAGAGTTCGAGGATGGCGACCACGTCTTCTTACGTGTCTCACCTCAACATGGTTTACGGAGATTTGGCCGAGGTACCAAGTTGTCTCCACGCTTCATCGGACCATTCCAGGTCCTCAGCGGGATCAGCGAGGTGGCCTATCGCCTGGCTCTATCACCTCAGTTCCACCGGGTGCACAACGTCTTCCACGTATCTCACATAAGGAGATACGTGCACGACCCGGCGCATATCATTGACCATGGGGAGATAGACGTTGATGATGGGGAGACTTTTGCGGAGGTCCCGGTGGAGATCGAGGATCGACAGAAGCATGTCCTACGTGGACAGTCGATTCCTCTAGTGCGCATCAGATGGCAGCATGTGAACCTCCAGGAGAGCACTTGGGAGCGGGAGGCTCAGATGCGTGCTCAGTACCCGCATTTGTTTCCCTAGTTTATGATGTATCTTTACGGGGACGTAAAGCCTTGAGGTAGGAGTGATGTAAATACCAGTAAAATTCAAGGAAATATTTTTATTAATTTTTTTTGGAATTTTACTAGAATGCAGTTTCTGACGGCACCTGATTCCAAGGCCTGGTGTACCCAGAATAATTTTAGAAGGTTTGGATCGAGTACATTTAGTGAATGAATGAGTGGGTTTTTCTAACTTTTGAACCGGTGCTCGGAATCAAATTCAGAGGGAAACGATGGAATCGCAGCGCCGGTATTTTCTTAGAAATGCCTTTTCTGGAGTTGCGTTTTCTCTGGTGAGGTTTTTTAATTTTTGGGGTTAAGTTGAGAAATAAAATAAAGTGCTGCGATAACTTTATTTTTATTTCACTTAAATCAACTTATGCGATGTTAAAGCAGATAGGGTGGAACCTAAAATATCATACCCTCTTGGTAGGATATTTGTGAGGTGGAGCCCACATGATCCCCACCGTTTATTTTCCTCTAAGTAATGCACCCACGAAAACTCCTCTTTAATGAAAGTCAACAAGTTCTTTATCTAAATTCTTAACTCCCCTATTAATTATACAGTTAAGACTTCACCATTAATTCACCGAATTAATGGTTCGTTTCTTAACTTGTTTTTCAAATTGTTGTCATGGAATAAAATAAGACCAACACATATTTTTCTTGTGGGTGTCTTGTTGAGATGATTTGAATAAACTCTAAATCCTTCATCTTCCTTCGCGAAGAACACAAATAACGCGAAGAATGGGAAGAAAGCAAAGGTGATGAAGAACGCTGAACCCTAGGTGATCGACGACGCGATGCCTTGTTCCGAGACGCCGACGATTCTCCTTCCGTGACGCTTCTTCTGTGATGTTTCTTCCCCGCAACAATCTCTGATCATCAACTGCTTGAGGTAGGGGATTACGGTTCTCTAATTCTATGTGGATTTTATACTCAACATGGGATTAAACATGCAATTAAATCTGTGTGTTTTCTTTAACCCTCAGAGATCGTCGACACGATGCCGTGTACCTCAACGACGCGATGCCCCCTTCCGCGACGCGATGACCCTCTTCTTCCGCGACTGTCAATCCCACGAAGAACTCATGTCTGGCGACAACAACAAGGTAGGGGTTTGTTTGATTTAAATCTTTGTGATATATACCCGAGTCTTATAATTAAACTTTTGGTTTTGAAAATATTTTTAAAACCACTAACACGGTCGGTGCAGACCAAAGAAAAAGTCCGAACCCACTGCCTCTTTTGTTCTTGGTGTGCGAAATGGCGGAAGTCAACAAAGCAGGCCGCAGGGGCGACGTGGGGTCCTCGCAGTGAAGGACGGACCCCGGGAGGACCTTTGGTGAAGACGACGTGAATTTCTGACCACCGGAACTCGTCCGTGGTTCCATGGAGCGACCGACCGGCGGAAGGCGGCGTCGCCCGGCGTGCCGCCGTGGAGAACCACCGCGGTTGAAGCCGCGACGGCAGCAGTGCGGTCCCGCGGCCGCGTGGGACCGGAGGAACACGGGACACGGCAGCCCGACCACATCCTCTAGCGAGGGAGGCCCCACGCGGGGCCGCGGTTCTCTCACGCGGGGGCTGCACGACCCCCAGCTCCGCTCGGCCGTAACCGTCCGAGCCGTCCCACCGACCGGGTCGGGTCGTGCCCAGGCCGGGCCGCGCCGGCCGGGTCGTACCCGGATCCGGGTTGGGTTGACCCAGTTCAGGCCGACCTAGGGGGGTTGGGCTGGGTCGGTCGAGGCCCAGACCCCCCCTTCTTCGGACCTTTTCGGTCTTTTTCTCATAACATGAGCTGTGTGTCTCCGATAGATGCACCGTCAGTGGAGATGTGATCCATGGATTGAGACGGTCGTTTCATTATATCGCACTCAAGGTTTCGGAGTACATTGGGTTTGGCCGGGTTGGTTCGTACACGAAATCAACCGGGCCCTTGGAGCGAAAACCCTTATATCTTAAACTCTAGACGTCTGATTGACGTGCCATCAGCTTTGTTGGATTCCTCTATGTGAGACAGATCTTTTAGCTTACTCCGCCTGAGGTTTGGACCCAGGTGGAGTATGGTCGGGTTGCTATTTCTTTAAATACCAACCGGGCCCCTAGGTCAAAAAACCCAATAACTCTCGGACCGGGCGTCTGATTGACGCATCGTCTGCGACGTTGAGTTCCTGTTGTCGCTACCGAACATTTGGATACATCAACTCTGGACTATGTGTCAGTTGATGTATCAGCCTCTCGGCTCGTGGAGCGGACCCTCCCGAATGATCTTGTTGTGTGCGGGAACCCTAGTGTTGGATTCGACTAGGATGATGAAGACTCTGCAGAGATCCTCAGTGAATTCAACACAGACGACTACAACACTCAGCGACCCTACGTGGGTCAGTGCTATAGATCATGTGTGGGTCCGATCCTATGTGGGTCAGTGCTCTGCGGTCCTGTGTGGGCCAACACCTACAGATCCTGTGTGGGTTTTCGTGGGGGTTAGTTACCTATCGATCATGTGTGGGTCAGATCCATTGTGGGTCATTGCGCATGTTAGTTACCTATCGATCCTTTGTGGGTCAGATCCTTTGTGGGTCATTGCGGGGGTTAGTTACCTATCGATCATTTGTGGGTGAGATCTATTGTGGGTCATTGCAGGGGTTAGTACCTATTGATCCTTTGTGGGTCTGACAGATTAGTTGAATCAGTGGAAATATCGGATCATCTCTCTCACCATACAAAGAAGTTTTCCTGTGTGAGCTGAAATCCTATTTTTCTTTGCTATATAGATTGTGATGAGCTATCTTCTATGGATTTACATTTTTCTTTCCTGTGTGGACTGGGATTTACTTGGGCTCGGATGTTGGAGCTGAATGAGAATTGATTATTTAGGTATATGTATGGGCATATACATAAGCAGTGTCGGATGTTACTTCGTGATTGTATCTTTCCATTGTGGATTAGACTTTGTAGATTCTGGGAGACCTTCAGTGGTCTCGGGGTCCCTAATGAGTACCTTATACTCACCCCTGCATGGGCTATGCCCGCACTACATTGTGATTGTTGTAGACGACAGATAGCGCTAATCGTGGTTGAGGCTTGCAGAGCAGGATGATACCTGGAGGTGGACAACAGGGCGGGACGTACTCGGAGTGATCGGCTGGACCCGAGGAGCAGTGGAGTCTATCTGTACCCACCCGTCAGGTGGGATATACAGTGGACATCTCGACGTTGTGGCTTTACTTTTTAGTTGTTGTTTTCCCTTCTAGTTGTACTTTACTTTCAGTTTGGGTTTGTATATTGGCCCACATACTTTTCTACACTTACTGTTGAACTCAGTTTTTACGTAGTGTTTACTTCTACTGCTTTCTTGCTCTGTGGTGTTTGTTTACTTTACAAAGGCAATGCCATCGCTTTTTACTGGGATTTACACCTTGGTGCTAGTCGCCAGCCCCTGGCCTATGGAAGGTGGGCTTGGGGTAGTCATGACACGGGCCCCGAGGACGGGTCGTGACAAACTTGTGTGTGGTGTGCATGCCAAAATATGCCCGATGGGAGGTTTTAGATGATTAGTAAGTTGTGGGGTACACAATACTATGGATCTAGTAAAATATAAAATACATTTGCATTTCTTTGTCAAAAATCAATCGATAGGGCCACTCACCATGGAGAACTACCTAAGGGACCATGAAATCAATACACACAAAACTGGAGTGCCACAAAATGAGGGAATAATGATGCAATGGGTCTATCTAGGAAGAGCTTCATGATACTTGGGTACTTCATTAGGTAAAGGGGCTTTATGAAGGATAGGACCTCATGATGCATTAGAAAATTGGATTAGCATCATGTCTCACCTCTATGAAATAGTTGTTCATGAAGGTTTAGTGCTCTATAAAACCTCAAGAACCCCAATGGATATCATTCCTATACTGTAGAAATGAACCTTCACGAAATCCATTACTACCATATATAGGGGCGCTGAGAAACATTGAAAATCATGCATCAAGATTCTCATGTACCATGGGAGATTCATTATTTTGTGGATTTTAGTGAATACGATATTTTTGAATGAGGAGTTCGAAAGATTAAGGGTTTTCATGAACATTTTTTGAGGTGGGGGTGCTATAAAATATAGGAAAAAAGCCATCACGATGGATGGAATTGCTCCGCGAAGTTAGAGGGTGCTACAAATCGGTTGGGCTCCATCAAAATTAGAGAGTCATCTATAAACAATGCTCGTAGAGGCGCATGGATTGTCAGACTCTTAGGATCTTGATCATATGCCTTTACACATTAATAGCGGAGAGTGGAATTCAAGAGGGATACCCACAAGGTAGAACCCTTTGATTAATTTTCTACCATTTTGAGAATGAATAAGAAGTTAAATAGTCGTAATCTTCTCCAATTCTCTTGCATCATGTATTTTGGAGACAAAAAAATACCCTCCCAAAGGGGTGACAACAGGAAAATGAGGGTCAGATTCTGATTGTGTGTTTTCATGCACTCTCTCAAAATATTTCTAACTACATGTAGTATAATGGTTTATCCAGATCATTGTATTGAGGAGATTTCATAGTAAAACACTAAACACTTCTAAATCACACACACACACACAAAAACACACACACACACACATATATTAATGAAATAAAACTAAATGAAATTTAGGTTTGAGAAATGATTATAAAGACTAAGGAAAATTAAACATGCAATTCATAATAGAAATTAAATAAATAAAGACAAAATAATGTTAGAGGGGCTGGAGATCCTCCTTGGAGATTATCCTGAGTGAACCATCGTCATCTCTTTTTTTAATTTAAATTAATATAAATGAAAATGATCTATTGTATGAATTAAAATCTTCTAATAACCACGTTTTGAAGATATGATACACAAAATTATCATCACGATACCACACATCCACCTCCTCGATTGAGTGGTAATATTTCAGAAAAATGTAGGGATGCATCGAGTGGAAAGTGGAAAAACAATGCCTTCATGCCCACTAAGACCCCCTTTTCCCTATCTCTATGAAAATTAGTAACATGAAGAATGATATCTCAAATAATTGGCTTCAAAACGGAATTAGTCCCCTATATGAACCCATTGGTTAGCTAATCATGATTAGGAGCATAAGAGTTTACCGTGAAGAAGAAAATGGGGGAAGACATCAAAAGAGAGATAGAAAACGAGAGAAAGGAGAAAAAATAAATTAAAACATGAAATTTCTATATAGAATGAAAAAAATAAAACACTAAAAAATATGAAATGGCTAAATAATTTGACCCCTATGTTTATAAAAATAGTAATAAGAGTTGAAATATTCATTTATTACGAGAGGCTAGTGAAAATTTGGGTCTAAAAATATATAACAAAAGGTTTCACATAGTAGACATATACAACAAAAGATTATGGAAATGTGTTCTGTTTAATGATTTTACTCTATATCTCTTCTAGAAACCCACAAAATGTGAGCTTCATTTTCCTCGTGTGGATAGATATATAACTAATATAGTCCCCATATTGATTCTTCCAATATTGAGTATTTATATTCCAATGCAGTGATTACCCATGATATCATGTACTTGAAAAACCTAGAATCATGTATTACCATAGTATGGAACATTGTTCACCTAGATTGAGTCTAGATCCTTATATAACATTAGCTCATTTTGGACAAAATGTTAGGATATATGGACCCAATAATAAAATTGCCTCCAACTCTGCCCATTTTTAGGCCTGATTTGTGACATGATTTTGTCGCTGAAATGGTGGATTTAGCTTTAGTACGTGAAGAATAAAATGAATCCCAATACTTGTAGAATCTTACTGTATAGTAATTTTTTAATTTTGATCAATTTTGAAAAATTAATGACCAGAATACAGAATCAAATTAAAACATTTAAAATCCTTAATTCGACCATTATTCAATTAAGCTCAAAATACATCAAAAACAAAAAAAAATTGTATTTACCCTCAAAATAACACATGAATGTGATTAAAAATACTATAATTAAGAATAAAATAATATAAAATATTATCTCTATCAATTCCCTCACACATAGACATTATAATCATAGTAAATCATTTAATACGGTGGTCAAAACAGGCTTCCCACTGTATAAATGACAACCCAACTCAATAATCATAAAAATATCACGCCTTCTATATGGATAAAATATTTCAATTACATAAAAATAATAACATTTCATTCAAACTAATGATATAACTTACATCCATTTTGTACATTCCCCATAGAAAAAATCTCTCTTCCCTCAATGATTATAAATGTTGAGTTTTTGTCATTCCCAATAACATGTGTGAAATTCATAGGCTCTTTATCCACCTAGTATCTCTACTTCATATAGTAAAAACTGTTTCAATCAGGAGATATTTTTCATGGGTTGTTATAATCCTATGTGTTGACCATTTTTAAATGAAAAACAATTGATCCTACATGGGGAGGTTAAATCATTAATGTGAGATAAATAAATGAAAAAAAATTCTCAGGAAAGGAATGATCCTCAATCATATGCAAAATGAATCACCTCAAAAAACATATTTATCTCCATCTGATGTTTTAACATGTAATTTTATCATCAATGATATATTTCATTCATCTCTTCCCAAATTTTTATATTGTTTCATCTTGAATTCACATCTTTTTTTCTCTTTAGAATCATGTATTTGTTGAATGAGTGACACATATTGATCTTAAAAAAAATTGTGATCATCTATACCATATATGTACTGATATAGTGGACCACCAATACATATTTACTTAATTAAATTTATTCGACAAAATAATCAATACATATAGTCTCACATTCTACTCCACCAAGGTAAAACATATTTTTCTAGAAAAATATATCTAATCTTCTTCCTCCCCCACACATGATTTCATCAATAGTAATGGAATAAAAAGATAAATCAGGATGAAAAGGGATAAATGAAATATAATATGGCTTCCTAAAATGGAATAATTTCAAATTAGGGGACTCATAATCTTCTTATTAAAGGGTACTCCAAAAATAGTGTTAATTATCAAAAGGGATTTCAAAGTGGTGCCTCAATCATAGTTGACAAATTCAATGAAATCTAACAGCTTTGAAAAATAGAAAGAATGATGTTTATGGATCACACAACATGTCTATAAACTATCAAGAAAAAATTCTATTTAGGAAGTTTTCAATATGGTTTATAAACCACATTGGTGGGAATTATTTTCAATTTGGATAGTTTTAGTTCACATGTGTTTCACAATCAACCAAACATCATCAAATGTGAATATCACAAATAAAAAAACAAAATACATTAAAAATTATATAAATCCCAAAATAATGAAATCATGAAATGTTTAAAAAATACCAATGTGGATTGAATTTTACAAAGTATTTGGATTAGATTAATAATTCTTAAAACACACAAAATAATTTGAAAAATGAAAACAAAAAAAATCAGAAAAGCACAAATAAAAAATAAAATTTGACCAAGGAATTCTAAAAAACAGATTGAAAGCCTTAACCCACATTTAATTAGTTTACTACGCTCCTTTAATCACAAAATTTATCATGAAATATTCTCAATCAGAATTTAAATTTGGAAAAAAATAAGCCAAATAAAGTTAAAAAAAACATGATTTATTTTTATGTAGTTTTCATGACATATAGTTCTGGTTCTTACTTCATTAAATTACAATAAAAAATAAATAAATAAAAAATAATGTAATGGGTGTATAATATAATTTTTTTTTGGTTTAGATGCCCAATAGAGTTATTGGTTTTTACTACTCCTATTCCGGTAATTTTAGTGGATTATCCCCAATCATAAGGTGGGTGTGGTGTCATTTAGATTAACCACAACATATGATTTTTTCATTGTCCATGATTATGCACAAGTAATATTGAACATAAAATATGTTAAGAAAATAACCATCACCATGATCTAAGAGTGGTAGAATTTGTGTTTACATGTGGGAGGGAAAAGAAAATTATGGCACTCCATGTGATATTAGATTCAGCCTTCCATATGATATGAATATTTTTGTAGATGATCTACCTATAATTTTTTTTTCAACTCTTATTCTTATTTTATAAATAAAACATGTTTAGTATCTTCAATAAATTATAATGCATGATCTTTTTTTGTATCATAAATTTCAAAAAAAGAGTTTTCTAAAAATATTTCAGTATGAATATGAATAAAAAAGGTTGAATCAATAATGAAATATTCCCCTATATGTACATCACCTTTTAAATTGATCACTTCTAGCTGGACAATTGGAAAATCTATCATAGAATGTTCATATTCATTATCATATTACAAATCAAGTGAGTTGTTGGGAGGTGTGGATTAATCATTTTCAATGATGGGAAGATCATGTTTCAAGTCATCCTTTCCAATACAATTGTAGGATACTTTTAAAAGATGTTGATATCCCATAAATATATCAACATATATTTTTTATTATAGGACCTCCTTAAGAAATTTATTTGTTCAAGAATATGTGATTAATTTCCTTATTATCACTTATTTAGCTACCCCAGGTTCTCTAACTGAATAAATAATTTGTGAAATATCTTCTACCACTTATTATGGTTCTGGTTCTGGTTTTGGTTCAGGATAAGGCTCATGTTCCTGTTGACATTTATGAACATATTCAGATATCCACCCTATTTATATCTCCATTATATCAATTTTACTTCTAATCCTTTAAAAATGACCATTAATATCATTGTAAACATCCTCTTTAATATGAGATTAGTCAGTCCACACATAAAATTTTTAATTTAAATTCAATATGAATAAAGTAAATTTTTTTATGCTTCATTTTTGTTTTTTTATTAATGTCAATTTAGTTTAATAATGATAATTTTGATAGGGAGTAAAGTCCACTTGGATAGTCAAAAATGGTAAAAATTTTATGATGTGTGGTTTCATGCTCTATCCAAAAGATTTATAACTAAGTGCGCAATAAGGGGCTGAAAAAGGCCGTTTTCTTGAGGAACGATCACTATAAAAAACTGGATAATTCTAATTCACATGTTTATTTTATTATAATATGAAATATATCTAAAATAAATTGTGGATTAAGAAATTATAATGAATGATAATCAAATATAAATATAAAATTCATAATTCATACATAATGAATTAAGAGAAATTACTGTTACTAAGAAAGGATATCCTCTTCAGATATTATCAAAATTAAACCTCCATTTTAACACCACAAGCATCGATGGTATGCAAATCTTTGAATAATGCAATATCCTATGTTGTATGAAACGTCGAGTTCTTGCACACCACGAGAAATAAAACTAGACATTTATAAAGTAGTTATGAAAAGTAATGCCTACTTTATGAATTTTTTTTATTTTTTTTCAAAATGGCCTTCATTTTTGGATTTGGAATATCATAATTATCTTAGGGTGAATTTTTTTTTCTGAAAACATTCAATTTTTTATGAAAAGTGAAAACACAACGTAATTGTTTAAAACTAACTTTTATTTTAATTATTATTATTATTATTATTTATTTATTATAAAATTAAAATTGTTAAATAATACCTATAAAAGTCTAATTTAATTAGTTTACATCATTATACATATAATATTAGATTTATAAAAATGTATTGAACTTTTTAACGCCTTTTACCCACCTTCAAGGCACATTTGAAAATTTTCATAAAACGTAATATTACTGCTTCTATGAATTGAATTTAAAAAATCCATGATACATGATTGATATCAGTAAGATAATGTGGTAAAAAATGTTAGAAATATTTTTTAGGGAATCGTAACTGTTGAATTGTATTTACCACTATTAAAAGTAAATATGCTAATTAAAGGTAAAGAGATATTATAATAACCCTAACATATGTCCTAATTCCATTGGATTTATATATTTAGACAAAAATAAACTATTTTAATAAAATATGATCTTTTTTATCCACATTTATTAGATTATGAAATTTATTATAATTTTATTTAATGAATGGTTAAAATTGTAAAATTCAATGATTAATAATTAAACATTTTTAATAAAGGGTTATACATAAAATAAATGTGACTATAAATATTCATTATAAATATAAAAATATTTCCTACATCATGGTATTTTATATATAATTTTTAGACATTAAATATTAAAATTTAATTATGACATAATGATGATGCAGTAATTAACTAATTAATGAAACATTAAAAAACTTGTTATTATAAATATTATCATAAATGTAAATTGATACATTTCAAGAATTAAATGAATTTTATAGGTTCTTATGACATTTTTTGGTTGATTTAATCAATTTTATTTATGTGATAAAGTTTATATGACTTTAACGAAAACAAAATACTAAATAGTGTCCAATTTGACATAATTGAGTTTTAAATAAAAAACTATTTTATTAAATTTTATAATAGTCCTAAAAATATAAAGTTTCACCAAAGGACTTATATAATCATATATATTTCATTAATGAACCAATTTATGTCTTCATGGCATTTTATATTATGCTTATTTACCATGCAATATAAATATACAAAAAGATATGATAAAAGTTAAACAATTTAACTAAGAGCTAAATCTAAAATATATGGTTAATATGTTGAGTTAACGTGTCTAGAACCTATTGGTTGAGAGTATTTCGACTCATCCCCACATTATCATTGAAATAAATTCATTTGGAGCAATTAGAAACCGATAATAATTTTATAATAAAATAATATTACAAGATTTTCTTAAAGTGACCCTCACCTCTCTTATAGAAGGGTACTTCACTTTATCTAAATTTTACTCCTCCAATGACATTTGGATCTATCAACCCTTTCTAAAATATCATCCCAACTAACCTTAAATATACTTAGATGCCTTAAATTGATCCGAAATTTATCTTATGGAGCCCTTTTAATCAAATCAAATGGAAGCAATCGAAGAAGATGTAATAATTTCATCACCTCTTTCAATGTTTTTTTTCTTATTCCACTTCTCTTTTTTTTTTGCATACCACAAAAAAAATCTCATACCTTGTAATTAATATATTGTTATTATTAATAGGTAACATCCATATTAATTATTTTATCCATCCTATTAATGAAAAATTCACCATACATGCGTGCGTATGACTTACCATCTCCACATTGTGGTGTACTTTGTTATTTATAACTTCAATATTCGAATGGGAATAATAATGAATATATTTGATGTAAATAAAAAATATAACATGTTAATGATTCTGTATATATGATATACCATACAATTACATACAATTTCACCCTCAATAAAATGATATTGTTTATTTGTGCGTGTGTACAAATTATGGTATCCACGAACGCGATGAGATTCATTCCCCATTAAAAACATTCAAGAATAATTTTCATTTCAGGGTTAAAATTAATGATAATGAACTTAGAATCATTTAGAATATTAATCCTATACATCCTATCCATAATAAACATGATTTATGTAACAAAACATATAAAGGAAAACCAATCAGTTAACACCCGAAATAGTGATACTAGTGAAATATTATTAACAACAAAATATTATAAGATAATATATAATAACATATTTAGTTATGTGGTTATTATATAATTTAATAAAAATTATTTAAATATTATACATGTGTTTAATGTACCCTCGACGAAGGAAAAGTACAACGTAAGGGGTTTTTGTCTCACTTTTTATCCCCATGAGATTCATGTTGCATTTGCCACTATTTCCTTTTGTGTGGTGTATGTAATGCCCATGATTGTATTCTTTGGGAAATATAATTACATTTACAAGTATTTAAATCTTTATTTTATGGTCTGTATTTCATTAGGTTTATTTTTTGTAGATTACCAATACGATAAGGGGATTTTAGATTTCAATTTCCACACATTGAGTTTTACACAAACTTCATTGAATATTTTACTCCATGATTATGTGTGAAATAACTATTTATTTACTTATGTAGTAATTTCCACTCCCCTTTGTGTGGATATACTTTTAATATACATAATATATCCATTTAAAAATTCTCATGTCATCTATATAAACATGATAAGAGTAATATTAACTCAATTTCTATTCATTGAGTTAAACATCCAAGTCATTGGTGTTGTTTTTACACCAATACATGTTAATGTACTCTGAATTATTTACACTAAATATCCTATCAAATTGAGTGTATTTATATTTTAAACACATAATTAGTCATTTATTTATTCTTAACATAAGTATATGGTCTTTATAATTGGTTTCATCTCAATTTACATTCCATTGACAGTTCATTGTTGTTATGTACCAATTCACTTTTATATGGTGTATATACTATACTTTGAAATAGTATATCAAGAATACCTTTATAGTCATAATATTATAAGTTTTGTATTACCTCAATTATTTTTCTTCAAACTTCTCTCTTTTGGGTATAAAATCTAACTAACATATCATTTTAAATGTTTTAAAGATGTATTCATCTAAATCTATCTCATTAATGTACATGGTTTAAAAATGTTTTTGAGGATTTATTTATATAGAAATTAATGTTTTAAAATTTCAATTCATTTTAAATGTTTAAATGTGGTATGGTACAATTTGATTCAAAAATATCATTTAAATCGCTTCTTGATAATTAGAGACAGTTTTAAATGTTTTATAGAAAAAAAGAGATATATCACTCAAATAGATTTACATATTATTTACATCTATGTCCACATCCTTAATTATTCTTGATTGAGGTTTATTTTTATTAATAAAATATTCCATATTTTATTTAATGGGTTATGTTAGACTATTGAGGTGATATTTTTATACCATTCGTGTTTTGTGGTTAAAATACTGACATTTTTTATGCTAGTTTCAATACCGATGTTTAGATTATGTTTCATCCTTTTCATATGAGGAATTAATTGGACTTAGTAGGTTATGGGTGGAGCCCACTAAAATTCCTCTATGTATCAGTAGGTCTCACAAAACAAACTAGTGTTTGGCACAAGGCCTTTAAAGAATATTATTTGTAGTCTTGGCACACGACCTTGACTATTTGGTTATGATATCTGGCATTATGAATTCCATTATTTTGAAATTAGATATTGATATTACATGTGATTATTCTACTAGTATAATATACATGTCAAAATGTAAAAGGAATTATTTTATTTATCATGACATTTTTATGTTGATGTTTAAGTTAAAAATGATTCAGTATTAGTCTAATACATTGCCTTAAATGTTTATTCATATTTATGTTACTTTCCGCTATATTGTTATCCTTACTGAGCATTTTATCTCACTCCTTTCTTATGTTTTCTTTTCCCCAGGATTACTAAATGTGTATTAAGTTTGTTATGCTAGGTTATTCTAGGGGAATAATGGAGTTCTCGAAAGATTATTTATGTTGTGGATTATGTAAAAAATTGTTATGTAATATTCATATATGTAATATATTTTCCATGACTACTAAGTTGGTATGTCCTTTAAAACATTATCCCTTGTAATCATGCCAATGTTATTTAATAATGAACCAACTCTGGTTAACTGGGGTCTAGGTGTTATAGTTGGTATAAGTGAATGTTTAGTACAATCCATGGAAACTAGATATAGAAACATTATGATTAGATAGCATTACCCTAGGATAGACATCGAGGATTAATATTTAATAACTTAGTTGAATTTTTTTAATGTAGATATTTTTTGAGTTTTTCAGGAAATACATCCTTGTCTGTATATGAGCTGGTAGAGGCGACTCTGGAACAGATGAACCTAGAAGTGAAAACTCTGACAAAGAGTTTCTGACTTGACCCGGGATATCCTGGTACAGGAAAATGGTTCTTTCAACTCTCTTGGTTAAAAGACCTCTGGGGGATATTATTGGGATAATTTACATTTTCATTAAAGAAATATTATAATGATTTATATATAATATTATAATAAATAACCATGGTTGACTCCTAAGGGGATTTATATTGAAAATAAGGTGTCATGATATTCTATAAATTATTTTATGACTATTCATTATCACACTATGCTTTCTGATTTTATTCAATTAATGCATTCATGGAAGTCATAGTAAAATTAAAATGATGTACAAGGTGGGAACGATGGTGGAAATGAGGAATGAAATGGAATGTTTATAGTCATAAAAGTTATCGTGTTCATGTCCAATTAGTTTTTCAAAAATACAATCAACAACATATAAATTAACCAACTATCAAACTCAAAAACGAAATGAATGGATAAGAATTATAAGAGCCCTAGCAGTGGAGACCATAAGAAAAGAAATATCAATTTCCATCATGTAGGAAACTTGGAAGGAGACACCCAATAAAGTGTCTCAATGAAAGAAATAAATGCATTATGTGTGGAAAAGGACATAATGTAAAAAATTTCGAGTAAAAATGAAAAGGACTATGGAAGAAAAAAAACAGATCATAATAATAAAATTACATTCATTTTCCATAAATGTTGGGGACATAGGCACAACCCCGGTCAATTCCCTATTCTATAGGATAACCTCTAGGTTATGTAAGAACCTATGTGGAAATAAATGTATTGGGAAATGTTTAAAAGTTTTAATGATCTTTGTTTATGGGATTTCATTGGAATAATTTTCTCTTATTTGTGTAACCATGTAGTTAGTTATGTGAAAATTCTATTTTATGGAGAATTATGGTTTGTTTTGTGGATATAATTATAAATAACCAATTTGGTTTATATCATCCTTGAAATGATGAAATTAAATGTAAATAATTTTTTAGATGAATATGAGAGGTATGAGAAAAAAATTGTGGTTAAAATATGTTAGGGTTATTTTTGAAGAATTTATCTCATTTTTGGTTATGTTATAAAATTATATAGTTATTGAAATAAGACAACGCATAGATTGTGTAGCAACCAGTCACTTCAGACAAAGATACAGGAATCGAACCCACTACCAATGTGTGCCTAGGATTAATCACCTACCACTGGACTATGTGATGTCCCTAGTTAGTATGACTAATTTTTTTAGGTAAATTATTTTATGGATCGAGAATATTTTGATTTGGGGAACTTATGATTCATAAAATCAATATCCTTAGTATTGGAAAATGATTTTGTGATGAAGTCATAACTATTTTTTGATGATGATCTCTCTTTTGGGAACACTATATGCCCAAGAAAAATAGAATATTATGGGATTTTATTTGAGCAGTAAAGGTGGGTTTTTATTTAGAAATAATATAAGTTTTTATTATTTAATTATAATGGTTTGGGTTATTTATTGAAATTATTAAAATGTCATAGTGAATTATTTATTAGGTTAATTACTTTTATCTATGTGACTTTATGATTAGTCGATGTTATTTAAATATAAATGTTAATATTTATTGTGTAAGACTATATAATCAAATCCTTCTGAATTTTAGGTTTCAAACATAGTTTGGATTATTTTGAATAATTTTAAGGAAATTGTTTATTAGATGGTGTTTGATGAACTTTAGGGATTATTTGTTTAATTTTGTAGATTAAGAGTTTTATTTCATACTCTATAAGATTATCCTTTTTGGAGGTCCTCTAATAATGTACTACACATTTTACTTTTGGTTAATTTCTAAAGTCAAGGGAAATATATAGTTCATCATTTTTGAATTATTTGATTCTATATATTATGATTACATCACTTCAGATGTGACAAAGTCTCCTTGAATACTCATCATTTGGAGAAAATATTTTTTTTGTGATAGAAATTTATTAAGGAATGAAACTCTACTTGTAAATTAAGTATATCTCCTTATGTTTTTAGTAAATTTCATAAATAAATTACTCAGCATTGTGAAAGGGATCTTAAAACAAAAACATTGTCTATTTACTCTTCATACGGATAATGAAAGACTTTTTATCACATCACATGTTTATGGATTTCAGATTGTTTAAATTTCACCTAATAATATTCTCTATAACTCCCTATCAAAACATGACAATTAGTTTTCGCTTTAATATCCATGTTTTCTTACATGGAACCCTTGTATGTGTTATTTCTGGAAACCTTCATACTTATATTTCATTATTTTAAAATAGAGTCCACACTAATCGTTATATTGATGTGGGATTTCAACTATGATATTTTGAAATGTCAAAACCATATTTCTAAATCCTGATTTTAAATTTTGAGGATTAAATTTGTTGATGTAAGGAAGAATATCACACCCCATGCTTCCATGGTATGCTTCTCTTGAAGTGATTTTATAGGGTGTATTGTATGAAACATCGAGTTCTAGCACCCCATGACCAGTCAAACAAGCAATTTAAAATCAAGTTATGAATTGTAATAAAAATATTTTTAAATTTTTTAAATTTTATATTAAAAAATGGTCTAAATATTTTGATTCGGAATATCAAAATTTTCTTAGGGTGAATATTTTGTGTTTTACTGAAAACATTCAATTTTTGATGAATAGTTGAAAACCCTGCGTAATTTGCTTAAAAATTACATTTATTTAAATAATAATTATTTTTACATAAATAATTTAAATATAAAAATCAATATATAATACTTATATAAGTCCAATGTTATTCATTGGAGTCATTTTATAATAACAATATATGTATAAAATTTTATTGTACTTTTTAATGACTTTTACCCGCCTTTTAGACACATTTGATAATTTCCATAAAACGTAATTTTACAACATCTATGAATTGAATTTCCAAAATCTGAGATACACTGTTGATATCAGTATGTAAAATGTGGTTCAATAGGATGATTTTTTTTGGGTGAATAGTATCTTTTGAATTTTATTTACCATGGTAAAATGTAAATTATGTAATTAAAGGATAAAATGATATTATAATTTTCCTAACACAGGTCCTAATTCTATTGGATAAGTATATTTCAACTAAAATCAACCATATGAATAAAATATGGTCCTTTTTTATCTACTTGGATTAGTTAAGACATTTATTATTATTATATTTAAATAAGAGTTGATAGTGTAACATTCAATGTTTATTAACTAACCCATTTTTAATATAGGGTTATAACTAAAAAATTCAACTATAAATATTCAATAAAATACTAATATTATTTCTTACATGATTTTATTTTATTTATAAGTTTTGTACGTTAAATAATTAAATTTATTTATCCATTAATAATGATGCATTAATTACCAAATCAATGAATGATTAAAATAATTAATATTATAAATATTTATATAAATTTGAATTGAGACATTTTTTTCATTCCAAAATATTGATCTGTTTATATGACATTTGAGGGTTCGTTTAATGAATTATTTTTGAATTAATTATGTTTATATGACTTAAATAAAAACCAAATACTAAATAGTGTCAAAATTGACATAATTTAGTTTTCCAAACAAATAAAATTTTATTAAATTATATAATAGTCTAAAAAATATAAGGACCATAAATTGGACATATATAATTATATATATGTTATTAATGAACAACATGAGGTTTTCATGGAATTTTTTAGCATGTTTATTAACCATGTAATATAAAAATCCAAGAAGACATTGTAAAAGTTAACATATTTATCTTACTATATATCTAAAATATAATGTTAATATGGTGACCTAAATTTATCTAAAACATAATGGATGAGATTATTTTGACCAATAACATCCTTTTCCTCGAAATAAATCAAATTGGAGCCATTAGAAACCGAAAATTATTTTACAATAAAATAATATTTCACGGTTTACCTAAAGTGGCCCTCACCACTCTTATTAAACAGTACATCCCCATCACTTAATTTCACACCTTCAATAAAATTTGTCTCATCCAAAACCATCCCAAATATCTTCCCAAATAACCTCAATTCAACCTAGTGGCCTTAAATTTATCATAAATCCAACCTAATAATCACTTTTGATCAAATCCAAAGGAAGCACCCGGAAAAAAGTCAATAATTTTGTCACCTATTTCAAAATTCTTTTCTTCTTCCACATCTTCATTAATTATTATTTGCATACCACAATAATAACTCCATTAACTTATACATACATTGATTTTATTATAAAAAATTTACAAACATATTCATTATTCTACCAATCCTATGAATGGTAACGTCACCATACGTGCACACGTAAGACTTACTATCAGCACATTGTAGGGTAGTTTGTTATTCAACATTTCATTTTATAGATGTGGATAATAATGAGTATATTTGATTTAAATGATAAATATAACATGTAAATTATTATATATATATATATTATACCATCCAATTAAATAGAATTTCACCATTATTAGAATGATATTGTCGCTCGTGCGTACGTACTGATTACCATATCCTTAAACGCGATGAGATTCATTCTCCATCCTAACCATTAATGAATAATTTTAATTATATGATTAAAAATAATGTTTAAGAACTAACTATCATTCTGTATATGAATCCAATACATACTATCCATAATAAATTTGACTTACATAACAAAACATCTAAATGAAAATGAATCAGTTATCCCCTGAAACAATGATACTACTGAAATATTATTATCAAAGAAATATTAGGAGATCTCATATAATACCATATATAGGTATGTGGTTATTTTGTAATTTAAAAAAATTTATTTAACTATTATAAAAGAGGTTAATGTAACCACTACTAAGGAAAAGTAAAATCTAAGGTGTTTTAATCTCACTTTTTATTCCTATGAGATAAGTGTTATATTTTATATTATTTCCTACTATTTCGTGTACGTACTACCCAATATTATATTTGTTGTGTAATATAAATTCATTTATATATATTTACATATTAATTATATGATATTTATTTCATGGGGTGTATGTTTATAATTTCAATTTCCACTAATTTGGTTTTACACAATCTTCATAGATTATTTTACTCCAAGATTATGTGTGAAATCAATATTTTTTTATTTATGTATTAATTGACAATCCCCTTTGTGTGAATATAGTTTTTTACATGTAATAACTCCATTGAAAACTTCTCAGGTCATTGATAATAACTTGATATGAGTTTATTAACTCAATTTCAATTCATTGAGTTTAACATCCAATTCATCGGTGTTGTTTTTACAAGAATATATGTGAATGTATAATGATTGATTTACACTGATTATCCAATCATATTTTGTTCGTTTATATTTTCCACACATAATTGTGCCATTTATTTAACCTTAACATAATTATGTGGTCTTTATAATGGATTTCATCTCAATTTACATTCTATTGAGACTTCTTTGTGGTTATCCACCAAATCACATTTATATGGTGTATATACTCTAATTTGACATAGTATATAATAAACCCTTTTATTCTCATGATATTATAAGTTATTTATTACATCAATTATTTTTTTTAAGCATCTCTCTTTTTGTTAGTAACTCTAACATAAATATAAATTTAAATGTTTTATAGATTTATTTTTCTAAATAATTCTCATTAATCAACATGTTTTAAAAATATTTTTTAGAATCTATTTATATGGAAAATAATGTTTTAAAATTAAAATTCATCTTACATGTTTCAAATTAGTATGGGACACTTTGATTCAAAAATATATTTTAATCATCTTGTCGATAAATAGTGCGAATTTTAAATGTTTTTATGAAAAAAGGGATATTTTTCTCAAATAGTTTTACTGATTATTTTTATCTATGTAAATATTATTCATAATTATTGATTGAGGATGATTTATTATAATAACATCTTTATTATTATATTTAATGGGTTTATGTTTGACTGCAAATGTGCTATTTTTAGACTATTTATTGTGTGTGGTTAAATTATTGACATTTCATATACAAGTTTTAATATGAATGTTTAGATTATGTTCCAAACTTTTCATATGAGGAATGAATTGGACATAGTACATGATGGGTGGAGCCTGAAATAGCTCCTTGACGCATCAGTAGGTCTAATGAGATAAACCAGTGTCTTGGAAAAACTCCTTGACAAAATATTATTTGTAGTCTTGGAATAAGGCATTGAATATGTGGTTATGATGTCTTGAAGTATCCATTGCATCATTTTGAAATTACCTATTGATATTAAATGATCTTATTTTACTAGTAAAATATCCATGTGAATAAGTAAATGGACTTATTTTATTTATCTATTCCATATAATGCTGATGTTTATGATTAAATTCTTGTGTTTTAGACTTATACTTTTCCTTAATTATTTATTCTTATTGGGGATAATTGTTTCTATATTGTTATTCTTACTAAGAATCTAATCTCACCTGTTTCTTCTGTTTTTGTTTTTCCAGGATTCCAAGAAGTGTATTTTGTTTTTTATTTAGGGTTATTCTAGGGGAATAATGGAGTTCTCTAAGGATTATTTATTATGTGTTTCATGGTAGAACGTGTAATGAAATGTGCATGTATATAACCAATTTTCCAAGACTACTAAACTTATTGGTCCTTCGAGACATGATTACTTATAATCATGCCAATGTTATGTAATAATACACTGACTTTGGGTAACTTGGATTGGGGCATTATATCCCTCATCTATTTTTTTGGTTTTAAATAAACGTAATGTATAATCTCTATCATATGAATGAAAATGTTTTCATGACCATGTTGTGAATATTTTGTACACTCAAATATTTCGTAGATACCCCACATATACCTCTTTGATCGAGGGAGAATATTACAAGAGGATGAAACTATTCCTCAGGTGGAAATCGAAAAAACAAAGGGGACTAATCCACTAAAAACCCCTTGGAAAAACTCTTTGAAAATATGAAACATTCTGAATTTAATATAAAAAACATAGGTTTAAACCCGGAAGACTCCCTCAAATACTTCCTTGAGGTATCCACTTGGGATTATGATCACGAGAGTTCATAGGGATAAAGTAAATGGGTCATGAAAAAAAGGAGAGAAAGAATAGAAGAGAAAGTATAACACTTAACTTAAAAATGAAATTATAGTACAAAATGTTAATAAAATAAATTAATAAACTAAAAAAATATCCATAAAATGACACCCCTATGTTTCCAACATCTTGAAATGAATAGGAAAACATTATTTTATAGGGAGAGGGTGGTGAAAAGATTGGTCCAAAAATATTATCTGAATGATTTATACTGGTAGACATCATTTAATATAGAATTTTTAATGGTGTTATTATTGAATGATTTTCTATTAGATTTCCTCTATCATCCCAAAAAAAATTATATCAATTTCCTGTGTGTGATGATATATATTGTTATTTTTCCCTTTATATTTATCCTTCCTAGGATGAATGTTTGTATTCCAATGTAGCGACTAACCCTAAAATTAGGACCATGATAATTTTTGAATCATGTATGTACAAAGTAATAAAAGTTGTTTATATTTATTTTCTCTTTATCCATGTAAAATTTTATATTATTTAAGACATCAATTAGGTTAATATGTGTGAAATAATAATATTATCAATATTTGTGAATAGTTTTTGAGACATAATTTCTGACCTGATTTTGGGCCCTAAAATGGTGGATTCAGCTTGGGGCCCTGAAAATAAGATGACTTCTAGCATTTAGAGAAATATAAACAATAATAATTGTACAATTTAGATTAGCACAGAATATTTAATGGTAGAAATAAAAAATTTAAAATATTTACTGTCCAAAATTTGACCATTTTTTATATTATGCTCAAAACACTTAAAAATATAAAATGTAAACATTTTCTAGAAAATAATAGATTTTTGGAATTAAAATCTTTGAAATTAATAATAAAATATTTTGAAATATATTATCTATAAATTCTCCCATAATTAAACATTTCAATCATGCAAAATATTTCATTTGTGTGGTCCAAAAAATCTTCTCAAAGAATAAATGAGAACACAACTCAATTATTATATAAATGAAAATATCATGCCTTATACACGGATAATAGTTTCAAAAATACTCAAAAATCATAATAATCCATTAAATATAATTTTATATCTAAAATTTATTTCATTCCTACCTCCTAGTAAAAATATTTGTCTCCTAACTCTATGATTTTTAATGTAGAGTTTTTATTATTCCGAAGAACATGTATCATCTCTCTATGATTTTATCATCCTAGTATATCGATTTCACATAGTAAAAAATATGCATGCATGAGTAATTATTCATGGTTGTTTCTGTGGCTGAGGGTTGGCAGGTTTTGAATGTTAAAACACGAGATCCAGAATGAGGAGGGTTAAGCTTTAATGTGAAGTAAATACATGAATTTTTTTTCCAAGAATGGTGTGCTCCTAAATCATTTAAAAAATTAATAAACCTCAAACACCTCTTTATCATCATGGGAAAGTCTCACTAGGAATTTAATAATCCATTGTATATTTTATCCCTATTTCTCTTGATGTCATAATTTATTTATGTCGTATTTAGGTCTGGATTTTTCTTTAGAATTTTATTTTGAAGAAAAATAGAGGAATATTTAGATTATAAAAAATAAGTGAACTCCCTTACCATATGTGTAATAATATTTTGGACTGCCAGTACATTATTAAATCAGGAAATTCCCTCAATGTAGCAATAAATATCGAAACACATTCAATTCAGCTCAAGTTTATTAGATTCTTCATGAAAAATATTTCTAATCTTCTCCATCCCCCACACATGAGTCCAAAAATAGTCATCAATTTAACAAATAAATAAGGATGAAAAGATATAAATTTCTTACAATGTTCCTAAAATACAATTTGTTACATGGATACTAGGGCATTAATAAAGATCATATGATAAGGTAAAGAAAAATTGAGTTTAGTTAAAAAATGGATTTCAAAGTGGGTCCTCAATCATACGTGACACATTCAATTAACTCTAAAATCATTTAAAAAGAGAAAAAAAATAAATTTATGTATAAAAAAGTCTCAAGACTCTATTAAAATATAGAAATGTAATAATATGTCAAAATGGATTTGAAACCCCTTTGGTGGGGAATGATTTACAATTTTGAAAGTACTAGTGTAGATGAGTTTCACAATCAAACAAATTTCATTGAAAAAAAGATCCAAAATAAAAAAACAAAAACCATTCATAAATCATTTATATAATAATAAATTTTAATAAATTAATCTTCAAAAAATATCTTTTTGGTTTGAATATTTCATAGTATTCAATTCAGTTTAGTATTTCTAAAAACAACAATAAGATTATAAATTTAAACAATAATAAAAAATATAAAAAAATAAAATCACTAGAAAAATTCTTAATAACATATTTAAATCATTACCCTACATATATTCAATTTACAACCCAATTTTTAGCTCATAATTTATCAATAATGATTTTCAATAGGAATTTATATTGGGCAATAAATAAAATATGTAATTTGAAAGACAAATATAGATTGATATTTTAGAGGTGGAATTGAGATAATCTCTTAGATGATATAACATTAAAACCATTGGAAATAGTGATGAAAATTAAAACAAATAAAAAATATAAGAAAAAGGAAAATAGAATTTATAATTATTATTTTAAACCCCTGAATAGGTACTTGGTTTTTACTTCCACTAGTTATGTGGCTATAATGGATTTCCCCCAATTAGCTAGTGTGTATGTTTTCCTTGAGATGAACCAACACATATGAATTTTAATGATGTAAATGAGTATAAACAAATAATATATAAACCCAAAGAAGATAATAAAATTCCAAAACCCCAATAAATAATAAAAATAGAGTTTTCTTTAAGAGTGAGTGATAAAAGAACATAGTGGCACTCTTGAAGAATGTTTGGTTTGTCCTCCATATGATATGAATGATGTTGTAGTGGAGACAGTCACTCCATTTTATTTTCTATATATTCATATTATTTAATCACCACAAGAAAAGCCTCTTCATTAAAATATAATCCATTCTACATCTTTGTTGCATCAGAAATTTCAGAAAAGGAGAAGCCAAAAAACAATTTACCTCGGATTATATTAAAAATGATGAATCAATAAAGAAATATTCATTTTCCTATAACTCAAAATTTAAATTGTTCTCTTCTAGCTAGACCATTGTCAAATCATACTCATCAGTTTCATCTAATTCATCTTTTTCCAAATAAATAGAGAGAAAGAGAGGTGCCGATTTTTAATTTTCAAGGATGGTAGGATATTTCTTCAGGTTATCTTCAATAAAAAAATTCTTGGCTTATTCTAGAAATAATTGATCTAACATTACTATATCTAATTTAGGGTTTTCTTATAGTACCTCCTAGAAGAATTTTTTATTGTGATATTATTTTATTAAATGATTTAGTATATATTTCATTACTACATAAGGTTATTTAACATAAAAAATTATTTTTGAAATCTCATCCACCACTCTTTCTGGTTATAGTTATAGTTTAGGTTTCATATCAAATTTCTCATGAAATGCATGTACATATTCATATAACCACTATTTTTAGATCACCAAGATATTTGTTAAATTACTAATACATTAAAAATAAATATAAATAACATTATAATATTCTTCTTGGACCTAATATTGGTTATCCCATGGATAATAATTTGAATTATAATTTACCCTGAACAAAGATGTTTTAAGAAAATAAAGTATTATTATTTTTAATTAATGGATTATTTTGTTAAATATATAATTAAAAATAAATAATGATAGCCACTTGAATCCCCATTAATGGATCCATTTTTATGAAGCTTGGTAATGTTTTACTCAAAAATATTTATAACTATGTGTACTATAAGGGGCTGACCTAGGTTTTACTCTTGAAAAGCTATCACGATCAAAAACTGACTACTAATTATTCAAATTTTATATGTTATATATATGAAAAAAAAAATAAAAAATATTGAGGATTGAGAAATGATATTCTAAGATAAATAAAATTAATCATAGAATTCATAATGCAGATAGAATTAATGTAAAAAATGATATTAGACTGAAAGTAGATCCTCTGAGGAGATTATTCAGAGTAAACCTTCATCGTCTCTTTTTTTAGTTTCAAATAAACAAATTTAAAATGATATATATAATGAATTAAAATCCACTCATTACCATGGTTTTACTATATAGTACACTCAGCGATAACCTGTAGACCCATCATCCACCTCCTCAATCGAGGAAAATTTGTACAAAAAGAAGAAGCTAAGCCTCGGGTGGAAAGTGGAGACACAAAGGTTCCTATATAACTATTAACCATTGAAATAACTATAACAAAATAAGAAACAATAAGAATGATATAAAAAAACAAGGATTCTACACCGGATTACTCCCCTAGAAAATTCATCTTTATATCAACTTAGGATTATGAGCATAAGAGTTCACAGTGATGAAGACAATTGGGGCAGAAAAATAATGAGTGAAAGAGAAATTGGGAAAAGAGAAAAATTAAATTAAGACATGAAATTATTTTATATGATGAAAATAAAAAAACAATACTAAACTATAAAAAACTATCCGTCAAAGGTTTCCCCTATGTTACCAAAACATTGAAATGAAGAAGAAACATTGTTTTATTGGTAGAGGATGGTGAAAAATCATCTCCAAACATTTTACGGAATATGTTGAGTTATAGAAATCATTAATGGAATAATTTGGAATAGTGATCTTCATAAAAGTAGTTTTGTTATATCACATATGTTTAATAAAAAAATTGATCTTCATTTTTCACTTATTGAGATATATATAGATAATTTAATACTGATATTTATTCTTCCCAAGATGACCATTTTAATCCCAATGAAATGAGTTCCCACGATATTATGACCTTGGTAAAATAAGAATCATGAAAAGACACTATTAATAAATTTTCTCACCCATATTTACTCTATATAATTGTTGAATTGAAGCATGTTTGAGACATCAATTTATGAGATATTGGCCCGATAATAAAATTATCACCATCTATACACAACATTTAATGCCTGATTTATGAACATATTTATGGAACAAAGGTGGGGGATTCAGCATTGGGCCCTATATAATAAAATTAATCCCAACATTTAGAGAACCAAAAATATGTAGATATGTTCAATTTATATATGTTTTGAAAAATCAATGGCCAAAATAATGAAATAAACTAGAACATTCAAAATACAAAAATTGAGAACTTTTGAAATTAGGCTGGAAATACATAAAATCAGTAAAATCGGACAATTTATCACAAATTAAGACATTTTTTAGAATAAAAACACTTACATTTAAAAAAAATAATTTCTCAATCATATTCTGAGGGTATAGTAGTGAATACTTGATTCTCACGATGCTGGCTCATCATGCTCGCATGGCATGATGCACCATGAAGCTCCATGGTACATAGGCTTCCATGATGAATGGTAACACCTATGACTATATATAGTGTGACAGTTGGAAATTATTCACATGGGATTTTCACAAACCTTCATGTTTAAAAATCATTTTCATGAAGCTTCCTCTCCCCAGCGAGTGCATTTTTGAAAAACGGGTTGAACGGTCATTTGATCAATGAATAATTTCTACAATTCAAGGAATTGTGATCATCTATTTCATCATGAAACATGATGAGTATATGGAATCTCTGAGAACTGATTATCTGTGTACACCATTCATGAATTACCTACATGAACAGATTTGTAAAATCAAGTGTGTACTATATTAATGGCTTCTCAAGATGTTATTCAGTAGGTTCTTGCTAACACTGCACTGAGAGAAGGAATAATGAACAATATAATGATCGGGGTGTATGCTCGAAGCCACTATGATCATAAATCATTACTAGAGATATTGTATAAATAATATAAATACTACACTCTTTGAAATAGCCTATCATTATATGGATTTGATCTTAGATACAATTCCTTTATCTCACTAGAGAGTATATATGAACGAACTTACTGGTTTAGAGGAACACCAAAATAGTAACAGTGGTATAGGGTCATTGATGGCCTCATCATGAAGGATCAAAACTCCATCAAACCAGAATAACTATATAATCAATCCAATTAAACATATCTAAATTAAATGGATAATGAAGAAACCCAAAATCAATAAAATATGACCATCTATGAAGGACAAAGAACCTAGATAAGAGATAAACTGATGATTGGGATCATCTCCAGGGGAGAACCTCACTGATTAATGGGACTGGGTCTAATGGAAACACAGATATTATGATGGGTTTGGAGAATATATGATGTGATTCAACCAATATCATAGATAATGGGCCTTACAATTCCATATCTACCAACATATGAATATCATGCCTAAAATGTGGAGATGATTCTCACCACTGAATAATACAATCCATTTTCATCATGGAGAGGTCGAACTCATCCCCAAGAAGCTCCATCATATTTATGGGATACCAATCATGGGTGTGATGTATGAATAATTCCTTACCACATAAAATTTTCATGTATGAGGAGAAAATATAATTCTTGGGGAGAGAGCTGGTGGATCAAGTTTAATGAACTGGTGTAAAATGAAAAAATATTAATGATATCCGTAAAAAAATGGTTAAGACTCTTTCTAAATTTCCCAATGTAGGTGCCTAATGAAGTGGATGGTGAACCAATGAAACATCCAAAAATGGATCACACATGTCCACTGGGAGAAATGTGAGGCAAGGATGGCTCTTTTTGCTGGATCCTAGAGGATTGCCAGTGGCATCTATGGGGGTACAATATCAACACTGATCGTCAACCGATAGTTAGGTTATCTATATTTATTAGGGTTTGTATCTATTTTCGGATGCTTCTAATAAGATATAAACATATGGGGGTGTGTATTAGAATATTTATCATAGTGGAAATGATGTAATCATGGTAGAAAATCAACCAAGGGTTCCTCATGATGGCGATGTTATATAAGTAGTTTTTTGGAATTTCAGAGAGGGGAAGAGGTCGCACCATGACTATGGGAAACATCCATTCTTATATAGTGGATAGTGTAGCACACTAGATATTATGAGTACCTGAATCCCATTTACCCTATAGGGAATAATGTTCAAAAAATTATTCGAATATCATATGGAACTTTCCATTCAATGTTGGTGTCACGACCCGCCCTCGGGGTCCGTGCCGTGACTACCCCAAGCCCGCCTTCCATAGGCCAGGGGCTGGCGACTAGCACCAAGGCGTAAATCCCGGTAAAAAGGGAAGGCATTGCCTTTGATAAGTAAACACACACCACAGAGTAAACAAGCGGAAAGTAAACACTAAACAAGCAGAGTACAACTGAAAGTGCAGAAAAGTAAATGGGCCAGTATACAAACCCAAACTGAAAGTAAAGTACAACTCGAAAAGGGAAAAAACAGCAACTGAAAAGTAAAAGCCGCTACTCCGAGCTGTCCACTGGAAATCCCACCTGAAGGGTGGGTACAGATACCTCCTCTGCTCCACGGGTCCCGTCGTCCGCTCCGTGCACGTCCCGCCCAGTGGTCCACCTCTGGGTACCGTCCCGCTCTACAAGCCTCAGCTAAGTCAACGTTGCACGTCGTCTACAACCAACACAACGTAGTGCGGGCGAAGCCCGTGCAGGGGTGAGTATAAGCTACTCAGTAGGGACCCCGAGACCCCTGAAGGTCTCTCAAATCCACAAAGGATAAACCACGAAGAAAAGTAACAATCACGAAGTAACATCCGACACTGCTTAGGTATATGCCCATACATATACCTAAGTCATCAATTCAAATACGCTCCAACCTCCGAGCCCAAGTACAACTCAGTCCACACAGTAAAGTATACGCATTCCACATAGGAAAGCAAAACATAATCCACACAGGATTGCACAACACAATCCACACAGGAAAACAACAGGATTCAGCTCACACAGGTATACTTCTTCAAGGACGATAAAGATGATCACTGATCCATCTAAGTCGTCGGAACCACGAAGGATCGATAGGTAACTAACCCCCGCAGAAGACCCACACAGGATCGGGCTCACACAGAACCTGTAGGCGCTGGCTCACACAGAACCGCTAAGCGCAAGGACCCACACAGGATCGGGCCCACACAGGACCTGTAGCACTGATCCACGTAGGATCGCTGAGTGCTGTAGTCGTCGTCGTCGAATCCACAGAGGATCTCTGTACTGTCGTCGTCGAATCCACACAGGATCTCTGTACTGTCGTCGTCGCAGTCACAGTAGCAGTCGTAGCAGAAGAACAGTCGCAGCCAGCAATAGGGTTCCCGCACATAGCATGCTCGTTCGGAGGGTCCGCTCCACGAGCCGAGAGGCTGATACATCAACTGTCACAAAGACCAGAGTTGATGTATCCAAAAGTTCCGTATCGTCAATAGGAACTCAACGCAACAGACGGCGCGTCGATCGGACGCCCGGTCTGAGAGTTATTGGCATTTTCGTCTCCGGGGCCCGGTTGGTTTTTAAGGCAAAACCAACCTGACCGTACTCCACCTGCGTCCAAACCTCGGGCGGAGTATGCCAAAAGATCCTTCTCACTAAGAGGAACACTACGCGACTGACGGCACGTCAATCGGACGTCCGTAGCTCAAGATATGAGCGTTTCCGCTCCGAAGGCCCGGTTGGTTTCGTGAACGAACCAACCCGACCGAACTCAAAGTAACCCGAAACCTTGAGTGCGATATACCGAAACGACCGTCTCGATCCAAGGATCGCGTTGCCGCTGACGGTTCGTCGATCGGAGGTCTGAGGCTCAAGTTATGAGCCAAAAACCAAATCTGGTTCGAAACGGGGGGTCCGGGTCCGGGCCGACCCGGCCCGACCCCCCCCCCCCCCCCCCACCCCCCTGGGCGGCGCGGCGGCGGCGGCGGCGGCGGGCCGCGGCGGCGGCGGGCCGCGGCGAGGCTGCGCACGCGGGGGCTAAGCCCCGCGGTTCCTGGAAAAACGGCGCGGCATTTGCCGCGCCTTTGATTGAAACCGCCCCCCACGTGGGGGCCGGTTTATTTTAAACAAACCAGGGGGGCCGGTTGCCCCCCCTCCTTCAAGAACCGCCCCCCTCTTTAAGAGGGGGGTTTTTATGAGGTGGCCGGGGAATTAAATTCCCCGGTTTTAAGACATCCGGCCGGCCAGCTGGCCGGCCGGTTTTCTCAAACGGGATCGGAATTTCCGGTCCCCTTCTTCGGCTTCCGACGCCGGCGGCCCGCCCGCCGGTCTTCTCTTCCGCCGCGGCCCGGAACCGGCCGCGGTCTCCTCGTCCCGCCGCGGCCCGGAACCGGCCGCGGCGTTCGTCATCCGGCGCGGTGCGACGGCACCGCGCCCCTTTCGCCGTGCCATGATTCTTTTCAACGCGGCGCGATGGCGTCGCGTTCTTGAGGATTTTTCCTTGACGTAGCGCGACGGCGCCGCGTAAATTATTTGTACGATCATCCGCGTGGTGCGACGGCACCACGCCACTTGCTTCCACCCGCATGAATAAACATGAACGATGGAGGGGGGTTCGGCCGTGTTCGTGCGGTCCGGCCCCCCTCGCGTTAACAATAACACTTATATAAAATATTTAAATGCCTCACGTAGACATGCGATCCACAAGCAAGAAAAGAAATAAGGAAACCAAAATGAAATCAACAACCCCTACCTCGGGTTTAAGATTCGAAGATTCGTCTACGTTCCGCGGAAGACGGCGTCGCGGAGGTCGGGCGTCGCGGTCGTCGTTCGTCAAATCCGTTGACGAAGAGATATGCCCGAGGAGACACGTCATTGGCGGATCTTCGTTTGCCGACGAAGAAGGTCCGAGGAGGAAGCGGCGTCCCCTCTTGTTGATTCCGAGGACGAAGAAGAGAGGCGTCGTTCTTCGTCGGAGTTTGAGCGTTCTTCGTTCTTCGTCAGAGCTTGAAGATGAAGAGGAGCTCTCAAAACGACAAACAAAGAACTCAAAATAAAATAAGACTACCTCTTATTTTATTAACACATAACACAAAATAATTTTAAAGTTTGAAATTCAAAAAGACTTAACTCCCATAATTAATTAAGAGTAACTTAAGCCGATAAAGAGGGGGTTAAGGGAATTTGAAAAGTCTAGGGGTTCGTGTGGGCCCCACCACACTTAATCCTCCCAAGGGAGGTTAAGTGGGTGTGGGTCCCACCTCCAACCCCCTTAGGTAGGTTTTTAACAAACTAAAAATAAAATTTGTCTTACACAAATTTTATTTAACTCAACTGAAAACCCCAAAACTTAACTTTCAACCCGCAACAAACGCAACTCCCGAAAATGTCTCGTTAAGCGAATATCGGCGGTGTGAGTTCATCGGTGCCCTCGGATTTCAATTCCGAGCACCAGATCAAAAGTTAGGAATTCCCGCTCGTTCGTTCACTGAACGTACCCGAGCCAAACTTCGGAAATTAATTCCGGGCACTCCGGGCCTCAGAATCAGGTGCCGTCAGAAACTGCGCTCTTGTAAAATTCTAAAGAAAATTAAGAAAAAAATTTCCCTTGAATTTTACGGGTCTTTACATTACTCCCACCTCAGGGCTTTACGTCCCCGTAAAGATACAACAAAAACTAGGGAAACAAAAGAGGGTACTGAGCACGCATCCGAGCCTCCCGCTCCCATGTGCTCTCCTGGAGATTCCTGTGCTGCCATCTGATGCGCACAAGAGGAATCGATCGCCCACGCAGGACCCGCTCTTGTCGATCCTCTATCTCCACCGGGACCTCCGTAAAAGTCGCCCCATCGTCAACGTCAAGCTCCCCATGATCAATGATGTGCATCGGGTCGTGCACGTATCTCATCAGCTGGGATACGTGGAAGACGTCGTGCACCCGGTGCAACTGAGGTGGTAGAGCCAGGCGATAAGCCACCTCGCCAATCCTGCTGAGAATCTGGAAGGGTCCGATGAAGCGCGGAGATAACTTGCCGCCTCGGCCAAATCTCCGAATACCACGTCGAGGTGAGACCCGCAAGAAGACGTGGTCGCCATCCTCGAACTCTAGTGGCCTCCGACTCCTGTCAGCGTATGACTTCTGCCGGCTCTGAGCTGTCCTCATCCGCTCCTGGATGACCTGGAGCTTCTCTGTCGTGGCCTGGACCATCTCCGGTCCCACCAGTGCTGACTCCCCAGGGTCTGTCCAGCACAAAGGAGATCTACATGGTCAGCCGTACAACGCCTCGTACGGTGCCATCCCGATGGTGGAGTGGTAGCTGTTGTTGTAAGCGAACTCCACCAAGGGTAGGTGGTCCTCCCAGCTTCGACCAAAGTCAAGGACACATGCGCGGAGCATGTCCTCGAGAGTCTGAATGGTCCTCTCCGTCTGACCATCCGACTGAGGGTGAAAAGCTGTGCTAAGACGTAGCTGCGTCCCGAATGCCTCCTGTAACCCCTTCCAAAGCCGGGAAGTAAAGCGGGCATCTCGATCGGAAACGATAGATGATGGCACGCCGTGGAGCCTCACAATCTCCTGAACGTAGAGACGTCCCAAGCTCTCCACTGAGCCCTGCTCTCTGATGGGTAAGAAGTGTGCCGACTTGGTGAGTCGGTCAACAATCACCCAGATGGAGTCGTGACCTCTGGAAGTGCGTGGAAGTCCAGTCAAGAAGTCCATAGATATGTCTTCCCACTTCCACTCCGGAACCTCCAAGGGCTGTACCAAGCCTGCTGGTACCTGATGCTCTGCCTTTACCTGCTGGCAGGTAAGGCATCGAGAAATGAACTCTGCTACAGCCTTCTTCATGCCCGGCCACCAGTGCTGTCGTCTGAGGTCCTGGTACATCTTCGCCACTCCAGGATGTACCGCCAAAGGAGAAGTGTGAAACTCTCTCAGCACTTCCTCTCGCAATGCGACTGGTACCATGGTACGTCCTCTGAAAAGGATGTCGTGACCTGCTCCAAGGGAGAAACCATCAGGTGCCTGTCCCGAGGATATCTGTGCACGCCGTGTCTCACAGTCAGCGTCCCCGCGCAGTGCCTCCCTGACTCGCTGCAGTAGTGGAGGAGTGACTGTGAGAGACTGAAGAAAGGCTGCTCCATCTCTATCCACGAAGGATATCTGCAAAGAGGCTAGCTGCTCCGTCGCCTCCTCAAGTAGCTGAATGCACGTCCTCCTGCTGAGGGCATCGGCTACTACGTTCCCCTTCCCAGGAGTATAGACTATCTCAAAGTCATAGTCCTGGAGGAACTCGAGCCATCGTCGCTGTCTCAGGTTCAGGTCCTTCTGCGAGAAGATATACCTGAGACTCTGATGATCGGAAAAGACTGTAAAGCGCTCGCCCATCAGATAGTGTCGCCATGTCTTCAGAGCGAAGACCACTGCTGCTAACTCTAGGTCATGGGTAGCGTAGTTCTGCTCATGCGGCCTCAACTGACGTGATCCATAGGCGATCACGGTCCGCTCCTGCATCAGAACACATCCGAGTCCGGTCCCTGATGCATCGCAGTAGACTACGTACCCTACTCCCTCCTCAGGCAACCTCAAGATAGGTGCGCTAGTCAATCTCTGTCTCAGCTCCTGGAAGCTCTGCTGACAACTGTCTGACCACACGAAGGGTTTCCCCTTCTTCGTCAAAGCTGTGAGTGATGCCGCAACTCTGGAGAAGTTCGGCACAAATCTCCGATAGTATCCAGCTAGTCCCAAAAAACTCCGAACCTCAGTCACGCTCCTGGGTGGCTCCCATGCTAACACAGCCTCAATCTCCGCGGGATCCACTGCAACTCCCGCCTCAGAGATAATGTGTCCCAAAAAGTGGACCTCACGTATCCAGAACTGGCACTTCGAGAGCTTACCATAAAGATGTTGCTCTCGGAGTGTGTCAAGGACAATTCGCAAGTGATAGGCGTGCTCCTCCTCTGTCGTAGAGTAAATCAGAATGTCGTCGATGAAGACCACGACAAACCGATCGAGGTATGGCAGAAAGATCCTGTTCATGAGAGCCATGAACACTGCTGGAGCATTGGTTACACCGAAAGGCATAACCAAGAACTCATAGTGGCCATACCGACATCTGAAGGCCGTCTTCTACACATCCTCGTCTCTGACTCTGAGCTGATGATAGCCTAACCTGAGGTCTATCTTCGAGAACCACCGTGCTCCCTTGAGCTGATCAAAGAGGTCATCAATCCTCGGTAGCGGATACTTGTTTCTCACTGTCACCTGGTTTAGGCGACAATAGTCAACACAAAGTCGCAAGCTCCCGTCCGCCTTCTTGGCGAACAATATCGGTGAAGCCCAGGGTGAAACACTGGGTCGGATGAACCGCTTGCCCTGCAAGTCCTCCAACTGTACCCGTAGCTCTCGAAGCTCGGCGGGGGCCATCCGATATGCTGGAGTGGATATCGGGGCTGTCCCGGGGTACAAGTCAATATAAAAGTCTACCTCTCTGCGAGGAGGTAGCCCTGGAACGTCGTCAGTAAAAACGTCCGCAAACTGATCCACCACTGCAGGAAAACCAGGACTCCGCACGTCAACTGCTCCAAGGATAAGGCTAGCCAACTGATGAGTGATGGGCAGTCCTCTCCTCCGCGGAAGTCCATCCTGTGCTGCTAAGGCTCCCTTCTTGCCGGTGAAGGTGAACCTGCTCCCGTCGGTACGTACACAACGCACCTTGCGCCTAAAACAGTCAATCTGTGCATGGACCGTAGATAGCCAATCCATGCCCAAGATGACGTCGTAAGGCCTCGACGCTGCTACAAGAAGATCCCAGCCGAAGATCTCGCCTCCTAGAGTAAGCTCACACTACCGGCACCAGTGTGTAATCGTCGAGTCTGCTCCCGTAGGAGTCTCTAGCCGTAAGGATCGAGCCAACAGCTCTGTCGGAATCTCCGAGCTCCGAACAAGGGCAGCGGCTATGAAAGAATGACTCGCTCCTGTGTCTATAAGAACTGCAGCAAGGGTGGAGTAGACACAGATAGTACCTCGAATCATCTCGGGTGCGCCGTGGTCGTAGGCCTCTGCTGCCTGGAGCTGTGCCTGTCGCTGCCCGCCAGCTCCCTGTGGTCGGGGTGGACCTCCTGGTGGTGGTGGTGGTAGAGCCTCAAAGCATCGGCCACCACCAGCTGCTCGTCCAGCTCCTCTGCCTCGTCCGCCTCCTCCCTGCGGACCGCCACGGTCGACCCTCTGCCTCTGCCTCGGTGGTCCATCAACTGACTGCTGCTCCTCGGCACGGCGGGTCGGGCAGTCACGAGCCATGTGGCCCTGTCCGCCGCATGAGTAGCATTGTCTGCCTCTCGTAAGACTGGCTCCGCGCTGTGTGCCCCGCACTGCTGAGCCAGTGCCCTGAGATCGTCTGCCCGAAGGTCTGGTCTGTCTGGACCCCTGAGTCATCCGTCGACTGCCTGCTGCGGATGACTCTGCCACGTGCCGCCCTGCGGTGGGTCGCTGTACTGGTGTAGACTCAGCAAGGAAGCTCTCGATCAGAAGGGCCCGCTCCAGTACTCCTGTCTGAGTCGGTATGCTGAGGGAGATCAGCGATGCCCTGATCTCGTGTCTCAAACCCTGCTCGAAGGTCCGGGCCCGGAAGAATGGGTCCCGTACCATGTCGGTCGAGTAGCGCGAGAGATCGGTAAATCTCGCCGAGTACTGAGCGACCGTCATGCTGCCCTGCCGCAGCTGTAGAAGCTCCTGGATGCGCACCGCACGAAGGGTGGCTGGGACGAACTCCGAGCGGAAGAGGCTCTCAAAGTCCGTCCAAAGAAGAGATGCCTCATCGTGCACCTGGAGCATCAAGCTCCACCATCGTCCAGCTGCTGCGTGTAGTAGGCTCGCAGCGAGGATCACCATGAGGTCTGATGGTGTCCTCACTAGCCTAAACACTCGAACTACTGCCTCCAGCCAGTCCTCTGCTGCCTGGGGATCCGTCTCCCCGCGAAACCTGGGCGGTCGCAGGCGCTGAAACTCATGCAGTGCGCTGAGGCGACGTGCATCGTCAGCGGCTGCTGCTGGAAGCATCGGGGGCTCGGCGGGTAAAGCTACCGCCGGTGTCACTACTGGAAAAGGGCCCTGCACCGAGGCCTCGTCGCTCGGTGGGCTGTCGTCTCGCTCGACTCTCGGAACCCTAGCTGGCTTCCGTCGTGGGGCCATCCTGAAAAGGAAACAGGTGCGCCACGGTCAGAACAGTATACCTGGTGAGCTGATATAAGTAATCACAAAGAAAACTTTGAAACACACACGCAATCAATGTTTTCGTGCATTAAGTCGGAAATCAGAAGTCAGGGTCCTGGTGTACGGATACGTCGGCCGCCGCACCAACACTGGACTCCCTGGACTGATAACCACACTCAATACGCTAAACATTATTGCTTCACATAGAAAAGATCAGAGTTCGCGGTAGAACCGAACTCCTCTGATACCAATTTGTCACGACCCGCCCTCGTGGTCCGTGCCGTGACTACCCCAAGCCCGCCTTCCATAGGCCAGGGGCTGGCGACTAGCACCAAGGCGTAAATCCCGGTAAAAAGGGAAGGCATTGCCTTTGATAAGTAAACACACACCACAGAGTAAACAAGCGGAAAGTAAACACTAAACAAGCAGAGTACAACTGAAAGTGCGGAAAAGTAAATGGGCCAGTATACAAACCCAAACTGAAAGTAAAGTACAACTCGAAAAGGGAAAAAACAGCAACTGAAAAGTAAAAGCCGCTACTCCGAGCTGTCCACTGGAAATCCCACCTGAAGGGTGGGTACAGATAGCTCCTCTGCTCCACGGGTCCCATCGTCCGCTCCGTGCACGTCCCGCCCAGTGGTCCACCTCCGGGTACCGTCCCGCTCTACAAGCCTCAGCTAAGTCAACGCTGTCCGTTTTCTGCAACCAACACAACGTAGTGCGGGCGAAGCCCGTGCAGGGGTGAGTATAAGCTACGCAGTAGGGACCCCGAGACCCCTGAAGGTCTCTCAAATCCACAAAGGATAAACCATGATGAAAAGTAACAATCACGAAGTAACATCCGACACTGCTTAGGTATATGCCCATACATATACCTAAGTCATCAATTCAAATACGCTCCAACCTCCGAGCCCAAGTACAACTCAGTCCACACAGGAAAGTATACGCATTCCACATAGGAAATCAAAACATAATCCACACAGGATTTCACAACACAATCCACACAGGAAAACAACAGGATTCAGCTCACACAGGTATACTTCTTCAAGGACGATAAAGATGATCACTGATCCATCTAAGTCGTCGGACCCACGAAGGATCGATAGGTAACTAACCCCCGCAGAAGACCCACACAGGATCAGGCTCACACAGAACCTGTAGGCGCTGGCTCACACAGAACCGCTGAGCGCAAGGACCCACACAGGATCGGGCCCACACAGGACCTGTAGCACTGATCCACGTAGGATCGCTGAGTGCTGTAGTCGTCGTCGTCGAATCCACATAGGATCTCTGTACTGTCGTCGTCGAATCCACACAGGATCTCTGTACTGTCGTCGTCGCAGTCACAGTAGCAGTCGTAGCAGAAGAACAGTCGCAGCCAGCACTAGGGTTCCCGCACATAGCATGCTCGTTCGAAGGGTCCGCTCCACGAGCCGAGAGGCTGATACATCAACTGTCACAAAGACCAGAGTTGTTGTATCCAAAAGTTCCGTATCGTCAATAGGAACTCAACGCAACAGACGGCGCGTCGATCGGACGCCCGGTCTGAGAGTTATTGGCATTTTCGTCTCCGGGGCCCGGTTGGTTTTTAAGGCAAAACCAACCTGACCGTACTCCACATGCGTCCAAACCTCGGGCGGAGTATGCCAAAAGATCCGTCTCACTAAGAGGAACACTACGCGACTGACGGCACGTCAATCGGACGTCCGTAGCTCAAGATATGAGCGTTTCCGCTCCGAAGGCCCGGTTGGTTTCGTGAACGAACCAACCCGACCGAACTCAAAGTAACCCGAAACCTTGACTGCGATATACCGAAACGACCGTCTCGATCCAAGGATCGTGTTGCCGCTTACGGTTCGTCGATCGAAGGTCCGAGGCTCACGTTATGAGCCAAAAACCAAATCTGGTTCGAAACGGGGGGTCCGGGTCCGGGCCGACCCGGCCCGACCCCCCCCCCCCCCCCCGGGCGGCGGCGGCGCGGCGGCGGCGGCGGCGGTGGGCCGCGGCGGCGGCGGGCCGCGGCGAGGCTGCGCACGCGGGGGCTAAGCCCCGCGGTTCCTGGAAAAACGGCGCGGCATTTGCCGCGCCCTTGATTGAAACCGCCCCCCACGTGGGGGCCGGTTTATTTTAAGCGAACCAGGGGGGCCGGCTGCCCCCCCTCCTTCAAGAACCGCCCCCCTCTATAAGAGGGGGGTTTTTATGAGGTGGCCGAGGAATTAAATTCCCCGGTTTTAAGACATCCGGCCGGCCAGCTGGCCGGCCGGTTTTCTAAAACGGGACCGGAATTTCCAGTCCCCTTCTTCGGCTTCCGACGCCGGCGGCCCGGCCGCCGGTCTTCTCTTCCGTCGCGGCCCGGAACCGGCCGCGGTCTCCTCGTCCCGCCGCGGCCCGGAACCGGCCGCGGCGTTCGTCATCCGGCGCGGTGCGACGGCACCGCGCCCCTTTCGCCGTGCCATGATTCTTTTCAACGCGGCGCGACGGTGTCGCGTTCTTGAGGATTTTTCCTTGACGTAGCGCGACGGCGCCGCGTAAATTATTTGTATGATCATCCGCGTGGTGTGACGGCACCACACCACTTGCTTCCACCCGCATGAATAAACATGAATGATGGAGGGGGGTTCGGCCGTGTTCGTGCGGTCCGGCCCCCCTCGCGTTAACAATAACACTTATATAAAATATTTAAATGCCTCACGTAGACATGCGATCCACGAGCAAGAAAATAAATAAGGAAACCAAAATGAAATCAACAACCCCTACCTCAGGTTTAAGATTCGAAGATTCGTCTACGTTCCGCGGAAGACGGCGTCGCGGAGGTCGGGCGTCGCGGTCGTCGTTCGTCAAATCCGTTGACGAAGAGATATGCCCGAGGAGACACGTCGTTGGCGGATCTTCATTTGCCGACGAAGAAGGTCCGAGGAGGAAGCGGCGTCCCCTCTTGTTGATTCCGAGGACGAAGAAGAGAGGCGTCGTTCTTCGTCGGAGTTTGAGCGTTCTTCGTTCTTCGTCAGAGCTTGAAGATGAAGAGGAGCTCTCAAAACGACAAACAAAGAACTCAAAATAAAATAAGACTACCTCTTATTTTATTAACACATAACACAAAAGAATTTCAAAGTTTGAAATTCAAAAAGACTTAACTCTCATAATTAATTAAGAGTAACTTAAGCCAATAAAGAGGGGGTTAAGGGAATTTGAAAAGTCTAGGGGTTCGTGTGGGCCCCACCACACTTAATCCTCCCAAGGGAGGTTAAGTGGGTGTGGGTCCCACCTCCAACCCCCTTAGGTAGGTTTTTAACAAACTAAAAATAAAATTTGTCTTACACAAATTTTATTTAACTCAACTGAAAACCCCAAAACTTAACTTTCAACCCGCAACAAATGCAACTCCCGAAAAGGTCTCGTTAAGCGAATATCGGCGCTGCGAGTTCATCGGTGCCCTCGGATTTCAATTCCGAGCACCGGATCAAAAGTTAGGAATTCTCGCTCGTTCGTTCACTGAACGTACCCGAGCCAAACTTCGGAAATTAATTCCGGGCACTCCGGGCCTCGGAATCAGGTGCCGTCAGAAACTGCGCTCTTGTAAAATTCTAAAGAAAATTAAGAAAAAAATTTCCCTTGAATTTTACGGGTCTTTACAGTTGGATTGAGAGATGTGATGAGAAATTTCAGGATTGCATATAGTTTTACCATTAAATAATTCCCATTACAGTTGGAAATAATAATTGATGGAATGTTGAACCAAAAACAAAAAATGTACCTCCTAGCCTTTTATGTTAGTTTACTAGATTAAAGGGTGTCTATGAACGAATATGATTTCCATGGACCCCAAACTATTTTGAGAGGAAGATCTAGTGATCGTAGATACTAGCCCCATTGTTATACCTGGGAGTAAGCCATGAGTAGTACCCATGAAAGATGATGATACATTATATGATGTTCATGTGGGGGGAAGTAATGAAGAGGAATAAGCTTCATCCATCCACTACCACATTTGGGCTTGTTTATGATTATGAAATGAAATGCGAGGCTACCAACCTTGTTGAAATGGTTAGAAAATGAACCATCTAGGCCAATGAAGTAGTGTCTCTTCTACCTCAGTTATGTAGATATAATATTGAAAGGTATTTCCATATATGTAGGACTAATGTACAACATTGTAGAATAGTTTTAGTAGTAGAGTCTACAGTTCATAGGTCCATAACAATCATGGATTATAGAGTGGTGAAAACACCCCTCGAATGAAATCTGGATGAAGGGGAACCATTAAAATGGTTATGCAAGATACCTCCCAAATAACCTAGTAAGAAACAATACGATGTAGAAATTATATATTATATTCTATATCCTGAGGTGTGGGAATCTAGAGAAGTAAACATATAGTACCTTTACAATAGTAGGATGTTGAACCACAATAACAGGATGGTATGGATCTTGTTAATATTTCACATTCCTAATTTGGTTTCATTGAAACACAGTGATATGGGGAATGGTACATGGAAAAATTGGAGGACCTTGTGGAGTCTTGATGTATTATACTTCAAATAAATGAATGAGGAAGGGTGATGTTGAGCGTTACCTATCCTTCACATATGTCGGTGGATGAACTGGAGAGAGTTATCCATTACCCATGGTATCAAATTTATTCTATGGGGTTGATTCAAACGAAGAGATCCCCATGTAGGATGGGGGGTTTATATACTTGTAGTTTATATCCTTGGAGGGATTCATTTAAACTCTTGGAGTTTTATTAACACATCCATTTATACTATATACATTAATGTTATTTATCAAGATTCCAGGAATGATATATTTTTGTGAAGGAGGACCTTTCTCAATAGACTTCTATTTATAGTGATGGTGGAAGAATACATGTGTATAGATGAAAACCCAACGAGTTGTGTCAATGGAAAATTCTATATGAGACCAATAAGGGTAGGAGAGGATAGAGCTTCCACCCCAAAATTTCTTTATCCCTCAATTATATAAGGGGGTCCATTTCCTGGTATTCTAATAGAACGAAACCATGAATATGATAGTCCACCATTCATATTGTGTAAGTTATTTTTTTCTTACAAAACCATATACATTTTTGGGAAAATTGATTAACAATACTGAATCCCATATATAAAATGTTGTGGTAGTAGGTCCTCTAGTATGGATAATGTTAATAGAATTCATTAGAGAATCAATGATATGCTCGACAACAAGGGTGCTGATATAATTAGATATAGCCTCTCAAACTAGATAGTCCATATCCTGTGGTGATCAGTCAGTTGCGGTTGATTGTAGTGCCTCTGGTAGGGTGGTACCCAAATCATCCAGAGATGATTTCATCTATGTGGAGTAAGGTAATGATGACAAATATCATGAAATTGAGCCCATACCATCTATCAAAATACTGAAAGTGGATATTTACACTACACTCTTGTTTATATTCCAAGAGTGCGAACATGTAGACCTTGATAAAATGGATGGTTCCGAATCTGGCGTAGATGAATAGATTCACATTTCCAGGTGTTGGGCATAGAAGTGAATCAAAAATTTCTTTAATGACCCAGAGGCACAATGGATGATATTGATTGGGTCATTATGACACTGGAAACACTATCAATGTGTTAGAGGGTTAGAGGTCATGATTTAAATATTTTGGTAATTTACTATGTCGAAAAGAATATATGGGAAAGTATTCAACACTTAGATGATGCATGAAGCCAGAAATAATTAGACAACATAATGATTCATTTTGAAGGTGAATAAGAGATCCATCACATAGTAGAACATAATCCTGAATGTCTCCCCTTCGTCCCACTTCAATAAAATCTTGTTATATGATTGTATTCCCCACTAGATGAGGCATAATGGAAGATGAGACATGCATCTCACCAAGTGGATGATCATAAGAGTAATAAGGGATGAACATATACCAGAGTGATGTGATTCTTCTAATAGTTGATGATGAATAAATGAATCTCAGTATGAGATAGAAAAGCCTAGAGGCCACATGCCAAATGTTGGAGGAGTTGAAGCACTCCATTTAAGGGAAAATCAATAGGATAGGGGAGAGACTCAAACATGTAGATGACCTTGATGGGGTAAAAATAGGTGAAAGATGGAAAAAAATTATGGGGAAATTTGGGTATCATTAATTATTGTATATCGATCTCATCTATGTATCAACTAATGATCGATCCCTAAAATCACATGGGTCATGCCCAGTGTGAGAAATAGTGGACGTTAACATAACTGATCACTTTTCATGACAATGTCATATAATAATCATAAACATAGTGTATAAGATTTTTGACAAACCCCTATAGTGTTTTTGTTGAGAGAGGTCGTAGATGGGGAATATGACTTTTGGAGATGTCATGTTTCCTTAACCGATGTACTCTATTGAAAAAATGGGAAAACACTAATATAATTGGAGTCCATCTGAATGAGGGGTAATTAAAAGATAGAAACAAAATGACCAAAATATGAACAAATGAGAAAATTTAATGATAGTAATTGATGAATTATGATAGTGTTTTCTATAGTTTGTTTTTACCACTAGTGAAGAACATGGAAAATAAATCATGGGTTATTGCTGAAAAATCTCAATACATGCCACCTAACTCAAAATGTATTCTAATTCCATCCAAAACATTTTCCCAAGTTGTTATGTGATAAGAAGAGACATTGGACTATGTCTTTGGGTGGTCCCTCCAAATGTGAAAAAGGATGAGGGTCCTAATAAAGGGGTGTATAATGTTTGGTTATGGAGTGAGAGAATATTAAAATCTATTACAACACTATTGAAGTTCATCCATAATGATTGATGGTACATGTGTATGAGCATACTAGTAATAAAAAATATCTAACTTATTTCAAGAAGGAACAATCTAATGAGGTACTATGATGTAATCATGCAAGTGAGGATGATAAAAATGCATATTAATATCATAGAGTGTGGTAGATGTATTTTATAGATTAATTTAATTTGATCCTGAAGAATTCTTTTGTTTATCACCATGTGAAAATGATAGTTCATATAGTTCAATGTCTTAATAGATGGACCCTGGACAATAGTTGAATTTCATATCACATGGATTGTATAATGTCTATTCAATGAATTGTTGCTTGGGTCCTGGGGGAAATAAACCCGATATGAACGTCATGAATAAATCCAATGCACCATGCAAGAATTTGTGAATAGACAGAAAGGAGAAACATATTATATGGTGACCATAAAATATAATAGTTAGGATCTTAGTTTATGGCCACATATTTTGGATCATAATTGATGCCAAAGGGACCAAATAGTTTAATGGTCCTATAGATTGTTCTGAATATAAATTTCTATGCATATCTATGATTCCACAAGAATAGAAAACATGCGATATGTGGTTCATGAATTCTGTGCAATTTAACATTCTTTAGTAAGGATAGAGATGTACTGAATTAAAAATAGGAATATTCTTTTGGGAAGGTACCCTATAATAATGATAAATGCCTCAATATATATCACAAATGTATGGGAATAAAGCCACAAGTATTTCTGAAATGGAATTTTATTAGTCCAGGTCAGACGCATACACAAAGAGAGGGGTCATTGATTGTGACATTATATTGAGTGGATGAACTAGGATAGAGATTCCATATGACGCTACGGTAATCAAGTCATATGTAGATCTTGATAGGTGGTTCGGTATGTGACCAGTGAAAATGTTGATGTATTCTCAAGAATGAAAATCACAATGTTGTTCAAATTTTTATTATGTATCTAGGATGATGGTGCCACAGTTTAGGGTCATGTGATCAGGATGGTATGTACAATTTAACATCATGTGGTAAGGATGAATTTATTATACAGTTTACCATTTTGTGAATATTGCGTCATGGGTGTTGTCCAAAGACAAAATATTTGGGTGTTCTTATGTATCACAAGAATATGGGAATCTAGACATACATAGTTCATGATCATGTAAGGGTATAAGGTAAAGGAAACAAATTGATTTCCTATTAGTGAATAACACCACATTTGCATTTAACAGTTTACATAAATAATGATTGCATTGTAGGGTACATATTTTTTTTGTCAAAGAATTCAGACCAATAGAGAGAGAGTATCTATAGTATAAATATTTAGTGTGGGGGAGTAGGACACCATACATGAATGAGTGAGGGGAGGCCCAATTCCAATCAATTTATTCCTTAGGGAAACAGAAAGGGAACATATTTTATGTTCGTAGAGTTTGGACCTGATTTTTTTCTACAGATTCTCAATGTGGGAAAAAACACCGACAAGACTCATATTCCAATGTGATACATTCTCTATATGGGAAACAAGGTGTGGTATGAGGAAATCCCTATCAATTGGTAGTTCATATTATTAAAATGGAAATTTTGAGTATTGAATATTGAACCACATAAACATTCCCATTTAATGCCCATAAATGCATTTAGAGTAAATTCATAGGGAGTTTTAGATCCAACAGAATATAAGGAGGAAAAAAGTGTGAATCATGATGCCCAATATTAGGAAAACAATGGGGATAGTGGGACAATGAGGAATAAATACTAACTATTTTTGAAACACAACATCCATATCGTGTTGACAGGACTGGGGAAAAATAAATGTGGGATAACTACTGACCATGATTGAAAAATGAGGCCTATCTCAAGATGTCATCCAATGTCCTTCGGTGGGATGTCCCAGGACTGTGGGTGGGTTGATTCTGCATATACTGGACATTAGTGGGTCCCTTAAGACATGAAATAGGTTGGGGTGCCATATAAAAAGACACATGAAAATGGAAATTGATTTGTGGAATTTTCGTATGGAATACAACCCTTCATGTCTCACACCATAGCACATTCAAGAATGACTATGTAGGACATCCATACCTGGGCCCTCATGGATGAGGTTCTAGAGTGGGACCAAATACCATGATAGACCATGAAGCAATAAACCCTAGTGATGTGAATATTTTATGTTCATATTTATCATACCAACGTCTCATTATTTAAGGATAAGGAACATGGACCATATGAACCCAGTTTAAGGTCATGTACCTAGGATATATATGTGTGGTTTATCCTAATGGGGTAAAGATAAAGATTTTATATAGTTTACTGTCATGAGAATAAGACCTTGGGGATATAGATTCATCCCAATGTTGAAGTGTGTAGTGATCATGAAATGAAATGGAATGAAGGATATCCACATCTTGCCACCCAAACTCAATGGGGAGCCCGGGACAAATGGTCTTAAAGTTTTTTCATCCTATTGTTGGGCTTCAAGATAGTGTTCTATAGAATTTATAAATATCCCGTATTAAGGGTAATCGAGAACCATGTAGTTCTAGAATTCTGTATAGTTTAGTGTCATCTGGTATGGATGATTGGTGGGAGGTGTTCATTGAAAGGAACATGCATGGTACGTCTACCATAACCAAATGTGAATGATAACCAAAGACGTCAACACCACAAAACACATAATAGAGTATGACACCTATTACAAAGGTGTTGAGTGTTTTGTGAACCTATAGTTGGGCCTGGATACTAAATTCCTTGACATAACTGCATATCCCATGTGGATGGGAATTAATCTATATATAGTTTTTGAGTATGGAATAATAAATGAACAATGATGATATGGTAGGATGATATACTCTAAAATGAGTATATCATAATTGTTATAGAGTTTATTTTTATGCGACTATGAAATAGAAAATCATTGTTTAAGGTCATATTGTTCTGACCAAGGAAAAATTCATCTAATATTGAGATGAGTAGTGAAGAAAATTGAGTAAAAATGATGTGAATGGGGGCCCCAAGGACCCACAATACACACCAAAAATTCCTAGATAAACTCATATCAAGGGGTAGAAGGGTTGAGTTTATAATTGGGCCCACATAAAAGTTGAATGGGAATTCTTACATATCACATAAGGATGTTCATAAAGCTTTACATAGTTCTGAATGATGTCATGGTAGATGAATAATTCTTGGTGAAATGTACACCCTGGTGAAGACATCAAAGTACTGTATATTTTATCATCGTACAACCAAGGCGTCAGTTTGTTACACAGTTTAATTGCACGCAATGTCGTTGAAATAGTAGTTTAACATCATATAGAATGGGGAAAAGGTTTTGGGCAGTCTTTTTTAAGTCCAAATATAAAGTGTCTTGCTATCACTATATATCCCATTAGAATGGAAATCATGACATATGTAGTTCTAAAATTCCATGTAGTTTAACATCATATATAATGGATGATACAACACATTCTTTTTAAGGATGTAAAAAAAGGACCATCAATGTCATGTAGTTTTCATGATTATAGAACTAAGATAGAGTAATTTAACGTCTCACATGACATTATTACAAATATTTTGGGGTCATTTTCAATAGACCATGAAATGTTTTAATGTAGTTCCGAACAATATACCCAAATATGCAGAGTACTTTTTAAAGAACACAGAATTGGTGGGAGAAGTGATTCCCCGCCATATAGATGAGTTAATATGAAATGTTGGGATATACCTTGTGGTTGATGTATGGTTTTTCCCATTTGGGCTCAAACATCAGTGGTTTCCTACCCAGAATCAATTTAATTCATAGAGACATTAATGCGTCACCTCGAAGGATGGATCAGAGATAAATATTATTTTTTAATGCTCTTATTATCTTGCTCTGGTGCAACATTAGACTATGTAATGCCTGAATCCTTTTATACTTGAGAGATTCTAGTTCATCTAGAATGACATATTTTACGTAATATGAAATTTGGTTGTCATATAATGTTGTAGCGAGTGATAGAAACATAATTTTGATAGGGACAAATGCCTCTTTTTGACACACTATAGAATATATAGTCAGCTTGGTTGAATTATGAGTTCGAATCCAATAATCCATGATATAATTTGGGAGCTTGACCGACCAACTTCTCTTATTATGACCCGCCATGTTCTGTCAAATTTTGGAGAGGGTCTTCTTGATTTCCTTGATGTTCCCTTTTTTATACATTATAATTATATATATGGTCAGAACAAATATTGTACATGGAATACAATTTCTTTATCTTGGCTACTTGAAATTTGGTGCCATTGTCGTTGAAATTTTCCTGAGGAATGCCAAATCAGTGAATAATGTTAGAGCTCATGAATTCAAATATATAATGGGCATTTACATTGTTAAGAGAAATTAATTATTCCCACATGAAAAATAAATTTGATGTTGATATAGTGAACCACTACCAATGATCTATTGTGAGAAGATATGGTCCCATGACATTGAGTCATTCGACCACAAAGGGACATGAGTACACTATTGTATGATGGGGATCTAATAGTAAATTTACAAAGATGGGATTGATCAGAACCTTATAGAATATCTTGGAAATCTTGATAAATCCATATACCATTGTGGGATAGAAGTAGACTAATATTAGAATCTAGTGGGATAGATTAAACCATACATGATGATCACTACAAAAATAGGCATGATCTTTCTAAATAACATGGGTAACCTCATCTCCTTAAATGCAATAGAAGAGGCTACCATCAAACACATTTTTATAGAGGGTCTGTTCTAGTATTGGACATATTTAGAGGGTAAAATGAAAAACATAGTGATTGATTTGGTAACATTATGCTCTATCCAGTGTAATATTGTCATGATGGATATATTCAACAAAAGAAGTTTCCCAGTAAGTGGTTTATTAATCTACAGGAGGATATGGAGTTCTCGATGTTGAAGAACCCATGGTAATGTTGTTTAATTATTCATTTTCATCACCACCTAAAAAGGTGTAGGTGATGACTCTTAGATCTTACACATGAATGAATATATATTCCAGGTTGGGCTCTATTAATAATGTGGTTTGGACTGCCAAGCCATTAGATCAACCATTCTATGAATGGGAAACATGTTTCCCCTCTGTTTCAGATGCGAATCAAGCCATCACATAGTGATTATCCTCTAGCAATTGTATGACATCTGGCCTCCTAATCATGTTGCCACCAATGATATTATTTATGTCAAACTCAGTATCTTCCACAACATACAAGTGGAAAAAATCAATCATAATATACATCTTGAGAACATTAATGAAATATTGATATTATTCCTCCTTTTTTCTAAACTTTTGATAACAGGAATGAATAAGGAGAAAAACCTATGTACATTAGATGAGGATGACTCCCAAAACGACACTGTTAAGTTTAAGGACATTTACCCATCATCTAGTTGGGATATGTGAGGCACCATCAAAATTCATCTTCTATCATGACATGGATTGGTCCACATAGAGGATAGAGCCATCTGGGATGTCAATGTCTAGAAGAATTTCTGAAGGGGAGGGATGAGAGACCAAAAAAACTACAATCTCATTACCCTATATGACCTTCTTTCGAACAAATCTAATGTGTAACTGCAAAATTACCACCACCCATCATGCTAGCTATACTATAAGCATTAGGAGGTTCAGAATTTAATTTAGTGGATCCACATGGGACATCAACTATATCTATTGATGAAATAGATAGTGTAGCAACTTATACACCCTGAATACGAGTTTTAGAATGCCTTTTTTATGGGAGAATATATGGACTCTATATCAGGGAACTTGAAAATAAGTTATTAAAAACTATTATATGTTCTTGCAATATTATTCTAGGACACTAGAATGTTAGGGGATCTTTAAACGAAGGCCACATAAAGGATAAGTAATTTTTCATAATGAGGTGTCAACAACGGATATGATTGTAGTAGATACTCATTGATTTCGTCAAATGTGGTCTCTCACTCATCATTACACTGATGGATTTCACCATTCATCAGGAGTCTAGAAAATGGATTAAAATTTTAGGATAGATTCTTGATAAATCAACATATGTAGTCTAAATTCACATAAAGGCCTTAGATCTAACAATTATTTTTCACAAGATGAATATGTATGATAGATCTGATGTTTTATACATTGATCATAATGAATACATATAAGACATCAAAACCAAAAAAACATTTTAGATTTCACCCCAAAATCACATTTCAAGGGGTTCATATACAAAAAATTTGAGAGAAAAGTTATGTATAAATTATTCTGATCACTAGAGTGGTACTAACACTTGTAGTCATTGACCGCCCCCTCCTCCACATATAATACAACTCTAATCTAAAGGATCTTATTGAAGATGTGTTGTATATGAATATGATAAGTGTCTCATGTGTTATTTAGACCAAAAGGCATTACAAGATAGTAGAAATTACCCTATGACATAGTGAAGGGGAAAAAACCATCATCTTCAAGGTACACATAGATCTAAATATACCCATAAAAACTATCCTTTAAGGATAGATATTGGAATCCAATTGTGGAATGGATCAACAAATTAATCATCAGATGTTGTAAATCATCCTTCCGATAGAGTCTTTTGAGGTATTGGAAGTCAATACAGTCTCTGATATACTCTATATTCCCCCTGATTGGGATGATGTAGTCCAACAACCTATAGAATTGATATTAATTGATGATTTTTTCATTCATAAGCTTCTCAACTTTTTCCTAGACCATGGAACCATTAGATTAGTCTATCTAACTAGGAGGCTTCATAAACCCATGATGACTCCCCGAGAGACCAATATATTGGTCCTAGATCTAAGGTATTATCACTAAAATATTTTTTAAAATATTAGAAAAAACGTCTCTATAATTCTTTAGGAAATCCACAAAATGTATGTGATCTTCTATTGGAATTGATGAACATCACAGTGTTGGACTAAGATCTATCATTGTAGTATGATCCTCTTGTACTAACTCATTGACGATGGTGTAGATTCCCTCTTTGGAAGTGGTTGTATCATCCTATAAATCTTACACATCATCCTATATGGGTGTATCATGAATAAAATAATTCATCTATGTCGGGAGAAATTCATTTTCCAACATGAGAATCAGTGGAAACTTCCTGTGGAGACTCCAGACATACAGAAACCATGAAATCATATTTTTTCCCCGATTTCATCATGACTTTGAATATGGGTCCCATTATTTATTATGTTAATGTAATGATGATGGGTCTTTTTATTTGAGTAAGACTAAATTAGAGGTATAAGCAGGTATGACATAATTTTATTTTCATTTGGAGAACATCCCAATGCATCACATGGGAAAGAGGATAAGGTATCACTCTATCATACCATGTGTATAAGATGAATGAAATTTTATAACATTACTTGTACTTGAGAACCTATATTAACTAATCATAGAAAGGGCAAGTAATTGTCCAAACACCAAAATTGTGTCCCTCAACTGGCTAATCGGGATGATGAATGAATAGTTTATGTCTTCCCATTGGTAATCCAAAGTGATAGTTCAATCAAAATTTTGAGTTTGATCTTTCTTTTCTATTCTATTGTAATAATCCTCATCAATATAGTGGGATTCAATAATTTCAATCTGATTATCCTCACATTAGAAAATTCATACTCAAGCATTTAGTGAGTACTTGAGGCCTTGTTGATATGAATTGAGAACTGCTGTATGAAATTGGTGACAAGGTCTACACATTATTGAATTATAGATAATATTATGTGAGACAACCATGAATGTAGTATTTGAAATAATGGCATAGAACATGGTCCTCGGATGGACTATTCTACATGGCCTCTACTCAGTCTTCTTATAAAACTGAATCATCACCACAAATGGACTCAAATCTTTTTTCTATCAGTAATAGCTTACAGAACATCTAATTCAGGATGATATTGATCACATAAACTATGTTGATGAGATTGTGAAAAAATTAAATTTCATTTAATTGGAATTTATTGTATAGTGGGAGGATATTATCCTACATGTGTAAACTCTATTCTTCTATAGATAATGTTATAATGACATGAAATTATGACTTATTGTCATAAAATATGTGGATTTTCATAGTTTTCGTAGCTTCTATCTCAATATGGATGTGGTATTTCAGTATTTTTTGAGGTATTATCACATTTATTCTTATATAAAGACATTCTAGAGAATTGAGATTTTCGCATGAATGATAGAAAGGTTCACAAACACATCATACTATCTTATATGCACACATTTATAGTGGCATGATGTTTCTATATGGCCTGGTATTTTATTGGATCCAGTGGTAAAACCAATGGATTATGGCTAGTACTAGGGATATCCCACAAATAACTAGATGAAGCAGACAGATATTCTACCAGATTATTGTCCGACGAGTGAGGCTTGACTACATTTTGGAATGGTTGATCAAGATGTGGTCTTGGTGGTTCTTCCTATTCAAGTTGTTTGATCACCAGGGGTAGAGAATCTTAGAATACATGATGATAGTTTGACATCTTCTAATATCTACAATTATCATTATATATGGTTTTAGTAGCATGCACGATATGGCTAGAAAGACTAGCTAGATCATTCCTATGATTCACAAATCAACGTCCCATTCGATGATGGTGTCATCCAGTGATATTTGAATGGAATTATTGATAATTCTCATCATCAGGGACTATATATGGATCCTCATGATTTATGGTATTCATGGAAGAGTAATCTTGGTACTCATAAGAGACGTCTTACAATGTTGGAAAAAATCTAGGGGGAATTCTAATCAATGTGATCATGATATCAAAAAGAGTGATTAATGGTTTCAAAATTGGTGGGGGACTATAACTTCCCTTATTCATTCAATATTTTTTTCTGAGAAGTTAAAGGAAGAGATGTGTATGTAGAAATGGTTTTTGAAGTAGGTAAAATAAATTCATGATACATGTTTGGATTCAAATCGGAACAAATGATAATATGCTCAGGATCGAATTCTCTATAGTAAAACCAATATTCATACATTTGATACCCAATGGTTGGAGACATGATACCTTTCACCTTCGCTTTTAGTGTCCGGTAATGGAAATATGTATGACACCTTTTTTTGTGGAGGGCCTAAAAAGATACATTTTTATCATCATAGTAATGTTTCAAATCCTCGAACAGAAATAATTCCTTTATGTTACAACCAGGAAATTAATGATAATGATATTAGTGAGGGAGATAATTGAGTCAACCTCTTATGTTTTCCTATAATATGAAGGCTTTATAACTTCTTGATCAAAGGAACTATAGAAGTGTCCAGAAACTGGGGTCTCATTGAATGTGTATGTTTATATTCACTAATATTTGAATTGAGCATTTAGAGCATGAAAATAATGATGTCTGAGAGCTTGATTGTCTCTCGTAAGTGGCGATGCATTATGTTGTTATGCCTATCAATTTTTCGGTAAGAGATGGTGATCCTAGGGATGGTCCTGAGGATGATTCCCTGAGAAAGGTTGTGGATGAGGCTCTACAAGTGACAATTTGGGATTTCTAGGGTCCTCAATATATGGGATGATAAGCATTTATACCTTTAAGGCTCTTCTTGTAAGAGCTATAGGAGTAAATGGTCAAACCTTCTTAGCTTTTTATAAGTCCTCATCTAGGTGATTCAACCTTTTAGTGAAAAACATGAATACACCTGGGATATTATAAATGATGAGAGTAGGGATGAATTATGTCTTAGCATTCCCCATGCACATATTATGATGTAGTTCATGAGTTAGTTTAATGTCTAGTGAATACATGGGTCCCTTAATCCTGGTGAAATGATTATAACTCACTCATCCTGCCATTATTTTCACATCAACTGGTCGGTGATAGTTTTATTTCTCAAGGTGGATAAGAAATGATAGGGGAATTTCCTATGAAGATCATCCCAACAGTGATATAGCCAATAGGTAACTAGTTATAACAAAAGAATATAGGCCCCTCCAATGTTTGTATTAAACACAAAAGTCCAGAAGCCTCTTATTGTAATAGCATTCCAATCATGGATCCACAAACTAAAATAATGTAGTCCAATTACTACAGTGGTTCACCCATCCCATTGAAGTAGAAGAATGTAGGATTATGGAAATTATTGGGTCATTGCATGCCTTCCACCCGTGATGAAAATAGGTTTCCATAAGGTGGGATTAGCACCTACCAGGTCTCAAGGGTATCAAGGCCAGGGGATGAGAGAAGAAATTTTATTCTCTTCATGTGGATTTCTATATGGGTAAGGATTCCTTTACACTATCTTTTTAATGGGAACCTCAACATGATATGTGGGCTCAAAAAATCCTAGGGGTTACTAGAGCAAGCCGTTGAGATTATGGATGGAAAAATGTGGAGGTGATAGAAGAATTACCTGAGGTGGGACTAAAGGAGGGTTCACAAAAATCTCAAGTGGATTTGGGGATAAATACTAGGGTCACATTCCATATGAATTCATCTCTACCCTATTAGGATGCACAATATTGATGAGGTAAATGAGAGTCAACTGGTCAAGGAGGAATTGTGGCATACCCTACTACCCCAATGTAGGAGGAATATGATTGTATCCAGGATCACTATAGTATGAAAATAACTCTATAGTGAGATGAACAATGTACTATTCAATGAAATTTTCATTTTCTACAAACTTTTAGAGAGATTAATATAGATCGTTGTCATCAATATTCTTCTATAATGAACTGAACAGGTCAGAAGGCTATATGTCATGTTTTTTCATTAACCCTTGTTGGGGCATCGGATAAAGGGTAATGACTTAGAGTTCTCTATAATTCCATGTGTCTCCCATTTTTTGTTATTAATGATGCTTTCATTAGTGTTGAATTGGTATTTTTCTACCCCAAGAGGCATGTATTCTTCGTCAACACATTCTACAATTTCTTTTTCCTTGATATGATTAAGGTCAGCCATATACATTGTGAGTAAACCTAGAGGAATATCCCTGATATCATCAGGAATGTCTAGTAATCATAGAATGGGACTAAAATTAAGAGTTTTATACTACCCCCAGCCAGGGATATGAACGTGTGGGTATCCTCGTCAATTAATTCAATGGAGCATAGTAATGACCTGAATTCATCACTCTTGGAGGGACTAATAGAAACTATTTTATGCATGGTGGTAATCCATGGTAAGCCCTACTAAGTTAACCATGACAAATTTCTAACCAATGTTGTCACAATTTTCATCAATATTTGGATAGGCCACCTGATTATCATGATTTTCAAAATATGTTTCCATGATTTTCTGTTGGAAACATATGAATTCATCTTGGATGAGTGACAATGTAATGTTGATGTTAGGAGTAGTAGTTCACAAGAAACATTCTTACAATTGATTGTCCGTAAGAGTGCCCCACAATATTATCTAATTAGAAGAGGGTTATGACTCTTAGTTTCCACACTCCTTGACTATGGGTGTCAGAAGAACTAGCAGTGACACTGATATAGACCGTTATGAAAGTGGTATTTCGGGTGGAGAAAAAATTACATGAGATAGTTGTCCACCACATTCTTAGTTATTCCTAGAGGAGGTACTGAATACATAATTATGACTCCACTTGATTGGGTATTTTCCACTAACTCATGTGAGAGGGCCAAAAATTTCAAAAGTTATGTTTGTGTGTGACCATTATCTACCATCCCTCTGAATAAATCTATGTTATCTTGTGTCTAGGTAGATATGAAACTAGTTATGATATAAAGGGTTTCACATTAAGAATCTATAAGGTAGACAAATCTCCTTCCACTTTTGTATACTCCTATAGGGATTTAGGGATTTGATGCACCTCACCTCCTGGGATGAAAAAAAACTCACACTCAGGGCTCCTACACTAGACTATGATGCATTGGTTTGTCTTAAAGGATACATCATTGAGTCTCATTACCCCTTATAATCTGAAAATCATAATGAATTCAAAATGATGTGGTGCTTCAACGATAACTTCCTTCTGTGGTGATGGATCGCCTATCTGCCGGAGGAAGAATCATCAAGGTAGGGTAAATCATTAGCATGGGGATGTAAACTATGTGGGTTGGTGCAATAAGGAGGAGGTCCTCCCATAGAGATGTTGTGAAAATGGGGGGGGCAACAATGATGGTTTTTGTTGATGTGGATATGTCCTTCACTAGGAATATTGTGAGAGTGGGGAGGACCTCCACTCCGAGTGTTAATGAAGTGGAGAGGACCTCCACCTGAATAACTGATGACATGTGGAGGACCGTTATGTTGGGTATGAGGGTGGGGGGCCTACAAATATGTGAGTTACATTGGGAGGAGAACCTATGAATATGTATAATTTGCTACAAAGTGTGTATCTATGTTAATAAGGTTTTGTAAAGTGGTGACCTTCGTACTGGTTGATGGAAGTGAGGGGAGGACCTCCATAGGAGATAGTGATAACATGGGTTTGACCTCAATGTTTGTTCCCTATGAAATGGGGAGGCACCACAACGTATTAGGAAGTGGTAGAATGAGTTGAACCTTATAGTGGTCGAACTAGACATGGGGAGGAAAATTGTGTTTGTTGACAATGAAGAGGGGAGGACCCCATCATTTATGGTATCCAGTTTATGGAGGATATCAGGCTGATTTGGGAATGGAAGAAGTAGGACCTTCATGTTGATTATCTATGACAAATGGAGGAACTCTGTATCATGGACCATAGAATATGAGGAACATTATGCTGGATTTCGAAAAGGATGGGAGGAACTATGCAATCATGAGGGACAGAGAACGGATGACCACCACTAGATCTGGATATGGTATAAGGATGGCCTTTATAAGGGATATTATTATCATAGATACACCCTTATAAAATTTTGAATGTACATGTGATAGAAAGTGAGAACCCAAACTATTTATGGTGTAGATAAGGCCTCTATTCTAGTTAGGCATTGATGAGTTTCTACTTTCCAATTGCATAGACCTACTAAAATAAACTGGGGGTGGTAATGCCACAAAAGCTATGGATGAGAATTTCCCATAACAGGTGAATTTTTTAGCTTGTTCCAAACGTCGACATTGGGTTATTCTGACTCAGTCTAGTAGAGAATGGCAGTAGACAACCTGTTCTCTAGCCTGAGGGACTAGTTGTTGGTGGAATTAGCATGGTCTGGTGGGATCATTCCATTGTAGTTTCTGGGTGGTATTAATATTTGGTATGACTATGATATCAAATACCTCATTGACATAGGTTAATGACTTTATAAGCGGTTTCATATAGGATTTTGGAGTAGTGTATCCTTGTGAATCCCTTGAGATCAGTGGTGTGGATGAGGTATAAAAACTCTAAGTACTAGGGGTCTTTATCCCTCAGGGGAATGACACCCTCCAACTCATTCCATCATATGAGTACTTCCACCCCCATACTCCAAAAAATTTACAAGGCAAATATTTGGAGTGGTCACCTGATATTTTGTTCCATGGATGATGTCATGGAAGAGGCAGAGTCATTCAGGCTGCATTGTAGTTCCTCCAACACATTCATTTTTTGATGGTGGGAAATTGGTTTCATATATCGTGGGTAATGAAAATATATAAAATTCATGATTTTTTTATAAATATGATCAATAAATTACAAATGCCTACTATCATCCAATATTCCATGGATATATTGAGAGATCGACGCATCAAATGTCAAAGACCGGAATGTACAACGATTAACTACACAAATATCTGGTTAGTTCTATACCAAGATGATTATTTTAATGGTGGGACAAAGTTTCATATAGCTAGATCTGGTTAGATAATGATATTCTTGTGTATCAAATGTTACTACTCCCCATGTTGAAGTGAAGAGATTCACATCAGGTTCACAAATTCCATTAGTGGCCTGATGCTAGAAGTATCAATTTACAATCTTTGTTTTAATAACATACATGTCCAGTCACCATGGTTGACAGGGATAAGTTCATGTCATGTTCACAATTTTTATTTCAAATTATTTCCACAAGGAATCTCCTCCTTTTAATGTTGTCATTTGCAGATGGTGCATTGTATCTTGAATTCAAACTTTCTAATATTGGGATAAATTCTTCACCTTCTCACCAATTATTCTTCTTGATCAAAATGGGATTATGGGAAAACCTTGGTGTAGCCCTCATTGGGGTATACCTTCTTGATCCAACCTTAGTGGTGCCCATATCAACCTACATGGTGTGAAAACATCCATTTTATGTGGCATTCCACCAAACGACATCACTCACATGGAATTATGAATAAACCAATAGAAAACATGTGTGCATCCCTCATAGGGTTCCAACCCTTAATGGTGTGAAACCTTCTCTATATGATACGTATAAAAATGGTTAAGTTGTTGTTCATGTAACTCATTCCCAGTTCCTTATCTTGTGGGATTCTGGTTAATTTTAATGATTCTTTCCGAGAAATTCATGGTGTCTAGGTATGGATTTAAAATTCTATTTGGAATGTGGCCATATTGGCCATATTCAAATTTTTTAGATGATGTTACATTTGAATGCATAATTTTTCTATCATAATAGGGATTCTCAAGGGAAAAAACCCTAAGGAATACCATGTCGATTGCATGATATATTATTCCATATTCATGCCTTATGAGGTTTTTATCAGGCATCCAATGTATTTAATAGGTTAATCCACAAGTTTAATATCTTTTAGAGATAGACCGGAGATATTGGAATTTCCCATGTGAAAAAAATGAGAGAGGAGGATCCATGGGAGGGAGCTCATGAAAGGATTACATGAAGTATGGGTCATAATTTTAGATGATAGTGGACCCATGGTGATATGTATCATATAGAGAAGGTTTCACTCCATTAAGTGTTAGACCCCTATGAGGGAAGCACACATGTTTTATATTGTTTTATTCATAATTCCATGTGAGTGATGTCATTGGGTGCCATGTCCCATAAAAGGGATGTTGTCACACAATGTAGGATGATATGGACACCACTGAGGTTGGGTCAAGAATGTATACCCCAATGAGGGATACAACATGTTTTTCCATTGGATGGGATTGATACTCATGACATAATTTAATGTACCTAACTTAGTTAAATGAGATCAAAACATACATCATTTTTTCTATAGAGTGGGGATTACACACTAAGACAACCATTTTCATGAGTATTTATCTTGGATGGATTGTTTGGGCCTTACGTAATGGGTCTATTCAATTAATCATGGATAATGAATTATGTGGATGGGTATTACATGATAAAATGACCCAAGTGAATGGAACATCCTGTCAAAAGAGCATCATCATAATTGGTGGGGACTCATCATGTGCATCCAAGGGACCTATGTTCCAATCCTGGAATTGTTCTAATTTCTATGTATTGTAGCAGGGATGTAACAAGCACTGCTGTAGATACTATAGCAGATATTTTTTTGTACTATAGTAGTTTGTACTATTCATCCATTTGGGAGTTTAGGCCACTGGATTGGTCCTCGAGACCATCAAGGCATTCGACCCACCCAAGGCCTTCAGTCTAGTAAGTATTACGGGCTACCTAAAGCCATTTGGGCCTCCAAAAAGGCCTTCAGTCCACCTCAAAGATTTTGGGCCAACTAAAATTATAATAAATGGTCCAAGTAGACACTGCCATGATTAAACTCTAGATAAATATTTAGAGAATCAACAATCACCACAACATATGCTAATGGATTTTTAAGAAATATAGGGTATATAATTTTCATCGAGAACAACTTATGCATGCACAGGATCCTAGTCGAACATTCCAATGAAGATGGTGAGTTGACATCCCTTTTTAGATGCATGGGATGTGTGGTTCCAAAATAGTCATTTTCTGGATAAATTCTTCTATGTCCTATGGATAATGTAATATCCAAAACTATCTGGTCAGTCAATATCTAAGTATACATTCCTTTTAAGGGTTCCCCCTCATCCCTTGAAAGTTGGATTATCAAAAATAAATAAAAATAAGGCCTTCATGTCATTTCGGATAATAACATGACTTCACGTGGATATAGGTGAGGTGATGGAGTAGTTAATTGTGTATTATGCATATATTATTCCAATGTGAATGGAATGATCCTAATAGGAAATGGAGGACCATGTAAGAATGCGGATGGATATTAATGATGTCAGAGAAATAGATGAACTTTTTGTGTTTTTTTGGTGTTGGGATTTAAAATTGGGGTGGTTTTATATGAATCCCAATTCATTGTGAATCATACACCTTATATTTTTAATTGTGTGGGCATTACAGATAAAGAGGCCCAGTGGACCTAGAGGATATGTAGTCTCCCTGGTAAAGGTTGTGTCCTTCCCAGGGTGTCTCCTAGAGAATATCATGATGGATTTGGTTGTTGGGTTTGTTCCCTAGAGAGGCATCCTATATATCTCAATTATCAAAGAATCAGTGTACTCATAGTTCAACGAGTGGAATATGGATTTTATGTAAGGAGGTGGCCACTATGATGGATAATATGGAGACCACTAATGGTAGATTTGTAGGGTGAACCCCTAATTGGGGGAACATAGTTTTATCTTATTTTTGGATTTCACCTCGTGTAGACTTCATAGGTACAATGTTTAGAATATAGAGATAAAACCCACGTATTTCATTGCATGGAGTGGGGGTTTATCATGGAGACTGCCCTTTGTAAGTGGATTTGTCTTGGATGGATTTTGTGGGGCGTACTGACTGAGACTACCCTTTTCAAGAATATTTCTCTTGTTTCTATTATTGGGGGATTATGTACTATGACTTCCTTGTGGACATGGAGGATATGAGGTCTCTCAGGTGAAGGCAATGTAATTATCAGGATGTGACATAGAGAAGAAGAAGATTGATATGGTTGATTAACTTGGTCCTCAAGGAGGCATCCAATGTATCACATTTCCATGGGAATCAAATTCCACGTTGTTCTGAGAGGGGAATGGGGCATACACCTACGGAAGAGGCATATGTGGAGGATGATCTAGAGACCACTGAGGGTGGATCAATGGGGTGCAACACTTGGAGGGGGCACAAAAGCTTACCATTGTTGGGGATTGAACCTTGTCGAGGCATCCTTCATACCATGTTTAAATGGAAGGGAAAATAACGAGTGTATTTAATTGGATGTAGTGGGGATTACTCACTAATAGTACCATTAACATGTGTATTTATTTTGGTTTTGTTCTTGTGGGGATTCAATACTGTGACTACATGAATTTATGGATTCATGGTAACTAATAACATCTCCGAACAAGTGAGTCATTCATAGAATAATAAAAAATTGTTAATAGTGGACCTAACTATCATTTTTTAAATGTTGTGGCCATGATATGTGATAGTGTAGGGCTTATGCACTGAGACAACCTAGGGAGATATAGATTGTGTCTTAATACATGAGGGATTCGCAAAGGAGATATTCTTTTGTGCATGGAGGAAGTTATTCCCTTTGATTAGGGTGAGAATGATCATATTCCCTTGGATATTAGTGGGTGTATATAATTTTAGAGGCGAAGCACCCCATGTTCATTGCAAGGGGTGAGGCAACAGTTTAATGATGTGTACCGAGCATAGTGGGGCATTTAAATTTAATTTTATGCATCTCAAATGGGGAAATATCACTCCATACCCCCTTGAAAGAGAATATGAATAAATCATAAACTTTTTACCCAACCACAATCCAAAAACTGAATGATGGGATGTGTCTGATGATTGAACTGTCATGGGGTCCACGTTATAGTGACTATTACAAAAAGAAAAATTCATTTGGATACCAATGTCAAAAATATATTGGTAGGTATGTTCAACATAGAGTACCACACAAGGAAGCACAATATCACTATATAGAATCCTCGAGGGCCACACTAAAGATTATTATGTGAGTATAGGTGCTGCACTAGGAGGAGATTCATGATGTTTGGGAGCTTCGTGACGGAAAAAACCTCATGTTTCATGGTACCCTTTTCATTGTATATTATCAAGTTCATTGGTTCGTATTTTTTTTGTTCACAGTGCACAAGAAGTTTAGGAAATGATAGATCAGATGTTTAATGTTCGTAGTAACCATGATTATGAGGGGTGGGGAGCTGGATATTTATAGGTAGTGAGCTATCATAATGCTAGGATGTGCATCACAATGTTAAAGGGCCCCAAAAAGGGGTGGGCCTCCGTCAAAACCATGGAACCATCTGTCAATGAATCTCATAGATTCATAGGGCTTGTCGGACTCATGGGAACACCATCATCATTCTTTACACATTCATGGTGGTGAGGTGTTTTCATGTAGGATCTTAGTGAGGTAGTCCCCTTTGATGGATTTTGGGACTGTTTGAGCCTTGAATGGCTTCAAAATAGGCATGACCATCTCCACTCCACTAGCTTTGTGTATTTCAGTGCCAAATATATATATTAACAATGATTATTTTAATAATTTATGAAATTTTATCATCTTACTTACTTTCAGAAATTTATAATTACAATTATTTAATCATTCTAAGTAGCTTCTCAAAAATAAATATTGTGGGATCATTTATTTATTTAAATGATATAAAAATGTATATATATATATATATATTTCATTTATATACTTTTCGGAAAATGATAAATTTTCAAAATATTTTATAATTTTGAAATTCAATAAATTACATTAATTTCATATAGGCCGAACTAAGAGTCCATAAAAAGTAAAATTATTTTTATAAAATAAACCTCATTGAGATTAATTATTTTGAAATCAGAAAATATTAATGAAAAAAACTGTTGACACTTTTAATAAGATTATATAACATATAATAACCCCCTTACCATTAAATCCATACTGAAGATGATCTCACCAAATTGGTTATCAGGACCACTTCTATTCCATTGGGAATAAAGTTTTCTAAAAAACAACATATTTGTGAAAAATAAACCAACCTATAACCAAGAAATTCAAAAGACAACCTCCCCCACCCCCATCCCCAATAGGGAAAATTCCTTAACTATTATGTGGTTATATATATAACTATCATCTAATATATCACTGAAATATATATAACGTGTGTACTTGATAATATCATACCTAGAATTAAATACCCAATTTCATTAAAATATTAACCTATTCTGAATGGAATTCACATAACATGGGAAGCCTAAACAAAATACTTCAATTTATTATTCCCTCAATCACCCAATATACACAACTGATCTCAAGTATTATAGTGTCATGAGATTTACATGGTGACTGGTTCAAATAAATTATAATCATTGATATATGGTTGGATGTGATCACATAATGGGTTGTTCGAATCATCCATGGATTAGGGGATGAAGTGAAATGGATTTATTTGATGGAAACAATAGTGGGTTTTCTAAATCATTTAATAAAACCCCATCTAATTTGGTTGTCTCCCATTGATCATACTCATCTTCAATTAAGATATTTATTCCATTATAAATATGATGGTCATCGAACATAAATAATATCAAGTTATCGTGGTCGGTGGCCTTATTGTATGTTACATGGCGACCAATCGTTGTTCCCCCAATGACGATGTGGCTATTGGGTTATATTTAAAAAAACATGATTTTTATTTTTTTTATAAAATATGTTGTTGTTTTTAATATTATTTTAAATTACATACTATATTATAATATATGTGTTTATATATATTATATTTCTCTCTTAAATCTTATATACGGTTTTCATATAATTATATCTTATTTTATTATCATTATTTATTTATAGATATAAATATATAAGTATATAGACACTTATAACTATTATATAAGTATGATACTAATTTAATAATATTAATACTATATTAGGGGTTATTTTATTTATATATTCACTCAATTTTAATATAATATTATTATATGTACATTATATTTTTTCAATAATTCATTTATTATATTATTCATACAAGTTTGTGTATATATACCAATATTCATGTTACATTTTTCTAAAATATATCTATTGAAAATAATACTATCATTGGCTTGATGATTCTATAAACAATGATTAGGTTGTATAAATTTTAAAACAATGTAATATTAATATTCAAAATTATTTTCTTTTAAAATAATTAAAAAATTATATTTATAATTAATATAACTTTTTTTTTCTAAAAAATAAGTAACCACAAATTATGTTTTTAATAAACATATATGAATGTTTTAATTACATGAGTAAAAAAATAGTGGAATAAATTTTTTCAGAATTTAATATAACATTCTGAAAATATGTATTAAAATATTAAATTGTTATATTTTACATAAAATTCCATTATATGTGGCTAAAATATTTTTGTATTTGAATAAAAATATTTATATATATTATTAATATCCATATAGATCATTATATTTAACCTAAATAGTCATTAATATTAAAAATAAATTTAACATACATGTATGTATTGAAATAAAATTTTTTTTATGATTTCTGATAATTATTCACAAGATAAACACATATATATTTTTTCACATGGTTTAATATTAATCAATATAACTAATAATTTATAATTTTCATAAGAATTCATTATATATGTATAATAAAAAAATGGATAAATGGTTATTTAATGTGTTATTGGACCTTAGAGACTATTTTTTAATATATATATTATAAACAACATTAATACTTCCCCTTAACAATTATTTTTTATACATTCTTGTCTAATTATAAATCCTCTTCTAGCAAATATGATGCATATTTTTATGTTCTTTTATTTTGTTCCTCTGACACACTTTTCTAGATTTATATTAATGGTTGATCCCAAAGATATGGGCTATGATTTTTTAGTTACCCTATTTTTTATATTTTATCCTATATTTTTTTATGATTATTATATTTTTAGTATTCTTGACACATTATATTAATGAGGCGTTAATGTTGTGATTTTAATGTATTGCATTATCTAAAATTTATATTATCATTTAAAAATTTTAAAGTCAAATTTATTAAATATAATGAGAATAAAAATATATAAAAATTCAATTTATATAACATTGTAACAACATAAAAAATTTCTCCATCACACATAAATTTCATCCTACACAAATTGTGGGAAAATATGTACACACAAACACTGAAATTATAGATTCATCTCCAGTGTTTATTACCACCTACCATCAATCATTCACCAAATTAACATTGTCACATTATTCATGAAGATAAAGGGCCCACTTAGGCACAAGAGCCTCAGCCCAATTCGTGAGGACTCAACAAGTTCATCCAAGAGACACAAGATCAAAAAAAACTAGTTGTGTAATTTCTAGGGGTACTGTAGCAGTGATGTAACTACTACTGTAGAACTGTAGTAGTTACTATAGAATTTATTGTTCGATACTGTAGTAGTTGGATCTATTCACCATTTTGGGCCTTCAGGCCACCAGTATAGACATTGGGTCCTTCAAGCCCTTTCGGGCAACCCAAGACATTCAGGCCAATAATGCTTTTGGGCCTCCACAAGGCCTTCGGGCCACCATAAGGCATTCATGACACATGATCAATGCAGTTTCCCCAGATAGACTCTACAACAATGGAGAAGCCCTAGAAGAGGATTTTGAGAAAGAGCACCGACCAGAGCAGAACCAACAAAGTTGGAAGAATCAGTGGGTATAGAAATGCCACCTTGACCAGCCTGTGCTTACAAGGGAATATTAGTCAAGTGAACATGAAAATGTGGAGAGATACCATCATGATGCAGATGCTGGGGATGGGAAGTTCCTTGTAGTTATAGCTTTCTTTAATTCCTTTTTACCTTTAGGTCATGTAATATCTAATAAGTCCACGTGCCATGTTACCTCTAAACCTATGGGCCTTGTAAGGGATCCCCTTTATCTCTTGAAAGGGGGTTTATCCAATATCAATTCAAAATATGGCCTTCTAGAAATCCAGGTAAAGGGTTCACATAGTGCAACAATACCAAAGTGAATTTTCATTATATTCTAATTCTTTATTCCCAAAATTGATTTCATAACATTAGTAGTAATGATAGATAAAATGAGGAAATTTTTTAGTATAAATATTTGTAATCATATTGTTTAAAATATCAGCATGAACAATATTTTTATAAAATATCCCATGAATGTTAGTTTTTAAAATTAAAATATTCAGTTCTATTTGGATAATTCCTATTTTTTCTAAAAATACTATAATACAAGAAATGATTTATATTAGAAGATCATAATTCTACATATTTCACACATATTTTATAATCAAATAGTGCTTTATACTCTCTTCATAATCTGAAATATTTGAAAATTTCTTGTTGGTACCTTGCTTGCTGAGAAAGGTGGAAGAGGTTGGAGTATTAGATTCAATCATTATCATGTCATGATCCCTGTGGATTCTATTGTATAGTGGAGGTGATAGAAAATCTGTAATTTTTTTAGGGATATTGGTAATTTTAAAAGGTTTCAAAACAATGTGATCAAGACGTCACAATAATTATTATAATTAATTCTTATGGATGAGAGAATAGTGATGTGCATGGTTTTTATACTTATATCTTGAAACAATGTTTATCATGTTCTTGAAACAGAAAAAATTTAATATTACCCCTTATCAATTATTACCATGAAGTAGAAACAAATCAATTTCACATTGTGATTTAATAATAATATTATTTAATTGTTGTTACTCTTTAATATAAGACACAAAAATATCTATAGAAAGACATTAATGTTTCAAAGTATATACCCATATATGAACCTATAATATTTTATAAATATTAGCTATGAGATCATCTATATACCGTGAAAACTTGTCTTCAAAATTTAGTGTGACAGAAACAAATCTCACAATGGGGTTTTAAAACATGTGGACATGAAACATGGTTTCACAACTCAATATAAATTTAAAACATGTTATATTGATAAGAAATTAAAGACCATAGAAGTCATGATTACTTATGAAAATATCAATTTTCCAAAATATATTTTCAACATATTGATCATTTCAATTAGAGATTACATTAATTCATAAAATCCTAAAGGCTTATTTTGAATGCTCACTATAATTCATAAATAATTAACAAAGTCACCATAGATCATAACTTATTGATATGGAATACAACGTAGACACCATTTCCTAGTGAACATAGTCACATAATAGTTTAGGATTACTCCCTATTACTATTGTGTTCTTTGGATAAATCTCCCAAGAAACATACGGGACATCTCGTGTGATTAAAACATTACCAAATTCATTGGAGAGATATCTGGGAACACCCATTACATAGTTGGATAGAGTCCCATGAGGGATTGAGTTTACTCCCCATCCCCTACCTTCCTTCATATAATATCCAATTGGAATTCTTTTGAATTAAAAACACAGATATTTTTATTTTACATAATAAAAACAATAAATATTCATTAAAATAATGTGCATTGGCATATATTTCCTAAAAATAAATTATTTAGATATATATGTAACACGATAAAAGTAATTCTGAATAAAATGTGACCTATATTTATATAAATAAAATATTTTTTCAATAAATTGACACAAATACAAAAATATTTGTATATTTATATAATTATATAGACATATATATTATAGGAAAAATGTAGATTTATATAAAATGATACATATATATACATATATATATTCAAAAGAATAAAAACCATTTCGCATTGAATGATATGTATTTATGTATATATACACAGTTGAAAAAAAATAACTCTCATATTATACATTATTTTGAAAATATAAAATCCTTCTGTGAACTCATTGAATCTAATTTAAAATCATTTAAACATTTAGGATACTTTAATGAAAATATACACATGAATAAATGTTTTTTATGAAAAATGATTCATATTTACTTATATAAGTGAAGGTATATATATATACACATACATATATTTTTAAATAATTTTTTTTAAAAAATAATAATTTTTAAAATACAATAATGTATTTTGCATTCATAGAATCCTAATTAAGATTATTAAACATTAAAAATAATTTTATAAAATGAAATTCGTAGGAAGAAATTTATTTGCATGAAATTATATATATATATATATATATATATATGTATTTTTGTGTGTATTAATATATATATATATATATATATTTGAATATTGACACATTTTTAATAATTCTTATTAATTTAATAAATTTCTTTTCTTTACCAAGGCATAGAAACATTATGAATACAATATAAAAAATCTGTTTTATTTCCTAATTATTTTCATGAAATGATATAAATATAAATAAATATATTTATCCTTATGTAACGATTTTAAAATAATAAATTTAACCTTTAATTTATAACTTGAAAATTGTATAACTTCCCTTATTATGATATAATCCAAACTAAAATTCCTTAAAATTTTAATTTTTTTAAAGAATTATTCCAAAGGGAATTAGTGATTTTCAAATAGGGAAATTCTAATTCAAAAATTGGTAGGAACTTTTAATCACAATAAATAAAACAAAATAACCCTCTTAAATTTAAATCTATATTGCAGTATTTCTCACTAAATCTGGTCTATGGATCACTTCCTCAAAATGGGGAATAAAATTCCCAATAATTGTTCTTCAAATAATGGAAATGTAGACCATCCTATAGAGGAGATATTCTAAATAATGGAACCCCTCCATGCTTCATTAAATTCCATGGGATATATATATATACCTCTCATATGATATATAATTATAATGTATATATACCATGTGAACAAAAAATCACATAACTAACATAAAATCCCCACTTTTCCATTTAATATTATCATATCCCGAATGAATTCCCTCTAACATGGGAAGCATAAAATGAATATTTTAATTTTGTATTCCCTCATATAACCAAACTTTATAAACTACCTCAATCATCCTACTATCACTATATTTTGAAGGATATTTATTCTCATAAACAATACTCATGGATCTTTTGAAATACATGAACACAGTTGGGGTTACAAAAATTATCCATGGACTACTAGAATAATTATAATGGGTCAATGCGATGAAGATGGTGACATGATTTCTAAATGGTTTTGCAATACCCCATATATGTTAGTAGTATCACTATGATACTACTAACCCTTACATATATATAATAATTCAATGAGAATCGTGATGACCATTAACTATCTACACAGCAAAGTCACCATATGATATCAACATTAATGAATGTTAAAGGGCGATTGATCACTGATTCCTCAAAGAATATGAGGCTATAGGTATTCATCCTTTTTGAAAATATGAATCCCATTTAATGTAACATGATATTATTATTATTATTATAACTTATTATCATTATTCCCATATAAATTTCTACATATAATTTTTTTATGATTTATCTTATATCTTGTTATCATATATTTATAAATTATTTTATTATAATTATTAATTAATATATATATTATTAATAAATATATAATGATATGTAGAACCGATATGTAGCACCAAAATTAATTCAAAAAATTTAAACATTTTTCCAGTATTAATTTGATTTATATATTCACTTAATTTTCAAAATTAATATTTTTACATGTACATTAATATCATGTATAATTCATTTATCAAAATTATCATACATGTCTATGTATATATATCTATATAGATTTTATTTAATATATTCCACTATTAAACATATTAGATAATTTTCTCAATAAATATTTGGTTATATAAATTAAGAAAATATTATTAATTTTCACAATTATCTTATTATAAAATAAATACAAAAATTATTTTATAAATAATGTCACATTTTTGTCTGAAAAATTAACAAAAAATAACAATTTCTATAAAGAGAAATGAATATTTTTTTCCTGAAGAACAAAAATGGTTGAATAAAAAAATTTACAATATAAAACAATATTTTAATAATTATGTTATAAAATAGTACACTATTATTTTCTACATAAAAATAAATTTATTTGACTAAAACATTATTTCATTTGAATCCAAACAATATTTTATTTTTATTAATATAAATATATATCATTATATTTAGTGTAATTATTTTTTAATAATACAAATATTTTTAATATTCATATAATTATATAAAAAATATTACTATTTATTTATTATAATTTTTCATGAGATAATCCTATATAGATCTTTTCATATGTTTTTTCATTTATTAATATAACCAATATGCATATTTAACCTAGAAAATTATTGCAAATATGTATAATTAATTTTTACAAATATGGCATAATTGTCATATTTATTATTAATGGACCTCAATGTATTTTTTCTAATTGGTGTATTATGTACCGCATTAATACCTCACCTAAACCGACATTTTATTATAAATGATTATAAATATATATTCATATGCCTGTATATATGAATCTTATTTTTATATTTCCCACTATTCATACTCTTATCCTCTTTTATGGATATATTCATACGGTAGTTCCCAAAGACAACAACAATATTTATTATGTTTTATTGTTTATTATATGTTTTATATGTTTCTAGTTTATTATTATTATAGGTTTTGGTTTCCCTCATCATTATTCTATGGAGACATGTTTTTCACATTTTAATGAATTTTTCCAAAAAGGGTGTATTTTCATTTATAAATTAGTAATATATATTTATTGATTATTCTAAGAAGAAGATTGTATATAAATTATTCGGATGATATATTCTCATTTCTATTAACCAAATAGTTTGTCATGTATATGATGATTTAGATTTGGTCTCTTCAAAAAACATATTTTTCATATCCTCTTCCACCTGATCAACTATGTTGATTTTTATGTATAAATCTCTTTATTCTATGAGTGAAAATTATCTTATAATTCCATAAACATTGACCACATATACTTATGGTTTATCCATTTATAAATGTATTTGTAAGAGGGAATTCATGATGTTAATGGAACCCTATAATAACTTGTTTGGATCCCAAAAGCCTTCGAAAATGTGATGTAAACACTAGTAGGTATTTCGGTCCTAGATAAAATATCCTCCTTAATATCTATGATTTATCTCTCTAAAGGTGTGACAGTAAAAACTACTACTACTAGTGGTAAGAATACAACCACAATTCATAATCCCTTCATCCTTGATTATGATATATGAATATGTGATTTAAATCATACTAATTAAGGATATTTATTTGATTTATCAAATTCTCTACAAAATCCACTATGGTTCCGTGACCTCAGATTACCATAAATTTTGAAATGTGCAATTCCAACCTATATTAACATATATTTACTATATTATTCCATTTAATTATATAAATCAACATTAAATATTTTTTTCGATCTACATAACACTACCTCCACCCCCACATTCAACTTCCCCCAACAAATTCAAGGAAACATTATAGGTACCTAGTATAATCCTACCAATTATTCACAACACCTTTGATACAAAATGATAAACTATATTAAAAGTATCCTTGTTTTATGGAAATAAATTGTGTATCTTTTAAACCTCATCACATGATCATTAATTGTAGAACATAAGATTCCTAGTGGCCTGATGTTTAGTTTCACCCCATGAGGGTCCATTTTTGAGAGACATTAAATTAATCAGGGTAGCCCATCAGGTATGAAAATTAAAATATATTAAGTCTATATATGTTTATAAGAACCAAGAGAAAACATTGGTACATCCATTTAGGTTAGTTTTATTTCTATATTTATATCGAAAATCAAATATTTTATCAAGGTTCTAATATATGGAGTTTTACTTTGTTTTAATCTCATGCAATGATAATATATGAAAATATCATTTCCTTATGTGAGAGATTGATTTCCATTAGGATCTGTTTTCATTTTTTTGGGATCCAACAATTATAGATACATTATTTGACCATTATATTACTATTTAACCATATAATGAAAAACATTTATTATTCTTATTGCATGTATTTTTTCTACTAGTTAACTTATAAAAATAGAATATTATATTCTAGACATAAGTGCTATATCTACATAGGAAAAATATAAAAGTACTATTAATTGATGCATTCCTATCCCATCAGGAAATATAGTGACAAATTTTATAACTAATTATGGAAAAAGTCATAAGATTTCTTTAATACAAATCATTTAAATTTAGTTCATTGTTCGAATGATAATACAATATTATGATAAAAATGTTATAATATAACCCTGTGAAATAATAATATGCTATGGGAGTTCCCATATTCTAATTCACAAGACATTAAAGTCTGTAAAATTTTGTTCATTTAATGTGACATTAAATAATATAACATTATCCATCTATAATTATGATAAATTTTATATCACACAATCAATAATGGATTTCCTTAAATTGAAAGTAACAAATCATTTATCATGGCATGATTCCCTTACACCAGATATATATATATATATATATATATATGAATTATTGGTGTAAGTAATTGAAAAATAATCAGTCTATTCAAAGATGAATATTTTATTTTTATAAAAACCATTTCATGATAAATTAAAAAATTAAAATTCAACCCACATTTCTATGCCTCCGGTGCCAAAATATCACAATCAGTATTTGAAGTTTCCCTAGTATCTCTAAATGGTAACATTGATATGGACATATGAGAGATTATAGGCCTTTCTAAGACACTCAATTCGTAATAACAATTTTAAACTATATTCATTATATAGGGATTTAATTTCTAGTCATATGGAAATAAACTGTGGCATAATAGATATTCATATTTAGTAGGTTACTATTTCCAGTTATTATATAATTAGATATTTCAGGTTATAACTCCTAACCATGAGATTGTATTCAATACAAGGAGGGTGTAACCATTAGTTTTTTAAGTCCCTTCATGAATATCATATTCAATAAGAACCTAATTCATATAAGAAATATTAATATCATCACCAACACAATATACTCCCAGTGCAATACTACCACACTGAGAAAAACCTTTTGGTTCCCACTTCAATGAAATATTTTTAATTGTGACTTGTTTATTTAAAGGAACCAACTATTAATTGATGTTGAACAAAGATAGCCTTGATCTTATGAAGTAACCCATATGGAATGTTTTTATCTCAGAGGAGTGGCCTTTCATTATCTCCATGAAATATTATATGATGGTGCAACACTTTTATCCACTGTTACTACTGGTCATCAAACTCCCATCAGTAACTATTTTATAATAGTATAAACATCTTTATGTAGTTATTGACTAATTACACATCACAAATATTAAGATTTATTCAAATACCATTTATTTTACACATTTTTTCATTATAGATATTGTCATTTTACATTTATTCCATTTCATGTATTGTTGTTACAATAATATGGATAGTCAATATATGTGTTCAAAGCTATAAAACATTAAATAACCACACTATATTGGTCTGCGAAATAGGATATTTATCTCTCTGCACTGTCCCTTGATTATGATTAAATATGTGATGATGGCATCTTCATCCACATTAATTGTTTTCCCACACATGATTCTATATAGACATATTTGTATTATAATAATATATTTAAATATAAATAACAATTAAATATAGCCATGTTGTCATCCCATAAATTAAATCTCACAATAGTATAACACGATTAACCATAAACGTTATAGCTAAAGGTACACAGTAGTAACTGGGTAAAAAACCAAAAAAGGATAACACTGTAAAAATTTAAATCCCTGTTCGTAATAAAAACTACATACGTAAGTTATGAAAATTCATGATAATTAAATATAGATAAGGCATGAAACATGTTGGGTTGAAAATTTTTAATATTAAGCTTAATGAAATTGTTTTTTCCTAACCATTATAAAATCCCTCAATGTAAAATAGAAATTTAATGGAGGAAAATTATTAAAAACAATTAGGGAAAATTGTTTTTGCATAGAATAAATAAATTGATGATCAATAGGTTCATCAACCTATGAATGAATTAGAGAAAAACATAATCCTTCATGAAAATTCTAGAGATATTTAGTCATGTGAAAAAATATAAGCACCAGATACATTATCTACTATTAAAACATTAAATTGGATAGATTTACCTAACATATATTTCCTAAACTCTTTTCAAAAGAATCAGACTATTTAACTCTCCCGTTTTATAATTTAGAACATTTAATTGTTCTATGGTGAAGAAAAAAAGAACCCTCTCATATATATTATAAGAATAAATTTATGAGAATTCATCATAGATTTATTTTTCAAATAACCTATGTTTAATGTTCTCCCCCTCTATATAAGATATTGATTTTCTTAAGGGACCCTTTATAAAAACTATATCCAACATGATTCATATACTCATAGGATACATGGTGAAATCCAGAGCTTGTATCCATCCTTATATAATATTAAATTAATTTACATTAAACTCCATTTCAATCATTTAATTCATAAATTTAAAAATTATTTATATTCAATCCTTGAGTTGATAATAATTTTATTGGAAAACCACATTCCTTGAGTTGTTTATTCATATTTGTTAACCAAAAACCACATTAATATATTATCTTATTGATTGTATGAAAAATATACATGTCATTAATATTTTCATTCAAAATACTCTCATTGTTCCAATTAATAAAAAATTGTACATATTTAATTATGTGATGATGTACCATATATTTACATTAGAATCAGATTATTTTTGTTTCCAATAAATCAATTTTGATGGGTTCATTTTTTTGGAACTCCAAAAAAATTTCTAGGAATGATTCCATAGAATGAATATTTTGAAAAACATGTATATATTCTAAATATCATTAGGAATTTTTCGTATATAAATTTTGAATTGAACATGGATTACATTATATATGATTCAATCCATGTTCACAATAATGGATGATTTTGATGACTTGGATGAAAAATTATTTTAATGAATTTAGAAATTGATGAGGTGTATTTTTTATGAAGTCATATGGGATCATTTTACAAAATTTTAATATAATTTTCCTACCATTTAATTATTTTAATATGTAATAATGAAGTATAATACTACCTAGACATGGGAGACAACTCAACTGGAAATAGAAGAGCCACCTCAACCTCATCTATCAAAGTAGGCAGGGGAGTTCCTTAGGTGTTCAAGTGAATGTTGGAGGTAGACCCATGACCATGTAGTAAATGATGATGTGTAACTATGTAATAGTTATGTGAAACTATAATTTTTGGAATTTTTCCTAATGGTATCTAAGTTACTATCTTCTACCCAACATGCTCCTTGTCTTGGATAATAAGAATTCGTCATGTTATATCATTTTATTGATGTGAGACCAATATTTGAAACCCCACACATACTCCATTATTAAATCTGATGATAGATGAGGGTTTTCAAAACTGATTTCCTGATGTTGTTTGATAATGGTTGGGTTATCTTCCTCCCCCAGGAGCCCTAGAATAACCATGTGGATTTGATTGCTTCCTCTACATGAGAACTGCGCCAAACCCAAAATATCCCCATATATTATTCATCATTCTACTAAGTTAAAATATTAATATATAAACACTATGAATGTTATATTAATCCCTAAAATATCTATAATGGAGGGGATTATAATGAATTTTCCAAGATCAAGTGACATGATGGTATTCATGAATGTATGAATACTATGGTGTAACTAATAAAAAACTCACTAATAATTCTGAATTGAAAATAAAAATTTCATGAGATTGATGTAGTAATGTTGTGATTCCATAAGGCTCAATGACACATTATTTTTAAGAATATATAATGTTTGGGAAGATTTATGAGATCACACATTTTTCAGTCCTTCACCCAGACACACCTGATAGGTTTTAGACATCATAGGAATTCTTGAATTCTTTTAATCACACGATATACCAGGGGATGGCTGTTTATGAAAAAGGTTGTTTGACCAAAATATTATCATCATAATCCATATCAACTAAATTCATTATTAATTAATTCAATATTGGTTACACGATACTTCAAGGAAAAATTACTTGATTACTTGAACAATTATTGAGAGAGTCGAGTGATCCCTCCAAACCGCAAAGTTCCCACACATATTTCCTCACAAATTTGGTTGAACCAAATATAGGATTCTATTATAATAAAAAACATTCAATTTTAAAAATTGATTAAAAATGAATATTGACTATGAGATTAGGGTGGAAAAGGATTCACAAATCCTACAACTCTCAGGAAAATCTCAAAGTAACAACACAAGTGTTAACCATGAATCCACTTTTGTGATCACCAACTCTTGAACACCCCCGGTTCACATGAGATTCTATCATAAATATGTTCATGTGGTTAATGGGTATAATGATATGTTTTTCTTCAATTCACCTAATTTCAGATATGATATCATGATTCATGTATCCCTAATCGTATGACTCTATTTACTTAACCATAATCACTAAACTTTATTTAAGCGGCCTCCACTCATGTGGACCTTGTTTTGTAACACATACATGTGATTTTAAATTTTTTTATTTTAGGAACCATTATTTGTATTTTTATCACATAAACCCATCATTAATATGATATTTCATAAACTGACATCCACATGATCATTTAAATCAATACAAGTTATGTGATCTCTTAAACCTTATTTGGTCATCTGATCGAATAACCCTCATTGAGAAATGTGAGATTCTTCCTGTTCCATTTCCCTAAAGGGAATATTTTGAAAGGAAAAAATATCAAATAATTCATCATGATAATGTCTCTACATCCATCATAATATAAGGATAGAAAATGTACCATGGGTATCCGATTTGGATTAAATCAACAATATTTATATCTTTTATAGAAATATTACACATGAGTATAATTATCTTTCCCTCCCCACAAGTGATTGAGGAGACAATTACATTGGAATTTTCATACATCATCCACATTGAAAATCCTTATTATAATTAAAAAAAGTATTCCTATTTTAAAAAGGATACTTAGGAAACATATTAAATGATCTAACCCTATATCAAATATGTGAATTCCTATTTACATATTTCCATAATTTTTCACTCTATAGATCCATAGTCCATGTGAAGACCATATTTCATTCCATACATAATTTTATTCAAAAAATAATATATCACTTGGGTAAATCGACATCCTCACCAAAAAATATTGTGCTACATTGCTAAAATCATTTCCATTTAATATTAAACTTCACAAAATTTGAACTATGAGGACATTTATTTTTATTTTTACTGGATACATAAAATGCCTCATTGTGGTTAACACCTAATTGTAATAAACATTAGCATTTATACATTTTTCATTAACATAAAAATGTTACTCATTGAATTCCACACCTCATGTCCTTAACATCATAATCCACCTATAATTTAATATCAAAATTCTCAAAAAAATGGATCCATTTAATCTATTGCACATAGAGTGACAATATTAAGTGAAACCCTCTCAGATATTGACTCCAACACCTCATGTGATTTATTTAAGCATATTTTATTTTGACATTCCTCATATTTCCCCTTAGAATTCAACAAATATGGTAGTTGATCTGAATCCTTTTGTTTCTATAGGTTCTGTAGTCATGGAACCATGTCCTAGTAGTGTGCATCCCTTAGTTAATCCATTCAAATATTTTAAATAGGTGACCTTGTCTGATCCCCATCATTCACATTATACCCTTCCACCTCCCATACCATATATCCAAATTTAAGTAAAATAATAGTAATTAGAACAGGTTTGTTTAATGGTTTTTCTTTTTGAGGTACTGTTAGAGTAACCTCTATCATTTTTCAATGGAATCTACCAAAGATGATTGTTTTAGATCATCCTTTATTATCATCATTAACAAGTATCATTTTTTCCTATGGGTATGATCATTCCAAATTCATATCTTTCTTTTATCCATCACTCCATCTAAATCAATCAAATATATGAGAAGTATTTTATAAAACATAGTCTAGAGATGAGTTTTACTATGAAGTAATGGAATTTCTCATTCTTTGATGCTCATTCGAGTCTCTTTAGAGAAAGAACACATAATTGGTTAATTTATGGATTGGAATACCATGATTTACATTCCCCTTCATAAACCTAACTTTCTAAGATGCATTGGGAATTCATTTCAGAAGTTATTATTCCTGAATGAATTATCCCTTTTAATAGACCTCAATTTGGTAGTCTATATATGTGTTAAGGTGGATATGTTTCCACTATCCTACATTGCATTCTCCTTTGACTGGGTGATGAATTTTTCATTGAGAATATGCTTTCATAATCAGGAATTGTAGGATTATGAATTCACTATTGAATTCAGGGGTGTGTGACTTCATCATGTTAGAGTATAGGATCATCTGTCGACATCTTGGGTATTTATACGGGAAAATATAATTATAATTTCTTATCTTGTAGAAAAGATATAGATCCAATATAGTGTGGAGATCCTTCCATCAAGAGGGGTTGGATTTTTTCTCCTTCTAGAAAATATATATTATATCCTTCATTTTTTTTCACTAAGATGTCATATATTGTACATCACATGTTTTGGAACCATTTGTTCATTCAGAAAATATATGGGTTATGCCCCTATTCTCAATGAAGGGAGGTTGGATCTTTTTCCACCTCATACATCGGTGTTTGGGGATATGGTCCTAGTGATTTAAGTTGAGGTGTTGGATTTGACTCAACCTAACCTTGATACCTCTACTAGTAAGTATGTAGAGTTTAAATTTCTTCTGATGTTGATACACATATCCCTTATATAGAGTCACACGGTCCTTCTCCCCTGGAAGAGACTTCCCCAAATCATAATTCATTAATGATTTTGGATTATGTTAGTGAAGCCTTGAAACACGCATCCACTGCATGAGGTGATTCTTGGATGGTCATGTCTATGATAAATTCTATCTTTATTAAGACCAATTCAAGAATCCATCATGTTCTCAATCTAGCTGGATATGATTCATCACTTGATCATGGACCGGGCGAATATCGCGATACATATCAATGATTTATTTAATCAATTTAAATTTAAGATGATTATGATTCTTCCCAAAAAAATAATTTATCTTGATGACCATACAAATGACAAAAAATACCTTACTAGCTATCTAGTAATAAAAATTAACACATGATAGAATCAATAATATAGATCATTTTGTATAAATAATATATTTTTTACATTGGAATTAATAAAACAACCATATTTTTCTATCTTTGAATGGTTTTATACAAATTTATTTTAAATAATTCTTTTTTAATCACATATAAATTATGGTTTGTGGAAATTATGGAAGCTTTCTTAAGTCTATTTGGTAAGGGAAATTTAACCCATCATAAATTTAGAAACATTGGGTTACTATCTCAGCCATCAATAGTAGCATAGATGTATGGATATTTTTAGAATATATCTATACCATTATATATAATTAATTTAATTGGTGGTATTTATCCTATTAATGGAATTCAATGTTCAATATAGGAGTGCATTAATAAATATAATAGGGTTCTATTTTAGTATAATAAATTAAACTAAACATCATAACCTTATAGTTATGCTTTATCATACATATATATTTTTGGTAATCAAATTTTATTAATTTAACACACAGATCATATGAGATATTAGAGTTTCATAATGTTACAATATTTTAAAAGGTTTAAAAAATTAATAATGGGTTATAAAAGCTTTTTAAAAAACAAGTAAAATAGAATCTTAATGAAAATGTAATAATGATGTACTAAAATTATTTAAAATATTTCTATTCATTAACCTTATGTGTTTATGAATACTTAAACCCTATCATCGAGTATTAATTGTTTTCAAGCTAACTGTAGGGTCTATGTCTCTATAAAAAGAAATACCTCGATCACAAAAATCAGAATTAGCTTAATATTTCAATCCCTAAGATCCCTTGATTAAACATGACTATAATTAGAATTTTTTTAAATGATTCTATGTAATTTAAAACACCCACTTATATTCCAATGAATAAAAACCCTCTAAATATCTAATCTCTAAAATTAATAATATATCCTACTATAGAAAAAAAACATATGGGTTGAGTTCAAGAAAACCATATCCCACAACCTCGAATACACCTCCATTTATTGTCACATCCCCAATGGTTATATTGAGTGATTCTTTTGAGTATATGTAAAAACCACATAATATCTTCATTATGATATATTAGAATGTTCTATACAATGTCATCTAATGTCATTTTGATTTCAACACCACAAGGATGTAAAATTCATCCATCATGTTGAAATAATTATGATCACCTAACTATAAAATTTATTATTCTAATTTAATAAATTCTATTTAGTCCAATTGAAAAAAACCCTAATACATTTAATGGATCAAACATGGTTAGTTCGAGTGACGAGACTTCATCAGTCTGATGGGAAAAAATTTTCAAACTAATGGAGGTAAATTCACTATTACGTGGGACTAAACATAGTTAGTACGATGGATAGACATAATAAGTTTGATTGAGGAGACATAGTTACCTTAAAGTACTAGATTTAGTATGTATAATGGAATATAAATATTGTAAAAAATTTAAATTATTTAATTTAGAAATATTTTCTATTCTAGTAGAAAAATAGTATGTTGGAAAAATCTTCTCAGAAACATGGGATATATAATATTATTAAAATATTGTTTTTGATAAATAAGTTTTTTATTTGAAAAACTAATGATTAAGATTGTGGAAATTTTAAATTTTTTCCTAATAATATCCAGCTTTTAAAAAAGATAATAGACAACACATAATGAGAAAAACTAATAAAATTAGATAGTATGGAATCTATATATATTTTTTAAAAAATTATTTATTCTTCATCAAAAAAAGAATCTCCCCCTTTCTGTTCTTATCTTCCCCTTTTTATGTAAATAACATGTTGTTTAGAAAAAATTTCCCACAAAATATCATAATACACTATTATGTTAGAACATCATAAATATAAATTCACCTTAACAAATTATACCATATTATGATTTTTAGAAATTACGGTAAACATTATACATAAATTGTTCAAAAATAAAATCTACGAAATATATGAGTTTAAATTACTATTCATATAATAATATAGAATGAATATTTAACAAAATATTATTTGAAAAAAAAATCAACACTAAAATTAGGGTCAATCATTATTCAATAATAAGTTTTATTTTTATAATTTTATGAGTTTAGAGACAAAATAAAAAATCCCTTTTTTGTAATTTCTTTAAAATGTCTATAATCTTTCAAAACTCATATTGGTTATTATATGAATCTAATTTTGTGGATTCCAACTTAGAAATATTATATTCTAATGAATGAAACATAAAAATATATTAATTCCTACTAATAACCTATTCTTCATGAAAATTATATTTTCTAACTTTCAAATTCCCAACAACTTCTAATAGGGTAAAAAAAAATTCACCGATTGTGAGCATTTTTTCTTATTGTTATTGTGAAATATTATTCATTTAGTCTATTCACCTATTAAAACATTAACCTATAACAATAATGGTTTGTAATCTTTAATGATTCAGCTAATATGGGACAAATATTCCCTTTAAGTATAATTGTATTGTTATAGATTATGTTTCATGATAATTGACGGTTCATTAAAAAGGTTACCGAACTCATGATTTATAGTTATCGTTTGTAATAATTATTTAATGGATAATAATTAATATTAATTATGGGGAAATATATGATATATATATAATAATAAATTCATACATTTTATAATATCTAAAAATAGATAAATATTCATAAGATAATATGTTTTCAGGTTATTAAAGATTATGATTATAGAATTCATTACCACCATGAGAATGTGAATAAAGTGGAATATGATATTATCCCAATGGATGTTGTTGGATTTTCTATCCAAGGGACTATAAAATATAAAATATATTTGGATTTTCAATGATTGGGATGAAAAATTTTAAAGGATGTGGGAAATATTATCTTACTTAAATAAATGTTTAACCATATATCCATGTAAGTATTAATGGAGAATAGAGGGAATATATTCGGATGAAAAAAAGATGAGAAATGTACCTATGTTCAAGCTTGATTGTTATAGAATTATAAGGTAGTGGAACTATATAGGTATCCCATTTATACTATATTTGAACTATCTATGGGTTGAATTTCATATTTCATGATTATTTATTCATTTAAGATGTATTAAGATGTATAGAAATGTGATTGTGTTTTTTGGATAGATAATACGAAGAGGGATATTGCAGAATAATTATCCTAATGCATGGGAATTCATTATGTAATGTAGGATAACAAAAATTATAGGGGATCTCAGAACTTTTATCCACACATAAATCAAAATGGGAACACATCCCTATATAGTTTTTCATTGGACTCTCCAAATCATCTAATGGTTATAATTTTATTGGGGTTTTGTATATCTCATTACAAATTCATCATCCTTCGTTACTATCAAAGATGAATTATATCATGATCAGATTCCTAAAATATAATTTATGCTAGTGGTAAGGTATTATAGAGTATGAAATTCTATTATTTCTAACCAGGAGCTGAGGATTACCATGTTGTTTTGGAAAATTCTTTTACAATATTTGGATATAATGTTATATTCCATCTATTTTTATGATCCTCATTTGGATTTTCATCCTGAAATAACCATTCAAACCCTTAAGTATATGTAGATATCTTCTTATTTAGAATTCAAATATGGTTGTGGAAAACATCATTCTCAAGACAACAAAAACATCATTTAGTCAAGTATTCAAATAGATCCTTATGAGGCTATCTATGATAGGAAGTGAAAAAAAACTAACCTGAGTGTATGATGTTCGACAGTGAATTATATTGGGGACTGAGATGGGAAATGAAATGGATGATAAATTTATATTCATTTAGCTGCACATAGTATCATATCAGTGTTGATAAAACACTATACTAATACTATTAAGTGATATACAGAGTTATATGTTAGTGCAAATGTATTTTTATGAATTTATACATGCATGAATGTTTTGATATTTAAAAATAATGTAAATCTAATTCATAGGTATATTGGAAAATATGATTTTATTGACCAAGTATAGACATTATCTTATCACATGGATCTTCCCTCGAACCTCACTAAAGATCATTATGTTTTACATGTATCTATCCAGAGTATGTACATACCTAGTCCATCACATGTACTTAACTCAGAGGTCATACCACTGGAGAAGTAACATTATTTGTAAAAAACATAGTTGAATATTTGATCTTATTTAGAAATTTATATATAAATAAATTTCAATATAATATATTATAATCTAGAGAAATAGAAAATTTGATGAAACTACTTGGGATCCTATGGATTATATGACATAATGATATTTTATTTTTTATATATAGAAATAATAAAAAATTTATTGTGAAATTATTTTTAAGGGGCTTATATTATGATTCGATAATATATTATGAGATAGATTTTTCAAGTAAATTTAATTTCATCAATATGTTGTGTTACACACAACGATGAGTTTCAATGAACCACAATATAGTATTAAAATATAATTATTTAATGTTACACTTATCTCATATTCATTGCATATGTGGGTAGAAATTGGAGAAACTAAATTATTAATTTTTTAGGATTACTCATTTATATAATGAATTCATGAATTGTAAATTAATTATAAATTATAATAAAATTTATTTGAAAATATGAAGATGTATTAATGGAAAATATTTCTATTAAAAAAATGTGTGTTTATCATAATAAAATAACTTTTTTACTATTGGTGAATTATTTTATATAAATTTTTATGTCATTAATTCAAAAAATATTTTTGAAATTCTTGTAATATTTTTTTTCTTGTCGTGGGTTTTGTAAAAAATGTAGTGTTAAGTGAGAAAAGTATATTTCTAAAATAATTCATCATGCTTTACACAATTATATTAATATGAATTTATTCCATTCATATAAATTTCTCAAGAATCAAGAGGATCTAATTTCATAAATAAGAACATTTTATTTATGGTCAACAAGAAATGAAATTCGAGTTATATATTTCTCTTAAGTATGGTTAAATTTTGTAAAATTGTGCTTAAACATAGGGATAAGTGTTCAAATTTTATCTATCACATTACATTATCTAGTTTTATTACTGTATTTCAACAATTTCATTCTATTTCTCCAATATATGGACACAATGTTCCATATTTACTTTATTGTTGCAATTATATTAATTTTAGAATTGATATAAATAGAATTTCACTCTCTTACATTGAAATATATATTATCTGTTTACATTGGTACAATAGTTGTTTGTGAATGAATTACTATTTTTTATCATAACTAATTTAATTTCATGATGGTAATTTATTTCAAATTTTTATAATTTATATAAATACCTTAAATGGATAAATAATTTGAACACCACATTTCATCCATTAATTTAAAAATTAAAATAAATGATTTTAAAATTATATAACGAAATATAATAATAGTTTGTTATCGTGTTTCTCAAATTTTTAGACCCATAAAACAATTTATAAATTTTTTAAAGGATTATATTTAAATTAAATATTTTTCATGGGTACATTAATGTAAAATTATATAAATAGATAAAAAATGGACATCAATATATTATATAGTAAATAATATATTGCTAATTCTTATCAAAATCATAAAAATATTACCATTAACCAGTTTAATGTATTATGGTTGAAATTATCACCATTTTATATTTACGAATCATTTTTATATTTATGGACATATTTATTACCATTTAACATTGAAAAAGTTATTACTGTGGTTAATGTAAAAAAAGAATAATGATTCTGTTAATTAAAAATATAAAGATTGTTATGATACAAAAACATATATAAATTTCATTAATGATGTTATTTCATCCCTATCATCATTTTCATTTTATTTTCATCCCTTGGGATGCATTTTTTTTAAGAATTACAACATTATTTTTTAATCTTTTAAGAAATTCTATATGTGAAATATACCTACCTTATAAAAGGCCATCAATACATTATCTTATTTACACCACATTGACCATTATTTCTCAACAACCATAACATAATATACAAATAAACCTACCCTATTTGCTATTTTGCAGTTCTGGCTTCCAAAAAACTACAACCCTACCTTCCTTTACAGGTGATCCCAAATAGTTTTTTCGAAGAAGTGGTAATATATTTAACAGATTAACTTTTTTACTTCATCTATTACCACATTTATATCTATAGTATTGATCATAAAAATAAAAATTTATTATCGAAAATATAAGAAATTTTATTATGATAACTAAAACATAATTATCAACCCTCATTTACATCAAAATGTAAGTGAAGGTATCACTTGTTTGTATGTATGACTTTCCATATCCACATTGTGATAATATTCATCTTTCATCACCATATTTTATGAATGGGAATTATGATGTATATAATATTTATATATGATATTTATGTCCTAATATTATATACGTAATTATAATTTCAAATAAACGTTCATAATATCCTACCTATTTTAAAATGATAATGTTTCTCATGTGTGTGTCTAGAAAACCACCTCCACGAAGTTATGTGATTTGTTCATAATTTTTTTATCTCATGGATGGTAATAATGATAGATTTTAAAAAATTTATCTTATTTTAATTAATATATAATGTTAAATTATTATTTACCTCTCTTAAATTGCATACATTATGAAAATTGAAATAGAAGTCACACACATATACATCTTACCATATCTATGAAAATTTTAATTCATTCATATATATCTACCATTAATGGATTACTATAGTTTAAATCCACCAAAAACACTAACAAATGATAGTGGAGGGTATAATGTGTGGTTTTTTTTGTTGAAATTGTTTTTCCCTATTCATCATCTCAAACATGTTAATGTTCCTGATCTACTCAATCTTTTCTCTAAATATCACTTTGTGTGTAGTGGTAGAAATAGAGAGAGAATCACACAATATTTACAGTTTTCACTACAAATACCTTCTATTTCCCATGTTGGTCACCTAACATAGATTATCTAATATCAAACAAGATATTATAATATTCCATCTCTAACCAAAAGATATTATTTTCTTAATTCACAATCTCAAAGACCTCTACTCTATCTCCAATTGAGAGAATCCTTATAATTTTGGATCCAACCAGTTGGCCTGAAATTATACCATCACCAAGTGGAGGACTTCATCTCATATGAAGGATTGATAGACTGTAGGATAATCATCAATCTTCCTCAATTATGATATTGATCTGACTTTATCAGTGCACTTCATGTATCCTCGACAGCTAATGAAATATTCAGTCAACCTTGATGAATTAATCACTATTACTTGTTTCCTCATAGAAGTAATGTTTGGGATCAAATTCATTCTGAATAATGAACCATAATCCATTTAATGTGTCCAAGAGGTTCACACAATGTTCATCAGAAATTTATAAATGAAAAAATCATTAGATACTCAAACATCTTGTTCATTAATTATACACTAACTCCAATCAAGTACCATTCATGAATGTATTTCATGGAATCCAAATTTTATTGGGTACTTCAATTATCATTTGATGGATTCCATAGGTAGCATGTAACATTTTTATTCCTCTATTATTTTTCGAATCTTGTGATACAAATGATATGTCTATGATCATGATATGTTCACGATCTTTATTGATTTTATTATCATGTGTCATATTTGGCTCACCAAATATGAACTTAGGTGATTCACAAGATATCTCATGTGAGACCTAGACTATTTGAAGTTTACTATCTCACATTCATCTTCGATCACCCACATCATCCCTTAAACTATATTTTTTCTGTAGTATCCTATATCTTTTAATTGATTAATCTAGAAGACTATGTGATACGTCTTTCAAATGACAATTGTTCTATATCTGGCTACCTTCTAAAACTACTTCTTGATAGAGGAGGTGTTGTTTGTGGACTTTTTCTATGAGACATGTTGATTACATTATGTTCTATTTTATGAGACAAATGTTGTGTTCATGGGTTTTATTTCACCTTCCTTCAACTAATCCATGTTTCTAGGATCACATGATATTCTCTTATTGTTCCTTCTAAAACCATAATTGTTCAAAGAATACCATTTCGATGATTTAAATCTAGGGGAATCCCGTATTTCATGTTTTAATGAGTAATCTGAAAATGAATAAACCCAAGTGTATTATCTTCCACTATTTATATAGGCAGTGTAGTATATGTTATAATGGAATTATGATATCTCATTAAAATACTCCCATGTAATATAGTATTTGGTGCGAAAAAATGGGTAGAGGAAGAGAAAAAGCAAAGGGAAAACCACCTCCTTTGGGGATACCTCGCGAAGCCTATTCGTAGAGCCCTGAAACACTATGGTATATGGGAGGGTACCAATTTTGTAAAGTCGATGAGGGTCAAGGAGGTGGGAGGCTCCGCGATCCACATGACATTTCGAAGACACTGTGGAGAAAAGAGGATGGAGGGTCTGTGATCTGCCTGACTTTTGCGATGCGACTGCATAGCAAAGAGGTGGGAGGCTCTGTTATCCGACTGACGTTTGAGAAGGTGCTGCGGAGCTTAGTGGAGGGAGGCTCTACGATTACGACAAAGTGACACATAGCTTCATATCGTGTGATCCCTGCTTCGTAGCACCTCTTGCCTATAAATATTATGCTCCCCTCAAGCCCAAAGGATGGACATGCCGCCCTTTCTCCTTTTGAACTCTCAAATCACAATGCAAATATACTTTGTGAAAAATGATCTCTTCAATATAATTGATCATCATGAAGTGCCTTTCCCTTGGCTTAAATTCCACCCCTCTTCAATCTGGGATGCCCTTCACAGAGTCCACGAGCCTTCATGAAAGAAGTAGATCTTCATGGGAAATCAGGTATTCACAAATCACTCATGCTTCATGAATTACCCACTATGCATATATACTCCCCATGCTAAGGCAAGGTCACTATTCTTTGCGAAGAATATTTCATGTCAGAGATACTCTTCACAAGGCACCCTTGTTTCGTGAAGCCCGACTATGAAAATTCCCCTTCCACATTGCAAAGGACCATCCATATATACCTATGCTCTATGCCTAGGCTTGGCCACCTAACATTGCAAAGCATACCCCTTCGTGAAGCCCCTCTGCTCCATGGAACTCCAATGCTTCATCATGTCTCTTCCTATGAACCCCTTTTTTCAGCAACCCCTTTTACTGGGAGACCCTCCAGGTTTGCAAAAATTGTTTTAAAATACCCTAGTGTGGTGCTTCATGTGGTTTTGGTTCACAGTAGTCTTCTTCACATAGTCACTGTAACAGCTATTGCTTCTTCAAATAGGCACACAAACATAGACCCCTCAGTAGATCACTCCACGACACCCCCTCACAATAGCATTGTCAGTGCCTTCCCTTCACCTTGTATTAAAGTGTGCTAGTTATGTATGTCCTAGTGGATAATATTGAACCCACCTTGTCCATGTTTCAAGATGTTAAAGTACGAAGAACCTTTATCCTGAGCACATGATGTTAAACTTTTCCCTCACCTCATTCAATCCAAGTATTGTTCCCTACCTCAGACATTATTAACACCCACATGTATCAATGGGAGTGAGATCTACTTCACATGGAATGAGATCCTATTTGATTGGTGTGACATCTATCCGAATGGGAAGGGAAACCATATTGATGTAAGCCCTAGCCTTTTTTGTAGGAGGCTGTATCCCTTCTACCCCTCCTCTCTTCTTCGATGCCAAAGACCAAAGGGGGGATGGGAACAAAAGCCATCATTTCTTCTATGCCAAATACTTCTCATATTGGGCTTCATCACAACACAGGCTTCCATCCTAGAGTAAGTCTCAATCTCAATCTCCTTGGGCTACTAACCACATGTAAGTCCCTGCATTCTTTTCTTGATTCAAATGACAAATTATCCCATGTTTACTCTATACTTCACTAACCACGTGCAATCCCCATTCCACATCTCACATATTTCCCTTTTGCAACATGGCCATTAGGTCTATACTGCCACTTGTTTGTCACACCATTCATGACTCATGTGGGATTAGAGTAAGCATCGACCAGGAAATATCCTCTAGGAATCCTAGAGCATAAGTCCCACACCCATCCTAAAGTATGCATACTTTTATTCAAGGTATGGATTGGTACGTAGGAAGCCTTCCTGAGGTTTAATCCTGACAACCTAGTTCTAAACCCCTTCACGTCAGTTCACCAACATCATTCCGAACTATGTGTACTTTGATCCATTTTTCCTTGGCAGGGTATGTAGGAAGCCTCCCTGAGGTTCAATCCCTACAAACTAGTAACGACCACCACATAACGTCTGTTCAACAAAACATCCCTATCTACATGGACATTGATCCTTGAAAGGAAATGTATTTAGATAGCCTCCCTAAAGTTCATGACCAACACATCCATTGGTTCTGACCCCCTTCATGTCAGTTCACCTTCATCCCGTCTGTCGTTAAACTGCATGTCCCATATCTTCCCACATGATGTTAAACTGTACCCATTTGAAATACATAGGTTAGATCCCTATCACCAAGGCAAGGTATGTATGATTCCTCTATGTGGTTCAACCCCATCCAGTGGTATGCCATTATGACCCCATCTAGTAGTGTGTTTTTGTGAACCCATTTAATGGTAATACATTGTATTCCCCACTCGATGGAAATCCCTTGAAGTCTCCCATCGACGGTAAGTCATCGTTAGATAAACTATGTAGGTTTGATACTGGATTCCTAAGTAGGGTACTAAGGAAGCATCCATGATGTTCAACCCCATCCAACAGAAAGCCTTTGTGACCCCATTCAATGGTAATTAGTGGTATTCCCCACTCAATAGAAAGCTGTTGAAGTCCCCAATCGATGGTAAGTCGTTATTAGATTAACTACATTGTTTTAATCCCCATCTCCTAGACAACGAACGTAGGAAGCCTCCCTAAGGTTAAACCCCAAACAATGGTAAACAAGTGTATCCACCATGTTGGGACCCATATCTCTTTTCCACCACTCGAGCGTCCGAACAACCCATGATACTAATCACACATACTCCCCAAAATGTCATCGAGTCGCTTTCCAATGCACACACCACAATTTCAAGACCCATCCTGGTGGTTCCACTTCCTCCTAGTCCCATCTACATGGTTCAACTCCTTAGGTGTCCCATCACCCCGCTGAACTACATGGACATTGATTCCTTACCATAGGGATATGTTGGAAGACACTTCGAGGCTCAACCCCAACATAACCATCATTCTCAAATTGGTTCCACTTCATTCTTTATCATCTATCAACCTTCCATCATTTATCTAGATTCTCACCTAGTCTATCACATCACAGTGGGATCAAGACATCTCATTTCCTCACCTCTCATTGTAGAAATAGTTCAACTAACCACACATTAGACCTAGTATTATGGAACCCTCCAAAGGTCACAACCATATGATCCACTCCAAACAGTGTTCTGATCGGTTCGATAAGTCACTATTAGACGTTATACTTGTGGCATACCCTGTGTGAAACATAGGAAGATAAAATGAACCAGAGAGACATTACATTGGAATATAATTCCCAACATTCGAGGTGGGATTATACAGGATTTTGTGTCCTAGAGAAGCCCTATAATTAGGAGAAGAAACCAGATGCCCAAGTGTTCTAGTGTCTAGACAAGCATGTGATGTCCAACAAGACTACTCCACTAATCAAAGGTTACTGCCATGACCGGACCCCTAGGAATGTCCTAACAGTAGAAATATGACTAAATGATGTCCATGATGACATGGCACTGGGATGAGTTACACAAAAAATATCTTTATCTATGAGGGAAACCTGGACTAGGTGACGAGTTTCGGGGAGGAATCCACAGAACGGGGAACCGACATCCCATCAACCCTATTTGATCAAAGAGAATACATCCCTGAGTAAGCTATGGGAGATTCCCACCATTGGAATGTAGGAATACGGGACACCAACCAACACATCATCGACTTACGGATGTGTGACCTGACGAAAGAGTCAGAAACATAAATGGTGAACCTTGAATGAATTTATTCTCCTCAATTTGGAGATTAGTAGCGTTCGAGACATCAGGGGATTAGCATGTCACCTGATCTGGTAATCCAACACTAGGTCCCACCAAGATAATAGTAGTCCTAGTGTGAAAAAAACATAACTTGAGGTAGTTAAAATTTGGGTTATCTCGATATGTTACGTAGTCATCATGGATCCTTCTTACATGACATGGAAGATGGACTGGCGTTGGGGCACTGGACATCGATTTCCTCTTTGCAGCACTAATTTTTTAATCTCACAGACTTCTAGGATACTTGAATACATGTTATGAAACCAATCTCCACCCACATATAGGCAAAGGGGTTGGGGGAACATCATCTCGACAATCCCACATGGCCTCATTTCCCAAATAGAAGCCTCTACATCCCCAACTGCTGGGAGAACACGCCCCATATCCCCATTTGAGTTAGTTTAGTGATGGGTGATAAACATCCTCATCAGTCAATACAATGAGGAGGGTATTATACCAACTCTAGATATGGCCCAATATCATTTAGTGTATTTGTTTCCTCATTGCCACGACTACCCATAGGGGTCGGGAAGGGAGCCACTGCATCCCACTCCGACTCGTCACCATTACAGGAGCCTCTCCCTAAAACACTTCGATAATTCCCACACTTATGATGATGAAGAGGGGGATTCATGGGACATCATGGCCAAGATCACACTCTAGGGGGCACCCACAGAGGGCTCCCACTAAGCTACGTCAATGCTTCCACTTGTTCCCATGGGTTGAAGAGTAGGTAAGATATGCACCTACACCTCCGGCCCCGCTCCATCTAACCTGACGCCAGCATCAGGCACAGGCTGAGGAGGACCCCTTCCACAGGGCATTAATGTCAAAAAATATCATGGAACATTCCACCACTGACGCATACCATTCATTCCCGTCCTATACCTAGGAGGTGCACACAGACACCCAGAGTCTAGATTACTGTGGTATGCGACTGGGGAAAAATGGGCAAGCAACACTTCCACCGGTGAGTTACCTCTAGGGGACCCTGACTATCGAGTCCACGCAGATTGGTATGAGGCTATAATGTTTGTCAATAAGGCACAATATGTATTGGTATATATGCATGAGAAAAGTAATAATCCTCAGGACTTAGCTCAGGTTCCCCTAGCAGCTCCACAGGTCATCCCACCGGCCACTCCATGAGCCGTGAGGCCTAATTGTTGTGTTGAAGAACATGCCAATGCGCTGGTAGTCAGGTATCCCCATCGTGACTGAAATCCCCACCTATTTGATCCAGTGTCATCACTCATCACTTGACTCAATGCTTTAGAAACTCATCTATTTGAAATCCTACCAGATGGAAATCCATATCAGACATGGTTGGATGATATTCTAGCAACCCTGGATTTTATAAATCAAATCATTCCCATTTTAATGTGATGGGTAATCCCCTATAGCAATGGTTCCACTTCATATCTAGGCACATACCCTCGATATGGACTCCACCGTAGCAAGAGGATCCATGCTCTGGTGTTTCGAATAGACATTGGATGGGCCCACTTTCTTCTTGTACAACTACATACCCATCAGGTCAGTCACCGGATGGGAATACATGCACATACAGTTCCTTTAATAATTCAGTTCCACCACTCAGAAGATGGGTATTGTTGACATATTCAAGTTCATGCAAAAGCCTGATTAGTGTGTCACAGAATTTCTCACTCGGTGGTATGGTCTCACATACTCCCTTGACATTCCACTAACTCGAGCGAAATAGTTTATGATGTGTGTAGGGAATGTAACGATAGAATCGGTTCCCACTCTGATCACCCAAAATTGACATAGGGGATTCTGATAAATCTCCTAAAAGTCCCAATACCACGAATAATCCTTGATGTATGCCATGAAAGCATGACCATTGCCTCCCGCAATCCCAGTGATATGGGCTGCTAAGGATGAGTCTGTCATGATAGAACAGATAAAGGCCCCCCAGAAACTGGATCTATTATTAGTGGAGAAACCCCCATGTCCTCATGGAGGCCATCCACCTCAAACACAACCTCTTGCCCAACAACGCCCACCTCAGAATTGGTAGGCGTTATACATAATGCACCACCCACACCCAGGATTGACAACCAGGTTCCACCTCCTCGACAAGATCCTCCAGGCCCTTATGAGGGAAAGGATCCTGGAGGCCCAATCCTAGAGCTCCCTTTCCAAATAGAAGAATCCAGACCTACTCATTGAAATAGTCCCATAGTCTTGGTTATTTATTATGCCCCTTGAAGATGGGACTCTTACATTTTCCTTAAATGTAGGAGTCTAGAAGAGGTGAACCTCAAAAATATCCCTAGTTATTGTCCCTATCACTAGATCATGGGGCACACCCTCAAATAGTTCTATGAGTTTCAGTACTATCTTTTAGCCCAGGTCAACAATAACATAGTCTGGTTGGGCCCATCTATGACACAAGTGGCATGTGTATTCGTAACGCTGGATAGTTGTAGGGACAACGAAGGTGAGGGGCATCAGGTTTCTAATTGTGTGTCCCAAAATTACAATGACTGGTGGTATCATAAGATAGTACCTCATGGCCATGGTATTATCTGTGCATGTCTAAGTCGTCCCAAGCCTTCAAAAGCAATTGTGTCACACGCTAAAACAACTTCTGCATCGTCTTCTCATTCGTCATCTTCCCAAAAGACAAAGCATCAGCAACGCAACAAAAAACGAAGCCCCCCCCCACCAACTCCATCATCATCTTGTACTCTTATAAAATTCATTCCTCTTGAGATGGAAATTACCTCCAAAATACATCATGTGGTGGTGGATTATTAAAGTGACTGTCATGGGTTCTTCTCAGTTAACACCGTAGTTCTGGTAAACCCATTCACGATTTTTGATGATGAGTAATGCCAGGTGGACCCTCCCAACGTCTCCAAATGTCACTAGAATTGACAGAACTAGGGATATAGGGGCCGTCAAAGAGCAATGGTCAGTATTTATGGTGAGGCTGTGAATGCTACCAAAACTAGGTAGCAGGCCCAGTACAAAGCTCAGCACATGTGGCCTTATAGTCTGGTGTCATCAGGTCTGCCTTCTCCACCGGTTTTGTTTCTATATCAGGCAATGTCATCCCAACAGTACCATGATATGCCATCCGGTCCACATCTGGTAGTCATACCACATGATTCAACTAGTGATAAGATGGACATTCCCAAAACCAGTGCACCACCAATCTAGTTTACAGGGCCCACCATACCTCTCGTCACAGAGTAACCTCCAATAAAAAAAGTTCATGCCTGGCATGAATGTATGATGTCCTCAAGCATATTTCCCACATGAAAAAAAGGATATCCATCCTTGAAGCTCTTTTCCTATCATCTGATACATGTGAAGCCCTTTTTTGAGGCCTTATCAAGCCCCGTCCATTTCGAGACAGAGGTATCAACCACATAAGTCTTCTATGTAGAGGTAGTCGAGCATGCTGAATGTCGGGCCACCACCTCATTCTCTGGAGTAGTTGAAGGATACCCCTTATAGGGGAATATTTTCCCACTATATATCAGAGAATATATTAATGTCATAGTGGTTTTCCACTGTCTTGTCAACACAAGCTCTAAAATGAATGAAATCTAGACTCAGACACTGCGAAAACTAGGTTTGTCTAAGGATGAATTTTGTCTCTCTAACCTAAAAATTCAAGGTTATGACAGAAAAAAACATACATCGGTTGGAATGATCCACCTAAAAACCTAGTTCAGTGGTCTGGTAGCCTACACCATGTTCATGGTTTTATTTCATGACACCGCCTACAATACGTTGATGGGAAGTTAGTGGCTCCACCTGCATGCGAAGGTCCCTTCATCTTATCATCAATTCCTTATGTCTTCACTTAATGGTCGAGTGGGAATAATTCATGGTGAAACCTCTACCTTTGCCTCTCATGCAGCCCACTGTCTGGATGCCGACTGTTACAAGTGAAAAGACAAGAAAATCCTGGCTAATAATGTTGAGAATGCTAGATCTGCGACCAACACATGGAGAAACCTAAATGATGCCTACATCTTTCCAATCAAAAGATTGGACGGTACAACACCAGACATGGGAAAATGCTTCAGTTTTTCAAGAATGAGGTTGGAGCACACTCTTGTGTCCATGCAATGCCAGAAGATCACCTCACACACCTACATGAATCCGACTTGGGTAATCTGAAATCTCCTTACACCCATAATATATCGGGATGCTCGCCCAATGTCAATAGAAATACACCAAACATGCTTATTTCTATTACTAGGATAATCATGCTAAAGCTGACAAATCACTATTTCTTTGACATCATCATGCATGACCCCTTATGCTAATGAACAGATGGGATCAGATCAACAACTTTCATCACTATGGATTCGACATCATAAGAGTTCCTAGATGTAGTGTCCACCACCGCTATGGCTAGTACCAGTATCCCATCATAATCCTTTGACTCAATGGAAACTCATGCCACCGAGGATCCCTCCTCTAAGTGAAGAATATGATTCATATGATTCTTTTCCTGCCACTAAAGAGGGAATATCTACCACGGTTGATAAACTTGTATATGTGAACCTTGATAGAGAGACAGATGCAAAGCCCATGTTGATCAGGGATGATATGCATGTTGATGAACAACAGTCATATGTGGACTTCATAAAGAAACATCATGCTATATTTTCCTAGAGCTATAACAAAATACCGAGACTAGATCCCCAGGTATCCATCCACCACCTCGGTCTCCCAGCAAACCACTGCATGATCAAGCATTCTCCCATAAAGATTCACCCTTCTCATTATGACATGTTCGCGGTCGAAGTTGATAGGATCATCAAAGCTAGTTTTTTTTGAGGATTTACAGTAAACTATATTGTTATCCAAGATTATTCATGTTAGGAAGAAGAATAAATAGATCATAGTCTACATCAACTTCTAGGATCTCAACCGTCACTATCTGAAGGATGATTTTCCCCTTCCCATTACAGATTTGTCGATAGATGCCATAGATCGATTACATGCCCTCTCGTTCATCAATGGGTATTCTGGATATAATATTATAAGAATGGATCCCTAGGATTATGATTCTATATCCTTTAGGGAACCACAAGGTATATTCTGCTTCTAGGTGATTCCCTTTTGTCTAAAGAATGTCAGTTCCACCTTTCAGTGGGCTATTCATTGCATATTTATGCTGATCCTCAGGTTGTTTCTAGAATGCTATATAGATGATATGGTGGTCAAATCTGTCCAACATTAGGACCATATCAATGGCCTTGAGAATGTTTTTATATTACTTTGTTCTTTTCTCCTACCAATGAACCCATTAAAGTGTGCCTTTGGGGTCACCATTGGGAAATTCCTTGGCTTCATCGTCAGATACTATGGAATCGAGATCAACCCAGTGAGGATTTAGTCTATCGGTCAGATGTATCCTCGGTGAAACATTATGGATCTTTGAGGAATTGATGGACACTTGGCCTCAATATTCCAACTCATAATTTTTTTTTCCACAAACTGTAAGCCCTTTTCTCAGGTCATGAATATAGAACTGTCTATTACTAGGATGATGAATTTCAGACTGCTTTTGAGGAAATCCAGAAGTATTTTCTCCACCCTCCAGTCTAAATGCCACCTATCTCTGGAAATCCACTGGACCTTCATTTGACCACCGTGGAATGATCCATCGGCATCCTTCGAGCCCAGAAGAACAACAAGGGAATAAAGAATAGTCTCTATTATCTCAGTTGCATGCTCCTCGATATAGAGAATAGATAATACCATATTGAAAAGAGATGCCTTGAGATATAATTCACAGTACTTAGCTTCTGGAATTACCTACAACTTTATGAGGTACAAATAGTGCCCCAAGTAGATCCACTTAATGACGTCTTGAACCGCCCCTTGCTGACTGGCTGTCTAGCTCGGTGGGCAGTAATCCTTCAGTTGTTCAACATAAGTGTTGTCCCTCAAAAGGCTATTAATGGTAATGAATTGAAATACATCCTTTCCACCCATCATTATTATGTAGACCAGTCCTTGGACCATGAATTTCCCTTTGAGGCATTTCTATCGGTACACCAATCCATTCCGTACTGGAAAATGCACATTGATGTTACTTCCCGGAGCCCCACCTGTAGAAGGCTCAATGACCCCAACCTCAACAAAGTAGGCCTAGGTATCATCTTCATTACCCCTGCACAATCGATTGTATTTTATTTATTCATGTTGTTAGAAGTCTGAAACCACAATGATGCAGAGTATAAGTCTCTCATTACTGGCATCGAGCCCACCTTCGATTTCAGGACCTCTAGGTCCCCTGGATGGAGTGATTAAGGTGACTGCCTATTTGGCACCACCATTCTCAAGTACCTCCGAAATGGTAATCTCCCGAAAGATCGGGCCTAGCGTGAGTGAATCCAATGTCACACACTTCATTTTACCCTCCAGAGTGGTCCTAGTATTGAGAATATTATCTACAAGCGCAGGTTTAATGGGGTTCTACTCTATTGCATTCATGGAGTTGAGATTTCTCACCTCATTCAAGAGGTTCATGCTGGTTCCTGTAGTGCTCATCAGACCAGGCCGAAGTTATCTCACCAAATCTAGAGACTGGGGTATTTTTGGCCCTCCATGATCAGTTACTACATTGTTTTTTTTCAAAATGTGCCATGCATGAAAAATTTATGCATCGTCCAGAGGATCTCATCTACACTACCAAGTACTCATGGCCCTTTTAGTCTAGGTCTTGATGTCGTGGGACCATATCCACTGGCGATATCTCACCAATGCAGGTTCATCCTAACTGCTATTGATTGCTTCTCGAAGTGGGCAGTGGTAGTTCCGCTCATAGGGGCCATGGACCATTCCATCGTTGAATTTGTAAGATCCATCATCATTGGTCGATTTGGAGTCCCGCAGGACATCCTCATCGATAATGGCTTGAACAATCGAGAATCCAAGTTGAAGAAATTGTAGGCTAAGTACAACATCTGTTCTAACCATACCTCCCACTATCTCATGAAAGAAAATAGACAGATCGATGTGTTCAACAAAAACCGCTATAGCATTCTACAAATAATTGTTTTCGAAAACAATAAAATTTGACAAGAAAATCTCTCCAATACGCTTTGGGACTATTAGATGATGACCCAAAATTCTACACATCTAACCCCATACTCCCTGGTGCACATAAAGTAGGTTTTCCTACATATAGAGATCCAGTTAACATCATTACACGTAGGTGTATATGATTAGAAAGTGAAAGAAAAAGTATATGAAATCTGTTTAGAGGAATTGAAAGAATTAGATGAGAACAGGCTTCACGCCATGTAGAATCTGTAAAGGCATCATAAAACAACAGTTGGATATTTCAAAATGAAATTTTGCATCTCCTCCATCATGAAAGGTGACTTGGTTTTGGCCCTGAGAAGACTAATGATACCTGGATTGAAGCCCCCAAAACTGGAGCCTAAATGGGAAGGACCTCACATTATTCACATGGTTTACCCTAATGATGCATACTCCCTGGTTACCATGAATGGAATGTGTGTAAATCCTCCCACCAATGACAAGTTTCTCAAGAAATATTTTTCATTAGGGTATGATGTCCTACATTAACTCAAATAGTAGATTGTCCCACATGACCTTAAACTGTATGTTGTCTTACATAACATTAAACTGTATATGGTCCCACACAACCATAAACTATTTGTGGTTCTACATGATCGTAATCTATAGATGGTCACACAAGACTTTAACTGTATGTTGTCCTAAATGATCTTAAATTTTAGATGGTCCCACAAGACCTTAAATTGTTTGTCATCTTGAAAGATATTAAACTGTAGATGGTCCTACATGACCTTAATATGTATCTCATCCCACATGACGTTAAACTGTAAATGGTCCCACTCGACCATAAACTATATGTCGTCCAACATGATGTTAAACCGTAGATGGTCCAACATGACCATAAACTGTCTGGTCCTACATTACTTTAAATTGTTATGTCATGCATGACATTAATCATTATGTCATCCTATAAGACATTAAACTACATTTCAATAACTACGTATGGCATGATTCCAATCATTATGGGACATGTCAGAATACTCAGACAACTTGTCTTGTAGTCTATCCCCAAACACTTATCTTTATCTATTACCCCTGTGTGTAGTTATCCTAGATAGATCCACATGGTGTAGTGTAGGATTCTTTGACCCCACTCATGTTGGGATTATGATGAACGCACCATGTGTTTCCCCCTCATCCTTCTATCCTCTCATGTCCTCAATGCATGATGCTAAACTGCATGGTGATCAAAGTACTGAGTATTTCTTGATTCCCATTCTTATGTGATGCGTAGTAATGCCCATAAATTTTTCCTGTTTTCCTATCCCCAAAATTCAGGATGTCCCCTCAGGCCAAAAAACATTTTTTGATGCGGGATTTTTCCGGCCTCTACGTTGGGTTCATCATGACCACACCATGCATCCCCTTCCTTGTATATCTCTACCTCTTTCATCATCCTACACGGCGTTACAATTTCACGGGCACATTTTCGGTTTACACACTCCTTTTACTTGGAACTCCACCATATTTCACATACCAAAGGGACATCGAATGGTACATATACATTTCCTAAGGGACCTCCTATAATTTCGGGCCAACTCCATCAAGGATCTCAAAAGGAAAATTGATAAAAGTCCCACATTACGAATATTTTCAGTGGTCGATACTCACTTATTATTCCCATGTCAGGTCACACGATATGGATGTTGTGTTTAGAACATGGTCAATAGTTATCCTTTATCATTTTCACCACTCCCATATGCCAAAAATATTGGGAATAGTGGTTCATTATGTCCATGTATCCCTTCAAATTGTAGTCTTCTCTGGGTAGGAGTGAGAGTCCAAGTATCATACCCTTATATGTTTGGGAGAGATGGGTCCTATTTCTTGTTTCACACTTTGAGCCTTTCTCACATTGGTTTAATAATTCTTGAAGGAAATTCCCACATTCAGGGCCATGTGTGTACGTTCTGATCTCCACGTCTATAAAATATGATCTCAAACGCCCTCATTGCATGATTTTAAACTGCAAACCAGTCAAGACTTATTGTCTCTGGTCCCTCACCCCCTTTTGGCCCCCTGGATCACGTTCTCTTCTAGGATTGTGCGATGTGATATGGAGTTATTTCCTTATTCATATTGTACTGTTTTTTCATGCCACATATATTCCCTCAAGTCGTTTCTCATTCACCTATAGTCCTTTAGCTAGTACAGTTATTCCATTCTTCATGTGTCCCATCATTTGGGATTCCATCATTATTCACATCCAAAAGGACCCTTGAATAGCATGAATTCAAGGCCTTCTGGCTCTCCTACTATTTTGAGCCAAAGTCCCCAAGGATTTTGAGTATCAAGTTGATACAAGTCCCGTGTTCCAAATATTTTCCACTATAGACGCTCAATTGTTTACCCCAAACTATGGTCACACAAACAGAACATATTATGTGAATGTGGTCAATAGTTATCCTCTATCATTGTTGTTGTTATGTGCTTTTACACATGCACAATTATTCGCCCTCTCAACTCACCCATCCCATGCCCATGACATTAAACTAGACATCTACGATCCGAGCCTTATGTCCATAAACTTGATCTATAACATCCTTTCCTTATAAGGATAATCCATATGGTGTATCCAGAATCACTAGGCTAGATTCCCATCCTTATGGGATAGGTATGAACTCCCGGGTGTTTTGTCCCCAAGTTCATCTTTGGCTCACCTCCCCTTTCTATTGGACACCTAGTTAGAATTATCTATAGAAATTAGGAATGGAATGGAGCATGTTGGCTAATGTCATCATTCACAATGTGTTAATTTCAATGATGCACAAATTCTTTCCCTTTCCATCCACAAGATGTTAAACTGCACCATCAAAACTACATGTGGCTTGATTCCCATCCTCATGTGATGCATAGGACTGACCGAAATTTTAGTATATGGGCCTAACCCCATCACTTAGAAACCTCCTCATAGTCTTGGACCCTTGGAATGATATCTTCTAAGATAGGGGTATACAGTGTGGTATGGACTTATGTCCCCATTCACATCACGTTTGTAACAACCACGCCACATACCACTTACTCCTAAGAGCCCCTTGATACCATGTCCTACACTCATCTTGTTGAGTCGTCATCTCTTAAATTGGGCTCCTCGACTCTCTCCAACGATTCACCAATGTGCCTATGAGTACTCTGCTTTAGAACATAGAGTGTTGGATTACACCTTGACACGCTCTCCCACATTTTTCAGGATTTATGTCCCAATCATTGGGGGTATTTATAATATTTCAAATGTGAGAGGACCCCCCAAATGTCATGGTTTCTTGTCCCTAGGGCTCTCCTACCATTTCTGGCCAATGTCCTCAAGGGTTTGAAACAAAATATTGATAAAAGCCCAATGTTGCGAATATGGTCAGCAGTAGTCACTCATATTTTGGTCTGATTTCAAGCCACATGATATGCATGTTGTGCTTCAAACATAGTCAATAGTTTTCCTCCGTTTTCACACCATCCTAATCAGGGCGTAAATTTCATTTTCATTATTCACATTTTTTCACTCTGTTATATCCAAGTGTAATTTCATCACACTTGGTGATATTTCTCACTACACATTTTCATGATATGAGGACAAAGCTATTGTAAGGCTTCATTCAAGACTCTACACTGATTTCCCCTTTCACAAATTCCATGTATTACAAAGAACATATCTTCCCTTGTTTCCCACATCAAGTGTAGCTCAAAGGGGAATAGCGATCGGATCGAGGTCTGCACTTACATGGAATTGTTATTTTTCTCCTTGGTTCGAACTCAATTACCTTAACCTAATATCACCTTTTATGTCCTCTCCATAAAAAGTATGAACTTTAACCCTTAGAACTATGTATAGATTGATTACCATCCACATGGGATACCCAGTAATGCCCAGATACATCATCATTGGGTCCATCTCATGTTCCACTAACCACCTCTTCTATTTATCCATTTAGTCCCTAGCTCTTATTAGACTGCGTAGTGTAGAGTGTGTGAGATTATTTCATTAATCACATTAATTTTGTAATATTCACACCACATTCTCCCCTACCAAGAGCTAGTCTCTCATATCTCTTGTCCTGCATGACGTTGTAATACACTCTCAGAACTACATATGGATTAATTCCCATCATCATGGGAAACATAGGAACACTAGAAATTTCATCCACATGTATAGAAAAATATTTTCTGGCCTTTACTGGCCCCTTAGCTTGAGGATTCTTCTCGGGAATAGCACATGATGTGGTTTGGATCTCATCCTCATTCATGTTGGGTATGATTTATCACGTCATGTGTATTCCCCCTAAAAACTTGTTCTTTTGTACATGTCCAAGCCGTATGAGGTTAAACTATGTCGCTTGTCCCACGTGACATTAAATTGTTTCATATTTATTGCAAGAAATTAAAATTCATGGTTCTTTCTATCATACTACCCTAAACTATGATAGTATCATCCTAGTCGCATGATAAAAAAATTGTACTAAATTGTGATTTCCTCTCTTGGGGCCACGTCATGTTGGGTATTGGTCATCCACCTTACCATTTTTCAATACCTACTGGTGGATTGATTCCTATAGCGACATCAGGACCCTCTATCCACAGTTTATCGCTTCACAAAAAAAAATATACATCTATCCTAAAGGACAAACAAGATCCATCAAATGTTTCTTCTTTTGGTACGTGGACCAGGCCCAAAAAACCTTATCATTCCTGGCACTGGTACCTTACCATTCCACTTCAAGAACTATGTATGATATGATTCCCATTTTCATGGGGTATATAAGAATGCAAACACACTTTTCCATAGGCCTAGGATAACTTTTATTTTTTTTCCCTTGTCCTAAGACCTCCCCATGGAAGAAATGGTGATATGGAATTCGGGTCCTCATTCATGTCGTGTTTCATAATTACCTCACCATGTGTCTCCCTAGTTCCTTACTATTTTTTGTCTAATATCTAGGAATATAAAACTACGATCTTGGTAAGTTATTTTTTGAAGGTGTAAGGAAAACAATCTCAGAACTACATATGGCATGATTCCAATCCTCATGGGATATGTAGGAATGCCAGAACATTCATTCTATGGGTCCATCCCCAGGAATGTTAAATCATGCCCCCTCTTATTGGGCACCTTGGCCCGAAAACATTATTTCATGAACATGTGATGTGACAAGTGCCTGTTGAGGGTATTATTCATGTTGGTATATGTACCACACCACACATCCCAATTTTGGGTAGCCATGTAATAGCTGGTCAACACTGAACATGTTTAGGATGTGTTGTAATTATTAATGAGATACATACTGACACCCAGGAATTTTTCCATGGGACCTATGTTAGGGTCACTAATCCTTTAGGCCCCATGACCCCGATTATAGTTCTGGAAGTATGACTGTAAAATTATGTGTACCCTCAGCAATGTATGAAGTTAAACTACATGTCTATCATCTACGAGGAATTTTAGTTCCTCACTACAGAGGCCCTATTAGAAAAAATGATTGATATATGATCTGACCAATGCACCGACCTAATGTGTTTCCTCCATGGTGGTGTAATTTCAAGAGTGTTGGATTCCATTTGAAGAACACATCACTCCACCCTCCATGCTTTGCGTGACATTTATTTGGACCCTCATCCTCTTTCATGTCTAAAGGAAACACCTAACAGTATGGGTGCTTAGCCTATGGCTCACCTAATATCCTAGGAAATGTTCTGAAATACTTATGGTTAACATTTTCAGTCAGGCCCCATGTTATGAACATGGTATGCGGTCGGCCCACATTTGTTGTCCCCAAGCTAGTATAACACACTAGTGATGTTGTCTTTTGAACTTGGTCGTCATTTATTCTTCATTGCCCTAAACCCTTCACAGAGTCCTAAATTTTGGGTTCCATGAATCCCAATTTTCACTCCCCCAATGTTTTGATTGAATATAATGCCCCTGACGTTACCCCACTTGTGTGATAGAGCACATTGGGAAGATGGATATTTGACTACTTAGAGAATTTCTTCCTCTAGTCAGGCCTCTCTATTTCTTCCATGATTTCCGAATTGGTTTTTCAAACCCTATGAAGATTGGTCAGAAATCTCACATTTAGATGGAATAATGAGGAAGTCATCCCTTTTTTCTCACATCATTCCTGGCCTACGTGAGCATAGGGTTTGATCTCTGGATTTTCCATGAATGTAATGTGGATAAAATAAACTGAAATGTATAACAGAACTCATGTACCATCCAACATAAATTATAAAATCATGAAAGTACATTCAAAGGTTACATGCTTTACAACACCCGAAGATCGAAACCTCCAATGGACCGGTTGACCTCGTCAAAAGTTTGTTGTAGCTCTACCACCCTCTGGCTTATGGCGTTCAGGATTCACTATCGCCTATTTAGTTCTCGCTCCTCCTTGGATGTAATGGGGTGCAGTTCATCATCCGTGATCCAGGCCCGCTCGTCATTGGTTTGGATGACGGTCATCACTTTAGAGGCTTGCTTCATGTTCTCTTCAGCCTCTGCCAACTTGGACATCAGATGAGATAAGATCTCTAATTTCTTAGTGAGGAAAGTGGAATGATCATTTTCCCATACCTTCATCCATTGAATTTCTTTTTCAGGCTCCCGGAGCCTCTTGATATTCACCAATTTTTTCCACACACTACACACACCAAGACCATGATCATATTCCTAAATCATATCTACCATAAGATCTCGGACAAGCCTGTATGGATGCTGGGAATCCACTCCCCCAACACATTGTTCATGTAGCTAGGTCTGATGTCTCCCCAATGGGTCTATCCATTGTTCTTGAGGGTTTTCATTGATGAATCACTTAATCAGCTTCCATGACCAGTGGTTAAAGATTTTCTATCCTCCTCATCAGATACCATTTCATCTTAATCCTCAGGGTCATTAGTTTCATATGCAGAAAACGCATGCAAGAACTCACCAGTAGGGTCATCATTTGGTGTTTGATCAGTTATGACAGAAAATTTGATGTCTGATCGTTCTTCATCATCGGATCACACCTCAATGATCTCAGGCTATGTCCTGCTAACTATCCAACTAGTGATCGGGAGTGACGTAGCATGGTAGGTTTGGGTGTCCACTTCCACGAACACCGACATTCCCTAGGGAAATGCACCGGCATGAACTCCGACCAACCATTCCAACACATCCTAGGTCATTTTAAGAACTTTGCATACAATATGTGCATAGATGTCAGTTAATCCTATCAATAGGTGGCAGTCAGAGATTACATAAAGGAAACATAATGAAATAATAGTCGGTCTCGCTCTAGGGTTGTTTTCATTGGGAACTCGAGGCGTGTACCAACGTATATTGTCGAGATGTCTGAAAACACTGGAAGAACTAACATGGGATTCCCATCCCCATTGGGCATGGTAATTAATATAGCCACTAGTATATACCCAGAGGCTCAGTAGCAGCATCTACCATAAGGAGGGAGAATGTTTTGCATATAAGGGCCTCTTGAATAGTTCAAATATCTGTTGAGAAGTATTAGACATCCAAGTATAAAACTCTGGGAAAGGGTTTAGTATTTCAACTCAAGGGCCTCTTCGAACTTTTCCTACTCCATGTATGAATCCCTGACCTCACGTTCCTCCAGAGGGCTCCCTCTACCAACATCCTCCCACCAAAAGGGCTCGTCCGATTATTCTGATAGAGGTAAGCATTCCCTCAATTTAGCAGGTGACAATTGTGGAGGGGATGTTTGATCCCGAAATAATTTTATGCAATCCTTCATTGGGCACGAAGCATCCCAATAGTTTCGATGTCTTCCATCTCAGCCTGGTATTGCTCTTAATTCTCTTGGGACACCTAAATTCCACCTCTAATAGGGCCAGTCCTCAGAAAATCCATCCTGAGTTGGTTATGGAGTCTCCAAATCTCGGACGGATTGGGGAATTTCAAATTGACATCCCAAATGTCCCATGATTTTAGGAAGACAACGTTCTATGGCATGTCTTTGTGGCACAACCGCTTCCCCAGAGCCTAGGGTGGATATTATATAGAATCACCTTGGTGTACTCCCCTCTAGATAACTTTTCTCATATGGGACCCCCAGGTCGTCTCTCTCTTTTAGATCTTCTACTGCTACCTCCCTTTTTGCTGGTGTGGGCCTCGCTTCCACGACAACCCCACCACCATGATCATTCCTTGACACATTTCGTCCCTCATCTCAGGGTTAGGGAGGAACCCCATCACTAGACCAAACGGTTGGTTTCTTTAGCATCTCCCCTAGGTAGGTCACCTCCTAGATCTTGAAGAACTACATCGCTAGACATTCCCACTCTCTAGTGATAACATGAGACACAACAGTCTAATCATAGATGGGTTCTCTCATGGAACACTTCCATGTAGACAAGTGGGGTTAAGCATTGCGTGCACTGAAACTACCATGAAAATCCAAGAGGGGTGTATGGATCACAAAGGGGCTGGTGGTAATCCCACACCACTAGGACTCAACCCTGAACGACCACTATGTAGGAACAATTATCTTATGTTCCCTAGATTTCATCAGTTAATACACATATTGTCAACATGAAATGGAAAAAATTGAACTTGTCTGGATGCCAGACCTGGTTTGGCACCGCTTGTAGGGTCAACTTTATCAGAAATCTCCCCATAGTATTCAGAATAGATGGGAGTAAATTTGATCCTGGAGGGGAAATGGGGTTCAGATATTCATAGATACCCCTAACATTTGTCGTTATCCACCCGTACAGAAAGTGAAATGACCAACATATACATTGTGGCTTCTTCCCCTCGCTGATCTGTCAAATCATCTTATACAATCTAAAAAGCATCAAAATCTTGAGGTTGACCTATCCCACTATCGCCAACATGGACACCAGGATAAATTTGCTCGGTAACATTCCCATGTTTATGTCTCTCGCCCAAAACAACCAACCAAAAATAAGTGTCTCAATAATTGAATCTAACCATACTACCGATTACTGCTCGGTACTGATGCCAAATAGCAAGGCTTTCCACTGGTTGTCCTCCAGGAGTCTCCAGTATGAGTGATGCTTTCCTCATTGATCCCTCTTCGGGAATGTCAAAGGCCTCACAAGGAACTTCCTATCTTCGAGGAATTTCAAGAACTGGTTGACCCACCATATGAAATGGACTTCCCTGGTAGACTGTTTGTCCTCCCCCAGAACCAGGTCCATCAATTCTCTTTCCAATGGCAGAATCTAACCCATATTTGACCACACACCCTCAATAGGTGGAAACTCGTCATACATTACACCCATTATTGGGACCCCAGAAATCAAGTGTAGATCCCATAGGATAATGCCGACCTCTCCATTGTGAAAATTGATGGTTTTGGTCCTCGATGAACACCTGCACAGAAACTCCAGCATCAGCTACTTTAGCTGATTGATATATAATTGAGATGCCCAAGCCTCCATATACAAACCCACTCGCCTATGATCTACCCCAAACTCCTCGCATGAGTCACCAACCCAGTATACCCATGCCCAATCTTCAATAATGTTTTCCCCCTAACGTAGATCCCACCCATCGGTCTACACCATCTCTGGGTTCCCTAGGACTACGTTTAGAATAGTATGGTACAGTGGTATTGATGTATCTTGCTTCACTTCCTTATATAATAATTATTCACATGATTGTATAGAAAATCAGTGTTGACTGGAGTGAAGTCTTCCCAGGCATGGTCGTCTGCCGCCATGAATAGTTTTCACTGGCATGACGTGCTCCTGAACCAATTTTCTGGATCATCCCTACTCACATTCGGGATGAAAAATTCACCCCTCAGTCCAAATCCATATAGATGAAGCCTCCTACATAGCGGATATTTCTTCATGATTTATGATAGCAACCCCACCAGCAAATAATGGTCAGAATGGATTCATAAGAACTCTGCTATACACGAGATATTCACCATTTGTTCCCTATGGGAATCATCTTTAAGGAACCTCAAGACAACATCCACGCGAGACATTCAATTTTTTAAATTTTGATGTTTTTTATTCTAGTTTGTGAAGCTCTTTCATAGAGCTCGTTCACGAAGATTGTTTTTAGAGCTATGTCCCAGTAAGACATCATGGAGCCCTTCCCCAACCAGTTGGAACAAGCTGCCGAGTGCACACACATAGAGTCGAAAGACTCGTTGTGATCCATGAAGTAGGAAGTCTTTATTCCTAGAGATTAATCGCATATTGCACAGTTCTTTGAGAATCGAGAGCTCTATCACCAAAACACATAGGTGGGAAAGGGGAAAATGTGGTGTCAGCATAAATATTTATAGGCAATGACCTCAGGTGCTTCGATGTGCATCCAGACTTGGTAATATTTGTGGGGCTCTAGATGTTCGTTTCCTCGCTCCTCATCATGACCCTCCTTCGTGAACATGCTTTACGAGTGGAAAAATGTGTTTTGGATATTGACCCTCAAAATTAGACCCTTATTTCTCCTTGGCTCCAGGTCTGAGGGGGGGAATTTGTTGGCATAAAAATATGGGGAGAGGGATTGAAAATTATAAGTGGAATCCACCTCCTTCAGGGATGCATCATGAATCCTGTCCACGAAGCCCCAAAACACTGTGGTCGGCATAATGCTACCTCCATTGCAAATCACCAGTGATAAAAGAGGCGGGAGGCTATGTGATCCTCCTGACATATCACAAGTCATCACAGAGTAAGGAGGCATGAGGCCATGTGATCTTCCGGACCATTGTGAAGACTCTGCAGAGAAAGGAGGTGGGAGGCTCTACAATTCGCCTAACGTTTGCAAAGGCACCATAAAGTAAGGTGGTAGGAGGCACTACGGTTACGGTAAATGGCCAGATAGCCTTGCATCGAGTGGTCCCTGCTTTGTAGTTCCAATTGCCTATAAATACAAAGATCCCCTTGAGACCAAATTACAGATCTTTTGACCATTCTCCTTGTCAACTCTATAATCAAGAAATAAATTCTCCTCCATGAAAAATGATCTCTTAAGGGTTCTTGAGCATTGTGAAGTGCCTTTCCATTGGCTTAAATTCAACCCCTTTTCAAAGAGGGATTCCCGTCATAGAGACCATAGGCCTCTGTGAAAGAATGATTTATTCAAGGGGACTCATGTATTAGCAAAGAACTCATGCTTTTCCAAGTACCCACTATGTATATATATGCCCCATCCTAAAGCAGGGTCACTATGCTTCACAAAGAATATTGCATCACACTACTACACTTCATAGGGAACCCTTGATTCATGAATCCCTGCTCCAAGAAATCCAATCAACTTCACGAAGAACCTTCCATATGCACCAATGCCTATTCCTAGTCTAGGCCACCCCACTTCTCAAAGCATACCCCTTCGTGAAGGCCCTCCACTATATGCAGTACCAGAGCTTCACGAGGCCTCTTTCTATGAACCCCTTTGCTCTACATCAACTTTTCCTTTACGACCCACCTGGTTTGCGTGAAGTGATATCAATGTCTCTAGGGTGGTGATTCATGTTTCCATGTTTCACCTAATGCCTCTTCTCATAGGCATGCTAACGCAGACCCCTCAATGGATCGGTCCACAATACACCCTCACCACGGCATTTCCGGTGCATTCCCTTCACTAAGGGTTAAATCATGATCATTATGTATGTCTATGGGTGTGGAAGGAACCAACCTCATTCGAGATACAAGATGTTAAACTACCAATCACCTTTATCTTCATCACATGACGTTAAACTATGCCCTTCACCCCGTGAACTCCACATGGGACCCCCACCTCATACATTATTCACAGCCTCTCATCTCCAAGGGAGTGATATCTTCCTCACAAAGAATGAGATCCTATTTGATTGGAGCAGTGTTTGTCTATGGTGGAAGGGAAACCATCATGACGTAAGCCCCTATCCTTTCTTGCAGGAGGTAGTATCCATGCACCCCTCCTCTTGTCCTCAATTCGTAAGACCATAGGGGGGATGGGCCCCGAAACCCTCCTATCGTTCATGCCAAATTCCTCTCCTGTTGGACTTTGTTACCTCCCGGGCCTCCATCATAGATTATGTATCAATTTCGATCTCCCTAGGCTGCTAACCACGTATAATCCCCTATTTCATTTTTGGGTTTCTAACCATGCATAAGCCACTATTTCCTCTCTATGCTGCAATCCACGTGTAATATATTGGTACTAAGGGAGTTCTTGGAAGAAAAATGAGTTGGTTAGTGTTTTTTTTCAATCCTCATTTGATGTTTAGAATTTCATATAGGAAATAGATCATACAGTTCAACCACACAACAATATTAAAGGTGGTGACTTTTCCCAATGTTTTCAAAATTTTTGAGGATGAATATCAGAATATAAAGAAACTTGTTTTTTGAAAAAGGATTGTGTGTGAATGATCTACAGTGTGCACGAAAGATTGAATTTTTCACACAAGATTGATGTTTTTTTGGGAACTTTCATGAAAGACATATTTTCTGATTAGAATGTCAAAAAAGGAAAAAGGCATGATGTTCACAGAGGATAATGTTGCACGACTGGGTTTGCAATCCCAATGAGACATGAAAAGGGATTTTTCATGCTCATTGTGAAACATATATGCACCAAGGAAGATGTGTCAGAATATTTTGCATGAGGAGAGTGAGGAATATAAATAAGAAGCTACAACCAATGAAGACATAAGAATTTCCAATGAAAATCTGTTTTCTCAGTTGAACGAAACATTTTCACCTGAATGATTGGAAGAATGTTAATCTTGCGCACAAGGTGGTCCTTTAGTCTTAAAAGACCATGTGAACCCTTCTGTGTAGGTGCATGAATGATAAGGGTTTCATGAAAAGTAGGGGTTGCATGAAAGTCATCTATCACAACAATTCACTAATCTTACACAAAAGAAGTGGTATTGTGTGCAAGTGTTGTGTTATGTTTCTGACAAGGGTTTGATTATCCAGATCAGTGTTTCACTGATTTCAAATGCATCTTTTCAAGAAATTGATCCATGAAATATCTCATTATTACAGAGGTAAACACTTAAATTAAAATCTATTGATGATACATTCATGTCAATAATCTCAGTCATAATTCTCACAAGGTAGTGACCTAGGGGAGTCAATGGAATAGATCAGAGGGATGTAGGGATCATTCCCTAAACCATTGTCAAGGAAGTGTTCCTAGCACAAAGTGACTATGACCGAACCCTGTAATCCATAAACTAGTGAATATTAGTGGATTTGGGCACTACCTACACACTGTTGGTGTATGCTCCTTGGATGTAGCCCTTAGCGGTGAACCATGTAAAAGTGTTTTGTGGTCCTTATGCATGTGACTGCTTGCTTTTGGTTCACATTAGTCTTACTTTTTATTCATGTTACTACTAAAATGGGATGAAGATACTAGTTTTAATGAGAATATTTGACACCCTGATTCACGCCTCCCCTTTAAGTGTATCCTAGGGTCCTAAAAGTGGTGTCAATGGGTAAAGGTTGTAAGTGTTAGATTTGTCATCACTAAAAATGAAGCCTATGCCATGGGAATCCCTCACTTCATGTGGTGTAATATTCAAATATGGTAGAATAGAATGATATCTCATCTATTATCCCTTGGAATTGAATTCCTTTTTTCTATTGTGCAAGGAATAAAATTTACTCATCCAATAGGGCATGCTATTACTGATAAAAACATAAAAGATCTTGATGCAGATGCTAAATCTCATAATGTTCTCAATACGGCTCATTCTGAACAGGTCTATCTAAAGTTGATGAGTTTCACCACAAAAAAGATTATCTAGGATAAACTTGAAAATATTTACGAATGAGATAGAAAAGTTAATGAGTTAAAAGATCAATTCATACAAAGCAGGAATGACGATTTGAAGATTCATCCTGATGATAATGCAGATTGCTTCTTCAATTGAATAACTGAAGTAGTGTGAGTAATTTGATGTCTTGGAGGGGAAATCGAAGAAATAGATATCATAATGAATATATTGAGAAAACATCTACCTATATATAATGAATAGTTATTTGCCCTATAATAAATATATATCTAAAAACAATATTTGGATGATCTTCAAGTAGACTAGGGGCATATGATTAGAGAGTAAAACCAGGAAATGCAACAACAAGTGTTTTAAAGGAAATGGAATTCAAAGCCATAAAAAACTAAAATATCATGAGATAGTGGTAGTGAAGATGATGGGGAAAAAATAAATTTTTTCTCTCATTTCTATGAAGCATAAGAAAGGAAAAAGGTAAATTTAAAGGTAAGTCAGCTCTGGCATGTTTTCATTGAGGAAGATTTGGGCACAATGCCTCTCAGTTCAGAAGAATGTTCGATGATGAAGATAACAAAGCAGATGAAAAGGATAATCCTTGAAAAATGATTTTTAAAAGGGGAGACTTTAAATATTGGAATAAAGTTCATAAGAAGAGTTTTGTCTGTAAAGTGGAAGATGATGATATTTAATTCATTGAAGAAGAAGAACCAAAATTTAAAACAGAAAGCAATGCATCCATGATGGATACCATTGAAAAGTTTGAACCATTGATCAATAATGAAAAAAACTACCAGATGACTCCAAATATTTATTCCAAGAAGAAAATTAAGGATTCCATTTCCATTCATGAGAATAAATGTAAGAGATGCAACAAGTGGAAAGAAATTTTTGAGAATCATAAGAATATGTTGATGAACTTATAGCTGAAGTTGAATGAATAGATGAACTAGTGAGAGTATAGTCTTAAATCCATGGAAGCACAACAGACGCTGTGGAACTAAAGCATGGAATTGAATAACATTCAATGGTCATAAATTACCATATGTCTAGAATGGATGAGAATTCCAAGGCTGTAAAGGGTCTTGAGGAAGAAGTTGTTTTCCTTTGAAGTAAACATGAGTGTTAATCATCCAAAAAATAGGGATATAAGAATGTGCCCGTAAGGGGCTCTCATTCTAGGTTTTCACTCTCTCGCCGCGACCGGATCCGCCGTTGTGGATCTAGGGTTTTCTTGCGCTCGGTGGGTTGGAGGTGGATCTCTGCTGCTGCTGTGACGCTTCGCGGTCCTCGTTCTAGCAGTGAGATGTTCTCGAGCGTCAGTGGTGGCTGGTTCTGGTCCACGGGAGTAAGACCGGTCTTGGTGACGGCATACACTCTGGAGTTCCCACGGATCATATCTTGGACACTGTCTGTTGTCTGGTGGGGTTTTACTCGCGTTTGAGGTCCGTGCTCATGCATCGGTGGCTCTTCTTCCACCTCCCAGGTGAGTTCGCTTGGATTTCCCTATGGTTGACGCGGTTGGTTTGTCTGGTTGTGGCGGGTTCTCTCGATCCATGGGTGTTCTCTTTGTTTATGTGTTTTGTGTTGTGTTTTTTTGCTAGATATGGTGGTTTTGAGCCGAGGTCTTCTACCTCGCTGATACTAGTGAAGAGGGTTTCTGCCTCATTGAAATCGGTGAAGGGTTCCACCAGCGGTGATGCTGTTTCTCGTCACCGTCGCGGGTGATTGTGTGATGATGGGCGTCGGTGAAGCTCATCGGCGTTCTGGTGTTGGGATGATGTCTGAATGGTGTGATCCGTTGTTTTCTGACGACGTTGATGGATGAGATGGTCGAGCTCTCTCGCCAGTGACATGCTGGTTTTTTTGGTGAGGTTTTCTAGGGTCGACCACGATTGTCGCCGGTGATGACGACGACGGGAGCCAGTGCATCTCACCGGTGTTCCGGTGAATGTGTGGCACGTGATGGTGGTTTGATTTGCGTGAAGGCTGTAGGATTGACGTGCGGTGCGCGGCGCGAGGTATGTCAGTGCTGTAGCGGCATTTGTTGACAGGCATGATATTATCGTGGGCGCGTGATCGTGATTCGGGTTTGAAGATCAAGGCGGCTGGCGGTGACCTGATTTTGAAATTTGAATTGTGATTTTCGTCCGGATGTGGAGAAGTGTATGGGTACTGGAAACCCCTTAAACCGGCTTCAGAAAATGGGGAAAGAACTGATTTCTAGCCAGGGATATAAGAAAATTATGTTTGGATGATTCTCATATGTAGAATTACTAGTAAGATTCAAGCATGGTTCAGATAGGGCTGAAAAAATCTGGACTGATCAATGACCCACCTGTAAGGGAAACCGTGGAATCAGTTGTGAAGCTGAGACATCAACTAAAGGAGTTAAAGTGAACCAAATAAAAGACAAGATAACAGTTGTGCACGTTCAAAAGTTTCTTGATGTGTAGAAAAAGAAACCCTAAATTTAAATTTAAAGAAGAACTAAACATTGTTATCGATCTATCATAAATGGTAGGCAACCCAATGTTTTTCTCAAGGAAGAAGGAATGAGTAGGAACATAAGTGAAAAGACATTTAATATCATGATGTATTTGTTTTGTGGCTATCTGGGCATACCATGTCATATTGGAAAGTGGAATGGTTCTATTTGAATGGTGAAGATATGGAATGTCATCAAATGAGAATAATTTCATTTCCTACTTCTTAATGAAGAAATAGTTTCAATGGATAATGCTTTCACTATTATAGCATTGTCCATAAAGCAATGTATTCCATTCAAATGGTTGATTGGAATAATTCATACCACTCTTAGAGATGGATCAATACTCACCCCACTAATGGAGTTGTTCTCAAAAACAGGTTTTCACCCCTTGAAGAAGAGTATTGGTATGAAGAATAATATTATGTGGAAGAAATAATTGAAAGGCCTTCAGTGTTAAAAACAAAATCCAATATCTCATTGAAAGAGAAGAAGAAAATGGAGAAATAAAATCCTGTAGAATTATCTCTGAAGGCTAGAAAAAGTAGTAGCACCTGAATTCTTGATAGTTGGTGCTCATCCCAAATGATAGGAAATGCTGAATTTTAAATAATTTTAATAAAATGGTTGATGGAACAATGTGGTTAGGTAATGAAGGATATTTGAAAATTAAAGGTAGTGGAAATACTTCATAGGCTAATTGAGATATGAAGAATACTGAAGTTCATTATGTGGATGGTCAACATCACAATCTTCATAGTGTGAGTCAACTCTGTGACTAAGGTCTCATAGTAACATTCAATCAAAACAGATGCACTATAAAGGGTAAAAATGGAATTCTCTAATGACATGCTGCAAAATAGATGGAACCTCGTATCAGGTCGACAGTAAAGAAAACACTTTCTATATATCGATTGAATAAAAAAAACCTATGACATCGAAGGATGATGTACATTGACTAGAAAAACATGTGAATGATATGTTAGATAATGATAGTAATGGATATCCCCATTCTGAAATGTGAACAATAAATGACCTGTGATGTTTGCATTCGAGGGATTATAGTAGATAGTTCATATAGGCCAAAGAAGAAAATAGAATCACAGATTCCTAATCTCATCCATACAGACGTATGTGTCCCAATAAACCTTTATAGAACTCATGGACAAGGAACTTCATCCTCATCATTGATGATTATAGTATAAAGTATTGTGTAATGGTTATTCACAGGATGTGACAAGTACATGATTGAAAAATATATATCATCAAATTTTTGATAATGATACTGGATATAGAATTAATTTCTAACGATTTGAAAATATAGGGGAATACATATGCATTGAGGTTTAAAATAACCATAAAAAACATGGAATAAGACCTGAGGAACCTGCTGGGAGAACTCCATTGAAAAATGGAGTTGTTGAGTGCCATAATTGACAGGTCAACAACATGGATAGAATTATGCTGACTAAGACTGGTATCTCTTGTCATTATAGGAATAAATCCATTGAATATGTAGTGTGAATTCAAAACCGAACATGCCTTTATATGTGAGAAAGAAAATACTATATGAATTGTGGCATTGAAAGAAGACTACATTTAAATACTTTCGTGTTTTTTGGAGTAAATGTTCCATCCTAATAAAATAAGGGAATCATGGGATGTATGGTGACAATGCAGATGAAAAAATATTCATTGTCTATCCAATGAACAACAAAGCATATAAGTGATTCAATAAGTTATTGGGAAGGATTGTGGAAAGCAGTGACGTTAACATAATTGATTACAAAAACAAAAATTATTCAAGGAATAAATATTCTAATGAGATAGAATATGAGGAAGAATGAATTCATAGAGAAATTGAAAATACAGAAATAGAGTAAGGTGTACCAAACTCTCAAGAGTCACATCTAGATGTTGACCCGGAAGTATAATCTGATTTTGAAATCAAGGATGGAGAGAATTCAGTTAATCCTTAGAGGAGAAATAAAATAGTAGTAATTGATCAATCCAACATCATTCGGGATTGGACAGCACCCACACAAACAAGGAGAATGAGGTTTAATGCACAATATGCATTTCTACCTTTTGAATAATAATCCTTATTTGAAAATGATGCAATGAATGAATCATGGGTGATGGCTATGAAAGTATAGTTATATTTGATTGAAAAAAAAACAGACATGGGATCTGGTCAAGAGCCCTGAAGGTCACAAAGTGATTAGTACAAAGTGGATCTTAAAGAACAAATATGATGACCATGGATGTGTAATCATAAAAAAATGGCACAACTAGAATGTAAAGGATATTCACATATTGAAGTTGTCAGTGTTGAATAAACCTTTTCTCTAGTGGCTAGACTAGAGTCAATTAGGATTTTTATTTCCTTGACAATCCAAAAAGGACATGGAGTATTTCCAATAGATGTCAATACAACATTATTGAATGGTGGTATCGAAAAAGAAGTCTACATCAAATAACTGGTGGGTTTTTTTCTTGGTAATGATGAATCAATGGGATTTAAACTAAAGAAGTCACTCTATGTGTTCATTTAGGAACCATGAGATTGGTATTCCTGACTAGATTCTTATCTCAAGAAGCTATAATTGAAAAGATAGTAGTAGATCCCAATCATTATGTGAAGACATTTTCTAAAGATCAGTTCATGGTTCAAGATTACATTGATGACTTTATATTTGGTGGAATCAATTAGAAATTAGTTGATGAATTTGCCAATCACATGAAATCATAATCTCAAATATCAATGATTGGGGAGCTCACATATTTATTAGGTCTATGGGTTATTCATAATAAAGATTATACATTCATTTCTAAATAATTGTATAAAAGAGAGATTCTGAATAAATCTAATATTCATGACTCTAAACCAATGTCAACATTAATTTCTATTGGAAATAATCTCTAAAAGCATGATAATGAGACCTATGTTTATCCCACAATGTACAAGAGGATTATTTGAAGATTAATTTACCTAATAGAGAAACGTCCAGATATTTTCATTGAAACTTTATTAACTGCACAATTTCAGAGTAATATGAAAGAAAGAGAATATGAAATAAGTAAAAACAGAATCATGTGGTACATTCAAGGTACTCATAATTATGGGTTATACATTACTGTAGGAAGGGATAGTGAATTATCCGTGTTTTGTGATGCTGACTGGGCTGGATATGTAGTTGAATGAATGTCCACCAATGGTGGAGCATTATATATTGGGCATAAATTAGTTGGCGAGTTGAGAAAAAAACAAGAAAGTTCATCTCTTAAGACTGGTGAATATGGGTATATATTTTATACAAAGGCATGAACTCAACTACAATGGATGAAGAAATAACTAATAGAAATTTGTAATGAAGTGAAACAACCAATGGTGATTTACTGTGATAAAAAGAGTGTAATTAATTTATGAAGAATCATGTTCAGAATTTTCATACAAAACACATTGAAATTATATATCCCTTTATCAATGAAAAAGTTGAACATGGTGTGATTAAAATGGATCTTGTGGGAACTGATGAGAAATTTATAGCATCCTGCCTATTTATCACATAATCTTTCATTTCAATTTACAAAACCGAGGATCTTTAAGGTTTATTGTCTTGGAAACTAGGAACTTAAAACTTGAAAGCATAAAACATTTTTCTTTGAAAGGCTTCTCCTTATGTTTATCCTAGGTTCATTACTACATCTCATAACCTGGGAACATACATCAAAAGAAAGGGTGAGCAGATGTCCCAGTAATGGAAACAAGGGTAATCATTTAACATGTGAACTTGAGATACATCAACAATGTCATGAAAAAAACATTAAGTCATGAGAAATAAATAATGAGGCATATCATAATAAAAATAACATATTTCATAACATGAATATATGGCTAAAACATTTAATATTGACAATCATTTCCGTTTTACCAAGGTCCATCCCAAGGTGTCATTAAACATTACCATGGATATTCACCAAAGTATCAGTCTAAATGCTCATTTCTAGAGATTAAGTCTGTACCCAATGTATTAGATCACTATCAGGGTGCACACATGAAATGTATTTATTATAATGTGAACCACATATATCATCATCAATAATTTCATAAGAAACCCATATAGAATAAAATAAATGGGTTTCATTTCATAATCATAACGTTTTAAAACTGCTTTAAAGTCATGATCTTTATGTTACTTTAAACCAAGGGAAAGGGAAAGAGGGTCTCATGTATGTAAATACCAGAATTTAAAATATAAAAAAATTTATATAAGTTAATACCCCTATAGAAGAGAGATATTTGATTATTCACTTAATAAAATAAAGGAACTTTATAAAAAGAGATAGATATTTTGAGACGAAAATTCTGCAGCATAACGGCTATGTTTCGGGGTTTTAGAAAACATTGAAAAGAGAGGGGACATGGGTCAAACATTCATAAATGACCCATAAAAAGTAGAGGTAATGAATATAAAGGATATATGAACATTTTAATGAAATTTTATGGACATACCATTTGTAATGAAAAACATGGAAGGAAGACAAAAATTAGATTTCTCTTGCGAAAATTTGGCAGCCTAACCACTTCACTTAAACATAAAAAATGAATTGACGAGATCAACTAGGGTCTCTCATAATATGAACATAAAAGATCAGTATGATAGATATAGACATAATACCCCAACATAATAAAAATGAACTTTAAAGACTTCACAAGAAAGTAGAACTTTTAAAAAAATAGAAAGGTGAAAGAATCCCTTAAAAATTCTGCAGCCTAACGACGTCACTTAAACTTCAACAAAAATTGAATTGACGAGATAAAATAAGGAATCTCATCATATTAACATAAAATATCATTATGATAGATATAGAGATCATCCCCCATCATAATAAAAAGTAATGTGAAAGACTTGACATGAAAATAGATCTTGAAAAACGATAAAGGTGAAAGAATCCCTTAAATTTTTGGAAGCCTAACAGCGCCACATAAACTTAATAAAAAAAGAATTGAAGAGATAAAATAGGGTATATAATTATATTAGTATAAAAGATAAGTATTATAGATATAGATATCATACCTTAAAAAAAAGGAACTTCAATGACTTGATATGAAAATATAACTTGAAAATGAGAAGGGTGAAAAATCCGTTACAAAAATTTCGGCAGCCTAACGGCGCCACTTAAACATTCATAAAATGAAATGATGAGAGTAAGACAGGGTCTATCGTCATATGAACCAGAAAAGGAAGTTATAATGAATATATAATAACATCCTCCAACATAAGAACATGGAGCATAAAATAAATGACATAAAAGAGATTACTTGGAAAGAAGGAGAGAGTTTGGATCCCTTACCTTAAAACGTAACTCTTAAAACTCAAAGGTTGGGACCATGAGGGCTTGGGGGAACATTGAGAGGACTCCTTGTGAGGTAATGAGACCAGATATTTTATGGGTGAGAGTTCGGAGTCTAATGGATAAGAGGATGGCTTGGTATTTATAGAGAAAGTGAAGGGACAAGGCATTAATGGCCAAGGGACACCTCATTGGTGGTTTTGGAAAAACCATTGGATTTCCCATGGTATTTGCCCATTTTATTGGCCACTTGGGACACCTAATACATTATATTACTATTAATAAGTCTACCATATTGATTACATACTTAATACCTCATTTAATTATGTCATTAAACACCTGTAACTTAAAAACTGTATTCTCACTATTCATCGAAAATTCAACTTTCTCAGAAAAATATCAAAATATCACCATAACCAAATATCGATGATCTGATTTCAAAAATGAACTCCATTTTCTAAAAATTCCTTTCTAAATATTTTTAAATTATTTTTTAAATAAATACACTATTCACCAAAAATTCATTTTTTTCATAAAAATCCCCAAAAATTACCTTTGCATAATATCGATGTTCTAAATTCAAAAATAAAGTCCATTTTATAAAAATAAATTTCTAAACAATTTTAATTTAATATTTAATTAAAAAGAATATATACTCAAAAAAACTAATAGTTGACTAATAATTTATAAAACCGTTATTTAACAATTTTATTGAATCACATTACTTAATCAAGTTGCCTATATTATATTAATAATTTTTTTAAGTATGATTACTATTTCATTTGGTCAAATTACTAATACTAAGCATAAAATAACTATTCATAATTTAATATTCATCAAAAATTATGTTGTCTTATTAGACACTAAATTTCATTCTGAACATAATCGTAGAGGGACATTTTTTGAAAATAATTACATATTTTTAAATATTTAAGGTTTACATAAACATTTTTTTTAAATATCCTTTCTCTAAAATTCACCAAAAATAAGCATACTATATTTATCTGAACATTTGAAAATTCATAAACTTCATTATAAGAAGAAATCAAAAAATTTATTTAAAACAAAGGATTACACAAGGCAGTTACAGTCTCCTTACATAGCCCTTTATCACACCAGCATAGGTCCTAAGTGTAAGGTGTGCTAAGGTGAGAGAATCCAAGGGAAGCTCGGCCAACATCACATGAGTAGTAATTTCTATCAGTTTGAACTTCTCGCAAAGGCGATTCCATTCTAGCTTCACATGATGAAGTTCATCTTGGGTTTGGTCCATAGCAAAGCCCAGTGATGCTACCTCCTTCCCAAGTTCTGTTAGATGGGCTTCAATCAGTCCAAGACTACTAGGTGAGTCCATCAAATCTTCTTTCTATATTAATTAACCAAGATATTTTGTATTTAGAGACAATAATCTAACCGTTTAGTTTCCAGTGGTCATATTGACCAATGGTCATATAATAGTCAAAACCCAACAGTCTCATTTTAATTATACTCATGTTATCAAATCATGATGTTTTGTTGAGTATAAAAAAATAAAATAAGACACAAAATTAGGAAACAAGATTTATTCAAACTTTTGGGTCATTACAATCTTCCCCCCTTAATAAATTGCGTCCTTAAAATTTTTAAAATTGGGTTTTAAATTTTCATTGAAAGTCCCACACCGGAAAAGGATTTAGTAAAAATATAAAATTAAAAGAAAGAAAGGGAAGTACAAAGTTCACCCGAGTTAACCCACACTTGGATTCCATGTAGGTAAACATAGACATGGAGGAGAAGACAATGGGTCAAGTTCTGAGAGAGTGTGATAGAAAACATGATTAGGAGAAATTTAACAACAAGAAAATCCTAAACTTATGATGTGTTGAAATGGTCATTGATTACCTAGTAGGAAACGTAAACCAACAACATTTTTGTTTTACGTTCATTTTCATAATTTTGAGAAATTAATTTACTACATAGAAAAAAAACATAAGGAAATATACCAACCATCAATTAGAGTTTCATCCTTTAATAAGTTTCTACCAAAACTCATCATTTCTCCAAATGATGAGCATTCAAAAACACTCGGTCTCATCAAAACACAAGAATCATCTTCTTAAGAGTCACGTAATCCCCAAAAGATTAACTATCAATTTCTTCTATCTTTAAACATTATCCCAAATATAGAAAGGGTAAGATTAAACTACTCCTCAAAAAGAAAGAATCCCATAGGAAGGGAAACTACTTTTAAATCTTCAATGTTCCATTGTACTAACCAAATCTCATCATATTCCATTCCATACATAACTGTCCATAAAATTCACCAAAATAAACCAAACTAAGATTAAAACCCAAATAAAAGAAGGATTTGATAATATAGTCTTCCAAAATAAACTTCATCGTTCATCTCCAAACGACTTCAACCACTCCTAACATCTTATAACAAAAGTAGCTAACATAAAAATATTTTCCCAAAGATAGGTTAATCATTTCCATATGTAACACAAATTACTATAAGTTCGCCTTAAATTCATCGATTCTTCAATATATAAGTCAACCATTACTACTCAGAGAAAATACCATAGTAATCTATTTATCTCGATCAAATAAGGTTCCCAAAATAGTGAACGTCTTCCAAAATATTAATCATCTTTTAATCCCCTAATCACCCTCTTATTTTTTAAGGAGAACAGCTTCACTACATCAGCAAGTGCTACATAACAATAGATGTTTTCCTTAATGATATAAAATCATCATAGGTAGTGACTCGATGATCTTAGAAAACATAAAAGAAATGATCATAGAGCACGAACTAAAATACAACATGACATAGAAAATTATTGTGAAGAAGTTACATGTAACTTCAGTCATCATGATCCATCTCAGCATAGGACATGCATTGTTCCCTTGTCCTTGAAGATTGATGATTCTCATCATACTTCTCATCCATTCCAAGAGATCATTTCCTTGGATAATATCTAACTTATCCACATTTACGACATCGAAATGTATAAGGTACATTAGATCAAACCTTGTCTATATTCATCACATTATCCATTTTTTAATGCAATTGGATATGAAAGTATAGCTATATTTGATTGAAAAAAAACAGACATGGGATCTGGTCAAGAGCCCTGATGGTCACAATGTGATTAGTACAAAGTGGATCTTAAAGAACAAATATGATGACCATGGATGTGTAATCATAAAAAAATGGCACAACTAGAATGTAAAGGATATTCACATATTGAAGTTGTCAGTGTTGAATAAACCTTTTCTCTAGTGGCTAGACTAGAGTCAATTAGGATTTTTATTTCCTTGACAATCCAAAAAGGACATGGAGTATTTCCAATAGATGTCAATACAACATTATTGAATGGTGGTATCGAAAAAAAAGTCTACATCAAATAACTGGTGGGTTTTTTTCTTGGTAATGATGAAACAATTGGATTTAAACTAAAGAATTCCCTCTATGTTTTCGTTTAGGAACCATGAGATTGGTATTCCTGACTAGATTCTTATCTCAAGAAGCTATAATTGAAAAGATAGTAGTAGATCCCAATCATTATGTGAAGACATTTTCTAAAGATCAGTTCATGGTTCAAGATTACATTGATGACTTTATATTTGGGAATCGAGTAGAAATTAGTTTATGAATTTGCCAATCACATGAAATCATAATATCAAATATCAATGATTGGGGAGCTCACATATTTCTTAGGTCTATGGGTTATTCATAATAAAGATTATACATTCATTTCTAAATAATTGTATAAAAGAGAGATTCTGAATAAATCTAATATTCATGACTCTAAACCAATGTCAACATTAATTTCTATTGAAACCAAACTCTAAAAGCATGATAATGAGACCTATGTTGATCCCACAATGTACAAGAGGATTATTTGAAGATTAATTTACCTAATAGAGAAACGTCCAGATATTTTCATTGAAACTTTATTAACTGCCCAATTTCAGAGTAATATGAAAGAAAGAGAATATGAAATAAGTAAAAACAGAATCATGTGGTACATTCAAGGTACTCATAATTATGGGTTATACATTACTGTAGGAAGGGATAGTGAATTATCCGTGTTTTCTGATGCTGACTGGGCTGGATATGTAGTTGAATGAAAGTCCACCAATGGTGGAGCATTATATATTGGGCATAAATTAGATGGCGAGTTGAAAAAAAACAAGAAAGTTCATCTCTTAAGACTGGTGAATATGGGTATATATTTTCTACAAAGGCATGAACTCAACTACAATGGATGAAGAAATAACTAATAGAAATTTGTAATGAAGTGAAACAACCAATGGTGATTTACTGTGATAAAAAGAGTATAATTAATTTATGAAGAATCATGTTCAGAATTTTCATACAAAACACATTGAAATTAGATATCACTTTATCAATGAAAAAGTTGAACATGGTGTGATTAAAATGGATCTTGTGGGAACTGATTAGAAAGTTATAGCATCCCGCCTATTTATCACATAATATTTCATTTCAATTTACAAAACCGAGGATCTTTAAGGTTTATTGTCTTGGAAACTAGGAACATAAAACATGAAAGCATAAAACATTTTTCATTGAAAGGCTTCTCCTTATGTTCATCCTAGGTTCATTACTACATCTCATAACCTGGGAACATACATCAAAAGAAAGGGTGAGCAGATGTCCCAGTAATGGAAACAAGGGTAATCATTTAACATGTGAACTTGAGATACATCAACAATGTCATGAAAAAAACATTAAGTCATGAGAAATAAATAATGAGGCATATCATAATAAAAATAACATATTTCATAACATGAATATATGGCTACAACATTTAATATTGAAAATAATTTCCGTTTTACCAAGGTCCATCCCCAAGGTGTCATTAAAAATTACCATGGATATTCACCAAAGTATCAGTCTAAATGCTCATTTCTAGAGATTAAGTCTGTACCCAATGTATTGGATCACTATCAGGGTGCACACATGAAATGTATTTATTATAATGTGAACCACATATATCATCATCAATAATTTCATAAGAAACCCATATAGAATAAAATAAATGGGTTTCATTTCATAATCATAACGTTTTAAAACTGCATTAAAGTCATGATCTTTATGTCACTTTAAACCAAGGGAAAGGGAAAGAGGGTCTCATGTATGTAAATACCAGAATTTAAAAAATAAAAAAATTTATATAAGTTAATACCCCTATAGAAGAGAGATATTTGATTATTCACTTAATAAAATAAAGGAACTTTATAAAAAGAGATAGATATTTTGAGACGGAAATTCTGCAGCATAACAGCTATGTTTCGGGGTTTTAGAAAACATTGAAAAGAGAGGGGACATGGGTCGAACATTAATAAATGACCCATAAAAAGTATAGGTAATGAATATAAAGGATATATGAACATTGTAATGAAATTTTATGGACATACCATTTGAAATGAAAAACATGTAAGGAAGACAAAAATTAGATTTCTCTTGCGAAAATTTGGCAGACTAACGGCTTCACTTAAACTTAAAAAATGAATTGACGAGATCAACTAGGGTCTCTCATAATATGAACATAAAAGATCAGTATGATAGATATAGACATCATACCCCAACATAATAAAAAGGAACTTTAAAGAATTCACAAGAAAGTAGAACTTTTAAAAAAATAGAAAGGTGAAAGAATCCCTTAAAAATTCGGCAGCCTAACGACGTCACTTAAACTTCAACAAAAATTGAATTGACAAAATAAAATAAGGACTCTCATCATATTAACATAAAATATCAGTATGATAGATATAGAGATCATACCCCAAAATAATAAAAAGTAACGTGAAAGACTTGACATGAAAATAGATCTTGAAAAACGATAAAGGTGAAAGAATCCCTTAAATTTTTGGAAGCCTAACAGCGGCACATAAACTTCAAAAAAAAAAGAATTGAAGAGATCAAATAGGGTATATAATTATATTAGTATAAAATATAAGTATTATAGATATAGATATCATACCTTAACAAAAAGAAGGAACTTCAATGACTTGATATGAAAATATATCTTGAAAATGAGAAGGGTGAAAAATCCGTTACAAAAATTTCGGCAGCCTAACGACGCCACTTAAACATTCATAAAATGAAATGATGAGAGTAAGACAGGGTCTATTGTCATATGAACCAGAAAAGGAAATTATAATGAATATATAATAACATCCTCCAACATATGAACATGGAGCATAAAATAAATGACATAAAAGAGATTACTTGGAAAGAAGGAGAGAGTTTGGATCCCTTACCTTAAAACGTAACTCTTAAAACTCAAAGGTTGGGACCATGAGGGCTTGGGGGAACATTGAGAGGACTCCTTGTGAGGTAATGAGACCAGATATTTTATGGGTGAGAGTTCGGAGTCTAATGGATAAGAGGATGGCTTGGTATTTATAGAGAAAGTGAAGGGACAAGGCATTAATGGCCAAGGGACACCTCATTGGTGGTTTTGGAAAAACCATTGGATTTCCCATGGTATTTGCCCATTTTATTGGCCACTTGGGACACCTAATACATTATATTACTATTAATAAGTCTACCATATTTATTACATACTTAATACCTCATTTAATTATGTCATTAAACACCTGTAACTTAAAAACTGTATTCTCACTATTCATCGAAAATTCAACTTTCTCAGAAAAATATCAAAATATCACCATAACCAAATATCGATGATATGATTTCAAAAATGAACTCCATTTTCTAAAAATTCCTTTCTCAATATTTTTAAATTATTTTTTAAATAAATACACTATTCACCAAAAATTCATTTTTTTCATAAAAATCCCCAAAAATTACATTTGCATAATATCGATGTTCTGAATTCAAAAATAAAGTCCATTTTATAAAAATAATTTTCTAAACAATTTTAATTTAATATTTAATTAAAAAGAATATATACTCAAAAAAACTAATAGTTGACTAATAATTTATAAAACCGTTATTTAACAATTTTATTGAATCACATTACTTAATCAAGTTGCCTATATTATATTAATAATTTTTTTTAAGTATGATTACTATTTCATTTGGTCAAATTACTAATCCTAAGCATAAAATAACTATTCATAATTTAATATTCATCAAAAATTATGTTGTCTTATTAGACTCAAAATTTTATACTGAACATAATCGTAGAGGGACATTTTTTGAAAATAATTACATATTTTTAAATATTTAAGGTTTACATAAACATTTTTTTTAAAATATCCTTTCTCTAAAATTCACCAAAAATAAGCATACTATATTTATCTGAACATTTGAAAATTCATAAACTTCATTATAAGAAGAAATCAAAAAATTTATTTAAAAAAAAGGATTACACAAGTCAGTTACAGTCTCCTTACATAGCCCTTTATCACACCAGCATAGGTCCTAAGTGTAAGGTGTGCTAAGGTGAGAGAATCCAAGGGAAGCTCGGCCAACATCACACGAGTAGTAATTTCTATCAGTTTGATCTTCTCGCAAAGGCGATTCCATTCTAGCTTCATATGATGAAGTTCATCTTGGGTTTGGTCCATAGAAAAGCCCAGTGATGCTACCTCCTTCCCAAGTTCTGTTAGATGGGCTTCGATCAGTCCAAGACTACTAGGTGAGTCCATCGAATCTTCTTTCTATATTAATTAACCATGATATTTTGTATTTAGAGACAATAATCGAACTGTTTAGTTTCCAGTGGTCATATTGACCAATGGTCATATAATAGTCAAAACCCAACAGTCTCGTTTTAATTATACTCATGTTATCAAATCAAAATGTTTTGTTGAGTATAAAAAAATAATATAAGACACAAAATTAGGAAACAAGATTTATTCAAACTTTTGGGTCATTACAATCTTCCCCCCTTAAGAAATTGCGTCCTTACAATTTTTAAAATTGGGTTTTAAATTTTCATTGAAAGTCCCACACTGGAAAACGATTCAGTAAAAATATAAAATTAAAAGAAAGAAAGGGAAGTACAAAGTTCACCCGAGTTAACCCACACTTGGATTCCATGTAGGTAAACATAGAAATGGAGGAGAAAACAAAGGGTAAAGTTCTGAGAGAGTGTGATAGAAAACATGATTAGGATAAATTTAACAATGATAAAATCCTAAACTTATGATGTGTTGAAACGGTAATTGATTACCTAGTAGGAAACGTAAACCAACAACATTTTTGTTTTACGTTCATTTTCATAATTTTGAGAAATTAATTTACTACATAGAAAAAAAACATAAGGAAATATACCAACCTTCAAGTAGAGTTTCATCCTTTAATAAGTTTCTACCAAAACTCATCATTTCTCCAAATGATGAGCATTCAAAAACACTTGGTCTCATCAAAACACAAGAATCATCTTCTTGAGAGTCACGTAATCCCCAAAAGATTAACTATCAATTTCTTCTATCTTTAAACATTATCCCAATGATATAAAGGGTAAGATTAAACAACTCCTCAAAAAGAAAGAATCCCATAGGAAGGGAAACTACTTTTAAATCTTCAATGTTCCATTGTACTAACCAAAGCTCATCATAGGCCATTCCATACATAATTGTCCTTAAAATTCCCCAAAATAAACCAAACTAAGATTAAAACCCAAATAAAAGAAGGATTTGATAATATAGTCTTCCAAAATAAACTTCATCGTTCATCTCCAAACAACATCAACCACTCCTAACATCTTATAACAAAATTATCTAACATAAAAATATTTTCCCAAAGATAGGTTAATCATTTCCATATGTAACAAAAATTACTATAAGTTCGCCTTAAATTCATCGATTATTCAATATATAAGTCAACCTTTACTCCTCTGAGAAAATACCATAGTAATCTATTTATCTCGATCAAATAATGTTCCCAAAATAGTGAACGTCTTCCAAAATATTAATCACCTTTTAATCCCCTAATCACCCTCTTATTTTTTAAGGAGAACAGCTTCACTACATCAGCAAGTGCTACATAACAATAGATGTTTTTCTTTAATGATATAAAATCATCATAGGTAGTGACTCGATGATCTTAGAAAACATAAAAGAAATGATCATAGAGCACGAACTAAAATACAACATGACATAGAAAATTATTGTGAAGAAGTTACATGTACTTCAGTCATCATGATCCATCTCAGCATAGGACATGCATTGTTCCCTTGTCCTTGATGATTGATGATTCTCATCATACTTCACATCCATTCCAAGAGATCATTGCCTTGGATAATATCTAACTTATCCACATTTACGACATCGAAATGTATAAGGTACATTAGATCAAACCTTATCTATATTCATCACATTATCCATATTTTAATGCAATTGGCTACTTTATTCCCAATCATCCCACACATAGAACAACTCCTAGTTCCTTTGCGACATTCACCTTGGTTCCTCTTTCCACACTTTTTGCAAAAAAAAGTGGGTATTATTTCCCTTATCAACTTTATCAGATGAACATCCTTGAGACTTTGTCTTCTTCTTCCTTGAGGAATTGGGCATTCAACTAGGTACCAATTAATAATTGTGATTTTTGATAGCTGGTTTGGAATAATCACAATATGTTCAACTTGACCTTTCTTCATCTCTGTCACATTAATAGGGCAATCATCACATTTCCTATCACATTGGATGTTGGGACATGCTCCTCCATTTCCCTCCATTAACTAAGAAAATAACATATAATTAGGGGGCTTAAATACTTAGCCAATAATCATGAAAAGGAAACTTAATGCATAGAATGATAAACTTGTAGAAGAAAAGTATAACCCAACTTGTGATCCCCTATGTCCCAATCTAGGTTATCCATGATCATATATTCTTATGTGAATAATTATTTTATTTTATCTCTGTTCCTTTAAGAATGGTTCTTACTAAGCTTTTGAAATTGCCAAAGCATATAACCCAGGAGTGTCATAACCAAGAGTGCAGTAAGGCCAATTTTTGTGTACCAGTTCTCGTTCGAGTCTAGCTCAAATTGGTGTATTCGGGTTTTACACCTTTGTACAAATGTGCCAGAGCCACCTCTACCTGCTCTTATCCAGACATGGATGTATTTTCTTGGAAATCCCTTACTCAATACTCACAAAAATACCAGGAATATTTCCTATATTTAAACTATTCTATAGGGTTCTTCCTAATGTTTTCATATCCTAATTTCCACAAATATCTAAATCATCCATTGATACCCACGATATAATCCCGCCTTTTTATCACATAATCTTTCATTACATTTTACAAAACCGAGGATCTTTAAGGATTAGTGTCTTGGAAACCAGGAACATAAAACATGAAAACATAAAACATTATTCTTTGAAAGGCTTTTCCTTTTGTTCATCCTATGTTCATTACTGCATCTCATAACCTGGGAATATACATCAAAATATAGGGTGAGCAGAAGGCCCAGTACGGGAAACAAGGGGAAACATTTAACATGTGAACTTGAGATACATCAACAAAGCAATGAAAAAGAAAATTAAGGCATGAGAAAGAAATCATGAGGAATATCATAATAAAAATAATGTATTTAATAACTTAAAGATGTGTCAACAACATTTAATATTGACAATCATTTATTTTTCACCAAGGTCCATCTCCAAGGCGTCATAAAAAATTACCAAGGTTATTTACCAAGGTATCAGTCTAAATGGTCATCTCAATAGATTAAGTCTTTACCCAATGCATTGGAGCATTATCAGGGTGCACCCTTGAAGTGTATTTATTATCTAGTGAGCCACATATATCATAATTAATAATTTCATAAACAACCCATATAGAATAAAAGAAATGGGTTTCATTTCATAATCATAACATTTTAAAACTGCTTTAAAGATATGACCTTTATGTCACATTATACCAACGGAAAGGGAAATAGGGTCTCATGTATGTAAATAACATAATTTAAAATATAAAAACATGGTATATATGTGAATACACCTATAGAAGAGAGATCTTTGAGTATTCAATTAATAAAGTAAAGGAACTTTATAACAAGAGAAACACATTTTGAGATGGAAATTCTGTAGCATAACGTCTATGTTTCGGGGTTTTAGAAAACATTGAAAAGAGAGGGAACATGGGTAAAACATTCATAAATGACCCATAAAACAGTAGAGGGACCGAATATGAAGGACATATGAACGTGGTAAGGAAATTAGAAGGACAAACCATTTGAAATGAAAAACATGGAAGGAAGACAAAAATTAGATTTCTCTTTTGAAAATTCGGCACCCTAACGGCGTCACTTAAATATAAAAAAATATGAATTGAATAGATCAAATAGGGTGTCTCATCATATGAACATTAAATATCAGTATTATCGATATAGATATAATAACTCAAAATAATAAAAAAGAACTTCAAAGACTTGACATGAAAGAAGAACTTTGAAAAAATGAGAAAGGTGAAAGAATCCCTTAAAAATTCGGCAGCCTAACGGCGTCTCTTAAACTTCAACAAAAAAATGAATTGAGGAGATAAAATAGGGTCTCTCATCATATAAACATAAAATATCAGTATGAAAAATATAGAGATCATACTCAAACATAATAAAAAAGGAACATGAAATATTTGACATGAAAATAGATCTTGAAAAATGAGAAGGGTGAAAGAATCTCTTAAAAATTCGGCAGCCTAACGACGCCACTTAAACTTCAAAAAAAAAATAATTGAAGAGATAAAATAAGGTCTCTCATAATATGAAAAAAAAAAGATCTGTATGATTGGTATAGAGATCATACCCCAACATAAAAAGGAACATGAAAGGCATGACAAGAAAATAGAACTTGAAAACGAGAAGAGTGAAAGAATCCGTTATAAAAATTTCGGCAGCCTAACAGCTCCACATAAACATTCATAAATATAAATGATGGGAGTAAGAGGGGGTATCTCATCATATGAAAATGAAAATTAAATTATAATGAATATAAAAGAAAATCCTCCAACATAAGAACATGGAGAATAAAAGAAATGACATAAAATAGATTACTTGAAAAGAAGGAGAGAGTTTGGATCCCTTACCTTAATAAGTAATTCTTAAAACTCAAAGGTTGCAACCTTGAGGGCATGTGGGAACCTTGGGAGGACTCCTTGGGAGGTAATGAAACCAGAGCTTCTTTGGGGGAGAGTTGGGAGTCGAATGGAAGAGACTGTGGCTTGGTATTTATAGGGAATGTGAGGGAACAAGGCATTAATGGCCAAGGGACACCTTAGTAGTGGTTTTGGAAAAACCATGAGCATGCCCATGGTATTTGGACATAGTATTGGCCACTTGGGACACCTCATACCTCATATTCCTATTAATAAGTTGACCATATTGATTAAATACTTAATACAACATTTAATGATGTCATTAAACACCTGTAACTTATAAACTATATTTTCACTATTCATCGAAAATTCATCTTTCTCAGAAAAATCTCAAAATTTCACCTTAACCAAATATCGATGCTCTGATTTCAAAAATGAACACCATTTTATAAAAATAATTTTCTAAATATTTTTAATTTTATTTTTAAATAAATACACTAATCACCGAAAATTCATTTTTTCAGAAACATCCCCAAAAATTACCTTAGCATAATATCGATGTTCTGAATTAAAAAATAAACTCCATTTTATAAATATAATTTTTTATATAATTTTAAATTAATTTTTAATTAAAAAACACTATTCACCCTAAAAAACTAATACTTGACTAATAATTTATGAAACTGTTATTTAACAATTTTATTGAATCACATTACTTATTCTAGGTGCCTAGATTATATTAATAATTTTTTAACTGAGGTTACTAATCCATTTGGTCACATTACTAATCCTAAGCATAAAATCACTATTCATAAATCACTATTCATCAAAAATTATGTTGATCTTATTAGACTCTAAATTTCATACTGAACATAATTGTTGAAGACCATTTTTTGAAAATAATTACAAATTTTTAATTATTTAAGGTTTACATAAACATTTTTTTAAAAAATTTCCTTTCTCTAAAATTCACCAAAAATATGCATACTATATTTATCCGGAAATTTGAAAATTCATAAACTTCATTATAAGAAGAAATCAAAATTTTTATTTAAAACAAAGAATTACACAAGGTATTTATGGTCTCCTTACATAGACCCTTATCACCCATCATAGGACCTATGTGTAATCTGTGCTAAGGTGAGAGAATCTGAGGGAGGCTCGGCCCACATCACATGAGTAGTAATTTCAATCAATTTGAACTTCTCGCGAAGGCGATTCTATTCTAGCGTCACACGATGATGTTCGGCTTGGGTTTGGTCCAGAGAAAAGCCCAGTGGTGCTACCTACTTCAAAAGTTCTTTTATATGGGCTTCGATCAGTCCAATACTACTGGGTGAGGCCATCGAATATTCTTTCTATATTAATTAACCAAGGTCACTTGTATTTAGATACAATAATTGAATCGTTTAGTTTCCAGTGGTCATATTGACCAATAGTCATATAACAGTCAAAACACAACAGCCTCACTTTAATTATACTCATGTTATCAAATGAAAATATTTTGTTAATTATAAAAAAATAAAACAACACACAAAATTTGGAAACAATATTTATTCAAACTTTTGGGTCATTACAAAAGTGGCTGATATCCTAACTATGCCACTGTCAGCATCAATATTTGAGAAACATCGGTTGACCATCGGTCTTCATCCACCTCACAGTGCATTAGGAGGATATGAAATTATCCTCTCCCTACCTGTTTTAACTATTTTAATCTATTTGGTGGATATTTTGTAGATTTATGGGGGAGATATGATCCAGGAGGTGTAGGAAGCCTCCCCGAGGTTCAATCCCAACAACATGGTTCCGAACCCCACATCATGTCGGTTCACCAAACCATCTCTAACTTCAAATTCATTGATCATTGTCATAGAAAGGTACATAGAAATCTTCCTTGAGGTTCAAGACCAAAACCTCTATTGGATTCAATGCCCATCACGTCGGTTCACATTCATCCTGCATGACGTTAAACTGCATATCCCCTTTTCATCCCGCATGACATTAAACTGTACCAATTTGAAATACGTATGTTTGTTCCCTTTCACTTTGAAAGGGTGCATAGGAATCCTCCATGAAGTTCAACCCCATCTAGTGGTATTTCTTTGTGAAACTATCCAGCGATAATCCATTGTGACCCAATTCAAAAGTAAGCCATTGTATTCCTCACTCAATGGTATGCTCTCGAAGTCCCCAATCTATGGTAATTCATCATTAGATGATCTACGTAGTTTTGATCCATGTCTTCATGGCAGGGTACATAGGAAGCCTCCATGGGGTTCAACCCCATCTAGCAGTAAGCCGTTGTAACCGTATTCAATAGTAATTTGTTGTATTCCCCCTCGAAGGTAATCCATTGAAGCCCCAATCAACAGTAAGCCGTCATCTGAAGAACTGTGTTGGATTGATACCTATCTCCTAGAAAAGGTACAAAGGATGCCTCCCTGAAGGTTCATCCCCAAACACTGGTAACTATTCCCCCCCGGTAGGGACCCGCATCTCTATTCCAACCCTTGAGCATCAGAACAACTCGGGCTTCTAATCATGCATAATCCCCAACATGTCATTGGGTCGTTGTCCAATTCATGCACCCCAATTTCATTCCCCAACCCATAGGATCAAATTCTTCAGGGTCCTATACATTAGAGTCACCTTTTTTAGGTGTCCCATATTCATACTAAACTATATGGAATTTTATACCCTACCACGAGGATACGTAGCAAGTCTCTTCGAGGAAGATACCCAACATCATTGTGGTTCACATGTAGGTTCCATTTCATTATTCACCAACTCTAATCCTTCCATCATCCATCCCAATTCTTACCTCGGAAACCACATCCTGGTTGGATCGTTCCATTTCATTTCCTCACTACTCATAGTTGAAATCAGTTAACTAACTACCCGTTATCCCCAGTATCAGTGCTCCCTTTGGAGGTGGCATGCATCTGATCCACTCCTGTCAGTGTTCTGATCAGTCTGATCCATCTCTTCTAGATGTTATACTCATGACATACCTAGTGTTTAACATGGGAAGCTGCGGAAATCCTCAAGACATGCATATGGATTATAATTGCACACATTTTTCATGGGATGCCTCAGGATTCTTCATGCATGAGAAGCCCTATAATAAGGAGAAGAAACCCAGATGCACCAGTGTTCTGGTGTCCACACCTGCCAGTAATGTCCAACATGACTACTCCCCCGACTGAGGGTTGCTTCCTGACCTGACCCCTTGGAATGTTCCGATAGAAGCAGTGAAATTAACTGGATTCAATGAAGACATGACACCGGGAAGAGTTTCACAAACAACTTCTTAATCTATGATGGAGACCCAGACTAAGTGACGAGTTCTGAGGTAGAATCCATAGAAGGAGGAACTGAAATCCTATCACACAATTTCGATCAAGGATAAAACATCCCTAAATAAGCAATGGGTGCTGCTCACCTTTGGAAAGCGGGAATCCAGGGAATCAATAATTTTTTCCTCGACATATGGATGTACTCCCCAATGAAAGCGTCAGAAACATTACTATATATTTTATTTATAACCATTAAAAAATTTTAGTTCTCCTAGCAGTGATGGAGAGATCACATTACCACATTAATTCTTATCCTAATTCACATGATCAATTAATCGACCATTATTTCCCATGATATAAATACTATGAACAATGAAAACAATAATTCATGTGTAATATAGAGTCCATCACAATTATTGATCTTCATACGATGTACTTAGTGATTTAAAACATGCCATTATGTGGCATCAAATGTCCCCAATTGAATGTCTTTAATCAATCACATGATCAAAAAATCATTACGTGACTGCTCCATAAACTAATTCTCATTTATCTTACTATATTAACGGGATATCATTAAAACAATAATTTTCATGGGATATGAGTTTTTATCCTTGTTTTCATTATTTCTTATAAGTCGTGAATCTTTCATATGTTGAGTGATATCAGTTAGTCATATCATGCTCATGGTCGCCTACTCTCTTCAGCTTCATGTGATTAGTGAAGTCCTCAAGATTTTGAAGAAGAAGATATCATTAAAACTGATAGGGCATATGATCAAAACGGATGGTTTATATTGATGGAATCTGATGAAACATGTTATTTCCCTCATTAATATGATATCAGAACATTTCCCATGCATCAGCTATCCCACATCGATGTATTGATGTAGGTTCTCTAAGCCATATAAGTAAAATGGTTATATATCAAAAGAACAACGAGGTTTTTCTCCCATTCTGCCTTCACATTCCCATCATCTAGCCTCATCCCTCAAGGCTTATGGAAAACAACATGTTTCATTTTTGAATTTCGTATATAAAAGGCCTTACGTAGAGGCTCTCTGTAAAACTAGTAGGATCCATGCCTCTTGTATCCCATGAGATTGATCAAGGAGACTCTTTTGGGTGTGGTTGACCTCTAGGTCCCATATGTTCCCTTAGTTGAGTGGCCCATACAGTTTATGTATTTGTCCATATTATTTAATTTGAGGCCACCATAAATTATATATATTGAAAAATATATATGTGTAGAAATGATATACTACAAATCCATCTCCTCAAATAATAAAACACACTTCCTTTATAAAAAATCCTAAAAAATTAATAAATTCCTTTTTCAAATGGATTTTCATGCATTAATTTTGTTTTCATGTATATTATTCCCATCAACTTGGTTTTTCAATGTGTAATCTCTTTCCGTGAATTTTTAAATAATTTAAGACCACTTAAAAATATCGATAGTTTCCCAAGGATAATTGTCTAAGCTTGAAATATAATTCCATTAGATGAATATATACCGCTTAGACATGAATCACCACTTAATATGCATCTCTTTAAAAACACATTAATCATTACTGAAAACAAATGCAATAATGGGCCAAACAATATCCCATTTTTATTTGTTTCTCATCATTAATTTTAGGATTTAATATCTCTGATAATTATCCAGGTATCTTGACTTAATCATCATATAACAAAACATATGTTGACATATCAATGACCAAAAATAAAACACTGGACCCAAAAATATTCACCTTCAATATTTTTCATCTTACATTTCATAATTCAATATGTCTTCTCAAAACCATCCCCTCTTCAACAATAAAATTAAATGGATAATTGGGTTATTTATCTCATCTCAAATTTTATTGCAAATATGATCATCCCCATTATATGAATATTCTACAATCCATTCTGTGGGAGGAATTATCTCACATGATTCTCTTATAAATGAGACATTATTTAATCAACTCTATGTCTATATGGTACAAAATAAAATAAATATAAGAAAGTATGTCTAACAATACATAAACACCATGCATGTGAAATCCAGATCATAATATCTCAAATTCCATTCAATGGGGAGTATATAATCATTTTTATGAATGAAATAAAATAACCTATAAATACATCAACAAACTCAGTATAATGTTATGGTTCCAAATATAAATTTCCCAATTGAAAATTTTTTTCATCAACCAAACACTTTCTCTTAATTTATAAAATAGTACAATTTAGAACAAGGGATGAATGTGTGATATGCATACAATTATCATTAATGTTTAATTCAACATAAGTTTTTTATATTCTTTCTCATGGCTTCTCCCCTTAAGGGATGAATACTTATTTTTCATTTGAAGGAAATAAGGGGAATCTATGAGGTACAATAATATAATTTTATCCAGATGTGACATCCTCAATCATATCCTAAAATTCTATTCATTATTCTTTCAAATAACGCCAAATAATTGGGAATAAAGAGTTACCCCTTGGATTCTCAATATTGAAATTCAGTCCGGGAGATTCCACTCTATATATGCCACTATTTTCAACAAATATACTCTTGGTAAAATTTCACTATAAACATTATTATGTTTTGTGTCTCATTACATTAGATGTCTTCTTTCTTCTATGGAAATTCGTATTTTTTTAGAATAAATATTTAAAACACTATTTTATTGATCTCCATGATTCCAACAATGGATGAAATCTCATGAATTTCTACCTTATCATAAAATAACTATTTATTACCTTTTTATATTTATAATTTTTATCAGATTCCTCTAATTTTTTATCGAGTTTAAAAAAATGTGGACAAGAATCAAAGAAAATTTTTATGAAACACAATGTTTTCTAAACATATTTACATAAAATTTCATTGGTTCTATTTTAGAACCTATACCCTAAAATATAATAGAGAAGTTGTCCTCCAATCCTTTTCATATATACCTCAATGTTGTGACCTCTTAAACAATATCTACCACAGAAATCTTCCAAAATATGAAATTTGTTTTTTAATGATATATTATGAGAAGATATACTTAGAGGTAGTTTTCAATGATATTTTTTACTCCAATTGTAATTGAAACTACCAATTTATTATTTCCAAAATCCTAGAAATTTAATTTCTAAGCATAAAGAGTTGGATTTCTGTACATGATTACTATAAAACTAAAAAAATCACATGGAATTCATTTTCAGAGATTCAATATAGATGAGTATAGATCCGTGTTGTCCATGTACATGATTATGGGGATTGAGCCTTCATTGAAAATTTATTTATTCACCATATGTGTAATAGGTTTTTCTCATTATCAATGGACCTTATACATTCAACATTGGATATCACAATTTCACTATTAGAAGTAACATTTGTGTAAGGACCCAAAGTTTTTCAATGAAAATTACCTTCATAAAATTATCTCATAAAATCAAATGAATTCACAACATAACTAACTACTAAGGGATAAGTGACCTTTAAATATATGTTTTTTGGTTCTATGTTTCTAATTTTGAAAATCTGACATACACAGTTGTGTTCAAGATGATTTTTGGGGTCTGGAAGAACAAACTTGTGTTTTTTGTGAATAGTAACATACCCTTATGAATTGTAAAATGAATAGTAATACAACACTTATGAATAGTAAATAATAATATTATTTTATATTCTTAAGAGAATAATATAATGAGAGCGTAATTAATTTTTCAAATAGAAATAAAACTATGTGCACCTTTAAGATTGTTATTTTTCAAATTAACTATAAATTTAATTAAAAATTAAATTAATAATATTTAGAAAATTAATTTTGAAAAATTTAATTCATTTTTGAATTCCACAAGTCAATAAATGGTTAGGTTAAATTGTTGGTATTTTTCTGAAAAACTCAAATTTTTGATGAATAGTGAAATACGGTAAAATACCGTATATACAATTTAACAGTTAAATACACTATTCATGACATCACAAGTGATGCAAGCCCACTTGGTTAGAACTAACATGAAATTTTTACTATTAGGCGTCACATGAAATAATAATATTGGTTTTCTTGAGGGAAATAAAAAAATAATGAAATAAATATTCAAAATTTACCTCTCCCCTCCACTATAAAAACCACCATTCACACCCTCCTTCCCTCAAACCTCTCAATCTGCAAGCCATCTATAAACTCTGCACATAAACCCTCCCTATCCCCTCCCCAACATCCAAGAGATTCTGGTCTCATCAAAAGACCATGTTGAGGCCCTTAAAGTGGTTCTCAAGAGAAGGATTCAAGAGGTAATTTCTTCCACTATTCTCCTTTAATTTCCTTTCATGTTCAAGTTCATTTCTAGATATCTCCCCAGCTATTTTCACCCAAATGGAATTTTAACTCCCTTATTATACATATAATGTAATTTTATGATTATAATGGTATATTATATCATCCATCCTCCCATTCCTTCTTTCTTTTATTTTATTAAAGACAATGTTGTTCGTTAGTTGTTAATTGATCACCTTCAAGAACGACATGTTTTCTTCTTCCATTTATACAATCAGATCTGGTCATGAATCCATTTTGATGGTTGAACATGAATATGTTAGATGTATTATGTACTATTTAATATTTTGTAACTGACTTATGAACATATTACTAAGTGATAAATTAAAACAAGTTTGTTGTGATCGAAAAGCCGCCCAAATTAACCAAAAAAATCATCATATAATTCTTATATAATGATTTGTCCACATGGATCTAATAAAATTTATTATAAGATCATTTAAAAACATGTAATATCTTTAATAAGATGTAATATACATTATGGATGATTACCCATGTTCTACCCGAACATCAATTTAAGAATACAAGAGAACCACTCTTGAAAACCCTAAAAAACATTCCTGGACAATGTTTCTAAATTCTATAACTTATTCAAAGGCACATTAAATTACATAATGAAACGAGAATGAACCCTATTAATGTATAAATGGTTCTGGAATTTATAATTAATGAATATAATATCATTATATAGTACATTAATGATAATGATGCATTTGAGTACAAGGTAAGGGGAAATCTTGAACTCAATTTTCTTCCTTTGAGTTCGCCTTACTTCACTCCATTTTGATATGTTTACTCCTTAAATATCATTTATTCATAATTATATTAAATATTTTGGGATATAAATGTTTTCTAATTAAGTTTATATATAACCAAATGTTTTCCAAAAGAACTCTTCTTTTAAGAACTCAACCTTTACCTCTCATTCATGGTTGATTCTTCTTGTATCAAGTATGTTGTTCCCACTTTCTTTTGGAAACCCAAAGATTATGAATATATTATTATGAGAAGAAACCCATTCCATTACATGGGTTATTTATGTACAATTTTGATATGTGTTATATGTGGAAATCATGATTAAGATAATTTTATGATGTGATGGGTACGCCCAGAATTATATAGTGCAATATGAATGTTCCAAAGTGACAGGTGCCCCTTGAATTATACAGCACTCCAATGCATTGGGTAAAGTGATGAATCTCATGAGTATCTATGAAATGATGTGTGAACAAGATTCAATATTTGTTCACAAGTATGTGTGGTAGTTAACCACTAAATCATGATGTTACATTTTTTTTCATTTCCACATTTCAAGTCTTTTATTTATGTTCCACTCAGGTTCATGATCATTTTTCTATGTCATGATTATGCTCACCCTGTAACATCCCATCTTTTTATAACATAACTTTTCATTACATTTTACAAAACCGAGGATGTTTAAGGTTTAGTGTCATGGAAACCAGGAAATTAATACATGATGAAACAAAAAATACTTCTTATACACTTGAAGGGCTTCTTATTTGTTTATCCTAAGTTCATTACAACATCTCATAACCTGGGAGCATACATCAATGGAAAAGGTGAGCATACACCCTGGTAAGGGAAACAAGAGAATCAATTTACATGTGAACTTGAGATACATCAAAAAAGTCATGACAAATAGCTTTAAGGCATTAGAAAGAGATCATGAGGCATATCATAAGGAAAAGAACATGATTCATAACATAAAGATGTGGCTACAACATTTCACATATAAAATCATGAACAAATCACCAAGTTCCATATCCATGGTGTCATTTAAAAAAACTTTACGAATGTTATTCACGAAGGTATTATTAAAATTGTAATCCCTGGAGATTACATCATTACCCAATGCATTGGAGTGCTATCAGGGCGCACCCTTAATTAATCATTATTATCATGTGAGACACATATATCATCATCAAGCATTTCATCAAAAACCCAAATACGATAAAATAAATGGGTTTCATTTCATTATCATAACATTTTAAAAACTGCTTTTAAGACATGATCTTTATGTCATTTTAAACTCACGAAAAAGGTAAGAGGGTTACTTGTATGTAAATACAAAAATTAAAATAGAAAATTTTTATATATATGTACATATATATATATTTATAACCACATATAATAAATATCTTTGAGTTTTCACTTAATAAAATAAAATAATTTGAGAAAAAATAGTGAGACATTTTAAGAGGAAAATTCTCCAGCCTAACGACTATGTTACAGTTTTTTAGAAAACATTGAAAATTGAGGAGACATGGGTTAAACACTCAAAAATGATCCAAAAAACAGTATATGGACATAATATAAACGATGTAAAAACCTGGTAATGAAATTTTAAAGACATACCATATGAAATGAAAAACATAGAAGGAAGACAAAAATAAGATTTCTCTTATGAAAATTAGGCCGCCTAACGACATCGCTTAAAACTTAAAAAAATGAATTGATGATATCGAATGGGGTATATCAACATATGAACATAAAATAAAAGTATGATGGATATAGAGATCATACCCCAACATAATAAAAAGGAAAATGACAGACATGACATGAAAATAGAACTTGAAAATCAAAAGGGTGAATGAATCTCTTACAAAAATTCGACAGCCTAACGGCGTCACTAAAAAATTCATAAAATGAATTGATGAGAGCAAGAGGGGGTCTCTCATCATATTAACATGAAAAAGACAGTATGATGAATATAAAGGGACATCCCCAACAAAATGACATGGTGATTAAAATAAATTACATAAAAGAGAAAACATGAAAAGAAAGAGGGAGGTAGGATTCCTTACCTTGAAGAGTAACATCGAAATCATGGAGATTGGGACGTTGGGAGGCTTGAGGGTACTTTGGGAGGACTCCTTGGTAGGTAAAGTTCCCATAACTTCGTTTAAGTGGATTTTGGAATTGAAAGGATGAGTGAATGGCATGGTATTTATAGGGGAAGTGAGCGGATAAGGCATTAATGGTCAAGGGACACCTCATTGGTGGTATTTGAAAAACCATGGTCTTTCCCAGGGTATTTTCCCATGTTATTGGCCACTTGGGACAAATCATACCTTATATTACTATTCATAAGATGGCTAGAATTATTACATATTTATTACATCCTTAATGATGTAATTAAACACCTAAAGCTCTAAACTAAAAATTCACTATTCACCGAAAATTCATCTTTTTTAGAAAAATCCCAAAATTTCACCTTATCCAAATATTGATGCTCTGATTGCAAAAATGAACTAAATTTTATGAAAATAATTTTCTAAATACTTTTATTTTAATTTTTATATAAAAACACTATTCACTGAAAATTGATTTGTTTTAGAAAAATCCCCAAAAATCAGCATAACCTAATATAGATGCTCTGAATTCCAAAATGAACTCCATTTTATAAAAATAATTTTCTAAATATTTTTAATTTAATTTTTAATTAAAAAATACTATTCACCCGAAAAAACTAATACTTGACTAATAATTTTTGAAACAGTTATTTACCTATTTAATTGAATCACATTACTTAATCAATGTTCCTAATTTATATTAATACTTTCTTTAAGTGATATTACTAATCCATTTGGTCACATTACTATTCCTAAGATTAAAATCACTATTCATAAATTACTATTCATAAAAAATTATGATGGTTTTTTTAGACTATAAATTTATTACTGAATATAACTGTAGAAGACCATTTTTTGAAAATCATTACACATTATTAATTATTTGAGGTTGACATAAATATTTAAAAAAAATATTCTTTTAAAATTCACCAATTATATGCATAATATATTTATCCGGACATTTGAAAAATCACAAACATCACCATAAGAAGAAATCAGAATTTTTGTTTAAATGAATGGATTACAGTAGGCAGTAACGGTCTCTTTACATAACCCCTTATAACACCAGTATAGGACCTAAGAGCATGGTGTTCTCGGGTGATAGAATCTGGGGGTGGCTCAGCCAACATTGCTCGAGTACTGATATCTATTATCTTTAACTTCTCACAAAGGAGATTCCATTTCAGCTTCACTTGATGATGTTTAGCTTGGGTTTTGTCCAGAGTAAAGCCCAAAGGTGATACCTCCTTCACGAGTTCTTTCATATGGGCTTCAATTGGAACGAGACTACTGGATGGGGACATCTAAGCTTCATTCTATATTAATTAATCAAGATCACTTGTATTTATAGACAATAATTGTAACATTTTGTTTCCAACAGTCTTAATTCCGAATGGTCATATAAAGGTTGAAACCCAATGATCACATTTTAAATATACCCATTTTTTTTAAATGAAATACTTTTGTTGAATATAAAATAAAATAACCCAAAAAGTTATGAAAAAATATTTATTCAAAATCTCGGGTCGTTATAATCATCTCCCCTTAAGAAATTGCGTCCTCGCAATTTTAAAATATGGGTAGAAAATTTTGTGGAATGTACCACATCAGAAAAAGAGTCAGTAAAACTATTACATTAATATAAATTAGGGGAAGTAAACAGGTCTCCCGAGTTAACCCATACTAGGATTCCATGTAGGAAGACATGGATATGGAATAAAAAAACAAAGGGTCATGTTCTGATAGAGAGTGATAGAAAACATAATTAGGAGAAAAATTAACCACAAGAAGATCACAAACATAAGATGTGTTAAACGGTATTTGATTACCTAGTAGGAAAAATACACCAACATCGTTTAGGTTTTACATTCATCTTCATAAATTTGAGGATTTCATTTACTACATAGAATAAAAACATAAGGAAATATACTCACCTTTATGTAGAGTTTCATCCTTCAATAAGTTTCTACCAAGACTATACATTTCTTTAAATAATGAGCATTCAAATACACTTGGTCTCATCAAAAGCACAAGAATCATATCCTAGATAATAAATAAATCCACAAAAGAATAACTATATTCTTTACTTGTATTTAGTCATGAACTAAAACTAAAAAGGTTAGTACGAGATCAAATAATCCCCAAAAAGGATAATCCTTTATAAAAATAAATATGACTATTAATTTCCAAAATTCAAAAAAAGTACCCAATGTTCCAGAAATACCATTCAATACACAATCATCCTTAATATTCTTCAGAATAACCCAAACAAATATGGGAACCCAAAACACATAAATATTTAATCACGTAGTCTTCCACAATAAATCTTAACATTTATCTCCAAATAATATCGACTCCTATTAATGTCACAAACTATGTGTAATTAACCTAATCGCATATTCTTTATGCTAGGTTATACATTTTCTAGAAATAACCCAAATCACCATATGTCCACCATAAATACATAGATTCTAAAAAAAATTAACCATTCCTCCACAAATTAAATGTTGTAGTATTTTATTTCTCGTAGGCATATAGTACTCTAAAAGAGAAATAATCGTCCAAATTAACCTTTATCATTTAATAACCAAATCATTTTCTTATACAAAGGATATCAATTTAATAAACATATGTTTTTAAAATAAATATATTATTGATCCATAAAAAAGAGGTGCATTAGTTAGTCTGAAGGGCATAACAACAAACTCATAATGCCCATATCTTGATTGGAAGGCATTCCTTGGAATATCATCATTTTTCACCGTCAATTGATGAAAACCAGAATAAAGATCAATCAAAGAGAATAATTTAGTCCCATGAAGTTGGTCAAATAAATCATCAATTCTTGGAAGAGAGTATTTGTTCTTTACTGTGAAACCATTCGGTTCTATATAATTAATGCATAGTTGCATCGATCCACAATTCTTCTTCACAATGAGAAATGGTGCTCCCCAAGGAGACACACATGGTCAGATAAATCCATTCTCTAAAAGATCTCAGAGTTGTTTCTTTAATTCCTCTAGCTTCAAATTATCCATCCCATAGGGGGTTTTTGACATCGGATGAGATCTAGGTACAAGTTCAATGGAGAACTCTACCTCTCATTATGGGGAAGGACCAGGTAACTCATCAGGAAATACTTCAACGTATTCCTAGACGATGGGGACATTTTCTAAAAGAATAAATCCTTCTTGAGAAACATATTCCATTTATGAGTATTTTAACTAAAAATGATTTTATGTATTAAAACTTCATACTTAGACAGTTACATTATCCTATAATCCTTTATAATGATTCATAAAAATCATGCGATTAACAAAACATGTCCCCCGAGAGTGTCATAACCAAGAGTACAGCAAGGCCCGTTGTCGTGTACTAGTTCCCATTTGAGTCTAGCTCAAATCGGTGTGTTTGGGATTTACCCCTATGTACATCTATGCCAGAGCCACCTCTACCTGCTCGTATCCAGACAGTGATGTATTTTCTTGATAATCCACTTACTCAATACTCACCAAAATAACAAGATGATTTCTTATATTTACACTTTTCTGTAGGGTTCTTCCTAAAGTTTTCATATCCTAATTTCCATAAATAATTAAACCATCCTTTGATACTAAGTGTGACATCCCGCCTTTTTATAACATAACTTTTCATTACAGTTTACAAAACCGAGGATATTTAAGGTTTAGTGTCTTGGAACCCGAGAACTTAATATATGATGACATAAAACAATCATCTTAATCACTTGAAAGGATTATTTTTTTTTCATACTATGATCATTACAGAATATCATAACCTCGGAGTATACATTAAAGGAAAGGGTGAGCATAAGATCCAGTAAGGGAAAAAAGAGAAACATTTTACATGTAAATTTGAGATACATCAATAAAGTCATGAGAAATAGCATTAAGGCATGAGAAAGAGATCATGAGGCATATAATAATGAAAAGAACATGATTCATAACATGAAGATGTGACTAAATATTTATCTTATACAGTCATGAACATATCACAAAGGTCTATCCCCAATGTTTCATTTAAAAAAAATTACTAAGGTTATTCACCACGGTATCGTTAAAATTGTAATCCCTAGAGATTACATCATTACCCAATGCATTATAGCGATATTAGGGAGAACCCTTAATTTTTCATTATTATCATGTGAGAAACATATATCATCATAAATAATTTCATAAATAACCCATTTTACATAAAATTAATGGGTTTTATTTCATAATCATAATGTTTAAAAAAATAATTTTAAGACATGATCTTTATGTCATTTTAAACCCAACAAAAAGGAAAGTTGGTTTCCAGAATGTAAATCCAAGAATTAAAATTGAAAATTTTAAAATATATATGAATACCCCTATTGATGAAATATATTTGAGTATTTACTTAATAATATACAATAATTTGACTAAATAAGAGAGAGACATTTTGAGACAAAAAATTTGTAGCATAACGACTATGTTACTGGGTTTTAGAAAACATTTAAAAGTGAGGGACATGGGTTAAACCCTAATAAATGATCCAAAAAAGTAAAGGGATATAATATAAAGCATATAAAAAAATTTTAATGAAATTTGAAAGACATACCATATGAAATGAAAAAACATGGAAGGAAGACAAAAATAAGATTTCTTTTAGGAAAATTATGCAGCCTAACGACGTCACTTAAAACATCAAAAAAATGAATTTATAAGATTCAATAGGGTATCTAATCATATATAAATAAAAGGATAATATTATTTTTATAGTGGTCATAACCCAATGTAATAAAAATGAACTTCCAAGACTTGACATGAAAATAGAACTTGAAAATGAGAAGTTTAAAAGAATTCCTTACAAAATTTCGGCAGCCTAACGGCACAACTTAAACATTCTTAAAATGAATTGATGATAGAAATAGAGGGTATCAATTCATATTAACAATAAAAGGATAGTATTATGAATATAATAGAACATCCCCAACATATGAACATGGATCTTAAAATAAATGACATAAAAGAGAATACATGAAAAGAAAGAGTGGTAGGATTCCTTACCTTGAAGAGTAAAATTGGAATATTGACGTTCGGGACCATCGGAGGCTTGAGGGAACCTTGGGAACACTTTCTGTGTGGTAAGGGGATCAGAACTTCGTTGAGGGGGATTTTGGAATGGAATGGATGAGTGAATGGCTTGGTATTTATAGTGGAAGTGAGGTGAAAAGGCATTAATGGCGAAGGGACACCTCATTGGTGGTATAGGGAAAACCGTGGGCTTTGCCATGGTATTTTCCAATGGTATTAGACACTAGGGACACCTCATACCTTATATTACTGTTTATAAGTTGACCAGAATTATTACATTATTATTACATCCTTAATGATGTCATTAAACGCCCGATGCTCTAAACTGAAAATTCATTATTCAATGAAAATTCAACTTTTTTGTAAAAATCACAAAATTTCCCCTTAACCAAATATCGATGCTATGATTTTATAAATGAACTCCATTTTATGAAAATAATTTTGTAAATAATTTTAATTTAATTTTTATCTAAAACACTATTCACTGAAAATTCAATTATTTCAAAAAAATCCCAAAAAATAACCATAACCTATTATCGATGATTTGATTTCAAATATGAACTCCATTTTTTAAAAATAATTTTCTAAATATTTTTAATTTAATTTTTAATTAAAAAACACTATTCATTTGAAAAAACAAATACTTGACTAATAATTTCTGAAATAGTTATTTATCTATTTTATTGAATCACATTACTTAATCAACGTTCCTAAATTATATTAATACTCTCTTTAAGTGAGATTACTAATCCATTTTGTCACATTACTAATCCTAAGCTTAAAATCACTATTCATAAATAACTATTCATAAAAAATTAAGCTGATATTATTAGACTATAAATATCTTAACGAACACAACTGTAGAAGACAATTTTATGGAAATAATTACACATTAATAATTATTTAATGATTACATAAATATTTTGTAAAAAAATCATTCTAAAATCCATCAATAATATGTATACTATATTTATCCGAACATTTAACAAATCACAAACGTCACCATAAGAAGAAATAGGAATTTTTATTTAAATGAAAGGATTACACAAGGCAGTTATAGTCTCGTTACATAACCCCTTATAACACCAGCATAGGACCTAAGAGTAAGGTGTGCTAGGGTGATAGAATATTGGGGTGGCTCACCCACATTGTCGGAGTAGTGATTTCTATCAACTTGAACTTCTCGCGAAGGCGATTCTGTTCCAGCTTCACATGATGATGTTCAGCTTGGGTTTTGCCCAGAGCAAATCCAAAAGGCTCTACCTCCTTCATGAGTTCCACCATATGGGCTTTGATCGGCCCGAGACTATTGGATGGGTCCAACAAAGCTTCTATCTATATTAATTAATTCAGATCACTTGAATTTATAGACAATAGTTGTAACATTTAGTTTCCAAAGGTATTATTGACGAATGGTCATATAACTGTTAAAAACCAATGGTATAATTTTAATTATACTCATTTTATTAAGTGAAATAGTTTTTTTCAGTATAAAATAAGATCACACACAAAGTTAGCAAACAAACTTTATTCAAAACCTCGGGTTGTTACAAACCCCATGCTATATTCTTCTTATCTATAATCTTACTGGGATTTTAGATCACCCCTTTTGATGTATATCCTTAGGTGGCTACATGTACTATGGAGAGGACAAGTTCCAACAAGAATCTGGAGAAGAAGAAATTAATAAATTTATATGCTTGATGTTGTAATTGTTATGTACGGTCCTAATTTTCCCAAGACACTAAACCTTTGGATCCTCTATGTGCAATACTATTATGTTGTTTATCTTTAAAATGATTTAATAGTAATGTAATAAATGGTCAGGATACTATAGTTGGAATCATAGGAATTGGTTAGTTAATTTGGGAATTAGGATTAGTGAACCCTAGAGAAAACCTCTAGCATGAGACTATGTACAAGTAGTCACACAGGAAAATCTACATAGGGATCCTATATATTAATGTTTTGGTATAAATTTTTTAAATAAATATGTTATTTATATCTTGTTTACTAATGATATGTTCTAACCTTTTCTATTTTAGAAAATGGTGAGAACCAGGAGAAATTAGTCCAACAACTCGTGCGAGGTCCAATGCAACGATTGGCCGAACGACATTTCCAATGAGTTGGGAGGTGGAGTTAAAAACATCATGGTGATGCTTACCCAATTATCTCAGGTTATGAACAATAACCATAATAATGGGGAACATCATCCTTCACCAAATATGGAGAAACATTCTATCGAATGTTTTATGCAACAACGACCACTAACGTTTAGTTGATCTTACAATCCACTTGTTGTAGAATAGTGGGTTTACTCCAGGGAGAAGATGTTTTCTGTTCTTCACTGTTCTGAGATGGAGAAGGTGACCGTAGCCATTTATTGTCTACATGGTGAAGCTGATCAATGGTGGGATCTAATTAAGGAGACCAAACCAAGGGAGGAAATTGAAGAGATGGAATGGGAATACTATAAGATAATGATTCTAAAGAAGTATTTCCCACGAACTCTTTGTACGAAGATTGAGAGATAATTTATAGAGCTCAACCAAAAAGAAGTATAATCTATCAAAACCTATGAAGTGAATTCCAAAAGGGTTTCACGGTACGCTTTGGGTTTTGTTATCAACAATTACAGAAAAATTGATAGATTCGTTAATGGATTAAAACCACACCTTCAAAAGGCTCTTGCAATTCGAGACTTTGGGAGTAATGACGATGTTGTTCGATGTTATCTGAAATTGGAGATGGAGTTTGGAGAATGGTCCCATGGATATGGTGATAAGAAAATAAAGACGGAGTTTCAAGATGCTGGATCTAATGAAAAAGGTGGGAAAAAAATCAACGACCCAAATCCCAAAAATGTGGGAAGGTGCACCATGGGAACTGCCTAAAAGGGAAGGGGAAATGCTTCAAGTGTGGGAAATAAGGACACCATGCCCAAGAGTGTCTAAAAGACACGAAAAGGAATATAATGTTTCCAATGAATAGAGAGAACCACTCATTGTTCAATGCTACAACTGTAGGGAGCTAGGGAACCATGAAAACCAGTGCACTAAACTTCGAGCTCTCGAGGGTAATCAGCGTCAGTAGCCACCAAAGTCAAAGGAACAAGGGATGACTTATTCCATCACTACTGCGGAGGTGGAGCATGATAATGAAGTCTTGTAAGGTACACTTCCTATTCACTCATGAATGGGAAAAATTCTTATTTGATTTGGGTTCTACTTATTACTTTATATCATGCAAGTTTGCTATAACTATATAATGAAACCCCCAAAACCATGAAGTTGAGATATCTATAAAAACACCAAGTGGTGAAATCATTTCAACCCAAGTGTTTGACTATTCTCCTTTTAGCGTATGTGGGAATATTCATCCAGCAAATCACGTAATACTTCCCTTTGTGGAATTCGACTCTATAATGGGAATGGATTGGATCTCATTATATAGAGCACATATCTACATTCAGGAAAAGGAAATATATTTTCATTTTCGGAACCATCCCAGGATCTTCTAAAAATGCAAGGAATATCATGAATCTACTTTGAAAAATCCTTCAATGGTGTGGGTATTGATTCCCTATGGAGAAGCATACCTCACCCAAATGGTTGAGTCAAAGGAAATTTCCAACCTTGAGGAAATGCCCATCGTGAGGGAATACAATGATGTATTTCCCAAAAAGTTACCTAGAATTCCCTCATATTTTTAGATAGATTAATCAATTGAACTCATACCTAGAGCTAATCCTATCTCGAAGTGTCTCTATAGGATGGCCCCTATCGAAATGGAGGAGTTAAAGAATGAACTGCAAGAGAATCTGGACAAAGGGTTAATACGCCCTAGTGCATCATGTTTGGGCGCACCAGTGCTCTTTGTGAAGAAGAAGGATGAAAAATGTGGTTGTGTATCGATTATCGGGAACTCAATAAGATCATTATAATGAAATAGTATCTTCTCCCAAGGATTGATGACTTGTTTGAATAGTTAATAGGAGCTCAATACTTCGCAATGGTGGATCTTCATTCTGCATATCATAAGGTAAAGGTTTATAAAGAAGATATTCCGAAGATAGCCTTCCGTACAAGGTATGGGAACTATGAATTTTTGGTGATGCCCTTAGGACTAACTAATTCCCCGGAAATCATCATGAATTTGATGAATAGAGTATTTAGACATTACCTCCACAAATTTTTGGTAATGTTTAACAATGATATTCTAATCTAATCCAAGAGAAAGGAGGAACATTAAGAATATCTAAGATTTGTGTTGGCGACATTAGTAAAGAAGATTTCGTACACCATGTTCAGAAAGTGTGACTTTTGGATGAGGCAAGTCACATTCTTGGGACATGTGATCACAAGTGAGGGGAATTCAGTGGATCCTTCAAAGACAATGGAGATTGAGTAAAGGAACATGCGCTCGTGTGTTAGAGAAATCTGTAGTTTTCATGGATTAGGTGGGTAATTATGATGTTTTGTGAGAAACTTCTCATGATTGTAAATCCCACTAACAATGATAACAAGGAAAGGGGTAATGTATGTCCGGATAAAAGAATGTGAAGAAATCTTCAAGGAGATAAAGAGAAGGCTGATGATAGAAATAGTACTCACACTTCTGAAAAGTGTAGAATGTTTTGTGACATACAATGATGCTTAAATGAAATGCTTGGGTTGTGTACTCATGAAAAATGATAATGTGATAGCCTATTCCTCATGACAGTTGAAGATCTATGAGAAGAACTACCTGGCGCATGATCTGGAGCTGGAAGCCATGATTTTTGCCTTCAAAATCGTGCGGCACTATCTTTATGGTGAGAAATGTGACATATACACCGACCACAACAGCCTAAATTATATATTCACACAAAAGGAGCTCAACATGAATAAAAGGAGATGGGTAGAGCTAATCAAGGATTATGATTTCTCTTTTCACTATCATCATGGAAATCCAAACAAGGTAGCTGAATCTCTAAGAAGAAAAGAACATGCTACACTATCCATGCTACGGATTGAGAAAGACTCTATCTTACTGGATATACAAATAATGGATTTGGAAATCATAAGGGAATAGGATACATCTTACCTTGACCAAATGATTTTGAAACCATCCATCAAGGAGAATATTAATGAATCATAGAGGGATGCTGTGGAGATACAAAAGAGGGTGAATGTAGTAAAAGAAGGGAAGCTGCAAGAGTTCCATATCGACGATGATGGTGTGATTTAGTTTGGAATGCGGCTTTGTGTGCCTTCATCACCTGGGATAAAGAATGAGCTATTGGAAAATGCACATAGCTCAACTTTCTCTATCCATCCTTTGAGTACCAAGATGTATCGTGATCTCCGGGAACACTTCTGGTGGGTTGACATGATGACAGAGATTGCGGAATATATATCAAGGTGCTTGGTACGTCAGCAAGTTAAATCTGAGTGACAAAATCCAAATGGAATATGATGCATCCACTGCCTATACCCATGTGGAAATGAGAAAATGTTACTATTTACTTTTTCACTGGTCTCTTAAATATGTCAAAGGGAAATAATGTGATATGGGTTGTGGTTGATCGACTCACCAAGACTGCCCATATTATCGCTATTCGGGAATATCTGTCACTTGAACAACTTGCAAAGGTATATGTGATGGAAGTGGTGAGACTGCATGGTGTTCTACTCTCAATTTTCTCTGACCGTGATATGATGTTCACATCTAAATTCTGGAGGAGCCTTCAACATTCTTTGAGTATTGAATTAAATTTCAGCATGACCTATCACCCCAAAACTGATGGCCAATCTAAAAAGACTATTCATACTCATGAAGATATGCTTGGATCCTGCTCTATAGAATTCAAAGGTGGATGGGATCAGCATATCCCATTGGTTGAGTTCTCATACAAACATATCTTCCACTTGAGTATTTAGATGGCTCCATATGAAGCTCTATATGGAAAATCGATGTAGAACTCCAACCTGTTGGGATCAAGTTAGAGAAATAATGCTACAAAGACCTGATCTTTTTCAAGAGATGACAGATAGGATTCAAGTCATACAAAAACACATCAAGCTGCTCAAAGTAAAAAAGAGAGCTATGCTGACAATTGTCGAAGGGACTTGGAGTTCGATTTTGGAGATAAAGTCTTCCTTCGAATATCTCCATGGAAGAGAGTCATGTGATTTTGGAATAATGGGAAGCTAATCCCAAGGTAAATTTTCCACTTTTAGATCCTTGACCGCATAGGAGCCATGGACTATCATCTTGCACTTCCACCAAATATGCCTTGAGTTCATGATGTTTATCACATATCACTCATGAGGAAGTACATACATGATCCCTCACATGTACTAAACGTAGAGGTGGTGTAGCTAGAAGATGATCTCACTATAAGGAGAAACTGGTAAAGATTCTGGATCGAAGTGATAAGGTTCTATGCAACAAGACAACCCACCTTGTAAAAGTGTTGTGGAGGAACCATATGTCTGAGGAAGAAACATGGGAACTAGAATCCGAAATGAAGGAGAAGTACCCTCTCCTGTTTATGTAAAATGAAATTTTGAGGGTGAAATTTCTTAAAGAGGGAAAAATGTAACGACCCAAGTTTTTCAATGAAAATTCACTTCATAAAATTATGTCATAAAATCACATTAATTCAAAACATAATGATCAACTAAGTGATAAGTGACCTTTAAACATAAGTTTTTCAATTCTGTGTATGGAAATTTGAAAATCTGACATATAGGGTTGTGTTCAAGATGATTTTTGGAGTTTGATAGAACAAACCTGTTTTTTGGTGAATAGTAAAATACCCTTATGAATAGTAAAATGAATAGTAATATGAACCTTATGAATAGAAAATAATAATATTCTTTTATTTTCATAAGGCAATAAGATAATGAAATCTTAATTAATTGTTCAATGAGAAATAAAACGAAGTGCACCTTTTAGATTATTATTTTTCGAAATAACTGTTACTTTATTTAAAAATTAAATTAATAATATTTATAAAATTAATTTTGAAAATGGAATTCATTTTTGAATTCTACGCTTGGAAATATTGTTAAGGTAATTTTTTTGTATTTTTATGAAAACTCGAATTTTTGATGAATAGTGATATCGGAAAAATACCATATATACAATTTTACAATTGAATACACTATTCATGAGATAAAAAGTGAAGAAAGGACACTTGGTTCGAACTAAAATAAAATTATTACTATTAGGGGTAACAAGAAACAATACTACTGGTTGTCTTGAGGGAAATAATAAAATAATGAATTAAATATTCAAAATTTACCCCTCCCATCCACTATAAAAACCACCCTTCACACCCTCATTACCTCACACCTCTCAAGATCCAAGCCTTCTCTAAAATCTCCCCAAACATTCTCCCTAGACCCTTTTCCACGTCCAAAAGATGATGGTCTTATCATAATACCATTTTTAGGCCCTTAAGAAGGTTCTCAAGAGAACGATTCAAGAGGTAATTTCTCTCCCTCTTCTCCTTTAATTTCATTTCATGTTCAAGTTCATTTCTTGATCTCTCTCGACATATATTCACCCAAATGGTATGTTTAACTCCTGTATTATACATATAATAGAATGTTATGATGCTAATGGGATATTATATCATCCATCATCCGTTTCCCACTTTCTTTTATTTTATTAAAGAGAACGTTGTTCGTGAGGTGTTAATTTATCTCCTTTAAGAACGACATGTTTTCTTCTTACATTTCTTCCATCAGATCTGGTCATGAAGCCATTTTTTGGTGAACCAGAATTGTTTATATGTATAATTTCCTATTTAATGTTATTTAACTAGATTATAAAAATATTACCAAGCGATAAATTAAAACAAGTTTGTTGTGATCGAAAAACTGCCCAAATTAACCCAAACAATAATCATTTAATTCTTATATAATGATTCACCCACATGGATCTAATATAATTCATTATAAAATCATTAAAACACCTTTAATATATTTAATTAAATTTAATATCAGTTCTAGATGATTACGCCTGTCCTACCCGAACATCAATTTAAGAATACAAGAGAACCACTCAAGATGACCATAAAAACAAACATTCCCAAACAATGTTTCTAAACTCTATAACTCATTAAAAAGGAAAATAATATCACTTAATGAAACCATAATGAACCCTATTAATGTATAAATGGTTCTGGAATTTCTAATTAATTAAGATAATGTCATTATACATGACATTAATGAGAAGGAAGTATTCATATACAAGGTAAGGGGAAATCTTGAACTCAATTTTCATCCTTCAGGTTCGCCTTATTTCACTCCATTTTGATATGGTTACTCCTTAAAGATGATTTAATAATAATTATCTTACCTATTATGGGATATAAATGTTTTCTAATGAAGTTTATGTGAAACCAAATGTTTTCCAAAAGAACTCTTCTTTTAATAACTCTACTTTTACCACTCATTCATGGTTGATGGTTCTTGTATCAAGTATGATGTTCCATATTTCTTTTGGGAACCCAAATATTATAAATATATTTTTATGAGATGAAACACATTCCTTTACATGGGTTAAATATGTTCACTTTTGATATATGTTCTATGTGGAAATCGTGATAATGATAATTGTTATGATGTGATGGGTGCACCCAGAATTATATAGTGCAATATAAATGTTTCAAAGTGACGGGTGCACTCGTAATTTTACTGTGCTCCCAATGCATTGGATAAAGTGATGAATCTAATGAGTATATGTGAAATTATGTGTGAACAAGATGCTAGCTTGGTTCAAAAGTATGTGTGTTAGTTGACCACTAAAACATGATGTTTCATTTTTATGCATTCCCAAATTTCAAGTCTTTTATTTATGTTCCTCTCATGTTCATTATTTTTTTCCTATGTCATGATTATGCTAACCCCATACTATATTATTCGTATCAATACATTTACTAGGATTTTAGATCACTATTTTGATGTATATCTTCAGGTGGCTGCATGTACTAAGGTGAGGACAATTTCCAATAAGAATCTATAGAAAAATAGATTAATAAGTATTTATGTATGATGTTGTAATTATTATGTGAGGTCCTAGATTTTCCAAGACACTAATCCTTTGGATCCTCTATGTGAAATACTATTATGTTTTTTTATCTTTAAAATGATGTAATAGTAATGTATGAAAAGGTCAACATGCTGTAATATCCATCAAAATGAACATGTTTACTTTTACATTCTTCTCTGCAACATGAGAGGATTCTCCCATTATATCAGTGGATTTATTGAAATATTGTTGTTCCATAAACTCTTGTTGAACTGTGAAAAATATGGATTGTGGCTCAAATAAATATTTTTTTATAGAAGTAAAATTCACTTCAAGATCACATATCATCTTATCTTGTTCAAAAAGTTTTATATTTTACATCATGATCAAAATAATGACAAGATACTTCCATTAAAATAATATTTTTTTCTTCATTTACCTGATATATTTTTTTATTATGTTTTGTTGTTAATTTACTATTTTAATTGTCATAACTATTCATTATTTTCATGAGATATATGATCTGTTCCATGAAAAATTCTTACAGCGCATGCATCTTCAACTTAATTTTTTTTTCATTCCTCTTCATCATCACTACCACTTGAATGTATTAGTTCTTATAATTTAATGGGAAAAGGAACCATCTATATTATTTATAGAATATCAAGTTGATGAATAATTCTTATTCTTACTCAAAATATTTTCCACTTTTTTGTTGTTGTAGTGTTTTTTCTTCTTATCAGCCCATTTTTGTTAATGGGTTCTTTTATAAATTATATTCTGATTCTCGCATAGATTCTTCAACCATTTTCTTGGAAGATTTATTGAAAAAATGATTAGTTCTACCATAGTTGATTTTTTTTCGGTTTCTAAGTCATTGAATTCTAATTTTACTTCCATAAACGTTTGATATAATAGAAATAATGAAATTGAAGTCATCATCATCCATATCACTATTTGAATAATTATATTATTCATACTCTTCCTCTCTAACCATTCAATTTCACAAGGCTTTAAAGCCCTTCTAAATTCTTATCATTATTCTCGATATTTATATTTTTCATCATCTTATATGTATGATAATGTAATTTATATCATAGGATTTTAATAATATAGTACTTCTAGAGATGAGACTATTGAATAAAAATAATCTGGAAAATACTTCATTAGTTTATTTCAATATGAAAGAGTCATCCTACTTCTCATGAAATACCTAAATGGTCCGTAATATATCATTTAATCTTGTGATATATCCATCAGTTCACTCTTCATCATTAATTTTAACATCCTCAAGCATGCACCTCCATAATTTCTATTTGGATTCTTTACCATTGAAATTACATTAACATATTCCTTTTGTGTTTATCCCTAATCTCCATTGAAGTATAGAGATCCATGACCTCTGTGTTGCTCATTTCTATTAGATACATCAAGATTAAATTATTATCATTTCCTTCTAAATCCATATTTCTCTTAAAAACATGTGTTATAGAATCATAATAATCAATTGGATGAAATCCCATGATTTAAGCTTCTCTCACATATAGGCCATGTGATAGGAGATAAGGAAACAACATATTCATCAAATTATGTAAATTCATCACATGAAATTTAAAAACACATTTTGTGTTAACAGAATAAATATTCTCCATCTGTCTTAATCAATCGTGGATCATTAGAGAGAAACATGGATTGATACCACCTATGGTTCCCAAGGCTGGATTAATGACCGGAAGTTGGGGGATGAATCAATGATACCTTTTATTAATTAATTTAATTTAAAATTTATCCTATATATCATTTTATGGTTCTACATCTACTAAATATTATCTCACAAAATCCCTTTGTGTTTAGTTGAAGTAATAGAAAGTGTGACACAAAATATTTACAACGTTCGGTCGAAATACCTACTCATTTACATTATAGTCCCCCAACATGGATTCTTATCTATAAAAAAACAAGTTACAATTTTATAACTCCAAATGAGAAACTCTATTTTCTTAGATATCCGACTATAAGTCTTTTACTCTCTCCCTGACAAATATATTCCTTATACTACTAGCTCAATCCAGAATAATTCAACAACTCTTGGAACTAACTATAATCCTTCAACATTGATATATTATTGATAAAATATAATATTATATTTAACGTTCATCCATGATATTGTATGATCTGATATTCTTTTTTACACAACAAGAATCTATAAAACCAAATTAATATGTCATTTGTCATTTCTCAATTAATACTTATCAAATATATTGGCCACTTTTCTCACTACAACATTGCAATGTATTTACATGTTTTTCAATGATGTATCAGCCTCATTTTAATGTCTTTAATATGTGAATACAATATTCATCAGAAAATTATGAAATATATCACTATAATAAACTCAAAAACCTTTTTTTTAATATCAAATGACATATATAATGTATAATTCATTCATGTATTTCATGTAATGCAATTTTAATTCGGTATATAAATTATTCTTGCATGGGTAGTATGGAAAATTTGTCTTCTTATCTTCCCTATTGAATTAAGTGGTGTGCATGATATTTCAATGTTTATATCAATCACATAATTTGACTTCACTGTGTCACATTCATATTCAATGAATCTAGTATTCACATAAACAACTTTATTTCCATATTTTTTTCCAAATATTCTTCATTTAATTAGTAAGGATATGTGGGAGGTCATTTTCATGAAAATGGGTGTGTCCCTTGCAACTTTCAAAACCAACATTTTGAGACATGAGGTGTTGTATAAAAATTCATTCACAAGAAATTTTGGTGTATGTATGATCTCTTTCTTCATACATGGGTTTTGTCTCTTTGTTTTCTATCACCGTTCATTAAATGATCCGTGTTTGTAGGATCACGCGGAGTTAAAAAAAATTCCTAAAAAATCATCATGATTTGTGGAATATCTGTCCTGTGATTTATATCACATGGGAACCTCTATTTTGAGATTTTATTATATGTTCTCATAAAATTAAATTATCTAACTCTATTAAATTTTTGGGTTCACATAGTTAGTTCAGATACCTTTTCAGGTTCATTAAAGAGTCATTCAAACTCTCCCAACATTTCTCAGGATCTCTTTCACATCAAATGGATGAAAACTTCGACATATCCATGCATTAATAGAGTGATCATGTGGGCCATGTGAATTCTTATTCTCATTCACATGATAACATCATTGAAAAAGATATTCTATGAATTAAATCCTTCAAATAATAAAATTTATAATACAATACAAAGCCGGAGGATCTTGTGATTGTTGATCTTCATGTAATGGATTTAATGATTTTTAGCATGGAATCTACCACTGTCACGTGCCCTAGATTGATTGTCCTCAATAGATCATGGGATCATAATATCATTATGTGATATATTTATCAACATATTATTGTTTTTATGAATATAATAATGCAACGGATTGATGAAAATAATTTTCTTCCATTATTATGTTGTCTGTTTGCATCGGATCTTTCTTCATAATCACACAATATTAACATGTCGAGTGATATTGAATTATTATCTTGAGCACACCATTGCCAATTGTCTTGATCTTCATGTCAGTCGTAACTTCTTCAAGAGGATAAATATGACTAGATCATTTAAATTGGTGAGGAATTGGATTTTAATGGATGAAAAAATTGATAACATCATGTGATGCGGGTTATTTACATTAGTATAATGATTCATGGAATGTACTAATGAATCAGTCATCCCACATTGATATTTTGATTCATATTATCATTAAATAAGATGAAAAATGGTGATTAATATTTTCATGAGTCAGTAATTGGGTTTGAAACCCCTTCCACCATTACACCCCCACCACCAGGCGTTATCCAAGTGGGCTTCATTACTAATTCTATATGAGCCTTTGGTCTCCACTCTCTGTGAGCTTTACACATGGCCCATCCTGGAACATAGTGGGAACCATGGCTCATAAAACCCATTTTCATGACCATGAATAATCCTTTTTGAATGGTTGACTATTGGGAACCACATGTAACCTTAGTTGAGTAACCTATGACATTTTTGGATTGGTCAATTTGTTTTAATATGGGGAATCCTTAAAAGTAATTATAAAATATCCATGTGTTGAAATGAAATCCCCATAATCCATCACCACAAAAACTAAAACATCCAATATTTCTAAAAATTCTTCAAGAATTATTAAATTCAATTTTTATATGAATTATTCATGCATTAATACATTCCTTTTTTGATTGACATCTTTCACTTACCATTATTATCATAATGTGGAATCTCTTAAAGATAATTTGGTAATAATTTATGTTCTCTTCAAACAATCATCATTTTTTGAAGTAAAATTTTCCATTAGTGACAAAAAATACCTTTAGTTTAATACATAACAATTCTCATGAGTTCTCAGCAATGTCCTCAACTCACTAAACAGAGATTGATGGATCATTGAATAAAATGAAACATCTAGTCAATCATATAATTTTTTATATAATAAAAATATACGAGGTTTATAACATGATTGAAATAATTGATATTGTGGATACATGATTAATGTACACGAATCAGGACAACTGATGTAAAATATTTATCAAAAAATAAGTTGTTATCACCTAAAATACGTAGATTTTTTTTAAAAAATTAATAAATAAGAGATAGGTTGTCTTAAAAAACCATATATCATAATATTTAATTATATATATACCATAATGGATCTATAATAATTTTATATTGAATCTCTTTTTTTATAAGTTTTGTTTAAATATTTATCAAAAATGATGAGGATTTAAGTAAGGGATTTATTTTTTATTGATATATTAATCTATATTTTTTAAGATGAAATTTATATTGAAGAAATTATGTGATACTTATATAACAAATCCCATTGATTTTATTTTTGAATTGATAATTTAAAAGAATACATATTACCCTTAAATTTACCTAAAATAATGTATTCATGATTTCAAAATAATTTTTTTAAGGAAGACATGATTTATTTATCTCATTGATCCAAAATCTTTATTCTTCCATTCCTCTGTATTCTTAAAATGGTTTCATGAATGTTTATAAAATTTTTGGATTCTATTTAATGTTATTTTCACCAATGATATAATTTTAAAAAAATGGTATAAAAGTTATCATCTTATAATTTTATAAATAATATACTATTTTAATCTTTATAAAAGTGTAAAACAAATGTTTTATTTTAATTTATATAGCATGAATAGAATTTCATGCCATCATGGACTCTATGTACTATTAATATTCCATTAAAGTTATTCAATTTTTTTTTCATGTAAATTTATTTCATTAATATTGGATTTTTTTATATATGTAATAAGTTATTTCAAATTGAAAATGTTATTTTCAAAAGGAATTATTCAAGTGAATCAATAATGAAATTTTATTCTATGATGGAATACATTGGTGTTAATTGTCATTTATTAGGGCTATGATACAATGATATAATCCTTATGATTTCTTGGGATGTTTTAATATTATGATGACAGTCTATTTACAAAATCTATTTAGTACTCATGTGTTATGTTTTGTTGAAATTTTTAAATTTTCACGAAAACCGTTTTTTGCATGTTTGATGATATGAGGATATGATGTATGTTTTATGATCATATACAACCCATATATATAGATTTAATTATGTAAAGGGTGGGATTTTAATTATTATATCCCTATAATTCATATTTTATGATTATATTTCATTAGATAATTATGTTAACCATGTTTCTATAATTGATAGACTATGGGAAACATGTTGATTTTCTTGATCCACTATGGAAAACATGTGATGATCCTAGATTCTTTATGACAAATGAGATTGGATTTCATTGCTGATGCATTATGAATTATGATTTCATTGTCCAACTAGGACATATGAAATAGATTATATACTTATTATCATACCACACCTCTATGATATTGAATCATGGTTCATGATTGATTTATAGTGATTTATCAAACTTATGAATAATTACTTCTGAAATTACCCATTTTGATGACATGTATTATGTCCATGATCCATGATAGATTGGGAATGAAGTTTTTAGGTTTTTTTAGTGATCCCGAACACATATCATTATAATATGCAATCACATGATAATTCATTTGTATCTCCCATCTTTACACTCACTGATCATCATAGAACAACCATTCTTATGTTTACTTTCTCAAGGATAATAAAAGGTTTTTATGTAGTGTATGAATATAAATATTACTAAATTCGAATATATTTATTGAATATTTTGAGGATCATTTATGAATAAGAACTGTTTGTATCTAGTCCCCAATTACACTAAACTTTTATGGCCCCCTGGCATGTATTTATGAATTTTATTCACAATCCATCAAACAAATGTAACAGTTATGTATGAAATAATTGAGTGAAAATAAAAAATAATGTAATTTAATTTATTATATTCATAAAAAATTTTACTATAAGTAATTATTAGATATGAAATAAAATTTTAATAGGCTACGATATTAAGGGAGGTATGGCCTAGTTTCTATATTACATGGTGTGAGAAAAAACATATAAATCTATGTTATGTGCAAGATTCACTAAATACATGTATTTCACTATGTTTGATTAATATTTGGTGAATTAAACATGGATTATCAATTAATATGACAAAAAACATACCATTTTTTGTATTAAATATGATATAACAAATTTGTAGTTTTTAATCATATTTCATCACTGTTTGTCTATTTCAAAATTTAATGTTGAAAAAATAAATGACTTATTACATTGAAATATTTAATGTAAAATATTTTAATGTTATATTTTACAACTATAAATGTTCAATACCATATAACATATAAATTAAAAAAATGAATTTATGAAAAATAAAATATTTAACAAGACCTGAGTGTGTCTATCAGTGCCTATATAATATGGTATAAACTATATGAGATAGTTTCCTACCCTTAAATGGGAAATATCCACTTTTAATCTTCTAAAATGATATATTTTTTACCATATATCAATTATAATTGATAATTCCTTCAAAATTAATTTGAAAATTTGAAAAAATTGATCATACTAATGTATCACATACTAATTAGAATCTAAAATCAATAGCATTTTCTCTATTTTGGATTATTTGATGGCTCATTTACACTATCCTTGGATAATGTCTAGCATTATAATATTTGAGGTAATTTTTTTGAAGGAAAATTAGTTTCGAAACAATTTATACTTACCCTAGTACCTAACCCTTGAGATGACCTTTTTAGTGAATATGGATCTTCTCATCCATAATGAGGACATCATCAACGATGTACAAAAATATATTTTTATGAAAACCACATAGAGGTATAACCAACCCAGTTATTGTTCACTCACGTCATCCTAGAATTTTTGTCTTGATGGATTATCAAATCTTAATCCACATTAATAACTTATAGGATAATTGGATATATTTTGATGCCCAATAGATGAATTAAAAACCATATATGATTATTCTTTTTATTGAGAATTAATTATTTAATTAATTATAATCGATAATGATATCCAAAGTATGGGTGTTCACTTTTCCTCAAAATTCAAATGTTAAATGCACCCATAAACTGAGTTATATAAATATGGTTTTTATGGTGAATGTGATCGGGTCATCTAGGATCCATTTATGTATCAGCTGAATACCTCACAAAAACAAATATCATTCGACCTAGTTATAACTGGACGAGTTTATATGTATATTTTAACATCATATAATGTTTGGGTTCAAATGCTTACATTCCTTTCTCGTTGTTAGAATATATGGACCAACACTAAAGAATCTAAAATAAATATTCAACATACATGATTTTAAATTATTTAAATAAATATAACCTTGATGAAATGATAAATAACTATCATTATTTCATGGAATAAGTGAAATCATAAAATTAATATAAAGTGAACCCAAATATGATCATAATAATTGAATTATTATAGGATTTGGGAACTAGGAAAAATGGTTCCCCATATAAATTGGTTATAAGGGTTTAACCAATGATTCTTACTATAATTTCATTCATTGAGGTGATGGATATTCAGTAATGAAAATCGATAGGTTATTTATTCCTTTAATAATAATATGTATATGTTTTTCAACATTGGGTTTTAACCTGGGCCCCATGCATAGATCCATCTGTTTAAAAATATTGGCATATTCCACAATAAGTTATAAATTTTGATTAAAAACTTATTATTATGTTCATATTTGGACTACATGTACCTCTGTTATCCATAATATCCTTAATCAAAAATATTAATGAATGAATATGTTTGATAGATCATTGTTATATAAGTGTATTGAGGGGAAGTGAGTGGGATTTCTTCTTGTGGATAAAAAAAATTTCATACATGATATATATATTTTTTCAATTCTATTTTATCTTATCCAAAAAAATATAATAATCTTAAGCTCAATAATTTTATCAGCCTAAATCATTTTAGTCCCAATAATTTTATTGGTTTTCATTTATTTTCTCCATTAAATAATCAATAAATTTTCAGTTATATATAAATAGAGATAAAATTGTTTTCTCTACCATTTAGATATCCCAACCACGATTCCATTACATGATATGGATCCATTTATAAATTAAAATTATACTATTACACTAATATATATATACACTAGTCATGAATGATCATTTATGAGGGTTTATTTTTTATAATTCTTATATATTTTAGATTTTATAATTTTATAAAAACCAACAAATTATTATCAAATAAATGACATGAAGTTTAAAATATTTATTTATTTTTAAAAAATCATGATGTTTTTTAAAACATACATATCATGGATATTTATATAAAGATATGAAATTTGTTGATATGTATTTTTACATAGATGAATATGATCTGTTCACTATTATATCAATGAAATAAATATGAGTTATAGATATTGATTATAGTTCTAGTTAATTATTATCAATACAGGGAATCATAAAGGAGTTGTAATATATATATTTTTTAGTCTTGAATGCATGTCAGTTTATTTATACTAACTCTGATCACAAAATACTGATATAATTTTATGCAATTTGTAACATGCATATGATTTTTGTTTGATATTTTTTATATTCTATGTTATGAAAATGATATATAAAACAAGTATCCAATATTGTATGATTGGTGATAAATGATATCATATAAATTTTTCCACATGATTTAACATTTGTGATATCATGGAGAGTAATATAAGATTTGCTATTATAAATAAAAACATTTAAAAACATTTCTTTATATTGACATAAAAATTAAATATAATTTTTAAAATGTATAGAAATTTTTTATAATGTAATTTAAAAAATTTAAAACTTTGATGATATAAAAAATAAAAAATATATATATATGATTACTTAAGAACTTTTTATTATAACTATTTGAAATATTTAGTAACAAAATGTTCTTCATCAATTTTTAATATTTTGTGTTTTAAATTCCATGTTCTAAAAGTTATAAATTTGATATGAAATATTTCTATTAATATTAAAAAATAATTAATATTTTAATATAAATTATAAAATGAGGGAAATGAAAAAGGTTTATATTATCTTCATGACTAGTTCATAACCTTTTTAATATGAAATTATAATATTAACATTTCTTTTTTATTATTTATTTTTACCATACCAAAATGTGTTTTATGGGATTGGATTATGGGTACAATAATTATAAGGTTAATGATATGTAAATAATTTGAATATAATAACTTATTATTATAAAAACAATATATAGTATTAAAAATGTGAATATTTCATTTTTTATAAATAAAACATTTTAAATATGAATGTGTTTATTAATTAATTCATTATATAATTTTACTAGATCAATATGTTTTCATTTCAACAATTTATGGTATTTCAATACATGGTATAAAATACTATTATTTTTTATATAAAACATAAATTTTTTGTTTTTGTTTTTAATTTCAATGTTAGTATATTGAAATGAATTATAATTAAGAAAATTGGGATTGAATTCATTTTCTTAATTTATGCCACTCTTTAGTAATGGTTAATAGATCATTTTAACATTAGTTTTGTCATTTACATATTGGGGGAATATTGTTATTTACAGACTTTGTGGATATATTAACTATTTTATATTTTTTATATTGAGTATGATTTTCATTTCTTCTCATTGTAATACTCAAAAAAAACCTTCAAATATATTCCTATTATGATTTCATATATGTGTTAAATAATATAATTAGATTTCATTATTAATTAATAACACAAGTTAATTGTATTTAATATAATAATACATTAACATTAATGTAATATATTAATTACTCTAATAGATAGATCCATACAAATATGGATTAATTATATGTAATATAAATGATGATTATTAAATTAGATGATGAGATAATTTATAAAAATACATAAAAACGATGATTTCAGATTCCTTCAAAATTAAGAACTTATAAAGAACATAATAATTTCATATTACTGAAAACAATGATAATGAAACCACATATAATCTTATATTCGGTAAAGAATTAACAGTGGATCTAATGGTTAAGGATATATAATTGTTGATAACATTGGGAAAAACTATTTTGGTGCCACTCTTATAATGGTATATATATGAATGGAGTTTTAACATTTTATATGAATTAATATGGAACTTAATTAACATAAAAATTATAACTTCCTATCCTATATAACCTAAACAAAACTCGAGTAAACTCACAAAATGACCATAAAGATACCTCTCATATAAAATTTAATCTAGACTACATGCATTGTCTTAACATAGTAGTTCACAAAATATTTCATATAAAACAATTCATGGAGGTCATGAATGAATCTAAAGAAAAGATTCATGGGATATTTATATAATAGACGCCCAAAAATTATAGAAAAGTGTGTAAGGAGATAAAGAGGACCTATTTGTTCATAATAGAATTATATAAAATATTAAAATGGCTAGTCAACTAAAATTGTGTAGTAGATGAAAATAACTAATAAAAAGATATCATAGATAAATTAGTTCATAGTTAGATTGGCTACTACAAATGCTTGATCATAAATAAAAAGATATATTTGTGACCTTGGTCCCATATCACATAATTTTCTTATAATGCCCATGGATCCCATGACTTACTAGAATTATATGACATGTTCATATATATGAAATACTAGTTTCCAACAAGCAAATGGGAAACTCAATATATTTACATCAAGAATCATATATTTACACTTGTATGGATCCATCCAAATTCCGTGAATGAATTATAAATTACTGAAATATACTGAGTTCTGTGATAATCATTTTGATGAGAATGAAATGAATATAAATAGATTATTTTTTCTCATTACAATAAAAAAACCTATAAATTTAACACACGATACAAACATATTAACACATGTTATGTCATTTTCTACAAACTAGACCACCATGAAACCTAACCAAACCTTCTTTTACACCATTTCCTATGGAAACAGTGACTACATACTATAAATCACAACTCACGGAAGAGTTTATCAGGTAGAGATTCATCTATTTACAGGACCACTACCCCAAGGTATTGGGTTCGGTCGTGTATCCATGTATTAGACTTTTCTTTCCACTCAATAATTCCCTATATCCCAGTCTAGAACCATACCTTATATATTATGGATGCTTATTCCTCGAAATATCATAGTACATCAAAACTAAAAATCCACCTCACTAAAAGAACCCCTAGTATCCAATCTCACGTTAGGTGTCATGTTACCACTCTTCTAAATAACACAATAATATCCAATTAAGATCAAATATGTTAATCTTGGATGGGATATTATGATGAATAAAACAATATCACTGATAGAGTTACTAGTATATACATATATCATGAACTCTATATTATTTTAGTTCTACCACCACTATCTCACTCCTGTTGTGGCAAGGCCATGGGACCATCTCTTTACTATCTATATATTCTATAATGGGAACATCAAAATGGTACACACACACAAAATAAAAAACAATTCATGTATCAGATCTAAAAACTCACTAAAAAATCAGTATGGTAGAAGACCAATGGTATGTTGTACCTCAAACAAGGGAATCAATTGAGGTCCTTGAGACCTATATCCTTACTCTAATTGTTTTATAAAATAAAACTAAATCAACCATTATCATGATACTAAATTTATTAAATAAGAATGGATATACACACAACATGCATCATCATACAATAATGAAAACACTATGAATGAATAATAATGAAATGTAGTTAGTATATAAGCATTAGAAAAATTGTACATCCCATTAAATGTCAAACGAACAAAATAAATAAACCAATCTATATTCAAAATTATGTAAAAACATATTCAATATCATCTTTAATAACAATTTAAAAAGGAACCACATATCATCTTACTCACAAAAGGTTCTTGGAAAAATTCACATAAAACAATTCCTTATAAAACATCAATTTAATTTTGAAATATGAATTCAAAACCCATTGTCATATCACATATTTCCCCTTGATAATATATTTTACTAAAACCCGTTTTTAAAATATTCCGTTATGAATTTAATTTATTTCATATTCAAAATATAATTTATTCCTCCAATCATATCATAAAGAGGTCGGCTGAAACTCATAATGGAACCTCTTTATTTTAACTAACGGAAATCACTATTATGTTTTTAATATTGAATTTAATGTTTAATAATGGAATGCAATAATATTATGTGATATTGATGAAAGCATTGCGAGGAACATAGTAAGTCACTATTAGTTAAAATGAGACACCCCCATACACGAGTCACCACAAGACATTAATCAACATTATATCAAATGAATCATTTTTTAAAATGAGCTACAATAAGGAATGACTCAATGTTAGATCAAATGACTGACTACAAGATTGAGTCACCACCATAAATGACACACTGATATTTTAAATGATTCACCACCAAACAACAGTCCCCATTAGATAAAATGAGTCACCCCTAGAATGACTCACCACCATATATGATACACCACTAGATATGAGTCACCACTAGATTTACTCTCTGCTTGATATGAGTGACTATCTGATTGAGTCGCCACCAGATATGAGTAACTGCCAAAATGGGTCATCTCTATAAATCAATCTTCATTTTCTTCCTTTTTTAATTAAATTATTCTAAATTATATATCAAAGATATAAATATTGTATTTTATTTCAGGAATATATTCCTAAATTATTCAGAAATTCAATAATGACAAATTTTTGATTCAGTACAATAATTCATAGGATATCGATGAATATTCTTCAATGGTTTTATGCAGTGATTTCTATTTTTATAATAATCTCTCATGTTTCTGTGTGTGCTGAATGTGATCATGTTGTGAGATTATTGGTGAATGGTAAAGGATCATCAAACATGAATATAAATGTTTTATACCATCTATCATTAGACAATGTGTGAAACTAATTGAAGATCAACATCCTTCCCTGCAAACAGAACAAAGGGAACTTTGTGACAAACTTTTTAACTACAACATTAAGAGAATCAATTTGATCTCCTCACAAATCCATGTTTGATGAAACTAAATAATATAAATCACTAAAGACCAAAAACACATAAAATTTCAATATCTTATTTCATTCTCTTTCTGTTTTTTGAATTTATCTTCATGATCTGTGTTGTTTTCATAGATTACTAACACAGAGTGAATCATTTTCTAGAAATGTAGAATATTATATATTCTCTTTTATTTTTTTATATATTTAGCCATGTAATTTTTAAGATGTAACTATGTGTCATATATAGTTTTCCATACCACATAAAATTGTAGACTAATACATGAACCTTGATAGCTAAGTAGTTTCCTATTTATCAGATCCAAGATATGTATCAAATTAATTTTATGTAAAATAAAAGCAAATATGTGATTTTCATGGTGATGGGATTTTATATCATCTTGAGACTAAACCTATTATTTATGTACTTGTGTGATTTTTTTTCTTATTTTGTTTCAAACCACTTAAACTATATTATATTTTAATAAAAATGAAACCGGTTCACTGATAATTTTTCATAAATAGTTGTTAAATATTGAATGTTTGGTGTAAATTGATTTCAAAATCATACATTTTTATATTGTTTTTACTGATCCATAATAAAACACTGATAAATCATTTGACATGTCAATGTTATTCATAACTACTATCTCAATTAACTAGTTGATTTTTTTTCAAATATGGGATTTTATTTGAACTCCTTTTTAATGGAAATATTTATTCAGAACTCAGTCACATACACCATGAGTTACTAACTCTGATAATATTTTTGTACAAAATTTTTATCATATTTTCTTAAATGTGATTTTATTTGTTTTTTAATGATCTACAATTTTTATTAGTTCTAAATTAATTTTTTAATGGATTGTAGATAAGAATGTTTTAATACGAATATACACCATTTTTTAATGGTAATAATTATCCTAAATATATAATATATATGAAAATGAATATTGATGGAATTTGCTTTCTAATATATATACCTAATTTAGGAAAATATTAAATACAAAAATTACAAATAATACATGAAATGATCTGACCAATTAATCATATAATAAAAATTTTAATGACATGACTGATCATTATTATTATTTGGATGATTAGGAAATCAACAGAATATCTATGTGAATAATTTCTTATGAAATATGGGACACCATAGTGGTTTCTCATTAAGTAAAGCATAAAATTTTATATAAATGAAATTATATAAATATAATATTATATTTGATACATTTATTATTAATCATGATGATCCCATTTCTTCTATGCATATTACGTTCAATCGTGAATATAATGTACTCATGAGGGGGAATATTATATTTGAAAAAGAAAAACTGATGAATTTATTGATATTCATACCCAAAAAATGGAGAAGAACCATGGTGTCAAATGTATAATCATTTGATTCATGATAGTTATCTATCAAGGAGATGATGGTAAAAAGGATGATGTGTGAGGACGATGACAAATTCAGATGAGAAAATAAGTTTGAACAAAATAGATAATGGGTTTCTTTCAAATATACTACAAAAAGAGGCAAAGTCCAAACTAAAAGATCATATGATGAGGAATCACCAAAATAAAATGATTACGAGATGAAAAACATATCAATGACATTCAAAATAATTTATAAGGATAATAGGTTTTTATGGAAACCATAAAATAATGGTAAGTATGATATTATAGTAAACTATATGAATTATCAGATGATATATGATTCTTCAAATGATATCATCATATGTTAATGAAAAATAAAAGGTATGTTCAATGTTGATTGTCCTATGAATAAGACAAAAATAAATATTATAAAAATGATAAGATGTATAAAAAAGAAATGAATTAATATTTGAGTTATTATTAAGATTGATCTATTGATTTATACACAACCCAATAAGTTAATACTGATATAACTAAGATGTGTTTCATATAAACACATATTAGGTATCTAATACCATTAATACGTCTCCAAATTATATTTATAAACTATATAAAGATGAGAATATTGATGAATATGTACCTAATGAGAAGATATTTAAATATAATAAAATCATTGAAGATAATTTTAATGGAATTAAGATTAAATAAAATGCATTAATGAAATATCATTCTTTCACTTCTAATTTTATGTATGAACATTCTATTGAAAAAGAGAGAGATTCTCAATTCCAAAAATAGAAATTAAAATTAAAATGTCTAAATAGAATCAAAAAAAGATCTATAGTGAATAAATAATAAGAGAAATACTATTAATCAAATTCATGGTAAATAGAGAGCTCAAAGATACACTACTAGTATAGGTTATCAACCTGGATATATAATAATTTCCAAGAATAATTCCTTCCTCATCCCATTTTTTAAAAATCACATGCATGTTCTTATTTACCTATACCAAATAGTTTCTCTATTTATAAAAATATATAATTTTCTTATAGTAATCATTATTAGAAATTTTGGTCTTTTAAAACATTAATTATTAACAAAAAAATAAAGAACAATATTTTAAAACCAAAATCATTTTTGGTGTAAAATTGTTTTATATAAAACTATCGTGAACATCTCTAGGCGGAACCTATGATACCTAGTCAGTGTCAATTTAAGAAATGAGACTATTGACTATTAAATTTTCAATAATCAAATAAAATTAAATTATAGACATGTCAGTTTTGATGATATTGAAAATGGTAATATAATTTTCCTTGGCCATATCATTCATTTAAACTCATTTTAAATCTAAGAAGTCATATTTGTAGATATTTTAACGTACATCATGATTAGAAACCCCTAGATACGTGATGATGGATTTCATGTGATGTCTTAAAATAGTTTTTCCAGTGTTTTTGATTCTAAAAATGAATCTTTATTTATTGCTTTGAGACATATTAATATTAATTTTGTTAATTTATATTCACTCTTTTCAAAAAATATTTCTTATTTAAGTGCCTTTAAAAAAGTATATTTTCTTTGGAATATGAGACTAGTGTTTTTCAATATTCACTAATTTTGAAACACTACAAGTTAAATGAAATTCAATGGTCAACCTAAACATGACTTCCCAAATGACATGGTCGAGAACACATGTCAAAAATGGAACCAAGAAATAAATATTTTAAATTTAATAAAGAAGATTTATATTCTAAAGCCCAGGTGTTGGATCTCATGGACATGTTTGGACTATCTATTTTTTATATTATAAATGGGAATCACTATGTTTAAGACCTTGTAGCTGAATTTTCAATGTATGATTGAGTACTCATCCATACTCACAAAAGTGAAGCATGATATTACAATACATTTTTTGATAAATCATTAAATAATATAAGTGAAATTATAATGATGATATTATAAAGTGATTTGGACTTCAAACCCAATACTATTAGTTTATTTTCTCAAAAAATATATATGGGTAAATATTTTCATCTCGTGGACCCCCAAAAAAATGTTGCAGTAGAAATAATAAATAGGTCCCTTCATGAAATTTTTTTATTTATGAATGAAGAGCATGATATAATATTTTATTTTTGACCAGATGCTATGAATATTTCAATTTACATAATAAATGTTGTCTTTATGAGACCACTATTAAGGAAATCCCAATATTAATTATGTAATAGTATAAATCCAAATGATAAAAATTTATCATCTTTGGCTACAATGTTGTTATTCGTAACACTATGGATAATATTGTAATGTTTTCTTCCAATTGCACTGAAAGTATTTTCCTTGGTTATTAATCATCATGTAAAAAATATACGGCAATTAATAAAACAACCACGATATTGGAATAAGGATTTCACATATAATATGACAAAAAATATTTATATGAGGCTAATAAATCATTAGAAAACCTTGAGAATGATTTTTCAATATTTAATATCAATTCCCTATCTTCTAAAAATTCTGTAAAACAATATGAAATAACATTTTTTTTTGAGGAAAAACCCAAACTTGAACCTAGATATTATCCGGAGATTTCTATCCATTATATTACAAGTGATGAAAGGAATTATAGGCACTATGAACTAGATGTTGCAGTTAATTAACATGATATAGATACATAGACTAGAGATTCACTTATGCATTAGGTTGATCATCATTCATTATTTTCCAATCATGAACTTAATAACATTAACGATGCAATTAATGATGAATTAATTATTGTATAAAATTATGTGGAGCATAATAAGTCTCACTGAAATGATGATTCATAATATGTTGTTAGAAGTAAATACACGCTGTCTATGTGAAATAAGGGGGTGATTAGAAATATAGTCAATGAGATAGAAAACATAGAAATAATTAATGATAGTTTTGTTTCAAAATGATATATTCAGGAAGAGGGTATTGAATATGGGGAAACATTTTTCATTATAGTGACACGAATCCCGTAAAATAATTGTAGTAAATGTAGCACATTTTAATTTCAAACTATTTCAAAATGAATTCAAAATATATTTCATAAATGTTTATATATTTTCAGTTTATTTTGCTGAACCCGATGGATATAAAAATCCACATATTCTATTTTCAAATTAAAAAAATATTGATTCTTTTTAAATAGGCTCATATAGCTTGGTAGTAATGGATCATCTCTATTTTAACATCAGATGTTTTTTAGAAATGTATAACTTCCCCTATATTTTAATAAATATTATTTCAAAATATGATTTAGAAGTTCAAAACTATATTAATGATATCATATTTGGATATTCTACAAAATACTTTTGTACAAATTTATCAATGATTATGATAATTGAATTTGAACTGAGTTCAATGTGTGAACAAAAATTCATTATCTGTTTTCAAATTTTTCAATATAAAAATGGAATTATATTAAATCATGTTCTATACACTAAATACCTTATAATATACTTTGGTCATGATAGCTAAAAAATAGGTGAAACTCCCATGAGTACCACCTATCATATAAATATTTATGAAGCTATAATGTCAATGTATCAAACAAATTGAATAGATAAGTTAGGATGAACTATATATTTAAAATCTATAAATCCTAATATTATTTTTTCAACATGTATGTGTTCACATTTTAAATTATCCTCTAAAGAATCTCATATAATTTCTATTCAATGGATTATTAAATACCTCTAATATTCAACCAAATAATGACTATTTAACCTTAGAGTAAAATAAATTGACATAGTATTTTACATAGAAGAAATATTTTTTTCATTGTAATTTAGATAAATTATTAACATCTAGAACATGTCATATTTTGGGAAAGTCTCCAGTATCTTGGTGTAGTATTAAAAAAAATTATGATCAACTATCTTTAAATAAATATGAATACATAAAATAAAGAGCTAATGTGCACAATTACAATTGATGTGACACACATAAAAATGAAATGGATATCAATTTATACACATTCCTATAAATATTTAGAACACAAATGCTAATAAATTTTCAGTGAATCATTTGTCTTATTCTAGTAGAAATAATATTTATGTAATACATAAATTTATGATAGATCATTTCCAAAATTGTGATGTAACTCTTTAATTCATGTTCATTTAACAATATCATTATGATATTTTTACAAATACATTACATTTTAGTCGATCAAGAAAAATAAAACAAGAAATAGGTATGATTAGTTTTGGTTATTTTTCATTATTGTTGATCAAAATTATTTGAGTCACCATTGGAAACTCACCATTTTTTAGGTGATCCGTAATTAGTGAGCAACCATTATAGAAGTACCATTTGAAATCCACCGTTATCGAGAAACATTTGGTGAGTCATTGTTGACATGATTCCATTAGTGAGTGACCATTGAAAAAGTCATCATTATGTGTTTTAGTTTTTTCAACTATTACTAATTTTTTCTAAATTAATTTTTTTAATATTTAATATTTTATTATTATATTGATTATGAATCACTAAATGATATATTGGTATTAAATAATAAAATCAAGTCATTCTCTCTCAGGACAAATCTAGAACCATTTTAACATCCTTGTCTCTCTATCTCCTGAATATTTACCTTACTTAACCCTTGATTATTCTAGGTCACACTACAATGGTGAGCGTAAAGTGACCTAAAATGTCATCTATTCATAAATAATGATAGGATAAGATGTTAAGAGGAGAATATAAATACATTTGTTTATGATTCAAGATGCATGTAGCTTGTGAACCCCAATGTTGGTTCCAATAATGTATTATATGATTAATGCTTTCTTTCTAGTAAGTTGTTGATGCTCAGGGTGATCCATGACCAAATGATTGGTAGATTGGTTCTGTAGAGACAATAGAATGTTCTATCCAATGTTAGTCCACCAATATTTTCAGTCTATAGAGGTTTTTATTGGAATGAATTATGGAAGGGTTCAAAATATCTTACATGGAGAAGACTTTATATTTTCTTCAATTTAATTCTGAAGGTGTTTTAATATGCCTTGTTGTGTTTTTTTCATGATTATCAAGATAAAATACCTAGTAATAGAATGTATGTTATATATGAAAAATATATGATGGAGTGAACTGGTGATGGTAAAATTAAAAGGCCTTATAATATTGAATTGGATAGTGACTACATTTTTTTTAATTTTTAATTAGAATTTCTAATTTACTAGAAAAGGGGACATTAATACAATGTGATATCAATATGTTTACTTTATTTTCCATATAAAATGAATGGATACATTCAACATTTATGGATACCTCAATTTTATAGCTGATATAAATGTCTTAGACATCCTCCATATCAAACTCAATCTTTATACTAAAATTATTTCATCCATTATTCAAGATAAATGATTTGTTGATTTTGAAGAGAAATAGTATGTTAATGTTTGGGTTCTGCTTCGCTAAGGTTATTTATTGAAGTATGAGGGTGAGTTGGAACCCTAGGTTGAAAAATTGGGTTTTAGATAATGATAAAATCTATGAGTATATTATTCCTATATATAATCCTTCTATAACAATAAAATAGTGTAACATATATTGGTTCTATATTTGATATAAGTGTACTCTAATAAAGAAGAATATGAAGATGTTTCCATAGTTTTTGAAGAGGAGGTGGATACCTCAATTACAGAGGTCTATGATTGTGATATTCTGGAGGCAACGACCATGAATTTTGGCCTTTCTTATCATCCATTTATTATACCTTATAGAGAATGTAACAAAAGTGATGTAGATTTGGAATATGATACATAGGTTTCTAGAGATGTGAATATTTGGTGTTATTATAAAAGATCTTATAAGGATGTTGTATAGGTTTCATAAAATGGGAATGGAAATGAAAATGGAGGAAATGGTGATGTTTCTGATGATTGTGATAGTGGGGTACCTGATCATGATGTTGTTAATGATATTAAGGAACAATCACTTAATCCTTCACTTGATAGTTTGTTTTACTCAGTTATGTAGGTGGATAGACCTGACTCACCTTGACATTCATGTTCATAGAGACATCGTTTCGATAAATATGTATCCTTGGAGAGATAAATTCTAGATAAACATAATTGTAATTCTGAATCTACTAGAAGCTATAGAAGAGTATCTGCTGAAGGGAAGATATCCACTTGTCCTATCATAGTTCATTCTATTTATTATTCTCATATAAGAGTGAAAGTGTTTTCATAATTTTTTGGGGGTAAATTCCCATGATATTTTCATCATGTTTTAGACTATTATAACTCTAAAGATGTTTATATTTATGTCTGAGAGTATAGGTGTGCTTAGGAATGTTCTTATTTGGAAGTGGGTTTGCTGTATCTATGGGGGATACCTCACCATGTTCTAAAGTGCATTGTCTATATTCTATGTATTCAGATGATGATGTAGGGTGCGATGACTACTATAGTCCACCATAGGATGGTGTACATAATATTGTATTTAGTAAAAAGGATGATCTAAATGACTCTCTTGTTGATGATATATATCATGATATTGAACATTAATAATTCAATACAAATTTACTTGCAATAAAATTTCAAGAGAAGCTATTGTGCTTAGTGTTGTTAGAACATTTATCCCTCCACTTTAAGATACAAATTTTAATTCATATTTTATATCCATAGATTATTTGAAAGTATTTTAAAGAGTAATATTTTATAATTAATTTAAATTTAGTGGTATCAGGATCCTCCTGTCACATAGCTCATTGATGTTTTTACCTAACACTTGTTTGAGTGTTTGTGTTCCACATTTATACTATGGTGAATTTTCATATTCATGAAGTTCCAATTGAGAACCAATTTTTTTCTATTGATATAGACACAATGGGATCTCGTATAAAGGATATTATAACCACCATTACTACCTTAATATTTCATATGATTAATATGCTGAAGTTATTGTCTAAAGTTCCTTTAATATCATATCTTCCAAGTCCATATGATTATGTTGATACTAAGTTGATCTGGTCCATAGTCCATGAAGATCTCCAGGTTATTTTGGTGCATTTTCATTCATCTTAATAGGAGTTGTTGATTCATATTCATCAATATAGTGGGAACATATACAAATAGTTATGAAAATTTATAAATTAAGCCCCAAGTGATTGGGAAACCACCATAAATGATATTAAATATTATATTTCTAATGGGTATACTATGTGAGATCTTAATTCCCATTTAATATTGTTGGGTGAAAACAAAAGGATTCCACATATCAAAATGGATTTCAGGTAACATGATGACTAACTAATAGTGATTAACTCACTTCTGTAGTTATTTACAAAGGAATGAAAATATATCTCTAGTGTTATGGTGTGAGAATGAGACATCATTATGAAATTTATCATCTTTAGGAATCTATTTCTATACATTTTTGGCACTGTCATGGTTATTCTACATGAAATTAATTTTATTGAATTATCCTCTAATATTTTCATATATAATTTATCTTTATAGTTCCATCCTTTTAGTATTCCTATTATTGATGATTTTAAGAATCTTAAACACATAATGATCATAGTGCTTCCAAACACTACATCTGCCCCATCAGTAGCATCATATGTGCCTCCTACCTCTAGAAAGGGTATGGGAACTACTGATCCTTCCACTGAGAATGAGAGTTATAGTTATTAACTTATGTATTTGATATGGATTTTGTTATATTTTCAATGTAGTCATTCTTTTGTAACTTTATAACTTTAGTGTTTAATGTGATTTCTATATATTATTATTATTCATATCAAGGAATTTATTAATTTTTAACCTTTTTGATAAGCCCAAATGGGGGAGATTGTTGGATGACATTCACTTATGGATCATTTTGGATGCATATTACATTGTAAAATAACTTATTATTTGATAAATATTTTATATAACCTTTGAAATGTTATCTATTCATGCAAAGTTAATCATTAATAACATAATTATTTGGATTTACTTATCATATTTATTGATACCATATATGTTTGGATGTTATTTTTTTCTTCCATTTATTTTTTTTACTTTCATCCTTTGATACCATCATTATTTGGATATGATTTACAAAACCTTTTACCATCATAATTACACTTATCTTTGATAACATATTTTATTATAAATCTCGTTAGACATTTGAAATGTTAATAATAATGTTTTCCTTTAAATTTATCTTTGTATACCTATGTTCACATTATTCATTGCTTATAAAAACACTATGACATTTTATAATCATAATGTTGGAGATTTTTGAATACACTTATTTAAATGATCACAAATAATGAATAAGATCTTAATATGGAGATTTATGTTTTCTTGTGGAATATTAATTTATATGGATTATTTATTAAATACATATTAATATAGATAGATTCAGCATTAGTTCAAATGAGTCACCGCTAGACTCTCCATTAGTTTATATGACTCACAGCCAGACATGAGTCACCGCTAGACATGGCTCACCATTAGTTCAATTGAATCACCAATATTCTGATTTACTACCACACATGACTCACCATTAGTTCTAATGAGTCACCAACAGACATGGATCAACATTAATTAAAACAATTTAATTCTATATTGACTCATTACAAGACATGACTCACTACAAGACATGATTCACCACAATATTGAATCAATGATAGATATGAGTCACACCAAGATTGAGACACTTAAAAGATATGATTCACATCCATAAATAATTCACCAAAAGGATATACCATTATTATTCTGTTCATTTTGAATTAAATTACCCCAATTGATATATTAATGTAATTAATGTATATGATTATTTAATGATTATTTTAATTTATATTAGAGAAGCTTATTAATGAAAAAATTCACAGTCAGAATAATGATTCAGATCTCTCTATTTTTATTCTTCGGTAGCAATATCTGATTCATTATATTCTTCAAATAATCCCTCATGTAAATATGGTTATGGTTATCAATCATTTAGATAATTTCTAAATGTTAATGTATAGTAACACATGAAAGAATATGTTGTGTACCAGCTATCTTTCATCTATGAAGAGTACAACTCATTGATGATAAAAAACACTTCCTATAGAATGACCAAATTGATCATTGTGATGCGATATTTTACAAAAACTTTCAGAGAATCAAATATAGATCTTTACCAAACCACATCAAAGAACACTCGAGCATCTGAATGACTACATACCAAGAAACATTACTATTTATATGTCCAATTTGTTTCTCTTCATATTCATTTGATTTATTTTTGAGTAGTGTCTTTTTTCTAAATTTTTTAACACACAATTATTCATACACAAAAAATCTTTAATAATAGAAATTATATTTTATTTATATTTATCTATTTACCTATATTATTTTTTATGAGATCCATGTGTCACTGGTGTAGTTTTACATCCAATATATAACTATTGAAGAGACATTGAGCCTTTATGGTAGAGTTTTTCCTTTTATTCCTAAACTAAGAGGTGGATCAAATTATCTTTATATAACCTTGTTGAAAAGGGGTTATTTCCAATTTGTGGGGATTAGGACTCAACTTGAATCTAATCCCCTAGTTTATTCTATTTTTTTAATGAGTTTTTTTATTAACTTCATTCATTTTAATCAATATTTTGTTTTAATCTATAAACCCAACTTGTACATTGATATTTTTTCTTCACTACTATTTCTTGAGGATTCATCTGAGTAAATTTATTTCAATAGAGAATGTAATTTTTCATTGTTTTTAAACTAATCCATAATCATGTTTTGAAATTATTTTAAATTTACAGAAATTTAGTAAACTACACATTAAATTAATTAGGTGGATTCATTTTTAAAATTTGTGGATTTTATTTGATAATTTATTTAATGAATTTTATTTGGGACTCATATCACCCCCAATTAAGTTAATCACTCTGACCAACAACTTGATTTACTAGGGAATGACCACTAAACCATTAAAAATGTTATAATTTTTCTATTGAATATTAGGCTATTATGAGTACACAAAAAAATCATGGTTGAAGTCAAACTCCCAATGAATATACTATAAAAACAATAATAATATTTACATTAAACGAACATAAAAATAAAATCTCTATTTTATAATATTCTCAAATACTGTAATGGACGTTACCTCAAATGGTGATCATAACTTGTCATGTTATTGTATCAACCTCTTTTGAGTTGATAGACACATATTTTATCAATAAAAACTAAAAATTAATATATCAAACAACTAAATACATACAAAAATATTGGAAATTTCTATTCCAAACACATTGGTCACATGAAAACACAAAACCCATGATCAATATGGTGTTTTCTACTCCGAATAAATCTATAAACCTATTAAATAGAAAAAATAAAAATCAAATTATTGTTATAATATCCATTTATACCTGAAATAAAAATAAATAACCCTAGAAATTCATGAGTCTATACACCTCATATAACATAATGAATGAAAACATAAGTATTCAATTATTCATATACTCTACGAGTTGTAGAAGAAATCACCATCACACATGATGATTTCACTATTATTCAGTGTAATCAACCCTCAAATACGTTAATTATCCAAATAAAATTATTTTGTTACAAAAAGGAGATTCTAGTGAAGAGTAGGGTAGACCATACCTTCATTTAGATTTATTTATGTCCAAATTTTTTTTTGGATCAATGGTATAAATATGATGATAAACATAGATCCAAAGGGCTATCCCCCTTTAATTAATGTGACCAAATATGAATACCCATATAGGTTTCCTAAATAAAAATATCTGATTAAAATACTAAAAGGATTATCAAATGAGTTCTCAAAAAAATGAATCCTTTTATGAATACACTTAAATTAAGATGTGTCTCCCTTTACCTCGATACATTAATGGTGTGTAATATAGGTTGACACTGTGAATCAATCTAATTTTCACTCATTACCTAGGTACATTATTCAAAGCATGAACACACCCGATAAATGGTCATTTATTGTGGGATTAACTCTTATCATGCTGGTAATTTCTTGAACCTTCCCATTGGATTTCCTAGCCAAGAAGAAAATTATTTTAAGTCATTTTGATCACATAGTAAACATACCAAGACTTGAACCATGTTTAAAACTCCTTTTACAGATGTTAAAAACACATAGTTCCCATTAAATTATCATTTCTAAACAATAGAAATTTCAATATACAATGAAATAAATTTCCCTAATGAAATCACATCTAATAATAAAGAAAATCATTATAGAATTTCTACTTTAAATCATCTCATCCTTGAGAATCCATATTGGTCCTCCAACCATGAACCACAACATAATATTTGCCTCACTTAACTATAATAACTCATTCATTACATATATTGATATTATTTAGAAGTGAAGTTTATTTATTACAACACATAACCAACTCATGAGAAGGCCATATTGGTATACTGTATTTATAAACTAGAAAACATATAAAACCGGTACATAAAATATCTACTTTTTCTTCCATTTATTTCATCATAAATAGACTCCTTTTTGGCATATCATTCTTCATATCCTTCTTTATGACATGGGAAAAGAAACATATAATGGGTGAGATCATGTTCTAAGTAAGTGTAAACAATGAAAATCTCAATCTTATCACATTCATAAGAACATAACATTTTATAATCTTATCCTTCGTATAGAATATCATAATATCATGTCTTAGGATAAATCATAGAAGTGTAATATAGTCTTAATATTCATAAAATAAGAAAATAAATATTCTGTCATACACACATAAGCATACGAAGTCATTTCATAGTAAACCATGATCATTTCCAAGGACATCATAGCTGAGAAATTCTAATAGTAAATCAATTTCACATCGCATTCCATCCCTGTATCACTAAACCAGATTAACATGCCACTCTAGACAAGTCTATTTCATGAGATATAGATATTTACCCGATGCATTGGTGAGAGATATAGTTCCCAACCATATCATAATGAAACCATTCTTATGTGTTCCACAAAAACATGAAAACATTCACCATAGCATAACCCATGGAATCAAATGGGTTAATTAATAATCATTCCATCACAATTGAAATAAATCACATTGATTTACTAAATAACATTAAATAATTATCACAATAAGATCATAGTAATAATAGTTATAAAAACATAAAACTATGTAATCATATATGGAAAACATATTAGTTAAAACACATGAGCTTCATTCCTGAGGAAAATATGCTTTCTTGTTCAAAAACATTTCATTTTATCAAATGTCGTGTGATTTTAAAGAAATAAATTTAGTTAAAAATCCAATTGTAAATGTGTAGAAGAATCTTCGTTGAAATAAGTAATTAATTTGATGTAAAAACTCATTCATGATGTATAAGTTAAAAGGACATTCTCCTTGTACTTTTTATCAGAAACGTCAAAATGTAACTCATATATGAACCAAAATAATGATTCCTTCCAAAACATGTAGAAAATGTCAATATGGGTAAATATGGATTAAAACATACACATAAGAATAATAAACATTTTATTAGGATAATATTATAAAAAATGGACATGGAATATAAATATAACCCCAATAGATACTTAATAATAACCAATATCAGATAAAATGATATAGAAAAGTCATTTGATATCCTTTATAGGTATCTGAACCTCATCTTCCTCAGAGTACCTCTTTTATATTTCTCATAGTGAAATGTAGTTGGTATTTTGAGATTCCAAAACCCCTAGAATGTTACAATAGAAGTTTATATGTCAAATGGGCTGATTTTGGATGAGCATGAAGTCTCAAAATGGAGTGAAGAGAAGAGGGTGGAGGTGCCCTTGTTTAAGAGAGTATTAGAGAACATTAGAAAACTCTACAAAATATTAATTTATAATAAAATCCAACCAAACACCAAAACCTCCTCAGTGTCGCAAATTTAATAATGGTAGGAGATAGGGTTTTAATTTGAACAACCAATAAATTTTGGACAACTTATTTTTCCAATTTAAACCTTATCTTTTCAAGTGACAGTTTGTTATTCTATGAATTTTTTATTTTTGTAATAAAATTTAAAATATTTAATTTTATTGAATATTTACTTATGTGTTGTTAACTGACTATAAATAGATATTTATTAAATTTTTATACATTATATTTATCACTTTTAATATTTATATATATTTTTTTATTTTTTAAATAATATAATAAAATGATAAGTTTATAAATTGTCAAAACTGTCAACTATGACTATTTATTTATTATAATTTAAATAAAATTAAAATAGAAAATAAAATCAAACCAAAATATTAAATACACATCTAAAATTTCATAATCACTTAGAAAATTTCTGGATCAGATTAATTTGTTTATATGATATTTATTTTAAAAATTTCAAAACCATTTATTTGTTATTTTTATTAATAAAATAGTTTCAACATCACTATTGTGTCATAAATAATTGTAAATATGTTATCTATAAAAATTATAAATAAATATTTCGGATGTAGGTAATTATTTTATCCTTCCATATACTACATATAGTCTATTTTATATTCAATTTATAAATATTTTAAAATTAATATACTTATTCAAATTGTGATTCTGACATTTTGTCTATTTCATTATTTTTTTATTTCATTTTTGTCATTTCCAAAGGATAGTTGGAATAATGAGTTTAAAATTATAAAAATACAATATAATGGTCAAATATAGTCATCCAATAGGATTTTTGCAGGTGATAAAATAATTTTATAATATTATTTTCCCCTTAATTGCCCGATTTACCATTAACCGTGGTAATAAAAATAATTACCAACGATACTATTCATACTTCCCAAAAAGAAATATAGCCTATTATCATTATTTTGACATAATGATTCAAAATATGTAATCAATTTTTCAAAATTCCAAACACAAAAGTTTCATTAATTAATTAAATATTAATCCTGTTGTTGAGAAAACGGGTTTAACAGATAAAACATTTCAAAAATGAAATGTTTTTACCTCATAATTTTGTATAAAAGTAATTTTAAAAACATAAATTATATTAAATGGTAAAATTATAATTTATTGATACTCTAAATGAATTCAATATATTAATTTAACCATAACATTGTAACAATGATAAAAGTTTTTTTAACAAAATTATAGCATATTTTTACTATTTATCAAAATATGAAAGTTATCAAAAAAATGTCAAAATTTATCCCTAGTAAAATTTTATATTCCACTTAAAAAAACATGTTTATGTTGTATAATATAAACTATTAATGTATAAAAATATTAATTTTAAATCAGTTCACCATTTAAAGGTGTAAAATAACATTTTACAAATTGGTTCTTATACATAAAATATGTTTTTTTATTCATACCCTTTGACTAAAATATCCATTGGATGAATATCAAAAATATTTTCTTAATTATAAAATCATATATATCTTGTAACACCCCGAGCTTCCACAATATGCTTCTCTTTCTATATTGTAATAGCTTGCATTGTACACAAGTTCGAGTTCTAACACACCGCGGCTAATCAAAGTAGCCGTTATGAATATTAATACCCAATTATTAAAATTATAGTAATTTTATATTTCAAAATGGTCTTCATTTTTTTATTCATAATATCAAAATTATACTAAGTTGAATTGTTTGTAATTTTCTGAGAACTTTCAATTTTTTATGAATAGTGAAAAATACATAAAAAAACTTTTTAAATAAAAATAATTTATAGTGATAAATTATACTATTTAGTGGTATTAAAGTATAATTAGAATATATTTTTACCATTTTATCCAATGGTGTTCATTAGAATTAATTTCACTTTGAAATTGGACATAAACAATTGTCAATCTTTTGATATATATTGTTTCTTAAAAACACGCTATTTGTTGTGACAGTAGTAGTTAATTATAAAATTAATTAATGAAACTAATATGTTTTGAATTTTATAAAATATAAATCATTTTTTAATTAGGAATATCTATTACTGCTTAGGGTGAAATTTTGGCATGGTTCTGAAAAACTTCAATTTTTGATTAATAGTGAAACCACTATGTGGTAGTTAAAAAACTAATTTTTCGTTTAAATGAAACATTACCACTTCTGTGATTTGATTTTCACAAATCCGACATACATGGTTGTAAATAATAATTAAAATGTGGTTCAATGGGATTAAAATAATTTTTTGTTGAATAGTCACTTTTAAGTTTAAATAATCGCGATTAAAGGTAATTAGTGAAATTTTAGGTAAAAATGATATTATAAAAATATTAAAATACCATTACACTAGTCCTAAACCTATTGGATAAGTCATGTCCAACCATTAAAATCCATGGGTCAACTTGGGTGCCCCATGGAGCCACTTTGGTAGAAAAACTACAGTAAAAACTTTTTATTTAATGTTAAAATAAAAATGTCACAAACATGACTGTTTTACTAAAAAAAATTAAATGGGGATATAAAAGTCAGAGTTTTTAATATAAATATTAATTATAAAGATAAAATGATTTCCTAAATCATTATAATTTTTTTAAAAAAATTTAGACATTAAATAAATTAAATTATTTATGACACAATGATGATGCAGCAATTAACTCATTAATTAACGATTTAAATAAAATGAAAAGAGGATGAAAAATATAAGACTTACACTTGTCAGAAACCTATTGGATGAGTAGATTTCGAACCCTTATCAGGTTACCCTCGAAATATATTATTTTTGGACCTTTAAAATCCGAAAATAATTTCATGATAATGTAACATTTCATGACTTTCCAAGAGTACCCCTCCTCTCCTCTTATAAAACCCCCCCACCTCTACCACCTTATTCACACTTTCATGCCATTTGTCTCTGCCAAACTCTGCCCAAATACTCTCCCAACTTCCCTATCTTATTCCTAGAAGCCTCGCATTGGGCAGAAGTCTTCCCAAGGAAGCCTTTGGCTCAAATAAAAAAGAGTTACCTGATTTTAAGGTAATGTCTTCTATTATGTTATTTTGTTTTATTTTGCTTCTCCAACCCACTAAAATCTTTTTATTTATTTATTTTGTAACCAAAACAGTATACTAAATATAATAGGATGTTTTTATAAGAATTATTCAAGCTACACTTACACACAACTACATATAATGGTTAAAGAACATACTGTTTCTGTGGATGGTGAATTTCTGCCTCACGAAACAAAGATTGTTCAACACTCATACAACACCTTCAATGGTGGCCATTAAGATGACGCTATATTTATATATGATATATAATATGTTTATGTTTTATATAAGATTATTCCTTTTTCATTTATGTCATACCTTTATGATTTCCATTATCGGTAAACATGATGATTTCATTTTAGGAAGTGCGGACTACCGCCCCCTCAAAGTGATTTGAATCGTTAATGCCATATGTGGGATGTATAAAGGATGGAGTAAATGGTATTATACATTATATTATAAAGTAAGTATAGTATACCTTTATATAATTATAATTTCATTCCATTACATACCAAATAGAAATGAAAGTAGCGTTCATGCGTACGTACGTGTTAACGTCTCCATGAACGGTGCATTTCATTTCTTACCTCTAAATGTTATATAATGTTATAAATGCTTGTATATACAGGATATATATGATATATATGATATCTACATCATGAATATAATTCTGAATATGATGGATATTCTACCACATAAACAACTTGTAATTTTAAAAAGTTTATTTATGACTCAAGTACCAAAGATCGACAAAACGACCGTTATTAACTTAAATAATTAAATAATGTTCATAACATGGTAATAAGTGATATAAAAGGAATAATGAACTTGAAAAAGGTTCTTATGAATGTAGAAATTAACTCTAGTATATTATTCAGGAGGTTAAAGTACGATCGAGTCAAGTCGGACACGAGGTAGGGGAACTTCTTAACCCAATTTCCATTCTTTGGGTTAATCTCCTACTTTCAAATTATGTCAGGATATTATTATGTCCTATCTTGTATTTATACTTTCTTTATGTGTACATATATTTAATAAAAATAATAGATATATTTAATTTAAAAATGATCTTTTTAATGGACTTCATCTCAATCTCCATTCATTGAGGCATATTTTTTTTATACACAAATTTCATTTATACGGTGTACAAACCCCTTTGACTTTTACTTTTTTTCAAAAAGAATCTTTTTATATGAATCATTTTTACTAAATGGCAAAAGAAATTTTTTTTCTTACGTATGCCGCGACAACGACTTCTCCGCTGCCATGACTATTATTTGAGTTTCGTCTTCCTTTACAAGCCATAACTTTTTTTAAATGAAAAATAAAAACCAAGTTTTAACTATCATTTATTTTGGTATTGAAAATGGTTTTTATAATGTTTTAATATATCAATGTGTTGTATTGATATCTTGTGATTGAAATGTGGAAATGGTATGTTTCCTTTGTTCATGTTTTATGTGATATGATTATGTTATGGTTTATGATATATTTAAACCTTATCATATGAGGAATGAATTGGACTTAATAAGTGACAGGTGTAGCCCGCTATAGCTCCTCGATGCATCGGCAGGTCTCATGAGACAAACTAGTGTCTTGGCATGAAGCCTTGACAAAATATTATTTGTAGTCTTGGCACAAGGCATTGGCTACGTGGTTATGATAGTATGGAATTATGCATTCCATCATTATGAAAGTGGTTATTGATATTGAATGTGATTATTTGACCAGTAGATTATGTATGTGAATAAGTAAATGGCATTATTTCATTTTACTTTTTCCATATTATGTTTATGTTCATGTTTAAATGGATTTTGTTTTAGTTATACATTTCCTTAAAAGTTTATGTTTATTTATGAAATCTTCCACTATATTGTTATCCTTACTGAGCATCTAAGCTCACCCCTTTCAAAGTTTTAATTTTTTCCAGGATATGAAGAAGTATTTTAGGAATGACCTGTAGAGATAGTCTGAAGGGGATTTGAGTGTGGAGAATGGAGACTATGTTATTTTAGTTTTTCACTTTATGATGTAATGTAACATTTACGAATGTATCTAGTGTTTCAAAGGCTATTAAACTAATCGGTCTTTCAATACCTGATCTTTTGTGATCATGGAAATGTTACAATGTAATGCACCGTCTCTGGGTAACTGGGGTCGAGGCATAATAGTTGGTATCAGAGGCAGTTTAGTACTAACCTTGGAAGCGATATTTAGATAAACTCTTATTAGAGCACATACCCCTAAGATAGACTTTGAGGATTAGTATAGATTAACATCCTAGAATTTTGTTGTTGTAGAGATTTTGTGGGTTTTTTGATCAATACATCCCTGTCTAGATACGAGAAGGAAGAGGCGGCTCTGGCACAGATGTACCTAGTGTAAAACTCGAAAACACCGCTTTGAGCTAGACTCGAACGGGAACCGGTGCACGACAACGGGCCTTGCTACACTTTTGGTTACGACACTCCTGGGGGATATGATTATGATAATTCTCATTTTCTATACTAACCATTATGAAGGGTTTATGAGTATATACTTCCTCAAAGAAATCATTTCCTTTTACGATTATGGATTATATCCATAAATAGTTCAATTTATCTTTAGTGTTTTACAAGTATGGAATTATGTATTTAGATTCATAAACTAATCTAGTTTGTGAAATTTTTAAGAAATGGTTCCTAGTGGAAGGAATAGAAACCTTATCAATGCACACACTCCGTGTAGGGATTTCCCTCCTGCTCAAGATAATTATTGTGGAGCTAAAGATATAACTAGTGCTGACCAACTTCTTACCATACTGGGAAAACTCACTCAGGTTATGAATAATAACCTTACTCGTATGGAGCACCCTAATCCGAAATGTGGAGGGTCAATGTTAGACCGCTTCATGAGGAAACAACCACCAAAATTTAATAGGTGTACAAATCCATTAGTATCTGAGAAATGGATAAACTCTTAAGAGAAAATATTCCACACCATGGGGATTAGCGAAAAGGAGAAGGTTTTCATGGCAGTTTACCACCTCACTAGAGATGTCGATCAATGATGGTCTCTGATTCAAAATACAAAAGAAGATGAAAAAGTATCAAGTATGGAATTGAGAGAGTTCAATGATCTTTTCTTAAAAAATTACATTCCTCGTGACCATCGAGCAGATATGGAAAGGCAATTTCTGAGTTTGAGACAAAAGGAGGATGAGAATGTCGCAAAGTATGAGGCCAAATTTATAAGGTTAGAGAGGTATGATGCAGATTATAAACGTATCTCAAGATGTAAGATTGATCGTTTCATTGATGGGTTAAAACCATTTCTCCGTCGAGATTTAGTATCACAATCCTTCTCATCGTACGAAGATATTGTCTCGTGTGATATCAAGATAGAAAAGGAATTCTGTAAGTCTTATGACAACAATGTAAAGCAAGAGAAGAAGAGAATGGTGGAACAAGAGACTAATAAAGGGAAAAAGGGAAAGAAGGATTTTCCATTATGTGATAATTGTGGGAAAAATCACCCCGGTGCTTTCCTAAAAGGAATGGGAGTTTGTTATAAATTTGGCGAAAAAGGTCACCAAGCTTGTTATTGCAAGGGAATTAAAGAGGCTATCAATGTTGAATGCTAAAATTGTAGGGAAATGGGGAATTATGAAAATGAATTTCCTAAGCGTTATGGAAAAATACCTTAGAAAATGCCAAGGGGTCAAGGACAATCTTATGTTGTTACTACAGTTGAAGTGGAATAATTAATGTATTGGTGCGTTTGGACTCAAGGATTATATTCTGGTTATAATAATAATGTGATATATATAATGATTGTATTTCAATACTGGTTTTTTTCATTATGGTTTTAATATGATGAAGGTAATCATATTTTTAGTATGTGACAATAAATGAAACATTACTTTGTTTGGGGAATTTGATGTTACAACTGATTTTGGAGTTTAGAAACCTTTTATAGAAAGTCTGGACAGAGGTATTTTGGATAAATATATATGTTGGAATGGATTAAGTTGATCCTTGGATATTATTGTTTAAGGTGAAACCATTTCTAATGATTATTTTTGGAATATTATACTACTATAGTTTTAGGAAAAGGACAACCTGCATGTTGGGGGATAACCCATCGCGTCGGACAAAGCTGCAGGAATCGAACCCACAACTATAGTGCGACAGGGCTTTATTAAATACCACTATCCTACAGGAAGTCCCTGGATATTACAAATAGTTTTCCTAATCTGAATGGTATGTGTTAATATTTGAAACCTTATACAATTAGGATAAATAGAATATTTATTAATTCTTTTACCATTTGGAGTGAAAGATGGGTTTGTGGTAAAAATGTATTAAAGAATGAATGTCTACATGAAAAGTAAGTATATTTTCATACATTCTTAGTAAATCTCCTAAATAAATTCCTCAACTTTATGAAAGATAAATTAAAAAAAAACGTTGTCGGTTAACTTTTTTAACTGGGGAATTAATGATCGATTAACCAATCAAAAGTTTGTGATTTTCTTGTAGTTAACTTTTTACTAACTCTGTTTTCTACAACTCTCCATCAAACCATGATGGTTTGTTTTTCCACAATATCCATATTTTCATAGAATCCTAGTATGGGCTATCTCAGGTAACCTTTGTACTTCTCTTTATTTCTTTTAATGTTATATTTTAATTAACCTTATTTATGATGTGGGTTTTCCACAAAGGTATTTTATATTTTCAACCATTTATTTTCAAAGAAAAATTTCAAATTCTGAGAATGCAATTTTTTGAAGGAGGGGAGAATGTAACACCCCGAGCTTCCACAATACGCTTCTCTTTCAATATTCCAATAGCTTGCATTGTACGCATGTCGGAGTTCTAACACACTGTGACTAATCAAAGTAGCCATTATGAATAGTAATACCGACTTTTTAAAATTATAGAAATTTTAAATTTGAAAATGGACTTTATTTTTGTATACGTAATATCGAAGTTATCATAAGTTGAATTTTTTGTAATTTTCTGAGAACTTCAAAATTTTAATGAATAGTGAAAAATACTTAAAAACAACTTTTTTAATCAAAATAATTTATAGTGATAAATTATACTATAGATTGGTTTTAAAGTATAATTATAATATATTTTTACCTTTTTATCCAATGGTGTTCATTAGAATTAATTTCACTTTGAAATTGGACATAAACAATTGTCAATCTTTTGATATATATTGTTTCTTAAAAACACGCTATTTGTTGTGACAGCAAGAATTAATTATAAAATTAATTAATACAACTTATATGTTTGTAATTTCATAAAATAGACATCATTTTTGAATTCGGAATATCAATTATAGCTTAGGGTGAGATTTTGGCATTGTTCTGAAAAACTTCAATTTTTGATGAATAGTAAAACCACTACGTGGTAGTTAAAAAACTGATTTTTCGTTTAAATGAAACATTACCACTTCTGTGATTTGATTTTAAAAAATCTAACATACATGGATGACATTATGATGTAAAATGTGGTTCAGTGGGATTAAAATAATTTTTTTGGTGAATAGTAACTTTTATGTTTAATTAATCGCAATTAAAGGTAATTAGTGAAATTTAAGGTAAAAATGATATTATAAAAATATGAAAATACCTCTAAACTTTTCCTAACACTATTTTATGATTCATGTCCGACCAATAAAATCCATGGGTAAACTTGGGGACCCCATGGATCCACTTTGTTAGGAAAATGACATCAAAAACTTTTTTTTTAATGTTAAAATAAAAATGTCACAAACACGAGTTGTTTTACAAAAACAAATTTTAAATGGGGTTATACAAGTCATATGTATTAATATAAATATTCATTAGAAATATTTTAATATTACCTACATCATTATAATTTTTTTTTTAATTTTTAGGCAATAAATAAATTAAATTATTTATGACACAATGATGATGCAACGATTAACTCATTAATTAACGATTTAAATAAAATGAAAAGATGATGTACATTATAATATATACACTTTTCAAAAACCTATTGGATGAGTAGATTTCGAACCTTTATCACCTTATCCTAGTAATTTATCATTTTGGGACCTTTAAAATCCGAAAATCATTTCATAATAACGTAACATTTCATAACTTTCCAAGAGTACCCCTCCTCTACTCTTATAAAAGACCCCCACCTCTACAAACTTATTAACACTTTAAAGCCATTTGGCTCGCCCAAACACTGCCCAAATACTTACCAAACTTCCCTATATTACTCTTAGAAGCCTCAATTTGGGCATAAGTCTTTCCAAGGAAGCCTTAGGCTCAAATAAAAAAGAGTTACCTGATTTTAAGGTAATGTATTCTCTTATGTTATTTTGTTTTATTTTGCTTCTCCAACCCCCTAAACTCTTTTTATTCATTTATTTTGTAAAAACACCAGTATCCTCAATATACTATAATGATTTTATAATATGTATTCTAGCAACACTTACACACAACTACATATAATTGTTAAAAAACATACTGTTTCTGTGGATGGAAAATTTCTGCCTCACGAAACGATGATTGTTCAACACTCATATAACACCTTCAAAGGTGGACATTTAGATGTCACTATATTTATATATGATATATAATATGTTTATGTTTTACATAAGATTCTTTAATTTTCATTTATTTCATACCTTTATGATTTCCATTATGGGTAAACGCGATGATTTCATTTTAGGAAGTGTGGACTACCGCCCCCTCAATGTGATTTGAATCGTTAATGCCATATGTGGGATATATAAAGGATGGAGTAAATGGTATTATAAATTATATTATACTGGAAGTATAGTATACCTTTATATAATTATAATTTAATTCCATTAAATACGAAATAGAAATGAATGTAGCGTTAATGCGTACGTACGGCTTACCGTTTCCATGGACGGTGCATTTCATTTCTTACCTCTAAATGTTATATAATGTTATAAATGAATCTATATACTGGATATATATTATATATATGATATCTAAATTATTAATATAATTCTGAATATGATGGATATTCTACCTCATATGAAACATGTAATTATAAGAAGTTTATTTTTTACTCAAGTACCAAAGATCGACAAACCGACCGTTATTAACTTAAATAATTACATAATTTTCATAACTTGGTAATAAGTGATATAAACGGAATAATGAACTCTGAAAAGGTTCTTAAGAAAGTAGAAATTTACTCTAGTTTATTATTCAGGAGGGTAAAGAACGATCGAGTCATGTTGGACACGAGGTAAAGGAACTTTTTAACCAAATTTCCATTCTTTGGGTTAATCTCCTACTTTCAAATTATGTCATGAAATTATTATTTAATATATTGTATTTATAATTTAATTATGTGTACATATAGTGAATACAAAAAATAGATATATTTTATTTAAAAATTATCTTTTTAAAGGAATTCATCTCAATCTCCATTCATTGGGGCATATTTTGTTTTATACAAAAATTTCTATTATACGGTGTATAAACCCCTTTGACATTTACTTTTATTCAAAAAGGAATATTTTTTTACAAAGCATTTATACTAAACGAAAAAAGGAATTTTTTTTCTTACATATGCCGTGACAACGACTTCTCCGCCGCCCGTGACTATTATTTGAGTTTCGGCTTCCTTTACATGCCATAACTTTTTTAAATGAAAAATAAAAACCATGTTTTAACTTTCATTTATTTTGGTATCGAAAATGGTTTTCATAATGTTTTAATATATCAATGTGTCGTATTGGTATATTTTTGTTGAAATGTGGAAATTTTATGTTTACATTATTCATGTTTTATGTGATATGATTATGTTATGGTTTATGATATGTTTAAACCTATTCATATGAGGAATGCATTGGACATAATAAGTGATGGGTGGAGGCCTCTATAGCTCCCTGTTGCATCGGCAGGTCTCATGAGACAACTAGTGTCTTGGCACGAGGCCTTGAAAAAATCTTATTTGTAGTCTTGGCATGAGGCATTGGAAACATAGTTATGATAGTCCGTAATTATGCATCCTATCATTATGAAAGTGGTTATTGATATTAAATGTGATTATTCGACCATAGACTATCCATGTGAATAAGTAAATTGCATTATTTCATTTTACTATTGACATATTATGTTGAAGTTAAAGTTTAAAAGGCTTTTGTTTTAGATATACATTGCCTTAAAAGATTGTGTTTATTTATGAAAGCTTCTGCTATATTGTTATCCATACTGAGCATCTGAGCTCACCCCTTTCAATGTTCTAATTTTTTCCAGGATATGAAGAGGTATTTTTGGAATGACCTGCAGGGATAGTCTGAAGGGGATTTGAGATTGGAAAATGGAGACTATGTTATTGTAGTTTTTCAATTTAGGATGTAATGTAACATTTATGAATGTTTCTAGTGTTTCCAAGGCTACTAAACTAATCGGTCCTTCGAGACTTGATCTTTTGTGATCATGCTAATGTTACGAAGTAATGCACCGACTCTGGGTAACTGGGGTTGTGGCATAACATATCTCATTAATGTCATTACCAAATGTAATTCATTGTAAAATAAAAATATATAATCGATTCCTATTATTCATAATTAATTGATAAGAAATGAATCTATAATGCATTTTCAAAAGTTTGTTATAATTATCCCTGCTAACATATCAACTATGTTATAATGATAATTTTATAATAATGGCATCTCATGGATCATTTTAACTCATGATTTCATTCAATACATGCTTCAAAAGAATAAAAATTATTTAAATATTTTATAAAAATGTCTAGGCGTTATATTCTACCCCCCTAAAACTGGATTTCACCATTGAAAATAGTCACATGGAAAAAATCAACTAAGGATACCATTCCATAAACATATTTTCATGTTCCAATATATAATATTCAAATTGGTTGTTTCTCCATAAAACATTTACCATGTAAATGGTCTTGTTTCATTAAACTTTTTTACGATCTGCAATCTCTATCGGTAGTTCTTCATATTAAAGATCTTGATCTAGGACTAGGAATTATGAGCTTCATTAATATGATGGATCATGTATGTACATTCACAGTAGTGATACATAGAACACATCATGAATGCTGGAGAGATTCAGTGGATGCACCGATCAGTAAGCTACCTTCCCAACACGATCCATAATTTCAAAAGGATGGATATACCTAGGTCTCAGATTGCCCTTATTTCCAAATATCATTACTCTCTTCAATGTTGATATTCATAACAGCACCTTATAAACCACTTCAAACACTATATCATTTGTGTGGTTATAATCATAACATTTTTTTAGATTCTGAGAAGATATTATTTGTTGTTGAGTAGATCTGACAATTTCTACCATTTCATCTACAAGATTTGGTCCTAATAGAATTATTTCCCCTACTTCATCCTACCATGTTGGAGTTCTACACTTCTTTCAATTGATGGATTCATAAGGAGACATATAAATACTATAGTGAAAGCAGTTATTGTAAGCAAATTCACCAATGGAAGGTGTTGATCCAAACTACTATTGAATTGCATAGAGCATTCTCCAAACATGTATTCTAGTGTTTTAATGTTTCTCTCAGACTGACCAATTGTCTGAGGTTGATAAGTAGTGCTGAAAATTTACTATGTTTCCAGGGAAAGCCGAATACATCACTAGAACATTGAGGAAAACCTCGGATCCTGATCGTATATAATGTGAAGTGGTACTCCATGAAATCATAAAACTTACTATACATATATCATGGAAATATGATCAAGAGATAAATCATATCCAATGGAAATGATGTGTGCCGACTTCGTAAGACGATCAACTATATCCCAGATAGAATTATTGAATCATGGTGTTTTGGAAAGTCCGATGACAATGTCCATAGTGATGTTAAACCATTACCATTCTAATTTGGGTAATTTGTGTAAAATTACCTTAGAAATATGTCTCTCATACTTAACATGATGACAAACCAAGCATCAAGAGACATATTCGGCGACATCTCTTTTCATTCTATCCCACTAGAAGGACTTTTTCTCGTCTATGTACATATTTTCGCATCCAGGGTGAATAGATAATGATGAACTATGAGCCTCAACCAATATATCCTTATTTAATTCTAGAATCGGAAGAAAGCAAATCTGGTATTGGAACCTTATTATTTCATCACAACCAATGTTGAATTCCAGATCATTTCTCACCTTCTTTTGTAAGTCGACATCTTGCTTCTGTGCCTCTTCATTATTAATTGGAATATAAGTTTGAAAATTCATTTGAAATAAATAAAATTTCTCCCCATCAATTATAATTTCAATATCCATCCCTTTCATGTCCATCAATATTGGATCTTTCATGATTCTCATCAAGGATAATCTTGCATTCTCTTCTCAACTTTATGCACATGAGGGCTTGTTTTCTATCCTAGGGTGTTAATGTATTGAGTAGTCATAATATTTAATGAATTCCAACCATATTCCTTGGTCCATATTCATATCATTTTGTTTGATAATATAATTTAATCTTTTATAATTAGTATAAATATCAAACCATTCCCAATAAAGATAATGCCTCCATATCTTTAATGCAATGATTACATCATCTAACTCCAAAACATTAGTTGGGTAATTTTGTAGATGGATTTTCAAATATCATGAGGCAGAAGTAATCACCGTATCAATTTTCATTATAACACCCCCATCCCCTTATTTGATGCATCATTGTAGATAAAAAACAATTCTCCACTATAAGGAAATGTGAGCACAGTTTCACTGGAAAACCTTCTTTGAAATCATTGAAATCCTCATCACATTCCTCAACCAAAATGAACCTAAATTCTTTTTGCGGAAACTTGGTGAGTGGATTAGATAACCATGAAAAATATATCACAAATTGTTGATAATATCCATAAAAACCAAGAAAACATTGGATCTCAGTTACAATTATTGTTCTCGATCATCTTTTAATAACCTATGGTTTTCTAGATCAACAACTATCCCCTCTCTTGATATTATGTGACTGAAAATTGAAATTTTTGAAGTAAAAAATAACTCTAATAAAATTTCGTATTAAGACTCTCCTTTGTTAGGGTCTTAAGTACAATTATCAAGTGATCTTCATGTTATTCACTTCCCTTTCAGTAGACAAGAATATAATCTACAAGTACTACCAAAAAATGATCTAGGTAGTCTCTAATCACTCTATTCATTATATCCATGAGGTTATAAGGAAAATTAGTAAGACCAAAAGGAATCAATATAAATTCATAGTGTATATACCTTGTACGGAATGCCTTCAATGGTATATCCTCGTTTTTAACACTTATTTGATGATATCATGAATGAAGATCAATATTTGAAATTATTGAGCATCATATAGTTGGTAAAATAAGTCCTCAATGCATGGGAGATTATATTTTTTCTTGATAGTGTTCATGTAGAGTTATAAATAATCAATATAGAGTCTCATTGATCAATCATTCTTTTTAACAAACAGAACAGGTGCTCCCCTTGGTGACGCACTAGGGTATATGAATCCTTTATCAAGATTATTTTAGAGTTTCTTCTTCAATTAATGCAACTCAATTTTGTCTATTATTAATGATTTACTTGAAATTGGAATAGAACACAGTTTTATTTCTATTGAAAACTCAACATCACGCTTTGGTGGAAGACCTGGAAATTCTTCTAGAAAGTCATCATAAAACTCTCGTACAACGGAAATATTCTTAATCATTAATTTCACCCCAACCATTAGAGATAAATGAACATCATTTATTTGAATCAAGACCCCCATGATGGAAGAAATAACTACTGGAAGGTTATATTGACCCTTTCATCGATAGATGATCATATACTAATCTAGAATATGAAATTTGACATCCCTTCGTTGTAAATTGAGATGAGATTCATATAATGAAATCCAATTCAATCCATGAATCACATAAAATTACACTATTAGAAGGATCACCAGATTTTTAGGATGCACATTCCCACAAACTTCAACTGGAGAAGAATTTTAAACTTTTTATTTGACTATTGTGTTATTTGGAGTTTTCAAAGCTAACTCAACATCAAATTATTGATGTAATATAGTGATACCCTTATAAAATTATTCAGAAATAAAATATTGGGTTGATCCAGAATAAAAAAACATTTTCTACATTAGAGTGGATGTTAAGTGTATCTTTTAACACTTCATCATCATACTCCCCATTGCCGACGGTGATTGAATGTGACTTTCCTTTTTCTTTAACCATAATAGTTTTTTTGACTTTGATCATCATGAATAACACTTTTATTAAGTGTATTCATTGGCATAGGCCATATTCAATTGCATTAGAAACATTGATTTGTAGGACATTCATTCTGTGCAGCCTTTTCATTGTTCACTTCATTAGATATATTATTCCCATCAATTCAACATTCAATTTCCTGATTACTATCTTTTCCACACTTAACACATTTATAAGTACCATTAAGAAAATTCCCTCTTAGTTTTATTCCACACTATGAGAATAATAGAAAACTCATATTATTTTTCGTGTGGTGTTTATATTTTCCTTTGAATTTAATTTTCCTATTCTTATGAAGCCCATATGACTTATGGGTTACACAAATATCCATCTCAACATTGAGAGAACATCTACAAATTTGATCATAGTTTTTGAAATACCATATGGATAATGACTTTCAAAGACATGGTTTGAAGCCACTAAAGTATAGATCAATTATACACTCATGTGGGATAATAATTCCATAATCTTACCTTGAAGGGCTTGTCAAATTTTATTGTAGGTACCAACATACTCATCATCCTTTTTTATGTTCTAGGAAAACCTTCTCCATCTATGTTATATGAATATGAGTAATGTAATTATTGAAAAATATGTTCTTGAACACAAACCATTCTATGGACACAATTTCTTCTCATTGACACTTATTCTTGATAATATTCCACCATTGATCATCTTAAACTTCTGAAAAATATTTTTCTAAGATTTCATTATCATGATCTAAACATTATAGATCAAAAAATATCATTCCAGTTGTAAAAATCAATTTTTTGAGCCACCAATGGATCAAGAGCCCCACTAAATGAAGGTGGATGATACCTTATGAAGGATTTAAACAAATGTTGACCTCTCCTTTTACACTATTGGTAGTAGGGTATGAATCAAAACTGGATAAAGTTGTGTCTACATGAATAAATGTTTTTTAATTCAGCCTCACATTACATTTTCTTGCTTTGGGTTAAAATCATTGCATTCACCATCAAATTCATCATTAGTGAGGTTCATTGAGGTTCTGAACATTGACTAAAACATAGAATCATACTTTGAGCAGCAATAATAATAAGTGGAAAACCAAATAATCATGAGTAAAATTTCAATCTAAGACACTGTAGGATTTATAAAAGGTTATTCATGGTAATTTCTAAAAAACTAGGATTGTATCCTATAATAAAAAATATCCTTATAGTTCTAGTAAGTATTTCTCATCCTAGTTTCGCAATGTTAAATATATATTTCCTATGATACCATGTATAATGATCCTTTATTCACATATATATAAACATTACATCAGAAATGAAGTATATTTATTACAACACATAACAAAAATATGATAGGACTGTAAAGGTATAGTGTCTTGAGAAACTGGGAAATGTAGACAAATTTTTTATAAAATATTAAAAAAAATTCCCATTTATTTCATCATAACTAGTCTCTTTATTATCATATAATAAATAATACCATTCTTCGTGACATGGGTAAAAGAAACAAATAAAGGGTGATCTCAAATTCTCTGTAAGGGTAATCAAAGGAAATATCAATCATATCATATTCATAAGAACATATCATTTGAAAATATTATCATACATATAAATGATCATAATATAATGTCTTAGGATTAATCATAGATGTAGAATGTAATCCCAATATTCATAATATTAGACATGATATTTTGCGTAATACACACATAAGCATAGAAAATCATTTTTTATTATTCAACGCTCATTTACAAGACCATCATAATATTAAAATACCATTACATAACAGAGATCACTCCTCGTTCCAGCCCTGTATCACTAAACCTGATTATCATCACATTCCAGCCTTATCTCTCTCACTAAATAAATATATTTACCCAATGCATTAGAGGGAGATATAGTTCCCACCCATCTCATAATAAAACCATTTTAATGTGTGCCAAAAAATATAAAAACATTCACCATATCATAACCCATGAAATCAAATGGGTTTCATTAACAACATTCCATCATAATTGAAATAATTCACATGGTTTTATTAAATAAAATTCCATCATAAACACAATTAGATCATAATAATAACCTAGATAGAAGCATAATATTATATAATTTCATATGGAATATAATTTTTATAAAACACTTCTGCTTCATTCATGGGAAAATACTCTTTCTTATTTTAAAACAATTTCGTTTCTCGAAGTGTCGTGCAATTTTAATGAAATGAATATAGTGGAAAATAAACCTTGAAAATGTATAGAGGAAGATTCATGGAAATAAGTCATTATAAAGTATAAAAAACCCATTCATTGCATATATGTTAAATAATTAATTCTCCTTGTACTTGTTTCCGAAAAAGACACAATGTACCTTGTATGCTAAACAAAAGAATGAATTTTTCCCAAGCATGTAGTAAAAGTCAAAATGGGTAAATATTACATTAAAATTACATAGAATAATAGTAAAAATTTTATGAGAATATTTTATAAAACATGAACATTAATGATATATATATATAGTATATAAATACGAAGCACCAATATCGGATAAAAATAGATTGGAAGAGTTGTCGCTTACCTTAGGTCTGATATCCTTCATATGTATTCGAACCTCCTCTTCCTCGGCATGTATCCTTTAAATTTATTCTTAGGGTACTAGAGTTGGACTTTTGAGAACACCAGAACCACAATAATGTAACTAGGGAAGTTTAAAAGTTAAATAGATAGGGGTTGGCCAAGCCGAAAAGCACAAAATGGAGTGTTTTGGAGAGGAATGAGGTTCCCCTTTATAAGAGAGGAGAGGGTCACATTATGAAACTCCAAAATATATTAATTTATAATAAAATTAAAACCTACCAAAAAAACAACAATGTGTCTCAAATTCAAATATTATATGAGATATGGTTTTAATCTCATCAATGAATAAACTTTGAACAACTTATTTTTTAAATTTAAACCTTATCTTTTTAATTAGCACTTAGTCTTTCTATTAATTTTTATTTTTGTAGTAACATTCTAAATATTTAATGTCATTGATGGTTTACTTTTGTATTAAATTTTCCATAAATGGTTATCGTATAAAATATTTTACCATATAATTATCAGTTTGTAAATTTTAAAAATTTTATGATTTTTTAAATAATTTAATAAATTTTTTTTTTATAAAATGTAAATAGTGTCAATTTTGACACTATTCATTTATTATACATAAAATAATATTCAAACATAAGATATATTGTAACCAAAATATTAAATACACTCCTAACATGTCATAATAACCTAGAAAATTTGTGGAGATCATTAATTAGTTCATAGGATATTTATTTTAATATTTTTAATAGCCTATATTTAATATTTCTATAAATAAAATATTTTCTAAATCACTATCGTGTCATCATTAATGGTAAATATTTAATCTATAAAAATTAAAAATAAGTTTATACGATGTAGGTAATTATTTTATATTTCCATAGACTATCTATAGTCTATTTATCTCATATTTATTCATATAATAATAATAATATATTTATATAATATGAGATTGATACATTTTGTCCATTTCATTAGTTTATATTACATTTATGTCATTTACATAGGTAAATTGGCATGAAGAGATTTAATTTTGTAAAATAGAAGATAAAGGTCAAATATAGTCATCTTATATAATCTTTACAGGTTTTATGGAAAGTTTATAACATTATTATTACCATTAATTACTTTATTTACCTTTAACTATGGAAATTTAAAAAATTTGCAAAGTTACTGTTCATAATGCCTAAAAATAAAAATTTACTATTAACATAATTTGGACCTACTAATTATAAATATGGAGTCTATTTTTTAAATTTATAAACAAATAATTTTTATTAATTAATATAAAATTAATATCGTTTTTAAGAAAATGTGTTTTAAAAGTAAAAACATTGCAAAAGATTGAATTATTTTTACCTATGAATTCAATGTAAAATTAATTTTAGTGACATAAATTATAATAAATGATAAAAATATATTTTATTTACAAATTAATACAATACAACATAATAATTTTATGATATCAAATTTCTCGATTAAAAAAGTTTTTTTAATAAAAATTTACCTTAATTTTACTATTCATCGAAGTATAAAAGTTATTAAGAAAAATATCAAAAACTTATCTAAAGTATATTTTTATATTCCGCTTAAAATTAAATTGTTTATTTTTTTCATATATAAATTATTAATGGGTAAAAATATTTATTTAAAATAGGTTCTCAAATTTAACGGTGTATAAATAACCTTTTAAAAAATAGGATATTATACATAAATTGGGTTTTTTTCATACCCTTTGACTAAAATATCTATTTGATGAATATCAAATACATTTTATTAATTATATAACACACACATATATCTCATTAATTTCATTACAATATTTAATTCACTGTAAAATACAAATAACAAATTCATTTATATTTTTCTTAAGTAAATTATAGAGAATGAATTGATAATGCATTTTCATAAGTTAGTTATAATTATACCCATTAACCTGATAGCTAGGATATAATGGAAAATTTAAATTAATTTTATATCATGATTCATTTAAACTCATAATTTCATGAAAATAAATAATCTAACGAATAAAAATAATTTAAATATTTCATACAATCATCATGGTGTTACATTAATAATCACCCTACCACATAGGTAGTGTGAATTCCCAACAGAATTCAATAGTGAGACTCTAATCCCCAATATTGGATATAATAAAATTTCATTAAAAAACCTAGTTTTTATATTTCAAAAAGAAATTCCATATATTGAATAACCCTTTTCAAGTTGTTTCCATCATTCGATATTAAATACCATTAAAAGGAACCATTCATTCCACCTATTTTTTTTATTAATAATTTTTCACCTCCCTCTCTGATTCATTAATTTTCACAACACTACATAATCTTTATTCTATAACACCTATTGGAATCATGGAAATATTTGTGAAACCCATGAATATGTTGAAACCAGACACTCATGGTAGATTTGTGGTCGAGTTCTTAAGTAAATAATTTAAATAAATTATCTACCCCGATAATCAATTCTCCGCTGATCTAACTAACACTCAATTCACACCTCATGTGTCATGATTTTTTTTCAATGAACATACCCCATCAGAAAAGTTACCAAAATGTTCATCAAGGCCTATCTACTCCCATGTGTCCCACTAATGTCACAATATTCAAAGTTCTAGTACACTATACCTCCATCATTATGAATTTAGGTCTTTATATACTTGGGTAATTCGATACACTTTTCTATAAGAGTATTGTTTTATTCACACCATTAAACTACACACACAATATCAATGTCTAATTTAACATTTTTCTACATGGGTGAGGCTATTCTAACCTTAACTCTTGTATCTAATGCTAAATTTAATTCCCATAATAATGTAGTTTAATACAATGTGATTTGACCCATGGTATACATATCGTCATTTTACATAAATTCTATAAAATAACCCTTGCATATCATTATATCTCACAATCCCATGATGTTAATTTATATAATATTTGAAAAAAACATAAGATACTTATTATTCATAACTTGTGAATAATTATCAATAATTATACAACAAAAAGACTCCCTTATAATATTAATATATGTTATTCTCAGCATCATAACATCGGGGAAGAATTCATAAAAAATGGTGATCTCGAACACCTAGTAAGGGAAAAAATCAATATTTCATCAAGGTCTTATATAAAAATAATATTAGAATACTTCTGTAAGAGATAAATATTTTATTAGAAATAACATAGATAAATGACAATTATCCATAGTCCATTATGACAAGATGCTTAATCTCAATTATGATGACCTAAACCATTTAATTGTAGAATGAAATACTGCAACGATAAAAATGATCAATAAAGTATAATCATAGGTATTATTATATAAAATATAGTGGAAATGTGTCATAATAATAATTTATGGAATAATAATTAGAACAAAATATAGTTACATAAAATTTTAGGTATCTCAAAATTATGGGACCCTAGTGATGTAGTCTTTGTATTTATGTAGTACATTAGTGTCTTAGGAATCTAAGTAGAGTGGAACATTAGAAAATTTCTTCCATAAAACAATGATTTACTAATATAATTGATTTTGGAATCGTACCATCCATTATTATCTCACAATATATAGAACTATAAAAATTAAAATAGTGGAATCTAACAGACCCAAAACATCTCAAGTATTTATTAGACCCAAAATGTATTTAGAAATTTTTAGACGAAAACCATATCACAAAATTAACATAGAAAAACAATATAATCAGTATTTTAGACCTAGGCCACATCAAGAATTTTTAAAACCCAAATTGACACATAATAAAAGGAATAAATATTTTGGTTATAAATACATTGAATATTCATCATTTCAAAATATACTAATTAACATGGGGAATGAAACAGGTTTTTTGGAATCATATCTAAAAAATCATCATTATAAGATGTACCTATAACCAAGGGGGATGGGATCATAATAACACATCCCAAGTGTTTCATTAATAAAACTGAATGACGATTTCATAGTTGAAATTATCATTATTATATTAGTAGATGAGTAGATTTCAAATAATTATATTTAATATCCCATGTTGAAATTACTGTCAATTACATCGAAAATTATAATCAAAATTGAAAATCATTGATCTTGAAAAATCATATGATAAATATCATTGATTTCCAATAATGTATTCATAAATAAATTATTTATAATTGAATCTATAAAAATATTCTACCTGATATTATAAGAGTTCTTTGTCAAATCAGAAGCCTCGAAACTCCAAATTAATAAAAAATAACATTCTGGAATTTTAATGTAATAATATAGTTCCCTTTATTTCCTGAAAAACATGTAATTAAGATATTTGTAAAATAAAATTAAAAACGTGTATTATTCTTTACAAAAAAAGACTATTCTACTATAAAATGAAACATTAAAAATGTTTTTTATAATTTTTTAATATAACTATAATTGATTTAGTTACGAGTATATTAAAAAATTAAATTTCAATAATGGAGATTCTAAAAAATTCAATAAATGTCAATTTTAAAATTCATACTGAATAATGGAGCCTTGTAAAAAATTTAATTGTTTTTAATAGGGCATATGGTGTGGAAGATAATATTTACCATTAGGAGAGGAAAAGAAGTTTCAATATTTGGAAAAAGAATTTTAATAAAATCCACATCATAAAGAGAATGGTAATTAATAAATTTTAAAAGAGGTAAAATGTATTTTAATATCCTAGTAAATATCACATATTTAATTTTTTATATATGAATGGAGAACATCAGATAGAATGTTGAAAATGGATATGGAAGGGAAATAGATTTTTTGTAGAGAATGGGAATTATTCCAACCATCATAATATTTTTGGACGAATTGAATATATGAATGGAATTCCATTGAATATATGGTGTGAACTTATTTTAATTTCATTATATATCATAATAAAACCATAATGAAAAATTATAGTCATAAATAAATCATTCTTAACCAAGAATTAATTTGAGTCATTAAAAACACTTTAAATCTTAAGAAAATTTTGTATATAATCTAACGAAAATAATGTTTTGTAAATTTAAAAGAAAAGAAAAATAATGAAATATATTTCATGATATTATATATATAATAGTAAATTTAATCATTTTTAATGAAATATTGTGCATGAATAAAAATAGTAATTTGTGAAATGAAATATAAAAGAAACAGCTTCATGTCATTTCCATCATTCAAATTTATAACCCCCAGAATTGTAGAAAATCAGATGAATTTAATGATTATTTATTATTCAAAAAAAATATAAAAATAAATACATAGAATATATATATATATATAATGATTAAATTTTGTAATACAAATTTAATCACAAATCAGTAATATTGAGATGAAGAAACTCTTACCACTAATCTCGCTTAGTCAAAACTACTCTAGCCTCTTATATAAAAAAGTATATTAGTTAAAAATATTTATATAATATCATTTATATCTATAAAATTTTAAGAAACTCATTTATTATCTTTTATTATAAGAAACTTAGTTATTTACATATTATTTTCGTCATCAATTTTTGTTTTAATCAACTATTTTTGTGTACTAGTTTCATAATGGCAGTGTCAAATATTCATTATAGTTTTCAATTTAATCATTCTAGGATAATTATTGGTACTATAATAGAAATTTTATAATTAAATATAATTACATAATTTTATTCCATTACTATTTTAGTTATTTTTAGTGATAATGAATTTGGTGATGAGTTTCTTCAAGTAATTTATAATGAACAAAAAGAAAGTATAATAAAAAATGCATGATATCATAATAATAATTCCAAACCCCCAAACCAATCATAATTTTTTTATTAATGACTAATGGAACAATTATTTAAAATTTCATATCCATCGATGATATATTTTTATATGAATTTTTTAAGTATGTGGTTAAAATGGCCAAGATAAGAAAAAGATTAAATAAATAGATGAATATAGTCAAGAAAGTGAATTTTTTGACATAAGATTAGTATTAAATAATAATAATAATAAAAATTATAATAATAATATTTTATTATGTTGGGGAACCATATTTTTATTGAATTAAATACGGATTAAAATACAATATGAAAGGAAAACATGTCTCTTTTTTGAGATGTTATTCTACATGTTCACACCGGAAAGAAGATCCTTTTTCGTCAAGTATGGTGAAATGAGGGAGTTGTTTATAAGTTATGAATATTAATATGGTTATAAATATGATATTAATATTTAAAATCCACATTTTTTTTACATTAGAGATTCTTATGAAAAATTAAACATTTCATTCTTGGTGACGGTAGTCTGTATGAATTCATGACAATGGATTTCCCATTCTACGTGAAAGGGTAAGGGTAGTGAATTTATTTTCATAACCCGGTGAAAATTTAATTATAACAAGAAAATTAATATTTATATATTATAATATATAAATTTTATATCAATTAGTTTGAATAATAATGAAAATCATTGATAAATTATATGATCTTGAAGGAATTTTCACCATACTACATTCAAAATTAGATTGAAAAAAAATATTATTCATTTAATGGGTTTCATTTTAAAAATAAAATATCACTAGTAGTTTGATTGAAATAATTGGGAGGTTCATGGGATGTTTTTTGACAATACTATGTTTCTTTGGGTGTAGGTATAATATGGGTGGTGAAATATACTTTTATAAGTGAAGTGTGTGGAATTTTTAGGGTAATTTAAAATGTAAAGATAATATTAAAATTACAAGTGCATAATATAATAGATATTAATCATGTTTGGTAGGATTTTAGGTTGATAAATCCTCAAAAATACATTTTAAATTTTTTTATTATCATTTGTAATCTATTTTATCATATATTTTTCATTTATAATATCTTCTGTTATTACTATATTAATTAATATATACCTAGGTAATATCAATTAAATGAATAGAAAGATATTTATTATTAAATCTATATTTCAGAATTAGGAAAAATATTAAATTATTTTAATCAAATAAATATTCTATAGGGTATGTGGATTATGTTTAATATTAACACTTTTCTAGTGTAAAAAACTAAATATTTTGAAACATTTTAATTATGTGTACGAAACAATTAGTAAAAAGTAATCAATTTTGATGATTTCAATGAAATTAATTGGTTTACTATGACATAAATAAGTCTATGTGGATTTAAAAACAATCCAAAATCTATTTCAATTTTGATAAAAAATATGAAATATAAATAAACAAAAAAAAATATTTTAATAAATTTAATATTACTTATATCACTAAATTACAAACTTGAAATTCATAAAATAGAAAAAATATTTAATTTAAATATCTTAAAAACTGATAAATTATTTGTGATTTGAAATGTTTTAAAAAAATTATGTCATTCTTAGGTTATGATAATGAAAAAAGTCTACATTATTAATATAAACTGTATGTTCACTATTAAAAAAAATAATATTTTATTAAAAATTTCCTCTAAACATATTATTTACCTGGTGAATTCAAAAATTAATTTCATTTTATTAGATTCAAATTATATAAATTATAAATTTAACTTTTAAATGAACGTAAAAAATATAATGAAAAAAATCCTTATCGAAAACAAAACATTTAAACAATAATTATTCATAATATTATTTCATACTTTTTTAAAATTAAATGTTAGTTAATATATTTTATTGAAAAATTAAATTTTATTTAAATAAAATTTTAAAAGTGATAACTTAAATTTTTGACTTCTTATACATATCAGTTTCTATATATAGTTCCTCAGAAAATATCCTTTTCAGTGGTTAATTATTTCAATCTTATTTGATTAATTATATATTTTATCAGTAAATTTTCAATAAGTATCATTTTTAAGAATAGAAACTATATTTATGGAATGTTAATATATGTTTTTATAATAATTAATTTTACTAACTTTTTGTTCACTCATATATTTATTGTCATTTTAACAATAATATTGATGTTTTCCAACATATTTTATTATTTTAATATGATGTGTTATCACATCCCAACCTCAGATACACATTTTTTATAATATTTTTGGTAGTATTTTTTCTTTTTTAGAGGATTGGGATTGATTACCAGATGAAATTTATTTTTTGTAGAGTTTTTGTGATGTTTTCCAAGTCAACCACGGTTACCGCATACTTAGTAAATACCATGTTATGCATTCATCTGTCAGGTCTAGTTGAAAAAACTAACCACATAGTTGGCATATGAAAATTTGGTTAGTCTTAGTTAATAGTTAATCTTTTATTCTATGGACATAGTGGTCTACATAGTTACCACACAATTTGGGAACTGTGTGGAAAAATCGTTCTGACATTCTAGGTAATTAAAAATAGTAACCCTAAAATTATCTCTCTATCATTTTTATCATAAACTAAGGATCCTACTCCATCTTTTGGCCTAAGAGCACTTGGGTTGTTCCAAAACCCCTCTCCCTTACTCTCCTTCCTCCATTGACGGTCCATGAATGTAATATGGTAGGTTTTCATTGTTTATTTTCACATTTTCACCACTCATTTTCATTATATATATGTTTCTGGGTTTTCATTTGAGGGTTTCCTTGTTGGGTGAAAACTATCAGCTTGGGTTTGGTCTTTTCATGTTTTTATTTTGATCTTGGGCATCCAGATCATCTTGAAGGCCTTAATAAACAATTATCCTGTGTTGTGTGGCATTCACATGTGGTTGAGGTAGTTGTTTCCATGTTATTCCTTTCCAATGCAGTTCCTTTGAGGATTGATTACATTTTTAAATTAATACTCATTTTACACAACTATAAGATAATCTTATTAAGATTATTATGATGATTTTATGTTGATAGATTTTGTTAAAAATATATTTAGATAGGATTCTCATTTTATGACCATTTGTATTTGTGACTATCATGTTTGATGAAATGTCAATTGAAATTTTACTGGGAAATTCGATGGATGAGTGGGGTTTTCACACTGAAATTTTTTCGTAAATTTTTTTTGGATCATGTTTTGTATTTTATGTTCGATATATAGTGATTTCTCATAGTATGGTTAGTACTTTTTTTAAAAAGGGTTTTTGGTTTATAATATTGTGTGACATTTCGTGGGTGAGTGAAATTGATGTATTTTGGTAGAAACAAAGTAAATGTTTAATAGAAATTGGTTTTTTTGTTTTCATTATATTTCGGTTTTACCATTGGATGTCGACCCAAATATGGGTGCACTTGGTGAATACATGGATTTGAAATCAAGTGAAGATTGAAATATACAACTAACACTCTCTCAAGAACACTTCTACTCCCCTTTCTCATAATTTTTCTAAAATGGTAGCATGTTTTCCAAATGGTGGAAACTGTTTTTCTTGTTTTAAAAAAGGGAATCCTAATGTTTTCCTCAGGGTTTGGCATGGATGGCCATTAATCATACTTATGTGATTTTTTGGAAAGGTTAAGGACAATTTGGAATTTGTGGTGTAGACTATTTGGAATTTTGTAAAAGAGAGTTAGCTCGCAAGGGGATTCAAAACCCGTTCAAAACATCCTTATGTTTTGTTTGTTATAACTTGTTTTCAAATTTACATTGGTTATGTTTTGTTTAATTCTTGGAATATGGTCCATTTTGGAAATTTTATTATACAAATGGTATTTGATGTTTTATTGGATATAATTCTATGTGATTTTTGTATATGGTTAAATTTTGTAAAGCAATTATCCTAGTTTGAATTTTGGAATGGATAATAATAAATGGTTTTATATATTGGAATGATATGAATCCCATTATTCATAATTAAAATGGTATGATTTAAAACACCTCTAGGTTTAGGTCTCTTGCCTCGTTGGATGATCATGAGAAGGGAGATTCCACGATATGGCACCTCCTCAGTGTGATAATTATTATTATGCAATGTTCTAACCCTAAGATGGTCGAGGTACTGACTGTTTGTGCGATGTGGATGGTAATATATATTATTCTTGATGTTTTAATGTTTTTAACATTCTTCTGTAAACATATCACGAGTAAATAACATAGATACGAAGAATTATGATAATGTTTATCACACTGGTCGTTCCCAAATGAACAAGTGAACCATTGTATGTTGTGATTTGGGTTTATTTATAAGGGATTGGGCCCCTCAGTCTATCAGGTTTTAGGGTTGAAGGAAATTTGGGCATTTTGATTTCATCATGTGTGGCATGATTCTAGGGACACTGTTTCATGTATTGGTATGTTCTAGTTCTCCCATGAGTTTGTAGTTTTTCTATGACCATGTGATAGGAGTAATATTAAATAACTTTCCCTTTTGGTTAGAATACTACTCTTGTAAATGTTTTTGAAGTTTTTTGGACTGTATTGAGTGTTTGTATGATTTCAAATAGATTTAATGAAATTTTTTTGAACGAGCAAGTTAAAACCCTTCTTTTCTTCATGTGCATTGATTAATATTGTAAGGGAAATGGATTGTGATTTTTTGTCTTGAAAATAAAAATTGAATGTGAAAATATTATTCTTTAGTAATTTTATTTGAAACTTGTGTTAATGGTTTTATATGGTAAAGGAAGATACATTGAATCTACAGTAGTTTCCTCTTTAGATTGTTTAGCTCACACCCTACTTGTACCCCTCAGTGTTGGTAGACCCAATTTGTTGTGAAGGTACTATTTTTGTTCAATTTTTTCATGGTTTAGTAGTCTCTTATAGCTTTCTTGTTAGGTGGTTGGAGGTGACAAAGTGGTCTTATAAGGATATGGTCAGTGTGGTTCAATTTTTTCATGTTTAGATTCACTTTGTTCAGTTTTTTTAACAGAATCTGTTATGTAATTTATTTTATTATTTTCTCTAGTTAAATTTATTTATCCAGTCTTGGTTGTTTATTTTGGGAAAAAAATCATTCTTATATGTTTCCATTCACATCACTAGTTATCCACTAATGTGGATTATGAATTCCCATCGGACCATGTCGTGGATCGGGTCGTGTCAATGGTTGGAGGCCGACCCAACATGGTTAGTGATAAAATGGTATCAGAGTAGGTTCCTCTTATTCGGGGTTTCTAGTATTTGGTGATAAAGACCTTAAAGACATGGTAGGGATGTGTTGGAAGGGATTCATGAACCCTTTCTCATTTTAAACAATAAATAACAAAGGTTAGTTTGTGATTTGAGTGTTTTGATTTCATTTTGGATGTAGAAATGAAAATTGAGGTGATCTGTTGTTACTATGTGATTCCACATGGATTAGTGACCGAGGAGATGTCCAAGTTCATGGTTAAAGACAATCATAGTATTATGAATTACATGGGGAATGACACTATATCAATTCATCGAGTTAGGAATAAGCACTAGATCCTAATTCCAGTGTTTCAGTTTGATTTGTTCATTGACTTGGTTTCATTGGGTATAAGGGTGTCCGTGAAAATTAAAATGGCTTTTAAAATTGAATGGTCTTTGGTTTGAATGTTAGTTCTTGTTTGGAACTGGTAAAGTAGTGGATTGGTGTGGCCCTTGATACTCTCTCTAGAAGGTCACATTTGTGTATGGTACATACTGAAGGTGTATGGGGGAGCTTGTTCGTGGATGATGTAGATGGAAGTGGATGGACTTTCTTCTGATGATTCATTGGATTCCATGAGTGATTTTTTGAAATATAAAGGTTTAAGAAATTGGTTTTTCCTAGATGAGTGGATTTTGACATTCAAAACGAATCTTTTTAATTAAAAAAATGGCATTTGTATAAGGTAGATTTGGGATTTAAATTAAAAATTGTGTTTTTGAAAAAGCAAAATTTGGTTGTGTTCTGTCTCAATGATGGTTTTTGTTCTGTGTTCATCATGTTTATTATGAAATTCTACCTAATAAGGTTCCCTAGGATTCCTTTGAGTCATACATTGGTTCTGTTTCATTCTAGGTGTTTCATGTCCTTCAAAGAGTTTGGGGTTTATTAGAGGTTGTGGAGTGTTTTGATAAAAATAGAGCATCTATTCAAGTTATTGGGAACTCCAGAGGTTGTTAATGTTCGTGCCATTTTATTGTTGTTGAGGGATAAGTTTTTTATTAGTGGATATTGGGTGTCTCATCATCAATGGAAATTGGGGTGTAGTTGGTGGTGGTTAGATATTATTAAGGTTCCACATCTTGTGTGGAGTGAATCATGGAGTAAGATATCTCTAAGAAGTTATTTCCATTAGTACTAAAACCACTAACGTCATACCATATTTTTTTGTGCCATAAATATGGATGGTTCGAGCATTCTATGTCATATTGTCCCACCCTTTTGATGCCATGACATCATTACGGCCGTTCGGTTCACCGAGGGATGTTCTGTTGGAAGCAGTGCTCAAAGAAGGAGTTCTGATTAGGGGATTCTTTTGCCTGATTTTCATGTAAGAGATTATTCATCCATCATAGACCTAGCCATTGGTCTTGGGGTGAATCTCAAACACAGTCAAGGGTGTCTTGGGGTACTAGAAGCTTCATACGCATCTTATATTTCCAAATTTTTGTTATTATAATTTTTTTATTCGTATTTATTTATAATAGTGTAGGTACATGTTATTCTACAATATAAGAAATTTTTATCAAAATTATGGTTCCTATAAATTGTTCATTTAATATAATAAAAGTTTTTCAAAGGGATCAATTGGTTCATTTGGGTCTGGTTTTGGGAATGGGTTTTAATGGCTCTTGTTTCGGAAATATTCAGGTTGTGTAAAGAGGAGTAATAGTAGTTTTGGTTCACTGCTTAGTTTTGATTTGAATTTTCCTCATGTGTTCTTCCTGGTGTTGGGGAAGTAATCAGTTGTGGAGAATATTTAATTCTATCAGTGATGTTCTTCACCCTATGTTGATGATCATTGGTTCATATATAATGTTTCCCCATGCTAGGATTACAGCTTACTAGGTTCTTCTTATAACTTGGTTTTCTAGTATAGTCTTGGAGGTGTGGTTAAATTTTGTAGTGAGGCTCAGTATGTTCAGTTTGGGTCTTCCCACATTGTCTCACCCGGGGGTGGTGTGTTTGGGTTTTGATGTTTCCATTTTGGGTAATTATTGTGGTGGGGAGAACCCTCTCATGTTGTTCCCTAAATTTTGGACTTCAGCCTCATCTTGAATCAATCTGGGGTGACATTTGGAGAGTATGGTCATCCCAATGTTCTCGAGATAGCCTGATTTTGTCTAGGTATAAACCAGGGTTCTACTTAACTATCATCATGGTGACTTTTGGAGGGGAGAATGGGTATGTGGTGGGTTGAATTTTCAAACCACGACCTCAGAAAATATTTTATTATTTTTGTAATAGTCTTGAGTATATTTGTCATGGTTTACATTTGAGTCTCTATCTAGTTTTTTGGTTTTTTGAGTCTTCATGGTTTTTTAGATGGTGCAAGGTTACAACACAGTTAGTAGAACCCATGAAACCTAATAGTTTGGTAGGTCCATTTGGACCAAACCAACCACATGGTCATATGGTAGTTCCCAATTAACAGTGGACATTTTCTTTTGTGGATAAATGTGACTACATGGTTACCATACTGTTTGGAAAACTATGTATCCAAACCATTACACATGCTAGTCCATTAAAACTATTATCACTGAATTTTTATGTATCTTATCAGTATACCAAACTCAGAATCATCAACCCTAGCCCAACCTAGGCTCACCAGGGTGTTCTCTAAAACCCCTCTCCATTTCTCTCCTTCCTCCCTTGATTGTCCTTTCATTTTCTATGTTTAGGTTTCTTAGATTTTTGACCATTTTATCCCCCCTTTTCCTTTCCTTCATGGTTTATAAGGTCTTCATTTTGGGGATTGGTTGTTGGTTGAACCCTAATGGATAAGTATGGTTCATGGTTTTCTATTCTTATGATCTAGGGAATGCGGGTCATCTTGTGGCCTTATTCATCTATTCCCAATCGTTGTGTTGCATTTTCATGTGGCTGGGTTAGGTGTTTCCATGTTCTTCTTTTCTTATGAATTTCCTATGATGATTGATACCTATATTAAATTTAAAACTATGATTCACACCAATATGATGCCTTTATTTATCATGATATGATTCATTGAAGTTGTAATATTTTGAAAAAAAGTAGATTTTGACATGATTCATGGTCTATGACCATGTGTATTTGTGGCTAATTTGTTTGATGAAATTTAAATTGAACATTTAGGGAGAAAGTTAATGGATTAATGTGATTTTCCCATTTATTTTTTTGATAAATTATTTTGGATCTTGTTTTGGATTTCTTGTGAAAAAAATGGTGATTTATCATAGTTTTGATGGGGAATTTTTTGAAAAGGGCTTCCTAGTTTATGATCATCTGTTTCATTTTGTGGGCGAGTGAAATTTATGGAGTTGGGTCAAAAGAGAATGGTGGAATAATTAAAATTGTGGTTTATTGTTTTCATTGGATTTTGGTTGTACTATTGGATATTGGTACAACCAAGGGTGCACTGTGTACACAAATAGATGTTAAATCAAGTGAATATCCAACTATAAAGCTAGTTCGCTCTAAAAAATACATATTATCCCCTTTCACTTAATTTATCTAAAATGTTTCCATGTTTATAGAAATGGTGGAAATGGAGTTTATATTTTTTAATGTGGTTCCGAATTTCTACCTCATGGGTTTCCTTAGCTGGCCATCAATCATGCTTGTGTGAGTGGTAGTCAATGGGTAGGCTCTTTTGGAATTTTTCGTGTGGCCCATTTTTTGTTTTGTAAAATTGCGATGGCATGAATGTTGTTTTAAAACCCGTTTGATACTTCATTATGTCATTATTAAATTTTTAAAAATTTACATGTGGCATGTTTTGGTGAATGATTGTCATAAGTTCCCATGTGTCAATGTTAGTTTAAAAATAGTTTTTTATGTTGTATTGGAAATAGTTCCAATCATTTTTGGTAAATTATTCAATATTGTAATGATGTAGGCCCGATTGGGATTTTGGAATGGTTATTTATAATAGTTTTTATGTGTTGAAATTATATGAGGCCCATTTGGTATATTTGAAATTGTATTTTTAATAAACCCATATTAGGTTAGGTCTCTGGCATTGATGGTAGATCATGAGATGGGATGGACCATGGTATGGGACCCACTTTGTCTAATAATTATTGTAATTCAATGGATTAACTATCAAGAATCTCAGGTAGTGTCTATTTGTGTCATGTGGTTGGAAATATGTAACATTTTTGTTGTTTGAATATGGGGAACAACCCTTTGTGATCATATCACGCAGACCTTGTATAATATAAAAGAATTTTGTGATATTTTTCACAATTGTAGTTTTTGTACTGACCAATGGAATAGTGTAGAAAGATATTTGGGTTTATTTCTATAGGATAGAGCCCCTCTGTCTATCCTGAGTAACAAAGGTCGAGATTTTGAGCATTTTGATTTTGTTTGTATGTAATGCTTTTGGGGATGGAGTCAAATGTATTGGTATGTTCTGATTCCCCTATTAGTTCCTATTATTTTTGTGACCCTTAGATATGAGTACTATTAGATCCTTTGACCTTGTTGTGTAGATTCATTACCTTGTACTTGGTTTTCATTTTTGTTTGGAAATTTTTTAGTGTATGGATGAATCAAAATAATTTTAATGTAAATTTTTTCAATGAGAATGTTGACTACCCTTTTTCCTTCTTATACTTTGTATTAAATTTTAAGGGAAATAGATTGTGATTGTTGGTTTTGAAACTGCAATGTGTATGTGAAAATATTATTTTTGAGTAACTATATATCAAAGTTTTCTTAATAGATTTCATTGCCAAATGGAGATATGTGGATTATTTGGTGTCTTCATACTGATATTGTTTATCTCACACCCTACATGTACCCATCAATGTATATATACCCGATATTTCATGAATAATCTCTTCTTGTTCTAGTTTTATATTTGAAGACGGATCTTGGAGCTACTTGGTTTAGTAGATGAAGGTGATTAAGAGGTAACATAGACATGTGGTCGGTGTGGTTCATTTTTCTCCTCTTTAGATATACTTTGATCAGCTTTTATAACCCAATATGTTATGTAATTTATTATATGAGTTTTTTAAAGATATATATTCGGTTGAGATTTTTATTTTTGGATGAAATCATTCCCTCTTTTATGTTTTGATGTTTGATACTAGTTTTCATCCTATAGGGAGTTGGAATTCCCTTTGGGCCATGTCGCGGACTAGATCAATTGAAGAGTTGGATGGAGAACCAACATGGTTTGTGACTTGTTTCATAGTTCAATATAGACTATTGTGTGATGTGATAGAATCTATTCCACATTGTAGTTAATTTACTTAATATATATACTAATATATTTGGTAATTACATTCTATATATAAATAAATTATATCTCGTTAATTTTACTAATCATTGACTAATGAAATAGGATAAGGTGTCCATAAGAAACTAATGATATATATTATACTTATTTATAATCCTCACATCATTAGATATGAATATTCTATTCATTTCACACACAATATCCATTTATTGAGATTTTTCATTCATCTCAACACTTCTTACATAATTTTATTCCTCTGTTTCCTATAACAATATTTAAGGTAATATTGTTCACAAAAGTATTTTTATGATCCTACCGCAAAAAAGAAAAAAAATATGGAATTGATTATATCTAATAAAATAAGATTAAATTATAATATGATGATGAAAAATAAGTTCAATTTTAGTTACTCAAATAGAACATTCATTTTATCCTATCATACTTTTGGATCAACTATTATATAATTGGATCTTCTGATAACTCCTTTAATTTACCATTGGTTTGGTGAAGTCATTTTCCTATTAGGTTTTCCAAACTAATATGTAATATAGTACATCATAAACATTCATTAAATTCCTCCATAATGGTGCGTAAATATCATCTGAATTAATAAATCATATCTCCCTACCATGTCTAGACAGGTGTGTGGCCAAATGAACACTCAACTTACACAATTTCAAGACCACGTTGATACTCAAATAGTATATTTCATGGTGATTACACCAAAATTATCCTATTACACAAACACAATTAATCGATTGTATATATACATGGATTTAATTTCATAGAAGTCAATATTCTCAAAACATTACAAAAAAATCAGGACGTTATCTTATATATATACTTATATGAATTGTTTTCACTATATTTAATTAATATTTATTATGAAAAATTACAAAATTATTCCCAAAAACAACTAAACTATTCTAAAAAATATCAAAACTAAACAATGATACCAATTGCGAAACAACAAAAAATGAACTATCGATTGTGATTCATATAAAATTTCATTAAAATGGATTTGATATAATCTATGATGAACCAATATAATCGTTTAATTTTTTATATAATTTCTATAATATATACATTATGTTTCAAAATATCGAACAATTTAAAGAATAGAAGGTTTAGAATCATTGATAACTAACAACAGAATGAATTTACCTTACAACACCTATGAACATTTCACTATAATTTATCTATACTACACTCTAATATAGATATCCCATTATTTATAATAAACGTATTTATTTTTGGAATTAAAACATTTGAAAAGTATAGATAAAACAATTAGTAAAGGAAACACATAACCACATTTCATCGAACATTTATATGATAACAACATGAGAATAGTTGGAAAAAGGAAAAATATATTACAAAATATAACATGAAACAATCAGAGTTGTACAATAACTATATTGTAAAAATGAGTAAACATAAATGAGAGAAAATAGAATAAGAGTAATAGAACTTGAGATGGTAAATATTATCCTTTCATAAAAATAATAGATATAAATATATGTTAGGAAAATTATTTATGACATGGAAGTAAAATATGACATAAAAATTATAACATATAATCATTACATGGTATATAATGAATCAAAAACTTATGTCTTATTTTTGACATAGGATTCTCACACTAGTGATCCTTTAGTGGAATATGTATTTGAAAACTTCATCACATTAATGAAATATTTTTCCATACACATAGATCATTGTTGACATAGGATTTGGAAACCAATGACCCACAATAATATAATGTCATATAAACCATTTATCATAGCATTGGAGGTCATTGAAGGAAAAAATTATTATCCAATATTTATTAAAGATAGTCCCTTTGAGGTATCTATCAATCGAAATCTAAATCAACCATTTTTTAGACACAAAACATTTCAAAATAAAAAACAAATATAATTCTTATACCAGATCCCATAATATTAATCATTTCCCTATAACCTGATTAATCTAGGGAATATAAATGTGTTTTCATGAAATTTATTTCAAACAACATAATATTAAACCATTTGAAGAAAAAGGTGGATTGTATTAGAAAAAAATATTCTATGTGTGAAATAATGACCATTGAGGGTGATGATATGGATGGAAACAACCTCCTTATATTGTTTGATGAATCACTATTAAATAATTATAAGAAATATCACTTTTTTAAATGATTAAAATAACCATAAAAATGCCTATAGTAAAATAAAATACATTGAGGGTGAAAAAATATTTAAAAATAATTCTCTATGTTAAAAAATTATTTTTAAAAAAGTGTAAAATAAATATTATTCTGAAAAGATCTTTGAGAAGAAATAAAAATGTTGAACAATTATTTCTTACTACAAAAGAATTAGAAATCCCATTTTTTGAAGCATTAATTCCTTTTCAATACAAAATTTTACCTATGATAAATATAACCATATATAATTTTCTTCTCAAAATCCATTCAAATTCACATTAATTAAAAAATAATTTTAAAACGAGGATGGGAATATTTGAAAAGATGACTACTCACACTGATGTCTCAAATCATATATGAGATTATAGAAATTAAATACTATTGTTTTTAAATATGGTGTTAAAATTAACCTTACAAATATATTTTCAACATTTTGAATTGAAAAAATTAATGAAAATTTACTTCTAAAAATAATACTTAATAATGAATCCTTAGAAAAAATATAATAGGTTCTCCAAATGAATTTTTAGTTGAAGATAAAATGTACAATCAAGAAACTAAAAAATATAAAATATTTTAAAAATACAATTATTTAAGACCACATAGTATATATAGTAAATACTATATAATTTGATGATAGGTAATGGGAAATTTCAATATCACCAGAAAGAGAACATATTTATATATAAAATTAATATTTGAGAACATTGGTTGGATTAGTGAACATTGACAACAAAGAGAACAAGTTTATTTATAGAAAATTTTATTTATTCCTGATATAATATAATTTTATAATGAAATAGATCCATCAGTTTGTTTATGTTGAAAATTTGGAGGAAAATTATTATAATTTTATCAATGAATAGAATGAAACACATATAGTAAGATGATGCTAAAAAATGATAATCACATTGACTTATGAAAAGAATTTGAGTCATGGAATATCATAATGGATTATTAAATATTATAATAGAGACCCTATTATGTATAGATCATAAAATTAAAATTAATATTAAACGAGTATAAATATTTTATGACATTTTACATATAATACTTACAAACCATATCATATAAATATTATTTGTCTCACAAAAAACACATCTCAGTGAATGAAAATTGAGATGAAACACAATGGCATCATTGTTCTTTTTTTAATTGTTAACCCAAAAAAGGTACTACATGAGATATATTTTTAAATTATATGTTATTAAGGAATAATTATGGTAATATATTTCTATGAATAATATATACACTATATGATGGAATCATTTGATTAATATACATTGTATCTCAATGAATCATAATTGAGTTGCATAAACCCATAACTTTAATCTCATATATCGGATCATGATCTATCCTCAAATAAAAAAAATATAATAATAACATATTTATGTACCATATTATAAGAAATATATTTTCATAAAATTTACTTATAATAACTAAATAAAAATCTATATTTTAACTATATGTTAATTTTATTTCCACCTATTATTAATTTGGATTGTTTCTTTAGTACTAGGTTCTTAATCATGAGGTCAATTCTTGTTTAAAAATTCATTTATGATCATTATTATAATGGCCCGGACCCCTCTGGTCATTATGTTGTGAAAATGTGGTGTTGGAGGTGTTTTTGGATGTCAAGGTGACTTATCCTAAACAATTTTCCAAATTCCAGTTCTGTGAACAGTACTTCCAGTTTTATGAACAGTAATAGTAGGTGTATAGTAACGAGAGGTGTACAATGCTTCACAGATCGGTTTCACAGATCGGTTTCACTGATCGGTAGGTTTATTGTACTGGTAGGTGTACAGTAATGGTTTGATTACATTGTTTCACAGCTCGGTTTCACAGATCGGTTTCACAGATCGGTAGGTGTAGAGTAATGGTTAGTGTACATTAACGGTAGGTGTACAAGGTTTCATAGATCGGTTTCACAGATCGGTTTCACAGATCAGTTTCATAGATCGGTAGGTGTATAGTAACAGTAGGTGTACAGATATTGTAGGTGTACAATGTTTCACAGATTGGTTTCACAGATCGATAGGTTTACAGAAACGGTAGGTGTATAGTAACGGTAGGTGAACAGTGTTTCCAGCTTCCTATAGATTCCCCGTTTTGACATTTCTTTTGATGTTAAATAAATTTGAAGACTCATTTTAAAGACTCTTATGGCTGATTCAAATGCCATAAATCCTATATTAATTATTCCTATGGCTCTGGATGTTTTTAATTGGTCGAACCGCATGGGTTAATGCGATCCGATTTTAATGGGGAATTAAGCGTATCTTAAACTATCACACCATTAACTCTTCAAATGGGATAAGATATCATCCTCCCTTGTTATTACTCTTTTTTCTCGGCTATGAGATGCTATAACCTTTCCATCCTTTCATTAAGAGTTCAATAATCAAACTTTACCACTCGGATTGGTTCCACTCTATTTTGATGCAACAAAAATGTATCGGTCAATCTTCTATATATGGTATATTTTATCATCATTACTTCAGGGATCATATTATATTGTTTATCCTTTCCATATTATCATGTAATATCCATTTTTTAATGTGTTTTGATGAGGTTTGGTTTTTATTTTCGTATCGTGGAATCCTCGGGTGGATGCAGTTGTCGCGAGAGGAGGATCGTGACCCGTTGTGTAGATAAAGATCTTTAGGGACTGTTTGAGGTAGGGGATTCATTATTTCTCTTTATTTTACGTGCATCTATATTGATAGAATGTTTTATCCCACTGGATGATAATGAAATTGAAAAAATAAATTTTTTATCCAAATAAATAAATTGGTATCGATCGTATGTTATTGCCTCATTTTTTTCAAGATAGTGTGATATCTGTTCTTGATTTTAATAACTGTGAGTTCTTGATGGAAATTGGTAAAGAACATCAATTGGTATTAATTGATAATTGTTGGCTAATGATAAAGAGTCAGGTAAAAGAATATTTTTCTTGTTGTAATTTTTATGTTAGTCAAATTAGTTTAGTAAGCATTTTTTTTTCATTGTGAGAGGTCACTGATTAGGTTTCACGAATTTGGAACCTATGAATAATAAATCTGTTAATTCAAGATGGATTATGTAATTGATTATTTTATAATCCCTAAAAGTGTTCTGAGTTACCTTCTTGATTTTTAAAGGGCCATGTGCTCAATTGATGTGATTATGTTTCCTAATGCTCGTGTTGTGATGTGATCCTAGTTGTTTTTTGTGATATGTAGGGGCATTGATGCTTTTAGTGGTGGAAGCAGATGATGCCTAGAGTGGCGAGATGCAACGGTTTATACATGTGGGTGTCAGGGAGGACACCAGGGAAGATGGAATAGGATAGATGTGATTGTTGGATGCCTGTTGATTCTTTGGTTGTTTATCTACTTTACAATTTCGCCACTGCTCAAGGTAGCTGGTCTTACATACCCTTCTTCCGAAAGAGGAGAAGACGCACATGGTATGCCACATGCTTTTCGTGTTTTTCCTATAAAGGGATAATGGTTCTATTCTCTTTCTATAGGCGGAAAATACTTGATAGGTAGTACATCTACTCACCCTGTAGGGCCCACTTGTATTCAGTAGCATCAGATGTCATTATAGAGTGTATGGGAATATGTGAAAGTAATTCTATAATGAATGTTTGAATAAATGATGTTAACCCATGGGGATGGAGTTTGTTGAAACTTAATGATGAGGATAAGAACTTTTGAAAGGATAGTGGAATTTTTGGATGTGGTGTTAATGGAATTTAATGTGGAATTGTTCAGGTTTATTTAATGTTTGAAGAATTAATTAACATACATTGGAATTGATAAAAATAAAATAAAGAAATATAATAAATCCCTTAAATGGATGTGTTCTTATAGGAAACCAAGTCATAGAAGTAGCAGCACAGAGTCTGAGAGACGTTAGCTACAGTTGTGTCTAAGACAAGGTTATTCCCATAGTGTAGTTGTGAGATATAGTGTATTCTTTACTTTTTTGTTTCAATATGCTACTCCACCCTGTCTGTAAGGGAAACTGACCCCTCGGGTATTCTGAGCCCTAGGGGGTGTTTTCCCCAACATTCTAGTGGTAGGATGGATGGATGACTACCCCCTTTGGCCCCGCTCTCTTCTCTTGGTAGGTACTTGTGAGGGTAGGCACAATGGTTAGATTTCCCCATATATGTGTGTAGAGGGCTATAATGGATTTTGGTCATTCACACACATATGTTCTGGATATAGTTTTCTATGGACTTCTATAGGTGTAACATGTATAGGATGTCATGGTTTGAGAATCTTTACTCAGTGTATGGGATGTGAGGGCCTGAGGTACAATACCTGACATATGATACACGTTATGCAGGCTGTGGTGGCTCTCGGAAACTATCAGGTTACTTTTGGTTGTGAACATGGTGTGGTGCTTCGCCTAGGTGTCTGCTGGAAAGCCACTGTGTTTCACGAGGCACATATTGTGGAGCTTCGCCCAGGTGACTGCGGGAAGCCTTTTTGGAGAGAGATCCTCAGAGTGAGACGTTGGGTCAAAGAGGCCAACCAATTTGGAAGTAGTAGTGGGGTAATCTTGATATTCTTTATTATATGATATATTCTTGTATGAGTTACTTGTGAGAGTATCCATGGTGATGTTGGGAACTTAGTATACCTATTTAGGTGAAGTGTTTGTTTCACTTGTTGTTTGTTGTGCTTTAGTATTCTTTCTTTAATTTTGCATGAGAGGCTTTAGGGATGATACTACTGAGTATACTATTATACTCACCCTATGTATATATAAACTTTTTTTCAGGTCACATGGTGAAGGTTGGAGATCAAGTTGGTTTCTACCAGCTTGGGGTTGCATGAGCTATTCGTGATTGTGGTTGTTGCTGTTTTTACTTTCTTTAGTGTACTTGCAGTTTTCCGCTTTCTGTTGTAGTAATTTTGCAAGACATTTTATATGTGTACTTGGTTTTTCGTAATATTGCAGTCTGAGTTATATTTTATTGGTGTCTATCTTATCTCTCTCATCTGTATGTGTTTTCATAGAGGGTAATGCCTCTCATTTGTGTGTTTACTCTACACTCGGTGCTAGTCGCCAAACTGGGGTCAACTGGAGGCAGGACTCGAGGGTCATTATCTCCCTTCTAACATTGCCGGCCCAGGAGGGGTACACTTTGTGGGTAGGGGGTCGTGAAAAATTGGTATCAGAGGTCTAGTTAATGGATATGATGTATTTTGGAGTTAGACACATGTGAGGTTGAATGGGTTGGCATGGAAACTGTGTTATTCATGTTAATCAAGTGAGGTAAACACTAGAGATCAGCTAAGATATAGGATTTTAAGGCCCCCTATGATCAGATGTACGAACATTTGAGTTTACAATGGCTACTAAGCAAGGTAATACTAGTTGCTGGGTAGAGACCTAGGAATGTATCATGCATCATTCTTCCTTGTGCCTACGTTTGAATGTGTAGAACTTGGGATAGGTTAACCTAAAATCAATAAAAGAAAAAAAATTATTTAATTAATGAGTAGTCTTCCATATTCATGTTTTAGGAGATCTATGTGTTTGTTATTTTGAACGAATGGCCCCAGGTCGACGTCCTTGTTAGGCTCGCATAGAATATGTCTAGCAGGTTGTGCCAGTATATCTCTACCGGGTAGAGGTTGATGAAGAGGACACATAGAGGAAGACACTCTAAGAGTTTCAGCACCAGATTCTGCAGAAGTATGAGGGATTCGTTTCAAATTCAGTCACAGAAGACTGTTTAGAGGAGGTCGAGATCGGCTTCAATTCAATTCGTGCTTGTAAGGAGCACTAGGTGTCCTAGGTTGTGACGATGCTATGTGGAGAAGTAAGGTAGTAATGGTTATTATTCCTCAGGGATCGTGAGGAGTCAGCGATCTCATGGGATGAGTTCCGAGATAGATTTAGAGTTGAGTTTCTTTCTTCGACTACAAAGGCTTACAGTCGCCAGGAGCTTCTTACCCTTCGATAGGGGACCTCTAGTGTTAGAGATTTTGGAATCTATTTCAGGAACCTTTTATGATATTTTTCAGACCTGATGCCAGATGAGAAGGCTTGGGTGATGCATTTTGTAGAGGATTTGCGTCTAGAGGTCAAGTGCCAGGTCACCCCCTTTGTGCTGAAAACATATCTAGAGGTACTAGTAAGGTAAGAGGATGTCGAGAGGACTTTGGCCAGGACTAGATCATCACAACAGGGGAATCCGCATGATTCCACAGGAAGTAGAGCTATGGTCCGAGGTTCTCGGTTCTCAGGGAAGAAGAGTTTCTATTCAGTCGGGGGTGGGTCCCATCCCTTCACATCTCATTTCTCTAGAGGTAGAAACTCTTAGGCCTATGCTAAGGGATCAGATTATTGTTTCTCTTGTGGTGGTCATGGTCATCAGCAGCAGAAGTTCCCGACCTTTAAGAGCGACAATCGTGCGCCAGGTGCTACGCTCCAGGTTCCTCCGCTGAGGCAGTTCCAGCCTAGGCAGCAAAAGCAAGTTGCACCAACATTATATCAGTAGAGGGTAGATGGGGAATGCATGGTAAAGTCGCATGATGCTCCCCGTTCTCATAGAGTAGAGCACGGTCATGGTGGTGGTCGTCATTAGTGTCAGAGAGGCTGTGGAGGAGGTCGTGGTCAACTTCATGATCTAGCATTGCCATCTCCGGGTGAGCCAGATGTCGTTCGAGGTACCCTTTGATTATTTTCTACCTTGGTGTATGACTTGTTTGTAACGCCCCAACCCTAGTTACCCAGAGTCGGTGCATTACTTCGTAGCATTTTCATGATCACAAAAGATCAAGTCTCGAAAGACCGATTAGTTTAGTAGTCTTGGAAACACTAGATACATTCATAAATGATACATTACATCATAAAGTGAAAAACTACAATAACAAAGTCTACATAGTCCACACTCATGTCCTATTCTAACTATCCCTACAGGTCATTTATAAAATACTTCTTCACATCCAAGAAAATATTAAAACATTGAAAGGGGTGAGCTCAGATGCTCAGTAAGGATAACAATATTGCGGAAGCGTTCATAAATAAACATTAACATTTAAGGTTATGTATAACTAAAACAAAATCCTTTTTGTACTTGAACATCAGCATAATATGGAAAAAATAAAATTAAATAATACCATTTACTTACTCACATGGATATTATACTAGTTGAATAACCACATGAAATATCAAAAACCAATTTTATAATGATGAATGCATAATGCCAGACTATCATAAGCACGTATCCATGGCCTTGTTCCAAGACTACAAATAAGATTTTGTCAAGGCCTCGTGCCAAGACACTAGTTTGTGTCCTGAGACCTACCGATGCATCGAGGATCTATAGCGGTCTTTACCCGTCACTTATTATGTCCAATGCATTCCTTATATTAATAGGTTTAAACATATCATAAACCATAACATATTTGTATCACATAGAACATGCATAAAGGAAACATATGATTTCTACACTTCAATCACAAGATATCAATACAACACATTGATATAATAAAAACTTTATCATAACCATTACCAAAATAAAATAAAAGTAAAACATGGTATTTATTTTTCTTTTATAAAAAAAGTTATGGAATATAGAGGAAGCTGAAACTCAAATAATAGTCATGGCGGCGGAGAAGTGGTTGTCGCTGCATACGTAAGAAAAAACATTCCTTTTATCATTTAGTAAAAATGCTTTTTACAAAAAGAATCCTTTTGAATAAAAGTAAAAGTCAAAGGTGTTTATACACCATATAAATGAAAGTTGTGTATAAAACCAAATATGCCTCAATGAAAGGAGATTAAGATGAAGTCCTTAAAAAGATCATTTTTAAAATAAAATAGGTCTATTATGTTTATTTACGATAATTACACATAAAGAAAGTACAAATACAAGATAGGACATAATAATATCATGACATAATTTGAATATAGGAGATTAACCCAAAGAATGGAAATTGGGTTATGAAGTTTCCTTAAAAAGATCATTTTTTTAAATAAAATAGATCTATTATGTGTATTCACTATAGGTACACATAAATAAAGTACAAATACAATATATGAGATAATAATATAATGACATAATTTTAAATTAGGAGATTAACCCAAAGAATGGGAATTGGGTTAAGAAGTTCCCTTACCTTGTGTCCGACTTGACTCGATCGTTCTTTAACCTCCTGAATAATAAACTAGAGATAATTTCTATTTTCTTAAGAACCTTTTACATGTTCATTATTCCTTTTATATCACTTATTACCATTTTATTAACATTATGTAATTATTTATGTTAATAAAGGTCATTTTGTCGATCTTTGGTACTTGAGTAAAAAATAAACTTCTTATAATTACAAGTTGTTCATGTGGTGAAATATCCATTATATCCAGAATTATAGTCATGATTTAGATATCATATATATCATATATATATCCAGTACATACATTCATTCATAATATTTCGTAACATTTAGATGTAAGAAATGAAATGCACCGTTCATGGAGACGGTAAGCCGTACGTACGCATGAACGCTACTTTCATTTCTATATCGTATTTAATGGAATGAAATCATAATGGTATAATGGTATAGTATAATTCCATTATAATATCATATATAATATAATTTACTCCATCCTTTATACATCCCACATATGGCATTAACAATTCAAATCACTTTGAGGGGGCGATAGTCTGCACTTCCTAAAATGAAAATATCGCGTTTACCCATAATGGAAATCATAAATGTATGACATAAATGAGAAATACAGAAGAATAATAAAAACATAATAATAATATATATCATATATAAATATAGTTACATCTTAATGGCCACCTTTGAATGTGTTATATGAGTGTTGAACAATCATCGTTTCGTGAGCCAGAAATTTGTCATCCATAGAAACAGTATGTTCTTTAACCATTAGATGTAGGTGTGTGTAAGTGTAGCTCGATTCCATCATAGAAAAACATCCTAGTATATTTAGGATACTGGTTTTGTTACAAAATACCTGAATAAAAAGAGTTTAAGTGGTTGGAGAAACAAAATAAAACAAAATAACATAAGAGAAGACATTACCATAAAATCGGGTAACTCTTATTTGATTTGATCCAAAGGCTTCCTTGGGAAGAATTCTGCCCAATGTGAGGAATCTAGAAGTAAGAGAGGGATGTTGGGAGAGTATTTGGGAAGATTATGGCCGAGCCAAAAGGCTATGAAGTTGTGAGTAAGGTGGTAGTGGTGGGGTCATTTTATAAGAGGAGAGAAGGGGCACTCTTGGAAAGATTGAAATGTTACTTTATTATAAAAATGCTTTTTCGATTCTAACGGTCCCAAAATGATATATTTCGAGGATAAGGTGATAGTGGTTCTAAATATAATCATCTAATATTTTTTTACATTTTTATGCCTTATATTTTACATTATCTTTTAATTTTATTTAAATCATTAATTAATGAGGTAATCCCTGCATCACCATGGTGTCATAAATAATTTAATTTATTGAATGTCTAATTTTTTTAAAAAATATATCATTATGTATGAAATCTTTCTATCTTTTTAATGAATATTTATAGTCAAAACTGTTACTTTTATAACCCCATTTAAAAATTGTTTTATTAAAAGTACTCATGTTTGTGACATTTTTATTTTAACATTAAATAAAAAGTTTTTAATGTCATTTTCCTAACAAAGTGGCTCCATGGGGTCCCCAAGTTGAACCATGGATTTTCTTGGTTGTCCATGACTGATACAATAGGGGTAGGACAAGTGTAAAGGAATTTTTATATTTTTATAATATCACTTTTACCTTAAATTTTACTAATTACCTTTAATCGCGATTAATTAAACATAAAAGTTACTATTCACCAAAAAATTATTTTAATCCCATTGAACCACATTTTACTTCCTAATAACAAAATTTTTTTTGGATTTTTGAAAATCAAATCAAAGAAGTGGTAATGTTTCATTTAAATGAAAAATCAGTTTTTTAACTACCACTTAGAGGTTTCATTATTCATCAAAAAATTGTAGTTTTTCAGAACAATGCCAAAATTTAACAGTAAGCTATAATTGATATTCAGAATTAAAAAATGATTTATATTTTAAAAAATTCCAAACATATAAGTTTCATTAATTAAATTTATAATTAATTCCAGATGTCACTACAAATAGCGTGTTTTTAAGAAACAATATATATCAAAAGATTGACAATTGTTTATGTCCAATTTCAAAGTAAAATTAATTCTAATGACCGCCATTAGATAAAATGGTAAAAATATATTCTAATTATTCATTAAAACCACTCAATAGTATAATTTAACACTATAAATTATTTGGATTAAAAAAGTTGTTTTTAAGTATTTTTCACTATTCATAAAATAATGGAAGTTATCAGAAAATTTCAAAAAATTAAACATAGGCTAATTTACATATTACGAATACAAAAATGAAGTCCATTTTGAAATATAAAATTTATCTAATTTTAGAATGTGGGTATTACTATTCATAACGGCTATTTTGATTGGTCGCGGTGTGTTAGAATCTCGAACTTGCGTACAATGCAAGCTATTTCATTATTGAAAGAGAAGCATATCATGGAAGCTCAGGGTGTTACATTTTTTGATTCATGAGTGAAACATTCCTTCATATCACATACCCTTTTACATGCTTTGGGACTTCAGGTAGATAGGATTCCATTGCCCTTGGCGTTGACTACGCCAGTTGGAGGTCGAGCTGACATGTTTGAAGTATGTAGATATTGTGAGCTAGTGTTAGGGCAACACCACTTTTGGGAAGATTTCCAATTCTTATGAATAAAAACATATGATATCATCCTCGACATCAATTGGTTATATTCAGTGTAGGCTATTATGGATTACTTTAGGAAGAAACTCATTTTCATTGGTGCAGAAGGAGAGCAAGTAGTGTTTTCTGTTGAGCGATATCCTCGGATGAGTCATAGGAATATTCCATACTTATCATCCATGATGGATGATATGATGTTTAGTTCATCAAAGGTTCAACAGCTGGCATTTACTAGGGTCATAGAGCATTACCCTGATGTCTATCCAGAAGAGGTTGTAGCATTACCCCCTCGATGAGAGATCGAGTTTGGGATCGAGCTACTGCCAGGAGCTCTCCAAACTCTATGTCTCCATACAGGATGGAACCTTCTGAGTTAAGAGAACTATGTATACAGTTTGATGGTCTATTACAGTGTGGTTTTGTTCGGCCAAGTGTGTCACCATGGGGTGAACCAGTATTTTTCGTGAAGAAGGCTAACGACATTTTTCTATTGTGTGTCGATTATCGTCACTTAAACAAAGTGACCATAAAGAATCGCTATCCTCTTCCATGGATTGATGATTTATTCAATCAACTGAAGGGTGAAATTTGGTTCTTAGAGATCGACTTGCGGTCAGGATATCCTCAGTTGCATGTAAAGGATGAGGATATCACGAGGAATGCTTTCTGTTCTCGTCATGGGCATTATGATTTCGTTGTAATGTCGTTCGGTGTGTCGAATGCTCCAGCTGTGTTCATGGGATTTATGAATTCTGTGTTCTGTGAGTTCAAGGACAGGTTTGTGGTGGTTTTCATTGAAGACATCCACGTGTACCCTACATCTCAAGAGGATCATTAAGAGCATCTACATGCTATTTTGGGAGTTCTTCGTAAACATCAGCTGTTTGGGAAGTTCCCAAAGTGTGAATTTTGGGCATGAGAAGTCCATTTCATGGGGAATGTTGTGTCCCAACAGGGGGTAGTTGTGGATCCATCAATGATAGAAGCAATGGTTTCTTGGGAAGCCCCCAAGACAGTGTCAGACGTGTGAAGTTTCCTTGGTCTCGTAGGCTACTAAAGGAGGTTCATAGCCAATTTCTCCCTTGTTGTGACTCCTCTGACAGATTTGACAGGGAATGATCAAGAGTTCATATGGACTGATTAGTGTCAGGAGTCTTTCGAGTATCTAATGGATATGTTAGTTAGTGATTCAATTCTTTGTCTTCATGCTGAGGGAGTTCAGTTTTTTGTTTTCTACGATGCTTTGCATCTACGGTTAGGATGTGTCCTCATGCATCATAGGTAAGTTGTTTCTTATGGCTCTCAGAAGATGGTCCCAATGAGCGATATTATGCCACTCATGATCTTGAGTTGGCAGCCATGTTGTTTTCTCTAATGTTGTGGAGACATTACCTCATTGGTGAATTCTTTGTAGTTATCACGGATCATATGAGTTTGAGGTATGTTTTCTCCAAGCATGACTTGAACATGCGACAACGTCGGTGGATGGAGTTCATGAAGGAATATGAATTTGAATTATCATATACACCTGTAAAAGGGAATTTTTTAGCTGATGCACTGAGCTGAAAGACATGTAGTGATGTTGTGTGTGAATCTGGTGATTCTTGGAGAGTAATGGAAGTACTGTCAGCATTACATCTTAATATGGTAGAATTTGGGGGTTGAGGTTGTCTTTTTTCGATGACGGTACAGTCATCCATAATGAAGAATGTGGAAGTGTCCCATTTGGGAGATATTGAGGTGGAGGTCTGGAGAGACCGAGTTGTTTGTGGTGAGGCCCCTAATGGTTGGTCTGAGGATTAAAAACACCGATTGTTGTACCATGGAAGGATTTTTGTTCCCTTGACAATGTGAGATATGATTCTCATAGAGTTCCACAGTTCGCCTTTTTCTGTACATCCTGGTGTGACAATGATGTACTGATCCTTGAGGAGTCAGTTTTGGTGGGCTGGGCTGAATCGTGCGGTTGTGGAGTTTCTGTCTTGATGTTTAGTCTCCCAGAAGCTGAAGGCCGAACAATGTGTTCCTCATGGTCTTCTCCAGCCATTTGAGATTCCTCAGTGTAAGTGGGTGGACATCTCAATGGACATTATTACTGGTTTAACTCAATCTCCGGGAGGACATGATGCTATTTATGTGGTAGTGGATTGTTTAACAAAATTTTCCCACTTTATAGCAATCAAGGAGTCATGCTTAGTGGAAGTTTTGTTGAGGTAGTATCTAGAGGAGGTGGTGAGACTTCATGGATTCCCAATCATGATCATTTTAGATCGAGATCCTCATTTTACCTCCAGGGTGTGGAGAGGTCTCCAACGTGATTTTGCTTCTGAACTATTCCTTAACACTGCTTTTCATCCTCAAACAGATGGTCAGACAGAGCAAACCATCTAGAATCATGAAGGCATGTTACTCTCTTGTGTTAATGATTTTGGAGGTTAATGGATGAGGCGCTTATCCTTGGTGGAGTTCTCTTATAATAATATTTTTCACTCTACCATCGGTATTGCACTGTTTGAATCCTTGTATGGTTGGCCTTTCCATTCTCCGTTGTGCTGGACCGGTGTTGGAGAGTTAGCAATTCTTGGATCCAAACTATTGAAGAATACAACATAGATGGTACAGGTGATTCATGAGAGGATGAAGATAGTGTATGATCGTCAGAAATCATATGCTGATCAGAGGATGAGACCCTTGGAGTTTAATGTTGGGGATCATGTATTTTTTAAGGTGACTCCCCATCGTGGGCAGCGAAGGACTGGTCGTGGAAGTAAGCTTTCTCCCCAGTTAGTTGGGCCTTTCAAGTTGTTAGCTTGTGTGGGAGCTGTGTCATATCAAGTAGCACTTCCCCAACATATGAGTTAGATACATGATGTTTTCCACGTGTCACAGCTCTATCGTTATCTTAATGATGACTCGCACATCATCGATTGGGGAGAGATCGATGTTGATGATGATGCAACATTTGAGGAGCGACCTGTGGTGATCCAAGAATGCATGGAGACGGTGTTATGTGGGTGTTCTGTCCCCTTAGTATGTGTCTTGTGGTGCCACGGTGGAATGGATGAGATTAACTGGGAACGTGAGTCATAGATATGTGCTCAGTACAAAAAGTTGTGTGATTTTTATCTATTTTCATGTAATTATGTTCCCTTTTTGGTTAGAACTTTCATGTTTTATTTATTAATTGTTCTATTGTTCTTTTGTGGCTTTCTCTCTTCTGATAGGTATCTTGATGGGTGGTTGTTCGAGCCCCCTTTCTTTTGGTGGTTTTTGAATTCTCGAAGGCGATAAATTTTTGAGAGGTATCTGATATAATGGCCTAGACTACTCTGTTCCATTACTTTGTGAAAATGTGGTGTTGGAGGTGTTCCAGGAGGTCAAGGTGACATATCCCCAACACTTTTCCAAATTCCAGTTCTGTGAACAATACTTCTAGTTTTATGAACAATAATAGTAGATGTACAGTAATGGTAGGTATACACAGTTTCACAGATCGGTTCCACAAATCTGATTAAAATATTAGTTTCATAGATCGGTACATGTAAATAAAGGGTATGTGTACTGTAAAAGTAGGTGTATAGTGTTTTACAGATCGGTTTCATAGATCAGTATCACAGATCGGTTTCACAGATCAGTAGGTATATAGTAACGGTAGTTGTATAGTAACGGTAGGTGTATAGTGTTTCATAGATCAGTTTCATAGATCGGTTTCATAGATGAGTTTCATAGATCGGTAGATGTACAGTAACGGTAGGTGTAGAGTAACGGTAGGTGTAAAGTGTTTCACGCATCGGTTTAATAGATCGGTTTCACAGATCAGTAGGTGTATAATAATGGTAGGTTTACAGTAACGGTATGTGTACATTGTTTCACAGATCGGTTTTACTGATCGGTTTCACAGAATGGTTTCATAGATCGGTTTCATAGATCGTTAGGTGTACAATAATGGTAGGTGTATTGTAACGGTAGGTGAACAATGTTTCCAGCTTCCTGTAGTTTTCCCCTTTTTGATGTTTCCATTGATATAAAATACATTTAAAGCCTTATTTTAAAGATTTTATGGCCGATTCAAATTCCATAAATCCTATATTAATTATTCGTATGGCTTGGGATGTTTTTACTTGGTCAAACCGCATGGGTTAATGGGATCTGATTTTAATGGGGAATTAAGCATATCTTAAACTATCACCCTGTTAAATCTTAAAATGGGATAAGATATCATCCTCCCTAGTTATTCCTCTTTGTTCTCAGCTATGAGATTCTATAACCTTTCAATCCTTCCCATAGGAGTTCCACAATCAAACATTACACCTCAGATTGGTTCCTCTCTGTTTTGATGCATCAAAGCTGTATCTGTCAATCTTCAATATTAGGTATTTTTTAACATCATTCTTTCAGGGATCATTTTCTCTTATTAATCCTTTCCATATTAGCATGTAATATCAATGAATCTAATGGTATTTTCTTGGGTTTTGGTTGGTGTTATCATACCGTGGAATCCTCGGGTTGATGCAGTTGTGGCGAGAGGAGGATCATGACCCGTTGTGTGGATAAAGAGATTTAGGAACTGTAGAGACCCTAATCTTGACGTACATGGACATTACATTACTTTTGCGGAATACTTAATACATAACAAAAATAGACACACAATGACTGTAATAGTTTAGTGTATTTGGAAACTTGGAACATAATCTTCTAATCGTGGGGAAAGATCTTCAAAATCTCCATAAAGATCTTCAACTTTTTGTTTCCTTACCTAAAACCTTTCTTTTGATCCTGGGGGAAAATAAAACATAAAAAGGGTGAGCTCAAATGCTCAGTAAGGGTATGCATGGATAAAATAAAACATACCATATACATTTGAACTTAAAAACATGAACATAATGTTTAAACATCAAAAGCTTGAGCAATGACATAAAACATGGAAGTATGTATGGCATAGATCATTAAGAAACATTAAGAAGGATAAAATATCATGGGAATAAAAAATGTAATTTTGGAAACCATTAATCACATGATATGATTTCCATAGCAGCCAAGGCATTACTGCCAAGACCATCTTAGAGGAGAAATTCCCTTTCTGAATCGAGTTCAGTTCTCGTTCCAGTCCTGAATTACTGAACCGGTGTAACTTGACATTCCAGCCATGTCTATCTCATTAGATATAAATATTTACCCAATGCATTGGATGGAGATATAGGTCCCACCCATCTCATAATGAAATTATTCTTACTTGTTCCACCAAACATACATCATTCATAATAACCCAACGAATAAAATGGGTTTCATAAACATCATCCCATCATCACATAATCCATATAAAAAATGGATATCACTTCATAATAAGAAAAGTGAAACCATGTAAATCATAGAGACATTACATTTGAAACATACACATATGAAATAATTTCATCTTAGATGAAAAATGGTTTTGATAAAACACTTGAAATGAATTTTTGAGGAAAATATCATTTCTTCTTCCAAATCAATTTCTTTTCACAAAAATTCATGCAATTTTTAAAGAAAAATATTTTATTGAAAATAGTCATGAAATATTTTGGAGGAAGCTTCATGAAAATAAAGCTTTATAAAATAGTAAAAATCCGTTCGTGCAGTATAAGTTAAAAAAACATTCTTTTCGTACTTTTGCCGGAAAAGTCAAAAAGTACCTCGTAATGTAATCAAATGAAAGATTTCTTACATACCATGTAGTAAAAGTAAAAAATGGGTAAAAAAACATTAAACATACATGAAAACACTTTTATAAAACATGGACATGGATGATAGAAATAACCCCAGTAAATACTTATGAATAAGCAATCTCAGATAAAATGAGATTTGAAAAATTATCCCTTACCTTAGGTCTGATATGCTTAGAATGTATCCAAACCTCCTGTATAATGATTTAAATAATTTCATTGACTTATTACAGAATTATATTCATTGTTATTATATCATATATGGTTCACTTATGACTTCATATTACCCGTTCTTTTGTAAATTCCATGTTTAAGCAGCGTTTTGGGTAAAATCAATTTATTTATCGTATGTGTTTCAACTTTTCGTTCTTGATATTATTACTTATATCCTGATTTACATAATTACATAATGTAAAACATGATTTATATATAATATATATTCATCATATACATATATATTATAGATCGATAAAGAGAATGAATACACCGTTCATGGAGACGGTAGGTCGTACGTACGCATGAACGCTATTTTTGTTTCCCTTTTGAATTGAATGGAATTAAGTAAATGACATACATATATATATATATGCATACATAAATCCAGTATCATTATTATGTCATATATTTCATTATTATTCATTATATATATTTTTTATAATCATTCATGAATGGTTAACATGGAGAGTGAATCTCATCGCGTCGTGGAGACGGTAGTCCGTTCGTACGCACGAGCGATGATATAATTCCCAAGATCGTGGAATTGTATTAAAGTGTCTGTATAATATTACAGATTGAATATCACTTTAGAATAATCATATATATTCGTTACATTAACCCTTATACCCATCCAAGTATGGTGGTGGTGGAAAATAGATTACACCACGGCCTGGAGACGGTACTCTGTACGTACGCACGCGCGGTGATTTCAATTTTTGTTGGATAGATAGATGGTGAAATATGGTTGTTTCATACTTATAATTACATATCAGTATTTTATTGATACTGATGTTATTACCTCATAATGAAAAAACTAAAAAAGAAGAAGTGGAAGAAGAAATAAAGTTGAAAGGATCGATAATGGACATTACCTCTTCATTGAAGCGCCTCTTTGAGACCTCCTCTTAGGGCACTAAAATTGGTCTTTGATGAAGACCAGGACCTCTAGGATGCTTCTAGGAAAGTGGATATGAGAGTTTTTCAGGGTTTGGACGAGAATTAAGGCTCAAAGTGGTGTGAGGAAGAGAGGGAGGAGGTTCCTTTTTATAAGGGAGGAGAGGGGCACCTTTGGAATTCTTAAAAATATTAATTTATAATAAATCTAACCCCACATAAAAACCTCCAAATATGACTCAAATTCTAAGATTAGATGAGATAGGGTTGTAATATCATCAACCTATAAAATTTAGACATGTTTGGATATTATTTTAAACCTTATCATTTTGATTTATCCTTATTTAATCTATTTAATTTTATTTGTGGTAATAAAATTCTAAATTTTAAATTATAACACATAATTACATATTTATTGTGAATTTTCCATAATTGATTACTTTATAACATTATTGAACATATAAATTTAAATTTATAATTTTTCTAATATTTTTGTGACTTTTAAACAATTTTATAATATGTTATTTTTATAAAATAACAATAGTGTCAATTTTTACACTATTCGTTTATTTGAATTTAAATAAAATATATACAGAAAGTATGTTCTAACTAAAATCTTTAATAGATTCATACAAGGTCATATGTATCTATAAAATTAGTGGATTATATTAAATAGTTAAAATAACATTTATTTTATTATTTTTAAAACCATTTATTTGGTTTATCTCTTAATAAAATAATTACTACAACATTTTTGTATAATTATTTAATATACTGATTTGTTGCATAAAAATTAAAACTAATATACTATGATGAATATATAAATGTATTAACTTTCACAATAATACTTTTACGAGAATTTATCATCTTAAAATCACATTATTTAAATTGTTATATTTATTAAATTATGAAAGTGACAACTTTTGCATCATTAAAAATAAAACAATATAAGTGTCATAATCACTTTTATAAGGCTCCAAATGGTTATATATTATGTGATTAGATAATTAATCTGTATATATAGACAAACAATAAGTTTTGGTCAGGGTTGTGGGCCTTTTAATGGGTATTATTATTTCAATAAAAACTATATTACTTATTTTTCACATAAAATATAATTTTTGTATCATTATTGTATCACCATTAATGACAATTATTTAATCCCTAAAAATTCTAAAACAATTATCCTTATGTAGATAATTTTATTAGGTTTCTGGAGACTATTTATTTTCGATGTTTTATGATGTTTATCACTAAATTAAAATTATTATACTTATAAGATTTAAGAGAGTTACATTTTGTCAGTTTCTTGGGTTTTAATAATAATTAAATTATTTTCATCGTCCAAAGTCCATAAAATGAATCTAATCCCACCATTAGGTTATATGGGTCTACTTTAATCCATCCAATAGAATTTTTTCATGTGTTAGGATAATTTTATAATATTATATTTACCCTTGATTACCCGATTTACCTTTAACTATGGTAAATAAAATTTACCCTAGTTACTATTCATAATTCCCAAAAATAAAAAGTAGCTTATTAACATAATTTGGAACCACTAATTCCAAATATGGAATTCATTTCTCCAAATTAAATACAAAAAAGTTGCAGAAATTAAATTAATATTAATCCCGTTGTCGAAAGAAAACGGGATTTTCTTTAAAACATTGCAAAAGATTAAATTGATTTAACCTACGAATTTAATGTTAAATCAAAGATAATGACATAAATTATATTAAATGGTAAAAATATATTCCATTTATACATTAAAACAATTCAATATTATAATTTAACCATATAAATTATTGCGATGAAAAAAGTTGTTTTTAATTAAAATATAGCGTGTTTTTACTATTCATAAAAATATGAAAGTTACCAGAATAATATGAAAAATTTATCCAAAGTAAATTTTTAATTCTTGGTTCCAAAAAAGAATTTAATTTTGTCATATTGAACTTATATACATGTAAAAAACTAGATTTAATGTGGGTGTGCCATCAAAAGGTGGCAAAACTGCATTCTTTCAAAAATACTTATTTTAACCGAAAATTTTATATTGTTCTTATACCATGTTCTACAAAATTTTGAAGATGAATAATAATGTTATAAAATTCAAAATTTAGTTAATAATATTCATAACGACTAGTTCATAATAATATTATAAAAATATATCGTAGTTTAGTAAAACCCGGTATTGCGTACAACACACGCTATCGAGGAAGGTCGCAATTGAGTGCAATGCAAGCCAAGTTAGGGTTTCATGTTGTGCAAGAATCCTTTGTTGCTTCGTATAAAACAATACAACCATATTTCATTTATACATTGAATATATATATATATATGCTCAATGTTGCATAGAATAACTATTATCAAAATTGTGTGTAACACGATCCAAGAATAGTGTTGCATATACTGCAAGCTAATACGGTGTTTGCGTATAGCACAAGGTAATCTTTGTGTAGCATACAAAACAAGACATTAATGAAATTAAAATAATATTTTTCATAAAATCTCGGGGTGTTACATTCTACGTCCCTTAAAATGAATTTCGCCCTCGAAATTCGTCGGGGTTATAAATGGTTTACTACTCCAAAGTTTGTTTAATAGAAACAAACATCGTAAAAAGGAATACCAAAAGATGGCTTTAAAAACTAAAGTGTTAAATGTAACGGTTACCCAAATTAACTCATCACTGGGTTTTCACGTAGGAAAACATAGGTGAAAATATGGATATGGAAGAAAAATCTAACCATCAGGTTTTAATGGAGAGTGGTAGAAAACATTTCTATGAAAAATAAAACAATCACAAAGCTATAGATTTGTGATAATCTTAGGTGCCATCTGACTCATTGGATATAAGGGAACTAGGACAAAATTTTTGGTTTTCAAGATCATTTCCCTAAAGTTGATGAATTAAAAGAAATACTTACATGATTTTGGTACAATCTCACTGTTGTTCGTGAATTGAACAATTTCCACTTTATCCCTTACAGAAATGAAGTGGAATTTGTTTTTTGTGATGTGTTAGAAGATCATGTGATAGAATGATGGGTCATTCCATCTCTTTCAAAAAAAATGGTTAGAAAAAGTTATAAGTCCATATTATGGTTAGATTAATCGTACATGGTTCCAAAAAATGCGCTTATACTTCATATATCATACCGCTTAATAAAATAAAACTAGTTTCTACTAACCAGGGACTTCCTGTAGGCTAGTGGTAGGCGATAAAGGCCAGTCGCACTTCGGTTGTGGCTTTGATTCCCACAGCCTTGTCAGATGCGATGGGTTGTCGTCAGTCCTGCAGGTTATCGTTTTTCTAAAACTATATTTCTATAACATCCCATCAATAATATCGAAAAAATTATATCCTTAAACAATACTAACTTATGTCCAAAATAATCCCTTCCAGTCTTTAGGCTTATCCATAATACTGTAGTCCACTCTCATAATATAGTGAAAAAGATTACCAGAGATTTAATACCATCATTGATCCCCATATATCATAAGATATGTCTTGTTTGACACATTCCAAACATTCGAAGGCCTTAATCATGTATTCTCTTAAAAAATGAATACCCATTAAACCTTAGTGAAATCATGAATGCAGTTAAAAGATAACACTTTCCACATACCAAAATCCTCAAAATTCTATATACTCAAACCATGATATCACTTAGTCCTTATATCAATCATTAGCTCAGGAATACAATCAAACATTTCATTATCTTCTTATTCCTTCATTATGCGCATATCATCTACTTTAAAAAAATATCTGAATAACCTTCCATGGTTACTGGTACCATTCAACATATACATTCAAATACTTTTAGGATGATAAATAGTGTAACAATCCTTAGATGATTCTTTATTCCATAGTACCATTAACTATACATCATAACTCTCAACAAACATACAATCATTCCACTACCTTCTAAAACAACTGACTGAGCTTCAACACTTCTTTCAGCTCATATATCATTTGTAGTCTCCTTATCATTATCCAAATAAATACTACCCATATGACCATACTGATTCTCTTTATGAGATTTTCTATTAGGGAATTGGTTTGCATAATGCCCGCACATTCCACATTTAAAGCATCTAATCATTATTGATGTCGTAGCAATACCATTATCCTTGTCCATGGTGTTAACTGAACCTTTTCCTTTGCACTTACTGGCTTTGTGTCCTTCTTTTACACACCCAAAGCATCTTCCAGTTCCTTAGAAACAATCTCCCTGATGCCTCTTCCCACATGATTTACATGAGGGAAATTGAACTTTCTTTCCTCTATGATCATCATGAAACTCCATCTTTCACTTATTATCAGAGTCCGGAAACTTACCAAAGTTGAGATTATTGATCATATTATGAGATTTATGATTTGGAATAATCACAATATATTTCTCCCTAGGCATTACGCAATTTTTTTTATCATAGTCACCAATTTGTCCATTGGATTCATTGTTGACCGAATTCCTTATGGTTCCCTCCATTGAGTAAAACACAAAAAGAATTCTGAGAGAGGAAAAAATCATGCTAGGGAAAACAACATAGTAAAGGGGGAGTATCCTCATTATCTAACATCATAGGTTATATTCTATGATCGTTACCGTAGTTCTAGGACTATATCCTATACGTATACTTATCCTTAGGGACATCCCTAGACATACCTTAGAAATATCTCTAGGTATCTCACTAACGTTTTTTGCATCCTAGTTTCCATAGGTTGACTAAAACCTTCCTCTGATACCAACTATAAAGACCCTAATCATGATGTACATAGACATTACATTACTTTTTCGGAATACCTAATACATATCAAAAACAGAAACACAAGGACTGTAATAGTTTAGTGTCTTTGGAAACATGGAACCTAATCTTCTAATCGTGGTGAAAGATCTTCAACATCTCCCATAAAGATCTTCCACTTTTTGTTTCCTTACCTAAAATCATTCTTTTGATCCTAGGGGAAAATAAAACATAAAAAGGGCGAGCTCAAATGCTCAGTAAGTGTAATCATGGATAAAATAAAACATACTATATACATTTGAACATAAAAACATGAACATAATGTTTAAACATCAAAAGCTTGTGTAATGACATAAAACATGGAAGTACGTAAGGCATAGATCATAAAGAAAAATTAAGAAGGATAAAATAGCATGGGAATAAAACATGTAATTGTGGAAACCATTAATCACATGATGTGATTTCTATAGTATCCAAGGCATTGCAGCCAAGACCATCTTAGAGGACAAAGTCCCTTTCTGAATCGAGTTTACTCCTCGTTCTAGTCCTGTATTACTGAACCGGTTTAACTTTCCGTTCCAGCCATGTCAATCTCATGAGATATAAATCATTACCCAATTCATTTGGGGGAGATATAGGTCCCACCCATCTCATAATAAAATCATTATTACTTGTTCCACAAAACATACATCATTCATAATAACCCAACAAATAAAATGGGTTTCATAAACATCATCCCATCATCAAATAATCCATATAAAAGAAATGGATATCATTTCATAAAAGAAATGTGAAACCATGTAAATCATAGATAAATTACACTTGAAACATACAGATATGAAATAATTTCATCATAGATGGAAAATGGTCTTGATAAAATAGTTGAAATGAATTTTTGAGGAAAATATCCTTTCTTCTTCAAAATCAATTTCTTTTCACAAAAATTCATGCAATTTTAAAAGAAAGTGATTTTATTGAAAATATTCATGAAAACTTTTGGAGGAAGATTCATGAAAATAAGGCTTTATAAAAAAGTAAAAATCCATTCGTGCCGTATAAGTTAAAAAAACATTCTTTTTGTACTTTTTCAAAAAAAGTCAAAAAGTAACTCGTAACGTAAACAATAGAAAGATTCCTTACATACCATGTTGTAAAATTCAAAATGGTAAAAATTACTTTAAACATACACAAAAACACTTTTATAAAACATGGACATGGATGATAGAAATAACCCCAGTAAATATTTATGAATAAGCAATCTCAGATAAAAATGAGATTTGCAAAATTATCCCTTACCTTAGGTCTGATATGCTTCGTACGTATCCGAACCTACTGTATAATGATTTAAATAACGTCAACGACATATTACATAATCATATTCATTGTTATTATATCATATATGTTTCACTTATGACTTCATATTACCCATTTTTTGTAAATTCCATGATAAAGCAGCGTTTTGGGTAAAATCATTTTATTTATCGTATGTGTTTCGACTTGTCATTCTTGATATTATTACTTATATCCTGATTTACATAATTATAGAATGTAAAAAATGATTTATATATAATATATATTCATTATATGCATATATATATTATAGATCGATAAAAGGAATGAAATACACCGTTCATGCAGACGGTAGGCCGTACATACGCATGAACGCTGTTTTCGTTTCCCTATTAAATTGAATGGAAGTATGTAAATTACATATATATATATAGACATAAATCCAGAATCATTATTATGTCAAATATTTCATTATTATTTATTATATATAATTTATAATCATTCATAAATGGTTAACATTGATAGTGAATCTCATCGCGTCGTGGAGACGGTAGTCCGTACGTACGCACGAGCGATGAAATCATTCCCAAGATCATGGAATTTTATTAAAGTGTATGTATAATAATACAGAATCAATATCACTTTACAATAATCATATATATTGATTACTTTCACCCTTATACCCATCCAAGTAAGGTGGTTGTGGAAAATAGATTACCCCACGGCGTGGAGACGGTATACCGTACGTACGCACGCGCGGTGATTTCATTTTCCGTTGGATGGATAGATAGTGAAATATGGTTGTTTTTATACTTATAATAACATATAAGTATATTATTGATACTGATGTTGTTACCTCAAAATGAAACAAATAAAAAAGAAGTGGAAGAAGAAATAAAGTTGAAAGAATCGGTAATGGACATTACCTCTTCTTTGAAGCGCCTCATTGAGACCTCCACTTAGGGTACTAAAATTGGTCTTTGAAGAAGCCCAGGACATCTAGGATGTTTCTAGGGAAGTGGAGAAGAAAATGTTGTTGGGTTTTTTAGAGCATGAAGGCTCAATGTGGTGTGAGGTAGAGAGAGAGGATGTTCCCTTTTATAAGGGAGGAGAGGGGCACCTTTGGAATTATTAAAAATATTAATTTATAATAAATCAAACCCCACTTAAAAACCTCCAAAAATTACTCATATTCGAAGATTAGATGATATAGGGTTGTAATCGCATCAAAAAATAAAATTTAGAAATGTTTTTATCTTATTTTAAACCTTATCATTTTGATTTATCCTTATTTAATCTATTTAAGTTTATTTGTGGTAATAAAAATATAAATTTTAAATTATAATAAATATTTACTTATTTGTTGTGAATTTTTTATAGTTGTTTACTTTATAACATTATAGACCACAATAATTTTAATTTATAATTTTTTAAATATTTTTGTGATTTTTAAAAAAATTTATAATATGTTATTTTTATAAAATAACAATAGTGTCAATTTTGACACTATTAATTTATTTGAATTTAAATAAATTATATAAAGATAATATGTTCGAAATAAAAGCTTTAATAGATACATAAAAGGTCATATGTTTCTATAAAATTAGTGTATCACATTAAATAGTTCATATAACATTTATTTTATAACTTTTAAAACCATTTATTTGGTTTATCTCTTAATAAAATAATTACTACAACAATTTTGTATAATTATTTAATATACTTATTTGTTGCATAAAAATTAAAAATAAAATCTTATGATGAAGATAAATGTATTACCTTTCACAATTATACTTTTACTCTAATTTATCATCTTAAAATCACAATATGTAAATTGTGATATTTATTAAATTATGAAGGTGACAACTTTGGCATCATTTAAAAGAAAATAATATAAGTGTCATAATCACTTTTATAAGGCTCAAAACATTTATATATTAGGTCATTAGATTACTAAGGTTTATATATACACTACCAACAAGTTTTGGTCAGGTTTTTGGGCCTTTTAATGGGAATTATTATTTCAATAAAAATTATATTACTTATTTTTCACTTAATAAATAATTTCATTATCATTAATGTATCACCATTAATGACAATTATTTAATACCTAAAAATTATAATTAAATTATCTTGATGTATATAATATTATTAGATTTCTGGATACTATTCATGTTTGATTTTTTATGATGTTTATCACTAAATTAAAATTATTATACTTATAAGATTTAAGAGAGTGACATGTTGTCATTTTGATTGGTTTTAATAATAATTAAAATATGTTCATGGTCCAAAGTCTATAAAATGAAACTAATCCGACCCTTAGGTTATATGGGTCTACGTTTTTCCATCCAATAGAGTTTTGGCATGTGTTAGGGTAATTTTATAATATTATATTTACCCTTAATTACCCGATTTACCTTTAACTATGGTAAATAAAATTAACCGTAGTTACTATTCATAATTCCCAAAAAAAAAAGATTATTAACATAATTTGGACCCACTGATTCCAAATATGGAATCCATTTTTCCAAATTCAATACACAAAAGTTGCAGAAATTAAATTAAAATTAATCCCATTGTCGAAAGAAAACAGGTTTTTCTTTAAAACATTGCAAAAGATTGAATTGATTTAACCTACGAATTTAATGATAAATAAATTCTAATGACATAAATTATATTAAATGGTAAAAATATATTCTATTTATAATTTAAAACCATTGAATATTATAATTTAACCATATAAATTATTGCGATGGAAATAGTTTTTTTTAATTAAAATATAGCATGTTTTTACTATTCATCGAAATATGAAAGTTACCAGAATAATAAGAAAATTTAATCCAAAGTAAATTTTTATTTCTTGATTCCAAATAAAATTTTATTTTATCAAATTGAACTTATAAACATGTCAAAAACTTGGTTTAATGTGGGTGCACCATCAAAAGGCGGCAATACTGCATTTTTTAAAAAATACTTATTTTACCCGAAAAATTTATTTTGTTTTTATACCATGTTCTAGAAAAGGTGTAAGATGAATAATAATGTTATAAAATTCAAAATTTAGTTAATAATATTCATAAAAGTTTCTTCATAAAAATATTATAATAATATATCATTGTTTAGTAAAACCCAGTATTGCATACAACACACGCTATCGAGGAAGGTCGTGATTGAGTGTAATGCAAGCCAAATCAAGGTTCTGTGTTGTGAAATAATCCTTAATTGTTTCGTATAACAGAATCCTACCATATTTCATTTATACATTGAATATATATATATATATACTCCATGTTGCGTAGAATAATTATTATCAAAATTGTGTGTATCACGATCCAAGAATAGTGTTGCGTATACTACAAGCTAATACAGTGTTTGCGTATAGCGCAAGGAAATCATGGTTTAGCATACAACACAAGACATTAATGAAATTTAAAAAATATTTTTCATAAAATCTCAGGGTGTTACAGGAACTGTTTGAGGTAGGAGATAAATATCTTCTATTTCTATTATGTGTAAATTTATTGTTAGCATGTTTAATCCCACTGGATGACAATGGAATTGACATAATAAATATTTTAACTGGATAAATAAATTGGTATCAATTATATGTTATTGCAACATGTTTTTCTAGATATTTTGATATCTATGATGGATTTTATTAGTCGTTAATTCTTTATTGAAATCCGTAAAAATCATAAATTGGGATTAATTGATAATTTTTAGCTAAAGATAAAGAGTCATGTAAAAAAATATGGTTCTTGTTGTAATTTTTATGTGAATAAAATTAGTGTAGTAAGAACGTTTATTTAATTGTGATAACTCATTGATTAGGTTTCATGAATTTGGAACCTACGTATAATATATATGTTAATTCAAGAGGTATTATGGAATTAATTGTTTGATAATCCCTAAAAGGGTTCTGAGTTACCCTCCTGATTTTTAAAGGGACAAGAGCCCTATTCATGTGATGTTGTTTCATACCTCTTGTGCTATGATGTGATCCTGGATGGGTTTTGGGGGCATGGAGGCTTTTAGTGGTGGCAGTAGATGACTCTTAGAGTGGAAAGATGCATCAGTTTATGCATGTGGGTGTAGGGTAGGACACAATGGATGATGGAATAGGATGTATGTGATTTTTGGATGCGTGTTGATTCATTGTTTGTTTATCTGCTTTAACTTTCCCCAATGCTCATGGCAGCTGGTCTTGCTTACCCTTCTTTCGAAAGAGGTGAAGACAGGTGGGGTATGCCACATGCTTTCTGTTTTATGTGTCTCAAGGTAAAATGGCTCTACGATCTTCCTATAGGCGACAAAGACTAGATGGGTTGTACATCTACTCACCGTGTTGAGCCCCCTAGTGTTTAGTAGCATAGGATGATTTTCTAGAGTGCCTATTAATAAGGTAAAGTAATTCTGTAATTAATGTTTGAATAAATGAAGTTAACCCATGGGGTTGGAGTTTGTTGAAACATAATGATGTCGTTGAGAACTTTTGAAGGGATAGTGGAAATTTTGGATGTGGTGTTAATGGAATTTAATGTGGAATTGTTCATGGATAATTAATGTTTGAATAATTAAATAATGTAAAATGGAATTGATAAAAAGGGAATGATGAAATCAAATAATTCCCTTAAATGGTTGTGTGCTTATAAGATACCCAGTCTTAGAAGTAGCAGCCTGGAGTCTGAGACACATTAGCTGCAGTTGTGTCTAAGACTAGGTTATTCTCATAGCGTGGTTGTGAGATATTATATATTCTGTACTATTTGTGTTTCTATATGCTACTCCACCTTTTCAGTACGGGAAACTAACACCTCAGGGATTCTGAGCCCTATAGGGGGTGGTGTTTTCCCCAACATTATAGTTGGAGGATAGATGGCTGACTACCCCCTTTGGCCCCACTCTCTTCTCTTGTTAGTTACTTGTGGTGGTAGGCACAATGGATATTTTTCCCCATATATGTGTGTAGAGGGCTGTAATGTCTTTTGGTTATTCACACACATATATTCTGGATATAGTTTTCAATGGAATACTATTGGTGTGTCATATAAAGGCTGTGATGGTTTGAGATGTGATGTGATGAATTGAGGTATAATACCCAACATATGATACACGTTATGCGGGTTGTGTTGGCTCCTAGAATCTACCTGATTACTTTTGGTTGTGAGTATTGTGTGGTCCTTAGCCCAGGTGTCTGTGAGGAAGCCTTTGTTTTGCACGAGGTGCATATTGTGGATCTTCTCTTAGGTGTTTGCGGGTAAGACTTTTTGGAGAGAGATGCTCGGGACCTGTGACATTGGGGAAAATTCGCAAACCAATGGGGAAGTAGTAAAGGGGTACCCTTGATATTCCTTATTATATGATATATTATTATATGTGTTACTTGGTGAGAGTAGCCACAGTGAGGTTGGGATCTTAGTATACCTGTTAACGTGATGAGTTAATTTCACTTGTTGTTCACTATACTTTATCATTCTTTCATTACTTTTCCACGAGATGCTTTGGGGAGGATCCTACTGAGTATACTGTTGTACTCACCCTATGTATATATAAACTGGTTTTCAGGTCACTTGGAGTAGGATGGAGATCACGCTGGTTTTTACGAGCATGGGGTTGCCGGAGCTATTCAGGCTTGTGGTTGCTGTAGTTTATACTTTCTTTTCGGTAATTTTAGTTTTTCCCCTTTCAGTTGTAGTACTTTTCCATTATATTTCATAAATGTACTTGGGTTTTGGTTAAATTGTAGTCTGAGTTGGAGTTGAGTGGTGTATATCTTATCTCTCTATTCTGCATGTGTTCTCTTAGAGGGTAATGCCTCACATTTGTGTGTTTACTATACCCTCGGTGCTAGTCACCAACCCAGTTCCAACATGAGGTGGGACTCAAGGGTAATTATCTCCCTTCTCACATTGCCGGACCAGGAGGGGTACACTTTGTGGGGAGGGGGTCGTGACAATTTTTATGTCACTATTGTACTATAATAGATGATTATAATTATTTATATTGATATAAATTTATTTCATAAGTATTTTAGTTATGATTAGTTATCATAAATTTATGGATAAGAATGTTTCTTTAATTTATAAAAAAACCAAAATATGTAAAATTAATAATAAGTTTAATATTATCATAAGACATACAAATCCATTAAAAAATTATCTAATAATTAATTATTAATAAAATTTTAAATTAATATTTCTTTGTTATACATGATATAAATTTATAGAACTGTTCATATTGGTGGGTTAAATGACCCAAACAAGATCAATTGAAAAAAAATATATGATATGATTTTGGAATTTTATTTTGTGTCATAATATTTTGTTATAGAAGTATAATTAATTTTTATATGTTTTGAAGTATGAATATATTGTTAATATACTTTTATACATAATAATAGACTTAATGAATAGTGAAATGTGTCACATTAAATGATTTGGTAGTGTGATCATATGAATGGGTGATGTGTTGGTTTTCCAATGAACGGAGGGATTAAATGAATTGTTTTAATATTTAATAACATAAATAATCTTATAAATATAATATTAATCTATTAAATAACAACTTAATATATATCCATGCAAGGATTTTATGAAAATTAAAACTCATTATTTTGGGAGGTTGTTTTCTACATATACACATGATGATATTTTTGGTTTTATATGTAATACTATATGGGTAGTAAATGATTATTCTGTCATCGTAAAAATGTATCTATAATAAAAATAATTATTTTTTATAATTTATTGTATATATTTTTTCTTAATGACTTGAAAAAATATTGAAATAAATTGATATTTATTAGGATTATTCATAAAATTTATCAATACCCTATAGAAAATTTTAATGAAATATGGACTAATATATTGAAATATGGCCTTTATGTTTGAAAAAAAACAATATTGCAGGCAATAATTCCATGTAATAATATGGGTAGTGGTTTGGTGGACTATAATGTTTTGGGTGTGGGGATAAGTGGGTTACTGAAGGATCCAATTATATGTGATGGGTGTGGACTTCTTTTAACAATATAAAATATTTTACCAATAATCAATTTTTGGGTGGATATAATACTTTAAAATAAGTAATGGTGGGAATATTCAATGATTTCAAAGAAAAATCCATGAATTTTTAGTCAGAGATTAACATTTTTTATGCCTATTATTATTATATTTTTTACATTTTTAATTTCTTGTTTTAATCATGGTAAACAATACATTCTTAAATAATTTAACTTTATGAAAAAATGGGCCATAGAAAACAATATTTACGTTATTTTCTCATGTATTAAATACATATTGTTAAACTAAATGTGTATTTGTGTTAAACATTAATTGTAATATAATCACACAAAATGTGAAAAAAATATATATAAAATATTGTATTTTTAAGCAGACAAATAATGTCTAGGATAAAATTATATACTTTTTCAGTTTATAATAAATTAATTGGTTTATTATTAAATATATTTCAATTAAGTATATGAAGATATTCCAAATTCAAATACCATATTGACATAATATAATTGAATCAAATAAGAATTTTTTTTAGTAAATTAAATATTACATAAGAATCAAAATTTTATAAATTAGTTTAATAAATTCAACATAATATTATCATATAATTATTTTTAATCAATTAAAATATATTGGTTCACTAAAATTGTTTTTAAAAGGACTAATAAAATGATTATATCATGATAATATAAGAATGGTATGGTATCAACAAATACTTTATATTTCACTATTCATATATCAATTATTCATTTTTAAAAAATTTATATCATTAATGCTAGGTTAGTAATGAAATTCAAAATTATAACACGATGTTCATGTAATTGAATTCAAATTATAAAATTAATAAATTAATCATTGAAACTAAACTAATATAGATAATGAGAATCATCCTTATTAGAAAAATAAACATTTAAACAATAAATTTAATTAATCATATTTCATTTAAAGTTATACTCACATGAGTTTTTATAAATGAGTTATATAATTAGCATATGATTAAAATAATATTTTGAAAGATAAAAATATAATATATTTGGTACATTTCTTATAAATTTAAATGAATAAATCTTTGAAAAAAGTATCATTTTTTTATTTCCAATAATTTTAACCACATTTCTTTTATAATTAATATTCTAAACCTTAAATTTAAAAAATAATTAAAAAATAATTAAAAATTAATAACAATATTTCTAGAAATTAAATTTGTTTTTATAATAAATAATTTTTAATCATAATTGTAAAGGATTATTTATTGTATTTAGAACATTCTTATTGACATATAAGAACAAATTTCATTATTTTAATAGCATGTGGGGCTATTTGTATTTGGTTATTGTTGTTTTTGAAGGTCTATTTCTAACATATTGTTGAGATAAATTAAAATATATATTATGAACTCAAGGTGTATTATTGCATAATTACTATATGTGACTACACCACCCTCTCCCATGTACCAATCCTGAAATAGAAATAATAAAGAAACAACATGGTGTGGAACCAAACACATTAATATAAAATATTGTTTTGTCAATAATGGATCCAACTAGAGTATTATTGTACTAACCATTATGATACTATTCTACAAATAGTTGATTTTATCTTGTCTTGTTCCCCACCATTGGAATCCCATATTGATAAAACAAATAATGTTGTCTAACACTAATCATTGGGTTTAAAATATTATCCCTTAAAAATGATATCCAACTACTTAGTAAAAAACACTCATATAAGAGTCCACCCCCAATTTCTCTCACAAAAAAGATTTTAATTATTTAAAATACCTAATAAAAAACCCATATCATCCCCTAAAACAAATTAAAACCAAGATACCCTTCCTAAACTAGAATTTTGTTCCATAATATAACCAAATCATTAAATACCATCCAACTAGACATTACGGTTCTCATGAAAACATCACATAAAATTAAAGAAAAAAGTCTAGAATATGGATCATTCCTGGTGACAAAATTTTCATATAATATAAATTTAAAATAGATAATTTTAGTTATAATAAAACTAGGTGAAAACAATATCCACACACAATAAAGACAAACTATATCTTGAATTATCCAATTTTCATATATTTATTTTCACTAATAATATAAATCGATTAAATCCATAGTATAAAAATTTGATATTAATAATTTTTCTCATTTTCAAAACACATTTATAAATAAAATTTAAAAACCGATGAACTAATGTTTTATCATTTTCCACAAATTTAACCCCCATTTCGGAATCAATAGCTCCATAATATATTTCCATTAAATTATATATATATAACAATTCACATATACCGAGTGCCGTAACATGATTTTTACGATCAAAATAATTATTTAATCAAAAATAAAAACATCCCAAGACCATTTCCATATGCTTCATAAATAAACACATCACAAACAATCAAATAATAACCATGTATCCATAGTAATCTTATAACCACATATAATGGAGTTGATAATATATTTGTTATTATATAAGGGTGAATTAATTAATAATTTATTCTAATGTAGTGTAATGTAATATAATATAGACTATATGATTATGTATCATTAAATTATAATAGAAATATTATTATTCTTGTGTAACTTGTTGGATACCATCTAATCTCTATGAATATACTAACGTCTCAATGAACCTAGTTAGGATTCTCTATCCAGTCCATCTCTCACACATCCTACCATTAATATTCCAAAAAATGTACATCAGATAAAATTAGAGGCTTCAACTGTTGTCCTAATAGCCATGAAAAAACACAATCTACCACACGAGTCATAATAACAAAACTGAACCGCTATCTACACTATCGTATACCATGACATGTTCATATACCAATTTGTAATTCGTTTTCTAGGATCACCCAAATATTACCTATAAGAGGGTCACTATTAGAATTATGACATACCCTTACAAACTCGAATGGATTTAAACAAGTATATATGGACATACATAGTTATGGGGGGAGAATTCACTTAAAAAGATCCAAATGGATATACAAAAATCTATCAGAAAAATAATTGTCCATCTTTATGATATACTTCCTAAACAATATATTTAAAAAGTTGGTAATATAAACCATCCCTCTTTACACATAATATAATTCAGTGAACCATTTTTTATTATGCGTCAACCATATCACGGAATAAATTGGAGATAATAAAAAAATACATAAATTAAAAATAATTCACATTAACCTATACACATGATGGAAAATAACGGAAAACAAAATTGTATGTTATTTGATTCCAACTTAAATAAGTATGCAATACCCATTGTAGTGATCTATTTTTATCATAATTAGATATTACATTTTTTTATATAAATATTTATTATATTTACATACACATTCATTAGTATCGTAATTTTTTAGTTCCTTTGCACCACAAAAAATGTATATTTCATTTTATTTAATAAGGGGGAGGTATAAGGGAAAAGAAGAAGGAAAAATATATCAAGGCTTCATAAAAAATGAAGGCCAAGTGAATCCAATAAAACAATGTCCAATCCTCCTAGAGGTACAGACCATAATAAGCAATATTTCCTTATTTTAATTTCCAAATAAGCCATGGATTCCATGAAATCTTCAACCTGATTCCCCTCCTACCAAGTGTGGGTGGTTTAGATGTCTTTTTTAATATAGTCCTTGCACATATGAATTGGGTATGTAACATTCTAAGGTGTGTAAGAGGTTCATTTAAGATAGTTATAGATAGTTTTTTATTCTATATACCAAAACTATTGAAAGATATTTCTATATTTTCATTACTCTATGCAACTAATAATTGATTTAGGTTCTAGTATTATTGATTATTTATCCCTGTAGTAAGAGTTAATGGAAAAAATATATATCCTTCAGTTTCCCAGGCCTCTCCCCTCCCCTCATATCTCCCTGATAGTCAGATCCATCTATATTGTGCAGAAGACCATGGAATGGTTGAATCTAACATACACATTACACAGTTTTCATAGATTGTGACACTCTATAGGTGCCTCTTATTGCGATATACCATCTCGGAGAGGGGACCTCTCCTTTCTACTTCAAAAGTACAACAAAGTATAAGACATGGGATTTTACTCTTAAAAATAGGGCTACTCATGATGGAGGGGATCTAGAGTTTCAATTCTGACTACATGCCTGCCACATAAACTAACAACCAATTGCAATAAGTATAGTGCATGAATTCTCTCCTTCATTGATTCAACTAGGACTCTCAAACCACTAATTAACAAAATCATTGAAGGTACACTCCGTTCATTATATATTAGGGAAAAAACCAATCTATCTCTAAATGAAATATACCCAATGACATTAAAAAATAGTTTAGGTGTGGTTTCCTGTATAGAGGAAGTGAACCAGGTAACCATTGAAGAGAAGAGTACACCCTTACCTTTCACTTCCTCATCTGATGGAACTATTGAATGTCTTACCCTGCATATTTGGAAATTATACTTAATGTAATTGTATTACTCTAGAGAATAATACCCCACGAATCAATAGAAGGTATCATGGTGATAATATTATTTTAATAACATACCTTAGGAATAAGTTGTTTAAATGCATATATCAACAATATCTTTTCGGTGAATGCTTATTAGGACCCTATCCTGGGAGGGGTTAAGTATTTCCTTGGTAAAGTAAGGGAATGATCATGGTAATTTAATGGAAATTACCTGAATTATGAACCATAGGTACCCCTATATACCACCTCCCACTTAGGTTCTGATAATTGGATACCCCCATGAATGATGATCCATCGAGAATGATATTCAGGCCCCATAAGATGTTTTCAAAGATAATTACATCGGGGTAGATATTTCATATATTTCTCCCCAACATAGATCTCATAAATTCCATTAATGAATGTACTCCAAATAGAATTACCCTTATTCACATAACATTAATGATTTGATAGAAACTAATAAATTTCCTCCACCGTGTTTATTACATTTATGTCACTATGATCAACTTGTTTGGGATGATTACTCTCTGATTCGTAGATACATTTCTCTATCCTTTGGAATTAAATAATAATTCATTCATAAGATTATCCATATCATTTATAATCATCTTCATCACCATAATAAGAGATATAATTTTCATATTAAAAGAATAAATAACACAACTAACAAGTTTGATCCTTCCACCAAATAAGAGTAAGCAGTTTATTCAATTTCATATGTGGTTTCCTGTCTTGTTTACAATACCATAAAAATTAAATTTACGAGTAATTAGTAGAGGAATTGGACCTAAATATTACTCCATTGGGAAGCTATTATTTCACATTCCGAGAGTGAATGCAATAGTGGGCTTAGTCATATCCAAACATGATGGTGGAAGGAATAAATATCCCTTCAATCAGTTGATTTGTTACCTACGTGAAAAATTGTGCTTTATTATAATTCTAATAAAATTGTTAACTGAAGTGTTTTTTTCATTGATAAATAATATTAAGTCTTTTGTAGAATTTAGATGAGTCAATCTAGAGAATTGTGTTATGAAATGTAAAGGAAGCAAAGTCTTGTTTAGAAATCCATACCCTTCATATCCATGATCAAAAGCATTATTCATGGAATAAATATTCAATATTCATAAGACATAAATCATAATGAAATCAGTGAAAATGATCTATGAGAGGATAATAATGACATAAAAGAAGGAATTGATTCATTTAAATAGGTATAAAGGATATTTTCAATAGTTTTGACATATAATTGTCAATGTTATCATAGTGCAAGTTAGTCACTCCCTGTACCATTATAGTTGTCATTGTTTTCTCCCAAGGCCACTAAAGTAGGCAAATTCACTTACTAAAACAGGGTTCACACCACTTTATAGTCTTATACAAATCATGAGATATAAATCATTAACTAGTTTATATTAGGGAGATATATGTCGCACCAATAACATACGAAAAATCATACATATGTGTCTAATTGTATCATTAAACATTCACTATGTAAACATTCATTTTATAATTATAGATGAAATGAAATGGGATTGAAAAACATTAAATCATATCATTACATATGAAAAGGAAAATTTTATCTATATAATATAACTATTTAATAATAGCATAACCCATGAAAAGATGTTGGATTAATAGTCTTTTTATCGTGGTTTAAATTTTGGATGAGAAATAGTTTCTATAAAAAATCAATATTCATAATCAATAACAGTTTAGAGAAATATGAAGAATGGTACCTTCATATTATATCTCAATTAATAAAAATGTAACATCTATCCTTGTCATCTAATATAGAAAATTATTTCAAAATATCATTTATACCATTCCTTTTAGAAAATAAATTTTATTTGAAACTCAATTTTAAAAACTAGAAATTAATGAAATATTTTTGGAAAACCTCTATTTTAAAATAACATTAAAACATATAATGTATGATTTAAAATTAAATTGAAAAATCTATTAATGAAAATATCATTTCATTATAGAAAAAAATTAAAAAATTAAAAATATTTGAATACACTTTTAATTGAAAATTGTTTTAAAATTATAATGGAATAAATATAAATATTTTCAAACATTTTTAAAGGAAAATAACATTAATATTTGAAATTATTTATTTAATATCTCAAAATTCCCCAAATATTAATTTTTTTTTTAAAATAACATTTTAAAAAAGTAATTTCATATATAAATTCTTGAGAGGCCATGACTATGCGAAAAATTGTTCGAAGAGTGTATGTTAAGACAAATAATACTTTCATATATTTGGTAAAAGTAGATTTGGACTTGATTTTTAAAATGACAAACTGATTACTTTTAAAAAATATATAATAATTAATTCATGGATGAAAATATCATCAACATATCATATAAATATGTTTAATATATTTTTTATTTTTTTTAAATATGATTTTGGAAAAAATGGTTTTAGGCAAAATCGAGAAATAATGATATTTTTTTCATAGAAATGTCCTTTTAAAATATTTAGTACACAATGAGTTCAAAATTATGGGAAGACATGATTTCATAAAAGAGTAATAGGATTTTAAATTTTATTATATTCAAGATATTTAGTTTGTATGATTTCATCCTGTGAAACATAATCATAAACAATACCAATAAACAATGAAATAATATCATAAATCGAATACCACTTCAGAATCATTGATTCACAAGGACCATGATTGAATATAATTAAATGAAACATATAATATAATCATAATTAATAAATTATTGATTTTAAATTTCAATGGGTATGTATATACAACTCATAATAGATTATATGTACATAACATAAACTACATCTCAAATATGGTAAATTAAGATAAATTTACTTCACTGATGTGGATACTTCTAAAATGATAACCCCATAAAAGATAGATCCAACGATGGATATTTGAATAATAATAAATGTTTAAGGGATAATGAAAAATATAAATTCATGGTATTGTTTATACACAATATAAATTAAATATTTTTTCAATAATAGAAGTTTCTTAACAGAGTTAAAAGTTATAAAAATCCATTACCACACATTTTGAATTCCCCTTTACACATTCAAACCTATTTCATAATTAATATAAATTTATTATACATATATTAAATGACCATGATAATATTTATAATACACTATATAATTTACTTATGACATTTCATTAATCTGTTAATAAAAATACCTTGTAAAAATTGTGTTTTGGTTAACAACCCTTTATTTTTTCATGTGAGTTTTTTTGGTATTTTTAGTCCCTCTATATTGACAATTATTAAGTTATATCCATAATTAGAACCATGATATATATTTAATATATATTTTCAGTAAATTTATTTATCTTAATAAATAAAATATAGATATTGAAAATGAAATACTGCATTCATAGAGACGGTAATCCATTCATATATATGAATATTTTTCACCTTTTCAATATCGATTGAATAAAATAATAGTAAATGATATAATAAAGTAAAATAATATTTTTTGAAAAATATATTAAATATGTTTATTTAGAACATTACTCATTACTATTTTTTTAATTTATACATGGACAATGAAGCACATCGCATCACATGGTGGTAGTCCATCGTACACATGAATGATGTAATTATATCTCCCATAGAATAAGAAGTAATATGTAATATGTGATATAATTATTATAAAAGAATAATTATTTTAAAAATATAATATTTATTAATTTAATATATCCTTTTTTACCTTTAATATATATCCTAAATTAAAAACTCATCACATTGGTCTATGATGAGGTAGTCCTCTGTACAAACGGGTGATGTTGCTATTTACCAGCTGGTACAGATGACATATGTTATATGTGGTATTATAATTATAGATATATAATAACATCACAAACATATAAAATTAACATTTAATCAATCATTACATTAATCGAAGAGAGTTGGTCTTTGTAAATCACTAACCATGATTTAGAAGTTGGTAGTCCTCCATACACTAGACTAATAATTTTTTGACCCATTTGATTGAAGAGGATGTGGTTATAGGTTCTTCCGCTTAAAATATTATCATTTGAATATGTGGAAAATAAAATTTTTGTTATATCATCATTTTTTAAAAATAATCGGAGGATGAGGAAAAAATACTATAAAAGTGATCATTAAAGAATATTACCTATTTTTCGAGTAACTTTATAATTTGTTTTCCAGAATATCATCCCAGTTTTATTTATTTAAAAATAAATACTTCTAGGATGATAATAGGGAATTAAGAATGTTATTAGGGAAATTAATGTACAAAAAACCATTCATAATGTGTGGAGTAGAGATGATAATTGGTGTCCTTTTATAAGCATGCTGAGTGGAACACATTTAATTTTTTAAAAGAAAAAGGTGTACCTGTGTTTTTAAAATGGAAAAAGGATCATAAATTTACCACTATAGAATATAAAATATATATTGTCGAAATATGACTATATAATGGGTTTTAAACTTGTTTTGGGTAATTTTTTACCCTTATATATTGAATATAATCCACAGGAAAACCCATTTTAACCCTAACCATAGTAAATTATTTTTGTGTTTTACTTTTCATTATAGTGAAAATTTAAGTTAAAGAAATATATAGTGAATATTATTATGATAAAAAATAAATATTCTATTTTTCTAATTTATATACACATTAGAAGAATATATTAATTTTAATTTAATCCCTCAGACACCATAAAAAAGTGGGTTTTCTAAGAGACAATTTTCCAACATCTAACATGAGTTTATATCAAAATTCAATATGAAAATTATTAAAATGAACTCAATGGAACTTTCCGAAATTATATTGCTGTAATATTTCTATTATAAAAAATTAATGAAATTTTAGGTTTTTAAAATATTTTTGAGAAATGGAAATTCTTAAAAAAATGAATTATTTTTCACCATTCATTACAAAATTTACCATCACTAAAAATTCTAAAAAGTAATTGTATTATAATATTAACATTATTATTTAAAAAGTGAAAATTATTTTTTTCGATCAAATTATAAATTTTCCTAAATTTACTTTTCAAATAAGTTTGAAAAAGGAGAAAATACAATTTTTTTAGAAAAATATAGTATTTAAGAGTATCATTTGATTTAATATTTATCCTCTCTAAAAAATCAATAGATGTGTTTCATAAAATAAATAAAATATATTAAAATAATTCACACAAATTTATGGGTTTTCATTATTCTTGTAAAGCACATTTTTATATATATAAATTGTTTTTAAAAATTATATTTATCTACGAGTAGTTTTTATTTTAATTTCTATTTATATAGCCACCAAATATATCATTATATATTCATTTTTACCATATATTTTAATTATTTATTTATTCTAAATAATACTGAAAATTCAAATGGATTGTGTGATAACTATAAAATTAAATAATAATTTATTAATTGTAATTCTATTTTTGGTAAAATTCTACATTGTGTGAAATGTTAGTTAAAAGCATTATTTTTGAAATAAATCTCAAATATGGTGTTGATTATATTTCAATCTAGAGTAAGTGTTTCATAGAAATCAAAATACCAAAAACGTAAATTTATATGAAATAAAAATATAGAATATTATATTTTGAAATCCAACACATTAAAAATTAATTTCTCTCTCCGAAATTCTCACTTTTCTACCAAAAATAGAGGATACATCTATCAAATTACATCAACAGGTTCCAATATCACTTACTGAAGTTGTTGGTCTCACCATAAAATTTTAATTGGTTGAGTGGTCTTGTTTTTATTCAATTTCTCTGTATGATCCAAAATATAAAATGATTTTTCATTATAATATAGATCATTCTCTAACACTATGAACTCACTGATACGTACACATGAATGATTTGGTAATTGCTTTCTTAAGAGATGTACATGAAAACATTCGTGAACCTTGAAGAGGTTTAGTGGATGTAACAAATGATAAGCTATTTTCTGAATATCATCAATTGTTTCAAAGGAACTCATATACCACGGGAATAGTTTTCCCATGTTTCTTCCATGGATAAATTTGTAGAAATATGTTATCACCAACCTTAAATTATTCATTTTTTGTGATGACTATTAGAATAATAATTAAATAATTTTTTTATATGTATTGTTGAATAGATATATGTTAATATGGAATTTCATCATCATTATTAGTTATAAATAGTTTTCTATTATTATATTAATTCTAATACCTAGTATTTCTTTACTTCATTCAACAGTTGGATTCATTTCGATCCATATAAGAACTCGAGTGAATGATATTATTACATGGAAACTCAACTAGAGTGTTTTATTAGTCTACAACACCTCTGAAATCTATAGAATAAGATCATAAATTATCATCTAGGTTTTTATTTTTTTAATAGATTATATATATATCATAGGATGATAAGCAAGGATAAATCTCAACTCTCTATCAATATCTTGTTGAATACATCACGAAAAAATCGAGGTAAACTTCTGATTGATATTATATAAAAATTGAATGTGAAATTCCATGAAACTATATTAATTCATTAATATATATTCTAAAAATTTGATCTAGATAGAAATATTCATTATTTTAAAGTAAGTGTTCTAACATAACAAAATGGTTGAAAATAACCCATAATTACCTAAATATCATAGATAAGATAAACCATATTGGTTACTAGTAACATTAACCATATTTCCAAAGTTTGTAAAGGCATTTTTAATCAAAAAACATCTCATTAAAACATATACCAAACCAAAGGTTTGTATTTCAATATATTTATCTTTATATATCATTAATTTCGAAAAATACCTTAACATAATACTGAAAAATGTTCATCAATGACTTTTAAATTATGGCCAACCTTAATCTCATAAAACCATGATAGTCCTTATAAATCATCTATTATTCTCACAATGAAACATAAATTATTCCAAACTATAATTCATCATTTATTCCATAAATAATCTTTTATCTAATACCAAAACATTTATATTGTTAGAAACGGTTCATATTTGTACTAATAGAATTAAAAATGTGATTTCATTATTTTATAATTCAGGTAGAGGGAGAAAATGAAATCTAAATATAGATGAAATTTCAGGGAAGGATTAACTATAATATTTTCAAGGGATCATTCAGATAAAATAAATAGTTAAATTTTCTTTCTATTGAGTGGAGGATAATAGTTCTAAAATTATAATGATTAGATTCAACCATCATGATTTAATTATAATTTCTTTTTTTCCTTTTCCTTTGATGTTATTGTGTATTTTAATCCTCATTATCCATTTGATTGGGCCATTGATTCACATAATTCTCATTATAATTTCATTTTAAACACTGGAGTGTTGGTGGTACAGTCTTTCTATATTTCTATCGATTTGTAATCATTATATATATTATATTTCTCACTTCAATATTTCATTCCCCAATAACCATCCCTTCCACATTTAAAAGACTTGCTCAATAACTTATGGTAGTTTACAAAATGTTTCTCATAAATAATTGATCATAAAAGAATGATAATATACTTCAATCTATGTTTTTTATATTATCAATTGAATTCCATTTTTCTATTCATATCATTACCCTCTAATGGGTACGTATCTTCAACGTCAATTTTTACATTAATCGAACATCAAAGAATCTCTTCATAGAAACTGATATCTCATCTGACAGATTCAATTTATAGTCAAGGTTTTATGACATTACAGAATGGATCAACCATTCTTTCATGTTTTATTATAATAACAAAAGCCTACGTCATGAGTATTGTAATATTTTCCTCATTGGTTACAATATATTCATCATCTATTTTATTTACCTCAAGTAACTCAGTGTCTATACCTATATAAATAATTTGAGGGAAATAATTATATTAAAATATGTTCCCAAACTCATCCAAAAATATGGAGAAAATTATATAGTATATCTCTATATTCTTGTTAAGAGTTCATCATTTATCTAATTCACCTTCTAAATAGTAGACCAACAAAATGAATTTATCATAATATGAACACAAGAGGATGGAATATATATTTTATGTGGTGAAAAATAACATATATTATGTCTAAATCATGACATGTTATTTTTATTCAATGACACATTAAGTTAAGATATTTCCCTTCATTGTCATCATATATTTGAATCACCCATGATGTTCAATAATGTGTCAATGTATTTCAAGATTATATCTCTTTTGTGTTTGAAACCATGTGAGTATGAAGCCCCATTTTCATGAACAGGGTGGCAATAATGTTCAACTCAAAGCACCAATTTCAATATTTATTATTCTTATATATGATTATGAAAAATCTATATCCTCTTATTGTTTATATATAGGGATTCAAATTTCATTAAATCCACTCAATCTATAATTTCCCAAAATTTCATGACATTTTATTATACTTGGACTCATCATTGAACTTGTCTTATAACTTTTTATCAGAGTTCTTACTAATTTTTTCTCATCGACGTTTTCAAAGGTTAATTAATCATGTCCTTTTGATCACAATTTTCTGATCGTGGTTTCTAAAAAATAGATATTACATCATTTAGATGATTATTAGTTAAATTAAAAAAAATAAAACCTGGAGATCATAATGTGTTAGTTCAATTGGAGGATTTGTTGAAAATATTCTTATTTAGTGAATTATAACAATTTTTTCTCTAAAAATGTATTATTTTTTGTTATTTTTCATAGTTACTCACAATGTAAAATCATTCTTAATACCCTATGGAACGAAAACATATGAGAGTGTCTATTCATATTTTTAATAAGGGTATTCAAGTGAAAATAGATTCTCATTATGGGATAATATTTTTTTTCAGAATATTACAATACAAAATGAAAACCATAGCCTATATATGAAATACTGAAAAAATGATTCATAGCATAATGATTGGTTGTTCATAAGAGATGAATCATAAGGAAATAAAAGATCATAAGCTATGAGATAATAAAATTGATATAGGTCATTGAATTATTAAATGCACATAAGAAGGAAATATAATTTACATAATAGTCACTTCTCACTACCAAGTCTATAGTAGTGGAATTATTTTACTACCAAAAACATCATAGTATTCATGTTTCACTACCAATTCCATCCTAAGGGTCAAATACCATTACCGAACATGGTTCACAACCAATTCTTGTCTTATATATCTCATAAGATATAATTCATTAACTAATGAATTAGATAAAGATATATTTCACATCCATCACATTATGAAAATCATATATATATGTGCACAATATTGTAAAAAAGTATCCATATCCAAACTAAAAAAATTTAATGCCTATCTTAAAAGTTACATCATATCTTTAATTTTTTTATTTAAAAGGTTATAGAATCATTTAATCTTTTTATCATAGCATTACCAATGAAAAAAATCAGTTTCAAAGGCAATTTATTATGGTATAATAGGTGGATAATATATATGTTTCATAATCATATTTTCATCATAAATATATACCATTGAAAAAAATATGAATGGTACCCTGGGATTACATCCCTAGTACTTTATTAGAATTATAAGATGATTTAATCCTAGATTGAAATTTTTTATAATGATTAATTGGAAAAATACATGGGGAAAATAACTTCTCTTTGAAAATTAATTTACAGAACTAAAAATTCCAAAAATACTTTGGATGTCCCATTCATAGAAAATGACAATGAATAATCGTAATGTAATATTAAAAATTAATTTAAAATTTATATGGATTTAATTAACCATTTCACTTTGAATAATGATATATAAATAATTGAAAATATATTTATTAGATAAAAAAAATTAAAATATATAATATATATTTTAAATCATTAAAATATTTCCAAAGGAATGTGTTTCACTAAAATCATTTATTTAAAATTTAAAAATTTCTACAAAATTGAGGAATATTTTTTTAATGGAAACAAAAAATATTTTAAGGGAATATTGGAATCATTGAGTAATCATGATATCCAAAAATATTGTTCATGTCATGTTCCTTTGGAAAAAAATTTCATTCTTATTTTTAGTAACTAAAAAATAAATCTTTTTTGGAAAATCATGAAGAATCCTTTATAAAATCAAGGAAATCAAATAATGAGTAAAAGATTAATTATTAAATAATTTATAGAATGATTAAAAAATTTCATAAGTTTTCTAGAAAATATACACTTTTAAAACAATGGAATCTCTATCAAAGTGTGAAATAAAGATGATTTTTCTTTAAAAAAATCATCACAACACTTGAGTTCATAAAAAGATATAACTGATGGGATAAATATATTCTAAATACATAAACATAGGATAAAAAATATGACACTTTTATTCAGTTTTAGATCATAGGATTTCTACATCAAAAACATAATCATAAATAATCTTCATAAAAGAAGAGATTATATTATATAACCCTTACCACATTTCTATCATTGAACCATATTCCCCATAGGACAATAAAATTAAATGAAACACAAAATATCAATATAATTAATAAATTTATTTTATTAAATTATATATGTGATACATATACACCTCATAAATTAAGGTAGGCACATAACAAAACCTAAGTCTCACAGAAGAAAAATTGAGACAAAATCCCCATACTATTTTCATATTTGTTGAAATGTAATCCACATGAAATTTGTATAATAAAATATTTATTTAGATTACAATAAAATAGAATGATAATAATAATAATTTAAATTAATTAAATTTATATACCCAAAACAATTAACAGGTGGTGCTTATGACATGTGTCTCATAGAAGTATAATGTGACATGAAAACCCCTTATCATAAGTCTTAAATTCCATCATACATGTTGAAATATCATGTATGATAAATGTATGATTATTATATATCTATTAAATAATAATAAAATATTTATCATTCTATGTATGATTTACTTATGAATTTTTATTACTTTTTTTATTATTAATTCTTTGCAAAAATATTATTTTGGGTATTAACTGATTTGTTTTTCATATATGATTTTGTTTTGGAATTTTAGATTTTCTTACCTTTATCATGGTAAAATCAAGATTATAATGTAAAAAATGATATGAATTTCTATTATATTCATTATATATCTATTTATCACAATCCATAAATTTGTTTGAAAGAAAATGAAATACCATATTTGTGGATACGGTAAGCTATACGTACACATGAACCCGAATTCAATTTTATTGTTGAAATAAAGGAAATAAGGTTAAATGATAAATATTGTAATTAAAAAATAATTTTAATATTATAAATAACATATTTTTATTTAAACCATAATTCATTTCCATCCATACAAATAATATATAAAGATTGAATCACATCGATTTGTGGGGTGGTGGTTAATTATAAAAATAGATGATGTTGTCACGCCCCATGATTATTTGAAATTAAGAAGGTATATGTAATAATTAATTAATTATAATTAAATTATAATTAAAAATAATTATTCATTTAATATATCATAATTAACATCCAAGTAAATCAGAAATGAATAACACATCACATCATTTTAGAAGGCAGGTGTTTATTGTACACCTGAACAATGTTTTTATTTTCCAATTGCTTTTGATTTAAGAAGGTAGATGTATTATTATAATTAAATAGGTATAACATATATATATATATATATATAATATAAAAATTAAATCCACCATTATATCAAAAATTGAATGGTGGTTATTGAAAACAAACATAATTAGTCAGTGATGAGGTTGTCTTTTGTACATATGAATGATTATTTTGAACCCTATATAATGTAACCTAAGATGGTTTTATGTATTAAACATAACATAAAAATAAAATTATATGGAATATACATATTTTATTATATAAACATGTTTTAATAACAATTAATCGTGGTGGATTAATAATTTATATAGAAAAAATCATGGAAGAATGTGCCATTTTCTTCGAGTAACCTCCAATTGATTTAACATGAGCAATCCTAGTGTTGATTTTTGGCCAAAATTATGATTATAAGATGATATAATGGAATTGTGGATGTTATTTTGGAATGTAAATTTTAAGACAATAGGTTTTTAATGTGTGAAAAAGAGAGAAATGTTGGTATCCTTTTATAACTTCTTTGAGTTGTAAACATGAAATTTTCAAAATAAAAAAATGGTTTCCATGTTATTCATATTACAGAAGTATAAAAAATTGATATTTTTTTAGCCTAAAATATTTAATGAAGAAATATTTTGATAAAATGGCTACTGAAATTCTTTTGGGTTATTTGTATCCGTTATATTTTTAGTTTAACCCCTATAAAACCCATTTTAACATTAACCAAAGAAAATAACTCTTTCTATTTTTACAATTGATCATGTTAAAAAAATATAATGAGAATATTATATAATATAAATAATTATAACTACAAATATGGATTTAAATATTCAAAATTCAATTCAAATAAGAGGAAATAATTAATTTCAAATAAATCCAACAAACATAATGAGATAACCTATTTCTAATGAGAAGATTTTCAAATTTTAAAAAATTTAAAATTAAAATAAAAAATGAAAATGCTTCCAACGACAAAATTTTTATTACTAGATATTAAATTGACCTAATTTTTCAATTAAAACCAATTAATTTTTTTGTTTTTAATGCCTTGTAATAAATTACAATACGTAATGAAACCCCTTATCTTCACTATTCATCAAAAAAATTATCATCCTAGAAAATAATAAAAAATATAACCTATTATAATTTTGAACAGATGATTTCAAAAATAAAATTTATTTTTGAAAAATAAAAAATTTATGCAAGTCTCAAAATTTAATTTCAAATTAAGTGTCCAAAGAAATTATAAACTAATATTTAGAAATATACAATATTTACCCTAAAATATTATTTATTCACATATCTTGTTTATAAGACATGTTATATTCATGATAATAATTTTCATATATTATATATAGATTCAATTAAAATATTTCACCCAAAAAAGATTTTTATTGTAAAACGCGTTTTTTTGAATAAAAATATTTGTTTTCTAAAAAATATTTCCTTTATATTTTGAATATTAAATGTATTGATTTTTAAATAATTGGTACCCAATTAATTCATTAAATATTCCTTAAAAGGTTATATTTTCATAATTTAGATTATCTTATTCATACACTATATTCAAATAGAATATGTGATAACTACCATATAATATAATAAATTATTAATAGTAATTCATGATTCAATTAAACTCCTCATTGTATATAATGGATGTCAAACTAACTATTTTATATAACTAATGTTATTCATGGTGTATCATGTAACACAATATAATCTCAATGTAGGGTATAATGTAAAATATTTTAATGATTAAATTTATTTGAGAAATAAATATTTGACACAACGCCATTGTGTTACACCCATTACCTTAATGAACATCAAACCTATAATACATGTCAATATCAAGGTAATACCTATTCTATGAGATAAAATAAGAATGTATTACCAAATACATGAAAACCCCTGTTGAAATATATGGTAATGGGTTAATCCAATGGCACAATATAAATCATCGAGGAATCTTTAATATTGAGTGTTTTTTGTTCATGTGTATGTTCTTGACATATAAATATTTGTCCAATGTTTTCAATGAAACACACCCACTTGTAATAATAACACATTATACACAATCATTACATCAATTTAGTTATTTGTATATTAACAAAGAAAACATGCCACATGACCATAATTTATCTATATCTAGTTTTTATAGAAAAAAGTTACTTTGTACTATAAATCCCATAATATACATGAAATATATGTATTGGGTTTCATCAAGAACTATGGATACTACATGAAGGTGTCATGTATGGTCTTTAATCTAGGTCCAGGACACACCATGACACTAAATGGGGTTATATATTCTCATCCAGACCCATCATATATCCTTGAATGATGTTCATCTATCCACTTATCATATTAAATTAGATACATATATGCCATATCACTATTATTTTCCCATAACCATACCTCTTATCTCAACTCTTGTTGTCACATTCCTGACTACCACAAAACCATCCCATTAGGTTGAACTATAACACCCATATATGGAAAAATAGTGTCAGGGGAACCATCATACCCCTGGAGGTCCCATCCTCCACATAGATCAGGGAACATATCACATGGATGTCTCACCAATTCCATTTAATCATTGTAATGAACGGCCTTAAGAAACTCTCACCATAAATTATTTCACATTTGATACGTACACACAATCAGAATATACATTAAATATAACTAGACACACATCTCATCTCACAACCCACTAACATAACACTAAGACACTAGTCTCTTGAGAATTAATCCTTTACACAAGTTAATTCACTATGTCCTTGAAGATCAATCTTCATCCTCTAAGGGTGATGTCCCATACATTATAATCTACCACCAAATCGATATAAGAAGATAAATTCTCATGATTATATGTATACAACATGAATATTCATATAACAAGTCACACATAAATAAATACAAACCAGGATGTATAGTAATAACAAGAGCATTAGAAAAAACGTGTTTTCATTTATATGGCTCTAAAAACACATAAACTAAAAATACTTTTATTCAATTTCAAAACAGTGTAAAAAACCGTCCCATTGAAATATTTCAGAAGGAATAAATCCAATAATTTTCATACCAAATCCTTATCCAAAATGTAATTCTCCTTGATCTAAAACTCTCTCAATGGTCTGATTCAGGTTGGTCATGAGACCTTAATAGTGCCACCACATATGCTTGAGAATACTAACTAGCAACGAGGGTGTTTTGATTATAGTGGAAATACTATACCCCCAGGTCCATAAATTATATTATAGAGGAAATAAATAGTATAGATAATAAAAATAAATTTTTGAGTAAGGAAATTATGGGAATGATAAGATAAAATATAAATCAAACTAAAAATATATAATAATATAATGAATAATAATGTAATAATGTAATGTAATACTAATATGTAAATAAATTTCATGAAATAAATAATACACAATCAAAGACTATCAAGATAAAAAGGCCCCAATCAAAAACTCCATGTCATTCTCAACTCCATAATCTATCAAATATATCAAGAAACAATAACCAGAAAAGTCTATTTCACATTTCCATTGATGCATCCATGTAATCTGTGTATCCTCCAAATGGTGGAAAGAATGTTGTTTGAGTATAATTCTATTGTCTGAAACCACTATGTATAAACAAAACTAATTTGATAATAAGCTTATTCAATAATTCAATAAATATGATTTTTTTTAATGTGAATGTAGAGACCCAAAGATTGATGTACATGGACAATACATTACTTCTGCAGAATACTTAATACATAACAAAAACAGACACATAAGGATCGTAACAGTTTAGTGTCTTTGGAAACTCAAAATAAAATCTTCTAATCATGGTGAAAGATCTTCAACATCTCCCAATAAATATCTTCCCCTTTTTTTCTTACCTAAAACCATTCTTTATATTTTGGGGAAAATAAAACATAAAAGGGGTGAGCTCAAATTCCCAGTAATCATAAACATAGAGAACATAAAACAATCCATAAACATTTGAATGAAAAAACTTGAACATAAATTCTAAACATCAAAATCTTGAGCAAAGACATGAATCTTGGAAGTACGTAAGGCATATATCATAAGGGAACATCAATAATGATAAAATATCATGGGAATAAAACATGTAATTTTGGAAAGCATTAAGAACATGATATGATTTCCATAGTATTCAAGGAATTCCTTCCAAGACCATCTTAGTGGACAAAGTCCCTTTCTGAATCGAGTTCACTCATCGTTCCAGCCCTATATTACTAAACTGGTTTATCTTTCCATTATAGACATGTATATCTCATGAGATATAAATCATTACCCAATGCATTAGAGGGAGATATAGGTCCCACCCATCTCATAATGAAATAATTCTTACTTGTGCCACAAAATAAACATACATCCTTCATAATAACCCAACGAATAAAATGAGTTTCAAAAACATCATCCCATCATTACATATTCCAAATAAAATAATTGGATATCATTTCATAATAAGAAAATTGAAACCATGTAAATCATAGATACATTATACTTGAAACATACACAAATGTAATAATGTCATCTTAGATGGAAAATGGTTTTGATAAAACACTTGAAATGAATTCTTGAGGAAAATATCCTTTCTTCTTCAAAATCATTTTCTTTTCACAAAATTTCATGCAATTTTAAAAGAATATAATTTTGTTGAAAATAGTCATGAAATAATTTAGAGGAATCTTTATTAAAATACGGCTTTATAAAACCTTAAAAATCCTTTCATTCCATATATGTTAAAAAACATTCTTCTCGTACTTTTGTCAGAAAAGTCAAAAAGTACATCGTACGAAAAACGACAAAATATTCCTTTCATATATTTTTATAAATACACACTGAAGGGTAAAATTGGACATAAACTATTGTATAATGATATTAATATTACATATTGAGGATACATGGATGTGGATGATAAATATTCCCCAGTAAATTCTGATGTATAAACAATCTCGGATAAAAATGAGATTGCTTGATTTCCCCTTACCTTAGGTCCAATATGCTTCATATGTTTCCGAATCTCATGTATAATGATTTAAATAATGTCATTGACTTATTACAGAATTATATTAATTGTTATGATATCATAAATGTTTCACTTATTAATTTATATTACATGTTCTTTTGTAAATTCCATGTTAAAGATGCGTTTTGTGTAAAATCATTTCATTTATCATATGTGTTTCGACTTGTCGTTATTGATATTATTACTTATATCCTGATATAAATAATTAAATAATGTAAAAAATGATTTATAAATAATATATATTCATCATATACATATATATATATATATATATATTATAGATCGATAAAAGGAATGAAATACACCGTTGATGGAGACGGTAGGTCGTATGTACGCATGAACACTGTTTTCGTTTCCTTATTGAATTGAATGAATCTAAATAGATGACGTACATATATATATACATAAATCCAGAAGAATTACTATTTCATATATATCATTATTATTCATTATATAAACTTTATGATCATTCATGTATGGTTAACATGGAGAATGAATCTTATCGCGTCGTGGAGACGGTAGTCCGTACGTACGCATGAGTGATGATATCGTTCCCATAATTATTGAATAGAATTGGAGTGGATGGTATAATATATCAGAATAAATATCAATTTAAAATAATCAAATATAGTCATTATTTACAACAGTATACCAATCCAAGTAAGCTGGTGGTAAAAAATATATTACACCACGACATGGAGACGGTATTACGGAAGTACGCACGTGCGGTGATTTCATTTTCCATAGGATGGATAGATGGTGATATAGGGTTGTTTCATACTTATAATAAAATATCAGTATATTAGTGATACTGATGATATTACTTCATAATTAAACAACTAAAGAAGAATATGTAGAAGGAGAAATAAAGTGGAATGAATCGGTAATAGACATTACCTCTTCTTTGAATCGCCTCATTGAGACCTCCTATTAGGGAACTAAAATTGTCATTTGAAGAATACCAGAACCTCTATAATGTTTCTATAGAAGTGGAGAAGGTAATTTTGTAGGGTTTGGCCGAGTAGGAAGGCTCAATGTGGTGTGGGGAAGAGAGGGAGGAGGTGCCTTTTTATAAGGGAGGAGAGGGGCACCTTTGGAAAAACTAAAAATATTATTTTATTATAAAGTCATATTCGGTTTTTAATAGCTCCAAATTGATTTATTTCGAAGATAATGTGGGGATGGGTCTAAATCCTCTCTTAAAATAGAATTTTGAGAAGTTTAGGTCATTATATTAACCTTATCTTTTAGTTTTAACTCTTAGTTAATTAGATTGACATTTACCATGTCACATTTTATTTTTATAATATATAGCTAATAAACATACAATATACAACAATGCTACCCCCAAGTAGTCCATAAATGATATACCAATCATTATATAAGTATCTCGGCCGAACCTTAGATTTTTAGGAATTTAATAACAAAAATAATATAATATTTTTTAAAAAAACTATTTTATGACAATTTTGACACTATTTGGGTAATTGATTTTTTTGAAAATCATAACAGAATGATTAGTTCGAAAAATGTTAATTAAATAAACAAAAACATGTCATATTAACATATATAATTATTGGAATTCTTTAAAAGTCTCAAATTACATTTATTTGGGTATTTATAACATCAATTATGTCAATATTTCATTAATAAGATAATTATTGCATCATCATTGTGTTATAAATAAATTAACTTATTTGAAGTCTAAAAATTACAAATAAAATACCATTATGTAATAAATCTTTTCATATTTCTAATGAATATTAATAGTAGATTTTATCTTATGTATAACCCTATATTAAAAATGATTTATCTATTAAACATTGATTTAAACTATTTTAACACTTTTTTAAATAAATTAATAATAAATGTCCCAATCTAATCCAAATGGGCCTAAATGGTCATATTTAATTCCTAAGGTTGTTTTTGGTCGAATAAAATTTGTCCAAAAGAATTAGGACATGTGTTAGGGTAATAATAATAAAACTTTTATCCTTAATTACCCTATTTACTTTTAACCGTGGTAAAAAAATGTAAAAAGTTATTATTCACCAAAAATTATTTTCATCTATTTGAACCACATTTTAGTCCTTGATATTAACTGTGTCTTTCAGATTATTGAAATTCCACTCACAGAAGCGGTGAAATTACGTTTTCTGAAAAATTCATTTTTTTAACTACCACTTAGTGGTTTCACTATTCATCAAAAAATTAATGTTTCCAGAAAAATATCAAAAATTAGGCCTAAGATATAATTGATATTATGAATTCAAAAATGATTTCTATTTTACCAAATTTAAAACATATCTTTTTCATTAATTAATTTAAAAATTAATTCTCGTCGTCAAAACAAATAGCGTGTTTTTAAGAGATAATAACTATCAAAAGATTGACACTTGTTTATGTCTGGTTTAAATGTGAAAATACATCCAATGACCAAAATTGTATTAAATGGTAAAAATATATTCTAAATATGCATCAAAACCACTCAAATTAATAATTTATCACTATTAATTATTTCGATTAAAAAATTTGTTTTTAATTAAAATTTAGTAATTTTCACTTTTAATCGGAATATGAAAGTTATCTGAAAAGTACCAAAATTTCACCCTAATCTAATTTCGATATTCCGAATCCAAAAAGGAAGTCCATTTTGAATGAAAAAATTTATAAATTTTCAAAAAGTGGGTATTATTATTTATAACGGCTAGTTCATAACAATATTATAATAATATCTCGTTTATTTAAACACGGTATTGCGTACTACACACATTATCGGGGAAGGTATTTTTTGCGTGTAATGCAAGAAAAGTAAAGGATGCGTGTTGTGCAAGCTCCTTTTGGTGTAGCATACAACACAAGACATTAATGAAATTAAAAAGAATATTTTTCATAAAATCTCAGGGTGTTACATTCTACCCCCCTTAAAATGAATTTCACCCTCGAAATTCGTCGGGGTTATAAATTTTTTACTATTTATAGAAACCCATATCGTAAAAAGGAATAATAAAACAGAATTTTAAAAACTAATGAATTAAATGTAACAATTACCCAATGAAACTCATCAATGGGTTTCCATATTGAAGAACATAGGTGAAAATATGGATATGGAAAAAAAATCTAACCATCATGTTCTGATGGAGAGTGGTAAAGAACATGGCTATGAAAAATCCATCAATCAAAAAGCCATAGATTTGTGATGTTCTAAGGTACCATCTGATTCATCAAATATAACGGAACTAGGAATCATTTTTGGTTTTCAAGATCATTTCCCTAAAGTTGATGAAATTGGAATTAGAAGAAATACTTTCATGATTTTGGTACAGTCTCACCGTTGGTCATTCTTTGGACCATTTTCACTTAATCCCTTAAAGAAATGAAGTTGAATATTTCATTCGTGAAGTGTTAGCAGATCATGTGATAGAATTATGGGTCATTCCATCTGTCTCAAACAAAAGGTTATAAAATTTATAAAAAATACATAAGTCGTTCTATAGTGAGATTAATAATATATGGTTCCTAAAATCGACATATACTTCATATATAATACTACTTAATATAATAAAACTAGTTTCAACTAAACAGGGACTTAATGTAGGCCAATGGTATGTGATAATGGTCATTCGCACTTTGGTTGTGGGTTCAATTCCTATAGCCTTGTCCAACGTGATGGGTTGTCGCCTGTCCTGCAGGTTGTCCTTTTTCTAAAAATACATTACTATAGCATCCCATCAATAATATCGAAAAAATTTCTATCCTTAAACAATAATATCTTATGTTTAACATAATCAATTCCAATCTTTATTTAAAATACTTCGGTCCAAGTTCATAGTATAAAGAAAAAAATTACTTGAAATATCATCAACCAACCATCATTTATCCCCCATTATCTTATTGGTCACATTCCAATCATGTGAATACCTTAATAATGTATTCTCTTGAAAAAATGAATACCCATTAAACCTTAGTGAAAACGTTAATGCTGTCAAAAGTTAACTCATTCCACATACCAAAATCCAAAAATTCTATATACTCAAACCATGATATAACCTTCTCATTATATCAGTCATGAGCTCATGAATACTATCAAACATTTAATTTTCTCCTTATCCCTTCATTATGTGCATGTCATCTACTTTCCAAAAATACTGGTACCATTAATCACACAATTTCAAAACATAAATAAAGACAACAGTGTAATAATCCTTAGATGTCTCTTTATTCCATAGTACCATGAGATTACTTATACAACATTACACTTGATAAACATGTAATCATTCCACTACGTTCTTAAACCATTGACTGAGCTTCAACAGTTCTTTCTTCTCACATATTATTTGTATTCTCTTTATCATCATCAACATAAATATTTCCCATAAAACCATACTGATTCTCTTCATGAGACTTTCCCTTAGGGCATTGGTTTTCACAATTCTCTTACATTCCACATTTAAAACATTTAACCATTGTTGATGTCATAGCAATACCATTATCCTCATCCATGGTGTTAACTGAACCTTTTCCTTTTCACATACTGGATAAATTTCCTTCTTTTCCACACCCAACGCATCATCCATTTCCTTTGAAACAATCTCCCCGATTCCTCTTCCCACATGATTTACATGAGGGAAATTGAACATTCTTTACACTATGATCATCATGAAACTCCATCTTTCTCATATAATCTGAGTCGGGAAACTTACCAAATTTGAGATTATTGATCATATTATGAGATTTCTGATTAGGAATAATAACGATGCTTGTAATTCCAAATCCCTTTTCATTTGGTTGCTCATGAATAATATCATTCCATTATTCTTCATATCCTCCATTATCGTGAATCTTCCTGTTTCCAGCCATTTTCAAAAACCCAAAAAGAAAAATTTGAGAGGAAAAAATCATGCTAGGGAAAACAACATAGTAAAGGGGGATTACCCTCAATATCTAACATCCTAGGTTAAATTCTATGATCGTTACCATAGTTATAGGACTATATCCTATACGTATACATATCCTTAGGGACATCCTTAGATATTCCTTTGAAATATTTCTAGGGATCTCACTAATGTTTTCGCATCCTAGATTCAAAAGGATAACTAAACCTATCCTCTGATACCAACTATAGAGACCCAAATCAAGGCGTACATGGACAATACATTAATTTTTTGGAATACTTAATACATAACAAAAACAGACACACAAGGATCATAATAGTTTATTATTTTTGGAAACTCAGAATAAAATCTTCTAATCGTGGTGAAAGATCTTCAACATCTCACAATAAAGATCTTCCCCTTTTTTTCTTACCTAAAACCTTTCTTTATATCCTGGGGAAAAGAAAACATAAAAGGGGTGAGCTTAAATGCCCAGTAAGGGTAAACATAGAGAAAATAAAACAATCCATAAACATTTGTATGCAAAAACATGAACATAAAATCTAAACATCAAAATCTTGAGCAATGACATGAATCTTGGATGTACGTAAGACATATTTCATAAGGGAACATCAATCATGATAAAATAGAATTGGAATAAAACATGTAATTGTGGAAACCATTAAGCACATGATATGATTTCCATAGTAGCCATGGCATTGCTTCCAAGACCATCTTAGTGGACAAAGTCCCTTTCTTAATCGAGTTCACTCCTCCTTCCATTCCTGTATTACTGAACCGGTTTAAAATTTCATTCCATCCATGTCTATCTCATGAGATATAAATCTTTACCCAATGAATTAGAGTGAGATATAGGTCCCACCCATCTCACAATAAAATCATTCTTACTTGTGCCAAAAAATAAACATACATCATTCATAATAACCCAACGAATAAAATGGGTTTCAAAAAAATCATCCCATCATCACATAATTCATATAAAATAAATGGATATCATTTCATAATAAGAAAAGTGAAACAATGAAAATCATAGAGACATTATACTTGAAACATACACATTTGAAATAATGTCATCTTATATGGAAAATGATTTTGATAAAACACTTGAAATGAATTCTTGAGAAAAATATCCTTTCTTCTTCAAAATCAATTTCTTTTCACAAAATGTCATGCAATTTTAAAAGAAAAAGATTTTTCTGAAAATATTCATGAAATATTAATGATGAATTTTCATGAAAATTAGGCTTTAATATACAGTAAAAATCATTTCATGCCGTATACGTTAAAAAAACATTCTTCTTGTACTTTTGTCGGAAAAGTCAAAAAGTACCTCGTACGAAAAACGACAAAAGATTCTTTTCATATATTTTACAAAAAAACACACTGAAGGGTAAAATTGGACATAAAATATTGTAGAAGGATATAAATATTACATATTGTGGACACATGGATATGGATGATAAATATATTCCCCAGTAAATTCTGAAGTATAAACAATCTTGGATAAAAATGAGATTGCGAGATTTTCCCTTACGTTAGGTCTGATATGCTTCGTACATTTCTGAACAACCTGTATAATGATTTAAATAATTTCATTGACTTAATACATAATCATATTCATTGTTATGATATCATATATGTTTCACTTATTACTTTATATTAATTATTCTTTTGTAAATTCCATGTTAAAGAAGCGTTTTGGGTAAAATCATTTCATTTATCGTATGTGTTTCGACTTGTCTTTCTTGATATTATTACTTATATCCTGATTTACATAAAACCAAAATGTAAAAAATGATTTATATATAATATATATTCATCATATACATATATATATATATATATTATATATCGATAAAAGGAATGAAATACACTGTTGATGGAGACGGTAGGCCGTACGTACACATGAACGTTGTTTTCGTTTCCATATTGAATTGAATGAATCTAAATAGATGACATACATATATATATATACATAATTCCAGTAGAATTATTATTTCATATATTTCATTATTATTTATTATATAAACATTATGATCATTCATGTATGGTTAACATGGAGAATGAATCTCATCGCGTTGTGGAGACGGTAGTCCGTACGTACGCACGAGCGATGATATCATTCGCATAAGTATTGAATAGAATTGGAGTGGATGGTATAATATATCAGAATCAATATCAGTTTAAAATAATCATATATAGTCATTATTTACACCATTATACCCATCCAAGTATGGTGGGGGTAGAAAATAGATAACACCACGACGTGGATACCGTATTCCATACGTACGCACGCGTGGTGATTTCATTTTCCGTAGGATGGATATATGGTGATATAGTGTTATATTATACTTATAATAACATATCAGTAAATGAGTGATACTGATTTTATTACTTCATAATGAAACAACTAAATAAGAAGAAGTTGAAGAAAAAATAAAGTTGAAAGAATCAGTAATGGACATTACCTCTTCTTTGAAGCGCCTCTTTGAGACCTCCTATTAGGGAATAAAATTGGTGTTTCAAGAAGACCAGAACCTCAAGGATGTTTCTATTAAAGTGGATAAGAATATTTTTCAGGGTTTGGCCGAGCCTGAAGGCTCTATGTGGTGTGAGGAAGATAGAGAGGATGTTCCCTTTTATAAGGGAGAAGAGTGGCACCTTTGGAAAAACTAAAAATATTATTTTATTATAAAGTGATATTCTGTATTTAGTAGCTTCAAATTGATTTTTTAAAAGCTAACGTAGGGATGGGTCGAAATAATCTCATATAATATAATTTAGGAATGTTTAGGTTATTAAATTAACCTTATCTTTTAGTTTTAACTCTTAGTTAATTAGATTGACATTTACCATTTCACTTTGTATTTTTTTTATTATATAGTTAATGAACATACAATATACATCCAAGAGACCCCCAAGTCATCAATTAATGATACACTTATCATGATATAAGTATCATGGAAGAACCTTAGATTGTTAGGAATATAATAACAAATAATAATATATTATTTGTTTTAAAAACAATTTTTTGTCAATTTTGACACTGTTTGGGTAATTAATTTTTGTGAAAATCATAACAGAGTTATTAGTTCAAAAAAAAGGTAATTAAATCAACACTAACATTTAATATTAACATATATAATTATTGGAATTCAAAAAAAGTCTCAAATTACATTTATTTGGGTATTTATAACATCAATTATGTCAATATTTCATTAATAATATAATTACTACATCATCATTGTGTCCTAAATAAATAAAATTATGTGAAGTATTAAATTCAAAATAAAATACCATTATGTAGGAAATATCATTATATTTCTAAATAATATTTATAGTCGAATTTATCTTATGTATAACCCTATATTAAAAATTATTAATTATTAAACATAGATTTTAACTATTTTAACCACTCTTTAAATAAATTAATAATAAATGTCCTAATCTATATATGTGGGCCTAAATGGTGATATTTTATTACTAAGGTTGTTTTTGGTGGAATTACATTTATCCAACAGAATTAGGACATGTTTTAGGGTAATAATAATAACACTTTTACCCTTAATTACCCTATTTACTTATAACCGTGGTAAAGAAAAGTAAAAAGTTACTATTCAGCAAAAATTATTTTCTTCTTATTGAACCACATTTTAGCCCTTGATATTAACTGTGTCTCTTTTATTTGTAAAATTACACTCACAGAAGTGAAAAAATTATGTTTTAAAAAAATTCAGGTTTTTAACCACCACTTAGTGGTTTCACTATTCATAAAAAAAAAGGAAAGTTTCCAGAAAAATACAAAAAATTAGGCCTAATATATATTTGATATTATGAATTCAAAAATGATGTATATTTTACCAAATTAAAAAAATATCTATTGCATTAATTAATTTAAAAATTAATTCTCGTCATCAAAACAAATAGCGTGTTTTTAAGAGATAAAAACTATTAAAAGATTGACACTTGTTTATGTCTGGTTTAAATGTGAAATTACATCCAATGACCAAAATTGTATTAAATGGTGAAAATATATTCTAAATATACTTTAAAAACACTCAAATTAATAATTTATCACTATTAATTATTTCGAATAAAAAACATTGTATTTAATTAAAATTTAGTAATTTTAACTATTCATCGGAATATGAAAGTTATCCGAAAAGTACCAAAATTTCACCCTAAGATAATTTCGATATTATGAATCCTAAAATGAAGTACATTTTGAAAGATAAAAATTATAAAATTTCAAAAAGTGGGTATTACTATTCATAACGGCTAGTTCATAATAAAATTAAAATAATATATTGTTTAGTGAAACACGGTATTGCGTACTACACACGCTATTGAGGAAGATATTTATTGTGTGTAATGCAAGCCATTTTAGGGATGCGTGTTGCGCAAGCTCCTTCTGGTGTATCATAAAACAAAATACATTAATGAAATTAAAAAGAATATTATTCATAAAATCTCGGGGTGTTACAGTGAATAATTAAATTAATATCACATCTCCCTAATTTAGATCCATTCTAGAATATCAAAGAGAATGTCTCACAACTATACCAACAACAACCATATATCCAAGGTAAAATATAACCTACATCATCACGATGATACAATGTCTCTAAGCATATCTCATGATAGTTCCAACCATAACCATATAACTATGGTGACATAAAACCTTACTATTATGGTCTTAATCACACAAGTATGGTTTTGATATACTATAAAACCTTGTCATAATTTAGTTATATTTGAGCTTAGTGTTTACGTATTTTACTATTTATCATATCCAATCTAGGTATATAATAATTTTAGTATTTATCAGGGCCAAGCTAGGTATAAATTAATATTAGTATTTACTAGGGATAATCCTGATATATTATCATTTCAACATGTGTAACATAGAAAATCAACTCTATAATAATTTCATCATTTAAAATTGTCCAATTACAGAATAATAATTATATAAAATAAATAACAACAAGTTTCATAACAATTATTACATCACAATATAACCTAATCAATTGTTATTTTTGAAAATGAACATTTATATTTCAATTATAAATTTCATTTATCATTTTTTTCATAACAAATTAAATTCATGAAAGCCGAATAACCTGGTCAAAGCAATATGATTAAATATAATGTAAATAACAAAATCACATTCCATGAAAATTAATATTTATTTCATTGAACAACTAATTTATAATAATGTTTTTCATCAAAAAAATAGTATCCAATCATTAGGTCAATAAACAATTAGATAAACTGTGAATTTGTGAAATATTCAAATTCATTATTTAATTTATTTAACACATGATATGTTGGCATAATTTCAATATTTCACATAAATTAAAATTATCAAACAATATTTTTTAGTTTTAGTCCCCTACCTTTAACTAAAAATCAAACAATTCATTCAACATAAAATGCCAATGTGGAAGAAGGTGTGGATTGAATCAAGAAGGACTGTGGATTGGATGTATGAACAAGATGATTGAAATCAAGAGATGTGCTCCAAATTTTCCTGGATGGTGACATAAGTTCAAGAAGTGTAATCTTCACATGATATAAAAATATTATCAACCACATTCCACAAATAAATATTATTGCTATAGAATTTACATGATGTGTAATATAGTGACATGTTGTGTAATTATTTTAAGAGGGAGACACTGAAAACCCTAGCACCTGGAATTAATATTAATTTTGCATGAACATTACACAACACGTAACACACTTTCACATTTCCTAAATTTCTAGAGGATTGGATTTCATCCCATTTCTATATTAGAGACCAGAATCCCTTTAAAGGATTCCCAAATTACTATTCACAATTGGTAACACTTGACCTATTTACCTGGACTCTATTACTTCAAAAGTCATATATCTTTGAACATTAACTCATTTCATAAAAAAAGGATATTTTCATGGATCCTCTCTAGTTTCATGGGGTTTCAAACTACCCAAGACTACATTTACTAAAAAAAATAGTCTTCATCATTTAAAAATGATCCACCATGGTAAAATGATGAGTACAAACTCATAATAAATATGTTTAATGAAATACTCAGAGATAAACATCTAGAAAATGGATCTTAAGACCTCTACATCATATAAAATATTTTCTCTATGATTCTATAAGAATCGTTGTGGGATCTTGGAAAAAAGTCAGGCTGCTATAATCACAAATCAAACTCTTCTTATAAGGTATCCTCCTGAACTCACCCATCCTTCCACTTCTCCCTAAACAAAGAAATCTCCCTACCCTGAATATACTTCTCACTATGGTCCACAATTTGTAACAAATGCTCTTCAATGTAAGAATAATCACTAATCATGAGTTCTACATTTTTTATATTGTGATAAGTGTATGTATAATATATATTAAGATGTGACTCATAGAACATATCATTAAAGTAATATTATCAATGTGTAATGGCTAAACAATATTCCACAGGATTGAACCTATCTACTATAACTAATGCATAGAAAAAACTCGGGCGCTTGATTTCCCTATTTCATGATATCACATTTCACTAATACAGGTGACACATGAGGGAAACAATTATGACTAACCATAAACTCCATAGTTCATCTAATATTATTAACATATGATTTCTTCATACTCGATGTGGTCACCAACTACTGCATGATCAACTGAACCTACTTTTATGTCTCATATAAGTTACTGAGTCCAATAAGCATTGTCCGCCATACCTCCAACATGAAACAAGGTATACAGCATGACCTGAAATATAATTCATCAAAGGGTTATATCTATAATGATTCCTAGAAACTGTTTTTATATAAAAACTCCATGTGGTAAAAATGCTACTCCCATGGAAAACTGAAATCCAAAGCATATGCTTGTAATATATCCTCCAATACCATGATTGTTCTCATTAATTAACCACAAATATAATGTTAATAGTTTTTACTAAAAAATATGATCCCATATATTTATTAAGACCATATCAAAATACTGATGTGAAACAAAGATATCGATCTAAAATTATACTATTTCGAACATCATCTAGCTATACTACCTCATGCATGTAATGAAATTTTGTACCATATACTATGAAGGTATCCCGGAGAGTTATGAAGCAACATACCTTCTTAATTTTCTAAAAAAACAACAGTAAAAATCTTTATTTTGGATTCCCATGGGTAATACTAAAAAAATTACATGTATTAAATAATAATATGTCAACTGAGGAATGGGAAAATGTGGTAATAGCCCGTTTGGCCTTTGATGCTCATCTTTCTGCTGCTGTAAACTGAATCACCGTTCCAAAAATCCAAAGACATCCTTTTTTCCTGAACACAGATATTGATTATGGATATCATGATACATTTTTTTCAAAACATTATAGACCACCTATATATTATTGGGAAAATAATACATCAGTTCTTTGAAAACGATTATAGAAACCCAAAGTCAGCTGTAGAAAATAACAGAATTTTCACTACCAAGAGACCTTCACATTGGTTCCACCCCACCATATAATGTTTCTAGAAGAACTAATCCCTCTTGATTAAATAAATTCTTATCCTATATCTGGACCAAATTCATGGATATAACATATTTATAAGTGAGAGATACTCATCTATAAGACCCCTGAACTTCCAGATGCATTTCTACAAATATGTTCATCACCAACAACTCATTGAAATACTCTTGGGTAGCATATTTATACATCTTATGGATCAAATAACTCTCAATTAATTTTCATTTTTTCAATTGTATAATCCAACTCAATGTCTAAATATTAAACATACTCAACCCACTTTATTTATGGACAGTTTAGGTCCCGCTGAGAAAAGACATATCTGATTCTCTTTTGGTCTATATATACCTAAAATATCTCTCACACGAGATAAATTGTCAAATATCATAAGTAATTTTCCTATGATTCTAACCCTATGAAATTTTTAGGATAATTTCACTCTTGAATTATCAATCTATTTGTATCTATAAGAAACAACTCAATCCACTTACATAATAAATCCTTGAAGTCCAACTCCAGAAGAGTCATGATATGTGCTATATGATTTACCCAACATAGTTAATGTGAGGATTGGATGTGACTTCATCTTGATTATCATCTACTAATGGTCTCCCTAGAGAGAATAGACCCAAATAAACATTACTCCCTTTTTGGTCAATGAGGACATTGGTGCTTTCAGATGAGAGAAGTCCTACATAAAGGTCCAATAACAACCTCTTAAACAAGGAATATCTAAATTTGAATGATATTCTTGGGTTGTTTCCAAGATACCATGATAAAAAAATTATTATGGTACACTTAAACTCTAGAATCTGAGATGAAATGGAATAAGATATTCACCTTATCAATCTGTAATCATATTTTCATTAATTTGGCATAATGTCGATTCTCCCACAATATACACAGGACAATGTCAATATATTTGGCATGATCATCTACCGACTAGGAGTGAATTACGATTTTTTCATTAAAACCCATCAAACCTGATCCAGAAATGTATGAAATATTCTCTTCACCAAGGCCATGAATACTATAGGTGCAATTTTCAGACCAAAAAATCATTACTTACATTTACAATATATAACATCTCGATAATGATCTTTTAGTTATGTCTGATGGTCACATGATGAACTGATGGGAATCCTAATATAAAATTGTTATTAGATAGGTTGTTATAACCTCTTAGTTGATTGAAGTGATTTTCATTGCATGGAATTCGATACTTGTGTTAGACCATCATCTGGTAAAACCTCTAATAATCCACACACAGTAGATAATTCATTCATCTTTCTAGGAGAATAGAACTAGAAAACTCCATGGAGATGTACTTAGACATATAAAACGATCAGATACCAAGTCATCCAATAGAAATTCTAAACTCACAATGCTATCTTTGTGTTATTCTGTAAGGTTGTATAGAAACTAAGTCTGATCATGAAAACAAATAAATTGTAAAAGTTACATGGGGAAAAACAAATTTCTTCTGTAATTACTTTTTAAAAATAAAAATTAATAAATTATTTTGAAATTTTTATCTTTGATAGTAATAATAATATGTTGTAATGTAATATTTAAATATTATTTATAACATTTGTTATAGAAAATAACCTTTCAACATTGAAATATAATTTTAATAAGAATTTTCCAAACAAAAATAAATTTTGAAAATACTTTTATTGGAGAATAACCTTGAATCATATAAATGAATATTTAAAAGTCATTTAAAATATTTTTAGATGAAAATAACCTTTTTATATTGCAATAATTTATTTCAAATAATAATATTTTCAAATTATTATTGAAAAAATTCATTTTAATGGTACCTTGATAACATTTAATGAAATCATGTATTTAGATAGTAGTCATGATAGTGGGACATATTATTCCTATTATGTATGTTAACAAAAATATATCATTCATAATTCAATTATAAGAAAAATGACCATTGTTTTCTAAAACATCAAAAAAATTCACTTTATAAAAATATTAAAAATATTAAATAATTGTTAAAATGTCTTTATAAATATTTTTCAGAATGTGAAATTTTTTTTTTAAATTATTCTAAGAATATATAGTCATGGAAAAAATGTTCTTCCACCGATGAGATAAATAATGATGTTTTTTTATTAAAAAAATTTATTTGAAATCATTAGTACATAAAGAGTGAAAAATGAATGGAAAATATATATTCTAATGAAATAACCAGAGGTGAATAAATTTTATGATTTCTTTTATAGATAAATCATATTATTTAATCATCATAAACATAATCATTAATAATCTCTTGGAATGAATATATTGTATAGTAAATCCCTTAAATACATGGTAACATTGAATCCTAATCCCCATGAAAGAATAATATTTACAAAAAAATAATAAAGATAATAAATAGAATTATGATATAAAATGTCAAAGGGTATATATATACACCTCATTAAAAAACATAGGCACCTAATATAATATAGGTATCATAGAATGAATATTGAGTCAAAAACTAATCCCTCATTAGTATCTGTTAAAATGTAAAACACATGAAATATAAATACTAAAATATATATTTAAATAAAAATAAATTTTAAATAGAATAATTGTAAACATATATTCCTGGTGAATATATAGACCATGTAAATGAAATAGGTGGGGAATAATGTATGTGACTCACAAAAGTAAAATTTGAGATGAAAACCCCTTACCATATGTCTCGACTTCCTTTATACATGTTAAATCCTCATATATAATATATTTATTTTTTTATTGATCGATTAAATAAACTCTGTCAAAATTATTATACCATATATGAATTAAGATATTTCATTACTCATTTATTAAAAATCTTCATTAACATTATATTTTTGGTAATAACTGATTCATTTTTCACATATGTTTCAGCATTGAAATCATTGTCCCCTTACATTAATCATGTGAAAATCAATAATATAATTTTTACCATGATATTAAGATCATGTACAATTAGTATATATGTATTTATCAAAATCCATAAAATTTAGTGGTAGAAATTGAGGTACCTCATTCATGGATACATTAAGTTTTACGTACACAAGATCAATGATTCTATTTTGTAAATGAAATGAATAATATAAGGGTAAATTATATATTTTTATTAAATAATAATCTAAAGTTTATATAAATATAAAATTTTTAATTTAAGAAATTCCATATTTCATTCCATGTAATTAATACGTGAAAAACGAATCACATTGTTTTCTGAGGTGGTGGTTTTTCATATACCTGAATGATGTTATCGTATACCACATTAAATAAAATGTGATAAGGTATATGTGGTATCATAATTAATTAATTATAAATAAATTAAAATTATAATATTTATTCATTTATTATATAATCATTACAATCTCAGTAAATTATAAATGAATAACATATCGCATCAGTTTGCAAAGGTAGCAGTCTTTTGTACAGACGAGCAACAATATTGTTTTCTAATGGGTTCTGTGGAAATAAAGTAGATTTTTTATTATAATTTAAGATATATAACATAAATATCATATATATATATATATATTAAATCTCTATTTATATCCAATTTTGATAGGTGGTTACAAAAAATTAATAACATCGGTTCTCAAGGAGGCAGTCTTCTATACACATGAATGATGATTTTGTAACCCATTTGATGGAATCGAAGATGGTTGTAGGTATTTTAAATTTAATAATAAAATCCCATTTTGAGGAATATAAATAGTTTTTTGTACAATATTGATTTGATCACAATTTTAGGAGGAGGAGGAAGAAGAAATAATATAGAAACTGTCATAAATGAATGTTACTTCTTCTTCGAGTAATATGCATAGACTTTCACTAAAATCCTTCTAATAGTGGATTTATGAAAAAAATATGATTAATGGATTACAGTATGGAATCGAAGATGTTATTTGTGTTAGAATTTTCTATAAAAATGGGTTTTGAATGTTGCAATAGGAGATGAATGAGTGAGTCCTTTTATAAGTGATTTCAGTGGCACAATTGTAATTTTCAAAAAGATAGATGTTTAACCATGTTATTCACATTCCAAAAGGATCCAAAATATACACCTATCAACCCTATAATATATAATGTCTAAATATTAATAGAAAAGGGGGTTCAGAAATGTTTTAGGTCAACGTTATCCTGTATATTTTTAGTTTAACCCATGATAAATGCATTTTTACATTAATCATGATAAATAATTCTACTGTTTTTACTATTCATTATTCTAAAAAAGTTGCCATGAAAATATTTGATAATTTAAGATATTATTAGTCGAAATATAGAATTAATTCTTTAACATTATGTTCACATAAGTGGAATAAATAATTTAATAATAATCTCATAGATGTGACCATAAAGCTGGTTTTTAATGAAAATATGATCAAATGTGTAAAAAAATATTTAAAAAATCATTATTAAAATGATTACATGAACTTTAATATTATTAGTAGATATTTAATTTAATTAATATTTTCTTTTTAACACTTTATATTAAATATTAAAATTTTAAAATCATTAAATAACTGATAATATTTAACAGAAACCAGTATTTTCACTATTCATCTAAATATTATTCTTTTATGAAAATTATTCAATATTCACCATATGATAATTTTGAAAATTTTATTTCAAAAATTAATATAATTCTCTTAAAATATGAAAAAATTTTCAAAAATTATTTTTAAAACATCTTTTCAAATGATTAAAGAACTACTTTTCAAAAAAATGCAATGGTAACCTTAAAAATGGATTTATTATGATCTCTATTTTAGAAAACACATTATATTAATATTAATAATTTTATTTAATATATAATATATAAAGATAAATAAATTAATTCTTCAAATGTGATTTATTTTTTTGAATCATGTTTGTGTGCATAAAAATAAATTCTTACTAAAAGATTTCATTTATTTCCAAAAAATTTTGTTTTCATTTCTAAATAATTTGTCACCAAAGAGATAATTATGTATAATATTTTAAACCATATGTATTTATAATTTAGTTAATACTACTCATACCCACAATTTTTATGTAATATGTGATAACATTCATTCTAAATAATAAATTCTTACTAGTATGTCACGTTTCTTATAAACTCGATGTAGCGTATAACACCTGTAAAACTTAGTGTTATGTGTAACAGAAGATAAAATCGGTGTTTCATGTTACATAAGCATTATGGTTGTTACATATAGTGACTAACATTAAGAGGATTAAATTTAATTGAAAAATATATATTTAATAAACTAGGTGTGTTATACACATAACCTCTAGGACCTTCTAGATTATACCACATATCAATATCGATGTAATAATAATTTTATTAGAAAACTAAGATGGTATTCCCACATATAAGAAAACTCATTTTTTATATGATGGTAATGTATAAATCCCATGGTATTAAATAATCCATCATGGAATTTATAATATTAAATGTTGTTGTTTTCATGTTTATGTGAATGAAATATATATATATACATATATGTCTAGTCTTATACATGAAATACATCCATCCAAAATCATAAAATAGTATAAACACACATTAATTCAATTTAATACTTTTTATACTAACCAAGCCACCTTTCCACATGAAAATTCCTAATTTGTCTCTATGATGTAATAAATAAGAGACCATGTGCCACAAATCTCATCTTATACATGATTTGTGAGTGTGGGGTTTCACATGCGCATATGTATACTACTCAAAGGTATCAGGTATGGTCATTCATCAAGGTTCATGAATCACCATGTCACTCAAGGGGGTATTATATTCTAATCAAAAGAATACCATATTTCTCAATGGAGGTCATCTATCCACTATTGGCATTAACTACCAATGAATATCACATGTCATTATTATGGTCCCACCATATGAACTTGTATCTCATGTGTCATTATCTCACACTTGGCTAACCCAAAATCAACATATCAGGTTGATCTATATCACCCATGTATGGACAACTACTCTCAACCAAACTACCTCACTCATGGAGCACTCATCCACCACATATATCAAGGACTCCCTCTCTCATGGATTTCCCACCAATTATATCTTAACAAATGTGAGGATATGCCTTTGAAACCTCTCCTCCAATTTTTTTTAACATTTCACAAGTCTTAACAATCATTATACAAAATATAAATAACCATTAACACAAATAATCTCAGAACCTAACAACTTATTACCAGGGATCTAATCCCTTGAAAATCAGTCCATTTGTAAAAGTAATTATATAGGTCCTTGGAGATTAATATCCAACCAATATAGGTGATGTCACATTGATTATGATCAACCACCACATCAATACATAAAAATATATTATCATGATAATGTGAAAAAGTCATGAATCACAACATAACAATTCAAAGACAATGACATCACAAACAAAAAGCACAAAAAAAACATGTTCATTGGAAAATAAGGATTTTCACCCTTATAGTTAAAAAAATACACTAAAACAAATCATATTTCTTTTAAAAAAAGAGTTTCAAAAACTTTTTTAAAACCTTATAATAAGGTTGAAATTTTATCATTCTCATAAAAAATACATACCCATAATGTATTGTCCCTCGATTTAGAACTCTTTCACATGGATGATTCAGTTTGGCTACGGAACCCGAATAGAGCCTCATCATATGCTAAAGCCTACTGACTAATAGTATGCGTGTGATGAGTATTGTGAAGTGACTATAAATCCTACTCATAGAATTACAATAGACTAGAAAAAACTATATAGAAAAATGAATAAATATAATAGTGTTAAAAAATGGAAACAATACTATAAAATATAAATCCAAAAAAAATCAATTGATTAATCAAAAAATAATAAACATATAATGAAATATCATGATATAATGTAACAAAATATCATTATAGAATAAGTATAAAACGAAATAGTATCATGATAAAAGGACCCTAGTCGAAATCACATTGTAGTCAAATCCCAAAACACCATCCCATATAGCAATTAAAAATAAATTTAAAGGTTATTTTCCATTTTCCAATGATGCAACCATATAATCTACTCGACTAAAAATTGGTGGTCAAAATAGGGTGTTAGTATTACTCAGTTGGTCGAAACCACCATGTCTAATAATAAACAGTATGTTAATAAGTGTACAAAATGATGAAACAGAAAAGTTTTTTAATTAATTAAACAATTAAATTAATACGATATCAAACTACGTTGGAACCGTAATAAAATATATATAATAATATCTCAGAACCATGCCAACCATAACCATATATCCATGGTAAAACATAACATTCTTTATCTTCATGCCTGAATGTCACTAGGCATGGCTCATGCCCATTACAACCATAAAATTGTAACCATGGTAAAACATAACCTTATAAACAAGGTGGAACCAATATTTGTATGGGTGAGAATATATTGTATAATCATTTGATCAATTAATTTTGTTCAATATCAATATATTATAATTTCATCATTTATTAGGCCCATGATAGATATATTAGTATTTAATTTTTTTTTCATGACCAAGCTCAGTATATAATCATTTTATTATTTATCAAGGCCAAGATATATAAATAATAATTAAAACATTTGTCGCTAGTAATATCCCATAATATAAGAATTCAAGTATATCAATTGGCATAATTCTCCATATAATCATTACATTATAGAAAAAATAACACATGGCCTAATAATAATGAAATCAAAATATAACATCAATAGTGATTAGTTATAAAAATTACCATTTATCTTTCAATTAAACATATCATTTATAATTTCTTCATAACCAATAACATTACAGTTATCCAAATATGCAGGATATACCAAGGTGTGTCTATATGAAGTAAACACCCAAATCCCATTTTCTAGTAAATTCAATTCAATCATTTAAACAATTCAATTGTTATCAATGGTTTTATAACATGAAAGGTATCCACAAGATAGGAAAATAACCAATTAGGTCCAAATGAAATCCTCAGAAAAATCAAATTAATCATTTTATTTATTCCGGATATTTTTTTAAGGTCAGGACTGAAGCCTCATTTTTTTATTAAATAAAAGAAAAGACCTATTTAACTGGGTAGAGGGAGACCCATTAAATAACCCGAAATCCCAGTCGGTATTTAACCCATTATATGGCATGTAGGCCCATTTTTTAGACCATGACCAATTATGTGAATAGTACTACTACAGTACCTATGATACTACAATACTGTACAGTACCCACCATTACTATAGTACCCTGCCGCCACTATAGTGACATACCACCGCTACAGTGTACGTCGTTTCTATAGTGACTCCACTGCTACATTACTCCACAATACTTCTACTAGGATATGGTAAATACCCATACATTTAATTTACCATCAAATAATTCATAGAATAGAACATTGCCAAATAAAAGATGGTTAGGATGATCAAAAGTAGAATATTTTGAAAGATTCACAAACATGAGGTATGAAATCAAAAGACTCACTCAAAAATCAAATGGATAGTACCGTCTGATAATTAGAAAGAAGCTACATTCAAGATGAACATAATATCAAACACATGGAACACATAAAAACTAATTCTATATAACATACACAAGTGCGTAATATAGTAACTAGTTCAGTACACATTTTAAGAGGTATACGCTTAAAAACATATCTCCTTGGATGAATATTAAATTCTCCCGAAAAATGAAGAAATTGTAACCCATTTATATGATGTGTAAATGTCCTGTAAATGAGTTTTCATTCTATTTCTTTATATGAGATGAGAGTCCCCTTTAATGATTCTCTAATTACTATGTACAATTGGTAAAAATTTATCCATTTATCATAACAAAATAAATAAATGAAAACAAGCATCCTTGAACATTTTGAAATTTTTCACAACAAGTAACTCTATAAAGATCCTCTCCAATTATTTGATGCTTCCTCAGAAACCAATACTTTTTTTAGTACGAAAACTAATCCATAATTAAAATACAACATCCATGATTTAATGATATGGAATAAATAAACTAAAATATTTTTAATGAAATAACTCAGAGAGTTATATACCTAGAAAAGGATGGGATCTTACAACCACGCCACAATAAAATAGCTCATCTCGGAGGATATACAAGAATCACTATGGGGTCTCAACAAACATGTTGGACAATTATGGTCACATATTAGACTCACACTCCTAGTAATCCTCCTAAACTCACCCATACAGACACTACACCCAATGAAATGGAATCTGCCTACCCCAAAAATACTTATCATTACGGTCCAAAATAACAAACATGTTCTATTCAAAGGATACATCAACACTATTCTCGATGTCTGCTAATTGTACAATGTTTTAATGTTCTGTACAATACCTCCAATAATGTGACACATATAACCCTTCATGCAATGATCTATTGTGTGGTGAAAGGGCTAAAAGGTATTCCAATGGGCCAACCCTACCGACTATCTCAAATAGGCCTAAATTCCAAGCTACTGGATTTCCCTATTTTTGGTATGGATTTAACCTAATCTAGGGGAATACCAAATAAAATAATATGAAAAAAAATTAAATCCTTAGCTCATCTATGATAGTGATGATTTGATTTCGGAATAGTGTACACAGTCAATAACCGCTGGCTAATCAACTAAACCTTCTTAGATGTCTCTTATATGAGACTATGACCAATATGTGTTGACTCTCCTTCTACTAAAAATGAGTTAAAAAATCATTTCCTAATTTACAAATCCTCAAAATAAACTAATTAGATATATTTTTGGAAGCTATTATTATTATAAAACTACATGACTTCCATATTCCTCTCCCATGAACCACAAAAATCGAGAAAATGTTCTCATAATATATTATACAATACCAAGTATTGTCATATCATATTGACTATCATTTTGAGGATGATAGTCTATAAACAAAAAAATATTAATCTCATAGCCTTATAAAAGTCCTACAAAAATTGATTTTTGAAATAGGGATATATATATGATGTGATACTCCCAAAGCATTATACATCCAAATGACCTCATGCCATTAAATTTTGTCCAATTCATCAATTTTCAATTTCTACCAAATAGAAAATAAGTGTAATACCATCTTCAGTTGATCCACAATCGCCCATAAATCATCATTATTATTGGTTTTCCATGATAATTCTATATGAAAATCAATAGTAACATCATCCCATATCGACCTAGGAATGGAAAAAATGCTGAAAAATCATATTCTGAATTTGATGCTCACCTTTCACCTTCTTTCAAATGAAACATATTTTCACAAATCATGAAACATCCTTTTTCCTTCCAAACCACTAGTACTTTCTATGGATATCATGATTCATCTTTTTTCATTCCATGATAAACCACACAACTAGAATCATAAAACTCTCTCATCAAAAACTCTTAGATGTCCATATAAACACAAACTCTACCATCGAATAGAAAAGAATCTCCACTTCCCAGAGACAATCCCGATTGTGCCTCACCACCATATAATATATCTCTCAAAAATAAGCACTCCAGATCAAATAACATATTCATCATAGTTCATTCCAGTTTCATGGGTATCAAAACAATTGATGTCTGAGAAACTCATCGTTGAGTCATTTAATCATCTATATATATGTCTGAAAAGATGGTAATCATCCATAGCTCATCACAAAACTCTTTTACTACATATGTCTATGTATTTCAAGGAAAATATTCAATAATAATCTTTTAATTTCTGTGTTTATAATATAACTCAATGTTAAATGTAAATAGACACTTCACCCACATTATCTATTAAGGGTTTAGGTACTAATGAAAAAAAAATCATACCTAAGGATATTGTTGTCCATGTATACCATAAAACACTCACCCATGGGATAATTCCTCTAATATATCTAAGAATTTACCTCTATTTCAAAATCAATATAATGAGTAGGATAATTCCACAAATGGAGTCTCAACCATCAAGAGCCATAAGAAAACATTTGATCCTAATGTGTCATATCTACTCTGAGTCGAACACCAGATGCCTCAAAATACATGGTATATGTTGTACCTGACCTAGGTATCATGATTATAGGTTCTATGGTCAGCCTATATTTTATCTCCTAAAACCTCCCTAAATATCAATTTACCAAACAATATTTACTCCATTTTTTATCAGAAATGACATTGGTGCTGCTAAACAGGAGACATAATGCATAAAGTGTCATTAATTAAGTAAAAAAACAATAATGTACTTACATTTGAAGACGTTCATGGGATTCCCTCAAGATTCCTTGACTACATCTTTCTATGGGTCCAATAACACTCCAGTCTCTGAAATGATATGTCCAATGAAGGGAAATTTATAAATATAGAAACCACATTTAGTTAACTAGGAATAATGTTTATTTTCTGTAAACTTACTCAATATAAATTCGTTATGTGGGGTATCATGTTTTGGTTACTAGGAGTACACTAATATTTCTTCCACCCAACCACAATAAAAAGATCTAGAAAAGGAATAAATTTTATGTTCATTGAGGACAATAATAGTATATGATCATTCGGAAAACTACCAAATTCACAATAAATCATACAACCCATACCTTCTTCTAAATGTTGGACGTGTTATATCTGATGGTTTTAACCTCAACTGATGGAATTGTGAAATAAAATATTCTTGCAGATGATCTTTGCACCACCCAGTTTACAAAAGAGATCATCTATTCATGGAGTAGGATAAATGTTTAGGACTATAGTCTAGTTAAACCTATGATAATACACACCCAAGTGCAATGTCCCATTATCCATCTCGTAGAAGAGAACTAGATAACTCGAAGACTATGTACTATTTTACATGAAACATTTAGATTTTAGATCATCCAACAAAACATTCTACTCTCAAATCTCCATTGATTCATTTCAATAAGATGAGATAAAAAATGGCACTACTACGGATACCAACTTGATTGTGAATTCGATCTCTCACTTGAGTGGAATGATGTAGAAGTCATTAAGAAGGACATTATGAAAATAAAATATACACTAGAGGTAAATAATAATGATTCATTTCACTATCATTTATTGAAATATCAAATTTCGGAGCCGTGAGACAATCTAATCTCCCTTGAATTAGTTATGTACAATCAGCCTAAAAATCTTAATATCCTTGATGTAAATATCCACCACCCTCTATATATAGGATAATAAATATTTAGATGTAATAGTCAAAATTTTTCATATATTTAATAATCCCATCCATACCAAGAATCAAGTCCAATCTTATCATTTCATGCTTCAACGATTAACAATTGAATCAGAAACCACAAATTAGTAAAGGAATCAACATGCAACACATAAAATTCCCTAAAAGAACTCTCAATGATGTGCTTATTATTAAGTCCCCATTAATTATCTCCTCATAAAACACTAAAACACTTGCATAAATTTTAGATAAGAAGTAATGCGATCTGATTGTGTCCAAAAAAACACACTCACAGGAAGATGATATAAGAATTGTAACTTTAAAAATTGATGGTCAAGCATTCACAATAGCTATTGTGGTCTGCATAACATGAATCTGAGCAGAATTATTTCCATGGGGTCCCTCTTATCTCACATAAGATATACACACTTTCTCATATGACCGTTCCAAGATAGGGGTACAAGATCACCTGTGTCGACATGAACATCTAGTGGAACTCCATGTACCTTAATGTTGTGGATTTGATGAGTCCTTCCTATAATTTAGTTATTATCATGTTCTCCTTCCACTTCGTGAATGATGCATTACCATAAACCCCTATATAGGTGGACTAATGTATTGACAGGATGAAACACCAATGTGGTGTATAGAAAATAAGTCTGTCTATGGACCATCTTTCCACACTTATAACACTACAACCGAACATGATCCTGAGATGGCCTCCCGCATCCCTAAATACATTTCCTACACTTAACTAGGAATGAATTATCAAAATCACACTTCATTACACTACATTATGATTTATTAGTTTTCCGTACTAAAATATTATTTTCGCTACTCATGGCCCCTATGATATGGAACATGTTCACCTATAAAAAATTCTCATGGAGGATACCATAATGAAAACAACATTCCCTGGAGATCTCTTTAGCTTCAAAATATAGAACAAAGCGATGTAGTTCAGTGAATCGTTCAGTGAATTCCATCACTGAAATACCCTCATGTGTCATGTGCTTGAACTCATTAGCCTTCCCATCCCCCAATGAAACCATATATAAATGTCTCAATAATATTATTTAGAATTTCATTTAAAGTAAATCCTCAATCTTCACTTCCAGTCACATAATTTCCCATAAACACTTGTTAGGTCGAAATGATTATATGCAGTAAGCTTCTCCATGCAATATGTTAATGTCTCAAGATGATTAAAGATAATATGGAATTACTTCATCATGAAATCAGCTATATGGGTGAATCCCTACCAAATGAAAGTTGTAGGATTTTAAATCTGGAACACTCTCATTAGCACAATCATTGAAGACATGGTTTGAACAGTCTCTATTTTTATGGATATCATGTCCCTCTAGAAGCTGTTTCAAAGATAGAAATCCATATTTAATTGAATGAACTAGAATCTTATGTTCATTTATTTTAGGAGTGTTCTATTTTCCAATCTCATGTATCTTAACTCGAAGAAAATGATAAAGAATTTTATCTAGAAGAAAAACTCATTAATTGGAACAATATATATCATCAAGGACATCATCAACATGAGAAAAACTCATTCATTTTAAAAATTTATGGATAAAATCCATAATCATAAAAATGTTTTCTTTGAAGAAGTATTTACTCTTAAATCCTTCATAATGGCTTGTAATGAATATGTGAATTACCCAAATCATATCCCCCGGGAGTGTCATAACCAAGAGTGCACCAAGGCCCGTTGTCGTGTAACAGGATACCTTATGTCAAGCCTGAATCTCCTGGTCAGAGTTTTCACTCCTAGGTACATCTATGCCAGAGCCGCCTCTACTTTATCATTTCTATATAGGGATGTATTTCATGGAAAATACACAAAATCTCTACATTACCATAATTTTATTAATTTATTCTATATTAATCCTCAACTTCTATGTTATGGTAGTGTTATCTAATCAAAATTTATCTAAAAATATTTCCAAGGTTGTTTCTAAACTTTCTCTAATACCAACTATAATGCCTCGACCCCCATTACCCAAAGTCGGTGCATTATTTAAATAAATCAGTAGGATCACAAAAGATCAATCCTAGAAGGATCAATGAGTTAAGTAGTATTGGAATATAGATTATATTCATGAACATTAAATTATATTATAAAATGAAAAACAACAACAACATTGTCTCCATTTACCACATTCATATCCATTAGACTATCCTTTCAGGTTATTCATAATATACGTTTTCTCATCATGGGAAAATTAAAACATAGAATTGGGTGAGCTCAGATGCTCAGTAAGGATAACAATATAGCGGAAACATTCATAAATAAGAATAAAAATTTTAGGTAATGTATAATACTAAAACAAATGCCTTTTCAACTTCAAATTCGGTATAATATAGAAATGTTAAAATCAAATAATTCCATTTAATTATTCACATGGATATTCTACTAATCAAATAATCCCATGTAATATCAATAGCCAAATTCATTATTATTGAATGCATAATGTCATACATCATAACCACATTGTCTAGGCCTTATACACAGACTACATATAAGATTTTTTCAATGCCTTGTTCAAAATCAATAGTTTATCTCATGATACATACCGATGCATCGAGGAGCTAGAGCGGGCTCTATCCATAACTTACTAAGTCTAATGCACCCCTCATATGAAAATTTTTAAACATAACATAAACATTTGTATTAAAACTATCTTTTAAAATGTAAATAACTTATCTATGAACCATGAATGGTATAAAATAACACATCCATAGTCAAACATATCTCAAAACCATCAATACAATATATATAATTTTATCAAGATAAATCAACCTCAATCAAGTATATTATCTAGTATAGGATGTTGACATAGTTGAAAATGACTAGTAAAATGTTTTGAAAGAAATACCATGTCATCATGATATCATTTAAAAGTATCACAATTTATAAATGAATTCATTTAAATGATATTATTTAATCAAAGTGTCCCATAGCACTTTGAATCTTTTGTAAATAATTATCATTTTCAAATATTCATGTCCATATAAATAAATCCTTAAATTCATTTTGAAAACATGTACCTTAATTAAAAGGATTTAGAAAGACAAATCAATAAAACCTTTATAATGATGATATATTTAAATATACCATCCCATAAAATATTAAAATATTCCTTTTGAAACATTTTTTATGAAATATCAGTATTGATGATAAATATGTCCCAGTAAATACATACACATAAACAATCTCATATAATAATGAGATTGAAGAAATAACCCTTACCTTACACTCTTCTTTAGTCGAGGGTACGTTTAACCACATGTATAATGACCATAGTAGGTTATTAAATTATTCCATAACCATATTAATATTTATTATATTGTACATGATTCATTTATGTCTTTATACTTCCAATTTAAGTAGTATATTCATGTTAAATTAACAGTTTGGGTAATAATCGCTTTCTTTATCGTACATGTTTTAACATATAATTCTTGATCGTATGACTTAGATCATGATTTAAATAAATCAACAATATAAAAATTGATTTATATATCAAATATATTTAGAATAAAAATGTTTATAATAAATAGATATATGAAATGGAAAACACCATTTATGGAGACAGTATATCGTACGTGCGCATAAACTTTGTTTCCGTTTTCATATCTTATTGAATGGATGTAAGTGAATATGATATATGTAAGTATATACATATATATAAAGATATATATAAATATATATATATATATTTCTAATAGTATAATTATTTCATATATTATATACTTATTAATAATATATATTTTTTATAATCATCATCTAATGGTGAATGTGGTAATGAATCTCATCACATCGTGGAGACAGTAATCTGTAAAAACACACGAGGGACAATATCATGATATTTATGATGATATCATATGTAATTTAATGGTATATCATATATAAAGATTCATTATCATGATATATTTATTATTTACATCAATTATACTCATTATTATACACATCCAAACAGTGAAGTGTTAAACGACAAACTACAACACTACGTAGAGATGGTAAGCCATACGTACGCACGTATGGTGAGTTTTTCAAATATAAGACAAATTGAATAACGAATATGGTTTTATAATATTTATAACAACATAAAAGTATATAAAGATACTAGAATTTTTATTTTATAATGGAAGCAACAATGAAAAAAGAATTGGAAAAAGAAAAGACCTTGGAAGAGGCGATTAAATATTTACGTTTTATTCGGGTTCTTCATTTTGATTTGATCAAAATGGATCCATAGGTTTTCTTTCTGACCAATTTATGGAATCATGGATTATGGGGGATAGTTTATCAGATTTTGGGCAGGGTTTTCCCAAGGCAAATGGATTTGGAGGTGTGAATTTGAGAGAAGTGGATGTTCGCTTTTATAAGAGGGGTGAGGGTCACTTTAGGAAAAGATTAAAGTATTAATTTATTATAAAATCATATTCGTTTAATAATGGCTCCAAATAAATTCATTTCAAGACTTAGGTGGTTATGGGTAGAACAACACTCAAATAATAGGTTTTCGAGAGGTTTCAATCACTATATTAACCATATCATTTAGATTAAAATCTTAGTTAACTAGTTTGACATTTACCATGTCTTTTTGAAATTTTAAATTATATTGTTAATAAACATACCATAAACTTCTATTAGAACTAGAAGTGGTTCATTAATTATACACTTATAATTATATAATCCTTTTGTCCAAAACATATATTTTTAGGAATAAAATATCAGTTAATAATATAAAATTGGTTTTAGAAACTCTTTTTTGTCAATTATGATAATATTTAGTATTTTGTTTTTGTTAAATTAATAACAGAACTATTACATAGAAAAAAATTCCTTTAATCCATCCTAAAATGTCCTAAAAATCTATAAAATTAGTTTAATTCATTAAAATTATAAAATTAGATTTATTTGGATATTTATAATGTCAATTTTTTTAATGATTCATTAATATGGTAATTACTGGATCATCATTGTGTCATAAATAAAGTTAATTATTTAATTAATAAAATTTATAAATAAAATACCATTATATAGGAAATATTTTTATCATTATAATTAATATTTATTGTTAAACTTATCTAATGTATAACCTAATATTAAAAATTGGTTTGTTATTAAACATTTATTTTAACTCATTTAACTCTTATTTAAATAAAATTATAATAAATGTTCTAATCTAATCAATGTGGACCAAAGTGTAAGTTATGGGTGTAGGTGGAGCACGTTGGTGGGATTGACAAACATTGATTTTAGCATTAAACAACGTTCAAATAGAGATCCATCACGATATAAAATGTCGCATCTTCAGAATAGAACGAAGAACAAAAAACAAGAGGGGGATTCCCGGAACCATATAGATATGATCATCATATGTTGGTTATAATTAATTTAATTAATTCACAAGAATTACCTTCGTGGAATTCATTTTTCATTGATGTATACGGTTATGATCCGGTGTGATCTGTCATTGCGTTGTAGAATCCAAGTGTAAGATTCCTCTATCAGTGATCCACATTGCCTCCACGTATCTTTAGAGCGTCACCAAAGGGATCTCTGGGTGCTAGTGTGGAAGAACCTTTGATTTTGATGTTCGCCTTCGATCGCATTGATCCAGTGGTGGTGGATCTCTCTCGATCTTGAGATCATTCTTGGAGGATATATTTCTTTCGTACTAGAGATAAATCTCCAGAATTGTTGTGCACAACGATTGGGAAATGTGTTGGGGTTGTGAGGATATTTATAATTGGGTTTGAGGTTTAGATAGTTATGAAAATAAATTAATTAATTACGCATTTTATTTATTTCATTAACTCTTATTGAAAACCCCCATGTCAAATTATTAATTCCGTGACATTCACCTACACTGATTATAATAAATATCATTTAATAAAAAGATATTATTTCCTCAATATCCTGACTAGAAAAACAACATGTCGTGTAATCATTAATACACGGCATGAACACTTTTTCCATAAAACTACACGGTTTGTATATTTAATATACATGGCGTGTACATTTATTTTCCATTTTCCTTTATTTCCTCTACCAGATTAATTAGACCTTAAATAATGGCTATTTATTTCATAAATAAATGTAACTACATTACTCGCTATTAAATAAATATTATTTCGTCCAAAATATATACTCTCGAATAACAAGTGTCAAAATAAATGCAATCATATATCCTTAAATAATTATTAAACTATAGTCAGTAATAATATTTATTTAACTTGTTAAATTATTATTTAACTGAGATACATGGACACACTTCGTTTGTGGCCCTCTAGGCCCCTTTCTTAGTGGCATTAGGCAGAGCCTGCCTATAGTCCAAGGATAACATCTAGCAATAGGCCATGGAACCCATAGAGAAAGTAGTTAACGCCACAATGATGTATCACCTCCTAAGAACGTTCACCGTGTAATATAATCCCTTTGTCATTATATCTTGAATCAAGTGGGTTACAAGATAGTGGCATCAACCCATGTGCTCGATTATTATTTCATTGACTTTCCGAAATTGAACTCGCCCATACCTTACCATGTCCATGGATTTATTTAGGCAATATCAATTCCAACATAGGGCCTGAGATATCTACTTCTATTATGGAATAGAAATGACAAATCCTTTCTCGCATTATATATTAATTCAGTATTACTCGTGACGCACCCAACGTATCCTACCTCACTGTGAACAGTGTTTCATCACAGTATTCATCAACACATCTAAGTGTGGGAGTTGTAATACCAGTTAACAATAATCTTGAAGTCTAATGAACAATACATACTTCCACAGATAGGAAAATCCAATGACACTATGAAATGTAGATTTCCAACTGGCGGGTCTTGTTATCATAATATCCTCCGGGATGTTACCATGGGAACACACCATGAGAAGGTACCATAATGATTTATGAGTCCTCACCCCTAATGGCCTGTATTATTTTTTCCCCTAAAATAACATAATCCGGCCATATAACATATATTCAAGAATAATGTTATGGCACTTTTGAGATCTCATCATAGCAGGGATTCGCTATGACCCATTAATGCAACAACTATCTGTAGGACATTATCACATCCATTTTAATGCAGAAGAACAATCAAGATGTGATAAGGTATTTATTAATGAATAAAGTACAAAGTGGGTTGTTTTAGGCCACTGACTATAATAGACGCCCACTTGTACTAGAGCCAACTGCTAACAACCTTTAACCCGCTAGCTCCCTCATGATATTCATGTTACTGCTAAGATAGGCCTTTAGTCGTGGTGTTCTCCACGTTATCTTCCGTGGACACTCTTCTCAATTCAACATCACCCCTATCATAGAAATCCCTCAAGAGGTGATACTTATAGAGTATGTTCTTTGTCCGTTGATAGGACCTTGGTTCTTTTGCATGATCCACCGCTGCAGTATTATCATAATACAAAGTGATAGGATCATTACTGCTAGGCATCAAATCATTCCCCTGGACAATGTTCCGAATCGATATGGGTTCTTTAGATACATCATAATTAAATACATTTTAAGACTCTGCTGTAGAATCGGTGACAACTGGCTGCTTTGAACTCTTCCGGCTCACATCTCCTCTATTGAGATAGAAAACATATCAAGATTATGACTTCAGGTCGTTCTGATATGTCTAAAAACCATCATCAACATACAATATGATGACAAGCTCTTCATGTCTTCCATACACCAGGAACATATCCTTAGTTCTTCTCAGATACTTAAGGATATTATTAAAAGCAGTACAATGTTGTTCTCTTGGATCTTCTTGATATATGCCTACCATGATCAGTGCATAAGCAACATCAAGCATAGTACATAACATGGCATACATGATGGATCCTATAGGAAAATCATATGTGATATTACTCATTCTCCCATACTCTTGTTGTGTAGAAGGACACATTTTAATTGAATGATATAAGACGTGTGACACTGGAACCAATCCCCTTTTCGATTGTTCCATACTAAATCCCTTTAGTATCTTGTCAATATATGTACCCTAACTTATTCCATAAAGCCTCTTGGATCTATCACAAATGATCTTGATCCCTAAAATGTAGGCTGCTTCACCCAATTCCTTTATAGAGAAACACTTGTTCAACTAGTCCTTAATGAATATAGGACTGGTACATCATTTCCAATAATCTATATGTCATCAACATATACTACTATCATAACGATCACATTCCCATTAAACATATTATCAACACAAGTATCACATTCATTTTTAATGAAACCGAATTTCTTTATGGCATCATCAAATCGAATATTCCATGACCTGGATGCTTTATTTAATCCATAAATGGATTTCTGCAACTTGAAAACCCATTTTGCTTCACCTGGTCTCACAAACCATTCTGGTTGTGTCATATAGACATCTTCCTGATGGTTCCCAATAAATAATTCTAATTTGGCATCCATTTTCCAAATCTCATAGTCATGGTTAGCTGCTATTGTATGTATGATTATTATGGATTTAAACATGGAAACTAGTGAGAAGGTTTCATCATAGTCAATTCCATGACATTGTCTGAATCCTTTATCCACTAGCCTTGCTTTATAGGTGCTAACTTGACCTTCCAAGTCCATTTAACTCTTGAATACCCATTTTCATCCAACATGCATTACATCAACTAGCTCATCGACGAGAACCCGAACATGGTTCTGATACATGTAATCCATCTTAGAAATCACAGTTTCTAACCATATTGCAGGTCATGAGCATTCTACTGCTTCTTTCTAGTAGAGAGGATCATCATTTTCCAAAAATAATGATTCACCATCCTCGGTGACTAGGAAACCAAATCTCTATGGTTCCCTTACCTCTCTTGAGCTCATATGTCGTACTTGTGTTTCTAGAACCTCTTCTATGGGGACCTGTGAACTTGTTCCAGTACCAAATATTGTGTATCATGAGCATCAACTTCGTCAAATTCAATCTTTCTCCCACTGGCCTACTTGAGGTCGTGCTCCCTCTCAAGAAGGATGGTGTGTCTTACGATAATCACTTTCTTGTCTAAAGGGTTATATAGGTAATATCCTTCTGTTTCCTTAGGATATCTTTTTAAGATACACCTCGTTCCCTAGGGTGCTAGTTGGTATCCTTATAAGTCCTTAAAAAATTACTCGCATCCCCATACATGTGTGTGCGACAATGTGGGTTTCCTTTAATTCCATAACTTGGATAGAATATTATTTTCCACCTTAGTTGGTACTCGATTTAATGTGTATGCTGCAGTTTGTAATGCATATCCCCAAAAGGAAAATGGAAGATCTGCATGACTCATCATTGACCTCACCATGTCTAATAAGGTGTGGTTCCTCCATTAACTAACACCATTCCACTGTGGTGTATAAGGAGGAGTGAGCTGAGATAGAATCCTAGACTCCTGTAGAAGATCGATGAACTCTTGTTTCAGATATTCCACACCTCTATCCAATCGAAGTTTCTTTATCATATATCCAAGATTATTCTCCACTTCATTCATTATTTCCTTAAATTTATATAAGGACTCTGACATATACTTCATTAAGTAGAAATATTCATACTTACATAAATCATGAGTAAAAGAAATAAAGTATGAATATCCACATCTATATTATACTAAAAATGGTCCAAATACATCCATTTTCATCAATACTAGAAGTTATATGGCCCTTTCACCTTGTCCACTGAAAGGCATCTTGCTCATTTTACCTTGTAAACATGCTTGACATATATCAAGTGGTTTTAGATCAGTAGAGTCTAAATAACCATCTTGGTAGAGCTTTGTCAAGTCCTCATTTACATGACTGAGATGGTGATTCCACAACCGGGTGATGTATGAGTAATGTGAGTTTTTTTCCCTATCGATTTCCAAAACATGGTTTTCGTAATTTAATACAAACAACCCATTTGTTAAATGCTCCAAACCATAACATAATTTGTTCTTATAAAAGAGACAACCCATATTTACAAACCTGAAAATAAATCAATCTATATCTAATCAGGATACAAAAAATTATGTTCTTGGTAACACTAGTCACATAATAATGGTTATGTAAAACCAAAATCATCCCAGTCGACAATAAGACGAGGTAATGGCCAATAGCCATTGCAGCCAACCTTCTTCCATTGGTAGCTCAAAGATACACCTCTTCTCTGGCAATATCTCTAAATCTACTTGGTTCCTGGATTAGAATACAGATGTGATCCCCACAAGCTGTATCTAATACCCAATGTGTAGAAATAGATAGATTACACTCGATAAATACGAAATCTTTAGCATCCCCATGCTTCTAGGTGTAGTTCCTCTTCTGGTGGCCTTTCCTACCACATGAAAAACATACTGCCTCTCATTCCTTGCTCTGCCTCTAGAACTTCTCCTTATTGGCAGGATAACGCTCGGGGGCTTTGGGAAATTTATAAGGCTTTGGACCATTTTCCTTGTCCCTTCTTTTCGTATTCACCATAAGGAATGCGTGTTTTTCACGCCCCATGTATTTATCTACCTGGTGAATTACGGTCAGAAGTTTCGATAGACTATTCTTCTTATTATTCATATTGTAGTTTACAATAATGCTTGAGAAGGCCTTGTGCAGTGGTGTAGGATGAGATCTGTACGTAACTCATCCATGAACATAATCCCTAAGTTGTCTAGGAATTAAATGTAGCCAATGATCTTGACTAAATGAGGCACATATAGCACATACTCTCCAAATCTTATTTGTATACAAAGCGTTGGAGATCTCATATATCTCATGTCTCGCCTTCTCTTGGTAATGATCTTTATGTTGAGAAATCATGTTATACGCGTCCATGTTATCATGTTGCTTCAAGAGCTCATTAGACATGGAAAGTAGCATGAAACAATGGACATATATGGAATCATCCAAGTATTTAATATAGAGAGATAGTTCCTCATCATGGTCCTCCTTTCCAGGTGCAACTGGAATTGGCTCTTCCAGCACATACAATTTTATTTCATTGCGAAGGATGATGCGTAAACGCCTCTACCACTCTAAGAATTTGGTGTCGTTGAGAAGGTATTACTTCTAGTGTATTGTTTGCAATGATATGTTTGAAGTCATTTTTCTTGTCATTTATACAGATTAAGATGAGAAAAGGTTTAGTACTTTATTAAAAAAATGATACAAATATATAAATTAATACTTATTACTCTCCAAATATTTTATCTAAATCCAATCTCTCGTGCAATTGACTTTGGAATATTCGGTTGCCTGAATATTCTAGTGGAAAGGATCCATATTACCCTTCGCATTACCCCAACTAGGGCTGGTAAAGAAACATGAAGGGTTTTAAGTAGGCATTCCAAATTCTAACTGCATTAAATCGCATCTCCTAGATCTGCTGAGTGGACTCACCAATCCTGAAATCCTTTTATTTAGGATTTCCACAACCATTGCCTCTTGGTCACACCATGTCATGCTATGGAAATCAACCCTTGATGCGAACCAAGTCATGTAAACCCAAAACCATTAATTAGAATTCCACGATAATTGAAAGCACCCCAACTAGGGATTGTCATGTACATTGAACTATGGTTCGATTCTAACCATGATTATGGAAGGCTATATTGCATTAATATTTCATTGATGGATTTTATCCTTATACGTAAATTTCCAATTTATTATCTTTTATTACATGATTGTTAAAATAAAGTGGAATACATTTATGTTATTAACCATGTCAAATATAATATTTACATATAAGTTGGTTTTATTTTAGTTACATCTTGCATTGTTGTTTAATTCATTAATTGTGTGATCGTGACAACACACCCACAATAAATAAACCATGAAACTGACAGAAATAAAATAAATGGCATGATTCTGAACTTGGTTCTATTTGTTAGTTTTTCTAGCGGTTGATAAAACAACCCACGACCTAGGGGAGAAACACCTTGAACCGTTCGGGTTCTTGTTTATAGCTTTCCACCTGTCTACCTTTGTATATCCTTGGATTCATTTCTCCTTGGCTTCTGACTTGAGCCGCCTCCACTAGCTTGGGAGCTGCATCCATTACATATTCATTTATCTCACATGCAAGTGATGGGTAAAAAGTGTTTTTTACATAAACGAATACATGGGCACCCAGGCCCTACATATTAATGTGAAGAAGGCTCACAGGAAAACATATTTAATTTAAATAAATTAATTAAAGAAAACCATTCACATACAAAGGTATTAGTCTATATCATGATAATCCAAACATGCAATTATATTTTCGCATAAATAAAACTAGAATTCAATTCTATAATCATTCTTTTTAATGATGAATGACACTGGAATCAATTAATTTTCATTATTTAATGAATCCTTCTATCTTAAACCCTTTTATAAATTTTTTTCAAAATCTAATCCCTCATAATTTTAAACAAATAAATTTATTTTAATTTATCTTTGTACGTAACTTGTACCCTGGAGGAAACTCTGTGAATTCACATTAATTATGTAGATGTTAAATCAAACACATATATATAAAACACATATCACGAGTTGTGCCTCATCTTTACAGTTTCACCATGGTACACGTCTCAAGGGTTTATATAATATAATAATTAATTTCAATAAATCTTTATAATTTGGGTGAGTAAACAGTGTGTCGTTCCGACTACATGGCGTGTACTTTTATTCAATTTCCATATGAAGTACACGCCCGAGGACATGGGATGTTAATGTACTTCTGAAAATTATGGTGTACAAATCCTGTTCAGTGGGACACACACCATGTAGTTTCTGCATTACACAGTTTCCAGCCGAGTAAGCTGTGTATGGTGTACATGGTCTTACCCTAACTTGAAGGGAATACATGTCGGGTTCTGTTGGACCACATGGCATGTAATCCAGAAACCGTGTGACACCTATTCCTAGTCAAAACACGGTGTCATAAAGGACATAGATAGGATCAATACACGACCTGATATGGAAGACCAATCTGATGCATGAACCTAGACTATATGGTGTGTACTTTTGAATACACGCCTTGTATTTTCGTGTTGTACAGCCATGAACGTATGGCTCTTCCGGATGAGATCCCCTATTTTATTTTAATAAAAAATTAAAATAAATGTTCATTTTTGTATGGTGAACGAGAAACTATAGAGGAGGAATAGATCTCAATTTTAAGATTTAAAGAACGATTAACTTGAATTGAATCAAATAAATTATTAAATTCATAAATCAACTACAAAAACCTAAATAATTATAATCAACTATATGACTGCTCTTATGCCACATGTAGGTTCTGGGCCCAGTGGAAGCATGTTGGTAGGATTTTCCATGTTTGATTTTAGCATTAAACAACAATCAAACAAAGACCTGTCATGATATAGAACGCCAAATATTCATAATAGAACGAAGATAAAAAAACAAAAGAGGGAGTTATAGAACCATAGGGATAGGATCATCATATGTTGGTTATAATTAATTTAAATAATTCAAAAGAATTACCTTGGTAGATTTATTTCTTCGTTGATGTCTCCGTTCATGATCTGGTGTGATCCGTCATTACATCGTAGAATCCTTGTGTAGTATTCCTCTAGAGTTGATCCACCTGTGCTCCACGTATCTATGGACTTCACCTAAGGGATCTGTGGGTGCTACCATGGAAGAACTTTCGCTTGAGATGTGTGCCTTCGATCGCCTTGATCTGATCATGGTGGATCTCCCTCAATCTTGACAGCATTAATGGAGGCATGATTTCATTTGGACTTGATAGAATTCTCTAGATTTGTTGTGCACAATGCTTGGGAAAAGTGTTGGGGTTGTGAGAAATTTATAATTGGGTTTGACGATTACAGAGTTATGACAACAAATAATCAAATTACACGTTTTTATTATTTCACTAACTATTATTGAAAACCCCCATTTTGAATTATTAATTCCTTGACATGCACCCACTGAGATTATAATATATATCATTTAATAAAATGATATTATTTCCTCAAAATCCATACTGGAAAAACTACATGTCATGTAATCATTAATACACAGTGTGTACTCTTTTCCCATAAAACTGCACGACGTGTATATTTAATATACATTGGGTGTAATTTTATTTTCCATTTTCCATTATTTCCTACACAACATTTATTAGACCTTGACTAATTGATATTTATTTCTTAAATAAATGTAACTTCATTACTCGCTAATAAATATATGTTATTTCATCCATAATATATTCTATTGAATAACTTGTTTAGAAATAAATGCAATCAGGAATCCTTAAATAATTATTACACCATATTCAATAATAATATTCATTTAAATTGTATAATTATTATTTAACAGAGATACATGGACACACTTTGTGTTTGACCCTCTAGGCTCCTTTCTCAATGGCATTAGGCAGATCCTGCCTAATTTCCAAGGTTAGCGTCTATCAACATTCCATGAAACCCATAGAGAAATAAGTGAACACCAAAATGATGTGTCACCTCCTATGAATGTTTACCATGTAATATAATCCCTTTTCCACGGTATATTGAATCAAGTGGGTTGCATGCTAGTTCCATCAACCCATGTTCTCGATTATTCTTTCCTTGAATTTCTAGAATTAAACTCACCCATACCTTACTATGGACATGAATTTATTTAGGCCATATCAATTCCATCAAAGGGTCTGAGATATCTATGGTTGTTATGGAACATAAGGTCCCAATCCTTTCTCGCATTATTTATTAATGCAGTATTACTCATTACACACCCAACTTATCCTACCTCACTACGAATAGTGGTTCATCACAGTTTTCATCAATACATCTAACAGCGTGAGTTGTAATACCAATTAATAATAATCGTAAAGTCTAAGGACCAATACACACGTCCACAGATAGGAACATCCAATGACACTATGAAATTGGATTTCCTACTCGCGGGTCTCGTTATCATAGTATCCTCCTGGATATTACCATGGGCGTACACCATGAGAAGGTGGGTCAATGTTTTATAAGTCCTCACCCCTAATGGCCTGTATTATTTGTGTCCCTCAAATAACATCATCCGACCATAGAACATATATTCAATAACAGTGTTATGGCACTTCAGGGTTCTCATCATAGCAGGGATCTACTATGACCTTTAAATGCAACAGCTGTCTTTAGGCCATTATCACATGCATTGTCACGCAAAAGAACAATCAACATGTGATAAGGTATTCATTAATGAATAATGTACAATGTAGTTGGTTATAGGCCACCAACTCTAACTAAAATAGGATCATATTTTATTCATAATGTTTATTGGTCAAATTGTACTTGTACAATAGAATTAGGCATGTTTTAGTGTAATTAAGACAACATTTTTACCCTTAATTATCCTATTTTCTTTTTTACTATGGTAAATAAAAGTCAAAAGTTACAATTCACCAAAAATTATTTTCATCTTACTGAACCACAGTTAACATACTGATATTAACCGTGTCTCTCAGATTTTTGAAATTCAATTCATAGAAGCGGTAAATAATGTTTTATAAAAAATTTCAAATGCTCCTAGAAGGTGGGAAAAATACAGTAAAAATTTCAATAAATTTTTTATATATCTAAACTTATTGTAAAATGAATCCAATGAATTACCTTGAAGTTATATTGGTATTATGTATCTATTCTGAACTAAAATAAATTTAAATAAATTAAATTATTATTTAAATAAAAAGTCAGTTTTAAATAGTAATGAATTATTTTTCACTATTCATCAAAAATTGAATGTTTTTAGAAAAATTATAAAAATTTAGCGTAAGCTAATTTGGATATTCTGAATTAAAAAATGATGTCAATTTTACCAAATTCAAAACATATAAGTTTCATTTATTAATTTAATATTTTTTCCCATTGTCATAACCAAAAATTAGGTGTTTTTGAAAAAGTATAAACTATCAAATGATTGACATGTGTTTATGTAAAATTATAATGTGAAATTACTTATAATGACCAAAATTGTATTAAATGATAAAAATATAATATAATTATACTTTCAATCAATTCAAATGTATGATCGAACACTATAAAGTATTTGGATTAAAAAAGTTGTTTTCAGTTAAAAATTAGTGATTTTCACTATTCATCCTAATTTTAAAGTTATCAGAAAAACACCAAAAAATTTATCAAAAATATTTTTTTTTGTCTAGACTTAAAATAAGAAGTTAATTTTGTCAAACTGAATATATGAAAGGGTAAAATATTGTATTTAAAAAGAAATCTCTATTAAAAGGTGGTAAAATTGCATTTTTTTTTCAAAACCGATTTTTGAATGGGTTCGTTGGTAAGTTGTGGTGTGCTCAAACTCAGTGTTGTGTGTGGAAAAAGTTGTTAAATTACATTTTAGAGATAACATACTATGAATTCTTGGGGTGTAACACTATTCCTATAATAAATGTAAAACAACACCACTAAACAGAATTTTTGAATACAAATCAATGTACTAGAAAAATATTTTGGAAGAGGAAGAAATTGTAGCCCACCACTATGTTGTATTATGGAGAAAAATATATTTAGTGTCTTAAAAATTATCATCAATTCATAAAGTATCAAATTATATTATTTATATCCTACTATGTTTTTTTATATTTGAATTAAAATATTTCATTGTAATAAATATTTAAATTATATACGTGTTTGTTATTATAAATATTGTAATGGATGTTAAAAGAATATTCCAACATGTCTACAATATGATTCACTTTATCTAGTATAACACAGTGAACATGATAGTTGGGGTACGATACTAACACTTATAGTTTTTATATTGGGTACACATATGACCATATATATGAACACACATTGATTAATACCTTTCATTTATCTTATAAATATAAAATTAAATGTTACTAATATGTGTTTAATATATCATGGAGTCCCATTTACACATCCTAACAATGTAACCCCTCAAATTAATATAGGGCTACATAAAATAATTAGTTGAGTTCAAATAATTATTTTACATATCAATTAACTTTCATGTTAGAAGAACTAATTTGGAGGATAAAGAAATACAACTTTTCAAATTATTAATGTTGAAAAATTACATACACTCATGATATATAGTTTTTATTTGATAAAATAAGTCCAAATTAAGTTATATTAATCATAATTCTTTAATTATAGCTTATGTGAGAACCAACAAAGATTAGAGTTAGAGGGACACCAAAATAAATATATAAAGAGACATAGGTCTATAACATGATTCCCATGTGATGAAATGCCCCCATAGAGATGTATAATTGTGATATAATTATTAACAAATATTTATTGACTATAAAGACACGTTATATCAAATTTTGGAATAAAATTCTATTAGTTATATGTTATGATATGTTTTTACCAACTATTGTTGTGTATCTCTATAATAATTTTGTTATCTCAAGAGTTATATTTTTAGTTATCTCATGTGTTGATATTATTCATAAAATTGACTTATAGAAAATTGATTATTGACACATGGGATGAAATATAATTTTAATCATTCTGGAATAAATTTACTATGAATTAATATATCAAATGAAATAGATATATCATTTCAAACTAAATAATTTAAATGATTTCATAGGTTATGAATAAATAGATTATTACCCTTTATAGTAGATGTATTGATATACTATAATGATGGTGAAATATTCATCATATGACCCAATTGGGTGGGTAAAAATATATGTATATATATTGTATAGAGTTTAATATACTGTCTAGGATTGCATGATTTATGGGGACTCTGTGTTTAATTTTTTGATGAATGATACATGTGTTCTAGGTTGGACTGGGCTCTTGGATGAGTTACATAGGCTGTATTGTATTTCAAATATGATTCACCAGATATGGATATATATATATATATATATTATATTATTATTAGGGAATTATTATTTTATTATTACTGGAATTGTGGGTCTTGATTATTTATTTTTACTAGTGGAAGAATATGGAATTGATAAAAGCTTCATACTATTTATTCAGATATAAATGAATTCCATAAAATTAATTTTCATTTTTTTCATAGTCTATAAGATTTATATATATTATAAACCATATATCATTATTTATTATTCCAAAAACCTATGACTTTTGAAAATTTTATTATCTCATGGCCCATGTTCTCTGATTTATTTATGATTCATTTCTTATAAACTGCAAATATTTACTCAAAGACTCATGATTATGATATTTAAAATGCATGGTATGTATTATAAATATTATGATCAGTTTATCATACACTTATTTTCATGTTATAATTTTATTTCTCCCTTATTTAAAATTATTGAGTATCTTATATCCCCTTTTTTCTTTTTTTCGCCCATGTTAGGAAAAGTGGTATTATGTATAGTGTGATTGTGAAGATACTATAGTGGGAGATATTTATTGTCGATTCTAATGATCGTTCAAAATTATAGAGTATTGTGTATATATTCTCCATAGACACTGAACATTAATATTCATTAGGTATTTTCTTATATAGTGTAATGAATATTCATAAAACATTATGTATTGTATATGTATGATAATCATGGATTAATGTATTTGGTATCAAAGGAATATATTATTTGACCATTATAAAATACGATTGGAAAATATTAGTGATATCCCAATCGAAATTTATATGGATATTAATATGTATGACACAACTTATATGTTTGAGGATGATTTATTTTTTAAGAAAATGTCATGTATGTTTTTTTAAAAGATAGAATATGTGGATTTTTAAAAATTACATCCTTATTTAAATAGTAAAATTGATGTGGTTATGGAACATAGGTACCATTGAGTAATAAAAAAATGTAGATTTCTATAGACCGTATCATTATCAATTGCATGAAAAAAAGTCTACGTGAACACCTGGTTTGACACATTAAGGAGATATTTATATAAATTCACAAACTATATATGAACCATCATGAAATATTTAAATATTTGAAGAGTTTTTATAACCTTGGATATACCTATGAGGACATATATTAAAAAGAAGGTTACATTATATAGACACATTATACGTGAATTATCCTGATTATGTGTTTCCCCTATAAGATTATTATGGCTTACAATATTCTTTTTGGTTTTAGTTAATTGATTAAACTCAAAGGAACCACATTAATATTAATGGAAATATAAAGTAAATTTATTTTCCTGGAATGAAAACAAATGTTATGAGAGATAAAATAAAAAATCCCATTTCTATGCTCACTCTACATTCATTATTTATGACTCATGAAGACCATATCAATGATAAAAGTATGGAATCATTTTATGTTGAATATTTTATGAGGATATTCCCACCTTATTTCAGTTGATTAAATTATGCATTAGTTACTAAACAATGGATCAGTACAACTAAAAAGATATTTTCCATTCATCATTATTCAGACCATGAAAAATATATATCGGTTGTCAACCATTTTGAAGATTGGTTATATCATTAGTGGAATCATAATATTAATATATATCAGATATAATAATTGCATCTATGAGGTGGGATAATTTTAAAAGATTAATTTTCAATAAGTAATTTCATCATATTCGTTATAAAAAATAGAGAATCGATTACTCATGTTTATGAAGAAACATTATTAATCATGTGTTACCTATGAATCAAAAATTTGAAGACATATAAGGTACTATTTGGGTATTATAATTCATCCTAAAAGTAATTAATAATGAATACTAATGGTATTACAATATATTATAACGAGGATGTTATCCATATGTGACTCTGGATGCTATGAATATATCATTATGTTTTCAATAAAAATATAAATAAAAGAAGGAAACCCTATTTTTTCTTATATAAGAAAATAAATATTGGTTTCCATGGAAAATATATTGATATATCACAAGTATTTATGGAATATATTCAGACTTCTACATACAGAAATAGTGAGAACGAGCACTTATGTGAGTGAATTAATGGAACATGAACGTTTTTTTATGTGTATTTAACCTACCCATCGATCAAAAGAATTTTAAATGGATGTGAAGAGGGCTGTCAATGAAATAAATATAGATAGAGATTAATAAAATACACCAACCACACTATAATGGGTCATATTTAAGTAATTAAGAATTATATGAATCAATGTTTTAATTTAATGAAAAAATGATGAATATAAGAGAAAAACCACTAAATAAAAGCTAAAACGTTTCATATTATGTAGTGAAGTTAGTTGTTATGAATCTTGTTAATTAGCTAAAATATATCATCTACTCCAGATTTGGGAATTTAATTTTTTATTTTGAATGAATAATCCACATGAAAATTTCATTTATCATCATTTAGAGAAATTTCATGCATCATTAAGAATTTTTTATCTCCCTCAACATGAATTATGGAATAATAAAATAAAATTTGATATTTTATAAGTCTAAGGATGACTTGAGTCATCCAATGAAAAGGAATTTCTTATAGATAAGATCTTGTATAATAGTTTAAGGTGGTATAACTATTATAAGAATATATGACTCTAGTTTAGATAAACTTATGAATTATGGATACCGGAATGTGTTTATAAATTTAATGTTGATCATAATTTCAATTTCATCCGAACCCCTTTTATTTTATTATGTGATGTGATTTTATCATGGTTAAGGAAAATATTAGAGACAGTTATAGAAATATATCACTTTTCTATATGTATTATTGACATAGTTATTTATATATGGATAACATTATACGTTCTAGAAATATTGATAATGGTACACATAACATTTACAGATTATATTGACATTTATGTTACGGTAATTTTGTGTATTGGTCGATATATATAAATATTTGTCACAATTCACCTCTAAAATATAAGACATATATCATGATTTTATTTCCTATATATAAGTTAATAAAACAAGAATAATCAATGGAGTACCAAATTCAATTAAGTCAATTTAGGATCACCATTTTTCCTCATTGTTCGGTAAAATTATTCATCAACCTCTTTATATAGATTTATTTTTAGCACCAAATATCATCCTCAGACATATAATTTTTCATAGAAATTAATTCAATCAATAATAGATATTCTTAGAGAATTTTATATGTATATCAATGGTTGGTGGGATCAAAATCATCCTTATTTCTATTTTTCTTTCAATAATAACCTTCATTATAGAATTCATATGGATTTTTATAGATAACTTTATAAGAAGATGATAAGAAATCCACCATAATAAAATGATGTTACAACACAAGATATATTAGTAGATGGGATATATAATGAAATTTAATATAATGATAGACTCATTCAGTAACATTTAAGGAATGAAAAACATGATAGAATTTTTTTGCAGGTAATTGTCAATGTGATTTGGATTTTGATGTCGGTGAAAAGGGTCATTATATTAATTTTACTATGGATGAAAGAAATGAAAAAAATTCATAAGGTTTATTAGTCCCATTAAAATACTTGATCATATCAGGAAATTGGGAAATAGTTTCATGTTTCCATAAAAACACTCTCATGTTCAGGGTTTCTTCCATGTACCTCTCCCATGTTTGTATATATACCTAACACTTCACATGTAGTAAAAATAGAGGTCCTAGCAATGGAACACAATATTACTAATGATGAATAACTAGTATAGATTATAGAATATATAGGTAAACTTATAAAAAATAAGAATATTCACATAGTCAATGTTTTGTGGTAAAGTAACCAGTTTTTGGAAGATACATGGGAACACTTGGGTTAGACGAGGCAAAATTAACCTCATTTTTTGTTATCAGACAGATGAATTTTGAGGTTTAATTTTTTTTGAATGAGTTATATTGTGACACCAATAGTTTTTATGATTTATTTTTTATGAATAAATTAAACTTCTTTGATATATTTAATTACATACAAACCCATGGTATTCTTGGGATACATGTAACACTGGGTTATCTCCTATTACAAATGACCTTGAGTTTAAACCATACTATGATATATTATTTATATAGTTATTTAAATTTTTAATCTATAACATATAAATACAAAATAGTGACGTGAATAGTAATAATTATTTTTCAAATACTAATTATATTGGTTTTATATAAAATAAATATTTTTATTAAAAATTAAAAATTTTATATTAACACTTTCAATGATCCAGAAATATTATTTTCTAGAAAATATATTTTATTTTCAACCTATAATAAATAATAAAATTTATTTGTAAAACTTTTAGAAAATTAATTTATTATATAAAAAATATTTTTAAATCACCATTTAAAAATATTTTTATTTTATTTTTTGTGATATTTCTAAAATATTTCATCTTTTTTTGAATACTAATCACACAAACTTTTAAGTGAAAAATGCCTGTTAAATTAATTTATTTATAATGTGAATTGATATATTAAATTTGTTTTAATGAACATTATTTATAATTATAAAACCATTAATCCAACTTAGTTCATTAGAATAAATTTTTGGTTGAATTTCGGAAAAAAATACATTCTAAAAATTTGACCATATTCCCATTAAAAATACAACTTAATCATCTCATATACTAAAGAAATTTTTAAGAAAATCTAAACTTCTGGTAATGAAATTGAATTTTTTTTTGATGTTTATAATAAGACTAAATTTTATTATCTAATAACATAATCATATATAACGACCAAAATTAATAATCAAAACATTAAAATATATTTACTATTGGTTAAGGTAAAATTGGTTTACAATGGTTGAACTAAAAAGATTTAGGTTACAATGACCATTTAACATGTCTAAAATCAATTATATGAATATATATATATACATGGTCCCATATATAATAAATAATAAAAATTCTTTATTCTATTTTTTGATGAAAAGAAGTGGGCACCACTTTTCATTTTCAAAAATTAAATTAGAGCCACTAACCATACTAATAAATGTTCAACCCTTAACCTCTCTCTTATACAACATATAAACATTTAGTTTCTTCTAATAAAATCCATAGCACCTTCCAAAATCCATTTTCTCATATTATAATTCATATATTTGATATAAATCTATGATATAATGGATTTTGGAAAAAAATGTAAGTGTTTACCTTAAAAAGAGTAAATGTTCATCAACCTGTGTTTTTTATTCATTTATTTCTTGAAACACATCAATTATTATTATTCCACTTTGAAATAGTAAACTCATTATATTAAATAAACTTATAAGTTTTTATTTATATCTTATGAACTAAAAACATCACCAAATACATGAAATGGGATATGAAATCCTCAGTCATGTGTGTAGTATACTATCTCCTCTCAAACTAATGTCTTTATTTTTTCCAAATCAACGTATCAAGGTTGGTTATAATGATGGTTTTTTTGTATATATATTATATTTATAAAATAATTTTACACATGGAGTGATTATATCATGTATAATTTTTTCTCTCTCTAAATTCCATAGAGGATATAATAATGATGATCCTTTTTATGCTGAGCTACCATCTCACAATGCATTACGAAAGAGTTTTCATCGACTCTTTACATGAAATATAATGAAGATATATATATTAAACATACATTAAATAGTAATGATATTAATAACATAATTATAATTCTGAAAATATAATATATAATCTTATTTTTTATAATTTCCCTCCATGATAGATGATTACATCATTCATTTACATGTGGAATATGACCTTCACTATGTGATGTGACAACCTTTTCATCAGCACACCACATGAATGATATATATATGTATATATAAATACATTATAGTTTATTAATGATATTTTTATCATTCCTTATTTTTAATATATTACTTTCCCCATTTCCAAAATGATCACTAAAAAATGGAACCATTTCTAATGCATATGTATGACATACCATCTCCATAATCACAACATGCATCATTTCTTAAAAATACCATTCATGATTTTTCCTAAAAGAATAGTTGATATATAAATATTATGATTATATAATTATTATTATTATTTAGATAATTTAACAATAATATAATTTTGTTTTCAAAAATTTAAAAATAATTTTTTTAGTAAAAACAAATCGGTTGTTACCCAAAAGATGACTTTATGATGGGTTTGTTAATAAAAGGGTAATAAGTTTTCTTTATTAAATCATATAAATTATGATAAATATAATTATGGTTGTTAAATAAATTTATAAAATACACATATTAATTATATATGATGATTTAATTTGTATGAATGAAGTAAACAGTTATGGATAATGATTTCCATCTAACTTTTAATTTATGAGAGAAAAAAGTTACATTAACCACATGTTTCATTAATGTGTTTTATATACATCTAATGCTTTTTTTATATTTAATATACAATAAATTATTGGTATCTAAATATAAATTTGAGGATATATCTTTTAGGTGGATTACGATTCAAATGTTACCAAATCTATTGTGGATTTTTTTCTCAATTTATCATTATTAAGACATATGGTTATGTGATGCATTGATCTTATTTTAAGAGGTGTATATATTGACTCAATAACATTTATCATGATGAATTTTTTATCTTCATTATATTTTATGTGTATTTTAATGAAATTTTTTCATGTGACTTACATTTTGATGTTACCAAGTAGCAATGATTTTTTTTTATAATCTAATCTTTTATTAGGATTATTTATGAAAATGTTTCAGATGTTGAGATAATAAGTTACATATCATAATAGAATCATTACATAATTATCATATGAATTTTTATCTTATTTAATGTAATAGTATCATTTTATACTATTTGTTTTATAAAATAAGGGAGAAAATGATTTTTTGGAAATATTACTTTATTTCCCACCTTATTCAAAAAAATCCTTTTTTATTCTGAAACACTATTTTCTTAAATAATGAAGTAGTATTAAAAAACATCACATTCATCAATCGATTTTTAAAAAAAATCCACATAATCGTTCAAATATGAAAAGAAAAATTTCCTCATGAAAATTCTTATATTATTTATAAATATTTCTTTATAATTTTTAATGGTTAACATCAATGAAATGAGTTTTTAAATTATTTATGTTTCAAAGTAATATATTCAAGGAAATGATATATTCCTCAAGAAAAAATCCAATTGATTTTTCTTTCAAAATCAATAACAATCTCAGATGACATACATTGATATAAATTATTTATTTCTTGGGATGTGGAATACTGATACCTTCATTATTATTTATCTAATTGGTTTATCAGATTAATATATTTTTGGAAAAAAAATTTCTTTTTAATGTGTTATATCATGACAATATTATTATAAAATACCCATCTTCTTCCACAGTGTATAATATGATGAAATAACAAAATGATTATAAAACCATTATCATTTGAACATGTTTTGATATGATAGAATATATATATTAAGTCTATTTTATTTCATGGTTAATGATATGAAGAATATTTTACAATCTTGTTTCACACATACTTATGATTTTCATTATGTTATGGGGGGACCTATATATCCCTCTACTGTATTGATTAACAATTGATAAATTATGAGTAAATATGTTATTTTTTAATATGATTATCATGATCACAATGTTATTATTGAACCTTATAACATGTTTACAATTTTATTTTCTAAAATTATTACATGGTCATAACCTTATTCATGACCCTAATTGCATGTTCAAAATGTTATGCATGTATTTTCCTATCATGTCCAAAATATTATGTGTGGCCTTGGTTGTATGTCATTAGGTTTATGTGTTGTCTAGATTTCTGGTCCATAACAAAATCGATGAACCAGACTATATTTATACATTTTCATAATGTTATAATTTCATTTGATTGCCTAAAATCTATGTCTCAGTCCAATGTTATTTTTCCATGTTTCATGTTTTATGATTTACATTTTATTCACTCTTATGAACTAATAATATTTAATATATGACTCAAGATTCTAATGATGAATATGTAGTGTATGGTTTTCATATGTTATTCTCATTTTATCATATCCTTATATTCAATTTATTCATAAAAATCTTATTTTTATCATTACAGTATATATATGCTCAACCATTTTTATGTTTTCTTTCTTCATGCCTTGATTAATGGTTTATTGTATTTTTTATTTATAAATAGTACTAAATTGGGGTATTTTATTGGATATTTTAAAAATATTTCACTATGTTATAATATTAAGCACCTAGTTAACAATGACACTAAACTATAATGATTCTTAGGTCTGTGTTGGTGTAATGTAATGAATATGAATCAAAAATGGTAAAATATATATGTATGATAAGCCTAGTTTATTATAGTTCATGACCACATTATAGGGATATCTGAATAACTAAAGGTGGATGCATTGTGGGTAAGTCCATGTTTTCATATTTACAACATATTGTACTCTTTTATGAATAATACTTAACAATGACACAACTATATAGTTTTCTATCAGGGATAGTTTGATCCAGATAGAGTTATTGCATGGACTCCATGGTGTATAACTCAGATTAAAGGGAATATATCAAGCTCTTAATTTTTGTGGTGAAAATTATATTATCTTATGTAAGTGGATATCCTATTTCAACTGTTGTATTGAAATATGACAGAAAAATTGTCAATAATGAATCTATTTTAGGTTCTATAGAGAGTGGTCCATATATATAATTCAAAGGCATATCTTATTTGGAGTGAAAAATTAGAGTTTGTTTTTCTTTATGTTTTGTAATTCATGAAAAAATGGAATTATTGAATATATTTAGAAAATAAAAGAATGTTTGTCCCTATATTAAATTGAATATTTTCTATGATTAAAATAGAATGAAAATGTTTTAATATCAACAATAATTCAAAATATGAGAAGAATATTCGTAATGATTAATCAATAAAGCATCTGTTCATACATTTATATCAAATACATGAATATGATTTTGATAAGTGACCTACATCTACATAACCTGTGAAGGTGATCTTATTCACTAAGAGTGACACAACTAAAGAACTTCTAATCAGCTAATCCTTGGGGATTAGTGAGATATCCCTAAAATTTGTAAGGTAATGATTCTTTTTCATAGGGATAACCTGGATTGATCCTTCATAAAAGTAAAATTATTAGTGACTTTTGTTCATGGAACAATTGTAATTAATTCTCATATTAAGGGGATAATTATGGGTGAACAATGCAAATACTCATATATATATTTTCTTTATAAAAGTTCATTATGAAATATTAATCAATGTAACAAATGTCTACTTAATGACCATAAAAAGGAGACCATTAAGGTTGAGTGTTCCATATCCTATCTAGAAAATGAGTAATTTAGCGTTCATGTTTTTTAATTGCAAATTTATTACACAAACTAATTCACCCACCCTCTCAATTGAATCACACTATATATCCATTGTTTATTCAAAACATGTGGTTTTATATTGTAGGTAAATCGGTGGATTTTATTTTTATCTAATTACATATATTGTGATTTTGAACACTTCATCCATATAGAATAACCATTTCATTAATTGAAATAATTTTAGAACATTGAAAAATTATTTTATCAAATTCGTGGATGTTTCTTATAGAGATTCATAAGATTTATTAGAGTGTGGAATTGTTCTATTAATCCTATATGTTATAACCAATGAAACAGATCAAAGAAAAAATTTAATTAATTATTCATTGAAAGTGGAATTAGTGGAGGACCTGAAGGAATAAATGTAAAAAAATATGAAACGCTTCATGGTCAAGAAATCTAGGTGGATAAAAGTAGAGGAGTTCCTAGAGAAGAATAAAACCCAAGAGATAATTTATATTTGAAATAGAGGAAATATGAAGAATTAAAATTGGATGTTTTTCTATAAGTTGTATTCTTAATTAGATATAAAACATGAAGTGGAAATTATCTCTGATTCTAAACCTCATGTGGATAAAATATATAATATTTTGTACCTTATGATATATATAAAGACAAGTTTTAATTCATGTAATGAAATGGAAACCACATAATGATTTTACTACAATGAATTATCATGAAATGGCGACCACAATAAATGGATAATCATGAATTTGGTATTCTAATCGATCATATAATATTTTCCATAGAAAGACACAATATTTATATGATAATAAGTTGAATTGAATTATAAATGAATAAAATGGGAACAATGATGATAGAGAAATGTGATATTCATAAATAGATTTACCAAGTGATCAGAATAACAATGGATATGAAAAATAAATTTACCGAAGTGTTCTCACAACATGAGAAAAATATAAATAGTGGGTAATGTATCATATAGATTTCATCTTATTTTATAATAATTTTGGGGTTTATCTAAATTAATGTAATGTTAATATAAGACATTGTGATGAGTTGATAATAAAATTAAGAGGTAACGTGATGAGCCCACCAAAATCTATCTCTACAAATAACACAAATATGCAATTTTTTGTTCTAAAATCCAAAGTAAAATAGTTGTTCCATGAAATATAATGTCATATAATTCTAAAAATAATGATTGAACTGAAGTTATTTTATAGTGGAAAATTTCATCACATCTTGTTTAAATCCGTTCAATCCAACTATCCAAACAACGTGATACGGACTCCAATTGTAATAATATAGCATTTAATGAGAGAAAAAATTATGTTTCATTCTTATGATAAATGTAACATATTTATATAATTAGAAATAGGGAAAGGTATTACTGTTAAAGAAATGAATGGAAGGGTAAAGACACAATGTTGAGAAACTCTAAATCAATGACATGCCACATGACTAATTATCCATGAAAAAGAATATTATTATGTTAATTAGTTGAAATTATTTACTGTATAAGAATGAGAATCACTAAAGGGTGTATCAAGCACCGAAATCATAACATCCCTCTTCAATAAAAAAAATATGATTTTGGAAGTAGTAACATGATGTTTTTTCATTTGTAAAGGAGAAAATGACGGGGAATTTTAATCCTCTATTGAATTTATATTATAATATTGAAGACTTTTTCATAAATAAAATGTAATTCCAAATTAGTCAATCACATATCACTAATTGTAAAAACAAAATAATACATTGGGATAAAATATATTGATAGGGTCCACATTTGATGCATCCTAAGAAACTACATGGACTAGTTTGATTGATCATTAAATTATAAAAAATAGAAAGCCAAAGATGAGTGAAAATATTAAAATCCATAATTAGAAGTGTAAACTGGTATCATTAAATCAATATATTTTTTAATTTAGTAGATTTTTTTGTTATAAGTGTTTATGATGAATTTTAATGGGTAATTGTATTCCGTTCATTAAATTAAAAAAGTTACAAGGAATGATGAAAGGTGATGGGTTTATTCCCCTTGACATTCACTCATTCTCATATTTATGTACATTTAGGTAAACCTTTCCCCATATGCTAAATTTTTTCATAATATTTGTAAATATAAGTAGAACTAAATGGTATATATGATCCATTGTGTAATTTTGACTGGATATCACATGTGATAGGGAATAAGAAGAATATAGTATAAGTCCACAAATGGTGTGGTCTCACCTGCTTGAAGAGGATAAAATATGAAATAATAGTATCCAAAAATATTAATATTACATTAATTTATTATTTATTATAATAAGTTTCATGTATTTTGGTATATATTTATGTTTTCTATTTATCCAAAAGTTTTTCAATTGGAAAACCTTTTCTAATATTTGGTAGTCTGATTTTTGTACTCATGAAAGTGATATTAAAAATTCATCTTATGATTTATATATTGAAGGTAAAATTTATTAATCATTGATAGATATTGAATCTTATTAAAAAAATTATTTTCTAGTGATGAACTAATGGAAATTTTTAAAATGATATTCTTTGTTCATCATAAACAACCCTTGAAATAATAAGTGTCCAATATTTACTAAGTAGTATCAATTACATTCATATATTTTATGTTTAAAATAATAATGAACATTAATGTTAATTAATAAGGGATTGGTGTTGAGTGATGGAGATCATACATTTTTGTTTTTAATGTTGATAATCAAAACATGTTTTATTTTACTTTTTGTATTCAGGAGTTACATGGACAACCTCATTGTTTTCTTTAAAAACACTTGTTTACAACAGCGATCTACTACATGTTGTCCAAGGGGATAAATAGTAAAAAATGTGGAATATTGTAAATTTTTATTGATAATCTCTTGATAAGGTACCATAATAACGAACATTTCCTTGTTTTATATATGGTTTCTATTTATTAGACTAATCCAAATGTGGTTGATGCCAATGAATGATGTTATCTTTTAGCAGGTGGATAAAAAATATTGACAGGTGAAGTATTCCCTTACTGAAATCATTCTCATGATTTAGGGGAGATTATGTTATAATTATTTTACCGACAATAAGTAGGTTAAGGAGGAAAATTTCCTCATTTCATGAAAATATGGATGCCAATAATTTCCCTTCTCATTAAAAATGATCATTGTATATAATTGAAAAAAGGAAGAGAAGAAATAATCTTGAGAGGGATATTATATCATTAAGGGGGGTGGATATAACATGAATGTTTAACTGAATGAAGGATATAAAAATTTTATTCTATTCTTTCAACGAATCCTAAAGTCATATATTTTTTGAAATCCCAGTTGATTGATGTTATATTTATTTATAATAAGGATTGTTACGGTATTTCACGAAAATATGGTACATGTTTTTAGAAATTAACCATATTCATGTATGATAAGAAATACAATATTTATATAAATACCAAAGGATTGATGTTTTATTTGTTAACAACATATATTGAAATGACCAAAAATTTGAAATTTTCAATTGGAGAATGATATAACTGAAAGATGATATCCATGTTATATTTTTGATGTCATGTTTTAAGTGTAATATATGTGACGACTAGCTATGTTAAAATTTCATTAGGTATACCAGAAGTGAGTATCCTGGATTGTGATTCATAAGAGTAAAATATATCCAAAATAGGAAAGGACATGACAATTTTATATTTATTTCCTAGAAAATACAGTATAGAAATCGGTCCCCACACTGTCGAAGAGATTCGAGCGATTTTATAAGGATGTAGTCAATAAAATTAAACACTAAAAAATTTGTTGGAATATAACTACATATTAATTCCATGATATAATTAACATGGATACCTTAATTTTTTATGGGTTGACACCAATGATATAGTAATACAAGAAAATAAAATGAAAAACATTATTGCACAACCAAGCTATCTCAAATACACAAGTTTGGAAGCATGCTCGACAATATAAGGGGAATGGATTAGATACACAACCAAGGTGGAGCATTATGTCTAAGAGTGAAAATATGGAATAATATATCTACAATATTAGTAGAAATGAGGAGTATATTTTCTATATAATCTGGAAAAAATATGTATGATTATTAGAGTTAAAAACAGTAGTCAATGTTGGTGAATTTTGTGAACTAAGTAGTTTCAATTCAATTATAAGACCAGATAATAATTTGATATGGGATACTAAATGATTTGTTTATTCCATAATCATATGGACCATTTAATAAAGAGGATTTCTAGAAAAAATTATAGTGTATAAATATTTTGAGCGTTTTATTCTGTAGTAGAGAAGGGTTTACCGAAATTCGATTGGAGAATAAGATATTCATGCTGGAGCATCTCATTGTACCATGGAGTGTTTGAATTTTAATGGAATAAAGTATTAAAAAAATAAAATTCAACATGAAACCCATCCATATATATTTCTCTATTCAACTTCAAATTCATTATGAGAAGAGGTATGTGATGATCGTGCATGAAATAATGTGTGAGTTATGATGGATTTAATGGGAATGTTTCATAGATATTGTCAACCACATGATCCCACACCATACTGTACAAGATCATTTCATAGTGATGTTCGATGAATTTAAGGTAGAACTATGGTGGGGATAACCACACCATCGTATATGTAAAATTTAATATTTTATTCTTTAGAATCAGTGACCACACCATAACATTGTAATTTTATATATGGGAAAGTACTTGTTCAGGGAGTTATTTCATTGACTCCCCATATTTAGATTTAGATTTCATTATATGGGAAACATGTTATCTAACTAGGAATTAGTAGATTCAATCCCAACCATTGCACTACAATAAAATATTATAATTATTTATTGAGGTGTAACTAGATGTTCTACAGATTGTGAACTGTTAGCGAATACTCTATTAAATTTGATTATTCAATAGAAAAAAGTGTTTGTTCCAGTTAGGGGATATAAGTATTTTACATGTGGAATAATTAAAAATATCCCAAAATATAATAAGGTTTTGATGTTACTCAAGAAATATGGAGTTGTTCTTGGGGTACACTGGAAATAAGAAGGTACTTCGTCATGTTTTTTTCACAAGAGGAAGACAATAAACCAAGAAGGACATCAATAGTGAAGAAATTCATACCTGATGATGAAATATGTAAATGTACAGCTGGAGTGGGGACCTATTTGTCCATAATTGTTTACTTTTATCCTCCTTACTATAAGTGAACCAATGAATGAATATTCATGGGAGTGACCCTTAAGCAGTAGTGATCTAATTATAATATTTTTAAGGTAGCCATCATTCAAATTTGGGTGATTGATGTGGCATTTTTCTAATAAAATTATAATAGAAAACTTCATTAATTTAATTTTATTTTAAATATGGAAAAAAATTTTAAAATAATAAATTAACTGTTTATGATTTTTGGTTTTAAAATTAGAAATGTATATTTATTTTATAACTAACAAAATAATCTTCTATGTTTATAATTTTTTAAATATTTTAATTTTTAATTTTAATTTGTAAGTGTGATGACCCAGACCCCCCTTGGTCCCTTCCATTGCCAAAATCTGGATCGGTGAGAACGATCGGTGAGACCGATCGGGGATCGGTGCGACCGACCAGTGAGACCGATCGGTGAGACCGATCGGTGAGACCGATCGGTGAGACCGATCGGTGAGACCGACCGGTGAGACCGATCGGTGAGACCGATCGGTGAGACGGATCGGTGAGACCGATCAGTGAGATGGATTGGTGAGACCGATCGGTGTGACCGATCGGCAGAACCGGCCGACGTCGCCCGACCTTGCCAAGTTGTTCCAGTAACGCTCTTTTTTCGCAAATAGGGTTTTAAACCCTATTCTACCTCGTGAAAATGTCTTGGAAACCCGAAACGCGCACAAAAGTTTTAATTAAATGATTCATTAATTCATGAGTCAGTTTAAACAACTCAGCACCATTAATGATGAGTCAAGCCGCGTGGTCAACCCACGACTTCCACGTCTTACGCGGTTCAGCGTTTTTATCTCAACCGTTCCCGGATCTTATAAATTAAGGGTTAGGTCGTGGTTTCCCCCATTCTTCGATCGTGGCTCTTCTGGTGCATCGGGATCGTCGTGTCGTTATCCGTAAAGTTCCGCGCCCCCGGCCTAAACGTCGATCATCTATCAACAAGTAGGGAATTTATTTCGCCTCTCACTTCTGTGTATCATGCGGGGTGGGCGTTATCTTTTGTTCTCATGAGAAATGGTTGAGCCATTAAATGAAGATAATAACTGGTTAAAGAAGGGGAAGGGGGTTGTGATCGTTGTTTATGCCTTATCTTGTGATCATCCTTTTTAGTTGTGCTGGTTTATGTTTCCTGAAAATTGAGGCTGTTGGTGGTCGTTGTATGTGCACTGATAAATCCCCTCGTGATGTTTTAAATGGGTTGCTAAATTTGTGAACTCCTGCGGTGAAATTGGTTAATCACGTATATCCGGCAGAATAATTGAAAGCACCAGGATCAACCTTTCTGTGATAACTCCCGGTTAGAACACACGGAATTTGAAATTATGGAGTGTGTTAAGTCGTTTAAATCTGAAAATTCCTGACTTGTGTTGGTAGCGGTGGTTGGTTGTTTTCCTTTCGGGCCGATTGCTGGAAATGTGGGAGGGGATGGGATCCCCTGTTCTGTTTATACTCTCGGTGGCTGTGTGAATTTGGGGATGGGATCTCCTGTTGGTATGGATTCAGTGGTTGTGAGTTTTAAATCCAGGTGGTTACTTAAAATATCACAAATTGGGGAGAGATCCTTTGTTAACAGATCCGGGTGTGAGTGTTATGGTTGATCCTTGCTTTTGACGCTTTCCTTGGTTATGCTTATGGTAGTTTCCCAGTAGTGCTTAAAATTAATTGAACATTATGACTGAACGTGAAACAAGAATGGGACAATGGTTTTGTGGGCAATGGTCGTGAATTGTGACTCGGACGCAGTGGTGTTGTGTTCTGTAGGTTGGCTAGGAAAACCTAAGTTTTGGGTGAGTGTTTGTTACCTATATCTATACTTGTAGCTTTGTGTTTCTTATTCGCGCCCCACACAAGTTGAGCACTCAGTGCCGAACACCCCCATTTATGGGGGAATGGTGTTTTTCCCAACACTATCCTTAGTGGCTGGTTATTAGCTCCTTTTCTGCTCCCTTTCCCGGATAGCCCAAGTATCTTCGGGCAGGCTGTGATGGCCTGAAGTCCATTATTAGCCCAAGAACCATCGGGCAGGGTGTTGTGGTGGTTGGCCAAGTGTGTGCGGCAGGTGGTTTCCCAAGTGTCTTCGGGATGAGGCCCAGGTGTCTTCGGGCGTGGCAGTGGATCCTTTATCCCAGGTGTCTTCGGGTGTAGCGGTGGTTGTTCTGGCCTAGGTGTTTGCAGGCATGGTTACATGTGACAGTTGTGGCCCAGGTGTGTGCGGGCGGGATTCGGCAGTGGGACTGCGTGTGGTTGTGGCCCAGGTGTGTGCGGGCGGGTGTGGCAGTGGGACTGCGGTGAGAATGGCGGGATTGGTCCGATGCGTAGGATTTCTCAATAACCAGTGGGAATGTGGCGCGGGGTACCCAAACATCGATGTGCTCTTATATATATAATACATGACATGCGTTATTTGGGTAGCGAGCCCTGGTGAGGCCTGGGATGGAAAGTTTGCCTTGTTAGGTGTTTGGTTTACTCTTTCTCACGGGACTTTAGTACGTTCCCCCACTTGTGCACGAGAGTCTTGGTTTTCCCTACTAAGTGTACTTGTATTCTCACCCTACGTATATAAAACTGCTCTCAGGTTTCCAGGAGGACTTCGGGGATCACGCAGGACCTTACTAGCTCGGACTTTTGGAGCAGTTGCAGTTGTTTCTCTTTTTCTTTTGGTACTTACCTTGTAGTCACCTTTTGCACTTTCTGGGTTTCACTTTTGAAACATGCATGTGGGAATGGTTTACTTTTGGCTTTACTTTTCTTTCTACCTTGGTGTTGTTGGGTTTTCTCCTCCTTATCTTTCGATCCTATAAAATAAAAAGGGTAATGCCTTCCATTTGCGAGAATTTCCTATACCCTTGGTGCTAGTCGCCACTTCGGGACCTATTGAAGGCGGGTTTCGGGGGTCATTATCTCTCCTTCAACTTAAATAAGGAAGGGCCTGGAAACCTGCTGACCCTTCCCTCATTTTGGTGAAGGCGGGTCGTGACAGTAAGGTTCATTTAAAATATTATATAGTATTGTTTTCTATTGATAATACTATTTTTTGTTAAATAAATTTATATTATACTTCTTATTTTATAATTAATTCATTTATTTTTATTTAATATTAAATTTATATTCTATAAATTGTTTTGAAGTTAGAGATATATAATTATTCGATTCACTATTTCTTACTTTTTATATTTCTATTTTTTCGTAATGTAAGTATTATGTTAATTAATTTCCTCAAATTAAATTTTATCTTTAATAACTGTTATTATTTATCAAAAAATTATATGTTTAAATATTATTTTATTGAAATTTTATTAAATTAATAAAGTTAATTTGATTTGATTTTTTATTTTATATTATATTTTATTCTAAATTAAAAATTTTAACTAAAATTTTCAAATTTTGAAATAAATTTTATTTATTTTGTTAATTACATTTTATGTATCATTTTATTAATATTCACTACATGAGAGATGAAATTTTGGGGTAAAAAATCATCATACCAAAGTAGTAATATTCAATTTCATTGGATTTTTATTTATTAACCAAAAAATTAAACAATGATGTGGTTGTATGATCATTTTAACTCCACATAATGTAATTTTGTGCCGAGGAATTTGTGCATGAGTCATTTCTAAAAAAAATTGTTATATCAATTTGGAAAGAAACCCATAATTTTATGTTGATAAAACCCATGCAAGATAATTATCTTACGCTTGTAACGTAAATAATGGTTTATGCCTCCAATCATTGATAATTAGCTTATTTGAATAACATTAATGATCAAAAGAATATTTTAGGAAAATTGACATCCCATGCGTGGTACTATTCAATTATGGATAAAGAAGTCACTCTGAGACTGATCTTGGTAGATCAAGGGGAATTGTGTAGGGCTTGATCTTTCCTCTTACATTGTTGATCATTAAATGGATGAAACTGATATTTAGTTCTCAAAACGATATATATTGAATCCAATAATGTAGAACAATGAATCATTTTACATATATTTATCCTATGGAGATATTCATATAGATAATGAATGAATCCCTATATAGCTCAATAATATGTTCTTGATCAACAAAAAAGATCCTTTAAGATGATCAGAGGTTGAGAATTGGTGTTTATTTGTAGTTCATACTAAATTCAAATATATTAAAGAAATGTTTTTTTATAAACACAAACATACACTGAAATATGTTGATGATAATTTTTTTCAACACATTATGGAAGACTTACGGATAATGTAATATACCGAGGTTCCGATGGAATTGGAACATTATGTCTTCATTTAAGGGGTATCATTGATCATAGAAGGAATATTAAAACTGATCACCTCACACTAAAAATGATAAAATATGAACAAGACTGTGATAATTTTTGATCCTACACAGTTGGGTTATGAGATTTTATCCATTTATTAACTAATTTCCATCAATATCATCATTTACATGTGGATTGGATATGAAACCACAGATAAGATCAAGCATCTTGGATTGATAAACTAAATAATTTTTCACTAAATGTTTTATTATTTGTTGGTCTAATCTGTTATTTTGGAGGGAAGGAGGCATTGAGCTTCTAATCAACGTCAACCATAACAACTAAGATATCATCATAATAAATACATTACTACAATATTTATTTGTATTGAATGATGATAAATAAAATAATTATTTCATGTAACACCAATATAGGTTGATCATAAGTTTTGTTTTTGGATGGATTCTTCGTTCAAGGATCTAGTATTTACATAATTATGGTTACTCAGTCATGGAAAAAAGATATTCTATTTCACTAGTCCATGTTTCATCGATAAGTATAGATGATAATAAACATGTATAATATGTAGTCATCTTAAATAATATGAAATTAAATTGGTGGTGCATTCATCAATCAATAAATTGTAATGTGAAATGAGTTTATGTGATGCCTTATTTTGATAATCGAGCATTTACAGATGGCCAAAGAATAAAATTTTCATACTTACGGCTAGAACATAAAATTTTAATAGGTGAGTCAGTGGATTTAGTCATAAAATAAAAGAAAATTTCTAGTAAATATCTGATAATTATAATTATGGAAATAAATGTTGACATAGATATTGGGAAGTGGAGATAAAGGAAAAAAACCAAGAGATATTATAGAGAGTGGTGGATACTCCTCATTTCAATGAAGATGACGATCAATGATATATTCTACCCCTTGGTGATATATAGCTAAATTTACAGTGTCCAAAGATCATCATTACATAAGGAAAAATATTTCAAAGTTTTCATTCATGAAATTTTCATTTGTAAACCTCTATATATTTTGGAAACATGAAATGTGATCATATTTGGATGATTTATTATTTTAAAATTTTATGATTAAATTTTTTCATTTCTATGAACATCAAATTTTTTATGTTATGAATGAATTATTTGGTGACACTTGAAAAACCCTGTTTAGTAGGAGTATTAATATGATACTCACTATTTAAATGGATCAATCATCAAACGAATTTTGGTAGTAGGGTTACCGTTGTCCATGTCATTATTATAGGCGGTCACAAAAAACATTAATCAAGTCTATAGAAAAAAGAGTATTCCTCTATGATCATAGTGGAGGATACAAATTAATAAATTAAATGAAATTCAAGATTATATATTTCAATATATAAATTATCATATATTCATTTATATAATCCGATAAATATGATAAAAATAGACTATTCCATAAGAATTACTAGTTGGGTTACTGCATCTTCATCTTTTTCATTTTGTTATTTCTTTCTTTCATTGTATTATATTTATTGTTTAAATTTAGTTTCAAAATTATTATTTTTTCTTTAATATAATTGATTTTCCTTGTATATAACAAAAAACAAACATAGAAAATATAAAAAATAAATTATAGAAATCTCATATAAAGAAGTCTCATTAGAACTCAAAATTGTTTTCTACTATAAAATTTTATTTACGATAAATAACCAAATTTCATTTACAAGTCATTTGATTATAAAATTAGTTTAATTTGAAGTGTTTTTAATGATGCTAATAAGGGGTAAAAAATAAAAATAATATCATCTACATGTTAAAAAAAACTAAATGAAATAAAAAAAATTAATAATTTTTTTGAATATTATTTAACCTATAAATGTATAATATAATAATAAATAATATCTTATAAGTAAATTGACTATAAAACAAACAATACAACTTGTAGAATTCAACAATATAGAATGCAATAAAATTTCACAAATAGACACAAATATATAATATTCCATAAAAACTGAATAAATGTAAAACACTAAGATGGATGTATTGAGATCTCTAAATGAGTACTCTACTATTGAATTTGAGAATCACCAAATAATTATGATACTAAGAAATATCCACAATATATAAACATAAGATGGTAAGGATTCATCATATACCAATGTTTCATCGGATACTAAGTGAGTACCCATATAATCACTTGTAATAATTTCATATAGTGTGTGTCACCATGAATCCTGAAGGGTTCATTGAAGATTATATAATGATGAGGGAATTCCCCATTTATTTGGAAGGATTATCCCAAGAGTGGTATTACTACACATGTTCCACATCAACATGGAGTTGAAAAAACTAATAAAATAATATTAGTGAAATTCATTAAAGAATCATGGAAATAGTTAATTTATAATTATACTTATGGTATTATTAATCTCTGATCGAAAATCATCAGGAGTTAAGGGTGAGTTTTAAAAAACTATGTTCTATCTATTTTCGCAAAAAAAATTGACCAACTCCCAATCCAATATTTCAATAAGGGATTTATTTTTGATGGATAATTCCAAGATTTATATTATAGTAGGTAGATAACTAGTTGATAAGACTCATATTAATTCTAGGGACCTAATTATAAATATAGACTAAAATTCAGAATAGTTTGGTTCTATGGGAAAAATTAACGTTAAACAAGTTATAGAAGTGTCTACTTCTAATTTTTATAATTTTTTAATTTAGAAACTATTGATTAACATAAAACCATGATGACACATATTTAGAATCCCTTTGATCAGAATATATACCAACCAAAACTATTTTATCCAAATAAAATGAATTGTTACATTTTTTTCTTCTGAGCATTTTAATGGTCATTTTCCAAAACATTAAGAATCGTCTGAATGTTTTTAAGGGTTTTTCTAAGAAACCCATTTTAGAAATAACTATGAAGAAAATTTTACTTCATAGTTTTCCAATAATGGCTTTACAAATGAAACAAAAAATTAATCCAAAACAAAAAAAACCAATATAATAATAGGTTTAGTCTGAATAATCTACTAAAATGGATATTTTTCCTGCAAAATTCTTATCAACAAACCTATGTACAATAAAAAATAATTAGAAACCCATATTCAAGGAATTTCATATATTTTTATAATGATTAAAATATAATGTAAAATTTTAATCAACGAAATAATTCATAGGTTTAATAAATACATAAAAAGAGAAAATATATTTCACAAACAAACACTAGTTTTGCGGAAAATATATGTGACTCTAATGGGATTTGTATCTATACAAATTATATTTTTGATGAATTAAGAAGGGGAAGTTTGTTTTCATTGGATAAATAAATTTAATTGGATGGGAGTTTTATGTGAAATATTTTAGAGAAGTGGAACAAAAAAATATAATCCCGTAGATAAAACCACTGAACAATAATAAGAAAATGATGGTCCAACAGGCATAGAATTGTCATAACAACATACATAAATTGATCAATTAGATGATGAACTTATTTTATCCCCAACTAATAAACCATCTAGTAAAACATTTTTACAACCTACTTAATGACTTCATGAACCTTCTATACATACAAATGTAAGTAAATTAAAAGAAAATAAAAACAATGTAGTCTCTCTTTAATTAAACTATATTGATTTTTGAAACATTATGAGATATTACACTATGAAAAGAAAGGATTATTATGATTTAAAAATGTATAGGGATAAAACAACTTATCATTTTGGAATCCCTTATATAATGAAAAACGATAAAACTAAAATATAAATTGATGTTCTTGAAACACTTAGAAATGGAAAGGTTGACATCCATTTTTAGATGAAGAGAAACAGACCCCTCGATGAGATATATTTCTTAAGGATATATTCTTTCAATAGGGGATGATCAAGGGAGGTATGAATGTTATTTTGGGGAAATTTTTTTTTATAAAATAATTAATCCTTGTTAAATAAAATGATATTTGTACATTTTATATCCCAAGTGTCATAGTTATTTATAATTTTTAAGATGGAATATTTGATTTAAGAGATTTGATAAATGTTATACATTATTAAATAGTTTAAACAATCCATTTAAGAGATAGAAAAATATGGAATTATTATCAAACTAGATAAAATGATCTTAGCAAAGAATATGGGAGTCATGGATAATGTGTTGGTAAAGGTAAATGAACCTTTATTCCCAGCTATTTTTGGATTAATGCATAGAAGATAGTCATTTTATTTTACCTGCCCCATTAGTTTTAGAATGAAAATTCTTGAAAAATGCTATGTAAATAATTAGAGTTCATAAAAGGACCCTTTATAAAGATATTATAGTTAATTTGGTTACCTTATATATCTTTTAATTGATGAAACACATGGTGGAAGACCATTCTACACATCATGTTAACATGATTGATTAGTTTTCAAAAATAGTAGTTTCCCTATTTTTTCAATATAATCAACAAATCTATTTGATGTAATAAAATTTTATTCATGAAAATTAGTTATATGAAAATTCAATAATTTTTTTTAATGATGAATATTCAAAAAATAAATTTTTGGAATAATTATGAAATATTTTGGAATTTCTAAACTTGAAATAGATTAATGTTTTTGTGAAAATTTTATTGATATATAAAAATATTTTCTCTAATGATAAAAAATTGTACTTCCTCTAAAAATATTTATTTTATTTGAGAAATTTAACATAAAAATGGTGAAATTAAAAAAAAAATCTACTCAAAATGTTATTGAAAAGTCTACACATTTTTTTGAAATTGAATCGAAAATTACTTCTATGGGTGAAACATTTTCTCACTTGATAATAAATATACTCTTAAAATAAGAGTTTTTAATTTTACAATTCATGGGGATGAGTTAGACATTAAAAATGAAGTCATTGAACCTATAGAACCTGTTTTTTTAAAGAAAAAACCACCCAACTATTTACCATAACGATTTTCCTAATAACTCGAAATGATAATATATAGAAGAAAAATAGATATCACCTATTATAATTAAATATGGTCTTCAGAGTGAAGAAGAAAAATGAATTTTATTAGTTACATGAATGAATAGGATGTCTACAGGTTATTCTCTAGAAGATTTAACTAAAATCATCCTACTTGGGTGAATGTATAGGATTATTTTAGATGTTTATTCCAAACCTATTAGTCAATTACATTGTATAATGAATCCAACACATATAGAAATGTTTTTGAAATTTGTTACGACATTATTAGTTTTCTATATAATATACCCCATATTTAATAATCACTGTATATTTCCACTTCAAGTTGTTTCTTAAAAATGGATTACTCAAATTAAAAAAATGAATATTAGGGTTTTATTATACTAGGTTTGCAACATTGTTGAGGGTATGCAACAATTATCAGAGGATAAGTGTAGTGAGTAGGAATAATCTTTTCCCTTGTCTTTTATTGAATAAATCCTTAAAATATTATATAGAAAATATCTGTATTACATCTTAGATGCTTTTTGGATACAATTTAATTATATTAGATCCATAGGAAAATGATAAAGAATCTTTTATATGTTCTTTAAGTACCATTACTTCATATAAATCCATTTGTAAAATGCAATTATCAATCCACCTTCCCAATATTAATTCTTAACCTTTATCCTTAATTTATTTGGAAACGTATTTATATCACTATAGATGATTTTATGGTTTATAATATAACACATTAGATCTATTTTAGGAGATTATGATTTAATATTAGGAATTTTCACTAACAATATACCTTTTATAAAATTTGAAAGAGGAAATTTTTTCATTGAATATGGAATTTGACTTTGTCATGGAGCATATTTAAATAGAATTGTAGTTGAAAATAATAAGGATGAGATATTCTCATTGATTCATTTTCCATAGGCTATGAAGTGTTTTATATATTTTCTCTCCCATGTTTTGTTTTATAATAGGTTCATAAAATATTTAAATGGAACTGATAAACCATTGAGAACACTACATCATCATGAAATTATATTTTTCATTGATATAATGTGTATGAAAACCTCTATTGAATTCAAATATAATATATATTCTCCACTGGTTGATCAAAAATCGAATCATATTTTTTTTGAGATGATTATTTATGAATAAGAGTTATCATTTAAGAATTTCATATGAAAAGAGTGATGATGAAATAACAAGTCAGTACATATGCTTCTATAACTCGAGACAGATCCCATACCAATTAATCCAAAATAGAGAAGGAATTTATTGTTGGTGTGTTTTCCCTATATAAGATTAGTTTAATTTTTTGGGTGCTAATGTTATGGTTTCCATTGATCATTATATTATTATAGATGACATTGATAATATAGAGTCAAATCCATGTGCTGTTAGATGTAACATATTTTACTAGGAGCTTAATATAGTTATCCAATACATGAATGGAATTGAGAATGCAATGGTATATTATTTGGTAATGATACATCCTTATTTTTTTCTTGAATGTTATTTCATTGTTTCACAAGATAAATTGGTTTTGATTAAATAGTTGTAGATTGGAGATAATGTATTGCTGTAAAACTCTTGGATAAAGAATTTTCTAGGAAAATTTCTATCCTAATGCGATTGTCCTTTTATTTTGACTTCTATTTTCTTATTTTTTTGATATAATGAATCAATATCCTGGTAAATATTTTCTATTTTTAGTTATTGGAAATCAAATGAAACGATTTGAAAAGGAAATATAGAACCTTACGTAGTGGAGTTCCTTTTTTTAGAATTTTAATATAACTAAATAAATTATACTTTTCTTCAGTTGCATTTTATTTTTATTTGAAAACATTTTGTGGTATGTTACAATCCTTTTCGTAGTGTTTGGATTTTATTTTTATTATTTTTAGTTGTACCTTCCTTAGAATAAATTTAGATTGATGGAAATATTTTTTCCATGTTGTTTAATAGGAAAAATCCACACAGGGAAGTTCTCCATATTATATTACTATCACAGAAGATTTATTACAATATATACTAATCAATGAATTCAATAATATAAAAAATATTTATTTAGATTCGTTTAATCTACAATTTTGATACATTTTACATGAAATAAAAATTATTTAGTCTTGTGCTAATATATTTATTTCTTAGTATTTTTAAATGATACTAGTGAGAATTTATAAATGCAATGAAGGGGGAGTGGTTTAGTCGATATAAATAAATATAAAAAAACTATTCAATGATATCATTTCATCTAAACTGTACTAAATTTTCATTATTTTCATTAATATTCATGTTTATATAGAATTTATCATAAAATGATTAAAATATTGAAATGAATGTTTTTTACATGTTTAATTTTATGATAAAACATTTTGTTTTGTTTCTACAATTAAATTCGTTGTTTTTTATTATATATTATTTCTTAATGTCTAATTCTTTACTAGAAATGTATTTGAAGACATTATTGTATATACCCTAGTACACATACTATATTTTGTAGGAATGGTTATACATGTATCTAGTAAGTAATATTTTATGTTTTCTTTGTTTTTTAATTGTTTGTGTCATGTTATAAAAACACATTACACATTCATGAAACCCATTGAATATTTTTTAAATTTATTTAATTTACATATATTTTCTATAATTTATTGGAATTAAAAAATTTATTCACCAAGAAATTAATTACTAGGATACTATTATAGCATTTGGCTTTAGTTTTGTTCCTCTCGATAGTGTTGAACCTATAAACCCATACGGGGATATAAAAACATGATAAAACCTCAATAACTGGCATGAATGTTGACTTGGGTTGAAATTCATTCTTTCCTCTATGAATGATGCTTTGGGTTCCCAATACAACCACATTTGAAACAAGGATATAGAAAATTACTAGAGATGAATAATAAAATGTGGGATTTTTCTATTGAGGAAAACCACTACTATTACTAGAATGAGATTAACTTCTTTTTATATTCCCTTTAATGGAACCACTAAAGCTTCCATAAAGAGTATGGGAAACCAAAATTTTTTCCTAATTAGTAACCATGTAAATTTTCCTTATTAAATCCCTATCTAAAACAATATGATAAGAGGTATGATATAACATAAATATATGAGACCAGATATATAATTTATTAGAAATTCAATAACATTGAGGATTTAGCCTCTTGTTTGACTCCACCTTATGTGAAAAATGGGCATGTAAAGATAAAAGATTATTGTTTTTGTTAAATAACCGATCAATCTTGTGAATGTCGAGAAACCAAATTGACATATACAATACTATTTAATTGAAATATATCATCTACACAACAAAGGTCTCGAAGAGTTTCCAGTGAAATACCTTGTCCAACTTTTCAAGCATTAAAAAATTCACCAATATCGTATTCAGCCACTTAAGAAAAAATATGGAACATTTTGACTTAATGTAATTAAATTACACCTTGAATTGAAAATTTTATAATATATTTTCCAAATTATCTTATACCTATAAATTATTTTTAATTAGTTTTAAATATAGTAGTATTTTATTAATAAAATCCTCAGATATATCTCAACTATCATACCATTCATGTTCCACCACATTAACCTGAATGGGTGAAGGTTAAACTATATGGTATATAGATAATACCACATACACTAATATCACTATAAGGTTATCGTCAACTATATATTTTTCTTTTTATTGATTATTATAATATCACTTGAAAGCCTAATTACAAATATTTCTAGGATGATCATACTACTCAACATTAATATCCAATATATAATCATTAGTCCCAGGATAATGGATCAACATATAGATTAGTTATAACTCAACATTGGAGTAGACATATCATATTATTATTTTCGAATTTTATAGATTCAGATAAAATAATTCCTAAATGTCTCTTTTTTGAAACCACCCATGTTCACTCCAGGATCTCTACAACAATATACAGCTAGTAACTCACTCATAACCTACCCATCATGTACCAACAATATTATCTCATATTTTTAAAAACATCCCAAATTATATATGGATATATAATAAGGGACACAACTCCCTTTAATACAAAATATTTTGGAAATGAAGTTGATAATTCAGAAAATAGTATCTACAGTCAGCCCTCACATGACTCAAAGGGAGTCATGGATCCCCATGGAATAAAGTCAAGAACCTGGGATTCGTGAACAACCATGGGGGATGATTTCCCCATTCTAATAATAATAGATACCATGTATTTGGATATTAATCCATTAAAAACTAGTGTTCCATTAAACTAAATAATAGAAATGTTTGACAAATAAAAAATTGACTAACCGATATAGAAAAATTGAAGACATCATACATATGAATGAGAAAATCATCACCAATTTCTCCTCAGGACTTATAGATCATAGATAATAACAAAAACTGCTAACTATGAAATTTATAATATCAAGAATACTCAAAACCACAATGAACTATTTTCCCTTTCTGAAAACCTATAAATTGAAATTTAAAATATGACTAAAGGAATAATTGTGGTCTAAGAAACACTAGATATGTAGTGTACTGCCAATAGATTTCATATGAAGTCCATATAAAATATAAATAATATTCTTAATTTTAATTATAATATAAAATAGATAACGTTACATATTTTTTAATATGAACTGGAATTCAAATCATTTCAATGTAGAGTATTAAACATGAAAAAAACTCAATTTCTATAAAAACATTCATTACAAATAATCTTGATCAATTCTTGAATTCCATATTTAATTTACAGAAAATTGAATGAATAAATCATTTTCAAACATGGAAGCATGATTATTTTTCTGGGTGATATATCGATCACTATATAAGGTTGCTCACACGTCTTAGTGAAATACAAGTCTATCTATCCACAAATCCAATTATCTCTTTCCTAAAAGGAATAACAGTCCACCATAACAAAAAAATCCTTACCATCATTAATGATCAGTTATTCTGTTTATCATTAATCCATTTATATGTATAGATAATGAATTTCAAGATTGTTTATTTTAATGAGCCACCATTCTACCTAGGATCCAATGTACCTACATAGAATCATTCAATGGTAAACTTTTTCATCACAAATCAAAATATTCATTCTTCATTCATGAATTCCCAATTTCTATTTTCAAACATTCCATATCATTTCAGAAAAAAATGTCAATAATTTTTCATCCAAACTATATCCATTAAAATCAATTGATTTCATTCAAAATAGATAAAACATTTAATGCAATTGCTTCACTAGAAACATCAAAAATGTAATTCTTCAAAACACACTATACCACTATACACGATCTTACATGAATCACTGCATTTTATAAAAATACCTCAATAAATTAGTTGCATAAAAAAACATTTCTTATGAATATATTAATGAAAAAATTTAAAAAATACTTTTGAGGAGTGTTGAAAACCTATTTCATCTAAAAAAAGATGCATCATATTCATGGGGATGAGTTAGATATTGAAACTGAACTCAATGAACCTAAATAATATATTTTTTATAATATATAGAACCCACCAACTATTGAACACAATGGTTTTTATCAAAACCAAAATATATATATATATATATATGTTAAATTTATACATTACATATTATAATTGAATTTGGGCTATTTAATGAAGATGCAAATAAACTTTTAGAGGTTACATGAAAGAATATGAAGTCTATAGTCTATTATTTATAATATTTTCCTAAAATAATACAATATTTGTGAATGTATATGATTAAATTGATGGTTTATTCCAAACATATTAGTCAATTTCAATGGAGAATGAATTCTACAAATATATAATTGTTTATGAAATGTGTTACTATATTGTTAGTTTCAGCTATAATACACTCCATTTATAATAATCACTGGATATGTCCAATTTAAATTTTTTATAAAAATAGAGGATTATCATTTTTAAAAAATAGTATTATGGTTTGTTTCTAGTAGGTTTCCAACCTTGTGGAGGGTATGCATTGGTTCCAGGAGTCTAAATTTAGTGACTAAGAACAACCACTTTTCCCTGCCTTTTATAAATTAAATCCTCAAATTGTTATCTAGAGAATATATGTATTACTTCATAGATGTTTCTTATACATTCATATTAACATAGATCCATACGAAAAGTATAAGGAAACTTTTATATGTCCTCTCAGTACCATTTATTTTTTTAGAACTCTATTTGGAAAATGTAATGATCCATCCACCTTCCCAATATTGATTCTTGTCATTTATCCTGAATTAATTAATAAACTTTGGTATGTGACTATGAATGATTTTATGGTTTATGATCTGACATATTAGTGATATTTTAGGATATTATAATTTAGTCTTATTGTTTTCATTAAATGTAAAATTTTTATTAACATTGAATGATGAATGCTTTTCATTCAATATGGAATTTTACATAAACCTGAAGTATATATGAAGTGATTTTTTATAGAAAATTACAAGGTTGGAATTTTTTCATTGATTCATTTTTCATAGGCTATGAAGGATTTTAGATATTTTCTTATCCATGTTGGATTTTATTAGAGGTTCATAAATTATTTCACTGGAATTGACATCCCATTAAAAATAGTACATTAGAATGAAATTCCAATTTTCATTGATGTGAAGTGCTTGAAAACCTCTAATGAAGTCAACTAGAAGATATATTCTCTACTAGATGATCAACCAACCAATTTGAAATTTTGTTTTGAGATGATTCCTGATGCATTATAATTATTATTAGTGGAATGTAATATGAAAATAGTTCATAATAAATCACTAGTCATTATTTATGATTCTATAACTCGAGATGGATCCAAATCCAATTATTCCAAAATAGAGAAAGAATTTATTATAGTTATGTTTTTCCCACATCTTTTTAGAATAAATTTTTTGGATCTAAGTATATGGTTTTCATTTATAATTTGGTTATTAAATATCTCATTAAAATAATAATGTCAAATCCAATTGTTGTTAGATAGATTTTATTTTACTAGGAAGTTGATATGGTTTTCCAATACACGAATGGAATTGATAACTCCATTTTAAGTGATTTGAGTATGATACATGGTAATTATTGTCCTAGAAATTATTTTTTAACCTATAAGATAGTTTCTCTCAAGGGAGAAGTGTTATTCTGCCGTTTTTGACAAGTGTAAATGGTTTTCAAGCATCGTGAATTACATTGCTCATGAAATATTTCCACACTAGTTTTCAATGAAATAAGTTGATATTGTTATTGGTTATTCATGTAAATAAGATTTTGAGGATACCTATTGTTTGAACATTGGAAAAAATAATATTATTAGCAGTGTATCTTGATTTTTAAATTTTATTCTATGATAAAATTTTACACTAGTTTAGAATGTGGTGGCTATTTTGGCCCATAATGGTTTGAATGAAAAGTGATATATTATTTTATATTCAAGACCACCATCATTTTATATTCTCATGAGTTTGTAAGACTTTTTAATATTGTAAATTCTAAAGAAACATTTGTCAAATAAATGAGATGTGATAACAAACTTTGTTGTTTTGGGATGTTTTTTATGTTTGGGTAATTTATTGTAGATGGAATTTTATAAATTCCATTGGATATTTTTATATCCATATTGTGGGTGGATATTTGTATAAATGGATTTAATTTATTCCAACCATATCTGATGATTCTATATTTTTGTATTATATTTTCATGAGAAATAGATTTTAACTATATAGTATTCCACTATTTATTCTCATATACCAAGGTACTCAATTTTGTAATAAGTTTTAGGAATCATTAATGATAAGATATACTTTTGTCCATAACATGACTATATATTTCCACCCTAAAACAAATGGTATTAGTTAAATTTCAAATATTGTGATTAGGTATATTGTTAAAAAAAATTTGAATAGGCTATAATAGAGATTAAGTCTTGATGGTGCAATTTGGGAATGAAGGACTACCCATAACACTCAAATAAGGATGTGACATTATAGTATAGTATTTGGAAGATCATATGAGTTTACAATATAATTATAGAATAAATATATTTAGGTTTCCAGATACAATAATAAAGATTTTATGATGTTAGAAAATATATTTAGCAATGTTTTCAACAGTTGTAAGAGATAATAAATATTTCTTATTAAAATGAAATATTTTTCAATTTGTAATACATTGTTGTGAATGATAAAATGATTTTGAATAAGGCATAATATATTTGAGATAATGTGTTGTATTTAAACTATTTCATTATGAATTTCTTTAGAAAATTTAATTCCAAATGGGAAGGTCCTTTCATTTTTACTTATGTTTTCCCTTTTTGATATAGTGATTCAACATCCCAATAAATATTTTCTATTTTTAGTGATTAGACATCAAATGAAATGATTTTTTGAAGGTAATAAGTACCATTAGAGGGAGTCTCTTTTATAGGAAGTTTAATATAATCTAATAAATATGTCTTTTCTTCAATTATTTTTTTTGATTGATACATTATTGAAGTATGTTACAAAACATTTGGTATTTTTAGGATTGTATTTTTATTATTTATATTTTTTCTTTCTATGGAATAAACTGAGTTTTATGGTAAGATTTTTTCCCCACTGTTCAATCGATAAAATCCACTTAGGGAAGTTCTCCAATTTATATTCCTACCAAAACAGATTTATTACAATATATATTAATAAAAAAATAAATAAAATAATGAAACATTATTTAAAATCGTTCAATCTACAAATTGGTAATATTTTACATGATATGAAAATTCTTTAGACAGATGATAATCTGTATAATTTTTAGGAATTTTTCTATATTAATAGTGAAACATTATAAATTTAAATAATGGGGAGACTTTTAATTGATCTAAAATAATACAAATAAAATCTTCTATGGGACTCTTTCATCATGAATTTGCTACTTTTCTATTATTTCCATTAATATTAATGATTCTAAAACATTGATCATAAAATTCATAAAACTATTGAAATGAATATTTTTTACTTGTTTAATTTTGTGATGAATCTCTTTGGATTTCTTATATATTTAAATTGGTAGTTTTATATTTTAAATTAGTTTTGAAAATCACAGGATTTGCTCAAATTGTTAATACAAACTTCACTGAACACGTATTGGTAAACATATTACATTTGAGATTTATAGTTAAAATTTTAGCAAGTAATCTTGTTTCTTATATTTTTTTCATTATTTTTGTAGTCATGTAAAAAAAATTATTCATTCAGGAAACCCTTTAAATATTTTTAAAATTTATTTAAATACGTAATTTTTTCTATAATTATATGGAATTAAATTTTTTTTCACCATGAAATTAATAACAGGTAAAATGTTGATGCATTTGATGATATTTTAGATCCTATTGGTACAAGTGATCCTATAAACCCTTCTGAAGATGTAAAAACTTGTGAAGACCTCAATGCATGGCAGGAATTATGAAATGAGCAGAAAGTCATCATTTCCTCTATGAATGACGTTTTGAGTTCCCTATCCATCCACATTGGAAACAAGTATGTATGACTTTATGGAAACTAATAGTGACCTATAATGTAATAGTATTGAGGGAAATGAATAATTTTTCTAGAATGATACTAATTTATATTTATATTACCCTTAATTGAACTACTAAAACATTCATAAATTGTATGTGAAATTCCAATTTACCCCATATTAGTAACCACGTAAAATTTTATTATTATAGCCTTATCTAAAACATTATATTATGATGTATTCTATAACATAGATAACTGAGACCAGATATATTGTTGATGACAAATTTGATAACATTAGGGATTTAGCCTATTGCTTGACTCCACCTCATGTGAAAACCAAACATGTTATGAAAAATGATTGGTGTATTTGTTAAATAATCATTTAATATGGGGATGGTTGATAAAATAAATGGACTAATCTAATAATTTTTACATTAAATCTAATATCTACACAAAATAGGTCTTGAAATGTTTCCACTCAAATCCCTCATCTTGATTTTCGAGCGTTATAATATCCAACCATATCTTTTTAGGCCCCTTAAGCATGAATATGGAAGATTATAACATAATGGAATATAATTACACCATGAAGTAAAAAATTGAATTCTATATTAACCAAAATATCCTATACCTATAATGTATTTTTCATTTTATATAAATATAAGAGTTTTTTATTAATAAACTCCTAGGGTATATCTCTACTATCATACCTTTGATTTTCCAACACATTAATCAAAATGGGTGAAGGTGATGCTACATGGTATAGAGCACAGAAAACATACACTACTGTCATTATATGTGTATGGTAAACTATGGGGTTTTCTTGTTATTTTTTATTATAAGATCCCCCAAAAGTGTAATTATAAATATTTCAAGGTTTATTATACTACACAACATTAATAGAAAACATATAATCAATAGTACCAGGATAAATGATTATCATATAGATTAGTTAGAACTCAACATTGAAAAAAAAATTATATTATTATTTCTGAAAAATATAGATTCAAATAAAATGACTCATCAAAGTCGCATTTTTAAACCACCCATGTTAACTCCAGGCTCTCTAAAATGAGAGATAGAGAGAAACACTCATATCCTACCCAAAATTTACCAATAAAATTATCTCATATATTTCAAAACATCCAAAAATATATATTGATATATAATAATTGATACAACCCCCATTAATACAAATTAATTAGGAAAAAACTTGATAATTCATAAAATCGAATCTGGAGTCCACCCTGACTTAACTTAAAGGCCATCACTGATCTCTGTGTGTTAAATACTAGAACATGGGATTCAAAAATGATCATGGGGGATTATTTCCCCATATTAATAACAATAAAAACCATATATGTGGATATAAATCCTTAAATAATCAATGTTAGTTTAAATTAATTATGTTGAAAGTATGAAAAATAAAAAGTTCATTAACTGAGATGGAAAACCTAAAAACATCATATATATGAATGATAAAATCATCACTAAGTTATCCTCCAGAAATTTGTGTCACATATAATAACTCATTCTACTATCTCCAAAAGGCATAATATCAAGAATACTAACCACCTCAAAGAACTATTTTCCCTTTTCCATGACCAAGAAATTAAAATTAGACATAACTAAAGGAATTTGTGGGGTATATGAAACACTATAAATGTAGTTACTTCCAATAGATTTCATAATAATCCAATATAAAATATATAAAATATTCTTAATTTTAAATATAATATATAATTGAATTTTATTAATACTTTTTAAAAAGATCTGGAATTGAAATCTTTTCAATGAAATCTATTATAAATTCATTAATATCTATTTCTATAAAAATATGATTTAATAGGAATCTTGATCAAAATATAAATTCCTTTTTTAATGTATAGAAACTAGAATGAATAAATCATTTTCAATCGGTAAACCATTTTTATATGCCTTGGGGATAGATGAATCCCTGAATATCGATGTTTACACATCTTCAGGAAATAATAGTCGATCTATCCAAAACACAAATTTCCACTTTTATAAGTGGAATAACAATCCACTGAAACAATAAAAATCTTTACTATAATTAATGTTAACTTATTATGATTATCATTAATCTAGTTCAAGGTATAGCTAATGAATTTCTAGATTGTTTTTTTTCAACAACCCACCAGACAACCTAGGATCTAATGTGCCTCTATGAAATCAATCAACGGTAAAATCCTTCATCTCAAATAGAATTCATCATTCATCATTTTTGAATTAGGAATTTATATTTTCAATAATTCTATATCATTTTAGAAACAAATTTCAAACATTTTTTTATCAAAACTCATTCCATTAAAATCGATTTATTTTAATCAAAATACAATAATAGTTTCATGCAATAATTTCAGTATAAGCATAATTAGTGTCATTCATCAAATCACACTTTTCAACCATATATTATATTCTATTAATCAATACATTTTCTAAAAATCCATCATTAAATTGGTTTCATTAAACAACATTCCATTAGAAAATATTTATAAAAAATTTTAAAACATGATTTTGATGTGTATTATAATTCCATTTTATCTCAAAAAAGTAGAAACATATTCAATTGAAGGAGACTTCATTAGGAAACAAAGTACCTACAATCATGAAATAATTAATCACCCTATAAGTGACACACAATTAGATATATAATGGGATTAACCTAATTAAGAGGGGGTCTAAGAGTCACAATTCACAGTCAAATAGCTGGGTCTATTAACCATAGAAAGGATCAATTTTCCTTCAAAATGGAGGGTCCTAAGGAATGGGAAACTCTAAATTTTCTCGAGGTTAATATTAATAAAACATGGTCAATAATTTAATCCCCAATTTGATCTATGATTAACAATAGTAAAAAATTCCAAAAATTCCCTAATAGAGACTATATGGTATACGGGTCAAATTAAGGTTGAATTAAGAGAATTTTGTAATAATAAGGTGTTATAAGAAAAAATATGACACTACCCATAAGATCACCACCTTGATATTAACCAATAGTAATATATGAGCTACCACTATCTAGAATATTGTACCAAGAAGAATACATGCACAATGAGAAACACCACTATCAGGGAAGTGGAATCTTATAGGAAATCCCTACCTCTTTATTTCCACTAGCTGGTAGGTAGTATAAACCATCTAGATAGTGTAATTCCCAAAAAAAATTATCTTTCTCAATATACCACCAGCTGACAACTGAATATCAACACTAATACGATGTGATACCAATAGATTTTCTGAACTATAATCCTAAGTCTACTTGATATCCAAACACTCAGACTCCTCCTAACCTCCATTAATTGAAGGAAATATTTACCCTCAACCAATAAAATGTTTTATAAAATCATAAAAAGTTGATAATATATGAGAAAAAATACATTTATGAGTGTTAATCTAAAGATAATACATCAATCCATGATTTTTGATGTCGCAGCCAATCTCTTCAAATCTATACCCAATCCGATTGATAAACATATGAAAACTAATACCCTCAAGGGATATGGAGTTACTAAACACTTATATATTTTTAATTTTCCCGTATCCATTTTGTGACCTCATTTGTACCTTGATGAAACAAAATATTATAAAATCTTTAGATGGTCCTGACCCTATTCTGCTCCTATGTTATTGTGTATCATCAACTACTCGGTGAAATAAATTTAAACTCAATAAGAAAACCATTTATGATCCAATTTTAATTGTTTTGGTTCCATACTTTACATTAAAAATAATAGAAAACTGATTAAATAAGAACACCCACTCAAGAATCTCCCAGAAGGAAAAAAATCAACTCAAGACACCATTCAAATAGACCAAAACCTGAACAAATCATAAGATATCTTTCCAAAAACAACATATAATTAATTAATATAATTTTTTAGACTCAAACTACAACATGAAACCCATTACAATATTCAATAAATAACATTAATAAAATCATTTTCACACCTTTTACATCAATTCCAGTTCATTACATTCTTTATAACCACCTCACACAAAATCAAATTATCATTTTTAATCACTTTTATCATCATAATATTCTATTATATTGTTTTCAAAATCCAAAATAATATTTCTTGTAAAATAATTTCTTTAAATAACCAAGTCCAACCAATAATCATTCAATATCATCACTCAACAACAATGTCCTGTATAAGTACTAGTGAGTGTTAATAATGAGGACATGTGGTTTAGGAAAATATTTCAAATCATGAAACTATCATGTGGATTCATGTGAATAATTAATTATTAATCTACAAGGATTTCAATGATTTTTAAGATAATTACATAACACTAGCTCAATCGTATTTTCTTCCCCTATAACATAAAAATCCTATAATAATCCAAAATAATATCAATAAGAACCCTAATAAACTTCAAACCAACTTGAAATACTCATAATTTATGACTTAATACTCAACTTATCATGGTTAATAATGTTTGGGCATGATCATAAGTGATATGTTACCCACACATAAGAGACCTCTTAAGCTCAAAAAATCCTAACTCTAATATACCATTACTACTGAAAAAAATTGTTCATTAAAAAAATATCCCTCTTTAGAACCTATGTTATGATACTACTGTTTCATGAACCATATATGTTCCATCCAAGGGTCAGACAACCAGTTTTTCCTATAATATATATAAGCCACATCCATGACACATATGGGTAAAAACAATTTTATTACATCATGTTGAATAATTGGGTAATATTTCAAACAATATATATGATTTAGTAAGAAGAAAAATTAGAGAAGACTTTCTAACACAACCATTCCTTACATTGGTAGTCCACACAAAACCAAAATATATATATTATATATTTGTATAGCCAAATAGATCATAACCATGACACATGACAATAAAAAATCAAAATTCATAAAAAATACAAATAAAAAATAAATATTCTATGGAAAATATATACAATTTAAAAAAACATAATGTAGGATATCCTACTTTATAGGTCCATGAATCAAAAAAAATATGAAGCTTCCAAACACCTGACATAATCCCTTTATGAGGTGTTTGGACACAATCTACCCACAATACTAATATGCTCCTATGAAGATATTTAAGTATAACCAAAAACTAAAATGAATAATAGGGTGAAAGCTTTTATTGGATCATATATGGTGCGGGGAAGAAACTAATTCTTTAGTAGAGAAGAATTTAATATTTTTATTTACCTTAAATAATACCCACATATATTAAATTTAAAATTATCCATTAGAAGTTGCTATTTTATTATTTTTTTAAAAATATAATTTTTATTTAATCCACTTGGAAACACATTTATTACAATTCTTTTAAAATACCTATTTTTAAAAAGGAACCTAGATGTTGTAGCCTTCATAAATTCCTGAAAAATTAAAAATAATAATAATGTGTAAATACCAATGAACAGATCACCAAATATAGTATACACGTTGAACAAAATGTCACAATTGAATACACAAACTAAAAAAATATAAGGATATGGAACTAATGTGTATGTAAAAACTAATAAACACATAATATAAAATAATGGCCTATTCGGAAGCATTCTATAATAAGAATAAGATTTACTAATTTAAAATCCTTCTTTAGGCCCTTCTATGAATTCCTATGTCTATAATAAGTAATCATCCTCAACTAGCCTTACTAGTAGTACCCCCTTTGGACTTACCAAACACTAGTGTATATAGATAATCTAATTGGTACTAGGTTTTAATAATCTATAATCCCTCACTAATACACCTATGATAAACACTTTCTCAAGTACTAAATGGACCTCTATACCATGACATAGACAGAACAAATTTTAAACCTATTTTTAAAAGAAATATCGATATCAATAAAAAATTCATAAATAAGTGGTTTGTTAAATGAATTATATTAAATATAAAAACCCATTCATGAACACATCCATATGTGTATATACTTGTTCATATTGATAAATACATTCCACTAGAATGTATATATATTTAAAAACATTTATAAAGAATTCCAATGGAAAAAATGAATGAACCTAAATAAAGTCACACATAAAGGAATAATAATATCTTATTAAACTAATAAAAACGTCAAGAGTTTTAATAACACAAAAAAACCAAAATTAAATTTCTAAAACTAACAAAAATATTTTCAAATATATACCAATAATCATTTTAATTGTCAAAATCATTGGAAAGGAAATCAATGTAATTTTAATAAAAGTAAAAAAACCATTTATTATTAACACATTTTCATAAAAAATATGGACAATAGACAGTATAATTATTTATTAAAATCTCGTATCCACTAATTAATACCAGAAAATCATTGGTTTAATGAAATTTGAATTTAAATTTTAAATATATATAGAAATAATCAGGGATATCAAAATTCTCTATTGAATGGGGAATTATGGAAACATCACACTCAGATGTGTGTAGATGTAGAAATTAATTATTGTACAAAGTTAATTATGACTACAAAAAACACTAGAGAAACATATAAAAATAATCGAAGAATATTAAGTAAAAACCTTACCCAAGGATTCAACCTAATAGACAAACAAACAATGGAATAGAATGAAACCAAATTGAAAGAATCAAAAAATATAAAATAATAATTACCTTTGAATTAAATAGAAATAAAATAATGAAATATTATAGAAAAAAATGGTTGAAATGGAAATGTTGTTTGGGATTCACTTTGATCATTTCGTCCAAGTGATGGAAATGGGTAGTCAAATAAGGTTTTATTCCAAGAAAATTATAATTGGAATAGAAATTTAGACAAACACATGACTGGTTGAATGGTGTGGATGAATAGATTACGAATGCATGCATCAACAGTGATACCCTAAATATATTCAGCAAGCCACCCACGTAGATTAGATCCATGGTTTAGGAAACGATTTTACAATATTATTAAATGTGTCTATTATGAATTGTGGGCCACCACAAAATTAGCAACATTGATATTACTACTAATTTACAAACTATACCATCCTAGAGTTTTTAACGGATCTTTATTTTTTTGAAATAATTTTTTTTATATTATATAGTATTGTAGATAAAATACACATAATAACAAAAAAAGTATTACATTAATAAATAACACAATGGGAATCAAAAACTAAACAAAAAAAAAGTCAAAACATTATAATGGAACTAAAATACAAATTAATAAAATTTTAATATTATAATTTTTATCGTTCCAATATTCAAGAATCATTTCCCCAAAACCAACACAACAGAATGGAACCAAAATATTAATAAGCCAATCAACATTTTAAAAAATGAAATCTAATAACATGTGAGGTATTTTAATGATTTTTTATTAAAGTAATGAAGGTTTATTTATTGGAAATAATATGACCTATGGTTTAGAAATAATACAATTGAAATAGTATCATGGTCATTGGAATAATAAAATGATCAATAGGAATAGTAACCTAGCCATTGGAATTGAACTCTTACCCCAAAATAATAAAATGTAATATTAATTAAATTTATAATTACTAATTTATGTAAATAAAAAATGTTACAATTCCAAATAATAAATATCTTCACAAATAAAACTGAAAGAAAATATAATCAAATTTTTAATAAAGATCATTTTCAAGACTTCACATGTAAGAAAATTTTTAGATGAAAAAATAAAATGTATTATTTAAAATTGTTATACTTAAATTGAATTTTATTTATGACATTATCAAATATAAACTGACCAGTGCTAATTTTTGTGTATTTTTCTGATGTAATTTAATTTGTAGTTGAATAGTATAAATATAATTATTTATTAATTGGTGTTTATTAAATAAAATTATTCATTATTTAATAATTACATAATATTTTCTAGAAAATACGGATAAGATAATAACATGGTGAATTTGATAAATGACTCATTTTAATAAAATCACCATGCTTACCAAACCTAATTCTATATTCAATGTTCTAAAACCTAAAATATTCTATTAAGATAACTAATTTTAATTTCATTAGTGTTTAATGTCCTAGAACCATCATATAATATATATATATATATGATACATATTTTCATTAATATCAATTTTATAATTCTTAAATTGTATAAATTTATTATCCAGCATTTTAATCAAAAAATACCCCTCTAGTCAAGTAAAATAAATTCAACTTCCTCATGTAAAACCACATAACCCTGAATGAAAAAATCCAATACATTTCCAATATCCTGTATCTTAATCCGATTATAATTGTAATGGAAAATCTATATTAACCATCTCCCTTCATCATGTGAGTTTAGTTATGTACATTAATAAAAACACTAAGAAGGGGTATGTTTTCCAAAACTCTTCCTTGCATTTTCCTCTTATTTTATACTTTTTATCTATCCCTTCCAAACCCACGTCTTATATAATTGATCACTTACTATGTCCAAATTTTTTATTGAAGTTATCATAATTAAAAATTCATATGTGCTATGTACTTTTATTTCATAACTCCCATACCTCCTCCATGTAGAATATACCCTTAACAGTCAACAAAAAATGGATTTGGACATTGTCAATTATTTTCATATCTCTTGACCTATGAGTAATTATAATTACATTTTATAGTATAAAATATATAAATTTTTAATTTAATATTCCTGTATTAATTATATTATTTTTTTAATGACATTAAACAAAAAATTGGAATCTGAGAAAAATGAAAAAAATTTCTGGAAAAAATGATATTGAGATGCTTCGAAATAAAAAAATGCATTAATAAATATAATTAAACTAATATAAATGATAAATAGTCACATTTATTTTGTTATTAAACTTTTTATCAATTTTTAAAAAAACTTATTTTCATTATTCATGAGGAATAAATGTGATAAAATGACACTAGATATAATTTAAGCGGACTCTCCTACCCATATCCTTATTTTGGGTTTTATCATATTTCACATTGATTTTAGAATGGATAATCCCATAATAAAAAAAATAAATTTTTAAAAATTCATTTCATATTATTTTAAGGTATATACATGTTTTAATATAATACAAATCATCAATAATTCAACATAAATGTTCTAAAAATGATATATTTTTTAAAAAATAGAAATTTTAATCCAGATACATGGTATATCCTATAAGAAAAATAATCTTTTATGCCAAATTATGATCTCCTTTTACATTTGGTAATCCAAAAGGTTATTCCATGTTATTTGATATGTTAAATCCATTATGAAACTATTTCCATTAATTATTTTTCTTTCATGAGTATGATAGTTATACGTTTCACGTGGGATGCCTGATTGTGAGAATATTATAATGTGACAGATGGGAAATGAATAATATATCCCTATAATGAATTTAGTAATATGAAATATCTTATGGTATTATATTAATTATCTTCTAGTAAGAAGATGGATTTGATCATAACGTTCATGTTATGATTACATCACTTTTGTTATGCATGATCATGAATCTACTTTTGGATACACCTATGGGTGGTATTTGATAACAATGAAAATATGTTTCATCAAGGGTCCACAATTCATTACTTTTTCTAGTATTTTCATCATTATATTGATAATGGATCCATTTTTATGACTGCATTTTGATGATTATTATTATCCATGTACTGTTGATATATTACACTTATTCCTTTTTGGAATATCCCCAACTACTAGGAATTTAAATCAACACATTATTTAATTTATATCATAAGGTGAAAAAATATATTTAATAGATTGTGAGGTATGTTAACTAGACAATTAAGAATAATTTAAAAAATGGTCATTTTTGTTATTTATAAGTGAAGCATGATCCATGGCATACCATGATAATAAACCATTTAATCCTCATTTTATACCTTTTATGTTATTTGTCTTCAAAATATTATAATATTAACATATGAATATGTTTGGTCACTATAGCTTTTATAAGAATAATGAATTATTTAATTTGGAAATTATGATTAGATATTGTTAGTGAAACCTGTAACATCACAGGTAAATGAAGAATAATACATATTTCATATTTATTAAAATTTGTGAATTAAATATTAATTTTACTTTAAAAGGTTTGCTATGTTCGATAGTGTACCCGACACGCAACAACGAGTTACTTAGGAATCTTACGTTGCACAGTAATAATAATATATAATTATTTTAAATGGTATTTAACTCATAGTTGTTTTGATGGTGGGAATGAATGAAACTAACTAAAATATGATTATAAATATTTGTTAAATGTATTTTCATTTATCCAATAAAATTTAGAGGTTCAGAATGTGAATGAATCTAATTTTAAGCATAATTTACATTATAAGGCTGATTTATCGCCTTTTATTGGAGAACACTCTTTAAATATATTTTTGGTCACATTAATACATTCTAATTGAACAAATAAAAAACTTCCTCAGAATGGGGACATCAAATTTTACATTGGGGTTTTTTGTTATCTTCCTAATAAAGTTCATTTTATTAAGGAATAGTGAAATTATTGTATTTTAATTCAAAATTATGTTTTAATATAATTTATTTATATGGTTAGATTATCTATCTATTTGAATTTAAAGTTAAATTTAAATATATTATTATCATTTAATCCAATGTTGGTCATTAGAATTAAAATTTCTTTGAAATTGGATATAAATAAGTATCAATCTTTTAATAGTTATTAATTCTTAAAAACACGCTCTTTGTTATTACAGCAGGAATTAATTTTAAATTAATTTTTTTCGCTTATTTTCTTTGATTTTGGAAAAATGGATTCCATATTTGGAATCATGAGGCCAAAATTTTTTAAATAGGTATCTTTTATTTTTATACATTTTAAATATTTACATAAGTAAATATTTTATTTACCGTGGTTAAAGGGTAAATCAGGTAAATAAGGGTAAACACATAATATTATAATAATATAAAGTTACCAATAAACGTGTCCTAATACTATTGGATGAGTCATTTCTGACCATGGGCATATTTGGGCGGATTTTTGGACCCCATTGAGCCACATGGGAGTGATAATGACAATTTAGATTAACTAATTTAATGTGAAGACAAAAGTGACATTAACAAAAAATCATTTAGTAATTAATTTTTATATGGTGTCATATAAGTCCTCTTTTCAACTATAAATATTCATTGGAATGAAAAAAATATTTCCTATATAACTGTATTTTTTTAATAATGTTTGTACATCAAATAAATTAAATTATTTATGACACAATAATGATGAAATATTTACCTCATTAATAAATAATTTAAATAAATTAGATTATAATGATTAAAATATTATCCAAAACATGTCCAATTATGATTGGATGATTTTATTTCGAATATGAGTCAACTTATCATTGACCTAAATGATTTTTGGACCATTATAAACTAAATATAAGTTTATAATAAAATAATATTTTAAAACTTTCATAAAGAGCCCCTCCCCTCCCTTATAAAATGAGACCACTTCAAAACAATTCATCACACCTATAAATCCATTTGTCTCAACAAAAATCTGACGAATTAAGCTCCCTACATCCCTATCCTCCTCCTAAAAGCCTTAACTTAGGCATAAGGCACATAAGAAGTCCTTTGCTTCAAACCAAAGTGAGTTACCCAAATTAAAGGTAATGATTTCTCTTAAATTGTTTTCTTTTATTTTGCTTCTCCAACCGCTAAAGTCTTTTTATTTCGTTTCTTTTGTAACAAAACCAGTATCATAAATATACTAGGATGTTGTTATGATAAGGATTCAAACTAAACTTACACACAACTCCATATAATGGATGTAGTACATAATGATTCTGTGGATGGAAAACTGACGCCTCCCGAAACACTGATTGTTTAATTACATATTACCGCCTCTCATGGTGGCCATTATGATGGAACTGTATTTATATATGATATATATTATGTTTAAAATTTCATAATTCTTCTTTAATTCCCAATTATATCAAGCCTTTATGGTTTCCGTAGTGGGTAAATATGATAATATGATTTGAGGAAGTGCGGACTACCGCCCTCACAAAGTGGTGTGACACATTAATGCCCTATGTGGGATGTCTAAAGGATATGGTTAATGATATAATATAATATATTATACTGGAATTATACTATAACTATGTATCATTGTGTTTTAATTTCATTAAAATAAAATATATAAATGAAAGTAGCATTCATGCGTACGTATGGATTTCCATTTCCATGAACGGTGCATTTCATTTCATACATACAAATGTTATGTACTATTATAAATACATGAATATTCTGGATATATATGATATATATGATATCTAAAATCATTAATACCATTCTGGATATAATGTACTGTTGACCACATGGACAACTTGTAAATATAAGGTGTTCATTTTTTACCCAAGTACCAAATATCGAAAAATTTGACATTATTAACTAAAATGATTACATAATTTTTATAACATGGTAATAAGTGATATGAAAAGAATAATAAACATAAAAAAGGTTCTTAAGAAATTAGAAATTAACTTTACTTTATTATTCAGGAGATTAATGAACGAACAAGTCAAGTCAGACATGAGGTAAGGGACTTCATCTCAATCTTCTTTCATTGAGGAATTTTTTGTTTTATACAGGAATTTATTTTATACGGTTTATAAACCCCTTTTACATTTCATTTTATTCAAAGGGAATCTTTTTATACGAAGCGTTTTACTAAACGACAAGAGGGAATGTTTTTTAACGTAACCAATGACAATGACCTTTTCGCTGCCGCGAGTATTATTTGATCTTTGGCTTCCATAACAAGACGAAATATTTTTAAAAGGATGAATAAATACAATATAAATTTTTTTTGTATTTTGGTATTAAAAATGATTTTGACAATGGATTTATTATTTCAATATCTTAAAATGATATTTTATTATTGCAATTTGGAAATATATCTTTCCTTTATTTTTATGTTATGTGTTATAATAACGTTATGGTTCTTGGGCATTATTTACGTATATGCGTGGATTCATGATAAACCTATGGCGAGTGATCCCAAGATATCTCTCCAACGCATTGGATAATGTGACAGACGTAAACGTGAATGTTTCTCCTAAGAGATTTAGGGAATATAATTTTATGGGGATTACAAAGTAACTCCCTATGAATCTATGATAGCTACAATGTAAGTATGATATGTATGCCACAAGTTACCTTTATGATTTTTTATTTCTATGTTTCATTCATAAATCTTATGATTTCACGATGTAAGTAAAATATTTCATGTTTTGATTGAATTTATGAACAAATGATTTCTTTCTTGGATTTATAACCCATACTAGGCTTTTTATTTCTCATACCATGTTTGAAATGTTTTCATAGGACATAAAGATGAATAGGGTCAAGGATGTGATCAAGGAAAAGTCATGCTGTCTAAAACATGGATCTAGAAATGACTCTTTTTTTAAGAGTTAATGTTTTGTATAAAAAATGGAAACTCTGTAGAAATGTCTACTTTGTAATTTTTGAGATGTAATGTAATAGTTATGACCTAATTCCATAAAACTCTAAACCTGAAAAGATCCTCAATGTGAATTATTCATTTAATTCACTGTTATGTAATGTTTAAGGTCGGGTCCTTATAGTTGGTATCAGAGGTCGGTTTAGATAACTTTAGGAGTTAGGATATTGTTAAATTAATATCCATAAAGTAATTTATGTTAATATTGATATCACATAGCATTTATAGATTACCATATTGCTTCGCATAAGATATTTCTTTGATTAAAATGGTTTTCTGCAGAGGAAACATGGAAGCTATATTGGGACGACATCAGGAGGAAGACAACCTTCCAAATCAGCAACCTGAGATGGTTGGAATCGGAACTGAACAGTTTGTTAGAGTGATGGAACAATTGACTCAGGATGTAAATGGTGGTGGTATCCATGTATGAGATCATCCAGATTAACCATAGAAGAACATGTAATTAGTGTAGAATTTCATGAGGCAACATCCCCCATCATCCAGAGGATCATCTGATATGGTGATATCTGAAGGGTGGATTAAAGCACTGGAAAAGATTTTCAATGTCCTGGGTTCTTCAGAACATCAAAATGTTAATCTCGATGTTTACCTTTTGAAGGATAAGCTGATTAGTGGTGGTCGATGGTAAAAAATAATAGGTATAGTGAGGAGATTGATGCTCTTGATTGGGATGAATTCAAAGGTTTTTTTCTTGAGAAATATTTTCCTAAGGTGGTTCATCCTAGGATGGAAAATAAATTCCTGGAATTGAGGTAGGAGGATGACTCAGTGGATGCTTAGGAAGAAAAATTCACTCGACTGGCAAGGTATGCCCCAAATTTCATATGAGATCTTGATAGTAAAATCAACCGTTTTTACTCAAGATTAAATCCAAAGTAACGAAGGGCATTAGCTTCGCATGAGATGAAAAGTTATGAAAATCTTGTTTGTTGTGTCGAGAAGGTGGAAATGGAGTTTTCCAATGATGAAGTACTCTTTAATAAACAAAAAATTAAGAGGTCTAGGTGGCAGGTGAAAGGGAAAAACTCTTCAAAAATGTCTGATGGTAAGAAACTTATGTTTGCAGTTTGTGAAAATTGTGGTAAAAAGCATGCTGGGGAATGTCTTTTGAATTCTGGTAAGTTATATCGATGTTGTCAAATGGGACATAAGGCTCGTAACTTCACTGAAAAAGATCAGGGTAATGGTAAGACAAAATCTTATTTACAATTCGTAAAATGTTTTAAGTGCAATGAAATGGGTCATTATGAAATTGATTGTTTGAAAAAGAGCTCGAGTGATGGGAAGCAGTCAGACTACAAGAAGAAAGGGGTGGAAAAATCCTTTGTAACTACTTCAGCAGATGTTTGGCCATCAAATGAAGTAGTATCAGGTACATTGTTTTTTTACAGATTATGCCAATGTGTTGTTTCATTCAGGGAATACACATTCATTCATTTCTAAAAATCTTTCTAGTAAATTGGGAATTTCATCTCATGATATGAATACTAAACACACTGTAAAAATACCTGGAGGAAATGTTGAGACAAAAAGAAAACATAAGAACATTCATGTCCTTGTTTGCAGAAAGAATCTAACTGCAAACCTTATTGTTTTCCCTCTATTAGAGTTTGATGTTATGTTGGGAATGGATTGGCTTTCTGTTTATCATGCTATGATTGAATGTAGAGATAAAGAGGTTTCTTTTAAGAATGATTTTCAGTTTGTGTACAAAAATGAACCCTTTCTTTTGAAAACAAATCACGAAGTCAGAAAACTGGTAAAATATGGAAATGAATGTTACCTTGCACATATTGTTGAAAAAAAATGAACTGTTCGGATTAATGATGGGCCAGTGGTAAATGAGTACCTTGAGGTTTTCTTGATGAGTATCCAAGTATTATACCTGATCAGGATATTGAATTTACTGTTTACTTAGTTCATGATGCTAAGCCAATTTCAAAACCCCCTTATCGAATGGCTCAAAATGAACTTTTAGAGTTAAAGAAGCAATTGCAGTACTTATTAGATAAAGGTTTCATTCGACCTAGCACATCACTATGGGGTGATCCTATCTTGTTTATTAAAAACAAAGATGGTTCAATGAGACTTTTCATTGATTATAGATCATTGAATAACATCACTGTTAAGAATAAGTATCTATTGCCTCATATCGATGATTTGTTTGATGAGATCCAGGGAGCTCATTATTTTCCGAAGATTGACTTGAGGTCGGGGTACCATCAGTTCAAATTAAAGGAAGAAGACATTTCGAAAACCGTGTTTCTTACTTGATATTGCCATTATTAATTTTTAGTCATGCCTTTTGGGTTAACAAAGGCACCTGCTGTATTCATGGATCTTATGAATAGAATTTTCCTGGAGTTCTTGGATACGTTTGTGGTTGTGTTCATTGATGATATTTTGGTTTATTCAAAAATTAATGAGGATCATGAAATTCATTTATGGGTTTTCTTGAAAGCCATAAAATAAAATAAATTGATTGGAAAATTCAGCAAGTGTGAGTTTTGGTTACAACAAATTTCGTTCCTTGGTCACATTATTTCAACAAATGGAATAACTGTTGATCCTGCAAAAAACGTTGTTGATGAATGTAAAAGACCCACAAATATAACTGAGATACGTAGTTTTCTTGGTTTCGTAGGTTATTACTAGAGGTTTGTTGAACAATTTTCATGGTTATCTAGTCCAATGACTATGTTAACTCGAGAAGGTATTACGTTCATCTGAATAGAAGAATGTGATGATTGTTTTCTGGAATAGAAAAGAATATTGGTGAATGTTCCAGTTTTGGAACTGCCTTCCCGAAATGGTGAGTTTGTTGTCAACATTGATGCTTCGTTGAAAATACTGGGTTGCCTCCTAATTAGAATGATCAGGTAATTTCTTATGCTTCACTTTAGTTGAAACCAAATGAGTTAAATTACCCTACACATGATTTGGAATTAGCTATTGTTGTTTTTTCTTTAACAATTTGGAGGCGTCATTTGAATGGAGTGAAGTGTGAAATATATATTGATCAAAAAAGTTTAAATTATATATTCACTCAGAAAAAATTGAACATGATATAGAGGGGATGGCTAGAATTAATCAAGGATTATGATTGCACAATCCATTACTATCCAGGAAAAGTAAATAAAGTGGATGATTCTTTGAGTCGGAAAAATAATGTCTCATTATCCATGCTACTTTTGGAACAAGATCCTTTGGTTTTTGATTTTATAAAATTTGGCATAGATGTTATTGGTGCAAGAAATTATTCTGTTTTGTTTTAGGTGTCAGTGAGATCATCTCTATCAAACAGAATAAAGAAAGTGCCGAAGGAAGACAGTGATTTGCAGAAAAAGGTAGAGTTGATTCAGAAGGGTATGTTTCATGAATTTAACATTGATAATGATTCTGTTTGGAGGTTTATAAAGAGATTATGTGTGCATTGTGATTCATAGTTGAAGAATGAGTTGTTATGTGAAGATCATAGTTCTCCTATTTCAGTTCATCCTGGCAGTACTAAGATTTACAGAGATCGTCGGGAGTATTACTGGTGGGATGGAATGAATGGAGATATTACTGATTCTACAGTGAAGTGTATGACTTATCAGCAGGTTAAAGCAGAGCGATAGTTACCGAATATAATGCTTCAGCCTCTACCGGTGCTAGAGTGGAATGGGAAAATATATCCATGGACTTTGTTGTGGGATTACCAAAGACATCTCTAGGTTATAATGCAATTTGGGTTATAGTTCACTGATTGACAAAATATTATCATTTCTTTCCTGTTAGAGATATTTTTTCTCTAGATCAACTTTTTCAGTTGTATACTAAAGAGATATTTTGATTGCATGGATTTCCCCTCTCTATTGTATCTGATCATGATCCCATGTTCACTTATAACTTTAGGAAAGGCATTCAGAAGTAATTGGGTACTGAATTAAATTTTAGTACAGCTTTTCATCCTCAATCTGATGGGAAGTCAGAATAGACAATTGAGACCTTGGAGGATATGTTACGTGCTTGCTCGATGGACTACCAGGGAATTTGGGACCAATAACTTTCTTTGGATGAATTTTCTTATAATAACAGTTTTAATTCTAGTAAACAGATGGCTCCATTTGAGGCATTATATGGAAAGCATCGTCAAACTCCAAATTTTTGTGATGAAGTAGATGAAAGAAAGGTGATGGGACCAGAATTGGTAGAAGAGATGGTAGAGAAAGTTTAGTTGATTCAGAAGCACATAAGAACAGCTTAGAGCAGACAAAAAAGTTATGCGGATAACCGGAGGAAGGATCTTTCTTTTGAGGCATGTGATCTTGTCTTTCTCAAAGTTTCTCCTTCGAAATGTGTGATGCATTTTGGTAAGAAGGGAACGTTGAGTCCAAGGTTCATTGGACCTTATGAAATTCTGGAGAAAGTTGTATCAGTTGTGTACAGAGTACCATTTCCTCAAAGTTTATCCCAGGTACATAATGTTTTTCATGTTTCTGTGTTGAGAAAGTATATGGCAGATCCATCTCATGTTTTGAGCTCAAAGGTAGTTCAGTTGGAAGATAATCTCTCTTATGAAGAACAACTAGTCTAGATTCATGACCGTATAGAGCAAGTGTTGCGGAGTAAGGTAATTCACTAGGTAAAGGTTTTGTGGGAAAACCATATGGTTGAAGAGGCAACGTGGGAATCTGAAAATTCTATGAGGGATAAATACACCCACTTATTTTGATAAGTGAATAAAAATTGTGAGGACGCAATTTCAAAAAGGGGGGAAGGATGTAACATCCCAATTAAATGAAGAATAATTCATATTTCATATTTATTAATATTTGTGAATTAAATATTAATTTTACTTTAAAAGGTTTTCTATGTTCGATAGCGTACCCGACACGCAGCAATGGGTTTATTTGGATTCTTACGTTGAACACTAATAATATAATATTATTATTTTAAATGGAATTTATCTCCTAGCCATTGTATTGGCGGGAATGAATGAAACTAACTACAATATTATTATACATATTTTTTAAATTTATTTACATTTATCAAATAAAAGTTAGAAGCTTAAAATGTGAATGAATCTAATTCTAAACACAATTTACATTAAAAGGATGGTTTATCTCCTTTTAATGGAGAACCCTCATTAAATATAGTTTTTGTAACTTTAATAAATTATAATTGACCAAATAATATCCTTATTTAGAATGGGGACATCAAATTTTTCTTTGGGTATTTTTATGGTATTTTTCTGAAAAAGTTCATTTTTTAAGGAATAGTGAAAATATTGTATTTTAATTCAAGACTATGTTTTAATCTAATTTATTTAAATACATAGATTATATTTTTATTCGGTTTTAAAGTGAAATTGAAATATATTTTTACTATTTAATCCAATGATGGTCATTGGAATTAATTTCACTTTGAAATTGGACATATATAATTATCAATCTTTTGATAGTTTTTAATTCTTAAAAACACGCTCTTTGTTCTGATAGCAGGAATTAATTTAAATTAATTTCTGCCACTTATGTGTTTTGATTTTGGAAAATAGATTACATATTTGGAATCTTTAGGACCATGTTATGTAACTAGGTAACTTTTTTTAGACATTTTTAATATTTAGTTCATTAAATATTTTATTTACCGTGGATAAAGGGTAAATCCGGTAAATAAGGGTAAATAAATAATATTATAATAATATAAAATTACCCTTAAACGTGTCCTAATACTATTGTATGAGTCATGTCCAACCATTGGAATATTTGGGTCGATTTGGCGACCCCATTTAGCCAATTGAGTGTGATAATGATAATTTGGATTAATTAATTTAATGTGAAGACAAAAGTGACATTAACAAAAATCGTTTAGTAATTAATTTTTATATGGTGTTATATAATTCATATTTTCGACTATAAATATTCATTGGTAATATATAAATATTTCATACATCATGGTATTTTATTTATAATTTTTAGACATCAAATAAATTAAATTATTTATGACACAATAATGATGCAGTTTTTACCTCATTAATAAATGATTTAAATAAATAAGATTATAATGATTAAAATATTATCCAAAACATGTCCAATTATTATTGGATGATTTTATTTCGAATATGAGTCATCTTATCTTCTACCTCAATGATTTTAAGACAATTATAAACCGAATATAAGTTTATAATAAAAAAATAGTTTCAAACTTTCCTAAAGAGCCCCTCCTCACCCATATAAAAGGAGACCACTTATAACCAATTCTTCACACCTATGAAGCCATTTGGCTTATCCAATATCTGCCCAATTAAGCTCCCTACATCCCTATACTCATCCTAGAAGCCTTACTATATTCATAAGGCACTTAATAAGTCTTTTGGTTCAAACCAAAGTGAGTTACCCAAATTAAATGTAACAGTTTCTCTTAAATTGTTTTCTTTTATTTTACTTCTCCAACCACTAAAATCTTTTAATTTCATTTATTTTGTAACAACAACAGTATCCTAAATATACTAGTATGTTTTTATGATATGGATTCGAACTACACTTACACACACCTCCATCTAATGGATAAAGAACATAATGTTTCTGTGGATGGAAAACTAATGCCTCGCGAAACAATGATTGTTCAATTACATCTTATCGCCTCTCATGGTGGCCATTATGATGGAAATGTATTTATATATGATATATATTTTGTTTATGATTTCCTTATTCTTCTGTAATTCCCATTTATATCAATAATTTATTGTTTCCATAGTGGGTAAATACGATAATCTCATTTGAGGAAGTGCGGACTACCACCCCCTCAAGGTGATGTGACTCGTTAATGCCCTGTGGGGGATGAATAAAGGATAGAGTTAATGATATTATATATGATATTATACTGGAATTATAATATACCTATGTATAATTAAGTTTTAATTCCATTAAAATAAGAAATAGAAATGAAAGTAGCGTTCATGCGTACGTACAACTTACTATCTCCATAAACGGTGCATTTCATTTCGTACCTCCAAATGTTATGCACTATTATAAATACATGTATATACTGGATATATATGATATATATGATGTCTAAAATCAATAATACCATTTTGGATATAATGTACTATTGACCACATGGAAAACTTGTAAATATAATGTGTTCATTTTTTACCCAAGTACTAAATATCGACAAAATGAACATTATTAACTAAAATGATTACATAATGTTTATAACATGGTAATAAGTGATATGAAATTAATAATAAACTTGAAAAAGGTTTTTAATGAAGTATAAATTAACATTACTTTATTATTCAGGAGATTAAAGAACAAACTGTTCAAGTTGGACACGAGGTAAGGGACTTCGTCTCAATCTTCTTTCATTGAGGAATTTTTAGTTTTATACATCACATTATTTTATACGGTGTTTAAACCCCTTTGACTTTTCGTTTTATTAAAAATGAATCTTTTTATATGAAGCGTATTACTAAACTACAAGAAGGAATGTTTTTTTAACGTAAGCGATGACAACGACCATTCCGCCGCTGCGCGTATTATTTGATCTTTGGCTTCCTTAATAAGCCAAAATGTTTTTAAAAGGAAGAATAAATACCATATACTATTTTTATGTATTTTGGTATTGAAAATTAGTTTGAAAATGGATTTATTATTTCAATATCTTGAAATGATATTTTATTATTGCAATGTGTAAATGTATCTTTCCTTTATGCTTATGTTATGTGTTATGATCATGTTATGGTTCTTGGGCATTATTTATGTATATGGGTGGTTTCGTGATAAACCTAGGGTGGGTGAGCCCAAGATAGCTCTTCAATGCATTAGGTAACATGACGGAGGTAAATGTGAATTTTTCTCCTAAGAGATTTAGGAAATATACTGTGATGGGTATTCCAAAGTAACTCCCTATGTAGCTGTAATAGCTACAATGTAAGTACGATATGGATACCACAAGTTACCTTTATGAGTTTTGATTTCTATGATTCTTTCATTTACCTTATGATTTTATGAGGTAAGTAAAAGATTTCATGTTTTGAATGCATTTATGAACAGATGTTTTCATTCCGTGATTTATAACCCTTACTGAGCTTTTTATGCCCATCCCATGTTTGAAATGTTTTCACATGACATAAAGATGAATAGGGTCAAGGATGGGATCAAGGAAAATTCATGCTGTCTAAAACTTGGATCTAAGGGTGAATCTTTTTTTAAGAGTTCATGTGATGTAAAAAAAGGGAAACTGTGTAGAAATTTATACACTATAATTTTTGATATGTAATGTAATTGTTATGTCCAAATTCCATAAAACACTAAACCTGAAAATATCATCAATGTGAATTATTCATTTAATTCACTATTATGTAATGTTTAAGGTTGTGTCCTTATAAAACCCCTTTCAGATAAGGCCTAGTATAAGTAAACATCCTAGAAGAGTTTCTTTAGAAGAAGAATAAATAATGGAATCCCATAATATATTACTACAATATTAATTTTAATATAGAATAAAATAATTTAATCAGTATTTTTTAAAGTTAACCATGCTTCCCATACATGTATATAACTTATTTATAGATGTATAATCATCAAGATAAATTAAAAAATTACTCAAACTATAATTGTTGAGGTCCATTTGAAACATAAAAAATTCATCTAAACTACATATAGATCATAAAATTTCAAAAAAATATCATTCAATTTATTAAATATCATATAAAAACCATAAAAAAACTTATTTTCATATCCTAGGGAAATTAAACAAAATAAATAATGATCTACGATTCACATTAATCATAAACAAATGAGATATCATTCTATGATCATATTGACAAATAAGATAAACATAAGGGTACAATATAATGAACATAATTTATAATTCTAATACCCAACCTATCATAGATCATAAACTAGTGTCATGGAATACATATTAACAATAGATAATACAATAATCATAACTTATTCAGTGAAAATTGTCCATGAGAGAACAATAATGGGATACTACTTGTATTTGTAGAATAGACAACATCTTATAAAATTGAGAATGTCGTTATATAGAAACATGTTGAAAAATAAACTTTTAGATAATAAATTAGTCTCACACATAAATTTAATGACATGTAAAAATTTCCACACATTACATTTTGTACATGAAATATATGTCAATGCATACCACTTTGAACATCTAATGAGTTTTGTTTATAAAATTGTAAAAATATCATGTGTTTCATTCATAAAATTTTTAATATATAATAACGTTCATTGATAAAATTATTAAAATTTAATTTTGTTACTGCATAACTTTGTGAACATTAAACCATTACCATGTATAACATATTTACTCAAGAGTTATAAATTTTTATCCAATGCAGTGGAGGTACATATCGATCCCAACAGTCACATAATGAAAATAAAATATATGTGTGCCTCCTGATAAAATATTATTCCTAATATCATAACCCATGTAATTGATTTGGATTAAAAACCATTCCATAATATCATAACATATGGAACATAAAAATATTTATTAATCATTTCCATATTTCATCATAGAAAAACACATAGAAAAAGAAGTGGGTTTCATAATAAAGTTATCAAGTTATAACCCATTGAATAGAAATGAGTTTCAAAAATACCATTCCATAATAATAATATACCATTTATAAAAATAATTAAAATTATATACATGTATAATATCATCATTATGTAAAATGTTACATCAACAGATGTCTTCATAGATATAAAATAATTTCATAAGTTCATTTAAAAATATTTCTTGTGGATAATATCTTTTCTAATATGTAAAACACTTTATAAAACATAAATCATATTAAAAATAAATTTCATTGAAACCCTCATTAATTATTATAAATTAGGGTTAAAAATAATTTAAAACATTTCATGAGGAAAATTTCCCTTTCACTTTGAAAACCATTTTTTATAATGTTGAATTTTTTAAAAATCCTTTTAATTTTGAAATCTAAATATTTCCCAAATATTAGATGAAAACAACTTCATTTAAAGGATACTATAAAAATAATTTGCATTCATCTAATCAATAATACTTCATGATAGAGGGAAATATTGTTAATTTCATTCATGTTAAAAACAAATATTTCTTTCATATTTTTCGATAAAACAAAAAAAATAATTCATTAGAATGAACCATGAATATTACATTAAAAAATTAATTTAAATTGTAAAACACGGGTATAAATTTCATTCAAATTCCATTTTATATTATTTAGCTTTTTTGAAAACATTATTGGGAATCATGCTTTTGGATGAAAGCCGATTTTTGATTGAAGAGAGAAATAATGTCAGATTTTCATGAAAACATTTTAATATTAGTTTACGTTAAAAAGAACTATAAATGGTAATATTACGTGAAACCATAATGAAAACATATATTATAAAACATTAATGGGATTATTTATAGATATACAATAATATTTTATTATTTTAAGCATAATCAAAAATAATCCCGCAAAATGTTGTTATTATAACATAAAAACAATAACACTTTGGTATCATCAAATTTTTATTCCCATGAAAGGAAGATATTAAAATGGATATGTAAAAAAATAATATTAATTATAATAATAATATATTACATTTGTTATATGTATATATTCAACTTAAAAAAACATGTGCTTAATATGGAATTTTCCACATAGATAATAAAATTGAGAATAAAATCCCTAATTATATGCCTCTTGTTCCTTTGTACTCATTTATCCTCCTGTATAAAAAATATTTTTATTTATAAATATATTAAAAAATCGTATTTATAAATATCATGAAATATTTTATTTACATATTTACTATTATTACTAATTTTTTAGCAATTCTGTGTTATATTCATGTTCTAGTAAATAACTACTTCATTTTTTGTGTATGTTTTGATTTGTTATTTTTTGTCCTATTGCATTGATAATGGTTCCATCAAAAAATTATAAAAAATGTTTTTAATATAATTTATATTTAGTATATATGTATTTAATGTAATTTATAAGTAAAATTATATAAAATGAAATACAAAAATTATAGAGATGGTAGGTCATACATATGCATGAATGTTGTTTCAACTATCTCTATGTATTGAAAGAAACAAAGTTAAATTTTATATTTTCATTCCATGATAATTTTTATATCATATATGTCATTATTTTTCATTAAAATAATCATTATTAACTTCCATGTAATTCATTAATGAATCAAATCACATCACAAAGTGGTACTCCTTCGTACACATGAGCAGTGCAGTCATATTCCTACAAAATGGAAAGAAGAAGTTATGGGTGATAGAATTATTATAAAAGAATAGGAACATCATAAATATAATATATGAATATTAAATACATCATTATTCAAAACTATTAGAGTTGTTAATTGAAAAACTAATGACATTGATTCACAACGTCGTAGTCTTTCATATAAACAAATGATGATTTCTTATAGTATTTGGCTGAAGGGGAGAGTTTTGTAGTTTATAAAATCAAAATAAAAAAGTGTATTTTATATAAATTTTATTAATTATATAATCATTATATAATTATAACTTTATGTGGTGTAAGATGAAACAAAAAAAAACATTGTTGATGAACGCTACCACTATTTCGAGTATCCTCTTTAGGATTGCACCCAAATCCTTAATCAGGATGAATGTATTTTCTAAAAAAATATTCTATGATGTGGGTAAGAAAGTTGTTAAATTAAATGAGTATTAATTGGATGATATAAATGTGTTTTTAGGTGTCACAAAGATATGAGAGGGGGTGACCTTTATTAAATGTGTGGGGTGAAACACATGTAATGTTTTGATGACATTTAATCATACCCACGTTTTTATCATATCACTATCCTAAAAAGGGTTTATTATTAAAAATAGAAATCATAAGCTAGAAATATGGCCATAAAATTGATTTTTTACATGTTTGATGTTTTTTTTAATTCTTATCAATTTATTTCCGCCCCTAGTAAACCCTTTTTACATTAACCTTGGTAAACAAGTTTCTACCAATTTCACTTTTGATTTGGTGAAAATTTAAGTTGAATGTATTATAAAATTAAAATTACTTGTATTAAATATATTAATTTTTTTTATTAGATTTATTTAACAGAATTGGAAAATTTTAATTTAAAATTAATATTTACGACATTATGAGAAAGCAAGTATTTAATGGAAAATGTTAAAAAGCTTAAAACGTTTTTAAATAATAAATAAATGATAATATGATTCCAATAAAATAAATTATATATGTTATTTAGAATTTAATTAATTTATATTAATGATAAAATTAATATATAATTAACTATATATATATTACACAAAATTTGTCTTCGATTAAAATTAATCATTTGTCACTATTTATCAAAAAATAATGATTTTCAGAAAAATCCATCAATTTTACCATAAGTTAATTTTTTTATGATTATTTTAAAAATAATTTTATTTTTAAAATGTTTTTTAAAATTATAAGAATAAGTTTTTAAATAAATGTGCAAAATAATGGAGATAAAACTACTTTTTAACAAAATAGTTTTTAAGCGTAAAAATGGATTTATTCTTATCTATTGTATAGAAAACACATAAGTTGAATGTAAATTAAATGATTAAATATATAATATATTAATTTCATTATATTAATTTACTAATAGAGTTTTGTTTAATTTCATTGTAAAACATTTTTTTTCATAAAAGAAGATTCACATTACTTTTGAATAGCTTTGATTCTCATTTTTAACCAATTAATCACTATTTAATTAATTATACATACCTATATAAACCATATATTAAAATAACATATTTAATATTTTTCATACCATCAATTCTAATTGAAATAAGATATCGTTCAAATAATAATAGAATAATAATTTGGTGTCTTTCATTTAAACTCATTATTATGTACAACAGAAGAATTTTTTTAACCAAAGAAAAACTAAATGTTCTGTTTAATAAAATATAATCATTACATTGTGTGTAATGAAAGATAAACATGTATTTTCATATAAAAATCTAAACCCAGTGTTTAGTGTGATGAATGATAAACTCAATGTTGCATGTAATGAATGTTATCTAAAATATTAAATTCAATTGAAAATTAAAATGTTTTTGAAAATATAATGGGGTTATATAATTCATTTTTAAAAATTAATTGAAAACTAAAAATTCATATAATCGGTAAAAAAAATAATAGTTATTGATCAATACATCCTTAGGTTCACTCGTAGCATTCTCAGGCTGGAATTTTCTCAAAAAAACATTTTTTGATAAGTGGTATTTGTTTTCTAGAACATTCTCTATTCAATTCAGACACTCTTCTAGTTGTTCCACATGTGGAACATCATGATCGAACAATATAAACTCTGAGTTTTATACAATATGGGGATCTGGTATATACTATATTAGTTTAGGTACATCGAACAAATATTAAACACAAAAGAGGGTTGGTGGAAGCACTACTCGATAGGCTACAACTCCTCATGTTCAATAATTTCAAGGGGAATGAAATACCTAAGGATTATCATTCCTTTTTATAACTATAATAATTTTATTCATTGGTTATTCTTGAATCAATTAACTCATTTTCTATTAATCCATGAAATGATGATTATTTTTTCCCTAGATCTATAATCGATCTAAAATTTCCATTATAGAATTATATGTCATTTTATTCACCTCTAGAGAAACATTAATCATGTGTTATAAAATATAGATAAATCCTCAAATTTATTACTAATATTTTAATACATAAATCACAATTAAAGGCTAATTATAAACAAGTTCATTTATGGTTAGCCTTATAAGTCTTCCAAAATTAATTTTTTTAAGGTCACTAAATATATTAAAATAAAACAAAATTAATCCTATATATATCATAAATATTTTCTTAATTATAACATTCCAAACAAGTAAATATCTTCATTATATATTAACTTAATACATTTTTATTAACTTAATAACCATATAACATTATCAAAATCATACTAGTTTCTTCATTCCTTAAATGAAACCAAAAAATATTAAATTTATTCCATTGATCTAAAAATGTTCTAAACATCATCAATGAAAGTGTTGAACACTTTGTAAAAAATTATTTAATTTTTTAAAATGAAATAAGTGTTATCCAATTTAATATATATATTAGTAATCTATTTATCTCAACATAATTATATTAATTTCTAAAAACAAGTAAGATGTATATTTATCTTAATCATGTGTATTCATTGTATATTATAATTAAATTAAATAATTTATCAATTTCATAAGAAACATTATACAATTTCATTCAAATACATAAAAAAAACTAAAAATGAAAAATCATAATATATATAAAAAAATTTAAATTTCATTAAAATAACATGTCAATAATTTTACATCCTTATTTTAGTATTATTTTGGTATTTTAATCAAATTCATTAATCCCTCTTTACGTTTTTATGTTTTTCATAGTATCTTCATCAAAAACAAAAAAACCAAAACTCCTATATCCATGGTGATTTTCTTGATTAGAATTCCACTAAGGATATTTATTCTTATAATTCCCATAAGTTCCACATTTATATGATTGAATACATGATTATACTATATGGAGACAATTATTTTAATCCATTGTTTCAAACGTAAATATTATTCTTCCCTTCAGTTACATGCACTGTTTTTTTTCTTCCATACCCATCTTCTCATCCCTATAAGTTGTTCCACTTAGTTCTTTATCCCACAATCATGAAATATATAAAATTAAATATTCATTTTACCTTGGTATCCACTACTGAAACTCTCTATGAATTATATCATTATCTTATTTTTTCATTCTAAGAGTATGTTAAGGTTTAAATTGTTAATTATGTCATGTGAGAGATTATAATGAATAATAAAAACATATTTTACTATAATTATCACCCCATTTGGATTCATAATTAATAAATTTCCATCATATTAAATTTCAACACAATTACATTTGGTTCAAGAAATTTTATAATAACAGAAAGCAATATCATAGAAATCATAATCATAGAGGAGAACCACATAATCATAAGAAAATTACATATTGGATTTATAAATTAGGATAACTTATTTTCAATCTTTGACACCTTATTTTTATCATAGGACATTAGTAGTCAAAAACAATTTAAATCTTTCATGATGGTTCTTAAATAGTATATGCATTTATATTGAATATCTCCTTGTTGTGTTAAACTAGTTGTGAAGCAATGCCCAATTTTATGCACAAGGTGATGATAAATTCCATAAAAATGCCCAATTTTAGGTGTTTTTAATCCTCATCACATATGTTCAAGATGAATATAAACTTTTATTATCTGGATGGTGTTATAATTTCATGAAAAACACTCAATATATACTTTAAAAAAAATCCATGTAATTTTCCTATACATATGTAATCCATGGACTTATTCTTCATCACATACCTATGAAAATTCATTGAAATATCCATAAGTAGCTCACTTAAATTTTCTTATAATATTTTCCAGTGGTTAACTAATCCTTTAATATGATTACTACTATAGTGACCTACATATCTCACATATAAATATTAAAAAAAATTTTTTGAGTATTAATTAAATTACACAGACATAGTCTTAGGTATTATAATAGTATATTGACATAGGAAACATAGAACAAAATCAGCTTATATGGTTAGATATCTATAATGTTTCCCATTAATATCATCTCATTTAGTACTTTTCTTAGACATATGTGACATTAATTTTGACTTCAAAACCTAGGGAAATAAATCATATGAATGGGTGAGATTGGATGCTCAGTAAGGGTAAAAATAAAAGATATCAATCTAAAATTTTATTATATAATTGGATAAGATTAATAGTACTTTATAATGAACATGTCATATTAATTTTATTCCAAACCTATTATAGATCCCAAAAAAGATAAATGGAAAAAATATCGGTTGTCCATAAGACATGAATCATTATAGAATAAAAAATATCCATGAGCTCATAACATTTATATAAGAAAAAAAAATTTACATATATAAAAAAACATTGTGACCACGTGTAAATAGAAAAAATCTAACTCATTAAATTAAAGTAATGGAAAAAATACCTTAAATTAAATTAGGGACATTATACAAGTTCCACACATAACATTATAAAAACAAAATTTAGGCACACTCATTACAATATGAACATGTAATATGGTTTATGAATAACATTATAAACATGTATTTGGATTCAAACATAACATTATGAACATGTAATCATCTTCAAACAAAATTTTTTGAACAGTTAATAACGTTCAATGGTAACATTGTGAACAAGTAATGAGGTTATCACATAACATATTTACTAATAAGTTATATATCATTACATAATTCAATGGAGAGAGAAATTTGTACCACCCATCCAATATTGAAAATCATATGTATAACATCGAGAATATAATAAAACATTAACCATGTGAAATCACATTAAATGAATTATATTTCATAAATATTCCATCATATGATATCCTTTTTAAAAGAGACACATTTCATATACATGTCATAATTTCATAATAGCATAAACCATGGAAAAACAAGTGGGATTCATATGAATTGTATCATTGTATAACCCATATTTGTGGAAAGGGTTTCATAAAATAGGTTTCATTATAATGATAACCCATTCTTATAAATAATAAAAATGATATCCCAAGATCATATCCCTGGTAAGGCATATGTAATATCAGTATATGTAATATTAGATAAAAAAATATTTAATTGACCATTTATAACATTTATTGAATAAAATATCATTACCAATTTGAAAAAAACATTTTAAGACATAAAAAATGATGAAAATAATTTTAATTACAAACAAAAATTAGTACATATAATGGATTATTTAAAATTCCCTAAAATCATTTCATGCGAAACCCATTATTTAAAAAAAGATTTTTAAACATACAAAAATACATGTAATTTGGAAATATAAAAATTTCCACAATATTTAATGGGAAATTGTCTTTGAAATAAATATAAACAAAATGTAAGGAAATCATGTAATTATTGAGAATTCATGAGAACATGATATACTATTATTGTCTTGCATGTAAAATATAAATATTATTTTCACTTTTTTGCTAAAATATAAAAGGGAATTATTTAGAAATTGGAAACAAAATTAATTTAAAAAAGTAATTGAAAAATGAAAAATATGTGTAAATTTTCATTTAAAAATAATAGTATAATAGTAACCATTTTTTAAAATATTTTTGGAAAACATGGTTTTGGAAAAAATTATATCATTGATCAAAGTGATAAAAATGTATAAACATTATAAAGATATTTGATCATTTTTTTTAATACTGAAGATAAGATAAATTGTAGTATTACTATAAGATAACATAAATTAAAAAAGGATATGATAATTTCATTAGTTTCATGAGATGGGGATTATAATATTTTAACATTGGAAATATAAAAATAAATAATCGTGATAAATGATGAGATTGTAACATTAAATAATTACCACTTTGGTATAATTTAATTGAAATAACCATGAATGAGATTAATTCAAATGGGTATGTAAATAACAATAATTTTAATTCAAATAATAATAATAAACATTCATGGGAATTATATACACCATATAACAGAGACATATGGTGAATCAGACATTTGTGTCATAGAAAATAAAACTGAAACAGAAATCCGCTATTGTATGTCTCAACATCATTCAAACTCATTTGACCCTCATATATAATACATATTAATTTTGAATAAAACTATTACCAAATCATAATTATATAAATCATACCAAATATTATATACATACATAAATTTATTTCATGTTTATTACCAGTTATATATTAACAACATGTTTTAGTTAGAAATCAATTTTTTGTATATGTTTTTATTTTTATTATTGTTAATCATGCATTGATAATTGTTCCATAATATAAAAAAGGTTAAAAATGTTATCAATATCATATATATTCATTATATATATATACACTAATTTTTTGAAGATTTATATATATAAAGAATTCCACCATTCGTTGAGACAGAACATTGTAAATATGAATGATTATTGTATCCGTTCTTAAAAAGAATTGATTGGATGGAATTACAATTATATATTATCATTATAGTGTCATTTATAGCTAATATATAACACATATCATTATTAAAATTACTCATATTTCATTTAATGTAATGTTTGAACAAATCACATCTCTTCGTGGGGTTGTAATTATCGTACACACATTCAACATTTTTGTATTGACACAAAATATAAATCATTATGTTATGTGTAATATGATATGTTAAAAAGAAAAAATATCCTATATAAATAATTAATGCATCATTTTTTCTATTCATTGGATGGGTAATGGAAAAGAAAAGAGCATTAGTTCCCTAGACCGTAGTCCACGATACGCATGAATATTTATTTAATAACCCATTAAGTAGAAGTGGAGAGGTTTTGACATCATTAAATTAACATAAATACATATCATTATATAGAATATAATTAATATTATATATATTTATGTTTTACTAATTACTTTAAGGGGTGGAGGAATAAATAAAACAAAAACGATGATTAATGAACCCAACAAGTTCTTCATGTATCTTCCTTCGATAATCCCCCAAATCATTCTTTGATGGGATTAATGTCCAATATAAAGACAATATTATGAATGCATAGAATTTTGGATGCAATTTAGTCATTTATTGGCAGAAACAGATGAATTTTAAGGTGTGAGGAAGAGAGTCGAGGGGTGTCCATCTAGAATTGAGTTGAGTGGAACCCTTGTAATGTTTTGAAACTATTCAATCATACCCACATTTCTATTATGAAAAATACTGCCTAAATGTTCCCTTATTTAATCTATAATATATATCATAAAAATATTTAAAAATACAATTTATACATTTTATTTTATTTTTAAACTCTAACTTTATTGTTTAATCCCATGGTAAACCCATTTTTTCTAAACCAAGGAAAACATTTTTTACTATTTTCACTATTATTTTGGTTAAAAATGGAATTATTCCATAATATGTAATATAATAAATGATGATTAATTATATGTAATATCTTTTTAAAAAATAAATTCTTATAATTGGAAAAATTCAATTTAAAATTAATACAGTAGACATGATGAGAATGGAGTATTTTAAGAGGAAATATTCTAATGTTTACAATTTTTATATACAATAATTCAATTTTAAAGTGATTAAATGTTAAAAAAAATATGACTAATGGATATATAATTTAACTAATTTGACTTCAGCAATATTTTAAATTTAAATTAACATTATAAATAAATAAAATGAAAATGATGTTTTAAATTAAATATTTGTATTTTTCACTATTCATTGAAAAATAGAACTTTTCAAAAAATAATCAAATTGATTCACCCTCAGAAAATTTTTATATTAAATTTTTTAAAATTAATCTTATCTTTTTCAAATAAATTTCTAAAAGTATCAATTTTTTAAAATTAATTCACAAAAGAATGTATAAAAACCTATTTTGTTTATAAAAATAGAATTTTAAGAATAAAATTCGATTTACTATTATCTAATTTACCTAAAATAGAAATGATTAATGATAATAATATTAATAAATATATATTATATAGATTCAATTATATTATTTTACAAATAAATATTTTAATTCATTGATGTAAAATGTGTTTGTAAAAAAAAATCCATTATTTTTAAATAGTTTGGATTTCAATTTTTAATTTACTATCCACTATAGAATTCATTACATATATATATGTGTGTGTGTAAACTATATATTAGAAACTTTTGTATTATAATATTAATACCCACCATTCAAATTGATAGTTCATAACTATTATATAAAATTATAATAATATTATTACATATTTCATTTAACTCAATATTGTGTGTAAAATAGGACATGTAGACTATTACATGTAACACAGGCCAAAGACATTGTTGTTTGTAACAAAAGATAATCCATTTTTTGAATAACACAAGATAAATATATGTTTATTATTTCTAAATCTAAACACAATGTTGCGTGTAATCTCATCTAAACTCAATGTTTTGTGAAATGAAAAATATGTATATGATAAAATTTAATTGAATATAACATCATAAAATAGTTAGGTGTTATATTGTTATTTAAAAAATAAAAAAATTAAATATTAGAAAATGGTGAAACCATTAGATACTATTCAATGAAAACATTTTACGGAAAACGATATAATTGTTCGAATAACATTCATAATTAGATTGGAGATAGATTTGAAAAAATCATAGAAGTTATTACCATGATATCTCAAGATATTAATATTAACCTGAAACACTTGGATCGTCCTCCTTTTCCTAGGATGTCGCACCATTCAATTGATTCCATTATCTGAACATTAACACTAATGTTTAGTATATATTTTTAGACATTTTTTTCAAACAATCGGTTAACTCAGTGGAGGAGATCATTTGTATGATTAAATTTTATAAAAATAAGAAGGTGACCCTAGCCATATATCATTTAGATAGTGAATATGATCAGTGTTGGATTTTGATAACTAAAACCAATATAATGAACGAAATTTAATTGATTTAGTGGTATGGATTTAATAAAATATTTATTAATATGTTTTTCTGTTGATCATTACAAACAAATATATAGAAGGAATTCCTAGCTCTAATGTAAAAGCTGGGTGAATATATCAAGGCATATGATAAAAAAATCACATGTATTGATAGATAATCCCCATGATTTGTTATCAATTTGATAGATAAATATATATATTCACTGGATGTTTAAACCCACACCTTTTAATGGATATATATATGTGATAAATTTTGGAGTAAAAATGAAATAGATCGATGTGTTCTCAAAGTAATGGTGGAGTTCAATGAATTGTATGATTTCAATGGAGATAAAAAGTGAAGAATATAAATTTAATTTGTCTAGATCAAATTAAAGATTAGAATGAGGATCCAATAAAAAGATGCCAAAAATGTTGGAGGATTAATAATAGTAATTTCATCAAATGGATGTAGAAATACATATAGTGGGTGAGGTAAGGTCACCAACCCCAATATTGTAAAAGAGACATTAAGAATCCAACAATCATGAATTGTGAATAGAAGGAACCATCTAATTAACCACCCAAGAATCAATTCTTCTACTATAGGGTGTACAATCACTATGCATTCCACTACAATAAATCATATGTCCTTGAGGGTAATCTGTATAAAACCCCAACAATAGTTCCCCAATTTTGGTGTAAATTTTATTACCTCGGCGAGGAGATAATAAATAGAACACTAAAGGATCGATCTGTTTTATTAGTCTTGGTAAATGAGTCATATATATATATATGTATATATGTATCTCACATTAAATTATGTTGGGTATTTTTTTATCCAAAATTTTCATTAATTACTTTATGATTTTGATTCTCAAAAACTCTGAAATTTTTTATTCGAATGATATTACAATAATTTAACATCATGATAATGATAATTAAAATAATTTTTTTTATGGATGAAGATTATATTTTAAACCGATTTATTTTTATTCAACGTATATGTATTAGATAATTGTTTACATGTTTTCTGGAGACATTATTTACTATACATTTTTATGTAGAATGTATTGTTGACAAATCCTAATTTCGAGAAGGAACTATACTTTTGTACCCTATGGATTATGTAAACATATGGAAAAGAAACCCTAAATTTGGATAAAATCCTAAATTTTAATAGATATTGTATATTTCTTTAACCCTACATATGATTTTTTTGGTATAAAGAGAAACTCTACAGTTTGACCTAGTCAAATTCATTGTTTGAAATAATGGATTAATTAAAAAATTTCTGTAATTTTATTTCCAAATTATGTAAATATTTAAATGATCATTAAAAAATCATTAATAAGATAATATTTAATATATTTATTGATTCTTATTTAAAATTAAGTTTATTATTTTTTGTATAAATTCAAATACAAATTCAAATTAGGAATTATGGTTTTATTATCCTAATATTTCATGTGATATTTCTGGAGTTGTTTGACAAAATGAAATTCAAGAAGATTATTAAATACATAGATATTGTTCATGTAAAAACGAGGTACATGCATTTAAAAAAATTACCATCTTCGTTAATCATGTTCTGTAAAGTTATACACATTCTAGACTTCCATGTTTGAATTCTTATTTTATTTGAACGATGTATTGCTACTACAGATGTATCTCATTGTTGATATTTTTCTGATATTCCAAAAAAAACCTATCAAAAAATATTATATATATATATATATATCTGTGTGGGTGTGTTTTTGATAATAATCAAGGTGATTCCCATAATGATTTATAAATGAAAATAAAAATGGTTGTTGTGGATGTTTTTTTCTATAGAGGCTATTTATTGAATATATTTTCATTTATCATTTACTACAAAAGTTGATTGTTAAAACTATTAAAAACCAATATAAATCTCATCAACTTTTTGTGGATTAATCATAGAATCATAATAGATAATTGTGGAGTTTTATATTCTCATACTATGATGAAGATATTTTAGATCCCTATAAAAGAACTATATATCCCTGCTAAACCATTTCTGTAAAATTTTCAATGTCATGTACCCAGTAGTAGGGGTCTTCAAATAAGAGTACATTCTAGTGAAAATAACCATGCTCTAGTAGTGGGCATTGAGGGACTATACTATTGGATTATTATTCCCTAAAACAACATAAATTAATGTGTTCAATTCTGTCATTATTTATTTCAACTTCATAGTCATATTCATGAGATAAAGTAAATATCACTTTAAATAGATGAGGTATGTTTAATTTCTGTAATGTTTATAAAGGAACTAATTTTTCCCTCTATTATGTTTTTCTAATTTATAGTATGGCCCAAAAAATTTTATCAGAGGATGTGATCCATTGGATATAATTATCTTTAGAAATTCATAAAAAATTTATTGTCTGAATTAAATACCATCAATGGATATCAGATAAAGGGTTCAATTAGTACATTTCTATTTATTACAATCCATGAAAATTCTATAATTTTCTCAAATACCAATAATATTTATCAAATCACGGACTCTATAAGGTATTACATTCACATCTAAAAATTATTATTTAATGATCCAGATGATTATAAATCACAATGGTTGGTCATAGATAAATTATGATGATTGTCCACACACCTTTTTTCTATAGTGGTAATTATAGATGTGAAAAATAACACAATATTATTTATTTGTAAAATCATATAATAAGAGTTTATTTGAAATTTTTCAAGACCCATTGAAATCATAATGATGATCTAGATAAGTGTAATGGTCCTCATGATATATAATATTAATATAATTTAAGATCAATGACTGTTGTTATTTTTGATTATGATATATTGTGTTTAATCCAGATTCCTAGTGTGTTACCTCATATATGTTTTTGATGACCTTTTTTGTTAGCTTTGAATAATCATATATTGTTATAAAACTAAGGACCAACAATATAAAATTTTAAATTTATAAAATATAGATGTAGGAATATGAAAGAATCGTATGTATGAATGGAATCTTAACAAAATTATTCAATTATGTTGCTAAATTGGGAGAACATATTCTAGAACAAGATTAAGAACTAATGGAATATAAATTATTTACATCCTATTTTTAAATGAATATCTTCTTATTTTTTATAATTCGTCCTCGATAAATTGAATATTAATAATGAACTACTTGGATCTATTATGATGTACAAATATGATATGCAAGAATAAAGTGAAAAATATGATTTTATTAAAATGTAAAATGAATTAAGTAAATTTTCTATCGAAGAATGTTCTGATAAATATTATTATAGTTCATGTGAAATGTTATAGTATCATAATAATGTATTCAGTTACAATATCTTTTATTTCTTGATCAAAAAAACGAGTTTAAAATTTTTGTTTTTAATAGTGCCAAAATTGAAATTATGTCGGTATTAAATGGAACATGGTTTTGATAATTTTCAGATATATGACATAGAATTCCATTATTATATATATGAGTGACTAATTAGAAAATAAATATGTTTTTATTGATCAATTATAAAGTATTTAATTTTTTAAAATGAATTACTATTATAGATGGAGCCATTAAAATCCACGAAGTATGTCATTTTATGCTTTAATTATTTTATATAAGGGAAGAAAACTTTTAAATGTTTTATCTTTATTCATTTAATTTAATTATATATATTTTTTATCTCATAAATATTTATATGTTAGTACATGCCTTCCTCATGATGAGGGAAGGGACAACAAAGTGACAAACCCTTCCATCTTCTAGATGAATGACAGATAATGACCACAATGTCCCGCATTCAATAGGCCTCAGAGAGGCGACTAGAACCAATGGTATAAAATCACTCATAACATGGAAGTAATTACACTTTACAGAAAAATATCATGATATAATATTGTAAATCCCAAAAAAATATAAAGACTATAAGTCAAAGTCAATTGACAATATGTTCCCACGTGAATGTTAAATAGTAAAGCAGATACAAAGTAAAAAAAGTTCCAAAATAGGTACCAAAAGATAAATAGGCTAATCAGTAACAATACCTAATCCCAATGCCCATGCCATTATGGTCCAACATGGTCCTCAAAGAACACCTTGTTACCTGAATATAGTTGATATATGTATGGTGAGAATAAGAGTATACTCAGTTGGGTAACTACAGAAAACCATGCACAAGTGGGGGATCATAATAATTTCTATGTGAGAACATAGTATAACCTTAATGCACCTACTAAGGAAAACTAGCTAGAGAAGCCTCACTAAGTCACTCTCACTATATAATGAATCTCAAGTTATGTAGTAGTATAACACATCAACAGTTTGGTACTCGCCCCACTTTCCCTTAGGTTAACTTCTCATTCAGTAAAGCTAACGTTTTGACTCTGGCACTCTTCCCATACGTGGTCCCACTGCCATAGCCTTCCTGCACAAACATATTCCTCATACCAAACACAGTCTCCCCTACAAACTGAGGGGTTACACCAACCATGCCTCTCACCCAAAGACACCTCGTCCTCATCCATAAGAAACATGGAAATGTAATATTGCCCCACAAGGACCATGTCCTCTCATCCACAACAAACCTACCCATTGAATGTAGTACTATGGTAAGCCTAAAAAAATTACATCCTTCATGGATACGCTCGAGCAGTAATAACCCAGAGGAGGGTGAAAGGAAGAAATTTAGTAACCACCCACCCATCCTCCCACAATGATGTTGGTAAAGACACTATCCCTCATGAAATGGAGGTTATAAGAACACAGTACCCAACATGGTTGAGTGGTGCGAATTGAAAACAAATGGAACTAAAATTTATATATATATATATATATATATATATATATGAAATCAAACACTGAACCCAACATATGGGTACCCAAAAAAACAACCGAAACATAAAGAACCACATTTTTCTGCTACCCCAATATGCACAACCAGACAATATCCACTACCAAAGCCTAACCATAACCTCATTTTGTTTATCCTCTTGCCACTTCTTTATATAGGGGTTCACGTTAAATTATTTCATCACTTATATGAAATTAGAAACCCCAACCGTATCATAACATCTAACAAAACCTAATTTTCAAACCCACTGCACACCCCCATTAATCCACTGCCAAATATCCTTCTTAAAATTTATATTTCCTAATCCTTCTCTCACAACATTTCCCTATATCCCCGCTACCAGAAAAATTCCCTGATGTAGTCCCACAACATAACAAGTTCATATTAGCACTGTGGTCCAACTAGCCATCATCCCTACATGGAAACAACACAAACAAAAGAACTTCCACTACCTACGAGTCTATCCATTTTGCAGTCAATCAGTCTCTCAAACAAGGATACAAACACACCACATGCACTTCCACATACACATATCCCACAGTAACTACCATTTGAACCAGAACCCTATTTCACAACATCCCACACCATTCTCAATGAACCAACTTATTTTACCACCCCATACCCATAATCGTGCCTCCAAAAGCTGCACCACATACCTCACAAAAAACCAAACAGCACACTGCACTCAGCCACACTAATCAACATGGTTTATATATATTCAAATTTTATAACACTGTTCTTTAGTCAACATGACAAACATGGGTGATCATATATGGGTTTTCATCATGGGGAATCTATTTCAATTAACCAAGTGTATGTGTTTAAGAATATTTCATGTTAAGACTGATCATCAATCATTATATCAAAATAATGAGACATTACCAATGGGAAAGTAAAGGGAACCACAACCACATCTACCATATTAGAATCAATGATAATAAATAAAATTGGTGATCAAACAACATTCCACTCCTAGCCCATTATTTCATATAATCCATCATATTTTGATCATATTCCATTCTTAGTTATTTATTCTTTTATGAAATGCATTCACTCGTTATTCAGAAGGAATCAATTGTACTCCCTCCCCGCATGATGCACAATTTAAAAGAGGTAGAATAAATCCCTTCCCTGATGATAAAATGGTCGATTTTCCTCCTTGCACCAATAAATGGGGATCACGCAAGTAGCCGAAAAGAATTCCCATGAAACTGAGTGGGAGGGGTCTAAATCATAGGTGCAGGACTCTTCACAGGATGATTTCAATAGGCACACCATGATGGAACTGAAAACATACTTGTAATGGAAAATCACAGATTTGAAGAGAAATAACTTATTTTAACAGAAGAATGTATTTAGAAGTCATTAACATAGGATCTTGGTTATGATCATGAGGATTGAAAATCATACATCTTCAAAAATGTTAGGATATTAAAACTATAATTAATATCTTTTAAAATTCCCTTAAATTTCTAATATAGGGATTTAAACATGGTTTCTGTCAAATAATACATAAGAGGGGAGAAACTAAAAACCTGGGAGAAATTGGGAATACTGCAATTGAGGAACCCATGGGGAGTCACAGATGGGTGAGTCACTGATGGGCAAGTCACTGATGAGGATCCACCAAGGGGTGAGATAATGACATGACCTAAATATGTGGCCTCCTAACGTTGATCCATAATTGTTGGGCTACCAACATAGAACTATTGACGCGACCTAAAAACACTAATCCACTGATGCTGAGCTACCGAAATTAAGATATCGACGCAATGAACAACTGATGTTGAGCTACCGATGCAATTACATAATGACCCATTGACCTAAAAACGCATTGAACTTTTGATATCGATGTTAGAGACTCATAAATACACTAATATTACAACACACTAACATGCTGATGTAGACACACTAAGTTACTGATGAAAAAACTATTAAACTCTTGAAATGAGCAACCATTGGCTCCCAGAACACCGTAAACAATATTTTTTAATAAATAAAGGGCCTAAGGAAATATATGTCATTACATCAGATACCACTCAAATTATTCTCATCCATAATAATTTATACAAACCTAGAAGGAATGAGATTCACAAAAACAACACATAAGATACCATTCAAGAGTGAAGTACTTAGTGTTATTTGAAATCAAGAGTGAAAACCCTAACATCCAATGACACATCAATGTCATATATATCATGAAAAATGGTAGTAAAAATACTTCCCCAGTACCCCAAACATCAATGAAAACAAGAATGTGAAAACATCCAGACACATAGATTATAGAGCTCCTTCCTCCCCGTGATGATACTACCCACTTTGGGAGACATTGTCTCTCCTGCACTAGTTTAATCACATGTGCATTAATGCATCTTGATTAGGGATTATTTCCTCCCAACCCCACATCTAGGACTTTTCACAAACATTCATAGAATATGGAAACAAATATCGTGATAACAAAAAAGTTCATGCATTACAAAATAAGTAAGGCATAAAGAAAAAAACAAGAGGAAAAGCTCATAACAGATCTAGGTACCGAGACCACATGTGTGCCTCCCACTCCCAAGTACTCTCTTAAAGGGCACCATGACTCCAGAGAAAACAAACCAAAGGAATGGTCCATCAAGGAAACACCTTCTTCTTATGAATAATTATTCAAACTAGTCATTCAATGAATTTCACATCATCTTCAATATCAAAGATAGCCCGGTCAAGGAAATTGGTGTCATCATTTAGATATTGTTTTAATTTAGAAACATGTAGGACAACATGGATCCACTCCCATCATGGTGTCAATGGGTGATGATATGCCACTTCCCCAACTCATCACAACACCTCAAATGGTCTAATGAACCTAATAGAAGCCTTTCATCCATTTCTGAACCTCTAATGCAGACCTCGAGAAGAAAAATTCAAGAAACATAGTCCCCAACCACAAACTCCAAAGGCCTTGACCTATGTTAAACATAATAATTATGTCAGTCCTACACTGCCTTCATCCTCTCCTAAAAAATATAAACCATATTCATCGTGCTCTGCACTACCTTTGGGGCATGATGGCATGCATTCTTAACCGCTATCCATCATATTTATGAATGAGACAACATTCTGTAAAAGGAATCATTCTATGTCATTATAATGGTAGAGTAATGGATATTATTTTAGGAAATCTCTATAAGGGTAATGTGTTGTACCCACGATACTACGTAGTCTAAAAACCACAATCGTCGCATGTCCTCCAATGTCTGTATGGTCCTCTCTTTCTACCCATCCATCATAGGGTGGAAATAAGTGTTGAGGAGTAGCTTAGTTCCATAAAATGTGTTATTTCCCCCAAAATCGTATGTTAAAACATGTATCCTGCTCCAAGATAATTGATCTTGGAACTCCATGAAGCTGAACCACCTCATCCACATACCTCAGTGATACGACATCCCCTATGCTTGATTCCTTGATCACCAAGATGTGAGATGACATCATTAACCGGTGCACTACAAGAAAAATATCATTCAATCCTCCCTAGGTCCTAGGTAATCGTGTGATTAAATTCATTAATATTTCATTCCACTTCCACTTGTGAACATATAAGGGTTGCAACAGACTGCCAGGAACACATTGCTCTACCTTCACCTTCTGACACACCAGGAACCTTGCCACAAACTCTGCCACTTCCCGCTTCACCTCGGGCCACTAAAACCATTCCCTCCAGACTCATTACATCACATAAACTCGAAGAAACACCACCATGGGTGATCTATGTATTTAATATAAAATTTCTCCAAATATTGTTAAAGGGAAAACACCTTCCCACAAAAAAAAATTTATAAACATTTGACTATTCGTTGACTATCCCTCTAAAGCATCACCATAGGATGTGTGATCATGAATCACTTCAGTGTCTGAGTGTCACCACTAAGACTACTCAACATTCCACATTAATGAAGACTACACTATTATCTAATAAAGAGATCCCATGTGGTCATCCACTCTTTCTTCTAGACACATAGAGACTAACTCATCAGTTAACTTCCAAGAAACAGTGGATTACCGAACGACCTCTTTATATGACATCTTGATTAAGGCATCTGCCCCAAAGATCCCTTTTCCTAATATGTAAGAAAAAACAATGTTGTAGTCTAGGAGAACCACCATCCACCTTTACATCTGAATGTTTAGTTCTTGTTTGTAAAATATATTCCTAAATCTTATGAGGTCAACGAAGACCAAACAGCACTCCTCAATGTGGTAATGTCTCCCCAACATCAGCGCAAACATGATCATGGAAAAATCGAAATCATGTGATTCGTAGTAACATTAATGAGGATGTTACTGCCGCTACGCAAAAGAGATTACTCCCCATGCCAGCATAAGCACAAATACCAGGAATAGGCTGGAAGTGATCCGGAGCACCTCCAACATCACCCCTTCTAATGGAAATAGGAATCTATGAACCTCTACCACATTCATTGGTGCTTCCCAAGATACAACTGCTTCATCCTCTGATGGGTATATTTCTATGCCTTGATGAGACACCATGTGTCAAATGATGTGCACCTATCACTTCTAAATCGTGCACTTGGACAAAATCCCATAGAGATAGTGGTTCTATAGGGACACTTATAATGTCCTCAAATGATCAAAATTCCCCACCTCTAAACTTGGGTAGATCAGGATGTCATCGATGAACATGATGATGAACCGGTCGATGAAATCATGTAAAATTGTTTTCATGACCCCCATGAAAAAAGGATGTTGCATTCTTGAAGCTGAAGGGAATGACCACAAGCTCAATGTTCCCATACCAACATCTGAAATTTGTCTTCAGGATGTTAATATCCTTCACCCTCTACTGGTGATATCTAGACTGCAAATCAATCATAGAGAACCAGATTTCTCCATTTACTTGGTCAAAATTTCATCGATCTTTGAGAGAGGGTAATGGTTCTTAACCATCACAACATTCAGTCTCTATTAGTCTATGTATTGTCTTACCATCATTGAACACATGACTAAGGCACCACATGATGACCCAATTGGCCGGTGAAACCCCACATCATTAGGTTGTCAACCTGAATTTGTAACTCCCGTAACTCATAAGTCTCCATCTGACATGGATCCATCAAAATCGATTGGGCATGAGGTTGCAATTCTATTCTGAACTCAATATCACTTCGAGGGGGTATAGTCAAAACCTCATATGTGAATTCATCTAGGAAATATCTAACACCCATGGAACCTCCACTATCTCTGGCTCCGCTGATACAACTAATAGCTCAGAAGATAAGAAGAGAATAGTTTCCACACAATGACTTCCCACCAGACATATCCAATCACCAATGAACATTATACGCTGGCTTCCCATATATGAGAACATGACTCTCCATTAGAAGATGTTGATAATGGTTTTCATAGAAAACAACCAGTTAATTCTTAGGATGACATCATACAACTACATCTGTAGCAGATGAAGTTCCCCACTTTACTAATGCGACCACAACATCATCCAACATCCATGGAAAATATCAGACAAACATGTCTGACCTCCAACAAGCATACACAACACCATTGACATGGGAAGTATCTATACTTATAGACCAAGTGAATGGGATAGAATGGGTGAAACGATTGAGTGATAATCTCATGTATCAAGCATAAAAATGAAATAGTACTAAACAGATTGATCGAACCTCGAACAACCTCATGCCCAGCTCAAACTGCTACCTCAGTAGAATGTTACTACCCACAATGAGCTCTACTAGCCCACTTTTTTCGACTGCCTCCCCGATCATGAACATGTTCAGAACCCTAAGGTGAACACTATGGTTATCCTCCCCATGAACTTTCTACCCTCTCTAGAGCGAGAGATCCCAAACCCTACTCCTGGAAAGGCTTAACTAGAAATAACAGCTCTTGAGGTGGAATCTAAATCTTCCCAACCCCATTATATGTTGCTCAAACTGGGAAATGGTTCTGAAGATTTCCACAACCTTCAAAAACCAAGAAACTTGATCCTAGGCCCTATCGGGAATGGTTGAGGAATATGTGATCAAAGGAGGGACTGATGAGGCCCACATCTCGCTGGTTGAAACCTAGAATATCCTGATGTAGGAGACCTACTAATGACAAATTTCCCCTTCGATGAACCAGACTGGATCCCCTTTCTCATCACACCTCCCAACAAGTGTATCCATTCTACTACCTCATCCTTCTATTGAACCATTATTTATAATAGTAGAGTAAAGGGAGTAACATTATATTGATTATAATGTTGGAGAGCCTCTTCTAAGCATCACGCTCGGGACTCCTCTTCCGAAAAGAGATCTGATGCGAAATGTAGGAGATTCTTGAACATGATTCCCAGTTACCTTACCAACATACTACACTACCATAGGGAGAGTATCTACTAACTATACTTATAAATAATTGTGGAAGAATGTATTTCAACCTAGAAATACTTCTCAATGTCATCCCATGTAACATCAGTCTCGATCCTCTCCCCGAGGTGAAGCGCCCCGCACTTACACACCGATCCCCTCATCCGACTCACCGATAGTGGAACCCGGTAACCTATCATTGCACGGATAAATATTAAAATATCACTAGCTTCTAGAGCCAAGTCTCTATCCCCATGTCTGGGATGATTCCATCGCACTCTCCTAAAGTATACATTTGGAAGCCGCAAATCCACTTATGCCACTAGTCATCTTACTCCTCTCAATTGCATCTTCATTGATCAAACAGGTCAATCTTCTAGGGCTCAACTACGCATACCACACATACACATCTTTCAGGTGTCATAGTTGAAAATGTAAACAATTAACTCCTATGCCCGAGTAGTTTTTAAATTTTTTTAAATTCATTTTAACTATTAATTTATTTTAAATTCCCAAAACATCCATGAAACACCGGAACAAAAGACATTATGATGAAAGTACCTTTCACAAGGTCTCTACCCTACAATCACTGTTTCCTAACAAGGTCATTCAATTGGACTAGAGTCCTATAATCTGATTATGGGGGGCCCTAAAATCACATGTCATAGCTGATCTATAGTAGACTATCTCAAGAACTATAATGACCCAGATTTTCAATGTTATTTTTTTATTTATATGGAATAATTAAAAGTCTGTGAAAATAGAGGCCACATGATTAAGAGGTATTGTGTTCCTGTAATGAATTTATCAAATTTTTTGAGGAATATTTAGTAATCGTGTGAGCATAATTTTCTAAATTTTGGACCGGTGCTCAGATTAAAAATCTGAGAGCACTACTGAATCCGCAGTGGTAGTATTATCTTAAGGAAGGCTTTACATTGACCACAGTAGGTCGGAAAAAATGATAGATTTTGGATGTTTAGAAGAATAATAAAATAACAATGTTATTCCATTTTCTCGATTTTCATTTTCTCCAACAGGCAAGCGAGGTGGTGAGTCCAACGACATATCAAGCCATTGATTGTCTTGATTCCACAAAGTGGGTAATCATACCATTGGAATTAAGAAGTATAATTATTATATGAACCACACAAATTTCCATAGTTGTTACTCACATATTCCCCCTCCAATTAAAAAGAACATTTGGAGGGATGTTGGTATGACTTCACCAAGTGACAAAGCTATGGTAAAATATCGTGATGCCAACCACTTGGAAGATGGGACCGGTTCCAGCGAATGGTGATGAGAAGCACCGAATAACTAATCGAAGAACACCGAATCTTCCACAAATGCAGATGCTCAACAACGATCATGAGGTGGGGTTAATTTCTAGGATAAATTCAAGATTGGATGAATCATTATACTAACCTCTTTCTATCAATCATACATGGAAGGCACGAGCCAAACAAAAAAGGTCCGGACCCACTTCCTTTTGTTTCAATTTGACTTGTTATTAATGATATATTTATTCTGGTTGGACTAAACCCATAATAGGGGGTTTAGTAATGAAGAGGGCATCTCAGGGAGTCCGTTGGCACCTTCGAGTGGAAAAATGGGCCACCAGAGCTCACCTGGTGACCCACGGAAGACCGCCAGCGAGGCACTGGCACAACAACACCGGAAACCAGTGCTGGTGGGTTATAAAAGTGGCTGGAAACTACTATTCATTGAGAAGATGACAAAAAATAACCATGCTATTCCAATGGATAATTCTGCAATCGAATCCGTGATGGGTGGAGACAGCAGCCAACTTGGTCTATATGTGGAGGAAGAGGTGGCACATGTGCACTGCTGGAGTAGGTGGTCATGACACTTCATCCTCGAATGACGCAAGAAGCATCCAACACCGGCCAGCTGTGGTAGGCACAACGGCGTGCTGCCAGAGATGCTAGCACCGGCTCTGACAATGTGGCAGTTGGGACCCACTGCTTGCAGGTCCCATAAAAAACAAGGCGGTGTCCCGTAGCGATGCCACAAAAACTGAACGACTAAGGGAGATAGAGAAAACCAGGGGGCCACTCCCCCATACCATCTATAGTGGGACCCGATCCAGTGGTCCACGCCTCCTGTGGGTTGTTGCCCTCTATAGGTCGGATATTGCATGCCCCGAGGGCTGTACACTTCGCTGGTCGGGCCGAACCCCCTGCAGGCTGGATGGGGCCCCCTACTGGTCGGGCTAGACCGTGGCCCTATAGGCCGAGCCTACCTGGGTCAGACCTGAAACATTTCGAGTCAACAAGAACTGGGTCAGGTCAAGCTAGACCTGGTCGGGCCAGGACGGACTGGACCTGGACCCATTCATTCCCAGTTTCTCTTAAAGGGTCACAACTTGTGAATCAGATGTCCATTTGAAGAACCGTATACGATGATGGGATCCTTGGAGATAGACGGTCCTTTTCGCGTACTCCACTCGAGATTTGAATAAATTTGGTGTATGACCGGGTTGGATCGATCCCGACTCCAACTGGGCCCTCAGTACTAAAATGCTTATAAGTCACAGACCAGACATCCAATTGACACAACCTCTATCACGTTGAAACCCTTACGACATATAGTTAATTTGGGATATGTCACCATAGACCATTGTGGTGGATTAATTATGACTGATGGCTTGATATGAAGATCTTCCCGAAATAATAAGTCCTTTGTGCAGGAATCTAGTGACAAGATGTAACGTGAATAAAGAATATTGATCCTATGTAGATCTGCATCTATCGATCTTGTGTGGGTTAGTTCATAGAGATCGTGTGTGGGTTTGTACATATTGATCGTTTTTTGGCCAATGAATAGAGATCCTGTTTGGGTCCACATCAATCGATCTTTTGTGGGTCAGCAGCATAGCCTCTTGAGATAATTAGATGATCTAGTTTTAAAACTAATCATCTTTACGTATGTACATAAATTATTCAACTGGTGTGAGATGAGTCTTTTAACTTCATGATGTTACCATTGTGGTCCATTTACCTTCGAGGAGATAACTTTTTGGTGTTAAATTTATAGTACTTTTAACTTTGTCGTGTTAACATTGTGGCATTACCCTTTCTGTACGTTTACCTTCTAGGTTTTACCTTTCTGGTGTTACATTTGTGGTACTCTTCCCTTAGGGTTTAGTTGTGAAAATGGCATAAAAGTTAGAACCTTATGTTTCCTCATGAATGTATTGAATATATTTTGGTAACATAGGTATATGGATGGTCATATACTTATGTAGTGTCAATGACTGCTTCGTGCTTTGTGATTGAGGACTTTCTTTTTTGTTTTTCCTTTGTGAAACTGTTGGATAACTTAGAGATCTCAGGTTCCCTACTTAGTATTGTCATTCTTTACCTTGTACAGGATATTCCAACACCATGATATGTATTGTGCAGACAACAAATAGCATTGATCTAGGGGGATAGAGCCAGGACTGGACGGTGCACAGAGGAGGACCATTTGATTTGACGTGATGTAGTGGGTACTATTCATGATTTGTACCTACCCATTAGGTAGGATCCTAGGTGGATGATCCCAGAGTTGTTATCCCTTTTCATTTGTACATGTACTTTTCTTTTGGGCTTGTATTCCGACCCCTTTATATGCTTTAAACTTTTTACTATAGAAATTTTATTCGAGGTTATTCTGGATATGTTTCTGGTTTGTCTATTTTTACAGGTTTAAAGGCAATTCCTTCCCGTTATAGGGATATCCTTTTGGTGCTAGTCTCCAACCCATAGCATGTGGATATGTTCCTGGGTAGTCATGGAATAGACTTTAGAGGAAGGTTCGTGAAAACGTGGTATAATAGGAGTCAGTTATACTGAAGAACAAGGATTCTGATCTTTTCAAAGTAGGAATGTTGATAACTGTATTGAGTGTGGTTTTCAGTTTTGGGAATATGGTTTTGGTGTTGGGGCCGATGTATCCATACACTAGAACCCTACATTTTGATTCTCGAATCAATGCACAAAATCTCCTATTGCCTATGTTATTGTTTTTTTTAGTTTGATCTATTTGAGTAATGTCACTAGGAATAACTTATTGAATATGGTGCACCATTCTTCGTTCTGGATGCCGCCATGTATACAGCCTCCCACGATTCTCAATAGAGTACATGATGACAGCTCACCGAGTGATGATGCCTCGGTGCAGGGCCCTCTTATGGTGTTAGAACCTCCATGTCGTGTACCAGAAACACCACTACCTATTGGGAAGTCATTTCCACTAGCCCCACCTGCAGATGGTGCACACCAACTGAGCATGTCTCTCGAGTTTTTAAAGGAATAGGCCTCTATGGTTCTGAGATGAGATGGATCTGTAGGCGGATGATGACTAGTTGGAGGTTGTAGAAAGAGTTGTTCGCATAGTTGGAACACCAAATAATCTGATCGGGATCCTAGATACCATTATATTATAGGGAAGAGCTGGGAGATGGTGGAGTTTGACACTCTGGATATATGATGAGGAGACCCTTACCTAGGTAGACATCAAGGTCCATTTCAAGACAGATTTCATTTCAGTGACCATACGCTTAGTGCGTATACAAGAGCTAATTCATTTACAGTATGACATCAAGACTGTGGCCTAGTACATGGTGCGTTTCAATTATTTATCAAGCTACTCAACCGAAATTGTACGAGACCCTTTATTCAAGGATCTATCTATTGATTAGGGCCTCTGGTGGGAGATTAGAGCATTGATGATATCTTTCATCATTATAACCTAGTTTGTGCTACTCGAGAGAGAACTTTTGTTAAAGACCAACCTAGATGAGCAGGCACCGATAGCGATAGCCACACTGGATGTTAGGTAGAAGAGTCATCTTCATCAAGCAGTAGAAGGATAAAGTAGGGGCCCAAGTGGGAAAAACGTCTTATTGGATGACCTTAGAATACTGGGTCGGTGGTTCGGGGATCACAGGACAGAGGAAGATAGATGAGGAGTAGACAGTGCTACTCATGTAGTGAGTAGGGTCACCCACCTCACGACTGCCTGACCCACCATACAGACGAAAATAAAATGGTCGAGGGACTTCCAATGTAGAGGTAGCGATTTGATTGAGGTGGCCCGCAGGAAGCAGGTAGATGTGGAAGATAAACCGGTTCTGTTGTAGGTGTTGGGAAGGGATTTGAGTTTCTACCACCACGACCTACAGGTGGTCCAGACCGACCATAGGGAGCATGAGGACATGGATGATTTCCAATCTACGATACTGGGGCCTACGACCACAACACTCTGAAGATGAATAGAGATATGATCTGTGTCTTACTCCACCCTAGATTCAGTACTTATAGATAATAGTGCCAGTCACTCTTTTATTGACATGACCCTCGTTCAGAGCTCTAAGATTATGATGGAATGATTGGCTCGGTATATATGATTAGAGACTCCTTCTGGAAAATATTTGATGATTACACACTGGTATCGGTAGTTTAATCTTACTCTAGGAGGTGAGAGTTTCGGATGGGATCTTTTGGTAGTGGCCTTGAGGCTTTACGACGTCATTTTGGGTATGGAATGGTTAACCATTGTCCATGCTTAGATTGATATTTTTAGGTGCAAGTTTCGGTTTGTCAATGACAATGGGACCAGGTTTTCCTTCACCATTTTGAAGGGAACCGTTTCATCCCATGATAGACTTTCCTAGATGAGGGTGAAGCTGGTCACATATCAGTTGTCTAGACTTACCTTTGGAGAAGTTGATGTTGATGTCAGAGCTATCATCTAGTGGTGGACCATTAAGTTTATGTCTTCCGTAATGATGTTTAGAGACTACCTCCACAAAGAGATTTAGACATTTTCATTGACTTTTACCGTAGGATATCCCATATATATACAACAACATATTGGATAGCTCTTGTGGAGCTTCATGAGATACATGTACATCTGGAGGACTTGTATAAGAAGGGGTTAATAAGGTCTAGTGTTTCTCCATGGAAAGCCTTGATTTTGTTTGACAAGATTGAATATGGGAGTTTGAGACACTCTGTGGACAATCTGTGACTAAACCACTTAACCGTGAAAAATAAGTATCCACTATCGAGGATTGATGATCTTTTCGATCAGCTGAAGGGAGGTCATTGGATTATGATGATAGACCTCATATCAGGCGATCATCAGCATTGGGTACGAGATGAGGATGTGCGGAAGACGACCTTTAGATTTTTTCCTAGAAACTATAATTTCTTGGTTATGCAATTCGGCTTGACCAACTCCACAGAAATGTTCATGGGACTCATGAATAGGATCTTCCATCAATACCATGGTCACTTTGTGGTGTTCATGATATTAGATATATTGTTACACTCGGTGTTGGGGGAGGATCATTCATATTCTCTAAAGATAGTTCTGGACACACTTCAAAAACTCTAGCTTTATGGCATGCTCTAAAAGTTCCAGTTCGTGATACGAGAGGTCCAGTTTCTAGGACACATTAACTCGAATGTTAAGTTGTAGTAGTTCCAGCAATGATAGATGCAGTGCTTTCTTGGGGGCCATCATGGAGTGTTACCAAGGTGCTTAGATTCTTGGGATTGGATGAGTACTACTGAATATTCATACCCGACTATTACAGATTTGGGGTAACCATATCATTGTTGAGAAAGAAGGGACACCCTTCCATGTGGATCGAGATATTCCATCGATTTTTTTAGATTTGAGGAAAGAACTAATGAGATCTCTCATCTTGAGGATACTATAATAAGGTGTTAGGTATATATTCTACTATGATTAATCAGGGACTAGACTTGAATTTGTCCTAATTCAAGAGCGAGTGGTGATCACTTATGGTTCACAATAGGTGAGACAACATGAGAAGAACTGTGCTACCCATGTCTTGGAGTTATCTGCAATGGTCTTTTCCTTGAAAATGTGGCGAAACTACATGATGGGTGAACCGTTTATTGATTACTATGATCTGAAGATTCTTATTTATATCTTCTCATAGAAGGATCTGAACAAGAGATTGTGGAAATGGCTAGATTTTCTCTAGGACGATGACTATGATATAGTCAATACTATTGGGAAGGGAAACGTAGTGGCAGACACACTCGATAAGAGGAATGGTCTACAGTTGTTGAGTGAGGTGACAAAGTAGGTATCCACATTTTAGATATCCTTTGTGGATAGGGATGGAGCAACATACCTCTAGTCTATGATATTCACTCCCCAATTCATTATCGAGTTCAAGAGGCACAACTTGGGGACATTGACTACAATGCTCGACATGCTCATATATCCTCAGGACAAGCACCAGATTGACTTTATGATGTTTGGGAGAAAATTATCAACATCAGAAGATGCACCATGGTACCTTTGGCTCTACGAGATGAGGTATATAGGGAGTTCCATACATCCCATCTGGTGGAACATCATGGTGTGGAAAATATATACCATGACCTCCAATGTCCGCACTGGTTTCCAGGGATGAAAAAAGTGGTGGTAGATTTTGATTCATTTTTCCTCTCTTTAAAGCAAGTGAAGGTCGAGCATTAGGTTACATTAGGGAGAGAATAGCCATAAGAACTGTTAGAGTGGAAGTGGGATGGTATTTCCATGGAAATTGTGATTGGCCTTCCATGTATGTCCATTGGAAATGATTTCTTCTGAGTGATGGTTGACCGACTCTATATGTTGGCCTACTTCCTACCCAACTGAGAGCAGGGACTAGTAGAGGGATTGATATGCCCTTATGTACATGATATTGTATGACTTTATGTGGTAAAATCGACAATCATCTCTAACCATGACACATGTTTTATATCACGATTGAGGAAGAGATTATAGGAGGCATTCGAGACTGAGCTACGTTTGAGCACCTCCTTTTATCCAGAGATGGATGGTCAGATGGACTAGACTATTCCGACACCGGGGGACATGCTACATGCTTGCATCCTAGATTTTGGACACTACTGGGAGGATAACTTTACCTTGGTGGAGTTCTTATAGAACAAATTTTATCACTACACTGTCGGTATGGCACCATTTTAGGCCTTGTACGGTGTACCTTGCAGATCACCTCTTTATTTGACAGACCCATGGGTGTCATCACATAAGTGTCCAGACTCAGTACATGATACCTATGAGAAGGTGCAGATCATCAAGGAGCAGATGAAGAGTTCACAGAGAAGACATAATTCTAATGCTAACAAGACACAGAGGCCTCAAGAGTTCCAGGAGGGGGACCACGTATTCTTGTGAATCTCCCCACTATGGGGACTACATAGATTTGGTTGGGGCGGAAAGCTCTCCCTGGGACTTATCATACATTTGATGATACTTCAGATGATTGGAGAGGTGGCATACCACATGTTACTGTCACCGAAGTGGGAGAGTGTGCATGTCGTCATCCACATATCTAAGCTGATGAGATACATGCATGACACATCTCAAGTAATCAACCATGGCGAGAAGGAACTTGATAATGTGGAGACGTTTATAGAGGTTCTAGTGGAGATTGAGTATTGATAAGAGTGGGTCCTTCGTGGATGATCGATTTATCTAGTGCTCTTTCATTGGTAGATTGGGATCCTCCAGGAGAGCACATGGGAGTGGGTGGCTCAGATTTGTGCTCAGTACAACTGTTTGTTTCTGTAGTCTATGTTGTGGATTTAGGGGACAAGAATACATAAGGTGTGGAGAATGTAAAGACCTGTATTTTCCATGATTTTTTAACTATATGAAATTATTATGAGTATTTGAAAATTGATGGCGTGTGATTCTGAAGCCCAGTGTGCCCAGAATTAATTTTTGATTATTATTTATGGTATATTTAGTAAACGAGCAAGCGGTGTTTTCTAAATTTTTTCCCGGTGGTCGGATTCAAAATCTGAGAGCACCGTTGAATCTACAGTGCCATGATTCTCTTAAAGAAGGATTCATTTTGACAACAGTTGTAATACCCCGACCCTAGTTACCAGAGTTGGTTCATTATTACATAACATAGGCATGATTACAAGGAATCTAGTCCCGAATGACCGATCAGTTTAACAGTCGTGTAAAATAGATTACAAACATGAAAGTTACATTACACATAAGAGAAATAAAACACAACATAAATGATCCTTTGATAATTCCATCAATCACCTTTATTAAGCCTTATTATCAATCATAATACACTTCCTAGAATCCTAAGAAAATAAAACATAAGAAAGTGGTGATCTCAAACACTCAATAAGGATAACAATATAGCATAAACATTCACAAATAAGAATAAACACTTAAGGGAATGTGAAAGTCTATAAAACAAGCCTTTTAAACATACGATTCAAAATAATATGGAAAATATAAATCAAATAATGCCACTTACTTATAAACATTGATATTATACTAGTGGAATTATCACATGTAATAACAATAACCAATTTCATAATGATGGAATTCATAATTCCAGACATCATAACCACATATTCAAGACCTTGTGCGAAGACTACAAATATGATTTTTTCAAGGGCATGTGCTAAGACACTAGTTTGTCTCATTAGATCTTCTGATGCGTCGAGGAGGTATAGCGGACTCCACCTGTCACTTACTAAGTCCAATTCTTTCCTTATGCGAATGGGTTTAAGAATAACATAAACATTCATATTAAAACTAAATTAGGAATTGTCAATACATATCCATAAACCATGTATGGTATAAAAATAACACATCCACAGTCAAACATATCCCAAAACCCTCAATAAAATATGGAATATTTGTTTCATAATAAATCAACCTTGATCAAGAATAATATCTGGTTAAGATGTGGACATAGTTGAAAATGATCGGAAAAAATATTTGAGAAAAATATCACTTTTTCATGAAATCATATAAAAGTCACAAAATTTATAAAGTTAGTCATTTAAAAGATAGTTTTGAATCAATGTTTCCCATAACACTTTGAAACATTTGTATGTAATTATCATATTAAATCATTCATTCAAAAAATAAATAAATCCTTAAAACCATTTTGAAAACGTGGATATAAGTGAGAGTGGTTTAAAAGAATAATTCATTAAAACATAAAAATGATGTTTTAGTAAAATAATTAAAAAAATGAATCTCTTTGAAAACTTTTTTACAAAACATGGGCATGGATAATAAATATAACTCAGTAGATACTCACATAGAAACAACCTCGGTTAATAAAGTGATTTTGAAATTAACCCTTACCTTGCACTTCCCTTTGGTTAGAGGTACGTTTAACCTCTTGTCTAATGACCATTTTATGTTATTAAATTATTCAAGAATCGTATTAATATTTATTATATAATAAATTATTCAGTTATGACTCTATACTACCCATTTAAAAATGATTTCCATATTAAATTAACATTTCGAGTAGAAATCCCTTTGTTTATCATACCTGGTTATACATGTTATTCATGATCGTATAATTTTGATCATGATTTAAATACTTCTAGAATATAAAACATGATTTATATATCATATATTTTTTGAATATAAATATGTATAATATATAGATATATCAAATGTAAAACACTATTTATGGAGATGATAGGTCTTACGTACGCATAAACGTGGTTTCCATTTTCAAATCATATTGAACAGAACTGGGTGATTAAGATATATATATATATATCTCTTCAGTATAATTATTATGGAATATATTTCATACTTATTAATAATATATATTTATATAATCATCATTGAAGAATGAATGTGGAAATTAATCTCATTGCGTCGTGGGGACGGTAATCCGTACAGACGCACAAGCGACAATGTCATTATATTGATGTTCAAATAGTATGTAATTGGATGGTATATCCTAAATACAGAATAATTAACATGTTATATTTATTATTTACAATAGTTATACTTAATATTAAACACATCCATTTAATGAAGTTTTGTAATAATAGACTACTCCACGACGTGGAGATGGTAAGCCATACGTACGCACATATGGTGACCTTGTCATTTACAGGATAAATAAGAAAATGAGTATTTTTGTACAATTTTGTAATAATATAGCAATATTTATAAGATATAGGAGTTATTATTCTATAATGGAAACAAAAATAATGAGGAATTCAATGAAGAAAAGAACATGAAAGAGGTGATCAAATATTTATCTCTTCCTCGGGTTCTTATTTTTGACTTGATCAAAAGGGATCCATTTGATAAATTTATTACAAAAGTAAGGCCTCTAGGATGAATGGAGAAAATTTCAGAGGACATTTGGGTAGGGTTTGGCTGAGCGAAAATTCTTTTGAGGTGTGAAATTAAGAGAAGGGGAATTTCCCTTTTATAAGAGTGGTGAGGGACACTTTATGAAAAGCTTGAATTTTTTTTTATAAAATAATATTCAGTTTCTAATGGCTCCAAGATGAATTATTTCTAGGGTAAGGTGTGGAATGTTCAAAAAACACTCAAGCAATAAGTTTTAGACAAATTTAGTTCATTACATTAAACTTATCTTTTAGATTTAACTCTAAGATAAATAGTTTTGCATTAACCATGTATCATTTTATTTTTATATTATATGGTTAATACATATACTATAACAAGAAAAAAGAACCCCATGTTATTCATTATTAATATATATTATATTATCTATGTCATTTGGATGATTGTTTTATTTTTATTAATATTATATCAATTAATAAAATAGTAATCATTTTAAGAACTCAATTATGTCAATTTTGACACTATTTAGTATTTGATTTTTTGGAAAGCCATAATAACATTATCACATCGAATATAATATATTTAACCAACCATGAATATTCATATTAACCATTAAAATTAGTGGAATTCATCATTAGTAACAATATAAATTTATTTGGACATTTATAATATCAAATATTTTAATATTTCATTAATAAGGTAATTGCTGCATCCTCATTATGTCCCAAATAAATTAAATTATTTAATATATAAAAATTATAAATTAAATACCATTATGTATGAATTCATTTTATAATTCTATGGAATATTTATAGTCGAATTTATATAGGGTTTAACCCTATATTAAAAATGGTTTAGTTATTTAACATTGAATTTAACTCTTTTAACTCTTATTTAAATAAAAAAATAATAAATGTTCTAATCTAATCCATGTGGAACAAATAGGAACATATTTTATTCCAATGATTGTTTTTTGTCGAATTATACTTATCCAAATGAATTAGGACATGTGTAAGTGAAATTATGATATCATTGTTACCCTTAATTACCCTACTGACTTTTAACCGTGGTAAATAAAAGTCAAAAGTTACTGTTCACCAAAAATATTTTTAACTTATTGAACCAAATTTTACTTACTGATATTAACCATTTCCCTATGATTTTTAAAATTCTTCTCATAGAAGCAGTAAAATTATGCTTTATGAAAATTTTCAAATCCTCCTACGAGGTGGGTAAAAGACGGCAACAAGTTCAATAAAATTATATATATATATATATATAATTTTATTATAAAATGAATCCAATGAATTACATTGAACATATATAGGTATTATATATCTATTTTTAATTAAAAATAAATTTAAAAAATAAATAATTATTTAAATAAAAAGTATGTTTTAAACTATAACGCTGTGTTTTTAACTATTCACCAAAAATTTAATTTTTTAAGAAAAAAACCAAATAATTACCCAATGATAATTTTGATATTCATATTCAAAAATGAATCTTATTTTACCAAAATCAAAACATTGAATTTTCAATAATAAATTTAATATTAGTTCCCAATGGTCAAAACTGAAAAGCAAGGTTTTTTAAAAGTAAAAACTATAAAAATATTGACATGTGTTTATGTCAAATTTAAATGTAAAATTACTTATAATAAACTACATTGCATTAAATGATAAAAATATTATCTAATTATACTTCCAAACCATTCAAATTGAAAATTTCACACTGTCACGACCTGTCCTCGGGGCCCATGCCGTGACAACCCCAAGTCCACCTTCCATAGGCCAGGGGCTGGCAACTAGCACCAAGACGTAAATCCCGGTAAAAAGGGAAGGCATTGTCTTTGTAAAGTAAACAAGTAACTCAGAGTAAGAAAGAAGAAAAAGTAATCACTAAGTAAAAACTGGTACAATAGTAAGTGCAGAAAAGTAAGTGGGCCAGTATACAAACCCAAACTGAAAGTAAAGTACAACTCGAAAGGGAAAACATCAACTGAAAAGTAAAATCTGCTACGCCGAGCTGTCCACTAGAAATCCCACCTAAAGGGTGGGTAAAGATAGCTGCAATGCTCCTCAGGTCCCGTCGTCCTCTCCGAGTACGTCCCGCCCAGTCCTCCACCTCCAGGTACCGTCCTGCTCTGCAAGCATCAACCACGATCAACGTTGTCCGTCATCCGCAACCAACAGAACGTAGTGCGGGCATAGCTCGTGCAGGGGTGAGTATAAGATACTCCGTCGGGACCCCGAGACCCCTGAAGGTCTCCAAAAATCCACAAAGGATAAACCACAAAGAGAAGATACAATCACGAATTAACAGCCGACACTACTTAGGTATATGCCCATACATATACCTAAGTCATCAATTCCAATATGCTCCAACCTCTGAGGCCACGTACAACCCAGTCCACACAGGAAAGTATACGTATTCCACATAGGAAAGAAAAACGTAATCCACACAGGATAACACAACACAATCCACACAGGAAAGCAAACAGGATTCAGCTCAAACATGTATACTTCTTCGAAAGATGATAGAGATGATCACTAATCCATCTAAGTCGTCGGACCTACAAAGTATCAATAGGTACTAACCCCCGCAATGACCCACACAGGATCAGTAGGAAACTAACCCCCGCAAAGACCCACACAGGATCAGACCCACATAGGATCTGTAGGCGCTGGCTCACAGAGAACCGCTAAGCGCTGACCCACATAGGATCGGAACCACACATGATCGGTAGCACTGATCCACATAGGATCGCTGAGTGTTGTAGTCGTCGTCGTCGAATCCATTGAGGATCTCTGCACAGTCGTCGTCGCAGTCACAATAGCAGTCGCAGCCAGCACTAGGGTTCCCGCACACAGCAAGCTCTTTCGGGAGGGTCCGCTCCACGAGCCAAGAGGCTGATACATCAAATGTCCAATAGTCCAGAGTTGATGTATCCAAAAGTTAGGTATCGTCAACAGGAACTCAACGCAACAGACGGCGCGTCAATCAGACGCCCGGTCTGAGAGTTATTGGCTTTTTTGTTCCAGGGGCCCGATTGGTTTTTAAGGGAAAACCAACCCGACCATACTCCACCTGCATCCAAACCTCGGGCGGAGTATGCCAACAGATCCGTCTCACTAAGAGGAACTCAACAAAGTTGACGTCACGTCAATCGGACGTCCGTAGCTCAAGATATGAACGTTTTCACTCCGAGGGCCCGGTTGGTTTCGTGTACAAACCATCCTGGCCGAACTCAAAGTATTCTGAATCCTTGAGTGCGATATGTCCAAACGACCGCCTCATTCTAAGGATAGTTTCGCAGTTGACGGTGCATCGATCGGAGGTCCTTATCCCGAGTTATGGTCTATTGAACACAAACGGTCCGAAAACGGTGGTTTCGGGCCTGGACCGACCTGGCCCGAGACCCCCCCCCCCCCCCCGGTTGGCCCGAACTGGGTCCACCCACCCCGGACCAGTTCGGCCCGGCCCGTCCCGGCACGGCCCGGCCTGCCAACCGGCCGAGCGGCGGTCCGGCTGGGGACACCGCGCCCAGCGCGCTGTGCGGCTCGGCCTTTGGCCGAGCCGTTTCGGCAAAGGGGGGGGGGGCATCCCTCCTGTGTAACCGTGGCCCCCCCCAAATTTATGGGGGGTCGTTTGAACTGGCCGGTGCAATTTAATTCCCCCAGCCCCTCCCCTTCCGGCCGTCCCAACCTGGTCGGCCGGTTCAGGCTCAACGGGACCGGCGGTGGCCGGTCCCCTTCTAGCTCCATCACCGGCGGCCCGGTCCGGCCGCTGGTCACCTTGCTCCGCCGCGGCCCGGAACCGGACGCGACCCTTGTCATCTGGCGTGGTGTGATGGCACCGCGCCTCTCCGGTGCGACGCCTTCAATTTCCTTCGACGCGGCGCAACGACGTCACGTTCTTAAACTTCTTTCCACGGCGCGGCGCGACGGTGTCGCTTAATATTTTCCGTGTGATTCCCGCGTGGTGTGACGGCACCACGCCATTCCGTTCTATCCACAATGAATGAAACATGAACATAGGAGTGGGGTTCGGCCATGTTTGTGCGGTCTGGCCCCCCTCTCGTTAAATGATAACATCCATTCGAAAGTCCACAATGATCGATAAACTAGAATCATGAACAGAAATAATTAAATAAAATAAAAATAATCCCCTACCTTGGTTCCGGAATGGTGCACGTCAATCGAACAGCAGAAGATGAGCGTCATGGAGGTCGGGCGTCACGGTAAACGAACGTCGATTCCATTGTCGTCGAGGAGCGTAAGAAGAGGAAACGTTGTTGGAAGAAGACGTCGCATTCTTCAGCGGAGGTGTTCTTCGCGTTCTTCGTCGAGGTTGAAGAAGATGAAGACTACATGCTTCTCAATCCTCTCAAGGTTGCAAAATTCTAACAATAATAAAATATGACCAAGTCTTATTTTATTAACACAACATAACCATTTGAATTTCAAGAGTTTGAAATTATGTAACTCACTTAATTAATTATAACATGTTGTCAAAAATTTATGAAAGTGAGTTAATGGGGAGTTAGTAATGTGAGGGGTTAAGAGGGGTTAGTGAGTTAGTGAAATTGAAAAGGTGGGGGGTTCGTGTGGGCCCCACCGTTTTAATTATCCACACATGGGAAGTTGGGTGGATTTGGGCCCCACTGCCAACTTCCCATGGGAGAAATTAACCACCTTGAAAATGAAATAAAATTGATTCAACAATTTTATTTACTTTTTAATTAAACCCCATTAATTAACTTCTTCTCACGCACAAACGCAACTATGGTAAAGGTTCCCTTAAGCGATTACCGGCATTGCGAGTTCATCGGTGCCCTCAGAATTAGATTCCGGGTACCGGTTCAAAAGTTAGAAAATTCCCGCTCGTTCGTTCACTAAACGTACCCAAGCCAAACTTCGGAAATTGATTTCAGGCACACCGGGCCTCAGAATCAGGTGCCGTCAGAAACCGTGTTATTGTAAAATTTCAAAGAAAATTAAGAAAAACAAATTCCCTTGAATTTTTCGGGTCTTTACATTACTTCCACCTCAGGGATTTACGTCCCCGTAAAGATACATCAAAACTAGGGAAGCAAATGAGGGTACTGAGAACGCATCTGAGCCTCCCGCTACCAAGTGCTCTCTTGGAGGATCTCATGCTGCCATCTGATGCGCACTAGAGGAATTGACCGTCCATGTAGGACCCGCTCCTGTCGATCATCGATCTCCACCGGGACCTCCGTAAAAGTCACCCCATTGTCAACGTCAAGCTCCCCATGGTCAATGATATGCATTAGGTCGTGCACGTATCTCCTCAGCTGAGATACATGGAAGACGTCGTGAACCCGGTGTAACTGAGGTGGTAGAGCCAGACGATAAGCCACCTCGCCAATCCTGCTGAGGACCTGGAATGGTCCGATGAAGCACGAAGATAACTTTCCGCCTCGGACAAATATTTGTAAACCATGTCGAGGTGAGACACGCAAGAATACGTGGTCGCCATCCTCGAACTCTAGTGGCCTCTGCCTCCTATCAGCGTATGACTTCTGTCGGCTCTGAGCTGTCCTCATCCGCTCCTGGATGACCTAAACCTTCTCTGTTCTGGCATGAACCATCTCTGGTCCCACAAGTGCTGACTCCCCATGGTCTGTTCAGCACAAAGGAGATCTGTAAGGTCGGCCGTACAACGCCTCGTACGGTGCCATTCCGATGGTGGAGTGGTAGCTGTTGTTGTACGCAAACTCCACCAAGAGTAGGTGGTCCTCCCAGCTATGACCAAATTTGAGGACACATGCGCAGAGCATGTACTCGAGAGTCTGAATGGTCCTCTCCATCTGACCATCCATCTGAGGGTGAAAGGCTGTGCTCAGACGTAGTTGCGTCCCGAACACCTCCTACAATCCCTTCTAAAGCCGGGAAGTATAGAGAGCATCTCGATTGGAGATGATAGATGATGTCACATCGTGAAGCCGCACAATCTCCTGAACGTAAACACGTCCCAAGATCTCCACTGAGCCCTGCTATATGATGGGTAAGAAGTGAGCCGACTTAGTGAGTCGGTTGACAATCACTCCGATGGAATCATGACCTCTAGAAGTACGTGGAAGTTCTGTCACAAAGTCTATAGATATGACATCCCACTTCCACTCCGGAACCTCCAAGGGTTGTACCAAGCCTGCTTGTACCTGATGCTCAGCCTTCACCTGCTGGCAGGGGAGGAATCGATAAATGAAGTCTTCCACAGCCTTCTTCATGCCCGACCACCATTGTTGTCAACTGAGATCCTGGTACATCTTTGCCACTCCGGTATGTACCGCCAAGGAAGAAGTGTGAAACTCTCTCAGCACCTCCTCCCGTAAAGCGACTAGTACCATGGTACGTCCTCTGAAAAGGATGTCATGCTCTACTCCAAAGGAGAAACCAGCAAGTGCCTGTCCTGAAGATAACTATGCACGCCGCGTCTCACAGTCAGCGTCCCCACGCTGTGCCTCTCTGACCTGCTATAGAAGTGGAGGAGTGACTGTGAGAGACTGATGGAAGGCTGCTCCATCTCTATCCATGAAGGATACCTGCAAAGAGGCTAGCTGCTCTGTCACCTCCTCAAGTAGCTGAATGCACGTCCTCCTGCTGATGGCATAGGCTACTACGTTCCCCTTCCCAGGTGTATAGACTATCTCAAAGTCATAGTCCTGGAGGAACTCGATCCATCACCGCTGTCTCAGGTTCAGGTCCATCTGCGAGAAGATGTATCTGAGACTCTGATAGTCAGAAAAGACTGTAAAACGCTCGCCCATCAAGATAGGGTCGCCATGTCTTCAGAGCAAAGACCACTACTGCTAACTCCAGGTCATGGGTAGCATAGTTCTGCTCATGCAGCCTCAACTGACATTATCCATAGGCGATCACTGCCCGCCCCTGCATTAGGACACACCCGAGCCTGGTCCCTGATGCATCGCAGTAAACTACGTACCATACTCTCTCCTCAGGAAACCTCAAGAGAGGTGTGTTGGTCAATATCTGTCTCATCTCCTGGAAGCTCTGCTGACATCTTTCTGACCATATTAAGGGTTTCCCCTTCTTCTTCAAAGATGAGAGTGGTGAAGCAACTCTGGAGAAGTCTAGCACAAATCTCCAGTAGTATCCATCAAGTCCCAAGAAACTATGCACCTTTGTCACGCTCCTGGGTGGCTCCCAAGCTAACACTTCCTCAATCCTCACAGGATCCACTGCAACTCCCGCCTCAGAGATGACGTATCCCAATAAGTGGACCTCACGTATCCAGAACTGACACTTCGAGAGCTTACCGTAAAGCTGGTGCTCTTGGAGTGTGTCTAGTACAACCCGTAAGTGGTAGGCATGCTTCTCCTCATTCGTCGAGTGAATCAAAATGTCGTCAATGAAAACCACGACAAATCGATCGAGGTATGGCTGAAATATCCTGTTCATGAGGGCCATGACCACTGCTGGATCATTGTTTATGCCGAATGGAATAACCAAGAACTCATAGTGGCCATACCGACATCTGAAGACTGTCTTCTGCACGTCCTCGTCTCGAACTCTGAGCTGGTGATAACCTGACCTGAGGTCTATCTTCGAGAACCACCATGCTCCCTTGAGCTGATCAAAGAGTTCATCCATCCTCGGAAGTGGATACTTGTTCTTCACTGTCACCTGGTTCAGGCGACGATAGTCGACACACAGTCATAAACTCTCGTCTGCCTTCTTGGTGAACAAAATCGGGGAAGCCCAGGGTGAAAGACTGGGTCATATGAACCCCTTGCCCTGCAAGTCCTCCAACTATACCCGTGGCACTCGAAGCTCAGCGGGGGCCATCTGATATGCTGGAGTCGATATCAGGGCTGTCCCGGGGTACAGATCAATATAAAAGTCTACCTCTCTGCGAGGAGTTAGCCCTTGAACGTCGTCGGGGAAAACATCCACAAACTGATCCACCACAGCAGGAAAACCAGGACTCCGCACGTCAACTGCTCCTAGGATGAGGCTAGACAACTGATTAGTGATGGGTTGTCATCTCCTCTGCGGAATTCCATCTTGTGCTGCAAAGGCTCCCTTCTCGCCGGTGAAGGTGAACATGCTCCCGTCGGTGTGTACACATCGCACCTTGCACCTAAAACAGTCAATTTGTGGATGGACCGTAGATAACCAATCCATGCCCAAGATGACGTCGTAAGACCTCGAAAGCGCTATAAGAAGATCCCAGCCGAAGCTCTCGCCTCCTAGAGTAAGCTCACACTGCCGGTGCCTGTGCGTAATCGTCGGGTCTGCTCCCGTATGAGTCTCTAGCCGTAAAGATCGAGCCAACGGCTCTGTCGGAATCTCCGATCTCTGAACAAGGGCAGCGGCTATGAAAGAGAGACTCGTTCATGTGTCTATAAGTACTACAGAAAGGGTGGAATAGACATAGATAGTACGTCGAATCATCTCCGGCGCACCGTGGTCGTATGCCTCCGCTGCCTGGAGATGTGCCTATCTCTGCCCGCCATCTCCCTGTGGTCGGGGCGGACCTCATGGTGGTGGTGGTGGTAGAGCCTCAAAGCGTCACGCACCATCTGCTTCTCGGCCAGCTCCTATTCCTCGTCTGCCTCCTCCCTGCAGACTGCCATAGTCGACCCTCTGCCTCTGCCTCGGTGGTCCCTCAACCGTCTGCTTCTCCTCGGCATGGTGGGTTGGGCAATCATGAGCAATGTGGCCTTGCCCGCCGCATGAGTAGCACTGCCTACCTCTCAAAATACTGGCTCCACGCTGTGTGCCCCGCACTGCTGAGCCAGTGTCCTGAGGTTGTCTGCCTGAGGGTCTGGTCTGCCTTTACCCATGAGTCATCCTTCGACTGCCTGCTGCAGAAGACACTGCTACATGCCGCCCTGCAGTGGGTCTCGGTGCTGGTGTAGACTCAGTAAAACAACTCTCGATAAAAAGGGCCCTCTCTAGTACTCATGTCTGAGTCGGAATGCTAAGGGAGATAAGCGATGCCCTGATCTCGTGTCTCAATCCCTGCTCAAAGGTCCGGGCCCAGAAGAATGGGTCCCGTACCATGTCGGTCGAGTAGCGCGAGAGATCGGTAAATCTGGCCGGGTACTGGGCAAACGTTATGCTGCCCTTCTGCAGCTGAAGAAGCTCCTGAATACGCACCGCACGGAGGGTGGCTGGGACGAACTCCAAGCGAAAGAGGCTCTCAAAGTCCGTCCAAAGTAGAGATGCCTCATCGTGCACCTGGAGCATCAATCTCCACCATCGGCCCGCTGCTGCGTGCAGTAGGCTCGCAGCGAGGATCACCATGAGTTCTGCAGGTGTCCTCACTAGCCTGAAAACTCGGCAGCCTGGGGGTCCGTCTCCCCATAGAATCTAGGTGGTCACTGGCACTGGAACTCATGCATTGCGCTGAGGCGACGTGCATCGTCAGCGGCTGGTGGTGGAAGTATCGGGGGCTCGGTGGGTAGAGCTACCGCCGGTGCCACTGCTGAAAAAGGTCCCTGCACTGAGGCCTCATCGCTCTGTGGGATGTCGTCATGCTCGACTATTGGAACCCTAGCTGGCTACCGTCGTTGCGCCATCATGAAAGGGAAACAGGTGTGCCACGGTCAGAACAATATACCTGGTGAGCTGATATAACGTAATCACAAAGAAAACGTGAAACACACATGCAATCAAGGTTTTCGTGCATTAAGTCGGAAATCAGAAGTCAGGGTCCTGGTGTATGGATACTTCGGCTGCCGCACCAACACTGGACTCCCTGGACTGATCACTACACTCAATACACTAAACACTATTTCTTCACATAGAAAAGATCAGAGTTCGCAGTAGAACCGAACTCCTCTGATACTAATTTGTCACGACCCGTCCTCGGGGCCGGTTCCATGACTACCCCAAGCCTGCCTTCCATAGGCCAGGGGCTGGTGACTAGCACTATGGTGTAAATCCCGGTAAAAAGGGAAGGAATTGCCTTTGTAATGTAAACAAGCACCTCAGAGTAAGCAAGCGGAAAAAGTAGACAGTAAGTAAAATATGGTACAACAGTAAGTGCAGAGAGTACGTGGGCCAGTATACAAACCCAAAATGAATGTAAAGTACAACTTCAAAGGAAAAATAGCAACTAAAAAGTAAAAGCTGCTACACCGAGCTGTCCACTGGAAATCCCACCTAAAGGGTGGGTAAAGACAGATCCACTATTTCTCAGGTCCCGCTGTCTTCTCTGAGTACGTCCCGCCTTGTGGTCCACCTCCAGGTACAGTCCTGCTCTGCAAGCCTCAACCACGATCAACGATGTTCGTCTTCTGCAACCAACACAACGTAGTGCGGGCATAGCCCGTGCAAGGGTGAGTATAAGCTACTCAGTAGGGACCCCGAGACCCCCGAAGGTCTCCCAAAATCCACAAAGGATAAACCACAAAGGGAAGATACAATCAGGAAGTAACAACCGACACTGCATAGGTATATGACCATACACATACCTAAGTCATCAATTCTAATATGCTCCAACCTCTGAGCCCAAGAACAACCCAGTCCACATAGGAAAGTATATGTATTCCACAGAGGAAAGCAAAACGTAATCCACACAGGATAACACAACACAATCCACATATGAAAGAAAACAGGATTCAGCTCACACAGGTATACTTCTTCAAAAGACGATAGATATGATCACTGATCCATCTATGTCGTCGGACCCACAAAGGATCGATAGGTACTAACCCCCGCAAAGACCAACACAGGATCGGTAGGAAACTAACCCCCACAAAGACCCACACAGGATCGGACCCACATAGGATCTGTAGGCGCTGGCTCACAGAGAACTGCTGAGCGCTGACCCACACAGGATCGGAACCACACATGATCGGTAGCACTGATCCACAGAGGATCGCTGAGTGTTGTAGTCGTCGTCATCGAATCCACTGAGGATCTCCTCACAGTCGTCGTCACAGTCACAATAGAAGTTGCAGCCAGCACTAGGTTTCCCGCACACAGCAAGCTCATTCGGGAGGGTCCGCTCCACGAGCCAAGAGGCTGATACATCAACTGTCACATAGTCCAGATTTGATGTATCCAAAAGTTCTGTATCATCAAGAGGAACTCAATGCAATAGACAGCGCGTCAATCAGACGCCCGGTCTGAGAGTTATTGGCTATTTCGTTCTAGGGGCCCGGTTGATTTTTAAGGAAAAACCAACCTGACTGTACTCCACCAACATCCAAACCTCGGGCAGAGTATGACAAAAGATCTGTCTCACTAATAGGAACTCAACAATGTTGATGACATGTCAATCGGACGTCCGTAGCTCAATATATGAGTGTTTCCGCTCCGAGGGCTCGGTTGGGTTCGTGTACAAACCAACCTGGCTGAACACCAAGTATTCTAAAACCATGACAGCGATATGTCAAAATGACCGTCTCGTTCTAAGGATCATGTCATCGCTGACGGCGCATCGATCGGAGGTCCGTAGCCCGAGTTATGGGCAATTGAACCCAAACGGTCCAAAAACGGGGGTTTCAGGCATGGACCGACCCGACCCGAGCCCCCCCCCGGTGGGCCCGAACCGGGTCGACCCGCCCCGAACCGGGTCGCACCAGCCCGGCCTGGCCAACCGGCCATGCGCCGGTCCGGCTGGGGACTGTGCGCCCAGCACGCTGTCTAGCTCGGCCTTTGGCCGAGCCGTTTCGGCAGGGGGGGGGGGGCGCCTGCCCCCCAGTGTAACCGCGGCCCGGCCTGGCCGACCGGCCGTGCGCCGGTCCGGCTGGGGACTGCCCGCCCAGCGCGCTGTCTAGCTCGGCCTTTGGTCGAGCCGTTTCGGAAAAGGGGGGGGGGGGGGCGCCTTCCCCCCTGTGTAACTGCGGCCCCCCCAAATTTATGGGGGGCCGTTTGAACCGGCCGGGGGAATTAAATTCCCCCGGCCCCTCCCCTTCCGACCGGCCCGACCTGGCCAGCCGGTTCTGTCTCAAAGGGACCGGTGGTGGCCGGTCCCCTTCCAGTTCCATCACTGGTGGCCTGGTCCAACCACCTGTCACCTTGCTCCACCGCGGCCTGGAACCGGCCGCGACCCTTGTAGTCCGGCGTGGTGCGACAACACCGCTCCCCTCCGCCGCGGCCCCACTCCGTCCACGACGCCATCGATTTCCTTCGACGCAGCGCGACGGCATCGGGTTCTTAAACTTCATTCCATGGCTCGGCGCTACGGCATCACGTAATACTTGTCGTTTGATTCCCGCATGGTGCAACGACACCATGCCATTCTGTTCCATCCACAAATATCAAACATGAACATAAGAGGGGAGTTTGGCCATGTTTGTGTGGTTCGGCCCCCGATCGTTAAACGATAACATATAGTCTAAAGTCCACAATGATCGATAAACTAGAATCATGAACGGAAATAATTAAATAAAATAAAAATAATCCCCTACCTCGGTTCAGGAATGGTGCACATCAATCGAACCGCGGAAGTCGAGTGTCACGGAGGTTGGGCGTCGTGGAAAATGAATGTCGATTCTGTTGTCGTCGAGGTGCGTACGAAGAGGAAACGTCATTGGAAGAAGATGTTGCGTTCTTCGGTGGAGGTGTTCGTCGTTGAAGAACAGTGTTCTTCGCTTTCTTCGTCGAGGTTGAAGAAGAAGAAGACTCCATGCTTCCCAATCCTCTCAAGGATGCAAAATTCTAACAATAATAAAATAAGACCAAGTATTATTTTATTAACACAACCTAACCATTTGAATTTCAAGAGTTTGAAATTAAGTAACTCACTTAATTAATTATAACAAGTTTTCAAAAATTATTGAATGTGAGTTAATGGGGAGTTAGGAATGTGAGGGGTTTAGAGGGGTTAGGGAGTTAGGGAAATTGAAAATGTGGGGGTTAGTGTGGACCCCACCCTTTTAATTATCCACTCATGGGAAGATGGGTGGATGTGGGCCCCACCACCAACTTCCCTTGGGAGAAATTAACCACCTTGAAAAACAAATAAAATTGATTCAACAATTTTATTTACTTTTTAATTAAACCCCATTAATTAACTTCTTCTCTCGCTCAAACGCAACTACGGAAAAAGTTCCATTAAGCGATTTCCGGCGTTGCGAGTTCATCGGTGCCCTCGGAATTCGATTTCGGGTACCGGTTAAAAAGTTAGAAAATTCCCGCTCATTCATTCACAAAACGTACCCGAGCCAAACTTCGGAAATTGATTCCAGGCACACCGGGCCTCAGAATCAGGTGCCGTCAGAAACCGCGTTCTTGTAAAATTCCAAAGAAAATTAAGAAAAAAAAATCACTTGAATTTTACGGGTCGTTACAAACACAATAAATTATTTTGATTAAAAAATATGTGTTCAATTAAAATTTAGTATATTTTAGTATTCATCAAAATATGAAAGTTATCAGAAAAGTACAAAAAAATTATCAAAAATAATTTTTTATGTGATGATTATAGAGAAGAATTTAATTTCATAATTTGAATATAAAAAAGTATAAAATATGGGTTTTAAAAAGGGTTTTCCATTTAATGGTGGTAAAATTGCATTTATTTTAAAAATAATTCTTTTATCTGAAAAATGGAATATGTTCTTATATTATGTCTAAGAAACACATAATATGAATTCTAAAATTATATGGATTATATAAAATTAAATATTCAGTTGATATTATTCATAACCTTTTTTGAAAAGCTAGTTTTGTTAGTCGTGGTGCACTCAAACTCAGTGTTGCATGTAGCGCAAGCTATTAAATTACATTAAAGAAAATAATATAATGTGAAATCATGGGGTCTTACATTCTTCCCCCAATTTGGAAATTACATCCTTGAAATTTTTAAATAGGGCTTGGGAACATCATTGAAAGTCCCACATTGGAAAACGTGTTAATAAAACTATCTCTTTAAAAGAAAGAAAGTGAAGTACAAAGTTAACATGAGGTAACCCATACTAGGATTCCATATAGGAAAACATTGATATGGAAGATAATATTAGTGTCAATTTGTGGTGAAGAGTGATAGAAAACATGATCAGAAAAATTTAGCAATAAGAAAACCAAAAACTTGTAATGAAATGAATGACCATTAGTATTATAGTATAAAAAGTAAACAATTTAATGTTTTTTGTTTTAAGATCCATTTCTTAAAGGTGAGGAATTTATTTTTGACATTTAATAAGAACATAATGAGATATACATACTTTTTATGTAGAGTTTCATCCATTAATAAATTTCTACCACTAACTCATCTTTTTTTTCAAACATTGAGGATCCAAGATGACTTGGTCACACATGAAGCACTAGAATCAACATCTAGAGAATCACATAATCAACAGAGGATAAACTATATATATTTATCTTGTCTTTAGAGATTAACCAAAACCTAAATGGTTGGTATATGATCAGATGATTCCAAAAAAGATAATCCTTTAGAGAAATAATTATTAATATTAATTTATAAAATCAAACCATCAATACCCAATGTTCAGTAAATATCAGTAAAAAAAAATTGTCCATAAAATCCTTCATAATAATACATAATAATATTGAAACCCAGAACATAGAAGAATTTGATTACACAGTATTCGACGGTAAATTGTATCTTCAAATAACATCGACTACTCTTAAAGTCACATAATTAAAAGTAATTAATGTAATCACATATTATATATGATTGTTTAACCATTTATATAACCCAAATCACTATAAATTCATAATAAAAAAATAGATAAGTATCCACCATTACTCCTCAAATGAAATCCCCTAGTATTCTATTTTCCGTAGGCATATAGTGTTCCCAACAAAGCGAATATCTTCCAAAATTGCATTTTTCACTCAATCCCCAAATCATTTTCTTATACTAAGGATATTTATCTGATAAGACATAAGATCAAAAGATAACATATTATTGATCAATAAATTCATTTAACTAAGAAGAATTAGTCACACTAACCAGGGACGTCATGTATTCCAATGGTAGGTGATAAATCTGAATGGCACTCTGGTTGTGGGTTCAATTCCCAATGTCTTGTCCGACGTGACGTGTTTTCACACAGTCTGTGTGATGTCCTTTTTCAAATACTAGATTTTATAACCTTCCCAAAATGAGATAAATTCCTCAAAGTAACTATAACATAATTTAACCATAAATTTTATCTCATACCTCGCATTTTCATCCAAAAATTTAACAACTTTTTATTTCCTCTATGTCAAGGATCATATAATCCCAAATGGTTATTTATAACTCTATCAACAATAGAAAATACAATGCTTAAAAAATAGAATTTTCACATAACAAACTGTAGGGTTTCACATACAAGAGAAAAATCTTCCAATGTAATCCGATCAAAAAAGAGATCTAATACTTTTAAACATTTCAACATCCATTTATTTCCACATAGGTTCTTCCATGAAAAAGATGATATCATATAAAATAGTACATTAACTCAAGTAATTTCCATGTTCCCTAAATTTACGTCAAATGACTGGAAATAGATTCTTGGGATCATTCATATTTTCTTCCATAGTACGCTTCATTTTTCCTCATAAATTATTTAAATTATGTCCTTATTTCACACACATAATGAATTTAATTGTTCTATTGAGAAACTTACATATGTGTCTCCATACATATTTCCTTCATGTTGGATATTGAGATTTCTTTTCTCCATTGTATCTGCTACTGAAGCTCTTATCATTCATCGCCTTTCTCTGCTTTTTTGTGTTCAGGAGTTGGTTAAAATATATGTAGTTGATCATATTTTAGGAAAACTTATTTGGCCTGAACACAATATCTTTTACTCCTATCAACATTCCATTTCTTTTACCCTTTACTCTGCCATGCCCACCTTGTACATCATGTTCAATGTTTCTATGACTTCCTTGGAATCCATCCATTTACTAATACAAGATATCATAGTGTGGGTGATTTTATCATTTATAGAATATCATGAAAACATATTTTCATTATAAAACACCTTTTTATTAAAAAAAGTTATTTATTCTCATATTATTTTAAAATCCTTCAAATAGATTTGTAATAAATATATGAATTATCCTAATCATATCCCTCCAGAGTTTCTTAACCAATAGTGTAGCAAGGCCCACTATCGGGTACCAAGATACCCCAGTTCAAGCCTGAAAATCCATGTCAGATTTTTCACTATTGGGTACATCTCTGCCAGAGCCACCTCCAACAGCTTGTATCTAGAAATGGATGTATTGCTTGTAAAATAGACATAATAATTACGCTACAATTTTTTTTGGATGTTCTTCATTAATAATTCTCAATGCCTATCTTAGGGTAGTGTTTTTTAAACAGATACTTTCTAAATCTAGCTTCCAAGTTTTGTAATAAAATTATTCCAATACCAAATGTAATGCCCCAACCCTAGTTACCTAGAGTCGTTGCATTATTACATAAAATTTTCATGATCACAAGTAATCAATTCCTGAACGACCAATCAATTTAGCCGTCTTGGAAAATAGATTATATACATGAAAATTAAATTACACATTAGAAAAATAAAACACAACATAAATGATCCTTTTTGAACCCCATTAATCCCCTAGAATACCCTTCTTATCAATCATAATACTCTTGTTGGAATCATGGAAAAATAAAAACATAAAAAAGGGGTGAGCTCAAATGCTAAGTAAGGATAACAATATACGGAATCTTTCAGAAATAAGCATAGACATTTAAAGAAATCTACATGACTAAAATACAATCCTTTTAAATAGAAACATCATCATAATTTGGAAATGATAAATCAAAAAATTCCATTTACATATTCACATGGATATTCTACTAGTAGAATAATTACATGTAATATCAGTAGCCAATTTCGTAAAGATGGAATGCATAATGCAAGACTTGATAACCACATAGTCAAGGACTTTTGACAGGACTACAAATAAGATTTTGTAATGTCATTATGGAAATAGTCTGTTTTTTATCATGAGACCTACCAATGATTTGAGGATCTATAGCAGTCTTCACCCGTCACATACTAAGTCAAATGAAATCCTCATATGAAAATTATTAAGCATAACATAATTTTTTTTATTAAAACTGGAATATGAAATGTCAATACTTTATCCATAAAAAATGAATGGTATAAAAATAACACTTCCATAGTCAAACATATCACAAAAACTTCAATAAAATATGGAATATTTATTTCATAAATAATCAACCTCAATAAAAAATAATATCATGTAATGATGTTGACATAGTTAAAAATGATGAGTGAAAATCATTTAGAGAAATATCCATTTTTCATGAAATCATTTAAAAGTAACATAATTTATTAAATAAGTCATTTAAAAGAGATTGTTGATTCAATTTTTCTCCTAGCACTTTGATAAAATGGAAATTCATTATCATTTTAAATCATTCATTTCTATATAAATAAATCCTCAAAACCATTTTGAAGATATTGACATCAATAAGAGAGGTTTAAAAGAATAAATCTTTATAACATAAAAAATAATTTTTTTTGTAAAAGATTCCCTTAAAAACAATCCCTTAAAAACACATTTATGAATCATGGACATGGATAATAAATATTTCCCCATATATAATCACGTAAAAAAACCTCAGATAATAAAGAGATTTTGAAATTAACCCTTACCTTTCACTTTCCATTGGTTGAGTGTACGTTTTACCTGTAGTATAAAGACCATAGTATATTATTAAATTAATGTAGAACCATATTCATATTTATTATATCATACATGATTCATTTATGTCTTTATACTAACCATTTAATAATGATTTCCATGTTAAATTAACATTTCTGTTAATAATCTCTTTCTTTATCGTACGTGTGTTAACTTGTTATTCTTGATCTTATCATTTAAATCATGATTTAAATACATCCAGAATATAAAAAATTATTTATATATAAAATATATTTATAATATAAATATGTATAATATATAGATATATGAAATGGAAAACAATGATTATTGAGATTGTAGGCAGTACGTACGCATAAACGTTGTTTCCGTTTTTATATCGTATTGAACGGAACTATGTGAGTAATATATATCTAAATACATATATATATACACGTATATATGTATATGTGTGTATATGTGTGTTTTATGTATAATTATTATAAAATATATTTCATAATTATTAATAATAATTATATTTATAATCATCGTTGAATTATGAATGTGGAAATGAATCTCGTGGCGTCATGGGGACGGTAATCCGTACGTACGCACGACTGAAAATATCATTATATTGATGGTGAAATAATATGTAATTGGATGGTATATCATATATAGATAATAAGTAAAAATTTTTATTTATTATTTACATTATTTATATTCATTATTATACCCATCCAAATAATGAAGTGACTGATTAACAAACTACATCAAGACCTGGAAACGGTAAGTTGTACGTACACACCTATGGTGACTATGTCATTTATAGGATGAATAGACTAATTGATATGGTTATACCATTTGTATAATAACATATATTAAGATATTAAATACTAGATTTAATATTTTATAGTGGAAACAACAAGGAAATAGGAAGTGTAAGATGAAAAGAACTTGAAAGAGGTGATGAAATATTTACCTCATCTTCAGGTTCTTCCTTATGATTTGATCAAAAGGTCTCCATAGGTTGTCTTTATGACAAAAACAAGGCCTCCTTGATGAAGGGAGAAATTTTTGTAGGATATTGGTTCAGGGTTGGCCAAGACAAAATGGATTTGAGGTGTGAAATTAAGATAAGGGGAAGTGCCCTTTTATAATAGTGGTGAGGGTCACTTTCGGAAAAGCATGAAATATTATTTTATAATAAAATAATATCTGTTTATAATGGCTCTAAAATGAATTATTTCTAGGATAAGGTGGGTATGGGTTGAAAACATCTCATCCAATAGTTTTTAAAAAAGGTTAGATAATCATATTAACATTATCATTTATATTTAACTCTTAGTTAAATAGTTTGACATTTATCAGGACTCATGTATTTTTATATTAAATGGTGAATAAAGTTACTATAACAATAAAATATAACCCCATTAACTTCATTATTAATACATATAACCATATCTAAGTCCATTGGTATAAGAATATATTTTTAGAAATATTATTTCAATTATTAATATAGTATATGGTTTAAAAACTCAATTATTTTAATTATGACACTATTGAGTATATGATTTTTTCGAAAGCCATTAATACCTTATCACTTAGAATAATTTTTTTTGACCAATACTATCATGTCATATTATCTTATAAAATATGTGTAATTCATCATAAGTATCAATTTATATTTATTTTTATATTTATAATATCAATTATTTTAATATTTTATTAATTAGATAATTACTGAATCATCATTGTGTCATAAATAAAATACATTATATAATGTCTAAAAATTATAAATAAAATAACCTTCTGTAGGAAATATTTTTATCTTTCTAATGAATATTTATAGTCGAATTTATATTGTGTGTAACCCTATATATATAATGATTTAGTTATTAAACATTGAAATTAACTCTTTTAACTCTTATTTAAAAAATATAATAGTAATTGTCCTAATCAAATACAAGTGGATAAAATAAGAACATATTTTATTCTTAAGGTGGTTTTTGGTTGAATTATACTTATCTAATAGAATTTTGACATGTGTTAGGATAATTATGATATCATTTTTACCCTTAATTACCCTATTTACTTTTAACTGTGTTAAATAAATGCCAATAGTTACTATTCACCAAAACATATTTTCGTCATATTAAACCACATTTTACATAATGATATTATCCATGAATCGGAAATTTTGAGATTCAACACACATAAGAAAAATAATTATGTTTTATGCAAATTTGAAAATGCTCTTAGGAGGTGGGTAAAAAACAGTAAAAAGTTCAGTAAAATGTTATACATCTAATATTTTTATAATATGACTCTAATTAATTACATTGAACTTATATATTTATTATATATCTATTTAGGCATAGAAATTATTGAATAAAATAAATATTTATTTAAATAAAATGTAGGTTTTAAACTATAACACAGTGTTCCTCAATATTTATAAAAAATTGAGTGTTTTCAGAAAAATACAAAAAAATTATCCCTAGTTAATATTTATATTCCAATTAAAAAAATGAATTATATTATACCAAAATAAAAATAGATAAGTTGCATTAATTGAATTAAAATTGATTCCCATTGTCAAAACCGAAAAGCATGTTTTTGGAAAGAACAAACTATCAAAAGATTGACATCTCTTTATGTCAAATTTAAATCTGAAATTACTGATAATGAACTACAATGTATTAAATGATAAAAATATAATATAATTATACTTACAAACCATTAAAATACATAATTTAAAAATATAAATTATTTCGATTAAACACATGTTTTCAAAAAAAAATTCGTATTTTTCTGTATTCACCAAAATGTAAATGTTATCAGAAAAGTACCAAAAATCAATCCAAATGGAATTTTTATTTCCCGATTCTAAATAAGAATATAATTTCACTAAATTGAACATATAAAAGTGTCAAATATTGGTTTTAAAAAGGGTTTTCCATTAATTGGTGGTAAAATTTCATTTTTTGAAAAAGACTTCTTTTATCTGAAAAAAATGAATTTTTATTATATTTTGTTTCAGAAACACATAATTTGTACTCTAAAATTATATTGAGTATATAATATTCAAAATTCAGTTAATACTATTCATAACCACTTTTAAATGGCTAGGTTGTTAAGTAATGGTGAGCTCAAACTCAGTGTTGCGTTTGGCTGAAGCTATTGAATTACTTTTAAAAAATAACATACTATGAAATATAGGGGTGTTACAATAGTAGGTAGAGATAAAAAAGACGGGTTTTGGACTTTTATAAGAATAATAAAATTGAAAAGTTATTTTATTTTCTGGATTTTCTATTCATCCAACAGATAAGCGATGGTGGGAGAACCAATGACATGTCATGACCTTAATTGGATTGACTTCTCAATGTTTGTATATGTACCATTGGAATTAGGAAGGTTCATTATTAAATGAACCTCAATTATTCCCAATAGTGTTACCTACATCTTCCCCATTTTATTTATATAGAGCATGGTGAGGGGTGATGGTATGACTTCACCAAGCAATGATGCTCTGGTAAAATTCCGTGATTGGAACCACTTAGAGGATGCAACCAGTTAAAGAGAACTGTGATGTGAACCACCGAATCACTAATTGACAAACCCCAACTCTTTCGAAAAAGTGGAAATTCTCAAATGATAATGTGGTAGGGTTTATTTCATGTCTAAATTAAAGAGTGTTTTTATCAGTATACTACCCACTAGCTATCAAGCTAACATAGAGGGAGCATGCCAAACAAACAAGGACCAGAGCCACTACCTATTATGAAATTTGACATGTTCATCATGAGAGATTTATTCAGGTAGGAATAAACACAGAACAATGGGTTTAGTGATGAAGAGGTAATCTCAAGGAGTGTGTGGGAACATTATTATGGAATAACGGGCCACCAGATCTCACCTGGTGACCCACAAGAGACCACTTTTGTAGCACTGACATGACATTATCGGAGACCGGTGATAGTGGGTAATGGCAGCAGTCGACAACAACCAGCTGCCGAGAAGATGGTGGTGAGTTGATGCATGTCGCTAACAGAGAAGGTTGCGGTGGAAGCCGCGATGGGTGGAGACAATAGTTTTCTCGAGCCATCCGTGGAGGAAGAGGTAGCGCGTGCACCACCAGAGAAGGTGGTTGCATCTCTTTAGCCTCTATAAACACATGGAGTGGCCGACATAGGCTAGCCTCAAGAGATGGAGCGGCGCGGAACGGTGCACCTCCAGAGAGTCTGGTCACGACCCCAAAAATGCGGTAGCAGGGACCAGATCCCTATGGGCCCCTCCAGAAACTAGGTGGCCCCTCTTTCCATCACCACACAAACCAAAAAACTATCACCATTAGAGAAAACAGGGGGGCTGCTTCCCTAGTGCCAGCTAGGTTCAGCCCCGCTCTAGCGGGTTGCACCCTCTGAAAGCTGGGATTCACCCCCTAGGTAGGTCGGGTCGTGCCCCCATGAGAGTCGGGTTGGATTGTAGCCTAACAGGCCGAGCCAACCTGAGATAGACCCAGACCGGGTCTTGTCAAAAATAACTAGGTCGGTCGGCATAGACTGGGTCGGGTCGGGCCAGACCGGACCCAGACCAAACCATGCCCAATTTCTCTTAGAGGGCCATAACTTTTGGCCCAGAAGTCCATTTCATGAACTGTCTACGGTGTTGTAATCCTTGGAGTGAGAAAATCCTTTTGGTATAATCCATTCATGTTTTGATGAATTTTTTATTATATCTAGGTTGGATCTAATCTGAATGCAATTGAGCCATCAGTACTAAACTGTTTATAAGTCACAGACTAGACGTCTGATTGACGCGTCGTCTGTCGCGTTGGAACCCTTACGACATGGATGCACTTTGGGAAACGTCATCATGGAAATTCTGGGATGTTGAGGAATTTACTATGGATTTAGTATCAGATACTCCCAAAATCAATAATTATTCATGCAAGAATCTTGTGGTTGGATGTAACGTGAAGAAAGAACATCCATCTTATGTGGGTCATCATCTATCAATCCTATATGGGTCATTTCTTAGAGATACTTTGTGGGAAAATATCTATATATTTTGTGTGGGTAATAACCTAGATATCTTGTGTGGTTTAGCACCTGTCAATCCTGTGTGTGTCAGCAGCAGGACCTCTCGACAGAATAAGATGATCTATATTTACGACTAATCATCTGTACATCTGTACAAAAGTTATACAACAGGTGTGAGATGAGTCTTTTACCATCATTTTCTTAACTTTGTGGTAATTTTACCTTTATAGTGCTATCTTTGAGGTGTTACCATCATGGTGTTACCTTTTTATGTACTTTTATCTTTGTGGTGTTACCTTCATGGTGTTACCTTTTTGGTACTTTTACCTTCATGGTTTTATCTTTGTTGTGTTACCTTTGTGGTATTCTGTCCTCATGGATCAGTTATCAAAATTTCATAAAATATGTAGCATTATGTTGCTTCATGAATGAGATGAGTATATTTTCATAACATAGGTATATGTATGGGAATATACCTAAGTTGAGTTGATGAATGCATAACACTTTTTGATGAAGGTCTTTCTTTGGGGGTTTTCCGTTGAGGAACTCTAAGAGACCATCAGGAGACTCAGGGTCCCTACTGAGTATTGATATACTCATCCCTATATGGGCTATGACCACACCATGCTTTGTCTTATGGTAACAATAGAAATTTTTGATCGAGGATAAGGGAGCTGGGAATGGACGGTGCTTAGTGGTGGACCATTTGACGTGACCTGACGTAGTGAATACTATTCATGAGTTGTACCAACCCTTCAGGTGGGATCCTTGGTGGATGATCCAGAAGTTGTTTTATCATTTCAATTGTACTAGTAATTTTCAGTTGGGCATGTATTCTAGAATCATTAATTTCAGAACACTTTTTACGATAGAAGTTTACTTCATGTTAGTTTTTATTGGGTCCTTGGTTTGTTTGTTTATAAAGGATTAAATGAAATTTCATCATGTTATCAGGATATTCCTTTTGGTGCTAGTCGCCAACCCCTGGCCTATAGAAGATGGGTTTGGGGAAGTCACGGCCTTGGCCCTAGGGGACGGTTCATGACATGCACCAAGAATTCCTAACACAGTTTCCCTACTATCCCATGAAATCATAACTATGGATAACTCCAATCTGCATCTTATCTCTCATACCTAACTCAGATCCCATTCTATCACTACCCGCCTACCTCAAGATGAGGTAAGGGACAAAAAAGTGTCACGCAATTAATTTCTCAAGATGAAAGAGGGTTAATTCCCCCCTAGGCCCCACCTAAAATTATCTATGGAGTGGAGAATAGCACAAAGGGTATAAAATAAAACATTATTTGGAAGGAATTACACATTATAAAACATGATCGAGAGATAATATGGTAAATCCCATGAAAATACAAAAACTAAAAGTAAATTTAATGATAAAATCCATTCCCACTTGCAATTAAATAGTAAAGTTGATACAAAGTACAAAAAAGTACCAAATCAAACACCAAAAGAAAAAGATACTACGAAGAAACCACAACTAATACAAATGCATGAGATATTATTTTCTAACAATGTCCTCAATGTCCTCCTGGAAACCATAGAATAGTTTATATATTTAGGGTAAAAATACTAGTACACTTAGTAGGAGAACCATATCAACCTATGCACAAGTCTGGGAATATAGTAATGTCCCTAGGAGAAATAGTTGGATCTCAAAGAACCTACCATGGAGTAATAACTAGCCCAGCCTCACCAAGGCACACTTACTAAATAATGCAATTCATGTGAAGTAATAGCATAGAACATCGACATTTGGGCACCCCACTCCATTTTCTCACTAGTTAACTGCTCATTCCTAATGACTAACATCTTGAAACTACCACTCTTCCCATAAATAGTACCACAACCATATCCTACTCATACACACCTAGTCCTAAAACCAAACAAAATCTCACCCATTGACTCCTGGGCCACAACAACCTCACATCTCGCCCAAAGTAACATGGGGCTCGTCCCGAAGACATTTGGGAAATCAATCCTATCCCGTAGAAACCTAGGAATATAATCCCAAAAAAACATACCCAAAGAATCTAAGACTATGTTATGCTTCAATCCATTACATCCATCCTGAATATTCATGAGTTATAAGAACCTAGAAGATAGTTTGAGGAACAAAGACAGTAACCAGTCATTAGTCCTCCCACTAGAATCTTGGGAAAGACACCCTCTCCAACAAAATAGAGTGTTCAGAACATAGTTCCCAATAATGGTGGTGTGCATATAGAAATCACAACGAACTAAAATGTATTCAAATAGGTTATAAAATGCTCAGACCAACCTATGGGTCCCCATAATAAAAAAACTACTACAAAACAACATTTTATACTACCCATATATACACAACCACACAACAGCCACAACAAAAGCATAATTATAACCACTTTTTGTTTAGAAGCATTAATGTTACTAAAATACTGTTTCTGTTTAATTAATTTAGGCACTACCTAGTAATTTCTTACGAAAAGAAAATCAAAACATCAAACAAAATCATATTTACAATCACACTGCACACTGTTGTTCAACCACAACCAAGTTTCATTCTTACAAGTTATATCAGACAATGATTCTCTCGTAACCTATCCTAGCTGCCTCTCTACCTAATCAATTCACCGATGTAGTCCCACTACTTAATGAGTACATAGACACACCCAGTTCAACTACCCAATGTTTCCCCGCATCCAGAACACAAAAAAAGAAGAAGATCCATTACCTATTTGTTCATCCATTCCACAATCAATCAGTCTCTCAAATTGGGATACCAACACACCACCCGTGTCTCCCCCCAAAAAAGCCCCTTATAACTAAAATTTCAACCACAACCCCACTACAAAACATTCCACACCCATATTATGTAGAAAAATATTTTTCTAACCCATTTTACAATAATCATTCCCCCAACAGTAGCACCACACAACTCACACAATACCCAACATAGCATGACACTCATCCATACCTATCCATAAGAGGTATGTATATTTAGATTTTGCAACACTTTTCTTTAATCCAGATGATGAAAATGGGTGATCAAAAATTTTTTTTTTCAGGGTCATCCATTTATATTAACCAAGTGTACATGTTTATGAAAATTTCATTTTACAGCTGATCATAAAACATCGTAACAAAATAAAAGGGACTCATCCTGTGTGCAATAAAAGTCCACCAATGACCTGATTTTGATAATATTTCATTATTATATATTTTTTATGAAATGTTTTCACCCATCCTTCCAAAGGAATAATCAGTACCCTACACTACATGGTGCATAATTAATGAGACATAGATGAAACTTCTACCTAGATGATCAAAGGATCGATGTTCCTCTTTGTGCCAAGAATATGGGATCGTGCAAGATGCATGATGGAATTACAAGAAAAGTGAGTGGGAGGGGGTCTAGAAAAGGTTGATGACCCATCTAAGGAATACGTATCATGGTTCAACAAGAGGGAAGGGAAATATAATAGGATTCGAAGATCATTGTTTTAAAGATCCAGAACCTATTTTAAAGGAAGAACAATTTTAAAAGTCATTAACATGGGATTTTGGTCAAGATTATGTAGTTTGAGTATCTCAACACCTCTGGAATGTTAGGATATTAATGATATACAATGTATCCATTTAAATGTACTTAAAAATGATTCTGAAATGCTAAAAAATTCATTTACATCAAAAAAGACCTAGGTTGGGGGAAACAAGAAAATTGTGGAAAATTGGGAAAAATGAAAATGAGTACTCGGTGGGTGAGTCACTAATGGGCGAGTCACCAACGTGAAGCCACTAATGGATGAGAAATCGACACATGCTACCTATGTTGAGACACTGACACTACCAAATGAGGATGAGCCTCTGATGCTATGATACTGATGTGACATCCTGACGATGATCCACTGACGATGAGCTATCGAATGATCTATAAAAGATGTGCACATGATGCTGAGCTACCGACAATGAGCTACCTAAATAATTACTTATCAATGACCTGACCTAATGACTCCCTAACCTACTGACACCGATGCTCCAAACACACTAATGCACTGACATGTCGACACAATGACATGATGACAAGCTTACACGTCGACGCTAATGCCCTGAGTTTCTAAGGGAAAACTGACGAAAAAACCTATAAACTCATGAAATGAGCCACCATTGCCTCTCATAACAAACTAAAAATTTGTTTTTCATAATATAATGGCCCAGGGAAATCATGGTCATTACATTTTATCTCAAAATTATTTCATTGGATAAATCAATTTTTTTGAACTATTTTGATAACATCATGTATATTCTTTAATGATGTTATAATAATGGCATAATTTAATTTGATATATGAATATTATACATTATGAAATATTATAATATTTATAAAATATTATAATATGTTCCACTACGTTATAAACATTGTTTTCATCCAAAATACACTGTTAAATAATTAATTAATGATTTATTTATCATCATAAGAGTACATTTATTATACAACCTATAATAATGGGGGAGTGTGTTTTATTTAATGTATTAATTTAAATAAAATAAAGAAACATAGTTATATTTATATTCAATGAAAACATATGTTCTTATTTAATCAGTTATTTTCAAAAACCCATTATATTTCAATTCTTTCTCTAAATTTTTATATTCAATTATTTGATGTCATTATGAAAAAAATATTTTCCTTAAATAAAAATTCAATTTCAACAAAAAAATTTGTTATCATTACTGTACCTTCTTACATCTAAAAATTGATGATCTTCCTTAAAATAGTCATAATAAAACCATACATTTATTTATCTCTCCAATCATAACTAATACTCAATCGTTTCAATCCATTCATCCAACCTCTTTTTGAGGATAATCTTAATTACCTCTTATGATGCCACTCAAACAATCCCATAGTGAAAAAGGACCTCATGATCTGGAATATTTCATCATAAAATGTTATGTGTTTAGGGTTGGTATCGTTTATTGTATGATAGTAATTTTTCAATTATGATTGAAGTACATTTGATCCATTTAGTTTTTGATACACTTGGAAAAACATTTAGATTTTTTTATAAATCATTGGTAGTAACGAATCAAAAGCTCAATATTATTTAATATATAACAGTGGAATTCCCTATATAATTTATCCATTTGGTGATGATGAGTTTTTCTCTCTAAATTTATCAGTTTATTCTATCATATTTTTTATATGTTAAATATTTAAAAAAATTATTTATTTATGCTACATGAAGATATAATAAGTAATATGTAAGGGCTTGAAGATATAAAAAACTCATATATTTCAAAAAATAAACATTAATATCTTCATAAGAAGTATCAAATTCTTTATTATGCTCAATTTTAAGAGGTCATTTTTATGCATTTAGTGTAGATATGTTTTGAAGAATAGAGAAAATTGGATTGTATGTTGTTTTGGAATTTGATCTCAATAAACCGAAGGATTTTTTAGTTATACATGTATCAAATTATTTTATAGATCAATGATATTCAGATATTCCACGAAAAAGAAATTTTTTGTCATGATTTATATCAATTATGAGGGAATTTATTATAGGATTTTAGCGTGATTATTAAATATTTAAACTTCCCAATAAACTATAACTTTTTCCTCCATCATATCCTATCTAAAATAAAATCCAAAATGTCATTGAAAATTATATATGTCATTTGAAATAAATATTTTTAAATATTTTTTATCTATTTCATATAATTCATCATATATCATACTATCTGAAATGAAAATTAATAAATATCTATATTTCATTTTGATGCAAAAAAAGATGGACAAATATATCGAGGAAAATATGTCATTAAAATTGGTTAACTTGTTGACAAGTAAATATACGAAATATGGGAGAAAATATTTTTGAGATAAATTCTCTCTTATAATTTATTTATCCTTTCCATTATCTTTTTTTATTTATATAATCTGGATAAAACAATAATTAATATGTTGGTTCTATTAATTATTTATTTCATTCTTGTATATTATTGTTCATGTTTACTTTAGTTTTTTGGGTTTATGGGATAATCATAATTGGGGAAATTTTATGGAATGTGTTAATGGAACTATTTCGTTAATTTCATTTGGATAATGATTCTCACAAGTTAGAAAATCTGTGTTTATAATGAAGTCATTATAATTGTATTTTTTGATAAATATTATTTGCGTAATTATTTTTCATTTTCAATTATTTGAGATTTTAATCTAGTTGAATGTTTTTTTGTTTTTCAATTTATATTTATTTGGGACAAGTTTAAATGAAGTAAATAAACATTTTTTTTACCCAAAAGTTTTAAACGGAATGTTTATTTTGTGAACCCTACTTTTGGTATGTAACAAAAGATTTTGAAACTATATTAAGTAAATGTATGGAATTTAAACCATAATATTATAAGAAAACCCCTATTTTAAGAGGTAACTTGTGAGTTTAAACTGCAGTTATGAAGTTTATTGCTATGCAGGGAAACCTTATTTTTTTATCAGTCATCTACATAGTTTGAAATTTTATATTATTTACATGATTTTTTCCAAATATTCACTATAGTAAATATTTATTTTAAATATCGTTAAAAACTCAAAGGATCATTATCAACAGATGATGTGTTTCAAATTTTTAATAGTTTATATTATATTTTCAGTGTATTAGAATTCAAATTCAGACTATGATGTTTGGTTTTATTCCCATAATATTTCATGTGATATGTCTTGATCAATTGGATCTAAATAAATTTTATCATGTTATTAAATACTAAGTGTGTCTTCATCTCAATAATGATAAAAATGAATTTTTCAAAATAATATTGTTTTTATGCCCATAGGTTTTTGAATTTCAATACATTAGAGATAAATATGCTTTGATTTATATAAGTGTGACTGATCTGATGCTTCTTTTGTTTCATCACATTGTTCATTTTCTGGTAATTCAAAAAATCACTAATTCGGGTTACAATTTGGAGATATACATATTTCATAATCTGATGATATCGTTCCTTACTGATCTTTAATGGAATTGAAATCATGATTGTTGTATAATTTTATTTAGTTGTAGTTATTTTATATTTAATCTTCTCATATGTCTATTTCTCTAAAATTATATGTATATCCTATTACAAAATATTCTATGTCTCATCAATTTTCTTTTGATGTGTCAATTTCTTGTAATCAATCCTCTTGGAGTGAAATATTCTCGTAATAATATATGGATATCTCAGTTCCCTATATAACAACCAAAACACCATAAAAATTCAATTATGGAATGGTTTCAACCGCCAACACTAAGTTCTAGATATCTCTAAAAAAGAGGACCATATAATAAAAATGGTCTTACTCTTGGAGGGAGAAGTGGTGTAGTGCATTTGTGGATTTCTATTACCCAATCTATTTTATATCGATTTGTTCTATTTTATTCTTATATATTTCTATTACACAAATTTTATCATGATGGATGGAAATGATCACTATAAACAATAGAAGGATGTTTTGTTTTCCATATGATTTTAATGGAACACAGTTCAACCCCAACCACATTTTGTTTTCATACATTCCATTCTAAAACAAAACATTGGAATTATAAAATATAATCACAACCCATGAAAAATTGATGTATTCCTAAATAAACCTCAATGGTATATATACAAATGTAAAAGGAAAAAAAGTAAGTGTGTTCTCAATTTCTCAGTAAGGGTTATGTACAATGGAACATCTAATTATTAAATATTTAATAATTAATAGAGAAATATAAATAACTAAATTAACAATCCATTTAATCAATCCTTTGTGAAGAATTAAATCAGCATATATTATCAATTTACTAATGTCCTGGATAAAAATAACATGATTCTTAATAATGTAAATGAATGTAATTGGATTCCATGATCTCAAAAATCAAAATATCTATAATTAAATGACTATACGCCATTACTTTTTAAACAATTTTTAATGTATAATATAATATATCCAAATGATTCATCTCATGATACCTGTTAATGATTCATGGGACTATTTAATTCCATTCCCTTCCTATCACTGTATTCCAATGAATTCATCACATATTGAATCATTGAATATATGCATCAGTAATAGCCATTATCCAAACATATCCATATTGATTGAACCATATGGATTTTTCGATAATTCCCTAGTAAATAAATACTTTCAACGTATATTAACATATATATATATATTGTATATGGTTTAGGGAATAATCATATCCAAGATTTGAAGGATAATGAAATTTATGAAAAATGTAAATTTTAATGATCACAAGTGAGTTAATGTTTCAATGTTTGGAACCAATGGTCATTATGAGAAAAAAATTCTTGACCTCTTTAAATTCCATTATAAAAAATTTAAATCATTTTTCTGGAAAATTCTCTTTTCTATTTCATTTCAATAATTGTTTTAAAAAATAATTTATTAAATAATAAAAAACAATTATTCAAAAAAAACATTGTATTGTTCTAAAGAATTATTCAATGAAATCATTATCCATGAAAATTAGAAAAATACTCTAATGATGTATATTTCAATGTAGAATTTTGTCATACTTTTGTTTGAATATTCAAAAAATAAAGTGTTTCAAAAATGGAATAAATATTCCATTAATACCATTTTGTAAAAAGTAAAAATTAGATAACAATGTCTTATGATAAATCATTGAAAAAAATTAAAATGATTCTGAATTTATTTAAAAGAGAATAATGAATGGGAAAAAATATATTATATCAACATATAAATAATATCGAGGTTTCTCTTAAATAGATACTTTCTAGATTATATTTTGAAATAGGGATATGTTAGAATAAAATATGGAAAAATCATTAGGAGAGTAAACCGAAGATAAGTATAATCATCATGAATAAATTAGTATTATAATTTTTTTCACAAAGGGTTATTATAAAAACATTATAGATATCAATAAATTTATAATACCAAATATGTGTCAGTGGAGTAAATATTGAGAAGAAATCCATTAACCAATGTCAGAATTGTCACATAGGTAATTTTAAGCTCTAGAATAATAAAATAATATTTATTATTAATTTATAATATATAATCACATATATCTATGACAACAATTATATCCCAACTATAAATTTGTATTAGATATTTGTTAAAAATATTTTACTGTTTTTATTGTTTTTGTTATTAAATAAATTGTATTTCTTGGGTCATTTTTATTTGGTACTTCCAAAACATATACATTTATTATGGTTCCATCTATTATAGAAATATATTTATTTTATAAATATCATATATATTTATTATATATATCTAGTGTCATAAATATGATATATATATATATATATATATAATTTAATTCAAATTTTTATGGACACGGTAGGTCATACGTATGCATGAACACTGATTTCACTTATTGAAAGATGGAAAATTGTAAAATTAAATTATTATTATCTCTTATAGGAACCCTATCCTAACATATATATCATATATACTAATAAATATATCCATATTACCATCCAATAAACTATAAATATAAAATGGATAAAATTGCTTTCTAAGGGTACACATTAGTGGCGTTTTCCATTTCCAATGGAATGGAACATAAGAATATATAAATATAAATATGTATATGAGATTATAATTAAAAAATAATAGTTGTTTAAAATATATCACATATACAAAATATTTGAATTTTTATAACCATTGATGTAAAGTGGTGATCATAAACAAATTACACCATTATAGGGAGATGCTAGGTCATATGTATGCACGAACGATGATTTTGACATCCGTTTGATGAAGAGAGATTGAATATAGTTATAATAGAATTATAATTAAATATAAGTATAATAATGATATTTTATTTATTTACTTTGGATAGTTGAAAAACATTTAGATGAAGTTAAATAAGAAACATTCTTGATGAACATAATAATGAAAAATATTTATTCTTTAGTAGACTTCATGTATATATCTATTTAAGGGACATAGGGTATGTATTTTAGAATATAAAAATAACTAGAACGTAGATAAATATATTTAAGAGATTAGTGGATATGGGTGGGTCTATATAGATGGTTCCTTTTGATTTTAGGAAGATAGAGAGTCGATTCTATTTTATAGTTAAGGGGATGTTCAATTTTGGAATTTATTAAAATGTTTAATTATAATAATGATATTCTTTATCAAAATGTATCTACATTAATATGTATTATATCGATTTAATATATTAAAATATAAAATTATCAAAATTTTATTCTCTATAAAAATTCATATAAATGAATTGTTATTATAACCTAGGGTAGTATATGGTTGAAACACCATAAAAATTATATAGGATTTTTTGGGTTTTAGTCCATATATTTTAGTTTAATCCCTTTCTTAATAAATTTTATCATTAATTATGGTATCATTATTTGGACTAATAATAAATTATATTTCTAAATAAAAGTTAATTATTCATTAATAAATAGTACATGATTATAAATTAGAACGGTATCACACCATGTATTCATTATTCAATATTTTATTCATATTTAATCAAATACATGACATATTATTTTAATAAATTACATTACTATAAATTTTGACAGTACTCATTTTATATAACATTAAATAAAGAAATTAATATTTGGATTTTAAATAATTCATAGTTTTACCATCATTAGTATTCCATAATAATCTTAAAAAAATGGTATATTATATGCCCCCCATATCTTTTCAATTTTAGTATTTATCATATTATTTCTTTTATTTTTATATGAATTTAATTAATATTATATTATAATTTCAAAAGAATTAAAGGAATTATATAATCACTAATAATTAGAAAAAAACTTATTATCATGAAAACAATTTCATTATTAAAAAATTTACATATAAATTAGTTCATAAAAAAATTTTGTTTTATGTGGAAAGAAAAAATATTTTTAAACCAAGGAGAGAGAAATATTGTAAATTTATAAGATTTAAATATTATATTAGACATTTTGATAGAAATGGTTGAATTAGAAAGATATATTTAAAGACTATAGTGGTAATAGTATAAGTACCTTCATAAAATATGAATTCTGATGAAATATTATGACCTTATCAATCAATATTTTTAACACCCCAGGTAAATAAAGAATATGACATTTTTATATTTATCCATATTTTTGAATAAAATATTAATATTACTTTAAAGGGGATGATATTCTCTATGTCATACCCAATAAGCAACAACGATTTTCTTTGAAATCTTACGTTGCACTTTAATAATAAAATAATATTATTTTAAATGGTAGTTATGCCTAGCCTTTCTAATGGAGGGAATGAACAGAACTAACTACAAAATGATTATATATGTTTGTCAAATATTTTTATTCTTTACAATTAATGTTAGAGGATTAAAAATTTGAATGAATCCAATTTTAAGCGAAGACAGTCTAATATTCTTTAAAAGGTTGATTAACCGGCTTTTGATGGCGAACCTATTTTAAATCCACTTTTTGACAATTTTATGTGTTATATTTGAAAAAATAATATTCTTCTTTATAATCGGGGCATAAAAATTTACTTTGTGTAAATTTTTGGTATTTTTCCGAAAAAGTTCAATTATTAATGAATAGTGAAAACTGTTGTATTTTAAATCAAAACCTCTTTTTGATATAATTTATTTATATGATTATATTATATTTTTAATTGGTTTTAAAGTGTAAATAGAATATATTTTTCCATTTAATCCAATGGTGGTAATTTTAATTAATATCACTTTAAGATTGGACATAAACGAGTGACAATCTTTTGAAAGATATTGTTTCATAATAACACGCTATTTGTTTTAACAGTGGGATTTAATTATAAAATTAATTAATGAAACTTCTATGTTATTAATTTGGTAAAATAGACATCATTTTTGAATTCGGAATAACAAATATATCTTAGGGTGAATTTTTGGTATTTTTCTGAAAAACATTAATTTTTGATGAATAGTGAAACCACAAAGTGGTGGTTACAAAAATTTGATTTTTCGTTTAAATGGGACTTTACCACTTCTGTGATTTGAATTTCAAAAATCCAATTTAAATTATTTTAATTGTTATTTAAAATTTGGTTCAATGGGATGAAAATAATTTTTTATTTAAAGTAACTTTTATGTTTTATTAATCGTGATTAAAGGTAATTAGTGTGATTTGAGGTAAAAATGATATTATAATAAATTGAAAATATATTGACACTTGTCCTAACCCTATTTTATGAGTTATGTACGACCAATAAAACCCATGGCTAGATTTTTGGAACCCCATGGAGCCACTTGAGTATGATAATGACATTTATGCCTTTTATTTAAAGTTAAAAAAATGTCACAAACATGAGTAGTTTTACTAAAGAAATTTTTACATGTGGTTGTACAAGTCATAATTTTTACTATAAATAGTCATTGGAAAGCTAAAATGATTTCCTACATCATATTATTTGTTTTATAATTTTTAGTAATTAAATAAATTAAATTCTATATGACATCATGATGATGCAACAATGACCTCATTGTTTAACGATTTAAATAAAATGGAATGATAATGCAAAATCTAGGACCTACACATGTCAAAAACATATTGTATGGGTGTATTGAGAACCCTTATCACCTTATCCACGAAACAAATAAATGTGGGACCATTAAAATCCGAAAACCATTTGAAAATAAAGCAACATTTTATACTTTTCCAAGCGTACCCCTCCTCTCCTCTTATAAAAGGCCCCCACCTCTACCTCCTTACCCACACATCAAAAGCCTTTGGATCGGCCATCCCCTGCCCATTTTGTCTCTTCACATCCCTACCTAACTCCTTGAAGTCTCACTTTGGGAAGAAGGCTTCCCAAGGAAGCCTTTGAGCTCAAACCAAACGGAGTTACCTGATTTTAAGGTAATTTTTTCACTTGTGTCCTTTTGTTTTATTTTGCTTCTACAACCCCCTAAACTCTTTTTATTCATTTATTTTGTAACAAATATAGTATCTGAAATATATTATGATGTTTTTATAAGAAGTATTCGAGCTACATTTACACACACCTACATCTAATGGTTAATGAACTTATTGTTTCTGTGGATGGAGAATTTCTGCCTCACGAAATGATGATTGTTCAACATTATTATAACACTTTCAAAGGTGGAAATTAAGATGAAAATATATTTATATATTATATATAATATGTTTATGTTTTAATTAAGATTCTTTATTTTTCATTTATGGCATACCTTTATGGTTTCCATTATTGGTAAAAGCGATATCTTCATTTAAGGAAGTGCGGACTACCGCCCCCTCAAAGTGATTTGATTTGTTAATACCATATATGGTACATATAAAGGATATATTTAATGATATTATATATGATAATATAATGGAATTAAAATAATATAATGTATAATTATGTTTTAATTCCATTAAATATGAAATAGAAATGGAAGTAGCGTTCATGCGTACGTACGGCTTACCATCTCCATGAACGGTACATTTCATTTCTTATCTCAAAATGTTATGTACTATTATAAGTACATATATATAATGGATATATATGTAATTTATTACATCTAAACAATGGATATAATTCTGGAATTATAACATATATATATCTCATTTTGTTTTAATTCCATTAATTTGACAAAAAAATGAAAGTAGTGTTCATGCGTACGTACGGCCTACCGTCTCCATGAACGATGCTTTTAATTTTTATCTAAATTTTTTTTGGAATAGTATAAAATGAATATATAATGGATATATATTATATTTAAAACTTAAATACTATTCTGGATATGATTTACCTATAACTACATGGAAAATTATTTTCCAACAAGTTCAATTTTTGACTCATGTACCAAACATCGACAAAAACGTCTGATATGAAATCATATTTTTATCCAATTATTATAACATTAAAATATGTGATATGAACTGAATAATAATATTTATAGGAGGTCATTAATAAATTATAAATTGACCAAAGTTTATTATTCAGTAATATAAAGAAACTAACAAGACAAGTTGGACGTGAGGTAAGGGATCCATCCTCTATATTTCTTTTTAAGTACTCTCATTTAAGTCATATCTTTTAATAACATCATTATTATGTTTGGGGATGTTATTTTATATTCCTCATACTTTAATTTTTATGTACATATTATGGGAGACCCTATTTGTTCTCATAAATCCATTTTTGGAAGTATTAAGTGGCGCTGTTAGGCTGCCGGGTTTTCGTAAGGGATTTTTCGTCTCACTTTTATTCTCGTGACATTTATGCTACATTTTCCACTATTTCCTTTGAGTGGTGTATGTACTGCACATTATAATACACTTTGTGTAGTATAATTTCATTAATGGGTATTTACATCTTCATTGTATGACCCTTCTTCCATGGGGTGTAATTTTGGAAAGTTACCCAACTCGGTAAGGGGACCTTTCACCCTCCTTTTTTTAAAAGACTTTTTTGTTATATCTTTTAATTCACATACTATTTTTTTGGGATATGTTCTTCTATATCTTTATTTATGTAAATTTTATGTCTAAGTGATGAGATCCCATTTATCTCTCTCATAAACCCTTTTTGTAAAATTTTATGTGACGTCGTTAGGCTGTCGAATTTTACCAAGGGAACTTCTTAACCCAATTTCGATTTCTTTGGGTTCAACATGTAATTATTGAATATGTCATCCATTGAAAATGTGTGAATAAAATTTGATTGTTTTACACATAATATCCACTTATATTGGGTTTATTTATATTTGTCACACATAATTATGAGATTTATTTATCCTTAATTTAAGGATACCTTCTTTATAATGGATTTCATCTCATTTTACGTTTCGTTTAAGACTTCATTGTTTTTATGCACCAATTCACTCTTATATGGTGTGTATACTGTCCATCGACATATTATATCATGAATACCTTTATTCTCATGATATTATAATGTTCAGATTAATTGTTATTCCGCTATTATTTGTATTCAAGAGTCTCTCATTTTGTTAAAAACTTTTTAACAAAAATATCATTTTAAATTTTTTAAAGATTATTTATTCTAAATATTTATCTTTAATGTCCATGTTTTCAAAATGGGTTTCAGTATTTATTTATATGGAAATTAATGTTTTAAAATTATAATTTCATTAAAATATTTAAAGTGGCATGGGACACTTTGATTCAAAAATCTCTTTTAAATGGTTTTTAAAAATTGATTGATTAATTCAATATCAAGTAATTACATATTGTGTTTGAAAATGAAATGTTGTTGTTGAAATGTTTATATTTTCAATATTTTATGTGTAATGATGGTACTTGGACATTTTACGGGTGGTTACGTGATAAACCATATGACGGGTGGTGCCGTGAATACCAGGACGGGTGGTTACGTTATAACCTCCATTGCATTGGGAATTGAAGTCAGACGTATGGTATTCCATTATGTATGTCTGGAAGTTGGATGAATGGCTATTCCATTAAGTGATATGTATGGAAGTCGACCTTATGGTTATTCCACTTAAGTATGTTTATGTCCCAAGTCACCTTTATATGTTATGTGTTCTTTATATTGGTTTTATGGTAATCCTTTGGTTACAAAAGGGTAAGTAATGATACTTTATTTAGTGAATAGTTTTTACTAATTCAAGAAGGTGAAGGTATTACATTGATAAAGTATACATGGTTTACTTGTTGTTTTGAATAACTAACAGTTTTCATTCTTTGTGTATCCCTTACTGATCTTTTTATGCTCACCCCAATTTTTTTTAAATGTCTTTCACAGGGCATAATGCGGAAAAGGGTCAAGGATGGGATCAAGGGAAAGTCGTGCTCTCTAAAACATGGAACAAGACATGTTTCTTAGTATGAGTTTTTATTTTATGGAAACATAGTATAAGTGTCTACTTTGTAATATTTTGAGATGTAATAGTTATGTATTAATTCTCTAAAACTCTAAACCTGAAAAGATCCTCAATGTGAATTATTCATTTAATTCAATATTAATTAAGGTTTAAGGTCGTGGCCTTATAGTTGGTATCAGAGGTCGGTATAGATGAAATTAGAGGTTAGGTTATTCTCTAAGAATAAGTGACATTAGCATAATGGTTAGGATTTCAGAAAGAGTCCTAGTTTTAGATAAAGTGAATGAGTAAGTATATCTTAGTTAAAACCTTACTCGTTAGTTCATTATGGTTTTGTTGATATACTCACACTGACATTTCTGTTTCTAGTGAATGGATGGATCTAGCAGGAACCAACGAGACAACAGGTTTGGAGGAAACTGTGGTGGTTCTCTGATTAAGATACTAGATAAAATGGGGGATTCAATGAGCAGACTCGTAGTTGTTCTAAACCAACTATCAAGGAGTCATGATCAACCACATGAACCTTGGAATGTTCTGTATTTCATCATGTATGAGATGAACAATATATGTGGAAGTTCAGGTAATAATTATAAAGGTAACCATTACAGTTTATATGATCCTTAATTTTGAGGTAATTATGGGTTATTATATGATATGATGGAAAATGAAAGGCATGAGATAATATTGAGGTTAAAATATGTTATGATTATTTTTGAAGATTTTATCTCGTTTTGGGGAATGTTTTAAGAATTATATAGTTTTGGAAAAAGGACAACACGCAAACTCTGTGACAACCCATTGCGTCGAACAAATCTACGGGAATCGAACCCACAACTAAAGTGCGACTGGTATTTATCGCCTACCATTGGACTACGATAAGTCCCTGGTTATTTTGACTAATTATTTTTTAGTTAGATGGTTTTAGGAATCAAGAGTATGTTTTTTTTGGGTTATCTATGGAAATGATTAACCTATCATGGAAGATATGTGATAAGATTAATTACTTTTCAATACGAGACTTTAGGAGCAACTGATGTTGTTTGGAGATAAATGTTACGATTTAACTTGGAAGAATATGTGAATAAATCCATCAAATATTTGGGTTTCAATCTTAGATTTGTTTACTTTGATAAATTTTAGAGAAAAATTGTTTATCGAATGGTCCTCGTTGAACTTTGGGTTTTGTTGGACAAATTTTGGAGATTAAGAATAGATTTTATTTTTATAAAGGGTTATCCTTTTCTGGATGATCTGATATTTTACTAAACTTTTTGGTTTTGGTTTTGGATTTTGTCTAAAGACATGGGAAATATATAGTTCTCTTTTGTGGATTAGGTGATTCTCTAAAAGTTTATTATAGTACTCTTAATGTGAACAAGTCTTCCTAAATACTTGTCTTTTGGAGAAAATATGATTTCGTGTAAGAAATCTAGTAAAAGTTGAATGTCAACATGATAAGTGATTATGTTTCCTTATGAATAAATTCCTCAATAAAAAGTAACTTAAACCAAAAAGGTTTTCTATTAACTTTTCCTATTGGGGAACCGAATACTGTATAACCCATCACAAGTTTGTGATTTTCTTATGGTTAACTTTCTCCTAGACATGTTTACTATCACTCTCCATCAGAACATGACCCTTTTTTTCTTCCATATCCATATTTTCTTACTTGGAATCATAGTATGGGTTAACTCGGGTGACCTCTGTACTTCTCTCCCTTTATTTTAAAGTGATTGTTTTATCGACTCTTGTTCTGATGTGGGACTTTCTAGGTTGTTCCAGAGCCCAATTTTAAATTTGTGAGGACGCAATTCCCAAAAGGGGGGAAGGATGTAACATCCCAGGTAAATAAAGAATATGAAATTTTTATATTTATCCATATTTATGAATAAAATATTAATATTACATTAAATGGGATTCTATGCTCGATGACGTACCCAATACACAACAACGAGTTTCAAGGGAATCTTACGTTGCACACTAATAATAAAATAATATTATATTAAATGATAGTTAATTCCTAGTCGTTGTAATTGCGGGAATGAACAGAACTAACTAAAAAATGATTATATATGTTTGTCAAATATTTTTACTCTTTACAATAAATGTTAGAGGATTAAAAACGTGAATGAATACAATTTTAAGCGTAGACAGCCTAATAATCTTTAAAATGTCGATTAACTGCCTTTTGATGGCGAACCTCTTTTAAATCCACCTTTTGAAAATTTTATGTGTTATATTTGACAAAATAAAATTCTTATATATAACCGTGACATCAAAATTTACATTGTGTAAATTTTTGGTATTTTTCTGAAAAAGTTCATTTTTTAATGAATAGTGAAAAATGTTGTATTTTAATTCAAAACCACTTTTTGATCTAATTTATTTATATGATTAGATTATCTTTTTAATTGGTTTTAAAGTTTAAATAGAATAAATTTTTACCATTTAATCCAATGGTGGTCATTATAATTAATATCACTTTAAGATTGGACATAAACGAGTGTCAATCTTTTGAATGATATTGTTTCATAAAAACACGCTATTTGATTTAACAGCGGGATTTAATTATAAAATTAATTAATGCAACTTATATGTTATGAATTTGGTAAAATAGAAATAATTATTGAATTCGGAATATCTAATATAGCTTAGGGTGGATTTTTGGTATTTTTCTAAAAAAACATTAATTTTTGATGAATAGTGAAACCACAATGTGGTGGTTACAAAAATTTGATTTTTCATTTAAATGGGACGTTACCAATTATGTGATTTGAACTTCAAAAATCCAATTTAAATGATTTTAATTGTTAAGTAAAATTTGGTTCAATGGGATGAAAATAATTTTTGATGAAAAGTAACATTTAAGTTTTAGTAATCGCGATTAAAGGTAATTAGTGTGATTTAAGGTAAAAATGATATTATAATAAAATGAAAATATCTTGACACTTGTCCTAACCCTATTGGATGAGTTATGGCCGTCCAAGACAACCCATGGGTAGATTTTTGGTACCCCATGGGGCCACTTGTGTATGATAATTACATTTATGCCTTTTATTTAAAGTTAAAATAAAAATGTCACAAACATGAGCTGTTTTACTAAAGAAATTTTTAAATGTGGTTATACAAGTCATAATTTTTACTATAAATAGTAATTTGAAATATAAAAATATTTCCAACTTCATAGTAGTTTTTTTATAATTTTTATACATTACATAAATTAAATTCTTTATGACATCATGATGGTGCAGCGATGACCTCATTATTTATAAATTTAAATAAAATGAAAAGATAATGAAAAATCTAGGACCTACACATGTCAAAAACCAATTGGATGGGTGGATTTATAAACCCTATAACCTTATCCAAGAAACACATCAATTTGGTACTATTAAAATCTGAAAACCATTTGAAAATAAAGTAACATTTTATACTTTTCCAAGAGTGCCCCTCCTCTCCTCTTATAAAAGGCCCCCATCTCTACCTCCTTACCCAACTTCCAAAGCCTTTGTCTCGTCCAACCCCTGCCCATTATGTCTATCCACATACCTCCCTAACTCCATGAATCCTCACATTGGGCAGAAGGCTTCCCAAGGAAGCCTTTGATCTCAAACCAAATGGAGTTACCAGATTTTAAGGTAATGTGTTCACTTGTGTCCTTTTGTTTTATTTTGCTTCTGCAACCCCCTAAACTCTTTTTATTAATTTATTTTCTAACCAATACAGTATCTTCAATATACTAGTATGTTTTTATAATATGTATTCTAGCTACACTTACACACACCTACATCTAATGGTTAAAGAACATATTGTTTCTGTGGACGGAGAATTTTTGCCTCACGAAACGATGATTGTTCAACATTCTTCTAAAACATTCATAGGTGGCCATTAAGATGACACTATATTTATATATGATATATAATATGTTTATGTTTTACTAAATCTTATATATTTTTCATTTATGGCATACCATTATGGTTTCCATTATGGGTAAACGCGATATCTTCATTTCAAGAAGTGCGAACTACCACCCCCTCAAAGTGATTTGATTTGTTAATACCATATGTGGTACGTATAAAGGATATATTTAATGATATTATATATGATACCATACTGTAATTAAAATACTATTATGTATCATTATGTTTTAATTCTATTAAATATGAAATAGAAATGGAAGTAGAGTTCATGCGTACGTACGGCTTACCGTCTCCATGAACGGTACATTTCATTTCTTATCTCAAAATGTTATGTACTATTATATGTACATATATATAATGGATATATATGTAATATATTACATCTAAATGATGGATATCATTCTGGAATTATAACATATATATTTCTCTCATTTTGTTTTATTTCCATTAATTTGACAAAAAAATTGAAAGTAGCGTTCATGCGTACGTACGGCATACCGTCTCCATGAACGATGCTTATAATTTTTATCTCCAAATTCTATGGAATAGTATAAAATGAATATATACTGAATATATATGATATTTAAAACATGAATACTATTCTGGATATTATGTACCTATAGCTACATAGAAAATTATTTTCCAACAAGTTCAATTTTTGACTCATGTACCAAACATCGACAAAAACGTCTGATAGAACTCATATTATTATACAATTATTATAACATTAAAATATGTGATATTAAATGAATAATAATATTTATAGTAGGTCCTTAAGAAATTATAAATTGACCAATGTTTATTATTCAGGAATATAATGAAACAAACAAGACAAGTTGGACTTGAGGTAAGGGATCCAACCTCTCTATTTCTTTTTAAGTACTCTCATTTAAGTCATTTCTTTTAAGCCCATATTTCTTATGTTTGGGGATGTTATATTATATTCCTAATAATTTACTTTTTATGTTCATATTATGGGAGACCCTATTTGATCTCATTATTCCAATTTTGGATGTTTTAAGTGGCGCCGTTAGGCTGCAGAGATTTCGTAAGGGATTTTTCATCTCACTTTTATTCCCGTGACATTTATGCTATGTTTGCCACTATTTCCATTGAGTGGTGTATGTACTTACCATTATTATACACTTTTTGTAGTATAATTTCATTTATGGGTATTTACATTTTCATTGTATGACCCTTCTTCCATGGGTTGTACTTTTCGAAAGTTACCCAACTCAGTAAGGGGACCTTTCACCCTCCTTTTTTTAAAAGACTTATTTTGTTATGTAATTTAATTCACATACTATTATGTTTGGATATGTTCTTCTATATCCTTATTTATGTAAATTTTATGTCCAAGTGATGATATCCCATTTATCTCTCTCATCAACCCTTTTTGTAAAATTTTATGTGACGTCGTTAGGCTGTCGAATTTTACCAAGGGAACTTCTTAACCCAATTTCAATTTCTTTGGGTTCAACATGTAGTTTTTGAATATGTCATCCTTTGAATATGTGTTAATAGCCTTTTATTGTTTTACACTTAATATCCACTTATATTTGTTGTATTAATATTTGTCACACATAATTATGAGATTGATGTATCCTTAATTTAAGGATACCTTCTTTATAATGGATTTCATCTCATTTTACGTTTCTTTTGAGACATCACTGTTGTTTTTCATCAAGTCACTCTTATATGGTGTGTATACTGTCTTTTGACATATTATATCATGAATCTCTTTATTCTCATGATATTATAACGTTCGGATTAAATGATATTACGTTATTATTTTTATTCAAGAGTCTCTCATTTTGTTAAAAACTATTTAACAAAAATATCGTTTTAAATGTTTTCATGATTTATTAATCTAAATATTTTTCTTTAATGTCCATGTTTTAAAAATGGATTTCAGTATATATTTATATTTACATTAATGTTTTAAAATTATAATTCCATTAAAAGCTTCAACGTTGTATGGGACACTTTGATTCAAAAATCTCTTTTAAATGGTTTTTGAAAATGGATTGATTAATTAAATATCTAGGAATTACTTATTGTGATTTCAAATGAAATGTTGTTATTGAAATGTTTATATTTTCAATATTTTATGTGTAATGATGGTACTTGGACATTTTACGGGTGGTTACGTGATAAACCATATGACTGGTGGTGCCGTGAATTCCAGGATGGGTGGTTACGTTATAACCTTCAATGTATTGGGTATGAAAGTCGGCCGTATGGTTATTCCATTAAGTATAAATGTATGTTTGGCCGAATGGCTGTTCTATTAAGTGATATGTGTGGAAGTCGACCTTATGGTTATTCCACTTAAGTATTTTTATGTCCCAAGTTACCTTTATATGTTATGTGTTCTTTATATGGGTTTTATGGTAATCCTTTGGATACAAAAGGGTAAGTAATGATATTTTATTCACTGAAGAGTTTTTACTACTTCATGAAGGTGAAGGTATTACTTTGATAAAGTATACATGGTTTACTTGTTGTTTTGAATAACTAACAGTTTTCATTCTTTGTGTATCCCTTACTGAGCTTTTTATGCTCACCCCATGTTTTTTTTGAAATGTTTTTCACAGGACTTAATGTGGAAAAGGGTCAATGATGGGATCAAGGGAAAGCCATGCTATCAAAACATGGAACTAGACATGTTTCTTATTAATAGTTTTTATTTTATGGACACTTAGTGGAAGTGTCTACTTTATAATCTTTTGAGATGAAATAGTTATGTCCTAATTCTCTAAAACTCTAAACCTGAAAAGATCCTCAATGTGAATTATTCATTTAATTCAATATTAAGTAAGGTTTATGGTCGGGGCCTTATAATATTAACCATGATTATCCAAATTTACTAAAAAAAGGTGATATATTTTATCACAGTAACTATTCATTCTTAAAAAATAAATGGAATATATTTACCAAAATTAAAATATTTATTCAAAATATGGAAACAATTTTTCAACATTTAATTTCATTTAATTTTTACATTTAAATAAAAATATTTCTGCAAAAACAGCCGAAAAATCATTTAAAAAAATACAGTTTTAATGAATAAAAATGGATGTATTTTTATGATATTACTTTTAATATATATATAAGAATAATAAAAATTTGGGTTCAATATGTAATAGTTAAATTATGTTAATAACATTAACTTATAGTCATATATTTACTTGTAAAAAATAAAGACCACAACTATGCACATAAAAATATTTCTTCAAAAAAAAATTAGTTTACATTCAAATTATTTTATATTTTTATTAATAACAATTATTTTTATTTTATAAATGATTATGTAATATATATTTCATAATTTAGTCTTTCTAATTCATACCAACCAATTTTAATTTCATGGTTAAAACAATCATATAATAATATTTTAATAACAGATCTATGTTAATTTAAACTCATTCTTACATGCAATTAATGATATTGATGAGAATAATGTATTTAAAAAAACATATTGTAGCATCTATAAATGCTAAATTCTTAAAATATTTAAGAAATATCATCCTTTAAATTTTAGTAATTTCACCTCTTGGATAGATTTTGGTTGTTCTACAATATAATATACTCATTTTCCAACTTAATATCTTTTATATTCTTATTTCACTAATGTACCATTACCAATCAAGTTATTTGATTCCTAAACACTAGTTCTCTCATGTCAAGTATAAGGCCCTATCCTTAAACCTTACTTAATCTTTAGTTATTACAAGATTACACATTGAAGATCTTTTCAGGTTTAGAGTTTTAGAGAATTAGATCATAAAACTTGCATTACATTCTATATATAAACAATGTGGTTACATAAAGATAGTATTCTTCATTCCCATAAATGGAAACATATTTAAAATAAAACATGGATTCTTTCTTGACACTTCCTTGACACTATCATCATATCATGTACCTTTCCCTTGACCTATGAAAAACATTTCAAAAAAATTTGGGATGAGCACAAAAAGCTCAGTATGGGTATAAAAACATGGAAAGGAAACATGGGTACATATATACCTAAGAATGAAATCATACTTTACCCATAAAACATAAGCACTTTAACATAACTCATCAAATCATGAATAAATCATAGAAATCATAAGACATAAAGGTAACTTGAGGCATTCATAGCATTCCAAAGTAGGGAGTAACCCTCTTGGTTACGTTTGGAATACCCATCACAGTATATTCCCTAAAATCTCTTCGGAGAAACCTTAACGTTTCACTCCTTCGCGTTACCCAATGCATTGGAGAGCTATATCGGGCTCACCCGCCCTTAGTTTATCACGGAACCACCCGTCTTCATAACAATGCCCAAGAACCATAACATAATCGTATCACATAAAACATGCATAGAGGAAAGATAAAATTTACACATTTCAATCACAAGATATCAATAAAACACAAAAAACATTGTGAAAACCATTTTCAATACCAAAATAAAAGAAAAGTAACATGGTATTTATTTTTCTTTTAAAAAGAAGGTATGGCTTTTAGAGGAAGCCGAAACTCAAATAACGGTCACGACGGCAGAGAAGTCATTGTCGCCGCATACGTGTGAAAAAAAAATTCCCTTTTGTCGTTTAGTAAACGCTTAGTATAAAAAAGATTCCTTTTGAAGAAACGTAAAATTTAAAGGGGTTTATACACCGTATAAAAGAGAGTTGTGTATAAAATAAAATATGCCTCAATGAAAGGAGATTGAGACGAAGTCCCATACCTCGTATCCGACTTGACCCGACCATTCTTTAATCTCCCGAATAATAAACTTGAGTTAATATATACTCGCTTATGAACCTTTTTCAAGTTCATTATTCCTTTTATACCATGTTATGAACATCATGTAATCGTTTAAGTTAAAAGTGTTCATTTTGTTGGTATTTGGTTCTAAAGTCAAAAATAGACTTCTTACACTTACATGTTGTTAATTTGGTCAAAGGTTTGTTATATCCAGAATGATATTAATTATTTGTATAACATATATATCACATATATTCATAATATACATGTATTTATAATATTACATCACATTCAGAGTTAGAAATGAAATGCACCGTTCATGGAGACGGTAAGCCGTACGTACGCATGAACGCTACTTCCATTTCTATTTCGTATTTTCTGGAATGGAATCATAATGATATAAGAGTATATTATAATTACAGTATAATAACATATATAATATCATTAACTTTATCCTTTACACATCCCACATATAGTATTAACGAATCAAATCACTTTCAGGGGGTGGTAGTTCGCACTTCCTAAAATGAAGATATCGTGTTTACCCATAATGGGAACCATAAAGGTATGCCGAAAATGAAAAAAACATTATCTTAAGGAAAACATAAAAATATTATATATCATATATAAAAATAGTGACATCATAATGGCCACCTTTGAAGGTGTTAAATGAGTATTGAACAATCATCGTTTCGGGAGACAGAATTTCGCCATAAACGGAAACCGTATGTTCTTTAACCATTTGATGTAGTTGTGTGAGAGTATAGCTCAAATAAATCTTATAAAAACATCCTAGTATATTTAAGATACTTTTGTTGTTACAAAATAAGTAAATAAAATGATATTAGGGGGTTGGAGAAGCAAAATAAAATAAATGAACATGAGAGAATGAATTACCTTTAAAAGTGTAACTCCTTTTGATTTGAGCCTAAAGGCTTCCTTTGAAAAGATTTTTACCAAAGGTAATCATCTAGGATGAGGAGAGGGATGTGGAGAGAGTACATGGGAAGGGTTTGGCCGAGCCAAAGGCTTGATGAGTGTGTGGAATGAGGTAGAGGTGGGGGCCTTTTATAAGAGGAGAGGAGGGGCACTTTTGGAATGTAAGGAAATATTACTTTATTTGAAAATGTGTTTCGGTTTTAAGTGGTCCCAAATTGATATGATTCATGGATAAGGTGATAAGGGTTCGAAATCCACTCATCCAATTGGTTTTGGACATGTGTAGTTCATATATTTTACATTATCTTTCCATTTTATTTAAATCATCAAATAATGATGTCATATTATAATTTAATTTATTTAATGTCTAAAAATTATAAAAAAAATACTATGATGTAGGAAATATTTTTATCATTCCAATAAATATTTATAATCAAAAATCTGATCTTTATAACCCCATGTAAAAATTGTTTTCGTAAAACATATTATGTTTGTGTCATTTTTACTTTTACATTAAATAAAAAGTTGTTTATGTCATTTCCCAACCAAAGTGGATCCATGGGGTCCCCAAGTTGACCCATGGCTTGTCTTGGTCGGCCATGACACAACCAATGAGGGTAGGACATGTTTCAAGCTCATCTTATTTTATTAATGCATTATTTTTACCTTAAACTACACTAATTACCACTAATCGCAATTAAGAACTTAATAAGTTACTATTCACCAAAAAATTATTATAATCTCATTGAACCACATTTTACTTCTTAATGACAACCATGTATGTCGGATTTTTGAAATTCAAAACACAATGATTGCAAAATTTCATTTAATCGGAAAATCAGTCTTTATAAGTACCACTTAGTGGTTTCACTATTCATAAAAAATTGAAGTTTTTTCAGAAAATTACCAAAAATTCACCCTAAGCTATATTTGATATTCCGAATTCAAAAATGAAATCTATTTTACAAAATTCAAAACATATAAGTCACATTAATTAATTTAATAATTAATTCCCGCTGTCAGAGCAAATAGCGTGTTTTTATGAAACAATAAGTATCAAAAGATTGACACTAGTTTAAGTCCAATTTCAAAGTGAAATTGATTCCAATGACCACCATTTGATTAAATGGTAAAAATATATTCATATTACACATTAATACCAATTCAAAAGATAATATAATCATATAAATAAATTAGATTAAAAAGCAGTTTTGATGTAAAATGTAGTATTTTTCACTATTCATTAAAAAATGAACATTGTCAGAAAAATACCAAAAATTCACACAAAGTAAATTTTGATGTCCCAATCATAAAGAATAAGTTTATTTTGACAAACATAGTTTATAAAATTTCAAAAGATATATTTAAAAAGGTTTTTCCATCATAAGGCTGTAAAACAATCTTTTAAGAATATTAGTGTATTCCATGCTTAAGATTGGATTTATTTTTATTTTAAGCCTCTAAAACACTATCTTAATCTTTAATATACATAGATAAAAATATCTATTATTCATTACTTACATGGGATGTTACATCCTTCCCCCCTTTAGAAAATTGTGTCCCCGGAATTTATTTACTTATCGAATAAATGGGGGTACTTATCTCTCATTGCATTTTCAGATTCCCATGTTGCCTCTTCAATCATGTGGTCTTTCCACAAAACCTTTACCTGGTGAATCACCTTATTCCGTAACACTTGCTCCCTGTGGTCAAGAATCTGGACCGGCTGTTCCTCATAAGATAGGTTCTCTTCCAGCTGAGTTACCTCTGAACTCAAAACATGAGATGGATCTGGCATATACTTTCTCAACATCGAAACGTGAAAAACATTGTGTACCTGAGATAAACTCGGAGGTAAAGCCACTCGGTATGCAACTGATCCAACTTTCTCCATAATTTCGTATGGTCCAATGAACCTTGGACTCAACTTTCCTTTCTTACCAAATAACATAACAGATTTCCATGGAGAAACTTTGAGAAACACACGATCACCTACCTCAAAAGAGAGATCCTTCCTCCTGTTGTCCGCATTACTTTTCTGCCTGCTCTGAGCTGTTCTCATGTGTTTCTGAATCAGCTGAACTTTTTCTGCCATCTCTTCTACCAATTCTGGTCCCATCAACTTCCTTTCACCAACATCATCCCAGAAAGCTAGAGTTCGACACCGCTTCCCATATAATGCCAGAAATGGTGCCATCTGTATACTGGAATGAAACTGTTATTATATGAAAATTCAACCAAAGAAATATGTTGGTCCCAAAATCCCTGATAATCCATAGAACAAGCTCGTAGCATATCCTCCAATGTCTGAATTGTTCGTTCTGACTGCCCATCTGATTGAGGATGAAAATATGTACTAAAATTTAATTCAGTACCCAATGACTTCTGAAGGCCTTTCCAAAAGTTATAAGTAAACCTGGGATCACGATCTGATACAATGGAGAGAGGCACTCCATGTAACCTGACTATCTCTTTAAGATACAAACGATAAAGTTGATCAAGAGAGAAAGTATCTCGTAGAGCAAGGAAATGAGCAGATTTGGTCAAGAGATCAACAATAACCCATATTTCATTATTACCTCGAGATGTCTTCGGTAATCCAACGACAAATTCCATGGATATATTCTCCCATTTCCACTCTGGCACTGGTAAAGGTTGAAGCATCCCTTTCGGTAACTGCCGCTCTGCTTTATCCTGTTGACATGTCAAACACATCACAGAAAAATCAGCAATATCTCTTTTCATTCCATCCCACCAGTAATACTCCCGCGGATCTCTATACATCTTAGTACTGCCCGGATGGACTAAAAACTGAGAACTATGAGCTCCACATAACAACTCTCTCTTCAACTGTTAATCACAAGGCACACACAATCTCTTCCCAAATCTCAAAACACAATCATTATTAATGTTGAATTCAGGCAACATACCTTTCTGAACCAACTCTACCTTTTTCTGCAACTCATTGTCTTGCTTCTGTGCTTGCTTGATTCTATCTGATAGAGATGATCTCACTGATACCTGAAACAAAACAGAAGGACTTACTGCACCATCAACTTATATGCCAAAGTTCATCAAATCATTAACCAAAGGATCACGTTCCAAACACAACATTGTTAATGAAGCATTAATTTTTCAACTCAAAGCATAAGCCACCTTATTTTCTTTTCCCGGATGGTAATGAATTGTAAAATCATAATCCTTGATTAATTCTAGCCATATCCTTTGTCTCATGTTCAATTCTTTCTGAGTGAATATATACTTTAAACTTTTGTGATCGGTATATATTTCATACTTTACTCCATACAAATGATGCCTCCAAATTTTTAAAGCAAAAACAACAGAAGCTAATTCCAAATCATGTGTAGGGTAATTTACCTCATGAGTTTTCAACTATTGTGAAGTATAAGCAATTACCTGATCATTCTACATTAAGACGCAAACAAGTCCTTTCAATGAAACATAACTGTATATAACAAACTCACCATTCCTGGAAGGTAGTGCCAAAACTGGAGCATTCACTAATCTTCTTTTCAATTCCTGAAAACAATCATCACATTCTTTTGTCCAGATAAACTTAACACCCTTCCGAGTTAGATTAGTCATTGGACTAGATAACCGTGAAAAATTTCTAACAAACCTTCGGTAATAGCCCGCCAAACCAAGGAAGCTACGAATCTTGGTTACATTTGTGGGTCTTGGCTATTCTTCCACAACATTTGTTTTTGCAGGATCAACAGTTATTCCATCTTTAGAAACAATGTGACCAAGGAATGAAATTTGTTGCAACCAAAACTCACACTTTCTAAATTTCCCATACAGATTCCTTTATTTTAAGGTTTTCAAGATAACCCTTAAATGTCTTTCATGCTCCTCATTACTTTTAGAAAACACCAAAACATCATCAATGAAAACCACCACAAACATATCCAAGAACTCATGGAAAATTCTATTCATTAAGTCCATGAATACAGCAGGTGCATTGGTTAGCCCAAAAGGCATTACTACAAATTCATAATGGCCATATCTCTTACGGAACGCGGTCTTCGGAATATCTGCCTCCTTTACCTTCAGCTGATGGTACCCCAATCTCAGGTCAATCATTGAAAAAAACTAAGCTCCCTGGAGCTGATCAAAAAAATCATCGATATGAGGCAAAGGATATTTTTTCATAACAATGATATTATTCAAGGCTCTATAATCAATGAAAAGTCTCAAAGAACCATCTTTCTTTTTAACAAATAATACAGGAGCACCCCATGGTGATGTGCTAGGTCAAATGAAACCTTTTTCTAATAAATCTTGCAATTGCTCCTTCAACTCTAAAAGTTCAATTTGTACCATTCGATAAGGGGGTTTTGAAATTGGCTTAGCATCAGGAACTAAGTCAACAGTAAACTCAACTTCCCGATCTGGTATTATTCTAGGAAACTCATCAAGAAAAACATCAGGATACTCATTTACCACTGGCACATCATTAATCTGAACAGTTCCTTTATTTTCAACGACGTGTGCATGTTAACAGTCATATCTATCTTTTACAAGTTTCTCGGCCTCTTGATATGTTATCAAAAGTAAGGGTTCATTCCTGTAAACAAACTAAAAGTCTTTCTGAAAAGAAACTTCTTTAGCTCTACAGTCAATCTTAGCATGGTAAAAAGAGAGCCAATCCATAGCCAGGATAACATCAAACTCTACTAGAGGTAGAACAATAAGGTTTTCAAGTAGGTTCTTTCCACAGATAAGGATTGGATGATTCTTATAAATTCTTTTTGCCTCAACATTTCTCCTATGTGTTTTTACCAAAAGTTCAAGAGTCATTTCTTGAGATAGTATTCACATTTTACTAGAAAAGGTTTCAGAGATGAAAGAATGTGTAGACCCCGAATCAAACAACACACTGGCATAATCTGAAAAAACAAACAAAGTATCTGATACAACATTATTTGATGGCCCGACATCTGCTGAAGTAGTTGCAAAGGATTTCACCACACCTTTCTGCTTGTAGTCTAACTGCTTCCCATCACTCAAGCTCTTTGTCAGACACTCGTTTTCATAGTGACCCATCTCATTGCACTTATAACATTTCACTAACTGTAAATCAAATTTGTTCTTACCTTCACCTTGATCGTTTTCAGTGCAATCACGAGCCTTATGTCCCATCTTACCACATCGGTGGCACTTTCCAGAATTCAGAAGACATTCCCCAGCATGCCTTTTGCCACATTTATCACAAACTGGAAACTTATTTCTCTTACCATCAGACTTTTTTGAAGAATTCTTACCTTTCTCCTGCAACCTCGGTCTCTTCTTCTGCTGGTTGTTATAGAACACTTGGTCATCGACAAACTCCATTTCCACCTTCTCAACACATAGAACTAGCTTTTCATAACTTTTACACTCACGAGAAGCTAATGACCTTTGATATTTTGGCTTTAATCCTGAGTAAAAACGATTGATTTTACTATCAAGGTCTCGGATAAAATTTGGAGCATACCTTGCCAATCGAGTGAACCTTTCTTCATAGGCAGCCACTGAGTCTTCCTCTTTCCTCAATTCCAAGAAATGCTTTTCCATCCTAAGTTGAATAGCCTTAGGAAAATACATCTCAAGAAACATACCTTTGAATTCATCCCAGTCAAGAGAATCAATCTCATCGGCGTCCCTGATATTTTTAACCATAGACCACCACTGATCTGCTTCACCCTCAAAACGGTAAATAGCACGACTAACCTTTTGATTGTCTGAACACCCCATGACATCAAAAATCATCTCCAGTGCTTTAATCCACCCTTCAGCTAGCACAGGGTCAGATGATTCTCTGAATGATGGGGGATGTTGTCTCCTGAAATGTTCCACCACTGACATGTTCCACTGTGGTTGATCTGGCTGATCTCGTGCATGGATACCACCACCATTTATCGCTTGAGTCAACTACGCCATTACTGCAACAAACTGTTCAGATCCAATTCCGACCATTTCTGGATGCTGATTCAAAAGGTTATTTCCTTCTGTATGCCTTCCTAGCACTGCTTCCCTGTTTCCTCTGCGGAAAACCATTCTGAACAAACATGTCTTAGATGAAGCAACATGGTATTCTTCAAATGTTATATCATTTAAATTTTTTTTGGATAATAATCTAATAAAATTCTAACTCCTAAAGTTATCTAAACCTCCCTTTGATACCAACTATAAGGCCCCAACCTTAAACCTTACTTAATCTTGAGTTATTACAAGATTACACATTGAGGATCTTTTCAGGTTTAGAGTTTTAGAGAATTAGATCATAAAACTTGTATTGCATTCCACATATATACAATGTGGTTACATAAAGATTGTATTCTTCATTCCCGTCAATGGAAACATATTTAAAATAAAACATGGATTCTTTCTTGACACTTCCTTGACACTATCGGCATATCATGTACCTTTCCCTTGACCTGTGAAAAACATTTCAAAGAAACATGAGATGAGCACAAAAAGCTAAGTATGGGTTATAAAAACATGGAAAGGAAACATGGGTACATATATACATAAGAATGAAATCATACTTTACCCATAAAACATAAGCACTTTAACATACCTCATCAAATCATGAATAAATCATATAAATCATAAGACATAAAGGTAACATGAGGCACTCATAACATTCTTACACAGGGAGTAACCCTCTTGGATACGTTCGGAATACCCATCACAGTATATTCCCTAAAATCTCTTCAGAGAAACCTTAACGTTTCACTCATTCGCGTTACCAAATGCATTGGAGAGCTATATCGGGCTCACCCGCCCTTAGTTTATCACGGAACCACCCGTCTTCATAATAATTCCCAAGAACCATAACATAATCGTATCACATAAAACATTCATAAAGGAAACATAACATTTCCACATTTCAATCACAAGATATCAATACAACACAAAAAACATTGTGAAACCCATTTTCAAAACCAAAATAAAATTAAAGTAAACATGGTATTTATTTTTCTTTTAAAAAAAGGTATGGCTTGTAGAGGAAGCCGAAACTCAAATAACGGTCACGACAGTAGAGAAGTCGTTGTTGCTGCATAAGTACGACAAAAACATTCCCTTTTGTCGTTTAGTAAACTCTTCGTATAAAAAAGATTCCTTTTGAATAAACGTAAAAGTCAAAGGGGTTTATACACCGTATAAAAGAGAGTTTTGTATTAAATAAAATATGCTTCAATGAAAGGAGATTGAGACGAAGTCCCATACCTCGTATCCGACATGACCCGACCGTTCTTTAATCTCCTGAATAATAAACTTGAGTTAATATCTACTTGCTTATGAACCTTTTTCATGTTCATTATTCCTTTTATACCATGTTATGAACATCATGTAATCATTTAAGTTAATAGTGTTCATTTTGTCGGTATTTGGTTCTTAAGTCAAAAATAGACTTCTTACACTTACATGTTGTTAATTTGGTCAAAGGTTCGTTATATCCAGAATGATATTAATTATTTGGATAAAATATATATCACATATATTCATCATATACATGTATTTATAATATTAAATCACATTCAGAGGTAAGAAATGAAATGCACCGTTCATGGAGACGGTAAGCCGTGCGTACGCATGAACGCTACTTCCATTTCTATTTCGTATTTTCTGGAAAGGAATCATAATGATATAAGAGTATATTATAATTCTAGTATAATAAAATATATAATTTCATTAACTTTATCCTTTTCACATCCCACATATGGTATTAACGAATCAAATCACTTTTATGGGGCGGTAGTCCGCACTTCCTAAAATGAAGATATCATGTTTACCCATAATGGGAACCATAATGGTATGACCAATATGAAAAAAACAGAAGCTTAAGGAAAACATAAACATATTATATATCATATATAAAAATATTGACATTATAATGGGCACCTTTGAAGGTGTTAAATGAGTATTGAACAATCATCGTTTCGGGAGGCAGAATTTCGCCATTCACGGAAACCGTATGTTTATTAACCATTTGATGTAGTTTTGTGAGAGTGTAGCTCAAATAAATCTTATAACAACATCCTAGTATATTTATGATACTGGTGTTGTTACAAAATAAGTAAATAAAAAGAGTTTAGGGGGTTGGAGAAGAAAAATAAAACAAATGAACATGAGAGAATGAATTACCTTTAAAAGTGTAACTCCTTTTGATTTGAGCCTAAAGGCTTACTTTAAAAGGATTCTGACCAAAGGGAATCCTCTAGGATGAGGATAGGGATGTGGAGAGAGTAAATGGGCTGGGGTTAGCCGAGCCAAAGGCTTTAAAAGTCTGTGAAATGAGGTAGAGGTGGGGGCCTTTTATAAGAGGAGAGGAGGGGCACTTTTGGAAAGTAAGGAAATATTACTTTATTTGAAAATGTGTTTCGGTTTTAAAAGGTCCCACATTGATATACGTCGTGGATAAGGTGATAAGGGTTCTACATCCACTCATCCAATTGGTTTTGGACATGTGTAGTTCATAGATTTTACATTATCTTTCCATTTTTATTTAAATCGTCAAATAATGATGTCATCGCTGCATCATTATTATGTTATAAATAATTTTATTTATTTAATGTCTAAAAATTATAAAAAAATTACTATGATGTAGGAAATATTTTTTTCTTTCCAATTACTATTTATAATAAAAAATATGATCTTTATATCCCCATGTAAAGATTGTTTTCATAAAACATATTATGTTTGTGTCATTTTTACTTTTACATTAAATTAAATGTTCTTTATGTCATCTCCCAACCAATGTGGATCCATGGGGGCCCCAAGTTGACCCATGGCTTTTCATGGTCGGCCATGACACAAAAAATGAGGGTAGGACATGTGTCAAGCTCATCTTATTTTATTAATGCATTATTTTTACCTTAAACTACACTAATTACCACTAATCGCGATTAAGAACTTAATAAGTTACTATTCACCAAAAATTATTATAATCTCATTAGACCTCACCTTACTTCTTACTGACATCCATGTATGTTGGATTTTTGAAATTCAAAACACAATGATTGCGAAATTTCATTTAAACGGAAAATCAGTCTTTATAACTACCACTTAGTGGTTTCACTATTCATCAAAAATTGATGTTTTTCAGAAAATTACCGAAAATTCACCCTAAGCTATATTTGATATTCCGAATTCAAAAATGAAGTCTATTTTACAAAATTCAAAACATATAAGTCACATTAATTAATTTAATAAATAATTTATGCTGTCAGAGCAAATAGCGTGTTTTTATGAAACAATAAGTATCAAAAGATTGACACTTGTTTAAGTCCAATTTCAAAGTGAAATTGATTCCAATGACCACCATTGGATTAAATGGTAAAAATATATTCATATTACACATTAAGACCAATTCATAAGATAATCTAAGAATATAAATAAATTATATTAAAATACAGTTTTGATGTAAAATGCAGTATTTTTCACTATTCATTAAAAAATGAACATTGTCAGAAAAATACCAAAAAATCACAAAAAGATAATTTTGATGTACCAATAATAATTAATAATTTTATTTTGAAAACATAGTTTATAAAATTTTAAAAAGATAGATTTAAAAAGGGGTTTCCATCATAAGGCAGTAAAATAATCTTTTGAGAATATTAGTGTATTCCATGCTTAAGATTGGATTTATTTTCATTTTAAGCCTCTAAAACACTATCTTAATCATTAATAGACATAGATAAAAATATCTATTATTCATTACTTACTTGGGATGTTACATCAAGAATTTTGATAGTCTCTCTATAGAATGATACATCATGTTCCAATTATGAAATATTTTAGTTGAGTGCATGAATCATGTCTAGCATGTACATATTTAATATAGAGATATGAAACACATCATGTAATTTAGACTATATTGGTTGAATTTTTATTGGATAATTCATTTCATAAAATTTTTCTTGAATTTTAATGGTTTTATATAAGTATGGAATAGTTTTCCCATATTACTGATAAAAAAATTCCCTTGAGATACTAACAGGAAAACATGATCTCAAACTCAAAACTCCAAAACAATCCTTCAGTTACATTCATAACTCTATTGAAATCAATGATCTACTTTATTATGATTTTGAATAGTATTTTAAATTTATATTGTATCTTACTCATGTTATAGGGATACATGATTTATTTTACCAACATCGTCACTACAAGATTGATTATGACACCTCAATCTAAATAAATCCTCATACAATGGAAATTGTATACTCAAATGGAATTAATTATTATAAGAAAAAAATTATTGAAACTAAATTAGTAATCCCCATTCCTTGAATATCAATTGACCATTTCATGAACATGTATTCTATTGTTTTGAGAGTACTTTTTTACATCCCATCATTCATTGGGAGTAATAATGTGCTCATATTATGCTCTATATTACAAGACATTTGTATTTTTTTCCATACGTTTGATGTAAACTGAGAATCAAAATGACATAAAAATGAATGAACCAAAAAACATTAAAAATAAATCATTATTCTATAGTATTCATATTCTCTTTTAGTTGGAAACTTTATGTTATATTGATGAAATGACTAGATTTGGTATAGTGGTCTACAATAATATGTATCACATCATACATTATAGGTGTCTATGGTAATACATTAAAATATTCCATATTAATCACATACAATATTAATTAAGAAGAGGTAGATGATATATGACTCCTTTAGGATACCATTTCCCAGCCTTTACTTAATGAACAACAAAAATTTTAACACATAATCATTAATTTCCTTATATATATCATCCAAAAAAAATTTCCATCAAATATCTTTACACCATATTGTTTCCATGCTGGAGAGAGTCATTTTAAATATGAGGAAAATATAGTAATTCTTTTTTTTCTGTTAGGTATAGATGGAACACATATCCCATTTCCATGTTTTCGAACACCATTTTCATATATGAAGTCTAAAAATTTCAGGACATTTATACCTTTAATTATACATTGATTATTATAATAATAAAGATGATAAGATTTTATATATTGATATAAATATTATTTAAAAATAATTTGAAAATTTAGTGATTTTTCCCATTCATTAATAATTACAAAATCCATTGAATCTAATTCCATGAACATATGACCTTTATAACTAGTTATTTTGGATTGATCTCCAAGATCATTCTTTCATAGTGAATAAAATATATTATTATACTTTCTTAGATATTTTTTATTTGAAATAATTATTTTTATGTAGTTTGATCTATTTTATTTTCTTAATGTTATGTTATTTAGATTATTACACATATTTTAAATAATTTTGATATAACATTATTTAAAATGTTTTCCCACATAGATAGTGTATCTAATCATTATAACAATGATTATAACTACAATCTCAAGATCATGGGCTTGATTATTCTATTCATGAGTCATTAAGATTTGTGATTCATAGAAAATAAATTTGTGATTATATATAAGAACAAATATTATTACCATCATCAATTTATCATTATATATCACAAGTTTATTTTTTCCTCATCATTGATTCAAAATCTGATCATTCAATAACCTCCTATTAAATTATTAAAAACATTAATCAATTTCATTTTTCATTCAGAATTTAATACTTGATGTGTATTCATAGTCAACTGGCCTTCCATTCATGATTTTTGTGGACCAAATCTCTAAAAAACCAAAAACAAATTAAACAGCACACATTAGTTATATTTGTTGGTAGATACTATTCATGTAGGACCATTTTCTTCCAATCGTCAAATATGATTCTACCTATAATGATAATATAGTTAAAAAAACAGGATTTCTAATGTCATACCTATAACTCCCTAAATATTTCATAATTTTTTTATTTCTATTTCATGACTATTCTTCATGTGATTATAATGATCCTCAATATAATACCATGAATGTTTATAATAAAAAAATTGTATTCCATAGAATGTATGATTAACAACCCTACTCTTAGAAGATAATATAAAACCTAATTTCATAATGATATATTAATAAGATTACAAATTAAATTTATTAAATCGATTTTATCACTCATATATCTGAGCTTATCTTGGGAAACTCTGAATTTAACTTGTGTTGCATGTATCACTAAGCTTAGATTCCATTACACACAATAATATGTTTAAATGAAATGTGTACTATTATTAAAATATAATTATCTAATATTATATTTATAACCAATAATTAGTTACGGAGAGTATGAAAATGAATAAAAAATTTATAAAAATAGTTTTTAAACATGTTTGTAAATAGAATAATTTAGTGGCAAATTAATTTGATATTAAAATTAAATAAATTTGAAAATAATGGAAATGTGACACTAGAAATCTTTTATATGAAAACAAATACGTTTCAAATAAATAAATTTATCAAATAACATTTGGAGAAATAATTTAATTATATCTAAATATTATATATTTAATAATATTTTTACTATTCATATTATGTGTTTTTGTGAAATTCTATTTAAAAAAATTTAATATTATTCTTACAAAAAATTATATTTTCAAAAAGTTTTTTTTCACATTTATAAATAGATAAAAAAAAAATTAATATTTCAATCATTTATATTACTAATATGACAATATAAAATTTATTATTTAAACAAAAAAATCATTTTTCTCAAAGGGTAATGCTTTTGTATTTTTATGATATATTTTATTTTTCAATTAATTTTTAATAATTTGGAATTTTAATTAATGATATACATGTAATTAATGTTATTAGTAAATTTAAATTACATTATGAATTGGATTTAATGTGAATTTGTAAATTTATATATAAAATAATCAAATCTATGTCAACTAAATCATATTAATATTGAATTTTAATATAAAAATATTTTTCTGTTTTGAACATTTTCTCTATAAAAACATTATTTCTCATCACGTTAATACGATTAATTTTTATTTAAATTCTACAAATTCTAGGAATATTATTTGATAAAATGGAATACAAAATTGAAATAATAATAATTAATATTTACTAATATTTTAAAGTCATAATAATAAGTTTCAATTATATAATTAGAATAATTTTCTGTTATGCTAAATAGTTTAATGACAATGGTTAAAATAAGAAATTATAGTGGAAGAAACTAAATTTTTTAAAATGGTGTCAACAAATTTTATAATGAATTACATGATTAAAAAAACTATTTAATTTTCTGTTGGAGTTTTTCCTTGACCATATAATTATTACAATCCATTTGTTATAAAATTTAGGGCCACATGATGTGAGTTTTACCTTCCATTATTTAATACATTATAATATTTAAACAAATTCCATTCTTCCTCAATTGTGGTAGGGAAGTCACTCCCCTCTCTTATCCAAACATCTCAATCCATTTATCTAAAAAAATAATCTCCTGAAATAATTTTCCAAATTAATTCAAATAATCATAGAACAATTATACTGGAATGAAGGAAAACCTCGGGTGGATTGTGGTGTAATCTTAAAAAGGATTCCCCAAGGAGAGGTAACATTCCTCGATGAGAATTTTTATTTTATTTCTTTATCCACATACTAAAGTTATTAATAAATCATTATTATCAAATACAATCCCCCTATCAAATATATTATGATTTTTTATGTAAAATTAAAGACATATTACATATACTACATTCATCAAATGTGTAATCAAATCATCATTCATGTGTACAAAAAAAAAACTTACCCATGAACAGATATCATCAGAGTATCCATTACAACCAAATAAAATTGTGTATGATGATGGATATAATATATATATATAATATATTTAAAACACAATCATAACATTTTAGTTTTTATATCATATATATATATATATTCTATTACTCTCCATTCTGTAGTGGATATGAAAAAATTTCTCTTGTGTATAGTACACTACCAACTCACAGAGTTAGGTGATTCATCATTAACTAAAAAATTATATGGAATGTAATAATAACAAATTTATTGAACACAAGATAAAATAATAAAATAATTATGATATTCATGAAAAATTGCTTATTTTTAATTTATAATACAATAGTTTCATTCGTACACAGTAAATGGTTCAATCGTTCCTATATCTATGGACTATTCTTTCACAAAGAAATTTGACTCCAATTTTATCTCCACACCACATGTATGATATATATAAATATATGTATAAAATAAAATTTTATTGATGATATTATGATATTTTAGGAAAAATAATACATCATGTACCAATATTCAATAATTATCATTGAAATTGTATATGTTACTCTTGTGTATGAATGATCTATCATCACCCTAATCATACCATACATCAACAATCAAAACCATATATAATGATTCATTATCTATGTATAATTGAGTTAAAAATATTAAAATTATTTCCTGATTAATATTTTGGATATGATGAATCTATATAATATTCTCAATTAGAATAATTTTTTTGAGAAACATACATGAGACAACAATGAAATTAACACATAAAACAATGAAAATAATGAATTATTAAAATGTAATGGGTAAATATGTTTAAAATTAGAAATATAGTATATTATAAATTTGAATATAGTTTTGGAACATTTTAATAATATTTTAAAATAGATATAAATGTGTTTATATCCCTTTTAACCAAAACTATGTTTGAGGTAAGGGATTCGGTCCCAATATCCTTTCTTTACGTCATAATTGTATGTTATGGACCAATTTCATTTAAGTGTTGTATTAAATACCCCTTACTAATGTAACATCATGAATACTTCATAAATCACTGTATTTTATATTTATATTTTCTTCATAAATTAGGGTATTTTATATTTTAAAATTTCTTAAATCATTCATATATAATGGAATTTTAATTTTAATTTTTAATTATTTCACCAAAATGGACTAGATTGGAAAATTACCATGTAGTGAAAGTTATTGTTCAGCTTCAATTTATATTCTGAATATTGACATTCATAGTAGCCAATCACTTTCTTTTTCTCGTATTTCATTGTCCTTTACAATTATATTGACTAACCATGTAATATAAGGTTGGATATGGTTATTTACTAATACATAAACAATTTTTAAATATGTTGTTCACATTTAATAGTATTTTATTAACTACTAAAATATAGAAAAATCATTATCCATTACTCAATGTGGATAATTATTAATAAGGAACATTTTTGTTGATTTAAAAAGATTACATTATATATTACAATTTATTTAGAAATTCATACATTTGTGTTTCCTGGTTACAGATAGACCCTCAATGCATAAATTGGTCTTATGAGACCAATCAATTTATGAAACCAGATGAGTTTGTACCTGTTATTTTTAAATTTTTTAGAAAAATGTATTGGTTTATTCAAATTTATTTTAAACTACAATGTAGATAGATCAGGATGCTATATTTATAATTAAAAAATGAATTTATATCAATTAATGATTTGTTTTATTCATTTATTATTCAGTTATTATTATATAAGATATTTTCAAAATGATATTATCACTCTTGTAGAAAGATTTATAATTTTGTTTTTTGGTTTTTTACATCGATTATTAGCCTCCATTATTAAAGGTCACATTTTAAATATGTCATCAACATGGTCCCTTATAACTGCTAATTAATAAAAAACATAAAAAATGTATGCTATATAAGTTCGTATATAACCATCATGGAAAATAATCTCCATGATTGATTTTTTAGATTGGTAATTTAATAACTGATGAAAAAATCCTCTTCCACAACAGTTTCTATAAACTTTATTTGAAATTCCTTTATATTATAGGGTTTTTTTAAATGGGGTATTATATATATGATGCAAAAGACTATTTTACATGTCAATTATTAAATAACTGATATGGAAAACCATAAAAATAACATATAAACATCGATTATTTTATAATGGATGTAATGTTTTAAAATATATTTCACATAAACCTTCCTCTTAAATGCTGACTAAACCAAAAAACAATAATAATGATTGATAAAATACACATAATAAATTACAATAGTCTTAATTATAATAATAACTAAAAACAAACTAATATCCAACAAAAATAACGAGTAAATACACATTTACATTTTTAAGTTCAAAATTAAAGCATTCACTAAAAAAACTATAATCCAACCAATCCAAAATAATGAAAATCTCATTCTAGTTTTAAGTGTTTCCGATCTTGGGAACAATAATAGAGGAATTCATCAAAAATATATAATATAAAATGAAATTATTTGACAAGTATAATGAATAAAACAGATGAAATTTTAATAAATTGTTTATATTGAATCCTAACATGGTTGAACTTCATAATTGTTCCATTTTTAAATATTTAATTCCTAAATCATAACACCTAATATACCTATTCATTGAGGATTTATTTTTTATGTAAATTACGATTAAATTATTTTTTCAATTCAAAAAACTATTTTTAGTAATATATACCATATTTAATAATTATAAATCTAATTAATCCTTTAATTTTACATATTTGATGGTGATAGTCTTTTTCATTATGGACACTCGAAAGATATTATATCCCTCCTTAAAAAATATTATTAAAGAAATAAATTTAAAATTATTTATAATATAAAGAAATATTAAATAATTAAAATAGAATGTTCCAATGCATTCTTAAAATATTATCACACATTTCAATGGGTAAATCAGAACTATAGAAGTGTCTTTTCCATTGGAAAAAAACAACGAACATCCATTGGCCACAAATATTCAATTATAATTAATGTTATTGGATATTTTGTAAATAAATATACAACACAACATGAGATAAATTTTTTTACTGTTGAGGATATGGAACCTTCCATCAATGAATAACTGTATTATTTTAAAATCATTCAACAATTCATATTGTTCATTTGACATAAGTCATTTTCCTCGCTACTTCTGAAATGAATTGTGGGTTAATAAATCCATAAACTTCTATCTTTTCATTATCCATATAGATTGTATAATGATTCCTAATACAAAACCAACATAAGTTTATATTTATAAAAAATTAAATGTATATAATGATTTTTGTTATGACTTATACAGAAGAAATATTGTCATGTTAATTTCTAACATATATCTAGTGATATGCTCCCTAATATATTTTATTAAAAATACCCATCGTCATTTCACACACTCAATCATCAGATTACCTTAGAATATCATAAAAACTAAAAAAATTTCAATATAATGGAAATCAATCAATACTACTAGAATAAAAATCTGATGTCATATTCACTTGTATTTGATGTTGAATATAAAATATTTATTTAACATAAAAGTATTTCTTTAAAAAAATATTAACTATAAAATGATGAAAAAATTCAATCAAAAGTGAAATATAATATAAAATATACTCATAACTTTCTATAAATATTTTGTAGAAGTTCAGATGGAAAAACTGAAAAGTGGATGATACTTTTTCCAACTATCCTCACTTAATATGTTGGAATCAGTACTTCATATGGTTTATCTTTAATATCATGTATTATGCCACTATGATTTTCTATATCTAACTCTTGATGGTTAAAGGTTCCTCTAATGTAAAATATCATCTCATACACAAAAATATGATATTGAGGATCATGAATATATAAATTTCAAGAATTGGTAAAGTATCAAAGAGTTGGTAGAGGTGTAGGATAAAAAAGTGGGGTTTGCAGGCAGAAGTGGAGGAGTAGGAGCTACTAGAATAGGTGGAGGAGTGGGAGATGAAATTTGAAATATTATTTTCATGTCTTCAAACATGGGCCATATCATCATTTTGATGTATCATCCATCATCACATTAATATTCATAAATTGAGTCTCTACAGATATTTTTTTTTATAAATACCATATATTGAAATAGTTGAAGAACATTGTAAGACTTTTATCCTAGATTCATATGTTGGGTATATTTGTACCTAACCTAGCTGCATGGCTTTTCCCTATGTTGAAGATAAAATATCATGACTCCCCAAAGCTAAAATGATCCACTATTTTCTATTCACCATAATTGAATTATGTAAGAATTAATTGAATTTTTTTTAATGATTATAAATATTAAAATAAATGAGTTAACATAAATTAATAAGTAAATAAAATAAAAATCTTATAATCCTATTACCTACAACCCTCGAATATTCTATATTATATTTCCCTTGTTTCTCATATAAGCCCTCTTTCATTTCTCATGTGTTGCCACAAGTTGAGGGAAACCTCTCCCTAGATTCAAGACAAGGCTCATAGTTTTAAAACATTTTCTTCCATTTTTTTACTTCAAATAATGTATACCCTCTCTATGATATAGTATGACGGTATACATTTCTAGATTGAATATCCTAATAATATATCAACTATTTATGTAAATAAAAAATAAAAAATTATTAATAAGATCATTAATATAAGAAAACTACTGAATATTTACATTTCACATACCAAAAAGGATTCATGTCTTCAACTGTTAACATATTCATTTCATGCGTATTCTTATATAAAAAGTTATTTATCACATGGATTGTAATGTTTCCTATGCACAAAAAATAAATTGTATGCGAGGGTTTTTTTTAATCCCTCCAACTCCTACCAGCCAATGATAAATATTTTCACTTACATCCTCCATTGGTAGGTATATCATAGGTCATATGATAAGAAGGGGGAATAATATATTCGTATAAACATTTCATGATTAGTTAAACAATAAAAAATGATCCTATGAAATGGTCTCCCACAACATAGATACTATTACTTTATCAAAACTTGTCCAATCATTAATCAAAATGTTAACTTTACTTTTACCCAAAACTGATAAAAAATGATTAATTTGGATTCATTATGTCCCCTTGGAATTTCATTATCATCAAATTCTACCACTATCCTATTGTCTTGGAAACGAGCAACTGATAATTTTCATAAACATGTGTTGCAATGTTTACCATCCCTCGAACTCCTCTTTGGATTTATGGAAGTATATTACACTTATAAATATGAATGTGGACTATCAAAATGAGCATGTGATCATTCCTCCACCATGGTAGGAGTACACTAATCTCCAAATATATGTGCTTGATAATTATTTGACCTATCATTATCGTCTAAATCAATGCAATAAAACATTAGTACACAAATATACAAATTCAAAAATAATAATAGTAATTTATAAAATGAAAAATTATGGAAAAAAATTAATCTAAAACTTATCTCAATATTATTAATATTTCTTTTATTTATCTAAAATTCTAAAAATATTAATGATATAAACAATTTCTTCTAAATGAATTTAAAAAATAAAAAATTGTTGTAGAAAAATTAAGAATCATTCAAACTAAATATTCATTTTTACACACAAAAGAATAATGTTTTCCATATAATATTATAAAATATTTTTATAATTAAAATATCATATTTATAATACTGTTAGTTCAACAAAATAATTATATATTTGATACATAATGGTTAAAATTGTAATATAAACACAACTAAACATATATATATAAATATTTTAACATATTTTTTTAAATATGTCTTTTAGTAATGAAAAAATTTAACATATCTAATATTTTATGAAATTTATAAAATTAAACATGAAATAAAGATATGTTTACTATAATATTATCAATGTACTGGATAATGTTTCTTTGAAATTTCTTTCTCATGGTCATTTACTTTGGCACAAACCATGTCTATTATTTGATTACATTATTATACATTAATAATTCTGTGTAAGTAGGGATATAACATAAATAAGTATCTTTGTCAAGATGATCATCACAAAAAAAAATTTACCATTTAAAATAATATACAACTGCCTATTATATTTATCAAGAATATATATCATTTCATGTGTTTCCATTATAATAGGATCAGTTGTGTCTTCCAATATATTTATATTAACATGTTTCATTCCAAATTCATCATTTATAACATTATTATTATAGATAAAAAAATGTCATTTAAACACTATTACACTAAATTTGATGTCATATACCTCCCATATTTCATCAATGAATCCATAATATAAACATGATTCAAAAATTGTGATTTTTTCTTTAGAACATGAAATGTTCATTAATTATGCGATCACCAAAACACCAATATTCTGAAAACTGCATTTGTTGTCTTAATCCATTGAATCAAATGTAAATCCATTACTCTCATACCCAAATAAGGTTATGAACATTAACCCTGGACCACTCACTAACCATCTTAAGGTTTTTGATTCAACGAATCTACTAATCAATGTATTTTTAAACATACTAAAAAAATTGTATTCTTATTCAAAACCCATATTTCATTCATCATTGAATGACTTTGTTTTGACACATTAAAATGAAATTTTAAATATGGTTGTGCATAGTCTATGTTATTAATGATATATAAATGTACCTACTTTATCTGTTCAGTGGAAAAAGATTTCAATTTCAATCCAATAATCCCATTTCCCCCATAATATTCTCGTTCATGGATTGATGGAGTGAAACCAATGTGTTCCCCCATAGACAGGTAGCATTTACAAAACTCTTCAGCCTCCATAGAAATCTAGTTATCATCAATTGAGGCATCAAGTCAATATAGATTGCTAAAATACAACTTCAATATCTTCGTGTACCTTTTAGAAGGATACATCCAACAAATATATATAGTTCTGAAAAAGTTTATTTATCAAACCAGATGAACTATTAAATGGAAAATTATATAAAAAAAATATGGTAGAGAATACATTTAAAATTAAAAAAGATGAAATTTATTTGTTTTCTGAAACATTAAATAAATTCATATCAATCATTTATTAATAATGAAATTGAAAGATAAAAAACCTTCACGATACTCTTTATGACACAGATTGGAAATATTCCATGCAATGAAACCTATAGAAGGTGTTGAATCGTGATGTGACAATCCTATGATTACATATCTATCATCTTCAAATACATTAATAGAACAAAAATGCTTATATTTGATGAGTAAAACTGCAACACATTTATATGATGAAGACACTAAAAAAATTGTAATTTTCTCCCTCATTGATATTGAATGACAATATGGGGATGAAATACTCAACATCCATCAGGTGTGGGACGTAAATCTAAACATATTCACATTAAGAGTAAGTATAATATTTCATTCAAACCATATTGAGTATTTCATTTAATATCTATCACTGTTTTAATCATGATTTCATATATATTATTCTCCACACGAATGAAATCAATGATATGTTTTACCTCCTGAAATATTTAATATGGAAGATTAAAAAACATTGGCTATTTATTCCCAACATTTACATCATGTTTATATTTTTCTATCTTTCCAAATGTCGCGTCATAGTTTCTCACCCACTCAATATACTAATAATGGGGAATAGGTTTTGGAGAAATATAAAATATTTCTGATCCATTGAACTGCTTTTTTACTCAACTATATGAGTGATCTATAAAAAATACTTTTCATGACCTTTTTATAGTACTTTTCTTTGATGATGCAGTTAGTAATATGATTTTTTTTGCAAATTGGACGTGATTTATGCCCCTTAACACAACATCATAAGAAATGTCCAATTATTGGGATGTCATTTATAGCGAATATAATCAATTTTATAAAAGTAAAAATATTCAAATTTATAAGAAAAATATACCAAAATAAAATCCTCCCATAATATCTTCATTCGTTAATTTTTCTATTCCAGAAAACATCATTATCATTTCCAGGTTCTTTTGGTCCAGATATCATTAATCATAACATGTCCTATTTTCCCTCCTTACAAAATTCAGGAGATAAGTTGTTAATTTAAATGAAAATAGGCCTCGAACTATGTGTGATACTAAGGATTTGATATGGATTCATTACATACATTCATATTCCATATCTCTGTTTTCTAACATCATTTATTAATGTAGGAAATTAGTGATAAATTTTCTTCCAATGTGGACATTTAGTTGGATAATGTATTTTTCCATCACATATACACTACATTTTCATTACATCATAGAATTTTTCGTAATGTGAATTAGAAAATAAATGTTATAAATAAGGGATTATATGAAGATACAAAAATACATTTATAGTGGTCTCTGTAACCTATAAATGATCCTATGATTTTTCTTTCAACTTATACATTGATAGAAATCTATGTTTCTTCCTATATAGAGCACATTTATTTAGTCAAACATGCATTTTTACCCTAATTCTACTATGCATAATATTTTATTCACATTATATTGTGAGTCAGGAAGATCATTTTTTTAGGGTGATTATCTTTCTTCATTTATAGAAAATTATTAAATCTATTTTCACTCCAACCTTCTTTCTCCTAGATGTTATAAAATCACAAAATTGGTAACAAATTTATAACATCCATATAACCAGAATACAAAGGAATTTAGGCATCACCATATAGATTCCCAATTTTTATTTCATTCTAAATTACATCTACTTTAATATCATGAATAAGTTAATCAATTTAATCAGATGTAACACCTTGCAAAGCATCACCATTAATAGATCTTAATTTCTCCCCATTTTTACCATGCCAAATCCAAGGGTTATAACATTGATTTAAACCATGACAGATTATATAATAATTTATCATTCTAATTTTCATCCTTTTCATATTTAAACTTTACAGTCTTGGATAGAATATCATTTCCCTGTTTGGATCATTTCATTTACATAATTTCAAAATTTCATCTACATTGTCCTCATATTTTTCAATCATTTCCGGTTCCATAATTCAACTTTGACTCCTTATTATAGATTAATAATATAAATAATATATATCTTTTTAGGATAAGATAATTCTATTTTTCATGAAATATTAAATTAATTTAAATTAATTTTTTTAAAAAATATAAAACATATATTTTGATATTTGAAAAATATAATTATAAACTCTATAATATAATGGAATAAAATTTTGAATATAAATTACAAATCATAAAATGACATGCATGGAAATTATTTAAAATTTAAAATATATTTATATAATCCAATTTAATATTTATATGAAACATGAAATAATTAGAATGTACCACAATTATGAAATATAAAACCAATATATGCATATTGGAAAATTATAATGATTAATTCTATAGAATAATATTTGGTAAGATTAAATAAAAAAGGTAAATCATAGAAATATATTCGTGGAAAAAATTTAAATAATAAACTATAATTATATATTTCAATTTCATATTTGTATTAAATATTCCATTATTTGAAATGAATTTTTTTTTGAAATATTAATCAAATATATGCAAATTTTAATACAATAATTACTAATTATATACAATAATGAATGTTTATTTTAATTGTAAATCGAAAATCATTATATTATATGCATGTTGATAATTTAAAAAAGAAAATATAGATATACTAAATTTTGAAATATAATATATAGACTCATTGGGATATTAGATATGAACATTCAATAATGTTTTATATCATTTTGTTGACAATGGTTTTAGTTACATAACCATATGGAATGAAAATAAAATTTGGTCTGGGGATCGGAAATATGATCGAATTTTCATAGATTTAATTATATTTCACTAAGTTATCTAATTCTTTATAATAATTGACACACATTTTAATGATATTGTTTATGGTCAACAAGATAGAAACCAACTATATAAATGTTAATCACTATCCAATAATGTGGTGTATTATTAACCCATCACATTTTTTATGTTAATTTAACTCATTGAAAATCAATACATATTAATAAAAACCTTGAACCCATAAACCAATTCACTAATGTTTTATGTAACATTATAGTTTAACATATTTCTATTAGATTTTTATGATGAATAATGTCAAAGGGTTACCACATTGAAATGGTCTTCATTAATTTATCAAAACCTTAGTCATTGATATTGTTTTCATCATGTGAGGAACCATACTAAATGTTTTTTTTTTGAAATGGTGAATTTGGCCATATTATTAATGATGAAAAAATATACATAGGTGTATGCATCATATTTTGATGTATCTATTAATAATTCATATCAAATTACTATAGTTTATTAAACACTATGTTGTAAATGAAATATAATAATATAACATGTCGAAATATATTGGGTATATATATATATATCTATAAAATATAACACATTAAATTGAATGAAATCCTACGAAATAGGATATTTAAATATGAGATTGTACGGCCAATAAAATTGAAAAAATGAATTTCAAGATTTAAATTAAAACTAAAAATCTTGTGTCAATAATAAATTTTATCATAAAACATATAAAATCGATTATTTTTCATCCATGAATCAATTATCAAGGAATGTTCATGGAAATTCTGAAGTAAAATAGGACATTGTTTTTCATTGTATGATAAAATGATTCTATTTAATGGAAAAAAATTATATGTGCTCACTATATATTTAATGTGATAAATTGATAAGATTAAAAAAGTATGTAATTTGATATTTTGGTAAACTAAATTGAATAATCGAGAGCAAGGTCATTTTTGGAATTGAACAAATGAATGGGAGGATTTTAAGTCTTACATTAAATTTTTTATTTTATCACATATATATGTGGACAAGAATTAGGATTAATTATGATATAAAAACATTGATGGTGATCATGGGATAGAAGAAAGAACTTTTGGGTTTCGTCGAGAGAGAGTACAATATTTTCCATCACATGATCAAAAAACACTGCAATGAATCAAAATGGGAATACATAAAATTTTAAATGATTTATTACAACGATTATGTAATAAACAATTTGATATGAATTTTTTTTAGATTTATCAGGACTGTTATTTTATCACATACATGAAAAATGTATTTATCACATCTGTTACAGAATATCAAAAGTTATAATTACATGATATTGGATTTATAAATTATATTATTCTATAAAGGATGAAAAAAATGTTATTTATCATGTCAGTTATAGATTAACAAATGTGATAATGAAATATATATGGATTTTCAGGTTAGTTATAAATAACAGCTTTGAAAATTATGATGCGCTAAGTACTTTTTTTATTACTGTATCTTTAGAAGAATTTTACTCTATGCTATCAATTAAATGGATTGTGTATTGAATTATATATATTTCCTTATTGACTATGAATTATCCTTATCATTATATTCATGTAATTTTAACAGAATATGTGTTTAATTTTTTATCTTCTCATGTTATTTATTCTAATTGATTAACGAAATCTTCCATTTTAACTAACCCTTACAAAACAATTGAGCCCACCTTTATTTTTTTCCGTTCCCATGACTCCATGAAGATCATTAAGATTTATATGTAAGGACATACTTGAGGGAATATTATTTTTTTTCAAAAAAATGTTGTAATTTGTATATTCAAATGTAATCCTAGACTTATTTATATTTATAGATTAAAAATACTACAATAAAATTTAGTCCTTTGAGATGCAATTCATTATATCATATTCCAATGTAATAATGTTGAAATTTTATCTAGTCTACGGGGGTCATGTTTTTATATTCATAAATTTTAGAGTGTCTAATGAAAACATCAATAAATACCACAACAATATTATTATGATATTCCTTGAATTCATTTATCATTATATACAAGAAAAGAGAGGGTCTATTGGTTAATAAAAATCACATTATTGTGAACTTGTAATGTATTTACCTTATTCTATCATTATTAAACTAGATAACATCATTATATTCTCAAAATTAGTGATACCATGAATGTAGTAAAATCAATAAAAAATATTATTCCCATATATTTTGATCAAGCTATTAATCAATGAGATATTGAGGATAAATTTTATTAATAATAAAATGATTGATTTTCCTATAATCAATGTACATAAACATAGAAATATATTTATTTTATATGAATAAAATAGGGCCCCCATGGTGAAACACTAGTAAATTTAAATTTTTTTCCAGAAAAATAATGTAGTTGTTTCATTAAATTTAAGTAATTCCATATATGCAACTATTTGTGGAGATTTGGGTATAGGTCTCAGATCATGAATTAAATTGACTAGATACTCATCATCACACTCTAATGGACACCAATGTAATTCCTCAGAAAATACATAACTTTATTCATGTAAAATATATACATTCATTTTTTATTTTAATATTTTTCGAAGTCTATGTTTTTTCTTATTTAATTCCCCAAGGATCTTGTTCTAATGATCTATTTGGGGTGGATATAAACGTGAACTACATGATCATCTATCCCCTCTATTATAAGGTCTCAGCATTAAACATTACATTATATTGAATTAAAATAATAATTTACATTGGGGTCCTTTTTAGGATTAGAGCTTTAGATAATTAGGACATAACTATTACATCTCAGAAGATTAAAAGGTAGACATATCTACATAGTTTCCATTTTTTTCATAAAATAAAAACTATTTAAAAAAAGAGTCATGTCTAGTTCCATGTTTTAGACAGCATGACTTTTCCTTGATACCATCCTTGACCATATTCATCTTTAAGTCCTATGAAAACATTTCAAAACATGAGATGACCATAAAAAGCTCAATAAGAGTTATAAAACAAAGAATGAATAAATCTGTTCATAAATACATACAAAAAAATAAATCATTTACTAACCTCATTAAATCATAAGATTTATTAAAGACACGTAGAAATCCTTAATCATAAAAGTAACTTGTGGAATCCATATTATACTTACATTTTAGCAATCACAACAACATTGGGGTTACATTGGAATACCCATCATAGTATATTCCCTAAATCTCTTAGGAGAAACTTTCATGTTTACCTTTGTCATGTTACCCAAATCATTGGAGAGCTATCTCAGGCTCACCCGCCCTATGATTATCTTGGAACCACCCACCCTAGGATTATCATGGAACCACCCGTATACGTAAACAATTACCATGAACCATAACATGATCAAAACAAATAACATAAGTATAAAGGGAAGATAAAATTTACACATCGTTATAATAAAATATAATTTTAAGATATTGAAATAATAAATCCATTCTCAAAATAATTTTTAATACCAAAACACGTAACAAGAGTATGTGGTATTTATTTTTCCTTTTAAAAACATTCCGGCTTTTTGAAGAAGCCAAAGATCAAATAAAACTCGTGGCGGTGGAAAGGTCATTGTCACTGATTACGTAAAAATACATTCCTTATTGTTGTTTAGTAAAAAGTTTCATATTAAAATATCCCCTTTGAATAAAATAAAATTTCAAAGGGGTTTATACACCATATAAAATAAAGTTGTGTATAAAACTAAAAAATCCCCAATGAACAGAGATTGAGACGAAGTCCCTTTCCTCGGGTATGACTTGACTCGGTCATTCATTAATCTCTTGAATAATAAACTAATGTTGATTTATACTTTCTTATGAAACTTTTTCAAGTTTATTATTCATTTTATATCACTTATTACCATGTTATAAAAATTATGAAATCATTTAAGTTAATATCGTTCATTTTGTTGATATTTGGTACTTGAGTAAAAAATGAACACCTTATATTTACAAGTTGTCCATGTGGTAAAAGGTTCATTATATCCAGAATTATATTAATGATTTGGATATCATATATATCATATATATCCAGCATATACATGTTTTTATAATAGTACATAACATTTAGAGGTTAGAAATGAAATGCACTGTTCATGGAGACAATAATCCTTATGTACGCATGAAAGCTACTTTCATTTCTATTTATTATTTTAATGGAAATAAAACATAATGATACATAGATATATTATAATTACAATATAATATCATATATAATATCTTTAACTCCATCCTTTATTCATCCCACATAAGGCATTAAGGAATCAAATCACATTAAGGGGGCGTTAGTCTACATTTCCTAAAATGAGATTATCGTTTTTACCCACTATAGAAACCATGAAGGCATGATATAAATGGGAATTAAAAAATCATAAGGATGTCATAAACATAATATATATCATATATAAATAAATTTCCATCATCATGGCGACCATGAGAGGCGGTAAGATTTAATTGAACAATCATCGTTTCGTGAGCACTTTGTTATCCATCCACAGAAACATTATGTTCTTCATCCATTAGATGGAGGTGTGTGTAAGTGTAGTTATAATCCTTATCATAACAACATCCTAGTATATTTATTATACAGGTGTTGTTACAAAATAATGTAATAAAAAAATTTAGGGGTTGGAGAAGAAAAATAAAAGAAAACAATTTAAGAGAAATCGTTACCTTTAATTTGGGTAACTTGCTTTGGGTTGAACCAAAGGACTTCTTGAAGTTATTTATGCCTAATTTTAGGCTTCTAAGAGGAGGATAGGGATTTTGGAAGATTAATTGGTCAGATTTTGGATGAGTAAAATGGATTTATAGATGTGTCAAATTGGATAGAAGTGGTCTTTTTTTATAAGGTAGAGGAGGGGTTCATTAGAAAAGTGTGACAACATTCTTTTATTATATAATGATATTCGGTTTCTAAAGGCCCAAAAATAATAGTTCAAAGATAAGATGACTCATATTCTAAATACAATAATCCAATAATAATTGGACTTGTTTTGGATAATATTTTAATCATTATAATCTTATTTATTTAAATCATTTATTAATGAGGTAAATACTGCATCATTATTGTGTCCTGAATAATTTATTTTATTTTAGGAATAAAAAATATTAAAAAAATAACATGATATAGGAAATCATTTTATATTTATAATTAATTTTTATAGTCAAAAAGATAATATATATAACCCATTCTAAAATTTAATTTACTAAAAGATATTCGGTTTTGTCATTTTTTCCTTTACTTTTAATTAATTAATCTAAAATGTCATTATAACTTCCAAGTGGCTCAATGGGGTTCGCAAACTGACCCAAAAATGGCCATGGTCATGAATGACTCAGCCAATAAGGTTTCATCAAGTGTTAAGGTAATTTTGAATTATTATAATAATCTTTTTAACATGAGTTACTTTATATACCTTTAACCGCGGTAAATAAAAGTCAAAACTTACAATTCACCAAAAAATTCATCCTAATGAAACACATTTTACTTCTTTATAACAACCATGTATGTCAGATTTTTGAAATTCAATTCACAAAAGTGGTAATATTTCATTTAAATAAAAACGTCTGTTTTTTTTAACTACCACTAAGTTGTTTCACTATTCATCAAAAATTGAAGCTTTTTAAAAAATACCAAAAAAATAAACCTAAGCTATATTTTATATTCCGTATTAAAAAATTATTTCTAGTTTTCCAAATTGAAAAATACAAGTGGAATTAATTAATTTTAAAATTAGTTCTCGTTATCAAAACAAATAACGTGTTTTTAAGAAACAATAACTATCAAAAGATTGATACTTGTTTATGACCAATTTCAAAGTGAAATTAATTCCAATGACCAACATTGGATTAAATGGTAAAAATATATTCTAATTACACTTTAAAACTAACTTAAAAGATAATATAACAATATAATTGAATTAGATTGAAACATAGTTTTGAATTAAAATACATTATTATCCCTATTCATTAAAAATAAACTTTATCGGAAAAATGCTAAAAATTTACACAAATTAAATTTTGATTTCCGCATTCTTAAGAAGGATTTTATTTTTTTATATATAATGTATTAATGGGACCAGAATTATATTTAAAAAAGGTTCACCATTAAAATGCATTCAATCGGCCTTTTAATGTAAATTATGCTTAAAATTAGATTCATTCACATTTTAAGCCTCTAAATTTTTATTGGATATTGTAAATACATTTAAAAATCATGTATAATCATATTGTAGTTAGTTTTGTTCATTCTTTCCAATAAATTTTATAGGAGTTAACTACCATTTAAAATATTAATATTATATTGTTAGTATGCCAATTATATTTTCAAAGAAACTCGTTGTTGCATATTGTTTACACTATCAAACATAAAAACCCCTAAAAAGTAAAAATAATATTTAATTCAAAAAATTTAGTAAATATTTAATATGTATTATTCTTCTTTAACTGAGATTTTAAATCTTCCCCCCCTTTTGAGAAGTGTGTCCCCACAATTTTTATTCACTTATCAAAATAAGTGGGGGTATTTATCCCTCGTAGAATTTTCAGATTCCCACGTTGCCTCTTTATCCATATGGTATTTCCAAAAAACCTTTACCTGGTGAATCAAAAAATTATTTGAAACAACAAATTATGCAAAACTTACTCTCTACGTTCATGAATCTGAACCGGTTGTTCTTCATAAGAGAGATTCTCTTCAAACTGAACTACCATTGGGGTCAAAACATGTGATGGTTCTGGCATACACTTCCTCAACATCAAAACATGAAAAAAACTGTGTACCTTGGATAAACATGGAGTAAAATCCACTCTATACGCAACTGATCCACATTCCTCTAGAATTTCATTAGATCCAATGATCCTCGGACTCAATTCTACATACTTACCAAAATGAATCACACATTTCCATGGAGAAACACTGAGAAAGACATGATCACCTACCTCAAAGAAAGGATCCTTCCTCAGGTTATCTGCATAACTTTTCTATCTGCTCTAACCTGTTCTCATAGGCTTCTGAGTCAACTGAACTTTCTCTGCCATCTTGTCTACCAATTCGTGTCCAATCGGCTTCCTTTCACCTACTTCATCCCAGAATGCTGGAGTTCGATAATGCTTTCCATATAATGCCTAAATTGAATCTATTTGTATACTAGAATGAGAGTTGTTATTATAAGAAAATTCTATAAAAGAATGATGTTTGTTGCAACTTCCCTGGTAATAAATCGTGAATGCACGTAACATATCATCCAAGGTCTGAATTTTTCATTTTGACTGCCCATTTGATTGAGGATTAAAAGTTGTACTAAAATTTAATTCACTACCCAATGTCTTCAGAAATCCATTCAAAAAGTTAGAACTAAACCTGGGATCACGATCAAATACAATGGAGAGGGTAACTCCATTCAACCTGAAAACATCTTTAACATACATCTGAGAAAGTTGATCGAGAGAAAAAAACCTCTGATAGGAAGGAAATGAGCAGATTTAGTCAATCAATCATCTATAACCAATATTGCATTATTACCTCGAGATGTCTTTGGTAATCCCACAATAAAGTCCATTGATATATTTTCCCATTTACACTTTGGAACTGGTAAAGGCTGAAGCATTCCTTTCGGTAATTATCGCTCTTCTTTATCCCGCTGAAAAGTTAAACACTTCATAGTAAAATCATTAATATCTATTTTCATTCCATCACACCATTAATAATCCCGAATATATCTGTACATATTAGTACTGCCAGGATGAACTGAAAATGGAGAACTATGAGCATCACATAACAACTCATTCTTCAAATTTAAATCACAAGGCACACATAATCTTTTTCATAATCTAAAAAACAATCATTATCAATGTTAAAATCCGGCAACTTACCCTTCTAAACTAACACAACCTTTTTCAGCAACTCAATGTCTTCCTTCTTCGCTTGCTTAATTCTGTCTGATAGAGATGATTTCACTAACACCTGAAAGAAAACAAAATAATTTCCTGTAATAACTTTTATTCCAAATATCATCAAATAAAAAAGCAAAGGATCTCATTCCAAATGTAACATGGTTAATGAAGTATTACTTTTTCGACTCAAATCATGAGCCACATTATTTTCATTCCCCTGATGATAAAGAATCATGCAATCATAATCCTAGATTAATTCCAACCATCTTCTCTAACTCATGTTCAATTTGTTCTGAGTGAATATATATTTCAAACTTTTGTGATCACTATATATTTCACACTACACTCCATACAAATGATGCCTCTAAATTTTTAAAGAAAAAAGAATAGCAGATAAATCCAAATCATGTGTAGGGCAATTTAACTCATGTGGTTTCAACTGACATGAAGCATAAGCAATTACCTGATCATTTTTCATTAGTTCACAACCCAGTCCTTTCAACAAAGCATCACTATAGTTAAAAAAATCACCATTTCTATATGGTAGTGGAAAAATTGGCTCATTCACCAATATTATGTTCAATTCCTGAAAACAATCATCACATTATTTTTTTTAGATGAACTTAACCCCTATTCGAGTTAACATAGTCATTACACTAGATAACCGTGAAAAACGTCAATAATAAACTACCAAACAAAGAAAACTTTGAATCTTGGTTATATTGTTGGGTCTTGGCCACTTTTCAACAAAATTCATTTTAGAAGGATCAACAGTTATGCCATTTTTCGAAATAATGTGACCAAGGAAAGAAATTTGTTTTAACCAAAACTCACATTTTCTTAATATCCCAAACAGTTTCTTTTCTTTTCGGTTTTGCAAGACAAACCATAAATTAATTTAATGTTCCTCCATACTTTTGCAATAAAACAAAATATCATCAATGAAAAAAACCACAAACTTATCCAAGAACTCATGGAAAATTATATACATAAGATCCATGAATATAGTAGGTTCATTGGATAACCCAAAAGGCATAACTACAAATTCATAATGGCCATATCTAGTACGAAATGCGGTCTTCGGAACGTCTTATTCTTTCACTTTCAATGGATGGAACCCCGAACTCATGTTAGTCTTTGAAAAATACAAATCTCCCTGGAGCTGATCAAACAAATCATCAATATGAGGCAAAGGTTACTTATTCTTAATAGTGATTTTAATTAATTCTCTATAATAAATTCAAGGTCTCATTGAACCATCTTTCTATTTAACAAACAAGACATGATCACCTTATGGTGATGTGCTAGGTCGAATTAAACCATTATCTAATAACTCTTGAAATTGATTCTTTAACTCTAAAAGTTTAATTAGATCCATTCAATAAGAAGGATTTGAAATTGGATTACCATTAGGAACTAATTAAAAAGTAAATTCAGCTTCCTGATCAGGTATAATTATAGGAAACTCATTATGAAAAACATCAAGGTACTCATTTACCAATGGCACATCATTAATCTGAACAGTTCCTTTGTTTTCAACAATATGTGCAAGGTAAAATTCATTTCCATCATTTTCTAGTTTTTCAGATTCCTGATATGTTATCAACAGCAAGGGTTCATTATTGTATACAAACTAAAAATCATTTTGAAAAGAAACCTCTTTAGCTAAGCAGTCAATCACAACAAGATAAACAGAAAGCCAATCCATGCCCAATATAACATCAAACTCTACTAGAGGAAAAACACTAAGATTTGTAGGTAGATTATTTCTGCGCAAAAGGAAAAGCATGTTATTATGTTTTCTTTTTGTCTCGACATTTCCTCCACATGTTTTTATCGTATGTTCAGAATTTATATAATGAGATAGAATTCCCAATTTACTAGAAAACTTCTCAGAAAGGAAAGAGTGTGTAGACCCTGAATCAAACAACACATTGGCATAATCTGAACAAACAAACCTTCTACCTGACACAACTTCATTTGATGGCCCAACATCTGATGAAGTAGTTGTAGAGGAATTCAATACCCCTTTATTCTTGGAGTCTAGATGGTTTCCTTCGGTTGAGTTCTTTTTTGGACACTCATTGGTATAATTACCCATTTTATTTCACTAAAAACAATTTTCTGACTGAAATCAGATTTTGTCCTACAATTTCTCTGATCTTTTTCAGTGAAACTACGAGCCTTATGTCCCATTTTGCCACATCATTTGCACTTAACAGAATTCAAAAGTCATTCCCCAGAATGCTTTTTAACACAATTTTCACAAACTGTAAACTTATGTTTTTTACCATCAGACTTTTTTAAAGAGTTATTCCCTTTCACCTGCCACCTCGACCTCTTATTCTGTTGTTTCTAAAAGAATACATGATCATCAGAAAAATCGTTTTCCACCTTCTCCACACAAAAAACATGTTTTTCATAACATTTTAACTTATGAGAAGCCAAATCCCATCAATAATTTAGCTTTAATCCTGAGTAATAATGGTTGATTTTACTATTATGATCTCATATGAAATTTGGTGCATACCTTTCCAGTCGAGTGAATATTTTTTCATAATACTCCATTTAGTCATCCTCTTTCCTCAATTCTAGGAATAATTTTTCAATCCTAATATGAACCACCATAGGAAAATATTTATCAAGAGAAATACATTTGAATTTATCCCAATCGAGAGCATCAATCTCCTCACTATCCCTAATATTTATCACCATCGACCACCACTGATCATATTCACCTTAAAAAAGGTAAACAAAAATACTAGACATTTGATGTTTTTAATAACCCATGACATCAAAAATCTTTTCTGGTGCTTTAATCCACCCTTCAGCTAGCACAGGGTCGGATGATCCTCTGAATGATGGGGGATGTTGCCTCATGAAATGCTCCACTACTGATATGTTCCTCTGTGGTTGATCTGGCCGATCTCATACATGGATACCACCACCATTTATAGCATGAGTCAAATATGCTATCACTGTAACAAATTGTTCAGTTCCGAGTCTGACCATCTCACGTAGCTGATTTGGAAAGTTGTCTTCCTCCTCATGTCGTCCCAACACATATTCCATGTCTCCTCTTCGGAAAACCATTCTGAACATAGAAATATCTTATGCGAAGCAACATGGTAATCTGGAAATTCAATATGATGTCAATATTAACATAAATTACTTTATGTATATTACTTTAACAATCCCCTAACACCTAAATTTATCTAAAACGACCTTTGATACCAACTATAAGGACCCGACTTTAAACATTACATAGTATTGAAATAAATGAATAATTCACATTGAGGATCTTTTCAGGATTAGAGTTCTAGAGGATTAGGGCATAACTATTAAATCACAAAATATTACATGGTAGACATATGTGCAAAACTTCCATTTTTTCATAAAATAAAAACTCTTTAAAAAAAGGGTCATGTCTAGTTCCATGTTTTAGATAGCATGACTTTTCTTTGATCCCATATTTGACCCAATTCATCTTTATGTCCTGTAAAAACATTTCAAAACCTAGGATAAGCAAAAAAATATTAGAACGTGTTATAAAACAAATAATGAAAACATTTTCTCATAAATACATAAAAATCATGAAATCATTTACTTACCTTCGGAAATCATAAGATTTATGAAAGACACATAGAAATCATTAATCATAAAAGTATCTCGTTGCATCCATATCATACTAAAATTATAGCTATCGTAGCTACATAGGGAGTTACTTTGGAATACCCATCACAGTATATTACCTAAATCACTTAGGAGAAACATTCACATTTACCTCCATCACATTACACAATTCATTGGAGATCTATCTCAGCCTCACCCGCCCTTGGTTTATCACGGAACCAACCATATACATAAATAATTCCCATGAACAATAACATTATCATAACACATAACATAATCATAAAGGAAATAAAACATTTCCACATCGCAATAATAAAATATCATTTCAAGATATTGAAAGAATAAATCTATTCTCAAAATCATTTTCAATACCAAAAAACATAAAAATATTATATGGTATTTATTTTCCCGTTTAAAAACATCATTACTTGTTATGTAATCCAATGATCAAATAACCCTCTTGATGACACAAAGGTTGCCGTCGTTGCTTACTTAAAAAACAATCCTTATTTTTTTTGTAAAAAACTTTGTATAAAATGATTCCATTTGAATATAATTAAATTTCAAAGGTTTTTATGCACCGTATAAAATAATGTCGTGTATAAAAATAAAAATACATCAATGAAAGAAGATTGAGATGAAGTCCCTTACCTCGTGTTTGACGTGACTAGATCATTCATTAGTCTCCTGAATAATAAACTAAAGTAAAGTCATAATTTCTTAAGAACCTTTTTTAATGTTTATTATTCCGTTTATATAACTTATTACATTGTTATAAACATTATGCAACCATTTATGTTAATAATAGTCATTTTGTCGATATTTGGCACTTGAGTAAAATATGAACACCAAATATTTAAAAGTTTTTCATGTGGTCAATGGTTCATTATATCTAGAATTATATTTATGATTTGGATATCATATTTATCATATATATCCAGCATATAAATGTTTTTGTAATAGTACATAACACTTAGATGTAAGAAATGAAATGCACCGTTCATGGAGACGGTAAGCCGTATGTACGCATTAACGCTACTTTCACTTCTATTTCTTATTTTAATTGAAATAAAACAGGATGATACATAGGTATATTTTAATTCCAGTATATTATCATATATTCTATTGTTAACTCCATCCTTTATACATCCCACATAAGGCATTAACGAATCAAATCACTTTGAGGGGGCGGTAGTACGCACTTCCTCAAATGAGAATATCGTATTTACCCACTATGTAAACCATAATGGCGTTCAATAAATGGGAGGTACATAAGTGTAAGAAAATAATAAACATAATATATATCATATATAAATACATTTCCATAATAATGGTCACCATGCGAGGCGGTAAGATGTAGTTGAACAATCATTGTTTCGTGAGGACTTTGCTTGCCATCCACCGAAACATTATGTTTTTCATCCATTAGATGGGGGTGTGTGTAAGTGTAGTTCAAATATTTCTTATAAAAAAAACATATTATAATGAGTATAATGATTTTCTTACAAAATAAAGTAATAAATATAGTTTAGGGGCTGGAGAAGTAAAATGAAATAAATTAATTTAAGAGAAACTGTTACCTTTAATTTGAGTAACTCTCTTTGGTTTGAACTAAAGGACTTCTTGAAGGGACTTATACCTAAGTTAAGTCTTCTAGGAGGAGGATAGGTATGTTTGGAGATTAATAGGGAAGAATTTGGATGAGTCAAATGGCTTTATAGGAGGGTGGAATTGGTTAGAAGTGGTCTACTTTTATAAGGGAGTGGAAGGGCTCTTTAGGAAAGTGTGAAAACATTATTTTATTATATAATGATATTCAGTTTCTAAAGGTCTAAAAATAATTATTGTTGAAGATAAGATGAGTCATATTAGAAAAAAAATCATCCAATTAGAATTGGACATGTTTTGGTTAATATTTTAATCATTATAATTGTATTTATTTATATCATTTATTAATGAGGTAAATACTACATTATTATTGTGTCATTCATAATTTAATTTATTTGATGTCTAAAAATTATAAACAAAATATCATTATATAGGAAATATTTTTGTCTTTCTAATTAGTATTTATAGTCGAAATGTTTATTTATATAACCCTATATAAAAATTAATTTGCTAAAAGATATTAGGTTTTGTCATTTTTCCCATTACATTAAATTAATTAATCTAAATTGATATTATACTCCCATGTGGCTCAATGGGGTCTCAAAATCGTCACAAAGATGCACATGGTCGTAAATGAGTCATCCAAAAGGGTTTTGACAATTGTTAAGGTAATTTTGAATTATTATAATATTATTTTTACCTTGAATTAACTGATTTACCTTTAACTACGGTAAATAAAAGTCAAAAGTTACTATTCACGAAAAATTATTTTCATCTTAATGAACAAAATTTTACTTCTTCATAACAACCATATATGTAGGATTTTTTAAATTAAATTCATAGAAGTGGTAAAATTTCATTTTAATGAAAAAGTCATTTTTTTGTCTTTCACTAAGTGGTTATACTATTCATCAAAAATTGATGTTTTTTAGAAAAATATCAAAATAGAAGCATAAGCTATATTTGGTTTTCTAAGTTCAAAAAATATTTCTATTTTTCAAAATTCAAAACACAGGAGTGGAATTAATTAATTTTAAAATTTATTCTTGTTATCAAAACATATAGTGTGTTTTTAAGAAACAACAACTATCAATAAATTGATACTTGTTTATGTCTACTTTGAAAGTGAAATAGATTCCAATGATCAACAGTGGATTAAATGGTAAAAATATATTTTAATTTAACTTTATTACCAATTAAAAAGATAATCTATCCATATATATGAAATAGATTAAAACATAGTTTTTAATTAAAATACAATATTTTCACTATTCATTAAATAATGAACATTATCGGAAAAATACCCAAAATTTACAAAAAATAAATTTTGATGTCCCAATTCTAAAGAAGGATTTAATTTGGTCATATAAAATGTATTAAAGTGACCAAAACTATATTTAAATAGGGTTCTCCATTAAATGGTGATAAATTGTCCTTTTAATATAAATTATCGTTAAAGTTAAATTCATTCATATTTTAAGCCTCTAACATTTTATTGGATAATGTAAATACTTTTAACAATCATGTATATTCGTATTTTAGTTAGTTTTGTTAATTACCTCTAATACAATGGCTAGGAGTTAACTACCATTTAAAATAATAATAATATATTATTATTGTACCACGTAAGTTATCATAGAAACCCGTTGTTGCATATCGGGTACGCTATCGAACATAGAAACCGATTTAAATTAAAATTTACATTTAATTAAATAATATTAATAAATATTAAATATGCATTATTCTTCATTTACCTGGGATGTTACAACTATAGATAATGAAGTCCGCATACTCATCATTTATTATAACCTCCTTCCCTTTTAAATAAATTTCTAGGTAATATTTAGAAATAAAATACATAACAAATATTATGTACAAATAATCCACAAGTATAAAAATATGTCATGTTTATATGTCATGATGTGAACTGACTAACCTGACCATATTGTAGTGAGATTTCCACAAGGATCATGACTAACAACTCCATTATTATTGTGAGTTGGAAAAATATACTTTTCTTGGGAAACATTTATGATATAAACAAATGAGAGGATAGATAACTATATAAATCATTATCTATATATTTTAGGATATTATAAAAGTAATTTCCTCTAAAAAATTGTAAAAATAAACCTCTGATGTAGTGATATCAAACACAAAGGATTCACCCTGTGGATTCATTTATGGTATTTTATATTTATTTCGGGGTAATTAGTATAAATAATGACCCATTTATCTACATTCGAAGTTCAAGAAATCATTTATTTTTTCCTATTCACACATTCGCTATAGAACCCGCTTCTTCCCACATGTAACAAATAAACATTTCGTTCATGAATTTCACAAGACGTTTCATCCTACAATTTTTACATTATGGGTATTTCATTATTCCCATATTCTTTGTTGATGTTTTAAATTTATCATGATTCTTAGTTGAAATATTCTCCTCTGGATTTCATTTGAGGATATGGGATCTAGATAATTCATTCTATGTTTTGATACAATATAATATTATTTCATCATATGATGAAAATGTTTAAGAAACCAATGTCCATTAGAGGTTTGGCATAAGGATTTATAATAAATTATAAATCATGGTCTCTATATTACATCTATAATTTGTGGAATAACTATCTAGTCTTGTAATGGTATAATCATACTCCAAAATTAATTTTCCCAACATTTTTATTAATATGATGTACATTCTCTCCATTTCATTTTACTACCCAAAAAGATAATATTTATCGAAGAATATGACTTTAAGAGATTCTCATCCAAAAATATATATTTCATATTCCATTATAGTGTTATTGATCAATGATCACCATTGATCAGCATCACCTATAAGACAAAACACTTCCATCACATCCCTTTACCGGTTATTAGATCCCATGGATTGAAATGTATTTTCTAGATATTTGATCTATTTCTCAATGAACACTATAATAGTATTCTCATTAAATTATTGTGGTTTTTTTCACATTAAATGATCCAATTTATATTTATGACGATTTGAAAAATAATTGTGTTTCAAGTGTGGATGGTTATTATTCATTTCATGGGTCAACTAACCTAGTATGGTCATGATATACATAGCTCCAACAAAATTTATATATGCATTCTAGGCATGAAAATCCATGAATTGGAGATATGTATTGATCCTATTGATGTAATTAGGTTCCACATTAAATAATGTACGAATTTTTGTTACCTAAAATTATTCATTAATACTTATCCATAAATGATAAATCCAACAAATGTTAAAAACACTCAATAAAATAATGGATTACCATATTTTGTAAGTCAATTATTTTTACTTAAAATATAGATCACATGGGTTCCACACAAAAATCTCTAATACCAAGTATGACAACCAAATCTCTAGTAACCCAAAGATGATGCTTTATTAATTAAATTGGAATATATACAATATTTATAACCACATAAGATCAATGAGTTTTCAAGTCATTGTAAACTAGATATGTACATGATTTCTCTGTTATATTTCAATTATACAATATAAACATTAATAATTAGAGTTTATATATCCTTGAAACTGATTCAATGATTTTTTTCATCATAAAATTGTTATGGAAAAAATAAGCGTCATTTACAATGCTCGGTAAGGGTAATAAAAAATAGATAGTATCATGAGTAAATATATTATAATAATTATGGAAACATAAATTACTAAAAACATATTCCATTTAATAAAAAAAATGTGCACAAAATGAATACAAGAATAATATCAATGTAGTACATTCCTGGTTTATAATGACCATAATATAAATAATGGAAATACATGATGATATAATTCATGATATCAGACGTTATGACATTTTTACCATCAAGACATTGACCCAAGAATGTTTAAAACTATAGGTAAAGATAAATTTAGTTTTTCAAACTATTCAGTCACATGATACTTATTGATGCATCAAGGGCCTATATAATTCACATCCCCACCCATCACTATAGTGGTAATATATTCCATAACTATCAAATGATTCATTTAATTCATGAAAAATTTCCCTTATCAAATAATATCTATATTCAATAAATACTATTTATTTATCAATATATCTGAATTAAATCAAATACATTCAAATTATGACATCCATTATAGAAATCGTAAATAGTTTAGCTAATAAGAATATCCATTATATAATGAATCTAGATATTTTCAATAAATATATTATTTAGTGAAAAAAATAATTGAATAGTTTAAAGGATTATATCATTTCATCACATCCATATTTTAATGTATGTAAAATAAATATTTTTTTCATGATTGGATTTATATTCAATTAAAATATCATTAAAAATTATTATGTAATTAAATATTCAATTTTATGAAATCATTTATTTCAAAATACTAAGAAATTATAATTTAAAAAAATTCTGTCAATATAACATTGATAGATTATTAAATATGATTAAAATAAATGATTAATCATTAAATAATCAGAATCATGTCATAAAGTACATGTTCAAAAAATTGCTTCCATACTTTTTTTCAGAAATGTCATAAAATATATCATTTTGAAAATGAAAAAATATATCATTCAAAATGTTTTCCAAAATGAAAATAAGGTAATAATTTCCATTGATAAATATTTTTTGAATTATAAAGACCCTTTATAAAATAATCAATATAAAATATTCATATTGGGAAAAAATATCTATTGAAAATTGAATTAGGATTAGTTTTTCTTTTGTTCGTTTCATTAATTAATTGATAAAATAAATAGATGAAAAGTTATAGTAAAATATGAAAACAATTTAAGAGAGTAAACATGAAATTAACCTTAATCATAATTAATAAATATATATTATTTTTAATCACCTCAATTTTGTAGTATATATTACTCATAAAATAAAAATTTTCCAAATACCTGATATGTCTCAATGATGTGAAAATTGGGACAAAATCACTTACCTCTTTTCCAACATGTCATGTAGGCTCTTTTGACCTCTTATATAATAAAAGTTGACTTACTATTCCAATATACTAGAACCAAACAAATATTTTTTGTAACACCCCGAGCTTCCACGATACGCTTCTCTTTCAATAATGCAAAAGCTTGCATTGTACGCAAGTTTGAGATTCTAACACACCGCGACCATTCAAAATAGATTTTATGAATAGTAATACCCACTTTTTAAAATTATAGAAATTTTATATTTCAAAATGGAAATCATTTTTGTATTTTTAATAGATAAATTATCCTAAGTTGAATTTTTTGTAATTTTCTGATAACTTCCAAATTTTTTTATGAATAGTGAAAAATACTTAAGAAATAATTTTTTAATCAAAATAATTTATAGTGATAAATTATACTATTTAGTGGTTTTAAAGTATAATTAGAATATATTTTTAACATTTTATCCAATGTACGTAACTAGAAATAATTTCACTTTGAAATTGGAAACAACCAATTGTCAATCTTTTATATATATATTGTTTCTAAAAAACACGCTATTTGTAGTGACAGCGGGAATTAATTATAAAATTAATTAATGAAACATATATGTTTGGAATTTTTTAAAATAGACATAATTTTATAATTCGTAATATCAATTATAGCTTAGGGTGAAATTTTGGCATTGTTCTAAAAAACTTCAATTTTTTATGAATAGTGAAACCACTAAGTGGTAGTTAAAAAACTGATTTTTCGTTTAAATGAAACATTACCACTTCTGTGATTTGATTTTAAAAAATCCGACATACATGGTTTTCATGAGGAAGAAAAATATGGTTAAATGTGATTAAAATAATTTTTTTGGTGAATAGTAACTTTTATGTTTAATTAATCTCGATTAAAGGTCATTAGTGAAATTTAAGGTAAAAATGATATTATAAAAATATAAAAATACAATTACAATTGTCCTACCCCTATTGTATGAGTCATGGCCGACCAAGAAAAGCCATGGGTGAACTTGGGGACCCCATGGAGCCACACTGGTAGGAAAATGACTTTAAAAACGTTTTATTTAATATTAAAATAAAAATGTCACAAACATGAGTTCTTTTACTAAAACAATTTTTGAATTGTGTTATAAAAGTAATATTTTTTACTATAAATATTCATTAGAAATATAAAAATATTTTCTACGTAATTATATTTTTCAAAATTTTTAGAAATTAAATAAATTAAATTATTTATGACACGATGATGATGTAGCGATTACCTCATTAATTAACGATTTAAATAAAATGAAAAGATAATTTAAAATCTAAGGCTTACACTTGTCAAAACCCTATTGGATGAGAATATTTCGAACTAATATCACCTTATCCTAGAAATATATCATTGTGGGACCGTTAGAATCCGAAAAGCATTTCATAATAAAGTAACATTTTAATGTTTCCAAGAGTGCCCCTTCTCTCCTCTTATAAAAGTCCCCCACCACTACCACCTTACTCACACCTTCAAAGCTTTTTGGCTTGGCCAACCTCAGCCCGAATACTCTCCCAAGTTCCCTCTCTTACTCCTTGAAGACTCAATTTTGGCATAATTCTTCCCAAGGAAGCCTTTCGTTCAAATCAAATAAGAGTTACCCGATTTTAATGTAATGTCTTCTCTTATGTTATTTTGTTTTATTTTGCTTCTCCAACCCCTTAATCTCTTTTTATTCGTGTCTTTTGTAACAACACCATTATCCTCAATATAGTAGGATTTGTTTATAATATGGATTTGAGATAAACTTACAGACACCTACATCTAATGGTTAAAAATTATACTGTTTCTGTGGATGGAGAATTTCTGCCTCACGAAATAAGGATTGTTCATCACTCATATAAAACATTCAAAGGTGGCCATTAAGATGTCACTATATTTATATATGATATATATTATGTTTATGTTTTTCTTATTCTTCTGTATTTCTCATTTATGTCATACCTTTATGATTTCCATTATGTGTAAACGCGATATTTTCATTTTAGAAGTGCGGACTATCGCCCCCTTAAAGTGATTTGAATCGTTAATACCATATGTGTGATGTATAAAGGATGGAGCAAATGATATTATATATGATATTATACTGGAATTATAATATAAATTTATATTATTATGATTTCAGTCCATTAAATATCAAATAGAAATGAATGTAGCGTTCATGCGTACGTACGGCTTACCATCTCCATGAACGGTGCATTTCATTTATTACATCTAAATATTATGTAATATTATGAATGAATGTATATACAGGATATATATATGATATATATGATATCTAAATAATGAATATTATGCTATATATAATGGATATTTCACCACATGAACAACTTGTAATTATAAGAAGTTTATTTTTGACTCAAGTACCAAAGATCGACAAAATGACCGTTATTAACATAAATAATTACATATGGTTCATAACATTGTAATAAGTGATATAAAAGGAATAATGAACATGTAAAATGTTCTTAAGAAAATAGAAAATAACTCTAGTTTATTATTCAGGAGGTTAAAGAATGATCGAGTCAAGTCGCACACGAGGTAAGGGAACTTCATAACGCAATTTCCATTCGTTGGGTTAATCTCCTACTTTCAAATTATGTCATTATATTATTATGTAATATCTTGTATTTTTACATTCTTTATGTGTACCTATATTGAATACAAATAATAGATCTATTTTATTTAAAAAAATGATCTTTGTAAAGGATCTTCTTAACCCAATTTCTAATCTTTCGGTTAATCTCCTACATTCAAATTATGTCATGATATTATTATGTCCTATCTTGTATTTGTAATTTATTTATGTGTAATTTTAGTGAATACACATATTAGATCTAATTTATTTAAAAAAATGATCTTTTTAAGGGTCTTCATCTCAATCCCCTTTCACTGAGGCATATTTTGTTTTATACTCAACTTTATTTTATAAAGTGTACAAAACCCTATGACTTTTACTTTTATTCAAAACGAATATTTATTTAAAAAGTGTTTTACTAAATGACAAAATAAATTTTTTTGTCTTACGTATGCGGCGACAATGACTTCTCCTCCGCCGTGACCATTGTTTGTGTTTCAGCTTCCTTTATAAGCCATATCTTTTTTTAAAATAAAAATAAATACAATGTTTTAATTTTCCTTTATATTGGTATTGAAAATGGTTTTGATAATGTTTTTATTATATCAATGTGTTGTGTTGATTTCTTGTGATTGAAGTGTGGAAATATTATGTTTCCTTTATGCATGTTTTATGTGATACAATTATGTTATGGTTTATGATATGTTTAAACCTGTTTATACGAGGAATGCATTGGACTTAATAAGTGATGGGTGGAGCCCGCTATAGCTCCTTGATGCATCGAAAGGTCTCATGAGACAAACTAGTATCTTGGCACGAGGCCTTGACAAAATCTTATTTTTAGTCTTCGCACGAGGCCTTGGCTACGTGGTTATGATAGAATGGAATTATGCATTCCATCATTATGAAAGTGGTTATTGATATTGCATGTGATTATTCGACCAGTAGAATATCCATGTGAATAAGTAAATGGAATAATCTCATTTTACTTTTTCCATATTATGTTGAATTTAAAGTTTAAAAAGCTTATGTTTTAGTCATACATTTCCTTAAATGTTTATGTTTATTTATGAAAGCATCTGCTATATTGTTATCCTTACTGAGCATCTGAGCTCACCCCTTTCAATGTTTTATTTTTCCCTGAATGTGAAGAAAAATATTTTATGACAGACCTACAGGGATAGTCTGAAGGGGATAGAAGTGAGGACCATGGAGACTATATTATTGTGATTTTTAACTTTATTATGTAATGTAACATTTATGAATTTATCTAGTGTTTCAAGGCTACTAAACTAATCGGTCTTTCGAGACATGATCCTTTTTTATCATGCCAATGTTATGAAGTAATGCACCGACTTTAGGTAACTGGGGTCGGGGCATTATAGTTGGTATCAGAGGAAGTTTAGTAATAACCTTGGAAGCTAGATTTAGATAAACTCTGATTAGAGCGCATAGCCATAAGATAGACTTTGAGGATTAGTATAGAAGAACTTCCTAGAATTTTGTTGTTGAAGAGATTTTGTGGGTTGTTCGAGCAATACATCCCTGTCTACATACGAGCAGGTAGAGGTGGCTCTGACACAGATGTACCTAGGGGTATAACCCGAAGACATCTCTTTGAGCTAGTCTCGAATGGGAATTGGTGCACAACAATGGGCCTTGCAGCACTCTTGGTTACCACACTCCCGGGGGATATGCTTAGGATAATTCTAATTTTATTTACAAACCATTATGAAGGGTTTATGAGTATATACTTTTCAAAGAAAACATTTCTTTTTACAATTATGGATTATATCCATAAATAGTTAAATTTATTTTAAGTATTTTACAAGTATGGAATTATGTATTTCGATTCATAAACTAATCTAGATTATGACATTGTTTAGAAATGGCGCCTAGTGGAAGGAATGAAAACCGTATCAATACACGCACTCCATGTAGGGATTTCCCTCCTGCTCAAGATAATTTTTGTGGAGCTGTAGATACAACTAGTGCTAATCAACTTATTACCATACTGGGACAACTCACTCAGGTTATGAATAATAACCTTACTCGTATGGAGCACCCTGATCCTCAACGTGGAGGATCAATGATAGACCACTTCATGAGGCAACAACCACCAACATTTAATGGGGGTAAAAATCCATTTGTAGCTGAGCAATGGATAAACTCCTTAGAGAAAATATTCCACGCCTTGGGGAGTAAGGAAAGGGAGAAGGTTATCATGGCAGTTTACTGCCTCACTGGAGATGTCGATCAATGGTGGTCATTGATTCAAAATATAAAGGAATATGAAGAAGTATAAAGTATGGAATGGAGAGAGTTCAAAGATCTTTTCATAGAAAAATACTTTCCTTGTGACCATCGTGCATATATGGAAAGGCAATTTCTGAGTCTGAGACAAAAGGAGGATGAGAATCTCGCAAAGTATGAGGCTAACTTTAAAAGGTTAGCGAGGTATGATGCAGATTATATACGTAACCCAAGAATTAAGATTGATCGTTTTTTTGATGGGTTAAAACTATTTCTCTGTCGAGCTTTAGTATCACAATCCTTCTCATCATACGAAGATATTGTCTCATGTGCTATCAAGAATGAAAATGAATTCTCTAAGTCATATGACAACAAAGTAAAGCAAGAGAATAAGAGAATAGGGGAACAAGAGATAGATAAAGAGGAAAAGATAATGAAGTATTTTCTATTATGTGATAATTGTGGGAAGAATCACCACGGTACTTGCCTAAAAGAAATGGGTGTTTGTTATAAATGTGGAGAAAAAGGACAACAAGTGCGTGACATCAAGAGTAAGAAAAAGTTTTCAAATGTACAATGCTTCATCTGCAATGAGTGGGGACACTACGCAAACCAATGTCCTAATCATCAGAGTATGCCCCAAATGATGTTATGGGATAATAATCAAGATATGATACTACCATAGATGATGAGGAATGATTAGAGTAATTATGTTGTTATTAATGAATTTTGTCATTTGAGTGTTGTATCAATGATGTACTTGTTATAATAATTATGGAGTATATAAGGATTGTACTACAATAATATTTCATCAAGGCCTTGAGATTGTGTGGAACCAAGAAAAGTGACTCCACAGCAGGTTAAATTTTTTGAAAATATATTGTTGATAGAAATATAAACAATAATATGGTTCTGATACCGAGTATGTGATTTTGGAATAATACATTATTGATTTGGATAAATTATATTGGATATTTTTAACTTCCTTGAAACTGATTAATGATTTATATACATTTTTGGATAGAAGGAGTATATCTAGTATTATATAAGGAATAAGGGATCATGAATGTAATCAATAACGATTTATGGTAATTCAAGATGTTGCAGTGTCTTAAAAGAATACATGATGAAGGTGTTCACATGTTGTTACACGGAAAAAAGGAGCTTCATTATGTTTACCTTCCTTATAAAATTTCGACTGTGAGTTGGACAGAAGTTTTTTGGATAACTATAATGGTTGGAATGGATTAAGTTGAACATTGGATAGTATTTTTTAAGGTTAAATAATTTTTGAATAATATTTGTGGAATATTATAATACTATAGTTTTAGGAAAAGGACAACCTGTAGGTTGGGGGATAACCCGTCGGGTCGGACAAAGCTGTAGGAATCGAACCCACAACCATAGTGCGACAGACCATTATTACCTACCACAAGCCTACAAGAAGTCCCTGGTTATTACAAAACAATTTTTCTAATCTAAATGGTAAGAGGTAATATTTGGAACCTTATACAATTAGGATAGATAGAATATTTTTGAGTTATGTTACCATTTGGAGTGAAAGATGGGTTTGTGGTAAAAATTTATTAATGAATGAAAGTCTACATGACATGTAAGTATATTTCCTTATATTCTTAGTAAATCTCTTAAATAAATTCCTCATCATTATTAAAGGTAACTTGAAACAAAAATCTTGTTGGTTAACATTTCCAACTGGGGATTCAATGATCGTTTAACCAATCACAAGTTTGTCATTTTGTTGTGGTTAACATTCTCCTAATCCTATTTTTTACAACTCTCTATCAGAAACTGATGGTTTGTTTCTACTCCATATCCATATTATCATAGAATCGTATTATGGGCTATCTCGGGTGACCTTTGTAACTCTCTTTCTTTGTTTTAATGTTATATTCTTATTAACCCTATTTTCGATGTGGGTTTTCCACAAAGGTATTTACTATTTTCAACCTTTAATTTTCGAAGAAAAATTTCAAATTTTTTGGACTCAATTTATTGAAGGAGGGGAGAATGTAACACCTCGAGCTTCCACAATACGCTTCTCTTTCAATAATGCAATACCTTTCATTGTAAGCAATTTCGAGATTCTAACACACCGGGACCAATCAAAATAGCCATTATGAATAGTAATACAGACTTTTTAAAATTATATAAATTTTATATTTCAAAATGTACTTCATTTTTGTATTAATAATATCAAAATTATCCTAAGTTGAATTTTTTTTATTTTTCTGATAACTTCCAATTTTTTATGAATAATGAAAAATACTTAAAAACAAATTTTTAAATCAAAATAATTTATAGTGATAAATTATACTATTTAGTGGTTTTAATGTATAATGAAAATATATTTTTACTATTTTATCTGTCACACCCCGACCCCAGACCCTCTTTATTTTATTCTTCTCAAGGTCGCACATCGTTGGACCTGTTGAGTTTGGGTTCCTATTTTGAATTATTTTTTATGTTTAATATTTTTGATAAGTTTTAGATTGGTGCGCGGGCACCGCATTGTTGAGGTGAACACACGGTCGGCTCAAGCATCCGTGCAAATATCTAATGATTAAATTAAATAATGTTTTATAAAAATAAAAGGGGTTTGTTTGCACCCTAATTATTATGGTGTAGTTATTATTATTATAATTATTAATGGACAGGTTATAATTTTTCATTTAATTTTGTTAACATTAAATGACCCTTATGTGTCTTTTTAAAAATATTTTTTTTATTGTTAAATTATTTCTAATGTTATGATTATATAATTACTAACATTATTATATATATTATCATTTAAAAATTTTGTTGTTAGTTTTATTAAACTGGTTAATATAATTATTATCATTATTCTTCTTTTATTATTATTATTATTAATTGTAGATTAATTCTTTTTTTAAAGCCAAAAAAAGGGGGGACACACTAGGGGCGTCGCCCCGCCCCCCTTTGTTCTCGCGGCGCAAATCCCCCCCTGCTGCTCGCACTCACCGCCCCGGCCCCCTCTCCGTCCGGCCTCACTCGCCGTCCCGACCCCCCCCCCCCCCCCGCTCTGTCCCGGCCTCTCACTGTCCAGCCTCCCTCGCCGTCCCAACCCCCCCTCTCCGTCCCAGCCACAGCCTGCTCGCCTGACCTCCCCCTCTCGAACCTCGGCCGACCGCCCCATCTCCCTGCCACGACCGCCGCGACTCCGGCCTCCCTCCCGCTGGACCTCCGGCGCGACCACCAGGGTAGACCTTTCTTCCTCCTTGTTTATGTTTTCGTCCTTGTTTCTTTGGGTTTTTAGGTTTCCAGTAGTTAGGGTGTCAATTTGGGGTCTTAATTTTTGGTTTACATTTTCAATCTTATTAATCAGAGTATATTTTGGTTCTCTTGTGGTGCGGATTGGACATGGTTGATGCTTTGCACTGAGTTTTGGAGTTTTCGACACATGTTGTAGGTAATTTCATGATAATCCTTTGGGTGGTGCGAAAATGATTTGTGAATGGAATTGAGGTGGTTTTGTTTTAAAGTGGTGATTTTATGTTAAACGTTGTTTTCTGAAACAATTTTCTTGTCCAAATTAATTTACCATGTACTATAATTAATTTTTTTTGTTCGAAATATTTTTTGAAGAAAATTTAGTATGCTTTGATTTATTAGTTTTGTAAAAGGTATTGTGATATCGAGTGTGTTTATTGATAAAAACCCACAATGTGTCATTTACTGGTGTTTTATGAACTGTGCACTTAGTTTATTAAATGATGCAAGGGATGCGTTTTATTTTGTTGGAGTCTGTTTCGGTAAGATTTTGGCCATAGAAGAGGTTTTCAGGTGTGTTTTTGTTTTATGTTGTGTTATGTTTTTTTTAAATGTTTCATAAGTGGTGCAGATGGCTTATTTAATCTGTATAAATTTTGAGATTCATGTTTTGCAATGACTTTGACGTGCGAGTGTTTTTGAAGTGGCTCTATGATATAGTTTGGGTGTGTTTCGTTTGTGTAAATTTTGTGGTACTAATTTTGATGTATTGCATAATTTGTTCTTTTAATTTATTACATTTTTTGTGGAGTGCGCAGGACCCCGCTACGATGGTTTTGGGCCGCGGGTGTCGAGGTACCCGACATGCACATGCATAAAGTAAAGCATATATATATATATATATATGTGCAATGCACCTATGGGTGTGTAACTGTATATATATATAAATTCATGTGCGTGTATGCGCCAAGTTTCAGTGTGAGTGATCGTCGACAAGTAGCGACATGTTTGAGGTAGGTCCTCTATGCCTATGCCTTTAATTTGAGATTCAAAATTGCTTGCTTGTTTTAAAAATATGTTTTACATTTACACTATATCCACATGCTATGAAATCAGGTTACGGTTGCTCGAAATGATTACGCCTTTGATTTTGAAATTTAAATGTATTTTTAATGCTATCGGTCTTAAGTGACCTTTTATTGAAAAATTGATTTCTAAAGTGGTTCTGAATTAGTAATGTGTATTTCCAAATGTGTTTGGCCTTTTGGCTATTTGATTTTAAAAAGTGTCCCCTTTATGTAATTAAGCATGTTTGGCATCTTAAGAATGTTTTATGAAAGGCATGTTTGGCACATTAAGATTTGGTTTGCGAAAATAGAAAACCCCTTTTTAGTCATTCCCCCAAAATTTGAAAATAAAATGTGATGCAAGTGTTTATGAGTAGCTTGTGATATATGTGACTAGTGTAAAGGCTTGTGCGTGAATGTGTGATGTAAAGAGAGGGGAATTCACTTAAGTAGGGAGTGCAGTGGTGAAAGGTGGAATGAATTTTAGATAAAGAATGTGTAACGTACTTGTTTGATTTTTTGATAAAAAAACTCACCACCATTTGAAATAGAGCACAATGGGAAAACCCGGGTATCTAGGTGGGTGACCAGGACTAGTATGCTAGATGACACGGCATGGGTTCGTCCCGGTTTTTCTAGCAGGATTGACGCGACAACACTAACTAAACATATGAATTTTCTGAGGGTTGTGGCCTTCTAAGCCACGTTTCTTGAGGGTCGTGGTTTTCTAAGCCACGTTTCACTGAGGTACGAGGTCTTTAGGTTCCCACTTGTTCTAGCTGCCTATAGGGATTACCCATGGTTCTCATTTTTGTCATGATGCTAATGATGTAACTTTCTTTTCGGCTGTTTCATACTTGATTTCTTGTTTGTGAGAACCATATTTTAACCCAAACTGGTTTCTTTTCATTTTGAAATGTTAATGCATGCTTGAAACCTATTTTGAAAATGTAGTGAGAGTAAAAGGCATTACCTGAAAATGCAAACTCGTTACTTGAATTTGAAATGAAGGAAAATACTATTTTAGTATACCTTATTTTCCAAACTGGCATTGGTTGGATTTCTTATTAAAGGAAGAGGCATAGGATGTGGTTGTTTTTGGCTTTCCAACTGAGCATCTCGGTTCTCACGCCTACATTACTTTTCAGTTGCTGGTTTCAGTCTTGGATCGCTTTTGGTATTGAGTGTGGTTCTCGTACCGTGGTGATCCATGGGGTCACTTGAGGTATGTCACGTTTCTTTGTTTATTTTTTTCCCTTCCACGTTGTTCAGTTTATTTTATTTTATTTATATGCTTGTTCAGTTTATGTTTATTTATCTTGTTATGGGCTAAACCGTTCCCAACTGGTTGGTTTTGATACCCGGCACTAGTTGCCAGCCCGTGGGGATCGTGAACGCCCTTCGGGCAATGTCATGGACCGGGTCGGGTGCCGAGTCGGATGACGATCCGGCCTGGTTCGTGACAAAATGGTATCAGAGGGAGCCCTTGTTATTTGGGGTGTCGAGTAGCTTGGTGATTAGGTGTGTTGGGACTTGAGAGGTTGGTGCGGGAAGGACGTCATGAACCCTTGCCCGTCCCGAGACTCGAGATGCCAGGGGTAGTTCGGGATTTGAATTTTTCTTCTTTGGATTGGTAGGTGTGGGTGAGGGATGACCAAGGAAGTGAGTCAGTGTTACGTGGCGGACTTGCATGGAGTAGCGACCCATGTACAGCCCGAGGGCACGGTTCAAGATACTTCCTGTGGTTGATACCCGCTCGGAGCATGGTCTGCTAATCCATGTTATCGGGTTGGTATAACCACTAGTCCCTTATTTTTGGATGTTTTAATGTGAGTTATGTGTGACCTTAATTTTTGTTAGTGTGAGTACATCTCAAATATGAAAATGGATTTTTGTGAAGGTGGTTTCAAATGGGAATGTGGTGTTAGAGTGGAAAAGTGGTTTTGAAATGGAAAATTTTTTTCTTTTAACAAATGTGTGGTTTCAAAATACAAAATGGGAGGTGTTTTGGAAGTTGTTTTGGAATCTCAGTTACACTTATTGGAATGTGAAATGGAAAATGTTTTGGAAATTTGAAATGTATTGCTTTGATGATAAGTTATTTTTTTCAAATTGGTTGGGAATTTGAGCTTTATGCTGAATGATCTGTTTTGAAAATGAGAAGTTTCTTGAATTGAACCTTGGTATTCCTATGAGTGATCACATACATTGAGGTGCGCATGTGGAAAGTGGAGTAATTGGTGATGTGAGTGGATGGGTGCTTGATCTAGCACATGGATATGTATGTGTGAGACTTCATGGGATATCAACGGTGGATATCTAAGTTGTTTTGTTTGCTGAAAAATGGTTTTCAAAAGGGGTTTTTCAAACATTTAGAAAAGTGAGTGAGAAATTGTTTGGCGTTCTCTTTTTTTGTTGTGTATTCCTTTTTGCGAGTTCTTGGTTTTGACGTACTGAATTGTGGTTGGAATAGTGATTTGAGTTTGAGCTTTTGTTTGTGATTGTGGTGTGGAATTTTGATTTAAGATAACTTTTGATTCGCATTCATGCCTCTTATTTTGAATATGCTGCCCAGATAAGTCCCAGAAGTTTCTAGTGAGTCTCTTCTAGTTGTTGGTTCTAACTAGACTTTTAGTGGGGTGGTGGAATTGAATTCATTCCGGTTGTTGTTCATTTTACATGGTGATCATGATCTATCAAAGGTAGCGGACAGGCTTGGTGAAACTGTTGGTGTTTTCAGGTTATTGGAAACTCCCAAAGCTAAGAGAGTTCGTGTTGGTTCAGGTCCGTTTGAAGGTGCAACTTGGGATTGGTGGAGGAGATAATCCTAGCGTCGTTGCATGATGGTATGTCTTGGAAGGTGGTTAGGACCACTCTCGTTTGATGGTTTATATTTGTGGAAGTGAAGGTAAGGGAAGCGGAAAGGCTCGTGAGTGTCCAGCAAGGCCCATGAATAGTGAAGGCCTACGTTGGGCATCTCAAGATGTTGGTTTCCATTTCTCCAAAGATAACGTCGCAGAATCAATTAAAGTTTCTCTTGTGTGGGTTCTTCGTCTATTTTTCAATGAACGATTCCCTTTGGTGTTTGGGATGGTTCCCCATTTTGTGAGAGCGAGCCGGAGGAACCCATCTCAGACAACCTTTCTCGTCAATTCCATCTTCTATTAGTCGGGCCACTTTCTTGTTCGCTTCTTATGTGGTCGGATTGGGTACTTTAGGTCTCCTTATCGTCATCCATTGAAGAATTGCCGTCGGTGTGGCTGTTTGGGAAACTTAGAGAGGTCCTTCTAGCGGCTTTGTCAGGAGGAGTCTCAACAGGAGAATGTCATCTCCTGACTGCGGGGCAGCAGATGCTTCAAAACATCAGAGCTCCAACCACAGGTCTCGAAGCGAATCCTTTCACGCAGTCAGGAATCATTGGGTGTGGGGAAACATGGTCTAATTTTTGTCTCCGATGCTGAAATGGGGACAGTCTGAAATTTTTTGTTGTAGCTCTCCCGTCTTTGAAGGTTCTGTTTTTCTGTAAGAGGCATAAAGGTCTCCTTTTCTCGTTGTGGTCTTTGTTCTTTGAATACCCCACTGTGGTGGTAAGAAGGTGTGGTGATCTCGTCTTTTTGAAAATTTTAGTAGTTGCGCCTGCCCAAATATGAGCTTTGGAGTTGACTCTTTATGGCTGTGAGTCTCAAGATGATTATCTCTCTCATGTGGCTAGCTCCTTTGGTGACCCGTTCTTGTTTTAGGATGTTCTCGTTTTGGAGGCACTTGCGTCTTGGAAAATAATGAATAAGGGTTGGTCTACTATGCAGTTTGGGGTCTTTTGGCGATGACCCCGTGTGGTGGGGGGTCTAGTTTATGCGAAGAGTTCATGGGATGGTTGTTCTGGGTTTCTCGTACTGGTTTGTGATCACTGGTTAAAGCTGGTCAGTCCTTAAATGGTGGGAATACCCACCATGAATCTTGAAGTGCCTTCTTCAAGGTTTGGTCTGTGTGGCGGTTCCCTATTAGATCAAGTTAGCAGTTCTAGAGTTAGTTCATGCTAAGAGCCTCAATGTCGGTTGTGTTAGTTGGGTTCTTATGGTGGGGAGAACCCTCCTCGTTTCCTGATGGTTCTATTCTTTTCATTTCCCCTCAGTGTTGGTCGGGCGTGACTGATGGAGTGAAAAGTCACGCCGAGTTGTGGTTTTGTCGGCCACATTTAGTTTCAAACTCGAGTTTTTTTCCTCATTTGGCTTGGTGACTTTCTGGGGGTAGAAAGTGTCTGTGGTGGGGAGAATTGTCACACCCCGACCTCAGACCCTTTTTATTTTATTCTTCTCAAGGTCGCACATCGTTGGACCTGTTGAGTTTGGGTTCCTATTTTGAATTATTTTTGATGTTTAATATTTTTGATAAGTTTTAGATTGGTGCGCAGGCACCGCATGGTTGGCGGTGACCACGCGGTCGGCTCAAGCATCCGTGCAACTATCTAATGATTAAATTAAATAACGTTTTATAAAAATAAAAGGGGTTTGTTTGCACCCTAATTATTATGGTGTAGTTATTATTATTATAATCATTAATGGACAGGTTATAATTTTTCATTTAATTTTGTTAACATTAAACGACCCTTATGTGTCTTTTTAAAAATATTTTTGTTATTGTTAAATTATTTCTAATGTTATGATTATATAATTACTAATATTATTATATATATTATCATTTAAAAATTTTGTTGTTAGTTTTATTAAACTGGTTAATATAATTATTATCATTATTCTTCTTTTATTATTATTATTATTAATTGTAGATTAATTATTATTTTAATGCAAAAAGAAAAAAAAGGGGAAACCCTAGGGGGAGTCGCCCCGCCCCGCTTTGTTCTTGGGGCGCAAATCCCCCCCTGCTGCTCGCGCTCACCGCCCCGGCCCCCTCTCCGTCTGGCCTCCCTCGCCGTCCCGACCCCCCCCCCCCCCCCCCCCCCCCCCGCTCTGTCCCGGCCTCTCTCTGTCCGGCCTCCCTCGTCGTCCCAACCCCACCTCTCTGTCCCAGCCACAGCCTGCTCACCTAGCCTCCCCCTCTCGACCCTCGTCCGACCGCCCCATCTCCATGCCACGACCGCCGCGACTCTGGCCTCCCTCCCGCTGGACCTCCGGCGCCACCACCAGGGTAGACCTTTCTTCCTCCTTCTTTATGTTTTCGTCCTTGTTTCTTTGGGTTTTTAGGTTTCCAGTAGTTAGGGTGTCAATTTGGGGTCTTAATTTGTGTTTTACATTTTCAATCTTATTAATCAGAGTATATTTGGTTCTCTTGTGGTGCGGATTGGACATGGTTGACACTTCGCACTGAGTTTTGGAGTTTTCGACACATGTTGTAGGTAATTTCATGCTAATCCTTTGGGTGGTGCAAAAATGATTTGTGAATGGAATTGAGGTGGTTTTGTTTTAAAGTGGTGATTTTATGTTAAACGTTGTTTTCTGAAACAATTTTCTTGTCCAATTAATTTACCATGTACTACAATTAATTTGTTTTGTGCAAACTTTGTTTTGAAGAAAATTTAGTATGCTTTGATTTATTAGTTTTGTAAAAGGTATTGTGATATCGAGTGTGTTTATTGATAAATACCCACAATGTGTCATTTACTGGTGTTTTATGAACTGTGCACTTAGTTTATTAAATTATGCAAGGGCTGCGTTTTATTTTGTTGGAGTCTGTTTCGGTAAACTTTTGGCCTTAGAAGAGGTTTTCAGGTGTGTTGTTGTTTTATGTTGTGTTATGTTTTTTTAAAATGTTTTACAAGTGGTGCAGATGGCTTATTTAATCTGTATAAATTATGAGATTCATGTTTTGCAATGATTTTGACGTGCGAGTGTTTTTGAAGTGGCACTATGATATAGTTTGGGTGTGTTTCGTTTGTGTAAATTTTGTGGTACTAATTTTGAAGTATTTCATAATTTGTTCTTTTAATTTATTACATGTTTTGTGGAGTGCGCAGGACCCCACTACGATGGTTTTGGGCCGCGGGTGTCGAGGTACCCTGCATGCACATGCATAAAGTAAAGCATATATATATATGTGCAATGCACCTATGGGTGTGTATATGTATATATATATAAATGCATGTGCGTGTATGCGCCAAGTGTCAGTGTGAGTGATCGTCGACAAGTAGCGACATGTTTGAGGTAGGTCCTCTATGCCTATGCCTTTAATTTGAGATTCAAAATTGCTTGCTTGTTTTAAAAATATGTTTTACATTTATGCTATATCCACATGCTATGAAATCAGGTTACGGTTGCTCGTAATGATTATGCCTTTGATTTGGAAATTTAAATGTATTTTTAACGCTATCGGTCTTAAGTGACCATTTATTGAAAAATTGATTTCTTAAGTGGTTCTGAATTAGTATTGTGTATTTCCAAAGGTGTTTGGCCTTTTGGCTGATTGATTTTAAAATGTGTTCCCTTTATGTAATTAAGCATGTTTGGCATCTTAATAATGTTTTATGAAAGGCCCGTTTGGCACTTTAAGATTTGGTTTGCGAAAATAGAAAACCCCTTTTCATTCATTCCCCCTAAATTTGAAAATAAAATGTGATGCAAGTGTTTATGAGAAGTTTGTGATATATGTTCCTAGTGTCAAGTCTTGTGCGTGAATGTGTGATGTAAAGAGAGGGGAATGCACTTAAGTAAGGAGTGCGGTGGTGAAATGTGGAATGAATTTTAGATAAAGAAAGTGTAATGTACTTGTTTGATTGTTTGATAAAGAAAACTCACCACCATTTGAAATAGAGCACAATGGGAAAACTAGGGTATCTAGGTGGGTGACCAAGACTAGTACGCTAGATGACACGGCAGGGGTTCGTCCCGGTTTGTCTAGCAGGATTGACGCGACAACACTAACTAAACATATGAATTTTCTGATGTTCGTGGCCTTCTATGCCACGTTTTCTGAGGGTCGTGGTCTTCTAATCCACGTTTCACTGAGGTACGAGGTCTTTAGGTTCCCACATGTTCTAGCTGCCTATAGGGATTACCCATGGTGCTCATTTTTGTCATGCTGCTAATGATGTAACATTCTTTTCAGCTGTTTCATACTTGATGTCTTGTTTGTGAGAACCATGTTTTAACCCAAACTGGTTTCTTTTCATTTTGAAATGTTAATGCATGCTTGAAACCTATTTTGAAAATGTAGTGGGAGTAAAAGGCTTTACCTGAAAATGAAAACTCGTTACTTGAATTTGAAAGGAAGGAAAATACTATTTTAGTATACCTTATTTTCCAAACTGGCATTGGTTGGATTTCTTATTAAAGGCAGAGTAATAGGATGTGGTTGTTTTTGGCTTTCCTACTGAGCATCTCGGTGCTCACACCTACATTACTTTTCAGTAGCAGGTTTCAGTCTTGGATCGCTTTTGGGAGTGAGTGTGGTTCTCGTACCGTGGTGATCCATGGGGTCACCTGAGGTATGTCACATTTCATTGTTTATTTTTTTTCCTGCCACGTTGTTCAGTTTATTTTCTTTTATTTATAAGTTTGTTCAGTTTATGTTTATTTATCTTGTTATGGGATAAACCGTTCCCAACTTGTTTGTTTTGATGCCTGGCACTAGTTGCCAGCCAGTGGGGATCAGGAACGCCCTTCGAGACATGTCGCGGACTGGGTCGGGTGCCGAGTCGGATGACGATCCGGCCTGGTTCGTGAAATTATCTAATGGCGGTCATTAGAATTAATTTCACTTTGAAACTGGACATAAATAATTTTCAATCTTTTGATATATATTTTTTCTTAAAAACACGCTATTTGTAGTTACAGCGGGAATTAATTATAAAATTAATTAAAGCAACTTATATGTTTGTAATTTTGTAAAAAATACATCATTTTTTAAATTTGGAATATCTATTATAGCTTAGGTTGAAATTTTGGCATTGTTCTGAAAAACATCAATTTTTGATGAATAGTGAAACCACTAAGTGGAAGTTAAAAAACTGATTTTCCCTTTAAATAAAACATTACCACTTCTATGATTTTATTTTTAGAAATCCGACATACATGGTTGTCATTAGGAAGTGAAATGTGGTCCAATGGAATAAAATAATTTTTTGGTGAATAGTAAATTTTAAGTTTAATTAATCGCGATTCAAGGTAATTAGTGAAATTTAAGGTAAAAATGTTATTATAAAAATAAAAAAAATACCATTACACTTGTCCTACCCCTATTGGATGAGTCATGGCCGACCAAGAAAATCCATGTGTCAACTTGGGGACCCCATGGAGCCACTTTGGTAGGAAAATGACATTAAAAACTTGTTATTTAATGTTAAAATAAAAATGTCACAAACACGAGTTCATTTACTAAAACAATCTTTATATGGGGTAATAAAAGTAATATTTTTGACTACACATATTCATTAGAATTATAAAAAGATTTTCTACATCATGATATTTTTTTAATAATTTTTATAAATTTTATAAATTAAATTATTTTTAACTCTATTATAATGCAGCGATTACCTCATTAATTAACGATTTAAATAAATTGAAAAGATAATGTAAACGCGAAGGCTTGAACATGTCAAAAACCTATTTGATGAGTATATTTCGAACCCTTATCACCTTATCCTTAAAATATATCATTTTGGGACCATTAATATCCGAAAAGAATTTCATAATAAAGTAACATTTCAATCTTTCCAAGTGTGCCCCTTCTCTCCTCTTATAAATGGCCCCTACCACTACCACCTTACTCACACCTTCAAAGCCTTTTGGCTCGGCCATAATCTTCCAAAATAATATCCCAACTTCCCTCTCTTACTCCTAGAATCCTCCATTTTGGAAAAATTCTTTCCAAGGAATCCTTTGTCTCAAATCAAATAAGAGTTACCCGATTTTAAGGTAATGTCTTCTCTTATGTTATTTTGTTTTATTTTTATTTTCCAACCCCTTAAAATCTTTTTATTATTGTATTTTGTAACAACAACAGTATAATAAATATAATAGAATGTTGTTATAAGATGGATTCGAGATACACTTAAACACACCTACATATAATGTTTAAAGAACATACTGTTTCTATGGATGGTGAATTTCTGCCTCACGAAATGATGATTGTTCAACACTCATATAACACCTTCAAAGGTGGACATTAAGATGTAAATATATTTATATATGATATATATTATGTTTATGTTTTTATTATACTTCTGTATTTTTAATTTATGTTATAACTTTATGTTTTACATTATGTGTAAATGCGATATTTTCATTTTAGGAAGTGCGGAATATCGCCCCCTCAAAGTGATTTGAATCGTTAATGACATATGTGGGATGTATAAAGGATGGAGTAAATGATATTATATATGATATTAGACTGGAATTATAATATAACTTTATATCATTATGATTTCATTCCATTAAATACGAAATAGAAATGAAAGTAGCATTCATGCGTACGTACAACTTACCGTCTCCAGGAACGGTGCATTTCATTTCATACCTCTAAATGTTACGTAATATTATCAATTAATGTATATACTGGATATATATATGATATATATGATGTATAAATCATGAATATAATGCTGGATATAATGGTTATTTCACCACATGAACAACTTGTATTAATAAGAAGTTTATTTTTGACTCAAGTACCAAAGATCGACAAAATGACCGTTATTAACATAAATAATTACATAATGTTCATAACATGGTAATAAGTGATATAAAAGTAATAATGAACATGTAAAAGGTTCTTAATAAAATAGAAATTAACTCTAGTTTATTATTCAGGATGTTAAAGAACGATTGAGTCAAGTCGAACACGAGGTAAGGGAACTTCTTAACCAAATTTCAATTCTTTGGGTTAATCTCTTACTTTAAAATTATGTCATTATATTATTATGTCATATCTTGTCTTTGTAATTTCTTTATGTGTACCTATAGTGAATACACATAATAAATCTATTTTATTTAAGAAAATGATCTTTGTAAGGGAACTTCTTAACCCAATTTCCATTCTTTGGGTTAATCTCATACTTTCAAATTATGTGATGACATTATTATGTCCTATCTTGTATTTGTACTTTATTTATGTGTACTTATAGTTAATACACATAATAGATATAATTTATTTAAAAAATGATATTTGTAAGGGTCTTCGTCTCAATCACCTTTCATTGAGGCATATTTTGTTTTATACTCAACTTTCTATTATACGGTGTATAAAACCCTTTGACTTTTACTTTTATTCAAAAGGAATCTTTTTTTACAAAGCGTTTTACTAAATGACAAAAGGAATGTTTTTGTCTTACGTATGCGGTGAAAAAGACTTCTCCGCCGCCGTGACCATTATTTGCGTATCGACTTCCTCTATAAGCCATAACATTTTTTTAAAATAAAAATAAATACAATGTTTTACTTTTAATTTATTTTGGCATTGAAAATGGTTTTGATAAAGTATTTATTATATCAATGTGTTGTGTTGATATCTTGTGATTGAATTGTGGAAATCATATGTTTCCTTTATGCATGATTTATGTGATACAATTATGTTATGGTTTATGATATGTTTAAACCTGTTCATATGAGGAATGCATTGGACTTAATAAGTGACCGTTGGAGCCCTCTATAGCTCCTCGATTCCTCGGCAGGTCTCATGAGACAAACTAGTGTCTTGGAACGAGGCCTTGACAAAATCTTATTTGTAGTCTTGGCATGAGGCCTTGGATACGTAGTTATGATTGTCTGGCATTATGCATTCCATCATTATGAAAGTGGTTATTGATATTGCATGTGATTATTCGACCAGTAGAATATCCATGTGAATAAGTAAATGGCATTATCTCATTTTACTTTTTCCATATTATGATGAAGTTCAAGTTTAAATGGCTTTTGTTTTAGTCATACATTGCCTTAAATGTTTATGTTTATTTATGAATGATTCCACAATATTGTTATCCTTACTAAGAATCTGAGCTCACCCCTTTAAATTTTTTATTTTTCCCAGGATGTGAAGAAATATTTTATGACTGACCTACAGGGATAGTATGAAGGGGATAGAAGTATGGAGTATGGAGACTATGTTATTGGGATTTTTAACTTTATTATGTAATGTAACATTTATGAATGTATCTAGTGTTTCCAAGGCCACTAAACTAATCAGTATTTCAAGACATGATCTTCTTTGATCATACCAATGTTACGAAGTAATGCACCAACTCTGGGTAACTGGGGTCGGGGCGTTAAATTTTTAATATCCTATATAATCCATTAATAAAATATTATCACCCTATTATTAATAACCTTTTTTAATATCAATGTTTCTAATGTGAACCGCTTTGTTTTTATAGAGTGTTTTGATTTGGTATATATGGTATGTGTAAATTTATAATGGATAAAAAATTATCAAAAAATTATAAATTTTATAAATATTATATATAAATATAAAATAAATATTTATATATTTTCATCCTTAAAATATAGATATATAATTTTTGACACCATTCATGAATAGGGTAAGCTGTATATAAGCATGGACATTGTTTACACATTCCAATGGATTGAGGAAGAGAAAGTTGACTAATAATTAATCTTTATTGAATAATAAATATATCATATATTTCATATATATTCAATGAATATATCTTTATTACCATCCATGTAAAATATAAATGAAAAATGTATCACATCACTTTTTTGAGGTTTTAGACCACACATATGCTGGAGAGAAATTATAAAATTCTAATGTATTTGATGGTAATATGTAATATATTGTTTTATATTTACCAATTAATATAAATATATTTATAAATATCAAATATAATCACTATTTACATCATTATAACCATCGATGTATTGTTTTTGTAGAAAAATGAATTACACCTCTATGTGGAGATGAAATGTTGTACATTGGCGCAAGTGATGTTTTATCATTTCATAGGATAGAAAATATATGAAATATTGTTGTAACATAATTAAAATTACTCATGATTATATTTCTCTACCTATATTTTTTTCATAGTATGCTTAAATCACATTAATATTATGAAGAAGAAGAAATAGTATTATAGGACTCGGTAAAGATGAGTACCTATTATTCAGTAGACTTCTTTTATCTATCTTCTTAAGGTACCTACATTTAGACTTTTAGAGTGAATATAACCTCCCGAACCTATATAATGATGTTAACAAGTGGAACGGGATGTGTCTAGTTCATCTAGATAGGTTAATGTGATCTAAATAAGTTTACGAGGATGTTCCCTATTACAATTGTGGTGAGAGACACATTTCAAGTTTCCAAAGATATTAAAATATAAGAATGATATTCTATTTAAAAATTTATCAAAATGGATTCAGATTGAAATATATAGAAGTATTTGGTGGAAAAATCATCAAATAATAAAAAATTGATAGGTTTTTTTGGTGTTTTAAAAAATATAATTTTGTTTAACCCCATAAAAAATATTAACAACAATCATGGTTACATATATTTTATTCTTAATGTGTTATAAATTTAGATATACTATAACTATTGGTTTATAATTAGAGAAGGAATGAAAATTTAGACTACATTATACACACCTTATTCTCATTAAATATTTTGTTTATTTTTCAAAAATTTAATAATATATTATTCTGATAAATTAAAAATATTTTCTTTTTTAGCATTATTCATTTAATCTGACATCAAATACATAAATCAAAATATTATTTCAAATATAATTCCAATACAAAACACAAAAAATCATAATAATAAGAAAAATTACTTGAATTTTATATTTCACTCAAATCATATCAATTTTTATTTTTCGAATTTGACTTGTTTTACATTTCAATAAATTTTCATTATATTATATAATAATTTCACACTAAATAAATAAAATATATAGTAACAACAATTTAATGGTAAATTATATTGTTTAGAAAAATAATTATACATAGAGGTTTTATTAAAATTCATTCATTAATTTATTTTTCCCTTATTTGGACACATTATAGATTTTTATAACTAAGAGTGTATCATTTTGTAACACTATTTAATATTAGTAATTTTTTTTTGTTTTCATGGAAAATATTACATTAAACATATATATTTAATTATTATAATGAAAAATGTACAACTAAATTCATCAAATATGAATTTAGCTAAAATATTATGATCATATAACATAGTTTTGACCTAGGATAGCTCGATTTACCCTTTATGATGGTGACAAATAGTATGAAAAATACTATTCATTTTGATAAAAAATGAAAATATTTTCCAATTTTGAACCTCATGAATCCAAACATTGAATAAATTTTCAATGATCAATTTTAAAAAAATTCTTAAATTAATTATAAAATGAGTGTACAGATACAAAAAAGAACACTTTTTATAAGAACAAAAAACACTATTTAACCATAATAAAAAATTTATTATAATATTAGTCAATGTAAAATCTCTAGATGAATGTTTGTTTTATTATTAAATATATAATATATTAATTTCATATAATTTATACCTAAATAGTGATTTATTTAATATACTAAAATAAGAACTAAATTTTCACACATAAAGAACACTTTTCCAAAAATCTATTTATATAAATTCAATTATTTCTTATTTTTTTAATAAAAAATTATTTTATTTTTAAAAAAATTGAAAACATATAATTTAATAATATAGTTATTAATATTTGTACCCTAAAATTTTAATGTCTAGATTATAAGTAGAATGAATTATTATTTTATCAATAGATCATGGTTCGTATAAACTATGTGTTGCATGAAAAAATAGAAATAAAAGAGATGTTACTTAATTAAAAGTAATTTACCATATAATAATTGGATTATAAAATTACAATAAATAACCACAAAAAAAATACAGCCACTGAAATATCCTTCCAGAACTACTACTAATGTGGAGTGTGAAAAATAATGTCTTTCAAGGTACACTTCATATTCAATCAAGAATGGAAGAATATTATATGATTTTTGTTCTACGAATTTCGTTATATCTTGAATGATTTCTATAACTATTAAATAAAATCCCCTATGCCATGATTTATATATATTTATATAAACACTTACAGGTTAATTCATTCCAACCCAAGTGTTTGACTCTTCTTTTGTTATCTTTTTTTGGATGGTTCTTCAAAATAATCATATAATACATCCCTTGGTAGAATATGATGTTATAATGGGAATGGATTAGATCTCATTATATTGATAACACATCAAATATTGGGGAATGGATATCTCTTTTCAAATTCAAAACCATCCCATGCCTCATTAAAAATTAAGATATGATCGTGAATCCCCATTGGATAATCCCACAATGTTTTAGGTATTGATACCATGAAACTATTCATAACATTCACAAACAGTTTTGTTGATGGAATGAATTGACCTTCTCGAATTTCCCATTTATAGGGAATTAAAATAATTTATTTTCATAATAGTTATCCTAACATATAGAAAATTTTGAGGTGTATATATCATTTGATATCATACCTAGAGCCACTCTTATCTCAAAATTATCTTATTGTATGGACCATATTGTGTAGTATACGATAAATAAGCAGCTGCAATAGAATTTTCGAAAATATTTCATGTGACTAAGTACGTCTCCTTGGGGATCCCCAGTGCTCATTGTCATGAAAATGGATGGATAAATGTTGTTATTTATAGATTACTAGGATCTCACAATATCTCCACAATGATCATGTATCTCATTCCAAATAATGATGACATGTTCAATCAACTATGGGGAGTTTAGTACTTGTAAAAAATAAATTTTCATTATGCATATCATCAAATGAAGGTTAATAAGGAATATATTAATATGATATGCTTCAGTACAAAGCTTTTACAGAATGAGTTCATAGTGATAACCTATTGAAAAAAATATTCCATGAAAATATTCTTGTTTTTAGTGAATATATTTCTTCCATACTGCCATAACTTTTTTTGTAGAATTTAAGTAATTTATTTCATTTAATATAGTTTCAAGGGTAAAATAAATAGAATCTAAGGACTGTGAAGGAATCATTTTTATTTGAGAGACTGTATTCTATTTTTAGTATGTGTGACTTTTGGATACCACAAGTATAATTATCCTAGAATTCTATCTTAATTGAAAAAATTATTATGGACACATTGATGAAAAATGAAATTGAGTATTGTATTAGACCCATTAGTTTTGTGGAAATTTGATTTTTTCTATGATTAGAAGGGTAGTACATATGCCATTTTGGAAATTTCTCACTATTATCTTCCAAGATAACGAACATAATATGAAAATTGGTAATTTATGTGTGGGTAAATTATTGTGAGGAATGATTTACAGAGATAAATAAGAGAAAAATAACTATTATTATACTCATACTACAAACAAGTAGAAATTTAGTGTGTAATGCAATGACAAATTTATAGAAGAATTGAGTTTCACAATCATGAAGAATGACAAGGTTATAGATTGTTTTAAAATATTTATATATCATTGAGAAAGTGTGTTTGAAACATTATTTAGAGTTAGCATCTATGATTTTAGAACTTCAATATTTCGTAGTACTAACATTATGGTGAGAAGTGTGTCATGTATATAGACCAAAAGAGTCAATTTTATATATTCACAAATAAGTGAACAATATGTTTAAAATAATATGGATATACCTTATCATGGACTATGATTTCTCAATTAAATACCATCCTTCAATGGTGAATAAGGATATTGATAGTCTTAGAAGAAAATTACTAGACACTATATCTATTCTGGGGACTAAAAAATACCAAACAGAAATGGAAATGAAAAAGATGGATTTTAAAATAATAATGAAATCGATGAAATCCAATCTTCCCCAAATAATTTCCCAACCATATACCCAATAGATGATCCAGGAGGCATAAAGTGATGATTTTTAACATCAAATGATGATGACTAAATGAAACTAAGGGAAGATACAAGTATTTCACATCGATAATGATAGTCTTATTAAATATCTATTTGAATATTGGGAATCATCATTACATGAGACAAAAGTAACATCTTGGGCCCGAATTCCACTAAAAAGTTCTCTAGGTTGAATGGGTAATAAGGCCTGAAGTACACCTCCCTAAATTCTAGAGGTTTTTGACATGTAGTGATTGTCTAGGAGTGTTGGTGGGGAGAGTATGACCTAATTTATACAGTGTACCACATCAGGATATAAATTACTATAACATAGACAATTTAGTAACTCATACAAGCAATAAGTAAATTGAGGAATACTAATAAATAAATAACATCATATTTAATCTCATACATAAAATGAATTTCCATTTCTTATGTATCTAATAATGCATAAAAACATGTTTATAATGAATATGTACACAATTGATAACAGATTTTGAAAAAATCCAAATGTAACCTAGTAGCATCCAAATCCTTAGCCTATTCACATGCTCTCATTATATGAAGTATAAAATCAAGGGCATGTGGTATGTAACATTCCATTTTCAACACCTAAAATCATATAATCTTTTGGAGTCCCAAATAGTGTCGCATACAGGGTTTGATAATAAATCCCAATAATCAACAACCAATGGTATGTTCTATTCTGTTAGGGAATATGTACATCAAGTGTCCAAGAAGTATGACAATAAATAGAGGATTATATCTAAAGTAAACATCGTATAAGTTTTGGTTATGATTTAATGTCCATTTCATTTAATCAATTTCAATTAATATATAAGTCTCAAGACTTGTATCAAATATACAAGTCCCCTGTATACGAACATGTATTAAAGGATCACCAAACATGACATCGATAATGTATAAAGTTAAGACTGAATCCAAACTAGTGGGTTTCCTTGGAAAACAAAAAATAAATTCATTTTGTTCATTAATTAAATTTTGAACTGGTTCCCATATTTGAAATTCAAATATTTGAATTCAAGTGTTGATTTAGTTTTAAAATCATACAACACCTTCCAACCCATTACCTATATAACCTCTCAATAACCCGGTATTCTTCTAGTTGACTTATAATGTCGCATCCTCCCCAGCCAATCCGTGGAATCCCATTGAAGAAGCCCATGTATTACCCATGGAATATATAATCATTTCCCTTTTATCAAAACCATTCAATTCTCATATGAATATATGTATCACACTGTATATAATTCATTCCACAACGAGTACATCCATGGAATCCTTCACTTAGATCAATGTATCACTAATTGCATATGTAAGGATCTAGCCACTGAGTCCATCCATGACATTGTTATAAAAATACACATATCACCCATGGAACATAACCATTAAATCAATTTCAATCCCTTATAATAAATTCAATTACCAATCCATAGTTAAACCTTAGATCAACTAAATCAAACTCATCTCAAATATTACTTAGATTTTTTCAATTATTAGATGGCTTTTCATTCAATTACTCACATGGTAATTTTTAATATAACAATTACCACATGCTTATCAAACTAATAAATGTATTTATATATATATATATATAATTTGAATATCAATTACAAGGTCAATTCATGCTTAATGATGAAATTTTATAACAAGGTCTAGCTTTGAAGTGTTTCTTTAAACTACTCATATATTAATTTTAACATTTATAGTATAAAATGAATAAATAGACCAATACATGGTGTGAAAATTTTATAACCCACATTGGAAATCAGTATTCAGAATAAATTAATGATATATCAAGAAATACATGGCATGACATCTATTTTGACTCACACACGAAATAATCTTATAAGGAAAGAATGATTAACAAGCTATTACAAAGACAAGGTCCAAGGGTCAAGACATACATTCCATTTATTTAATCCATTTCATTTAACAATACCAAAAATTATTCAATTAACCAACTGATTTGGACCCCAATAATCATGTTACATCCAATAGAAAGGGTTAAAAATAATACATAAGAGTGTATAAGGAACATATCCATAAAATAGTCCATTAAATAACAAAACACTCAATGGTTTGGTTCAATTTTTAATGTTTTAACCAATTACCAACCAATTACACAACTCTTTAATCACATAGGCCATGCCTGGAATGTTAATGGTTCAATTAAAATAAAATAAAATGCCTTGAAATTGGGAGTATGATACATCTTCATATATAAATATCTATACTTTAAGTGAAAGGAATGAGACCACCTACCATTGGTCCATAGTAGATAACTTGCATAGTATCAACTCCATAAAAGGCTCCAGTAAGGAGAACATGGTAAAATGTATGATGAACAGAATAATATTGAAAATATTATTTCACAAAAATATCCCAACTGATATCTAGAAGAATCAATAATGGATAAAAATCAATTGTTGTCTTCTTGTTACAGATCTAATGTGATGAACATCCATCAAAACAAATAACAGATGGAGGAACCCTTTTGATTCTATGATTATGATAAATAAATAGAAAATTTTGTTTTATATGTCTAAGAAGAAACTAAACATTTGGTTTATTAATATTTTATTTTAATTTTAATTTTTTAATCCAAATTTTAATTTTCTCTTAGTTTCAGTTCAATTTTTTGAAAATTGTGCGAAAATAAACACCTTTATCTATAGGGGAAGGGACACATGAATGGTTTCCTCACACAGTTTGACTAACCATATGAAAACTATAAAATTTACTTAGTAAAATAAATAGACATTGATGAATGGTTGTGTTCCCCATTTCACATTGTCTGGCTTAATCGTGAGGCAATTCCTTTCCCTTTGGCCAGCCTAGAATAGTATGATCAAATCCTCCGGCTATCCAGCAACAGTTTTCAAAAACCATTTGATAGTAATAAATCACCCCAAAATCGGGTTCCAAGAACTGAACAAGCCCCCATACACCATTGACACCATAACATCCTCAAAAGAAACTTATAAATTATAGCATTTAATCATTTTAACAACAATTTAATGGAAATGAATATATCCATACCTCATAGAAGAACTAGGTTCTTGCAAAAATCTCTAGTAAAATAACTTCATCCTAGAATGTCCCTTATGAGGGTAGTGAAGCATGATTTTTGAATAACTCTGACTATTGAAATCATATAATTCATGATCATTCCTAGGTCTTATCTTCTACTCATCCTTGCTGACATAGCACCCATACTTAAGAAAAAGACCAGCCTCAAACTACCTTAGTTTTATGATCCAAAATACATATAGGATGATCTGAAAAGGATTCATTTTCTCTATGATTAAACTCCTCATGATGAAGTTTATGATGTGAGATTGAACAATAGATTTGTAGCTGAGAAATATGGATGATTTAATGCATGTTTCAATACATATGGGGTAAATGAAACTCATAGGCTACTGGACCGACTCTCTCCAAAATATCAAATAGACCGTCATATCTCGGTGAAAGCTTACCATGTCCTTAGATCCACTTCTATCACATCATTTATGAAAGTCATAGGAAAACACAATACCCAAACTCGATCTCTATAGGTTATCTGTTGTGATTGGTGTATGATTTTTAAAAAACTGTGTAGTTTCTGTCCATTTCGAAATCACCTACACTTGATATGTGGTCACTTAAACCATAATAGAACCCACCATGGTTACCTTTCCAACTTCTAACCAGTAAAAGGGTGATTGTCATGGACTACAATTCATATCCTCATATGAAAACATCATAATATTATCCTAAAATAATTGGTTGAAGCATAATTCAACCAAGTATATATACATCTCCTAAGAAACCTTGCAATTAATGAATCATGCTCATATCATTTCAGAAATCTCTTAAATCATTCCCTCTAAATGGAAATTTATCTGGGAGTGTTATTCCATGATTAGTGTCACCTTTGTACCAAACACTCTTTACATGCCTTGAAATAATCAAAATGTAAAAAACTATCGTATTTGGGACACCGTGACATTGTACTATCTCTTAGATATACAACCTTCCATGACCATTAACATAGATCATATCCACGATATGTAGAAATTCAAAAAATCCATGAGAATTTCAACAAAAAATCCATATGTAATCATTACCTCAATGAAAACATATTAAACTAGTAAAAAATTCCTTCAAGAAATTATTTCATTTCAACATGAGAATGGGGAACGTCTATAAGATTATTCCTGGTCACTAAGGTTCCTCTTTCACCTAATAATAGGTGGGACATCTAATTATAAGATTCTCCCAATCTTTATCCATTCCCACCCACCAGTGATGGGAATGTAAATCCCATACATCACACTGATGATACAATGAACTACCTAAGACGATGCATGAAAATCCTACATCAGGTCCTCATCTATGTCTGATGTGACCCATACACAACCATGTACTCATAGGATCTCATCATTTACTATGGTCAAAATAGGAGGAAAGAAATCTCCGGTCACACTCACACATAAGTTAAGGCCTTCTAAATATTAATTATTCCACCTAAAAAAGTGATCCACAATTGAAGAGTTCAAACTAAGGATGATGGAAAATTATTCCGCTAACTAAACTTCATCTTTCAGTGGATCATATAGAAAACTCCATGAGCTTCCTCTCACTTCTGGACTATTGAACATTATATTTATGAGTCCTCCTCAGTGCATCATCCAGTAAATGTACTTAACAAGACATGTAGGCAATAATGATATCAAAATACAATTGGAACTCAAACATACATCGTAACCTTAGATTCAGATCACCCTATGTCAATATGTACATGAGGATTTTATGATTTGTGTACACCACAATAGAAACTAATAATAAATAATTTCTCCAATGGGATAATGCATGTTAAACTACAGCTATATTGAGATCATGTTTCGGGTAGCTCCTCTCATGTGGCATCAACTCCTTAGACCCGTACCCTGAATCTCTATCACCAAACAAAATAACTCTTTTTAGTTGCATACCTGATGCCTACCAATAATTTGTTTAATTCCTTATGGGATCTGAGAAAAATAGTATCATCATTGATTTCAATCTCCCATTCATCTCATTAATTTATGTCTCACTAGAATTCATCCATACATATTCCAAACCCTTATAATTCAATCCACATTGAATGCTGCTAATCATTGAAAGTCATGAATGAAATGAATATACTAACTACCTATCCATAAGAAATTTCATACCTCAAATACATTCTTGGGGTGCTCCTTGGAAACTACAACTCTCACCTTTTATGGGTCTACAGATACTTCTATCACTGAGATAATGAGACCCTAGAAATTAAATATGATCAATAAATAATTGGAACATTCTAATCCTGTCATACAACTATTGATCACCCAATTTATTAAAATAATATAAATATGTTTCACACGGATAAGTTTATTGTCAGAATACACTATGGTATCATCCATGAAACCACTACAAATGAGTCTGAAAAAGGACTGAACCCTTTTTTCATCAGCTCTAGGAATAAATTTGGACCATTACTAATACCAAATATCAAAAAAATACTAATATATTACAAACCTACTAATAAATTATGTGTGAGGTATGTTTGATGGTCTAACATGCACCAGATGATAATCTTATCTATAATCAATATTTGAGAAAAACCAATCTCTTTAGTGTTGGTCAAAGTGATCTTTTATCTGTGGTAGAAGATAATATTTCATAACCATATGTTGGTTCAATTTCTGATAATCCTCACATATACATAGAGTCTCATCCATCTATTTCTCAATAAGGACTGTCGAACCACTTAATGATGTATTGGGTTTGATGAAACACATTTCCTCAAAGTCCTCTACATGCCTCATCAGCTCTAGAAACTCCCTCATAGCCATCATACATGGGTGTATAGATACAGGTGATGATCTTTTTACTAGATCGATAGATAACTCAACCTCTCTCATTATATGAAATACTAAAATCTCATCCTAGAATTTTTTCATAAAATATCCATATACTGGATGAAAATATACCGTATGTCTTGTCTGATCATCTACATATAAACTCACAATATTGGATATCATCCCACCTATCCGACGATGTTGTTGTCTAGATCATCTTCCCTGAAAATTCCATTAACCATTTTGAATTAACTTTCCCCCCTTCGATGATAGGTTGGTCCTACATTAGAGATAGAAATCAACAAAATCATGAAAGACATCCAACAAATGTATTAGGAGAATGATATCAAAATCAGTCATCTCAAGGGAATAGAGGTCCCCTATGATGTGATACCCACCAATCTCATGGGGGAACTACATGAACTGTTGATAAAAATAGATTCTAATCCCCAATAGAGTTTCTTGTTTCAAAATAATATAAAAGGTCTTAACACAGAGCCCAAGGCTCTCTAACTGGGAGTATATGCAGATCTATAGAATGGCCCTATAAAAAATAGTGGAGAAGATAATGTAGGGGATATTATAATAATTCCTTTGATAGTAAAAGGTTTAGGATCATTCTCTTGATGGGTTTGTTTCCCAAAGTATATCAATAATAAAACATGGTCTTGTGATACTACATGGCTAGCCTGAGAATATCCACCATACTATCGCTAATAGACAAGGGTTTGACTATTGTGTCCACTGACACTACCTTAACCAAAGCATCCATTTGTATTACCAATCCCTTATTGATGTGAACACACTAACCCTACACCTAAATGTGGAGTGAGTGTAGACCCTTACTCAATAAATACTAGTGTAATCATTATTCACATGAACTATAGGTGTCACATGTTTCAATAAAATAATCCCTCAATTGGGACCCTTAAAAACTATATTATCTTATGTCATGCCCCACCACACTGGTAGCACGTCGCATGGAAACCCAAATTTGTAATTTGGATATAGGTATCATCATGTTGATGTTGTAGATGACACTTCCTACTACTTGGTTAAAAAGTGATAGATCGAGATGTCAAACTACCCTGGATCAACCTTCCAGGCTCTCTCTAGTTATTATTTGGGATAAGTGCCTGATTCAATATTCTACAAATGGTATTCAACCAACAAAAATCACCATCGATCCAATCACATTCCTACTACCGCCCCTGAATTACCAATATTTTGTAACTCTTCACCCATCTGAAATGGTTCGAAGCATTGGAGAATAGTAAATTAGGCTGAGTAATCCATAACTAATAGAATGAACTGCTCTAGATGTATGAAATCCAAGGAATTATATTCCCTCAATGTCATAGGATATAATTAATGCTATAATCCTGTATTAAACTCCCTCTAGGACATCTCCCAACGAAGATCATTCTGAGTGATAACGTCCAACAATATATTTGTAGAATCATGTAGCATATACAATGAGAGCTTCATACCCCTCTCTTGTGGCTTCTCCAGGTGCTCGAAGATATAATTCAGGACCTCTATCCACGACTTCTGAAACATTGGACTCCAATTCAATGATAATTTCTCCTTATGATGATGCTAAAAATCATCTTTCAACTCATCCCATGTTTGGGTAGGTCATTTTGCTCCTCGAACAACATAAATAAATTAAAATAACCCCTCAAAAAACTATGCCTCACCACCAAAGTCTGGTACAACAATTATTTTTGCATCTAGTACTACAGTATTATCTACTATTGTCCCATGCATGAACACCTCATGAGTGTGACCTTCACCACCTTACTAGTATATGATTAGAGGATTATTTGATGGAATAACTCTAAAAATATTATAAAAATTCCCAATATCATCATTATTTTCAATTTTCACAGTTTAGAATAATAGATATTAAAATGTGATATGTTAAATTATTTCTATATTGAATCAATCCCCTATGCCTACTCTATGGGTCTATTTGGGGTGACGTATAAATCTATTTTACGAATTAAAAAACAATAATTTACCACTACTAAGCTCTGGTTTAGTATGGATCTCAATTATAAGTCATTTCAGTTACATTTTCATTCTAGATTCATTTAAAATTTCCATTTCCACATGAATTGAAAAATTCCTTCTCATTTGATTTCACGTTCTATTCACATTAGTCAAATTTCATTTGGATGTTTTAATAACTATTCCCTTATATTTTGATCAATGAGGCCCCTAACTCCTAAAGTACCAATTCATGTAATCCACCTAAATAATACCGTAACACATCCCAAAATACCTATCACAATAGTAGGAATATATATACTACATCAACTATCAAAATAGAATGAAACATGTAATTCATCCAAAATGGAATGTAATAATTCCTAGAATACTAAATATAGAATGTTCTGATATCATTCCTTTGATGGAACACCCTCATCTCATCAGTTTTCGATATAATAGAACTACAAATCAGATCAATTGTAATATGAAAATAAAAGTGCATCACCCAATTGTGGATTAAAATAAACATTAATTGTATAAATCAATAAATAACTACTCAATTCTAGGAAATTTTTATTTTTCCCTTATATAGGGTAGCTATGCTCTGGCACATCTCATTACCAAAATCCATTTCCTACCCACCCCATTCTATTATCTCCAAATAGTAAAACAGAATAGAATTAAACTATGTGACCAATTTTTATCGTCCCATACCTAGATTCCACTCTAAATTAAATTAATACAATGGGTTACAAGTCCAAAATATAATATTCCCAAATTCTAGAGGCTTCCAACTAGTTGTGAGGGCCTAGATGTGACATTGGAGAGACTATATCCACATTACCAAAGTGTAGCACAATGGAATATAAATAAAAATTATGTTAAAAAAGTTGTAATCCATACTGGAAAGATGTAAATAGCATAAGACAGATAAGTAAACACTAACCCGTGATAATATACGAAAAATAAAAATATATGTCTTATGTGTCAAATTAATCATCCAAAACATTTTTACAAGTAAGATGTACACTATAGATAATAAAATCAAAAAAATCTACAATTATCCTAGTAGCATTGCAAGCATCATCTTGACACTATGCTATCCTGGTCAGAAGTAGAACATCATGTACATATATAATATCTCTTTCCATTTTTACAATCTACATTCATATAATATATTTGGGTCTTAAAAATATAAGCAAATAGGATTTGATATCAAATCCTAATAGTTAATCACCCATGATTTGATCTTATCTGTCATTGATTATATACAATTGGTGTTCATGTAGTATAAAAATAAATAAAGGACTTACAAAAACTGTAAACCTCCTATAAAAAATGGCTCCCATATAATAACTATTTCATTTAGATAATTTAAATTAATTTATAATGCTTAAACATTAAATAAAAACCCAACATCCCTCAGGTTAGCACATGTATCCGAGGATGCCAAAAAGTTCCATCCATAAATTTTAATGTAAATAATGAATCCCATCATGGGATTTGTATTGGAAGTCATGTCATAAATTTATTTCATTGTTCAATACAATTTAGTACATGTTTCCCCCCTTGAAATTCATAAATTTGAATTCATGTATCGCTCCATGTGTAATATCAACAAACACCTTTCAATCTCATCCATGAAAAACTTATTAGGAATCCATTATGGATCTTAGTGTGGTATAATGTATTATCCACCTGAGCCCATCCTTGTAGGTCCCCTAATGGAGTCAAAATATCACATATACCATAAATAACGAATTAATTTTGAGTATATCCATGGGATTCTCATATGAATCCATTTACCACTCAGCATTTAGGTCAAGCCTCAATGAGTCTTCCCATGGAATCCTTCACTTATATCCCTGTATAAACCATACATTAAGAAAGGATTAATCTATTGTTTCCATAATTTCCATTTTTATATGAATCCATTATTCACCCAATTCTTATAAAATTAAATCAATTTCAATCCCATATATCCAACTAGTGTAACATTCAATAGTTAAAATCAAGAGCATCTAATTGATACTCACATCAATGGTGACATGGGAATACAACAAACATATATAGATTTCCATTTAATTACACACATATAAATTTTTAATATATCAAGAATCATATTCTATGAAACTAATAAACAAATTTTTAATTAAAAATATCATAGGGTCATGTCAATTAGAAGGAATATTCATGCTTAATGATGTAATTACATAACACGGTTATGATTTGATAGTGTTCTATTTAATACTGAAATTGTATGTATAATATATGTTGAATAAAATGAAAAAATAGTCCAATACATAGCTTAAAAATAATATAACACATATAGAAAAAACATTATCATGTGAAATTATTTCTATATAAATCAATATATGGGATATATTCTACATTAAATCACATGGAAAATCCTCTATTATGGAAAATAAAACATAAAAAACAATTACCATGACAATGGCCCAGGGTCAAGTCATCAATACCTCACCTTTAATCCATTTCATTAGACTACTAAAATCAATATTCAGTTCAAAATATTTCTAGGAACCCAAATTTAGATTTGACATCGCATAACAAGGAGTAAAAGAAACACATAAGGGTGTCCAAGGTCAAAATCCATCTAATGTACTTTTTAATAACATCACATCTAAAGTGATGGGTCTAGTTTTATTTTCCTAACCCAATAACAAACAAATAACAAGACTGATTAATCACATTGTAAATTCTTATAAATATAAGGGTTGAATTCCAATAAAAGGGGAGACATATAAACCGGGTGTGCGACACACATGAATTTATAAACAACATGAAATTATTAAAAATGTATAAGACCACATATTTTTAGTCTATACTATATTTCTTATCCTATACCAAATCTTATTCTGGCTCCAAATGAGACAAAATGAAAGAACTGATAGAAAAATATATAATAAAGAAACCCCACGTGCACCAAAATAGCTTCACAAATTTCAAAAAGAAAAAATAATAGATAATAAGTAATATATGACCTACTTATAAAAATATAATAACATGGAAACCCATTAAGATGGATATTAGATATAGAAATTTCCTTGATTCCAAATATTTTTCTCATAGTATAGCTCTTTAATATTAATATGAATTTATAAGGGAATAAACAAAAAATAGGAATAATAAATATTTTATAATTTAGAATTGTTAAATTTCCCACAAAAAAGGTGTTTCATGGTTTAGGCCCAGAAGTTTACAAACCATTCATGATATTTCGGGGATATATATAGTAGAAGGATCACCAAAATTGTTTTCTCACACTGTTTGACGAACCATGAAGAAACAGTGTGAAAAAATATTCTTTAAATGTTATAGACCAAGCCACATGGATGTGTGGACCATTCGTCATGGTCTAGAAAAATTGTGTGAACATTTGCAAATATATTCCCATCATAACATAGTTTGGCCTAACAATGTGTCATGAACCACATATTTTTCAATAATTGTTTTTCATGCTTAAATGACCCCATAATTGGCTTCTCTGTCCAAACAGGCCCATTAAAACCTCCGAAACCTCCATGACGACAAGGGGAATGCATAAATGGGCATATTTGAACACATAAACATATATTTTATGGAAATTAAATTATATGTACCAAAATAAGAATTTTGATCTTACAAAAAAGAAGCAATTATTAGATATCATGAATAACTCATCTTTATACATATGTCATTGAAATGTCATTACATGTCGTGACATTTGATAGAAAATCTAATAAGAAAACATAAAATATATATTAGTGTTTATTCATAAAATTGTATTTATGTCATCGTGTTAATTTAGATTGATTAATGTCTAATGGGACGATGCAACCACTACTCATACTCAGGTAGAAATGTTAGAATATCACTACAAACATTGTCTCTAGTCTCCCAATGACATTGATATTTAGAAATTTTATCTGGGTTATTGTTGATCAACTCAAAATTTCAGCACACTTAATCGATATTTAGGGTGTTTATTCACTTGATTAACATGCTATGATATACCAAAAAGTAGTTGTGACGCTATATGGGGTACCAATTTAGATCATCTGTAATTATTATCGAAATATATTTCATAGATAATGAATAAAAATTCACTATTCTATGGATAATATCTTTACATAACGTATAACGTAACACCCACTAACTGATGGCCAACCTAAAAAGACTATTTATAATCCTGAGGAAATACATAGATCCTTCGTAATATAATTTGAAATAAAATAGTACCAACATGTTCTATTTGTTGAGTTCTAATACAATAAAAATTTCCACTCAAACATTAAAATATATCCATTTGATGGAATATATGGTAAAATATATAGAATTCCAACTTTTTGGAATGATAATGGGGAAAAACTAATGGGACTAGATTTTGTGAAAGAGATGACAAAAAATGTTTAAGTCATCCAACGTCATATAAATGATACCATTAGAAAGAAGATGATCAATGGTCACAACCATAAAAGGGAATTGAGTTTTATGTTAGAGGCAATGATATCCTTTAAATATCACCATCGAATAGATTCCTGTGGTTAGAAATGAAATAAATGTTTAGCCATAGGTTTAATGGCCCATATGGGACACTAGATTGCGTAGGATTAGTTGAATGTTGACTATAACTCCCACAAATCCTGACCCACATTAATTATGTCTTCCTTGTATCATTGATGACGGATTAAGTACCCAATAAGTCTCTTGTCTTGAGTCCAAATGTGGTCTATCTAGTGAATGAACTATCATATATATTGAATCTAGTAAATATCATTCACCATATATGCAATGTTTAATTATACAAGACAACCCGTCTTGTTAATGTGTTATGGAATAACAAAAAATATGAAGAGGAGTCATGGGAACCAGAATAAATAATTAAAAAAAAGTACACTGACCTTTTATCAACCAGCAATATACATTGAAATAAGGGGGTTTAAATTTATAATGCATCAAAAGGTATCATCCTTGAATTTATATATGATATTGTATCCTCTAAATAAATGTATGTTATATTATATTATACATTATTATTTAAATATCACTTAAAAAGAATCTAATAATAATTTATTGTATATATTATGATCATTACATTATTCTATAACTATACCCATGATAATCACAAACATTTCATTATAACAAAAAATATAATTTAATAAATATAAAATGTAAAATTTTAAATCATTTCAATCACCTATAAATAATTCCTCCATGGCCAACACTATTGAAATGAAACGAAATATATGTTATCCAATAAATATTATAAAAAATTGAAATTTTGATACTTGTGAGTAATTTAAGCAATTGTTGAATACTGGTATTTCATGTCTCTTATATGATTTAATATGACCATTGGAATAGTAATATGACCAAAAGAATAGTAACCTAATCATAGGAATAATAACATAATTATACATAATAGTTATCAAATTATTAGGAATAGTAACCTGATCATTATAATTATAATATAACCTAAAAATAGTATAATTTAATATTTATAATATTTATCATCATTAATTTATGTAATTATTAATTTTATAACTTCATAATATAAATGTCATGACTAGTAAATCAATGAAATTATAAACAATCTTTTAAAAACTGTATTTTCTGGAATTTAAAAAAAATTATATTAAAAATTAATTAACCTATAGTGGAAAATTATTATTGTATAATTATAATTATTTTTTAAAGATTCCCATAAATATATTCCATGGGTGATATATTTTAAATTATTCAAAACACTTCAATGTTTATGTGAAAAGTAAAAAATTCAAAATTTTAATATATTGTCTATTTCAGATTACCTCATACAATATATACTAATGACAAAGTAAATTTTAGAGATTTTTTCTCGACAAATAAAATAATGAATTTCATAAATGGTTCGTTTATGTAAAATAAATATTTTTTCCAACCTTAAAAATTATTTTAAAAATTGTAATGTCTAAATTATTTCATTAAAATAACTATTCATACATTTTTCAAATTTCATTTTTACTAATAATTGAATTTAAAATTAAAGGGTATAAAATCCTAAAATATATTATTTTATTAATTTATGATTCATATATTCAATAATATCACTATTACATGGTTTACCTTGGATAAAATATTTGGTTCAATATTATATATTAGAAATACACATCTCCTCAAATTTAATTAATCCATCTCCCTGCCCATGGAAAATAACTCCTCCCCCACGTACCAAATCAATTATTTTAAAAATATCCTATCAATTAATACCATTATATTAATTACATAATTTATATTGTTACCAATTCTAATAATCATGGGATTTTATCTACATAAAAGAGAAGACACATCAAGATGATTGTATGTTTTCATCAACACATCTTTTAGTCTTCATCTTCTCTATCTCTTTTTCAATATCCCTTACAAACTCAAATATTATAATATTAATTAATTATTATGTTAAACATTTAATAATGATTTTATATTAATTATATAATACCAATTACTATGTAATTATATATTATAATTCATATACCTCCTCTATGGACATTGCCCGATTAATTATCTGTTAACTGGCAATTAGGGAATTGTAAATTCTTTTCGTTTCAGCAAAATTATGGAAAAGTATATTTAATCATTATATATAATAATGTATTAAAATAGTTATTGAATTCATCTGTAATTTATTCTAATAATTAAAAAGTGACTATTACCAAAAAATCGAAATAGAAGCAAAATTGGGAATTATTAAGGAAAACATGATACCAAAAGTCGTCAAATTATACAATTTTTAAATTTGATAACTGGTCACATAAATTTATATAATTGTAATCTATTTTCCTTTTTTAATAATATTATGGTTATTATTCCAATGTCATAAAAGTAAAATAAAATAATGCAGGATATATGGTAAGTGGATTCTTCAACCAAATTATATATTTTTTATTATTTCATACATCACATTGGATTTATGGTTTTATTCAAAAAATATCCTTAAATATAATTTAAAAATATATTACCATTTATTTTACTCCATATAAATGTTCATAACATATCAAAATTATTTATACACAAATATTATATATTTTTTCATAATGATTTTTTTTCAATTACACAGCTTTTACTCCCATTATGTTGTTTCCCCTATAGAAAAAATGATATTTTGTGCCATTGGATGATACCACTTATTCAATTTTAAATAACCATAGTTATTCATTGATATATTAAATATTAAATATTTTACTAAATCCATTCTATTTTATGGGATTATTTTATGAATGAGATTGTTATATATTCCATGTGGAATGAATGATTATAAGAATTTTATGATTTGAAAGGATGAACCACAATTATATATACTTCCATTTCATTGTGTATTGGGATATATCTCATGATAATATGTTTATTATGTGTGAACATGATGCAATATTTTTTCATAATATTTTTTACAATTTCTATACACATGATTTGTTTTAACATGGTTATACATTTGTTCACAACTATAATAATTGATATAAATAAATTAAATGTACAACTATTATGTTTTCTTATTTAAAATTATGTATTAGTAATGTTAGAAATTGATTATTCACTTTTCTAACCATTAGAATAAGTTAAGACACTAAACATGTAATCAATAAAATTTAACCAACATGAAACTCAATTTGAAACTCATAGAGGAACATAAAAAATGTAAATGAAATGATGTGGTTTGAAACAATTGAACCTCAATCCTTGACCCATGGATAAAATAGGTGGTGGGATATAATCAGAGCATTTTAAATTGGATTATATACATTATTACTCTATATTAAATAATTTTTTATTCGTTAAATTTTATCAAATCTTGTGTCAATCAAACACCATGAATAATTTTTTATCATAGAATATGAAAAGCTAAACCAAAATATACCATAAGGGAATAATGAAAAAAATAATTACATTGTAAATAAAAATGAATAATGAATTTTTTTTTATATTGAGGAGGGTATTTGATAAAATATGTTTGTATTATATTTAGAGATTGGATAATCTTATATTATGTTACATATCGATTTTGAAAATGTTTTTATTTATATCATTTGTGTCATTTACAATGTTTGTGTTTTTTTAAATTTGTTAAAGATCAATGAAGTAATTTCTAATCATGATAATATATATATAAGTGGACTAATAAAATGAAAAAATTTCTCTAATATAAATAATTCACTACTATATAATCATTATATCTAGTTCAAATATATATTTAGACATGTAGTATCTAGATTTTCAGATTTATGATTATTCAAATATAGTTTATAGAATTAAATAATTTTTTTAATGAATTATTTTTCTATATGTGAAGATCCAAAATGGCTCTAGAATAACCCAAATGTATTTTGTAATATATGAAATAAGGGTTTTATTATATTTATGTTGTAATTATTAATAGGTGATACATATAATTTAATGTAGAGATAAATATTGAAATGTGTCAAACATTTATATTATGGGAGAAGATAATGATTTATTTTGAATGACTTTTTTTTATATATAGACTATTATATTTAAATTTATAGCTCATTATTTTCACTCTATATGGAATAATGATTTTCTGGTGTAAGTGGTCCTTTTATTTATATGTTGAGACTCAATGTATCCATTTACTAATCTATTTAATAATGAATAGTGAACATTTTATTGATTTATATATTCAAGAATGTGTTTCATATACATTTAAAATAAATCACAATAAATTAATTACATATACCCATGGGATTTTCATATTTAATTCTATTATATCATCAAATATCAATTAAATATTTGTTTTCTAGATTTAATTATCAATAAAACAAGATTAATATATTTAATTTATCTCTATTTAATAGATTGAATAGAAGTTATGAGACATAATTCACCCTTCCTTCATTAGAACCATCAGTGAGGTTCTTTACTAGTATAATAATGGGAAGAATTACAATGGAAATAAATCATAGATATATAATATGGACAACCAATATTTATAATATAAGTCAGATCAATTTTTTGGGAATATATTCATAAAATCCTTCTTGAAAATATTTAAAAACCTGATATCCAATTAAGAAATTATTTTCTATATTAAATATAGTTTTTTATAAATTTAAATATATTAAAAAAACTAATTTTTCAATTAGAAAATGTCAATGTTCACAATTTCCATGACTGATATCATAATTTATTATTTTTTTACTAGAATAATACCATATTTATGTAATTGATAAAAAAAATTAAAACCCCACAAACTAAAATATCTAGTTTTTTAATTACCCCACTCCATCCAAAAGTACATGCATGGGAAGATAATTAAGGATGTGTGATAATGAACCACGAGTCCCACCATTAGTAGGCCCTATTTTAAAGACAATCACTATGGTTATAATGAATGTCACACATATGAGATTGATTTTCATTAATATAATATATTGACCATGAGACCCAATATCAACCACTAAAAAAATCCATCATGTAAAATAGAAGAAAAATATATCTATAAAAAAATATTTCACAATTTTTTTAACGTGATATCACTAAAAATGATTTTAACAGCATAACTTATGAAGAGGTAGTCGTATATTACCAACTCAATAACTATAAGATGTTTGGTAGAAAGCTATATCTTCGTAACCAATTATCTCCTTGGTTTCCTAAAAAAATTATCTACATCAGGTGAGAATAAAATATATAATCTACAGGATCATAACAAATGTATACAATGAAAAATTGAGAAGGAATTACTTACTTGGTCATGAACAAATAAAGTAACCAACAAGCACAAAAAGTAAGAAAATTATCCAGTCTATAACATTACCATGGATCAATCAAAAAAAATTCATCCATGTAAAATAATATAAGAAAAATATATGAAAAATTATACCACACACAAATTCGCAAATGAATTTCCACTCCCTCATCCCAATGACATGAGTCTGTACTATCTTAACCTTATTGAATTCAATGGATTATTATCACAACAATATTTATATTAGTAGGAAATACCCAACCCTCAACACATTACGCAACCATCACATACTCATTTTCCTAGAACCGCTGCAATATACCAATTTTATAGGATATTTTTGGACATTGAATACACAACATCATTCCCCCACCCAAAATGTTTGACCCAAATAATGAAGCACATCATATTTATATCAACCGTCACATGTTGTGTAATATATCTTCAATTCATAATAAATAGTTCATATTAAACTCTATTATAAGAGATTGGGGGTATTGGGTAGCCTACAATTCACATTTTCCAAATTGGATACTGGGGAAACCACCCAGCATAGAAACATTGGGTGTTTTTGTGATCACCTAATTTGGGTGGTGTTCAAAATAGAAGTCATAAGCAAAATATACTGTATAATAGCTATGCATTATCAATTTATGGGATCATAATAGAACTACCATTATATCTCATGACTACACTATACTATATCACAATCTCTAGCAATATATACTTCCATTATTTATGTAACACATCATCAAAATAGAAAACATTTGAATTCACCCTATTTTAAGTTAACCAAAATCATAATTTGGAAGTTTCCAACCATCTTTTGATTAATATGTGTATTTTTTGTATAATTCATACCATTCTGACTATCACTCCACATTAATTATCTTCATTGGAATTTCACTCCATTACTATCAGGAATCTATATGAAAAATTGAAACCATCAACCTCACACAAATGAACATCACATCTTAATACAAACCATCACCATAACCAAACAATCTCACTATAATGAAAACTCTTCAAATTCAAAAAATATCTTAATATAACACATCCAAATCTAACAAAACATGGCTTTTACACCCAATATATTCCACCTCGAAAGTGTTCAACACCATCACTATTAAAATTCTCCAATAGTTTCACAAACACAACATAAGATAGATTATCAAAAACATGAACACATTACATCAATTTTTTTATTTCATATAATCCATATATTCATAGTTTAGATGATATTATAATATCATATATTTTATTGGCATCAGTATCATCACACAATTCAAGTTTTTCCTAGTTATCAAATTATATATAAATAAAGAAATTATTTTTCTTTTTATGTGTCGTGATTTCATGAAATCAATATAACAATGGATTCCCAAATCACACCAATAAAAATATAAGTATGACTCTGAAAATTTATGTTTTTATCATTGAAACATAAAATGGATAATCACTTATAATGTATCAAAAAACATTAAAAATCATTATGAGAACTCTGATACCCAAAACTTTTACATTAATCCAACTATTTATGTGATTATTGCAACCCATACTATCCATTAAATTGTTGAAATGGAAATAAAAATTCCTTATATGCACATAATACAATGAGAGAAATAGGATCCTGGATAGTGTTAGAGTCTTAGAGGGAAACATTTTTATAGTGGAAGAAATGATGGATCAAATCTGAAGAAGATCGAAGGGAAACCCATTAGAACCCATCCAAAAAATCCCTAACCAATCCATGATCATAACATATCCCAAATGGCAACCTTAAATAAATTAACATCCTGACCATATGGAAGAACAACTATGAGAAAATGGACAATAAGTTACTTAGAATGAGAACTCGATTCTCTGTAATCAAAAAGGGTGGAATCATCAAAATAGATTATTAAAGGGTTCCAATATGGTATAGATACATCAAAAGATTCTATATTGAAAATGGTTATATAAAAGGTCTTTTGGCCATTATATTTATAGAGTAATTCCGAATTTCCTCACCAATAAATAGATGCTGCCTATAATATAGTGTTATCCCATGGTCAAAAGAGATTTGAATTTCTTCTGATCAATTATCATCATCTAAAATATTTTAAAATATACCTTATCATCATCATGAACTATTCCATGTTGTGGTAAATGTAGTTTTTGTTTCTCTAGTTCCCTCAATGATCATAATATATATTACAGTAGAAAAAAATCTATTATTTTCTCCTCTGCATTCCAAATACAATAGCATAGTGAGTTCTAACTACATGTGTTGAATATGAGGTCTCCCTAACTAATAATCCTAGAACCACATAATTAAATGGTTATTTAAATCTTCTCATGATAAATATGGTCAACACCAATGTGTAAATACAACCAATACAGAAAAATATGTAGTTTATTTAACTATGGTGAATTCCATCACCAAGATAAACCTCAATGAACCCAAGGACAAAATGAACAACACTATGATCGGTTTCATAGTGTGTTGTCCCTATGAATAGAAAAAACACATTCCTAGCATCAATAACACCTCAAAATTCCTTGTTTCCACCACTAAATTATGAAATAAAGAACATGGAATGATTTTTTGAGCAAAACAATAGTAGTTATGACAGTACAATTTTTTATTTTATGAGGTAAAATATTATCTCAATATATTTTCAGTCATATCTTTATCCATGGAGAGTAATCTGAAACATAAATATGAAATCTATATATTGTAATTGAGTAATAAAAAATAAAGATATATTATATATAAATTCCAAGAATTATTGAAGTCGATATTTTACAGAAACATTTTAGAATATATTTTTTGACGTGATTTTTTTTCTAAAAATTTTCTTAATATGATTGGATATGTTAAAAAATTTGAAATTTAGTGGACATAGATCCATCTATATCAATCCATAAACATTATTCAATAATAACTACAATAAATATTCCATAAATAAATGTTTTCTATAACATGAATATATCTAAATTTTTATTACCTAATTTCCACATTATGCAATATGTAGTTGAACAATATATGAAGCATCCATGATCATGTATTATATTTATGATATTTGGAATTATGGATATATATTATTTCTATTATAATTAGATGAACCATTAATGATAGCCTGTATATATATTTCTAGTAAAAAAATTGTCCATCCCATAAAAGTTAAAATGTCAATTATTGTTTTATTAGGTGATGGAAATATAATTTATGTGTGAACCATAATGTTTTAAAATAATATCATGAAGGGTATATATATGTAATTTTTTTATCAATTATTCTCATTTCGAAGGCTGTATTAAACTCTATGAATATTATAAAAAATTTACCAATGAACAACAAATAATCAATGGGTATATGTTGATATCATTTGTAACAATACAATATCATGTCACCTAGAGACATTTGTTATTTTCTAATATGGTAGATAACTCATAGACCATAGTACAAATGATTTTATGTTTAGAAGTTTTAGTAGGATATATACATGTATCATTAATATATTATAAGGGAAACAACATCACATATAAAAAAATATTGTTATTCATCAATCCTATATACTTAAATAATATGTCATAAACTTCATGGAATCTTGAAAAAATGTTAATGTAAAAAAATTTTAAATAAAAATGGGTCATTAAGGGTAAAATATAGTGGAAGTTATCCTAACCTGAAAAATATGTACTTAATTTGGTAGAATTAAATATTACAATAATTCTATATAAAAAATAACACAAGTAATATAAATCCATGGATAACATAAAATAAGAAATTAACAATACCATGGATAAAAATAAATACTTTCATAGAATTGGAACACACAATTACAATCATCATAATGACACCAAATAAGGTTTATCTAATAAAATCGTATTATATGGATAAATATACACAAAATGCCTAAGCATGTATATCTATCGAGAACTACTGATGGATTGGGTGGATATATATTTTTTGGCGCCCCATAAATCAAATTCTATGTCTACATCAGAAATCATTACAATAGAATAATCTAATAGAAAATTCAATAAGTATTTTTTAAAATTGAGCCTCTAATATAATCATCTGTATATATGAAATAATTTTCATTATTGAAATAATACTAAAAATTTATAAATAATTATCTACTCAAATTATTATTCATATTTTCAAGGTTAATACCCATCAAATAAAATTTATATATATAATTTATTAAAAACATATATATAAAATAAATACTATCAATTGAATATAAATGGTTATAAAGATATGAAATATAACCACTAGATAATGAGTATGAGCATGGAATAAATATATTGTGTTATGAAGGGGGGATAAAAATAGTGATATAGAACAAAATAACAGGAATATGAAATCAAATTGGTACCTAGTAAATAATAAATATAGTTAATGATATAATATTTCTTCATCATTATGTTCAAGATTAAAATAATTTCAATAATTCATTGTTGAAAATATATTAATGAGTCTATTGGTAGTAGTGAATTAACACATAAATTGATGTGAATTTAATAGAGAAACACTTTTCCCATGTCATATCTAAATTTTACATCCATTAATATTTAGAGTAATAAAATTGTATGTTTTCATTACATTCATCATAACACTTTTCATGTTTTTCTATTTTAATGTTCTATACATTTACTAACTTGTATTTCTTATTACATGGGATATAGTTTTTTCCACTGTTCTTTGATAAGATAGTCAGTACATAGTTCAACATTATTTATGTTGTATCATTAATGGTCATTTTTATCTATCCAATGGTTTTATTATTCCTTGATGTTTCAAGGAACTTTTCAACAAGTCATAATAGTTGTATAAATTTCCAATGATTATTATATTGTCAAAAATATGTAATGAATGTGAATCGTATATCAATATACCCCTTCTAAAATGTATATATTTCTATTATTATTAATTTATGGTATCATTAATATAATTATTGTAATATTATTCTAGAATAATAACCAAATAAGATTTATTTTATATGTTCATTAAACCCATTTTTATTACAATATATGTCTATAATTTGTTTTTTATTCATAATATCATCTATATGACTAGATAAAATTACCAATCATAGAAGGAATATAATTGAAAAATATTATTTTACACATATATTTTATGATTTTAAATTTAATATTATATACAAATAAATAGTATTAATTTTTTGATGAATTTTGATCAAAACAAATAAATTGGATGGGTAAAGAAGAAGATACTTATTGAAATGTATTACAGTAAATAACGTGCACCCCCCTTTAATCCAATATATATGAAAAAACAATAAGTATTCTTATAAGGGACTTTTTATTAGAAAAGAACATCGATAATGTTGAAATGATGGTTTCAGGAGGTATTATTATCATATAATTTTAATAGAATGTGTTTCATATTTTAATAGAAATGTGTTAAAGAGGAGTGAATTTATACATCCAATGTAATCTTCTATAATAATATTAATATAAATTTTCATAAATAAAACCCTATAAATAGTTATCGGAATTATAAATAAAAGAATTTTAATTTTATTTCCTAAAATATTTTTTTGTAAAATATTATGACAATTACTTTAAATCCCTTGAACTCACACTCTCAGGTGTGGTGCTAAAACACATAACCATTAAGTTATGTCTTTATTAATAATAAAAATAAAACTATTTCAATTCATAAAAACATATAACATAAAAATAAAAAATTTGATCACTTACATTCACACAGACCGTTTAGCTTCATAGTTTTAGTGAATTATTAAAAACTACAACATATCAACATTGATATAAAAACAATTTTTTCATAAGATTATTTGTTATCTCCCCCTATGATTTTCATATATAGTATATTTCATAGGAAAAACATAATTTTAACAATCATTCACAACCAGTAGAAAAGTAAACATATGTATGGTGTGATTAAATTCTCAGTAATGGTAAATATAATTATTAGTAATTGAATATAATTAATTTAAAAAATTAATTATTAATTTTAATATTAAATAATCAAATTAGATGAGTATATCTTATGGGAATTAAAATGCATAAAAAATGTATCATAAAACATGATACATTGAATAAGCATTTAATAATGAAAATAGTTATAGGAATCATTAATCATGAGAAATTTCATGTCAATATTTTAGAAAGGAAACATTAAAAATTCATCAAAATCATATATGAAATGTATTTATTTCCTTGAAAATCATTTTCATATCTATGATAAAATCAGTCATATTGATGGGAACACTTTTATGATAAATTAAAAAAAAATTGTAACAGAAACCTATAACAGGTTAACTTTTTCTCATTTCCCAATACATTACGGGGGTATAAAGAACCCCCCATTCCTTTTTTATAACATTACAACATGTCCTAGGTTTATAACAATACCACCCACCATTGGATAATAACAGAATAATCAGACATCATAACTAATGTGAAAGGAAAATAATATGCTTTATATGCATAGATAATTAATTTCATAATTAAAAACAAAGAAATTTTTTTTATTACATTCACAACCATATAAACCTAAGGAAAACAAATGACTTCAATGGAAATATAATTTAAAAATAGTCATACTATATCAAGAAAAATATTTTGGAAAATTTAATTTCAAAATATTCATGGCGGATTATCTATAATATCAAGGTCTATATTCGTTTATGAATAAAAATACCTTTTAATGAAAATTAAATCATTCTTGATGAAAATACCATTTCCATGTTGAAAAAAACATTCCAAAAGGAAAAATAATAAATATTGTTTTAATATATTTAATTTAAAATTAAATTATAATCTTATAATGAAATCATAAATTAATATAATTTTCATTATGGAAGGTAAATCACATCATCTCATAAATGTTAAAAATAAATTTTTACCAAACATTTGTATTGTTAGAAAAAAGTTACAAATATGTAAAACATTAATATATTTGAATTTAGTAACACATAATTTATTGAAAATAATTATGTAAAATATATTTGGGAAATAATTTTTGTTTGTTATAAAACATTCAATATTTTTTTTAAAACATTGATATGGGAAAAAAATATTCCCAATATAAAATAAGATACCTGTCAGATATCACATATAAATTACTTTAGTGATGTTTCATTTTTCAAAAATGTTATAAATTAAATAAAAACTATAAAGAATTTATAACTAAAGAAGGATAAATTTGATTAGGTTCAATATAACAATAGAAAATTATTTTTATATGAAAAAATTGAATATATATAACATCTAAAAGGATTCATATTTTAATATTACACCATTACGAATTTTGTACCATTTTAATATAAAATCATTGAAATAATGATTGTGATATGGTTTTGTAATTCCAAAGAGTTTTATGATGTAATATTTCAAAATTCATTTGTGAGACAATATGTAAACTATGAAAGTAAATTAATGTTCACAACATGATACATGTATAATGAAATTGATATTGAGCCAAAGAAATACCTTACGACGATAATTAAATATGATTTGATAAATGTACCATGAAGAGATCATGTGAAAATATTTAAATTCAAATAATTAAATTGAATATAATATATAACATATTATATAGAAAATTAATTGATAATCATTGAATAAAAACATAATGAATGAGAGGAATAACCAAATAAATGTAAATTGGGTTACGAAACCCCTTATTACTTGGTAAAATTCAAACCAAATCATGGTCGATGAAATAATATATTTTAAAACATAAAATTACATGAATTTATAGGATTATATATATAAATTTTAAATGTTATAATATAAACATATAATAAAAAAATTTCTGAATAATACCAAATTATGTCTCAATGAGTGGAAAATTAGATGAAATCCATTACCTCGGGCACATATATTATATGTATGTATTTTAACAAATATATAATAATCCTATATCAATTATTTAACTTCTTGATAAGAATTATTCAAGATTAATACTTTATAAAATAACAATGTATTTAATTTATTTTAAATATATATTTAATTAGATAATCAATCATGCCTATGTTTGGTGTTTTGAGTAAATTATATTAATAATCCCAAAACATAATTAATACTATAATGATAGTGATATATGTAATAATTAAATCATACATTGAATAGTAGTCCTTTCATTATTACCATTTTACATCAATTATAATTTTATAACCAATCCAAAAAAATGATATTGAAAAATAAACTATGAAACAATCATTGGGGCATAATGCCATAGGTAATCAGGGGAATCATTCGAATTTTTCATATAACATCAGATAATGATGGTATGTATTATTTCATATTATAATGATGAATATTATATAATTAATATAATATTAACTCTTTACAAACATTTATATATACCATTTGGTTTACGGTTTTAAGGAAAACATATCACTTCTCTTCATGTAGGTGGTAATGCACATGTATTAAAAATGGTGTTATTTTTTTTCAATAAATGGAAGAAAAAAATGAGATATTGTATTTCTAGATTTATAATTGAATCGTGAATATAATTTTTGAAAATAAAATCCATAATTTTAACTAGAGGTGATTTGTTGTGATAGAGAACAATTTACATTGGATCATTAGGTTTTAGTCATTCATACACATGAATGATGCTTTCATTTTCCATTTAATGTAAGATGATATAAATATAGGTTTCTACATAAACATAATAAAATGTATTTACCCATAATTTACTCATAATATTATTTTAACCAATTATAAGACAATTTTATGGGGGCTGAATAAGTAAAAAAACATGGAATAATATGTTATATCTATTTATTGGATAACATCATATACATTACATTGTAATCCATCAATGAGATGTTTTATTCCCATTTAATGACATATAGAAATGGTGGAAGGTCATTTTGGATACAAATTGTACATCATGTGTAAAGAGGAGAGGATAGTGTGTTTCATTTTATCAATGAAAGAATATATACTATTATAATCACTTAATGTATTAAATTAATACAAATTAAATTTTATAGAAAAATAGTTAAAAATGATGTAATTAAAATGTTACATGAGGATGATTCATAAACAACATATTTGATTAAATTTAGACAATCCCTATCTATTTATTTACTCTTATATCTTAGTTTCTCTTAGTATTAACCCCACTTAACCCTTCACATAAGAAATTTGAAATAAATGTGATTTACTATTTATGGATAGAGAATATCACAATAAAAGGAAAATTGACCCAAAAATTTACCATGTGTGATATTTTAGATCATATTAGGTTCACATTTTCAATTATATGATTTTAGTGTATATGAAATTATTTATTTTAATATTGTTTATTATAAAATATCATTAACTAAATTTTAAGAATTATTAATTAAATTTGATACTAAAAAACCATAGAGATGGAATTAGAATTTAAATTCTTAAAAAATATCATATATTTAATATTTATCATAACACTTCATGGGAACCTTTAACACACCCACAAATATTACATTTATATTTTTCAAATCTTTTACTATATTTTTTGATTACTCGCATAGGAATTGCATCGATGTAGCATAAAAATTTATGGAAATTATGTCATTAATAAAATTAAAAATTAATTTTTATGATAAAAAGATAATTAATATTTAATATAAACACTTATAAATGAAAATAATTTATTCTATCATTGAAAAATATATTATATTAATTCAAATAATAAAAGTTATGTTTACTATTTAATAATTTAAGTAAATATTATATATATAAAACTCAAATATAAATTTAGAAAACATCATATTTTATATGTTGTGATTAATATTGAAGAAATAATCTCATCATAAATAATATATGAAAATATTAGAATAAATATTAATCCATATCACGTTAGTTTTATCATTAATTAAACCATTTTACCTTAAAAGTGGTAATAATTTTTTCCCTATATTCTATTCAAATTGAAACGAAATTAGGTTCACCTTGTGAAAAAATATTATTTATTCTAATATAGAATATGTAATCCAATTTATAAATACAAATTCACATTTGTTGTGGAATTTAATTTCAAATTAACCCCAAAAAATGTGAAGAAAATTAATTATCAAATGAAAATTATATAATGTAGATTAATGTTCAGATGAAAAATTCTTGTATAATTTTGTCTCTAATAAATTTTATTAGATTATTTTAACAAATGTGAACTCCTTAAATTTTTATAAATTAATAAAATAAAATATTCATTTTTAAGTGCATGAAATGAGAATATATATTTCAATAAAATTAATATTTTTGACTATTTATTAAAAAAATTGGTTGTTCATGTAAATATATAAAATTATAATTTAGAAATATATTTATTTTTTTAACAAATGATATAATATTTTTCAAATTCAAATATGAAATTTTGATACATAATCAATAATATTCAGTACCAAAAAAATAAAAACATTTTTTAACAAAACAAAATGTTTTCAAATAATAAAATATCATTACTATGAAATGGAGTGGCCATTTCCTAGAAATTATTCAATATATTTTTATTGATTTGGACATTTATATGTGTTTCATAGAGTGGTTAACCATATTTATTAATTCCATTTTAATTTCTATGTTATAACTATAATTATTTAATTATATTATTTAATGATTCATTTAATCTCAATGTTTCATGATGTATTTACTATCAATCAAATTATTTTTTAAAATATGTAAGATGTTAAAATTCTCCCCCATTTAAAAAGATTCATTTTGAAAATTTGATCTTTATCAGAGTAATCTTGTTTTGAAAAGTTAAAAACACATTTCTTAAAAATACACATCGTAAATAGGGTTAATAGAATTCTTTTTGAAACGGGGGAAGTAGAAATATGAAGGTCATCTGGAATACCACATTAATCGGATTCAAATAGGATAACATTATTGAGACATGATAAAATTTACATAGAGTAAAACATGATGGGATATCATCTATGATTCAAGATCATTTTCCATTATTGATGGAACACTACTACCATCGTCTGTAACAACATAAAGAAATAGTCTTACCTCAAAAGTATAATTTCACCCATTTATTAATTTCTGTCCCAATCATATATCTTTATAAAAACAATATGTATTATATTTAAATTGTTCTCTCCTTAATCACTAAAATGAAATTATAATAGACCATATAATCATTAACAATATAACAAAATATTACATCAATATTATTATATTAACGAAAACTTATTTTTTTAGAACATGTAAAGACAAAAAAGAAAATGAATAAACCTTCATATGAATAAATAATACATTATGCTCTTAAATTTCAATTGAAACACCAAATGATCAACATATATAATTCAAAAAATCAATTTCCGGAAATCCAAGTTAACCACAATAACTACAATATAATAAAATGTTTTATCCTCAATGGTTATCTCATTCCTTTTATCTTACATCCCCAAAAATGAAATAGTAATATTATATAGTAATCAATCATTATAAATATAATATTAATACTATGGGTTACATACAGTTCATAATAGTGAAACATCACCCTAAATATCATATAATCAGCATTATAGATAACATTAAAATAATATAATGCATTTAAATTCACCAAAGTATCCTGAATCTAATTTAGATTCTAGTTGAAAAGGAAATCATTAAAATAAAAAAATATCATCAAAAATATCATAATTTCAATGGATATATATTAAACTATCATGATTATCTATATCTATAAATCACATAGACCATAATTATCCTATAATAAAATAATTTCCTTAACCAAATTTAAATTAAACCTCAATAGAACTTTTTTTCTATATCTTTTTGGATATATCAAATCACTAAAAAATTTCATCACTTAAAAACATGAAAGAGGTGTAAAAGGAATTGAACTACAGATCGAACATAGTCATAAAAATAACATGATTGTATTATTCACTATTAATTTAATATTATAATAAAATATCATAATCTTTGATGTTAGCTATGCCCTTCTCTAAAAAACTGTAAAAACATCAAACCTACATTCTTAGATATGGTGATAAAAAATAATATTTACATTAATAGTAGTAGTATAGAAAAACATGACCCACTTTTAGAAAAATAAATTAAAATAAAATATTTGAATTTTAGATCCCTTAAATTCTGAAATGCATTTTTGGTTTTGATTTTTAATGATTTAGGACTAATTCGTACATAACAATATTAATACAAAAATGATTTGCTCATAAAAATCAACATCATCCTTGAGTAATTTCTTAAAAACATGTAACTTTATTAGGAATAACTAACTTAATACCATTCATCACAACCAAGGTAATAATAAAAATATAAATTTTGATATCCAAAACTCAATGTGAGTAAACATTAACATTGACAATTGTATTTCATCATTGAGAATATGATGAGAACAAGGGTATAATGAAATAAGAAAATTGAGTGGACATAACATAACGACATTTATATCCATCATACCCTAAATCATAAAACAATAGTAATAGAATAATTTTTAAAAATATTATAGAGTCCTAGTTATTGTTAATAATGATCCATGTGGTGTTAGTTTTGATAAAAGGAATATTAAAACACCTAGAAAACATAAATAAAACATATTTTCATCTTGAATCAGAATTATCATATCACTATTAAAATAAATCATATATATTTAATAACCTACCAAAAAATTTCCAACACTATCTTAGAAATATAATTTAATCAGTTGTATCTATTTCATTACCCAATGTATTAGAGTATAATTGAAAACCCACCCATCTATGAATTATTACGTAACCATCATTCTTTAGTTTATATTGAAGCCAATCAAAAAAGGTATATATTACAAACTCCCATAATTGTAATCATTTTTAAAGAACCATAACATGAATAACGTATGTAGAGTCTTTATTCCATAATAAAATCATTAAAACGACCACTATTCCTTTTATTTCATTTATATCTGGTAAATACAGGCTCTATGAAAATATATTTCAAATAATAGTAATTCATTTCAATAAATAAATATTACGGAGTCATTAAAAATGATTCTAACAGATAACAAGTACTGTTAAGTGTTTTTTTGTTGAGGAATGTAATAACCATTAAATTAACATTGAAAACATTTTTAAGGAAAATAACCTTTCCACTTTGAAAATAACTTCCAAAAATCAAAAAATAAAAAAATATTATTAGAATAATATTCTACTAAAATAAACTAATTATTTTATAAATGAATATTCAATTAGAATAATGTTCATAAAGTTGATAAAATACAATATTGTTATATATTTTAAAAATAAATATTTATTTGATAAAATTTTAAAAGGAGGAAAAAGTAACCCATGAGTAAAATATTAATAAATATCCTTTCACAAAATCTTAATAATATACAATTTATAAAAAATAAAATTTGGAAATATTTAAATTTTTTAATGTAAAATTCGTGAAAAAACCTTGTAAAATGTAATCATTAAAGATAATGATTCCAAATTTAAAAGACATACAATTCCAAAATCACTTATAAAAAAAATTCTACATAATGTGTTAATTAAAATGGAATGGAGTGGAACCTAAAAGAAGAAACAAAATTCATTATAAAAATACAATAAATGATAGTTTTTCATGAATAAATAGTATAAAACCTACCAAAATTAATTGCGAATATAATCTACCTCTAAAAGAAAACAGATTATAATATAAAACCCTTACATCTTTCGTAATAAGTGATCCAAAAGTCAGTAAAATAGAGAGAATGATATGGATATATAAATATAATTAATTTTTTTATTTAGTATATCATGTTTCATTCATATGGTTTTAGTTACACTATATAACGAAATTATGGTGAATGATATGAAACATGTCTCATGAAAATGATATTAAGACATTGAAACCCCTTAAAGTGGTCATAAATTTTTATGTGATAATTAATCCATCAAGCGATTTTGTGAAAAAAATTTAAATCCACATAAATTAAGTAGAAGAACATAATGAAGAAAGTTTGTGATAAATTTATGAATTATCATTGAATAATGATGATAATTAATTATGTTTATTTCAAAACATAATAGAAATTTAGTTATGAAACCCCATATTACTTTGTAAAAATGATTCCAAATACTCATGGAATAAAGAATAATATTTTTATCAAAAATAATATGATAAATAAAATTTTTATTATAAAACATTTAAAGCAGTATTGTATACACTATATAATGGAAATTATGTATATCACATTGAATTATTCCTCAATGCATAGAAATTGAGAGGAAATTCCTTACCTTGGCCCTGATATAAAATGCATTTCATTTAACATCATTAAAATTAAATTAAAAAAATTATTTTATTTCTCAAGAATATTTATATGTTATTAATAACTTGTAATTTTACCATTTAATACTATTATTTTATTTATATATCTGATTACATTATTAATTATGTCTACATTAAGTGTTTTTAGGATGTTTAGTTCATAATCCCCAAATAAAATTTGTATGATGTTTGTAGTAAAAAATGACTATGTAAAAATCATGGTGATTATAGGTTATACGTATGTATAAATAATATTCCAAATTTTCAACAAACATGAGTGATAGAAGGTATGAATTATTAAAAATTTAAATAATTATTATTATATCTTAATAATATTATTATTTACATAAGTAAAATTAGAAATACGATCAATGTGAGGCATTGATGAAGAACTACTGACATCATTTTATAGAGGTTTTAATCGACACCTACGTATAAACACTTTTATTTATTTTGAATGAATGAAAAAGAAATAAAATAGACGATATATTGAATTTTTTGAATAATAATTAGTGTAGTAATATTAAATATATATTTAATAAATAATTATAACTAGTTATTAGAGTCATTTACGGAAAAAAAATTGCATTGATACGCAGGTTGTTGATCCACCATACACATTAATGACGGTTTCATTTACAATTTCATAGAAGTTGATATGGATATGTGTTACGAAATATACAAAATAACATATTAGAGTATATTTTATATTTATGTAATTATTTTTTCATCATTTAAGAAGATTTTATAGACATATAAGAAGAAATAATACCAAAAAAATTAGTTGAAATGTACACCTGTTCTTCAGAAAACCGCCATTACATTATACCTCATTCCATTTAATACTGGTATTATTCCATAACTAAAGACCACAGGAATGTCATTTTTTATTATATAATGATATATGTTATGGTTTTATCTAGAAATGGTTCTTAAAATATATATATGAGAGGAGAGTGGGTTCCATTTTATAAGTGTAGGAAGCATATCTTTTGAATTTCCATAAAGTATTAAATTAATAAATATTAATTTTTGGGGATATATGTATCAAAAATTTTATTTTAAAATAAAAATATATTTTCTATTTGATATAATCTCATGCAATAATATTTATAAATATTTTTGTTCGGTTTTTAACCTTATCACATTTTTTTGCAATTAATTTATCAATTTTACATTTATTGTGATATCTATGAGCTTTTCTATTTTGGGATACAATTTTACATATAAAGTACATGTGACGCAAAAAAAAGAGATTATTTTTATTTTTAACTATATCCATTCAATTCTCCAATTATTATATTTTAATGAATTTTAAATTATTTATAAAGATATCAGTTATTATAATATATCATTAATATCATTTTAGTTACTATTAAAATAATTTGACTTTGAAAACTACATAAAAAATGGAATTTGAATACCGCCAATTTTATGAAATATAATGTTTTTAACATATATACATAGTTTTATAAACCATTCACTAAAAAAATATATTACCTTTATTGTTTTGAAATCATTTACATTATTTTTTGACTATTTATTAAAGAATTGTGTCACTGTTTCATAATCAATTTATGTTTTTTTTTTCATAAATAAATTAAAACTATTTACAATGATAAAAATAGTTATTATTTAATATAACCATTTATAAAAGATAATATTTTGTTTTAATCCTTGTTAAAAATAATATATTTATTTAAAAAAAGAAAGAGATATTTTTGACTTAATTATTTACTAAATATTATAAGGATTTAAAATATCTTAATTAAAAATGTCATGGTTTCAAAATTTGGGTGAATAGGGATGAAATCTAAATGACCAATTCAATTAGTTAAAGTTTTTGAATAATCTTAAAGCCTCATCAAATTGGTATAAAAACTATGTAATATATTTTACGATTATTACATAAATATAAATTTAATATGGTTTTTATTTTTATTGATGAAAATTTATGTTTAATATATTACCTAATATTAATAATTATTATTAAAAATATGGAATCAATTTTCAAAAAATTATTTCATTAAATTTTTAGAATTTTTTTGAGGTTAATACCACAAAATATGATGAACAGTATTATCTATAAAGACCCATTTTTAGATATATAAATATTTCCACACCAATGTCTTATATTATATTGATTCCAAATAAAATTAATTGAAATATTTTTATTCAAAAATAAAAAATTAAATTTTAAAATGTGTCCAATATTGAATTTTACAATGTAATTACTTGAAATAAAAATGTCATTTTCAATAAAATTCATTATTTTTCACGATTCACTGAAAAACAATCTTCTCAAAGAATTATAACAAAGTAATACTAAGTTAAAATCGACCTAAATATTTAAAAATTGATGTAATTTCTATATAATATATATAAACTGTATTAAATATATTAATTATAATATTAACTCTCCAAAATAAATAAAATATATTTTTGAAGAAAAAATATTTTTTAATTATAATTTAAGTTTTTTGAAATATGGTGTGTTTATTTTCTAATAATTAACCAATTCCATTTTATTTAGTTGAAATATAATATTAATTTAAAAAAAACAAAATTCATATTCATTCTTTCTGAATAATTATCTATTTTATAACTATATAAATTAAATAATAATATTTCATTGCACTTTTAAGAATTTTGTTGCATGTTATATATGATATTTAATTTTGTATAATTTTTAAATATTTATATATTAAATTTACACTACCCTCATAAACATTTCCATTGTAAATTTTTTTATCAATCCCTTAAAATTTAGGGTAATTTATTATCATTGTTTCTTATGAATCCAAGGCTTCATCAAATAAAATGTGATCGCTCTAAATTATATTCACCATTAGATATATCTGAACCCCCAAAACATTATCTGTTGTATTAAAAAAAATTGATTGTATTTACATTATATATTCAATAGGGATCTAGTCTAATGACTTTGGTATTGAGAATTTGTGTTTGGTATATAATGTAATTTATATAAAAACAACATATTAAAAATTAAAGTCAATCTAGAGAGGTTGGGTAGCATAGTCAACTGATATGACACAAATAAAATTCTCTCTAATTTACAAAATAAATACCAATGTACAATGTGTTTAGTATTCCATTTTTATTATACCTTTAAACACATTTTTAGTTATATATTTAATAATAAATGATCTATTATTTTAAATTCCATTTCATTCTATAATTTCTAAAGATATGTTATCACTCCACGTTGATTTATTTTGTTATATTAATGAAAGGATAATTTTTTTCCATTTTTTCTCATATATTTTTAGATCTCTTGTCTCTGTTAATAGTAAATCATCCCAAAATATTGGAGTTGAACATACTTTTCAATAAAATGATTTTTATATAATCATTTAATTACTACAGAGTATAATTATTTATAAATTATTCATGTAATGGGTATTATTCCCAATAAACATGAAAATTTCGTGAGCATTGTCTCAAAATTTCAACTAATGTATTACTAGTCCTTTAACACTAACTAAAAATTTGGGGATTATAGGTGGATCCCAAACATAAATAAGTATTAATATGCTTTTAAATATTCCCATAAATTGATGATGTGAAATGGAGTCTTTAATCAAAACAATTAATAATTATCCCCCTTAAATCCTAAAATAATCATTAATATAACATCATACAAACTACATGGGTGCTTGAACCTCACATATTTCATAAAAAACATAAAATTTATTTGGTAATATGTGATAACCAATATTAAATCATTAATCATGGATGTATTAATAATTATGTTAAAAATATCAATTGAGATAGTGGACTAATCCCACATTTTTATAAGTATAGGTTTCATTATAACTTCATGATGATTCCCTTAAAGATTTTTTTTTGAGATAAGACACATATGAAATCAGTATCAATAGATTCTACTTTATTATTTTTTTAGTAGAAATTTTGTCATTCAAAACAGTACAGATTGTTTCTATAAGAGATTTTAGATAATGCTTACCCAAGGTATTCATCATTTATTTCCATATCCATCACATTTACTAATGATATAAATTAATCATTTTAAAATTTAAAAACATAAACTCCATTGATTATGTCAACCAATTTATTTTCTTCTACTTATTTGAAATTATTTTTTAAACCATTACGATCTTATTGAATCTTTCTTTTTGCATTTAATAATTCTTATATGGAATTTATATGAAAAATTTCTGTTTTCCTTTCTCTAATAGAAACCTTCTCAATATTTTATAAATCCATAAAATTTGAATATATTTATATAATAATTAATGATAAAAATCCATTTTCAATTCACTCAACACATATTTATCTTTTTTCCCTTCCCAAGGGATGTGGTCTCTTATATAGTAAGTGTACATAAGTAGTTATAGATATTACCATTCTCACATCTTGATACGGTTTTCATTGAATTTAGGAAATTATTTATGGAATTTATATATGACACATAATTAACTATATAGATAGTGTCTCTACACTATCTAGTAATAAATTACTAACATTAAATCTACCTCATGTGTTGGAAAAACAATTCATTGTCCTTTAATTACATTTACATACAAGAAAAAAATATTATATTGTACTATGTAAAATCCTATTAATTTCATCTATAAATAAATTAATATATAAAAAATTTCATCCCCCCATATTAATATCTCCTACATTAATATTTGAATTAGTTTATTTAAAATTTAATTTTTAGATAAATAATAATTCATCACATTCAATTAATAATTTAAAATGTATTAGTTTATATGTCAACTTCGATCACATGTTATGTAATCATGAAAAAATATAAACATAACACTACTATCAACTATATAAATTAGAAAATTATATATTTTATAAACTTACATTTATGTTTTCCACTCAACAAAAACTATTTCCATGAATGGTTCATTGCATATTATACTCTTAGTGAAATTATGTATATGAGAAGAAAAAATTTATGATAAGATTTATAAATGTTCAAATTATCATATAACGATTCTATCAGGTAATGTATATTATTATTTTAATGAAAACTATAGTCCTCATGGATCAAAATTTATACCAAGATATTATTAATATATGGGACCATGTTTTCTCAAAACAATACACTAATAATTTTTTCATTTAATCCATGAATTCATATGTTTAATTTATTAATCCAAAAGGAAATACCACAAAAACCTAATTCTCATACATTATATAATTGTTAATGTTTGATATATCAACCTTCTTAACTAAAAAAATATTGTTAATATAATAATATTCTATTTGATACATAACCATAGTTTCCTAAAAATTGTTCATACTTTTAGAATAGGTTATAGCCTTGTAGAGAAATTATTGTGTATAAATACATTATCCCACAACTATTATCGTTCCATATATAATTCCCCAAAATCCAATTCATCCATTCTATATAGTGACATGGTCATATTAATCAAATCTCCTAAGAGATAAATAAGGAATTAAATATCTGTATCGGGTGGATATCGATGCAATTCCTTCAGAAACATATCGATGTAATGTTTCACAATTAAAATATTCCTAAGTCATAGGATATCAATCACATTCATTGATATAGGTAAATAATTTTATTTTCCAAGAAAATTATTAATATGAGTACGTGGGGGTGGTTCCACGTTTGACATAGGAAATATAGTCTCTCCCTTATAACCTGCAGATTCTTTTCTTCCATAAAACTTTCTATCTATTTCACAGTTAGAAAATGCTTTCACTATTTTTAATAGACTATACAACAAATTAATTATAAAAAGTTGTTTTTCTAATAAATTCGTTGCTTTTTGATATACATGGGAAAAAAATTAAAATAGATACATTCAAAATTATTTTTTTTCATATAATATTTTCACAATGATTTTGAACCTAAAAAATCATTCCAAAATATATCAGGGGACGTATTATAGTTCTTAGAAAATATGTAATATTAATAATTTTTTTGATTCAAAATAGTAATAAATATTATCTAAAATTCATTATATGATCACAATAACTAAAATAAAATCTTTTATTATATTCAAATTCATCGTTACAAATATCATAATTACAATCATTCACCATCGATCTATTCAATTGATGAATCCCCATATGAGAGAAGAATTTATTAAAACAGTTACCTATAACCCATAAATTTTATTATTAATGATCGTTATCTTATATATTTTATTTTGAAATATCAACTAAATGAAATTTACCTCTATTCTTGTAAACATATCTAATTCTATTTTTGTAGGAACAAGTGGGATTCCTTATATAGTCATCACATGAATGAAATTTTACTATTCCTTTAATCTCATTTTTAAAATTATATTATATATAAAATGGAACATATTAATTTTATGAATTATTTAAATTATATTATATGACATGGAGAACATAGTATTAGTACTTATGATGTGTGTTAATTTATATTCAAATGTGGAAAATTATTGGGAGACTAACACCCATCATAGTATTAGATTTATAAAATAAAATATATCTTAAACCTTGTCTTTTAAATTGCCTATGTTGATCACTAAATATATTTCCTTCCTTATAATTTCTACTCCAAACTCAAAAAATTTCTCAAATTCTATATTTACTATATTCATTAATATCGATTCAATGTAAAATCATTTATCTTGAGGAATAACCATTTCAAACAAATTCACCTTTAATATATTTTAATCAGTACCTTTTTTATTAACCTATTAATGTTTTTTAATTATTTAAAATATTTTAACTTAATATACCATATATTTCATTGATAAATTAATTTCATTAAGAATAATATATTATGAGGAAAATATTCTTTAACATTTTTTACATATTTCATACGAATTATTAGATTTTTCGTTACATTGAATATTATGGATATTTTTAAAATAAATCTATACAAAGTCGATACACATTAGTGAAGGGAAATAAATTCACCCATATGGTCAAGGTTATTCATCAAAACCATATAAATCTATAATAATATGGTCATTATATACTCAAATTTAGTGTAATATTCGTTTGATTTTTCAATATTTAAATCACTTAGTTGATTATGGGAGTTAAAATAATTTTGTTCTTTCAATTAATAATAATTGTTTAATCAATGTAAAACTAATTTGATCATAAACATTCTAATGAATTATGAATAATAATATATAATTTAAATTTTTTTGATTAATAATTCATGAAAAATATTTTATCTATTCAAGAAAATGTATTTTAATTTTAAATGTGATTGTCAAGATGTTTTGACATCAAGTTATTTTCATTAAATTGTATGTCCTTTAGTTTTTTAAAATAAATTTATGTTAAAAAATTTAACTACTATAATAATAATAAAAAAATATATACAGTTCATTTATATGAATGGTGAAAAATATGTAGATCACAATTCATTTGACCCGATCCTTTTTAGTAAAATTATAATAGATATATAAATCATTAATATATTTCACGGGACAAATCGTTACAACATATAAAATTTTATTCATCATATTTTTATCCATGGATCATTATATTAATCCTCAATGTTTATTTTTAAAATATGAAAACAATATAAAGTGGTGATATTAGATTCTCCATGTGGGATTGCATACAATGGGTGATATCACAAAATCAATAAGATTTTAATAATATATAATGAAAAATAAAAAATATTTCACCAAAATAATATCATGAGCATTTTATATACCACAATAAAATAGAAATGGAAATATATATTCACATGTTTAATAAAAAAATATATTCATTTTTATGGAATTCACAAATTAAAACCTAAAAACCGTACTATCAAGGAATTGTGTTCAAAATAACTTATATATGGGAAATGTTACAACAATTTTCCCTTGCATTTTTTGTTATGACTCTTACTAATGATTCACAGATATATATAATACAAATCCACTCATATAAAGTCCCATGTCTAATTATTCATCATATATAATGAATTAATATAATAATTACAGAACATTTTAAAGAGCCTATTACATTAAAATGGATTCTTAGTAAACAATTAATTATATTAAAATATAGGTATACAAATTTTGATAATTTCCCCATAAAAATTATATTAATATTTTTAATTTCAATCAGTATTTAAAATAAATTTTTATATGTAAGGTTTCGAGACCATATATAATAGAGGGTATATAGTAGAGTCTATAATAATAATTTATTAGATATAAATCAAATCCAAAAAAAATTATTGGCAGTGTAAAAATGATATTGTAATGAGGGATGGTTGGATAGATATGTAGTACATAATAACAAGAAAATATTGATGGGAGTGAAACCATTGATTAAATAGAGAGTTATCATGATGTGAACACTATAAAAATATAAAAAATAGTATCGAATACAATCATTAAATTTTAAATATAACATAAAATTGAAGATATAAAATTTTGATATAATACGTAGATTAATTTATGATTGTGAATAAAAAATCCAACCTTTAGAATTGTATCACATTGTATAGAAGCTAACATGATGAATAATAAAATTACATTAATTTTTAATTTATTGCCGAAAAAATTTCAATTTTTATTTCAATTTTTTTTATTATGGTATTGAATATTTTATTTCAAATTATTATTCATTTAATGGGTTATGTGTTCTTCAATTGAACAATTAGAATTTTTTGTAGTTAGAATATAAAATTATCTCATTGTAAATGTAACAAATAGAGGACACGGGATCTTGTTCAATAAAATCAAAGTGATTCAATGTACTAGTTTTAATGTCATTCCGTTTGTATAAACGTGCCATGCGATATATATAATCCATAGTGAATGAAAATTAGGAAATGTGTCTCAGCATGATTATATGCGGTAGTTTAAATATTCTTTATTATGTATATTATTTTTCTAAAAAATTACAAATATATACATTTAAAATATTTATCATGGAAATAATATAATATATATTTATTAAATAAAATTTTACATCTGTCAATGTTAGGATATATTTTACAATTCATAACGTCATCAATAAATGAATATAATATTAAAAATAATGGAATAAATGTTATAAAAAACACAGATATTGATTTTTATTATATATATGATGATATAAATCATTTAATAGTAACATTATATTTATGGTGATAAAATGAGAGAATACATAAAATTTAATTATGATGATGATGAAATGAAAAAAAGGAATTGAATGGTACTAGATAATAATAAATACTTATATCTATAAAATATACCATTAAAAGTTAACAGTTGTGATTTCTTTAAAATTATTTTAATGAAAACATAACATTAAAATTGTTTTAATGATTGATTGAGGAAGGATTCAAAAGAGAATTATCTTTTGAATGAATTTTTTATGTAGAGTGATATATATGGGATATGAGTGTATTTATAATTTTTATGTAATATTTTACATTAATAGTTATGCGAATTATATTTAATATAATTCTATTCTTTTTTGGGATATAAGAATGATAATAAATAATGGCAGTTATAATGAAATATTTAAATAATATTATATAGTAATTCAAGGGTAACTAAAAGTCTATAATTAAAAGGGAAATAAAAATTTTCTTCAATAGTAAAATATTAATTTGAAAATTATTCTTGGATTTGACTATTAGATTAATGTTATGTATTATTTTAGTTTATTTTTAGTATTTTGTTAAAGTGAAAACAATTTTTTTTCAATGATTATATATTTTTAGAGTGTATATACATCTATTATTAATGGAATAAAAATATAATTGATATTCATGGTTTAAATTCATAAAAAATTTATTTAAAATTGTATCTAATTTTTTATAAAATTGAATATATTAATAAATATCCATGATATTGAAATAATATTCCATTTAAAGAAGTTGAAATTTTTTTATTTTAAAATCTTATTCTACTATTATTTTGATGATTACAAATTACATATCATGTAATGAATTTTTTAGACATACAATGACTATTTATACATTATTAAATCTAAAATTTAAACATATGATACAATTTATTTTCTGGAAATGACATTTTCATAATTGTATAATATATATTATGAAAATAAATTTTTATAAGAGACTAGGGGGAGAGAATATTTCCCAATGATATCTTCAAATTATATAAATAATTAAATTATAGAATTCTATATATTGAGATATTATTTTTATTCATGTGAATATCACAAAATAATTATCAATCATTCATCAAAATAGTATAGAATATATTTTAGAAAATATATATAGTTATAAAGTAGTTTAATTATAATTTATTAACAATAATATTAATGGAAGTCTGAGATGAAAAATTATTTAATAAAATTACTAATCATTATCAACATAATATAAAATATATATATAATATGTTATTATATTGAAAATTTACTACCCTATGGGAATCATTATTTGTTACAAGGTTAAGGGATTCAAATTAATGATATATTATTTACAAAAAAATACTACAATGTTAAAATAAGTGGCTAGTCTGATGGTGAATAAATAGAGACATGAAAACCAAAAGTTAACTATATATTCAAATGATATGATCAAAAATAGAGTGAATGAAAAAATTATTAAACATATATCAAATTAATGATTTTTGAATAAAGTAATTCTAAAAAAAATAATATATTTATTCATAACGTAGTGATGTTACAAATAATGATTCAATAAACAAGTCCATGTAAAACTGGGATATATTTGAACCCTTGTTATTTTCATTCACTATCTTATGACTAAACTAACCCTTCCATATGCTCATTTTTTTGGTTTATATTCAATTGCAGTCATATCAATCTGTGATAAAATATAATAACCCAAATTTGTAAAATGATCTTACATGATTAATAGTAATTATATAATAAATTAAAATGTATTTAGTCATAAATATTTTTTTACTACATAGAGGATAAATAATAGATAGGAAATAATTGAATTTGAATGATAAGACTAAAATGATAAAATATTGGAAAATAACATCAGTAAATACTTATATGGTTCTGATATTTTCTTCATGTATTTTGCAATATTTCCATTGGCCTTAAATACCATATACACCTACCATTGATTTTAACAATCAAAAAAAGTCAATATAATCCTTGAATTGAATTCTGTATGATAAAATATTTGATTTTAGTTTTTCATCCCAACTTTATTCTTATTTATTATCATTATATCACTACCAGAATAGTCTAGAGGCTAGAATAGATATCATAAAATAATTTCAGAATGTATGACATGTTTTTATGTTGAATATTTATTTTTTTATGGTAAAATTTTATGGATAAATTTATAGGATATATATCATTATTATAATCGTCTGAAACTGTGAAGTGTGAAAATTTGTGTGTTTTATAAGATTATAGGGCTTTGATGAGGCCTTAAATGGGTCTAGTTGGGTATAAATTCTTAAAATCATAATGAATTTAAAATTCTATGTTTGTAAATATTTCATAGCATGTATTCTCTGTTAATGACTTTTCTAAGAACCTTTAATGTCATGGAAGTGGTTCACAACTTATTTAGTCCAATTCTTTGGGTGTTACATGAATTTTAAAATATTAGTATTAATTATTTTCAAGAGGCATGTTTATAAAGAAGATCTATATCCCAAAACATAAATGATGAAAAAATGGGTTTCACACAGTGTAAATCCCATGAGTAGTTTTCCAACAAAATTTTTATCACCTCGGGTTTCTCTCAAACCATAATGATCCTCTATGCCTTTAGTTAATCCAGTGGACCACCCACTAGGATCATTAGGATTCCTGTTATGGAGATAAATTCTTACACTTCCGCTTTATATCCATTTTGATCTATGTTTTGTTTGACCTCTTCACTTTTGGTTCATTGAATTAATATGAAACCCCAAGATTTTATATTATGTCATTTATATAATTAATTGAATAATGTGAAATTCATGCAACACTGAGGTCAAGCATACCACGATTTACCAAACAAGTCGTTCAAAAGCATTTATGAATAGTGTTAACTGAATTTTAAACTTTATATAATCCTTATATTTTTAAATCCATATAATGAGTTTCTTAGACATATTGAAAGAACAAGTTTTTTCTTTCAGATGAAAGAAGTATTTTTCAAAAATTAAAATTTTACCACCTTTTATTGGCGAACCATTTTTAATTCCAATACATGAAACACTTATATATTCATTTTTAAAAAATAAACTTCCCTTTATAATTGGTACATAAGAAATTAGTTTCAATATTTTTTTTTGTTTTTCTAAGAACATTTATATTTGGGTGAATAGTGAAAAATACTATATTTTATCTAAAAAAACATTTTTAATAAAAATAATTTATAGTGTTGAATTATAAATTTTAATGGGATGTAAGTATATTTAGATTATATTTTTACTATTTAATCAAATGTTGGTCATTGTAAGTAATTTTAATTTGAAGTTGGACATAAACAAGTGTCAATCTTTTGATAGTTAATATTTCTTAAATATACGCTTTTATGTTTTACAACAGGAATGAATTATAAATTAATTAATGAAAATTATATGTTTTTAAATGGGTAAAATAGAATTCTTTTTTTAATTTGTAATATCAAAATTATCTTATGGTGAATTTTAGGTAAGTTTCTGAAAACTTTCAATTTTTGATGAATATTTAAAAACAATTAGTTATTGATTAAAATAAAATTTTTATTTAAATAATTATTTATTTTCTTTAAATTTATTATAGGTCAAAATAGATACATAATAACAATATAAATTAAATTTAATTCATTAGGGATAGTTTATAATAAGTTTAGATATATAAAAATTTTATCGATCTTTTTACCCTCTTTTACCCACCTCCTAGGTGCATTTGAAAATTTAAATAAAACATAATTTTATAGCTTCTGTGAGTTAAAATTAAAAAATCCTATAGATTCAGTTGATATAATTAAAAAAATATGGTTCAATAAGATGAAAATATCTTCTGGTGAAGAGTAACTTTTTACTTTCATTTACCGCGGTTAAATGTATCTAGAATAATTAAGGGTAAAAATTATATTATTATTACCCTAAGACAAGTCCTAATTCAATTGGAAAAGTATAATTCGACCAAAAAACCCTTAGTAATAAAATATAAACCACTTTAGTCCACTTGGAATAGATTAGTACATTTATTATTATTTTATTTAAAGAAGAGTTGAAATAGTAAAATTCTTTGTTTAATAACTAATCCATTTTAAATATAGGGATAAACACAATATAAATTAGACTATAAATATTCATTATAAATATAAACATATTTCCTACATAATATAAATTTATTTATAATTTTTTGACATTAAATAATTTAATTTTTTTTGACACTAGGATGATGTAGTAATTACCTTATTATTTAAATATTAAAATAATTGACATTTTAAATATCCAAATAAATTTAATTTGAGACTTTTAATGAATTAGACTAATTTTATAGGTTAATATGACATGGTAGATTTGATTAAATGTATTTATTTCTAAGTGATAATGTTTTTAGTACTTTAACAAAAATCAATTATTAAATAATGTCAAAATTGGAATAAATGAGTTTTTAAAACAAATATAATATTATTGTTCAATATAATAATCCAAAAAATGTATTGTTTCACCAACAGACCTATATTATGATAGTTTTATCATTAATTAAACACTTTAAGTTCTATTATAAGTTTATAATAAGGTTATTAACCATATAATATAAAAATACAAAGAGACCTGGAAAATGTCAAGCTATTTTATTAAGAGTTAAAACTTAAATGATAATGTTAAAATAGTGACACAAACCTGTCTAAAACCTATTGGATTTGAGGATTTATACCCCCCAACTTATCCTTACAATAATTTATTTTTGATCCATTTGAAACTGAAAATGATTTTATTATAAAATAATTTTTCTAGATTTTTTTAAGATGCCCCTCACCCCTCTTATAAAAGGGAACTTCCCCTTCTCTCTAATTCACACCTTCAAAGCCATATGGCTCAGACAACCCCTTTAGAAATACCCTATCAACTGTAATCCCTTCATCTTATAGTCATTCCATTAGTCATAAATCCTTCTTGTCACGCCCTTTTGATCAAATAAAAATAAAAAACCTGATGATGAGGTAAATATTTCATAATCTCATTCAAATTCCATTCTTCTTCGACTCCCTCTTTATTTGTTGATTCCATTCTAAAATAATAACTCAAGTATATTCTATATACAATTATGTTGTTATAAATATGTTTCAACCATATTCATTATTGCATCCATCCTTTGATGGACATGTCACCATACGTGCGTAAGTACGGCATATCATCTTCACGTTGTGGTGTAATTGTTACTCAATACATTATTATTTGGATGGGTATAATAATGATGTTTAATTGATGTAAATAATAAATATAACATTATAATGGTTCTTTATATATGATATAAAATCCAAATATATATTATTATAATGTTAAAAGTATGATATTGTCACCCATGCGTACGTACGGATTACCGTCTCCAAGAACGCGATGAGAATCTTTACCCATCGTATCCATTCAAGACTAATTTTAAATAGATGATTAAAAATAATTTTTAAATAATTAATATCATTCTGAATATATATAAGATACATCATATTCATAACAAAAATTATGTACGTAACAAATCATATAAAGGAAAATAAATCAGTTAAAACCTGAAACGACGATAATACTATGATATTATTAACAAAGCAATGTTAAAAGATCATATATGATATCATATTAATATATATGATTCCTGCATAATTTTCAAACAATTATTTCACCATTATACAATAGTTTAACCAACCCTCAACAGATGAAAAGTACAAGGTAAGGGTTAATTTTACAATCTCTTCCTTATCCGAAGTTGCTTATACGTAATTATCTACTGGGACCTCTCTATCATCCACATCCATGATTCTTAAAAATGTATTTCAAAACATTATTACTATTTTATAGACTATGGTTTAATTTTATTTATAACCTTTTTTGACTTTTATAATATTTTTATAATGTAATATTTCCATCGTTTTCCAAACAAGGTCCTTTATAACATTTTCGACAAAATTCAGGGAACAATGTCTTTTTTTAACTCATACGGCAGGTGTGACTATTTTCTGCCATTATAACATCGTCAAAGATTTCCTTACAAGCTTATAAAAATATTTTCAAATATAAATATTTTCTTTTTTAAATACATTTCTTTTAAATGATTTTAAAATTGAAAGAGATATTTCTTTAAAAATGTTTTTATTTCATCTATGTCAACATCCTTTGATGTATTTTATGTTGTTTTGATGTTTATTTTTTATGATAAAGAACATCCATATTGTATTAAAGGATTTGTGATATGTTTGAATATGGATGTGTTATTTCATACCATTCATGGTTTATGAATAACGTATTTAAATTTCGTATGTCATTTTTAAAATGAATGTTTTTGTTATGTTTAAACCTTTTCATATGAGGAATTCATTGGACTTAGTAAGTGATGGGTGTAGCCCACTATAGCTCCACGATGCATTGGTAGGTATCATGAGACATACTACTATCTTGGAACAAGACCCTGAAAAAATCATATTTGTAGTCTTGGAATAGGGCTGTGACTATTCGGTTATTAAGTTTGGAATTATGCATCCCATCATTATGAAATTGGTTATTGATATTTCATGTGATTATTCGACTAGAAGAATATCTATGTGACTATGTAATTAGAATTATTTCAATTTATAATTTCCATATTATGATGAAGTTTATGTTGAAAAGGATTTGTTTTATTTCTATACATTTCCTTAAATGGTTATTCTTATTTATTAATGTCTCCTCTATATTGTTATCTTTACTGAGCATCAGTGCTCACACCTTTCTATGTTTTATTTTTTCCAGGATGTGAAGAAGTATATTACGATTGACCTACAGGGATAGTCTATGGGAGCTCAGTATTGTATATGGACACAATGTTGTTGTATTTTTCCATTTTATGATGTAATTTAATCCTTATGATTGTTTCAAGTACTTCTAAGGCAACTAAACTAATCAGTATTTCGAGACTTGATCTATTGTGATCATTCCAATGATATGTAATAATGCATCAACTCTGGGTTTCTTGGGTCAGGGCATTACAGTTGGTATCAGAGGATGTTTTTTACAAACTGTGGAATCTACACTTAGATAAACTCTTATTAGAGAACATCACCCAAAGATAGGCTTTGAGGATTAGTATAGAAGAAATTCCTTGAATTTTAGTAAAGTATATATTTTGTATATTTTCTAAGAAAATACATCTATCTCCAGATACGGCCAGGTAGAGGCCGCCCTGGAACAAATGTACATAGGGGTAAAAACTGACAACACAACTTTGAGATAGACTCGAACAGGAACTCGTACACAACAATGGGCCTCGCAGTACTCTTGGTTATAACACTCCTGGGGGATATGCTTATGATAGTTATCATTTTCATTACAAATTATTTTGAAGGCTTATTGGGTATATACATCCTCAATGAAAATATTTTTATGATTATGGATTATATACATAAATTGTTCTATTTTCATTATGTATTTTACATGTTTTGAATTATTCATTGGAATTCATAAACTGACCTAGTTTATGCTATTATATAGAAATGGCACCCAGTAGAAGTAATTTGAACTCCAATAATACGTATGATCCAAAGAGTATGAATGATCTTATCTTTCACGGTATTATGTAATCATTTATAAGGGAAATAGTCTCCCATGTGGTCTCAATATATGAAAAAAATAATATCATGTGTTAATAAGATAAGTAATGAATTATATGAGTCCTATGGATTTGAAGGGAAGCAAGAGAAGGAAAGGATGTAAGAGAGAAAGATGGATAAAGGGAAGAGGGAAAAGAAGGATTTTCCCATAGGTGATAACTGTGGAAAGAATCACCTTGGTAAATTAATTAAGGTAATGGGAGTTTGTTATAAGTGTGGAGAAAAAAGACACAAATTACGTGATTACAGGGGTACGAAAAAAGATTCAGATGTAGAATGATTCATCTTCAAGAAGTTGGGACATTACGTGAATCAATGTCCAAATCCTCAGAGTATACCCCAAATACTGCTATTGGATAATAATAATGTTATGATACTAATGAAGATGAAGGGGAATGATTAGATTTCTTACATTGTTATTAAATTATTATGTCAGTTGAGTATTGTATTAATGATGTACATGTTATTATAATTATAGAGTATATAATAATTGTATTGTAGTACTATTACATTAAGGAGTTGAGACTGCTTGGATCAATGAAAAGTGACTCAATAGGAGGTTACATTTTTGGAAAAAATATGGGTTAGAGAAAGATAAACCATAATATGGTTCTTATACTGAGGTAGTGATTTTTGGAATAATACATGATTGATTTGGATAAATTATATTGTATATTCATAACTACCATGAAACTGATTAATGATTTGTATATTCAATCATTGTTGTAGTTTACAACATTTTTGGATAGAAGGGTTGTGTCCAGTATTCTATAAGGTATAAGAGATAATAAATTTAATCAATATGGTTTTATGGTAATTCAAGATGTTGTAGTGTTTTAAAATAATACATGAGGAAGGTGTTCACAAGTTATTATGTGGAAAAAAGGATATTCATTGTGTTTAACTTCCTTATAAATTTTGGATTTCGATTTTGGACAGAAGTATTTTGGATAATTCTAGTTGGAGATTATTTTTGGATACCCATAAAAAGGACAACCCAGAGGTACGGCGGAAACCTGTCACGTACGGAAATGTCGTGAGGCCTGAACCCGCAACCGATGGGTGAAAAGGGTAAATAACCAACCAATGGCCCTCATGATGTCTTGGATTAAATAATGTTGTTTTTAAAATGGTCTGGTAGATTAATTATAAATTCATTTTTTGGCACCATATACGAATAGGGTAAATAATATATTTGTTTATGTTCTATTATCTTTTAGAGTGAAAGATGATTATTTGGTATAAATTAGTTAAAGGGTGGAACTCTACTTGTCATGTATATATATTATTTCTTCTCTTATTCTATGAAGAAAATAATTCTTAAACATTAGATAAGGCATCATAAAACAAAAAATGTTTTATCGTAATACATTATGATTTCCTGAAGCGATGATATTTTAAATCATCATAGATTGATGTCATTGAGACCCTCAATTCAACAATTTTGTGAGACTGATGACCTCAATAACTCGCTATAAATATTTATGTTTTTCCTCCAATTACTTATCTCTAATTTTCACCAATGTTTTCTTAATCTAGATCATAATTTGGTGGGGAATTTTTCATTCTCCTTTCCTCTTATTAAGACTATATTTTATTAACCCAATTTCGGATGTGGTTTTTCCCAGAAAGGTATTTTCTTTTTTAAACCTTATATTTTAGAAGAATAATATCAAATTTCTAGGATGAAATTTATTGAAGTAGGAAAGAATGAAACACCCCAATATATCATAGTACATTATTTCTTTATACAAATTCAATAACTTGCACTACACGCAACACTGAGTTCAACCACACCCTGACTTACCAAACTAGCCATTCAAAAGTGGTTACGAATAGTATTAACTTAATATTGAACATTATATAATCCTTTTAATTTTAGAATTCATATTATTGGTTTCTTAGTCCTAATGTAAGAATAAATTCATTTTTTTCATATGAAAGAAGTATTTTAAAAAAATGCAATTTTACAGCCTTTTAATGTCGAACATTTCATAAATCCAATATTTGAATGTTTTATATATTCAATTTGACAAAACAAACTTCTTTTTATAGTAGGGTTATATGAATTTAGTTTTCATAAATTATTGGTGTTTTTTTGATAACTTTCATATATGGGTGAATAGTGCAAAATACTATATTTTAACTGAAAACAGCTTTTCTAATCAAAATAATTTATAGTGATGAATTATACATTTTAATTTATTGGAAGTATAATTAGATTATATTTTTACCATTAAATCAAATGATGGTCATTGTATGTAATTTCACATTGAAATTGGATATAAACCAATGTCAATCTTTGGATGGTTATTATTTCTTAAAAATACGCTTTTCGGTTTTGACAACGAGAATTAATTTTAATTTAATTAATGAATCTTCTAGGTTTTGAAATTGGTAAAATTGAATTCATTTTTGAATTTGGAATATCAAAATCAGCTTAGGGTGAATTTTTGATATTTTTCTGAAAACATTCAATTTTTGATGAATAGTGAAAACACGAAATTATTGTTTAAAATAGACTTTTTATTTTAGTAATTAGTTATATTATTTAAATTTATTTTATATCAAAATATATACATAATACCTATATAAATTCAATATAATTCATTGGAGTAATTTTATAATAATTTTAGATATATAAAAATTTTATCGAACTTTTTATCGTCTTTTACCTACCTCCTAAGAGCATTTTGAAATTTACATACAACATAATTTTACCACTTCTGTGAGTTGAATTTTAAAAATCCAAAAGACATGGATGATATCAATATGTAAAATTTTGGACAATAAGATGAAAATAATTTTTATTGAATAGTAACTTCTTACATTTATTTCCCATGGTTAAAAGTAAATAGGGTAATTAACGGTAAAAATGATATTATTATTACCCTAAAACATGTCATCATTCTATTTGATAGGTATAATTACACCAAAAACAACTGTAGGAATAAAATATGATCCTCTTTGGTCCACTTGGATTATACATGGACATTTATTATTATTTTATTTAAAGAAGAGTTAAAAGAGTTAAATTCAATGATTAATAACTAAACCATTTTTAATATAGAGTTTCACAAATTATAAATTAGACTATAAATATTAATTAGAAAGATAAAAATATTACCTACATAATATTATTTTATTTATAATTTCTAGATATTAAATTATTAAATTTATTTATGACACAATGATGAGGTAGTAATTATTGTATTAATTAAAGATTAAAATAATTGATATTATATAAAATCAAATAAATTTAATTCGAAACTTTTAATGAATTACACTTATTTTATAGGTTAATATTACATGTTATAGTTGATTAAATGTATTTATTTCTATGTAATAAATTTTTTAGTACTTTGACAAATATCATTTATTTAATAAATGTCAAAATTGAAAAAAAAAATGAGTTTTTAAAACAAATACAATATTATTGGTTGATATAATAATCCAAAAATTCTAATATTCAACCAAAAGACTTATATTATGATAGGTGTATCATTAATGGACCACTATGGGTTCTCTTGGTAGTTTATAGTAATTTTATTAACCATATAACATAAAAATAAAAAGAGACATGGTAAATTTCCAACTATTTAACTAAGAGTTAAATCTAAAATATATGGTTAATATAGTGACCCAAAATTGTATAAAACCTATTGGTTGAGAGGTTTTCGACCCATACCCACCTTATCCTTTGAATAATTCAATTTTTATACATTAGAAACCGAAAATGATTTTATTATTAAATAATATTTCTAGCTTTTCCTAAAGTGCACCTCACACCTCTATAAAAGGGCACTTCACATTCTCTCTAATACACACATTCAATGCCATTTTTCTCAACAAAAACCTACCCAAATACCCTCTAAAATGTATACCTTTATCCTAGAGGCCTTCATTTAGTTCTAAAACAAATCTAAAAAGACCTTTTGATCAATTCAAAAGGAAGATCTCGAAAAACATGTAAATATTTAATCACCTCTTCCATGTTCCTTTCTTCATCAACTTCCTCTTTCATTGTTGTTTCCATTTTAAAATATTAACTCTAGTATATTATATATACTATTATGTTATTATAAATATGGAGAAACCATATTCATTATTGTATCCATCTTTTGAATGACATGTCACCATACGTACGTACTTACGGCTTACCATCTCCACATCGGGCTGTAATTGTTATTCAATACATTATTATTTGGATAGGTATAATAATTATGTGTAATTGATGTAAAAAATAAATATAAAGTGATAATTATTATTTATATATGATATAATTTCCAATTATATGTTATTATAATATCAAAATAATGATATTGTTACTCGTGCGTATATACGGATTACCGTCTCCACGAACGTGATAAGATTCATTCCCCATAATATCCATGCATGACTAATTATAATTAGATGATTAAAAATAATTTTTAAAAACATAATATCATTCTGAATAGGAATAATATACATTCTATCCATAACGAACATTACTTACATAACAAAGCATATAAAGGAAAATGAATCTGTTAACACCCGAAACGACGATAATACTAAGATATTATTAAAAAAGAAATGTTAAAAGATAATATATGATATCATATGAATTTAAATTATTCCGGTATAATTTAATAACAATTATTTCACCATTATACAGGAGGTTAACCTACCCTCGACCATGTAAAAATAATAGTTAAGGGTTCATTCTACAATCTCTTCATTATCCAAGGTTGTTTATACGTAATTACCAAATAGGACCTCTTTATCATCCACGTACATGTTTCTTAATAATGTATTTAAAAAAATTATTAATATTTTATATACTATGGGTTAATGTCATTTATACCCTTGTCTGACTTTTCTAATATGTTTATAAAAGAATTTTTCTGTCATTTCCAAATAAGGTCCATTATAACCATTTCGACAAAATTTGTGTAAGAAAGTCTTTTTTTAACATATACGGTGGGTGGAACTATTTTTTTCCATTATAACATTGTCGAATATTCCATTAGAAGATTATAAAAATATTTTCAAATATAAATGTACTATTTTATAATAATGTGACTTTTAAATTAATTCAAAATAGAAAGATATATTTATCTAAAAAGGTTTTGATTTCATCTATGTCAAAATATTTTAATGGATTTTATGTTTATTTGAAGTTGAATAATTATGATACAAAACGTCAATATTTTATTAAATTTTTGGGAAATGTTTGACTGTGGATGTGTTATTTCATACCATTCATGGTTTATGGATAATTTATTGTCATTTTGTAAGCCAGTTTTAATATGAATATTTATGTTATGTTTAAACCTTTTCATATTAGGAATACATTGGACTTAGTAAGTGACGAGTGGATCCCGATATAGATGCACAATGAATCGGTAGGTCTCATGAGAAAAACTAGTGTCTTGGAATAAGGCCTTGAAAAAATATTATTTGTAGTCATGGCATGGGGCCATGACTATGTGGTTACTAAGTCTAGAATTATGCATTCCATCATTATAGAAGTTGCTATTGATATTTCATGTGATTATTCGACTAGTAGAATATCCATGTGAGTAAGAAAATGGAATTATTTTGATTTATATTATCCATATTATGATGAATATTATGTTTACAAGTTTTTTTTATTATTTCTATACATTTACATAAATGTTTATGCTTATTTATGAATGTTTCCACTATATTTTTATCCTTACCGAGCATCTGAGAGCATCCCTTTCAATGTTTTATCTTTCCCACGAAGTGAACAAGTATATTATGAATAACCTGTAGGGATAGTCTATGATATCTTAGTGTTGTCTATGGGAACAATTTTGTTGTAGTTTTCCTTTTTATGATGTGATTTAAGCCTTATGAATATATCTAGTACTTCCAAGGCTGCTAAAATAATCGGTCATTCGACACATTATATTTTGTGATCATTCCAATGATATGTAATAATGCACCAACTCTAGATTTCTAGGGTCGGGGCGTTATAGTGGTGCTCCCATTTCATTTGACCATGCTATTAAGAATTATATCTATGTTTCAAATAGATATTTTCTTGGTTTTTTATTGTGGTTAGGCCATATCATATTTGGAATCGTGAAACTTCTTACATGAGAGGTGATCAGGATCTAATATGTTGGTTGATCTTCATTCTATAAATTTATATGACTTTGACGTAGTGGATTCATTTCATATATGATTTATTTATGTGAAATCATATAGTGGTAATTAATTATCCTTTTGAATTGAATTATTTAAAAATAATAATTATTGTACTAGATTATTGAAATTGTATAGTGACCGCATGTTGATTTTTGAAAATCTATAAAGCTGAATTCCTATGGAATTTATAGATAGTGTGTTATCTATTCTTTTCATTTTTAGCATGTTCATATGTGTGGATTAAAGTTTTAAATTTTCAAAAGAATATAAATATGTATTTAATTTCTAGAAAATTGGTTTAATAATTCAAAATATGAATGTTTTAATCCATGTATTATGTTATTTGAGTGTAATTAAAATTGATTAAATTGTAATTCTTAATTAAATTTTATCATCTATTGGTTAATGGAATTGGTAAATATTATGGAAATTGATTATTTTTATTACTATTAATTAATGTTAAAATTGAATGGTACATTCCACATCTTGACCAAACAAACATTAATGCAAAGTAAATATTTAGTCATTGATAACTAAATTTAGTTTGATGAATTGGGATTCCTATAATTTTAACTTATCAATTATGAATTGTTTAATTCATTGTGTAATATTTATAGTATGTTTGATAAATATAATATTTTGGGCCTTTGTTTCCCATCTTCGATGGAAGAAATTGTTGCATTAATTGGCCATATCGTTGATTATAATTATTTAGTTTTTCATTGGTAATTATTCATTTAATAATTTAGTTATTTCAATTCAGGTTTAATCATTCTGGAAATCAGGCCGTGTATTGGATTCTTTCTCAGAATTTAAGACACCATGTGTTGACCAGAAATAGGTGGCACACAGTTTCCGGAATACACGTCATGTGGTCCAATGAACACAACGTGTTGTCCCTTCGGGTTAGGGTTGGGTCATGTACTCCGTACACGGCCTGCCCGACTGGAAACTGTGTAACGCGGAAACTACACGGTGTGTGTCCCACTGTACATGCCGTGTACACCAAAAATTTCTGAAGTACATTAACATGCCTTGTCTTTGAGCATGTACTTTGGATGGATGGTGAAGAAAATTACATGTCGTATAGTCGGAACTACATGCCGTGTACTCAACCAAATTATGCATATTTATTAAAATTTATTATTATATTACACAAACCCCTGAGAGGTGTACCAAGGTGCAGGCATAAAGATGAGGCACAACACGTAATAGGTGTTTTATATAAAGGTGTTTAATTTAACATCTGTGTAATAAGTGGGAATTCACCGGGTTTCCTCCAAGGTACAAGTTACATACAAGGATAATTTTAAATGAATTTATTTGATTAAAATTATGATGGATGAGAATCTCAAGGAAATTCAGAAAAGGGATTTAAGATAAAATGATTGATTATTTAAAGATAATTAATTGATTCAATCCTGATTTATCTTAAACAAGATTGATTAAAGAATCGAATGCCAGTTTTATTTATGCGTAAATATTGTTGAATGTATGGATGATCAGGAGCTAGAACGAGACCATTGTATGTGAATGTTTTCTTTTAATTTATTTATTTAAATTAAATTTGTTAGTCTGCAAGCCATCTCCTCATTAATATGTAGGGAATGTGCGCCCAAGGATTCTATTATGTAAAAACCCCTTTTAACCCTCACCTGCATGTGAGATAAATGCATATGAAATGTATGGAGCTCCCAAGCTAGTGGAGGCTGCTCAAGTCAGGAGCCATGGTGAAAACAATCAAAGGAGATACAAAGGTGGACATGTGGAAATCTGTAAACATGAACCCAAAAGTTTCAAGGTGTTTCTCCCCTAGGTCTTGGGACAGTTTATCAACCACTAGATAAACTAACCAATAGAAAATATCATGATCATACAACTTATTTTATATCTTTCAATTGCATGGTTAATTTATTGTGGGTGTGTTGTCACGATCACACAATTAAAGAATTAAACGAGCATGCAAGATGGAACTAAAATAAAACCATATTATACGTAAATATTATATTAGACATGGTTAATCACTTAAGTATATCCCACATAATATTAACAAGCATGTAATCAAAGATAATAAAATGGAAATTTATGTATAAGGATAAAATCCCTCAAAATAAATATTAAGACGGTATAGCCTTCCATAATCTTGTTTAGAATCGAACCACAGTTCAAAGTGCTTGACCAACCCCAGTTGGGGTGCTTTCAATTATCAGGGAATTCTTATTCAAGGTTTTGGGTTGACTTGACATGGTTCGCATCATGGGTTGACTACCACAGCAGGACTTGGTGTGACCAAGAGGCAAAGTATGAGGAAATCCAAAAAGGATTTCAGGATTGGGGAGTCCACTCAGCAGATCAAGGAGCTGTGAGTTAATGCAGTTGGCATTTGCAATGCCTACCTAAAACCTTTCAAGTTTCTTGACCAACCCTAGATGGGGTAATGCGAAGGGCAATATGGATCCTTAACACTAGAATATTCACGCAATAGAATATTCTGATGTCAATGGTGAGGGATATTGGATTTTCGATAAAATAGTGGCAGAGGAATTTACGCGTCGTCCTTCGCCATGAAAGGAAATTATATGTGTTGGAAGAGCCTATTCTAGTTCCACATAGGAAAGAGGATAGTGATGAGGAATTATCACTCTACATGAACCACATGGATGATGCCACATATGTATAGAGTTTGATGCTATAGGCCATGTCTAATGAGCTCTTGAAGCAACATGAAAACAAGGACGTGTATAGCATGATGTATCACCTTAAAGATCTATACCACGAGAAGGCAAGACAGGACATGTATGAGCTCTCCAATGCTTTGTTTACCACAATGCTTGGAGAGTCTGCACCAGCTAGGCCTCATGTAGATAAGAATATTTGGATACATTGAACACCTGGACATCTTAGGGATTAAATTCCCGAATGAGTTGCGTACAGAACTTATCTTATCATCACTGCCCAAGACATTCTCTAGCTTCATTGTCAACTATAACATGAGCGACAATGTGAAGAGTCTATCAGAGCATATTACCTTGATTTTCCAGGTAGATAACGACATGGAGAATGACAATCCCGTGGTCCTTATTGTGAACAAGAAAATCAAGGACAAGGAATAGGGGACAAATACTTATAAATGGTCAGAAGCCCCCGAGCACCGTCCCTCCAAAAAGTCAAATATCTAGAGGCATGGCAAGGAATGGGAGGTAGTGTGTTTTGCATGTGGCAAGTAGGGCCACTGGAAGAGGAACTGCACCCAGAAGCGTGGGACGCTAAATGTGCGTTTGTTATCGAGTGTAATCTTTCTATTTCTACAAAGTGGGTATTAGATATAGCTTGTGGGGCTCACATCTGTATTCAAATGCAGGAACCAAGTAGATTTAGAAAGATCGCCAGAGGGGAGGTGGATCTTCAAGCTGCCAATGGCACACGACTAGCTATGTTGGCTATTAGCGACTACCACCTCTCATTGTTGACTAGGAAGATTTTCATTTTACATAACTGTTATTATGTGCCTAGTGTTACCAAGAACATAATTTCTGTATCTTTTTTTGATATGGACGAATTTGTTTTCATATTTTTAAATAAGGGATTTCTCTTTTATAAGAACAGTGTATCTTATGGTATGAAACATTTAAATAATGGTTTGTATGTATTGAATTATGAAAACCAAGTGTTGGAAATCGATAATGAAACAAACTCACATGACTCATACATCACCCGGTTATGGCATCACCGCCTTGGTCATGTGAACGAGAAGAGTTTGAAAAAGCTCTTCCAATATGGCTATTGAGACTCTACTGAGCTAAAAACACTTGATAGATGTCATGCTTGCTTACAAGGAAAAATGACCAAGCCGCCTTTTGGTGGAAAGGGTGAAAGGGCCATAAATCTTTTAGTATTGGTACACACGGATGTGTGTGGACCATTTCCAGAAGTAGCTAGAGGTGGATATTCTTACTTCATTACTTTTACTGATGATTTGAGTATATATGGCTATTTCTACTTGATGAGGTATAAGTCAGAATCCTTAGATAAATTTAGGGAATTCATGAATGAATTAGAGAATTAGCTTGGAAAGAAGATAATTATGCTTCGATCGGATCGAGGTGGATAATATCGGAACCAAGAGTTCATCGATCTTCTACGGGAGTCTGGGATTCTATCTCAGCTCACTCCTCCTTATAAACTATAGTGGAATGGTGTTAGTGAAAGGAAGAACCGCACCTTGTTGAACATGGTGAGGTCAATGATGATTCATGAGGATATTTCATTATCCTTTTCGGTATATGCATTACAAACTGCATCATACACATTAAATCGAGTACCAACTAAGGGGGAAAATGGAATTCCATCCGAGTTATGGAATGGAAGGAAACCCACATTGTCACGCACACGTGTATGGGGATGTGGGGTGTTTGTTAAGGCCTTCTCAAGAAACAAACTTGTGCCCTAGGGCATGAAGTGTATCTTTATAGGATATACTAAGGAAACGAAAGGATATTACCTATATAACCCTCAAGACATGAAAGTGATTGTCGAAAGAGAAGCAGTCTTTCTTGAGAGGGAGCACATCCTCAAGAAGGATAGTGAGAGCAAGATTAACTTAGATGAAGTTGATGCTCAAGATACACAGGAGTTGGTACAGGAACAAGTTCCACAGGTCCCCGTGGAAGAGGTTCCAGAAACACATGTACCGTATAGGAGCTCCAGAGAGGTAAGGGATCCAGAGAGATTTTGTTCCCTAGTCACTGAGGATGGTGAATCATTATTGTTGGACAATGAAGAATCTCTCTCTTACAAGGAAGCAGTATAAAACTCAGAAGCTGCAAGATGGCTAGAATCTATGAATTATGAGATGGATTATATGTATCAGAATCATGTTTGGGTTCTGGTCGATGAGCCAGTTGATGTAAAGCATGATGGATGCAAATGGGTATTCAAAAGAAAGTTGGACATGGAAGGTCATGTTAGCACCTATAAAGCAAGTCTAGTGGAAAAAGAATTCAGAGAGCGTCAAGTAATTGACTATGATGAAACCTTCTCGCCAATTTCCAAGTGTAAATCCATAAAAATCGTACTTTCCATAGAATCTTACCATGACTACGAGATTTGGCATATGGATGTCAAAACAGCATTCCATAACAGTAACCTTCAGGAAGATGTCTATATGACACAACCAGAATGGTTTGTGACACCAGGTGAATCCAAATAGGTTTGAAAGTTGCAGAAATCTATTTATGGATTGAATCAAGCATCCAGGTCATGGAACATTCGTTTTGATGAATCCATAAAATAATTTGGTTTCATTAAGAACGAATGTGAGCCATGTGATTATAAGTGGTTTAATGGGAATGAGGTCGTCATCCTAGGGGTATATGTTGATGACATATTACTTATTGGAAACAACATACCAGCCTTACAGTCAGTTATGGACTGGTTGAACAAGTGTTTCTCCATGAAGGACTTAGGAGAAGTAGCCTACATTCTAGGGAACAAGATCATTCGTGACAGATCTAAGAGGCCGCTTGGACTATGTTAGGGTACATACATTGACCATATACTAAAGAGATTTACTATGGAAAAATCCAAGAGGGGATTGGTTCCAGTGTCACATGGCTTACATCTTTCTAAGAAAATGTGTCCCCAGACACAATAGGAGAAAGATAGGATGAGCAAGATCGCATACGCTTCGGCTATAGGATCCATCATGTATTCCATGTTATGTACTAGGCTTAATTTTGCCTATTCACTAAGCATGGTAGGCAGATATCAAGCAGATCCAGGAGAACAGCATTGGACTGCTATTAAGACTACCCTTAAGTATCCGAGAAGAACTAAGGATATCTTACTGGTGTATGGAGGAGACGAGGAGCTTGTCATCAGAGGGTTTTTTGATGCTGGTTTTCAAACAGATCAGAATGATATGAAGTCACAATCTGGATATGTTTTCTATCTCAATGGAGGAGCTTTGAGCTGGAAGAGTTCAAAGAATCTAGTTTTCACAGATTCTATAGTGGAGTCCGAGTATATATCGGCTTTTGGTGCATCCAAGGAAGCCGTCTGGATTCAGAACATTGTCTCGGAGCATTATGTGGTGCCTAGAAGTAAAGATCCCATTACATTGTATTGTGATAATACTGCAGTGGTGGCTCTTGCAAAAGAACCACGGTCACATCAACGGACAAAGAACATACTCTGGAAGTTTCACCTCTTTAGGGATTTCTATAAAAGTGGTTAAGTTTCAGTGAGCGGAGTGTCCACGGAAGAGAACGTGGAGGACCACATGACTAAAGGCCTATCTCAGCAGAAGCATTAATATCATGTGTGAGCTAGCGGGTTAAAGGTTGTTAGCAGTTGGCTCTAGTCCAAGTGGGAGTCTGTTGGAGTTGGTGGCCTAGAACCAACTACATTGTACATTATTAATTAATAAATTACTTATCACATCTTGAATGTTCTTCTACGTGAAAATTCATTTGATAATTTCCTAAGGACAGCTGTTGCATTAATGGGTCATAGCGGATCCCTATTATGATGAGATCCCGGATTTACCATAACAATATTCATGAATATATGTTCTATGGCCGGATGATATTATTTGAGGGACATAAATAATACAGGTCATTAGGGGTGAGGACCTATATAACCTTGAGGTACCTTCTCATGGTTTTTGCCCTTGGTAATATCTAGGAGGATATTATTAGAACGAGACCCGCCAGTAGGAAATCCACATTTCATAGTGTCATTGGATGTTCCTATCTGCGGACGAGTGTATTGGTCCTTAGACTTTAATATTATTAATAATGGGTATTAAAACTCATGAACTTAGATGTATTAATGAAAAATGTGACGACACACAATTCGCAGCGAGGTAGGATATGTTGGGTGCGTCATGAGTAACACCACATTAATAGATAATGTGAGAAACAATTTGTCCCTTCTGTTCCATAACAGAAGTAGATAACTCAGGCCCTTTGATGGAATTGATATAGTCTAAATAAATACATGGCCATGGTACGGTGTGGGAATGTTCATTTCTGGGATGTCAAAGAACGAATAATCAAGCACATGGGTTGATGTCACTAGCATGCAACCCGCTTTATTGGAGATATCGAGACAAAGGGATTATATTACACGATAAGCGTTCATAGGAGGTGACACCTCATTGCGGAGTTAACTTCATTCTCTATGGGTGACTTGGTATGTTTCAAGATGCTATCCTTGGACTTTAGGCAGGCTCAGCCTAATGCCACTGAGAAAGAGGCCTAGAGGGTCACACACTAAGTGTGTCCATGTATCTTAGTTAAATATTAATTTAACATGTTAAATAAATATTATTCCCGAATATGGTTTAATAATTATTTAAGGATTTCTGATCGCATTTATTTTGACACTAGTTAATCGAGAGAATATATTGTGGAAGAAATAATATATTTATTAGCGAGTAATGCAGTTACATTTATTTAATAAATAAATAGTTATTACTCAAGGTCTAATAAATGTAGTGGAGAAAAATGGAAAATAAAAGTACAAGCCAGGTATATTAAATATACATGCCATGTAGTTTTATGGAAAACAAGTACACGCCGTGTAGTTTTTTTAGTTGATATTTTTAGGATTTAATATTATTTTAATAAATGATAGTTATTATAATCTACATGGGCGCATGACAAGGAATTATTAATTCGACATGGGGGTTTTCAAAAAGAGTTAATGAAATAAATAAAATGTGTAACGCGTTTATTTATTGTCATTACTCTATTAACCTCAAACACGATTATAAATATCCTTGCAACCCAAAATTTTGAATGGCCATTATTTTGAATAACAGATTTGGAAATACTCTCAAACCAAGAGATATTTCCCTTTTCACCAAGAATTCCCTCAAGTTACGGGAGCAAGATCCTCTACCGGATCAAGGTGGTCGAAGGCGGACATCGCAAGCGAATGTTCTTCCACGCTAGAAACCGGAGATCCCTTCGGCGATGTCCAGAGATATGTGACACATGTGTGGATCACCAATAGAGGAATCTTTCCCTTGGATTCTATGACACAGTGAAGGATCACTGAATCGTGACTGGAAACATCAACGAAGAAATAATTCCAATGAGGTAATTCTTATGAATTAATTAAATTAATTATAATCAACATATACTGATCCTCCTCAAGGGTTTCGAGACTCTTTTTTCATTTTTTCATCATTCTATTCTGAAGATTCGGAGTTTAATATCATGACAGATCTCAGATTGAACATTGTTTAATGTTAAAATTAAAGTTTGGAAAACCCACCAACACACTTATGTTGCACCTGGAACCTATAAGTGGTATCATAGGGGGTCATATCGTTGATTATAATTATTTAGTTTTTTATTGGTAATTTACACATTTAATAATTTACTAATTTTAAATCAAGTTTAATCATTTGGGAAATCTGAATATCAAGATTTATTCCTTCTCCCTCATTTCTCGTTCACCTAACAGAAACGATTTTATTATTTTGATTAAAATAAAATAGATGAACTAATCCGGAGGAGACTAACGTTTCAGGCCATATAACACCAGAATACACTGCGTGTATTCTGATGTACACGCCGTGTAGTCTAGGTTCAATGCATTGACTGATCCTCCAAATCAGGCCGTGTATTGGATTCTTTCTAAAAATTTAAGACACCGTGTGTTGACCAGAAACAGGTGGCACACAGTTTCCGCAATACAGGTCATGTGGTCCAATGAACACGGCATGTAGTCCCTTAGGGTTAGGGTTGGGTCGTGTAAACCGAACACGGTCTTCCTGGCTGGAAACCGTGTAACGCAGAAACTTCACGGCGTCTGTCCCACTGTACACGCAGTGTACTCTGAAAATTTCCGATGTACATTAACATGCCCTGTCCACGGGCGTGTACTACGGATGGACGGTGAGAAAAGTACAGGTCGTGTAGTCGGAACTATACACCATGTAATCACCCAAATAATGCAGATTCATTAAAATTTATTATTATATTATACAAAACCTTGAGACGTGTACCATAGTGCAGGCGTAAAGCTGAGTCACAACACGTGATAGGTGTTTTATATATATGTGTTTAATTTAACATCTGCATAATAAATGGGAATTCACCGGGTTTTCTCCAAGGTAAATGTTACGTAAAGGGATAATTTTAAATGAATTTATTTGTTTAAAATTATGATGGATGATAATCTCATGGAAATTCAGAAAAGGGCATTTAGATAAAAGGATTGATTAAATAAAGATAATTAATTGAAATGAGTGTGATGTATCTTAAACAAGACCTATAAAAGAATTGAATGATAGTTTTATTTATAAGTAAATATCGATGCATGTATGGATGATCATTAGCTAGACCGAGTCACTTTTATGTGAATGGTTTCTTTTAATTTATTTATTCATATTAATGTTTTGGCCTGCGAGCCATCTCCTCATTAATATGTAGGGCCTGCGTGCCCAAGGATTCGTTTATGTAAAAAAAAAACCCTTTTACCCCTCACCTGCATGTGAGATAAACGCATATGTAATGGATGAATCTCCGAAGCTAGTGGAGGCAGCTCAAGTCAAGAACCAAGGTGAAACCAATCTAAGGAGATACAATGGTGGACAAGTGGATAGTTGTAAACAAGTAGTCAAAAGATTAAAGGTGTTTCTCCCCTAGGTCTTGGGTTAGTTTATCAACCGCTAGATAAACTAACCAATAGAAAAGCTCATGATCATACCAATTATTTTATTTCTGTCAATTTCATGGATTATTTATTGAGGGTGTGTTGTCATGATCACACAATTAATGAATTAAATGATAATGCAAGATGGAACTAAAATAAAACCCGCTTATATGTAAATATTATCTTAGACATGGTTAATCACTTCAGTATATCCCACTTAATATTAAAAATCATGTAATCAATGATAATAAAATGGAAATTTACGTATAAGGATAAAATCCCTCAAAATAAATATTAAGTCAGCATAGCCTTCCATAATCTTCGTTAGAATCGAATCGTAGTTCAATGTGCTTGACCAACCCTAGTTGGGGTGCTTTCAATTATCGTGGAATTAACATTCAAGGTTTTGGGTTGAAATGACTTGGTTCACATCAAGGGTTTACTGCCATAGCAGGACTTGGTGTGACCAAGATGCAAAGGTTGAGGAAATCCAAAAAGTATTTTAGGATTGGGGAGTCCACTCAGTGGATCAAGGAGCTGTGAGTTAATGCAGTTGGAATTTGTAATTCCTACCTAAAACCCTTCAAGGTTTATGACCAACCCTATTTGGGGTAATGCGACGGGAAATATGGATCCTATCCACTACAATATTCACGCAACAGAATATTCTGAAGTCAATGGTGAGGGCTATTATATTTCAATAAAATAGTGGGAGACTAATAAGTATTAATATATTTATTTGTCTCAATTTTTGTAATAAAGTTCTAAACCGTTTTTCATCTTAATTTGTAGAAACGGAAAGAAAATGACTTCAAACATATCATTGTGCACCATATTCGAAAAAGAAAACCTTCTCACAGGCACCAATTTCCAACAGTGTTATAGGCTTTTACACGTAGTCCTTCTCCACGAAAGGAAATTATATGTGCTGGAAGGGCCTATTTTAGTTGCGCCTGGGAAAGAGGCTAGTGATGAGGAATTATCTCTCTACATGAAACACATAGATGATGCACCAGATGTCTAGTGTTTCATGCTATCGGCCATGTCTAATGAGCTCTTTAAGTAACACGAAAACTTGGACGCGTATAGCATGATGCCTCACCTTAATGATCTCTACCACGAAAAGGCAAGACAGGAGAGGTATGAGATCTCCGATGATTTGTTTACCATGAATATTGTAGAGTCTGTGCCAGCTGGGCCTCATGTAGTCAAGCTTATTGGATACATTGAACGCCTAGACATCTTAGGGATTAAATTCCCAGATGAGTTACGTACAGATCTCATCCTATAATCACTTCCCAAGACCTTCTCTAGCTTCATTGTCAGCTATAACATCAGCAGCGATGAGAAGAGTCTATGAAAGCTTATGACCTTGATTCTCCAGGTAGATAAGGACATGGGGCATGACAAACCCATGGTCCTTATGGTGAAGAAGAAATGAAAGGACAAGGCAAAGGGGCCAAAGACTTATAAACGGTCTGAAGCCCCCGAGCACTGTCCCTCCAAAAAGGGGGAGATCCAGAGGCAGGGTAAGGAACGAGAGGTAGTGTGTTTTGGATGTGGCAAGCAGGGACACTTGAAGAGGAACTGCACCTAGAAGTGTGGGGACGCTAAATGTCCGTTTTTTATCGAGTGCAATCTTTCTATTTCGAAACATTGGGTATTAGATACAGCTTGTGGGGATCACATTTGTATTCAAATACAGGAACCATGTAGATTTAGAAGGATCTCCAGAGGAGAGGTGGATCTTCGAGATGCCAATGGCGCAAGGCTGGCTGCATTGGCTATTGGCGACTACCACCTCTCATTGCCGACTAGGATGATTTTGGTTTTATATAACTTTTATTATGTGCCTAGTTTTACCAAGATTAAAATTTCTGTATCTTATTTGGATATGGATGGATTTTTTTTTCAAATTTGGAAATAAGGGTTGTCTCTTTTATAATAAACACGTATTTTATGGTATGGAACATTTAAATAATGCTTTGAATGTATTGAATTACGAAAACCAAGTGTTGTCAATCAATAACGAAATAAATTCACATGACTCATAAATCACCTAGTTATGGCATCACCACATTGGTCATGTGAACGAGAAACGTTTGACAAAGCTCTACCAAGATGGCTATTTAGACTCTATTTAGCTAAAACCACTTGATAGATGTCATTCTTGTTTACATGGAAAAATGACCAAGCTGCCTTTTGGTGTACAAGGTGAATGGGCCATAGAGCTTCTAGGATTGGTACACACTGATGTTTGTGGACCATTTCCAGTACAAGCTAGAGGTGGATATTCTTACTTCATTACATTTACTAATGATTTGAGTAGATATGCCTATATCTACTTGATTAGGTATAAGTCAGAATAATTAGATAAATTTAAGGAATTCATAATGATGTAGAATTTAGCTTGGTAAGAAGATAAATAATCTTTGATCAGATCGAGGTGTAGAATATCTGACCCAAGAGTTCATCGAACTTCTACGGGAGTCTGGGATTCTATCTCGGCTCACTCCTCCTAATACACCACAGTGGAATGGTGTTAGTGAATGGAGGAACCACACCATGTTGGACATGGTGAGTTCGATTATGAGTCATGCAAATCTTCCATTATCCTTTTGAGGATTTGAATTACAAACTGTAGCATACACATTAATCCAAGTACCAACTAAGGCGGAAAATGGAATTCCATCCGAGTTATGGAATGGAAGGAAACCCACTTTGTCACACACACGTGGATGGGGATGTGAGGCATTTGTTAAGGACTTCTCAGGCAACAAACTAGCACCCCAGGGCACGAAGTGTATCTTTATAGAATATCCCAAGGAAATGAAAAGGAAATTACCTATATAACCTTCAAGATAGGAAAGTGATTGTCGCCAGACAAGCCGTATTTCATGAGAGGGATCACATCCTCAAGAAGGATAGTGGGAGAAAGATTGACTTCGATGAAGTTGATGCTCAAGACACACAAGAGTTGGTACAGGAACAAGTTCCACAGGTCCCCGTGGAAGAGGTTCCAGAAACACAAGTACTGCGTAGGAACTCAGGAGAGGTAAGGGAACCAGAGAGTTTTGGTTTCCTAGTCACCGAGGATGGTTAATCATTATTGTTTGAAAATGATGAACCTCTCTCCTACAAGGAATAAGTAGAAAGCTCATAAGCTGCATGATGGCTAGAAGCTATGAATTCTGAGATGGATTCCATTTATCATAACGATGTTTGGGTTCGGGTTGATGAGCCAGTTGATGTAAAGCCTATTGGATGCAAATGGGTATTCAAAAGAAAGATGTACATGGAAGGTCAAGTTAGCACCTATAAAGAAATGTTAGTGGCTAATGAATTCAGACAACGTCAAGGAATTGACTATGATGAAACCTTCTCGCCAGTTTCCATGTTTAAATCCATAATAATCATACTTTCCATAGTAGCTTACCATGACTACGAGATTTGTCATATGGATGTCAAAACAACATTCCTTAACGGGAACCTTCAAGAAGATGTCTATATGACACAACCAGAAGGGTTTGTGACACCTGGTGAAGCCAAACAGGTTTTCAAGTTGCAGAAATCCATTTATGGATTGAAGCAATCATCCAGGTCATGGAACATTCGATTTGATGAATCCATAAAGTAATTTGGTATCATTAAGAATGAATCTGAGAGATTTGTTTATAAGCGGTTTAATGGGAATGCAGTTGTCATCCTAGTGGTATATTTTGATGACATATTGCTTATTGGAAACGACATACCAGCCTTACAGTCAGTTAAGGACTGGTTGGAAAAGTGTTTCTCCATGAAGGACGTAGGAGAAGCATCCTACATTCTAGGGATCAAGATCATTCGTGACAGATCCAAGAGGCTTCTTGGACTATGTCAGGGTACATACATTGACCAGATACTAACGATAATTAGTATGGAAAAATACAAGAGGGTATTGGTTCCATTGTCACATGGATTATATCTTTCTAAGAAAATGTGTCCTCAGACACAACAAGAGAACGATAGGATGAGAAAGATCCCATACGCTTCGGCTATAGGATCCACCATGTATGCCTTGATAGGTACAAGGCTTGATGTTTCTTCTGCACTAAGCATGGTAGGCATATATCAAGCTGATCCAGGAGAATAGAATTGGACTGCTGTTAAGACTATCCTTAAGTATCTGAGAAGAACTAAGGATATGTTCCTGGTGTATGGAGGAGACAAGGAGCTTTTCATCAGAGGGTATGATGATGATGGTTTTAATACAGATCAGAGTGATCTGAAGTAGCAATCTAGATATGTTTTCTGTCTCAATGGAGGAGCTGTGAGCTAGAAGAGTTCAAAGCATCCAGTTGTCTCCAATTCTACAGTGGAGTCCGAGTATATAGCGGCTTCTGATGCAGCCAAGGAAGTCGTCTGGATTCGAAACTTTGTCCCGGAGCTTGATGTGGTGCCTAGCAGTAATGATCCAATTATATTGTATTGTGATAATACTACAGTGGTGGCTCATGAAAAAGAACCAAGGTCACATCAATGGACAAAGCACATACTCCAGAAGTATCACCTCTTGAGGGATTTCTATCAAAGTGGTGATGTTACAGTGACCAGAGTGTCCACGGAAGAGAACGTGGCAGGCCCCATGACTAAAGGACAATCTTAGCAGAAGCATGAATATCATGTGAGAGATAGAGGGTTAAAGGTTAATAGAAGTTGTCTCTAGTCCAACTGGGAGTTTGCTGGAGTTGGTGGCCTAGAAACAACTACTTTGTACTTTATTCGTTAATAAATTCCTTATCACATCATGATTGTTCTTCTGCGTGACAATGCATGTGATAATGTCCTAAAGACAACTGTTGCATTAATGGATCATAGTGGATCCCTGTTATGATGAGAACCCAGAAGTTCCATAACACTATTCTTGAATATATGTTCTATGGCCGAATGATATTATTTGAGGGACACAAATAATATAGGTCATTAGGGGTGAGGACGCATAAAACTTTGAGGCACCTTATCATAGTGTGAGCCCTTGGTAATATCCAGGAGGATATTATGATAACGAGACCCGCTAGTAGGAAATACACATTTCATACTATCATTGGATGTTCCTATCTACGTACATGTATATTGGTCCTTAGAATTTAAAATTATTATTAATGGGTATTACAACTTGCGCACTTAGACGTATTGACGAAAAATATGACGACACAATGTTCGTAGCGACGTAGGATATGTTGAGTGCGTCACGAGTAATACCCCATTAATAGATAATGCGCGGAAGGATTTGTCCCATATATTCCATAATGGAAGTAGATATCTCAGGCCCTTTGATGGAATTGATATAGTGTAAATAAATCCATGGCCATGGGAAGGTATGGGAAATTTCAATTCTGGGAAGTCAAAGAAAGAATAATCAAGAACAAGGGTTGATGGCACTAGCATGCAACCCGCTTGATTGGAGATATTGAGACAAAGGGATTATATTACACAGTAAGTGTTCGTAGTAGGTGACTCATCATTGCAGCGTTAACTTCTTTCTATATGGGTTCCTTGGCTTGTTTCTAGACTGTAAAATTGGACTTTAGGCAGGCTCAGCCTAATTCCACTGATAAAGAGGACAAGAGGGTCACACATTAAGTGTGTCCATTTATCTCACTTAAATATTAATTTAACAAGTTAAATAAATATTATTCCCAACTATGGTTTAATAATTATTTAATGATGTCTGATCGTATTTATTTGGACACTAGTTATTTGAGAGAATATATTGTGGATGAAATAATATATTTATTAGTGAGTAATGCAGTTACATTTATTTAAGAAATAAATATTCATTACTCAAGGTCTAATAAATGTGGTGGAGAAAAATGGAAAATAAAAGTACACGCCGTGTATATTAAATATACAGGCCATGTAGATTTATGGAAAACAAGTACATGTCATGTATAAATTTTTACATGTCGTGTAGTTTTTCCAGTTGGGATTTTGAGGATTTAAAATTGTTTTAATAAATGATATTTATTATAATCAGCGTGGGTGCATGTCAAGGAATTAATAATTCAACATGGGGGATTTCAATAAGAGTTAATGAAATAAATAAAACGTGTAACATGTTTATTTATTGTCATCACTCTATTAACCTCAATCCCGATTATAAATATCCTTGCAACCCAACATTTTGAAGGGCCATTATTGTGCACAACGGATTTTGAAATACTCTCAAACCAAGAGATAATTCCCTTTCCACCAAGAACGCCCTCAAGTTACGAGAGCAAGATCCTCTACCGGATCTAGGCGGTCGATGGCGGACATTACAAGCGATGGTTCTTCCGTGCTAGCACCCAGAGAGCCCTTAATCAACGTCCGGAGATATGTGACACATGTGTGGATCACCGCTAGAGGAATCCTACACTTGGATTCTATGACACAACGACAGACACTGAATCGTGACCGGACACATCAACGAAGAAATAATTCCAACGAGGTAATTCTTATGCATAAATTAAATTAATTATAATCAATATATGATGATCCTCCTCAAGGGTTCCGGTACTGTTCTTAGCTTTTTTTCTTCATTTTATTCCGAAGATTCCGCATTTTATATTGTGACGAATCTCGGATTGAATGTTGTTTAACGTTAAAATTAAAATAGTGGAAACCCACCAACGCGCTTCTGCTGCGCCCGGAACCAACAAGTGGTATCAGAGGGGGTCATATCATTGATTATAATTATTTATTTTTTCGTTTGTAATTTACGCATTTAATAATTAAGTTATTTCAATTCATGTTTAATCATTCTGGAAATCTGAATATCGAGATCTATTCCACCTCCGTAGTTTCTCATTCACCTCACAGAAACGATTTTTTTTAATTTTTATTAAAATATAATATAGGAACTCATCCGGAGGAGCCCAACGTTTTTGGAAGTATAACACCAGAATACACAGCATGCATTCGGAAGTACACGCCATATAGTCTAGGTTCAATGCATTGACTGATCCGCCAAATCAGGCCGTGTATTGGATTCTTTCTAAGAATTTAAGACATTGTGTGTTGACCAAAAATAGGAGGCACACGGTTTCCAGAATACACGCCGTGTGGTCCAATGAACACGGTGTGTAGTTCCTTCAGGTTAGGGTTGGGTTGTGTACACCGTACATGGCCTGCCCGATTGGAAACCGTGTAACGTGGAAACTACATGGCATGTGTCCCACTGTACATGTCGTGTACTCCGAAAATTTCTAATGTACATTAACATGCCCTGTCCCTGGGCGTGTACTTCGGATGGACGATGAAGAAATGTACACACAGTGTAGTCGGAACTACACACCGTGTACTCAACCAAATTATGCAGATGTATTAAAATTTATTATTATATTATACAAACCGTTGAGACATGTACCATGGTGTAGGCGTAAAGCTGAGGTACAACACGTGATAGGGGTTTTATATATATGTGTTTAATTTAACATCTACGTAATAAATGGGAATTCACCGGGTTTCCTCCAAGGTACTAGTTACGTACAAGGATAATTTTAAATGAATTTATATGTTTAAAATTATGTTGGATGAGAATCTCATGGAAATTCAGAAAATGGATTTTAGATAAAAGGTTTGATTAATTAAAGATAATTAATTGATTCGAGCGTAATTTATCATAAACAAGAACGATTAAGGAATTGAATTCTAGTTTTATTTATGCATAAATATTGTTGCATGTATGGATGATCAGGAGCAAGACCGAGACCATTGTATGTGAATGGTTTCTTTTAATTTATTTTTTTAAATTAAATTTGTTGGCCTGTGAGCCATCTCCTCATTAATATGTAGGGATTGCGCGCCCAATAATTCTTTTATGTAAAAACTGCTTTTACCCATCACATATGTGTGAGACAAATACATATGTAATGGATGGAGCTCCCAAGCTAGTGGAGGCAGCTCAAGTCAGGAGCCAAGGTGAAACCAATCCAACGAGATACAAAGGCGAACAGGTGGAAGGCTATAAACATGAACCCGAAAGGTTCAAGGTGTTTCTCCCCTAGTTCATGGGTTAGTTTATCAACCGCTAGATAAACTAACCAATAAAAAAGCTCATGATCATTCCATTTATTTTATGTCTTTCAGTTTCATGGTTTATTTATTGTGGGTGTCTTGTCACAATCACACAGTTAATGAATTAAACGAGCATGCAAGATGGAACTAAAATAAAACTGGCTTATATGTAAATATTATCATAAACATGGTTAATCACTTATGTATATCCCACAAAATATTAACAAGCATATAATAAAAGATAATAAAATAGAAATTTACATATAAGGATAAAATCCCTCAAAATAAATATTAAGTCGGCATAGACTTCCATAATCTTGGTTAGAATCGAACCATATTTCAAAGTTCTTGACCAAACCTAGTTGGGGTTCTTTCAATTATCAGGGAATTATAAATCAAGGATTTGGGTTGACATGACTTGGTTCGCATCAAGGGTTTACTTCCACAATAGGACATGGTGTGACCAAAAGGCAAAGGTTGAGGAAATCCAAAAAAGATTTCAGGATTGGAGAGTCCACTCAGTGGATCAAGGATCTGCGAGTTAATGTAGTTGGAATTTTTAGTGCCTACCTAAAACCTTTCATGTTGCTTGAATAACCCTAGTAGGGGTAATGCGAACGGAAATATGGATCCTTGCCACTAGAATATTTACACAACAGAATATTCCGAAGTCAACGGCGAGGGCTATTGGATTTCAATAAAATAGTGGGAGACTAATAAGTATTAATTTATTTATTTGTCTCAATTTTTGTATTAATGTACTAAACCATTTCTCATCATAATTTGTAGAAACGGAAAGAAAAAGACTTCAAACATATCATTGTGCACCATACTCGAAAAAGAAATCCTTCTCACCGGCACTAATTTCCAAGAGTGGAAGAGGCGTTTACATGTAATCCTTCGCCATGAAAGGAAATTATATATGATGGAAGAGCCTATTCCAGTTGTGCCTAGGAAAGAGGCTAGTGATGAGGAATTATCCTTATACATGAAACACATGGATGATGACACATATGTCCATTGTTTCATGCTATTAGCCATGTCTAATGGGCTCTTGAAGAAACATGAAAACACGGACGCGTATTGCATGATGTCCCACCATAAATATCTATACCATGAGAAGGAAAGACAGGAGAGGTATGAGATCTCCAATGCTTTGTTTACCACAAATCTTGGAGAGTCTGCGCCAGTGGGGCCTCATGTAGTCAAGCTTATTGGCTACATTGAATGCCTGGACAACTTAGGCATTAAATTCCTTGATGGGTTGCGTACAAATCACATCCTATCATCACTGCCCAAGACCTTATCTAGCTTAATTTTCAACTATAACATGAGGGGAAATGAGAAGAGTCTATCACAGCTTCTAACCATGATTCGCCATGTAGATAAGGGTATGGGTCGTGAAAAACCCGCGGTACTTATGGTGAACATGAAAAGGAAGGACAAGGCAAAGGGGCCAAAGACTTATAAACGGTATGAATCCCCTAAGCACCGTCCCTCCAAAAAGGGGAAGATCCAGAGGCAGGGAAAGGAATGGGAGGCAGTGTGTTTTGCATGTGGCAAGCAGGGCCACTGGAAGAGGCACTGCACCCAGAAGCGTGGGGATGCTAAAGGTGTGTTTTTTATCGAGTGCAATCTTTCTATTTATACACATTGGGTATTAGAAATAGCTTGTGGGGCTCACATATGTATTCAAATGTAGGAACCAAGTAGATTTAGAAATATCTCCACAGGATATGTGGATATTCGAGCTGCCAATGGCGCAAGGGTGGCTGCATTGGCTATTGGCGACAACCACCTCTCATTGCAGACTGGGATGATTTTGGTTTTACATAACTGTTATTATGTGCCTAGTGTTACCAAGAACATAATTTCTGTATCTTGTTTGGATATGGATGGATTTGTTTTTAAATTTGGAAATAAGGGTTCTATCTTTTATAAGAACAATGTATGTTATTTTATGGAACATTTAAATAATGGTGTGTATGTACTGAAATATGAAAACCAAGTGTTGGAAATCGATAATGAAACAAACTCACATGACTCATACATCACCCAGTTATGGCATCACCGCCTTGGTCATGTGAACGAGAAGCGTTTGACATAGCTCTACCAAGATGGCTATTTAGACTCTACTGAGCTAAAACCACTTGATATATGTCATGCTTGTTTACAAGGAAAAATGACCAACCCTCCTTTTGGTGGACAAGGTGAAATGGCCACAGAGCTTCTAGGATTGGTACACACGGATGTGTGTGGACCATTTCTAGTAGAATCTAGAGGTGGATATTCTTACTTAATTACTTTTACCGATGATTTCAGTATATATGGATATGTCTACTTAATTAGGTATAAGTCAGAAGCCTTAGATAAATTTAAGGAATTCAATAATGAAGTTGAAAATCTGCTTGGTTAGAATATAAAGAAGCATCGATCAGATCGAGGTGGAGAATATCTAACCCAAGAGTTCATCGATCTTCTATGGGAGTATGTGATTCTATCGCAGCTTACTCCTCCTTATACACCACAGTGGAATGGTGTTAGTGAAATGAGGAACCACACCTTTTTGTACATGGTGAGGTCGATGATGAGTCATGCGGATCTTCCATTATCCTTTTGGGATATGAATTAAAAATTGCAGCATACACATTAAACCGAGTACCAACTAAGGCGGCAAATGGAATTCGATCTGAGTTATGGAATGGATGGAAATCCACTTTGTCGCACACACGTGTATGGGGATGTGTTGTGTTTGTTAAGGCCTTCTCAGGCAAAAAACTAGCACCCAAGGGAACGAAGTGTATCTTTATAGGATATTCCAAGGAAACGAAAGGGTATTACCTATATAACCCTCAAGACAAAAAAGTGATTGTCTCCAGAAAAGCTGTCTTTTTTGAGAGGGAGCACATCCTCATGAAGGATAGTGGGTATAAGGCCCGAACATTAATCCTTACTTAATCTAGAGTTATTACAAGATTACACATTGAATATATTTTCATGTTTAGAGTTTTAAAGAATTAGATCATAAAAATTGCATTACATTCCACATTTAAACAAAGTGGTTACATAAAATATAGTATTAATTTCTCCCATCAACGGAAACATATTTAAAATAAGACATGGATTCTTACTTGACACTTCCTTATCCCTATCATCATATCTTGTACCATTCCCTTAACCTATGAAAAACATTTCAAAAACATGGGATGAAAATAAAAAGCTTAGTATGGGATATAAAAAGTATAGAAAGGAAACATGAGTACATATATACATAAGAATGATATCATACTTTACCCATAAAACATAATAACTTTAACATACCTCATAAAATCCTGGATAAATCATAGAAATCATAAGACATAAAGGTAACTTGAGGCATTAATAACATTCTTACGTAGGGAGTAACCCTCTTGGTTACGTTTGGAATAACCATCATAGTATATTCCCTAAATCTCTTCGGAGAAACCTTAACGTTTAACCCCTTCGCGTTACCCAATTCATTGGAGAGCTATATCGGGCTGACCCGCCCTTAGTTTATCATGGAAACACCCGTCATCATAAAAAATGCCCAAGAAACATAAAATAATCACAACACATAACTTAAGGATAAAGGAAATATAATATTCCCACATTTCAATAACAATATGACATTTTAAGATAATGAATCCATTCTAAAAACCATTTTCATTATCATTTAATACGTTTAATTAATAGATTTTGAAATCAAAGTGTCCCATACCACATTGAAGCTTTTAACATTTTAAACCATTAATATCCATATAAATAAATCCTTAAAACCATTTTGAAAACATTTATATTAATGAGAAATATTTATAAGAATAAATCATTAAAACATTTAAAATGATATTTTAGTTAATGGTATTTTTAACAAAATGTGAGACACTTGAATACCATAATTGTGGAATAAAATTTAATCAAAATAACATGAGAATAAATGGATTCATGATATAATACTCCAAGGTACAGTATATACACCATATAAGAGTGAATTGGTTCATAAAAACTATGAATTCTCAATAGAAATGTAAAATGAGATGAAATCCATTACAAAGATCAAATCCTTAAATTAAAGATAAATCAATATCATAATTATGTGTGTCAAATATAAATACACCCAATATAAGTGGATATTAAGTTTACAACAATCAAAGGTCATTCAAACATATTCAAAGGATGACATATTCAATAACTACATATTGAACCCAAAGAAATTGAAATTTGGTTAAGAAGTACCCTTTGAAAAATTCGACAGCCTAATGGCGTCACTTTAAAATTCATAAAATTAGTTGATGAAAGATAAAATGGTATCTCATCAAATGGAGATAAATTTTAGATCTATAAGTATATAGAATAACAAATCCCAACATAAAAAGATGTAAATTAGAAGACATAACAAAAGAAGTTTTTTAAAAAGAGGAGGGTGAAAGGTTCCCTTATCGATTTGGGTAACTTTCGAAACGTACACCTCATGAGAGAAGGACTATACAACATTGATGTAAATATTCATAAACGAAATTATGTTACAAAAAGAGTATAATAATGGACATTACATACACCACTCAAAAGGAAATATTGGAAAATGTAGCATGAATCTCACGAAAACACAAAGTGAGATAAAAAGCCCCTTATGAAATTTTGGCAGCCTAAAGGTGCCAATTAAAACATCCAAATGGATTTATGAGAGAAAATAGGGTCTCTCATAATATGAACATATAAATTACAGTAAGATTAATATAAAATAACTTCCCAATCATAAGAATGATGAGCTTAAAAGGAATGACAAAAAAAGAGTGTACTTAAAAAGAAAGTGAGAGGTAGGATCCCTTACCTTGGGTCCGAGTTGACTCAATCGTTCTTTAACCACCTGAATAATAAACTTGAGTTAATTTATACTTGATTAAGAACCCATTTCAAGTTCATTATTGCTTTTATATCACATACTACCATTCTATGAACACTATGTAATTATTTTAGTTAAAAATGGTCCTTTTGTAGATCATTGCTACTTGAGTCAAAAATAAACTCTATATAATTACCAGTTGTTCATGTGTTAAAATATATATTATATAAAGAATTATATTCATTATGTAGATAACATATATATCATATATATCCATTATATACATTAATGTATATTATTACATAACATTTATAGGTAAGAAATGAAATGCACCGTTCATGGAGACGGTAAGTCGTACGTACACATGAACTTACATCAATTTATATATCTTATTTAATAGAATTAAAACATAATGATACATAATAGTATTATAATTAAAGTATGGTATCATATATAATATCACTAAATCTGTCCTTTATACGTACCACATATGGTATTAACGAATCAAATCACTTTGAGGGGGTGGTAGTCCGCACTTCCTAAAATGAAGATATCGCGTTTAACCATAATGGAAACCATAATGATATGCCATAAATGAAAAATATATAAGATTAAGTAAAATATAAAAATATTATATATAATATATATGCATAGTGACATCTTAATGGCCACCATTGAGGGTGTTAAAAGAATATAGAACAATCATCATTTCGTGAGGCAGAAATTCACCATCCAGAGATACAGTATGTACTTTAACCATCATATATAGGTGTGTGTATGTGTAGCTCTAATAATTCTTATAAAAAAATCCTAGTATATTGAAGATACTGTAGTTGTTAAAAAATAAATTAATAAAAATAGATTATGGGACTGTAGAAGTAAAATCAAACAAAAGAACACAAGTGAAGACATTACCTTAAAATCGGGTATCACTCTTTGATTTGAGCTCAAAGGCTTCCTTGGGAAGACTTCTTCCAAAACTTAGGATTCTAGGAGTAATAGAGGGATGTGGAGAGACAAAAGGAGCAGGTGTTGGCCAATACAAAGGCTTGAGAGGTGTGGGTAATGTGGTAGAGGTGGGGGCCTTTTATAAGAGGAGAGGAGGGGCACTCTGGAAAAGTTACAAAATGTAACTTTATTTTCAAATGTGTATCAGATTTTAAAGGTCCCACATTGATGTATTTAGAGGATAAGGTGGTAAGGGTTCGAAATATACCCATCCAATAGGTATTATACAAGTGTAAGATATAGTTTTAACATTATTTTTTTCATTTTATTTAAATCCTTTATTAATGTGGTAATCGCTGCATCATCATGATGTCATAAATAATTTAATTTATTTAATGTCAAAAAATTATAAAAATACTATCATGATGTAGGAAATCTTTATATATTTATAATGAATATTTATAGTAAAAAATATGACTTTTATAACCCCATTTAAATTTTTTTTGAGTAAAACAGCTCATGTTTGTGACATTTTTATTTTAACTTAAAATAAAAAGTTATTTTTTTCATTTTCCAACCAATTTGGCTTCATGGGGTCCCCAAGTTGACTCATGGATTGTCTTGGTAGGCCATGACACATCCAATGAGGGTATTACATTTTTCTACGTCACTTCATATTATTAAAACATTATTTTTACCTAAATTACACTAATTACCTCTAACCGCGATTAAAAAAATTAAAAGATAATATTCACCAAAAAATTGTTTTAATCCCATTGAACCACATTTTACATACTAATGACAACCATGTATGTCGTATATTTGAAATTAAAATCACAGAAGTGGTAATGTTTCATTTAAATGAAAAATCAGTTTTTAAACTATCACTTAGTGGTTTCACTATTCATCAAAAATTGAAGTTTTTCAGAAAAATACCAAAAATTCACTCTAAGCTAAATTTGATATTCCGAATTTAAAAATGATGTCTAATTTAAAAAATTAAAAACATATATGTTTCATTAATTAAATTAATAATTAATTTCCGCTATCAAAACAAATAGCGTGTTTTTAAGAAACAATATCTATTAAATGATTGACACTAGTTTAAGTCCAATTTCAAAGTGAAATTAATTCCAATGACCACCATTAGATTTAATGGTAAAAATATATTCTAAATAAACGTTAATATAAAATAGAAATATAATATATTCATATAAATAAATCATATTAAAAAGAGGTTTTGAATTAAAATGCAACATTTTCAATAAAAATGATCTTTATCGGAAAAATAACAAAATTTTACAGAAAGTAAATTTTGATTTCCATATTCTATATAAGGATTATATTTTGTCAAATACAACAAAAAGAATTGTCAAAAGTATATTTAAAAATGGTTCTCCATCAAAAGGTGGTTAATCGTCCTTTTAAAGAATATTAGAAGATTTTTTCTTAAAAATAGGATTCATTTTCTTTTTAAGCCTCCAAGATTTATTGGATAAAAGTAAAAATATTTGACAAACATATATAATCATTTTGTAGTTAGTTCCATTCATTCCCCCCATTACAACGGATAGGCATTAAATACCTTTTAAAATAATATTATTTTATTATTAGAGTGCAACGTAAGATTTCAAAGAAACTCATTGTTGTGTATTGGGTATGCCATCGAAAATAGAATTCCCTTTAAAGCAATATTAATATTTTATTCAAAAATATGGATAAATATGAAAATGTCATATTCATTATTTACCTGGGGTGTTACATCCTTCCCCCCTTTTGGAAATTGCGTCCACACAATTTTAAAATTTGGCTTGGAAGCTTCATGAAAATCCCACATCGGAACAAGAGTCGGTAAAACTATCACATTAAAAGAATGGGAGAGAAGTACAAATGTCACCCGAGTTAACCCATACTAGGATTCCAAGTATGAAAATATGGATATGGAGGAAAAAACAAAGGGTCTTGTTATGCTGGAGAGTGATAGTAAACATGTCTAGGAGAATGTTAACAATAAGAAAATCACAAACTTGTGATGGGTTAAACGGTATTTGATTCCCCACTAGGAAAAATTAACAGACAACATTTTTTTTTATGTTACATTTCATTGAGGAATTTATTTATTAGCTTAACTCAAACATAAGGATGAATACTTAATTATCATGTTGACTTTCATCTTTTACTAGATTTCTTACACGAACTCATATTTTCTCCAAAAGACGAGTATTTAGGATGACTTGTTCATATTAAGAGAGCTATAATCAACTTCTAGAGAATCACCTAATCCACAAAAGAGAACTATATACTTCCCATGTCTTTACACATTATCCAAAACTAAAACCAAAAAGGTTATTATGAGATAATATAATACCCAAAAAGGATAATCCTTTATAAAAAAAATCTATTCTTAATCTCCAATATTTGTCAAATGAAACCCAAAGTTCAACAAATACCATTCAATAAACATTTATCCATAAAATTCAACAAAGTAAACCAAACTAAGATAGAAACCCAATTATCTAAAGGATTTAATCACATAGTCTCCAAAGATAAATTTTAACATTTTTCCCCAAAATATCATTTGTTACTCTTAGAGTCTCATACTGAAAAGTAATGAACCTATTCACATATCCCCCATGATAGGATAATCATTTCCATTGATAACAAAAAATCAACTTACTCTTAATTCATAAAATCAACTAACTAAAAATAATCATTCAAACTAACCAGGGACTTCACGTAGTCCAGTGGTAGGCGATAAATACCAGATGCACTTTGGTTGTGGGTTCGATTCCCGCAGCTTCGTCCGACGCGACGGGTTGTCACACGGTCTGCGTGTTGTCCCTTTTCAAAAACTATATAATTTTATAACATTCCTCAAAAAGATATAAATTCATCAAAAATAACCATAACATATTTTAACCACAAAGGTTATCTGATAACTTCCATTTTGCAACCCAAAATATATTAACGAGTAATTGCCTCAAATTCAAGGATCATATAAACTCAAATGGTTCTTTATAATTATATCCACAAAAGAAAGGATAATTATTCCTTGAATAAAATTTTCGTATATCAAACATCAGGGTTACTATAAAAAGTCTTTTAATGTAACCCCATCATCAAAAGAGACTTAATAAATCTAATAATTTCAGCATCCTAAAATCTACCATAACTCCTGAATCCCTTATATGATGACTTCATACTCATTCAACATTCTTAAAGATCCATTATCCATTTCATTTCAACTTATTCTGAAATACTTCTTTCTTATAAAAAAAATCATGAATCATATCTTAAGATTCCACTAATTGGAATACATATGTTAAGAAATAAACCATACCTTTCATTCTTCATTGCTAGTATCTTCATCCTCAATCATAATGGAATTAGGTATTGGTAAATTAATATTTTTATGATCCTGGTGACCCCATTCCCGAAACTTCTTCGTAGGACATGTGTCTGAAATATGACCATGCACACCACATTTAAAACATTCAATTGATACATCAGAAATAACTTCCTTCCATTTCCTAGAGTCAACTAGATGCTTCCTTTTTCAATGGAAGGTTCTTGCTTTATGACCTTCATTTCCACATCTATAGAATCTTTCTGTCCCTTTGAAACATTTTACTATGTTTTTATTTCCACATATTTGACACATAAGTTTTTGAACATACTTACCTTTATGATTAGTACCTGAACTTCGGTAGGGATTTTTTTCTCACATATACGATGCCTTATAAAAACCACTAAGGTGCAGGTGGTCAATCATGACTCCAGATAGTTGGTTGAGGATAACCACAAGAGTTCACATTGCAGATCACATATCATTCAGTTGTTCTTTCATAATATTGTCACAGTTTTCTTCAAATCCACTATTACTTTGGTGTTTGCAAGATCCAGCAATTTACTAAAACCAAAAAGGTCAGGGTGAGTATATCAGTAAAATCATCAAATAAAAAAGAGTAAGATAAACATCAATATATACTTATCCAAGTTATCTCAAACTCATTCTAAATTAAAAAAACGATAACTCCATCTAATATTATAACCATTGTGGTTATACACAACTTGTAACTTTTTCTTAAAGAACATTCTAACCTCTAAAGTTATCTAAACTGACCTCTGATACCAACTATAAGGCCTGAACCTTAAACCATACTTAATCTTGAGTTATTACAACATTATACATTGAATATCTTTTCAGGTTTAGAGTTTTAGAGAATTAGATCATAATACTTGCATTACATTCCACATTTAAACAATGTGGTTACATAAAAGATAGTTTTCATTTATCCCATCAACGGAAACATATTTAAAATAAGACATGGATTCTTCCTTGACATTTCTTTGACACTATCATCATATCATGTACCATTCCATTAACCTGTGAAAAACATTTCAAAAACATGGGATGAGCATAAAAAGCTCAGTATGGGTTATAAAAAGTATTGAAAGGAAACATGAGTACATATATACATAATAATGAAATCATACATTACCCATAAAACATAAGCACTTTAACATACCTCATAAAATCATGAATAAATCATAGAAATCATAAGACAAAAAGGTATCTTGAGGAATTCATAACATTAATACGTAGGGAGTAACCCTCTTGGTTACGTTTGGAATACACATCACAGTATATTCCCTAAATCTCTTCGGAGAAACCTTAATGTTTAACCCCTTCGTGTTACCCTATGCATTGGAGAGATATATCAGGATCACCCACCATTAGTTTATCAAGGAACCACCCGTCTTCATAAACGATGCCCAAGAACCATAACACAATCATAGCACATAACTAAAGCATAAAGTAAATATAACATTCCCACATTGAAATAACAATACAACATTTTATGATAATGAATCCATTCTAAAAACCATTTTCAAAATCATTTAAAACATTTAATAAATAGATTTTGAAATCAAATTGTCCCATCCCACATTGAAGTTTTTAACATTTTAAACCATTAATATCCATATAAAAAAATCATTAAAACCATTTTGAAAACATGGATATTAATGAGAAATGTTTATAAGAATAAATCATTAAAACATTTAAAACGATATTTTAGTTAAAGTTATTTTTAACAAAATGTGAGACACATGAATACCATAATTGAGGAATAAAATTTAATAAAAATATCATGATAATAAATGGATTCATGATATAATAATCCAAGGTACAATATATACACCATATAAGAGTTAATTGGTGTATAATAACAATGAAGTCTCAATAGAAATGTAAAATGTGATGAAATCCCATATAAAGAATGTATCATTAAATTATTGATAAATCAATCTCATAATTATGTGTGAAAAATATAAATACAACCAATATAAGTGGATATTAAGTGTAAAACAATCAACGGTAATTCACACATATTCAAAGGATGACATATTAGGTAACTACATGTTGAACCCAAATAAATCAAAATTTGGGTAAGAAGTTCCCTTGGTAAAATTCGACAGCATAACGGCGTCACATTAAAATTCATAAAATTTGATGATGAGAGAGAAAATGGTATCTCATCACATGGACATAAAATTTAAATATATAAGGATATATAATAACATATCCCAACATAAAAATATGTAAATTAAAAGACATAACAAAAGAAGTCTTTTAAAAAGAGGAGGGTGAAAGGTTCCCTTACCGATTTGGGTAACTTTCGAAATGTACACCCCATGAAAGAAGGACTATACAACATTGATGAAAATAATAATAAACAAATGTATTTTACACAATGAGTAGAATAATGGACATTACATACACCACTCAAAAGGAAATATTGGAAAATGTAGCATGAATCTAAAAAAAACAAAAAGTGAGATAAAAAGCGCCTTACGAAATTTCGGCAGCCTAACAGCGCCAATTAAAACATCCAAAATGGTTTGATGAGAGAAAATAGGGTCTCTCGTCATATGAACTTATAAATTACAGTATGAGTAATATAAAATAACATCCCAATCATAAGAAATATGAGATTAAAAGGAATGACATAAAATAGTGTACTTAAAAAGAAAAAGAGGGGTAGGATCCCTTACCTCGGGTCCGACTTGACTCGATCGTTCATTAACCTCCTGAATAATAAACTTGAGTTAATTTCTATTTGATTAAGAACCTTTTTCAAGTTCATTATTCATTTTATATCACTTACTACCATGCTATGAACACTATGTAATTATTTAAGTTAATAATGGTCGTTTTGTAGATCATTGCTACTTGAGTCAAAAATAAACTATTTATAATTACCTGTTGTTCATGTGGTAAAATATATATTATATACATAATTATACTCATTATGTATATATCATATATATAATATATATCCATTATATACATGCATTTATAATATTACATAACATTTAGAGGTAAGAAATGAAATGCATCGTTCATGGAGACGGTAAGTCGTACGTATGGATGAACGCCACTTCAATTTCTATTTCTTATTTAATTTTATTAAAACATAATGATACATAATAGTGTTATAATTCCAGTATGGTATCATATATAATATCATTAAATCTATTCTTTATACGTACCACATATGGTATTAACGAATCAAATCACTTTGAGAGGGCGGTAGTCGCACTTCCTAAAATGAATATATCACGTTTCACCATTTTTGACGACGAAAAAAGCCCGTAACTCTCGGAGGAAGTTTTTAAATGACAAAGCGAATTCATATTTGGAATCAGAGGCCTGATCTGGAGGCCCGGGATGTGGTGCGCGAAATAATGGAGGATTCACGCAAAAAAAAAATCTGCGCGCATTGAATAATCGGGTTTCGCAGAATTGAGCCGATGAGGCACGCAATCTTTGTGCGCCCCGGTTCGGCGCGATATGTTTTTGCGTGCTGGCTGTGCGCGGCGTGAAGAATTTCGTGTGCCGCCTGGATTTCGCGCCGGAGGTCGCCTATAAATAGAAGGTGACCCCGAACGGTTTGGGGGTTGAGGAATCTGAAGCGGCTATCGTGCGTGAAATTCAGCTCCCCCGTGTGAAAGATGACATCCAGGTAATCCCGAATTTCACGCAACCTTTCCCCAGAGTTCGCCTTTGCGCGCAACTCCACCGGCTTCAGGGAATTTTCCCCTTCCCCCAGTTTCCCGACTAGTGTGCAATCTGTGTCTCGTGCGTGCAATACCCTGCCTTGCGCGCAAAACCTTATGTGTAATTCCCTCTTCACGCACAATTCCATTACTCCAATTGCACACCGTCCCGGTTTTTTTTGTGCAAACCTTCCCTTTTGCACGCAATGCCCATGACCCCTCACCTTGATGCTCCTTGGCTGCCCCCTGCACCGGCACCTGATGTCTCCCCTACCGGGCATGCACACCATGCGTTGTTTTCCCGCACGTCCTTCCAGGCTCATGTGAAGTAACCTCAAGGTACCTTGGGCCGTGTTTCCCGTTTCATTGCTTTGCCTTATGCTTCATTGCATAGGCACGCTAACAGCTATTTCTTTATCGCATAGCCACGCTAACGTGGACCCCCCGGTGGTTTGCCCTGCGGCCCCCCTTCACCACGACCATGCCGATGCCTTCCCTTCCACAAGGGGTAGAGGGCATTGGGCATGTAAGCCCTAGGGGTGTAGACAAACCAACCTCATCCAATATACAGGATGTTAAACTACTAAGCACATCGTCCTTAACACAAGATGTTAAATTGTGGTCCGACCCCGTGCTTCGCACGTAGGGTCCCCCCAGCTCAGACATTCTTTACGCCACTCGTCTCCACGGGAATGGACTCTTCCTCACATGTAATGAGATCCTCCTTGTCGGAGCGGCGTTTTTTCACGGGGGAAGGGCTGCCTCAGTGCGTAATCCCCTAGCATTTCTTGCAGATGACTGCACTCGTGCATCTCGGACTTCCCCCCCCCCCTTCCAAGGCCAGTGGAGTCCTTTTCCCACTGCGCTTTGTCGCACCACGGGCCTCCACCCTGGAGTAAGCCTCGACACCAAGGGCCGCTAACCACACGTAAGCCCATGTTTCCTCTTTGGGCCGCTCAACGTGTAAGCCCCATTCCGCTTCTCACGGACTCACCCTTCATGATGTGATCTTCTGGTCCCTGCTGCCTCTTGTTTCCCACACCGAGCATGACTCACATGGGCTTAGATCATGCCCCTACCATGACATCTTCTCTTGGGCCGCCTCAGAGCATAATCCCCATCCTAGTGAACTATGGGGACTTTGATCCATGTCAAGGCGTGGTACGGAGGAAGCCTCCAAAAGGTTCAAGCCCACCACACAGTTGTTCCACCCTCCTCACGTCGGTTCACTATCCACCATGGGCTGACTCAGAGCATAAGCCACATACCCACCTTGGGCCGCCTCAGAGCGTAAGCCCCACTTTCCCTCGTCCCGCATGACGTTAAATTGTATTCCCTCGTCCCGCATGACGTTAGACTGTATGCCCTCGTCCCACATGACGTTAAACTATATTCTTCTTCTTGGGCTGCCCCAGAGCGTAAGCCCCAATCCAACCCATAGAACTATGTCGATTTTGATCCGTGTTAAGGCATTGTACGTAGGATGCTTCCCTGAGGTTCAATCCCAACAATCATTGGCCCTAGCTTTCTCCTTTTCAGTGTGCCAAGCCCCCATTTTACCCCAAACTACGAGGAATTTGATCCATGTCAAGGCATGGAACGTAGGAAGCCTCCACAAGGTTCAAGCCCACCACCAGGTCGTCCCGACCTCTCCAGGTCGGTTCCCTGACCACCTTGGGCCGCCTCAGAGCAGAAGCCCGGAACCCATTTTCCCGCATGATGTTAAACTGTACCTTGTCCCGCATGACGTTAAACTGTATTCCCCCTCTTGGGCCGTCTCAAAACTTAAGCCTCATGTATCACTCCACCATCCATCCTGATCCTTACCCGAGCCGCCACATCCTGGTGAGATCATGCCACCCCATCCCACACCATTATATATGGGAAGCCTCCCATGTGCTGGCCCCAACATCGTTGTTCCCCCCTAGGGGCCCTTCAACCCAATCCATCCACGCAAGACGTTAAACCCGCGGCATAACCCGTGTTAAACATGGGAAGCTGAGGAAAACCTCAGATGGTACACAATCCCCGCGTTCGATGTGGGATGCCTCGGGCTTCCGCGCCCTGATGAAGCCCTATGATGAGGGACCAAAGACAGACATGCCGATGACGCCCCAACGTGACCATTCTCCTCACCGAAGGTTGCAACCCTGAGAAGACCCCTTGGAGCATCTTCACGGAAGCAGCGTAATTAACTGGCGTCCATGTAAATATGGAACTGGGAATGAGCTTCACGAACCCGTCTTAAATCTATGAGGGAGACCCGGACTAGGTGATGAGCTCCGAGGGGGAATCCATGGAAGGAAGAAATGACATCACATCATCCCGATTTAGATCAAGGAGCAAATGTCCCTGAACAAGGAACAGATGCCACCCGCCTTTGGAAAGTGGGAATGCGGGGCAACAAGCAGCGCTTCCTCCCCACAGACGGATGTGCGCGCCCCGACGAAAGCGTTAGAAACAAAAATGGTGAACCCGACGTGGAGATCTTCTCCTCAACATGGGGAATTTTAGTCGTTGGGGCATCGGCTCAACAAAAAATGGTGAACCCGACGTGAAGATCTTCTCCTCAACACAGGGAATGGTAGCCGTTGGGGCGTCGGCTCCACAAAAATGGTGAACCCGACATGAAGATCTTCTCCTCAACATGAAGAATGGTAGCCGTTGGGGCATCAGCTCCACAAAAATGGTGAACCCGACTTGAGGCTCTTCTCCTCAACACGGGGAATGGTAGTCATTGGGGCGTTGGATCCACAAAAATGGTGAACCCGACGTGAATCTCTTCTCCTCAACATAGGGAATGGTAGCCGTTGGGGCGTCGGCTCCACAAAAATGGTGAACCCGATGTGAAGCTCTTCTCCCCAACACGGGCAATGGTAGCCGTTGGGGCGTCGGCTCCACAGAAAATGGTGAACCCGACGTGAAGCTCTTCTCCTCAACACGGGGAATGGTAGCCCTCACCGGGACGACGGAAGAATAACATGTCACCAGGTCCGGGTAACCCTCACTGGGACGTGAACCCACCAAGGGTCGAGGCCGTCATGACGTTGACTACTCCGTTGTGCGACGTCGTCAGCGTGGATCCCTCTCGCCAACCATGGAAGACGGAATGACACTGGGACTTGGTTGTTGATCTCCTTTCCTATTGATCCTAATGGGTTCATCTCCCTATTTCCAGGAATCTGGTCACTACACTCGGGGCTCGATCGCTACCTGCCCACCGGCGTAGGGGCAGGGGAAGCACCGACGCAGCTACCCCGTGCGGTCCCGCCCATTTCATGGTCGCACTGACTTCAACCTCTGTAGCTGCCAGGCGCTTCCTCCCCCTCTCCCCATCGGAAATCATCCAGAGTATGGTGATCAATGACCTGGTTCGCAGGTATGATGAGGTAGGGGTCATCCCCACCAGGGGCATGACCCATTTTGATCTAGAGGCGGCTGCACCTCACCACCATCGCCACCCTCAAGGGCCGTGCAGGGAGGCGCCGCTCCCCACTCCTACATTCAACCGCTTCGGGAGCCTATCCCCGGAGCGCCTTGACACATCCCTCCCCTACGATAACGAGGTGGGGATTGTCCGGGTCCACCTGATCGGCGATCCAACCCAGGGGTTAATGGCAAGAACCCCCGCCAGCCTGCATCGATGCCGCCGCCCAACTCCCGAGCTGAGGAGAAGGAAATCTCCATGCCCGCACAGCTGGTTCCAGCCCATCTGACTCGACGCCAGCGTCGGGTGCGAGCGGGAGAGAATGCCCGTCTTGGGGCATCGTCATCAGCAACCACTGTGGCCCGATCCACTGCTGACTACTATTACCAGATCCTCGCACACGTTGAGCAGGGGCATCCATGTGCCCGACTGGGATCGAACCCCCGACCGCCCTGCAAGAAAGTTGGGTTGAGTCTCCCGGTCGCAGACACTGGCAATGGCCACTGCGGACCAATCTGCAGTAGTGCCGCTCACTATGAAGTCTCATTCCGTGCCTCCAATCAAGAAAGACGAAAGCTTCGTCACGGTGGCTACGCTCTGGGTATGACTCCTTCCAGCGCCCACTGCATGGGGTATGATGTCACTCCCCCTACTACTAGACGTGAGCATGGTGTTTTTGTGTATCCAGTCGTCCGCTCACATGGAGGTCCTCCCCATGTCCCTTTCGACATCTTTCCCAGTGCTCCTCGCACCCCGTCCTTCAGTCCCTTCCGCCCTAGCTCTATTGTGGGCGGGGGACCCCATGATGGAAATTGTCCTTAACCTGATAAGCTACCCAGGGGTAGGAAGGTTAGGCGTCGTTTCTGTAGGAGGAATGTTTGGGGAGTCCGGTTGGAAATTAGACTAGTCCATTTCTCGGATTCTGAGGTAGAGTACGACTCGATGATGGAACCTTCCCCCCAACCCTTCGAGTTGAGGGAAGGGATGGGGACATGGTGCATCAGTCTTGTACTCCCCGAATGCGAGATTCGTATGATTCCCTCCTGCCTTAGAAGGTATATCCAGGACGATGAGGACTTGGTGTACCGCCAAGGGTCAAGCCCACAGTTTCCACTGGCCTCCTCGGAAGCACCTCCCACCCCTATTAGGGAAGATGAGGAGTTTTTCTGGGGACCGACGGAAGCATCGTGAGGCGATACACCCTTGGAAAGCACTGACGCTGTGACATGAGGCCCATTCGCTGGCCCATCCTATCGCAACATGGCAGCCAGGGCACTGCAACCCCTGGAGGATGACCTAGGGATCGGCGGCCAATCGGCCTGTTTGCTGTATTCCCCGCCGGCCATCCCACCGCCCCGGCGGCATGCCTCGACGCCATTGCTAGTTCCCCGACTTTCCTTGGTGGACGCGTAGGGGCGGCAGGTTCCGGACCCCGAACCGGAGCCGTGGAGCTTCTCGACTGTTCTTACAGCGGGCCACTTCCCTGAGAAGTTTTGGTCGGTCGCAGAATCAGATTTTGATGTGCCGGAGTCATTCACCCCGGGAGAGTTTCAATGATTCCACCAGATTCTTCAAGTGAATCACTCCCGACTCCGCCATCAGCTAGCGCCATACCCTGGGAGCTAAGCGCATCTCTATGAGATCGGTGAGCAGTGCCGTCGGGTCGACCTGGCAGCCCACCCCGCGGTCCGGAACCCCGAGTTGCTGGACCACCATGAGGCCCTCCAGCAACAATGCGTCCAGTGTTTTCAAGTACTCCGCAGAGTTATCGAGGAGTCCACCCCTAGGCACACATCCGCAGATTGGGGCAGTACGCTGATCTCCACTTCTGTGCGATCCGCCGACAGCCCGATCCAATGGGCGGCCCTAAGGGAATGTCACTAAGGGCAGTCGCGATCAACATGGCTGACCGTTCAGATGATGGAAACATTGTGGATCCCCTCGACGGGGACTCACCCCCCCCCCCCCCCCCCGAGTACAGGCCACTACTGGACCCATCTGGGAGGATTAATCACCAATAGAGGAGCAACCTAGGCCTTCCTATACCCACGGAGGCACTGACGCTAGGCCGAAACATCGGCAAGGGTAAAGAGCCTGTTGGGTCTGTCAAACTCCCCGACCCATCTGCCTTAGTGCAGAAAGTAGAGGAAGATCCAGAGAAGGCCACGCTTCGCCAACAGCTAGCTGAGCAAAAGAGGCTGGTTGATGAGCTCTTGGCCGAATGCATTGCAGAGCGGCGGCCTGACTACGGTGCTCCTAGATCAGGACAGTAGGGGCAGGACCATCTACCCCTTGCTGAGATCCCCCCGGGCAACCGTGACCGTGTCATGTTCGATGACAGGGGAGATACTGGAACCCATGGCAAGAGAGTGTGATATGTTTCATCAAACCCTCCCGAACGGCGAGACAACCTGGGGGGCTCTGCTAGGTTTCCTCCTGCCGCTCTGGGATTCGCTCCGCCTGCTCCACTACGAGCTGCTGAGCGCGAATACCATATCGAAGAGCCTGGAAACACGCTTGTGGTTAGAGATCCCCATCAGGACAGGAATCCACATCTGGATGATCTGATGGAAGTACTCATAGCTCGCTTGGGGGCCCAGGAAACTCTGCAGGTGGCAATCCCGCCAGATGGCAAGCCGTACCCGGCATGGTTGGATGACATGCCGGCTCCGCTAGGATTCGGGAACCCCATTTTTCCCCCTTTAACGGGACCAGATACCCACCACACAACACATGGCCCACTTCAACTCGAGTTGTGGGCCTATGTTAGGGACTCCAGAATAGCAGGAGGCTGCCAAGCTCCGGTGCTTCGTTCAGACACTGGAAGGACCAGTATTCTTCTGGTACAGCTAGCTCCCTGTTGGATCGGTGACTAGCTGGGAGGACCTTCGTCGACAATTCCTCGACCAGTTATGTTCCACTAACAAGAAGACGAACATTGCAGACCTCTTCAGGTGAAAGAAAAGGCCCGACGAGCGTGTCGCGGACTTCGTCACCCGGTGGAAGGGGCTCACGTACTCACTTTAAATGCCGCTGACTCAGGAGAAATTACAGACGATGTGTGTAGGGAATGTCAAGGCGGAGTCAGTTCCTTCCATGATCACATAGAATTACCCTGGAGGGTTCTTGGACTTCTCGGACAAGGATCAGCACCCCTGCAACAGGCCAGTCAGGCACGCTCGCTGCCTCCTGTAATCTCTGCAAGGAGAGCCGCCAGAGCCGAGCCCGCTGCTCTGGCCAAGATAGAGGACCCCAGACAGCTAGAGTTGTTGCTAGTGAGGCCAGCTCCGTAGGCCCGTAGGGGTCCACCTCCACGGGCACAGCCTCCGGCCCAGCAGCGACCGCCTCAAAATCACCAGGCGCCTCTGTGTAACGCCCCACCGCCACCTAGGTGAGGTAATCCATCTCCGCCTCCTCGGCCTGATCCTCTGGCCCATGGCCATGGTCAGCCCCCAAGAGTCCCCTTTCCAGACAGAAGGAATCCGGCTTACTCGTTTGGCGAGTCCCCGATCCCCAGATATTTCCCTAGCGCAATGGAGTAGAGGATCGTGCGGCTGCCTGAGTGCCGGAAGCCAAAAGAGGTGTGTCTCACTGATCACCCTAACTACTGCCTGTATCACAGAATCCTGGGACACACCATCTAGTAATGCTATGTGTTCAAGGACTGGCTCCAAGACCAGATTGACAACAACATAGTTAGGTTGGGCCTAGCCCTGGCACAGGTGGCAGGTGTTTTCGTGGGATCAGATGGCAGCAGTGACGATGGAGATGGGTGGGAACAGGTTTCCGACCGGGGGTCCCAGAAGTATATTGACTGGATGGACCGCAGGATGGTCGCCCGTTCCCATGGCATCATCCGTGCCCGCATGAGTCAGCCAGAGCCCTTAGAGTCTGCGAGCGCCGCATTGGCCTCGTCGTCCCAGCCTACATCTTCCCAGAAGAGTAGGCGGCGATGCGAGAAGAAAGAACGTGCCCAGCCATTTCCGTCATCTTCTCGCATTCTTGGCGATTTCATGCCCCCGGAGATGGGGATACCTCCATGATCTCATCCGGTAGTGGATGATTCCTCGAGTGAGAGAACGGGGTACGCTTCGGTTAACACCGTAGAGTTGGTAAATCCTTTTTTGGATCCCAATGATGAGGAGCGCTAGGTGGACCTCCCTGAGAGCCCGGGGTATGCTTCGGTTAACACCGTAGAGTTGGTAAATACATTTTGGCTCCCAATGATGAGGATCTCTAGGTGGATCTCCCTGAGAGACTGGGGTATGCTTCGGTTAACACTGTAGAGTTGGTAAATCCCTTTTTGGCTCCCAATGATGAAGAGCGCTAGGTGGATCTCCCCAATGTCCCCAGTCGTCGCCAACGTCGACGGAGCCGTGGCTACGTGAATCGCCGGGGCACGATAGTCATCACCTCCAGTCAGGCAGTGCATGCTATCGAGACCAGGCATTAGGCCTGGTACAGAGAGCAGCACTCGCAGCTCCCTCACCCGGTGACAACATGTTCGCTTCCACCACCATTTGTGTTGCTAGATCTGGCGGAACCGCTTTGCCCGTGTCACAACCAGCCCAGCCCTGCCACTAGCTGACCACGGCCTTCAATTCATGGCATGACAACCACATTCCGGGCTTCACCTAGTGAACAGCGGGACGTGCCTAGTACTAGTCAGTCACCGGTCCCGCCAGCAGGGCCCGTCATGCCCCAAATCGCAGAGCGACATCCCATAAGCAGGAGCTCACATTTGGCGTGAAAGAATGATGTCCTGAAGCATCTGGCTGGCATTCTGGCAAGGCTTTCAATCCTTGAGGCCCTTCTCTTGTCATCTGAAATCCGTGAGGCGCTCGTCGAGGCTCTAAGGAGCCCCCTCTAGTTCGAAACGATGGTAGCAGCTGGAGAATCCTTCCACACCGAGGTGATTGAGGGCGCCGAATGTGAAGCAGTTATCTCATTTTCCAGTGAGGATGAGGACCTTCCCATACATGGGCACATCCAACCGTTTTATATCACCAGCAAGTTCAATGGCATGGATGTCCATTACTGCCTTGTCGACACGGGTTCTGGGTTTAACTTGATCCCAACTCGGACACTATGAAAACTGGGGTTGTCCAAGGATTATTTAACTCCCTCCAACCTCAGAATCCTGGGGTATGACAGGACTGAGAAAACTCCAATCGGCAATATTTTTCTGAAGACCTAGTTCAGCGGCTTAATTGCTGATACTGAATTCATGGTTGTCTCTCAGGACACTGCCTACAACGCATTGATGGGCAGGTCGTGGCTCCATCCTCAGGCGGCGGTTCCCTCATCATACCACCAGTGCCTCAAATACTCCCTTAAGGGTCGAGTGGGTGTGCTCCAAGGAGATGCGTCTCCATTTTCCTCTTGTGAAGCCCGTTACCTGGACGCTGACTATTATAAGAGAAAGGACAAGAAAATCCTAGCAGGTGAGGTTGAGATCGCCGCTGTCGCAAGTGATCCCTGGGCAGGTCTGGATGACGCATATATCTTCCCAATCTATCAGTTGGAGGCAACAACTCCCGATATGGGAGAGTGATTTTTTGTCTCGGGTACCAGAGGAAGGCATATTTCTGGGTCTAAGTGACGACGAGAAATCAACTCGTACTCTAATACCAACTGGGCTCAGGTGATCCTCGAACCTCCTACCCATGTACAATATCGGGACATTGGGCTCATGGCGACGATAGTACGTCATACCTATTTGTTTCACCAAGCTAGAATCGACCGGCTCAAGCCGACGCGTCACCACTACTTTCATTTCGTAAAGCGTGGCCCCTTGGGCCGAAGGCCAGATCAGATTGGATCGAGCACTTTCGTCGCCATGAACTCCGTGGTGCATGAGTCTCCAGTCGTGACGACCTCTGTTGTCCAAGCTGGTACCAGCTCCCCATCAGGGTCGAGCAGCCCCGAAACGGCTCCCCCCATGGATGATCATTACTCAGTCAGAGAAGAAGACGTGGAAGATCCTCCTCCCGCCTTTGAGGAGGGCGTCTCCACCACGGTTGATGAGCTAGTACAGGTAAACCTCGGTAGTGAGGCGGACCCGAGACCCACATTGGTATGTGCCGCTATGCCTCCCGAGGAACGGCAACAGTACATAGACTTCCTCAGACAGCACCACGATGTGTTTTCCTGGAGTTATGATGAGATTCCAGGACTAGATCCCCCAGTATCCATCCACCGCCTTGGCCTCCCTGCAATCCATCGCGGGTTCAAGCAGCCTACCAGGATAATGCACCCTTTTCATGGTGCCATGGTCGCGGCCGAAGTTTATAAGCACATTAAGGCCAACTTCTTCAAGGAAGTCCAGTACCCCAGGTGGCTATCCAACATTGTGCTCGTCAGGAAGAAGAATGGGCAGATTAGGGTATGCATTGACTTTTGTGATCACAATTGCCACAGTTCGAAGGATGACATTACCCTTCCCGTGACAAAGCTATTGATCGATGTGACGGCCGGGTTCTAAGCCCTCTCCTTCATGGATGGGTACTCCGGGTACAACTAGATCCGGATGGCCCCCAAGGATGAAGAGTTTACTGCCTTCAGGCTCCTCCAGGGCACTTTCTGCTACCGGGTTATGTCTTTTGGCCTGAAGAATGCAGGTGCCACCTATCAACGGGCTATGCACTGCATATTCAAGCCAAACCTCGGGACACTGGTGTAGTGCTATGTAGATGACCTCATGGTTAAATCTCGTCAGCGCCGGGACCATCTCAAAGACCTTGAGAATGTGTTTGGTTTCCTCCGTTCTCATCACTTGAAGATGAACCTGTTGAAGTGTGCCTTCGGTGTCACTTCCGGAAAGATTCTTGGCTTCATTGTGAGGTATCGGGGTATCGAGATCAACCCCAAGAAGATCAATTCCATCAGTTAGATGCCTCCCCCGAGTAATATTCGGGAGCTTCGAGGCCTCCAAGGCCACATAGCCTACATACGTCGATTCATTGCGAATCTGGTCGGCAAGTGTATGCCCTTCTCTCGGATCATGAAGAAAGGCACCGCCTATGGGTGGGACGAAGAGTGTCAGACTACTTTTGAGGAAATTAAGCAGTATCTGCTTCAACCTCCAGTCCTGATGCCACTCATTCCCAAAAGGCCGCTGGTCCTTTACGTGACCGCCCTAGAGCATTCCCTCGGCGCCCTTCTCACCCAGAAGAACAATGAGGGAACAGAGAATAGCCTCTACTACCTCAGCCGCAGGCTCCTCGATGCAGAGATTATATATTCTCCCATCAAGAATAGCAGCCTGGTGCTTTTATTCACCATACAGAAATTGTGGCACTACATGCAGCACCATGAGGTATAGCTGATCTCTCGGGTAGACCTGTTGAAATACATGCTGAGCCGTCCTATGTTGACATTCCGATTGGCACGCTGGTCGGTGATCCTCCAGTAGTTCGACATTAGGTTCGTACCTCCGAAGGTCGTCAAAGGGAAGACGTTGGCAGAATTCTTCGCCGCCCACCCAACCTCTGTGGACCAGCCACTGGATTTGGGCTTTCCTGATGAGGCAATCCTCTTAGTCGAACACGCCACCCCATGATGGCAGATGCACTTTGACAGTGCCTCCTGAAGCCCTACTGGTAGAAGGCTCAATGATCCTAGGAATATCAGAGTGGGCCTGGGTATCATCTTCATCACCACAGAGCAAGCCGTTCTGCCATATTCTTTCTTATTTTCAGAAGGCTGCACCAATAATGAGGCAGAATATCATGACCTCATCACTGGCCTCAAGTTGGCTCTGGACGTTAACGTGCTCCATCTGTGTGTGAAAGGGGACTCTTAGCTAGTCATCAGGCTGGTTAACGGTGACTATGCTGTCAAGAAGCTGGAACACATGACATTGCTGGAGTGCACCCTCCATCTAATGTCTAAGTTACCCTCCTGACCAAAAGTTGTTCACGTTCCCCGGTCACAGAACAGTCAAACAGATGCTTTTGCCAGCCTGGCCGCATCACTCGTGGAGCCCGAACAGGATGACCTGATCATCCATGTGGCGCACCAGAGAGTTTATTTATCCTATTATCCCTACCCCTGTTATCCCAGAGGGCGATCGTGGCCCGTGAGTGAACCATCTCATAGCTGGTTCCCCTGTTTCAGGACCCCTCGGTGTTCTAGGCATGGTGATCGAGACAGTTCCTAAATGGAGGACACCTCTGGTTGAATATCTCATGCACGACAATCTTCAAATGGACCGAGTAGAGCGGGAACGATTCTGGCGCCGCGCGCCGCAGTTCACCCCTCAATGCGGTCCCAGCCGTGAGCAGCTCCTTTACAGGCATGGGTGTGATGGTGTTCTCCTCCATTGTCTTCAAGGAGTTGAGATCCCACAGGTCATGCAGGAAGTGCACGCTGGTTCCTGTGGCGCCCACCAGGCTGGCTCGAAGTTGTCCCACCAGATTTGGAGGTTGGCATACTTCTGGCCTTCCATGATCCATGACTGCATCGAGTATGCCAAGAGATTTCATGTGTGGCCAAGTTCATGATAACTTTGTGCATCGGCCACCAGAGACTCTCCATACTACTATGTATTCTTGGCCCTTTGCAGTATGGCGGTTGGATGTCGTAGTGCCTTACCCACCGGCGACAGCCCGCCAGTGCCCGTTCATCTTGACCGCTACAGACATCTTCTCAAAGTAGGCAGAGGCAGCCCCGCTCAGTGAAGTCAAGGCTTGTTCTATCACCGACTTCGTGAGCTCCAATATCATCCACCTATTTATAATACCTCATGCTATCCTCACGGATAACGGAACCAACTTCAGGGTGACCGAGCTGAATAGATTGTACACCATGATCAACATTCGCTCTAACCACACCTCCCACTATCAAAAATTGGAAAATGGATAGATTGATGTGTTTAACAAAACCATCTCTAAAATTTTGCAGAAAATGGTTTGTCAGAACATGAAAAGTTGGCCGGACAAGCTCCACAACGCCCTTTGGGCTTATAGGACGACGACTCGCAATTCCACCCAGGTGACTCCGTATTCCCTGGTATACAGAGATGAGGTCGTCCTAACCATCGAGGTTCAACTGACCTCATTGCGCATGATGGTCTACGACCAGCAAGCGCCAGATAGAGTTGTCGAAATCCGTCTAGCCGAGTTGGAAGCCCTGGACAGAAGTATGCTTTGCGCTTTACATAACTTGGAAAGGCACCAGAGCAGGATGGCTTGAGCTTTTGATAAGAAGGTTCGCATCCTCTCCTTCCTGCATGGTGACTTGTTGTTGGCTCTTAGAGCGACGATGATTCCTGGTAGGAAACCACCCAAGTTGGAGCCCAAGTGGGAGGGACCTTTTATTGTCCACAAGGTCTATCCCAATGGCGTGTATTCCCTGGTGACTATGGATGGTAAGGGCGACACTCCTCCCACCAATTCCAGGTTTCTCAAGAATTACTTTTCCTAGGCTCTATGGTCCAGCTTGACCTTAAACTGAGTTTTTCCCTACATTTGGGCTCTATGGTCCAGCATGACCTTAAACTGCATTTTGCCCTACATTTGGGCACTATGGTCCAGCACGACCTTAAACTACACTCTTCCCTACATCTGGGCTCCATGGTCCGAGCTCTAATACCTAAAACTAAGATCCTCTTTTGGTTATTCCCTTTCCACTTTCCGAGCTCTAAGTCCTAAAACTAAGATCCATATTTCGTCCAACACGACGTTAAACTGTAGTGCCAGAACTACGTCTCGCTTGATTCCCATCTTAATGGGATATGTAGGAACGCCCAGACCTTCCGTCATTGGTTCCAGCTTGAGGTCTGCCATCATGTCTGTCTCGCCTCCGGGACCTTAACCGTGGGATCGCGTGGCGTGGTGTGAGATCATGTCCCCATTCACGTCAGGTTTTCAATAGCTGCACCACGCTCACCTTGTCCTCAGGATTTAGTCCTCCTATATCTGATGGCATTAGTAGACGCTTTCCAGAACTACGTATGGCTTGATTCCCATCCTTATGGGATACGTAGGACTGCCTGAACACCTAGATGCCAAGTCCATCCCCATCTCTTAGAAGATCCCTCGATCTCCCGGTTCCCAGAATGTTTGGCATTACGCCCCCTCTTTTGCCCGGGGATCCGCTATCTTTTGGCCGCTCTCGTAATGAGCCCTTTGACACTTTCCAGTGGTCTGCCAATGTGGTGAGGGTACTCTGGTCTAGGACTTGGAGTGCCGGATTCGACTTAGGAAAGGTCCATCCACTTGCCAAGCTTTGTGTTCCCCTTCATTCGGGCACCCTTCATCCTTCACACTCGGAGATACCCCCAAGAACGGCCTGGATACAATGCCCAAGGGCTCTCCTACCGTCATGTGTCAACGCCCCCGAGGGTTTCAGACAAAAAATCGATACGAATCCCGCGTTGCAAACATGGTCAGAGTTTGATGCTCGTCTGTTTGTCGCCATGGCTAACACGACAAGATGCTACGTTGCGAACATGGTCATCAGTAATCCTCAGTTGTCATGCCAGCTTCCACGGGCCCTGGATGTTGGTGGCATGGTTCATGTCATGTTCTTCCCCACTGTGTCAAGCTGGAATATCGACACTCCTTGTACTAACCCTCAGTACACCCCCACACATCAGACAAAATGTGATGCGTAACGGTGTCTCTCGGGGCTCCTGAAATCTGAGTGCTGGAGTATGTTCTTGGGTCTCTTCTTTACGGGTTGCGTGCATCTTGACCCTCATCCCCATGGTAAATGAGGAGTCACCCGGACATTGCGTTTTGGGCCCAGCATAGCTGGGAGCTAGCATCTCCTGCCCCTCCCTGGTTGTTAAACCCTCGTAGGCCCCTTTGGCCCGAGGCTCATCTGTTGTTAGTCCAAACCATACGACCTTAAACTGTGTTGTTAGTCCGAACCATACGACCTTAAACTGTATGTTGGCCCAAACCATATGACCTTAAACTGTGTTGATTGGTCCAAACCATATGACCTAAACTGTGTTGTTGGTCCAAACCATATGACCTTAAAGTGTGTGTCGGTTCAAACCATATGACCATAAACTGTGTGTTGGTCCAAGACATACGACCTTAAACTGTGCGTTGGTCAAAACCATATGACCTTAAACTGTCTGTTGGTTCAAAACATACGACCTTAAACTTTGTTGATTGGTCCAAACCATAAGACCATAAACTGTGTTGTTGGTCCAAACCATAAGACCTTAAACTGTGTTTATTGGTCGAAACCATACGACCCTAAACTGTATTGTTGGTCCAAACCATACGACCTTAAACTATGTTGCTGGTCCTATGAAACGACCCTAAACTTATTGTCCTGGCCGCTAGATGAAAAAAATGGCACTACATTGTGATGACCACATTGTAGAGGACATCATGTTGGGTATTGTTCACATGCCATGCCATTTTTCAATGTCTATCATTGCTTGATTCTTGTGGCGACACCACAGCCTACTGCTCTAGGCCTGTCGCTTCGAAAAAAAAACTCATTTACCTTAAAGGACAAACAAGATTTATCAAATTCCGCTTCTTTCTGTGCAAGGGCCACGCCCACACTCCCCTTTTACATGGCACTAGTATCTTACCGTGTCACCCTTCAGAACTACGTATTTCTTGATTCTCATATTTATGAGATATGTTGGAGTTCCTGGGGCACTTCCTCACGGGCCCAGCCAGCCTACCTTCATGTTTGTTCCCTCGACTTGAGCATTTCCCCGGAGAGCACACAGTACTAGGGCTTAGGTCCTCATTCACGTTGGGTTTTGTAACCACCTTTCCGTGTGTCTATCTCTCCCCATTACTCATGGTCCGTGCTCTAAGACCTAAATTTAAGAGTCTCACAGTCCGAGCTCTAAGACCTAAAACTAAGATCCATATTTCATCCCGCATGACGTTAAACTGTATGTCGTCCCGCATGACGTTAAACTGTATGTCGTCCTGCATGACGTTAAACTGTAATTTGTCCTACATGACGTTAAACTATGTTTCGTCCAACATTACGTTAAACTGTGTTTCAAGAACTACGTGTGGCTTGATTCTCATCCTAATGAGATACGTAGGACCGCCCGGAAATTTCGTCTTGGGTTCGGCCCCATGGATTGTTGAACCTCATCCTTCTTTATTGTCGGCCCCTCGGCCTGACTTCATGAGAATTGGTGTAATCGAATCATTTACCCTGAGCATGTTCGGGATGCCCCATGGTAATAATGGGAAGCGGGATCCTGTCTAGAAATTAGGACGACCCGTGATCCGGTCAGTATGTCCGCCTAATGGGCCTTCGCCATGGTGGTGCAATATCGAGAGTTTTGGACTCTGTTCGAACAAGCCACCACTCCACCTCCCACGCTTTGTGTTCCCCCTTATTCAGATCCTCATTACCATTCATGTTTGAAGGGACCCCCAAACAGCATGGATGCTCGACCTATGGTCCGCCTATTGTCCTGGGCCAACGTTCCGGAGGACTGGTCATGTTTGACGGGACCCCCTAACAGTATGGATGACAGACCTATGGTCCGCCTATTGTCCTAGTCCAACGTTCCAGATGACTGACCGACGATATTTGAGTTAGGCCCCATGTTTCAAACATGGTTAGCGGTCAGCACTCATTTATTGTCCCCATTCTAGGCCAACATGATATGGATGTTGTGTCTCCACCACGATTGACAGTTATCAGCCATGGTTGCGCCCTGTTGGGTTCTGAATTTGGGCAGCGTGATTCGCCCTTTCTCTCCATCCCCCTGTGTTCAGATGGATTTCAATGCCCCCGACATTGCCCCACTCGTGTGTTAAGGAACATTGAGAAGTCGACACATCAATCGGCCCAGGGTCTCCTCAAAAGTCCAGGCCCGATTTTGGACGCCTGAAGCTTGGTCAATGCCCCACAGTTGAACGGAATGATGGTACGAGCATCTCTTGCTTCTCGCGTTGGGCACGTCCCATGGGTGCCTAGGGGTGAGTTGTCATTCGTTTAGAAACTATGGTTGAGCGCATTAAACCAAGGGTAAAAAAGAGTGGATTTGGCCATATATTGGATTGAGACAATGAGCAGTACAAGAAAAAAGTTCATGAGATGGAAAAAACAAAGCCCTTAGGGATCAACATGTTGAAGTGATCTTTCCAGCGCTTCTACCCTCTGGATGGTAGCCTCTAGGGCTACTTTTCTCTCTTTGAAGAATCTCTCCTCATCGGCCACCACAAAGCGCAGCTCACCAGCCCTAGCTTGTGCCTGCTCCCGTTCGCTTCGAAGCACGGTCATCTAGTGACTCACCTCCACCAGTCGTTCATGTGCATCAGCCAGCTGGGCCGCCAGTTGCTCCACGAGCTCAGAGCATGTTGTGATGAATGCTTCTTTATCTGCCGCCTTCCCTTCGAGGTTCCAGACTTCATGCTCCGCCCTCAGCAGCGCTTGAGTGCTCGCCGATCCTTCCTGGCACTGGGAAATGTCGGTGCGCCGTCTTCTCTCGCGTATCTTCTCGGCCATGTAATCACGGTCCGTCAGATGAAGGCGCTGAGCGTCAGCCCCTTCGGCGCACAGGAAGCGTATCAAGGTCTAAAGTGATCCCATCCGCCTCTGCCAATCGGACTAGGGATGCCTGAGAAAGCACTGGATACACTTCCACCCATTGAGCCGTGTCATCCGACTCTCCTCGGCCACCTCTGAGTGTGATTCATCTATCTCCTCAGGGTCAGCAGGTCGGTATATAGGGAAGGTTTCCAGAAGATCGGCAGCAGGATCCACCCCGGGGATGTCTTCGTGAGGGATAGAATCCTCGACATCCGGGTGACCTTCTTCTCTCACCCCAGCAGCAATGATGCCTCCACCAGCTTCCGAACTCATCTCAGGAATAGCATCGCTATTTTCCTCCTCCCCCTGTTCATCAATTGTAGGGGCCAACTCAGTGCAAGGAGCATGTTACGAACGAGGTGGTATGTCCACTGCTGGTCCACTCACGGACAGCCCGGGCTCCACAGCCTGACGTGCCTCCAGTGTTGAGATCACTGCACAAGGCATACGCTGGTTAGATGGGATCTTTTTCCACCAATCACCAGTAGTGAAGCATGATACTTATAAGGAGAAGACTTCCCTGAACAAGGGACGGATTTCGCCTGCCTTTGGAAAGCGGGAATGCGGGGCAACAAGCAGCGCGTCCTCCCCGCAGACGGATGCGCGCGCCCCGACGAAAGCGTCAGAAACAACCATAATGGAAACCATAAAGGTATTACATAAATGAAAAATAGGTAAGCTTATGTAAACCATAAACATAATATATATCATATATAAATATAGTGACATTTTAATGTCCACCTTTGAGGGTGTTAAAAGAATATTGAACAATCATCGTCTCGTGAGGCAGAAATTCACGATCCACAGAAACAGTATGTTCTTTAACAATCAGATATAGGTGTGTGTAATTTTAGCTCTAATACTTCTTATAAAAACATCCTAGTATATTTAAGATACTGTAGTAGTTACAAAATAAATGAATATAAATAGTATAGGGGGTTGGAGAAGCAAAATAAAACAAAAGAACACAAGTGAAGACATTACCTTAAAATCGGGTATCTCTCTTTGATTTGAGCTCAAAGGCATCCTTGGGAAGACTACATCCAAAAGTGAGGATTTTAGGAGTAAGAGATGGATGTGGAAAGACTAAATGAGCAGGGTTTGGCCGATCCAAAGGCTTGAGAGGTGTGGGTACGGTGGTAGATGTGGGGGCCATTTAAAAGAGGAGAGGAGGGGCACTCTAGGAAAGTTACAAAATGTAACTTTATTTTCAAATGAGTTTCGAATTTTAAAGGTCAAAAATTTTTGTATTTAGAGGATAAGGTGGTAAGGGTTCGAAATATACTCATCCAATATGTCTTTGACAATTTTATGCTCTATTTTTAACATTATCGTTTCATATTATTTAAATCCTTTATTAATGAGGTAATTGCTGCATCATCATGATGGCATAAATAATTTAATTTATTTAATGTCAAAAAATTATAAAAAACTTATCAGGATGTAGGTAATAATTTTATCTTTCTAATGAATATTTATAGTAAAAAATATAACTTTTAGAACCCCATTTAAAAATTGTTTGAGTAAAACAACCCATGCTTGTGACATTTTTATTTTAACATTAAATAAAAAGTTATTTATATCATTATCCAAAAAAAGTGTCTCCATGGGGTCCCCATGTTGACCCATGGATTGTCTTGGTCTTCCATGACACATCCAATTATGGTAGTACATGTGTCTAGGTAACTTCATATTATTAAAAAATTATTTTTACCTTAAATTACACAAATTACCTCTAACCGCAATTTAAAACTTAAAAGTTACTATTCACCAAAAAATTATTTTAATCCCATTGAACAAAATTTTACATCCTAATGACAGCCATGTATGTATGATTTTTGAAATTCAAATCACAGAAGTCGTAATGTTTCATTTAAACGAAAAATCGGTTTTTAAACTATCACTTAGTGGTTTCACTTTTCATCAAAATTTGATGTTTTCAGAAAAATACCAAAATTTCACCCTAAGATATATTTGATATTCCAAATTTAAAAATGATTTCTATTTTACAAAATTCTAAACATATATGTTGCATTAATTAATTTAATAATTAATTCCCGCTGTCAAAACAAATAGCATGTTTTTAAGAAACAATATCTATTAAAAGATTGACACTAGTTTAAGTCTAATTTAAAAGTGAAATTAATTCCAATGACCACAATTAGATTAAATGGAAAAAATATATTCTAAATAAACTTTAATATAATTAAAAATATTATCTATCCATATATATAAATCAGATTAAAAAGCGGTTTTGAATTAAAATGCATCATTTTCAATAAAAATGATCTCTATCGGAAAAATAACAAAATTTTACACAAAGTAAATTTTGATTTCCAGATTCTAAATAAGGATTTTATTTTTTCAAATACAACATAAAAAATATCAAAAGTATATTTAAAAAGGGTTCTCCATCAAAAGGTGGTTAATCGACCTTTTAAATAATATTAGAAAATTTATGCTTAAAATTTAGATTCATTTTCATTTTAAGCCTCCAACATTTATTGGATAAAAGTAAAAATATTTGACAAACATATATAATCATTTTTTAGTTAGTTCTGTTCATTCCCATCATTATAAAATCTAGGCATTAACTACCTTTTAAAATAATATTATTTTATTATTAGACTGTAATGTATGATTTCAAATAAACTCTATGTTGCGTATTTGGTATGCCCTCGAGCATAGAATTCCCTCTAAGTATTATTAATATTTTATTCAAAAATATGGATAAATATGAAAATTTCATATTCTTTATTTACCTGGGGTGTTACATTGGAAGCAATATTGACTTCGACGAAGTTGATGCTCAAGATACACAGGAGTTGGCACAGGAACAAGGTCCACAGGTCCCTGTGGAAGAGGTTATAGAAACACAAGTATTGCATAGGAGCTCAAGATAGGTAAGGGAACCAGATAGATTTCGTTTCCTAGTCACAGAGGATGGCAAATCAATATTGTTGGACAATGATGAACCTATCTCCTACATGGAAGTAGTAGAAAGCTCAGAAGATGCAAGATGGCTAGAAGCTATGAATTCTAAAATGGATTCCATTTATCAGAACCAATTTGGGGTTCTAGTCGATGAACCAGTTGATGTAAAGCATATTGGATGCAAATGGGTATTCAAAAGAAAGCTTGACATGGAAGGTCATGTTAGCACCTATAAATCAAGGTTAGTGGTTAAAGGATTTAGACAGCATCAAGGAATTGACTATGATGAAACCTTCTCACCAGTTTCAATCTTTAAATCCATAAAAATCATACTTTCTATTGCAGCTTACCATGACTACGATATTTTGCAGATGGATGTCAAAATAGCATTGCATAACGGGAACCTTCAGGAAGATGTCTATGTGACACAACCAGAAGGGTTTGTGACACTAGATGAAGCCAAACGGGTTTACAAGTTGCAGAAATCCATTTATGGATTGAAGCAAGCATCCAGGTCAGGGAACATTTGATTTTATGAAGCCATAAAGGAATTTTCATTCATTAAGAATTAATGTGAGCCATGTGATTATAAGCGGTTTATTGGGAATGCAGTCGTCATCCTAGTGGTATATGTTGATGACATAGTGCTTATTGGAAATGACGTACCATCCATACAGTCAGTTAAGGACTGGTTGAACAAGTGTTTCTCCATGAAGGACGTAGGAGAAGCAGCCTACATTCTAGGTATCAAGATCATTCATGACAGATCCAAGAGGCTTCATGGACTATGTCAGGTTACATACATTGACCAGATACTAAACCGATTTAGTATGGAAAATTCCAAGAGGGGATTAGTTCCGTTTTCACATGGCTTACTTCTTTCTAAGAAAATGTGTCCCTAGACACAATAGGAGAAAGATAGGATGAGCAAGATCCCATACGCTTCGGCTATAGGATCCATCATTTATTCCATGTTATGTACAAGGATTAATGTAGCCTTTGCACTGATCATGGTAGGAAGATATGAAGCAAATCTAGGAGAACAACATTGGACTGCTGTTAAGACTATCCTTATGTATCTGAGAAGAACTATGGATATGTTCCTGGTGTATGGAGGAGACGAGAAGCTTGCCATCAGAGGGTACAATGATGCTGGTTGTAAAACAAATAAGAATGATCTAAAGTCGCAATCTGGATATGTTTTCTATCTCAATGGAGGAGATGTGAGCCAGAAGATTTCAAAGCAGCCAGTTGTCGCTGATTCTACAGCGGAGTCCGAGTATATAGCGGATTCTGATGCTGCCGAGGAAGACGTCTTGATTCGTAACTTTGTCCAGGAGCTTGATGTGGTGCCTAGCAGTAAATATCCCATTACATTGTATTGTGATAATACTGTAGCGGTGGCTCTTGGTAAAGAACCATGGTCACATCAACGGAAAAAGCACATACTCTAGAAGTATCACCTCTTTAGGGATTTCTATCAAAGGGGTGAAGTTGCAGCGTGGAGTGTGTCCACAGAAGAGAACCTGGCAGACCCCATGACTAAAGTCCTATCTCAACAGAGGCATGAATATCATGTGAGATCTAGCGGGTTAAAGGTTGATAGTAGTTGGATCTAGTCCAAGTGGGAGTCTGTTAGAGTTGGTGTCCTAGAACCAACTACATTTTACTTTATTCATTAATAAATTCCTTATCACATCTTGATTGTTCTTCTGCGTGACAATGCATGTGATAATTTCCTAAGGATAACTATTGCATTAATGGGTCATAGCGGATCCCTATTATGATGGGAACCCTAAAGGGCCATAACACTATTCTTGAATATATGTTCTATGGCCGGATGATATTACTTGAGGGACACAAATAATACATGTCATTAGAGGTGAGGACTCGTAAAACATTGAGTCACCTTCTAATGCTGTGAGCCCTTGGTAATATCTAGGAGGATATTATGAGAACGAGACCTGCCAGTAGGAAATCCACATTTCATAGTGTCATTGGATGTTCCTATCTGAGGATGTGTGTATTGGTCCTTAGACTTCAAGATTATTATTAATGGGTATTACAACTCGCACACATAGATGTATTGATGAAAACTGTGATGACACACTGTTCGTAGCGAGGTAGGATACGTTGGGTGTGTCATGAGTAATATTGCATTAATAGATAACGCGAGAAATGATTTGTCCCTTCCGTTCCATAACGGAAGTAGATATCTGAGGGCCTTTGATGGAATTGATATAGTCTAAATAAATCAATGGCCATGGTAAGGTATGGGAAAGTTCAATTCCAGGAAGTCAAAGAAAGAATAATCAAGCACATGGGTTGATGGCACTAGCATGCAACACGCTTGATTGGAGATATCGAGTAAAAGGGATTATATTACACAGTAAGTGTTCGTAGGAGGTGAAACGTAATTGCGGCGTTAACTTCTTTCTCTATGGGTGCTTTGGAAAGTTTCAAGATGCTATCCTTGGACATCAGGTAGGATCAGCCTAATGCCACTGAGAAAGAGGCCTAGAGGGTCACACACTATGTGTGTCCATGTATCTCAGTAAAATATTAATTTAACATGTTAAATAAATATTATTCCCGTATGTGGTTTAATAATTATTTAAGGATGTTTGATTGCATTTATTTTGACATTAGTTATTCGAGAGAATATATTGTGGATGAAATAATATATTTATTTCCGAGTAGTGCAGATACATTTATTTAAGAAATAAATAGTCATAACTCAAGGTCTAATAAATGTGGTGTAGAAAAATGGAAAATAAAAGTACATGTCGTGTATATTAAATATACACGCCGTGTAGTTTTATGGAAAACAAGTACACTCCTTGTATTAATTATTACATGCCATGTAGTTTTTCCAGTTGGGATTTTGAGGATTTAATATTGTTTTAATAAATGATATTTATTATAATCAGTGTGGGAGCATGTTAAGGAATTAATAATTCAACATGGGGGTTTTCAATAAGATTTAATGAAATAAATAAAACACATAACATGTTTATTTATTGTCATAACTCTATTAACCTCAAACCCGATTATAAATATCCTTGCAACCCCAACATTTTGATGGGCCATTGTTGTGTACAACGGATTTGGAAATACTCTAAAGCCAAGAGATAATTCCTTTTCCACCAAGAACGCCCTCAAGTTACGAGAGCAAGATCCTCCACCGGATCATGGCGGTCGAAGGTAGACATCGCAAGTGAAGGTTCTTCCACACTAGCACACGGAGATCCCTTCTGCGACGTCCAGAAATACATGACATACGTGTGGATCACCACTAGATGAATCCTATACTTGGATTCTACGACACAATGACGGATCACCGAATTGTGACCGGACACATAAATGAAGAAATAATTCCAACGAGGTAATTCTTATTCTTTAATTAAATTATTTATAATCAACATATGATGATCCTCATCAAGGGTTCTAGGACTCTACTTTTTATTTTTTCTTTGTTCTATTACAAATTTTCGGCATTTTATATCGTGATGGATCTCTTATTTAACATTGTTTAACGTTAAAATTATTATTGTGAAAACCCACCAACACTCTTCTACTACACCCAGAACCTAAAAAACATGTTGAGATAGGTATTATCTATTAATGTGCTGAGGAAAGCTGGGATAATCCCTTATAAATCTTTTTAATGGTAGATAGATGAGTTTCTCCTTTTATCTTCATTACATTCCCATATCTTGAGGCAGTTGATTTATTTGGTTGAATGTATCCTATTGGTTATAGAATAAAATTATTTTCCTATAGTATATGGATAATGGAAGGATGATAATAATGGGTAAATAATAATTATCCCTCAACATTGGAGTTTATATAATTGTAATGTTAAATAGCTGATAATCATGATAAACTGTGGACTCGGATTGGATTAGGGGTAGATGGATTGGACTCTACTATGATATTTATTAATTTAAGGTAATTTGGAATGATTTTAATGGTTAATTAATGGATTAGTAATTAATATATTAAAATAAATTATAGAAATTAATTATGTAATTAGTTTGGCTATTTTATGTTTTTGTGTTAATATTGGATATCTGGTCTTAGCAGTTGCAGCTCAAAAACCAATTATGTTGCCTATAGTTGAGTCTATGATTTTGTTATTACCATTGATTTAATGTTAGCTATGTCATATCATGTATATTCAATGATTTAATATGATACCCAACCCTTATTAGTTAGGGAATCTCAATCCTAGTGGACTCTAGGAGGGTCTTTTCACAAACATCCCAGTGGGAGGATGGATGGATAACTACAGCCTATGGCCCCACTCCCTTATCATGCTAGTTACGTGCGCAAGTATTCATGGTTCTTAAATTCTGCATATATGTGTTTAGTGGACTGTTATGTATACTGTTAATTCACAAACATGTATCTTTTTATATAGTAACAAAAAGATTATTATAGATTTCGCCTGTATAAGCTATGATATATTGAGTTACTTGCTCAGTGTATGAGTTGTGATGGATTGAAGAATAGTACTGAATGTATGATTTACATCAAAAAGGTTGTGGTGGTTCGATAAATCTTCATTGTTATTAGATATAGTGATGTGATATGGGATGATGTGATAATGTAAATCATGTGGTGAATGTTGTGATTCCTACCAATGTGTCTTTTGGATGGCTTATTTTGGGGAGACATGAAACAGGACATAAGAAATTGTGGAGGTGTGTAAAACAAATTATGCGTTGGAAAATGGTACCATTGATGTTCATTATTATATTATAGTCCATGTTGTATAATGTACATGGTGAGAGATATATTTTTTGAGGATATTATGTTATTATAACATTTATTGGTGGTGAGTTACTTCAATATTATTTAGAAAGACATTTATCATTTTTATAAGATGGTCTGAGGAGGATCTAACTAAGTATAATGTTATTCTCAACAAATTTATATATGAAATATATATTTTTTTTTCTAGAGTAGGTTGGAGATCTAGATGGATATTGCTGGATCATGGTTTTGTAAGAGTTTTTTTTTTGGATTTTTGGTCACTACCATCTTTACCTTTTTCTTACTATTAATTTTCCTTTCAATTGTTATAGTATTTTATGTCATTTAATGTATATACATGGTATTTCATTATATATTTGTATTAGAAGGTTTGAGTTTTTTTATCATTCTTATCATTCTCTCTTCCACATGTTTTCCTTGAGGGTAATTCATCCCATATGCCTGTTTAGTATACCCTCAAAGAAAGTCACCATCTTGGGGCATAATATAGGATGGGCATGTGAAGTAACCATATCTATACCCCCATTGTAATATATTTTTGGGAAGGGGTTTCTGACATTGTTGTATAATAGGTTCTAGTTGAATGATTTCTTGGAGTATGATGTGGTCTACATGTGAGATTAACTCAGTTTCTTGCAGAACAATGTTATCTGAGTTTACTGAGTGATGTAAAATCACGAGACTTGATGATACATGGGTATTTAGTGTACCATTTTATATGATTCCTGGAATTTTTATTTTTCATTCCCTAATAAACGAATAGATAATATATTTGGGGAACATAACTAGGAAAAGACGATTCATCATTCTTATTTACACCTATTTTTGATAAAAGTATACCATGAAAATATTTAAAACATTAGACAAGATTAAAATTAATTATTTAATATTAATTATTACATATTAATATTTTATGAGTGATATAATTTTTTTTGTTTTGTTAAACCGGATTCATTTTGAAATCATCATCAGGAACATGATGAACAACATCATTAGGATATACCTACATATTATAGTAGAGTAGAGGTCAATGACGATGAAACTTGGGGGATGCATATGACAATTGGTATCATTGTGAATGGAAACTACCTTTTTATAATTTTTCATATAGTATACCAAAATAATATCACATTAAGAATAAAATATAGACATTATAAATAAATAATTTATAAAATAAGAGTTATTTCTAGAAGTTAAGGATCCTTTACGGGTGGAATAGTAACATGACCTTTGGAATAGTAATGGAACCCTTATGAATAGTAATATAACCAGTATAACAAAAACCTCACCTATTAATGTACAAATAAAATTTTGGAATCCAATAAATACAAGTATTATATAGTTATATCATGGTATTACTAAATAAATGTTTTCGTAATTACTAATTCAATGTCGATATTTTTTGTATGTTTTTAATATTTAATTTATATTGTATAATTAATATATCAATTTATAAGATTTTTTATATCAAATGTATTAAGAATGTAATATTTTTGGATTTATGATTTTCAAATAACATTATAAGTCCTAATTTCATTTATTTAATTTTTTATAAAATCCGTTATAAATTAAAATTTTTTATTTTTCATGTAAATGATTATTTTTATTAAAAATTAAATTTCTAATATATAGAAAATTATTCTAATAAAATGGAGATCATTTTTGAATTAGAAAAATTGAGAAATGGTTAGGGTGAATTGTAATTTTTTCTAAAATACTTGAATATATGGTTAAAAGTAAAATACGATAATTGTCATTAGAGGCTTAATGCATAAATATTTACACATTGTTGATGTATAGATGATTTAAGCACAATTATTATTACCATAAATGAAATAGTTACTACATTTAGTCACAATAATCAATTAATTATCTTGTCTTGATCAAAAAATAATAAACATATGATAAAATTAATCAGAAAACACTGCTCTCCTTAACTATAATTACCACCACCACCTACTCATTTTGGAACCACATCCAAACATTGAACCACTACAAAACTCTACCCAAAACCCCACAAAATTACCTCCATCTCCTGGAGTTATTGGTCTCATCCAAACATTTAATACCTTTCCCTGAGGAGATTTTCATGGATGAGAAATTCCTAGGGTAAATTCCTCATTCCTTTTTCATTTAATTTTCTTTTTAGGTTTGTTTCTTATTATATCCTCACATCTTGTCATAAAAATATAATTATAACATTAGTAACTGATATAAAATGTAAATTCATTAAACTAATAGAATAATACATCATTAAACCCCTCTCTTATCCGTTTTGTTCTAAGAAAATAAACATTTCATTGGAGGTGCTAATCTATTGTATTCAAAGAAAAACAAATTCTCATTTTCCATTAACTCTTTTAAGGTTGGTAATCAGAAAATTGTACGGTTATAAAATATATTACAGGTATTAAATCCTTATATAATTCTCTAGAATTATTATTTTCACACATTATTAAATAATAAAACAATTCATGTATGTTAAGAGTGAAAATTGGCCCAAATAATCTTAATGATTATCCGCAACATCTTAACTAATGATTCATCCTCACCCAAAATAAACAAATTAATCATGTGACCATTTAACCTTATGTATGTTAATTAATAATTAATAGTTTAAATTATATATTTCTATTTGTCCTCTTACATGAACATTAGTAATATTATACAAGCAACCTGATCATGAAAACTATGAAAATGATCACTCGTGAACGATGAAATTGAACACTAAAACTCATTAAAGGTGACTAATTAAGTTCTTAAAATTATAGAAAATAAATTATATGTGTATAATATTCATAAATGATTATTTAATGGATTTAATTTTTTTAGATGGAATGTTAATGTCATGTGCAAAACTATTTTTAACATAAGTTAATTGATCCTATCCAAACCTCCATTTTTTTTCTGGTTACTATTTCTCTATCATGACCCCAATGAAATGATTATTTGATTTTATATACCTCATATAATGTTTATTTTATATTTTCTAGACTCATTTATATATATCACATTATCCCTCCTTGATGGAGGAACACATGTTCAAAAAAAAATTCCATTTCAAATCTTCTCGATATGAAAGCCTAATTGAAGGGAACTTCTTAGTTTCTTACATGAAACCTTGTGAAAATAATAATACATTTTAATCCACCATTGTTTTTATAATATCACTCAATTAATAATGAAAAACAATATTTGTTAAATTATTGTTTTTTAATATAAAATATACTTTTTTCTCTTTAGATTCCCATTAAAAGTTTATTTAAACTGCATTAAAATAATCAATTTCAAAAGTTTCATAAACACTGATTTACAGGTCTCCACATCAATTATACCCCAGTTATCATGATCCATGAATGTATTCTATTATTAATTACCATTTATGTTTTCAATCAATTACTTCGAGGAAGTATTTATCATTTATTTTTCTATGAATTAAGGTATTATTATCATACACATTCATTTTTTTGGGTAACCCTAATGGTTTTTATTCATATGGTAAAAAATAATGACAATATAATGATGTTTTCTCCCAAATATAACCCTAATGAATTGATAAATTTTTATTCTCATGATATTTAATTTTGGGATAGGGAGTGAACTTGATTCCTTTATGGGACATTTTCATCCATGTCTTGGCAGCTATCCCTGAATCTTTTTTTCCATGTAATATGTTGTTGTCACATTCCAATAATTCGATGAGTATATGTTCCCATGGTATACATTTTATTCTTCCTTATGTTTTTTCATTTTTTAGGCCTTATTTCATCATTTAATGTCTTCTATCCCATTTTATTTTTTTAATATGTTTATTCTGTTACATGTATTATATTCTCATCTCTTTTGTTCATGTATTCCCCAGGAATTCATATGATTATATATGTTCTCAATGGATTTAGGATCTCATTTCAAATATAAAAAAATATGTATTTATTTTTTTATGATGTTTAAGTATATGGATAATCTCCAAGACACCATACATTATGACCATTGTTTTGAAATTTTATGTTTAAATATGATTAAAATCATATAATAATATGTATAAAATCATAGGGTTTATATAGATTGTATCACAAGAAATGTTTAGTTATTTTCGGTATTATTACTTTAAAACTTTTGATAGAGCCATAACATTAAGACTATGTATAAGAAAACATCCCTATATTTTAGTAATTATAGAGTTAGTGGTTTATCATGGGAATACATCCATATAACTATACTACAAGTGGATGTGGTTACTAAATTGATGCTCCTAGGAGTATCCATTCTGATATGGTGTTCGCATTCTGACTTATGGTAACTTGGTATAGTGAAACATCACTTACCATGAATCTGGTTTTACACTACTAGGTGATAGACTTTTGTAAATTCATAAGCTCGTTACTAAACATTATTAAAGGAAAAAAATTCCCATAATAGTAGATGTTAGGAATGATATATTGTATGACCTACATTGAAACCAATGAATAAAATGATATGATTTACATTTATTTTATAATTCAAGGATTTTATGCCCTATGTTTTATCTTTTACAACCTTATTACTTATAACGTCCTGGTTCAGGAAGCCACCCAAGGGCGCCCATAACCCAGTTGGTCACATGGCCTCAAGAGAATTTCCCCAAATTCCAGAGGCTACCGACTAGCATTGAGGGAGATGTTTGTGATAGTAGGGAAACTATTCTATCATTGACAAAGTACAAAGAGGAAGTATACAACACACAATAGCAGAAACAGTAAATAACCACCAACGGTAAACAACATATGATTGATAAAGAAACAACTGGAGAATCACAATATGTAGTACAGATTCTGCCTATCTCTGGGAAAACTAGTATTGGTGCTGATATCAACCTCCATCTCAAATTTTGAAATGTTGACTCACATGTATATAAGCATAAGAACATCATACCCTTCTTGGTCAGACCTTCCAGTGGTGCTCAAATGCAAGAAAAGTCTTGTATGAAGCGCATGTAGTATCCAGCCAACCCTAGAATACTCTTCACCTCAAATACATTCTTTGGATAAACCCATAGAACTACTGATCTCACTTTCTTGGGGTCTATTGATAATCTTGTCTCTGAGATAACATGACCCAAGATGTGAATTTGTCCATCAAAAAGTGGCACTTCGAGAGCTTAGCGTATAACTGATTCTACCTTAGTGTACTAAAAATGATTTAATGATAGGTACCATGGTCATGTAGAGTGTGGGAGTGCACCATGATATCATCCACAAAGACCACTACGAACGAATCCAAGTATGGATGGAACACTGAGTTCATCAGTTCCATGACATCTTCTGGCGCATTTGTGAGACCAAACGGAATAACCGTATACTCGTATAGACCTTACCTGCTCTGGAAGGATGTAGGAGGTATATATGATGACCTAACACCCAACTATTGGTAACCAAACATTAAGATAATCTTCAAGAAAACCTGGGCTCCTCAAAGCTGATCAAATAGGTCATCAATCCTAGGCAAGGGATATATATTCTTGATTATTAACTGGTTCAACATATGATTGTCCACACATAGCCTGAGGGTACTGTCTTCCTTCTTATCGAACTGGACAGGAAAACCCTATGGAGAAGTACTGGGTTAGATGAAACCCTTTTTCTGCAACTCCTCCAACTGCTTCTTGAGCTCCTACAACTCAGGTGTAGCCATACTATAAGTAGTAATGGACATAGGTGCTACTCCTGGAACATGTTCCATTGAAAAGTCTACCTCACGCTATGGAGGGAAACCTGAATATTCTTATTGAATGAAATATTTGAAATGATCCAACAGTGTAGGAAAGTCTAATGTAATGTCCCCTGGTCATCCAGATAAAGACAAGAAATCTGGGCTGTTACTGCTCCCAACCCATGATGCTCTAGATCCGCTCTGCTCTTCTGGAAATTACTTTCACCATTATGAAGAAAAGATCCACCCTCTCATGATATGAAACTCACCCTATAGCGATAACAGTCGATGAATGCATGGAAGGGAACTACCCAGTCCATTCCGAGAATGACATCATAGCATGTCATCTCTAGAACAGAAAGATCACAAAAAAAAGTGACACCCACCATCCTCAAGAGGGAACTCCTTGCAAAGAAATTTACTAGATGTTCTTGTCCCCAATGGATTTTCTAGTGTAAAAACATCCGTAGAAGGAATGAATGATATAGATTGGATTTTCCCTATACACGGGTTAGATAATCATGGGCACAACTTATTACCATGTACCTATTCCATCATATCCATGGATAAGGCTCTAAATAAGTATGTCAATAGAAATGAACCTTCTATGATACTAGTTTATAACATCCCGGTTCTGGAAGCCACCCAGAGTTTCCCCATACCCAGTAGATCACATGGCCTCAAGTGCATTTCAACGAATGCCAGAGGCTGCCAACTAGAAGCTAGTGATTTGGATGTGATAGTGGGGAAACTATGCCCTCATTGGAAAAGTACATAGTGGATGTAAACAACACACAATAGTAGAAGTAGTAAATAACCAACAATAATAAATAGTGGAATAATGATATAAAAACAACTTGAGAATAAAGGTATATAAATAATGAATGATACATATATATCTTGGAAAGTAGCCAAACAAGTCATAATGATGAATATAGTACAAAACCATGTACCAAAGAAAGATAGATGATAAAATCATCAGCATCACGAGCCTTGACTTGGCCCCATGCTCTCTTGCTCCAATGTAATCAAATACCTAAAGTCGAAGGGTCCTTTCCCTTGTCTATACCCTCAGCAATATGATCTGTTTGGGCCCAAAATCATGGCCCAAATACTGTGTGAGACTAAATCTCAGTAAGAAACCACCATAAGATCTGCGCCTAACAGTTTGTGAATATATGGCAGGTAAAAGTGTAGGAAGTAGTAAACAAGTAATACACTAAGTAGTAACAATGCACAGTTTTATGCATTCAAAACGCAACACAGCAAGCAACAACAGAATGATAACACAATAGGTAACCATCTGGGAAGTACCCACAACCTATCACTTCTGGTCCTACCTATCAAGTACAAGCAACCCTCAGGGAAGCACACACAGTCTCTCCCCTATTTTTCAGCTGATGTATAGACTCTCTGAGTTAGCACTCACCGTCAATTCTCCATATTGTATCATATCATACAAAAGGAGCTCTAGGGAAGAACTCAACATCAATTCCCCCTATGCCCCATGTCTAGTAACTACAGACACACTGGGGAAGCACTCATCGGAAATTTCCCATGCGTTATCGCATCGTATAATTATAATGACACTCTAGAGAAGCCCTCAACATCAATTCTCCATATGGCATATACACCAGGATCTCACAGCACTTTGTAAGTAAAGAAAGTGTAATAGCACTTAACGACCAAGGTGAAAATCATGAACTACTTGGATAACATTCTACAGTACAACAGTCACACCATCATATAGTACTAGGCACAGGATGTAAACAACATCCTAACAAGAAAACAAGACCCAAAGGTCAAAACAGGAAAAACATGCATGGGAAATACATCCAAATCACAATAATTCACCCTATTCACAATCAATAAATATCTACTTAGGCATTCTAGAATATCAAGGATACTAAATGGATAAAACAGTAAACTCACAATACCCCATTCTTGGGTATTGGGAAAATTTTCATATATAACTAAAATACTTCCTAGAGAAAGGCAAAAACCACCTACCTGGGTGATAGGAGATCAGTATACATGAATCGAGAGCCCTGAATCGTATTAGGACACCATAGATCTAAGAAAACGCACAAAACGCTCAACCCATGACAACTCACAAAACATGCGAAATTGGAAAACTATGCTCTAGGTGAAGAGATAACTCACTGGTGTGATTCCAACGCAACCGATAGTGTTCAATTTGTAGGAAGGATGGAGGCTCAGGGATTCATCAAAGATCCACTTCCATACGGTTTCTCTCGGATGAACATGACATAAAAGAAGATCGTTCCATCCGTCAGACGTCACCCCAGTGTGTTTAATGAAGAAAACAAAATACAAAGTGTGTACTTTTGTAGTACACAACACGTACTTACTATTTCCATACTCCTCTTTAGGAGGCTTCCACATCACCCCACATGACCATGTGTGTGGTCATGGCAGGGCCAACACATGGCCACCTGTATTAACGAAGTACACGGTGTGTCCTTGAAAATTTTCAAGAAAATCATCTTTTCACAAAAACACCAGCAAAAGGAAAACAAATATCTAAAAATAAGGTCTGGGTTCTTACATTACTTATTTACTTATGCCCTCTAATTGTACATTATTTTTCATAGTTAGTGGATTTCAATAGAAAAACACATGCCAACAATCAATTTCATTGTATATGTGATGATTTCCATAATTAAATGAAAAATACAATTGGAACTGGTGGTCAAAGAATTATGATAGTACATGTTCATTTGGTTCTTATTTTGAATAGTTACCTGAATCATGTGTAACACCCTCCATCTCATAATAAATATAAAGTTTCCATCGAATCATTCATGTGGGAAAGGCCTACAATGATTAGTTGAACATCTATCACCCTCCTCATAGGAATATAGATTTACTCCATTGAGAAGATATTATCTCTCTTATGGTGATTAGAAGAATAGAATGTTCATTTGGTGATCTATCATTTCTATGGTGAAGCTTAATTGTGGTGGGAACATATGGAGAACACCAAGTCCAGAGATGATATTGATTCCAAGGATTTGGTGAAAATCATGGATACATTTTCTAATAAATAATTTTCTCAAACCCTTCATCTAAATATAAAAAGGGAATTATGTGGACTATTGAATAAGGAAAAAATATTACCAAGGTGTATAAAAAAAATTAATAATGCTTCATAGATACACCTCTTTATTTTTGATGAACACATAAAGAAAGGATGATAACTTATTTAGTGGACTATTTGTAATTTTATGAAAATCATTGGTTATTTGAGACTTCAATAGTGATAATAAGATTTTATGTTGTTCCCATATGGTTGAAATGGTGATTAGAGACAAACAGAATTCTCATGGTCACAATGAGAAAAAGTTTAAAATCAAGTTTAATATGGGTCGATAAACAAATAATTCTCATGATAGAAAAGACAATCATCATCCCACATATCATTTTATTGAAAAAAAAATCAGAGAAATTAAATAAAGGGAATTGAGGGACATATAAAATGTGGAAGGGAAGGGAATATAGAAAATAACTCCAAAATTGATATATAACATCCAACTATTGTGTAAGAAGAAATGTAGTTTAATATCATCACTTGTCTTGTAGTATAGTGTTACGACTACAATTTATATGGGAAATATGTAAACCATTTCCCAAAGACAAGCATTTCTAGATGGAATAAACAACAACAAACTCCAAATTAGTAGTGAATATAACATCACTACTATAGAGGTGGAACCTAAAAATGATGTGGTGATAGGTATGATTGTTACTAATTCATGAGTATTGAATATACTATTTGATTATGGTTCTACAAAGACTGTAATATATTTGAATTTTACACTACTGGAAATGAAACCGTTACCAATGGTTTGAAACCAATGGTAAAGGTTGGATATCCATTGGTATAATATATATCAATAGTTATCCCAACCATAGAGAAATAAGCCGTAGGGAAATACAAATGACAATGGTTTCTGGAAAACCATTGGTATTTGTTAGGAAATCTACATTATACTAACGGTTATGTCAAACCGTTAGTATAACTTTTCACCAATGGTTTGAAACTATTGGTAAACATAATATTCCGATGGTTTCAAACCATTGGAATGTAGTTTTGTATAGATTTTTACCAATGGTTATGTCAGATCGTTGCTATTACTTTTCACCGACTTTTTAAAATCATTGGTGAACAAACTATTCCAATGATTTCAAACCATTGGAATATAGTTTTTTAAAGATTTTTACCAATGGTTCAAGTAAACCGTTGGTAAAAGCTTGACATTTCAATTAACCCAATGGTTTTTAAACTAATGGGAAAATGTTTTTACCAATGGTTCTCTATGAAATGTTGGTATAAAACTCATTCATTTCACTATGCCAATGGTTTACAACCATTGGTATAGGCTTTGTTTTGCTATTCAGGCAGAAGCCTGCCCTTTCTACATTTCTAGCTTCCCATCTCCAATTACCTTCAGTAAACAACTATAACACCTACATATAGGCAATTAATTCATATATATTTAACAAATAATAAACACTGTAACTATACACATATATAATCAAAAAATAATTCATAAGGTAATTATAAACATACATAATTGATTTATAATTAATTTTAGAATTGAGATGACATATACACGTGCAATACGGTAGTCAATTAATAATTAAATACTTAATTGAATACATACATAATTTAATTATCAATTATGAGAATAATACATAAATAACTGAATATGTAATTATATGTGTAATAAAAAATTAAGAATACATACAAAATTGCATTTTGTATAACACAAACACGATTGAATTCAGAAATTAGAATTTAATAACCCCAAAAATAAAAAATGGATAAATGACTTCAACCAAACACAAATATAATGTCCCATGGTTTTGGGAAGGTGTCTTTGAATATAGTGATGATGATAATGGGTGTCTATCAATGAGATTGTATGACTTAGGGAATGTAGTTTTCCTTATCGTATTAAATGTCATGTGTTTTTGAATAGGGTTATCAGTTCCTCACATGGGAATTGGATTGTGTGAGGCTAGACGATGGATCCTTGGGCTAATTTATCAACACAATCCGAATATGTATTTTCAGTTCTACATATTCCAGTTGTTTTTACTAAAAAAGAAGTCCATTTAAAAAAAATACAGACACTTTGAGTGATATCGGACACACTATGCCTCAGATTGAGGCAGTGTTGACTCATATACGTCGCATATCACCCATAGATATTTTTCCTAAATTATAAAGACAATCTGAGTGCGTTTGGTTGGTTTTCCATATGCCAGTTGTTTCCACATAAAATGTTGTCCATTTCAAATTAAAGTGAGACAATTTGAGTGGTACCAGACACACCGTGAATTAGAGTGAGACGGGGATGACTCGTAAACAGCACAAATGACCCATGAATCGTTGTACTTATGTATCAACACAATCTGAATATTTTTGTTCATTTTTCTAAATGCCAGTTGTTTTTACATAAAATAGTGTCCATTTAAAACAAACGAATTACACATCGAGTGATACCGGCCATACTATGCCTTGAATTGAGTTGGGGTTTACTCATACACGTCACAAATGACCCATGGATCATATTCCTAAAATATCAATAGAATCTAAATGTGTTTGGTCAGTTTTTTGTATGCCAGTTGTAGTTTTCACTTAAAATGTTGTCCATTTCAAATAAAAGTGATACACTTTAAGTGGTATCAGCCACACCATGCCTTTTATTGACGTGAGGTTTACTCGTGCATGTCAAAAATCATGCATGGATCATTGTGCTATATTATCAACACAATCCAAATATGTTTGGTCGATTTTTCATATCCCAATTGTTTTTACATAAAATGGTGTCCATTTTAAAAAAGAGAAAGACACTATGACTGATAATGGCCACACCGTGCCTCAGATTGGGATACGTTTGACTCGTAGACATCACATATGACCCATGGATAGTTTTCTTAATGTATCAACAGAATCTGAATGTGTTTGGTCAGTTTTCCAAATGCCAGTTGTTGTTTTAATTTAAAATGTTGTCCATTTCAAATAAAAATGACACACATTGAGTGGTACGAGACCCACCAAGCCTCATATTGAGGAGGGGTTGAGTCCTACACATCAATAATGAACCATGGATCCTTTTGATAAATTATAAACACAATCTGAAAATGGATAGTGAGTTTTCTATCGGCCGGATTTTTTTTACTTAAAAGGGTGTCCATTTATAACAAAAGGAAGACACTTCAAGTGATACTAGCCACACTATGCCTCGGAATGTGGATTTTTTGATGCATACATATCACATAAAACTCATGGATCGTTGTCCAAAATTATCAATAAAATTTGAATGTGTTAGGTAAGTTTTCCATATGCCAGTTGTTTTTTTACTTAAAATGTTGTCCATTTAAAACAAAAGAAAGACACTTCGAGTGATACCGGCCACAATGTGCCTCAAATAAAGTACTGGTTGACTCTTTCAAATCACATATATTCCATGTATTTCTTTCCTAATGTATCAATATAATCCGAATGCGTTTGGTCAGTTTTACGTATGCCAATTTTTATTTTCACTTAAAATGTTGTCCATTTTAAATAAAAGTGAGACACATTGAGTGTTATCGACCACACCATGCCTTGGATTGAGGCGGGGTCGACTTGTACACATCACAAATGACCCATGGATCATTGTTCGGATGTGTCAATTTAATCAGAATATTTTTCCCAGTTTTCTGTATGTCTGTTGTTTTTACATAAAACAATGTCCATTTTGAAAAAAAAGAGAGACACTACAAGTGATACTAGCCACACAGTGCCTCATTTTGGGGCGGGTTGACTCTTAAACATAAAAAATGACCCATGGATCATATTAAAAAAGTTTTCAAAGAAACCGAACGTGTTTGGTAAGTTTTCAATATGCCATTTTTTTTACATAAAATGTTGTCAATTTCAAACAAAAATAAAACACTTCGAGTGATACTAGACACAGAGTGCCTTGGATATAGGGATGCTTTACTCTTACACATCACATATGAGCCATGGATCATTGTCCTAAAGTATCAACACAATCCAAATATGTTTGGTCAATTTTCCGTATGCCAGTTGTTGTTTTTACTTAAAATATTGTCCATTTCAAACAAAAGAAAGACACTTCAAGTGTTACTGGCCACACCATGCCTCAGATTGAGGCATGGTTGACTCGTACACATCACATATCACCCATGGATAATTTTCATAAAGTATAAACACATTCTGAATATCTTTGGTCAGTTTTCTGTATGCCAGTTTTTGTTTTTACTTATAAGGTTGTCCATTTTATAAAAAATACAGACACATCGAGTGATACTGGACACACTGTGCATCAGATTGAGGATGTGTTGACTCATACCCATAATATATTACTCATGGATAATTTTCCTAAATTATCAATATAATCCGATTTTGATAGGTCGGTTTCCCTTATGCTAGTAGTTGTTTTTACTAAAAATGTATTCCTTTTCAAAAAAAGAAAGGCACTTTGAGTGATACCGGCCACACTGTTCCACATATTGAGGTGTGGTTTAATCATTAAAGTCAATTATAACCCATGAACTGTTTTCCAAATGTATCAACATTATCTAAATGTGTTAGGTCGGTTTTCTGTATTCCAGTTGTTATTTTTACTATTAATGTTTTAAATTTCATGTAAAAAAAGGCACTTCAATTGATATTGGCCACACTATGCCTCAGATTTAGGTGGGGTTGACTCTTACACATTACATATGTCCCATGGATCATTATCCTAATGTATCATGCCAATAAAAAGTCATTTGGTTGGTATTCCATATGCTAATTATTTTTACATAAATGAGTGTCCATTTTAAACAAAAGAAAGACACTTTGAGTGATACCGGGCACACCGTGCCTCAGATTATGGTGGGGTTGACTCTTACATGTAAATAATGACCCATAGATAATTTTCCTACTGTATCAATACAATATGAATGTGTTTGGTCCGTTTTTGGTTTTCCACTTTATATTTTCACTTAGAATGTTGTCCATTTCAAATAAAAGTGAGACACATTGAGTTGTACCGGCCAAACCATGCCTTGTATTGAGGCAGGGTTGACACTTACACGTCAAAAATGACTCACGGATCTTTGTGCTAAAGTATCAACACAATAAGAATATTTTTGGTCAGTTTTCTAAAGGCAAGTTATTTTTACTTAAAAGGATGTCCATTTTAAACAAAAGAAAGAAACTACGAGTGATACTGGGAACATCGTGCCTCGTATTGGGGTGGGGTTGACTTGAACATGTCACATAAGACCCATGGATCATTTTCCTAAAATATAAACATAATTCGAATGCGTTTGGTTCATTTTCTGTAGGCCAGTTTTTTTTTCACATAAAATGTTTTCCATTTCAAATAAAAGTGAGACACTTTGAGTGGTACCGGCCACACATTGCCTATAATTAAGGTGGATTTAACTCGTATATGTCAAAAAATGAACCATGGATCATTGTGCTAATGTATCAACACAATCGTAATACATTTTGTTAGTTTTTTTGTTTTCTAGTGGTTGTTTTTTCTTAAAATGGTATCCATTTTAAACAAAAGAAAGATGATTCGAGTTATACAGGCCACACCATGTCTTGGATTGAGGCATGGTTGACTTGAAAATGTCCCATATGACCAATATATCATTTTCCTAATGTATTAACATAATCATAATGTGTTGGGTCAGTTTTTCGTATGCCAGTTGTTGTTTATAATTAAAACATTGTCCATTTCAAACAAAAAAAGACACTTCGAGTGATATCGGCCACACCATGCCTCAGATTGAGTCAGGGATGACTTGTAAATGACACAAATGACCCATGCATTGGATTCAGAAATCATCAATAGAATAAAAATGCATTTTTTGGGTTTCCATTTGACAATTTTTGTTTTCGCTTAAAATGTTTTCCATTTCAAATAAATGTGAGACACTTGGAGCAGTACTGGCCACAATACGCCTCAGATTGAGGCATAGTTGACTCATACATTTCACAAATGACCCATGGATTGTTTATCTAAATTAATAACACAATTAGAATACATTTGATCAGATTTCATTTTTCCAGTTGTTTTTACTTAAATGAGTGACCATTTTAATCAAAAGAAAGACACTTTGAGTGATACTGGACGCACCCTGCCTTGGATTGATGCATGGATGACTTGTACAAATCACAAATAACCCAATAATAGTTTTCCAAATGTATCAACAGAATACTATTGTGTTTTCTCAGTTTTATGTATTCCAGTTGTTGTTTTCACTTAAAATGGTGTCCATTTAAAATAAATGTGAGACACTTTGAGTTGTACCTTCCACACTATGCCTCATATTGAGGTTGGGTTTACTCGTACACATAAAAAATGACCAATGGATAATTGTGCTAAAGTACCAACACAATCCGAATATGTTTGGCCAGTTTGATGGATGCTAGATGTTTTTAATTAAATAGGTTCCCATTTTAAACCAAAGAATGACACTAAAAGTGATACTAACCACAACATGTCTTTGATTGTGGTGGGGTTAACTCATTAATGTCCCATATAAATCATTGATCGTTTTCCTACAATATCAATAGAATACGAATATGTTTGGTCAACTTTCCTTATGATAGTTGTTGTTTTTTTACTTTTGTGAGACCCATTTCAAATAATAGAATGACACATCGAGTGATGCCGACAACATCGAGCCTTGGATTGAAGAGGGGATGACTCGTAAATGTCACATATGACCCATGGATCCTTGTAATAACGTATCAACACAATATAATTCTCCCAAGTGCTATTAAGGGTGGATTTCCATCAATCCATGGCCGTTTTGAGTTCCATCAAGTGAAGATTGAATAACCGGGTGAGCTGAATCCTCTCTTTTCTTGTTCTATTCGGTTAGGGTTTGTATCCTTCTCTCATTTTATTCCAAATCACCAAAACTCTATTTTATACAAGGATATAGCGTGAAGATTGAAGAGAGCATAGATTGGGATCTGAGACGCCAAATTAACAGTGTGATTGTCTCTAGAATAAAGGTATGTGGTCCTTAGGCTTTCGTGAATTGTCGTGATGTTTTATATATACTGAATCGCCACTCGCCCAATGTTGGGGTGTCAGGTTGAGGGGTTGTCTGAGGTCAAGGGAGGAGGTTGGGTGCTATCTCAGGGGATTTCTGGGTCCATGAATGTGGATGGTTGTTGTCCATGGTCCATGGAGGAGGGTGGGGGGCTGTCTGGGTTCTAGGGAGGAGGTTGGGGCTGTTCGGGGGGTTGTTCAGGGGGCTGTTCGGGCTCCAAGGAGGAGGGTGGGTGGCTATTTGGGGGATGTCTGGGGGTTTTCAAGGGTATATGTAGGAGGGTGGGGGGAACTCTAGGTGGATATTTGGGGGGATACCTAGGGGCTGTCTGATGGGCTATCTAGGGTCCAGGTAGGAGGGTGGGGAGGCTGTCCAAGGGTCAGTCCGAGGGAAGTCCAAGGGAATGTCCGGGGTCGAGGAAGGAGGGTGGAGAGGCTGTCTAGGGGGCTATGTGGGGGGATGATTGGGGTCTATAAGGAGGGTGGGGAGGCTGTCTAGGGTCTAAAAAGGAGGGTGGGGAGGTTGTCCTAGTGTCTATCTTGGGACACGGGAGGAGGGTGGGGGCTGTCCGGGGTCCAGGGAGGAGGGTTGGGTGGCAGTTCAGGGGTGGATATTTAGGGTCTTTGGAGGAGGTTTGGGGTGGTCTGGAGGGCTTTATGGGATTCATAGAGGAGGGTGGGGGCTTTTTGGGAGGCTTTCCAGGGTCCAAGAAGGAGGGTGGGGAGTTGTCTGAGGGGGCTATCTGGGGTGTTGTCCAGGGGGCTATCTGGGGTCCATGAAGGAGGGTGGGGAGGATATCTAGGGGGATTTCATTGGTCTATGGAGGAAGGTGTGGGGGGGGGGGGGCTGTCGGGGGTCTAGTAAGGAGGGTGGGGAGGCTGTCTTGGGTCCTGGAAGGTGGGTGGGAGGTTGTACAAGGGCTATCTGGTGGGTGTCCGGGGTCCATTAAGGAGGGTGGGGGGCTATCTAGGGGGCTTTCCGTGGGGCTATCCAGTCTCCACGGAGGAGGGTGGGGGTGGTCTGAGGTGCTTTCTGGTGTCCAGGGGGGAGGGTGGGGGTGGGTCTGTCTGGGGGGATGTCCATGAGGCTGTCCGGGTTATGTCTCGGGTTCGTGGGATAATATTTACATATTTCCTAACAAATTTTTTCATGTTTACAAAAATAATTTCATTATTTTAACTTATAATCAGACCTCCAATTTTCTATTTTCCCCAATAAATTACAATTTTATTAAAATGGGGAGATTCCAAAACAAATCATCATGTCAGGTTTTATTATTTATAGATAAAAAATAAAGATAATTTTACCTACCTAATCCCACATATATTCAGGCACAACAAATCAATAAAAACTAAAGGTCAATAATACCAGTCAAAAATGTAACAGATCAATCTACCCCTAATAACCATCACTATCATCCCCATCATCTTAACCCTCACCTTGTCCTCATCTTCATCCACATCATCATCCCCTCCCTCCTCGTCACCCTCTTTCTCAGCCTTGGTCTCCTCATCTCCACCCTCCTCCAACTCGGACTCCTCCTCACCCTCCTCCTCCGCCTGGGCCTCCTCGTCGCCATCATCTCATCCACCACTAGAACATCCGCCTATTCCACTAAATATATAATGTATCGATGAAATATATTCATCACAAGGAGTGATGGCCTCTGGTGGATGTGTCGGATGTAAAACATTATTCAATTTCATAAATGCGTTGTTTGCCCAAGTGAATTGTTCTTCTGTCTCATTGTCCCTTCTTGCAGCCTAATCTTCCTATTTCGTAACCTGCTGCAACTCGGTGGCACTATAACTCATACCTATGGTGGTCCAATTACTCGTCATAACTATACTCTTCCCAGGTCGGCAATGTACTCTACTAGGGTGCTCATCTCCCAACACATAATGTAGGTGATGGTTTGGCCCAAAACATCCAGGTTCCTGAGAATCAAGGGCATCTAAAGTAGATGGTTACAAATATAAATATATTATTATGTTACAAAATAGAGATTTTAATTTTAAATCTACAATGTAAAACTTACACTCTACTACTGAGTCGGTTCAATAACCACACTTCCATCTTTCATCATTCTACACAATCAAAATAGTTTTTCTCTAGGAAAACTTCATTCTATATTAAATTTGTTCCTCTAAGGTGACATTGACTGTAGGAAAAAATAATAAAAAATAGGATACCAATAAAAACATTAATTTCATAACTAAAATTATTTAACAACTATTGCCATCAAATAAATTATGGAAGAATAAATAAAAAGTTCAAGTTACAAAGAAAGAATATAAACAGTCATACCTTCTATCTATCATGATATGGCTTCATTGTATGTCCCAATGTGTAGACTTATTTTTTAGCATCAATGTTTTTTAATTTCTTCCAGATGCATGCTAAATAAAATTCAATAAGTAGTATTAAAGAAAAACATGAAAATTTTTATTTAAATACCACTAATTTGATTAATACCATAAATTGGATTGTCTTCTTAATGAGTAATCATCCGTCGGTAATGTTGTCATGGAAAATCATCAATGACAGGGACTACCTCTAACTCTATGCCCACTCTAGCATTCCATCCAATGTACAACTCATGCTTATATTCTCCCCAAAGCTCGATAAAATCTTTTAGCCATGCTGGACATGCAACCTCACCATTAGAGAAATTAAACCACAATTGACACCAAAATATTAATTCATATTATTAAAAAAAATATTTCCTTAAATACAAAAGATTTTTGTATCAATTTATATGCCCAGGATTTATCCTTGATTTCATTTGGCAGCCGTCACCATGAGAGCGGGCTGACGGGAATGATGTTGGAGTATTTTCCATGCGTCACAAAAAAACTCTAACACTGCTGCCCTGATTTTCTAGTCATCTGACTATATTCATTATAGTCCACCATCAATTGTGTGCGGCAGTTCTACAATGCACGCATATGTGTACTCCCCCACCCCGACCTCCAATCAGTAGATGTATCTATTATGAAAGATAAAAAAATATTTTATCAATGCATGTTATAAAGGAAATAAATAATGGTGTTATAATTTATTAGGGTTGTATAAGTATACCAGCGATAGACTGGTCACTAGGTGCCACTGGATCTGCAGAAACCGAAGGAACACCCTGTACAGATGGAGGGAGTCCAAATGTATGATCCACAGGGAAAGACTCTTATGGAGAAGTAGTCGAACAATATAGAATATAAAAGCCCAAATAGAATGAAGCAGATGTAAATAAAGATGACAGGGATGGCCGGTCAATTTCTTTATGGGGAGTTGGAATCCTCATTTGATAAGGTATAGATTGGTGAGGAGGGTCAGATGTAAAGGGTGGTGAAAATATGGGAGGCCTAAATATCTAATGTGTCCCTAAAAACACATCTTGATTAGAATCTGGGATGCATGGAATGTTAGTAGGTGGGGAAGGTTCTAATCAGGTATGTCGACCCGATTGTCTAGCTTCGGTACTACCCCCCCCCACCCTCGTATGAACACCCTGAGTACTGGGACCCCTACTACACTGCTTATCAAATAACTGTCAGCTAATAGATGGATCCTGAAAAAATATTTTAAAAAAATTAATCACATGGGATTATATATAATTTAAAAACATATATTTGAAATGAAATACTCACTAGAGGTAGTGGTGGTGGAATTCCCAGCACAGTCATGCGACGTTTATTGTCCATAATCTGCTTTCATCGTCAATCATCTATTGGTTTCATTTCCTACATTTGAAAACAGATACTGAAGTAAATATAAGATGATAAATATTGTCTAACCCAAAAAAACAAAACAAATGATAGGGAATAGGGGGATTCATGGGTAATTTAACTTAATATTTTTTTAGGTGAGCTTGAACAAATATAAAATTAAGTCAATAAATCATAAAAGATTTAATAATGAAATTTAATTTCTAGTAAGATGATTATTTACTATGTGTATTCAGTCTATTAATATCATGGACCATTGATTCTACCAGATACATAAGTTGTAATGAAATTTTCAAAAATAAGGAAAAATTAAATTTCTTTAGCTTAAGTAGATGATATAGGTTTCAATACATGTTTTGCAGAAGAATACAAACAATCATCATAATTACCTGGTAAAATGTTGGAGGGAGGTATTCGATTAATACAAATTATATAAAAATGGTTGTTGATGCATTGAAATGTTCACTAAGTTAGAAATTTTGGTTTCGTAGTTTTAAATATAGTTTAATTCCAAATTAGAAAATGAAATTCAAATAAAAACTTCAACCAATAAACATTGAAAATTTATATAACGATCAGGTATGATACAATAGATTTGTAATCCATATTAAATAAATTTGAATAGAACCAACCTCAACCACCCAAAATGAGGTAAACTAAAATAATTATGAACATGAATGGATGATTTTATATATTTTCCACCACAACATCAGGATCACAGTCAACTCTGACAATTGTGATATTGGAGTCTTAAAAAGAAATAAATGGATTGGATCTAATAGTAGTAGAGATGGTGTCAATTCCATCATCACCATCATCAAAAATATGTTTTGGAATTACTTCATCAATGACACCAAATTCAGGTCGAAGTTGGTCATTGACATAAAAAACTCTTTTATCCATTGATTCTAGTACATATGGTTCTTCGGTAGCAAGAGTGCAAGTCATATTAATTACTCGAAATCCACAATCATCAATAAATGTGCCATGTCTCGTCATCAAATCAAACCAATGAAATTTCATCATCGTGACTTGTCCATGAGAGTTATAATCCAATATTGTTTGTTTTTAAAAAACTCCACAATAACCCACATTTCCAAATTATGGTCTACTTGTTGCAGTAACCATAACACCATCATGTCTTGTTATCATTTTCTTTTCTCGTTTAGTGATAATAAATTTGTACCCATTGATAAAAATTGATTTAAAGTCACGAACCACAATATTAGGACCAAAACACAAAGCTCTTCTTTCAATAAGGACAAAGTCAGTAGGAAAACTCAATACCTGCAATATACATGAATATTAAACCTAATTAAATATTGATTTTATTATTATAAATGGTAATATTTTTACCTTTAATTTTTGCCGAGAAAAAAAAATCGCGGTTTTGGAAAGTCTCCCTCCTCATTGATTAATAATAATGGTTTCTAGTTATCATTGTTTTATGTTCCATGTAGAAAAAAAATATGAATAGTTTCATATATATATATAAAAGATATACATGTTCAATTTACTAACTCGGTGTTGTCTTTGAACAAATCACAGTTGAACAGAATTGGGGGGTGTGCCATATCCTGCTGTTCAAGGCATAATGTCTTCAATGTATATGATCCAAGAATTCCAACTATTTGAGGAAGTGATGGAAAACATGGTTCAATTTTCTCATACTATTCTTATTCAATTCTCATTGGTCTCTTCATTCTTTTAATAAGATCAAACAAATACAATGAGAAGAAATTCATACATTCTTGATCCATGTAACTGTTCACGATAGAACCTTCCAGATGATTCCTGCTTAAGAAATAATAATTTAGTGTGAAAATATTTATTTCAGTTGGATACATCCAACGAAAAGAATCAGGTCCTCTAAGAAGTATTTTAGTGGTATTATGGACAATCCGATGCAGCATGGATTTGAAAAATGATGGAGGTAATATTTTCTCCAACTCACACAAAATTAATAAGGCATATGTCAACATTTTTTTTCAAGAAATACATGGACAACTTCATAGCACAATGATCTCTAATCTAATTGAACAACCGAATAATAATGACCCTAAAATTATTGGAAAAAATATGAGAGATTGCTATTGGAATCATCTTATACAGAAGAACGTGATAATCATGAGTCTTCAATGATTTTAGATTCAACTCTATTCTATTGACCCATTTAGATTTCTTTCTTGAATAGCCATCATTTAATATTCTATCATACTTCTAGAAATTTTTTTTATAGGTGCCATCACATAATAATCACATGGAACATGCAATTTGTTTTCACTGATACTCACATGATGCAATTATGGTCATGAGCCCCATTCCACCAAGTCAGGCCGAGACCATAAATTATCTTTTGTCTTTCCCTTAACATTTAGAAGTATCGAAAGAAACATTTCACATGTATTATTTTAAATGTTCATTGCGCATAAGCAATGAAGCAACAAATTGTTTGAGCAATAAGTAAAAAAAAGATACTCATCTTCCTCCAATTGTAACAAGTTTCAGTGGAATCATACTTTCTCAATCTAGATTTCATTTGACCCTTCTAGAATGATAAACTGAAATCTTTCAATTCATTAAACACATCATTTCCATACATACGATGAGGTGAATCATCAGTATATATGGTATTATCAAATATTTTATGATTAATTCTAAATGGATGGCATATTGGAAAGAATCATCGATGTCCCATAAAACTATAACAACAGTGTTATTTCAGTATTCTTGATCGTGTATTCTTCATACAAATTGGACATGATAGTATTTCCTTCATGATTCATCCAGACATCTTTTCCAAAGTAGGAAAATCATTGATCATCTACATAAGCATAGAACACATCTAAAATATGTCTTTCAAATATACTTAATATGTGCGCACACCCACATCCCAAAGAAGATTAAACTCTTTTATTAAAGGTTTAATCTATAAATCTATATCAATGCCAGGATTAAAAGGTACAGATATGATTATACTCATGAATGTGAATGGTTTTTTCATAAACAACCATGGTGGAATGTTATAAATGTTTTATAAAAACTGGCCATGTATTGTGCAAAGTAAGCATCTGGCTAAAATCATTACACCCATCGCATGAAAGACTCATCCTCACATTATGCACTTCAACTAAAAAAATCAGGATGTCGAGCATTAAATCTCGACTATGCAAATCCATCTGCAGGGTGAACCAACTCATCATTAGTTTCTTTCTATCAGTATCATGACATCTCATTTTTATAGATATTTCATTATACATAAAAATATTCTGGAGTCTATGGATCAAAGGAAAGCACCAGATTACATTTTTTTGCATGTGGGATGGTTTTCCCACATATTTTGACTTCCATCAGGATGTGCCATATTTTAAACAACCATTTCATTTATCGGTTTTCTCCCAAAATAAACTACAATAATTCGGGCAAGCCTGAATTTTGTTTTTTGAAAATCCATGTTCCATAACTAACATCCATGCCACATAGTGGTTTCAGGGAATATTGGAATCATATAGAAGTAAATATTTCATGAAGGTATGAATGTAATCGATTTCTGTATTAGAAATCGCATACATATTTTTCCCATGAAACAATCGGATTAAAAAATCCAGCTTTTCCATTTTATTGCACTGTCAATATGCTGGAGTCATGGCAGCTTAATTAAATTTTTTCACACAGGAAATATCATCTTTTTCATTAGATGCATCATATGTTCTCATATCGATGTCTCCTATGTAGAAATACTTTATTTTTCATGATAAAAATAAGCAGAAATCGGTCATCTAACAAATTCTATAGTCCAGTCCTTTCATTTCGATCATCAATAATTTGAGATTTTATTATCTCCCCATTGTGATACCACACATAGTAGTTTTCTTGAGAACCATATTTTGTTATGTGGTATCTCACTTCTTCACTACTCAACCAAGGTCTACCAACACAATTGGAACATGGGCAGTTTATGTGACAACTATCTAAGCATCATTAAATGGAAAATCTAGAAATCTCTCCAAATTATTTTGAAAATCGCTAATGATCTGATCTCTTTCATACATCCAACTTCTATCCATTCTATAAAAGGAATAGTTATAAGTCATTTTGTCATATGAAATTCTATAAGAATAGTGTATAATAGAAAATATATTTATGTAATGATAATGGAGAGAGTTTCTAGTTGTTGTAGTGAACTATTAAAAAAATATATAGATATATTATTTCAGTTATGTGTGCCTAAATTTGATGTGAGATGTGTTTTGTAATTTTTTCATTTATCACATACAAGAAGACACCCTAGAACTGATAGAACATTGTTCAAGATATTATGAAGTGAAGGATTTGCATGTAAGATGTAGAATGTATAATGAGGGTTTTCTAAATATGTTATTGATGAAAGAAAATTGAAATATTGTGAAAAGTTAGTACATTTCATAACACCCAAACTAAAGTCCTCAGGAAGTACCATATCACCCAAATAAAAAAAGGAAAACCACCTACCCCAATGCCCAACTGTCCCCAATCCCTTCACATGGATCATTCTTATATCAATTACCCACCTCAAGAAAATATGACTAAAAACCCATTTTACATCATTGAGTGGGGAAACATCTCACCAGAACCCCCATTAGTCGATATGATTCACTAAATATATAAAAGGAGTGTCTATGAAGATTTCAAATCAAGTTGATTCATATAATATTGACACTAGAATTGTAAAATGAAAATAGAAAACAAATCAAACAACACTTATTGAGTATGTCATGCCCCACAAGTCACCACCTAGTATAGGTCAAAACAAAATATAAACAAAGAATAATTGACGAAAAACATTAAATCTATGTTATTCCATTTAGATTTGGATTTTAGAAGTAAAAAAATTTATTGGATTCCTTTAGATTTATAGGGAGTAAGGAGTTCCCAACCAATATATAGAGACAGGACTCTAATTTAGAATCCAAGGGGGACTTCCCTTAGGCTTACTAGGTCATAATCACAATAAATCCATGGTATATTTACCCAATTTATTCTAAAAAAATCATCATGAATCGAAGGGGTTTTTGAAATGGATTTAAAAGCTATGTTTTTGACATGAATCATTTTTTGGTTTCATTAAGGAATTACAAATCATTAATCAATGAACATGTACTAAAAAATTAAATTTAAATTTAGGTATATTCATTTTCAATAGGCCTCATATAAGATGCACTTTACTCAGGTCCCATTATGTGTTATAAGCATCCCAAATAATTCACTCATGTTCAATAACTCATTCATGGAACCCTTATAGTCATACCTTTCATTACCCAATTAGTTTCCCAAGTCAAGTGCACCACATGGGTGGATAAAGAATAGGATTCTACAACAATAAATTGTTCATGGTTCGTAAAGAGGATTACTTTCATATAGTTTAGAGAAAAGTTTGTTTTTAAATTTGATATTAATAATAATGTATGTCAATGATACTACACATCATAAAGAATACATAACAAGTATACTTTTAATGGAATGATTACAAACCATCTTTTATATACTCACAGAAATCTACCAATCAAGTATTAGTCATTGAGTCAATATCAAATTGTTTGAATCAGAAAAGTTTATAAAATACTTAGAAATAGGGAATAATGATGTTATATTTCTAGATAGTGAAATAAATGGATAATGGTCAAGAATAGAAGGATATTCGCTCATAGTTGGGATGAACAACACTAAAAATGGAGAATATACCTCAACTCATTGTGTTAGGTCACGAAGATTGGAAGAACACACACCAACCGTGTCAATTACCACTTTGAGGGCTTCTATGTAGCTATTTGGGAAGAGGATGAAAGATTATAACCTGGATGGGGGAGTTGCAGCCGATCAGATGGAAGACCTTGGGTTATTGTTCACCTGCACGGGGGCTTCTGGAAAGTGGAGGAAATGTCTGGATTTTGTGTAATCATGGGATGAAGTGTTGTATTGGGGGGGGGGGGGGCTTTCCCAACGGTTATTAAAATATGTTGGTAAAAGCATGAGATTTACCAACAGTTTGTACAAACCATGGGTAAAGGGAGTCATATTTTTTTGATTTCCCAACGGTTTCTTCAAACCCTTGGGAAATCCTTCAATTAATCAACCTTAACCAACAGTTTGAATAATCTGTTGGTAGGGGACCCCTATACAAATGGTTCTACTGAACTGTTGTTTTAAAAGTGTTGGGAAAACCCAACATCCCAGTACTGTTAATATAACTAATCAATCACAACTAAAACAATGGGGTTTGAGTTATCTATGAGAAAATAAAAATGGGGAAATTATTGTATCCAATTTTTATAACCCCTCCATAATTAATTTTTTAGGAATGTACCTCCATGAATATATTTCCATACACACATTGGTGTAGTTTTATTTTATATTGGTCTTGGATGGGCTATCTTTATAATTAACCATCATAGACTTTCTCGAAAGGTAGTTCACTCTTCACATTCTAAGGAATACTCCAATTCTTATGATGTATATGGAGGAGGATTAGTCTCCTTAAGAATTATTGTATCATGTGTGCATGTAATTTCATAATGAGAAAGCATTACAAGATTTAATGATTGAAAAAATAGATAGAATCATGATCGAAGACATTCCAACCATGAGAGATTAAAATGATGTGTTCCCTAATGAGTTACACAGTCTTCATACTAATCATAAGGTTGAGTTCTCAATTAAAAATATTCTGGGATCTCTACTGATATCATCCACTACTTATATAACAGACACTATTGACCTGGAAGAACTAAAGAAGTAAAAATATTTAAATCTGGAGAATAATTTTATACACCAAAGTGCATCACCATGGTAGGTTCCAGTACTCTTCATCAATAAGAAGGATTGATCAATGTGACTAATCAAAAATCATCGTAACATCCAAAAAAATAACTATAAGAAACATGTAACCCCTTCCATAAATAGATGGATTCATTTATCAGCTACATGGGGATAATTATTTCTCTAAGGTGGAAATTCTGTCATGTAATCACCAATTAATCTCAGGGATGTAAGATATTTTCAAGACTACCGATCGAACAAGATATGGATACTATGAGTTCATAGTGAATTTTTTAGACTCTCTAATGATCTATCAATTTTTAGTGACATAATCAATAGATACATTAAGCATTACCATGACCAATTTTTGTTATTATTTTTTGATTACATTTTGATATACTCCATGAGAAATGAGGAATATGAGGATCATTTTAATATTATGCTAAAACATTGCTATGGGAGAAACTATATGCAATGCACAATAACTATGAGTTTCTTATGTAGTATGTATCATTCATTGGGCATGTAATCACCCCAAAAGGGATATATGGGACACCAAAAAAAAGAAATTTAAGAGTGTTCATGAAAACTTCTATAATTGAGATCCACAGTTTCCTTTGTCTAGTTTTGTATTACCAGTGATTTGTGAAGAAATTATCATGATTTTCAAACCTACTAACCAAGCTAATTTGGAAGGGAGAAAAACATTTATCGACTAGTAAATGTGAAGATTACTTTAATGAATTAAAAAAATAATATTATAATTTTAGTAGTTCTCACAGTACTATATATTCTGGAACAATTTATGAGTTACAATGACTCTTCAAATAATATTTTAGGCTATGTACTGATGAAAAATGACAAAGTGAAAGCATAAAACTCTAGGAAGTTTAATATTCATGAGGAAAACTGTCTCATGAATCATCTTCACTTAGAAGTTGTGATCATTTAATTTAAAATATTTCAACATTTTCTCTATTGGGAGATGTTTGAAATATATACATATCATATGATTTTAAAAAATTTATTCACATTGAAAGAGCATAAGATGCACTAGTGATGATGGTTAGAGCCTGTCAAGGATTATGAATTCTCAATACACCGCCATCATGGTAAGAAAAATAATGCATTGGATGCTCTAAGTGTAATGTTTACTATATCCTTTTCAAGGATGAGAATTTATAAGGATCAACTCTTATTCGACCTTTATTGTATGGATATGGGAATAGTTACTAATGGAATATAATCAATCCTTTCTCAAATGATTTCTCGACTATCCCTCATGGATAAATTGAAGGATATTTAAATAAATGATGTGAATCATTAGAAAAATGGGCAATAAAGCATAAATAGTAAATCCTCAAAGATCCAAATAGATGAAGAAGGAGTAATTATATTTGTGTCATGACATTGGGTACCATCCAATTTAGAGACAGAAGAATATATTTAGGATGAAAAATAATTTCAACCTCCACCACTCACCAGGGGAGCATATATATATATATATATATATAACATTATGGGAACTATTGGTTGAACCATATAAAGAGGGATATCATTAAATATACATCAATTTTCATGTTATGCCTTCATGTTAAGGGTAAAATGAAAATTTATAATGGGATGATACAACAATTATCCATAACAAATTTTGAAATGGGAAAACATCACCATTGACATTTTCATTGTACATCCAATGAAATCTTGAAAAAACATTGTAATTTCGGTTTTTGGGGATTTTATTACAAAGACAACTCACTTTATCACATTTAGATAGGACATATTGCTGTATCAAAATTCATATATATATATATATATATATTGAAGAAGTATTTACCCCATCTGGTGTACCACTTTTGATTGTATCTAATTTAGATCTGATTTTCACAACATCCGGGAAGATTATACAGCATGATCTGAACACTGATTTATACATCATTACAGCCTATCACCCTAAAACTGATGGCCAATATGTGTGAACTATTTATAAATTAGAAGACATGTTGATAGCATGTTCTATGTACATGAATGTTGTATGGGTCCAACATCTTCCAATAGATGAATTATCCCACAACAATAGACTCCACTCAATCATCCTAATAGATCTATATGAAATTAATTATGTTAAAATATCATTAATAACACAATTCTAGGATGAGGACATTGAACATAAGTTAATGTGACCGGAATTGGTCATTGAAATGGTGGAGAAGGTGAAAACTATTTAGTAGCACTTCAATTCAGCCAAAAGTTGACCAAATAAATATGTTTATACTTTCGAAAAACACCATGAGTCTAATGTGGTAGACATGGTATTCTTATTGATATACCCATGGAAGATGATAATGAGGTACAATAAGAAAGGAATATTGATTCATAGGTACATCAGCCCCTTGAGATTCATGATCATGTCAGAGTTATGGTATATAGACTAGAACCTCCAACAACCATATTTCATGTAAATTAATTATTACATATATCCCTCATGAGATAGTTCATACATCATCCCTATCATTTAATAAAATCAACAGTTTTACAGTTAGAGAATGAACTCTCATATGAGGAGCACAATGTGAAGCTCTTGGATCATAGAGATGAGTTTATACACAAAAATAGTAGTCTTGTGGTAAATGTACTATGGCATGACAATAAGTATGAATATGAAACCTGGGATCCTTAGGAAGTGATGAAGTATAAGTACCCACACTTGCCTTCATCATAGTAGGTAAAATGAAATTCAATGGAAAAAATTTATAAGGGGGGAAGAATGCCACGAAGCTAATTTTATTAATTGAAATTCATTTTTTATAAATATTTCATAATGTATAATCACATGAAACCACATTAACAACATTATAAAACACATTATAAATGAACAATATATAAAATAAGATTTATTTGTATAATTTAAGGAACCTTTATGTGTGAAATAGTATCATGAATTTTGGAATAGTATTATGACCTTTATAAATAGTAAATCGGTCAATAGAATACTATCATCACCTATTAATGTATAAATAAAATGTTAATCCTATAAAATAAATTATGATATAATTATATCATAGTATATGTAAATATGTTTTTTGAAATTTATTAATCAAGTGTTGGAAATTTTGTAAGAAATAAATATTTAATAAAAATTTGATAATTAATATATTTAAAATAATAATTCTTCTCATAAAGTTTTTCATAAATAAATAATTTGTTATATTATTATTTTATGATAATATATTGAGACCTTATTTTATTTTTCCAAGTGTTATATAATTAGTTGTAAATTTAGAACATGTATTTTTGAGTAAATGATGATTTTATTAAAAAAAATTAATATAACGCATGTATAAAATTATTTTCATTAAATGTATATTATTTGTTAATTCTAAATGTTTTAAAATGGTTATAGTAGATTTTTGGGATTTTTCTAAAATAATTGAGTTTTTTTGTGAATAGTATAATATGATAGTTGTTGATAAATGCAAAATACATGCATTATTTTATTAATTTTTTATGTAAGTATGAGGTAAGAACCATTATTTATAATTAACAAGAAATATTTATTGTATTTGTTAATAATAATCGACAATAATACTTGTGTTGAGAAATAATAATAAAATAATGATTAAAATAATGAGAAGCCACGCCTCTTCTCCACTATAAATACCACACTCAGCACCTCTTCAGCTCCCACCTTACAAGGATTGAGACCTAAAAACATTATTCAAAAAAGCTTACCACTCATATACACCATGTCTAGGACATCGTGGTCTCATCAAATGTCCTGAACCTTTTCCCTAATAATGTTTTCATGGAGGATAAATTCAAGACGTTAATGTATATATCCTTTTCATATTTTTTTTCAATTTTTTTTCTTATTCTCTTAACACCTCCCAGCATAAAATTCGAATGATAACTAAAATGACTCACATATACTGTAATTTTTATATGATAATGTAATAATCCATTATAAAACACTTTTCCTCTCTCTTTTATTCTGAAAATGGATGTGTTGTTTGTGAACAGTTAATTTATCACCATCAAGGATAAAAAAATTTATTTTCTATTATCTCATACATGTCTTGATTGAAAAAACATATATGGTTAAAAATGAATATAATTTTATTGTTACATCATATTTCATTTAATTTAATCCTAATATATAAATTATTTTAAATAATGAAACAAAATAAGTTTGTTTTCATAGAAAAACACCCAATATAATCTAAATGATTTTCGTCAAAATATTATCTAACAATTCATTCTCCCACAAAATAGAAAAATAATTATATAACCATGTGAAAATATGTATGTTCATTAATATCTTATAAATAACATTATCGATTTATATTTCCATTTTACATGAACTTCCATACAATTATACAATTGAACCGATCATGAAAACTAAGAGAACAAGCACTCAAAAATTATTACATTAAACACTATAACTCAAAAAATGGAAAAAATTGAACAGAATAAAATTATACTAAACATAATACATGCATAAAAGTTATTATTTTCATAATTAATGGATTTAATTTTAATACCTAGAAAATTAAGATCAGGTAGAGAAATGTTATAGACATAAAGTAAGAGATTCTACATAATCCTCTATTCTTTTTTCACGTTACTAATTCTCTGTCATTATAAAAATTTAATGATAATATTATTTATTATAGATATTAAAAATTATATTAATATTTTCAAAATTCATGTATCATGATCATATAATCCCTCTTTGGTGGGTGAATACATGTTTTAAAAAGGTTCATTTTTCAATTCTTCACAATAAGAACGACGGATAAAATAGAACTTACAAAATATTTACCCACATTAATGTGAACATAATCTATTATAATCTAATTTTTTTTATAAAATCAATCATTTTATTAAGAAAAACATTCTAGGAATATTCATCGTTTAAATGAATATAAATAATCCATTTCAGTAGTAAATTCTCATTAACATTGTCCTTAAACTGGACTAACATAATTTATTTTTAATGATTCTTAAACACTGAATTAAATTATTACACTTTAATTAACATAAATTATCATAATCTATGCCAAATTTCCCTTCATTATTTCCTTGTATTTTTTGAATCCATTCATTCATGGAAACATTTATGATATGATCATTTTTTTCATGAGATGTGATTATGATACCCATTTAATATCATGGGTAACCCTTATGTTTATTATTCCCATGGAACACCTATTTATTAAAATGTTTTTATCTGTGATCCTATATGTTGCTGCAAGAAATTGGATCCTTTTCGGTCTCCTGATACATCATTTTGGGACATGGATTGAACATGATTCTATTATGGGACGTTTTCCAGGATGTCATGGAAGCTAGACATGATTCGTGTTTATGTCATGATATATACTATTACCACATTCTTGTGATTCCATGATAATAAGTTCCCATGTTATACATGGTATTTTTTCTAATGTTTATTCATGGTCCATGATTAATGTAATCGTGTTATACAATCAAATTAATGTGCTATGTTTTCTTTCTATGTGTATTCCCTTACTAGGCTATTTTTCTCATACCATTTTTTCATGTTTTACAAATGTTATACTATGACTATAAAAGCGATCAGTTGAGTTATGAAACCATTATAAATATTACATAAAAGATGATTTAATTTTCATTCATGATGTTTAATTATTTTCATAATATCCATGACACTAGACATTATGATCCTTGTCTTGTAAATTTATTTTTAATTTGGAATAAAATCATGTAATAATATAAGTAAAATGATAGTTTCACCATAATTAAATTCCAACAGATTATGAACTAGAATCTATAGAAGAATTAGTTATTTATCTACTTTTTATTCATTTATTAATATTTATAGGCTGTTGGGATAACATTATTTTTGATCTATTCTTGGAAGGATCACTAGGTTTCATTAGCAATGATGATATTTCATGGTTAATTAATGTAGTTTCCATTCTTATTCATAAATAATGACAATGTGTCAATAGTATCTTGGGATAATTTCCAATACTATTTATATGTACATTTATCTTTTTTGGCTATGGTGGTGTCCAATTATAGGGAGATTCCTATCCTTCGAAATGGGAGATCCATGGTGCTAGAGTTTTTTATCCATTTCATGACCCTTCTATGATATGCTTTCGATTTTTTTCTAGATGTGGAAACACTGTAGTGGAATTTGAATGATTTTTTTCATTGATATACTTACTTCTAACAAAACCTATTTTATTAATGAAATATATTGGTATATTGTAGAGAGTAGTGTTTATTGAGAGGATGATTTCATTAATTTTATAACCAATATAGTGCACTCAATATGATTACTCGTAAAGTAGAGATATAGTCTGAGGTTCACAGTTGTTAGGAAAAAATAACATGTTATCAATAGGGGATTGGTTCTGGCCCACGAGATCACATTTATCTTGGGAGATGGTACTATATCATATTCCAACAAATATGACATATATTTTTCTTATATAGGTTTACACCATTAGAGGTGAGGGTTCCAATCCTGTCATATAAATCAACATGTTTGATGTGTTTTTTTTAGGTTCCTCATCTGGGGTAGTTTGTTCTTATGAAGCATTATTTGGGTGCTCCAGTTTAGGAATTGTAGAGAGGATATAGGTCAGGCCGACTATAGCCTTGTGACTCTCCTCATTCTTATAGTGAAGAGCATGACCATAAAGGTTTTCATTATAAGGTTCTGTGGGGATGTGTAGAAGGTTTTGGTTTTATACATGATTTATATTTTCTTATTCATGGTGAGCCAAACATCATTTCTTTTTCCAATTTTTGTTTTCTACATTGGTTTATTGATTGGTTTATTCAGGATTGAATTAATCATTTATATCACCTACCATCATCTATTCATTAGGATGTGAGGTAGGGATCCTTCCAATTGACTTGGAATTGAATATTATAGTTAGAGGTTGATCTAACCATAATGAAGTATTTAAGGATCATGAGCTAATGTTGGGGAATAAAATATTTTGGTGACATTTCCAAATATTATATGTAATGCTATATGGAATCATCCTCATCGGGGATTTTTTTATTTTCTAGAAACTATGATGTATTTTATTAGGAGAACAGTTTTTTATATAGAGATTATGGATAGATGGTATTTTTATGAGTGTGACTATTTGATTGGTTAGAGGAATGTTCTGTCCTTATCGACCTCAATGGCCATGTGAATGATAATCTCATCACGGATTCATTAGTCGATGTTTCATAGGGTTGTAGACGAGTACCTTAATATGTTTCAAGAAGATGATGTAGCATTTCCCCCTTGACATGAGATCAAGTTTGGAATATAGATACACCTGAGGGTGCATCCTATTTCATTGTATCTATATATGAATGATCCTTCTAGATTTTTAGAGTTGTGAGTATTGTTCAATGATCAATTGATGAATGGTTTTAACACTGAGTTTTCCCCTTTTGGTGAACCAATTTTTTTAGGAGTCATGATGTTGGTATTTTTCATATTATTAATAATTATTATCACTTGATCCATTCGACAATGATAAACCACAGTCTTCTTCATTGGATTTATGAAATATTAGATCAGATAAATAGAGAAAATTGGTTCTCCAATATCAATTTGAAGTCAATATATGATCAGATGTTGATGAATAATGAGGATATGAATATTATTTAATTACATTGATATCATTGAAATTACATGATCAATTTGATTCCATTTGGTTCAGAAAAAAGTAACTAGTTTTGATCATGATTTTGATGATCATAGTCTTTAAAGAGTTATGTTATAGGTCAGAGGTTATTTTCATTGAACAAATCCTTCTATATTCTACATCTGTGGAGAATCTTGCAATGTACATGAATTCTTATGTGGTATTCCTTCATCATGAGAAGTTATAAAGAATGTTATGTGTGATTTATATTGTAATGATGTCTCATTCATGGGGTATGTAATTTCATATAATGGTGTATTTTTTGATCCTTTAATTATAGAGGTGGTTGTTTCAGGGGAAACACCCATGAAGGTGGAATGGGTGTGGAGTATCCTTGGATTTTCAGTCTATTATTTGAGGTTCATAGATTATTTCTCTTGGAAAACATATTCTATGATATCCTTGTCCCATAAGGATCAATAATCATTGTGGACTATTCATTGTTATATATATTTTGACTACTTGAATGTGAAGGTTTTTCACAACTGTCATCCTTTTTTTATGGAATATGGATTTAATTTTCTATTTTTTTTTGTTATTTTTCAAATATTATATTTATATTTTATTAGATGAAATGGATATTGGTTTTTTTATATGTGTCTATGTAGGTGAATCCCAATTAGTATCAAAATTCCACCAATGATCTTGAGTTAGAGGATGTGGTTTTGGCATTGATGTTGTGGAAATATTAACACATCGATGATTATTTTGTAGTTTTTATTGACCATACGATCCTGATGTATGTCATTTCCTAGTGTGAAATTAACATTTTTTAGAGCCTATGGATATAATTCTTATAGGATTACAACTTTAGTATTCCATATACACTAGGGAGTGATAATGTTGTTACCACAGTGATGGGATGCAATCGACATATATTTTTTGTGTGTGAATTTAGAGATTCTAGGATAGTGTTAAAATAACAATAAGCTATTCATCTTGATATAGGAGAGGCTGGTGGTAGATAATGGATTTTCAAGATAATAGTGATAGTTTATCAAGTGTATCATGTAGAGGAGTCCATGTATGGTGATTATATGGTGAATCTCAAGTGAATGAGTGTTTCTTGTTATGCCACTAATGGTAGGTTTGAGTATGGGAAACATTGGGTTTTATTCAATGGAAGGATTTTAATTCCATCATTGATTTTTAAGATGGATCCATGTATTTTTCACAGTTCAAATTTGGAGGTACATCTTAATCTGAAAAATAAGTATTGAGAATTGAGATGTCATTTTTGGTGGCTTGGGATGAATAATGTAGTTGTTGAGTAATTTTATCAATGTATATTATTTTATAAAAATATATGATAGAAGATCCCCGAAGGAAGTGAGGTGAGATATTAATGGATTTAGATTATATATTTTTTCATGATTACGGAGTATGTTATTCTATATTAGTGATAAAGTATCATTTGATGAAATAATCCCAAAATGTAGTATTTAGGTTTATTAACTTAGTAGAGGTATTGAGGAGGTAGTATCTAGAGTAGGCAACATTACTCCATAGATTTATAAGGAATATCCTCTCTAATCCAGATCCTCATTTTACTTCTAGGGTGTCTGGATATATTCATCATTCTTTTTGATATCCATATATCTTCGCACTACTTTTCATCTACAGATAGACGGTCATATGGAGAGGAAAATCCAAAATCCTTAATACATGTTGTGCTATTGTGTTCATGATTTTTAAGGGTTTGGGATGAGGAACCTAACCTTGTTTGAGATTTCATAAAATATAAGTTCCCAAAGCACCATTGAAATGGCATTTATTGAATCATTATAAGCCCATAATTTATGGTATCCATTGTGCTAGATGGGGATTGGAGAGGTATGAATTCTGAGGATGAAAATGGTATATAATATTATTGAGATTGTTCAGGTAATTTTTATGTAGGAGAATGTATTACAAGATCATCAAAAGTAATATAAATATAATTTGTTTATATCAGTAGATATTCAAATTTATGAACATGTGTTCTTGAATGTGTCTTCCCATTGTGGGAAATGAAGGATTTTATGTTGGAGTAAGCTTTCTCCCAATAATTTTTTTGATTTTTATGGTGTTGGATTATTTTGGAGATATTAAAAATAAGATAGAACTTCCCATATAGAAGAACTAGATACAATTTTTTTTTCATATTACGTATCTCCATCATTATTACTATGTTGAATATAATTTATTTTTTGGGGGAATGATCAAATAGGATGATGATACAGCCATCGAGGTTATTCCTATAGTGATTAAGAAATATAGTTTATGGTATTGTGTAGTAATTATATTATTTTTTTTAGGTCTTATGGTGAAATAGTTTTAGGGAGGAGAGTACCATGGACTATGATCCATATATGCACACCCAGTACCCTGATCTCTTTGATGTTTTCCTATTATCTTATAGTGTAGTTCTCTTGTGCACGTTAAGCATTCCTGTTTATAAGATTGGTTTATATTGTTTATTTTTGTGTATTTACAGTCATTTGGGAATTTTCTCCCCTAGTAGTGTGTTTAAGATATGGTTTTGTTATTACTTTCTTTCATGATTTTTCTTTTGAGGAATTGGTTATGCTTCTTGTGTGGTACTTTAGAGGTATCTCGTGGGGAGGGTATTTAGTTAGCCTCTTTCCATTTTCTCTCTCATTTTATTTGTTGATTTTCATGGATGAGAATTTCTTTTATGGCATATAATGAAAGGGGTTGGACACATTTATTATGACCATTTTCATGTTCTTAAAGGTCTTAGTTATCCTAGCATTTCGGGAATGAGTATTGTGGGGGTTTGGATTCTATACATCAAAATACATGGAGACATTATGAAATAAAAATATTTTACATTGTGTAATTTAAGATGATGGATTTTGTGAGAATGGTTCAGGTACGGGATGAGGTTAATAGCTTCTTATGTCCATTACACAATGTGTTATAAAAAAAATTATTGATTTTAATTGGTTCTATGTGGCATGTTTTTTGGAGGGATATTTTTTATGGAATTTAAAATACATGAAGTGAGGATTCATATTATATAAATTATCATTTTAGTATTCTTATAAAGGTTTCATCACATTATATTTCACTTTATGTAATCTTTTTCTCCCTACATCTAGGTGATACAATTGCTCTGCCTCTAGGAAAATATGTATTCCATTGGCATGGATCAATTATCAAAGTTATTTAATTGATCCATCAGAATATAAAGTATATTCAACCAATAATCTCGTGGTTATTTGATATAATTTCCCCCATTTTATCTATCAATGATATAAAAATATATCTCTATGTTTTCAAAATAGTTTTTCATGGGTGTTTATTGGTGTGGTTTTGAGGCCGAATCCTTGGGTTTATGTAGATTCTTGTAGGATATGTGACCATGATCAATATTGTGGGAAATTTATAATATGATGAACACTGATACCTCTTTATTAAGGAATAAATTACTTATAATATTTATTAAGTAGAAATTTTATAGTTTTCATGGTTTATCCAAGTGTATTTCAGGAAATTAATCAAATAATTATAGAAGTTGATTGGACAGAAAATTAATTTGTTATTATTGAAACAATTTTAAGGGTAAATTGAGAAACCACCATTACATCCAAACCGACAAAGAAAAAACTACCCAACCATAACCAGGTTCTGTCTAACCCCAGAAAATGCATTGTGTCAATAATCCATCACCAATGCCTAACCAGTTGACAAGCTATCCAATGATAATTGCACGGGAACGGAAACAATGGAATAAGCAATACCCTCTCAATCGTCCATTCAACTGGCAGGAAGAAGTGGCGGCCACATTCTATGAACGACATATGACACAAAACCAAGTAATTCTAGGAACCAAAACAACACCTCAATCCACACAAAGATAAAACCAAAATAAAACTACAAACGAACTCGAATGTTTTCAACCCAGGACCAAAACCCCAATGTTAGCAATGGGCATTAAAAAGTAAGCTGATATTGCCTGTAACTGTCTCCCTGAACAACTTTCATGAGATAAAATTTACTTTTCTTGGAGACACCGTCATCATGTTATCATCTCTGAGGCCAGCCGATCCCAAGAATGTATGTTATCCTAAATGCTAATTACCACTCTGTTGAAGCCCCTAACATGAATACTATCTTTCTTGTCGACCCAGGCATATTGCTCCTCATTAAAGGACGCTCTTAAATGTCTCACCATAATTTTATGTGCCTCCTCTTCAGACGCATTAATCACTAATATCGTCTCAACTGCTTCCTCCTAATATAATAACAAAAGCTCTGAGCATTGATCCCCCTGAACCATTGACCTATGAATATCCACATCTTGAAGTACATCCTTTTTAGAGTTTTCCTTTCTAGCCAATAGGATCTCCAAAGGTAGAGGTAAAGAAGAGTAATTCATCCTACCCTTCCTCCTCCTATTACCCCTACTAATTCATGGACTTGGAGATTCACCAGCCGAGAGGCTATGAATATCTTCTCTGAATTCTTCCATGCACCTTCAACATCCTCCAAGGAGAGAGAATGAGCATAACTCAGTCCTAACTCAACCACCCCATCGAAACTATTGCTTAAATTTATAGGAGATCAGTTTCCTACATCAGATCCCCCTTGAATACAAACTTCTCTTGGCAGGGATGTCTCTAGGCCAAGGCCCGACCTCCCTTCCCACTGATTATCATTGTATGGGGAAATCTCTTCTCTGACTTCCGTTCGTACCAATACTAATTCACCACTGGTTTCCTTGTGTCCAACATAGATGCTGTCTTGCTTGCTCCAGCCTTCATCCCTCACTCCATCATTGCAAGTAGGTGGTCCAGCCAAATCCTCCCTCATCCAACAAAAAACTCATGGAACTGATGGGTTGACTTTTAGGGCCCTTGACAAACAAACACTAGTGTCGAGACCTGCTTCTGCCTCAATTATCGTGACACATACCCCTGATGTCCTGACTGATTCCCTATCCTACCTACACAGACTACCATCGATTTCACCTTTGTCCAAATCATTGTTCAAACCCGGAGGATCCTGCAACATCCTCTCCACCTCCTCAAGGACCTCCGCCTCTCTACCACAATCATATCACTGCCTCGAGGCCATCAGATCCCTTTCACAGTAGGCTCACGAATTCCCCAGTTACCTACATCTAGCACAGAAGTCCATCAAACTTCCATAGACCACTCATTGTTTGAAATGATACTCTTCTCCCACCGTAATCAACACATAATCGAACGGGACTCTTGAAACATCCATTTCAACTCATATAAAAGGATTAATAGGATGAAAAGGGGATGTAGTGCCGCTGTCATAACACATATACCTACCAATGAGGTTCCCTAGCATATGAAGAACCGCATGATTTTGGAACGTAATAGGATGATTTGGAAAGCTAACCAGTTTCACCATTGAAGGAAGATCACACTTCATGTGCAACTCGAAGGACCAGCGACACAGAAATAACCTCAAGCTGTTGAAGCTGTGAGGTGAACTTGACCAGGCATGATTGAGGTCGGCTTCCGATGAAAAACGAATCATAATTTGATAGCAATCCAGAACGCCCACAGTCGCTTTATCTTAAAAACCCCATGCACCGAAGACATGCCTATCAAAGGAATAAATCGAAGGACATCACCAATAAAATCTTTCCACCAAGGTATGCATCAGGAGGTCTGAGGATTCTGAGAACTCTGTGGTAGACAACGACATGTTAGGGAATCCATCGAGCAACTCCGAGACATTTGGACCAATTGAGATATGAGGAAAATGGGAAAAAAATCGGGGTTCAAAAAGGGAATTATTTTTTATCATGTTTGTATTTGTGGAATTTGATATTGAAACTAGTATTGAACATATAGATAAAATTAACTGATAATTATATAGAATAATTGTTGATGAAGATACATGATTCAATCTGGTGTTTCATTTAATTTTATACTAATTTAAATTGATACAATGTCCATGATAATCTAAATTTTAACATCCATGTTTTAATAGAATTGGTAATAAATGCGATTCTTGATTATTCTCGTTAATGATTAATTAAATCACAAGTTAAATGAAAATGGTATTTCTAACATTTTGATGAAACTTGTTTTAATAAATTTTGATTTTGTAGACTTAAAAATATTGTAATAACTTGATGCTTTTGGTTTCTTGTCTATATATCATATTAATAATTGATTATTTAATATAATATTGAATAATAATTGTTTCTTATAAATTCATTTTAAGGCCATAATTTCCTCACAATATTTAGAAGAAAGAGTCTATTGTATTTTGATTTGTGAGAGGTATTTTTTGTGTTAATGGCATCGTTCGTTGTTTTTAGGGACTAGATTTATCAAATAGTTCTTCCATTTTATTCCAATTTATATTTTTATGGGATTTTTTGTGAGCTTAATTTTGTGATGTGATATGGGTTAGGGAGTCCCTGATGTGATTGGAGGCTTGGATGGGTGATCATGGGATGGATGATGATGATGTGGAATCAATTGTCTCATGTAATGGTGAGAAGCTTCAGGTTATGCACATGGGTGTTAGTGATGGACTTAGAGGTGATAGAACAAGTTGATTTAGTGATTACAATTTTATGTGATACTTAGATATGGGATGCTTAATTCTGTATCTATTAATTGCATGGTGTTTAGGATACTTGTTTTAAATACATTCCTTTCCCCATTCCCTTATAATGATCGATGTTATTAGTTGCATTTGTCCTCTTATTGAATAATTAGGACATATATCCTAGAGTAACTAGATTTTGGAATGATACTAATAATTCATTAATAGTTCTCCACCTATGGGATCAGTGTTGATAAGATTAAAATGTTAAATATATTATAATCTTTATTTTTCATGGACTCAATTGGGATAATCCAGAGAGGGAATGGTATTTACACAAATTTTGATAATTTTATTATAATGTGGAATAATTTTAGTGGTGATTTAATTAGTTATGAATTAATTAATGTGATTAAATGGAAATAATAAACTATGTAATTAATTTAGATTATTTAATGTCTTGTGTGATTATTGGATATTAGGTACTAGCCATGGTAACTAGGAGTCCAAGAGTAGTCAACAGTTGTGGAGTCTAATAATTGGTAATGGAAAAGGAGTGATTTTGAGCTATATTATATCATTTACATTTTTGGATTCTATATAAAATCCCAACCATGTATTTTAGGGATTCTGACATCCAGTGGAATATAGGATGTTGTTTTCCAACACATCATATTGGAGGATGGATGGCTAACTAAACCCTCTTCCCCTGCTCTCTTATCAAGGTAGATACTTAATCTATTATGTGTGGTGATTTATTTACCCATATATGTTCATAGAGGGATTTTATGGATTTTGATTAATCATACACATGTATCATATGATATAGCATACACAATATTGTTATAGGTATGACAAGAATAAAAACGAAGGATTGATGAACCTACTTAGCATATGGGATTTGGTGTATTAAGGAATAATACATGATGAATGATATATATCTTATATGTTGTGGTGGTTAGAAAAAACAACTTGTTTACTATATTGGGTAATGTGATATGGGAATATTTGATAATGTGATGAATGAGTTTGATGTTGGGATTCAATGTCTTGGTGTATTGAGGTCGGTTTATTTTTGGAGAGAGATGGATTAGGATGTGTGGCCTTGGGTTAGAGTGGAAAGAAAGTGGGGACATAGTTCCATGGTACCCTTGATGTTTCAATATAATACTATTTTATCTCTTGTATGTTATACTTAATGATAGATAGTTATAGTGTGGCTAAGAACATAGTATAATTATTAAGGTGACATGTTTGTTTCACTGTTGTAAACTTTGATTGAACATGTTTTATTTATCTTTTGAATTGGTGGATATTTATAAATAATATTGATTATACTATTATTCCTATCCAATTTGTTTTATTAACATTCTTTTTAGTTAGTGGGATAAAATTGGAGATCTAGCTGGATATTACTAATTCATGGTTCCGTAGGTGTTATTTTGTCTTCATGGTTAATGTTTTATTTACTTTTTTTGAAAATTGTAATTATACCATTAGATTTTATATTACTATAAGGAATTTCATTTTTATAGATGGTATTTTACTACATATATTTTTGAAAATGTGTTAGTTTTTGAATCATTCTTACCACTCCCTCTTATGCATGTTAGCATAGAGGGTAACACATAACATATGCCTGTTTTAATACCCTCAGTTCTTCTCACCATACCCGGGCCTGATTGATGTGGGACTATGTTAGTCACCATCTCTCTCCCCTCATTGTGTTATCTTTGCAGAGAGGTGGTCATGAAAATTATTATATTATTTCACACTTATTTTTATAAGAAATATCATACGAAATCCCATATAACCAAAATTCCTTATTAATTCCTTATTAAAAAATGTGTATAGACTTGTGTTAGATTATATCACATGAAGAATGAGGGAATTAGGTTTATTTAATTTATTTACCTTCATCTTGATCGTGGATTTTAATTTTCTAAATACCACATCACAAAACATTTATTGTTAATATAATTCTCACTAACTATTAAACCTAAAATTGACCCATGTGAAATCCCCAATTATTGAACCATTATCCTAAATTTTTATTGGATACATTAGAAACCAATAAATAATATTATGACCTCACGTTCTTTAATATTGACTTAGACATGGAAAAATTTTCCCTTCAATAATTTGTGAAAAATATTAATGGATATAATTTAAGAAGTTTTTTATTTATATAAAAAAATTTATATGTAGACACAATAGTTTTGATGAATTTTCCGACAAATAGGAACCATAATGGCTTGTTGGAGTTTAAATTTTAGAATATCAATTTATTATATATTTTTATAGTATTAATTTTTTAATGTTGTATAGTTTCCATGTTGATTGAATATGATAATTAAAAAAATGAATATTATGGGGTAATTTGAAAATAAATATTTTAATAGTATTTAATTGTTAATAAATTATATAATTTCCCATGATGTCTAAAAAATGTTTAATTACATAAAAATATACATTATAATATTTTTCATGTGTATTTAATAATGATTTTTTATTTATTTTTAACTACACCGTTATTTTTTAAATAATTTATTTTTTCATATTCATTATTTTATTAAATTTTATTGCTGCATTTATAAATTAATGGGTTTATATTTTCATTTTGAAAATCATTTTGTGATCATTAATTCTATGGGGAAATGTTAAATTAGTGCATTTTTGGACTATACTCTTCAGCATCAACACTACACCAACATTTTGGAAAAATCATCATTATTAAAATTTTGATTGAGGTCATTTTTGGATCAAAAAAAGTGGAGTCCATTTAAAACACTTTCATTGATATATAATATTGATAAATGCATTGTGAGCGTCAACTACTTTGAACAAATTGGATAAAATTAATTATTAATATTTCCCCATTCACACAATTCACCACATGTAACTGTATCCCCTCCTCCATAATATGGGATACAATATTTTAAATTATTTTATAACTTGAATGAGTTTGGGATGATAAAATGTGGAAGATATATCAATTTATAATTTATCATTTCCAATTATTTTTGGACACCAATTTTTCAATGATCTAACCTAATATTTTATCTTCATCCACATTAAGAGTGTGATGATTATTTATTAATATTATTATCCTACTTTTTATTCCTTCTAGTAAATTTTTTATTTCTCATTATTACATTGAAATGTTTTGGGATGGATTATAAGATATGAAATAGATTTTTGATAATATTTTTCAATCAATTTTTTTTGAGAATTATGTGTATGATGATTATTCCACCAAAGAAGAGTAGTTTTATCTATGTGATGTATTTAAATACTATAAACATAAATTCATAATTTTGAGACCTTTAAATTTGAATTCATTAAGTCGTTTTGATTTTTTTTCATTTTTTTACCAATTCATGTAATTTGAATATAACATCCAGGGATATGAAATTGACGATATTGGGATGATAATTTTAGTCATAGAAAAATGAAAACCTTTGAATGAATCATAGAGTTAAAATATTAACCATATACAAATATATTTTTTATTTTTTATTAGTAGATGGTTTAACAACTGATTATTTTGTAGAATGTAAATTCTAAATGAAAAAATAAGAGTTTCATGATTATAATTTTAAGAAGCTAGGTTATGATTTTATTGTGTTGGTTTTATTATTCATATTATTTATCATTATGATTTAAAAGAGAAATTTTTTGATACATTATTTATTTAAAATATCAATTTAGTTGAATGAGAAAAATAATTAATTAAAAATTTTAGATAGATCTATTTTATTTATTTGAGAATAGGTTTTTTATGAGAAAAATGTCATACTAAATTTTTTTAATAAAAAATTATTTTCATAAAACCCCAATATTTCAGTTTTAATTTTCATCAAAAAAAATTCAAATTAAAAGCTTTATTATAATTTATACAATATCATGTGAATATTAATGGTTATAAATTATATATAACTAAATAAAAACTAATCATTGTTGAGTGACTACAACATCAATGAACAATTGGAAGCATCTACCATGGTTTATTTTCATTAGTAATATTATATCATTTAAATCCAAGACATGTATCTCCTTTGTCACCAATAATCAATCAAATTTATACTTTCTAAATATTTTATCATACCATTATATATTTTTGATAATTAATCACTATAGAATATTTAATTAAACATAATATAATGTAATAATCACTATAAAACAAATAATATAATCCACAAAAATATTTACATGAATCATATATTTTGAATTATTATATTAAAAAATTCATTGAAACAAATTTCTTCTTCAAACCTAGAATAGGTTTGATAATATATAAAAACTAATATATATGAAACAAATACAAATTTCAATTTAATTATAATTATATTTAACATTATTCAACAAATGTATCCAATAAATCCCAAAAAATCATCAAGAATACAACGATAATACTAATACCATTGAATGTTTGGGTTGAATTTAGAATTTTTAAAACATTTACATTCATTTATGTAACCGTTATTTTATGATATTTGGTATGTAAAATTTTATGGGGATGTTTCAGAGGGTTTTGAATGATTTTGGAATGTGTTGGGTCCTTATTAAATGATCATTTTTGGAACAGTTTTAGTGTAAACCGTGCAAAATCACCAGGATCCCGTGCATAATGAAAAAATGGATAATGGGGAGGTTCATGGGAAGCCACACAGTTTTTACAAATTGTGCAGTAGCCTACGATAATATGTGAAAGATGATAATGATTTCATTTGAATGGTTGGAATAAATTTTGGAAACCCAATGATCTAACTATACAAGGATTATTCTTGATGGATATGTTGGCACCCAGTTTGTGCATGGTTTTTCTAACCATTCGACTAACCATGTACAAAAAATAAATAAACATCCAAAAAAATTGATGTTGGTTGGGATTAAGATTTGACCACTCATTTTTTCCCAAAATATCAGTAAATGAATATTGACTACTCTCAAAGGTAGTAGATGCTTCTCCAATTTCTCAATAGGTGGTTTTTAGGATTAACATGGTTCGTTGAATCCGTGTTCTTGTGGTAAGACATTAATTATGGTTGTTATGATTGGTGTTCCATATATCAACTTCTCCCTCTCACTTTATTTCTTAGGTCTATGTTCATTGTGGATAAAGTTTTATTTTTATTCATATTTGTTTATATTTGGATTTTTTATGTTATGGGATGAGATCTAAGGTGCGGATTTGAAAATTTAACCCATTTTCGTAGACCTCAACAACAAATTTTCCTTTTCTTCAAAATATATCAATGTACGGGGCATCACTAGTGAAACCCCTATATATTATCTGGTGTTTTGGATTAAAATTACTTGTTCGTCTTAGAATCATTTTTGAAAATGATGTTAATATATTATTTTACACCCTATTTGATGAATTTATATATAATTTATTGAAATTCATCATTTTTATGGAAATTTAAAATGGTAAATTATTTTAAAATGATGATATTAAAATTATATTTGATTTTTATACACAAAAAGGAATTTTAATAAAAAAATTTTTTATTAAATTTGTATTTTTGGAAGGATTTATATAATAGATATTTTTTATTAAATTTCATGAAATGTTTGTCTTCGCATGGTTTTTTTGGGTAATTGTTTGATTATGTTCATGTGAATTCAGGATAGATAATTGTTAGGATTCATCCCCATAATTAGTGGGATGGATAAGGGTTACATCTATCCTTTATCAATTGGTTCATTAAGTGCTGGTTGGGTAAAAGGAAAAATCACCACTCGCAAGTACATGGTCATCTAGGTTTCATTCAGGTTTGTATGAGTTAATATAATGAAAGGAATGATTTATTCCAAAAATTTAATATATAGAATGGTTTTAGATCAAGGATGATTACTTTCTGTAGAAATTTCTTTTTTTTTTGAAACTATTTTATAATTGAACGTGTTGATATTCTGATATAACCTACTTTAGAAATTATTTTATATGAACTATTTATATAAATTGGCTAACATGTTCTATTCTAATCGTGTTATTAGTTAATTCATTAGGGTATTGATTATTGAGTTTAATTACTCTCCTCTTCTTTGGAAATTTTATTATTTTATATATTTTATTTATCAATTCATGAAAATAGGTAAATTATAACACCTCTCTTGTGGATCTTAGTAATACATAGTCAGTTTGGGGGATCATGGATCAGATTGGAGAATGTAGTAGTTGTTTTCATTGATTTTATTGGGTTTATAGTCATACTTTTTCTACTTGGTTGTTTTTTAACTCTCATTGTGGTACATGGTTTTAGATTGATTTTAAAATTAATTGTTGATTTGAATTTCCTCTTATTGAAAACATGCATCATGTAGTGGTATATTTTTATAGCAAATTTTTGGTCGGTAGTTTTATTTTACAAAAAATCCCAATAACTGTTAATTATTCCCTAGAAATTTATTGGTAGGATTATGCATATTTGGTTTTCCACATAAGGGCATGATGTAATACATCCTAGAAACAGTCCAATAATTAGTGGGTGGATGTTTCAAGTGGTATTATCTTGGTCCCTCATAATATATTTTGGGAACATGTGGTCATTAGTTTTGTTGGAATCAAAGATGAAAATCATTTTTTCTATTCAACATGTCATGTTGGTAGGTATTATTTGGATTTTTTTACATGTAAATGTAGAGAATAGAAATACATAGCTTTCCATTTTATGATAATCTTTAATTTACAATGGTTTTCAGTACATTCTTATTTTGAAGACACATAGAGTATTTGGAATCTCATTTTCATGGGTTTATCTAATGAGAAGAGAATTAAATTAATTATAGAAATGAATTCTCACTAGGAGTTCCTATTTCATTTTGAGTAATTATTTGATGCAATTTTTTTATTTTTAAAACATTAAAAAGTTTTTTTCAAAGACATGATTTTTAAAAGGAGCATAATTGTTATAATTTGAAAATGATTTTTTTCCAAAATAATGATGATATTATTGAACAATGGTTGAACATGTAAAAATTTTGATTTCGGAAATAACTATTGTGATATAATGAGGTGGTATATTATGAAATTATAATAACTCATTTAGTAGAGAGTGATAATTATAGTTTTTGATTTGTTTCTAAAAAATTTAACCCGTTAGTTGTCATAGAAACCAACTATAGTAAGCTTCAGATAATGTTATTTCCCCTCAGACACATGTGAACCAACTGCTGGTTATGAGTATTAACAAGCATTTGAGGATGTGGATAATAATAATAGTTGGGATGAGACAATGAAAGTGGACCCATCCATCCAATTCTAGAAGAAAAATTCACCAATCATTCATGTTGATTCTAAACCATAAAAGATAGTAATGTTAAATAATAGGATGAATCATATCGTCACCTTTATTTGTGTAGTAGAAGAGGTTAATCTAATGATTTGAACTTATATTCTAGATGATTGTAAACAAAAGTTATGGGATTCACTTGTTCTAGAAAAAATTGACAATGGACTTTCATTGGAAAATTTTGAATATTTTTTTAATATTCAATTAAATACTCATTATTATATAATTCAATGAACAATGGGATTTATCATAATGAATGAAGAAAATATTTCTATAATGGATTATGTAGGTAAATTCACGAATTTTGGTGAACTCTCCACCTGATGTTTTTATTGTATCCTTGAAGGCACACATCATTAAAATCATAGTTATGTAATAGATCATTTATAATATTAATTTCCTTTTTATAGTGGATTATACATAGATAGTCAATATATAAATAGAGGAAGAAAGGTACATCTATGGAGTCATAGGAGGAGGAAGTATGTTGATACCTATGGGAAATGGTGGGACCTCAACTTCTGGTGGTAAGTGGAAGAGGGAATCTTATTTTCATAGTAGTGGGATGGTTAAAAACTAGATGACATGATCTTTAATAATTTTTTAAAATCCAAAAAATCTAGTAAGCATGTTTTCAATGGGCCTAGTTTGACTACATGAAGCATCAGTGAATGACACCACCTAGAGAATACCCTAATTGCAATCAGATGGAGAATCATCAATTCTATTTTCGTAGTGCTATGAGGTCAGGTGTCGATGACAATTATTTTTTGTAAGATACATCGTATGATTCAATGGGGGAAGGGTATTATAATACATATATTTAGTAAAAAACGATAGATATGGGGATTCCATGAATACCACAACTCTTCATGAATTGAAAAATAAGTATAGAAACATAGAACAATATATAAAGGGAAAGAAAATATATGGTGATGAGACAGATATTGTGGATAATAATTATGGTCCATCTATGGTGTTAGGTATGATTCATTTAAATTATTTAAAAATAAAATATTTTATTGATACAATTTCAACCCATTCCATTAATTTCCATCTTTATATTAATTTTATGAATTGAATCATTGAGACGATGCCTTTAATGATTAAACTTTGAACTCCTATAGGTCAAATAGATTATAAAGCCCTTGTGCCTATTGAATATTCTATAACAATCAATGGAGATGATATTAATTAGGATTTATCTATACATAATATGGTTGTATATTAAATAATCATGGGTATGGATTGGTTGACAATGTTTAAGGCTCACATCAACTATTATATAGGAATGATGTGTTTAAAAACTAAATATGGCATAAATCATATCATTCCAGTAGAATAGAATGTAAATAAATTTCAAATAGGTTTGTTGACACCAAAATATGGAACAATATCACAACAAATGGAAGCATTTTCTTTAAAATCAATGGATGATATCAAGTTTAATAGTTTTGAGATGTGGTTGATCGGTATCCAAACATGTTTCACAAAACTTTATATTGGTCCCCATTTATGAGTAAAGTGGTTTTTATGATTGATTTTTTCGTAGGAATAATTCCAATGTACCATATATATTAAATTATTTCACCAAAATAAATATGGTATCTGAATGTGCATTTTAATGAGCTGAAAATAAAATGGTTAATTTGGACATGAAAATAGCTGTCGGTGGAACCAGTCTTGTTTGTTAAAAATTATGATGGAACTATTAGTCTATGTGTGTATTCTCATAATATTAACCACTTCATGATAAAAAATAGGTAACCACTTTAACTCATTGAGGAATTTTTCATTTAATTGTGGGGAGCTCAATGGTTCTCTAAGATTGACTTACAATTATGATATCACCAATTTCTAGTTTGGAAGGAGGACATTCCAATGACATATTTCAAGTAGATATGGCTATTGTGAATATGTGGTGATGCCTTTTGGACATAAAAATTCACTAGCAGTATTTATAGAATTGATGAATCAAATATTTCAGTGATATGTGGATTATTTTTTGGTGGTGTTTGTGGCGGGCATATTGGTGTATTAACGTATAAGGGATTATCATGAGAATCACATGGCGATGATGTTGGGAATAATCAGATATCATCATTTATATTCCAAATTATAAATGATTTATTTTTTCATACAAGAGGTATGTATCTATGGCCCTATAATTATTGAAAGATATGTTTATGTGGATCCAAAAAAATATTGTGGTTGTTATCTCTTGGAAACCACCAATGAATGTCTTTAAGATACATAGTTTTTTTGGTCTAGAAGGTTATTACAGATAGTTTGTTTATAAAATATCATGATTAACTTCACCAATGATATCTTTGAAAAACAATACTATTCTATTTCAATTGGATTAGGAATGCATGAACTACTTTCAAGATCTAAAGAATCACCACAAATCAACACCCATATTGAAATTTTTAGAATCAGGACAATGGTATGTGGTGTATTTTTATTCTTTGGGATTCATGTTGGGATGTGTTCTAATGCAGGGAGGTATTAAAGTTACTTATTGACTGTGGAATTTATAGGTGCTTGGGAAGAACTACCTAACATATTAAATAAAGTTATCTATTATAATCCATGCTTCGAAGACTTTTCATCATTATCTCGTTAGTTTTATATTTAATGTTTCATGGATAATAAGACCTTGAAGCATATTTTAACACAATTGAATATAAACATGACATAAATAAGATGGATGGAGTATCACTATGTAGTTTCAATTTGACGTCATCTATACACCGAGAAATAGATATTTAGTGGAAGATTCATTAATAAAGAAACTCATATGCTCAGTTGGAAAAAAATGCATTGGATGAGTTGAATTATATGTTGTTCCTAGATGATATACATTAGTAATTTGAATTTGAATGTGAATTTTTGGCCTTTTTTCTAGTTATTTTGTTCCTAATTTAGTAATAATGATTAAAGAGCCACAAACATCTGAAGAAAAGTATTGCATGGTGAGATAAAAAATCATTGGTGGGGACACTATTGGGGTCTAGAGGGTCAATGTGAGTTAAATGTTGTGGTTTATAAATTTTATGGTCATACCTATGGTGTTTCATGAACAAAATATTCATGCTAACCACCATTCATGATTGGGTGTACATCCCGTAATAAATAAGATGTATAAGTAATTAAAAATATGGTTTTAGTGGGTTAGAATTAGGAGGTAAGTGGCTAAGTTTGATTCAAGATTCATAACTTCTTATCAAGTTAGTGAAAATTATCAGTGACTAGTAGGAATGTATAACTATTTACCGATCCCTTTATTGAATTTGGAGAATATATATATATATATATGTGCATTTTGTAACAGTTATCTGAAAATTGATCGAAAAAACTATGTCATATGGGTTACTATGGATTAGCTCGATAAATTGGATCAATTTATTTCTATTTAAAAATTTCATATGGTGGAGGACTTGTCAAAAATGTATATCATAGTAGTGGTAAGAACATATTGATTACCTGTTTTGATAGTGTTAGATTATGATTCCTAGTGTACGTCTCCTTTCTAGAAATCCTTACAAAAATATCGTTGTACATAGTGGAATGTGAGAATGGAGAATCATCCTCATATGGATGAGGAGTGTGAATGGCCAACTCAAAAAATTTAATACATGTTGCGGGATTATGTAAAATACTTTGGTGGCTCATGGGATGAACACGTACATACGATGGAGTTCTCAAATAATAATAATTGTCATGGCTCGATACATATGGATCCTTTTGAAGAATTTTATGGGGGGTCATTGTCATTTTCCACATTATTAAGAGGAATTATGTGAGACAATAGTTGATTGGATGGTACTTTTCCATGAAATAATAGATAAGACTTATTAGATTAGAAAATGTATAGAGATGTCTCTGTGTCACGAGATATCACATGTAGATCATCTTCAAAAGATGTTTTCATTCGAGTTAAGTGATCATGAGTCCACGAGGATTTCTCCATGGATTATACACCACCATTTTAGAATGTAATATTTTTTATCTAAATGATACATATGAAATTTTGAGATACATAGATGGGTTAGAGAGGTCGCATATCTCTTGTCATTTATAGCATGGTTCTATGTGGTCAATAATGAAATTCATGAATCTCAGTTAATGAAGTATCTGCCTAATCCAAACCACATGATTCAATGTGATCATGTATTACTATAGCTAGATGACTCATTGGTACAAATGATAGTGTGGGTTGTGGTTGGGGAAGAGAAATTTAGTCCTAGAAAAATCATCATTCTAGTGTGGGTTCTGTGAAAGCATGGTCATTTTAAGAAAACGGATTATGCATGTGAGAAGGAAATGAAAGAGAATTTTACCAATATTTTTTGAGTAATAGATGGTTTTATACTTTCTGGGGATGAATATTCTAGTGGCGGGGAGAATGTATCACCCATGATATTATATAATTAACCATTTATTTTATTCATTGTATCTATAAAAAATATTAGTGTGATGTTTGTGAGGGTTTGGAAGAAGTTTGGATTGTTTTTTTGGAATTTTATAAGTTTTCACAGTTGTTGAATTGTTAGTGGGAACTATCATACATCCCTTGGATACAATGCATTATTAGATAGAGGCTAAGGGGACAATTCTTCAGAAGGTTAACTATTTTTCCAAACCATGAATCTTCTAAGGATAAACTATACAACATGAAAAAATGGCCTTTAGAATGGTATGTAAATAGTTTATAAAATATGTATTCCAATTGTGAGAGTTTTGTAAATGAGACAAGAGATGAAACATTGTTATTGCATAGTTTTTTTAAACATGTAAATAACCCGTCATGGTTTAAAAAATAAATAAATCAAATTTATTATGATCGGGATTAAGATATTACCCGTAACATTTTTCCAAAAATGAAACTAGCTCGAGAGTGGCTCCTATAAATGGTAGAAGAGATATTCCCATAAATCCATTGGTGATATGAATTTTTCTCCTTGTGCATTGAAGCTTAAATCTTGTGGTATGTAATCTTTAATGATCATAATTCTTGGATTTCATTAGATCTACATCATCTTATATCATGGTTTCTTAGAGATATGTTTTATGTGGATATATCTATAGTATGTAATGTTAAATATGAATATATATGGATTTTTTTATTTTATGGGAAGATATATAAGGAAGGTTTCCAAATATTTGACAATTTTCATGGATTTTTCCTTGGAAGATTTCATTTTCAGAAAATATTTAGATTTAGGTGGATTCATTCTCAAGTACCCTATTTATAATATAAAGCCTTTGATTTAAATTATTATTTTGCCTTTGAATTCGTTGTCAAATTACTGTGAATTTATTATTGGGAACCCTCTCTAGTGTTGGTTTATAGAATTATGGAAATTGGGAATGTTTCTAGAAGGTGAAATTGGTAAAATGATGTTAAAATGATGATTTGAATATTGTTGTTTTGTTTCGAAAAATTAAAATGTTTCTTCAAAATGATATGGTTTTATTGAAATGGGGTTTTTGAAAGGATTTAAATAAATCCATGGAATTATTGAAATGGTTGAAATTATTGTTTTTTCATTAGTTTTAAAAAAAATTGTGTGTGTTCATATATATTTAGATAGGATAACGGTAAGGGGTCACCCCCTTCAATTGTGGGATGGATAAAGTTATGGGTACCCAATCAAATGGCTCATTATGTCAAGACTTACTAAAAGGATGACTCGCCAATTGTGATTATTGGGCAGTTATGGTTTCATGCATCGTTCAATGTGAGGATCAGTGGAGTGGAATGGGTAATGGGAAAATGGAATTCATGAAATGGTTACAGATAATTGATGATTACTTTCCCTATAACATGATATTTTTTTTGGAAATGTTTTTATTATGGTACATTTTTATATTTTGATATTAACCGTTTTAGAAATTGTTTGACATAAACTCTTTTATATAATCGAGATAACATGTCTATCATTGTGGCATTATTATGGAATTTATTTGGCGATATTCCATAGAGTATTATTACTCACCACTTATTTTTAACTTTGAAGATTTTTTATATGGTATTTATCAATAAATGATCAATGATAAACTATCACAATACTCGATTGGTTGTTAGGGATACATGGGATGTTTTGTTAACCCTTGAGTGAGTTGGATCTTTGAGTTATAGATGAAATTTGGTTTTGTTCATTTTGTAATGGTTTTTTGAGTAATTTTTTGTTTTGTAGTCTTCCTAAATAGTACATGGTTTTATATTGAATTTAATATTAATGGGTAATTTAAATTTTCATTTATTAATATCAGGCATATTGTAGTGGTTTATCTCATAATGAAATGTTTGGTTCGTTGTTTTATTATGAAAGGAAAAATCACCCCTAATATTAATGAAGCTCTTATAAATTAATTTATCCTTTGGCATCCTGAGGATGTCTCTTATGGAAAATTAATAATTCCACCTTTACACTAGATAATATCGAAGGATGGAATTTTACTCTATTTCATATCACCTTATGGTGGATTGAATAATACACATATTTTTATCAGCATTATTTATCCAAGATAATAAAAAATCATATAAGATTCAGATTTTAAAAAAATAATAGATAATTAAGCATTGTTATACTATACAATCTAATTATCCTAAAATTATATATATTCATAAACATGATTGAATCTATAACATGAATTTTAACGAAAATGAGCACACTATGCTTTATCATTTGTGGATGAATATTGTTCCAATATCCTAATCAATACAACTCAGTGTTTTTTTACTCCCCTCTCTATTACACCGAGAATCCTACATTTTCCTCAACTAGGATTTTTCATATTTACTTTTATAATATATATTTTTTGTTTCATTGTAGTTTCATTAACATCTAATAATATTTTTATCACTTATAAATGTATTATATAAAAATGGAATGATATGGTATATAATAGAATAGTTAAGGGAGGTAGAATGCAATGAAATGAATAAATTGACTTCTCCTACAAGAATATTGGGAAACTCAAACATGAAACCTCCTGTGACACCATATAATAGAGTACCTACTAGGATATAACCTTGGGGGAATCAATGATAAGGGATATAATTTTTATTAACTTTAATGATAATAAATTCATCATTAGGATATAAATATTTTTATGAAAAATTATTCCATAGTATTTATGTTTTTTCTAAAATTAAAAATTCCACAATGTAAACTAGATTAGATTTAATTATTCCTCTATACTATAGAAAAAATAAATTCAAATTATAAAATTAAATGATATTTATTAATAATGAATATAATTCAATGATCATATATCATAGTTTCATCATTATAATGTTTTAAATAAACACCCCAATTAGAAAATAATTCCTCCGCATTTTCTAAATTGTAATATTCAAATTTTATATTTCCATACATTTATAAAAATTGTAAAAGTTTACTATTTTATCAAAGGAATCCCCACATAAAAAATGTACATATATAACAACCATTAGAAATAAACCGTAATTGATGGAAATTATTTTTGGTACATCCTTAATCATAGGGTGTTTGATAAAAACAATGAATTAACATATACATGTCAAATATGGATGGTGATAATGGTTTTATGAAAATGTCTCTAAATTGTTAATGTTTTTAAATATGATTGACCATGAAAAATAAAATTTTCACTTTCTCTTTGATTATATGGTATTATATCACAATATCATTAATGAATAAATATATTAATATATTATTCATAATTTAAAATGCATATTTTTTTACCAAATAATAAAATAAAAATCCTAACATCTTCCCTAATATCAAAAACATTTAGATTTATCAAAATTAATTGGTCTTATGTTTTTATCATTAAAATTTAATCCAATTATTCAATTCTAATATAAGCTCTCTCTAAATTATAATTAATTAGTTCAACCAATATTCATCATATAAATAAAAAACCTCTAATTGATTGTTTTTATTATACATTACGTATATTACAATTAGAATCAACATAATCCAAAAGATATATCTTTATACTATATTTAATCATCTCACACTATTTAGGAGTACCATTCACCTAAATCATGATAATATTTCAATCCAATATTTCTCTTCCCTTGAGTTCATAAAAATTATTTAGTATATATTTTAATAATCATTAAAATATAATAAACCAGTATCCCATTACACCTTTTTTTCATGCTTTAAATTTTTTTGTTATATTCCATTTTATGAAATAACAATCATAGCATCATCTTTGAAATGTCTCAAATATAAACCATTTTTTTAAAAAATTATTCACAATAATAATTCTAATTTTCAATTATAGATTTATAATATTAGTCTCGACTTTTTCGATTAAAATATCCCCATTAATTTAAATGATCATATATTAACATTAATGAATATATACAGGACAAATGGGATCATTTTATTCTTTAGATGGTCATTCATGAACTCATGATACATGTCTATAACACCCTTTATTTAAATAAAAATAAAAATGAGATATAGAGATATATTAGTCTTATCTAAGATAAGTATACTATTGAAAAAGTAGGTTCTTAATCATTTTGAAATATAATAACATTCATTGAATGTATAATCTAATATATATATATCAATTCCTTCATATATTAGGAAATGAATATAGTTTGGATTTAATTATTTATAGTACATATAACATCGTCTTCATTTATCATTCAATTTATTAACTACATGGTAACTCAAATAACAATTATTTTATGACAAAACCATTTATTATAATGTATTATAATTATATGACTTCTTTATAATCATCATAAAACAAATGACTGAATTATATATTTTATGATTCTTGGAAATGAGAACCAGGACATGGAATGTGAATTATACATGTAAATAACACAGGATATGATGAATTTTACAATGTTGTGGGATTTATGAATACATAAAATAATTGTTGAATATGATTATTTGTAAAACACTTTTATATAAAAAAAGAAAACATATTATGTATTATATGTTCTATTAAATTAACATAAAATTTATTTATAAAATGATACAGATTATTCTTTCCAATATAAAATAATTATATGGTATTTTCTTGTAGGAAATTATTATTTATAATCATAGTATTATTGATACCTATATGATCTCCAATAAATACAAGCATGTCATATTATTATATATTTTTGTGAAAATATGAAAATCCAATAGTATACATTTGAATAAGTGTCAAAATTTTATTGAAAAAGAATATATTATGTAATTTCTTACATATGGATGTATAAAGAGGGAACATATATTTCCAAACATGACCACATATAAGAAATTAAATTTGATATAATTTTTCATGAGATTTCATATATTTATTTCATTTTGATATCACTTGAGTATACCTTATCTCTCATATACAACTATACTAAATATAATTATAACACATCACCAATCATATAATGTACTATATGATGATTGTCGATATAGGAATACATAAATTGATATATTGAGGAATTTTATTCATTCAACACTCATATATAATATTTTTCACACATTAGTTACTAGAAAATCGAAATTTCATTAGTATTAATCAATTATAAATTTACATTGAAATAATTTAATAAATCAATCTACTGACACACCTACTTAAAAATTTTCATTACATACCCTCGTAGTTATTTATTTAAAATGGTTTTTATTGTAACTACTAATATATACATTATAACATTCAAATATATATTATATCACCTCTCTCAATTATTAAATTTAATATATAGTCATTAATTTTTTTATTCATTGGTTAGAAAAAAGTTATGATTCCGGAATAGTTTCATGTATTCCATAAAGAAAATGTTTTTTTTTGCAATAAATATTCTTAATAACGACAAATTATCACTAATAAAATCGTAGATCAAAGCAATTTCACTTCTACTATATGATGTATTTATGTAGTTGTGTTTTATATTAATTTTTATTTCATTGGGATATTTGGATATCTGTAAAATAACATCTCCAACAATGAGGGATAGAAAAAATATGTTGAAATGTTATATTATATTAGTTAGTAAGGATAAATATTTTAGTATAACCCTTTATAATGATATATTTTCCACATGAAGTATCTGTATGGAAAACTTTTTCCATTAAAAGTAACTAAAACATTCCATCATAATAATCTATGTAATACTGTATGTTATAGGTTGGTATCAACAATCTATTCTCAAGTCATATAAAAAATAGTGTCCTATCATAAAATAAATAATTTACCAAACCAACACTTCATTTAGAATAAAATATCTAAAGAGATTCGGTTTTATATGTTATAAAATTAAAAGAGAAATTAAAATTGTTCATCCTAGGATAGGGGTAATTTGATGAATATGGTATTGGAATGAAATTTTATGAGTTATAGAATATAAAGGTCATGTTTTGGTTATATATTGAGGATCGTGGTCTGTTTTAGTAACCTGTGTAATTATCATGAGTTTCAAGTTGGTGTTTAAATTTTTAAATTGGATATTTACACATTAACATGGTTACCACGAGATTTAACAAAACCATAAATATATTCTGGGGAATCCATGTGGGTTATATTTAGATTAAGGTTGAGGTCCCTGAATTTGAAACATTATAGTGGTCTATGCAATGTAAAAGTAGATGGTGTTTCAAAATTTCAAAGGGATACTCAAAATGGCACACCATTTGGTAAACCATATAGAGAAACTACGTGATGAGATGTGGAACATGCTAGTGTGAGACTCACTATTGTAAAATTATTTCATAAGAATATGTTAAAAATATATCAATATACATTTTCTTAAATGTTAAAAAGTAATATTTTTCCTTTTGAGATTATAATCCCTCAACATCCACTTCAACACCTATAGTATTGTTTGGACATAATGCTCCATCAAAAATTATATATATTAAATTAAAAATTATATAATTTTTTTTAGATTATATTATTATATATTATGGTGATTTACACCTCATATTCCCTTTATTCATCATTCCCTTTATATTAAATGATTATGTGTTCTTTCAGCAAAAATAATATATGTTTTTTCCATTAGATTATGGTGGAATTCAATCGATATGATTTGGGTTTGGTTTCCTAGGAATATAAGTGGTCCCCTGATGGTGAGAACATATATTTTCCTACTATATAATTAATGTTGAATAAACCTATAATTTATTCTGGTGTTTTGATTAAAATTCCAAAAATTTGTATATTTGATTTGGTAATAAAATTTCTAATTTTGTTCCTCTTTGGTCTGGGTTCTTTTCGAGAGTGAAATGCACCCCATTTATGGTTGTTTTTTAGTCATCTACAACTACATAAGGAAATGTTTATTTATTAATATTTCAATCATATTGACCAATTACACGGACATTTTTATTTCCAAACTAAATTGTAACTGAATACTAGATATAAGTGTTCAAGTAAAGATATGAGACTTGGATTATCAAGGGAAAGATAAACTCGATTATGATAAAATGAAATGACACCATATTAAGTAGGTGGTCCTTGAACATGTCCCTATGTTTTTGTGCCTTTAATTAATAATATTTTTATATATGGTCTCACCACATTTATTTGTTTAACAAGGTAGTTATTATTAATTATTCTACACAACATAAATATAGAACAATAGTGTTTAGGGACATTACAGAACCTTGAGAAATACTTATTTCGATAAGACACTGTTATCTTAGTGCATGATTATAAGGATATGGAAACAAATATATGGAACTCAGAGGGGTATAAATAGATAAAATATCTGATACATCATTATCAAGGGTATAAATTACCATGGGAAACATTGTGAAATAGAGTGTGTTATTTTCAGAATCATTGGCTAGTGTAGTTGAATATGGAAAATTGATTTTAATTATAACTACTGGGATAGCTAGTTACATGGTTATATAATTGATCATTCCATATAAACATGTTAAAACCCATGTGGTTATATCCTATGTAGTATTATTAGTAGGTTGGGAATTTGATGATTAACTGAGGGATTTTATGATGAGTGGTGATCTTGATTACAAATTTCAAGTGTGATGTTGGTAAGGAATTACTAATGTTTCTAAAGAATTCGTTGAATGATACTTATGATGGGGTTCAAGGATGTTACTCTCTCTATGTTATAGGCATGTCATGTGAGATAAAAATGGGTAAAATGAACCCATTTAAGTAGTATAAATTATGATGAGATCTAGGGGACCATAATAGGTACCATATTGTTTTATAGTCCCGTTAGTGGGTTAGTTTAGGGATAATAAATCATCGGCATTGAGTGTCAACTTATAAACTGGTGGTTAAAGGAAATAACCACACATATCTTTTTCTGTGTTTATGTATGTGATTCAAAACCCAATGTATATGTTTGTGAAAAACATGGGGATAGATTGTACCCTCAAATTTATTCAATGATTGTTGTTTCCCAATTTGATTATTGTACTTCCATAGGTTTTATGTGGATTGGTATTTAATAAATTTCATGGGGAGACTTCCCATGGGTTCTATATAACCTGTTATGTTTCACAACAAGTATTTTATACACGTATGATCCACATGATCAACATCTATTTGTCGACATGGAGAGTCTTCCACTTATTTTTAAGTGATATGTTTCTATATCTTCATGAAGATCAGGTATCACTATGTTTAATATGATCTTTTTGTGTTACTAATAATGAAGGGTTATACCCTTGGTTCGAAAAGAAATTTTTTTGTGTATCATAATATTCATAGCCTTCTACCCATTTCCAAATGACATGTTACATGTTTTGTAATAGAGATGTTATTAAAATAGTTATAGAGGATGTTATTAATGTTTCTTAGACGGCATGATGAAAAATATCGGATATATAATACGATATTTTGATCAGATACATTCTATTATTTCTAAATTAAATATGGTCAATCTGGATATCCACATTAGAACCTAAGGATCAATAGAGGATATAATATTATAGTTTTATTTTAATTTTATTATATTAATAATATAGTTATATAGATACTAAAGTACTATATATGTTAGGGAACCCAATTTCAGTGACATAAATATCCCTACTTACATTAACCCTGAGTAGAAATGACATATTGATATATGATAAAGCATTATTTTCCATAGGTTCATGATGTTCATAGGCCCACAATTGGACCCATTGGTATGATATCTTGAATGTGGATTTAATGGTTTAGTTTTGATGAAACATTGGTTATGGATGTAGGGCCTTATTCTATTTTTATTCATTTCCTTATTTTTATATTTGGTCTTCCCTTTGGTTGATTAGTTTAGGTGTATGATTGTTTAATATAATTTTAAATTCGATGACATTATCTTGGTTTTTTTCATACATATTCTGATTATATATTATTTGAGATGTTTTAACATTACATGTTTTGTCATTTTACTATGAAATGAGGGTATATCATCACCATTGTTTCACCCTTAATCTATTCTATTATTCTTAAGTCTCAGGTGTATGGGGAGGTGTCCCCAAGGTCACCTCACATCTCCATCCCTATAACAAGAGAGTGTTACAAGGGTCAGGGGGATTTTAAAAATTGTATCAAATTAATTTTATCAATTTATATTTGTTTGTGGATATGGTGTATAAGGAATGGGTCTGTGTAAGAATATTTGGTATACCTTGTTTTTGGGCATCAGAAAAACATTTTTTAATTGGAAATTTAGATTAAAGTGTGTATGGGATTTTTTCCACGGTTTTCATTATTACAATTTAGATATTTATAAAAATTAGTAGTGTATTCAAATTTTTATAATAGTTGTGGATCATAAAACAATAATAAGAGGAATGTGTATATGAATCATTTTTCTATCATAAGATTCGCATTCCATTTTTTTATTTTTATGTGATTGGTATCACCCGTATTGAGGGTTTTATTTATATAAAGAGTGAAAAAAACATACATGGGTTTTCAAATATAACAATTCAATGGAATTATTCCCAATTGAACAATGATAATTCATTACATAGTAGGAAAATATAATCTAAAATATGGATTCACCATAATAGTGAATAAATTATCCTTCTTTGAAATTTATATATTGTAACAATTATATAGTGGGTTATGGTATTGGATACATTAGTGATGGAATCCCTATTGGTTATGATGATGGGGATCAATTACATAATGTTTCCATAATGACTGACATGGTGTTTCCACATATAATTTCTTAGTGACATTATAATCAAATGTGAATTATAATTATGTCTTACATGATACAAATTTTCCTAGATAAATAACTTTATATAAATATGGATGAGATCATGGTCCTCGATGGTGTATTCTTTTCTATAGTTTCTAGTAGAGATTCACTTCCCATGATAAATTGGAGTGTAAATCCTAATGTGTATATATGAATATTTAGAAAAATTGGTTGATATTTTTACCTGTTAATTATCATATGATGTGTGATATTGAAATAGTGATATTTATTATGGATTTGTGACCTTGGAGACACAATGTATATAATCTAGGTGAGAGTACCTATGTTATTTTAGGTTACATATTATATACATGGTTTATTAGAGAGAGTGTATATACAAAACATGTGATGTCTCATTGAGATTGGAATAATGTCTTGATTCTTTATTTTATGAGATCTATACATAAGAGATTATATAAGGTAATTATTTTCAAAATGACAATTTCTTGATCATTTTTGTTGTGAAGAACATGAGATATTATGTAATCTAGTATTTGTTTCATAGGGTAAGATTCATAGTATTTCTGATTGAATTGATTTTGGAGTACATTTAGTGGAGTGGTGTGCGTGGATAAATATTTAGAGTTCTCGATGCATCCCAAATGATGGGTTTTCATGTTGTTTTCCTTTTCACTTGATCGATTTGTTGTTTTTTGGAAAGAAAAAATTGATGTGGTTCCTCAAATGGTCTAGGATATTGTCCTCAGAAACTATTTTTGTTGAAGAATGACTCCTGGGAGAATGATTTATCTTATTTGACCATATTTTTCAGGAGTTCGCACCCATTGTTTTGGTAGGAGATCATAGTAGTATTTTATCTATTTTACATAGTTAATCTTTTTTCATGGATCAGTTAGTAATTTTGTCTAGAATGGGAGACAAGGGTTTTGATGAATTGATTATAGGAAAGATTGTCAAAAACATTATGAATATTAGGATGTGTCCCTTTATGTTTATGATAACCGAACTGATAGAGATATAACCATATTATATTTTAGTGAGTTTATATTGGGAGGATCAACCCATCTGTGACATGTAAATTGCTTATAATTTCATAGCAGTAGTGCTATAATTTAATTGAAATAGTGTGGGATGAGTAGTTTGTATTTTACTGATGGTACACACTTTATGGATAAATTTCATTATATATTGATGATCATAGTCTATGTGAGCTAAGAATGGGTAGGTTTTTCATTTTTATTGTTGAACTCATGTTGGATAGTGATAGATACATAATCATCTTATATTTGGTACTATATATTTTATACTTGATTGAGGTATGAAATTTATGTGTGAATGATTTTGGGTTTCATGAAACTAATTAGAAGGTGGTTGATTATGATCATTTATTCCTATAAGCATATAGATCTACTATTATATAGTTCATTAGTTAATATTAGATTTTATATTCATGTGTTATATTTAATAGAGTTTGTGAATTGAAATTATCCTAATGAACGGTAAGGTGTGTTCCATGTATTAGTTGCATCAAGTGTGCATTAGTGATTTGGGTGAAATCATGATTATTAATTTTTTTATTAGTTTTCAAATCATTATATTACACTATCATTACGGTTTTTAAATTTATTTGTGTGTTTGAAAAAAGAAATATGGATTTATGCATTTTGGTATCATGATTGGTCGATGAGATAGTTTACCAATGGATATGGATGATGGTTTGAAAAAATAGTAAGGTGGGGGGCTACCCATTATTTTGAATTTTTTGGGTGATTCAAGTGGAAATCATCATCCTTGGGGTGGAATGACCATTGGAAAAACATTTAAAAAGATGATAAATATGGTGGAAAGAATTATGGATTTGAATATTCAAGTTTGATTTAAACCTTTTGGTGGGGATAACTATAATATTGTTGCAGAATTTGAGGATTATGCCATATTTTAGGGGAGGGACAGGTGTGTATGAGCTTTTTCTGGGTGTTGGAAATGGTGATGAGCATGTGAATTATATTTTGATGAATCTGTTCATTGTATGTGTAATTTCAAATTGGAAAATCACTGAAAATTCTTGATTAAAATACAACATTTTTATTTTAGATTTTACTCTCAAAGAGTTTCAATATTAATGGGTTATTAACTATTAAACATTCTCGTAAATGATTTAATCATTGGTGTGGATTTTATAAATAATCACATTTTAACAGGTTGTGATTTTTTAGGGAATGTTATTTTTTAACACCAAAATAGGCGTTAGTTTATTAATTTAGGTTCGTATTATAATTCAAAGAGTTGTAGAAACTCGTCGAGATGTTTCTTCAAATTGTTCAATATCTGATTGTTTGTTTGGGTTAATAATTACCACAATTTTTCGGATAGATTTGGAATTTTGGAAAAGTGGTATTTATTCTTCAACATGGTTCTCGCACGCTTGAGGAGTCTATGTGTATATTTTAGAAAAAATAATACATTGTGGATTCAAATTTTTTAAAATGAATAAAACATGTATATTTTTATATAGATTAATGTAAAATTATATTATGTGGTGTTAAATTATTATTTATATGTCCTACTATTAGTTTATGTCTTGTTAAACCATGTGGATAAACAATGCGACGGGGTAGAGATAGATGTATGAAATATTTAAGGGCTGGTAAATGGTTTGGAAAGCTATGAAATAGCCATGAGGATACATATACTATCTTAAATAATGTTAATATATTGATTCCTCCTTTTTTCATTAATATCTCATCTCTATCTTCCTTTCATATTGCATTGTTTGGTCAGGAATCTCTCTTTTACTTGCATTCTATTCAATTTACCTTGATTAGAGATACAATTTTTTGTTTTTTTGGATTATTAAAATGATTTAATATTTTTCATAATATGCTTCATCCTTCGCATTTTAATAGATATGTTTTTCAATTAATATCTTAGAGACTCAGTGAGGGTTTGCCCAGATTCATTCTCGAAACCATCCAACATGGATAAGAGATTTTGAGTAAGTGAGAGAAGATGTAATTTGGTAGTTAATGAACAGCATTTAAAATTAATTATTTATTGTTATGATACCCTATAAATATTTATATGACATTTTATGTAAATATTAAAAAGTCACCATTGCTTTAGGTAATCAAATTGGGAATTTTATGTTTTGTAGTTTTGGGTGTGTCTTGAAAGTGATAAAAACCCCATAGTTTTTTGTTTTAGGGCCAATATATTTTTAGGTCATGATTTAGGAAATTATGACAGTGTAAATTAAATTTAGAATTTCATTATTTATTTTCATAATTTATTTAAATTGGATGTAATAAATTTATATGTATTCTTAGATGATTATATAAATTTTTAAGGATCCCAGATGTGATTTTTTAGCTATTATTAAGTGAAATGATACAATATTAAGTGGTTAGTCTCTAAAAATTTCATTATATGTTTTTTTGTTAATATTTTTAGCATGTGATATTAATTCTCTCAAAAAATCGGTATATTTACTCATATTGAAATTGAATTTATTTATACAGCCCAAAGATAGAATAGAACTTTTAATGGCCATAATAAAAAATTGATCACTATCATGATATCTAAAACATTAGTGGAAGAGATTTTATAATCTAACATTTCTGTTGAGATAAATGAGACCTAGAAGGAAACAAATTAAATTTAATTAACTAGAAATCATATACATGGTGTATGTGTCCTTATTGACCTTGGATTATTAGAGAATTATGAGGTAGGGATGGTTGGTTGATATAGTCAATGAAAAAACATTATGTTTTCTTATAGCCTTAAATATAGTTGATTTATCATTAAGAAAAGTGTTCCTCCACTAAAAACATGTGATCACCAATGTGTGTATACCCTTGAATGGTTTATGAGTATGTTAGGTGTGAGAGGGATGTAATTTGGAAATTGTGATCTTCGATGGGATTCAGTCCATTTCTCTAGTTTCATGAAGGTATATCATTTTCTAATAGGAAAAAGAGTCCTCATTTGATTTTGATAACAATGATAAGAAATGTTATTCCATATGAATGGAAATCAAAACCCATTGGATGATAATTTGATATAGGATCCCATGTATGGTGTATTGATTATGATATGACCAATATGGATTTAGTATGTCACACCCAAACCCATTTTTTTATTTTATTTTATGATATCTTTGACTTTAAATTAGTTTCCTCGGGTTCGAGGTAAGTTCCAGACTAAATTTATGAGTCTTTGACAAAAAGCGCACGTTTTTGGTTCGACATCGTTGGACGTGTGGGTGGAGCGCGACACCGCGCGGCTTCGCTAATGCAACTACGTGGCATTTTCGACTTTGATGAATTAAAATAAATAAATGTCAATTTAGTATGTCATGTAAAATTATTATGGTTAATAAGAATTTTAATATTTTTATCTTAGATGAAAACTAAAATATTAGTTTTATTATTATCAAAATGAAGTAAATACTTTTCTTATTTTTATTATTTTTATTACTATTATTATTAATAATACAATTTAAAATTAATTCTAATTAAAAAATTGATAGGAATTATCTTATTATTATCTCATTAATATTATGAATTTTATATTTAATAAGTTAATAATTGTATTATTATTATTATTATTATTATTATTATTCTTATTCTTCTTTCTCTAGGTTTTCATCTCTTTTTTTCCAGATTTCTTATGGTTCCCGTAGCTCCCGCACAGCCCGTGATTTCCCCTCCCATCAGGTGCACTACACCTCGCAACATCCCCTCCCCTCCTCACTTCGCCAGTGCTTCTACATTGGTCGGTCACCCTCCCGTCGCTGCACCTCCTCGGATGCAACCTCTCTGGTGGTCCCTCCCTCTGCGCAGTGAGAGGATCCATGACACCCCTGCTTCTTCCATTGTCTAGCGTGCCACCATGACCCGTGGCCTCTAGCGAGCTTCTCAATGGCATATCCCCCCTCTCGCCGGCGCCACTCCTTATCGGCATCCTCCATCTGACGACAACCCCCCTCCTCTCTAGAATTATTCCTTCCTCCTTTGGTAGGGTGTTGTTTTACCCAAACCCTAGTTAGGGTTTATTTTATTATTGGATTTGATCTTAATATTGATGGTCTGGTATGGTTGTTTTAGGTGGTATTTAACATCCCTTGGGTAAGATTGAGGTGAAAATTGTGTATTGCCCCAATTTCCAGAATTTTATCTTCAATTGAGGTAGTAACCCATAGCGCATATTCATTAAATTTAGATTCCTTTGATTGCGTGTTTTTTAACCTTTCTTGTTTGTTAATTAGACATTTGATATCATTAAAATAAATTTTATCTTATGAATTGAGGTTCATTTTGCTGGATATAAATTATATATTGTTTAACATTTTTATTAAATTGTGAAATTTGTGATTTTAAAAGTGAAAATGGTGTGTGTTCTTCCTTGATATGCTATGGGTGTACGTTTGACCATAAAAGGGGGGTTTTAATGAGATTTTTGTGTTCAAAGGTGGGGGTTATTCCTTAAAATTGTTTTTTTATTTTAAATGTTTTATTACAGAATATTAACAATGATAAACATGTTTTTGAGATTCTTTTGAGGATCACTTGATTTTAAAAAAATTGAACCTTGATGTGTGTTGTGTTTTTCTATGTCGCGTGCACCATGTTTTAGTCAAATTTTTCAGGTTGGCTCTCTTTAATGATTAATGATTATTGTGGCATGGTTTGGTTTTAACCAACATATTTTTGAAGAGTAAAGTGGGGGCATAAATCGTTAAATGTGTTTTGGACATATGTTTCTAATGGTATATGCCACTTTTACCCGTGTATGCGTGTTTCCTGTATAAATTGTGTGTTGCGAGTGCACGTTTAATTATAAAAAGTGGTTTTGAAAAGGTTTTGGGTGTGTAAAGATGTCTCTTTAGATTTGTTTAATAATTTTTTTAAAGTGGTTTAGTAAAGAGTTTCAATGGTGAGAGTTGTGATTTGAAAATATGTTGAGGTGGTTCTTTCACATTGGTTTCTTGTTTGAATTGTCCTAAGTCAGTGGTTATAATTTTTGGGTTGTTGTGTGTTTATTACAGCGTGTTGGCGAGGTAACTTCATGACACCCCGGTCATCGGCTTGCGTGTGCTTGTACATTTGTGCGAGGCATGTCATGTCACCGTTTTCGAGCTACGAGTCGAGGTAGGTCTCCCACTACACTCACCTTTAAATTTATAATTTATTAATTTCTTGACATTTTATTAATTTTAATGAATGAGAAATAATATTAGATAATAAAACGTTAAATGATTATTTAGTGTGAAAAGAGTCGTTTATTTTATACCGAACACTTGGGACATTTTCATGACGAGCGGACACCCAGTATTGAAAGAATGCTTGTTTGGCCTTTAAACATAATTCATGGAATTTGAAATGTTCTTGTAGTTGTAATGATAAATGATTTCTTATGAACAAGTGTTTTGGGTATTCATGAGAAATGAGGTTTTTCATTAAAATTGGTGAAGGACGTTTGGCACTTTAATAAAATAAATTTCTTTGGAAAAACCCATTTTGTGGTGATATTTGGTGTGCGTTGATTGTGTGAGATTTATGTGATGTTTGTGCATTATGACTGATTGATTTACATTATGGACACTCCCGTTTTTATTGCTTGTGTTTACATGGGAACTTGGCATTGTGGGTGAATCTTCTGAGAACGATTTCTGCACTAGTTTAGAATACTCACTGGCTAGTGGCCCCATAGCAGAGGAATACTAATTTATTGCTGCTATGGGTATTGGGCCCCTCGGTTAGGCCATGCAGGGCTATACTGGGTAAGGGTGTTATGACGTCATCGAGTTATGGCATTCCTTTCGGATGAGTCAGATGTATAGTATGTTCTGGATTGTTCACGATCTCCTTGGTTCGACCCATGTTTCTTTTAGTGTTTATTTGTCTGTGGCGCACAATTGAAAAGTCTAGTTCAGTTGCTGGCTCGTGTGTGCCATTTTTTCCATTCCCCCTGGTGTGTGTTGGGTGTAATGATTACTTTTACTTTTTGTCTAATAACTAAATTTTGGTTTTCTAACTGTTCGCAAAAATGTTTTACAATGCAATGAACCTGTTCTTTTCAAACATAATTTTTTTTTAAATTATAAAGTTCAATGGACTGGAACATGTTTTAGAAATGAATGTTTGTGTAAAAACCCATATTTTGTACGATCTAGTTCAAACTTGAAATTAATTAATTCTTTATTTAATGATATGTGCATTGGGAATAGAGTTATTCGGGCCTTCCTACTATGTTATAACACTCACGCCTATAGTGTTTTCCTGTTTTTAGTTTCTATTGTAGGTTGAATTTAGCTCTCTCATTGTGGGCAAGATTTGGTTGCGGACTGGTGAGCGACTCTCGGTGTCGTGAGGAGTTTTGGTCAGGGTCAGGTTAGTTGTTGTTGTTGGTCATTCTTTATTTTCCTTTTGTTTGTTTACTTGATGTTGTTCTATTTTCTTTCCACTTCTTTATTTATTTTCTTTGGGAGAAATCATTACCTCTTTCTCTCATTGATGCCCTGGTGCTTGTTGCCATCTCGGGAGGATCGGGAACACCTCTCGGGCCATGTCGCGGGCCGGCTCGGGTGACCGGTTCAGGGTCGAACTATGATGGTTCGTGATAAAATGGTATCAGAGCCGGTTTATCTCTTAGTATACCATAATTTTCAGAGCGCCCTTGTTATTTGGGATGTCATGGTAGATGGAGTAGGATTGTCAGGACTCGAGGGGTAGGAGTGGGAAGAGCGTCACGAACTCTTGTTCGTTCTGATCCTCGGGTTTCTTGAGGAAGTCCGATTTAATTAGATTTTTTGGGTTTTTATGGAGATGTTATTCGATTGGGATAAGACAAAGGGAGTTAGGATAAATTTCTTAAGACACATGGCCTAGAAATCCTTGTGGAGCTATAGGTATGGTCTAAAAAGACTCTTCGTGTCAGTGACGTGATTGACATATGGCTACCAACAATATGGTCATTTCTCCCACCGACACTAGTTCCCTTGAATTGTTTTGAGTCTCTAGGGATTTTTGAAAGTGGTTTGTATCTGGAAAACAAATATTTTGAAAAATGGTTGTTTGAAATATCATATTAATTTTGGAGGATAATTTTAAAGGAAGTGGTATGAATGATTTGTTTTTTAGAAAAAAATGAAATTTCTTTGTTTTGGCCTTGGTGTTCCTATGGGTTCTCACATGTATTATGGTGTGTTGGAAATGTGGATGGATTCCTAGTATGGTGGATAGATGACTAGGGTGGCACTGATACATGCATGTGAGTTAGACTCTAAGGAATATAAATGGTGAGGGTTTAACCCACCAATCATTATTTAAATTAAAGTTGTTTTCAAAGAGAAAAGTTATGATGTTATGATAACTTGTTTTCTCATGTTTCGAGCTTTTCACCTATGCAGTGTTTGATATTGATGTTTTTATTCACTCATTGAGTTGGTCTTGAATGTTTTTTTTGACATTACATGTCCAATGGTTATCCCTTTAAGCTTTTATGGGTGATCATAGTACGGTTGATCAACCTAAGGATTTTATGCTTGAGTTTCGAAAGCTGGATCCAGCTCTCTTTTATGGTCAAGCAGAAACATCCGTAGTAGAGGAGTGGATACAGAAGATCGAAAGGGACTTTAACCTCGTTGACTTTCATGGGTCGTTGAAGGTCATGTTTGCGACCTTCATATTTGAAGGTTCACCATGGATGTGGTGGAAATCAATGTCTCGGAACAAGCCCCTTCAAGAGCTTACTTGGGATTTCTTCAAGGCTTTGTTGATTTTTCAGTATTTCTTTGAGGAAGAAAGGGTGAGAAAAGGGATAGAGATGTGTTGTATGCAATACAGAGATAGATCCGAGTTGGAATACTTCCAGCGCTTTGTGGATATAATACCTTATGATTTAGGGTACGCCATAGACGACCCCATGAAAGCTCGACGCTTCGAGGTGGGTCTCCACCCTGATCTATAGTCGAACGTGTTAGAGTCTAATCTAACTTCTTTTATTGATGTGGCGAGAAAATATTTTAATGTTGAAGTCGCAATGGCATGAGTTCTCAAAGTATTCCTCCCTCCTTTGATCCCTATGAGCAGCGTTGAGGGTTCTGGAAAGGAGATGAGTAAGCAATTGAAAGTGGATGGAGCAGGTCGTGGAATCAAAATGCCCCGGGAACATTCATCAACCTCTTCAGAGCGAGAGATCCTCATGTGTTATCAGTGTGGAAAATTGGGTCACAAGAAGTTGTCATGCCCAGGAGCTCCAAAGCCCTACCAAGAATGTAGACACCGGGGTCACTTGCGGTGATTCTGTCGGGGCGTTGCTAGAAAGCATCAAAGAGGAAGTTATCTAATGTGATCTGCTATTGGGTTTTTGTTCAATGTTTATGTTGTAAGATTCCTTTAAGTGTAAGGGATCTTTTTTCATTGCAGTAGTACTGATGGTGTTTTGGGTTTTTACATATTTGGGATGTCGTGGGTGTTTTGATGAACTCTGGTTTTCAATTTCAGTATGATTTTTTTGAAAATCATGTCTTTTAATTTGTCAAATCAAAAGATGTATGTTTCTTATTGGGATTATCAGAACCTGACTGGGAGGCAAGAGATTCTTTATTCATCAGAGCTCCAGCCAAAATGCCTCAGAGTGAAGCCAACGCATAATCAGGAACCCCTAGGGAGTTTGGAGGAGACTAGTTAAGGTTGTGCCTCTAATGTATGGTGATACAGTTGGTTTTTCTTCCCTAGTTCTTCCGTCATTGCAATTTTTTTCTTGTCTCAATGTGCGAGATGAACATATCCCTCACACAATGTCTGTAATTATGCATTTTTTTATGCAAGTATCTGATCGGTGACCTTTCATGGGCCACCCATGTGAATCAGTTGCGACTTCGGTTTGTGTCCATCCCGAAGTGATGGGTCGTGAGTAGTTGTACGTCGTAGTTTTAGGGATCTATTCCTTCGGTCCTCCCTCCCCGCCCGTGGGGTTAGGGTTTTAATAGGTGCAAAATTTTCATTTAAGCTCTTATCACTTTTAGGCAGGAGTGAGTGGTTTAAATGTTCCTGCTATGCTTCTTTTCACATGATTAAGTCCTAGTGTTGGTATAAGTTTGATTTCTAGTCGGTCTCTAGTAGGTTGGTTCTTTATGATGGGGAGATCCACTATCTCTCTGGGATTTCACTTAAGTCGTTATCAGATGCAAGTTTAGTTCTTATGGTGGGGAGCCTAGTCAGGCCTACCCTCTACTGGTGATTTATTTTGGGAAATGAGGTTGGGTCCCGTATATGGTTGATGTAATGTCTTTTGGTTATGAGGTTGGATCGTGTGTATGTGTAATCTTTAGGTGTTGATCAATCGGCTGGAAGGTGTTGTGGCTTTCCGGGGGAGGAAAGCGTTATGGTGGGGAGAATTGTCACACCCCATGCAACTACGTGGCCACTTAGGCATTGAATAATTAAAATAAATAAATTTCAATTCAGTATTTCATGTAAAATTATTATGATTAATAAGAATTTTAATATTTTTATCTTAGATGAAAACTAAAATTTTAGTTCTATTATTATCAAAATGAAGTAAATAATTTTATTATTTTTAATATTTTTATTAGTGTTATTATAAATAATACAAATATAAAATTAATTATAATTAAAAATATTTTTAGGAATTATCTTATTATTATGTCAATAATATTATGATTATTATTTATATTAAGTTAATAATAGTATTATTATTATTATTTTCCATTCATTCTCTAGGTTTTCATCTCTTTTTTTCAGTTTTCTTGTTGTCCCCGTAGCTCCGGCGTACCACACGGTTTCCCCTCCCATCAAGTGCGCTACACCTCGCGACAGCCCCTCACCTCATTACATCGCCAGTGCTTCTCCCATGGCTTGCTGCCCTCCCATCGCTGCCCCCCCATGGACGGAACCTCTCCGGTGGTCCTTCCCTCTGCGCAGTGATCTGATCCGTGACACCCCTGCTGCTTCCGCTGTCCGGCGCGCCACACTGACCCATAGCCTCCGGCGATATTCTCAACGGCATCACCCACCCCCCAACGACACCACTCCATACCGGCGTCCTCCTTCCGACAACAACCCCCCTCATCCCCGGAAGTCTTCCTTCCTCTTTTAGTAGGGTTCTATTTTACCCAAACCCTAGATATGGTTTATTTTATTTTTGGATTTGATCTTAAAATTGATCATCCGGTATGGTTGTTTTAGGTGTGATTTAATCTCCCAGGGTGAGATTGAGGTGCAAATAGTGTTTTTCACCAATTTCCAGAATTTTATCATTAATTGATGTTGTAACCCATGGCATATATTCATTAAATTTAGATTCCTTTGATTTCATGTTGTTTTCACCTTTCTTGTTTGTTAATTAGACATTTGATATTGTTAGAATACATTTTATCATATGAAATGCAGTGTGTTTTGATGGAAATCAGTTATATATTGTTTAACAGTTTTATTAAATTGTGTAATTTGTGATTATAATTGTGCAAATGGTGTGTTTTCTTCCATGATACACTGTGGGTGTATGTTTGACCATAAAAGGGGTTTTTAACGAGTTTTGTGCGTGAATAGGTGTGGGTTATTCCTTAAAATTTTATTTTTAATTTTAAATGGTTTATTACACAATATTAACAATGAGAAACATGTTTTTGAAATTCTTTTGAGGATCACTTGATTCTAAAAAAAATTGAACCTTGATGTGTGTTGTGTTTTGCTATGTCGCACACACCATGTTTTAGACAAATTTTCCAGGTTGGCACTCTTTAATGATTAATGATTATTGTGGCATGGTTTGGTTTCAAATAACATATTTGTGAAGAGTAAAGTGGTGGATTAAATCATTAAATGTGTTTTCAAATAAGTTTCCTAATGGTATATGCCCCTTTGACCCGTGTCAGCGTGTTTCTGGTTTAAATGGTGTGTTGCAAGGGCATGGTTAATTATAAAAAGTGGTTTTGAAAAGGGTTTGGGTGTTTAAAGATGTCTCTTTATATTTGATTAATATTTTTTAAAAGTGGTTTAGTAAATAGTGTCAATAGTGCGAGTTGTGATTTGAAAATGTGTTAAGGTGGTTCTTTCGCGTTGCTTGCTCGTTTGAATTTTCTTATGTTAGTGGTTATAAGTTTTGGATTGTTGTGCATTTATTGTAGGGTGTTAGCAAGGTAACTTCACGACACCCTAGTCATCAACTTGCGTGTGCTTGTACGTTTGTGTGAGGCATGCCACGTCGCCATGTTTGAGCTACGAGTCAAGGTAAGTCCCCCACTGCACTCACCTATAAATTTAGAATTTATTAATTGTTTGATGTTTTATTAATTTTAATGAATGAGAAATAAAAGTAGATAATAAAACATTATATGATTATTTAGTGTGAAATGAGCCTTTTATTTTATACTGAACACTTGGTACATTTTATTGATGAGTGGAAACCCAGTATTGAATGAATGTCTGTTTGGCCTTTAAATATAATTCATGGAATTTCAAATGTACTTATCGTTTTAAAGATAAATTATTTCTTCTGAACAAGTGTTTTGGGTTTTCTCGAGAAATGAGGTTTTTCATTAAAATTGGTGAAGGAAATTTGGAACATTAATAAAATAAATTGTTTTGGAGAAACCCATTCAGGGGTGATCTTTGGTGTGCGTTGATTGCATGATCATTATGTGATGTTTGTGCATCGTGACTGATTGATTTACATTATGGAAACACCCCTTTTTATTGCTTGTGTTGACATGGGAACCTGGCAGAGAGAGTGAATCTTTTGAGAACGATTGAAGAACTAGATTAGAATACGCAATGTCTAGTGTCCCCATAGCAGGGGAATACTGAGTTATTACTGATATGGGGATTAGTCCCCTCAGTTTGGCCATGCAGAGCTATACCGGGTAGTAGTATGGGCGTTATGACGTCATCGAGTTAGGGCATGCCTTCAAGATGAGTTAGATGTATAGTATGTTCTGGATTTTTCACGATCTCTTAGGTTCAACCCATGTTTCATTTATTGTTTATTTGTTTGTGGCACACAATTGAGAAGTCTAGTTTAGTTGCTGGCTAATGTGTGCCATTTTTTCTATTTCCCTTGGCGTGTGTTTTCTGTTATGAGTAGTTTTCCTTTTTGGATAATAACTAAATTTTTGTTTTCTAATTGTTCACAAAAATGATTTACAATTAAATTCACATGTTCCATTCAAACATTAAATATTTTTCTAAATTATAAAGGGAAATGGACTAGTACTTGTTTTAGAAATGAAAATTTGTGAAAAAACCCATATTTTGTACATTGTTTTACAAACTTGAAATTAATGAATTATTTATTTAATGGTATGTGCATTGGGAATATAATTATGTGGGCCTACCTACTGAGTTTTAACACTCACACCTATAGTGTTTTCCTATTTTTAGTTTCTGTTGTAGGTTGACTTGAGCTCTCTCGTTGTGGCTGAGATTTGGTTGTGGACTAATGAGAGACTCTCAGAATCCCTGTCAGCCGCGGGGATACGATCTTGGCCAAATGTATGTTCTCTCATCTCGAAACCCTGTCCAAGTACTCAAGATGGGTGGTCGGCCGTGGGGACATCAGTTTCTGGAACGACAACTGGGCAGGCGAGGACCTTTCTTTCCCGGGCTGCCCGTGTCCTGATATTTCTTTCCGGGACGCCTGTGACAACTATGATTTTATTCATGCGACATTAAATCCTGTTTTGATGAGGCAGTTTGAGGGTATCGTTATGAGTGATCTCCCGGATTTTTGCTGCTTCTCGGAGATGAGCTCGGGCAGGTTCAATAGCAGCGGGTTCAGGCAGCTTCTTCAACGTGAACACATCTTGGAAGAGAGGGTTCCGTCTGTCTGGTGCAACGAGGTTCCCGCAAGGATGAACATCCTTCTTTGGAGAGTTTGTAACAGAGCGCTTCCTACTGAGGAGAATATTCAGAAGAAGGGCGTGCACATTGCCTCTCGGTGCTACTGCTGCGTGGTCCCTCAAACCGAGACGACAACCCACCTTTTCTTCCAGGGACAATGGGCTGCCTGCCTCTGGTCGCTCTTCACCCCCCTTCAGCAGTCGGACAGCAATCCCAGGTTGCCTCAGGAGTTTGTGGCCGCTTGGTGCAGGGGCACTGTTACTAACACTATGGAACGCAACGTCAGAGCGGTCATTTTGATTTCTATTTGCTGGATCATCTGGGAGGCTCGAAACCAGGTTCGTCTAGGTACTCCTCGTTCCCCGTGGTCCCTACAGGTTCGGCTACGATCTCTTATCGTGGAGCTTGCCTCGCTCATCAAAGGTGGTCTTGCGTCGGCGACGGTCTGCAATCTCATCAATCGGCCACGCGCACATAGCAGGGAAAACAGCTCCTGGGTCAAGTGGCATCCGCCGAGACATGGCTTGAAACTTAATATTGACGGCTCTTACATGGAAGGAGTCATGAGAGGTGGAGGTTTTCATAGGGATTGTTGGGGCTCTGTCCTGGCTGCCTTTAGAGCCTTCTATGGGCCAGGTTGTTCCTTAGGCGCGGAGGTCCGGGCCCTTCTTTCTGGGCTCATGGTTTGTAGAAGGAAAGGGTTGCAGATCACCGAGGTGGAGTCTGATTCGAAGGTGCTTGTCAAGGCCATTCATGGATGTCGCGGGATTCCTTAGGAGCTGGTCTACCTCATCCGGAGATGCAAGGCAGAGACTGATCAAGGCCGGATTGTTCAGCACAGCTGGAGGGAAACCAACTTTGCAGCTGACAGACTTTCTCGGTTTTGTCGGCAGGAGGAACAACTCATGATCTTTGACAGCCTCCATTCACTGCCCCTTGAGTGTGTTAGTGTGGTGCAAGGGGATGCCCTGGGCCTGCACTTCTTTCGGCCTCCTTGAGGTCTTACTGCACTTGTTTCCTTTTACCCAAATGAATAAAAATAATAACTTTCAGGCAGGACTCTCAGAATCATGAAGAGTTTTGGTCGTGGTCAGGTTAGTTGTTGTTGTTGGTTGTTATTTCTTTTCGTGTTGTTTGTTTACTTGTTGTTGTTATATTTTCTTTCTTATTCTTTATTTATTTTCTTTGGAAAAAATTGTCCTCTCTTTCTCTCTTTGATGCCCTGGTGCTTGTCCCCAGCCCGGGAGGGTCAGGAACGCCTCTCGGGCCATGTCGTGGGCTGGCTCGGGTGACCAGTTCAAGGTCGACCCATGTTGTATCATGACATAGTGGGTGTATAGACAATATGATTACCCTATAGAGGACTAACAAAAGTGAACAACAATCATTGATCTAATGTATCCTCAGAAATCAAAAAGGTCAATGAGGAAAAACTCACATGAACTTAGTGAGCTTATGGATCAGTTTTGAAGACAAATGTTCATGTGATTTATAATAATCTCATGGAGAGGGGGTACCCATGTGTGTGATTTTATTGATGATGATTGATTTGGAGTGGCTAAACCAAATTTTTCTATATGTCCTTCAATGTTCTTACCAATATGGGAGACTACTACATGTTATTTGGATGATATACTTGTCTCTACTGATACAGACAATCATCCGAGGGTTTTGAATTATCTAAATTTGTTTCCTTGTATGAAGAGTCCTCCACTAGGATTCATATTTTTTTATGATAGGGATACTATTCACTAAGGTTCTTGATGATCTACCTATGATTATTGATATGGATTGTTTTCCCTAGGTTCTAGAAGATATGAAAGCATATCTTGGTCAGAACATTCTCCTATATGTTTTATGATATATAATTACATGTTTAATGTATAATAGTGATTGGTCACTATATATAGAAGAATTTTGTGGATATTTACATTTAGGAAGCATTTGTGTCCATGGGTTCTAGAGGGTGGTATTACTCTTAGTGACATAAATCATCGATTATATAATATATGGTCAGTTATAGTTGTCACAATAGAACCTTATGATCGAAGATTAATACTTTAATTCTCTCCTATTTTATATTATACTAATATAATAATATCTATTTTTCGGACATTGCATTACTTTTTATGTTAATGAGACCATTTTTTATGACCTGTTGAGTTTTACTCACACCCTCATGAGGTTTCCATGGAATATTTTTACAGGTCAATCCTTTTTTAACATAGATTAAAGTGGGATAGAGGCACCTAAGATTATCATTCAGTTGAATATCATGGGAAAGGGAATCGAAATATTGAATCAATGGGGATTATGGATGGTATTAAAGCTTAATTGAATATTTATTCATAAGTTTATTTTTATAATTTTTTATCATATTGGTTGATTATGTGGTTTGTATGAATGTATTCTCATATTTAATTTTTTATAGAATGGTTGTTTATTACTTTATTTTATATATTTTGGTTGATAATTGTTTGGGGGTGGTTATTTATTTTTATATATACTATGATATGAGGGAGTACACTCCCAGTTTTAATTGATTAGATCTTTACTACTAATCAGTAGCCTCTAGATTAAATGGGGTTAACTCTAAGGCCACATTATACCCCTGAACATTAAACTTTTTATTGGTATAAGGAAGTCAAAAATTGGACTATTAAATGATTTATTCCTCAACTCAACATAAGAACATTAAGAATTTGTAATACATGCACCAAGTTATTCAAATAAAGACCCCTAATTAATTTTTTATATTAAAAAACTCATTAAATATGTAGATATTAATGTTTTTCTACTCAAAAAATTTAAACTATATGATCAATATCGATAGATATACAATCATGGTATGTAAAAAGATAAAAATTTATTTTATTTATAAATTTCTTATTATATGTACCTTTATAATAAAATATTTTAAAATAAAATATTAAATAATTAGTATTTTATCCACAAAACAATCAATAAAATGTTTTTTCATCCCACTATACCATTCAAATATGAAATGGCTGACTTTTTTCTTACGAATGAAAATATCATCATTACATCATCCAATTAATTATTATAACTGTATATTTTTTTCAATAATTTAAAAAAGGATTTGGAAACTCAAATAAGATAATAATAACATTTAGATCATAAATATTATACGATATGTTATATACTTATTAAGTAAAGAGTTCACATTATGATTAATGTACCTCCTCGCAGATAATAAAATTAATCACATTGTATCCTTTTTCAATCAAGAAAGAATTACAGATACACACAATACTATCAATGTATGTTTTACATTGGATTCCCCACATTAACCATATGGGTCATAGTAGTATTTTTTAGTCCAAAAATATTACAAAATATTCAGTAAAAATTGATTCCATCATAAATTTTTCAATGCTGAAGCCTTTATCATGATAATAAATTTTAATTCCTGCATTTATTTAGTTGATTCATCTTATTAAAACATAATATAATCATTAGTTTCAATGCTTACATAAATATATATGAGGATCTTGAAAAATTCTACATATAATTTGAGGTTCTATTATAGCACTATATTTTTCTGTTTTTATATCCTCTTATTGAATCGAATTAGTTTCCATCTCAAGAACCATTCATATTTTAAGGTACTGAACATATCCACCTAAAGTATTCATAACAATAAATTCTTGATCAATGTGATCCATTTCATAAAAATTTTAATTTAGGTTAAAAACAAATTATATTAAGTACATTCATAAAAATAATGTCTAAATATATCATTGATATACTAAATATATATGAAATTTATTAACATAGTCCCCAGTCTGAGTTTAGGATATAATAATTAATAAATTTCACAACCCCAGTCATTATAAAAGAAATACTGGGTTACCACTAATAACATATATTATATCATTTCACCATGAATTCCATTCAAGGAATATAGTTTAGAATAAAAACTATTAATTTATTTAAAATCAACTCATTGACATAGGATTGTCATATTAACTAGTTTTTAATGAAACACATAAAATAATATATGACTTCTTCATTAAGTGAAACCGATGTATTATTTTTATAAAAATTACGTAGTTATGAATATATTCCATAATCTCTTAGAAGAACACCACCTTCGTAAAAAAATTGATCTCTAAAAAAGTATCCTTAGAGTATATTAATACTTGACATAGCCTATTATGTGTATTTTATATGAAATTGATGATATTTTATGCAGTTTCAAACTTTTGTAGTAGTATAAATAAAAAAATAACAAATGATATAATTGATAACTATTACAACGTACATATCATTATTAAATTCATATATATTAATTTGATTATTGACCAAATATGGTTTTATAAAAAATGTTCCATTTATAATATCCCGATTCAAAAACAAAAAATTTATTTTTTGAATTTAATTAAAATTATTTTTCATATATATGAATTATAAATCAGAATATTCTTTTAGAATTATTTACATATATTGGCTATAAATGTGTTTCACATTTATATAATAGAAGAATAAATGATAAATTAGTGTGGTGTTTGAATCTATTTTCTTTTACTTATATTCCTTAATATTACAATTTATCTTATAATTATTTATACCTAATATACCATAATCAACAATTCCAAAACCATTGAATAGGTCATTCAAAAATATAAAATAACTGTAATTTCTAATAAAGTGTGTAAATATCCACTTTCCTAAGAAATAAAGAAAAATAAATTACCATTTTATGGTCATAACATTGTAACCATTAAAAAAATAAGTAAATACTATTATAGGAATATGTAGATAATATATTTCTAATTCTTCATATAAAATCATTACCAATTATAAAAAAAGTAATTATTGTTAATTTATTAATTATATCATTTTTATATGCATTAATCCTTATATGAAATGTGTGATTCACACCCACTAAGAAAGATATAAGAGAAACAATTAGAAAAAATTTATTTTAGTAACATTATTATATATTCTGTAAATATACAACTCCAAGATAAAACATCATTAACATGGATAATAATGAATCAAACTATGGGTGAACCTTATTTATTATACCAAATATTTGTGTGAAACCTCTATTTTTGGTACACCTATTTTTAACTTTTAATCAAATTTTGAAAATATTTTATAGTAATGTTTACATGTTTATTGGTGCTTGAGTTTTTGAATATGGAGAAGGATAATATTATATAATTATATTTTTTTAAACTACTATATTCCATCCGGTTTGTGGGTGGGGCTCCTAGGTAGAGGCTCTTCTACCCATAACCCAACTACTCTCTCGCAATGTCTGATAGATTGAAGTAAAAATATCTATATTATATGAGATTTTTTAAACATGACCTCCACTCAATTGTTTTCATTTTTTTTCAAACCTAATTTATCCCTTCGTACCATATGATCCTTCGAAATGTGATTTGGGGCTCTCTTCTTCCCTATCAAATCAACATTTTTTATGCCAGAAAATATGATTGATTGTGTATTCTTGATCTACTGAGTTATTTTGCATTCAAGATCAATATTCTTCTCAATTGTTGAAAAAATATATATCTATTGAATTTTTTTTATTAGATATAGTGTTTTTTATTGAAATAAAAATGAATTTTTTATTAAGGATAGATTAAACAACTAGGATGGTGGATATAGTATATTTCAATTATTTGGATATAGATCACTAAATGAAATAGATATTCCTAGGAATGGTTTACCATAACCATCATATATGATAGGGTTTCATCTAAAAAATATACCTTTGATTATAAATAATTTTTATTTAGGCTTGGCTCAAGGATCCAGTGATTCATTTGGACTCAAAAGGTAACCCATTATATTAATTGAAATTGTGTTTGTGGTAGGAAGCCATTTACATCAGATTATCTTTAATATGTTTTCATGGAATTATTTTAAGAATTTTTGTAACACTACATGTCCAATGTGTTATATTTGATCAGATGAGGTGTGAATATATAGAATATTATTCCTTTTGTTGAATTTAATTAATGTGGGTTGTGATGGTTATGAATCATTCTCGATAAAATGTGATTTTGATCTATCAATGTTATCTTTTATTATATGTATTTTTATTCATTAATATATAGATGATCATGCATGTAAATCCTATTTTATTATACCATATGTTTGATTTGTAACATATTGGTTGGAATGTATTTGGGTATCCCATCGGATTGTATGGGTTGGCGCCATATTTGGGGAGAGAGAAGAAGCCAAAATGGAGTCACCATTCACGGACTTGCGATGCCTTTTCATGCAGTCCCCCCCCCCCCGTACCATGACCACCGTGAATCAAGGTGGTGGGATACCCCAGGATCGCATTTGATGTTCGCAAGCCCATCGTGAAGCAATGAGGTGGGACGATTCGTGAACGCTTTTGAAGTTCGTGAGACCACCATGAAGCAATGAGTCGGGACGCTCCGCGAACTAATTTGACGTTAGAGAGTCGTCCATGAATCAAGGAGGCAGGATGCTCCATGACCACATTTGACATTTGAAAGCCCGCTACGAATCAACCAAGTCCTTCATCGTGCCGCGTGAGCTCTACTTCGTGGTGCCTCTTACCTATAAATATCGGCATTCCCCTAATCCTAAAGGATGGAGAATATGAAGTTTTGAATTTCTTAATCCCAAATCACAAAGCATCCTTCTGCTCTGCGAACCATGTGCTGTGCAAGGTACTTATGATTCACGAAGTTCCTCCCCTTTGTCGCGTTTTAATTCTATCATTTGAGAGGGATGCCTTTCGTGAAGCCTAAGGGCCTTCGCGAAGGAAGCGGATCCCCAAGGGGACTCGGGCCATCGAGGAGCATTTATGCTTCATGATACACCCTTCATTTACACATGATCCACATGCTAAGGTAGGGTCACTGTACTTCACGAATCACATTGATTCACAACACCTTGCTTCGCGAGGCACCTTTGCTCTGCGAGGCAGTGCTTCACAAATGTCATTCCACATTGCGAAGCACCTCCCATATCCACCTCTGCAATATGATTACTCTAAGGAACCCCACATTGTGAAGCACACCCATTCGCAAGTTCCCTCCTCCATGCGGAGCAATAGAGCTTCACAAGGCCCATACCTATGAACCCCTCTTCTTGCCAATTCTTTTTCCCGTGTGACCCTCTAGTATTGCACGATGTGAATTCAAAGTCCCTAGGACAATATCGCCCATTGTGTTTCTTTGCCTCATGCTTCTTTTCATTGGCACAGAAATGGTTATTGCTTCTTCACATAGTCACGCTAACGTGGGCCCTTTGATGGTTCTCTCCATGACACCCCCTCACCATGGCTTTGCCTATCCAATATCTGCACCAAGGTGTAGAGGGTACCAGTTATGTAAGTCCTAGGGGTGTGAAGAAAACCCACATCATCCGAGATGTAGGATGTTAAACTACCAAGAACCCTCATCCTCAACACATGACATTAAACTGTGACTTCACCCCATGCTTTTTACATGTGGTACCCCCACCTTGTACATTCTCCACACCCACTGGACTCCACATGGGATGATATCCTCTATATGAGAGTGGAGTTTTTCTATAGGGGATGAGAGACCATCTCTATGTAAGCCCCTAGACATCTTGTAGCAAGAATCATCCCTGGTCCTCCTTTTATCTTCAGTGCCCAGGGCCAGCAAATAGCATGGTAGGGAACACTGCTTCTCTTTTATTTGGTCCCAAGTCCCTCTCCTGCTGCGCTTTGTCGCCATCGGGCCTCAATCATGGAGTAAGTCCCAATCTTTATCACCTTGTCCCTCTAAGAATGTGTAAGCTCCACTTCAATTCCCACAGACGCACCTTTCGTGACATGATTGTCAAGTCTCTGCTATCTTTCATTTCTCATACCAAGATAACTCACGTGGGCTTAGAGTGAGCACCGACCATGACATTTAATATTGGGAAGACATTAGTATAAGCCCCACACCACCATTCAGAACTACGTGGGATTTGATCTCAACCAAGGCAGGGTACATAGGTAGCCTCCACGATGTTCATTCCCACCATCTATTGGTCTCTCTGAGCCCTTTCACGTAGGCTCTCCCCCATACCACATGCTATTAAACTGTATTCACCATCCTGAACTACATGGACTTTGATCCTTTCCAAGGCAAGGTAAGTATGAAGCCTCCACACGGTTCAAGACCACCATCCACCTGGACCCCAGGTCCTTATTCACATCGATTCATCGACCATGACATCCACCTTGGGGAGCCTCAGAGCATAAGCCCCACACCCACTTCATAACTATGTAGACTTTGATCCCTTCCAAGACGGGGTACGTAGGAAGCCACCACGAGGTTCATACCCACCATCTGTCGGTCGTTCCGACCATCTTCATGTGAATTCACCAACACCCTATGTATCCAAGAGTGTAAGCCCTATTCTGTAATCCAAACTATGTGGACATTGATCATTTCCATGGTAGGGTACTTAGGAAGCATCAACGAGGTTCTAGACTAACACCCCGTTGCCTCGACACCCCTCTATGTTGGTTTAATAGCCGCATTATCCCATCTACGAGTACTTTGATCATTTCTAAGGTATGGTACGTAGGAAGCCTCTAAAAGGTTCAAGACCAACAACCATTGGACCCCAGTTTTACCTTCACGTCGGTTCACCAACACCATGGGATAACTCTGAGGGTAATCCCCAAATTCCCCCATTCCCCATACTAAGTGGAATTTTATCCATACAAATTTAAGCTACATAGGAAGCCTCCATGAAGTTCATGCCAAACACCCATTAGTTCTGACCCCCCATCATGTCGGTTCACCCCTGTCCTGCATGATGTTAAACTGTGGACCCCATCCAATGGTAAGCCTTTGTTACCCCATCCAATAGTAAGACGTTGTGACCCAATCTTGCGGTAAGCCATTGAAACCCCCCAATCGGTGGTAAGCCGTCATCCGATGAACTACATGGACTTTCATTCCCTACAACAGGGACACATAGGATGCCTCTTCAAGGCTCGCTCCCAAAACCATCATCATCATCATAATGGTTCCATCCCTTTCATAGAACCTTCCATCATCCATCCTAATTCTTACCAGGGCCGCTGCATATTAGTGGAATCATGCCACCCCATTCCCTAACCCCACTAATAGAATTCTGGAATCCACCCACGTTTTGGCCCCAGTATCAGCTTTCCCTCCAAGGGGTTCCTCCATCTTATCCACTCTAGTAAGTGTTCTGATCAGTCCAATACATCTCCAACAGACGTTAAACTTGCGGTATACCCTGTGTTAATCATGGGAAGCTGAGGAATACATAAGATACATGCCCATGGAATACGATTCCCTGCATTAGATGTGGGATGCCTCAGGATTCTGTGACCTAAATAAGCCCTATAATAAGGGAAAATAAATAGAAACACCAATCCCCCAGCGTCCAGACCCGCCAATGATGCCCAACGTGACTACTCCCCTAACTGAACGTTGCTGCCCTGATGGGACCCCTTGTAATGTTCTGATTGGAGGAGTGTAATTAACTGGTATCCATGAAGATATGGACCCAGGAAGAGTTTCATGAACAACATCTTAAGTTTATGAGGGAGACTTGTACCAGGTGATGACTTCCAAGGAGGAATCCATGTATGGAAGAACTAACATCCCATTATCTTATTTCTATCAAGGAGTGGTCATCCTTGGATATGGAGTGAATGTATCTTGCCTTTGGAAAGCAGGATTGAGGGGTAACAAAAAACTAAGTCTCTCATCCAAGAATGAGAGGGATGTGCATGCCCTGATGAATGAATCAGAAACAAAAATGGAGAACCCGAACAGAACTTATTCTCCTCAAATATGGAGATTAGTAGCACATGGGGCATCAATGGATTGACATGTAGGCTGATACCAACATCTGGCGCCGGGTCCTTCCATGAAAATAGCGGGCCTAGCGTGAAACTCACTAGAAGATGGGGTTGTAGAAAATTGGATATCCTGTTCTACGATGTTGTCAGTGTGGATCCATCTTACCGATCATGGAGGACGGGATGGAACATGGGCATTGGTTATTGATTCCTTTTTCATTCCGCACTGACATGTTCATCTCCCTGCTTCTCAGGAATCAGTTTTTTGTTGTAGGAAAGTGATCACCACTTGCCCTTCTAGGAAGTTTTTGGGCAAATTCCATCACATCCACTCCGTGTGGCTTCACCGATTCCATGACGGCCTCTATTTCCATGACAGTGGGGCGCCCATGCCCTATCTCCCCATTGGATGTTATCCAACAAAGGGTAATTAACAACCTCTTGTAGCATTATGGGGTGGAGGGAATCATCCCTATGCGGGATATGGCTCACCTGGATATAGATGCATCTGCGCCTCACTGTCAGTGCTGCCACCAAGGGCCGCATAGGGAGCCATTCCTCCCCTCCCAGACAAACAACCGCTTCGGGATCCTATCACTGGAGCAATTTAAAGACTCCCTGCCTTAAGATGATGAGGTGTGTGACGTCCGGCCGAACCTAGTCAGGGTACCAATCATGGGGTGCCCAGTAGGGTCTCCCACCCGGCCGCTTAAGTGCCACTTCTGAGTCGTGCCAGAGGAAGAAAAGGTAAGATATTCCCCTACACCACTAGCCCCAGCTCGTCCGACCTGATCCAGGCGTCAGACACGAGCTGAGCATGACACTCGCCAAGGGGTGTCAACGTCGACGGCTACTATGGACCGATCCACCAATGAAACATATCATCATGTCCCTGCATAAACCGGGCTTGGGGGATTATATGCCCAACTGTGATCGAGTCCCTAACCACCACATGGGTAGGATGGGTTGACTCTCCTAGTTGCAGGCATGAGCAGTGGTCAATGGGAACCAACCCGCAGCGATGAAAACCTGTACGAAGGTCCTCCCCGTACCACTTCCACATAGAGCGTGGGTCTTCCCCACTTCGGGTCTTGGCATGGAGGTCCACCTCGTGCCATCCTAAATTCGAATGTGGGTCTGCCCAGCGGTAGTGATACTTGGTATGGAAGCTGCTCCCTTGCCTATTACACTGGATATAGGGTCACTTTTCCTGCTCCTGATTGCTAGTGTAGGGACATTGCACATTTGGTCCCTCTTTAACATGGGAGTCCTCTCTACGTCCTATCCACAGCTGGTGAATGTCTGCCTCGCCTTGGTAACCAGAGGGGGGAAGGCCAGCCACACTCCACCTACACCAAGCATAGATGTCCTCCCCATGATCCTGCTAGCTCTAGTGGAGGTTTTTCCCAATACAGCGCTATTCCTAGAGGTCCTCCCCATGTCCCCTTCGATATTTGTCGTGGTACTACTCGCACCTTATATTTCTCGGGTCTAAACCCTCTCTGTCCCAGCACCAGTGAGGCCGAAGGACCCCGTGTCGAGAATCAGCCCTATCCTGAGGTGCCACCAAAGGGAAGGAAGGAAGGTCGTCGCTTCCATAAGATGAATCCTGCGATGGCCTAGACGGAGATCAAACTGGTCCGCTTCTCAGGCGCTGAAGCAGAGTATGACTCAACTCGAGAACCCTCCCCTCGCTCATCCGAGTCAAGGGATGGGGTAGGGATGAGGCGCATCAGCCTGGAGTTCCCAGAATGTGTGTTCCATAGGATTACCGCCTCCCTCATTTGGTATATCCACGACGATGAAAATCTGGTGACCCAATAGGTTACGGTCGTGCAATCACCACCATTATCTCTGAAAGGGATCTATACCTCCACAAAAGATTAGAGAGAGCTATTATAGGAATAATGGTTGATGATAAACATCATGGCCTATCACCAGCAGCCGTGGACCCTAAGCCATGAATGGTTTCCATCATCCCCTCTTATTGCGGCGTAGCGGCCAGGTCTCTACCCTCTTCGGAAGAAGGCCCGAGATATGGCGGCCAGTCATCCCGTTCTCCATATTCTCCACTGGCCACCCTTTCATCCTTGTGGTCTGCCTTAGTACCGCTGCTATTTCCTCAACCACCACTAGTTTGATAGTGGGGAAATCAAGGGCCATAATGTGAATTTGATCCAAGGATCTTTTGGAGCATCCTCACAGCAGACCAATTCCTCAAGATGTTCTGGCCCGTGGCAGCATAGGATATCTGTTTACCGGAATCCCTCATCCCAGAGGAAGTAGATTGTTTCCGCTACACCCTCTGGGTTACAAATTTTAGTCTTCTTCAACAACATGTGGTTTATCCAAGGATCCAAGCGCATTTAGAAGACATCAGTGAGCAGTGTCGTCTTGAAGATCGGGCTACACTCCTTGTGGCCCAACGCCCCAAGTAACTAGGTCGTCGTGAGGCCCTCTAAGAGCAATTTGTTTTGAGTATCAACTTACTCAGAAAAATTATCAGGGAGGCTACCCCCAATGTGCAAATCTGTGGCATATGCTACCCTCCTCTTCAACCCTATCTGGTGGTAGCCCGAACTGCAATGGGATATTGTGGACATACCCCTATAAAGTTTCATGGTCAACATGGCCGATATAGTGGACATGGAGGAAGAGATAGAGCTTCTTGATGAAAACATAAACCCTGAAGGTGTGCCACCACTATTGGACCCATCGTGAAAGATTACTCGTCAGTAGAGGAACCTCCTAGGTCTCCCTACACCCACTGAGGCATTGGTACTTAGCAGGAATTCTAGTAAGGGAAAAGAGAATGTTGGAGCAGTCAAGAACTCTGAACCTATCCGCTTCAGTGTGGAAGATGGAGGAGGACCCCAAGAATGCCATGCTGTGCCAATAACATGATTAGCAGAAGAGGTTGGTAGACAAACCCTTGGATGAACACGATGCAAAGCGGTAACCCGACTATTGTGATCCTAGGTCGAGGTAGTAGGGGCAGGAACAACTACCCCTCAGTGAGATGCCCCTAGAAAACCCTGATCATATCGCTCTTAAGGACAGGACTAAAGCCAGAGATTATAACAATTGAGTTCAGTATGTCTCACAATACCCTCTCAAACGGTGTATAAATCCAAAGAATCTGGCACAGGTTCCCCCTACTACCCTGCAAGCCGGCCCACCAGCCGCTGAGCCTGCCTACCATGTTGAAGAACCTGACAACACACTGGTAGTTAGGGATCCCCGTCAAGATAGGTACCCCCAACCATATGATCCTATGGCAGTGCTCTTAGCCTAACTTGAGGCATTGGAAACGCGAAAGGTGGAAATTCCACATGAGGGTAAGCCATATCTGGATTGGGTGGATGTTATACCGACGCCTTGGGGTTTTGGGAATCCCACCTTCTCCCCATTTAATGGGACGGGGGACCACCAGAACACCTGGCCCACTTCAATTCAAGGTGTGGGTCCATGTTTGGGACTCCAATGTAGCATGAGGCATCCAAGCTCCGCTGTTTCATTAAGACGTTGGAGGGGCCGGAATTCTTTTGGTACAGCCAGCTCCCTGTCGGATCTGTGACCAGCTGGGAGGACCTTTATAGTTAGTTCCTATACAAGTTTAGCACTACCACATGGAATAATAGCATCTAAGACCTCTTCAAGTGCACTCAAAGGCCTGATGAGTGAGTCACGGACTTTATCACTCGGTGGAAGGGTCCTACATACACCCTTGACATGCCACCGACTCATGATAAATTACTGATGTTGTGTGAAGGGAATGTTAAGACAGAACTCGTTCCTTCTCTGATCACCCAGAACTACCCTTGAAAATTCCATGACTTCTCTGACAAATTCCAGTTCCTTAAATGAATCCCTAAACAAGCTAGGCATGCACATCCATTTCCCCCTGTTATCCCAGTGAGGTGTGCTTCCGGAGCCGAGCCCACCGTGGTGGCCCATTTAAAATCCCCCATGAAACTAGATTTGCTACCAGTAGCACCGGCCCTACAGCCTCTCAAGGGCTCTCCTCCTCAGGCACAACCTCCAGGTGACCAGCATCATCAGAATTGGAAATCGCCTCCACAGAATGCGCCACCACCGCCTAGATGGGACAATCATAGTCCTCCATCTCGACAGGCCCCTCCGGCTCCTCGCCAAGGACATGCTCTAAGGGATCCCTTTTCTGATAGAAAAAACCATACATAATAGTTTAGTGACAATAAGTTCCCCGATTACTTCCGAATAACCCTAGATCATGGGATTGTATGCTTGCCTGAGTGCAGAAGGACGGAAGATGCGAGTCTCACTGATCACCCCAGCCACTGCCCTTATAATCAGATTTTGGGGAACACCCTCAAGTAGTTCAATATGTGTAAATACTAGCTTCATTACTAGGCCAATTACAACATAGTCAGGCTGGTCATGGCCCCGACAAAAGTGGCGGGTTCCTTTGTAAGGTTAGACAACGGTAGGGGCAGTGAAGGTGAGTGGTAAAAGGTTTCCAACCATGGGACCTAGAACTATGATGATTGGATGGATCAGAAAATGATTGTTCACAACCACGGTATCATCCAGGCATGCCTGAATCATACATAGCCTTCCAAAGTAGTGTCCACCACTTCTACAGCATCAACGTACCCAGCCTCTTCCTAGAAGAGAATGCATTAGCGGTGAAAGAAGACCCAACATGCCCCTCCAATTCCATCATCATCCCACACTCCTATTGAATTCGTGCCCCCTGAGATGGGGATCCTTCCTAGAATCCACCCAGTTGTGGATGACTCTTCAAATGATTGTCAAGGGTACGCTTCGGTTAACACCATGGAGTTGGTAAATCCCTATATGACTCCCGTCGAGGTGGAGTTCCAGGAGAACCTCCCCAACATCCCCAGCCGACAGCAACGTCTGTGGACCCATGACCATATGGGTCATCGAGGTGCATCATTTTTCATCTCCAGCTAGGTTGCACATGCCTACGAGACTAGACAACAGGCCCGACGCAGAGCTCAGAACAGACAACCTATTCATATTGTGTCATCAGAACCACCTCCCCCACCATTTGTGCTACTAGATCTGGAAAAGATACCTAATCCAGGCTACATGCAGCCTCTCCCGGCTAAATGACGGTCTCATTAATCCAGTTTTCATCCAACAGCTACTATTCAAGCTTCGAATATTGACCACCGGGATATGCTCAGCACAAGCCAGTCACTGGTCCAGCCGGCAAGGCCCCCATGCCTCCAATCGCAGAGCGGCCTCTTGTAAGAAGAAGTTTGTGCTAGGATAGGATGTAAAATGTCCTTACAAACCTTGGTAGCATCTCAAAGAGGCTTCCCATCCTTGAATCCCATCGCCTATATTCTGATAAGCCCTAGGCCCTCATAGAAGCGTTAAGAAGCCCCCTCCAGTTTGAGAAAAATGTAGCATCTCCATAAGCCTTTCATGCTGAAGAAATTGATAATGAAGAATTCCATGCCATCAGTTTATTCTCAGTAGATGATGAAGGCTCTCCCATATAGGGGCACATCCACTCACTGTATATCACCAGCCAATTTAATAGCATGGAGGTTCTCAACGATCTTGTTGACACCGGCTCCGGGAACAATATTATCCCGACACAGACACATGGGAATTTGTGGTAATCCAAGGATGACATGAATCCCTTCGATATAAGGATCCAAATATATTACATGATAGTGTAGACCCCAATCAGAAAGATCCGTGTGAAGACCCAGTTCAGTGCCCTAGTTTCCAGTACCAAGTTTAAGGTTTTCTTCCAGTAAACCATGTACAATGCAATGATGAGAAGAACATGGCTCCACCTGCATGAGGCAGTCCCCTCATCATATTACAAGTGCCTCATGTAGTCCCAAAATGGTCAAGTAGGCATACTCCAAGGTGGTGCATCTCCTTCTGCCTCTTGTGAAGCTCGTTATCTAGATGATGACTATTACAAGAGCAAGGATTTGCAGATTCTGTCATGTGAGGTTGAGGCCGCCATGATCTCACCTTACCCCTGGAAATGTATGGATAATGCCTATGTATTTTCAATCCATCGATTAGAGGCCATGACCCCCCAACCTAAGGAAATTCTTTGTTGTCTCTAGTACAAGGGGAAGGCATATTCCTAGGTCCATGTGATGGTGTAAAATAACCTCGTACTCCTACCCGAACCAGGCTCAGGTGATCCCGGATCCTCCTACCCCGATATGGTATCAGGATGTCCGCCCTATGACAATGATAGTACGTTATATGTGTCTGTTCTTCTAGGATAGAATTAACCGGCTCCAGCCGATAAACCACTATTGCATTGATATCATCAAGAATGTCCCCTTCAGCCGAAGCCCAGATTGGATTGGATCAACTGACTTCGTCGATATGGTCTCAACGGCACATGAATCTCATGATATATTGTCTACTATTGTCCAGGCAGGTAATAGCCTCCCTTCAGGTTCATCCGACCCAGAAAAAGCTCTTCCCACTGGTAATCCCTCCTCCGCAAGCGAAGAAGATGATCAGGAGGATTCTCCCCCACCTTTGAAGAATGTGTTTCCACCACAGTCGATATACTGGTACATGTGAACCTTGGTATCGAGGTAGATCTGATACCCACATTGATCAGTGACACCATGTCCCTTGTGGAGAATCATTGGTAGTTGTAAATCCTTTACCAGCACTGTGATGTGTTCTCCTGGAGTTACGATGAGATTTGCAGGTCTAGATTCTCATGTTGTTTTCCACCGCCTCGGTCTCCCAAAAATTCATCACGGGTTCAACCAGCCTCCTAGAAAGATGCACTATTCTCATGGTTCCTTGTTTGAGGATGAGGTTGAAAATCACATCAGAGAAAACATTGTCAAGGATGTCCAGTACCCCAATTGGCTATCTAACATCATGCAAGTTGGGAAGAAGAACAGATAGATCAGAGTCTGCATCAGCTTCTGAGATCTCAACTGTCATTGTCGGAATGATGATTTTCCCCTTCTAGTGACAGAATTGTTGATTGATGTTATGGCCGGGTTCCAAGACCTCTCCTTCATTGAGGGTCACTTGGATAGAAACAGATCTGAATGGCCCCTAAGGATGAAGAATACACCACTTTAAGGGTTCCCTAAGATAATCTCTATTACCAGGTTATGCCCAATGGCCTAAAAAATGGAGGTGCCACCTATCAGTGGTCCCTTCACCGTGTATTCAAGACAATCCATGGGACATTGGTGGAATGATATGTGGATGATATGGTGGTCAAATATCACCAATTCCAGGACTAGCTTAACGACCTTGAGAAAGTGTTCAGATTCCTCCGTTCTCACCATATGAAGATGAACCCATTGAAATGTGCCTTCAGGGTCACCTCTGGGATGTTTCATGGCTTTGTTGTTAGGTACGGTGGAATCGAGATCAACCTACAGAAGATAATGGAAATCTTCCAGATGACTCCCTCGAGAAATAGTTGAGATCATCGAGGTTTCAAAGGCCACTTAGCCTACATACGTTGATTCATTGCAAATCTAGACGACAAGTGTACACCCATTTCCCAGATCATGAAGAAAGGCTATGGCTATTAGTGGGAAGAAGAGTGAAAGACCACTTTCGAGGAATTCAAGCAGTATCTACTGCAGCCTCTTATCTTGATGCCACCCGTCTCTTGAAACCCGCAGATCCTGTATGGGACTGCCCTAGAACAATCTCTCGGTGCCCTTCTCACCAAGAAGAAAAATGAGGGGACAGAGACTAGTTCCTACTACCTCAACAACATGCTCCTCGATACGGATACCAGATACTCCCCCATAGAAAAGATCTTCCTTGTCCAAGTATTCGCAGTACACAAATTGCAACACTAATTGTAGAACCACATGGTATAGATGGTGTCTCGGGTAGACCTAATGATGTATATTCTGAACCACCCCATGTTGACCGGCCGACTAGCACAGTGGGCAGTAATTATCCAGTAGTTTGACATCTATTTTTTTCCTTAGAAAGCTATCTAGGGACATGTAGTGGCAGATATTCTTTCTTCCCATCCGACCTCCACAGAACAGTTCCGGAACATGGATTTTCCTGATGAGGCAATCCTATCGATAGATCCGGTAATCCCATGTTGGTAGATGCACTTTGATGGTGCCTCCTAGAGCCCTATCTGCAGGAGGCTCAATGATCCCATACTCATCATAGTATGCATGGGTATTGTTTTTATTACCCCAATGCAAGACATTCTTCTGTATTCATTCATGTTGTCAGAAGGCTGCACCAATAACGAGCCGGAGTATTAGGCTCATATCACTGGCCTCGAGCTAGCCCTCGAGATCGATTTACCCCATTTTAATGTGAAAGGGGATTCCGAACTAGTCATCAAACTAGTAAACAATGGATTTTCTGTCAGAAATGTAGAGCTCAAACCATTGTGGGAGGGAATCCTCCAGCTAATGGCCTGGTTTCCATCTCGTCTGGATGTTACTAATGTAACTCTATCTCAGAATGGTTGAGCCGATGCCCTGGCTGGCATGGCTGCATCACATGTAGAACCTGAGTAGTATGATCTGATTATACACAAGGAACATCGGAGAGTCATTGCTCCTGTCACCCCAGAAGATGACGACGACCTACGGGTAAGCCATCTTACCTCTGAATCCTCAATTTCAGGTACCCTGGGTTCTTCCTATGCAGTGGTTGAAGCGAGTCCCGACTGGAGAGACACTTTTGTGGAGTTTATCCAAAATGGTTTCCTCTCTGTTGATCTGGCCTAGGGTGAGAAAATCCGACATCTCGCACTACAATTTACCCTCCAGAGTGGTCCCATCCATCAGCAGATCATCTACAAGTGTGGGTTTTATGGTGTTATCCTTTATTTCATCGAAGGATTCGAGATTTCTAAGGTCACGTAGGGGGTTCATGCCAGCTCCTGCGGTGCCTAAGAAGCTGGGCTAATGCTATCCCATCAGATCCAGAGACTTGGGTACTTCTAGCCCTCTATGATTCATGGCTGTAACGAGTTCACCATGATATTTAGCGCATGAAAAATTCATGATATCTTTGTGCATCAGCTTCTACAACCTCTCCACTCCACCAAGTACTCCTGGATATTCGTAGTATGGGTACTCGTTGTCATGGGACCACACCAACCGGCGATAGCTCGCCAGTGTAGGTTCATCCTGACTGCCACAGATTTCTTTTCCATGTGGGCAGAGGAATTTCCCCTCAAGGATGTCAAGTCCCATTCTATCATTGAATTCATGACCTCTAACATAATCTACTGATTTGGAGTCCCTCAGGCTATCCTCAACAATAATGGGACCAACATCTTGGCCGCATAACTAGTGAAATTGTATGCCATGTACATCATCCGTTTGAACAATACCTCCCGCAATCACATGTAGGAAAATGGAAAGATTGAGGAATTTAACAAAACCCCATCTATCAGTTTTTATAAAATCGTTGGCCAGAACAAGAAGTGTTGTCCAGAAAATCTCACTAATGCCCTATGGGCGTATCGGACGACGACTCGTAATTCTTCCTAGGTGACCACATATTCCCTGGTGTACGGATCTGAGGTCGTCCCACCCATCGAGATCCAACTACCCTCATTATGCATAGTGGTCTATGACTAGAAGGTGCTACATAAGGTTGTCGAAATTCATCTGGAAGAATTGGAAGCACTTGATGAGAATAGGGTCCATGCCCCACACAATCTATAAAGGCATCAGAATAAGATATATGAGGAAATCAACAAAAAGGATCACCTCTGCTCTATTCGGAAATGAGACATGGGATTGGCCCTCAGGGCACCAATGATCCCCGGAAGGAATCCACCCATGTTGGATCCCAAATGGGAAGGAACTTACATAGTCCACAGGGTTTACTCCAATGGAGCATACTCCCTAGTGACCATGGATGTTGAGTGTATAACTCCTCCCACCAATTCCAAGTTCCTCAAGTAATACATTCCCTAAGCCTAATGGTCCTACATGACCTTAAAATGGCTGGTCCAACATATCCCTAAACTACATGCTGGTCTTGAACGAGCATAAATTGGATTGTCCTGCATGACCTTAAACTACGCATCGTCCTGCATAACGTTAAACTAAATTTTGGGAACTATGTATGGCTTGATTCCCATCCATCTGGGATACGTAGGAATGCTTAGACGTCTCATATTTAGCCCAGCCCCCAAACTATTCTCTTTGACTATCCCCCAGGATATAGTTCCTCTTGGGGATCTTTGCATGATATGGTGTAGTCTTCAGTAGCCCTAATCATGTCTGGATTATAACAGTCGTAGTATTTTCCCTCTCCTCGTTCATATATTCTCCCACATCCTCACCACACGCCATTAAAATTCATGGACTTCCTGAACTACGTATGGCTTTATTTCCATCCTTGTGCGATATATATGAACACCAAGACATTTCGTCCGTTGGAGCAGCCCAAACCCCAGATTCTTCCCCTCGTTTCAAGACATATTGTGGGGTGAACTGTTTTTCCCCAATTCACGTCGAGCTAATCTTGATCTGGCCATATGTACAGCTCACTGGAGATGTTCACCTCTTTCATAGATGGGTACAACTATGCTTCATCCACTCCTTTGATAGGTAATCTATCATCTTCCCAATCCAGAAGGGCTCCTAAATTCTATGGATGCTAGGTATAAGGGATCTCTTACCACTTCGGGCCAACACACTCATGGATGTTGTGAAACAAGTAGATACAAGTCCCACATTTCGAATATGGTCAGTTGTCGATGATCATTTGTTGCTCTCATTTCAGGTCACTATAGGGACATTGTGTTTCGAACAATGTCAACATCTATCATGCATCATTGGGGCCACCCCAAGATATCCCAAACATTGAGTGTATTGGTTTATTCTTCCCCATTGTATCTCCAAGCGATGAACTTCCTTCAGGAAATGCAAGCTATTAGGCCCCATGTGATGGGGGGAGCCAAGACCGGCTCCTTGTTGCCCACACTGAGTGATGTTTGCATAGGTTTTGGAGATGTGATGAGGTAGAAAAAATACAAGAGTACATATGGCCTTCCCCTCCGAGGACCAACTGCAGGACCCTTAGCCTTTTCAGGTTCCTTGCCCAGGTTCTCTCTTATAGGATTATATACTGTGGTATTGGATTATGTCCTCATTCACATCTGGTTACTGGACATGTTGTACACATCCCTAGATTAGATACCTTATCCCCTATTCGTCCTCTCTGCAAGCCATTAAAATGAAAACTGGTTGGGCCTTTCTGAACAAGGCCCAGCCTCAGGCCCCTCTGCCTTTTCGAGGCCCCTGCCCAAGTTCTTATTTACGGTTGTATGGTGTTGTAATGGACTATGTCCTCATTCACATCAGGTTATTCTCCTTTCCATACATCTACCTTGTGTGGGACATGTTACTCTATTCTTCATCCTCCCTACAAGATGTTAAACTACAAAACTGTTGGGCCTTCCTGACCGAGTCCCAGCCTCAGGCCCCTTTACCTTTCTATGCCCTCGACCAAAGATTCTATTTAGGGTTGTATGGTGTGGTACGGGATTATGTCCTCATTCATGTCATGTTTGTAAAAAAAACCATGTACCTCTTTCTACCGAGGGTTCTTCATCTCCTTGTTCTATACTCATCTTTTCAAATCGGATGCTCTCAAAATGATCCCCTCGGTCCACTTTGGTGATTCACCAACATGCCTAAGGGTACTCTGGTTTAATACCTGGAATGTCAGACTATACTCGGACATGCATCCACCTGCTTTTCAAGCTTTCTGTTCCCCTTTATTAGGGCTTCTATCACCTTTCCCACCCGAGGGGTCACCCAAGTGGCATGGATTCTAGGCCTAAGGGCTCTCCTACCGTTACAGGCCTATGTCCTCGAAGGTCTCAGACAACAAGCTGATACAAATCCCATAATGCAAATATGCTCAGCGGTCAATGCTCATTTTTTGTTCCAATTCCTGGCTTCCATGTTATGGATACTATGTTTTTAACATGGTCAACATTTATCCTCCATCGCCATGACAACCTCATTTACCCCAAAATGTTGGATACATGGTTCAAATCCTTCTCCATCTCATCATGTCCCTGTAGAAATTTGAAACTCTTGGTAATATTCCTCATTGTGCATTCACATGTTATGTGGAAAAAATATCCGATAAGGGCATCATTTGGGGCTCTGCACTAATTTCCCATTATCATGCGTTCCAGGTAGTGCAACAGACCTCTTCCTACCTTCTGTCCCACACCATGTTTTACACACATGGGATTGGGGATTAGGATGAGGCCCACACTTACTTGGAGGGTTTTTTCTCCTCCATGGCCTATGATCTAAGACCTTAAACTAATATCTCTTCCAGAACAATGTATGGCTTGTGTCCCATCTTCATGGGATATGTAGGACTGCACGAGCATCTCGTCATCAGGTCCATCTCCTGTAATCTAAAATCCTAACCTCAATTTCGGTCCCACGGCCCGAACTCTCTGAGGATATGTGGTGTATCGAGTACCTCATGGGTCCTCACTCACATCTGGTTTTGAATGGACCACACCATGTGCCTCCCATGTCTTCTCTCATCCATGGTCTGAGCTCTAACACCATAAACTGAGATCTCGTTTAGAACTACGTGTGGCTTGATTTCAATCCTATTGGGATATATAAGACCAACCAAACGTCTTTTTTTGGTTTCCAGCTCAATTGGGAGATATTTTTACCAACCATTACCCTCTTAACACAATTTAGTGCCCTTGTCCCAAGGATCCTTTCTCAGAATTGCGGACGGTGTGGTATGGGATCATGTCCTCATTCATGTCGGGTTTGTTTTATTTCACCGTACACATTCCTAACATAGAATCATCTCTACTATGTATGTGCCACAGTATGTTAAAATGAATGCTTGGTCCCATCACATGACCCTAAATTGTGACATTATTTTCCTGACTGCACGATGAAAAACGACATTGCGTCATGATGTCCTCACTGAAGGGGACTCCATGTTTTTTATCGGTCATATTCCATACCATTTTTCAATTCCTTCATATGGATTGATTCCTGTGGAAATGCTGGGACAAGCTATCTTAGTCCTGTCGATTCATAAAAACAAACAACCACTCACCATAAAGGATATAAAATATACATCAAATACTGCTTCCTTTGTTGTAGGGGCCACACACGCATGCCCCTTTTTGTCCCTGGCATTGGTACCTTACCATGTAGCACATATAACTATGTGTAACTTGATCTTTATCGTCATGGGGTACGTAGGAATGTTTGTGAACCTTGCCTCAGACCCAACAAAACTCTCGTTTCTAATACCTTGACCTAGAACCTTCCCAGGGAACACGTGGTGGTCAGAGCCCCAGGTTTCGATTCACGTTGAGTTTTATAATTACCACACTATGTGTCTCTCGCGTGTCCTACCATCCGTGGTATGAATTCTACGACCCTAAACTATGATCTCCCTATGTTAAGGGACTCGACTCCCTCTATCTAATACGTCTCCTTTTTGTATTCAGATTCATTTTGAAAATGATCCCGAAGTGTAGAAATTTCATGGGTACATTCCCCTCGTTCCATGTACAAGCATATCTGCTTCCTATTTGGATCATCATCCTCTTACACATCCAAGGAGACCCCCTTCACAGTCTGGTCTTATGCCGCCTCAACTCACCTACCATTTTGGGCCAATGTCCCTAACGATCATGGATGACATTTCAAATAGGTCTCGAGTTTCAAACATGTTCAGTGATCGACCATCATTTGTCTATCCCCATTAGAGGCTAACACGATATGGATTCTATGTTTCAAACATTGTAAAAAATTATTCCTTAATCGTCATGCCACCATCATTTTGATCCAGATTTCAAGCATCATGATTCACACATTTCCACTTCCTTCTGTTCAAGTGGAATTTAGAAATACTCGGCTTTACTTCTCTGTGCATCTAGGTGTGATACATAGACGTGTTAGCATCATTCAGACGACATTCACCGAGCTTAATTTTTCCCTAAAATGTTCCTTCGTGTGTCGTGAAAGTCCCACCACTAATTCATGTTTCCAACATTGAGCATGACTCACGTGGGATTAGTAGTTATGGGTAGAATGCGCACTGGTGCAACCATGCTTTTAATCAAGCTTCCATAACTATATACGACTTGATTCCCATTCTCATTGGATATATAGAGACACCCAGGCATTTCACCTATGGTATAGCTCCAAGAATCATAAATCTTGTTCCTCTTCATTTCTGGCCCCTTGCCTGACCCCTGGTGGGGAATCGTGTAATGGAATATTTTCCATAAACAAGTTCAGGATGCTCTAAGATAACATTGGGAAGCGATGACTCCCTCGCTACAGAAATCCTGTCAAAAGAATCAATGATCCATGATCAGAATGATGCGTCCATCTAATGTTCTTCCACTATGGTGGCATAATTTCGAGAGTGTTGGATTCTATTTGAACAAACCATCACTCAACATTCCACACTTTGTGTGCCCATTATTCAAACCCTCATTCTCTTTCATGTCTAATGGAACCCCCTAAAAGTATTGATGCTCGACCTATTGCTCGACTATTGTCCTGGGCCAACATTCCAGAAGACTAACAGATGAAATTTTGAGTCAGGACCCGTGATTTGAACATGGTCAGTGGTTGGCCCCCAATTTTTATCCCCACTCTAGGGTAATACAATAAGGATACAGTGTTTTGAATGCGGTCAATTGTTATTTTTTTTTTCATGCCACCCCAACAATGTTCTGAATCCAGGGTATTGGGATTCACACCTCCAAGTCCCATCTATTCAGATTGATTTTAGCTCTACTGACATTACCATGTTCGTGAACAAGAGAACACAGGGAAAACGGTAATTCATATGTTCTGATAGCTTCATTCTCCAACCAGGTTTCCCCAATTTCTGCACCAGAAATCTAGACTAGTTGTTCAAACCCCAGATCCCCAAATCTTGATTTTCACTCCTATGTTTGGATGGAGTGATAAGGTGGTTATCCCTTGTTTCTCACATCGTACTCAATCCACATGTGGTTATAGAATGATTGTTTGACACTCCGTGAACATCATGAGGATACAATAAACCAATGTAAACCACAGAACATATGCATGCTACAACTTCAATCAATTAAATAATGAAAGTATGTTTGACGGTTTGTAATCATTATAGTTCCTGAGGGTAGACTCCCCCCCCCATGGATGGGTTGACCTCATCAAATGAGCATAGAAACTCTTCCAACCTATGGCTGGTGGCATCCAGGAGTTGTTGTCGCCTGCTCATCTCTCACTCCTCCTCGTTAGCGAGAGGGTGTAATTCATTGGTCGCAATCTGGGCCCGCTTTTTACCGGCCTGGATGGCAGTCATCTCATTAGAGGCTCGCTTCAATCCATCTTTGGCTTCTTCTAGTTGGTCCTTCAATTTTAATACTAGCACAAATTGCGTGTTGAGGGAGGTTGAGGGCTCATCTGTATGATTCTTCAACCATTGGTCCTCGTCTTCAGCATCCCATACCCTCTTGATGTTTACCACCTTCCTCCACTACCATCACACACTGAGGCCAAGGTTATACTCATGAGTCTTTTCTTCCATAAGATCTCAGATTAGCTTGTTTTGATGGTGGAAATACACCCCTCTAACACAAAGTTCATGCATTCATGAGTGAATTATGTCCATTTCATCCAACCATAGTGTTGGGGGTTTTCCTTCATGAATAGAATGATCAGCTTCCATGATTGGCGATAGAATATATTTCTATCCTCTTCATCATAGTCCATCTCATTCCAATCGGTTCAAATGGACGACTCTAATGCAGGGAATGCCCCGGGGAACTCCACAGTTGGGTCCACGTCTTGCGTGGGATCAGGGGTGTCGGGGCCTGAACTCTCTGTTTGATCCATATCTTCAGATCCCACCTCAATAACCTCAGGTGAAGCCCCACCGTAATCCACTCTAGTGATCGATAGTCCTATAGTTTTGTCAAGTTGGATGTCCACCTCCATGACCATTGGCATGCCTCTGGGAAGGGAGCTACCAGAAGTCCTGACTAACTTCACCGTAGTGGCCCAGGTAAACTGAAGTACTGTACATGCCAAGAAAGGGTATATGAATTTCAGTTAATGTGGTTAGGGTATGGGAGTCGTTAATTAGGTAGAGGAGACTTACAGAGATCAAATCCATGTTCTCTCACTTGGGATGATGTCGTACAGACCACAACACGTGGCCCCCCATAAATGGTTTGCTGGTTTGGAGACTCTAGGGGAGCCGCCTCAAGTGTCCTAGCCCCACTAGACACTGAAGTTGATTTATTCACATGTGTGGATCCCGAATGTCCAACATCGGCACCCACCGAGGGGTGAGAACAAGGCATATGCAGAAGGTCCTCCTGCACAGTGCAGATGCTGATAAGGAATCTAGAGTAACCTAAGAGCTGACCCTGAGGAAGGAACTTGGGATTTTACCTTGAGGGCCTCCACTAAATCTTCAAGATCCAAGGACTAAACTCCGAATTCACCCTCATCCAATGGACTCCCTCTACCTGCTTCGTCTCCCCAAGAGGACTCGTCCAATTATTCCAGCAGAGGGAAGCACTTCCTCAGGTCAGCAGCTGACAGTTGTGGAGGTACTGTATGATCCAAAAGCACCCAGACTCTATATTTCATCGGGTGTAGGGCACCCTAGGAGTTTATATAGTCTTCCATTTCAACCATGTATTGCTCCACCTCTGCCTAGGATACTGCAAAACTGACTCTAATAGGGCCAATCCCTAGCAAGTCCATCTCAAGGTGGTTATGGTGCTTCCATATCTTAGAAGGGCTGAGGAATTTCTAGTTGGCTTCACAGATGTCCCAAGCCTCCTAGAAGATAACAATTTCTATCATGTCAACATGGAATAGCTGTTTCCTCAGGGCCTAAGTAGATATACTATAGAATACTCTCGGTGGATGCCCCTCCGGATGACTTTATTCTCCTAGGACCATCGGGTTCGCTGCCCCTGCCTAATCCACTACCACTACTTCCCCCTCAACTGGTGCGGGCGTCACTGCTATAGTATCTCTGCCACTGCGGGATGCCCTTTCCACTTTCCGGCCTTGGCCCTAAGGTCGGAGAAGCTCACCATCACTGACTAGAATGGTTGGCCGCTTCAGCGTCTCCGCAGGGTAGGCTGCCTCTCAGATCTGGGCATATTCCATTACTATCTCGAGGACAACGGTCAGTGGAGCCAGTACATTTCTCATCTTCTCGTCCTCCTGTGTGAACATGATCCACATCTGCCTCATCACGCACAGGTTCTCTTCGTGACGTGCCTCCAGGTAGACCTGTGGGGTCAGTCACTACATGAACTAGAATTAGCTTGTGATCCAGTGTGGGGTTTATGAATCGAAGATATGCTTGTGATCCACCCTGTCCACCATGAAAACCACCTCTAAAGGCCAAGAGGTAGGCCCGATTCTCTTCTACTCCCTGACCATCATCCTTGAAGGCCCCCATCAGCAATGGGAACAGATGAAATTTGAACTCTCCTACCTTCCATACTCGAGTTAATATTGATGTTACAATCATCTTGACTGGAAATATCCCCATGGTGTTACGAATCGAGGGGTGGAAGTTCAACCCTAAAGGAAAGATGGGGTTCAGATACTCATATATCCCCCTGATGTGCGCCGCAATCCACACGTACTGTAGGTGGAACGACCTTCATATCCTCTATGGCCTCTTCCCCTCGCTGATGTGCCACAACATCTTATATAACTAGGAATGCATTAGGATCCCTAAGTTAAAAAGTCCTCCTATCGCCAATGTGGAAACCATGTGAAAGTGATTGGTCTCACTCCCATGTTGGTATCCCTCCCCAGCAGGATCAAACCATAGATGAGAGCTGCAATGAATACCGCCAGCCAAACTATTGGATATTGCTATGTGCTGACATAGATCCCCCAGGTTTTGCACTAGATATCCTCCAACAACCTCTAGTATGATTGTTCCTTACTCTGGTCCCCCTTTGGGCAAGTTTGAGGTCTCATCGGGAACTGACAGTCTAGCGGGAAGTTCAAAAACTTCTTGAACCACCGCCTGAAGTGGAAATCCCTTACTGCCTCCTTGTCCTCCTTGGGCATAAGCTCTATCAATGCCATCAACATATGTGGTAGCTACTCGGGATCCTCTAACGCACCCATAGCTGGTAGAAATTTGTCGTACATCACCCCCAGTATCGGGAGCCCTGAAATCTAATGCATATCCCATAAGCTGATGCCATCCTCCTTGTGTTTCAGGTGGATGCTATTGGTCCCTAGGGACCACCGGCTCAACACCTCCGACATTAGCTTCTTCGGCTGGTATATGTGAAACTGGGAATCCCATGCTGCCTCATACAGGCCTACTCTTCTCAGATCTACTCTGAACTCCTCGCATGAAGAACCTACCTAGTAGGCCCATGCAAAATCATTCATGATGTTTCATCCCAGGCACAAGTCCCATTCCTCAGACCACCCCTTCTTCAGGTTTCCTAGCGTCTCCTAGAGGATAGTTTGGTACAAATGTGGGGACATCTCTGACTTCAATTCCTTCATGTCGACATTGTTCAGATGGTTTCATATGAAGTCGGCATTGATGGGCATGAAGTCCTCTAGGGAATGACCATCTGATGCCATGAACCAACAGTGATGACATGGTATACTCTGGAACCAGTAAGCTGGATCATCCAATTTTGGTTCCGGTATGTGGATGTCATCCCTCAGCCCAAATCGATAAAAGGAAAACCTCCTACACAATGGGTAGTTTTTCTGGATCTCTAATAGAAGATCCACCAATGAACTATGGTACGAGTGGCTACAGAATAAATCTCATAGTCCCAGACTATTCACCATCTCATCCCTCTGGGTATCATCCACAAGGACCCCCTAGGACGCTTCTTGGTGGTCCATTATGTTCTGGAACATGGATTATTTTTGGGTTGGTTCGCGTAGCTCGTTCGTGGAGTGCGTTCATGAAGACTCATTACAAAGACTATTCACAGAGACCTACCTAGGAGTTCAATCACCGTGTCACAGAGTGAAAATATGGAGTCAAGGACTCTCTATGCACCCTGAACACTCAATTCACAGAGAACACTCGTGATGTACATGGAGCTTCGTGAATCATGAGCGTAAAAGGGAAAATTTTCAGAGAAGGGAAAGAAAAAGAGAGAGCAAAACTCCCCTAATTATAGGCGACAACTGTTAGAGCTTCCTGGCATGTCGAATTGGCATCGAGCTTCATAGTGTGCTCGGACCGTGCATCCCTTATCTGCCTCATGGGCCCTCTTCGTGACATAGCATCACAAACGTCTGATGATTTTGGTGATTACCCTTAGATATCATCCATTGATCTCTCCGCAGATCCAAGTCTGTGGGGGCATTTTATGGATCCAAAATTTGGGATAGAGAAAACGCCAAAACAAAGGCACTGTTCACTTCCTTGCGATGCCCTTTCACAGAGTCCCCCCCCCCACACCATGGCTGCCATGAAGCATGGAGGTGGGACACTCTGCGAACAAATTTTATGTCAGTGTGCCCGCCGCGAAGCAAGGATGTGGGATTCTCCATGAACGCATTTGACGTTGGCGAGCCTGCTATGAAGCAAGGATGTGGGATGCTCCGTGGCCACATTTGACGTTTGCAAGCTCTCTACAATGCAACCAAGTCCCTATTCGCTCCGTGTAAGATCTGATTCGCGGTACCACTTGCCTATAAATACCTGGCTCCTCTTGAGGCCAATGGATGAACATTATGACCTTTTCACTTCCCATCCCCCGAATCGTGAAGCATCCTTCTGCTCTGTGAACCATGAGCTGTGCAAGGTACTTCTTCTTTGCAAAGTTCCTCCCCTTTATCTCGTTTTGATCCCCTCTTTTGCGAGGGATTCCTTTAGTGAAGACTAAGGGCCTTCACGAAGGAACGGGATCCCTAAGGGGACCTGGGTAGTCAAGGAGAGCTTATGCTTCGTGAAAATACTTAATGTACCCATGATCTAAATGCTAAAGTCAGGTCACTGTACATCACGAAATACATTGCTTCAAGACATATTGCTTCTTGAGAAACCTTTTCTCCCCAAGGAAGTGCTCTATGAATTCTTATCCACTTCATGAAGAACCTCCCATATGAACTTCTTCCCTATGCTTAGGCTCATGCACCTCACTTTACGAAGCACACCCCTTCGCATGTGCCCTCCGCCACGCAGAGCAATAGAGATTCACAAGGCCCCTGCCTATGAACCCTTCTTCTTGGAAATTCCTTTTCTTGTGTGACCCTCTATGTTTTCACGATGGGACTCAATGTCCCTTGGATTATATCACCCGTTGCATTGCTTCGCATCATGCTTCTTTTTATAGGCATGCTAATTGTTATTAATTTTTTATATAGCCACGCTAACGAGGGCCCCTTGATTGTTCTCTCCATTACACCCCCTCACTGTGGCTTTTCTTGACCCCTATATACACCAAGGAGCAGTGGGTACTAGTTATGTAAGTCCTAGGGTTGCAGGGTAAACCCACCTCGTTTGAGGTGCAGGATGTTAAACTGCCAAGCACCCTCATCCTCAACACATGACCTTAAACTGTGACCTCACCCCGTGCTTCGGACGCGGGGTACCCCCACCTTGGAAATTCTCCACACCCACTAGTCTCCACAAAAGATAATATCCTTTTTATGGGAGTGGAGTTTTTATTCGGGGGAAGGGTGACCATCTCATTGTAATCCCTTATATTTCCTATAGGAGGAAGCATCCATACTCCTTCTTTCATCTTCGGACCTGAGGGCCAGCAAAGGGCATGTTAGGGAATGGTGCCTCTCCTTTCTTCGGTCCCATGTCCCTCTTACACCGTGCTTTGTCACTATCGGGCCTCCATCCTGGAGAAGTCCCAATCTCTCTCAACTTGGGCCACTAACCATGTGTAAGCCCCACTTCACTTCCCATGGACGCACCTTTCACAACGTGATTGTCTAGTCTCTTCTATCTCTTGTTTCTCACACTGAGCATGACTCACATGGGATTAGAGTCGGCACCAACCATGACATCTCATCTTGGGTATCCTAGAGTATAATCCCCACAACACCATTCTTAACTACATAGACTTTGATCCCTACAAAAGAATCGTGTGTAGGAAGTCTCCATGAGGATCAATCCCACCATCCATTGGTTGCTCTGACCCCATTCACGTCGGCTCGCCCCCATCCTGCATGATGTTAAACAGTATTCACCATCTTGATCTTGGTGGTCTTTGATCCTTGCCAAGGGAAGGTACGTAGAAAGCCTACACAAGGTTTATGACCTCCATCCACCTAGACCTCAGGTCCTTATTCATGTCTATTCACCTACCATGACATCCACCATGGGATTCCTTAGAGATTAAGCCCCCACACCCACTTCGGAACTACGTGGAATTTGATCCCTGCCAAGGCAGGGTACGTAGGAAGCCTCCATGAGGTTCAAGCCCACCATTCACTAGTTGTTCTGACCATCATCACGTCGGTTCACCAAACCCCAGGGAAGCCTAGAGTGGAAGCCCCATTCCAAAATCTGAACTACGTGGACTTTGATCCATGCCAAGGTAGGGTACGTTGGAATCCTCAATGAGTTTCAAGCCCGACACCCAGTTGTCCCGACACCCCTCCACGTCAGTTAAATAGCCCCATAATCCAAACTAAGACGACTTTGATCCTTGATAAGGTAAGGTACATAGGAAGCCTCCATGATGTTCATACCCAACAACCATTGGACCCCAGGTCCACCATCATGTCTGTTCACCAACACCTTGGGCTTCCTCAGAGCAGAAGCCCCAAATGCCTCCATACCCCATACTATGTGGATTTTGATCCTTACTATCGTAAGGTAAGTAGGTAGCCTCCATGAGGGTCAAGACCAACACCCAGTAGATCTGACCCAACTTCACGTTGGTTGGCCCCCGTCCTGCATGAAGTTAAACTATGTACCCCATCCGGCGGTAAGCCATTGGGACCCCATCCAACAGTAAGCAGTTGTGACCCAATCCAGCAGTAAGCTGTTGATACCCCCAATCAGCGGTAAGCCGTCATCAGATAAACTACGTGGCCTTTGATTCCATTCCACATGGATACGTTGGAAGCCTCTTCAAGGATCAAGCACAAAACCATTGTCATCCTCTTGACGGTGCCATCCCATTCACCATCCCATTCAATTAACCTTCCATAAGCCATCCTGAATCATAGCTGGCCCACCACATCCTGGTGGAATCAGGCCACCCAATTCCCCATTCCTGCTTATAGCATTCAAGAAGCCACCCACGTGTTGTCCCCAATATCGGCGTTCCCTCCAGGGGTTTCATCTATATAATCCACTATAGTCAGTGTTCCGATCAGTCTAATCCATCTTCGTAGGATGTTAAACTTGCAACATACCCTATGTTAAAAATATGAAGGTGAGGAAAACCTCAGATACATGCCCATGGAATATGATTCCCCATGTTATATGTGGGATGCATCTAGCTTCTACACCCTCAAGAAGCCCTATAATAAGGGACATAAGATAAACCCGCCAAACCCCCAGCGTATAGACATTACAATGATGCTTAGCATGAGTACTCCCCTAACCGAATGTTTCTTCCTTGAATGGACCCTTTTGAATTCACTGACAGAAGTAGCGTAATTAACTGGAATCCGTGAAGATATGGTTCAAGGAAGAGTTTCACTAACAACATCTTAAGTCTATGCGGGAGACCGGGCCTAGGTGACGAGTTCCGAGGAGTAATCCACATAAGGAAGAACCGACATAACATCATCCCTTTTTGATCAAGGATTTGACATCCTTCAATAAGGAGTATATTCCACCTATCATTGGAATGCGGGAAAGTGGGGCAACAAAAACTATGTCTCTCATCCCCAAACGAGATGAACGTGCGCACCATGGTGAAATCATTGGAAACACATGTGTTTTTCGGTGATACATTAAAGTGATATATATTAAGATGATGTTTGATGTTCTTTTAGTCATAGAGTAGAATCTAGTAGAGTTGGTCACCGAATAACTAACATATATGTTGTGGTAATGTGATATAATTATTGTTATCTGTACTATATTTACATTCATGAAATTAAATAGTAAATATGATGAACATGTGTTAAGGTGTATTGTATTTTTTTTATGTGTATTTTACTCACATCCAACTTTCAAATTTTTCACATTTATAGATTTCATGGTTAATGTTCTAGTGAATGGAAGGTCCCTATTTTTTATTATTGATTTGATACAATGAGACATAAGAATTATTCGATGTTCATTTTTCGGAATAGTTGTTGTTATTTTTTCTATAAATTCTAACATTGTACACTAATCCATTATATCTATAAATTTGTTTACTATTTGTGGATCATATTTATAATATTAAATTTTAAAATTTTATAGGTTGGAAGTTATTATGTATACTGCTAGTTTTATGTAATTTTATTTTTGAATTATTTTTAATTTATAAATATTTATACATTTTATGCATTGATATTTAAATGGTGTGCATGGTATATTCCTTCCATGATGTTAATTTTCCCCCACTACTAGTCAGAAACCACATGCATATAGTGAGTCATGCTTGAGGTCGTGTGGAACTCCTACTCACACTCAATGATTTGGTTAGGGGTGTTAAAAAATGGAATCAGAGAACAAATTTCATTTTTTCTATTTTCCATGATTTTGGACTTTGATAAGATAATTGGGACTTGGGGAAAGGGAACTATGTCATTTCATGAACAATACTATGTAGTAGACCTATGAGTTTCTTTTGAAGTGGGAAATGGAGTTCATACTTTTTTGTGTTGCATTTTTTTAATTAAATTTTGTTAATCCACAAGATTCTCATAAACAATACTATGGGATTTTGAATTTTATTATGAATCATGCTTAATAACATAGGATCACATTCCAAATACAAGTTTAATTTATAAAATAGACCTCAAATAATAAATTTCAATTTTTAATTTGTTATATATTCATTTAGTTAATTATTTATTTCATTCCTTTTTAATCGTATATTCTATGATTCGGTGTGTGTGTGTATATATATATATATATATATATATTTGTGTCTCTGATTAATTTCCATTTACAGAGGTTTTGACTTGAATTTTGGGTTGTAGGAAGTAGTATATTCATTGTTAATATGGGGACACTCTTATATTGAACCATTTTTAAACCATTGTGTGTATTTTTGTTCCATAAATTTTCTTCTTTTTATTTTTTTGGTTTTATAAGATGGTTCTTCTAGAATTTCAAGAAATTATTCCCCTTATATGTATCATGTTTCTAGTTACACCATCTATTGTCTATGAGGATATTACTGATCATGTTTTTTTGGTTTCTCTAGTTTGAATATCTATTGAATAGGACCATAAATTTCTATTTTAGATAGATATATTATGGATATGAGGATCCCATAGGGGAATATTGATGATCATTTATTTTTATCACGACATCTATTGAAATTGGAAAAAAAATTACAAGCACACATGATGCCCTTATGATGAAGTCGGGGTATGGTTAATTAAAATTAATTTTTTCTTGGTGGTGTCTCATCGGATTGAAAGGTGAATAATATTAATATTATGTTTCATGGAATAGATATATGATAGATGGATTTCATTGAACATTGTAGTTGAAATAATGGGATAACATGGTCACCCGTAGAGTTTTTTTCTTCTTTATGGAGTTCATCCAAGATGCACAAAAACTGAATCATGTACTATAGATCTTTGAACAAAAGCAATGGATGATGATACTGATAACCTATTTGACACATTTCACTGAGTTCATTTACATTGTTCCATTTCTAGTGGGGAATGAGGAATATATGTATAAAAGGATTGAGATAATTCCTCACTAATAACTAAAATTATATGTCATGGAATTTAGCTAATGTCCCAGGCTTTTGTGATTCGTAAGGCACTAGTAATAGATAAGTGATTTAAGGAGGATTGTTATACTAGTATTCTCCATAATTCTAGTGGGTGTACTAGTTATCCTATAGTTTTTTCTTGGTTATATATTCATTGACTAATTAGTGTAGGATAGAGTATGGTCACCATGGTTGTGTTCTTCAATTAGAGTAGATAATATGTTCCTCGAATTTATATATAAGACACGACTCTTTCAGGTGATATAATAGTGTGATGAAGTGAATAATTCTTCATAATTGTACCAAATATATCATGACCTGTAATTTTTTTTGGTAATATAGGGAATCTAATGTAGTTAGGTTTTAGTTATTCAATGATACACATAATAATGGGATGAATAGGACCTCAGTAATAACTTCATCCTCCAATAGGTGTCTCATGACCCTCAAGGGAATCATATATTTGTTGATGGAAAGTTTTCTTATGGATGAGAATTTTGTGGAAGATGGTAAGTAGCTTCCATGGTCTGAGTTATGGTTCAAATTGAGTCATCACAACATATTTATTTGTTTAATAAAAGTTCAATCCATTCTTTTATAATTGATTAGATGGTAACTGGGATATATTTTCTGATAAAATTATCTTTAGATCTATTTAATATCAATAAAACCATGTGATGGAATGTGGATCATATTCATATTATAAAAATGGTCATATTATGGAATATATCACTTTTTGTTTTTAGAACATCACAAATTTAAATGTGAATAGATTCGACATGATCATTTACATTGACTAGATGACTGGAATCCATGTAAAAAATTTATTATTATCATAGACAAGTAACATTAGAATTTTCTAATTATGATAATATTATGTTAATTTGTTAGTGGGACTTTTGAGAGGGAAAAGTTAGTCCTGATACTTATATGATAGAATACATTTTAGTCTAGCTGGATAGTATGATTATTACCCAAGATTAAGCTATGACTCCCTGAACATTCCATCTATTTTTAAGACATTACAAAGATGTATTTCCATGTGATTTATCAGGGTTTCCCCAACACACGGTGTTACTGATTTAAATATAGCTTATAATAAATTTATATAGTATATTTATTAAACCATATTTCATGGCACCATTTATGTATAAATAACTCAAGGGTTATATTGACTATCTATAAGATAAATTATTCATTAAAATATTCACTTCCTTATGGGTTGATCTGGTGTTATTCACCAACACGGAAAACTGTTTTATTTGAAATTGTGTATACTGCTATATATTAAATCAAATCACTATGAATAACAGTTAAACATTACCATGAATCGGTGATGTGTTTGATCAATTAATGAGATCCTAATTGTTTTCCTTGAATGATATTAATTTTTATTCCATTATCTTTGGGTCTAAGGTGAAGACATACCAAAGAGAACATTTAGATGTATGTATATGTTATTTGAATATCTCATTATGATCATTGAATTAATGAATTTTCTAGTATTTATTATAGCCATTATAATTATAATCATTCACCAAATCAGGGAAACCTTCTTGTTTTATTACATTATAAAATCCAAATATATTCTAAAACATCCAAAATTAATGAAAAAAACCTTAATATTGTTTTGAGAACACTTTGATGACATCTTATTTACTCTTATTATTCAAAGTGATCCATTTGGTTGTGAAAGGTTTTCTTTCTTGGTCATTTGGATTCTCAAGAAAGAATATCATATAATACAATGATGTATGACACATTCATGTAATTTATATGACAAAGGAATTTATTTATTTTTTAGAATTTTCTTTGGTTAATTGTGTAATATTAGAGATTTATTTAGACAATTCTCACATAGAAATTTTCCATGAATGTGAGGACAAGAAAAGTATCATGTTTGAATGGATTGAAACTATGAATACATCTCATAAATATATGTAATATTATTATATGTTCTCATCCAGGTTCTTATTGATCCTAGACATGCAAATGAAATATGTTGACACTCTTATGGAATTATTTTCAGAGTTTTTCCACTAAAAGATAATATGGTGGTTGCTTACAGGTCTTATCTGTTGTGACTTCATTAGTGGAACTAAGCCACTCATGAAATAGAGACTGATGGTAATGTTTATGAATTTAAATTTTGGTGAAGCTACACCTTCAGATTGATATTTTAAATATATATAAAAAATAATCAATGTTAAATATTCAACTATAATAAAATGAATTTCTATTAGAGGAAATGGATAGAGTACTTGGAGACATTTTACAGTGATATATAGTACACTCCTTTGACTAAAAATTTAGTTGTGGATGCATTGAGAAGAAGGATGCATGATATTGGTGAAAAATATTTTGTTGCTGAGTGGAATATATAGTATTTATTATAAGATAATCCAGTGGGTATATTTAGGATCAAGGTGTGTTATCTTATTCAATATTTGGTGTCACATACGAATTTTTAGAATATGTGACGACCTCTCAGGAGAATGATATACTGTATGTAACTATGTAAGTAATGTTGGAAATGAATGGTTCAATTAATTGTTTTGATTTTGGTTAATTTTTAGTGCTTTAAGTTCATGGTTGGGTGATGGTTCCATCATCCCTATGAGAGATCATTAGATCCTACCATGTTTTGTCGGGACATGGGAAACTCGGGTTAACCAAGATGTGTCATGATGTTGCATGTATTTTTTCATTTCAAGATATAAAGGGATACCTTAATGTCTTTTTCTCCTTTTTTTCCTTATAGACAACCAAAGGTAAGGCATTTGACAGAAGGAGGGTTTCAAAAGAAATTATGATTTCCGATATTTAAGTGGTATGATGTGACAAAAACCATCATTATATGGTTTATTGGGACCAGGAGTTGTTGGGATAACATTTTGGAGGTTGTATATCTGTTGACTGTGTTTGCCCACTTTATACAAACATGATAAAATAACATTGTAGATTGGATAATAAAGATATACATTTAAGATATTTTTCAACTTCATCGATATAAATAGAGCACGGTATATGATTGATATAACTATCTGATGTCATGGTTTTTGATGTATTCGCAAAAGATGCTGTGAACTAAATTGATGTTGTGTGTGGATGTTAATTCCCGATAGAATTGGAATTTAGTGAGAATGGTCAAGAATATAAAGGATATTATTAGAATGTTTTTTCTTCATTTCATTGAATCATGGGATGGTAACTTATATTTGGTTTATTTCAAATGCAATAAATGTTTACATTCCTCAATTTAGACGGATCAATTTGAGTCCTTGTATGGGATGCCATGTCATTCACCACTATTCTAACATGTGGTAGGTGAATCTTCTGATGTTGGGCTGATTATATAATAGGATTCCAAGAACATAATGAAAATAATTTTGAAATATTTGGTTATGGTTCAAAATAAATGGTGGTCTTATATTAAATGATGAATATGACCCTTGGAGTATTTGTAATTCCCCAACCCTAGCTACCCAGAGTCAGTTTATTTTTACATAACATTGGCATGATCACAAAAGATCAAGTCTTGAAATACCGATTAGTTTATTAGCATTGGAATCACTCGATACAATCATTAAGTTTAAATTACATCATAAAATAAAAACTTAAACAACATAGTCTCCATAGTCCAAACCCATATCCCCTCATACTATCCCTGTAGGTCATTCATAAAATACTTCTTCACATCATGGGAAAAATAAAACATAGAAAAGGGTCAGCTCAGATGCCCAGTAAGGATAACAATATAGCAGAAACATTCATAAATAGACACAAACATTTAAGTCAATGTATAACTAAAACAAAAAAAATTTAAACTTGAACATCAACATAATATGGTAGAAATAAAATTAAATAATGTCATTTACTTATTCCCATGACTATTCTACTAGTTGAATAATCACATGAAATATCAATAACCACTTTCATAATGATGGAATGCATAATGACAGACTATCATAACCACATAGTCAAGGCCATGTGCCAAGACTAGAAAAATGATTTTGTCAAGTACTTGTGCCAAGACACTAGATTGTCTCATGAGACCTACCAATGAATCAAGGAGATATAGCAGGCTCTACCCGTCACTTATTATGTCCAATGCATTTCTCATATGAACAGGTTTAACCATTACATAAACATTCGTATTAAAACTAGCATACTAAATGTCAATACTTTCTCTATATACAATGAATGGTATAAAAATAACACCTCGACAAGGAAACATATCAAAAAATCTTCAATACAATATGAGAGTTTTGTATCAAAATAAATCAACTTCAAATAATCTTAAAATCTATCAAAAAATGTTGACATAGATGAAATCAAAACTATTTTAGAGAAATATCTCCTTTTTTTGAAATCGTTTAAAAGTAACATAATTATAAAATAAAACATTTACTTTGAAAATAATATTATAAGCTTGTAAGGTTTGCTTCGACAATTTTATAATGGCCTAAAATAGCCCCATATTCCGTATATGATAAAAACACATTCTTACCTTAATTCTGTCGAAAAGGTTAAAAAGGGCCTTGTTTGGAAAACGACGAAATGATTCATTCATAAAATTCTTATAAAAAGTCAAAAAAGGGTATTAATGACTTTAAAACATAGTCTGTAAAATATTAAAAATGATTTGAAATACATTTTTAAGAAACATGGATGTGGATGATAAAGAAGTCCCAAAAGATAATTACGTATAAACAACCTCAAATAATGAAGAGATTGTGAAATAAAACCTTACCTTGTACATTTCCTTGGTGGAGGGTATGTTAACCTCTTGTATAATGGTGAAATAATTGATATTAAATTATACAGGAATCATATACATTAATATGATATCATATATGATCTTTCAACATTGCTTTGTTAATAATATCTTAGTATTATCATCGTTTTGGGAGTTAACTTACTCGTTTTCATTTATATGTTTTGTTACATAATTCATGTTTGTTACGGATAGGTTGTATATTATTTATATAAAAAATGATATCAAGTCCTTAAACATTATTTTTAATCATAAAATGAGAATTAGACTTGCCTGGATACGATGGGGAATGAATCTCATCGCGTTCGTGGAGACGGTAGTCCGTACGTACGCACGAGCGACAATATCAATCTTTTGATATTAAAATAATATATAATTGGATGTAATATCATATATACAGAATCATTATCATGTTATATTTATTATTTATTTCAATTACCCATAATTATAATACCAATCCTAATAATAATGTTTTGAATAACAATTACACCACGACGTGGAGATGGTAAGTTGTACGTACGCACGTATGGTCAAATTTCATTCAAAGGATGGATAAAATACTGAATATGTCTGTACCATATTTATAATAACATCACAGTATATAGAAGATACTAGATTTATTATTTTAGAAGGAAATAACTAAGAAATAATATGTTGAAGAAGAAAGGATCTTGAATGAGGATGATGAAAACATTACCTCTTCTCCGGGTTTTTCCTTTTGATTTGATCAGAAGATCTCCTTAGGTTGCTTTCTGATCAATATATGGATTCTAAGTTGAATTTACGGAAGTTTAGAGAATATTTTGGAAGGTTTCGGCCGAGCTAAAATGCTTTGATGGTGTGAATTAGAGAGAATGTGGAGTGCCCTTTTATAAGAGGGGTGAGGGGCACCTTTGGAAAAGCTAGAAATATTATTGTATTATAAACTCATATTCAGTTTCTGATGGCTCCAAAGTAGATTATTTAAAGGTTAAGGTAGGGATGGGGCTAAATCCTTTCATCCTATAGATTTTATATAGGTTTGAGTGACTACATTAACTTTATCTTTTATATTTAACTCTTAGTTAAATAGTTTAACATTTACCATGTCTCTTTGTATTTGTATATTTTATATTTAATAAACATACTATATACCTCCAAGAGACCCCCCCAAGATGTCCATTAATGATACACCTATCATTATATAAGTTCTTTTTCCAAATCTTAGATTTATAAGACTAGAATATCAATTAATAATATAATATTTCTTTTAAAAACACTTTTATGTCAATTTTGACACTATTGGGTATTTTGTTTTTGATAATTTGATAACAGCATTATTCCTTCGAAAATAATTTATATAAAAAATCCTAATATGTCATATTAACCTAGAAAATTAGTGGAATTCCTAAAATTTCTCAAATTAAATATATTTATATATATAATATCAATTTTTTTAATATTTCATTAATTAGGTAATTACGACGTCACCATTGTGTCATAAATAAATTAAATTATTTAATGTCTAAAAATTATAAATAAAATACCATTATGCAGGAAATATTTTTTTATTTATAATTTATATTTTGAGTCTAATTTAACTTATATATTACCCAATATTATGAATGTTTTAGTTATTAAACATTGATTTTAACTCTTTTAACCCTTCTTTGAATTGAATAAAAATAAATTTCCTAATCTAATATAAGTGGACCAAAATGATAATATTTTATTCCTAAGGTTGTTTTGGGTCGAGAAACTCTTGTCCATTAGAATCAGGACATGTGTTAGGATAATATTAATATCATTTTTACCCTTAATTACTATATTTACTTTGAACCATGATAAATAAAATTAAAATTTACTATTCACCAAAAATTATTTTTATCTTATTGAACCAAATTTTACTCTATGATAATAACCGTGTCTCTTGGATTTTCAAACTTCCACTCATAGAAGTAGTAAAATTATGTTTTATGAGAATTTCAAATTCTCCTAAGAGGTGGGTAAAGGATGGTGGAAAGTTCCGTAAAATTTTTATATATCTAATATTATTCTAAACTAACTCTAAAGAATTACATTGAACTTATATAGGTATTATGTATATATTTTTACCTTAAATAATTTTTAATAAAATAAATAATTATTTAAATAAAAATTTGGTTTTAAACTATAACTGTGTGTTTTTTTCACTATTCATCAAAAAAAGAATGTTTTAAGAAAAATATTGAAAATTCACACTAAGCTAATTTCGATATTCTGAATCAAAAAATGATGTCCATTTTGAAGGATAAAATTTATAAAATTTCAAAAATTGGGTATTAATATTTATAATGGCTAGTTTTATTGGTTGTGGTGTGTGGTAGAACTCGAAGTTGCGTACAACACACGCTACTGTATTATTCAAAGAGAAGCGTACCATGGAAGCTTGGGGTGTTACATTTTCCCCTCCTTAAAATAATCTATTCGTCATAATTTCTAGAATACTACCACAGGAAAAGAATCAGGTGAATCTTCATTATATGTTCCTTAGTTTTTCACGTTGCCTCTTCCATTTTATGGTTTCTCCATTGAACATTTACCAGAAAAGTCATCCGGTTTCTCAGCACTTGTTCTCTTGTATCAAGAATCCTGACGGGCTCTTCACAATAAGATAGATCGGGTCCCAGTTCTAATTCCTCATATGTAAGTACATGTGTTGGGTCAGGCATGTATTTTTGTAACAGTGATACATGGAACACATCATGAACTTTGGAGAGACTTAGCGGCACTGCCAAACTGTAACCTATAACCCCAATTCAATCTAGAGGTTCGAATGGTCCTATGTACATGGGACTCAATTTACCTTTCTTACTGAAACGTATAACTCCCTTCCATGGAGATACCTTCATGAAAACATGATCTCCTACCTGAAATTCCAAATCCTTTCTTTGGTGGTCAATATAGCTCTTCTACCTACATTGAGCTCCCATGATGTGGTTTTGGATTACCATTACCTTTTCCATTGTTTCCTCCACCAGTTCTAGGACTATGAGTTTTTTTCCCCAACATCATCCCAACAGGTTGGTGTGAGACATCTCCTTCCATATAAAGCTTCATATTGTGAAATCTAAATACATGAATGGAAGCTATTGTTATAGGAAAATTTTACCAAAGGTAAATATTGATCCCACATACACTGAAAGTCAAGGGAGAAATATCTCAACATGTTTTCTATGTTTTGAATAGTCTGTCCTGATTTTCCATCTGTTTGAGGGTGGTAGGTAGTGGTCAAATGAAGTCCAGTATCCAAGCCCTTCTGAAGACTCTTCCAACATCAGGAAGTAAAACAGGGATCGCTCTCAGAAAAAATCGATAGGGGTACTCCATGAAGTCTGACAACATCATTAATATATAGTCCTTCCAGATTTTCAAGTGGTAGATCTTCTCTTATGGTAAGAAAATGTTCTGACATGGTAAGACTATCAACAATGGACCATATTTCATCGTTCATTCTAAGATTCTCTGGTAGTCCCATGACAAATTCCATCGTGATATTATCCCATTTCCACTCAGGTATGGGAAGAGGTTGCATGACTATTCCAGGCTATTTCATTCTAGCTTTCACTTGTTGACAAACCATACATCCTGACACAAAATCAGCAATCTACCTCTTTATGTTGTCCCACCAAAAATGTACCTTTAAATCTCTATACATTTTTGTACTCCATGGGCTTATAGTGAAATTTGAACTATGAGCATCATCCAATAATTCCCTTATTAGATCAGAAATATTGGGAACACAATGTCTCTTCCCAAATAAAAAAAATCCAACATAATTCACAAAGTCACTCAATATCCCATCATTGATAGCTTTAATCCTTTTTTTAAACACTTAATCATTAGTATGAGAACTCAATATCCTTTCTAGTAAAGATGTTTGGCCACCATTTGAAAAAGCATTGATGTTTCACCTTTATGGTGATTCCCATATCCATCTTTACTAGATCCATGTTTATAGGATCCTTTTCAACTCTCATATTATTCAAAACTCTGTGATCCTTTCTAATCAAAGCATATTCCACCATATTTTCCATCCCAGGGTGGTAGTGTATTGTGCAATCATAATCCTTGAGTAGTTCAATCCATCTCCTTTGCCTCATGTTGAGTTCTTTCTGTGATAAAATATACTTCAAACTCTAGGGATATCTATAAATCTCACAATTTCCCCATAGATATAATATCTCTATATATTCAAATCAAATATTACAGCACCTAACTCATGATCATGAGTAGGATAGTTTTTTCATGAATTTTCAGCTGTCATGATGCATAGGCAATAAATCTATCATTCTACATAAGGACACTACCAAGTCATTTATTCAATGCATCACTATAAATAATGAACCCATAATTCCCCGATGGTAGATTCAACATAAGAGAATTTAATAATCTTCTCTTCAGTTCTTCAAAACATTCATCACAATCTTTTGTCCAAATATATTTAACAACATTACGTGTGAGCTTCGTTAATGGGTTAGCCAATTGGGAAAAATTCTAGACGAAACACCGATAATAACCTGCTAAACTAATAAAATTATGTACCTCAGTTATAATCATCTGTGCTCGCTATTCTTGGATTTCCTTGGTCTTAGAAGGATCAACATAGATTCCATCTTTGGAGACAATATGGCCAAGAAAAGAAATCTCCTATAACCAGAATTCACATTTTCTAAACATCCCATATAATTCATGTCTTCTATGAGTCTTCAGGATAATGCATAAGTGATTTTCATGATTTTCATAGATTTTATAATATACCAATATATCATCAATAGATACCACCAAAAAAATCATTGAGATTTTACTTGAAAACTCTATTCATTAGATCCATGAATACAAAGGTTGCTTTAGTCAATCCAAAAGGAATTACTATAAACTCGTAATGCCTATACCTGGTTCGAAATGTTGTCTTCAGGATGTCTTCCTTCTTCACACACAACTAATGGTATCAATATCTATGGTCAATCTTAGAAAATTATTTATCTCTATGCAGTTGGTCATTTAAATAATCAATGCAAGGTAAGGGATACTTGTTCTTTATTGTTATAGTATTGATTTCTATGTAGTCGATACATAACCTCATAGATCTATCTTTCTTCTTAACAAAATGGTCATGGGATCACAATGGAGAAACACTAGGGTAAATAAATCCCTTATTACTCAATTCCTCTAATTGTTTTGTTAGTTCCACTAATTCCACAGTGGCCATTCTATAAGGGGTCTTCGATATGGGCCATGATCTAGGAATGAAATTAATAGAAAACTCATTTTCTCATTCTGGAGGATGTCCAGGTAAATCTTTTGGAAATACATCAATATATTCTATCACTATAGGTACATCCTCTCTATGAACATTTCCTTCCTTACCAATAGTTATTTAATTATCTTCCTCCCCATTAATTGAATTCAGTTAATCTACTGGGGGTGGATCTAGAAAAGAATCAGGTGGTGATGATTCTGCTCTAAAGATGAGGTATTCATTAACATCATCATCAAAAACTATAACCTCAATCTTCTTACAATAAATCATCGAATCATGGTCGGAAATACAATCCATAACAATGATTATATCGAATTCAATCATGGGTATTCCAATGAGATCAGTAGATAAAGAACAATTATATGCCCTAATGGGGACAGATCCACAGAACATTGTAGAAATGATACTTCCATTAGGAGTTTTTACTGAAAACTCCCCTATTAAATCAAATTTAAATATATTATTTTCCTAGAAAACAAGGATGATATGAAACAATGAGATGATCCAGAATCAAATAATGTATATACTATACTTGTGGAAACCATTAAATTACATGCCACCACATATTTCAGAGCATCTACCTCAGCAGTAGTGATAACATAAGCTTGGCCTTGGTCCCTTGTCCTTTTCCGAGGTACGTTTCCTGGATATTAGGAAATTCATTTTCATAATGTCCCATTTCTCTACAATTATAGAATTCCACATTGACAGTAACTTTATTTCCCTTGTAATAATGAGCTTCGTGGCCATTTTCACCACAGTTATAATAGAATCCCATTCAATTTAAGTATATACTGGGGTGTTTCTTCCCATATTTACTATAGGATGGATATTAAACATTTCCGTTCTTCCCCATATTTCCATTTCCATTGTGATCAGAACATCACTTCATATCTTACTTTGTTTTAATTTTATAAGACTTGGAGAATTCATTTTCTGTCTTGATAGCACATGAGTTAATATCTTCTTATTATGAGAAGGATTGTGAGACTAATGCTCGATGGAGAAATGGTTTTAACCCAATAAGGAAATTATCAATTTTACATCTTGGGTTACGTATATAATCTGAAGCATACTTTTCTAACCTTGAATAGTTAGCCTCATTATTTGCGACAATCTCATCCTCCTTTTGTCTCAGAATCAGAAGTTGCCTTCCCATATCTGCTCGATGGTCATGAGGAAAGTATTGTTCAATGAAAATATCATTGAACTCCCTCCATTCCATATTTTATAAATCATAATCTTCCTTCATGTTTTGAATCAATGACCACCATTGATCAGCATATCCCGTGAGGCTGTAAATTGCCATTATAACGTTTTCCCTTTCACTACTCCCCAAGGAATGGAATATTTTCTATAAGGAATTTATCCATTGCTCAGATACTAAGGGATTTGTACTCTCATTGAATGTTTATGGTTGTTGCCTCTTGAAGCGATCTAACATTGATCCTCTACGCTGATGATCAGGGTGCTCCATATGGGTAAGGTTATTATTCATAACTTTGGTGAGTTGTCCCAGTATGGTGATTAGCTGATTAGCACCAGTTGCATCACTAGCTCCACAATAATTATCTTGAACAGGAGGGAAATACCTACATGTAGTGCATGCATTGATATGGTTTCCATTTCTTCCACTAGGCGGTATTTCTAAACAATGGAATACATTATATTAGATTATGAATAGCAATACATAAATCCAATCTTGTAAAACACTTGACATAAATCGAACAATTTATGGATATAATCCATAATCATAAAAAAATTCTTTGAGGATGTATATACTAATAAAACCTTCAAAATGGTTTGTAATGAAAATGATAATTATCCTATGAATATCCCACAGGAGTGTCGTAACCAAGACTGCAACAAAGCCAGTTGTCGTGCACAAGTTCCCGTTTGAGTCTATCTCAAAGCGGTGTTTTTCGGTTTTACCCCAAGGTACATCTATGCCAGAGAAGGCTCTACCAGCTCATATCTATAAAGGGATGTATTTTTTGGAAAAATCACAAAATCTCTACAGTACCAAAATTCAAGAATGTTTTTCTACACTAATCGTTAATGTCCATCTTAGTTCTACGTGCTCTAATCAAGGTTTATCTAAATATAGCTTCTATGGTTTGTACTAAACATCCTACGATACCAACTGTAACTCCCTAACCCTAGCTACATAGAGTTGGTGCATTATTACTTAAAATTGGCATGATCACAAAAGATCATGTCTAAAAAGACCGATTAGTTTAGTAGCTTAGGAATCACTAGATACATTCATAATGTTTACATTACATCATAAAATGAAAACTACACCAACATATTATCCATTTTCCACACTCATATATCCTTATACTATCCCGGTAGGTAATTCATAAAATACTTCTCCACATCTTTGGAAAAATAAAACATAGAAAATGGTGAGCTCAGATGCTCAGTAAGCATAATAATATAGCAGAAACATTCATAAATAGGCATAGTCATTTAAGGAAATGTATAAATAAAACAAATGAATTTTAATCTTGAAAATTAGTATAATATTACAGAAATAAAATGAAATAATTACATTTATTTATTCAATGGATATTCAACTAGTCGAATAATCACATGAAATATCAATAATAACATTCATAATGATGGAATGCATAATGCCAGACTATCATAACCACATAGTCAAGGCCTTATGCCAAGACTACAAATAAGATTTTGTCTAGGCCTTGTGCCAAGATAGTAGTTTGTCTCATAAGACCTACCGATGCATCGATGAGCTATAGTGGGCTCCACCCGTCACTTATAAAGTCAAATGCATTCCTCATATGAACATGTTTAAATATAACATAAACATTCCTATTAATACTAGCATATGAAATGTCAATACATTCTCCATAAACCATGAATGGTATAAAAATAACACATCCATAGTCAAACATATCACAAAACCTCTAATACAAAATGGATGTTTTTTATCATAATAAATCAACTTCAAATAATCTTAAAATCCATCAATGGATGTTGACATAAATGAAATAAAAACTATTTGAGAGAAATATATCCTTTTTTAGAAATAAATTAAAAGTCACATATTTATAATATAAAACATTTACATTGAAAACATTCATATAATATTTTAGGTTATGCTTCGACGATTTTATAACGGCATACAATATCTGCACATGCCGTATTAGATAAAAAATACATTCTTACCTTAATTCTGTCGAAAAGGTAAAAAAGGACCTTGTATAGAAATCGACGAAAAGATTACTTTATGAAATTCTTATAAAAAGTAAAATAAGGGTATAAATGACATTAACCCATAGTCTGTAAAAAATTAAAAATGAGTTCATATATATTTTCATGAAAAATGTATGTTGATGATAATGAAGTCTCAGTAGATAATTACGTATAAACAACCTCAGATAATAAAAAGATTGTGAAATAAACCCTTACCTTGTACTTTTCCTCGGTTGGGGGTAGGTTAACCTCCTATATAATGGTAAAATAATTGTTATTAAATTATACAAAAATCATATACATTAATATGATATCATATATGATCTTTTTACATTGCTTTGTTAATAATATCTTAGTATTATCGTCATTTCAGGAGTTAACTTACTCGTTTTATTTTATATGTTTTATTACATAAGTCATGTTTATTATGGATAGGTTGTATCATATTCATATAAAAATGATATCATGTCCTTAAACATTATTTTTAATCATCAAATGAAAATTAGAGTAACATTGGTATGACGAGAAATGAATCTCATCGAGTTCGTGGAGACGGTAATCCGTACGTACGCCCGAACGACAATATCATTCTTTTAATATTAATATAAAATATAATTGGATGGTATATCATATATATAGAATCATTATCTTGTTATACTTATTATTTACATCAATTACACGTCGTTATCATACCCATCCAAATAATAATGTTTTGAATAACAATTACACCACGACGTGGAGACGGTAAGTCGTATGTGCGCACGTATGGGGACATGTCATTCAATGGATGGATAGAATACTGATTATTGTTGTACCATATTTATTATAACATCATTGTTTATAGATGTTACTGGAGTTATTATTATAGAATGAAAATAACAACGAAAAACAATGTTGATGAAGAAAAGAATATGAAAGAGGATGGTGAAAACATTACCTATTCTTTGGGTTCTTACTTCTGATTGGATAAAAAGTCCTCCATAGGTTGGCATTATGATCAAACTAAGGCCTCTAGGTTGAAGGGAGGGAAGTTTAGAGAATGTTAGGGTAGGGTTTGGCCGATCCAAAAGGCCTTGAAGGTGTGAATTAGAGAGAAGGTGGAGTGCCCTTTTATAAGAGGGGTGAGGGGCACCTTTGGAAAAGCTGGAAATATTATTTTATAATAAATTCATATTAGATTTCTAATGGCTCAAAAGTGGATTATGTAAAGGTAAAGGTGGATATGGGTCGAAATCCTATCAACCAATAAATTTTAGACTGGTTTGGTCACTATATTAACCTTATCATTTATATTTAACACTTAGTTAAATAGTTTGATATTTACCATGTCTCTTTCTATTTTTATATTATATTGTTAATAAACCAACTATATACATCCAAACGAACCACAAGGGGTAAATTAATGATAAATCTCTAATTATATAAGTCATTTTGCCGAAACATAGTTTTTTAGGAAGAGAATATCAATTAATAATACAATATTTGTTTTTAAAAATCTTTTATGTCAATTTTGACACTATTGTGAATTTTGTTTTTGATATTTTCATAACATAATTATTAATTTGAAAAAAATCTATATATCCAATCCACATATGTCATACTAACCTATAAAATTATTGTAATTTAGAAAAGGTCTTAAATTACATATATTTTTATATTTATAATATGAATTATTTTAATATTTTATTAATTTGGTAACTACTGCATCACCATTGTGTCATAAATAAAATAAATTATTTAATGTCTAAAAATTATAAATAAAATACAATTATATAGGATATTTTTTCATATTTCTAATGAATATTAATAATCTAATTTATCTTATTTATAAACCTATTTCAAAAATGTTTTTTTAATTAAATTTGATTTTATCTCTTTTAAATCTTCTTTGAATTAAATAAAATAAATGTCCTAATCTAATCCAAGTGGACCAAAATGATAATATTTTATTCCTAAGGTTTTTTGTAGATATACACATGTCCAATAGAATTAGGACATGTGTTAGTGTAATATTAATATCATTTTTACCCTTAATTAACCAATTTACTTTTAACCGTGGTAAATAAAATTAAAAAGTTACTATTCACCAATGAATAATTTTTATCTTATTGAAAAACATTTTACTCCTTGATATTAGCCATGTATTTCAGATTTTTTAAATTACACTAACATAATCTGTAAAAATAAGTTTTATGTGAATTTTAAATTCTCCTAGGAGGTGGGTAAAAGACGGTGAGAAGTTAAATAAAATGTTTATATATCTAAAATTATTCTAAACTAACTCCAATGAATTACATTGAACTTATATAGTTATTATTTATCTATTTTGACCGTAATTAAAATAAATTAAAAAAAATCAAATAAAAAAATCGGTTTTAAAATATAACTCATTGTGTTTTCACTATTCATAATAATATGAATGTTTTTCGAAAAATAACAAAAATTCACCCTAAGTTAATTTCTATATTACGAATCCAAAAATGAAGTCCATTTTGAAAGATACTATTTATAAAATTTTAAAAAATGGGTATTACTATTTATAAATGCTAGTTTTATTGGTTTTAGTGTGTGTTAGAACTCGAAGTTGCATACAACACACGCTACTATATTATTCAAAGAGAAGAATATCATCGAAGCTTGGGGAGTTACAGTATTTGTTGGTGGGAATGATTTACTATGGGTCTCTCCTCGATTAGGTCATATGCAATTATTGATGAAATTTATTCTGAAAATTTCACACATTTGGACATTAAAAACAACAAATCAATTATAAAGTAGTTGCATCAAATGCATCTTCTTCCATGGTACCATGTTATGTATAATGTGTTCCATGTGTCTAAATATCAAATATATGAGCCCAATATGGCATATATGCTCGGCTACAAGAATTTTGATCCTAAATAAGATGAATTAATTTTTTAATGACTTATTTAAATAGTCAACCACTAAAAGATGTTTATATTAGGAAATAAAAAAAATCATGATGGGGTAATATAGAAGAACAATAAAGTTTTGGATGAAATATAGTAATTGGAAGACGATGTTTGAGTTTAGTGGCCTGATTTTTTCGATTAGACATCTGTGGACACTTCATAGAGATGATAAATTACAATGAAGGGATAATTATGACGACAATATTTTTGGAATACCTCTTTTTAACCATAAAATATATTTTTTAGCTAGTTTTATGTTACCTAGTTTGGGTTTTATGTTATTTTGTGGGCATAAATGGAAAATGGTCCAACTGGTGAACATGTTAATGAAATTTGAACTGCATTATCCCCATCATCTAGTTGGTGGGATGCTAACGACTAAATGATGGAGTTTCATAGTATTGGAAAATTTTCCCATGAACTACTGGACCACCAATGGAGTTCACTGGCCCACCCATGGAGGTTGTGGGTAGATATAGTTCTACCATATAACCCCCCATATTTCTAGTGTAATCCAAAGTAGCTGAGAAACAACACTGAGTTTATAGGTTTTTTTAAACACAGAATCAAATCTCTCTTTTTACATTATTTATTCTTAAATAATACTTTTGTACACTATGCTACATCTCCCTATTATATTCGGATCTCCAATCCCCTTATATATCCTTATTTTCATACTTGATCAATGAATCCATCATGTGTTCTTGATACAATGAGTTATTCATCATTATAGGTCAAAAAATTTATTTATTCCATGACCAAAAACTAATTGATCAATGAAATTATGACTATATCTAGGGGTTGTATCTTGTCCTAATTCCATATTTTATATAATTAATAGAATCTACACCAATATTTTGAGATTTGTCATCTACTCATTAATTGGACCACAAACATCATCCACATAGGATCTTCTAGTGTATATTTTACATTGAGATAACATTATGGTGTGGTTTCATCTCAAAAATGAAACTAGAATTTGTATTGATGTTGATTAGGTTTTTTTGAGACATGGTAGTGTTATTAAACAAAAATTTAGACCCATACTATTGATCATCGATATATCTAAGGTTGTAATCCCTTTATACGAACATATATGTTATGTGGTTTCATTTAATGGTTATTATATTTCATTTATATCCCCATGATTCCTATTCCCGATGATTGATCATATTATTTGTGTTCATGGACAGTGATTCCTTTTTTAATATTCCATTAATGTGGATTATAATGGTTACAAATATTTATGTAAATAATGTAATTTTTATTTTTCATTCATATCTTATATCGTAGGTGTCAATACTAAATCATATCTAGTTGAGTTTTTTGGGACTATTGGATGATCCCCTATGATGGATGTGTCAAAAAAATCCATCATGATCATGGGATATGCAATCTCTTTGTCTGTATTCGAATTTTTTTTTTTGAAATCCAATTGTTGATGATGTGTTTGGAATATGGTTGATAGTCTTTCCATCATGGCACTGTGGGAAGTAGACTTATACTCTTAGAACATTAGTAATATTTTTTCTTATCTAATATACTTTATATTAATTTTAATCTATTTACATTCATGGAATAGACTATTATAACGAATAAACAAGTGTTTATTGTTTTTTTTGGGGGGGGGGGGGTTGAATATTCTTTTTACTCACACCCTACTCATATATTTCAGTGATATTATAGATTTTATTATTAGATATTCATTGACAGGAAAGGGACATGTGGTGGATAATTGATAATTTATGGTAGGATGCGAATAATGTATGAATTAAATCAGGGTTTATAGTTATTAATCATAATGTTTGACTACATACCTTATTCATTTATCCCCAACCTATTGGGATATCTTTTATTATTTTCCTCTTATATGTATAATATTTCATACTGTCAATATATATATTTTAATTTAATTTTCATACTATTTCAATGATTTTATTTATTTATTATTATTGATTAATCGTTAATGACCCAATTTATTTGTACATTTATACCTATTAACAATGTAATATTCTACCCATGATGCTCCTTTGGACCAAAAAAAATGTTTGGAACCTCTTTTATTAGGGAGGCACAGATGATTAACTTTGGGACCCCAACATAGACTTAGTGGTATAGTTAATGGTTTTGTAGTTTTATTCAACAAATTTTCTTAGGATATATTTATTTTGAGATTATCATCCTTATGTCTATTAATTATATAATTTTATAGGTCATAATACCATTGAAATTTTCACATCATATATAATGTCAATATTTGGGCCAAGTTCCCTATATAGTATATCCAAGAATATTTTTTTTATTCCTATAAGAATCAATTTATTTACATAGAAAATTATATCAATAAAATAACATATATATCTATGATCACAAGGAAGAAAACATATATACAAAATTAATAATAAAACATTTCACTATGTAGTTAGGTTCCCGAAATATAAACGTTATTGTACTAATCGAAACTAGGTCAACATTATACATCACATTGGTCGGGATACTATAATAATTATGGTCTATTCTTAATTCCTAAAGATATAAAATGGGTTTATGGCATCAAAACCTCTCTTTTTGAACAATTCCATCAATTAATTTGATAATATAAAATGTCAGCCCATGAACCCACATGGGATTCCCATATATTGGTTTATCTTATTAATTAATTAAATATTTTTGTAATTTAATATTTTACTAGACATTGAAAGGAAAAAATGTAACTCACTGAAATACCGTATAATATCATTATTATAGAGTATATTCAAATTTTAGATAATGTATACCCACAAACTAATTATATAAAATTGAAAAATTAATCCACAATGTTGGGGGAATTATATTGGTACCCGATGATGCTATAAATACAATATCACAAAAAAATTGCATCCCACACTACCAATATTCTTCAGATGAAATGGATATTTTGATTACACAAAACCCCTTAAAAATCCATAACAGAGGCTAACAAGAATATATAGTATCATGGTGTTCCCTTTCCTTTCCGTTTATAGGATTAAAAAAAATATAAAAAATCCAAACTACTGTATATAGAGCATAATATTAATTATTCCTCTGACATTTAACCACATACTATATGTGTGGCCTTTATTAAATAATTCATTACGTTTTATATTGTTTATAAAATAAGAACAATTTTTTTTAAAATATATAGAATACCTTGAGAGATATAGTAGATAGAAAATTGATGCTAATGTGAAATAGGTTTCAAATTTTGGTTAAAAACAAATTTAAGAGGATGTGAATACAAATATGAAAAATATTTCATTATTATAAATAAAGATATCATCATGGAGAGAGCTTATAGAATTTTGTTATGGTAGAACATTTATAATCATACAAATATTGTATTCATGAAGAAATAGGGATAATGAAAATTAACAATTTTCTTTCATTTTACAGTTCAGTAAGTAGACATATAATGTGGAAAAAATGATTACATTAATTTTTTGAGTTTTCCCCACAAAAGTTGTGTGGTACACATCTTTATTAGCTTCTTGAGTACCAAATTTATCTATAGATCCATCATCTAATTAAATTATTTTGAGAATAACTTATCACATTAATTCCTTCGTAGAACATTCCCAATAATCCATTATAATCTATAATCCATTATTCTGAATTTTATTCCTTGAATTAATTTAAATTCAATAAGAGGATCTCATAAAACATATTATTAGGATTTTTAATCTAAACAAAAATTATTTCTAACTGTACCTTTATTAATGTGTAAATAATTACTTAATGATTTCCATTATTTTATGTTTCCAACAACACTAAATATAAATTGTAACATGAAGCATTGATACATGTGGCCTGGGTGAGATGGTTCATAGCTGAATATTTATTAAAATATCTAACTATTTTATAAATAAATCCACATATCAATAACATTATTAAATTATTTTTTATATTCATGTTCTTTTCTATAAATGTGATATGATTTCCAAGGATTCTAATATCAAATTAAATTATTTACCATGTCAATATAACTCTATCAAGGTTATAATTCTTCTTCTTTCAAAATCTCCCCATTTTATACCAATAATACATTAAAAATCATGACGAGCTGGGAATGATGTATATTATGGACAATGTAAACAGAAAAATATATATATATATATATTCATATAATAATGACCTGCTAATATTCATTAATCATCCCATGGTTTTGGACATATATTTTCCTGACCAATGAGAAAATAAAACAACTCCTCAAGATACTCAATCACGTGGCCTTAAGGTTGCCTTTATGTATAATAGTGTCCTCTGACTAGTAGTGGATGTATAATACTGGTAAAATGTAGAGACTATACTATTTGGATCAATAGTTAATTTACATGATGAAATATTAAATAATTGATGTGAGAAATTATAACATTTGACAACCTGTAATAAATGAATGACTAACTATACAAGAATATTCAATAGTGTACAAGTGACAAATAAAATTAAGGTAATACAATATGCATAAATAAATATAAAAAATGGAATAAATAAGGATATCAAATCAACTATAAAAGGAAAGCTCGAGTTCATGCTTAGCCACAACTCCCACACTACCATGTCCATAAGGAAAATATAACAGATCACAAACCATTATCATAAACATGAAACCATGAGACCTCTATGAGTACCAAGCGGGATCCCAAAATAGGATTCAATTATTCTAAATATTCCAATACCAATGGAGTCTAATGGAAATCCAGTATTTTAGTGTATAATATGGCATTGTGGATAAATAACACAAGTGAAGTAGTCTTGTACATTATAAACGAGTCAGATTCAGCTCTTTATAGACACATGTCTTACAATACCTATATCAAAACACATTTTTATTGAATATTTTTTTGATAATAAATCATAAAACTTCTTGAAATTATGTTAAATATGTTTATTTATAAAATATTTGGGATTATATCATTCATTAAAAAAATTGATGGAAATTCCAGTTTTACACTTTATAGTGCACTATAGTATTTCGAATAATTATTTTCATATTTATTATTTGAAATTTATGTTATGTAATTGTGTTCCCAACTTAACGGGCTATAACTTTTGTTTATGATGATGGAGATAAATCATTAATACTTTGGACTAAATGGACCATGAATTCAAAGGTGGTCTAGACATGACAGATTGGACATTGGTTCTGTATTTGGTCCATAACATCATCATACGAGCTTGGCATTGCCCCAAATAATTTGAGGAGCTTGAAAACTCACATTACCACAAATAATACTTCTATAAGGAGATCTGATTCATGCGTTTTGGTGGTCAAGTGGGAGGTGAAACTTAGACATAAATATTTGGTAGAATTTTCCCATTCACACTTGAAACAATTATAAAGCTTGCCTCCCCTCCACTCTATAAGTCAGTGTTTTTTACATTTGGAAGGGTTGGGACGTGAATTAAGAGATTTAGGGGATAGGAGAATTGGTTTCACCCAAATATTCCATTATTGTAAGAGGGGTAGATTTTGAAGCAAGGATCCCCTCATCGAAGCCTTCTTCTCTTCTTCATGTTGTAATGTTTTCATTTTTGTAATTGCATTTGTTGGTCTTCATTTATTTATTGTTTTTTATTCTGTTTTATTCAATTGTCTTCTTCATTACTCATCTTATTTGGTTTGGAATCAGGAGTGGAGATGATATTGGGTTCTACCCTTTCAATCCTTTTCTAATTAAAAACGTCTCCACAATTACCACACTTCCCATGGAAGAGTAGTTAACTTATTGATCAATATATCTTCTACTCTATTAATTTAATTATTTTGAATCATTTAGATACTTCTATTCACATAATATGATACATTAATTGAGTTTTTATGTTATAATAAACTATGAAACAATTGAAAAATTAACAGAATAAAACATGAGGTTGTGTATTTTTGTGAATTGTGAGAGAACAATATTAATCAGAAATTCAAGACCACATGGGATAAATTTGTTGAGTTAAAATATAATCATTAAACATAATTCATCCTCATTTTCCAAAATGGATATGTTCCATAATTTACCATTGAACATATGCTATCCTTATAAAATCAATGAACGTAGGGTCCTGTGATTTCATGTTTTGAATATATCCTAGGGATTAATTCAATCCATATTTGTGGTAATGTTAATTCTTGTAGGGTTTGGGGTTAAAAGTTAGGGAATCATAATTAAGTGAATGTTTTTTTAAATTTTAAGTATTAATAATTAAGTTAAGAGGATGATTTATATTGTCTACACATTTTAAAATATTTTCTAAAAAACATATTATTGTTGTTTATTTGTAAACAAACTTCATTTAAAATTAAAAACAAAACAAATTGAAATCATTATCCAACAAACTTCTTCTTATTTTATAAATGATAAAACCCCCTCATCCTTTCAAGTAGTTGTTGTATTATCGTTTAATTTATTTTCTTTATAAAACCTTAGAGAGCTGTTTTAATTCACTTCTTCCTTTGTGAGACAACATTGGTTAGCCACTCTTTGCAATTATGTAACCAAAAACCAATCATCATTTGAATGATCCCACGACTGTGCCTTTAAAATTGGCACAGTTTCTGGGGAGGAAATTAATTATTTCAATCCATTAGAGGTGTTAATTTTATTTTACATTTTTATTCTTCTCTTATCTTCTTTCTTCCATCTTTACCCAACCTAAATGTTTCTTCTTATTTTGTTTACTTCTTCTTCTTCTTTTTAGATCATCAATTAAAACTTGTCATTTTTTTATCATTATTTTCACCTTTTATTCAATTAAATTTTATTATATTTTTTACATGAAATAATTTTGAGGATCATTTAGATATTGACCCTAAGATGGAACACGGTCGTAGGGCTCGAATCTGACATTCTTAGTTTACTGGAAGTTTCAACATTCAACTAATTGAATAATTCCACCACTCCCAAAACATTAAAATTTTAATCCATTCAAGTTAAAACATAAAACAAGAACCAATGGCTAAAAATAATGAAAATGATCTTAATAGAACCATTCTAGAATTGGATGCACCGGATATTAATTATCAACCAAATTTTATTTAATACCCAAATCTCGAATTATATTTTGAACTAAAATCATGGTTAATTCATATTTTTCAAATGTTTCATAGATTATCTGGTGAGTATCAAAAAAAATTTAAATATAATTTACTGTGGTTTTCTCCACATTAAAACTAATAAATGTTTCTTAATATAAAATAAAATTATGAGCCTTATCATTCTCACTTGATGGAGCTGCAAAAAAATGAATTATTATTTACAACTTGAACATGTAACTTTTTTGATTGATTTGAACTTTCTTTTCTAGATTTAATTTTTTGCAGAATAAATGACCACGTTTATTCGTAAGGAGATCTCGGGGTTCACGAAATCCTAAGGGGAGTCAATTTATGTGTACTGGGAGCGATTCAAGAAGTTGTGTGAAAACTTCCCACATCCTCAAATCCGTGAGAAACTACTCATCTGATACTTCTATGATAGAATCATGCCTATGGAGAGGATCATGGTGGATGGTACATCTTGAAGAGCCACAACTACAAAACCAGGATATATACACAGATTTAAAACATGGCTATAGGCCCAAAAATTGTTGTTATAGGTTATAGACATGATTCCCACAAACATGGCTGGAATGGCATGGCTATAGGCTAAATCCTATAGCCACAGTTTGAACCATGGATACAGCCCTATAGCCACGGTTTCAACTGAGGCAAAAACCATAATGCCACTTTTTTTAACCTGTGGAATCAGCTAAAATCACTCATCTTCTATAGCCACGGTTGAAACCGTGGTTATAGACATATAACCACAGTTAGGAACTATGGATATAGACTTATAGCTATGGTTTAAAACCATGGCTATAGAACTACACATTTATTTAAAAAAATAACATCATTCTGCTGGTGCTGGCACCATCATCCTCCCCACCGCCCCTACAAATCCCCCAACTCCCCCCTTGCACCCCACCTTCACCTTAAATACCCACATGCACCCATCCCCCTTCATCCCCCCTTCCCACCCTGGACAGACCCCACTCCCCGATCTGGATTCACCCCCCTTCCTGGAAAGACACCCCCTAGAGAGCCCCCCCGATAGACCTCCTCTTGGACGCCCCTCCCTCCTAAAAATACCCTTGACAGACCCCCCCCCAGGTTAACCCCACCCAGACAACATCCCTCACAGATAGAAACCCTCCCTCCACCCCCTGGAGAGACCCTACCCCCTTCTTAAAACCCACATGGACATACCCCCCCCCCCTCCCAGGACAACACCACCCAGACATCACCCCACCCAAGAAAGAACCCCCTCCCTCCTGGAATCCCTCCTGGACCTCCCCAGACAACTGCCCTCCTCCACCCCTTGGACAGACCCCCTTCCACCCACATGGACAGACCCCCCAGACAAACCCCCCGGACATCAGCCCGCCCTTCTGGACACCTCTTACACCACCCCTTCTAGACACCCACCCCCACCCTACTGCACATCCCCACTTTCACCGCCTCCACCCACCCCCACCCCGCACACTTTCACAACCCCACTACACACCCCCCGGATACACATCCCCACCCCGCTGTAGAACCCCCTTTCACCCCACCCTATACCACCCCCATGCACACCTTCACACCCCCCATATCCCTTCCACCACCCCCTTGCACCACCCCTTGGATGTGGAATTGTGGAATGGCACTAAATTAGGAATGATGGAATCCTGGTTAACACATGGAGACCTCAGGTGTAGGGAGTCACAGTGTCCTTGGTGTGGTATCATGAATCAATCCTAGGTGTGGTATCATGAATCACCAGAAAACACAAATCATGAGATGATGACTTTTACTACATCATGTCATATACTTTGGATTATATTTATCATAATATACAACTTTAACATATGTATGATAGTTTGTATTCAAATAATTGAAAATCATTGTGAAATGATAAAAAGTCTTTTAGATATTATCTTCATATAAACACCCTAAAACATTAAAATAAAACATTTTACCAAAACTGTGACAAATTATAAGCCCTCAACATGAGTTTTAGTGGGCATATTAGAGTTGTGAAAGATGATAATATCTGTTTGGGAGGTGGATGACTAAATAAGGACGTGGCCATGGAGATGTTTGTTTTTCCTGATGATTAACTACTCGATGTTATGATGTCAAGAAGAAGGGTATTTAATTGGGAGTGAATTCTTGAGAAGCACATGAAATGATATAGAATTAGTGGTTATGTTGTATAGAATTGATAATCATATGAATTATAATGTCATATGAAATTGTTGTACATAATTCTTTCCTAAAAGTATTCAAATATAAAAAATATGACATTGTATGACTGTTTGATCAAAGAAGATGTGACAATATAGTCCAATAGGTAGGATTAACACTACCCCCCTTGCAGACCCCATGCACCCTCCTCCTGCCCCAACACAACCCTTGCACCCTCCCCCTTCCCCATGCACCCTCCCCCTTGCACCCTCCCCCCTTCCCCTGCACCCCTCCCCCAATCCTTACCCCTGCAGACCCCCCCTGCGCCCTCCCCCCTGCACCCCATCTGCACACTACCCCTTTCGCAGGGGATATGATTTATCTGACTTGGCCCAGCTCTAGGGTTCTCCAATATACCATCACCACCTCCTATTGTGCATGGGGAATAACCCTCTATTTGTATGATCCAATAAAGTTATAAAATATAATCATTTTCCTCTGACATTCTAAATGGGTTTGATAATATTTGAGGAGATTATAATGATCTAAAACATGAGTTAAAATATTATAATGATGAGAATAGAGAACTTAATAAGTTCTCTATTCCCATGGATGATTTTGACATGTGTGTTGGGTTAACGAATACACAGACAAAGTTGATTAGGAATCTCCAATCATTACCTCCTCTTCAAAAAGTTGTTTATAAAGTAAATTTCAATGACCATAAGGATGTGAATGGTCTAGTTATATAATTTAAGGATGTTTATACTACCAAGTCTTAGCTCAATGATCTTGTTGTTATGGATGTATCTCTAAGGTACATGTTCCTACCAGATCAGGATACAACCATCCAACAATCACTCATGTCGCATCCCATGATGAGAAGGAGGTTAGGAGTGCCATTTTTCATTAAATCGACAGAGTGTGGCTTGTCCTGATGGGTTCACAAATTAATTATTTCTGTTCTAATGGGACATAGTTTGTGATGAGCTCTTTAACGCTATGAGGGAGTTCTTTAACCAAGCCTGAATGCCCTATGGAATCAAATCCTATTTTATTACCCTTATCCCAAAGAAAGAAAATTTATATGGATGTAAATCATTTCAGACCTATTTATATTGGTAATACCTTTCCAAAAATTCATTCGAAAAATTATTTCCTAGAGGTTAGGTCCCTTTTCACGTTGGTTTATCTATTCAAATCATCCCCCCCAGATAGCCCTTCGACACCCCACTAGAAACCCCCCAGACACCCCACCTGCACTATGACCCCTACCCTACAGACCCCCCGACCCCCGGAAAGCCCTTGGACACCCCTAGGAGAGCCCCTCCTAGACACCCCACATTCACCCCTACCTTGCAGACCCCCCGGTACAACCCTTGGATACCCCCCCCCCCCCCTCTGCGCCCTGCCCGGCAGACCCCCCAAACATCCCTTAGACACCCCTCTGGACAGCCCCTCCTAGACACACCACATCCACCCTCCCCCTGCCCCTCATACCCCTCGATACCCCTTGGACATCCCTTGGACACCCCAACTGGAAAGCCCATCCTAGAAAATTCTATAGACATTATTACCAATAATTCATTTTGAATGAATGCTAAATGAACAATTACTTGAATCTTTTCCAAGAATAGTCTTTGTCAGTCTTAGACTGAATAATAGACTTCTGCCACTAATAACTCGGACCCTCTAGTAAGATGGTTACAAAAATAAACTTAAGAGACTCATAAATCTAGAGTTGGATAAAAATATCCTCAAACATCAGTACAAAAACCAATTCAACCTTAGAATTATGTTACTCATGAATTATTTTGGGGATACCATCATGATTCTCGGGTTCCTAGGTGTGCCTTCAATATAGATTTATTTAAGGCTTTTGATTCGGTCAGGTTGGACATCTTATGGGATGCTTTGGATCTACTCGGCTTTCCGACTAGGTTCTCATATTGGGTTAAAATATGCATCTCTAACCCAATGTTCTTTGTGAACATTAATGAAAATTTACATGTCTAATTTTCGTGGGAAAGAGATATCATGAAAGGGTATCTGTTTTCACCTTTCATTTTTGTGATTTTCATGGAGTTTTTCTCGTGCATCCTAAAATGCAGGAGGATGGGAGCTGGTGTTGTGGCTGGTGCGGGATGGAGTGGCTGGTGCATGCGGGGAGTCAGGCGATAGGGGAATGTCCAAGGGCTCGCGTGGGAAGAAATAGGTGGAAGGGGGCTGTTGTGGGCCGGATTGCAGGTGGCTGGGGGCAGTTGGGGATGTTGTAGGGGCTGGTGTGTGTTGGGATGTAGGAAGTCGGGGGCTTGTGAGGAATGAAATTGTTGGCTGGGCTGGTTTGTAGGTGGTAGAGGTGTGGAATGAGTGTTTTTGATAGAGGCTGGGGGTGGTGTTGGGTGTGGTGGTTGGTGCAGTCTAGATTATAAGTGGGTGGGGGATGGTGCAACTCAAATGCTAGTGGAAGGGGGATGTTATGTTGGTGGAAGGTGGATGGTTTCATCTGCTGGGGGGGTGCTGTTTAATTCAAAGTTGGAGGGGGGGGGGGGGGCTGTTGCACGCTGAAATGTTGGTGGTAGTGGGATGAAATTATGGTGGAAGGTGGCTGGTGTGGGATGGATGTGGCTAGTGTAGGGAAAAATCATGGCATTGATGTGGCATGACCGCGGTGTGACCGTGGTGTGACAACTGCATTACTGCGTCGTGTTTCCCTAGTCCATCATCATCTGGGGGGCAACATCTTCCGGTTAGGAGCGATGGGAGGAGGAAGAGGCGGGGAAACATTTTTCTCATCTCCCCACCATCAGAAATTGTGAATAGTTATTTTGAACATTTATCACAGGACTCACAGAATACTATCATTGTGAACCACTGTGGGGTGTCATCCTGGAGCAGTGCCAAATCATGGAATTACTGTGTCATATCCACGACGTGTTGGAGGGGTCTAGTGACATCCGCAGGGAGGCATATTCCGTCTAAGAGTGGAGGGGGTGGGAGGATCCACGGAAATATTTCAGTAGTCGCCCCACATGTAGAAATTTTGATTAGTCCGTCTCATCATTGATCACAAGAATCATAAAATACTATCACTGCGAACCGCCGTGGGGTGTCGTCCTAGAGCAGAGCCAAATAACAGCATTACCTCAGAGTGATGGAGACATGACCATGGCATGTTGGCCTGGTCCAGCGACATCCATTTGGCAGCATCTTCCTGCCAGAATTTAAGGGAGAAGGAGGAGGCAGGGCCACATTTTGGCTGTCGCCCGACTAGTAGAAATTGTGATTAGTTAGTCTCAACATTCATCACAAGAAGCATGGAATACTATAACTGTAAACCGTCATAGGGTGTCATCCTAGAGAAGGGACAAATCACGGCATTACCGCTGTGTGACTATGGAATGTTGGCCTAGTCTAGCGACATCCGCAATGCAGCATCATCCGACAGGCAGCGAACAGAGCAGGAGGAGGCATGGAAACATTCCGGTCGTCACCTGGCCAAGAGAAATTGTGATTCATTAGTATCAACAGTGATCACAAGACTCGTAGTATACAATCACTATTTACCGCCACAGAGTGTCATCATAGAGCAGGGCTATGTGCTGTCATTTCGGAGGCATGGCTGCGGCGTGTTGGTATGGTCCAACAACATCCGCGGGGAAGCATCTTCCAGCAAGGAGTGAATGGAGCAGGATGAGGTGGGGAAACATTCCGACAGTCATCCCACCAGCAGATGATAGAACAAATCAACTATTTAATATACTATAACAAGGGATCACAAGTGAAGGTTATAGCGAGCAACACAATGAAACTACATTTAAAGGAAAAAACGATGAAAAATAATCATACTCCCTATAGAAACCATTTACAAATTCCTTCACATTTCCTAAACATGGTAATTTTATTTATAATATTCAATGAATACAAAGTAAAGTGTCATGGTCAAAGGAATATTCCTACTTGGGCAATGTCATTTTTGTTAAACGAGTATGATAAGACAATTTATATTATTCAATGAAGACAAAAACTAACTATCCACAAAACAAAAACCAATAAGAGTCATATGATATACTCAAACCAAATCTAAACATTATATAAATAACAATCACAAATCATTGGTTTACAAGAGAGAACACCTCCATTGGAGGGGTTTTATTATAAAATCAGGGCATTCCTTTATCATAAAAACATTACTTTAGTCATAAAAACATGACTTTATTTATCAAATTAAACAATTATATAAAAGGACACTTATTCAAGATATTAAATTCAATATAATTAATTAGAATTAATAAAGAAGCGAAATTCAATTTAAAGAATTCTTGACTTAAAGTGGCTAGAAGAGGGTTCCTACCTCATGGTGGAACCAAACCATCCAATTCGGCTCATGGAGATTTCAAACTAAAAGTTGATGCTCCCCCATTGGGAATACACACCTTCACAAACATGCATAGAAACCTATCCTCTATCCACACACCCACATGTCCATGAACATGTGCTAGGGGATCCTTGTATATATTCTTATATAAATATACCAATCTCCAATCACCTTCGTATGCATTTATATATATATTCATGGGCCCACATAGACCCATATGTTCCTAATCACTGCGATGAATAATTATATATAACTTTATTTGATGTTTCATAACTTATTGTAGCTATGATAATGGGAATGTTATACCTTCTAAAAGAAAATTCCCAATGCCCAAGACATAGTCAATCAGTATGTTTATTGAGATGATGTAAACTATTTCTCCCAATATGAGATCAATCGCTACACCCTACTGAACATACATTCAAAAGAATAAACAATAAATATTTCAAATTGAAATTCTAAGTCCCCTTTAGTCAAGAAAAACAACAATGTTTTTTATTTCAATTTAGCATAATTAAATAAAACATTTATAGTTTTCACTTGATGTGAGTTGGGAGAGAGATTGAGTCTCACATTCATTGAAAGCTTATGATTTAAATTGGTGGCTCACCAATGTAGGAAGTTAAAATAAAAAAAATAAATAAATAACAAGTTTGATTATGTCCAATTACCTTCGTAACACCCAATGGACACACCTCAATACACCGATTTCCATGGACAACGTCAATTGATGCATTTGTGATTGGGTCTGTCCAGAGATGTTGCAAAATATACCATAATTGAATCCTTCCAAATTCACAATCTTCTTTAAAAATGAAAAACAGAAGAAAAATGTGGGGGGGGGGGTGATGAGTCATGATGTGTGTTTAAATGAGCATCCGAAATAATTTTGAGTTGTACCTGCATACTTGAAGTTCCAAACAACTGAGGTTTCCCAAGGATCAGGAATTTTTATAGGTGCTCGATTAGTAAAATATTGAAGAACACACTATAAAGGTTTCCAAAACATTAGATACTGATATATCAAAACTAATACCTCATTTAGAATATTGGAAGTGCTTTCAATGGAAGGGAAAGAGGTGTGGAATTTCAAAGTGGAAAACAAAATGGAAAATAAGTTAGGTGTAAAAAATTATTTTGGTACATAAAAAATAATAGTGAAAATAATACAAAATAATAAAAACATTAAAAAAAGGCAGGTGGGCATGATAATGAAAAAAGGAGGTCTATTCACATAATGTCACACCTGCACCTGTTTCATAGGATGTTAGTGAGCTCAACCTATTTTGATAGAAAATAATTTCATGGATTCAAAATTCACATAAACCCTAAAACCATAAACCATAAAACACCAAACCGTAAAATTCTAAAACATAAAATCCTAAACTCAGAATCATAACTTCTAAAACAAAAAATAATAGAATATAAATCATAGAATCAAAAATTAAATAATATTAGAGGTTAAACCACAAATCTAAACATCGTAAAACTAATGTTGTATTGGTGTAGCCCCCCTACACCCTACCCCCCTGCCCCCTGCAACCTGCCCCCTGCCCCCCTGCCCCCTACCCTAGCCCCCGCCCCCACACCCTTCTCCCTGCCCCTTCCCCCCGCCCCCTTCCCCCTACCCCTGCCCCCCGCCCCCTTCCCAAAGCCCCAATCCCCTACCCCCTGCCCCCTACCCCCTGCCCCATGCCCCCTTCCCCATACCTCTTCCCCCTCCAACCAGCCCCATAGCGCGCACAACCCCCATGCACCCCCATACACCTACATCCCCCCTAGCCTGAACCAGCCCCCTAGCCCGCCCCCACCACCATTTGAATCAAAAAAATCCTTGCATATTCCCTTGGTGTCTCAAATGAGAGGATTAAGGATTAAAATGGAAAACATAATGGCAATAATGTCAAACATGCTTAATAATTAGAAGCTACCACTATTAGTTTTCGCAAACAGCCCACCTCTCTTGGAGAGGATTTATTAAAAAACCAAGAATTATTTATAAAACGAAACAGTTATTTTAACTAATATTTGATCAAGAATTTAAATTTAATATAAACAAGAATGAATCAAGAAGGAAACTAAATGAAATTTAAAAAACTTCTTGATTTATAATGGTTGGCAGATGGACTCTACCTCAAAGGTGTCAATCCATGCACAAGAGGATGCTTATATATATGCTCACATGCACAAGAATGGGATATGTTTTGTTTCTAGTTCTCTGTATAACATGCACCAGCCCCCCAAACACCCCCATAAAACCAGTACCCTCCCCCAAAAACTAGTCCCCTCCCGGTCCCCTAGCCTACACCATCCCACAACCCCCTATCTTGCACTAGCCCCTACGCACCAACCGCACCCCATCCCATATACTAGCCTCCCCCAAACTATCCCCCCAAAATATTCCCCCATCCCCCACAACCATCTCCTACCCCCTACAGCCCCCCCAACTCCTCTTGCCTGCACCGGCACCCGTAAATGTTTCAAAACAACAGTTCAACACAAGTATTGTTGTATAAATAAAAGATAGAATCATAAATACTTGAATAATTCCAATCCTAAAATATATTCTAATAAAATGAAATCTATGTATCTTGATTCAAAAATATAATCTCACAAGAACAATATATTACATAGAATAGAATCAAGTAATAATTATTGTAGCTTAACATGCTGAAAAACAACTGAAATAATCATTTTGATTAACACCAAATCAAAAATAATGATTAGTATGAGAAAACAAGGTCAAATAGAAGTGATCACCAATAACACCAATCAATATAAAGCAGTAATGAAATTGTAAATAGGATACTTATTTTTTTATGTTCCTCATAGAATTAGAATGAAAGAATCACCATAACCAGATTTATCCAAGCACAGTAGAAGAAAAGATGTTAACTTCATGGACCCTCAGTGGTGTTGAATTTCCCCATATTCACCACTAGTTCATCATCAGTAACTCATCATTTTCCATCAAAACTAGTTTAGGTTTATGAACATATCAATTAAAAAGATGAACTTGTAGAGGAAGACAATGAGAAGTTGAAATTTCCCTTTTTATGCTAGTAATGAATAAAATAGACCACACTCATCACAATAGGCATTTTAAGCTCCCTATTTTTAATAAGTATATTTTAAATGAAAAATAAATGAACTACAATAGTGAAAAAATTAATTAGTTGGTTTTCTGACCCATACCACTGGAAAAAATAGGAGGTTCAAGATACAGTGAAAACATGAGGTGAAATTATCAAACACCTTGAATTAATTGAAAGAGGATATAAACATGAATAATAATAAAACTACATATAATGAGAAAAAGGATTCACCGTATGATCCAGAAGGCACAAAAAAATACATACAAAAAATCATGTTGTAATATCCACATTTCTGCTCTTCCATAATTAGAAGTGTTTCACTTCAACAACAAAAAGTCTTCATATTCCACTCAGACCAACCTAACAATTACATAAATAAGAATTTTCCATCCCTCTATTCATGTTAATCAAATGAATATTCAACTAAGCATGATTATATGAAATATAAATTTAAATCATTCAATCATATAATAATTAACAGATAGTCTTCAATACGAATGTCCTTAACCAAAATAATGTTTCCAAAAGGATGATCAAAGTGCACCATGAAAAAACTCGGTGATTTATAATTCATTGGTTAGATCTGATTAAGAACTCAAAACATGATTTCCACTAATTTTCAACCTCAATCTAGAAATTTAATACAATAGAAAATCAAAAATAATATATTTTATGATGAAAATATATAGGGAAACTAAACATGATTTCCACTAATTTGCAACTCCAATATGGGAATGTAATACAATAGAAAATAAAAAACACTAAATTATATGGTGAAAAGTGATTGGGAACCATAAGTTCATGGAAGGATATAATCATTCATTCTACTCACACCTACACTAATATAACACTATTAATTTTAAAATACTGAAATAATGAATGAGTGGAAACACAACTACATGGAAGAAATAAAACAAATGTTTTAAATGATGAATATAATGAAGGGTTAACTTTTATAATTCTCCAATTAATTATATAATAATCACTTATAAAATAAATTCACCCACTAAATAATACACTGGAATGTCCCAATATGTCAATCAATTCACTCTCTCTTTAGTGTGTTAGGTTAGGTAGTGAAAAAATGAATTTCGATACACTACATTCACCTACCCATGGTAATTAAGAATGCTTAATCACTCCTTTATCACCCCTCAATCGCGTAAATCATATTACAAATGAATGAAAATTTTGGTAACATTATGTGTAAACCAAATTATTAGATAAAACCATGATAAAATTTTAAAGGCGCATAGATAATAATATACTACTCGTATAGAAACAATTTGATTTCATGAAAATCACACTAGAGAAATGAAATATACATTAATTTGGATCCATGGATTTTGATGGGGGGATGTCTCCCCAACTACAACATAGTAGTATAAACATTATCACCAAATAAAACAATTAACAAATCAAAACCCATTATTACATATTATAATTTTTTTTGAGATTAGTCTATTTATAAGTGGGATGAGGTTATTTATCTAATGACCACATCAAGGTCATTTTCCACCTATTATTTCAATCTCGATAGATCAATAAAATTATTCATTCAATGAGTCACATGTGTCTATCATTTAGGGTTGTTATGAATTTATATAAACTATAGAATATCCTATAATTTCTTGACACTCTCACATAAATAATACAATAATATTTAGTAATATATTTCAATGATTTCAATTTTCTCTCTTTTCAATATAGAAAATCAGTTTTCTCCAGATTTTAACACCCATCAACAATTTCTCCATGTTCCTCTCCTTGAATTTCAATATTCAATAACTAATTCACTCATTATCCACCTCTGATTTTTTAGTTTCTAATGTTGGTTAATCATTTTTTTCCTATGATTTTAAAGACTCTAATGGTTTGGGAATCAGTGGTTTAGGTTTTATAATAGTTTTCCCACTCTTGGGAATAACCATAACATTAAGTTGTTCATGAGAGGTTTGTGTGTAATAAGATTCTTCTAAAATATTGATGAAGGGTAAAACTGAGTGGGAATGGGTTCCATAGACATTTCAATGCTTTATATATCTAATGTCAATGATGAAAATTGATAATTCATTTTCAATATATTTTTTAAAAATATTATAATAATTTATAAGGAAAAGATTGGATTCAGTGTAGACACAAGGATTTATACTATTCCACTAGGGTACAACGAGAGGTGACTACTGAGACCCATAAATGGGGATATTAGTAGCTTAAAACATCTTCCAACATATATAATTGTTTTTAGTCTTTCATGAGGAAAGGGAGTGTTCCGAAAAAAAATATCCTCATAAGTATCAAACATCGGAAGAAGTGCCTCAATGGTAATAGAAGAAGAAGAAATGTTATCAGAATGAAAGTGTATCTAATGTTTCTTTGAATGATATATACATTAAAAATTTTTGGTTGTTGGATAGAAGATCTACCACAAAAAAGACCTGAAATAAAATTCTTATTACCGATATCAAATATGATAAAGGTGGATCTGTTCTGTTTTCTAGGGATGAATAAATCATGATCTAATAAACTACTTTTTAAAATAAATCTAAAAGTACCAAGAAGGCACAATCAAAGGTTAGAAAAGAATCAAACAAAGGGGAAGACAAAAAACTGTCCCCAGGAATTATGATGGCCTATAATGGTGAATATCCGGAGCATATTCGATGACCATATTTTCCCCCTCCCATGGAAGTGATCTGAGACCTCCGAAAAGAGTAACCTCTTATTCATAATTCACCTTTGAACCTAGAATGTCTGCCACTATGTTCCATTAATGACAAATATAAAGAACCTCCCGGATATTTTTCATATGAAAATTTCTTTTTCATATGGTGTATTCAGTAGTCCATGGTGTGAGACTACATCTGAGAATGTAATTTAAGACTATTAGAGAATCAGTCTCAATTTCACGAAGAGTGATATGCTTCAACCTGCAAATGGTGAGACCGCTGAGCAGAGCATTAGCCTGGGATTGTAGTGAATCACGAGTTCTTAACTAAATTGATAATGCCAATAGAACTCATCACCATGTATTCTTGATGACATCCTCTCCCCTTCTCATGTAACCCAAAATAAAATTACCATCTGTGTTTATCTTCAATCCCGAACTGTGCGAAATCCATTTGATAAATCTACCCATATTTTCACTGCTTGTACAAATGGGGTTATGAGTGACTTTGATAAATGGGATCACTAAAGGAGAAGTGGTGGTATCATTATATAATCATATTAGATCGATCAAAATGATCCTGTTGTAGAGATAGAAGCAAGTTTTGCGACCTTTGTTGTCGTTGAAAGCATTGGGGATGTGGGCTCTGCTATGACAAATGTTGTCATGGATGAGGGCTCTATGGTGAAATAGGTATTCGGGGAGGAGGACGCCGCTGTGGGAGAGGTCATCGGGGAGAAGAGAGCCGATGTTGGAGTGTTAGTCGGGGTGGAGGGTGCCACTATGAGAGATGGATGCACAGTGAGATCATCAGAGAGATCATCGGGAGGAGGAGACGTCGTCAGGGGGGAGGGAAATGCGGTGATAGGGATACGAATCATGGGAGGAGTAGGAGGGTTGTGCGGTGTTGGAGACATTGTCAGGGAGGAGGGATGTGCTGTGATAGGGCTGTGAATCTAGGGAGGTAGAGGATCGTTGTGAATTGGGGGGAGGAGGGGGAGCCTGATATAGATTGAAAAAAATGACACCCATGTGGTGTAATATTGATTTTTCCATGGAGGTTGAATTAAATAGTAGAAAAAAAATCTATAGCCACAGACCTATAAAACTGAGGCTATAGGTTTGTGTCTATAGCATAAATTTCTATTAGTGGGCATTGGTGGACAAGTCACCACTAGATTCACGTGCATTGATAGACAAAATGGCCAAAAACACCCAACAATTTGGTGATCTAGGTACACTTCTTGTCAGAAGAATACATGAAGTAATTATTTCCTCTCTTGAAAGTCATTTCATTGATACTCTAATAGAATAATTAACCACTATGGTGAGGCAAATTACATGGGATCAGAATACATCCAAACCCCCTCATTCAATGCCATGTTCTATTTGCAATGAAACAGACCAACCAACTAACTATTTCCACAAACTATAAGAAACACATGATTTAGTAGCATTGATTCCTGGGAGACTATATCAGTAGCCACAACATCAAATATATCCCCAAAAAGATGATTGATTAACTTACTCCAACATAAAAACAAGGGTGGAAGGATCAATCAGACACGAGGTGTGGCTCTGGACAACAACAAAGGCCCCCTTTTTAACAAAACATCTTGTAGACTCAACCTTACCAAGAGGGATTCCAACTACCCCCATTGGAGATTTCAATCTCAGGAATCAACAAGTCAACGAAAATGGAATTACCATCAATAGGTAGATTTTAAGTCTGATGATATTTTGAAGCAAATTTTTATTAATAAATAGAAAGAGCATAAGAGTGAAGGTTTGAGGCTGATGGAGTTAAAGACTGAAATGAGAAAGATTGCTACTTCCCTCATTGAACATGTATGTAAGAACACCAGAAATATACCTTCCCAACCTACTCCTAATCCCACTGGAAATATTAGTGCCATCACATTTAGAAGTGGGAAGAAAACAACTGATACATCTGGACCTATAGTTCTATCAGGATACCCCTGATCTCTGGAGAAACCCAATTCCATACCAAATAATAACCAATCCAAAAAAAAGATAAATGTAAAAAATGATTGATTATGTTCTTCCTAAACACCTTATATTTCCAAATAGAGTTTAACAAACAAAGAAGATAGCTGAAGAGGTGATGCAAAAAATAAGTTTTTTATACATTCATGTATGTGGAGATCAACATCCCTTTTCTTAAAGCCATACCGAAAATTCCAATGTATTCTAAATTCCTAAAAGAACATTCATTCAGTAGAATATGGCTCAAAGGAAATGAGAGTATAAATCATTGAAGGAATGTGTAATCTCTCATTAAACCAACTCTTGAATTGCCGAAAATTTCCAGCGATCAAGGTACATTCACCATCCCATGCACCATTGGGGGATTACACTTTTCTGATGCTTTATGGTATTTAGGAGATTCTATAAATGTGATTCTTCACTCTATATTCTCCACTTTATAAGTTGGTTAGTTGAAGATGACAAGAGTAATGGTACATTTGGAGAATATAGGTATTCCTAATCCAGTGGGAGTCCTTGAGGATTTACTTGATAGGGTAAGAGAGATGATCATTCCTGCAAATTTATAATTGCATAAAATCGATGATGATGAGGTAAGTTTACATTCACCGATTTTCTTAGGTAGTCCCTTTCTCAAAAAAATAAAAACTATCATAAATGTCAATGAGGGTACACTTTCCATGGAGTTTGGGGATGATGTTTTTATATTTAATGATATGTACTCCATGAATTACCCCTCATAGGACCATTATGCATTTTTTATCTCCCATTTTGAACCACTAAATAATAACCCAATGGAATTTGATTATCCTATGCTTAGGGAGATTATGAGTATTGGTTCTATATTAATGTCTCAGAGTACATACACACCTGTTTATAATTTACTAGACTCTATTAGATTTGATTTTGAAATGGATTCATATTCTGATTTTGATCATGTGAAATCTGATTATGACATGACTATTGAGTATAATAATGGATTTGATGAAATATTCTCTTATTTTGATGGTGCCTATTCTGATATTTATCTATTTGTGCATATATTTTAGTTCCTTTACACTCTACATCCATCCATCACCCCCTATATTTAAACTCAAGACACTTCCACCTAATCACAAATACTCATACTTGTTGAGTGGTAAAATATTACTTGTTATCATTTAAAAAAAATCTCTATTAAACATGAATAAAAACATTTGAATCTTTTAAGGGAGAACATTAAGGCAATCATGTGGACCTTAACTGGAATATCAGTATTGGCCCCTCCATTTTCGTGCATTGGATTATTTTGGAGGATAGGGCTATACCTATTAGGAAGCTGAAAAGGAGACCCAATTCAACACTTATGAATGTTGTTAAAAAAGTGGTTGAATAATTTCGTGATGTAGGTATAATCTATCACATTTTAGATTCCCAATGGGTGAGTCCTATTCAGGTTGTTCCTTAGAAATGTGGTGAATCTATTGTTAAAAATGATAAAGAATAGTTTGTTCTGATGAGGTTGCAAAATAGTTGGCGTGTGTGCATTGATTATAGGCAACTAAATTAGTCCACTAACAAGGACCATTTCCCCCTCTCATTTTTTGATCAAATGATTGAGAGACTAGCTGAGAAGACACATTATTGTTTCTTGGATTTATTTTCTAGATATTATTATATTCCTATTTCTTTCTAGAGTAATAAAAATACATCATTGACTTGTCCATTTGGTATGTTTTCCTACAGAAGGATTCCATTTGGAATTTTCAATGCCCCATGTACCTTCCAAAGAGGCATGGTGAGTATTTTTTTTATTTTATTAAGACATGTATGAAGGTATTTATGGAAGTTTTTACAATGTATGGATCCTCATTTAATGAATTTATAAGTAGTGTGGTAAAGGTTTTGAATCGTTGTATCGAGAAAAATCTGGTCCAGAACATTGAAAGGTTTCATTTCAAGGTAGATCATGGCATTGTTTTGGGGTTTCTAGTGTAAAAACATTGGATATAGGTTGATAGATCTATGATAGACATTATTTTATCCTTACTCAATCCTTCATTTCTGTGTGATATTAGATCTTTCCTATGGAATTTAGGATTTTATCGGTTCTTTATAAAAGATTTTAGTAAGATTGGTCATCTTATATCAAGATTACTTCAAAAGGATTATAGTTTTGTGTCTGATGTTTATTGCATGAACTCTTTTGATGAGCTAAAAAAACATATTACTATTCCCCTATCATATAACCTCAATCGTGGGACCTTCCTTTGGATATATGTGTGATGCCTCCAACTTCACAGTTTGAGATGTCTTGTCTAAGAGGATGGAGGGACGTTCACATGTGTCTGCCTATACATCGAGGGAACTTCATTTATCCCAATCAAACTACAAAACCACGGAAAAGGTGTTTCTTTCTATCATATTTGATTTATATAAATTCCATTCATATTTATTTGGCTCAAAAGAATGTTTTTTCTGACCATGTAAATAAAAGGTACCTCTTAAAGAAGCCAGACGGAAAGCCCTGGCCAATCCAATGGATGCTCCTTCTTCAAGAACTTTATATTGGGGTAAATGACAAGAAGGGGTTAGAAAACATGGTGGTAGACCACATGATTAGGCTTACTCACACACCATATAATGAAACCTTGGACTAGGTACCACTTCCAGACACTTTCCCCAATTATCATATTTATGCCATCTCAGGAACACTTCCTTGGTATGTATATTTTATTAACTACCTTGTATCCTTTGAAATCCAAATAATTTTAAAGAAACATCAAGTCCAAAAAATAAATAGTTATTCATGATTTAACATTTGGGATGATTCATACCTATGGAGTATGTGAAGATACCATGTTATTAAGAGGTGTGTTTATATTCCTGATTTTGAGTCAATTTTACAATTTTTTCATACACTTGCTTGTGGTGGACACTTTGGACACCAATGAATATCTATTAATTTTTTGGACTCTTGAGTGTATTGGACTTGTTTATTCCATGATGCTCATGTGTTTTTTATGTCCCTCCCTCATTTCCAACAATGTGGGATCATTTTTAAGTGGCATGAGATTCCCCAAGAACACATACTATTCTATGAGATTTTTGATTTGTGGGGAATTTAATTTATGAGTATTATTCCTCGTTCAATTGGTTTCCAATATATTTTGATTCTCATTTATTTTGGGAGAAAATGGGTGGAGGCTAAGGCCACAAGGATTGATGATTCTCATATTTTTGTGGACTTTGTCATAGTGTAGATTGTTTGTAGGTTTGGAGTGTCGAAATCCATAATCAGTGACCAAGGGACACATTTATAAAATAAGAATATATCTCCCCTTCTTCGAAAATATTTGGTGACCCATAAAAAATCATCACCATACCACCCCAAATAAATGGTCAGGAAGAGCTTTCAAATCATGAGTTGAAATAAATTTTGGGGAAAACCATGCAGTCGAATATGAATGATTTGAGCAAGATATTGGATGATGCGTTATGGGCTTATAGAATAGCATACAAGACACCTATCATTATATCCCCATTTAGGTTTGTATCTGGGAAAGTGTGTCATCTCCCTGTGGAAGTAGAGAATCGGTCTAATTGGGATACAAAGAAATGCAATATGGATTTATCCCAAGATGAAATCCAAAGAAAGATGAAAATTTATGATCATGATGAGATTCAATTGACTCATATGAGGAATCAAGTATCTACAAGGAAAGATAAAAAGAATCTCGCGACAAAATGATCCAGAAAATATAATATCATGTTAGAGAGAATGTCTTGCATTATAGTTCACAACTAAAGCTAATGTCTAGTATGTTGTGTTATAGTTGGTTAGGTCCTTATTTTGTGACTAATATATTCCCTCATGGTCTAGTGGATATCACACAATAGGACACGTGAATGAGATTTACATTTAATGGGAATCGTTTTAAGGGATACATTAGGGAAATTCCTACTGAGGGAGTGGATTTCATCACACTGCATGACCCCATTATCACTTATGCATATCAGAATGTTCCAAACCCTTTCAAAATGTTCCAAACCCTTTCATGTTTTTTTCACTGTCCTATTTAAAAATATACACTTCATGTTCATATATCATCTCAATGGTTCACATTGAGTACAATTCAATATTTCCTGTTTGGTGGAGGGAACCTTTTAGTTTAGTAAATTCAATTGTTTTCCTGATTTTCAATGATTTAAAAAAACATTTTCTATTTTTCAAATATTGTGTGTTTATAATTCAATTTTTTTGTGTGTTTGGGAAATTTTTTGGCTAAAATGATTCTCATAAAATTTTTGAAATATATATCAAGAAGTGAAGAAATTTATCTCAAGAAACTGAGCATAAATGAATGCTAAAAATAAAATTGTTTTAGATTCAAATCTTCAGTAATTTCTATAAAATTTCTCTGAATTTTGAATCCCATTCCACATCACACTATCTTTATATTTTAAATCACATTCCTATGAGGATTATGAACCATTATTTTCATATTCATTACATTTAACACATTTCTCAAGATGACCAAACCAAGCATTATTTAACCAGAATTTGGTTTATTCCTGTCAAAACATGAGGGTTTCAGGTACATATGATTTAAATGATTATTGCATTTTTTTGTTATTAAAGCCCTTATTTCAAATAATCCATTTTTTATAATGTCCTAGAATGATCATTTAATAATTTTATATATTATAATCCATGAACATCCTGTTAGGTTAGCCACAATAAAACCAATTTTCCCAATCCAAATAACTCTTGAACTGAAATTGCATTATCTAGTTGAACATATGTGTGGGGGAAGATGTCTTTTTAATTTCTACAACCTTCAATTATACTTTGGGATGAAAATTAAATTTTTAAGAGACGTGTTTGCTGCTGGATAAAATCATTATATTGAAATCTATGTGTTTTCTGGATCATTCGTGATTAGTTATGTTTTGCCTTTCTGGAGCTTCTAATAGAGAAAGGAGGTTGTGCCTATTTGGAGAATTCAGGAAAATCATGTGTGAGATGATTGACATTTTAATTTTTGAAATGTAGAATGGTGTGCACAATCCATTTTTTCATGATGATTCACATGAATCAATTCCATGGGGATTGGGGAGGAGAATATATTTAATTGAAAATCATATCAATGTAATTTTTCTTCAAAAAGAGTCAATCCCCTCTCATTCAGCCTAAATTTTATTACAACTTAATCCTACCAACTGAAAGCAAAATAACAAGACTGATATGTTATTATGACAAACATATGTCCTTAACTCATATCAAGTGGCTATTTAGGAATTTATCAAGCCTATAGTGACCCTTATATGAGTGTGTATGAGAAACACATTGCTAAAAAATAAACATTTGTGTGATAAGAGAAAATTCAAGTGATGTAAGTGTTTTGTGCATGGAAGTATAAATGAAGGGAAAATATATTGAATGAAATAAATGGAGAACTAGAAATAATTGTTTTTATGAGGTACGATATATTTTTTTGGTGTGGAATTTTTGGATCTCATGATTATGTGTTTTGATAATTGTTTTGATATTGATGTTTACTTGTCACTATTTTTTGGAATACATGAAATGTGTTTTTCCCAAGAGTGCAAAAGGGTAATTTTGGGGATTTGTTAAAACACATTTTTATTGAATATTTTATTGAAAATAAATGATCAAATTTCCTCACATTGTGTTAAAGATTTTTCTTTCTCAAATATTTGGGATTATATCATTCATTTGAAAATTTGATGGAAATTCCAATTTTACACTTTATAGTGCATTGTAGTATTTTGAAGATTCAAATTTTTTTATTTATTATTTGAAATTGAAAATTTTTAACTGTGTTATTGACATAATGGGATATAACTTTTGTTTAGTAAATCAGAGATAAATCCTTCATTTGGTTGGAATAAATATTCCATGAAGTCAAAGGTGTGCTAGACCCAACATATAGGACATTGGTTCTATATTTTGGATATAACATCTTCATCAGAGCCTGGATTGGGACCAAATATTGAGATCATATCACCAACCCATTTTTTCACAAATCAACCATATATAAGAGAATCTAATTCACGTGTGTTGGTGTCCAAGTGGGCGGTTCAATTCTGATTAAAATATTTGGCCGAATTTCCCCAATCACACTTGAAACCTCTTTAAACCTAGATTCCCCTCCAGTCTATAATTTATTTATTTTTTTTCATTTTGACATATTGTGACGTGCATTAGAAGTTTCAAGGTAGAGTATAATTGGTTTAAAAAAAATTCTCCAACCATTGTATGAGGGGTATCCCATGAAGCAAGGATCCACTTATCGAAACCTTATTCTCTTCTTAATGATGTAATATTTTCATTTGTGTAATAAAATTTTCTGTGTTTATTTTATTTATTAACATTTTTCTATTTTGATCAATTATTTGCTTCTTTACTCATACTATTTGGGTTGGATTCATGAGTGGAGATGAGATTGGTTTTTACCCTTTCAATCCATTGCTTATGCAAAACGTCTCCACGATGACCACACCACCAATGAATGAGTAATTCTCTTAGGGATCGATCGACCTTATTTACTATTCATTTAATTTTATTGAATCATAGAGATAATTTAATACACTTTATACGATCCATGAATTGAGTTTTTTTATTATAATAAACTAGAAAATAAATTGATCAATTAACACAATAACCTGCGAGGTTGAGTATTGGGTGAATTGTGAGAGCTCAATTTTAATCAATAATACAAAACCCCATGGGATACATTTGTAGTGTTAAAATATAATCTGTAAAAACAATTCATCATCATTTTCCAGAATAGGTTTGTGCCCAAATTTACCTCTGACCATAATCTATAAATAGAACATCAATCAATGCTGGGAGTTGTAATTGCAAGTTTCAAATATAACATAGTGCTTAATTAACTCCATATTTGTGGTAAAGATAATTATCATAGGGTTTGAGGGTTAACATGTTAGGGGATCATAATTAAGTTAATTTTGACATAAATTATTATGATAAATAATTATGTGAATTTGTAGAGTTTGATTGATTACACCTTTTAAATTATTTTCTAAAAAACATATTCTTGTTGTGTCTTCATAATAGAACATCATTTGAAAATAAAAAAAATGAAAACCTTTTCATGAAAACCTCTTCTGGTTTTATAAATGATAAAATCACCTCATCCATTAATGTAGTATTATTATTATATTTTGTTTTATTTTATTTATAATACCTTGAAAATGTTTTTTAATTCACTTATTTATTTTAGAGATGATTATGTTTAGCCACTCTGATGCACTTAATTATCCAGAAACTAAACATCTTTTGAATGCGCCCATTACAGAACCTTTCAACCAGCTTTGGCCTAGGATAGAAATGTCTCAGATAAATTTTTAGTATTTATACATAAGAATATTTATATTTATAAGTGTTATAATATGTGTAATTATATATAAATATCCACTTTATACATGGAATCATATATTTCTACATATATAGATATATAGTGTTATCTAGGACTCAAGGAATTACACAAGAATTCAGGAATATTCATAAGATTCTTATAGAGTAGTATGGAATTTCATTCACGTGTATCATGTGGAGTATGAGATTTTATTCCCATGTATCATATATTATAATGGATTCCATTCCCATGTATAATAAATAATAATTGATTCAATTCTCGTGTGTCACAAAGTAAATGAGACACTATGGCCATGTATCACAAATAACAAGTTCTGTCAAGGTCATGCATACTATGGGACTCCATTCTAAAGTACCATGGATATTAAGGGACTCTATGCCCATTAAAAATAAGGGACTCCATAGTAGTAAAATATAATAATCAGATTGTAAGGGTGTGTTAGTGTTCTTATCATGACATAATAAAAGAAAATTTGACACATATAAGATAGTTGGTCATAAGCAGTCTACTCCATGAAAAATTTTTGTTTTAGAATCCATGAGATTATCCATTCCATTTTCCAATTTAATTATACGTAATATTGATTGGAATTTTGAATTCCATTTTAGTTACAATTTTTTTCATTACCATATAAATTTGAAACTCATATCAGACTTTATGAAATGGGAAATATGGAAACCCAAAACATTTATACAAATTATTACATGATTCTGAAAAATAAATTTCAAATAATTACTAAATAAGAATTTTAAATTCCTTGTGTATTTGTAATAGTCTGTTCTTAATACAGAAAACATGGAATCCTTATTATATTTTCTCTATTGAGATTTTAAAATCCATTTGAGCTGTAAAATGTATTTGGGATAACATAGGTAATAATCAAAAAAGGACGTGATAAAAACATATTTAACTGATAAAAAGAACAAGAAAATATAACATGTGATTCAGTGGTATAACATGATATCATATATTAAGAGGATCATGGGTAATTTTGTGGCTGAATATCATAAGTAACATGGTATCATAAGATCCAGGAATCATCAGACATGTGAAAAAAATATATAATGGGACAAAAACATGAGTCGGTGGTAATATCCTAGATAATATCACATCATGGAAAAAGTATCAAACTGGATTTGGATTACTACCTAGTCAAATAATTTATGCTTCATTAGATTTATAATTTATCAAGTTCAATAGTACACTATCATGGTCCAAATTTCATGACATGTTCATGATCTATGTGTGCCATAAAAATGAAATCAAAAAAAAGTAATTACATAATTAATACCACTAGAAAAAAAATGGGATATATAATCCTCCTTCATATAATATGAAATGGTGATTTCAAAATGATATAATTTCAGAAATGATCATAAGTTATGTATTACATCATAAAATTAGGGGATAATATACTTGGTATATATATGAGAAACATATAAAAATAGTTTCAAATAAATCCGTAACATAAGTGGTTATTTTCATTGAGTAAAATTATTTTTATAATATAAAAAATTGTTCTCTAATATAGCCTTTTTCGTTTTAGTAACATCATTGTATGTCATCATATATGGAAAATGGGTTTTAACAGTCACATTGAAAATTTATTGAGGAAAATATCGTTCAATTTTCAAAAAATAACTTAATATATAAAACATTCTCAAAAAATAATTCATGAAATTTAACATATCTTTTTCAACATAAAAATTAATCATTAAAACATTTAGTCGTCTTAATGGAGGAAGAGTACCATTCATTCTGAACATATTAAAAAAACAAATACTACTTTTACATTTTTGGTAATGATAATTCAAAAAGTACATTTTTCAAAATGATATAGGAATATTACATTTATTTTTCAAAAAATTTTATTATGGGTAAAAATACCATTAAAATATCAGAATATAACCATTATTAAAATATTTATATAAAGCAGTGATTAAGAAGAAAAAGTATTTTTGACTGAAGATATAAATTAAGTATGATTTTATTTAAAAAAACAAATCATTTTATTTACCAAATAGATTAAAATGGTATTATTATATAAAATTTTAATCAGTACATTAATGAGAATAAAATTACAATGTTTTATTATACATTCATAAAATAATGTCCTCCAATAGTAATTCACAAAAAAACTGATTAAAATGAGATTGATACATGAAACCTTCCCACATTAGTAACTTATTTCTACAAACTTATCATGAATAAAGAATGTGAATTTTATTGTAAAATTGAATGATTTATGATCGACATAGGATATTTTACTTAATGGGATATTATATAAACCATTATATAAATATTTTCTGCATAAAAACATGTGTTTCATTGAAGGAAGTTTGAGATTCAACCCTAAAAGAATTCATATCTTAGTAGTGGGAGAAAATAAATCAGGTAATTATTTAACATAAATGTATAACTATGAAAATAAATATTGGAATAAAAAATAATTATATAAAATTTCAATTCTCCTAAAATACAGGGATAATATAATCATCAATGTTGACATATAGCCAAATGAATGAAAAATGGTTTTGGAGGGCCCTAACATCTCAATTCTGTTAAGTTGATCACTATTTAGCCTCCTCTACATTGGTTTAAAACATTTTATTAACTTATACCATTGAAATATTATTATTCATAATATCTTATATAAACCTCTTATAACATATTATTAACCATTGCTTTACAATCATTCATTATAACTTTTGTTTTGGGGTTAATTACATTTATTTCTCATCTATCATTTATCATCAATATTCCAAATCTGATACATGGTATATCAATTCACAATATATAGAATGATATCAATGTAATAAATATTATCATTGTTTTTCCTTTTATACATATTTATAATCATCAATTAATTTTGAACATGTAGAATGATTCACATTACTTTTTGTAGATATTAGGTCATATGTATTCTAGAAGGACTTCATGGTATCCATAAAGTGTGAATGGATAAGGATGTTAATTTTATTTTTATATTATGAATAAATATCATGTGATATTTATCACATGTATTCATTACATTTATCTTTTCATACCATCCATGAAATGTATTAGTGACAATTGAATCGGGCTGAATCATGAGGTGGTTGTCTTTTTTACACACGAATAAGATTATCAAATACCAAATATATGGTATGGTATGAAATAATATGATATATAAATTTTCAAGAAAGTCTATTATTTCACAAATATAATATATTAACATTAAAATTTTCCTTATTAACATCCATGTAATGAATAAGATAAAAATTAATCATACCGCTTCATGAGGAGGTACTCCCCCATACACACGAGTGATTTAAAGACCCGAATCCGGACATACATGAACAATATATTATATTTTTAGAATACATAATACATGACACAAACAGAAAACTAAATATCTAATTATTTTAGTTTCCTTTCAAACTGGGAAACATAATAAAACATATAAATCGTCTCTTGTGTTTTTCTTTATAACCATAACCCCATTTTGACACATCTTACATAATAAACTTCTTCATATCATGAGGAAACAAAACATAAAAAGTGGAGAGATAAATTTATCAGAAATGTTAAATTTGGAAAATATCAAAAAACATAAACATTAGAATTTATGAACATATCTTTTGAAAATCATAGCATGTAAAACAAATATCAAAATCCGGAGTAATGAAACAATTATATGTAGTTCATAATAAATAAATAATAATGAAAAAAGAGCCATGAGAAAATAGAACTGGAATAAATCATGGAATTGAAAAAGAAAGATAAGTATAGAAAATAATTTCCATATTATCCAAGTCTTATTTCCATGTCCATCACAATGGAAAAAGTCCATTACTGAACCCAATTTACTTTTTGTTCCTGTCGTATATTTCTGGACCAGATCTACATGATGTTCCCACCCGGTATTCCATATCTATATTTTCATTCAATTATAATCATATCTATCTCATTAAATATTAATCATTATAAAATTAATTTGAGGGATACATAGTTCCCACCAATCACTTAATGAAAACATTCTTCTTTGTTCCACAAAAAATATAAATCATAACATAATCCATGGAATAAAATGGGTTTCCACTAAAACAATAATCAATATAAAACAATTGGATTTCATAAATATAATCCCACCATAAACACAGTAAGACAATAATAATAATAAGGATATTAATCCTGAAACATAAACCTATTAAATTATTCCAACTTAGATGGAATATAAATTTGATATATCACCTGAAATTAATTCTTGGGGAAGATATCCTATATTCTTAAAGAAAATTCTTTTCCCAAAATACCATACAAGTTTGCAAGAAAATAATTTCATTGAAAATAAAATTAAAATATTATAAATTAATATTCATGGAAATACAGTGTTTGGAATATTTAATAACCCATATTTTTTTATATTTTAAAATAAAACATTATTCTCGTACTTTTTTCATATAAGAAAAAAATATCCTCATATCTCAAAATGATAAAAGATTCTATTCGTACTATTTAAAAAATTCACCAATGGGTAAAATTGAATAGATAATATTTATTCATAATAGAAATAATATTACATATTTAGTAAAAATGAATGAGGATGATAAATATACATGAGTAAACAGATACAAATAAATAATCGTGGATAATAATGAGATTGTGAAATTATCACTTAACGTTGGTTGGATTTCATTTTTATGATACCAAACCACAATTATAATTATTTAAATAAAATAATTTACTTATTTAAGAATAATATTCATTTTTATTGTATCATATATAACCATATTATAAGTACTTTTTTCTATCATTATTACTAGTCCATCTGGTGTTAACTTCATTATTTTGTTACTCATGTTTTGTCAGATATGTTTTGGTTTATCCTATTATGTTACATTTATATAATTTATAGAATGATATTAGTATAATGAATATAATATTAATCCATTGCTTTATTTTATATAATAATTATCTAGTGAATATCAGGTATAATGAATCACATCACATCATGGATATGGTTGGCCATACGTACGAATGAGCGGGTATATCATTCCCATAATTGTGAAATTGTATGGAACTGTATGGTATATTTTTTTAAAAAATATATAATTGTATAATTATAATATATAGATATTTATTCTATTATTAAATCCATCCATGAAATATAGTGGTGAAAAATATATTACAGCACGGTTAAGAGACAATGATCTATACGTCCACACGCGTGGTAATTTTGTTTTTTTGTAGGATAGATAAAAAATGAAATATGGTTGATACATTAAAAAAATAACATAAAAAAATTTATTTATTCTAGATTTAATATGTTATAATGGAATCAAAACATTATTAGTATGTATAGGAAGTAGAAATTTGAATGAAACGATAGAGAATATTCTTTCTTCATCGACATATTCCCTCTAAATTTTCTCATTAAGGCCCAAGTGTTTGTATTTTTAAAAGACCAAAAACTCTATAATGTAGAAAATATAAGTTTATAATTGAAGTATTCATGGGAATTATGTGATGTATGTCTCAATGTGATGTGATATTTTGAGGAAGGATGTGCCTTTTTATAAATCTGGTGAGGGGCATATTTGGATGTCTACAAAAATATTAATTAATAATAAACTCAAACTACATCCAGAAACATCCAAAATGTCATATATTTTATGATTAGATGATATATATTTTAAATATCATAACCCAATAAAATATATACTTTATATCTACCAATATAAGCCTTATCAATTTAATTCTCCATTAGTTATTCCATTTTAATTCTAACTTCAGTAACAAATGTTTTATAATTAAAATAGCCTAATTTAAAAAAAATTAAGGTTAATTATTTGATAAATGAACAAATAATAACATTAAAAATCATATAATAATTAATCATATTTTTTAAAAATTTAATATAAATTTTAAATAATTTAATGAAACATTATTTCGACAAAATATCAATAGTGTAAATTTTGACTCTATTCATTTCTTTGATTTTTAAATATATCTACAAAACATGTTCTCCTAGAAAAAATATATTATATATATAAGGATTTATGGTCAACTAAAAAATTAATTGGATATAATAATTATCCAGAATTACATTTATTTTAGTATTTTTAATATCATTAATTTGATATTTCCATTAATTATATAATAATTATATCTGTTTTGTGTAATTATTTAATATACTTATATATTGCATAAAATTAAAAAATAAGATTTTATGATGAAGATTTAGATTTTAGATATCAAGTAAATACTTATATTCAAATATATATTCTATATAACCCTATATAAAAAAATTATTTATTAAAACATTAATGTGATATCGTAAAAACCACTTTAAAAAAATATTATATGTTTCATTATAATTCCATGATGGCCCTAAATGGAAAATAACTCAACAAGGGTATTATTATGGCTGATATGTGCTCAAACAATAATATTTTTTTCATTTTCCCCATATTTTATGGGTTATATTAAATTTAATAAAAATTATATTAGTGATTTTCCATTAATTTAATAATATATGCATCAATAGTGAATAAGACATTAATGGGATTATTTATTACATAAATATAAAAAAGAAATTCCCATGATAATAAAAAATTGCATTTAAAATGAGTATTTATAGTCAAATTTATATACTATATATACTTATTTTAGAAATGAATAAGTTTTTAAACATTCCTTAAGATATATTTAACATTTGATTAAATAAAATATATTAATTGTCTTAATGTCATCCAAGTGGATTTAAAAGGTTATAATTGTTACCTAATGATGGTTTAAGTAATAAATCATTCATCTAATGGTATGGGTACATGAGTTATGGGAATTTTATAAAAATATATTTACCCTCAATTTGTCTTTTTACTATTTAGTGTATTAATAAAAATTACTTAATTAACATTCATAATGCTCAAAAATAAAATAATGTTATTTACAAAATTTATACCTAATTATTAAAAATATGGATGAATTTTTTATTATTAAATAAATTTAATTTGAAGTAATGAATTTAAAATTAATCTTCTTGTTGTAATGAGAAATGATTTTTAAAAAGTATTAAAATTACAAGAGATTGAAATATTTTTACACGAAAACATATAGTAAAATTAATTCCAATGACCAAAATTTTATAAAATATTATAAATATATTATATTCATACTTTGAAAACAATAAATAATATAAAGTTTCCACATAAATTACTTCTTTTAGAAAAATATGTTTTCAATTATTATTTATTATTTTTTTACTACTCTTGAAACTTAAAACCTATTAGAAAAAATATCAACAACTCATCCACTGTAAATTTTTATGACCCTCGTCCAAATAAAATATTTATTATGTTATATATAACATTTAAATGTTTCAAAATATCAATTTTAATTGGGATCACCCTAAAAATGTGGGAAAATATTTTTTAAAAATTACATCTTTTATCTGAAAAATTAATTTTGTTCTTATATCATTTATAGAAATCATAAAAGAATATTTTTAATAATTATATTGAATAAATTAAACATATATTTAATTAATAAAATATATCAAGAGTGGTTTTATTATTTTATAATCTAACTTATTTTCATATAAAATTTTTTAGAAGAAATTTAATACAGTTTATACTTACCATTATAATGACTTGGTTTTAGCTAACAAAATAATATTTAGTTGTTCACTCATACTAGGTCTGATATGAACATAATTCTATCAAGAGAATAGAAAATTGTGTATAACAAAAGACAATAATAACATTTTATATACTACATGAAATGCTAGTGTTGCATATTTCAAATGCTTATCTTAGAGTAGCATACAATACTAGACATCAATGAAAATAGAAAAATCTATCTCATTAAAATCTAGGGGTGTTACATTCTACCCCTTTTAAAATAATTTATTCAATCAAAATAATTTGGTGTTATTAAATTTTTAATACATGAAAAAATCATTCATAGATAGCCAATCTTGATGTAAATGGACATTATATTAATATTTTGGAATACTTATTACATTAAACAAACAGATTCCCGAAGAATCTAATAGTATAGTTCCTTTGGAAACATAGTATACACTATTCTAATTTGGTGAAATATCTTCAACATCTCCCATAATGAACTCCCCTTTATTTTTCATATTTAAATTTATTCATTATATATTGGATGAAAGAAACATAAAAAGGGATGAGCTCAAATGCTCACTAAGGGTAAAAATGAGAAATATCCAAAAAAACACAAACATACATTTGTAAAAACATGAACATAACTTTTGAAAATCAATGCATGTATAAAAAATATCAAAACATTGCATCATGAAATAAATCTTGGTAGTTAATATGGCATAAATCATAAAACAATAAGAGTCATGAGATAATAGATATTTTAAAAAACATGTAATTTTTTAAAACAAATAAGCATCAAAAATAATTTTCAAATTATCCAAGACTCATTTCCAAGACCATCATAGTGGAAATGTTCAATTAATGAACATTTCTTTAATTTCATTCAAACCATGTACTACTGAACATGATTTTTTATGTCAGTATAGTTGTCTATATCTAATGTGATTTAAATCATTACCCAATACATTGGATGGAGGTATTGGTACCACCCATCATGTAATGAAAACAATACATATGTCTACTATAGAAACAAACATCATTCTTCATAACATATCCCATAAAATAAAATGCTTTTTTTAAACATCATTCCTTCCTAAAATAATCCATGTAAAAATATGGATTTTATGAATATAAATCCGTCATAAACATAATAAACCATAAGAATTATAGGGTTGTTATACTTTAAAAATATCCTTAATCTTATATAAAAAATAATTTTGATAAAACACTTGAAATTATTTCTTGAAGAAAATATAATTTCCTCTTCAAAAACGTCTCCCATCCAAAAAAACCACACAATTTTATAAGAAAATAATTCGATTGAACGTAACATTGAAATAATATAATATATTCTTCAATAAAAAATGTAATTATGAAGGTGTAAAAATTTAATCAGGACATAAATGTTAAAAAACATTCTTATCATAATTTTTTTAAAATAATTAAAAAAGTACCACATATGAAAAATGAAAGAAACATACCTTCAAAATAATATAGTAAAAGATGGAAATGAGTGAAAATGACATTAAACATCCATATGATAATTATTATTATATTATGAAAACATTTTTAGAAAACATTGACATAGATGATAAATTTTCCCGTGTAAATAATTTCGTATAATAAATCTGAAATAAAAATGAGATTACGAAATTATCCCTAACATTGGGTCCTCTATCCTTTGTATGTATCTGAAACTAAAATATAATTATTTAAATAAATTCATTAACAAATTAAAGAATCATATACATCATATATTATGATATTATCATATCTTTTTTAGTAACATTATTACACGTCTATTAGGTATAAACTTCTTTATTTTCATACCTCTGTCTTCCGGATAAGTTCATATTTTTATTTTATATTAATATCATTTGAAGAATGGTGTTATTATAATATATATAATATTTATTCATTAAATTCATTACATAATCATGATTTAATGAAGATCATGTACAATTAATTGAATCACATCATGGAGACGGTAGGTCGTACGTATGGATGAGCGACGATATCATTCCCATAATTCAGAAATTGTATGGAATTTAATTTTATATATGTTGTTTCAGAACACCTATTATGTTATAATAATCATATATATATATATATATATTATTTACATCATTATATATATCCTTGTAAGATGGTGGTGAAAAATAGATTACACCATTGCATGGAGATGGTAAGTCATACAAACCCACGAATGGTGAATTAATCTTTCAATGGATGGATAGAAGGTGGAGTATGGTTATTCAATTACCATAATAAAATATAACAATATAATTTATACTGTATTTGTTACATTATATTATAAACAGCGAATGAAAATTTAGTTGAAGAAGAAATAATTTGATTAATTAGTAGAAGAGATTTCCTCTTCTTTTGTGTGGTCATTATAAATGAAATCTTATAGGAACTCGAGTTTGTTTTTTTAGAAGACCATGACCACTTTAAAGAAACTAGGGATGATGATATGGAATATTTTTAGAGGATTTCCAAGTTTCAGGGTTCAACTTGAAGTGATTTATTGATGGAGAATGTTCTTTTTTATTATATAGGTGAGGGGAACATCTCAAATTGAATAATAGATGATATAAGGTAGTAAACACATCTCAAATTAAATTTTATACAAATTTGTCTCTCAATCAAACCTTAACATTATAGTTAGCACTTGGTAATTATATTTTAACTTTAATAAAGGTAAGAGATGATTCAATATTAAAATAGTGTAATATTTTCTTATTAGATGTTAATTGACCATAAATTAATAATAAATAATATTTTAGGCCATATCATAATTATTTCATATTTTCATAAATTCATAATTATTTTTATATAATTTAATAAAACATTATTTGGAAAAAATATGAATAATGTCATTTTTGACACAATTCAATTCATGAATTTTTGAAATATCAAGATAATATATTATCCTCAAACAAAATAATTTATTATATATATAAGGGGTTAATTAAATTTATAAAATTCATTTTATTTATTAATATTCCAACATTATATATATTCTAATAATTTGGATAACCTTAATTTTATATTTTCATTTGTAATATAATTACTACATTAGTTTTTCATAATTATTTGATATACTATTTGTAGAATAAAATTTTAAAAAATATATATGAAAAATATAAATCACATAGGTATCATAGATAAAAATAGTGACAAATATATCTTCAATATAATGCTAAATTAAAATTTTTAGATTTATTAAAACATCAATGTAACATCTTTAACATCAAATCATATATAATATTATATGTGTCATAAAAATTTCTACATGGCCCCAAATGGTCATTAATGTGACCCTTAGATGATTATGGAAGATATATAATCAACCAAAAATAATTTCCCAAGTTTTTTTTAAAATGTTTATTATAATTTTAAAAAAACATATTTTATTGATTATTCATCAATGAAATATTTTTTTCATCATCAACATACAAACCTATAAAGTAATTATTTATTTCATAAAAATTAAAAATAATTTTTCATGATAAATACAAACATATTATCTCATAAATGTGTGTTTATAGTATAGTTTATCTTCTCTGTAACCTTATTTTAGATATTATTAACATATTAAAATTTTATTAATACATATTTAACATTTCATAAAATAAAATAAAATAAAATAAATGTACTTATATCATTTAACTCCAATCCAAAGGGTATAATTTTTAACCAAGTATGGATTAGGTAAAAAAATTCATCTAATCAAATTTTGACAAGTGTTAAAGTAATTTTATAATATTATATTTTCCCTTAATTACACATTTTACCATTTTATAGTATTAACAAAAATTCTTGAACTTACTATTACAATGCAAAAAATATAATTCTACAAAAATAATTTTGAATAATTGATTAAAATTATTGAATCCCTTTTTATAAATTCCAAAAATATATGTATTATTATTTAATATAAAATTAATCCTTTTCCAAATGAAAAATGCATTTTTAATGATAAAATATTACAAAAGATCAAAATGTTTTTACCTAAACATTTTTTGTAAATTTAATGCCAATGGTCAAATATATATTATATTATAAAAATATATTTTATTATAACATTAAACCCACTCAATAATATAATTCATCCATTAAAAATATTTTTATGAAAAAAATTATTTTCAATTAAATTTTTGTAGATTTAAATTATTCATCAAAACATAAACCATATCATAAAATTATAAAAAATTCAACCAAAGTAAATTTTTATATCTTTATTCCAAATAACTTGTTTATTATTTTAAATATAATATATAAAATTGTAATAAAATATATTTAAAATGGTTGTGTGATTAAAAGGAGGAAAAACATCATTTTTTGAAAAAAATACTTCATTTATTCAAAAAATTTAGTTGTATCTTGTACCATGTATAGAAAGCATATTATATGTATTTAAAATAGTATATTAAATATATTATATATATTATACATTAATAAAATCCATCAGGAGTGATTTTATTATTTTATAAACTCACTCATTTTCATTTAAATAATTTTTCAGAAGAAAGTTAATATTGTTACTACTTACCATTTTAATAACTTGGTCATAATGTAACATACTAATATTTATTTGAAAACCTAACTCATTATTTCATGAAATAAATTTTATCAATATAACATTAAATTATGTGTAACAGAATCCAAGCATAGTGTTGCCTAAACCGAAAACTAATCTTCTGTTGTTTATAGCACATGATTATCTTGGTGCAGCATACAAAACATGACTTAAAAGAAATTTTAAATATCTACCTCATAAAAATATCATTGTGTTACGTTATAACCCCCATAAAAATAATTTATCGTTCAAAATTCTTGTGGGTCATTAAATGATTAAATACATGAAGATTTATTTCAAGGAAACCAATACATCATCCATCATAACTAGAAACTATTTTGAAACATCCTACATAATACGCTTCATTATATCTCGGGGAAAATAAAAAAAATTGATTAGCTCAAATGCTCAGTATGTGTAAATATTGAAAATATCCTCAAAATTAAAAATAAAATAATATATTGAGATATCATTTTAAAATCATAAAATTTATATAAAATATCAAAATATCGAGTTATGAAATAAATATTGCCAATTCATGAGGCATAAATTATAAAGGAACAAGAGACATGATAATATAAAATTTGCATAAAAAATAATATTGTGGAAAAAAATATTCCTTGAAAATATTTTTTTATTAGTGAAGACTAATTACCAGACCATTATAGTGTAAAAATTCTATTAGTAAAAAGGGTTTAATAGTCGTTCCAAACATTTATTACAGAATAAGATTTACTTATAGATCTAGCTATGTAGTACTGAACCATATTTTATTATCATTCCATTCATGCATATCTAATGAGATAAAACTCATTACCTAATTTATTATAGGGGCATATATGTCCTATGAATCAAATAATTAAAACATTATTATGTGTTCCAAAAAAAACCGAAATCATATTATAACCCCATGAATAAAATTGGATTCCACAATAACATAATCCATGTAAAAAAATTGGATTCTGATCAACGTTTTCACACATGCTCTCAAGAAAAATATTTGTGATTTAACTAAGTGTAGAATATTGGATGACCTAGGTAATTTTTTCAATGAGGAAGTTAATTAAGAAACTATTGGTATGATTGAATAAACAAAGTACATATGTGATGACAAATGAAATAGAAAATCGGGGGGGGGGGGGGGTTGGTGACTTTCAAACAATACACTAAACAAGAAAATGTGATGGAACATTCAAAGATACAATTTATTTTAAATACATATATGAGTCGAAATAGTCAATCTAATATTCCAAATTCATCATTCATTTATCCTAATCAGATATGATTATAATTCATTAAATTGTAATCCCTTATCCTTATCAACCCATAAACCCTACAGAAATTAACACGACAAAAAATATTGGGATAAATGAGCCTTTGGTCAACTTTGGGACTTCTAATCGCAGCACCCTACCTTTATTGTGATCCAAAATCCAACATATGTTCAATGGTCAATTAGGGCGGTATATCATCCCTAGATATTTAATTTAATTTACTTGAGGATGAGACTTGAACCATATAATTCTATCCCAAGTTGATTAGATTTGTTGATGAAGGTTTCACTCACACAGTTTATAGAAGCCTGACAGCGCAATCATCTGCAACTACATCAAGTAACATAGACATTAGAACACAAATAATTGATCACAATTTATGAATTACATCATGTTTATGGATTAAAAATAAATAAAGAAATTGATTGTGGATTAGATCAACAACGAAAGATATCACTCTTCCATGGGTGGAGTTGTCATCTTGGAGTCATTTTGCATAAGCAATGGGTTGATTGGGGAATACCCAATCTCATCTCCACTCTTATATTCCAACCCAGGAAGAAAAATAAGAAGATTAAAATATAATATGAAAGAAGATTAATTTAAGAAAAAATAATGATGCAAGAATAAAATAAAATAAATACAACGATGAGGCAGGAGAGGAGAGCCTTCTTTGAAAGGATGTTTTCAGAAGGCCTTACTTATTCCTAGAGACTTTAGGGCTTCCCACGATCCACCATTTCGGCCACACCTTCCCTAATTTTCCAAAAATCCTAAAAAGATGGAAAATATCATTTAAACAGAATTGGGGAAGGATAGGGTTACAAAACATTTTCATATGTGAATGGGAAATTCAGACAAATTGTTTAATCTAAATTTCATCACATTATTGACCTCCAAAACGCTGGAATTAGTAGGCCTTCTAGAAGGATTATTTGTTAATCATCATGTCAGAGATCTTCCCTCCAATGTTGGGTCCAATCCAATTATAGGTGATAAAGATACGACTGAAATGGTGAAGAGATGTCCAATATGGATTGCTCAGTCAATCATTATCTTCATGGCCCATTTACTCCACTCAAATACATGATCATGTTTCCATGTACTAAATAGTGTTTATATCCCCAAAAGTCAGGAACATAATTAAAAAAAATTATGTCAATAGAATTTAGGGAAAAATATTTATTCCTGGAATTCTACGGTGAATTTTAAAAAAGGAAAAAATTGAATTTCAATCGAATTTTCAAATTAATGATCTAATCGGAAATATTCTGTAAATTAACATATTCAGAACAATAGGATGAAATTATTTCATTTATTATCAATAAAATATTCAATACAACTATGTTTTATCTGCTCCTCCACACTTACCTTTTTTCACTCCTAGGAAAAACCTCATATCATGTATTTGAGAAAATTGTCAAAAGACTTGAATGTTCATATTTCCCAATCCACAGTGGAAATGTAGGCAAAGTAAAAATCCCATCAAGAGTCAATATCAATTAATTTTAAATTCATTATCTCATAAATTATGTCAAAAAAATCCAGTGTGATTAAAAACCCTAATAATAGTGAAAAAAGTCATCAGTCTATAATGCCACTAATTCTCCAAGTGTGTGTGTGCCAACCACTACATGCTCATAAATCCACCATTTATTCAGTATATTCAGGTCATGTAAAACAGTCCTTCTTACTTGGTTTAATTCACAGATCATTCTTTACATTCCATTTCAATTGAATTTCAAAACCCACTAACATAAGAATTCCCAAAATTCAAACCTTATTCTCCTGACCTATATATCCCCTTATGTTGTACATTTAGTCACTCCCGTCATTTATTATTGGTTTTTTATGTTTCACTTGGATAAAATCTCACACTCAACTCTCAACCCATGACTGATCTCCTCATGACGCTAATTGTAATAGTTATAACATGATCAATGGTCAAGGAAAAGTGGGTTTTGACCTATCCCAGACACTACCATTTTTTAGGAGTACAACAGTCTGATAACAGGAACGCACATATAGGTAAATTCGGTACAGTAATGATACCGATCAAAAGAGAAACAAATGTATGGATAAACCAATGAATTATTTCTGCCTATCATGACTATACATACAATTGAGTAGGAAATATTTCACAAGTCATGGTTAAGTGAAAATTTGGGAGGATAAATCAATGACACAATTTATCATTAACAGATATAAAAAATAACGATGTCATAATGAAAAAGGTTTTATAATGACACATCCATTAATATCATTGGTTTCATCGATTTTTATAAAACTTTACCCTTGATGAGGAAATCATACTCATTCCTATCATTCTACAATGATTTTTGAAAAGAATTCATTTTCCATATGTTCTTCATGAAAATGTTACTTGATATATATATATATATATATATATATATATATATTTGATTTTAATTTTTTTTGGTTTTTTGTTTTGGTTTTTTAAATTTATCCAATAGTAATAGAAAATATACACAAAACACACAAATTAAAATACTAAATATCAACCCCAAAATGTACTCCCCTCCCCCACACTTAAAATTTTTCATTATAATCAATCTGAACCTATGAGATAATATGTTCACATGAATAGTATAATTTTAAATAATACAAATAATATAAAAGTGATAGGGTTCCGAACAACCTGATACGCTCAAGTGATAATGGTTTCATGTTGTGTGATGAAATCCACAACATCAGTAGTGTCACACCCCATGTAAATAATGTATATGAAATTTTTATATTTATCCATATTTTTGAATAAAATATTAATATTAATTTAAGGGGAATTCTCTGCTCGAGGGCATACCCAATACAAAACAACGAGTTTCTTTGAAATCTTACGTTGCACTCTAATAATAAAATAATATTATTTTTAAAGGTAGTTAACGCCTAGCCATTGTAAAGGTAGGAATGAACGGAACTAACTAGAAAATGATTATATATATTTGTGAAATAGTTTTACTTTTATCCAATAACTTTTGGAGGCTTAAAATGCAAATGAATCCAATTTTTAAGCATAAATTTTCTAATCTTCTTTTAAAGGACGATTAACCGCCTTTTGATGGAGAACCCTTTTGAAATATAATTTTTACTATTTTTATGTTTTATTTGACAAAATTAATTCCTTATTCAGAATATGGACATCAAAATTTACATTGTGTAAAATTTTGTTATTTTTCTGATAAAGACCATTTTTATTGAAAATGTTGCATTTTAATTAAAAACATTATTTTTATTTGATTTATTTATAAGTATAGATTATATTTTTAATTTTTATTAAAGTGTATTTAGAATATATTTTTACCATTTAATATAATGGTTGACATTGGAATTAATTTCATTTTGAAATTGGACTTAAACTAGTGTCAATCTTTTAATAGATATTGTTTCTTAAAAACACGGTATTTGATTTGATAGCTTGAATTAATTATTAAATTAATTAATGAAACATATATGTATTTAATTATTTAAAAAAGAAATTATTTTTGAATTCGGAATATCAAATATAGCTTAGGGTGAATTTTTGGTATTTTTCTGAAAAACCTCAATTTTTTATGAATAGTGAAACCACTAAGTGGTAGTTTAAAAACGGATTTTTCATTTAAATGAAGCTTTACCACTTCTGTGATTTGAATTTCAAAAATCCGACATACATGGTTGTCCTTAGGATATAAAATGTGGTTCAACGGGAATAAAATTATTTTTTGGTGAATAGTAACTTTTCTGTTTTTAATCTCGGTTAGAGGTAATTAGTGGGATTTAAGGTAAAAATAATGTTTTAATAATATGAAGTGACCTAGACACATGTCCTACCCTCATTTTCTGTGTCATGTCTCACCCAAAAAATTCATGGGTCAACGTGGGGACCCCATGGAGCCACTTTGGTTGGAAAATGACATAAATAGCTTTTTATTTAAAGTTAAAATAAAAATGTCACAAGCATGAGTTGTTTTACTAAAACAATTTTTAAATGTGTTTATAAAAGTCATATATTTTACTATAAATATTCATTAGAAATATAAAACTATTTCCTACATCCTGATATATTTTTTATAATTTTCTGACATTAAATAAATTAAATTATTTATGACATCATGATGATGTAGCGATTACCTCATTAATAATGGATTTAAATAAAATGAAAATATAATGTTAAAACTATAAAATACACTTGTCAAATACGTATTTTATTATTATATTTTGAACCCTTACCACCTTATCCTCGAAATATATCAATGTGGGACCTTTAAAATCCGAAACTCAGTTGAAAATAAAGTAACATTTTTTATCTTTCCAAGAGTGCCCCTCCTCTCCTCTTATAAAAGGCTCCCACCTCTACCACCTTACCCACACCTCTCAAGCCTTTGTCTCGGCCAACCCCTTCTCATATTGACTCTCCACATCCCTCTATTACCCCTAGAATCCTCACTTTGGGAAGAAGTCTTCCCAAGGAAGCCTTTGAGCTCAAATGAAAGAAAGATACCCGATTTTAAGGTAATGTATTCACTTGTGTTCTTTTGTTTTATTTTTCTTCTCCAACCCCCTAAAATATTTTTATTAATTTAATTTGTAACAAATCCAGTATCATGAATGTAATAGGATGTTTTTATAAGATGGATTTGAGTTACACTTACACACACCTACATCTGATGGTTAAAGAACATATTGTTTTTTGGATGGTGAATTTCTGCCACACGAAACGATGATTGTTCAATATTCATTTAACACCTTCAAAGTTGGCCATTAAGATGTCACTATATTTATATATGATATATAATATGTTTATGTTTTACTTAAGACTCTTTATTTTTCATTTATGGCATACCGTTATGGTTTCCATTATGGTTAAAGGCGATATCTTCATTTTAGGAAGTGCGGACTACCGCCACCTCAAAGTGATTTGATTCGTTAATACCATATGTGTTACATATAAAGGATATATTTAATGATATTATATATGATACCATACTGTAATTATAATACTATTATGTATCATTATGTTTTAATTCCATTAAATAAGATGTATAAATTGAAGTAGCGTTCATGCGTACGTACGACTTACCGTCTCCATGAACACTGCATTTCATTTCATACCTCTAAATGTTATGTAATATTCTAAATGCATGTATATAATGGATATATATGATATATATGATATCTACATATTGAATATAATTATGGATATAATATTTATTTTACTACATGAACAACATGTAATTATAAGTAGTTTATTTTTGACTCAAGTAGCAATGATCTACAAAACGACCATTATTAACTTAAATAATTACATAGTGTTCATAGCATGGTAGAAAGTTAAATAAAAGGAATAATGAACTTGAAAAGGGTTTTTAATAAAGTACAAATTAGCTCAAGTTTATTATTTAGGAGGTTATAGAACAATCAAGTCAAGTCGGACCCGAGGTAAGGGATCCTACCCCTCTCTTTCTTTTTAAGTACACTTTTTTATGTCATTCATTTTATACTCATCTTACTTATGAATGGGATGTTCTTTTTATATTACTGTTGATGTAATTTATATTTTCATATGATGAGAGACCCTATTTTCTCTAATCAACCCATTTTGTAATTTTTAATTGGCGTCGTTAGGCTGTCGAAATTTCGTAAGGGTATTTTTATCTCACTTTGTGTTTTCGTGAGATTCATGATACATTTGCCAATATTTCCTTTTGAGTGGTGTAAGTACTGTCCATTATTCTACTATTTGTGTAACCTACTTTCATTTATTATTATTTACCTCAATGCCTTATATTACTTCTTTCATGGGGTGTACGTTTTGAAAGTTACCCAAATCGGTAAGGGAACCTTTCACCCTCCTCTTTTTAAAAGACTTCTTTTGTTATGTATTTTAATTTACATCTTTTTATGTTGGGATATGTTATTCTATATCCTTATAGATGTAAATTTTAAGTCTAAGTGATGAGAAACCATTTTCACCTCATCAACTAATTTTATGAATTGTAAAGTGACGTCGTTAGGCTGTCGAATTTTACCAAGGAAACTTATTAACCCAATTTTGATTTCTTTGGGTTCAACATGTAGTTATTGAATATGTCATCCTTTTAATATGTTTTAATGACCTTTTATTGTTTTAAAATTAATATCCACTTATATTTGGTGTATTTGTATTTTTCACACATAATTATGAGATTGATTTATCATTAATTTAAGGATACATTCTTTATAAGGGATTTCATCTCATTTTACATTTCTATTGAGACATCATTGTTGTTATGCACTAATTCACTCTTATATGGTGTATATACTTTCCCTTGTAATATTATATCATGAATCCATTTATTCTCATGATATTTTGATTAAATGTTATTCCTCAATTATGTTATTCAAGTGTCTCTCATTTTGTTAAAATCCCTTTCACTAAAATATCATTTTAAATTTTTTAATGATTTATTATTATAAATATTTTTCATTAATATCCATGTTTTCAAAATGATTTTATTGATTTATATATATGGATTTTATTGGTTTAAAATGATAAAAGCTTCAATGTGGTATGGGACACTTTGATTTCAAAATATCTTTATTAAATGTTTTAAATGATTTTGAAAATGGTTCTAAGAATGGATTCATTATCTTAAAATGTTATATTGTTATTGAAATGTGGGAATGTTATCTTTCCTTTATGCTTAAGTTATGTGCTATGATTATGTTATGGTTCTTTGGAATTGTTTATGAAGATGGGTGGTTCCGTGATAAACTAAGGGAGGGTGAGCCCGATACAGCTCTCCAATGCATTGGGTAACGTGAATGGGTTAAACATTATGGTTTTTCCAAAGATATTTAGGGAATATACTATGATGGGTATTCCAAATGTAACCAAGAAGGTTACTCTGTATATAAGAATGTTATGAATGCCTCAATTTACCTTTATGTCTTATGATTTCTGTGATTTATTCATGATTTTATGAGGTATGTTAAAGTGCTTATGTTTTATGGGTAAAGTATGATTTCATTCTTATCTATATATGTACTCATGTTTCCTTTTCATAATTTTTATAACTCTTACTGAGATTTTTGTGCTCATCCCTTGTTTTTGAAATGTTTTTCACATGTCAAGGGAATGGTACATGATATGATTGTAGTGTCAAGGAAGTGTCAAGGAAGAATCCATGTCTTATTTTAAATATGTTTCCATTGATGGGATAAATGAATACTATATTTTATGTAACCACTTTCTTTATATGTGGAATGTAATGCATGTTTTATTATCTAATTCTATAAAACTCTAATCCTGAAAAGATACTCAATGTGTAATCTTGTAATAACTCAAGATTAAGTAATGTTTAAGGTTCGAGCCTTATAGTTGGTATTAGAGGTCGGTTTAGATAACATTAGAGGTTAGATTGTTGTTTAAGAAAAAGTGACAAGTTGTGTATAACCACAGTGGTTAGTATATTATATGGAGTGATTATTTTTTTTGAAAGTTAGAATGAGTTTGAGATAACATGGATAAGTATATCTTGGTGTTTATCTTCCTCTTTTTTATTTGATGATTTTACTAATATACTCATACTGACCTTTTTGGTTTTAGTAAATTGCTAGATCTAGCAGGCACCAATGTAACAGTGGATTGGAAGAAAACAGTGACGGTTTTATGAAAGAACAACTGAAGGATATGGGAGCTGCAATGAGAACTCTTGGGGTTATCCTAAACCAACTATATGGATTCATGATTGACCACCTGAACCTTAGTGATTTTTATAAGGCATATATATGTGAGAAACAAATCCCCACGGAAGTTCAGGTAATAATCATAAAGGTAAGTATGATCAAAAACCTATGTGTCAAATATGTGGAAAGAAATACATAGGAAAATGTTTCAAAGGGACAGAAAGATGCTATAGATGTGGAAATGAAGGTCATAATGCAAGAACCATCCATGGAAAAAGGAATCATCTAGTTGACTCTAGGAAAGGGAAAAATGTTCTTTCTGAAGGATCAATTGAATGTTTTAAATGTGGTGTGCATGGTCATTATGAAAACACATGTCCTACGAAGATGTTTTGGGAATGGGGACACCAAGATCCTAAAAATATTCATTTACCAATACCTAATGCCATTCTGATTGAGGATGAAGAAACTGACAATGAAGAATGAAAGGTATGGATTATGTCATGACATATGTTTTCCTATTATTGGAATCTAAGGATATGATTCATGATTTTGTTTGTAGAAAAGAAGTATTTCAGAATAAGTTTAAAAGGAATGGATAATGGATCATGAAAAATATTTAATGAGTAAGAAGTCATCATATAAGGGATTCAAGAGTTATGGTAGATTTTAGGATTGTGAAATTCTTAAATGTATTAAGTCTCTTTTGATGATGGGGTTATATTAGAAGACTTTTTTTAGTAACCTTGATGTTTGATATACGAAAATTTTATTCAGGAATAATTATCCATTCTTTTGTGGATATAATTATAAATAACCATTTGGGTTTATATGATCCTTGAATTTGAGGCAATTACTGGTTAATACATTTTCGGTTACAAAATGGATGTTATCAGATAACCTTTGTGGTTAAAATATGTTATGGTTATTTTTGATGAATTTATAACTTTTTGAGGAATGTTATAAAATTATATAGTTTTTGAAAAGGGATAACACGAAGACTGTGTGACAACCCATCACGTCAGACGAATCTGTGGGAATCGAACCCACAACCAATGTGCAACTAGTATTTACTGCCTACCACTGGACTACGTGAACTCCCTGGTTAGATTGAATGATTCTTTTTAGTTAGATGATTTTATGAATTAAGAGTGATTTGATTTTTTGTTTTCAATGGAAATGATTAGCCTATCATGGAGGATATGTGATTAGGGTAATTACTTTTCAGTATGAGACTGTAAGAGTAACTGATGTTATTTGGGAGAAAAATATTAAAATTTATCTTAGGAGACTATGTCATTAAATGCTTCAGAGAATTGGGTTTCAATCATAGTTTGGTTTACTTTGTATAATTTTATGGATAGATGTTTATTGAATGGTATTTGTTGAACTTTGGGTTTTGTTTGACAAATTTTGGAGATTAAAAATAGATTTTTTTTATAAAGGATTATCCTTTTTGGGTATTATCTGATCTCATACTATCCTTTTTTGTTTTAGTTTTGGTTAAGGTCTAAAGACATGGGAAGTATATAGTTCTCTTTTGTGGAATAGGTGATTCTCTAGAAGTTTATTATAGCTCTCTTAATGTGAAGAAGTCATCTGAAATACTCGTCTTTTGGAGAAAATAAGTGTTCTTGTAAGAAATCTAGTAAAAGTTGAAAGTCAACATGACAATTAAGTATTCTTCCTTATGTTTTAGTTAAGCTCATAAATAAATTCCTCAATGAAAAGTTACTTAAAACAAAAATGTTATCTGTTAGTTTTTCCTCCTAGGGAATCAAATACCATTTAACCCATCACAAGTTTGTGATTTTCATATTGTTAACTTTCTCCTAGACATGTTTACTATCACTCTCCATCAGAACATGACCCTTCTTTTTTCACCCATATTGATATTTTCATACTTGGAATCCTAATATGGGTTAAATCTGGTGACATTTGTACTTCTCTCCCATTCTTTTAATGTGATAGTTTTACTGACTCTTGTTCTGATGTGGGATTTTCAATGAAGCTTCCAAGCCTAATTTTAAAATTGCGAGGACGCAATTCCAAAAATGGGGGAAGGATGTAACACCCCAGGTAAATAAAGAATATGACATTTTCATATTTATCCATATTTTTGAATAAAATATTAATATTACTTTAAATGTAATTCTATGCTCGACGGCATACCCAATACACAACAATGAGTTTCTTAGAAATCTTACGTTGCACTCTAATAATAAAATAATATTATTTTAAAGGGTAGTTAATGCCTAGCCGTTGTAATGGTGGGAATGAATGGAACTAACTAAATAATGATTATATATGTTTGTCAATTTTTTTTTATTTTATCCAATAAATGTTGGAGACATAAAATGCAAATGAATCCAATTTTTAAGCATAAATATTCTAATATTATTTAAAAGGTCGATTAACCGCCATTTGAAGGAGAACCTTATTTAAATATAATTTTGACAAATTTTTATGTTTTATTTGACAAAATAAAATCCTTATTTAGAATCTGGACATCAAAATTTACTTTATGTAAAATTTTGTTATTTTTCCGATAAAGATCATTTTTATTGAAAACGTTGCATTTTAATTCAAAACCTCCTATTAATCTGATTTATTTATATGGATATATTATATTTTTAATTTATATTAATGTGTATTTAGAATATATTTTTACCATTTAATATAATGGTGGTCATTGTAATTAATTTCACTTTTCAAATTGGACTTAAACTACGGTCAATATTTTAATAGATATTGTTTCTTAAAAACACTCTATTTGTTTTGACAGCAGGAATTAATTATTAAATTAATTAATACAAAATATATGTTTTGAATTTTTTAAAATATAAATCATTTTTTAATTTGTAATACCGAATATATCTTAGGGTGAATTTTTGGTATTTTTATAAAAAACATCAATTTTTGATGAATAGTGAAACCACTAAGTGGTAGTTTAAAAACTGATTTTTCGTTTAAATGAAACTTTACCACTTCTGTGATTTGAATTTAAAAAATCCAACATACATGGATGTCATTATAAATGTAAAATGTGGTTCAATGGGATTAAAATAATTTTTTGGTAAATAGTAACTTTTAAGTTTTTAATTGCGGTTCGATGTAATTAGTGTAATTTAAGGAAAAAATAATGTTTTATAATATTAAGTGACCTAGACACTTTTATACCCTCATTGGATGTGTCATGGACGATGAATAAAATCCATTGGTCACCTTGGGGACCCCATGGAGCCACTTTGGTTGGAAAATGATATAAATAACTTTTTATTTAATGTTAAAATAAAAATGTCACAAGCATGAGTTGTTTTACTAAAACAATTTTTAAATGGGGATATAGAAGTCATATTTTTTACTATAGATATTATTTATAAAGATAAAAATATTTAATACATCATGACACTTGTTTCTTAATTTATTTACATTAAATAAATTATGTTATTTATGACATCATGATGATGCATCGATTACGTCAGTAATAAAGGATTTAAATAAACTGAAATGATAATGTTAAAACTATAATGTACACATGTCAAATACCTATTGGGTGAGTATATTTTGAACCATTACCACCTTATACTCTATATACATCAATGTGGGACCTTTAAAATCCGAAACGCATTTGAAAATAAAGTAATATTTTGTAACATTCCAAGAGTGCCCCTCCTCTGCTCTTATAAAAGGCTCCCACTTCTACCACCTTACCCACACCTCTCAAGCCTTTGGCTCGGCCAAACCATGCTCCTTTTGTCTCTCCACATACCTATATTACTCCTAGAATTCTCACTTTGGGAAGAAGTCTTCCTAATTAATCCTTTGAGATCAAATCAATGAGAGATAACCGATTTTATGGTAATGACTTCACTTGTGTTCTTTTGTTTTATTTTGCTTCTCCAACCACCTAAACTCTTTTTATTCATTTATTATGCCACAAATACAGTATATTCAATATACTAGGATGTTTTTATAAGAATTATTAGAGATACACTTACAAACACCTACATCTGATGGTTAAAGATCATTCTGTTTCTGTGGATGGTGAATTTCTGCCTCATGAAACGATGATTGTTCAATATTCTATTAACACCATGAAAGGTGGCCATTAAGATGTAACTATATTTATATATGATATATAATATGTTTATGTTTTACTTAAGCTTATGTATTTTTCATTTATGTCATACCTTTATGGTTTCCATTATGGTTAAACACGATATCTTCATTTTAGGAAGTGCGGACTATTGCCCCCTCAAAGTGATTTGATTCGTTAATACCAGATGTGGTACGCATAAAGGAGAGATTTAATGATATTATATATGATAACATACAGGAATTATAATACAATTATGTATCATTATTTTTTAATTCCATTAAATAAGAAATATAAATTGAAGTAGCGTTCATGCGTACGTACGGCTTACTGTCTCCATGAACGGTGCATTTCATTTCTTACCTCTAAATGTTATGTAATATTATAAATGCATGTATATAATGGATATATATGATATATATGATATCTAAATAATGAATATAATTCTGGATATAATATATATATTTACCACATGAACAGCTTGTAATTACGAAGAGTTTCTTTTTGACTCAAGTAGCAATGATCTAAAAAACGACCATTATTAACTTAAATTAATACATAGTGTTCATAGCATGGTAGTATGTGATATAAAATGAATATTGAAATTGAAAAAGGTTATTAATCAAGTATAAATTAACTCAATTTTATTATTCAGGAGGTTAAATAACGATCGATTCAAGTCGGACCCGAGGTAAGGGATCCTACCCCTCTCATTCATTTTAAGTAAACTCATTTATGTCATTCCTTTTAATCTCATATTTCTTATGATTGGGATGTTATTTTATATTACTCTTACTGTAAATTATATGTTCATATTATGAGAGAGCCTATTGTCTCTCATCAATCCATTTTGGAAGTTTTAATTGGCACCGTTAGGCTGCCGAAATTTCATAAGGGGCTTTTTATCTCATTTTGTGTTTTCGTGAGATTCATGCTACATTTTCCAATATTTCCTTTTGAGTGGTTTATGTACTATCCATTATTCTACTCTTTTTGTAACATAATTTCTTTTATGAGTATTTACATCAATTTTGTATAGTCCTTCTTTCATGGGGTGCACGTTTCGAAAGTTACCCAAATCGGAAAGGGAACGTTTCACCCTCCTCTTTTTAAAAGACTTCTATTGTTATGTCTTTTAATTTACATATTTTTATGTTGGGATATCTTATTATATATCCTTATAGTTGTAAATTGTATTTCCAAGTGATGAGATACCATTTTATCTCTCATCAACTAATATTATGAATTTTAAAGTGACGTCGTTAGGCTGTTAGATTTTACCAAGGGAACTTCTTAACCCAATTTCGATTTCTATGGGTTCAACATGTATTTATTGAATATGACATCTTTAGAATATGTGTGAATGAACTTTTATTATTTTACAATTAATATCCACTTATATTGTGTGTATTTATATTTGTCACACATAATTATGTGATTGATTTATCTTTAATTTAAGGATACATTATTTATAAGTGATTTCATCTCATTTTACATTTCTATTGAGACTTCATTGTTGTTATGCACCAATTTACTCTTATATGGTGTATATATTGTCCCTTGGAATATTATATCATGAGTCCATTTATTCTCATGATATTTTGATTAAATGTTATTCCTCAATTATGGTATTCATGTGTCTCTCATTTTGTTAAAACCCCTTTAACTAAAATATCATTTTAAATGTTTTAATGATTTATTCTTATAAAAATTTCTCATTAATATCAATGTTTTCAAAATTCTTTTAAGGATTTATTTATATGGATATCAATGGTTAAAAATGTTAAAAACTTCAAAGTGGTATGGGACACATTGATTTTAAAATCTCTTTATTAAATGTTTTAAATGATTTTGAAAATGGTTTTTAGAATGGATTCATTATCTTAAAATGTTATATTGTTATTGAAATGTGGGAATGTTATCTTTCCTTTATGATTATGTTATGTGATATGATTATGTTATGGTTCTTGGGCATTGTTTATGAATATGGGTGGTTCTGTGATAAACTAAGGGCAGGTGAGCCTGATATAACTCTCCAATGCATTGGGTAACGCGAAGTGGTTAAACGTTATGGTTTCTCCTAAGAGATTTAGGAAATATACTGTGATGGGTATTCCAAATGTAACCAAGAGGGTTAATCCCTATGTAAGAATGTTATGAATGCCTCAAGTTACCTTTATGTCTTATGATTTCTATGATTTATTCATGATTTTATGAGGTATGTTAAAGTGCTTATGTTTTATGTGTAAAGTATGATTTCATTCTTATGTATATATGTACTCATGTTTCCATTCCATACTTTTTATAACCCTTACTGATCTTTTTATTCTCATCCCAAGTTTTTGAAATGTTTTTCATAGGTCAAGGGAATGGTACAAGATATGATGATAGTGTCAATGAAGTGTCAAGGAAGAATCCATGTATTATTTTAAATATGTTTCCGTTGATGGGATAAATGAATAATATATTTTATGTAACAACTTTGATTAAATGTGGAATGTAATTCATGTTTTATGATCTAATTCTCTAAAACTCTAATCCTGAAAGGATCCTCAATGTGCAATCTTGTAATAACTCATGATTAAGTAAGGTTTAAGGTTCAGGACTTATAAGTATAATGTCCCTCATTATATTTCTTCATGAATTTCCCATGGACTATGATGCTCCATCCAGTTTCCTCTTGTGTAATCTCTACTGCACCATAAGGGAAAACATTAGATACAATATAAGGACCCAACCATATAGAAAAAAACATACCAGGAATCAGCTTCATCCATGATCTGTATAGAAATAAATTCTCTCCAACATGAAACACCCTTTGTTGGATCATTCTGTCAGGAGCTTCCTTTGATCATTCCTTTTTTATCCCTGAGATCTCATATAAGGAAAATCGAATTTCTTCATGCTTTTGAATTTGTAGTTTCCTTTGAATTACATCTTGGGCCAAATCCTTGTTGCATTTTTTTTATATCCCCATAAGCATGATTCTCCGCTTCAATGGGGAGATGAAATTCCTTCAAAAATACAATAATAAATGGGGAAATACCAATGGGTGTCTTGTATGAAATCCTATAAACCCATAGTGCATCATCTGGAAACATTCTTCATCCTTCCTATTCAGTTGCATAGTTTTCTCCAAAATTTGTTTCATCTCACAGTTCGAAACCTCAGCATGGCCATTTTTTTGGGAGTGTAATTGTGTTGATGTTTTATGAGTCACCCCAAAATTCTGAATGAGGGAATCCAAATTCTAATTTCAAATGTGTGTCCATTAGTCACTGATGATGGCCTTTGCAACTCGAAACCAACAAAAAATTTGTGCCTTGACAATGTCCACTACAACCTAATAATCATCTGTCCATCTGGCCACAACCTCCACTCATTTAATCACATAATAAACTGCAACCAAAATATATAAAAAACCAAATGAACTATGACAATGACCCACAAAATCAATGTTGTACACATAAAAAATCACACAGAATAGTATGGGATGTCGGGGCATCTCATGTATCTATGAAATGTTACTCATGTGTTGGCAATGAGAGAATGACTTAAAAATTGATGGGCATCATAAAATAAGCTAGAACAATATCATCTATAGTCTAAAACATTCCTATCTATCTGTTGGGGACCAAAGTGTCTGCCACAAGAATATCTGTGAAATAATTTCATAATATAATCAAACTACAGATCAGGAACACACCTCCTAATAACATGATCACTACACATGTGCTAGAGGTATGAATCCCCCCCCCACATACTACTTAGACTCTCCATTTAATCTTTTGACATGATGTTTCATTAAATTTGAAGTTATTTTTGATGCAAAAATGTAGTTCAGAAAATCAGAATTCAAAGGATGCGTACCTGATATGGAATAATGTTTATCATCAAGGAAAGTGTCCTTAAGTGGTACCTCAAACAAGGTTTCATCCTCAAGTGTTTGAGTCATTCTACTCATGTGGCCTTCCACCATGTTTTATCACCTCTACTTTTCCTTTATTTCAATATCAAATTCTAATAGAAGGAGCATCCATTGGATAAATCTAGGATTTGTGTATGGATTATTCAAAAGCTACCTCAGATCTACGTGTTTTGAAAAAATACCTCCTCTAAATCCCAATAAATATTAAAGGAATTTATCTAAATAAAATTTGATTGCATAAAACTCCTTCTCAATGCTAGTGTAGTTTTATTTGGTAGAATCCAATGTCCTTGATGAAACGAAAATCACATGTGAATGTCCCTCCACCCTATATGATAAGACAACTCCAACTGCAAAGTTGGATGTGTCACACATAATCTCAAATGGAATGTTACATTGTGGGGGATGTATGATTGATCGAGTTGTCAGAAACTACTTCAAGTCATCTAATTCTAAACGAAACGAATCATCAATCACAAAATCTGAATCCGTTTGAAATAATCATGACATAAGAAAATCAATCTTGCAATAATATTTGATGAAACACTGATAAAATGCAGCATTCCCTATGAGAGATCTAACATTACATAGACATGAATGAAATGGTAATAATTAAATGATATATAACATAGATCTATCAACATCTATCACATGTTTTTACAAAACGTGCCCTATGACAATGTCGTTCTCTACCATGAAACAACACTTTTCAATGGTTAGGACTATATTCTTCTCTATACAGTGATTCAACACCTTTCCCAAAATATATAAACATTCATCATATGAGGATCCATATGTTGTAATGTCATACATAAATAGTTCCATGTAGGTCTCAAGAAAATCACAATAAATACTCACCATGCATCTTTGGAAGGCACCAGGAGCATTATAAATTCCATAAAGCATCATCTGGTAGGCTAATGTGCCAAAGGGATATGTGATTTTATTCTTTTATTGATCCTATAGAGCTATAGAAACCTGAAATTATCTAGAAAATCCATCCACAAGAAAATAATGTGTCTTCCCAGATAGTATTTCAAGCATTTGATAAATAAATGGGAAGGGAAATGGTCACTGTGAGTGGAATAATTTAGTTTCCTATAATCAATACACACATGCCAACTGTTTTGGACCATCATTCGAACTAAATCATCTTTATCATTTTTAACAAATTTAACACCACTTTTCTTAGGTACAACCTGAATAGGACTTACCCACAATGAATCTAAATGAGAATGATTATACCTACCATGAGCAATAGCTAAAAATCTTTTTTTAATAACTTTCAGAATGGTTGGGTTGAGTCTGACTTGTGATTTCCTCACTAGTTTATCCCCATCCTCTTATATAATCCTATGCATGAAAATGGAAGGGATAATACATGATATGTCTACCAAGGTCCATAAAATTTCCCTGACATTCTTCCTTAATAGAATGAAAAGTTTTTCTTCTTGTTGAAACGATATATTGTTATCAATGAAAAGAGGAAATAATTTACCACTCAACAAATATGAGAATTTGATATTAGGTGGAAATGGATTGAGTTCCAATCTAGGGGGTGATCTGTGGGTGTAGATAGTGATGGAACTAAAATATGTGCACAAAGAGCTTCAATATGGGAATTGAAATCATTAAAATGATAGAATAGTTCATCAAATCCCTCATCATACTCAATATCCTTGTCAAAATCAGAGTTCAGATTATCAAAATCGGAATATGAATCCATTTCAAAATCAAATATAAAATAGTATTGTTCATTATAAATGGGTGTGGATGTTCTCATAAGAATAAAACTAGAACTAATTCTCATAATCTCCCTATGAATAGGACAATCCAAAAATGCGGGGTTTTAACTTGGTGGTTAAAAATGGTTGATAAAAAAAGTAGAATGGTCCTCTGAGGAGTACTTTATGGAATCTGTAATACTAAATATCACAACTTCTTCTAAAAACAACATTTAAAGTGTACCCTCATGGACCTTTATGATAGATTTTTCATTTTTGAGGATGGTTCTACCTAAAATAATTGGAGCATGAGAACTTACATGATCATCCTCCATGCTAAGAATGTAATAGTCTGCTGGAAATATCATGTCTCTTACACTAACAAGTACATCCTCAAGGAATCCCCCTGGATATGTGGTAGCTCTATTCGCCAACTACACCACTACTCTTGTCAGCTTCAACACTCTAAACTATAATGAATATAATACAAAGTAAGACATCACATTTGTTGAAACACGTAAATCATTGAAAGCATTAGAAAAGTGTAACTACACTATTGTTCATGGGATGGTGAATGTCCTGGGATCCTTGCACATTGTTCAAATCACTATAGTTGGTTTAATTTAGTGCTAGAACATTCCTTCCATGATTGATCCTCTCATTAACCTTGAGTCCTCTTTTATTTTTACAATGTTCTTCTAAGAAATTCACATACCTTAGTATCTTCAAATTAGACTCAATAAGGAGGATGTATATCTTCACATGATTGAATCTGTCAAAAAACTCTTTTTTCCTTGCCTCTAAATCTATATTCTTGGTTTGAACAACCATTTTTATAAAAGGAATGGGTTTCTGAGGAATTTAAAAAATCTATTTCTAACATTTATCTTTCTCCTTGGGTTTCCCATCAACTAGTATTAAATGGGGAATCTTTATAGTTGATGTGAATCTTGGTGTAATAGTAGTTACAGATGTATCGTTCATTTGATCCCCATTTCTCAATGTGATGGAAGTAACTATCCCATTGGTAATTGAAGTAGTTTGGGAAGGAATATTTCTAGTGTTCTTTCTTACAAGTTCATGGAGGGTAGTGGAAATTTAGATTATTTGTGTCTTTAACTCCCTTAGCTTCGAACCATTATTGTTCAACTCATTCTGTTGATTAAGAAAAAATTTCATCAAAAGATCATCAGTATTAGAATATAACTCAGGTGGGGGATTTCCTTGATGTTGTATTTTTGATTCTTGGTGTACAATTTTCCTTTAGTGTTTTTGGAATCCCTTTTGGTACGGTAGAGGCTACTGGATGTTTTATTGAAAAGGGGGCCTTTGTTGTTGTCCAGAGACATACCTCATGTCTGATTGATCCTTCCACCATTGGTTTTATGTTGGTGAAAATGAATCAAACATCTTTTGGTGATATGTTTATTTTAGCTACTAATATGGTCTCCTAGGAAACAATATTGCACTATCATCTGTTTCTTGATGTTGGGGTCAACAGTCAGTTTGGGGTCTTGTCTCAGGGAAAATGCAACAAGGCCTATAAGGAGGGGGTATGGATGCATTCGGTGCTAAATAAATATGACTAACCATAGTAGTTAATTATTCCAACATAGTATCAATTAAATTAGTTTCAAGAGAATATGGACTTACCTGATGTACTCTTGAACATGTGGGGTACCTCAATCATCAAATTTTTGGGAGTTTTGTGCCATCTTTTCAATCATCACATGTGCAGATACTGGTGTTTTTTTGTCCACTGCCCCTAAAGGTGGAGCATCCACCATGCTTCTCTCCATAGGTGTGATTACTTCATAGAAGTACTGGATGAGGATTCTCTCTCTAATTTTGTGATGTGGTCTGCTTGCACACAACTTCTTGAAACTCTTTCAATACTCATACATTGAATCCATGTGTGCTTGATAGATCATTGAGATCACCTTTCATATATAAGTGGTCCTTGATGAAGGAAAAAAAATCATCCAGAAAAGATGTTTTAAATTGTTCCAACATGTTACATATTCAAGTTGAAAATAATACATACAATCCTTTTCAGTTCTTTCAAGTAATAATCAGATTGATCTATTTTTTTTTGATCTTTAGAGACATTTTTGGGTTTAATTGTTGAGAATAACACATTTAATTCATTTATGTGTGTCTCTGGATCCTCACTTGAGAATCCATGATATTATACTTAAATGAAAATTAACCCAACTTTTTGTTCAAAGTCTGATTTGAGAGTTGGATATGCAATGAATGTAGATTGATCAATAATATCAGGTGCAACCAACTCTCGGATATTTCTATTGAGTTCATTGTTGTTTTTCCCCCATTTTATTTTTTTAACATTTTTTAAGAGTTTCCCTATTCAAAATTCCTAGAGTAAAGGAATTCCCCAATTGGTTAAATGTTGACACTTATCATAGTCTGAGATTTTCTAATTTGACCCCAAAGGCTACGCTGAATCTCAGGGTCTAGATCACTATGATCTTTAGTATGGGACTGAGATTTACTACATGGTTTTGTGGCCTTCTATTCATATTTTAACATAATGCATGACACCATCTAATACCTACATTTTTTTGGCATGATTATCATTAAAAGTGCACTAACAATATTCCTCTATTTTGATTTAAAAAAACAATTCTATCAAATCCTTACACTCTCAAAACTAATTGAAACTCATGATACACCTCTCATTCATTAAACTGTATGCAGAATAACACTTCTAATTATTCCAAATTATTGAATTATAAAATAGAGCCTTACATGAATCATAATTACATCATTTTCGCTATTATAACCCAACCAATGGTGTTACCCACCATATGATTTAGATTCCTTGGGTACAATTTCAATTCCCAATAATCCCACAAATGTAATTAAATGTTAAATAATTCCCTCATTTTCATGAAACACTCCTTCCATACATAACAATTAAAAACAGATTTCAGATTCTAATCAACCCAACATGTGCTGGTCATGTATGTTTTTTGGTCAAATAACCCAATATAATTGTTATGTTTAACCTATCCCATCCCAGTTCTAGGATTGTTTTCTATTCATCACAAAACACATCTGATTATTTGAGTGATCTGAAGGTGAAGATCCTTCTTTTGATTATTTTGAAAATTTTCAAATCTTATGGACAACACATCACCGGAACCTAATTAAGAATCCTTTCTGAAGGAATATTCAGTTTTTTCCATGAACACTCCCCAAATATTTTACAATAAATTCCATGACATCTTATGTCCCAAAAATCTTCAAAAAAATCATTATCATCATATAACACCAACATCGACTCTATCCTAATCTAGTATGTGTTGATTGTTCGGAGCTACTTCGGGCAAAAGGTCAAAATCTGGATATCCACTAAACTATAATCGAACACATAACTTGTATTATAAAAGGATTATATCCATAAATTTTTTTCATTATTTATATATAATATGAGATCAAAACATCCATCGAACAATTAGCCTCATGATCCATGTACCCTACCAATAAAAGGGTCTCCCACTAGTAACAGATGTCCTTCTACCCACCTTAGGTGAATCACTATCATCATGATAATGAAAAGGTAACCAGATGACAACATTCATTTTCATTTCCCTCATGAACATAACAACATTCATGGCCTAGAACATGGTCATTGTAAACACTATCATAAATGATATCCATCCCTCATTCCCAAATCTTGAGAAGTGTTCCCATGGTTATTTCCAATGTTCAAAATAGACGTGGGTAACCAATGTTGAATTTCCAATAGTGTACTACACTCCATAGGATTACATTAAAAAGATGATCACATGGGAATACCATGGATTATTTCAGTCAAAAAATTATAAAGACTACATTGGTTACATTCCATATATCCTACACTCTCTCTTAGTAATCAAAATAATTCCATGGTTCGGGGTATGATTATTTCTTAATAAGAGTACTCTAATATTCAATTCACATGTAACACATAAATATTTTTAAAATAGGAACAGCATGTTCGATAGAGAGCTTGAACTGAAACAATAATTATAAAATTCAATATACCATCCCATGACATTGTGATGAATTTTTTTACGTAAATTTAATCTCACAGATATATTTTAAGGCACAAAACCCTCTGTTTAAATGAAATATGTCAATGTATTAAAATTTTATTGATTATACATGGCCATTATAACCAATATTTTATTTTAGTAAGTTTGAATATTAATATGTAAATTATAAAATTTATTTTGATTTTCAAAATATAAAATTTATTCAATGGTTATATATTGTTTATAAATAAAATAATAACCATTTAAGAGACAAAGATATGTTTTTGGATAAATTTTTTAGTTTCTAAAAGCCGGTCTAGTAACACATTTAGGAAATAATTTAATTTTTTAAAATTTTAAAAATTTATTTGATCAATTGATCTTTAATTTTTAATTCTACTTGTCATTGTAAATTTGGGTAAATTGTTTATTATTTTTTAAAATGATAAAATTTTTTAGTGAATAATGGAAAATTCAGGTTTTTATTAAAAAAGTACATCTCATTTTTAGAATTTAAAATATAATTTTAATTTTAATTTCATTTTAAAAATTAAATCAGTAAAATTATAAATTAATCAATCCCATATAAGTTAATATAATCGATTTCATGTTGTACTTCGATATAAAAACATTGTAATATGTTGAACATTTTCTCTTTGAAAACCTGTTTACATTTCATGTTTTCATAATCAATTTTAAATTAATTTTAGGAAAAAAATTAAATTAATTCTGAAAAATTGATTCAATATTTTGAATCACCATTATTTGTATTATATAATTATAAAATGTGAATTTATGACCAAAATAAATAGTTAAAATACAAAAAAGATAACATAGTAACAATAAAAATGGGTTTTCTCTAGGATTAATGTAAAAAAATAATCATTGTAAATGAAAAAATACATTAACAAAACAAATTGGATGGACATAAGCTATTCCAATTTCCATACAGTCCCATTTTGGAGAATTATTTCTTTCATAAAATATGGGTACAAAATATTATATTCAAAAATTAGTTGTTTGCAACTCACCAAACATAAAAAAGGCCACCCTCTCATCTTCACATCACACATAAAAAATAATTTTGTTCATATAATAACTTCCCAAATCACTTGTATAGTTCCATAAAATAATCCTAGTTTCCTAATAGTTTCCCATAAATCTATCCTATAATGTCTTATGGTGCAATTAAATAGAAATGGATTGAATAAGTGGAACATCCATAACTGAGTGTTTTATTTTATTTCTCTGCCAACCAAATTTTTTTTATTAAATCACCCTGATATAATATATAATTTATCATAAATAAAAAATTTCTTTTATTTTTAGGTAAATACCTATATCAATCTCCAATTTTATTAAATTTTAATTGAAATCATTGATAATGTGTAAAGCGGACTAACACCTCACAAACTGATGTACGTCGTTTTCCATCACCCCATTTCAAGGGTAGATTTAATAAATGATTTTAAATATTTATATCATATTATTGATATTATTATAATTTTGGATTTTTAATATCACATATACATTTTTACATTCCATTCTATTTTTCAAACAATAATGTCGCTCGTGTGTACATCAGACCATTGTCTCATGTTGTGATGCTATTCATTTAGTTCATACTCTTTAATTGGAATGTAAATAAGATAAAAGTCATGAATGTATATTATATATATGAGATGATATATATTTTGGTAATTTATGATATCACCCTCTTCTTTACACTCTAGTAAATTATGGGAATGATATAGTCTATCATGCGTAAGTACGACCTACCATCTACATGAGGTGATGAGCTTTTTTTTAAATCTATAAAATTAAAAAATGGTTATAAAAATGTATATAATTAGTAAATATTATATTTATAACAATATTTATATTGTTTTGATGATACATATACACCATATTCATAGGAATCATAAAATTCATTCCAAATCACACATGAGAAAACAATGTAATTAACACAAAAAAACAATGAAAAGAAGAAATATTATTAAAAGGGTAGTAAAATGCATTAATAAAATAATATTCTATATTATAAATATTATAATGGCTTCTAAACGAATTAATAACATTCTTAATACCATTATACTAGAGTTATGGACATGTACGATAGAAATATAACCATAGGTAAGGGCTTATCATCTCACATTTACTTAATGATACATATGACATATTCATGACATATTTCCATTGTGTTGTGTATAAATTGAACAATGACATATTATGTCACTAATCTATTAATATTTAGGGTATTTAATCTGTTATTATATGTCATTTATTTTATGGGGAATATAATTCAGAGGATACAAAAGGGTTAATGGTTTATTTGAAAATCCTGTCGTTATTCAACATTGATTATGTCTATATATCCCATAGGGGAATTATTTCTTATTTCAAAATTAAAATAAAGTTCTTTATTCAAAAATTATTATTCATGATATTTTTAACTAATAGAATCATTTTTATAGTATTTTTAATGTAATATATTTTGGATTTTTTTTAATAAAATCTAACTTTCTTTTTCACTTGTTCTCAAAATCATTTTTCAGCAATACACAAATTTGTAAAAATGTTTTTTAAAAAATTATAAATGTTGTAAAATTAAATATTAATGAAAAATTTATACTTTTCCAACGTTCTATATTTTTTTAAATGTATCTAGATGTCCTCATCAAAATAAATCATGATTGAGTTTTTATAATAATGTTAAAGGAAATAATGTTTTAATAAAATTAACATGAAAAAATTTCAACAATAGTGACCACTTAATGTATTATTTCTTGTCAGAGTAGTTTTAAAATTATAATTTCAATGAAAATTATTTCCAAATTTTTTAGTGATATTTTTGTCTTAATAGGTGACCTTCAATATGAAAATGTTTTCCCTAAAAAATGTTTTCTACGATATTTTCATGGTATTTATATTCATTGACAACACTAACCAAATATTTTACTTATGATACCCATAGGATATGTATTATTTATTTAATAATAATTATTTCTTATTATGGTTTATATTTAGTCATTCTAGGTTGTTTAATTATATTTACAATCACCATTTTACTCTAGATGGTTTATGATTATGTTTATTTAATGGGGTAAGTATTATGTTTTCATATGATATTTATTTAATATGGATATTTATGTTGATTATGTTTCACCCCATTTTATATAAAGAATTAAAAAGACATGTTATGTGATAAGAGGGTCCTGTTATATACCCTCGATGCTTTGGTATGAATCATGAGACTAACTATTTTTTGGGATGAATCCTAACCAATTTATATATATATTTATCATAGTAAAAGGACTTTATAGTTTTTTAAATTTCCAAAATTTGAAATTTCATAATTATTAATTTAGTTATTGACATTCTATGTGATTGTTCAATTATATTAAATATATATGAACATATTTTCAAGATCTTGTGATTATTTATGTTTCAATATGTTATTGTCATATATTACTTCTATAATATGATCACATAATTTATTAGAGGGAATATGTTTCTATTATTCACCTGGAAATATTTATTACACAATATATAATGATAGAATTATTTATACTCTTACCGATACTATGAATCTGCGATCACCCCTTTTTATATTTTATATTCCCCTAGATACAAGGATATTTGTTGTGACTAATATGTATTGATATGATAAGGGGAATACTAGAGTTAATAATGAAAATACGTTGCATATTTTATACTCTAACCCAACCTCCTAGTGATGCAGGTGGAAGGTGTTGGTCCCCTGTGACCACCGGCTCAACAGCTCTGACATTAGCTGCTTCGGCTGGTAGATGTGAAATTGGGAAGCCCAAGCTGCCTCATATAGGCCCACTATTCTTAGATCTGCTTCGAACGCCTCGCATGAGGCACCTACCCAGTAGGCTGAGGCCCAAGCATTCGTGAATTTTCCACCACATCGTAGGTCCCATTTCTCATACCACCCCTTCTTCGGGGTCCCAGCATCGCCTTGAGGATTGTTCGGTATAGAGGAGGAGACATATCCGACTGTAATGCCTTCCTGTCGATGTTGTTCAGATGGTTTTATAAGAATTTGACAATGAGGTGTGTGAAGTCCGCCCAAGTATGACTATCGGCCTCCCCGAACCAATGGTGCTGACACGGTATGCTCCGGAACTAGTAAGCTGGATCATCCCTAATTGCCTCATGTATGTGGACGTCATCCCTTATCTTGAAGCCATACAAGGAAACCCTCCTACAAAATGGGTAGTTCATCTAGGTCTCCTATAGCAACTCCACCAATGAGCTATGGAATGAGTGGCTACAGACTAACTCTCTAAGTCCTAGACTATTCACCATCTCATCCCTCTGGGTGGTATCCGCAAGAAACCCCTAGGAATCTTTTTTGTGGGCCATTCAATTCAGGGACATGGATGATTTTTGGGTTGGTTCAGGAAGATCCTTTGCATAGCACGTTCACAAAGACTCTTCGCGAAGACTATTTGCAGAGCCCTACCTAGACACTCAAGCACCATATCACAAAGAGAAAACACAGAGTCAAGGACTTACTATGCACCATGAAGACTCAATTCGTAGAGAACACACACGGAGTACAAGGAGCATCGTGAATCAAGAGCATAAAAGGGAAAATTTTTAGCGAAATGAAAGAAAAAAAGAGAGTGAAACTCCCCTAATTATAGGTGATAGCTGTCGGAGCTTCACGGCAGCTCGAGTTGGCAACGAGCTTCATGGAGGGCTTGGCCCACGGATCCCTTATCTTCCTCACGATCCCTATTCGTGAGATAGCATCGCAAACGTCTGAGTATTTTGGAAATTACGCTCAGATTGTCACCCTTGATCTCTCGGTGGCTCCATGTCAATGGGGGGGGGGCATTTGATGGCTCCAAAATTATGGACAAAGAAGATGCTAAAACAAATACACCATTCATTTCCTCGTAAATCCATTTCCTGGAGTCTCCCTTGCACCATGGCCACCATGAATCAAGGAGGTGGGACACTCCTCAAACACATTTTAAGTTTGCGAGCTCTCCGCGAAGCAAGGAGGCGAGATGCTCCATGCACACATTTGACATTCGTGAGCCTGCCGCAATGCAAGGAGGCAGGATGCTCCACAGCCGCATTTGACGTTTGCAAGCATGCCTCAAAGCAACCAAGTCCTTCTTCGCGTCGCATGAGCTCTGATTTTCCGCACCTATTGCCTATAAATACCGGGCTCCCCCTGAGCCTAAAGGATGAACATTACAACCTTTTCACTTCCTAGCTCCCATATCGTGAAGCATCCTTCTTCTATGCGAACCATGAGCTGTGCAAGGTACTTCTTCTCTGCAAAGTGCCTCCCCTTTACCTCGTTTTGATCCCTTCTTATGTGAGGAATGCCTTTCGCGAAGCCCAAGGGTCATCACGAAGGAAGGGTATCCCCAAGGTGGATCAGGTAGTCAAAGATCACATATGCTTTGTGAAACACCCTTCATGTACACATGATCCACGTGATATGGCAGGGTCACTATACTTCACGAAGTACATTGATTCACAACACGTTGCTTCACGAGGCACCTTTGACCCATGAGGTAGTGCTCTGCGAATTCCTTTCCACTCCGTAAAGAACATCCCATATAAACCTCTTCCTATGCTTAGGCTAGGTCACCCCACTGTGCGAAGCACACCCCTTCACTAGTTCCCTCTACCACGCGGAGCAATAGAGCTTCACAAGGCCCATGCCTATGAACCCCTCTACTAGGAAATTTGTTTTCTCGTGCGACCCTCCGGGTTTGCATGATGTGAGTAAAAGTCCCTTGGATGATATCACAGGTTTCATTGCTTCGCCTCATTATTCTTCATATAGGAATGCTAATTGATATTACTTTTTCGCATTTCCACACTAACGAGGGACCCTTGATGGTTCTCTCAATTACACCCCCTCAGCATGGATTTTCATGTCCCCTCTCTACTCCAAGGAGAAGAGGGTACCAGTTATGTAAGTCCTAGGGGTGAGGAAAAAACCCACCTCATCCGAGATGTAGGACGTTAAACTGCCAAGGACCCTCATCCTTAACACATGACGTTAAACTGTGACCTCTCCCCATGCTTCGGATGTGAGGTACCCCCACCTTGTACATTTTCCACGTCCAATGGTCACCAAAAAGGATGATATCATTTTTATGGGATTGCTGTTTTTATGGGGGGGGGGACGGGTGACCATATCATTGTAATCCCTTAGATTTCTTGTAGGAGGAACCATCCCTGCTCCTCCTTTCATCTTCGGTCCCCATGGGCAGTGAAGGGCGTGGTAGGGAATGGTGCTTCTCCTTTATTCGGTCCCAAGTACCTCTCCCACTGCGCTTTGTCGCCATCGTGCCTCCATACTAGAGAATCCCAAATCATTCTCACCATGGACCGCTAACCATGTGTAAGCCCCACTTCACTCCCCACAGACTCACCTTTCACAACGTGATTGTCGGGTCTCCGATATCTCTTATTTCTCACACCGAGCATGACTCACATGGTCATAGATTGAGAACCAACCATGACATCTCATCTTGGGAATCCAAGAGTATAATCCCCACACCACCATTCATAACTATGTGGAATTTGATCCCTATCAAGGTAGGGTACGTAGGAAGCCTTCCTGAGGATCAATCCCACCATCCATTGGTCGCTCTGACCCCCTTCACGTCGGCTCACCCCTGCATTGCATGATGTTCAACTGTATTCACCATCCTAAACAACATGGTCATTGATCCTTGCCAACGCAAGGTATATAGAAAGCCTCCACAAGGTTCATTCCCACCATCCACCTAGACCCCATGTCATTATTCACGTCGGTTCACCGACCATGACTACCACCATGGGCTGCCTTCGTGCGTAAGCCCCCACACCCACTTCGGAACTACATAGACATTGATCCCTGCCAAGGCAGGGTACATAAGAAGCCACCACGAGGTTCAATCCCACCATCCACTAGTCGTTCTGACCATCATCACGTCGGTTCACCAACACCCCGGGAAACCTAGAGTGTAAGGCCCATTCCATAATCTGATTTATGTGGACTTTGATCCATGCCAAGGAAGGGTACGTAGGATGCCTCAACGAGGTTCAATACCAACACCCAGTTGTCCCTAAACCCCTCCATGTCAGTTCAATAGCACCATATTCCAAACTATGTTGAATTTTATATTTGCTATGGTAAGGTACATAGGAAGCCTCCACAAGGTTCAAGCCCAACAACCATTGGACCCCAGGTCCACCTTCACGTCGGTTCACCATCTCCTTGGGCTTCCTCAGAGCTGAGGCCCCAAATGCCCCCATAACTCGAACTATTTGTACTTTTATCCATGCTATGGTAAGGTATGTAGGAATCCTCCTTGAGATTTATGCAAAACACCCTATAGTTCTGACCCCCATAACGTTAGTTCACCCTCGTCCTGCATAACATTAAACTATGGACCACATCTAGCGGTAAGCCGTTGTGACCCCATCCAACGGTAAGCCATTATGACCCAATCCAGCGGTAAGCTGTTGAAACCCCCAACCAGCGGTAATCCTTCATCAGATAAAATATGTGGACTTTGATTCCCTGCCACATGGATACATTGGAAGCCTCTTCAAAGCTCAAGCCCAAAACCATTGTCATCTTCATGATGGTGCCATCTCATTCACCATCCCTTTCACAGAATCTTCCATCAGCCATCCTGAATCATACTTAGACCACCACATCTCAGTGGAAACATGCCACCCCATTCCCCATTCACACTAATAGAATTCTGGAATCCACCCACGTGTTGGCCCCAAAATCAACATTCCCTCCATGGGGTTCCTCTATCAGATCCACTCTAGTCAGTGTTCTGATTAGTTTGTACCATCTTCATGGGATGCTAAACATGAAACATATCGTGTGTTAAGTATATGAAGGTGAGGAAAACCTCAGATACATTCCCATGAAATATGATTCCCCATGTTTGTTGTGGGATGCCTCGGGATTCTACGCCCTAGAGAAGCCCTATAATAAGGGACATAAGGAAGACACACCAATCACCCAGCATCCATACACGCTAGTGACGCCCAAGGTGACTACTCCCATAACCGTAGGTTTTTGCCTTGACAGGACCCCTTGGAATTTCTTGAAAGAAGCATTGTAATTAACATATATCCATGTAGATATGTTTCCGGGAAGAGTTTCACCAACAACATCTTATGTCTATGTGGGAGACCCGAACTAGGTGATGAGTTCCGATGAGGAATCCATGGAAGGAAGAACCGAGATACCATCAACCCGTTTCGATCAAGGAGTAGACGTCCCTGAATAAGGAGCATATGCCACCAATCATTGGAAAGCGGGAAAGTGGGGCAACAAAAAATTGTGCCTCTCATCCCCGAACGAGGTGGACGCGTGCGCCCTGGTGAAAGCATTTGAAACACATGTGTTTTTAGGTTATCCATTAATGTGATATATATTAAGATGATGTTTGATGTTATTTTAGTCATAGAGGAGATGCTAGTTGAGTTGGTCAATGAAGAACTAACATATATGTTGTGGTATTGTGATATAATTATTGTTATATTTACTATATTTACATTCATGAAATTAACTAGTAAATATGATGAACTTGTGTTAAAAAGCATTGTATGTTTCTTAATGAGTATTTTACTAACATTCAACATTGAAATTTTAACACATTTACAGATTTCATGGTTAATGTTCTACTGAATGATCAGTCCCTATGTCAGATTATTGATCCAGTACAATGATACACAAGAATTAATGATGGTCATTTTTTGGGATAGTTGTTGTTATTTTATGATTTTAAATTCTATCATTTTTCACTAATCCATCACATCTAGAAATTTTTTTACTATTTATGGTTCATATATATAATATTACATATTTATATTTTATAGGTTGGATGTTATTTTGTGTACTGCTACTTTGATGTATTCTTATTTTTGAATTAATTTTAATTTATAATTATTTATAAATTTTATGAATTGATATTTACGTGGTACACATGGTATATTCCCTCCATTATATTCATTTTCCCCCACTACTGGTTGAAAAACTCTTGCATATAGTGAGTCATGCATGAGGTCATGTGGAACTCCTACTCACACTCAATGATTTGGGTAGGGGTGTTACTAAATGGAATCAGAGAACAAATTTCATTTTTTTCTATTTTCCTTGATTTTGGACTTGGATAAGAAATTTGGGTCTTGGGAAAAGGGAACTATGTTATTTCCTGATCAACACTATGTAGTAGACATATGAGTTTCGATGAAGTGGGAAATGGGGTTCATACTTTTTGTGTTGCCTTTTTTTAATTCAAAATGGTTAATTCACAAGATTCTCATACACTATACTATTGGATTTTTAATGTTATTATGAATCATTTTTAATAACATAGGATCACATTTTATATACCCATTTCATTTATAAAATAGACCTCAAATAATAAATTTCATTTTTTAATTTTTTATATGTTCATTTAGTTAATTATTTATTTCATTCCTATTTTAACTGTATATGCTATGATTTGGTATATATATATATATATATATTTGTGTTTGTGATTAATTTTCATTTACAGTATTCTTGACTTGACTTATGAGAAGTACGAAGGTGGAAATTCTTTGTTAATCTGGGGACACTCTTAGATTGAAGCATTTTTTAAACCATTGTGTGTATTTTTTTTCCATAAAAATTCATATTTTTTTGTTGTTTGTTCTTTAAGAGGATTCTTCTATATTTTCCTGAAATTATTCCCCTTATATGTATCATGTTTCTAGTTACACCATATGTTGTCTAAGAGGATATAACTGATCATGTTTCTTTGGTTTCTCTAGTTTTTATATCTATTTAATAAGACAATCAATTTGTCATTTAGGTAGTTCAATTATGGATATGTGGATCCCATAGGGGAATATTGATGATCATTTATTTTTATCATGACATCTATTGAAATTGAAAATAAAATTACTAGCACACATGAAGCCCTTATGATGAGGTTTGGGTATGGTTAATTAAAATTAATTTTTTATTGGTGGAGTCCTCATAGGATTGGAAGGTGAATAATATTAATAATATGTTTTATGGAATAGATATATGACAGATGGATTTAGTGGAATATTGTAGTTGAATTAATGGGATAACATGGTCACCCATCAAGTATTTTTTTATTCATGGAGTTCTTCCAAGATGCACAAAAGCTAAATCATGCTCTAGAGATCGTTGAACAAAAGCAAGGGATGATAATAGTGATCACCTATTTGACACATTTCACTGAGTTTATTTACATTTTTTCCATTCTGGAGGGGAATGAGGAATAGAATTATTAAATGTTCAAGATTGTTCCTCAATAATAACTGAAATTATATGTCATGGAATTCAGCTAATGACCATGTTTTGTGTGATTCGTAAGGCACTAATAATAGATAAGTGATTTAGGGATGATTGTTATACTATTCTTCTCCAAAATTCTAGTGGGTGTACTGATTCTCCTCTAGTTTTTTCTTGGTTATATATTTGTTGAATAATTAGAGTAGGTTAAAGTATGGACACCATGATGGTTTTCTTCAGACACAGTAAAGAATAGGTTCCTCTAATTTTTCTATAAGATAAGACTATTTCAGGTGATATAATAGTGTGATGATGTGAATAATTCCCAATAATTATACCAAATATCTCATGACCTGTAATTTTTATTGGTAATATAAGGCATCTACTGTTGTTATGTAATGGGTATTCAATTATGCACATAATTATGGAATGAATTGGTCCTCAATACTAAGTGAATACTCTAATAGGTGTCTCGTGAACATTAAGGAAATCATATATTTATTGATGGAATGATTTCTGTTGTGGATCAGAATTTTGTAGAAGATGTTAGGTAGCTTCCATGGTCTGAGTTATGGTTCAAATTAAGTCACCACAAACTATTTATTTGGTTTATAAATGTTCATTCCATTCATTTATAATTGATCAGATGGTAACTGGTATGAATTTAGTAATAAAATAATCTTTTGATCTATTTAATATCAATAGAACCATGTGATGGAATGCGAATCATATTCATATTATCTTGAATGGTCATATTATGGAATATATCCTTGTTTATTTTTAGATCATTACAAATTTAATGGTGAAAGGTTTCGACGTGATCATTTCCATGGACCAGATGACTAGCATCCATGTAAAAAATTGATTATTATCATAGACGAGTAACATTATAATTTCCTAATTATGATAATATTATGTTAATATGTTAGTGGGACATTTAAGAAGGAAAAGTTAGACCTGATCCTTATATGATAGAATAAATTTTAGTCTAGTTGGCTAGTTTTATCTTTACACAAGATCAAGCAGTGACTCCATGAACATTCCCTCTATTTTTAGGACATTACTAAGATGTATTTCCATGTGATTTATTAGGGATTCCCCCACATAGGGTGTTATTGATTTAAATATATCTTATAATATATGTATAGAATATATCGATTAAACCATATTTCAAGGCACCATTTATGTAGTAATAACTCAAGGGAAAGGTTGACTATATGTAAGATAAATTATTCATTAAAAAATTCACTTCCTCATGGGGGTGATCTGGTGTTATTCACCAACAAGGAAAACTGTTTTATTTGAATTTGTGTATACAACTATAAATTAAATCAAATAACTATGAATTATAGTTAGCCATTACCATGAATCGATGATGTGTTTGATCAATTAATGGGATCCTAATGGTTTTCCATTATTGATAATAATTTTTTATTCCATTATCTAGGGGTCTAAAACAAAGACATACCAAATAAAACTTTTAGATGTATGTATATGTTTTACGAATATCTCATTATGATCATTGAACTAATGAAATTTCTAGTATTTCTTATAGCCATTATAATTAGTATCATTCATCAAATCAGGGAATAGTTCTTGTTTTATTACATTATAATTTCCCAATATATTCTAAAACATCAAAAATTAATGAAAAAAACCTTAATATTGTTTTGAGCACACTTTGATGACATCTTATTTACTCTGACTATTAGAAGTGAGAGATTGCATTGTATGAGGTTTTCTTTCTTGGTCATTTGGATTCCCAAGAAGTAATATTATTTAATCCAATGATGGATGTCACATTCATGTAATCTATTTGAACAAGGAATTTGTTTATTTTTTAGACTTTTTGTAGGTTAATTGTGTAATATTAGAGATTTATTTAGAAAAATCTCACATTGAATTTCCCATGAATGTTAGGACAATAAAGGATTCATGTTTGAATGCTTTAAAACTTTAAATACGTCTCATAAATATATGTAATATTTTTTTAGGTTCCCATCCTGGTTCTTCTTGATCCTAGACATGAATATGAAATATGTTGTGACTCTTATGGAATTATATTTGGATTTTTTCTACTAAAAGGTAATATGTTGGTTGCTTATAGGTCTTTTCAGTTGTGACCTCAAAATTGGAACTAACCCAATCATTACATAGAGATGGATGGTAATGTTCATGCATTTAAATTTTGGTGATGCTACATCTTCATATTCATATTTTAAATGTATATAAAAAATAATCTATATTAAAAATTCAACTATAATAAAATGAATTTCTTTAAGAAGAAATGGATAGAGTACTTGGAGACATTCGACCATGTGATATAATACACTCCTTTGAAAGGATATTTAGTTGTTGATGAATTGAGAAGAAGGATGCATGATATTGGTTAATAATTTATTTTCTGAGTGGAATAACATGTATTTATTATAAGATAATCTTGTTGGTATATTTAGGATAAAGGTGTGGTATCTTATACAATATTTGGTATTACATAATCATTGTTAGAATAGGTGACGACCTCTAAATATAATGATAAATAGTGTGTCACCATGTTAATAATGTTGGAAATGAATGGTTTAATTAATGGTTTTAATTTTGGTTAATTATTAGTCCTTTTGGTTCATGGTTGGGTGATGGTTTAATCATCCCTATAAGAGGTGATGGGATCCCTCCATGATTTTTAGTGGAATGGTAAACTGGGGTTGAACAATTTGTGTCATGATGTTTCATTGATGTTTTCATACCAAGACATAAAGGGACACCTTAAAGTCATTGTCTCTTTTTTTCCATCCAGATGACCAAAGGAAACGCATTTGACACAAGGAGGGTTTCTAAAGAAATTATTATTTCATATATTTAAGTGGGATTAAGTGACAACAACTATCCTGATATGTTTTATTGGGACCACAAGTTGTTGGGATATCATTTTTGAGGTTGTATATATGTTGATTGTGTTTTCTCACTTTATACTAACATGATAAACAAACTTTGTAGATTGAATAATAAAGTTCTACATTTTTGATATTTTTCAACATCATGGATATAAATAGAGCAAGGTATATGATATATATATCTGGATGATTTCATGGTTTTGGATGTTTTCTCAAAAGTTGGAATGAACTAAATTGATGTTGTGTAAAGATGTTAATTCCCTATAGAATGGGAATTTAGTGAGAATGGTCAGGAATCTAAAGGATATTATTAGAATGTATTTTTCATTTCACTAAATCATGGGATGGTAGCTTATATTTGGTTTAGTTCAAATACAATAAATGTTTTCATTCCACAATTTAGATGGATCCATTTGACTCTCTGTATGGGATGCCATGTCTTTCACCACTATTCTAACATGAGGTTTTGTGAATCTTCCAATGTTGGGCTTATTATGTTATAAGATTCCAATAACATAATGCAAATAATTCTTAAATATTTGGTTATGGTTAAAAATAGATAGTGGTCATATATTAACCGATGGATATGACCCTTGGTGTATTTGTTGGTTGGAATGATTTACTATGGGTCTCCCCTAGATTAGGTCATATGCATTTATTGAGGTAATTTATTCTAAAAATTTCACACATTAGGACATTAAAAACAAAAAATGCATCATAAATTAGTTTCATAAAATGAATCATCTTCCATGGTACCATGTTATGTATAATGTGTTCCATGTATCTAAATATCAAATATATGATCCCAGTATGGCATATGTGCTCGACTATGAGAATTTTGATCTTGAATAAGATGAACTAATTGTTTAGTGACATATTTAAATTGTCAACATATGGAAGAAGTTTATATTAGGAAATAAAAAACATCATGATGGGGTACTATGATTGAACAATCGTGTTTTGGAAGAAATATAGTAATGGGAAGATGATGTTTGAGTTTTGTGGTCTGATTTGTTCGATTAGACATTTGTGGATGCTTTATAGGGATAATAAATTACAATTAAGGGATAATTATGACAACTATATTTTTGGACTAACTCTTTTTAACCATAACATATATTTTTTATCATTTTTATGGTACCTAGTTTGGTTTTTATGTTCTTGGATGGGTATAAATGGAAAATGGTCCTACTGGTGAACATGTTATTTAAATTTGAACAAAATTATCCCCATCATCTAGTTTGTGGGAAGCTAACGACAAACTGATATAGTTTCATAGAATACGAAATTATTCCCAAGAACTACTGGCCCACCGATGGAGTTCACTGGCCCTCCCATAGAGGTTGTGGGTAGATCTAGTTATCCCAAATAATCCCCGTATTTCTAGTTGAATACAAAGGAGCTGAGAAAAATCACTGAGTTTATAGGATTTTTTAAACACAGACTCAATTCTCTCTTTTTACATTATTTATTCTTCAATTGGACCGTTCTGTAGTATGATACTTATACCTATTTTATTAGGATCTCTAATCCCCTTATATATCCTTAATTTGATACTCAATCAATGAATCAATCATGTGTTCTTGATCCAATGAGTTATTCTTCATTATGGGTCAAAATAATTATTTATTCGATGACCAAAACCAATTTGATCAATGAAATTATGATTAGATCTATGGGTTGTTTCATGTCATAATTACATATTTTATATAATTACTAGAATATGCAACAATATTCTGAGATTTTTCTTATTCACATTAATTTGACCACAAAAATCATCCACATCATATCTTCTATTGTATATTTAACATTGAGATACATTTATGGTGTGGTTTCATCTCAAAAATGAAACTTTAATTTGAAATGATGTTGATTAGGTTTTTTTGATATATTATAGTGTTGTTAAACTAAAATGTAGACCGTTACTATTGATCATCAATACATCTAGGGATATAATCCCTTTACATGAACATATATGTTCTGTGGTTTCATTCAATGGTTATTATATTGCATTTGTATCCCCATGAGTCCTATTCTCGACAATTGATCATATTATTTGTGTTCTTGGACAATGAGACCTTTTTTAATCTTCCATTAATGTGGATTATAATGGTTATAAATATTATAGACATAATATCATTTTCATTTTTCATTAGTATCTTATATCGTATGGTTAAATCATCAATCATATCTAGTTGAGTAGTTTGGGACTATTGCATGATCCACTAAGATGGATTTGTAAAAAAAAAATCAATCATCATCTTGGGATATGCCATCTCTTTGTATGAATTCAACATGTTTTTGTGAAATCCAATTGATGATGATGTGTTTAGAATATGTTTGAGAGTCTTTCCATCATGGCACTGTGGGAAGTAGTCATATACTCTTAAAACATTACTAATATTCGTTTCTTATCTAATATACTTTATATTAATTTTAATTTATTTACATTCATTGATTACACTATTATAAATTATAAATAAGTGTTTATTGTTGTTGGTGGGGGGGGGGGGTTGAATATTCCTTTTACTCACACCCTACTCAGGTATTTTGGTGATATTGTAGATTTTATTATTAGAGATTCATTGAATGTAAAGGGATATGTGGTGGATAATTGATAATTAATGGTAGGATGCGAATAATGTATGAATTAAATCAGGGTGTAGAGTTATTAATAATAATGCTTTACTACATACCTTATACATTTATTTGCAACATATAAGGATATCTTTTATTGTTTTCCTTTTATATGTATAATATTCTATATTGTCAATATATATATTTTAATTTAATTTTCATACTATTTCAATGATTATTTTTTATTTACTTATTGTTATCGATTAATCGTTAATGATCCAATTTATTTGTATATTTATACCTATTACCAATGGAATAGTCTGCCCATGATTGTCCTTTGGACCAAAACAAATGTCAGGAACTACATTAATTAGGGAGGCACAAATGATTAACTTTGGTGCCCCAACATAGACTTAGTGGTTTAGTTAATGGTTTTTGTTGTTTTATTCAATAATTAATATTAGGAAATATTTATTTTGAGATTATTATCTTTATGTCTGTTAATTATATAATTTTATAGATCATAATACCATTGAAATTTTCACTTCATATATAATGTAAATTTTCAAGCAAGTTCCATATATAGTATATCCTAGAATGTATTTTTTTTTATTCCAATAAAAACTTATTTATTTACATTGAAAATTATATCTATAAAATAACATATATATCTATGATCACAAGGAAGATATCATATATACAAAATTAAACATATAAATTTTCACTATATAGTTGAGTTCCCGAAAAATAAAAGATATTGTAATAATCTAAACTAGGAAACATTATACATCACATGGGTTAGGACACTATAATACTTATAGTCTATTCTTAATTTCTAATGATATAAAATGGCCCTATGGCATAAAAAATTCTCTTTTTGAACAATTTCAACAATTAATTTGAAAATAGAAAATGTTCAACCCATGAACCCACATGATATTCCCATATATTGGTTTGTCTAATAAATTAATTACATATTTTTGTAATTCAATATTTTTCTAGACATTGAAATGAAAAAATATAACTCAATGAAATAATGTATAATATCATTATTATATAGTAAATTCAAAATTTGGATAAAGTATACCCACAAAATATTATATAAAATATAAAAATTAATCCACAATAATAGGTGAATGAGATTGGTACCTGCTGATACAGGAAATACAATATCACAAAAAAAATTACATCCCCCACTACCAATATGCTTCTGATGAAATGGAAATTTTGATTACACACCACCCCTTAAAAATCCATAACAGATGCTAACAAGAATATATAATATCATGGTGTTCCCTTTCCTTTACTTTTATAGGATTAAAAAATATATACAAAATACAATCTACTATATAGAGAATATTATTAATTATCCCTCCAACATTCAACCACATACTATATGTGTGGCCGGTATTAAATAATTCATTACCCTTTAGATTGTTTATAAAATAAGACCATAAATTATAAAATTTTCTAGAATCCATAGAGAGATATAGTTGATAGAAAATTAATGATAGTGAGAAATAGGATTTAAAATTTGGTTAAAATAATTTAAGAGGAATTGAATATAAATATGAAAAGTATTTCATTATTATAAAGAAAGATAGCATCATGGAGAGATCATACTGAATTTTGTTATTTTAGAACATTCATAATCATACAAATATTGTATTCATGAAACAATAGGGATAATGAAAATTAACCATTTACTTTCATTTTACAATTCACTAGATAGACATATAATGTAGAAAAAATGATTACATTAATTTCTTGAGTTTTCCTCACAAAACTTGTTTAGTACACATCTCTCTTACCTTCTTGAGTACCAAATATATCTATAGATCCATCATCCAATTAAATTATTTTTAGAATACCTTATCACATTAATTCCTTCCTAGAACATTCAAAATAATCCCTTATAATCAATAATCCATTATTCTGAATTTGTTCCTTAATTTAATTAAAATTCAGTAAGAGTATCACAACAAACATCTTATTAGGATTTTTAATCTAAAAAAATTATTTCTAATTGTACCCTCAATCATGTGTAAATCATTAATTAATGACTTCCATTATTTTATGTTTCCATCAACACTAAATATAAATTGTAACATGAAGCATGGATACATGTGGCTTGGGTGAGATGGTACATAGCTAAATATTTATTAACATATCTAACTATTTTATAAATAAATATGCATATCAATAGCATTATGATATTATTTTTTATTTTCTTGTTTATTTATATAAATATGATGAAATTTCCAAGGAATCTAATATCAAATTACATGATTTACCATGTGAATATAACTCTATCAAGGTTATTATTATTCTGCTTTCTAAATCTCCATATTTTATTCAAATAATTCATAAAAAATCATGACAAGTTGGTAATGATGTATATTATGGACAATGTAAACATAATTATATCTATTAAAATAATAATTTATTGCTGATATTCATTAATCAACCATTATTTTTGGACATATATTGTCCTGAACAATGAAAAAATAAAACAACTCTTCGAGATAGTCAATCACGTGGCCTTAAGCATGCCTTTATGTATAATAGGGGCCTCTAACTAGTAGTGGATGTCTAATACTGGTATAATGTGGAGACTATACTATTTGTATCAATAAATTATTTACATGATGAAATCATAAATAATATATGTGGGAAATTATAACATTTGAAAACCAGTAATAAATGAATGACTAACAATACAAGAATATTCAACAATGTACAAGTGAAAAATAAAATTCAGGTATTTCAATACACATAACTAAATATAATAAATGGAATAAATAAGGATATGAATTCTTCTCTAAAATGGATGCTCAGGTACAGGGGTACCCACAACTCCCACACTACCATGTCTATAAGGAAAATATAATAGATCACAAAACATTATCATAAACATGAAACCATGATACCACTATGACTACCATGTTGGATCCCAAAATAGGTTTCAATTATACTAAATATTCCAAAACGAATGGACTCTAATGGAATCCAGTATTTTAGTGTATAATATGGCACTATGGATAAATAACACAAGTAAAGTAGTCTTGTACATTATAAACGAGTTAGATCCATCTCTTCAGAGACACATGTATGACAATACCTATGATAAAAAACATTTTTATTGAATATTTTATTGATAAAAAATTATAAAAATTCTTGAAATTATGTTAAATATGTTTATTTATAATTTTTTTTGATTAGATCATTCATTAGAAAATTTGATGGAAATTCTTGTTTTACCCTTTATAGTGAACTGTAGTCTTTTGAATAATTATATAATATTTATTATTTGAACTTGATGTTTTGTAATTGTGTTCCTAACTTAATGGGATATAACTTTTGTTCAGGATTTTGGCGATAAATCTTTAATTTTTTAGTCTAAATGGACTATGAAGTCAAATGTGGGCTAGACCTGACAGATTGGACATCAGTTTTGTATTTGGGCCATAAAATCACTATTCGAGCTTTTCATGGCCCCATATTTTTTTTGGATCACAAAAACAAACATTACCACAAATAATCCATCTATAAGGAGATCTGATTCATGCGTTTCGGTGGTTATGTAGGAGGTGCAGTTTTGACTTAAATATTTCGTATAATTTCCCCATTCACACTTGAAACCTCTTTAATCCTAGCCTCCCCTCCATTCAATAAGTCAGTTTATTCACATTTAGAGGGTTTGGGAAGTGAATTACGAGATTTAGTGTAGTGGAGAATTAGTTTCACCCAATGTTTCCAATTATTGTAAGCGGGGGAGCTTTTGAAGAAAGGATCCCCTCATTGAAGCCTTCTTCTCTTCTTCATGTTGTAATGTTTTCATTGATGTAATAGAATTATTTGTTCTTCATTTATTTATTCATTTTTATTCTGCTTTTCTTCTATAATCTTCTTTATTACTCATCCAATTTGGGTTGGAATCATGAGTGGAGATGATTTTGGTTTCTACCCTTTCAATCATTTTCTAATGAAAAACGTGTCCATGATGACCACACCACCCATGGAAGAGTAGTTCCATTAATGATCAATCAATCTTATACCCTATTCATTTAATTATTTTGAATCATTGAGATACTGTAATTAACACAATATGATACATTAATTGAGTTTTTAAATTATATGAAAATAAGTAGAAATTGAAAAATTAAAACAATAACACGTGAGGTTGAGTATTTTTGTGAATTGTGAGACCACACTCTTAATCAGTAATAAAAGACCACACATGATAAATTTGTTGAGTTAAAATATAATCCCTAAACACAATTCAACCTCATTCTACAGATTGGATATGTTCCCTAATTTACCATTGAACATATGTTATTCTTAGAACATCAATCAAAGTAGGGTGATGTGATTTCGTGTTTCAAATATATCCTAGGGTTTAATTCTATCAATATTTTTGGTAATGTTAATACTTGTAGGTTTTGGGGTTAACACGCTAGGGAAAAAAATTAAGTGAATCTTTATATAAATGTTAATGATAAATAATTATGTGAAGAGGAATATTTATATCAACTACACATTTTAAAATATTTTTTAAAAAACATATTATTGTTGTGTATTATTAATCGAACAACATTTCAAAATTAAAAACAAAAAATGAAATCATCTTCCCAAAAACCTATTCTTGTTTTATGATTGATAAATCTCCATCATCCATTCATGTAGTTTTTGTATTTTCATTAATTTTATTTTCATTAGAAAAACTTAGGGAGGATGTTTTAATTCATTTTCTCCTTTTTGAGACAACCTTGGTTAGCTATTCTGTTGGAATTATGTAACCGGAAACCAAACATCATTTGAATGAACCCACGACTGTGGCTTTAAAATTGGCACAGTTTCTGGGGAGGAAATTAATTATTTCAATCAATTATTAGTTTTAATTTTATTTTACATTTTCATTCTTCTCTTCTCATATTTCTTCATTCATTACCCAATATAAATTTTTCTTCATCTTTTGTTTTGTTCTTGTTCTTCTTTTTAGACCATCAATTAAAACCGGTCAATTTTTTTTATTATTTTCACCTTTTCATCATTTAAATTTTAATATATATTTTATATGAAATAATTCTGATGATCGATTAGATATTGACCCCCCGAGATGGAACACAGTCGTACGGCTCGAATCTAACATTCTCATTTTACGAGAAGTTTCAACATTCAACCAATTGAAGAATTCCTCCACTCCCAGAAAATTAAAATTTGAATATATTCATGTTTAAACATAAAACAAGAAACAATGGTTGAAAATAATAGAAATGATCTTAATAGAACAATTCTATAATTGGATACACCTGATATTAATTATCATCCAAATTTCATTTCATACCCAAGTCCCAATTAATATTTTGAACTAAAATCTTGGTTAATTCATAATATTCCATTGTTTCATAGATTATCTAGTAAGGATCCTTTAAAAAATTAAAAAAAATTTAAGGTGGTTTCCTCAACCATTAAACCAATAAATGTTTTTGAATATCAAATATAATTATGATCATTACCATTACCACTTGATGGAGCTGCAAAATATTGGATTATTATTTACAACCTGAACATGTAACATTTTTGAATGATTTGAATTTACTTTCCTGGATTTGATTTTTTGCAGCATCAATGAGCACTTCTATTCGTAAGGATATATCGGGGTTCCCGTAATCCCAATGGGAGTTAATGTATGAGAACTGGGAGCAATTCAAGAAGTTGTGTAAAGCCTCTTATATCCCCAAATTAGTGAGAAACTTTTAATATGATAATTATTTGACATAGTCACACCTATGGAGAGGAGCATGGTGGATGCTACGACTAGAAGAGCCACTACTACAAAATCAGGCTATAACCACAGGTTTAAACCATGGCTATTGTCCCAAAAACTGTGGATATAGATTATAGCCAAGATTTCCATAAACAATGCTGGTATTGGCGTTGCTATAGGGTAAAACCTATAGCCATAGTTTGAACTGTGGATAAAGCCCTATAGGCACGGTTTCAACCATGGAAACAACCCTAAAGCCACATTTTTTAACCCATGGCATCAGTTAAAATAACTCATCTTCTATAGCCACAGTTGCAACTGTGGCTATTGACATATAACCACAGTTAGGAGCCATGGCTATAGACCTATAGATATTGATTAAAACCATGGCTAAAAAATACACATTTCATTAACAAACCAGCATTGTTTAGTCAGTGATAGCCCCAACATCCTCCCCACCAACCTTGCAAATCCGCCAACTCTCCCCCTTGCACCCCACCTGCACCTTGAATCCCCCCCCATGCACCCCTCCCCCTGCATCCCCCCATAACACCCAGGAAAAACCCCACTCATCCCCCTAGATAGACCTCCCTTCCTAGAAAGTCCCCCTAGAGATCCCCTACCCCAGACAGCCCCCTCACCTCCTAGATGCCCCTCCCGCCTAGAAACACCCTTGACAGACCCCCTAGGACAAAACCACCCGGACAGCATCCCCCCTGGACAACTGAACCCCTCAACCCCCTGGAAAGAACCCCCTCCTTGAACCCCACATGGAGAGACCCCCCTCCCAGGACAACCCCACCCAGACATCACCCCACCCCTGTTGTACAACCCTTGAACCACCTCTGCTAGACCCCCACCCCCTCTTGGACACCCCTCCCTCTTGGAAACCCTCCTAGACACCCCCCCCCCCCCCCCGTAGACAGCTTCCCCCCTCCACCCCTGGACAGAACCCCCTCCACCCACCGGGACAGACCCTCCCAGACATCATCCCCCCTCTACTGGACACCTCTTTTACAAGCCCTACTGGACACCCCCCCCCCCTTCCCACCCCGCTGCATAGCCCCCCTTGCACCCAACCCTCCACCCCCACACCTAAACAGCCCCACTGCACTCCCCCCAGACAGACACCCACCACCCAGCTACACAGACCCCTTTCACCCCACCCAGCACCCCCTACAGACATACACAACCCCCCCCATACCACTTGCAGCACCCCCTTTCAACACCCATTGAAGGTGGAATTTTGAAATGACAATAAAGCATGAATTATGTTATCCTGGTAAACACATGGAGACCTCAGGTGCAGGGAGTCACAGTGGCCTAGGTGTGGTATCATCAATAAATTCTAGGTGTGGTATCATGAATCACTAGATAACACAAATCAAGAGATGATGGATTTCACTACAGCATGTCTTTTACGTTGGTTCATATTAACAATAATATACAAATTTCACGTATGCATAATAGGTTTTATTCAAATCATTGAAAATCATTGTGAAATGATACCATGTCTTTTGGATATTATCTTTATATTAACACAGTCAAACATTAGGAGAAATGATTGTACCAAAATTGTGACAAATTGGAAGCACTCTAAATGCGTTTTGGTAGACATATTAGAGTTCTGAAATATAATAATATATGTTTGGGAGTCAGATGAATAAATAATGATGTGTCCATGTAGATGGTTATGTATCTTTATGATTAACTACTCGATGCTACGGTGTCATGAAGAAGGGTATTTCATTGGGAGTGAATTTTTGAGAAGAACATGAAATGATATGGAATTAGTGGTTATGTTGTACATTATTGATAATAATATGACTTATAATGTCATATGAAAATGTTGTGCATATTTTTTTCATAAAATTATTCAAATATCAAAAATATGAATTTGTTTAACTGTGTGATCAAAGAAGATGTGACAATATAGTCTAATAGGTTGGATTAACATTACACCCCCCTCGCACACCCCATGAACCCTCCTGCTTCCCTAGAACACCCCTTGCACCCTACCATCCCCTCCTGCACCCCCCCCCCCCCCCCTTGCACCCTACTCCCTTCCCCTGCAGTTCCCCCTGCACCCTCACCCATTCCCCTACAACCCCTCCCACCTCCCCTGCCCCTACAGACCCCCCTGCGCCCTCCCCCCTGCACCCCATCTGCACCCTCCCCCTTTCTCTATGGATATAATTTCTCTCGCTTGGCCCAACTCCAGGGTTCTCTATTATACCATCACCACCTCCTATTGTGTATAAGGAATCACCCTGTATTAGTAAGATCCCATAAAGTTATAAAATGTAATATTTTGCCTCTGATATTCTAAATGAGTTTGATAATATTTAATGAGATTATAATGAGATGAAACATGAGTTAAATATACTAATAACCAGATTAGAGAACTTATGATGTCCTCTATGAATGATTTTGACAAGTGGTTGGGGTTAACGACTACCCAAAAAAAGTTGATTAGAAATCTCCAATAATTCCCTCCTATTCAAAATGATGTTTCCGAAGTAAATTTCAAAGAGCTTAAGGATGTGAATGGTATAGTTATATATTTGAAATATGTTTATACTTACAAGTATTAGTTCAATGATCTTGGTGTTATGGATGTATCTCTAATGTACATGTTCCAACCAGATCGGTCTACACTAATCCAACAATCTCTCTTATTGCATCCCATGATGAGAATGAGGTTAAGAGTGACCTTTTTCTCCAAATATAAAGATTGTGTCTTGTCCTGATGGTTTCAAAAATTAATTCATTATGTTCTACTGGGACATAGTTCGTGATGAGCTCTTTAACACTATGAGGGAGTTCTTTAACCATGCCTCAATGCCCTATGGAATCAATTGCTATTTTATTGCCCTAATCCCAATGAAGGAAAATGTTGTGGATGTAAAGGATTTTAGACCTATTGCTATTGGGAATACCATTAAAAAATCATTAGAATAATTATTTCATGGAGTTTAGGTCCCATTTTTTGTGGCTTTATGTCTTCAAATCAGCCCCCCGAACAGCCCTAAGACACCCCCCTCGACAGCCCCCCCAGACACCCCACCTACACCCTTCCCCATTCCATACAGACCCCCTACCCCATGGAAATCCATTGGACACCCCCTGGACAGCCCCTCCTAGACACCCCACCTTCACCCCATGCCATGCAGACCCCTTACACCCCCCCCCATATAGCCCTTGGACACCCCTTCTGCACGCTGCCCTATAGACCCCCCCAACAGCCCTTAGACACCCTCCTGGGACATCCCCTCCTAGACACAACACCTGCACCCTCCCCCTACCCTACAGACCCCCCCGATACAACCCCGGACAGCCGTTGGACAACCCACCTAAACAACCCCTCCTAGAATATTCAATAGAAATTAGTACCATTAATTCATTATGAAAGAATGCTAAATGAACAATTACGTGAAACAATTCCAAGAATAGTCATTGCATGTATTAGTCGAAATAATAGACTTCCACCACTTATAACTCGGACCCTCTAGTATGATTGTTACAAAAATAACCATTAGAGACTCATAAAACTAATGCTCGATAAAAATATCCTCAAAAATTAGTACCAAAACCAATTCATCCTTAGAATCTTATTACCCATGAATTATTGTGGGGATAACATCTTGATTCTAGGGTTCCTAGGTGTGCCTTCAAGATTGATTTATTCAAGTCTTTTGATTTGGACAGGTGGGACTTCTTATGGGATGCTTTGGATCTACTCGTCTTTCCGACAAGGTTCTCATCTTGTGTAAAAAGATGCGTCTATACCCCAATGTTCTCAGTTAACATTAATGATAGTTTACATGGATACTTTTCGGTGAAAAATAGGTCAATAATGTCCATCCTCTTTCACCATTCCTTTTTGTGATTTTCATGGAGGTTTTCTCGTGCATCCTAAAATGCAGAAGGATGGGTACTGATGTGGTGGCTGGTGTGGGATGGAGTAGCTGGTGTGGGTTGGAAAGCATGTAACAGGGGGATGGTTTGGGCAATAATAGGTGGCAGGTGGCTAGTGTGGGCTGATTTGTAGGTTGTTGGGGGTTGTTGGGCATGTTGCAAGGGCTGGTGGGGGATGGGAAGTAGGAATTTGGGGGCTTGTGAGGGATGGAATTGGTGGATGGGATGGTTTTTAGATGGCAGAGGGCTGGAATGAGTGTTTTGTTTAAGGATGGGGGTGGTGGAGGGCATGGTTTCTTGTGTTGTGGCTGGTGCCAGCTAGATTGCATGTGGATGGGGGCTGGTGCGGGCCCGAATGCAGGTTGAAGGGGCTGAAATGCTGGTGGAAGGGGGATGGTTGCATCTTTTGGGGAGATGGTGCTTGATGATTTGAAGGTGGCAGGGGGGGTTGTTGTGTGTTGGAATGTTGGTGGCAGCGGGTTGAAATGATGGTGTAAGGGGGCTGGATTGGGTTTGAAGTGGCTGGAGTAGGGAAAAATCAAGGCATTATCGCGGTGTGACCGCAGTGTGACCATGGCGTGACAATGGCATGACTGCGTATTAATGGCCCGGTCCATCAAAATCCACGGTGCAGCATCTTTCAGACAGGAGTGAAGGGAGCAGGAAAAGGCGGGGAAACAATCCAGCCATCTCCCCGACAACAGAAATTGTGATTAGTTATTCTGAAAATTTATCACAAGACTCATGGAATACTATCACTCCGAACCGCCGCAGGGTGTCTTCCTGAAGTAGTGCCAAATCACCGCATAACTGTGGCTGGACCATAGATTGTTGGCCAGGTCCAGCGATATCCACGAGTATGTATCTTCTGGTCTGGAGTGAACTGAGTAGGAGGAGGTGGGGAAACATTCCAATTGTCACCACGTTGGAAAAAATTATGATTAGTCAGTCTCAACATTGATCACTAGAATCATAGAATACTATCACTACGAACCGCCGTGGGGTTTCGTCCTGGAGAAGGGCCAAATCACAACATTAACATGGCATGATGGAAGAGTGAAAACGGTGTGATGACAGCGTGATGGCAGTCTAACCACGGCGTGTTGGCCCGATCCAGTGACATCTATGGGGCAACATCTTCCAGACAGAAGTGAAAGGAGTAGGAGGAGGTGGGGCCACAGTCCGGCCGTAGCCCAACCAGTAGAAATTTTGATTAGTCAGTCTCAACATTGATCACAAGACTCATGGAATACTACCAGTGTGAACCGCTGCGGGGTGTCATCCTGGAGCAGGGCCAAATCACAAAATTACCGCTGCGTGACCATGGAATGTTGGCATAGTCTAGCGGCATCCGCATGGCAGCATCATCCGACTAGAAGCGAACAGAGAGGGAGGTGGTGGGGCAACATTCCAGTCGTCACCCATTAAGAGAAATTGTGATCAGTCAGTCTCAACATTGATCTCAAGACTCGTAGTATACTATCACTGTGAACCGCCGCATGGTGTCATCCTATAGCAGGGCCCAATCCTGGGATTTCCAAAGCATGACTGCGGAATATTGGCATGGTCCAGCAACATCATCGGGGCAACATCATTCGGCCAGAAGCAAATGGAGTAGGAGGAGGTAGGGAAACATTCCGACCATCACCCCACTAACAGATGATAGAACAGATCAACTATTTAATATGCTATAACAAGGGATCGCAAGAGAAAGTTGTAGCGAGCGGCACAATGACGCAACGTCTAAAGGGTAACAAAATGATAGAAAATAATCATACTCCCTACAAAAACCATTTATAAATTCATTAACTTTGACTAAACATGGTAAATTTATTTATAATATTCAAAGCGTAAAAACTAATGTGTCATGGTCAAGGCATATTCCTACTTAGGCAATGTCAGTTGAGTTAAACAGGTATTTTAAGCCAATGTATATTATTCAAAGAAGACAAAAACATACTAGACACAAAACAAACACCAACAAGAGGCATATGATATACTCAAAACAAATATAAACATGATACAAATAACTATCACAAATATTTGGTTTATAAGACAGTGCACCTCCGTTGGTGGGTTTTTATTATAAAATAAGGGCATTGCATTTTTATAAAAACATGACTTTAGTTATAAAAACGTGACTATATTTATCAAATGAAACATTTATATTAAAGAACACTTATTCAAGATATGAAATTCAATATAATTAAGCAGAATTAAGAAAGAACCTATATTCATTTTAAAACATTCTTGAATTAAAGAGGCGAGAAGAAGGATCATACCTCAAGGTGGAACCAAACCATCCACTTCAGCTCTTGGAGCATTCAATCTAAAAGTTGATGCTCTCCAACTGGGTATACACACCTTCACACACAGTCAAGGACACCTATCCCCTATTCACACACCTGCATGGCCTTGAGCATGTGCAAGGTGATCCTTGCACATATGCTTATATGAATATACCCGTCTCCACTAACCTGCATATGAATTTATATATATACACATGGGGACACATACCCCATACGTGCATAATCACTGCGATGACTAATTATATCTATCTTTATTTGCAGGTTCATAACTAATTATAGCTGAGATAAAGGGAAAGTTATACCTTCTCAGGGAAATTCCCAATGCACATGACGTAGTCAATCCGTGAGTTCATCGAGTTGCTATGAACTATTTCTCCCAATATGTGATCAATCATTGCACCCTAGTTAACATACATTCAGAAGAATAGACAATGAATATTGCAATGTGAAATTCTAAGGCCCCTTTAGTCATTAAAAACAATAGTGTTTTTTATTTCAATTTAGCATAATTAAGTAAAAAAATTACTGTTTTAACTTGATTTTCACTGGGAGAGAGATTGAGACTCACATTCTATGAAAGTTTACGATTTAATGTGGTGGCTCACCAATGTAGGTAGTTAAAGTAAATAATTAAACAACTAAATAACATGTTTGATTAAGTCCAATTACCTTCGTTACACTCAATGGCCGCAACTCAATACACCTGTTGCCTCGAACAATGTTAATTGATGCATTTGAGATTGGTTCTGTCCTGAGATGTTGCAAAACATCCCTTGTTTTAATCCTTCCAAATTTTCAATCTTCTTTAAAAATTGAAAATAAAAAAGAAAAATGTGGGGGGGGGGGGTGTGATGAGGCAAGCTGCATGTTTATATGAGCATCCAAAATCATTTTGAGTTGTACCTACGTAATTGATGTTCAAAACAACTGAGGTTTCCCGAGGATCAAAAATTGATCTAGGTGCTTGAGTAGTAAAATACCAGAAAACAAGCTGTAAAGGATTCCATAAGATTAGATATTAATATTTCAAAACAAATGCCTCATTAAGAATATTGTAAGTGCTTTCAATGGAAGTGAAAGAGGTGCGGCATGCAAAATTGTCAAAAAAAGGAAAATAAGTGAGGATTGAAAAATTAATTAGGTATACATAAAAATAATACTGAAAATAAAACAAAATAACCCAAACATTAAAAACGGTAGGTGGGAATGATAATGAAAAAGGTGATATGATCACTTAAGGTTACTCATGCACCTGTTTCATAGGATGCAAGTGTGCTCAACCTATTTTGATATAAATGAATTTCACAGATTCAAATTTCATATAAACCCTAAAACCATAAATCATAAAACCCCAAACCGTAAAATACAAAAACATAAAATCCTAAATTCCAAATCATAAGTTCTAAAATAAAAAATCCTACAATATAAATCATAGAATCTAAAATTCAATAATGCTAGAGGTTAAACCAAATATCTCAAAATGTTAAAACTAATGTTGGATTGGTGTATCCCCCATACACCCTGCCCCCTGCCCCCTGCCCCCTGCCCCCTGCCCCATGCCCCTGCCCCTGCCCCCAGCCCCCTACCATATGTCTCATGCCCATGCCCTCCACCCCCTTCCCCCTGCCCCACCCCCCCGCCCATTCCCCCTTCCCATTCCCCCTCTCTAAGCCCCCTTCCCCCTACCCCATTCCCCCTACCCCCTCCACTCTTCCCCCAAGCGTGCAAAACCCCCTACACCCCCTTCACCCTCAGCCCCCCTAGCCTGCACCAGCCCCCCTGCACTAGCCCCCCTAGCCTGCACCACCCACCCTTTGAGTCAAAAAATAATTAATGATTCCCAAGGTGACTCAAATGAAAGGATTAAGGATTAAAATGGAAAACATAAAGGAAATAATGTCAAACATGATTATTAATCATAAACTACCACTGTGAGTTTTTGCAGACAACCCACCTCCGTTGGAGGGGTTTTATTAAAAAACCACGACTTATTTATAAAAAGAAACAATTATTATAACTCTCACATGATAAAGAATTTAAATTTAATATAAACAAGAAATAATCATGAAGGAAAATATATAAAATTTAAAAAATTCTTGAAATAAAGAGGCTGGGAGAGGGACTCTACCTCAAAGGTGTCAATCCACGCACAAGATGATCCTTATATATATGCTCACATACACAATCATGGGCATTGTTTTGTTGCTGGTTATCTACATAGCATGCATCACCCCCCTAACCCCATGTACCACCCCACCCTTCTCTTATATTATCCTCCCCCCAAACCAGTACCCTCCCCCCAATACCAGACCCCCTACACCACCCCTGACCCCCTAGCCTGCACCAGCCCCCCAACCCCCTATCATGTACTACCCCCCCCCCCCCCCCGACCACATCTCCATTACTAGCCTCCCCCCAAACTAGCCGCCAAACTAGTCCCCCTCCCCCACAACCATCCCCTACCCCCCCTACAACACCCCCAGCTCCGCTATCCTTCACCAGCACCCCTAAATGATTCAAAACAACAGTTCAACACATGTATTATTCTATAAATAATATATAGAATCATGAATACTTGAATAATACTAATCCTAAAATGTATTAAAATAACCAGAAATCAATACATATTGATTCAAACATATAAACTCACAAGAATAAGAAATTACATTGAATAGATTCATGTACAAATTATAGCAGCTTAACATGCTGAGAAACAACTAAAATAATCATTTTGATTAACACCAAATCAAAAATAATGATTAGTATGAGAAAACAAGATCAAATAGAAGTGATCACCAGTAAAACCACTAAATATAAAAGCAGTAATGAAATTGTAAAAATGATATTGATATTTTTTCTTGCATCAACGAATAGGAAAGAATGAATCACCATAACTAGGTTTATCAAAACACAGCAGAAGAAAAGATGTTAACCTCATGGACCCTCAATGGTGTTGCAGTTCCCCTTATTCACAACTTTTTCATCATCGGTAACTGATCATTTTCTATCAAACCTGGTTTAGGTTTAAGAACATATAAATTAAAAAGAAGAACTTATATAGGCAGACAATTAGAAGTTGAAATTTCCCTTTTAAATATAGCAATGAAAATAGTAGACCACAAGCTTCACAAAACACATTTTAAGATCACTATTTCTAATAGGTAAATATTCAACACAAAATGAATGAACTACAATAGTGAAAAAATGAATGAGCTTTTTTTACGACCCATACCCTGGGAAAAAATTGAAGGTTCAAGATACAGTGAAAACATGAGGTGCCATGAGCATGTACCATCAAGTAATGGAAAGAGTATATAAACATGACATTTAAAAAAACTTCATATAATGAGAAAATGGAGTCACCTTATGATCCAAAAAGCACCACAAAAATCCATACAAAAAATCATGTTGCAACATCCATGTTTTGCTCTTCCATAATTAGATGTGTTTCACTTCATCAACATAATGTCTATATATTCTTCTCAGAACAACCTGACAATCAAGTAAATAAGCATTGTCCATCCCTCTATTCAAGTTAATCAAACACAGAATCAACGAATCCTTATTATATGAAACATAAATTTAAATAATTTTATCATATAAGAATTAACAGATAGTCTTCAATAAGAATATCCTTAACCAAAAGCATGATTCAAAAAGGATGATCAAAGTGCACAATGAAAAACACCAGTGATTTATAAATCATTAGGTAGATATGATTAAGAACTCAAAACATGATTTCCACTATTCTTCAACTCCAATATAGAAATGTAATACAATATAAAATAAAAAATACTTTATTTTATGATGAAAAGAGATAGGGAACCAGAACATGATTACCACTGATTTGCAACTCCAATATAAGAATATAACAAAATAGAAAATTAAAAATAATATATTTTATGGTGAAATGGGATATGGAACCAGAAGTGAATGGAAGGATATAATCATTCATTCTCCTCAAACCTACACTAATATTACACTATTTATTTTAAAATAATGAAATAATGAAGGAGTGGAACCCCATGTTCATGGAAGAAATAAAATAAAAGTGTAAAATGATGAATATAATGAAGGGTTCACATGTCTAATTATCTCATTAATTATATAATAATATCTTATAAAATAAATTCACCCTTTAAATAATATCCTGTAATGACCCATGATCTCAATCCATTCACCCTCTCTTTAGTGTGTTAGGTTAGGTAGTGAAAAAATGATTTTCGATACACCACATTAACCTACCCATGGTAATTGAGAATGCGTAATCACTCCTTTACCCACCCCCACTCATATACATCATATTAGAAATGGATGAAAATTTTGGTAGTGTTATGTGTAAAACAAATTAATAGATAAAACTGTGATAAAATTTAAAGGCATGTGGATTATAATATACTAATCGTATGGAAGAAATCTGATTTCATGAAAATAAAACTAGAGAAATGAAAATCGATATTCATTTAGATCCATGGATTTTTATGGGGGGATGTCTCCCCAAACACAACATAGTATTCTAAACATCATCACCAAATAATACAATTAACAAATCCAAACCCATTATGACATATTATAATTTTGTTTTAGATCTGTTTATTTATAAGTGGGAATGAGGTTATTTATCTAATGGCCACATCTAGACCATCTTCCACCTATTATTTCAGAGTCGATTGATCAATCACATTATTCATTAGATGTGTTACATGTTTCTATCTATAATGGTTGTAATGTCTTTTTATAAAATCTAAAATCTCTTATATTTTCATAACACTCTCCCATAAATAATACAATAATATTTTGGAAAATCATTCCAAGATGTCAATTTTCTCTATTTTCAATATAGAAAATCACTTTTCTTTGGATTTTAACACCCATCCACAATTTCCCCATGTTCCTCTCATTGAATTTCAATTTTCCCTAACCAATTTAGTCATTATACATCTATGATTGTTTACTTCCTAATGTTTGTTATTTAGTTTTTTCCTATTATTTTAATGTCTCTAATGGTTTAGGAATCAATGGTATAGGTTTTAAAATAGTTTTCCCTCTCTTTGTAATTATCATAACTTTGAGTTTTTCATGAGAGGTTTGTGTGTAACATGATTCTTATAAAATATTGAGGAAGGGTAAACCTGAGTGGGAATGGGTTCCATAGATATTTCAATGCTTTATATATCTAATATAAATGATAAAAATTTATAATTCATTTTCAATATATTTTTAAAAAATATTCGAAAAATTTATAAGGAAAAGATTGGATTCGATGTAGACAAAAGGATTCATACTATTATAATAGGGTACAACGAGAGGGGAATATTGATACCCATAAACGGGGATATCAGTAACTTGAAACATCGTACAACACATATGATTTTTTTTAGTTTTTCATGATGTTTTCGACGCTTTCGCCGGGGAGCGCGCCCGTTCGTCCGTGGGGGAGGACGTGCGGCGCTTCTGTTGCCCCGCATTCCCTCTTTCCAAAGGCGGGTGACATTTCCTCCTTATTCATGGACGTCTGCTCCACGATCGAAACGGGATGATGGGATGTCGGTTCTTCCTCCTGCGGATTCCTCCTCAGAACTCGTCACCTAGTCCGGGTCTCCCTTATAGATTTAATACGTAGTTCGTGAAACTCTTCCCAGTGCCATGTTTCCATGGATGCCGGTTAATTACACTGCTTCTGTCGGGACATTCCAAAGGGTCCAGTCAGGGAAGCAACCTTCGGTCAGGGGAGTAGTCACGTTGAGGCATCAGTACCGTGTCAGGATGCTGGGGTACCTGGCATGTCTGTCTGTTATCCTTGACCACAAGGATTCTCGAGGGTGTGGAAGCCCGAGGCATCCCACATCGAGCGCGGGGGATTATATGTCATAGACACATATCTGAGGTTTTCCTCAGCTTCCCGTGCTCAACATAGGGTATGACACAAGTTTAACGTCCAGCGGAGATGGATCAACCCAAACAAAGCATTGGCTAGGATAGATCGGATTGAGGGATCCTCCTTTAATGGATATCGATATCTGGGCCAGCCCATGGGTGACTGTGAAGAGGAGCGTACCGACATGGTCTCACCAGGATAAGACGGTCCGGGCGAGAATCAGAACGGGTGGTGGGTTGATGAATGGAGTGGAAGGAGAGTGAAATGGAACCATCGCAGGGGGGGCGACAGTGAAGTTGGGCTTGAGCCTTGACGAGGCTTCCTACATATCTCCGTTGCAGGGAATAAAAATCCGTGTAGTTCGGGAAAGGTGGACCTTGGTCTGATGGGCCTCGTCAGAGTACCGATGTGAAAGTAGACCCGTGGGTCCACTAATGGTGGGCCTGAACCTTGGGAAGGTTTCCTACGTACCATGCCTTGAAATGGATCAAAGTCCTCGTAGTTCAGGGAATACAGTCTAACGTCATGCGGGATGATAGTGAACCCTGACGTGAATAAACGACGGGCTATGGGTGTCGGCGAACCGACGTAAATGAGGGACCTTGGTCCGATGGGAGTTAGGCTTGAACCTTTGGGAGGATTCCTACGTACCATGCCTTGACATGGATCAAAGACCTCGTAGTTCAAATGGGGCTTTATCGGCGAACCGACATGAAAGTGGACCTTGGTCCAATGAGGGATGGGCTTGAACCTCTGGGAGGCTTCCTATGTACCATGCCTTGACACAGATCAAAGACCTCGTAGTTCAAATAGGAATAGGTGGGCAGTTTAATGTCATGCAGGACAAGGGGGGGGCATACAGTTTAACATCATGTTGGACGAGGGCGAAACTCGACGTGTATGAACGACCAAGCAATGTGGCTTGAAACTCATATAGGCCTCCTACGTACCATGCCTTGACATGGATCAAAGTCCTCGTAGTTTAGGTGGGAAAGGGTCGCAATAGCTTACCACTAGACCAGAATGCAGTTTAACGTCATGCTGGACTGGGGTGAGACCCGACATGAAATGATCGGTGGGCTTGAACCTCATAGAGGCTTCCTACGTACCATGCCTTGACATAGATCAAAGACCTCGTAGTTCAAATGGGATGGGTCGCAATGGCTTACCACTGGACCAGAATGGGAGCTGACGTGAATGGATGATGGGTGGGAATGAACCTCCGGGAGGCTTCCTACGTACCATGCCCTGACATGGATCAAAGACCTCGTAGTTCAAAAAGGGTTTGTCGGTGAACCGACGTGAAAGTAGACCCGGGGGTCCACTATTGGGGGGCTTGAACCTCATGAAGGCTTCCTACACACCATTCCTTGACATGGATCAAAGAACTCATAGTTCAAAATGGGTTGGTGGTCAGGGTCGGTGCTCACTCTAAACCCACGTGAGTCATGATCGGTGTGAGAAACAAGAGGTTGCAAGGACCTGACGATCACGTCGCGAGGGGTGCGTCCGTGAGAAGCGAAAAGGGGCTTACGCGTTGGGAGGCCCATGGTGTTGGGACTTACTCCAGGATGGAGGCCCAGAGGGGGGTGCCTCGTTCCCAATCACTCCCTCCACTGACCTTGGTAGTGGGGAAGTACAGAGATGCACGGGTGCAATCATCGGTATGAAAGGTTAGGGGCTTACGCTGTGAGGAATCCCTTCCCCTGCGAACATACGCCACTCCGACAAGGAGTATCTCATTCCATGTGCGGAAGAGTTCCATTCCCGTGGAGACGAGTGGTGTAAAGAATGTTCGACCTGGCGGGAACCTTCGTGAGGGAGACGAGGTTGGGTCACAATTTAACGTCATGTGTTGAGGACGTGGTGCTTGGCAGTTTAACATCCAGCAGCTCAGACGAGGTGGGTTCACTCCACACCCCTAGGGCTTACATAACCAGTACCCTCTGGTCCTTGGGGAAGGGAAGGTGCCGGTAAGGCCATGGTTAAGTGGGGTCGTGGAACGAACCATCGAGGGGTCCACGTTAGCGTGGATATGCGAAGAAGCAATAGCCGTTAGCGTGCCTATGCGAAGAAGCATTAGGCGAAGCAACGCTACGGTAGGTATTGTCCATGGGAATTTGAAATCACATCGTGCAAACCTGGAGGGTCGCACGGGAAGAGGAATTGCTAAGCAGAGGAGTGTGCTTTGCGAAGTGGGGTGCCTTGGCCATAGCATGAGGCATAGGTGTGAGTGGAAGGCACTTCGTGAAGTGGAACAGTGTTCGCGGAGCACTGCCTCGTGAAGGAGGAGTGTCTCGCGAAGCAGGGTCCTGCAAAGCAATGTGCTTCGCGAAGTGGAGCGATCCTTCCTTAGCAAAGGGATCACTCGTATGTGTTGGGTGTTTCACAAAGCACAAGTGCTCCGCGGCTGCCTGGGTTCCCTTGGGAATCCCTTTCCTTCGCGAATGCCCTTGAGCTTCGCGAAGGGCATCCCTCCCGGAAGAGGGGCTCAAAACGAGACAAAGCAGAGTCGTCTCGCGAAGTAGAAGTACCTAGCGGAGCTCATGATTCTCGGGGCAAAGCGTGCTTCACGATTCGGGAGAGGAGAATCCGAAAGGTCCGGTTGTCCGTCCTCTGGGACTCAGGGGGAGTCCAGTATTTATAGGGAAGGGGCGCCGCGAAGCAGCGCCTGCGCACCGCCTCATGGGCTTCGCGGCGGCTTGCGAACGTCAAATGGGTTCGCGGAGGATTACCGCCTCTGGAGCTTCGCGGCGGCTCACGAACGTCAAATGGGTTCGCGGAGAATTACCGCCTATGGGGCTTCGCGGCGGCTCGCGAACGCCAAATGGGTTCGCGGAGGATTACCGCCTCTGGGGCTTCGTGGCGGCGCACGAACATCAAATGGGTTCGCAGAGCATTACCGCCTCTGGGGATTCGCGGCGGCCCGCGAACGTCAAATGGGTTCACGGAGGATTACCGCCTCTGGGGCTTAGCGGCGGCTCGCGAACTTCAAATGGGTTCTCAGAGGATTACCACCTCTGGTGCTTCGCGGCGCCGCCATGGTTGGGGCGCTTCGCAGAGGGGCTTCGCGGCAGAGCATCGCGAGACAGTGCGCCGGCCTTTTTCATTCCTTTCTTTCGGGGCACATTTTTGGTGCCAACAAATTCCCCCCCTCAGACTTGGAGCTGTGGAGGGCGAAGGGTCTAAGTGTGAGGGAAAATCGCCAAAATTATCGGTGGTTCGCGATGCGGCATCGCGAAGGGGCCCCGCGATGCTCACCGGGGCCCAGGATCCGGACGCGCCGCGATGCTTCGCGCGGGTGAGGCGCGCCGCGATGCTCCGGGGTCGCGGCCTATAAATACAGGGTCCGACCTCTCTTTTCTTCACGTGCCTTGTCTTTTTTGCGCTCTCGAATTCACGAAGCCCCGCGTACTCCGCTACAGCCCTCCGCGAATCGAGCTTCGCGGCGAATTGCGGGTCTCCGACTCCGCATCCGCGCTTGGAGAACTTCTTGTCGGCCTTGGCCAGACTTCGCGACTGGGTCTCCCGACCGATCTTTGCTATTCAACTTCACGGCCGAGCTTCGCGATTCAACTTCGCGGCCGAGCTTTGCGATCCAGGGGGAAAAAAAATTTCTGAGGGTTGGCATCAAAATGGCTCATCAAGAGGCTGTGCTGGGAGTGCTTGCAGATGCTGCTCATCGGGATGAGATGGCCAACCGTCTGGCCAACCGTCCAGGCTTGGGGGAAATGGTTCAGAGCCACTCGGACCACACTTCTTTGACAGATCTGCTATCGGAAGGTTAGAAGGATTATCCTCAGTGCAAGAAACTGCCGTTGTACGGCTTCGGGCTGAGGGATGACGTCTTCATCCCTGAGGCGAGAAGGGATGAACCAGCTTGCTAGTTCATGAGCACACCGTGCCAGCACCAATGGTTCAGGGCGGCCGATGGTCATGCGCGTGAGGATTTCACACCCATCACCGCTGACTATCTCTAAAACCATGTGAATGATATCGACGGGAGGCCACTGCAACCGGAGACGTCCCCTCCTCTCTACCGCCCCATGCTGAGGGCGGCTTTGCAGGATCCAAGGAAAGGATGGTCTGATGAGTCGGACCTATGCCAGGGCGGCAATTTTACCGACCACTGGGCCTGGGCCTACTGGGTAGGCGCCTCATGTGAGGAGTTCGGGGCCGAGCTGAGGAGAGTGGGATTGTATGAGGCGGCGTGGGCCTCCCAATTCCACATTTACCAACCAAAGCAGCTCATGTCGGAACTACTGAGTAGATGGTCGTCCAGGACCAACACTTTTCACCTTCATCACGAGGAGGTGGGCATCAGCCTGTGGGATGTCCACTAGATTTCCGGGGTCCCGATCTTGGGGGCCATGTATGACGAATTCCTCCCCGTCATCAGCGCGTGGGGGGATCCGGAGCAAATGCCGTGACTGGCGTCAGTGCTAATAGCACTTGTCCCTGGAGAGGACAATGAGGCCGTGAGGTACGTCCACTTCAGGAGGTGGTTCAAATGCTTCCTGAATTTCCCAGAGAATCGAGTGTTCCCCCAAGGCCTCGGACTTGTCCAAGGGCAGCTCAACGGGGCAAAGGGCACTCGTATTGGCGGGTCTTGGAGGACAGCCAATGGAAGACTTGGGGTTTCAGCGTCAGCACTGAACAACAGCCGATAGACAGGCTGGTGGCGTTCATCGCAGCTCTCATCTGTGGGTGGATCCTACCAGTGAGGGATACAAGCATGGGGGTGTGGCCCAGCTCGTTCATCATGGCATCGATGTTGGCCATGGGGCAGCGGATCAACCTGGGGATTCCGATGCTCACCAAACTGTACAGAATGCTGCGGCACATTAGTGAGGGCAAGAAGCCGCCAAGGATATGCAGGCCCTTCCACCTCCTATATGGGTGGATCATAGTGCACATCAGGGGGATTTAAGAGTATCCAAACCCCATCTCGCCACCAGGATCAAACATTCTCCCCTCCATCCTGAATGCAGTTGGGAGCTTCCCGTTCAAACTGGCTGTCCCGATGGTACTGAATCATTTGTGGAGGGCAGATGAGTTTAATTTCCACCCCTTCCCGTTGCCGATGGGAATACTTGCTGATGACGGGCGAGGAACGGAAGAACATCGGGCTTACCTTCTGGCCTTCCGAGGTGGAGTTTTGGTGGGTTGGATAGATCGTGAGCCAATCTGCGAACCGTACACCCCGTATCATTTCGCAAGGCAGTTCCGGTGCCTCCAGTGGCTGACCCCGCAGGTCTACTGGGAGGTGCTCCACGAGGAGCACCCGTGTGTGATGAGGCAGTTGTGGCTCATGTTCACATGGGAAGATGGGAAGAAGCGGATTCTCCTTCCCCCACCCACTGCCGCTTTCGGATTGGTGAGGGAGTACGCCATTAGTTGGGAGGCTGCCTACCCAGGGGAGATGCTAAAGCAATCAACTATCCGGGTCGGTGACGGTGGGTCTTCTCTATCTCGAGGTCAGGGTCGGAGGGCAGCTAGGGCCGCTCGCGGTAGCGAGGATGTGATGACGACGAGACCCGCACCGGCCGAGGGTATGGCAGCAACGGTGGATCTGGTGGTTCCGGAAGAGTAGGGCCATTCGGAGGGGTGGCCACCGAGGGGATTTCATCGCATATCCACTCAGGCTCCGGGGAAGCGGTTGCGTCACATCGACATGGAAGAAGATGCTGTCTTTCCGGAACCTTGGGACATTTGGGATGTCAACCGGCAATTCCTCAGCCCACCTAAGATGTGGGCCCACCTGAATCGCCTCGGGATGGAATTGTCGGGCATAGGCCCAGTTCGGGATGGATTCATGGTGTCTCCGGCGGAGGCGGAGCAATACCTGGACGAGCTGGAGGATTACGTCCACTCCAGCGGTGTTCCTCGAACAATGACGGATCGGGTGAGGGTACTGTTGAATCAGACGGTCCCCCCGCAGTTATCGGCTGCCGATCTGAGGGAGCGCTTCCCCTTGCCAGAGGAATCAGAGGACTCTTCTCGGGGGGATGAGGCTGGAGGAGGGAGCCCGTTGGAGGAGGGCGAGGTCGGAGACCGAGGCTCAGAATTTGACGACTTCGTGGAGGCTCTCGAGGTAGCATTCCGAACTTCTCTCCTTACGATCTGTTCTTGATCCACTATGGGCTTCTCACTGATGTTTAGGCCATGCAGGAGGAACTTGTTCGTAGGCCTCGTTCTCACCCCTTGGCGGGTGATGATGCGGGATCTTCAGAACCCGGGCCTAGGGCTATGTCCAGTTCTGCATCTGGTGGGACCAGCGCATCAGTGGAGGCTCTCCCGGAGTCTCCAGACCTCCCAAAAATATTTGGAGGGCCTCGCCTCAGGGTCCCCTTAGTACCGGCTCAGGAGCAGTGCTAGGAGGTCGATCTCTGTAAGTCTCCTCCACCGGTTCCCTTTTCGCCATATGTAGACTATGCCTGCCAACTAACGTTCATGTCCCTCTCTGTCGTACAGTTCTCCGACTGGCATGGGCTGCTGCAGCAAGACTGGTCGGGATGTCTGGTGGCATCCCTCCTAGGGGCATACTGGTGATGGTGGCGATAGTCCCTCCACCTCCTCAAGCTGCGACGCACACCATCACTGGCGGGACCACCAGTAGGGTCGTACCTGAAGTCATCGAGGTGTACTCTGAGGAAGAGGATCAACCGGTAGTTCCCAGTCTTGTCGTGCCTACGTCGGCGTCAGGTGTCGTACCCGATTCAACACCAGATGTAGATCCCGCTGAGGAATTCCTCCAGGCATATCCTGCGTACGAGCCTGCCAACCGCGCAGATTGGGACGAAACGACCTCCAATGAGGAAGACAGCAGCATAGTCTGTCGCTGGTCGTGGAAGATGATCACGCGCTATATCAGGGACACTCCCAAAGCGCAATGGCTGGCCGAAATGGATAGGCTCCACTCGCGGTTGCGTGAACTGTGTGCCGGGGGAGTGGATGCCCAATACCCCCACGCACTCATCCGAGACCTCATGGCTGAGAAGATCTGGGAGCATGATCGTGGGCTGAGTGTGGGATGGTAGCAGAGGAAGGCGACCAGCATTAGGAAGCTCCAGGAGGCTGAAGGCGAGGTCCAACAGATGCAGATCCGGGCTAACGAGCATTCAGCCATTCTTGATACGCAGTCTGAGCTGCTCTCAAGGTTGAAGGCCCAGCTATCAGAGGCTGAGGGGCATATGGGGCAGACCTCTAGAAGGATGGATGTTGTCCAAGCCGAGGTAGAAAGGGCCAGGGCTAGAGTTGACGAATTACGCCCCGCCGCTGCTGAAGAGGAGCGGGAGTTGAATCAGCGGCAACAAGCTTTGGATGCCGCAAGTCAGCGGGTGGCGGAGCTGCAACGCTCTTTTGATGGGTTCAACCCATCCATGGGGGAATTCAACCCCCGAGATTGTAACAAACCCGAAAGAAACTTTTATTAGTACTTTTATGCTTCAACTCTTTCTTTCTCCTTTGTTTTGAGTGTCGTGGAACGCACGATTTCCACTGTTTGAATTTCTTTGTTACATCCCTACAATGTTTGCGTGACGTTTGGTGACAATCCTTCAAATCCACATGGATCGAGCCCAATGTGAGATGCAGGAGGTAGTTGGCTTGATCGGAGAAGGAACTTCCAAGATAGCCAAACTACCGTTTCTTCAACGTTCTCTTATGCACGAATGGGGTAACGCCAGAGGCACTAAAATCAGTCCAAACAGATGAAAATGAGAAGTGTGAATCACGATACCCAAATTCAGAACACTGTGGGGATGGCGTGACAATAAAGGGTGACCGTTAACCATGGCGGACAAATGATATCCTTACCGCATTAGCCTACAATGGGGACAACAAATGAGGGTCGACCGTTGACCATGTTTGAAACACAGGACCATGTCACAAGTGTTGTCGATCAATCCTTCGGGACGTTGGCCTAGGACAGTAGGCAGACAATAGGTCAGACATCCATACTATTAGGGGGTCCTTCCAGGCATGACCCGTCTTTCGGAACGTTGGCCCAGGACGGTATGTGAGCCGATGCGGCATGAGACCAGGCCATTAGGGGGTTCCTTCAGACATGAAAGAGGACGAGGGTCCGAATAAGGGGCACGCAAAGCGTGGAATATGGAGTGATGGTTTGTTCAAGCAGAATCCAACACTTTGGTAGTTACACCACCGTTGTGGGAGTACGCCATATGGGCGCATTGGTCTGATCACGGATCATTCTTTCTTCCAGATAGGGCCTCTCTGGCGAGGGCCGGAAATGGGGAGGAACAAGATTTTGTGGTTCCAGGGGATGAACCCTAGGTGAAATGCCATGGTGTTTCTACGTATCCCACGTGATGATGGGAATCAAGTCGTACGTAGTTCTGAAAGCACAGTTTAATGTCATGCGGGACGGGGAACAACCCGACTGTATTGGCACACATCCTACCAAAACTACTAATCCCACGTGAGTCGTGCTCGGTGTGGGAAACAAGCAGTAGTGGCGGGAATTTCCTGACACAAAAGGGGCAGGTTAGGGGAATGGGACGCTCGGTGACTACCGGCCCGATGACACTAACACGATCATTTAGCGTACCTAGATGCGCAAAGAGAAAGAGTCAAGTATGATGGAGTTCCACTTGGACATGAGGGAGTGTAAATGTGTGAATAATGACACTCGAGATTCGGATCACGATGATGGCGGCGTGACGATGGAGGATTACTGCTGACCATGTTCGCAACACAGCATCCTGTCGCGTTAGCCTAAAATTGGGACAAACAAATGAGGGTCGACCGTTGACCATGTTCGAAACACGGGACCATGTCACAAATTTTGTCAGATATCTGTAGGGACGTTGGCCCGAAACGATTGAAGGGCCCTTAGGTCCAGCATTCATGGAGAGCCATTAAACTTAGTATCCACGTCGTCCGAGGGTCCTTTTGGATGTGGGAGAGGATGAGGATCCAAATAGCGAGCTCACGAAGCTTGGTCATGGGATGAGGGGAATGTCCCTGTGAAAATCCCATGCTTCTGGCTCTTTGTCAAAACACATCTGAATACGGCAATGAAACGTATTAGAGAGTGGGAGCAGATTCCTTTCCCTTAGGGAGATCGTAGTATAGGGTCATAGAATTCGGACCATGTATGGGTAAAGGGATCAGGGGACGCATGGCATCAAAACCTGACGTGAATGGGGACATAGTCCTACTTACCATGCGTTCTCTGAGGAAATGCTCGAGTCAAGGGACCGAACACAAGGGTTAGGCTGGGCCCGCGGGGAAGCACCCGGGCGCTCCTACGTATCTCATAAGGATGAGAATCGAGCCATACGTAGTTCTGGAAGGTGGCACAGTAAGGTACCAGTTCCAGGGGAAAAGGCAAGTGTGGGCATGGCCCTTGTACTAATAGAAGCGGAATTTGATAACTCTTGTTTGTTCTTTAAGGTGAATGGTTTTTTTTGTGAAGCGACCGGCCTAGAACAGTAGGTCGTGATGTCGCCACAAGGATCAAGCCATGATGGGCGTTGACAAATGGCATGGCACATGACCAATACCCAACGTGATTTCCTCTACAATGAGGTCACCACAATGCGGTGCCTTTTCCATCGTGCGGCCAGGACGATAATGTCACAATTTAGGGTCGTATGATAGGACCAAGCATGCATTTTATCATCATGCAGCGCAGACGTAGCAGAGATGATGCTAGGCGGGAAATGTGCACAGTTTTATAAAACACAATTGACAGAGACATGATCCCACATCAAATTTTACGACATCCGGAGAGGGAAACCTTAGGCCGAGGGGCCTACACAGAAGTGAAACAGGGAGAGAGACTGGCTTCCTGAATGGGTTGTACCCGGAGCCATGGCGTCTGGGCGGTCCTACATATCCCATGAGGATGGGAATCAAGTTGAACGTAGTCTCGAATGGATCATAGATTATGGTCTTAGAGCTCGGACCATGGGAGCCCCAAAGGACGCCAAATTGCAGCTTTGTCCCCCTAGAATTCAAAGGTGCACTGAGGGATAGCGCCAAAAGTGTCGAGATTCCACCTGGACATGATGGGGTGGAAAATGATGTGAATCATGAAACCAACATTCAAGGACTGAAGGGGCTAGCGTGACAACAGAGGATTATTGCTGACCATGTTCGCAACACAACAACCTGTCCCGTTAGCCTGAAATGAGGACTAACAAACGAGCATCAACCGCTGACCATATTCGTAACGCGGGATTTTATTGATTTGTTGTCCAAAACCCTCAGGGGCGTTGGCCCTTATCGGTAGGATAGCCCTTGGGCATGGTATCCAGGCCGTTATTGGGGGTCCCTCAGGGTGTGAAAGGTGATGGAAATCCGAATGGAGGGGAACACGAAGCTTGACAAGTGGAAGGAACTTGATCAAGTTGAATCTGACACTATTGGTCCTAGACTAGAGTGCTCTTAATAAATGGGTGAACCACTGCAAGGAGTCAAGGGACTCAACTTTGAGGGTGACCGAGAGATGGCAGGTTCCCGGGGGAAGGGGGCACGGTGCCCAAAACCTTGTATCATACCTACACACACCCCTTCTGGAGAGGGATAGACCAAGTGGCCTAGGTGACTGGGAGATCAGGAGATCACTAGGAGGTGGGGATGGACCTGAATCTTAAACATTCAGGTGGTCCTACGTATCCCATGAGGATGGGAATCAAGCCACACGTAGTTCTGAAGGGTGCATTTTATTGTCATGCAGGACAAGGAACAAGAGGGCCAACTCTCAGAACGGGGTGCGCGTGGTGCAGCTATTGCAAACCTTTCGTGAATGAGGACATAATCCTACACTACGCCACGTGGTCCCGTGGCCGGGGTCCCAATGGTAGGACCCGAGAGAGGTGAACTTGCGAAACTCAAGCTGGACCCAAAGACAAGGGGTCTTGAACGTAGTTCCAGATGAGAGTCTTAGTTTATGGTCTTAGAGCTCGGACCGTGGGTGGTGACAACTCTCGAGTAAGCACAGATGTCAACCCAATCCCTAAGCCCACGTGAGATAAACTCAGTGTGGGAAAAAAGGGGGTATCCTCATCGCAATACTTGGGGCGTCCATTAAAGGGGAGTCAGCAGAGAGTTCCGAAGGGCACTTTTGATGTAGCTTGTTCCTCCAACGTGCAAACGTGCACGCGGGAAAAGTACCAAGAGTTCTGAGACTCTACTTGGACATGATGAAGTGATGAATGGTGTGAATTGTGTACCCAGCATTTGGGATTAATGGGTTGGCGTGGCGATAGAGGAAGACTGTTACTCATGGTGGAAACACAGCGTCAATATCGCGTTAGCCTAAGGTGGGAACAACAAACGAGCATCGACCGCTGACCATATTCGCAACGCGGGATTTTATCAATTTGTTGTCCGAAACCCTGGGGGGGCGTTGGCCCGTATTGGTAGGAGAGCCCCTGGGCGTAGTATCTAGGCCGTTCTTGGGGGTCCCTCCGGGTGTGAAAAATGATGAAAGCCCTGATACGGGGATAGGCAAAGCCTGGAAAGCGGGTGCGGACGTGTCCGAGTAAAGCTTGACATTCCGGGTAATAAACCAGAGTACTGTTAAGCACATTGGTGAACAGCTGAAAAAGGGATCGACGAAACAGGTCAGTATGGGGGGGGAGCATGGCGTGGTCATTACGAGATCGTCGTAAATGAGGACATAATCCCACACCACACCATATGATCCTCTCATGGAGGAAGGATAGGCCAAGGGGCCAAGATGGGATGAGGATTCCCGAGAGATGGGGCTGGACCCGAATCTTGGACATCCAGGTGGTCCTACGTATCCCATTAGGATGGGAATCAAGCCACACGTAGTTCTTGAAATGCAGTTTAACGTCATTCTGGACGAGGAGGGGAGTAATATACTCCTAAGCAAGGTGTACAGTATGGCGAAGAAGCCGACGTAAATGAGGACATAGTCCTACATCACACCATGCAATCCTTTAAGAGAGGACCCGAGCTATGGCTCGGAAAGGCCATTGGGCCTGGGGCCGAGCCTTGGTCAGGAAGGCCTGACTGGCTTGCGGTTTATCGTCTTGCAGAGAGTACGAGGGGCCAGGGGCCCAAGGAGGCCAAGTGGCCTGAGGCTGGGCCTCGTAAGAGGAGTCGTACGGCATGGTACATGATTCCGACGTGAATGAGGACGTAGTCCTACACCACACCATACACTCCAGGTGAGAGATTGGGGAGAAGGCCAAGGGGCTTAAGATCATGCATCAGTCAAGAATTCCTGACTGGTTTGTAGTTTAACGTCTTACATGAGGACGAGGTTTGGGGACCCGAAAAGGCCAAGGGGCCTGAGGCTGGGCCTCGTAAGGGGAGTCGTATGGCATGGTACATGATCCCGACGTGAATGAGGACGTAGTCCTACACCACACCGTACACTCCAGGTGAGGAATCCTTGGCCGTGGCCCAGAGAAAAGGGGAAGTTATCAGTCAGAAAGGCCTGACTGGTTTGCAGTTTAACGTCTTACATGACGACGAGGGTCGGGGACCCGAGAATGCCAAGGGGCCTAAGGCTGGGCTTCGTAATGGGAGGGCGTACGACATGGTACATGATCCCGACGTGAGCGAGGACATAGTCCCACATCACACCATACACCCTTATGAGGAATCCTAGGCCGTGGCCCAGATCGCTAGCACCAACTGGGGGAAGTTTGTCACCTCGGGATGGGGCAGAATAAATCACTGTTCTTGATTCCTGGGGCATATCGGGGTGGACCCGAAGATCCAGGACACTGTTGACCATGTTCAAAACACAGCGTTCCTATGGTGACCCGTATGGGGGCAACAAATGAGTGTCGATCACTGACCAAATTCGCAACGTGGGACTTGTATCGGCTTGTTTCTTGAAAACCCTCGAGGGCGTTGGCCCGTATCGGTAGGAGAGCCCTTGGGAATTGTATCCAGGCCGTTCTTGGGGGTCCCTCTGGGTGTGAAAAATGACCGAATCCCAGTCAAGGAGTGGGTGAAGCATAGTTTTATCCATCCACGAAGGGGGAAAACACCTCCAGGGGGAATGTGCAGCCGGGTCGAGGCTTGCTCAACGTGGGTCGGGGCAAAAGTGTGCACCCTGCCATGTCTTGACCTGAGGGGAACATTTTGGCCTTTGGGCTGGGCCAATGGACGAAATGTCCGGGCGTTCCTACGTATCTCATAAGGATGAGAATCAAGCCATACGTAGTTCTTGAAGGCCATGCAGTTTAGCATCATGCGGTGAGGACGTGGGAGGATAGAAGAACGGGAGTGGGCACATGGTGCGACCTTTACAATCTTTGCGCGAGTGGGGATGCAAGAGAGGGTCCAAAAAAGCCTACTCCCTGCTACACAATGATCCTCCAAGGAGACTATTCCCAGGGGGAATACCGTAAGGGAAAAGCATAGGGCTGGGCTCAAGACGAGGCGTCCGAGCGTTCCTACGTATCCCATGAAGATGTGAATCAAGCCACCCGTAGTTCTTGACATGCAGTTTAACGTCATGCGGGACGACAGGCATTTCAATCGGGGAGTTGTACGGTATGGTACATGATCCCGACGTGAATGAGGACGTAGTCCTACACCATACTGTATGATCCTGTAAGAGGGTAATTCGGGGGGAAATGAGGGGGCCTGGGGCCAGACCGCGGTTAGGGAGACCTGACCAGCTTGTGGTTTAACGTCTCGTGGTGAAGTCGGGGGGTCAGGGACCCAAGGAGGCCAAGGGGCCTGAGGCTGGGCCTCGGTCAAGAAGGCCTGACTGGCTTGCAGTTTAACGTCTTTCAGTGAGGACGGAGATGCAGTTTAAGGTCGTAAAGGACTATGTCGCTGTTTAGGGTCGTGCAGGACCCTCTCGCAGTTTAGGGTCATGCAGGACCACTTTTTCCCTAGGCAAAGTATCACTTGAGGAATTTGGGATTGGTGGGAGGGGTTATACGCTCTCCATCTGTGGTCACCAAGGAGTATGCTCCGTTGGGGTAAACCTTATGGATGATATAAGGCCCTTCTCATTTAGGTTCTAATTTGGGCGATTTCCTACCGGGAATCATTGGCGCTTGAAGGGCCAGTACCAGGTCACCCTGTAGAAAAGAGTGGAGACGAACCTTCTTGCCGAAGGCCATCGCTATCTTGTCCTGATGCCTTTCCAGATTGTGTAGGGAACAAAGTCTGTTCTTGTCCAGTGCTTCCAATTCAGCTAGACGGATCTCGGCTACCTCATCTGATGTCTGGTGATCATAAACTGCAGTGCGTAGTGACGGCAGATGGATCTCAATGGGTAGGACGGCCGCAGCTCCATAAACCAGGGAAAATGGGGTCACCTGGGTAGAGTTGTGAGTCGTCGTCCGGTAAGCCCAGAGGGCGTTGGGGAGCTTGTACTGCCAACTTTTCTTGTTCTGGCCAACCATCTTCTGCAGAATGTTAGAGAGGGTTTTGTTGAACGCCTCGATCTGTTCATTTTCCTGCGCATAGTAGCGGGAAGTATGGTTTGACCAGATGTCGTACTTGGCGTACAATTTTTTTAGTTCAGCCGCTCGGAAGTTGGTTCCGTTATCAGTGAGGACTGTGTGAGGGACCCCAAACTGATGGATAATGATGGAGCTCACAAAGTCAATGATAGAACGGGCCTTGACCTCTTTGAGCGGAACTGCCTCTGCCCACTTGGAGAAGAAATCTGTAGTAGTCAAGATGAATCTGCACTGGCGGGCTGTCGCCGGTGGATACGGTCCCACTACATCAAGTCCCCATACCGCAAAAGGCCATGAGTACTTGGTGGGGTGGAGGGGTTCTGGCGGCCGATGCAAGAAGTTGGTGGGTACTTGGCACGCGTGGCATCTCTTGGCATACCCAATGCAATCATGGATCATGGAGGGCCAGAAGTACCCTAACCTCCGGATTTGATGGGACAGCTTCGGCCCAGCTTGATGGGCGCCACAGGAACTGGCGTGAACCTCTTGCATAACTTGAGGTATCTCTACTCCTTGGATGCAACGGAGGAGGACACCATCGAAACTCCTTTTATAGAGGATCTTCTCAGGACTGGGGCCGCTCTGGATGGTAAATTGATGTGCGCGGCGTCGGATACGCTCGCGCTCGGCCCGGTCATCCGGTAGGTGACCATTTTGGAGATACTCAACAAAAGGCACCCTACAGTCGGGTGTGGCTTCCACCACTGCGTCTGACGAACCCAGGACTCCCAATATGGAGGGTCCCGTGGTGAGATGACTTACCCGTAGGCCATCATCGTCATCTCGGGTGACGGGGGCAATGACTCTCCGGTGTGCCACATGTATGATTAGGTCGTCTTGCTCAGGTTCTGCGAGCGACGCGGCCAAGCCAGCCAAGGCGTCTGCTTGACCGTTCTGCGGCCGTGGGACATGGGTAACCTCTGGTTGAGAGGAGAACTGGGCCATTAGGTGGAGGGTGTACTCCAACAACGGTGCGAGCTCTGGCTTCCTGGTGACATATTCTCCATTAACCTGTTTGATTACCAGCTCGGAATCTCCCTTCACATGTAGATGGGGGACATGGATCTCAAGGGCCAACTCGAGGCCGGTGATGAGAGCCTGGTACTCTTCCTCATTTTTCGTACAACCTTGTGACAATAGGAATGAGTACGGCAGGACAGCTTGCGTCGGGGTAATGAAAACAATACCGAGAACCACTCTGTTAAGCTTGGGGTCGTTGAGCCTTCTACCGGTGGGGCACCGAGAGGCGCCGTCGAAATGCATTTGCCAACACGGGACATCATGATCGACTGAGAGGATCGTCTCGTCGGGGAAATCCAGGTCCAGGGATTGATCCGCGGAGGTTGGATGGGCAGCTAAAAAGTCTTCCAATGCCTGTCCCTTAACAGCCTTCTGAGGCACGAACCTGATATCAAACTGCTGGAGAATCACCGCCCACCATTCTAGTCGGCCAGTCAACATGGGGCGGTTTAGGATGTACTTCAGCGGATCTACCCGAGAGATCAATTGCATCTCGTGGTGTTGCAGGTAGTGTCGCAACTTCTGCGCGGCGACGACGAGCGCAAGACAGCTCTTTTCGACCGGGGAGTATCGAATATCCGTATAGAGAAGCATGCGGCTGAGATAGTAGAGACTATTCTCAGTACCCTCATTGTTCTTCTGGGTGAGCAGCGCACCGAGGGATCTCTCCAGGGCAGTCACGTAAAGGACCATCAGATTTACGGAGATGGGTGGCATCAAGACCGGAGGTTGGAGCAGATACTACTTGATTTTCTAGAAGGCAGCCCGACACTCTTCATCCCATTCGTAGGCAACGCCTTTCTTCATGAGCCGGGAAAAGGGCTTACACTTGCCGACCAGATTCGCGATGAATCAGTGTATATAGGCTAAGTGGCCTTGAAGGCCTCGGAGCTCTCGAATGTTGCTCGGGGGAGGCATTTGGCTGATGGCCTTCATCTTCTCCGGGTCGATCTCGATACCTCGGTATCTGACAACAAATCCCAAGAACTTCCCCGAGGTGACACCGAAGGCACACATCAACGGGTTCATCTTCAGGAGACGGGAACGGAGGAAATCGAACACTTTCTCAAGGTCTTTGAGATGGTCCTGGTGCTGATGTGACTAGACTACGAGGTCGTCAACATAGCATTCCACCAATGTCCCGAGGATCGGTTTGAATATGCGTTGCATGGCCCTCTGATAAGTGGCACCTGCATTCTTCAAACCGAATGGCATAACCTGGTAGCAAAAGGTACCTTGGGGGGCCCTGAAGGTAGTGGACTCCTCGTCTTCGGGGGCCATCCGGATCTGGTTGTACCCGGAGTACCCATCCATGAAAATGAGGGCTTGGAATCCGGCTGTGGCGTCAATCAACAACTCCGTCACCGGGAGTGGGAAGCCATCCTTTATGCAGTGGTGATTGAGATCGCGGAAGTCGATGAAGACTCTGATCTGCCCATTATTCTTCCTGACCGGCACAATGTTGGTAATCCATTTGGGGTAATAGACCTCCTTAATGAAGTTGGCTTTGATAAGCTTGTCAACTTCGGCCTCAACCATAGCACCATGAGAAGGGTTCATTTTCTTGGGAGGCTGCTTAAACCCACGATGTTTTGCCGGGAGGCCCAGACGGTGAACGACTACCTGGGGATACAGTCCTGGCATCTCATTGTAACTCCAGGCAAACACATCACGGTGCTGTTTGAAGAAGTCTACGTACTGCTGCCGCTCCTCGAGGGACATGTCCGCACTGATCAATGTGGGTTTCAGATCTACCTCTCTACCAAGGTTCACCTGTACCAATTCATCAACCGTGGTAGAGACGCCTTCTTCAAAGGCGGGGGGAGCATCCTCCAAGTCTTCCTCCCCACCCGCGGGGGAACTTCCCACGACAGGAGATACTTCTGGGCTCTCAAAACTCGAGGGGCAGCTGGTGCCGGCTTGGGCAGCAGCGGTCATCACATCAGGAGACTCACTTGTCGTTGAGACCATAGCAATGAATGCATTTGATCCTATCCCATCTGGCCTTCAGCCTAAAGGGCCACGTTTGATGATATCAAAGTAGTGGTGATGTGTCGACCTGAGTTGGTTAATTCTAGCCCAGTGGAAGAGACACGTATGGCGCACCGCCATCGTCATCAGTTTGAGGTCCCGGTACCGTACAGGGGTAGGAGTTTCCGGGATGACCCGAGCCTAGTTGATGTAGGAGTACGAGGTGATTTTCCACCGTCGCTTGGACACGGGAACATGCCTTCCTTGCGTACCCGAAACAACAAAAAATTGCCCCATGTTGGGGGTTGTGGCATCCAACCGGTGGATCGAGAGGATGTAGGCGTCGTCCATGCTTGCCCAGGGATCACTTGTGATCGTGGCGGGCTCATCCTCGCTTACCAGGATTTTCTTGTCCTTACTTTTTATAATAACTCGCATCTAGATAGCGGGCCTCACAAGAAGCGAAAGGGGATGCGTCTCCTTGGAGCACGTCTACTCGACCGTTGAGCGAGTACTTGAGGCACTGGTGATACGACGAGGGGACCGCTGCATGCAGATGGAGCCCTGGCCTACCCATCAACGCGTTGTAGGCAGTATCCTGAGAGACGACCATGAACTCGGTGCTGGAAATTAAGCCACCGAACTGAGTCTTCAGGCGGATCTTGCCGACTGGGGTTTTCTCTGTCCTGTCGTACCCCTGGATCCTGAGGTCAGAGGGGGTCAAATCACCTTCAGACAGACCCAGCTTTCACAGCGTCTAGGTCGGAATTAGGTTGATTCCAGAACCTGTGTCAACGAGGTAGCGGAGGACTTCCACGCTGTTGATGTGGCCAGTGATGTACAGCGGGCGAATGTGCCCCTGTATGGGAGGGTCCTCATCTTCACCTAAGAATGAGATACCTGCCTGACACTCGGTGTTTTCAATCGTCTCGGTATGGAAGGCTTTCGCAGCTGCTACTTCCGTCTCAAACTGGAGGGGGATCCTTAGGGCCTCGGCAAGTGCCTCGCGCATTTCAGATGACAGGCACAGGGCCTCAACGATGGAGAGCCTCGCCGGAATACCGGCCAGGTGCTTTAGGACATCATACTTGCGTGCCAAACGTGAACCTCTGCTTACAGTGGGTTTTTCGGCATTTGGAGGCATAGCGTGTCCTGCTGGCTGAACCGGCGATTGATTAGTACTGGGTAAATCTTGCTGCCTACCAGTAGAAGCCTGAAGAGTAGTCACCAGACTAGGATCGGACATCGGAGGCTGGCCTGTAGCCAGGAAAGACTGACTATGATACAGAAGAGGCGGCTCCCCCCGATCCAGTAGCACGAACAGCGGTGGAGGTAGAGCCGAGGGTGCTGGATCGGTCTGCGCGTGCTGAGATCTGTGCTGAGCCTGCTGCCTGGTCTCGGTAGCGTGCACGGCTTGGCCACAAGTGCCTGCTGACGTACCTCGATGACCGGCGCGATTGCGATTCCACTAATGGTGACGTCGGGTGGAAACGTTAGGGAGGTCTTCCTGGGGTTCCCCCTCGTCGGGGGTCATATAGGGCTGTACCAGCTCCACGGTGTTAACCGAAGCGTACCCTTGGCTGTCGCTCGAGGAGTCATCCACTGCTGGGCGGATCCTGGGAGGAATCCCCATTTCGGGGGGCAGAAAGTCGCTGAATGTGCGGGATGACGACGGCACCGGTGGTGCACGTTGCTTCTTCTTGTGTAGCCTCTTCTTGCCCTTTTGGGAAGAGGTCGACTTCGAAGACGATGCGAAGGTACCAGCCATTTCTTCTGAAGTTTCCGACTGCTTCAGGAGTGCCCGAATGATACCCTGGGCACAGACAATGGTTTTTCGAGCCATCCAGTAATCATATTTCTGGGATCCGCGGCTAGGGACCTGTTGCCACTCACCTTCGCTGTCGCTGCCGATTTATGATCCTGCAAAGATGCCTGCCACGTGCGCTGGTGCTCGGCCCAAATTGACTATGTTGTTGTTGACCTGGTCCTGAAGCAAGTCTTTAAACACATAGCATCGCTTGAGGGTGTGCCCTAGGATCCGATGATAAGGGCAGTAGTTGGGGTGATCGGTGTGATGCGCCTCTGCCGGCCTTCTGCACTCAGGCAGACGCACAATCCCTTGCTCTAGAGCACTTCGGAAGTAGCCAGGGACCTGATTTTAGTTGAACGAATAGGTCTGGTACCTTCTTTCCGGATAGGGGGCCCTAGGGGCCTGGTCCTGATGAGGGACCGGAGGGGCCTGCTGAGGAGGCGGCGCCTGGTTGTCTCGCCTAGGTGGCGGTGGCGTGTTGTGCGGGGAAACCTTTCGGTTCTGAGGCGGTCGCTGCTGGGTAGGAGCCTGTGCTTGAGGTGGAGGACCTCTGCGGGGTTGCGGGGGTGGTGCCGCCGGCAGCAACTCCAGCTGCCTCAGGGCTTCTATTTGAGCCACCGCAGTGGTTTCAGCCCTGGTGGTCCTCCTGACTGGGATCATAGGGGGCAGCAAACGTGCCTGACGAGCCTGTTGCAGGGCTTCCTCGAGGCGCTGGGCCTTATCCGAGAAATCTCTGAACCCTCCAGGGTAGTTCTGGGTAATCAAGGAGGGTACCAACTCTGTCTTGACGTTCCCCACACACATCGTCAGTAATTGCTCTTGAGTCAGTGGCATATCGAGGGAGTACGTAAGTCCCTTCCACCGGGCGATGAAGTCTGCGACTCGCTCATCAGGCCTTTGCTTGCACTTGAAGAGGTCTGCAATGCTAGTCTTTCGCATGGTGGAGATGAACTGGTACAGGAAATGCCGGCAAAGATCCTCCCAACCGGTCACCGATCCGATAGGGAGATGGCTGTACCAGAAGAATGTCGGACCTTCCAATGTTTGTACAAAACATCGGAGTTTGGCGGCTTCTTGCTGAGTCGGGGTCCCCAGCATGGGGCCACACCTGGAAGAAAAATGTGCCAAGTGTTGTGGCGGGTCCCCCGTCCCGTTGAAGGGTGATAAAGTGGGGGTTCCAAAACCCGATGGTGCGGGCATATCATCCACCCACGCGGGATAAGGCTTGCCATTTGGTGGGACCTCCACCTGCCGCGTTTCCAACTCCTTGAGGCGGGCTGTGAGTGCCGCAATAAGGTCCTCCGGGTGAGGGTCCCTGTCTTGACAGGGATCCCTAACCACAAGTGCATTTCCAGGTTGTTCAACACGGTAGACGGCTTCGGCCGCTCGTGGGTCAACTGGCTGGATGACCTGCGGGGTGACTAGGGGAACCCATGTTGGATTCTTCATATTGCCCCGTCGCTCGGGGGGGTTTGGAGAGACGTATCACGCCCTCTTGCCGTATGTTCCGGCTTCCGCCCTGTCTGCGGCAGTGGCATGACCAGGGTTTCCCAGAGGCATCTCACAGGGGGGGGATTGTTCCTGCCCCTGCTGCCCCGGCCTGGGATTACCATAGTCGGGTCGCCGCTCTGCGGCGCGCTCAGCCAGTAGTTCGTCAACCAGCCTCTTCTGCTCAGCAAGCTGCTGGTGTAATGCGGCCTTCTCAGGATCCTTGTCCGTTTTCTGCACAGAAGCGGACGGGTCAGAGTGCTTGACGGCTCTGATGTGCTCTTTACCCTTGCCAGCGTTTCGACTGAGTACCAGCAACTCTGTGGGTACGGGCAGGCCTAGCAGGTTCCTTTGCTGACGGGTAACTCTCCCTGATGGGTCGAGCAGTGGTGGTGCGCCCTCTAGGGGGAAGTCTCCATCAAGGAGTTCCAGTTCGTCTTCCCTGTCCACAATGTCAGCCATGTGGACCGCGATTCCTCTCAAGGTCATGTCCTCGATGTCCCATAGCGAATAGGCTTGTCGTCGAATAGGATCGAAAAGAAGGGCAGCATAGTGTCCCCAACCACGGACTTGCACATGGGGGGTGGCTTCGCTGAAGATCTTTCGGAGTGCTTTAAAACTCTGAACGCATTTTCGCTGGAGGGCACTCTAGTGACCTGGCGACTCGGGGTGCTAGGCCACCAGGAGCGCGGCCGAATCCATCAGGCGACACTATTCGCCAATCTCCTCGAAGTGCTCTCGACTCCTGGGGTATACCACCCGTTCGCAACGGAGGTGGAAGTGCGTCTCCCAGAGGGTTCGACAAATGCATCCCACCTCTTCAGGGGTAAGAGACTCGGGTACGCAGAAATTCAGCGCCGCCGTGGGCCAGAACTTCTCTGGGAAATAGTCCGCTGCAAGAATACTCCAGAAGATCCTGGGTTCGGCCTGGGGTTCTGGCCCTGCATTACCCTACTCATCAACCGGGGGCGGTTAAGGGACCGGTAGCGGTACCGAGGCGGACCTCTGGGATAGCAAACTCGGCGGTGGAGAATAAGGCGAGCGAGCCGACTGGCCACCGAATTCTGGGCCTTCCTCTGAAGAGCGAGGTGACCTCACCACAATGTCACGATAGGATGGGATAACAGCCACTGCTTCAGGCACAAGAATCGCCGTTACCGGTGCCCGGTCATGTCATTGCTCTACCACCGTTGACCCCCAAAACAGCTCCCCGTGATCTCGAGTAGAGGTAGAGGGCGCTTCAGGTGACGATGGCGGTGACTGCGCGGTCAAGACCTGTGAAGTTCCCAGAATCTCTTCCACCTGGATGTATCTGCGGAGGGAGATGGGGATCCGGTGGACCTCATGTTCTGGGAGAACGAGGCTGACGCTTCTGGTTCCTGCCCCGGTCCTTGATACGGAGGAGCTGGGATAAGGTTCCATGGCTGAGTCGTACTCCACTTCAGAGTCGGAGAAACGAGCAGGTTTGATCTCCACCCTGGATTTCCCAGGATTCTTCTTGTGGCGGCGGCGACCCGCTATCCTGCCCCGGGGTGGCTCTTTGGGACAGGGTTGATCCCTATCTTGGAGTCACGGGGCGGCACTGGCACCGTGGCGGAGAGGGCCCCCGCTCGAGATGCCCGAGGTGCGAGGGGCACCAGGGAAAATATAGAAGGTTACGTGGGGAGGGCCTCCACGAACACCCATGTAGGCGGAGCCTCTGTTGGGATTGGCAGGAGCATGGAGAGGACCTCCATGGTCAATGCAGGCGGAGCGAGGCTGAACATCACTCCTTGAGTTGCTGGGGCGAGGAGGACCTTCGCCAGTCGAAGAGAGGACGTAGGGGGGACACCCATGTTGAAGAAGGGTCGGATGCATGGTTTCTTCCGATTGGCAGTCGGGGCAGGAGGATGGGCTCCGTACCCTGTGTAGTGGGCACGAGAAATGTTTCCGCGCTGAGCGTCACTGCCGCGGGGCAGGTCTTCCTACAGGATGGGGGTAGCACGCGGCATGCCTCCATGACAATCCTCGGAGCGGGGAAGGCCCACGCTCTGTGGAGTAGTGGTACGGGGAGGACCTCCGTACGGGGTGACATTACCGCGGGTTAGCTCGCGGTGATCACCACTTGGGCCTGCAACCCGGAGAGTCAACCCAGCCTGCCCATGGGGCAGTTGGGGTCTCAATCATGGTTGGGCGATGGGGTTCCCCTGCTCAATGCACGCGGGGGCTTCATGATGCACGTCGGCGGTGGCTCGGGCCACTGTAGATGTCGACATGGACGCGCCTGAGAGAGCGTCCTCAGCCCGGGCCCAGTGCAGACGTCGGGTCAGGCGGGCCGGTGCAGGTGGTGCAGGGACGTAGTCTGCCTGATCTTCCTACTGGTCCGGACGGCGGCGCTGACGCGGCCGGACGGGAGCTCTCACATGGGGCCCCCGGGTCGGGGCCCTGAGCAGACTGAGCCGGACAGCGCCCGCCTCTTCAGCGTAAGGCGAGGAGTCGTCATGGCATTCTGGGGATAGGCTCCCGAAATGGTTGAATGTCGGGGTGGGGAGCAGGGGCTCCCTGCACGGCCTATTAGGGCGGTGTTGACGGCGGGGCCTGGAGGCCTCCAGGTCCAAGCAGGCCATATCCCTGGTCGGGATGACCCCTTCCTCCTCGTACCTCCACACGAGGCTGTTGATCACCCTTCGTTGGATGACCTCTGACGGGGAAAGTGGACGTGGGTGTCCCGTATTCCGTGGCATGGCAGCCATCGTGGCGGTAGTGGCGCTACGTGGGGTGGCCTTCATGGTGTTGCCCCTGCCCCTGCGTGGGCGAGGATCGGATGGCGACCGCATCTCTGAAATAGCAACCTGGTTCCTGAGAAACAAAGGGATCAACTCATCAGTACTGATAGGAAAAGGATTGACATCCAGTGCCCCACGTTCTTCCATTCTCCATGTCTGTGAGAAGGATCCACGCCAACACGCTGCAGAGCGGAGTGCCCCATGTTCTACTACCCCGACTTCCGGTGAGTTTCACGACAGGCCCGCTATTTTCTTGGAGGGACCAGGCACCGGATATCTGGATCCGGTGACACGTCAATCTACTGGTGTCTCTAACGCTACTAATCTCCATATTGAGGAGAAGAATTTCACGTCGGGTTCACCATTTATGTTTCCGATGATTTCGCCGGGGCGCACGCCCGTCCGTCCGTGGGGGAGGATGTGCGGCGCTTCTGTTGCCACTCATTCCCGCTTTCCAAAGGCGGGCGGCATTCGATCCTTATTCAGGGAAGTTTGCTCCTTGATCGAAACGAGATGATGGGATGTCGGTTCTTCCTCCTGTGGATTCCTCCTCAGAACTCGTCACCTAGTCCGGGTCTCCCTTATAGATTTAATACGTAGTTCGTAAAAACTCTTCCCAGTGCCATGTTTCCATGGATGCCCGCTAATTACACTGCTTCTGTCGGGACATTCCAAAGGGTCCAGTCAGGGCAGCAACCTTCGATCAGGGGAGTAGTCACGTTGAGGCATCAGTTGCGTGTCTGGATGCTGGGGTACCTGGCATGTCTATCTGTTATCCTTGACCATAAGGCTTCTCGAGGGCGTGGAAGCCCGAGGAATACGACATCGAGAGTGGGGGATTATATGTCATAGACACATATCTGAGGTTTTCCTCAGCTTCCCGTGCTCAACACAGGGTATGCCGCAAGTTTAATGTCCAGCGGAGACAGATCAACCCAACCAGAGAATTGACTAGGATAGATCAGATTGAGGGATCCTCCTTGAAGGGATATCGATACCGGGGCCAGCCCATGGGCGACTATGAAGAAGAGTGTACCGACATGGTCTCACCAGGATAAGACGGTCCGGGCGAGAATTGGAACTGGTGGTGGGTTGATGAATGGAGTGGAAGGAGAGTGAAATGGGACCATCGCAGGGGGGGCGACTGTGAAGTTGGGCTTGAGCCTTGACGAGGCTTCCTACGTTTCCCCGTGGCAGGGAATCAAAGTCCGCGTAGTTTGGGAAAGGTGGACCTTGGTCTGATTGAACTATTCAGAGTACGGATCTGAAAGTAGACCCGTGGGTCCACTAATGGTGGGCTTGAACCTTCGGAAGGTTTCCTACGTACCATGCTTTGACATGGATCAAAGTCCTCATAGTTCAGGGAATACAATTTAACGTCATGCGGGACGATAGTGAACCCTGACATGAATAAACGATGGGCGTTGGGTGTCGGCGAACCGACATAAATGAGGGACCTTGGTCCGAAGGGAGTTAGGCTTGAACCTATGGGAGGATTCCTACGAACCATGCCTTGACATGGATCAAAGACCTCGTAGTTCAAATGGGTCTTTATCGGCGAACCGACATGAAAGTGGACCTTGGTCCAATGAGGGATGGGCTTGAACCTCTGGTAGGCTTCCTACATACCATGCCTCGACACAGATCAAAGACCTCGTAGTTCAAATGGGAATAAGTGGGCAGTTTAATGTCATGCAAGACAAGGGGGGGGGGCATACAGTTTAACGTCATGCTGGACAAGGGTGAAACTCGACGTGTATGAACGACCGAGAAATGTGGCATGAACCTCATAGAGGCCTCCTACATACCATGCCTTGACATGGATCAAAGTCCTCGTAGTTCAGGTGGGAAAGGGTCACAATAGCTTACCACTGGACCAGAATGCAGTTTAACGTCATGCTGGACCGGGGTGAGACCCGACGTGAAATGACGGGTGGTCTTGAACCTCATAGAGGCTTCCTACGTACCATGCCTTGACATGGATCAAAGACCTCGTACTTCAAATGGGATGCGTCGCAATGTCTTACCACTGGACCAGAATGGGACCTGACGTGAATGGATGATGGGTGGGCATGAACCTCCTGGAGGCTTCCTACGTACCATGCCTTGACATGGATCAAAGACCTCGTAGTTCAAAAGGGGTTTGTCGGTGAACCGACGTGAAAGTAGACCTGGGGGTCTACTATTGGGGGGCTTGAACCTCGTGAAGGCTTCCTACGTACCATGCATTGACATGGATCAAATACCTTGTAGTTCAAAAGGGGTTGGTGGTCAGGGTCGGTGCTCACTCTAAACCCACGTGAGTCATGCTCGGTGTGAGAAACAAGAGGTTGCAAGGACCTGACAGTCACGTCGCGAGGGGTGCGTCCGTGAGAAGCGAAAAGGGGCTTACGCGTTAGGCGGCCCATGGTGTTGGGACTAACTCCAGGATGGAGGCCCAGAGGGGGGTGCCTCATTCCCTATCACTCCCTCCACTGACCTTGGTAGTAGGGAAGTACAGAGATGCACTAGTGCAATCATCCGTACGAATGGTTAGGGTCTTACGCTCTGAGGCAGCCCTTCCCCTGCGAACATACGCCGCTCCGACAAGGAGTATCTCGTTCCATGTGCGGAAGAGTTCCATTCCCGTGGAGATGAGTGGTGTAAAGAATGTTCGACCTGGGGGGACCCTTCGTGAGGGAGATGAGGTTGGGTCACAGTTTAACGTCATGTGTTGAGGACGTGGTGCTTGGCAGTTTAACGTCCTGCAGCTCGCACGAGGTGGGTTCACTCCACACCCATAGGGCTTACATAACTGGTACCCTCTGGTCCTTGGGGAAGGGAAGGTGTCGGTAAGGCCATGGTTAAGGGGGTTCGTGGAACGAACCATCGAGGGGTCCACGTTAGCGTGGCTATGCGAAGAAGCAATAGCCGTTAGCGTGCCTATGCAAAGAAGCATTAGGCGAAACAATTCTACGGGAGGTATTGTCCATGGGACTTTGAAATCACATCGTGCAAACCTAGAGGGTCGCACGGGAAGAGGAATCGCTAAGAAGAGGAGTGTGCTTTGCGAAGTGGGGTTCCTTGGCCTTATCATGGGGCATAGGTGTGAGTGGAAGGCACTTCGCGAAGTGGAACAGTGTTCGCGGCACACTGCCTCGCGACGGAGGAGTGTCTTGCGAAGCAGGGTCCTGCAAAGCAATGTGCTTCGCGAATTGGAGTGATCCTGCCTTAGCATAAGGATCACTCGTATGTGTTGGGTGTTTCGCGAAGCACAAGTTCTCCGCGGCTGCCCGAGTTCCCTTGGGAATCCCCTTCCTTCGCGAATGCCCTTGAGCTTCACGAAGGGCATCCCTCTCGGAAGAGGGTCTCAAAATGAGACAAAGCAGAGTCGTCTCATGAAGTAGAAGTACCTCGCGGAGCTCATGATTCACGGGGCAAAGCGTGCTTCGCGATTCGGGAGAGGAGAAGATGAATGGTCTGGTTGTCCGTCCTCTGGGACTCAGGGGGAGTCCAGTATTTATAGGGAAGGGGCGTCGTGAAGCAGCGCCTGCGCGCCGCCTCAAGGGCTTCACGGCGGCTCGCGAACGTCAAATGGGTTCGCGGAGGATTACCACCTCTGGAGCTTCGCGGTGGCTCGCGAATGTCAAATGGGTTCGCGGAGAATTACCGCCTCTGGGGCTTCACGGCGGCTCACGAACGTCAAATGGGATCGCGGAGGATTGCCGCTTCTGGGGCTTCACGGCGGCGCGCGAACGTCAAATGGGTTCGCGGAGCATTACCGCCTCTGGGGCTTCGCGGCGGCCCGTGAACGTCAAATGGGTTCGCGGAGGATTACCGCCTCTGGGGCTTCGCGGCGGCTCGCGAACGTCAAATGGCTTCGCGGAGGATTACTGCCTCTGGTGCTTCGCTGCGCCGCCATGGTTGTGGCGCTTCGCGGAGGGGCTTCACGGCGGAGCTTTGCGAGACAGCGCGCCGGCCTTTTTCATTCCTTTCTTTCGAGCCACATTTTTGGCGCCAACACATGAGTAAAGGGAGTGTTCTGAACAAAAATATCCTCATATGTATCAAACATCAGATGAATATCCTCAATGGTCATAGAAGAAGATGAAATTGTATCAGAACGAAAATTTATATAATGATTCATTGAATGATATATAAATTACAAATTTTAGGTTGCTGGATAGAAGATGTACCTGAAACAAGACCTGAAATAAAAATTTATTACAGATATCCAATATGATAATGGTGGTTCAGTTCTATTTTCCAGTGATGAATAAATCATGATCCAAGAAACTAATTTATAAAATAAATCAAAGAGTTCTGAGATAGTACAATACAAGGTTAGAAATGAATAAAAAAATGGGAAGAAAAAAAATCTCACCTGGAATTATGCTGACATTTAATGGTGAAGATCAGGAGCATCTGTGATGACCAGCTTTCCTCACTCCCATGGAAGTTATCTTAGACATGCGAACGGAGTAACCTCTTATTCATAAATCACCTATGAACCTAGAAAGTTTTCCACTATTTTCGATTAATGCCAAACATAATGAACCTCCCGGATGTTTTTCATAAACATTTTTATTTTTCATATGATGTATTCCGTAGTCCATGATGTGAGACTACATCAGAGAAGGGAATTGAAGACCATCAGATAATCAGTCTCAATTGCGTGAAGAGTGATATACTTGTACCTACAAATGGTGAGACCCATGAGCAGATAATTTTCCTTGGATTGTAGTGAATCAAGAGTTCCTAACTGAATTGATAATTCCAACATAACTGACCCCCAAGGATTCTTGATGACACCCCTCCCCCTCTCATGTAACCCAAAATTCAATTACCATTTTTGTTTATCTTCAATCCTAAACTATGCAGAAGCCATTCGATCCATCAGCACATATTTTCACTACCTCTACTACTGGGGTTATGAGTGACTTTTATAAATGGTCTCACAGAAGGGAATGTGGTGTTATCCTTACATAATCATATTAGATCAATCAAAATGATCATGTTGTAGAGATAGATGCATGTTTTGTGACCTGTGTTGCCGTTGAAAGCTTTGAGGATGAGGGATCTGTAGTGACAGAGGTTGTCTTGGAGGAGGGTGATGTGGTGATAGAGGTCTTCATGGAGGCGGGTACCACTGTGAGAGAGGTCATCAGGTAGGATAGCGCCACTGTGGGAGCATTCATCAGGGAGGAGGGCGCCACTATGAGAGAGGGCCGCAAAGTGAGATCATCCAGGAGATCGTCGGGAGGAGGAGACGTCGTTAGGGAGGAGGGCTATGTGGTGATAGGGATATGAATCAGGGGAGGAGGAGGAGGGTTGCGGGGTGGAGGAGACATTGCCGGGGAGCAGGGTTGTGCTGTGATAGGGCTGAAAATTGGGGGAGGAGGAGGAGGGCTGTGAATTAGGGGGAGGAGGAGAACCCTGATATAGATCGAAAAAATGACACATGTGTGGTGAAATATTGATTTAGCCACGGATTCCGAATTAAACCATGGAAACAAATCAATATACACATACCTATAAAACCGAGGCTATTGGATTGTGGATATAGCTTAAATTTCTAGTAGTGAGCATTGGTGGACAAGACACCAGTAGATGCATGTGAATTGATAGACAAAATGGACCAAAACTCCCAACAAATTGTTGATCGAGGTACAATGCATGTCATAGGAATACACCAAGTAATTCCTTCTTCTCTTGAATGTAATTTCTTTGATACTATGTTAGAATAATTGACCACTATGGTGAGGAAGATTTCATGGGATCAAAATACATCCCAACCCCCTCGTCAATGCCACGTGTTATTTGCATAAAAATAGACCACCGAACTAACTATTTCCCCCAACTACAAGAAACAGATGATTTAGTAGCAGTGATTCCTGGGAGACCATATCAGCATCCACAACATCAACCATATCCCCCAAAAAAGATTGATTCATTTTCTCCAACATAAAACTAAGGGTGGAAGGATCAATCCTACATGAGGTATGGCTCTGAACAACAACAAAGACCCCATTTTCATCAAAACATCTATGAGCATCCACATTACCAATAGGGATTCCAACTATAACACCCTGAGCTTCCATTATATGCCTCTCTTTCAACAAACCAATAGCTTTCATTGTACGCAAGTTCGAGTTCTAACACACTACGACTAATCGAAGTAGCCGTTATGAATAGTAATACCCAGTTTTTAAAATTATAGAAATTTTATATTTCAAAATGGACTTCATTTATATATTCATATTATCGAAATTATCCTAAGTTGTGTTTTTTCTAATTTTCTGAGAACATTCAATTTTTTATCAATAGTGAAAAATACTTATGACAACTTTTTTAATAAAAATAATTTATAATGATAAATTATACTATTTAGTCGTTTTAAAGTATAATTATAATATATTTTTATTATTTTATCCAATGGTGGCCATTATAATTAATTTAACATTGAAATTGGACATAAACAATTGTCAATCTTTTGATATATATTGTTTCTTAAAAACACGCTATTTGTTGTGACAGCAGAAATTAATTATAAAATAAATTAATGCAACTTATATGTTTGGAATTTTGTAAAATAGACATCATTTTTGAATTCAGAATATCATTTATAGCTTATGGTGAAATTTTGGCATTGTTATGAAAAACATCAATTTTTTGATGAAGAGTGAAACCACTAAGTGGTAGTTAAAAAACTGATTTTTCATTTAAATGAAACATTACCACTTCTGTGATTTGATTTTCAAAAATCCGACATACATGGTTGTCATTAGGAAGTAAAATGTGGTTCAATGGGATTAAAATAATTTTTTTGGTGAATAGTAACTTTTAAGTTTAATTAATCGCGATTAAAGGTAATTACTGAAATTTAAGGTAAAGATAATGTTATAATAATATTAAATGACCTTCACACATGTCCTACACCTATTCGATGAGTCATGGCCGACCAAGACAATCCCTGGGTCAACTTGGGGACCCCATGGAACCACTTTGGTAGGAAAATGACCTTAATAATTGTTTATTTAATGTAAAAAAATGTCACAAACATGAGTTGTTTTACTAAAACAATTTTTAAATTGGGTAATAAAAGTAATAATTTTTACTATAAATATTAATTAGAAAGCTAAAAATATTTCCTACAACATGATAATTTTTATATAATTTTTATACTTTTAATAAATTAAATTATTTATGACACCATGATGATGAGTGATTACCTCATTAATTAATGATTTTAATAAAATGGAAGGATAATGTAAAATCTAAGACTTAAACATGTCAAAAACATATTGGATGAGTATATTTAGAACCCTTATCACCTTATACTCGACATATATATGTTTGTGACCTTCAAAATATGAAACTCATTATATAATAAAGTAACATTTCATTACATTCCAAGAGTTCCCCTCCTCTCCTCTTATAAAAGGCCCCCACTCTACCACCTTATTCACACTTTAAATCCATTTGGCATAGCCAAAATCTACCCAAATACTCTCCCAACTTCCCTCTATTACTCCTTGAATCCTCAATTTGGTCAGAAGTCTTCCCAAGGAAGCCTTTGGCTCAAATCAAAAAGAGTTACCGGATTTTAAGGTAATGTCTTCTCTTATGTTATTTTGTTTTATTTTGCTTCTCCAACCCCCTAAACTATTTTCATTCATTATTTTATAACTACGCCAGTATAATCAATATACTAGGATTTTGTTATAAGAATGATTATAGCTACACTTACACACACCTACATCTAATTGTTAAAGAAGATACTATTTCTCTGGATGGCGAATTTCTGCCTCACGAAACGATGATTGTTCAACACTCATATAACACAATCAAAGGTGGCCATTAAGATGTAACTATATTTATATATGATATATAATATTTTTATGTCTTACATAACATTCTTTATTTTTAATTTATGTCATACCTTTATGATTTCCATTATGGGTAAACGTGATGATTTCATTTTAGGAAGTGCGGACTACCGCCCCCTCAATGTGATTTGAATCGTTAATGCCATAATTGGGATGTATAAAGGATGGAGTAAATGGTATTATACATTATATTATACTAGAATTATAGTATACCTTTATATATTTAAAATTTTATTCCATTAATTATGAAATAGAAATGAAAGTAGTGTTCATGCGTACGTACGGCTTACCGTCTCCATGAACGGTGCATTTCATTTCTTACCTCTAAATGTTATGTAATGTTATAAATGAATGTATATACTGGATATAGATGATATATATGATATCTAAATCATTAATATAAATTTGAATATTATGGATATTTCACCACTTGAACAAATTGTAATTATAAGAAGTTTATTTTTGACTCAAGTACCAAAGATCGACAAAATGATCGTTATTAACAAAAATAATTACATAATGTTCATAACATGGTAATAAGTGATATAAAAGGAAAAATGAACTTGAAAAAGGTTATTATGCAAATTGAAATTTACTCTAGTGTATTATTTAGGAGATTAAAGAACGATCAAGTCATGTGAGACACAAGGTAAGGGAATTTCTTAACCCAATTTCCATTCTTTGGGTTAGTCTCCTACTTTCAAATTATGTTATGATATTATTATGTCCTATCATGTATTTGTACTTTATTTATGTGTACTTATATTTAATACACATAATAGATATATTTTATTTTAAAAAAATGATCTTGTTAATGACTTCGTCTCAATCTCCTTTCATTGAGACATATTTTGTTTTATACACAACTTTCATTTATACGGTGTATAAACCCCTTTAACTATTAAATTTATTCAAAAGGAATATTTTTTAAACGAATAATTTTACTAAATGACAAAAAGGAATGTTTTTCTTGTTGTACTTATGTGGCGACAATGACTTCTCTGCCACCGTGAGAACTATTTGAGTTTCAGCTTCCTCTAAAAGTCATAACTTTTTTTAAAAGAAAAATAAATACCATGTATTACTTTTCTTTTATTTTGGTATTGAAAATGGTTTTGATAAAGTTTTTATTATATCAATGTGTTGTATTGATATAATGTGATTGAAGTGTGGAAATATTATGTTTCCTTTATTCATGTTTTGTGTGATACAATTATGTTATGATTTATGATATGTTTAAACCTGTTCATATGAAGAATGCATTGGAATTAATAGGTGATGGGTGGAGCCCGCTATAGCTCCTCGATGCATCGGCAGGTCTCTTGAGACAAACTAGTGTCTTGGCATGAGGCATTTAAAAAATCTAATTTGTAGACTTGGAACGACACCTTGGCTACGTGGTTATGATAGTCTGACATTATGCATTCCATCATTATGAAAGTGGTTATTGATATTTCATGTGATTATTCGACCAGTAGAATATCCATGTGAATAAGTAAATGGAATTATTTAATTTTACATTTTACATATTATGTTGAAGTTAATGTTTAAAAGTATTTTGTTTAGTTATACATTCCCTTAAATATTTATGTTTATTTATAAATGCTTCCGCTATATTGTTATCCTTACTGAGAATCTGAGCTCACCACTTTCAATGTTTTAATTTTTCCCGGATGCGATGAAGTATATTATGAATGACCTGTAGGGATAGTATGAGGGGATATGAAGACAAGATGTTTTTTTAGTTTTTTTTACTTTATGATGTAATTTAAGACCTATGAATGTATACAGTGTTTCCAAGGCTACTAAACTAATCGGTTATTCTAGACATGATCTTTTGTGATCATGCTAATGTTACGAAGTAATGAACCGACTCTGGGTAACTGGGGTAGGGGAGTTACAGTTGGTGTCATAGGCAGTTTAGTACTTACCATGGTAGTTAGATTTAGATAAACTCTGATTAGAGCACATAGACCCAAGATAGACTTTGAGGATTAGTATAGAAGAACTTCTTCGAATTTTGGTATTATAGAGATTTTGTGAGTTTTCCTAGCAATACATCCCTGTCTGGATACGAGCAGGTAGAGGCGGCTCTAGCACAGATGTACCTAGGGGTAAAACCCAAAAACACTACTTTGAAATAGACTCAAATGGAAACTGTTGCATGACAACGGGCCTTGCTGCACTCTTGGTTACGACACTCCTAGGGGATATGATTAGAATAATTATCATTTTCCTTACAAACCATTATGAAGGGTTTATGAGTATATACTTCCTCAAAGAAAACATTTCATTTTATGATTGTGGATTATATACATAAATAGTTCAATTTATGTTAAGTGTTTTACAAGTATGGAATTATGTATTTTGATTCATAAACTAACCTAGTTTATTCCATTGTATAGAAATGGTGCCCAGTAGAAGGAATGTGGACTCCATCAATACGTATTATCCGAAGAGTAAGAAGGATCATATCTTTCACGGTATTAAGTCAACATTTAGAAGGGAAATAGTCTCCCATGTGTTCTCAACATATGAGGAAATAGTATCATGTGTTAATAAGATATGTAAAGTATTCTTTGAGTCTTATGGCTTTGAAGGGAAGAAAGAGAAGAAAAGGATGGAAGAGATTATGATGGATAAAGGGATGAGGGAAAAAAAGAATTTTCCAATATGTGAGAACTATGGGAAGAAACACATGGGAACTTGCCTAAAGGGAATGGGAGTTTGTTATAAGTGTGGAGAAAAAGGACACCAAGTGCGTGACTTCAAGGGTAAAAAAAGGTTTCAAATGTAAATTTCTTTATCTGCAAGTTGTGGGGACACTAAGAAAACCAATGTCCAAATAATTAGAGTATTCCCCAAATGATGTTATTGGATAATAATCAATTTATGATAATACCATATATGAGGAGGAATGATTAGAGTTCTTATGTTGTTATTAATGAATTTTGTCATTTGAGTGTTTTATCAATGATGTACTGGTTATAATAATTATGGAGTATATATGGATTGTACTGCAGTACTATTTCATCAAGGGCTTGAGATTGTGTGGAACCAAGAGAAGTGACTCCACAACAAGTTATATTTTTGGATAATATATAGTTGAGAGAAATATAATCCATAATATGGTTCTGATACCGAGATAGTGATTTTGTAATAATACATGATTGATTTGGATAAATTATATTAGATATTCTTAACTTCCTTGAAATTGATTAATGATTTGTATAAATTTTTGTATAGAAAGAGTATATCTCGTATTCTATAAGGAATAAGGGATCATGAATGTAATCAATATGGATTTATGGTAATTCTGTATGATGCAATGTTTTAAAAGAATACATGATGAAGGTGTTCAGATGTGGTTACACGAAAAAAAGGATCTTCATTATATTTTTCTTCCTTGTAAAATTTGGACTGTTAGTTGGACAGAAGTATTTTGGATAACTATAAATGTTGGAATAGATTAAGGTGATCATTGGATAGTATAGTTTAAGGTTAAGAAATTTCTGAATATTATTTTTAGAAAATTATAATACTATAGTTTTAGGAAAAGGACAACCTGTAGGTCCGGGGATAACCTGTCATGTCTGACAAAGCTGCAGGAATCGAACCCACAACCATAATGCGACATGCCTTTATTACCTACCACTAGCCTACAGGAAGTCCCTGGTTATTATAAATAGTTTTCCTAATCTAAATTGTATGTGGTAATATTTGGAACCTTATACAATTAAGATAAATAGAATATTTTTGAGTTCTGTTACCATTTGGAGTGAAAGATGGGTTTTTGGTAAAAATTTATTAATGAATGAATGTCTATATGAAAAGTAAGTATATTTCCCTACATTCTTAGTAAATCTCTTAAATAAATTCCTCAACTTTATGAAAGGTAACTTAAAACAAAAACGTTGTCGGTTAACTTTTCTAACTGGGGATTCAATGACTGTTTAACCAATCACAAGTTTGTCATTTTCTTGTGGTTAGCATTCTCCTAATTTTATTTTATACAACTCTCTATTAGACCTTGATGGTTTGTATTTCCTCCATATCCATATTTTCATAGAATCCTAGAATGGTCTATCTCAGGTGACCTTTGTACTTCTCATTATTTCTTTTAAAGTTATATTTTAATCAACCCTATTTCCGATGTGGGTTTTCCACAAAGGTATTTTCTATTTTAAACCTTTTAATTTCAAAGAAAAATTTTAAATTCTGAGGACACAATTTATTTTAGGAGGGTAGAATGTAACAACCCGAGCTTCCATGATACGCCTCTCTTTCAATAATGCAATAGCTTGCATCGTACGCAAGTTCGAGTTCAAACACACTGTGACTACTCAATGTAGCTGTTATAAATTGTAATACCCACTTTTTAAAATTAAAGAAATTTTATATTTCAAAATGGACTTCATTTTTGTATTCTTAATATCTAAAATATCCTAAGTTGTGTTTTTTGTAATTTTCTGAGAACTTTCAATTTTTTATAAATAGTGAAAAATACTTAAAACAAATTTATTAATTAAAATAATTTATAGTGATAAAATATACTATTTAGTGGTTTTAAAGTATAATTATAATATATTTTTACCATTTTAACAAATGGTGGTCATTAGAATTAATTTAACATTGAAATTGGAAATAAACAATTATCAATCTTTTGATATATATTGTTTCTTAAAAACACGCTATTTGTTGTGACATCGGGAATTAATTATAAAATTAATTAATGAAACATATATGTTTGGAATTTTTTAAAATAGACATCATTTTTGAATTCGGAATATCAATTATAGCTTAGGGAGAAATTTTGGCATTGTTCTGAAAAACATCAATTTTTTGATGAATAGTGAAACCACTAAGTGGTAGTTAAAAAACTGATTTTTCATTTAAATGAATCATTACCACTTATGTGATTTGATTTTCAAAAATCCGACATACATGGTTGTCATTAGGAAGTAAAATGTTGTTCAATGGGATTAAAATACTTTTTTTGGTGAATAGTAACTTTTATGTTTATTTAATCGGGATTAAAGGTAATTATTGATATTTAAGGTAAAGATAATGTTATAATAATATGAAATGACCTTGAAACTTGTCCTACTCCTATTTTATGAGTCATGGACGACCAAGATAATCCATGGGTCAACTTGGGGACCCCATGGAACCACTTTGGTTGGAAAAAGAAATTATAACATTTTAATTAATGTTAAAATAAAAATGTCACAAACATGTGTTGTTTTACTAAAATAATTGTTAAATGGGGTAATACAAGTCATATTTTTTACTATAAACATTCATTGGAAAATTAAAACTATTTCCTACAACATGATATTTTTTTTATAATTTTTAGACATTAAATAAATTAAATTATTTATGACACCCTGATGATGCAGCGATTACCTCCTTAATTAACGATTTTAATAAAATGGAAGGATAATGTAAAATATAAGACTTAAACATGTAAAAAACATATTGGATTAGTTTATTTAGAAACGTTATCACCTTATCCTAGAAATATATAATTTTGGGTCCTTTAAAAACCGAAACTAACTATATAATAATGTAACATTTCATTACTTTCAAAGAGTGCCCCTCCTCTCCTCTTATAAAAGGCCGACCTCTAGCACCTTATTCACACTTTCAAGCCATTTGTCTCGGCCAACATATGCCCAAATACTCTCCCAACTTCCCTCTATTACTCCTTTAAGCCTCACTTTGGGCATAAGTCTTCTCGAGGTAGCGTTTGGCTCAAATCAAAAAGAGTTACCCGATTTTAAGATAATGACTTCCCTTATGTTATTTTGTTTTATTTTGCTTCCCCAACCCCCAAAACTCATTCCATTCATTTATTTTTTAACAAAACAAGTATCCTCAATATAATATTATGTTTTTATAAGAAGTATTAGAGCTACACTTACACAAACCTATATCTAATGGTTGAAGAACATACTGTTTCTGTGGATGGCGAATTTCTGCCTCACGAAACGATGATTGTTCAACACTCATATAACACCTTCCTAGGTGGCCATTAAGATGCCACTATATTTATATATTATATATAATATGTTTATGTTTTACATAATATTTTTTATTTTTCATTTATGGCATACCTTTATGATTTCCATTATGGGTAAACGTGATGATTTCATTTTAGGAAGTACGGACTACCGCCCCCTCAATGTGATTTGAATCGTTAATGCCATATGTGGGATGTATAAAGGATGGAGTAAATGGTTTTATACATTATATTTTACCGTATTTATAGAATACCTATATATAATTATAATTTCATTCCATTAAATATGAAATAGATATGAATGTAGCGTTCATGCGTACGTACGACTTACCGTGTCCATGAACGGTGCATTTCATTTCTTACCTCTAAATTTTATGTAATTTTATTAATGAATGTATATACTGGATATATATTATATATATGATATCTACATCATGAATATAATTCTGAATATGATGGATATTTCACCGCATGAACAACTTGTAATTATAAGAAGTTTTTTTTTGACTCAAGTACCAAAGATCGACAAAATGACCGTTATTAACATAAATAATTACATAATGTTCATAACATGGTAATAAGTGATATAAATGGAATAATGAACATGAAAAAGGTTCTTAATCAAATAGAAATTAACTCTAGTTTATTATTTAGGAGATTAAATAATGATCGAGTCAAGTCGAGCACGAGGTAAGGGAATTTCTTAACCCAATTTCCATTCTTTGGGTTAATCTCCTACTTTCAAATTATGTTATGATATTATTATGTCCTATATTGTATTTGTACTTTCTATATGTGTACTTATATTGAATACACATAATAGATATATTTTATTTTAAAAAAATGATCTTGGTAAGGACTTCGTCTCAATCTCCTTTCATTGAGGCATATTTTGTTTTATACACAACTTTATTTTATACGGTGTATAAACCCCTATGACTTTTACGTTTATTCAAAAGGATTATTTTTTATACGAATCATTTTACTAAATGACAAAAAGGAATGTTTTTCTTGTCATATTAATGCGGCGACAATGAATTCTCCTCCTCCGTGAGCACTATTTGAGTTTAGTCTTCCTTTACAAGCCATAATTTTTTTAAAAAAATTAAATACCATGTTTTACTTTTCTTTTATTTTGGTATTGAAAAAGGTTTTGATAAAGTTTTTATTATATCAATGTTTTTTATTGATATCTTGTGATTGAATTGTGTAAATCTTATGTTTCCTTTATGCATGTTTTATGTGATACAATTATGTTATGATTTATGATATGTTTAAACCTGTTCATACGAGGAATGCATTGGAAATAATAGGTTACGGGTGGAGCCCGCTATAGCTCCTCGATGCATCGACAGGTCTCATGAGACAAACTAGTGTCTTGGAACGAGGACTTAACAAAATATTATTTGTATACTTGGCACGAGGCCTTGGCTACTTGGTTATGATAGTTTGGAATTATGCATTCCATCATTATGAAAGTGGTTATTGATATTGAATGTGATTATTCGACCAGTAGAATATCCATGTGAATATGTAAATGGAATTATTTCATTTTACCTTTTCCATATTATGTTGAAGTTCGTGTTTAAAAATCTGTTGTTTAGTTATACATTTCCTTAAATTTTTATGATTATTTATGGAAGCTTCCTCTATATTGTTATCCTTATTGAGAATCTGAGCTCAACCCTTTCATTGTTTTAATTTTTCTAGGATGTGATGAAGTATTTTATGAATTACCTCTAGGGATAGTATGAGGGAATATTAAGACAATATTTTTTTAGTTTTGTTTTACTTTATGATGTAATACAAGACTTATGAATGTATCTAGTGTTTCCAAAACTACTAAACTAATCGGTCTTTCAAGACTTGATCTTTTGTGATCATGCCAATGTTACGAACTAATGCACTGACTCAGGGTAACTAGAGTTGGGGCGTTAGACCAACTACCCCAATGGAGATTTCAATATAAAGAATCAACACGTCAACAACAAGGTAATTATCAACACAAGGTAGATTTTAACACTTATGATATTCTGAAGCAACATTTTCATAATAAATAGAATCAGAAGAAGAGTCAAGGTTTGGATGTGAGGGAGTTGAAGACTCAAATGATCCAGATTTCCACTTCTCTTATTGAACTGGTATATAAGAACACAATAAATCTACCTTCCCAACCTACTCCAAATCCCAATGGAAATTTTTGTACCATCACATTCGGATGTGGGAAAAAAACAACTAATACATCTGAACCTATCGTTCTATAAAGATTCCCCTAAATACTAGAGAAACCCCATTCCATAACAACTAATTACCGGTCCAAAAAGAAAGATAAAGGTAATAAATGATTGTTGATGTAATTATAGAACACCTTTTATTTCGAAATAGAGTTGTACAAACCAAGAATATGGCTGAAGAGGTGATGCAAAAAATGTTTAGCATACATTGATGCATGTGGATATCAACATCCCTTTTCATAAAGCCATCAAGAAAATCCCAAGGTATTCCAAAGTACTAAAAGAACATTGTACTAATAGAATATGGATCAAGGGAAATGAGAGTATAAATCATTGAAGGAATGTGTTAGATCTCATTAAACCAACTCTATAATTGCCGAAAAAGTGCAAGGATCCAGGTACATTCACCATCCCATACACCATATATGGATTACACTTTTATAATGCTTTATGGGATTTAGGATCTTCCATAAATGTGATGCTTCACTCTATATTTGGTTATTTATTTGTTGGTGAGTTGAAGATGACACGAGTAGTGGTGTAGTTATAGAATAGAGATATGGCTTATCCAATGGGAGTCCTTGAGGATTTAATTGTCAGGTAAGAGACAAAATCATTCCTGCAAATTTCTAATTGCATAAAATGGAGGATAATCTGGTAAGTTTACATTCACCCATTTTTTTAAGTAGACCATTTCTCAAAACAATAAAAACTATCATATATGTCAATGAGGGTACACTTTCAATGGTGTTTGGGGATGATGTTGTGATATTTAATGTTATGTACTCCATGAATTACCCCTCATAGGACCATTACACATTTTTTATCTCCAGTTTTGAACCACCAAATAATAACCCAGTGGAATTTTATTTTCCAATGATTAGGAAGATTATGAGTATTGGTTCTAGATTAATGTCTAAGAGTACTTACACACCTATTTAAAATGTACTAGTCTCTGTTATATTTGATTTTGGAATGGATTCATATTCTGATTTTGATAATGTGAACTCTGATTATGACATGGCCATTGAGTATGATAATGGATTTGATGAAATATTATCTGATTTTGATTATGTATATTCTGATACTAACATTATTTGTGCACATATTTCAGTTCCTTCACTCTCTCCCTCCATCCAGCACCCCCTATATTGAAACTCAAGCAATTTCCACCTAATCTAAAATACTCATACTTTTTTATTGGTAAAATAATACTTGTTGTAATTTCTAAAAAATTATATATTTAACATGAAGAAAAACATTTGAATATTTTGAGGTAGAACATTAAGGAAATATGGTGGACCTTAACTAGAATATTAGGTATTGGCTCCACCATTATCATGTATTGGATTCTTTTGGAGGATGGGTCTAAACATGTTAGGACACCACAATGGAGACTAAACTCAAAACTTTTAAATGTTGTTAAAAAATATGTTGAAAAATTGCTCGAGGCAGGTATAATGTATCCCATTTCAGTTTCCCAATGGTTTAGTCCTATTCAGGTTGTACATTAGAAAAGTGGTGTTACTATTGTTAAAAATGAAAAAGAAGAGTTAGTTCTGATGAGGTTACAAAACAGTTGGCGTGTGTGTATTGATTATATGAATCAAAATTAGTCCACTAATAAGGACCATTTCCCCATCCCATTTATTGATCAAATGTTGGAGAGACTATCTAAGAAGACACATTATTGTTTCATGGATGGGTTTTCTAGATATTTTTATGTTCCTATTTCTCCGTAGGGTTAGAAAAATAAAACATTGACTTGTCCATTTGGTACGCTTTCCTACAGAAGGATGGCATTTGGACTTTGCAATGCCCCATGTACCTTCCAGAGATTCATGGTGTGTATTTATCTGATTTTATTGAGAAATGTATGAAGGTAATTATAAAATATTTTAAAGTGTATGGATCCTCTTTTAATGAATGTTTTAGTAGTTTGGAAAAGGTGTTGAATCGTTGTATTGAGAAGAATCTGGTCCTGAACTTTGAAAAGATTCAATTCATGGTAGATCATGGAATTGTCTTAGGGCTTGTGTTGTCAAAACTATGGATATAGGTTGATAGATCTGTGATTGAAATTATTTTATCCTTACACTATAATTTATTTTTCTGTGATATTAGATCTTTCCTATGTAATTTATGATTTTATCGCTGCTTTATCAAATATTTTAGTAAGATTATTCTTCATATGTCACGATTACTTCAAAAGGATTATAGTTTTGTGTCTGATGTTTACTGCATGAATTCTTTTGATGAGCTAAAACAACGTCTTACTAGTCCCCTATCATACATACTCCATCATGGGAGCTTCCTTCTGTGATATGTGTGACGCCTCCAACATCGCAGTTGGAGCTGTCTTATCTAAGAGGGTGGAGGGACATTCACATGTGTATGCCTATACATCGAGGAAACATAATTTAGCCCAATAAAACTACAAAACCACTAAAAATGTGTTTCTTGAAATCATATTCGATTTAGATAAATTATATTCATATTTATTTGTCTCAAAATTATTTTTTTTCATACCATGCATCTCTAAGGTACCTCTTGAAGAATCCAAACTCAAAGCCCTATCCAATCCGATGGATTCTCTTTCTTCAAGAAAAATTTACTGAGATAAAGGAACGTAAGGGGTCAGAAAACATTATGGAAGAACACATTATTCGGATTACTGAAACACCATATAATGACACCTAGGACTAGGTACCACTTTGAGACACATTCCCCAATGATCATATTTATGCCATCTCAAGTACACATCCTTGGTATGCAAATTTAGTTAACTACCTTGTATACTCTAAAATCCATTTAATTTAAAGAAACATCAAGTCCAAAAATTAAAGAGTGAGTTATGATTTAATGATTGGGATGATTCACACATATGGAGTATCTGAAGTTACCATGTTATTAAGAGGTGTGTTCAAAATCCTGAGTTTGATTCAATTTTAAAAAAATTTCATACACTTTCTTGTGGTGGAAACTTTGGACACCAATGATTATCTATTAATTTTTTGGACTCTAGAGTGTATTGGACTTGTTTATTCCATGATGCTCCTGTGTTTTTTTTATGTCTCTCCCTCATTTCCAGCACAGTGAGATCATTTTTAAGAGACATGAGATTCCCTAACTACCCATAATATTATATGAGATTTTTTGATCTGTGGGGAATTGATTTCTTGGGAATTTTTCCTAGTTCATTCGATTTCTTATATATTTGGGTTTTCATTGATTATGGGAGAAAATGGGTAGAGTCTAAGGCCACTAGGATTGATGATTCTCATGTTGTTCTGGACTTTTTCAAAGCACGGATTTTTGGCAGGTTTGGAGTACCAAAATCCATAATTAGTGACTAAGGGACACGCTTCTACAATAAGAATCGTTCCTCCCTTCTTCGAAAATATTTAGTGAAACACAAAACATCAACATCATACCACACCCAAATAAATGCTAAGGAATGTATTTCAAATCGTGAGTGAAATAAATTTGGGAAAAACCCATGTAGTTGAATAGGAATGACTGGAGAAATAGCTTCGATGATGCGTTATGGTCTTATAGAATAGAATACAAGACACCGATCAGTATGTCCCCATTTAGGTTTGTTTTTGTGAAAGTGTGTCATCTCCCTATAGAAGTAGAGCATCAGGCTAATTGGGATACAAAGAAATGCAATATGGATTTAGCTCAATATGAAATCCATAGAGAGTTACAAATTAATGCTCACGATGAGAATTTATTGACTTCATATGACAAATCATGTATCTTCAAGGAATGCTCAAAAGCAGTTCAAGGAAAAATGATCTAGAAAAGAGAATTTCATGTTGGAGAGAATGTCTTTCTTTATAGTTCACAACTAAGGTTAATGCCTGTTAAGTTGTGTTCCAGGTGGTTAGGTCCATATGTTGTGACTAATTTTTTCCCTCATGGTGTAGTGGAGATCATACAATAGGACATGTGAAGGAGTTTTATAGATGATAGGAAACATTTGAAGGGATACATTGATAAAATCTGTACTAAGGTAGTGGATTTCATCACACTGCATGACCCCATCATCACTTATTCCAATTAGGTTATTCCTAATCATTTAAATTTTTTATTCTCTGTTCTATTTAAAAATATACACTTCATGTGAATATATCATCTCAAGGAATCACATTGAGGACAATTAAATAACTTCTATTTGGTGGAGGGAACCTTTTTGTTTAGCAAATTCAATTGTTTTCCTATTTTTCAATGATTTTTAAAAAAACATTTTGTGTTTTTCAAATTTTGTGTGTTTATAATTCATTATTTTTCTTCTTTTGGGAAGATTTTTCTCTGAAATGATTCTCATCAACATTTCAAAATCCATATCAATAAGAGAATCAATTTATCCTAAGAAACTGAGCATAAATGATTGCTAATAATAACATTGTGTCAGCTTCAAATATTAATTAATTTCATTAAAATTACTCTGAATTTTGAATCCCTTGCAACATCCCACTGTCATTATATTTGAAATCACTTTTATATGAGTATTTTGAACCATTATTTCATATTCATTACATTTAACTCATTTCTTGAGATAACCACACCAAGATTAATTTAACCATAATTTGATTAATTCCTGTCGAAACATGATGGTTTTAGGTACTTTTGTTTTAAATGATTGTGGACATTTTTTATATTAAATCCCCATTTTCAAAGAATAAATTTTTTTAATAATGGCCTACCATGATGATTTAATAATTTTATCCCTTATAAGCCATTAAAATCCTATTTGGTTAGCCACATTACAAGCCAATTTTCCCTATCCAACAAACTCTTGAAGAGAAGTTGCATTATCTAGTTGAACTTAAGTGTGGGGGATGCTGTCTTGTGTTGTGCTACCACCTTCTATTATACTTTGGGTGGAAAATTAAATTCTGAATAGATTTGTTTGCTGATGAATGAAATCATTATATTAAAATATTTGTGTTTTCTGGAGCATTCATGATTTGTGAAGTTTTTCCTTTCTAGAGCTTATAATATAGAGAGATGGTTTTGCCTATTTGGATTTTTTAGGAAAATAATGGTTATGAGGATTGACATTTTTACTACTGAAATGTTTAATGGTATGCAAACTCCATTTTTTTCATTATGATTCAATTGAATCAATTCTATGGGGATTTGGGAGGAGACTATATTTAATTTAAAATTATATTAATTCAATTTTTCTTTAAAAATAGACAATCCCCCCTCATTGAGCATCAAAAGTTTTTACATCTTAATCCTACCAACTGAAAGAAAAAGAACAACCCTGAAAAGTTCTCATGATAAACATATGTCCTTGACTCATATCGAGTGTCGATGTTGGAATTTATCATGCCAATAAGGACCCTTGTATGAGTTTGGATGAGAAATACTTTGCTAAGAAATTAACATTTGTGTGATAAGAGAAAATTCATGTGAGGTAAGTGTTTTGTGCATTGAAGTATAAATGAAGGGAAAATATATTGAATGAAATAAATGGAGAACTAGGAATAATTGATTTTATGAGGCATGATATATTTTACTTTTTGGTGTGGAATTGTTGTATCTAAAGATTATATGTTTTGATATTTGTTTTGATATTGAAGTTTACTTGTCACAATTTTTAGGAATACATGAAATGAGGTTCTTCCCAGAAGTGAAAAAGGGTAATTGTGGGGGAGTTAATAAAACACATTTTTATTGAATATTTTATTGAAAATAAATGATCAAATTTCCTAACATTGTGTTAAATATGTTTCTTTATACAATATTTGAGATTAGATCATTCATTTGACAATTTGATGGAAATTCCAATTTTACCCTTTATAGTGCATTGTAGTAATATGAAGATTCCAATTTTAGTATTTATTATTTGAAATTGAAATGTTTTAACTGTGTTCTTTACGTAATGGGATACAACTTTTGTTTATGACATTAGAGATAAATCATTCATTTGGTTAGACTAAATGGACCATGAAGTCAAAGGTGTACTAGACCCGAAACGTAGGACATTGGATTTGTATTTTGGACATAACAACTTCATCAGAGCATGGATTGGCCCAAAATTTTGAGATCCGATTTCCAACCCATTTTGTCACAAATAAACCTTCTAGAAGGGAGATGATTCATCGGTGTTTGTGGTCATGTGGGAGGTTCAATTTGGATTAAAATAATTGGTTGAATTTCCCCAATCAAACTTGAAACCTCTTTAAACATAGCTTCCCCTCCTGTCTATAATTTAGTTATTTTTCCATTTTGAGGGGTTGTGACGTGCATTAGGAGTTTCAAGGTAGAGGATAATTGGTTTCAAAAAAATTCTCTAACCATTGTATGATAGGTATCTCTTGAAGCTAGGATCCCATTATCGAAACCTTATTCTTTTCTTAATGATGTAATATTTTCATTTGTTTAAAAAACATCTTTGTTATTCTTTCATTTATTACCATTTTCTATATTGAACAATTATATTCTACTTTAATTGTCCTATTTGGGTTGGAATTTTTAGTGGAGATGAGATTGGGTTTTACCCTTTTAATCAATTTCTTATGGAAAACGTCTCCACGATGACCACACCGCCCATGGATGAGTAGTTCTCTTAAAGATCGATCTATCCTCTACCATATTAATTTAATTTTATTGAATCATTGAGATACTGTAATTCACTTTATATGATCCATAATTTCATTATTTTATTATAATAAATGCTGCAATAAATAGATCAATTAACACAAAAACCTGCGAGGTTGAGTATTGTGTGAATTGTGAGAGCGCAGTTTTAATCGATAAAACAAAACCACATTGGATACATTTTTAATGTTAAAATATAACCTCTAAATGAATGTCATTTTCATTTTCCAGAATGGATATGTGCCCAAATTTACGTCTGACCATAATCTATCCTTATAACATCAGTCAAATTAGGGTGTTGTGATTCCATGTTTCATTGATTGCCTAGGGTTTAATTCACTCCATATTTGTGGTAATGTTAATTATCATAGTGTTTTAGGTTTAAGAAGTTAGTGGATCATAATTAGGTGAATTTTGACTTAAATTATAATGATAAATAAGTAATTGAATGGGTAAATTTTGATCGAATAACCTTTTAAAATATTTTCAAAAAAACATATTCTTGTTGCGTATTTTTAATCAAACATCATTTGAAAATTAAAAACAAAAAAATGAAATCTTTTTCAATAAAACCTCTTATAGTTTTATAGATGATAAAATCCCATCATTCATTCATGTAGTGTTATTATTATATTTTGTTTTATTTTAGTTAGAAAAACATTAATGTGTTTTTTTAATTGACTTCCTTCTTTGAGAGAAGACCTTGGTTAGACACTCTGATGCACTTAATTATTAGGAAACCGAAAATCATTTGAAATCCCCCACGACAGCCCCTTTCAACCAACATTGGCCTAAGAAAGAAATGTCTCAGATGAAGCTTCAATATTTATACATGAGAATATGTATATTTATATGTATTACAATATGTGTAATTATATATAAATATCCACTATATACATGGAAACATATATTTCGACATATATAGATATACATTGTTATCCAATACTCAAGGAATTACACAAGAATCCACAACTATTCATATGAGTCTTATAGAGTAATATGGAATGACATGATCATGTATCATGTAGAGTAAGGTATTTGATTCCCAAGTATCATATAATATAAGGGATTCCATTCACATGTATCATAAATAATAATTGATTCAATTCTCCTGTGTCACAAAGTATATTGGACACTATGGCCAAGTATCACAAATAACAAGTTCTGTCATGATAATGAATACTAAGGGACTCCAATCGAAAGTATCATGGATATAAAGGTACTCTATTCCCCTTAAAAATAATGGACTCCATTCCAGTAAAATATAATAAACAGATTATAAGAATGTGTTAGTGTTCTTAGCATTACATCGTAAAAGTAAATTTGACACATAGAAGATGGCTGGTCATACGAAGTCTACACCCTGAAAAAGCGTTGTTTTAGATGCCATGAGATTATCCCTTACATTTTCCAATTTAACTATATGTAATAATGATGGGAATTTTTAATTCCATTTTAGTTACCATTTTTTTAATTACCATATAATTTTGGAACTCATAAAAGACTTGATGAAATGGGCAATAGGGAATCCCAAAATTTTTATACAAATTATTAAAGGATTCTTAAAAATAAATTTCAAATGATTACTAAATAAGGATTTTAAATTCCTATTGTATTTTCAACAGTTTTTTCTTAATACATAATACATGGAATCCTTATTTTATTTTCTCTATTGAGATTCTAAAATCCATTTGAGCTGCAAAATTTATCTGGAATAACATAGGTAATAATTAAAAAAGGAGTTGATAAAAACATTTTTAGCTGTTAAAAATGACATGGAAACATAACATTTGAGTCAATGGTATAACATGATATCATATATTAGAAGTATCATGAGTAATTGTATGGATGGATATCAAAAGTAACATGGTATCCTAAGATCCAGGAATTGTCAAACATGTGAAAATATATATAATGTGACATAAACATGAGTTAGTGGTAGCATCCTAGACAATATCACATCATGGAAAAAGTATCAAAATGGATTTGGATTACTACCTGGTCAAATAAGTTATGCTTCATGTGATTTATTATTTATCGAGTTCATTGGAACACAATCCTGGTCCGAATTTCATGACATGTTCATGATCTATGTGTGCCACAAAAATGAAATCATACAAATGTAATTACATAATTAATACCACTAGAAATAAAATGGGTTACATAATCCTCATTCATGTAATATGAAATGGGGATTTGAAAATGACGTAATTTCATAAATGATCATAAGGCATGTATTACCTCATGAAATTTGGGGATAATATACATGGTATATATATGAGAAACATATAAAAATCATTTCAAATAAATTGATAAAATAAGTGGTTATTTTCATTGATTAAAATTATTTTTATAATATAGAAAATTGTTGAGTAATATATCCTTTTTGGTTTTAGTATCATCATTGTTTGTCATCGTATATGGAAAATGGGTTATATTGGTCACATTGAATATTTCTGGAGGAAAATATCCTTCAATTTTAAAACAATTACCTAATATATATAAAATTCTTGAAATATTATTCAACAAAATTCAACGTAGCATTTGCAGCATAATAAGTAACCATTAAAACATTTAGTCATCTTAATGGCGGAAGAGTACCATTCATTCTGAATATATTAAAAAAACAAATACTACTTTTACATTTTTGGGAATGATAATTCAATAAGTACCTTTTTAAAAATGATATAGGTATATTCAATTTATTTTTTTAGAAAATTCTATTAAGGGTAAAAATAACATTAAAATATCAGCATGAAAATTGTTATAAAATATATATATATAGCAGTGAATAAGAGGAAAAATTATTTTTGACTGAAGATATAAATGAGGTAAGATTTTATTTAAAAAAAAGTCATTATAATTACCAAATAGAGTAAAATAGTATTATTATATAAAAAATTATTCATTACATATATGAGAATAAAATTAAATGGTTTTATTATACATTTTTCAAATAATGTCGTCCAATTTTAATTAACAAAAAAAAAACAGATTAAAATGAGATTGAGACATAATACCTTCTCACATTAGTAACTTATTTCTACTAAACTCTCATGAATGAAGAAGGTGAATTTTATTGTAAAATCGAATGATTTATGATGGATCTAGGATATTGTACTTAATGGGGTATTATATAAACCATTATATAAAACTTTTTGTGCTTAAAAACATGTGTTTCATTGAAGGAAGTTTGAGATTAAACCCTAAATCATTTCATATCATAGTAGTGGGAGAAAGTAAATGTGGTAATTATTTAAAAGAAATTTATAATAAAGAAAATAAATTTAGGAATAAAAAACAATGATATAAAAATTCATTTCTACCAAAATATAGGGATAATATAATCATCAATGATGACATATAGCCAAATGAATGAAAAATGATTTTGGAGGGCCCTTACATCACAATTGCGTTCAGTTGATCACTATTTAGCCTCCTTTATATTGGTTTAAAACATGTTATTAACTTATAAGATTGAAAAATTATAACTCATAATATCTTATATAAACCACTTATAACATCTTATTAACCAATACTTATTAATCATTCCTTATAAGTTTTTTTGGGGTTAATTACATTTTTTTCTCATGTATAATTTATCCTCATAATTCAAAATCCGAAACATAGAATATCAATTCACAATATACAAAATGATATGTATTTAATAAATATAATCTTTTTTTACTTTTATAAATATTTATAATCATCAATTAATTTTTAACATGTGTAATGATTCATTATTACTTTGTGCAGACAGTAGGTCATATGTATGTAGGAGTGACATCATCGTTTCCCTAACCTGTGAATTTATAAAGATGTTAATTGAATTTTTATATTAAGAATAAATATATTGTTATATTTATCACAGGAATTCATTACATTTATCTTTTATTATCATCCATGCAATTTATTAATGACAAATGAATCAGGCCAAATCATGAGGTGGTTGTCTTTTGTAAACATGAATAATGTTATCAAATACTAAATATTTGATATGTTATGACATTATATGATATATAGCTTTTCTATAAAGACTATTATTTTACTAATATCATATGTTAACATTTAAGTTTTCATTATTTACTTCGATGAAATTAATAAGTTAATAATTAACCATACCGCTTCATGAGGCGGTACTCCCCCAAACACACGAGAGATTTAAAGAGCCAAATCCGGACGTCCATGAACATTAAATTATATTTTCAGAATACCTAATACATGACAGAAAGAGAAATGAATATCTAATTATTTTAGTTTCCTTAGAAACTGGGAAACATAAACAACTGTTTCATAAAACAAATAAATCATCTCTTGTGTTTTTATTCATAATCACAACCCGATTTTGACACAACATTCATAAAAACCTTCTTCATATCCTGAAGAAAAGTAACATAAAAAGGGGAGAGATCAATTTATCAGAAAACATAAATATGGAAAATATCGAAAAAACATAAAAATTATAATTTATGAACATATCTTTTGAAAATAATACCATGTAAAACAAATATCAGAATCTTGAGTAATGAAATTATTATTTTTAGTTCATACTAAATAAATAATAAAGGAAAAAGATCCATGGGAAAATAGAATTTGAATAAAACATGGAATTGAACATCAAAAATAAGTATAGAAAATAATTTCTATATTATCCATGTCTTATTTTCATGTCCATCAGAATGGACAAAGTCCATTACATAACCCGATTTAATTTTGGTTCCTATTGTATATTACTGGACTAGATTTACTTGATTTTCCCACCTGATATTACATATCTATATTTGCATTCTATTATAATCATATATATCTCATTAAATATAAATATTTATCAAATTAATTGGAGGGATATATAGTTCCCACCAATCACATAATGAAAACATTATTCTTTGGGCCACAAAAAATATAAATCATAACAAAATCCAAGGAATAATATGGGTTTCCACTAAAACATAATCCATATAAAAAAATTTGATTTTATAAATAAAATTACATCATAAACACAATAAGACCATAATAAAAATAAGTATATTAAACATGAAACATAAACCTATTAAATAATTCCATCTTATATGTAATCTAATTTTGATATATCACCAGTAATTAATTCATGGGGGAAGATATCCTATATTCTAAAAAAAACTTCTTTTCCAAAAATACCACAGAAGTATGAAATAAAAGAATTTAATTGAAAATAAAAGCAAAATATTATAAATTAATATTCATGGAAATATAATTCTTGTAAAATTTAATAACCCATCTTGTTGAATATGATAAAATAAAACATTATTCTCATACTTTTGTCGGATAAGAAAAAATTCACCTCATATCTCATAATGATAAAAGATTTCATTCATACTATTAAAAAAATTCACCAATGGGTATAATTGACTTCATAAAATTTATTAATAATAGAAATTAAATTATATATTTAGTAAAAATGGACGTGGATGATAAATATACTTCAGTAAATAGATACAAATAAACAATCTCATATAATAATTAGATTGGGAAATTATCACTTAACTTTTCTCGGATATCATTTTTATGTTACCAAACCACAAGTATAATTATTTAAATAATATAATTTACTCATTTAATAATCATATAAAGTTTTATTATATCATATATGACCATATTATAAGTCCTTTTTGGGATCATTATTATTGGACCATCTGGTGTTAACTTCATTATTTTGTTAATCATGTTTTGTCAGATATGTTTTGTTTTATCCTCTCATGTTACAGTTATATAATTTATAGAATTATATTTGTATAATTAATATAATATTAATCCATTCCTTTATTTTATATAATCATTATCTACTGAAGATCAGGTATAATTAATCACATCACATCAAGAAGATAGTCAGTCGTACATACGAATGATCAGTGATATCATTCCCATAATTGTGAAATTTTATTAAATTGTATGGTAAATTTTTTTAATAAATAATATTATGGTAAAATTATAATATATAGATATTTATTCTATAATTATATCCATCCATGTAAATTGGTGTTAAAAACAGAATACAACATATTTTGGAGACCGTGATACATACATACACACACGTGGTGATTTTGTTTTTTTGTAGGATGGATAGAAGATGGAATATGCTTGTTACATTACAAAAATAACATAAAAGATTATTTATTCCATATTTAATATGTTATAATGGAATCAAAAAATTATTAGTTTGTATAGGAAGAAAAAATATGAATGAATCAATAAAGGATATTCTTTAATCATTGGCGTGTTCCCTCTAAATTTCCTTTTTAAGGCCAAAGTGTTTATCTTTTTAAAAGACCAGAAACACTAGAATGTAAAAAATTGAAGTTGATAAGTTAATTATTCATGGTAATTATGAGATGTAAGTATAAATTTGATGTGATGTTTTGTTGGAGGATGTGCCTTTTGATAATTCTAGTGAGGGGTATATTTGGATTCTACAAAAATATTAATTTATAATAAACTCAAACCACATCCAGAAACATCCAAAATGTCATATATTCTATGATTAGAAGATATATGTTTGTAATATAATATTCCAATAAAATAAATAATTTTTATCTACCAATATATGCCTTATCAATTTAATTTTCCATAAGTTATTCAATTTTAATTATTACTTTAATAACAAATGATTTATAATTAAACTTGTGTAATTTATGTATTTTTTAGGATAACTATTTGATAAATGAACAAATAATAAAACATATGATCATATAATAATTATTTAATATTATAAATAATTTATTATCATTTTTAAATAATTTAGTGAAACATTATTTCAACAAAATATCAATAGTGTCTATTTTGACTCTATTCATTTCATGGATTTTTAAAAATAGCAACAAAATATGTTCTCATAGAAAAAATTATTATATATATAAGGACTTATGGTCATCTAAAAAACTCATTGGTTATATTAATTATCCAAAATTTCATTTCTTTTACTATTTTTTAAAAAATTAATTTTATACTTGAATTAATTAAAAATTTAATATATTAGTTTTGTGTAATTATTTAATATACTTATATATTGCATAAAATTGAATAATAAAATATTTTGATGAAGATTTAGTTTTTAGTTATCAAGGAAATACTTATATTAAAATATATATTCTATATTACCCTATATGAAAAAATTTATATTTATTAAAATATTTATGTGATATCATAAAAACCCCTTTAAATAAAATATTATAAGTTTCATAATAATTTCATTATGGCCCCAAATGGAAAATAACTCGACATGTGTATGATTATGGTTTATATGTACTCAAACAATAATATTTTTTCATTTTCCCCATCTTTTATGGGTTATTTTAAATTTAATAAAAATTATAGTAGTGATTTTCTATTAATTAAATAACTTCTCCATGGTCAGTGAATAAGACATTAATGTGATGATGTATTACTTAAATATACAAAATAAATTACCATGATAACAAAAAATTATATTTAAAATGAGTATTTATAGTCAAATTCAAATACTCTATAATCATATTTTTGAAATTACTATGTTATTAAACACTGCTTAAGATATATTTAACATTTCATTAAATAAAGTATATTAACTATCCTAATATCATCCATGTGGAATTCAAAGGTCATAATTGTTTCCCAATGATGGTTTAGGTAATAAATCATTCATTCAATCATATGTGTACATGAGTTATGGTATATTTATAAAAATCTATTTACCCTCAATTAGTCATTTTCTTATTTACTGTATTAATTAAAATTACTGAATTAACATTCATAATGATAAAAAATAAAATAAAGTTATTTACACAATTATACCTAATTATTAAAAATATGGAAAAAATTTTATATAATTAAATATATTTAACTTGATGTAATGAATTTAATATTAATCCATTGGTTGTAATGAGAAATGAGTTTTTAAAAGTTTAAAAATTACAAGAGATTAAAATCTTTTTACATGAAAAAATATAGTAAAATTAATTCCAATGACCAAAATTTTATAAAATATTATAAATATATTATATTAATACTTTAACATCAATAAATATTATAAATTTCCCACATAAAATATTTCTTTGAGAAAATTAAGTTTTCAATTAAAATTTATTATATTTTTACTATTCATGAAACTTAAAACCTATTAGAAAAAATGTCTACAATTCATCCAATGTAAATTTTTATGTCCCTCATCAAAATAAAATCTTTATTATGTTAAATATAACATTTAAATGTTTAAAAATCTCTATTTTAATTGGGTTCACCCTCAAAAGTTGGGGAAAAGGTATTTAAAAAAAAATACAAATTTTATCTGAAAAATTTAATTTGTTCATATATCATTTATAGAAATCATAAAAGATTATTTTTAAAAATTATATTGAATAAATTAAACATATATTTAATTTATAAAATACATCATGAGTGATTTTATTATTCTATAATCTAACATAGTTTCATATAAATAGTTTTTTAGAAGAAAGTTAAGACAGTTCATACCTACCATTATAATGACTTCGTTATAGCTAGCATAATAATATTTAGTTGTTCACTCATACTAGGTCTAAAATGAAAATAAGTCTATCAAAAGAGCAGAATATTGTGTATAACAGAAGACAATAATAGAATTTTATATACCGCAAGCAATGCTAGTGTTGCATATTGAACATGATTATCTTAGTGTACCATAAAATACTAGACATCAAAGAAGTTAGAATAATACATATCATTAAAATCTAGGTGTGTTACATTCTACCCCTCTTAAAATAATTTTTTCCCTCAAAATTAATCGGTGTTATTAAATGCTTAATATTTGAACGAATCATTCATAGAAACCCAATCATGATGTAGATGGACATTACATTAAATTCTTGGAATACTAATTAAATTATACAAATAGATGCCTGATGTATCTAATAGTATAGTTCCTTGGGAAACATAGTAGACACTATTCTAATTTTGTGAAATATCTCTAATATCTCCCATAATGACCTCCCCTTTATTTCTCCTATTTAATTTTTTTCATAATATATTGGAGAAAGGAAACATAAAAAGGGATGAGCTCAAATTCCCAGTAAGGGTAAAAATGTGAAATATCAAACAAAACAGAAACATACATATGTAAAACCATAAAAATAACTTTTGAAAATCAATCCACGTATAAAATGTTTCGAAATACTTCATAATGAAATAAATATTGGTAGTTCATATAGAATAAATAATAAAGGAATACGAGCCATAAGAAAATATATATTTCAATAAACATGGAATTTTGGAAAGCACATAAGCATCAAAAATAATTTTCATATTATCCAAGACTTATTTACAAGACTATCATAGTGGACATGTTCAATTACTGAACATGGCTTGCATGCCATTCCAACCATGTACTACTAAACATGATTTTTTATGTCAGTCTACTCTTGTCTATCTAATGTGATTTAAATAATTATCCACTACATTGGATGGAGGTATTGGTCCCACCCATCATGTAATGAAAACTATATATATGTCTAATACAAAAACATACATCATTATTCATAACATATCCCATAGAATAAAATGATTTTTTAACATTTTTCCGTCATAACGTAATCCATGTAAAAATATGGATTTTATAAATATTGTTCCATCATAAAACTAATTAACCATTAGAATAATAAGGTTATTATACTTTAAAAATATCCTTAATCTTATATAAAAAACAATCTTGATAAAAAACATGAAATTTTTTCTTGAAGAAAATATAATTTCCTCTTCAAAAACATTTCCCCTCCGTAAAACAGCATGCCATTTTATAAGAAAATGTTTTGATTGAAAATAACATTAAAAACATATAATATAGTATCATATGAAAAATTGAATTATGAATGTGTAAAAATCCAATCAAGACATAAATGTTAAATAAACATTCTTATCATAATATTTTAAAAAAAATAAAAAAGTACCACATATGAAAAATGAAAGAAATATACCTTCAAAATCATATAGTAAAAGACAAAAATGAGTAAAAATGACATTAAACATCTATATAAGAATAGTTATTATTTTTTAAAAACATTTTTAGAAAACATGGACATAGATGATAAATTTTCCCTAATAAATAATTACATATAATAAATATCAAAAAAATGAGATTACGAAATTATCCCTTACCTTGGGTCCTCTATCCGTTGAATGTATCTGAAACTAAAATATAATTATTTAAATAATTTCATTAACCAATTCAAGAATCATATACATCATATATGATCATAATATCATATCTTTGTTATTAATATTATTACACATCCATTAGGTATAAACATCTATATTTTCATACCTGTGTTTTCTAGATAAGTTCATATTCTTATTTTATATTAATATCATTTACATAATTGTGTTATTATAATATATATAATATTTATTCATTAAATTAATTATATAATCATGATTTAATGAAGATCATGTACAATGAATCAAATCGCATCATGGATACGGTAGGTCAAACATAAGGATGAGCAACGATATCATTCCCATAATTCTGAAATGGTATGGAATTTAATTTTATATATGTTGTTTCATAACACCTATTATGTTATAATATATATATATATATATATATTATTTACATCATTATATACATCCATGTAAGATGGTGGTGAAAAATAGATTACACAATGGCGTGGAGATGGTAAGCCATACATACCAACGTATGGGGAATTCATCTTTCATTGGATGGATAGAAGGTGGAGTTTGGTTATTCTATTACCATAATAAAAAATAACATTATAATTTATAATGTATTTGTTACATTATATTGTAATCACCCAATGAATTTGTAGCTGATAAAGAAATAATTTGATGAATTAGTATAAGCGATTTCTTTTTCTATTGTGTGATCATTATAAATGACCTCGTTGAGGCACTAGAGTTTGATTTTTGAGAAGAACATAACCTATTTAAAGTATCATGGGATGTTGATATGGAATATTTTTAGGGGATTTTCGAGTTTTAGGGTTCAACTTGAAGTGAGTTTTTGAGGGAGAATGTTCCTTTTTATTATAGAGGCGAGGGGAAAATATCAAATTGAATAATAGATGATATAAGGTAGTAACCACATCTCAAAATAAATATTATAAAAAAAATTCTTTTAATTAATGCGTAACATTTTAGTTAACAATTGGTTATTCTATTTTAACTATAATTAAGGTAACAGATGTTTCAATATTGAAATAGTGTAATAATCTCTTATTACATGTTAATTAGACCATAAATGAAAAATATATAATATTTTAGGTTATATCATAATTATTTAAAATTTTCATAAATTTATAATTATTTTTATATAATTTAATAAAACATTATTTTGGAAAAATATCAATAAGGTCATTTTTGACACATTTAAAATCACAGATTTTTTGAAATATCAAGTTAAGATGTTATCCTCTAAAAAAATAATTTATTATCCATATAAGGAGTTAATGAAATTTTTAAAATTAATTTTATTTATTAATATTCCAACATTATATATATTTTAATAATTTTCATAGCATTAATTTGATATTTTCATTTGTAATATAATTACTGCATCAGTTTTTCATAACTATTGGATATACTATTTGTAGAATAAAATTTTAAAAAATATATATTCAAAATATAAATCATATAGATATCATAGATATACTTAGAGTCAAATATATCTTATATATAATCATACATTAACAATTTTAGATTTATTAAAACATTAATGTAACATCTTTAACATCACATTATATAAAATATTATCTGTGTCATAATAATTTCTACATGGCCCCAAATGGTCATAAATGAGACGCTTGGATGATTATTGTAGATATATAGTAGACCATAAATAATTTTCCATGTTTTTTTATTTTAAATGTTTATTATAATTTTAATAAAACTGATTTTATTAATTTTTCATCAATGAAATATTTTTCACATCATCAACGTACAATCCTTAAAAGTAATTATATATTTCCTAAAAATTAAAAATAATTTTTCATGATAAATAAAAACATTTTATCTCTTAAATGTGTCTTTATAGTATAATTTATCTTCTATGTAACCTTATTTTAGATAAGATTAACTTATTAAAATATGATTAATACATATTTGACATTTCAAAAAAAAAATGTACTTATCTCATTTAAGTATAATCCAAAGGGTATAATTTAGACCCAAGTATTTATTAGTTATAAAATAATTAATCTAGTCATATTTTAACATGTGTTAAGGTAATTTTATAATATTATATTTTCCCTTAATTACCCATTTATCCATTTTATAGTATCAACACAAACTTTTGAACTTACGGTTACAATTCCAAAAAAAATAATTCTATAAAAATCATTTTGAATAATTGATTAAAAATATTTAATCCATTTTATTGAATTCCAAAAATATATTTTTTATTTGTTAATTTAAATTTAAACTTTTTTTCCAAATTAAAAATGCATTTTTTTATGTTAAAAGATTTCAAAAGATCGAAATGTCTTTACATAAAAATTTACGATAAATTTAATTCCAATGGTAAAAATTATATTATATTATAAAAATATATTGTATTTGAACATTAAAACCATTTAATAATATAATTAATCCACCCAAATTATTTTTATGAAAAAAATAATTCAATTAAATTTTAGTATATTTAAATTATTTATAAAAAATAAAACATTTTCTAAAAATATAAAAAATTCATCGAAAGTAAATTTTTATATCCTTATTCCAAATTACTTTTTAATTGTGTTAAATATAATATATAAAATTGTAATAAAATATATTTAAAATGGATGTGCGATCAAAAGGAGGCAAATAACATTTTCTGAAAAAATACTTCACTTATCTGAAAAATTGAATTGCATCATGTGCCATGTATAGAAAACATATAATATGTATTAAAATCAATACATTAAATATCCTAAATATATTATACATTCATAAAATCCATCCTGAGTGATTTTATTATTTTATAAACTCACTCATTTTCATTTAAATAATTTTTCAGATGAATGTTAATATTGTTTATACTTACCATTATAATGACTTGGTCATCATGTAACATAATAATATTTAATTTAAAACCTAAATCATTATTTCATGAAATAAATTCTATCAAAAGTTAAATTAAATTATGTCTAATAGAATCCAATCATAGTGTTGGCTAAACCAAAAACAAAGTTGGTGTTGTGTATAGCACACGCTTATCTTGGTGTAGCGTAAAAAACATGACATCAATGATATTTTAAAAATATATCTCATAAACACATCATGGTGTTGTGTTATGCCCCATAAAATTAATTTATCCTCTAATATTCTTGTGGGTCATAAAATGATTAAATACATGATGATTTATTTCAAAGAAACCCAGACATCATCCTTTATAACTAGAATCCATTTTGACACATCTTACACAATACCCTTCAACATATCCAAGAGAAAAGAAAAATAAAAAGTGATTAGATCAAATGATCAGTAAGGGTAAATATTGAAAATATAAAAAGAAATAGAAACATAAGATTGTATGGAGATAATATTTGAAAATCATACAATGTATAACACATATCAAAATCTTTAGTCATGAAATTAATATTGGTAGTTCATAAGGCATAAATAATAACGGAACAAGAGACATGATAATATAAAATTGGCATAAAAATAAAATTGTGGACAAAAATAGGCTTCGAAAATATTTTCCTTATTAGAAAAGTCTCATTAATAGTCTATTATAGTAGAAAAATTCAATTAGTAAAATGGGTTTACTAGTCATTGCAACCATTTATTATAGAACTAGATTTACTTATCATTGTAGCTATGTAGTATTGAACCATATTTTCTTATCATTCCATTCAAGACTATCTAATGAGATATAATTCTTTACCCAATGTATTAGAGTGGGATATTTTTACTATTAATGAAATAATTTAAACATTATTATGTGTTCCAAAAACAAAAAAATCATATTATAACCCCATGAATAAAATTAGCCTCCTCAATAACATAATCCATGTAAAAAAATGGTATTCTGATCAACGTTTTAACACATTCTCTCAAGAAAAATATTTTCAGATTTAACTCTATGTAGATTAGTGGATAACCTAGGTTATTTTCACAATTAGGAAGTGAATTAAACTATCCATGGTAGGATTTAAGGAAAATATGTACATAAGAGATGAAAAATGACACACAAAAATGGGGGGGGGTGTTGGTTTGGTGACTTTCATACTATTTACTAAACAAGAGAATGAGATGAAACAATCAGAGACATAATTTGTTTGAAAATACTTATATGAGAAGAAATAGTCAATATAATCTTCCCCATTCATAATTCATTTATCCTTGTCTGATATGATTATAATTCATTCAGTTTTAATCCCCTATCCTTTTCAACCTCTAAAACCTACATAAATTAACACGACAAAAAATATTGGATAAAATGAGCCATCAGACAACTTTGGGACTTTTAATTACAGCACCCTACCTTGATTGTGATCCAAAATCCAACTTATGGTCAATGGTCAATTAAGGCAGTATATCATCCCAATATATTGGAATTAATTGAGTTGAGAATGAGACTTGAACAGCACAATTCTATCCCAATTTGATTATATTTGGAGATGGAGGTTTCACTCACACAGTTTATAGAATTCTGACAGTGCGGTCATCTGGAACTACATCAAGTAACATAGATATTAGAACACAAATAACTGCTCACAATTTATGAATTATGTTATGTTTATGGATTCAAAATATATAAATTAATTGAGTGTGTACTAGGTCAACTACAAAATAAATCACTCTTCGATGGGTGGAGTTGTCATCTTGGAGTCATTTTTCATAAGAAATGGGTTGATTGTGGAATACCCAATCTTGCCTCCACTCTTAGATTCCAGCCCAAGAAAAAAAAGAAGATTAAAATATAATAGGAAAGAGGATTAATTGTAGAAAAAATCATGATGCATTCATGAAAAAAAATAAATACAACGATGAGGTAGGAGAGGAGATCCTTCTTAGAAGAGATGTTTTAAAAAGTCCTTACATCTTCCTCAATACATTAGGGCTTACCAAGATCCACCCTTTCGGCCACACCATCCCCAATCCTTAAAAAAGCTTACAAAAAGAAGGAATATATCCTTTAAATAGAATTGGGGAATGCTAGGGTCACAAAACATTTTCAAATGTGAATGGAAAATTCAGACAAATTGTTTAATCTAAATTTCACCACATTATTGACCTCTAAAAAGAAAAAATTAGCTGGCCTTCTAGAATAATGATTTGTTAATCATCATTTCAAAGAGATTATTTCCAATGCTGGGTCTATTCAAAGTCTAGGTGATAAAGATACTACCGAAATGGTGAAGTGTGTTGAGTCAAAAGTTCCCTTTTGACTTCAATATCTTGTTTTGGAAATCACAATTTTCTTTTTAATCATACTGACTCTGTCAATCATACCGTACTGACTCTGTCAATCGTATCATACTGAATCTATCAATCGTGTCGTACTGAATCTATCAATCGTATCGTACTGACTCTATCAATCGTATCGTACTGACTATGTCAATCGTATCATACTGACTCTGTCAAATCAGATCGTACTGACTCAGCTATTTATATGTTCATTACTTGTTTTGGTACTTAGACGAAAACACTTGTTTTATATGAATCGTAACATTGCTTATCATCAATATATATCATGTTTTAACCAATACGATGTCGTTGAGTTAGTTACAAACTAATCAAAACAATGTAGTACTTTCTATTTCAATATGACCGTTATGATGCCAGGTTTCCAAGTCCCTCCGAGTTTTTTTAGAGAAATATGACCGTTGGAGGAGTTGTGACCATTAGAACCTGAGGCCTATAAATATGAGGTCATTTGAAGCTGAAGGAACAACAACATATAGAACGAATGATATGTTGTGGAAAAACTGTGATACTTTTCTTCAATCAAGATTCTAGAGAGAGATGATGTGACTTCTCTCTTCTGCTTTGTGTGTCTGATCATCGTATCGAGGGATTTCAAGTAATTGAAAGACAGGGGTGGCGATTACCTACAAGATCGAGGGCTACCAGGGATAGGCAGACGGACGAACCGATCATCGTATTGAGGGCTGCCGGGGATAGGCAGACAGACGGACCGATCATCGTATCGAGGGCTGCCGGGGTTAGGTAAAAAGACGAATCGATCATCGTATCGAGGGCTCACCAAGGTGTTGGTGAGACAGACCTTTTATCCTAGGTGAAAGTATAACCCTTCTCTTTGGGTTAAAAGAATTGTAATTCTTTTACATTTCTGCTGTTACATGTATTAGAAACAAATTTGTATTGTTTCCTTTCTTCTTTACATATTCAATTGTAATTGTTTCAATTACAATCATTCTATTACAAATTGTATTGATTGATTCTATATGGATTAAGGTAGAATCATTCATCTTTGTATTACTCTGATTATTGTGTTCATCTTGAATACAATTGTTTTACATTACATTAGTATTACAATACATCATACCTTTTTTATATTCAATAAAATTTTGGGTGTTTGTATTTGTATTAGTTTAAGATCATTTAAACTAATCTCTTAGTTGCTAAAACTCAAAGGTTTTTAAACCTACAATTCACCCCCCATCTTGTATTGTTCCATATAATAGACATACATATCTATATATTCGATCCATCAATTAGTATCAGAGGTGGTTTTTCACTGATTTGTATTATTATCTTTATTTCTTTCATATTACCATCTTAAATACATACTACACTAACGTGTGGAGTGGAAGGGTTTTTGTTGTATTAGATGGCAGGAATGAATATTGGGTCAATAGACAATCTGAATCCTTGAAGACCACCAATCTTTGATGGGAATGACTATGAGTATTGGAGAGATCGTATGAAGACTTTCGTTATTAATACTGGTGTAGACAACTTTATAATGCTTACTGGAGGTTACAAAATTCCTGACAAAGAAGTCAGCACTTTCACCAACCAAGAGAAGCAAGAATATCAACTGAATTACGAGGTATGTACTGCATTATTATGCTCTATGACTGGTAATATATACAGTCAGATATCTTCATGTGAAGCATCCAATTGTATTTGTAAGAAATTAGAAGTCGTTCATTTTGGTACATCCAAGGTTATAGAAACAAGGATATCAATGCTTCGAGCGGAGTATCATGGATTTTTTTCCTTATGGAGAGCCATTATGTAAATTGAAACAAAGGTTTATGAAAATTGTCAATATATTACAATATATGGGAGAAAAAGGTCATGATGATGAAGCTCTAGTCGTTAAAATTATAGATATAATTCCAAATGAATGGGAGTCAAAAATGACAGCTATTGATGAAAATAGATAAGTTTGCCAGATTACTCTTGATGAACTCTTCGGAACTCTTCTACAGCATGAGACAAGAATGAAGGGAGATGTTGATTTCAAAAAGAAGAAGAATGAGAATGGAAGTGTATCCTTTTCATCTAAAGCTAAAATGCCTGAAAGGCTTACGAGGTCTAAATCCATGAAATTTGATATATCTGATTCAAGTGATTTTAATCATTCAGATAATGAGATAGCCAATCTTGCTCGAAGGATGAACAAGATTGTGGGAAAGAAATATTTCCAATATAGATTCAAAAAGAAAGATATGAAGGATAGGAAAGATTCATAGGTAACTTGTTATGAATGTAAGAAAGCAGGACATATAAGGCATGATTGTTCTTTACTAAAAAGGAAATATAGAAAGGAGAAACACTCTCAATGAAACAAAAAAAAGGTTTTATAAGACAAATAAAGTCTTAAAGGAAAATGATATGTGGAGTTCAAGTGGTAGTGATTCATCAGATGATTCTTTAGAATATGAGACATCAGGACAGAGGAATATCAGACTCTTATCCAGATTACCAATTGAAGATCATTGTCTCATGGCTAAGGTACATAATGCTGAAGCTATAAAAAATGTCTTCTTAAATGAAAATTATATTGATAATAGATTTTATAAATCTTCAAATGATGAATCTTCATCATCACAAGATGATACATTACCTTCTTTTGAAGAAGTCTCCAGATTTGGTAAATTAATTGAAAATGAAAAATTCTAAACTCAATAAGAGACTTGAAAAAGAAAATTCTGGAATTTCAATCTTGACAAAAGAAATATCATATCTTACTATAGATTTTGATGTGAAAACATCTGATTTTGAATGTATTTTAAAAACCCTTGAGAAAGTTAAATCTTATAAGGATAAAATTTCTAAGGATATTGAAACTATAATTTCGATGAAAAATATTTTAGAGGCCAACTCTAGTCCAAATACAAATGTTTTGGAAAATAAGAATTTGTTTTTAAAACAAAAGTCAGAGATTTTATCCTTGAAGAAATTTTTGTCAAACTTTACTCATGGAAAAGAAAACATTGACATGATGTATTCTCAAATTAGACCTTTGAGAAATCGGTCTGGTCTTGGCTATACTTATTCCAAACCTGTTTTTAGCAATAACTATTTTGTTCCTCAAAAAACCACTTTCTGTTCTATGTTTCATTGTGGTGGACACTATAGAAGAGATTATTCTCTTAAAAAAACTCTATCTTTAGGATTTCGTAAAGCTCATTTTGTAAAAAAAGTTTGGATTCCTAAAATTCTTTTATCTAACCCTTCTAGATCCAAACAAGTTTGGATTCCGAAAAACTAATTGTTTCTTTTTCAGGAAAATGAGAAGTGTACCAATAAGAACATTTGGTACATGGATAGTGGTTGTTCTCGACATATTTCTAGAAACAAAGATCTCTTTGAAAAGGTTATCAAAACAAAAGGTGGAAAAGTTACTTTCGGAGATAATGATCAAGGAAAGATTGTTGGTATAGGTAATATTGTTTTCCTTAGAATAGTTATTATCTAAATGTTTTGTTTGTTAAAGGTCTTAGGCACAATCTCATCAGCATAAGTCAATTATGTGATGAAGGTTACCTTGTAAATTTTAGAAATGATAAGTGTCTTGTTCAAAATTCCAAGGATGAGTTCATTCTATCTGCCCATAAGAAAGAGAATGTTTACACTATTAACCTAGAAGACCTTAGGAGCAAAAACTTACCTTGATTAGCTGCAATAGATGTCCAATCATGGCTATGTCATAGAAGACTAGGACACTATAATCTGAGAAACCTTAGTAAACTCTCAAAGAAAAGACTTTTAAATGGGTTACCGAACCTTAGATATGATTCTTCAAAAGTCTGTGATCCCTGTCAATTTGGAAGGCAACATAAAACTAGCTTTAAATCAATTGATGAAGTTTCAAATTCTAATGCATTACAGCTAGTGCATATGGATCTTTTTGGTCCCTCACAATCTGGAAGCATTGGAGGCAAATACTATGTATTTGTTTTAGTTGATGACTTTACTAGATTTACATGGGTTTACTTTCTCACAAAGAAATATGAATCCTTTTCCTATTTCAAAACTTTTAGAGCCCAAGTGAAAAATGAGAAAAACCTACCATTGAAAACAATTCTTAGTGATCATGGTGGTGAATTTCAAAATTCAGATTTTGAAACTTTTTGTAGTAAGAAAGGTATTACTCACAATTTCTCAGATCCATGAACACCTCAGAAAAATGGTGTTGTTGAAAGAAGAAATCATATTCTTCAGGAGATGACTCGAACCATGTTGAGTGAATACTCAATTGCTAAGCACTTTTGGGTTGAAGCTGTTAGTACTGCCTGTTATACTATAAATCGTGTTTTAACTAGACCATTTATTAATAAAACCCCTTATGAGTTATGGACTGGCCGAAAACCTAAAGTTTCATACTTCAAAGTTTTTGGATGCAAAGTATTCATTCTGAATACAAAAGATAATCTACACATGTTTGCACCAAAATCTGATGAAGGAATATTTCTAGGCTATTCTACAACCTCTAAGGCTTATAGAGTCTTCAATTAAAACACTTAAACTGTTGAAGAAACAGTACATGTAAAATTCAAGGAAATTGATCCTTTTGTTTTCAACCAACCCAATCCTACATCCTCGGATGTGTTTTCTAAAAATGATTATCATCCATTATTAGGAGATCAATCTGATAAAGAAAAATGTTCAAGAAAGTATTCCTGAAACATTTACAACAGATGATTTTCAATCATACGTTGATGAATAGGTTTTACAAAACCCAAATCAATTGTATCGTAGAAATCATCCCAGTCATAACATCATTGGTGATGTAAATCAACCTATAAGAACCATATATTCCTTACGAAATGAAATAGAACATCCTGATTTTCTTTCCCAATTTGAACCTAAAAGCCCAAGTGAGACTTCGGTGATGATTATTGGATCAAAGCAATGCAAGAAGAACTAAATGAATTTTAAAGGAATCATGTCTGGACATTAGTTGATAGACCTAAAGAAACAACTATCATTGGTGTAAAATGGGTTTTCAGAAACAAATGTGATGAAAATGGGATCATTGTAAGAAATAAAGAAAGACTTGTTTCTAAAGGCTATAATCACCAGATGGAATAGACTATGAAGAAACATATGCTCATGTAGCTAGACTTGAATCAATTCTAATTCTATTAGCCTTTGCAGCATTTTTCAATTTCAAACTATTTAGAATGGATGTCAAATGTTCTTTCCTAAATGGTTTTTTTCATGAAGAAGTTTTTCTCGAACAACCTCCTGGTTTTAAAGACCTAAAACATCCTGATCATGTTTTCAAACTTACCAAGGCTCTATATGGTCTTAAACAAGCCCCTAGAGCATGGTATGATAGACTTACAAGATTTCTTTTACAAAACAATTATACAAAAGTTACAGCATATCAAACCCTTTTTTTAAAAATGGAAAACAAATATTTTTTGATTGTTCAAATCTATGTTGATGACATCATATTTGGATCAACTCAGAAATCCTTAACTAATTCTTTTGCAAATTTATTGAAACTTGAATTTGAAATGAGTATGATGGGTGAGTTAACATTCATTTTAGGTTTTCAAATTTCTCAAAATCCAGAATGAACATATATATCTCAAAATAAGTATATAAAGGATTTACTCAAAAAGTATGGATATGACAAAACTAAAAGTATTATCACTAGAATTGGTACCTCAAATACACTTGATCTTGATGAAACTGGGAAACCAGTAGATCAATCAATCTTTAGAGGTATGATAGGAAGTTTTCAATACTTGATAGCTAGTCGACCAGACTTAATGTTTTCTATAAGCTTATGTGAAAGATACCAATCTAATCCAAAAGAGTCTCATTTAAAAGACGTAAAAAGAATCTTTCGGTATTTAAAATGCACTATGGATTTAAGTCTTTTTTACTCTTCTGGGAATGATTTTGTTTTAAAAAGTTTTTCAGATGATGACTTTGGCGGCTATAAAATGGATAGAAAAAGTACATCTGGAACATTTCATTTCCTAGGAGATTCCTTGGTTTCGTGGTCCTACAAGAAACAACACTCAGTAGCACTATCCACTGCTGAAGCTGAATATGTAGCAGCTGGAAGTTGTTGTGCTCAAGTATTGTGGATGCAACACACACTCACTGACTATGGACTGAGTTTTTCCAAAACTCAAATTTTTTGTGATAATACAAGTTCCATAGCTCTTAGTAAGAACCCAGCACATCACTCTCGTGAAAAACACATAGATGTTAGGCATCACTTTCTTAGAGATCACACACAAAAAGGAGATATTATTTTACAATTTATCGGAATGCAAGAACAACTTGCTGACATTTTTACAAAACCATTATCTTCCGATAGATTTGAGTTTATAAAACAGAAGCTATGAATGATTACATTAAAATAATCATTCATATCTACTTCATGTTTTACAATTCTCCTAACATTAAAAAACTCCCTTTGAAAGGGGGATGACATTTCTTTCAATGTCTTTATATTTCTTTTTATCTTATGTTCTTTAACTATTTACTCTCTGGATATGTGTATTCATTTTTCTGTTTATCGTAATGACAGTTTTTTCATATCATTCATTTTTTCTGTTTATCGTATTGACAGTTTTATCGTATCATTCATTTTTCTGTTTATTGTATTGACAGTTTTATCGTATCATTCATTTTTCTGTTAATCGTCCTGACAATCGTATTATTTACTTCATCGTATCAACTGATGATGGTAATGATTTTCTTTTCCATCATATCAACCGATGATGGTAACGAATTTCTTTTCCATCGTATCAACCGATGATGGTAATGAATTTTTTTCCATCGTATCAACTGATGATGGTAATGATTTTCTTTTCCATCGTATCAACCGATGATGGTAATGATTTTCTTTTCCATCATGTCGACCGATGATGGTAATGATTTTCATTTCCATCGTATCAACCGATGATGGTAATGATTTTCTTTCCCATCGTATCAACCGATGATGGTAACGAATTTCTTTTCCATCGTATCGACCGATGATGGTAATGATTTTCTTTTCTATCGTATCGACCGACGATGGTAATGATTTTCTTTTCCATCGTACTGACCGATCATGGTAACAAGATTGTTTTCCATCGTATCGACAGTTCATGGTAACGAGTTTGTTTTCCATCGTATTGTCAGTTCATGGTAACGAGATTGTTTTCCATCGGCTTGTCAGTTCATGGTAATGAGATTGTTTTCCATCGGCTTGTCAGTTCATGGTAATGACTTTGTTTTCCATCGGCATGTCGACTGATAGTTTTATTTTATACATTTGTGTTTCCTTTTTAATTTTACTAAAACCAACAATTACCTTACGCTCTCCGGCAGGTATTTTCCATTTTTTTATCTTTTTTGTTTTTAATCCTAACCATTGATCTGTTTTTCTCTCATCTTGATCGTAGAATATCAACAGTCACCCCTTTATCACCTATAAATATCCCCCCCATCCCCAAACCCACATTGGTTTTTCCGATTTTGAGGCGAAGCTCTGCTCCACCGGTTTGAAATCATCGTACGTACTATCATCGACATCACCTTTATGTCTCAATCCTCTGCTAACACTCCCGATGAAATGTCTTCAAAGACTTTTATAGAGAAAGACTTTAACAGAGAAAGGTTAGTTTCTCAAGAATTTTTTGATTCGTATGATTCCACAATCAGAAGAATCATTCTGATTCAAGGATGGGAACATTTGTTTGTTGAAAGACCTGTTTCTCAAGATCCGGTTCTCTTTGATGAAGTTTGTCAATTTTATAAAACTGTATCTATCGACAAAGACATGACTTTCAATTTTGCTGTGTATGATAGAAAGTTGACTATGTATGTAAAACAAGCGTCTCATTTTCTGAATGTCCCAATATAAGGGGATTCTTTTTTTCCATATCATAAACTACCAGAAGAAGTTTGTACATTTAATAGAGAAAGTGCTGAAAAGTCTTTGTTTGTTATTAATGAATAGAAAAGGAAATTGTCTCATCTTTCTCCGGACAATCAGTTTACACTTTATTGATGCAAGGTTTTCTTATTCCAAGGAAAGGGGATAGAGAAACTCTGAAAGTTTCTGATATTTTTATGCTTGAATATCTTCTAAATATGAAAAAGTAAATCTCATGGGGTATGTTTTTGGAACCATAAAGAATGTCAAGATTGGAGGGATTAAGTCCCAAATGATTATGTATCCAGCCATCCTTACAAAGTTCATTCTTGAAAGTATGAAGATTTGTAACATTACTTTGAATGGAAACCCCATATATTTGAAGCCCTCTGGGATTAGAAAAAGTACTATGAAAAAGTTGAATGTTTATTTTGATCAGAATTAAAAACATTTTGTCAGATATGTAGAAGCTGAATTAGCTCAGAATCAATCGGCACCTATGCCAGCCAAAGACATTCAATCTACTAGTGTTACTCAAAAGGCTGATCCGCAAACCAGTTCAAATCCTAAGAAGAAGCCAAGGTACAGTAAGGAGGTTGTAGCCAAATGGAGAAAGGATAAGGAACAGAGAAAGGAAGGTGATCCAAAGTTCGGTCTTGACCCGGCTGAGGCTTTTGCAGAAAGAATAAGGGTAGAAGAAACCCTTAAGGCTGAATAGAAAAAGAAAACTGTTCTGAAAAGAAAGGCTCAAGACTTTGATATCTCTAAAGTTTTGAAAATGGTTGAGGATACTAGTGCTCAACTGACGGAAGAAGTGCACCTAGAGCCCATCGTACAGAGTCTCCCTGAGAAATGAAAACAAAAACAAGTGATGGAAGAGATAGAAGAAGTGGAAGAAGAGGAAGGAGATTTTCTTTTAGAATTTCTTCAATGTTCGAAGAAGAGTAAAGAGGAACCAGTTCAAAATCTGAGTGAAGGGGTTCAACAAACTCCTCATGCCGATCAAGCACGAACTCCAGACAGAATGTCATCTCAAGAAAAGAATGGTGTTCAATCCACTCACATAGATAAATTTGTTGTCATTAGTGACAAAGTGGAAGAAGAAAGAAATCAGAAAGAAAAATAAAAAGGAAAAAAACCAGTTGTATATTCGAGCTGAACAAATGAACTTGCATCGTATGATGAAGATACTGATTCAGAACATACAATCTCTCTCAAGAAGAGTGATTACAATGTTCATGTTTTAAGAAGGGTTGAGAAGACCATTCCATATTTCCCAAGGCTGGAATGGAAGATTGATTTTATTACAGACAATCAAAAGAAGAAGTTTGGCTCTGTAAAAGAATTATGAAAGAAAGATTTGTCAGTTGAAGCTAATTTGAATGTTCTTTCAGAAAGTTTGGTTGCTCATAAGAAGGCCTACAACAAGATGACCTAGTGGTCGTACAAAACAGTGAGATTAATTAATGATAATGAGATAGCAGTTGAAGATATAAGATGGTTTTCAAATGAGCTTGTAGTTGCTTTCAATAATCTTGACAGAGAAATGGTTGAAAGTATGAATCTTTTGTCTTCTCAAAGAGACGATGTTACTTCAGTGAATGATTTGAAAGTGAGAATGAATGAATTCCAATCTGAATTCTCGAAGGTTTCATATTTCAAGGATGAAATGGTTTTGTTGAAGAAACAAAATTCTATGTTATCCAATGATAACAAGAATCTGCAAAATAGAATTGATACCCTTGAAGATGTAATCAAAGTCCTGGAGGAGACTATCATGAATCAAGATCAGATTTTTGCGGACCAACAAGAGCTTCTCAGAACTCAGGGTGAATCAATTTCTGAAGACAAGAAGGAGATAAAAAAGATGAAGGCGGTTCTTCATGAGTTGATCAAAAAGTAGAAATAAAGAGAAAAGAAATGACTTGTAGTTGTTTCTCTTTGAAAGATACCTTTGTTTTGTAATTACTATTATGATTCTTTTCTTTTATCCATTGTCTTTGTTTTTTTTCTAACTCCTTCAGCCAATTCAAGATTACCCCTTTCTTTTTGTAAATCACAATGGGGGAGAATGTTTTATAAAGTGGGAGAATACTTTACAACACTCTTAAGGAAAATCTACGAATAAAATCCTCAGGAAAGTCCATACCTAAGGGGGAGTTAGTTGTATTCAAACTCATATTCAGAGGAGTTTCCAATAACTCAGGGGGAGGTAAGTATTTCTTGTTATATTTACTTTGTGTGCTGTGCTTTCCAAAAAGGGGGAGATTTTTGAGTCAAAAGATTCCTTTTGAATTCCATATCTTGTTTTGGAAATCACAATTTTTTTTAATCGTACCGACTCTGTCAATCGTATCGTACTGACTCTGTCAATCATACCGTACTGACTCGGTCAATCATATCGTACTGACTCTGTCAATCGTATCGTACTGACTCTTTCAATTGTATCATACTAACTCTATCAAATTGTATCGTACTGACTCAGCTATTCATATGTTCATTGCTTGTTTGGGTACTCAGACAAAAACACTTGTTTCATATGAATCGTACCATTTCTTATCATCAATATATATCATGTTTTAACCAATACGATGTCGTTGAGTTAGTTACAAACTAATCAAAACAATGTTGTAATTTCTGTTTCAATATGACTGTTATGATGACAGGTGTCCAAGTCCCTCTAAGTTTTCCAGAGAAATATGACCGTTGGAGGAGTTGTGACCGTTGGAACCCTAGGCCTATAAATAGGAGGTCATTTGAAGCTGAGAGAACAACAACATAGGGAATGAATGAGATGTTGTGGAACAACTGTGATACTTTGTTTCAATCAAGATTCTAGAGAGAGATGATGTGACTTCTCTCTTCTGCTTTGTGCGTCCGATAATCGTATCGAGGGCTTTCAAGTAATTGAAAGACAGAGGTGCCGATTACTTACAAGATCGAGGGCTGCTAGGGATAGGCAGACGGACGGACCGGTCATCGTATAGAGTGATGCCAGGGATAGGCAGACAGACGAACTGATCATCGTATCGAGGGCTCACCAAGGTGTTGGTGAGACAGACCTTTTATCCTAGGTGAAAGGATAACCCTTCTCTTTGGGTTAAATGAATTGTAATTCATTTAAATTTCCGTTGTTACTTATATTATAAAGGAATTTGTATTGTTTCCTTTCTTCATTACATATTCAATTATCATTGTTTCAATTACAATCATTCTATTACATATTGTATTGATTGATTCGATACGCTTTACGGTAGAATCATTCATCTTTGTATTACTCTAATTATTGTGTTCATCTTGAATACAATTGTTTCACATTACATTAGTATTAAAATACATCATACCGTTTTTATATTCAATACAATTGTGGGTGTTTGTATTTGTATTAGTTTAAGTTCATTTAAACTAATCTCTTACTTTCTATAACTCAATGGTTTTTAAACCAACAATTCACCCCCCTCTTGTATTGTTCAATATAATAGACATACATATCTATATATTCGATCCAACAAAGTGATTACCAATATGGATTGTTCAGTCAATCTTTGTCTACATGGCCTATTTACTCTACTCAAAAACATGATCCTATTTCCATGTACTAAATAGAGTTTATATCCACATAATTCTAAAACACAATTACAAAATTTTATGTCAATAGAATTTAGGGATAAATATTTATGCCTAGAATACTACAATGAATTTTTAAAAGGAAAAACATGAATTTCAATCAAACATTCAAGTGAATGATCTAATCCAAAATATTCTATAAATTAACATATTTAGCACAATTTGAGGAAATTATTTCATTTATAATCAATACAATATTCAATACAACTATGTTTTATCTACTCCCCCACAGTCACCCTTTTTCACTCCTAGGAAAAACCTCATATCATGTATTCGAGAAAATTGTCAAAATACCGTCATGTTCATATTTCACAATTGATAGTGGATAAGTAGGCAAAGTAAGAATCCCATAAAGTGCCAATATCAATAATGTTTAAATTCATTATCTCATAAATTATGTCAAAACAAAATTCAGTGAGATTGAAAACACAAATAACAGTGACACAATCATCAGTCTACCATGCCACTAATTCTCCATTTGTGTGTGTGTTCAAACCATTCTATGCTCATAAATATACCTTTTATTCAGTATATTCAGGTCATGAAAAAAATCCTTCTTTCTTGGTTTAATTCACAGATCTTTCTTTAAATTTTATTGCAATTGAATTTCAAAACCCTACTAAATTATGAATTCCCAAAATTCAAACTTTATTCACCCCACCTATATATACCGTTATGTTTTACATTTCATCACTCCCCTAATTTATTATTGTTTTTTATGTTGCAGTTGGAACAACTCTCACACTCAACTCTTAAACCATGCCCAATCACCTCATGAATCTAATTGTAATAGTTATAAAATGATCAATTGTCGAGGAATAGTGGGTTTTGACCTGTCCAAGACACTATCCTTTTTTAGAGGGAATACAACTATCTCATTACATGTGCACACACATAAGTCGATTCAGTACTATAATGATACTGATCGGAAGAGAAAAAAATGTATGGATAAAAAATGAATTATTTTTACCTATCATGACTATACATTAAATTGAGTAGGAAAAAATTCACAAGTCATAGTTGGGTGAAAATTTGGGAGGAGAAATCAATGACACAATTTATCATTAACAAATATAAAAAATAATGATGTCATAATAAAAAAGGTTTTATAATGACACAACCATTAATATAATTGGTGTCATCGATTTTTATAAAAATACACCCTTGATGATGAAATCATACTGATGCCTATCATTCAACCAATGAATTTTGAAAAAAATGCATTTTCCATTTTTTCTACCTGAGAATGTTACATGATATATATATATATATATATATTTATTTATTTATATATATATTTTTTGAATTTTTTTTTTGTTTTGGTTTTTTTTAAATTATCCAAAAAATTAATAGAAAATATTCACAAAAAACAAAAATTAGAAATCCTAAATACCAAACCCAAAATGTAGTCCCCTCCCTCACACTAAAAATATTGCATTATAATCAATGTGACCCTATGAGATAATATGTGCACATGAAAAGTATAATTTTAAATAAGACAAATATTATAAAAGTGAAAGGTATAGGAACAACCTGATATGCTCAAGTGATAATGGGTTCATGTTGTGTGATGAAATCCATAACATCAGTAGAAAGTCCCTCAATGTATTTATTAAAGTATTTCCCATTGAGTATGATGCTCCATAAAGTGTTCTCTTGTGTGATCTCCACTACAAAATAAGGAAAAACATTAGATAAAATATAAGGACCCAACCATCTGGAAGAAAACATACCAGGAATCAGCTTTATCCATGATCTGTATAGAACGAAATTCTCTCCAACATGAAACGCCTTTTGTTGGATCAGTCTGTCATGAGCTTGCATTGATCATTCCTTCTATATCCATGACTTCTCATATGGGAAAATTTGAATCTCCTCATGCTTTTGAATTTGATGTTTCCTTTGAATTATATCTTGGGCCATATCCATGTGGCATTTCCTTATAGCCCAATAAGAACGATGATCCACTTTCATGGGGTGATGAAATGCCTTCCAAAAGACAATATGAAATGGGGAAATACCAATGGGTGTCTTGTATGCAATCCTATAAGACCATAGCGCATCATCTAAGCACTTGATCCAATCCTTCCTATTCAGTTGCATAGTTTTATCCAAAATGTTTTCAACTCACAGTTTGAAACCTCAGCATGATCATTTGTTTGGGGTGGAATTGTGTTGATGTTTTATGAGTCACCCTAAAATTCAGAAGGAGTGAATCCAAATTATGATTTCCAAAGTGTTTCCCTTGGACACTGATGATGGCAATTGCAACTCGAAACCGACAGAAAATTTGTGCCTTGATAATGTCCACTACAATCTGATAATCATCTATCCAAATGGCCATAGCCTCCACCCATTTTATCGCATAATCAACATAAACCAAAATATATAAAAAAACAAATGATCTAGGTAAATGACCTACAAAATCAATTACCCACAATCAAAAATCACACAGAATAGTATGGTATGTTGGGGAATCTCATGTATCTATGAAATGATACTCATGTGTTGGAAAGGAGAGAATGACATAAAAAATAGATGGGCATCATGGAATAAGCTAAGATAACATAAATAATAGTCTAAATCAGTCCTATCTATTTGTTGGGGACCAATGTGTCTCCCACAAGAAAGTGTATTAATGAATTTCATAACAGACTCAAACTCCAGACCAGGTACACACCTTCTAATAACGTAATCACTACACATTCTCTATGAGTATGAATCCCCCACAAATACAACTAAGACTCACCATTTAATCTTTTGACAGGATGTTTCATTAAATTTGAAGGTATTTCTGATGCAATAATGTAGTTCACTAAATCTACATTCAAAGGATGTGTACCTGATATGGAATAATGTTTTTTATCAAGGAATGTGTCCCAAAGTGGTACGTAGGCCAAGGATTCATCCTGAAGTGTGTGAGTAATTCGACTCATGTGGCCTGACACCATGTTTTATCACCTCTTCTTTTCCTTTATTTCAATATCAAATTCTTGAAGAAGGAGAATCCACTAGATATGTCTGGGATTTGTGTATGCCTTATTTAAAAGCTACCACAGAGGTGCATGGTCTGAAAAAATAACTCCTTCAATTCCCAGTAAATATTAATGGAATTTATCTAAAGAAAATATTATGGCATGAAACTCATTTTCTTGGGTAGTGTAGTTTTATTGGGTAGAATCCAATGTCCTTAATGCAAAGGCAATCACATGTGAACGTCCCTCCACCCTCTATGATAAGACAGCTCAAACTGCAAAGTTGGATGTGTCACACATGATCTCAAATGGAATGTTCCATTATGGGGGATGTATGATTGATGGAGTTGTTAGAAACTACTTCAAGTCATCTAATGCTAACCAAAATGATTCATCAAACACAAAATCTGAATCTTTTTGAAGTAATCGTGACATAAGAAAATCAATCTTACTAAAATCTTTAATGAAGCAATTATAAAATCCATCATTCCCTATGAGAGATCTATCATTTCACACACATGATGTATAGGCTAATAATTTATTTATTTATAACATAGATCTATCAACATCTATCACATTTTTTGACTAAACATGTGGTAATACAATGCCATTATCTACCATCAAATGACACTTTTTAATGTTCAGGACTAGATTCTTCTCTAGACAACGATTCAAAAAATTTCACAAACTATATAAACATTAATTATATGATGATCCATATGATGTAATGTCATCCGTAAATATTTACATGCAGTTCTATATAAAATCAGAATAAATACTCACCATGCATCTTTGTAAGGTAACCAGAGCATTACAAATTCCAAATGGCATCATCTGGTAGGCTAATGTGATGAAGGGACATGTGAATGTATTCTTCTATTGATCCTACAGAGCTATAGGAACCTGAAATTATCTACAAAATTCATCCATGAAAAATAATGTGTCTTACCATCTATTATTTCGAGCATTTTATCAATAAATGGGAAGGTAAATGGTCACTCTGAGTGGAATAATGTAGTTTCCTAAAATCAATACATATATACCAACTGTTTTGGACCCTCATTTGAACTAAGCCATCTTTCTCATTTTAAACAAATATAAAACCACTTTTCTTAGCCACAACCTGAATAGGGCTTACCCATCAAGAATCTGAAATGAGAATGATTATATCTACCTCGAGAAATTTCTAAACTTTTTTTAATATCTTTCAAAACTGTTGGATTGAGTCTCATTTGTGGCAACCTCACTTGTTTGTCCCCATCCTATAATATAATCCTATTCTTGAAAATGGAGGGGCTAATACCTGATATGTCTACCATGGTCCATAAAATTTCCATGATGTTCTCCCTTAATTGAATGAAATTTTTTTCTTCATGTTGAAGAAGAGAGATTGTTATCATTGATAATAGGCAATCTTTTACCACTCAAAAAGTATGAGAATTTGAGATTAGGTGGAAATGGCTTAGAATCCAATATAGGGGGTGATCTGTGGATGTAGATATTTATGTAACTAAAATATGTACACAAAGAGAATCAATATCAGAATTGATATCATCAAAATCACAGAATAGTTCATCAAATACATCATCATACTCAATATCAATGTCATAATAAGAGTTCACATGATCAAAAGCAGAATATGATTTCATTTCAAAATCAAATATAAAAGAGTATTGATCATTATAAATGGGTGTGGAAGTGCTCTTAAGAATAAAACTTGAACCAATGCTCATTATCTTCCAAAGCATAGGAAAATCCAAATATGTGGGGTTTTTATATGATAACAAATGAAGAATTGTCCTCTAAGGAGTACTTCATGGAATCTGTAATACTAAATATCACAAATTCATTTAAAAACTTCATGGAATGTGTATTGTCATGGATATTTGTGATAGTTTTTTCATTTTTGACGAAGGGCCTACATAAGAAAATTTTATAATGAGAACTTACTTGATCATCCTCCATGTTAATAATGTAAAAGTCTTTTAGAAATATCATGTCTCTTACACTGAAAAGTACATACTCATGGAATCCCACTCAACATGTGGTAGCTCTATTCGCCAACTACACCACTACTCTTGCAAGCTTTAACTCTCCAACCTATAATGAAGATAATACCGAGTGAGGAATCACATTTGTAGAAACACTTAAATCACATAAATTATCAGAAAAGTGTAAATCCACTATGTTTCATGGGATAATTAATGTCCCAGGATCCTTTTACATTGTTGGCATCACTAGAGTTGGTATAATTTGTTCTAACACATTCCTTCCAAGATTGATCCTCTCATTACCCTTGAGCCCTCTTCAATCGTTACAATGTTCTTTTAAGAAATTTTCAAACCTTTTTATTTTAATATTAGCCTCAATAAGGGGGATGTTTATCTCCACATGCTTGAATCTATCCAAAAACTCTTTTTTCATTGCCTCTACATCCATATTATTGGTTTTAACAACCCTTTTTATAAAAGGAAGGGGTTTATGAGTAATAGCATAAATCTATTTCTTACCTTTATCATTCTCCTTGGGTTTCTCATCAACCAGTTTTGAATGGGGATTCTCTATAGTTGATGAGATTCCTTGTGGAATAGTTGGTACAGATGTATCATTCCTCTGCTTCACATTTCACAATGTGATGGAACTATCCCTCCCTTTGGGAATTGGAGTAATTTGGGAAGGAATATTTTTTGAGTTCTTTCTTACTAGTTCATGGAGGATTGTGGAAATCTGGATTACTTGTGTCTTCAACTCCCTCAGCTTCGAACCATGATTATTTGGATCATTCTGTTGATTAAGAAAAAATTTCATCAAAAGATCATCATTATTAGAATATAACTTGGTTTTGGGATTTCCTTGATGTTATCTTGTGGATTCTTGGGGTAAAAATCTCTTTTGGGGTTGTTGGAAACCCTATTGGTACGTCGGAGGCTGATGTATGTTTTATTGAAAAGGGGGACTTTGTTGTTTTCCATAGCCATACCTCATGTCTTATTGATCCTTCCAGCCTTGATTTTATGTTGGAGAAAAGGAATCAAACATATTTCACTGATATGTTGTTTGTTGCTTCTAATATGGTCTCCTAGGAAACATTGTTGCACTATCTTCTGTTTCTTGATATTTGGGTCAACAGTCAGTTTGGGGTATTGTCTCAGTGCAAATAACAGGAGGCCTAGAATGATGAGGTTTGGATGACTTCTATGCCTAAGAAATTGGACTCACCAGAGTAGTCAATTATTACAAAATAAGATAAATTAAATGAATTTCAAGAGAATATGGACTTACCTGATGTACACTTTAACACGTGGGGTACCTCAAGCACCAAATTTTTGGGAGTTTTGTGCCATCATGTCGATCAACGCTCGTGAAACTGCTAGTGTTTTTTCGTCTGATGCCCCTCTAGCTGCGGCATCCACCATGCTTATCTCTATAGGTGTGAGTCCTTCATTGAAGTACTGGATGAGGATTTTCTCACTAATTTGGTAATGTGGTCAGCTTGCACACAACTTTTTGAATCTCTTTCAATACACATACATTGACTCCCTATGTGATTTCTTGATCCATGAGATCACCTTTTATATGGAAGTGGTCCTTGATGCTGGAGAAAAATTTCATCTAGAAAAAATGTTTAAAATTGATCCAACATGTCACATCTTTAGGTTGAAAATAATAGATACAATCTTTTGCAGTTCTGTCATGTATGAATGGGAATTCTCTATGTTTTATTTGATCATTAGATAATTTTTTTGGTTTAATTTTTTAGATTACCACATTAAATTAATTTATGTGTATCTTTGGATCCTCACTTGATAAGACATGATATTTTACAAGAATTTGAAATAACATAATTTCTTGTTCAAAGACTGATTTGAGAGTTAGATATGAAATGAATATAGATTGATCAATAATATCAGGTGAAACCAACTCTCGAATAATTCTATTGAGTACATTATTCTTATCTTCACCCATTTTATTTATTTAATATTTTTTATGAGTTTCTAATTTCAAAATTCCTAGAGTGGATGAATTCCCCAATTGGGTAAATGTCAACACATCTCATAGTCTATGATTTTCTAATTTGATCCCAAAGGTTGCGCTCAATCTTGGGGTCTAGATCTCTAAGATCCTCAGAATGGGGCTGAGATTTTCTAAATGGTTTTGCGGCCTTGGGTTTATAGTTTCACATAATGCATGTAACCATATAGTACCTATATGTTTTCTATCATGATTATCATTAAAATTGCAATAACTATATTCCTCTATTTTGATTTAAAAAAACAATGTCGTCAAATATTGACACTCCCAAAACTAAATGATACTCATGAGGCATCTATCATTCCTTAAACGGTATGAAAAATAACAAGTTTAGTTATTCTAAATTAGTGAATTATAGAATACAACCTTAAATGAAACATAATTACATTATTTTTTCTATTATAAACCAACAAATGGTGCCACCCACCATATGATTTAGATTCCTGGGGGAAAATTTCAATTCTGAATACTCCCTCTAATGTAATTAAATGTTAAATAATTCCATTAGTTTCATGAAACACTCATTCCATGCTTATCAATTAAAAATAGGTTTAAAATTCTAATCAACCCAACATGTCTTGGTAAGGTATGTTTTTAGATGAAATAGCCCTATATAATAGTTAATTTTAACATATCCCATCCGAATTCTATGACTATTGTTATTCATCACAAAACACATCTGATTATTTTCATGAACTGACGTTGAATAGCCTTCTTTTGATTATTTTGAAAATTATCAACTCTTATGGAAGACACATCACCAGAACCTAATTTAGAATCATTTTCCCAAGTAATATTGAGTTTTTTCCAAGAACACTCCCCAAATATTGTACGATACAATCAATGACATCTCATGTCCCAAAATTCTCACAAAAAATCATTATCATCCTATAACACAAACATTGACTCTATCCTAATCAGTATCTATCGATCGTTCAGAGCTACTTCGGGCATTAGGTCAACATCTAGATATCCCCTAAACCATAATCAAACACATACCTTGTATTATAAAAGGATTATATCCATAACTTTTTTCACTATTTATATAGAATATGAGATCCAACACTTCCTTTGAACCATTAGCCTCAAGATCCACACACCCTACTGATAAAAGGGTCTCCAACTAGTAACAGATGTCTTTCTACCCACCTTAGGTGAATCACTATCATCAAGATAATGAAAAGCTAACCCGATCACCATATACATTTTCTTTTCCGTCATGAACAGAACAACATTCATGGCCTAGAACATGGTCATTGTAAAAACTATCATAAATGATATCCATTCCTCATTACCCAATATTGAGAACTGTTCCGATGGTGATTTATAATGTTCAAAATAGACAGGGGTTACAAATATTGAATTACCAATTTTGTTCTACACTCTAAATGATTACATTAAAAAGATGATCATATGGGACTACCATTTATTATTTCTGTCAAAAAATTATAAAGACTACACAGGTTTCATTCCATATATCCTACACTCTCTCTTAGTACTCAAAATAATTTCATGGTATGAGGTATGATTATTTCTTAATAAGCGTACTCTAATATTCCATCCACATGTAACACATAAATATTTTTAAAATAGGATCAACATATTTTATAGAGAGCTTGAACTCAAACAATAAGTATAGAAGTCAATATAACAACCCTTGACATCATGATGCATATATTTTTACATAAATTTTATCTCACAGATATATTTTAAGGCACACAACCCTATTTTTAAATGAATTATGTCAATGTATTAAAATGTTATATATTATACATGGCCATTATAACCAATATTTTATGTTATTAGGTGTGATTATTAATAATTATATTATAAAATTTATTTGGATTTTAAAATATAAAATGAATTAAATGGTTATATATTGTTTATAAATAAAATAATAACCATTTTGAAGACAATGGAATGTTTTCGGATAAATTTTATATTTTCTAAAAGCCGGTCCATTAACACATTTTGGAAATAATTTAATTTTATCAAATTTAAAAAAATTATTTGAAAAATTGATCTTTAATTTTTAATTATACATGTCATTTTAAATTTGGGTAAATTTTTTTTTATTTTTTAAAATGATAAACCTTTTCAGTGAATAGTGACAAATTCAGGTTTCTATTAAAAAAGTACATCTCATTAATAAAATTTAAAATATAATATTTATTTAATATGTTTTTAAAAATTAAATTAGTAAAATTATAAATAAATAAATCCCATATAGGTTAATAGAATTTATTTCATGTTGTACATTGATATAAAAACATTGCAATCTATTGAACATTTTCTCATTGAAAACATGTTTACATTTAATTTTTTCACAATCAATTTTAAATTAATTTTGGCAAAATAAATTAAATTAATTTAGAAACATTGATTCCATATTTTGAATCACCATTATTTATATAATATAATTATACAAAGTTAATTTCTGAACAAAATAAATAATTAAAATACAAAAAAGATAACACAGTAACAATAACAATGGGTTTTCTATGGGATTAATGTAAAACATTAATCGTTGTAAATGAAAAAATACATTAACAAAACAAATTGGATGGAAAAAAGCTATTATAATTTAGATACAGTCCCATTTTGGAGAATTTTTTCATTCAAAAAATGTGGCCACAAAATTTTATTTTCAAAATTTAGTTGTGTGAAACTCACCAAACATAAAAAGGCCACCCTCTCCTCTTCACTTCACACATAAAAAATAATTTGTTTCATGAAATAGAATCCCAAATTAGATCCTTAGTTCCATAATATCATCCTAGGATCCTAATGGTTTTCGATAAATCTATCTTATAATGTCTTATGGTTCAATCAAATAATAATTGTTTGAATAAGTGGGAACTTCTATAACTCACTGTTTTATTTAATTTCATTATCAACCAAAAGAAATTATATAAAATCACTCATTTATAATAAATAATTTATCATAAATATAAATTTCTTTATTATTATTAGGTAAATACCTATATCCATCTCATCTTTTATCAAATTGGAAACGAAATCATCAATCATGTGTAAAGAGGACTAACACCACACAAACTGATGCATTTCATTTTCCATCATCCAATTTTAATGGTAGATATAATAAAGGATTTTAAAACAATATATCATATTAATGATATTATTGTAATTCTTGATTTTTAATATTTTATATACCTTTTTTACATTACATTCTATTTTTCTTACAATAACGTCGCTCGTGTGTACTTCAGACCATTGTCTCATGTAGTGATTATATTCATTTAGTACATACTCTTTAATTGGAATGTAAATAATATAAAATTCATGAGTATATATTATATATATGAGTTGATATATATTTTTTTAATTTGAGATATCACTCTCTTCATTACAATCTTGTTAATTATGGGAATGATATAGCCTATCGTGCGTACGTACGACCTACCTTCTTCATGAAATGATGATATTTATTTTCAATGTATAAAATTTAGAAATAGATATAAAAATGTATATAATTAGTAAATATTATATTTATAACAATATTATTATTGTCGTGATGATACTATACACGTTATGAACAGGAATCATAACATTCATTACAAATCACACATGAGAAAACAATGTAATTAACACCCAAAATAATGAATAAAAAATGTTATTAAATGGGTAGTAAAATGTATTAATATAATAATATATGATATTATAAATAATATAATGGGTTTTAAATTAATTAATAACATTATTAATACCATTATACTAGAGTTATGGACATGTACGATAGAAATAATTCCACAGGTAAGGGCATATCATCTCACATTTACTTATGTGACACATATGACATATTCCTAACATATTTCCATTGTGTTGTGTATATATTGCACTATGACATGTTATTTCACGAGTCTATTAATATTCATGTTATTTAATGTGTTATTTTACGTCATTTCCTTTATGGGGCATATAATACTGAGGATACCAAAGGGTAAAGGGTTTATTTAACAATCCCATCCTTATTCAACATTGATTATGTATATATATCCCATAGGGGAATTATTTTTTATTTCAATATTAAAATATATTAATTTATTCAAAACATATTATACATTAAAATTTTAACTAATAGTATCGTTTTACATTATTTTTAATGTAAAATGTTTTTGAATTTTTTTATAAAATCTAACTTTCTTTTTCACTTTTTCTTGAAATCATTTTTCATAAATACTCAAATTTGTAAAAATGTTTTAAATTTTTTTTAAATGTTGTAAAATTAAATTATAATGAAAATTGTATAAATTTCCAAAATTATATATTTTTTTAAATGTATCTTGATGTCCTCATCAAAATAAATCATATTTGGATTTTACTAAAAATGTCAAAGGAAACAACTTTTTAATGAAAATAACATGAAAAAATTTCTGTAATCATGACCACATAATGTATTATTTCTTGTCATAGTAGTTTGAAAATTTTAATTTCAATGAAAAATATTTCCAAATTTTTATGTGATAGTTTTGTCTTAATATGTGACCATCAATAAGAAAATTGTTTTCCCTCAAAAATGTTTTCTGGGATATTTTTGGGGTATTTATATTCATTTACAACATCAACCCTATTTTTTTACATATGATCCTCAGAGGATATGTATTATTTATTTAATAAATATTATTTCTTAGTATGGTTTACAATTAGTCATTCTACGGTTGTTTAATTATATTAACAATCACCATTTTACCCAAGAGTGTTTATGATTATGTTTATTGATTGGGGTATGTATTATGTTTTCATTTGGTAGTTTTTTAATATGGATATTTATGTTGATTATGTTTCACCCCCTTTAATTTAAAGAATTAATAAGACTTGGTATGTGATAAGAGGATCCTATTATCTACCCTAGATGCATTGGTATGACTCATGAGACTAACTATATTTTTTGGATGAATCCAAACCAATATATATATATATATATATCTTGGTTTATGGACTTTATAGTTTTTTAATATTTCCAAAATTTGAAATTTCATAATTATGAATTCAGTTATTGATATTCCATGTGATTATTCAATTATATTAAATATATATGAACATATTTTCAAGATCTTTTGATTATGTATGATTCATTATTTTATTGACATTTATTACTTCAATAATATGATCACGTAATTGATTAAATGGAATATGTTTCTATTATTCACATGGAAATATTTATTACAACATATATATTGATAGATTTATTTATATTCATACCCATACCAGCAATCTATGGTCACCCCTTTTTTTATTTTATATTCCCCTGGATACAAGGTTGTTTGTTGTGATTAATATGTATTGATATGATAAGGAGAATATTGGTGTTAATAATGAAAACACAATGCATATTTTATCATTTCAATTGTATTAATAATTTCATGTGTGAATCTTGTTTACCAGGACATCTAATTTATTTAGACATTTGGTATAATATTCCTTTTACCTAGTAAAATAGTAACAAATTTGACATCAGCTCTAGGCTACTATGGTTGGGGTCACTAATATAGGTATTAAGGAGTTGTAGTATAATCCTTGAGAACTACAATCTAGAAATATTATATTATAGAATGTAAAAATATGATGGAATTAGAGTATATTTATTTAATAACATCATAATTATAGATCTAAGATGAATCATGTAGGGGTCCTAATATTGGTTGGAAGATTTAGTTTACCCAATATGTTACCGAATTTAATTTCTTTTCATTTATCCACTCTTACTCTCGAACTTCTAACATAGTTAAGTATAATTGAACTATTGTGAGTTATTAAAAATTACAAACAAAAGAAATTATGAAAATTAACGAAATAGAAACATATAAATATTTTGACATATTTCAGTACTAATATATACTCCTCATTATGATTAAGATTTGGTTATTTTATATATTCTCCTACACCTATAAATTTTTATTGGATAAAAATGCCTATAATTAGCATGAAGTGTATATGAATGAATAAAATATTGAATAAGTGGCACGATTTTTACTAGTAGTACGAGTCTTTAATGATGATTATTTTACTAGAATAATATGTTCTCCAAAGATGTTAACAAAAACTCTAAAAAAGATCTTATATACTACAATGGATGGATTTTAATCAATTGAATGATCATGTCTCTTAACTATAGGGCTTAAAATACAACTAAATCAAAAATATTATACCACCCTTTGACAACTGTATTTAAATTACTGGATGATAAAATTCCCACTCTCACACAATTTTATATCAGAATGACCAAATCTAAAACATTTCATCGTACTTCAAGTTTTATTTTTTCTGAATATATCAACTTATTAGTAATATTCCATGTTATTAAATGATGTTCCCAGATTCAATGAATGTGTGTAATAGGAGAAATCAAATTATTATTTATAATTTTACACATCATAACACATTCAAAATCACAATGATATTCATTTTTGGATTCTCAATAAAATTATACCACTTCTACATTTATGAATTAATATACAATGGTTTATAACCTATGAATTTTATTCTCTTAATGGTTTTTTATTATAAGTTTTAAGTATGATTTATTCTATACACCATAACACTACATTTCATTAACTTCTATATTATATTCATTAAAATTATATATTATTGATTCATGGTTTTATATGAATGCGCATTCATGGAAATCCTTCATGTAAACCCGAATGGGTGTAATATCATATGACTCATGCATACTGAACCTCCCCATTAGATCTTGAATTATCATCTTATGAGAATATATATAGAATAATCCTTAAACGAGGGACATCATGTAAGTTAATTTCTTCATACATTCCTGGAAGCATGCACGTTACACACATCATTACCTTCACACATACTAGGAAGGAAACACGTATGGTCATCGTAGAAATTCAAATGGATTTTTCGAATATGTTCTTTGTGATGTTTACTGATGGTTTATTAATGGAAATAATGTGTGACAAAATTTCCAGTATTCCATTATTTCACATAACTTCATTCTCAATCCCCAGAGGCATGTAAAAACATCTCCTTGTAAAATTATGTTTCACAGTTCTCTATTTTACAAAAATAAATAGCTTCTCGTGATAAAAAATTACAATAAAACTCTTGATATTTGTCTTATAAATTTGTGGGAAATTATAACTACCTTATAACACCTCGAATAATCTATTAAATCCTCATCATTTCTATGACAGTTATTCTATTTAGAGGACATCATAAATCATCTATGGTGATAATGTTACTTCAACCATATGCAAGGTTTCATAGTGTTTCGTGTTACAATTTTCTTTTAATTACTCAAATTAATGTAATGTGATATCATGCATCATATTTTAATCATGAAATCTTCATCATTATACAAAGGAGGTCCTATAACTATCATTTTCATTTGGCTATACCATGTTCCTCAAATGTCAGAATACTTTTATGATAAATTTTCTTTCATGGCCTTGAGTGGTTTATCTAGTCATATTTATCAGGGTTTGATCTCTAGTGATGGTTGATTACTATTGGGTACTCAATCAGAGCACACAACCTATGTAGCTTTCCATTAAAGGTTGTTGATGATTTAAGATGATGAAAGCATTCAATATAATATCTGTGATTAAATAGATGAGATGACCATCATTTTTTCATTATTATTGATCTGATGTTGAAAAAATCTTGAACCTAGACAATCCCACATTGGATATACAAATATTCTTTGTTTCACTTTATTAATTATCATCCATAACAACACATTGGATATGAGTATGGGGGATCAAAACCCACATAAAAATATTCACCCACATCAGGATTCAGACTACCAACAGATATGGATTCCTTTGAGGTCCTTCTAGAGAATCCCAAAATCATATATGCTTCTAGTCTGGTGTATTCAATATGGTCCTTATACCTGGTCCCACTTGCACAATTCTAACAACCTCTACACTGCTTATGCATCGAGTAGTGCGGACTCTAGCACCAAGTATATTAGTTGTTTCACATGATTCCCTAGTTACTCCAGGTAGTTGGACATAATTTTTATAAAGTCAAACAATTTATAATATAAATGCAGAATATAAATTATCAACCAATGATCATGATATTCCAACCCATTTCGTTGTCAATATATATATATATATATTTATTTATATTTATTTCAATATAAATTCCCATATGAAATTATTTTATGAATTATATTTTTTCATTGAAAACATTAAATAAACATTCAAATAAATATTTATGTGGTCTTAAAAATTTCAGCGACAACAAACTCTCCATGAAAATGAACATTTTCTTGGTGTTCATTTATATTCCTCTTCTATTTAGAATGTCCTAGACCAGGTCAAAAATAAATAACAAAGTGAACTCTGTTACTATAATTAAAACATGACTTTGAACATATGATCATAGAAAAAATAACTAGAGTATTCAATGATTATCTTTCATGAGTAGAATCCAATGTCATTTAATGAATCAAATAAAAATTCTCCATGAATCATCATCTATATTGGTTAATTTTATTCCAAAATGAAAATCAATGTGTCCATAAACATTCTCCAAGAATCATCACCTCAAAAAAGGAAAATGGTCTTATTAAATGATATCCAATGAATACATACCAATTCTCCAAGCATCACTGCATTCCATATTCAACAGTTTCTAATCTCATCCCATCATTATATATCCGTGTTTAATAACACTTCATCAAGGATTTCATAATAATTTTTTTTGATTCATTCATATATATTGAGAAATGAAATGAAACCTCTAAATCATCAATCCTCATGATCTTTTCAATCTCACCCTTTGGATTTGTTTTCAATAGAATTTCCATATATTAAATTTCTATTCTACACCTTATTTAAAATAAATGAAAATGTTAAATAATTCGTTTTATTATACCCTTCGAGGAATTTGAAAATAAATTATTGTTTATAAGGAATATGACACCACATGGTTCCCTCAGTAATGTTCTTTTGTTTGGTCATTGTATGTCTATATTGACTAATCCAATGTAAAAAAATGGTACATAACCACGATAGTCTATATTGAACAGTAATAACCACAAATGTGATATCATGCCCGTAACTTCTATATTTATCAAACAAGTTCCCATAAAAAAAATTTTTTTCATTTAATATATTCTGTTTCATGCCCCATGTAACACCATAACGTTTCACTACAAGTTATATTCATTCGCTTTTATTGCATGAAACACCACATTGGCTTTCGTAACACACAAGATTTAGTTTTAGTGAAATAACATATTAGTATTAAAATTATTCAAATGATGTATTTATATGTAATTATATAAAAATAGTAATTTAAATAGTAATTACAAATTTTTTTTTGGAATTTAAATTTTTCTCAGAAGAATAAAACATATTTATATTGAAATGTATATGTTCCTGTAAAATGGTTATATGTATTGAAATAAAAGTTTCTTAAAGGAAATAATTTTTATGTTTTTTTAAATAGTACTATAAGTTATATGAGAAACACATTGAAATTTAATTTGGTATACTATATTTCTTTTTGGAATTTGGTATATCAAAATTTAGTTTTCGTGAATTTTTTCAATTTTTCCAAAAACATTCAATTTCTTTAGAATAGTGAAAACCAATACACTATTGTTTAAATATGAATTTTTTTTAAATAATTAGTTTACATTAAATTTATTTTAATTACACAATAGATAAATAATACATATATTACCCATTTTATGCCATTTGAATCATTATTATAATATAATTAGATATAAAAATTTATTGAACGTTTTTAACATCCATTTTCATGCCATCTAGACACCTTCTTATATTATCATTAAATGTTATTTTAACACTTCTATGAAATGAATATTTTGAAATTACACATAAATGGTTCTAATCAGTATAAAAAATATTGTTATTTATGGTCAAAATAATTTTTCATGTGTAGTACCTTTGGAATTTTATTTTCATTGTTAAGTGTGTATAATGTAATTAATGGTAGAAATAATATTATAATAATATAATATTACCTTAACACTTGTCCTAACATAATTGGATTAGAATTATAGACCAAATCATCATTTTTAAGAAATATTATCCATTTTATGTAAGTTTTCCATGATTTGTAAATTTATTATATTTCATTTAAAGAAAAGTTAAAAACATGATATTCGGATTTTAATAAATATTTTATTTTTAAAATGAGGATATATATGTGATATTGTCTTATATAAATATAATTTAGAAATATAATAAATTTATCTACATCATGAGAACTTACTTATAATTTATGTACATTTAATATATAAATTAAATGTTGACAGAATGATGATTGAGTAATTGTTTAATTTATTTACATAACAAATAAATGATATTAATATTTATAAAATAAATATAGTTTTACTAAATTATTGACATAAAATAATTTTATATATTACATAGGAATTTTATTTACATATTGGACTTGTTTTTTTGGATTTTTGAATTTTTATTGAGATTTTAAAAAATGATATTTTTTAATAGTATTATAATTAAAATAAATTATATTCTAAAATAAATACTATTTTATTAAATGCTATAAAAGTGAAAAAATTATACATCGTTGAAAAATATATTGGATAATTTTAATGATTTCATATATGATCCTATTGGGGTTCTTTTGGTATTTTATTTTCAATATATTATCCTTATAGTATAAAAATACAATAAGACAAGGTAAGAGTTAAACTGTTTAACTAAGGGTTAAATCCAAAAGATATGGTCAATTTTATTACCTAACATGTCAAAAAATCATTGTTTTATGATATTTTGACCAATACTCTTATTTTAATCTTAATAAATCACCTTATTTGAATTTACAAATAAAAATATATTTATAATAAATCAATATTTTAAGTGTTTCCTAATTCTCCCCTCCCTACTCTTATAAAAGGATATTTCACCTTCTATTTAATTCACACCTCACATGAATTTTTTTTCATCCATAACCTACCCATATATGATTTAAAAATCAATAAATTAATCTAATTGGCGAATATTTTAGAAAAAATCCAACCTATGAAGTACCCTTTTTCAAATCAAAATAAAAACTCGAAGACATGTTAATTGTTTTACCAATTCAATTCAATTTATTTTCTTCTTCTACTTAATATTCAAAATTGTTTCCATTATAAAATAATATATACAACATATAATATATTTTGGAATGATTTTATTATTATGGGTCAACTATATTCCTCCATTTACCTATCCTAAAAAAAACAATATCACCATGTATGCATGTGTACGACTTACTGTCCCCACACCATGGTGTAAACTATTTTGTATGTACACTTTATTTTTATGTGTATAAAGAAGAATATAAAGGAATTAAATAAAAAATATAAAATGATACTTTTTATGTACAATCTACATTCTATCCAATTCCATACAAACTATATATTATTGAAATTATATCATCGCTCGTGTGTACGTATGACTTACCGTCTCCACATGGTGATGAGATTCATCATCCACGTTCACCATTCATGAATGAATAAAAAAATATATATTATGTATATGTTTGAATTATATGACATAATAATGATAATGGAATAATATATATATACATATACATCTATGGGTGTGTGTGTGTGTATTCCTCATTCTCTTAATTCCGTTCAATACGATAAGAAAATAGAAACAAAGATCAAAAGTGCATATGGACAACCCTCTCCCTGAACGGTGTTTTCCATTTTAAACATCTATCTATTATATATATATATTTATATTTTGAATATATATGATATATAAATCTTATTATACATTACGAATTATGTAAATCATGATCTATGCAATTAGATCATGTATAACAAGTTAAAACACATATGATAATGTAAGAAATTATTACTCAAAACGTTTCATTAACATAGAATTTTTAATAAAAAGGTAATATAAACTAATAAATGAATCATATATGATATCATAAATATTATTATGAATCCGGTACAAGTAAATAATATATTTAAATCCACTATACGCTTATTTCATATATGTACATAGAGTATCAGAACTAAGGTAACGAAATTTCATCTAACTTTTATTTTTCATGAGATATAATCCATGTTCACCAGATATTTCTGTTGTGTGTTGCATTTATTGACCCAATTTTATTTTTTATCATGAATACATTTAAATCTGTAGTAATTAATGATTCATTGGAATATATTGGTCTTATTATTTAAATGTTCAATGTGGCATGAGACTCTTTGAATGATAAATGAATAATCCTTTATCCATTTCAATATTATTGATATTATAATACATATTTATTTATTTGTAAGTAATGAATTATAAAAAAGTTAATTAAATCTAATTTTAATTCCAGTTAAATTTTTTCATAAGATTTATTTTTATGATTTTTTGTAAGGTACTCATTAACTAAAAATTTATTTAAAACTATTAAATATTTACTCTTCTAAATCATTGTCATTAATATACATGTTCTAAAATTGGTATTATTTATTTATTTACGTGTACATGAATGTTTTAGAATGTTAATTCCTTTCAAATGATGCAATGTTGAATGGGAACATTGGATTTAAAAATCTCTTTTTAAATGTCTCCATTTATAAGTTTTCTAATTTTGACTAAATGATTTTTGAAAATGGGATATTTTCCTAAGGATATTTTGAATGAATTAGTTACATTATTTTCATCTAATTTAACATCCTTTGTTGGATATTTGTCATCATTGATATTTATTTATTACCAGACATTCTAAAATATTGTAATGAATGTTCTATGTTATGATTGACTATGGATGTTCTATTTTGATAACATTCATGGTTTATCATTATTGTTTTCACATTTAATATTCTAGTTTTAATACAACTATTCATGTTATGTTTTACCCATTTCATAATATGAATGCATTGGACTTAGAAAATAATGGTTGGGGCACACTATAGCCCCTCAATGCATTAGTAGGACTAATGAGACAAACTAGTTATGGACTTGGCTGAGTACTTTCCCCTTTATTTCCAGATTTGGATTTTTCCAAGTCTTTAACCATTTATTTTCAGATGTCTTGGACGAGGGAACAATGGTATGTTATTTATGTTTGACATTATCTGTTCCCTATTTATGATATTAGTTATTGACAATACATATGATTATTAAACATGTAGAATAACAAAGTGAATGTTTAAAATGGATTATTTGATTAATTCATGCCATAATATTCAGAAGGTAATTTTTAAAAGACATCTATTTTAATTTGTACCGTAACAGAAATGAGTAAGCTTATTTGTGAAATCTTCTACTGTATTATGTGAATTTACTGAGCATCTGATCTCACCCCTTTCATATTTTTCATTTTCTTTGGAATCCAGAATGTGTATAATAATTTATATTCAGGGTTAATCATGGAGAATATGGAATTCTCGATGAATTATAAATGTTTTATTTTATGTTCTGAATTATAGTGTAATTTTCACAAATGTAATATATTTTCAAAAATTTTAAACAGATTGATCCGTCAGGATTTGAATCTTTATTATCATTCAATTTTATTAAAATAATTCTCTGACATTGGGTAATTGGAGTCGGGGCATTATGGTTGGTATCAGAGGAAGATTACCAACATCCTTGAAAATTATATTTAGAAGGCATAGATTAGGAATTTTATCCAAAAGATACACTTTCAGAATAAGCTTAGAAGAACAGACTATAATTTTAGTTAAATATAAATTATATAGATATTTCATGAAATAAATTAATATATGGATACTATATGTGGAATCGGTTTTGGAAAAATGTATATAGGGATAACAACACCAAAAGGTGTTCTTGGCCTAACTCGGGGTAACATGGTAAACAACAATGGGACATACTCTGATCCTCGTTTTACACATATGGGCCTATGGTTAGGATAATTCACATTTTTATTTACAAACCATAAATAAGTATTTATGAGTAAATATTTCCCTAATGAAACCATTTTTATGATTATGGATTAGATATTCATAAATAAATCAATAAATGTAAAGTATTTTCATAGTTTGGATTTATGCATTAGAAAACCAAAATTAATCAAGTGTCTATCCTAGTTTAGAAATGATTCCTAGTCGAACGAATTCAAGCCATATCAATTAATACAATCCATGGAGAGATTTACCTCCAATGAAAGATAATTACAGTGGAGAAGGATATACAAATAGTGCGGAAGAGATTAAAATCGTGTTGTAACTGAAGAATCAGGTTATGAAAAATAACCATACCTGTATGGATCACCCTAATCCACCAAATGGAGGATCAATGTTTTACTGCTTCATCAGACAAAAACCTAAAAAATTTAGAGGGACAAAAAATACATTTTTTGCTCATAAATAGATAATTTACATAGATAAAATATTTCATAGTCAGGGATGTAATGAAATGAAAAAAGTAGTCATGGTAGTTTAGAATCTCTTGGGAGATGCGGATCAATGGTTATAATTAATTGAAAAATATTTAAGAAGATGAAAAAGTATAAAATATAAAATTTAGGGTGTTTAAACAAAATTTCATAGAGAAATACTTCCACAAGAACAATTATCTGACACTAAATGTCAATTTTTGGGTTTGAGGAAAAAAGATTTTGAGAATGTTTTAATACATGAGGCTATTATTCACAAGAATAGAATGACATGTTCTAGAATATATATATAATCACAGTTATAAGATTGATCGATTATTTGAGGGGTTTAAACCTTTCCAAAAATGGTCACTATTCCCACAATCTTTCTCATCATGTGATGATACAGACTCATGTTCTATCAATACAGAAAAGGAATTCCCAATGTCCAATGATTTTATGGTAAAGAAAAATAAGAAGAGAATGGTGGATTAACAGAAAAATAATGGGAGGAATGGAAAGAATTATTTTCTGACATTGGAAAATTGTGGAAGGAATGAACCTAGTAGCTTCTTAAAAGGAAAATTAACTTGTTTCAAGTGTGGTGAGATATTTTACATGGCTTGTGATTATAAAGGAAAAAAATAATATTAAAATGTGAAATTATAAAATCGTATGTATATAAGACATTATAAAAATGATTGTTCTAGGAATCGTGTAAATATTTCTAAGAAGACCAAAAATAGCATGGTTGATTTTATGTTGTTAATATAGTCGAAGTGGAATTATTAATATATTATTGTTTTTGGATTCAATAATTAGGTTATTATATATTTTTTATAAAAATAATGTGCTATATAAGGATTATACTAGAGTGATTTTTCTTTAAATGTTTGGATGCATGATCATTTTTATTTAGGTTTTTTAAGGAGATCAAATATTTTCATGGTGAAAACAATAATTAAATTATTATTTTTTTGAATCTAATGTTAAGATTTATTTTTCAAATTTAGATAAATTTTGGACACTAAATTTGGATGTATGTGTTTAGGTTGTGTCATAATGTTAAAATGGAGCAATTAAAACAATTGATATTATTATATTTTGTAAATTAATGATATATTGGATACTTTTGGATAACCTTTTTTTGTAAATATTTAGATTATTAAAGAAATATTTTCCGGCTTTATGATTTATCAAATGTTCTTCAGGAATGAAAAATACATTTTAAACATTCATTTCCCAGGAGTAACAGATGGAGTGAAAATATATCTATGCAATACCAAGGAATATGAATAAGCTTATGACATGGAATGAAAAACATTATGTGCTTTTATGAAGAGTAAATTAATTCATCAAATATATGGAAAATATCATGAAATAAAAAATGATAACCTAATCCTTTTTTATGAATTAAATGGTCCCTTAGATCATCATAGATTTTTAGATTTGTGATTGTTAAATTTCTACTCAATCTGTTCTGTATCACTCTCAATTATAACATGATTATTATATTTTTCTTTCACATCCATGTTTTCCTACATTGAACCTAGATTTTTGTTATCTCTAGATTCCTTCGTACTTCCCTTTGATTATTTTAAAATATATGCCATTTCAGATGTGTGATTTCCATAAATGTATTTTGAAAATTAAATCCCATATATTTTGATTCTGATGTTAAATTGAGAGTATTCCATTTATTAATGGAAGGGTGAATTGAAGACCCCCAATATTTCATGGTATTTTATATTTAATAACTTGTGATTCAAGAAACAACGTATTTTCTTGTGTAACATTTAAGATTAATATTATTTGAAACAACAATTTTGTGTTAAAATTATTTAAATGATAAATTTATAAATTTTCCAATAAATATAGTTGAATAAATAGAAATAAATATTTATTAAAATTATATTTATATATTTTTATCATAAATAAAACATACTTGTAATGAAAATTATTACATTTGGTTAATTAGTTATATGTTTTGAAATAAAATTTTAATAAAGGAACTACTTTTTATGACCTTTTGTGAACAATAATAAAATTAATTTTTTAAACTCATAGAAATTTAATTTTGAAATTCCGACATCATTTTTTAATTCAGGATATCAAAATTAGCTTACGATGAATTTTGGGTATGTTTTTCAAAACATTTAATTTTTTATGAGTATTGAGAAACACTACACTATTCTTAAAAACATAGTTTCAATTTAAATAATCATTTTACATTAAATAGATTTTAATGTCAAAATAGATAAGAAATCCATATATTCAACCAATTTAGGTTATTGGAATCCTTATTATAATAATATTAGATAAAAAATTCATTGACATTTTAACATCTTTTTACCTGCCTCATATCCACATTCACATATTAACATTAGACGTAACATTACATCTTTTTGAGTTGAGTTTTGAAAAACCGAAATACATGGTAATAATGAGTATTAAAAATGTGCTTCTATAGGAGCAGATTATTTTTTGGAGAATAGAAACTTTTGAATTTATTTATCATAGTTAAATATAAATAAGTTTTTTAAAGTTAAAAATATTATTGTAATAATATTATATTTACCTAATACTTATCCTAATTTCATTGGAAAATATTTTTCAACTGAAATAGACCTTAGGTAAAAAATATGATCATTTTTATGAAAGTTGTGTTAGATTAGGAGATTTATTATTTTATTTAAATAATAGCTAAAAATGTTATATTAGAATTATAATAACTATTTTTTATTTAATAAGAGGTTATATAAATGATATGATACACTATTAATAGTATTTGGAATGATAATAAATTTATCTACATCATGATAATTTATTTATAAAAAATTTAAAATAAATTAATTAATTAAATTGTGACAAAATGATGATCAAGTAATTTATTAATTTATTGAGATATCAAATTAATGGCATTACAAATATTAATATATACATAATTTGACATAATTAATGACAGAAAATAATTTTTTCGTAAACATACACATGTTAATGATACATTTTATGTGTTTGATCAAATTTACCATGGCGGTTTTATTTTAATAAAAATTGAAAATTAAATAGAATTGAAATTGACAGAAATGATATTTTAAAATAAATAATATTTTATGAAATGATATAATGTTCTTAATAATCCACTAATCATCAAAATAACTCTGATAATGTCGAAGAATTCCTAAATGATCAAATTTAAATTCATTTTTCATTTTATTATAAATAAATTATCCTTAGAGTTTAAAAATACAAAAGACATGTTAAAAGTTAAACTATTTAACAAAGGGTTAAATAAAAAATTTAATGTTACCTTTACGACATAAACTTCAACAAAATCCTTAGTTTGAGGATATTTAGACGCATACTCATCTTATCCTGTAAATAAAATATTTTGTATCTAGTTTAAAATAGAAATAAATTAAATGTAAATTAATATTTTAAAAATTAACTAAAATCATTACAAAATATTGGCCGTATAGTGGTGGGTTTTTATATAGAGTCATTTTAAATAGCTATTAAATGGTTCTAGGATGGTTTAAAAAACCACCACTAAAAGTTGTTTCTGAAATCCAGACATGGAAGTTTCTTCCATTTTGATGTGGTTTCTGGAATATTTCATAGAAGACATATTTCATGGAGGTTTTCTATGTTTAGTGTTGGTTTTCGCATAAAAATTAAACCCGGATCTAATAGTGATTTTCCAACCCCACTAAATAATGGGTTTTTTTATTGAAAAAAGTACCACAAATATAAATAAAAACACCACTAATTAATGTTTTGTCATATTTAGAGGTTGTTTTAACCACCAAACAAATATTACTATAATATAAAATCAGATTAAACTACCATGAAAATAAATATATCTCTAGAAGTGGTTTTATCTATCACTATATAGTGAACATATCAAAAGATACCATTTCTGCAGCCCCAGAACCTACAGCCAGAACAACAAAATAGGGACACTGAAAATTTTAACAGATCATAAAATATATCATCACCTTACAAGGGAAAAAAATATGTTGAAACTAATGATTCAACGTATCTTGATTCAAAACAAAACATAAATAATCGACAAATTGACCACAAAAAAAACACAATGAAAGAAATTGTACATTTCTCAATACATTGAAATAATCAAAAATTTCACAATACATTAAAAGAATCAACAAATATGAAAAGAGAGACAAGAAATTGAACAACATATATGATCATATAGAAATTTCAGTCTCCATATCCTGTTCCAACACAACATTAAGACACATGGTTATACTACACATACATAGGGAACCCATTTTCATGTTCTCATCTAAAATATAAGAAAGAGATAAAATAAATAAATAAATTGTATATACTAATACATGACCAAACACACTCCACTAATTATTTCCCAATGATGAGCTCTACTCATCACCCTCTCCATCTACATCTCTACATCCTCTTATTGTCACCTGTAAGACAATTATATTGAAATTAAAAAATGTTTTATAATTATAAATAAACTAAAAATTAATAATTGTTTGTGAACCAAATGATTCTGATGTCAATGACGTACCTTATCACCATTAATAATCTCTTGCAATCCCCATTTGTCTGCCAAAGACCTCCTATTGTAATAGTCCCAAACAACTATGCATATGTGATTGAGATTATCCATCCCAAAGACAATACCAACCCAGTCATCCTATGACACTGAGTATGACTATGGGAGATTGACATCACATAGTTCTTTAATTTTTACCTATAGATCTAATATCAGTCATATTAGAAGTAATATATATTAACAAATTGATAACTAATAATAATTTATTATAATGAAAAATGAAATAATACCCAAATTCATTAGTAATCTAATTAACAAAACTCATATTATATTTTTTATGAACATTCGACAACACTTTTGTTTAGGATTCTAGGTGGCCTAAGCTCATTGAATGAATTAAAAAATGATAAATCCACTGTTTAATAAATTATATAGATAACATAGTATAATAAATACTTAAACTAATTAAAATATTACCAGAATTGATCAGATTCAAGATAATATTTTTTACTCCGTAGTGTGAGTATAAAACATCCTTTAAATTCCGTTCATTTAATCAAATAAAATTATGTTCAAATATATAATCCAAAAATTTAATGCAGACAAAAAAATAGAAATGATAATGGATTCATAGTATTAACAGTCAAAATATAAAAAATAATAATAATGACTTACTGCACAAATGAACTATGTGGTAGATAAATTAAATAATAACTACACATATAATCATTTTCTCCTTCAATAATGATGGTTTCCTGCTCTATCATTTCATCATTTGCTTCATCCACTATATTACGACTAGTATTTTCACCATCATGATGGAAACACATGTCATCTTCTTGGTGTTTATGGGAGTCAATTTTGGAGATCAAATATTCTTCTTCATCACCCATATCATACAATTCGCTTTTTTACATTAGAAACTACACTACACCCATCATCCATGACATCTTTAAAATAATATATCATTTATGATTACAATGATATGATATATAGATCATGTAGTTCATAGACATAAACAACCATCATGTGAGAGAAGTTCACAGATGTAATTTGTAAGGGATCTCTTTTAACACCCTTGGTATTATCCACCCAATTTCATTTGAATAAAACAACTGAAAAATTACTATAGTGTATTAATTAAATATTTTCAGCCAATTTTCCTTAATATTACACTTCAAAAAACATAAACATTCCTCTATTTTGTTCATTCAGACCCTCTTCCTGATCAAATGTACAAGAATCTAATGCCATTCACATTGTATGAATGGAACATTATAACTTGATTTGGAGGACCTCGAGTAAGAAACATCCAATATTATGAAAGCTCATCTCATGTATCAGTATCCAGGATCTACAAAAATTAATATAAATTATTTGATTTAAAAAATATTTTTTATCAACCTAATATCCTTATTGATTGAAATATTTATGAACGTACACATCACTAAAAAAATTCCATAATCTAGTTATTAATAGATTTTTTTATATCTTTCTCATTTTGTGTTCATCATATAATTGTTTCATTATTTTTATCCAAAAATCTTCAATAAATTTATCTATAATTTCACTATTCACCTATACATATCAACATGCATGTAATAATTTTAGTTTTTTTAGTGTAACATTTGAGCTCCTCCCAACTAATCAGCCAATAATAGGAAATATATTCGATTTCTCTTGTATTTCTGATTGAGTCGATATATCGTCAACATGTCTAACTCAATTAAATCTTGTCTCAATATAATCCATGAATCTAGAGATAAAATTAATTACACTCATCTTCCAAATATACAGAAAAATAGATCCTTTCGGTTGATATTTATTTTTCATATATGATTTCAAATGCCCAAGATATGAGTGAAAAAAAATAAAAAAATAAAATTATATATTTAATGAAGTGCCATGTATTTTTTACGAAATAGAGAAATATATAAATAATGTAACTCTCAATTGGATACATCCATCGATAATGTACGAGGCCCCATTATTTATCTTCCTCTACCAAATATACAGTTAAAATCATCATGTCAGAAACAAATGATGGAGGAAAGATCATATCCATTGCATAAAGTGTTAATAAAAATATTTCCTATTGTTTTTTAATCTAAATTGGATATTGAGTTTTCTCACATAGTTTTATGAAAATGTGAAGAATTATAGTACAAAAGTAGTAACCTTTTTAGGTAATAATGTAGGCAATGACAATGGAAGTAACTACTATAATAAAATGTGTGAATTGGCTATTTTAAATACATGTAACATACAATTCATTAAGTGAACACACATTGAGATGTTACTTGATTTCCAATTAGATATAATCACATGTTTCAAAATATGAAGGAATGTATCATTATCCCAATTTTTAATTGAAAAATCATACATTAGAATCTCATTTGGATGGATATCACACTTTATGTTCATTGTATGTTAGTCTTTTCGAGCATTGATTTGATCCATCAAAATTCTTTCCTCATTAAGCAATTTGATAATCAAATGTTCATATACATTCTTCTCAGTTTTCATCAAATCAATATTTTTCTACAAAAAATTATATTTCCAAATATGGAAGTTTGATGAATATAATTGTTTCCTCCCATTCTTGCATGCCAATTTCCCTGGATGATAATCTTTGAACTCATTTCTCACAATCATAAAAATGATTCAACTTCCCCAATTTTGTTTCAATATATCCATGTAATGTTAATATTTTAGAACCTATTATCAAATATGAAGTTGGTCTATAATCAACGAACCCATGTAATTTTGATTTGTTTAGTAGAAATCTATGATATGCATCATCAAATATTTGATTACATAAGAAGAACCATTTTATAATATGTGGTAGTCACTCTATCTAAAAATGAATGCTACAAATATGACATTCCAAACCGGTGTATGTATTCCCACCAGATTAATTCCCAAGTCCATGTAATTCACTAATGGTCCACATTAGAGAAGCTTCCTTTATGTGAATTGTTCTATATGATGCATCATATATCCCAACATTATTTCTCCATACCTACTTTAATTCTTCAATTAATGACAGAAAGTATGCATCAATATCATTTCTAGGGATTATTTATTGGAATAATCATTCAAATGATAAAATATGTTTTTTATATACACATCCACAGAATAAGATTGTAAGGGATTAAAACAACAAACTAAATGCTATCACTTGTACTCAATGACTCAAATGGGATAAATCCGTTAGCAACCAATCCCAATCTTGCATTCATATGACCATTCGATAAATATATATGTAATGAATAAAATTTATTCCATTATTGTGAATCTCTTGGATGTCACATTAACCCATCATTCTAATTATCTATAGAATTCCACTTCATGTGTTCGACATTTTCTAATGAGATGAATAATAATTGCAATCAAGGATTTAAAGGAAATTAATGCAAAACCATTGCATGTGTGTTCCTTTTCCTCCTTTTCGTGATACTATATTGATTCAAACATCCAAAATCACTAATAGACTCTTATATAGAGGATAAACATTTCATGTAATGATGTCTACTTGGATCCTATTCCAAATGAACCATACAATCCATGGGACGCACATGGATTTTTGTATAATTCAAACCAAGCATCTTCATAACATTTTTCATATCATAAAAAGACTCCGGGATCATTGCTTTGGAAAATGCATCACAATACAATTCTAATTTCATGAACATTTCCTTATATATAATTCCAAATAGGAATTTGATAGTGTTAAACATCTATATAAATGAATGTCTTGAATATTTTAAACCTCCTCTATATAATTCTTGATTTCCATCATCAACTAAACCATGAAACACATATGTATACTCAGTGGTGTTTTATCTTACATAAGTCTCCACAAAATCAGGAGGAGGATCCAATAATATGTTAAAATCATGATCTAGTGGGCCAAAATTCTAAAAAAGGTCCCTTTTCACGTTTCAATTTGATGAACCCTCAACTGGTTGTCCAGATATGTTTTTATATTGATGTCAGTGTCTTTTTATATAGAATATATCATTTAAAAGATTCCCCATTTCATTTTCTATATATGACAATGTTTGGAGCTCAATATACGGATTGGCATCAGTTTCAACATTTCATTAACATTCAATTATACATGCCAAATCCAACTTGAATAATTAGAAGGTAATTACTTCAATATCAAGTGATCAAATACTTCATATCTGTTCAACCATATTCTAAATTTACATTTCGAACATTAATATATTATTCACCCATAATCATATCAATTGGAAATTGAAAAATCTAAAAACTCCTCCAAATACATAGAATAATAAGGTTTTTCCCCCTATAATGTAATCTAGATTTTATCCATATATATTGCAATGTGCCTATACAATATGAAAAATATAAAAACACATTACTATTACTCAATAGTAAAACAGATTCATATATATTAGTTGAAATAAATTTGAATATGTAAACTATCCATACACTACCTTCTAAATGTACATATAACCATATATGAAATATGATTTATCGACACTTATGAAAAATAATGAATCTTTTTGGAAATTTAGAATATTTTGATGAGGAAATTGGTCTTGAGTAGTGACCTTTGACCCATCTTTAATTGTTACAAAATAAATAAATATAGGAAAACTAGAAATGACACAACAAATCTGTATAATGAATCGATGAATTTATAAATGACTTTCTTATTATTTATCCACCTCGTTCCTTATCTTCTATTTATAGACAAAATAAAAATGTATAACACTATTAATAAATCCATTGAATCTTCAACACATGTGTTTTTCTTAATTCATCATCGTACATTTTAAAAACCATAGATGGAAATAATTATAGATTCATATTATTGTTTAATGTATTATGCTGAAATTCAAAAATACTCAATGTATTTCAGTCTTGGAATCGTTTTCAGGTGATAGGGGCTATCCACAATTCCAACAGATGAGATATAGTACTACATAAATATAATATTAATATTATATACCTATATATCCATCATAAGGGTAAAATAATTTTTTTTCACATAATGCATAAGGGTACCTCGTGATATTTATAATTTTTTTAAACATAACCTTTAAATTATATAGCTCACATAAAGATAAGATGAATTTTATACAATATTTATATATGTAAATAATAATTTAATGTAATGGTAAGAAAAAAATATATGCCTTTCATAAGGGTAACTATTAATGTTGAGTAATAGTTATATTTTCCATAAACTGATCAAGTAAAGGTAACTAGAAAAGGTGTATAATGGTACTTTGAAGTTACATATGTGTAATAATGATATTTTAAATCAGGTATGAAAGAAAAAAATAAATTCCACACACTATTTAAAGGTTTCTCATTCACTACACAAGGGTAACATGCATTTTTCACAACTCTTAAGGGTATGTTAACACTTCCGTAGAGGTAAGAAACTCACTCTATAATAGTAAGAAACAGTTTTGTAAATTTACTAATCACTTGCATAATGTTATGATTATAATTTATGCAATAATAGAAATGACATACATGTTCTTTCTATGATAAAATAACATCTAAATTTATAACTACATTATTTTACCACATGCTTGATATACAAGATTACTTGAATCATCTTTCATTTTTTACACTCTCAAAATCATTATTTTCCTTAGTTGTATCATGTTAAATCATTCCATTGTCTTCATTCATAGGTACATTTTCATTCTCGTGATGATGGATAAATATAATCCACTAAAACATAGAATTCTACATTCCACTCATTTCATTTTAATCATAAATATACTGAGAATCATTTCTCTAAATTTTAATACCAAACATAATTATTATATATAAATCAACTTTTTTATATGGTTAATAACATTATTAATAAATAACCAAGGAATTATACTGAAATTATTACAAGGAAAGCGCATAAGTTATCCATTTTAATTATTATTAAGTACAAAATTAAAAAAATACCTACATTGAAAATCGATTGAGATCTAATCAGTATATCACTTCCATATTCTCTATATTCTGATAAAAAAGTCTTTTTATGAAATATTAATTAAATATTATAAAAAATCATGTAAAAAATGAATATTTTGAATAAATATTAGGAAAACAATACTACAAATACTAAATTAATGAAACATATTAACTTCCTTTCCCAATCGAAAACAAAATAAAAAAAATTCATTATACTTAATTTAAGTAACAACATAGAATAAAAAATAAACTCCCCTATTTATATAACATAGTCATATATGAATTTTATTAATAATCAAAATAATGTTATCATAAACATGTGTAACTTATATTTTGATTAATATAACATAATAACTTTATTTTTATTGAATTATTTCACAAAGTGAGTGTCCCTCCCATATCTTATCAAAGAGCACTTATCCGACTACTTAATTCTCACCTACAAACCCCTTTGGATAAGAAAATCCATGCCCACTTCTCCCTGCAACTTACCCCACTTCATTCTATAGGCCACACATTGGGAAAAATGATAATCTGGCGAGTCATTTGGTGTGAATCTAAATGAGATAGTTGAAGAAAATGTAATTGTTTTTCCATTTGAAGTCAATTTATTTTTTTCTTATACACCCTCTTAATATGTTCCTTCCATATAAATGAAATAAATACATAATCTACTATATTTGGAGATGTTTTATTATTATGTTAGAACCATATTCTTCCATTCAAACATCCTACGAAAAAAATAACACCATTCATTTGTAAGTACCTCTTACTGCCTCCACTCTATGGTGTAAACTGTTTTGCATGTATACTTTAATTCTATTTGCGTAAATATAAAAAAATTATGAAAATATTAAATATAAAATGATATTGATTATCAAAAATTCATATTACATCCAATTCAATATCATTTTACCATTAAGTAAAGTATACCAATTCTCATTTGTATGTACGTCTTACCATCTCCACGACGCGATGAGATTTCTCTTCCACATTCACCAATCTAGATTATTATAAAAATATATATTATGAATAATTTTGAAATATATGAGATAATATTGATACTATAATATATCTATATATACGTACATATTTACAATTAACTCACTATCATTCAATATGATTATAAAATTGAAACTGCGTTCAGGCGTACGTACGGTCGACCATCTCGATGAAAAATGTATTTTATTACATATATATATATATATTTTATATTCTTAATATATATTATATATAAATCATTTTATACATTACAGAAGTAATTAAATCATGATCTATGTGATAAAATCAAGAAGAACTAGTGAAAACACATACAATATTGTTTGCAATTTTTACCTGAAATGTTGCTTTAACATAAAATTGTTATGAAATGGGTAATATAAAGTCATAAATGAATCATATATGATTTCATAAAAATTATTATGATTTTGATTCAAGTAAAAATATATTTTAAAAAACTATATAAAATTTTTAGATACGTACGAAGAGTATCAAATCAATCGTATGGAAATTTTGTCTCACTTTTAATTTTGATGAGATATAAATCACGTTCAACAAATATTTATTTTTAGTGGTTTATGAAAGTCCCCTAATATATTGTATATCATGTATAAATTTATCTTCAGGGTAATTAAAGACACATTTGTATATTTTTGGATTATTATTTAAATTATCAATGTTGTATGGGATGCATTGAATGTTTCAAGAAACAAACATTCTTCCAATTCAATATTACTGGTATAATAATATAAATTTATTTATATTTATATAATTGATTATAAAGAACCATTAATATATATTTTTAATTTCATTAATATTATTTCAAAAGGAATATTTTTATGATTTTATGTAAGGGACTATTTAATAAAAACATAATTTTAAATTTTTTTGAAGGGTCGGGGCTGAAGCCATATTTATTATTTAAGCAAAGAAAAGAACTCTTTAACTGGGTATAGGGAGACCAATTACATAGCCTAAATTCCCAATGGGAATTTAGACCATTACATGGCCCGTAGGCCCATTTGTTTGGCCTGAGGCATATTTTGTAAATAGTACTGCAACAATACTCGTGCTGCTGCAGTGCTGCACAGTACACGTGTTAGTGGACACTTTGATGAAAAAAAATATCCTTGTAAATGTCTTCTTTAATAAGTGTGCAACCATTGAATAATGGATTTCCAATAAAAGGTGTTATTTGTAGCATGATATTTTGAATGAAATTATTATATTATTTTCATCTATGTCAACATCATTTGTTATAATTTATAATTAATTGTGGTTTATTTACTATAATACATTCGACCATACTATAATAAAGGGTTTAGGATTATGTTTAAATATAGATGTGACATTTTTATACCATTCATGTTTCATTTTTAATTTATAAACATTTTGTATGAATGTTTTAATAACAGTTTTGATGTAAGGTTTTACCTTTTTCATATGTGGATGAATTGGACGTAGTATGTGATAGGTGGGGCCTGCTATAGTCGCTTGATGCATCTGTAGGTCTCATGACAGAAACTAGATATGGATATGGTAGAGGCCCTGCCCATTTATTTCCCTAAACATATTTGGACAAGGCCTTAACAATTTATTTTCTGATATCTTGGTTGAGTCCTCGATAGTATGATTCAGATGTCCCTCATTATGCATTCCCTAATTATGAGATTAGTTATTGATATTATATATTATTATTTTTCAAGTAATATATCATTGTAAATTGTTAAATGGAATTATTTCATTTATTAATTCCATTTTATTCTGAATGTTATCATTAAAAGGCTTGTGTTTTAATTTTATACCTTTTCTTTAAATGTTAATTTTTTTATGAAATATTATACTTTATTATTTAATCTTACTGAGATATGAGGTCTCCCATTTCTTATATTTTATTTTCCTCAGATTTTGAGATGTATATTTTGATTTATATTCAGGGTTAAGATAGTATAATATTGTAATTGTCATAGGATTGACAATTCTTTTTTTAAAATTTTTGAATTGGAATTTAATTTTCACATCTGTAATATATTTTCTATGACTGCAAAACTGATTCATTCATTGGGATTTTATTCTTTATAATCAACCCAATGTACTGAAATAATGCACCAACTCTAAGTAATAGGGGTTGAGGTGTTGCACTCCAGTAGTCATATCATATATTTGATCATTAAAAATATTTTTCTCCCTCCGAAAATGAGTATATTCATTAACCAACACCAATATATGAAACATATTTGATATAATCAAATTAAGGGAATGAAGTGTATATGGGATCACTATGTTGTCAAATTATGTAGTGATTACTAGGATTTCTAAACCATCATAAAAAATCATAGATATCATCAATTTTATGTTTTTTCACTTTTTTGTGGTGGACTCTATTCTATTTGGCACGGTGTAAAAGTTCATCAAACATACATCAAGATGTTAAAGGTAATGATATACCATTGTTAAACAATTAAATTTTTTATTAGATCATTAGTAATAAACCCAACATGTTACCTTCCACTTTGTCCACTCATTTATCAGGTTGAGAATCATCTTCACCTTCAATTCCTTCTAATATAAACTCATCATTATTCAATAATAATGGAATAAAGTGGAGTACATTGAATCAAAATTATATGAAAAATATCACTGGGAATATTCTCTAATCCTAGAGGTTCCATTTGTTCCCTGATTATTCTTATAATATTTATGCATTTGTCACCCATACATTTAGCATTTTGATCATTCTTTTATATAAGTGACATATTAAATCCATTCACATTTATCATGTGGGGATTATTTATCATCATACTATAGGTAGCAAGATATATTCATCTGATTCTTTTTTATTATATCATTAAAATCTCATATATAGTAGGTATAATAGTGATGTAGTGTATTCCAATATATATATATCCTAATTACACTATACACATAATGCTTGTGAAATTCCAGAGTTATTATTTGTTGATAATCTCTCTTGAATATTGATGTCTTTATATTCTACAACCATCTTTCCTTTTTATTATTTTCTATTTACTTTTTTATCTATAACATTATACATTTATATAGAAAATTGAAATAGATTGTGAGAAATTATTATTACATATTTCTTGAAATAATTAGGTGTAGAGATTCTATATGGATTCTGTAATATTTTTTAGTTACCCTTATTCGGTATCATATCAAGGTATTCTTCACGAATTTCTTTAATCAACCCTTTCTTCGTTTTTATCTCTTAGATTTATTCTCTTATTCTTAATAACTTGCCTATATTATTTCCATATATTTTTATAGTGGTCCATGGTGTAAAAACAATTCACAAAGTAGAATAATCAATTCATTTTTCATATGAAGTTCTTATAATATGTGTTCTCATTCTTCATGGGTATAGATTTCTACACAACATTATTGACTACCCTGATCTATTTATAACCCAAGGAAGACATGTAAAATTTTATTTTTTAATTCTTCAATTGTTTTTATATTCTATTCTCATCATCATATGCTTAGTGAATGGTTTTTATATACTATCACTCATCATAATTATGACTACTTATCTTGCATTAATCACAAAATTCTATAAGACTCAAAATGTTGTTCTAGACTAGCATATACTTCCTCATATGTGAATTATGTTTTATTAATATGATATATACTATCATTATATCTTCTGCCCCCTAAATCCCACTTTTTTTATATATGGAGAAATGAGACCAATAAAGAATGGCCTGATTTCTAAATTTAATGCAATAGAATCATTATCCATAAAATCTATATCTTTTTCTTATAATAAAAGTCCAGTTATACATAGTACAATTTTCTGGAATTTTAATTCCTTATTTAAATGATTATTTTGATATATATATTTCTTGATCATTCCATTATCTATACTTGGTGTTGTTTGATGATTTACACTTGATTTTATCAGCCAATATCTTCTCATATTATAGCATTGAAACTAAACTTGGAGTTGACATTGAATAAGTAGAATCTAAATTAACTAGGTACAAATTTACCTTCTATTATTATATTTCAAAATATTGATCAAGAGTTGGTTTATAGTTCTACATGAAGAACCATGATTCTCTTTAGAGACCCAAATACCATCAATTGTTATTGTGAAAACATCCCTTCTTTGATTTTGTCTCTCTTCAAATGTTTTGGTGGAAGAAATCACCAATCATCTAATAACATTGAATGTTTCAGTATGTGTATCCTTCAATTTTTTCAATTTCACATCATGTTCAAAAAAATTCATGATGAGGGAAAACATCTCATTTTCAAACAATATCTATTTTCCATTAATTTAAAACTTCAATTTCTTAATTTGATTAAAATTTTATTTACTACTGTTAGTTATAGATTTTATAAGGACCACTATAAAAAAACTTGGTTTATCCATACCTAGGGATTTAACAATGTTAGCTAAAATTCTGTTAAAGACCCCTTTAGTTAGTGCTACAGAAACATTGTTAAAGGGGTTCTTTAAAAGCACATTTTTAGCGCTATTAAATGTGACATTTAATAAGGCTAAAGAAAATCATTTCTAAATGGGGTCCTTTATAAAATCTTTTTTACATGTTCTAATAAATGGATTTTTTTATCAGTACTTGTAAAATAGTGCGGATAAAGGGTGTTTTTATTAGTGATTTTTTAGAAGTGGTAATAATGACCGTTCTTTATCAACGTTTTTTATAGGAACTTATAAAAATATTCTATAAAAGACATTAAATTTCATTACAAACTATTTTTTAATCTATAAATATTTTTATATATTGATCTAAATATAATATATATTTTTTGAAATATTATTTATATATGGTAAATAGGCATTTACACTTAATATAGAATATATTTAGAAAAAACTGATTATAAAATAATTAATAAAATATTTATAATTATTGATTTTTTTTTAATACCAAATAATAGTAACTTAATAAAAATTTAAAAATAAAAAGTGAAAAAAATTATAATAAATGTTTTAAAATAACTTGAAAATGTAACTCAAAAATTAAAGGGCCAAAAATTTTTATTCAGGTGTTGGTTTGGGCTCAACATCATATAAAATAAAATCCTACGATGATATATATCGCCTTAGTGACACTGGAATACCTATGTCGCATTTTTCAATTCCAAAAGTCAATGAACGTCACCAAAACTATGTTTTTTGTTTGGGAAACCATATGTTTTAACCTTCGGGGGACATTAATCTTGGTTTATTAGGGACTTTGGCCATTATCTAGTGGGTAATGAATTTATTCCTATGTATTACATTCATACTAATATTATGAGTTTTAAATATCATCATTTTTCATAATTAAATTTTATTTATAATCAAATATATAATAATATATATAGTTTTTTATATATTTACACATAAAAACATATTTCTATAAATAAATAATTAAACATATATACATATAAAATATATTTATTAATATTTAAATATATATAATCATATATATAATTATATGGATAAAAATGTGATAATATATATTAAAATATATAGATATATCATAAAGTGTATAAAATTAGTGGAGGGGAAAAGGCACTGGTGTATGAGTTAGAGGTATAAGGTTTTAAAATCATAGGAAAAAGGGGCACACATGGGTGGTTCAGATAATTTAAATATCTAATAAAGTGTTAGATCAAGTGCGGATAAAGGGGTGGCTGTAGGAAGCCTATATAAATGGGGTGTCCACAAATAATACACCCTTAATCAGTGGGGATTTTAATAGGGCTAAAAAATATTTTGTTAATCCTTCAACATTCATTCCTCATTAAGAAATTTGATGATCAAATTTTCATATACATTATTTTCAATTTGTGTCACATTAATATTTTTCTACAAAAAATTATATTCCCAAATATGGAAGTTTGATGAATATAATTGTTTCATTCCATTCTTGTGTGCCAATATCTCTGGATGATACAATTAGAACCCATTTGTAAAAATCATAAAGATGATTCACCATCCTCAATTTTGTTTTAATATTTCCATGTAATGTCAATATTTTAGAACCTGTTATCAAATATGAAGGTGATCTATGATCAATGATCGCATGTAATTTTGATTTGTTTAGCAGAAATATATGATATGCATCAAGAAGTCTTCGATGACATAAGAAGAACCATTTTAAAATATGTGGTAGCCACTCTATCTCAAAATCTATGTTACAAATACGAAATTACAAACTACTGTATGTATTCCCACAAGATTAATTCCCAAGTCCATGGAAATCACTAATAGACCACATTAGAGATGCTTCCTTTATGTGAATTGTTCTAGAAGATGCATCATATGTCCCAACATCATTTCTCCATAACTACTGTAATTATTCATTTAATGCCAGAAAGTAAGAATCAATATCATTTGTAGGGATTTTTTTATTGTAATAATCATTGAAATGATAAAATTTGTTTTTTATATACACATCCACTGAAGAATATTATAAGGCATCAAAACAACCAACTAAATGCAATAACATGAACTCAGTGAATAAAATGGGATAAATCCATCAGCAACCGATCCCAATCTAACATTCATATGACCATTCAAGAAATATAGATGTAATGAATAAAATGTATTCCATGACTTTGAATCTCTTGGATGTCACATTAACTCATCATTCTTATTATCTATAGATTCCCACTTCATGTGTTCATCATTTTCTGATGAGATGAATAATCATTGAAATCGAGGATTTAAAAGAAATTAATGCAAATCATTGAATGTGTGTTCATTTTCTTTTTTTTGTGATACTATGTTGATTTAAACATCCAACATCACTCATATACTCCTATATATAGGATGAACATTTCATGCAATCATGTCTACTTGAATCCTATTACAAATAAACCTTACAATCTGTGGGACACACATGGATTTCTGTATAATTCAAATCAATCATCTTAAAAACATTTGTCATATCATAAAAAGTCTCAGGGATCATTGCTTCGGAAAATGCATCATAATAAAATTCTAATTTCATGAACATTGCCTTATATGTAATTCCACATAGGAATTTGATAGTTTTAAACATCTATATAAATTAATGTCTTGATTATTTTAAACATCCACTATATAACACTTGATTTCCATCATCAACTAAACCATGAAACACATCTGTCTACTCATTGATGTTTTATCATACACAAGTCTCCACAAAATCATGAGGGGGATCCAATAATGTGTTACAATCATGATCCAGTTGTCCTACATTCTCAAAAAAGACCCATGTCACGTTTCAATTTGTAGAACCCTCAACTGGTTGTCCTGATATTTTTTTATATTGATGTCGGTGTCTTATAATGTCGAATATATCCTTTAAATGATTTTCCATTTCATTTTCTATTTTCGAAGATGTTTGGAGCTCAATATGTTGATTGATATCAGTTCTCAACATTTCTTTAAAATTCAATTCTCCATGCCAAATCCAACATGAATAATGAGAAGGTAATTACTTAAATATCAAGTGATCATATACTTCATCTCTGTTCAACCATCTTCTAAATTTACATTTAAGAAATTGATAACTTATTCACCCATAAACATATCAATTGGAAATTGAAAAATATTAAAACTCCTCCAAATCGATATCATAATAAGGTATTTCTCTATAATGTAATCTAGCTTTTATCCATATATATCACAATGTTCCTATACAATAAGAAAAATATTAAAACACATTACTATTACTCAATAGTAAAACATATTTATATATACTAGTTGAAATAAATATGAATATGTAAACCAACCATACATTACCTTTTAAATATACATATAACCATCTATAGAAGATGATTTATCGAAACTTATGAAAATCAACAAAACTATTTGTACAATTAGAATATTTTGATAAAGAAACTGGTCTAGAGTAGTGAACTTAGACCCTTCATTAATTGTTACAAAATAAGTATATATATGTAAACAAGAAATTACATAACAAATCTGTATAATAAATCGAAGAATTTCTAAATGACTTTCTTATTCTTTATCCACCCTATTCTTTATCTTCTATTTATAGACAAAATACAAATGTATAACAATATTAAGAAATCCATTGAATCTTCTACACCTGGGTTTTTCCTAATTCTTCATCGTACATTTTAAAAACCATAGATGGAAATGAATATAAAATCATATTATTGTTTAATGTATTATGATGAAATTAAAAAATACTCAGTTTATTTCAGTCCTGGTATCGTTTTCAAGTGATATAGGCTATCTACAATTCCAACAGAGGAGATACACAACTACATAAATATAATAGGAATATTTTATACCTTTATATCCATCCTAAGGGTAAAATAATTTTTTTCACATAATGCATAAGGGTACCTCATGATATTTATATTTTTTATAAACGTAACCTTTAAATTAAAAATATCACATAATGTTAAGATGAATTTTATACATGATTTATATAGGTGAATTATAATTTAATGTAATGGTAAGAAAAAATTATTTGCCATTCATTAGGGAAACTATAAATGTTGAGTAATGGTAATCTATTCCTTAAACCAATCATGTAATGGTAACTTGAAAATATATATAAAGGGACTCTGAAGTTACATAAGTGTAATAATGATATTCTAATTAATCCATAAAAGAAAAAAATAAATTCCACACACTATTTAAAGGTTTCTCGTTCACTACACTAGGGTAACATACATTTTTTCACGTCGCTTAAGGGTATGTTAACACTTGAGTAGAGGTAAGAAACAAGTTTTGTAATAGTAAGAAACACTTGTGTAAATTTACTAATCACTTGCGTAATGGTATGATTATAATTTATGCAATAATAGAAATGACATACATGTTTTTTCTAGGATACAATCACATTAAAATTTGTAACTAATTTACTTTACCACATGCTTGATATACAAGATTCCTTGAATCATCTTTAATTTTTTACTCTCTCAACATCATTAGTTTCCTCAGTTGTATCATGTTAAATCATCCCACTGTCTTCATTCATGGTTATATTTTCTTTTTCGTGAAGATGGATAAATATAATCCACATAAATATATAATTATTCATTCTACTCATTTCATTTTAATCATAAATATACTGATACTTATTTCTCTCAAATTTAATACCAAACATAATTCTTATAGAGAAGTCAACATTATATATGGTTAATCACTTTATTAATAATTAAACAAGGAATTATACTGAAATTGTTACAAGGAAAGTGCATAAATCATCCATTTGAAGCATTATTAAATACAAAGTTTAAAAATACATACACTGAAACTGGATTGAGATCTAATCAGTATAACACATCCAGATTCACTATATTCTGATAAAAAAATATTTTTAAGAAATATTAATTAAATATTATAAAAAAAATAATGTAAAAAATAAATATTTTGAATAAATATTAGGGAAAAATACTACATAAAATAATTTAATGAAACATCTTAACTTCATTTCCTAACCTAAAACAAAAATAAAAAAAATGCTTAATACTTAATTTAGGTAACAACACAGCATAAAAAATATACTCCCATATTTATATAACATAACCATATATAAATTTCCTTAATAATCTAAATAATTTAATCATAAACATGAGTAACATACATATTTTTTAATATAACATAATAACTTTATTTTTTTGAATTATTTCATGATGTGAGTGCCCCTCACATATATTATCAAATAACACTTATCTGACTACTTAATTATCACCTACAAACCCCGTTGGATAAGAAAATCCTTGCCCACTTCTCCATGCAACTTCCCTCACTTCATTCTATTGGCCACACTTTGGGAAAAATGTTAACTTGGGGAGTTCTTTGGTGTTAATATAAATGAGATCGTTGAAGAAAAATTAATTGTTTTCTAATTTAAAGTCAATTTATTTTCTTCTGATACTCCCTCTTAATATGTTGTTTCCATAAAATTGAAATAAATCGATAATATACTATATTCAAAGATGTTTTATTATTATGTTAGAACCATATTCTTCCATTCAAACATCTTATGAAAAAAATATCACCATTCATTTGTAAGTACCTCTTACTGCCACCACTCCATAGTGTAAACTATTTTTCATGTACAATTTATTTCTATGTGTGTAAATATAAATAAAAGTTATCGAAATATTAAAAATAAAACTCTATTTATTATGAAAATTTCATATTACATCCAATTCAATATCATTTTAGCATTAAGTAAATGATACAAATTCTTATTTGTATGTACATCTTTCCGTCTCCACGACGCGATGAGATTTCTCTTCCATGTACACCAATATATAATCATTATAAAAATATATATTATAAATAATTATGAAATATATGTGATAATAATTCTACTATAATATATCTATATATACATACATATTTACAATTTACTCACTTTCATTAAATATGATTATAAAATTGAAACTGTGTTCAGGCATACGAACGGCCGACCATCTCGATAAATAATTTATTTCATTACATATATATATTATATTTAAATTCATAATATATATTATATATAAATCATGTTTCACATTCCAGAAGTAATTAAATTATGATCTATGTAATAAAAGCAAGAAGAACTAGTGAAAACACATACAATATTGCTTGAAATTTTAACCTGAAACGTTTCTTTAACATAAAATTTTTAAGAAATGGGTAATATAAAGTCATAAATGAATCATATATGATTTCATAAAAATCATTATGATTCTGTTTCAAGTAAAAATATATTTAAAACAACTGTATAAAATTTTTAGACACATACGAAGAGTATCAAATCTATGGTATGGAAATTTTGTCTCACTTTTAATTTTTATGAGATATAAACCATGTTCACAACATATTTATTTTTAGTGGCTTATGAAAGTACCCTAATATATTTTAGATCATGTATAAATTTATCTTCATGGTAACTATAGACGCATATGGATATTTTGGGATTATTATTTAAATTATCAATATTGTATGAGATGCATTGAATGTTTCAAGAAATAATCTTTCCCCCAATTCATTATTACTGATATAATAATATAAATTTATTTATATTTATATAAGTGATTATAAAAAACCATTAATTTATATTTTTAATTTCATTTAAATTTTTTCAAATAGAATAATTTTATGATTTTATGTAAGAGACCATTTAACAAAAAAATCATTTTATATTTTTTTATAGGTTGGGCCTAAATCCTAATTTATTATTAAAGCAAAGAAAATAACTCTTAAACTGGGTATAGGGAGACTCATTACCTAGCCCGAAGGCCCACTGGGAATTTAGCCCATTACATGGCCCGTAGGCCCTTTTGTTTGTCCCAAGGCCTATTTTGTAAATAGTACTAAAATAGTATCTGTGCTGCTGTAGTGATGCACAGTACCCGGGTTATTAGACACACTGATAAAAAATATCCTTCTAAATGTCTTCTTTAATAACTATGAAACCATTGATTAAGGGATTTCCAATAAAAGTTGGCATTTGTATCATGATATTTTGAATGAAATTATTAGATTATTTTCATCTATGTCAACATCCTTTTGTTAAAATTTATAAATAATTGAGTTTTATTTACTATAATACATTCGACCATACTATAATGAAGAGTTTATGATATGTTTTAATATATATGGGACATTTTGATACCATTCATGTTTTATTTTTAATGTATAAACATTTCGTATGAAAGTTTTAATAACAATTTTGATGTTATGTTTTACCTTTTTCATATGTGGAATGAATTGGACATAGTATGTGATAGGTGGGGCCTGTTATAGTCACTTGATGCATCTATAGGTCTCACGAGAGAAACCAGATATGGATATGGATGAGGCCCTACCCATTTATTTCCCTATATATATATTTGGATATGGCCTTAACAATTTATTTTCTGATGTCTTGTTTGAGGCCTTGATAGTTTGTTTTAGATGTCCCTCATTACGCATTCCCTAATTATGAGATTAGTTATTTATTTTATATATTATTATTTTTCAAGTAAAATATCATTGTAAATGGTTAAATGAAATTATTTCATTTATTATTTCCATTTTATTCTGAATGTAAACTTTAAAAGGCTTGTGTTTTAATTTTATACCTTTTCCTTAAAAGTTAATTATTATTTCGAAATATTCTACTATTTTATTTAATCTTATTGAGATATGAGGTGTCCCCTTTCATAAGTTTTATTATCCTAGGATTTTAAGATGGATATTTTGATTTATATTCTGGGTTAAGATAGTATAATAATGTAATTTTCATAGGATTTTCAATTTCTTTATTTCAATTTTTGATTTGGAATTTAATTTTCACATATATAATCTATTTTCGATGACTGGAAAACTGATTCATTAATTGGGATTTTATTCCTTATAAAAATTTCAATTTACTGAAAAAATGCACAAACTCTGAGTAGTAAGGGTTGATGTGTTTCACTCTAGTAGTCATATCATATATTTCAACTTAACAAATATTTTTCTCCCCCTGAAAATGAGTATATTCATCAACCAACACAAACATAAGAAACATATTTGATATAATCAAAATAAGAAAATGAAGTGTACATGGGTTCACCATGTAGTCAAATTCTGTAGTGATTACTATGATTTCCAGAACATCATAATAAAATCATTGATATCATCTTTTTTATGTTTTTTTTCACTTTTTTGGGGTGAACTCTATTCTATTTGGCACAGTGTAAAAGTTCATCAAACAGACATCAAGATGTTCAAAGTAATGATATGACATTTTTAAAAAATTCAATTTTTTATCATATCATTAGTAATAATCCCAACATGTTATCTTCTACTTCTTCCACTCATTAATTGGGTTGAGAATCATTTTCACCTTCAATTACCTCTAATATAAACTCAACATTATTCAATAATAATTGAATAAAGTGGTGTACTTTGAATCACAATTATAATAAAAATATCTTTGGGAATATTCTCTCATCCTAGAGGTTCCATTTTTTTCCTTGATGATTCTTATAATGTTCATTCTTTTGTCACGCATACATTTAGAATTTTGATAATTCTTTTATATAAGTTACATATTAAATCCATTCACATTTATCATGTGGGGATTATTTATCATCGTACTTATATGTAGCAAGATATATTAGTCTGATTCTTGTTTCATATATCATTAAAATATCATATATAGTAGGAATAATAGTGATGTAGTGTATTCCAATATATATCCTAATTACCCCATACACATAAAGCTTGTGAGATTCCAGAGTTATCATTTGTTGATAATCTCTCTTGAAAAAATATGTCTTCATATGGAACAATCATCTTTCCTTTTTAATATTATCTATTCACCTGTTTATCTATAACTTTATACATTTCCATAGAAACTTGTAATAGATTTGGAGAAATTATTATAACCTATTTATTGAAATATTTAGGTGTATAGATTCTATATGGATTCTGTTATATTTTTTAGTTACCCTTATTCGGTAACATACCAATGTATTCTTCACGAATTTCTTCAATCAACCCTTTCTTCTTTTTTATCTCTTAGATTGATTCTCATATTCCCAATAACATGCCTACATTATTTACATAGATTTTTTTGTAGTGCTCCATGGTATAAAAACTATTCCCAATGTAGAATAATTTATTCATTTTGGATATGAAATTCTTATAATATGTATCCTCATTCTTCTTGGGTGTATATTGATACAAAACATTATTGACTACCCTGATCTATTTATACCCCAAGGAAGACAAGTCAAATTTTGTTTTTTAATTCTTCAATTGTTTTGATATTCTACTCTCACCATCATATGCATAGTGAATGGTTGTTATATACTAGCACTCATCATAATTATGACTACTTATCTTGCATTAATCAAACAATTATCTAAGACTCCAAACATTGTTCTAGACTTGCATATACTTCCTCATATGTGAATTATGTTTTATTAATATGATATATACTGTCATTATATTTTCTCCTCCATAAATCCCTCTTTTTATATATATGAAGAAATGAGACTAATATTAAATGGCCTGATTTCTAAATTCATAGCAACAGAATTAGTATCTATCAAATATATATCTATTTTTTATAATAATAGTCTTGTTAGACTTAGTAAAATGTTAAGAAATTTTCATTCCTTATTTAGATGATTATTTTGATATTTATATTTCATGATCATTCCATTATCTATACTTGGTGTTGTTTGATGATTTATCCTTAATTTTATCATCCAATATCTTCTTGTATTATAGCATTGAACCTGAACTAGAAGGTGAGATTGAATAAGTAGAATCTAAATTAACTAGGAACTGATTTACCTTCTATTATTATATTTTATAATATTGATCAGGAGTTGTTTTATAGTTGTACATGAAGAGATATGCTTCTCTTTAGAGACCCAAATACCATCAATTGAAATTGTAAAAACATCCATTCTTTGATTTTGGATCTCTTCATATGTTTTGGTGGAAGAATTCACCAATATTATAATAGCATTGAATACTCTAGTATGTGTGTCCTTCAATTTTTTCAATTTCACATCAAGTTCAAGAAAATTCATGATGAGGGAAAACATCTCATTTTCTAACAATATCTATTTTCCATCTATTTAACAATTCAAATTCTTAATTTGATTACAATTTTATTTACTACCTTCAGTTATAGAGTTTATAAGGACCACTAAAAAAATAGGTTTATTCATTCCTAGGGATTTAACAATGTTAGCTAAAATTGTGTTAAATACCCCTTCAGTTAGTGCCATAGAAACATTGTTAAATGGGGTCTTTAAAAGCACTTTTTTAGTGCTATTAAAGGTGATATTTAATAAGGATAAAGAAAATCGTTTCTAAATGGGTTCCTTTATCAACTCTTTTTTACATGTTCTGATAAATGGATTTTTTTCAGTAATTATAAAATAGTGTGGATGAAGGGGTTTTTTATCAGTGCTTTTTTAGAAGGGTTAATAATGACCACCCTATATCAATGTTTTTTTACAGGAACTGATAAAAATATTCTATAAAAGATATTAAATTTCCATAAAAACAATTTTTTAATCCATAAATATTTTTTTATATTGATCTAAATATAATATATATTTTTTGAAATAAATAATAGATAGGTTAAATAGGCATTTACACTTAATATATAAGTCATTTAGAAAAAATTGTTTATAAAAAAATTAATAAAATATTTATAATTATTGATTTTCTATTTAATACCAACGAATAGTAATTTAATATAAATTTAAAAATTAAAAATTATAAAAATTTTAATAAAATCTCTAAAATAACTAGAAAATGTAACTCAAACATTAAAAGGCCATAGCTTTTTATTCAAGTGTTGGTTTGGGCTCTACCACAAATAAAATAAATGCCTACGATGAGCTATACCCCCTAAGTGACACTGGAATACCTATGTCGCATTTTTCAATTCCAAAAGTCAAATAACATCACCAAAACTATGTTTTTTATTTGGGTAACCATATTGTTTAACCTCCAGGGGACATTAAGCTTGGTTTATTAGGTACTTTGGCCATTTTTTAGTGGGTAATGAATTTATTCCTATGTATCACATTCATACTAATATTATGAGTTTTAAATATTATCATTTTTCATAATTTAATTTTATTTATAATCAAGTATATAATAATATATACAGTTTTTTATATGTTCACACATAAAAACCTATTTTTATAAATAAATAATTAAACTTATATACATATAAAATATATTTATTAATATTTAAAAATATATATAATCATATATATAACTATATGGATAAAAAATTTGATAATATATATTAAAATATATAGATATATCATAAAGTGTAAAAAAAATTATTGGAGGGGAAAAGGCACTGGTGTATGAGCTGGAGGTAAAAGGTTTTAAAATCGTAGGGAGATGGGGCACACATGGGAGGTTCAGATAATTTAAATAAATGATAAAGTGTTAGGTCAAGTGCGGATAAAGGGGTGGTTGTGGGAATCCTAGATAAAGGGGGTGTCCAAAAATAATACACCCTTTATTAGTGGGGATTTTAATAGGGCTAAAAATTGTGTTGTTAAAATGGGGCTTTAACTTCACTAAAAATAATTGTTAATGGAAACCATTAATATCTGTTATTTAGTAATATAAATGAATCTATTACCTATTAAATATTTTAATTGTTAATTTTCTTTTTGTTTTAATTATTATTTGATTATAAGCACTTTATTAGAAGTAATTAAGGCCTTTTATAGTGTTGTTAAAGACTAATTTTTTTTTCTAGTGATATTTTATTATCCTATATTTGAACTCCAACTGGGATTCATTGATATATATTGTATAAATAAAATATTATTATAAGTCCTGGAACTTCTAAAAATATTCTTCATTCAATTTTTTAACCACTAACATGCAAATATCATTAGACATGATAGATTATTCTTCAATTTATAAATCAAAAACATTCATTGAAAAATTGAAAAACATTTCATGTACATGAATAAAATCTCCAAAAAAACATTTTTACTCATATTCGTCTCATAATCATGACTTTGAAAATCATATTCCATTATTGAAATCATTGTGTTATAATGTTTCACATAATATTCATTTTCGTCAATATTTACTATGAGAATGTTTCACCTTTTAAATTTCACACCAAGTGCATCCTAATGTATTTCAATAACCTCTTATATTTTTTATCTATTATCAAAAATAACATTGATATAATAAAAAAGTATATATATATATATAATCAATTCTTTATTATCATTTTTCATATTCCTTTTATATTGAGAGTAGATGACTTCAAAAAATATAAAATATTCATCTTCTTCATTCTTTTAAAATCATGAGATATCAAAAGGGTCATTGTCAACTTATTTTAAGGAAGTTTATTAATACATCTCTTATTTATTTTAAATTTTTGTTAATCATGGCGTTTTCCTCTTCATCCTATTATTAAGAGTCCTGCTAGAAACCTTTTTATTTTATTCAACAAGAGTGGAGATTAAATATTCCACCTATGGTGATTCTGAGCAAGATTTAAGATTTCACTTCATATAATCCACATAAAAACTATAGTGGAAAAATACTCTAAAAAGGGGTATAAAATTTACTATGATACTACTTGTAGAGAATATATGGATAGTTCATTGAAACTTATAGGGGAATGATTCAATGTACCCATATTTTTACTGAAATTTCATTCACTCCAATTGGGACCTATTACTCTAAAACCATTACCACCATTAAGAGGAATGGACTTGTTTTATGATCTCATTAGTTACTCACATATAAAATACCGATAAAAAAGGAAATAATATCACATAAAAACTATTAAAAGGTTCAGTACTATGATCTACTCCTTATCATGATCAACCATTGGTTTTATCATGGATTATTTTAAGAGTATAATATTTTATTGATTCCAAATTCATAGAATGTTCATTCAATATTAAATATGGAAATAAAAAAATCATCACTTAGTGGATTTATTTATTCGGGTACCACCAGTCTTCAATGGTGTTGTATATAATAGCACCATATATTCTTCTGAGATATTCAATAAACACTATAAACATAATATTCCTTAAAACACTATAATTTTTTTTATCACCGAATAAAATTTTCTCTTAATAATAGTAATTTTATTACTAAAAAATAAATAACATTATATGCATGATAGACCACTACTCTCAAATAAATATAAGACGATTTTTTCACTATAACTCGCTACTTATACATGAAAATACAGATGATGATTACTTAAATGTATTTAATGATGTCTTCATCCTATAAATATATATTTTATAGGAATATAAATATAATATCAATGATGATTATGGACTCAATTAATGTGTTTGATGTTTGAAAGAAAATCTTCTTTGTTATTTTATTCAAGATGACAGGAGAAAAATATCAATGGGAATCCTTCAATAATTCTGAATCCATTGTGATCACTTTCTATTTTTTTTCATTGATATTCAATGGTGCATGACCTCAAAATTTAATTCTCCTCACATTTTATGTCTATATGATTTTATTTATGTATTATTGTATATAGATTCAAATTTTCTAAAAATCACTCATACACTGAAGTGATTCAAATTATATCTTCTTTATGAATGTTTTCATGTGCATGTGTATTTATGGATGTCCATTACAGAAACGTGAAAGGGCATATGATCTTTTACCAGGTATGCACTACACCTTCCTACATGTGAAAGTGTTTCTAGCTATGTGTAGGATATTTTGTGGTATTATCAAATCTAGGCCTTCGCTTTAGTGATTATATTAAAACCTATATGAAATCATGTATGTTAGGCCTAGAATTTAAATCATTAAAACTAAGAAGAAAACATCTATGGTTAACATAAACTATTAAATTTCATTAGAGTATATGTTCTAAACGAATAAAAATATAGATGTTTTTAACCTAGTAATGTGTCCATGGATTTCTATAACACAGGATGTCCAATGAACATCTTCAGGCAACCAGTGGGGTTCACTTAATCCTCTCTTAATAAAAATGGGTTTCACGATGCTCTGTTTATCTAGAAATATGATAATCTATTCCATGATATAAAATTATAGTACACCTCAGGGTCTAGGATCATTGATATTAATATGAAAATAACACAGCCTCACGCTTCATTGGATCCAATTTTCAAAAAATATATATTCTCTATGAATTATCAAATTTAGATTACATAAAAAATGCTCAATTTTACCATGTTATGTATAACATACACTTAGTTTCTTAGAGTCTTCACGTTATTATTTCTTGTGAAGTCCTCCTGCATATGCAATGTGTTCTTTTGATTCACATTTTATGATCAAACTCATCCACATTATCAAAAAATACACCACCAAATATGATTTTAATTCATCCCTGGATCATTCATTTAATATTGATATTCACCCAAGAAGAAGTTTCATGCATGGCCTTGAGTGATCCATAAAATACTAATCTATAATGTTTTATCACTAAATGCAATCAACGCCTTTTAAATACATGATCAAAGATTTCAAGCTTATGAGGCCCTCATGTGGTTAAAGATGATATATGGATTTCTTTGAATACCCATGATTAAATTTATAATATGAACATCCATATATTTGTATCATTGTGTTGTGTGAGACCAGTGCATACAACAATGTTTTCCCACAACAAATATCCAAGGAATATTTGATTTACATTATTAATCAACAGTCCGGAAAACATGGTCAAGCCGAAAATGGGGGTTAGCACCCACACACAACTATTAATACACACAAGGATTCATCCCATCAGCATGGTTATCCTTCTTGGCGAGCCTTATACATAGCCACATCTACATATGTGACTTCTGTCATGTGAGTTTTATGGCATCCTTATTCATAGACCACCTTTCAATATGATCAATCCATCTACAATGTTATTGTGTTTCGATGGGATTGACATTAGTACCCACCTCCATAATGGTTTCCACAAATCCCCAAATTTGAAATTGTATTTGGAAATATTTTTAAAAATTATCCTATATCATATACTATAAATAAATAAAGGAAATTATCAATAAATTATCATCAAGTTACAAACCATTTATTATTCAAAATAAACTTATATATTTTTTATTGTATTCATAATTTCCCACATAGAATTATCTTTTTAATGTTAATTATTCATGGAAACCCTAATATATTCATGAAAATCAATATTTTTAACTGTAATTAAAATTTTTTCCATAATAAAATCATCATGAAAATTATCATTTTAAAGGTTTGCATATAAATTTCATATTTATTTATAATGGAATTCCCAATTTGAATTTTTTAGGACAATAGTTATTTATTTAGTACAATTAAAACAATTCGTTGAAGTTATGAAAATTTTACCAATCATTATAATTTACAAAGATACTTTTCTGAGAATTTCATCTAATATGGTTTTATGAATACAAAAAATCTCTTAAAAAATAATCACCAATCATATCAAATGGGATAAATAAATTAAAATCAATGAGTCCATAAAAATTCATTATGCATCATCACCTGAATCCTGGAGAGTTAGCTTAGTAAATAAGATCCATGTAATCCATAACAATTCTCCATGATTACCTCTATCATAATTCAATAGATCTTAAGCTCTTAACATCATCCTCATCCCAGTTTTTATTCACTTATCATGGTGTAATTAATCATACAATGGATTATTATTCCTTATTATATATTTAAGAAAAATACAACCATGCCCATCAACCAACTACATGGGATTTTAAATCTACCCTTTTTCATTATTGTCAATACCATTTACATAAATTCAATTTCCATTATAAACCTTATTGACAATAATTTTAATGGATTATGAATGAGTTTTCTTATATCTTCATGTATTTTAAAAATAACATGGCATTTTATAAAATAATCATTGTAACACATGGTTCATATAGAAATGAGCCTTCAGTTGGTCACCCTATGTCAATGTGGGAAATCCTAATGTTGAAAAAAATAGATAAATGAAAAACCTTTTCTATGTTTTCCATTAATAACCATGCATATAACACCATTATCATAAAATATTTGTTTTATACAAAAAATAAATCTATAAAATAGATTTATCATCTTATATATTTTTATTTATACTTCATCAAACACAAAAATAAATTCAAGAGAAAGAATTTTTTACATCACATTCATATGAGTTTTATAATGAAAAAACACTCCACTTGATTATCATAGATGATATAGTCATGATTAAGGAAATAAGTTTAATTGGGTTTCCAATTTCATCAACTTCAATTGGGATGAAATGAACTTCTTGATCTTCATGAAATAATTCATGATAACATCACCTTTATGATTTATCTACTTCAAGAGGTAGAATCCCTTCCATTTGATCTGGTGGAAACTTTCATCCGATAGTATTAATGATGTTAAAGTTTATGATCAACCACTATTGAAAAATTATTATTTTTATAATATTTTGAATAAATATTAGATCATTTTTCCTTCCACTTAATTCCTCCATTTCTCATGTTGAGAACGGTCTACAACATAAATTCCATGAAATGTAATCAAAAATGAAAAAAATTGAGAGAATATTTTCGATCAATTATAATATTAACAATTAGAGAAATATGGTTGAAAATTTTATCTCTACCCAAAGACACCATTCTTTGTAAATATAATTCTTCTGATATGCAGATGAGCCTCAATCCAATTAGTGGAGACTCTTCAAGTGCATCCGCTAGACCCAAGATAAAATCTAGGTGGTGGTTTATTTTTGGGTATTGTAGTAGTACTTTAGTAGGAACTTTTTTTTCTATTGAAGCTAGAAAAATTCACCTTCCGGATCCTCTTATTCTTCAATGATTTTGTGAAACCCATTCCTTTAGTTGTGTATGGCCTTTGGGCCATCCTATGGACTTCGAACCACCTCAAGCCCTTCAATCCACCCAAGGTCTTCAATCCACCTAATGTACATTTTGAAACTATATTTATTCAATTTTTAATAATTTATATATGTTGATTTAGAACATGCTCATTCAATATAGAATATTGAATGGATTTCTAAGAATGATACGGTATGTCAATTTCCATCGGTTTTCGGCCTGTGTATCTCTTAATAGGACTTCTATCCGAATAAACTTGTGGTGGTGGATATCATATCATGATGCAGATGCTGGGGAGGGGTAGTTATATGTTGATATAATGTATGATCAATTCCTCTAAAAATTTCAGGTCATGTAATCTGACAAATACTACATGCCATGCAAGGGTTTCCGTTAGACCCTTAAAAGAAGAATTATCAAAAACAGATTTAAATTGAAGGCCATTGAGCCATTAGTGAAGCTTGATGTTTCTAGTATTCTATATTTTTCTTATATCCTTAATGATTTAAATTTTGATAATTATTTGAAACCACGAGCATATTAATTCCATTCACCTTTAGCTTCTATGCATTATTTATCTTCACATTGGATAGTAGTGAGATAGATTGCATAAATTTTTTTTCTATCTTTATCATCTCATTTTGAGTAGGTAGGTTAGTCAGGATTCTTGTTTCATTATGTCCAGCCTTATTTAACCTATTACATAGTACTCGTGATATGAAATAGTGGTAATTTTATTTAAAACTCTAATGAAATTTGATATATTAATACTGAATGACTTTTATCTCATTCCTTATTATCCCGATATTAATTCATATTTATTATTCTACATTTTTTTAGAAATAAATAATTTATTTCTAAGCTAAATTTGGAATTATTTCATAATAAATACATATTTAGATCATTGAAATGAATTATTCTATATTTTTGAGTGACCCTTCTTAGGAAAATTATCAATGTATTTTTTAGGAATGTCTTCAATCAGTCCAATATCCATTTTTCTCCAAGATTGATTATCTTCATAATATTAACTTACCTCAATTTTTCATGTTTTTTTTTATTTTTTGTTATTTTGTATTTTCATCTAATCATAAATTTCTTAGTGTGAGGAATGTATATACTGGTACTCATTATATGTTTCAACACTTATGTAAATTATAAAAGTCTTATAGATACCAAAATTGGTTTTTACTTACATATTCATCTATATTTGTGAATAAAAATTTAGCTTTGTAGGATATATCTTCTCATATATTCTCCACAACTTAAATACATCCTTATGTAGTTTTATATGATGACATATTATGCCAACAATCAATTTATTGGTGTATGAAAATATAAAAAACCCAATAATAGCCAACATATATCTTTCATTTTCTTTTATTTCATATTTGGAAAGATTAATAAATTTTTCATTTATAGGTTTCCATTTCTTTATTTGGAGCCACAGTTTCTGGTTTATTTTTATTGATCATTTTTGTATCAACCAATGGTGTATTGGTGGATTTATCATAAATTTTATAATCCCATATAATCCCATATTTTATATTTGAAATTTACTTATGATAAGAGAGTACTTTTTTAGAAATCGTGATAACCATGTTATTATTAACCTTATTTAATGGGATTTTTAAATATTGAAAAAGATATGATTTAGATTTCTTATTTCCAAATATTTTAGTATATTTACAAGCATGATTCTCATCAGTAGGTTATCTAGAAGCATCCCTTCTGGGATACTAACTCTTTTCATATGTATAAGTGGATTAATTCATCTTATTTATAACAATTTTGGATGTTTCAACATATGTATTTATCAAATTACTCAATTTAACATTGAGTTCATGACATATTATTATGTTGTACAGGTTCTTATTTTCAATTGATATCAAATTTCCATCTCATTAATTTGATAATTTAATAATATGATATTCCTTATATTTAAAACATTCAATTACAAAGATTTCACAGTGTTTGATTTTTCTAGAATTAACATCCAATTAAGTTTCCGGGACATAGATAGTATCATTAAGATATTATTCCAATTCATAGAAATTTTGTATATATTATTCATTCATATTAGTATATTTATTAACTAACATGTCATTATCATTGAACATATATGTTTTATAATTATTTTTAAAACTATTATATCATTTAAACATTTAAAAATGGATCTTGTTCAAGGATTACTTCCCAAAAAAGTTTACTACTCACTATGCCCTGAAAATATTTTCATTTAAATAATTTTTCAATTAGTTATAACATTATTTTATAATGAGTCACATCTTATTAATTTTATTCAATGATTCCAAAGAGAACATATAACTATTTTAATTTCATACATATTTCATTGTACTATATATTATTTTTATCATTAATTTGTTCTATGTTATCAAAATGATCATTGAATGAAAAAATTAAATATGAAATCACGTATTCATGAAAATTATTAATATAAGATTAAATTTATGTGTAGAAATATTCCAAAAATTCATACATTAATATACTCTATAATCTTTATTGAATGAGATATACAATTGGTCACTGTAAATTGATTTTATTAAATAGAATTTAACCATCTATTATTTCACAAGAAATTTATTCTCAATATATTTTCATCCCTGTTCATTCTTTTTTTTCAGTGTCTTGGATGATATCTTCATATTTTCCTCAATATAAGTGTATCATAAATGTCCTACCTAAGGTGAATCAAAATCAGCAGGAAATATATACATCATATAAACATTGAAAAAATAACTCAAAAAAACATTGAACAAACTAGAGGAAGAAATCACCTCTGATACCACTTTCAAATCTGTCATGGATCATTCAAGGATAATGATAGGGGTGGTGAATTAGTGTATCCATCATTTTAGAGAATTTACTCTAATTTCAATTAGCCTCTATTACACTTGATCCTTTATCACAGTTAATAGGAATTGATCTAGTATGCATTATAAAAATAAACATAAACATGAAATTATGATAATAAATGAATCAGATGAAACAAAATATTTTTATAGGTTTTAATACAAATACATACTCTTTTTCTGAATGAATCTTTTGTTGTTTCATGGATTCTCTTATTAATATTATTTTTTAGTGATTAAAAATTCCTAAAATTAGTGTAAAATGTTTATAAAGGAAATAAAATAACATTCATTTTCATTGGAATTATTTAAATTGGTTAAATATTTCATCAATAACATTTTTTATGTTGGAGCCACTATTTCATATAATATATATAATAAACGCTCTAAAAAATATTCTCCATTTCACTGGAAGGATTTTCATTGTCCTAATAGTGTTATAATTTTATTATAGGTCATTTATTACTAACATATCAAAAATATTATAGGAATTTTGGTTATCTACTCTTCAATAAGTGGAAGTTAAAACATTCCTTCAACTCCATGCCACTTCAAAATGACAAGGTGATGAATATTTCATTATCTTGATTGTCTTTTATTCCATGATATATCAATTTCTCGAGTAGATACTTCTTATAACAATGAATTCATCGGATGTAAATAATAATTGAAATGGGTTATGAAATAATATTTACTATTAATTTATGAATGATAAAAATTTCTTAATCACAATGAGCTTCCTTCCTAAATTATCAATACAAGTATCCCACTATCGCCTTTTTTCATGAATAGTACATTGTGCATAACCTATGATTTTTCCCTTATAGCATGTGTGATCCAATATTTTTACTATGAATATCATATATACATGAATAAATCTATTAATTCACTTATATATTTTAGAAATTCAAGTGGGGTATTATTAATTCATGTTAATTCAAGGATTTCCATCATGAAAACCCGATTGGATGTAGGATATTCTTTATCATGAACATCAATCATTATAAAAAGTAAAAAAAATATCATCTTCGTGACGGATATGGGATGGATTTCTCAACACATGGCCTTTTTTCATGTCAATTCCTTGACATAATCATAGAATCATGTATGTTAATTATGGATTTTAATTAATGAAAATTAGATATGAAACCTATAAGCTTATCATTTATATTTTAATATAGAAAAAGAATAAGTCTTTTATAATGAATTACGAGGTAGTTTTAAAACCATTCATGTGTCAAAAAATTTCCATTGTAAGGGATGTACATGGATATTCTTTGTAAATCCATGTATGTTTATAGTAACCTCTCCCCATGAAATTTGGATTCACAATACCATGTTTCCCTAGAAATAGGTGCTTATCTTCAAAAAAATTGAAATCACACCCCTCAATCAAGGGTATTTGATATTTCTTGGAAAATAAAATTGTATTTAACCACTTTATAAATACATTTAAATCCTTTTCTATTCATTTACGATTTTTCATTTTTTAAGACTTCTTCATACTCCTAATCCAATCGGGTTAATTCAAACATACAATATGTTTCTTGGTATGTTAACATTTCTATTTTCAATAAATTCCTCTAATTAAAGTGATGACATATCATGATTTATATTTTAATATAAAAAACCTCCACATTAATAGAATAACCATCTTCCATGATCATTTTCATTCATCCATCGCATGTTCATCAAATATCAGCACACATGTAAGATTGATTTTCATTCATGACATCATGTGACCGATCTATTCATATTCATTGTGGACTGGGAAATATTGATTATTTTCAACTATCGAGAAAATGAATTGAACACAAAACTTAAATAAGTATTATTTAATGGCCATGGGAGGTTGAGGAAATCAATTTCATTGATCCAATGGTGTAAATTAATTATATTTGAAGGCGATCCTTATTTCCATATCATTCATGTATTGGTAAGTATTTCCTACACCACCATTTTCCCACATTTGATATCCACAGAAACATTAGTCTGATTAGTAAATAAGATGTTTCCATAACATGTTAGAGCATATCATCTATGATTAGTACCCTTATACCACCATTCACACACACCGAGCTATGACCCTCCGACAAAGTCGACCAACATTTTAGGCCTCATAAGTAGACCCCTATGATTTCCTGAATCAATTCATGTTTGTTCTCTATGGAATACTTAAAAATTCATGTTTTCATTCGGAATTATCCCTATATTATACTTTTGTGAAATTCTATATTTGAAAATAGTTCCCAACCTTGTAGTAGATTCACCGGAGTCTCTTGGTTGGCTCAGAAGTTAGTCATATTGTCTGATAAAGTCATACATCATACATTCTAAATAAAGAATGTAAAATTTTCACCAAATATACAAAAATTCTAACCTGTATAATCTAAATGGATTTTGTTAATAATTTTCATTACCCTCATATTTCACCTCATGAAATTAATGTATGGATTATATTTGTTCATTGAAACCTTAAAATAATCTTGTAAATATATATTTCCTTGAAATTCAAATATACATCCATAATCAAATCAATATAGCTATTAATATTTTCATATTGTTCATATAATTCTCCAATGTATTTAGAATATCCATTACCTCCTCATTAATTAATTAAATTTTAAATAATTATGTAGAAATAACACAAGTCATTGATCATAAGAACATTTCAAAAATATTTTGATTTTATTAGTAGAATTATTTGAGTTTGACATCTATTTTAATCATATCATCCCAAAATAATTATCTTTAAATAATCACAGACCATTAATAATGGTACATACAAATTATAATAATTTAATCCAAAATAATTCTCCAATAATAACCTCTACCACTCTTCAATAGTTATTAAACTCTTCACTTAATTCTTTTTTCACTATTAATCATTAATAATAGAAGGCTAATTTTTACAATTACATTTTATTCATTCTTATATACTAAAAATATTGACCACACACATTAAACATCCACATAGTCTTTTCGTTAACATTTTGGTTAGGAGGAGATTATGTGTTTTTTCAAATAAAATACTACCATGTATAGATATTAAATGTGGATGGGGTTCTACAGCAGATAAACTAGGGGATAATAATTCAGAAATCATCATACTAGGAGTGATTCATTTTTGACCTATTACATTAAAATTTACCTTATTTTGATTCTAGTTTGACACTCCCTAGATAAATTATTTGTACAAATAAAATTTTATTTACATACCAATATAAATGAGTTAAATAAATAATGATATCTTTATTAAATAATGTTTATGATTATGTTATTAGATAAGGGTAAAGTTTTCCTTTTATGTTCAGTGTGACAATAGTTCTACGATTATAAATTATTTTTCATAATATTTTGATCATATATATTCTATTTCATAATTTAATAATTTAGCCTAGAATACAGAATGAGAACTATATAAATGAAAGTTATATTATGGGAATTAAGGATCATTTTGTTTATTAGTGTAAGATAGTGTTTTGAAGGAAACTGGTCTCTAAAACATTCTCATCAAATGAGGATATAACATTATTTGTTTGAAAGATAAATGAATTTTTGTAAATATTATTTCTTTTAAGTTTACCCAAATAAATAATGAAATTCATATAAAAAGTGGATATATTGAATAAGGTAATGAAGAATTCTCCAAAATGTTATAATTATGGAAGGAAACACCATGGTACTGTCTTGATGGGACTGTGATTTTTCACAAGTGTGGTGATAGAGTCTGCCTTTCTAATATTTTACATGAAATGAATGAATTTCCCAATGATATATGAAGACAATATAAGGATATAGGGACATAGGAACAAGAATATACAAATATTAAAAAGAATACACCTCAATATAAGTTATGGGACCATGGTCATGATTATGATATAACCATAGAGTAAGTGTAATGATTAATGTTGTTTTGTCTGGACTCAATAATAGTGTAATACAATTATTTTAATATTGACATTTTGGTTATGTGAATCATGAAATGTTTGAGGATTACATAGAAATGCTATTTCAGGAAGGATCTGAGAGCATCTGTTTAATCATCCCAATGACCAAGAAATGTTATTAAATAATAATATGAACCTGTTAAAAACATGATTTAGGGGAGATAATAGTTAATATGTTCCAAATGTTAATATAATAATGATATATTAAATGGTTATTATATTTTAAAAACAAATTATTTAGAGGATTGATGGTTTGTGCTATACTGGAAAAAGTTTACTGCATGTATTGATATGTAGAATATATAGACATAATTAGATTTTTTTGGAAGAATTCATGTTTTCACAAAAAAAAATTATAGTGTTTTAAGTATTCATATGATTTGAATGTGATATTATTATACATTTTTAATAGTTTGGGGATTATAATTATGATTTAGTGACATTCCATAAAAAACATTCAACTCTGAGTTTAGATAAAAATTTTTGGATGATTATTAAGTATATCTATATATATAATTTCTTATGAAGAACTTTTTGTCTTGTTGAATATATATTGATAACAATTTTGTTTTTTGAAAAATATTTATAGATATGAGGGAGATTTTTCATTCTAATTATAGGTTAAATGTGCATCCTATAAAAAATTAAATTTGTTATATTCATTCGATGGAGTATGAAATAAATGTGGAGCTGAAATAACAAAAACAGAAGGAAGAAAATGGTTATATGTAATAGAAACTTATCATGTAAATCTATTTCATTATATTCATAAAAATTAAAATAATTCCACAAGTCTTAAAAAAGGACCTTGAAACAAAATATTGATCATAATACCTTCATTTATAATGAACTAATTTTATTTTAACCCTTTACAGATCTTCTGTGTTTGTGGTCAGTAACGTTATTTAGATCCAACACTTTCTTGTGTTCAATGATTTCAAACAACCAATTTAATTACTTATTCTTTTCTACAATTCTACATTTTCACATCCAACCTTCATTCACCTACGTAAAATCATAATTATGTAATTATTCTAGAATAACTCTGTACATTTCATTATCTAAACATATGAGATATTTTATTAACCCTTGTCATGACTTTTTATTTCAATGGTTGTATTTTCAAATGTCAATCCTTACATTATCGAGAACAATATTAAATTATGAGGACATAATTTATTTAAGTGGGTAGAATGTAGCACCCCAATATTTTTAAAATATGAACATCATGTTCAATAGTATGTTTTAAACTCACAACTAAGATTAGAATAGAATATAGATTCCCGATGCATTGTGATTTATTTCTCTTCATATAAATTCAATCTCCTCAATAGGTTGTGATTTAGGTGAACTAGGTTTAAACAAAGCAATGTACAATATTAAAAAATTATTATATAATGAGAAAAACAATAACCTCACCATTGATTTGGTGCGTATGAATAACACTATCAAAATTATTGATGTTTTATGTTTTACACAAATATAAAATAAAATCAACTATTATTTATTGATTATAAATAAAATAATAACAATTTTAAGGAAAATGTTATATTTCCTGTTAAATTACAGGTTTTTTCAAATGCGTCATAGCCATGCATTTATCAAATAATTTATAAGATATTTTTAATAAATAAAAAAATAATTTAGAATATAATACATCGATTTTATATATAAATATGTAAACGTTTAATTTAGGTAAATTTTTTGGAATTTTCTGAAAAGATAAATGTTTGCGTTAGTTGTGAAAAATATTATTTTTATTAAATAAAACCATTTTCGTTAAATTAATTTACAAGATACATATTATTTTAATATTGTTTTAAATTTAAACATAGTTAAATTAAATATATATATATATATATATATATATATTAATCCAACATAATTCATTTGAAATCGATTTCATTTAGAACATTGATATAAATATCATTGAAATTTTTAAATATTTTCTCTTTAAAACCCCTCTTTCTCACCATAGATATGAGATTAATATTATTAAATAAAATTCTATTTATATTAATGTAATTCACTAAAAAGGATTACATATTTTTAATAATAATAATTTATATTATCTAATAATTATATGTTATTTTTTAAACATTATAAATTATAAGAAAACTTATTTACTATAATTAGGATAAAAATGGGTTTATCAAGGGTTAAGATAAAGATAAGTGTTAAAATGACTCTAAAATTAAAAAAACCATTTTATCGAATAATTTTGACCTTTTATTTAAAAGGTTAAATAATTTAAAATTTGTGAACATTGTTCCATGTTGGAAAATTAGGATAACATTTTCTTTTCAATAATTACATGTGTGCCACTCACCTCACTTATAAAATTTCACCCCACTCAACTTCAATTGTCACATAAATCCCTGTTGGATCGTCAATGAAATTTGTAAATATATTCCTTAAATACATCCAGTTAACCAACATTCCATATTTAGGTAATAAATAAAACCAATATGGATTTTGGTTCAAACAAAAATAGGTTGTCAAAAGAAAATGTAACAATCCTAACTGAGTATTTTGTTTTATATGTTCCACCAAATAATTAAATAGTTTCTAAACATAGATTATTTAATAACATGTATATCTTAAATATAATGATATTTTTTATTTTATTTTCATAAACTATATGCAACTGTACATTCATAAAAAGGGAAATAAAATTATTAGTCATGTGTACGGTAGACTACCCCCTCACTAACTGATGTAGTTCATTTATATAAAAAACCTTCAATAATGTATATAATGATGGATTTACAACATGTCTATGACATTTATTATAATAATATAGATTTATTTTTATCATACGACATATAAATTTTTATTTTTCATTCCATTTTTACTTTGATAACATTTCTTGCGTGTACGGTGGACTATCTTCATGAGAAACTATATGGTTCATTTTTAACTTTTTCTTTGAATGGATTGTAATTAATAAAAAATTAATGTATATATGTGACATATATGAGAAAAAATTTACTCATTAAAATTTATATACCACCCATTACGTTAAAATTGATCTTGTTAAAGGAATGATATATTCTCTCGAGCATACAAATGATATATGGTCTCCATGAAGCAATGCAATTCACTTTATAGGGAAAAATTTCATAAATTGTCCTAAAATGATTAAAATGTGAAAATATGATATTTATAAAAATAATATATTTCTGGATATGTTATATATATATATATATATTATGCATAGTAACATAAATGTTCATGACATAATTATAATGGAAAACAAATAAATTCACACCAGAAAATTGAAAATAACAAAGATATTATTAAATAGGTGGTAAAATGTAATAATAGATTCATATATAATATTATTAACATGATTATGATTCTATTATTAATTAATTAAATTTTCATATCCATTATACATGATGTACTGGTACGTAAAAAGGAAATCAAAATTGAGGTACGGGTTACTCTTCTCAGTTTTAATTTCATGAGATATACTTTATATTAACATTATATTTCCATTGTGTTGTATGTATAATTACCATTTATTGTTTTATTTGATAAAAATAATTATATTCAAATAATTTTAAGTTACATTTTATTTCATTTCTTTTATTATGATTATAATTCAAATACTACCATTATTGTATGGTTTTATTTCCCAATCTCATCATTATTCAGCATTTTTCTGGGTTTATGTCCCCCATGGAGGAATTATTTTAAAAATAAATATATTTTCCTCACAACAAGTCATTTACTATATTTTCAAGTAATAATACCCTTTTTAATTCTCTGGTACATAAAATGATCGAGGAAATCATTTAATGAAAAATTTACTTTTTTTCACTCTTCTGTTAGAAATAATTTTTTATCACCATCCATTTTTTATAAAAATTATTTCAAAAATTATTTTAAAATATTCAAAATGATATCTTAAATAATTTTTACCCCTTTTAATTTTTAAAAATTTACTGAATATAATCATTAATTACTTTTACAAAAAAAAGGCATGTTTGCCTTTTATTGAAAATGTGAAAATAATCTTTAATGTCACATTTATGAAATGAATATAATCTTCCACAATCTTTAGTAATAGATATTTTATTGCTTATTTTATTTTTCATATAAGGTTTTATTCAATGAAATTTATTTCCAAAATTCTTTTTCAACTATTCTTTAAAATTTGATTTTCATAATTCAAAAGTTAATTTTCTCCAAAAATATATATAGATATTTTTTCGTATTTATGTTCATCAACTACACCAACCCTATGTTTTAATTATTTTACAAGTATGATATGCTATATGATACTATAATTATTATTTCTATTGATTATTTATGATCTGTTTGGCTAGGGATATAAATTTCTATTACCATTAACTATTTTACTCTTAATTGTTTACGATTATTCTTATTGATTGATGTATGTATTAATTTGTTTATATTAGGTTTTCAAAAGTAATTGTTGATTTTGCTTCACAAATATTATATGAATAATTCATTGGACATTGGTTGTGATGGGAGGGGACCACCATAGCCCCTTGATGAATCAATAGGTGTTATGAGACTACCAAGATTTAGATTTGGCCAAAACATTACCCATTTATTTATGTTTATAATTGTAAGGCCTTGATAGTATGCATTATTTTTCCACAATTATACATATCATCATTATTAATTCAATAATTGACTGTGCATGTGATTATTCGATTAGTTTGAATATAAATGGTATGGTTCTTAATAAAATGTACTTAATTATAGGTCATTATTTTATCATAATTTATTATAATATTTTATGATCATGTTATTTATTGAATATAATTAGTTTTATTTATTTACATTTACATTTTTATTATACCTTATGTTTTCATAGTTTTCCTTCAATTTTTATACTTACTAAGAAACTGAGCACACTACATTGTTATGTTTTATTTTCTCTCAAATATTAGAAAGTGTTTTTGATTGATATGTAGGGATATAAAAGGTATAATAATGGTTTTCATGAGGAAATTGCTTGGAATATTTTATGTTTTCAATTATAATAATAATTTCATGTTTGTATCTAGTATATCTAGACTGCTAAGTTATTCGATCAAATAGATTTCACTTCATTCTATATTATGTAACTGTTACAAAGTAGAAACTAGGCCAGAGTATCTAGGGTAAGGGTATCTATGCAAAAATAATTTATACCTATCCCAAATTAGGTTCCCATTAAACAGGGTTGTATTTTCTAAAACCAACACCTGAAAACACAACACTAGATAATTCATGTCAATGTCACACTTTGAGTTAACCATTTAATAAGAATTATCCTATTCTTATATTATCCATCCTCACTATTAGACTCCATTAATTTATGGAAATATTAAGTTCTCCGTGTCCACAAGAATAATTTTTCTTAATTATAAAACTATGTGAAGGATCTGACCTCTAACCGAAGATCAATCATTAAACAATTTCATAACACAACCAGAGCAGACTAACATATAAATCCCAAGTGGATTATTGTCCCACACTATATGGTTCTGGACATTAATCACACTCTCATGGATCATCCATCAAATTGATAAAGATAAAAATTATTTATGGAATATAAATTTCTATCATTATATTAGATCACATGGATGTAATCTCAAGAATCAAACACCTACCCATGCCATGATTTCTTCCATTACATCCATCTATCTGAAATAATTTCAGAGATCTAGCCATTATCCTTTCTACCAGGGTTAAAATTTTATAAGCACCCATGTATTCCCTTCTAATCCAAGAAGATTCAATATATAGAATCCCTAAGGCCTTTTGAGGACAATTCCTATATCGTAAACCCCAATCACATCATTTGTGTCTGTATTTAAATGATCATAACACCAAAAACAAAAAATTAGAGAAAAAATAATCCTATTAAAACCTCTCTCATTGTATTACCATGTTCAATGTGACACAAATGATCTTATATGTTAGGAATAATATATAAGGGCTTTATATTCTACCACCTATCTTAGTGGGTCATGCTCAAAACTATGCCACTTGATCAGAAAAAACTAGATATGTTTTCATATTTCCATAGAACAATGTACCTTTTATTGGATATTGTTATAAAAAATAAATCATACTAGATTAAAATCATTTAGAAGTGGTTAATCCAAAATAGGTAACAAATTATCGACCTATAAGGATCAAAAACTAACAGCATAGACATAATTACTTCACCTTCCAAACATCAACCAACATTGTTTCAATAATCATTGAGCTGTAAAAAATGGATGTTCTTGTTTAATTGTTACATCACTAATGTAAAGGATAAAGAGACGAAAAATAAGAGTATATAAATATAGGAATACCCCTTATAGGTTTAACTCACAGAATAACCAATGAAAAACTCTGGGTTTTATTCATCAACAAGGATTCATACCCGACTGAAATGGTTAGACGGAACACACTTACGAATCCTATGAATTTAGATCCTATTTTTACTAGCATGTCATCTCAATTGGGGAAACAACATGGGTCAATCATATTTTTTAATTTATGTAACATTTATTTTAAATAATATTCATTCCAAAAAAATACACTACGCTCTACTGGCTATACTTATGTTTAAATAATAGATAAAATGAAGAAAACTAGAATCTATGGGAAATGATAATGTTTCTATATAACCCATATTCTAATGTAAACAATTGATAACCCTTAAATAAGGATTAATTATCTAAAAACTCTAAATGATTTATTTTAAAAAAATTAACAAATGGTCATTTGTTACACCATTCCAATAAACTAACATATAATGGATATTAAATACATGTTTAATATGTTACAATACTAATCAATTTTTTGGATGATTACCTACAACATAATAAGAAAATTATCTCATAATTTCTATTTTAAAAAACTATTCAAATTTGTTTAACCATGAAATTAACACATCTTGATTAGTTAAATAAAGTGTAAATTATAATCTATAGAGGAAGTCACTCATTATGTTTTAACAATTATTTTATATAAATGAAGACTCAGAATAAAAATTCTCAAAATGATAGGGAAGGTGTATCATTAGTTAAAAGTTTCTGGTCAATTTTTATTCCAAAATTATGTTATACATAAACTATATAAGTGTCCGCTAAAAAATTAAAAACCCATCTCATATTTATAACCATCATACCCCCTGGGTGTTTGGTACAAAGGAATATAAATATAATTAAAACCTATGACGGTCATAACATTAAATAATTGGTAAATTTGAATGAAACAAAATTAATTTACAATGTAGTATCACATACATTATGGGTTAACAACATATGAAACATTAAACAACTGACCTATTTTGGTCAAATTGATCATTTTAGAAATTAGTCATATGGGTCTTAACACCTAAATTATAGAGGTAAAATCCATTACTTGTTTAAATTTACACCCACATTTAAAATATATATTTTTATATAATTATAAATTCTAAAATATATATATATATATATCATGGTTTAGTTATATGAATCAACATTCCCATGTTATAATGGTACAAGAAATTATATGTTACCTTTTACATTCTTGTAATTGTAATATTATTATACCATAATTATCAAAATATAATAGGTAGACATATAGTGGTTAAATTATATGGTTCATCCATTCTAATTTATAAAGTCTCATACTCTTCATAAAATATATTTGACCCCCATTTAATCATTAGAATTTATGTTTAATCCAACGAAACCATTTTTCAGTCGATAAGACATACCACATTCTATTAGTTTAATATAATTCCAACATCTTGTTATATAGTTAAACACTATTTAAGTTAATTCATGAAATTTTTTAAATATACCATATATATTAAATAATACAAGTCATGCTGCCAAGTGGAAAATTCCATAAAACATGGGAAATTACATAATATGTAATGAAATCAACCTTGAATAGTATAAAACACATTATTCATCATAAAAACCATAATAAAATCTACATAAAATTATATATTTATAATATATGAATCTCTATATTAAATTAATGATTCATGTAATGAACTAACCTCATTAAACCCAACCCATCCCATCATAGGATATGGGAAAAATAGCATAACAAAAACTATTCTTTAATATAAGAAAAAGAATACATTAAAAAATAGTATGAAGCATAAAAAGAGTGTGATATGTAACACTCCAAGGTTTTGAAAATAAATATAGAATGAAATTTTTTAATCTAACCATTAAACACAACTTTGTCTCTTCTATGTTTTGAATTTCAAGAAATGGTCATCTAGAGTTGTGTTCAGTAAGTCATTTGGAGTCTAATAAAATAGACTGGATTTCTAGGGAATAGTAAAAAACACTTATGAATAGTAATATGAATATTAATATGACACTTAAATAGTAAATACTAATATTATTTTATTTTTTAAGGAAATATAACAATGGGATCTAAAATAATTTTTCAATGTCAGAGAAAACTAACTACACTTCAAGATTGTTATTTTTCGAATTAACTATGTCCTTATTAAAAATTAAATTAATAATATTTAGAAAGTTATTTTTGAAAAATGGAATTCTATTTTTAATTATAGATGTCGAAAAATGGTAAGTGTGAATTTTTGGGATTTTTTTGACATTCATGATTTTTTTATGAATATTGAAATACGGTAAAATACAGTATATTCAATTTATCAGTTAAATACACTATTCATGACATCAAAAGTGATGCAAGTCCACTTGGTTCAAAATCACGTGAACGTATTTCTATTAGGGGTCACATGAAACAATAGTATTGGTTGTCTTGAGGGATATAATAAAATAATGAGTTAAATATTAAAAATTTACCCCTCTCCTCCACTATAAAAAACCCCCACCACTACCTCTTCTCTTCACTTCTGTAAACCTTGATGCTCCTAAGATTTCTGCCCAATTGACCTTCCCTAGTCACTCCCAATGACCAAGAATCTCTTATTATTTCCAAAGTACCAAAACCCCTTCCCTTAAGGAGTTTCTCAAGGAGGTTATTTCAAGAGGTAAAGCACCCTACTTTCTCATTTGGTTTTATTTCAATTTATCTAATTTTGTTATCCTCTCATCACATTCACTATCTAAATGAAAATTATAACTCAATTAACATCTATATATTGGATTTATATAATTTTAATGGAAGAAGAATCATACATATTCTTACTCCCTCCCTTTTTTTTATAAACGAAATCGACATTCATGAGGTTCCGATTTATAACCTTCTTGGATGACGAAGTTCCGTTCTTCAATTTCTTCTTCAATACTGGGAATGAAATCATATTAATGGTTAAAACAGAATATAATATATGTTTTATAACCTAATTAATATTCAGGAACCAGAATATGTACATATAATTAGGTTTTATGACCAAACTAGTTCATAATATTCCAAATACAGCCAAATAACCGAAGTGGTTGTCATATAATGATTCATCCCCATTCCATGGAACAAAGTGATAGAAACGACCACTATCAATTCATTATGTTCATTAATAATATATTATTCCATTACTGGAGAATTATAAATATTTCACATGATCTTTATTTCTTAAAAACAAGTGAACTGAATATGAAAATAAAAGAAACGATCACTCCAAAACGACGAAATTCAATAAAATAATTATCAATAAAGGCATAAATGAACTATCCAGAATTATGGAAAACTAATTACATTTCAAATAGGTTATGAGATAAGTTTTTAACAATTATAATTTCATATTCAATGAGCTTATGTACAAGAGTGGAACACGTCTGGAGTTAAGTTAACGGTTTTCCACCCGAACATCCATTTTCATTCAGGTTACTTTTATTGTCTAATTTCCTCGATGAAATTATTAGGTATTGTAATTTTCTCTTCATATATTATGTTTAAGTATCATATATATGTTTAAAAACCATAATCATTACTTATTTTATGGATAGTTACACATTTTAAAAGGAACATTCAAAATTATTTCAATAATATGAGCCCGATTTAAGGGAATTTCTCAAATTATTACCTATATTCCAGGGCACTCTATAATCTGTTTTTGGAAAACATTATCTTTATAATATCACTAATTTTATTATGAAAATACTATCTTAATTCACTTATGTTTATATACAATGATTTTTCCAAAATAACTATTCTTTTCAAAATAAAAGAGTATTTTTCTCCAGAATTGCTTATTGATTTTATAAGAGTGTTTTCATATAATTCAACACTCCCGTTGATTCAATGGTATTATTGGGTTCAACCATTTCTGAAGTTTATCTACTATATTTTATTTAATGGTTTTTTAATAAATCTATAGTTTATCATCTATCCAAAAACCATTCACCATATTACTTGGAATAGTTAGTGTTTTATGTTTCATGATTGGGAAAAGATAGTTAAATTTTATATGATAGTATTAATATGAATGTATATGTGTTTTATGCTTATCCCCACTCATATGTGGAATTAATTGGACTTATTATGTGATGGATGGGGCCCTCTATATCCCTTTGATGCATTAGTAGGTTTCATGAGACAAATAGATGTGGAATTGGTCGAGGCCTTTCCCAAAATGATATATGGATTCGGGCTGTGACCTTAATCATTATATGTCTTGGCCGAGGCATTGAAAAAATGTTCTATAATGTCTGGATTATGCACTTCCCTCATTATGAAGCATGTAATTGAATGTTCATGTGGATATTTAACTAGTAGAATACGCTTGATTATGTTTTATTATGTTAATATTTATTTATCTCATATTCCTGCCAAAATGTGTTCATGTTTATTATTAAAGGCATGTGTTTCCAATAATTCACCATTTCTAATGCTTATATTATCTTCCGTTGTATTTCATTCTCTTACTGAGCATTTGAGCTCACCCTTTATTATGTTTCATTTTTGTTCAGGATATGAACAAGTAAATTATGATTGACATGGAATCATATTCTAGGACAAATGATGTTGTTAGTGGAATAAATAAGTGTTGTTTTTTTCTTCATATTGTAATGATAAACATATATATGTAACTAGTTTCCAATAAAACTAAACTACTCGGTACTTCAGGATTCATATGCCTTTTATGTATGCCAAATTTGTCAAACAACGCACCGACTCTGGGAAACTGGGGATGGGTCCTTAGAGTTGGTATCAGAGGAAGTTTAGTAAAATACTTGGAATCTAGATTTAGAAAACATAGAATTAGGGAAGACTACCTAAGTTAGTCTTTGAGGATCATACATACAATAACATCCCAGTATTTTTGGTATGGAATCGATTATGTGGATCATTCAAGTAATACATCCTTATCTGGATACGATATGGTACATTCGGCTCTCGCATAGATTTATCTAGGGGTAAAACCCAAAAACACTGCTTTGAGCTAGACTCAAACGAGATATGGTGCATGAAATTGGGCTATGCTGGACTCTTGTTTATGACACTACTGGAGGATATCCTTATGATAATTCACATTTTCTGTAAAATCCATTATGAAGGATTGAAATGTAAAATATTCCTCAAAGAAACAAATTTTGTGAATATGGTATTAGCCATACGTTGGATCTCATTTTTTTCTGAGTATTTTTTTAGTTAAGATTAAACATTATGATTCATAACCGAATCTAGTGTATACCTTTATCTACAAATGGTTCCTAGTTGACGGGCTGGAAATCACATGAATGCATGTGTCCACTGTAGGGATTTTCTTCCGATGCAAGATAATGATGTTGGCTCTAGTGATGTGACTAGTGCTGAGAAACTCATAACAATACTGGGACAACTAATGTCGGTTATGAATAATAATCTTACACGTATAGAGGATCTGGATCCACCACGTGGAGGAACCATGCTAGACCTCTTTATGAGACAATAGCCTCCATCATTCAACGGGACTACAAACCCGTTTCTATTAGAGTAGAGGAAATATTCCTTTGAGAAGATATTTCTCGATTTGGGATATAATGAATGAGAGATGGTTCTCATGGTTGTATATTGTCTTTCAAGAGATGCAGATCAGTGGTGGTCATTAATCCAAAACACAAAGGAGGAGGAATAGATTGAAGAGAAGGAATGGAGGGATTTTAAGGAAATCTTCTTATAAAAATATTTCCCTCATGAGCGGCGAGAAAATATGGAGAGACAATTCATGAATCTGAGGTAGAAGTAAGATGAGAATTTTGAATGATACGACGCAAACATCAAAATATTAGCAAGAAAATTTTTATATTACATATGAAATCCAAGGAGCTAAATTGATAGACACTTTGACGGCCTAAAGACATTCCTCTAGAAGGCACTGGTCTCCCAAATATTTTCATCATATGACGATATAGTTTTGTGTTCCATCAAGATAAAATAAGAATTCTCTAAGTCTTATGACTTTAAGGGAAATTAGGAAATGAAGAGGGTTTCTGAAAACCCTCGGAAAGGAAATATTGAAATGGGGAAGAAGAGAAGGAATATTTATCTTTTATATGTTTATTGTCTAAACCATTTACCATTTCATATAAGGTGTATATTTGGGATGTTATTGATGAATATGTATTCTATACTCTATATGGATATTGAAAAGGCATATTTATCTTGTATTTAATCATTGTATAAAGAATGATTTGGATGTAGAGGTTGTTGGGGCCCACTATAGTTCCTCGATGCATCCGTTGGTCTCATGAGACTAAACTGTTTGGCGAAAAACCCTTCGAGTTTGTTCCCAAAAATCAGATAGGTTTCTACCAACAGTAGTAAAAAGTTTTTACTATATTATGGTTTCATGTTCTAGATACATAATGTACAATTAATAATCATTCTATTTATTCATTATCAGTTATTAATATTATCCATGAGATTTTCACTATGACAAAATCTAGGGATGCAATTTCATTCTCAGATTATTATTGGCATTAGTAATTCATTTATTCACTATGCTATATTTATTATGTCAGATCGATTGTGATTAAATTATTATTTTACTCATGATTCCCATATTTGTAACCCTTACCAAGCATTTGAGCTCACCCCTTTAAATGTCTACCTTCGATAGGTGATGAAGATAAGGTCTTCTTTTGAGTTCCTGGATGCAGTTTCTAGTTTTTGTTATGTATTGTATTTTGTAACCATTTTTCCAATGTAATTTGAGTTACATCTATGTATCTATTTTCATCAATACTACTAATCTAATCGTTAATTTGGGATTTTCAACCCTTATATCCATGCCAATATCACATGTAATGCATCGACACTTGTCTAGAGGGGTTGGGGTGTTACAGTTGGTATTAGAGAGGTTTAGTAGAAAACCTGGAAACTAGAGTAGGAAATGTATAGAAGGGAACAAATCCCTAAGGTAGTATCTGAGGAGTAACATACAAGAACATCCTAGTATTTTGGTAAGGAATAGATTATGTGGATATTTTAAGAAATTTGTCCCTGTCTGGATATGAGTAAGTAGAGGTGGCTCTGGAACAGGTGTAACTAGGGGTAAAATCAGAAAACACTGCTTTGAGCTAGAGTCAAACGGGAACTGGTGCACAAAAATGGGCCTTGCTGCACTCTTGGTTAAAAAACTCCTAGGGGTATGCTTAGGATAATTCATATTTACTTTACAAGCCATTATGAAGGATTTTAATGTAAATTTTTCCTTAGAGGAACCATGTTCATAAGATTAACTATGCATAGAATTTCAATCTATGTTGAGTGTTTTTTGATTTGAGATTCATAAACTAATCCAGTGTATCCCATTATTTAGAAATAGAGTCTAATGGAAGAATGGGATTCAATACTCATGGGAAAGGTAGGGATATCCCTACTGAGAAAGACAACACAGTCAATGTTGGAGCAGATCAGATCATGATCATATTGGGACAACTTATTCAAGTTGTAATGAATAACCATTCAACACCTTTGTTGGATCTTTTCATGCGGCAGAAGCCCCCATATTTCAGTGGGACTACTATTCTAGTGGTATTTGAGTAATGGATGATGTCACTTGAAAAAATATTCATTGCATTAAGATGAAATGAAAATGAGAAGGTGGTGTTGGTAGTATATTGTCTCAAGGGTGATGCTAACTAATGGTGGTCCCTGATTCAGAACACCATGGAGGAAGAAGAAATAGATGATATGGAGTGGAGGAATTTTAAGGAAATATTCTTCGATAAATATTTCCCTCGTGAGCAACAAACTGAAATGAAGCAGAAATTCCATAGTGTGAATCAATGGGAAGAATACAATGTTGTAGTATAACAACCCATAATTTTCATACATTGTTAATACTTCAAAATTTAAGTACACTTATTACAACATATAACAAAACCAAAAAAGGACCTTATAGGTATTGTGTCTTTAGAAACTAGTAAACATAAACAACGGTTTCACAAAGCATCCACATTGCCTCCCATTTATTTCATCATATATAGAGTCCCTTTTGGCATATCCTACTTAATAACATTCTTCCTAACTTGGGGAAATAAAACATACAAAAGGGTGAGCTCAAATTCTCAATAAGGGTAAAAAAATGAAAAACCAATCACATCATATTCATAAGATCGTATTTTTTTGGAAATATTAACCTGCAAAAGAAATCGTAATTTCATAAGATGGGATAAATCATAATAGTGATATGTAATCCCAATAATCATAACATAAAACATGAAACCTTGTTTCATACACACATAATCATAGAGAATAATTTCTTAGTAGTCAACACACATTTCCAAGACTATCTTAGCAGACAAAGTCCATTTATGAACCGAGTTCACTCCTTGTTTCAGTCCTATTTAACTGAACTAGATTAACCTGTCATTCTATCCATGTCTATCTCATGAGATATAAATATTTAACCAATGCATTAAAGGGAGATATAGGTCCTAACCATCTCAAAATTATACCATTCTTATGTGTGCCACAAAATGAAAAAATTATACATCATTGCATAACCCATGTAATAAAAATGGGATTCTTAAACATCGTGATATCATAAACCAATTCATATAAGATAAAGGAATTCATAAAAATAAATCCATCACAACATAATCAAATCAATGTAATAATAGGGATAGAAACAGAACCCTATATTATCTTAGATGGAAAATTTTTTGATAAAACACTTGAACTCCATTCTTGAGGAAAATATCCTTTATACTTCAAAAACATTTTTCATTTCGTAACATGTCATAAAATTTTAAACTAAAATAACTTGATTAAAAATAAACATGAAAACCTATAATGGATGCATCATGGAAATAATGTTCTAAAAATCCATTCATGTCCTATAAGTGAAAAAAACATTCTTCCTGTACTTTGGCCAAAAAAGTCAAATTGTACCTCGTACGAAAAAAGACTAAAGATTCCTTTAATATCTTTTACTAAAAACTCACCGAAGGGTAAAATTGGATTTTAAAAATGGTATGTGGATGAAAATAATATTACCTATTGAAAAACATGGATGTGGATGATAAATATTCCCTAGTAAATTCTGAAGTATAAACAATCCCATATAATAATGAGATTGTGAGATTATCCCTTACCAGTAAGAACCCGGTTTTTGCTGTGAATGACTTTGTATTATTCTTGATGATATTACAGAATAGCGCCTTCAGACGGAATGCGATTCCGAGCCCCAGAGTGGGCAGAATTAAATATTTAGTGTGTTCACACTGGAAACGCAAAATAAATGCGATAACTCCTAAACAGTGATCCAGATCCGAGATCTGAGTGTACTGATTTGTCCGGAATGGGGTGTTTACCCTAGGAACGACATAAAGCATGTCAGCGCAGGACGTTTGGACCTCTCGCTCGCTTACAAAACATTAAATAGATTAATTAATTCTTTTAATGGATTAACTTAAGTATCTCTTAAACGGTGGCATGGATTGGAAAACGGAGGGCACCATTGATTTCGAATCGTGTCGTTTACCCTACTAGAGGTGTAAGTTTTTCGGGCGTAGCCCGTCTGTGAAAAATGGCCCCAGGGGCGTTTTTGTAATTTGGCGGCCTCAGGCACAAAGTATACTAACTTTTGATCAGGGCCTCGAATTAAAATACTGAGACCTCCTTTACGTTCAGAGCATGGTTTTTAGCCTAGGAGAGGCTTAATCCTGACCCCATCCGGAGTTCGGGTTCGGGCCAACGGACGGGAGGTTAAGTGTTTTCTATTTAACCACTTAACCCACCCCTCTCCTCTCCCCCTTACCCCCTGGCACCAGCTGCTCCCAACAACGATGGAGGAATCTCTCCTCCATCACGTCCTCCTCTCCGGCAAGGTGCGGCACTGAAGGATCGCGGTGAAGCTTCGGGAGAAGCCAATCGAGGTAGGATTTGTCGTTTTCATTTTTGTTTTCCCGCACCTACATTGATCATATTTAGTCATGTCTAATTGTTTTTGGATTTTTGAACGAAAAAAATGATTGTGTAGGAGAGTTTTTTCTCTTTCCATCGCGTGTTTCGGTTCATAAAACCGAGTTCCGAGGACCCCGCAAATACCCACCGAAGTTTTGAGGGTTTGGTGGTGTTTCCAGCGGTCGGCAGGGCGGTCGGGCGGGCTCCGACGGGCGCATGGGCGGCTTCAGGCGGGCGACGCGGCGGCAGGCCGAGGCGCCGCGGTGGCGCACTCCGGCCGTAGGCGGGGAATGTGGGGCACCGTCGGCGCCGGCTGGCGCGACGGCGAGGCGGGGTCGCACCGCGCGACCCCTCGCGGCGACAGAGACCCGCGGTCGGTGGGTCTCCAAGGAGGACCATGACCAGCCTCACGGCCTGTCGGTGCGGCGTGGACTCGGAGTCCACGGCCGGGCCACACGGGTGAGCCGCGGGCCGGCCAGCGCGGACCGGCCGGACCCGGCCGGTCCTGTCCAGGGGGGAGGGGTTCACCCCCCCCCCCCCCCGACTTCGGACACCCGTCATTTTTGCCACGGGTGTCTGTTTTACGTGTTGTCTATGGAAACACGGACCTAACAGCAAGGCAATATTTTTTATATGGTTTTGGTAATTTTTAATTCCCAAAACGAGTGGCCTTGGTGGCGCGACACGTATGTCGAGGGGAATGTCATTTTTCTGGGGAAACTTTTTTTGGACGGCGCGAATGCATCCGACGTCTGATTTATGTGTCGTTAGTTGCGTTGGGACCCTGGAGCCGTGGCGATGTTTTCAAGGGTGGTTTTAGGTGTTGAGGCTGAAGTTTAGGCGTGGGCCCCATGACCCTTTTTTTTGAGCTACGTGCAGCATTTCACGGATTTTTCATCGGACGTCCGTTCAGGGCATCCGAGCAGTGATTTCTGGATGTTTTTCTGAGGGGATTGCAACGTTGCAAATCGCCCGCTCTAATTCGGCACGATGGTGCGTGGCCCACGGGAGGTCGTTTGGGCGTCGACGGTGATTTTCCATCTTTATAACTAGGCGACCGTTTTGGACAAGTGAGTAGTCCATCATGTGTGCTTTTTCGAGAGGATCGTAACGGTGTGATCCGTTGGCAGCGCTTCAGGACCGCGGTGCGGGTCCCGCGTGGTACCGCTCGTGCGCGGAAAGCCGGAATGCATCTTTTTCTCCAGATATCCATTGCACTCATGTGAGTAGTGATTTTGACGTTTTTTTCCGAGGGGATCGCATCGGTGCGATGCGCCCAACTGTTTTCAGGGCCGAGTCTCAGGTTCACGGAACGTCGTTCGGGCATGAGGCGGTGTTGGCGACTTTTCCGTCGGATATCCATTGGAGGCGAGTAAGTAGTCGATCTCGCGTGTTTTTTCACGAGGATAACAACTGTATAATTTTTTTGGTTGTGCGGAGCCTCTTATGTGATCTTATTAAATTTGAAATGTGAAGGTGCCCCGAGGGCGGTCCTCCTACCATGTTTGTAGCAGACCCTTGATGTGTGATCGCTTGCACTCTTGGGAGAGTGAGGTTGGAGTTTAAAGAGATGTGGTTTGTTGTACCCCAGTCGTTATGGTGGAAAGTTGAAGATGTTGCGTCGTGCCATCACGTTGATGTTGGGTGTTGTGTGCACGATGGCCCTTGGGCTGAGAATGTGGTATACTATAGGAGTATATGGGAATTCTTGGAGGTACATGTGGTTGTACATACCTGAGAATGTTTTTCCTCTTGGTTGGGGATTGACTTGGGGCCACACATCGTGTGGGCCCCATGTGCGTTCCATGTTCTAATTTTTGTACCATTGACCTCTCATGACGTAGAGGGTCGCTCTGTGCTCGTTTGTTTGACTAGAAGGGTTGAGTGGTCTCCTGATGGTTTTATTCTCGATGGATTGGCCGGTAGCGGTGCTAGTGACACCCAGTGATGGAACAGGAGCTGGACCTCTTTTGTGTGAGTTGTCCTAGAGTTGAGTGGATGTGCGGTACCCACTCAGTTCCTGATTGGAAAGTGTTGTACCATCCAGTAGGGATGGATAGAGAAGTTCCGGGTTTACCCTCCAGTAGGGCTGAGCAGTGGGTTGCTCATTGACTTCTCAGGGTTTACCCTCTAGTAGAGACTAGGTAGTGGGTCACCCGACGACTCTTGAGGTTCTTCCCTATAGCAGGGCTGGGCAGTGGGTCGCACGTCGTCTTGTTTCAGGTATACCCTCCAGTAGGGCTGGGCAATGGGTCGCTTATCGACTTGTTCAGAGTTTACCCACTATCATAGACTAGGCAGTGGGCCACCCAACAACTCTTGAGGGTCTACCCTCCAGAAGGGCTGGGCAGTGGGTTGCCCATCGTTTTGTTCTGGGTTTACCCTCCAGCAGGGATGGGAAGTGGGTCACCCGTCGACTTTTTCGAGGTCTACCCTCCAGCAAGGCTGGGTAGTGGGTTGCCTGACAACTTATTCCAGGCTTACCCTCCACCAGGGATGTGCAGTGGGTCTCCTGATGATGTATTATGGTTTACCCTCTGGCAGGGCTGGGCAGTGGGTCACCCGATATCATATTATGGATTACCCTCTAGCAGGGCTGGGCAGTGGGACACCCATTGACATTCCAGACTCAATCCTTTCTACTAGGCTAGTCTGTGGCTTTCCTCCGTGATTATTGTAGTGGGACCCTTGGTTATACTGGTCAGTGATGGAATGATCTTGACTATGAAGAGATATCTCGACTGCGGGGCATCGACGATTTTTGGTTTGATGTTCCGCCAAAACTCTCAAGTATGAGGAGAACTTTTCCCACCGATAGGCGTCCTTGTGACGCGAATCAAAACCGTGTGGGAAAGTCAGTGCCGCCCAAAGCGGATAGTGTCGTGGTGCGTTGATTGAGCTCTTGACTTGTAGTTCGGGGAAGACGTGCGGGATGCTGGGCATCGATGGTCTTACATCTGGGACTATTGTTGTCTACTAATATCTTGGGCTGATCTACGGGATGTAGATCCCCTTACGACGTTGTTCGAGCTTCTTGATTGAGCATAAGGTTAGGCATATGCCCTGTTTCAGTACCCACTTCATGGGTTTGGTTACTCTCCCTCTAGGAGAGGCGAAGATGCGCGGGGTATGCCACGTGCTTTCTGTGTCTAGCTTCTTGTGGCTGGACAAGTCTACTCTCTTGCTATAGGTAGCGAAGACATGACAAGAAGTTCATCTTCTCACCATTTCCAGCTCCTTGCATTTGGACGAGTCTACCTTCTTCCTCTTGTTAGGTTGAGCTGGACTCTCTACTGTTACTCTTTACTACACTTTCAGTTGTACTCCTCCACTTTTCATGTTCACTCTACTTCTCACCCTTCAGTACCTCCTTTTGTTGCTCCCACAAGCCTTCAGGGTATCCTACAGAGTATTTTAATACTCACCACTGCTTCGTCTTTTCCCACACTTGGTGTGCCCTTACAGACGACAGACAGGTTGGTCGTGACGTCATAGGAGCTTAGGAGCTTGGGAGCTTTGACCGCATGTGGTGGTCGGAGATGGGTTCTAGGTGGGGGACCTTCCAGCTATTTACTTATTGTTCATCTCTTGCCGGGTTGTGACTCTTTTCTGGTTGGGCGCATGTTTTTCCCCTTTTTCCTTTTTAGCACTTTACGTGTACTTTTTTGAGGTCAATGCACATTTTTGGTATATATAGCAGTTTCCCATTTCATTACATGTCTTTTCTTTTACTCTACACGGTTTCATTGAGTGTGCTATGTGTGTGTGTGCACAGGTACTTAGGCAAAAGCCTCCCTGAGTTGTTGTGCCTTCGGCACTAGTTTCCAGCCCCTGGCCTAGGGAGGCGGGTTTGGGGTAGTTGCGGCTCGAGCCCGGGTAGGGTCGGGTCATGACAAAGTGGTATCATAGGTGGTTCGTTCCTTGGGGTGTTGTGTGCGCATCCCTAAAAAGGAATTGGTTGGGATTTATAGAAACTGTGTTACCGTGTCTCGAGAGCGGCTCTCAGGCCAGGGAGTCCAGTGATGGTGTGGCGGCCGACGTATCCATTCACCATGACCCTGATAACCCGCTTGTCGAATCTGCCTGCTGAGACACTTGTTGCAGGGAAATTTGTTTGTGCATCACATAGGGCTGAGTCTTGACTGTACTTTTTGAGTTAGCTCTCCATCGTTATTGTTGTTGTTATATACATTATGCTCATCTGACCGCGACACTCCATGATAATATTTAGGATGTCTCTGCGAAGATATCCAGTCAAGATTCCAGCTTTAGTGCGTGACGACGACCCTGTGAGCTATGAGGCCACAGTCCAGGACACATCATGCGAACCCTTTCTCCAGGTGGGTCAGTAGCAGCACCCCCACATGTTGAGTAGCAGATAGTTTTAGCAGAATAGGCTGATCTTGAGCATAGGATGAGTGCGGTCCATGAGTTCCAGCAGGAGAGACCGCTAAGGTTCAGTGGTGAGCCAGACCCTCAGGCAGCAGAGGCTTGGCTCAAGATAGTGGATTACCTTATCAGGCTTGTGCAGACTCCAACAGACCAGAGAGTGGCTTTGGCAGTCACCCCTTTTTGTGGGGAAGCTTGGCGTTGGTGGAGTCTGGTGACTCTGTTTCTTGACGAGTCGTCACATTCGTGGAGCGACTTTCAGTTGTTGTTCCGTGATGAGTTTTTCCCCTCCTTCTTGCACTCCTTTCGGATTCAAAAGCTCCTGCAGTTTCAGCAGGGAGGGATGACGGTGGCCGAGTACGCTGCTATTTTTGCAGACCGTGCACGCTTTTACCCGGATGTGGTCCGTGATGACAACATCCAAGAGTGGATGTTTGAGCAGGGTCTCCACCGAGATTCTTGCTGTCATTGTTCCCTTGGGCATTTCCACAGATGCCGGGGTCCTGGAGGAGGTGCTGGTGATAGAGGGATTTCTGTCACGTTTTAGAGTTGGTGGTGGCAGCAGGCACATCGGAGCCAGGACGTCTACTGCAGCTAGTGGGCGTTTGCAAGCAGAACCTCGACGCATGTCGATTTCTGACAACCAGGATCAGGGGTGTGGTCGTACACCACAGTGGTACCGGAGGGCACCCGTGCAGCCAGAGAGCGCAGGTGTTATGCTTGTGATGAGCGAGATCACTTGGCATGAGACTGGCCTACCCGAGTTGCTAGAAGATTCTGGAAGGCAATAGGTGCACCACCGCGGCAGGGGCATCGCCGTGATCAGAGTAGTACCCGGAGAGGTGGTGCTAGCAGAGGAGCGGGATGATCTGGTAGTGGGGTATGACTTTACGCTTTCTTCCCATCACCACTAGGCGGTCCACGTCAGGCTCCAGGAGTTGACAGTTGGGACCGTAGACAGATGTGAGCATGGGAGTCTATGATCCTGTAAAGCGTGGGATGATGAGAGGTACCCCTTGTGACTCTTATACTCCTTGAAGTAGAATTGTTAGACTCTATGTGTGAAGTGCTTTTTCTCCCCGCTCCTTGCTTGAGTTGTTACCAGGGTGGCACGGGGCGTCGGTGTAACCCTGTGTTGGTATGATAAAAGGCGTGAAACCTTTTTATCTAGTCAATGGTGTTGAATCCCTTTCTCCCCGAGTGTGTAAGGGGGTCCTGGTCATGGGACATCAACTGTTGAACATTGCGTGATCAGATATCCTTGGGATTTTCACCATATGGATATTTTGAAGGAGGGAATCATCGGGCCTTGTTCCAGGTGCGGGAGGTGATTCCCGTCGCGATGTGCGATGTAGAGGTTTGGCCGGGGACGTGAGCTACCCCCGAGGACCTTCGGACCGTTTGAGACCATGCAGAGAGATGGAGAGGTTCCTTACTGCCTTGCCCTAACACCAAAGTCTGGAGTGGGTACACGACATCGGCAAGGGCGGACCTCGCGTGAATGGATCAATCCTTTGGTCCGTGTGCGGTGATGTAGAGCTGTGCGTGGGATGTTCTGGGTATGGGAACACCAGGTGTGGGCTCAGTACCATGTGTTTCTCCCTAGTTTTGCTTTTTATGGATGAAAATCTTGAAAGAGGGAATGATTTAAAACCCAGTTTTTGCTGTGAAAGACTCTGGAATATTCTTGGTGATATTCCAGAACAGCGCTTTCAGACGGCATGCGATTTTGTGCCCCAGAGTGGTCGGAATTAAATTTTCAGTGTGTTCACACTAGAAACTCCAAATAAATGCGATAACTCCTAAACGGAGACCTAGATCAGTGATCCGAGTGTACGGATTGGTCCAAAATGGAGTGTTTACCCTAGGAACGACATCAAACATGTCGGCGCGGGACATGTGAACCTCTCGCTCACTTTCAGAATGTTAAATGGATTAATTAATTAATTAATTAATTCGTTTAATGTATTTACTCAAATATCTCTTAAATGGTGGCTCAGATTGAAAAACCTAGCACACTGTTGACTTCGGATCGTGCCGTTTACCCAAGGAGAGGGGTATGTTTTGCGGGCGCGACCCGTCTGTGACAAATGGCCCAGGGGCGTTTTTTGTAATTTGGCGGCCTCTGGCGCTAAGTTTACTAACTTTTGATCAGGGCCTTGAATTAAAATTCCAAGAACACCGTTACGTTCATAGTGTGGTTTTTATCCTAGGGGAGGATTAATCCTGACCCGCAGGGAGTTCAGGTTCAGGCCGACGGACGGGTGGTTAAGTGATTTCTATTTAAACACATAACCCACACCTCTCCTATCCCCCTTCTCCCCTGGTGCCAGCATCTCCCAACAATGAAAGAGGAAGCTATCCTCCATCCCCTCCTCCTCTCCGGCAAGGCGCAGCTCCGACGGATCGCGACGAAGCTTCTGGAGAAGCCCATCGAGGAAGGATTTGTCATTTACATTTTTGTTTTCCCACACCTACATTGAGCCCGTTTAATCACGTCTAATTGATGTTTTATTTTCAAACAAACCACATGAATTCGTAGTATAGTTTTTTCTCTTTCAATCACTTGTTTCTTTTCGTAAAACCAAGTTCTGAGGACACCGTAAACACCCGCCGATGTTTGCGTGTTTGGAGGTGTTTTAGGCGGCCGGCAGGGCGATCCGAAAAGCTCTGGCTAGCGCGGGTGGCTTCAAGCGGGCGACGCAGCGGCATGCCGAGGCGCTGTGGCGGTGGGCTCTGGCCTCGTGCATGGAGCACGGGGCGCTGTCGGCGCAGGCTGTCGCGACGGCGAGGCGGGGTCGCACCGCGCGACCCCGCGCAGCGACAGAGACCCGTGGTCGGCGGGGCTCCGCGGTAGACTGCGACTGGCCTCATTGCCAGTCAGCGTGGCGTGGACTCGGATTCCACGGTCGGGCCACGCTGGTGAGCCTCGGGCCGGCCAGCGCGGACCGGCCGGACCCAGCTGGTCCTGTCTAGGGGGGAGGAGTTCGCCCCTCTGACTTCGGACACCCGTCATTTTCGCCACGGTTGTCCGTTTTGCATGCCGTCTTCGACAGCGCGGACCTAACAGCAAGGCGGTCTTTTTGAGATGGTTTTAGGAATTTTTTGTTCCCAAAAAGATAGGACTCGGTGGTGTGACACGTACATCAAGTGGATTGTCGTTTATCCGGGGAAACTTGTTTTGGACAGTGCGAATGCGTCCGACGTCCGATTCAAGTGTCTTCAGTTCCATTGGGAGCCTGGCGCTGGGGCGAAGTTATCCAGGGTGGCTTCCGGCATTGAGGCTGAAGTTGAGGCATGGGCCCCACAACCGATTTTTTTTGAGTTGTGTGTAGTGTTTCACGACTTTTGCATCAGACATCTGCCCGGGGCATTCGAGCAGTCATTTCTGGATGTTTTTCCGAGGGGATTAAAACGGTTCAATCCGCCCGCTCTAATTCAGCACGATGGTGCGGGGCCCACAGGGGGCCGTTTTGGCGTCGACGGTGATTTTCCATCTTTATCACCGGGCGACCGTTTTGGACAAGTTAGTTGTCCATCTTGTGTGCTTTTTCGAGAGGATAGCAATGGTGTGATATGTTGGCAGTGCTTCAGGACCGGGGTGCGGGTCACGCGTGGTACCGCTCGTGCACGGTAAGTCGGAATGCATCTTCTTCTCCATATATCCATTGAACTCATGTGAGTAGTGCTTTTGACGTGTTTTCCCGAGTGGATCGCTTCGGTGCGATGCGCCTAACTGTTTTCGAGGCTGAGTCTCAAGGTCACGGGACGCCATTTGGGAGTGAGGCGGTGTTGGCGACTTTTCCATCGGATAAATGTTGGAGGCGAGTAAGTAGTCGATCTCGCATGTTTTTCCACGATGATCACTACTGTACGATCCGTTTGGTTCTGTAGATCCTCTTATGCGATATTATTAAATGTAGAAATGTGAAGGTGCCACGGGGGCGGTCATCCTGCCGTGATTGTAGCGGACCCTTGATGTGTGATCACGTGCACTCCTGGGAGAGTGAGGTTGGTGTTTAAATAGATGTGGTTGGCTGTACCCCAGTAGTTGTTGTGTAAAGTGGAAGATGTTGTGTCATGCCTTCACGTTGACATTGGGTGCCGTGTGCAAGATAGACCTTTGCCTGAGAATGTGGTATACTCTAGGAGTATACGGGAATGCCTGATGGTACATGTGGTTGTTCGTACCTGAGAATGTTTGTGCTCTTGGTTGGGGATTGACTTCGGGCCACACATTGTGTGGGCCCCATGTGCATGTCATGTTCTTCTTTGAATACCTTTTACCTCTTGCGAGGTAGAGGGTCCATCTTTGCTTGCTTTTTTGACCAGTATCATTGAGTGGTCTCCCCGTGGTTTCATTCTCGATGGATTGGCCAGTAGCAGTGCTAGTGACACCCAGAGATGGAACAACCGCTAAACCGTTTTTGGGTGAGTTGTTCTGGATTTGAGTGGTTGCACGGTACCCACTGAGTGATCGATTGGCCTGTGTGGTACCATCTAGTAAGGATGGCTAGAGAAGTTCTGGGTTTACCCTCTAGTAGGGCTGAGCAGTGGGTTGCTCATTGACTTCTCAGGATTTACCTTCTAGCAGAGACTATGTTGTGGGTCACCCAACGACTCTTGAGGGTCTTCCCTCCAGCAGGGCTGGGAAGTGGGTCGCCCGTCATCTTGTTTCAGGTATACCCGCTAGCAGGGCTGGGTAATGGGTCACTTGTTGACTTGTTCAGGGTTTACCCTCTAGCAGAGACTAGGGAGTGGGTCACCCGAAGACTCTTGAGGGTCTACCTTCCAGCAGGGCTTGGCAGTGGGTCTCCCATCTTCTTGTTCTGGGTTTACCCTCCAGCAGGGCTGGGAAGTGGGTCACCCGTCGACTTCTTCTAGGTATACCCTCCATCATGGCTAGGTAGTGTGTTGCCTGGCTACTTATTCTAGGTTTACCCTCCAGCAGGGCTGGGCAGTGGGTCACCTTATGATGTATTATGGTTTACCTTCCAGCAGGGCTGTGCAGTGGGTCACCCGATATCATATTATGGATTACCCTCCAACAGGGATGGGCAGTGGGATACCCATTGACATTCTAGACTCAGTAGTTTCTACTAGGATAGTCTGTGGCTTTCCTCCGTGATTATCAGAGCGGGACCCTTGGTTGTACGGGTCAGTGGTGGAATGATATTGACTTTGAGGAGACCTCTCGACTGCGGGGCAGTGACGAGTTTTGGTTTGATGTTCCCCAAGAACTCTCAAGTACGATGAGCACTTTTCCCACCGAGGTGCGTCCTTGTGATGCAAATCAAGACCATGCGGGCGAGTCAGTGCCGCCCAAAGTGGATAGTGTCGAGGTGAGGTGATTGAGCCCTTGACATGTAGTTTGGTGCAGACGTGCGGGATGCTGGGCATCGATGGTGTTACTTCTGGGACAGTTTTTGGCTACTCATTTCTTGGGATGAGCTACGGGATGGATATCCCCTTATGATGTTGTTTGGGATTCTTGATTGAGCATAAGGTTATGTATATTACTTGTTTTACAACCCACTTAGTGGTTTTGGTTACTCTCCCTCCATGAAAGGTGAAGACGCGTGGGGTATGCCACGTGCTTTCTGTGTCTCACTTCTTATGGTTGGACGAGTCTACTCTCCTGCAATTGGTACTGAAGATTTGATGGGAAGTTCATCTTCTCACCATTTCCAACTCCTTGCATTTGGAGGAGTCTACCTTCTTCCTCCTGTTGGGTTGAGCTGGACTCTCTACTGTTACTCTATACTGCACTTTCAGTTGTACTCCTCCACTTTTCCTATTCACTCTTCTGCTCACCCTTCAGTACCTCCTTTTTTTTCTCCCTCTAGCCTTCAGGGTATCCTACAGGGTATTTTTATACTCACCCCTGCTTGGGCTCTGCCCGCACTTGGTGTGCCCATTCAGACGATGGATAGGTTGGTCGTGACGTTAGAGGAGCTTAAGAGTATGGGATCTTAGACTGTGTATTGTGGTTGGAGATGGGTTCCAGGTGGGGGACCATTCTAGCTATTTACATTTTTTTCACATGTTTCCGAGTTGTCGAGCTTTTATGGATGGGCGCGTGTTTTGCCCCTTTTTCCTTTTTAGCACTTTACTTGTACTGTTTAGAGGTTGATGCACATTTGTGGTAAATATATAGCAGTTTCCATTTTCATGACTTGTCTTTTCGTTTACTCTGCACTATTGCATTGAGTGTGTTGCGTGTGTGTGCACTGGTACTTAGCCAAAGGCCTCCCCGAGTTTTTGTGCTTTCTGCGCTAGTCGTCAGCCCCTGGCCTATGGAGGCGGGCTTGGGGTAGTTGAGGCTCGATCCCGAGTAGGGTCGGGTCGTGACATTACCTTAGGTCCGATTTGCTTCGTAAGTGTCTGAATCTCCTGTATAATGATTTAAATAATGTCATTGACTTATTCCAGAATCATACATATTTTTATGATATCATATATGGTCATATTCATAGCTTCTTATTAGTAATATTTCATTGCTACTTGTTATTCGGGTGTTTATTGCTTTATGTTCATATGTGTGTTTTGTTGAATAAATTATTATTCCTATTTTTATGTTATAGACACCTAATCTCCAGAATGGTATTAGTGTAATATATATCATATTCATTAATTCATTTCATTTATATAATCATTATGCAATGAAGATCATGTAAAACGAGTCGCATCACATCGTGGAGACGGTATTCCGTACGTGCGCACGTGCGATGATATCGTTCCCATGATCGTGGAATTGTATTGGAGTGTATGTATACTATTTCAGAATTAATACCACTTTAAAATAATCATATATAGTTATTCATTACACCATTATACCCATCCATGTAAGGTGGTGGTGGTAAATATATTACACCATGGCGTGGAGACGGTATTCCGTACGTATGCACTCGCAGAGATTTCATTTTCTGTAGGATGGATAGATGGTGAAATAGGGTTGTTTCATACTTATAATAACATATTTGTACATGAGTGATACTGATGTTATTACTTCATAATGAAACAACTAAATAATAATATGTGAAAGAAGAAATAAAGTTGAAAGAATCGGAAACGGACATTACCTCTTCTTTGAAGAGCCTCTTTGAGACCTCCTTTTAGGGCACTAAAATTGGTCTTTGAAGAAGTCCAAGACCTCTAGGATGTTTCTAGGTAAGTGGAGAATAGAATTTGGCAGGGTTTGTTCGAGCTTGAAGGCTCAAAGTGATGTGAGGAAGAGAGGGAGGAGGTTCCCTTTTATAAGGGAGGAGAGGGGCACCTTAGGTCAAACTAAAAATATTATTTTTTTATAAAGTCATATTCTGTTTTTAATATCTCAAAATAGATTTATTTCTAAGAAAAGGTAGGTATGTTTTGAAATACTCTCATCCAATATAATTTAGACAAGTTTAGGTTTCTATTTTATCCTTATCATTTAGATTTAACTTTAAGTTAGATAATTTAACTTTTACTGTGTCTTGTTGTTTTCTTACACTATAAGGTTAATAATAATACTATAACAAGACAAACGAACCAAATGCTGTTTATTATATATATATAACCTTATCTAAGTCATTTTTCAAAACCTTAGATTTTTAGGAAAAAAATAACAATTAATAATATTTGTTTTAAAAACAATTTTATGTCAATTTTGACACTATTTGGTACTTGATTTTTTTGAAACTCATAATAGAAGGATTAGTTCGAAAAAAGTTAATTACATCAGTAATAATATGTAATATTAACCTAGAATTTTTTTTAATTCATAAAAAGTCTCAAAATACATTTATTTGGGTATTTATAACATCAATTATGTCAATATTTCATTAATAAGATAATTACTACATGATCATTGTGTCATACATAAATAAACTTATTCAATGTCTAAAAATTAAAAATAAAATACCATTATGTAGGAAATATTTTTAGCTTTATAATGAATATTTATAGTCTAATTTATCTTATGTATAACCCTATTTTAAGAATGATTTAGTCATTAAACATTGATTTTAACTATTTTAACCCTTCTATAAATAAATTAATATTAAATGTCCTAATCTAATCCAAGTGGAACTAAATTGTCATATTTTATTCCTAAGGTTGTTTTTGGTCGATTTACACTTATCCAATAGAATTAGGACATGCGTTAGGGTAATAATAATATCATTTTACCCTTAATTACTGTATTTACTTTTAACGATGGTAAAAAAGTAAAAAGTTACTATTCACCAAAAATTATTTTCATCTCATTGAACAACATTTTAGTCCTCGATATTATCCATGTCTCTTGGAATTTTGAAATTCCACTCACATAAGCGGTGAAATTATGTTTTATGTAAATTTTCAAATTCTCCAAGGAGTGGGGTAAAATATGATGAAGAGTTCAATAAAATTATTATATATCTAAAATTATTATAAAAGGAATCTGATAAATTAATTGGAACTTATAATGGTATTATGTATCAATTTTTTTCTTAAAATAAATTTAAATAAAATAAATAATTATTTAAAAAAAGTCGGGTTTTAAATCGTAACCCAGTGTTCACTATTCATCAAAAATTGAATGTTTTCAGAAAATTTCCAAAATTTCACCCTATGATAATTTCAATATTTTGAATCCAAAAATGAAGTTCATTTTGAAAGATGAAATTTTCAAAATTCCAAAAAGTGGGTATTACTATTCATAACAATTAGTTTTAATAATATTTTAATAGCATATTGTTGTTTAGTGAAACTCGGTATTACGTATGACGCAAGCTATCGAGGAAGGACGCGATTGCGTGAAAAGAAATCCAAGCTAGTGTTGTGTGTAGTGAAAGATTCCTTTGATGATTTATATAACATAAAAACAAAATATTTCTCATAAAAGTCTCGGGTGTTACATTCTACCCTCTTTAAAATGAATTTCACCCTCAAAATTTGTCACTTTGTAACAAATAGATGAGGATACCTCTCCCTCATCATATCCTCAGGCTATCATGTAGATTCTTCTAAATGGTGGTTCCTCCATAAATCTTTCACCAAGCGAGTGGTCTTGTTCCATAGGAATTTTTCACTACGATCCAGAATCTCTATCGGTTGTTCTTCTTACGAAAGATCTTGCTCCAGCGGTTCAACTTCTGAGCTGAGTACTTGTGAAAGATCAAGTATGTACTTTCTCGGGAGAGATACATGGAAGTCATCATGAACATGAGAGATATTTGGTGGAAGTGCCAATCAGTAAACAACATTCCCAACATGATCCAGTATTTCGAAATGACCAATATACCTATGGCTCAACTTTCCCTTCTGTCCAAATATGATTACTCTCTTCCAAGGAGATATTCGTAAGAACACTTTACCACCGATTGCAAACTCTAGGTCTTCTCTTCGGTTATCGGTATAACTTTTTTGTTCACTCTGAGTATCTCTAATGTGTTGTTGAATAGATCGGATCATTTTTTCCATCTCATCAACAAGATCAGGTTCTAATAGATTTCTTTCCCCAACATCATCCTAGAAAGTTGGAGTCCTGCATTTCATTCCATAGAGAGCTTCATAGAGATCCATTTGAATACTGGAGTGAAAGCTATTATTATAAGAAAATTCTACCAAACGTAGATGTTGATCCCAACCACCTTTGAAATCCATAGATTAAGCTCTCAACATGGCTTCTAGAGTTTTAATTGTCCTCTCATACTAACCGTCTGTCTGAGGAAGATAAGTAGTGCTGAAACTCAACTCTGTATCCAGATTATGCTGAAGACATCACTAGAAATTAGAGGAAAATCTTGGATCCTGATCAGATATAATGGAAAGTGGCACTCCATGCAATCTTACTGCTTCCTTTACATATATCCTGGCAAGCTGATCTAGAGAGAAATCATCCTTAATAGAAATGAAGTGTGTAGACTATGTAAGACGATCCACTATGACCAAGATAGCATTATTTCCTTTGGATGTTTTAGGAAGTCCAGTGACAAAGTCCATAGTGATGATTTCCCATTTACATTCGGGTATAGGTAATAGTTGTAACAACCCCTTAGACTTTTTTCTCTTAGCTTTAACTTCTTGACAATCCAAGCATCGAGAGACATATTCAGAAACATCTCCTTTCATGCCATCCCAACAGAAGTACTCTTTCACATCCCTATACATCTTCGTACTTCCAGGATTAATAGATAATGAAGAACTATGAGCCTCATCCAGTAGCTCCTTCTTTAATTCTGGAATGGGAGGAACACAAACCTGATTCCTGGACTTTATTATCCCACCACAATCAAGGTTGAATTCAGGAACATTTCTCACCTTCTTTTGTAACTCTACATCTTCTTTTTGTGCCTCTTTAATCTTTACAAGTATATATGGTTGAACATTCATTTGAGAAAGATACAATTTTTCCCCTTCCATTATAATTCCAAGATCCATCCTTTGTAAATCCATAAATATTGGATCATTTGTGATCCTAATCATCGATAAGCTAGCATGGTCTTGTCGACTTAATGCATCTGCCAGCTTGTTCTCATTCAAAGGGTGGTATTGAATTAAGTAGTCGTAATCCTTAATCAGCTCCAACAATATTCTTTGATGCATATTCAGTTCCTTTTGTGTGAAAATATACTTTAAACTTTTATGATCAGTATAAATATCACACCTTCCTCCATAAATATAATTCCTCTAAATCTTTAATGCAACGATTATCGCAGCAAACTCCAAATCGTGAGTTGGGTAATTTTGCTCATGAATTTTCAACTGTCGTGAGGAATAATCTATCGCCATATCATTTTGCATAAGAACACACCCCATAACCTTCTTGGATGCATCATTTTAGATCACAAACCTTTCTCCACTACAAGGAAGTGTGAGTATAGGTGCACTGGATAATATTCTTTTCAACTCCTTGAAATTCCCTTCACATTCATCCGTACATACGAACTTAACTCCTTTTCGGGTCAACCTTGTTAGTGGATTAGATAATCGTGAAAAATCATTCACAAAACGTCTTTAATAATCCAGACAAACCAAGAAAACTTTGGATCTCGGTTACTTTTGTCGGTCTCGACCATCTTTCGATAACCTCTGTTTTTTCAGGATCCACATATATCCCCTATTTTGAGATTATGTGACCCAAAAATGAATCTTTCTGAAGCCAAAATTCACACTTGGTAAATTTGGCATAAAGCTTCTTCTCTCTTAGGGTATCCAATATAATTCTCAAGTTATCTTCATGATCTTCCTTACCCTTTGAATATACAAGAATAACTTCTATAAAGTCCACCACAAACTAATTAAGATAGTCTCTAAAGACTCTATTCATCAGATCCATGAAGATAGTATGGTCATTAGTAAGACCAAATGGAATCACTATAAATTCATAGTGTCCATACCTTGTACAGAAAGCCGTTTTTGGTATATCCTCCCTTTTGACCATTAATTGATGATACCCTGAACGAAGATCAATCTTGGAATAGTATTGAGCTCTGTGTAGTTGGTCAAATAAGTCAGCAATGCATTGGAGAGGATATTTGTTCTTGACAGTGATCTTGTTATGTTCTCGATAATCAATACAGAGTCTCATTGATCCATCTTTCTTCTTAACATATAGAACAGGTTCTCCCCAAGGTGACTCACTAAGGCCTATGAATCCCTTATCAACATTCTCTTGGATTTTCTCCTTCAATTCCTGCAACACAATTGGGGCCATTCTATAACGTGTCTTTGAAATAGGTAAAGCACCCGGTATAAGTTCTATTGAAAACTCAACTTCAAGATTTGGTGGAAGTCTTCGTAATTCCTCTGGAAAGACATCATCAAACTCCCATAAAATGGGCATATTATTAATCGTGAGTTTCTCACCAACCATTTGACATAAATAACCTTCATTTAGTGGAATCAAGTCCCATAATATGGAAGAAATTTCCACTGGAAGGTTATGTTTATCGATGCATCGATAGACGATCATAAATTGATCTGGAATATGAAATGTGACTTCCCTTATTTGTAAATTGATATGAGCTCCATATAATGAAATCCAATCCATTCCAAGAATCACATCAAATTCCACTATAGGATAGATCATAAGATTTAGAGGAAGCACTTTCCCACAACCTTCAATCGGAGAAGAATTATAAAATTTTGATAAGACTCTTGTGCCATTAAGAGTTGTCACAGCTAACACAACATCTAATTGTTGATGTAATACTACGATACCCTTAGAATATTCTTCAGAAATAAAAGAGTGGGTGGATATAGAATCAAATAAAACATTTACTACTTTAAAGTGGATGGTATGTTTATCTTTCACCACTTTCTTATCGTACTCCACATCGCTGATTGAAATTGCATGTGACTTTTCTTTGTCTTTAGCCTTAAGAGTTTGTCGATGTCAATCATCATCAACAACCCTTGGATTAGGGAATTGATTTAAATAATGACCCATTTCATTGAACTGGTAACATTGAAGTGTAGAAGGTGCACTCTGTGTAGCCATTTCTTGGTTTGCATAACTAGACATATTCTTCCCATCATTGTGGCATTAAAATGACCAATGACCTTATTTTACACATTTGAAACACATACTTGTACCTTTAAGACAACTCCCTCCATGTTTCGTTCCACACATTGAGCATAAGGTAAAACTCGTCTTCTTTTCAGTGTGCTCATTAGATTTTCATTTGAATTCCATTTTCCTCTTCTTATCAAATTCATGTGACTGATGGGTCACACCAATCTCCATCTCAACCTTGAGAGCACATCGAACAATTTTTTCGTAGCTATTGAAGTCCCTTATGGCTAATTCCCTTAAGAAGACGTGGTTTTAAGACACTAAAAATCGATCGATCTTACTCTCTGGTTGGATAATAATACCAGAAGCATACCTTGCAAGTCTTGTAAAATTTGATTCATAGGTACCAACAGATTCATCATCCTTTTTCTTCATTTCAAGAAACTCTTTCTCCATCTTTCTTCAAGGAATACGATGGAAGTACTTATTGAAAAATAAGTTATTTAACTCTCCCCATTCCATGGACTCAATTTCATCCCTTTGCCTCATATTATTAATAAGATTCCACCATTTATCAGCATCACCTTCCAAACAATATACTGCTAAGATGACATTATCATGTTCAGAACAATGATGAACTGAAAATATCTTATCAGTGTTACTGATCCATTGTTCAGCCACTAATGGGTCAGAAGACCCACTGAATGAAGGTGGTCGTTGCCTCATGAAGGATTCAAGAGAATGTTTCTCCTTCCATTTCTTGTTTGAAAGTATTGCATGATTCATAGCTTGAGAAGGTTGTATGAGAATGGCTACAAGATTTTTCATTCTAGCTCCCATAATGTTTTGTTGCTCAGGGGGACAATCATTGCATTGCCTGTCGCATTCCGCATTTACACGGTTCCATCGGGTTCTAGCCATTGACTAAAACCAAGAAGAATAGTGTGGGAAACAATAATTATAATAGGAAAAACACATAATCATGAATAAAATTTTACACTTACGGTCTTATCATATGTTATTCATGGCTATTTCTAAATCACTAAGATTTTGTTCTATGCTTAGGCTTATCCTTAGGGTTCCTACTAAGGCTTTCACATCATTGTTTCCGAAGGATGACTATACCTTTCCTATGATACCAACTATAACGACCCATAATTTACATACATTGTTAATACGTCAAAACATAATTACACTTATTACAACATATAACAAAACCATGAAAGGACCGTATATGTATAGTGTATTTAGAAACTGGGAAACATAAACAACTGGTTGATAAATCATCTACATTGACTCCAATTTATTTCATCATATCTAGAGTCCCTTTTGGTATATACTACTTAATAACATTCATCCTGACATGGGGAAAGAAAACATACAAAAGTGTGAGCTCAAATGATCAGTAAGGGTAAACAAAAGAAAAACCAATCACATCATATTCATAAGTACATAATATTTTGTAAATCTTAACCTGCAAAAGAAATCATAATTTCATAACATGGGATAAATCATCATAATGAAATGTAATCTCAATAATCATAACATAAAACATGAATCTTTTTGGCATACACACATAATCCTAGAGAACCATTTCTTAGTATTCAAGACTCATTTCCAAGACTATCTTAATGGACAAAGTCCATTTCTAAATCGAGTTCACTCCTCATTTCAGTCCTGTTGAACTTAACCGTATTAACCTTTCATTCCATCCATGTCTATAACATGAGATATAAATTTTTACCCAATGAATTGGAGGGAGATATAGGTCACACCCATCTCATAATTATACCATTCTTATGTGTACCGCATAAAGAAAAATCATACATCATTGCATAACCCATGTAATAAAAATGGGAATCTTAAACATCGGGACATCATAAAAAAATTTATTTAAGATAAATTAATTCATAAAAATAATTCTATAACAACATAATCAAATCAATGTAATAATTGGGATAGAAACAGAACCCTATATTATCTTAGATACAATACAATTTCGATAAAACACTTGAACTCCATTCGTGAGGAAAATATCCATTCTACTTCAAAAACATTTTTCCTTTCTTAACATGTCATACAATTTTAAAGTAAAAGAAGTTGATTAAAAATAATCATGAAAACATGTAACGGAATCATCATCGAAATGATGATCTAAAAATACATTCATTCCATATAAGTTAAAAAAACATTCTTCCCGTACTTTGGCCGAAAAAGTCAAAAAGTACCTCGTACGAAAAACGACAAAAGATTCCTTTCACATATTTTACTAAAAACTCACTGAAGGGTAAAATTAGATTTAAAAAATTGAATGTGGATTTAAATAATATTAAATATTGAGGAAAAATGTATGTGGATGATAAATATTCCCTTGTAAATTTTGAAGTATAAACAATCTCGGATAAAAATGAGATTGTCAGATTTTCCCTTACCTTAGGTCCGATTTGCTTCGTAAGTGTCTGAACCTCCTGTATAATGATTTAAATAATGTCATTGAATTATTACAGAATCATATTTATTTTTATGATATCATATATGGTCATATTATTATCTTTTTATTAGCAATATTTCATTACTACTTGTTATTCGGGTGTTTATTTCTTTATGTTCGTATGCGTTTTTGTTGAATAAATTCATATTACTCTTTTTAGGTTATATAATCCTCATTTACAGAATGGTATTAGTGTAATATATATCATATTAATTCATTCAATTAATTTATATAATCATTATGAAATGAACATCATGTATAATGACTCGCATCACATCATGGAGACAGTATTCCTTACGTACGCACGAGCGATGATATCGTTTCCATGATTGTGGAATTGTGTTGGAGTGTATTTATACTATTTTAGAATCAATATAACTTTAAAATAATCATATATAGTTATTATTTACACAATTATACCCATCCAAGTAAGGTGGTGGTGGAAAATAGAATACACCACGGCGTGGAGACGGTATTCCGTACGTATGCACGCGCAGTGATTTCATTTTCCATAGGATAGATAGATGGTGAAATAGGGTTGTTTCACACATATAATAACATATAAGTACATTTTTGATACTTATATTATTACTTCATAATGAAACAACTATATAAGAATAAGTGGAAGAAGAAATAAAGTTGAAAGAATCGGTAACAGACATTACCTCTTCTTTGAAGCGCCTCCTTGAGACCTCCTTTTAGGGAACTAAAATTGGTATTTGAAGAATAACAGGACCTCTAGGATGTTTCTATGAAAGTGGAGAATACAATTTGGCAGGTTTTGGCCGATCTTGAAATCTGAAAGTGGTGTGAGGAAGAGAGGGAGGAGGTTCCCTTTTATAAGGGAGGAGAGGGGCACCTTAGGAAAAACTAAAAATATTATTTTATTGTAAAGTCATATTCGGTATTTAATATCTCAAAATAGATTTATTTATAAGATAATGTGGGGATTGGTCTAAATCCTCTCATCAAATACAATTTAGATAAGTTTTGGTATCTATTTTATCTTTATCATTTAGATTTAACTTTAAGTTAGATAATTTAACTTTTACTATGTCTTCTTGTTTTGTTACACTATAAGGTTAATAATCTTACTATAACAAGACAAACAAACCCCAAGTTGTTTATTATATATATATATATTACATTATCTATTTCATTTTTCTAAACTTTAGATTTTTAGGAATAAAATAACCATTAATAATTTAATATTTGTTTTAAAAACTATTTTATGTCAATTTTGAAACTATTTGGTAATTGATATTTGTGAAAATCATAACAGAAAGATTAGTTCGAACAATTTTAATTAAATCAGTACTAATATGTAATTTTAACCTATAAAATTATTTTAATTCATAAAAAGTCTCAAATTACATTTATTTGGGAATTTATAACATCAATTATGTCAATATTTCATTAATAAGCTAATTACTGCATCATCATTGTGTCATACATAAATTAAATTATAAAATGTCTAAAAATTACAAATAAAATACAATGGGAAATTTTTTTAGCATTCTAATGAATATTTATAGTCGAATTTGTCTTATGCATATCCCTATTATAAGAATGATTTAGTTATTAAACTCTGATTTTAACTATTTTAACCCATCTTTAAATAAATTAATATTAAATGTCCTAATCTAATCCATGTGGGCCTAAATGGTCATATTTTATTACTAAGGTTGTTTTTGGTCGATTTAAACTTATCCAATATAATTAGTACATGTGTTAGTGTAATAATAATATCATTTTTACCCTTAAATACGGTATTTACTTTTAACCGTGGTAAAAAAAGTAAAAACTTACTATTCATCAAAAATTATTTTCATCATATTGAACCACATTTTAGTCCTTGATATTAACTGTGTCTCTTGGATTTTTGAAATTACACTCACAGAAGTGGTAAAATTATGTTTTATGTAAATTTGCAAATTCTCCTATGAGGTGGGTAAAAGACGGTGAAAAGTTCAATAAAATTTTAATATATCTAAAATTATTATAAAATGATTCCAATGAATTACTTTGAACTTATAAAGGTATTATGTGTCGATTTTGACCTAAAATAAATTTTGAATAAAAGAAATAATTATTTAATTAAAAATTCAGTTTTTAAATAGTAACCCATTGTTTTCACTATTCATCAAAAATTGAATGTTTTCAGAAAAATAACTAAATTTCACCCTAGGCTAATTTCGATATTCTGAATCCAAAAATAAATTACATTTTGAAAGGTGAAATTTACAAAATTCCAAAAATTGGGTATTACTTTTCCTAACTGCTAGTTTTAATAATATTTTAATAGCATATCGTTGTTTTGTGAAACTCAGTATTGCGTACGACACAAGATATCTAGGAAGGTTGTGATTGCGTGTAAAGAAAGACAAGATAGTGTTTTCTGTAGTGAATGATTCCATTGAGGTTTTATATAACATAAAAACAAAATATTTCTCATAAAAGTCTCAGGTGTTACATGCAGAGTATGAGGCTACTTATACATGGCTGGCCAGGTATGCCGTAGATTATGTACGTGACTAGGCAGACAAGATTAATACTTTATTTGAAGGTCTTAAGCCATATCATTGGAGGGCACTAGCTTCTCAAATATTTTCATCATATGATGGAATTGTATAAATATCCATCAAAACTGAGAGGGAATTTTCTAGATCAAATTGTTTCAAAGGAAACCATAATAAGAAGTTGTACTCTAATAACAAAGGAAAAGGAGATGCACCGAAGAAGAGAAACAGAGTGAATAGTTTTCCATTATGTGAGAACTATGGAACTAATCATCTCGAGAAATCCTTAAATGGAATGGGAGTCTGCTATTACTGCAGAGAAAAGGGTCATCGATCTGATGAATTCAAGGGGAAGAAAAAATGAAATGATGTTCAATACTACAATTTAAGAGAGATGGGACACTATGAAAATGAGTGTCCTAAATGCTAAAAAAACATGACTTAGAAAAGGCCATGAGATCAAGGGGGAGCTTATGAAATTACAACTACGATGGTCAAAGTTTTTAACGATGTGGTGGCAGGTACATTAATTGTTTCCTCCAACATAGCCAATACATTATATGATTCTGTATCATCGCATTCCTTAATATCCTCTCAGTTTTCCCAGAAAATAAGATATATCCAATTTGATTTTAGAAAGGAGTTTTCAATATAGACTCCCATGGGATGTATCATTGCAACAAAGGCATTTTGACTAGTCCCCCTCCAAATACCAAAATGTGCTTTAGTTGCTAGCATTATCATCATACCCATGACTGAATTTGATAAAATTCTTGGTATGTTTTGTAAATCAAATTATTATATGAGGATTTATTGCAAGAAAATGGAAGTTACAATTTTTGGAAATGGTGTAGAATACCTTGTCTTTAGGGAAGAAACATCATCAACTGATTCTTATCTAGAACCACCCCTGGTAGCCCTATTGAATGCAATACTTGGAGGGGAAGATAAACCAAAATCTATGGGAGGGGAAAGAAATATTCAAATTTTAGATGTGCACATATTGAAATAGTATATTGATGTATTATCATTGGATTTACCTTGACATCCTCTTGAGTGAGAAATTGATTTTTCCATTGAATTAATTATAGGTGCAAGACCTATATCTGAGACCCTATATAGAATGTCCACTACGGAGCTAGTGGATCTGAATAAACAACTAGAACAGTTGAGTGACAAAGTATTTATTCGACCTAGTGTTTCTATATGGGGATCCCCAGTCATGTTTGTAAAGGAGAAAGATGGATCCCTGAGGCTATGCATTGATTACAGAGAAACCAATGCTATTACAATAAAGAATACGTATCCTCTACCCCATAATAATGATTTATTTCACCAACTTCATGGAGCTCAATACTTTTCAATGATTGACCTTTGATCCAAATATTATCAATTGAGTGTGAGGAAGGAATATATTCCGAAGACAGTTTTTCAAACCAGGTATGTCCATTACGAGTTTACGGTGATGCCTTTTGGACTGAAGAATACACCATCTGTTTTCATGGATTTAATGAATAGATTTTTCAAGTAATATCATGATAACTTTGTTTTGATATTCATCGATGATATCCTCGTATACTCAAAAAGATATAAAGACCATGAGAGTCACTTGAGAGTAATTCTGGGACCTCTTAGAAGAAATAAATTATATCAGAAGTTTAGTAAGTACGAATTCTGGCTTCAGTCGGTTTCATTTCATGGCCATTTTGTCACAAAGGATGGAATCCTAGTTGAACCTGAGAAGATAAAGGCAATCCACGATTGTCCCATTCCAAAAAACATAACTTAGGTACGTAGTTTTATTATCTTAGCAGGTTATTATCAGAGTTTCATGCAGAATTTTTCCTGAATGGATAACCCGCTAATGAAGCTCAAATGAAAAGGGGTTAAATTTGATTGGACAAATGATTGTGAAGAATGTTTCGAATAACTGATAAAATGATTAGTTAATGATCCTATATTGACTATAACATTTGGTAATGATGGGTTTGTTTTTTATAGTGATGATTCAAATAACGGACTTGGTTGTGTCCATATGCAAAATGATAGGGTTATTGATTATGAATCAAGATAGCTGAATGTTCATGAAAAAAATTATCTTGGTCTTGATCTTGAGTTAGCTGCTGTAATATTTTCTTTGAAGATATGGAGAAATTATCTCCATGGTAAAAAATATTATAATTATACTGATCTCAAGAGTTTGAAGTATATTTTCTCAAGGAAAGAACACACCATGAGGCAATGAAGATGGCATGAACAACTCAAATATTATGATTGCATGATACACTACCACCCGGGGAAGGAAAATAAGGTGGAATATGCTTTGAGCAGAAAGTATCATGGAGTTTTGAACATGATGAGAGTTGAAAGGGATCCTATTTTCATGGATCTAATAAATATGGATATGGGAATAACCATGGAATGTGAAACATTAATGCTTTTTGAAATGGTTTCCAAACCATATTTACTAGAAAGTATAAATAGTTCTCAAGATGATGATGAGGAGTTTCAAAAGAAAATTAAGGCTATGAATGATGGTAGATTGAGTGAATTCGTATATGAAGATGGAATTTAGAGATTTGGAAGAGACTTTGTGTTACTAATATACCTGATCTAAAAATGGAATTGTTGGATGATGCACATAGTTCCAATTTCTCTATACACCCTGGTAGCACTAAGATGTATAGTGATTTGAAGGGAAATTTTGGTGGGACAACATGAACAGATAGATTTCTGATTTTGGGTAAAGATATATGGTTTTTCAACAAGTGAAAGGTGGGAGGAAACATCCTGGAGGAGTATTGCAACCTCTTCCCATAGCTGTGTTGAAATGGCATAATATCACAATGGACTTTGTCATGGGACTAACAAATAATCCTAGAAGAAATGATGAAATATAGGTCATTGTTGATCGTTTAACCTAGTCAGCACATTTTCTTTCTATAAGAGAAGATCTACCACATGAACGTCTAGCATGACTATATATTAATGATGTTGTGAGACATCGTGGAGTACCCATATCGATTGTTTGTAATCGTGATCCACATTTTACATCAATATTCTCGAAAAGTCTTTAGAAGGCCCTAGATACTGATCTTCATTTGAGCTCTTCCTACAAACCACAAAATAATGGACAATCAGAACAGACTATTCAAACATTGGATAACATGTTGAGGTCTTGGTTAATTGATTTTCAAGGAATGTGGGATCAATATTTACCTCTCATAAAAGTTTTCCTACAACAATAGCATCCATTGGAGTATTAAGATGTCACCCTATGAAGCATTGTATGGGAGGTGATGACATACACCAACTTTTTGGGATGATGTTGGGGAAAGAAAACTCATGGGGCCATAACTTTTTGAAGAAACAGCGGAGAAGGTGAAGATTATCCAAAACCGTATCAAAATAGTTCAAATTAGGCAAAAGAGCTATGCAGATAATCAAAGTAAGGATTTGGAGTTTCAAGAAGGTGATCAAATTTTTGTAAAACTATCTCCATGAAAGGGTATTATACGTTTTGGTAAGAAGGGATAGTTAAGTACCAGGTACATCAGACCTTTTGAAATTCTGAACCAAATTGGAGCCGTTTCTTACCATTTGGAAATGCCTCCAAGTCTCACCAAGGTTCACAATGTGTTGAATGTGTCAATGTTAATAAAGTACATGCCAGACCCAACACATGTACTCAATTATGAAGAAGTAGAACATGAGCACGATCTATCTTATTGTGAAGAGCTTGTCAAGATTCACGATACTAGAGAACAAGTATTGATAAATCGGATGACTCGTCTGGTAGAGGTTCTATGGAGGAATTATATGATCATGGAAGTAACAAGGGAGCTTGAGGATCTTATGTTAAAGACACACCCAAATCTTTTTAGGTAATATTTGGTAAATTTCGTGGATGAAATTTTCTAAAGGAGGGAATAATGTAGTACCCCAAACATTTTATTTTATGTTTCTATATTCATCACTGAGTGACATTATATTCTTCACTCTGTTCCATTGAAACAACACTAGGTTATTTAGGAAATAGTCAAAACCTAGCCATTAAATATAAATTTTCCACTACTATGTTTTGAATTTTGAAAAATGGTCATCTAGAGTTGTGATCAGTAAGTCAATTGGAGTCTGATAGAACAAACTTGATTTTTTTGTGGAATAGTAACATATCCTTTTGAATAGTAATATGAATAGTAACATGACCCTTATGAATAGTAACTAATAATAATGTTTTATTTTCTTAATGAAATATGATAATGTGATCTTAATTAAGTTTTCAATGTCACATAAATCTAACTGCACTTCAAGATTATTATTTTTCGAATTAAATATGGCCTTATTTAAAAATTCTATTAATAATATTTAGAAAATTATTTTTGAAAAATGGATTTTACTTATTTGTTCTACATGTCGAAAAATGGTAGAGGTGAATTTTTTGGATTTTACTAAAAATATGGAATTTTTGATGAATACTGAAATACGATAAAATAACTTATATTCAATTAATTAGTTAAATACACTATTCATGACATCACAAGTGATGCAATACCACTTGGTTCGAGCTCACATGAACTTATTACTATTAGGGATCAAATGAAACCACACTATTTGGTTTTCTTTAGAGAAATAATAAAATAATTAATTTAATATTCAAATTATACCCCTCTCCTCCACTATAAAACCCCCCACCACTACCTCTTCTCTTCACTCCTTTAAGCCTTGATGCTCCTCAATGTTCTGCCCAATTACCACTCCCAAGTCTTTTTCCTACGTCCTAGAGCAGCTGGTCTCACCGAAATACCAAAACCAAAGCCCTTAAGAAAGATCTCAAGGAGAAGAGATCAAGAGGTAAAGAACCTATTTTATTTTCATTCTTTTCATTCATATTATGTTAGTCTCTTACTATCCCATTGTCATGTGTTGGAATATTTCATTAATTATTCCCCCTTACTGTCCATATTATGTATGAATGAATAGATATTTCATTCCCCTCATTACACTATTTTTATGAAATTTTAAGAGATGTCCTTAGGCTGCTAATTTTTTGTGATAAGTTTATCAAGTTTTCATTCAATTTAAGATTCCTTTATTTTCTTCTTCTTTCCCCACCTCATATTTACCAAGAGGAATGTATGATATAGACTATTGTGTATTCTTTATGTTCTATTGTTTATGGAAAATTCTTCATAATTATCCTCCTCTCCCACATATTTACGAAATAAAGTCATTATCCGTGATGTGTCCAATTACCGACATTGTGGATGATGTAATTTAAATATCCATTAATTATTTCTATTATGGTCATGATTCAAAATATATGGTTTAACCAGATCATTATATATGTATTTTATCTTGATTAATGTTCTGGAATCTTCACACATTCCAAATATGGAATAAAAATTCAAAAACAATTTATTTAGCACAAAAACTGCCAAGCCAAATTCAAGTGTAAATCTTTAAACTCATAGATTGAGTCATCATCATAGTATATAACCAGAATCATTATACGATAATTTATGTCTCTTTAATATCAATAATAATTTATATTAACCATTCTGGATGTTTAACCATATTTCAAACCAACTTCCATTCATTAATACAAGTACACAAAGCATGAAACCAAGTAAGAAAATGCCTCCAAAACAATAAGATTGAATCTCTTAAATCCATACAAAAGGTAATTAATGAACTAAATAAGGTTATATTATATCAATTATACATAAAATAGATTCTATAAGTATGGATTAATAATCCTAATTTTTTTATTCAGGTCTTTAAAAACATGAAAAGAACACCTTCAAGCATAAGGTAAGGGATTCTCACTCTCACTTTTGTTCAAGAATATTCCCTTTGTTGTGACTAACATTGTATTATGCACCTAATAATTCTTATGTGGTGTACCAACTACCCATTTTATATCACATTCCATTTGATATTATGTTTATATTAAATATCCATAATCTCATGTCTTGGATATGTTTATTGTCTAAACTGTATATCATTTCACATACAATGTATATTTGGGATGTTATTGATGAATCTGTATTCGATACTCTATACAGATATTGAAAAGGCATATTACTTTTCTATTGAATAATTTATATAAAGAATTATTTGGATGTAGAGGTGGGTGGGGCCCAATATATCCCCTCGATGCATCAGTAGGTATCACGAGACAAAATAGTTTCGCGACAAACCCTTCGAGTTTGTTTCCAAAAATCAGACGGGTTTCTACACACAACAGCAATACCATTATTACGGTATTCTGGTTTCATGTGCCAGATACATGACATCCAATTAAAAAGAATTCTCTTTATTAACTATCAGTTATTATTATAATCAATGAGGTTTTCACTATGACAAAATCTATGGATGTAGTTTCATTCTCAGTTTATTATTGGCATTAGTTATTCATTTACTCACTATGCCATATTGATTATGTAAGATCAATTGCTATTGCATTGTTATTGTAATCATTCTTCCTTTATTTTTAACCCTTACTGAGTGTTTGAGATCACCCCTTCCATTTTCTACCTACGATAGGCGATGAAGAGAAGGTTTTCTTTTGAGTTCCTGTATTCAGTTTTTAATTTTTGTTATGTATTGTATTTTGTAACCATTTTTCCAATGTAATTTGAGTTACATATATGTATCTAGTTTCTTCAAGACTACTATATTGATCGTTCCTTTGGGATTTTCATTCCGTATAATCATTCCAATATCACAAGAAATGCTCCGGCTCCAGTCTAGAGGGGTCGGGGTGTTACAGTCAACGATGCTGCTAAGCGTGAGAAATCCTGTATGAAATGATTATAATAACTAGCATGCCCCATGAAACTCTATATGTTAGTGAAATTCTTGGGTTGTTACCAAGAAACCACAGCTCTATCCTTCTCTGGGTCTACAGACACTATTGTCTCAGAGATATCATGGCCCATGAAGTGAATCGTATCCATCCAAAAGTGGAACTTAGTAAGATTTTCATATAGCTGATGCTCTATTAGTGTATTCAAGATGATCTCAAGATGGTTGGAATGGTCATTTTGATTTCTATAATACACAAAAATTGTGTCCATGAAATCCACAATGAACGTGTCCAAGTAATGATGGAGCACATGATTCATCAACACTATGAAAACCGTTGCCGCGTTCATGAGACCGAACAACATAACCAAATACTTATATAAACCATCCCAACTACGAAAAGTTGTACGAGGTATGTCTTCAGGTCTAACACACACCTGGTTATTCCCTGGCCACAAATAAAATTTCAAGAACACCCTATCTCTTTGAAGATGATCAAATATGTCATCTATATGCGGCAAGGTATATCGGTTTTTAACCATAAATTGGTTCAGCTTCTAATAGTCCACACACAACCTAAGAGTATCGTCCGCCATTTCCCAAAAATGGACTGGCAAAACCAAGAGAGAAGTATTGGGTAGAATAAACACCTTTTCTTCCAAATCATTGAGCTGTTTCTTGATATCTTGCAACTCCATCGTAGCCATCCTTTAAGGAGGAATGGATACTGGTGCAGCTCCTAGCACTAGCCCAATGGGGAACTCCACCTCTCTCTCAAGAGATAAACCTAAAAATTCATCAGGAAAACATCCCTGAAGTGATCAAATACTGGAAGAAGGTCGATATGACTTTCTTCCTAATCATCAATAAACAAAATAGCTATCTGAGATATCATCCCATCCTATCCATTATGCTCTAGTTCATCTCGTCTTTCCTGGAGATCCCACTCGCCCTTAAGAGTATACACTGCACCCTCTGGTGATGTGAGGATCACCCTCCGGTGGTAACAATAATTGTGGGCTCAGTAATACACAAGCCAATACATATCGAGAATGACATAAAAACCTGTCATTTTGAGAACATAAAGATCCAAAACAATGTGACACCCTCCCAGCTCAAGGGGGCACCATCTGCACTTATGTACAACCACTGCCCTATCTCCTAGTGGTGTGTTTAGTGTCAAGAAGCCATCAGAAGACAAAAAAACATGAACAAGGCTTTTAACTATAGGTGCAGATATAAAACTGTGTGATGCACCTGTATCGAAGAGGGAATATGAAATAACAGATGCTACTAAGATCGTACCTCCCACCGTAGACGGTCCAGCTCCCTGATCCTCAGATGTAGGATTCACTGAATACATCTGGCCTAAACTACGGACCTGTGATTCAACCTCACTACCCGGAACTGGCCCACTCCGATGACTTGGTGTACACTGTGCCTAGCTACCTCTTCCATGACTACTACCTCGGCATGATCGGCCAGTCGCACCCAAACTCCCTATCTAATTTGAAGCTACCAACCATGCTCCTCCATATGGAGTCAGTGCGGACCCTCTATCCCTGGATGATGGTGAAATAATTCTACAGAAACGTTGATGATGACCCATATTGACACATGATCGAGACTCGACTGGGTCCCTTGGACACTATGGAATCGTGTATCCCAGCCTACCGCACTGGTAGCACCTCAGGTTTCTAACCGAAGATAATTTCGGACTACAAGAATCACCGTGTGGAAACTCCAGACGATGCTTCCGTCTAACAGTCATTGCAGTACCTGATCACGATGTTGATACATTCTGGCTCGCACCTCCATACTCTATTAGGTTACATTCTGTGATTAGCGCCTGCTTTACAATTCTAGAAGTGGTAGTCAACCTGATGATATTTACATGAGATCAAATGTCATATCTCATACCATCCTCATAACGCCTGGCCCCCGATAGCTCATCGCCCATTAGGATAGGTGCGAAGATCTGAAGTAAGTAAAATGGGATGAGTATTCTATCACTGATAATGCACCTTGTTCCAGACGCAGGAACTCTTGGGCTCGATCGTCCCTCAAAGTCTCGGGATAAAAGAAATCATAGAAGGCCATATGAAACTCTATCCAAGACATATCCTGATGAAGATCTGACAGGGTGATCACGTCCAACCACTTATTGGAATAATACCGTAGCATGTATGTAGCAAGATTTACCCTCCTCTCCAGAGGTGTCTCCAAATTATCATAGATAACTAGTATCGCCTCTACCCAGGACTCTGCATCCTGTGGTTTTCCATCCCCTGAAAATGTTGGGAGATGCTACTACTGAAACTAATGCATTAACTCTAACATAGTCAGGGCAGGTCGTGGTTCTCCATAAATAGTATGCATAAAACACAACAATCTCTCACAGAACTGTGCCTCAACACCTATGTCTGGTACAACCATTGGTACCATAGCTAGAACAACTATAATTTCCATTAGTAACCCATGGCCAACCATCTCTAGAACGTGGTCTCCTCCGCTATCCCGACGTAAGACTGGAGGTCGCCATGGTGGCATGACTCTGCAATGCCAATCACCCACCTCAGTTCATGATTTTTAATGAGATTCAAAACATACGAACACAAGAACTAGGAAAGGATAGGTTAAGACCTTCCTAAAAATAACGTCAACCCACAACCTGCTTCTAAATCCAGGACTTGATAAGGAAGAGTTAACAAAAACCACTAGGCTCAGTACCTCATGCCCACTCAAAAGACGGGTCTATATTAGTCTCTATTTTTAACAATCATTCTTTTAACATTCCACTATTTAAAATATTTTACCAATGGACCACCATGTCCTAATCCCTGAGGGCCCATAACACCTCATTAATCAATTTTTTTCCCTTATAACCATGAAATTAAATTTCATTTAGTATCTACATCACACTGGTGCATTATTTCACAATACATAAGAGCCCATACAACTTATGAATTTATAGATGACATCAATCATTATTCATTTCACCCAATCTAACACAACAGTAGGCACACCTATTAATCAACTATCAAAATAGTATGAAATAGCTATCACAAAACATATCACAATAGCATGAAATATATAATGCGTCTTATATAGAATAGAGTAATCATGACATGTGATTCCTAAAAAGGTTCATATATGATTCATTAGGTGGAAAAACCTCATCTAATTTGGTTGAAATGAAATATAACCCACAATAATATCAATAGTATCAACAAAAACCATGTTCATAACCCAATGATGAAATCAGAACAACTGTAATAATCAATACCATAAACACAATTCCATACTAGGCAACATGGCTTTTCCCTATACGGGGGTTTTCAACTCCCATGCATATTTTATTACCAAATTCCCATCCCTTCCAAATCATGTCTATATTCTCCAAATATTATGTCAAATCAGAAAATGAAATCTCTCTGATACCACTTTGTAACGTCCCGACCTGACTTACCATTCAACCCGGTATCCAGACCAATCGACACATGGCCTCAAGAGCATCTTCCCAAATTCCAAGGGCTGGAGACTAGTACTAAAGGACTAGGTGAATCCATGGGGATACTATTCCCTCATTACCAATGTATCACAACAAAATTACAAACATACAATAGTGGAAGATGGAAACTAGTAAAAAACACATAAACAGAAGAAATAGGTATAAAATAGAAGGGTCATATATATATAGGACGGTTCAAGTCAATAAAATACAGTAAAAGTATACAAAATTCGAAAAAGAAACAAAAATGTATCCCCTATCACATCACAAGCCTTAGATTGGTCCCGTGTACTCCTACTCCGAGTAGCAAGTTAAGTCCATGTACTAGGGCGTTTTCCCATCTCATTGCCTGAAATCTTATAATCTAAGTGGGTCCAAAAACATGACCCAAAATGGTGTGAGACTAATTCCTAGTTGGTAACCACCAATGATCCGTGATAATCAGTTATTGAATATATAAACCAGTTAGTGTAATATGGAAATAAGTAAACAAAGAAAATAGCAAGACCGACCCAAGCTTGGGCTTTTTCATGGCGTCGAATAAAGTATCCATTCCATTCATTTATCACTTCATTCATGTGTTCAAACCATTCCTTAGCCTGTTCCTGGAATACACAATTCCGAAACCAGACATCGCTTAGAGTGAAAAATCCAGCAACACCCTACTAGCCTGTTCTAGCAAACCAACTAGGTACCCAGCCTCACTCTAGGTGCGGTATAGTCCGTCATCTGAGCCCGTCCATGGGATCCTATAAATATGATCCGGTTATCTATCATGACACATCATTCCATGTTGAGTCTCTTCATGGAATCTCACTCTTGATCCATGATTCACTCGGCATTTCAGTATCAAGTCTTGTATGATTCTGTCCATGGAAACTCACATTGCTTCCATAGTTCACCCGTGACTTTGTTTGAAATTTTATGCAGTTCAAAATAATTTAACTCATGTGGGCTAGCAGTTCAATTATTATCATACAATGGTCAAGTGGAAACCCCATCCCATACCCAAAACCATTTCAATTACAATTTCATCTTATTGCAATTTCATTCATATTAAATTCCCATTTTTAACAACCCATAAGGGAATGAAAAGGCATGCCACATAGGCATAGTAGGTCAAAAATCCATACAAGATCCATCCAAGGCAATTCACCCAAGGGTTTGTTCCTATCCAAGGTGTACAACCTAACTAAATCACATTCCATCCTATTCAGATTACCTACAACATGCTAGGTAATAACAGGGTTAAATTCCAGGTTCAAGTGACACCCCAAAAGTAGGTGCGCAAGACTCCGACATAAATAAATAGATTGACAAACAACAAAAAGCATGTGGACACCTACCATAGGATCGTACTAGATAGATAATCTAGAATCAGACTCTGATTCATCCTAATTTGGATGAAATCTAAAGAACAGGTGAAGAATGAGAAATTAGGGCATATGAGCCTTAATACAATCTATGTTCATTATAACCAGAATAATCAAGAAAAATTAAAACAAATGAGGACATACCGTTGAGGATATAACATGATGAAAAAAAATTTGAAACAGAGATCAGACGAAGAAGCAGGCTCAAATCCGTCCGTAGCCTCTTGAGAGCTCTCCCCCTTTCTGTGCAGTTGAAGAAGGATTGGTTAAGGATTTTATAAAGTTTAATTAATTTAATTAAAAATTAATGAAATATCAAAATACAACTGGTCGAATGGCTTACCCACATGGGCTGGAGGGACCGTGGGGATACCATGCAGACCATACTGGAAGACAAGGGGCAACCGCAGGGCCACCCCACACGGTTTCCTCAAACCATGCGCAGGTCATGCTCCTGCCTCTGTCAAGCCTAAACCAAGGCGCACAGTTTAACCAGGTCGTGTGGAGGCCATGTGAAAACAATGTTCCAGGACATTTTCAGTCTAATACTTGGTTCCAGGATCTGAAAAAGCCCATGAAACCTCTGTAACTCCCTTGATCAAGTAAGGCATCCACATTAGGCCTCAACATAATAGTTAAACTGAAAAGATAAAGGATTAGTACATCATACGAAAACCCTAATTCATACATCAGCAGATTTCTTTTCTTTGACATATTGTCTCTAAGGATTGAATCCTAGTTGATCCTCCAAAGACAAAGGCAATCCATGATTGGCCCACACCAAAAAACATAACTGAGGTACGTAGTTTTGTTTTCTTAGCAGGTTATTATCGGAGTTTCGTACAGAATTTTTCCCAAAATCCTAAATCTCTAATGAAGCTCACATGTAAAGGGCATAAATTTGTTTGGAAAAAATATTGGGAAGAATATTTCAAAGTTCTTAAGAGAAGATTAGTCATTGATCATATATTGACTCTATCATTGGGGACTGACGTGTTTGTTATTTATAGTGATGCTTCAATGAAAGTACTTGGTTGTGTCCATATGCAAAATGATAGGGTTATTGCTTTTTAATCATTATAGCAAAAAATTCATGAGTAAAACTATCCAACTCATGATCTTGAGTTAGCTGTAGTAATCATTACTTTAGAAGATATAGAGACATTATCTCTATGGTGAAAATTTTGAGATTTATACTGATCACAAGAGTTTGAGGTTTATTTTATCAATGAAAGAACTCAACATGAGGCAAAGAAGATGGCTTGAAATCTTCAAGGATTATGATTGGACGATACATTACCAACCGAGGAACGCAAATAAGGTGGTTGATGCTTTGAGCAGAAAGAATCATGTAGTTTTGAACAAGATGCGAGTTGAAAGAGATCTTATTTTCATAGGACTAGTAAATATGGATATGGGAATAACCATGGAAGGTGAAACATCAATTATTTTTTAGATGGATTCCAAACCATCATTACAAGGAAGGATAAAAAGTTCTCAGGATGATGATGAGGAGTTTCAAAAAAATATTAAATCTGTGAATGATGGGATATTGAGTGGCTTCATATATGAAGAGGGAATTTTGAAATTTGGGAAGAGACTTTGGGTTCCCATAATACCTGATCTAAGAAGGAGATTTATGGATGATGCTCATAGTTCCAATTTCTCTATACACCCTGGTAGCACTAAGATGTATAGAGATTTGAAGGAAAATTTCTGGTGGGAAACATGAAGTGGTAGATTGCAGATTTTGTGTCAAGATGTATGGTTTGTCAACATGTTGAAGCTGGAAGGCAACAGCCTGGAGAAGTATTGAAACATCTTCCCATACCTTAGCAGAAATTGGATAATATCACGACGGACTTTTTCATGGTACAACCAAATACTCCTAGAATGAACAATGAAACATGGGTCATTGTTGACCGTCGTACCAAGTCAGCACATTTTCTTGCTATAAGAGAAGATCTACCACTTGAACATCTACCAAGATTATATATTAATGAATTTTAGAGACATCCAGGAGTTCCCCTATCTATTGTTTCTAATCGTGATCCATGTTTTACATAGATATTATGGAAAAGTCTTGAGAAGGCCATAGATAATGATCTTCGTTTGAGCACTGCCTACCACCCACAAACTGATGGAGAATTAGAACGGACTATTCAAACATTGGATGAAATATTTAGGTCTTATTCACATGATTTTCAAGGCATGTGGGATCATTATTTACCTCTCGTAGAATTTTCATACATCAATAGCTTCTATTCAAGTATACATATGGCACCCTAAAAAGCATTATAAGGGAGGCGATGTTGTACACCAACATGTTGGGATGATGTTGGTGAAAGAATTCCTGGGGGTCTAGAACTTGTTGAAGAAATAATGGAAAATGTGAAGATTATCCAAAACCATATAAAAATATATCAATGTATGAAAAAGAGCTATTCTAATAACCGAAGGAAGGATTTGGAATTTCAAGAAGGTGATCACATTTTCTTAAAGGTATCTCCATGGAAGGGTATTATACGATTCAGTATGAATGGAAAATTAAGTCTCATGTACATCATACCTTTTGAAATTCTGGACCGAATAGGAGCTCTATCTTTCCACTTGGAAATGACGCCATGTCTCTCCATGGTTCACAATGTGTTCTATGTGTCATTGTTATGAACGTACATGCCAGACCCCACACATGTACTCACTTATGAAAAAGTGGATCTTGAGCCCGATCGATCTTACCATGAAGAGCCTATCATGATTCTTGATACTGGAGAAAAATTATTGAGAAGTCAAACAAAACTTCTAGTGAAGTTTCTATGGAGGAACCATAAGATGGAGGAATCAACATGGGATCCTGAGGAGCTTATGTTAACGATATACCTGAATCTTTTAAAGTACTATTCTGTGAATTTCATGGATGAAATTTTTGTAAGGAGGGGAGAATGTACCACACCAAGGTGGTGAAAATAAATATAGAATGCAATTTTATAATCTACCTATTAAACACAACTTTTTCTCTTCTATGTTTTGAATTTCAAGAAATGGCCATCTAGAGTTGTGTTCAGAATATCTTTTGGAGTCTAATAAAACAAACATGATTTTTATTGAATAGTAACATACCCTTATGAATAGTTTTATGAATAGTAATATGAATAGATACATGACACTTGACTTGTAAATAATGATATTATTTTATTTTCTTAAGGAAATATGATAATAGGATCTTAATTAATTATTCAATGTCCCCAAGAAAATAACTGCACTTCGAGATTTTTATTTTTCGAATTAACTATGAACATATTAAAAAATTACATTAATAATATTTAATTTTTATTTGAAAAATGAATATCAATTTTGAATTCTACATGTTGAAAAATGGTAGGGGTGAATTTTTGTGATTTTTATTAAAATTCTTGAATTTTTTTTGATTAGTGAAATATAGTAAAATACCTTATATTCAATTTATTAGTTAAACACACTATTCATGACATCACAAGTGATTAAAATCTAATTGGTTTGAAATCACATGAACATATTACTATTATGGGTCACATGAAACAATTGTATTGGTAGTCTTGAGGGATATAATAAAATAATGAATTAAATATTCAAATTTTACCCCTCTTCTCCACTATAAAAACCCCCACCATTTCCTATTCTCTTCACTTCTCTATTCCTTGAATCTCCTAAATGATTGCCCAATTACCCTTCCCTAGTCACTCCCCATGACCAGGAAGATCTTAGTCTTTCCAAAAGACCAAAAACCCTTCCATTAATGAGTTTCTCAAGGAGGTTATTTCAAGCGGTAAGGCACCCTTCTTTCTCATTTGGTTTTATTTCAATTTATCTACAATTGTTATCCTCTCCTCACCTCCACTATCCAAATGACCATGATTACTATAGTAAAATATATATACAGGTTTTATATCATGTGAATGGAATAACCATCATAAATATTCTTACTCCCTCCCTTTTATTTTTATAAATGAAATCAACATCCATGAATTTCCGATTTATAACCTTCGTGGACGACGGAGTTTCATTCTTCATTTTCATCTTAATTACGGGTCATGAAACTAGATTAATGGTTTAGATATACTATAATATATGTGTTATAACTTAATTAATATTCAGGGACCATATAATGTACATATAATTAAGTTGTATGACCAAACTTGGTCATGATATTCCAAATACCACCGAATAATCGATGTGGTTGTCATATAATGATTCATCCTCTTTCCATGTAACCAAATTATATAAATGATCATTATCAATTATTTATGTTAATTAATAATATATAATTCCAATCCGAGAGATTTATAACCATTCCACATGAACATCATTACTTGAAAACTAATGAACTGAATATGAAAATAATGGGAAGGAACACTCCAAAACGACGAAATTCAATACAGTAACTTATCAATAAAGAAATAAATTAACTAAAAATAATTATGGTAAACTAAATACATGCCAAATAAGTTATGAAATAAGTTATTAAAAACTATATTTTCATTTTCCAGGAGCTTAAGTACAAGTGCGGAACACATTTGGAGTTAAGGTAAGGGTTTTCCACCCGAACATCCATTTTCATTCGGGTTACTTTTATTGTCAAATTTACCAAATAAAATTATTATGTATTGTTATTTACTACTTATATATTATGTGTTATTATCATATATATGTTTAAAAAACATAATAATTTCTTGTTTTTTGTATAGTTACACGTTTTAAAAGGACCATTCAAAATTGTTTCAAAAATACGAGCCCTGTTCAAGGGAATTTCTCAAATTATTACCTATTTTCATGGGCTCTCAATAATCTTTTTTTGGAAAAAATTATCTTTATAATCTCACTAATTTTATAATGAAAATACCATCTTACTTTATTTATCTTTTTATACAATGATTTCTCCAAAATAACTCTTCTTTTCAAAATAAAATAGTATTTATCTCTAGAATTGCTTAATAATTTTATAAGAGTGTTTTCATCTAATTCAACACACTTGTTGATTCCATGGTATTATTGGGTTTAATTGTTTATGAAGTCATATACCATATTTGATTTAATGGTTTATGACTAAATCTGTTGGGGATGATCTATCCTAAAACCATTCACCAAATTACTCAGATTGGTTAGTGCTTTATGTTTAATGATTGAGGAAACATAGTTTCATTTCATATGACAGTTTCAATATGAATTTATATGTTGTTCATGTTTATATCCACTCATATGAGGAATGCATTGGACTTATTATGTGATGGGTGGGTCCCGCTACAGCCCCTCGATGCATAGATAGGTCTCATGATACAAATAGACGTGGAATTGGCCGAGGCCTTTCATAATGTGATATATGGATTTTGACCAAGGACATAATCAACAGAAGTCCTAGCCAAGTCCTTGACAAAATCCTCCAGAATGTTTGTCATATGCACTTCCATTATTATGAAGCAATTAATTGAATGTTCTTGTGGATATTTGACTACTATAAAACCATTTATTATGTTTTATTATGTAAATATTTACTCATCACATATTCTTTCCATAATGTGTTCGAGTTTATTATTAAAGGCATCTATTTTATATAATTCACCATGTCTAATGTTTATATAATATTCTGCTATATTGATTACTCTTACTGAGCATTTGAACTCACCCTTTATTATGATTCATTTTTCTCAGGATATGAAGAAGTGTATTACGAATGACATGCAAACATAATCTAAGATCCATGATGTTGATAGTGGATTAAATTACTGTTGTTTTCCCTTCATGTTGTAATGATAAAATTACGAATGTAGCTTGTATCCAATAATACTAAACTACTCAGTCCTTAGAGATTTGTATTCCTTGTATGTATGCCAACTTAATCAAATAAGGCACCAGATCTAGACAAATGGGACTGGGTCCTTACATGATACAACAAAAGATATAATATAAATTCAAAATATAATAATCTAGAATGCAATTCAAGTCCCGAATGACCAAAATTCATCTCCATATCAACCAATATCAGAATGATCAATAAGAAGGGAAACCAACATACTACATGATTATATTCCCTTTAACCAAATATTGTAAAACAAAATATACAAATTCCAAAATGAATATTTAGGGTATGAGATAAATCCGAGTAGGTTAAAACAATGGTGTATATACACGTTCTAATATCAAGAAATCAATAATAATATCTTTCATATAAAAATAATTTTCAAATCAATTTTTATTAATAAAATCCATTTATAAATCATTATCCCTTTTCATTCTTTTGGATTTCAAAAAACTATTCATATTTTCAATCCCTGAATATTTCCTATAGAAGTTATTAAAAAAGTGAAAAATATACATGCATCAAGACATTGAGAAGTAAAAACATATCCATTAAACAACATATTTTTTTATGATATATGATAGAAACCCATATAATATAACCTTTCAAGAACATCTCATGATAAACAAATTAATTTGAAGTATAACCATAAATGAAAAATATCCTTACTTATTGTGGTATAGCCTATAGAAAATTATATACTAGTAACTGAAAATAAAATATAGAAAAAATTGGATCAAATATACATGGATTACTATGAGTAAATATCAAAAAAGGTTACCTAATAGGGGTACAATACACACAAAGGCTTGAAACCATTGGTTGTGCTCTATTTAGATTTATCAAACACACAATCTATGCTGGCTTTGGCACCAGAGATGATTATATAAATAAGAGTTTTGAAAAAGGGAATATTCTTACTTTGTAAACCTGACATGTATGTTTTATGATCAGATATTGATTATAGATAACATAACTAGTGCTCTTGATTCATTGAAAATTTATACCTTTTTTATTCTATTGAATATCATGTATCTTACCATCTTCCAGATTCAATTTATTATTTTTTCCCATTTATAGAGACATGAAATCATTATTTTTTATATAATACAATTTATATATTTTGATAATTTTTTTCTAGGATTCTTATACTTTATTCCAATTAAATATTCATTAATATATTTATTATAAATAATTATACCTGAAATGTCACCTCTATCCTCCACAATGTACTATGAGAATAAACTCTCCACTATCAAAACCTAGACCATTACTACTTTTCATTAACTTCATGAATACAGGAGGCACATTTGAGCCCATGTGGAAAAATGGTTTTAGTTTCTCTGGAGTAAAGCAGGTCCAAGAAGTCTAAATGTGTCAACAATGAAGTTCCATTTATTTTCTTATTGTTTGGAAAAATTATAAATGAAATTAGGAATATTGGGGAACATTGTCTTAAATTTTTACATGGAGTTGTTGGCCCATGTATGAGTAAATAAAAATTTATTTTGGAAATGGAAAATAAAATTTTTAGATTATTCCATTTATAGTTGATATAATTTAAACATGGGTGATGAACATGAATTGTATAATTTTTTATTCTATACGTGGAATCAATATTATCTTGGACTTACATGTAGCATTGTTATGTGCAGTTAAATAGGCAACTAGGTATTTATATTTCATTTGTATTCTTTTAAATGTAGCTTCATTTCATTTCTTTTATTACCTATGTTATCTATGATTGATGAGTGTTCCTTGGTTGTAATATATTCCTATAGTACTAATTTATTCTGTAGGAAATAAAAATTGGTTGTTTAAAATGTTAGCATTGACAAAAATGGGTTTCTCCCTTTTATCTTGATGGTGGAATTTTAAATATCCAATTATAATCAACGATATTAATAGAACCATGGATACATGTGATGATATTTGGATGTAGTTACATTACTACTTGTTTATATTTATACATTGTATGGTCCTTCATAAATTTTAAAGTGTAATTCATCCAATAGATCTATTTTATTTTACAAATTAAATTCTGATACATAATTAGGGGGTAGTAATTATATGGATGTTAATTTCCTTTTTTAACGTGTACCTTCATTTTTAAACTGGGAATGTAAATCCATTTAATTGATTGTTATATTATGTATAAACTCAGATATAAAGATAAAATATATAAATTGACTTATAAAATAAGTGGTTTACAGAAAATGAAGAGGCCATGTTCAATCTACATAGTGTTCCCATCCTTAAATTGAAATTGAAACTCAATATACATGATAATCAAAAAATCAGTGCATGAACACTTAGCAATAATGTGGCCTCATACGGGGGTAGTTTGGGTAGTATGTGGTTATTGAACCCTTGATTTTTGTACCTCTTTGTATAGTAATAATAACTTTTTTGAATCTTCTTAGTTTGTGTGTTATTGGAATTAGATGAACTATTCTACCATGACATCCTCGATTCGTGTTACCAAAGGGTGCTGATGATCATGCTCTTTTGATGGTGGGCCCTAAGCCACCAGTCATGCCTCCAAGAGTTCAAATTTTGGAATGAATTTTATTATAAAAGAGGTCACTAAAAGTCATCTTCAATACAGTTTCTTAAATATGATTCCCTCCATGTGGGGTTCTCTATGTCCATCACCTATGATTTATTATTTTATTCGTGAGTTCTAGTGGTGGAATCCTCCATTCTTCTCAGATGATGGTGGACCTAAGGATGCTTGAGTAGTGAATAGTTGTTTTTATCTATCTTATAAAAATTATATATGAACCAAAATATAAGGTTCATTCTTGTCACCTACAAGGTTCATTATTCTCCATGTGTTGGTGGGATATTATTCCCCATGATGGACTTCTTTAGGGAATGGTTTGGGATGAATTCCAACATTCTTTAAAAGATTACATTATACCTCAATCATTGAAAACTATCTAATACAAGGATTTCATGACCCTAGATCAGTGTCCTATGTACGTCATGGAATATTCAACATGTATCACTCAACTTCAATGATTTTCACTACATTATCTCAATGATGAGATATAATTGGTGAGATGCTTTGATGATGGTATTAGTTATGCCACATATTATTAAGTGAATTTATTCTTATTATCCACCATTTTTATTATTACGATCTATTCTCTTATCACTGATAAAATCAAGAGGGAAGCTGATAAAACAAGGTACATATGGGAACTATCAAGACATGAATCTATATTTTCTAGTAGTGGGAGTCATAACCTTGATTTTTCTAATCATATCATGATCGATAAGAGTAACCACATAGGAATTTATTTTGTATTCCATCAATGTTGATGAAGGGGGCATATAATGAAATTTTTTCATAATGACCTGTATTACTGTTGTTCCAATGATGGTGGGTCATCATCAATGGTTTTGTCAAAACATTCTATATATTATAGAGGAATAGAACACGTTATTTCTCATCCTTCTAGATCGTGATCTGTTCCACCACATCAGGTATGAATCTAGATTTTTACTATCCAAATAGGCTGAGTAGGTAGTAATGGATCAGGGGAGGGAATACATTGGATTTTAGATGCCAATAAAATTTTCCTACTCAAGGTAGCCTCTCTGTAGTTTAGGGCTACAAATCAAGAAGGTTTAACAAATTATAAAATATTACCATTGAGATATGTGTAGGACCCTCTACTATATGAGTTACTATTCTAATAGTATATACTATATTGTGCTATTTTTAGATATAATTTCTTCTCAATCAATTATCTATGTTTCGATCATGGAAATTATATAGCTTGAAGTTCATTTCTTTTGAGGGGTGATTACCTAGTACACATCATTAGATGTATGATTAGAGTGTTTTGTCCAATTAAAGGATATCCCTCTAGAGATTATTCATTTTTTGTTTTTTTAATATCATTATCAATGACATAATAGGGATTGATGTTATATGAGGGATGGATTAGATCATTCCATATAATAATCACATTAAATATTATCATGATAATATGATATTCACATCCCTTGAGGACGGTAGGTATTTACATAATGGTGAATGCGATTTTAAATATGATAGATATGGAAACTACTATCATGGGCTACGAGGATTGATATCCTTGATTCCCTATTATTTCATAGATGATTGGACGGTATATTTGACAGACATTCCACCAGTGGTTGATTGTTTTAGTAATTTTTTTCCCAATAGACATACACACACTACTACCCAATATTGTGGAAGAGTTTTATAATCGATCTTGTTCTAGGATAAGCTTCAATATGAATTCATCCATATATAATGGAACCTACTATGATCCAGTTTCCCAGGATATAGCTGTAGTATATAAAATCTAATCGGTTTATCTGGCCCATTACTTATTATTTTCATTCTCAATTCCTTTATGAAAATAATTTTGATGGAACCATTCAACTATTTTATGATTACCAATGGTTGCATCAGTATATGGTTATTAAATAGTGTCATTTTTAGGTATAGATATTCTTTTTTAATAGATAGAATGAGCTAGTGTGCTTGTGAATATTGACTTTATTTTAGGATATAATGTGGTATGAGTCTTGGATTGAAAACTACAATGTACATTATTCTATAGTTGTATCAATTTATATGAGTAATTACATATTTTTTGAGTTGTAAGAATGTGCCATGTGTTTTCATATCCTTGATGAATAGGTCTCTCCACCCATAAATGGATTCCTTCATAATGTTTTTCTATTAATATCATCGTATATTCACACATTGAAAGTGACCATTCCAAACATATTGGGATTACATTAAATACACTAATATAACATTGATTTAAATATAATTTATCAATGTTTCACTTTTGGATTGATAGTTATTACATATTGTGTCATATTATCCTAGAATTAGAAGTATTGATTGAACAAGGGAAGGTGAGGACTATTGTTTCTTTGGAGAATCCAATGAGTGAGTTTTATATTTGACGATTCTTGGGGATAAATATAAATTTATTAATTTATATAGCAATATTATAATTAATTGATACTCCTATTAATAGTTTGAAAAAGAAGGGTGAGATGTTATTCTATTCTAAAGAATGCAAGAAGACCATTACGGAGCTGAAATGAATACTTAACTCAAAACTATTCTTGATATTTCATGATCCTGGAAGAGGCTATAATTTTTTGTGTGACTTATCTGGAATTTTTCAGGTGTTGTATTGCTTCATGAGGGTATATTCAATTAATATGGGTCATTAAATTTGAGACATCATGTGTTTGATTATCTGACACGTAAAATTGATCATGTAGTGGTCATTCATGCCTTGCGAAGATGGAGACATAATCTAAATGTGACATTATTTTGGTGGTTATGGAAACAGATTTACAAAAAAATAACTTTACAAAGGATGATTTTAATTTCAGATGTAAAATATGGTTCGAATAAATTTATCAATTTGAAATTGAGTTTTCTTGTACACCTATAATGGGAAATGTGGTAGCTTGTGTGCTGAGCCAGAAAACTCAGGTACAACCCATTAAAAATCCATTGATGAATGGATGTCGATTATCCCATTTTCAAGGATGAATTTATAGTTTCTATAGTGTTAAGAGAATCATTTTCATGCAAAATTTTTAGTTTACTCTTCAATCCTCAATATGGAAAAGAGAATTTAGTTCACTAACCCTTTGTTTTGACCCTGCGAGAATGTATTTTAGTTGAGGACCCATCGCCATATAGGTCAGATGATGGATAAAACATCTATCTTATACATGTGTGCAACTAAATAACTAAATATATAATAGAGGAGATAATGTGATAATCACATTCTTCCTAGGGGGTAGTGAACCTATGTGTCTTCAATATGTACCATGAAATATACTATTAATATTTCTTCACGGTGGTGATATTTCAGATCGAAGGTTTTATCACTAGGCGTTCCTCCTATAAGTGGGAGAATGGAGAACAACATCCAATTTCCATCATGTTATAGTAGTTACGTATACCATAGTACAAATTGTATGGTGATGAATTGGATTTTTGTGAATGGTTTACTGAGGCCTCATTGAGGTAGTGATGTGGATTGGGTAGATTTTGAGAAAGTGAAAAAGGTAGTCCACTTCCTTTCTATTAGAGTTACCTTCTTGGAGGAGGATCATGTTCAATTGTATTTTCATGAGTATACAAACCAAAATTGGGTCCCTCAAACCATATATTTAGATAGAGACACTCATTTTACATTTATGTTATGTGAATGGTTAAAAAAATTTGTGGCACATAAGATCTTTTTAGCACAAAATCTCACCATCAGACTGATGGTCAGTACGAATGGACAATACATGGATTGGAAAATGATCTAAGATATTTTTTTATTCATTTATGCAGTTGTTGGGCGAAACATATAAACATATTTTTGTTTTAAAACTATAATAACATTTAGAAGTAAATTCATATGGATCCATATGAGGACTCCGCCATATTCCGATCCTATTCACCTCTGTTATGGTAGAAGGTAGGGGAGTCTGTGATACTTGGTCCCCACTCATGCATGATGCATTTAAATTCTTAGGTTGACCAGATGTATGATGAATACTTATCTTTTTAGATAGAGAGATAATTTGATCCCCATTTATAATATTTGGAGTTCATGGTCAAAGATCGTGTACTCTTATGGGATTCACCGTGACTTGGGAAAAGCTATATAAACATCAATGGGAAGCTTTAACCATGTTTTTTGGTCTATTTGAGATATTGGAGAGAGTACGTATAGTAACATAACCAATATTATTACATATTAGGCATCATTCTATGCACGATTTCTTCTATATTTCATATATTTTCATTTAACATATCGAAACATCTCAAACTATTGATCCTAATGATGTTAAATTTGTGTTCGATTCATTTATTGAGAAGTATCTTGAAAAAATAATTGATTAGAGCATAAATTTAATCATAAAATGGTATTACCCTTTAGTATAGGTGTCATTGTAGCATGATAGTGTAAGGGACTAGAATTGGGAGAGATTAATTAATGTACATTCTCAATCTATGGAGTTATTCTCAAACAATGTTCTACCACCCTTGGATAAAATATTTGAAAATTATTTATTTAATGGGATAATAATATAAGAAAATAATATGGCATCTAGTTATGGGACCATTAAATTTTAGTTTTAATATTATTTTATCCTTATGCATGTATATTATGTTATTAAAATGATTTTAGGAGCATATTAGGCTTATTATAAGATCAAATTTCTATATTTTGGAGGAAATAGTAGGGTCACAAATATAGTAGAAACCATGTAGTTTAGTCTTCATGGTTAGATAAACGATGTAGGGCGCTATCAGGATTCCTAAAGGGGAGTTCACGGGTTACACACATTTTTTCTAATTGTTTGTTGGAGAACATATATTGTGTGATTCCCATGGTATAGGGATATGTATGAGTACATCATGGATGGAGAAACTATGCTGCTCTGGCAATGTAGTCCACTATCCTAGGATAGTATCTGGAACATGATTAGCACATTGTTGGTTCAACCATGTGTCCAAACTAACTTACACATTAAAATTGGGAATTTTTACATTTTTACATGCTATATTTATATCTCCTCTTTTATTTTTCCTTTATTCATTCAATTGATAGTATCCCTCAATTATCTATCTTTAGAAACTGTAATCTTTATTCAAGCAAGTATTTGAATTTGTTAATCTATCCAGCCTCTTATTCGAGGTCCTCCTGTCATGTTGGATAGCTATTTGTATGATCTAAAATCATTAGGCACCTCCCATCATTCTTCATTCTATAAATGATGACATTTTTGAGTGATATAATATTCTATTTTTTATGATTTATATTATAACAGATTCATACAATCCATAGAAATCCTTAGTTGATAATGGACAATGAATCTATTATATTCATAAGGTAGGTGTTCCAACAATATTCCCTCAAAATCTCACAATATATATATTTGTTTCAATTTTCTACAACTATATTTCATAGGGTGTATCCATTAGAGGTTTATACCTCAATGTTAACCATCCCATGAATGTTGTATTATTAATTATTTATTTAGTTTTCTATAATATAGTAACACGAGACACCATTTGGATGTGTTTGACAAGCTAATTTTGAAGTTTAACTATACTAACATAAATAAATATTATTAGTATTAAAAATAATGTTTATATTTATAAATATATCAAATTGAGACGATAAATTATTATTCAAGTGGAAATTATTTGACATTCCTTTTTTCAAATTGTAATATATGACAAATTGTAATGAAATAAACCAAATGTAAATATATCTAGAAATGGTATTACATTGGCTGAAATTACATATGTTACATTATATTTTTATGTTTCTAATTTCATATGGTAATTTTAAAAAAATTATAGGAATTTTAATACTTGATCTAGTATTGGATTACCTTGAGAAAGCCTTATGATCCCAAAGGATGTAATAATGATTCATTAAATAGGTTTTAAAGGGATATACCCATCATGTAACATGGATTATGTCTATTAATGGATTCCAAATAATATTTATTCTGATTAATTCAAATTTTATTTTGAAATTATAATTCCTTGGATATTCCCTATGGATTATAAGTGATGTTTTTGGACACGCATTGCCATGGATTCACCCAATTGGGACCAATCAAGCTTATCATGGGATTAATATAGATTATTTCCATGGAATCTATTAGAGTATTTTATAGTGGAATACCTTATGAGAACCCCATGGTTTAAAATCAAACCATTTATAGCTAGACTACATGAGTTACCACTATTATTTGGATGGACCCCTAAGGGCAATGTTTCATTGAATATAACTTAGATCAAATGATATTATTATTTTGTTGAAAAGTATTGATAAAAAATTACATATCATATTATTTCATTGTGATGAACCAAAATTACATATTTAAATGAATTCATGTTTTGATACAGCATCTGAAGATGAATCTGGTTTTGGTTGTTTACAATAGAGTTGAATTACATTTATATACTAGAATATTGATACATTTTATATATAAATACAAGAATTTTTTAGTCATTGTTGGTAGTTTCCTACAAATAAATATGTCACAAACTCTAAAGGCCGATTTTGGTACCCATGCAGATTATATGATTGGAGGGTTGGATGAAAAAAATGTTCCACTTTGGACAGTTGATGTGAATGATTTATAATGGAATATTTGTAAAAAAGACTAAAGTAGTTTTCCAGATGTTAGGATAGTTTTTTTCCTTTTTAATTAATTCATATATCATAAGTTATAATATATTCAAGCTTCCTTGTATGAATTTTTTATGTTTATCTAGAGACATAAAATCATCATTTTTTTTGGATATCGTTTACAATTTTATATGATTACTTATTACATGAATGGTTAAATTTTTTCCCATAACATTATTTATTATTATACTACATTTGATTAATTACTCATGTAACCTCACCACTTGTATCCACTCAATCCAGAGGAAATACTCTCCCCACATTAATATACATTGAACTCACTTATATTTGGTAGCCACTTTCGTACATGAAGTCATTCATGAGTCCGTCTAGGAAACCTGTTTTGGTTACATAAAATTGAACATTGTCCATGAATTCACAAATTTAATGTTGTATATGACATGGAAAATGATCATAGTCATGCATGTGAAGCAAGATAAAAAATTCAAAACGATCATATAATACTTGGTCATATCCATAATTATTCCAAGGAACGACTAAAACAACATCCTTTTTAATCTATACATTAGTAATTTTAAATCCCACATCTTATTCGATTGGTTTGATGGTATATTTCAATATGGAATGCATATTTAAACCATTATGATAGCCTCACATCTTCCATGGATGATGGAAATATTTATGAATCCACCCACTGGCAGGAAAATTATGATATCGATTATATAGAGTGTCACTATCAAACTCTAGCTGATTCTCAGTAATGGGATCAAATTACAATAGATTTATATGATTATTCACATGTTTTGTAAGCCATAATGGTGCAGGGTCAAATCCATGATCAACCCCAAAATACATACGGGCATATTATGGTCATGAAATGATATTTTGGTCATATCCTTGGTCTAGTCAATTCCAGTTTCTTTGAAAATATTTATAATATATCCACAATACCTCAATAATCCTTTGAATATAAATGAAAAAAATAAGTGATTCATTAACTCATTATTTTTCCTTGTTTTAGTGAGAGTATGGATCCTAGGGACTGTGCTCCAAAAAACTATGGTACATATCCCCATACTTATTTCCCCCTCAGATAATGTAATAATCCCCATTATTAGACACCTATATATAGAATAGTCCTCATAACTCATTAAAAAACATTTATATAGGTTTATGTGACCCTAGGGACAACCATACATATTTTCGTATCTAAATTTTAAAAAACATTACCATATATAGTAGGTTAACCATAGAAGAAACATATGTGGTCTGACCTGGTGGATGTATCTAAGCATGATTAATAGTAGTATCACATCAATATATAAAGAGTGTAATCAAGAGAAAACCTCCCAATATTTTCATGGCCCTTCTACACATCCAAATATGTGATATTATATAATCTAGTGAAGGATTTAAAGCATTACCTATATTAAAAATGTTGGATATTTATCAATTACTGATATCCAGACACCAAACATAACAAATATATTAGGGTAAGATTCATACTATGCTTATATTTTATTATCAAATGGACCTAGTTTCCATCTCCATCTCCTGAGTCTGAAAACATGAAAATTATAGTGAAAATATACACACACTTCCTTGTATTACATCATAAATATTTAAAAATAGATGGGTGAATCCTCATTGTTTATTTGTACCTGAGGATGGGAAATATATGTATAATTTCACCATACTATTACCCTATAGCTATACGAATCCCAAAATATGATTTCTTTTAATGTCAATGCCTTTGATAAAATTACGAGACCAGTTAACTGGTGAGACAGTTGTTCGATAACAAGTGATATTTCACTTTAAAGATGTAGGGACACCAAAAAAACTGGCAGAGGGATTCCAACAAACCATGAATCAATGAACCTTGGTAATATGGTAACACATTCCAAACATAGAAGCTAAATTTTTACCCAAACTAAAAACATCCCAAATAAAATGAATCCCATCATGGGATTCCACTACCCCCAACACACAGATGATCACAATTGAATCAAATAAAATGGGTTTTAAATAGTTTTTTCTATAGATGTTGTCGATCAGTGAACCATAGGCATAGGATATGGGGAATATTTACCTTTAAATTTATCCATTTTGGTATGTATCCTAGAAAGGATTCAAGATTTATTTTTAGTATGAAACTCCCTGACCCTAGTTTCCCAGAGTCGGTGCATTATTAGATAACATTTTCATTATCAAAAAAGGCCATGTCTCGAAATACGGATTTGTTTAGTAGCCTTGGAAGTACTAGATACATTTATAATGTTTACATTACATCATAAAATGGAAAACTACTAAAATATTGTTTCAGTGGAAGAAAAATGAGTTCCCATAGACTATCCCCACAGGTCAGTCATAATATACTCTTCGCATCCTGGGAACAATAAAACATAGAAATTGGTGGGCTTAGATGCACAGTAAGGATAACAATATAGAGGAAACATTCATAAATAAGCATAAAAATTTAATAAAATTTATAGAACTAAAACCAAAGCTTTTTCAAAATAAAAATAATCATAATATGGTAAATATAAATCACAATAATTCCATTTACTTATTCACATGGATATTCTACTAGTCGAATCATCACATGAAATATCAATGTCCACTTTCATAATGATGGAATGCATAATGCCAGACTTTCATAACCACATTTCTAAGGCCTTGTTCCAAGTCTACAAATATGATTTTGTCAAGGCCTTGTACCAGGAAACAAGTTTGTCTCATGAGGCCTACCAATGCATCGAGGAGATATAGCGGGCTCCACCCATCACTTACTATGTCCAATGCATTCCTCATATGAAAAGGATTAAACATAACATAAACATTTATATTAAAACTATCATAAAATATGTCAATACATTATCCATAAACCATGAATGACATAAAAATAACACATCCATAGTCAAACATATCACAAATCCTTCAATACAATAAGAAATATTTGTATAATAATAAATCAATTTCAAACAAGTTTAAAATCAATCAAAGGATGTCGACATAGAAGAAAAAAATTTGTAAAACTCATTGAGAGAAATATAAATTTTCATGAAAACATTTAAATTTCATAAAATTTAGAAAGAAATAAATTTAAATACATTTTTGACTTGACGTTTCCAATAACACATTGAAACTTTTTAAAGAAATTTACATTTTAAAAACATTCCTGTCCAAATAGATAAATCCTTAAAAATCTTTCTGCAAACATGGAAATTATTGAGAATGATTTAGAGGAATAAATATTTAAAACATTTAAAAGGAGGTTTTAGTAAAAATTACTTCAATATAATCACTTTTAAAACTCATTCACAAAACATGTACATGGATAATAAATATGTCCCAGTAGATACTTCAGTAAAAATATCCTCAGATAATTAATAGATTGTGAAATTAACCCTTACCTTATACTTTTCCTTGGTTGAGGGTAGGTTAAACTCATGTATAATGGTGAAATAATTGTTATAATATTATTAAACGATCATATATATTAATATTATATCATATATGATATTTTAACATTGCTTTGTTAATAATATCATAGAATTATAGTCATTTCGGGTGTTAACTGATTTGTTTTCCTTTATATGCTTTGTTATGTAAGTAATTTTATTATGGATAGGATGTATATTATTCATATTCAGAGTGATATTAAGTCTTTATATATTATTTTTAATCATATAATTAAAATTAGTCGAGAATGGGTGTGATGGTGTATGAATCTCATCACGTTCATGGTGATGGTAATCCGTACGTACGCACGAGCGACAATATCATTATTTTGATAATAAAAGAATATATAATTTTATATTATATCATATAAACAGAATAATTATCATGTAATAGTTATCATTTAAATCAATTATAAATCATTATTCTACCCATCCAAATAATAATGTATTGAATAACAATTACACCACGACGTGGAGACGGTTAGTCATACGCACGCACATATGGTGACATGTCATTCAAAGGATGGATAGAAAAAAGAATATGATTATACAATATTTATAATAACATTACAATATATAGAAGATACTGACGTTATTATTTTATAATGGAAACAACAAAGAAAGAGGATGTGGAAGAAGAAAGGAACTTGAAAGAGGTTATGAAATATTTACCTCTTATCCAGGTTATTCCTTTTGATTTGTTTAAAAGGGAACCATAGGTTGGATTTATGACTAATGGAAGGCCTCTAGGATAAATTGAGGACAATTTATAGGGTATTTGGGAAATTTTTTGCCAAGCCAAATTTCATTTATGTAGTGAATTAGAGAGAAGGGGGAGTGCCCCTTTATAAGAGGAGTGAGGGGAACTTTAGGAAAAGCTAGATATATTATTTTATAATAAAATCATTTCGGTTTATAATGGCTCAAAAGTGGATTCTTTAAAGTCTAAGGTATGTAGGGGTCGACAAAAAATAATCCAATATGTTTTAAACATGTTTGGGTCACTATATTAACGTTATCTTTTAGATTTAACTCTTAGTTATATAGTTTGACATTTACCATATCTCTTTGTATTTTTATATTATATTGTTAATAAACATACTATATAATTTTAAGTGAAACCCATGTGGTTCATTAATGAATCACCTATCATTATAGAGGTCTATTTTCCAAACATTATATTTTTGGGAATAGAGGACCAATTAATATTATAATATTTGTTTTAAAGACTCTTTTATGACAATTTTGACAATATTTGGTATTTTGTTTTTTGTAAATTTATAACAAAATTATTACTTCAAAAAAAAATTCATATAAGAAACTCTAATATGTCATATTACACTATAAAATTAATTTAATTTATAAAAAATCTCAAATTACATTTATTTTGATATTTAAAATATCAATTAGTTTAATATTTCATTAATTAGGTAATTAGTGCATTATCATTGTGTCATAAATAAAATAATTATTTAATGTCTAAAAAATATAGATAAAATACCATTATGTAAGAAATTTATTTATATTTCTAATGAATATTTATATTCGAATTTATCTTATGTTTAACCCTATATTAAAAATGGTTTATTTATTGAACATTGAATTTAACACTTTTAACTCTTCTTCAAATTAAATAATAATAAATGTCCTAATCTAATCCAAGTGGAAGAAAGAGGTCCATATTTTATTCATAATGATGTTTTTTTGTCAATTTATACATATCCCTTAGAATAAGGACATGTTTTATGGTATTAATAATATCATTTTACCCTTAATTACACTATTTACCTTTAACCGTGGTAAATAAAAGCAAAAATTTAATATTCCCAAAAAAATTATTTTAGTCTAATATTAAAACACATTTTACTCCTTGATATTAACTCTGTATCTTGAATTTTTTAAATTCAACTCACAGATGTGGTAAAATTATGTCTTATGTAATTTTCAAATACTCCTATAAAGTAGGTAAAAGATGGTAAAAAGTTCAATAAAAAATTTATATATCTAAATTTATTATAAAATGACTCTAATGAATTAAATTGAACATGAATAGGAATTATGTATATATTTTTACCTAATATAAATTTACATAGAATAAATAATTATTTATATAAAAAGTTAGTTTTAAAGAATGACTAAGTGTATTTCACTATTTATAAAAAATTGAAAGCTTTCAGAAAAATAAAAAAAATACACCCTAAGATAATTTTGATATTCCGAATTATAAAATTTATTCTATTTTACCAACTTCAAAACATATAAGATTCATTAATTATTTTAAAATTAATTCTAGATGTCAAAAACAAAAGGCGTATTTTTAAGAAATAATTACTATCAAAAGGTTGACACTTGTTTATGGAAAATCTCAAAGAGAAATTAATTACAATGACCATAATTGGATTAAATGGTCAAAATATAATATAATTAAACTTTGAGAACATTAAAATGTATAATTCAACACCATAAAATATTTTGATAAAAAAAATTTTTTAGTTAAAATATAATATTTTCACTATTCATCCAAATTTGAAAGTTATATGAAAAACCACAAAAAATTATTGAAACTAAATTATTATGTCTCGATTCTAAAGAAGATGATTATTTTGTCAAATTGAATATATAAGAGTATCAAATATTATATTTAAAAAAGGTTCCCCATTAAATGGAGGTAAAATAACATTTTTTGAAAAATAATTCTTTTATCTGAAAAAAAGGAATTTTTTCTTATGTTATGTATAAGAAACTAATAATATGGATTCAAAAATTATAAGGATTATATAAAGATAAAAATTTAGTTAATACAATTCATAACTGCTTTTGAATGGCGAGTTTGGTAAGTTTTGGTGTGCTTGAACTCAATGTTGTGTATATTGAAAGTCATTGAATTACATTGAAGAAAAAATGTACTATGAAATCTTGGGGTGTTATATTATTTACTCTATCAATAAATTACTTCCTCACAATTTGAAATTGTTCTTTGAAAATAAAATGTTCAAAATAGATAATTCCTTTTTGGGGAAACTCACATCAGAAATTTGGTTAATAAAAGTTACTCTTAATAAGAGGAAAAGGCTAATGAAAAAGTCACCACAAAATTATGATCTCGATTATGAGAACATTGGTTGAAATTAGGGACACATAATTAGAAGAAAACATAAATATTTATAGGGAGTGATTGAGGTTTTCCTTCATAAACAATTGTAGAATTGAGGGCCTCAAATCCATCAATCAATGATGATCAAAGATATCATTGATTCAACAAAACAGAAGTTATTAAATAACACATTTTTAGTATTAAGATCCCTTAAATAAAGTTTACGAGTTAATTTCATCATAGAGAATGAAAAATATATATATATACTTGAAAAGTAGAGTTCCATCCTTTAACTAATTTCTGCCACAATCGCATCTTTCACTCTAAAATATAATAGAACATAAAAAAATATTCTATTTATCCTATTCATATAGGTTAAAAAAATTAATTATTAGTTCATCTACCAGAACTTTTAAAAAAACTAAATTATTAAATCTAGGACATCATGTGGGCCAGTGGTATGTGATACACCTTTATCGCCCTTCATTTGCAGTTTCAAGTCTCACGACCTTCCTGGATGCGACGGGTTGCCGCATGACCTTTAGGTGGCCATTTTTTGGAAATGCAAAAATAATATCAACCTAGAATTATCCAAAATTCTTCTGTCCAAACTCACATTCCAAAATTTATAAGGAATGTAAACATAATGAAGATCCTTTTCCGACATATAACATGTGAACACCTTCATCATGTATTCTTTTAAAACAATGTAACATTCTAAATTACCATAAAACCTTATCAATTACATTCCTACTCCCTTATTCCTTATAGAATACTAGATATACTATTTATATCAAAAAATGTAGTAAACTCTATCAATGATAGAATATACAAATAATTAATTAGTTTCAAGGAAGTAAAGAATATCCAATATAATTTATCCAAGTCAATCAGGCACAATTCTAAAATCACTCCATCGGTATTAGAACCATATTATGGTTTATCTTTATCTCAGCCAGATATATTCCAAAAATATAACCTGCTATTGAGTCACTTTTCTTGGTTCCACAAAATCTAAATTCCTTAATGAAATAGTATAGCATTATAATACTTATATACTATATAATTAATATAAATGTACATCATTAATATAGTACTCAAATGAAACAATACTTTAATAACAACATAAGAAATCCAATCATTTATCTTCATCTTCGGTCGTATCATAACATTATTATTATCTAACAGTATCATTTGGGTTATACTCTAATGATTTGGTCATTGATTCCTGAAGTGTCCCAACTCCTTGCTGATGAAGCATTATACAATTGAATCTCTTTTCTTACCCTTGAAATCACGAACTTGGTGTCCTTTTTCTCCACACGTATAACAAACTGCCATTCCCTTCAAATATTTACCAATGTGATTCTTTCCACAGTTATCACATATGGAAAAATCATTCTTTTCCCTCTTCCCTTCAACTATCTTTCTCTCTTCCATCCTTTTCTTCTTTCTATTCCCTTTAAATCCATAAGACTCAGTGAATTTATTACTTATCTTATTAACACATGATAATATTTCTTCATCTACTGAGAATACATGGGAGAATATTTAACTTCTAAATGATGTCTTAATACCATGAATGATATGATCCTTCTTACTCTTTGGATCATATGTATTTCTAGAGTTGACATTCCTTTTATTGGGCGCCATTTCTAGACAATGGCATTGACTATGTCAGTTTATTAATTGCAATGAATAATTCCAAACTTGTAAAACACTTAACATAAATTGAACAGTCTATGGATATAATCCATGATCATAAAAATGTCTTCTTTTAGGAAGTATATTGTCATGACCCAATCAGGTGGTTTGCAACCCAGAGAGTGGGTGGGCCATTGATGACAACGACAAGGAAAGATCTTCCCCTGAGGACATTCTTGGTAACCGGTTAGTTGGTAGCAGTCACAGACACACAGAAAGCCACGATCCTACATGCACAAGGGCATTCATGGAATGGTGGGGGGAGAATGTCACGACCCAATCATGTGGTTCATGTTCCACACTTGCAAGAACATCAATGATGTGGTTCATCTGGTTGGTCCCTATCGAATATATGGGAATTTCCCCGACAAAGAGGATGATGGTGCGTTTCAACCTTGAAAACACTACTTGGGTGTTGGGGCCACTCTCCTTATGAGTCCATGGTAGGAGGAAACCAGTGAACCTCACATATGAAAAGGTGGACGGCTGAACCCTGCCCACCTTAGAAGGGGGTTGGGGTTCCACATGGGCGAACTACTGTGCTGAGATGCTCAGCCCATGACAATATACTCATAAACCCTTCATAATGGTTTGTAAAAAATTCAGAATTATCCTAAGCATATCCCACGGGAGTGTCATAACCAAGAGTGAAGAAAAGGCCCATTTTCGTGCACCAGTTCTGGTACGGGTCTAGCTCAACACAGTGTTTTCGGTTTTTACCCCTAGATACATTTGTTCCAGAGCCGCCTCTACCTGCTCATATCCAGACATGGACTTAGTGCTTGGAAAACTCAAAATATATATACAATACCAAAATTCTAGGAACTTCTTCCATACTAATCTTCAATGTATATCATAGGGCCATGTGCTCTGATCAGAGATTATCAAACTCTAGTTTCCAAGGTTTATACTAATCTTTATCTGATATCAAATATAATGCCCCAGCCCATGTTACCCAGAGTTGGTGCATTATTACATAACATTGGCATGATCAAAAAAGATCAAGTCTCTATAGACCGATTTGTTTAGTAGCCTTGGAAGTAGTAGATACATTCATAAGGTTTTCATTAAATCATTTAATGTAAAACTACTAGAACATTGTTTCCCTGGAAAACAATGAGATAACATAGACTATCCCATGAAGGTAATTCATAACATACTTATTCGCATCCTTGGAAAAATAAAACATAAAAAGGGGTGAGCTCAGATTATCAGTAAGGATAAAAATATAACTGAAACTTTCATAAATAAGCATAAATATTTATGGAAATGTATATAACTAAAACACATGTCTTTTCAACATAAAATTCATTATAATGTGGAAAATATAAATCAAAATAATTTCATTTATTCACACACATGGATATTCTACTAGTAAAATAATCACATGCAATATCAATAGACACATTCATAATGAAGGATTGTATAATGGAAGACCTTTTTGACCACATATTCAAGGCCTTGTGGAATGACTAAAAATAAGATTTTGTCAGGACCTTGTGCCAAGACACTAGTTTGTCTCATGAGACATACCGATTAATTGAGAAGCTATAGCGGGCTCCAACGGTCACTTACAATGTCCAAAGAATTCCTCATATGAAAAGTCTTAAACAGAATATAAACATTCTTATTAAAACTAGAATATGAAATGTCAATACTTTTTCTATAAACAATGAATGATATAAAAATAACACATCCTTAGTCAAGCATATCACAAAACCTTCAATACTATATAGAAGATTTGTATCATAATAAATCAACATCAAAAAATTTTAATATCCATCAAAGGATGTTGACAAAGAAGAAAATGATTTGTAAAACACTATGAGTGAAATATCCATTTTTCATGAAAACATGTAAAAGTCAAAAATATATAGAAAAGAATAAATTTAAGTAATATTTTAATCATATTATCCCATACCACTTTGAATATTTTGTATTGAATTAACATTTTGAAAACATTCATGTCCATATATATTAATCCTTAAAAACCATTTTAAAAACATGGACTTCAAAGAGAATTATTTAGAGGAATAAATATTTTATAACATTTAAAATGATTTTTTAGTAATAATTACTTTAACGGAATCCCTTTTAAAATGCTTTAATGAAACATGGACATGTATAGTAAATATGTCACGATAGATACTTGTGTAAAAAAAACTCAAAAAATAAAGAGATTGTGAAATTAACCCTTACCTTGTACTTTTCCTTGGTCGAGGGTAGGTTGACCTTCTGTATAATGGTGAAATAATTTTCATTATATTATACAAGATTCATATATATTAACATGATATCATATATGATCTTTTAATATTGTATTGTTAATAATATCTTAGTATTATTATCGTTTCAGGAGTTAAATGATTCATTTTCCATTATATGCATTTGTAAGTAAGTAATGTTTTTTATGGATAGGATTTATCTTATTTTTATTCCGAGATTTATTATGTATTTAATAATTATTTTCAGTCATCTAATGAAAATTAGTCTTGAATGGGGATGATGGGGAATGAATATCATCGCGTTCATGGAGGCGGTAGTCCATACGTACACACGAGCGAATATATCATTCTTTGGATATTAAAATAATATATAATTGCATTGTATATCATATATACCTAATAATTTTCATATTTTATTTATCATTTACATAAATTACCCATCATTATTATATCCATTCAAATAATAATGTATTGAATTACAATTACACCACAACGTGGAGACAGTAAGTCGTACGTATGCACGTATCGTGACATGTCATTCAGAGGATTGAAAGAATAATAAATATGGTTGTAACATATTTATAATAAAATAATAGTATATATAATATTCTAGATTTATTATTTTATAATGGAAACAACAAGGAAAGAGAATTTGGAAGAAGAATGGAACTTGAAAGAGGAGATAAAATATTTACCTCTTCCTCAGGTTCTTCATTTTAATTTGATCAAAAGGGATCTATAAGATGACATTATGACTAAACGAAGTCCTATAGGATGAAGAGAGGACGGTTGAGAGGGTATTTGGTTATGGTTTGGCTGATCTAAATGGCTTTGAAGGTTTGAATTAGAGATAATGGGGATTACCCTTTTATAATAGGAGTGAGGGGCATCTTAGAAAAAACGTGAAATATTATTTTATAATAAAATCATTTTCATTTTATAATGGCTCCAAATCTGATTATATAAAGGCTAATTTGGGTATGGGTAGAAAAACAACAATAAAAATGGTTTTAGATAGGTTTGGGTCACTATATTGACCTTATCTTTTAGATTTAGCTCTTAATTAAATATTTCACATTTACCATGTCTCTGGAAATTTTTATATTATATGGTTAATAACCATACAATATATTTCCAAGAGAACCATAAGTTATTCATTAATGATACACCTATCATTATATAAGTCTTTTGGTCGAACTTTATATTTTTAGGAAGAGAATATCAATTATTAATATAATATTTTTTTCAATAACTCTGTTATGTCAATTTTGACACTATTTGGTATTTTGTTTTTTATAAATTCATAAAATCCTTATTACTTCGAAAAAAGTAATCTAACAAACCCTAATATTTAATATTAACCGAGAAAACTAGAATAATTCATATAATGTCACAAAATATATTTATTTGGATATTTATAATATCAATTAATTTAATATTTCATTAATTAGGTAATTACTCCATCATCATTTTGCCGTAAATAAATTAAATTATTTAATGAATAAGAATATAAATAAAATAACATTATGTAGAAAATAGTTTTATATTTCTAAATAATATTTATAGTCTAATTTATATTATGTGTAACCCAATATTAAATTTTTTTAGTTATTAAACATCGAATTTAACACTGTTAACTCTTCTTTGAATTAAATAATATTAATTATCCTAATCTAATCCAAGTAGAACAAAGAGGTTCATATTTTATTTCTGAGGTAGTATTTGGTTGAATTTTACTTATCGAATAGAATTAGGACATGTGTTTGGGTAATAATAATATCATTCTTACCCTAATAACCCTAATAACCCTATTTACTTTAAACCATGGTAAATAAAAAAATAAAAAGCTATTATTCACCAAATTTTTTTGATATTATTGAACTAAATTTTACATTTTCATATTAACCGTGTCCCTAGGATTTTTGATATTAAACTCACAGAAGCGGTAAAATTATGTTTTATGTAAATTTGCAAATACTATTATGAGGTAGGTAAAAGACTGTAAAATGGTCAATAAAATTTTTATATATCTAAAATTATTATAAAATGACTCCAATTAATTACATTGAACATATATAAGTATTATGTATCTATTATGAACTAATATAAATTTAAATAAAATTATTAAATATTTAAATAAAAATTTGGTTTTAAACATTAACTAAGTGTATTTCATTATTCATCAACAATTGAAAGTTTTTGAAAAAATACCAAAAATTCACCCTAAGATAATTTTGATATTCTGAATATAAAAATTAATTTTATTTTACAAATTTCAATTCATATAAGTCTCATTAATTAATTTAAATTTAATTCAGGTAGTCAAAACCAAAAAGCATATTTTTTAGAAATAATTACAATCAAAAGATAGACACTTTGTTTATGTCCAATTTCAATGTAACGTTACATAAAATGACCATAATTGGATTAAATGGTAAAAATATAATCTAATTAAACTGTCAAACCATTAAAATTTATAATTAAACTCTATATGTTATTTTGATTAAAAAATTTGTTTTCAGTTAAAATATAGAATTTTTTACTCTTCACCCATATATGAAAGTTATCAGAATAACACCAAGAATTTATTGAAACTAAATTTTTATGTCCCGATTATAAGGAAGAATTTTATTTTGTCAAATTGAATATATAAATGTTTCAAATATTTAATTTAAAAATAGTTCACCATTAAGAGGCGTTAAAATATTATTTTTTGAAAAATACTTCTTTTATATGAAAAAATTAATTTGTACTTACATTATGTCTATGAAACTCATAATATGGATTCTAAAATTATAAGGATTATATAAAGTTCAGAATTTATTTAATATTACCCATAATATCTTTTGAATGACTGATTTGGTAGGTCGTGGCGTGTTTAAACTCAGTGTTGCATGTTGTGAAAGTTATTGAATTATTTTGAAGAAATAACGTACTATGAAATCTTGGGTGTTTACAAGGTAGCTACAGAAAACCCCATTCCATAGGGATGGTTTTATTTTATTCATTATAATCCATAATAGGTTCATCACCTCTCAAGAGGATCCATGAGATATTAATGTCATATATAGATCTACCCCAGCCCATTTAGAAGGGAGTATTTATTTCACTATTCACATCTCATGATTCATTAATCCCTCAATTTAAGTCACCAAAGCCTCATCAAAATGATCAAAAAATTCCCATTATGGCCTCAAATAGGCTCATGAAAACATGCATTGGGGGTTTATCAATATCATCATCTTATATGGAATAATAATTATCTAGGTTGCGCGGTCAATATTGAAGTTTGGAATCACATTTCTTCCTCCCACCACAAAACAAAACATAATTATTCTGGGACATTTCAGAAAACATAATTGGAACTTCTAAAGGAATATATTCATAGACCAAGATAGGAGGAAAGTTTGGAAATGTAAACCAAACCACATATGGTTTGGAATTAAAAATAGAACAATATGAACAGGTGTTAGAAAAATTACGCAAATGCAACAGGTAAAGAATCACACAAATGCATTGAGTGTAATATGATAACCATCATTCCCTAATATACCTCAGTAAATGTTTTCACCATAAAAAGAACATATGACACATATCAAGATGAATATTTATAGGGAAATAATATGGAAACCATACATTGAGAGGAGGGTGGTCTAGATGCACTAACAGATGGTTCATGAACATGAAATCAACAAACGATCCAAATCCTAGGACATATGGAAAATCTTAATTCACCTATACGATGGATCAAAACCATGGATAAAATGATAGATGTGGTTATATGAAACTCCCCTTCCATAAGTTCCAAAAATCATTAAATAGATTAATGGTTGGAACCATATGAGTATGAGAAAAATCTGAACTAGATCAATGAGGATATACATATGTGAATCATTCACACTACGTATCGTCTTCTTAAATGAATGTTTATCCCTCCTAAAACATATCAAGAAAGAGATTATCCTATTATAATAGTTAAATAAGCGTATTAGGCCTACACTAGATATTATTAGTCGGTCTACATAAATGTTGAAGCCTAAGACAATTGAGGATTCCCATCATTATAGAGATCACCTCTTCCTAACTAGGGATATCATTCAGTACATGTGTGGAATGAAAATCTAGTGGATATGATAAGGGTCCTCCTCATCAAGACCTCCCCACTCCCAGTAGACACGAGGTGGCCCAAATAGTGGTACCACTAGAATAACTCAATGCCATTGAATTCCTAGATACTTGAATGGATTCCATGGAAGGGTGGTATAAATCTCTATAGCCTGAGATGAATCCATTTTTTGAATGGGTAGATTCCACTTTTACTTCATCCAATTTTTCAAAATCACACCTTCTAATTATTTTACTGGATTGGAGATCGGAATGGAATCTCACACACATCATGTCCCGATGCATCCCAATGATGTTCCATCAAGGATAATGTAATTAAAACAATATTATATATATTTTTCAGGCTCTAGTGGGGCTTTCCATCAGTTAGTAATAAAACATAATAGTGGTAATAATTGTTTGATGGTAAGTCCTTCTTTGTCTATTCGTTTTTCAGTTTAGATCCTTGATAAGGAAATTGACAATAATCAACCTTATAATCTGAAAAAAAAACAGAATAATTATATGTTTTGTGACTTCATCTCTATATCAATTTTTAACATATTCACAAATAATTACTCTCTTATAAGAGAATCTATTAGAACACTGATATGAAATTAAATAGAATAAGATATTGATACCTCTGGTTATGATGAATTATTCTAGATAATTCCATGACTTTATAGACTCTATACAATGTATGTAATATTTCATTATGTGAACATTGGTAACTTCTCATCCCATGTTTTCCTTGTAGGTAAAAAGCATTGGGAAGGTAGAGAATTATGTTGATTCCATCAAATTAGTAATATTTTCCATTCAAGAATCCATGTAGGACTTGATTTTCCCATTTCCTCCAACAAAGTGGATGAAACAAAAAAATATATGATGATAATAAAAAAGGGGCTTTGTATCACATCTGATTTTTGGAAATAATAATAAATGTATACTCCTTCCAAAATTTATAGTTCCATCATTATTTCCTTGAATCTAAGTGAAATAACATGCTCATGCTACCACATCCATATAAACAAAATGTTGGTATCATCACTGATTATCCAAGATATAGAAGATCCACATATACTCATCAACAACATGAAAAAAATTTATCATCCCTAAAATATATCTTCAATGACACTCGATGTTGAGGGTGAAAATGTATATCTGCAAGGAATTTCTCACCTTGAAAGTGAAAAATAGAACATTGAATTACCTACCATGTCTAGAATTTCATCCATAGATATAGAGTTATAAGACGAATAGGATGGCCTTATGAACACTCCCCCCATTTTTGAGGAAGGCGTATCCACCACCATAAATGAGCTCTGTCATGTGAATCAGGAAATAGAAGATGACCAATGACCTATATTGATTATAACAAGCATGCCTCTTGAGAATTAGTAGTGGAGTATAGAATTTTTAGAGAAACATCAATACATATTAAAATTTAATTATATAGGAATTTATTGGATTATATCTATAGTAGATATGTAACACATACTATTTTCCAATGACCACCATAGATTCAAGTAGGGAACCAGGATGATTTAACCCTCCTATGATACTAATTTATATTGGGATGTAATAAATTTGATCAATTCTAGCAGTGTATTGAAGAAAAATTCCAATCATGGATACCAAATGACAAACCTATAATGAAATAAAATCAGAAGATTAGGATCTTCATCAATTTTTGTGTCCTTAATTAACACTTGATTAAGGCTGATTTCCCATTTTCAATTATAAAACTCTTGATCGATAAAATTTATTTAATCCAAGAGCCTTCCATCAAGAATGGGTATTTTGGGTACATTCCAATAAATATGGCCCCTAAAGACAAGGAATCAATTGCCTTTATGTCAAAATGGGGGACCTTTTTATATTAGTTAAATCCCCTTAGACTATTGAATGTTGTTTATATATAACAACTCTTTGTTTATCATGCCATTAAGCCATTTTTTGGAGAATAGATGATCATTATGTTTGCAATCCGTTTATAAAATCATGAAAAATTTGGTCACTTCATAGCTGATGTAATGGTTGTAAAATCCTGATAATAATGTTATTCCATAACTATACATCAAACAATATTAAATATGTTGTTACACCATAGTTGGAAGATGAACATGATGACTTGTACTCTTGGGGTAATGTTGGGGTGAATCCTTGGATTTGTGGTACACCACCATGGAGTCAATGAAGATCCAAAAAATGAATAATAAAATCCTATTAATTTTATCCTTATATGAATCTCAATGAAATCAGGGAGAACTAAGTTGACCACACTTAAATTAATAATTTTATTGGTAGCCTTCTTGTATTGTCACCACTTCAACAAATTAATAATGATGAAAGTATCCTACCAATGGTACAAGGAATACATAGAAGAATTTGATAATCACATGCAATGATTTAGGCCTCCACATTTATTGATGATTATGGTTGAATTAAATACCCTCATATTATATGTGTTCACTATAGAGAGATCAATTAGTTATATAGTCACATAATAAAATGATATGTGGAGTGAAAATACACTTTAATACCCCATTGTAATGATTATATGTACTGAGACTAGGTATTATGATGTCAAGAAGAACTTCCATGTGATCATATTTTTAGTGAAAAAACTATGTCATTACCTATATCACCAATAATTCCACATGGTCTCTAATTCATACCTACTCAAGTAAATCATTAGTCATCTTATACAGATAGTGAATTTGGCCTAATGAGAGTTTATTGTACAATAATATGAAATAATATGTGTGTTAAAAATGGTATATAAAGGAAATTCCTCAACCAATTACATTATAGTGTATCCCATTGTAAAAAGTATACTAGTAGAAACTAAAATTATAAATGATGAAGTTTCCTATTCCAAAAAATCTCATCGAGCATGAGATCAGTATTTTTTAGGGTGCATATCAATGACTTATTGGAAGGAGGAAAGAGAACCTAGTGAACAATATGGTTGGTTTAGGTATTTTATTTGTTTATTCGAAAGATGACATTATCCCCTGTAATTTATCATTGTCTAAACCCAACACTAATAATTAGAATAAATACAATTCCCTAATTTCTGGCAAGGAACACACATTATAGCTACATATATCCTACCAAATCATAATAGGGGATTTTGAGATAGTTATATTATATATCAACAATGAATATTCCATCAATAAATAAGTATTTTCCCCTATCATTAGATACATAAGGAGACTGGTGGAAGAGTTCCCTTCTAATATAATGACAAATCATCTACCTAAGTCAAAAAATGCTAAGGCAAATAGACAGGACAATTCAACCACAATCCAAGCCAACCCTGATATTGATGAGTTATACTAATGCCTAACAGACATAAGGATGGCCTCATGAGTTTTCATCTACAATATGGATGAGCTCAAACAAATAAACATTTCTCTAGGGACAAATGAACTGGTGTCCATCTTGGTATTGATAGTTTGAAAAATTCATTATCTCTAAAATGGGACATTATAGATAAACTGACCTAGAATGGAAAGGACTAGGTGTTGAGTAGAGAAAATTACCCTTCATGATGATCGAAATGAGAAAAAAATCCGATTAAAAATTAATATGTAATAAAATAATCTGCAGATATGTTATAGAAGAAGATATTACCACTATAATGGATGAACTCCATGTTGCCTCAATAGAACACATCATTCAAAGAATATGATCTCCCATTAAATTAAGAAGCTTGGATTCTACTGAAAAATAATAATACAATACCACTATTAATCAACCATGAAATGTAATTCATCCCAAATTCATGAAAAAACCATCCATCGACCCCAATAATATTTACAAAAGGATAAATAATCCTAGATCTTCACTATATGGGGGTGAATATTTTGGGGATATATCCCCAAGATACAACTATGAATTTAAATAACATAAATAGTGATACTAATTTCTGTTACAATTTGGATGAATGATACTCCTCAAGGATGTTAGGAAAAAAGTTCATTAACTTCATAATGTTTAATATCATCCCCATATTCATATCACCTTATATTATACAGACATACAATGACACAAATTTATATTCTTGAGGGTTATTGAAATTATACAAGGAGTAGAACACCAAGTCAAACCACTCGTAATGCTATCATTGAATGGAAATTGATATATAGAGGCAATTAATAATACATTATAAATATACTCGAGAAGATATTATAAAAAGATATGAAAACCTAGGTAGAAAATCTACATCATTCATTATGGACCTACCATTCCATCATGCCTATTGCTACACATGATACTCAACTCATTAGTGTGTATAAACTCCGATGTTTTTCCAATAGAATTATAAATTTCTTCACATTGACAAGATATCTATGAAAAAAATCTCGGATGATGATCAATTAAAAAAAATAATTGATATATTGGATGTAATTGAGGAGAAAAGCATCCAAACACTATTGAATATAGAATTCCATTATAATTTGATTGCAAAATCCTATTATAAGAATGATCACCTCTTTCATTATTTAATGTATATCTCGTATTGGCTCTTAGAAAACCAATGATACCATATTGGAAAACTACGATAATGGAACCTATGTTGGAAAAACCTTACGTCAAACATAAGGTATATTCCAATGAAGATTACTCATTGGCGATAAAGGATGGGGAGCTTGTAACGGCCCTAAAAATGCATGGTTTTTTAATGAAATACATTTCAAAGATACCATCAATCATCAGTCATCCTGGACAAATGTTGTAAATCTAGAAAATATGTCATGGTATCAAAATTTTAAATGACATGATATTTCTGAAATACATGATTTTAAACTACGCAATAGATAAATCCCTACTGTATAGTGAAAAATTTCATAAAAAATATTCTCTGAGTTTGTCATTGAAATTCATATAATTATAAATCAATACCACATTACCTTAAAATTCATGGATAACATCACTTCATGTATGATTTACTTGGTATGAGATAGATCTATATGAAATAAAAACGAATTCATCTTATCCTAGTGTGTGAGTCAGATCCACATAGAGAATCTAAAAATTCATGACCTATGTTTGGATTCATTACCTCCATCTCAAGAATTATTTTGATGCACATATATCAAATCCATGTTCTAGATGAAATTTATTAGTCCTGATCATTATAATTCATATTTTCAAACATCTTCATCAACAAATTATGATAAAATATTATGATAACCTATTTACGAAGCATAATATTCCTTGGGAAAACATCTCCAGAATCCAGGTATCACTGTCATGGGATGTCCTTCACAATATGATTTCATGAATTCATGGAAATCATGTAAGTGGATTCAATAATTTTTTTCACCTTAGGTTATCGGAACACATTACTCATGATTTTAAACTAAATGGTTTTCATGAACACTATACCACTTGATTATCATTATAATAAGATATGTCTAAATTCTTATATCTTATTTCATTTCCATCTACCTCAATATTTGAAATTCCTACATCTTTATCATTAATATCATTTATGTTGTGAAATAATTTGTTTACATTACTTATTTCTCACACCATTCATAGCTCACATTGGATTAGGAATTTTGGATTGGGATTATCCTCATGATCTGAAAATATCAATTCATAATAGGGTTAACATGGACCCGAATAAAATATAATAAATCACACCCAATGATTCCATACTACATTATGTTAAACATCCTGGTTGAAATATCTTACATGATATAAAGTTGTGCATTAATATGGACCACTCCTAAGAAGATGATTATCCTTTGTGTTAGTGCCCCTCTAAACATTAATGGAAGAACTATCTCGATTTTGTAACTATTATCACAGTATATATAGTGACTATTGGACCCCCATTCATAGTTCCAACAACAAAAATAAACTCAAACAATTCCCCACACTACATATAGTTCATACCTATGGGGAGATTTTCTCATTCAAGAATTATATCAACCTTGATTTCAGTCATCAAATTATTGAAAATGACACATGAATGTCCAATCATATGTCCATATGTACCAATCAATGGGAACAGAAACTTGTATTCATATAGGTTAGGAATGAGTGGAGAGTATATAGTTTGATAACTACATGTACCTTGATTCATTTCATCACATGATATATAGTGATTCATGTGTCTCCAATACTAGGTCCAGCTTCAGTATTAAAGGTAACAATGTTCGCCTTCACATATGAGTCTAAAAAATGTGGAGAGATTCCCATATTAGTACTAGGTTTGGTTAGATTCCTATCATCATAGGATGTGTAGTTATGCATAGATTTCCAATCCCATTTCCATTTTCTACAATCAATGGGAATAATTCTCTGCATTGTGTATGGTTTAGTCAAAAAATGGATAGTTTCCCATTTTATAACTACATGTGTCTTGATTCCTATACACACGGTATATTTAGTGACACATGAATCACCAATAATGGGTCTAAAAAACAACTAACCTGAATAATAGACCCACTATATATTGGTCCAAATTATTGGAGAGTTCCCTAGTCAATAACTATCTGTTGATGAATTATTTCAATACCATGATATGTAGTGATGCCTAGATATCCAACAATGGATCCAGCCACAAAAATAAATTGGAAAAATTACGACTTTTCATACAGTTCAAAACTATGTCGAGATTCTATCATACAAGAATTACATGTTTATTGATTACTATTTTCCAAGGATAAGAAGTGGCACATTGATCTCCAATCCTAAGACCAACCATAACATTAATTATTAATAATTCCCCCTCTATGTTCAGGTTAGACCCGTGTATAAATTTTCCCATTATATAACTATGTGTGGCTTAATTCCTATCATCCATGGATACAACGTCGTAAATAAATCTATGATACTGGGTAAGAACACATAAATCAATGAGAAAAATGTCTCCCAATACATAGAGGTCATGCTTACATAGAAATTATCCTATTTGGGAACTACGGGTGTCTTGGTTCCTATAATCACAGAAAATGTATTGATTCCCATATATCCAATCATGGGGACAACTATAATAGTATTTGGGATCAATTCTCCCCTCTATGTAGGATTAAACCATTTTGGATAGTTTCATGATGAAGTAATTTTTCTAACTTGATTCCTATAGTCATAGTATTTGTAGTGACACCCATATCTGCAATCCTGGTCATACTCATGATAATCAATTGGAACAATGACCCCACAAAATATGGGTCAATCCTAGGCAGAGAGTTCTACATTCATGAACATCATGTTTCTTGATTCCTTCAATCATCAGATATATAGTGATACTAAAATCTATATTCTTAGGACCAACAGAAACACAACAATGTCCCCCCTACCAATGTAATGGTCATACCTATTCAAGGGGATTTCATATAATAACTATGTGGGGATTCATTCCTATAAACATATGATATGTTGAGATGATTGGATATCCAATCCCTGGTCTAGCCTCAACAATCAATAATAATAACTCCCAACTCTACATATGGGTAAGACCTGTGTGGGTATTTTACCATTAATGATCTACATATAGATTGATTATTATTATCATGGGTATGGTATTGATACCTACATCTCCAATACTAATTCCATTCAAAAAATAAATTATATAAAAAATAGCCCACTACTACAAAATTTTTGGTCCTATACAACAATCATGTAGAGACACACACCCATTTGGATTAGTTAGTTGCATATATGTCCCTTCTTTCTCATACCAAGAATTGATAATGTAACCATAGGGAAACTATAATTTTGCTCTGGATAACATGGCTAAGGCACACATTAGATCATTATTGATATCCTAGCCATGTGATATTAGAATTCATAAAAAAATTATTCACAATAGATCATACCCTCTCATGGATGTGTATCCATGAATCACATGATTATAGTTTTTTCTCAATATATTTTTAATGCATACTAGTGTATCATTTAGGGTAATTGAGCCCTTCATGAATCATACATTCTACGTGAAATAATTTTTTATCTTTGATATCTTTTTTGACACCACTACTTCACCATGTTGATAAAAATATTTTTGAACACTATGTATCTTGGGATTCCTTGTTCATGGATCATTCCTAAATAAAATTAGTAAAGGGGATAGGTTAATAAAAATTGACCCTTGTACCCTTTGAATTCCTAAAATAAACATAAGTGTTATTATATTTATTGTGTGGAACATTATAAACTGCCACCATTCTCATTGTTGGACATATAACCACTAGTTCCCACATATAGTAATATGAGATGCTCTTGGGTCGAGATTTGTATCATATGTAACCCAACAACGCAAACATATTTGGGTAATTTCTGTGTAACACTTATTTTAATCATACTCATTCTAAAAGATATTTCAAGACATCATATCCATATACTCATCTATTCTATGGTATGAAATCTCTTTGAAGAACAAGTCACTCTATGATTGTCACCCCTCTCCCCGATATCAGATTTAGATCTATACAGAGGGGTCCCTTTTAAAGCATGTGATTATATCATGTTTCCTTCCCTTGCAATATGTATCTGGAATCCTTGGAAAACCCATGTATAAATGTTTCATAAACCTCTATTTGTAGAGGTTCAGTTCATTCAATCTCATTCTTCATACGAATGAGAAAGATCTACACATGGATTACTTCTTCCAAGGATAAATCAATCCAAGAACGGATCTGACATACAGATACCCACCAATAAACTAGAGCATGTATAAAATCTGTCTCAAACACATAAATTCCCCTAACAAGTAAAATTTACCAAAAATATTATTATGAAAAGTTTCACATTAGTTCCCACATCCTTATATATTGATATTAAATTGCAAGGAAAACATCATTTTTAGATGACATCAAACTCCCTGATAAATGTATCCCACATACATGACATGAATGTCACGACCCGTCCTCGGGGCCCGTGCCGTGACTACCCCAAGCCCGCCTTCCATAGGCCAGGGGCTGGCGACTAGCACCAAAGGCGTAAATCCCGATAACAGGGAAGGCATTGCCTTTATAAGTAACAACCACCACAGAGTCAGCAAGCGGAAAGTAACTACAAGTGCAGAAAAAGTAAAGGGGGCCGGAAATACAAGCCCAACTGTAAAGTACAACTCGAAAGGGAAAAACAGCAGCTGGAAGAACGAAGCGGCTCCTGGGTCGTCCGCCTCGATTCCTTCCTGAAGGGTAGGTACAGATGGCTCAGCTCCTGGATCGTCCACCACGGATCCTACCTGAAGGGTAGGTACAGATAGCTCCTCTACTCCACAGGTCCTGTCGACTACTCCGGGTACGTCCGCCCAGTGGTCCACCTCCGGGTACCGACCTGCTCCGCAAGTCTCAACTGCGATCTGCGCTGTCCGTCGTCTGCAACCAACACAACGAAGTGCGGGCATAGCCCGTGCAGGGGTGAGTATAAGCTACTCAGTAGGGACCCCGAGACCCTTAAGGTCTCACTAAATCCAACATGGATATCCACAAAGTAAAGGCAGCAATCACGAAGTAACATCAGACTCTACTTAGGTATACGCCCATACATATACCTAAGTCATCAAGTAACCCATCCAATCTCAAGGATACACAAAAAATCATGAAATCAACGGATAACCATCACCCAGGTATATGCCCATACATATACCTAAGTTATCAAGCGACCCATCTCAATCATGAGGAAACGCAAAGATTCATTGACTCAGCTCAAACCAGGATTTTTATTAACGAAACCGTAACTGCTGAAGAGCTCCGTCTCTAGAGTGTACAGTGGTCCTGTCACGACTCCGAGGCCGCCGCTCACTAACCTAGGACTGCTGAGGTACTCCTCCTGTCGAGTACTGCGGGTTTGCGGCCAACTACCGGGCGCTCCGTCCGCTGAGGGTCTGTCGCCAAATACCGGGCGCTACCCAGATAGCCTGCTGAGGTACTCCTCCTGTCGAGTACCGCGGGTCTGCTGCCAACTACCAGGCGCTCCGTCCGCCGTGGGTCTGCCGCCAAATACCGGGCGCTCCGTCCACTGGGCTAGTCGACTCACTCCAAGTCGAGTCGGTCAAGCAGTCGTCAGGTCTCAGCCGGCTACACGGTCTCCGTACTCTGCACGCTCGTCTCCACCGTCGCGGGTCTGTCGCTACAACCAAGCGCACACACTCTGTAGAGTATCGCGGGTCCGCCGCTACAACCAAGCTCTCCACCGCCAAGGGTCTGCTGCTGCATCCAAGCGCACCACCACTGTCAAGTACCACGGGTCCGCTCCACGAGCTACTGGTCGATACTCCAAGTATCATAAGGTCCCGCGAAGAAGTGTCTCAAAGGTCCGTCTCGGCACAGGGGTCTCAACGCAACAGACGGCGCGTCGATCGGACGCCCGGTCTGTGAGTTAATAGTCTTTTCGTCCCAGGGGCCCGGTTGGTTTCGAGAGCGAAACCAATCCCGGCCGTATCTCAGCTGTACCCCGAACTCCCATAGGGTATACTCAAGGGACCGTTACTCAACGTAACCACCAACGCCGCTGACGGTTCGTCAAATGGACGTCCTGTCTGAAAGATATCAGCTTTCCCGTTCCAGGGGCCCGGTTGGATTTCGGGTACAATCCAACCCGGCCATACTCCGACTGTATCCAAAACTCGGGCGGAGTATGCCAAATGTTCCGTCTCATCAAGAGGAAGTCAACGAAACAGACGGCGCGTCAATCGGACGCCCGGTCTGTGAGTTATTGGCATTTTCGTCTCCGGGGCCCGGTTGGTTTTTAAGGCAAAACCAACCCGACCGTACTCCACCTGCGTCCAAACCTCGGGCGGAGTATGCCAAAAGATCCGTCTCACTAAGAGTAACACTACGCGACTGACGGCACGTCAATCGGACGTCCGTAGCTCAAGATATGAGCGTTCCCGCTCCGAAGGCCCGGTTGGTTTCGTGAACGAACCAACCCGGCCGAACTCAAAGTTAACCGAAACCTTGAGTGCGATATACCGAAACGACCGTCTCGATCCAAGGATCGTGTTGCCGCAGACGGTTCGTCGTTCGGAGGTCCGAGGCTCAAGTTATGAGCCAAAAACCAAAACTGGTCCGAAACGGGGGGGTCCGGGTCCGGGCCGACCCGGCCCGACCCCCCCCCCCCCCCCCCCCGGGGGCGGCGCGGCGGCGGCGCGGCGGCCGGCGGCGGCGGCGGCGCAGCGGTGGCGGCGCGGCGGCGGGCCGCGTGGCGGCGGCGGCGGCGTACCGCGTGGCGGCGGCGGCGGCGGCGTGCCGCGTGGCGGCGGCGGCGGGCCGCGTGGCGGCGGCGGCGGCGTGCCGCGTGGCGGCGGCGGGCCGCGGGGTGGCCGCACGCGGGGGGACAAACTCCCCCGCTGTCTTCTGGCGGCGCGGCTTAGCCGCGCCGATTTTTTGAGCAACCGCCCCCTCACAAGAGGGGGCCTCCTTGAGCGGATCCGAGGGGGCAGCCGGCCCCCTCCCTTTAAAAATAAAAAACCGCCCCCCTCTTTAAGAGGGGGGTTTTGCCAGTTGGCCGGGAATTTAATTCCCCGGTTCCGGCCGGCCAGCCGGCCGGCCGGTTTTCTCCAACGGGACCGGAAATTTCCGGTCCCCTTCGGCTTCCGACGCCGGCGGCCTGGCCGCCGGTCTTTCCTTCCGCCGCGGCCCGGAACCGGCCGCGGTCTCCTCATCCCGCCGCGGCCCGGAACCGGCCGCGGCGTTCGTCGTCCGGCGCGGTGCGACGGCACCGCGCCCCTTTCGCCACACGTTAATTTCTTTCAACGCGGCGCGACGGCGTCGCGTTCTTGATGTTCCCTCCATGGTGTGCGCGCGACGGCGTTGCGTAAAATAAACGCACGATCAACCACGTGGTGCGACGGCACCACGCCTCTTGCTTCCACCCGCAAGAACAAACAAGATCGTTGGAGGGGGGTTCGGCCGTGTTCGTGCGGTCCGGCCCCCCTCACGTTAAATTAATAACGCATCTTAAAATAATCAACATCCCACGTTAGTTATACGAACCACGAGAAGAATGAGATAATTAAATATTAAACCAACCACCCCTACCTTGGGTACAAGATCGAGGATTCGACTACGCTCCGCGGAAGACGGCGTCGCGGAGGTCGGGCGTCGCGGTCGTCGTTCATCAAAACCGTTGACGAAGAGATATGCCCGAAGAGACACGTCGTTGGCGGATCTTCGTTTGCCGACGAAGAAGGCCCGAGGAGGAAGGTGCGGTGTTCTCTCTCGTTGACACCGAAGACGAAGAAGAGCGGAGCGGCGTTCTTCGTCGGAACTTGAGCGTTCTACGTCAAGTCTTGAGGAAAGTCAAATAAAAAGGAAACAACGAACTCAAGAACCCTTACCTCGATAGTCGCACGTTGACGGAGTCGTGGAATATCGGTGTCGATTCCTTGACGTCGGAGGAAGAGTCGTTGTCGATGGCGTTCATCGCGGAAAACCGTCGCGGAAAAGATGATGCGGAAAAAGAACGTCACGTCGTGGATGGATCGTGTTCTTTGGCGGAGAAGTTCTTCGTTGAAGAACGACGTTCGTCGCGTTCTTCGTTCTTCGAAGGTTCTTCGTCAAGGTTGAAGAAGAAGAAGAAGAAGGAAATCTCCCAAAAGCTCTCAAGCGCATAATAACCAGAGGTTAAGCGTTGGTCTTATTTTATTAATACACCAACGAATTTGAAAAAAAAGATTAAGAAACGATCCATCAATTCGTTGAATTAATTCAACGAAAGAAACGACCCATTTAATTCACGAAAGAAACAGCCCATTTAATTCACAAAATAAACCGCCCAATTAAATGGTCTGTTAAGAATTTAGAAAACGCGTCGGTTGACTTTCATTAAGACGGGTTTTCACGGGTGCGTTTCTTAGCGGAAAGAAACGGTGGGGCTCGTGCGGGCCCCACCTCACAAATATCCTACCAAGGGGTAGGATATTTCTGGATAGCATCCTATCCAGTTCAACTCAGTTCAAGCCGCCTTTAAGTGGCTTCAAGTGGCTTCCAAGTGGCTTAAGCGAAATAAAATAAAGTTGTCGCAAAATTATTTTATTTCTTAACTTTAAGCCCGAAAATTAAAAACCACACCCGAGCAAACGCAACTCCGGAAGAGGCGTTTCTAAGCGAATACCGGCGCAGCGATTTCATCGGTGCCCTCAGAATTCGATTCCGGGCACCGGTTCAAAAGTTAGAAAAACCCGTTCGTCTGTTCACTGAACGTACCCGAGCCAAAACTTCGGAAAATGATTCCGGGCACACCGGGCCTCGGAATCAGGTGCCGTCAGAAACTGCGTTCTTGTAAAATTCCAAAGAAAATTAAGAAAAAAAATTTCCTTGAAATTTACGGGTCTTTACATTACTCCCACCACAGGGCTTTACGTCCCCGTAAAGCTTCACCACAAACTTAGGGAAACAAAGCGGTACTGAGCACGCATCTGAGCCTTCCGCTCCCATGTGCTCATCTGGAGGTTCCCGCGCTGCCAAAGAAAGTGCACAAGAGGAATCGACCATCCTCCTAGGATCCGCTCCTGTCGATCCTCGATCCCCACAGGAACCTCCGTATAAGACACTCATCGCCACCGTCTAGCTCCTCATGGTCGATGATATGCGAAGGGGGTCGAGCACGTATCTCCTCAGCTGGGATACGTGGAAGACGTCGTGCACCCGGTGAAACTGAGGTGGTAGAGTCAGGCGATAAGCCACCTCGCCAACCTTGCTGAGGACCTGGAAGGGTCTGATGAAGCGCGGAGATATTTTGCCGCCTCGGCCAAATCTCCGAATACCACGTCGAGGTGAGACCCGCAAGAAGACGTGGTCGCCATCCTCGAACTCCAGTGGCCTCCGCCTCCTGTCAGTGTATGACTTCTGCCGGCTCTGTGTTTTCCTCATCCGCTCCTGGATGACATGGACCTCTTCTGACGTGGCCCGGACCATCTCTGGTCCCACAAGAGCTGCGAGATTTCTTCTTTGCCGATAAGAGAAACCTGGTCTCATCCCCTGGATGAACCACATTCTTTGCCTAAAACAGTCAATCCTAACATGGATGATACTAATCCATACCAAGGATGACGTCGTAAGGCCTCGACGCTACTACTAAGAGATCCAACCGTTACTCTCGCCTCCAAGGGTTGAGTCACACTGTCGGCATCAGTGTGTGGTAACTGGTCTCCTCCAGTAGATGTCTCACAAGTGAGGGTCAAGTCAACAGTCAACTGGAACCTCTTAGTAACATCACAAAAGAGGACAGGAATGAAAACATCACAAAGGATGCGTCTTTTATTATTGCAACTCATAATACAAGACGCTACACAAAAGCAACATCAACATGGAACTAGAAGTACAAGAGACGTATCCACTAGTTCCGCTCCTGTCCACCTGCTTTACTGTTGCTCAAGCATTTGTCGCTGCCTCTATCTCGGTGGCTCTCCCAAAGCCTGCGGATCGGGAGTCGGACAGTCACGTGCCAGATGTCCCTTTTCGCGGCATGAGTAACACAACCTGCTCCTTGCACGGCTAACTCTGTTCCCACTCCGGGTGCCCTGCACCACCGGTCCTAAAACCCGAGATCGCCCAACTGATGGTCTGGTCCTCCTGGACCTCTGCATCATCTGTCTACTGCCCACAGATGACTCGGCTTCTGATCGAAAAACACGTGGTAAAGGCAGAATCTCCTGTACACGCTCGGGGTGTAGAGATACTGGCACAAACTCCACCCTGAAGAAGGTCTCGAAGTCTTCCCATGCGAAGTCCATCCCATCGCAAAACTGAAACAAGTGGCTCCACCACCTACCTGCTGCTGCCTGAAGGAGGCTGGTAGCAAAGATCACCATGAAGTCTGCCGGCATCCCCACTAGCCTGAAGACTCTCACCACAGCCTCCAGCCAAAACTCAGCCGCCTGTGGGTCCGTCTCTCCCCGGAACCTGGGTGGCCTCTGGCGCTGGAACTCGTGCAGCGCGCTCAAGCGTCGTGCATCGCCTACTGCTGGGGCTGGTGGCATCGGTGGCCCAACGTATGGTAGTACCGCTGGTGCCTCCGCTGGTGCCTCAACTGCAAGAGGGCCCTGTACCGAAGCCTCGTCGCTCGACAGACTGTCAGCACGCTCATCCCTCCGGGCTCTAGCTGGTCGTCTGAGAAAAGACATCCTGAAAGAAACAACGTAACACGATCAAACGATTATACCTGGTGAGCTGACCTGGTTTGAGCTGTTTTAAGGGAAAAAAACTTTTGTAAACACACACGCAACCAGTGTTTTCGTGCACAAAGTCGGAAATCAGTTGTCAGGGTCCTGGTGTATGGATACGTCGGCCGCCCGCACCAACACTGGACTCCCTGAACTGAAAACCACACTCGGTACCCTTAACACTATTGCTTCACAGAAAGAAAGATCAGAGTTATAAGTTCTGCGGTAGAACCGAACTCCTCTGATACCAATTTGTCACGACCCGTCCTCGGGGCCCGTGCCGTGACTACCCCAAGCCCGCCTTCCATAGGCCAGGGGCTGGCGACTAGCACCAAAGGCGTAAATCCCGATAACAGGGAAGGCATTGCCTTTATAAGTAACAACCACCACAGAGTCAGCAAGCGGAAAGTAACTACAAGTGCAGAAAAAGTAAAGGGGGACGGAAATACAAGCCCAACTGTAAAGTACAACTCGAAAGGGAAAAACAGCAGCTGGAAGAACGAAGCGGCTCCTGGGTCGTCCGCCTCGATTCCTTCCTGAAGGGTAGGTACAGATGGCTCAGCTCCTGGATCGTCCACCACGGATCCTACCTGAAGGGTAGGTACAGATAGCTCCTCTACTCCACAGGTCCTGTCGACTACTCCGGGTACGTCCGCCCAGTGGTCCACCTCCGGGTACCGACCTGCTCCGCAAGTCTCAACTGCGATCTGCGCTGTCCGTCGTCTGCAACCAACACAACGAAGTGCGGGCATAGCCCGTGCAGGGGTGAGTATAAGCTACTCAGTAGGGACCCCGAGACCCTTAAGGTCTCACTAAATCCAACATGGATATCCACAAAGTAAAGGCAGCAATCACGAAGTAACATCAGACTCTACTTAGGTATACGCCCATACATATACCTAAGTCATCAAGTAACCCATCCAATCTCAAGGATACACAAAAAATCATGAAATCAACGGATAACCATCACCCAGGTATATGCCCATACATATACCTAAGTTATCAAGCGACCCATCTCAATCATGAGGAAACGCAAAGATTCATTGACTCAGCTCAAACCAGGATTTTTATTAACGAAACCGTAACTGCTGAAGAGCTCCGTCTCTAGAGTGTACAGTGGTCCTGTCACGACTCCGAGGCCGCCGCTCACTAACCTAGGACTGCTGAGGTACTCCTCCTGTCGAGTACTGCGGGTTTGCGGCCAACTACCGGGCGCTCCGTCCGCTGAGGGTCTGTCGCCAAATACCGGGCGCTACCCAGATAGCCTGCTGAGGTACTCCTCCTGTCGAGTACCGCGGGTCTGCTGCCAACTACCAGGCGCTCCGTCCGCCGTGGGTCTGCCGCCAAATACCGGGCGCTCCGTCCACTGGGCTAGTCGACTCACTCCAAGTCGAGTCGGTCAAGCAGTCGTCAGGTCTCAGCCGGCTACACGGTCTCCGTACTCTGCACGCTCGTCTCCACCGTCGCGGGTCTGTCGCTACAACCAAGCGCACACACTCTGTAGAGTATCGCGGGTCCGCCGCTACAACCAAGCTCTCCACCGCCAAGGGTCTGCTGCTGCATCCAAGCGCACCACCACTGTCAAGTACCACGGGTCCGCTCCAAAGCTACTGGTCGATACTCCAAGTATCATAAGGTCCCGCGAAGAAGTGTCTCAAAGGTCCGTCTCGGCACAGGGGTCTCAACGCAACAGACGGCGCGTCGATCGGACGCCCGGTCTGTGAGTTAATAGTCTTTTCGTCCCAGGGGCCCGGTTGGTTTCGAGAGCGAAACCAATCCCGGCCGTATCTCAGCTGTACCCCGAACTCCCATAGGGTATACTCAAGGGACCGTTACTCAACGTAACCACCAACGCCGCTGACGGTTCGTCAAACGGACGTCCTGTCTGAAAGATATCAGCTTTCCCGTTCCAGGGGCCCGGTTGGATTTCGGGTACAATCCAACCCGGCCATACTCCGACTGTATCCAAAACTCGGGCGGAGTATGCCAAATGTTCCGTCTCATCAAGAGGAAGTCAACGAAACAGACGGCGCGTCAATCGGACGCCCGGTCTGTGAGTTATTGGCATTTTCGTCTCCGGGGCCCGGTTGGTTTTTAAGGCAAAACCAACCCGACCGTACTCCACCTGCGTCCAAACCTCGGGCGGAGTATGCCAAAAGATCCGTCTCACTAAGAGGAACACTACGCGACTGACGGCACGTCAATCGGACGTCCGTAGCTCAAGATATGAGCGTTCCCGCTCCGAAGGCCCGGTTGGTTTCGTGAACGAACCAACCCGGCCGAACTCAAAGTTAACCGAAACCTTGAGTGCGATATACCGAAACGACCGTCTCGATCCAAGGATCGCGTTGCCGCAGACGGTTCGTCGTTCGGAGGTCCGAGGCTCAAGTTATGAGCCAAAAACCAAAACTGGTCCGAAACGGGGGGGTCCGGGTCCGGGCCGACCCGGCCCGACCCCCCCCCCCCCCCGGGGGCGGCGCGGCGGCGGCGCGGCGGCCGGCGGCGGCGGCGGCGCAGCGGTGGCGGCGCGGCGGCGGGCCGCGTGGCGGCGGCGGCGGCGTACCGCGTGGCGGCGGCGGCGGCGGCGTGCCGCGTGGCGGCGGCGGCGGGCCGCGTGGCGGCGACGGCGGCGTGCCGCGTGGCGGCGGCGGGCCGCGGGGTGGCCGCACGCGGGGGGACAAACTCCCCCGCTGTCTTCTGGCGGCGCGGCTTAGCCGCGCCGATTTTTTGAGCAACCGCCCCCTCACAAGAGGGGGCCTCCTTGAGCGGATCCGAGGGGGCAGCCGGCCCCCTCCCTTTAAAAATAAAAAACCGCCCCCCTCTTTAAGAGGGGGGTTTTGCCAGTTGGCCGGGAATTTAATTCCCCGGTTCCGGCCGGCCAGCCGGCCGGCCGGTTTTCTCCAACGGGACCGGAAATTTCCGGTCCCCTTCGGCTTCCGACGCCGGCGGCCTGGCCGCCGGTCTTTCCTTCCGCCGCGGCCCGGAACCGGCCGCGGTCTCCTCATCCCGCCGCGGCCCGGAACCGGCCGCGGCGTTCGTCGTCCGGCGCGGTGCGACGGCACCGCGCCCCTTTCGCCACACGTTAATTTCTTTCAACGCGGCGCGACGGCGTCGCGTTCTTGATGTTCCCTCCATGGTGTGCGCGCGACGGCGTTGCGTAAAATAAACGCACGATCAACCACGTGGTGCGACGGCACCACGCCTCTTGCTTCCACCCGCAAGAACAAACAAGATCGTTGGAGGGGGGTTCGGCCGTGTTCGTGCGGTCCGGCCCCCCTCACGTTAAATTAATAACGCATCTTAAAATAATCAACATCCCACGTTAGTTATACGAACCACGAGAAGAATGAGATAATTAAATATTAAACCAACCACCCCTACCTTGGGTACAAGATCGAGGATTCGACTACGCTCCGCGGAAGACGGCGTCGCGGAGGTCGGGCGTCGCGGTCGTCGTTCGTCAAAACCGTTGACGAAGAGATATGCCCGAAGAGACACGTCGTTGGCGGATCTTCGTTTGCCGACGAAGAAGGCCCGAGGAGGAAGGTGCGGTGTTCTCTCTCGTTGACACCGAAGACGAAGAAGAGCGGAGCGGCGTTCTTCGTCGGAACTTGAGCGTTCTACGTCAAGTCTTGAGGAAAGTCAAATAAAAAGGAAACAACGAACTCAAGAACCCTTACCTCGATAGTCGCACGTTGACGGAGTCGTGGAATATCGGTGTCGATTCCTTGACGTCGGAGGAAGAGTCGTTGTCGATGGCGTTCGTCGCGGAAAACCGTCGCGGAAAAGATGATGCGGAAAAAGAACGTCACGTCGTGGATGGATCGTGTTCTTTGGCGGAGAAGTTCTTCGTTGAAGAACGACGTTCTTCGCGTTCTTCGTTCTTCGAAGGTTCTTCGTCAAGGTTGAAGAAGAAGAAGAAGAAGGAAATCTCCCAAAAGCTCTCAAGCGCATAATAACCAGAGGTTAAGCGTTGGTCTTATTTTATTAATACGCCAACGAATTTGAAAAAAAAGATTAAGAAACGATCCATCAATTCGTTGAATTAATTCAACGAAAGAAACGACCCATTTAATTCACGAAAGAAACAGCCCATTTAATTCACGAAATAAACCGCCCAATTAAATGGTCTGTTAAGAATTTAGAAAACGCGTCGGTTGACTTTCATTAAGACGGGTTTTCACGGGTGCGTTTCTTAGCGGAAAGAAACGGCGGGGCTCGTGCGGGCCCCACCTCACAAATATCCTACCAAGGGGTAGGATATTTCTGGATAGCATCCTATCCAGTTCAACTCAGTTCAAGTCGCCTTTAAGTGGCTTCAAGTGGCTTCCAAGTGGCTTAAGCGAAATAAAATAAAGTTGTCGCAAAATTATTTTATTTCTTAACTTTAAGCCCGAAAATTAAAAACCACACCCGAGAAAACGCAACTCCGGAAGAGGCGTTTCTAAGCGAATACCGGCGCTGCGATTTCATCGGTGCCCTCAGAATTCGATTCCGGGCACCGGTTCAAAAGTTAGAAAAACCCGTTCGTCTGTTCACTGAACATACCCGAGCCAAAACTTCGGAAAATGATTCCGGGCACACCGGGCCTCGGAATCAGGTGCCGTCAGAAACTGCGTTCTTGTAAAATTCCAAAGAAAATTAAGAAAAAAAATTTCCTTGAAATTTACGGGTCTTTACAATGAAAGTGTGACGACAATCAACCATCATCATTACTTATGATATGACCATAGTATCCTTAACCCGGGAATCCTAAGAAGTATTTTTGTAACATTCCCCACATACTAGCTCCATGTGCATAATGAAGATAATTTTAATGAAATATTGTTAATGTTATTTGACAAGAAAAATTATCTTTTTGTAGTCCAAATCAGATGTCCTTAAATTACTAGTTAATGAGATATAAATCATGTCAAATTTGAAAAATGAAACTTTAATCCTATGAATTATTCAATTCCCCATTCTCTAAAATCATCACTTCTAGTGTTTGGGTTTAATTTATATCATAACTAAACATGGTATAAATATCATAGGTCACACTTGGTGGCCCTAGTGTAATCCAAGAAAGGATCTAAATACCCCTAGTCCATGAAAAAGGATTATTAATGATTTCTCACACCTCATTTCTACAATAATGTCTTCCCTTGTAATTGAAATGAACATTAGGTTGATCCAAACCTTTATTAATATTATACAATTTATTAATCACCATCATTGCATTTCTATTTTTTCTAGTACAACAAGATTATAGAGGGGATATCCTTCATTAGAACCCCATGAACAATGGTATTATGGGATATTTGAACTATCCCATAGAAAACAAGAAACAAGGATTGTTTCATCCAAATGGACCATTAGATCATCGGAAGGCCCCATTAAATCCATGTGTTATTATCCTAACCAAGAGTAATATTATAGGATCGTTCTATTATCAATGGTGGAATTATACCTATTGTTACACCCCAACCCCAATTACCCAAAGTTGGTGCATTATTACATTAAATTGGAATGATACAAGGATTCATGTCTCGAAAGACTGATGAATATAGTATTCTTGAAATTACTAGATAAATTCATATGTTTTACATTATATCTTGAAATAAAATCATCAAATTTTTTTTCCTATTAAAAAAAACTTATATCGTTATCCAATCCTTGCAGGTCAACCATATAATACTTCTTCACATACTAGAAAATATAAAATATATAAACGGGTGATCTCAGATGCTCAATAAGGATAAAAATATAGCAGAAACATTCATAAATAAGCGTAAACATTTAAGGAAATGTATATGACTAAAAAAAGGCTTTTAAACCTAAACATCATCATAAAATGGAAAAGATAAAATCAAATACTTCTATTTACATAATCACATAGATATTCTACTAGTCGAATAATCACATGCAATATCAATAACGACTTTTATAATGTTATAATTCTTAATGCCATACTTACTAACCACATAGTCAATGACATGTGACAAGAGTACAAATAAGATTTGGTCAAGGCCATATGCCATGACACTAGTTTGTCTCTTGACACCAACTGATGCATCGAGGATAAATAGGGGTCTCCACCCATCACTTACAAAGTCTAATTCCTTCCACATATGAAAAGGTTTAAACATAAAATAAAAATTTATATTAATACTAGAATATGAAATATCAATACTCTATCAATAAAATATTAGTGGTATAAAAATAACACATCCATAGTCAAACATAATACAAAACCTTAAAACAATATAAAATATTTTATTATAAAAAATCATCCTCAATAAAGAATAATATCCCTCCAAGGATTTTGACATAGTTGAAAATGATTAGTAAAAATATTTTAGATAAAATATCCCTTTTTCATGAAATCATTTAAATTTCACTCAATATATAAATGTTTTCATTTAAAATATAATTTTGAATCAAATTGTCTTATTGCAATTTGAATTTTTTGAATTGAATTAACATTTTAAAAAATTCATATCTATATAATGAAATCTTTAAAAACATTTTAAAAATAAGGTAATTAATGAGAATTTTTATAAGATTAAATTTCTATAATATTTAAAATGTTATTTTAAAAAAAGATTCCCTGAAAAATAATCCATTTGAAATCACTTTTACAAAACATGGACATGGATAATAAATATTCCCCAGTAAAAACAAACCCATAAACAATATAGAATAATAATGAGATTGAGGAATTAACCATTAAAATGTACGTTTTGTTAGTTTATGGTATGTTATCCTCCTGTAAAATAGTGAAAACAGGGTTACTAAATTATAGAAGAACTATATACATAAATATGATATCATATATGATCATATAATATTTATTTGTTAAAAATATTTTAGTAGTATCATCATTTCAAGTGTTAACTGATTCATTTTCATTTATATAATTGGTTATCTAATACATATTTTTAATGGATAGGATGTATTTGATTCATATACGAAATGATATTATGTCAATAAAAATTATTTTTAATCATAAAAATAAAATTATTCTAGAATGATTATGATGGGAAATGAATCTCATCTCATTCACGTAGACGGTAATCTGTATGGATGCCTAAGCGACAATATCATTATAATAATTGTTAAATCGTATGTAATTGGATGTTATATCATATATAAAAATAATTAAAATCTTATATTTATTAATTAAATCAGTTATACTCATTATTATACCCATTTAAATAATAATTTTTTTTAAGAAAAACTACACCATGATGTGGAGACGGCAAGTCGTATGTACGCATGTTTGGTGACGTTGTCATTCATTTATTGAATAGAATAATTAACATGGATATACAATTTTTATAATAACATAAAAATATTTAAAATAAACTAGGGTTATAATTATATAATGGAATAAATGATGAATGATGAAGTGGGAAAAGAAAGGAACTTGAGAGAGATGATGACATATTTACCTCTTCTTCGGGTTCATCCTTTGGATTTGATAAAAAAGGCACTATAAGATGAATTTTAGACAATATGAAGGAATCTAGGATGAAGGTAGGAAATATGGGAGGATATTTGAGTTGGGTTTGTTGAACCAGAAGGCTTTAGTGGTGTGAAATTAAGATATGGGGAAGTGCCCTTTTATAAGTGAGGTGAGGATCACCTTAGGAAAACCTTGATATATTATTTTATAATAAAATTATGTTTGGCTTATAATGTCTCGAAAATTAATTATTTAAAGTATATGGATAGTATGGGTCAATAAATTCTCAACCAATAGGTTTAATAATGGATTAGGTCATCATATTATTCTTTTCATTTAGATTTAACTCTATGTTAAATATTTAGACATTTACAATGTCTCTTTGTATTTTTATATTATACGGTTTAAACAATTACTATAAAAATCCACGACAACCCCAAATGGTTCATTATTAACATATATAACATTATCTATGCCATTTGGCCGAAACTTAAATATTTATGAATATTATATCAATTAATAATATAATAATTATCTTAAAAAACAATTATTTTTACTTTAACTTTATTTAGTATTTGATTTTTCTAAAAGACATAAAACTTTATCACATATAATAAAATTTATTTAACCAACCATAACATGTCATATTAACCTATAAAATTAGTTTAATTCATCATAAGTCTCAATTTAAATTTATTAGGATATTTATAATTCCAAATATTTTAATATTTAATTAATACATTAATTACTGAAACATCATTGTTTAATAAATAAAATATATTATATACTGTCTAAAAATTATAAATAAAATACAAATATCTATAAAATCTTTTTATATTTCTAATGAATATTAATATTTGAATTTATATAGTGTGTAACCCTATATTAAAAATGGATTAGTTGTAAAACACTGAATTTCACTCTTTAAACTCATATTTAAATAAAATAATACTGAATGTCCTATTCTAATCCACGTGGACCAAAAAGGATCATATATTATTCCTATGGTTTTTTTGTTCTAATTATACTATTCCAATAGATTTAGGACATGTGTTAGCGTAATTGTGATATCATTTTTTCTCTTAATTACCATATTTACTTTTTACTATTGTAAATAAAATTCATAAGTTACTATTCAATTAAAATTATTTTCGACTTATTGAACAAAATTTTACATACTGATATTAACTATGTCTCTCATATTTTTGAAATTCAACACACAGTGGAGGTAAAATTATGTTTTATGCATACTTGCAAATGCTCATAGGAGGTGTGTAAAAGAAAGTAACATGTCCGATAAAATTGTATGTATCTAAACTTATTATAAAATTTCTATAATGAATTATACAAAAAAAAAATATATATATTATGTATCAATTTTGACCTAAAATTAATTAAAATAAAATAACTAAATAAAAATTAGGTTATAACCAATAACACATTGTTTTTTCACTATTCATCAAAAATAGAATATTTTCAGAAAAATACTAAAAATTCACCATAAGCTAGTTTCGATAATCCGAATCCAAAAATGAAGTCAATTTTGAATGATAATATTTATATAATTTCAAAAAGAATGTATTACTATTAATAACTACTTGTTTGATTGGTTGTTTTGTGTTTGAACGTGATGTTGCATACAACAAAAGATATTATATTACTCAAAAGGAAACCTACTATGGAATATTGGGGTGTTAAAACCATTGGATCATACTTATATATAACTTATATATTCATGGAAATTTAATTCAAATCTGTATAAATTTAATAATCAATTGTATAAGAGATCCTTGAAATAATGATACCATGTTTTGTACCCTTTCTCAGAGAAGGAATTAGGCACTCTATTCCTGAAATTTTTTATAGAAAACATCTTAGGACTCAAAACCACATATATTAAGGCATAATCACCCAAAATAAAATCTATACTACCCTTGTATGCTAATGAATTTTTTGGATTAACTTTTCTCAATACCCCAATTCACTTTTCAGATTTTTGAGCACTCCCATATCCTCCCTGGCCCTTGTTAAAGAGTGGGGATCCACTATGCTTGGCCGTTCATGTAATCTATGAGGAAGCAAGCATAAGGGATTCTAAATTACAAACTATATGCATATTATCATTCAATTTATGGAACCACAACAATAACTATCCTCGGTAACATCATGAATAAACTCAACACATTATGGTATTCTAGGTCACCCCTAATATATCTTCCTCATTCCATATTCATAAATTAAAAATTTCGGGTTATTAATTACGTAACGAATATTCTAACTATACTAATGGAGCCAACATTGGTATTGTTTTCCCTTAATTAATAGTATATTCCTAAACCATCAGTGAACCATCAAAATGTGTGGGGATATAATTCTATTGATTGTGCATGTAAGTCATACGGTCTCATTGTATGGTGTTGGGACCCACCAATTGGAGGAATCTCTTACATGGATGTAAGGAAATATGATCCTCGGGATCCCCAGTATAATTTTAAAAACCACACTACCTTAGGCTCTTTTGGTCATCCCTGATATGTCAACCCCATTCTATATTCTTCAATCATGGCATATAATCATAAAATTAAACTAAATATGATTTTATGTCCATGTTGTGTGATGGTAAACATAATTGGAGACTTCCTTACCATGCAATGTTAAATTGCATGATATAAATTATTACCCCATGACAATAAAATACTCAATGGAAGTAAGATCATGAATGGAATACTAACAACAGAAGAATTTCTTAGCAAGAATAGCCTAAATAATAAAAATAGTAGGTGCAAGCTAGAATTCTATAAATTGTAGAACAACAATATACAATTTAGTAATACGATCACATATCAATAAAAATGAGACAAAATTAATTCTAGGATGAATACTTGCAAATAGGAATCCTAGAAATAAATGAGTCCATGCATGATGGATATTCACTTTTTGTGATTTAGATAATTTTTTTCACTCATAATAATGATATGAAATAAAAAAAATTATGTCAAAAATAAACAATAGGGTATCCTTAGTGAAATCCAAGTACATTTCCACTAAGCCTTACCTTAAATGAATCTTTTTAAAATATTGGGTAAAATATAAATGAAATAATGTAAATTTTATTGGGATCATTATTATTCCCTATTTAAAAACTAAAACAGAAAGTTTTTATGTTAAGAGTTATAGTAAAACATTATATAAATCTCCCTATAAGTCATTTAACCTTCAAAAAATATCATTTTAACTTATGAGATCGCATGATAGTTAGAGATGGTACATCAAAAATGAACCTTGTGTCAGTGGGCATTCATCTTAATTTAAAAAGAAAAAAACTATTCTGATTCATGAATTTAAATCGTGGATTTTGGGATTATTAGGTGTTTTAAAAAGTTTGGGTATCATTTATTGTTACTCCCCATGATTTTTCAGTATTATTATTCTAAAATAAATTCCATTTCATTTATATTATACGTTTCATGAAACAATGGGATTAAAAGAACTATGATATACTATTAAATATTATTATCTAACTATTTTCATTATGTTGGAGATATATAATATGATTAACAAAATTATGAAAATATAGAATACACATTACAATAATGTTAATTCACGAGAAATGAAAATAAAAACCAATTGAATATAATGGATGTGTTTTTATTAAAAACTACTTTTATTCCCATAGTGGTATTTAACCATAATAATATATATTAAACAAAATTAATAAAATATCTTAATTAAATATATATATTATATATTAATACTAATGTTCTCAATTAATCAATTATGTTTTATAGAATTGAGATAAGATTAAAACAATTTTAAGAATATATTTTTCAAAATGTTTTTTTCAACCTTTTAATGGAACAAATTCTTTAAATAAATTTTTAGAAACTTTTATAAATTGTATTTGAACAAAATATTCTTATTATTTTAATTTATCATATAAAAATTCATTTTTTTAATTAATTTTTTATGAATTTTCTTATGTTTTATTGAATAGTGAAAAATATTGTATGCTAATTGAAAAATGCTTTACCATTTAAAAAACTAATCATGTTATGTTATTTTTTTCATTAATTTTAAATTATAAATAATATATTATTTTATAATTTAATATAATTTAGTTAATTTTAATCAGTATAACATTGAATTTGGATGTAAAAACATTTCAATCTTTTGAATGATTTTACTTTAAAAATTCATTTTCTTATCTCTTCAATGTGATTAATTTTATCAATTTCTTTTTTTTTATGTTTTAAAAAAATAAATAAATATTTATAATAATAATGTTCAAGTATAGTTAATGGGTCACTTCTATTCATTTTCAATATTTAAAATAACTTTAGTATTCTATTTATTCACTACAGTTAAGAAAAAATCAGTTAATTATGGGAAAAAATTATATTATAAGAATTATAAAATAACCCTTACACTTATTATAACTATATTTAATGGGTTATTTTCAATGAATAAAATCCACAATCTAATTCTATATCATCTTACAAGAAATTAAAATTAATTTAATACGTGTCTAGTATTTTATTATGAGGAATGTAAAATATGTCATACTCATGATTTTAATAAGTTTGACATTTATTATATATGGTTAATCAAAAGATAGTTTAGAATATAAATATTATTTATAAAGATAAAGTTTGTATCTTCCTTATTATAATTTATTTTTAATTTTTGGGAATAAATAATTAAATTAAAAGGCATTCACAAGGATAGTGCAGTGATTGTATAATTAATTGACATATCAAAAAATTTATTAAAAAATAAAAAAAAATTAAAAAAATAAAATTTATATAAATAATTTCAGACAAAAATTTTCTAGAAGAATTAAATATTATTTGTATTTACATGTTCATTTTTCTATTTTGTCATTTTTTATAATATTTTTAAAAATACATGTAATGTATAATGTCAAAATTGAAACTAATGATATTTACAAATATATAATATTTTATCAACTGATACAGATTTAATAAAAATAGAAACATAAACCAAAATATTGGTATAAAGTTAAACGTTTCATCCCTGAATCATTTTTGTTTCTTTTTTAAATTTTTATTAACTATCTATACTTTGATAGTGTAAAAAAAATGTTTTCCCGGTAAGAGTTAAAGGGTTAAAATGGCATTTAATCAAACGATAATGGTAAGGATGAAACCTAAATAGGTATAAAAATTATGAAATGGGTGTTTCTCAACACATATTTGTCAGATATTATAAAAAACTAACTTCTTAGACATTTATATTTAAAAATTAATTTATATTAATTTAATATTTTGTGAGATTCCAAAAGTGCCTCTCACCACTTTAAGAAAAGAGAACTCCTTCTTCCGCTTCACCCCATTACACTGATCCTCCTAGATGAACCAAAACCTAAAATATTATCCTCCGAAAATATTTATCCATGATCTTGAGGTCATTTTCTTCCAAAAAGACAATCTATATATCCTTTACAAAGTGATCGAAATAATTTCCACTGAAGAAGAGGTGATTATTTAACCAACATATTCATCTTTCTTTCTTCGTCTGATTCATATTTTTTTTATTTAATTTATATTGTAAAAACTACTATAAAATATATATTATTATATGTTTTAATGTTTATGGTCCAAATATATTACTTGATTTTTTCATCTTATTATAAATGAAAACAATGCGCATGCATACATAGAGCTTATCGTCTCTATGTCGTGGGGTAATTTGTTATTCATCACCAAATTACTTTTATGGTCATAATGGATGAAATATTGGATATATATTATAATTATGGAATTATATTAATTGTTTAAGAATTTATATACCATCCAATTCCTTATTATTTTACAATGAATTGAGTGATATAGTAGCTCGTGCGTACGTATGGCATACCATCTCCCTGATGTGATGTGATTGCTTTTCCATGATAACCATTTAGGAAATAATTTAAAAATATATATATTGATTTATTATGATATATATGAAAATAATATAATTCTATATATTAATGAAATATTTCATATTTACAATAATTAGGACATACATGACAAAAGTAGCATATGAAAATGATGAAGTTCATAAATAAAAAAGGGTAATAAAGAAACATTATTAACAAAATTATTTTAGGGAATCATGTGTGATATCATAAATATGAATATGGTTCATTTTTAAAATAAAAAACACTATTTACACTATTATAAAAGTGTTTAAATCATTTTCAACAAAATGAAATTTCAATGTAATGGGAAATATCACAATCTCATTAGAATTCGAGATTGATTGTATGTATGCATCAGTTGGGGAAAAGTTACCATCCATGGACATGCTATAAAATATTATTTTTAAAAATCATTTTTCAGTTTTTATAAAAATGTATTAATTATTCTTACCAGAGTTCTATTTTAAAAAAATTAATGTAATTATTTTTATATTTTCTAAACGACTTACTTTATGACATTTTGAACAAAAAATACTATTATATTTTTTTTGATAATATACAACATGAAAATCATTTTATATTGTTAGGATGCATTAATATATTCAATCATATATTAAGCATTAATAATATTATATTCAATAAAAAAATTTATTATATGATTATATGGCCATCTAATGAAATGATTTTATATTAACAAGGGAAATTTATCTTAATATATTTTTAATGCTACTATTATTGAATTTTTATCTATGTCAACATCCATTTTTGGATCTTATGCTTTAATGATACTTCACTCTTATGATATAATTTTCCATATTTCATTTAATTTTGTATGATTCACTTTTAATACGGATGTTCTATTTTGATACCATTCATTGTTTATGGTTAATATATTCCCATTTCTAAATCACGTTTTTATGCATGTGTTTATTTTTTACCCTTTTCAGAAGTGGAATGCATTGGACTTATTATGTATTGGTAATGACCCACTATAAACCCAAGAACTATTGATACATCTCATGATACAAACTAGAATGTGTTCATGTTAATATTATCATGATTATTTGCTGTTTCTTTGACAAAGAATTGATGTTATGTTTATGATGTCTCATATTATTCATTACCTATTTAAGAGATTAGTCGTTGATATTCAATATGATTATTTGACTAGTGGAATATCAATGATTATGTCTCACTATAATGTGAATATGGAATCTTTCAATCATATTATAATATTTTAAACTTATTGATTAAATTTCTTTTCTTTTAGTTCATCACCTTTCAATAATCATTTATGATTGTTCATGGTAGCTTCGGCATTATACCTTTACTGAGTATCTAAGATTTACACTATCATATAATTCATTTTTAATAGGATTACAATAATTATATTATGACTGAATTAGCAGGGTTTCAAAAATGGTTAATAAAACCAGATAAAATGAAATTCATTGCGTATTTTAAGTTTAAAATTATAGTGTGAATTTCAAGTATGTATCTAGTTTACCATGACTGCTAAACCATTCATTCCATTTGGATGTGATATATTCTATATTATTCCAATGTAATAAATAAAGGAGTTGGATCTATGCTACTGGGGTCGAGTTTTCTATTATTGTTGTTATCAATGGATGTTTAGTAAAAAGCATTGGAATTAGATTTAAGAAAACATTGATTAAAAAAAGACACCCTATGAAAAAAATTGGAAAAAAAGAAAAATATATTATTTTATTATTTAGATATTATACAAACCCAAATTTTCAATTTGGTTATGTGATTTATTATTTATGTGATTATATATTATGTTTAATAATTATATTATATAATATAGTTCATTCCATAATTTAGAAATTGAGCTTATAAGATGTTCAGGAATCTATATCAACAATCACAATCCACGATTCGGTTGCCCTGCTATGTCTTATAAATATGTTGGAGTACGATCAAGAGCAAGTGTTGAACAACAAATAATAGTACTAGGATGACAAAATTACATTATGAACAACAACATTACCCATTTAGAGCATCTTGATCAATAACGTAGTGGAATACAATTACAATGCTTCATTAGACAACAACCTCTATCATTTAGTGGGATTAAAAATCCATTTGAAGCTGAGCCTTATATAAGTTATTTACAGTAGATATCTCATTTTTGGAGGTAACAAATGAGATATGGTTTTCATGGATGTTTATCATGTATCAGGATAACTAGATCAGTGATGGTAACAAATTAAAAACATGAAGGAGAATAATGAATTTGAATATTTTAAATGGATGAATTGTAAGTAAATTTTATTGGAAAAATACTTCCCTTGAAAATACGGAGTGGATATCAAGAGAATATTCGTGAATATGAGGTAACATGAGGATGATAAATTTGAAAAAATTTATACCAACTTTACAATGAAATAATGGCATATTGTGGAATTTATATGTAACAATAGGAGTAATAGTGATCATTTATTTTATGGTTTAATGCCATTACAATGAAATTAAATTGTCTCCCAAATGTTCTCACCATATGGGTATATGGTCCCATATGATATCATGATAGAGAAATAATTATCATTTTCCTATAACCATAAGGTATGGTAATATATGAATAGAACATTGTACCAATAGATGGGTAAATTTAATAAGGGAATGAATTGTTTTTAAACATGTTATAATTGTGGGGAGAAATGTTATGGTATATTCATGAAGGGGAGGAGACATTTTTTACATGTTTAGAGATAATTTTTACCAGGCATGAGATTTTAAGGGACATAATGAATACAGTAATGTGAAGTGATACTTTTTTTAAAAGATGTGACATTTAAATAAGGATTTGTTTAAATTTAAGTAAGTATAGCATATAAAAATAATGGGGATAATGGATATTATTATTTTGTTACTATAGTCGATGTGGAAAAATTAATGAATTTGAGATTATGGATTCCAAAATTATGTTATTAAGTTGTAGTTAAATGAATCATGAGATATATATACATTGTGCATCAGAACTTCTTATTTAAGAATTTTTCTAAATACATGTTATAATTTTGTTTTTAAAGGTGATACAAGTATTTATATATATTTTATGCGATAAATATATATGAATAATGTTGTTTTTATGAAAATATGGTTTTATGATGATTTTGGAAATTTAATGAACTACCTTATAATATTTTATATTATGAATTAGGATATATGTATTTTGGATGATTCTTAATATTGGAATGGATAAAGTTTAAAATTGGATAGTATTATTTGGTGTCAATGAATGATTTATTGGCTACATTTTATAATTCTATTATTGTTTCTATAAACATTTATAGGATTAAGGAAATATGTGTGGACCTTATGATTCATAAAAAGCGAATCTGGCCTAAAAATTCAAAATCAATATTCATCTTCTTGTGTTTGAAATGAAGTTAAAATAAATCGATGCACAGCCCAAGGATGAGATTTGTATTTTGACATGGAAAAAATAAAGTGATTATCATAATAGAATAATGATTCCTCAACTATTAGAATGTTATCTAGAAAAATATTGTTATTATTTTAATTATCCTAATAAAAACTCAGTGTAATCTTTGACTAATCACAAGGTTATGATTTTTGGATAGAATACATTATGATGATATTGTCATCTAACACTCCTCTTCTAAACTTGATTGCATGATTTCTCTTCAATTTCCATGTTTTCTTTTTCCAATAATGATACCATATTTTAACGCACAGTTATGTGGAAACGTATCATTTCACATTCCCTCTTATCAAAATGATATTTTATTAACCATAATTGTTATTTGGGTTAACCATAAATTAATTTTCATGTGTCAAAATTTTAATTTAAAAATGTAATTTCATATTTAGAGGATGAATTTTAATGATGGGGTGGATATAGTAACATCATAATATTTTATAGAATGTCTGTATTTGAGAATTCTGATTTCATGGACAATATATGTCTCATTCAACAATAAGATTTAATGAACGGTGATATACTATTAATTTTTATAACATTAATACTAGCCATTAATTTTAATATTTTTAATATGATTACATAATTTATGAGTATATTTTTTTAAATGATTATAAAATGAATTCATTGAAAAATAAAACCAAAACAAATTTAATATAAAGGATTTTTTTTACTAAATAACTATTTTATTACAAAAATGGTATTTCATATTTATAAATTAAATTATGAAATATTAGTGAAAGATAATAACTAAATAAATATGTTATATATTCTAACAAAAATTATAAATTCAACTAATAAGTTTGACAGTCTTAAGATGAGAATAAAACTAAATTTATACATAAAATGTTATATTTTTTTAAAGAGTGTTTTGCCACCATTTAATGGTGATATTGTTGTAAATAATGTTTTCCAAAATAAAAAAATTATATTCTAAAAACTAAGCATATTATTTTTTTGAATAATATCAAAATTTACTTTCTTTGAATTTGTAATATTTTCTTATCACGTTTTTTATTATGATTACTAGTGGAAAAAGATTGTATTTTAGGTGATAAATACTTTTTCATCTAAATAATTTATGATGTAATGTTATATTTTTTGATGGTTATAAAGTATTATTAGATCAATTTTGTATAATTGAATATACTTTAGGTCATTGGAATAAATTTGATATTGAATTTGGAAATAAAAACATTACAATCATTTGAACATTTTTTCATTAAAACCCTATTTTCACATTCTTGCAATCAGTTTAATTTTAATTTTAATTTAATCATTAATTTGTTTTATGTTATTAAAAATATACCCCATATTAGTATTCTTAATATACACTTTTAGTAAATATTTCAATAAAATATTAATCATTATGATTAGTACATTAGTAATTTTTTATTTCTAGTGGTTTAATTAAAATCATGTAATTAAGTGTAAAAATATTATCATAAGTATTATAAAATCATCATAACTCATTTTAATTTTTAATAAAATTATTTAGTGTAGAAAAAAATCGATGTTGTTTAAGTTTTATGTCCTCTTGAATCAACTTGGATGACAGTAATACATTAATTGTTCTTTATTTTATGGATAATCAAATATTCCATATTCATTTTTTAATAAGATTATGATTTTATAAATATGGTTATTAAAAAGATAACATGTCAGTAAATATTATATAAAATATTTTTATTTCATTAGGTTTATTTATTTTGATTTTTTATCAAAGGAATTATTTAATTCATGTCTTGCACAATGATGATGTAGTAATGGTTTCATTAATGTACATATCAAATAAATGTTAATAAATATAAAAAAATAAAAATAATTTTTTATATTTACTTTATTAATCTAATGGAATAAATTAATTATACTTGTTATGGATTTATTAAATTTTTATTTCAAATATATCATGACTGTATAATATTTTTAAAATGTTATGTAATGAATAGTTTCAAAATGGATATTAATGATATTTGAAAAAATAATCTTTTATTAAATGATAAAAATTTTATAAAAATATAAAATTACCCCAAATTATTTTAATAATGTTTTATATTTCACATAATCCATATTTACTTTTTCTTTTTAATTTTATAGTAACTATATTATCCTTCTAATAGTAAAAACATATGTTTTCACGGTAAGAGTTAAAGGGTTAAAACCAAATGATAAGGGAAATAATTATACCTAAACTTGTCTAAAAATTATTGAATAAAATAATTTCAATACATACTCTTTTTTTATTCATAATAAATCAATTTTGGTATATTTATAATATATAATTTATTTTTATTAAATAAATATTATATTTGTTTTTTATAAGTTTCATTCACTAAACTTTTTAATGGGAACATCCTCTCCCAATTATTTACATCCCATTGAACCATTAATATAAACCAATAATTAAAGAATTATCCTAATGAAATTGTTATCCTTGTAATGAAGGGATGTTTCTTCCAAATATGGCAACTCTATGACCATTAAGAAGTTATATAATGGATTTCCACTAAAGAAGGGATAATTATTTTCGCAACTTATTCGAGTACATTTCTTCTTCCAATTCCACTTCATGTTTTTTAATAATAAAATAATAAATATATTTTTAAATATATTACATTATTTTATGATTATTTTGGGACAATAATAACCCATGATTTTTCCATTTTACAAAAAAGGGCAACACTCCAAATGCGTACGTATGCAATACTGTCTCCATATAGTGGTGTAGTATGTTTTTAATAACCAATTTACATGGAAGAGTATAATGATGAAAATAATATATATAATGATAATTATGACATTATAATTATTTTTAAAAAATTTATATTCCATTCAATTCCTTGCACATTCATCATTAATAGAATTCTATTATTTCTCATACGTGTGTACAGACTATCACCTCCATAACGTGATGAAATTCATATTCCTTGTTAAAAATTATTTTCTAATTAAAAAAAGTATATAATGAGTATATAATATATATATATGAAATAAATATAAATCTTTATATGAAATAAATATGATTTATTTATAAGAAACGTGACATACGAGACAAAACAAGCATAAGAAAATGATGTAGTTAACACCCAAAACTTTGGTAATAGTGAAATATTAAAACAAAAGGATATAACATGATTATATATGATATAATAATTATTGATATGGTTTTATTATAAATTAATATCATTGATTACATTTTTATAATGGAGGTTAAATAACATTCAACTAAATGAATGTTATAGGTAAGGGTTAATTTCACAATATAAAATGGTTTTGTATTATATATACGTAAGTATTTGACGGGGAATATTTTTCACACAAGTACATGCTTTCTAAAAAAATCCTAAATGATTTTAATATTATCCTAAAAATTATTATATTATTTTTATCCATGTTTTACATTTTAAAAAATGTTTTCCAAATAATTTTTTTTATTTTCTAAAAGGATACTTTATGACTTTTTGGAAAAAAATAAGGATTGAATGTTATTTAACTCATATTGTTTGAGATTATTTTTATTCCATAATGGAACATTAATGTCATGAAGCATAATTTAAAATTTTAAAATAATTGTTTTCAACGAACATTATTTGTTTTATAATTAAATTTCCTTTTAAATAAATCATTTCAAAGTAAATGTTGCATATCTCTCATGATATTTTTTATTATTTTATTTTATAATTTTTATCGATATCAACATAAAATGTAAGATATTATTCTTGATTTATTTTTATATATAATGATATAATTTACCATATATCATATAATGGTTTGTGATTCATTTTTAATGAGGATGTTATATTTTAAATCCATTCATTGTAACTTGTAATGTATTCAAATTTTGTATTGTAGTGTTAAAAAGAATTTTTATGTTTCAATTTTTTATAAGATAAATGAATTAAATTTACTAAGTGTTACTTGAGGTATTCTAAATACCATTAATTCATTAGTCAGTCTAATGAGAAAATCAATTTTGGGTTTTGGATAAACTCTTAACCAATTTTATATGTTGACTTGGCTAATTTAAAGACGATATTTTTATGATTCAACACATTACGTATTACCTAAAAATGGTATTAGATACTATTATTATATGTGAATATTAATCTATTAGAATATTGATAGTTAATTTTCAATTAATATGATTATAGAATGTTTAAATACTTCTATATTATTCATAGGTTATTGATTAAATTGTATGTGATTCATATTGTCACCTTTCTCTACTAGATTATGTGTTTTTATGACAACTTCAATTGTGCACCATTTTTAAGAATCATAGATAACCCCTTTCATATGTTTCATTATTCTCTATGATTTAATTATGTATATTATGAATGATTATATAGGGTTAATGATGGAGGAATAAATTACAACTGAATGATATTATTTGGTTATTTTATGTTTTTTAAAATTATGTAAAATTCATGTATGTATCTAGTTTACCATTTCTAATAAAATATTTAGTCATTTGGGATTAAATAACATGTAAGTTATGCCAATGTAATAATGTAAGGAACTAACTTATTGCTTCCAGGATCAAGGTCATTACATTGATGATCCATGAGAAATCAAATAAGTAGGAAGTTGTGCACATTATGAATTAAAGAATTATAGACTATGATATGTGCATTTCAGATGATTTTTTCATTGGAAAGCGAATAAAGTAGGCATCCTAGCTTTATTGGATATAAATATGGATTCCCATAAATATAAAACATATATTTTATTAGGCTATTATAAAAATTGTTTTTTTAATCTTCCATATTAGTTAATGGTTGGCCAAAATTATTGATCGAGAACTGAAGTGTTGTATAAACCACATCATATTATTCTACATTAGAAAAGTAGTTTAAAAAATGGAAAACTCCAAAAATACACTCAAAGTAGTCTCTTATAAGGCTGATTTCATAGAATGATCATACATTTGAGTGATCGTATATTTCCTAATATTTCTCTATTCATGCGACCATCTCATCCATTTTTTGCATGCATTTGATAGATTACATGTTAATATAATCCAACAATCTAAATATTTTGTTATTTATAAAACAAGGGGAGTCAAACGATCAAAACCATGAATGTTCGCCTTGGATATATCTAGTTATTCCAAGTTTAGGAATACTTCTTCCATGGTATCATATAATGTATATCAATCATATCCATTTACCACTAAATCTCAAAATAGATAAGTATGGTGTTCCTTATGGCCATGAAAATCCTATAAGTAATTATCATTAATCCATGAACAGATTTGGTATAATATTATACATTGTGATAAAAAGTTCTCTATAACCCTATTGGTGAATGTATCATAAGGAAGAATCATTCACAGAAATGTTGATGATGAAAGAGTAAGAGTTTCATGTTCTTGTTTCTTATGTGATACATCATATGTCACTTATACTAAAGGACCAGATTCCTCGATAAAGAATTTCTTTCTTATGGAATTTTCAATTCTAGAATGAGAATACTTCTTCGGAGGCACACAAAAGTTTGGAATCAACTATATTTATTTATTGGAAAGGATCTTGATACATAACAATTATTACCCACATGATGTACCAATCCATTCAACAAACCACTCAGGTTTTCTTCTACCAATGGCTAGGTGTAGTCATAAGATATGATGAAAAAGGAACTGAAAGGTGGAAGAATGATCTCAGTATTTGTGTCTTCTTGTGCAAATATAATATATTAATGGATAATAGTATTTGGATGTTGTTATCTATGCACACAAGGTGAAGGGATAAAATAAACCATTTTAATGATTAAAAATTGTTGACTAAGAAAATTAGTGGTATATGTATTCAAAAAAATATTATCTCATCTACATAGGCTATAAGTTTTCATACCCAATGTGATTTTCCTATAGTCTCTCATCGAGAGAGAAACTTTTGTTATCAAAATTATCCCAAACTGTTTTGGGGTAGGATATAATTTTTTAATGATTTGACTAGATAATCATGTTTATAATATCATTGTGGCCATAGGACTGACATATAACTAGAAAATTTAAGAAATATTGGGGTGGAATTAATCATCATGGATCCTAGTAATATTATGATGTTTAATATAGTAGAAATGATCTCATATCCATTAGAATATTAAGTAAAAGTGGACAAAAATATATTAGGGGTACATTTTTACTAGATACGATTCCTGGGTTTATAATGGTGGGGATGTGTTGGATAAATTGGTTAAGATGTAACCCCACATAAAATATAGCTTCCATAACTAATATGCCAACTCAACTTCCTAGGTTAATGTTATCAACTAGGAAAATCCATATGTTCAAAGACACATCAAAAATACCTTTTTTACTAATGATATAATTTAACTTTTATCACACCTGGTAACCCCATATGGTGTACTCCATGAAGAAAATGATTTCCAAATAGGATCTTGTTAAATACTGAACCTATTTGTATGGGTATTGATCAAGGGCTAGAGTGGTTGGACTTGTCCCAATATGGTAGATGAAACTTTTAATCCAATCATTAATATAAATTAGTGAGAATAGGTATTTATTATAACATATCTTCTCCATAATAATTGAATGAATATACCCTTCCATGATAATCAGGTATTAGGGATCATCCCAAAAATTTGTAAATTGATTAAATTCATCACACACACCCACTCGAAGGGGTATTCTATCAATCTGGTCAAAATCCCAATATATGGTACCAAAATCATAGTGTGATTGATGAAATGAATTATTAACTAGAAAACAATAACTACTCAACTCATTGATAAGGACCAGTTGATGAGATATCAAAAAAATGGGAAGTACATGATAACTTGAAAAGATGAATATCATTTTTCTTGTTGGGGAATATTAAGTAGCTCATCTTGACCCCAAACAACCATTCCCATTCATCGGAAAATTATCCTCTATATCATAATTCTCACATGTAGCTCTTGACACTTTTGGGGTATTTAATTAGGAATATTTTTTTTAAATAAAATTTTTAGATTTTCTTTTGGTTATGATTATAATATTATATACCTTGAGATGAGTTTTCTAGTATATAGGCATACCCCTTTGGGCATTCTAAGGAAAATTGATTGTCTTGTGAAATATTTTTTTAGTAAACTCATTCGAATATAGCATCCATAAATATTGATTATTGTAATTAGGATAGAAAATTAAATTATCCTTTCACAAATAAAATTTATAGAGCTGAATCATGTCTAATAGTGGATAGATCTAAATTTCCTGTGGGTGAGTCCCCAATAAAGCCAAATTGTCAGAGAACATGTCATATCAAGGGATGAAATTTTTAATTCCTAGAATTTTGAGCCATAGGGATGGTCACATTAGAATATATAAATGAATTGGATGAAATATATAAGAAAAAACATGGAGTACTAGTAAATGAATGGAAATCCCTCAAGAAAAGGTACAAGACTCTAGGAGCTTCATATTAATCACATGAGCAACAAAGGGATTCATGATCGCATGACATAATATTGGTCTACCATATAACATGACCCATGTAGCACCTTGAATGTAGGATTCCCCATTGGGATCCTCATGAATCAAATCATCATGTATCATGTTTAGAATACATTATCTGATATTTTTTTTTGATATTGTGTCCATGATATGGTAACTAAAACCACATAATGATCAACTTATCATGTGACCGATAAAACTGATCCTGTGAATCCTAGAAGTATTCCATGCAGTAATGAATGCATTTTAAGGTGAAATAAAATTACTTTAATTTGATTTTTGGTTCATTAAAGAAATATGTGGGGAATATGTGATGAACCAACAACTGATTTGATTTCATGAAACACACTTGGAAAAATGTCTTCTAATTAGTTAATTAAAAGGGGTCTTTGAAGATGATCTTGTAAGATTATATTTCCAATAAATCCTAGGATATTTGAAATCACATGAGGTTTAAATTATCACACCAATTAATAAACTATATTTAGTAATCCTTGTTCATCACAATGAATTGTTTATTGTTTCCAATGTGGGAACATTTTTTACATAACAAGTTTGGAATGAGAAAAGAAATTTCTTCTTTGATTTCATTTTATGTTTTTATTTAATAACATTATATTTTCCCAATATATTTAATGTTTATATAGGTTAATAGTGAGATTACTAATGGATAGTGGGACTCTAATTGTGCTATTTTTTTAAATTATATGTGATACCGTGTGATTAGAATGTATGATGGGATGAGTGTGACTCTATTTTATACCACATTTTTATATGATGATATATGATTTTCTACCTATATTTGATTATTGATCATAATACAATATAGGTAGATCTATTTAGGTTTTCATAGATCATTTTTCTTTGATCCATGATTACATGGATTTTTGGATTTTAATGAGAATGTGTATGTTTTTAATTAAAAGGTAGGTATTCAATAAATTCTAACATTCAAATGTATTTCCTAATTCCCTTTCACCTATTTCATTGAGGTGAGTGAGGGGATAATGCAAATTCATTATAGTCACACCAAACCAATTTACTTTTAATATGTTGTAATGAATATTTATAAAACATGACATTTATAAAAAATATAATTATATCATCCCAAAGATAGATTGGAGAAATGTGATGCGCATTGTATCAAGTGTTATTGAAGAAACAAGATATTACACATGGTGTGAATATAAATTTAATTATAATTATAATTCTTCTGGCCATAATATATATATATATCCCTTGTAATAGACTAGATATTTTTTTTGTGATCATGAATTTTGTTAGGTATATTTTTCATTATACATTACTGACTTTTTTACATCATATAGGATTTTTATATTACACATAGGATTATTGAGAATATTTTTAGAACCCTATTTTTACCATGGTCATTGGTATATTTTATGTATGGCTAGGTCAACAAAAAAATTTATTATATTTTATCATGGATCGTAAATTGGTTAATTTTGGTCGAATAGTCTCCCCATGATAATCCCCCCCCCCTTCACTACATAACATCCTCATGTGTAATAGAATGTCCACAATATGTCCAAGGATCATGTGACTGGGGATTTATTTCATTTTTTATATTTTATATGAATCTTTTTTCACGTGAATTATATTGTTGAATGTTAATAATAACATATATGATAGAGATAGACCATATAGAATATTTTTTTACATCATTTCACGATTTAATGAAGGTCAAATATACTAGGTGGAAATAACAAAATGACTTTATCATGCAGTAAAATAAATATTTATTTTTTATTTATAATTATTTACAGTATTTAATTATTGGGATTGATAATGTGGTCATGATATTGCATGTTTATAACATATTGATTATTATAATAAACTATTCAATAACGATATACTTTATACAATAGATATGATATTGAGTAAGTGAAATCAAATGTTTGTATGAAATATTATGATATTATTAACTACATCAATTTGTTATAAGTGACATGGTTCATTATAGTTACATTAGATAGTGGGTAAGGAATTTTTGAGGGGTTCATTTAGATATGTATCATATATAAGGAAATATTCAAGAGGGATAAAATAAAATGTTAGGACCATGGTTCATATAATATTAATTTATTTTCATGAATATTGATTTATATAAGAATTAAAATGAATATTACACACACAATTAAGTATAGTTACTTGAATAATAATTATAGTACATAATTACGGGCATTACTAATGTGTTGTATCTATTTGATCAAGAGCCTTGTGGATAAAATAAGTATTATATATATATATTTGTTTTGTTTTAAAAAATTGTTATTCAAAATCATGGATGAGATAGTTTAGATCTCAGGTACCTGTGTACGTCTACAAAAATGTATTAGGACCCATAACCAGCATCATAAATGTTATTAATTTTATTTATTAATGTGAATGACTATTTGAAATTATTGGAACCTAATGATACAAATTAATGATCACTAAAATGTATGATGAATATAAGTATGATCATTAGACAATGAATGTGATTATATTAATAACTTAGAATAATTTTAATAATGATTTTTCATATAGTGAAACATATGGTGAATGCCCACTGAACAAATATCATATGTATATATAGAATATAGAATTTTATTATGGTGGGAGAATGTAGTACCATATAACAAATACTTGTTCATCAGTTACATGATATGGGGAACTATGTTTTTAAACCAGTAAATTGGAAACTCGAATCAATCTAATAATCTAATTGACCCTCGGAGCACCTCTAGGTGGCTGATGGAGGTCTAGTATTACCCATACGGTAGTATTATTTTAATTTTTAGGGTAAATTCACATACACCATTTTAAAATTACAACCCCATTAAATAGTATATAATTTAATAAAAATCTCTGGAGGGATAGTTGATTCATATCTCCCATTATTTTTCTATATATTCAACACATGGTGTATAAAATCCATGAGATATGGATAATAAATTCCAGTATATATCTCCAAAATTATCTATTATTTTACTCTGAAACTTCTCATGTAGGATTTTTTATGATTAATCTATGGATTGGGTTGTGGCTTTAGTATATTACTTTCGAATCAAAAAGAAATTGATGGGGATTTTCATAATGGTAAAAAAAGAATGAAATTGATTATTTGAAAATGTTTCTTATTATTTTTGATCATATAAATCATTAAATAATTATCTATGTGTTTTTTAATTTATATTGATATTTTATAAATAAATATATTCACATATTTGGGAATTTTTCTTATTTATATGTTCTGGGCCATCAACAAGTTCTTTGCACATTACATGAATAAATTTTAGTGATTTATCAATGAAAGTCATGTACCACGTCACTTATGTCCACAATGAGTTTATTGTGGGAAATTATTATAATATGATAATGTTTTATTAAATTATTCTTGTTAATTAGATTGATTTTCATAGGTACTCGGATAAATTAGTGAACATGGATAGATTGAACTTGTATCATCCAAAAGGAAAAATATAAGGAAAAAGTATATAGTCTCAAATATTTCATCTGGTATATATAATATTATATTTTATTTGTAACAATTTTTGAATTTGGGATTTATTTCCTTTAAATTATGTTCAATATCATCGATAGCATTTGATGAACGCAACACTTTCTTTATAAAAATAGTTTATTATAGAATTATTTAACATGACCATTATAAACTAGCCAATAAGTTGGAATTTATGAATAGTTTTAACATAAATTTTAAAATAATATTTTTTATAAATTTATTAAATAAACATAATGGATATCCATTAATTATATGAACAAATTCGATTATTCTAAAAAAATGAAATGTTTTGTAGAATTTTTTTTTATAAAAGGTGGTTTTGTTATCATTGATCAAATAATTTAATATTAAATTCTACCACTGTATGATCATTTATTTTATAAGTTTTAGTTAAATGTTTTATGTTAGAATATAAAAATTATAATTGATTGAATTTTTTTCTTTTGTGGAAAAGTTTCCATTGATAACGAATAGTAAAAAATACTACTTTTTATTGAAAACTCCATTTAAATTTAAATTATTTACAATGGAAAAATATAAATTAAATTAGTTTTTAATTAGAATTAAATAAGTAATATTATACTCCCCCTAATTTAGTTTTTTGAATCAATTTTTTATTAACTTTTGAAATTTAATCCTTCTATACATATGAGCATTTACTCTTTCAAAACCCTCTTTTTTATTATGTCTACGGTTATAATATTAAATTAGATTCAATGACTTATGTGAAATTAATTTGAAAAAAATGTATTACATATTTGGAAGAATAATAATTTATATTATCAAATATGGTAAATGTAACTTTTTCAATTTAGAATATTAAAATAAATAAAAATCAATTATCTTGGCGAAGGTAAAAATTGATTTATCAGGTGTTGAAATAATGATATATGGGATAAAAATGTCACGACCCGTCCTCGGGGCCCGTGCCGTGACTACCCCAAGCCCGCCTTCCATAGGCCAGGGGCTGGCGACTAGCACCAAGGCGTAAAATCCCAGTAAACAGGGAAGGCATTGCCTTTATAAGTAACAACCACACAGAGTCAGCAAGCGGAAAGTAAAGTGCAGAAAAGTAAAGGGGGCCGGAAATACAAGCCCAACTGTAAAGTACAACTGAAAAGTAAAGTACAACAACTGAAGAAAAGACGGCGGCCTCGTGTCGTCCACTGGCAATCCCACCTGAAGGGTGGGTACAGATAGCCTCCAGGCTCCTCGGGTCCCACGTCCGCTCCGAGCACGTCTCCACCGTCGCGGGTCTGTCGCTACAACCAAGCGCACACACTCCGTAGAGTATCGCGGGTCCGCCGCTACAACCAAGCGCTCCACCGCCAAGGGTCTGCTGCTGCATCCACGCGCACCACCACTGTCAAGTACCACGGGTCCGCCGCTACACCCAAGCGCTCCACCGCTCAAGGTAAAAAGAAGATTCAGCTCACACAGGTTCGGTAGCACTCTTCCACGTAGGATCGCTGAGTGCAGTAGTCGACACAGTCCACTGAGGATCTCTGCACAGTCGTCGCCGCAGTCCACGAAGGATCTCTGCTCTGCCGTCGTCGCAGTCCACGGAGGATCTCTTCTCTGTCGTCGTCGCAGTCCACGGAGGATCTCTGCTCTGTCGTCGAAGCCACAGCCAGCACTAGGGTTCCCGCACTTAGCGAGCTCGTTTAGGAGGGTCCGCTCCACGAGCCGAGAGGCTGATACATCAACTGACACTTAGTCCGAAGTTGATGTATCCAAAAGTTCAGTATCGACAACAGGATCTCAACGCAACAGACGGCGCGTCAATCGGACGCCCGGTCTGAGAGTTATTGGCATTTCCGTCCCAGGGGCCCGGTTGGTTTTTAGGGAAAAACCAACCCGACCGTACCCCGCCTGTATCCGATCCTCGGGCAGAGTATGCCAAAAGTTCCGTCTCACTTAGAGGAAACTACCACAGCTGACGGTACGTCGATCGGACGTCCGTAGCTCAAGTTATGAGCGTTTCCGCTCCGAGGGCCCGGTTGGTTTCGTGTACGAACCAACCCGGCCGAACCCAAAGTCTCCCGAAACCTTGAGTATAATATACCGAAACGACCGTCTCGATCCAAGGATCGCGTAGCCGCTGACGGTTCGTCAATCGGAGGTCCCAGGCCCAAGATATGGGCGAAAGAACGAAGAGGGCCCGAAACGGGGGTTCTGGGCCCGGGGCGACCCGGCCCGAACCCCCCCCCTCGGGTCGGCCGAACCGGGTCGGCCCGACCCGGCCCGACCCGGCTAGGCCGGGTCCGGTCCGGCTAGGGCGCGGCCCGGCCGACCGGACCGGCCGGCTCGGCTTCGGCCGAGCGGCCGAGGGAGCCGCCGCGGGTCAAACCCGCGGCTTTGGAGAAACGCGGCCCGCGCGGGCCGCGTGCTGTGTGGCCGGACCGCGGACGCAGTCCGGCGGTTCGCCACCGCCGCGGCTCGGCCGCGGCGGACTCCTCCGGCGGCGCGCCGGGCGCCGCCGCCTCCGGTCGCCGGCGCCGCCTCCTTCCGCGGGCCGCCGGAGTTGCTCCGGTGGCCCGTTTTGCCTCCCGTCTGCGCCGATGCTCCTCCCGGGGGCCGATCTTCACTGCGGGATCAACGGATCGCCCCTGCCGCGCGGTTCATCGTCGTCCTCCATATCCGCACAACAAAAGAGATCGGCGGAGGGTTGCCGGGTCTTGTTCGTTAGACTCGCACCCTCCGCGTTAGTCATAATCAACGGGAGGAAAGGCTACAACAATTTTTAATCAAAGATAAAAATTGTTCACTCCTTTTCTTTTAAACGGCATTTCAATTTTTAATTAATTGAAATTATTCATGCCGGTTCTTTATTTAAAAGAAATGAGAACACGGGAATGAATCATCAAGGAAATAAACCCCTACCTTGTCGTCGTCGTCGGACGAGAGGTCGTCGCGGAATCGCTCGTCGCGGAAGAAGGGGGGATCGTTGCGTCGTCGCGGTATCCGGCGTCGCGTCGCCAAACTCCGGATCAAGAACAAACGGATTTAATTAATTAAATCCGTTGCCATGAAATTAAAAAGGGAGAAATAAAAGGTTCGATTCTCACCTTTGTTGCCGAACGAGGGTCGGCCGCGGAAGAAGAGGCGTCGCCGAAGAATGTCGCGGGTAGGGCTCGTCGACGTCGCAGATCTCGGTGTGCGTCGTCGAATTCCGGTCGCCGGCGTTCTTCGCGTTCTTCGCGTTCTTCGCGTTCTTCGCGTTCTTCGCGGGGAGATGAAGAAACAAGATTCTCTCAAATCCTTTCAAAGGATTTTTAGGTTGGTCTTATTTTATAAACATGCCAACACACGAAACCGGTTAAGAAACGATCCATCAATTCGAAAGAAACGACCCATTTAATTCACGAAAGAAACAACCCATTTAATTCACGAAATAAACCGCCCAATTAAATGGTCTGTTAAGAATTAAAGAAAACGCGTCGGTTGACTTTTCAGTTACTTTGACGGGTTTTCGCGGGTGCGTTACTTAGCGAAAGAAACGGCGGGGCTCGTGCGGGCCCCACCTCACAAATATCCTACCAAGGGGGTAGGATATTTCTGGATAGCATCCTATCCAGTTCAACTCAGTTCAAGCCGCCTTTAAGTGACTTCAAGTGGCTTCCAAGCAGCTTAAGTGAAATAAAATAAAGTTGTCGCACAAACTTTATTTTATTCTGACTTAAAGCCGCAAAATTTAAAAACCACGTCTGAGCAAACGCAACTCCGGAAGAGGCGTTTCTAAGCAAATACCGGCGCTGCGATTTCATCGGTGCCCTCAGAATTTGATTCCGGGCACCGGTTCAAAAGATAGAAAAACCCGCTCGTCCGTTCACTGAACGTACCCGAGCCAAACTTCGGAAATTGATTCCGGGCACACCGGGCCTCGGAATCAGGTGCCGTCTGAAGCTGCGCTCTTGTAAAATTCCAAAGAAAATTAAGAAAAAAATTTCCTTGAAATTTGCGGGTCTTTACATTACTCCCACCTCAGGGCTTTACGTCCCCGTAAAGATACATCAAAAACTAGGGGAACAAATGGGGGTACTGAGCACGCATCTGAGCCTCCCGCTCCCAAGTGCTCTCCTGGAGGTTCCCGTGCTGCCATCTGACGCGCACAAGAGGAATCGACCGCCCACGTAGGACCCGCTCCTGTCGATCCTCGATCTCCACTGGGACCTCCGCAAAAGTCACCCCATCGTCCACGTCCAGCTCCCCAAAGTCGATGATGTGCGTCGGGTCGTGCACGTATCTCCTCAGCTGAGACACGTGGAAGACGTCGTGCACCCGATGCAACTGAGGTGGTAGAGCCAGGCGATAAGCCACCTCTCCTATCCTGCTGAGGACCTGGAAAGGCCCGATGAAGCGTGGAGACAACTTGCCGCCTCGGCCAAATCTCCGTAAACCACGTCGAGGTGAGACACGCAAAAAGACGTGGTCGCCATCCTTGAACTCCAGTGGCCTCCGCCTCTTGTCAGCATATGACTTCTGCCGGCTCTGAGCTGTCCTCATCCTCTCCTGGATGATCTGGACCTTCTTGTCGTGGCCTGGACCATCACAGGTCCCACAAGAGCTGCAAGATTTCTTCTTTGCCGAAAAGAGAAATCTGGTCTCATCCCCTGGATGAACCACATTCTTTGCCTAAAACAGTCAATCCTAACATGGATGATACTAATCCATACCAAGGATGACGTCGTAAGGCCTCGACGCTACTACTAAGAGATTCAACAGTTACTCTCGCCTCCAAGGGTTGAGTCACACTATCGGCATCAGTGTGTGGTAACTGGGTCCCCTCCAGTAGATGTCTCACAAGTGAGGGTCAAGTCAACAGCCAAAACTGGAATCTCCTAGTAACATCACGAAAGAGGACAGGAACGAAAATATCACAAAGGTATGCATCTTTTATTATTGTAGCTCATATTACAAGACGCTACACAAAAGCAACAAGGAACCAGAAGTACAAAGGATGTATCCACTAGTTCTTCTCCTGTCCATCAGCTCCCAGGGCTCCATGATCGAAGGCCTCGACTGCCTGAAGCTGAGCTCTCCCCTGCGGTCGGGGTGGACCTCCTGGTGGTGGTGGTGGTAGAGCCTCAAAGCGTCGTCCACCACCTGCTGCTCGGCCAGCTCCTCTACCTCGTCCGTCTCCTCCCTGCAGACCGCCACGGTCGAACCTCTGCCTCTGCCTAGGTGGTTCCTCAGCCGTTTGCTGCTCCCCCGCATGGCGGGTCGGGCAGTCACGAGCCATGTGACCAATTCCGCCACAGGAGTAGCACTGCCCACTCTCGGCACGCCTGGCTCTGACTCCACCCCGGCTTCCCCGCACAACTGAGCCTGAGTCGTGCAGTCGGCCACTGGTAGGTCTGGTCTTCCTGGAACCCTGAGTCATCTGTCGGCTACCTGCCACCGAAGACTCCGCTACGTGCCGCCCTGCGGTGGGTCTCTGTGCTGGTGTAGACTCAGCAAGGAAGCTCTCGATCAGAAGGGCCCGCTCTAGTACTCCTGTCTGAGTCGGTATGCTGAGGGAGATCAGCGATGCCCTGATCTCGTGTCTCAAACCCTGCTCGAAGGTCCGGGCCCGGAAGAAGGGGTCCCGTACCATGTCTGTCGAGTACCGAGAAAGGTCGGTGAACCTCGCCGCGTACTGAGCGACCGTCATGCTGCCCTGCCGCAGCTGTAGAAGCTCCTGGATACGCACCGCACGAAGGGTGGCTGGGACGAACTCCGAGCGGAAGAGGCTCTCAAAGTCCGTCCAAAGAAGAGATGCCTCATCGTGCACCTGGAGCATCAAGCTCCACCATCGTCCTGCCGCCGCCTGCAGGAGGCTCGCCGCGAGAATCACCATGAGATCCGCTGGTGTCCTCACTAGCCTAAAGATCCGTACCACCGCCTCTAGCCAGTCCTCGGCGGCCTGGGGGTCCGCCTCACCGCGAAACCTGGGCGGTCGCTGGCTCTGAAACTCATGCAGTGCCCCGAGGCGACGTGCATCGTCAGCGTCTGGTACTGGCAGCATCGGTGGCTCGGCGGGTAAAGCTGCCGCCGGTGCCACTGCTGGCAAAGGGCCCTGCACCGAGGCCTCGTCGCTCGGTGGGCTGCCGTCGCGCCCTACACTCGGAACCCTAGCTGGCTGTCGTCGCGGGGCCATCCTGAAAAGGAGAACAAGAGCACCACAGTCAGAACAGTACACCTGGTGAGCTGGCACAAGTAATCACAAGGAAACTTGAGACTTTCATAAAGCAGATCAGTATACCCGGTGAGCTGACACAAGTAATCACAAGGAAAACTTGAAACACACACGCAATCAATGTTTTCATGCATTAAGTCGGAAATCAGGAGTCAGGGTCCTGGTGTACGGATACGTCGGCCGCCGCACCAACACTGGGCTCCCTGAACTGATAACCACACTCAATACACTAAACACTATTGCTTCACATAGAAAGAAAGGACGATCAGAGTTTGCGGTAGAACCGACCACCTCTGATACCAATTTGTCACGACCCGTCCTCGGGGCCCGTGCCGTGACTACCCCAAGCCCGCCTTCCATAGGCCAGGGGCTGGCGACTAGCACCAAGGCGTAAAATCCCAGTAAACAGGGAAGGCATTGCCTTTATAAGTAACAACCACACAGAGTCAGCAAGCGGAAAGTAAAGTGCAGAAAAGTAAAGGGGGCCGGAAATACAAGCCCAACTGTAAAGTACAACTGAAAAGTAAAGTACAGCAACTGAAGAAAAGACGGCGGCCTCGTGTCGTCCACTGGCAATCCCACATGAAGGGTGGGTACAGATAGCCTCCAGGCTCCTCGGGTCCCACGTCCGCTCCGAGCACGTCTCCACCGTCGCGGGTCTGTCGCTACAACCAAGCGCACACACTCCGTAGAGTATCGCGGGTCCGCCGCTACAACCAAGCGCTCCACCGCCAAGGGTCTGCTGCTGCATCCAAGCGCACCACCACTGTCAAGTACCACGGGTCCGCCGCTACACCCAAGCGCTCCACCGCTCAAGGTAAAAAGAAGATTCAGCTCACACAGGTTCGGTAGCACTCTTCCACGTAGGATCGCTGAGTGCAGTAGTCGACGCAGTCCACTGATGATCTCTGCACAGTCGTCGCCGCAGTCCACGAAGGATCTCTGCTCTGCCGTCGTCGCAGTCCACGGAGGATCTCTGCTCTGTCGTCGTCGCAGTCCACGGAGGATCTCTGCTCTGTCGTCGAAGCCACAGCCAGCACTAGGGTTCCCGCACTTAGCGAGCTCGTTTAGGAGGGTCCGCTCCACGAGCCGAGAGGCTGATACATCAACTGACACTTAGTCCGAAGTTGATGTATCCAAAAGTTCCGTATCGACAACAGGATCTCAACGCAACAGACGGCGCGTCAATCGGACGCCCGGTCTGAGAGTTATTGACATTTCCGTCCCAGGGGCCCGGTTGGTTTTTAGGGCAAAACCAACCCGACCGTACCCCGCCTGTATCCGATCCTCGGGCAGAGTATGCCAAAAGTTCCGTCTCACTTAGAGGAAACTACCACAGCTGACGGTACGTCGATCGGACGTCCGTAGCTCAAGTTATGAGCGTTTCCGCTCCGAGGGCCCGGTTGGTTTCGTGTACGAACCAACCCGGCCGAACCCAAAGTCTCCCGAAACCTTGAGTATAATATACCGAAACGACCGTCTCGATCCAAGGATCGCGTAGCCGCTGACGGTTCGTCAATCGGAGGTCCCAGGCCCAAGATATGGGCGAAAGAACGAAGAGGGCCCGAAACGGGGGTTCTGGGCCCGGGGCGACCCGGCCCGAACCCCCCCCTTGGGTCGGCCGAACCGGGTCGGCCCGAACCGGGTCGGCCCGACCCGGCCCGGCCCGGCTAGGCCGGGTCCGGTCCGGCCTGGGCGCGGCCCGGCCGACCGGACCGGCCGGCTCGGCTTCGGCCGAGCGGCCGAGGGAGCCGCCGCGGGTCAAACCCGCGGCTTTGGAGAAACGCGGCCCGCGCGGGCCGCGTGCTGTGTGGCCGGACCGCGGACGCGGTCCGGCAGTTCGCCACCGCCGCGCCGGCGACCCGTGCCGCCGCCTCCTTCCGCGGGCCGCCGGAGTTGCTCCGGTGGCCCGTTTTGCCTCCCGTCTGCGCCGATGCTCCTCCCGGGGGCCGATCTTCACTGCGCGATCAACGGATCGCCCCTGCCGCGCGGTTCATCGTCGTCCTCCATATCCGCACAACAAAAGAGATCGGCGGAGGGTTGCCGGGTCTTGTTCGTTAGACTCGCACCCTCCGCGTTAGTCATAATCAACGGGAGGAAAGGCTACAACAATTTTTAATCAAAGATAAAAATTGTTCACTCCTTTTCTTTTAAACGGCATTTCAATTTTTAATTAATTGAAATTATTCATGCCGGTTCTTTATTTAAAAGAAATGAGAACACGGGAATGAATCATCAAGGAAATAAACCCCTACCTTGTCGTCGTCAACGGACGAGAGGTCGTCGCGGAATCGCTCGTCGCGGAAGAAGGGGGGATCGTTGCGTCGTCGCGGTATCCGGCGTCGCGTCGCCAAACTCCGGATCAAGAACAAACGGATTTAATTAATTAAATCCGTTGCCATGAAATTAAAAAGGGAGAAATAAAAGGTTCGATTCTCACCTTTGTTGCCGAACGAGGGTCGGCCGCGGAAGAAGAGGCGTCGCCGAAGAATGTCGCGGGTAGGGCTCGTCGACGTCGCAGATCTCGGTGTGCGTCGTCGAATTCCGGTCGCCGGCGTTCTTCGCGTTCTTCGCGTTCTTCGCGTTCTTCGCGTTCTTCGCGGGGAGATGAAGAAACAAGATTCTCTCAAATCCTTTCAAAGGATTTTTAGGTTGGTCTTATTTTATAAACATGCCAACACACGAAACCGGTTAAGAAACGATCCATCAATTCGAAAGAAACGACCCATTTAATTCACGAAAGAAACAACCCATTTAATTCACGAAATAAACCGCCCAATTAAATGGTATGTTAAGAATTAAAGAAAACGCGTCGGTTGACTTTTCAGTTACTTTGACGGGTTTTCGCGGGTGCGTTACTTAGCGAAAGAAACGGCGGGGCTCGTGCGGGCCCCACCTCACAAATATCCTACCAAGGGGGTAGGATATTTCTGGATAGCATCCTATCCAGTTCAACTCAGTTCAAGCCGCCTTTAAGTGACTTCAAGTGGCTTCCAAGCAGCTTAAGTGAAATAAAATAAAGTTGTCGCACAAACTTTATTTTATTCTGACTTAAAGCCGCAGAATTTAAAAACCACGTCTGAGCAAACGCAACTCTGGAAGAGGCGTTTCTAAGCAAATACCGGCGCTGCGATTTCATCGGTGCCCTCAGAATTTGATTCCGGGCACCGGTTCAAAAGATAGAAAAACCCGCTCGTCCGTTCACTGAACGTACCCGAGCCAAACTTCGGAAATTGATTCCGGGCACACCGGGCCTCGGAATCAGGTGCCGTCTAAAGCTGCGCTCTTGTAAAATTCCAAAGAAAATTAAGAAAAAAATTTCCTTGAAATTTGCGGGTCTTTACAAAAAATAACATAAAAAATATTCAAATACCCATTTTATAAGCATATTTATACATTATAAATATAATGGTCAATAATGAACCATTTTATAGGCTTTTAACATGATACAAATATTGGTGTAATTGATTTTGGTCAATAATAACAATTATGTTTTCCCACCCTCCAATATAAGGCCGCCACATCTCTTACACTCATCAATCTTACAAATAAATTTCATTCCACAAATACGATACCAAATAAATTCATTTATATCCTCACAACATTCAAGCATTATTTTTATGACCAGGATTTCATCCTAAGAATGCTTTTGGTTCCTGAAAAAAGATGTTCTCTGAATAGAAGGTATTGTTCATAATCTAGAATTTTCCTTTTATTTCTTATACCAAATATTTAAAATAAAATTAATAACCTCATCATATTCCATATAAAATTATGTTATTATATTAGGTAATTAGTTATATCCATATCATCTTCTATCTAATGGAAAATAAAACTAATGATCATCTGTATGGTGAACTGCCGTCTCGCGAACCAATATAATTTAACTTCTATCAAAAACGTATAACGATGGATATAATGACATATTTAACAAACATGTATTAAATGAATGAAATTATTATTATTATTATTAAATTATTATAATAATAATGCATTTTTAAAGTAAATTATATTTGAAATACTATAACATCGCTCATTTTTACTGAGGACTAGCACCTCATGAAGAGATGTTATTTATTTTTCAATTACACCTTAGATTGAAGGTAATAAATATAAAATAATTAAATATATATTATATTAAAGAAATTATATATATTAATTATTTTTAATATATCATATTACTCATTACACTTTCACTCTTTAAGGGACTTATATTATCGCATGTGAATATATGTACACCATATCGTCTCCATGAAGTGATGTGATTCATTTTTAATGAACAACAATAATTAATGTTTAAAAATTTATTATGATTAAATAATATAATTATGGATATTATTGTACTATATAATATGTGAAATAACCAAAACATTCATTTGAAATCATGTATGATTAATCAAAGCAATTAACTCATGAAATAATGATAATAAAAAATATTATTAACAAAACCAGGATAAAATGTAATATTTGTATCATATATGATATTATAAATATTCATATGGTTATTATAAAAAATTATTATTAGGCATAAAATAATTATTGAAGAGGTTAAACCATGTTCAACCAAAATAAATCTTGTATAAAGCGACTATGTTTCAATTTGACTTCATTGAGGTATATTGTAATGTTAATCCCCAAATTTATTTTATATCATTTATATATTTATCCATTAAGATTTATCATAATGATTCTATAACAATTAAGTATATTTAATGTATTGGAATTTGACATGAAAGTTTCTAAGAGGAAAAAGTTATTATACATTCTCACTTTCTATAGTGGTTATTAACATTAATTTAAAACAATCTGATTCTTATTGTAATATTTAATTTGAAATTAAATTTTTATGAAAAATCCATGTTCATTTATTATGTATATGATTATTTTATAATCCTATTTAATTTTTACATAAAAATTTTACATTGAAAATTATTTGAATAACTATGTAAATATTAAGAAATGTATACCCTTTACCCAATACACGTATTTTCTAATAAGGAATATTTTCTAACAAATTAAAATGATTAATTGATATTTTAGGAATTATTTAAAAAAATTGATATGGGTGGGGATCATTTATTGATAGCCCCATTTTTAATCTACTTGTCTCGTGAGGTAATTCATTTGGCCTAATCTGGTGTGTTTTTACCATGGTGTTTTAAAAAATCCTGTGAATGGAATTTATGGTTGAGGTATTGTAACATACTGTTACATTATTAAAGTATTTGACGACTCTTTATTTCTATCCTACTATATTTATGTTTTAGAGGGTTTCATTGGGTGTAATTTGGAACTTTTTAGAAGAATTCTATGTTATAAAGGGTTTGAACACAGTTTTCCCGAACCATACCCCTAGTGAAAATCATGCAACCCTATAGAGTGAGGGTTTCCACTGTTAGAAAATGGTTTCGAAAATTATGTGCAAACTTAGTAGAAAACATTCCAATAAAATAAGGGTATTATGTTAGGACACAAAATATATCTAACCATGTAGCTTTTCCAAGTAGATTATATACACATATTTCTTTTATTCGAAAAATTAGATTTCAAATACATGCTCACTATTGATATCATGATTTTCTTAAATTAAATTTATATCATTGTAATGATAATAAAAATAAAAAAATTTACAAAACTAGTTTTATAGGGGTTAGTGATGTGGGAGAAATTGGACAATACCGAACATTTACAACAAAATCATAATAAATTATTTCATTCCTTATTCTCTAGATTTTTATAAGCCTGTTTGTACTCTTTAGTATATGTAGTCACGAGAGGATATACACTAAAAAGTGGTGAGCTAAATTCTTTCACAATAAAGATAATAACATGAAACAATGTGAACTAGGATTACCATAATAATAACATAATTTCCATAACAGCATGCAGTGTGGAAATGTATAAAAATGAAACATCATGTCTTAGTTTTTAGCTACCACACATAGATGTGATAAAATCTAACATCATGTTCATGCATATTTCATAGTAAATCATGATATTTATCACATTACCTAATGCATTAGATAACTGTATAATTCTAGGGGTACCTATCACATCATAACAGTCATATTTCACTATATAATTCCAGGCACACCCACCACATCATAACATATACATTATCATGCATTCCATATAGAACGTATGTCAAACCTGACCATAAAATAATCAAAGGAATTAAATAGGTTTCAATTCATAAATCAAAAATTCAAAACTATTGGATTCCAAAATAATTATGGAATATCATTCTTGACAAAGAACCTCTATCCTTGAGTGAAGAGTTAGAAATCCTTTAAGATGTAAAAATAGTGTGTTTATTTAAAAAGAGAACTTTTGGAAAAAATTTGATTTTTTATTAAACCAACTAGAAAAAATATATATCCTAGTAAATGTATGATAATTTTTATCAGATGATTTTTAAGTCATATAAATACTGAAAATTATTTGAAAGATGAAAATCTTGATGAATGAGAGTTTGTTTCAAGAATTCATATTTCCTTGTATTCGAACTCTTTCTTCACATTAATGTGATGTATAATAACATTATATTAATTAGTTTGCAATTCCATAAACTTTTATACATGAATGTGTTTCATTATGATTTCATTAGATTATTTTATGGTTCTTTTTATGACTTATAGTGTTTAAATTCATTGTTTTAGAGTGTTCCTTTTCTTAGTTTTCTTTAATGGTTCACTTATACAGAAGAATGGATGTTCATGTAGAACATGGATAAACATCCAAAACTGATATTACATGTTATTAATGATATTCTATGAGTTTAAATAATTTTTTAATGAATTATATTATATACCATGTGGATAAATAATTAGTTAAAATTTAAGGATGATCATTTTAGGATAATTTGTATAGTTGTTGGATCACATTGAAAATGTTTTATTTTATCATTTAGAATATGTATAATTGTATATTTCGAGATTTCCATTAAAGTATTTTTTTCCCATGTTCTAGTTTAATCCCTTTCTTTTCTGTTTAATAAGTCTTTTCCCAAGGTCATGCAAAGACTCAGGGGTGTTCTGAGGGTTCGAGACACAAAAAAGGGGAAACATAATTTTTCTAGAAAAGTTTCATGGTCTATGAATAGCTAGTCTAGATCATGCAGATATCCTATGTAAACTATGCAGAAGAATTTTTTTTAGAAAATTGCATCAGCATGGTTTGCGAATAGTTTGGAAATCCATGTAAGTAAACTATGGGGGGGGGGGCACGTTTGGATAGCAGTATCCGCACGGTTTGTGCATAGTTTGGAAAATCATGAGTGTAAACCAAGCGGCCCTGTATAATTTAAAAAATTACAAAAATTCCAATATGGGATTTTTATAATCAACTTGGGATTTCTAGAATTCTTTATCATTTGGACCCTAGTAAAGAACCGAAGTATTTAAGAGCATACAAGGATTGATCGCACGCATCTTAGGGTTATTTGTAATGTCGTTGGTTGCTGATTGATGATCCAGGTAAGAATAATATCCCCATTTCTTATATTTTTGGTTTAAGGTTCCAATTATTCTTTTATCTCCATTGTAATGACTCAATCCCTTTATTTTTCTATGAGGATTAGGTTGAGGGTTCGAGGTTTGATTGAATCAGGATGTAAGGATTTTCTTGCGAGTGAATTCAAAAATGAATTCAAGGTAGGCAATCTAATTGTTGTATCCCTTTGGTTTCAAGTGGATTTTTTCATATATGGTTTTGTTAATAGTTTTCCATTATTGTGTTCTTGATACCCATCGATTTATTTGGATATATTATGTGTCTAAAAGGGTAATTTAACTCCTCATGACCAATGAATGATGTGTATGGGATGGCCAAATGATATTAGGTCCACCCATGGTGTGTATAAATATTTCCCAAAAATATATTTTATCTAAGTGTAAGGCCTCTGTATGAGAATATAGATTCCATGATGAATATGTTAATAAACATGTATCATTTTTAGTTGGAGTTTTATTAATACACATGGGTTGGGTAATAGACTAATAGGTTGTTAGTTCGACATGAAAATTGGATAAATTGATTAATGGGAAAATAAAACGGGATTAACTTATTACTTGAATATTTTTAGCGAGATAGGAATCAGAAATAGGGGAAAAGGGTAAAGTAATATATATGATAAATGTGTTAATGGATTAAGGAAAAAATTTCAATTTCCCGTTTATTTATAATTTTGGATGTTTTAAATGATATTGGCTATGATTATTGTGATTGGTTAATTATGGTGAATAATAAATAAAAATGTGCACATGTCTAGATAGATTGGGTTATAGACATGAGGTTCAATGTGCATGGGTCGAGTTGGACCGAGGCTCTAGCTCCACCCCTAAATGCATGGATTAGGCAAGGGGATGAAGTTATATTCCCCAAATGGTTGCATTCCACCTGGACAAAGGATTCTAGGTGAGGATTATGAGATTGTTATAATGTGATGCCTAGTGAGATAAGAGTTGAATATATTACTATATGTATGAGAACATTTAACATCCAAAATCAATTGAAGACATTCAAAAGTTGGATTAAATAATTAAATGCCTAAGTGGTGAACCCAGACTTAATGGTAGTATAATTAAAAAGAACATCGTCTAGAATGGCCTAATGAACTTTTTATACTTACAATCCATTATTTATCAACTAAATTCACTTTCTGATTTGGATGTATATTTTGTAGACACCATTGTTGATGGACAATAGATATATACTCACACGCACTCGGGCCTCCATTGGGTACCCGAGTAGATTTCAGGATCGCATGTCAAGACAAGGGAAAAGGTCTTATGCTAGATAGTTGAGTTGGACATGGGATGTGTGTTGGTGGGGTCTAAACCATGAGTCTAGACCATTTTGGGGATCTTTTTCTTCATTTATTTTGGGCTTTGATCACTTGGAACTGTTGTATGAAATGACATATTTACAGTTGAATGTTGTTGTACCCAGTTTGGGATTTTCCTAATTTTTCATGATATTGATTTTTTTCCTTTTGTCTTAGATATTTGAAATATTCTATTCTCTTGATTACTCTAGTAAAGTGGTATACTCTCCCAACACAACCAATTATACCCTCGCTTCTAGTTGGAAACCTTTGGTGTATGGTGAGGTGCGGTTGAGGTCTTGTGGCAACTCGGTTCAAGGCACTGGTTACTGGATCATGGGCTGGGGACATTACAACGTTGTATCAGGGGAGTTCTTTTATCATTCTTACTATTTGGGTATGTTAGACTATAGGTTAGGAATCTATCAGGACATGCTAATTAGATCATTCATGGTAGTACTTAACCCATGTACGGGGGAAACCCCATGTCTCCCTTGAAGGTGATTATTGTTCTTTTTGTTTGTTGATATATTTGATGATATTTCAAAATTAGTTTATGAACTTATTGTATGATGTGCTAGTTTGGTGATATTTCTCTCTTGGTAGGAAGGGTATGAGGTAGTGCTTTCATGCATTATTCTAGGCACCAATGTAGTTAAGTGGCCAACATCATGATAGACCCACACACGGTATAGGTGTGTGTGATTAAAATATTAGGATGCATATGATTTCTTAAAATTAAGGAAAATTGTTCCTTGTGAGATGGTGTGGATGGATAAAATAAGAAGTAATAATTTCATGAAGAAAATAGAAATGGTGTTTAATAATGAATTAAAATTGGATTAACGTGTTGTAATAGCAATGTGAGATGTGGAAATGGTTTCGGATGGGTGTAAAATATAAGTCTTGTAACCACGTGAATAAGATACCCGTGTTAGCCATGGACATAGGAGAGAAGGCCAAAGGTAGTGATCCATTTTCAAGTGGGCTTGTTTGGGTAGTGAATGAAAGCTAGTTGGGTTATTTAAAGTGTTGATTCTACCAATATTTCTTTTCACTTCGTAAAAGTGTTATAGCTTCTTTGTAAAGAACATTCATGGCATTGTAGAAAAATTCCAACTTGACGACATGTGCCGGTTGGAGAAAATGTGGGCATTGTCGATAACTCTCTTCTAGTATTGGAATAGGAGAATTTGGTGATCCAAGGATATAGGGATAACCAATTATATGATAACATCACTCATTTTATGTATATGATGTAATGAGACCCAGGATGGGATGCACAGAGTATGTTTCAGCTGACCATGGTGTTTTCAGATGTAGCACCCACTAAACATTACCGAATAAGGAGAGATAGAAATTGTAGAGTTCTAGATAGAGTCCATCAAAACTATTCATGACCATCTAGATACTCTTCTGAAGATGTGACTCAAGTGGACGACCTATATATTGAGAAGCCAAGTAATACTTTTTTTGGGACATTATGGTCCAAATAGAGATGCATGAGGGATTGATGTGGAAGGATTATGAGGAGATTTTTCTTGAGAACATTGACACAAAAACCTTGAAGATGGAGAAGGCTCATATATTTCATTAGGTTATCTCAGCGGAAAATGTCTGTGATGGACTATGCATATCGTTTCATTGATTTGAGGCGCATTGTTCTCACATAGCCATCAGTTGAGGTAGTTGTGGAAAAAACTTCCTAGATGGGTTGAGACATGAGATCAGATCTCAATTGAATATCATTCATCTGAAATGGTTTTCTAGAGTGATAGACCAAGCCCTTACCTATTACTAAAACCTAAAGGGATCTTTAGGTAGTGTACTTTTGGCTCCATCTGGGTGAGAATGTGATGTGGGTTCTGATAGTACGAAGCACCATTTTGGAATCATTCAACATGGTGGAAGTGGATATAGGAGATAGAAGTGGGGGCCATCTTCTTAGTGGGGTGACTAGGTATTCTATGATCAGTGTGTAAATTTGGGTAACAAGTGTGACAAGTGTCCCCACCCACTGGTCAAGTGCTGAGAAAATGGCAGGTTAGGGAATGGGCAGAAGATTTGTAGGAACCGGTGAAAGCTAGGGAATGTTTGAGGTCAGAGGTAGATGATGAGTATAGGAAGGGGGTCAATTACCCTATATTAGGTAGGTAGTTGGTGCTCCCTAGGATGTATTGGTATAGTCAGTAGATGTGGAACATTGTGTCAAGATCATTCTTACCACCAAGGCAGTGCAATTCAGGGTACTTAGGCTAGAGTCCAGGTTAAAGGGGAAGGTCAACTCTATAAATTTCAGGCCGAACCTAAAGGTGGTGAGTAAGGACCATCTACAATTTAAGGTAAAATTTTTGTTGCTTCCATGTTTTCTACTGCTTTATTTGATACATGTTTTATGCATTCTTCTATTTCAAAATAGTTTGTATCCGTGATGAGATTATTTGTGGAGACATCATGTTGGGTATTGTCTCTTGATACACCCTTGGGGTATGGGTTGATCACATCAAGCAGTGTAAGGGTTTTTCTCTGGATATGGCTGGGCATCATTTTTTTGTGGGATTTATTTGACCTAGAAATGTTATGTTTTAAAATATTCTTGTGTATGGAATGATTAGTGTTATATAAAGATCATATAGACTGTAATAAATGTTGGGTAACATTCATATCTGTCATTGGGAGCACTTATGGCCTTTTTAGTGTGTGGAAAAAATCGATCAGGCCATACAGGGTTGCTATGTAAGTAGTTGGGGGGAAATCACAGACCATGTGGCATGACTTATAATAGATGTTGTCGATAAAGGACAAAAAATCTTTCCTTTTGTGGTCGACCATTTTTAGGATGTGTTTCTTGATGTCTTCATGGGGTTACCACCTATGAGTGATGTTGAGTTTACCGTCGAATTGTTTCTTGGAGCAGAGCCAGTTTCCAATCAACTATATCGAATCGAACCATCATAGCTCGAAGAACTAAAAGGTCACTTATTGGAATGGGAGGATTAAGGGTTTATACGTCCTAGTACATCACCTTGGGGATCTCTGGTGTTGTATTCTAATAATTTTGACTGATCTCTAAGGAAATGTGTTGATTATAAAAAGTTAAACAATATGACTGTTATGAACCAATACCCTCTTCCTAGAATTGATGAGTTATTTGGGCAGATCATAGATCCTTTAGAGGATTTTATGATCGACATGAGATTAGGATACCATCAATTGAGGGCAAGACCTTCTTACATACCTCGTACAAATTTCCAAAGTAGGTACGAGTTGTATGAATTTATGGTGATTCTATTTGGATAGAACAACGCACTGGTGGTGTTCATGTCCTTGATGAACCGAATACTGCATGTGTATATAGATCAATTTGTAGTTTTCTTCATTAATGAAATATTGTTGTATACTAGAACTCATAAAAATCATTGCAATCATCTTGAAATAAACTTCAGTACACTATGGAAGTGTAGGATTTACACCAACCTATCGAAATGTCAGTTTTGGATTGATGAAGTCCACCATCTAAGACACATCATTTATGAGTCAGGTATGTCAGTGGATCCAGAAAATGTGAAGGTCATCATGTCTATGGAGAATCCAAATAATGTATCTAATGTTAAGAGTTTTATGAGTTTGTCTAGTTATTATTAAAGTCTTATTAGAGATTTATCTCATTTGGAAGAGCCTATCATAGGCCTAACTATGAAGGGAGTTATGATTTACTATTATGGGGATTGTGAGAATGTCTTTTCGAAAGATTATTATGTGGCTAACTGCCAAACTGATTTTGATTTTACCTGAACCAGGAAAGAGGTACACCATGTTTGGTGATGCATCCGATGTTGGACTTCAGGAAAAGTTGATGTTGGATAATCGGGTTGTAGCTTCTTGTTCAAGATATTTGAGGCCACATGAGAGAAACTATCCTAATCATGACCTAAAATTAGCAGTTGTGGTTAATGCCTTAATGTGTTGCGGCATTACTTGTTTGGATAACCCTTTACGGTGTTTACTGACCATAAAATTCTGAAATAGATCTTCTATCAATAGGATTTGAATCTTCGATAGAGATGGTGGGTTGAGTACTTACGGTCTATTGATTTTCAGTTTGTCTATACACCAAGGAAATGGAATAAATTTACTGATGTTCTGAGTTAGGAGACTCAGAATCAGGATGTTCAAGAATCCAGTTCTGATTTGGTGATGGTGGCATTGTTTGCTTAGATGAATTTGGGGGTATAGGATGGGCTGAAAAAGATGACCATTACATCTATAGCAGTTATGTCCGAACATTTTTCTCGAGTTAAAGGGATTCAGCTGGTAGAATTGGAGTGTTTGGTTATGAAGGATATTCTAAAAGGTGGGGAGTTAACTTATGGAAGAAATTTCAGTGTAGCTGGAGTTTTTTATGTTCATGGTCGTGTTGCTGTGTTGGTAGATGTATGGGGGATTAGAAGGGTGAGTGTGAGACCTCAAAATGGGCATTGACTCTTGGTTTTATAAGATGTATTGTGATCTTCATAGGAAGTTTAGGTGCCCAAAAATGAAGAAAGTAGTAGCAAGTTTTGTGGCATGATTCCTCACCTGTATGCAGGTAAATGATGAACATTAGTGCCTAGGTGGGGTTTTCTAGTCATTGTCTATCCAGAGTGGAAGTGGAATGACGTCATGATGGACTTTATAGCTGGTATTCTAAGGATTCCTCAAAATAATGATGCAATTCGGGTGGTGGTACATTGGCAAACAAACATTTCTCATTTCTTACTGATCCAAGATACCTATACAGTCGACTAGTTTAGGGAATTGTTTGTTCAAGAACAATTAAGGCTTTAGGGTGTACCGAGAACCACCGATTCAAATTGTGATCCATGTTTCATCTTGCACTTCTAGAAAGGGATAAAGGAGGCACTTGGTACCCAGGTGTTTTTTTAATATGGCTTACCACCCATAGAATGATTGGAAATCATATCATACAATTGAGGTATTAGAAGACTAGTTGAGAGAATGTGTTTTGGGTTTCATTGAATCTTAGGAAAAGAACTTATCACTTTTAGAGTTTTCCTAAAATAATAACATTCCTGCTACAGTATGGATGGAAACATTTGAGGAACTTAATGAGAGGATGTGTAGATCTCATTAGTGATAGTTAGAGGCTGGAGAGTCTAAGCTGTTAGGGCTGAGTCTTGTGCAGGAGACCTCATAAATGGTTCGTTTGATTCAGAATTTTATTTTTAAATCTTAAAGTAGGAATAATTCATATCAGATTAGTGTTATAGACGTTTTTGGTTCTTGGTGGGTGATAGTGGGTTTCTACGAGTGTCGCTAGGGTTGGGGCATCATCGAATTAAGAAATATTGAATGTTGGCACCATGATATGTGGGTCTATTTGAGATTCAGGAGAGGATCAGATCGATGGAATATAGATTGGATATTCCACAATGGTATAGTGGGATGCATGATGTTTTCCATGTTTCACAACTCTGATAATATCACCTTGATCGGTCTCATGTGTTTAATGTTTTAGATGTGGAGCTCGAGGCTGATGCATCATTCCAAGAGCACCCAGTTTGTATTGTGTATTTGTAGTCAGAATGTTTTGTGGGGAAATGGTGTTCCCATGTTGTGTGTTTTATGGAAACATTGAAACAATAATGAAGAATATTGGGGGAGAGAGTTTGATATGTGGGCCCAGTCTCTTGATATTTTTTATTTGGGATCTTATTAATTCTAAAGAAGAGCGGCTTGGGGATGAGCTGTTATAAGGTATGGAGGATCTTAGATCTACGATCTCTGTTAAGGTATGTTTTCTCCCATGTTCTAGTTTAGGAATTTTTTTGGATGAATAAGTGTTTTCCCTTGTCCATGATAATACATGAGGGTGTTCTTGGGGTTCAAGACATGAAAAAAGGGGGAAATGAGTTTTTGGGGAAGGGACACGGTCTGCACATGCGTAGTCCAAACCGTGTAGACATCCCAGGTAAACCATGCAAAAGAAGTTTTTTTGAATAGTAGCCTCCAGATGGTTTGTGCAAGAGTTGGATAACTGTTCATGTAAACCATGCTAGCGAACTATTTTTTGATAGTAGCATCTTCAATTTTTTTGCACGTTTTTGATAACCTTGTGGGAAAACCGTGTGGCCCTTGAACTTTTAAAAAATTACAAAAATACCATTATGGAATATTTATATCCAATAATGTATTTCCTCCATTCTTCCTATTTTCACCACTAAGATCTAACTAGAGTCTCCATGAGCTTCCATTGATCGATCTCCCTCTTATTAGGGCAATTTAGTGTGCCGTTGAATGTGGATTGAAGATCAAGGTGAGGCTAATATCCATATTTATTCTACTTTTGGTTTAGGGTTACCATTCTTCTTGTGTCTCCATCTAAAGCACTCAAACCCTGTCTTTTTTTTGCTGAGGTTTAGGTTGAGGCATCATGGTCTTATTGAATCGGGATCTAATTCATCAATTGAGAGTGTGTATACCAACATATACATGGTCGGTGGTATACAAGGTGTATCCGTTTGGTTTCAAGTGAATTGGTGCCTGTAGTGTTATGTTCATTATTTTTCATCCTTTTTTTCCTTGTACCCTTTGATTTATTTTGTTATTGTGGGTGTCTAAATGGTTAAATGAACTTCTCATGATACCTGCAGGATGCATGGAAGATGTCCAAATTATATTAAGGCCTCACATGGGGTGTGATGATATTTTACAAACATAGTGTTTAGCAAAGTACGTTTAAGGCTGTTGTGTGAGAATAATGATACCATGATGGATATGTTAATATACTTGATGAATTTTCTATTGGAGATTTATAAATACCCATAGGTTGGGTACTGGCCTAATATGCTGTTAGTTTGGCATGAAAAAGGGTTAAATTGTGTAATGGTAATATTTTCGGGGATTAGATTATCGCTTAACTATTCTTACTGAGTTAAGTATGGTAAATGGGAAATGGGGATAAATGGTTATGTAATATAAATGATGAATTTGTTAAGGGATTGATATGGATAATTGTGGTGAATGATAAATAACCAAATGCACATGGCTTGGTATAGTGGGGTATATACTTGAGGTTCTACGCCTAGGTGTCTAGTTGGACCGAGGCTCTAGCTGCACCCTTAAATGCACAACTTAGGGAATGGGATGGAGTTTATTCCCCTAAGGGTCGCACCCCACACATAATAAGGCATCAATGAGAGGATTATGTGATTTTTATAATGTGATTCCTTATGAGATAGGACATAATATAATTTCTATATGGCTAAAAATGTTAGAGTTTCATGATCCATTGATGACATGAGAAATTTAGATTAAATCATGAAATTCCTAACTACTGAACCTCAACCCAATGGTATTATAATTATAAGAAACATAGTAAAAAATTGAATATTGATCTTTTTATCATTACGTGACAAAATGTATCACATTAATTCACTATTTTATTTATATATATATTTTTTAGACATCCTTGTTGGTGGCCTACTGAGTTATTCTCACACCCTTCTCGGGCCGCCATTGGGTACCCTAGAAGATTTCATTCTTGTAGTTCAAGAAATGTAAAAGGGTTGTATGCTAGGGAGTTGATTTGGACGTGAGATGTATGTTGGTGGGGTCCATATATAGAGTCCATTCCATTTTTGGGGTCTTTTTTTTTCTTTTTGGGTTTTTCACTTGAAACTATTGTATGACATGAAATATTTATAATTTTATGTTGTTGTACCCAATTTGGGAGGTTCTTATTAATGCATGTTATTGATTATTTCCATTTTTAATTGTTGTTTAAATCATGATGTAATGTTCCTTACTCTGTTAAAGAGGTTATAGTCTCCCTACATATCCTATTATACCCTCGCTGCTACTCAGCAACCTATGATATATGGGGATGCGTGCTTGATGTCATGTGGCAACCCGACTCGGGGCACCAGTTAGCTCCTCCCGGGTCTGTGACGTTACAATAATAGTTTTTTAGAAATTAAAAGTGGATACATCATTAATATTACAATATTTTCTCAACAATTAAATTGTATCATTGATATATTGAAAGATTTATGGAAAATATAAGGGCATCACCCATGATTTAGGAAAATTAACACATCGCAGGCAACAATTTTACTGTTATTGAAAAATAGAGAGGGAGGATTATAATTAATAATATTCCATTAATGTAATATAATACAATTATATCAATAAAAATGGAGTTATCATGATACTTAGATAAGATAAATTGGGGATAATAGAATAAAAGAAATTAAATTTTAATGGAAACTGAATTAAAATAGAGAGAAATTGCCTCTTCAATATATCTTATTTGAGAGACTATTTAGGTAGTATTTTAATCAGACCATGGATTGTTAGACTTGGGGTATTGGATTGGGATGATCTTAGGGAATAATTTATTCATTTCTTGAATCATGAGAGGTGTTAAGAAATTAGTTTGTGCGGGGTGGTATTTTTTATAGTTGACAAGGGAGGGTTTTCATAATATTATATTGATTAATATATTATTTCTCTACATGACATTAAATAGTTGTGATTCTTGTGAATCCAAAGTGTAACAATTACATTTCATTTTGAACCAATGGCCATTTACATCATTCATGACTCAATCATGATGCCAAAATTCATTTATTCAGTATATTTTTTAAATTATTAAATTTCACTATTCACCAATAATTAATGTATTTCAATCAAATCCCAAATATTAACTGTAATCATTATTAGATGTTTATAATCTTTTAATTAACACAATTTAATGAAAATAATTTTAATTTTATTAATTAATGAATTTGAATTCAAATCATAATTTACATGACCAATATAAATTTTAAAATTAAAACTCATTTTATAAAACATTGAATAATTAATTTGGGTCTCAAAAAATAACCATATAATTATAACGCATCAAAATAATAGTTTATGAATAAATGTTTTGAAAATAGGATTTCTATTAACATATTTAATTAATAATTAAATATTAATTACATAAAAAAATACGAAAGATATAATATAATTATACCATATTTCCACTTGTAGGATGGAAAAATTTTATTTATACTATCAGTTGTATGGTTACTATTTACCTGGTCGATTGACTCTACATAAGGGTCATATTTCTATTCATAAGACTAACATTACTATTCAAAAGTTTATTCTTCTATTCATAAAAATTATTGTTTGTCCTAACAGACTCCAAACAAACAATTGATTGCAAATATATATGTCAGTTTTTCAAAATTCAAATTATTGATGTGGGAAAATTATTTTTAATGGTCACATATACATCATTAAAGAATTATGTGGAATTTAGTTTCCCAATGTCATTTTATATGTTATGAAATTTATTTAAAAGGGGATAAATTCTCTTGATAAAAGTATTGGTTATTATATTCTGCCCACTTTTGAAATTTCACCCTCGAAATATTGTTTTTCAAAAATAACTGAGGTTACTTCTCCATCATCGCATCCTCGGGTTCCCAAGTTTTTTCTTCATACATGTGGTTCCCCCACAACACATTGACATGATGGGCTTCATTTTTTGTATAACCTTATCTCTCTGGTCCATAATCTTTATTGGTTGCTAATCATAAGAGAGATCATCTTCCTTTTGTACCACGTTTGAGTCTAGTACAAGTGAACGACCCAGGATGTAATTACTCATGAGTGATATGTGAGACACATAATGAACATGATCCTTATTCGGTGGATGTTCATGCTGACTTTCCAAGAATCCTATGCAGTCAAGGATCTCAATGGGGCCAATGTACCATGGGATTATCTTACCATTCCTTTCAAACTACAGGAATCTCTTCTATGAAGATATTCAATGGAAGGCTTTATCTCTAACATCGAACTCCATGTCCCTTTGACGGTTGTCATTATAGCTCATTTTCCGACTCTAAGAATAATTGATATTTTTTTGGATGACATAATCTTTCTCTACCATCTCTTGCACAAGATCTGGTCCAAGTAACATTGTTTATGAAACATCATCCCAACAGGTTGGAGTCCAACATAGCTTTCCATATAGATCATCACATGTAAATATCAGAATACTTTATTAGAAGCTATTGTTATATGAGAACTCATCCAATAAAAGATACTGATCCTATCCACCATTGAATTCTAAAGGGAAATCTATTAGACTATCATCAATGGTTTGAACGGTAATTTCATTTTTGCAATTAGTTATGTGGTGATAGGCTATGTTAAAATTTCCTTATGTACTCAAATCATATTAGAGACTCCTCCAGAATTTTAATGTGAACCATAGATCACGATCAGAGACAATAGAGAGAGTAAAGTAAAGAATTCTCAACAATTGCATCACTAATATCATTTCATGCTTTTTAAGAGAGATATCTTCTGGAATAGTTATAATGTGGGTAGTCTTGGTGAGTCGGTCATCCACAATCCATATCACATTATTTCTCGAGGACATCTTCAAGAGACCCATGACAATTTCTACTATGACATTCTCCCATTTACACATGGAATTGGAAATGGATGAATCATTCATTAGGACTTTTATCACTTTTCATTAAATTGATAAAAAAACATGTACATTGAGATATATTCAACAATCTCTTTCTTCATGTTGTCCCACCTGAAGTTTTCTCAGATATCCCGGTACATCTTGCAGCTACTAGGATATATAGAAAATGTTGATCTATGTGAATTATCTTATAGATAATTCATTTTACAAGGAGTCTAGGAAACAGACATACTTATTTGAATCTTAATCACACAATCATAAATGATATGGAACCCTTGTAACTTCCCTTAATTTTATTCATTCTCCCTCTTTTGCAACTCTATATCATCCCTTTGTGCTTACGTAATCTTCCCATTGATAGATCATTGAGAAATAATATGAGAAAGGTATGTCGTATTCCCTAACCTTATGATTTCCAAATCAATTCTTTTTATATACATGATGATAGGGTCTTTCTCATTTTGCAATATGGAATGAGTAGTATGCTTTTTTTTCTACAAAGTGCATCAGCTACCTTGTTCGACTTTCCAGGATGAAAGTGGATACAGAAATCATAGACATTGATTATATATAAACATATTTTATGAAACAATTTGATCTCCTTTTTTGTGAATATATACTTTATACTCTTATGATTAGTATATATATCACACTTCTTATCATAGAGGTAGTTCCACCCTATTTTCGATGCAAAAATCACACATGATGGATGTAGATCATGGGCCATGTAGTACTTCTCATGGATCATCAAATTCTGTGAGGTGTATTCCATCACAATATAAATTTTCATTAGTACACAACCCAATACAATCGTTGAATAATCACAATATATAACAAATCTTTCTCCACACTTTGATAATATCATTATAGGTTCAATGATCAAGGTTATCTTTTGTTCCTAGAATATTCCCTCACATTCTTCAATCCAAATGTACTTTACCTCTTTCAATGTTAACTTAGATAGAAGTCTTCACAGTGATGTGAAATATTTAAAAATAATTAGATATAACCCAATAATATAGGAAATCAATGGATTTCTATGAAACTAGAGGGTCTGGGCCATTCCTCAATCATCTTTGTTTTTGATGGGCCCACTGAAATTTCTTGAATTGGGATCACAAGTCCCCAGAATATGACTTGCTTCATCCAAAAGATACAAGGACTGAGCATGGTGTTAAAATGATCCTTTATCAATGTCTCTTAAAAAAGTATTATATGTTCTTAATGATAATCCTTTCGCTTGAATTATATGAGAATATCATCAACAAAAAATACCCAAATTTGTCTTGTTAATGTCTAAAGACTCTACACAAAAATTCAAAAATATTGCATGGTAATTAGTATATCTAAAGGGAAACAAAAGAAACTCATACTACACATACCTTTTATGGATGGAATTATTCTGAATATCCTTCATTTTTTACTTTAGTAGATGATATCTCGAATGAATATCCACCTTTTAGATTTAATGTGCTCATCTTAACTGATCTAACATATACAGACTCATCCTTAAGCATTAAATAATCATGAATTAAATGGATAATTATCTTTGAGGATATTTTTCAGGTTTAGTGTTTTAGAGAATTTGTCATAGAATTTACATAAAATCAAGAAAATTAAATATAGACAATTCTACTCAATATCCATCTTTTTCATAAAATAAAAACTCTTGAAAAAAAAGATTCATATATAGTTCCATGTTTTAGATCTAATTACTTTTCCTTGATCCCATCCTTCACCTTAATTCATCTCCATGTCCTGTAGAAAACATTTCAGAAACATGGGATGAGCATAAAAATATTAATAAGGGATATAAAATATGGAATGAAAACATTATCCCAAAAACACATAAAAAATAATGAAACCATACTTTTCAATAATAACCTACCTCATGAAATCATCTGATTTATCAATAATACACAGAAATCATAAATCATATTGTTAACTTGTGGAATCCATATAAAACATTCATTTTATCCATCACAGCTACATAGGGAGTCACATTTGGAACACCCATCAATGTTTATTCCCTAAATCCCTTAGGAGAAATATTTATGTTTACATCCATCATGTTACCCAATGCATTGGAGAGCTATCTCGGGCACACCATCCCTTGGTTGGTCATAGATCCACCGATATACATAAATAATTACCAATACCCATAACATATTTATAACCAATTAAAAATCATAATGTAAAGATAAAATTTCCACATTTCAATAGTGGTATTAAATTTAAAAAATATTGACAAAATCAATGCTTTTATTAATCAATTTTAAAACAATTTATTATATTAAATAAACATAGTGTTTTGAATCAATGTGTCCAATACCACTTTGAATATTTTGAATGAAAATTCAATTTCATAACATTCATGTCCATATGAATAAATCCTTAAAACTATTTTTAAAACATGGGCATTAATGTGATTTATTTAGATGAATAAAACATTAAAACATTTTAAATGATACTTTAGTTAAAGTGTTTTTAACAAAATGCGAGACCCTGGAATACAAATAATTAAAGAATAAAATTTAATAAAAACATAATAATATCATGAGAATAATTTTATTCATGATATAATATGCCAAAGGATAGTATATATAACATATAAGAGTGAATTGGTACATATAAACAATTAAGTCTCAATATAAATGTAAATTGAGACGAAATACCTTTAAAAGGAGATATCCTTTGATTAATGATAAATAAATTACATAATTATGTGTCACAAATATAAATCCTACTATTATAAGAGTATATTAAGTGTAAGACAATGATTGGTTATTCAAAAATATTCATAGCACGACATAATAAACAAGTAGATGTTTAAGAAAAATAATGAAATTATGTTAAGAAGTTTTCTTATAGAAATTCGATATAAAAATTATATTGGTGAGAGAGAAAATGACATCTCATAACTTGGAAATTTTTTTTACAACAATAAGAATATGAAAGATAATATCACAACATAATAAGATTTAAATTAAATGACATAACCAAAAGTAGTCTTTTAAAAAGATGTGAGTGAAAGGTTCCCTTACCGTTTTGGTAACATATGAAACATACACCTCATGAAAGAAAGATCACAAAATGAATACGTAAATACCCATAAATTATTTTATATTACATACATATTACAAACATGGGTTGTAAATCCCCCACACAAAAGTAAATAGTGGCTAATATAGCATGAATCCACGAGAAAAAAAACAGTGATGAAAAACCCTTATCACTTTGTAATCAATCGATTCATATGAGAAACTGTTACTAACCACCAAATGAATAAAATAATAACATCAGTAAAAATATAATCATGATAATATATATAAAATTCCATTACACACTACACCACATGGAAGAAATAAGTGGTGAACAATGGAAATCTTCAAGAAATTAAACGTGAGATAAGAAATCCATTACCTCGTGTCCAACATGACTTGTATGTTCATTGTTCTTCCTGGATAATAATATAAAGTTAATTTATACTTTCCTCAAAAAATATTTTGTGATTATTATTACATTTATATCTCTTATTACCTTTCAGTAACAGTAAGTTAATTATTTGAGTTCATATTAGACATTTTGTCGATGTTCAGAATTTGAGTTAAAAATCAACATGTTATAATTACAATTTGTCTATATGGCCAAAAAAATAATATCTCTAGAATGATATTAGTGATTTAGATATCATATATATAATATATATCTGATATATATATATATTTATTTATAATAGTACATAACATTTGGAGATAAGAAATGAAATGCACCGTTCAGGAAAACGGTAAGCCGTACGTACGCATGAATGATACTATCATTTCTAGTAAATATTTAATGGAATGAAAACATATTGATACATATGTATACTATAATTATATTATAATATCATATGATATATATGGTACATATTATCATTAACTATATCTTTATAAGTTCCATTTACGTCAGGAACGAATCATATCACCTTGAGGGGGCGGTAGTCCACACTTTATCAAATGAAATTATCATGTTTACACATATTGGAAGAAATAAAAGTATTTTTGTAAAAAAATTACATAAGAATATATATAACAAAAAAATAATATATTTCATATAAAAAAATAGATTCATCATAATGGCCACCAAGAGAGGCGGTATGAGATAATTGAACAATAATCGCTTCGTGAGGTGTTAGTTTTCCACCCACATAAATAGTATGTTATTCACCCATTAGATGGAGGTGTGTGTATTTGAAGTTATAATACATATCACAACAAAATAATAGTATATTTAGGATACTGGTGTTATTATAAAATAAAGGAATAAAATTATTTTTTGGGGTGGAGAAGTAAAATAAAACAAAAGAACTTAAGAGAAGACGTTACCATTAAATCACGTAACTCCCTTTGGTTTGAACCAAAAGGGTTTCTTGAAGTACATTCTACCTAAGGTATGGATTATTGGATAAATATAGGGATCATGGGAGATTTTTAGAGCTGAGGTTGTATGAGAATAAAGCTTCAGAAGTGTGGGAAATTGGTAGGAAGTGAGAGCTTTTTATATGGGAGAGGAGTGGCTCTTTTAAAATGTTGAAAACAATTATTTTATTATAAACTCATATTCTATTTCAAAAGGTCAAATTGTCATTAAAGTAGAAGTTAATATGACTCATTTTCTAAATAAAATCATCCAATAAGAATTTGATATGTTTTGTATATTGGTTTAATATCTATAATATTATTTATTTAAATAATTTATTTATGAGTTAAATACTTCATCATTATTGTGTCATAAATAATTTAATTTATTTGTTGTCAAAAAATTATAAAAAACTACCATGATGTAGGAAATGTTTTTTACTTTCCAAATAATATTTATAGTCGAAAATACAACTTATATAACCCCGTGTAAAAAATTGATTTTTAAAAAAATATTCGTTTATGTCATTTTTGTCTTTACTTTAAATTAATTAATATAAAGTGTCATTATTACTCTCATGTGGCTCCATGGGGTCCCATATTATACCCAAGGATTTACATGGTTTTATATTTATCAAAAAATGGGATTAGAACACATTTTAGGGTAATTTAATGTTCGTATAATATAATATTTTACCCTTATTTAATATTTTTTCCCTTTAATCATGGTAAATAAAATATTTACTGAAGTAAATAATTAAAATGTCTCAAAATAAATTTTAACTATTTAAAAATTTTATATATACTGATTCCAAATAAGGAATCCATTTTTCTAAATTCAAAACAAAAAAGTGGCAGAAGATAATTTAAAATTAATTCCCACTGTCAAAACAAAAAGCGTGTTTTTAAGAAATAATAACTATAAAAAAATGATAGTTGTTTATGTTCAATATCAATGTGAAATTAATTACATTGTCCAAAATAGTATTAAATGTTAAAAATATATTCTAATTACACATTATAACCAATTAAATAGGTAATCCATAAATATAAATATATTATATTAAATGTCACTTTTCAATTAAAATAAAGTATTTTCCACTATTCATTGAAATATGAAATTTATTAGAAAAATACCAAAAACGTACCAAATGTATATTTCAATGTCTTTAATCAAAAGATGAATTTTATTTTCTCAAATAAAACAAATGAAAATGACCAAATCTATATTTAAATATGGTTCAACAACAAAAGGTGGTAAATCGGCCTTTTATAAATTATTAGAGTATTTATGTTTAGATTCATTCACATTTTAAGCCTCTAACATTTATTTGATAAATGTAAAAATATTTAACAAACATTTATAATCATATTTGAGTTATATGAATTTATTCCCTCCATTGTAACGATTAGGCATTAACTACCATTTAAAATAATAATATTATATTTTTAGTGTGCAACATAAGATTTCAAAGAAACTCGTTGTAGTATATCGTGTATTCCATTGAACCTAGCTTCCCCAATAATGTAAAATTAACAATTTTAATTCAAAAATATTAGTAAATATGAAAAATTCCATGTTCTTTATTTACCTGGTCTAAGAACCCGGATCTTCGATTTAGGTACACCTTTCCTTTTGTGGAGTTTTTTTGAAAAAAATTATGTTTCTGGAAATTTTTGAAGTACAAAACGTGGACTATTTTTCTATTCAATGATGTGTACTAGCCATGTCCGGGCAACACACATGGTGTGTAGGGGTGACATGGATGTTGATTGTGGAAGAGTACTGAAAGACCTAGTACACGCCATGTACTCTAAAGGTACACACTGTGTTCTTTCTTTTTTTTCACTAAACAGACCGGGGTCACGCATGATGCACAAAATTGTCTTCTTCTAGGTTATGTTTATCTGAGAGCACTATGGATCTGCGAATCTTTGACGAGTTCCTGACTCTTCGTCCGTTCTCTAATTCGAGCACGGTCGGTTGCGTTGGAATCGTAGGGGTGAGTTCTTCCTTTTTCATGAGCTTTGTTTTCCAATTCCTCATCCTTCTCAAGATATCATGGGTTTAACATTTTATGATTTTTCTCAGATCTACGACGTTCGGGGGGAGATTCAATCGTCGTTGTTCAATTATATCAATATCCTAGGATCGAGGTAGGTGGATTGTGCCTTTCTGTAGAATTTATTTGATTATATTGTTCAATATCGCCAATTCCATTGAACAATAATTGTACATTTTCCTATTTTTCTCATGATTGATTTCATGCTTTCTTGATTGATATAGTAGAGTTTTCCATTTGTAAATGAGTAGTTTTTACTATGATCTGGATGCTTCCATGCTTGTTTTTCTTGTTTGGAATTTTCCTGTTTCCATGCCTAGTTTTAGGATATTGTAACTGTGGATTTTTTATGTTGTTGAGAAATAGAATAATATCCAAGTAGTTATGAGGTTTACATGGATGATACATGCACACTGAGTATTTTTATTTTCACATAGGACTGCGAGAACCTTTTGTAGTAGACCATAGGGGTAATGGATGTATGGGCTTCTCCAGAGTGTCTTTTAATATGATGCGAGACCATAGGGGGAATTGACGATGAGTTATTCATCAGAGAGTATGTAGTTCCTCGACGTGGGCCACAATGGGAATGAGACGTTGAGTGCTTCCCCAGAGATCCTTTAGTACGATAAGAGAATATAGGGGGAATTGACTGTGAGTGCTTTCTCAGAAAGTCTACTCTTTGCTGAACCAGAGGGGTGAGACTGTTTGTGACTCCTAGAGGGTTGCTTGTACTTATAGGTTGAACCATAGGGGTTAGGCTATGAGAGCTACCCATATGGTTACCTTTGTTCTACATGTTGTTTGGTTGTTTACTTGTGTACTTTATATGCTAGAACTGTGGATTGTAGCTGTTCTGTGCTTTTCTGTTTACTGTATCCCACACTTTTACATTCCATGTATTCATTGACTATAAGTCATAGATCTTTTGGTGATTTCCTACCAGGATTGTAACACACCTTTTTTGGGCCATGATTTTTGGCCCAAGTAGACTATGTTGATGAAGTTATAGATATGGGCAAGATCCCTTTGACTTTTGGTACTTGATTTCTTGGAGATGGGGAGAAAGGGACCAAGCATAGTCTTGCGATGCTACAGGAGGTGCTGTTATTTTAGTACATTGTTTTACATGTATTTTAGCACGTTTTTATATTTTTTTCTTTCCATAAAAACATGTACCTAAAACATCATTATCATCATTACTAAATATGCATTTCTTCCACTGGTTGGTTTCAGTTGTTGCGTATTGTTTACTGCTTTTTCTATTTACTGTTCTTTTCCTTACCTTTTATACCTTACCAAATGAGGGAATAGTTACCCCAATAACATACCAAGGCCCTCGTAGCTAGTCGGCAGACTTTGGAGTTTGGGGAAATGTGCTTGAGGTCATGTGGCGAACTGGGTACATGGCACCAGTGGAGGGGATCCAGATTCTAGTCGTTCCAAAGTGGTATCATAGGAGTTTCATTTCTATTGATTTACAGTTTGGATACTTTATCCAGGGGTGGGACGGATTTGGTACTTGGTATTAACCTATGCCCGAGAGTAGCTAACCCATGTATAGTGAAATTCCATAATACCTCCTTTATTGCAGATTTCTAGTTTTAAGATTTACGGTTGATATGATTTTAACTAGAGTGATTAAGATGTCCTGTTTTGTTGTTGTTTTTCTATCACAGTTTTGTTACCATCACAATCTGAAGAGATAAGGTTATTCCATCTCATGCATTATATGGAAACTTGTTAGAGATCACATGCAATGCATTCTTTCCATGTCATCTAGGGTGCATTAGCAATTGCATGCTGTTGTGAAAGGCCTTGTGGAGATTATGCATGCTGTTGTGATAGATTCTTGATTGAATCTCTGCTACCTTGTTAGAGGATTGTTTGTATTTTATTTTTCTTAAATGAACTCAATGTTTTGATTTGAGGGGATTATGGGCCCTCACAAATCCAAATTTTGCACTTCATTGACTTGTTTTCTATGATTTATAGACATCAGTGCATTTTCTGAGCTACTGCCCCAAAAAACCCAGAATACACGGAATGTACATTTGACTACACGCCATGTAGTTTTTAGGTTGTGTCACTGACCGAGTGAGTAGGGAAACGCTGTTGTAGAAATAACTTCAGGAACACACCGTGTACGGTTGGTATACGTCATGTAGTTCAGAGACATGTACCCGGCCATGTCACTAACAACACGGGTAGGGGAAGCTCAAGTAGAACACACCGTGTTGTAAAGGAACACACTGTGTAGTCCCGTACAGGTACCCGACCATGTCACGCACAACACAGGTCAGCGTCTCCTTCTATTAGACACGCCGTGTTGTTTTTAGAACACGCCATGTAGTCATGATCAGGTACCTGGCCATGTCACGAACAACACGAGAGGTGTCACCTTCACCTATACATGCCGTGTTTATGCGGAACACACCATGTAAGGATTAGCCGTGTGGAAAACTGTGTATTTAACAACATGGGCCGCTAAATCCATGTCTAGTACATGTTGTGTTTATTCCGAACACACCGTGTAGTCTTGCATTAAGTTTGACCGTGTGGGTTAGCCGTGTAAGGAGACTAGGGAAGGGGAATAATTTCCAAGTACAAGATGTGTGTTGGGTCAACATGTCGTGTGGTTGAGGAGATACACGACCATGATACCCATCTAGAGATCATTTTGAGTACACTGAGAGAGCATCATATTTATGATAAACTCTCGAAGTACCACTTTTGGATGGATCATATTCACTTCTTGGGTCATGTCATCTCAGAGGCAGGAGTATCTGTGGACCTAAGGAAAGTGAGAGTTGTAGTTTCCTAGGAGCAACCGAAGAAATTTTTTGAGGTACGGAGTTTTCTAGGGCTAGATGGATATTACCGATGCTTCATTCAGGACTTCTCACGATTAGAATCACCATTGATAGGACTGACCATGAAGGGTGTGAAGTTCTTATGGTCAGATTCTTCTGAGTCAGCCTTTTAGGAGCTGAAGGGAAGGATGACGTCGACACCCATACTAGCCTTTCCAGATCCAGGCAAGAGCTATATTCTCTATTGTTATGATTTAGGTATCGGACAAGGCACTGTGCTTATGCAGGGAGATGGAGTCGTTCCATATGGGTCTTGGAAGTTGAGGCTACATGAGAGGAACTACCCGATGCACGATCTGGTGATGGCATCTATTGTTCATTCCTTACATTGTTGGAGACACTATCTTATGTTAGATATCTTTGTGGTCTTCATCAACCATAAAAGTCTCATGTATAACTTCACTTAGATTTATCTTAATCTATCATAGCACAGGTGGGTCGTGTATCTTCAGTCTTTTGATTTCGAGCATGCCTATACACCGGGAAAGGGCAACACGGTGTAGATGTGTTGAGCAGTAGAACTCAGATTCAAGAAGTACAGGAGGCCAGTAGTGACTGACAGCTTATAGCTCTGTTATCAAAGATGCATTTAGTGGTGCTTGACAGATAGGGATAGAACTTCATATCTTCTATATCTGTTACCTCTACACTACATGATCAGGTACAGATGAGGCAACTGCCAGACTCAGAATGATTAGTCCTGCCGGATAGTATGTCAGGAGAGGACCCTCTTCCAGGATGAAATGTGGACGAGGATGAGATCTTGCATTTTCAGGGACGCATATGGGTGCCAGAAGACATACGTGAGAATCTAATGTGGGATTTTCATTCCAAATTTTTGGTAGTTCATCCTGGCATCACCAAGATGTATCGGGATCTTCATCTCCATTACTAGTGGCTAGGTATGAAGAATGATGTTGCTGGTTTTTTCATGATATGCTCTACATGACAGCAGGTGAAGGTGGAACATCAGCTACCAGCTGGCCTTTTACAACAGTTACCCATTCCATAGTGGAAGTGGAATGATGTTTTGATGGACTTTGTGACCGGGTTGCTGAGGTCGCCTTGGGGGAATGATGTTGTTCGGGTTGTCATCGACAGGATCATGAAGGTTTATCACTTCATTCCGGTCAAGGAGACCTTCAGTGTCGATGATTTGGGACGACTTTACCTCAGAGAGATTGTACGTCTACATGGAGTTCCACACTCCATTGTTTCAGACTGAGATGCACGCATTACCTCTCGGTTCTAGCAGGGACTATAGAAGGCCCTGGGTAGACAGGTACTTTTGAGTACAGAAAACCATCCCCAGACAGATGGATAATCTGATCGTACGATCCAGGTGCTTGATGATATGCTCTGAGATCGCATTCTAGGCTTAGGCGGTTCTCGGGAGAAGCATATCCCTCTATTGGAGTTCTCCTACAACAATATTTTTTAGGATACTATTCAGATGGAACCTTACGAGGCTTTGTACGGTAGGCCATGCCGATCACCCTTATGCTGGCTGGATGTAGGAGAGGTAGCTTTGCTAGGACCTCGTCTAGTTCAGGAGAACTCAAAACAGATAGAGTAGATTCTGAAGAGGATGGCTACAACATAGTCTGGGCAGAAGTCTTATGCTGATCAGCGGAGATGACCTCTTGAGTTCGAGGTCGGGGATCAGTTTTTCCTTGGTGTCGCACCAAGGATATTACATAAGAGGATTCATAGATTGGGTATGATTTCACCATGGTATGTCGAGCCGTTTGAGTAGTTAGAGTGAGTTTCGCTGGTTTCCTATAAGCTGGAGTTACCCCATAGGTACCAGTCCATGTACGACGTCTTCCACATCTCTAAGCATTGGCATTACTTTTCAGACCCGTCTCTTGTCATTCAGCATGTGGAGGTTCAGCTCAAAGTGGATGCATCGTTAGAGGAGAATCCGATCCAGATTTTAGATCACAGTATAAATGTTCTCCGTGGACAGTCGTTCCTCTTGCACAGGTGCTATGTCAGCATGGGCGAGTACAGGATGAGACCTGGGAGAGGGAGGCCGATATATGATCACAGTTGCCGGAGCTGTTCAGGGTTTCTTCTTCTACACCTCACTTGGGAAATTCTTGGATGAATTTTTTTAAGGGGGGATGTTTGTAAGAACTCGGATCTTCATTTCATGTATTCCTTTCCTTTTCTATAGTTTTTTTGAGAAAAATAATGTTTTTAAAATTTTTAGATGTACACGTCGTGTACTTTCTGAGTACACGCCGTGCACTCTTTTTCCACTCGAAGCCGCTTACTAGCCGTGTCTGGGCCACACATATGGTGTGTATGGGTGACGTGGAGGCCGATTTTTGTAGAGTACGGAATGACCTAGTACATGATGTGTACTTTTTTTTCACTAAACAGACAGAGGTCGCACCTGACGCACAGAAATGTCTTCTTCTATGTTCTGTTCGTCCGAGAGCGCTGAGGATATGTGAATCTTCAACGAGCTCCCACCTCTCCGTCCGTTCTCCGATTTGAGCACGGTCAGTTGTGTCATAATCATAGCTGTGAGTTATTCCTTCTTATTGAGCCTTTTTGTCTAAATCCTCATCCTTATCAAGATATAATGGGTTGAACTTTTTGGGCATTTTATCAGATCTACTACATTTTTGGGAGAATCAGTCGTTGTGGTTCATGTATATCGAACTCCAAGGGTCAAGGTAGGTGGTTTGTTCATTTCTGTGGAAATTCCATGAGTATCTTGTAATATTTCACCAATTCCCTTTATTGATAATTGTGAATTTTCATGTTTCTCCCTTGATTGATTACCTTCTTTCTTGATTGGTATAATAGAGGATTCCCTTTGTTAATAGATTAGTTTTTGTTGTGATCTGGATGTTTCCTTGATTGTTTTTCTTGTTTGGCACTTTCCAATTTCCATTACTATTTGTAGGATAGTGGAAATATTACTTTGTTATGCTGTTGAGCCTTAGAATGATATCCAAGTAGTTATGAGGTTTACATGGATGATACACGTGTGCTTAGAATGTTCATTTTCACACAAGACTGCAAGAACCTAGTGTAGTAGACCATAGGGAGAATGGACGTAAGGTATTCTCTGGAGTGTCATTTAATATGATGTGAGACAATAAGGGTAATTAACGATAAGTTCTTCCTCAGAGATTATGTATTTCCCTGATGCAATCCATAGGGGGAATGAGACGTTAAGTGCTTCCACAGTGAGCCTTTAGTACAATGCGAGATTATAGGGGGAATTGACAGTGAGTGCTACCTCAGAAAGTCTACTCTTGGCTGAACCAGAGGGGTGAGACTGTGTGTACCTACTAGAGGGTTTCTAGTACTTGTAGCATGATCCATATAGGATAGGCTGTGAGAGCTACCCAGTGGGTTACCTGTTTTGTACTTGTTGCTGGTTGTTTACTTGTGTACTTTATATGCTAGAACTGTGGATTGTAACTGTTGTGTGAATTTTTGTTTACTATTTCTAACACTTTTAATTGCCATATATTCAATGAATGTTAGGAATATATCATTGGGTGATGGCCTACTGGGATTTTATCTCACACCCTTTTTGGGCCATGCTTTTGGGCCCAAGAAAACATTTTTATTACAGGTATGTATAAGGGAAATCACCCTTAGCCTTTTGATACATGATTTCTTGGATATGGGGAGAAAGGGACTAAGCATAGGCTTGCGATGCTTCAAGAGTTGCTTTTATTCTAGTAATTTGTTTTACTTGTATTTCAACACATAGTTATGTTTGCTGCCATCCTTAGAAACTTGTATCTGCTGCATCATTATCATCATTAATATATATTCATTGCTTCTGCTGTTTCGTTTCAGTTCTTGCATATCGTTTACTGCTTCCTCTATTTACTATTGTTTTTCATACCTTATATACCTTACTGAATGAGGGCATAGTTTCCCCAATAACATACCAAGGCCCTCGCTACTAGTCAGAAGCCTCTGGAGTTTGGGGATATGCACTTGAGGTCATGTGGAAAACTGGGTTTGGGGCACTAGTGGAGGGGCTCCGGATTAGGGTCGTTGTAGCTGGTATGTTACATCCCCCACCCCCATTGTGAATTTCGTCCTCGCAATTTTAAAATTGGGTGCGAAAACATCATTTAATGTTCCACATTGGAAAAAGTGTCAATAAAACTGTCACTTTTAAAGAACAAAAAAGAATCACAACATTACTTGAGATAACCTATACTATGATTCCATGAAGGTTAACATGGAAAAGTAAGAGAAAAAAACCATAAAGTTCTGATATAGAGTTAAAAAAAACATGATTAGGATAAATTTAACCACCATAAAATCGCCAACTTGTGATGTGTAAAGAGGTCCTTCATAATGCAGTAGGAAATGTAAGCTAACAACGTTTTTGTTTTAAGTTACATTATATAATTTTAGGAATTCATTTAATATATAGAATAAGAACATAATTAAATATACTTACCTACAAGTAAAGTTTCATCTTTTAATATGTTTCTACAAAAAACTAATCTTTTCTCCCAACAAATATTATTAAAAAAGACTTGGTCACATCAAAATCACAGGAATCAACTTCTAGAGAATCACATCATCCATGAAAGGAGAACTATATATTTAATTTGTCTTTATACTTCTACTAAAACAAAAATGGTTTGTACAAGATCACATACTACCCAAATAGGATAATCCACAATTAAACTAAATAATATTCTTAATCTCCAAAATTCGACAAAAATTACCCAATGTACAAGAAAGTCCATTCAATACAGAATTGTCCTTAAAATTATTCAAAATAATCCAAACAAATATTTAGACCCAAAACATAGAAGTATTCAATGACATAGACTTACAGAAAAAAATTTAACATTTTTCTCCAACAACATAGACTACTCCTAAAGTCTCATACTGAAGCGTAATTAGCCAAAACACATATTCTATAAGATAGGTTAATAATTTACATAAATAACCCAAATCACTATATGTCCAGAAAAAAAATATTTACAAAATAAATTTACACAATTAATCCTCAATTCAAATCCCAAATTATTTTATTTTCCATTAGCATATGGTGTTTCCCCAAAACAGAGAACATCCTCTAAAATAACCATTATCAATTTATGACTAAATCATTTTTCTATATTATGGATATCCATTTAATAAAACATAAGGTTTAAAAATAAACTTATTCTTGATCCATAAAATCATTTAACTTAACTTAATAAGTCATACTAACCAGGGGATTCATGTTTTCTAGTGGTAGGCACTAAATCCCAATCGCACTTTGGTTGTGGGTTAGATTCCAGCAACATTGTCCGACATAACGGGTTGTCACACAGTCTGTGTGGTGTCCTTTTCTTGATATTAAAAAATTACCCTAACATGTTTTAACCTAAAAGGTTTTCTTAACCCTTTCATTTTCTTCCCAACACATTAAGACCTCAACATCTTATATAATGTCATTTTTTTATTTCACCACCATATGATAAAATGAAATGATCCCCTGAATAAAAAACATCATTTGTTGATCATGGTGTCAACTTGGTTTCATCTTTACCTTGTTCACTTAGGTAGATGGTCCATTCCTTGAAAAAATGATTTAGGGTTCCTTAAAAATCATTTTCTTCATTCATCCAAATAATCCATTTACATCTTGGGTCATATGGTTGTTCACAAAAAAATTGTTTTTGAAAATTATCATGAATGACATATAATTTAAAAAAATTTGATTAAACATGATTTATATAAAATAGTCAGACAAAATTTGAGTGGAATCATTCAGATAATGGTTATTTTAACATACCATTATTATGTGACGTGAGACGATATTGTAAAAGAAAATATAAATAGGTTGCGCAAGGGTTTCCTTCTTCAACACCTTTTTCAAAATCATAAAATGCTTCAAAATCATGTGATAAGGTAAAATATTTGTAAATTACTTGATAATATTTAACTTTCAAGAAAATATGAAAATATTTTTAAAATATAATTTGTTTAAATACAACCCATGATCCATGATGATAACGAGGTATAGTGGAGGTGTTTGATATCTCAAACAACTGTATGCAAGTGAGTTGTATGCTAGATAATGTTTCACAATCATCCGAACATGAAATTGCAATAATTATTGAAAAAAAGTCATCAAGAAGAGATAAGAATTTCATTTTTATCCTCGTCATTTCATATGTAACTATCATTCTTTGATCTCCAAAATTTAAGAAACAAGGATTTAACAGAAATAAAATACATAGGGACTGACCATGTGTTTAATGAAAACAGATAATCCCCATTTTTGTCTAAACATACCTCTTATATCGTCTATTAAGACCCATCATTATACATTACATAATCTTGAATTAAATAGATAATTCACATTGAGGATCTATTCAGACTTATAGTTTGAGAGAATTAGGTCATAACATTTATATAACAACCTGAATATTACATGTTGAAAATTTTACTCAGTATCATTTTTTTTCATAAAATAAAAACTCTTGAAAAACAGAGTCATTTCTAGTTGAATGTTTAAGACAACATGACTTTTCCATAATCCCATCTTTGAACTTTATTTATATTTATGTCTACTATAAAACATTTCAAAAACATGGGATGAGAATAAAAATATCAGAAAGGGATATAAAATAAGGATAGAAAACAATACACCATAATTAAATACAAAAAAAATGAAACCATACCTTTCAATCATAACATACATCATGAAATCAAAATATTTATGAATAACTCACCGAAATCATAAATCCTAAAGGTAGATTCTGGAATCCATATCAAACATATATTGTAGCTGTCATGCTACATAGGGAGTCATATTTAGAATACCCCTGATAGTATATTCCTGAAATCTCTTTTGAGTATCATTTACCTTCACCTTTGTCACGTTACCCAATTCATTGGAGAGAAATCTCGGGCTCACCCACCCTAGGTTTATCACAGAACAACCCGTATACATAAAAAATTGTAAATTTAGTTAACATATTCAAAACCAATAAAGGAAACAAAATAGAAATATAAAATTTCCACATTGACACCGAAATATATCATTTCAAAATATATACAAAATCAAATCATTTATCAAACGATTTTTAGAACCATTTAAAAATTTAAAAAAAGAGATGTTTCTTGAATCAATGTGTCTCGTACAAATTTGATTGTTTTGAAATAAAATTCAATTTAAAAACATTCACATCCATATGAAGAAATCCTTAAATAAATTTTTAACACAAGGACATTAATGTGAAATATTTAGATTAATATTTCATTAAAAAATGTAAAAAGATATTTTAGTTAAAGTGTTTTTAACAAAATAAGAGACCTTGGAATACAAATAATTGTGGAATAATATTTAATTAGAACTTTATAATATCGTGAGAATAAAGGAATCCAGGATATAATATTCGAAAAGATAGTATATACACTATATAAGAGTGAATTGGTGCATATCAACAATGAACTCTCAATGGAAATGTAAATTGAGATGAAATCCCTAATAAAGAAGATATCCTTAGATTAATGAGAAATCAATTACAAAATTATGGGTGATACACAGATGCATTGATCCATCCTATAAAACACAAAAAGCACATGCACAACCCAAGGTGATGCCCTAGGTCTTGTGAACCCTTTGTCCAAATTCTCTCGAATATGCTTCTTAAACTCGACAAATTCTATAGGAGCCATCATATAGGGACACTTGGTGATTATAGTAGCTCCTAAAAAGAGTTCAATTGATAAATCTACCTCACTGTCCAGTGGAAGTATGGGTAACACCCTTGTAAATACATCACTATAATCCATTATGATGGAAATTTACACTAGGTTGACACTTTCCTTTTACTCAACAATTTTAGAGAGGTGTTCTTTTTAACAGGGAATCGGAAACCACACCATTGAAGGATTTCTGAAATGAGATTAATGGTATTCCTTGACGTTTTAGAGGTTCATGGGATGTCTTGGAATATGAAATGATATTTACCTTTCCCCACATTGGATATGTTATTTATATAATGAGAGTAAATCCATTCCCTTTATAGCGTTGAATTCCACAAATGAAACTATTGTGATATTCACTAGAAGATTCTTCACACATACACCACTAGGAGAAGAGTCTAACACATAGGTTTACATGATTTCACCACATGGGTTTTTATAGATATCACTAATTCAAGGCTTTGGTTTTTCAATTATAATGTTTTAGAAACCATGCAAGATATAAAGTATTGTGTAGAACTATAATCAAAAAAAATTCCCATACTGAGTGATTTGATAGATTTCCTTGTCCAAGTTCATTTTCACATTCAACTTCTACAGTAGTGGTGGAATATTCCTTCCCTTTATAATTTTTTCTTTGGTGTTTGATGATGCTGATTACCCTTGAAATCTTGGGGTTTAGTTCACATGCTTGCATAATTACAATTCTCCCAACAGTTGTAGCACATGACCATGGGTGGTGCTTTCCGTTCTTCCACCAAATCCTCCTTCCTTATCATATATTTTAGATATTCAAGAGATTGATGGCCTCCTATACCACACATGAAATATTTCACATTTCTTTTGATTCAATTCCCATTATGCTTCATCAAACATTTTTGGCAAGTGGAAAGTTGAGATTTTTTCATTCCTTTATCATTAGATACTTCATCTTGAAACTATGCCTTTTATTTATTATCACCACATCCATGTGACCATTATCGAATCTCCACATCTTCATTGATAACACATTGAACAACTTCATCATAACTATCAATTTAACGCCCCCTAATGATAAAGGGATAAATTACTAAATGATATGACTTCTGTCAACAAGGTGCACCTTCGGTTTCGGGAGATTACCTTTTTAGAATTCCACAGTTAAGAATGCTTGACATGGAGTAGTGGTCATGATGGGTGACCTTCTGGGATGTTTCCTAGGGTGTGTGTGATTGAGGAAAAAGCACACTGGAAATGACATGCGTTGGCCTATGGGGATAGTCATTAGTCATATGACTCGTTCAGGCATGTGGGTGGGCCCCTAGGTGGGGACCATGTGTTTGAGAGGTAACTGGTGGGCAGGCCCCAATTGTTACATTTTGTATTAGAGGTGGTACCCAGCCTTATGTGCAGTGCACTGGCTGAGTGGATATGTAGGGCCCACAATGAGGACATTATGCTCTAAATGGGGGTTATTGTAACACCCCAAATGATATAGGGTTAAATGATTAACTGATACGACTTATGTCAACAAGGTGCACCTATTTTTGAAGAGCCTACCTAATTAGATATCCACAGTTAAGTATTCATGGTTTAGAGTAGTGATCAGGTTGGTGACCTTTTGGGAAGTTTCCCAGGGTGTGTGCGAGTGAGGACAAAGCACACATGAAAGCTCATGTTTTGGCCTCGGTGGATATGTAGGTCCCAAAACAAGGATATTGTGCTCAAAAGGGGGTGATTATAACACACCCAAATGATTACAGTTAAAATGTCTAAATGATATAACTTATTTCAACATGGTGCACCTCCTTTTCAGGAGCCTACCTGATTAGAACTCCACAGTTATGCATGCTTAGCTTAGTGTAGTGACCTGGATGGGTGACCTTATTGGATGTTTCCCATGGTGTGTGCGAGTGAGGAAAAAGCACACTGGAAATGAAATGTGTTGGACTGTGGGGACAATCATTAGTTATATGACCCGTTCATGCACATGGGTGGGACCCATGGTGGGATCCACATGTTTGAGGGGCTACTTGTGTGTGGGGCCCAATTGTTACATTTGGTATCAGAGGTGGTACCCTGCCATAAGTGTGGTGCACTGCGTTAGTGGATATTTAGGGCCCACAACGAGGACATTGTGCTCTGAAAGATATTACTTATGTCAACAAGATGCACCTCCTTTTTAGGAGCGAACCTAATTAGAACCCTAGAGTGAAGAATTCTTGGCCTAGAGTAGTGATCATGATGGTTGACCTTCATGGATGTTTCTCAGGGTGTGTATGAGTGAGGACAAAGAACATTGAAAATGATATTTGTTGGCCTCTAGGGACAATCATTAGTCATATGACCCATTCATGAACGTGGGTGGGCCCCAAGGTGGGGACTACGTGTTTGAGGGGCAATTGGAGGGCAGGGCCCAATTGTTACATTTGGTATCAGAGGTGGTACCCAAACTTAACTGAAGTGCAATACCTAGGTGGATATATAGGGCCCACAACGATGACATTATGCTCTAAAGGGGAGGGGGTGATTGTAACAACCCCAAATGAAAAACGGTTAAATGACTAATTGATACGACTTATGTCAACAAGGTGCACCTTTTTTTTGAGAGCCTACCTGATTAGAACTCCACAGTTAAGGATTCATGGCATCAAGTAGTGATCAGGATGTGTGACCTTCTGGGAAGTTTCCCAGGGTGTGTGAAAGTGAGGACAAAGCACCCTAGAAAGGACATGTGTTGTCCTGGATGGATATGTAGGGCCCACAATGAGGACGTTGTGCACAAAAGGTGGTGGGGGTGATTTTAACATCCCCAAATGATAAAGATATAAATGACTAAATGATATGACTTATGTCAACAAGGTCCACCACTTTTTCGGGAGCCTACCAGATTAGAACTCCAAAGTTATGCATGCTTGTTCAAGTGAGGACAAAGCGCGCTCCAAATGATAATGTGATAAATGGATAAATGATATTACTTGTGTCCAAAAGGAGAACCTCTTTTTCATAATCCTACAGGATTAGAACTCCACAGTTAAGAATTCTTGGTCTAGATTAGTGATAATGATGGGTGACATTCTGGAAAGAATCCAAATGTCTGTGCGAGATAGGACAAAGCACACTCGAAAGTACATGTGTTGTCCTGTGGGGACAATAATTAGTCATATGACCCATTCATTCATGTGGGTGGGCCCCAAGGTGGGGACCACGTGTCTGAGGGGAAACTGGTGGGTGGGGCCCAGTTGTTACAAACAATGTCACTAATTTATATAACCATCTAATGTGTGGTTTTATCCCACTAAAGAATCTATAAATTTTTCTATCATTGTTGATAACAAAACATGAATCATACCTCGAAAGCCTTATGAAATTTTCTACATAGACTATGATATATTTTCCTTCCTTTTACTTGATATCTATGAAATATATCTCTATATTTTTATGAAGATTTGTTGGGAAATAAGTTTTTTGAATGAAGATATTAAATTCATCTAATTCCATCTCCTCAATTTCATCATCCAGCTTAGTTTTCATAATAAAATCCCACCATTGATCAACCTCTCCATCTAGTTGATAAAAATACAGAGTCACCTTCTCTATCTCATTATAGTGAATCATAGAAATTCTTTTCTCCATTTAGTTAACCAATTTTTTCCACAACAAGTGGATTATAATATCCACTAAACATCAGTGGATGTGGTAGCTTAAAATTCTCAATAGATTGTGATAGATTATCCTTCTTTTTCCTTGATAACTATGAATTCCGTCTCTATATTTTTATGAAGATTTATTACGAAATAATTCCTATGAAAGAAGAACATAACGTCATCCAATTCCATCTCCCCAATTTCCTCATCCAAATTAGTGTTGTTAATAAAATCACATCATTGATCAGCCTCTCCATCTAGTTGATAAACAGCCTGAGTCACATTATCTATCTCATAATAGTTAACTATAGAAATTTTTTTCTCCATGGAGTTGACCCATTGTTCCTCAACAAGTTGATCAGACGATCCACTTAACATTCGTGGTTGTGGCCGCTTAAAACACTCTATAGCTAGTTTCTACCTCTTCGGTGAATGAGGTTGTTCCACATTATTTAGGTTATTATTCATATCCTGAGATATATGGGTAATAATCTCCATGATGTTTAAAACTCCACCTCATAAAGCATTTGGGATGTCATTTTGGGAATCACCGTATTGTCCCCTGTATGGGTTGGTTTCATGGTTTCTACTGGTTCCCACCATTTTCTATAACAGAAAAATTTATAAGAAAACATAATCCAATGATCCATGAATAAATAACATATTAATTTTTTTTATTTACACTAAAATTATATATGATTTGATCCCTAGTTTTTCAAAATTGTCTTGTGTGCATATTTTTACTTAGACTCTTAGTATAGGTTTTCTATAGGGTTCACTAACCATAATTCCCAAAATAACTAATACATTCTTTTAATACCAACTATGGGGATCCTAATTTTCTTACATTACATTTAAATCATTTTATGATAAACATCATAAAAAGTTTACACAGTGAGGGTCTAAAGGTTTATTGTCTTGTGAAAGATAAGACCATATATAACATTTAAAACATAATGCATAAACATTAATTTAATTCCTTCTTCTCTAGATTATTTTCAAACCTTTTATACTATTTAGTACATGTAGTCACCTAAGTATATAAAACAAAAAAGGTTATCTAAAATCACATCCAAAGGAATTATAATAACATGAAACAATTTTACATGGGGAGAGAATAATAATATCATCATTTATATAATAGCATAGAATGTGTAAATTGATAAATATGATATATCATGCCTTAGGTGTTGACTACCACACATAGTTTTTAACAAATATAGAATCATTCTCAGACATATTTCACTCTAACTCATGAGATTTATCACTTCCAATGTATTTGAGTGCTATAAAATTCTGGGAGCACCCATCACATCATTACATTTACATTATCATGAATGCCACATATAACTTATGTAATATTTGAACAAAAAATAACCCGTAGAAATAGGATTTGCTTCATATCATCAAGTATAAATTGTTAAACATTTGGTTCCCAATATAATTATGGAATATCATTATTGACCTAGAAACATAATCCTTGAGTGAGGATTGAAACAACCTTCAAGATGTAAAAAAGGTGTGTCTATTTGGAAGAAGAGTTATTTTGAAAAACATTGTATTTTCAAAAATTCAACTATAAATAAAGTATATACAAAAAAATTTAAGGTAATAATGAATATATAATATTTAGGGTATATCAAAATTGGAAATGGATTGAAAGAGGGAAACCCCGAAGAATGAGAGTTGGGTTCGAGAATATCCATTCACTTGTATCCAAACACATTCTTCTCTTTAATGTCATTTATAATGTAATTGTATTCACTAATTAGATATTTTATAACCTTTTATACATGGATATGATTCATTATGGTTTCATTATTTTTTTTTCCTTTGGACGACTTATAGAGTTAAAATTCACTGTTTAACAGTGTAAATTTTCTTTGTTTTCATGAATGATTCACTTTTACACATTAATGGAAGTTCATGTAGAACATGGATAAATATAAATAACTGATATTAAATATTATAAAATATATTACAAAAGTATAAATGTACTTTTAATATATTATTGTATATAACACTTGGATGAATCAGAAGTAAATATATAATGATGACTGTTTTAGGTCAATTAGGGTGGATTTTGGATCAGAACTAACATGTTTTGTTTTATCATTTAATATTATTTATAAAAGTGATTTTCAGTAAATAAAATTGGTTAAAAAATACATATTAAAATATTTTTTACCGATTTAATGGCTTCCTTGACATCCTTGAGGGATTTTATAGAAATTGGCAGTGGATAACCCTTGATGTAGATAAATTAACACATCACATGAATCGATTTTATTATCATAAAGAACAAGAGAGGGGAATGATTATAATTAATAATCATAAATTAACAAGATATCATACCATTGTATAATTAATAATGTATTTATCAAGAAATTCGTATAAAAGAAGTTGTGTATAAGAGAAGAAATGAAATAAACATTGAAAGAAAAGATAACGAACTTACGTCTGGAATATATCATTTTGAGAGAATATATAGGGAATTGGTTTTGGACATTTTATTGTAATAAGGTATTTCAGAGGTGGGAAAGGGTCTAGAAAATATATATTGGCATAATTTTAACAACACATTAAGCTTGATAGGTGTTAAAAAATGAGGGTTTGAACAGTGGTACTCGTAGTGGAGGGGACGAGGGTTTTCGTAATATTATATCCATTAATTTATTATTTATCAACAATAAAATAAATAGTGATGATTCTTGTGACAAAAAATAGTAATAAAAGCATCTGAGTTCAAACCGAAGGACATTTATGTCATCTATGACTCAAGCATTATGTCGAAATTCATTTATTTAGCACATTTTTTAAACTATCAAATTTATCTATTCACAAAAATTAAAGTACTTAAGAAAAATAACAAAAATTTACCATATCGTTTTTCCAACATTGAGAATCCAAAATTGAACTCCATTTTATGACAATAATTTTCTAAATATTATTTATTTAATTTTATATCAAAATCCAAATTTTCATGAAAAATACAAATTTTATAATTGAACTACTTTTCTAACACTTTGAAAAATTAATTAATGTCTCATAAAAATACCATGTAATCACAATATATAAAAAAACTAGTTTATAAATAAAATTTTTTAAAATAAATTTTTTCTTAAATTATTTAATTAATCATTAAATATTCATGAATTACAAAACAGCCCAATGTAATAATATAATTAAACAATATTTCCACTTACATGATAGATAAATTTTATTTATACTATCAGTGGTACGGTTACTATTCACTTGGAATATTTACTATTTATAATGGTCACATTACTATTAATAAGGGTATAATTACTATTCATAAGGGTATGTTACTATTCACCAAAATTATGTTTGTCATTTCAGACACCAAACATGCTACTGATCACAATAGTTTTTGTCTTATTCTTGAAATTCAAATCATAAATGTTTAAATGTTATGTTTAAAGGTCACATAGTACATCATTAAAGCATGATGTTGAATATTGTTTCCTAATGTGATTTTATATTATATGAAATCACTTTAAGAATGGTGAAACTGAAATGATAAAATTTTAGGTCATTACACACACCCATATAATATGCATACCTAACATACTTGAGCTGTAAAGTATAAAGATTTGAGAAGTTTCCCTAGAACATTATTTGTCAAATATAACCCACGTACATTGATGAATTGAAGTGTCGATGGAATATCTAATCCATCTCCGGTAGGTAGATCTCCTCTCTTTTCATCGTTCTCGATATCTCTTTACTTCCCACATTGATTTTGATAGATCATCAAGTATTTGATGGATCTAAACATCATTTTAATGGATTATTGTTGTTGGTTTGATATCATGATCTCACACACCGTCATTTTTCATTGTCGGATCCTCTTGTGGGTGTTGATATTTCATTCAATGATTGAATGTTGGTGGTTCTCCTTGATAATTTCTATATAATTAAAACAATTATCGTTATTATTATTCTTAATTAGATGAAAATGAGTTATGAAAAGTAAAATTAATATGTTTATGAATTATAATATTAAATACCATGTATTATTGGAGAAACCTCCAAATTCTAATGGAATGGGAATTTGGGGTGCGTTTCGAAAATGATGGAAATGATGAAATGGTTTTAAAATTCTTTTCATATAAATGGATTAAATTGAAATTTTGAATCCCAATGGTATGTTTTTCATTGAAAATTCATAAGAAGATGAAAAAACGAATTTTTTGGTTTTGTAATTAAATTTTTATATTAAAACAAAAAATTGGAAAATTGAATGGTAAATGAGGTTTGATTTGATGTGAAATCTTTTTATTTTTTTCTATTGATTGATTGGGAACTAGATATAATTGGTAGTTAGTGGGTAATTTAAAACAATAATGTTACAATGTTGATTCCCTAGCAATCGATTGATGATGAAAACTAGAAAAAACCCAGTTTATAAATTCTTATTTCAGATGGGATGTTGATGAGTCCTAATCATCCTAACACTGAGGGACATGGGTACACATATTATCCATGATCACTAATATGATATGTTTGAGGATCCTATATCCAGAATCTATAATATATTTGGGATGATGACCATGGGTTTTTTATTATTTTCATATAATTTAATTTTTTACAAAACTATTTTACTCACACCAAATTATTTATATAAATTTCATTATAAATAATATTATTTTAGCCATGTTTTAGGTGTTTTCTATCCTGTGAAAAATATAATGTGTTTTTTTAAATATTAAAATTATGTAATATTTCATTATTTATTTTATAAAAATTGAATAATAGTTTGGTTTACTATAATTTAATTTTTATATAAAACTGTTGGTGAGACCTTTCTATGAATTAAATCTCACACTAACCTTTTCTTTCGGGTGCTTTTATATTTTTTATACTATGTCTAGAAAATTGAATGCACATCCTGGAGGTTGTGGAGGTTATTAATCTGTGGGTCATGGAGTGATGTATAATTTGTGATGTTTGAATTTTTGATAAGTAATTTTATAATGTAATATTTGGGTTCTCATACAGCTATTTGGTTTTTGATAATTTTTATCTTTTTAGTGTTGAGCATATTGAATTGTATCATTTTTCTTAATTTTTTTGAAAATAGATTCCATCTATTATCATGTATGAGTTGTGGTTCAGGTACAAAACCTATGGGTTTTGAAAAAAAATTCAATACATTCCATTTTTTAATTGGGTTTCAGAGTAATAGGTATCTAGGCTGGTTTTTGAAAAAATGCAGTTAGATCTAGGTTATGAATCATTCATTGATGTAAATGTAAAATTTGGTATATCTTTTCATTAATAATGTGTAGTTATTTGTGGGTAATGTATATTTCCCTTCGAAAAACAATTCATCCACCATTTCATGTTTGGGAAATGAATATTGGTGAATAATTTGAACAATTTCATGTTTTTACATACTATTTATTTGGATAGGTTGAAATCCAAGTCCTATAATCATATTTTATGGGATTGATTTCTGAATTATTCTTTTTTATTTGTAAATTTGAGCAATTTTATGATGTATTTATTGTATTCTATAGATATTTTGTTGCAAAATTTCATTTCGTAAACCATACATATAGGCCCCATGATGATGTTGTTAGTGAACAATTGTAATAAGATCTCACCATGGACCAAAATCATGTTGATATTATTGTGTGTGTTGTCCGTGTTTCGGGATAAGAACCTACTCCTATTCTTATCTAGGCTCTTGTTGAGGAACCTAATATGGATGAATATTGTAATTGTGTTGAGTAGTTAATTTACTATAAAACACATGTTTTCTATGGATGTAATGACCCAATATAGGCCGGTGATTGATTGAGAAAAATAGATATTCTCTATGATTGTATAGAAACTCCAAATGTTCTTATAGTAATGTGTTCTACCACTATGTTCGATGAATGTAAAATGTGATAGTGTGATTTTATGGTAATAGTTTTAAATCATGAGGGATTATAGGGGAAGGAATTTAGTGTTTTTTTCTGTGATCAGTTCTATCTAGAATCTATGGTGCTGGATAAGTCCATGGAGTTTCTCAAATATGAGAAGGATAAAAGGACTTTGAGGTATTCTGTGATCCAATTTGTTCATCTTGTGCAGGTTTTAGCTAATATTGTGTCGAATGAGTAGATCATGACTTCAATTTTCAATATGTTTCATTGAGTTGATATTCATTCTTAGGTCTTCTAACTAATTCTTACATCTTATGACAACATGTTGTATAGGTAGTTTGTGATTGAGCATGAATTGGATAGTATGTTAGGGTTGACCAGAGGTTATTATTCTCCAATTATAGGTTATGTGGTTTCCTTTATATAGAATAGGATGTCCGACAAGTCTCGTGGTCGATATTCATAATAGGGGTTTTCTGGATCACATGTACTTCTTAGAATAGGGCCTTTGGCTTGCTTCTATTATGGAAAGCATATGCATTCTAAAAAAAATTTCACTAAAGCCCTAGAGATCTACATTTTTGGTAGATTATATCATCACATGTAGAAATTATGATAAATACTTCCTTCTATACATAGTGTCATGGGATCATCAACAACTAAAAGTACTAGGGAAAAATCTAATTCTTCAGGTATAAAGGGTTTCTAGTCATTGTAAACCAAAATGTTGTTTCTTCATGCAGTGCCCATGTCTCCAGAGGAAGTGGATATAGGTCCAGTGATCATGATAGGTAGAATCACTGTAGCTTCATCTTAAGTGAAATATTTGTTTAGTAATGGTTTATCTCATTCAATTAAATAAAATCATACTATTATCCTACTAAATAATCAGATTGAGCATTTGTATTAAATTATATATGTTACTACTCCCTTTAAAATGATGATATATAATGGTCTCTATATTCCTTCTTGTGTCTTATCATTATTATAGTTTTATTTTTAGTAGGGTTTTTTGGTTCTCTACATAATGCCTCTTGAAGAAATTTTTAGGATGTGTTTTCACATTTCTAATAAGGACATGATTGATTTTTAACATTAATGGGTCTTATTTATTATCTGTAATGAGGTGTGTTGTATCATTTAGGGAGAATATGAATCCAGATCAAGTAGATCCAGAATGTACTATCTAATTTTTGTTAATTTAGTATCAATTTACACTTTAGATAGATATTGAAAATCATGGTACGATGATCTACCCATAGTTTTCATTGAGTTACATGTGGTTTTTCCTTCTTATTTCACATGTTTTCCACAGGTAAGAGAGGTATATATTTCTAGTGATATAGTGCTTGGTACTCTACAAGTATTTATTCTTTATTACCTTATATACATACATGAAATTAATTACGATAAGAATCTATTAGAAAATATATTTGAAAAATTCTTTATGTGCCCATGTGTGAAACCTTAGGTGGTGCATGTTCTCTATGATTATAGTTATTATGGAAAACTTATTATATGTATGGATTAAAAAAATCTTAACCATGTTTTGGTAATGTAAAATTATATGTTCTTATGTATTAATTAAATTTATTACTAGTTGAAAGGGGATAAGTTTCTATCAATGATTAACCTTTGGTCTTGTTATCAACAATTTAGAATAAAAAACCTGAAATTAATAAAACTACCTTCTAAAGCATGTTTGGCAGTTGTGAGTACCATGTCTATCCATTTGGTCAAACCAAATATATTTCTATCATTATGGATTTTATGATAATGATCTCTTATGGTTCCCCTTGTATCTAAAAGAAATTATTTGAGGATAATATCCTAGTTTTTTTATGAGTATCATGTGTGTTATCTAAGATCAGTTTTCGAAAAATTGAAAAATCACCGACTATATGCCATTGTATAAAAATTTTATTTTAGAATTTGGAATGTGAATATCTTAGTACACATGGTCTTCGAACCTGGTATCTAAGTTAATACTAAAGATGTGAATGCTTTTATAACATGTTATCAACAATAGAATGTTTTTGAGGTTAATATATTCTTTTATCTAGCAGGGTATTATCACTTGTTATTAAATTATTTCTAATTATTGTCTTCTACAATGACCTCACATACACTAAATGGAGATTATTTTTCAATGGATGATATTTTTAAGAGTTATTTAGTTTACATGAAATGACTATTGACTTTAATAATAGATTTTACTCTTTTCGTGTCCAGGTAGGGCCATATGTTCTTCTTTGATGCATCAGGTTCAGGTTTCGACTATGTTTTTATGAAAGGTTATCATGTGGTATCTACTATTTCCCAAAAACATAGGTCACATGAGATGTATTATTTTATTCATGTACATGAACAAATAGATATGATTCGTGATTTTTTAAATTAAGAGTACTATGTTTTGAAATAATGTTTTATGATGTTTTATGACAACAAAATCCATAGTTCAATTTTTTTTATTTTCTAAAAATGATTCAAATCTCAATTAGAGGAACTGAGCGGAATACCTATAATTTTTTCATTTCAACATTGAATATACGTTTGAAAAAGGGAATTTCATTAATGATGAATTGAACTAGAAACATTGAACAAATACTATGAAGGAATGATTTGATGAGTGTCAACTTCTAGATATTTTTTCACTATATCATTCCAATTTTAAGAGGGGGTGACGAGTTCTTGTATAGCATTCAATTGATCACCTCTCTTCTTGTTATTATTTATCTCAAGAATTTTCTTGATGATGAAATCTGCTACATTACAGACTCTTTATGGCAGAGATACCATAATATATTAGATATTATTTTCTAATGGAATCCTATATTTCCATAACTGGTATAATGTACCAATTCTAGTGAAATGTACATTAATTGGAAAACTCCATAATTCCCAATGGACTTTCAATATACAAACTACAAAGATTTTTTTTATGAATTGAACCTACAATGAGATGATCATCACTGACACTGTTTTAATCTTTTATAATAGAAAATTGGTCTAGGTTATAATGACCCATACCTTACCTACATTGTTATTACTTCATCATTGAGGCACACTTATTACAACATATATCAAAACAATGAATGTACCGTATATGTATAGTGTCATTAGAAACTGGGAAACATAAACAACTGATTCATAAATCATCTACAATGTCTCCCTTTTATTTTATCATATCTACAGTACCTTTTGGCATTTCTTAATTAATACCCTTCATCCTGATCTGGGGAAAAGAAAACATATAAAAGGGTGAAATCAAATGCTCAGTAAGGGTAAACAAAAGAAATATCAATCACAACATATTCATAAAAACATAATATTTTGGAAATCTTAACCTGAAAAAGAGATCATAATTTCATAACATTGGTTAAAAAATAGTGGAGAAGTTTAATCCCAATAATCATAACATAAGACATGAAACATTTTGGTATACACACATATTCATAAAGAATCATTTCTTAGTAGTCAATAATCATTGCCAGGACTATCTTCGCGGACAATGTCCATTTATGAACCGAGTTCACTCCTCATTTCAGTCCTATATCAATTATCCAGTTTAACATTCCATTCCAGCCAAGTCTATCTCATGAGATATAAATATTTACCCAATGAATTCGAGGGAGATATAGGTCCCACACATCTCATTATGATACCATTCTTATCTGTGCCACAAGATCATAAATCATACATCATAGCATAACCCATGTAATAATAATGGGATTCTTAAATGTCATGCCATCATAACATAATCCATATAAGATAAAAGGACATTTTAAAAACAATTCCATCATATCATAATCCAATAAATGTAAAAATAAGGATAGAAGCATAACCCTATATTATCTTAGATGGAAAATAATTTTGATAAAATGTTTGAACTCCATTCTTGAGGAAAATATCCTTTCTACTTGAATTTTTTTTTCCTTTATTAACATGTCATACAATTTTAAACTAAAACATGTTGATTAAGAATAAACTTTAAAGATTGTAAACGAATATTCATGGAAATAATGGTCTATTAAATCATAAAAATCCATTCATGTCGTATAAGTTAAAAAACATTCTTCTCGTACTTTGGCTGAAAAAGTCAAAAAGTACCTCATACTAAAAACGACAAAAGATTCCTTTCATATCTCTTACTAAAAACCCACAAAAAAGTAATATTGGATTTAAAAAATTATAGGAGGATATAAATAATATTACATATTCCTGAAACATGGATGTGGATGAAAAATACATCCCTATAAATCCGAATGTATAAATAATCTCAGATAAAAATGAGATTGTGAGATTTTCCCTTACCATAGGTATGATTTGCTTCATATGTGTCTGAACCTCATGTATAAGGATATAAATATTTTTATTGAATTATTCAAGAATTTTAATCACTGTTATGATATCATATATGGTCATATTCATAGCTTTTTATTAGCAATATTGCATTGTTTTTGTTATTCGGGTGTTTATTTCTTTTTGTTCTTATGCCTGTTTTGTCGAATAATTATTATTCTTCTTTTTAGGATATATATAACTCATTTCCAGAATGGTATTAGAGTAATATATATCATATTTATTCATTTAATTCATTCATATAATCATTATGCAATTAAGATCATGTAGAACGAGTTGCATCACATCTTAGAGATGGTAGGCCTTACATACGCACGAGCGATGATATCGTTCCCATGATCGTGGAATTGTATTTAAGTATATGTATAATATTATAGAATCAATATCACATTAACATTATCATATATACTTATTATTTATACCATTATACTCATCCAAGTATGGCGATGGTGGAAAACAGATTACACCACGGCGTGGAGATGGTATTCTGTACGTACGCACGTCCGGTGATTTCATTTTCTATAGGATGGATAGAAGGTGAAATATTGTTGTTTCATATTTATAATAACATATCAGTATATGAGTTATGCTGATGTTATTACTTCATAATGAAACAACTAATAATGAATATGTTGAAAAAGAATGAAATTGGAAAGGATCAGTAATGGATATTACCTCTTCTTTGATGTGCCTCTTCTTAACCTCCACTTATGGCACTAAGGATGGGCTTTTTAGAAGACCAGGGCCTCTAAGAAGTTTCTATGGAAGTGTAGAAGTGAATTTGGTAGGGTTTTTCTGAGAGGTATGGCTCAATGTTGTGTGAGGAGGAGAGGGAGGAGGTTCCCTTTTATATTGGAGGAGAGGGGAATCTTTGGAAAAACTAAAAATATTATTTTATTATAAAGTCATATTCGGTTTTTAATAGCTCCAAATTGATTTATTTCAAAGCTAAGGTGGGTATGGGTCGAAATACACTCCTAAAATTGAATTTGGACAAGTTTAGGTTACTATTTTAACCTTATCATTTAGATTTAACTTTAAGTTCAATAATTTCACTTTTTCCATGTCTTCTTGTTTTCTAACACTGTAAGGTTAATAAACTTTCTATAAAAATCCTAAATAACCACAAGTTGTTAGTAATTAATATATATAGCCTTATCAATGTTATTTGGATGAACCATAGAATTTTAGGAATTAAATTACAATAAAAAATATAATATTTGTTTTAAAAACTATTTTATTTCAATTTTTTCACTATTTGGTAATTGATTTTTGTGAAAATACATACAACATTATTAGTTCAAAAAAAGTTAATTAAATCAATACTAAGATGTCCTATTAACCTATAAAATTAGTGTAATTCATAAAAAGTCTAAAATTACATTTATTTGGGTATTTATAACATCAATTATGTTAATATTTCATTAATAAGGTAATTATTGCATCATCATTGTGTCATAAATAAATTTGATTATTTAACGTCTAAAAATAATAAATAAAATTCCATTATGTATAAAATATTTTTAGACTTCTAATGAATATTTATAGTCTAATTTATCTTATGTATGACCCTATATTTAAATTTTTTAGTCATTAAACATTGATTTTAACTATTTTAACTCTTCTTTAAATAAAATAATATAAAATGTCCTAATCTAATCCAAGTGGACCTAAAGGGTAATATTTTATCCCTAAGGATGTTTTTGATCTAATTACACCTATCCAATAGAATTAGGACATTTAGGTTAATAATAATATCATTTTTATCCTTAATTACACTATTTACTTTGAACCGTGGTAAATAAAAGTAAAAAAGTTACTATTCAACAAAAATTATTTTCGTCTCATTGAACCCCATTTTACTTACTGACATCGAAATTGTCTCTTGGATTTTTGAAATTCCATTCACAGAAGCGGAAAAATTATGTTTTATGTAAATTTTCAAATTCTCCTAGGAGGTGGGTAAAAGACGGTCAAAAGTTCAACAAAACATTTATAAATATAAATTTATTATAAAATGACATCAATGAATTACATTGAAATTATATAGGTATTATGTATCCATTTTGACCTAAAATAAATTTCAATAAATTAAATAAATATTTAAATAAAAAATTCTGTTTTAAATAGTAACCTAGTGTTTTCAGTATTCTTCAAAAATTGAAAGTTTTCAGAAAAAATACCAAAAATTCACCCTAGGCTTATTTCGATATTCCGAATCCAGGAATGAAGTCCATTTTGAATGATAAAATTTGTAAATTTTCAAAAAGTGGGTATTACTATTCATAATGGCTAGTTTTAATAATATTTTAATAGCAAATCATTATTTAGTGAAACTCGGTATTGCGTACAACGCAAGCTATCGAGGAAGGCCACGATTGCACGTAAAGAAAACCAAGATAGTGTTGTGTGTAGTGAAAGATTCTTTTAATGATTTATATAACATAAAAACAAAATATTTCTCATAGAAATCTCGGGTGTTATATTCTATCCGCATAAAATGAATTCCGCCCTCTAAATTCGTCACATTGTAACAAACAGATGATGATACCTCTCCCTCATCATATCCTCAAGTTCCCATGTAGCTTATTCTAATTGTTGGTTCCTCCATAAAACATTCACCAAGCAAGTGGTCTTGTTCCATAGGACTTTTTCGCTATGGTCTAGAATCTCTATTGGTTGTTTTTCATAAGAAATATCTTCTTCCATCGGTACAGCTTCTGAGCTGAGTTCATGTGAAGGATGGGGTATGTAATTTTTCAGGAGAGATACATATAACACATCATGAATTTGAGAGAGATTCGGTGGAAGTGCTAATCTGTTAGCTACCTTCCCAACAAAATCAAGTATTTTGAAAGGACCGATATACCTAGGGCTCAGCTTTCCCATATTTCCAAATCACATTACTCTCTTCCAAGGAGATATTCATAAGAACACTTTATCACCCACTTCAAACTCTAGGTCTTTTATTCGATTGTTGGCATAACTTTTATGTTGACACTGAGATGGTTTTATGTGTTGTTTAATAGATCTGACTTTTTCTGCCATCTCATCAACAAGATCAGGTCCTAATAGCTTTATTTCCCCAACTTCATCCCATCAAGTTGGAGTCCTATATTTCTTTCCATAGAGATCTTAATAAGTAGCCATCTGAATACTAGAGTGAAAGCTATTATTATAAGAAAATTTCACCAAAGGTAGGTGTTGATCCCAACCACCTTTGAAATCCATAGAGCAAGCTCTTAACATATCTTCTACAGTTTGAATTGTGCTCTCAGATTGATGGTCTGTCTGAGGATGATAAGCAGTGCTAAAACTCAAATCTATATCTAGAGTATGATGAAGACTTCTACAAAACATTGAGGTAAACCTCGGATCCCAATCATATATAATGGAAAGTGGTTCTCCATGCAATCTTACCACTTCTTTTACATATATCCTGGGAAGCTGATCAAAGGAGAAATCCTCTCTAATAGCAATGAAATGTGTCAACTTTGTAAGATGATCAACTACAACCCAGATAGAATTATTGCCTTTGGATGTGTTAGGAAGTCCAGTGACAAAGTCCATAGTGATGTTTTCCCATTTCCATTCAGGTATGGGTAATTGTTGTAACATCCCCTTAGAATTCTATCTCTCAGCTTTATCTTGATGACAAACCAAGCATCGAGAGATATATTCAGCAACGTCTCTTTTCATGCCTTCCCACCAGAAGTACTCTTTCAGGTCTCTATACATCTTCGTGCTTCCAGGGTGAATAGAGATTGAAAAATTATGAGCCTCATCCAGAAGCTCCTTCTTTAATTCTGGGATGGGAGGAACACAAACTCGATTCCTAAACCTTATTATCCCATCATAATCAAAGTTTAATTCAGGATCATTTCTAACCTTCTTTTGTAACTCTTCCTCTTCTTTCTGTGCCTCTTTAATCGTCGCTTGTTTAAATGGTTGAACATTCATTTGATAAAGAAAAGATTTTTCACCTTCCAATATATTTCCGAAATCCATCCTTTGTAAATCCATAAATATTGGATCTTTTTTGATCTTCATCACGGATAAGGTAACATAGTCTTGTCGACTTAATGTTTCTGCCACCTTGTTTACTTTACTAGGGTGGTAATGAATTGAGCAATCATAATCCAAAATTAGCTCCAACCAAATTATTTGACGCATATTCAACTCCTTCTATGTGAAAATATACTTTAAACTTTTATGATCTGTATAAATATCACACCTTTCACCATAAAGATAATTCCTCCAATTCTTTAATGCAATGATTACCATAGTTAACACCAAATCATGAGTTGGGTAATTTTGCTCATGGATTTTCACCTGTCATGAGGCATAATCTATCCACATATCATTTTGCATGAGAACACACCCATTCCCATATTGGATGCATCACTATAGATCACAAAACTTTCTCCACTACATGTCAGTGTGAGCACAGGTGCACTGGATAACCTTCTTTTCAACTCCTTGAAATTATCTTCATATTCCTCCATCCACACGAACTTAAATCTTTTTCGAGTCTACCTAGTGAGTGGATTAGATAATCGTGAAAAATCTTTCACAAAATGTCGATAATATCCAGCCAGACCAAGAAAACCTCAGATTATAGTTATTGTTGTTGGTCTCGAACATCTATCAATAACCTCTATTTTTTTGGATCCACAGATAACCCCTCTTTTGAGAATATGTGACCCAAAAATGAAACTTTTTGAAACCTAAATTAACACATGGTAAATTTGGCATAAAGTTTCTCCTTTATCATAGTCTTCAATACAATTCTCAAGTGATCTTCATGTTCTTCCTTGCTCTTTTAATAGACATGAATATTTCCTATAAAGACTACCACAAACTAATCCTGATAGCCTCTAAAAACTCTATTCATTAGAACCATGAATATAGAAGGGGAATTAGTAATACCAAATGGAATCACTAAAAATTCATTGTGTCCATACCTTGTACGGAAACACATATTTGGTATATCCTCCCTTTTGACCCTTAATTGATGATGACCTGAATGAAGATCAATCTTGGTAATGTATTGAGCTCCGCGTAGTTGGTCAAATAAGTCATCAATGCATGGGAGAGGATATTTTTTCTTGATTGTGATCTTGTAAAGCTCTCCATAATCAATACGGAGCATCATTGATCCATCATTCTTCTTAACAAATAGGACAGTTGCTCCCCAAGGTGGCACACAAGGGCGTATGAATCCCTTATCATGATTCTCTTGGAGTTGCTTCTTCAACTCCTAAAACTCAATTGGGTCCATTCTATAACGTGTCATTGAAATATGAATAGCACCCTGTATGAGTTCAATTGAAAACTAAACTTCACGATTTGGTGGAAGACCTGACAATTCCTCCAGAAAGACATCATCAAACTCCCGTACAATGGGCATATTCTGAATAGTGAGTTTCTCCCCAACCTTTTGAGATAAAAATAAAATTAATTTACTAGAATCAAGATCCATAAGATGGAAGAAATTTCGACTGGAAGGTTATGTTCATCCTTGCATTAATAGACGATCATAGATTATTCTGGAATATGAAATTTGACATCCCTTCATTGGAAATTGATATGAGCTCCATATAAAGAAAGCTAATCCATGCCAAGAATCACATCAAATTTCACTATTGGAAGGATCACAAGATTTACAGGAAGCACTTTCCCACAATCTTCAATCAGAGAAGAATATTAAACTTTTGATGTGACTGTTGTGCCATTAGGTGTTGTCACAGCTAACTCAATATCTAACTGCTGAGGTAATATAGCGATACCCATAGAAAATACTTCAGAAATAAAAGTGTGGTTGGATCTAGAATCAAATAAATCATTTTCTACTTTAGATTGGATGGTAAGTGTACCTTTACCCACATTGCTATCGTACTCCACATCGCTAATAGAAATTGCACGTGACATTACATTTTCTTTAACCGTAAGAGTGTGTTGATGTCGATCATCGTCAAAAACCATTGTATTAGGGCATTGATTATCAAAATTCCCCATTTCCGTGCACTTGTAACATTGAAGTGTAGGAGGATCACTCTGTGTCGCCTTTTCTTTGTTCGTAGCACTAGACATTTTCTTCCCATCATTGTGGAATTCAAATTCCCGATGACCATATTTTACACATTTGAAACATTTACTTGTCCCTTTAAGACAACTTCCTCAATGTTTCTTTCCACACATTGACCATAAGGGAATACCTATCTTATTTTCAGTGTGCTATTTAGATTTTCCTTTGAATTCCATTTTCCTCTTCTTATCAAATGAATATGACTGATGGGTTACTCCAATATCTATCTCAACATTGAGAGCACATAGAATGATTTCCTCATAGCTATTGAAGTCCCTTATGGCTAATGCCCTATGAAGACATGGTTTTTGGCCAATAATGAATCGATCGATCTTACTCTCAAGTTGGATAATAATTCAGGAAGCATACCTTGAAAGTCTTCTAAAATTTGCTTCGTAGGTGCAAAAAAATTCATAATCCTTTTTTTTCTGTTCAGGAAACTCTTTCTCCATATTTGTTCGAAGAATACGAGGGAAGTAATTATTGAAAAATAAGTTATTGAACTCGTCCCATTCCATGGACTCAATTTCATCTCTTGGCCTTGTATTCTTGATAAGATTCCACCATTGATCAGCTTCACCTTCCAAACGATATACTGCTAAGAAGCCTTTATAATGTTTAGAATATTGATGAACTGAAAATATCTTTTCAGTGGTACTGATCCATTGTTCAGCCACTAATGGATCAGTAGAACCACTTAATGAAGTTGGATGCTACCTCATGAAGGATTCAACAGAATGTTTCTCCTTCCTTTTCTCATTTGGAAGTCCTGCATGATTCATAGCTTGATAATGTTGTGTGATCATGGCTACATGATTTTGCATTCCATCTCCCATAATGTCTGGTTGCTCAGGGGTACAATCATTGAATTGCCCGTCGCATTCCGCATTAACACGGTTCTTTCAGGATCCAGCCATTGACTAAAACAAAGAATAATAGTGTGAACAACACTTATTATAATAGGAAAACCACACAATCATGAAAAAAATTTCACCCTTAAGGTCTTATCATAGGTTGTTCATGGACATTTCTAAAACACTAAGATTGTGTATGCTTAGATATATCCCTAGGGTTCTTACTAAGGATTTCGCATCCTAGTTTCCAAAAGTTGACTATACCCTTCCTCTGATACCAAATATAATGACCAATACATTACATGGATTTTTATTACATCATAATTGAATCAATCTTATTACAACATATAACAAAACCATGAAAGGACCGTATAGGTATAGTGTCTTTAAAAACTGGGAAACATAAACAACTAATTCATAAATCATCTACACTGTCTCCCTTTTATTTTATCATGCCTAGATTCCCATTTGGCATTTCATACTTAATACCATTCATCCTGACTTGGGGAAAAGAAAACATACAAAAGGGTGAGCTCAAATTCTCATTAAGGGTAATCAAAAGAAATATCAATCACAACATATTCATAAAAACATAATATTTTGGAAATCCTAACTGTAAAAGAGATCATAATTTTGTAACATGGGATAAATCATAGTGGTGAAATATAATCCCAATAATCCTAAAATAAGTCATGAAACATTTTGGCATAAATACATAATCATAGAGAATCATTTATTAGTAGTCAAGACTCATTTCCAATACTGTCCTAGTAGAAAAAGTCCATTTCTGAACCAAGTTCACTACTCGTTTCAGTCTTGTATCACTGAATTGATTTAAATTGCAATTCCAACAATTTCTATCTCATGAGATATAAATCTTTACCCAATGAATTGGAGGTAGATATAGGTCCCACACATTTCATAATGATACCATTCTTATGTGTGCCACAAGATCATAAATCATACATCATAGCATAACCCATGTAATACAAACGAGATTCTTAAATGTCATGCCATCATAACATTATCCTTATATGATAAAAGGACATCATAAAAATAATTCCTTCATAACATAATCCAATAAATCTAAAAATATGGATAAAAATAGAACCCTATATTATCTTAGATGGAAAATAATTTTGATAATATGCTTCAACTCTATTGTTGCGGAAAATATCCTTTCTACATCAAAAACATTTTTCCTTTATTAACATGTCATACAATTTTAAACTAATAGATGTTGATTAAAAATAAACATGAAAACATGTAAAGGATGCTTCATGGAAATAATGTTCTATGAAATCATAAAAATACATTCAACCTGTATAAGTTAAAAAAACATTCTTCTTGTACTTTGGCCGAAAAAGTCAAAAAGTACCTCGTAATAAAACGACAAAATATTCCCTTCATTTATCTTAATAAAAACTCACCAACAAGTATTATTGGATTTCAAAAATTTTATAAGGATAGAAATAATATTAAATATTCAGGAAACATTGATATTTATGATAAGTACATCCCCGTAAATACGAAAGTATAAACAATCTCAGATAAAAATGAGATTGTGAGATTTTCCATTACCTTAGGTTCGATTTGCTTTATAAGTGTCTGAAACTCTTTTATAATGATTTAAATAATGTTATTGGCATATTCCAGAATTTTACTCATTTTTATTATAACATATATGGTCATATTCATGGATCTTATTAGTAATATTGAATTTTTACATGTTATTCAGGTGTATATTTCTGTTTGTTCTTATGCGTGTTTTGTCGAATAAATTCTTATTATTATTTTTTAGGTTATAGATAAATAATTTCCAGAATGGTATTAGTGTAAAATATATCAAATTTATTCATTAAATTCATTTATATAATCATTATTCAATGAAGATCATGTAGAATTAGTCGCAACACATTGTAGAGACTGTAGGCCGTACGTACACACGAGCTATGATATCGTTCCCATGATCGTTGAATCGTATTGAAGTATATTTATACTATTTCAGAATCAGTATCACATTACAATAATCACATATAATTATTCGTTGTACCATTATAATCATAAAAGTAAGGTGGTTGTGGGAAACAGATTACACCACGGCGTGGAGATGGCATTCTGTACGTACGCACACGCTGTGATTTCATTTTTTGTAGGTTTGATAGAAGTTGAAATAGTGTTGTTTCATATTTATAATATGATATAAGTATATTAGTGATACTTATGTTATTACAAAATAATTAAACAACTAAGGAAGAAGAAGTTTAAGAATAAAGAAATTGGAAAGGAACGTTAATGGACATTACCTCTTCTTTGACGCACCTCTTCTTAACCTCCTCTTAGGGAACTAAGGAAGGTCTTCTTAGAAGCCCAAGACCTCTCAGATGTTTCTATGGAAGTGGAGAAGGGATGTTTTCAGGGTTTGGCTGAGCTTGATGGCTCAAAGTGGTGTGATGAGGAGAGGGAGGAGGTGCCCTTTTATAAGGGAAGAGAGGGGCACCTTTGGAAAAACAAATAATATTATTTTATTATAAAGTCATATTCGTTTTTTAATAGCTCCAAATTGATTTATTTCGAAGCTAAGGAGGGGATGGGACGAAATCATCTCATCAAATAGAATTTGGCCAGTTTAGCTTACTATTTTAACCTTATCATTTAGATTTAACTTTAAGTTAAAAAATATTACTTTTACCGCGTCTTCTTGTTTTCATACACTATATGGTTAATAAACTTATTATAAAAAGCAAAACGAACCCCCAGTTGTTCATTATTAATATATATAACTTTATCTCAGTCATTTGGCAGAACCATAGATATTTAGGAATAAAATAACAGTTAATAATATAATATTGGTTTTTAAAATTATATTATGTCAATTTTAAAACGATTTGGTAAATGATTTTTTTGGAAATCAAAACAGAATTATTAGTTCTAACAAAGTAAATTAAATCAATACTAACATGTCATATTAACCTATAAAATTAGTTTAATTTATAAAAAATCACAAATTACATTTATTTTGGTATTTATAACATTAATTATGTTAATATTTCACTAATAGGGTAATTATTGCATCATCATTATGTCATAAATAAATTAAATTATTTAATGTCTACAAATTATAAATAAAATTAAATTATGTAGGAAATATATTTATCTTTCTAATTAATACTTATAGTAGAATTTATCTTATGTATAACCCTATATAAAAAACGTTTCAGTTATTAAACATTGATTTTAACTATTTTAACTCTTCCTTAAATAAAATAATATTAAATGTCCTAATCTAATCCAAGTGGACCTAAATAGTAATATTTTATCCCTAAAGATGTTTTTGGTCTAATTGAACTTATCCAATAGAATTAGGACATGTTTTAGGGTAATAATAATATCATTTTTACCCTTATTTACCCTATTTACTTTTAACCGTGGTAAATATAAGTAAAAAGTTACTATTCACCAAAAATTATTTTCGTCTCATTGAACCACATTTTAATTACTGAAATAAACTATGTCTCTCAAAATTTTGAAATTCCATTCACAGAAATAGTAGAATTTTTTTAATTAAATTTGCAAATTCCATTAGGAGGTGGGTAAAAGACGGTCAAAAGTTCAATAAAATTTTTATATGTCTAAAAATATTATAAAATTACATCAATGAATTAAATTGAACTTATATCGGTGTTATGCATCAATTTTTACCTAAAATAAATTTAAGTAAATTAAATAAATATTTAAATAAAAAGTCAGTTTTTATATAGTATCATAGTGTTTTTAGTATTCATCAAAAATTGAATGTTTTCAGAAAAATACCAAAAATTCACCCTTGGATAATTTCGATATTCCAAATCCAAAAATGAAGTCCATTATGAAAGATAAAACTTGTAAAATTTCATAAAGTGTGTATTACTATTCATAACAGCTAGTTTTATTAATATTTTAAAAGCATATCGTTGTTTAGTGAAACTCAGTATTGCGTACAACGTAAGCTATCAAGGAAGGCCACGATTGTGTGTAAAGCAAGCCAAGATAGTGTTGTGTGTAGTGAAAGATTCCTTTGATGATAAATATAACATAAAAAATATATTTTTCATAGAAATCTCATGTGGTACATAGGTCAAGCACTAGAGACATCTTATTTTTCATAAGGAACTTATAATTTTTACATGGGAGTGGGACTATATCTCTATGGAATTTCTAGTTGGGTTTATGTGAACCCTACAATAGAATAATGTTAAGTGGGTTGTGATTTATAAGATGATAAAATTAGATCACATTATAAATATTTATGATACAACCAATGTTATGGCGATGGGAAATACCTATTTTAAAAATATTACTCATTTTCAGGAAGTTCCATCTACTATAGTCTCTCCTTCAGATCCTCATTTTAAATCTAAATTTTATAGAGGGCTCATAGAGGAACCTAGTTCCTAGGTTCCATTTAGAATGGCATACTATCCAAAAATAGATGGGCAAACATAGAGAGTTATATAAAAATTCATGAGGACATGATTCCAACCTACATCCTCAATTTTTTTGGGACTAAGGGATGACCACATGCGACTTCTTAAGAATACATATCAAAATAGATACCATTACATGATAAGAATAGATCCTTTCTGGCCTTCTATGGAAGGCCTTCCAATTATATGTTGTGTTAGTCAATGATTTGTGAATGATCAATAGTTGGACCAAGAATGGTCCAAGAGATGATATAAAATATTCATTCAATTCATTAGATAGTTTTGATTGAACATTTATTATATAAATATTATGATGATAATCATTATATACCATTGGATATTTTTTTGGTTAAAAGTTTTACTAGATTGTTTCACGTTAGTTGGGTCACTATTTGATTATGTAGAAAGGGAACCTTCCTTCAATCTATATGGGACCTTTAGAGGTTGTTAAAATGTTAGGGACGCTAGATTTATGTGTAAAAAATATTCCAAATTTATTATCAAAACTAATTTTTTCCATGTATCATAGATTTATAAATATATTTTTGACCACGACCATTCCATGTGATGGTGAAAACATTACTTAGAGCCTGAAATATTCGTGACTAAGCATCTAGTCTGAATTTTTTATTTTGAGATAATGGTACTTCATGGGAGTTTGACACCCTTAGTTGTTGTGAAATTGTATCGTGGTTGTGATTCTCAAGACACTTAATAGAATGAGGGACTGATGAGAGTGATATTTCACATTCTTCGTGAAATGGAATCTTCTTGAAAATATTTTTGGGGAAATAATATTCTTATGGTGGTGTGGGTATAACATTATATTCTTTTATTCTTTTATTCCTTGACCATTATTCATTTTTCTTTTGGTTGGATATTGTGTAAGGGTTCTATGGTGGAAGTTTGAAAATATTGGTTTTTTTGTGGCAATTAGAAATAGTCTCGTGGGTTACCCAAACCATGAACCCCATAGTGAAAAAAAACTGTAGATAGTTAGGGATTACATGGTTGGTGAATGGTTTAAAAAATCATGATCCACTAAGGATAAACCATGCACCCTAGTTCAAGGACACATAGATAGGTCACACTGTTTTTCTAAACATGTGGATTGCACATATAATAACACACTTGGATTTATTTTATTCTGAAATTTTGTTTTAAAATCTTAGAGCCTCTGTATACAATTCCATACCTACCTCAGTCAACTAAATTCGATTTCCAGAGTTGGGAAGGCTCCCTAGAATAATTTTTTTCTCTTATAACCCCTCCATTGGTGAATCAATGTGTAGATAGAATATTTGTTCCCTATCAAGTATGTCATTCTACTACTAATTAATTTATCTCAATATCCCTTTCCTTCCTCCTTAACGTTCAATAGATCAACACATATTTTATGGTTATAAACTCCATTAAAATTTCTCTTAATTATATGATTGTTTTATTGATCTCCATCATCATCATTATTTATTTTTCGATCTCATTCCATGTGTTCAAATTTTACACCTTGATTAATGTTATGTTTTTCTATTTGAGATGATTCATATATTTAGAACATTAAATATATTTATTAGTTTGAAATATATTTTAATTGATTTTATAAAACTAAAATGTATATGATTTTGAATTTCAATTTTTATTGGGATGATTTTTTGGAAAACCACTAAATTTTGATGAAATTTAAATTTGTGGATTATTTTAAAAATTACAGTAATAATTCAATTATTTGATGTTTTTTTTTAAAATGGATTAAATTTTTCTTTTGAAATCCTATGGTGGGATTTTTATTAAAAAGGCTTGAATTAATTAAAAACCCCATGACTTGGTTTTGAAATTGAATTTTCATATTGAAACTAATAAAATAGAAATTGAAAGGTAAATTATTTCATATATGAAATGAGATTATTTTCCATTTTCATATTAATATATTGAGTATATGAGAGACTGGGTAATTATTATGTAATTTTGTAAAGGAAATCTAGAATTTTTATTCCCTATAAATTGATTGGAAATGAAAACTCCAACAAAAACCTATTTTGGGAGAAATTATCCCCAATGTGATATCGATGAGTAGTATTTGACCTGATCATGATGGATAAGTCTTAAAATATTATCTATGATCACTGAAATGAGAAGTGTAAGGGTCCTATAAGAAAAATCGATCATTCCATAGGTCAGATGAACATGTTCTTGTTGTGACTATTTTTATATATATCCCACATCTAATAGAGTTGGTTTACACATTCCAAAAAATTTATATAAATAATTCTAAATAAAATGATTATTTAATCGATGTTTAAAAAGTTTATCAACATTTTTTATGTAACATAGTTTTTTAAATATACATAGGATGTATTATTCTATGAAAAGATGTATATAAATTGGAATCATGATTATGTTTTTTAATTATAGAATCGCATTATGGAACATTTGTTGTGACCCTACTATGGTTTAAAGCTCACACACTTTGTATTTCTTCCGAGTTTTTATTGTAACACATACTAGCTTCATATAATGGGAATGTGACATTAAGAGGTGGTGGATGTTCATAATCCATTGGTGTTGGAGTGATGTTTCATTTGGAATGTTTTTATTTTTGATTATTACTTTGATGATGTATGGGTTTGGGTTTTGAAATAACTTTTTACTTTTTGGTACATTATTCCATTGGATTTTCAAGCATACTAATTTTTATGTTTTATCAAATACTATTTTGGGATGAATAAATCCCATCATTTATCTTGCATGATCCTAGGTGCTAGTCTCCAAACCGTGGGAATATGGAATACACTTCACGCTATGTTATTATCTAATTGGGTATTAGAGTACAAGGTTATCTGGGATAGTTTTTTATTGGTATCAGGATTCCTAAGATCAATATTTCTAGTAAATAATAATTTTATTCATTGAGAATTTATTATTATTATAATCCATGATATAATAATTAGGATATTATATATGCATTCATTTCATTCTCAATTTTTTTATTAAATGGTATCTGTTTGAAGTTATTTACCATTCCATATTGATTATATGTGATCCTATTATGATAGTCAAGTTATTCCTTAAATGGAATGTGTGTTCAAATTTTTTATCCCATATTTATTATGCTTTATTGATTCATGATAGATTTCGTTGAACAAAAACCTTACTGAGAACTTTAGGTAAGTGTTATTTTCCCAATTCATTTGTATATGAAGAATAACTCCTCGAATTATATAAAGGATTCAATATATTTTCCATTACTATGAATTTAGTTTTATATTTGTAATGTAAATTGGGTATCATGTATGTGACTTGTTTTATAAAAGATCTAAAATGATCTATTATTTAAGAATTGACCCAATATATTGATTATTGTGTAATAAAGTAGGAACCTATTATTTCTTATAGGATTTGGGAACATTATCATTTCTATCTACAGTTGTATAATAGAATCCTTGGGATCTAGATTCCAGAAGAAATATATTATTGAACAGAAACCTATATTATACTTGTATTATAATTATAGATGAAAATATTAATGGTTTTGTAAGAATGTTATCATATTTGTTTCTCAACTATAAATATTAATTTTATTAGTTCAAGTGAATATGGTTTTGGAACATTGGTAACTACGGGTAATTACTCTAAAAAGGGTTAATTAATCTTTACTGAATAATCTGCTAGTGCGTTCTAATGCATCTCACTCTGCACCTGGTTTGAATCACTCTGGGGATATGATTTGGATAATTCCCATTTCCATTATAATTCATTATAAAAAATTTTAAATAAATATATAATAAAGTAATCCACTTTTATGATTCTCATATTAATTTTTTTTAGTTTTATTTAACATAACAAACGATATAAATAATATCTATAATTATTCATTTGTATTTAAAATTTAAAATTATGTTATCCAATCCAGTATATAACAATATTTAGAAATTTAAATATGAATGAATAATGTTAATGATATTCATGACTAATTTAGAGACTTCCCTTATGAGTAATCTAATATATTTTCAATTTAAATAGATAATATAATATCCATATTATGGAAACGTATCCAGGTTAGGAAGAATAACATTACCAAAAATTAAGTACCTATACTACAATGATAATATTTTATATAGGATTACATTATGTGATAGGAGGCCCTATAATTTGGTGTTACTACTAATCCATTGATAAATCTGCAATGAATTAATTCTCTTTAGAATATATTTGTTTACCTGTAATGCAAAACAAAAAAAGGATTTAGTTTTCATGTGTTCTTTCAATGTTCATGTAGATCAATGGTGGAAAATTATATAGAATTTTTTAGAGGAAAAAGAAAAATAACTCATTGAATTGAATAATTTTAATTATAAGTTTTTTGAAAATTATTTCCATTTTGAGAAACAAAATGTTAATTATATAACTTTCCCTAGTATATATACCAACCCCAATCCAAGTATCCTAGAGTGGGTGTCTTAATTATTACATCTGTAGAAGACTATAATAATAATATCCCAAAAGATATAATTTTTTATTTGCCATGGTAATACACATTCATATAAGATTACCATATTAAATTTGAATACACAAATTAAAAAATTGATTTTTTATGATAATATCTATATTCCGTTTTGCATATCCTTTTATATAATTATTTATAGACTTCTTATTTTTATATGAAATGAGACAAAATAATGTTGGGTTACAATTATCAGTAAGGGTTATGCACATGAGATGATATGATGAATCAATAATCATAACAAACATTGAAATATAAATAACATAACTAAAATTCGATTTATTTAATTTATATATAATGATTAAAATATGATATTTCAACAGGATGAGGTAAATAACTGAATAAATAATTTCATTTAATCAATAACCTGAATAACTTGATAAGATATGGAATAATCACTATGGAAATATTATTAAATAAATACACATGACATTTAAGCAACTTGGCCAAAAGTAACATATAAGGAATAATCAAAATGGAATGTAAAATAACTAAAACACCATTCCATTTAAATAAATTGACCATCATGAATAGATAAAGACTAATCACCATGAAACATTAAATAACTTAATGTACTTTCCTTTTAATAAACAACTGAGAGTGAAATGAATCTAGATATTATATCATTGAGATAATCTCATGTATAATAATAAATTAATTCATAAGGGAAGAAATTATTAGTAATTTTATGTTATTATTTTTGGATTCATGATACCTCTACCATCAAGACCATTCAATGTACAGTTATAAACTATATGAATAAAACAATGTAAGGCTAATATACAGATTCCCCTCACGAAACTATAGAAAGATCGATAGGTTATATAATTCCTATATCTACCTTTTAATTCATGTACAAATCATTCTTATAAATCTAATTATTGATTAAATTCATGAATCAATATTCCTTATCAATAAATAATCTAACTTAATAAATGATGATGAGTTTTCAATATTCCCCCAGTTAATTATATATCATTAAAAGTAAATAATATATTAAAAAATAGTATATTTTTCTAGAAATAATAATATAATTGATAAATCGATTATTTATAATAATATTATTTTTTTTAATTAAGGATGAATGATAATATGTTTTCAAAAAGAATAAAAGGAATCCCAAATGAAAGTGAGAGTGTCAAATTGATTACTTCTCATTTGGTTACATTCAAATTATATATATTTTTAAAATCAATCATTTAATTAAGAATTATATATCACCAATAAATAGGTATTAATTTTTATTTTATAAAAGAGGTATAATATACATCACATAAATGTGAATAGGTGAATATTAAAAAATATATCTCTATAAAATGGAAATTGAGATAAAATACCTTATAATGATCATAACATTAATATGAAAATAAATGAATGAATTATGTGTTTAAAATGTGAATATAAAATGTATATAAAACATAATATATTGAATTTTATTTATAGACATACTCATAGAATGTCAAGGAAAATGAAGAAGTAACATAACAAAATGAATAGAAATTGAGTTATCAAATTATCTACAACATGGTAATTTATAATTATGTTAACCCTACATGATGTAATAATATTGAAACTCAAGTACCATTAATTATTTATTATTAATGATATTATATGTCAAATGGGAATTATATACACCATATAATATTTATTAGCTTCTTAACATTACAGTATGACAGAATAATTGGAAACTGAGAGGATGTCCTTTACCCAATGCTTTCTTTTGGTTATCATTACATTACATCCTATATAATAGTTTTATTAATGATATGAATTTATAATTTAACCATATATATATTTATAATATCATATATTTTCCCCTTATAACATATTACCACATGTTTCTTCATAATATTTCAAAATTCTCATTGTTCTGGGCGAAAATTGCATTATTTTATCATGTTTTATCTTCTATGATTGTACATGATTTTGAACATATTATATAGTTACATCATCAAAACAATTATATTAATGTTATTTGATTCATTAAATAAATATTTTTAGTAATTTTATAAACTCGATCATGGAGATTGGATCCCATCACTTCGTGAAGACGGTAGGATGTATGTTTGCTCTAGTGAAATTATCAATTCACTAAATTGTGAAAGGGTATAGAAGTGTGTGGTATATTAGTATTATATAAACAATATAATTTTAAATATATAACATATATTCATTTTATTTATGATTATTAAATTAAATTTAAATCATAAATGAAATATGAATCCCTTTTCTTTATGAGGCTACCGTCCGTTAAAATCAAAAGTGATGTTATTATAATTTCAATGGATTACAATTAAAGAATTTATATGTGATATTTTAATTAAATAATCATATTAATATTATTTATAAATTATAAATGAGTTAAATCCATCATTATATCCCTTCTTTAATAGTTGTAATTGGAAATGAGTTACATCGGTTCAACAGACAATAGTCCTCCATACATACGATTAATGGTTTCATTACCAATTTGATGTAAGAGGATGTTAATAGAAGGAATTCAAATGATATAATAAAATTTTATTATATGAAGATATAGGGTTAATTTTATAATATTTTTTAAATATCATTTTGAAGGTGGTAAAATAAGAAACAAATAAAAATTATCATTTGGGAACATTAACTCTTTTTTGGACAACATCATTTGGCATGAACCAAAAGACTTCCCTGGTTGGTTTAATGAAAAATAAAATGAATCTATGATGGTGTGAGGGGGGAAATTAACTTATTGGGTTAGTTATATTCTAAAACAAATGTATTTGGATGTGTTAATTGGTTAGTATATGGTGTGACCTTTGATAAGTGGGGGAGGTGGAACACATTGTATTTTTGAAAATAATCTACAACACCCATATTTTTATCATTCCAGAAGCCTTGAAAATTGATAATTGTATAATTTTTGAGAATAAAATGTCAATATAGGGTACACAAATTCGTGTTTTACATGTTTTACTTCAATTTTAACCCTTATTGTCTTAATTTAATCACCAATGAAAACTCATTGTTACCCTAACAACATTAAATATTTGTTTAACATCATTTAAAATTAAAATTTATCAAAAATTATGTTGATATTTTTGGATAATATAAATTATTATATACATAAATATGGAATACATTTTTCAAAATTTGAATTCAGTTAATTTTCAGTATAAATTTAATAATATAACAGCTTATGAGATACAGATGCGTTTTTAGAAGAAGAAAATTAAAATAAAGTATAGAGAGTTTGAGTATCCAAATTTAATATGAAAATGATTTTAATGACATAAATTATTAAAATTGTAAAATTTTCCATGTAATCTTATAGTAGAAAAAATATAAAATATAATTTATCTTAGTAATATATTTAATCTAAAATTCATATTTCAATAACAATCAATAGATTTAGAATTTAACAGAAAAATTTAATTTTCCAGAAGAGTACAAAAAGAAATTAACATAATATAATTATTTTAATATTATTTCAAATGAGAATTTAATTTTATCAATAATAATTTTATAAAATATGTCAAAATTAATTCATATTTACTTGTGGAAAGAGTGATTAAACCATTTATTAAATTTATATAGTATTTTAGAAAACATCTAATACTCTTTTTCAAATATTATTATTATATTTTTAATCTATATATAACCATAATTTTTATAGTTTACTTAGTACTATTAATACCCACCAATAAACATATTGGTTATAATGGTGTATTATATTACTATTCATTTAGGCTTGGGGTTTCAATTTTCTCAAGTTATCAGAGGTATCAAATTCGAGGAAATATATTTCATAGTTTTTTAGGTTTATTATTATGTGTCCCATAAGAAATAAAATACAACGAACATTTTTTTGAAATCACAATTGTAAAATTCTCCCCACATTTACTAATTTACATTCACATAGTTAAAAATTTTATATAAGTAATTAATGGTTTGAAATTTGATAATACAATTTTGAAAAACCCCATTATTTGAGGGTCAATAAAAAATATCCTAAAATCAGTAATGATATGTATATTGGTCATCATAAATAACGTATATGTTGGTTTCCACAAAGGAAAATAGTAGTTTAAATTTAATATATGGATAAGGATCAAAATAGTAAATAATTATTGAGAGTGATAGTGGTCATTGGTCAGAATAAAGTGAATGATAATTGGAATGATAAAGACTTATATTATTAACTATGTTATTATTTTAAAGACCACTTGATTCATCTAATATCAAGGAAATAGGATAAATATTTTTTCCATGATCATTTTAATACTGTTTAGGAATCCATTTATTGTGTATGAATAAAATGAAATATTCCGTACTTGATATATTTCTATTTCATAGGAATAATTTCATCATTTGGCTATGTGTTGATAAATTTCTAATTTATCACTTAACAAAAGAAATGAATTTCAATAAAATATTTTTTATGTTTAATTAACCAGAATTCAACTTTAAGAGATTGTAAGATCAATAAAAGAGTGCTAATTGTTTCTGTATGTGTGTAAATATTTTCCAAACCAATATGGATAGCACATGTTGTTTTTTATTGTACATTAATCTCTAAACCTCACCACTGGTAAATAGATAATATTTATTCATAAAATAAATTAAATATTTACAAGGACAACACATAGGCTTTTGGAATCCATTAAACCATTATCTCTCATTGGTTATAGTGTCAATCCCTACTGCCTTGCACGATGTGATCATTTTTCTCCTGGAATTCTGGTTGTCGTTACTCTAAAACCTTTTTAATTTAATTCCAAAATGATTATAAATTTTTAATATGACAAAATTAACTCAAGATTAATATTAGATAAACCCTAATGGAGACGAATGAATTTAAACTTATTCCCAACACAATTTAAATTTATTTTCCTTTAATAACATTTTCATATACTAAACCATTGGGTTGTATATACAGAAATTGATCTTAAAATCTACTAAATCATGTAAAATCACATCACATAAAAATTAAAAATGATGTTTATGACATTGAACATATTATCAATATCAAACTAATAAACTAAAGAAAGTATCCATAATTCTTATGTTAATGATGATATATATGCTCTTAAAAATTAACACATTTCATGGAATATTCATGAAAAATACCATTGTATAAAATAATTATATATTATTATTCTAGAATCCTTGTAAATAAATACTTCAACATATTTATTTAACAACTTTTACTTCATTGTTCAAGGTGATATAATTTAGAATAGGGTATTGGCTTGGATAATTCCTAGTTACTCTTTAATTAAGGAAACAAATGATAAATGTATCCCTTGGTTAATATTTATTTCACAACATCATACTATTCATATTTATAGAGTAATTTATTTATTTATTCCCTTATATTAAAGAAATAAATAATTTTACCACTGAAATCATGAACCTTCTATTAAATATAAGACACTATATGATTATACTAGGACATTCATTGTTATCATCTATGAAACTACTTCATAATTGTTTGTAATGAATGTTGGAATTTCCAAAAGATTATTTCTTGAAATTGTAAAATGAGTTGTGTAGTAAGTCGTTCTGTCATGTAGTAGGTAATTCTCGAGTGATCCTGATGTGCCTTTAGATGTTATTACACCTAGCATATTATGTTCCAAAACAAATTCTTCGTGTACTTTCAGGAAATGGGTGTATTTCTATAAAAACACACACAATATTCTGATTACCAAAACAATAGGTTTCTCTTCTATTCTTATCCTCAACATTTTGAATTGGGTTTCAATAATTGACTTGTGAATTCATTAATCTTGTTCCCAAGAATTATAATATTCTTCCTCCGATACCATGTGCAATGACCCTTACCCTAGGATCCTAAATTTGGTGAATTCTTTATAAAATTGGAATAATATATAACAAATCACAACCCAAATGACCTAATTATTTAATTTAATAGTAAAAATGATTCATTAATGATTCCAAAGATACATTTGAAAAAATAAAATATGAATTTATTTTTTATAAAAATATAATTATTCATCTTCTCATGACACCCTCCACACAAGGTGTACCCCTCCATGGTCGGCAATGTGAAAAGGTAGATAGTGACCCCTAAGTCCCACCTCTAGTAGGACACAAATAGAATAATAGAACTGTGGGTATACTAACCACACCAATGAGAGGCATTGCCCTCTAAGGTAATACATTCAAAAAGGTCAAATAATATTGAATCCAACTAACTCTAACTCAGACTGCAATATGAATGTCATCCGAAATACACATATGTAATTTCTTTTATGAACTAATGCTATTGAATGGGGATACTACATGTTCCAAAAGAATGTAAAAAACAATGACAACGAAGACCAAAAAGCTCCTGTAACCCCAAGCTAGACATAACATGCCCATTCTCAAACCTGATCCATGTAACCTAAAAACAATTTACATAAATATAGGTTGTGTATATCCATATGCACAGTAGGATCCTCCCAGAATCCACTCATGAAAATTTAAATAAAGCATGCTAAATCCCAGTGAACCACAACTGAAACTAACTCATCACCTAAATAGGTATATTAATATCCAAGACTCACCATGGGTGCTCTTACAAAGTACCTCATATAAGAGTATATAATATAATAATAAATATCATGGGTAACCTGCTACAACTTCCCCACTGGTTTCCTGCATTCCCCAACGTTGCACGTTCTATGAATCTCTCTCCAAAATGTCTTTCCCAAAGAAACTTGGGTGAAGCACCACAACAAGCACCTCATGTAGCACCACCACCATTTCCTCATAAAAAATGTATCCATGTATTTTATGGGATCCACCATAGCTCATTTAATGTTTATCATACGTCAAGAATTAAACATCAAGCCATAATAGCCCATACACAGTGTATGGGGCCCCAATCCATCACAGCCAATACAGGCTACACCTATAGTATTCCATAGGAAACTATATCCATAAAATATGTGTGTGAATAAGTCCAAGACATTATAGAACACTACACACATATATGGGGAAAACTATCCATTGTTTCTACCATCATTAGTAACTACTAAGAGAAGAGAGTGGGGCCAAAAGGGGTAGTCGTTCATCCATCCTCCAACTGAAATATTGGGGAAAACACACCACCAGGGCTCAGAATCCTTTGGGTTTCAGTTTTGATAATTGATGGGGTGGAATAGTGTATAAAATCAATAAAATTACATAATATAGAATATCACACAACCAAACTATGGAATTAACCTGTTCTTAAACTCAAATGCATATAATCTCTCTCAGACTGCTAGCTGCAGCGGCTATGACTAGGTATCCTATATGAACACTACCACTCAAAAAGCTTCATTATATTTCTTTATAACTTTTTTATCATTAAAACATTACATTTAATTAATTATTTAATAATTAATTAACCATCATCAATTACACATTATATTTTATTATCATCTCAACCAACGATTCATGGCCTCCAGGAAAAACCAAACCAAGGCCACAACATCTCATAAATATTTCCCTTGCATTGCATCCAAGAAAGCTCTAATCCCCATGGTTAACATCATTTATTCAATATTTTATTAAAACAATTATTACTTTACCATATTCTCCAACATTCTAGAAAAACAATATTAGCTACTAAACATTTGAGGATTAATATGACTGTTAGATGAACTACATATCATGTTTTTTAACCTATAGAAAGAGTGTAGAACCATCCTACCTCATGAAGCTAAACATAGAAAGCACATGGAATACCTCATTCATCTTTGGCCCTTTTTGGTGGAAGGGTATGAAATAACAACTTCATAGAGTTTTTGGGAATATAAAGAAGCTAAATAACAAATAATATTCAGAAATTGTCCATTCATTCATATTATACATATTTCATCATATCTGATGTCCTCCCCATCACCCAAATATATACAAATTATGAATTTCTCCACTCAAGGAATCATCTAATACCACAACCAATGGGCCTCCATGTCCACACGCATAATAATATCTCTCCAGGCCCACATCCCAACCCAAGTAACATAAAGACAAACATTATATCAATCGAGATCTTGGCCTTTAAACGAGGCATCTAGCCTTCCCAGACATTGATCACTCACAACTCCAAGAATAAGAATATTTTCCTTTATATGTAAAATGATAACTCAAAAACCTTATAGAAATTATCTTTTATCAAACAACAAGTTATTTAATCCATTATGAATTACACTGTAAATTTAAATATGCATCACTACATCCATTCGATTATCAACAGTTTAGAACAACAATATTCATATTTGAAACATGCCACTTTATCATTATAAAATTAATTTACAATTAATCCCAACATTATTTTCTTTTCCAATTTCTATCATGAAAAAAATACTAAACAATAAAATCATAGATATCACACTATCAAGAAATAGAAGAAAAAATAAATTATGATTGATGAAAATTTATTTATCTAGTTTAAATATTTATTTGGTCAATTCCATTTTGATCAAGTGGGATAAAACATTCTAACTCCACAATTGAACATAAATAAATAAATAATCCACAAATCTACCAACATAAAGTGATTCTAAAACTATTTTCATGAGAAATGTCCAACAAAACAGATCAGGATCACCTCTCCGGGAAGACTTCATCCACTTAAGGATTCAGAGACAACACCACCCTGGCTAACACCCAATATAAATCCACTAGAAACAGAGAGATAGCATTCCCTAATAGGGAAAGGAGAAACAGAAGGAGAGTAACCCAGAAGAAAGATGGTAGATCATACCTTATATCAATGATTGATTGATATTGCTTGGTTGCACCATAACATGGGAGCCCATGCTACAGGAAGAAACATTAATGGGAAATGATCCAATGATTATGGTTTGATCACACCCATAATATGGGAAGGAGGAATGGTTAGAGCTCCTCTCACTAGAGATCAAGAATTTAGAACAAGGGAGGAAGATATCTAGTCTATTTAGATGATTTAACAGATCTATACTTTAATATTCACTGGATTTTCTAGTAAAATCGAGTTGTAATAAACCATTTAGATAGACTATGTAATGACATCCTACGTATTAGGGATATTAATATAGGATTAATGGGATTTGAATTTTCCTTAAATCCATTAAATGGATTTGAATTAAATTTACATCAAAGGAAACACCAATGGGAAAAAAGTAGGAAATCTGGAAAAAAAATAGAAATTTAGAAAATGAAAATGACTCACCATTCAACAACCAATATAGATTAATAATTATACATCTTACCTTTCTGGAAACACTGTAGAATCCCCATTTTGGAAGCACTGTAGAATCACTATTTGAGAAACACTATAGACTCACAGTTTTGGAAACACCATAGACTCACTATTCAAGATACACTGTAGAATCACCATTCTGGAAACACTGTATTCATATCATTTTATGTATCACCATTTTGGAAATATTATAGACACCACTTTCTGGAAATATTCTAGACTGAACATTCTAGAAACACTGTAGACTCACCATTCTGGAAGCACTGTAGACCAAATATTAGATTTTTCACTATTTCTGGAAACACTGTAGAATAACCACATTGAAAACACTATAGACCCACCATTATGGAAGCACTGTTCAAAGAACTGAAAATTTGTAAAAGTGTTTGGGACGAGTAAACTTGACATACCAAAACACCTCAAACATTGGATTTTAGTAAGGTAATGCACTAGATTGGTCCAGTCCATTATATCAGATACCTCAGAAAAAATTATCATCCTCTAGAATCCAACACTAACCATGATAAGATAAGGTCCAAAAAAACACCAATTGAGATACCTCACATAGAGTGAAATCCATATAAAGTAAGAAAACAAATCCATATCATAAGAAAAAATGGGTCTAAACCCGCAAAATAATCTTCATTACAAGAAATCGGATAAACATAAAACTACTCAAGGTACTATGTGTGTATCTGGGACTCACATCTAGGGTACACCCCTCGATGCCACCATGACACCAAAATACATTAACCAATGGAATAGAATTCCTACACCAAACCTTCTCTTTGAAGTCCAATATCTCTACAAGACGCTCCCCGATGTTACATCATTGTAAACAACAATCTCTCCCCAATCTATGATGTTAGAGTCATTGTGAAGATAACTACAGAGATGGGGCACATGAAAAACATTTTCTATCAGGATAAAATGTGGGGGATGTGATACTCAATATTCCGAGAATCCAACACGAGTCCACAACTCAAAAGGACCAGCAATCCAGGGTGAAGGATTACTCCCATGACCTAAAAATTGATACCCAAAATGGGGTGTCACATTCAAAAATATGTGATCCCAAAATTCAAACTCAAAAGGACTTATCCTTTGATAGATATATGATATTTGACAATCTTTCACTTCATTTATCATTTCATTAATCATGTGAACCATATCAATCATATTCTACACAACTTCCAGTCCAAATATTACAGACTCATATAACCTAGTCCAGCATAATGAGGAATAGGAAGGTCAATCATACATTGCTTTAAATGCTGTAATATCGATGGTGCGGCGAAATGTAATGGTGTATGTGGACTCTACCAAGGGTAAGCTCCATATCCATGAACATCCAAAATCTGGGACACAAGAGTACAACAGGTCTTCAATATTCTAGATGGTACGCTCTATCTTATCATCTATATGTTGATGAAATGTTTTGAAAATGAATAACATAGAAATGAAATCTAGTTGGAGACCTCTCTACAACCAAGAGGGAACACAAGGATCTAGATAATAAATGATTGTCCGTTGGACTCTGTGGATTCTCACCACCTCATCCTGATACGGCCTCAATAAACCCACTATTGAGACTGATTCCTTGATTTCTATAATATGGGATGATTTCGTGAAATGATACACTACCACCCATATATCATCATGGCCTCAAAGATATCAAGGTAAAACAGTATCAAATTCCATTGAGATGTCCCCCCACTTCCCCAGAGGAACATCAAATGGCTGGAGTAAACCACCAGGGACATGGTGCCCAACCTTCACCTTCTATTAGACCATACATCGAGACACAAACTTTGTAACTTCATTCCTTAACCCATACCACAAAAACTATCTTCTCAAGGTTCAGAAAATAATTTTCTTACCTGGATGCACAAATTTAGGAAAAATATGGAACTCTCTATAATCCATATCACACATCGCCAAAGGAATGAAAATAATTCCCTAATATAACACCTAGTGTTGTTCATCCTCAGACCAACCATCAGGGGCCTCTCTACATTCAACTTGATCTCTCCTGACCTCCACCTCTAAAACCCCCAAATTTTACTCTTCCTCATGCTACACCAGAGATGACTACACTTTCATCCAAAAAATACATCCTCTTCCCCCAAAATATCCAATATCACTATTTATTGCTAATTTTTCATCCATTACAATATATGAATCCATAAATTCATGCACTGCAACACTACATGACATCCTGATTAGTGAAATAACTACATCATTCTATTTTCTAGGTGTATATGATATTTTGAATTCTTATTATTCTATGCACTGCATCCCACGATGTTGTCACAAGTTCAAGTCACCATATAGTAAAATATACCTGAAGCTCTTATGATCAATGAATAACAAAACGTGATCTCCAATGTGGTAATGTATCAACAACATCAGAGAAAATACCATGACCACCAAGTCAAGATCATGGGTGGAATAGTTACATTCATGGGGTGTGAAACTGCCAAGACCCATAATAAACAACAGATATTTGCTGCAACAGAACACAATCTAACACAAGATGATAAGAATCACAGAAAACATCAAACTGAACTCCCTCTATAGGAAGAAAAAGAACTTGAGCACATACCAAATTCTCCTTAAGATACTCAAAATATTAATCACAGTGATTAGTCCTCCAAAAATCCATATCCTTCCTTTTCAATGATGATAAAGGAGTCAAAAATCGAGGGAAATTGGCTATGAACATCATGTAGTTGCCTACTAGACCATGAAAACATCACTCCTCCATCACTCTCTTGGGGACTGCCGAATACACAACTACTTCCATCATTGAAGGATCCATATCTACTCCGTAATAGGATACAACAAACCCCATGATACATATGCCTAGATCCCAAAATCACACTTCAACAACATGAAAATCATATGTTGTTGATGAAGAACTCCCAAAATAGTGTGTTGATGCTCTCCATGCTCCTTCTCAGATGCAAAGTACACAAGGATTTCATTGATGAAAACCACCAAGAAATTATCCAAGAACTCATAGAACATAGTGTTCATCTACCCCATGAACACAGATGGAAATTTTTTTACATAGGACGACATTACATCAAACTCATAATTCTTGTCATCACAACGATATACAGTCCTTCAGATATCTTTATCTGTCACGTGATTTTGATGATATCTTGGCCACAAGTTTACATTATAGAACCAATTTTAACCCTTCAGTTGATCGAATAAGTCACTAATCTATGTAATATAATTATGATTCTTCAATTTTACATTGTTTAAATAATGATAATTGATACGAAATCGCAAAATGAAATCATACTTCTTCACAAACAAGACTGGTGCAACCCAAAGGGACACACTCAAATGAACAAAAAAACACATAATAGACTATCAATCTATATATGTAGCTCCCATAACATATAAGAGTCCATCATATATTGAGATATAGATTTAAGAGACACTTTTTGTCGATTTTGATCCAAAACATGATCACTCGTCATGGGGTTATTCTACTACCTCTTCGAAAAAGACATATGGGTACTCTTCTACAGCACTCAGAAAATCCAACCAAAGGAACAATGAAAAGCATAGAATCAACTCTTCCATCATGGAAAACAAGGAAGGAACATGCATCTAATCCATTTTAGGGTCTCACTTGCCAAAAAACACTGCTGGCTCTCCATCATCATAGATGAAAACTACCAGCCTCCTGAAGAAATCCATGATAGCCTGCACTAAATAAAACTAAATCATGTTTAGGAAGAAATAATATATTTGTTTCCATAAACATATGAAAACTCCCCATGAGTGGTGTTTCCAAAACACTATCTCACAGTCTCTACATAATTTAATCAAGTCACCTCTACCTCCAACTGGAATAGTCAAGGCCATAGGTACTAGAATCCTATCTACATCATGTACCAAAGAATGGAAAAGGGAAGTTGATATGAAAGAATATGTCATTACTAAATAAAAAAAGGAATACATTCATGTAGAAAACATGAAAAGGGTACCTCAAACGATGTCTATATTAGATGGTGCTAGCCACGCTAAATAATGAAGCTGACAATGGCCTCTTCCATGGCATCTCTGACCATGATGACGACAACCACCATGACCACACTCTACTATCTATGGATGGGGAGAATCACAAGGTTTTTATCTACCTTGCCCATCTATACTCTACTAATCCAAGCTAATGAAACGTGTGGTTACTGCCTCGGTAGGAACTGCCTAAATGGAGGAACATAGAGCAGAACACCTGGTGAATTCTACCACTATGAATGGAATGTCACACTCGCTACTAATGACCTTGGCCTATAAAATAACATGTTCCTAATCCATTGGCATAGTCCTAAGAGATGTAAACCCTTGAGAAATGAGATGCTGAGGTCTATGATCTACCATCAACCCAATGGAAACTCTTCTTCCTTGAAAATTTGGAACCCCAGAACAGATCTCTACTTTGTTAGGAATCCCAACGACTCCCCTACTGTAACAATTTGGTTCTAGATAATGTCTTATCGATGACCTCCAACCTTACCAAAACATCAAGTTAGGTTTTCCACATAAATGGGGTGACCTTGCACTAGATCGCAGAACATGAATCTCCTTTGAAATGCCTTTCCATAGCCTCCTCATCCAGAAATAGGTCTGAAGCATATCATAAAGGGTTCTTGAAATGGATTCGAAACTATTGCACATTGTTTCTCCCCTGTTGAATGGTAAGAAGCTCCTAACAACTAGATGCCTTCACTATTAAAAAACAAACTAATCATTTAACATTTCTTAGAGACCCTCCAATGAGATCGCCAACTCCTCGCAATCCCCAAATGACATGAACCAACACTACCTCATTACCCCATGAAAAATCATCACAACCAAAGAATCTCAGTGCAACTTCAGAGCACAAATCAAACTATAGGCAATATCAACCTCCTCCAACCAGTCCTCAATGATAACATCTTAAACGGAGCACTATTACTTATATAGAATCTAATGATTAAACTATCTAAGTTTCCTCCTCAATGTGTATTCATCTTCATCCTCTACCCTACGACAATCTTCTAGTATATCTTTCTAATCATCTTGTGCACAAACCTGACGAGGACATCAACCTAGTGCCATACCTAAAAAAATAATAAATAGTTAGATCATCTAAACCTAGAATATGGAATACTCAATATTAATTAATTATTTTCCATTATTCATTTTAGGATAACATATCCCAAGGTCTACCAATTCAATATTAGGAACAAATAAGAATGAGGGATGATCCTTTCTTTTGTCTCTACATTGTAACTGATGCCACCTCATTTTGTAGTCACTGTAAACATAAAGTCCCAGGATTTAGATCACATGGGGCCCTAAATTCATATGTATCGGCCGATCTACATCTATAGATAAACATAACTTAAATCATTTCCCAACCAAAAAATGAAACTTCAACTATTCTTAACACCAAACTCCATCTTATCTCTCAAAAAGACAATTAATACCTATAGCACCCCAAACATTTTATGCAATGTTTCTCTTAAATAAATTTTAGTTATGGACTATATTTCAAGAATCACATAGCCTCTATGGAAAAAACATGGTTACTTATTGGAGATATCCATAACCTAGCCATAAAACATAAATTTATCAGCTTGTGATTTGAATTTTAAAATCTAACAGACATGGTTGTGATCACGAAGATAATTATTGTCTGATGGAATGAACATATTTTTTGGTGAATAGTAACCTACACATATGAATAGTAACCTACCCTTATGAATGGTAACCTACCCTTATGATTATTAATATGACTCTAATTAATGGCATCCTTACCATTGAGTGTATTAATGAATTTAGGAACATTAAAAATGAAGTTGGAAATTTTAAGTTTTTATATTTTTCTATTAAATAATAATTTTAATTAAATATTTAATAAATCATATTAAGAAAATTATTTTTAAAAAAATGGTATTTATTTTTGGATTCTACACATCGAAAAATGGTTACAATGAATTTATGATATTTTTCTGAAATACATGAATTTTTAAGAAGATTAATATTAGATAATTCACAATAAATGCTAAATAATGGATTAATTGAGTCATTATTAATGATATGAAAATGTAAGCAAAATTGGTTCAATGTAACATTCATATATTAATTTTATTGGTCATGGAATACTCACTATATGTTTTCTTGATAGGAAATAATAAATTAATGAATATAATATTAAGAGAACTCTCCCCTCCACTAAATAAAGAACCCCTCACCCCCTCTTCCTCTAACACCATTCAAGCCTTGTTCCTTACCAATATTCTTCCAATGTATCTCCCCAAGATACTCCCCCATTTCCAAAAGCTACTAGCCTCTTCAAAATACAAACACCACTCCCCTTAAGAGGTTCTCAAAGGAGGAAGTCTAAAGAGGTAAATTCCACTTTCCAATTCCATTAATTTAGTTTAGTTGTTTTTTTTTGTTTTTTCCACTCCATAATAGTACGATAAATCTAGTAACATAAATGTAATGGATTTTTTTCAAGATAATGGTATATGTCATTACATTAAATCATTTCCCTAAAATTTATTTGAATTAAAGGAAAGCACCGTTTGAGATGTGCTAATTTAGTACATTCAAGGACAAGAATTTATCAAATTCAATTATAATCATTAATTATGGTCATGAAACCATTTGTGTTATAGTTGAACCATATTATTATATATATAATATATCCGATTTTTAGTACTGTATTCCTTTTGTACAAATGTTTTTACATTATAATGTAAAACATTTTCATTGAAATCAAACACACCGTTTAGCCCAAACGGTTGTCACTAAGGTTATATTTATAATAATTCGACCTCACTCTAAGAAACCAAATTAAATTTAAAACCATGTAATCTTCTGGATGTTCACTAATAGAATGTAACTTTATTTTTCTACAACCACATCTAGATTATATATTTATCTAAACATGAATATAATTGAACATATGATTTGAAACCAAGTAAACAAACGAGCCCGAACAAGGAAATTGAACCTTATAACTAATAAAAAATGCATTGAATGACTAAAAAGGGTTATAATAAATCATTTAAACATATAAGAGTTTCTGGAATTATGAATTAATATGACTAATTTGTTTATTCAGGTCTTAAATAACTATTCAAGAACACCTTCAAGCATAAGGTGAGGGATAACTTAACCCAATTTCCATTTATTGAGATACACATCTATGTCATTGGTTTTGTCTTTCCAATAATATGTGTGAATATATTAAGATTGATTTATATTTTATATTCACTTATATTTTGGGGATTTTTATTCGTCACACAAAAATATTTCATGGATTTATCATCACTCTAATGATACAATCGTTGTAAGGGATTCTCCCTCTCAATTTTGTTCATGAATATCCCCTATGTTCTGCTCCTTTATTTTTAATTCATAATGATGAGGTATGTTTTCTCACCTCCCCCATACATCCCTTGTGACCTATAAACAATTTAATACCCCTTTACCTATCATTATTTCTTCTCAGTAATACTCGTTACCAAGCCAAAATGTTTGTAAGGGGTTTCTCATCTCACTTTCATTTCTGTGAGATTTTCATTGTTCACCGCTTATTTAATGTATGTGGTATATGTCTACTTCCATTTGATGTATAATAACATGATTCTATTTATATTCATGTTATTCAATTATTCATTTGGGGGTTATTAAGTTTTGGTCCTATGATTTGACCGATTACATTGTGGTAAGAGACTTTGTCTCAACGACTATTTTGTTATGACTAGCTTTGTATTGTGCTCCTAATAATCCTTGTGTGGTGTACCTACTACCCATTTTAGATCGCATTTCATCTGAAATTATATTTATATTAAATCTCTATAATATCATATCATAGATATGTTTGTTGTGGAACCTGTATATCATTTTAAATACAGTGATTATTTGGAATGTTATTTTAATTATGGAAATATTGATGAATCTGTATACTCTAATCTATTCAGATATTGAGAAGGAATATTGATATTTTATTGAATCAATGTATAAATAATTATTTGGACATGAAGTGGGGGTTGGGGCCCACTATATCCCCCCTATGCATCAATAGGTCTCGTGAGACAAATCAGTTGGCAACAAACCCTTCGAGTTTGATTCCAAAAATCAGACGGGATTCTACCCGTAGAACTAAACCATTTTTACGGTATTATGGTTTCATGTGCAGATACATGACGTCCAATTAATAATCATCCTCTTTATTCAATATTATTTATTATTATTATCCCTGAGGTTTTCACTATGATAAAATCTATGGATGTAGTTTCATTCTTAGTTTATTAATGGCACTCGTTATTCATTTATTCACTATGACATATTGATTATGTCAGATTTATTGTGATTCACTTATTATTGTAAAAATTATTCCTCTATTTGTAACCCTTAATGTGTGTTTTAGCCCATCCCTTTCATTTTTTACCATCAACGGGTGATGAAGAGAGTGTCATTTATTGAGTACATGTGGTTATAGTTTTTAGTTTTGTTATGCATTGTATCTTGTAACCTTTTTGAAAGTTATTTTTGTTACATCTATGTATCTAGTTTCTTCAAGACTACTAATGTAACTGTTCCTTCATGATTCATCATTCCTTATAACCATTCCAATAACACATGTAATGTACCATCTCCAGACTAGAGGGGTCATTGTGTTACAGTTGGTATCTGAGGATGTTTAGTATAAAACATGGAAACTACAGTAGGAAACGTATAGTAGGGAACAACGGCCTAACATAGTATTTGAGTATAAATATACAAGAGCATCCTTGTATTTTGGTAAGGAATTGTTTATGTGGATATTTTAAGCAATACGTCCTTTTTTAGATAAGAGTAAGTAAAGGAGGCTCTGACATAGATATACCTAGGGGTAAAACCTGAAAACACTGCTTTGAGCTAGACTCGAATGGGAATTGGTGCACAAAAAATGGCCTTGTTGCACTCTTGGTTATGACACTCTTGGGGGATATTCTTAGGATAATTCAAATTTTCATTACAAGACATTATGACAGATTTTAATTTAATATTTTCCACAGAGAAACCCAGTTTATAAGATTAAATATGCATAGAATTTCAATCTATGTTGAGTGATTATATATTTGAGATTCATAAATTATACTAATGTATCCCATTATTTAGAAATGGCATCTAACAGAAGAAGGGGAATCAATACTCGTGGTCAAGGTAGGGATCTCCCAGCTGAGCAAGTCAACACAATCAATGTTGGAACAGATCAGATCATGACCATATTAGAATAAATTACTCTGGTTGTAATGAATAACCATTCCACTCCTGTGGCAGATTGTTTCATGTTGTAGAAACCCCCATATTTTAGTGAGACTACTAACCCAGTGGTTACTGAGAAATGGATCAATTCCCATGAAAATATATACTTGTAATTAAGATGCAATGAAAATGAAAAGGTAGTACTGGATGTATATTTTCTCAAGGGTGACGCTGATCAATGGTGGACCTTGAATCATAATACCATTGAACAAGAATAAATAGATGATATAGAATAGAGGACTTTTAAGGAAATATTTTCGAAAAATATTTCCCTCGTGACTAACAAACTGAAATGAAGTGGAAATTTTATATCTTAAAACCAAGGGAAAAAGATTGTGTAGTAGTGTATGAGGCTATTTTCAAAATGCTAGCCAGGTATTCCATAGATTACTTATGTTACTCAGCAGGCAAGATTGATCATTTCATTAAAGGTCTTAAGCCAAGTCATTAAACGGCACTGACTTCTCAATCATTTTCATCATATGATGAAATAGTATCAAGTGAAATAAAAACTGAGAAGGAATTTTCTAGATCAAATATTTTCAATGTAAACCACGATAAGAAGTGGTACTATGATAAAAAAGGAAAAGGATAAGAACCATATAAGAGAAATGGAACAAATCTATTCCCATTATGTAAGAATTGTGGAATGAATCATCTATGGAAATGATTGAAATGAATGGCAGTCTGCTATAACTATGGTGAAAAGGGTCATAAGTCGGATGAATTCAAGGGGAAGAAACAATTCAATGATATTCATTGCTTCAATTTCAGAGAGATGGGACACTATGAAACTGAGTTTCCAAAGAACAAATGAAACATGCTTCTGAAAAAGCCAAGAGAACAAGGGAGAGACTATGTGATTACAACTGTGGAGGTTGAACTTCCTAATGACGTGGTGTTAGGTACTTTAATTGTTTCCTGAAACATATCCAACACATTATCTGATTTCAGATCATCCCGTTCATTTATATCATCCCAGTTTTACAAGAAAATTAGATATTTTGAATTTGATTTAATAAAGGATTTGTCAGTCAAAACTCTCAAGGGATGTATCATTGCAACAAAGGCATGTCGACTACTCACCCTCCATACACCAAAACATACTTTAGTATCTAACCAAATCATTATAAAAATGACTGAATTTGATATAATTTTCAGTATGGATTGGATTCCAAATTATGATGCGATGATTTACTGTATGAAGAAGGAAGTTAATTTTTTTTGAAAATCGTGTAGAATCCCTTGTCTTTTGGGTAGAAACATCGCCACATGATTCTTATCTAGAACCACCCCCAGAAACTCCACTAAATGAAATAATTAAAGAGGAAGATGAACCAATATCTATGGGTGAGGAAATAAATCTAAAAATTGAATATGTTAACATAGTGACTGAATACATTGATGTATTTCCAGGGGATTTTCCATGACATCCTCTGGAGCAAGAAGTTGAGTTCTCTATTGATTTAATTCCTGATGCAAGACTGATATCAAATACTCCCTATAGATTTTCATCTGTGGAATCAGTGGAGAGAAAGAAACAACTAGAGGGTTTAAGTAAAAGAGGATTTATTCGACCCAGTGTTTCTCTATTGGGGTTTCATGTCCTCTTTTCCATGAAGGAAGATAGATACATGTGGCTTTTCATTTATTACATAGAAATAAATGTTATTAAAATAAAGAATAAGTATCCTCTTCCTAGTGTTGATGATTTATATGATCAAATTCATGGAGCTCAATACTATTATAATATTTACCTTCGATCCAGATATAATGAGTTGCGTGTAAGGACATAAGATATTCTTAAGACAACATTTCGGACCAGGTATGGGCATTACGAGTTTACAGTGATTCATTTCAAACAGAAAAATGCACCCTCTATTTTCATGGATTTAATGAATAGGGTTTTCAAGGAATATATTGATATGTTTGTTGTGGTATTCACCAATGATATCCTCATATACTCAAAAATCAATGAAAACCATGAGAATCAGTTGTGGGTTATTCTGACAACTCTTAGAAGAAATAAATAATAAGGTAAGTTTGGAAAGTGAGAATTTTGGAATCAATCAATTTATTTTCTAGGCCATATTGTCTCTAAAGATGGAATCCTATTTGATCCTAAAAAGACAACGTCAATCCATGAATAGCCCATGCCAACAATCATAAATGAGGTACGCAATTTTATTGGCTTATCTTATTACTATCGGCGTTTTGTTCATAATTTTTCTCAACTAGAAATACCGGTAATCATACTCACACGTAAAGGAGATAAGTTTGTGTGGACAAAATAATATAAAAAATTCATTGATGTATTGAAAAGAAGATTGTTAAATGATCCAATTTTGACTCTCCATATGGAAGTGGTGGATTTGTAATATACAACGATGAATCAATGAATGGGCTGGGTTGCATCCTTATGAAAAACGATAAAGTTATTTCTTATGCATCAAGACACTTGATGACTCATGAGAAAAATTATAAAACTCATGATCTTGAGTTAACAATCATAATATTTTCTTTAAAAATATGGAGGAATTATCTCTACGGAGAGATTTGTGATTTATACAAAGACCATGGGTGTTTTGAATACATTTTCACACAAAATGAACTCAACATTAGGAAAAATAGATGTCTTGAGTTACTAAAAGATTACGATTGATCAATAAACTACCACACAAGACAAGCGAATATGGTGGAAAATGCATTAAGCAGTAATGATCATGGAATTCGGACCCAAACAAGGCTTGATAGAGATCTTTTATTTTGGGATCTATTAATGATATATATGGGAATTATTAAAGATAAGGAAACATATTTACTCTTTAAAATGATTGCTAAACCATATTTATTAGAGAAGATAAAAAGATCACATTCTGATGATTAATATCAGAATAAGAAAAGTTATGTTGCTAATGATGGGAGACTGGAAGACATCGTGTATGATGAAGTAGATCTGAAATTTGGGAAGAGGTTATGTGTCCCATCAGTACCGAAGCTAAAAATGTAACTATTAGATGATTCTCATAGCTCAAATTTCTATATACCCCAGTGTATCCCCAAGATGTATAGATATCTGAAGGAATATTTTTTGTTCGATAATATGAACTGGGAAATTGATGACTACGTGTCAAGATGTCTAGTTTTTCAACAAGTGAATGTAGAGAGACAACATTCCAAAAGAGTGATGGAACCTCTACCTATTTTTATGTGTAAGTGGGATAACATTATGATGCATTTTTTCAATGGACTACTAAGAAAAACTATAAGGAATGATACAATAATGGTAATTGTTCATCGTCTCAAAAAATTAGCACATTTCCATACAATAAGAGAGGACATACCACTTGAGCATCTGGTATGACTTTATATTAATGAAGTTGTAAAACATCATGGTCAACCTCTATCAATTGTATTTGATCGATATCCCAAGTTTACATCAAAATTTTGGAAGAGTCTCCAGAAGTCATTGAATACTGAGCTTCGTATGAGTACTTCTTATCACCGCCAAACAGATGGACAGTCTGAATGGACTATTCAAACCCTAAAAGACATGCTGAGTTCAAGCTCTCATGATATCAAAGGTATGTGGGATCAATACATTCCATTAGTGGAATTTTCCTACAACAGTAGTTTCCATTCTAGTATTATAATGGATCTATATGAAGCATTTTATAGAAAGAGATATCACACTCCAACTTTTTGGAAAGAAGATGGTGAGAGTAAACTTATTGGCCCAGATCTTATTGAACAGACCAAAAAAGGTGAATACAATGCAAGCCCATATTAAAGTTTCCCAAAGAAAGCATATGAGTTGTTCTAATAACTGGAAAAAGGACATGTAATTTCAAATGGGAGATCATGTCTTTCTAAAAGAATCTCCATAGAAAGGTGTCTTAAGGTCTAGTGAGAAAGGTAAACTAACCCAAAGGTATATCATACCATTTTAAAATCTGGAATGAATCAGAGCAGTAGCATTCCATTTAGTAATGCCTCCAAATCTCTCCAAAATCCATGATGTGTTACATGTGTAATTTTTGAAGAAAAACATGCCAGACCTAATGCATGTACTCACCTATGCTGAAATTGAACCAGAACCTGATTTGTCATATTGTGAAAAATATATTGGGATTCATGATACAAGGGCGCAGGTGTTGAAAAATCATACTAATCGTATAGTAAATGTTTTGTGGAGGAACCAAAATAAGGTGGAAGCAATATGGGGACCAAATAATTTCATGAAAAAGAACCACCCACATCTTTTTGGGGAGTTTCATACATAAAATTGCGAGAATGAAATTTCTGAAGGATGGAATAATGTACCACCCAAACCATGTTATGGTATGTTTCTCTTAAATACATTTTAGTTATAGAAAATATTTCAATAATCAATGAGCCTCTATGGACCAAAACATGGTTACTTATAGGATATAGCCATAACCTATCCATAAAACATAAATTTGTCAGCTCTGTGATTTTATTTTTAAAAAACTAACATACACGGTTGTGATCATGATGATAATTAGAGTCTGATAGAATTAACTTAAATTTTGGTGAATAGTAACCTACGCATATGAATAGTAACATACCCTTATGAATAGTATAATACTATTAAAATATTAATACGACTCATATGAATGTTATCTATAACATTGACTGTATAAATGAATTTAGTCACCTTAAAATGATGATAAGAATTTTACGTGTTTATATTTTTCGATTACATAATGATTTTAATTAAATATTTAATTAATCATATTAGGAAAATTATTGTTGAAAAATGGATTATATTTTTGGAATCTACAAGTCGAAAAATGTTTAGGGATAATATTTTGGTTTTTTTCTGAAATAATTCAATTTTTGATGAATAGTAAAATCCAATAATTCACACTAAATGAAACATATTGGATTAATTGAGTCATAGATGATGATATGATGATGTAAGCCCAATTGGTACAAAGTCAAAAGCATATATTACTGTTCTTGGTCATGGAATACTCACTATTTGTTGTCTTTAGAGAAATATTAAATTATATATTATAATATTATGAAAACTCTTCTCCCCTCCTCTATATAAAGCACCCCTCAACTCCTCTTCCTCTCACACCACTCAAGCCTTATGCCTTGCCAATATTCTGCCCAAGTCTCTCCCCAATATTCTCCCCCATGTCCAAAATCTTCTAGACTCTTCAAAATACCAAATTCTCTCCCCATAAGAGGTTCTCAATGGATGAAGTCTCAAGAGGTAAATTAATCATTCCAATTCCATTATTTCTTTTAAGTTCATTTCATTTTGGATCATTCCTCACCATAATAGCAATATAAATTCACTAAAATACATATACTAGAATTTTTTCATGATAATGGTATAGCTCATTACCTTTTCTCTTTCCCCACCATTTATTTGAAATGAAATGAAATCACAGTTTGCGATGTGCAAATTTAGAACATTCAAGGACAATGTTTTAAGAATTTCTATTATAATCATTAATTGTGGTCATGAAACCATTTTTGTTAGGGTTGAACCATATTATTATATATGTAATCTATTAACTATACTAATCCAGGAATTTCCATCTACCATGTGTCCATACACTATGCTTCCATGTCTCATTTTTCATACGTGTCAATCTCCCCTATCTACAGGTACCTCCTCCCCACGGATTAAAATTTTTTCCTCCACATACCGGAGTCACTCATGAATTTCTATCCACTAAGAAATGTGTGGGTCTTGACCTAGCTATCCAGTGTACCCCCTCTATTTCCTTACTTCCGGTCACAGTCTCCCACCCATTTATCTCCGATCACTAACTACCGATTTTGACTACAACGTCCACCCGTATTGCCTCCGAGTACCTTCTCCAGCAGATGACTATAGTGTCAAAGTTTTTTGTCATTCCCGGTCATGGTATTCTCAAATATATTCCCAACCAAGGGTTCCAGTAGAAACCCCCTAATGTCCTCATCTACCTCACCTCTCTCATTGTCGATGTTCCTTCACAATCAGTGATCTGCCTCCAATCCCAAGATTGCTGGACATGACATTAATGCACTATCATTGGATGAAATCCCTCCCAAAGCAATTCCCCAGAAGCTAGACCCTCCATGGAGGGGCGGGTTCAGTCTGGGTGTTTATATTGGGCTCTCCCGTGGTGGAGTTCCCCTTAGCAGGGGCTTTTCCTTCTGTCTGCTTATGGTGACCATATTTCTAGTGAACTCCTTCTCTCATCCCAATTTATTCTGATTCGGTTATCTTCACATCATCGTCATAGGTGATGGAATTGCGAGGGAAGAAGTTGGGGTGTCAGTTACTTGAGATCACTGAACAAGATGTTAATTTATCTGGCTCCCTCATAAAATTCCTATGTTGTGGAAAACATTATTTAATACATCAATCAACATCGCACATGATTTTTGAAATTTATTTCTGTAAACCTGGTTGTTCGTGTGATCGGTTTTTTGTGTATGATAGTTTGTTCTTCTTAATAGTTGATAAATTAAAGGAGGCTGATGAGTTTATTATCAGTATTTAAAATCATCTGATGTAAAGGAGATGACTGAATAAAACAAAGTTCATAGCGTTGTAGGTCGATTGGTAATTTATGCTACTATGAAGTGAAAATCATAATAATTTTTGTGTTCCTTTTGGCATCTCTCAATATGTATATGGGTATTCACAATTAGTATCACCTATTTTACATGTAATTGAATACCTTAAATTGACAAAAAAATTATAGACGATTGATAATATACCTACATGACGAACATGAGACATTGCCAGAGGCCATGGACTATACGATTTATGTGTAATTGTCTTCTCAAATGCATTTAGTTTCAATGCATGCTTCCTTACGTTTCATATATGATGGGTTTTTATTTCTGTATTGGTTTATTAACTTCTTGACCTTCCCTTTTCATTTTTCTTTGTGGGAAACTTGGAATTTTGGTTTGAAGAGGAAATGAAAGACCAAAGCCCAAGTTTTCCTATTGACACGTTTTGTAACTAATTTACTACATGGTGATTTACCTTTTTTAAATTCTTCCAAAGGCCCTAAGAATTCTACGCGTTGAGGAAAATCAGATGTCTATGCTTCCATTCTATTTTTCTAGTCATTAATGTTTCGTATATGATGTTTGTAGCTGACTTGGATCTTTTTGTTCCTATTTTAATGAAGTAATTCCTCACCATTTCTTACTATTATTTCTTCTCATGGTAATGATGGTACTCCAAAGATATTTCTCAAAATAGGGCCATGAAGCTGAAATGGTGGTGCCAAAGCAGTCGGAATACCAATAGAAAATTTTAATTGCTCCTCCCCAGGATTTAGATTTGTTCCCTATATAATTTTCCGGTAAATTTTTTTTAGGAATCTCATTGATTGAAATAATATTCCAAGTGAACAAGTTATAATTGTATCATATTAATGAAGAAGTAACTGCATGTCATATTGATTTTGGTATCGGTAACAATCACATTTCAAAACAATCAGTGTTTAGAAAGATCATGAAAAGGATAACATTTATTCAACAAGGATTACATGATTCATGTGAAGATTTTTAGTGGAATAAGTCTAAAGAGATGATGAACTATATTAATATGTGATATGCATGGGTAGTTGGTGATACAATGCTATAATGGGCATCACATCATATTAAGCCTCATGGAATTCTATAATCACTCTTGAAAAAATAATATTAATAATTCAAACTTGTAATATCATTTTACATGGTTCATATAACATAAATAATCTTCTTTAGGTGGATAAGATTCAAACTATTAATAAATAGTCTTTAATCATAAAATGAATATTTATTCACAAGGTGTACGCTCCTGTTAAGAATCATAACCTCATGTGTCAGTCACATATCATTCATTTGACGATCCTAGGATATTCAATCCCTATGAAAAATCCTCAAATCAGATCCTAACATCTTATCTGGAAAATTTCTTAATTGATTTCAAGTTAAAATACATCACAAGAGTGGTAAATTAGCATGGTTAATCACTTCAATGACATACACATACATAACACCATCCTTCCTGAGCTTCCATTGGCATCCTTAATTTTGAAGATGATTTTGTCCAAGATTAATGGATACTAAAACTAAAATCCTTCTAAAATCTCCCCAGTTCATTTCAAAATCAAGAAGAAAACGGAATAATAGGGGAAGAAAACATATAACATGAAACCAAATAGAATCGCATGTTAACAAAATCACCCCAATATTAGAAAATCTTATCAACGTAATATATAGGTAAACAGGCAGTTAAAATATAGTGTTGTTTTGGTTGTAGATTACCTATTTCGGTGTTTATTTATCATCATCGATCATATAGATATATTTTACAAAACCATTTCCATTAATTTTTTTATTTTGTATAGGTAATTTTGTGCAAAAATGATGCCTGCAAAAAAACAAAACCTTATGTTAACGAACACACTCTAATTTTATAAAATCCAATGAATTCAAAAATATAAGTAATCAGCATGTTCAAATAGTATTTTTGTTTCATATTAGTTTTATGGGTGTGTTTGTTATCATTTTATAGCATATAGGTAGATTATTCAACACAATTTCACGTAATTTTTTTATCTGTACAGGTACTTCTATGAAAACATGGTGAAGGCACAAAATAAAACCTTCTGTTAACAATAATTCAAACTTACCCAAACCCATGGAGTCCTAGAGACTCCACCAGTTGCTCACTTCTATTAAAATGGTGTGTAATAGTCTTATTACAGATGCGATATGTCTCACCATGATGTGATATTCAATGGTTTCCTTCTATAATCCCCGCACTAATGGAACCAAATTCATCGAGGAGCTTTAGGATGACATCTATTAATGGGGTCTTCTTCATCCCATTAATGATTGGGTTAGGACATGATGATGTGAATTTCATCTCCTCTAGTTGATATTTCAGGTCATGTGACATCTGGTGCGGCTATGGGTGATGATTCCGAAGGATACTTGAGGAGTCAATCCTATGAGATCTCTGGAAGGGACTTATGTTATTTCTTCTATGTAGGTAAATACCAGAATAATATGCACCTTAAATACAACCCTCTCTTATGTCTTTTGGTTTAATTCATTCATCATGTTCCAAGAAGCTAATTTAATGCTCAAGGATGCAAATGATGTGTTATTCCAGTCTTGGATAAATGGGTTTTACCCCAGAAGCATGTCCTGTAAGTATTTACTGATGTGTTTGGATACCAAAATTAAAATATAATTCACCGAATATGTTTTCATGGAATTAAAGATGTCTGAAACATACTTTAATGTTTACACCTACTTCTGTATCATGAAATTTTTTGTAAGTGGCAATTAGGGCAGTGTAAAATTCATCATGCACTAGCTCTTGAGATTTTAAATTAATTGGAATGATTTTTAATGAAACCTACTATAGAAACATAGGTTATATATATATATCTGCATTAAAATCTCTGATGTACTGAGCTTACATTGGGTTATATTAGGAATGTGAGGTCTAGAGGCCTTCGTGTCAACTGTTAATTTAATTATTCTATTATTTATGGTCTTTGTAGTGGTGAACATATAATGACCCATACTTTTCATACATTTTCAATACTTCAAAATTGAAGTACACTTATTACAACATATAAAAAACCATGAAAGTACAGTATAGGTATAGAGTCTTTAGAAACTGGGAAACATAAACAACTGGTTCATAAAGAATCTAGACTGTCTCCCATTTATTTCATCATATCTAGAGCCCCTTTTAGCATATCCTACTTAATAACCATCTTCCTGACCTGGGGAAATTCATACAAAGGGTTGAGCCCAAATGCTCAGTAAGGGTAAACAAAAGAAATATCAATCACATAATATTCATAAGAACATAACATTTTGGAAATCATACCCTACAAAAGAGATAAAAATTTCATAACATGGGATAAATCATGGTAGTGAAATGTAATCCCAATAATCATAACATAAATCATGAAACTTTGTGTCATACACACATAATCATAGGTAATCATTTCTTATTTTTCAAGACTCATTGCCAATACTATCTTAGTGGACAAAGTCCATTTCTGAACTGAGTTCACTCCTCGTTTCAGTCCTATTTCACTGAACCAGTTTAACCTGCCATTCTCAACATATCTATCTCATGAGATATAAAATCATTACCCAATACATTGGAGGGAGATATAGGTACCACCTGTCTCATAATGATATCATTCTTATGTGTGCCACAAAATCATAAACCATACATCATAGCATAACCCATGTAATAAAAATGGGATTCTTAAACATCGTGACATCATAAATAAATTCATATATGATAAAGGAATTCATAAAAATAAGTCCATCACAACATAATCAAATCAATGTAATAACAGGGATAGAAAAATAACCCTTTATTATCTTAGATGGAAAATAATTTTGATAAAACACATGAACTCTATTCTTGAGGAAAATATCCTTTCTACTTCAAAAACACTTTTCCTTTATTAACATGTAATACAATTCTAAACTAAAAGATGTTGATTAATAATAAAACTGAAAACTTGTAAAGGAAGCGTCTTGGAAATAATGTTTTAAAAATCCATTCATGCCATATATGTTAAAAAAACATCCTTCTCGTACTTTTGTCGGAAAAGACAAAAAGTACCTCATACGAAAAACGACAAAAGATTCCATTCATGTCATTTACTAAAAACTCACCTAGGGGTAAAATTGGATTTAAAAAATTTTAGGTGGATGGAAATAATATTAGAATTTGATAAAACATGGATGTGGATGATAAAATACACCCCAGTAAATTCCAAAGTATAAACAATCTCGGATAAAAATGAGATTGTGATATTTCCCTTACCTTAGGTCCGATTTGCTTCGTAAGTGACTGAACCTCCTGTATAACGATTTAAATAATGTCATTTACTTATTATAGAATCATACTCATTGTTATGATATCATATATGGTCATATTCGTAGCTTACTATTAGTAATATTTCATTGCTACTTGTTATTCATGTGTTTATTAATTTTTGTTCTTATGCGTGTTTTGTCGAATAAATTCTTATTCTTCTTTTTAGGTTATAGATAACTCATTTACATAATGGTATTAGTGTAATATATATCATATTTATTAACTCAATTCATTTATTTTACCATTATACAATGAAAATCATGTAGAACGAGTCACATCACATCGTGGAGACGGTATTCCGTAGGCATGCACGAGCGATGATATCGTTCCCATGATCGTGGAATTGTATTGGAGTGTATTTATACTATTTCAGAATCAATATCACATTAAAATAATAATATATATTCATTATTTACATCATTTTACCCATCCACGTAAGGTCATGGTGGAAAATTGATTACACCATAGTGAGGAGATGGTAATCCGTACGTACGCACACGCGGTGATTTCATTTTCCAAAGGATGGATAGATGGTGAAATAGGGTTATTTCACACTTATAATAACATATCAGTATATTAGTGATACTGATGTTATTAATTCATAATGAAACAACTAAAGAAGAAGAAGTGGAAGAATAAATAACGTTGAAAGAATCGGTAAAAGACATTACCACTTCTTTGGAGATCTTATTTGATACCTCCTTTTAGGGCACTAAAATTGGTTTTTGATGAAGACCAGGACATATAATATGTTTCTATGGAAGTTTATAGGATAAATTGTAAGGGTTTGGATGATCTTTAAGGCTCAAAGTGGTGTGAGGAAGAGAGGGAGGAGGTTCCCTTTTATAAGGGAGGAGAGGGGCACCTTTGAAAAAACAAAAAATATTATTTTATTATAAAGCCATATTCGATTTTAAATTTCTCCAAATTGAATTATTTAGAATCTAAGGTGGGTATGCGTGGAAATACTCTCATCCAATATAATTTGGACAAGTTTAGTTTAACATTTTAAGCTTATCATTTAGATTTAACTTAAGTTATCTAATTTTAATTTTACCATGTCTTTTTGTGTTCTTACTCTATAAGTTTAATAATATTACAATAACAAGCCAAAAAATCCCCAAGTTGTTTATTATTAATACATATAACCTTATCTAAGTCATTTCGTAGAGCCTTATATTTTTAAGAATAAAATAACATTTAATAATATAATATTTGTTTTAAAAACAATTTTATGTCAATTTTGACTCTATTTTTTAATTGATTTTTGTAAAAATTATAACATAAATAATAGTTTTAAAAAGTTATTAAAATAAATAATTACATGTTATATTAACTTATAAATTTAGTGTAATTCATAAAAAGTCTCATATTATATTTATTTGGGTATTTATAACATCAATTATGTCAATATTTCATTAATAAGATAATTACTGCATCATCTTTGTGTCATAAATAAATTAAATTATTTAATGTCTAAAAATTACAGATAAAATACCATTATATAGGAAATATATTTATCTTTGTAATTAATATTTATAGTCTAATTTATCATATTTATAACCATATATTAAAAATTATTTACTTATTAAACTTTGATTTTATCTATTTTAACCCTTCATTAAATAAATTAATAATAAATGTCCTATTCTAATCCAATTGGGCCTAAATGGTCATAGTTTATTCCTAAGGTTGTTTTTGGTCTAATTACAATTATCAAATTTAATTAGGAAATGTGTTAGGTAATAATAATAATAACATTTTTACCCTTAATTACCCTATTTAGTTTTAACCGTGGTAAAAAAAAGCAAAAAGTCACTATCCAACAAAAAATATTTTCATCCGATTGAACCACATTTCAGTCCTTGATATTAAACTTGTCTCTTGGATTTTCCAAATACCACTCACAAAAGCGGTAAAATTATGTTTTATGTGAATTTCGAAATTCTCCTGGGAGGTGGGTAAAAGACGGTGAAAAGTTCAATAAACATTTTATATATTTAAAATTATTAGAAAATGACTACAATGAATTGCATTGAACATATATAGGTTTTATATATCAATTTTGTCCTAAAATAAATGTAAATAAAATAAATAATTATTTAAATAAAAGGCTGTTTGTAAATAGTATCCCAGTGTTTTCACTATTCATCAAGAATTGAAAGTTTCCAAAAAAAATACCAAAATTTCAAACTAGGCCAATTTCAATATTCTGAACCCAAAAATGAAGTCCATTTTGAAAAATAAAATTTTAAAAATTTCAAAAAGTGATTTTTACTATTCATAATGGCTAGTTTTATTAATATTTTAATAGCATATTGTTGTTTAGTGAAACTCATTATTGCGTACGACACAAGCTATCAAGGAAGGTCGCGATTGCATGTCAATCAATCCATGCTAGTGATATGTGTAGTGAAAGATTCATTTGTAGATTTATATAAAATAAAAACAAAATATTTCTTATTAATGTATCGGGAGTTACATTCTACCCCCCTTAAAATGAAATTCACCCTCAAAATTCTTCACTTGTAACAAACAGATGAGGATACCTCTCCCTCATCATATCCTCAAGCTCCCATGTAGCTTCTTCTAATTGGTGGTTCCTCCATTAAACTTTCACCAAGCAAGAGGTCTTGTTCCATATGAATTTTTCACTACGATTGAGAATCTCTATCGGTTGTTCTTCATAATAAAGATCTTGCTCCAGCAGTACAACTTCTGAGCTGAGTACATGTGAAAGATCAGGTATGTACTTTCTTAGGAGAGATACATGGAACACATCATGAACTCGAGCGAGATTCAGTGGAAGCGCCAGTCGGTAAGCAACCTCCCAACACGATCCAGTATTTCGAAAGGACGGATATACCTAGGGCTCAACTTTCCCTTCTTTCCAAATCTCATTACTCTCTTTCAAGGAGATGTTCATAAGAACACATTATCACCCACATCAAAATCAATGTATTTTCTTCAGTTATCGGCATAACTTTTTTGTCGACTCTGAGCTGCTCTTATGTGTTGTTGAATAGATCTGACCTTTTCTGCCATCTCATCAACAAGATCAAGTCCTAATAGCTTTCATTCCCCATATTCATCCCAACAAGTTGGAGTCCTGCATTTCTTTCCCTAGAGAGCTCCATAAAAAGCCATCTGAATACTGGAGTGAAATATATTATTATAAAAAAAATCCACCAAAGTTAGGTGTTGATCCCAACCACCTTAGAAATCCATAGAGAAAGCTCTCATCATATCTTCTAGAGTTTGAATTGTCCTCTCAGACTGACCGTATCTCTGAGGATGATATGTAGTGCTGAAACTCAACTCTATATCTAGAGTATGCTGAAGACTTTTCCAAAATTTAGAGGTAAACCTCGGATCCCGTTCAGTTATAATGGAAAGTGGTACTCCATGAATTCTTACCACTTCATTTACATATATCCTAGCAAGCTGATCTAGAGAGAAATCCTCTCTAATAGCGATGAAGTGTGCTGACTTTGTAAGACGATCAACTATGACCCATATAGCATTATTTCCTTTGGATGCTTTAGGAAGCCCTCTGACAAAGTCCATAGTGATGTTTTCCAATTTCCATTCGGGTATGGGTAATGGTTGTAACATCCCCTTAGACTTCTGTCTCTCATCTTTAACTTGCTGACAAACCAAGCATCAAGAGACATATTCAGCAAAATCTATTTTCATTCCATCCCACCGGATGTACACTTTTAGGTCCCTATACATCTTTGTGCTTCCAGGATGAATAGAGAATGATGAACTATGAGACTCATCCAGCAGCTCCTTCGTTAATTCAGGGATGGGAGGAACACAAACTCGATTCCTGAACATTATTATCCCATCACAATCAAGGTTTAATTCAGGAACATTTCTCACCTTCTTTTGTAACTCTACATCTTCTTGTTGTGCCTCTTTAATCTTAACATGTATAGATGGTTGAACATTAATTTATGAAAGATACGATTTTTCCCATTTCATTATAATTCCAAGATTCATCCTTCGTAAATCCATAAATATTGGATCTTTTGTGATCCTCATCATGGATAAACTGGCATGGTCTTGTCGACTTAATGCATCTTCCACCTTGTTTACTTTCCTAGGGTGGTAATGAATTGAGCAGTCGTAATCCTTAATCATCTCCAACCTTCTTCTTTGGCGCATATTCAGCTCATTTTGTGTGAAAATATACTTAAAACTTTTATGATCAGTATAAATGTCAAAACATTCTCCATAAAGATAATGCGTCCAAATCATTAATGCAAAGATTACCGCAGCCAACTCTAAATCATGATTTGGGTAATTTTGATAATGTATTTTCAACTGTCGTGAGGCATAAGCTATCACCATGTCCTTTTTCATAAGAACACACCCCAATACCTTTTTGGATGCATCACTGTAGATCATAAACCTTTCTCCACTACAAGGTAGTGTTAGAACAGGTGCACTGGATAACCTTCTTTTCAACTCCTTGAAGTTCTCTTTACAATCCTCTGTCCAAACAAACTTAACTACTTTCCGAGTCAACCTGGTGAGTGGATTAGATAATCGTGAAAAATCTTTCACAAAACGTCGATAATATCCATCCAAACCAAGAAAACATCGGATCTCAGTTTCTGTAGTTGGTCTCGACCATCTTTTTATAACCTCTGTTTTTGCTGGATCCATAGGTATCCCCTCTTTTGAGATTATGTGACCCAAAAATGAAACTATTTGAAGCCAAAATTCACACGTGGTAAATTTGGGATAAAGCTTATCCTTTCCCAGGGTCTTCAATATAATTATCAAGTGATCTTCATGTTTTTTCCTTTCTCTTTGAATATAAAAGAATATCGTCTATAAAGACTACCCCAAACTGATCAAGATAGTCTCTAAAGACTCTATTCATCAGATCCATGAAGATAGTAGGGGAATTAGTAAGAACAAATGGCATCACTATAAATTCATAGTGTCCATACCTTTTACAGAAAGCCGTCTTTGGTATATCCTCCCTTTTGACCCTTAATTAATGATACCCTGAATGAACATCAATCTTGGAAAATTATTGAGCTCTGCGTAGTTGGTCAAATAAGTCATCAATGTGCGGGAGAGGATATTTGTCCTTGATAGTGATCTTGTTAAGTTCTTGATAATCAATTCAGAGTCTCATTGATCCATAATTCTTCTTAATAAACAGAACAGGTGCTCCCCAAGGTGACACACTAGGGCGTATGAACCCCTTATCAAGATTCTCTTGGAGTTTCTTCTTCAATTCCTGTAACTCAATTGGGGACATTCTATAAGGTGCCTTTGAAATAGGTAAAGCACGTGGTATGAGTTCTATTGAAAACTCAACTTCACGTTTTGGTGGAAGACCCATCAATTCCTCCAGAAAGACATCATCAAACTACCGTACAATGGGAATATTCATAATCGTGAGTTTCTCACAAACCATTTGAGATAAATAACCTTCATTTAGTGGAATCAAGACCCATAAGAAGGAGGAAATTTCCACTGGAAGGTTATGTTCAACCTTGCATCGTTAGATGATCAATGATTGATCTGGAATATGAAATGTGACTTCCCTTCTTTGGAAATTGATATGAGCTCCATATAGATAAAGCAAATCCATGCCAAGAATCACATCAAATTCCACTATAGGGAGGATCAAAAGATTTGCAGGAAGCACATTCCCACAAACATCAATCGGAGAAGAATTATAAACTTTTGATGCGACTATTGTGCCATTAGGGGTTGTCACAACAAACTAAACATCTAATTGTTGAGGTAATACGGTGATACCCTTAGAAAATTCTTCATAAATAAAAGAGTTGGTGGATCTAGAATCAAATAAAACATTTTCTACTTTAGAGTGGATGGTAAGTATACCTTTCACCACTTCATTATCGTACTCCACATCACTAATAGAAATTGAATGTGACTTTCCATTATCTTTAACCTTAAGAGTTTTTTGACATCGATCATCATAAAAACCCCTTGGATTAGGGTATTGATTGGAATAATGCCCCATTTCATTGCACTTGTTACATTGAAGTGTAGGAGGTGTACTATGTGTAGCCTTTTCATTGTTCACATCACTAGACATCGTCTTCCCATCATTGTGACATTCAAATGCCAGATGACCTTCCTTTCCACATTTGAAACATTTACATGTCCATTTAAGACAACCCCCTCCATGTTTCTTTCCAAACATTGAGCATAAGGGAAAACTGATCTTCTATTCAGTGTTCTCTTTAGATTTTCCTTTGAATTCCATTTTCCTCTTCTTATCAACTCCATATAACTGATGGGCTACTCCAATATCCATCTCAACTTTGAGAGCACATCAAATGATTTCCTCGTAGCTATTGAATCCCCTTATGGCTAATTCCTTTCGAAGATTGGTTTTAAGCCACTAAAAAATCAATCGATCTTACTCTCAGGTTGGATAATAATACCAAAAGCGTACCTTGCCAGCCTTGTAAAATTTGCTTCATAGGTACCAATAGATTCATCAACCATTTTCTTTAGTTCAAGAAACTCATTCTCCATATTTCTTCGGAGAACATGAAGGAAGTAATTTTTGAAAAATAAGTTTTTAAACTCGTCCCATTCAATGAACTCAATTTCATCTCTTGGCCTCGTATTCTTGATAAGATTCCACCATTGATCAGCATCACCTTCCAAATGATACACTGCTAAGATGACTTTATCTTGTTCCGAACATTGAAGAACTAAAAATATCTTTTTAGTATTACTAATCCATTATTCATCAACTAATGGTTCCGTAGACCTGATGAATAAAGGTGGATGCTATCTCATGAAGGATTGAAAAGAATGTTGCTCTTTCCTTTGCTCGTTTGGAAGTCCTGTATGATTCATATCTTGAGATAGTTGTGTGATCATGGATACAATATTTTTCATTCCAACTACCATAATGTTTGGTTTCTTAGGGGACAATCATTGCATTTCCCGTCACATTCTGCATTAACACGGTTCCTTCGGGTTCCAGCCATTGACTAAAACCAAGAAGAATATTGTGCGAAACACGAATTATAATAGGAAAACCACATAATCAAGAATAAAATTTCACACTTAAGGTCCTATCCTAGGTTATTCATGTCCATTTCTAAAACACTATGATTGTGTTCTATTCTTAGACTTATCCATAGTATTCTTACCAAGGCTTTCACATCCTAGTTTCAATGGTTGATTATACCTTTCCTCTGATACCAAATATAACAAACCATACTATTCATACATTGTTAATAATTTAAAATTGAAGTACACTTATTACAACTTATAAAAAAACCATGAAAGGACCGTATATGTATAGAGTCTTTAGAAACTGGGAAACAAAAACAACTGGTTCATAAAAAATCTACACTCTCTCCCATTTATTTCATCATATCTGGAGTCCCTTTTGGAATAACCTTCTTAATAACCTTATTCCTGACCTAGGCAAAGAAAATATACTAAGGGGTGAGCTCAAATGCTCAGTAAGGGTAGAAAAATGAAATATCAATCACATCATATTCATAAGTACATAACATTTTGGAAATCTTACCCTGCAAAAGAGATCAAAATTTCATAACATGGGATAAATCATGGTAGTGAAATGTAATCCCAATACTCATAACATAAAACATGAAACATTGTGGAATACAAACATAATCATAGAGAATCATTTCTTATTAGTCAAGACTCATTGAAAAGACTATCATAGTGGGCAAAGTCTATTTATGAACCGAGTTCACTCCTCGTTTCAGTCCTGTATCACTGAACCGGTTTAACCTGCCGTTCCAGCCATGTCTATCTCATGAGATATAAAATCATTACCCAATGCATTGGAGGGAGATATAGGTCCCACCCATCACATAATGATACCATTCTTATGTGTGACACAAAACCATAAACAATACATCATTGCATAACCCATGTAATAAAAATGGGATTCCTAAACATCGTGACATCATAAAACAATTCCTATAAGATAATGGAATTCAAAAAAATTATTCCATCACAAAATAATCAAATAAATGTATTAATATGGATAGAAAGAGAACCCTTTATTATCTTAGATGGAAAATAATTTTGATATAACACTTGAACTCCATTCTTGAGGAAAATATCCTTTCTACTTAAAAAGCACTTTTCATTTCTTAACATGTCATACACTTCTAAACTAAAAGAATTTGATTAAAAATAAACATGAAAACTTGTAACGGAAGTTCCTTGGAAATAATTTTTTTTTAAAATCCACTGATGCCGTGTACGTTAAAAAAACATTCTTCTCGTACTTTTGTCGGAAAAGTCAAAAAGTACCTCGTACGAAAAACGACAACAGATTCCTTTCATATCTTTTACTAAAAACTCACCGAAGAGTAAAATTGGATTTAAAAAATTGTAGGTGGATAAAAATAATATTAAATATTGAGGAAACATGGATGTCGATGATAAAATACACCCTAGAAAATTTCAAAGTATAAACAATCTCGGATAAAAAAAAGATTGTGATATTTCCTATACCTTAGGTCTGATTTGCTTCGTGAGTGACCGAACCTCCAGTATAACGATTTAAATAATATTATTTTCTTATTTCAGAGTCATCATAATTTTTATTATATCATATATGGTCATATTATTAGCTTATTATTAGTAATATTTCATTGCTACTTTTTATTCATGTGTTTATTACTTTTTGTTCTTATGCGTGTTTTGTCGAATAAATTATTATTATTCTTTTTAGGTCATATATAACTCATTTACAGAATTGTATTAGTGTAATATATATCATATTTATTCACTAAATTCATTTATTTAATCATTATGCAATGAAAATCATGTTGAATAAGTCACATCACATCGTAGATACAGTATTCTGTACGTACGAACGAGCGACGATATCGTTCCCATGATTTCGGAATTGTATTAAAGTGTATGTATACTATTTCAGAATCAATATCACTTTACCATAATCATATATATTCATTATTTACATCATTTTACCCATCCAAGTAAGGTGGTGGTGGAAAATATATTACACTACGGCGTAGAGACGGTATTCTGTACGTACGCATGCGTGGTGATTTTGTTTTCCGTAGGATGGATAGATGGTGAAATAGGGTTGTTTCATACATATAAAAATATATCATTATATTATTGATACTGATTTTATTAATTCATAATGAAACAACTAAATAAGAAGAAGTGGAAGAAGAAAAAAAGTTGAAAGAATCGGTAACATACATTACCTCTTCTTTGAAGCGCTTCTTTGAGACCTCTTTTTAGGGCACTAAAATTGGTCTTTGAAGAATACCAGGACCTATAGGATGTTTATAGGGAAGTGGAGAGAAAAAATTGGTAGGGTTTGGCCGAGAATGAAGGCTCAAAGTTGTGCAAGGAAGAGAGGGAGGAGGTGCCTTTTTATAAGGGATGAGAGGGGCACCTTTGGAAGAACTAAAAATATTATTTTATTATAAAGCCATATTCGGTTTCAAATAGCTCCAAATTGATTTATTTGGAAGATAAGGTGGTAATGGGTCAAAATCCTCTAATAAAATAGATTTTGGACATGTTTAGATTACTATTTTAACCTTATCATTTAGATTTATCTTTAAGTTAAATAATTTTACTTTTACCGTGTCTTTTTGTGTTCTTACAATATAAGGTTAATAAACTTACTATGACAAGACAAACGAACCCCAAGTTGTTTATTATTAATAAATATAACCTTATCTAAGTCATTTGGCTGAGCCTTACATATTTAGGAATAAAATAACAATCAATAATATAATATTTGTTTTAAAATCTATTTTATGTCAATTTTGACACTATTTAGTAGTTGATTTTTGTGAAACTTATTACAGAAATATTAGTTCTGAATAAGATACTTAAATCAATAATAAAATTTCATATTAACCTATAAAATTAGTGGAATTCAGAAAATGTCTAAAATTACATTTATTTGGGTATTTATAACATCACTTATGTCAATATTTCATTAATAAGATAATTACTACATCAATATTGTTTCATAAATAAATTAAATTATCTAATGTCTAAAAATTACTGATAAAATAAAATTTTGTATTAAATATTTTTATATTTCTAATGAATATTTTTAGTCGAATTTATCTTATGTATAACCCTATCTTAAAAATTATTTACTTATTAATATATGATTTTAACTATTTTAACCCTTTTTTAAATAAATTAATAATAAAAGTCCTAATCTAATCCAAGTGGTCCTTAATGGTCATATTTTATTCCTAAGGTTGTTTATGGTCGAATAACACTTATCCAGTAGCATTAAGACATGTTTTAGGGTAATAATAATAACATTTTTACCCTTAATTACCCTATTTACTTTTAACCGTGGTAAAAAAGTAAAAAGCTACTATTCACCCAAAATTATTTTTATCCCTCTAAACCACATTTTAGTCCTTGATATTAACCGTGTTTCTTGGATTTTTGAAATTCCACTCACAGAAGCGGTAATATGATGTTTTATGTGAATTTGGAAATTCTCCCAGGAGGTGGGTAAAAGACGGTGAAACGTTCAATAAAAATTTTATATATCTAAAATTATTATAAAATGACTCCAATGAAATGAATTGAACTTATACAGGTATTATGTATGAATTTTGACCTAAAATAAATTTAAATAAAATAAATAATTATTTATATAAAAAGGCGGTTTTTAAATAGTAACCCAATGTTTTCACTATTCATCAAAAATTGAATGTTTCCAGAAAAATACCAAAAATTCACCATATGATAATTTCGGTATTACGAATCTTAAAATGAAGTCCATTTTGAAAAATAAAATTTAAAAAATTTCAAAAAGTGGTTATTACTATTCATAATGGCTAGTTTTAATAATATTTTAATAGCATATCGTTGTTTAGTGAAACTCAGTATTGTGTACGATGCACGCTATCAAGGAAGGTCGTGATTACGTGTAAAGTAATCCAAGCTAGTGTTGTGTGTAGTGAAAGATTACTTTGATGATTTATATAAAATAAAAACAATATATTTCTTATAAAAGACTCGGGTGTTACAGAACTATCCAATGATTTTATTATTTTTTACGAAATTAAAAGTTGATGAATTAGACATAAAGTACTATAACTTTTTATTGATGTCTTTGGCTACATAAAATGAAATAGAATTCATCAAATAAATTTTTTAGGAATTAGACTTTTTTGGACCGTCACTGAATGTTCACACCTACGTTAGTACGGTGAAAATTTATATTAAGCGGAATCCAAGGCAGTGTGAAATTGATCATGCACAAGCTTTTGATGTTTTAAAATTATTGGAATGTAGTGTAATGAATCTTACTCTAGTAACATCTAATATATATATATATATATATATATTTATTTATGGGCTTTACAGTGATGGAAATACTGAACAAACTTGGGGTCTTATTAGAAATTTGAGGTTTAGAGGTATTCTTATAAATTTTTAATGTTTAAATGCTGTAATTTATGGTCTATGTCTCAATGGAGAATAATCCCATGCTTTTACTATTATTGATGAAATTAAATGTTATGGTGTACCCCATAATTTTTTTATCTACAAAATTTTTGATTGATGGAATCTACTTCACATCCGTTCAAATATTATCTAGATGTTTCCAGTAGATCTTCACATATGTTCTGTTCACATTAGTTCACATTTTTTCTGTTCAATTCTTATTAGTTATCAATAGATAGCACCATTTATTTTTACTATCATATGAACTGTTTTGATTTCTTTGACTCATACTATTTAATTTTATGAAATAACTGAATCCAAAAATTTTTACAAGTTTTTTTACTACTGTGTTATAGAACATGAATGTACTGGATGTTTACGAGTCATCTGCTACACTGATAGACTATTTTTTAACGCTATAAATTTTTTTCCACTCGGGTATTATGAATTCTCTCTTCATTGCCTTTTATTTTAGTTACACTTTTATATAGATTAATAGTTTCACAACGTTTCACATAAAGGATGTTTCAATCATATATGATCATTACTCCAAGACCCCATATATGCACATCTTGGGCTGATAATGTTGTGGTGGATGTTGTTTCCCACTATGTGATTTGGTTAACAAACATTACTCATTGTTTTGTGTTTTTGTTTTCTATTGTCGGATTTTCATTAATTCACTAAACATGTTAAAAATATTACTTTCAATATCTCAGCACATTAATTTTATGTTCTACTATGTTTCAAAATAATATTAGACATACCTCATGTTTACTAACATAGGATCAGGTTAACAATCACTTTTTAAGAGAACCTTATTTTAAGAATTTTATTTTACCAATCCCAATATTATCTTTTTTTGGTTACTATTTATTTGTTTTATGTTAACATTAATATTTTTTATTATGTAATTTCAATATGCATTAATATGTAATCTTATTTTTAAGCATTTTTATTTTTTAAATATTTATAGATAGTTCAGGACATGGTTCCTTCATTTGATAACAAAGAATAAGCAACTTTCACCTGTTTGAATCTCTTATGGTAAGTATAGGGAATATTTTTCACACCTTTAATTTACTGTAACTTGTATTAGATATTATGTTTATAAAAAACAGACATATGTTAAACCATCTCAGTTCAATTAAATTCAAATCTAGTTTCAAAAAACCATACATATTTTAGTCAACATTATTTGATTTTTCAATATCCATTTTCCAACTTTATTTTCCTACGGTTTCAATTAGAATCAAACAGTAGTACACTGAAACTATTCTATTTTTATACTCTCTATAAGAGGTTTTTATATATTCTTTTGATCTAATTCAGGTTTTATTATATTGTTGTCTATTGCTACATGATTGCACCCCTGTGTTGAATTTATAGTTCATATTTGACCTAATTATTTTTGATCGGATTATGTTTTGATTGTTTATATATTCTACATTGATTATTTTTATACTCTCTATAACAGGTTCTTAAATAATCCACTGATCAGATTCTGTTTTGATTCTACATAGATGAAAAAAAATTGTAGTTGGTTGGAATGAATGCAGCCCGGGAGAGTGGACTCCCATGGAGATTGAATATGAATTTCAATATGAATATTGCATTGTAGTTATGATGTGGAATGTTTTTACGAAATTTTTTGAGTCTCATTTCAATGAATTGTGTTTAATGATCGATGTATGTACTCTTATTGATGGCCATTTATGTAGGTGGTGGTGAAAAAAAATACAAATATGGTATTCTTTTTATTTCATGCAATGGTGACAATATAATTTTGTATGAATAAATTGAATGCAAGGTTAAGGTTAATTAACATATGATGAATTCATGTTAATTTTTTGATGTTTCCATATCTTTTGGCCTGAAATTGTTAGATGTCTGTTTTATATTTATAGTGATTTTATTAAAGGAAAAATATGAGTGTTCTTATGTATCTCCTGCTAACTTCACATATTATAAGTATATATAATACATAATCCTTTAAGATTGATTATAGATTCATACTAATAATCCAATGATAACTAATGTTTTTATTTTTAAATTTGACACACTTATCTACTCTATGACACATTTAAAACTGAATGATTCACTATTAATCATTGATCACGCTATCTCCATTAATTTTTAGCTTAGTATCTATATTTACCTAACACTTGATTATTATTGAGATTTTATTCTGTAGTAAAGATATATTAATTACCACCCCCATGTTATATCATCATTTATTTATTAGATCCTTCATGTGAAATATGTTGCAACAAATCCATGAGCAGACCATGTCTTCCATTATGGGGGAAACGACCATCGTAACATGATGAATATCTGATAAATGTGGTCTATAGAGCCACCAGACAACTAATGTTACATACTGGAAAGTCTATGCCACTTCAGTGTAGACAAATGGAGAGTCAATGTTGTAGCTTTTGGGTTATGATGTAAGGTGATCAAATGATGGTCAAGGTGATCTCAAACCATTCACCTCTATTTACATCAGTTCAACCCATTTATTTCATTATTTGAGTTCACATGAAATTAATTCCAATAGTAAATATTAAAAATACCACAATTGTAATTATCCATTTGAATCACTTTTTCATTTATGTAATTTATTTCTCTAGAATTAATGTCCAATATAAATTTCTATTCCTTATTAATTCACCTAAATATTTACTACTATGTTTATGATTTCTCATCAATTTTCCTTCTATTCAATTTTTATTTACCACATTTCTCTTTTTAAATATATTCAATACTAATATGAATTAATGAGGTTGAAAATGAACTTCTATTATTGAAAATAATAATTTTATTATAGCGTCGTGCGACCGCTCGGGAGGAGTACTAGTATATCTTATTTTTAGTTCTGAAATCCTTTTGTACTAATCGTATTATGTTGTAATGCAAAACAAGTACATTGTAATCAAACCCACCGTTTATCCAAAACGGTTGTCAGTAAGTCTATATCTATAATAATTCGACCTCACTCGAAGTAACAAAATTAAATTTAAAAACATGTAATCTTCTAGATGTTTACTAAGAGAATATAAATTTATTTCTGGATAACCACATCCATCTTATATATTTATCCAAACTTGAATATAAGTGAACTGATCATTTAAAACCAAGTAAAAAAACGATCCCAAACAATGAAATTGAACATTATTACTAATCAAAAAGGGATTGAATGAACTCAAAAGGGTTATAATAAACCATTTACATATAGATGAGGTTTTGGACATATTAATTAACAAGCCTCATTTGTTTATTCAGGCCTTCAATAACAAGTCAAGAACACCTTCAAGCGTAACGTAAGGGATATCTTAGCTCAATTTCCATTTATTGAGTTACACATATATGTCATTGGTTTCGTCTATCAAATAATATGTGTGAATGACCTCTGATTGTTTTATACTGTATATCCACTTATATTTTGTGGATTTATAATTGTCACACATAAATATTTCATTGATTTATCCTCACTATAATGATATAATCATTTTAAGGGATTCTCTCTCTCACTTTTGTTCAAGAATCTCCCATATGTTGTGATCTTTTATTTTTTATTCTTAATGATAGGGTATGTTTTCTCACCTCCCCCATACTACCCTTGTCACATATAGACAATTTAATACCCATTTACCTCTCATTAAGTCATCTCAAAAACACACGTTACCATGTCTAAATGATTGTAAGTGGTTTCTCATCTGAATTTCATTTCTCTGAGATTTTCATTGTTCACCACTTATTTCTTGTATGTGGTATATGTGTACTGACATTTGATATATTATAACATGATTCATTTTATATTCATGTCATCAAATTATTAATTTTAGGGTTATTAATTTGTGATCATATGATTTGAACGATAACATTATGGTAAGAGACTTTGCCTCAACTACTATTTTGTCGTGACTAACATTGTATTTTGAACCTAATAATCCTTATGTGGTGTACCTACTTCCCATTTGAGATCAATTTACATTTGAAATTATATTTATATTAAATATCCATAATCTCATATCATGGATATGTTTGTTCTCTAAATTGAAAATCATTTTACATATGGTGATTATTTGAAATGTTATTTTAATTATGGAAATGTTGATAAATATGTTTACTCTACTCTATATGGATATTGAAAAGTCATATATGTATTTTATTGAATCAATGTATAAATGATTAATTGGACAAGAAGTGGTGTGTGGGGCCTGAAATAGCCCCTCCATGCATTGGTATCTCTAATGAGTCAAATCAGTTTGTGACAAACCCTTCACGTTTGTTTCCATAAATCAGACGGGTTTGTTCCAATAGAACTACACCATTTTTACAGTATTATGGTTTCATGTGCCAGATACATGACATCCAATTAATATGAATTTTTATTATTCATTGTCATTTGATATTATTATCCTTGTGGTTTTCACCACGACAAAATCTATGGATGCATTTTCATTCTCCATTTATTAATGGAATTAGTTATTCATTTGTTCACTATGCCATATGATTATATCAGATTGACATTGATTCACTTATTATTGTACTCATGCGTCCACTATTTGTATCCCTTATTAATCATTTGAGCTCACCACTTTCATTTTTAACCTTCAACTGCTGATAAAGAGAAGGTCATTTATTGAGTTCATGTGGTTGCAGTTTTTGTTTTGTTATGCATTATATCTTGTAAAATTGTTCAAAGTAATATATGTTACATATATGTATCTACTTTCCTCAAGAATACTAAACTGATCATTCCTTCGTGATTTTTCATTCCTTCTAACAATTCCAATATCACAAGTAATGCACTGGCTCTAGTCTAGAGGGGTCGGGGTATTACAAAACCACTCTATCATGACCTCATTCCCACAAGTTGTACCCCTCATATGCAGGTAATGTGGGAAGGGAGATAGTGACCCCTAGATCCCATCTCTAGTAGGCCCTGGGCTGGAGACTAGTACTGAGCGTATCGTAGCCATACAAATGGAAGGCATTAACCTCTATGAGAATACATGTGAAAGAGGGAGATAAGAAAAAAACGAATCAATTCCAAATAATAATACAATATAAAAGAAACCCCAAGTACACATATGTAATGTCATGAACGAACTAATACAAATAAAAGGGAAAACTACATGTACCAAAATAAAGTTCAAAACAACAGATACCAGGAAGCCCAAACAGCTCTTGTAAACCCAATATTGTCGTAACCAGCCTGATCCCCACCATACTCTATGTGACTAAAAAAAGTTTATATATACATAGGGTGAGTGAAATAGTATACACAGTAGTATCCTCACTAGATCCTCTCCTTCAAATGTAAACAAATAATGCAAAAGATAAGTGATCATCAATTGAAACTAACTCATGACCTAAATATGTATACTCTGTTCCGAGCCTTACCATGGTTACTCTTACAATGTATCAAATACAAAATTATGTAATATAATAAAAATATCATGGGTACCATGCTTCTACTTCCGCACTGGTTTTCTAATTTTCCCCAACGTCGCAATTCTTAAGGATCTATATCCAAAAGGCTAGCCATTATACACCTCAGTGAAGCACTACAACATGCACCTAGTGCAACACAACCACCACTTCCACATTAACAAACTAACAAGGTAGATTTCGAGAGACACCAAACCTTGTATAATGTGTATCATATGCATATAATTAGACCTCAAGCCATTATAGACCATACACCAAGTAAGGATACTCAATCCATTACATCCTATTCACATTACACCTATAGTAGTACATATGAATCTACATCCATAATATATGTGTTTGAATAACCATGAGTCATTTCAGCCATCTACACACATTTATGGGGAAAACGAACCATTGTGCCAACTGACACAAGTAATGTAGCAACCCTAGCCTTTTTCATACAACATTCCTTGTTTTTATGAAAAATTATATATCAAAGTACAACCCAAGGATCGTTAAGTCTAGTTTCATGGATGACTATGTACATAAACCATAAAACATCGGGCTAGAAAACAATTATTTTATTAATATTAATAATGATATCCTAGATTCTGTTGGGCCCTTAAATTTATCGAGGGTGCCATGGGGAAAACATGAACAATGGGATGAGCTAAAAAGACCAGTAATGGAATGAACATATTGATACATATTAATCACATGAGTTAGGAAGAATGACATAATGATATCCAAAGAATGGGACAGAAAAAATTCATATCATATAATTGTGGGATCATGTAAATATGGAATTACCTAAATGCAGAAGAATAATAAAACATGTCTTTATTACAGGTCAAGGATAACTATCAATCCCATTTAACATTTTTGTATGGGTCATGTATAAGAGTCAATCTCGATTCCCATTTTAGTACGAGTCAAGGCTAACCGCCAATCTCGTTTCACATCACATCTCATGAGACTAAACATCACCCAATACATTGGAGTTCTATCTAGGCGCACCCATCTCAACATTTTTATGAATATTCATTCCACATAAGAAATCATACTTAATAAACTATACATAAACTTAAGGGTACCCATTAAAATAATTGGGTACCACGATCATGACCTAAAGCATAACCAATGGGCGTATCATGAATGTGTTCATGAAATAATGCGATTTGAACATACATATACGTTCATACAGTAAATTAGGTATATAATATTTTAACTGGTTTCAATCACAAGTGACAACATATAAAAAACTTATTTGTGAATCATTTGAAATAAAACATTTTTTTGCAGTTTTAATGAAAATACTATAGAGATTTTAAAATAAAAATGATGAAAATATTTTATATAAAACCATAATTGAACCAAGAAAGATTTAATAATAAAAATAATGATTTATAATGAAGTGGTGGATTAAAAATAAGATATATTGCACTTGAAAAATGGTAACAGTTCATGATGTTCATTAAAATAGGTTTCCCTATGGAAAAGTTCTAAGGAGTGAATCATTTAAAAACATGTATATCCCCAAAAGAGTCTGATGAAAAGCTCTTCATAAATGTTTTTTTTTAAAATTAAATGAACATAGAAGATGCACATAAACAAATATGATAACTCAATTTTTATATAAATAATGATAAGTCTACCCGAAATAACAAATGAGATTCAGATATAATTTGTTATGGATAATCTACATAGTGTCATGTGTACCTAGGAGGGAATGATGAGAGAAAAAATGGGTTTATCGTCACATATATATCATGAATGAAGTATGGGGGAGGTGCGTAATAATACCCCATAATTATGTATTACAAATATAATTGCATAGCATATAGAACATCTCGATTAAGAGTGAAATGGAGAGGATCTCTTACCTTAAATTTGGTGGTGTTCTCCACTTGTTATTAATGAACTGAATAAAAAAATAAGGTTTATTTATTAATCAATAAATAACCTATTATATATATATTGAATTATTATAATATTTTTTTTTCTTCATTTAAGACCACTTTTATTTTTTATAAGGTTCAATTTCATTATTCTGGCTCGTTTTCTTACTTGGTTTTAAAGACCGGTTCACTTATACTCATTTTTGCATAAACTTGTAAGATGGAATTGGTTATCCGTAATTGAAAATATATTATATTTCTGAGAATACAGGAGATTACATGGTTTCAAATTTAATTTGGTTACTCAAAGTGAAGTCATATTATTATATAAAACCTTAGTGATAACAATTTTTGTTAAACGGTGGGTTAGATTACCATAAACATGTTTTTATATAAAAAATAATTCCACTAGTACAAAAGTATTATAGAATAATAAAAATGATATATTAAATATATTATAATCTTATTAAACAATAACCCATATGGTTTAATGACCATAATTAAAGATGATAATATAAATTGATGAATTGTTGTCCTTGAATGTGCTAAATAAGCACATCTCAAACAGTCCTTTCATTTATTTCATATAAAAGGTCGGAAAAGGACATAATATAATGAAGTATACTATTAGAAAAATAGAATTCAATTTCAATGTATCTTACTAGAGTAATCATACCATTTTGTTGAAGTAAAGTGAGGACAGATACAAAAAACTAAAAGAACATAAATTAAATGGAAAGTGGAATTTACCTCTTGATATTATCTCCATTGAGAGCCTTTTAAAGGGATAGGTTTTGATATTTTTTAAATAATATGGGTTGTTGGACATGGGGTATGATTTTAGGAAGATATATTTTTATAATATTGACAAGGCACAAGCCTTGATAATCATAGAGAGAGAGGGAGTGAGGAGGGTTTTATAGTGGAGGAGAAGAGGGTTTTAATAATTTTGTAATCATTACTTTATTAATTTACCTCATGACTGGAATTAGTGACTATTACTTGACCAAAAATAGTACTAAATGCATGCATGTTCGAACTAATGGTCATTTACATCATTCATGACTCATGCATGATGTAGAAATTCAGATTTTAGCATGATTTGTGAATTTTCAGATTATACTATTCATAAAAAATTCATGTATTTTTGAAAAATCCCAAAAATTACGTATAACTATTTTTTTAGGTGTATAATTGAAAAATGAAATCCATTTTCCAAATATTATTTTATAATTGGATTATTTTTATATTTAAATAAACTCATAATTTATTATTAAAAATATGCATTTTAAAACATTAATTTACTTATTCAAAAATATAGGTACATCTTACTTTATCTTTCATATTCATTTTATTATATCATATTTAAGGATATTATTCATTTGGGATTATTGATATTCATGAGGGTATGATACTATTCATAATGTTAGATTAGTATTCAATAAATATTATGTTTTTTCTTATCAAACTCTAGATAACTAACTTATCACAACTATATATGATAAATTTTCAAACATTTAAAGAAGGAAGTGAAAAACATAGGGTTAATGGTCACATAGCGCTTTTTAGTTCATTATGTTGTGATTTCATGTGATTATATAAAAATTATTATAATAGATGAATTCCTATTTATATAACATTGGGTTTTTATATTCTTCCCCCCTTATTAAATTTCTCCCATAAAATTTCATTTTACATTCTAATAAATAATCAAGTGTGGGTACTATTCCTTCACGGGTTCCTCTAGTTCCCATTTTGCCTCTTCGTACTTATGGTTTCTCTATAGTACCTTGACCAGATGAGTAGTCTTGTTGCGTAGAACTATATCTCTAAGACCAAAGATCATCACTGGTTTCTCTTCATAGGAATTTTCATCCTCTAACTGTACCACCTCTAAAGAGAGTACATGTGAAGGGTCTAGTATTTTCTTTCATAAGAGGGATACATGAAAGAAATCGTGTACTTTCGACACACCTGGTGGAAGTTCTAGTCGATAGGCCACAACCCCTACAAGGTCACAAATCTCGATGAGGCTGATATAACTGGGACATAACTTCCCATTAATTCCAATAATCTTGAACTTCATCCATGTAGATATGCATAGAAATACCTTATCTCCAAAATTAAACTCAACGTCTTGTCAACGATTGTCTGCATAAATTTTCTGTTGAATTTTGGCTTCCTTGAAATACTTCTGAATGGTTTTCACCTCCTACACTAGTTCTTTGACTATTTTATGTCCACGTATCTTATGCTCCCTGACTTCATCACAACATTCCTTTGTTCAGAACCTTTTCCCATAAAGGGATTTATATGTTGCCATTCAGATGCTCAAGTGGAAACTGTTTTTGTAAGAGAATTCAACTAGTGGAAGATGTTGGTCCCATCCTCATTTAGAATTCCATAGAACATGATATCAACATGCCTTTCAATGTCAAAATAGTCTGCTCAGAATGTCCATTATTTTGAGGAGTATAGGGTATACTTATGTTCAGTTCATTTCATATATCATTTTGGAGACTTCTCCAGAACAATGATGTGAATCATGGATCACGACTAGATACAACATATAGTGGTACTCCATGATGCCTTTCCAATTATTTGATGTAAATTTGTGAATTTTTATCCAATGATATGTCCTCTAGAATCCCTATAAAGTGAGTTGTCTTTGTAAGATGATCCTTAATGACCCATATAACATAATTATTTATGGATTTCTATAAAAGTCTAGTAACAAAGTCCATGGTATTGTTTCCCACGTTCAAGCTGGTAAGGTTATTCATGGAATCATTCCCTTAAAATTTTATCTCCCAACATTTATTTTTTTATAGATGAGACACTTTGATATATATTATGAAATATTCATTTTCATATTTTCCCACCAAAAGTTTTCTTAGAGATCTAGATACTAATTTCTTCTCCCTTGGTTAATATAGAATGGTAAGACATTTGAATCATTCAGAAGCACTTTTTTAGCTCTGGATTAGAAGGTACACATAATTTTGAGCCAAATATTACAACTCCTTTTTAATCAATCAAGAACATAGTGTATTTCCATTTGTAATATCTTCCACTATTTTCATATTTTCTATATCTGTTCCATAAGAATCCTTTAATTTCTCCTAGAGGTATGATTGAGAAATTATTTGAGAAAGAATTGATGATGTTCCTCCCTTAATGATTCTCATGCCAATCCTTTGAGAATATAATATGATCATATTCCTTTCAATATTCATCGTTGATAAAGAGGAAAGATCATTTCTACATAAACCATTTGCCACATTGTTTGCCTTATAGGGATGGTAGTGGATTGAGGAGTCCTTATCCATGATGATATCCATCCATAATCATTGAAGAATATTAATATCATTATATGTGAATATAAATTAGAGACTCATGGGGTCAATATATAACTCACACTTCTCCCCATAGAGATAATGCCGCCAAATTTTCAATGCAAAGATCACAACTACCAACTCCAGATCATGCATGGGATAGTTTTTCTAGTGGATTTTAAGCTTCCTAGGGGAATATGCTATCACATTATCATTTTTCATTAGCACATAGCCTAATACCATCTTATAAGAATTAGTATATACAACAAATAATTCTTCACTTATTGGGAGTGTGAGTAATAGGGTAGTGATAAACATATTTTTGAACACTATGAAATTGTCTTCACATTTTCTAGTCCAGAAAAATATTACTCACTTCCATGTCAGCCTGGTCATTGGGTTTGAAAATTGTTAAAATTTATTCACAAATCTATGATAATACATGGATAGACCTAGGAATTTTGTTTCTCTCCATTACAGATGTTTGCATGGGCCGCCCTTGTATTGCCTTTGTCTTGGAAGAATCTACATATATAACTTTCATGGTGATAATATGCACTAAGAATGATACATCCTCAATCCAAAACACACATTTACTATACATTTCATACAAATTCTCCCTTCACACTCCACATTTTCTTCCTTTCTCTTGGATTATATCATAATATCACCAATAAAGGCTACCCCAAATTTGTCTAGGTAATCTCTATAGAATCTATTCATTAAATCAATGAAAATTATTGGACAATTATTGAGTATGAAGGGAAATACTATGAACTCATAGTGACTATACCTCATTCAAAAGGCAGTCTTGGGAATATCATCCTTACTCACCTTTAAATAGTGATATCTTGACCGAAGGTCCACCATAGAGAAATAACAATCCCAATGAAGCTAATCAAACAATTCATCTATATGTGGTTGTGGATATTTGTTCTTTATAGTTATTTTTTTGATCTCGTGACAATCAATGCATAGGCTCAATGATTTGTCCTTCTTCCTGATGATGAGGACTCATGCACCCCATAGTGACACACTAGTGCTTATAAAACCCTTCTCCATATTCTCCTGGAACTACATCTTCATCTCTTCCAGCACTATGGTGGAAATTCTATAAGGTGTATTTGAGATATGCCGAGATCTAGGGATAAGATCAATTGAGAACTCAACATCTCAGTCAGGAGGAAGATCAGGAAACTCTTTAGGAAACAGATCTGTGTTATCCCACATTATGTCCATATCATAAAGAATGATTATCTCATTGGTCTCAATCATTTGAGTTGGATATTCCTGTTCATAATTCCACAATATCCACACTTGAGATGATTATTCTAAAGGATTTTGACCTTCTTCATTACAATTGTAAAGAATTAGATGATTCTTTTGGATGTGTAGAGTGATCTCCCTTTCCTGACTGTTGATGTGGGATTTGTATAAAGATATCCAACCCATTCCCTAGATAGCATCAAACTCCACTAAAGGATGTATCATAAGATTTTTTGGAAGGTTCATTCCCTAAACATTAACCAGAGAGGAGTTATAAACCATGTATACAATAATTTCTCCATTCGTTGTTCTAATTGATAACATGTCCTCCCAATTAGAATGTGGTATTTGAATTGTTATACTAATCATTAATGATATTAAATAATGTGTAGAACCATAATCAAATTGTATATTCTCTATTCTTGAATGAATAACTGGCATACCTATCACAACATCTTTTTTTGGCTCCACCTCAAATGTAGTTATATCATAAGACCTTACATGTTTCCTTGGAGGATGTTGTTTATTTCCTCCAATAACCCTTAGATTAGGATAATTTTTAGAATGATTCACATGATCCTTACAGTTGACACACTGCAATACAGGATGACTGTTGATCTGAACCTTCATTTATTCTTACGTAATATTAGGATTCTTTATATCATGTCTCCAGTTTTTAGCTAGATGATAAAAAATTCAACATTTGAAGAAATTCATGGATACCTTCAGATTGTTCCTGTGGTGCTTCATCACACAACTTTTACAAGGGGAAAAGCCAGTCTTTTTCCATCATGGATTTATTTGTTGAACCACCCATGTTGTTCTCAATTTTCCGCTTCTTGTCACATGGCCCATGATACCACTAAGAGTGTCTAATCTCCATTACATCCTTGAGGGAACAACATAAAATCATCTCATAACAGTCAAAGTCTCTAATTTCCAATGCTTTTCTTAGACATAGCTTTAGTCCACTTAAGAATTGATCCAGCTTAATTTATGATTTCATGATAAATCTGGTGGTGTACCATGCATTCCTTGTGATGTTTTCTTTATACGCCCTTATAGACTCATCTTCCATCTGCATGAGTATGAGGAAATATCCTTCAATCTAGATACAGAGGGTTTGAGGAAAATATATGTTGAAAATAATTCTCTTGAATTCCTCCCATTCAATGGAATCTATTTCTTCTCAGGAAATTGTTGTCATGATCAATGTCCACCACTGATCATTTTCCCCATCAAAATGATAGTCCTCTAGTACAAATTCCTCTTCTATAGAGCACTGGAGGACATAGAATATCCTATCAATGGAGTTAATCCACTATTCCACGACGAGACGATTAAAAGATCTACTAAACATGGGAGGCATTTACCGTATGAAGGATTCTATGAAAAAATTTCTTTTTTTGGAGGAGGATGTTGTTCCACATGGTTCATATTATTATTCATAACTCGAGACAGCTGAGAAAGTATTATCATGATGTTTTGAGAACCTGCTCCCGTCATATGAGGCATATCATTAATGAAATATTCACATTTCCTATCACATTGGTTGTTAGAACATGTTCTTCTATTTCCAACCATTAACTATAAAAAATAGGACATAATTAAAGAACTTGGATACTGAACTATTGAGCATAAAAAGGAAACTTTGAACATAAAGGGATAAACATATAAATAAGAATTATATCATCACTTGTGATTCCTTTGGTTTAAATCAGGGAAATCCTCAATATATTTCATAAAATATATTCACGTGGGATTTTTTTTCCCGTAAAAATGGTTTTTACTAAGCTCATGAATCTAACAAAGTATATCCCCCAGGAGTGTCATAAACAATAATGAAGTATAGCCCATTACTTTGCACCAATTCTCGTTCAAGTCTAGCTAAAAGCGGTGTTTCTGGGTTTTACCCCTAGATACATTTGTGGTAGAGCCACTTTTACTTGATCATATCTATACAAGGATGAATTTTCTAGTTATACCATGAACTCAATACTCATATAAATTTAGGATTGTTTTCTTATACTTAGTCTCATCCTCAAGGTTCTCACATAGGTGCTCAATTCCTAATGTCCTAAAATATCTAGACCATCCTCTAATACCGACTGTAGTGACCCTAGACTTTTTCATATAACATTATGTTTTTTTAATCATAAAAATAAATAATTTTAAAATCCATGGAACATTATTTCTTGTGTCTTAGATGACTAGGTACAAAGAATATAAGACATAGGACTTAAAAAACACTTCTTTATTTAATCTCCATAATGATACCCTATCATCCATTGAGCCCTTACATCAGCACAGGGTACCCTGGGGAACAAATGAATAAAGGTATGATCTAAAAAGACCAGTAAGGGAATGTACATAAGGATATATCTGAAGGACATGAGTTAGCAGGAATAAAATAATTATATCCAAATCATGAAACATATAAAATCACATCATATTGGCATGGTATCATATAAACATGTAATCATATAAATGTTGATGAATCATTAAACTTATCTTTATTATAGGTTATGGTTAACCGCCAATCCCATTACCTAATTTAGTAGGGGTCAATGCTAACTAGAAATCCCAATTCGAATTTTAGTACGGGTCAAAGCTAACAACCAATCCTATTTCACGTCACATATCATGAGATATAACTATACCCAATGTATTTGAGTGATATCTTGGTGAACCCATATCAAAATTTTCATGAATATTCATTCCATATATATAATCATACATAATCAACCTTAAAAATACATATGGGTACCCATGGAAAAAATTGGGTACCAAGATCATGAAATGAATCATAAACAAAGGGAATATCATGAAAGTGTCTATGGAGTAAATGTATTAGAAACGACATGGAAATTAATATAGTAAAATTGGAATATAACTTGGTATATTATGCCAATCATAAGTGACAACATATAAAAAATTTATTTGAGAAACATTATAATTAAATAATTTTTGTACCATTTTAAGGAAAATACCAGAGAGATTTTAAAATAGAAAAGTGTGAAATAATTTATATAAAACCATAAATAAACCAAGAAAGTTATTAAAATAAAGAAGACGCATTTATAAAGAAAATGGTGGCTTAAAATAGAGGATAGAGTGCACAGGAAATTGGGTAAAAGTTCAGGAAGTACCTTAAAACAGGTTTTCTTATTGAAAATCTCTAAAGATGGAATCATCTAAAAACATGTATATCCACAAAAAAGGGTGGTTTAAGGGTCATCATAAATGAATTTAGTACAACTAAAAATTCATTTAGATGATGTAAATAAATAGATATGATAAATCCATTATGATATAAATAATGGTAAGGATACCCGAAAGAACAAAGGAGGTTCGTGTAGAATTATTTATGGTTTATCAGCATGGTGTCATATGTACGTAAGAGGGATTGATGAGAGATAAAAGTTGTTTATAATCACATAGAAATAATGAGTTATGTATGGGGTATGTGTATAATAATACCCAATTATTATTTAATACACATAAAATTGCATAACATAGAGGACATCTTGATTAAGAGTGAAATGAAGAGGATCCCTTACCTTAAATCTGGTGGTGTTCTCAACTTGTTAATATTTTCCTGATTAAACAAAGAAGGTTTATTAATTAATAAATAAATAAACTTTTATATATTTAATTGATTTTATATATCCTTTCTAGGTTCATTTCTGACTTTTTTGATTGGTTATAATGTTCAATTTCATTGTTCAGGCTCATTTTCATACTTGTTTTTAATGACTGGTTCTATTATATTCAGGATGGGATAGACATATAAAATGAAAGTGATTTTAATGAATATATTTTATATGATATTAGTGAAAAACAGTAGATTACATGGTATCAAATTTAATTCGGTTACATTGAGTGAAGTCGAATTATTATTTAAAAAATTAGTGACAATCATTTCTGTTAACAAGTGGGTTTGATTTAAATGAAAATGTTTTTCATTATAACATAATATCATTAGTACAAGAGGATTATAGAACCATAAAAAGTATATAATACATATATTATAATCTGGTTCAACCATAACACAAATGAATTAATGATCAGAATTAATGATGATAATAAAAATTTATAAACGATTGTCCTTGAATTTTATAAATTAGCACATCTCAAATGGTGCTTTCATTTCATTCAAATTATAGGTGGGGAAAGGAGAGAATACATTAAAGTATCCCATTTGAATAATATAATTATAAAAAATTTAGGTTACTTGAGGTAACAAACCAATTGGGTGAATGGAGGTGAGGAATGAAATAAAAGTATATAACTTAACAGAAATGAACGAATTGGAAAAGGGAATTTAACTATAGATTTTATCTACTTTGGGAACGACTTAAAGGGAGAGGGTTTGGTATTTTGAAGATACTTGGGGCTGCTGGATGTGGGGGAGGATCTAGGTGAATGATTTGGGAAGAATATTTTCAATGAACAAGGCTTGATAGGAGTGGAATGAAGAGGGTGCGAGTGTGGGTGTTATATTGTAGGAGAGGATGGTTTTCATAAAATTTTAGTCATTAGTTTATTAATTTCCCTCAAGAACAGAATTAGTGACAATTACATGACAAAGAATAGTACTTAATTGCATGGGATTTCAATCCAATTATCATTTACATCATCCATGACTAATCAATGATGCAAAAATTTGAGTTTTTAGAATTTATTGGGAATTATCCTATTTTAATATTCATAAAAATTCAAGTATTTTAGAAAAATATCAAAAATTCACTGTAACCATTTTTAGATGTATAGATTCCAAAAAATTAAATCCATTTTCTAGAAATATTTTCTAAAAAATAGTTTTTTTAATACTTAATTATCCTCAATTTTTTTAAAAAAACTGGTTTTAAAACATTCATTTAATTATTGTTAAATATAGGTACATCATACAGTCACTTGAATATTAATTTAATAAAACAATAGATAAGGTTACTATTAATTAGTGTATATCACTATTCATTGGGTTTCTTTAATACTTATATTGGTATGTTAGTGATGAACAATAATTATTTTGTTGTGATCAGACTCGAAATTTCTAACTGATCGCAGCCGTGTATATCAGATTTTCAAAATTACAAACACAGAAGTGACAAACTTATTTTTAAAGGTCACATTACACTTATTAGTTCATTATATTGTCATTTCACGTGATTAAATGAATATCTATAATTGAGTAATTTCTATTTATAAAATAATGGGTCCATACATGTAACAACCAAGATAAGAGAGTGAGGACAAATGGGGAAGTTAGCTATCCAACCACCAACCAAAATGTTGGGGAAACACCCCCTAGGGATCAGAATCACCAGAGTTTCTGTTAACCAAAATGACATGGTGAATTAGAGTAAAAAAACACAAGATGTAGAGAATATTCAACACCTGACAACCACACTATGGGAATAACCTAGACATTAACTCAAATGTTGTTAACATCTCTCAAACTCCCGACCTCCACTACCAAGACTAGGTATCGTATAAGCACATAGCCATTTAAAGTGCCAAATTTTATTACTTTATCCCTATTTTTCATTTTCACTTTACAGTAATTAATTATTTAATCATTTATTAACCATGATCAATTACATGTTATATGTCTTTAGCCTCACACCAAATGTTTCATGCCCTCCAGGCATAACCAAACCAAGTCCACATCATCTCATAAATATTACCCCGACATTACATCCGAAAAAAGTCCTACAACATGGGTTAATATCATTAATAAATTAATATATTAATATCATTATTACATTCCTTAATTCCATGTGATTCTATATAAACCTTCTATGATAATATACACAAGGGGATTAATTTGGTAATTAGAAGACCTACCCATCAAATGGTTTCCACTTATAGCATTAGTGTAGACCCATCCTCCACTGAGAAGCTAAACAAGAATATAATGTAGAATACCCCATGAATCTTCATCCATTTTTTTGAAGGGGGTAAGCAATACCAGCTTCCTAGAGAAATGGGGAAAAAATTAGATAAAAACAAACATGATTCAACAAGCATCCAATCATTCATATCAAACTCGTATCATCATGTTTGGTTTCCTCTCTAACACCCTCATGAATGAAAATGATCTATCCCGCCCCTCTAGGAAGAAAATGCTACCACAACCAATAGGCCTCACTACCCCTACACATGATGAAATCCATATATACTCATATACAAACTAAAGTAGTAGGAAAATATACATTAGATCAATGGGTCTCTTGTTCCTTAAACGGGGCATCCATCATTCACTGACAATGAGAACTCACAACTCAATGAATAAGGAACATCGATATTTGAAGAATGTGGTTAACTAATAACCACTCAAAGAATTATATTTTATCAAAAAAGTATTTAATATAATCCATCTTGTTTTAGATAGTTCATTTACAAATTTCTAACTACATCCATTCGATTTTCAATAGTTTACTACAACAACAGGATTTAAAACATTCCACATTATCATTATCCAATTAATTTAAAATCAATATGATCTCTACGTTAATTACCAATTTGCTTCAGAAAATACATGCTAAACAATGAAAACATAGATATTAAACTATATAGAAAAACATGTTGACATAACATATGATCGACCCAAACTTATTTATTTAGTTTAAATAATGATTATGTCAATTCAATTGTGATACTGTGGGATAATACTTGATAACAATAACAATTCACAAAACAAAATTATTGAGAACCCACGAATTCAATACCTCAAAAGGATTGTGATTCTATTTTCTTGAGAATAGTCCAATAAAAAATATCTTGATAACTGAGGGTGCAGAGACAATACCACACCAGCCAACACACATGAAAAGTCCATTAAGAACATGGTGATATAATGACATAATAGGTAAAGGAGAAACAGAAGGAGGAGAACCCAGAAGAACAATGGTATATGATACCTTATATCAAATATTGAACAATACTTCATGGTTGCACCAAAATAGTGGGTGTTCATACAGTTGGAAGACACTTCAAGGGGAAATGATCAATGGATTAATGATCTATCACACCACTCATATGGGAAGGAAGAAAGGATTAAGTGACTTGCAATAGAGAATATAATGGAAGAATAACGGAGGAATATATCTAATCCCTTGAGAATATTTAATAAGGGGATATTTTAGATACGCAATATCTTCCATTAAAAGAGGATCACATTAAACCATGTAGTTTGACCAAGTAAATATAAATAGAGTCTTAAGAATATTAAGATAGGATTTATGGGAATTTAATCGTCCATAAATCCCTTAAAGTAAGGATTTGAATTCATTTTACATCAAATGAGATGCAAAACTAGTTATCCTATAGGAAATCTGGAGAAAATATTGATATTTGGGAATGGAAAATGACTCACCATTCTGGAAACACTGTAGACTCAAAATTCTGGAAACACTATAGACTCACCGTTTAATGTATCTCCTTTATAAAAATACTATTGACTCACCATTTTGGATACTCTATAGACTCTCCCTTTTGGAAACATTGGGGGATCACTTTTCTAGAAACACAGTAGATTCACTATTCTGGAAACACTATAGACTCACCATTATATGTCTCGCTATTCTGAAAACATTGTAGACACACCATTCTGGAAAATCTATAAATGCACCATTAGATGTCTCACCCTTCCAAAAACATTGTAGAATCATCGTTATAGAATCATTGTAGACCCACCATTCTGGAAACACTTTCTACGTTGTTGGAAATTTGGAAATGTATTGGGGATGAGTCACCATGACCTCCTAGAACATCTCAAATACTAGATTTTAGTAAGAGAATGGTCAGTATAGGTCTATTATACTACACCTCTAGGATATTCTTTCATATCATTTCTAGTACACTTCATCGAATCCAAGGAAGTGAAAAAATAAGGGTGACAAAAATTAATTTTTATGGATTATTTATAATAGAAGAATCATGAATAAATAAGAATAATAAAAATTTCATGGTAAATAACTAAAAACACTATCCATTTAAATAATTTGAATATATTAATCACATAAGGAAAAATCAACATTTCAATGTAAATAATTGAAAACTCCTTTAATTTAATCAATAACTTTATTATCCTGATTTGATATGGAATAATAAAAATTTATATGAAATTAAGTGAACACACATTCAGTTTAAATAACTTAAATATCATTAACGAATTATGAATTATCAATATGAAAAGGTAAATTACTATACCCGTATTCCATTTAAATAACATTACTATCTTGAATTTATAAATAATAATCAATATGAAATGCAAAATAACTAAATAAAAATGACATTGAATTAATAATAGATAATTAAAGGCATAAAGTGACAATGCCTTATTGGGAATATCTGGTATAAGAATTACATAATTCTTAATGAATTACCTTCATAGTTGATGGTTGTTAGGATTTTAGACTTCCAGATACCTCTTTTGTCGACATAATTCAAAATACACTTTCAAAATATGGTTCAAACACACATTTAATACTAGCATACTAGTTTTACCAATGATACTACTGATTCATTGAGTGGCTATATTATATTTTTCTCTACCAATCACTTCATGTCGAAAGCATTCCATATATATTAAATGATAAGTCATATTCACGAATCAATATTATTCATCAAAAAATTTCTATATAAAGTAAAAGATATAGATTTATCAATATTTCCAAAGTCAATCTTATGATATTCAATGTAAAAATAGGTAAAATTGATATATGTTTTATGAAATAGACATATTGATGATATAAGGGATTGAGATAATAAATTTTATGTTTCATATGAGGGATAGATTATAATATTCGTTCATGAGTAATAAATGAAATCCCAAAAGAATGTGAGATTATCTAAATAATTCTTACCCCTTTTGTGACATTCAAATTTTAAACCCTTGAATGAATACAATTGAATTTAATCATTAAATACCCATAATAAAAATGTATTCACGTAAAATACATCAAAAGATTTGTATATAAAATAAATAAATTAAATAGGTTCTTATTAAAAAAAATGTTTCAATGAAATGTAAATTGAGACAAATTACCGTACAAGTATAAGAAATTTGAACATATAATGAAGGAATCAATTAGTTTTATGAGATGTATATTCCCAATAAAAAAGTTTAAATACCACATTACACACATAATCAATGAATTTCAAATAAAATAACGATGTTATATAACCTAATGAAAATAAATTGAGTTGAAAAATTACGTACCACATTTTAATGATTATTTCATTTCCCCATGGATGAAATAATTAAAATTGAAAATCAAAATACTATGAATTTTATTGAAGAATTATATTACATGTCTAATGGGATGTATATACTTCATAAAAAAGAGATTAAGTCCATAACATTACCTTATGACTCAATGAATGGAAATTGATATGATGTACCTTACCACATACTTACATTTGGTTAAATGTGCTTCAAAATTATTTAAATATTTTTTCAAAATTTTATTAATTTATACCCAAAGAATATCCATATTTGAACTATCATATATGATACCCTTATAACATTTTACCACCCATTTGTTAATAATATTTCCTTTTATTATTTATTGTGTTAAATTAATTTTTTCGCATTTATATAACTTAATTAATGTTTTAGTACTTGAACATAATATATAGTTACATGATCTCCATATTGGTATTAATAGTATTTTTCATTATATAATTTTTTTTGAATCATTGTAGAAATTTCACCATTTGGAATGGATTTCATCGCTTTGTGGAGACGGTAGGCCATACATTCTGAAGAGTGAAGATATAACATCCATAATGGGTGAATGGATAAATAATTATCTAATATTATAATATTAAATAAGAAATATATTTTTCTATAAATCGCATATATTCATTATATTTAAATTTATTATATGTTATATAAGATGTATTTTAAAAATGATTCACATCACTATGGGAGGATACTATAAAGGCTGACAATGTTCTCTAAATTTATATTGAATTTAATGTAAGAAGGTATATGTGACATCATAATTAAATTTTTTTAATAATATCATTAATATAATAGAAATTATTGATATCACTAGGTATGTCATTCATTTAACGGTAGTGATGGAAAACGAGTTACATTGGTTCCCATAATCGTAGTCTATTGTACACTCAATCAACAAATTTATTTATAATTTATTAAAAGAGTATATGGATATAGGTAATAAAATTAACATAATAAAATCACAGTATTTTTAATATCCATAGGATATAACATATTTAATGTTTAAAAATATTTTAGGGAGGTGGCCGAAGAAACATAATAAAATAACTTGCTTTAGAACGTTAACTCATATTAGGGAAAGTACTTTGGGTTTTAATGATAATATGCTCTATGATATTGATTTTATTGTTAAAATGGTTCAATAATTTAATAATGGTATTATAGAAGTTACTTGGGTAGTGTGTTTCCAATAAAAATTTCTTTAGATGTTTGAGGAGTAATGAAAATGTGCTAGACTTTTATAAGTGGTGGAGAGGACATGGATGAATGTTTTGAAATGAATAAATTACACTGACATATTTATCAGTCCAAAGGCCACCAATATTTTCCATTATAAAAACAATAGACTGTTTATGGTCTTAATATGGTTAGAAAATGTATTTTTTCATCTTTTAGTCATTTAAAACCATTAAATGTTTAGTTAAACCCCCCCCAGTAAATTCATGTTTTACATTAATCAATTTTTTTAAGAAATACTAATCATAATTGTAAAACATTATATTAATTATAATAGATAATATAAATTATTCAGATTCCAAATATGGGATGAATTTTTTCAATTTTCATTTATAGAATGGTACGATTCCAATTTAAAATTATACCAACTAACACAATGAGAAAGCATGTTTTTTCGGTGATAATTTAATGAGTATATAATGCTTTCAAATAATAATTAAATATGATAATTATTACACATATCTAAATTAAAAAAATTAATATAATTAAACAAATTTGACAGTAATTCCAATTTAAATATAATTTACCCTTATAAATTATTTAAATGAAAAATATAATTAAATAAAAAATAGTATTTCCTTTATTCATAAAATTTTATTTCTTAAAATCCCATATATTCATCATAAGAAATCATTGATACGGTTTTCAAAAATTTTGGAAATTTTATCAGATACATTTTTTGGAATAGGGAATATTTAATTTTAATTTATGTGAAAAAATCATAACTAAATCATTGTTTATAGAAATATAGTTTTTTATAAATCATTTATTTTTAATAAAAATTATTGTTATTTTATTTCTAATCCATAGATAACTATAATTTTCATAAGATAGTTCTTAATATTCATACCCACCAATTTATGATTTATTTTATATGGGTATATTATATTAATATTCAATTATTCTTAGGTTGTGGGTTCTTCAAAGCTATCAAAGAGATTATATTTAAAGTAATAATTTTTCTATTTTGTTTATGATCTATGTTTCTTGTTTCATTTGATATCTAATAAGAATTCATTATTTTAAAATCATGGGGTGTTATATATTATATAAACATGAAGAATAAATTTTGTACATGTTTGTGGAATCATATAGATGATTGTATATGTATTTTATGGATTTTATACACAACCTGGAGTGCATGATTTACCATTGCGTTGAATGGTTTAAGAAACGTCTATAATGGGTGCATTTATCTCAATCTTTTTCTTCAAATTACGATATAAAATTATGGTCCATTAAATGAGGGAATTAATTCATTAGATCCTACATTTTTAATGGAAATTAATAAAATTAGAGGCTGAATGATCAGTGAGAAAAAAATTGTGGGTCAATGAGGAATAATTATAGAATGAAAGAATTTTCTAATTATAAGAAGTAGTTAAAGAATCAACCAGGGGAATTCTGGAAGGGATAGTGAAATTTTATAGGAATTTATATGAGGTAAATTATGATAAATAATTTAATGGGAAGTAAAATACACTCAAATTTAGTGTATCAAATGTAGGTAGATGGGACACTAGGAAAATGAATGCATCAAACATCAAGAGAATCTATCATGGAAGATAATAAAGTGGGAATGAAAAACATATACACAAACATCAATTGAGGTGGAATTACCCAATTATGTAAGTGAATTGTAATTTAATCATTTTTCTAAATTTACCTAAAGTTTTATATGATTATGGATCAAAACAATCTATCATATCATCGATGATTTCAATGAAAAATAAATATTTCCCCAACTTATTAATAAGGGATTAAACAACAAAAATTTCTAATGAAAGTCCCACTGAATAATGATGTGTCAAAAATACAATATTAAGACACATAAATATTAATTATTTACATAGTGACATTAAGATCATACAAATGGATTACTTTTAAATAACCCTCTAAATGGTCATACACAGAAAATGTGATAAAAAATATTTATTGCAAGAACATGAAAATTATTACTTATAATGACGATAAATAATTACATATCTTAATATCATAAAAATATTCATCTATGATATTTTTATACCCACCACATTTTCTCTACAAAATAAGATAAATTGGGATTAATAGAAAATAAAATACTCAGATGAAGAGGCACATTACTATCATAGATATTGAGGTTGATTTTATCCCAATTTATATTTAAATATCAGGAATGTGTCTTTCCCCTTAGGCCATTTAAAACACTATAAGATGGTGCAACTGGATGATGAACAACCAAATGTTTATCCTCTATACATGAAAATAGGGGAAATGGTGGAGGACATTCCTGCTTCGCATACCTTTCAAGAGGCTCATCATATTTTCTTCTCTAGTATTGGTTTTTTTGAAATTTTCTCTAGTATTGGTAATTTTCCAATTGAGGGTGCTAAATATTTATCAGATGATGCTTTACGATAACATTATATTAGACCCCCTTAAGTTTAATTTTTGGCTCTCCTTCTTTATATCATTTAATAAAATAAAATAAGTCTTTTGGAAGGGATGAATATGGTAACCTTTTAATCAAGGTTGTAATATTGTACATAAATAAATTGATGTATTTATTAATGAATTACCTAGATATCCCCATGGGGTTTATGATAAGTATCCAATGGATTTAATCCATGATTAAAGATCAATACTATATAATCCCTATGGAATTCCCACTCTATAATTAGTGGAGTTGCATAAAAAACAAGAGCTGTTATGTGAAAATGGATTTATTCATTATTGTGTTTCACCATATGGAATGTTATTTTTTCATGATTAAAATGAAATATGTATGTATAAGATATATTAAATTTAATATAATGAAATAATATTTTTTATAATAAATAACATGTATCCTTTATCATTTATTGATGAATTGATCGACCAACATCATGTAGTCTATTAGTTTTCAAAGAATAACATTAATTTTTGGTATCATTAATTGTAATTAAGGAAGGAAGACTTTATAATGAATTATTTCTGATCTAGCTTGGTAAATTAATATTTTATAGTAATTCAATTAAGATTGACTAAGGAACCCTCCGTTTTTATGGATCTAATGAACATAGTGTTTAAGTATTATCATGATGAAATTTGTATCGCCTTAATTGATGATATCTCTGTATATTATGAAATCTATGATGAACAAGAGTGAAAATTGAGGATTATTTTTGAAACTCAAATAATGAATGAGTTATATGTGATATTATATATGTGTGACTTTGAGCATCCTAAATATTTTTTTTGTGTGGAATATTTTCTCCATAGTTGTAATCTCATTTGAACATGTGGAGAAAAGGTATATAAGTGAAATAATGCACCAATGAATATAAAAAATATATTTTTTTTGATTGGTTTGTATGATCACTATCAGGGATTCAATCTAAAATTTTTTTAATTAGATAATCCATTTAAAAATAACAAAAGTAAAGAGGTCTATTTTTTTGGAACATGAATGTGATAAATATTTTTCTAAACTTACGATGGGTTATTCAATTACATAATTTTGAATCTACTGTTGATAAATTATAGGTTATTGATGTAATGTGAAACATTGAAGAAGGGATGTGATTTTTTCCTAATAAAAAATAATAAAACTATTTATTATGAATCTTGTAAATTGATGAATCATGAGCATAACTATCCAACCTATGATTATGAGTTGGAAATTGTAATAATTAAGTTTATGATATAGGGAAATTATATCCATGTAGAAATATATTAGATATAAATTTCCCATATATTACTAAAATACAAATTTTTACAATATGATCTCTTTGAGAGACAAAAGTGATGGATCAATCTACTTTTGTATTATGATTGACTGATCAACTGCAATATATGGAATGAAAATAAGGAAACATATGAATTCATTTAGAATGATCATGATGTTATTATCCAACCGTGTTGTGGGAGGGGTCTTTTGTTCATTGATATTATAAATATGGACATTTGAATTTCTAAGGAAATCTATACATCACTCATTCTAAAAATTATTATATAAAAATCATTATTATGAAATATGAAAAAGTATCAATATGATGATGAGAACATTCTTAAGATTATTAATGCTTATAAGGATGTGTAATTAGAATACATTTCCTGTGGATATGGTGTTTTAAAATTTTGTAATATATAATGTGTTAAATAAATAACTATGATTAAATAGGAAATTATTCGATGACTACCATATATCTAACAATTTTATATTCCATAGTTTCATAAATATGTATAGGGATTTTTGGGATATATTATTTGGGATAACGTGAAAGCATGATATTTCCATTTATAGGTCCAGATGTTTTGTTTTTCAATGAGAAGAATTTGTGAGACGAAATAATAGGGGATTCATGAAAAATCAGTCTATTAATGTTTGGAAATGGAGAACTGTTACTATGGACATTGTCACAAGACTACCGAATACTTATATAAATAATGATGTAAAATGGGTTATCATTGATCTCTTAAAAAATCTACACAATTTTTATATATATTAGAGTATTCAAATTATGAGTTCATTAAAATGATCTATATTACTAAATTATTAATAAATAAAGGTTCCTTCATTCCATCATGTGTTATCCTGATCATCATTTAACCAAAAAATTTATTGAATGGTCAGCCGAGTTACCTTGATTCTGGGCTTCATTTGAGTACTGCCTACCATCCTCAAACAAATGGAAAGTCAAAATTGATATTTCGAACAATGAAATACATGTTTTGGTTAGGATCACCTGACATTAAAGGCATGTTAGTTCAATATTTACCTTTTCTATTGTTTTGATATAACAATTGTTTCCATTAATTTATTTGAAAACAACTCTATGTCGCATTATATGGAAATAGATTCCATACTCCAACTTGTTGTGACCAAGTGGTCGAAAGTAATTTTATAGGCCCATAACATGTTGAAGGGATGAAAACAGAAGTTAATTATATTCATTTTTATATTAAATAATCTCGATGTTAGAAAAATAGGTATGCATATAATCATATAAGGATTTGGAATTTCATGCAGTAGGTGATATTTTATTGAGACTTTCTTCATAGAGTGTGGTCGTAAGGTTTAATAAGAATGTTAAAATAAACCATTGTAACATAAAATAATTTCAAATTTTTAAAGGACTAGAGTCTTGATTTTTTGGTTGGGAATACATCAAAGTTACTCAAAAAGTACATGATGTGTTTTATATATCATTGTTAGGGAATCACATACCAAATACAACACATGTTCTAAACTTTTATGTAATAGAATTTTAACGTCATCAATATTACAATGAATAACCCATTCAGATTCATTTTTCTAGGGAAACATTATTGGGGAATCAGATGAATTTATTGGTTATATTACTTAGGAGAAATCTGAAAATGGAGGAAATGACATCGGAATGAGATGATGATATAGAAAAGAACAAACCAAATCAATTTCTAAGGTAATATCCAAAAAATTCGATGATGAAATTTGTATATGAGGGATGAATTTTACACCTTAATACTTTATTTTTTATTTCATTAATTTATATTTATTCTCATTGATAACTTTAGATGCACGTAACACTAGGTCTAAACAAAAAAAAAATCAATTAAAATATTATCTAAAAATCATCATTATAACCTATCCATTGAGTTGAAAAATATGAATATCACTGACTAAAATTTAAAAATTATATGGTTCATATATTTATAAATTAAAATAAATTTATATCTATTGATTAGAAACAAATTGGATTCATTTGGAAGTAAAAAAAATTATAATGAGAATTTTTATTTTTTAAATAACTGACATAGTAATGATTTGTGTCCATAAATTAAAATTTATTTTTTATGATTGCATAATATATATTTTATTAAATGAAATTTGATATTTAATTCAACATATTTGAATTATCTTATGTGGAAGTTTTGTGATTTTTCAGAAAAGTTTCATTTTTTGGTGAATACATAAAAATACTATTATTTCATGAAAAGATTATTTGGGTGAAAAAGAGATAATCTAAAAAATTATCTTCTAATCTCTATTTCAAGTGAACATGAATAAATTATATTATAATAAATATTATTTTTTTCATTGGAATCAATATTATATTGAGTTTTGATATTAAATCTTATAAATATTAGAATATTCCATTTCAAACTCCCCTTTTCATCACATCTATGTGTAAATATTTAAATGTGTTTTTATTAACTTATTGTATTGAATTTAGAAAAATGGATTAAATATGTTGAATAAAAAAATTATATTATCTAAAAATCAAAACATTAGTTTGACCATTATGAATATTAAAATGTGAAAACATTAACTAATATAGTTAAGGTAAAAATTCATTTAGAAGGGGAAAAAATGTATAAAAATGTTAAATATGACCATCCAACATTTCCAACACCACATTTATATACATATATTGACCATATCACGTCCAAGGGTTAAAAATTATCCATTATAAAGGGGTTTTACATGATAAAATTATTGGACTGATTAATTATTTTAAAAAATACCATCTGTGTTCTCTCCACCACTTATAAAGGCCAACCACTATCGTCCTACTGTCACACATTTAAAGCCATTTGTTTCAACCGATACATGGAAAAATAAATTCAATTCAACATAAATACATCCTATAAAACATTTCATTAATATAAATCCATACTATATAGTCTATTTGTGTAAAACATAAGATGTTCATTGATGAAGAGGTAACATTCATTAAAGAGTGATTTAATTTGTTTAATTATTCCAACTCATTAAAATATAATTATATACATCATTATATTATAATTTAATTACCTTAATTATACAAATAATTTTTTATTGTCATTGAATTACCAATATTAATCTTCTATTTCATCAAATGGGAAACAGAACTATTGATCATGTCAATAGTTGACCATCGCCACAAAACTGATATAATTGGTTTTTGTCGCCACCATTCAGGGTATGATATAATGATGTATATAATGAATTTATATGATATTTATGATTTAATTATATTGCCATAGTTATTATTTCACATATACCTAATGAATTTAAATTTATTTTAAAACATAATGACCTCTCTCGTGCATGCATTGGAGTATCACATCATTAAACAATTTGATTTATTTTTAACATACATATTACATAGAAGGTACTATGGACTTATTTAAGGAATATTTGTGATATATACAAAATGATATAAATTATTTTTTAGTATAATATTACCCACTACTTGAAATTTTTTGTTATTAATGGAATGTTATTATATCTTGTGCATATGTATGACATACTTTATTCATAAAGTGATGCAATACATTTTCAATGTAATACCATAACAAATTATTATAAAAATGTGTATAATGAGTAAATATGATATTAATAACACATATATAATTTTTTAGATGTTTGTTCTATATGAAATGAGATCAAATTTGAACAAAAATGACATAACAAGTATGAGAAATCAAGGTAATGAACATATTTATCAATGAAAATAATTAAATATAATTTAAAAAAATAAATGTTAAATTATATAAGGGGGTTATATATGATATTAAGAATTTAAATATGGAATAATTGTAAATCAATAAATTTCATAAAATCATTATAAAAGATGTTATAGAATGTTAATATAAAAGGAAGCTTGAAGTAATAGACTACATATCAATTACCTATCTTTGAGGCGTATTGTAATGTAGTGCACATAAATTATTTTATATGGTTTAAATACTAAAAAATTAAAATGTAATTTCATTATTAAATAATAATTTTTAGTATTTTAATTTGTAATTTGAATTATTTATTCTATGGAGATTTTAATTGAAATATAATACGTGGTAAATGTTTCTAAAAAAACATAGTTTCTTTTGAAATTTATAACCTTCACTTGGGAAAATAACATCATTAAAATAATTCTTCACTAGAAATTACATTTATATTAAAAATAATTATTCATATTTTATGTTTAACAATATTTACTAAAAATTATTCCATTATTAAATAGTATTTATTACTTGGAATGTTATTTGATTAACATGGGAAATATTGATAAATATGTATCCATGACATAATAATCATATTTTATTTTAAGGATTATTTTTGATGAATTTAATTGACTATATGATAAATGTGTAATGATTTGGAAATGATCATATGGGTGGGGCATGGTCATAGAAATCCCCTTTTTGTATCGACTGGTCTTAGGGGGCAAATTATATGGCCAAATCATATGGTTTTTTTCCCATGTTAATTAGAATTTTCTTCTTAAAGGACACAATGGTAGAGGTATCCTTAAGGTTGACATCATGATGACCCATAATTATTTTTTTATTTCATTAATAATTTAGTAATTATTAATATCCATGATATTATCATGGACATATTATATTTAGAAGCATTTTTTACATAGTTTATTAATTAAATGACATGAATTTTCAAATATTAATTATATAATATTGATTATGCCAAATATAATTATGATTTTAAAATTATTGATTAAATAGAAGGTCTGTTTCACAACATACCATTCCATATATGACTATTCTTTATAGATCCGCAATATCATTTAATTATGAAACCATTTTTGAGTATTTATCACCATTGAAATTTTTTTATTGTACATGATATGCAGAAGATTCCGTAAATTGAGATTAAGGATGAGAATTGATTTCCATTACTACTTTTGTATTTCATTTTCCCAATTAATAATGGTTATAATGTTTTTATGTATGTTTCTAAAAATATTAAACCAATTGGTACTTTTAGATTTTACACCAAGTATATTTTCTAATGTAATAATATATGAAAAAATAATTGGTTACTAGAGTCGAGAGATTTAATTATTTAATATGATTGTGCATGTTAGTGGCGTATCAAAATAAAGATAGAAAAAAGGAAATTTTACACAAAAAGTTTGAATTATTAGGACATGTATTATATTACATCCATATTTTGTTTAGTATTTAGTATTTGAAAAATGATTTATAATATAATGAAATTTCTCAATTATAGAAGGAATTCAAGGGGGGGGTTTTCTTATTATATGTTAATTATTTTTTATCCAAATTACATCTATTGAAATGGATTATTCTTTATAGTAGAGTTTTGTATTGGTGTTTTAATATAATGATAATTAACCAACAATAGATTAATTATCATTTTATTATTCATATGATGGGTCAAAAAAATTTACCATCAAACATTAAAATCATGTTTTCTAATGGGATGGTGTATCTGGATCCACTGTAGAACATTGGGAAAATGAATAGTGTCCTAGATTATATCATTTTTATCCCACTATGACATTTCTATATCTTGACACTAATATAGATCCATAGTAATATAGACATTATAATTGTAATTTATGAGGATGGTTTATGTTTCAACGATTTGTTATTATATCTCTATGTACATAAACCTACCGGTGAATGTTTCACAATTAATAGGTTTTGTGATTGGTTAAAAATAATGAATTGAAGATTATATATCAATTATTTACATTATGAGATAAATCATTCTAGGTTTTTTATGTTTTTCAATAATTTATATTCACATAATAATTCTAATATGGAACAACTATAAATTTATACATCTCCATGAATGTTGGTCACATTTACAAAACCATGTTAATCAATGTGTCTTCTGATCATATTATTCTTCACTTGTTTATTTAAACCCATGAATCATCTTAAAAAATTCGATTTTTCTATACTTCATTTGATTCTACAATTGATTTTTTTTCCAGATGGATATGTTGTTTGAGTGACATTCACCATGCATTATGGGTTGTTCTATGGACCGTTGGACCCTTATCAAGTATAATGGATGCTTTTTTTGTGATATGGTCATAGATATAAAATTTTTCCTGTGTGAAAAATATATAAAAATAAAAAATACTATAATTGTGATAGTTTATTAGTTTTGTATAAGTCTTGATCATAATAAATCATAGTATGATTTAAAATATTATCCTGATTGTAAATTTTATTTATGTGATGTATAGATAAAATATTGGGATAAATGGGAAAATGGGTTTCCTATTTGTATACTACATATTAATTAGATATTATTGTGTAAAATAATAATATTTATACCATTATTCATTTGGTTGATATTCTATACATTGGTTTTAGAGAGTTTTGTTTTTTTTAATAATTGTTAACCAGAATTCTAAATTGGAAAAGTATATTTTTTAAACAACCAACCATTAATTTATAGAGAGTTCTAACATGTTTTATAAACACATAGTCTATGATTTGATTATGTATTCACTTATTGGATTCTAAAAATAAAATATAATTCTGTTGAGTATTTTTTGGTTGGATGAAATAAAATTTTTATATTCAAATGGGTTATCATGTTTGTCTAAAATTCAACATTATGATTCAGTTGTGCATTTAAATTAGGGAAATAATACATCCTATCATTTTACTAGATCATTCAATTTTGGGATTCAATCTAGTAAATGATATCAAGTGGGTATATAAGTATTAATTGTACATGTAACCATTGGTATTGGGGAACCATTAAAATTTTGGGTGTTTTACTAACATGTGATTTTATATCATTATCTAGGTTTTGAACCTCAACCATATATTATAATACATGATCGTCCAATGTTGGGTTCACTTTTGTCATAAAAAATATGATAAATTTTTATAAATAATCAATTTTATTTTGATGTGGAAGAACTATATCCAAAATAAATATCATTTTATCATTAAATATAAAATATACATAAAATCATAATACCTTAGGAAAAATCACGCTAGTTTTGAGAAACATTAATATTTTTCTTGTGCAAGATAATATTACTAATGATTATTTAATAGATGTATATAATGTTATATTCATATAATATATAAATTTATATATATATATATATATATATTGTATTTTATATTATGATTCTATTATAGGATTCCTAATTTTTTTTCCTAAATCAAGTACCTGTAAAATTGATGATTTGATATAAGTCCCCAGAAATAATATAATTATTTTATATAATACAGATATTATTTACATGTTTTAATTGATAAAAACTATAAAACTTCATATATAACTACCATATTGTTATTACAATAATAGTATATATTTTTAACATTCATTACTTCATATAAAACTTTGGGTTTATCTTTTTAATGAATTACATAAATATTACATTGTAAACACATTTTCAGCCCAAATAAGTTATTCTTCGTTTAATATGATTCATCATAAATAGAACATTGATTTTTTAATGTACATACTCATCCTTATAAACTATGAAAAAATTGGATTTAACATAATGATGTTATGTATGTTATATAAAATAAATAAAACATGTTAGTCCATTCATAATTCATAAAAATGAAAAATATATTTCATATTTTGAAAAAAATAGATCATAAAAAAATAATCACCTACACAATTAATATTTGGTCAAGGAAAGCATTAAAATTTAAAGAAATGATAGGAAAATTTATAGTATCTTAGAAAATGATATATATATCTTGGGATCATTCATGTATTAGTCATAGTAAATTAACATAAAATCGATTAATTTTAGTCATCATTTCTCAAAATAATAACTAATTTCCCAATAAATAGAAGGGATATATCATAGTCTCACCCACCATTATAAATATTTTCTAAAAACCATTAAAAAAATATAAAAACTTATATTTTATATTATAATACTCATTTAATACCAAAATCAAAATCATTATCAATTATCTCTTTAACATAATGTGAATAAATTTTATCTTTGAGTAACCATTTTTAAGTAAAAAAATTTATAAAAAATTACAATGGAATTTCAAATATAAATTCCATGAAAAATTGAATATTGTCTTCTATAATGATGAAAAATAACTATGGTTAGAAAATATGATGATACCATAAATGTTAAAAAACAATATTTTTAAACCATTATAATAGAGTCCGAAAAGACTCGTATGGAAAACAAAAAAATGTTTGATTTCTAAATCATGAAAAATTAAACACAATATTGTTAAAAATTGAAATAAATATTAATTATATAATATAAAATATTATTCAAGAAAAAAATATTCAATATGATTTTCAAATAGAAAAATAGGAAATAAAAACTTTTAAATACTATTTAAAAAATCAATTTTCTCTTGTCTGGACTCACTATGTATATATGTTTATTTTTTTATAATAGAATTACGTTGATTATTATCATATATTAAAAACATATTAAATATTATTTATTTATAATTATCTCATCAATATAATTTATTATAACATTTAAATTTGTTATTAAATCCATTATGTTCATGTTGGACAACATGAGGTTGTTTACATCATAATCTCTATAACGTCTTTGGTATGTCGAACATGGTAACATGTTTCACAATTTCAATATCACTAGAATCATGAAAATATTATAATAATTTTTTAACATATCAAATATAGTTTTATGACTATCGATTTCTATCATTCATTAATAATTAAATATATATTTTCATTGAGGAGGTAGTACACACATAAAAATGAGCACTGCTTTAATTTTCCAATGTGTGAATGGAAAGGAGACAGTATATATTTTTACATTATAAAATAATAATTATTTCTTAAATATTAAATATATTAATGAAATTCATCATTATAACAATCCATGACTGTCGGTGAAGAAAAATTAGAATGTTATTTGTGGAGTTGGTATTCTACCTGAACCCATAGAAACTGATTTTGTTTTTAATTGGATGAAGAGGGGAATGAAAAAGGGAATATCATGAACATAATAAATTATAGTATTGTAATGTTATTGATTTAATATTTTTATTACTATTATAGAAGACCCCATGTAGGAGAACCAATAAGAAAACCTCAAGGTAATTTGTTACTACTTTTACATCTTCCTTTGAAAACCCCCTTTGGATTACAAATTATGCCTCCATAGATTGGAATTTTGGTGAGAAAATCCCCTATTTCACATGGGGATCATACTTTTCAATATTTTTTCATATTTTTTTCTACATAATGTTCATTATGGGTGTGTAGAATTTATGACATTAGATATACTTTTATATTTGAAAGGGAAACCATTTCTTAAACATTCTTACAATTAAAATAAAATAATATAGTTTTAAATGGATAATAGAACAATATTTAGCATATGTATAATTTTGGGATAAAATGAACGCATATAATAAGATTAAATATATATATTATATATATATTGGGGTCTTATCCCTTTGATGAACCCATACCAAGAATATTCACTTACAGAGTCTGCTCGACCCTAAAAAATGTATTATAATAAAAAATTACACTAAGGATGATCAATTAAAAGGGTTGAAAACCCAAAATAAGAGGGTCTAAAAATCAAAACCCCACACCAAACCAATGAACCGTTAGTGCTGATCAATTCTTATTGTACTCCCATAATGGGTCTCCTGTTGAATCATTGAACACTCCTCTGGGACGCACTGCGTCTTCCCCGGAACCCCGAGGTCATCGAACTTCGAGATTTCCCCCAATACACAACCCATAACAAGATGAAATAGCAGGGAATCATAATGCTGGTTCCGACCACGATGATAAGAAGGCTCCATCCACCCAGTCCCATCTTATGATGTACATCCCCGCCATCATAGGTCATCAGTTACCACGCAGTCATTGACTATCCATCTTATTTGTGACAGAACAATTACAATGTTCATTGACCATAAACACTCCACTGTCAGAAACATATAAGAAATCCTCTCTGGTGACCCACAACATCATTTTCCTTTTGTCTATCCCAGTGCACACACCATCCACCAAGGTTCCACCCCCCAAACCTATAGGGACATAACAATCATTGATGGATCTAGCCCACCCTAGATCTTGGACCCCGCTCACCGGAAATTGTGCTCTGTTGTCGGGTATTTGTGTCACCACTGCCTTTTCTACCCTCTATCGGAATCATCCACTAAGGGATGCACCACATGTATTTCATTGTCACCGGTACTCTAAAGTGAACCAAATACCACTGTAATCGCCTAGATCCACACCTACTCCACCCACATGAATCTAACACTCTATCATTCTTTAAAAATCCACAAGTAAGAGGTACAATGATGTTGATCTGAAATCCTATCATCCACAACTGTTGAAAATCATAAACCAAGACCAGGTAAAATCAAATCTGTATCTTCGGATTTATGATGTTTGGAAATAGATGAAAAAAATCTCAAAATGACCAAAGATTTCCTATTCTGAAATACGACCATCCATTTCTCTAGATGAGACATTCTGCACCATGATGAGATGCATATAATGATCACTGATAGAGAGGAGCTCTCCATTAGGGAGAGATAAACTCTATATAATCCCAAAACTCAAATTTATTTAGCACTGAATAGACCCTTATATCATGATCAACCCATAATGTGGTTGTGATTTTTTCCTATGTATATTTATCTATTTTATAGTATATAATATAAAACATATTACCAAATATAAAAAATATAATTCCAAATATATAATATATTATATATAATTAATTTCGATAAGGGATTTTAAAAGTAAAAAAATACATAAAAATAACTATATTTTAAAAAATATATATATTTGGTTAATTAATTAAATTTATCAAAAAATTAATCTATAAATATGATTCTCATATAATTTAATTGGTTTATAGAGAATTAAATGAGAAATATTTTACATGGAACAAAATAAATAACCTAATAGAACCATGGAATCTCTAAATTAAACCATTGAATGGGAAATAATATTTGTATAAAATAAAACAATAATTTATTATAAATATGTCCCATATAGGTTTATAAATTAAATAAAATCACTATATATACATTATTTAACATATTAAATATATATTTAGTCTATAATGTATGTTTATAACATAATAAATTTTAACAGAATAAAACTATGTTTGATAATGTATACTGAACTCAACACTGAGCGTAAATGATAATATAACTCTTCAAGACTCTATGATATATATATTCTAAAACAAATTAGATCTCTTCAATAGATTTCAGAACATGTATTCCCATGTATATATAGATTGTAATATAATATACTATTACAACATATATGTTAAAATGGAAGGTATGAATAGTAAAAAAATTAATGAAACATATATGGTTTACACATTTAAAAAATAAATTCAATTCAATTCAATTTATTATTAATAAAAAAAGAATCATTTTAAATAAATATAAAATGTTTTTATAAAACCTATATTTTTCCAAATAATTGTATTTCCACCTTTTACAGGAATTGTTTCAAATAATATTTTTAAAATTTTATAATATTAATTTTATAAAAATAACATCATTTTTTAAGTAATAATTTCAAAATATATTTGGGTTAAATTTTGTTTTTTTTATTTAAAATTTAATTTTTCAATTATTAGTATATAAAAAAATTAATTGGAAACATCCTTTTTAATTAAATAATTCACAAAGTGAAAATATGTTTTCATGTTGGTTAAATGATGAAATAATTAAATTATAATGAAAATATATATTTTTTACGTAATAAGAATCATTTTAATTTTTATTTTTGATAGTAACGCCATATATTATTATGAGAATACTCTCCATGAAAACCGATTTTCATAATTTTTTTGAGTATAATTTTAAATTTGATTTTACTAATCATGTGTATTTAATTTTTAAAATGAAAATGTATATTTGGAATAATTATAATTCTTAATTTATAGTATATATTCAATGTAATATTTAACCATAATGGATAGTGATAACCTAAAAATTAATTACCATGTTAAAGTTAATAATGGTTTTATCTGGTGGTTTAACTAAAATGATCAGGACAAAAATGGCCTAAATATATGTATATAATATCTTTCATGTTTTTATAGAGACAAAATAGTGTTTTAATATCATGAATTCATCATTTTGGACGATTTTTGCTTCTTCAAAATTGAGGTACAAATTTTTGTTTTTAAAAAATATATGTGTTCCACTCCACATTCTTATAAAATTCCACCCACATCCTCTCTTATTGAACCCATAAAACAATTTTTTTGACATTAACTTATATAATATCTTCCAAAATTCTTTCCCATATGTACCTTAACATTATTTTACTAATAAATACACACTAGTAATACTATAAGTATAATCCTAAATAAGTTGTCTAAGAAGTGGAAAAATTTCTAATTATGAGTTCATGTATTATTTTTTCTTCTGACTCCTTAAAATATTATTCATTTATAATAATATAATAAAACAATTACCTATAATATGATGATATTTAATTATTTTAAATTTCAATCCCATATCTATCTTCTCTTCCCTTAATTGGAAAATGATAATGTTTTTCAAGTGTATAGTGAACTACAACTACACAAAGCGATGTGACATGTCTAACATTAACTCCTCCCCTAGATAGATAACATGATGAAAATTAAGTATATATATGCTATTTATAACATAATTATACATATGGATTAATTATATAATATATAACTTTTAAATTTATACTATTTAGGGGATACTCTATTGTCCCTCGTGTTTATGGTATCCAACTGCCTCACCAAGCGATGAGACACGATTTTCATTTATGTTTTACATAAAAGTTAATTAAGATAAATATAAAAAATTATCTATTATATAAGTTAAATAATTATGTTATTAATAACATATTTATCATTATTAAAATATAATATATCATTTTATTTATTACATTTAAACTCACTGAATGATTATAACATCATTTAAATATATTTTGAAAACGACCTTAAAAATCATTTTGACCCTATTTTCACCAAAAAACTATAGAGATGATATATATATGTATATTTAAATAAATAATGTGGTATTTAAGAGTTTTTTAACATCAGTGAAAGATAAAATATTACCACATTTCCATAAATATTGTTGGAAAATAGAAATGGTACTCGTGCGCACGTACAACCTACCATCTCTAATATCGTAACATATATAATTTATACAATACATCATTAATGAATGGTCATAAAAGGATAATTAATGTATAAATATTATAATTATACTGTAATTATTATTCTAGATATGATTAAATAATTAACACTTATAACAATAGTCAATATATTGAAATAATTTACAGTAGATAAGTCAATTATCTTCGAGACACCCGGAATAAACATAATTGATTTATTAAATGAATACACCAAGGAAAATGAGTTAAATAATAGAAATAATAAACTTATAATATTTTATTATATAATTAAATATTTTTCATGTATTTATTATTCAGGATGATAAAAAACGTACATGATGTGTCAGACTCATGGTAAGTGAATTTGTCACAATATTCATTCATTGAGGAATATTGTAATATTATGCACAAAATTTCATTTATATGGTGTATGTAATAAACCCATTATATTTTATATAACTATTACCTAATTGTAAATTTTATTTTATGTTTCAATTATATTTATTTCATCCAAGGTATTTTCACTCTAAAATTATCATGTTGTAAAGAATCCCATAACTCATTTCTCGGCATTGAGTTACATTACTTCATTGTTTTCTAGGTTATTATAATATTATGTGTGTAATTAATTTCTATTATATTATATTTTATAAAGTAATTTATATGTTTATTTAAATTATATAATCATAATTTATTCATTTATTTACTTACACTCCAATATTGGGATCATTTCAACGGTTTATTTAACAATCTCATTTTAATATAGATTGTTTATAAATGATTTTTTATTTATTGAATATATTTGATCAAATTGTTAATTAAACCAAAAATATTATAATAATATATTTATCCATGTATATTTTCATTCTTTAATACCATTTCCCCAATATTTAATACCTATGATTATTATTAAAATGTTTTAAAAACCTGACATTACTTAACTCTTCGGCGGAGAATCCTTTTTCCTAAATTTTTTCTAAATTTTTTTTCATATATAATTTTATACCTTTTTATATGTTTTATGAAATAATTATTTACCGATTTTTACTATTTAATATATTTTTGTAATGTTATGTCCATGTTTTTACCAAACAAACAACATTTATCTTCTATAAAATTTATAAATGAAATAATTATTTTGACTTGCATGTAATGAATGAAATTCCCATCCACCATTTCCATAAATTTTTGAAAATATTATTTCATAGGATATGAAGGTTATTTTCGAAGAAAATTAATCTCAAATGTAAATGTGAACAATTATATTTAAAATTAAATTTTTTATATGAAAATGTTATTTTCATGATAAATATTTGAAGGGATATTTAAATAGAATTATTATTTGTTAATTAATACAATTTTTGTTAAACCAATTGTCTAATAGGGATATATTGTATTGATATCATACTATTTCATTATATTTATTGTTTATTTATAGTTTGACTAAGTAATATTTTGAAATTAAATTTCATGCTTGATTTTTAATGGCATTATCTTTCTTTTGAAATGTTATCTTTTTTTGTGATCATTGGAAATTATATTTTAACCAAGTATCCATAATTTTTATCGTGGATATGTTTATTTTCAAGAAAGTATATCATCTTACACAAATTTCTCGATATTTAATGTTATTTTTTTATCTTGGGAAATATTGAAAAATAAGTATTTGTTACTCTTTATGGATATTTGATGTTGAGGTATATTTTTCAAGAATTAATTCAGTTATTTGGTATATGAATACAGATTTGGACCTACATTGTCATCCAGGACAGATAATTATAACACCCCTTAATTAACTGGTAGTAAAATTTTGATAATCCTTAAGATATAATTAAATATTTTTCTACTTATTTTTTTAAATAATCTTTTAGAATGACCTGATGGTAGAAATAACAACCAATACCCTGCATTCACAAATCCTATAACTAAATCATGATAATTATATTTCCAACAATATTTTCAATAATATGAAACCAATATTTTCATCTAAAAATTTAAATTCCAAAGTAAAATTAGATAAAATACATCATCAAGGACCATACATGGGTATTGTTTTATTAAATTAGTATAGACTCCTATATAACAAATTCACATCAATTTAGATGTGAATTTTTAAATCATAATCCAGGTTTTCTTTTTCACATTTGGTCATCAAAATTGTCATTATGAAACACTTTATATATATAAAATGTTCATCCTCATAACTTATAAATTGGGTTGAAGGAAACCTAATAAGTTTGAGATCAAATGGTTACTAAAAGTAAAAATAACCATTAAAAATTAAATGTCATTAATGAACATAAGAGTGTAAAAGAGTCTGATTTCATAATCAAATTTCATGGGTGAATTATAAGAGAATTGATAACCATAAATAGGTGGATCATTAAATATTAAAGCCTGAAAATGTAAAGACTCTTCAGGATCAACAATTACGATATATGTGATATCAATCTCAATCATGAGATTCATTATAAACCCATGGAAAGAATAATGAAAACATGGACCTAACCCAGGACATTATTTTCACTTCACTATTACAATAACTGTTATAAATGAAATAACCATTTGGATAACTTCTATACTCAATTCATTGGATGGATTTAATATACACACTAATCCATGGTTTACTAATGAAACCACCCGTCATAGGTTAATAACATAATCACCCATCATATTTCCAATTACCATTAAAAAAATAAAAAATAAAATAACAAATTTCAATATAAAATAATATGAAAAATTATTATCCCTTTAATAATAATACTAACCCATTGAAATGAAATGTGTTCAATTGAAATATCTTTGAAACGTGATTAACTCATGGAAAAGAAATGGATGCCGAAAAAACCACTTTGAGACTATCTTAATCCACCTAGAAAAGAAAATGGATGGGGTCAATAAAAAATAACCATGTTGAAGATAACTATACATAAGGTTTTTCTATTTTTTATGAATTTCAATTCATTTAAAATATAATTAAATTTGTTGGAAAAATATTCTTGGCATTATGAAGGACACTTTTTTAAATATAAAACATTTTGAGAATATTTTCCATTGAAAACAATCATGTAAACATATAGAGGAACTATAAAAATTCATTTAAAAATAGTTTTAAATACAAAATCAATTTAAAAATCCACTCACATAAAAATTATCTAAAAATATCTTATTAAATTTTTTGAACTCATTTTTTCATAAAATTATTTTGAAATAATATTTATTTCCAACCGAAGATAAAAATGACATAAGATTATACTAAATAAAATTTCTCCAAAAAAATTTAATTTCCAAATACTAAAAAAATGGTAAAATTACTTATAAGATTCATTAATAATAATATGAAAATAAAATTCTGGATAATTATGATATTCAAAATCATAAACATAATAATACAAAAAATGATATTCGATGAGATTGTAATGATAGACTCTTATTACGTGTGTAACATTTTTTCATAACACCCATAAAAACTAATGATAAATAAAACATGTAATATCAGAAAAAATGATATCCATGATATATAATTTAAATGTGGATATATATATATCCCTTATAAAATGACATAGTTTTATAACTTAAAAATGTCTAAACGTAGGAAAATTTTGAAAAGAACCCCTTACCGCTATGGTAACATTAAAACCATAAATCCTATTAAATATTGATCTGAAATGGTTATATAAATGTAACATCTTAGGTAAATGATGAATAACACATATTTCATATTAATTAATATTATTGAATTAAATATTAATTTTACTTTACATGGGTTGCTATGTTCGATAGCGTACCTGACACGCTAAAACAGTATTCTTTGGAATCTTACGTTGCACACTAATAATATAATATTGTTATTTTAAATGGTATTTAACTCTTAGTCATTGTATTGGTGGGAATAAATGAAACTAACAAAAATTTGATTATAAATTTTAGTTAAATTTAGTTACATTTATCTAATAAAACTTAGAGGCTTAAAATGTGAATGAATCTAATTTTAAGCATAATTTACATTAGAAGGTTGATTTATCACCTTTTAATGGATAACCTTCTTTAAATATAGTTTTGGTCACTATAATACATTATAACTGACCATATAAAATCCTTCTTTAGAATGGGGAAATCAAATTTTTTACTTTGGGTATTTTTTTTGTTATTTTTCTGATAAAGTTCATTTTTTAAGGAATAGTGAAAATATTGTATTTTAATTCAAAACTATGTTTTAATATAATTTATTTATATGGTAAGATTATCTTTTTAATTTGTTTTAATGTGAAATTTAAATATATTTTTACCATATAATCCAATTTTGTTCATTGGAATTAATTTCACTTTGAAATTCTACATAAATAAGTATCAATATTTTAATAGTTTTTAATTCATAAAAACACGCTCTTTGTTCTCACAGCGGGAATTAATTTTAAATTAATTTCTTCCACTTCTGTGTTTTGATTTTAAAATAATGGATTCCATATTTGTAATCAGGAGGCCTAAATTGTGTAAATAGGTAGATTTTATTTTTTACACATTTTAAATATTTACTTTAGTTAATATATTAATTACCAGGGTTAAAGGGTAAATCAGGTAAATAAGGGTAAAAAATAATATTATAATAAAATAAAAATACCCTTAATTTTGACCTAATCCTATTGGATGAGTCATGTCTGACTATGGCCATCTTTGGGTCGATTTTGGGACCCAATTGAGCCACATGGGAGTGATAATGGCAATTTATATTAATTAATTTAATGGGAAGACAAAAGTGAAATTAACAAAAATCATTTAGTAATTAGTTTTTATTTGGTATTATATAAGTCCAAATTTCGACTATAAATATTTATTATAATGCTAAAAATATTTACTAAATCATGATATCTTTTTTATAATTTTTAGGCATCAAATAAATTATATTATTTATGACACAATAATGATGCAGTTTTTACCTCATTAATAAATGATTTAAATAAATAATATTATAATGATTAAAATAATATCCAAAACATGTCCAATTTTGATTGAAAGATTTTATTTCGAATATGAGTCATCTTAACATTGACCTCAATATTTTTTGGACCATTATTAACTGAATATAAGTTTATAATAGAATAATATTTTCAAACTTTCCTAAAGAGCCCCTCCTCTCCCTTATAAAAGGAGACCAATTCTTCACACCTCTCAAGCCATTTGGCTCATCCAACCTCTAACCCATTAAGCTCCCTACAGCCCTATACTCCTCCTAGAAGCCTTACCTTAGGAAGAAGTCACTTAAGAAGTCTGTTGGTTCAAACCAAAGTGAGTTACCCAAATTAAAGGCAACAATTTCTCATAAATTGTTTTCTTTTATTTTGCTTCTCCAACCCAAAAAATATTTTTATTTCAATTCTTTTGTAACAACACCAGTATCCTAAATATACTAAAATGTTTTTATGATGAGGATTATAACTTCACTTTGACACACTTCCATCTAATGTATGAAGAACATAATGTTTTTGTTGATGGAAAACTAACGCCTCACGAAACAAAGATTGTTCAATAACATCTTACAGCCTCTCATGGTGGACATTATGATGGAACCATATTTATATATGATATATATTATGTTTATTATTTCATTATTCTTCTTTAATTCCCATTTATATCAACCCTTTATGATTTCCAAAGTGGGTAAATATGATAATCTCATTTGAGGAAGTGTGGACTACCGCCCCCTCAAAGTGACGTGACTCGTTAATTCCGTATGTGGGATGTATAAAGGATAAAGTTAATGATATAATATATGATATTATAATGGAATTATAATATACCTATGTATAATTAAGTTTTAATTCCATTAAAATCATAAATATAAATGAAAGTAGTGTTCATGTGTACATACGACATACCCTCTCCATGAACGGTGCATTTCATTTCATACCGTAGAAAGTTATGTATTATTATAAATACATTTATATATTGGATATATATGTTATATATGATATTTGAAATAATGAATACCATTCTGGTTATAATGGACTATTGACCACATGGACAAATTGTAAATATAAGGTGTTCATTTTTGACCCAAGTACCAAATATCGACAAAATGAACAATATTAACTAAAATGATTATGTAATGTTTATAACATGTTAATAAGTGATATGAGAAGAATAATATACTTGAAAAAGGATCTCAATCAAGTAGAAATTAACTTTACTTTATTATTCAGGAGATTAAAGAACGAACGGGTCAAGTGGAACACAAGGTAAGGGACTTCGTCTCAATCTTCTTTCGTTGATGCATTTTCAGTTTTATACATGAATTTATTTTATACAGTATATAAACCCCTTTGACCTTTCATTTTATTCAATTGGAATATTTTTATAAGAATATTTTTACTAAATGACAAGAAGGAATGTTTTTTTAATGTAAGCGGTGACAATGACCTTTCCGCCGCCACGAGTATTATTTGATCTTTGGCTTCCTTAACAAGCCGGAATGTTTTTAAAAGGAATAATAAATACCATATACTATTTTTATGTATTATTGTATTGAAAATGATTTTGACAGTGCCTTTTTTATTTCAATATCATGAAATTATATTTTTATTATTGCAATGTGTAAATATATCTTCTTTTATGCTTAAATTAAGTGTTATGATCATGTTATGGTTCTTGGGAATTATTTACAAATACGGGTGGTTCCGGGATAAACCTAGGGCGGGTGAGCCCGAGATAGCTCTCCAATGAATTGGGTAACGTGATAGAGGTAAACATGATTGTTTCTCCTAATAGATTTAAGGGATATACGGTGCTGGGTATTACAAAGTAACTCCCTATGTAGCTGTGATAGATACAGTATAAGAATGATATGGATGCCACAAGTTACCCTTATGATCTGTTATTTCTACATTTCTTTTATAAATCCTATGATTTCAAGAGGTATGTAAAGGATTTCAGGTTTTGAATGCATTTATGAACAAATTTTTTCATTCCTTGATTTATAACCCTTACTGAGCTTTTTATTCTCATCCCATGTTTGAAATGTTTTCAGAGGACTTAATGATGAATATAGTCAAGGATGGGATCAAGGAAAAGTCATGCTGTCTAAAACATAGATCTAGACCTGACACTTTTTTTCAAGAGTTAATGTTTTGTAAAAAATGTAAACTATGTAGAAATATCTACTTTGTAATTTTTGAGATGTAATGTAATAGTTATGTCCTAATTCCCTAAAACTCTAAACCTGAAAATTTCCTCAATGTGAATTATTCATTTAATTCACTATTATGTAATGATTAAGGTCAGGTCCTTATAGTTGGTATCAATGGTCGTCATAGATAACATTTGGAGTTATTATATTGTTAAATTAATACCCATAAAGTAATTTATGTCAATATTGATCTCACATAGCATTTACAGATTACTATGTTGCTTTGCCTAAGATATTTCTTTGTTTATAATGGTTTTCCACATAGGAAACATGACAACTATATTAGGACGACATCAAGAGGAAGAAATCCTTCCAAATTAGAAACCTGAGATGGTCAGAATCGGAACTGGACAGTATGTTGCAGTGATAGAACAGTTGAATCAGGGTATAAATGGTTGTGGTATCCATGTATGAGATCAGCCAGATCAACCACAGAGGAACATGTCATTAGTGGAGAATTTCATGAGGCAAAATCCCCCTTCATTCAGAGGATCATCTGATCTGGTGCTAGCTGAAGGGTGGATTAAAGCACTGGAAAAGATTTTTGATGTCATGGGTTGATTAAAACCTCAAAAGGTTAGTCTCGTTGTTTACCATTTTCAAGGTGAAGATGATCAGTTTTGGTCTATGGTGAAAAATATTCAGGATACTGAGGAGATTGATGCTATTTATTGGGATGAGTTCAAAGGTTTGTTTCTTGAGAAATATTTTCCTAAGGTGGTTCGTCTTAGGATGAAAAACAATTCCTGGAATTGATGAAGGAGGATGACTCAGTGGATACTTATAAAGAAAAATTAAATCAAATTTCATGGTATGATCCAAATTTTATACGAGATCATGATTGTAAAATCAACCGTATTTACTCAAGATTTAATCCAAAGTATCAAAGGGCTTTAGCTTCTCGTGAGTTCAAAGGTTATGGAAATATTGTTCATGGTGCAGAGATATTGGAAATAGAGTTTGCCGATGATCAGGTATTCTTTGACAAACAACAAAATAAGAGTTCGAGGTGGCAGGCGAAAGGGAAGAACTCTTAAAAAAGTCTGACGGTAAGAAACTTAAGTTTATAGTTTGTGAAAGTTGTGTTAAAAATCATGATGGGGAATGTCTTTCGATTTCTGGAAAGTGCTACCGATGTTGTAAAATGGGACATAAGGCATGTAATTGCATTGAAAAAGATTAGGGTAATGGTAAGACAAAATATGATTTACAATCAGTAAAATGTTTTAAGTGCAACGAAATGTGTCATTATGCAAATGAGTGTTCGAAAAAGAGCTTAGGTGATGGGAAGAAGTCAGAGTACAAGCTAAATGGAGTGGAAAAATACTTTGCAACTACTTCAGCAGATGTTGGGCCATCAAATGAAGTAGTATCAGGTACATTTTTTGTTTGTTCAGATTATGCAAATGTGTTGTTTGATTCAGGGTCTACACATTCATTCATTTATGAAACGTTTTCTAGTAAATTGGGAATTCCATATCATGATATGAATACTAAACTTACTGTAAAAACACCTGGAGGAAATTTTGAGACAAAAAGAAAACATAAGAACATTCCTGTCCTTGTGTGCGGAAAGAATGTACCTGCTAACCTTATTGTTTTTCCTCTAGTAGAGTTTGATGTTATATTGGGCATAGATTGGCTTTCTGTTTATCATGCTAAGATTGACTACAGAGCTAAAGAGGTTTCTTTTCAGAATGATTTTCAGTTTGTGTACAATAATGAACCATTTATTTTGATAACATACCAGGAAGTCAGAAAACTATAAAAAGATGGAAATGAATGTTACCTTTCACAAATTTTTGAAAAAAAAGAAACTATTCAGATTAATGATGTTCCAGTGGTAAATGAGTACCTTGATGTTTTTCATGATGAGTTGCCTCATATTATACCTGATCAAGAAGTTGAATTTACTGTTGACTTAGTTCCTGATGCTAATCCAATTTCAAAACCCCCTTATCTAATGGCTCAAATTCGAATTTTAGAGTTAAATAAGCAATTGCAGGAGTTATTAGATACGTGTTTCATTTGACCTAGCACATCACCATGGGGTACTCCTGTCTTGATTGTTAAAAAGAAAGATGGTTTAATTAGACTTTTCATTGACTATAGAGAATTGAATAACCTCACTGTTAAGAATAAGTATCATTTGCCTCATATTGATGTTTTGTTTGATCAGCTCCAGGGAGATCAGTATTTTTCGAAGATTGACATGAGTTCGGGGTACCATCAGTTGAAATTAAAGGAATAAATTGTTTCGAAGACAGCATTTCGTACTACATATGGCCATTATGAATTTTTAGTTATGCCTTTTGGGTTAACCAATACCCCTGCTGTATTCATGGATCTTATGAATAGAATTTTCAGAGAGTTCTTGGATAAGTTTGTGGTTGTGTTCATTGATGATATTTTGATTTATTCAAAAATTAAAGAGGAGAATGAAATTCATTTATGGGTTGTATAGAAAACCATAAAAGAAAAGAAATTGTTTGGGAAATTCAGCAAGTGTGAGTTTTGGTTACAACAAATTTGTTTCCTTGGTCACATTATTTCAAAAAATGGCATAACTGATGATCCTGCAAAAACAATAGTTGTTTAAGAACGTCCAAGAACCACAAATATAACTGAGATCAGTAGATTTCTTGGTTTGGAAGGTTATTACTGAAGTTTTGTTGAAAATTTTGCACGGTTATATAGTCCAATGACTATGTTAACTCGAAAAGGTGTTAAGTTCATCTGGAAAAAATAATGTGATGATTGTTTTCAGGAATTAAGCAGAAGATTTGTGAATGCTCAAGTTTTGGAACTGCCTTCTAGAAATAGTGAGTTTGTTATCTATAGTGAAGCTTCATTGAAAGGACTGGGTTGCGTCCTAATGTAGAATTATAAGGTAATTGCTTATGCATCACGTCAGTTGAAACCACATGAGTTAAATTACCCTACACATGATTTGAAATTATCTGTTGTTTTTTTTATTTAAAAATTTGGAGGCATCATTTGTATGGAGTGAAGTGTGAAATTTATATTGATCAAAAAAGTTTAAAGTATATATTCACTCAAAAATAATTGAACATGAGATAGAGGAGATGGCTAGAATTAATCAAGGATTATGATTTCACGATCCATTACCATCTGGGAAAAGAAAATAAAGTGGCTGATGATTTGAGTCGGAAATGTAATGTCTCATTATCCATGCTACGTTTGGAAGAAGAACTTTTGGTTTTTGAATTGATGAAATTTGGCATAGAAGTTGTTGGTGCAGGAAATTCTTCTATTTTTTTCAGGTGGCAGTGAGATCATCTCTATTAGACAGAATAAAGAATGTGCATAAGGAAGATAGTGAGTTGCAGAAAAAGGTAGAGTTGGTTCAGAAGGGTATGTTGCATGAATTTAACATTGATAATGATTGTGTTTTGATGTTTGTAAAGAGATTATGTGTGCCTTTGGATTCCTAGTTGAAGAATGAGTTGTTATGTGAAGCTCATAGTTCTCCTTTTTCAGTTCATCCGGGCAGTACTAAGATGTACAGAGATCTTTGGGAGTATTACTGGTGGGATGTAACGAAAAGAGATATTGCTGATTTTACTGTGAAGTGTTTGACTTGATAGAAATTTAAACAGAGCGACAGTTACCGAAAGGAATGCTTTAGCCTCTACCAGTGCCAGAGTGGAAATGGGAAAATATATCCCTGGCCTTTTTTGTGGGATTACCAAAGACATCTCGACGTAATAAAGCAATCTGGGTTATAGTTGACCGATTGAATAAATATTCTCATTTCCTTCCTATTAGAGATACTTTGTCTCTAGATCAAATTTTTTGGTTGTAAGTTAAAGATATTGTCAGGTTTCATGGATTTCCCATCTCCATTGTATCTTATCGTGATCCCAGGTTCACTCCTAAATTTTGGAAAGGCCTTCAGAAGTCATTGGGTACTGAATTAAATTTTAGTATATATTTTCATCCGCAATCAGATGGGAAGGCAGAACAAACAATTCAGACCATGGAGTATATATTAAGTGATTGCTCTATGGACTACAAGGGAAGATGTGACCAAATTATTTATTTGGTTGAATTTTCTTATAATAACACTTTTCATTCCATTATACAGATGTCCCCATTTGAGTCATTGTATGAAAATCTTTGTCGAACTACAACTTTTTGGGATGAAGTAGGTGAAAGAAATATGATGGGACAAGAATTGGTAGAAGAGAAGGCAGAGAATGTTAAGTTCATTTAGAATCACATGAGAACATCTCAGAGTAGATAGAAAAGTTATGCAGATAACCAGAGGAAGGATCTTTCTTTTGAGGTAGGTGATCATGTCTTTCTCAAAGATTCTCCATTGAAACATGTGATGTGTTTTGGTAAGAATAGAAAGTTGAGTCCAAGGTTCTTTGGACCTTATGATATTTTGGAGAATAATGGATCAGTTGCATACAGAGTAGCTTTACCACCATGTTTATCCCAGGTACACAATTTTTTTCATTTTTCGATGTTGAGAAAAAGTATATGCCAGATCCATCTCATGTTTTGAGCCCAAAGGTAGTTCAGTTGGAAGAGAATCTCTCTTATGAAGAACAACTAGTCCAAATTCTTGACTGTAGAGAGAAAGTGTTATGCAATAAGGTAATTCATTGGGTAAAGGTTTTTTGGAAAACACATATGGTTGAAAAGGCAACGTGGGAATCTAAAAATGCTATAAGGGATATTTACCCCCACTTATTTTTATAAGGGAATAAAAATTTCCAGGACACAATTACCAAAAGGGGGGAAGAATGTAACATCCCATGTAAATGAACAATAATACATATTTAATATTTATTAATATTTGTGAATTAAATATTAATTTTAATTTAAAAGGGTTTCTATGTTCGATAGCATACCCGACAAGCAACAACGGGTTTCTTTGTAATCTTACATTGCACACTAATAATATAATATTATTATTTTAAATGGTATTTAACTCTTACCCATTGTATTGGAGGGAATGAATGAAACTAACTAAAATATGATTGTACATACTTGTAAAATGTATTTAAATGTATCCAATAAAAGTTAGAGGCTTAAAATGTGAATGAATCTAATTTTAAGCATAATTTACATTAAAAGGCCGATTTATCATCTTTTAATGGCGAACCATCTTTAAATATAGTTTTGGTCACTTTAATACATTCTAATTGAAAAAATAAAATCCTTCTTTATAATTGGGACATCATATTTTAATTGGGTATTTTTTTGGTATTTTTCTGATAAAGTTCATTTTTTAAGGAATAGTAAAAATATTGTATTTTAATACAAAACTATGTTTTAATATAATTTATTTATATGGTTAGATTATCATTATAATTGCTTTTAAAGTGAAATTTAAATACATATTTTACCATTTAATCCAAAGTTGGTCATTTTAATTAATTTGACGTTGAAATTGGACATAAATAAGTATCAATCTTTTGGTAGTTTTGAATTATTAAAAACATGCTCTTTGTTCTGACAACAGGAATAATTTTTAAATTACTTTCTGCTGCTTCTGTGTTTTGATTTTGGAAAAATTAATTCCATATTTTTAATCAGTAGTACCACATTTTGTAAATAGGTATCTTTTATTTTTTAGATATTTTAAATATTTACTTCAGAAAATATTTTATTTATCGTTGTTAAAGGGTAAATCATTTAAATAAGGGTAAATAAATAATATTATATTAATATAAAATTACCCTTAAACATATCCTAATCCTATTGGATGATTCATGTCAGAGCATGGGAATCTTTGGGTCGATTTGTGGACCCCATAGAGCCACATGGGAGTGATAATGACAATTTAGATTAATTAATTTAATGTGAAGACAAAGGTGACATTAACAAAAATAGTTTAGTCAATAATTTTATATGGTGTTATATGAGTCCTCTTATCGACTATAAATATTCATTTGAAATATAAAATCATTTTCTACATCATGGTATTTTTCATATAATTTTTAGACATCATATAAATTTAATTATTTATGACACAATAATGATTTTGTTTTTACCTCATTAATAAATTATTTAAATAAATAAGATTATAATGATTAAAATATTATCAAAAACACGTCCAATTATTATTGGATGATTTTATATCGAATATTATTCATCTTATCTTTGACCGCAATGATTTTTGGGCTATTATAAACAGAATATAAGTTTATAATAAAATAATATTTTCAAACTTTCTTAAAGAGCCCCTCCTCTCCCTTATAAAAGGAGTCCACTTCTAACCAATTCTCCACACCTCTCAAGCAATTTTGGATAATCCAACCTCTGAACAATTGATCTCCCCACATCCCTATACTTCTCCTAAAAGCCTTTCCTTAGGCAGAGGGCACTTAAGAAGTCCTTTGGTTCAATCCAAATGAGTTACCCAAATTAAAGGTAACACTTTCTCTTAAATTGTTTTCATTTATTTTGCTTCTCCAACCCCTAAAATATTTTTATTTCCTTTCTTTTGTAACAACAACAGTATCCTATATATACTAGGATGCTTTTATTATAATGATTCGAAATACCCTTAAACACACCTCAATATAATGGATGAAGAACATAATGTTTCTGTGGATGGAAAACTAATGCCTCATGAAACAATGATTGTTCAATTACATCTTACCACCTCTCATGGTGGCCAATATGATGGAACTATAATTATAAATGATATATATTATGTTTATGATTTCGTATGCTTATTTACTTCCCATTTATATCAAGCCTTTGTTGTTTCCATATTGGGTAAATACGATAATTTCATTTGAGGAAGTGCGGACTACCGCCCTCTCAAAGTGATGTGACTCGTTAATTCCCTATGTGGGATGTATAAAGGAAATATTTAATGATATAATATATGATATTATACAGTAATTATAATATATCTATGTATCATTATGTTTTAATTCCATTAAAATAAGAAATATAAATGAAAGTAGCGTTCATGCATACCTACGGCTTACCGTCTCCATGAACGGTGCATTTCATTTCGTACCTCCAGATGTTATGTACTACTATAAATACACATATATACTGGATATATATGATATATATGATATCTAAAATCATGAATACCATTCTGGATATAATGGACTATTGACCACATGGACAACTTGTAAATATAAGGTGTTTATTTTTGACCCAAGTACCAAATACTGACAAAATGGACATTATTAACTAAAATGATTAAATAATGTTTATAACATGGTAATAAGTGATATGAAAGGAATAATAAACATGAAAAAGGTTCTTCAGCAAGAAAAGAATTAACTTTACTTTATTATTCAAGAGATTAAAGAACGAACGGTTCATTTCAGACATGAGGTAAGGGACTTCGTCTCAATCTTCTTTCATTGCGACAGTTTTAGTTTTATACACGACTTTATTTTATAAGGTGTATAAACCCCTTTGACTGTTAATTTTATTCAAAGGGAATATTTTTATATGAATATTTTTAATAAATGGAAAAAAGTAATGTTTTTTTAAAGTAAGTGGTGACAACGACCTTTTCGCAGCCGCAAGTATTATTTGATCTTTGGCTTCCTTAGCAATCCAGAATGTTTTTAAAAGAAAGAATAAATACCACATACACTTTTTCTGTATTTTGTTATTCATAATGACTTTGAAAATGGATTTATTATTTCAATATCTTGAAATTATATTTTATTATTGCAATGTGGAAATGTATTATTCCTGTATACTATGTTATGTGTTATGATCATGTTATGGTTCTTGGGAATTATTAATGTATAAGGGTGGTTCCATGATAATCCTAGGGAGGGTGAGCCCGGGATAGCTCTAAAATGAATTGGATAACGTGACGGAGGTATACATGAATGTTTTTCCAAAGGTATATAGACAATATAATGTGATGGGTATTCCAATGTAACTCCCTCTGTAGTCGTGATAGCTAAAATATAAGTATGATATGGAATCCACAAGTTAGCTTTATGATTTATGATTTCTATGTTTCTTTCATAAATATTATTATTTCATGAGGTAAGTAAAAGATTTCATATTTTGAATGCATTTATGAACAAATGTTTTCATTCTTTGATTAATAACCCTTACTGAGCGTTTTATGCTCATCCTAAGTTTGAAATGTTTTCACAGGACTTAAAGATGAATTGGGTCAATTATGGGATGAAGGAAAATTCAAGCTTCCTAAAACATGGATCTAGATGTGACTCTTTTTTAAGAGTTCATGTTTTGTAAAAAAATAGTAACTGTGTAGAAATTTATACTTTGTAATTTTTGAGATGTAATGTAATAGTTATGTCATAATTCCCTAGAACTCTAAACCTGAAAAGATCCTCACTGTGAATTATTCATTTAATTTACTATTATGTAATGTTTATGGCTGGGTCCTTATAATAAATCCCCATAAATGTAATGATAATAATAATGAAATTCATTAATATTAATTATATAAACACAAAAAAGTGGTGAATATGGCATTATATCGCTGAAATAAATGTTAGAAGAGAATAAACTCATAGCATTAGCATGAATTTTCATGATTGAACTTTATCTTTTGGGATAATTATATTATATTATTTATTCATATTATTTATAATATAATACAAGATTATTATTAATTTTTTCACTTATAATAATGTTATATAATATTACCAAAACCTCTAAGTCTATATTGGTTGTTTTGACTATATTTAGATTATTTGTCAAAATCTACTTTGGTATGATAACTATTGTCAAATATCACTATATATAAATTTTTTATTGCAAATAATCATAACAAAATTCCTGAATTTATAAATAATATATAATTTTAAATCCAATCATGAATGATAGTTATTAATAAATAACCATTATTCTGACTATGGAGAGGGGAGGGCAGTTACATGCGTGAGTAACATTTCTATTTTATAATGATTGTTAAAGAATAGAGGTAACTAATATTTTATAATTAACAATAATATATATATATATATAATACATGTCATAAAATTTAATTATATTTTCTTATATATATATCTATAATTTTATGTAAAAGGAATGAAATCCCTTCAAAGAGGTGGTAGTCCACACAGTTTACGAAGGATGTTATTACGTTTTCAGCATGTGAAATGTTAAGAAGAAATATATATATTATATTTATATAAAAAGTATAATGTAATGAATCTAATTATTATTTCTTGTATACAATATATTTTATTAATATTTTTATGAATTACCTTTTATGTAACAAGTTATGGAAAAATAATTCACATCATTTTGTGAGGTGGTAGTCCACCTTACACATGAGAAATTTTATCATTTCTCTTATTAAATGGAATATTAAAAGGGTTTATAATATATAATTAATATATATGTATTAATATGTTATAAAATTTTTAAATACATTATTTAAATTGTAAATCCATCATTATTCTGAACCACAGGAGGTGGTAAGAGAAGAACGAACAACATCATTTCGGGAGGCAGTGGTACACCAACGAATGGATGATGTTTTGATAACCAATTTTAATGAACTGTGTGTGCTGTAAGGTATTACACATAACATTTCATAATATAATTATATTTTTAATACTTATTTTATTATATAATCATGGTAATAAAAATAATTTAAGAGGTTAAGAAGGAAACAAAACAAAAAATCCGTTTTGAAGAAAATTATATATTATTTTAGTATCCTCCTTAGGTTTTCATTAAAACATTAGAACATTTAATTTATACCCAAATACATTATTATTGTATGATTTGGGGAAAAGTGTAATATTGTTTGGATAATTTTTGGATTATGATATTTTTTTGAGAGATGTGAAAAAGTAGGGAGAGTGAGTATAGTTTAATATTGATGGAGAAGTGTAATTCTGATAAATACCAAAAGGTAATCAATATTAGGTGGCCTCACTTGCCTCATGTGACCATAAATTTTAATATTAATGGAGGTTTGGGATTATATTTTTTTTAGAAACACCAACACAAAATATATGACTTTTTTTAAAAAACAATTTTTACCTAGCAAATGTGATTCCGTATTTTTTCAATTTAGGTTTTCATTAGGGAACTTGATTTCTATGAAATTAAATTCATCCATTATTAAAAAAATAATGTTATAAATATTATTAATATTAAATAAACTTATTTTAATTATTAAATGAATATTATAGAAGGAAATTCAATTTTATTTCGAAATTAAATTTAATGGAATCCCATGTACCGTGAAAATCAATATCATAAACCAGAGTAAAAACAATGTTTTTACTATTTATAGGTCAATATGTTCACTATAGAAAATAAATTGGTACATCAATGGATGTAATTATGTACTTATTAACATTTAAAAAATAACTTTACTGAATAATGTTTATTTTGAAATAATAAAACATTTAATTAAATATCATTTCACTAACACAAAAATGGGCAAGGGGGCACCAACTTTAATCAGTGCTATGAAAAATGCACTGATAGAGGAACCATGTATCAGCACTAATATTTTAGCGCTGATAGAGGGATGATTTATTTGGGCTATTATTTCACTAATAAAGAAGCCCTATATCAGTGCTAGAAAAGTGATGATAAAGGCTACCATTTTCAGTTCTATAATTTTAGCACTTATAAAGGGTACCCTTTATCAGACCATTGTTAGCACTGATAAAGGGTCCCTTTATCAGTGCTCAAATTTTATTGTTGATGCAAGGATGATATATCAGAAATTTTCAGAACTGATAAAACAGTAGTCCCATATTTTATAAAATTGGGCACACAATATCCTCTGCTTATTGTTCCCTCAAGCACTCACGGTACTGTACCCATGCGATAACTCCCCTCCCCCCGATCTTCTCATTTCCAGGCCTCTGCCGCTAGGCCTACTCCTTATCCTCCCCCTCGAATCCCTTCTACAGATTCTCCTCCCCAAAAACCCTACTTACCATTCTCTCTACTTGATCCTAGTCCCCACAAACTATACTACTCCATTTCTCAACGTTTGGAGGATCCTCTCATGCACCTCCTCCTCTGGCGGTTGCGCCTTCCCCTCCCGACGTAGCACTGAAGGCTCCCTAACCACTCGATGGTTCTACCCTCCCTCTATCGCGGGTGTGATCAACTCTAGGTAAATCTACAACTTCTCATTTTAGTTTTATTATTGATGGATTTGTTTTGAAGTGTAATTTTTTTTATTACATGATGTTGTTTTATCATGGTGTGAAGATCACTAGTTTATTCTTATATAGGGATGTCCCTAGATTAATCTGATATACTCCCTTTTTTTGTGAAATTTTTATATGTTTTTTATTTCATGATACTATGTATAGGTTATTTATTACTATGATTATAAGGGTGATGGTTGATTGATGTGGTTGGGAGCATGTGGTGTGGTAATTAATACAGTAGTGATGGATTGATTATTGTGTGTTTATGATAGCAGTGATATGGCTATTTAACCAAAAAAAATAAGTGGTTTTATGGATTGGAATATGTGTTTAGTGTTTTTTATGTCATCAAAATTTAGTTGTTATTGGGTGGTGTTATATTTTCCTTTTGGCATAGAATATGGTTGGAATAAATGAAAATAGTAATGTGTGATGGGTTAGAAATGATAAATGATTGTTTGTTAAATGATTATTGATAACGATTAGAATAATTATGTCTAATAAATTGTTAAATATATAATAAATTCTATTAATGATTAATGAATGGATTATAGTGGGTAGTGATTTAATGACTGGTTTTACATTAAAATTGTTAACAATTGAAATTCAAATGCTAATAAAAATCAGAGTAATTATAATGTTAAATGAAATGAGAAGTTGGTAATGTTGATATGGATACTTGTGTTATTTGTTTAGGATTATTTGAGGCATTATAATGGATGTGGTTATTAAAGGGTGGCATTAACAAGGCAATGGTTTACGTGGGTGTTTGCGGTGTTAGTTTGGTGTAAACCCTTAGGAAATATTAATGTGTGACTATATAATTATTATGTTTTCTTATTAATACTTATGAACCACCACTTGAGTCGATTAACCTGATTGAAATCCAAATGGGTACTTTGGTTATGAGTGTTTTCCTCAATATGTAGGTAATATAGGGAACACATATTGAACCACTCCCTATTCCCCTCCCCCCTTCACACATAGTATGAGATGTAATGGCTCACAATGGGTTTATATATATAACCTATAGTGATAATATATTTTGATGTATATATATTATTTTTGTCATGATTATTTGTATTTGGTGTGGATACATAGTGGTGGTTGTGCATTGTATGAGGATGTTATGATGATTATGTCTTTCATGTTCACAATATCATACTTTGATGAGGTTGTGATGTGTGGTTGTGATGTGGATGATGGTTTTTATTTTTTTGTGACATGTGTTTGTGTGAATATATGGTTATAACATTATATAGAAGGGGTTGAAGCATAAAACATATTTCATTACAGTGAGAGAATGACCAGATTAGTTGGGAAGTAGATTTTTTGTTAATTTATTAATATATATTCTTCATATATTATCTTACTCTACATTAATTTTATATTTGGTTGTTTATAAATGGTGACGATGAGTGATATATGACCATATATTGGTGTGTATTAGTTCTGTTATTTATTCACTCAAGTATTAATACATTTAATACTCATTTTCAAGAGTGGTTTTGGGAAGCATCATACTGAGAATACATTCATGCTATCCCCTATTTATATAAATTTTTTTATAAGTTTTTATGATGGATTTGGTGACCAAGATGTAACCTACTATCAAGAGGCTACGAGTTACCTCTAGAGCCACCACTGTAGTAATTTTTTTTTGATATTTTATTTTAGATATGTTTTAAATGTATGTAATTCACATGAATTATGGATTGGGTTTGATTTTATATTATATGGATTTGATTGGTGGTTTACCTCTGTTCTTGGGATTTATGAAGGAAACAAATCCCAATTATTTATTTTATACCTTTAATGCTAGTCTCCAGCCTATGTACTTTTAGAGGTAGGAATCATGAATTACACATATTTTCACTGCCATATCAGGAGTGGTTCCTAGTGGTGGTGAGTTAGGATATTTTGGTATCTGAGAATTAGTTGAGAGTTAAGATGATGTTTGTAATTTAACACACATGAGGATTGAAAGGAAAGATAGGTCAATAATAGTTGTTAAAATATTCATATGGAATAACATGGAAGACTATATATGACACAAGTGATTATCCCTCCCTCTGATTTGAATTATGTAACCTAATCTTACCAAAAATATTATGCATGATTATATTGAATGCAGGGAAGATACCTAGGAGTGCTAGATGTTTCATTTTTTATTATTCCTATATTTGGATGTCTTTTTTGTGTATTTTAACAATAAAAAATAAAATTTTAGATTCAAATATGATGGAGATGAATAAATATTGGATGGATTCTAATCATTTGACAATAGAGTATGAGAACAGAGTGAAATTTTTCATCATGTTTTCAAAGGATTACTCAAAGGATCCTTCTCAAATCCATTGTCCATGTTTACATTGTTTTAATTCTAGAATAATAACTCAAGAGGATTTGGGAGAACATTTGATATGTCACATAATAGATTAGAGTTATAAATGATGGAATAAGCACGGAGAAAAAACGAATGTAGCTACTTGTTGGGATAAACCTGTATTTTATGGATCATAATATATAAATAAAAATATGGATAATGAAGAATATTGTATGGATGATTTCATTACATATGTCAATGATGAAGAATTAAATATTAACAGGATATTAATTTTACTTTTATGGGATAAACATCACATATTTGGACACATAATTATCATTCTGAACATATCATAGTAAATGTTTTTTTATAATTTTTTAGGATTTTTAATTAATTTTGTAATTTATAACTTTTATAAAAGCTCAATTATGTCACCTTTTCCACTATTAATTTTATTAAATTAACATAAAATATAGAAAGAGAGATAACATAGAAAAATCCATTTTATAATCCTATATAATTTCATATTATTCTATAAAAATTGTTTATTACATAAATTATGTAAAATTATATTAATTTTAATATTTATAATATCATTAATTTGATTCATTCATTAATAAGGCCATCACCTCATCATCATTGGGTTATACATTAATATAATTGTATAAATTATAAAATATATAAATTACATACCATGATGTATTTAATATTTTTTATTTATAATTAATATTTTTCGTTTATGATATCACTTATATAACCCCATGATAAAACTGTTTTACTAATAATATACATGTTTATGATAATTTTTCTTTTTCCATAAACTAAAAGTTATAATTGTCACAATGACAACTAAGTGGCATCAAAGGGACCTATTTTCATATTATGTAATTTCTATATTGGGAATATATAATACAATAATATTAGGATAGTTGTTATAGATGTTTTATATTATTTTAGTAATTTTTACCCTTATTTACCATTTAACTATGGTAAATAAATTTAATTAATAAAGATCCTATTTATCATGTCCAAAAATAAAAGGGTCCTATTTAAAAAATTTGTATATTATGAAAAAACATATTTAACCTATATTCCACAATTAATAACATATAATTTTCAGTAAAAAATTTAATATTAATTCTCATTTTCAAAACAAGAAAATGTGTTTTTTAAATGTAAAACCCTTCCAAATATTGACACGTGTTTGCATTAAATTTAAATGTTAAATTACCTTCAATGACCCACATTGGATTAAATCATAAAAACATAATCTTGTTACACAATAAAACCAATTAAATGTACAATCTACCCACTTTAGAGTATTATATAATATGTATTTTTAATTAAAAAGTTGTATGTTCACAATTCATTAAAATATGAATTTTATCAGAAAAAAACCAAAATTCAACAATAGTAAATTTTGATGCCCTGATTATAAAGAATAAGTTTTATTTATAAAACAGAATATATAAAATTTTCAATAACTATATTTCAAAAGGGTTATCTTTCAATGGTAATAAACAATCATTAAAAAAATAAAAGAGTATTTTATGCTAAAAATTTCATTTATTCTCATTTTAATCAATTTAAATTTATAGGATGAAATAAAGAAAATTAATAAACATGTATAAAAATAATACATTTAGTTCTCTCATTCCCACTAATACAACAACTAGGCCCTAACTACTATTTAAAATAATAATAATAATATTCTATTAATTTCTATTACAACTCTATTTTGTGTTCAATGTACAGTTTTTGAGAAACTAATTATAGTTTATTGGGTTGATTATCACAAATATTGTCCCCATTTAACTAAAATTAATATATAATTATAAATAATAATAGATATAAAAAATTATTAATATATAATTACTAGGGATGTACCATTTCGGATTCATATTATTATTTCATTTGGTATGTTATTTTCATTTTCAAACATCCAATATAATTATAGCTGAGATTCATTTTTTTAAATCATGCTATGGTTCTTAATATCATTTATATTATTATATTTATTTGTTGAATGTGTTATTTTCATGTTTTATTATATCACATAGACCTCATCTCAAATTAAAATTATATGTAATATAGGGATACATCCCTAAGGTGTGTGTATCGTTAGTTTAGAAAGAACTTAAGGGTTTTGAGTTGACAAGTTATGGAAAAAAGTAGAATGGAAAATAAAAGTAAAAAGGATATTGTTGTTTTAAAAATATAAATTTTTGATATTTCATAATATTTTAAAACTGTTCTGATATAATGGATATTAATTGTGATAATTCATTCATGTAAATTATATTATAGTTTAGTTACTACAGGGTTTATAAAAAAACTAATTGTAATATGGTAATATTTTACTAAATATAAAATGAAACAAAAAATAAAAAATTAATTAAAATGACATATACATCCCAAAATATTATAAATTTATATATTATATATTATTTAAATTTCTTGAACATTAAAAAATAATCAATTGATTATAGGAATGGAGGAGGATAAATTAAAATAATAAAGCCCATAATAATTATTAAAAGGGAATATATTATACTCATTCAATTTATGAATAATAAATCATTTAAATGGAAAGAATCATACATCTAAAATTAAATTTTAATGTATAATGATCAATAATACACAACGAACCTTAATCATAAATCCTATGCATAAATACATAAAATTATGTTTCGGTCTGTGAGTCCCATAATTGTGATCCATTTTTTTCCATCAACACTATATAGCATAAATAGGAAAAACATTCATAACATAAATTATGGTGAAAATTAAAGCATTGGAGTTTTATTGAATAATTGGATGATCTAACATAGAAAGTTAACCTAAGACTAAATTGGAATTTATCATATATTACCCAACATTTCTTAATAACATTAATACATTGTCATCATTTATATTAAATCCCTTATATACATGAAATGCTTAACATTATTTCATTGAATCTTGTGAATAAGTAAACCTAATAACAGTGAAGTCAAACACTCAGTATGGAATAATTTATACATTAAAAATCTAATATTATCAATTATAATAAAAGGGAATCTGGGTATGATGAAACAATAATTGTTCATGAGACCATAATAAAATATATAAAACCCATCAATAAATATATCATAACATAAAAACATCTAAAATGAAAGAGACATAATTATCAATAATCAAAATCCATGTGATATAAATCACGATCATCGGAAGAATTATAAATTCATAACAATTAACTAAAACCCCTATTCATTTTTTGGATCATAACATTCATAAAACACTTTCAAAACCAATTCAATTGGAATAATCGTAAGGCTCACATCCAACATTTTCATTACATAATGAGTTCAAGATCATTACCAGGATCACTTGACTATATTATGGCCACCCTTTTTATCTTTTAATGGGATTTCCCATCAATATATTGCCAAACCCATGTTAAAATATCACATGCATCTCTAGTGATATCTAATCCACCCCATGTTAAGTTTTAAAGGGATTACCAAAAACAATATATGATAACAGTGATGTAATATTTACAAGAATAACAACATGAACAAAACTCATCTAAAAAGCATTATTCATTTATCAAATTTATTAACCTATGAAAATTAATTGTGTATCATGTCAAACACTTTGTAACATGATTAACATGTAGAGAATAAATGTCTTAAATTATAACCTATTTGAAACATATTTATTCCATTAAAAAAAGTTAGTTATAAATAAATATAATTGAATCATGAATATATTATGTAGTGTAAATGTTATCCTTGAAATTATATTTGAAAAATAGTTAACATGTTGAAATTAAATGAGTTCCAAAAGTGTTTTACAATATGGTTAACCCATGGGAAAAAAATTGTTTCCAAAAATTATATTTGAAACAATATTAATCCATAATGAAAATAATGAGGATGGAATCAATATAAAATATCACCAGTGGATGATATGTAATAACAAGGGTTGATTATGTTGATTAATGTAAATATACTTGAAATATCATTGGAAATATTCATGAGGAAAATAATCATTAAACATTCGAAAGTGTCTCATAGCACTTTGAATCATTTAAATTATAACCTCATTAATGGAATAATGTAAAATGGAAAATATAACATCATGAGAATATGTAAAATAATTATATATCATTTAAATAAAAAAATATATACAAATTATATAAATAATTAGGTGCATAAAACATATTAGTCTCAATGGAATGGAAATTTTGAATCAACACCATAAAATAGTGGAAACATATGAATTTGAAACCCAAAAAGTAATAATCATAAATTAAACATTTATATACAAAGAAAAAATAATAATTATAAATATAATATGTATATATATAATTAGATACACCACAAAAAAAGGTAATCCGGGTTCAGCGAGCTATGGTGATATTTTTTGTGATTACATTGGATGGATTCTGGGATGAAACTTTGATACATGGGGAATTGTTTCATCTCTGGAGGATGAAATGATAGTCTCATTTTTAATCTAGAATGGTTGAGACAACCACTTTCTTGAAAGGTACTCTATTATTATTGTGCTATCAACATGTAATGGAATCCACCACCTTTTTTCAAAACTTATTTCTTGGTGGATAGTGTGTTCAATGCTTCTCTCTAGAAAAAATCAAATTTTCAATCGTTTATTTTAGGAATAATATATGGTGGTGAATTGGATTTACACGAATGGTGTTAATAATGTTATAATATAGTTAGTTGAATTTCCACCAGATTATTTTTCCAGTTTTTGAAAATGACATTCATCAAATCCCCTCATTTAGACTTATGTAACAATGCTTTATCAATATACGAGTCTTGGATTATTTTATAAGGATTCACCAAAACAAATATTTTATAAAATAATCATATACAATTTCATGTATATTTATTCTATATAAAAAAATAACATAGATGTTTAAACTATCAAATGGAAGCCGTGTTATGAAATCCGTTTCCTAGATTATGAATTGAAATAATTGTCCTATGTCTTCCATAATAATAAACTTATGTTAATAATGTACATGATTCTGAATAGTTTCCTTTTTATTGTAACATTAATTTTACTTTTAAACAAGTAATTTATAATTACTTACCCATGATTTTTATGTAGGATGTTTTGACCATATTCGGTATATTTGAAAATAAAGACCATGATAGGTCAAATATGGTCAATGTAGTCATTATTCAAGAATATCCAAAATAAATAAAATGAAATTATTATCACATTTTTTGTAAATTATATAGTTAAAATAATTTAAGAAATATAGTTTCGAAAAATGAACCAATGTTACAATCATATAGATTGTAGGTCATACATACACATGAGTAATGTTATCATTTGTTCAAGGAACATTATAGAATAAATGTAAGTAATGTTTATCTTTAATTTAGTACTGTTATATTATAAATAAAAATAAATTTAATTACTTATACATTTATATTTTACTTCATGTGATTTGATGACGAAAAAGGGATAATTGAATTACTTCATGGAGGTGATAGTCCAAACATCCATAAACGATGTTTTCACCATTTCAGTGTATGATATCGAAATATTAAAATGATATATTATATATACAGGTAGATAATTATGTCACTAATTTCATTGATAAAAAATTTATATCATATATATTTCTTTCTATAATCCTTAGTATATTCCATGTACAGTGTGATTGTATCCAAACACATTAGGGCGGAGGTAGTCCAAATGTCCACAAATAATGTTATCGTATTCCCACATTATGTAAAGCATGAAAATATGTGTTATATAATAATTAAATATTTATGAATAGATTATATATATCATATAAATCATATGATAATATTAGATACATCATAATTACCATCCATAAAAGGTGGTAAAGGAAATATGAATGACATCATTTTGTGATGTTGTATTCTACTGTACAAACGAAAAGTGATTCCATTACACTATTAATAGAAGTGTGTGTTGATGTTACTCATACCATTATCATAAAAAAATATAATTATATTATTGATACTATATTTTTTAATAGTAATGTAATAATAAAAATATAAGGGGTGGAAAAAATAATACAAAAGTTCATATTGAAAAATGTTACATATTATTCAAGTAACTCTTATTAGTTTTCGCAAAACGACTTCCCTAGTTTTCATTATTCCAAAATTCAGAAAACTAGGATGACATTACTGATGTTGGGATAATAGTTTTTACGATTTCTATTATCAAGAATGGGTTGATAGGTTTGAAGAAGTGGGAAGGGGATGAGTTTTTTTATTGTGCAGGGGGGATGCATTCTTATAAATATAAAAAGGTAAAGACTCTGGGGACATCTGAGTTACATCATTTGGAAGAAATATTGAACCAAGTTATTCCAATGTTATTATTTGGTCGAAATATGTCCATATATTGTGTTTTGGAGATGTTCTATGTGATATTGATTCTGAGGATTATTGTTTAACCACTAAGAAAACACTTTTTAACATTAATCAGTATAATTAATTTTATTTACATCCATAAATATTTGTGGTTAAAAACAATTCTGAGCATTCTATACAAGATAAATTTTTCTCATTTTAAATATGGAATCAATTTTTCAGAATTTTAATAACATAATTTTTTTATTTAATTTGAAATTAATCTCGTAGATAGGATGACAAAGATGATTTTTAAAGTTTAAATATTCATAATTTTGAAATGATTTTATATCCAATTTTAATGTGATATTGATTCCAATGTCCTATATTTTATAAAATTATTTACATTAGATATAATTATACATTAAATCCAAATAAAAATGTTATTTAACCTAATATATTATTTGGACAAAAAAGTAGTTTTAAGTTAAAATCCAAAAAAAGTCACTATTCATTACAACATAAATATTCTATGAAAAATATGAAATATATAACCAAAGTAAATTTTGATATTCCCCAATAAATTAAAAAGTTTTTTTTATAAAATAAAATTTATAATAATTTCTACATTTATTTTTAAGAAAATATTTTATTAAAATGTGTTAAAGGTTCATTTTAAAAATATAATTTTTATCCATGATTTTTATTTATTCAACTGTTAAACCTATAAACCATATTGGATTAATTTCAAAAAAATTGTAAAATATATAAAATATATTATTACATAAAGTATTTCCCTAACAATGATTAATTTTATTTATTAATATAAAATGTCATTCGGGTCAAAAAATTAGTTTTTCATAAATATATATCCTTTATATTCAATTGGTCATTATTATCATTTATAATTATTTTTTAATTAATGAATTAGGTTTACAATCATTTTTAAACCATAATTTCATAATTTAGAAAATATAATTCATTATCTCTATTCAAATGGATAATTGATCACTATTATAATAATCATCACATAATATTATTGTTTTTTAACACCCCGAGCTTCCACCGTACACTTCTTTCTGAATAATATAGTAGTGTGTGCTGTACGCAACTTCGAGTTCTAACACACACCACGACTAATCAAAGTAGCCGTTATGAATAGAAATACCTACTTTTTAAAATTTTATAAATTTTATCTATCAAAATGGAATTCATTTTTGGATACAGAGTATCGAATTTAGCCTAAGTTGAAATTTTGGTACTTTTCAGATAACTTTAATATTTTGATGAATAGTGAAAATTACTAAATTTTAATAAAAACAAATTTTATTAATCAAAATAATTAATAGTGATAAATTATGAATTTTAGTGGTTTTAAAGTACAATTATAATATATTTTTACCATTTTATCCAATGATGTTCATTAGAAATAATTTCACTTTGAAATTGGACATAAACAATAGTCAATCTTTTGATATATATTGTTTCTTAAAAACACACTATTTGTTGTGACAGAAGAAATTAATTATAAAATTAATTAATTCAACTTATATGTTTAGAATTTTGTAAAATAGACATCATTTTTGAATTCGGAATATCAATTATAGCTTAGGGTGAAATTTCGGAATTATTCTGAAAAACATCAATTTTTTATGAATAGTGATACTAATAAGTTGTAGTTTAAAAAATGAATTTTTCATAAAACTTAATTTTACCAATTTTGTGATTGGAATTTCAAAAATCCAAGAGACACGGTTAATATCATGTAGGAATATGTGGTTCAATTAGGTGAAAATAATTTTTGGTGAATAGTATCTTTTTACTTTTATTTACCACAGTTAAAAGTAAATAGGGTAATAAAGGGTAAAAATGATATTAATATTACCATAACACATGTCCTAATTTTATTGGACAAGTGTATATCGACAAAAAAACAACCTTAGGAATAAAATATTATCATTTATGTCCACTTGGATTAGATTTGGATATTTATTATTATTTAATTCAAAGAAGAGTTAAAAGAGTTATAATCAATGTTTATTACTAAAACATTTTTAATATAGGGTAATACATAATATATATTCAATTGTAATTATTAATTATAAAGATAAAATGATTTCTTACATAATGATATTATAGTTATAATTTCAGACATTAAGTAATTTAATTTATTTATGAGACAATGATGATGAAGTAATTACCATAATAGTAAAAAATTAAAATAATTGATATTATAAATACCCAAATAAATATATAATTTGAGACTTTTTATGAATTAAAATAATTTTAGAGGATAATATAACATGTTATGATTGACTTAATTAACTTCTTTCGAAGTAATCATTCTGTTATGTTTTTTACAAAAATCAATTAATGAATACTGTCAAAATTGACATAAAAGAGTTTTTAAAACAAATATTATATTATTAATTGATATTAAATTCCTAAAAATATAAGGTATGGACAATAGACTAATATCATGATATTTTTATCATTAATGGATCACTTGGGGGTCACTTGGATGTATATAGTATGTTTATTAACCATATAATATAAAAATACAAAGAGACATTGTAAAGGTGAAACTAATTAACTAAGAGTTAATACTTAAATATAAGGTTAATATAATGACCCAAACCTATCTAAATACTATTTGTTGTGTGTTTTTAGACCCATCCCCACCTTAACCATTAACTAATCCACTTTGGATCCATTATAAACTGAATATTAATTTAATATAGAATAATATTTCTAGCTTTTCCAAAGGTGCCCCTCACACCTCTTATAAAAGGGAACTCCCCATTATCATTAATTCACACCATCAAATACTTTTGGTTCAGAAAAACTATTCAAAAATACTCTTTCAACTTACCTCACTTCATCCTAGAGGACTTCATTTTGTCAGAAAGCCAACCTATGGAGCCCTTTTTATCAAATCAATTGGAAGAACCCGAGGAAGAGGTAATGATTTCACCACCCTTTTTCACGTTCATTTGTTCTTCCACTGCTTATTTATTTGTTATTACCATTCTAAAATAATGAATCTTGGATATCCTATATACTGTAATAAAAATGGTACAACAATATTAAGTATTCTTTCCATACTTTGAATGACATGTCACCATACGTGCGTACGTACGGATTACTGTCTCCACGACGCGAAGAGATTCATTTCTAAGTTCACCATTCATCGACAATTATAAAAATATATATTACAAATAAGTATGTAATATATGACATAATAATGATACTGGAGATATATATATTTATATATATAAGGATTTATTTACATACATATATCTTATTCAGTTACTTCCGTTCAATACTATATGAAAATAAAAACAGCGTTTATGCGTACGTACGGACTACCGTCTCCATAAAAGGTGTTTTCCATTTAATATATATGTCTATTATACAAATTTATATTCTAAATATATATTATATATTTATCATTTTTTACATTCTAGAAGTATTTAAATCATGATCGAAGTGATACAACCAAGAGTAACAATTTAAAACACGTGTGATAAAGAAGGTGATTATTACCCGAAATGTTAACTTAACATGGAATTTATTATTAAATGGGTAATATATAGTAATAAATAAATCATGTATGATATCATAAATATTAATATGGTTCTGGTATAATTTAATAACATACTAAGATATTCGTACAGGAGGTTAAACGTACCCTCGACTAAAGGAAAGTGCAAGGTAAGGGGTTTTCATCTCACCCCTTATTTCCGTGAGATTCATGCCATATTTCCCCTATTACCTTTTGTGTGGTGTATGTATTCACATAATTGTATTCTTTGTGTAATACACATTAATATATGTGTATTTACATATTGATTGTATGATACCTCTTTCATGGGTTGTATGTTTCGTAAGTTAACAAATTGGTATGGGTTAAATCTTTAATCTCATCATTATCCAATATTTTTTATGTGTAAGTATTTACTAGGAAATTTTTATCATACATGTCCATTTTTCATAAAAATGATTTCAAAATAAAGATTTAAAGGATTTTTAAAGGTACTCTTTATCAAGATCAGAATTTCAAATGTTTTAAAGATTTATCTTTCTAAATATTTTTAATTATTGTCCATGTTTTCAAAATGATTTTAATGATTTATTTATATAGACGTGAATGTTTTGAAATGATAATTCTTTTCAAAAGTTTAAAAGCGGTATGGGACACTTTGATTCAAAAATCTATTTTAAAATTAATTCCCTTATAAATGTGTGTCTTCTAAATGATTTTACAAAAATTATATTTCTCTCAAAAAAAAATTACTCATCATTTTCATCTATGTCAACATCCTTTGATGGAGTTTAAGCTCATTTGAAGTCGATTTATTATAAAAAACATCCATTGAAGGTTTTGTGATATGTTTGACTGTGGATGCATTATTTTTATACCATTAGTGGTTTATGGAGAATGTATTGACATTTCGTTTGCAAGTTTTAATACGAATGTTTATGTTATGTTTAAACCTATTCATATGAGGAATGTATTGGACTAAGTAAGTGATGAGTGGAGCCCACCATAGCACTTAGATGTATCAGTAAGTATAATGTGACAAACTAGTGTCTTAGCACAAGGCCTTGAAAAAAACTTATTTGTGGTCTTGGAACGAGGCCCTGACTATGTGGTTATGATAGTCTGGCATTATGCATTCCATCATTATGAATGTGGTTAGTGATATTGCATGCAATTATTCAATTAGTTGAATATCCATGTGAATATTTATATGGAATTATTTCATTTTATTTCTGCTATATTATGCTGATGTTCAAGTTTAAAAGGCTATTGTTTTAGTTTTATACATTGCCTTAAATGTTTATGCTTATTTTTGAAAGTTTCCGCTATATTTCTTACCCTTAAAGAGCATTTGAGCTCAACCCATTCTATGTATTATTTTTCCCAGGATTCCAAGAAGTGTAAGGTGATTGATATGCAGGGTTAAGCCAAGGGAATAATTGCGTTCATAATGATTATTTATGTTGTTTTTTAAGTCTTAAAGTGAAAATGTAACATTAATGTATGTGATCTATTTTTCCAAGACTGCTAAACTGATCGGTCCTTCGGGACTTGATTACTTGTAATCATGCAAATGTATTAAAATAATGCACTGACTCTGGGTAACTGAGGTTGGGGTGTTACAGTTGGTATCAGAGGAAGTTTAGCAATAACCTTGGAAACTATATTTAGATAAACTTTGATTAGAGCACATATCCCTATGATATAATATGAGGATTAGTATAGAAGAACTTCCTATAATTTTTTTATTGTAGAGATTTTGTGGTTTTTTCGAGCAATACATCCCTGTCTGGATATGAGCAGGTAAAGGCTGCTCTGGCACAGATGTACCTAGGGGTAAAACCAGAAAACACTGCTTTGAGCTAGACTCGAACGGGAACTGGTGCACGACAACGGCCCTTGCTGTACGATTGGTTACGACACTCCCAGGGGATATTCTTAGGATAATTATCATTTTCTTTATAAACCATTATTAAGGGCTTATGAGTATATACATACACAAAGAAAACATTTGTATGATTATGGATTATATCCATATACTGTTCAATTTGTGTTAGGTATTTTACAAGTATGGTAATTATTCATTGCAATTCATAAACCGAACTAGTTTATTCTATTGTATAGAAATGGCACCCCTTAGAAGGAATGTGAACTCCCGTAATACGTATGATCCAAAGATTAAGAAGGATCATATCTTTCATGGTCCAAATCCAGAATTTAGAAGGGAAATAGTATCCCACGCATTATCATCATATGAATAAATAGTATCATGTCATGATAAGATGAGAAAATAATTCTTAGAGTCCTATGTATTTGAAGGGAATAAAGAGAAGAGAAGGATGGAAGAGAGAAAGATGGATAAAGGAAAGAGGGAAACAAAGAAGTTTCCCATATGTGATAACTATGGGAAGAAACACACTAGAACTTTCCTGAAAGGAATGAGAGTTTTTTATAATTGTGGAGGAAATGGGAACAAAGTATATGACTGCAAGGGTAAGAAAATGGTTTCAAATGTACAATGATTCATTTTCAAGGAGTTTGGACACTACGCGAACTAATGTCCCTGTCATCAGACTATGTCGCAAATGATTCTATTGGATAATAATCAAGTTTTGATACTAATATAAATGAAGAGGAATGAATAGTGTTCCAATGTTGTTATTTTATAATTAGTTCATTTAAGTGTTGTATCAAATATGTTCTGGAAATAAATAAGGATTGTAATGCAATACTATTTAATTAAGGATTTAAGATTTTATGGTACTAAGAAAAGTGACTCTACAGCTTGTTAATTTTTTTTGAAATTACATGGTTAAAGGAAAGATAAACCTTAATATGATCTTCATATTGAGGTTGTGATTTTGGAATAAGATATGGTTGATTTTGGTAATTTAGGATGTTGTAGAGTTGTAAAAGAATATATGAGTAAGGCTTTCACATTTTATTACCTGGAAAAAAGGATCCTCATTAAGTTTAAATTCCTTGTAAATTTCGGACGGTGAGTTTGGATAAAAGTATTTTGGATATGTCTAATGGTTGGAATGGATTATGTTTGAATGGTTAATTTTTTTTGGATTTTTATAAAAGGACAACACGCAGACTGTGTGACGACCCGTCATGTCCGACAAAGCTGCGGGAATCGAACACACAACCATAGTGCCATTGGGATTTATCACCTATCATTGTGCTACATGATGTTCCTGGATGGTATAATGTAGTTTCTTTACATAAAGGGTCTGATATGTGAATTATAAATTCTTTATATTTGGAACCCTATACGATTAGGATAAATAGAGTATTTGTGAGTTATATTATGTTTTGGGGTGAAAGACAAGTTTGTGGTAGAAATTTATTAATGGATAAAACTCTAATTATAAAGTAAGTATATCTCCTTATGATTTTAGCTAATCTCATAAATAAATTCCTCAACATTAAGAAAAGGAACATAGAACAAAAATGTTGTCCTAGATGGTACCTTATATCAACACTAATTTATGGCTTTGGGATTTTTGGCCTTTTCATAGCCATGTTCTCTACCACTCCACATCAGATAACTGATGGTTATATTTCTCTTCCATATCCATATTTTCCTACATGGAACCCTAGTATGTGTTATTTTCGACAATCTTCATACATTCCACACTTTATTTTAAATAGAGGCCTTATTAATTCATATTTCGATGTGGGATTTCAACTAATATTTTTTGAAAAGTCAAAAATGTGTTACCCTAATACCTTATTTTTTGTTGAACCGATGGTATTTTAAATGATCATAGATTGATAAATTTAAGGACTTCAATTTTAAACTTGTTAGTGATTGATGACCTCAATCACTACCTATAAATATTTACATTTTTTCTCCAATTATATGTCTATAATTGCCACATATTTCTCCTAATCGAGATCATAATTTTGTGGTGACCCTTTAATTTCTCTTTTCATCTTGTTAAGAATAAATTTTATTAACCAAATTTCTGATGTGGGTTTTTCCACAAAGATAATTTCTATTTTCAACCTTTATTTTCAAAGAACAATATCAATTTTCGAGGATGCAATTTATTGAAGGATGGGATAATTTAGCACCGCGAGCTTCCACGGTACGCTTCTCTTTGAATAATATAGTATCGTGTGTTGTACGCAACATCGAGTTCTAAGACACACCATGACCAATAAAAGTACCCGTTATGAATAGTAATAAATACTTTTTATTTTTTAGAAATTTTATCTCTCAAAATGGACTTTATTTTTGGATTCAGAGTATCAAATTTAGCCTAAAGTGTAATTTTGGTACTTTTCGGATAACTTTAATATTTTGACGAATAGTGAAAATTACTAAATTTTAATTAAAAACTACTTTTTTTAATCAAAATAATTAATAGTGATAAATTATGAATTTGAGTGGCTTTAAAGTATAATTAGAATATATTTTTACCATTTTATCCAATGGTGTTCATTATAATTAATTTCACTTTGAAATTAGACATAAACAATTATCAATCTTTTGATATATATTGTTTCTTAAAAACACGATATTTGTTGTGACAACGATAATTAATTATAAAATTAATTAATGCAACATATATGTTTGGAATTTTGTAAAATATACATCATTTTTGAATTCGTAATATCAATTATAGCTTAGGGTGAAATTTTGGCATTGTTCTGAAAAACATCAATTTTTTATGAATAGTGAAACTACTAAGTGGTAGTTAAAAAACTGATTTTTTCATAAAACTTAATTTTACCGCTTCTATGATAGTAATTTCGAAAATCTGAGAGACACGGTCAATATCATGGAGTAAAATTTGGTTCAATGAGATGAAAATAATTATTGGTGAATAGTAACTTTTTAGTTTTATTTACCACGGTTAAAAGTAAATATGGTAATTAAGTGTAAAAATGATATTAATATTACCCTAACACATGTCTTCATTCTATTGGACAAATTTATCTCGACTGAAATCAACCTTAGGAATAAAATATTATCATTTAGGTCCACTTGGATTAGATTAGGACATTTATTATTATTTAATTCAAATAATAGTTTAAAGAGTTAAAATAAAGGTTTATTTACTAATACATTTTTAATATTGGGTTATACATAAGATATATTCGATTGAAAATATTAATTAGATAAGATAAAAAAATTTATCACTTACATTATGTAACAATATTAAAGATTATATTTTTATATATTTAGGGAAAACCCTTAAAAACCATTTTCCTGACATTAAATGAGAATTTCTCCCACTTGAAAAATATTTCATTTATCCCATTAGTAAATCATCATAATCTAAAAAAACATTTCTAAATATAAAATTTTCAAGATCATTTCATTAAAAACTAAGGAAAACGAAACATAATAATGGTGATATCAAAGGCTCATCAATGTAAAATATAACCATTTATAAATTAATATCATCAATGATCATGATAGAGAATTATGCTATAATGATATAATAAAAGAGCATGATCTAGTCATATTATAATTCAAACACATCAATATTTGGACCATAAAAAATATGAAAACATGTAAAATGAAATAGTAAAATATGTACTTAATGAAAGACCATGTGATATCAACCATGATCATTATATTCATAATAAATTCATGAAAAAAAATTATAACATTCTTTGGTAAGTTGGGTCAAAAATTTTATAAAATCATTTCAAAACCCATTCCAGGGGAATAATTATATGGATGACTTAAACAATTATCATTACCCAATGTATTATAGATCTATAATGGTATCTACTAGAGCTATATGGGGCACCCCATTTGAATCTATATTGGGCATTCCTATAGAAATATAGGACACCTCATTTATTGCTATAACATGCTTACCCAACTCTATCTGAGAAACCCCTCGTTAAGAGCTAACAATCTTACCTAGAACTATCGCGGCCACCCCATCAGGTATGGATTCTAAGTTCCACAACACGAATAAAACACATAAAATTAATCCTTATGCATTTTAAAACATTATTAACACATCTAAAACAGATGGGTATCAGGTCAATCACATTTTAACACGATTAACCCGTCTAAAAGAAACTAGATCCACTAGAATCTCTTTGAAACACTGTTTTCTCATGGAAAAGAAATGAGTTAAAAAAATACATTAGAAATATAATTAAAAATATTAAATAAATGGGTCCCATTAAAATATTTTTGAACAATTTTTAACCCATGGGGGAGAAAGGGGTTCCCAGATAATATCATTATTATATTATTAACCCATGTAAAATAAATATGTTCTAGAATAATGTGTTTGAAAAAATGTAAATCCATCTAGAACATAATGTGGATGATATTAGAAAAACAATATTACTATTAGGGGATGAGGGTTAAAAAAGTTTTCAGATTCCGATTAATGGAAATCCCACTAAAAGATCATTAAAACATTCTTGAAGAAAATAATCCTTAAACATTAGAATGTATCTCACACCGCTTTGATTTATATTAATTATTAACACCATAAGTGGAATAAAATTAAATGAACCTTAGAATATCATAAAAATTATTATATTATTGATATAACATGTCAAATAGGATCTATATACACCATATAAAAAAGTAGGTTCATAAAATCAAATAAGTATCAATTGAATGGAAATTTAGATGAAACCCCTTACAACATTGTTAATGTATAAAAAAACCCAAAAGTATAGATCCTCAAAAAATTAATTAATAAACCATTAATATTAACGAATTAATTATACAAAATATAAAAATTATAGTAGATACACCACACCAAAAACTAAGTTGTGAATATATCTTTTATATCAGAAATCTAAAACAAGTGATAAAAATGTCATATAATGATCATATAATTAGAGTGAGAATAAATTAATTAAATAAATTTATCTGAAAAATTTAAATCCACAAAATAAAAGATGAAATATATTATTAAACAACAAGTTTTCAGTTTATAATTTTTTTGGGATAACATAAACAATAACATAGATGTTTAACCCAAGGAATTGATATTATGATAAGAAAACCCTTACCTGAAGTCCGATTTATCATGATTGCACTCTATATTCTTAATTATAAATGTATGATAATTATATAATTGAATAATATTATTTTAAAACTATATTAATACTTTTATTTATCTTATAAACATGTTTTATACAATTAGACAATCATTAATGTTTTAGTCGGATATTTTGACTATATTCAGCTTATGTGTCAAAACTAACATTGATTGGTTGATTAATGTCCTTTAGATCAATATTTAAACATATAGAAAATAATAATAAGAAAATTATTTTGAAATTTTAAAATAGATTATACTTTTATAATAATATAAGAATTAGGGTAATGAAAAATGAACCACGGTTATGGTCATGGAGATTGTGGGACGTACGCACACATGAATAACATTCCCATTTTTCAATGATTATTATGGAAAGAAGGTAAGTAACGTTTATATTTCCATAGTGAACATATTATCATAAATAATATTTTATTTAATTTTATGTATTTTTCATTTCATTTTTTTTGTGATTAAAAATGATGAATTCCATCGCTTCGAAGAGGTGGTAGTGCACATGCCCATGAAAGTTTTTGTCACTTTTTATGTGTGTGAAATGGAATAAAGAAATATGATAATAAACATAAATACATATATAGTTATGTCAATAATAATAAATATTTAATTTATATCATATATATTAATTAAAACCTTTTTTTATAGATTCAATATCAATTTTTCATATATAACATATAATTGGTGAGGAAGTAGTCTAATAGTCTATAAATGATGTTATCATATTTTAAAAAATTAGAAAACATTGAGGTATGTGTTATATAATATTTCACAATGTATTAATAACTTATAAATATTATATATATCTTATAAAAGAATTTATTTTAATCAAATTTCCCTACCATTTGTTTTGTTAGTGAAAAAATGAATGACATCATTTCATGAAGAAGTAGTCCAACATACACAAGAACAATGAATTCGTAATCCATTTTATTGAAGTGTGTGTAGGTGTCTATATAGACACTAAAATAAAAACAAATCATTATATTTAGGATACTTGTTTTATTTTTTTTCATTTCATAATATAAATTTAATTATTGTAGAATGAAATAAAACAAATTTTTTTAATAAATAATGGAACCTCTTAATTGACAAACTCTTTTGGGATTACAACAAAAGACTTACATGATATTATTTATTCCTAGTGGGAGGCTTATAGGATGAGATTTGGAATTTTGAGATATTATATGGTTAGGTTATGGATGATCAAAACAGTAGTAAAATGTGTGAATAAGTGGGATACATTTGAGTGACTTTATATTGGAGGGTAAGTGGAATTGATCACATATCGATTCACTATTCAATTCCACCCATAGACCGCTGTTTTAAACTAGTTTGGTAATGAATATTCAAAATATAATAATAAGTATATCTTCATTTTTAATTCAATTAAATAATATTTATCACTATTAAAAAGATAACTTATACTTGTTTTGATATTTTCATTGAAGGTGGAGGTGATTTTGTTGCCCAATGATCATCCAAAAGAAAAATGGGCCAAACAACATTCCATCCCATTGATATATGTCCACTTTTTTGACAATTGATAGCATTTTGTGCATCCCAATAGGATAAAATAGTGTGGTACTCTCCCAAATATCATTCTCTACAACTCTTATTGAAAAAAATTCCTAATTCGGCCATATATTGGCACATCCAATCAATTCTTTCCAGGGGACAAAATCTTCCACAATTCAAAAGTTTGTTTCTCTCTTTTGACCATATCTCCCAATACAGTTGTTTAATAGATGCCAAATTCAACAAAGAGACATTCATTAATCCTTCCAATAAATATTATTTTTTTAATGTCATAAAAGTGCTTTATATTATTCCATAACCAAGACACAAGTGTTATCCCAAAAATAGGGTGCCCAAAACAATGTCCCATTTTGCTATAAAATAGTTCCATGGGAAAAATATTTGTATGTTAGGATAAGGAGTGATGTGATAACAATTAGAAGTTCCATTGAAATAATACACTCATACTTGAAGTTCAGGAGTCCCATATCCTCATTTGGGGATCAATAATGAAGAAGGAGTTCCACTCGAGGTTCATTTTCCCCCTGATGTCGAGCTATAAATGGGGGACAATCATTTCAAGGGATCTACATAATCATGGGTGGGAGTTCCATCATGTGTTATTCTACTGGTTTAATCTAATTTTTGTTCTAAATATTTTACTTATTTCTTATATTGACATTATTATACTCTAATTTCATTTTTATTGTTATAATTAAGTGAAAAGCTTTTTATTTCAACACTGATTAGGTTGTGATTTTAAGTGGGAATCTTGGGTTGTTCTGATTATACAAGAAAATAGTCCTATTTATCTCAAACATAAATAATATTTTATTATACATTGGTATCCTTTCTTCTCAATTCTTTATACCCAAACCATGACAACACGATTTTTGTGTCAAGGGGTGTTTTTTAACATCATTTAAGAGGCCAGAGGGTAGTTGAGAACTTGGAAACCATCACCCAAAAAATTCAATTAAACCAAGTGTATTTTTAAGAATTATGAACTCACAAATATGTGTATTGAACTATAAATTATCTCTCTATATCATAATTATATAACAAAACTTTTATTTATAAACTATTAAACGCTTTAAATCAAGTCATTTTCTTTAAACTATTATAAAACCACCCCTATTTTAGTAATTATTATAAAAAATGCAAACACTAAACCCACCAAATTTCCTTGATAGACTACCTAGGGTATATCCTACACTACAAACCAACCTTAAAATCATAATTCATTTGACGTTTCATGATAGCACATTCAAATTTTGGCATCGTTTCAGGGGATCACTTTGGTTTTTAGTGTATGTTTTTAAAATATTTTTGTAAATTTTGTGAATATTCATTTGTTTAATCACAAAAATTTACCTATATATTTGTGTTATGATTTATATATTTTTTAGGTTTTTTCCATTAAATATTTTAATCCTGGGGATTTACCACCTTTCAAACCCTAACCGGATTGAATCATAAGCCAACGACACTGAAATGCACCGGACAACTCTTTGATGGAGGACACACCACAACATGAAACTTTTCTAAAACCATCTATTATGGAACCAAAATAGAGCCTGAAATTAATGAGTATAAAATGGATGAAAAAAATCGAACATTAAAATAACTATCCTCACCTGATGTTGAAATAAAACCCACATATATTCAAATGCAAGGCATGGAACCAAATTTTGAATTAAAATCTTTTCTAATTAACTTGTTTCCTTGATTTCATTGACTCAAAGGAGAAGACCCAAATAATCATTTCAAAAAAAATTATTCTATGTTTTCAACATTTAAACCATAAAATGTGGTTGAAGAAAAATTAAAGCTTAAGGCATTTCCATTTTCATTAGAAGACACTACAATAGACTGGATTTATTATTTTAGTTCACCAATAAGTGGCTAGGAGGACATGAAACACCTTTTTCCTAAAAAATATTCCCCTGCCTCTCGAAATGCAAAAACAAGGAAGGAATTTTTTTTTGATAAGGCATTCTCAAGGGGAAACACTTCATGAATATTAGGAATGATTTAAAAGATTATGTTCATGTTTCTGACAACACCAAATAAGTGATCAAATTTTAATTTATTATTATTATGAATGATTAATTCAAATTTATTGTAACACGAATTATGTTGATGTAGGTCGTTCACTAGCAGAGACAATCCCAATCGCTGCAATGACACTGATTGATAACATGGAATAAGAAGACTCAAAAATTTAGTACATGGTTGATTGTACCCATTCATGGTGTCCATGAGGTGAAAAGTACTGAATTTGAGAAGATGGTGGACACAACGTTTTATGAGGTAAGTACACTTTTAGGAAAACTCACTCTCTCCCAAAGGGAAATCTCAATCTCCACCTCCTAGCCATTGTGTAATCTGCTCATCTGACACCCATTATTCTGACCAATGACCCCAATTAAGAGAAACATCTGAGAGTTGTGAGGAAATATTTTTAGTCCATCCCTATAAACAAACTTTTAGGCAAGAACCATACAATCCATCCAAATCTGGGTGAAAAAAACAAGGTTATCGGCCATGGGGTATTCATACTAGCCTCATCAACCATGGAACCAACAAGGTCAAAGTAGTCATCCCCCCCCACCACCCAGAAATCCTCAACCACCCCTAAACAATTTCCAACCATCCCCTCCAAAAACCGATCCTAGATTATAATATATGATGAAAAAAATGTCTTCCAAATATATCCAATTCCAAAAAACAACCCATAATTCTATACAAGACCTCAAAATCCAATTAGGCCAACTAGCTAACTTGGTGGGGGAAATTCAAAGTCATGGGTCAGGTAAACTACCCTCTCAACCTATATACAACCCTAAGGATAAAGGTAATGTTAGTTCCATCACCCATAGGAGTGGAAAAATATTTAAAAACAAAATGAATCCTCTATTAAAGTCATCCCCTATAGAGGAATCCACCATCCCAACCACAACTAAAAATGGACCAATAGAAGAAAATTCTTATCTTGAGAGATGTCCTTCCAATGGAATGACTGTGCATGTTGATAAGTCTCATATCCCAAAAATTTCTTTTCCATTTCCCAAAAGGGCCACCCAACCAATAAAACAAATGGAAGCAAAATTCAATATGTAAATATTGGAATCCTTTAAAAAAGAACAAGTTAACATTCCGTTGAATGATGTCATGAAGAACATTCCAAGATATGAAATGTTTTTAAAGGGGATATATACACATCAAAGGAGAATTAATGATGATGGGAAGGTATTCTTGTAGATTAATGTCTCTATATTGATAGAACCATCACATCCTACAAAATACAATGGTCCCAAAACATTCTCGATTCCATGTTCCATAGGAGAGTATTCAATTTAAAATTCTATGCTGTATTTCAGTGCTTCTATAAATGTGATGCCTCACTACATTAACTTTTCATTGTAGGATAGAGAATTGAAGCCATCTATGATAGTCTTTCACCTATAAAGTCAAAGTACAACACACCCATATTTTTTGTTAGCATATGTTCTTGTGATGGTTCAAAATTTAATTCTTCCTGCTGATTTTTATGTGATTAAAAAATGATAGGTTGAATGGAAATGCACCAATTATATTGTAGAGAACATTCTTGAAAACTTCCAAAACCATTACCAATGACTATAATGGTACATTAAGTATAGAATTCAGTGGTGACATAGTTTATTTCAACATCCTTGATTCCATGAATCACCCCTCATAGGAACATTTCTCTCTCTCAGTAAATTCAATTGATGTACTTCATTTCAATGAAAACACTTCATTTCATTCCCCCGATCACCTTTCCGAGTTTTCATCATTGATTTAAATTATCTGAAATGAATCATGAATTAATTTTTGTAGTGTTATATAAAAATGTTATGCATGTTTATTAGTGGATTATTTCTTGAACACAGAGGATCCAATGACCATAAATGATACTGATAAACTTGTAAAAGATCATTACTCATCTTGGGATTATAATTTTGAAAAGATATATGAGATAAGTGACCACTCACATCCACAGACACCCCCATAAATCCAAAATCAACCTGAATTGGATTTGAAACTAGTGACTGATGATTTAAAATATTCATATCTTGAGAATGGAAACAAGTTTCCCGTCATCATCTCATGTTCACTTATTCCTGATCATGAATTATAACTGCTTGAACATTTGAGAGAGTATAAACAAGATTTCGTATGGACACTTTCTGACATTCCTAGTATTATACCATAAATTTTTACACAATATATTTTATTAAATAATGATGTTAAACCAGTGAGGAAGGCATAATGTTGACTGAACCCAAATCTCCTAGAAGTTGTGAAAAAGTAAGTGAAAAAATAATTTGTTGCTGCATTCATTTACCACATATCTGACATCCAATGGGTACGTCTCATTCATGTAGTTCCTAATAAATGGATTTATTATAATCAAAAATGAAAACAATAAATTGGTTCCAACTCATGTGCATAATAGTTAGTAGGTCTGTATTGACTATCACCGACTAAAGCCACATGCTAGGAAGGACCATTTCCCATTGTAATTCATTTACCATGTTCTACAGAAGCTAGTGGATAAGTCCTACTACTTTTTTCTTGATGATATTCCGGATACTTTCATATACATATTTTCCCATAGGATCAGAAAAATTCAACCTTAATGTTCCCCTTTGGCGCATTTAAATATAAGAGGATTCCATATGGTCTGTGAAATGCTCCATGTACATTATAGTGATGCATAGTTAGTATTTTTCGGATTACCAGGAGAATTTCATTGAAAATTTCAGGGATGATTTCACTATTTACGGATCTTCTTTTGATGGATGTTTGAGTAGTCTTTTATTAGTTATGCATCACTATATTGAAAATAACCTCATATTAAATTATGAGAAATGACATTCCATTGTGCAATAAGATATAGTTTTGGGGAATTTCATTGCTGGGGAAGGTATCCAAGTAGATAAATCAACATGGATGTCATTTCATCCCTAAAATTTATCAAAAAATGACTGGGATGTGTGGTCTTTCCTTAGTCATGCTGGATTTTAGCATAGTTTCATTCACGATGTTAGTAAGATCACACTCCCACTCTCTCTATTACTCAAAAAATAAAAATATTTTTTTTAGTATGAATGTAAGGATGATTTTAATATGTTAAAATGGAGTCCCACTTCACCCGCGTTAATCCAACCTCCTCGGTGGGATTTACCATTTGACCTCATGTGTGACACCTCTAACTATATTGATGGGGTAGTCTTGTCACAAAGGGTTGATCATGCTCTACATGCCATTGCCTATGACTAACGTACTTTGGACCCTACCTAAGGAAAAAAGAACCACACCTGAAAAATAATTCCATTACACTGTTTTTGCCTTGGATAAATTCAGGTCATATCTTTTAGGGTCCAAAGACATTATTTTCTCAGACCAATTAACAATCCATTATCTAATTAAGAAAACACAAGCCAAACCACATCTCATTCTCTGGGTGATCCACCATCAAGAATTCAATCTAGAAATTAGAGATAAAAATGGAATAGAGAATGTGGTGGCCGACCATATCTGTAGGATTACTCTATCCTTGGGCATTGAATCATTCCATGTATTCCTATAAACGACATGTTTCCTAATGCGAAATTATATCGAGTGAATGATTATATTCCTTGGTATTATTAAATTGTAAATTATTTGGTAGAATATTTCATTCTTACTTATTTCAATAAAAAACAAGTGAGTCCTCTAAAACATGAGTCACGCTATTAAATTTGGTAAGACCCCAACCTATGACACACATGTAATGATCATGTCAATAGGTGTTGTGTCCCCAATAGAAAGTTTATTCCAATACTTATATTCGTCCATACTCTTGCTTGTGGGGGACACTTTGATGCCCAATCAACTACTAGAAAAATCCTTTATTCGGGTCTCTTTTGGAAAACATTTTTCCAGGATTCCATTAATCTGTGTAAATCTTGTCCTCGTTGTCAAATAATGGGTATTGTATATAAAATAAATGAAATTCCACAAAACCCATTTCTCTTTCATGACATTTTTTATATTTAGGGTATTGAATTTATGGGGCCATTTCCCAATACCTTTGGGAACTTGTACATTAATCTAGTAGTTGATTACATGCCAAAATGGGTAGTGGCACGAGCTACAAGGAATTATGATTCATTGGTTGTTGTTGAATTTTTGAGAACCCAAATATTTTGTAGCATTGGCTTACCTAGGTTCATCATTAGTGACATGGGTTCTCATTTATGTAACCGAACAATGTAGTCACTTTTGTGTCAGTATGAGGTCGGCCTTTGAGGGTCTACTACCTATCACCCACAGACCAATGGTCATGTAGATGTGTCAAAAAGAGAGGTATAATAGATTATTGAAAAAATAGTTCAACCAAGAAGAAAATATAGGAGTCTTCGACATGACGATACATAAAGGGTGTACCGTACTACTTTCAAAACACTCATTGGACTATCACTATATAATCTAGTGATTGGAGTGAGTTTTCACCTACCTACTATGATTGAGCATAGGGCCTACTGGGCAATCAAACGAGGAAATTAATATGTTTATGGGGCATGTGATAAAAGAATGTTTCAAATTCAGGATTAAGATTAAATGAGAAGAGATTAATATGAGAACTCCAGGATTTATAAAGTGATATCCTATGCTGCCCAAGACCGTATAATCCTTCATCGCCAGTTACACATTGAGAATAATGTCCTCCTCTACAATACAAGGATGAAATATCTTCCAGGTAATGTTGATTCTCAATGGTTTGGACCATAAACTATTACTTATTTCTCTCTATTTGATGTGTTCTAGGATAAAATTGATGAAACCAAGAAACCTTAATTGTCAATCGACATCCGCTAAAGCACTTCCGTGAAACTAGTTCGGAGTACCTGATGGAGGAACTCCATGTTCATGAAGTAATATAGTAATGACACTCACTAGGTTTTATCCTTCCTTCCCACATTATCTACTATTATAGTGAGAAAACTACACACTTTGAGTGTGGGGGGGATGGGTAGATTCATGGGTTAGGTAGGAATTTTTATCATCTTTTTTCATTCTTCTCTTTTTGTGCTCTATTATTTTTTTTACTTTTCACAATATTGTTGAGTTCATTATGATTTTATCCATATTTCATAATTGTTCTATTTTTCTCCTTCTTTATGGTATTTTCTTTTTTCCCCATATTTTTGGGTTCATTATTATTTTCATTCTCTTTTTAATTTCTTATATTTTTCACCTTATTTTTGGTATTTTTTTACTTTACCCCCTTTTATTCACCAAATCATGGAAGACAATGAATGTGTATGTTGAAATTTTTGATTTCATATTGATTTAACATTTTAAAAAAACATATCACTTTTTTGAATTGAATGTTTGTTTGAATTTAACATCATTTAGTGATTTTTAGTGTATTGGTTTTTGATCAACGATATAAATGGTCGTATCACTGTGAAACATTTGAGATGATTGACTCCCCTTGTGTGAGTAGTTTTTTTGGAAACTTATGTCACTAATATCTCATTAAATATTTAACCCAACAATAAAGTGTGAATATTTATTTGTTAATATATGCTAAATATATTTCAGGTTAATATATTTCTGCTTGAACTGATATTTCCATACATTTGTTCTTTATCTAATCTGTTTCATTAATGTACCAGATTGATCTATGCATGTGTAACTAATGTCCGATTATTGTACACCATAAAAAAAATGTGTTTTTGTCATGTTTATGTTAAAAAAAATTCCTCATCAACCTTTAATCTTGTTATACCTATTTCAATATCGGTCGTGAGTAGATCAAATTGGGGTTTATAGATGAGTGTGAGATTTTTTCTAATTAAAACATCTAAAAAATTAATAAATGAGGGGTGTGATGAAATGTGGATCATATGGGGATATATAGGTTGGGGGATTATGGATTTGAATTATGGGAATGCATAAGTGAGTGGAACATGAAATATGATTGCAGAGAATGTAGGGAAGGTTTGGTGAAAAAAATTCACTTAAATATGAAGAATTTCTAAATAACCAATAATTATTCGATAAAAGTGGATGGAATAGAAGGGAATGGTTTTCACACACACTCAGAGAGAGTTAGTGGAATGAATTACATTGTAAATACTTTCTCAATTTTTCGTTATGAATCTCTTTGAATTTCATTGAGATATGTTTTATGATCTATCTTTTTACATTTTCACTTGGAAGAACTCTTTGGTTTGGTTCATGCATTGATCACTTTACATTAATGAATTAAAAATTCCTCAAATGTTAAATTTTCATGATGTGTGTAATATATAGAAGCATCATTTTTTTGATATGTGAATTTTCCTAGAAGTTTAAATGTTTATGAGTGGGGGTGTGGTCTCATAGCGATTCACTATTCAATTTCACCCTTACAACACTATTTTAAACTTGTTTTGTAATGAATACTCAAAATATAATAATACATTTATATTCATGATTTATTCGATTAATTAATGTTTATAACTTATAAAAAGGGAAATTATACATGTGCTAAGATTTTCATTTAAGGTGGAGGTGATTTGGTGGGCCGAAGATCATCCAAAAAAATGAGACAAACTCAATGTCATCATATGAACATCTATCATCTATTTTGAATAGTACGAGAATTCTGTGTATCCTAATAGGATGTATCATGTATTTCCTTTCAAGAAAATCATGGGATATAACACTTACTGATAAACCTATGCCTAATTATTCAATTTGCTTTCCCATCAGTACCATTTTTTCCAGGGGACATAATTTTCCCGAATTCAAATGAATGTATCGATATTTTAACCATATCTTTCAATAACATTTTCTAATGGTCTGCAGATGAAACATGGAGGCAACTAAGAGTCCTTCCAAAAATTCATCCTTTTTTTAAATGTCGTGATATGGCTTTCTAATATTCCAAAATCGAGACATGATTGGTATCTCAAAAACAGGGTTCCCAAAACCATGTCTGATTTTGGTTATAAAAATGTACCAGGGGATCCTCATTTGTATGTTTGGCCATAGAGTGATGTTCTTCCAATTTGAAGTTACAAGGGATTTGTATCCTTATCCTAGTCATTCTAGAGTTACCTATCCTCATAAGGGGATCATGAAGGAAGAATGAGTTCGACCAGAGTTTTATCTTCCATCAGATTTTGAGCTAAATGGTGGACGGTCATTTCGATGGAGCTATACACTCATGGGGGGGGGGGGGGGGGCGTTTCAGCACTTGTTATTCTACTAGTTTTGTGTAATTTTTGTTCAAAAATAATTCACCTAATTCTTATATTGACATGATTCTCCTCATATTGAATTTCTATTGGTATAATTAAGTTAAACGATTTCTATTTCAACATAGATTGGGTTGAGATTTCAAGTGGGAATCTTGTGTTTTCCCGATTAGACAAGACAAGAGTCCCATTTACCTCACACATAAAAAATATTTCAGTATGCTTTGGTAGCCATTCTTCTATATAAATTATACCAAAACTATGATAACATGATTTTTCTGTCAAGGGGTGGTTCTTTCAACATCGTCTATGAGGCAAGAGGGAAGTTGTGATCATGACAACCCTCAACCAAAGGATACCATTAAACAATGTGTATTTTTAAAAATGAATAACTATCAAAGAGGTGTAGTTACATTGAAATTATCTCCTTATCTCATAATTCTAAACTACCACATTTATTTATCAACTATTAACTCTTTAAATCAAGTCATTTTATTTAAACTATTTTAAAACCAACTATATTTTATTTCTTCTTATTGAAAACACACACTCTAACCCCACCAAAAATCCTTGAGAAATGACCTAGGGTCTTCCATAGACTATAAATCAACCTTAAAATCATAATTAATTTGATGTTTCATAACATCACATTCATAAATTCATGTATATATAAAAATGTACACACTATAGGGATGTATACCCTACATTATTTGCCTATATTAATGGAAAACATAATATCATATTTGGTATATTATCTAAAAATTGACATGAAATGTGTTCGAGAGAGGTTTCTAGGTCATCTTAACCCTTACGATTAATGATTACAATTAAGAAAACATGTTTTTACCTAAATTGGCACGATTAATTTTAATTATCTTCACTAATATTATTGAAAAAAAAACCAATTTGAACAATATATACATTTTAAATTATTATTAATAATATTTAATCCATTTTTTAAAATTCCAATCACAGATTTTTCAAAATGGAATTTTAAATTAATTCAACAGGTGCGACGATAAAAAAAGGTTTTAAATGTAATGATATTCAAAAGTAGGAAAAAACTTTTTTATCCAAATTTAATGAGAAATCGATTGCAATGTCCAAAAAAACATTGAATTATGTAAAATTATTATTAATTTACTTTAAAACAAAATAAAAATTTTATTTATCTCAAAAATTTGTTTATATAATAATGATGTTTTGAATTAAAATATACTATCTTTTAATGTTGAACAAAATATGACAGTTCTCAAAAAAATACAAAAAATACACCCAAAGAAAAATTTTATTTTATAATATTATAAAATAAATATATCTTTGGAAATAAAATTTATAAATGTGTCAGATTTTATTTTTATAACTTTTCTTCCAACAAATGGTTGCCTAACTTCCTTTGATAAAATATATAACTCTTTATATAAAAAACTAGATTTTTTCTTATAACAATCATATGAAACATAATGTATGACTTGAAAAATATTTGAATATATATATAATATTTAAATTTCAAAAATATCTATCACTATTATAGATTAATTGAATTTTTTTATATAAAAATTCTATTATTCAAATAATTTTTTTTTAATTTATACACATTCATTATGTTAAATTCGACTTTATATTCATTTATTATTAAATAGAAACCAATAAATTAATATTTTAAACATGTTTAAACTATAATATCATAATTTATTTAACTTCATTCATTCCCACTATTTTACAGGATAAGGGATATCAATTATAAAAATATTAGTGATATATTTTTGTTTTGTAAGTCTTAGGAATGTGTGTAAGAGAAGTCATAAATGGAACTCGATGATGCATGAAACACAAGTCAATCAGTGTGTTGTGTGTCATGCAAGAAAGACTATGTATTCTAAGAAACCTTATTTATTAAATAATATAAACTAATTTTAATGAATATATTTCATAAAATATTGGTCTGTTAGTTGAGTAGACACCCAAATACATATCTAGAAAATATGAAAAGTTCATTATCAAATATTAATATGAAAAGGAAGAAATTTGTTTCTTAATAAATAAAAACATCTTTTATGAAAAACATTATATGAATCAATATAGTGTTTAATCATTCCATAAAATTAAAAAATAGAATTTATTTAAATGTGAAAAAATTTATGTTGTTGGATGGCTGTGATTCATGAATAATATAGCATTGGAAGAAATTGTAGATAATAATAAAATGATTTATGAAGAAGATTTGAAAAATTTACATTCAATCACGGTGGGTTTCAATCATTCAATATTTTATATTTTTATTACTCATTGATTCTAAAAGAATGAATTCAAATTTAATTCAACAAAACTCTTAACAAATAGTGAGTACTGAGATTCATATTTTCAATGAAGATGAACCTATTGAATAATTTATTTGAATAATAGTGTTGAAAAAAATTTATCCATATATTCTTAATTAGAAAAAATACAATGTTGATATCTCAAGGTCATATTATAATTTATTTTCACTAAATCTAAATTAAAAATATGTTTTTTGAAAATGAAAAATATTTTATACACATGATTTTTCTCTTATTCCTCATAATGATGCTCACTATCATAAATAGTAAAAGATATCATTCAATCACTACTATTATGATGGTTATCATATATTTTGAAATTCAAAACTCATAAATTTGGTTTTCTATTAATGGTAATGTGAATTATAAATGAGGGTAACAATTACTTTAAAATTATAGAGTTAATGTAAATGTTATAATAGGTAAATCACAATGTTAATAATTTCTTATGTATGAATCATTTAAATTAAAATGATACATAATAGTTATTTTGATATTTTATACATTATAGAGTTTAGGGGATTCAATTAGTCAATATAGAATAATACCATATAAAACAATGAACCTTCAATTTCTTCTTCACCATTCAACCCATGGGTGATACTAAAATTACACTAATGTTGAATATGTTACAAATAAATTTGTTTATTTTTTCACATGGATCATATATATTTATAGAGGATAGTGGGTAATATATTTAATATGATCCATTAAAAAACATAATAGTCCATGTGTATTTCATGAAATTCATCAGATACCCCGGTACATTGATATCGAGTTGGACCTAACATAGATGGACGATCATTCATGATCCCCATTGTTTGGTGACTATAATAAAAAATCACAGCAGAATCAATTATGAATTTATTTTTTAAATAAATAATTAAATATTAAATATATAATTTATCTTGTTAGCATAGGATGAACATAAATTAATAGAATCAATAATTTATTTATAAACCCAAAACAATACACCATTAAAGACACCGCATTTGGAAAGATAAAATCTCAGTTATCCCACGTGATAGCTAGATCACATCTATATTAGTCAACACCATCACTCTGGGTCTTATGTATCATGAATATTCACCCCCTCACTGGGATAATCCCATTTTAATATATCTGAAAAAAAGAATGCACAATTTCAGGAAGAGAATATTTGTGTTTGAGCTAAACAGCCCTGTTTGGTCTTTCCATTTTTTCTATAAAAATTATATAATAATAAACCGTTTTTATTTCAATTTAAATAAAAAACAATCAAATATAACTAAAATATCTTCAACAAAATATTAATTCAAATAAAAAATATCATTGTTATATAAAAAAACAATAAATGAATATTTTATATATAATGTATATATAAAAATAGCTCTCATGAATAAAAATGTTATACATTAAATGCAAAGTGTAATCATGTCAAATAAAAAAACAAAATCACAATGATAGTAAGTCCAATGGGATGTTTGTTTTCAGATATGGTATCCCAACACTTCTTATTCATCAATAGTGAAGATGGAATATGTTAAGACTCCAATCAGTACCCCACTTGAGGGGAACCATTTTAAAAAAACATGATGAACATTGTGTAGTTAGTGTTTTTAGCATAAATATATTTATATGTAGTGAAATTTATAATGTTAATGTCAAAAAAATACTAAGTTAATAGGATAACATGTGGATTAAAGATTAATAAATAAATTAATTTTAAATAATTAATTTTAACTCACTTTATCATTCAGATTTCAATTTCCCAAATACAGCTATCAATATGCCTTTTAATTTCTCAACCAAATAAAATGTTTTCATAAAATTAATGAACATTCAAATCAACTTTCTAGCTAAATTTTTTTTCGAAAATCATCAGCTAATAATTTCCTGAAAATAATTTATAGATGGATTGATATTTTATTATAAAAAATATGAAAAATAATTTTAATTTCATCAAATTTTGAGTTTCTCACAATTTCCATTACCACCTAAAACCACACGTAAATTCATTTGAAATCTAGGTGTATAAATGAGTGTTAAAAAATTAAAAATCAATCATTAAATATAGTGTATGAACTCTTTGGTAAAGTGTTTTGGAACTACCAAAAATTAATCAATAAATCAAATAATAAACACACACAGGGGATAATGACAATAGATATTGAAGGAAACCTATATAAATGAATCATGAGTAGTATCCATAACAATCAATAATGATAATAGATCCCTTAAAAACATAACATTGTCTCATTTTGTAAGGGGGAGAGAAAAGGGATTTCGAGAAAACCAAAAGTGGGGAGATTCACATAACCAAAGAAGACTGGATGCAATAATCGGAGATTATATCCATATAGAAAAGTACTTATAGGAGTCAATTCCACAATTAATTGCCTTTATAGAAAATTAAATCATGTTAGTGTCAAAATAAAGTGGTTAGTGGAAAAACAGAGGAGTCCATGGATTCTAAAATAATTTCTTGTAGATTGAATACACATATTCGTAATATAAAAAAGGGGATGAAAGGATAAAAACCTATTCACCATAACAATGTTCCCCTTCTTTTTGGGTCACACAGTTTTCCCTGAGTAACCAAATGATTTCAGAAACCATGTGCCAACTATGACCCTATTGGTTTGGGTGATCTATTTTAAATTGTGTGGGGGAATGGTTTTTAGAAACTACATGCCAATCATGATCTCAAATAGATCTCGATATTTTCCATGTTTCATCATAAACACCATGAGATAAGGGCCAACTGAAATTAAATAAAAAATAGTGTTTAGGGGTATAAAAATTTATGTAATGAGTTAATATAACATCGCAATACTAAAGAATTATTCACCCACAAATCCTCCAAATAATATCCCATGTTATAGTTATGAGGCCACTTGCTTGGCTTTCTTTACATGAAATCGCAAGACTTTTATGTTATATAAATCATCAAAGGAATCTTTTTCTACACAACACTTTCATGGCTTTCTTTACATGAAATCACGACCTTCCTCGATAGTTGTGTCGTACGCAATACCGAGTTTCACTAAACAATGATATACTATTAAAATATTATTAAAACTAGCCGTTATGAATAGTAATAACCACTTTTTGAAATTTTATAAATTTTATTTTTCAAAATGGACTTCATTTTTGGATTGGGAATATAGAAATTACCCTAGGGTGAAATTTTGGTATTTTTCTGAAATCTTTCAATTTTTGATGAATAGTGAAACCACTAAGTGGTAGTTAAAAAAACTAAATTTTTCATAAAACATAATTTTACCGCTTCTGTGAGTGGAATTTCAAAAATCCTAGACACACGGTCGATGTTAGTAAGTAAAATGTTGTTCAATGAGATGAAAATAATTTTTTGGTGAATAGTAACTTTTTACTTTTTTTTACCACGGTTAAAAGTAAATAGGGTAATTATAGGTAAAGATGATATTATTATTATCCTAACATATGTCCTAATTCTATTGGACAAGTGTAATTCGACCGAAAACAAACTTAGGAATAAAATATGACCATTTAGGCTCACTTGGATTAGATTAGGAAATTTATTATTAATTTATTTAAAGAAGGGTTAAAATAGTTAAAATCAAAAGTTTAATAAGTAAATAATTTTTAATATGGGGTTATACATAAGATATATTCGACTATAAATATTAATTAGAAAGATAAAAGTATTTCCTACATAATATTATTTTATTTTTAATTTTTAGACATTAAATAATTTAATTTATTTATGACACAAAGATGATGCAGTAATTATCTTATTAATGAAATATTGACATAATTGATGTTATAAACACAAAAATAAATGTAATTTGAGACTTTTTATGAAATAAACTAATTTTATAGGTTAATATGACATGTTATTATTGATTTACATTACTTTTTTCGAACTAATCATTCTGTTATGATTTTCACAAAAACCAATTACTAAATAGTGTCAAAATTGACATAAAATAGTTTGTAAAACAAATATTATATTAGTAATTGTTATTTTATTCCTAAAAATCTAAGGATCGGCCAAATGACTTAGATAAAGTTATATATATTAATAATAAACAACTTGGGGTTCTTTTGGATGCTTATATTATTTTTATTATCCTTATAGTATAAGAACACAAGAAGACATGGTAAAAGTAAAATTATTTAACATAATTTTAAATCAAAATGATAAGGTTCAAATAGGAACCTAAACTTGCCGAAATTCTATTGGATGAGAGGATTTCGAACCATACCCACCTTAGCCTCGAAATAAATCAATTTTGAGCTATTTAATACCGAACTTGACTTTATAATAAAATAATATTTTTAGTTATTCCAAAGGTGCCCATCTTCTCCCTTATAAAAGGGCACCTCCTCCCCCTCTTCCTCACGCCACATTGAGCCATCAAGTTCGTCCAAACCCTGCCAATTCCTGCTCTAAACTTCCCTAGAGACATCCTATGGTCCTGGTATTCTTCAATGACCAATTGTAGTGCCCTAAAAGAAGGTCTCAAAGAATCACTTCAAAGAAGAGGTAATGTCCGTTACTGATTCTTTCATCTTTATTTATTTTTTCACTCATTCTTCTTTAGTTGTTTCATTATGAAGTAATAACATCAGTATCACTCATATACTGATATGTTATTATAAGTATTAAACAACCCTATTTCACCATCTATCCATCCTACGGAAAAAGAAATCACAGTCCGTGAGTACGTACGGAATACCGTCTCCACGCCGTGGTGTAATCTATTTTGCTCCACCACCTTACTTGTATGGGTATAATGGTGTAAATAATGACTATATATTACTATTATAAAGTAATACTGATTCTCAAATAGTATACATACACTCCAATACAATTCCACTATCCTAGGAATGATATCATCACTCGTGCGTACGTACGGAATACCGTCTCCACGATGTGATACGACTCGTTCTACATGATCTTCATTTCATAATGATTATATAAATGAATTTAATGAATGAATATGATATATATTATAGTAATACCATTCTGGAAATGAGGTATCTATAACCTAAAGGGAAGAATAAGAATTTATTTGACAAGACACGCATAAGAACAAAAAGTTATAAACACCCGAATAACAAGTAGCAATGAAATACTACCACTAGGAAGCTAAGAATATGACAACATATGATATAATAAAAATAAGAATGACTCTGTAATAATTCAATAACATTATTTAAATCATTATACATGAGGTTCGAACACTTACAAAGAAAATCGGACCTAAGTTAAGGGAAATATCACAATCTCATTTTTATCCGAGATTGTTTATACTTTGGTATTTACTGGGTGTATTTTATCATCCGCATCCATGTTTCTGAAACATGTAATATTATTTCCATCCACCTACAATTTTTTAAATCCTATTTTACCCTTTTTTGAGTTTTTAGTAAAAGATATGTGATGAAATATTTTGTCGTTTTTCATACTAGGTACTTTTTGACTTTTCTGACAAAAGTACGAAGAATGTTTTTCTTAACTTATACGGCATGAATGGATTTTTAAAACATTATTTCCAAGAAGTATCCTTTACAAGTTTTCATTTTTCTTTTTAATCAACTTATTTTAGTTTATAATTGTATGACATGTTAAGAACGGAAAAGTGTTTTTAAAGCAGAAAGGATATTTTTCTCAAGAATGGAGTTAAAGTGTTTTATCAAAATTATTTTCCATCTAAGATAATAAAGGGTTCTGTTTTTATCCCCATTGATTTGATTATGTTGTGATGGAATTATATTTTTATGAATTCCTTTATATTATATGAAATGTTTTATAATGTCACGATGTTTAAGATTCCCATTTTTATTACGTGGGTTATGCAATGATGCATGATTTATGATTTTGTGGAACACAGAAGAATGGTATCATTATGTGATGGGTGTGACCTATATCTTCGTCCAATTCATTGGGTAATGATTTTATATCTCATGACATAGACATGGATGGAATGGTAAGTTATACCGGTTCAGTGAAACAGGACTGAAATGAGGGTATCTCGGTTCAAAAATGGACTTTTTCCACTAAGATAGTCTTGGTAATGAGTCTTGACTAATAAGAAATTATTTTCTTTGACTGTGTGTGTATGCCACAAAGTTTCATGTTTTAAGTTATGTTTATTGTTATTACATTTCACTGCCATGATTTATCCCATGTTATGAAATTATGATCTCTTTTGCAGGTTATGATTTCCAAAAGTTATGTGCTTATCTATATGATGTGATTGATATTTCTTTTGTTTACCCTTACTGAGAATTTGAGCTCACCCTTTTGTATGTTTTCCTTCCCCAGGTCAGGAAGAAGGTTATTAAGTAGAATATGCCAAAAAGAGACTCTAGATATGATGAAATAAATTGGAGGCAAAGTAGATACTTTATGAACCAGTTGTTTATGCTTTCCAGTTTCTAAATACACTATACCTATACGTTCCTTTCATGGTTTTGTTATATGTTGTAATAATTATGCTTCAATTTTGAAGTATTAACAATGTATGTAATGTATGGTTCGTTATAGTTGGTATTATAGGAAAGGTATAGTCAACCTTTAAAAACTAGGACGTGAAATCCTTAGTAAGAACCCTAAAGATAAGTCTAATCATAGAACACAATATTAGTGTTTTATATATGACCATGAATATCCTAGGATAAGACCTTAAGTGTGAAATCTTATTCTTGATTATGTGGTTTTCCTATTATAATTACTTTTGCTCACACTATTCTTCTTGGTTTTAGTCAATGGCTGGAACCCGAAGGGATCATGTTAATGCGGAATGCGACGGGAAATGCAATGATTGTCCCCCTGACTAACCAAACGTTATGGGAGATGGAATGAAAAATCTTGTAGCCATGCTCACACAACTTTCTCAAGCTATGAATCATGCAGGGCTTCCAAACGAGCAATGGAAGGAGCAACATTCTGTTGAATCCTTCATGAAGTAGCATCCGCCTTCTTTCAACAGGTCTACTAATCTATTAGTTGCTGAACAATGGATTTGTACTTCTGAAAAGATATTTTCAGTTCTTCAATGTTCTGAACATGATAAAGTCATATGAGTAGTGTATCGTTTGGAAGATGATGCTTATCAATGGTGGAATCTTATTAAGAATACGAGGCAATGGGATGAAATTGAGTCCATGGAATGGGATGAGTTCAATAACTTAGTTTTCAATAAGTACTTCCCTCGTATTCCCTGAACAATGATGGAGAAAGAGTTTCTTGAACTGAAGGAAAAGTATGATGAATCTGTTGGTACCTATGAAGCAAATTTTACAAGACTTTCAAGGTACGCTTCTAGTATTATTATCCAACCTGAGAGTAAGATCGATTGATTCTTTAGTGGCTTAAAACCAAGTCTTCGAAGATCCTTGGCCATAAGGGAATTCAATAGCTACGAGGAAATCGTTCGACGTGCTCTCAAAGTTGAGATGGAGATTGGAGTAACCCATCAGTCATATGGGTTTGATAATAAGAGGAAAATGGATTTCAGAGGAAAATCTAAAGATCACACTAAAAAGAAGATGAGATTTCCCTTATGCTAAAAGTGTGGAAAGAAACATGGTTGGAGTTGTCTTAAAGGGACAAGTAAATGTTTCAAGTGGGGAAAGGAAGGTCATCGGGAATTTGAATGCCGCGATGATGGGAAGAAGATGTCTAATGATGCGAACAAAGGAAGGGATACACAGAATGAACCTACTACACTTTAATGTTTCATGTTCAAGGAGATGGGACATTATACCAATAAATTTCCTAATCCAAGGGTTTATGATGATGTTTGACGTCAACAAACTCTTAAGGATAAAGGCAAAGGAATGTCACATGTAATTTATATCAGTGATGTGGAGTACGATAACGATATGGTGAAAGGTACACTTACCATCCACTCTAAAGTAGCAAATGTTTTATTTGATTCTAGATCCACGCACTCTTTTATTTCTGATGAATTTTCTAAGGGTATCACTGTATTACAACAAAAATTAGATGTTTAGTTAGCTGTGAGAACACCTAATGGCACAACAGTCGCATCAAAAGTTTATAATTCATCAACGATCGAAGTTTGTGGAAAAGTGCTTCCTGCAAATCCTGTGATCCTTCCTATAGTGGAATTTGATGTGATTCTTGGCATTGATTGTATTTATTTATATGGAGCTCATATCAACTGACAAAGAAGTGAAGACACATTTCATATTCTAGATCAATCTATGATCGTCTATCGATGCAAGGATGAACATAACCTTCTAGTGGAAATTCCTTCCATCTTATGGGTCTTGATTCAACTAAATGAAGGTTATTTATCTCAAATGGATTGTGAGAAACTCACAATTAAGAATATTCCCATTGTACGGGAGTTTGATGATGTCTTTACGGTTGAATTACCGGGTCTGCCACCAAATCATGAAGTTGAGTTTTCGATAGAACTCATACTGGGTGCTTTGCTTATTTCAAAGACACCTTATAGAATGGCCCCAATTGAGTTGCAGGAATTGAAGAAACAACTCCAAGAGAATCTTGATAAGGGGTTCATATGACCTAGTATGTCACCTTGGGAAGCACATGTTCTATTTGTTAAGAAGACAGATAGATCAATGAGACTATGCATTGATTATCGAGAACATAACAAGATCACTATCAAGAACAAATATCCTCTCCCACGCATTGATGACTTATTTGACCAACTAAGCGGAGCTCAATACTTTTCCAAGATTGATCTTCATTCAGGGTATCATCAATTAAGGTTCAAAAGGGAGGATATACCAAAGGCGGCTTTCCGTACAAGGTATGGACACTATGAATTTATAGTGATTCCATTTGGTCTTACTAATGCCCCTTCTATCTTCATGGATCTGATGAATAGAGTCTTTAGAGACTATCTTGATAAGTTTGTGGTAGTGTTTATAGACGATATTCTTTTCAATTCAAAGAGCAAGGAAGAACATGAAGATCACTTGAGAATTATATTGATGTCCCTGAGAAAGGAGATGCTTTATGCCAAATTTATCAAGTGTGAATTTTGGCTTCAAAAAGTTTTATTTTTGGGTCACATAATCTCAAAAAAGGGGATATCTGTGGATCCAACAAAAAAAAGGGTTATCGAAAGATGGTCGAGACCAACAACAGTAACTGAGATCCGAAGTTTTCTTGGTTTGGATGGATATTATCAATGTTTTGTGAAAGATTTTTCACGATTATCTAATCCACTCACCAAGTTGACTCGGAAAGGAGTTATGTTTGTTTAGACGGAGGAATGTGAAGAGAATCTCAAGGAGTTGAAAAGAAGGATATCCAGTGCACCTGTGCTCACACTGCCTTGTAGTGGAGAAAGGTTTGTGATCTATAGTGATGCATCCAAGAAGGGATTGGGGTGTGTTCTTATGCAAAATGATATGGTGATAGCTTATGCCTCACGACAGTTGAAATTCCATGAGAAAAATTACCCAACACATGATTTGGAGTTAGTTGCGGTAATATTTGCATTAATGATTTGGAGGCATTATCTTTATGGAGAAAGGTGTGACATTTATACTGATCTTAAAAGTTTAAAGTATATTTTCACACAAATTGAGCTGAATATGCGCCAAAGAAGATGGTTGGAGCTGATTAAGGATTATGACTGCTCAATGCATTACCACCCTGGGAATGCAAACAAGGTGGCAGATGCATTAAGTTGACAAGACCATGCTAGATTATCCATGATCGGGATCACAAAAGATGCAATATTTATGGATTTACAAAGGATGGATCATGGAATTATAATGAAAGGGGAAAAATCATATCTTTCTCAAATGAATGTTCAACCATCTATACATGTGAAGATTAAAGCGGCACAAAAAGAAGATGTCATGTTACAAAAGAAGGTGACAAATGTTCCTAAATTCAACCTTGATTGTGATGGGTTAATAAATTTCAGGAATCGGGTTTGTGTTCCTCCCATCCCTGAATTAAAGAAGGATCTACTGGATGAGGCTCATATTTATTCATTCTCTATTCATCCTCGAAGCACGAAGATATACGGGGACCTGAAGGAGTACTTTTAGTGGGATGGCATGAAAAGTGATGTTGCTGAATATGTCTCTCGATGCTTGGTTTGCCAGCATGTTAAAACTGAGAGACAGAAGTCTACGGGGATGTTACAACCATTACCCATACCCGAATGGAAATGGGAAAACATAACTATGGACTTTGTCACAGGACTTACAAAAAGATCCAAAGGCAATAATGCTATCTGGGTCATAGTTGACCGTCTGACAAAGTCTGCACACTTCATTGTTATTAGAGATGATTTCTCTCTGGATCAGCTTGCCAGGATATATGTAAAGGAAGTGGTAAGATTTCATGGAGTACCACTTTCTATTATATCTGATCGGGATCCGATATTTACCTCAATGTTCTGGCAAAATCTTCAGCATACTCTGGATACAGAGTTGAGTTTCAGCACTGCTTATCATCCTCAGACAGACAGTCAGTCTGAGAGAACAATTCAAACCCTTGAAGATATATTGAGAGCTTGCTCTATAGATTTCAAAGGTTGTTGGGATCCACACCTACCTTTGGGGGAATTTTCTTATAATATTAGCTTTCACTCCAGTATTCAGATGGCTCCTTATGAATCTCTCCATGGAAACAAATGCAGGACTCCAAATTGCTGGGATGAAGTTGGGGAAATAAAGTTATTAGGACCTGATCAAATTGATGAAATGGTAGAAAAGGTCAGATCTATTCAACAACACATAAGAGCAGCTCAGAGTCGACAGAAAAGTTATGCCGACAACCAAAGAAAAGACCTAGAGTTTGAAGTGGATGATAAAGTGTTCTTACGAATATCTCTCTGGAAGAGGGTTATGAGATTTTATAAGAAGGGGAAGTTGAGCCCTAGATATAACGGTCCTTTCAAAATATTGGATCATGTTGGGATGTTAGCTTACCGATTGGCGCTTCCACCGAATCTCTCTCAAGTTCATGATGTGTTCGATGTATCTCTCCTGAGAAAGTACATACATGATCCTTCACATGTACTTAGCTCAGAAGTCGTACCACTGGAGAAAGATCTTTCTTATGAAGAACAACCGATAGAGATTCTGGATCGTAGCGAAAAAGTCCTACGAAACAAGACCACTCGATTGGTGAATGTTTTATGGAGGAAATACCAATTAGAAGAAGCTACATGGGAGCTGGAGGATATGATGAGGGAGAGGTATCCTCATCTGTTTGTTACAAAGTGACGAATTTCGAGGGAGAAATTCATTTTAAGGGGGGTAGAATGTAACACCCGAGACTTTTATGTTATATAAATCATCAAAGGAATCTTTTTCTACACAACACTTGCTTGTATTTCTTTACACGAAATCACGACCTTCGTCGATAGCTTGCGTGGTACGCTATACCGAGTTTCACTAAACAATGATATGCTATTAAAATATTATTAAAACTAGCCATTATGAATAGTAATAACCACTTTTTTTGAAATTTTATAATTTTTTTTTTTCAAAATGGACTTCATTTTTGGATTCAGAATATCGAAATTAGCCTAGGGTGAAGTTTTAGTATTTTTCTGAAAACTTTCAATTTTTGATGAATAGTGAAACCACTAAGTGGTAGTTAAAAAAACTAAATGTTTCATAAAATTTAATTTTACCGCTTCTGTGAGTGGAATTTCGAAAATCCGAGAGACACGGTTGATGTCAGTAAGTAAAATGTGGTTCAATGAGATGAAAATAATTTTTGGTGAATAGTAACTTTTTACTTTTTTTAACCACGGTTAAAAGTAAATAGGGTAATTAAGGGTAAAGATGATATTATTATTACCCTAACACTTGTCCTAATTCTATTCGACAAGTGTAATTCGACAAAAAACAAACTTAGGAATAAAATATTACCATTTAGGCCCAGTTGGATTAGATTAGGACATTTATTATTAATTTATTTAAAGAAGGGTTAAAATAGTTAAAATCAAAATTTTAATAAGTAAATAATTTTTAATATGGGGATATACATAAGATAAATTAGACTATAAATATTCATTAGAAAGATAAAAATATTTCCTACATAATGGTATTGTATTTGTAATTTTTAGACATTAAATAATTTAATTTATTTATGACACAAAGATGATGCAATAATTATCTTTTTAATGAAATATTGACATAATTGATGTTATAAACACCAAAATAAATGTAATTTGATACTTATTATGAATTACTTTAATTTTATAGGTTAATATGAAATGTTATTATTTATGTAATTGATTTTTTTAGAACTAATAATTCTGTTATGATTTTTACAAAAATCAATTACTAAATAGTGTCAAAATTGACATAAAATAGTTTTTAAAACAAATATTATATTAGTAATTGTTATTTTATTACTAAAAATCTATATAATGGAAAAATTACTTAGATAAGGTTATATATATTATTAATAAACAACTTGGGGTTCTTTTGGCTGCTTATAGTATGTTTATTAACCTTATAGTATAAGAACACAAGAAGACACGGTAAAAGTAAAATTATTTAACTTAATGTTAAATATAAATGACAAGGTTAAAATTGGAACCTAAACTTGTCTAAATTCTATTTTTTGAGAGTATTTCGACCCATCCCCACTTTAGCCTCAAAATAAATCAATTTGGAGCTATTTAAAACCGAACTTGACTTTATAATAAAATAATATTTTTAGTTATTCCAAAGGTGCCCCTCTCCTCCCTTATAAAAGGGCACTCCTCCCCCTCTTCCTCACACCACTTTGAGCCTTAATGCTCGGCCAACCCTTGAATATTTTTCCTCTCCAATTCAGTAGAGATATCCTAGAGGTCCTGGTCTTCTTCAAAGTCCAATTTTAGTGCCCTAAAAGAAGGTCTCAAAGAAGCACTTCAAAGAATAGGTTAATGTCTGTTACCGATTCTTTCATCTTTATTTCTTCTTCCACTTATTGTTATTTAGTTGTTTCATTATGAAGTAATAACATCAGTATAACTCATATACTGATATGTAATTATCAGTATGAAACAACCCTATTTCACCATCTATCCATCCTACAGAATAAGAAATCACCGCGCGTGCATACGTACGGAATACTGTCTCCACGCCGTGGTGTAATCTATTTTCCACCACTACATTACTTGGATGGGTATAATGATGTAAATAATGACTATATATGACTATTATAAAGTAATACTGATTCTTAAATAGTATACATACACTCCAACACAATTCCACGATCATAGGAACGATATCATCACTCGTGCGTACGTACAGAATACCGTCTCAACGATGTGATGCGACTCGTTCTACATGATCTTCATTTAATAATGATTATATAAATGAATTGAATGAATGAATATGATATATATTAAAATAATAACATTCTAGAAATGAGGTATCTATATCCTAAACAGAATAATAATAATTTATTCGACAAGACACACATAAGAACAAAAAGTTATAAACACCCGAATAATAAGTAGCAATGAAATACTACTACTAGAAACCTATGAATATGACCATATATGATATCATAAAAATAAGTATGATTCTGGAATAAGTAAATAACATTATTTAAATCATTATATTGGAGGTTCAGACACTTACAAATCAAATCAGACCTAAGTTAAGGGAAATATCACAATCTCATTTTTATCCGAGATTGTTTATAATTTGGTATTTACTGGGTGTATTTTATCATCCACATCCATGTTTCCTAAACATTTAATACAATTTCCATCCACCTAAAATTTTTTAAATCCAATTTTACCCTTTGGTGGGTTGTTAGTAAAAGATATGAGAAGTAATCTTTTGTCGTTTTTCCTACGAGGTACTTTTTGACTTTTCCGACAAAAGTACGAAGAATTTTTTTCTTAACTTATACGGCATGAATGGATTTTTAAAACATTATTTCCAAGAAGCATCCTTTACAAGTTTTCAAGTTTAGTTTTAATAAACATCTATTAGTTTATAATTGCATGACATGTTATGAAAGGAAAAGTGTTTTTAATGCAGAAAGGATATTTTCTTCAAGAAAGGAGTTCAAGTGTTTTATCAAAATTATTTTCCATCTAAGATAATAAAGGGTTCTGTTTTAATCCCTATTGATTTGATTATGTTGTGACGGAATTATATTTTTATGAATTCCTTTATCTTATATGAACTGTTTTATGATGTCACGATGTTTAAGATTCCCATTTTTATTACGTGGGTTATGCAATGATGTATGATTTATGATTTTGTGGCACACATAAGAATGTTATTATTATGAGATGGGTGGGACCTATATATCTCTCCAATGCATTGGGTAAATATTTTATATCTCATGAGATAGACATGGATGGAATGGTAGGTTATACCGGTTCAGTGAAACAAGACTGAAACGTGGGTAACTCGGTTCAGAAATGGACTTTGTCCACTAAGATTGTCTTGGCAATGAGTCTTGACTAATAAGAAATGATTCTATATGATTGTGTGTGTATGCCACAAAGTTTCATGTTTTAATTTATGATTATTGTGATTACATTTCACTACCATTATTTATCCCATGTTATGAAATTATGATCTCTTTTGCAGGTTAAGATTTCAAAATGTTATGTGCTTATGTATATGATGTGATTCATATTTCTTTTTTTACCACTACTGAGCATTTGATCTCACCCTTTTGTATGTTTTCTTTCCCCAGGTCAGGAAGAAGGTTATTAAGTAGAATATTCAAAAAAGGGACCCTAGATATGATGAAATAAATTGGAGGCAAAGTAGATGCTTTAAGAACCAGTTTTTTATGCTTTCTAGTTTCTAAAGACACCATACCTATACGATCCTTTCATGGTTTTGTTATATGTTGTAATAAGTATGCTTCAATTTTGATGTATTAAGAATGCATGTAAAGTATGGGTCGTTATACATGTCCCCCATCATAGGATCATTCTCCCATGTATTATGTGAATAAAAATCCTTGATAAAAATGCTTATACAATAAAGGTATAATAATATCGTGAAGAACCATTATCTCAAAATAAAAAATCTCAAATATATGCTCACCCAAAGAAAAGTTTTATTCAAATTCATATTATTCCAAACCAAATACAAGGTAATGTTTAGAATGATACTTCATATTATGTGATAATTAGAAATATATTATAATCAATTTCAACCTTTTGGATGTTATAAAAAGAAATACACTTTCCTCAAATTCAAAAAAACATCAAAAGGACAAAAAAATGACATTCATTTTCCCTATTTCAAATGATGATAGAAACCAAACCATGTTGTAACTCTGAAAAACACTAGGATAAAAATAGAATCATCAATGGTAATCATTGAATATAATCATGAAATTTATAATTGATCTATGTTATTTCCACTCTATGTTGAATCAACTTAATATTACCCATCATATCTTGGACCAAACTGAATCCCACAAATGAATATTCACCAATATCTATTGAACATAAAAGATATTAACACTAACATCCATTAATTACCTTAATATGACAGAACCTGATTGAAAAATGGAAATTATTATTGTTGGATGACTCATCATGTTCCAATTGGACATCCCATGCTCCACCATTGTCAGGAATGAAAGAACCTATCATTTAATTATATATATTTATATTTAATTTAATTGAGTTATTGGTTTATATTTGATAATATATTATTAATTATAATATAGATCGCATTATACCCTAGAATATATTAATGAAATGATAAGTTAAATAAGGATCTCTATCAATCACTATAGGAGAATGAGTTTTGTGGAAATAGGAAATCTATATCACGTAGAGTGTTACCAAATCCTCTAGAATTTATATATATATATAATGGGTATAAAATGATCCAATTTGGTCATCCTATCGATCAAAACACATAATATATTATTTCCCCAAGGGGAACATGAAATCCAAACAAAAATTTCCCAAAAAATCTGGTCCAATTACCATGTTTACATTGGATGTTTATAGATAAATATTCACTATATTTGGATCTTGGAATTTACATTTTTGACATATAATATTTAAAAAAAAATTCAGTGATGTCTTGTCTAATACCTAGACACCAAATGTTTTTTCTCATATCATAGAATTTTTTTTGGGGTACTGCACCCACTTATAAATATGGAAATATTCCATTGTATCCTTCCTCAATGAAAATGGAAAAACATACAGGTTTTAGAAATATTGGATTCCCTATGACGAGAATGAATGCCCATCATCCACCCCCAACATTATGTGTTTCTTTAATACCACCTAATTATTCCTTAGGTGGATTCACCTATAGATTAATCTTAAAAATATATTATTTCTACGGAATGTTTCTCAAAACAACCTTAGTTACAGCTTCATAGACTCCCAAATACTACATTGAAAAGAGATCTGTCATATTCCAAAAAAAAGTGTCAGTATTGAACATATTATCCCAAATATTTCCATCTCAATGAGTTAGTGATAGAATTACCCTTACATTGGGTGAAATAAATGTCACAATTATAATAATACATGTACTCTACAAAAATACACTATATGATATTCATGTATTTTTTATAGGATATGTAACTAAAGAATTTGTGATTAAAGTAATATGAAATAATTTTAAATAATGGAAATTATAAAAAATCTATAAATCATTAATAAAAAATTGAAGTTCAAGATCAGGAGTTATGAAGTTGTTCTTTTTTTCCTAAGCATTCTGGAATTGTAGGCTACAACGTGATCAACCTATATAATGAAAAAACCAAATCAAAAAAATGATGCATCATAAAATACAACATAGTCCTATCTATAATCATGAAAAATCCACATTAGAACATAAGTTAGAAGAAATTACCAGTCATAAAAATAACTATGACATTTCTCATCCAATTAAAAATTACTTCTAATATGATTTAGATTAGTGATCAAAGAATTTGTAATGGAATAAGGTTACATGAACATGTTGTAATACCATTCTAATCCAATGAAGCATTGTCTCTAGAAAAAATAACATTATTTCTCCCATGTCATATGATCCTATAAAATTTAAGGAATATCTAAAATACCTTATTATAACAACACTAGTCCAAAAAACATCAAATATTGAATATAAAATTTTCAAACTGAAATTATCATTCAATTTCAAAGCATTCATAATATTTATATATCCACAATCGAATAACACAAAAGTTCATCCTTGGTTATGGAGTAAATGATGATTCTGTCAATGAATATTACCATGAATAATTTGTTTACCCATGTATTATTCTTTTAATTAGTAAAATAAAAGTTATAGGATCATTAGTCAGGCCAAATTTCATAATAATATAATAAAAATGGCCACAAAAACTCTTGAAAGAAGCATTCTAGATTCTAGATTCATTAATTCTCTAATGACGGTTACAAGATAAAATATAAATATTCGAGAACCACATATAACATTTTATCCATTTAGAAAAAACCAATCCATGTAAATAAATATTTTTCCTTCATATGGACACAGTTGAGTTTATAATAATCAACACATTGTTGAAGTGTCCCATCATTTTTCATTCTAAAAGACTAAGTGCCACCCATAGTGACACACGTGGACGTATAAAAAAATTACCCAGTAGACATCCCAACTAAGATTTCAAATCATTCAACTATTCTCATTCCATATGTTTAGAAGGAATATAAACTGGGTGAGCACTAGGTACTAAATAAATAATGAAATCCACATCTCTTATCAGGTGGAAACTATGAATGTTATAAGAACACATATAATGAATGTCAATGAAAACTAGACGGGGAAATATATTAATTATTATCACTCCATGTGAAAATAAAAAACCAAAATTACCACCTCACACTCAATAATAGATAATTCTTCTATACATGAAATTATGTCCCATTCTTTATAAAAAATAAAAAATACTCAACCAGGAACAATAAATGAGACCCACAGAATATTGAAGTAACATTTGGCCTTATTAGTATTCATAAAATTCATCCTAAAAATTATTTCAAGAGTATTTATGTTTATAACTCAAAAATTATTGGTATGTTGAATCTTTGATAGAGCGAAAACACAAGGAGATCATCCAATATAATGTTCTCTCTTCATTTCTGGTGGTATTTGAATATACATCACTTAAGAGAGAAACACCATATTAATTTTTACCATGTTAAAAATATGATTATATATAAATGTGTTAAATGAACAATTATAAATTAAAAAAATCTGTAATTAAATATACATACCTATGATACTTCACCCAGTCATTAGACCCACATCAACATCCTCTTGATACGTGTCTATTGCATAATGATGCTTCATTTTCGATGATTGGGGATAAAACCCATTTTTTCAAGAAACATTTGATTGCACCGTAGTAATATTTGGAGATGATGATCATTTATCACTACATGGATCTCAAATTATATGGAATAACAACTACATGTGACCCATGCATACACATGAGCTACATATCTTGGTTACCTTATTAAAAACACGTATCTAAGGCCCAACATTTCTATATTGAAGGTATGTTAAAGAGACACTACTAGGAAAAATTGGATTTATAGACAGTTCATTCTATCTATATCAACCATGATACTCATTATAATTTAGTTTTCTATTAAATGAACTCACATAACTTCCACATAGAGAAAAAGGAACTCTAATCATACCTTCCATAATAGAAAAATCATGTTTATCCATCAATGATCTATCAATAATGTCATGATAATAAGTAAGATTTTGTATAAAGACATGATTTCAAATATCATATTGATGACCCATCTCAAATTTCTTACCCTTTATTTTCACATTTTACACCACCACTGGAGAATAGTGAATAGTCTTAGCAAAACAGTCCGCATACTGGGGAATGGTCTTATCACCCTGGTTGAGATGAAGAAAACATATGTATTTCACTATGACCCTTAACACTATATAGATCTAATCAGTTAATAAATTTATAATTTCATTACACTCAATGAATATATTCTTGTACACCATTACCATAAAATTCCACCATGTCTTTCTCTGTCCCCCAATCTTGAATGTAGAATGCATCACATTAATATCATCAACATATACAAATAAATAAAAAAGAATATATTTTTTATACAACCCTGGACCTATTGAGGATTAATAGATCCAAGGAAATGCAGTTTATTTAGATAATTATTCTATTTAGAAGGATCTATCTATTCCTCCCAATGAGTTTCGGGTATCAGAGACTAAATGGTGGTGGGTGTTCCAACCTTTCCTTGATCATGAAAATCAGAAAAACCTAATTCAAAAATATTATAATCCACTGGAGGTTTCTCTAACACTGGTTCACTTGATATTTACTCCTTTCTCATATTCAAATGTCGTCATGGAGGCAAGATGAAACCAAATTTATATAGATAATATTGAATAATTTATAAGGATACTATGATAAATAATATAATAAAGAGTTACAAGAATATCAACAAACTCATATAATCAAGGAAAAGTATAATATCTGATCAAACATACTTCAATAGAACATTTCTCAAGAACCCATCATGGCTTAGGGATCAATAATGTGTGTGAAGGATAATAAATCCCCCATGGATGTGTCATATGTCCCAAAATTCTTATCTCCGGTCTACCAAGGAATTCTAAAATCATCCAAAAGCAATGAAAGAAACAAATCATGTACCATTAATGAACATTATTCATGAACTATCTTAGAAAACTATGTTCATTGATATCCATGGTGGTCCTAACATAGACCGAATGGAATTAGTGAACACCCTGGATTAGTAAACAGTGCTTCATATCATAAATGAATCATTTGGGAATTGGTTTTTTGAAAATAATAATAAGATAAATGATACAACTTAGTATTTCAACATTTCCCAATGACAATGTATTTGAATCGATAATGTAAAAAAACAAAAAATACTCTGTTATTATCGACACATCATCTACTATGATAAAATATTAAACATCATATGTAATAGGCAAATTACAACTCTATCAGTCACCACCACCACTCTATTTCCTAATGATCAATTACATCCACAATATATAAGTCACTCCTTCCCAATTATTAGACCTAGAAATATATAATGTCCTAACATATGAATGTAATGTTAAAGACTTATCTAAAAATTGTAGTACTCTCTCACCATGTCTTCCATAATAAAATCCATTAAAATAAACCATTTTTTGACTTGAATTAAAATAAATCATGTAATGTCATGGAATTTACATATTATATTTAAAACACTCTATGAAATCAGAAATATGATATTTGTATCAAAAAATCATTAAATATACATTTTATATAAAAATATTATATAGAAATAGCGGGACTATAATAAAATAATTTTATAATGAATTAAAATTATACTAAATTAAAACAAAAAAAATAACTATACTAATATGAGATAAAATATGTTATTTTTGAGGAATAGGATCCTCACACTTCACATTCATAAAAATATCCCATGGTATACTTTCACATGCCAATACAATCTCTATTAAGGTATGCCTAGGATCATAATATTGTTCTCTTTGGTCCTAGACAGTACAATATTTCTTTCTCTGGGCTCTAACCCTCAGGCATCCCCTAGGAAAAGGCCTCATGATGGAAGATGTATCCACACAAACTTATAAAGGGGATCTTCATACTCCATCTTTGATTAGGGATTTCCATAATCCACCCACCTAGAAGGGCCCATTGTACTTGTTCGAACATCAAATAAACCCTGGGTTTGATACCAGTTGTGATGGAACAGTCCATTCCATTATCATGATATTGTCATCTATAGGCCTATCCCGCACAATTTACCGTGGGGAACCTTTTGGAAGCACTTGGATCTGTGATGTTAAATAGTGGTATCAATGGGATTCCATTATTCTTTGTCTTAAAATTTGATGCCTAAATAATGGCATAAGAAGGAATTGGTAGTTGGTAATATTATGTTCATTGGAGTAGTTAACCTATATATAGGGAAAATCCATGTTACCTCGAATATTACAAATTTCCTTGTTTTCCACTTATTACAGATGATTTGATTTCACCATTTGGTATTACATTTTTTTACTATTCTGATTGATATCATCATGGTTATACTTTGTCCCAAACTAATTAGATGATGGTATTACATCTCATTCATCATATAGGTTATTTCTAGAGATCACATGTCATGAAATTATGAAATTATATTTAGAGTGTATCACTGATTGTGTGCTATTGTGATTGATGTTGGTATTGATATATAAGTTGTTATGATAGATTCTATGATATAAATAAATTCTATTTTGATAGTGTATTGGTAAATTTAATGTTCAATTTAGATTGGTGCCAAGCTTCATTCCCTGAGGTGTTATGGGACCTCTTAGATCAAAAATTGGAAGACATGTTTTACCATTAATTGAATTCTGTTAAGATATGACATGCATAAGGATGGGAAAATTTGATTCTCATATACTATAGGCTCTAAAAAATCAGAACTTGGCCTGAATTGGCCAATATTTTATGGTTATGGGGATTCTAGAGATGTTTCAGAGACTTACTGTCTAGAAACCCAGATAACACAGTGTGTGTCATTATCAACACACACCATTTTTTCTTCTATTTGGATGAACTGAATTTTTTTATGTATACACCATGTACTGTTTTTACACTATGTGTAGTTTTTTACGATGTGAATGAATTTGGGAGAATATTCATCGGGTTTATGAAATTATGGATGAAAATTGTGTGTACTGGGTGTACGTGTCATGCTATAAAAACCATGTATCTGGATGTGTGATTAAAAAAACAGGTTGATGAAATATAGGTTGTACACACCGTGTCTAGATTATACATGTTGTCCAGTAATCAACTATGTATCGAGGCGTGTGACTAACGACATGGCTGGATGAAACACTAATGGTACATGTAGTGTCTAGGGTGAACACACCATTTAGTGTTACACAAGGAAAAGAACCGCGTTGTCCTATCCATGTAGAAGAACATAGGTATGATGGAATATTCATGTTAAAGATGTGTATAAGGAGAAACACACCATGCATGTTGGGTGTTACACGACCCGGTTGGCAGAGGTACACACCCATGTTAAAAGATTGTGGGAAAAATATGGGTGGTAGGTATTCATGTCATGTGACCCTATTTTGTAAAACATGAATGCTTCACTTATGTAGTTCCATTCTTGCACTTTTATGTTTGTATCCTTGATAATCATAAATTTAGGTATGTGCTTGACCTTGCAGATTCTTTCCACCAATATGTCTTCCTGTCATACACATGGTATATTTCGATCATCTGACACAAAAAATAGTTGATCAAGGACTACCTGTAGATCTTCTCATAATGTCTATCTTGTAACCAACTATTATACCATATGCCGGTGCTGGAGAAATGTTCTGTGAAGGATTTAATGGGTTCATACAAGCTTTTCTAGGAGCACCACATCCTTCCCTGACTATGGAATAAATGACATGGGTGTTCAAGCTGTAAAATCCTCCAACTTATTTAGGGGATGGAGTACCACATGCTTCATAGTGTTTGGTGGAGTCCATGATTTCTCTATTCGAGCATCTAGATATGCCTTTGGAGGGGATAGTGATTCTCATTACGTACATGCTATGCGATTACTCCAAGAGATCAAGGGTGGTTATCTCATAGTCTGGACTCCATCAGGATATGTTTCGGGAAGTGTTTTAGAGGAACTTAAATGATTACATCTATCCTGAGGTGTTGAGGTCTGATCGAACCCAACTATTCATTCATTCAGAGATGACAGTATACACACTGTTGGGGATTAGGAAAGTTAGTGTACGCCATTTTAAGGGGTTCCTTCTTATGGTTGGTGGGTGTCACTTTTTATGAGACCTCTATGTCATAGAGATGATGGGATTCTATTTCATTCTTAGAATAGACTAGTAAGTCAACGTTCAGGCCTTTGTGGACTGGTATCACCATAGGGTGAGTTTCACATCACTTGAGGGAGGGTCTTGTCTACATAAGGGAGAATGGGATGTGCGTGTTAGTAGAGTTAGACCCGTGTATCATGGGTTGGGAGGAATCACAAAACATATTGATATTTTATATCTGGATGACCAAGGGAAGGCACAAATTGACTTTTCTCCAATGGTGGATTGCTTCATAGATGTTTTTACACAATAATTTTCAGGTTTAACTCCGGATTAAGAGTTGGATTTATCTCTTGAGATTGTTTTAGGAGAGTAACCAATCTCAAATACTTTTTATACGATGGATACATCAGAGTTATTAGAGAACCATATGCTATCAGAGATATTGCAGGAAACAGGTTTCATCTGAACCAATACATCTCCCTATGGTTAGCCTATCCCTTTTGTAAAGAAGGCAGATTGTACCCTCATACATTTTGTGAATTATCAGACGTTGAACCAATTGAAGGTCAAGAAAAAAATTTAATGTTGAAAATTGATGATCACATTGATTTGATTCGAGGAGCTCATATGTTCTTGAAGATTTACATGATATTTGGTTATCATCAGTTGCATGTTCGAACATCATACATACCTCTTATAGCCTTTCAGAATAGTTATTGTATATACGAGTATTTGGTTATTCCATTTGGTCTCATGAACATGGTGATAGTTTTCATTGAATTAAAGAACCAATTGTTCCATCCATACATTTATTCTTTTGGGGTAGTTTTTGTGGATGATATACTGGTGTATGATCACACTCTACACTACCATTCCACCCATCATGAGATCATATTGGAACACTGAGAGAGCATCAATTATATTATACGCTATCAAAATTACACATTTGGATGGATCGTATTCAATTCTTGGGTCATGTAATCTCAAGGAAAAGAGAATCAGTATCCCTTGATAAATTGATAAAAGTAGTTTACTAGTTATAAAAGATGAATTTAAATGGGGTAGAGAGTTATATGTAGTTGGTTGTTAACCACAAACAATTCATTTTGGATTATTCACTCTTAGTAGTTCCATTGACAGACCTATACAAGTAGTGTGTGATGTGCCTGTGGATATATTGATACGATTTACCCATTAAGGATCATAAAAAGAGGTTTACTTCAACACTGATACTGATGTTTTTGGAGTTGGGAAATAGTTAAACCATTCATTATAATGCATCAGGTATAAATATGGCAGTTGTAGTTATTCAGGGCGAAAGAGTCATTGTGTATGGATCATTGCAGTTAGGGAAACACGAGAGTAATTATCCAATAAACAATATTGAGTTGGATGTAATTTTTGATGCCTTTTTCTTCTAGAGTCAATATCTTTTGGGAGAGAATTTTGTGGTGTACACCAACCAAAAAAGATTCTAGTACATCTTAACTCATCGTGATTTAAATATGAGAAATTAAAGGTGGGATGATTACCTCAAGTATTTTTACATTGATCTTTCCAATAAGCCTAGGAATGTAAATAAAATGGATGATGTGTTGAGAAAGAGGGCTTAGATACATGCATTTCATGAGGTCGTCAGTGAGTGGTAGCTTATGGGTATATTCTCTGAGATGCATTTGGAGGCGCACTACATACAGTGGAAAACGTTTCTTTCTCCTATAGTACTTACATTTACTCCACTATAACATATTATAATGATAAATCTATCTGATTACGAAGGAATTGTCTTATATGAGAGTGTTTCATGAATGGAACCTACTCCTAGGATTACCATAGGTGACGATGAGGTTTTGTGTTTTTATTGATGCATATGGGTGTCATAAGACATACACAAGGAGCAGTTGTGAGATTTTGATGCTTCCGTATGGGTTATTCATCCTGGTGTCACCTTGATATATCAAGATCTATATTGTTAGTATTTATGGCCAATAATGGAGAGGCATGTATTTGGTTTAGTAATGAGATGTTCCACCTATCAGTAGGTAAAGGTAGATAATCATTGTACGAAAGGGATTTTACAATAGTTTCCAATTCTCGAGTGGAAGTCAAATGATGTTGTGATGGATTTCATGATGGGTTTACCAGGGGTTTATCAAGGAAATGATGATGTATGGGTTGTTATTGATAGACTCACAAATGATTCTCATTTATACCGATCAAGGAATTATTCAATGTTGATGAATGTGGGAAATTGAACATCTGAGATACTGTACATTTAAATGGGGTTCCAAACATTATCATTTTATATAGTGATTCTTGATTTATTTCTCATGCTTTGAGGAGACTACTAAGGGATTTGGGTACGTAGGTACATCTATGTACAGTTTAGCATCCCAATACATATAGCCAGTCTGAGTGCACGATTTAGGTTTTGGAGGACATGCTTCGAGCATGAGTTCTAGATTTAGGGGGATATCGGTGATACACATTCCCCTTGTTGAGTTTTCTTCAAATAATAGATTTCAGGAAATGATTTAGATATCACCTTATGAGGATTTGTACCCTAGGCCAGGCTAATCATTCCCTATATCTATTGGATGCATGAGAGGAAGCTATGTTGGGACCATTTATCTTCCCTGAGACCACTGATTATATGGATTTGATTCTTAAGAGGATGGATACTGTACAATATCAAAGAAAATAATATGTTGATTGATGTAGTTGACCCTTGCAGTTAATGGACAATGATCAGGTTTTCATGCATGTTACTCTGAGATACGAACACATAAGGATTAGGAGATAGGGGAAACATTCAACGAGACACATCAGTCCGTTTAAGGTATTGGAGAGTGTCAGGATAGTTTCATATTGGTTGTAGTTACCTCATAGGTACTGGAAAAAGCTCTACGTCTTTCATGTTTCATGGCTACGATGTTACATTTTAGATATGTCTAAGGTTTTTCATCCAGAGGAGTTTGAGTTGTTGGTTGATGCATCATTCGAGGAGCTCTCTATTCATGTTGATGATCACATCATTAAGGTTATATGTGGCTAGTCAGTTACTATGGTATGAGAGCTGTGGAAGATCAAGTGAGTACATGATGAGTATTGGGAGAGGGAGCACGACATATGATCATTATGGGAATATTTGTTCACCATTTCTTCTTCACCACCCTTGGAAGGGTAATTAGTGGTTGAATTGCATTATGGGTGATGTTTTTAGGAACCAAGATTATCATTTGAGGAATATGTCATGATTTTGAGTTCTTTTTAGGGAAATGAAATGTAGTTTTTCAACGTACCCATCATTTACTTCTTACTACGCACTGTGTACCTGGTAACTTTGCACAGATATATACTGGTTGTGTAACGGCCAAGTAGATGGTCGTGTGGTTACCTAGCGTACTTATTAAGGTGGGGACCATTTAAAAATGCTATTGGACATGTACAACTAATGAACATGAAATTTAGTTTATTTTTAATTGTTATATCAAAGCGGGGTCATGTCTCATGTCTGGAACTGCCTTCTTCTTCCCCCGGTTTAAACATGGGAGTGACCGAACAACTGACAAAATTCAGACCCCTACCAGTTCTTCATTCAATATCTAATTGAGAAGCCATCGAGTGAGTTTGAATCCCATTGCTGAGTTCTCAAAACACCTAGATATTTTCTTTAGGATTCCTCCTCCCTCTTGAGTTATTCAAGGCTGGGAGGTTTTCAATTTTTTTATGTCTACACCGATAGAAGATGATTTAATGGACGAAATTCATGTATATCGATTGTGAGACATCAAGGTAGGTGGTTTGTTACTTTCTTTGTTTGTTTTTGGATTATATATTCTAAAAGTTCCATATAACCACGTTTGTGGTATTTATAGTTTGGAAATTAATCCCTACCTATTACCTGTTATGATTTGGTTGATTGGTAAAGTGTAGTTTCATATGTGTATGGTTAAACACCTTGGTTATGGGACAACCATGGTTGTGCTTCACCTGATTAACTATTTATGTCCATTTGGTCTAGGTTTTCTGTTAGGATTTCCTATTTTCTCATGCATTGTTTTGTTTGGATGGGGTTTTTTATTATATGAGATGCATGTGATATGCTTTGAGAATATTTAACCAAGAGGAATTTGATTGTGAGAGCTTCCTAAGGTAGGGTAATTTAGGTAGTCTTTACCGTTATATTGACCATGGGATGCTAACTGTGAGAGTTTCTAGATGGTCATCATCTCGGGGGGTTTAGACCGTGAGAGATACCCGGGAGGTCATCTGTAAATAATTTGTGATATGTTAGACAAAAGGGGATAGAATGTTAGATATTCCCAGAGGGTCATTATTTAATAGATTGATGTTGTGTAAGACCAAAGGGGGTAGACTATGAGAGCTTCCCGGATGGTTGTTATCTAATAAATTTATGGTTTGTTAGACCATAGGAGTTAAAATATTATAATATCCCCAAGGGGTCATTTATTAATTGTTGTATAATGGAGACGAGTCGTTCAAGAAAAAGAAAAAGATTGGAATCTATCTTACATATTTTATAAATGGTATTTTGATACATCAATTTTTTACTTACATAAGCGATAAAAATATTTGGCTAGATCTTAGTGTTACAATATTGAATATGTTGAATAATTTCTTAATATAAATGAATGTAATTGAAACTATAGGATTGTTGGATTTTATGTACATCTTAGTTTAATTTTTCATTCTGGTTATTAACTAAAATATATATTAAATGATCATTAGGGATAAATATTTATGTGGTTTCCTATTGAGATTCATCTCACACCATATTTGGGTCATGATTTTGGACTGAAACATATTATATTATTGTAGCTATACATATGGTTATACCTATTCTTCATTAGTTCATTGATTGTTGTTGGAGCTTGAGAGAATGAGACCAAGAAGAGGCTTGGGATCCTGTTGGTGTATATATTTTTTCTATATATTGGTTTCTGTATTGTATTTCTAGAGTGGTGACTTGTTTGGATTATTTCTTAGAAACATGTGACATGCATAATTTATATATATATATATTCATGTTTTTTGTTACAGTCGGTCTTTCGTTGTTTACTTCTATTGTATGGTACTACATCTTCTATAATTATTTAATATTTTTATCGATGTGTATATTTTTTCAATCTAGGCATAATTTCCCAATATTACACCTTGTCCATTTCTTCTAGTCAGTATCCTTGAGAATTTTGGGAAATGCGGTTGAGTTTATATCTTCAATCATGATCGGGGCACCTTTGGGTAGCACTCATGTTTATGATATAATAGTTACCCATTCCGGTAAATCATTCCACACATGTCATAGTTATTGTTTTTAATATATGTTTATTTATATGGTGTTGGAGTTTTAGTGTGATTATCCTAATAGCCTACTAACTACCAATTCATGCATTTTATTAAAAATTAACCGAATAATCATCGGAAAATATGTCATTTCAAAAACATTTCATCATTCATATATAAATTAACTAAATTACTTTTTCAATTTTCTATTTTATTTAAAGAAAACATTGATTCTAATAAAATTAATTATATTTAAAATCCAATTTATATTAAATATAATTTTCTCATGAATCACCAACCAATAATTTCATCCAATCACATTTCAAATCATGTCACTATTTTTATAATAAGTCCACCAAATAATTTCATAATCTGAGAAATTGTTTTTTACAATTTAAATTCCCTTTTTAAATAAGGAATCAAAAAATATGAAATATTTTTTTGATCAATTAAAATTATATTTATAATCATTCATTTAATATAGAGTTTCAATTTATGGGTAAATATTTATGAGGCCACCTACCCTTAATCATAAGATTAAACAATCACACCAACAGTGGGGAATGAAAAGGGAGAATGACGGAAAATGATACTAATGAATCGGTTTTAGAATCATGATACTTAAAATTAGATATTATAACCATTAATAACATGATGATATTTCACTCTTTATATAGCTGATAAAGGAAGATCATGTGAAACAAAATGAGATGAGGTCCACTAACCCAAATGAGAATGAATAAAATGACCATATAATTTATTAACTATGAAAATTAATATTAGGAGTTATTTATACATATTGAGAGCATTCAAGGACTATAAAATTATAAAACTGTTGAAATTGGGTGATAATGATTCAGATAAAGGGGTAACAGTATTTTTGAAATATGTTTTAGGGAATTTAATTAAAGCATGAATAGTTTTTTCAATGGGGGAATGGTTTAACAAATCATACTCCTTAATCACGAGATTGTACTATATGGGGGGCATAATATCCACATTATTGGAACATGCTTTATGAAACCACGTTTCAAAAGTGTACAACTAAATATTTTTTAGAATAGTTTTCCCCAGGTGATGTACAATTTCAGAAAACAATTCTTCAATAAATTCATTGTCAAAAACAATTCCACATCATTTTGAATTTCACCAGAAACACCCAACCATATCACCATACCAATGTGGATTAAAAAAGTCAAAGTGTGCGTAAAATAAGGTAAAAAGATCTTATATTATGTATAAATACTATTAGTAGATTATACATTACTTTATTCATCTCATATTTATTGAAACTCCACATCCATAAAGGTGATTGGTTTTAATTTTTTCACAGTCTTTTTCTCAAGGAGGATTCCAAAAAATCATTCCAGTATTACTGAATCCAAAAAAAATCTGTTAAGGTGGTGTTTTTTATAGTGGAAGATGCTTTAAAAATTTAGGAACAACCAATTACTATTAACAAAATTCATATTCATTTATATTATTAATTAAAATTAATAGTCATAGAATCACGTTATTATCTTTATATTATAAAATATATCAATGGTAAATTAAAATTTCCTACTCATTTATTGGACAAAACATTACCATGGAATATGGGAATTATATTTTCATAAAAATACCACAATGTGGGACAATTGTAAGAAATTGTTGAACAATGTTCGATATGGCTGCTAATACATTCCATAAAGGACATATGGATAGAAAAAATAGTGTGATATGAAAATATTATTTCATTTCAGACATCAACAATATATTACATAGTAGAGGGTATCAATATTTTATTGTTTGAAAGTATTTAAAAATTTCATATATTTATTTAAATATCATTGTAATATTGACGTAATTAAATTTTAATATTTATATTATTAGTATGACATAAATTTTAATCACTCAATTAGAAAATATAATTTTAATAAAATATACAAGTTCCGTTATAAGATATTTGTTATATATGAATTTGTTTTATTTATTATATCGAATTATAATTTTTAGGGTTATATATTTAAGTATAACTATTGGACAATTTTTTATGAGGTAGCTTAGTATATTGAATTGTAAACGTGGTCCCACTTATATACATATATATGGATTCTTTTATTTTTTGAATTCTCTTTCATTTGACGTGTATGCTCTATTAGAAAAAATATATTTTGTAATCTATCACCCAATACATGTAATTGAATTTATTTTAGTTTAAAATAATTATAAAACATTTCATACTTGAGTTTCATGTATTTTATTCATGAGATAAATTGGAATTATTAAAGACATGATTATGTTTTTTCCATGTATGTGTCTCATTTTTTTTTAATTTATCATATATTGATAAAATGAAAAATATTAAATTGTCTAATTTAATGTGGAATGTTTTTTGTATAAATGGATTTTAATGTATTTTTATCCTTAATTTATGTTATATCATAGATTGATTTTATTCTTTGGATGCGTTAATTATGGGAAAATGGTCTAATTTTTTGTGTTCTAGATGATATTTCCACAGGGGTTGAAAACTGAATGAAGAAAGGTCATCTCATTATTAGTGCCATGCACTAGGAAACTGGTGGTGCTAGAAGTTAGGTGTGTGTTTCCACTGATCCCACAATCTTATCAATATAAATAGGATTCAACTTTCATTAATGGAAAATTTTCATCTTAAACCAATTTTATTACTTGGATAATCATTACCCAAATACAAGATAAGTGTGTCTAAAACCTCATATAGAGCTCTCCAATTACGCTGTAGGATTACCATTCATCTCTACATGAAATCTTGGTGCCCATGTTGATCAATGTAATCAATTGTGGGTAAATAAATCCATTATATGAAACATTTTCTTCCATTACATGTCATTGGTCATGGTATTATGCCGTTTCAGTTATATATAAGGATTCTCACCATGATATAAGGGTATATTCATACTTGATAGATATATCCATGTAGGATAATTATAATCATTGGACAATAATGTATTGATCATAGATCTACCATCAATGGTTTATCCATTTCATTATTTTTTGGAAATATATTTCTATGATATATGTATTTCAAAAATTTCAAACATAGAGTTAGGGTGTTAATGTATTGGACCTTTATCTGGAAATATTTGATGAAAAAACATTTTATGGTTTATATTAATTGAATATTCCTTGGTTTATACTTCATCAATATTAACATAGGAAATCCATAACATATTGAGACTTTTAATGGTTTAATTTAATATATTTCATGTCTTTATAGAACGAGTGATCCATGTTTGATGTTGATAAAAAGAGTGTGGGTGTGTGTGTGTGGGTATTCATACTCATATATGATGATCTATATTGTGAAAATATATTTTATCACATATTCTATGTAATTTAATAGCTATTTGAGTTTCATTACCTAGTATAAAATGAATGTTAAACCATCATGGTTTATTTGGCCCATAGAATGGAATTATTTACAATTTTAGATGATGATGATGACAACAATGGACCGTAGCATATTTAAAGGGTATAAAATATTTTTTACGTAACCCTTGGTATGGTAGGGGTGTAATATATTTATAGAAAAATTCATGACATATGTAGTTCCATGATATGATGACCTTGAGTTCTGTCACTTGTTGGATGTAGGGTGTCCTACCAATGTGGTTAAACCCTTGACTTGAGAGACTTATTTATATTTTAAGACATGGATGGTTACCTTGTGTTAAACAAAATATTATGACGACAATCATGTTATTTTGTATAGAATTTGTATTATTCTTCTATAGATAAGGATTTTTGGGGCCCTGTGAGTGGATGATCACTCTGTACATGCTTTTATGTGTTCTTGTAATCACATTTACATTCCATACATCCATATAATCCAATATAAATGGGAAATAATGTTAACGATGCATTGGTGATGTAGAATTTGTTATAATCACCCCAAAAAAATGGGCATCATTGTGAACATGAAAACTTCATGACTATGGATCTAGTAAAGGGAACATACCTAGTGATTGAGAACTGAAATGATATAGTATAAATTCCTCGGTTGAACTTGGAAGGACTCCCCAATGATACAATAATAATATTGTTGATGTTCTAGATTTCTGTTATTCTCAAATATGACGTACAACATTTGGGGTATGTTTTATTAGTATTTAACATATTTATAGGTTATCTATTTTGAAATACATTCTTATATATTATTCTATTCTGTTTACTCATCCTATATTTTGTTTTTTAGTGATGGATATTGTTATTAATACTATAATCTCCCAACATCATTATTCATCATTTTTTCACGTCAGTAAAATCTCTAATATGGGCCAGTGCACATTATGTCAGCTGTAACATTGACTTTGACTTAGTTATTTAGGTCTGGGTGTTATAATATAATTATAAGTTAGAGAATATATACATGAAATTATTTGAGTAAATGAATGAAAAAATGATGATAGTTAAAAGGTAATTAAAAAGTGGAATATTAAATCAAAATCAAGACCCTTTCATGGTATTCAAAATTTTTTGTGTAATCCAATAAATTATGCACTCATCATTTTTCTTATATATTACATGTATGATATGGTAAAGCCTAGGTTTTTTGCAACTAATTCCAAATTTGCCAAATTTTTTACACATAATGGGATAACTGTGAAATATTAAATAGTCCAAAGGCTCTCACTGTGATTCTTAGATGTTTCCTGATAACTCTATATATTATAGGATATTTTACATTTTTATTTTTAATCATTTTTAATCTAATATCCAATCCAATTTTTTGATTATCCTTATTTTTAAAGATAATGACATGTATTAATTATGTTATTTATAATGAAAATATGTGATCACATTTATTGCTCAATATAATAGGTAATTGATTATTTAATTTTATCATTCCCTTACTATGTGTTGAATAATTCATATAGTATTTTTATAATGATAGTATATATACACTATTTAGTTGTTCATAACCCTTTTTTATAATTGAATACAAATGAAGGAAACATAGTGATGTGGTATAATTATGAATATGCATTGTATTAGAGGTGAAATGATTTGATTTTTCATTTCCTAAAATGGATATGGGTAAAAATGAAATATTTAGCTTATTTTTTTCTAATTTTTTCAGGAACCAACCTAGTTCATCCATGAACTAGAATTTTGAGAGCGCCCTTGGCAAGGATAGAAGGGAATTTCACATTCCAAAAAAGTAGAATACAATTATATGGTATTCATGAACTACCCTAGGGAAATATTTTTTCATAAAATTTTTAAATTACAGGAATCAATAATGGAATATGTAAAAGGTAGAAAAATTACATTATAGAGTCTAGATGTAGAATGGGAAAATAAGTGTAAGGGAAAATATTTTTGAAAAAAAAAATTGATATAAAATTCTAAAATGGTGTACATTAAATAATTATGTAAATAGTCTCAATACTATTCTATCACACAAAACTATCCTTAAAACCTAAATCATCCATGTTGAACATTTCTTTTACATACATCAATAAAAGCATGTGATATGCTCACCAAATGTATGGTGTGAGAAAAATATCCAAGTTGGATTTCACAAACTGTTTCCTAATAAGTAACTAATTATAATACAATTGTTCTCTTTTAACCAAAATAATGAAATGAAATAATTTTATAACTATTTATAAAAAAACATGGAAATTTATCTTTTTAAATAATTTCAAAAATAATCAATTCCAAATAAAACATTTTTCAAAACAAATTTTAAAAAATAATTTTAACTAAAAATTATTGTAAACATTACTAGGAATTTCAAAAATATATATATATATCCATGGCTAAATACCAATCCATTTCATAAATAGAATAAATATAGAAACTGATTCATATGATACAATTCTTTCTAGCTTTCTAGTGTCCTCACACTATAATTAATGCTGAGGAATAGTGAACACCACAGGTCTCTAGGATAATAATAACGAAATTTGATATTAGAAATCATTTATATGTGAATGACATGAATGCTTCATTAAATCAATAATTTAGTGATATATATAATCTGGTATATTTTCTATGAAAAACCTTAAAATCCTCATATTCTATTCCCAATTAAATCCCCCAAATAATTACCCTTCATTCCCGTATTCTCTGCCTATGATGTTTCACATAATTTCATAGCATTTAGAATTTATCACCTATAACATAAGGTCAATCAATTTCACATACCAGTCAATGAATAGGAAAACATTAAAATAAAAAAATTCATAAAAAAATTTTAATAAAAAAATTAATCATTGAAATTAATTTCCATAAAAATTAACCATTCATTGAAATAACTTATTAGAATACTATTTTCATTGAAATCAATTTTAATCATATTAAATCTAAAGGGGAAATACATTTTAAAAAAATAAATCATAAAGAAATTATATTTGAAAAATAATTCCTATAAAATCATAAAATATTTTCATGATAAATTGTTAAATCATCTTCTTAAACTATTTTAGTAAAATAAATTTAAATGTCAAATTATTAATATTGTATAAAATGATAATTTATTATGAAATCACCCACCTGAAAACAAATTTAATTCTCTAATAATTTCACAGAATAAAAAACCAATTAGATTGGTCATTCCAAGAATCAAGGAGAAACCCTAATTCAATAAACACAATTATTACTATCCAATTCATTAATTTAATTAAAAAATAAAATGATATTAATATCTTACCAAAATGATTTAAAAATATATAAAAAATATTTCTCAAATATAAACATGTTCTTTATGAAAAACCATTAGACTCTAAAATAACCCTTAGAGATAAAATCATCATCCCCAATTGAAGATCAGTTCATGGATGAGAGAGTGAATCAAATAGAATTTTCTATAATGATTAAGAATGGGAATGTACAATTAATTACCTTTATCTAATTCTATGTTATCCAAACGAGTTACACAGAGGAAGAAAAAAAATATCCAAAGTCAATAAGAGGTGTCTGCTGTTTTAGAACTTGATTCATTGGAAGAATAATGAGTAAAAATAGAGTTTTTTCAAATATTAAAAATAATATCAGGATTAAATATTTAATATCACATAGTATGGTCCAATGTTTTTTATTACCATGAAATAACCATACACCCCCTTCTAATCTATTAAAGGATTGGAGTTGTTTGAATAAATGTACAAAAAAGAAGTGAAAACTCTCACTCCTATGTATTGAAAAAAGACACAAAATTAGTTTTTTAATTATTTATGCATGTCCCACATAATTGATATTGTAACACCGCATGATTTTATTGTATTTCACATTGTAAATTTAATATCCTAAATGGATTTAAATACATAAAACCACAATCTTAAACAAAAGATTAAATTTAAATATTTAACTATGATTGTTATCACCTAAGCATAGGAATGTCATGAATGAATGAAATTATATAAAATATTAAATTATAGTGTCCATATGTTAAATAAATTAATTAATTTTATAAAATTTTATTAGAAATATATATAAAGGCCTATTTAAGAATAGGGTTGTGTTTTTTATACAACTATTTTTATACCTGGAATTACATTTTATCTTAATAAATTAATTTAATCATTATTATGGGGATATATAAAAGAAATTTTATGTAATATATTCAATAGTTTTTTTAAACAAATATCATCCAATAATTTTTATAGGCCCAAGATAATAATAAATCCAATTTCAAGCCCAAAATATATAATCTTTTTAAAGGAAAATTTCCCACCATTTAATGGAGCACTTATTGAAAACTAAATTTTGAAAATTTAAAAATTTTAGTTTTGAAAATAGAAAATTAATTTTTTAAATTTGAATATCAAAAATAGCAAATGGTGATTTTTTTTAATATTTGTGAAAAATAACATCTTTTGATGAATAATGAAAATAAATTTTTTTTATTGAAAACCATATATATATTTTAAATAATATATTAGGATAAATTATAATTATAATTTGTTTTAATGTAATATTAGATGCAATAAAAAACTTGTAATCAAAATTTTTAAATATTAACAATTAAAATATCATTTATAGATAAAAAACACATTAATATTTTAAACATTTTTACTTTAAAAACATGTAATATTGTCTCCTCTTCTTGATTAATTTCAAATAAAACTTTTCCAATTCTATGAATTGAATTTTTAAAAATTTATTAAATATTTTGAATCATAATATAAACTTATTTTATAGTTTTATTTTCATTTTTTGGCATAAAAAATTTACCGCGGTAAAAAATAATGATTTACCACGGTATAGGTAAAATAATGAGATGAGGTATAGTTAAATTTAAAATGATTAAAATAACAAAAAACAATCAAATTTAATGGTTTTATAATTTTATTATAAACCATAAATATACATCAAAGCATTAATTATCCTACATTTTCTTTTAAAATAAATTCCCCTTTAATGTGGTTTCTTTAATTATTAGATAATCATTATCTAATCATATACTAACACCCTTCCTCGAGTATAAATAATACCCCACACCACTAAAGTTTTCCTAAATTACATTAAGATAATCAGATATATAAATAACTATATCGTATACACTATCCTCACATCCAATTGATCATGGTCTATAAAAAAAATCCAATACAAAGACCCCATGGTGTCTTTCAAGAATGTAATATTGAAGAGTTATGTTATTCAAAATAACTCTCATAGTTTATTTTATTCATATACTTTCATTACACATCCTTCCTAAATAATCTAATGATTACTCAATAATCATATTAATATTTTAATTTCGTGTTTCTAATGCATTATATTTTATTTATCCCATTTATATCCTTCATTTTTTCAACAAAACAATAATGTAGTCCAAATTATCCTGGTTAATCACCTATGTGAATAATGACTTGTTCATTTTACAATACCATATTCAAAGATAGTAAAATAACTATTATTCTACATGTTTTTTTAATTATTATATTATAACTTATTAATGTTCTTAGATCATACACATAGACAAAATATGGAATAAAATGAATCATTTTCGTGATGATTGGGAAAAATTAAAAAAAAATAAACATATATCATTAAATGTTTATCAAATAAATAATCCTCATATATGAAAGTAAAAAAAATGTGGTATTTTAGAATTATGTAATTTCATTAATACCATTTTGTTTCACATCGGGTTTTTTATTTCTATTTGAAAAGAAAATACATTATTATAATGAAATGAAACCAAAATGAATCATTGAAAATTAACACAGACAAAGTAATGAAAATTATGATATATTATTAATGAATGGGTTTTATGTCATTATAAAAATTTTATATATGGTTTTATAAATATGAATATTATTTTTAGAATAAATTAATGGAATTCATTATACAATTATATAAGAGGCTACAGAATTGTACACAAAAGGTATGCCTAAGATATTGTTTTCTCATCTTAGTTTTAATTCTATGGTATTTATTTCTATATCATGACTACATACTTTTGTGTGTTTTATATACTTCCCTTTGATATTTAATATAATGAATCTCATTATATTTATGGAATTCAATGTTTCATGTTTTTAATTTTTTCTTTTATGGGGCGTACAATTAGACTAATTACATGTTGTAATGGATTTCATTACCAATATTTCCTTCATTAGGATTATCATTTATTTAAATGATTATCTCATTCTAGGGTTATGTTTTAAGTAAAATTTGATTTTATAATTTTTTGTTGACACTTATTTTTTTTATTTTTAGTGAATTCACATAACTGATTGATTTTATTACTAATGTTATCTTTGTAAGGGAATTATTCTCAATTTCACTTTAATGAGGAATATGTAAATATTATTCACCTACTTACTTTTTTATTACTGTATATACTATCCTTTTTTATTGATGATGATCATTAATAAAAATTTCCATTTTTATTAAATATCTATATTTCATGTATCATGAATATTATTTTCTTATCCTTCATGTACCATTTTATTTTTGGTTCTTACAGTGAAATTTATGTGATTAATTGGGGAGTAAATGTTAAAGATGAATATATTACTCAATAATTTTATTTTATTTAAAGTTTATATTGATTCATAATTTAAATATATTACTCTATATTTAGTGAATTAATTGCACTTGAAATATTGAATGGGGACGATAAATAAAAATTACAGGTAATCCATAAGTAGTCTCATGAGATGAAAAAATTGGACAAATTAAATATGGTTTTACCCATAAAAATTAATTATCATTTGAAAGTGATTGATGGATATTATATTATATTCTACAGAAACATTATTTTCAATAATTATGAATTTCTTTATGAATACATTGATTCTTATCCATTATATTTTCACAATGATATTATCTGTAGAATAAAATTGCGAAAAAATCTATTGATTAAATGGTATGTGTGTGTTCAATTATCATTCCTTGCCGTATTTATTAGGTATTATTAATTCAAGATAGATTTTATTGTATTTTAACATTATTAGTAATTTGAGATCTCAGATATCATATATTTTATTATTACCCAGGTTTCGATGAATTTTACTATGACTAATTTCAAGGCTACACTTAGGGGAAAATGGCATTCACAGGGGAATTATATTATTGTATTTTATATTTAAAATTTAATTTGAATATAAAATATTTATCTAGTTTATCAATTCTACTAAAATGTTATGTCTATTTGGATTTTATATCTTTTAACTTATTCCATTTTTATAAAGTAAGGAACTAACTCTAGGATACTAGGGTATGGGTCATTACAGTTTGTATGAAAGAAATTTTAGTAGAAACCATGAGAACTTGATTTATGAAACAAATTTTAGATTATAACATTATAACTCACTTTACTAAAAAACTAATTATAGTGTAACATCCTATAGATTTATTAATGACCATGGATAACATGGAATAAACATGACATCATGTATATTGCGAATAATTTGTCATGATTTTGAAATACATTGAATAATTGTTCATTTATCACTCTGATTATTATAGTCTGATTATTACACTTCATTTTTTGGTATTACTCACAGGTGATAAATCAAAGCAATACGTATAAGAATAAATGTGATGTAAGAGGTGTTGAAGAAGTATTTGTAAAATATTATTGTGGATGAATAATTAGGAAATGGCTAAGGTATTGTGTTGATTTTGGACGAATATTTTTTTACATTAACATTAGTATTGTATAAATCAACACAAGTGAATGAGAAATATGTTTATTATAAGTTTATATTCATAAAACACCTTTTTAGGTTTCATGATATTGTATTTAATCATGATTAAATATATTTTGTGATACATTCATGGAAAAAATCCTATTGTTTTAGAATGTGAAATTTTATTTATAGAGAAATTCCACTAAATTTTGTGAACATAATTTAAGGATTACATTTCGGATTTATATTATTTTTTTTAATGTTATTATGGGTTATTATATTTTTTGGAATAATAATTAAAATAAAGGGAAAACCTTAATTTTTAAATCATTTCATTAATTATATATATATATAAGTTTTTTTGAGGATTTTTATCACATTATTAATATAGTTTTTCAAAACAGAAAACACAAAAGTCAAGAAATAACCCATCGCCTGTGGAAATCCACCTGGCATGATCCCAAAAATCAAGGGAGAAAAGGGCGAAACACTTACCACTAACCTACTTGAAGTACATATATGTATGAAATACCATTTTAGATAAATGATTTGAGGCATGATGGTTAAGTTCATTTTTTGAACATAATATGATTAACGTAAACGAAGTATTGTTGAATTTAATTTTAGAAATAAAAGGAGAGTTCTATTTTTGTGGAATATTTGATTTCATTAATGATTTATTATTATACAATTTATTTATGGAAATATTTAGCATATCATGAAGATTATATCTTTAGGCCATGTAAATTTTTGGTGAAATATATTATTTTCTTATCTAGGGTGACTATGATAAAATAATTCTATTTTTTCAATTTTTATTTTAGGTTGTATGTTTTTAGGACAATTATGGATACTTATTTATTCATTGATCTATGTTGATTTTTTTCTATTGTTGTTTATTTTGGGAAGCCTGAAGTAGTTTTCCTTAAATGATTTGTTATTAATTTTGGAAATTATCAAACAATACAAGTTTTGGCCAATTTATAATGATTGTAAAAATATTATTATTATTATTATTTGGATATTATAATCCATATATTATGATTCTACTGTATCAAGAATATAAAAATCATACAACTCATTTGGATGAAAAGATAATTTTTAGTGTAAATTGATTAAAGGATGAAACTATACATTCCAAGTAAGTATATTTCATTTGTTTTTTATCTAATGAATGTAAACTAATTACTCAACTCTAGGATATAAATATTGGTTAAAATCCATTACTCGAATACATTAAGTATTTATAAATCACTGACCTTTTAACTCATAAATTTTTTTATTTCTTTTGAGATGGTTATAATTCTAATGACCATATACTCTATCACTCTCTATCTAATCTTAATAGATCAATTTCTATTCCATGTATACATGTTCAATTCTATATAATATAATCCTATTCAAAATCCTATTTTGGTTGTGACATTCATAATATCCTTTCCCTCTTATTTAGATACATTTTTATTTAACATATTTACAATGTGGGAGTCCCAAAATATAATTTTCATGTATCAACCTTTATTATTAGAAGTGAAATTCCAAATTCCAAATAAATGATTTATCAAGGAGTTATATAATGTAACACCGCAAATTTTGTTTCTGTATGACTCTTTTTAAAATTAATATATTTTATAGCTTACATTACACATAATAGTAAGATTAATCTAATAATTTAATATTATAATTTTATTTTTATAGTCATCAAATAAATATTTGAATGCCATAAATTAATGATATGAACTAATTATAAAAATATAGTTTAATAATTTTTATAAACTGAATTAATTGGTTACTAATTGACTATAAATTAAAAAACAATTGAGTATAATGGTTTTTTATTTTTATAGAAAACTATTTTAACTCCCATAATGGATTATTATTCTATTAAATTAAATTTATAATTTTTTTTTATTTCCAAATGGAAAATATATTTTAAATATTCAACATATTTTTTTTTAAATTTATTCAATATTTTTTTATTGGTATAAGTTATGAATGAATTAAATATTAATCATTAAAAAGATATATTTTTTATATAAAAAAATTCATTCATTTTTTAATGGTAAACTTATTTAAAAATTAAAATTTTAAACATTTATAAATTTAATATTGTAAAATTATTAAATTTTAAAATAAAAATACTAGAACTATCATGGGTTTAGTTTTTTTTTATTTTTATGAAAGGATTATTTCATTGATGAATACTAAAAAATACTGAATAATAAGTTACAACTGAATTTTTGTTTAAATAATAAATATGGATATATTATAATTAAAATTTGGTTTAATGTCACATTAGATACAATATACATATATTAATCATGTTTCAAACATTTTAATCATTTTAATACTAAATTTAGATATAAAAACATGTTATACTATTTAAAATTTTCACATTAAAAACCTTCTTTCAACTCCTTTATTATGGAATAATTTTAATATAATTTTATTGAGTTATATTTATATTTATTTATGTAAAATGAAATCTATAATTTGAAATATAATGTATGAATTATTTTAATATAAATTTCCTTTTTAAGAATAATAAATTCTCAATGATAAAAATAATGATTTACCGTAGATTATGTAATATAATTTTATGGTTTAGTATCAAAATGTAAAGGATTAAATACCTAAAAAAAGTAAAATTATACAATTTTTTAATGTGATTATCAACCTTAAAATATAATTCAATCCTTAATTGTCAAACATGTTCATTGAAATAAGTACCTCCTTAATGTGGTTGGAAGGAAAATTTAAAATTATCATTATTTAATCACATAAAATCACATCTCATCTACTATAAACACCACCCCTCACCATGAAATTTCAACTCATAAGAATTGATGATTCTAAAATGTCTAAAATCCCATATATTCTATAGTATCACCTAACTCATTTGCTGATGGTATTTCCCAAATACCATATCCAATTTCCTCACAACATCTTTCAATGAGGTGATATTCAAGAGATAATTTTCTCAAAGAACCTCTCTTAATTTATTTTATTCTTATACATTATAATAACCTCTTTCATCCATCTAGGAATGATTACTCTAGAATAATATATACAATGTAATGATATGTTTCTATTTCAATATATTATATCTTTCACATTTTTTGTGTTCTTATTAAATGAAATAGATCCATTGTCTAAATTATCCTGGTTAATCCCCTCTATGAATGATGATTTCCCTTTTTTCATTACCACTTTCATGGATTGAGATAAAACAATTATTATTGATAAATAATATTTTAATATGTATATTATAACTTATTTCATCTTGTGAAACAAATTTATGTACAAAATATTAAATTAAATAAATCTAGATCATGTTGTTCATAACAACAGTGAAAAATATATTAACCATTTATAATTAGTGTTTTAAATAATGAATTATCCTCATGTTTAATAGAAAAATGATAAATGGGGACATTAAAATTATTTAAGTGAATTAATACCATTTCATTTCAATTATGTAAATTTATTTCAATTTGAAAATAAAATCCATATTTATACACAAATGAACCGATGATGGTACAATGAAACGAATGAACCCAAAATAATGAAAATAATTAATTATTATTAATTAATTGGTGGTAAAATATTCTAAGAGGATCATATATGTTAGACTAAATTTTAATATAATTTTTTAATGAATTAATTACATTTTTTAAACCATTATACAAGAGGTTAATACTGATACACTAAAGCGATGTGAGATGTTTGGTTTACTCATCTCACATTTACTTTTGTGAGATTTATGATTTATTAGCCAATTTTTTTAATATGTGTTCATTATGAAATTACCGTTTATATATAATATATAAAATATCATTAAAATTATGTTATTCAATTTTTTATTTGATAATTACTACATTTGTGGGGCATAAAATTCGACTAATTACAACTGGAATGTGATTTCATTACTCAATTTTCATTATTGGGTAATACATATTTTTCATTGAGTATGTCATTCTATGGTTATCTTTAAATTGATTATTATTATATCGTCTAATTTTTTTGCTTATTTTTATGTTTAATTATAGTTAATACACTTTATTTATTCATTTGAATAACTATGTTATCTTGGTAAGCGACTTCATTATTGTTTCACTTTATTGAGGCATAATTTAATTGTATATACCTAATTTGTTTTCTTTTGTGTACATGCTTACCCATTTTTTAATTTATGATCGTAATAAATTGATATTTTCATTTCTCATATATATATATATATATATATATATATATCTTTCTTCATGGAATAATTTATTGTCTAATCCATATTTCAATTTATATACTGTTTTTAAATTAAAAGTGATCTGATTAATTGGGAAACTAATGTTAAATTACTATCTTTTAACGAATTTAAATATTTATGGATAATTGCTATTTAATCTTACATTAATCCAACGATTTGATCTATAATTAATTAATTTGTCATGAATGATTGTGTGGGAGCCATATGTAGAAAATCCACTCAATGTAGTAGTGGTATGATGAAAATTAATAAATTAGAAAAATTAAATGGGGTTTTACTGATAAATATTAAACTATACATGGAGTAGTCATGAAGGTAATAGTATTATAGGAATGAGAAACATACAATCCAATAATTAAGTAATTTTTATTATTTATATTTTCAATATGATAATATTCATGGATTCTTTTTGTAGAAACATTTATTGATTAAATGTTATGTGTGTTTTAAGGTATCATACCTTTCCATATTGATTATGAATTATTGATTCAAGTTATCTTATATTTTACATAACCTTTACCAAGAATTTCATATCACCCATTTCTTATGTTATGTTTTCCCAATATTTTCTATATGTTTATATGACTTATTTTCATGGTAACACAAAATGAAAAAATGATGTTCTCAAAGAAAATATATAATTTTTGCTTTTTATGATTAATAATTTATTTTATTTTCAATTATGTGTCTATATTTACAATATTAATAAACTACGAAGTCTTTTTGGGATATGATTAACTATATTTGTTTCAAATTTAATGAAGTAAGGAACCTCTCTGGTCTACAAGGGTCACATTAACTACAATTGTTTCGTTATATTGTAAATATTAGTAGTTCCATGATAAATGATCCACTGAGAGAAATGAAAAGATTGAATATGTGAATTTATCATGGATATGAGAACAAATATCACGAATCAAATAAGATATTCCACTGATAGAGACAATTTATGAATCTATTGAAGAAATATATAAAATTTATGACAAACTGGAACATGTCAACCCATTTTAAATCCTAAATAATCAACAAAAATGAGATGATGATACCTACATTATAGCCATAAAAAATAGATTGTACATCAATCAAATTTATATAAATAAATGTATGTATTCTCATGTTGTTTTCCATAAATCATTAATTATATCAATTTTTTAGAAAGAAATTTTCTAATGAGAGTGTATGTGATTGAATTCCCCTTTCATTGGTTATAGGTGGTGTCAGAGTCGAATCTCTAATGTAACAATATCGATTAACTCTATTTTATGATCATATAATTCTATAAAAATAATGAGATTAATCTATTATTATCATAAGAATCAATAATAAATTCTCAAAAATTATTAATTTTACAATCAATTAAAGGAATTTATTAATACTACATATTCATGGACATGAGTTAGGTAATTATTTTTTTGAGTTTAAATATGATGGGATTTATATTCCACCTTATGATCTATCTATATAAAAATATTTTTAATGAATACATGTGATGAATCACCATGGACCACATATCCCCTTCATATAATAAATAATATTAAAGTAGTTTAATTATGAAATATTGTTTCATTTCTTCAAAGGTTATGAAACATATAATCACCTATGAATTTTACCCGTTTTCTAGTATTATAAGTAAATTATGATGTATTTTTTAGAGATATCTTTTATGAATTGTTGATAGTATCCTACCAATGATAAAATGATTCAATTATCAATAATATTTAAAGTATTTTCCCATGATAATAAATCTATCATCATTTTTATATTGACCATGATTTAATATTATAAAAAGTCATTTCATAATATCATAAATTATAATATAATTGAAAATTTTAGATATTTTTTCAAAATGATGGGGATCTATCATGATTAGAAATTTATTTTTTTCATGAATCTGATGCTTTTCCATTGATTGGGAACAATCCAGAATATTTTACAAGAATACTATAATATTGAATCAATGTACTTATGAAGTATCTTTTCTATTAAGACCATTACAACTATTGGATTTTTAGTTAGGAAAAATTACATCACATTATACTCATAGTGGCCATCCCTCCAATATAAATTTTTCTTAAAAATTATCTTCAACATTAATATGATCTTGTTAAATCAAGAATACATGTCAATTTATAAAAACATCTTCTCCTATTTCCAATATTCAAAAAAGTCATAAATAATTAAATATGGGTACTTATTCATAATTATTACCATGTTAGGGTTCTAATAATCAATACAATGATGATTGTTTTTCTCACACTTCTTAGATAAAAGAGAAATGGTTACCCAAGGATATATAATAAGTTAAATCAATCATTTTATCATCAAATCACCAAATTGAATATACAAATATTCAAATTATTCCAATTCCATGTGAAACGATATAAAATATATCTATTGGGATATAGTTACTAAATCCAATAGTATATCCACCTTTTTTATGAGTAGTATAAAAAATATTAATAATAAAATACTTAGGAGTGTCCCAACCCATCAATAGAATCCCAATATCAAATGGATCATATTAATGTTTAACATAGAAGTATGGTATCAACAGTTCATTTTTTCAAAAGAATAGTTTATCCTTTATTAAACATAATATTCCACTATCCTAAAATACCTTATAGATCCCACCATATGAAATAAAGGATGCCCATTAATGATAAAAATCAATTTTATATAGATGTGGGACAAAAAATAGATAACTATAATAACATAAAAGCATTCTATTTTGAGAATTGATAAATCCTAATAAAAATCTATATTGTATATTGATAATGAACTCAGCGGACATTGGAAACAATGCTCTCGGTTATTCAAAAGAGACATCACCTACTCCATCCTATAATGAATGAGTTATGTTGGTTGTTCTATATGATTCCTAATTTTGGTATTTCTGAATGTGTGGTAGGAACCATTATCAAATAAATATGTTACTAATGTTTAAGAAGGAAGGATATATCATCGGATTGTCACAGGATGCCCATTGGATTACACCAATGAATCATTAAATGTGTTTAACATATTTATATTAAAGGATTTTGGAATGATTATTATTGACCATGAGGTACTCTACTGGTCTATAAATCCTTTAGAGGATGAATATCTAGATACATAAAAATGACTCCAAATAGCCTAATATAATCTCAATAAATTACTATTATGTATTCATTAGTTTTAAACCATCATATGTTTCATAGAAAATCATTTCATTTTCTTCACCACGCCACCCTGATAGAAATTCAATGTAATACCACTAAATTCCACTGAATGTGGGTACTAAACCAAGCTACTATGAGACACTATAAAAAAAACTATGATTTTAATTCCACATAATATTTATTCATTAGGAGATGTTGGAAATAAAAATAGATATAATTGAAATTATAACTAACCAACACTTTCCCACTAGGTCAATCGGAACCATCTATTCTCTTTCACCCACCACATCACAATGGGTATGCTATATTATAAATAATTGATTATGGATATCATGTCACATGACCATGTAAAACACTTAATACATTAACATATCATTTCATATCACCATTAATTATAAATGAACTATATAATCAAATTAGATGGCATACATATTCAACATCTAATAACCATGATAAAAGGACGAAAAATTCATGGACGTTACAATAGTTTTGGACTCATGATAGAACTAGTGAAAAAACATGGTCCAAAAGTCATTCCATTCATTGAATTTATTCCAAATTTCTAGAATCATGATACCCCACCATCTCTAATTAGGATCATCGATATTAGAGGTTGTTCACTTTACCTTAATTGGATATGGAGTGTCTATAAATGATATAATTAACTTAATATTTGATAACTGATATTCTAAATCAATAGATTTACTCACCTCATTGAATGATGGTGGATTTTTTATAACGTATCTAGATTAACATTTATCTTATCAATATTTGGGTTTCACCACTATAGCTTGAGCCTGTGTAGAGACAATAATTTTGACCATGACCAAAACTACTCCCACTTCCACTTCAACAAGAAATTTATCAAATGGGGATTTCCATGTATATCATCAAAGATATATCCATTTAAAAGGAACTAGATGATGTCTTATAAGAGGAAAGAAACTATATTGAATAAATAAATAGGACCTTACATTAAATAACATCATAGTTTGATTCCATAGAACATAATTTTGAAACAAAAATTTAATCATAACACAACATTATAGACACACTTATCAATATCTCATTACAAATTATTGTTCATTATGATGATATATTGCCAGGAAAGATCTCATAAAATATCAAATAATTCCGTACAATATTGTACCCTATCTACAAAAACTTATGTAGTCTATAAGAATATATAAGAAAACCACCTTTGGAGCTATTTTTTCATGATCATACAAGGTTCAACCCTGGAACTAACTCTCAATGTAATATCTCAAGAAAATAAAGAATATGACATTTTCAAATTTATTAAATTTTATTAATTAAATATTAATTTTATTTTAAAGGGGATTCTATATTAAATGTCATATAGACACAGAACACTAGGTTTCTCTTAAGTCTTATGTTTCACACAATACTAAGTCATATTTAAAAATTAATAATATTATAAAATTATTGTATTAAATGGTAGTTAACGTCTATCCGATTTATTGGAGGGAATGAACAGGAATAACTATATAAGGATTATACATGTTTGTTAAATGTTTTTACATTTATCAAATAAAATTTAGAGGTTGAAAATGTGAATGAATATATTTTTAAGCATAAATACTCTAATATTCATTAAACGTTCATTTTACCACCTTCTGATGGAGATCCCTCATTAAATATAGTTTTTGACACTTTTATATGTTTTATTTGAAAAATAATTTTTTTTAGAATAGGGAAATCAAAATTTAATTTTTCAAAATTTTTGGTATTTTTCTAATAAAATTAAATTTTTAATGAATTGTGAAAAATACTACATATTAACTCAAAACAAAATTTTAATATAATATATTTATATGGTATATTATCTTTGTAATTTGTATTAATGTTTAATTAGATTATATTTTTACCATTTAATAAAAATTTTGTCATTTGATGTAATTTCAAATGGAAATTGGAAATGAACATTTGACAATATTTTGATAGTTAAAATTTCATAAAAACATGTTTTTTGGTTTGACAATAGGAATTAATTTTCAATTAATTAATGAAAATTATATGTTTGGAATTTCGTAAAACATGCATCATTTTTGAATTTGGAATATCATATATATCATAGGTAGAAATGTTGGTAATTTTCTGAAAACCATCAATTTTTGATGAATAATGAAAACACGGTGTAGTAGTTAAACAATTGATTTTTTCATTTAAATTATATTTTACCACTTCTATGAATTGAATTTCAAAAATTTGACAAAAATGGTTATTATTAGTTATTAAAATTTTTCCAATAGGATTTAAATAATTATTGTTAAATAGTGACTTTTGGCATTAATTAGCCACAGTTAAAGGTAAATTGGGTAATTAAAGGGAAAAATAATATAATTATTTTATAAAAATACCTTAACACTTGTCCTGTCCTTATTTGATGTGTAATTGATAACCAAGAAATCCTTATGTGAGTCCTTTGGCCTTTGAAAGCCACATGGGTATAGTAATGTTATTAATAATATTTATCTATAGTATAAATAAAAATATCCTAAACATGTATTGTTTTCCTTAAAAAAATTAATGTGAGGTTATATAATTGATATATTCGACTATAAATATACATTTTAAAGATAAAAATATTTCATAAATCATGGTATTTTATTTATAATTTTTAGACATCTTATAAATAAAATTATTTTTGACACAATAGTGATGCAGTGTTTACCTCATTAATGAATGATTCAAATAAATAAGATTATAAATATTGAAACAATATACAAAACTTGTACAATTATTATTAGATGATTTTATTTTGATCCTAATCCATCTTATCTATGACTTTAATTAGTTTTGTACCTCTAGAAACTGAAAACCATTAAATAATAAAATAATATTTTTAAATATTCTTAAAGAGCCCCTCCTCCCCTTATAAAAAATACCTCACCTCGAACCCGTAACTGACACCTCTCAAGACCCTTGTCTCATCCATACACGACCCAAATAATCTCTCAATGTCCCTCTCTTCCACCTAGTATCATTTCCTTAGGAATAATTCATTCCAAAAAATACTTTTGAGACAAACCAAAGGGTGTTACCCAATTTAAAAGTAACGTCTTCTTCTATGTTCTACTCTTTTATTTTACTTATCCACCACCCTAAACACTTTTAATTACATTCTTTTAAAAAAACACAATTATCCTCAATATAATTGGTTTTTTTAGATTAATTTGAATTACAATTACACACCCCTCCATCTAATTGGTAAAAACATATTGTTTATGTGGAAGATGAACAACTGCCTCACGAAATGATGATTGTTCAATCTTCTTCTACCTCCTATTATGGTGGAAATTAAGACTGAAATGTATTTATATGAAATATATATAATATTAATATAGATTAAACTTTTCTGTTGTTTTCTTTTATAGAATACATTTATGGTATCTATAGTGGGTAAATACGATAATTTCATTTGGGGAAGGGCAAACTACCACAACCCCCAAAATGTTATCAGTTGTTAATGCCATACGTGGAATGTATAAAAGAAGGAGTTAATACAATTATTTGTGATATTATACTAGAATTATAATATATATATTTATCATCAATTTTTCATTCCCCTAAATACCAAATATAAATGAATGTAGAAATCATGCGTACAAACAGCTAACCGTCTCCACAAACGATTCATTTCATTTCGTATATCAAAATGTTATGTAATATAATAAACACATAAATATACTGGATATATATGATATATATGATAACTATATCATTAATATCATTCTGTAGATAATATAATTATGACTGCATGAACAACATCTAATTTTAAGGAGTTCATTTTTGACTAAAGTACCAAATATCAATAAATTGACAATTATAAACATAAATGATTGAATAATTTTTATTAAATATAAATAAGTGATAAAAAATGAATAATAAACATGATAATGGTTCTTAAAAAACTATAAATTAACTGTAGTTTATTATTCAGGAGATTAAATAATGGACAACTCAAGTCAGACACAAGTTAAGGGGTTTCTTATCTCACTTTTAATTGTGTGTGATTTCCATTGTTCACGACTTATTAATTTCATGTGGTGTATTGTGTATTGAAATTAGATATATATTATCATTATTATATATATTTTCATTTTATTCATTTATGTATTTTTTGGATATTAACTATTCATCTTAAAACTCAATTGATTGCAACATGGAAAGGGGTTTTCATCTCACTTTTTATTCCCAAGAGATTCATGCTATATTGCCATTATTCATTTTTTGTGGTGTATTTACTGCCCATGATTGTATTCATTGTGTAATATAAATTAAATTATGGGTATTTACATCTTCACTCTATGATCCTTCAATCATGGGGTGAATGTTTTGTATGTTAACAAGTTGATAATGAAATTTCTAATTTCAATTTCTACTCTTTGGGTTTTATGCAAACATAAATGTATATTTTTCTCTAAGATTATGTGTGATATCACAATTTATTTATTTTTGTAGTAATTTACACTCCCCTTTGTGTGGATATTCTTTATATACACATAATCACTCAATTGATAAATTCTGAAGTCATCTATATGAACGTGATAATAGTAATCTTTACTCAATTTCCATTAATTGAGTCAAACATCCATGTCATTGGTGTTGTTTTTAAAAAAATATTCGTGAATGTCCTAACATTTATTTACAGATAATATCAAATAAATTTGACTGTATATATATTTTTCACACATAATTATGATATTTATTTATCCATAACCAAAGGATACAGTCTTTATAAGAGATTCCATCTAAAGTTACATTCTATGGAGACTTATTTGATGATATGTTCCAATTCACTTTTATATGATGTATATAATATCCTTTGAGATATTATATCATGAATCCCTTTATTATCTTGATAATATTACATTTTGATTAATGTTACTCTTCAATTATTTTCATTAAATCATCTCTAATTTGGTTAAGAACTCCTTAACTAAAATATTTTTTTAATTATTTTTTTTTCTAAATATTTCTAATTAATGTACATGTTTTAAAATTTCTTTTAAGGATTTATGTATATGGACATTATTTTTTTGAAATATAAATTTCTTTCAAATTCTTATAAGTTTTAAGGGACACTTTGATTCAAAAATATCATTATAAAATGTTTTAAATGGTTTTTGAAAATGGTTTGACAAAGAATTGATTATGTCAATATCTTGAAATAATATACTGTCAGAGGAATTTAGAAATGTTATTCTGTAATGTGAAAGAGGTAAACAATAATGATTATCCTATGAGATATAGGCAATATACTATGATGGTTAATCTAAATATAAATCCTTATGTATCTATGAAAGCTACAATGTATGTATGTTATGTATTCCATTAGTTACCTTTATGATTTATGATTTCTGCATGTTATTTAGAAATCTTAGGACTTCATAATGAATGTTAACATGGATGTATGGTTTCATTGATTTTTATTTATTGATGGGGTAATGTTTTCTATTCTTATTTTATAACCCTTACATGGGATTTCTATACTAATCCCATGTCTTGAAAAGTTTTTTCATGGGACTTAAATATTAATAAGGTCAAGGATGTGATCATGGAGAATCCATTCCATCTATAACATGGAACTAGACACGTTTAATTTTTTTAAGAGTTTTTATTTTATAAAATAAATGGAAACTAAGAAGAAGTCTCTAAATTGTAATTTTTGGAGATGTAATAGTTATTGGCTAAATCTCTATTCCTATATACCTAAAAATATCCTAAATGTGAATTATTTATTCAATTCAAGATTATGAAATTTTTATGGTCAAGTCCTTAATGTTGGTATTATAGATTGGTTTATATAAATTTAGTGGTTAGGGTGTTATGTAATTATAGGTGACATGACCATAATAGTTAGAATTTTAGAAAGAGTCATACTTATTTTAGAGGTGGTAAATGGTTATTACATTTTTGGGAGAGAAATGAATGGTATTAGATATCCTTTGAGGAAAAAATATGTTGTGGTTATTTTTGAAAAAGTAGAACACGCAGATCATTTGACAACCCATCGCGTCGGAAAAAGCTACAGAAATTGAATAGACAACGATAGTGCGATTGGGATTTATCTCCTTCCACTAGACTACATGATGTCCCTGGTTAGTATAAAAAACTCTTTTTAGTTAAATGATTTTATGGATCAATAATATTTTTATTAGGGATCTAATGTTTTATCAATTGAATATCATTAGTATAGTAAAATGAATTGGTGATTAAGTGAAAAAGGTTATTTTGGAAGACATTACCTCTTTTGGGAACATTATATGCTAACGAAAAATAGAATACTATGAGATTTAATTTGTGGAGAAATGGTTGACATATTATTATGGGAGAATCTATTTTTTTAATGTGGAAATAATTTGATTATGGTTATTTATGGAAATGATTAACCTATCATAGAGAATATGTGATTAGGTTCATTACAATTTATTATGAGGCATTTTGAGTAGTTGATGATTTTGGAGATAAATGTTATAATTTCTTATAGAAGACTATGTGATTAAATCCTTATGAGTTTTGGGTTTTAATATTATATTGTATTATTTTAATTAATTTTAAGTACACTTGTATATTGAATGGTATTGCATGAACTTTGTGTACTTTTTGTTGAATTTTGGATATTAAGAGTAGTATTATCTTTTTTAATTGATTTTCCATTTTGGAGATTATCGTATCTTGTACTAACCTATTTTGGTTTTGGATAATGATTAAAGATAGGGGAATATATATGGTTTATATTTTTTAGATCATTTTATTCCCTAGAAGTTTATTTTTTCACATTTTATGTGACCAAGTCATCTTGAATACTCATCGTTTGGAGAATGATGAGGTTCCGGTAGAAATTTTTTAAATGATGATAGTTTACATGACATGTTAGTAAGTTTCCTTATGTTATTATTCAATATCATAAATAAATTAATCAACATTATGAAAATGAACTTAAAAAATTGTTTTCTCTTTACTTTTCCTACTGAGAAACCAATTACTTTTTAACCCATCATAAATTTGGGGTATATTTCTTGATAACATTCTCTTAATCATGTTTTCTATCACTCTGAATTAGATCATTATAGTTAGCTTATTCTCCATATCAATGTTTTCATGACATCCATGTTTTTTTATCTCAGGAAACCTTTGTACTTATCTTTCATTCTTTTAATGTGGTAGTTTTGTTTACTCATTTTCTAATGTGGGACTTTCAAAGAAGATTCCAAGCCAAATTTTAAAATTTTGAGGAAGAAATTTCCAAAAGGGGAAAGGATGTAAAATACCAAGAAAATGTTGAATATAATATTTTCAAATTTATTAATATTTTGGAATTAAATATTAATATTTCTATAATGGGGATGCTATATTCAAAGGGATACCTTCCAATGAACAATTGGTTTCTTCGAAGTCCTATGTTGCTCTCAATGCTGAGTCATATTGAAAAAATAAAAATATTATAATATTATAATATTAAATTATACTTAATGTATTGATTTTTTATTTTAGGGAATGAATAGAAACAACCATATTATTATTATACATATTTTTTAAATGTTTTTACATTTACCTAATAAAATTTAGGGGATTAAAATGTTCATGAGTATAATTATAAGCATAAATACTCTAATTTTTTTAAAAAGGTTGATTTACTGCCTTTAGATGGAGAAGCCTCTATAAATATAGTATTAGTAACTTTTATATGTTTTATTTGAAAAAATATCATTCTTTTTTCGAATCGGGAAATCAAAAATAACTTGGGGTAAATTTTTGGTATTTTTATGATAAAATTCATTTTTTAATGAAAAGTGAAAAATACTGTATTTTAATTCAAAACAACCATTTAGTTTATTTTATTTATATTGTTATATTATCTTTTTAATTTTTTTAAAATTCTTATTTGATTATATTTATACCATTTTATCGGATGTTTGTCATTGGATGTAATTTCACTTTGAAATTGTAAATAAAAAAGTGTCAATATTTAGAGAGTTAATATTTATTAAAAACATGTTTTTTGTTTTGAAAATGGGAATTAATTTTAAATTATTTAATGAAACATATATGTTTAGAATTTGGTAAAATATGCATCATATTTTAATTCAGAAAATTATATATATCTTAGTTTGAAATTTTTAAATTTTTCCGAAAACCATCAATTTTTTAGGAATAGTGATGACACTGAGTAGTAGTTAAACAACTGACTATTTCATTTAAATGATAATTTACAACTTATATGAATTGAATTTTAAAAAATAGGCAAAAATGGTAGTGATTATTATATAAAATGCGGTCCAATAAGATTAAAATAATTTTTGTAAAATTGTAACTGTGGACTTTTATTTACAATTGTTAAAGGTAAATAGGGTAATTCAATATAAAAATAATATTATAATAAGAAAAAATTACCTTAAAACGTGCCCTAGCATTATTTTAAGAGTGGTGGAGGACCAAGAAAATAGTTGGGTTATATTTTGGGACTTTTAAAGACAATTTTGTAAGATAATGATATTAATAACTATTTATTTAGAGTAAAAATAAAAATATCATAAACATGTATTATTTTGGTAAAACAATTTAATTGTATTGTTATATAATTAGTATAATCAACTATAAATATTAATTTTAAAGCTAAAAATATTTTATAAATCATGTTATTTTATTTCTAATTTTTAGACATCAAATAAATAAAATTATTTACGGCACAATAATGATGCAATGTTTACCTCGTTAAGGAATGATTTAAATAAATATGATTATAAAAATTGTAACAATATAAAAAACCTATATATTTATCATTAGATGATTTTATTTCGAAAATTGGTCATATTAAATTCATCTTTAATAATATTTGGACATTTAAAAACTGAAAATAATTATATAATAAAATAATATTTTCGTACATTCCTAAAGAGACCCTCCTCCCCCTTATAAAATGACTTCCCCCCATCCCATTAATCCCACCTATCAGGCCTCATGGATCATCCAAAATCTACAAAAATAATCTCTTAATATTTCTCTCGTCCCCCTAGAATACTTACCTTAGGCATAAGGCACTTCAAGAAAGAGTTTTGGTTCAAACCAAAGGGAGTTACCCAATTTAATGGTAACATCTTCTTTTAAGATCTTTTTTTATTTTAATTCTCCTACCCCATAAACTAATTTTATAACTTTAATTTATGATAAATCCATTGTCCTCAATATACTAGTTTTTTATGTGAATTATTCAAACTACACTTAGACACACCTCCAACTAATGCGTAACGAACATACTGTTACTATGGACGGTGAAATACTCCCTCACGAAATGATGATTGTTAATCCTTCTCCTACCACCACTTATGGTGTCCATTAAGATAGAACAATATTTATATGTCATATATTTTATATTTATATTGTATCTATTCTTCTTTAATTTTTATTTATAGAATACCTTTATGGTTTCTAAAGTGGGAAAATACGATTATTTCATATGTGGAAGTGCAGACAACCGCCCCATCAAAGTGATATGACTCATTCATGCCATACATGGATCGTATAAAAGATATAGTTAATGAAATTATATAAGATATTATACTGTAATTATAATATAATTTTTTATCATTATTTTTTCATTCCATTAAATACGAAATAGATATTAATGTAGCGTTCATGCGTACGTACAACTTACCATCTCCTTGAACAATGCATTTAATTTCATATCTTTAATTGTTATGTAATTTTATACACACATACATATAGTAGATATATATGATATAAATTATAACTGAATAATTAATATAATTTTGTATATAATGTAATTTTTACCACATGAACTACTTTTAATTATAAGAAGTTCATTTTGGACTCAAGTACCAAATATCGACAAAACGACCATTATTATATTAAATGATTTAATAGTGTTTATATAATTGTAATAAGTGATATAAAAGGAATAATAAACTTGAAAATGGTTCTTAATCAATTATAAATTATATTTCTTTTATTATTTATGAGATTAAAGAACAACAAGGTCATGTCGTACATAAGGTAAGGGGTTTCTTTTCTTATATTTAGTTTCGTGAGATTTCTATTATTCACAACTTACTTATTGCATGTGGTGTGTTGTGTACTGACATTTGATAACTATAATCATTATTATATTTATAGTTTTTGTAGTATGTGATTCATTTGGTTGTTATTATCTTTCAGTCTTATGACTCGATTGATTACAACGTGGTAAGGGGTTTTCATCACACTATTTATTCCCGTGATATTAATGCTATATTTTCTCTATTTCCTTTTTTGTGGTGTATTTACTACACATGATTTTATTATTTTTCTTATATAATTTTATTTTTGGGTATTTACGTATTCATTCCATGATCCTTATGTCATGGGGTGTATGTTACGTAAGATAACAAATCGGTAAGTGAAGTTCAAATTTCAATTTCCACTCATTGGGTATTATGCAATATTCATTGATAGTTTTTCTACAAGATTATGTATGAAATAACTATTTATTTATTCATGTAGTAATTTCCAATCCCCTTAAATGTGGATATATTTTTTATTCAAATAATCACTAAATTGATAAATTCTAATGTTTTCTATATGAACTTGATAAGAGGAATCTTAACTCATTTTCCATTCATTGAGTTAAAAAAATTCATTGGTGTTGTTTTTAAAAGAATATGTGTGAATGTACCATGATTTATTTAAACTTAATCTCCAATAACATTTTGTGTATTTTTATTTTCCACACAAAATTATGTCATTTATTTATCTTTAACTAAATGGAACAATATTTATAATGGATTTCGACTCAATTTACATTCCATTGAGACAAATTTTTTATGAACTAATTTACATTTATATAGTGTATATACTATCCATTGACATATTATATCATTAATAAATTTATTCACATGATATTATAATGTTTTTAATACTATTATTCCTCCATTATTTGTATTCAATAATCTCTCATTGGGTTATGAACTCCATAACTAAAATAGTGTTTTAATGATTTATTATTCTAAATCATTCTCCTTAATATTTATGTTTTAAAAACAGATTTAAGGAATTATTTATATTGACATGAGTTTTTTAAAATTATAATTTCTTTCAAAATATAGAATTTTGTATGGGACACTTTATTCAAAAATTACTTTATTAAATGTTTTAAATGGCATGATATCGAATCGATTATGTCAATATCTGGAGAATAATATATTGTGATAGCAATGTGGAAATTTTATCTTAACTTTATGCTTGTTTTATGTGTTATAAATATGTTATTGTTATTAGGAATTGTTTACGTATACAGATATTTCCCTGATAAACCCAGGACAGGTGAGCCAGATATAGGTCTCTAATGCATTGGGTTACGTGATGGAGGTAAACGTTAATGCTTCTCCTATGAGAATTAGGGGGTATATTGTGATGGGTATTCCTAATATAACTTCTTACATTGATGTGAATGCTATAATGTATGTATGTTACATTTTACATAAGTTACGTTTATGATTTATGATTTCTGTGTGTTATTCATAAATCATATTATTTCATAGGTTATGTTATTATTGAAAAGTCTTCTTTCCTTTATTTGTATTTTTTGATGGGAGAATGTTTTATTTCCTTGTTTTATAACCCTTACTGTGATTTTTACGCTCATACAATGTTTTGAAATGTTTATCACATGACATAAATATGAATAGGGTCAAGGATAGGATCAAGGAAAAGTCATTCCATCTAAATCATGGTAGTAGAAAAGTTTCATTTTTAAGATGTTCTATTTTATGAACAAAATGGAAACTGAGCAAAAGAGTCTACTTTCTAATTTTGGAGATGTAATAGTTATGTCATAAATTTTTAAGGATCTAAACCTAGACGATCCTCAAGGTGATTTATTCACTTAAGTTAATATTATGTAATGTTTAATGTCAGGACTATATAGTTTAGTAGGCATGTGACAAAGACAAAAGGGAATTCCTGATTCCCATAGGGAAGACACATGTTCCTGGACATCAATTACATCCATTGGAAAAAATTGTTCCACAAATATAAAACCAATATAAAAAAAATGGAAAATTTTTAAGAGATAGAATATGAGATAATAGAGTTAGACTATGGGAGGCATAAATATGTATGTGGAAAAACATGTTATTCCCAAAAATAGATAAGACCAAGTACACAAATGGTAGATAACCCATCACCATGTAGTCCACTTCAACCCTAAACTCCCGTTCCCCTATATAATTGGAAATAAAAAATCTATGAGGCTCCATTCCATAACATTTAAAAAAAATTATTTAAATACACGGCCAGTGGTATTCAAAGGGTGTGGGAAAACAATACTATTATGATCCCACCTAGTGTTCCATAAGAAATCATTATATGTTAAAAAATAATTCACATTCAATAAAAATAATAGGATGGAATAAATTTTCCAAAATATATATCAAATTAATAAAATTGAACTTTTTAAAATTAGAATACATACAATTAAACCAATATTCAATCAACATTTCAAAAAACTATTTTACTCTTCAACGCATTAAAACCATACAAATATTTTAAAACCTGTCAATATCCAAGAACAAATAAAATATGATTCACAAATATAAGCAACATGAATTTTGAGCCACATGATATAATACATACAAACATTATATGATCCTTGCACCTCAACAAATGATCATTATGAGTGTGATCCATATAAATGTTTGGAAATAATATCATCAACGGATCGAGAAATACCCTGAAAAGTTTACCCCCTAACGATGTGATGAAATAAATGGTTTAGATAGAGTGGTAATAATATATTATTGCTATAAAAAACAAATCATATATTTCATTATTATCCCAATTCAATACCCTAATTGATTACCATAGGTTCTTATTTGAACTACCTACATAGTGGCCAATGAACTCAGATAATTCAACAAGTATTTCAAATATATTGATTCCATACAATATCATATACAATGTTTTCAAACCAATTTTCACCAAAATAAGAAATAATTTGAAATACAATTTCATCAAAACACAATATGACATAAATTACTTACCATCATAAAAGATAATGCCTTGAAGTCACAATATAACATGATATAATTTTCATTAAAATTACTATACATAAATATATATTTCTAGGGGAAATAAATATCTGAAAATCTTTAAAAAAATTTAAAATCATGTCCTTAAAACAATTAACAACATGTCTTTATGTTAAATAAATAATTCATATTACTAAATGATTTTATAGAGACATATTGAAAATATAAATCATGAATATTTTATAGTAAATATTATTATTAATCAATAAATTACTATGGAACATTTATAATTCTGTAAAAATTACATTTAATTTAGTACCAACAAAAAACTGGGTCCCTGGAAACACCGATGAACCCTAGAAAAGTAATGAAATGTAAAAATATCTTACTAATCAATTTATAAAAAAATTGAAAAGAGAAAAATAACAATATACAAAAATTCTAAAATAGTTCAAAATGATCAGCAATGGTATTAATAATAATACCCAAATCCAAGAATGTTATATAAGAAACAGAACTAGTTCAGGTAAAAATCCTTATATCTATAACCATAATTCTCAAAGTACGGTTCTATTAAATGAGAAAAGAAACGATCTTGAAGAAATTAGAATAATAATTAAGAACCTGCACATGATATAATTTCACTATATTTCTAGCCCTTATATTCATTCAATTCATACTCCATATGGTATGAAATCAGCAACATCATTAAGATTATTCTCTTCTGATTATGGTGTCGAACACTGGAATAATATTGAGGCCAAATAGAGTTGACTAATATAGTAAAAAATATTATTAATAAATTACCATTCCATCGTCTTGTTAAATAGTTTCAAAAAATATGCACTAAGCATGTTCGTCCTTCTAGGCCATATGAGGATCTACAAGGTTTGGCTGTAATGTTTGAAAAAACTATTTTAAAACCCTGTGATAAACCAAATTCCTCTATTTATTTTTTTTGATGATAGGGGAATATAGTTTAGTATATGAATACTCTAATTTTCCTCCCTTAATAATAACTACATACAAGATTCATGGTTTACTAGGTTGACTTAGATGATTTTACCTAATCATGATCCAACAATTAACAGGTCTTGAAACTATAAAAGTGTTCCAAAAGACACCCAATATGACCATTGAAATGTCACAATTCAATAATTGAGAATATAAAAGGATATAAGAAACTATAATAATTATAAAATTTGATATATTTACTCCATGTATATCATTATAATTACATCCCATTCAATAGTTATTTTTAAATCATTTTTGTTTTATAAGTAAATGGTTTGAGGTTATATTTTATGTTAATTTTTTTATCTAATTAATCACTATAAAAATGTATATTAATTTTTTATTTTTTATTTTTATTTTACCTATTTACTTGTGTATTGATGTTAAAAATTATTTATATTGTTTACATGAATAACCCACATACATGATGCTGAGGTGTCATTATTAGGATGAACCTGATCAATAGTTATAAATTGACATGAAATATCATTCCCAATGAAGTATGTTTTATTCCCTAAACAAAAATTGTGGTATTATATTATTTTACATATTCCCCAATGATCTATGACTCAATTGATGTGGTGGGTGTAAATGACATTGTTCCTTATGAAATCATTTCATACCTCCTTTTTTATGATATTTTTTCTGTTAAGGTTTACGAAAGTTGATATCATCAAAAAATGTTTATATTATGATAATGATTCTGGGAAACACTTATAATGATGATATGTGATATGAAAAAGGAGTTTATGAATGTATCATTCTAGTTCTGTCGTTGATATAATTATTATTTTTTTTAACATATTTTGACAACTAAATTCGTTTAGTTAAATTCCATGGTACACAATCATTGTGCATGTACTCTATCCATACATATATACTGGGAAATTTAATTTTTAGGGTTGGTTATACTACCATGTGTTATAAATATTAATGGATAACGTCTGGTAGAATTTTGTCTTTTTAAAATATTGTTATTTTGGTGGGATTTCCATTTTAATAAAATTTAGTGCCTATTTTTCATGGGGAATACATACATACTCATATAATGTTATATACATTAATTAAATATAAGGTTCTTTATATTTTTTCTTATTTGATTTCTATAATTACTATACCTCTAATAATTATTTCTATACATCCATAAGAGTATGTTTCATATAATGTTTCAATGGATTCCACAGTTATAATTCAACATTGAGTAGAGAATTTGGGGAATATGGTTAAATTATATGAATAGGGATTTCAACATGGGCACATATAAGCTATTGATGTGGTTTATAGACCAAAAAAATATAAATATAAATCAAAATAATTCTTTAACCAAAAAACATTATCCTTGTTAAAAAAAATCTTCATTAGGAACCTATATACTAGATAAGGAATCTAAAAAGTACCAATTGTTACTAGAAACACATAAGGAATTAACGGTGATATGAAACACATTTATGCTTAAGGTATGAAACTGGAAATAATTTATAAATGATATATAGTTTTCTGGTGGAATCAAATTCATCCAGAAGTGAGGATGGATGTTTATGTTATGAAAGACCCCATAGTGTATGAATTATATATTACAATGTTATAATAAATTATTATCATGGAACCATCTATAATTTATTTTTTCGATTCATGTTCCTCTCACTCATTCATACCGAACCATGTTCTTGATATAATAAATATCCCATATGACCTTAAAATATATTTTATTGAAATAATTACTTCATTTTGGAAGAGGAAATAGTATTAATTTTATTATACACACCCATTTTTCCATTTTTAATATACTAGTGGAAGGTGTATTCCAAATCCATGAATTTAATCCTTTGGAAATATATTTATATAGGATTGGACTTTTTCAATCATGTAAAAAATCATCTATTATCATTTGTGGGTACACAATATTACAGTTGAAATGATTTTTTATTTATTTTATGTTGATTGAGATTGTTTATCAAGTTGATAATTTCCACCCCTTCATATGAATGGAATCATTTATGGAATAATATAATCTATCACGATAGATTTTGATTAAAGGTATTTAGGGAATTTTCTTCCGATGATGGTCAATGTCATTCCTGGGATATCATTTAATAATATTATAAATATACGTCTTATTAGGATTTTTTTGATGTAAAAATTTTTACTTACTCCATATCATTTCCCTTATATTTAGTGGACATAATAGATTTAATGGACAGAAATACTATCTTTTAAGACTATGATGATTGAGGTTTAATTCATCCAAGCATTTATTAGTCAGTTACCCATGTACTATTTTATATGAATGAAAATGAAATATTTTATCTATATACTGGGGAATAAAAATTCAACTGAATTATAATTAATAATATAAAGATATTAAAAACTTCATTTACATTATTTCTCTGCTTAAAAGGTGATGTATGGTTTCAAAATATTATTATATGATCAAGATATAATCAGTTTAGAGTAAGGAAGAACGATATGATTTGAAATAACTTCTATTTTAGATAGAGTACTTTTGAATAGCATGTTATGATATATGGCTTCACTTATTTTCTTCTGGTACTTATGGATTTAATTAATTAAAAATTCATCTTATACATCAACTCCATTATCATTATGTCTCAGGATAAATTCTTTGTTTATTATAAAACAAATGATGAGAAAAAAATTCTATTTGATTATTATAATGGGGACTATCTAATGTTAGTTACGTTATGAATAGTTATAACAAATGTAATTTCAAAATTCAAGAGGTTATGTTCATGCGGTATATGGTTTATAAAATAGGAATTGTGGTCAATGCTGAGAAAGTTATTATCTTGACTTCATCGAATAACCCATAAATGAATTTACATTATAATGGATCATTTAAATTTATTATTACTAATGGTTTTTTATATAAGTTAATTCTATTTTATTTCCCCAGAAATCCCTCTCATTGAATGTTGTGAAATTTTTATGAATTAAAAAATGTAAATTTACTTTTGATGAAATAGTGATTCATCTAACTTCATCCCCTGTATTGAAATTATTTTTTCATGTAGATGTATTATTGATGTATTATGATTCATTATGTCTAATAGTGGTTTATGATCTTATAAAATCTGATCACGTGGTTGAATATGACTCTTGTACGCATTTACTACATGTAATGAAATTTTCCACACATGACCTTGATCTAGCGGTGATCATGAACAATGTTTTTTGTTATTTGAACTACCCTTTTGGGGAAATATGTATTGTGAAAAATTATTTAATACATGGTCACTTGGTGAAATATTTTAATGTATATTATAATGATCAACATATAAATTTTATAGCAATAATCAATAATCACTCGTTTATATAACAAATAATTAATTTTTTCAATTATAACACAATAATTTATCCCATTAGAGAAGCATCACCAACTAAAACCCATCATACCAGGGATTCACATAATCTCACATATATGGAATAAAATAATGAAATATCAATTGATTATTGATATCCATTTTTATAAATAAATTCATCTTCTGATATATGGGTGTCCCTTAGTACTGAAAAATCCGAAATCCATACATGACATCTACATTAAAGAATTTAAATAAAATTATTTTTTACAATATATTAGGAAGTTTTTTTAGTCTAACATACCATGTTCTGAAATGGTTGAAAATTCCAAGGGGATTTGAACATTTCATTTTGTTGGTAGGGTAAATCATAAATTGATCTCTAGAATGGGACTATAAGTGGTAGAATAGCTAAATGTTTTGTTTTTTATTGTGGTTTATGTCTAGAAATATGTCTCATAAGTTTGTTTATGCACTGAGAGGGTTATTATTCCAAATTATATTTTTTGGAAATCCAGTGGGAGGAACAATATTAGTGAGTGATTAGTGCTAACAACGAACCATAATTGTTCCCAACCTGGAGGGTGTCACATGGTTTTTAATGACATGTACCAATGTCTGCACAACCATGTTGTAAATTTGTATAAATTAACATATTCAATGTATATTGGATTCTAATGGTTATAAAAACTCTACGGATAGTCGACATTATTAGTTCCACATAAGAATTGGGTACTCATAGTTGGTTTACCTTTTTTTCAATAACATATATCCAAAATCTGAGACTCTTGAAAATGTGAAGAATATTGATTTTCTCTTACACCCTTTATGTTTTTATCCCTTTTCCTCCATTATTATCCAATGTGGTCCACACATGCACACCAATACCATATCTTCTTCCTATGGTGGTTCTATGTAGTTTTGGTTAAAAATCAATCATAATTTTCATCAAGGATCCCTCTTATTTTGTCTTTTAATAATCATGCCTCTTTTATTAGTTCCCATTGTCTCCTTTGATTTGTTCGTTGTTTCGTCTCATTTTCACTATTATTAAGGTGTTTAATGATTATTTTGAATTTAATCAATGTATCTATAATCAATTATCAATACTAGAGGAGTGGACCATCCTATAAATGAGTTTTTTGGTATATTTTATGATCCATAAAATTTTCATTATTTATATATTATTTTAATTTTGATATATGTAAAGCATCCATCACATTGGTAAAAAAAAGATGAAATTCCCAGAATTGAATACTTAGATATCATTTAGAAATGTTATGGTACCCTCATTGATTTTAGTAAGAAAATTACCCAACCAGTTACCGCGACATAAGTTTATTCAGTTAAAATGATTCTAGGGAACGTTATTTCAGCATGGCATGAATCAGATCTTGGGTGTGTAAAGATTTCCAATTGGTAGTGGGTGTTGTAAATGACTTCCATGATGTGTGAAATTGTTTATTGAATTGGATGAGTTAAATAATATAAAATTCATTATATGAATTCGATGAATGTTTATATGGTTATATGACATGAATTGACTCTCTTCACTTGAAAGTGAAAAAAATTGAAGAACTGAGGAACTTGTTAAATTGGTAGAATTGTTCCCCCCTTGTTTCATAGACTTTTTGAGTAGTCCATCATAAGGGTTCAATTTAATGAAATTTTTGTACTATTATACAAAATGAAATTTTTAATTACTTATAAATGAAATGGTATAATTTCATCTATAATACGATGGCCTATGAAACACCTTCTACAACTGATGCCTACTACTTTATGACCAACCAACTTCTAACACGTATTGAAATTACTTTGTTGAGGTATTTTTATTAACATGAACACACAAATATAATAACATTATAATTATTCTTGCACATGTTGCCCCATTTTATTTATGATACAAAGGCATGGTATCCCTAATTATTCAATGTAATGAAATTCATTTTCATTCAATATACTCTGGCATGGGTACGCTTAATATGATTGATACTCCAGAATGGAGTCCTTTTTTATTTGTGATTCCTAATAAAAAAAATCCATGTTATATTTGATATTTGGTAATGGAATCCCATATGATCAATGATACTCAGGTATGGAATCTATAATACCTCATTAAACTAGGTAATGAAGTCCCTTATTTCTCAATGAGATTCTTATGACTATAGATGAATGCTAGAGTTACACTAATGGTCTTTTCAGCACTATGTATCTATATATATGGTTATTTATGTTACAATATACATAATTAAAATGTATAAAAAATATGCACCCACATATAACTATACATACATATATATATAACTATATATATATATGGATAAATATGTTTTGATACATTTTTGGCTTATTCTAAAGCATGTATGGATGAACAAACAAATATGACATGTTTATAGTTTATATATTTGTTTCACATTTGAATTAGCTTCACAAAAAATTATGTTATACTCTAAATCTAAATGTTATTAGAAACCTTTTTTGGTGAAATGTTGTTTTTAAATAACACCCTTTTTTGGATAACATTAGGTACTCAAACGGGCCTCATGGTTGCAGGATAAGGGTCATGGTTTGTGATCTCTTATTTTTAATTTATCAACAAGGGATTGCAGGAGTAGTGGCTTAAAATGTACCCAAGAAACTTTTGTGGAGTTGGTGTAACTAATATATTTTTTCCTTTTTTCTATTTAGTAGTCCATATTTTGTTACCTGTTTTATATTTTTCTCTTTTACATTGTAGAATATTCATGAATTGTTACACATGTACTTATTACTTGTTTTTAGTCATTATTATTATTTTATTCATTTGTTTATGATATCAAAAACTATAAATATTACTGATATTGAGAGTATAGGCTCTCAACTATACACCCAGTAGGCCCTTTCTACTAGTCAATAGCCTCTGGCATGCAAGGCGTCTTGATTGAGATCATGTGACCAAGTGGCACAGAGCACAATTTTTGTGGATCTATTTTATAGACAATAATTTTTTTACTAAAGGGTTTTTTCAAAATAACATTTACCATTATTTATGAAGTGCATTGTGTTGCACTTGTTGTCAATGAGACATGTTGTTGTCTTAGAATGAATGGATGTCAAGAGGTGAATGCCAAAGGTTGTGATGGTGTTGGTGATGAAGAGAGAATGGCCATGGTACTAAGATGCATGTCACTTAGGAGATTCACTAAGTGACATAGGAGATGATGGTTTGAAACATTCTCTAAGGAAATCTGACGATTGTTGAGCTGATCTTTAAGTTCATAGAACTTGTATCAACTGGATACAAAGTCACAACATGATTAGAAGACCATGCATTGTACTGACAATGCATGAGGAGTTGAAGAGATCCATCCACAACTTCTAAGTGGATGAAGTGGATTAATAAAGTCCATGCACTATCACTTAGTGCATGAGAATTTGAAGAAGATCCAACTTGATCTCTGATCAGATCATTGAAGAATTTTGATGAATTATTTGATTCAGGAGCATCGGTTGAAGGAAGAACCTTCAAGAATTCCATTCTTGAATGATGAATATATGTTAAAGAAGGATGATGAATTCTAATGAAGAAGAAGAAATAAAGAGGATGAAGAATGGCTTAGAAGAAGAAGGAGGCATTTGGCATTTGGAATGTTTTACATAGAGGAGGACTTTGTTTTTACAAAGTCTAGGTTCTGTCCTTTGCCAAAAAATTGGCCATCTCAAGCCAGCCCACGGGTTCAACCCCACGGCTCATATGGGCACTAGGCACCACGCCCATGGGGGATCCCATGGTGCAAGCTCAAGAGGCAAGGGGGGGGGGGGGGCGTGTATAAGCCCCCGAGGGCACGCAGTGGTGAAGCCCGCGCGCCCGGAGAGTGCATGGTGGGCGCTAGGAGCGCGCCCGCAGGGAGCAAGAGTGGGCGCAGAGCGCGCCCGCAGGGTGAACACGGTGCGGCGCGGCACCGTGGAGGGAGAGAATTCAATTGCCGGGATGAGGGAGCGGCAGGGTTATTAACCGCGGAAATTCCGTGAGAGAATTCGATGTGGGACGCGCGATTTTCACCGGGAACGAATCCCAGCCGCACGATTCATTGCGCGCTCGATCTGGACCGCCCATCTAATCCGCCGCGGCCCAGCCTGATCGCGGCCGTCCAAATCTTTAATCCAACGGCTCTCCGCGCGTCTTCTTCCCCGCGCCATGCGAAGCCACCCGCGACGTCCCCGCATGAACCAGAGCCTCCCGAGCAGTGTTCTCGAGCTCCCGGCCACCATTTCCGAATCCGAAACCTCCATTGTGATCGTCTGTTCCTACTAAACGTAACCATGCAATAAAATAAGCATGCATGCGATGAAAGGAGGATTTCGAGTGAGGCCGAAGCAACCGGAGGTGCGAGGCCATTCGGTGTTTGTGTTTTTGCATGGATAGGCCTAAACAGAGGCCGTGCATGCGTTATAAATCACATGCACGAGGAGGAAAGGAAAAATGAGATCCCGCGGTGAAACAGAGGAGAAAATCAAGATTCATAAAATCTTGAAGATCCGAAGATCTCGGGTGTTTGAAGTTATTGCACGCGGATAATCTGAGGCAGTCTCTGCCTATAAAAATGAGGCCGAGCCCTCTGTGCCGCTTGCTGATGCGCTGAAGTTTTGAAGACCCGTGAGAAGCCTTTGAGCCTCGCGAAGAGTTTGAAGCCCCGCGCAAAGAACTTGCGCGGCTGTTGTTCTCGGTGCCACCCGAGGCCCGAAGGAGTTCCCTGCGCGCTAATCCTTTGCGCGGCAGGAAGACCTCGTGGCCGCAACACTCTGCGCGCCCGAGGCTTGTTCCCTCTTTGCCCGCACCCTTGCGCGGCAGGAGGAAGACTACGTGGGTGTTGCACTTGCGCGCCCCGCGGTAGGAGGAACTTGCGCGCCTCCTTTGAAGTTGGTGTTCGGCTGTGAGCAAGAGAAGGCCGAGGGCCTTAGTGCTTGTGTGTTAAACAGGAAGACCCGAGCCCTTGCACCCCTTAAGTGCTAAAATGAAGAAGTAAGCCGAGGCTTGGGTGTGTGTGCAAAGAAGAATAAAAGAACACACGTGGCCGTATGTGTGCAAAGTGAGAAGGAAGGCCGTGGCCGTGTATGTGCATAAGGAGGAAGGTCACCACATTAGTGTGTGTGCAAAGTGGACATGAACACACCTTGGCCGAGACTTGCACTCTGTGTGTGCATTTGAAGAAAAGGCAGTGGCCTTGTGTGTGTGCCAAGTGAAGTGGAATACCACACATTGTGTGTGAAGTGGAAAAGGCCGAGAGGAAGTGTGTGCAAGTGGAAGAGGCCGTAGCCTTGTGTGTGCACACTATTGAAGAACAACTAAAAGAACACTAAAGTGTGTGTGTGCAACAAGAAGAGGAAGGTCACTACAAGTGGATGCTAAGTGAAGAATTTGTGTGTGCAAACTAAAGAATTGGCCGAACCTAGGTGTGCACTAAAATTGAACACACTTAGAAGAAGTTGAAAGGAGGACATCCACACTAAAGTATAACACACATTTATGTGTGTAATCAAAAGTGCATAAAGTGTGTGAAGTTTGAGAAGTTGGTGTGTGCTATAATTGATTACACCCTTTGTGGGTCTACTGCACCAAGAAGAGGAAAGGGAAAGTGCATGCATGTATGCATGCACGTGCACACGTGAACAGTGCTAAATCAGTTGTGTGCAATTGAGAAGTCCAAGACCAGAAGATCTTGAGGAATCAGAGTTTCCATGCATTCAGTGCATGAAGTTGTTCTGAACTGAGACTGAGCCAGACTGAAGTTAAAGAGATTGGTTGTCTGAGTTTTTCAGTAGATTGAGAAGACCCTGATCATCACAAGTGATCAGAGGTACAGAGCAAGGCCAGCAGTCTTTATCCCAGACTGCTGAGGATACTTGAAGAACTCAAAGTGAAGAAGAGCTACTCGTGTGACTCGAGGAGCCAGGAGAAGACCCTGTGGGACTCAGGGAGAAGAAGTCTTCAGTGGGATTCTGGAGCAGGCCAGTGGGACTCTGGTAACACTGTGGGACGCAGTATAAAGACCCTCCTGTGGGACTCAGGAGAGATACAGTGAGACTCTGTATCGACCATTGTAATACTAACAGATTATAATGGAAGAATCCATGCTTGGAGAGCATGGCAAGGATGTAGGCCTTTGGTGCCGAACCTTGTAAATCCTTGTGTCCTGTGCCTTTTCATTACTGCATTATCCGGGAAAGGTTGAGAGATACAAGAAGAGTGGATCGAGGCTTTAACCAGCCATAGAGGTTTAATTGATTAAGGAATCAATTAGTAAAAAGTTTTAAGGGATCACTGATTCACCCCCTCCCCCTCTCAGTGATTCACCCTGATCTGGGCACTTCAATTGGTATCAGAGCGAGGTTACCTCTAAAAGATCCAAGAGAGTCTATATGGAGTGCAGATTTGAGGAAATAAAAGACCAGCCTCAAATGGAGATATCTGCCAAGACTCAGAAAAATAGAAAGAAGAAACAAGCCAAGAAGATGAAGAAAGCCTGTCCTAGCTGTGATGAAGTTGAAATAATGAATGATCTTCAGAGTGCACTCAACTATCTTCAGAAGACAGTTCCCATGGAAGTGGCAAAGTGTATAGCTACAGGCATCCATGATCTTCAAGAAGAAAAATCACAGTTAGAAGAAGAAGCCAATGCTATGGAAGATCAGCTGGCAAAAAGGGTTGGCATAACCAACACTCTCAGAAAGCTGGTAAATGCCAAAGATGAAACAGTATCTCTTTGCAATGAAAGATATGAAGACACTGCTGAAGAATTGCATAGAAGCCTTTCTGAGAAAGAATTATTTAAAGTAATAATCAAAGATGGTTTCCATGCACTGGAAAAGAGGCACAAAGTGACAATGAATGTCAGAGATGCTCAACTCGAAGACAAAGTCAAGATAGTGAAGGAGCTTGACAATTCATTGCTAGAATTGAAGAAGGTGCATGAAGACCAGATAAAACAGCTGGAAGTGAAATGGGAAGGAAGGCTAAGAACAATTGAGGATGAGAAGAACTCCCTCAATATGAAATGCTTAGAACTGGAGGTGATATTGAAAAATCAGCAATCACCCAAAGCCCAAGCCTCCCAGACAGCTGGAAGAAGAAATGTTGCCACTCAAGTGAGCTTTGAGAAGGATGATTCTAAAAGAAAGACATCCTCTTGTGAAAGTGCAACAACTTCTAAAAAGAAGGTACCATCCATACCATCTTGTACTCATGCTTCTAATTGTGTTTCTACTAGAAGTGCAGGATGGAAGAATGAATCCAAACAAGTATGGATGAAGACAGTAAAGAAAGAGAGCTCTCCTAAAACAACACAACTTGTCAAGAAAAGTACCCAGCAATCAGAAGTACACAAGAGGTCAAGATTTGTGGGTCAATGCTGGTGTTGTAATAAGTATGGGAATTGTGCAAAGGATTGTTGGTACAATCCAATGAATGTCAAAGCACATAGGAAGCCCATGCCTAGGGGGAGCAAGCCAGAAGGAAATAAGCAACATCCACAGGTCCAGAAACATCTGTTTACTGCAAATAGATTTGGATTACTTGACAACATCTGGGATGATTGCAAAAGTGGTCAACAAATAGATACATGTCAATCTCCAACTGTATCCAGAGCTCAAAAGAAGAGAAGATCACTGAACCTGGCTAAAAAGGAATCCTTGGGAAGCAAGCAGAAGAAAGTAGAAAATGCTCCCAAGAAGATTATGAAAAAGGAAGAGAAGACCTTGGAGTCTAAGTCCAAGAAGGGTGAGTCATCCAGTAGGACCACCAAGAAGACATGCTTCTACTGTGGAAAGAAAGGACACATCATGGACCTTTGTAAAGAAGCCATGAAACTAAATAGAAGCAGACTGAACTCCAAAAGACAATCAATCCAGAAGAAGAAGGGATTGATTGAAAATAAGTTGCCTAAGAGAGGTAGCTTAGCAGCATCCAAAGAACCATGTGGAACTTCCAGAACTGGGGCCACTCTTCCAAATGATTTACTTGTCATATGGCCACATCAGTTGCAACTTGCCAGAGAACTACAAAGAGTTGAAGATGAAGCTCTGGCAATTGCTAAAGCAAAAGGGAAGAAGAAGGTTTCACATGAAGATGTTTTGAGAACCACACCAGCACAATCATCAATGAAGATCAAATGTGCAAGTGTGAAGACTGGTGAAAATGGGACATCTCGGTCGAGAGAATCTTCTCAACCTTGTTGTTCACATTGATGAACCAAGGAGGTTCCATCTTATTCCCTTATACTATTGGTATTTACATGTGCTAACATTGTAGGGAATTGAAGATGATGATAATTCTCAGCTGGAGGGTGGTTTGGATTGAATAGGAGTGCACCCCTTGAGGGGGAGCAAATCTGAAGAAGATGATGTTCTGAGATTAATATCATCTTGAGAAAAGTGAAGGTATTCCAATCCTACTTTCATCCCTTGTTTCATAATTGAGTTTATCTTGTCAATTAAGGGGGAGTATGGATTGAAGACAAATGGATGAAAGGGGGAGCTTTATCATTGCACTGAACTTTCTAATGAGTTTTGTGGAGTATGTGCAGGATTTAGCAATTCATTGTTATATCTGAAAAATTTCAAACCCCTAAGCATGATCTCACATGTGTAGAGAATTGTGGACAGCATTGAGTTCCTTGGTTACATCACTCTTGTTTTCTACACCGGGTTAGCCCAAGTAGACTTAGAGTTGATTTACTAAAGTTTCTTTGCTAAAGAAGAACATGTGGCATCATCCCTCTCTCAGTGTTTTTCAAGAAAATACTTTTCAAAGGGAGGAAGATATTTTTGGAAGAGAACCACACCACACCTTTGCATTTGATTGCCAATAAGGGGGAGAAAATATTGGCACACATATTGACCCATTCATATGTGCTGAAGGAGTGTATTGACAACAAATACAAAGGGGGAGATTGAAGTGCATTGTGTTGCACTTGTTGTCAATGAGACATGTTGTTGTCTTAGAATGAATGGATGTCAAGAGGTGAATGCCAAAGGTTGTGATGGTGTTGGTGATGAAGAGAGAATGGCCATGGTACTAAGATGCATGTCACTTAGGAGATTCACTAAGTGACATAGGAGATGATGGTTTGAAACATTCTCTAAGGAAATCTGACGATTGTTGAGATGATCTTTAAGTTCATAGAACTTGTATCAACTGGATACAAAGTCACAACATGATTAGAAGACCATGCATTGTACTGACAATGCATGAGGAGTTGAAGAGATCCATCCACAACTTCTAAGTGGATGAAGTGGATTAATAAAGTCCATGCACTATCACTTAGTGCATGAGAATTTGAAGAAGATCCAACTTGATCTCTGATCGGATCATTGAAGAATTTTGATGAATTATTTGATTCAGGAGCATCGGTTGAAGGAAGAACCTTCAAGAATTCCATTCTTGAATGATGAATATATGTTAAAGAAGGATGATGAATTCTAATGAAGAAGAAGAAATAAAGAGGAGGAAGAATGGCTTAGAAGAAGAAGGAGGCATTTGGCATTTGGCATGTTTTACATAGAGGAGGACTTTGTTTTTACAAAGTCTAGGTTCTGTCCTTTGCCAAAAAATTGGCCATCTCAAGCCAGCCCACGGGTTCAACCCCACGGCTCATATGGGCACTAGGCGCCACGCCCATGGGGGATCCCATGGTGCAAGCTCAAGAGGCAAGGGGGGGCCGTGTATAAGCCCCCGAGGGCACGCAGTGGTGAAGCCCGCGCGCCCGGGGAGTGCATGGTGGGCGCTAGGAGCGCGCCCGCAGGGTGAACACGGTGCGGCGCGACACCGTGGAGGGAGAGAATTCAATTGCCGGGATGAGGGAGCGGCAGGGTTATTAACCGCGGAAATTCCGCGAGAGAATTCGATGTGGGACGCGCGATTTTCACCGGGAACGAATCCCAGCCGCACGATTCATCGCGCGCTCGATCTGGACCGCCCATCTAATCCGCCGCGGCCCAGCCTGATCGCGGCCGTCCAAATCTTTAATCCAACGGCTCTCCGCGCGTCATCTTCCCCGCGCCATGCGAAGCCACCCGCGACGTCCCCGCATGAACCAGAGCCTCCCGAGCAGTGTTCTCGAGCTCCCGGCCACCATTTCCGAATCCGAAACCTCTATTGTGATCGTCTGTGCCTACTGAACGTAACCATGCAATAAAATAAGCATGCATGCGATGAAAGGAGGATTTCGAGCGAGGCCGAAGCAACCGGAGGTGCGAGACCATTCAGTGTTCGTGTTTTTCCATGGATAGGCCTAAACAGAGGCCGTGCATGCGTTATAAATCGCATGCACGAGGAGGAAAGGAAAAATGAGATCCCGCGGTGAAACAGAGGAGAAAATCAAGATTCATAAAATCTTGAAGATCCGAAGATCTCGGGTGTTTGAAGTTATTGCACGCGGATAATCTGAGGCAGTCTCTGCCTATAAAAATGAGGCCGAGCCCTCTGTGCCGCTTGCTGATGCGCTGAAGTTTTGAAGACCCGTGAGAAGCCTTTGAGCCTCGCGAAGAGTTTGAAGCCCCGCGCAAAGAACTTGCGCGGCTGTTGTTCTCGGTGCCACCCGAGGCCCGAAGGAGTTCCCTGCGCGCTAATCCTTTGCGCGGCAGGAAGACCTCGTGGTCGCAACACTCTGCGCGCCCGAGGCTTGTTCCCTCTCTGCCCGCACCCTTGCGCGGCAGGAGGAAGACTCTGCGGGTGTTGCACTTGCGCGCCCCGCGGTAGGAGGAACTTGCGCGCCTCCTTTGAAGTTGGTGTTCGGCTGTGAGCAAGAGAAGGCCGAGGGCCTTAGTGCTTGTGTGTTAAACAGGAAGACCCGAGCCCTTGCACCCCTTAAGTGCTAAAATGAAGAAGTAAGCCGAGGCTTGGGTGTGTGTGCAAAGAAGAATAAAAGAACACATGTGGCCGTATGTGTGCAAAGTGAGAAGGAAGGCCGTGGCCGTGTATGTGCATAAGGAGGAAGGTCACCACATTAGTGTGTGTGCAAAGTGGACATGAACACACCTTGGCCGAGACTTGCACTCTGTGTGTGCATTTGAAGAAAAGGCAGTGGCCTTGTGTGTGTGCCAAGTGAAGTGGAATACCACACATTGTGTGTGAAGTGGAAAAGGCCGAGAGGAAGTGTGTGCAAGTGGAAGAGGCCGTAGCCTTGTGTGTGCACACTATTGAAGAACAACTAAAAGAACACTAAAGTGTGTGTGTGCAACAAGAAGAGGAAGGTCACTACAAGTGGATGCTAAGTGAAGAATTTGTGTGTGCAAACTAAAGAAGTGGCCAAACCTAGGTGTGCACTAAAATTGAACACACTTAGAAGAAGTTGAAAGGAGGACATCCACACTAAAGTATAACACACATTTATGTGTGTAATCAAAAGTGCATAAAGTGTGTGAAGTTTGAGAAGTTGGGGTGTGCTATAATTGATTACACCCTTTGTGGGTCTACTGCACCAATAAGAGTAAAGGGAAAGTGCATGCATGTATGCATGCACGTGCACACGTGAACAGTGCTAAATCAGTTGTGTGCAATTGAGAAGTCCAAGACCAGAAGATCTTGAGGAATCAGAGTTTCCATGCATTCAGTGCATGAAGTTGTTCTGAACTGAGACTGAGCCACACTGAAGTTAAAGAGATTGGTTGTCTGAGTTTTTCAGTAGATTGAGAAGACCCTGATCATCACAAGTGATCAGAGGTACAGAGCAAGGCCAGCAGTCTTTATCCCAGACTGCTGAGGATACTTGAAGAACTCAAAGTAAAGAAGAGCTACTCGTGTGACTCGAGGAGCCAGGAGAAGACCCTGTGGGACTCAGGGAGAAGAAGTCTTCAGTGGGATTCTGGAGCAGGCCAGTGGGACTCTGGTAACACTGTGGGACGCAGTATAAAGACCCTCCTGTGGGACTCAGGAGAGATACAGTGAGACTCTGTATCGACCATTGTAATACTAACAGATTATAATGGAAGAATCCATGCTTGGAGAGCATGGCAAAGATGTAGGCCTTTGGTGCCGAACCTTGTAAATCCTTGTGTCCTGTGCCTTTTCATTACTGCATTATCCGGGAAAGGTTGAGAGATACAAGAAGAGTGGATCGAGGCTTTAACCAGCCATAGAGGTTTAATTGATTAAGGAATCAATTAGTAAAAAGTTTTAAGGGATCACTGATTCACCCCCTCCCCCTCTTAGTGATTCACACTGATCTGGGCACTTCAATTTAGGTATGTTTTAACAATTCATTTGGTGTTCTACTTTTATTTGTTAAGTAATTCTATGAAAGAAAAGTGATTATACAATTAATTATGAAGTTATAGATTTTTTATACATTCATCATAGAACATTTATTTTTCATGTTCACTGGGTATTTATTTGATGGGTAAATGGAATACACGATGTATAATTGACACTAGATAGCAGTAGTGATTTGGATGCAATTCGTGATAATTTTACATTCTTTGAAATTGAAAAAACTCATATAATAGAAAAATATCTTTTTTTTAATAACCAGTGATGAGTATTTAGGCATAAATACAACTTGAGGATTACATTATGTGAAATTGGATTACAGGTCACTTAAATTTCCTAGGATTGGTTTTAACTAATCTATTCTGCTAAAATAGTCAAATCAATTTTACAAGAATCCTTTTCTCTTCCTATAGGTCTTCCTAAAAAATGTTGGGGGACTCCCTCTTATTCAGATTAACTAATTTTGAAATTGATAACTATTGTGGTTTGATTTATTCTCATTGTGTATGTAATTTAATTGTTTCTTCATTGGGTTTTAATGAGATATGTTTTGGATATTGAATTGTGAGAAGATATTGTTCTCTATTGATCCTTTTTAGTTCCATGGAGTGTCATGCCATTCAAATTCATTCTCTTAGTTATTAGTCACCATTGGTAATATTTAAAACGTTTATTACTCTGATAATGTATGATTTTCTTCAATTGGGGGTTGCATTCACTCGATGTGATAAATGGGTTCAATTTATTTCTTTGAAAAAAAAAATTCATAAAGGTTTTTTATTTGAAATGGAATTTTCTTTATTCGAAAATGGGATTTTCAAACTCCAAATTGGACATTAATGTATATAAAAATGTATTATGAAATTTTTTTAATGATTTTGAAAATGTTTTAGAAAGCTGTACATTGGAAACCTTGTATGCATCATGAATGAAACATGTGTAGCCTATGTTTGTGTTGCAACAACAAGACGTAACATTTTATGACTATGAATTGTAAAAATCAAGATATACTAGATACAAAATATCACTATTTAGGATTCCAAGTGTCTTTTACACATTTTACATAGGTTGGAGAACATTGTGTTTAGTTATTTTTCATTTATGGTTATTTATAGAATGATTTTTTTCATGGATTTCATAACATGTTATTTCTATATATTATGTTGTATAACATATCATTTCATGATTGGTTGTTTCGTGGATATATTTTTACCTGTATACCTATTGATTCAGGAAAATTATTTCATGTTTTAATCACATACAATTTTTATATTTATAGTTCATGAATACGAATGAAATTTATGATAACCAATGGAAGAGAAAGTGAAACTTGGTTATAAATTATCTGTATTCATAAAAACCTTTAAAAAACTATTATGTATTAAAAGATAGAATTTATTAATTCGTGATATTATAAATTTCATTTAAATAATGGTGGAATTATAATAAGATTCAGATCAAATCCTACTTTTACCTTTGGGAATATTAGTCTTTTTTGAAAAGATTCATATAAAGGGATGTTATTCTTGTTACTCGTAAAATAACTTTATTAGTGATGATTTGTCTAGAAGAGTTTATTGGTCATGTGGGTACTTGAAATAATTATTGGTATACCCTGTTTGTCATGGATTAAATTTCTTCTATGTTATATCATCTTTCTTAGACATCACAGATTGGTTGTATGACTTGTGTTTCTTATATTTGGGACATGTTTTTGTTGTCCTATTTTTACCATACCATGTCACATTTTTGTTCATTTTTATTTTCTAGTTAAGCTGGGTTGGTTCCATACAATTTGGTATTAAATGATTTCTTATGCTGAAGTGTTTTATAACATGCGATGTTTGGTTTTTTTAAGGGTTGAAAAGATTTTGGAATTTCAATATTCTCATAGTAGTGGTGGAAAATGGTCCTAGAAAACTCACTTATGCAACTAAAACCACGTTCACATATGTGGTTTGGGACATTTATGAGATTTTAGACTATGATTTTTTGGTTATTTGAATTAACTGTATGTGATGATTTTTATTATTAACCATTTACACTTTATGTTAATTCTTTCTTTTATATTTTTTTGTTTGATTAAAATTATTACTATTTTAAAACATTGCTATAAATATGTAATGTAGGTCCTATGATATTTTAATATTCTCCTGACTAATTTGACTTTTTATTTTGTTAGAAAAAGCCTCTCAAGAATAGTTCTTCCATACCTAATATCATATTATTTAATGCAATTTCTATATGTGAACCCTCCAATGGACCCCACATAGTTAGAAATTATTATTTGCACTATTTAGACTCATTGTTATGTGGGTTCATGTAACCCTAGATTCATAGTGGGTCATGGATCATAATTTACTAATCTAAATACACTTGTATTTCATAGTGACAAATGAACCTAGAAATATTAAGAGTGTCTTGAGATGATAGAAAGTATCTTCAACATCTTAAAGACACATTAAGACTCCATGGTTCATTTTCTAGCTACGTTACCAAGGGACATAGAAGGATATGGATGGACTCGGTTGTGCCAGATAAGTTTCACAAGGCTTTTACACGGAACTATTTAAATAAAACCTTTAAATAGATGTTTATTTGAGACATGTTGTATAGTAAAGAACCATGTGATTTTGACCATTGAGTAGGGGGTGTACCATTATTTTGTATTCATATATTTTTGTGGAGTTAGTCCATCTGTGAATGGAATGTCTCATTAATTATTACCTGATGACTGATAGGTGTATGTTAGTATGGATGATTGATTTTTGGTAAATGATAATACAAATGTTCCTTGTGAACATTGTGGAGGTATTTGAGAAAAGAATAATTAGATGAGGTAAACATTGTTGGGAATATGAGTTTTGGTGAAGCTTCACATGGTTCATTGGTAAACCATTTTGTACCTTACCAGAAAAAAGAATTGAAATTATGGCTATATTCTTCAGGACCAGTCTCAATGGAAACAGAATGTGAACAATAGGTTTTCTACTGATATTATATAAAGTGTGTCCATGCCAATCTTAATTATGTGCAGCCTCTTGAGAATTATTTACATTGTAGATTATTGTTCCATATGAATAGAATTTATCAAAATATATTTCATGGTTTTAGGAAAGGATCCAATCTCATCAAGAGTTAAAAGTTTCATGAAGATGCTTCCAGGGGTGGTGGATCTAATCCAACTACCAATGGAGTTGTTCATGTGGCTAAGATGTGTTGACATTCTTCAATGGAATATGTGCCAGTGGAATTTCAAACATGACTATCTACTATTAGAGGTTAAATGTTTGTCTCATATCCTATAGTTTCATCATTATTTTATACATGTTCTAAACATTATTTTATATAATCATGTTTCTATTAAATGATGAGGCTTCATTAATAACATATTAAATTATTTTTGAACCCTTAAAAGATTTTGTGAATGTGGTTTGAACTAGGTTTCATATTTCTAGCATGTCAAATGACGATAGCCAACAATGAGGTGAAGTGGGACTTCCCATTGCATGAACATAAAATAATCGAGAGGATAATTAGAATTGAATGGATAATAAGTGTTATGGAAGATATATAATTTTTTTTTCAAAGTGTTTTTTATACATTCCAATGGGGATAGTCATATTTTCCAATGTCAGTGGTATTATAGACATGAAATTGAAGGTATTATTGTTCAATATATTGGGTTAATCTCATGACAATTTTTAGATATGTTTCTGGATGTATTTGACAATTCTTTGGGTGGTAATCTTCCTTAAGTATTCTATGCGTATATTGTGATATTGGTAGATAATTATACAATTTTTCCTCTACATAAGGAGGCTAACATTACTATTGACCTTATCTATGGTACAATTATCTTTTCAATACCATCTTACCATATAGAAGATGATGATTTTTTCAAACCTAAGGCCTAAAATCATGAACTAGAGGTGAAAAGATTTAAGAAACCTAGATTTTCACTATGTTATTCAGATAACCACTTTTCTATGAAGGAACAAAGGATCCTTAAACATTGTATTGTCTAAGAAAAGTTGAATTAGGTGATTTTTATGAATAAGTATCCTTATTCATGGATTGAGGGTCTCATTGATTAGTATAGAAGGGACCATTGGGTTTTTATCATTGAAATATGGATAGGGTATCACAGGATAAGATTCTAATTAGATGATATACCTAGGACAAAAATTATAACTGGATATGGGCATGTTGAATTTTTGGTCACGCCATTTGGTATCACTAATTCACTTGTGATGTTTATGCCTTTGATGAACATGATAATTCTTCAGTTCTTATTCACAATATTTTATTCATTAATTGATGATATATTGGAATTATATAAGTCATATTAGGATCACATAGAACATTTGATATCAATTTTAGATCATTTAAAGGAAATATTTTTTATCGTAAGCATTCCATGTTTGAGTTTTGGATAAGAGAGGTTAATATTCAAGATACTGTGATATCTGAGAGAAGGTGTCTCCATAGATCCTAAAAGTGAATAGACAGTTATGTCTTAAGAGTTCCATGGAAATGTTTTTATGATCCATAGATTCATGGGATTGGATAGCTACTATTGACATTTTGTCCAGGTAGTGTCCAAAATCATCTATTTGAGGATATCTAGAACCCTTAAGGGTGTCATGCGTGATTGGATTGACAAGTGCTAGATATCATTTTAAAAGATGAATGTTAGGTTGACTTCGTCACCCCTTTTGATTCTTCTATAACTGGGTTTATGTTATAATGTTTTCTTCTTTGCTACTAGAATTGTTTTGGGATGTGTCTTGATGTAGGAGAGATTTGTTGTGGATTATGGCTCTCGCTCGTTACAAACTCTTGGGAAGAACTTCCCTACCCCTGATGATGAAATTGATAGTTGTTATGAATTGAATCAAAACAGGGTAATCACTATCTCATTGAGGAGTGGTATACATTATTCTCTAATAATAAGAGACACATCAATATTTTTAATTAGAGGAACTAGAATTTTTAACAAATATGTGTGGTATAAATTCAAAAAAAATAATTATTTTGACATATCTTATACCCCTTGAAGTGTAAATTTGGTTTCTAATGATTTGAGGTGAAAATTAATTATACATGGTTGGAAGGATCATTTATAGAATGATATCTGGTGAGTTTTTTTCTAAGATAAGATTTGAAATGGAATATATTGGTGGGTTGGTGTTATTTGCTATGATGAAGGATGCATCATTTTTTTCTGAGTGAGTTCAATTAGATCAACTTTTTGATAATAATTTTCAATTATTTAGTGAATGAATTTACAGTGGGGAGACATCTTGTTGGAGTTATCAGTCACCTAATAGAGCATTGTGAGTCTATAGTATGTTTTTGTTTAGTTTTCATTAACATAATAGTTGATATATTGTGGAAACTATTCTTGATGTATTTTTCACATGTGGGATACCAAGATATATCACGACATGAGGTGTTAGTATTGGTTGAAAGGAATTATAATTTCTGATACTATATTTTGTTTTATTTCTTGGTTATCAGATAATTAAGGTATAGAACTGCAGAAATTTTTTGTTGTTCCATCCTTTACCAATTCCAATATGGCTATGGGAGTAGATTTAAATTAATCTCATCCTTAGATTTTCATGTACTCAATATTGAAATAATGAAATATGGGTGATCAATTAGTGAATCATGAAATCAGTGCATTTCATGCATATCTGGGATGTGAAGAAAGTGGAACCACATGTGGACTTGTATATCTAAGATAATGATAGACTTTATAGGGTTCCATATATAATTTTTTATAGCGATTTTAGGTCCACATCCATGTATTGTATTATTCTATTGGACTGGATATATTCCTAGATTTAATTAAGAACAACTTATCTTCTACATATGGATATAAAATAGAGAGGGCTATCCTGCTTCAGGAGGATATACTTAGGGAATGTGTTCATGATTTTGGAGGATCTTCAGAAATATATTTTACTTTGGATGATTTTCCTATAAATGTTCTTGTCATTATTTGATACATATGGAACACTTTGATCTATTACATGGGAATCCATTTATATCTCTCATTGGTTGGGTATAGTTTGGAGATTGGTCCTTTGTTGGGTTGAGTGTTTTTTAGTAGATAATGTATATGGTGCAGTTGATCCAGAGTTATTTGATAATAGTATATAGTGATATGAAATATTATGTGGGACATCAGTGTTTTTCACTTACAATTTAGGATGGTGATCATGTATTTTGAATATTTTCACCTCTCTTGGGACATTGAATGTTTGGTATGTAGGGTATCTAATAACTATAGTTCATGGACACCATTGGTATCACTAGATGACTGGGTAGGGTGGACTCTTTGTTTTAACTACCATATATTTTATCAGATATCAATGAAATGTTTGATCTTTCTAACTTGGGGATGTATATACTAGATCCTTCCCATGTTACTATATGTGATGATGTTGATATTAATCTTGGTACCCTTTTGGATGAATAGATAATTAAAATGATGGATCCCCATGATAAGGTGATGTGTGGTAAAACAATCCCCCTATTAATTTTGTTGTGGTGGTGTAGACTGGATATCCCCAAGATGTGGGAGTGGGTGTCATTGATGAGGCATCATTGGATTTCTCTCTTTTGTGATCGAGGATCTTACATAATTCATGGGGATGATAATCCTTTTAGTGGGGAGATTGTAACACTACATTACCATTCTATTAGGTATGTTATAGAATATTTTTTTTTTATTAGTTGATCAATGATGAGAATAAATTTGAAGGATACATTTAATGGTGACGTCGTTGATTTTGTAGAATTTTCACTAAAAACCAATATTTTTTATATTCATTGGGATATTACATGATGTGTAATGGGGATACATGATGTATAATGGACACCAGATAAGACCTGTGAATTTGATATATAGTATGTGAATATTACATGTGGTATAAAGGGTTCACATTGTGAAAAAAAAAATTAATAAAATATGATGCATTTATTAGATGTGTGGTACTAAAAGACTACACGACATGTAATTTGATTACAATCTATGTAATTTACAATGGGTTGGTTTTAATAGAGAATTTAAGAAGAAATTCCCATTTCATTCACAATTGACTCCTTTATCTTGACCTATTGGACATTCATAAGTGATTTTGGGTGACTCAATCCCATCTACATCACTTTACTAAATAATTGATCACCATGGTGGTTAGATTTATTCTCTATAGAAAGGTATTTAGATTATTTCATCAATTTTTTTGATCTGGATGTTGTTTGGAGGTGAATTATTAAATAGGTAGATTTTTTATTGACCATTTTCAGTTTCATGATGTCCCATATATTTTGAAGTTTGATCTGTTGGGTTGTAGTAAAAATTTTCTGAAAGAATCTAGGATTCAAATATATTGAGGTAGGGTTTTCTATACAATGGTAATGTTTGATAAATTTTAGTTTGTTATGGATAATTTGTTTTGTTCTTTAAATTTAAATTATAAATGTTTTTAATGAATTTTTAGTAGTGGTATTTTTTTCCAAACAGGGATTTCATTTAAAATGGATTTTCTTGATTCATAATTGAGTTTTCAAACACTAAAGTAGATAGGAATATATTTGAATATTATCAATAAAATGGTACCCATGGTAATGAAAATGTCATTGAAAATTTGACATTGGGAATCATGGGTGTTTTGGAATAGAGACATGAGATCGATACTGTATATATGAACTATAATAGTGTTCATGTTTATAAATGTGCATAAATTTAAGTGTAACATAAAAATAAAACAATCATCCTCATCAGGTGCATATGAACATGAATTCATTAAATTAGTTAATTATGGGTCATAATGATAATATGAGATCATATATAAATTTTTTACTAGTGTTGTAATAGGAAATAACAATATGATAGAATCTAATGTGTAACAAATGCATTATTTACCTCTCATTTTGAGTCAACTCATAGTGGTAACTGATATAGTATAAATGTAATGGGCCTAATTATAATACTAGAGTTACAGCTAAGGAAGTACAGTATAAATTAATTTAACTGATTTGATCAATCTCATCCATATTAATCTCTAGATAAACCCAACATGGTCGGAATGGTTGAATCCCTAACAACTTGCATGTGAAGACATCAAGTTGAATCCAATGATTGTATCCCTAGAATTATCATTTTAGAGGTAAAAGACATGGATATTGAAAATTCATGTTGATCATTCACTAATATACAATGAACATTTTTAAAGATAGGTATCTCCCTTGGAAACTATTTAAATGTATCAGAATAGAGTCCTCTAATTTCCGAAGCCATTCCCTCTAGAATCTATGGACGGTTCATGTGAAACCATTATAATAAAGATGAAAATGTTCTGTATGAAATATGATCCTTATACATTTAATATATCATATTTCATTTAAGTAAATACAATACTGAAGAAAAATAATTTTACATTAGGTACATTCTATTAGATTTTATCATACGTGACAATTTGAAATTGGAACATGTGACCCATTTCTACTTAAATTATAATTTATCAAGTCCAAGTGAAAAGAATATAAATATGTACATTCAAATTAATGTTTACAATATTCATTTATTATGTTAAAACACTTACCATTTAAAGTGGTCAAATCAATCACACTTGAACGGTGTCTATGGTAACAATAATATAGTCACCTAAATGTATAATGAATAATGAACCCTATATGAGTTATTTTACATTGATGTATCAACCAATTATTTCTCCATGATGTGTCACTAAGGACTTATGAATAAATTTAGTCAATTTCATTTAAGAAAATTAATTTTTAGGTGAAATTCCAAATGAAACTGGTGTTCTCAAAATGTAATTTTTTTAAATGGGGATAATTTGAGGGAAATCATAGAACACCTACCTTGTGTATGTAGTCGATGTAACCTCTAATATCTTCCAATAGTTTTTAATATTTAGAATAAAATCAATGATTAAAAAAACACCATGATAATTGGGCATATTAGCTTGAAAAAAAATATCATAACTAATAGGATCACAAATTATTAATGGAGCTTATATATTTTAGAATATATAGTTTAACATTCATCATGACAGATATAAGTCTAATCGTTGGTCATATAGTGAAACGACTTCAAATCTTAGCTTGAATGTTCATGGGAACTTCTAAAATTTGATAATGGAGGGGTAATTTCTTTTATAGGATGAAAGGAAAAAAGAAATATATGTTATAGAGAGTGTGGTATAAAAATGAATAAAACAAAATATAAAATACATGCATGGTTGAGCCCCAAAGTTTGAAAAGCATTCCACGAGTTACTATCTAAAGATAGTGGCCTACATGGGTGGGGATCACGGTTTTTCCATCTTTTCTCCAACCATGGGACCCCATTTTTCCAAAGAACACACCACACATGGTTTGCAGCGCATGGTTTGGAAAATAGTGTGCCTATCATGCACGTCCCTCTTCAGATACCTCATTCACTCCTACAAGTTTATCTAACATTGTCGGATGGGTGACACAGATTTTTCTTAACATGTTGACAAACTATTTTCTCCAAAACCAGTTCTTTGTTCTCCTTACAAGCCCCAAATTCCACTAATCTCTAAAATAAACCATATTTCAAATTATTAATTTCAATGTTAATGTATCAAATAGATGTTTAAGTGTTCCTTATCTTAAGGGAAAGGGTTCTTATGCACTTTGTGAGCTCTTTTAAGAATATGGATATGATACTTGTATTCTTCCAATGGCGCCTGTCATTTATCGTTTTTAGATATGCATAGGAGCATATCCCATGACATGTTCTACTCACACATGGTGATCCCCAGTCAGGATTAGGATATTAGATTGGCCATGTTCCTTTGGAGTATGTTCCTGGTCTTTTTTGACTGGAATGTATGCCTACCCAGATGCATGTTCCACTCTCACATTGTGATACTAGGTTTGAACCAGAATATGATCTTGATCTATTTCCTCTAACAATATCAAAATATGCCGAAAATATTCCTATTCCAGAGTAAGAATGTGAATTTTTTTTAGAGTATTCATCTATTTGTAATGATGAGGATGATCTACTACACTAGCTTTTTGGGGTAGGAATATGTTCTTGTCCTTATATCTTTACTAGTACAAAAATATTATGGAGGAGTTCTTTAACTATTTCTATAATTTAGTGAAACATTATTAATATTTATTCATGTATTTTGGAAAGTAAATTTTTAGTATACATTATGTTATAAAAAATTTCATCAATTTATGTGGGGATATAAAACCACTATTATACTCCCTGGTCTATTAGAATATAAAAATTGGATGAATGAATTGGGAAGAGATATGTGCCTCCCCCATTCATGTTGTAGGAGTACATATGCGTTCCTCTTCCCAGTGGGTTGTGAAGTTATCCTTACAACTAGATACCATTAGAATATGTCCATGGTATTCATCAATGTATTCATGGATTTTTTCCCACTCTAATTTATCTAAATATATCCACACCGCAAACAAATTCCATGGTAATTGGGTATGGTAGTCCATGGTAGTAATGTGTTGGGTGATCACATCAGTAGGTGAATAACAGGAATTGATGGGATGACACTAGTGATGATATTTAACAATTTACCTTCATTATAGTTATTGAATAAGGATATATCCATATAGAACTACTTGATAATCCTTCCATCAATAATAGGGGTACTATTTATCATGGACCAATGATAACCTTCTGATCAAATTAGTGGTGGTAACGAGCATCAATGGATTCACAGAAACCTTCCTTCAATTAGGTAAAATCACTAGAATCATAATCTAGAATACCATTTTTGCATCATGAAGTGTCTGTATTATACCATTTCGGTTGTACTCCTTAAACCATTGTGTTTTCCAATTGAATTAGAAGGTGTTGGGTGGGTGAGGTTATATTGTGACCTATAGGGGTCACAACTATAAAAAATGTTCTAAAAGTGTTTCTACATGGACACATGTTCACATGTTAGTGTTTTATTCATGATATATGTATCAATAATCATTAATACAATAAATAATATGTTTTACGATTATTGAACACTCACATGTATGATATATTTTCAATTAGATAGGTATAATAAAAAAATTTCCCCTTTATTATTCCTAGTCTTTCCATTTTTCTATCATGGAATTTTGACAGTGAGAATGGTATCATTTCATGGGACCATTAGTTATATTGTATTTTAAATGTGTTGTAACGTTTTTTTTTCATAGTATATTAAAAAATATATTTACAAATGATCATCTAATAATTTATGTTCTTTGAGATATTCATGTTGGGATAACCATTTTTCAAATAGATATATGCACTATTGTGAGAATAATGATTATGGGTGGCTTAATGTTTTATAATAATTCATTTTTCACCAATATCATTTCATATAAACTAACATCATCTACCACATCCATATCATGGAATATACCTACATTCAAAAGGGAGGAAATCAATTTTGGGTTTAAACATAATTGATATTAGGAACATATAATGGTCTAGATTATAGAAGATCAGTCACTTCACAACATTTAGTGGGAATTATTTCCTTCAATATGACTCAATAATAGATTTAATAAATTCTCTTGAATCTATTCCTAATCTCGATATTAAATTGGTTAATGTAAAAAATGAATTGGTTTTGAATCCATTTATCTATAAATAAGGCTTCTATTAATGAGGCCATTTTTATATTTATGAGGTTCTCTGTCAATTTCCATAATTTCATAGAAATGGGAATCAACCTATATTTGGAATACATATGACCGCACACTTTGAAATTAATTTTTTGTCCAAGGAGGAAGTTAATATATTTAGGATCAGATTGAACATTTATAAGATGTCCAAGGTGACTTATTAACAAAAATAATCAAATTCGATGTAGTTTTATACATATAAGAAGATGTACATCCTGAAGAAAGGTTGAAAATGAGGGTACATTGGCACCAAGTATTGAGGTCAATCCATAGAATGGGTTCTTATGTATCCTTCTTATAATAGTAATTAAATCATCATAGTTTATTTTTTTCCTTTAGGACATACCCTCAGGTGGATTCCCTTGTGTTTTGGTAGTAATATAATATCATTTAAATGGGATAACTCAATGAGTATTCCTTAGATATGGTAAATTCACCATTCAAATTATATGGTCATTGTAATTAACTAACAACATGGGATCCATGTTCAGCGTGGGAAACAATATATGTTGTTCATCCGTCTCATTAAATATCTATTCATGAATTTTAGACTATAAATTCCCTTATAGGATGATTTATATGGTTCATGAACCCTGGGATGGAAACATACCTATCATTGTTAGAGTAGGAATCATATTTATCGTAATCCAGTTAGGCTTATCAATGTTTTCATGGATGAGTAAGAATGAAAAATCTGTAGGTCTGTTTGGTTACCATGGGTTAGAGTGTCTGAGGCATGGAAGGACATAAACTAAATTGGATTATCATTGGAGATCTCAGCTACATTATTAATCATTTGTATCCCTATGGTAATGGAATCATATTCCTCATATTTTAGTTTTATTATTGAAAAATATGTCTACATTATAAGGTTATATTGTCTCAGGGTGTCTGCTTGACATGTCCTGATTGTTGTCTAACATGTCTGAAGTGTATGTCTGACTTTTCTAGGTATTTATAGACATGGTCGAGTTTTCTAGTTTACATGTCCAAATAAAATTTCATGATCCTATTGAATCATCCATACGGAATCACATGGTCTATAAGGAATGTATGTATTAATTTTCATGGCATGAATTACATCTTCAAGGGATGTCATATGTCCTAGATTTTATGTTTGAAAGACTTCACATGACCTAGATGATATGTTTGAATGATGTCACATGATATGGTAGACATTTCCAAAGGAATTCAAATGACTTGTATGACATTTCTAGTTGAAATAACTTGACATTTTCAACATTCTCTAGGTACAATGCATGACATGGATGGTTTTTCATGGTGTGGTCTCCGGATCTGAGTAGTTCATGTGAAGCATTTTATGCCTCCTAAAAATTATTAGAATATCCTACAACAATAATTATTTTGTATTTATAAGTATTTATTACATATTTAACTATATCATTAACATTTAATGAAATGTTTATACATTTTTTGACCATGTTGACACGTGAAGACTCCTTCAAAAAATCTGGATGGTATGCTAGAAGCCCATCTAATAATCTATTGGGTGACCACAGAAATCAAATATTCATTCTTTTTGATCCCTTATGAAATTCCATAGAAATGATATGGTGGGGGAATCTTGTGATCATGTGACTCTTTACATACTGAAATTTCCTCTATATGGTTAAGTCATTGTCATTTAGGTGTAGTCATCATAGTTACCCTCCATTATTTGTGTTACGGGGGAGGGATTTGAAGACATCTCCACCATGATTATGCCCCACCTTAAGAAATTAATATAATAAATTTAAGAGATGGAATCAGTGGATGTATAATAACAGCATACCCTTTTTAGGGACATGCCATAATTATTACAAGGAGTAACATGACATTAATCTACTTTGAGATAACACTATCATCTCAATCATCCCTAGAGCACAGTTCATAATAGTGTTTTCACATAATCATTTCGACATGTAAAATGTTCATTGCACCATTGATATTACAACTTTCATTGGATTCATGAGATCATGACTCCTAAACAATGGATTTCCATAGACCATAGAACACATTTCATGGGTCCTTCACAAGTTTATGATGGCTTGTAAGGGGATTTTTGGGGTATAGAGCTAGCTTGTTAGAGGGTCTCTATAAGACCGATCCAAATTGTTATGGGGGTCTTGACATGACTAGTGGTGACAAAACAAGGCTCATATCCCATTTTCATTTTTATATCAACATATATTCCCTTCAAAAGAGTCATGAACCTCTAAAATTTTTTTCAATTTTTTATAATGTTATCATTGTTTTACAAATTTTATGTGGGAGTCACTTGATCATTTTGGAATCTCATTGCATGATTGTGAAATATCATTGATAGTCACAATGCTTTTCTGTGAAGTGTCATATAATTAATGTTGAATCTCATGATGTTTTGTGAGAATTATCACATACAATCACTTTACTGATTTGTGATGCACCATATGACCAAGTGGACAGGTTGAGGGTCCATTGTATGATGACGGCGACATGCCAAAATTATATTGTGTGAAAAAATTATCTTTTATCTAGAGGGATTCATGGGGTCTGAAGAATCCCAAATTTACATTGTATGAAAATATATTTTACTCTTCATCGAATAAGGCTTCTAGTATTCTCCAAATTAATATTATAAATGGTTTTTTATGATTGGAATGTCTTTATAAATTAAAATGTTTCATTATCAAAATAACATTCTAGGAAACCTATAATTGACCATTAGAAAATTTTTTGTCACATTTGTAAAACATGATGGTTTGTCATAGGATTTTTCAATGATCATAGGATCATTTCAAATGGGATTTTCATGATATTACACAGATCAAGTGGATCTCATGATTCACCTTCACAACCATTCTATGTAAATGAAAATACATGTCCTCCAAAAGGTTAAATGATTTGGAAAAAATTTCGTTCTAGAATGCGTCATACTCCTTCCTTTGATGGTTGAAAAAATATTACCCAGGCTCTGGGTATTTCTTCAATTATATAATTTTCAGTGCTAATTTAGAAGGAATTAATTGATATAACGATGTATTTAATTTATATATATATAATTAATGATTCAATTACACAACTATAATTAAAATATCATATATAACTACTGAAATTCAATAAAATAGATAATATCATAACATCACTCATGTGTATAGTGAACTATATCCTTGTAATGTGATGTGATTAATTTTTCACAAAATCTTCACGTTGAAGATAATAAGAAATATTTTGATGTTGATATATGATATTATTAGCCAAATAATTATTCTAGAAATGGATTATATCATGTAATGTATTACCCTTCCATCCATTCAATAAATGAAAAATTCGTTTGTGCATACAGAGGACCCCCCGCCTCACAATGTGACATGATTTATGTTCCCCAAATGCATTAAATGGAAGGTAATATAGGATAAATAAAATGTATATTTCTGATATATATGGAATTTTTTTTATTATATAAAATTAATATTCAAAACACCTTCTTACCCATTCACCCATTAAGTAAATGATAATTTTTCTAGTGGGTAAGTTAGGCACACCCTCTCCACAATGAAATGTGAATCATTCTCGAAGTTCAAAGTTCACAAACAATTCTAAATATTATTCTAATGAAAAAAAGATATAAAATATTAATATATCTTTGGATATGTTGGAACTATATCCAATAGTCATGATTTTAAACTTCTACAAGAAATCTTGTATGGGAAAATGATTCAATTAAACCATAGTGATAATCAATGATTATTAATGAATGGGTAAAAAGATTTTATGAAAGGATAATTAATTATATAAAAAATATTAATATGTTCAATATATATTTCTGTAAAACATTAAAAACACTAAACAGTAGGTCAAAGTGTTATCAACTAGTAGAAAAAAAATGATTCTTGTGTTTTGATAACTCAATTTCTAGTCATTGGGTTATATGCCTACTTCATTGATAGTACTATTCAGAAATAATATTTTAATTGAATAATGATTGATTTATCTTGTATTTTCACTTGTATCTATGTGGATATACTTTATTTATTCATTATTTCCCCATTAATTAACTCGTGTCTCAATGATATGGACATTGTAAGGGTATCAATTCAAACATCCTTATTTGAGAAAAGTGTAATTTTATATACCTAATATTATTTGAATGATTTATATAATGAACCATTATATATTATTTCTGGGATTTTTTCCATCTTATGATTTGTTTTATTTATTCATTCATCTATTTAATTCTTGGGAAGTTATTATTCAATATTTATTGAAGTGGTAAGGGTTTATATTTCAATCTCATATTAATTGGGATTTCTTATGTATTATTTTACATTAAACAAAATTATTAGATTATTTTATATTGAAACACCCAAAATTTTATTCTCACATGTTTATTAATTAATATATAATTAATAATTAACGTTTTATTTTATTTCAGGCCTAGATTTATTGAGAAAATAGTTTTTAATAAAATCGACATCATTTACAACTTCTATCATAAACCCTTTTCACACATATCCATGTTTCTTAAAAAACAAATGTTATTAATATTCTCATATGGTTTTTATAAGGCAGTTTTACCCATGTATGAATTTTAAAAAAATAAATAAATCTTCTTGTCATCTTTTAAGAAACATAATTTTTAAATTTTCATAAAATGTTTAAGTTAGTTTTGTTATCATGTACGAAATGTATTTTATTTTCAGTTATCATGAACATGATTTTATTAGACATTCTTTTATATGTTTTTCATGATAGTTTAATGTAATATGATTTTGGTTTTGTTTTGTGTTTTTGGTATTTTAAAATTGAATGTATATCAATGGGGAATGACAATTTTACTCAAGAATATTTGTAATATTTTTAATGTTATTTCATTTCATCAATGACAATAACCATATATGTTTTGAAATTTTATTAAATTCTGTATACATGTCACATATATATATATATATATCCCATTATTCTACCTTTCTTTAAATTTATAATAAATTACTTATGACCATCAATAAAATTCCTTTTTATGGAATCTCTCTTGATTTTGTTATAAACCAATATTATGAAACACATTCCCATCCATGAATAATTCTAATGTTTATACATTATTATTTATTTCATTATATGGAACACATATGCATGTAAAATAAATTATTCTGATGTGTATGACCAAAATTATGTTTCCCACCATTTAATTGGGTATCGTTTTAGTCTCATGGTAGACCATGTAAGAGAAGTGATGGAACCTAATCCATTCTGGGACTCTTCCCACTATGCGATGTTGTCTTGGTAGTTTTCCTTGACTAAAGCCGATGTCAGCTTTTATTTTGACACCACATTTACTATGATTCCATGGTATAATGATACAATTATCCTTACATTATTATTCCTTATGATTACTCATGTTCATTATTTTTTATGTTATCATATTATGCCATTGAATCACAATTTATGCTTCTCTTATCATGTTTATTATATAACTATGATTTTTTTTCTCTCCACTTATGTCTAGGTGTTACCCTCATTTTCCTGTGCACTTTAGGAGATTAAAAGGATTTTGCTTCATTTTATTGAGAATAAAATAATGATTCCATGTTTTTTTCCTTTTATGTATTTTGATCCAAGTCCATTAAATAAATAAGTCATTTACCATCATTATTTTGATTTTATGGATATTCAAATTTAGGAATCATAAAATTATGTGTAAAAGGATTTGGTCATCATAATAATGATTTCATATAAGGATTCCTTGACTTTAAGATAATGGTGTTTGATTGTGTTTACATGATTATGTTACCATGAATTCTTGGTTTGAAGCACTGAAAGTATGATTAATACATCTGTTATTACGCATTATTTCACATTGAAATCAATTATTATCATCCATGGGATCAATTTATATCCACTATAAATTTACCCATGTATAGATTAATCTTGTATAATAGTTTTATTAATGAATAATTATAATTTATTGTTCCCACTATATAATTTATTCCAATCATCTATAAATATGGATTTATCTATATGTTATGGTTCACTGTGCATTTGTGCTCACCCTTATATTTTGTTTCTATTTCCGAGGGTACTAAGTAGGGATCCTGGAAAGATTTAAAAGATGTACTTTATGGAACAAGAAATATTTCAATATGTTTATAATGGTATTTTTTAAAAGTATCCAATATAAAATTTTGAACATGTATGTATCTTGAATAATGAAAATGATAAACGTTTTGATCATGTGTGATGAGATCCCCTATAAGATATATGTTTGAACAAAATTAAAGACAAAAACAATGTTGCAAATGGGGGGGTTTAAAATGGACCCCATTGAATTTTATTTTTTAATTTAAACCATTATATAGAATAATTATACTATTATTTGTCCTGTATTTAATATATTATATCCCAAACTAAATGGATTTTATCCAACCAAATAAACATATTGAAATATATTTTAATTTATTTTGAGGGTGCACATGGGAGGTTCCGGATCGACTATACCACTAGACCCCAATCAATTCTCTTTTTAGAAAATTTAAGCTTAGAAATTTGTTAGGGCTTGATCTATTGTTTCTATACTACAATTTCAAATTAAATGTTTAATGTTCATTAAATAATATTTCATCAATTTAAAAATAAAAATCCATAAATTGGTCTAAATAAGAACGTTTAAAAAAGGGGTGGAATTAATAATGTTCCTTGTTGATATATATGTAAAAGAAAATTATCAGCATGACGAATCAATATATAAAAGCGTAGAATCATAATAAATATAAAAAATGGATTCATTAAATTCATATATGGCTGATCAATTTCCTGATAATAATATAGTACAAAAGAAAGTAATCAAATGAAAATATTCATTAGTCTAATTCCCTAGACATTCTCTAAAAAAATCAAATATATTCAATATAATACATATCCCATCCATAGAATCTAGAAGCCTTCCACTACATATTCGTTTGAAAGTAGGCGTTTTATCCACATACATCCAAACTCATATTCTGTATCTGGGTAGGGGATGAATCTAATAACCTATATGATTCTTACACTCAACTCGACACACTATGTAACTATGATTATTTTAATGAATTTTTATTTTTTTTGATTATCAAAGAACCCACCTAGGGAAACAAAATATATGTTTTTATAAAATTAAATTAAACAATGTTATCATTAATTCGATACAAACTCACCATAATGACCCAACTGAAATCTAACATCTCATTATAGGTCCCAAAAGGCCATAACTAAAGAAACACGTGAAAAAATATATTCCATTAATTTTTATTAAACAATTAAACAACACTAAATTTATGTAACCACAATGAGTTATCTTGTAATATCCACATAGACATAGTAATAAATGTCATATTACACCAATATATCCTCTCAATATCTAGTAATATAAAAACATAAACTATCATATGAAATTATTATTGTATAAATAATTAAAAAAGTGAAAATTATAAAGTTCCCATCCATTCATAATATTTAATTATTAATGAAAATCATTATGGGGGTAAATACTGACACAATGTATCAAATAAAAAGGTAATATACAAATTATTTTGTAAAAAATAAGAAAATATTGAATGTTGCTACATGGAATTGAATAAGTATATTAACACTAATTTACAATAGGTATCATCAGAATGATCCTAGTAAATATAAACTATATATATAGAACACTTGATTCTATCTTATATATCACAAGTGGCCATAGTTTTATTCCCCCTGTCATGGTATTAGTGAACAACTTTTAAATACTAATATATGAGACTTCATAATAATTTTACCATTAATATGTACCTATTATATACACAATTTTACTATATCATGGTTCTTTATGGATTTCGATTTACATCGTATTATATTTTTGATGATAGCTTCCCAATAGGTGATTAACATATTACCTAGAAAATCATTTTACATTGTTTTACAATCTCATTTTGGAATCAGATATTTTATGACCAAATTGGGTCTAACATACCTCCAGTGAACCTTTAAAATTAGTTAGAGGATACATACTAGATGTGTGGGTCTTTAAATATGGGGAGAATAATTTTCTTTTTTGGGACACATAGAGAAAAAATGGTATGATAAAAATTAACAAAATTCATCATAATAAACCCCAAATAATGTTTTCATTGCATATATATCCCATAAAACAGTTGATTAACTCCAGCATCACATAAAATAATGAGAAGTTGTATTGTAATAGAATTATACATATAAAAATTATATCATTAATTGTAAGATAATATTCCTCAATGTTTAAAATCCATCAAAAATATGGATGTTATAGAAAATATATTCCCATTTCCAATCTCATCCTCTATCTCCCAACTAGTTCCAAATTTTATCCATCAATTTTTGGTCCTTTTAACCTACACATATTATAAAATAATTTGTTTTTATAGCACACATGGATGCCCGGGATGTCTGTGGAAAAAAAATATGTAGCGTACAATCATTAAAATCCCCAATCATATCCATTAGTTTATGGTTCTTGTATTGTTTTGGGGCTCATATTTAATAATATTACAGAAAATGTGGAAAGTATAATTACATGACATCCCTGGATTAAATACAAAAACATGTGTGGATCTGTAACTTCTTTGTCTAGTATTGGGGTGTCTCTAAAAATATTTTATAATAATTAGTTGTTATCCACATCTCAAGACATCATCACTTGGAAGAAAACCATGATAATGTATAATTATCTATAGAAATGAAACATGTCCTCATGATATAAATATAATAATGGTAATAACACCCCTATAATAACGGCATCATTAATACATTTTTAGTATTTCTTAATAATTTTATCAAATCCATGTGGATGGATTCCTTGGGCTATGACATATAATCATTAATCACATCTCATCAATTCCTTCAATATATGGAATATAATCACATTCAATGATTATAATAAAAAGAGTGAAGTATGTACCAACATCACCATCCCTATATGGATATTGCGCCCTTGCCTCGAAACATCTCACTATTGGTCATGTTTATCACTTACTAGGGAAAACTAAAATAGCTAAGTACAACCTCTAATTACAATATATATATCATCACTATCAATATATATGAAATATTTTTCAGTGTATAAATCATCCTGAAATGAATAAAAATATAGTGATATTTTAATATTTATATACATAATTGTAATAATGTGTATAGAATCCCATAATCATGACCCAAATCCCATAAGGATGACTAATAAATTTAACATCATAATAAATGTTTTCATTCTGGAAAAAATATATTAAAAAATAACAAGTTTTTTCCTTTCATACCCAAAATTCACATATATAACTATGGAAAAACCAACATGATTATATATTAATGTGGGGGTAAAATACTAACTAACACCTTATTCCACTAGAAAAATAATATAGAGAAACCCATTAGTTCTAGATAGAACAATCCCAAGATGAAACATTCTATCTATATATAACTCCATAGTGTATATAGGACAAAATACATCAGATCATGATAATATGAATCATATCACAATTCCAAGGATCCACAGTTTGGTTTGTGTAAAATTTCTAAAACACATTGAGGCATGTACACGGATATAGATGTCCATTTCAACATTTTAAAAAAAAATTAACATCCATCATAACCCTACCTATACAAATCATACACATTATAGTATTATGGATGTAATATATGATTAGTACAATTTGAATCAAACATCGATGATGATATAATGTATCAAAAGTTAACTGGATGATTGTAATCTATACAAAATTATTAGGGTTCACCTACCTTATTTTATTGTAATTATACTCATTGTGTATTTCTATAAAAGTACACTGTAAATATTTGATGTTTTTATACATTAATAAATCCTTAAAACTAAACATAAGTGATAGAAACTATAATAATAAAAGACGGAACGTTGTATATATAGGGGAAAAAGATTAATAATTATATAGTCAAAATGAATCCTAATGATTAATGAGTATTTAATCTACAATGAAACATGTGATATCTTGATATATGAATGAAGAACATATAGGGAGACGTAGGATCTCTTCAAGACAGTATTGATATAAAATTTGGATCACACTATATTTATGTATAAATATGAATATTAATTAATTTATTATTAAAATTTTATCAAATAAAAAACAACCTGATACATGGTACCCATTAAACATTCACCTGAATCCAAATTCTATAATCGGTAGCTCCTCTAGCATCATAGGGTAGCTGGTGGATATAGAGATCCATATGCACAAACCATTAAAATAAGGTAATTATTACTAAGATACTAAGTAATTTCTTGATTTTTATAAATTAACGATATTTATGTGTTTGGTATGTTTTTCAAAAATAGATACTCAATACCCAATAAAAACCTCAATCATTATTGAATAATTGGAAAAGATGGCGTTCAGTGAATATTATGTTGAAATAATACATCTTATTGATGAAGATAGATAAAAACACCATATATTAGGGTATATCATCCATAACATACTTTCTCTACCCTTACAAATACATTTTAAGGAAAATATATGACCATTGTGCCTATAAATTAGACACCAAATCCCATACCTCCCCCTAAATACAGTCAAATTTGCACTACATGAATAGAATTGGACAATCATTTTTATGAATATTCATTAAAAAATGATCTATTATTTGAATCAGTTATTTTATAAAATATTAAATCATTACCAATGTTAATTTAATTGACAATATTCATATTAAAATGATAATGTTTTTAGTTATTATGATAAGAAACATGAATTACATCATACATAACACTATATCTACAAAATATTACTAGTAGATATTTCCTAATATCGATCCAATTAACATCCATGAGTAACCCCATAAATAGGTGCTCTAACTTCCCATACCTTCAATGATTCATGTTTGATTTACAAGGAGAAACATTCGATAAAACCCTATAATAAATATAAAATCAGTAGGATGTCATATTCGATATGAATATGAAGGCATTTTAATATATATATTTCATAACCTCATCATGATCAATTGGAAATGATCCAAAATATATTGAGAACTAATAAAAATTAAAATAGATTACTTCATAGACTCTATCTGAACCAGAGGTGCTCGATACATCCCACAATAAAATTCCTCATAAGTATTCATCTGAATCATTTCCGGATTGATATAATTAATATAATAACTATATAATGAATTATTATTCTCTTGTGATCTACAAGATTCAATAGATATTATCTATATTATACCCCCTATAAACAATATGGATCATAGAGACATCCCATATATATAAGGATGGAAGGTCACACATAATTGAACCTACATATCTAATTCTTTATAAAGACATTACTAATAGTGTAATATTTAATGAGTATAAAATTTTTAAATCAGACTTTGAGGTAGAATGTAATAATGAATTATTCTATGTACCTAAAAATGAAAAAATTAATTAAAATAGAATTCATTCCAAACAAGAATGAAATATTTTAAGATTCTTAACTATCCCAAATTAACCCTTTTCACATCACTACCTCATGGTGTACTTTGTGTACCGATAATGAAATATTGGGATCTTATGATCTCACTTCTAAATAGGAATGAAAACTAATTTCATAATACCCATGTTAACTACTTCATGAAAATTACTTGGTCACAATGAATCATAATATCGTCCTCTTTATGTATTTCCTCATCTGGTTCATCTAATAATACCAAATAATATAAAAGTAAATAGTATTAATATAATGGAAACTACACATATTTCTTCATGTCAATCTCATATTAGTTCTATATTCATGCTCATAAAGACCACCACATGTCACTAAGAATAACGGACCACAATAAATAAAAGTAATAATGTTCCAGACACTCCCCATCATATATATTGTCCGTTAACATCATACAGTCTGAGTCAGTTTGATTAAACCCCTATTAACTATCAAAGGGTAAAGATAAAAACTTATACATTTGATGGTCATCATACCCTACTAATTATGGACATCAAGGTGCATGTCCGAAAAATTCACTTAATCTTCTAATTGATACTATACACATATACAACCTAAAATCAATTCTTATTATATATTTAATAAATAAAAATATTCATATTCTGGGATAATAATTATATATTTAAATTGATTGAAGAAGGATGATACAAACACATCCATAAGATGGTATTTCATGTGCTTTAAAAATATATGTCTTTGGAATTTATGGATAAATATATAATTAACTTCTCACAAAAAAGATAGTGACACTCATATATAAATATTTATATTATAACTACCACATATAAAACATTATTGACATAATGTTTCTCATGCACAATTTACAACCAATATCCATTTGAATAAAGGAAACCATCCCATGTTACGATAACTCTGATACCAATACCCGATGAATAAAAAAATGGCATTCCTATAACCTAATTAACATAGGTTCATAATTGTTAAAAATTTACAAATTCAATTCAGCTATTAAAATTATCTACAAAATGGATCAATCCGATTATAATCGCCCAATCATATATAGGGGTTTAATTTGGGAACACAATGGATATGTTTTTTATTTAATATTATATAAAATGATGACAATATTAAGATTCTCTTGATCGGAAATATATTATTAGACACTTACCAAGAAACCTTGACATAAAAAATCATAGGATTGATTGATAGGACGACCACTACAATTATATACCCTATGATACTAACATAACTAATATATAAATAACACCTCAATTATTTGGAATTAAACTGATGACCTTAAAAATTGACTAAATTGATGCCAACAAGTTTTTCCTTTTCCTCCAATATACTATAGTACACCAAAATGTCACCAATGTAGATTTACACAAAGGATTCCAATGTTTGATGGAAACTTTGTCAATAATGTACAGTAACATCACTATTGTATCCATCACTTTATATGATAATTTAAGATAATCATATTTTACATAAAAAATCAAGAAATTGGTATGGGGTATAATTATTTACCCCACACATGGATGAAGAAAACCCAACAACAATATAATCCTAAAGAACCATATTGATCCCCACAACAGGTCCCACATTAATGTAAAGGGATGTCACACTTCCTGGTGAACAAAAAATAATCCTAACATGGATAAATTCTTGGTTGAAGGAATCCCATTATCAATAAAATCTATAGTTAATCATTAGTATCAATGATAACTTCATTAGAAAGCCTGTAAAGATGAATGGGCGTCAGATATATATCTTGTATAATATCACATGATGCCTCGATATCCGGCTATATTAAATTACAAAAGAAATCAATATACTATACCACTTAATAATAGTAAAAATATATATATTATTTCATGAGATTCATGTCCACATAATCAAGAACAATATAAAAAATACTTTATTAAGGACTCCTTTTCTTATAATTATTAGTTCTTAGAATGGTTCCCTATACATCCCACTCAAAATAATTGGAATAAATATCAACAGTTATTGATATAAAGGATACCAATCAGAGATAGAATCTATTTATACACAATAATAATATAACTAATAAATACCAACAGTTACATTAAAATAATGTAAATCTACTACAAATAATTCCATGAGAAATAATAACCATTAATAATAAGTGAAACACATGAAATTGAGTAATCCCATAAAAACTTACCCATGGAGGAATCTAAATGGAAATCATTGCATATATGTATTTAATATTCTCTCTAGATGAAATGAATTCGATGTAATGTCAAATTAATGTGATAAAATCATTTAAATTGATGATGTAAAATTAAATCTACTAAGATAATACTTAAAATAGTCAATGTACCAATATCATTATTAGAAGTTGTCATCTTGATGGCATAATATATTCCTAGACATTATATTCTTTCCATGATTTCATTTCCATGGATACCTAGAGGATCCTGAGTCGGTAGCCTATAATGACCATAATAACCATGAACTCTACTAGAAACTAACAATCCATAAGGACTCCAACTACCAACTTATTGTAATGTATCAAATCTAGTCATTAGTACATTGGAATGAACATAATTATTTTCACGAATTATATGAAATGAAGCTGGATAAAATTATTCAAAATTCCATAAATAAAAACATGAATGTCACTACATTATATATATATGGATTTGATAGTGAAATTTCTATTGCCTTTCACTCTTTATTCATACTAGTGGATATATCCCCTACTAAAAAGAACAAATACATTAATAATGACTATCCTTCCCATTAAAATTATGGAGAGAATAATTAAAAAAACCATATTCGGTGATATGATGATAAAATCATCAAGCATGTAAAAAAATATGGAAATGAAAAATCTTTATCCGTGGTTAGGTTCTATTCATTAATAAGGGCCACATTCACAGCCTCAAAGATTTTTTGTTGGATATTATAGACTATAAAATAGATTACATGACTCCATCCATCCTCAAAATTGAAATCCTTTGGGTTCTAATTACCCAATATTATTGGAAATAACAAATTTAATAGACTCAAAAGAGAATCATATTACATCACATAAATGATAAAATAAACCAATTGAAGAAAATTGTATTATAAAACACTACTCACTATCGATAAAATTAAATTTAATAAAATGATAATTAAAGTCATTTTAGGATATACAAACATGATAATATACATATAAAAGGATTTCCCACTAAAGCATTACTATTCCTCAAAACATATACAATGCGTGATTCAACCACCTTCCAAGGGATGTCAATAATGATTGATGATATCCTACATAGACTCAACCCACATTCAGGATACCTGAGGTTGAGAATATCCCTCAAATAGTGGTTGATGTTGTAATTAGAACTATTTATTAGGATCAAACATGGATGTATCATCTCTTATACTATCAAATTCCAAAATATTAATAAAATCAAGCATATTCAAATGATTCTTCTGATCAAGGGTAGTTATAGGTCAAATTGGAGGCTATAACTCAAAAACAATTTGGAAATAATTTTCTACAACCCTACAAAATCTAAATAGTGATTTTTGACAATGGTGTTTCACAATAATGAAGTATTAATTAATCATAATCACATATATAACTAGTATAAATATCATATATAGGATATCTTGTAATAACTATTTATTAATATTCAATATACACACAATGACATATTAGTAGACATACATATACTTGATATATCTCTCTATCTCCAACTAAAATCTATCTCTCATGGGAAAAGTCAAATTATAATAAAATTATACTTATCAAATTATAAATATTTAAATGTAATCACTGATTGATTTTTTATAATAAAACTTTAATTTTTAACAGAAAAAAATATATTTTTAGATATTTCAAAGGATGATACGTTTCATAATTCAACAGAAACAAAATGTAATTTTATGTGATTATATTTAAGAAAATTTCCATTATCTCTTATTTTACAGTAAATATTTAATTCAAAATAGGGTTTTACATAATTGTGTCACAATAAATTAAAAAATATATCATTTTTTTTATAATATCCAATGTCAATATACCTGATATGTTTTCTACACTTATTCATTAATATAAATTCATCATCAAAAAAATGTATCAGTTATATTCTTCTCCTTTCATACTTGATTAATTTTTCAGTAAAACAATCTATAATTTCAACATAATATTTCTTAATATCACCTTTTATGATAACAATGGATAACGATATATGATATTCTATAATTTTTATTTATATTTAATATTATAGATTAAATATTACACAAAATGACTAATTTATATTTTGAAATTCATTTATTGAAAATCAAAACCTATATATCATAAATTTTTATGAATATTTTTTGATTCAATTTTAAATTTCATATATAAAAACTAATATAATATTTTTAATGGTTATCCCTTATAGTATTTTTTGAGTATAATTTGAATGTTTTATCTCCAAACAAGTACACATCTCATTTATGGTTTGATATACATAACTACTCTCACATTGAAATATTTATGAAAATTAATTTTTCACCATCGTATATTTAATATTTCACTACACAAGGGTAGTGAACTATTCAAAAATACTAAATGTGATTCCATTGGGATCCAAATTATCAATATTAGAACATTGATAAAAAATAAGTAAAACATATTCAACAAAATTCTATTGACATAAAGGGAATATCATCATAATATTTTTATTCAATTTTCCATTATATAGTTTATCCAACTATATATGATAGTTGTTTCCAATATATTTCCAATCGACCATCATTAATCATGAGAACTAGATTTAATTTTTATTTTTTTGTTTAAAAATCAATATAAATTTAGATTCATTCCATTTTTTATTATCATTAATCACATATATTTTCATATAATCATATTTGAACATATAATTGCAATATTTGTTCCATTAATTTCAATAAAATCCCAAAAAATAATGAATTTTACATTGTGGAAGTATTTAGAACTAATATACTCAATAATTTTTCATAGGGTTTCCCCAATTTCTATTTTGTTATAAAGGGGTTCTAGTAGTTTGATATAAATTATATATATCAATTTTATATTTTAAAAATTATAATTGATATATATTATTTTTCTGATGATTCCAAGTGTCATTCTATATAAAAGATATGGAATGATATAACAAAAAACTGATAGAATAACATAGTTCTGTGCAGCTTTTCCAAAATATGATACACTAAAAATGATACATTATTCTAGTACTTGTATATTATTGTATTAAAGAGGAAAATATATGAATTTATTTGGATTTGATATTGTTTTATTGAATCTAGCATACGCAATCAACTTTTTATGAAAATTCGAATTCACCTCAATCATAGGGTCAAAAAAAATATAATACATTAATACAATTTTATATAGAATATAGAAATTACTGTATAAGGATGATATTATAAAGGAAAAAAATATATTATAGACTATAAATATATTCATTAATAAAATTTGGAAAAAAATATAATTTAATATAAATGTTATGTGTAAATTTTTAAAAATTTATTTAAAAATATAAAATTTTCATTATATAAATAACAAAGATAATATATATATTATTTCTCAATTTCTAAAAATTTCATAAATTACACTAGGAGTATTTATTTATTATAGAAACTAATAAATAAATATTCCTGAAATACATATTTTAAGAAATTTAACTTCTTCATAACATTATATTATCAAAAAACAATCATTTAATCAAAATTTTAGACTATTAGAAAACTATTTTATAATAAACTATCAGTAATTAATGTGGAGAATATATGAAATTATATTAAGGAGTATAAAATTTCAATTCTTATTAGTTATTCATATTATTTTATATAATGTATTTATTTGTGTTTATATATTTGATAAGAATATTTAATATTTTTATTCATTATACTATTTTTTGATTATTCGGAGTTCATATTTACCAATTATTATCAATATAATGTATTATTATTAAAATAAAATATATAAAATCTAAAAATAATTGTACTGTAGAATATAAATTAATTATATATATTTGTATAAGTAATATTTGTATTTAATGTGAATAAAAATTTAACACAAATATCATATTTAATTTTTAAAATTTCTATTTGTTAAATTTTCCTAATTTGAATATATAAATCAATTCATATTTTAAAAATCATATACTGGTTCAAATAATTATACAATATTATATAAATTAACACAATATTTATTTATTGAATTTTATTCTTTGTCTCTTATTTTATTATTTAAACTATCCATGATAAATGTGAATTCGAATTAAATCATTAATGTTATTTTACAATTGGTATATGGTAAATTTCATTTACATTTTCTTTAATTTTAATTTTTAATCATTGTAATTATATATTACATACCTTAGTTTTCTAAATTAAAATTTCATCTTTAATATATATATGTTTCATATTTATGTATATGTTCATATCATTCTGCCAAAAATAAAAAACATATATCACCACTATACATGATAATATATTTCATATCAAAATAAATCACACCCCAAAACATATATGTTTATTGAAATTTGATATTAGATACCTAACCAAATTATTTTTTTCAATATTATGAAAATATGTCCCTAAATAACCTTCACACATTATACACTCAAAATAATGTCCAAAACAACATTTTCATCCCTTCATGAAGGGAGACATTAGAAAGGGTGGCCGTATATGTTCACTATGTCATCAAAAATATATTTATCAATCTATGATCTTAAGTGTGTATAAGATAAAAACGAGATATAAAAAATAATAGATGTACATGAACATAACATACAAAAATAAATTATTTTGAGAGAAAGAAAAAATTTATTTATAGTATTATAGAATCATGAGACAATTATCCCAATATGATGAAATTTAATGTTGTAATATTTCATAAACATATGATTAGAAATCATTTTCTTATGTCAAGGATCTCTACCAAGACCATCGTCATATTGTAGACACAGTCTAATAGCATGGTATATTGGGTTAACTACTGAATTTAATAAACATTGAGGATTACATTTACTACCAACATCCATACATGCCACATAATGAAACATAAATATATAATCCATTCATTGCAAGTTAAAATAATTCATGGAGAATCTATATTATTATGATAGTTGATAAGAATTATTCCCTGTTACTATAAATATTGAATAAATATATATTATATCTTAACAAACTCATTAGAGGGTTGTATAATTTGGATCCCACATATCACATAATGATAAAAATATATATGTGAGGAATCTAAATCTAAAATTATTAATAAATCCATTTTTGCATAATGCCCCATTATAATGGTTTTATTTTCAATGAAATTTTATAAAATAAATATATAATACTATCTCAAGGAATATGTTGCATATTATCATTAAATCACAGACCCAGTATAACAAAATAATCATTAATAGATATGGAAAAATATATACAACACATTAGAATAACCTTATAAAATCATAAATATAATATAATATAATATAATTACTATTTTAAAGATAATTATTCTTTAAAATCCATGAATATATTAATCCATGGTTCCTGAAAATGAATATTATTGTAAAAAATCATTTCTCAAACCATTAAAATATTTAATTCATTTTAGTAATTAATGGTGAAGAAAATTGTTGGAATAGAATACATGGGGTAAATTTTATTTAATATAGTTATGAAATTTTCAATAAAAAATATATAAAACAATGTAAAAGTATATTGATATTGAACATTATAAATCAAATAAGTAAGGATAATGAAATTAAAAAAATGTTATAAACATTGATATGGAATTTTATTATTCCTAAAAAAGGAAACATAATTTCCGATATAAATATAATAATTAATCTCTGTGAATTTTAAAAAGGTGTGAGGGGAAATTAGAAGTTGACATGTAAATATTATAAATAACTATTATATCCTTTCTGGTTATAGAAGAGTGTTTATCACACCATATAATATTTCTAGAAACCCAACATCAAATTCATGAGGAGGTGTATTTTTGTTTTACTATATCATAACTATAGTAGTATCATAACAGGTATTATAATTGTAATATAGTATAAGAACTATTCATCAAATTTAGCACTTCATTCCATTACAATGGGTCGATATGCCAAAGGGAATTTGGGGAACCACTAGCCTTTAGGTCACAAGACTTCTAGGATAGTAAGAATTAAGGTAATACCACATTGGATCAGGAATCAGAAAATGAATCAAATAAATAATAATCCAAAAAAGTAGTACAAACTAGATTGGGAATGTAGATTGGATGAGAAATTATACGATGATACCTAGCACCGTACTACTCTACATGGGAAAATATCATCGAATCGCCTATGTGAGGTTGGTATATTTGTGTCACCAATGAAGAGGATTCTTGGGAGGGGTTTATATAGTGTTGTAGGGTATTTATGCCCTCACGTCCTGAATTGGGCCTTATGTCTATGGTCTAATGGGTCATGAAAGTGGACCACCACTACCCAATTAAAATTTGGAATTATAAAAAAACATTGGTCCTTCATGCCATTCAAAATATTTTAAATTAATATATATATATGGTATTTTATTGATAAATAACATATAATTTTCTCCAATGGGAATGTTGAAATTGATAATTTTTTTTTCATTGTCATATTTTAAAAGAAACCCATACCATTACTCTCAAATTTTATGAAATCACTATGATCATATATATAATTAACATGGAGATCTCAATAACATATTACGCAACATTATTCACATCTATTACATATTATAAACTTGAACTAAAATAATTTACTATATATATATATATTACATATTAATTTATTTTTATCGTTGAATTTGGTAATTTTAAAAACATCATATAAGTATTGTAATAGTTATATTCACCCTCATTAATTGATAACTTGTTCATAATTCAAAGATTATTAAATTTAGTTTAATTATTGTGCAATAGTTATTTTTTTAGAACCAAATTCATGGAAGGAAATGAGGTTGTGATTTGTGAAATTGGAGTGCACAACGAGCATGTTTAATGTGATTTATAAATATGAATATGCTATATCATAATGGCCATTAATTTTTGTGTCACCCTTATAGAATAGTAAGAATAAATAAAATTACTATTTAGTATTTTTTATTTGTTGGAATAATTTATTAACACTCATTCATGTTAAAAATAATTGTTTTTGAATGACGTTGTTCATGATGATTCATGAATTAATCAAAACAAGATCATGTTATACTAATGAATGTGTAATAAAATAAATTTATATAATAATTATATGATTCAATTATAAGCGTATTCATATATATATTAACAATTAAGTGGTTAATAGTATTTGTAAATTTTTTAGATGTTAAGGTAACTACAAAATATGTTCCAAGAAAGAAATCATACTTTGATGAATACACTACTTCTCATAATGAGATCATTAATAATGAAGAATATATTCATTTTTTATCAAACCATATGATAAATATAATGGAAAATATAATTACAAGAGTATAATTTTGAATGGATTAATGTGAGATCTGAATTTTTTTTGGATTTATCCCAGCTGATGATGAGTTAATTAATATGACTGATTTGGAAAACAATTTCACAAATACTCATTACAATGGTTTTATGATTCTGTCTTACATAGCTAGTGAATAAGAATTGGAAAAATAATGGATATGGGTCATGAATCTCCTAATCCATAATCTTGAGAGATAATATATGAAATATTTTTGGCCATTAACAAATACTTTAAACCCTTTTACCCTCTTTCACAATTTCCTTGGTAACTCATTATATACCACAATAACATACTTTTACCAAATAGACAATGAACATATTTAATTATTTGGATTCCCTACTTATATAAGTGTAATTTTTTGTAATGAATAAATTTTTAAATTTTATTAAAATTAACTTTAAATAACATAAAAAAATTAGATAAAAATGATTATTTAGAATATAAAATTTACATCGTAAATGTTTATTTATTCTTATTACCTAAAAATTAACAATAATTTGAATATTATTAATAATTTTTTAAATTTATCAATATGTTATGTCAATTTTTTTATAATATTAATATAATATTTTTATTTTTAAAATTCAATTGTATATTATATAGTTATGAAATGTAATTAAAAAATTTATCATTGACCATGAATTATTAAATTACTATTCCTTATTATGCATTAATTATTTATCTTATGTTATTCAAATATTTAAAAAATATTCCATGACGGATTTCTATCCATTTTGTATAAATATTTATTCAAATTTTGTAAATTTATTTTTAAATGTAGTACATTAAAAAATAAAATTTGTTAAAACATAATATATTTGAAAAATGAATTAGTTTATTTTATCAATAAAAAATCGCTATTGTTAATTAAAATTAAAGTTTTTTATAGGGAAAAATTATATATATAAAATTATAATATATATATTATATAATTTGAATATATGTTTATGAAGTGAAATCATATCCAGCCATCATATATCAAATTATAATATATCCAAAAACAGTATATCACGCAGTCATAAAAATACCATTTATTTTAAATTTTAATATATAAAATTATATGATTCCAAAAAATATTTCAACCTCTTTATTTGTGTTAACATCAAAATATAAATTAAATTTTTAGTGTTTTCATACATTCTATAGTTAGTACTACTGAAATAAATGGAAAAAATTTAATTGACTCTGATAGACTTCACAAATAAAAATTGAGGAAATATATTAGAAGATAGGAATAATAAACCATGTAAAATAATGTTCTTACTAGATTGTAGAGTATTGAAATGAGGAAAAAATGTAAAATAATATGAGGGTATGACCATGAGATACTTTTTCACTAAAACTTCACTAATTGAGGTTGATTCAGAAACATATATTGATCCTAGTAGTGATGATTAAGAACATGTTGACCCCCGGATAATTAATTATTTTTTTATTTGGGATTACAAGGGAGGGGATATAAAAATAATGATTTATGATAATGACTTAATTTTGTTAAATATGATTCATGGCGGAAAAATATTTTTATAGATTTAACTTGAAATCATATAAATTATTTTATATAAATTGAATATATATATTAATGTAATGCTATGATTATTTTTGTACAAATTATGGGGAAATGATCTCCCAGTTGTTTTAAACTTGTTATATTCTGATTTTTTATCATTTTGGGATATTTTATAATTTATAAATCTAGATCTTATATTCCACACTATTATTATGTTTCTGAACACATCACAATGGTGCATCCTTCCCAATTATTAGATGATTCAAAATAGGTCCTCTTAATATTTTTTTTTCGAAATGGATTCATATAATTTATGCCTTGGGATTTGATCAATCTATAATTTTGTACATTTTGGAGTTGGAGGATTCAAATAAAAATTACGCTTTTAAAATTTTCGTATTAAGAGATAAATTAGATCTATATGCTGACCAGAATACCTCAATCCTCAAAAGAAGCAACTTCATATGATGTATTTTTCATTTATTAATGTAATTTGATTTCATGGTAACATTGGGACAACTGTTATTTTTTTGATGTTATTTATATTGAAATACAATTATTTTTTATAGTGTAGTGATTTTTTTTGATTCTGTAGATTACATCATTCATATTGACTAACATATGAATGAAAATATATTATTAGTACATGATGAAGAAAAATGGAAACATGTCTAATGAAATTATAGATGAATTTTTATATTATTGAGTTTTTGATCTATGTTGTTTATAGTATATAATGTTTCTCAAGATCTACTCTATAGAATTATAAAAATGGTTGTAATATCTTTCATGCTTCTTGGATATAGAATATGTTGTTAATTTTTAGAAATAAATAGAATCAAATTATAATCATAGAATTTTTTAATGAAATATTTTCTTTTATTAGAATGATTATAATTACCTTATTCATTCTTATTCTTTATTTTTTAGCATTCTATTCATTCACAGCCACTACATGATCATTAAGACTGGTATTTTGTAACGCTGTATATTTTTTCCATTTTCGTTAAGGTATTTGAATAAGGAAATGATAAATTTTCTATGTACATAATCAAATCGTAGAGGGAGGCAGGTCTTGAGTGAATTTTTTTATATTTATCCCATTAAATAATATCTTCCAAAACTTCATGTTTGATTCCTTTACATTGATTCATTGAATTGTTTTCATTGAGAATAATTCCATGTGATATTTAACTCCCATGGTGTTTAATGTTTATTGAAACTCATATTTTAAATATATAATATCCATTTCATTGAAAAAAATTAGTAGAATGAGTGAATTATCTAGGTCATGGTTATGAATATTTTATTAATAAAGTTATAATTTATTGTATGATCTCTTATGAAAATAATAATGATTAATTTTTTTATTAATGTTGTAATTATTTAAATGTTCTTTTATTCTAATTATAAATTTTTAATGGGATTTCATATTCAAATCTCATTATGTTTTAATTTTTATAATCCATTATATATTTTAATATAATCAAATACATCCTCATTATTTTTCATCTATGTAAAAAATTTTATTAATCATGATGAAGGAAAAAAATGTGGATTGTTACATTACACCAAAATCCAAATAAATGTTCACCATCATAATTTAACTGAAGATATTAAAATAGATGAATTTAATTTGTTATCAATAAATTATTATTCTCAATCAATAATTATTTGATATGAGGATTCTATAGGTAAAATTTAATCTATTGAGTTGTATTTTTTCTAAATAAATTATGTATATTATCGATAGTACATAAAAGTTTTTCATTACATGTAGGATAATGTAATATTTTTACGACATATTTTTTTTTAAATATATGGTATAATGTATGTACTTATTCGAAAATAATCCTTAATGAACCTTATGATGTTCCTTGAGGTTTGGTGGATGTGGATCTATATATGAGTCATTCCTTCCATGAATGAGGATTTTGAAGTGGAAAATGTAACTATCTCTAAACAATTCCTTTATAAAAATATCATAACCCTATTGACTTTTTGTATTAATATGAATAAATTGTATAAAACTTCAATATAAAAATAAATAAATCAACTATCTTTATAACTACACAATAACCATGTTTTAATTCAAATATGTTACTGAAGAGTTGGAATATTTGCTAATATCTTTGAGAAAAATCTGGTCCAAGTAGCTTTTATCATGCTAAAATCAGTCTATTTTTTGGAGTTATATTCCTCATACCATAATGATCTAGAAAATATACCATATGATTACTGGTATAGAAAATTTTTTTTTATGATAAATCTACTAGAGAAATATATTGATCCTAACTATACAAAAAATACATTAAAAATGATTTAAACATGTATTTTTTATATTTAATGTCTATCATAGATATAAAATCAATATTAGGATGATATAATTTTCTAATTCTCATTATAATATCCAATTATTATTTATTAAAACTTTTTAGAATCTTTGTAAACACCAAATCATGATTATATACCATTAATATTTTTACACCTAGAAAACTCAATTCTTTTATTATTTAAATCATGGATTTTTAATCGAATGAGGAATGATATAAAAATGAAACTCTATACAATTAATTATTATGTAAATAAACCACATCATAATTTAATTATTGTATTTATAAGTTTCTGGATGAATTATAATGAAATAAATGGTGATATTTTCCCGTTTTTGTATCTGTATATTTAATAGGTGAATTTATAACTAGGAAATCTCCTATTATGAAATAATTTTCATGAAAATAAATAATTGAGGTGAATATTTTAAATTTCCTATTTTTATATTATCCCAATTTTTGTGCCCCATGATATCATTATACAACATTGTCCTTCTAGTATCTATAAATAATAATGAGGTCTGTGAATTATCAAACAACTCATTATTTATATATTATTAGTACCAATGATATAAATGGATTCATTTTTCTAGTTTAGTGATGTTTATATTGATTCCATGTTGTTTTTATCATTTTAAATAATTAGAAGATGATTATATTAGTCTTTGTATTAGGTATGTAGAAACATTTAACATCTAATCAGATGATCAGAGTCGTCCATACAAAAAGTAAATTATCATGATAAATGCTTGGTGTTGATGACAGATAGGGATTATACAGTAGATTAAATTAATGGTCTATATGTGTTATTCAAGATTAACTGGGCTTCTAGAGGTTATGTAATAACACACCAGAACCTTGAAAATATAAAGAAAATCATAAAAAAGACACATTATTTCATGAGGTCGAATAAAACATATTAAATACAAACTGTTCAAAAAGAGTAATGAATCATGTATTAGTTAACCCTATCATAATACATGTTTGGTGAGAATAAATATATTTGGAAGAGAGGAATCAGGGGATAGTGAAATTCCAAAATGTGTTTCCACAAAAATAATGAGGAACGTGTAATGTGAAATTTTATTGAATCACATTTTTCATCACGAACCACAATGAAATTTTTTATGAAGATGTAGAATTTTTTTTGATATTGTGGATGAAAAGTGGAGGGAAAACATAATGAATAATGGTTGAAATATATATTGTAAATTAATTAAGGTATGTGTTCTATGAAAAATTAGGTTAAGAAGTGATGTTTTTAATGATTGATGATATATTTAACAAATTATAACATGATATTTTAAGGAATTGAGATATATATTTAGTTTTATAATGATGATATTGTTTTTATTATATATAAATAAAAAATAAAAGACATAATGCAAAAAAAAAATTCATTAATGGGAATCATTCCATGATTTAAATTAATCCATAAAATTTCAGATGTTAAAATACATTATTGATTATATCATATAATTCAGATGAGCCTCATCCCTATCATGGAGGACTCTTTATGTGAATCCATGTGACCTAGGATCAAATCCAGGTAGATGCATGTTTTTTGGTGTTGTAGCAGTACTGTAGAAATACTGTAGCATTATTATTGGAGCACTATAGCAAGGATTATAGTGGGAACTGTAGCAGGTACTGTTTTTGATTATAACAGCTGGGGCTATTCCCATGTTTGGGCCATTGGGCCACCGATTTGGTCCCTGAGTTCATTAAGGTAATCAAGTCACCAAGGCCTTCGGTCCACCTTAAGGCCTTTAGGCCACATTAAGTGAATATGAAAATCAGACAATCTACAAGGAACTAGTTCCAAAAGAAGGATTAGAAAGGAGCTTTCACCATAGCAGAAGATAAACGGTTTTCAAGAATGAGAGGGTATGACTCCTACCATCGGGACTAGAATGTGCATGCATGGGAAAGCCTAGTTGAATAACCATGAGAATGTGAGGAGCTAATTTCATGATGAAGATTTTGGGGAGGAGCAGTTTCAAGCACATAGACTGGATTGTATGTAATTCTTGAATCCTCTGGGAAATGAATTCTTCTAAGGCCTACGGGCCGTATAATACTTATGCATACCGGCCTTGTAATGGTTCAACCTCACCCCTTGAAAGGCCGATAATCAAAAAAATAAATATAAAAATGAATGCCTTAGTGCTATTTGAGGATTATATTATATTGTATTTAAATTTTTTTCTATATATAAATTTTAATTAGTAGATGTAAGATTCAGTAATTGTTCCACATTTCCATCATGTATGGAGTGGACTCTTAATGGAAAAATTCTTATTTTATATTACAATAAAAATATAAATTTCATTGCGATGAAATTTTATAGTTCATAAATATTAAGAGAAAGGACTCCGTTGTGATAAATTATGGTAATGATCTAGATATTATGGAAAGAGATATTCTCAATGAAAAAAACCATTATATATTTTATTATCTGTTGTATAGAATCACTATACATTATAATTAATCCATGAATTCTAATATTCCCAATCTTAATTATTTTTTAAAATCTATGAGATAAGGGTGTGATCATAGGATCAACATTGCGACATTATTGATCCTTTTTAAAACATACATTGAGTAATATTATACCCTGGAAGATTAACATGTTGTCATAGTATTATCCTCATATTATACATTTTGGGTTATCCTAGAAAAATCTAAGAGTCCATATATTTACAATTGGAAAATGAATGATTTCTTTCTTTGAAGAATTAAATTAATGAAGTGTTCTTTTTACTAAGAGGACTAGATAAATTGGAAGAAAAGAAGTAATTAACACACTTATTGATCCCCATTTATGGCTGAATTAGACATATGGTTATAAAATATTGAATTAATGAAACATAGTTTATGAATGAAAAATTTTTCATTATAGAATATGTGTATGTGAAAAATTAGTTAATGAAAAATTAAGAACCTTTTTAGGGTTGTATTAATTATATTATGAATAAATGAATTATATATCATATATAATATCTTGGAGGCTATTTTTTTATTCAATTTTGGGAATGATTGTAAGTGATGTTATTTAATTTTAAATTACTCATGCTAATAAGAAAATAAATAATGCACATTAATATTATTAAATTTCTCCATTTATGGATCATTCAAACAAAATTTATATAAGAGTGACAATATTTACATTCTTAAAATATTTTTAAGACAAATGGGGTAAAATTCATGAATGCTACAACAAGCATAATGTAGAAAATTTTCATGTTCTACATAAAAAATTTAATTGTTTAATGATAATGGCAATTGATAGTATTGATGGTGTCATAGACTATCTTGATAATATCATTGGATATGTCTATAAACATGGTGTGTATATGGATTGTGTTAATCTTATCAATTAATTGCTTATACTATTATGAATACTATATTATAATTAAGATTCAACTATTTTATGAATAAGATTTCCTTGAATTATCTCTTGAATATCTTCATAGAATTTTAGTGCAAAAAAATAGAAACCTTAATTAACCTGTAGAAAATCATTACAGTACATTTCATTTATATAAACTATTCGTCTATAGATATGTTATTCTACTTATAAAGATAAATCATTCAATTGAATATTTAGATAACATATTGAATGAATATTGAAGCAATTTAAAAATATTTATGGACCCAAATTTCCATTTTCATTCATTAATTAATAGAATATTGGGAATATCAGAACTATATGTTAATGGGAGGATATAAGTAGAGATATTTCTGATGTAATAATAAGATATTGGATAATGATTCTATTATGAACTAAATTAGGTATCCATTAAAATCATCCCCAAACTCAGCATGTGAAAATCCCAAAGGGAGTTACCTATCCCCATGGGATGGAACAAGTGCACTGGTATCTATTACATTGGTTTGGGAATGATTTTGCTGAGTATGAAATCATAAAACATTAACAAAAAAATCAATAATGTGGATCTGAGATATTTATGCCAAACAGGCCATAATTGAAACCAGATCTGAATAATTGGTTTTAAATAAAGTAAAATATCTCCAAACATAAATACAATCAGAATAAAATCATCCTTAATGAATCCTCGTGGAAAGGGGTCATCACCCCCATGCCATCTCTAAATCACTGCACCATAGGAGGGGACAAACGACTTGAACCACCTTCATCCGAGGTTGTGCCAAAACCAATGTCAAATACAATCAAGTATATATACACCCATGTTGTGTAAGTATTGTTATATCCTAATATAAATAGGAGATCACCCCAATATTTTGAAGAGTATTCAATACAAGTTGAAAAAGCACACAGTTTTAATATTTAAGGAAAAGCGGTGATAAATTCCAAGAAATGAAAATTTTAATTGTAAACTATTTCCAAATAAAACTATCAAAATGTTAGAACATTTTATTTAATCATAATAACTACTATAATTTATATCAAAAAAACTATATGATAAAGGTAAATATTATAAATCCAATGGGCACTAAAACCGGGAACACCCCTAGGCACTAGATACTCTCGAGACCTATTTACCTCTTACCTCAGTGTAAAATATCCATGTCATAATCTGTGCCCATTCATGAGACATTATTATGGAACATACCCATAACCTACTGGTTCCTAAAAATCATCCGTATAGTTTAGTTATATTTGTCGTTATTTAAAATGATTAGTGAAACTGGGATAAAATCGCTTGGCATCACTAGAGTACTAGTACATATCCCCACCTAGGTATCTGGTCTTCCCCCTCTATGATCAAACTATTTAAACATTCTAAAAAAATACGTTTTATTATAAAAACACCAATAATTTTCACATATAATCAATAATTTAGTTATACACACATTATATAACTTAATACACACATCAATACATTTTTATTTTCAATAAAACAACATCTCAAATCTCACATTTTTTTCACCCAAAACTCCTTAAATTCCCCCTTTACACACTATTTTCAAAGTTATAAGTCACCAATAAAAAATTGACAGACCAATAACTTTCAATTAAATAAAAAAAATAAGTTATAGGGAATCCCAATTTGAACCAATAAGTGATATCTTTGTAAAACCTCCATTTGTCCACAAATTTGGCACTTAAAGTACAAATGCCTCAAAAAAACCAATTGAACAAATTGTCACAGCAACAACCAATGTAAATAAAAATTCCAAATATTATTTTATGTCATAATACATTTCAATAAAATCAACTATGTATTTATAGTGATTCCCCAAATGAACCAATAATATATTTCTACGAAAATCCCACACTTCCACATAAAAATGGAACTTAAACTTCATTCTATAAACAAATAGAACTGAAACCAATTTTTTCACCAATAATCAAATGAGATAAACATGAAAATGTTATAAACACAACATTATATATACAAGGATTTGATACAAATGTAATCACTTACCAAAATATTTATAACTTTCAATCCATTGTGTGAAAATTAAATCACACCACCGCCACACCATAAGGATGGTAGATAGAGCCAAAAATAAAAATATTGGATGAATAAAACCCAAATTTTAACACTTTGTATGAATCCCTACCATCTGGTCTTTTGGACATCAAATATATTAGAAGAAACATCATTAAAAGAGAGGAACTATAAGGTAGAAACATTTACGTGAGATTTTGTTATGTTCCTCCACCAAACACCATTAAAAATGGACATCCAATGAGGGTCTGAGAGGATTTTTGGGACTCAATGGCTGTTAGGTTCAAGGTGGGGAAAAATGGTACAGATTAGGTTTTTTATCAGGAGGGAAAAATTGGAATTTCAAAAATGTTTTTATTGACCTGGACAACTTGCACGGTTTGTCTGCATGTTTTAGTAAAATGTCTGGCATATTCATGTCACCCAAAATCATCCATTCTCCTCCAACATTAGGGGTTAAAAGTGGGGAATATATTTTAAAGACATGCAATGGATAGTGGAAAACAATACCCAAAATGATATAACCTTTTAAACGTAAAACTCATCCAACTCGTGGGTACAAATCACCTCAACAACATACCCCACAAGTGGTGCCACTAGGAGAGTCACAAATCAAAATCCAAACCATATAAACCCCATGACATACCTCTAACAAAAGCGGTGGGAAATTACCATAAAATACCACCAAGATCAGGATTTTTGATCCAGAATATAAGAGACACAAAAACTAATCCTAGAACACCTGAAGACCAAGTGAAAACCAAGAAGAAAAACCGGATTTGAAAAAAAGAATGGAACTTGAAAAATCCAGTTTTGAAAATTCTCCCCACCATAAACGTTTCCACTCTTAGAAAGCCACAACAACAACATGTGAAAAAAAAATCACAAATGATAGACCAAGACAGACTCCCTTACCATGTTTTCACCTACTTCAAAAATGTCAAACACCTCTAGTTGATAAAAAAAATACTCTCCCAAACCAAAACTTACACCACTTGCCTGAAATGATAAAGCATATTAAAAATAGATCGCAAAAGAAAACACCTAAAAAATACTAGAAGATGGACATGAAATCCACCTGAAATGAAAAATAAACCAGAAAAACACTACCAGAACCGTACAAAAAAATCTATGGGGAATGCTCCAATCCCACGTTTACCCATGTATGAAATTAGTGGCTATATATCTTTGAATGTGACTACCTCCTACCATGAAAAGACCACGGAAAAAACCAACTCACAGATATGGGGTGACCCAAATGGAATTTCCACCACAAGGGACAACTTAATAAAAAATATAGAAACTGGACACCTATTGGGGGAGGGCCGAATAGTCTCCCCAGCATAAGGTGTTTTGTAACATTATAATTTTTCCAATATAACATATGTGAGACCCATGATGGGTCTCTCCACCATATGAACCAACGATCCTAACTGACCAGCATCGACCAACATGAAAAGAAACCAAAATTTTTATGAGTTTTCATGACTGCATGATCGGTCCACACAGTATAGGAAATTTCATGCTAACTGGAAAGAATTTAATTCCAAGGGGGTTGTTTCATATGGTTACATGGACCATAGGGTTAGGACTTTGTGAATATCATGTGGTAGCTTCTATCTCTTATTGCACAATTTCTGAGGATAGTGAACAGTTACTACTAACCTAGCACAAGAATTTCTCTTCAACATTCCATGAACATACATAATCATTTTGTGTGAAAAATAAAAGGAAACCCGAAGGAATAACATGAAATCATCCTATACATGTAAACATAATCCTCCGAAATCTACCACAGAACATGGAAAACTTGAACAAGACGATGAAACCAGAGGTTTAAACTATTCTCATCATTTATACGGATGATAGGACATTGAACAAAGGTTTGAAAGGCTTCGGGATTTCCCCTAACTATGTTCCATCTTTACTCTGGGACCTTTGGACCTCGCTTAGATGATTGAAGCATCTTCTTCCTCATATTTATGCTTTAATAACCCCCAAACATAACTTCTTCTTACATGGCCAAAATCAATTACACTATGATCTCAGATGGTATCGATGAGACATGACACAATTTATACAACCATTACCCTGACCCATTATTTTACCAAAAAAAGTTCTTATAGGATTCACACATGTTACCCCTTGTTTCCTCAGATGTGAATCATTATAATGAAAGGACACATAGAAAAACATTCTTATAGAACATAGGATTTTGGTATTCTCAGAAGAGGGACAAGCATCTGACAAAATAGACACTCTCTGGATATTTCACAACCTTCACACCTATTGTTAAAAAAGAACACAACATCACAAGGAGTCACCGAATTTGACCATTTTAGATAATAAAAATCCCATTGAGAGGGACCTTATGTTGATTCCCGAGTAGCGCATGATTCCATCAAATGGACTTAACAGACTCTCTTGGCCAGATTTTCCACACTAGTGTCCTAGCAAGAACTATTTCTTTGATGGGACAAATGAAGACCCAATGTCCCATTATGAAATCACTCTACACTGACAACCCTGAACTTCATTAACCTTTGACTACTCTTGAAACTAAAGAATCTAAGGTCTATCTCAACCTCCAATTACCACTCTCTCACTACAAGGGGATCTAAAAAATTGATAAATAATATGGGACAACTCAATCTCTAATGATCATGAATAAATTCTTTATGATGATTTACAAGAAAATCATCCAATGATGAATCACGATGGGACAAACCTGAATCATGAATTACCTCATTATATGGGCATATGCTATCCAACTTGAATACCCACGGACCAAACCAATTTGGTAATTTGGTCACAGCATAACACAATACTAAACAAAACACAAGAGGGGAGTGACCACATTGGCCTCCCGAACATTTTTTTAAAAGATATCACTAACCAAATATTCATTCCTACTTATCAATGAAAAAAAACCCCAAAAATTCATTTAACAAAGAGGATTTCTTGAACTAAAAAAATCCCACAACAAAAATCAGAAAAAATTGAGACACACCTCCCAACCACACATTATCAAAACACAACAATTTTCATCAAAATCATTTCTAAAAAATAGTGTTGGTGGGTTGCACATTTACCAATGGTATCTCATGACCCTCACACATGCATGATTACATGCCACACCAGGAACCCACATCATATCCATCCTGATACTCATTCATTCATTCCATTACACATTCAAATTCCCATATAATCACATGCATGTGGTCAACCTTGAGTTCACCAACGATCAAAACCAAACCTTTCCTCTTGTCAAAATCAAAACCCTTTTAGCAACATTTTTCCTTTATCAAAACTATTAACCATAAAATTAATACCAAATTTAAATGTTAAAAACCATATAAGAAAAGCACCCATAATTTAACAATGTCAATCATTTATGCCTTTCACAACTATTTCATAAAAATTCAACTCTATTTCAAAACAATTCTAATTTAATAAAAAACACCATTTCATAAATCTCTATTAAATTAATAACTCAACTATTCTCATTTAAAAAATATTTTCCTGAAATTTCATAAAACCATTAAATTTCTCTGTATTTTCCAAATAATAATCAATCTAAAACACCAATACCTAAATTCTATAACACTTAATTCAATTCAAAACACTTTTCATGTGGTTTATAAATATCTACTGGAAACACATTTTCAAAACCCCCTTTAACATAATTTATACTTTCAAATGGGGTGTAAAAAACATAATTTACCCTTTCAAAAAAATTCAACAAGTTCATTTCAATACAATTATAAATAAAAAAAATTTCACTTTACTATAAAATCATATCACAATTCCCACTCCTAATAATCATGTCATTTTTTCTTTTAAATCCATGTTTTCAAGATTCCAAAATAATGAGACATGAGAAAATGTGAGAGGAAACTAGTGTAAGTGGGTATCCTGGACAAATGGTAGGTGGAAAAATTCCAATAACTTCACTATCACAGAGAGTGTTTTTTCAAATTATCCCTGACTCCACATGGATTCTCTAGACCTGCAATTTTAATAAGACCAATGACCCAACTCTCTTTGCATTTCCCCCAATCATCAATGAACCATGAGAAGAATGAACTCAGATAAAACCCAACATCCCATGGAGACATAGACCCATTCATGAGGTGTGATTCCTAGGAATACTACACATATCCATAATTCCATGTCCCAACAAACCTATCTTCATACTATCACAACTCTTCCCCAAATAACATAACCTAAAGAGTGAACTATTTCTTATAACATTTTGTGATGAATGAAATATTATCACCATCAAAACTGACACGAAACTCATTCCATGACAAGCCCGAAGGGTGTTACCTATCCCAATGGATAGGAAAAATTGTCCTAGTATCAATAAATCTATTTTGGGAATGATTTTTCTAGAGTATGAAAGAATAAAACATTAAAAATAATCAATATCATTAATATGAAATTTTCATTCCAAACATGCCTTAAGAGAAACCAAATAGGAATAAATGGTTTTAAATAATGAAAAATAGGTATAAACGTAAATAAAAACAGAATAAAATAATTCAAATATAAACCACATGAAACGGGGGCCATCACCCCCGAGATGTCTTTACAACACCACACCATAGGCGGGAACTAACAACTCGAACCACCATCACCTGAGGATTTTACCACACCTGTGTCAAACGTATTCATGTTTACATACACACAAGGGGTGTAATAAGGGTTTTATATTATGAATAATAGGTTACTAACCAGATATTACAAATAGTATATAATACAAGGTGAAAAAGCATGATGTTTTAATATGTAAGGAAAAGCGGCGATAAATTCCATGAAATGCAACGTTCAATTGAAAACAGTTTTTAAAATTAAAATTTAAGAATGTTAAAACATATTTATAAGACTTGTTATCCAATGTTATGTATATACATAAACCCCTCTAATACAGTGGTAAATACAAGAAATCTAATGAGCACCAAAACTAGGAACACCCAAATGCACAAGATAGTCTTGGGCCCTATGTAGCTCATACCTCGGTGTAAAATATCCATGTCAAAATATTTTTTGGTGAATGAGACAAAAGTAGGGAACATAAACATAACCTATTTTTTACCGAACATCATACATATAGCTTATTTTGAGTTTTAGTTATCTGAAATGCAATGTGAAAATAGGATAAAACCGCTCCGGATCACTAGTGTACTAGTATATATCCTCCAACCAAGGTACCCGGGATTACCCTATTGTGATCAAAAAATTTCAGCATGAAATATACATTCATTCTCTTATAAAAACACAACTACTTTTCACATAAAAACAATATTGGATCTATACACATTTTATACCACTTAATACTCACAACAAATCTTTTTTTTTTCAATAAAAAAACTTCTCAAATCTCGCATTGTCTTTCACCCAAAACTCCTTGAAATCCCCATGTTTCACACCATGTACATACATATAAGTCCCACAAAAAAATATGGAATCCCAATACCTTTAAATTAAGCCAAAAAATTACTTATATAGAATCCCAATATGATTCGTGAAGTGATATCTTTGTAAAACTGTCATTTTCACACAATCATGGAACTCAATGTTTATATACTTCACAAACACCATTAAATTTTTTTTTTGGAGAAACCAAAAAAATAGATATACTTTAAAAATATAATTTTAATCAATAATATCTTTTAGTAAAATCAACTACGTTGTTATAGGGCATCCCCAAATGAACCAAAAAAGTATTTATATGAAAACCCCCCAACTTCACATCAAAATTACACTTAAACATCATTTTCATTACAAATTCCTCTAAAACCAATTTTTTCACAAATAATTAAATGTTATAAACATAAAAATGTTATAATCAAATCATTATATGTCACAAGGATTTCATACACACGGAATCACCAACCAATGATTTAATAACTTTGAATCTTTGGAGGGAAAATTCAATCGCACCACTACCGCACATCAATGAATGTAGATTGAGCCTAAAATAAAAATATTGGACCCAAAAACCCAAAAGATAGACCTTATTTTATAATCCATACACTTTTTTAATTTGGTAATTCAAGGAAATTGGAAGAAACTTCATGAATAGTGGAGTAACTATGAGGAAGAAACACTTACAAGAGATTGTGTGAAGTTGTTCCACTAAATATCCCTTCAATATGGAGTACCAATGAAGTTTTGAGAGGCTTTTAGGGCTTCTCTGATAGTTAAGATCTAAGGGGGAATAATGGGTCGTATTAGGTTTATTTTTTGGTGGAAAATTATAATTTCCAAAATATTTTAATTGACATGTAAGCCTTACAAGATTTGGATGCAGAGTTTAGTAAACTGTGCAGCCTATTATGGCCTCTCAAAAAGATTATATTATCCTCCAATATTAAGAGGTAAACTAGAGGGAAATATAGGAAAATAATAGGGTAAAATAATAAAAAATACAATACCAACCTTTCACCTTAAAAAACATTCAACTCATGGGTATGAACCACCTTAACTTCTTTCCTTACATGCGGTTCCACTAGGAGAGTCACAAATACAACTCCAAACCACCTAAACCACATACCATCCCTTTGGAAAAAGTGGATTCCAATTACCATAAAATACCCCCAATACCAAGATCATAGATCAAGAACACGTTATTCGGCAAATATAATACTAAAACACCCGATGACCAAGAGAAATACAGGAACCAAAAGTGGATTTGAAACAAATGATGGAAATTGAAAAATATACTTCTGAAAATTTAACCTAAGGGGAATCTTTAAGTCGTGGAATGTAACAAGAAATTTTTTCTTTTAGAACAAAATTAATTTTAATGAAGAATAAAATAATTAACTATTATTTGAATATTTTATGTTGGAATTTATTATGTATTCAGAATATATTATGTTATAAATTACTAATAAAATTAATAATGAGATTTTATAGGGATACCAAACAGAAGGTGTTCCTATCCTAAAAATTGTACTATATATTGAAATTTATGTGTTGTATTATTCAAAAAAAAAATGAATAATTAATGGATTAAAAATGAAATCACCTTAATAAATTGGACAACATGAATCCAAATTTACTCAGTCATAAAAAGTATTGGAAGAACATGATACTCTTCCAGTAACACATAGATATATTGATAATATAAAAATATTAATTGAAGATGAAAAAGTTCTTATTTATGTCCTCAATCAATATATTAAATAGGTAAAAAGGTGATGAATTCAGAGAAAAACTGTGGGTTCCTCTCAATGAGTGAATTGGATCAGATATTAAATCAACTGATCCGAATAATCTATTTTTTTTTAAAAAAAAATTAATTGTTATTATAAAGATTGTAATGATTTTTTTTATTGTATAAGAATACTTTGAGTTTCCAAATCCCCAATAAAATGTTAAAATAAATTTTTTTTCATTGTTGAAGAAATAAAATATTGAAAATGACACATATAAAAAATCAAATAAAAAATAAATGGTTAAAAAATATTAAATACAGGAGAAAAAATCTAAGAAAAAACTCAATTATTTGAGATATTAGGTAAGATATTTAAAATATTATACACTTTATGACGGGTCAACATTATGGATATAATGGTCACATAGTGACCTAATATACAGTGGTAGAAGGATACATTATAGGTGAAACACATAGTAGATAACAAGGAATATATAGAACAAATATAACAACAAAATTTCAATAATATTTCTATAGATTTTTTCATCATTACATTATCATCAGTCAAAAATGTATAAATTTTTCGAAACATATAATTCATAATTATTCCTGTAAATTTCAAATAAATATGATACCACCCATTGGAAAAATATCTCCTTTCAGAATAGTTTATATCAATTATAATAAGTAGAATATTATCTTACATCCAATTATTAAAAGATTTTTGAATGAGAAAAATATATCTCACTATGAAATTTCATTTATTATAATTTAAGTAAGAATAAAAAAAGTATTTCATTGATAAAATGTACTTTATTGGAAAAAATTACATGGATATATATAGTTCATTATTAACCCAGATGATCAAAAACATTAATATATTGATGAATGTGTTGGGTGGTGTTAATGGTACACTTATATTCGATAATAATATATATTTTAATATATAGGGATGTATACATACAATGAAATTTTTCGTTGAGATAATCAATATGATATTCTATTATATTGAAGGTATTTGACATAACATATTAGTTATTCGTCATATTATTGTCCATTTATATGTGGTAACATTTAATTGAAATTTATTTTATGATTTAAAAAATAACATATATTTATTGAATTTATTTAGAGGAAACTAAATTAATTAAAAATTTGACTATTGCATGACAATTTTTATTCCTTGTAATATATGTAGAGAAAAATAATATATATCAAAGTATTAAATATAATAGTCATCAATTAATTAATAAATTATCAATAAAGAAAGTTGTTTTTTACATTCTATATGTGATATAAATTTATAAAAAGACTTATAATGGATGAGTGAGATGGAAAACGGAGAGAATTACCAATAAACCAAAAAATAAATATTTCGCATATAGGGTATATATTATTAAAACTAATGTGTGTGGTTCCATGATGGAAACCTCAACATATTTTGTGTAAATATATATATTTTTTGATGACTAAAATAGGTTGTGTCATATCATATTTATTCTAGAATAGAAAAAATGATTGATAACATTTCGATGATTTGTAGGGGTGTTGACAATGAATCCTAGAGAATGATCATGATTTTTCAATGTAATAAGAAATAGAGTATACATCTCATGGATTGGATATTTACCTAGAGATGTAATGAACTATGCATATGGTATTATTAGTGTGAATTCCATAAGAAAACAATGTCTCCAAAATGAATAATTTAAGGTAAAAAACCTAGAAAAGGAATTGCTCATCCATACCTGACTCTCTAATTATAATTGGAAGGAATCCATTCATGTAGAAGTTTACATGAAATAATAAACATTTTTAAACTATTATGAAGATGAAAATATAAACAATGTTGTATAATTATTTGACGAACACAATTGATTAATATAAAATTATTTGTTATGAAGTGTTATATTTGATAAAAAATGAAGGAACATTTTAAATTTTGATATTCAATTGATGAAGGGAAAATTTTAGTCTATACCTTAAATATTATATCCTATAAGTATCTAAACAAGATGTTTAACATGATCAACAAAATAATTAATATTAGAAATAGTGATGATATTTTTGGGAATAAATATATACTTCAATAATTTTTTATGATCTATAATAAAGGAGAAAAAATATATCCAAATTCAATTACTACCCACATGCCAATATAATAAGGAAATTTTGATTAAATCAGTGTATAAATAAACAACTAAAAGGTGAAACCTATTTAAAAAAGATATAATATATTATCTAAGTTTTATTAATCAAATATTACTATTGTTAAATTTATTCCAACATTATATCATTGTGTGAAAAATATATGTTACATTATCCTATTGTTTCATATTGATCTATCATTATGTAAAAATGAAAACATTGAATCATGGGTCAAGGCCATTAATTTAGAATCAGTAGAAATAGAGAAAATTAAACAAGGGGGCTTATGAAGAAGTTTACATGCAAAACATAATTTTAACAACATGACAATTAATAATATACATAACAATCATTGACAAATAGTTTTAAAAAATCCATTATTAATGTATGAATATAATTCACAAGTATAAGGAATTTATGTAGAAGGTATCTTTGCACTTCTAGGGGGACATACACTAATTAAACACACTCGTGTTTTGGATATTCTATAAAATTTCAAAACAAAGAAAATGGATTAGATGATGATATTTTTGAAAGGAGTTATTAAATTGGACTTCAAGAGATAACTGTTAGTATGATTTCAAATTAGAGATGATAAATCAATGTTATACCACATAAATAAGGAATTGTTAATATGTAAATAATTTCCCTGATACAAGTAATATTTGTTACAAATTTTCATAATGAAGAAAAATTATATAATTGGATGATTGAACAATAATAAATATATTAAATTAACCATAGTTGAGTAGTTTATGGGGACTTTATATGTTAATAACATCATATTTTTAGGAGTAAATAAAAATTAAGTGTTATAATTTATTATGTTATAATTCTAAAATATTTAAATATCATTGATTTGTTAACATGAATATATTATTAGGATACATGTAAGTCAAAAAGATAACAAAACCTTTATTCTAAAAAATATTATGCAATATACCTCAGAAAAAGTCTCAGATGAAATATATAAAACTTGTTTCCATAATAATCATGGTTGGAAGAAAATTGTGGAAACATGATGAAAGAAATAATTTTAATCAAATTAATTATCAGGTAATTATTATAAAATATTTCACATCACTATAATAAGATTATACATAATTTGTGAAAAATACATACATTTTTCAATGATTTTAAATATATGATCATTTATCATTGTTGTTGTAGTCCATGAGGTATATTCAATGAAAAAATTATAATAACTTTGTTTATTTTTCATATAATGAATTTTATTTTAATGTGTACATTTATAGGGATTATATTTAATAAATTTATTGTATAATTTCTATACGTGACTGGCCTTTATTTATTGAAAAAATCCGCATTATGTGTCATAATAATAATAAATAAAACATCCAATTAGTAAACATAAAAAATAATAAGTTATTATAAAAAATAGTGTAAATAATATGGATGAGTATGAAAATATTTTATCGTATAGAAAATTATATGTTCCACATGGTAGTCTATATTGATAGAAAAAATGTGATTAAGCTAATGAACAATATAAAAAAATTAATGGATATGTATATTGAGATATAATAATATTTCATTGTAGATATGGCGTATAAATGAATTATAATTCATGAAATAGAGGGTATGAATCAATAATAGGTAGAAATATCCGAAAATCCAGTGGCCTCACCAAAATTTGAGAAAAATTACTTTTGAGTATTGAGGTTCAACAACCTTCATCAGCTCGAGGGATCTAAAAGAATATACTCTCCTTATGTGCTTCTAATGAATATATTTTAAAATTTATGAAAATATATTCTCTCACATGAGAGTTTGATCATTTAGTGGGTGTATACATAATGAATGATAGGGGGAGTTATGATCTAGGTGGAATGTGCACTAAAATTCAAGATATAATAATAACGGTGGATGTGTTTTTGAGGATAATCATATAGATTTTTGTTTTATCAACATAAGGTATGAGATCAATAAAAATGTAATGAATTTTCCTATTGATTTCATATATTTTACATTGATCCTTTTTACATAGATTTATAACCATGGAATAGTAAATTGAATACTATTGAGAACTATTTTTTGTGTGGTTGAATTTAACTAAATGTTTCCTCTATTTAATGAACATTTAATGGGGTACAATGTTTGATGCAAGACTATATTTAGACATTAAACACTGTTTTAAGTTTTAATATGTTGATTTCATGTTTTTTAATCAATTTATTGTGGTTTATATTGATTACATTTGGCTTATCAGAAGGGTTAGAGAATCATGGATGTTCTCCAAGGATGTATTACAGTTTTCCATAAAATATTTGATAAAATCACAATTTGTGAATTGTTACCCTACCCAAAAAGCTGATATATTATATATTAATTTTAAATTATAATAGGATCTACACATGATTAACTCTATTTTTGAAAATCATTCCATGAATTCACCATTATCAGGAAAGACTCAATCATAATGCAAGTATTTTCATCACCTGATTATAAAATATTAATAAAATATGGATCTGATGAAGTATTTTAAAACATATTAGAATAGAAAACAAAAATCTATTGTATGTAAGTGTATTATTTTTTATTAATAGTGGTTTAAAATAATAGAACCACAACAAATTATATATCCATGAGAATAATGTGTAATTCTAATATATTTGGACAAATAAAAAATGATGATTTCTATAAACCACAATATAGTTATTTAAGTGTAACATAATTTCATGGGAATATTTTTATTCTTTAGTACTACATATTCAATAGTAAAATAATTACAAAAAATCTTGGATGGATTGGTATGTGAATAATGAGTAATTGTTTCAAACTAGATTTTGTAAAAGGGTCAATACTATATTTCAAGGTATTGTAGAATGATATTTCATGGATTTTTATTTGTTATTTGGCCAAATTTTGTATATATTATTATAGATAGGGTCTCTCCATAGTGAACAATAGCATTAAAAATACTATGTGTTTTAAATTATAGGCACATCATATAAAATAAATTAAGTTTAAGAATAATATAAATACAATAAAATCTAGAACATTATTTTATAAATTATTTCATGTGAATGTATTTTGCATGGACAACATAATTAGTGATTATTTAGAGGTTATAAGACTCAATTATAGGGTTTAATGAGGAAAATTCGGAAAACAAAATTTCGTGGAATTTATTATTGATTAACAATAGAATCTATTAAGAGACTATGAAAAGATGGAAATTGATAGATCTTGAGTATTTATTGAATGTATAATATTATGATAATTTTTATTGAAGATAACTATTAAAATTATGAACATAATTACAATGAAAACTAAAATGATGTTCAAGGGTTTATTATTATTACTGTATAATTAGAATAAATAATCATCTTATATATTTTAATATACCTTATATCAAATATTTACGAAGAGATAAAAGATGGTAGATAAAATATGGGATTGACACTATGAGTTTTTAGAATGGTTCTGAAACTTATAATGAGTGGAATTATCCCCTAACATGTAGTCACAACATTGATAAATATTTTATAGATTAGTACTTCATATTAAACCATGTATTATATTTGTATATATGATTTTTATTTTCAATAATTTATATTGTCTATGTTTGATGATAGACTGCATCAAACTATTATTACTAAAAATATAATGATATCTTTGGGAAGGCAGGAAGGATTGGAAAACATAGTTCAATTGTTCACTTATAGTGTATTGGGCTAGTGGCTGGAAAACATATGGAATTCGAGGAAATGAGGTTAATTTCAAAAATATTATAATTCGATCATTTATTAGATTAATGTATTTAATATTCCATTCCATTTTCAATAGTCCCATATCCTCCTTATGTTCCACATTTATCTGTACATATATAGATGGTTGATTTGTCATTTCAAAAATACGTGATTTTTTCAAATATTATACATCTTCTATGTGTATCCTATAAATATACATGAATTTTAATTCACTTAAATATAAAATGTGAATAATGTAGTATGATCATTCATACATAGACTATAAGAAACCTTATTATTATTATAGGGATTTTAATGCATTCAATATTTATGGTCTTCATTCAACTCCAACAATATCATTTGGGGAATTTCCAACTCCTTTTGAGTTAATATATACATTTTGATATTATAATGAATAAATATTTAAAACTTTTCACCATAAAGAAAATTCCACTATATAATTAATGAAAATATTACCATGAAAAATTCCAAATTAACAATCATTCAATTTAATTTATAATCCATTAATTAATTTCATTCTTGGTCTACCACCAAATCATTTTTAATAGAATTCCCCTTAAACATTCCAATAATTGTTCAATGTATATTGTATATCCTCCTATATTATAGAATAATTTTAGTAAAGTTGTATTATTCACCATTATCTAAATATATTTGAATCAATATTTACATCCTTCTATAAATATGAATTTTTCTTCCTTCTATGTTAATATCGGTGAAGGGTTTCATAATAGGGAGAAATTTCTATGAAAATATTGATATTATAAATTTATTCCCCAAAATAAATATGAATCAATGATATATTGGTTGATTAGGTACATTCTTTAATTACACCTAAATAAATGATCAAAATATAGACCCTCCCTAGTGATTTTATAACACACGAGAGATACATTTATTTTCTAGAATTCACAGTTGTCGAATTATCTATTAATTATTTCCTTTTTCAACTCCATCATCATGTTTATGAAATAATGTCATGATATTTTATCTATAGTAATATTCGTAGAATATCACTTGTAATGTCCAGACAAAATTTATCATGATATTCTCTAAAGATGCTACTCATAATATCTATAAAGATAATAGTGGAATTTTTAACTCAAAAATGAATCTCTTTAAATTCACAGTGTCTATATCTTAAATAGATTTATATATTTGTTTTATCCTCCCATTTCACCGATAACTGATTTTATAATGACTAGAGGTGTATCTTTGAGAAGTATAAATACCCTCATAGTTGATCAAATAATTCAACAGTAAGAGGTGGTGCACAAATGTTATTTATAGGGATATTGTTATTTTTCTAATAATTTAATATAGAGATATATTAATACATTATAATTTTATAAAATTATGAATGAAGTAATTCAAAATATAAAAACATGATTCATACTCCACTATAAATGAATTTTAATATCCATTGATTTAATAAAAAAATTATATAATGATTATTTTACATCATCATTATTCCACGAGTGTGTTCACTAAGAAAATCATCCACATGATCACTAGGATGATTGGGATATTTTTTCTATAAATACATTAATATGTTCTTGAATACTAGGATTGTCGTAATTATTTAGTTTTTTGTAAATAATTTTAGATAAATATCCTCTATAATTAGGCATCACGGCCTATATGTGTTATGAAAATTCAATAGGTAGTTTACATGCCTCTCTACTCAAATTTATTTCCCTAAAAAAATTCGATATTAAACCTTCTTTTCATATCCCAAAAATTAATTTAGTCTCTGTGTTAATAGGTCTTCTCAATGACCAATATCAAAAAAAATTAATGGTAGAATAAAAAATATTTATTACAATGAAAATTTCAAAAAATTATAATAAAATAGATTATGGACATAGAGTAATATTATTTTTCCACAATGATATTTAAAAAAAATACCTAAAATATGCGGATACGAAATTAATGCACTGAGAAAGAATTATTGATATGAATGTGTTGTTTGAAGATCAATAAATTGGAACAATTATTATTCATTACTGAATGATTAGTTTCAATTCCATATCATTGTACTCATGGCCCACTATTGTGGTTGATATTTTATAGTCCTTTCCTTTTTGACATTTATTTGGATGTCACTCACATAGAATATCTTAAATAACCATTTGATCAGTTCACTAGTCATTATAATGTAATTTCCATTGATTTTATAAACAAAATACCCTTCAAAATGAATATATAAATTGTTATGTAATTTCTTTATAGAAAATACATGTACTATATTTTATTTTTTATATTAGAGAGTAATACAAAATAACCACTACATTACCTTTTTTCATAAAATAACACTAAATGTCATAACCACCCTCAATATAGTCATTTTATAGGGACCATTACGATTATTTTATGTTATCTATTATAAAAAACAAAATTTACAAGTAAAGAAGATGTTTTGGACCTTATTAGTAGGATCATGCCCTATCAAGACCATTTAAAAGAAATTCTATTGGTGATGGTGTCATTGGAATTTTCCCTTGACCAAACACAATTTGAAATTCGACAACTAGAACTTCAGAAAAACTATTTGTTACATAATTCTATGCTTATAGATATCTTTGTCCAAACCATGATTATCAAACCACCATATTAATGTACTATTAGAAAACACATTAACCTTAGGGCATACACCAATATAATAACGAGATATATATTCAAAACCTAATAGAATGAATTTTTTGTATTCTTATTTTAGTATTAAAATAATTTTTTTATTGATACTTTTACATTATTACATTATATATGATTATAAAATAAGTTTGATAAAAATAAATTTTTGATACAAAGAAACAAAAAAATCTTGGACATATATGTTTTTAAATAAATCACACTTTTTGAAAAATCTACTTATTTATAAATAATCTATTTTTAATGAAATAGTATTATTAATTAATATTTATTTAAATATATATGTTTTTATAGTTTAATAAATCCTTACTTATTTTCTACATGGTTATGGAATTATTTTGGGTTTTAAAAACATATATTTTTCGAATGAAATTGTTATATATATATGTGTAAATTCTGATATTTGGAAATTTTCATTTTAAAAACAAATATCATTTTTAAATCAAGATGTTGTGTTTTAGAAATACATATTTTATTGCACCCCAAAGACTTCATGGAATGTTTCTCTTAAATAAATTGTAGTTATAACCAATATTTCAGGAATAATTGATCCCATATGGAACAAATAATTTGTTACATATAGAATATATACATAACCTATCCATTAAACATAACTTTTCTAACTCTGCGATTTGAATTTTAAAAATATGACATACACGGTTGTGTTAAAGATGATATTTACAGTCTGATTGAATTAAATTAATTTTTGCGGAATAGTAACCTACCCTTATAAATGATAATCTACAGTTATGGATAGTAATATGACTCTTATTAATGGTATCCATGCCCTTGAATATATAAATGAATTTTGGAACCTTAAAAATGAAGATGAATATTTTAAGCGTGTATATTTTTAGATTAAATAATTATTTTAATTAAATATTTAATTAACCATATATAGAACATTATTTTTGAAAAATAGACATTTTTTTCGGATTTTACATGTCGAAAAAAAAGTCGAGGTTGAATATTTTGGATTTTTCTGAAGTACATAATATTTGGATGAAATGTGAAATGCGATAATTTATGATAAATGCTAAATAATGAATTTATTGATTCATTGATGATGATATGATTATTTAATCCCAATTGGTTCGAATTCACATCCCTATATTACAATTCATGGTAATGAAATACTCACTATTGGTTGTCTTGTGAAGAAATAATAAATTAATGATTATAATTTTAAGAAAACGCATATCCCCTCAACTATATAAACCACCCCTCACCCCCACATCCTCCCACACCACTCAAGATTAATTCATTGCCTATGATTAACCAAATACTCTACCAAATACCTCTACCCACGTCCAAGACCTTATGTTCTATCCAAAAGGCCAAAAATAATGGACATGTGTAGATTCTCAAGGAGGAGTAATGATGAGGTGAACCTTCCTTCTCTTTTTGTTCAATTTCCTTTAAGATGTTCCATTCTTTTGTTCTCCCAACTCACCTCCACTCATCTAAATGCGATGATAATTCATGTACCTTAAATGTACTTTATTTTAATTATGCTAATGGAATATTTCTGCATAATCACGTTTTCCCCTACTTTTTTACAAAAAATCCAAACATCGTCCTAGATGTGAAAATTTATCACACTCAAAGAAGATGGGTATTCAATTTGCATTAATTTCATCAATACTGGCCATGAAACATTTTCAATGGTTGAACCAGGTCATAATAAAAAAAATTTATGTTGATTAATGTTCTGTAATCATTACATGTTCATAATATAGAGTAATAATACAAATCAATTTTATTGTGCACAAAACCGCCAAGCCAAATCCATTCCTCTGTTTTTAAATCATCGAATGGGCCATCCTCATGGTATGTAACCAGAATCATGATAATATCATTTATATATCCTTAATTTCACTAATAAGGTATATTAACAATTCTAAATGTCTATCCATATTTCAAACAATCATCCATTCATGAACACAAGTTAAAGGATCATGAAAACAAAAAAAGGAAATTCCACCAAAATAATAAAATTTAATATCTTAAACCCATCAAAAGGATATTTATGAACCAAATAAGGTCATAAAAGATCAATTAAATGTTTATTATTTTCTATAATTATAAATTAAAGAAACTAAAATTGATTATTCAGGTCATTAAGAACAATAAAGAACTTTTTCAAGCATAAGGTAAGGGATCCTATCTCTCACTTTTGTTCAAGAATAACACCTTTGTTGTGCCCTTTTATTGTAAATTCATAATGATGGGTTATGATTTCACACCTCCCAAATACTTTAATTTTCATATATTAATAATGAAATACACCTTTACCTCTCATTAAGCCCTCACAACAACACTAGTTACCTAGACAAAATGTATGTAAGGTATTTCTCATGTCAATTTCATTTATGTGACATTTGCATTGTTTGCCACATATTTACTGTATTTGGTATATGTGAGCTGCCATTTCATATATTATAACTAGACAATCTTTCTATTCGTGTTATTCGATGATTTATTTTAGTGTTATTATATTCTAGTCATATGATTCCACTGAATACATTGTGGTAAGAGGCTTTGTCTCAAATTCTATTTTGTTGTGAATTACTTTGTATTGTGCACCTAATAATCCTTATTTGGTGTACCTAATTACCATTTAAGATTACATTTCATTTGAAATTTTATTTATATTAAATATCCATCATCTCATATCATGGATATCATTTTTGTCTAAACCGTATATCATTTTAAATACGATGTTTAATTGGTATGTTATATTAATTATGGAAATATTGATGAATCTGTATACTCTAATCTATATAGACATGGAAAAGGTATATTGGTCTTGTATTTAATCAATTTATAAACAATTATTTTGACATGCAGTGGTGGATGGGGCCTGCTATAGCCCTACAAATCAACAGTAGTTCCCATGAGACAAATCATTTCGGCGTCAAACGCTTCGAGTTTGTTTCCAAAAATCATACGGGTTTCTACCCATAGATCAAAACAATATTAAAGGTATTATCGTTTCATGTTCCATAAGGATGTTATCCAATTAATATGAATTATCTTTATTCATTATCATTTATTATTATTATACATGGGGTTTTCACTATGAAAAAATATATGGATTTAGTTTCATTCTCAGTTTTTTAAGGTCATTAGTTTTTTAATTTTTCACCATGCCATATTGATTACATCAGATTGACATTGATTCAATTATTTCTGTATTCAGGATTCTACTATTTTTAACCATTACTGAGCTTTTGAGCTCACCCAATTGTGTTCGTGTGGTTTCAGTTTTTAGTTTTGTTAGGTATTGTATATTGTTACATTTTTCAAAGTAATTTCTGTTACATCAATGAATCTAGTTTTTCAAGACTAAAAAAATTATTGATCCTTTGGTATTTTTAATTCCTTGTTACCATTATAATATCACAAGTAATTCATTGGATCTATCCTAGAAGGGTAAGTGTTTTAAAGTTTGTATCAAAGAAAGTTTATTAGAAATCATTGAAACTATAGTATGAAATGTATAGTAGGGAGGAATGACCTAAGGTAGTATTTTGGTATAAACCTACAATAATATCATTATATTTTTGTAAGGAATAGAATATGTGGATATTTTAAGCAATATGTCCATATCTGGATATGAGTAGGTAGAGGCATCTCTAGCATAAATGTAGCTAGGGGTAATACCCAAAAACATCGCTTTGATATAGATTATAATGGGAACTGGTGAACGACATTGGTCCTTTCTACACTCTTGGTTAAGACACTCCTGGGGTATTTTCATAGAATAATTAAAAATTTATTTACAATCCATTTTGAAGGAGTTTAATGTAAATTGTTTCTCAGAGAAACCATGTTTATAATATTATATATGAGTAGAATTTCAATCAATGTTGAGTGCCTTTCAATTTGAGATTCATAATCTTATCTATTGTATCCCATTATATAAAATTGGTGTATAACAGAATAAGTTGATCAATACACATGTGAAAGGTAGGTATATCCCTAATGAGCATGGAAATATAGTCAATGTTGGATCAAATCTGATCGTGACCATATTGGGACAACGCACTCAGGTTGTAACAAATAAACATTCCACATCTATGATGAATCATTTCATGTGGAAGAAGCCGCCATATATTAGTGGGGATACTAACATAGTAGTTTCTATTCAATGGTTCAAGTACCTTGAAAAGATATTCTTGGCCATCAGACTCAAATGAGGATTGAAATAGATTATATATTCAAGGATCTATTGAATATGGATATAGGAATTGTTAAGGAAGGTTATACAATTATCCTATTTAAAATGATTTCTAAACCATATTTACTAGAGAAGATAAAAAGCCCTCATTTTGATGATGATAATCTGCATAAGAAAATTAAGGCAATTAAGGATTGGATATTGGCTAACACCGTGTATGGAGAAGTTATTCTGAAATTTGGGATGTCGTTATGGGTTTCATCGATACATGAGCTAAAAAGAGAACTATTAAATGATGATCATATATCAAATTTCTATATACAGCTAGGTAGCACGGAGATGTATACAGATCTGTTGGAATACTTTTGGTGGGATTATATAAAGCGGGAAATTGTTGACTACGTGTCTTGATGTCTAGTTTTTCAAAAAGTTAATGAATAATGAAAAAATCATAAAATAGTTATGCAACCTCTACCTATTCCGATGTGAATATGGGATAACTTTTGGATATATTTTGTCACCAGACTACCAAGTACACCTTGATGTAATGATGAAATATGGGAAATTGTAGATCATATAACAAAATCATCACATTTACTTCCTATAAGAGAGGATTTTCCACTTGTGTGCTTATAAAGACATTATATTAATGACGTTGTAAAACATCATGGTACACCTCTATCGATTGTGTCTGATTGAGAAAATCGGTTTACATCAAAATTTTGTAAAAGTCACCAAATGTATTTGAATATTGATCTTCATATGAGTACTACATATCACTCCCAAACTGGTGGATAGTCTGAATGGATTATTAAAACTCTATAAGACTTGTTGAGGTCATTCTCTCTTGACATCTAAGTTATGTGGGATCAATAATTTCCTTAGGTTGAATTTTTGTACAATAATAGTTTCCATTCTAGTATTCAAATGCCTCCATATGAATAATTATATTGAAAGAGGCATCGAACTCCATCATGTTGGGAGGATGTTGGTGAGAGAAAACTTATAGCCCGAGAACATATTGAAGAGACCATGAAAAAGGTGAAGAAAATACAAGACCAAATTAATGTATCCCAATGTAGGAATAAGAGTTATTATGAGAACCGGAGAAAGTACATGGAATACCAAGTTAACGATAATGTAATTCTGAAATAATCTGCATGGATGGGTGTCTGAAGGTTCAGTAAGAATGGGAAATTGAGCCTCAGGTACATCAGATATTTAGAAATCCTACAAATAATCAGAGTTGTAGCTTACCGTTTGTCAAAGCCTCCAATTCTCTAAAAGTTTCATGATGTGTTCCATGTGTCATTGTTAAAGAAATACATTCCAGACCCAATTCATGTACTCACATATGATGAAATATAACTGGAACATTATTTTCCATATTGTGAAAAGCCTATCAGGATTCTTGACTCAAAGGAGCAGGTATTGAGAAATCGAACAACCCTCATCATAAAGGATATTTGGAAAAACCATAATATGGAGGAAGCTAAATCGGAACCATATAATGTTATGAGAATGAATCAACCACATCATTTTGGAGAGTTTCATAAATAAAATTTTGAGGACGAAATTTCCAAAGGAGGTAATAATGTGGCACCCCAAACACGAAATGGAATGTTTCTCTTAAATACATTCTTGTTATAGTCTATATTTCATGAATCGATGAGCCTATATAGAAAAAACGTTGTTACATATAAGAGATATCCATAACCTAGCCATTAATCATAAATTTTCCAACTCTGTGATATGAAATTTAAAATAATGACATACACGGTTGTGATCATGAGGATATTTACAATGTTATAGAATTAAATTAGTTTTCATTGAATAGTAACATACACTTATTAATAGTGACCTAGAATTATGAATAGTAACATGCCCTTATTAATATTAATATGACTCTTATAAATGGTATCCATGACCTTGAATGTATAAATGAATTTAGGCACCATAAAAACAAAGATGAATATTTTAAGTCTGTATATTTTTCAATTAATAAATTATATTAATTAAATATTGAATTAATTATATATATATAATTTTTTTTGAAAAAATTTATTCATTTTTGATTCTACATGTCAAAAAGTGGTCAGGGTGAATTATAGGGATTTTTCTGAAATACCGAAATTTGTTATTAATAGTATAATTCTATAATTTACGATAAATGCTAAAAAAAGAAATTTATTGAGTCATTGATGATTATATGCTGATGTAAGACCAATTGGTTCGAAGTCACATGTATATATTAATGTTCATGGTAATGGAATGCTCAATATTTTTTGTATTGAGACGAAATAATAAATTAATGATTATAATATTAATAAAACTCCTCTCCGGACCACTATATAAACCAGCCCTCACCCCCTTTTCTTCCCACACAACTCAAGATTCATGAATTGCCTAAATTATTCCAAATACATTCCCCAATCCATCTCCCCAATTACAAGACCTTATTGTCTCACCAAAAGGCCTAAAACAAAGGCCTTAAGGAGATTCTCAAGGTGGAGTACTCAAGAGGTGAATATTCCATCTCTTTTCATTAAATTTCATTTACAATGTTCTATTTTTTTGTTCTCCCTTCTCACCTCCCCCCATTCAAATGCCATGATAATTCCATTACCATATATGTACTATATATTGATTTTGATATTGGAATATGTCATCATAATCACTCTTTTTCCCTCATTTTATACAAAAAATTCAAACACTGTATGTGATGTGTATGTTTATCACACTCAAGGATGACGAGTTTTTAATATGCATTACTGTCATCAACAATGATCATGAAACCTTTTCCTTTGATGAAAAGGTAATAATATATGTATTTTATCTTAATTAATGTTCTATAATATTTACACATTCATAATAAGAAATAATAATACAAAATAGGTTTATTGTGCACAAAACCACCAAGCCAAATCCAAGCCTTTTTATTAAATCATCGAATGAATCATCATCATGGAATATAACCAAAATCATAATAAAGTCATTTATATCCATTTTAATGTCACAAATAATGAATAGTAACAATTTTTAATTTTTAACCATATTTCAAACAGACATCCATTCATGATCACAAGTAAACGGATCATGAAAACAAAAGAAGAAAATGGTAACAAAACAATAAAATTGAATCTCTTAAACCAATCAAAAAGGTCATTAATGAACCTAATAAGGTCATAAAATATCAATTAAATGTTTATGAGGTTCTTTATTTTTTACTAAATGATGCTAAATTATATTATTCAAGTCATTAAAAACAATCAACAACACCTTTGAGCATAAGGTAAGGATCCTCTCTCACACTTTTGTTCAAGAATCTCCCCTATCTCGTGCCCTTTTATTTTTAATTCATAATGATGGGGTATGTTTTCTCACCACCCCATAATTCTCTTATGACATATAAATAATGGAATACATATTTTTCTCTCATTAATCCTTTATAATAATACTCGTTACCAGGATGAAAATGTTTGTAATGGGTTTCTCATCTCACATTAATTTCCGTGAGATTTAAATTTCTAGCCGATTATTTCTCATATGTTTTGTACCTATACTACCATTTGATATATAATAGCATGATTCTATTTATATTCATGTTATTCAATTATTAATTTTAGGTTTATTATGTTCTGGTCCTATGATTCGACCGGTTACATTGTGGTAAGAGACTTTGTCTCATCTACTATTTTGTTGTGACTATCTTTGTATTGTTCCCCTACAAATCCTTATGTGGTGTACATACATCCTATTTTAGATCACTTTTCATTTGAAAATATATTTATATTAAATATCTATAATCTCGTATTAGGGATATGTTTGTTTTCTTAATTGAATATGATTTTACATATTCTATTTATTTGGAATGTTATTTTAAGTATGGAAATATTGATGAATCTGTATACTATACTCTATATGGATACTAAAAAAGAATAAATATGTTGTATTGAATCAATTTATAAAGAATTATTTGGGAATTTAGTGGAGTTTGGGGCATGCAATAGCCCCTCGATGCATCAGTAGGTCTAATGAAACAAATCAGTTGGGCGACAAACCCTTCATGTTTGTTTCAAAAACTCAGATGTGTTTCTACCCATAGAACTAAACCCTTTTAATAGTATTATGGTTTCATGTTCCAGATACATGAAGTACAATTAATAATCAATCACTTTATTCATTATCAGTTATTATTATTATCCATGAGGTTTTCACTATGACAAAATCTATGGATGCAGTTTCATTCTCAGTTTATTAATTGAATTACTTTTTCATTTATTCACCATGCCATATTGATTATATCAGATTTACTATGAGTCACTTATTACTATAATCATTCTTCCACTATTTTTAAACCTTACTAAGCATTTGATCTCACCATTTCATTATGTACCTTCAACTAGTGATGATGGTATGGTTATTTATTGAGTTTATGTGGTTGCGGTTTTTAGTTTTGTTATGTATGGTATTTTGTAACTCTTTTCAATGTAATTTGTGTTACATATATGTATATAGTTTTTTCAAACCTAGTAAGCTGGTCAATCATAAGGGATTTTTAATTCCCTCTAACCATGAAAATATTACAAGTAAGGCATCAGCTCCAGTATAGAGGGGTCGGGGTGGAACATATTTTCCAAATACTTTATTGATATAATAGATATTATGGTTAAAAATCAAATATGTATATGTTATGAAATCATAATTTCCAAAATGAGATGTAATATAAAATATAATATTAAAAAATTCCAAAAATTATGTTTTGACGTTAATATAATGTCTTATTGAAGTAATTTATTTAATTTTAGAAACCTACAATGAGTCCCAAAAACATATTTTTAATATTTTTGTGAAAAAAAACAATTCATTTAGAATGTTTCACAATTCCACATCCTGAATGGAATTATTTTAATGATTTAGGTGATAAAATAATAATAATATTGGAAGCCACTCCCTATTGGTACAATCCATGAACAATAATCTTTGTATCGTAAGTATCATTTATTTATTTTATTTATTTTTAAAAATTTAATTTTAGAAACTAATATTGATTTCCACTTTGTTTTTCTATAAATACCCATGAAACATCCCACTCTACTTCCCTCAAAATATATGTATCAGAACATTAGACATATATAAAATTAAAAATGTATTTAAGTGATTATTGTTTCACTATTCCCACCTTTCCTTATTTCCCATAATCTCTTCTTCATCTCCCATATGATACCCTTCCATAAATATCTTATTTTTATTCTTTCATTATAACTTGGGGAAAACAAATATTAGAAACTAGTGAGATCAAATACATCATAATGGTAAAATTTGGGCATAACACTTGAATATCATTATTAAGAATAAGTTGATTATAATAGTATTTGTACATATTAAGGGTACATGGTAGTTCCATAATAGAATTCATATCCACCAAAACCTAGATCATTAATCATGATACATTTCATAAATCATTAACCATGTAAAATAGTAATAATAATGAACATTAATGAACCTTGTGATTTAAAAAATGATTGTATGTACCATTATAAATTATATTAAGAAGATATATAACATTTTATTATCATGGAGAATTATCTTTATCACTCATATTAACTCAAGTCATAAATAATTAGAGCCTAGTTAAATCAATATGAGAAACCACCATGTTTAACTATCGCCATATTACCTTTAAGGAAAAGAAACATTACTCCATTCATTGGAGGTAAATATCAGGCATACCAAATGTATAATATATATCAAACTCACCCATAATTAAGAGAAACTTTTTTCACTATCATCAACATCAAAAACTCTATCTATAAAAGATTATTTTATAACATATTTTCATGAATTATCATTACCAATATATCTTAAATCTCATTTTCATTTTATGAGTGATTTATCATGTAAAATAAATGGGTTTATAAAAATTTCCATTAATAATTATTGTAAGGAATCAGGAGAAACTAGATGGGTGTTGTCATATGATCAATATTCTAGTAATGTAGTTTTATATAAAATGGATGAAAAAATATTAAAACACCACCAAAATTTCATTTAATACATTTCATATAAAATAATTTTAATCAACACTATATTTATGTAATATCATCAATTGTTTTAAAAAAATTGGGAACTATATTTTCCTACAAATAACCGTGTAAATGTATAAAATTATAATCAAATATAATATAATTCTAGAATAATGTAAAATGAAATAATCTCATAATGTATTAAAAAAATTATATCCAAACATTTGTATAGAGTCTCAAAAGTGACACATGTGGAAAACATTCATAAATTTTCATTTAAAAAATTAAATAAATCAAAGAGATAGTGGAATAAAGAATTATCCAATTATTAATCATCATAAAAATCAGATAAAAAGATAAATATTATTGATAAATAGTTTGGTTAAATGTATTTAAAAATATTGAAACATCATTTTTAATGATAACCCATTTAAGAACCTTTCAAACAAAAGAATTTTTGAAAGTAAGAACATGAGAGGTAGCATAAAATATCTTTAACATTAAAAGATTCATGAAATTATATGTCTAGATACAACATATATTATGTGAAAAATAATATATGTGAAATAATCAAAACATTCCTGAAAGAATGACAATTTAGATGAGAAAATAGTGATATTTGAGACGAATAATCCATAACAGGATCTCGCTATTGATGTTTCAAGTAATGTTTTATGAGGTCATGCATCGGAAATATAAAACCAAAAAAATTTATGTCATAAAACAATGTACAATTGGAGTTCATTTCCTAAATAAGCACATAATAACCAATTCAATGAAGTAGGGGAATACCATAATTAAGAGAGATTGAGTTAAGAAACCAATTACCATGAGTAATAACTTTCATCTTATGTCTTTTATCTAATATATAATAGACATATAATTATTATATAATTATTTAGAAAACATTTATATTTATATTTAATTAACATTATGTAATTAATTTAAATTATTTATGTAAAATATTTAATTACCAAATCGGTTAAGTTCATATCATTTATTTTTAAGGATGTTCGGTTCATAATTTCAAAATTGAATTCTGCATGATGACCTTTAGAAAAGGGTTCATTGTTCCATAATATTAGTTTTTATGTATCAAATTTAATTTTATAATCATCCATGAAATTTGGATGTAAAAGACTAATCAGATCAGTTCATAGAGGAATTATTCGACATAATATCACAAGAAAAATAATCATTTTTTAATGTTTAGAATGGTAATAAGTTATGTTATATATTATATTTAATTAATTATAATTATTTCGTGAATATAATATATATATATTTAATCCTTTATTATAATAATCTATGACTGGAGATTGTGGAATAATAATAATAATCACTTAATGGTGGTGGTAGTACACACTTACAAAAAAATAAGGATTTCCTTCAAAATATGACTGAAAAGGAAATTAATAAAGTTATTCCATTAACAAAATATAATCTCATAACATGGGAGATATTTATTTTATTATATATGAATGGTTATGTAATAATTTATTATTGTATAAGAATAAGTCAAATAACAATTATTTTTAATGATTTATGCATCTTCTTTAGAAAACAGAATTTAGATTACACCATAAGAGACTTGGTTGGTCTTTCTATTTGGCCATATCATCTACATCATATATTGAATGATTTTTAATGGATTATGTAATTTTATTTCTAATTTATAATACAAGAAATATTTAGTTATGAGAGGATTGGAGGTTCCCATTTATATGACATCGGAGGGACATTCTTTAAATTACCAATAGTAATAAATTAATATAAATTAATTTTCAAGGAAAATATGAAATCAATTGATATGTTTAGGGGAAAATATATTTTTAAGTAACTGATATCTCATATTAAAAAATTTATACTGGTTTAAGTGATTTTATAACCCTTCTCTCTTAGTTTTATTCCTACATTAATTCTTTTAATGATTACTGCTGTATAGTACTTATTTACTATTCTCGGGTAAAGGAAGTCACTACAAAATTAATAATATCCCATAATCAAATAATAGATAATATACATGACCATATCACGTTCATACAACCATATATTTTTTTTGGTATTTTAAATCAATTAATAAAATATGACATAACATTATATACCATTAATGTTATTACATGGAATTTTATTATATGGTAGTTTAAAGACATATAGTTTGTAATGTAATTAAAATTTTAAATTTTAAATCATAAATAATACGTTATATCTATATAAAAAAAATATCTTGCCTCTATAATACAGGGAAAAATACTTATTGATTGAGTTTTTTAAATCATTTTACTATTTTTCTACAACATGAAAAGGTACTATATCAGGGTTTCATATTAATACATGGAAATTATTACATCAATAAAAAATATAATAATAGTTAACAAGATATATAAATTTATTCTAATATAAATTAAATATTTATAAGCAAACATGAAACCATATAATCCTTGTGGAACAAAAATTATTGATATAGAAATGATGTTAGAATTTTTTTCAATTTCATCTTTTCTTAAAAAGATATTATGGTCATTATCAATGAAAAATAACACTAATATTCTATATATTAGATTATTTGTTTGGGATGGTGATACTGAAATAATATAATATTAATTTGGCCTATTTTTGATTGATTTTTATGCTATATAATCTTATTTTGAACCATTATTATTAGATTTATCATTAATAGGATGGAAAGTATTTACAAAATTTACTTTTCAATAAGAAAAAATTAAAAAGGGGAATATTTTATAATATTTTTCCTCATGATTCAAAAAAATTAATCTAATTTCTATGATTTCATTTTTATGTGGTAGTAATCATGTTTAATATGAATTCATAAATTGCAGTAAAAAAAGGTTTTTATAAAATTATATTTTTATGCCTACATGTGAACTTATAACAAAATCATATTTAACAGTAATCATATTATATCAAATTATATTTTTTATAAATATATTTTTCTTACTTTAGTTTTATATTTAATTCTAAAAATAATCGGAATGTTCAATTACTTGATTTAATGAAAATAAATGATATTCTTTAACAAATAATTACATTTTACTGTTCACATAAAAAATTTAGAAACATACTAAATAATGACCTAAATCTAGTCTTTATATGATGTTATCAAAAAATAAAAAAATTACAAATAAAATTATTTATTATATTAAAAATTAATTAGAATATTCTCTTCCAAAAATTAATAATTTTTTTAATACAATGTGTTTGAAATAATAAAATGAATTCACTAAAATAATTATTTCATATATACTAATATTTAATGAAACCATATTTATAGATTAAGACTGTTTTAAATATATTTCATAACTTAGTAACTCTAAATCTTATCTTCCAATTCAGTGGAATGGTTATAATGATTATATTAAAATATTGAAATTTTGTGGATTTTTAACTATAGTGATTTGTGTCATATACATTATTAATCATATTATTATTTAAAAACATCGCATACATGCAATATCTCTCTCTAAATTTCCTTCAATTCACTCTGAAATCCAAATGAAAATTCTCCCAATATTTTAAAATATGCCTATCAAGTAAGGAATTATCTTCCTCTTCCCCTTCATTTAGGTAATTCCATATTGTTATGATCTTTGAATCTAAATTGAATAAGTTGTCATCTGTTTATATATCCCAATATATTCCAATTGTTTTTTAGTATGTATATATTATTTATCTTCTCTCATTATTATAATTCCATTCGTGGTTACAATGTTTATGCAATGGATCCTTCTATTCCATTCCATTCAAGTACGTCATTTGAATTAAGCCTCTATATTCCAATATTTCATGTATTAATATGTTTATAATCATTCATTTAATGAAAATATTTTGAAAAAGTAATTAAAGACAACCTTTCTTCCTTATAAATCCCTTCACTAATCTTTTATGTAGACCTGTTACGCTGGTGAAATTATCACATGATTTTCATTATTAGGATTTAATAATGTGACTTCCAAATTCTATTTTCACTAAATGGTATTCACCAAATTGTAAATATAATTACTTTACTGGGTAATGATATGTTTTCAAACCACACTCATTAATGATGTTATTTTAGACGGTGAATTATTACATTATATTATATATTTAATATGGCACAGAAATTTTTGTAATGGGTACCTCTTCGAATCCTAGTTTTATACTATTTTAATATGTATCTAATTTATTGAAGACACCAAAAAACTATATACTATGGTATTGTGTTATAAGTATTTTTATAAAATTAATCCTGAAATAGAGTGTATATAATCTATGGATCATCATTGATGGTTTCAGATAAAGGTTGTGTTTTTTGGGATTTTAATAAGTGTAACTTATTGAAAATATTATGGATAATACTAATCATAAAAAATGTCTATATTTAGGTAAAATTTATAGTTTATGGTTATATGAAAAAATAAATCACATCTTGTATATTACTATATGGATCTGGATATAAAATTGATGCACTTACGAGTAATTAATTTAATGATCATGTTGGGTATTTACTTGGCTTATACCTAGTGAAAAATAATGTGACTTAACTAATTTTTACTAACTAATTTTTTCAAAAAAAAATTCTATAAAATTTATGGTTTTGATATAAATTGTAGATAAGATATATTGAATCCTACAAATACATATGTTAATTAAATCATGTTATTGATCTATAATCTCTTATATATTCATAGTTTCTATTTTATATTGCCAAAATCATAAATATTTTCATCCATATGTTCATTAATATATAGTAAATTATTATAACCTCAATCAAATAGATAATTGCACACATATTATCCATTAATGAATTTAATATGTCTAATCCGACTATGGTTCATTTAATAGTTTCATATCAATCAATTTTATTCAAAATCTGAATATTCGACCCCAAAATATGGATGTTGAGTCATTGTAGAAAATTAAAAATGATTCTATTATTTCTTCCAATTAATATATATCCTTCCATATCAATATTTTTAGGATAAATTCCACATGGAAAGTAATGATAACCCCTTCAGCAGAGTTTGATATTATCTTGGGTATTTATTTTATTCCCTTTAATAAATACAACATAAATTTCTAGGATAATAAAATAAACCTCTATATCATTAATAACCCCATGCTTCAAAATAATTTTAATAAGGATGATGGAATTTATTTGGAATCATCATCTCATGAATGGATATTTTTTACATTTGAGAAAGAATATTGATCTTAAATGATTATGAATGAGGAAAAGATCAAACATTCTTACTTGGAAATTATAAAGGAAAATGATGATGTGATCCTTAAGAAAGTACATGGTCTTCCTCCTAACCGAGGGATTTATTTCTCAATCCAACCTATATATAGATATTTTATAATATCAAGGAATACTTGTATAATGGACATTATTTATCTTTAATAGATTATGAAAGGAAAAATAAGTGAATATTGCTAGTAGTTTTATATACCAAATTTCATCATAGTGGTGTGCCTAGTCACTTTTATTAAAAATAATGATTGTTAATTTTTTCTCATCATTTATTATTGGTACTTCAAAAATTACATGATAATGAAATATTATCCACTTACAATAATTGACTAGTTTATTGTTTCATTATGTTGATCCCAACACTTATCTATGTTGGATATTCTATTAGGATATAATCAAGTAATTGAGAAGATAGAAGATATCCCCAAGACATATTATTGTATTTGTTAATGGCATAATGAGTCTATAGTGATCCATTTAAAACTCACTAATTCTTTATCTTTCATAATGGAATTAATTAATAGATTCATTAGATATTACCTAGAATAATTTTTTGTGGTAATTTTTGATGATATTCATATCATCTCTAAAAGTAAATATGTTCTTGAGGATAATTTTAATAATAAATTCAACACATATTTTTGGGAAAAACATTTATACATAATAGTAAATGTGAGTGATGGGTGGAGAATGAGACATTAATGGAGAATATTGTCACTAGTATAAGGATATATATAGATCATTTAATTAATTTTTTTGGGGGATATCCTATTGCATCATATCTAATAATGATCCATAATATCCATGGATTATCTATGTACAATAAAATATTTCCATGAAATTTCTCAGGATTTTCAAACAAACTAACCAAACTAACATAGAATAGGGTAACGTTTGTCTGGAATAATGAATGTGATTATAACATTAAATACTTTATATGGTGGAGAATCACTGAACATTTTCTCACATAACCCGCTATTAGTGAATGATTTATGTTTATTAGTTATGAATATAATAATTGCTTGGGTAATGTACTCGATAAAAGTTAAAATTCATAGCATATTCCTCCTTCCAACTAAAAAAAATGAGTATAACAAAGTGATGTGTGATCTCAATATGGTATAGTGATATTTATATTAATGACTTGGAAACATTACCTCTACATAGTGAAGTATGGACAATATGTTGATAATAAGAGACTAATTTATATATTCACACAAGATGATATCAATGTGCTCCAATGAAGGTGGTCATAGATGATCCTATATTTTGAATTATAAAAAACATTTCCATCCAAAGAATATGATTAATGTGGTAGATAATCTGAGTTGAAATGTCTTTACAACTTTATCCATAACCAGGATTAAAAGGTATCCATTATAAATATACATTATAAAGTTGGAAATGTCAATTTTGAAAGTAATATATTCGTTCATTTCATAAATTAGTACTCATCAATTAATCATTTAGAGGGTAAAGAATGTCCAAAAGGACGTGGGGGAGAAAAATACAACGGTACAAAATATTCTACATATCAACATTTGTAATGATGGATTTATATGGATCGAAAACATGATATGTGTCCCATAAAAACAAGAACTGAATAAGGATCTTCTAGATGATTGAAATAATCTATTCATCTAATTTATTCAAGAAACAAATATTTAATTAGATCTAAATAAAATGACTCTACTAGTGTGAAATAAAGTGAGATATTGAGAATTTTGTTTGTCAACGCTTCTTATAGAAACATGTCAAGGATAAACAATATTATTCTAATGGCATTATGAATCAATTTACCATTACTTTATTGAAATTTAATAACATAATGTTTTATTTTTTCACCAGACTCCTCATGCTATATAAATTCCATAATTTCATTTATATAGTACTTAGAAACCATACAATGTTTGCACATTTCACTTAAATTATTGAAGACTTATATCTAGAAGAAATCCCTATGATATATAAAAAATAAGTTGTAAGACCAAATGGAATACCACTGCCAATTATGAATTTTTATGATCTGAGTTTTATCTCAAATTTCGAGAGATCCTTTAACTTGTTTTGGATGCATAACTGAGTGTCACAATTACTTTTCACCCGCATAATGATAGTCAGTCTAAGAGAACTATTAAACATATAGTAGATATTTTATATCATTTTCAATAGATTTAAAATTATATTGAGATCATCACCATCTCCTAGTAGAGTTATTATATAAAAAAATTCTATTCAACTATTAAAAATAATCTTTTTGAGGCTCTATATTGGAATATTTTTCAATTTCCAATTTATTGGGATAAATATAGAGAGAGGATGCTTGTGGGACCAGATATTATTGAAAGGAAAATATAGAATGTTTTACCCTTTTCTAAATATAGAAAATTCATGCATTGTTCATAAATAAGCAATATAGAAAATTATTGACATGACCGAGAGTTTTAGGTAAAATATTAGGTGTTCCTTCATATATCACAAATGATGAATTTATATATGTTTTGGAATAATGAAAATTATAATCCTAGATAACTCATCCACTTTTATATACTATATCAAAATAGAGATATAGCCTATCAAGTAGTACTGACATCTGAAATATATATACTACATGAATTTTTCCATGTATCCCTTTTAATGAAGTACATACTACACCCATAACATGGAATAATTCAAAAGGTTTTTCCCGGGCAGAATGTTCCTTCATTCGAGGAGAATCCAGTGAAGATCATAGGTCATAATTACATAGATCATGGAAACAATGATATTAAGACCAATGATACATTTAATGTAAATTATGTTTCAATATTTGTCTAGAAAATTTGATGATTGTTTTTTCTGATATTAAATTTACAATACATGTGTTTATTTGGTAAAAAATTTATAACAATAATTGGTTGATTAAATAAGGGAATGAAATATGAATTTTCAATTACATGATGTGAAGAAGAATCATTGATGATTTAAATTGTTGGACATGGAAACAAATAAATATTTAATTTATAGGATGAATGATAGAAAAGATAAATTGTTTTGAGATTGATGGAATTTCTAAAAATGGGATTTATTTTCATTGATAGTTAGAAATTATTTATATATTTCATAATATTGTATACTCATATAAAAAGTGGACTACCTACTGAACCACCAAGGCCATGGCTCAACCATATGATCTATGGGGAATGGGATATACAATGCCCATTAGTAAGAAGGCTGATATAGATTGAAGTGGTTGAGACATGGAAAATCCCGTGATTGGACTGATTATAAGGCCTATATGGGGGAATGGGAATATAAAGCACATCGTCATGGTTTCAATGGACATGTAGAACTACAGTTGTGGTGAATTATATGAATGGTGTTTTTTATGCTAATATTTAATAGCCATCTCAATCTATTATCCACATTACATGATTTATAAACTATGGGGGTGTTGTGTAGTAAGTTAGTGTATGATGGGGACATGTCGCGTACTGATCCGATGTCAATAAAATGATGAAAAAAAGTTTGGTCATCTGATTGATTTGATCTCAGTCTTATAAATGTTTGTGGAATCATACTTAATCACCCAAAATTCTATAACACATCTACTAACTAGATGTCAATTCCAATCACCAATAATTGAACATGATTCATTTATGACCATAATGTGGTCTGAATTTGTGAGTTGGCAACATAATCAAACATGATTAATGGAATATATTCCATGTTTTCATGTGAATGTTAAATGAAATAGACACTTTTGAAATTGAATATATTTGTAGTAATAATTTCGATCATCTTCTATATATTATGTAAAAAAATTCAATGTGAGGATAACTAAGATATTCTTTTAATGAACATGATGCATTATTTGTGTAAGATGAGGTGACATGTAATTATGAATAATATATTTAATATACATCGATATATTTTGGGTTTATAAAGGCCATGACAATGAAATGTTGATAGAGATTTTTATGTGTCATCAAGAATTATTACAAATCATAATAAAGGTAGTGTAATGAATTATCATCCTTATCTACAAAAGGATATATTCTTAGGGTGAGAATGTTGCTACAAATATTCATGCACTCTTATTTTTAATGAAACAAAGCATCAAAAATCTTATGTGGTTAATGAAGGGAAGATAGATCCTTGAATCATTATTCCTCCATGATGAGAAGTAGTTTCATGGTTCATCAACAATTATTTGGCAATATCAATGTATCTTAATGATGAAATATTCCTATTATTCATTAAGAGGAATCTTGTACACTCACATGTAACCTTCTGGTTTGTAATGATTTAGAGACAATGAACCAGTATATATAAAATTAATGTTAAGTGAAGGGGAAAGGGTGTCATATTGTTTAATTAAGATTATTTTTTAAGAGAATATTAACTTACATACATCCATACTATTTTTTTAGTGATTTTTTATTTGACGTTAGTTTTAATATAGTGTTTCATGAAAATAATGTAAAAATGTTCATATGAAGCATGTCATGTGAGATTGAAGCTTGAGAAGGAAGAATAGTACAAACCCATTTGGGCATTTTCATGAAGAATTTGACATTTTTGAATTCATTCTTGTATAAACATAAATTTATCGTGGATATTTCATGCATGTCTGTGTGTAAATTAATGGTTTTCATGATGGAACAGATATTTCACAATATAGACACACCCCTTTCATGAATGACTTTTTTATTCACGGAGGGTAAATTCATGTGGTTAAAGTGGGGTGTGTGTAGCTTAATATAAGATGGTTTATTTTGTTCATGTATACATTCAAGAATTTGTAATGTCATTGAGAAACCATAATCTTTTATTATTTTATGAAATTAATTATACATCAACACATGACATGTATGTGATCTGATTGGGTTTACAATTCAAAACATTTAATAACATTGATTTAAACAATTCTGATCATTCCTATAATATTAGAGAAAAATTAGTGAATTAACTTCACACATCTATGCGATTCCCATACTTCATAAGAAGGAATCATATTCCATGATAATATTAGATCGGACACTAATATAATATAGTTGATCAAATTAATTGCAAGGGACCTAATGTTTTGACCATAATTTGTTGAGGATACTTGAATATATATAAAAGTATATCTAATTTACCAAGCCTATAGAATATGTTTAAAATATTATTATGATGTATATAAAGAATTGTATAATATATGTCGACTTCTTCTAGATCCAATTTCAGATGACTCTTGTGTGATTCCAGAGAAGAAGTATCCAGTGATGAATCTAGATCACGGTTGTGTGGATTCTGGTAACACTGTGGGATGTATATGAAAGAACCGCAAATTAGGATTTAGGGGAGATCCAGTGTGATTCCCTATCAAAAATGTTAATCACTAAAATTTTATTATAGTGGATAATCCATGATGGGGGTATTACTAATATAGTAATGGATTTTTTTTCTTTTCAGTTGGTCGTTATTAATATTGTTTTCTTCTCTTTCTATTATTAATACCCCTTATGAAGTGGGGATTATTGATACTATTTATTTGATCGATAACCAAAAAAATTTAAATGTTTTTAATTAAAATAATGAACTCATAAAACAAAACCACTAATTCATCCCTCCCCTATTTGTGTCCAATATGTCCTCGGGAACATCAATTAGAATCATAGCATATGATCCAAATAAAAATCCTATTATGTCCCACCGAGTTACAATATTCTTGAAATGTGTGAGTTATGTTAGATGGATATATCTTACAAAACTAAAACAAATATAAATAATAAGAAAGAAATGAAGGCAAGGAATACTATCCACTAAAGGAAAAGTCTCTATCAATTAAAGGCAATAAAAAATATGTATATTTCAATAATTCTTTTAATTAGGATTCTTATAATGAATCCTGATAAATCATTAATGATAATGGATCAAATTTCAGTTTTCATATTGTATTAAATGATCATATAAATAATATAAATAAATAAGTTTTATAATGTATTGTTCCATGAATCAATGGCCTTTATATTGAACAATAAAGATGATATAAGTCTCTAATTCCAGGGAGGATACATTTGGTAAAAGTGTTGGCATATCAAACCCTTTTATAAAACATATTGAACTGAATTAAGAGAAACATTCCATTGGAAATGAATGATATACATATTATTTTGAAGAATTGTAATAATGTGTTTGTGAGAAATATTTTTAGAAGATTGTGTATGTAGAATCATTCCATGAATTTTAAAAAATGCATACATTTTCTTTGGTTCTCAAAGATACTCAACTAGATTAAAATAATAACGGGTTTATGGATCTTGAAATTTATTTACAATGATAAAAAGTATTCACGGGGAAAAAAGAAAAATCTTAAATAAGATTGTGAATTTAAGATGATATTTGATGAGAATGTGAATAAATATAGAAATATGATATTATAATAACCATAAGTGAGACTTCAAAATAATGAATCACCATAAGATGAAACATTCCATATTACTAAGAATAAATATGATTCAATAAATGTTATCTTATAGGATCATTAATCTATAAATAATTTGAGAACATTCACTAATCAAAAGCCAAAATATTTAAATAATATTTTTTACATAAACCAAAATAAAATTTAAATAATAGTGATTATTGAAGTTATATTAATGGGTTAAATAAAAATTATGTGAAATTAAAAATATTGAATAACGATGTTAAATAGACTACATTAAAATAATATGTGAAAAGAAAAATGAGGAAATATTCCCCAAGAAGTGTCTCAAAGATTGATATTTTCACTTAGATGTAGCAAGGATCACAATCTATGAAATCATAATATACTAAAAATATATGAAAATAAGAATGCTATAACGAAATTGATGGTGTTGTTGTATGCTTAGAAATAAGGAATTGGAATATTAGGATTACATATAAATTTATGAGCATAATAGAAGCCCAATATTTACGGAGAAAAATTCCTGATAAAATTGAATATTATAACAAAAAAATAACTCCACAAAAAAATAATGGTTATATGATACAATTTTATTTTGAAAAAAATAATAACACATTTAAATCCACTATAAAAAAGACAAACAATTATAGATCCTATCTAATATCAAATGGAGAATGAAAATTTTCAACAAAATGCCTAGACCCTAGGAACTATTACTAGAAAAACACATAAATTTGGAAAAGAAGAATGAATCAAAGGGGAATCATGGTCAGAAATTAAGGAATTAATATTAGAGAAAAAATCATATGACTATAAATTCATCCTAGCTATTATGAAAAAATAGATATCGGGATATAAATGACGTGGGTGGAATATTTAATAAATATTTTTACGAAGTTGTTAAATAAATAACAATACTGCCATGAGATATTTCATATGTAGAGAAGGCTAAAATAATTTTATAGTTAAATAATCCATTGTCTTGTAATGATATTTTCTTATTAAATATGAAGAAGCCATGATTTAGAGGAATCTCCCTATCTGAATGTTACTTCTAAAACTCCAATGATGTCCCACCTTATTCCCTAAATATATTTGTTTTATGTTAATATGTATGAATTTTATATAGATGATTGAGTTTAATTATACTATATAAAAAAATATATTCCTTAATGTAGTATACTAACTTCCAATAAATATATGAATATTTTTCACCCCTTAAGGGGATAAATTTATAAATTAATTAAGAAATTCCGAACGAAATTCAAATATGATGGTTGAGTTATGCCAATCTATCTTTTATCAGCTATTATTAATTATTCATATCATATGAACTATGTGGGAGTGTTTGGTAGAGGGAAAGTAGAGATAAAGGTTGATTTTGACCTTTTTAATTGATATTTATAATGAGTTTATTGACTTATATTCAATATTTTTCAATTAATTGTAAAATTTAATTACTCACAACCCATTAAAAGATAATTGAAACTTTATAGTCATTATTTTACATGCATAGTCGTTTATGGAAAACATTGGAAGCATTGCTCACCAATTTATTTTTTTATTCACTAGGTTTTCCTAAGTATACAATGAGTTGATTCAATAAAGGCTATTTGAAAATAAAAATCAACTCAAATCATCCCACTTTCAAAATTATTCAAGAAATTAAATTCAATGTGAGGATAACATGATTTTTATAAGACCCCACGATACATTTTCATTTTATTTTTTTCAAGAATATTCACTCTAACAAATTTTGGAATGATGATTTTGAAGATAAAATACAAAGTGATAGATTTTTGGACTAGTGTTTAATTTTTTTTCAATGAGGTTTCTATATGTGTTTGGAAAATGTGGCCAATTTTATTTTAATATTTAATTTCCACAAAATGTATTTGGGTGGAAACATTGTTTAATTTTCTTAAAAAAATGAATAAGGCCACACAATATGAAATTCCTATTACATTAACGGAATACTCATTATAGATAATTAAAATTGATGGCCACGAAGAAACGTCAACATATATATATTTCATATAGAATGATAGAACAAGATAAAATTTATTCAGCTAGGGGGAATTTTTACTGATGGATTTGAAATTCATTCTTACATTGAAATTCTCTATGTATTTTATAATATAATCGTGTGAAGTAAAAAAAGGCATACATATAGACCAAAAAATTTAAAGGCTCAAAAACCAACTCCTGTCAGTCTAATCTCAACCACATAAAGGTGGATCCATACCGCAATATCCCAAAGGATGATGGAAAATGTAAATGCCCATTATAGGCCCATGTATAAGGTCTATAGGAGGATATGAGGGCATGGAATGTCCCATTAGGGTTCTGGAAGACATGCATGTTCTTGGTCATGGATGTGTGTGTGAAGGGTGATACTAGTGTTGATCCCAAATAGATAGATCATACCACAAGTTTCATGTCCTGATTGATAAACCATTGGAAATTCAATTCGATTAACAAATGTGGGGTGGGGATTCTTGAGGTAATATTTCGGTATAATTAATATGATATACATAATAGTTTTCTTCTAGTTTATGTGATCTAATTTTTGCAATTTCATATGGTCTTCATCTCTAATCTCTAGATTTTATACACCACTTCTTCACAAAAAAAACGTTGGGTTTGTCTCCAATTATTGAACCTAAGGCTGCTTCAATCATTTTGTGGTCTGCATTTGTGAGATGATTAGATGAAATAACTACATGAATTCATTAATTTTATTTAATGAATGTGAATTTTAATTGAATGAGGCACTTAAGAACATATATTGAGTCGCAATAGGTATTTTCTATATCCTCCATAAATGGAAAATTTTGAGATTCTGCATGGGGAGAAGTGTGTATTTCATAGAATTCACGTGAGCCTTTCACCGCATATTTATGGAGACATTAAACTTTTTGTATGATATTTGAGTTACATATATGACATCATTGTCTATAAATGTTGTGACTCTATAGTATTTATAGGGTGATGAAGCATTCCCCACTATGTTGTAAAATGATGATTAGTGGTGGTTCAAGGCATCACGATTCACATCTATAAATGGATGGTTTACAATATTGAAACAGTTTTTGAAAATAATAAAATTTTCTTTCTTTTGAAGTAACAGATAATTAAAAATCTTCTATAGTTCTTTATGGGATAACAGATCCAATACTATTTTTCATGGGTAATGGATAAATATTTTGATGAACAAACAAAAAGTGTTTAATAATCCCAAAACATAATTGAGAAGAACTAGTTTCGTGAAGCATTCTGAGGTGTGTGGCTCTCTCACACGTAACCTTCGAGTTTTTTTTGAATTGAGACACTATAAAATAAATTATATCAATATTGTGTTATGCAAAGTGAAAAGTTTGTCTTTTTAATCACTTATGATCTGTTTGTAGATGAATATAAACATTAATAGTTTATTATTATTTTTGTTAAGGGTTAATAATTTGTGAATATTTTTCACACAAAAAATCACACGATGAAAGAAGAAATGAACATATTTAGTGTAACTTGATTTTATTATTCATGAAAATGAGGAAAAATAAACACCCATTTGTTATTGTGAACAATGAAGTAAATATTGGATTATACCTCAATAGATAAACATTTTTGATGGCGGATAGTTCGTGTGTATACAAGGTGTCTGTGATTAAATGAATGGTGGAAAGTTTATACACACTATGGGAATAAAGGACAGGGACTATACATGAATGTGAGATAATTGATATATATAAATAATTAATAAATAATTTAATCTTTAATAATTCATACATACATTCACACACACCAAAATTGAGATACATTAAGAAATTATTTTGTATTAAATACATTACAAATACATTCATTATGTGTATACGATGAGTTTGATTTGAGAATTATAGATGGTAAATATTGTGGATTAATTCATGTGAAATATTTCCTTAAACAATGGTGAAATTTGTGTAAATTTTTTTCACACATTTCTGTGAGTCCAAAAATTCAGAATAAGGAATCATAGTCTACTAATACAGTCACTAAGCCATCTGGTCAATTACATGTGATCAAATTAATTGAGAAATAAAATAGACCAGACCAAAATTTCTTGAAGTTACATGAACATGTACAGAATATAGTGAGATTCAGTGCGAATTTGGAGGAAGATCAACATACCAATAATTAGGATCAAGCCTTGAATGAAGAAAGAATTCCATGGATGGAGACTAAGCTGGATGTATCTCGTGGGATTTAGGAGCAAAAGTCAATAGTGTGCATTCTAGAGGAGGCCCATGTGGATCCTGTGACATTTGGGGATATAGTATAATGAATATCCTATAAGGATTTAATATATATATATATATATTTATATATAGATTGATTCGATATCAAATGTTGTAATAACTGAACAGTGATTATATAATTGAATCAATTTTTTTGGGTTATATCCAACATTGAATGTAGTATCCCTTTTGGCTGAACCCGATAAATGTTGGGTAATCATGTTTCTATTATAATTCTGTAAAATAAGGTAGATAAAAAGTTATTATTCATTATATCTATAATTCGTGAAAGTTACAGGGGTGTAGTTTGAAAAAAAAAAGAATTTATAAAAATGAAAAAAGTGATTCACCCATCCTCAATCAGTGGTCAATTCGGTCCATGATGCATTGAAGGAAACTCACCTGATCAAATTACTATGACCAAACTAGATGTTTGGGGAGGTATCATGGGAACCCAGGGAGGTGATGAGGCAAATGTTAAATCATCTATATTATTTGGTAAAATGAATTTTATATTTTGAAATATCATGGTTGGAATGATTAAAATGACCAAAACCTTTTGTTAATTAAAATAAATTTTGAATGAATATGATTATTATTATGTATTTTAGTTATATAAATTACATTCAATATATTTCAATTTATATTTAGGATAATTATTAAATGTATTCATAGTTTTACATTTTGGCTTCGAAGACAACTATAATTCATTTCCATTATTAATATGTAAATTTTAATGCGACTGTAGTTATTATTACCAATTTAGTTATGTAATTAATTATAGTTCAAAAAAGAAATAACTGATTTCATTGACTTGTAGGACCCTACCCAAAAAATACCATCAAATATAGCTTCCAATGGAGATGGAATCATTGTGTTTTTTCATTGACTATTCCCATTCAATGAAATGATAAAAAAATAAGAGTATGAAAATTTATTGGAGAAGTTCTATCTTATCGAGATCAACACCAAAACTAAACAGAACGATAGCAATTAATGTAAAACATTTACACTCTATACCATTAGGGTGTCTCCATGTGTAATGAGTGGTTATGTATCATGATCATAACAGAATGAATTTATATATTCTCCTCTTATTAGTAAAATTATTAATATATTTATCCTTTTAAATTCTAATTTCTCTATATATAAAATTATATAATGATTTTGATTTAAATTATATTTTGATTCAAAAAAATGAATTGATTTTTTGTGAAATATATATTCCAATTGATTTAGAATTTCTGATAAATAAAATAATTTTTTAATAATGTTTTTCTTAATGAAATATTTTTTAAATGATATTTTATAAATTTAAATTTAAATATAATTTAATTAACCCCCATCAAAATTTTATAAGTGTTGGGAAATTTTTTATGTTGTAAAATAATAATTTGTTAATAAATATGGGTTATATTTAAAATTATGTATCACAATATTTTGATAACAATTTAGTTAAAATAAATATTATTTTTGAATCCATTATATCATAATTATACATGTGTTAATTTTAAATTATTTTCTAAGAGAATTCAATTTTTGTTTATCATTTGAATATGATTTAACTATAAGGTATATATTATGAAGTCCCAATAGCCCAAAATTTATCAAATAACGATTAAAAATGAATCCATGAACAAAAATATTGTTTACCATTAAAATAATGTTTTCCAAATTAATTTTATTAATTTTACATTCTTATATGAATCTTATGAAAAAAAATTATATTTATTTCGATCTAAAAACATCATTACATACATGACCTCCTCCACTTATGAATAATATCAATTTAATGATATAGGATATTATCATATTGAAAAATTTGAAACCATTCCTCTTTTTAAGAAAATTTGGGAAAAATCATGGGAAGTTTTTTGGTTTTAGAGATATTATTAAATAGAGTATAAAAAAACTAATAAATTAAAAATAAACCCCCAATACCTTTCTATAAATATCGAACCACTCACCCACACATCATAAATCTAAATACATTAATTAATTATATTTTACCCAACTAAATCCCTCCTATGGTGCATATAATATCATTATAATTTTCTCTAAATATTTTAAATGATTCCCCTCAGTTAATAGATTCTCTTCCACCTCCACTATGTTCATGTACATTTTTTGTATCTGGAATTTTGATTCCCAATTGATAATGTTGTCTTATGTTTATAAAGATAACGTTACTATGTGGTTGATGTTATAATAATGATAGATTTTTTATCCTCTTTCATTTTATCAATTACATAAGTTGTTTCCATATCAACAAAAGGTATCTCTATATTCGTTTCCATTCATGCACTTTCATTGAATTAATACTATGACATCCAATTTTTCATGATGTCAAGTGTTTTTAGATTTCGATTTCCTATCAATATTATTCCCTATTAGTGAAAGATTACATTTTTCTATCATAAATATCTTCCATAAATCATTATTCCCAACTGTTAAAATGTAGACAATATATTGTGATTCTTCATAAATGTATTTTATATTGTGAATACACAATAATATTTTCATTAAAAGGCATTATCCTTAATGTAAATAATCATATTTTATTTTTAAATTCATTTCTTCAACCCACACACAAAAATAATGCTTTTAGAGGTGATATTAGATGTTGATTTAATTTTTCTTCAATGTGGCACACAAATGTATGTACATCATACGAATGTGATGGCTGGTATCTGAATTATATATCCCATAAATAAATTGGGAAATGATTATCTCTCATGATATTCGGTATATATTTCATCTCTAGAAAGACTATGAATATTTTTTTATGTTTTATTGGTCGTTAGCCTTGACATTTTGTTATGATATAATATTTTATTTTTTTCCACTTCCATATGATGCATTGATGTTAACATGTAATCTCATGATTAAAAATTGTCTCAAAACTCTCTATGTTTCTATTATATTCATCATTACTCATGTGTACTACATTAAAATATATTATAATTATTTTATTATTTCATTTCATATATTTATAGTTCACCCATTTCTAATTTATGTCCTCGGTTATTCAATTTTTAATTTGATTATTAATGTAATAATAGGCAAGAATATTGTGTTTTTAAATAATTTTGTTGTATCCTTATTTCATATTCTTTTACTATGTATATAATTTCCCAAAGATACTTGGCCTCTCAATTTTATGGGATTATATTATGTGTATCATTTGGTAATAAATCATGAAATAAATTGTCTAAAAGATGTATTTTTTTATGTATTGTTCATAATCCTTATAACTAAAAAAATTAATTGTGGGTGGTATATTAGGATGAATATTTTTTTCATCTATATCATCAGTTATCCTATATATATGTATATATATATATATGTAAATCATGTTATTGATATCGTTCACTTTTCAAATTTATTATATTCAATATTACTTTTATAAATTTAAATTCCCTCTTCTTAAAAAATATTTTAAATATATGTCGGTGAATCATTTTTCCACTGGGAGGTTTATAATTTTACTTTCCATCAAACAATATTTTACACTTTTCTCACCAACAACATTCATATAATTTATGTATCCAATTTATATTTTGTCCATGTGAGCTTGTCAAACAACCACACTATGGCTAATAATGTAATTTATAGACTATTTGTTTTATATAATTTTTATTATTTAATGAAAATACATTTATTATTTTAGGGACAATGATAAATATAGAATCCAATAATCCATATTTTATGATTATATCATCATTTTATTTAGTTTCATAATAATTATTTTCATTCTTATCATTTAATTATTTCAACATTTTATTATGATCAGTTATAGGAAACTATTTATCAAAACATATCATTCAAAACACATCTAATTTGAAAGAGTATATTTCTTCCACTTTAATGGTATTTTTAATTATATTTTATTATTGATAACATTCACATTTCAAATGATAAAAAAATAAAAACATTTTTAAGATTCGTTTACTAGGGTATAGAAAATATGATTTATCTTGGGTTGATCATTTCTTCATAAATTAGTTTATAGAAAAAATAATAATGTAGTGAAGTCATTGACACATCATGATCATATTGGAGAGTTATTAGGTCCTTATAATGTTCTAATGTTTTAAATTTTCTGTAATATATTTCATTTATTTAGAGTGTTACGTGAGAATATCAATGATCTTTTTCACTCCGACTCTTATCCAATTTGGTTTCTCATCAGATACATCATTTCCTTATCCATTTCACTATGAGATAACATAATTCCAACTGGGTAAATATATTGATTAAATCTAAAATGGTTAGTGTGAGTATAAAATATGTATTTCTATCATTCAAAATCATATACTAATTACAGATAATATTATGATGCATTATGTTATGAAACAATAAATTCATCATATTATATACTGGGTTCAACCTATAACACTCTTAGTTTTTTGGATATATGTATTTTGACTACATATATTGCATTAGGTATTATTCTTTTATTCTACATAGACAAGTATATACAAATAATTACACCCATCTTTGAAACCAAATGATACATCCTAATAATAAAATTACACCTATATAATCATTTAACATGATTGTATATTAAATATCTTAACTAATCACATTATAAAAAAATATTTTTTATCTTATGATATTTTATACAAAAGAAAATTATTTTACTATAATTATTCAACCTATTCAAAATATAATCATGTCATATTATAACCATAAATATTTATATTATATAATTATATTAATTATTACCTAAGTAATCAAAATAAAATAAAGGGTTATTATAATTGTTCAGTATGGGAGATTATAATGGAATAAATTAAACATCATAAGTCAAAATAAGATTTACATGTTGGAATGAAATCATAATCAATGTATCATAGCATAAAATGATGATATCATACCCTATAAAACATGGATAATAAATCATTAATCATGTCATAGGGCTTTCGATACAAAATGAGAAATGTGGTATATGAATATGTAATTAGAAAAAAAAAATATCCTAATCCATAGATACATAACATAAGAATGCTTCACAAATATATGAATATAAATCAGTTTATTTTGTAATGGCTCAATTTAAATATCTTCATCACAAATTAAACAATGCCTAATAAAATTGTAGACTTCCTTCAATCATTATTAACATAAATGTAGTGGGTTGGGTTTACTAAACAATCACATACAGTTAAATTGATGGGATATAATGTATTACCTAATTCATTGGATGTGTATATAATTTTGGTCCCACTCATCCTAAAATTATAGTGGATTTATACAAATCCCTTATCAAACACAAGTTTTATTGTGATATATAATGGTTTTATAAATTAATTTATGGGATATATAATTCTAAAACCATTTATTACATATTGATGACCATATATATGTTTAAATCATGAAAATAAATGAAATCATTAATCTATCATAACATTATTTACTCAGAACAATGAAAGTGGTTTCCTTAAATTTCCCACCATAAATAAAAATGAATTATATAACGAAATAAGGTCTAAGGTTTCATTAAAACTCATACACGTTATAACATAATAGTATATAACGTACATTAACATTAATAAGAAACACTAAATGAATATGTAATTATTCTAAAAATTAATACAAATATCATTTTTAATTTTGATAGACTATTTTTAAAAAATATATAATTAAAATTCAAAAATTTTATAATAGAATAATATAAAAAGAAAATTTACATTACAATGATAACTATTAAAAAATTTAAAACATATATCATATTAGAAATTGAAGTGATATGTGGGAAAAAGGAGTTGTGGTAATGATGTTCAAGAAGATAGTTAAAATATTCTACCAAAAAAATTAAACATAATGTAAAATTAATATAGATAATCAATATTAATTCATATAATATTGATTATTGACGTATATTAAAATAATATTACAAGAATGTATAATGAAAAAATGGTTTCCAATAAAAAATAAGTGACCATGACAGTTAATATAAAAACAGTATTCAAGGATAATTTGTAATTGATGAGTATATAAGTAGTATAAGGACATGTAGTCATGGAAAATTATTAATGGATAAGGTAACATATTTTTACATCGAGAAAAGTAGTAAATAATTTCTCTAAATAAAATATCAAAAATAGACAATCTCAATTTAAATATGAGAATGGAAAAAAAACTCATACCTTTACTCGTAACCTCTATTAGTTAATTAACCTCTTATATTTTAATAATAATAATCATAGTCATTAATTACACATATATTAGTTAGTTAATGTTTTTTCCATCATTATATTACAATAATTGTAATTATTTAATATAATATTCTTGTTAGAGGTTTCTATCCTCATTAAATGATATAATGTTCATCATTAAAGTATTAGTAATTGTAGTAGAACTATTTGTATCAAATGATTTATGTATTACCATGTTCATTTGATATAATGTGTGGGTGTCTTCCATGATAATATAACCCATGATGAGAAAGTTTCAGGCTGTATTATAGTATCAACGAGATTCTCTATACTGACAATTTATTTTTCAATCGGCTATGAAAAGTAATATTCATAAGATAATATAACGTCTAAACACGTATACTGCAGTATTTTATGTCTTTTTATAAAACCATGGTGTAAATGATGCTGTTGTTGTAAAACCATTCATTAAGGTGGTTGAGAAGATCAAAAAAAAATGATATATTAATAAAGGATGATCTATGTAGTATAAGATACCAATAATATAATTTTAATGAAATGCGAATGACCATAATATAATATTATTAAGTGGAAAATGAAATTTAGAATTTTTTGTTAAAATATAATTTAATATGATGTTGAATATATAGATAGATTAATGAATTCCCTCTAAATAGTTTCCATTGTAAGGATGGATTGATTCCTCTTTTACAAAACTGGACAATAATATATTTTGAAGATGAAATTATAGGGGTGAATAATTCACTGAATTAGAAATAGATCATTAAGAAATTTTCCATTTGATTTTGGTATAAGATTAGTAATTTTATATGTGAATTTTTTTTGAAATTTTTTAAAATACAGAATTCCTAAAGTCAATTGTGGTCATTTTATGAGTACTGTTTATCCCAAAGGAAACATAAATTGAGATGTTTTTTTATATCCTAATAATAAATATTTATACATAATAATAGAACAATTGTTATCATTTATACCATGATGGATATATTTTTCCCTATAACACTAATGTCATGGTAACTCAAATTTTATCTCAGTAAGATATTTTTCACCCAAATATAATTGGATAACTTATATAATTTCAATTCCAAAATTTAAAAATTAAACTCTATTTTAGTAAATTTAATTTTTTAATATCAATGACAATTTATATAAATAAGAAACATAGAACACATCAAAATGATGTTTTCAGAACAATATTTTATTTTGAATAGTTTTTTTATTTGTATTAACTAGAAATTAAAAATCGTTATATTAATATTGATTCGTATTTTTGTAATATATAAATATCATATTTTATTAAAATTTATACTCAAAATATGATAATGTTTTCTTTTAAATAAAAACATATACCTATATTTTTCATACATATTATCATGGATTTTGATATGTGTTTTCATTTGGTTTTGAACTATTTAATTAATATTATTTACTAGTGTAATTGTTCTTGTGGTTATTTTTGAACGATCAACATTTCTATGAAATCCAGTATAATCTGGTGTCAATGGTGGACATTTTTGTACATGTAGAGATTTCGTTGTATATTATGACACCAAAGGAATAATAATTAAATATAAATATATTAATTAAATATGATCACTATTCACATCATGAAAGGCTTATACACATTATGAGAATTTAAAGACATGAGATCATAGTTCAAAGAAGATGATGTAATTGTAAATTAGTTGGAAAATCTAGCTAATAAATTTTCGCTTAGTAATCCCTAATTTACTAAGTTAATGATGAAAATTTTTAATAATTAATAAAAGCCATAAAAAATAAAAGGATTAAGTGATTGTTCTATCTATAAATATATGTTCATTTCATGAAATCCTATGAGGGAATTTTGACATTCTATTTTTCAAGGAAATTTGACCAGGCCCCAATATTAATGGCATTTGGAACACCGATATTGAATATGTCACATTCAATTGTCATATTCATGGAATTTATGATGTTCATTGCATTCCATTTTTATAAATAGGGTATCATAACATATGAAATATTGTTGCCCAGTCACTGTTGGGGAGCTATGATTAAGGAATCTTCTCAAAAATCGTTTTTCGTATATTTGTTTTTGTGTTTTCCTTTTCTTGTCTCTATAATTTTTTTACATTTAATGAATCTTAATTTATTTCCAATATCACATATTAATTCATTTTCACTTATTTGTTACCTAATCAATATTCTATGGGTTTTTGTTTAATAATCATTGGTGATGACCCGATAATGAATGGCTATATCCCATAGGGGTGAGTTGAATTTATCGATGTGGGTGGAGTCCATTTTTTCAAATTATTTACTCAATTGAGGGATGAATATAAAAATATTATAATTATGTGGATCATGCTTATCATATTTTTTATTAAATAACTGAACTATTTTCTTCTTGTAATGGTAAAATATCAACATGATAAAGTTAATTTATTAATGAATAGTGTATTGGATTATACTTCTAAAAGAAATCAAATATTAATTCATTCTTGTTTTTTAATTCATCCTGAAATAGGAATTTATATTCTAGGGTATATTTATTGGAATTAAAAATTATTTGAATAAGAATTGTTTTTTATTTCACTGTTAATGGAAAAAATTACTATTTATGTATAGATAAAATTTATATTTCATAAAACCACCATTGGAAACTATCTTCTATCTCATCGATATTTTCTCACTTATTTTCTATCATTTCCATTAATTTATTTAGTTTTGTTAGTTAATTTATCAAATTATAATTTTAATTACCTATCATTTTATTAAGATATGTTGTTGTTTCTCGCTACTCTTTGTGGGGTCGACCTCATACTTCCATTATTAGATGCCATTTTGGATGCTTACTTCGAGGAAAAAAATATAATTTAATATTTCATGAGTATTTAATGATTTCCATTAGACACATAAAATTTTGGCATCATTTATATGGAGAAACATAATAGAGAAAAAAACTTGATATTGATTTCTTAGGTCAAATCCATTTCATATATTATTTATATATTAGGAATTTAGTATTGATTAGATTTTCATTTTATATATTTTATTTTTATAAAATTTGTAGATTTTAGTGTTCTTATAGATGGATAATAATATGAATTAATATCATTTAACATTTAATCCTTTATTAATCAAATATTAATGGGAGTCCATTATATGGGAAGTGTCATATTGTGACGGGTGGTTATAACCTGAAAATATATGAAATGTGTTGTTTACTTATATCTTTGGTTAAATTTATCCCCAATAGTTGAACAATTCCTACTATAGTAATGATAATAGAGACCCTTACCATCAAAATTAACTTGGTGGATCCTAGGTTGAGTCCTATCATCAATGTAGACCTGAATACAAATTCACTCATGAGTAAAACTGAGAACACCTCTTAATATAATTTTTCACAAAGGTCATTAAAGTGTTGGATAAATGAATGGATAATCATGAGTCATAGTTTATATAATGGGGGGAAATGGATAATTAATTTTCACACAACATTTAAAATCAAAATTACCCTATAATAAATTCACTTATAATTTCTAATATATTTAAATAAATTTTTAGAAATTGATGACGAATATTATGTTGTATAGTATGATCAATGTTAAACATCATTTTTATGTAAAAATTGAGGATATTTCAGTGAATATTTATATAGTTATTCATGGATTCAATTTGATATTCCTAGTCCCATGGTACCTCCTCTTTGATATACTGATGATATAAAATATTTTATTTCACACATGATTTGTTTCTATAATGTATTGATATATCTACTAAATGGTGATTAAGATGGGAATATTGAGACATTTGTTTAATCCAAAACATGGCTTTTAACCTAGGAATGGAAAATATTTATATTATTTGGTTTTTTTATTTGAGATAAATAACAAGTGGAATAAAATAAAAAAAATTAATAAAATAATTTATCATCAATTAATTGGGTATGACCTAATAATCTACTCTTTGAAAACAATTGTTTCCATATCCTAGGATTATTCACATAACCCTAGATATTGCAGATTTCCTTGTAGGAATGATTTGGTGGATGAAATTCAGATCATGGATTAATGATCGGGTTTAGAATGATTTTTTCTCTATTTAAAGAGTTATTGTATCTCACCAACTACAACAACTCAAAATCATTCATCATCCATAATCGATCATATTTTTAGGTATGTATTTTTTTCATTAATTAACCTCAAATTTCGATTCTATGATGAAAAATAAGAATTAGATGTTTATAAACATAAATCATGGATTGATATTTGATTAATAGATAATGGGTTTACACCATATATGTATGAATTTATGAAATATTTTGGATTTATGATAATTCCTCTATGATTGAATTTTTTCCCAATAATATGATTTAATGCCATGATTTTACATTTAAAAAATTTTATTTATCTATTTTCAGTGTCTTTATGTTCTCCCATGATTATCCAAACACTCATCATCAGTATTTTTTTCAATAATGTTTCCACTCTACCTAGTAATACTTCATTCCATGATCGATCATTATCACAATAGATCATCCCTATAAGTTCAGATTATAGAATAGAGGGATTATTATTTTTTGATGACGATGAAAGAGGTTAAATGGATGTACTGGTTGTGGATTCTCTATGATATGGATTATTTGGTTTATTAGGTTTGTGATGGTTTGATATCCTTTGATCAATTATTTGTTGGAATCTCGCCAATAGTGACAAGGTAGGATCAGTCAACTTGGATTTCATTTTTATGGTTTTTATTTTTTGATAGACTAGAGTTTGACGTGACGTGTAATGATATGGTTGTAAGAAATGAGATTATGAAAATAAATTCATGTATGGTGTATTGTTTTGAATAATACATACCATGTGGAAACTCATAGATAGTGGATAGGGTTACACATACCGATAAATATCAAATGATGTGTGACCATTCCACACATCATATAACTCAAAGCTGGTAACATAATGTGTACAATTTTTTACAAAAGCAAGGAAACGACCAGGGTAAATAAGTACAACCAATGTAGATATGAACAACCTATGTACATGGGTATAGATATCGTACATTGGCGCACTCATAGTACATGATTAGGTGCTTAAGTACGTTCACATATACATTGGTAGGTCTCAGCCTAGAGTGACATGTTGTGTACCATGTATACATGATTTTACCCCATTAGATTAAATTTAGATCCCCAAATATCCCCATTATAGTTATGTATCATTTTGGGTACATTACATTGGTCTACCATATGATGATATAGTGAGGAATCTTATTCTATGAATGGGATAAAAAATACCTTCTATGAAATAGTTCAGGATATATTTGAATATCACTCTATGTGGCCCAAAAGGTGATCCTCTACCATTATTACATGGGATGGGAGAGGTACCATGTTTACAAATTATAGGTCTTGTGATCCCAATCCCAGTGGGGTATTCTATATAAAGTTACATATCCCAGATAGAAAATAGGTTTTATCCCATACTTTTTTATTGAAACCCTATGAGTTCTAGTGTGTGGCTACTATTGGGGTTCCTAATGAACATGATCTATCAGACGAGTACCATCAATGATAGAAATTTCGAGGAGTGATTTCTCTTAGAAGAGAGTTACATTAGAAAATCGAGTGGAATCCCAGGTTGGTAGAGTGGATGGTATCTTACAATGAGATTTAGTTTATATCATTTAGTATATCTGGGTTGTTATTTCAACACTCTCTATGTGACTCACCCTAGTGATATTGATTTGACTCTCCCTGGATAATTTTTTTGGGTGATTTCATGGTATCCTACTATGTTTTCTAATACACATAGATAAATGGAATATAACATGATATATCATGTCTTATGTATAGTAACTATATTTTTATTAATTCTTATGAGGACCATGTTCCTGTGGATCATAGTTCAGCTAGATGAACTATAGAATAATCTCATACATTCATATTGATATAAGTTATTTATTTACTAGTAGGATGGAATCATTTGAATTTTTTTTGTGATTATATTTTTACATTTCGTATCACAATACATGTATTGTACTTTGATGTTGGATTATTTGTTTTCATGCATACATTTTATCTATTATTTCTTTCCTTGTTTTATTTTACATGTATGTAGAGATGTGTGTGTTTTCAGAGGTACCTCAAGATAATACCTCCCACATGTTTGATATTATTAGTTGGTGTTATTCACTATCCCATTACATATTATGGGATGGATCAGGATGACAAAAATGACATCCAAATGTCCATGTAATCCCTTGATTTTCATATCATGTTAGATTGGTATCAGAGGGTATGTTGTCATAGGACTAGAGTTGGATATAGTCTACTTGTCATAATTTTCTTTGGAATTAGGGTAATTCATGCTAAAGTGTATGGTGATTGGATCTCTAAAATGGGTACCTAGTGATGGTGAAACAACTGTTGTGTACATTTACTAGGACCCTGATATCCTATTTTCTATATTGTATATTTATGAACTATTCTTGAGGAAAACATTGTTAGATCCATCATATAGGACTTCTTTGTGTTTACAATGTCCATCTTGATTTAGCTCGTAGGATATACCCTTTATCTATTTTGTTTATAAATATTGGTGATATTAATCTATAAGTGCATTCAATTGTATTTTATAGTAGTATAATAAAGATTATAATTTTATTGATGATTCGTCAATTTGAGGACATGTGTAGTACTTTCTACAACAGTTTTTTATTATCATCCAAAATCCACTCATTGAGTATCTAGTCGTCATGGATGTAATATATGATTATGTGTATATGATGAGAAAACTTATTAGGTTCTAGAGAAATGAGTCCCTTAGTTTGTAGGGATATTTAGACCCCCATGTAGTAGAGGACTAGATCGAACTAGTTGGGTGAGGTTTTCACCTTGTTAGGACACCTCCTGATAATATGGTTTTCCAAACAATAATCCTTATCATAGCCTCATTGAGAAATGGTATAGATATTTTATGATGATGCATGATAATGTCGATATCACAATGATAAAGTTCAATTACATCTTTCTTGATGAGTTATACCCAGTGAAATTGTGGGTAGTACATATCATGGAGTATCTAAATCTCAATAAGGGAGTCATATCATTCGGTGAGGATGCATCGAGGTTCACAAAACTCTTACAGTTCAACCAATACATTGTTTTAGATGATTTAATTAGATCATTGAACCATAGTTATAGGAATATATGGTATATCAATGTTTTATTTAAATCTCCATTTATCCCTTATTACACTAGGGTTTTTTGGTGTTCCTTGGTCGGGGAGAACTTTCAAGATGAGAATTTTCCACTATTTGGTTTTGGAAGTGGGAACCATAGAACAATGGGTTATAGATATTGTAAATGATGGTATTATTTTTTATCCATTAATTTGGTGATTTATAGACATAGTATCAAGATAGATGGGATACCTCCTGGGGCTCTCAAGATGGCTGCAGTCATCATGAGGTGAGGTGATGTTTCTCTTGTGATGGGTGAGGAAAAACCACAAGGGACACCTAGACCTGTTGTGTAATGGATACTGGTAATATTTATGGAATACATAGGATGATTTTGTGACCTCATCAGTGAGGCCCATAAAGGAAATACATGCTAGAGGAACACTGAGAGTACAAGACAGTGGTATATTTTTTAGTTGGTAACACCATAACCCCCATATGTTCAATAGTACGCTCAGAGATATAGTGGCTTGGAATATGGGAATATACATGATGTGGTGTCTTATTACCCATGGTCTATAGAGAGGATTCAAATTATGATTTTTTAATTATATAATTTGACAATATTATTTATAATAATATATGTTAGACAAACTTTTGTTTCCATATCCCCAATTCATGAACTAGATATTCAAGTTGAGACTATGACTCAACTCTGAATTTAGAGACTCATAAAAAACAAGATTTGATGATGAAAAATATTCACTAATAGTTTAAACTAAATCCTGGAGGATATTGATTCTTATGGGATATTTTTTTCAAAAATAAACCCTTAAAACATCATTAATGTGATATATTATCTCTATGTGGTTCATGAATCGATTAATTATTTTAGGAAGAGGATGAAGACTGTCTGAGTAGACAGTATTATGCATTACATCATCGCTGAGATATAAATTTAGTTAAGGATGATCAGATGATACATATTAGGATATCTCCAATTACTTATTAATTTTATAGTATTACCCCTATAGTAGCATATTTTATGAGCTTTCAGTTTCCAATAGTGGTGGAAGAGTATGCAGATGCTTTACTGAGGTTGTTCTGGGATTACATCAACATTTAGATATCAATTTCTTCATATAAATGAACATATATAGATATATATATATAAATAAATGTATATTGGATATCCCCTACGTATCCCATAGAGAAAAATCTCAGAATAGAGCATTTACAAAGGAAGGGGTTTTCCAAACCCAATGAGTCCCAATAGACATTCCTAGTTTAGTTCTCTATGAAGTTGTATTACAGATTGAGGATATGAGTTGATTGTCATCACCTAAATCTATTGACATACAATATTAAGTATTCACATCTAAAAATTGAATATCTATTACATCTGTTGACTAGGTAGAGTTGTTTTTCAATGATTAAACTCAGGTTGTGCTATAAAAAACTCTATGTTCACAAAGAGGATATAAGAACAATATTATATGGGTATCACTTGAACCTATATAAATGTTTTGTGGTTCCCATATACATTATGAATTCATCCATTCTACTCATTAGACATATTAATTGGATATTTCATCCCATATTAGACTGGTTCATGGTTGTATTCATCAATGAAATCCTTGTGTACTCAATGATATATGAGGATAAAAGAAGATGTTTGAGCATAGTTCAGGATATTCATTGAGAAAAAAAAACATTTTGGAATTCGCTACCTATGTCCAATCAACATCAAAGAGGTCTACATCTTCGTACATGTAATCTTAGAAAAGGGAGTAGTAGTTGACCCCTCCCTGATCAAAGTAGTTCTAGAATGGTAGCCACCTAAAATAGTGAATTTTGGGTAGAGATTCCTAGAAATAGATTGATATTATCAAAGATTACAACTTAATTTCTATAGGATTTTGGAACATCTGAATTCGTTGATCTAAAAGGGGGAATCTACTCATGTGAAAAAGAAATTCTAGTATGATTTTTATGATTTTTATATATTTTGGTGAGTTCCTGCATTAGGAGAGTACAAATTAATGTTTCCAATTGCTTGTTTTTCAATGGTGAATCTATAGTTGGGATTAGAAGTGTTCTGATATAGAGGTAGCTAGTGATTTCTTATGAGTTCCAGCAGCTGAGAACCCATGAATTGAACTATACAACCCATGACTTATAGATAAAAACAATGAGCTTTTACCTAAATTTTTGACACCCCTTATGAGAGAATGATTATTCATTTATTTTATCCACATGATTCTTAATTATATATTTTTATACAAATACCATAACATTAGGTATATTTGGTGGATTGAGTCAATGAAATATTCGAATTTTAGAATATCTATTCTCCCATAAATGGGAACATGGTGGCTTATATTGTCATCATGAGATCTACATGGTTGTTTTTGAGTGATGTTTCAAATCAATATGGTATATTTTATGTTTCCTATGTGGGTGAGGATAGTGATAATAACCTCCTATAAATGGATATTAACCATTATAACATTCATCATGTTAAAGAGGTTTCAGATAGATATATTGATTTTAAACCCTTACATATATATATATATCCACTGGACATGTTCTTAAGTCATTTTCAAATGAAATGGATTATGTATTTTATTTTTTGGGGTGGAAAATGGTACTATTCTTAATGAGAGAGGGTGTATAGATGAAATTCCGCATATCCTTTTTAGAAGTGCATCCAATTCGTGAAATGATTTACTATGACCATTGTCTTAAGTACTAGTGGTCAGGGAGAAAGTGTTTTTTAGCTTAACATATCCCTTGATGCCTAACATTCCAATAAGAGAATATTGAGAACCAATATCTAGTGGTTTTGGATCAAACCATTGTGGTGATACATTATATGTGGGATGGTTTTTACATTGAATGTTTTATAATAGATCCATGTTTTATAGTAGTTCCTGAAACTATCAAGACGATCATAGTCCAACACATTATGCTAGTAGAAATCCAATCCATATGATAGAATAATTTTAATAGAGATATCATCACATAATTACATGAAGGAGATAGATTAAATTCATTTATTTACCTCTAATATCATCTCTTCTATGATTCAAACTTCAAATCATGATTTTGAACTGGATTAGAATATATCTATTGGAGTAATTTTCAAATTATCGTGGCTTTTTTGTCCCAAAATGAAGGCCATATAGAGAGCAACATTTACGTTATGGAGGAAATGATTTTCCATATAATTTTATAGTTTGGTTATATCTAGGAGGGTCACCTAATATTTTTGGTTTATTGTACAACAATATTTATCTCTCCACAATCGAGATTATATAATTTTAATCCTTTATGGGAGACCCAGAAGGTCATTGTTGTTTTGGATAGATCTTGGGAGATAGCTATTGTGGGCCCTGTGCTATAGTGTGTGTTGATAAAAAAGGTTAAAATCATTCCACAGTAGAGGAGGATAGCTCATATTTTTCCTAAATATTATGTGCTCTCACAATGGTGGCCCTTGGAGTTTGATAAGGGAGACTATGTGTTCATGAAAATATCATCGTAATATGTATTGCCTAGTTCTTTTATAAGGCGATAAAAAATATCTATGAATAAATTATCCATTACAAATTCTCTATATTGTTGAGGATGTATTGTGTCATTTATCCCTATCACAATTGTTAGACTACATTCTTGATGCTCCTACATGTTACATCTGAGGGGGTATGTGTACAACCATTATCATGTTAATGACTAGTGTGGGATAGACATTGATGCTGGAGTTACCTTGACAAAATCCCAAATAGATATTTAGGATTAAAAGGCTAGGACACTTCATTGGTAAGTGATTCCCATGGTGTGACTTCTATGGTAGCATTGCATCCTCTAGGAGAGCTCTTATGAGGGGTGGAACTAGATGCGAGCTAGGAATGACCACTTATTTGTATTGGTTTTTTGGGTTTTCTACATAATAATCTATATAGTGATGATAATTTAATGACTTGGGTTATTCATTTTACTCTTTTTAATGTCTTAGGAATATATTTATAAATAGGTGTGTTTTTAGTGCTTTATTCTAAGGCCCATGGATCATTGATGATGGGATAAAGAAGATATTTAATATTAAAAAAACACACTTTAATTTGTTTAGAAATATTGTAATATTTCCCCAATGGTGTTTTAGATTGGAAAATGATGACTTTATTAAATATAAAATGATGGTTTCAGCATATGAATGATATAATATTTATAAACAAAAAGGTTATCAATTAAGACTAGTAACATGAATTATATTACAAAATTAAATTAAATGATTTATTTATCGTATATTATTTATTCATGACATAATTATATTCTATTAAATAATTTACCTATCCATTTATTATAGTCGATTACCAAAACCTATAAATTTGGGAGGAGCATGGATGAGATATTTTACAAATGAAAATGGGATCATGGATCAATAATCAGTTAGCCCAGGAGTTGGTTTTGGTGGACAATGTTCTTCGATCTCACTAATAAAAAAACATGTAAATATTCATCCTCAATTATCAATCCAATTTTGAGGTATGAATTTATTTGGGTAAAATTTTTATTTTTATAATCCCATGAATAACATGAATTATTTGCTTGGAAAACTCATTCCTGTATTGATCATTGATTTACAATTTATAATTTTCTACCTATATTAATGATGTGTGGAATATCATGTTTATTAATAATTAATAATCCACAATCATGGTTTTATCAATCAATGAATAAATTACAACCCCAATAATTGATGAAATTTGATTCCATTATTTTTTTATTATCCCCCCTAATTCATAGAATGGACATTATCTATATATTTTAAAAATATTTGGTTATAAATTGTAATTGAACATGGAAAGATCTTTATTCGGAACAGTATATGGTCATTGTTGGTTCATATTCATTTTCAATGTAATCATTGATGTGTTATGATGATGATGGTAGTTTGATGATGGTGGTCTGATGATCACATGTGTTGTGTAGTTTTTGAGATAAAGATTATGAATTTCATTGGGGTTGTGACATTTTGTGATTGTATGATCAATATGCATCTAGAATATTTCCACCGACGATAATGAAGTCTCATTAAAGTCAAATTCTAGTTTGTTAGGTATTATTTTTTACTAGAGTGTTGAATGATGTGATTTCAATGGGTCCAAATTAAGGATGTCAGATTTTGGTAAATCCTTATATATACATCATATAGTTATATTGAACACATGTCACGATGACCCACTTCTGTGGTATTGAGGTTTTTTTCATGTAGGTTGTTATCCTGACTGTGTGACCTATCCACAGGCCTTGTGACACAGAATAGGTGTCCATGTGTGTACCACAAGGTACATCTATACAAATAGAAACATAGTACATATGTACGCCAATTGTATAAAGGTAAATCAAGTGTACACATGCATGACCATTGTGTAATATCATGGGTTGAGTAGTATGGAAAATGAATTTGTATAGTTCGGTACTAGAGTGACCATTCATGTATTGATTTTACAAAATGTCTACCCCTTCCATCGAAGGGTGGATCCCCATTATCCTCAGTGAAGTTGTGTATCATTTTAGGTATATTCCCATTATCCATCATTATGATGGTACAGTGTGACATCCCATCCTGAGTATAGGATAATTAATCCATTCTAATGTATATTTTACATATATTATCGAATACTTACATGTATCCCATTTTCTAATCCTATTCTTCATTACGAAGGGTCTGGTTTCCCATTACTATATTTTAGTGTGTGTTATCCTCATCCCAATACATTATTCTAGAATAGGTTAATTATCTCACATATGACTTGGGTGTGATACCCTACCTGTGTATCAACATAATCTATGTTTCAACGTGTTCTTAATCGTTGATGTGATGATGAGAATGACCTCCCAAATTTGTACCTTCATTGTTGGAAGGACCCAAGGAGTGAGCTCACCTAAATTATAATTATATTGGAACTATAAGTGTAATCCAATGATGGTAGTGAGGATATGATATTTCATTGAGACTTGGACCTTATCTTTGAGAATACTAGTGTTATTGTTGTATAACTCTATATTTAACAAGCCTTTTTGATAATGAGATGAATGCAACATCCCAAGTAAGTAATGAATAATAGATATTATTATCTATGTCTATTTATGAATTAGATAGTGTTTTAGAGGATTAAAATGAGAATCAATACAGTCTTAAGCATTTAATACACTAATATTCTTAAAAGATTGTTTTACTGTCTTTTGATGGAAACCCATTTTTTAAATCAAACTTTTGGAAAAATTATAAGATGTATTTTTCAAAATAAACTTTTTATTTATGATTGGGAAATTTAAATTTACATTGGAAATTTTTTCTGGTAGTTTTCTAACAATGTTCATTTTTGTAATGAATAGTGAAAAATACTGCATTTTACATCAAAACTGCTTTTTCATCTAATTTAATTATATGGTTATATTATCTTTTTAATATTTTTTAAAGTTTAAATAGAATATACTTTAACCATGTGATCTCATGGTGGTCATTGGGATTAATTTCACTTTGGAATTGGGTATAAACATGTGCCAAACATTTTATAGATATTGTTTCAAAAAAACCCTCTATTTGTTTTGACAATGTGAATTATTTTTAAATTAATTATTGCAATTTATATGTTTGGAATTTAGTAAATTGGATTCCATATTTGAAATCAGAAGGCCCAAATTATGTAATTAAGACTCATTTGTTTTGGGACATTATGAATAGTAACAATGATATTTATCTTTAATTATCTTGATTAATGAGTAATCGGGTAGTTAAGGATAATAGAATAATATCATAATAATAATAAATGACACCAAAATGTGTCCTAATGTTGCTGGTTGTCTCATGTCCGACCATGGGATTCCTTGTGCCAAACATGGGGACCCCATGGAGTCACTTTAGTGTGAAAGAGACTTTTTATCTTTTTATTTTTAAAGAAAGATAAATATAACAAAGAATGTATCACCTGATTAAAACATTTTTAATTTTGTATACCTAAATTATATATTAGACTATAAATAGTCATTGGAAATCTAAAAATATTTCCTACATCATCGTATTTTTTTATATTTTTTATACATTAAATAAACTAAGTTATTTATGACATCAGGATGATGCAACGATTACCTCATTAATGAATTCTTTAAATAAAATTAAAAGTTAATGTAAAATCTAAGACATAAATTTGTCAAAGACCTATTTGATGAGTTATTTTCTAACCATTATCACCTTATCCTTGAAATACATCAATGTGGGACCATTAAAATCCGAAACTCATTTGAAAATAATGTAACCTTTTATAACATTCCAAGAGTGCACCTCCTCTCCTCTTATAAAAGTCCCCCACTTCTACCACCTTACCCACACTCCTCATGCCTTTGTCTCGGCCAAACCCTGTCCATTTGTTCTCTCCATATCCCTTTCTTACTCCTAGAATCCTCACTTTGGGCAGAAGTCTTCCCAAGGAATCCTTTGAGCTCAAATCAAAAAGAGTAACCTGTTTTAAAGGTAGTATTTTCTCATGTGTTCTTATGTTTTATTTTGCATCACCAACCTTGTAAACTATTTTTATTCCTTTCTTTTGTAACAACACAAGTATATTAAATATACTATGAACTTGGTATAGTATGTATTCAAGCTACACTTACACACTCCTACATCTAATGGTTAAAGAACATATTGTTTCTGTTGATGGAAAATTTCTGCCTCACGAAACGATGATTGTTCAAAACTCATATAACACCCTCAAAGGTGGCCATTAATATGTAACTATATTTTTATATTATATATAATATGTTTAGTTTTTACTTAATCTTATTTATTTTTCATTTATGCATACCTTTATGGTTTCCATTATGGGTAAACGTGATATCTTCATTTTAGGATGTGCGGACTACTGCCCCCTCAAAGTGATTTGATTCGTTAATACAATATGTGGTAGGTATAAATGATATATTTAATGATATTATATATGATACAATAATGGAATTATAATACTATTATGTATCATTATTTTTTAATTCCATTAATATGACGTAGAAATGAAAGTAGCGTTAATGCGTACGTACGACTTACCATCTCCATGAACGGTGTATTTCATTTATTACCTCTAACTGATTATGTAATATTATAAATGCATGTATTTACTGGATATATGATATATAAGATATCTACATCATGAATATAATTCTTGATATAATGGACATTTTACCACTTGAACAACTTGTAATTATAAAGAGTTTATTTTTGACTCAAGTACCAATGATCGACAAGACGACCATTACTAACTTAAATAATTACATAGTGTTCATACTATGGTTATAACTGATATAAAAGGAATAATTAACTTGAAAAATGTTCTTAAGAATGTATAAATTAACTCAATATTATTATTCAAGACGTTAAAGAATGATCGAGTAATGTCGGACCCGAGGAATGGGACTTCGTCTCAATCTCTTTTCATTGAAGAATATTTAGATTTATACACTACTTTCTTTTATACAGTGTATAAACCCATTTGAATTTTATGTTTATTAAAAGGGAATATTTTTTATACGAAGTGTTTACTAAATGAAAAAAGGGAAGGTTTTTTGCTCATACGTATGCGGCGACAAAGACTTCTCCACCGCTCTGACCATTATTTGATTTTTGGTTTCCTCTACAAGCCATACCATTTTTTTAAATGAAAAATAAATACAATGTTTTACTTTTCATTTATTTTGGTATTGAAAATGGTTTTCATAATTTTTTTATTATATCAATGTTTTGTATTGATATCTTGTGATTGAAATGTTGAAATGTTATGTTTCCTTTACCTTTGTTTTATGTGATACAATTATGTTATGGTTTTGGGTATTGTTATGAATACGGGTGGTTCCGTGATAAAATAAGGGAAGGTGAGCCTGATATACCTATCCAATGCTTTGGGTAATGCGAAGGGGTTAAACGTTAAGGCTTCTCCGAAGAGATTTAGGGAATATACTATGATTGGTATTCCAAACGTAACCAAGAGGGTTACTCCCAACGTAAAAATGTTATGAATGCCACAAGTTACCTTTATGTCATATGATTTCTATGATTTATTCATGATTTTATGAGGTATGTTAAAGGGATTATGTTTTATGAGTAAAGTATGATTTCATTGATTCTTATGTATACATGTACTCATGTTTCTTTTCTATATTTTTATATCCCTTACTGAGCATTTTATACTCATCCCAAGTTTTTGAAATTTTTTTCAGAGGTCAAGGGAAAGGTACATGATATGATGATAGTGTCAAGGAAGTGTCAGGAAAGAATCCATGTTTTATTTAAAAAATGTTTCCGTTGATGGGAAAAATGAATACTATCTTTTATTGTAACCACATTGTTTAAATGTGCGATGTAATGAATGTTTTATGATATAATTCTATAAAACTATAAACCTAAAAAGATCCTCAATATGTATTCGTGAAGTAACTCAAGATTAATTAAAGTTTTATGCTGGGGACTTATAGTTGGTATTATAGGTGGGTTTAGATAACTTTAGGAGTTAGAATTCTATTAAATGAATATCCGAAAATATTTTTTTATGGTTAAATTGAAATGATATAGCATTTAAAGATTACAATGTTGCTCCATCTAAGACATGTTTGTTCAGAATGGTTTTCCGTAGAAGAAACATCTAAGCAGTGCTAGGAAGGCATACTGAAGGAAATAACCCTCCGAATCATCATCATGATATGGTCGGAATTAGAACTGAGCAGTTTGTTGCAGTAATGGCATAGTTGACTCAAGCGATAAATGGTGGTGGTATACATGCATGAGATCAGCCAGATCAACCGCAAAGAAACATGTCAGTGGTGGAACATTTCATGAGGCAACATCCCCCATCATTCAGAGGATCATCTGACCATGTACTAGCTGAAGGGTGGATTAAAGCACTGGAGAATATTTTTTATGTCATGGGGTGTTCCGACAATCAAAATGTTAGTCTTTCTATTTACCTTTTGGAGGGTGAAGCAAATCAGTGGTGGTCGACGGTTAAAAATATCAGGGACACTGATGAGATTGATGCTCTCGACTGGGATGAATTCAAAGGTATGATTCTTGAGAAGTATTTTCCTAAGGCTGTTCGACATATGATGGATAAAAATTCTTGGAATTGAGGCAAGAAGAAGAATCAGTGGCTTCCTATGAAGAGAGGTTCACTCGATTGGCAAGGTATGCTCCAAATTTTATCTGATACATTGATAGTAAAATAAATAATTTTTACTCAGGATTAATGCCAAAATATCGAAGGTCTTTAGATTCTTGTGGGTTAAAAAGTTATGAAAATCGTTTTGGATGTGCTAAGAAGGTGGAAATTGAGTTTTCCAATGATCAAGTGTTCTATAACAACCAGCAGAAGAAGAGACTGCGGTGGTAGGAGAAAGGAAAGTATTCTTCAAAAAGGTCTGATGGTAAGAAATCTAAGTTTACAGTTTGGGATAAATGTGGTAAAAGGCATGATGGGGAATGTCTTATGAATTATGTAAAGTGCTACCAATACAGTAATATTGGACATAAGGCTTGTGATTGCACTAAAAAAGATCAGGGTGATGGTAATACCAAATTTGATTTACAGTTAGTTAAATGTTTTAAGTGCAATGAGATGGGTCACTATGAAAATGAGTGTCTGACAAAGACCTCGAGTGATGGGAAGCTGTTAGACTACAAGCAGAAAGGGGTGGTGAAATCCTTTGCAGCTACTTAAGTAGATGGTGGGCCATAAAATGAAGTTGTATCAGGTAATTTGTTTTTTTTAAGATTATTCTAGTGTGTTGTTTGTTTCTGTGTCTACAAATTCATTCATCTTTGAAAACATTTCAAGTAAAATGGGATTACCATCTCAAGAAATGACTCTTGAACATGTGGTAAAAACACTTGGGGGAAATGTTGAGGCAAAACGACTTCATAATAATCTTCCTATCCTTATCCGTGGAAAGAACCTACTTGAAAACATTATTGTTTTACCTCTAGTAGAGTTTGATGTTATCCTGGATATGGTTTGGCTCTCTATTTACCATGCTATGATTGACTGTAGAGCTAAAGAAGTTTCTTTTCAGAAATAATTTCAGTTTGTGTACAAGAATGAACCCTTATTGTTGATAATGTATTAAGAGGCCGAGAAACTTGTAAAAGATGTAAATGAATGTTACCTTGCACATATTTTTGAAAACAAGGGAACTGTTAAAATTAATGATGTGGCAGTGGTAAATGAGTATCCTGATGTTTTTCCTGATGAGTTTCCTAGAATAATATCAGATCAGGATGTTGAGTTTACTGTTGACATAGTTCCTGATGCTAAGACAATTTCAAAACGCCATTATCGAATGGCTCAAATTGAACAATTATAGTTGAAGGAGAAATTTCAAGATTTATTAGAGAAAGGTTTCAATCGACCTAGAAAATCACCATGGGGTGCTCATTTTTTATTTGTTAAAAAGAATGATGGTTCTATGTGACTTTTCATTGATTATAGATCCTTGAATAACATCACTGTTAAGAACAAATATCCTTTGCCTTATATCGATGATTTGTTTGATCAGCTCCAGGGAGCTTAGTATTTTTCAAAGATTGACCTGAGATTGGGGTACCATCAGTTGAAGGTAAAGGAATCATATGTTCCAAATACTGCATTTCGTACAAGATATGGCCATTATGTATTTGTAGTAATGCCTTTTGGGATAACCAATGCACATTTTGTATTCATGGACATAATGAATAGAATTTTCCATGAGTTCTTGGATAATTTTGTGTTTGTTTTCATTAAAGATATTTTGGTGTTTTCTAAAAGTAAATCGGAGCATGAAAGACATTTAAGGGTTATTTTGCAAACCATAAGAGGAAATAAATTGTATGGTAAATTCATCATGTGTGAGTTTTAGTTGCAAAAAATTTCATTCTTTAGTCATATTTTTTCTAAAGATGGGATAACTGTTGATCCTGCAAAGGCAAAGGTTGTAGAATAATGGATAAGACCCACAAATGTAACTGAGATTCGTAGCTTCCTTGGTTTTCCAGGATATTACCGAAGGTTTGTTATAATTTTTTCACAGTTATCTAGTCCAATGACTAAGCTAACTCGGAAGGGTGTTAAGTTTATCTGGACAAAAGAATTTGATGATTGTTTTCAGGAACTGAAAAAAAGATTGGTAAATGCTCCATTTTTGGCACTACCTTCTAGGAATAGGGATTTTGTTATCTACAGTGATTCTTCATTGAAAGGACTTTGTTGCTTCTTAATGCAGAATGATCAGGTAATTGGTTATGCTTCAGGAGAGTTGAAAATTGATGAGGTAAATTACCCTTCACATGATTTGGAATTAGCTGCTACTTTTTTACTTTAAAAATTTAGAGGCATCATTTGTATGGAGTAAAGTGTGAAATATATACCGATCACAAAATTTTAAAGTGTATATTCACATAGAAATAATTGAACATGAGACAGAGGATATGGCTATAATTAATCAAGGACTATGATTTTACAATTCATTACCATCCGACAAAAGAAAATAAAGTGGCCGATTATTTGAGTTGAAAAAGTAATGCTTCATTAACCATGTTGTGTTCGGAACATGATCCTTTTGTTAAGGATTTGATGAACATTGGCATAGAAGTTGTTGGTACAGGATGTCCATCTGTTTTGTTTCAGGTATCAGTGAAATCTTCTCTATCAGAGAGAATCAAGGAAGCACAGAAGCAAGATAGGGAGTTGCAAAAAAAGGTAGATCTAGTTCAGAAGGGTAATTTTCCTGCATTCAACATTGATAATGATTGTCTTTTGAGATTTGGGAAGAGATTGTGTGTTCCTCGTGACTCATAGTTGAAGAGAGAGTTGTTATGTGAAGCTCATAGTTCTCTGTTTTCAGTTCATCCTGGCAGTACTAGGATGTATAGTGATCATCGAGAGTACTGCTGGTGGGACGGAATGAAAAGGGATATTACTGATTTTACTATGATGTGTTTGACTTGTCAACAGGTAAAATCAAAGAGGTAGTTACTGAAAGGGATGCTTCGGCCTTTACAAGTACCAGAATGGACAATGGAGAATATATCCATGGAATTCGTTGTGGGATTGTCGAAGACACCTCGAGGTATTATTGCAATCTGGGTTATTGTTGATCGCTTGACTAAATCTGCTCATTTCCTTGCTATACGAGATAATATTTCCATAGATCAACTTTCCCGTTTGTATCTTAAAGAGATATTCAGGTTACATGGAGTCCATCTCTCCATAGTATCTGACTATGATCCTAGGTTCACTTCTATCTTTTGGAAAGGCATTCAGAAGTCGTTGGGTACTGAATTAGACCTTAGTACAGCTTTTCATCCACAATTAGATGGGCAGTCAGAAAGAACGATTCAGACTTTGGAGGATATGCTACGTTCATGTTCGATAGATTATCAGGGAAGATTGGACCAACATCTTTCTTTGGTTGATTTTTCTTCTAATAAATGTTTTTATTCCAGTATATAGATTGCACCATTTGAGGCATTATATAGGAAGCAATGTCTAACTCCAACTTTCTGGGATGAAGTGGGTGAAAGGAAGTTGATGGGTACTGAACTGGTAGAAGAGTTGTCATAAAAAGTTTAGCTGATATAGAAACACATGAGAACAGCTCAAAAAGGAAGAAGAGGTATGCATACAACAGTAGGAATGATCTCTCTTTTGAGGTAGTTGATCTTGTTTTTCTCAATGTTTCAACATGGAAGAGTGTGATGCAATTTGGTATGAAAGTAAAGTTGAGTCCAAGGTTCATTTGACCATATGAAATTCTGGAGGGAGTTGGATCAATTTCATACTTAGTGGATTTACCTCCAAGTTTATCTCAGGTACACAATGTTTTTCATGTTCCAATATTAAGTAAGTGCATGCCAGATCCATCTCATGTTTTGAGTCCAGAGGTAGTTCATCTGGAAGAGAACATATCTTATGAGGAACAACCGGTCCAGATTCTTGACCACATGGAGCAAGTGTTACAGAATAATTTGATTGATCAGGTAATGGTTTTGTGAAAAAACCACATGATTGAAGAGGCAACATGGGAATCTAAAAATGCAATGAGGGCTAAATACCCCCACTTATTCAATAAGTAAATAAATGGCTGGGATGTAACATTCTAAAGGGGGGAAGGATGTAACATCCCATGTAATTAATTAACAATAGATATTCTTATCTATGACTATTTATGAATTAGATAGTTTTTTAGAGGCTTAAAATGAGAAAAAATCCAATCTTAAGCATTGAATACACTAATATTCTTAAAAGATTTTTTTACTGCCTTTTGATGGAAAACAATTTTTTAAATAAAAATTTTTGAAATTTTATAATCTCTATTTGTCAAAATAAAATTATTATTTATGATTGTGACATTTAAATTTACATTGTAAAAATTGTTTGGTATTTTTCTGATAATGTTCATTTTTAATGAATAGTGAAAATTACTGCATTTTACATCAAAACTGCTTTTTCATCTCATTTAATTATATGGATATATTATTGTATTAATTGGCTATAAAATTTAAATAGAAAATATTTTTACCATGTAATCCAATGGTAGTCATTGGGATCAATTTCACTTTGCAATTGGGCATAAACAAGTTCCAAACTTTTCATATATATTGATTCAAAAAAACCCGCTATATGTTTTGACAACGTGAATTATTTTTAAATTAATTATTGCAATTTATATGTTGGAATTTAGTAAATTGGATTCCATATTTGAAACCAGAAGGTCCAAATTATTTTATTAATACTCTTTTGTTTTTGGACATTATGAATAGTAACTACTCTAATTATCTTTAATTATCTTGATTAATGAGTAATCATGTAGTTAAGTATAATAAAATAATATCATAATAATCGAAAATGACACCAACATGTGTCATAATGCTACTGGTTGTCTCATGTCCGACCATGGTGTGCCTTGTTCCAAACATGGGGACCCCATGGAATCACTTTTGTGTGAAAGTGACTTTTTATCATTTTTATTTTTAAAAAAGTTAAATATAACAAAGAATGTATCACCTGATTAAAAAATTTTTAATTTTGACTACATAAATGATATATTAGATTATAAATATTCAATGTAAATCTAAAATAATTTCCTACATCATAGTATTTTTTTAATAATTTTTTGACATTAAATAAATAAAATTATTTATGACAACATGATGATGCAGCGATTACCTCATTAATGAACGATTTAAATAAAATGAAAAGATAATGTAAAATCTAAGACATACACTTGTAAAAGACCTATTGGATGAGTTTACTTCGAACCCTTATCATCTTATCCTAGAAATACATCAATGTTGGATCTTTAAATTCCGAAACTCATTTGAAAATAAAGTAACCTTTTACAACTTTCCAAAAATGCCCCTCCTCTCCTCTTATAAAAGGCCCCCACTTCTACCACATTACACAAACTTCTCAAGCCATTGGCTCGGCCAACCCCTATCCATTTTGTCTCTACAAATACCTCTCTTACTCCTATACACCTCACTTTGGGCAGAAGTCTTCCCAAGTAAGCCATTGAGCTCAAATCAAAAAGAGTTACCCGTTTTAAAGGTAGTGTTTTCTGTTGTGTTCTTATATTTTATTTTGCTTCTCCAACCCTCTAAACTCTTTTTATTCCTTCCTTTTGTAACAAAAACAGTATATTCAATATACTAGTATTTTATTATAAGAAGGATTTGAGGTACACTTTCACACACCTACATCTAATGGTTATAAAACATACTATTTCTGTGGACGGCGAATTTCTGCCTCACGAAACGATGATTGTTCAACACTCATATAACACCTTCAAAGGTGTCCATTACGATGTCAATATATTTATATATGATATATAATATGTTTATGTTCTAATTAAGCTTATTTATTTTTCATTTATGTAATACCTTTACGGTTTCCATTATTGGTAAATGCGATATTTTCATTTTAGGAAGTGTGGACTACCGCCCCCTCAATGTGATTTGATTCGTTAATACCATATGTGGAACATATAAAGGATAGATTGAATGATATTATATATGATACAATACTGGTATTATAATACTATTATGTATCATTATGTTTTAATTCCATTAATATTACATAGAAATGAAAGTAGCGTTCATGCATACGTACGGCTTACCGTCTCCATGAACGGTGAATTTAATTTCTTACCCCTAAATGACTATGTAATATTATAAATGCATGTATATACATGATATATGATATATATATGATAGCTACATCATGAATATAATTCATGATATAATGGATATTTTACCACATGAACAGCTTGTAATGATAAAGAGTTTATTTTTGACTCAAGTACCTATGATCGACAAAATGACCATTATTAACTTAAATAATTACATAGTGTTCATAACATGGTAATAAGTGATATAAAAGGAATAATGAACTTGAAAACGGTTATTAAGAAAGTAGGAATTATCTCAAGTTTATTATTCCGGACATTAAAGAATGATTGAGTCAAGTCGGACCTGAGGTATGGGACTTCGTCTCAATCTCCCTTCATTGAGGCATATTTTTTTTATACACAACATTCTTTTATACGGTTTATAAACCCCATTGACATTTACGTTTATTCAAAAGGAATATTTTTTTATATGAAGTGTTTACTAAACGACAAAAGGGAATGTTTTTTTTGTTGTACATATGCGGCGACAATGACTTCTCTACCGCCGTGAACATTATTTGAGTTTCAGCTTCCTCTATAAGCCATACCTTTTTTTAAATGAAAAATAAATACCTTGTTTTACTTTTCCTTTATTTTGGTATTCAAAATGGTTTTCATAATGTTTTTATTATATCAATGTTTTGTATTGATATCTTGTGATTGAAATGTGGAAATGTTATGTCACCTTTATGAATGTTTTTTGTGATACGATTATGTTATGGTTCTTGGGCATTGTTAAGAAGATGGGTAGTTCCATGATAAACTAATGGCGAGTGAGCCCGATATAGCTCTCCAATTCATTGGGTAACGCGAAGGAGTTAAAGGTTAAGGTTTCTCCAAAGAGATTTAGGGAATATACTATGATGGGTATTCCAAACGTAACCAGGAGGGTTACTCCCTACATATGAATGTTATGAATTTCTCAAGTTACCATTATGTCTTATGATTTCTATGATTTATTCATGATTTGATGAGGTATATTAAAGTGCATATGTTTTATGAGTAAAGTATTATTTAATTTATTCTTTTGTATACATGTACTCATGTTTCCTTTCCATATTTTTATAACCCTTACTTAGCTTATTAACTGATCCCATGTTTTTGAAATGTTTTTCACAGGTCAAGGGAATGGTACATGATATAATGATAGTGTCAAGGAAGTGCCATGAAAGAATCCATGTTTTATTTTAAAAATGTTTCTGTTGATGGGAAAAATGAATACTATCTTTTATGGTAACCACTTTGTTTAAATGTGGGATCTAATGCTTGTTTTATGATCTAATTCTCTAAAAATCGAAACCTGAAAAGATCCTAAAACTTTATTCTTAAAGTAATTCATGATTAAGTAAGGTTTAAGGAGGGGGCCTTATAATGACTCTCTCTTCGTTCTTTTTATGTTGGGATTTTAGGGTTCCCTACTGGATATACATATACATTACCTTGCATTGTCTCTTCCCACATATGTCATGACGAATACAGAGGAAATTCCTTTTGATGGAGAACTAGGAATTCTAGGAACATGTAATGAATAGTAACCCAAAATTTACCATAGATAGTTTAGGGAGGTTGAACTTGACAACTGCAACTTTTTACGAGTAAGTGATAAATTTTTTATATTTTATGGGCATGTATTGATACCTTTTTCATTCATATAATCATACCATAATCTATTGTAGTATTAGTTATACACATGAAATTTGTGTACATGTTGTTTCATTTCATTCTAAATGATATTATTATTTGGATATGTCTGCACTCAACTAGAAATTAAATCATTTTTGATGGATCATTTAAGATGATGTCAAATCATAAATGACATGTTGTAGAATAGCGTGTTGCAAATTGTTTTATTTGTGATGGGAGCCCTTAATGTCAAAAATATTTTGGTCAGGTTTTTCAAAAAACATTTTCCTAATGGGATTTACTACCCCACACAAAAAAACAAAAAATATTATTATTAAAATTTATGAAAATAAAAATAAAGAAATAAAAACTTGATAAAATAATAAATTTTTAAATATTAAGAGTAACTAAAAAATTTAAAAATATATATAAATTCAAAATATATTTAAAATTAATTAAAAAATATAAATTTAAATTTTCACAAAAATAATGCAAATACTACTAATAATAAAATGATAAATAAATCAAAAAATAATATAAAAAATAAAGAAAAAAATAAAAATAATAAATTAATATAAAAAATAAAAATATATATTAAAAACACACTATTCGTAGAAATATTAAAAATTCACTATATTGACATATAAATATATAGATAAAGAAAAATGTTACCAAATTTTTTTAAATTATATTTATTATTAGAAAAAGAATATAAACAACTAAGGGAGGGGGTCTTCTGGATGAGTTGGAGGAGCAAGTGTAGGGAACTCCATCCCTTAATCATGAGTCATCCATTGACTGCATGACATTATCTTCTCGTACTACTACTGCAACCATCAACACATCTCCTAGTGATTCAAATAGTTCTCTTCAATATCCCAACACATGGTCTCTATAAACTCACCCTGAGCTCACAGTTGCTCCTCATACTAAAAAGTAGATGATGATGATTCTCTACGATCTCCCCTCGAGATGCATTACAACATCACAATAGTACCATAATAACTCCCATCAATCAATAATGAGATGATACCAACAACTCATCATTTCTCGAAGTCATATTGAGTCACCAGTATCCATGCTCCACCATCAAATAATACAACAATAGAGGTATGATCATCGATCTTTTCCTGGCTCTCATCCTTTGTTTGAGATGCCATGACCTCACACAACTCTTTCAATTTCAATTTAATATTAATATTTTTTTAAATATTATTTTCCCTCAGTTTAAAAACTAGAAAACAAATTATACTGAGCACAATATGACATGGGAAATAACAAAAAATATTTATAGTGATAGGATCATTGTATATCCTTTTATAAACACCGAACATTATAATATCGGGTTGTTTTACTGCCTATTTGTGTATAAAAGAAAACATTTTTCATTTAATGTTATATAAAATACTAAAAAATGTACTTTCTAAATGCTATCAATGTGTACTAAATGTACACCCCCCAGCATGATGAGTCACCACATAATTCCTTAGGTTCTGTCAACATAATGATTCTCTCATTTGAAACGTATCTCCTATACAATATGAACATAATCCCTATCAAAGCATAGACGATATGTAATCTTTTCAGTGGGCACAAAGACTGATCAAAAGTAATGACTCCCACATTCCGCTTTATTGTCTTCCTATGAATGTGAAAATTTTTATGGAAACAGTCATGCATACCGCCCTCACAAGCCTCCTAGATAGATTACTACATGAAATCATCAATGGGTTACCGTAAACCCTAAAACTAATTTATTTTATGATGTTATTAATTAAATTATTTTTTAAATAACTATTATTTATCTACGTATCATACAATGATCGAAGAACTGGTGCTGAATATCAATGGGAATATAAACCTCTACAACACATACTCCTGAAAAATGATTGGGTGATATCGTACTACCTTTTAAAACATTTATATCCAAAATCATCTAAAAAATAAAAAAATAATTAAACTCATAGTATATTAATAAATTAATGAAAATAAAATAAAAATATATAAAATACACACCTGAAAAACCCTCCACATGAGTGAACCGAAGACTAGATGTGGGTATCACTCGAGGATAGGGTTATGAATCATAAATCATTCAAGACCATGACCCCGCCAAGTCATTTTGGAACCACAAACAATCTGAGGTTCATATGATGCAATATCATGCTCATCACTTGGTAGATCAATCCCTTCCAACTCCTTAAATAGATTAGAGTCCATCTGAATCTTGAAATTATAGAATGTCACACCCGCTTATATTTATTTGCCTTTATTTTTATTTTTGATTGATTCCGGGTGTTCGTGCCACGATCCGAGATGAGCCCGGATTAAACCTTTTTGTCGTTTTATGCCTTTTGGGTTTCAGACCTGTGCGCGGTCGCCGCATGGTTGGCGGTCACCGCGCAGTCGGCCCGAGTATCGTTTAATTGTTGTTTTATTGATTTTTTTTACCCTTTTTATTTTATTGATATCATCTATGGCTTTATTGTTATTATTATTATAGTTGCAATACTAATATTATTATTATGATGTTTATTATTATTATTATTATTATTACTATTATTATTTTTATTAGTGTTATTATTATTATTATTATTATCATATATATATATATATATATATATATTATAACCCTAATCTAACCCTAACCCCGTCCTTTGCTGTGTGGCGCCCCCTCCCCCCTTTCTCCTCTCTCTCTTCTTTCCCCTTCCTCCTGCGCAAGCCAGCTCCCCGTTTTCTCCCCTATGCTTCACCGCTCTCCGCTCCCCCCATCCGCATCCGACCCCCCCTCTCCGGCAGCCTCCATGTGCGACCTCCGGCATCGCCGCGCTCGCCCCTCGCTCGCCCCCCCCTGTGTCTCCAGCCGCGCCTCCTCCCCAGTCCGGCGGCGCCCCATCGCAACCCCCTAGCAGCCCACAGCCACTTGCCGGCCCTCCCTCGCCGCAGCCAAGATGCCCATCCAGCCTCCTGTTTTACCTCCGCCAGCCACAGCGACTCCCGGCGGCTCCCTCCTCATGTCCGACCCGCCATCCCGGACCTCCGGCACCCCAGATCTGCACGACCACCAGCGCCGACGTTGTACCCCTCCTATTCACGGCCCCCGCTCCCACAGACTGGTTTCCGCCTCCAACCAATCGGCCTGACCCCTGCCCCCTTCCCTGCCGCTGGCCCCCTTCGGTGCCGCTCCCTCATGCAGCACCCCGGCGACTCCCCTGTTCCCCCTCGCCCAGGCGGCGCTGCCTGCGCGACCCCCTCTTCTTCCCGTCGCTGCTCCGCCCTACGCACCCCCTGCTGGTGACCCACACCCAGCCTCCCAGGCTTCCCGACGTCCCGGCTCCCCCGCGTGACCAGCACCCTGTCGCCGGAAACTCCTCCCTCTCCCTTTCTGGCGCTCAGCCTCCGCTCATCGTGCCCCTGCTCGCCCTCGGCCTCGCACCCCGCTGCCCTCGGCCGCATCCACGAGCCTCCCTTTGATGCCCCTTCCTACAACGGCCAGCACACCTCCGACTCCTCCCCTTTTTTCGGCCGTCGTTCCCCGACCCCACCTCCGTCCGGTGACCTCCCTTCCGGCGGACCCCCCCTGTCCCAGCTTCCTCCGGCGAACAGCCCCGCGCGAACCCCGACCCTGCTTTCCCGCCGGCCTCCCGACCTCCGGCGAGTTTTTTTTCCGGCCTCCCGAATTCGTCGCACCCCCCGTCCGACTCCCGTTCCGGCTGCCACACCTCCGGCGAGCCCCCCTACCGGCCAGCAGCCCTCGACCCCCTTCCGACGCCCCCTCCTAACCCTTTCGGTGAGCCCCGCTCGGGCCAGCAACCTCCACCGCCGTTCCGGCACCCCGGCGCACCCTCCGGCTCTCCTTCCGGCGACCCGCTTTTGCTCTCTGGCGTCGTTCCGGCACCCCTGCCCTATTCTGGTGACCCTGCCAGTGTTCCCCATCTCCGCCGGCACCCTTGCTTCGCTCCGGCACCGCCTGCTGGCGTTCCCCGGTCCTTTCCGGCGCTCCGACCGGCTCCGCCACACCGTTGGGAGGTCGCGCACCACCTTTCAGTGGCCCGGCCAGCCGCCACCATCTTGCGCCGGGCAGCAGCGCACCCAATAATCAGCGCGCGACCTCTGACGGTCTCCCTTCCGGTGCGCGCCGCCCCTTTAACTGTCGCGCGACCCCGTGGGTCGAGCGCGTCTCTGCGCCGAGGTGAGTTTTGTGTCGTGTGATTATATATATATTTATATATTTTTTTGGTTGGTTGATTAATTGTTTGTTTTCTGCAGCGCGTTGGCAGATTAATTCTGCAATGTGGAGGTCTTTGGCTTGCGAGCGCGTATGCGCCTGCGCGGGGTGTTCTACGTCGTCATGTTCGGTTTGCGACTTTAGGTGAGGTTTGCCTCGTTTCTTACCCGAATTATTTTATATCAACGTTTATATATTTTTGTGTGTATATATATATATATAGATATATATATATATATATATATTAGTTTTTAAATGAATTTTATTAGTCAGTGGTTATGGGATTTTAATTGTTGTGCGTTCGATGCAGCGTGTTGGCGTGATAACCTCGCGATACTGTGGTCGTCAACGTGCGTGTGTTTGTGCGTTCATGCGAGGTGCGACACACCGTGCGTTTGGACTTCAAGATGAGGTAGGTCCCCCACTGCACCTACCTCTAGACTTAGAATTTATTAATTGCTTGTTGTTTTATAAATTTTTAATGAATTAGAAATAATATTAAATAATAAAACTTAAAATGATCATTTAGTGTGAAAAGAGCTGTTTATTTTATACCGAACACTTGTGACATTTTCTTGACGGGCGGACACCCAGTTTTCAAAGAATGCCCGTTTGGCCTTTAAACATAATTCACGGAACTTCAAATGTGCTTCTAGTTTTAAAGATAAATAATTTCTTCTGAACAAGTGTTTTGAACTTTTTGAGAAATGAGGTTTTACTTTAAATTGGTGAAGGCCCGTTTGGCACTTTAATGAAATGGATTATCTTGGAAATCCCACTCGGGGGTGATCTTTGGTGTGCGTTGTTTGCGTGAGCTGCATGTGATGTTTGTGCATCGTGACTGATTTATTTACATTGTAGACGCACCCCCTTTTCATTGCTTGTGTTGACATGGGAACCTGGCATATTGAGTGAATTTTCTAAGAACGATTGCTGCACAAGTTTAGACCACGCACTGGCTAGTGGCCCCATAGTAGGGGAATACTGATTTATTGCTGCTATGGGGATTGGGCCCCTCGGTTAGGCCATGCAGGGCTATGCCGGGTAGTATTATGGGCGTTATGACGTCATCGAGTTATGGCATGCCTCAGGATGAGTCACACGTATAGTACGTTCTGGATTGTTCACGATATCCTAGGTTCGACCCATGTTTCTTTTAGTGTTTATTTGTGTGTGGCGGATGATTGAGAGGTCGAGTTCGGTTGCTGACCCATGTGTGCCACTTTTACCATTTCCCTTAGTGTGTGTTGTGTGTGATTCTCCTTTTGACCAAAAACTAAAGTTTGGATTTCTAAATTGTTCACAAAATGTTTTAAAAATGCAATGCACCTGTTTCTTTCAACATTAAACTTGTTCTAAATTAAAAAGGGAAATGGACTGTTACTTGTTTTAGAAATGAATGTGTGTGGAAACCATATTTTATATAATTTAGTTCAAACCTGGAATTGATAAATTCTTTATTTATTGGTATGTGCATAGGGAATAGAAATAGTCGGGCCTACCTACTGAGTTTTAATACTCACGCCTATAGTGTTTTCTTGTTTTTTTTAGTTCTGTTGCAGGTTCCAGATTCAGTTGTTCGCCTTGAGCGATGTTGGTTGTGGTATTGGAGGGTGACCCATGGGGTCACCTGGAGTTTGGACCGTGGTCAGGTTAGTAGTGGTGTTGGTTGCTCTTTCTTTATTCATTTTGTTGTTCTGTTTTATTTTCCGCTGTTTAGTTTATTTTTTTCTTTTGGTCCAAATCGTTCCCACCTGTTTACTTTTGATGCCCGACACTAGTTGCCAGCCCGTGGGGATCGGGAACGCCCTTCGGGCCATGTCGCGGGCCGACTCGGGTGACCGGTTCAGGGTCAACCCGGGTTGGTTCGTGACAAAATGGTATCAGAGGTGGTCCTTGTTATTTGGGATGTCCGGTAGATGGAGATTAGGTGTGTCGGGACTCGAGAGGTAGGTACGGGAAGGACGTCATGACCCCTCGCCCGTTCCGCACCTCGAGTCGCCAGGGATAGTCCGGGAATCGATTCCTTGTTTCGTTTTGGATTGTTTTGGATTAAGGGATGACAATAGAGGTAAGCCGATGTTACATCGTGATTTCACATCGAGTAGTGACCCATGTGGATTCTGGGTACATGGTTTGAATTCCTCCTAGTGGTCGACGCCTACTTGGGACATGGCCCACTACCATGTCACCAGGTTATGCATGACTACTAGTCCCTCACTGCAGTTTTTGATGCAATTTAAGTGTTGTTTTTGTTCTGGTTGGTGTTGGTGCACTTTTGGAAATGGAAAAAAAGGGGTTTTGAAAATGAGACTGATTTCTTTTAAAGGACTTTAAATTTATGAAATGGGTTTTAAAAACTAAAAGCATTTGGTTTGGAAAACTGATGTTTTCTTTGAAATTGGTCGAGAATGGTTTGGGGTGAAACCGCAGGTACCCCTTATGAACGTTTGCACATGTGAGAGAATGCATACAATTGCGTGCTGGTGCGTGTATGAATGGAATGTGGATAATGACATGTGCAATAGGTCATGAGATTACCTGGGTGTTTATTTGAAATTAAAGGCTTGACCATGTTTTTCTAAATTGGCTTTTAAAGAGGGAAATGGTTTTGGAAAGTGATTTTGGTTTGAAAGGGATTTTGTATTTGGAAACTGGTTTTGAAATGAGAATTTAAAAAGAGGTGGTTTTGGAATCAAAAATGAAACAGGAATTTTGGACAGGGATTTTTGGGTTATGTTTGCAGTTGTTTGTTTCTTTTGAGCAGGTTGTTTTGGATGAAGCCACTTTCTTTGATGTTGCTTCGATTGATATTGGATTTGTCTTGGTGTTATATATCTTGTTCAGAAATGCTGCCCAGAAAGATCCCCAGTGTTTTGATGAGTCCTGCCCAGTTTTTGGTATTTCTCGGACGTTGTCTTTCCTTCATGGTGATTGGAGTCTGTTAGATACAGTGTAGTGGCTTAGTGAAGTCGAGTGTGTCTTCAGGGTATTGGGAACTCCCGAAGCGATCTGAGTGCGTATTGTTTTGGGTCTATTTGAAGGTCCAGCGCTGGATGAGTAGGAGTTGTATGCCTGCCGTTTCTGCAATTTGGGATTATGTGGCATTTCTTTAATGTCGTCTTCATTCAATGGTTTATACTTGTGGAGGTGAGGATGAAGGAAATAGAAGAGCTCGTGTGTGCTCAACATGGCTAGTAGACAGTAAAAGCGTATGTCGACCATTTCAGGGATCATGTGTCTCTTTTTTCAGGGGTAGTGTTGCAGGACTTGGTGAAGACTCATCCTTTCATCAGGGGTCTTCTTCCAGAGATCAAGGAGTGAGTCCTCCCTTTTTGGGAGCATCACTTTCGAGAAGCTGGTGGATGAGGTGTTCTTAGAGGAGTTGGTCTTCGGAGTGGAGATGGTTGGCAATCCAGCGTATCAAGTTACTCGTCAAGGTTCCCCATCTGGCGAGCAGGGTGTGCCAAAGGGACCTATTCCTAAAGAGTCCTCTGCAGTGGTTCTAACTTCTAGTGCGCCGAATCGTCTAATGGTGTACCGTCAGTATGGACAGTTAGGGAATACAAGCCGCTCTGTCACACCCCCCAAGAAATGCCATCATTGTAGGTTTCTAAATCATCTAGAGAAGCTTTGCAGGAAGCGTTGCCTGAGGAAGACAATGTGACTAGAATATTCTAGTGCCTGGCTCTGAGGCAGGAGATGCTTCAACCATCAGAGCCCCAACCACAGGACTTGGGGTGAAGCTCGCGCGCAGTCAGGAGTTGACGGGGGTGTGAAGCCTCAGTTCAGGTTTGGGTGTTTAGTGTTTCCATCAAAACATTTAATGTCCTTCCGTTCCCGTTCTTTCACTGTAAATGTTTGGGCGTTGTTGTCGGTTCATTGTTTCGTCGTGAGCTTGGGATGAACGTATTCGTTTGAAATCCAAACAGTCTCATTTGTCGGATATTGGTTTTTAGGATCGTGCGTTTTTCTTAGAGGTATGTTTGGACCTTGCGTGGGTTAACCATGGTTTGGCGATGTTCGTTTGGAGATATAAGTGCCTGCGGTGGAGTCCAGGCTTGCTGTTATGCTTGGGTTTACTGCTTGGATTAAGTTCTACTTGGAGATTTTTTCTATCGTCTTCGGTCTTTCTTTGGTCCGAGTCGAGAGTTCCAAGTTCTGGCGGAGGTGCTGTTTCACTCGTGCTATAAGAGTTGGTTTAAGCCAGTTGGGAGTTCCCAAATCGATTCCCCCTTTTCCTAGGATTTTCTATTTAGATGGTCAACTTTTCTGCACTAGTTAAGTTCTTGTGGTGGGGAGAACCCCTTTGTGTTCTCCCCTCAACCTTGGACCTCAGTTTTCTCTTGAATCGGTCGGGTGTGACCTGTGTAGAGTAAGGTCCTCCCCGAGATTCTTAGTTTTCTTCGGTTCCTTTAGTTCTGTTTGGGCATAGACCTGAATCTTGACCGACTTTTGGCCTGGTGACTTGCTTGGGGCATAAAGTGTCTGTGGTGGGGAGAATTGTCACACCCGCTTATATTTATTTGCCTTTATTTTTATTTTTGCTGGATTCCGGGTGTTCGTGCCACGATCCGAGATGAGCCCGGATTAAACCTTTTTGTCGTTTTATGCCTTTTGGGTTTCAGACCTGTGCGCGGTCGCCGCATGGTTGGTGGTCACCGCGCAGTCGGCCCGAGTATCGCTTAATTGTTGTTTTATTGATTTTTTTACCCTTTTTATTTTATTGATATCAACCATGGCTTTATTGTTATTATTATTATAGTTGCGATACTAATATTATTATTATGATGTTTATTATTATTATTATTATTATTACTATTATTTTTTTTATTAGTGTTATTATTATTATTATTATTATCATATACATATATATATATATATATATATTATAACCCTAATCTAACCCTAACCCCGTCCTTTGCTGTGTGGCGCCCCCTCCCCCCTTTCTCCTCTCTCTCTTCTTTCCCCTTCCTCCTGCGCAAGCCAGCTCCCCGTTTTCTCCCCTATGCTTCACCGCTCTCCGCTCCCCCCGTCCGAATCCGACCCCCCCTCTCCGGCAGCCTCCATGTGCGACCTCTGGCCTCGCCGCGCTCGCCCCTCGCTCGCCCCCCCTGTGTCTCCAGCCGCGCCGCCTCCCCAGCCGGCGGCGCCCCATCGCAACCCCCCTAGCAGCCCACAGCCACTTGCCGGCCCTCCCTCGCCGCAGCCAAGATGCCCATCCAGCCTCCTGTTTTACCTCTGCCAGCCACAGCGACTCCCGGCGGCTCCCTCCTCATGTCCGACCCGCAATCCCGGACCTCCGGCACCCCAGATCTGCACGACCACCAGCGCCGACGCTGTACCCCTCCTATTCACGGCCCCCGCTCCCGCACACTGGTTTCCGCCTCCAACCAATCGGCCTGCACCCCTGCCCCCTTCCCTGCCGGTGGCCCCCTTCGGTGCCGCTCCCTCATGCAGCACCCCGGCGACTCCCCTGTTCCCCCTCGCCCAGGCGGCGCTGACTCCGCGACCCCCTCTTCTTCCTGTCGCTGCTCCGCCCTACGCACCCCCTGCCGGTGACCCACACCCAGCCTCCCAGGCTTCCCGACGTCCCGGCTCCCCCGCGTGACCAGCACCATGTCGCCGGAAACTCCTCCCTCTCCCTTGCTGGCACTCAGCCACCGCTCCTCGTGCCCCTGCTCGCCCTCGGCCTCGCACCCCGCTACCCTCGGCCGCATCCACGAGCCTCCCTTTGATACCCCTTCCTACAACGGCCAGCACACCTCCGACTCCTCCCCTTTTTCCGGCCGTCGTTCCCCGACCCCACCTCCGTCTGGTGACCTCCCTTCCGGCGGACCCCCCCTGTCCCGGCTTCCTCCAGCGAACAGCCCCGCGCGAACCCCGACCCTGCTTTCCCGCTGGCCTCCCGACCTCCGGCGAGTTTTTTATTCGGCCTCCCGACCTCGTCGCACCCCCCGTCCGACTCCCGTTCTGGCTGCCGCACCTCCGGCGAGCCCCCCTACCGGCCAGCAGCCCTCGACCCCCTTCCGACGCCCCCTCCTAACCCTTCCGGTGAGCCCCGCTCGGGCCAACAACCTCCGCCGCCGTTCCGGCACCCCGGCGCACCCTCCGGCTCTCCTTCCGGCGACCCGCTTTTGCTGTCTGGCGTCGTTCCGGCGCCCCTGCCCTGTTCCGGCGACCCTGCCGGTGTTCCCCATCTCCGCTGGCACCCTTGCTTCGCTCCGGCACCGCCTGCTGGCGTTCCCCGGTCCTTTCCGGCGCTCCGACCGGCTCTGCCACACCTTTGGGAGGTCGCGCACCGCCTTTCAGTGGCCCAGCCAGCCGCCATCGTCTAGCGCCGGGCAGCAGCGCACCCAATAATCAGCGCGCGACCTCTGACAGTCTCCCTGCCGGTGCGCGCCGCCCCTTTAACTGTCGCGCGACCCCGTGGGTCGAGCGCGTCTCTGCGCCGAGGTGAGTTTTGTGTCGTGTGATTATATATATATTTATATTTTTTTTGGTTGGTTGATTAATTGTTTGTTTTCTGCAGCGCGTTGGCAGATTAATTCCGCAATGCGGAGGTCTTTGGCTTGCGAGCGCGTATGCGCCTGCGCGGGGTGTTCTACGTCGTCGTGTTCGGTTTGCGACTTTAGGTGAGGTTTGCCTCTTTTCTTACTCGAATTATTTTATATCAACGTTTATATATTTTTGTGTGTATATATATATATATATATATATATATATTAGTTTTTAAATGAATTTTATTAATCAGTGGTTATGGGATTTTAATTGTTGTGCGTTCGATGCAGCGCGTTGGCGTGATAAATTTTTAATGAATTATAAATAATATTAAATAATAAAACATAAAATGATCATTTAGTGTGAAAAGAGCTGTTTATTTTATACCGAACACTTGTGACATTTTCTTGACGGGCGGACACACAGTTTTCAAAGAATGCCTGTTTGGCCTCTAAACATAATTCACGGAACTTCAAATGTGCTTCTAGTATTAAAGATAAATAATTTCTTCTGAACAAGTGTTTTGAACTTTTTGAGAAATGAGGTTTCACTTTAAATTGGTGAAGGCCCGTTTGGCACTTTAATGAAATGGATTATCTTGGAAATCCCACTCGGGGGTGATCTTTGGTGTGCGTTGTTTGCGTGAGCTGCATGTGATGTTTTTGCATCGTGACTGATTTATTTACATTGTAGACGCACCCCCTTTTCATTGCTAGTGTTGACATGGGAACCTGGCATATTGAGTGAATTTTCTAAGAACGATTGCTGCACTAGTTTAGACCACGCACTGGCTAGTGGCCCCATAGCAGGGGAATACTGAGTTATTGCTGCTATGGGGATTGGGCCCCTCGGTTAGGCCATGCAGGGCTATGCCGGGTAGTATTATGGGCGTTATGACGTCATCGAGTTATGGCATGCCTCAGGATGAGTCACACGTATAGTACGTTCTGGATTGTTCACGATCTCCTAGGTTCGACCCATGTTTCTTTTAGGGTTTATTTGTGTGTGGCGGATGATTGAGAGGTCGAGTTCGGTTGCTGACCCATGTGTGCCACTTTTACCATTGCCCTTAGTGTGTGTTGTGTGTGATTCTCCTTTTGACCAAAAACTAAAGTTTGGATTTCTAAATTGTTCACAAAATGTATTAAAAATGCAATGCACCTGTTTCTTTCAACATTAAACTTGTTCTAAATTAAAAAGGGCAATGGACTGTTACTTGTTTTAGAAATGAATGTGTGTGGAAACCATATTTTATATAATTTAGTTCAAACCTGGAATTGATAAATTCTTTATTTATTGGTATGTGCATTGGGAATAGAAATAGTCGGGCCTACCTACTGAGTTTTAATACTCACGCCTATAGTGTTTTCTTGTTTTTTTAGTTCTGTTGCAGGTTCCAGATTCAGTTGTTCGCCTTGAGCGATGTTGGTTGTGGTATTGGAGGGTGACCCATGGGGTCACCTGGAGTTTGGACTGTGGTCAGGTTAGTAGTGGTGTTGGTTGCTCTTTCTTTATTCATTTTGTTGTTCTGTTTTATTTTCCGTTGTTTAGTTTATTTTTTTCATTTGGGCCAAATCGTTCCCACCTGTTTACTTTTGATGCCCGACACTAGTTGCCAGCCCGTGGGGATCGGGAACGCCCTTCGGGCCATCTCGCGGGCCGACTCGGGTGACCGGTTCAGGGTCAACCCAGGTTGGTTCGTGACATAGATGATAGAAAATATTTGAAAAAAATATTATATATAGATATATATTTTATTTGATAAGAACCATCATTTTTTTATACCAATATTTATCTCCATATTCATATTCACATTTGAGGATGTCAATATCTTCATATTCCTATTAGTATCATTATTTTCTATAGGAGTTTCAGTTTTATTATCCCCTTTCATTTCAAATTCATTTGTTACAACAAGAACACCATCATTACCATTATCCCAAACCTCTGAGATTTCATCATCGATACTCACGTTTCATCATGGAAAATTTGTATTTGGAGTAGTCTATTTTGAAATTACAATTCCTTTTAAATCGGTGGAACAACATTCAATCTGGATAAAATAATTTTCTTGATATTTCATTTTTATTCTTCTTCACTAATGACATCACTCAATTGAGGTAGTATAATAATTTCTATAATAAATTTGATGTCTGTTATAAGCCTAAAAAAATTTCATTTAATGAAATAAGTCTTTTATAATTAATATAAATTACTCCATGGTTTGGATGACTGCACAATCCTCTCCCAAAATCCAAGCAATTAAATTAAAACATTACGACCTAATTCTGTCTCGCATAAAACAGTTCAATTATATCTTCTATCATGATGGAAAAAACCCATCACCTTCTCTATAATGATATCATCTAATAGAAAACCACACCATTTAGTTTTTTTATTCTCAATATGCACAACTTTGAAATCAAAGGCAATTCACCACATATAAATTACAAGACTTAACCATTTTTTATAGTGGGTAAATTAATATAATAAATCTATTATAAATTTTATAAGTATATTTTGATACCTAAAAAATTGAAAAATAATTATCAATATAATAAGTAATAAAATTATTTTATATGAAAAACCATAAAAATTGTATTTTTTTAGTTTGTTAAACTGGAAGAATTTTTTTTAACTTTCTTCAAACGAAGCAACTATAATTTTTGGAAACTATATCATGATATGATTATCATATATTCTACACATAAAATTATATTAATTTACTATAAACAATTAAAGAATAAGTGGTTGGATAACTCAACAGACAAACGGTTTCTTTTCTTACAATTTGACCATATCATATGTAGGGTCTCTATGATTTTAATCATATGAAAGTGATCATTCGTGAACTCCACCGATTCCATGTTTAGGTTTATTAATAAATGATAATTTTTTATTCATTTTTTCATAAAAAATTCCCTCGTTATGACCATGTACATATTTTTTGAGGGATATACATATTGAAAATAATGATATTATAAAAATAAAATGTCCACCTATAAATAAGATTCAACAATTGATCCATCAATTTTTATTTTAATACATAGTTTTATCTTTAGATTCATCATTCATCACTAAAATGTCTACATCCATCAAAACTGTACTAATCATCTTAATTTTTCGTCATTTTGAAAATTTCATAACAAATGTACCATTTAATCAATGAAATATGGTGGGATTATTTCTTCCAATTTGCATAAAATTAAAACAAAATATTCTTGCAGTCTATATAGTACATCATTGTCAATTTTTTTCACACAAATGTCACTAATGAAATATATTTTTTATTAGTGCATATAAAATCCTATAATTCAACATATATCTATATCCAATCTGTATATATCTTTCCATTATATCATAATATTCAAGACTTTTTAATCATGTAATATGACTATTTCTGACCCATCTAGAAAAATTGTAAATATAACCATCTCGTAGCCTCAAATATTCAATCCGATGATAAAAAATTAAAAAATTTCATCAAAAATAAATTACAAATCTTTTTGGATTTATTAACATCTGTGATCTGGCATTTTCAAGAAGTTCAGGTTATGGTCACTTTAAAATATATGAAATAACAAATCATGACTTTAAATTATCTATAGTCTTACTGGGTGTTTACAGAACTGTATAAAATATTTTTTCAAAATACATCTACTAAATATGCATGAAATATAACATGTGAAGGAACAACAAATCAAATGAACATGAAAGATCACACAAACTAATCTATTTTATCTAATTGTGTTCCTTCCCAAATATTTTTTTTATGGTTTGTAGTTGGTCCAAAGGTAGAGAGAGGTAATGAATAGACAATGGATTTTTACACAGTACTTGGGATCATTTTTTGAGGTCCATATAATTCAATTACATCCTTTGGAAATGATATTTTTTCTTACAAAAAGGATTATTGGTAGGAAGAAATATTTTATTACGGTTGAAGAAACATGGTTTTCATCGATTAATGATCATAAAATAATTATTTCAATTCATGTAGAACAAATATGATTTTAGACCATTGTACTCATACCCAAAAACATTCCATAATCTGGGAGGTCACTAATTTCCCACAATAGGGAATATTTCATTAGGAATTTTATTACAACAACATCATTTTTAAAAACATCATTACTACACAATAATGTTAATTCATAAATTAATTATTTCAAATATACATTGATACTATTTTTATATATCCTCGAATTAATATGGTCCAATAGATATATGTCTCATTCATAAAAATCTGAGGATGGATATTGTATGGAGTTTTAATGATGTGTTGATAAGAATATTGACTACTATAAGAACTAAACAGATAGAAATCATCAGTAGAATGAACCAATCACACATTTTTGGATTCTCATGTAGAAGAAAGATGTTCATCGTTAAAATGTATCCATGAATCCCCCTCAACTGGATAGTATACGAATTTACCAGTTGAAATATTGGTTTTCTTTCATGAAATCCATGACATGATGTTCTGAGACACAAATAAACACAACAATCTGGGTGTAAGATGGATATTCTTAAACAGTTTTACAAGAATCGGTCCATACATCCCTATTTGATTCTCTATATTCCTCAATTGTCCTCATATATGATAAATAACTAAATACTCATTTTCCTCATAATATGATATGAAATCATTTGAACATACATGAATATTTCAATAACCCAGAACCAAATTTTGGACAAGCCTTCTTCACTCATAGAAATATATAGGCAGCACAATACATTCAGGTAACAATGCTTTAGACAAAGAGAATATATGATAAAAACTTATTTTAGACATTACATTATCAGAGTTAAAATCCATATATTTTGCAATTAAATCTAATATAAGTATCATACAACTAGGATATTTTTTATCCACGTCACAATTCAACAACTCGTATAATTGGTATGGTTCCAACTCAATAGTTAAATCAATAATATCCGTTTTTTTAATTTTTTGAAAAGATGGGCATGGAACATCATGTGCTAAATTTTTATACCGTTATGGATTTGCATGTAAATAATTAGTATTTTCTCTGAAACTATGTTCACCATGTTGATACCAAAAAATAATAATATATTCAGATAACAAATCTTAATAGATTGCCCCAAATTCTCTCAAATTTCTGAAAAATTCTTAGATCATATTTCCAGGATGGCCACATAATTTTCCCTTCTTAATCACCTTATGGGTTTGATGATGCATGTAACAAAATTTATTCAAAAACATCAATATATAGAGTATATATAATAAAACCATTTGGAACCCTCCAATGATTCATCCAATCATGATCATGTAATGAAGATAGTTTTCGACTTCCTCCCTCTATATTTTTCTAATGAATATAAACCAAATAAGTTATTTATGATTAATTTTATATAAGAAAAGTTAGATAACAAATAGTAGAATATAAAAACTCATAATTTACATGTGATTATTTTAAATTTTTTAAATTTTCTAAAGATTATTAATAAATATTACTAATTATTACTTATTATCATTATGAATTAATAGTTAATAAAAATTATTACTATTTTTTTCAATTATTACTATTTATTACCAATTATTACTTTTTATAACTATTTGTAAGTATTTATAACTATTCATAAATATTTATTTCTATTTATTACAATTTCTTTTTTCTAAAACGACTTCATTCAATTTATTATTAATTATTATTAATTATTACTAATTACTAGAACATAATAATTATTATGACTAATTAAAACTAGTTTTTAATTATTATTACAAATTATTATTAACCATTTTAACAAAATACTAGGTATTACTAATTATTACTAATTATTATTACAATTTATTATAAATTTTTACTATTTATCACTATTTTTTACTATTTTTTTATTATTACAAATTATTAGAATTTATAAAAAATTATTAACATTTATTTGTAATTATTTCTAATTATTACCTATTCTTATGAATTATTCCCAATTATTACAAATACAACAAAATATTACCAATTGTAATCAATTATTACCAATTTATACAAATTATAACAAAATATTACTAATTAATAATATTTATTAATATTTATTATTTTTTATTGATTAATACTAATTATAACTTCTTATTTCAATTCATTTTTATGATTATAATTTTTTTCAATTTATTAAAATATATTACCGTTTATTACTCATTGTTACAATTCATTAAAATTTATTATTATTGACTACTACTGATGAAATTTTTTTAAAATTGTTTCAAAATTTTTAGAAATTTTTACTATTTATTGCTAATTAATATTAATTATTACTATTTATTATAAATTATTATTATTCATTACTATTTCGTAAGATTTATTACTATTCATTACAATTTACTAATATTTATTAATATTTATTTATTTTTATAACTATTCATTGCTATTTATTATTATTAGTTACAAATTACTACTAATTATTAACAATTAGTACCAATTAATAATATTTATTAATAATTTTTACTACTTATTACTATTTAGTACTAATTTTTACTATTTATAACCAATATTTAGAATTTATTTCTTTTTCTTACTCATTATAACTACATATTACTAATTATTTCTCATAATTACTAATTATTAGAAATTATTATTATGTCTTACTATTATTATTATTTTTAAATATTTATTACTAATTTTAACTAATTATTACTAGTTTTTACTAAATATTAGTAATTATTACTAATTATAATGAATTATTGCTAATTGTTACTAATTGTTACTAATAATTATCAATTGCTACCAATTGTTACCAATTATTACCAATTATTACTCATTATAACAAATTACTACCAATTATTTCCACATGTGGTCAATTATTACAAATTATTATAATTTATTACATTTTACATCTATTGATAACTATTTATAACTATTTGTAACTAATTATTACTATTTATTACTATTTATTACTATTTATGACTTTTTATTACTATTTATTACTAACTATTACAAATTATTATAGTTTTTTATAATTTAGAACTAATTATTACTGTTTATTACTAAATATAACTATTTATTGGAATTTATTTCAATTTGTTACTAACAATAAATAAATATTACTATATATTACTATATATTACTATTTTTTTCATTTAATTATTATTGATTACTATTTATAAAATCTTATAGCTATGTATTTTTATTATTTACTATTTATTACTAATTATTACTAATTACCACTCTTTACTATTATTTATTAATAATTATTACTTTTTATTACTATTTATTACTATTTATGACTAATTATTACTAACTATTACTATTTAGTACTATTTATTACTATTTATTATTATTAATTTCAACCCATTACCAAGTATTCATATTCATTACTATTCATTACTAATTATTATTATTTTATACTATTTATTACTATTAATTAGTAAAAATTATAGGTTATTACTAATTATTATTATTTTAGAATTACTACTATTTATTAATAAAATTTCTTTTTATAAAAAAATTAATAATTATTAAAATTTATTACTATTTATTACTATTTATTATAAATTTTTATTAATAAAAAAATAAAATAAATTAAGTAATAAATACACTAAATAAATACATTAAACTAAATCTTTTGTTTGTTACAGACATTAAGAATAGTACTGCTGAAAAATATAAAGCATTGAAAAAACGATATATAAAAATAATATTGTAGAGAATGAAAGGGGAGTTAAGGGAAGTGTGAAATTGGAAAAAAAAATCAGTGGGGGTATATATACATTACCTCATTTGTAATGGGAGTATTTTTCATGGCCCCCCTTGCAAATGTTTCCCATGTATGAATTGCGGTAGTATTAAAATAAAACTATTTTAGATGGGAGCCATCACAAATATGTTTCTGTCGACATAGAATTTATGATGGGTGGGTACTCCAATCAGAAATACATAAAACATAGATATACTACTTTCGACGGGTGTAGACACCCCTCTCAAATAGCCTTCTTGCATTTTAGCATGCATCACATGCCAAATCCTTTTGCGATGAGGAATAATTCCATATTGTAATAATATTTTAAAACCCACTATTTGTAATGGATCCCTATTTTAGTGACAAATAGTCTTCAAGAATAAATAATTTTCTACAGATAATCCACCGTTTTCAAATTCCGGTTGCAAAAACCTATTTTCCCTATAGTGGCATGTGAATAGAAAACTTTTTCTAAGGCATCCTATGTGTGTGATATTCATAATTTGTGCTTCCCAGCAACCCCTGGTGAAATGATGTATGACCTGGGGGTCACATATGGCTCTCCACTACCCATATTGGCCTTAGTGGGTTTAGCCATGACATTCATGTTGAAGAAAAAGATAATGTGGTGGTAAAATTATAAATTTTATATAAATAAAATAAGGATTTCATCATGAAAAAGTGAAGGAAAAATATTTTCACCTTGAACCCACTAACATTCAAGAATAATTAAAAAAAATGAGACTACATGTTAAACATAAATGATTAGAAAGTGAATAACATAGCTGATATCATTAATGAAATAATATAGGTGAGGACTAAATAGTTTGGCACTATGATGGAGATTAGTTTTGAATTTGATTAATAATAAGACAATCCATTAATTGATAATGAAAAGGAAGTCATTTTGATAGAGGTGAGTTAAAAAATATTCTATTATTACGACTTTATTGATTTTTAAAAAAATGTTTCCTCAATATGTGACAAATCATTATAAGGGTTTTAGAAACAATAATGGACGGCGGAGAACATGCACTCCAGATTTGTATAATTTAAATGTTGTTTTATAACCATGTATAGTTACATTATTTCGTTATCTTATTCCCTAATAGAATGTAAAAGGTCTAGATATATATCAAAAATAATTGTAATGGACGTAAATTTATACGTTTGAAATCAATATCATGTATTTAATTTTATTTTTTAGATTATTAAAATAACTCTCTTCTTGGTCAATTCCCTTGCCTCTTTAAGCAGTAATGAATTGAATCATGTAATAACCCATGTTTTCCTATGACATTTCAGTATTAACGAAAAAAGATAAAGCTATGAAATAACTGAGGGAGAAAAGGTTTAGAACATCATGTATATTTTAATATTATTCAAAATAGATTATATTTTCCTATGTTAATTTTTTCCCATTATTGTGTCTCAAAAAATAAGATGAAATTTTCCATTAGCCTGATCTAAATATATTCTCCCATAAATTTCTAAATTATTTTCCATGTAATTTTTTATCATTGAAAAAAGAGTGTATAGGAAAATTATTTTAACATGATGGAAAATTTGAAGAAACATGTACATAAATATTATTGATATAGGTGGAGATTTTAAAACTCAATCTTACATCAATTTTTCTCTACTTAAAAATGATTGATGATATGATTTATTTAGTCATTTTGATTCCTTCAATATTGAATAATGAAAACCAATTTTTGATGTTAATTCCATTTCCTAAATTAAATATTTTATCATCCTATTCTATATATGATACTAAGAAAAATACATACTATTCTATCTTGTTATTTCTTGAGTTAATTGTAGGTCATGTAAACCAATTACAACAAGAATTGATATATTTTCAATGTTATGAATGAAAAATCACTTCTAAAATTAATGAGGCATTTTATTATTGTGAACTTTTATCATTGGATATTCCAATAAATTTATCCTAAATATTCCCTAAAATACATGGATCTCTTTTTAGACAAGAGACGCATTATAAATTTATGTTCACATTTCCAACCCAACTCATTATTTTGTGAATTATGTTCAATTGATTGATTATACAGTGGGTATGTTCATGGTGGATCTGGAATGGTATTTCCTCAGAATAGAATTATGGTTATTTACTTTTATGAAGAGCATTTTTTTGTGCTTCAATTTTTATTATCTTATATTTCACTTTATAGTTTAAAATCATCATTGATATAAACTATTTTACAAATAGTAATACAAACCACCCTTATCCCTAATAATCATTTGATCATTTATATTAATAATTTATAATTACCACTAATATCTATCTTTATTGGGTGGGGAAATAATATCCAATAAAAGTATATGGTTAACATAATGTACATGATGTATGAGTATTACTCCATTAATTTCTTACATTGATTAATATGATAAAAATATTCATGGTGAGCTAAATCATTAATGGAATAGATATTTATGATATGGTGAAATTTTATTTTCCAAATTTCGTATATCTTGAATTTAAATTCATAGATGATTCAGGAATTATTAATTGTTTTATGTTTATTCTATTTTGTTTTAAAATATTTAATTATCAATTTTTTTATTAGCATTATAATTTTAAAATTCGCAATTTGATCATTGGAAACATTTTATTAATATGTTATGATTTATATTGATGCTGGGTGATGGTTTGAGTGTGTGGGAATTTGATATCTCTATTTTCAAAGCATATTTTGGGCGGTTTTATATGCATTTAAATTGGGGTTTTAAATATTTATTTGAGATATCTCATTGATATTATTGTTGTTGTTCTCTTTTGGGTGGACCAGAATTGTACTGAAATATGAGCTAATTTTGAGTGAAAGATGGAGATATTTTTAATGTAGAGACATTACACCATGATGCAATGTGGGAAGGTGTGACATATGATAAATAAATATGAAAGGTGATGAAAAAAAATTTAGTTGAACCCAATTCATATCATGAAATTCCTTTTCAGGCCATGAGAAATTTGACATATGAGTTATGAGTATAAAGAAGAAGCTAGTAACCGAACTGAAGAAGAATAATCTGGGAAATAATGATTCATCCCATATACCAAATTGTAATATATTTATATTTGAAATTTCAAAACATGTGGCATTCCATAAAAATTCATGAGATGGTATGAGGAAGAAATTTAATTTAAGGAAACCCATGATGATAAGATAATATGCTATGAAAGGATTTCAGAATTCAAATTTTCATATAACATTGATCAGGCCCTGCAAGAAATGGCTTATTCACCCCTAGTATTTATTAGGATGAATGAAATGAATATTTTTATTTATTTAATTACTTTCATGGGTTATATACTATTCATATTAATAAATGAACACACAATGGGTAGTTATATCATCCATCAATCGATGAGGATATTCATCTAAGGATTATACCCAAGAATCCTCCCCCACGTATATATATTTTTTATTTCATTTATATTATATAAGTTTGTTTATAATGTTGATTAATAGAAAAATTATTTTCAATATCTCTTTTACATCATTTTTGTACTTATTTTTTTCAAAATCTATATTATATGGGATATGGTTAATTCATCATTGGAGAACACCAAATAATGATTGGATAAAACCTATATGGAAGAAGAAAATCAGGTAAAGTAGGTGCATACAAATTTTTTGTATTTCATTCATCACCTTAATAATAATTTTATTCAATTAGTATGGTTCAATAATTCCAATTTATCAAATTTTTCATTAAAACCAAAAATTAGTTTCTTCTGTTATCGATGAAACATGTCATAATAATGTTAACATATTCATGAATAGAAAACCAGTTTATAAATCTGAAATAGTAATTTGATACTAATGTCATATATTTATTTTTATTTATCTAGAGATGAGTAATTTTTATGCTCATGTTGATTGCTTCAGAATAACCATTTTTAGGTTGGTAAAATTAATGGATTATGAAACTAAAGAACATGTTTATCTTACAAGTACATTCATAATTTATTTTTCATAAAACTTATCAAAGAAGTTGATTTATCTCCCATAATTATTTTAAATCTTATTTATTAATATTTTTTCTACTTTAATTATTTGAACAAATTGAATTATTCTATAGAAATTGAGATAATAATACAATTTTTTCATGATTTGTCACCGTGTTTCCATACCCTTCATGGGACCGACCTCGTAATTTCACTATTATAGGCCTTTATAGTTAGTGTGGTCTAGAAAAATATAAATTTATATTTTGATACTAATGGTGGACATAACAATGAACATCTGATGCCTCACAAGCATATAACATATAATGTAATTAATTTTATAATAAGAACATTTTTATGTCTGGAAGATTCAGTGAAACATATTAATGGATATTTAACAATAATTTGAAAAATATCCCCACTCATGAATGAATTCTATGAAGAAGAAGCAATAATTTAATATGTTATAGTGGAATGAAAAATTAGTGATATATTTTGTTGAAATTGGAAAACTCTAAAAATATGAGGTATATAGTCCAATCCAAATGTAAAAAAATCTATAATATAAATAAATATAATTTCATATGAAAATACTTAAACATACTTAAAAGGTATAAAATAGATATTACATTTCAATGAAGTCATTTTATATAATCAATTTTATTCCAATGAAACTTGTGCACTATTATCAAGATCCAAGGGATACAAGTTCCAATCCATCAACATCATCTATCGAATGGGTTTAGATAAAATTTAACATACCCTAGAAAATCCTCAATATATTTTCCATAGAATAAATATCTATTCTTATTCTCCCTCTTGATTAAAATTATCAACAAAAATCCCAAATCCCATAAGATATCAATCAAAATTTTTTAACGCAATATATTCTTATCTATATAGTTTCATTTATCATTTTGAATCTAATGAAATTATTAAAAACATAAATCTTAATGTCTTTAATGTAATAAACTCATAATTTAATTCTCTAGGAAAACATTTTAAAAAATTGAAAACTCTCACAACAATGATTTAATAGATTTATTGAAAATATAAGCTACTGAACGTCATTTAACACATATTAAATATTTTTTTCCTTGATTATCAGTGTAAATTAATTTTTTTTAATGTAAAAAATACATTGTATTTTATTTATATGATTATATAAAAAATTTACCATCTCTATATTACATCAAAAAATATTCTTGTGTAACATCATAAAGTTCTAGAAGTAACATTGAAGAAATTTAGTTTATAATATGTTTTTGAATCATAAAATAATATTTTTTCATGAAATAGAAATAACTAATGTTCGTGTAATTACATTTAAACAAGAGGTGGATGGGGAATTATGAATTCAAAAAATCCAGAGAATGAAATTTGAAACAAATAACTCAATAACCTCCTTGTTTTTTTATCTAGAATCCTAATCAATAAATATAAGAAGGCAAATTAAAATGAATTAAAAAGGTACAATACACATTATAAAACTTTAAAGAAAATACCAGCTGAGATATGTAATGAATATATAATATTAAAATATTCTCCCCCTTACATTAATGATTCTTATATAAATGAACATTGTCCCTATATTCATTATTTTAACATCTTTTAGCCCATAAAAATAAACATCTACCCCATTGGGATGCATCTCCCTATGTTTTTCTTTGTCATCCCTAACAACATCCTTTATCACATTATGATTTTAAAACAAAACCATTCACCCCTAATATGGTGAAATGCATACTATTCCACAAAATATGGATACAATTGTAACATACATCCATCCTTCTACATTTTTAATATCTAAAATAATAGATTCAAATAGAAATAAATCCAAAAAAATATAGAAAATAAAATATAGAGAATTATTTACATGTAATAAATAATGACATTTCATAGAGATATCCACAAGGAGAAAGTAGTTCACCAAATAATAATTATACTGTTACAAGGAAATGATATAAACATTGAATTTTTATATAATACAAATCTTTTGAATACATAATAGAAAAATTATATATATCTAAGAGTGTTCTAAATAGTATATAAAATTAATATCCCTAGTTAGAGGAAATATGTATGAGTAATCCAAAAATTATAAAAATATTGAATATAAGCAACATGTTATAGTATATATAGGGTAGTGGTTCATAAAAAAAGAGAAAAACACACGATGTAGAGTGTTTTATTCAGAAGATAAAAACTAATTTGTTTATAAAAAATATATCATCGGTGTACTAACTAATGAATTTAAAATTTATGTCATATAAATTTTTTCAAATATTATACCAAAAAATTATTATTACTAAAAATAAAAGTTAAAAAATATCAATATAAACAATTAATTTCCTCCTGTATTCTTGAATTGATTTTTTTGATAGTAAAATGAAATCAAGAAAAAAATATCATATAGGACAAGTTATAGGTAATTTAAATTTAATTAATTAGAATCTCTTGAATAATAAATTTATAATAAAAGTATCTATAATTTGAATATTAGATTAATTAAATTTATTAAGAATTTCTTATTTTATAATGGTATCTAAAAGAAATTATTCTCTTATATCAATTTATTATATTTTGAATGATGTGGGGGTTAATAGAAAAGTGAATAACATGGCATTGATTCACCAAAGTTTAGTTCAATTTCTGTACAACGGGGGATTTAATATAGGTATATACAATTCCTATAGTGACTCTATTTATTTATTTTATATATGGATCATTACACTCCAGGTTTCACTTCCTTCATTTCTAACTATTTATCACTTTTACAAAAATTGATTCCAATATTTGAAGCTATAATATATAAATTGTATCAACACATTTATAGTAATAGAAAATTCTGATTGATTATTTTTATCTCCACAATACTTCTTAAAAGGACTATTATAAACAAATCATAATAATATTTCCATCATCTTTCTCTAACAAATATTTTATAGTCCACCATCATCTAAATTTGATAGATCATTAGGATGTGCAAACATTTCCTTTAAAACTACTCATTTTTATTATTTCTATTATACCACCATATAACATGTTCACATATTAAAATAGTTCCCCCTACTCTATAATCGAGAAAAAATTATTATGTATAGAGATATATTTTTATAATTTTGTCTTTGTATCAATCCTTATCCACAATTCATTAGATATCCTCCATGTTTCATAAATAGATTAATTTTTATCAAAATACAGTATACCTGATAATCCTTGAAAAATATTTTTTAAATTATATTCAATCTCATTAACTAAAATCAATGATTTGGTATAAGAATAAATGGATATAAATATATATAATTCTTATCGGTTCAATATCTGAATGTTATGACCACAACTATTGTAGGATGATATTATATTTCTATGGAATAATTAATCATTAGATGAAGAAATAAATTATACTTCCCTATCCAATTTTATTCCATTTGGTATTATAGTTACAATCATATAGTTTCCATGAATCACATCCTCAAAACACATTGTGGTGAAATACTTGGAAGTTTTTTAACTGGATAGTCATTTTATAATTTACATTATCAAAATTGAGTTAACAAAACTGTAAAAAAATATCATTTATATATTGAGTCACTATAAGAATGATCCTACACCATAATATAGACATCTCAAAAATAACATATCCATTGTGATTTGAAATTTTTTTCAATGAATTTATATTATTCCCAACTTATGGATATATCATAAGCATCCAAATAATCCATTATATTTCAACTTCATGGAATTAAATCACCCTTTCTGACATGCATAATATATCATCTACAAATTATCAAGGAGACTATCATTTATAGGGTTCAACTCAAAGAATGAACCATCCTCTTAAAAAACCCCAATAAAAAGGTTCTTTAAATAGAGTATCCTCACAGAGTGATACTATATTTCTATTTCATGACTATAATCTTTCATGTTCATAAAAGTGTCACTATGTTGTTGAATTAATTCAATGATGTGGACATTGTTTTATATATAAAAACACTTCAAATGACTAATCAATTATCAAGACAAATCCTATATTCTCAAGGTGTTTCATTACATCTACTCCATATTTAGATTAATGAATTTCATGCCTCTAATATCCTTCATATAACTATAAGTAAAATATATATTTCCTTTATTTATGGATAACAAATATCTAATTAATATTTTTCCTAGCCCATTTTGTATATTTTCAAAAATATTTGGCATCAATTTTAAAACCTCATGAATCAAAATTTACAATTTAAAAATAACTTAATTCATCATGAAATAACCATCATACACATGATAATGATTCATCCTATTACATCCTAAATATTTCACCTTCAATAAGGCCAACCAAATAGAATAACCCCTCTTCTATAATGATACTTTTAGACATATCAATCTCATTTTAAAATATACCTTCTTAACATATAAAATATCAAATTAAATATATTTATTTAAAATACATTACAACATCTATAGAGAAACATATTTGAACATCATCTTTTCATGTTATCCATAATAAATACATTTATATAACTACATTTCTACATTATTTAATTTGTGGGAAACCCAAAAATATATTATGAACAATAATTCTAACACATATAATCATTGTAGGTGAAAAAAATCAGCATGAAAATTAATCATCAATTGGATGCCAACAAATATGGAAGTTCCCCCAAGAAAACATTCTTCTTTAGATGTCATATAATATTTATATAAATCATATTTAGTATTCAATATGGATATTTTACATCCAAAACCCTTAAATTTCCATGTTTTGGGTTTCATATAATCCACTAATTATTTGGTGTTTTATCTAAATTATATTAATGTATGACATGATTTAATTTTAACCATGTATTAATAATCGCTTCAATGCAAAATAAATTATTGTTTATTTTAAAAAAATAGATTTGAGACATTTCATTGAGTGTTTGATTCCCCATTCGACAACATATTATATTTCTAACATCATTAGGTTAGAAATTAACCATATTTATTTTAAAAAAAAAATTCAGTTGAGGAATTAAAAAATTCCATATAGTGATGAAATTATATAGTGATAATAAGGTGTCAGGAAATTCTGAGTAATAATTACACCCATTTAAAAAAATGTCTCGTATTAAATCATAGACAACATATAAAACAATATTAAACAAGTATAAACACTTGGTAATATATATACATAGTTTTTCCTTCAACACTACATATTTTTATAAAAATAAATAGTTCAATGTTCACAGACTATAAATATAAAAATTAGATACAACACTAGTGGGATTAATGCATATTCTGATCACATCAAAATCATGTGATGGTTCATTCCCAACATTCCAATTTTTTCATTACATGTGGTGAATATGAAATTTTCATAATGAGAAATGTTTTGATCAATGGTGTTTAATTAAAGAGTAAAGGAAATGGATATAATTCTAGAACCAAAATATAGGGTCATCATATATTATTTATAATTATTATAAGAACATAATTATTTACATTTTGATAGAATTTTTCATCATTGGTGGATATAATAGTAGATCTATGTTCTACCATCATTGTGTAATCAACAGTATATTCCACCTAGAGGTGATCCAAAAATGTTCTATAAATCACTAAACATCATCGTTGGAATCTCTATGAGTTTCCATGGAAAATGTTGACAATTAAAAAATTCCAATTTGATCACCTTTAGATTTTCTTCAGAATGATTCTTCCTTATATCTCAATAGTACTGAGTGATGTGCGAAGGAATAATTTTTTTCTTGATACGGTTTTTATATAAGGGAGTTCTAGAAGGATTAAATAGGATTCTTTAGATTATTTGTGCATTAAATAAAATAAAATTAATTTGGTCCCATGAAAAATAATAAAATATGGTTTATATATCATTAGGGTTAGGAGTAAATAATTTCAAAAGATCACTTTAATATTTATTTAATTCTGTCATAACCCCATGTTTATAATAATATTATTATAATTTTTCTTGACATGGGATAATATCCTTAAATAAAATAAAATTTTATTTATTAAAATAAAATTCAATGTATATTATTTCCCAATGAACCTATAAACATGATCCACCATTACTCCCCAAAAATTATAGATCCTTAACAAATTACAATTTATTTTATTAATATAAAACACTACTATGTTCCATAATAAATATATATATATATATCATATATTCTAATGACATAATATTCCATCAAATAACTAGTGATAGAATATATGCAATCAATAAAAAATGTATAATTATAAAACAACATTCATGAATAATATTTACGTATGTTTTTAGAATAAAAATAATAAATTATGTTATAACTATGACTTTTGAAACTATTATTGTGTGACCCTCTATGCCTTTTTCTTAGTGGGATTAGGCGATGTTGCCTAAAATTAATGGTTAGTGTCTTGAAATACCCCAAGGAATCCATAGAGAATGAATTATTTTTACAACAACATGATACCTCAAATAGATGCATACTATGTAACATAATCTGTTTATCATGATATCTCTAATAAATGATGTTGAATTATGGTTCCATCAATATATGTTCCTGATGTCTCCTTCTTTGAATTTTTGGAAATTGAACATGCCTATAGAAAACCATGTCCATGGATTTTTTTTGGAAGTATCATTCTCATCAACGGTCCTGAGATATCATATTTCTTTAAATAGAAAACAAGACATGCCCTTTCTCACATTATTCATTGATGCAGTATTACTTGTGATGCACCCAACGTATCAAACATGTCTCTGAACATATGACCCAATGGTTCTCATCAAATAAATAATAAAATATGACATATAATAATCATTAAAAATATCTTAAATTATAAGAAACAATACACATGTCTTCATATACAAACATCTAATAACACAAATAAATATGGATTTATTACTGGATGGTCTTGTTATCATTATATAATAAACTTTATATTACTATGGTTTTACAGCATGAGAAGGAACCTCAATGTCCACTATAACTACACCCATGATATCCTGAACCAGTTGTCTACTTCAATTAATTTCATCTGGCCATTGAAAGTATATTTTATATTATTTTCATGTAACTTTTTTGGTCTCATCATATTAGGGAATTAGTATGACCTTTCAGTGTGACAACTACTCTCATGACATTATCACATGATATGTAATATAAAAGAAAAATAATGATGCAATAATATTATTATTAATATTCAAATCTATGAATTTTGGTTATCATAATTTTCAAAGACGTTTATTCTAGGTGACCAACTCCAAATGACTCAATCATACACTACAGTTAACTACATCAGTCCTTTAGTCTTCTAGCATTCACATGATACTAATGCATTTACTGAGATATAACTTTAGTCAAGGGTTCCTTGAATTTTCTACTATGGGTTTATTATTTCTAAAAAATTTCCCACATATAAAAATTCCTCAAGATGAGATACTTTTAGAGTTTTTTCTTTTTCTATTGGTGTAGCCATGGTTCTTTTTTCAAATCCACCAATGCAGTATTATCACAATACAATGCGATATGGTATTTTATGTCATGTACCAAATAAAAATCCTTGATAAAATTTCCTTATCCAAATGTCTTCTTTGGAAACATTAGAAGATGTTATAAACTCATAATCTATTTCTAAATCAGTGACAATGGGATTATTTGAAATTATACAAATCACAAATCCTCTGATGAGATAGAAAACATTTTTGGAAAACAACTTCAAGTTTCACTAATATTATGGAAAACTATCATCAATATAAACCCTGATTAGAAGTTCCAAATATACACAATACACCAGGAGAAAATCCTTTTTTTTCTCATATACTTGCAGATAACCTTAATATCAGACCAATGCTACTCTCCTAGATCATCTTGATAACATCCTACCATGGTCAATGCATAGGAAATATCATTTCCAATACATAACATAGAATAAATTTGATATCTTATAGCTAAAGAATATGTGAAATTACTCATTCTATATTTCTCCTATTGTGTCTAATGAAACATTTTATAAGAAAGATGTATACCATGTGACAATATAACCAATCCCTACTTGGATTCTCCCTTAATAATTTTTTTTCGAATCTAGTAAATGTATTTATTTTTACAGAGTCAGAGAAGCATCTCTGATATATCATGAATGGTATTTATCCATAGAATATAGGCTACTTCACATAATACCTTCATTGAGATAAACATGTCTAAAAATAAATTAAAATAATCTAAGACTGGTATATTGTTTCCAATTAGTAGTATCTAATCAACATATACTACTAGGATAATGATTGTATTTACACTAATAATCTTGTAAATACAAGGAACACATTCACTCTTAAAGGACCCAAATTATATTGTGGATTTTTTGAATTGAATGTTACATGGCCTAGATTCTTGATTCAATTCATAAATGGATATAATCAATATGAAAATAATTTTTCATCAGCAGGATTCAAAAACTCTTATGATTATTTCATAAATATATCTTCTTGAAGGTTACCTTTTTTGAAAGAAGTTTTAATGTCCTACTAAATAATTTCATGTTTAGGGTATTATACTATAGAAAGTAGAAACGTGATATAATTAAACATGTAAACTGGTGAAAAGGTCTCATAATAGTAATTTAATTGACACTATTTAGACCATTTTACCACTATGATTTATTTATAAGTATTTTCATTACCTCCAATGTCGATTTTTTCTTGAATACCAAATTTAAATGTACATTATTTTCTTAAACTGGCACATCAAACAAAGCCCGAACAAGGTTTTGACCTAGGTTTTCCATTTTATAATTAATGAAATATTTATATAATGTCGCTTATAAGCTCTATAAATACACTTTATATGGGAGAGGGTCATCATTTCCCACTAATAATTAGTCACCATCAACAGTAACTAGAAACACATATATTTTTAGTTCTCTTACATCTCTTTAGATCCTATATAGTACATTGGTTTTGAGAGATACTTCTCCCATGGGGACCTGTAGAATACATTCTTATAAACACATGTTTATCATGAACATAAAATTCATTAATCTCAATAATTCAAAAATGATTCTTTTTGAGGATATTCTCCCTCACAAGATAGACAAAGTTTTAGGTGATATTAACATTCTAATCTAAGGTTTTGTATTTGTTGTGTACCTTTATACTTTTAGGGTACCCTATAGAGATAAAATTTTCCCTTTGAGGTCGGAGTTTTTTAAATGAGAGTGCCTTAACAAATTCCATGCAACCCCATACACGTGTATGTGACAAAAGGAGTTTATATAAACTATATGAATAATAGATAATTCTATTTTCTTCCATAGTTGGTACATGTTTTAATGAATAAGATACATTTTTAATACATAACCCCAATTGGATAGTAGACGATCTGCATGTATCATCATTGTCCATACCTAGTCTACCATGTTTTGTTTCTTCCAATCACTGACAACATTCCATTGTGGGGTTTATGGTGGAGTGAGTTAAGATAGAATCTCAAAAACATTAAGATATACGATTGAATATTGTTTATGATATTTACCATATTAATTTGACAACGATTCATTATCTTCTTTCCAAGTTGATTTTCTATTTTATTATTGAATTATTTGAATTTCAGAATAGAATCCATCTTAGACCTCATTATGGAGACATATCGCTGAATACTCAAGTCATAAGTAAATGTTTTGATGTCCAAATATGAAACTATAGCTTATACTAAAAATTTTACAAACACATCAGTGTGTACCAATACTAGAAGCTAGGTTTTCATTTAACGCAATCCAACAAATTGTAGTTTGGTTATTTTTTTTTATAAACATGCATGAAATATTATACATGGTTTTATATTAGAAGATTATAAATAAACATATTCATATAAATTTTTCAAAAACATATAATTTATATGACTAATACAGTTATATCGTAGTTGGGTGTTATTTGAATCATGGGAATATGAATCATTATAAATTTCCAATACATGGTTTTCATAGTTTAATAACAAAATAAGATTATTTAAATATTACAAACCATAAAATATTTAACTATATAATTGGAAAAAAATTAATATAAATCATGTCAATAAAACAATATGATTCTATGAATGAAAGAAAATTTATGTTCTTTGTAACAGTTGGTATATAATAAAAGCCATTCAAAACCTATATCATTCACATTTTTAATTAAGGGCTGTATTCAAAAATGGCTAGAAAACACAACCTCTTACCATTGGAATCATAAAAATATAACTCTCCTCTCACAATTTCCCAATAAACATGGTTATTGCATTAGGATATAGACAAGCGTTACAAAAGATGTATATAATACCCAAAGCGTAGATATTGAAATATTAAACTCGGGGATGAATGATCCTTTAGAATTCCATTTTTATGGATTCATTTCTTCTATGAGTAGCCTTTCTAGAGACATGAAAAATATATTACCTTCTATTCCTTACCAATCCAAAGGATCTTCATCTTCATGGAATCATGATGCATGTATATTTAATCCTTTTATTAGTATTTGGACCATTTTCCATGTCCTTCCTTTTAATATTCACCAGAATGACTAAGGGATTACCACACCACTTGCCTTTATCCACATGGAATATCAACGAATGATGATCTGAAAGACTATTATCACTGTTGATCATGTTAAAACTAACAAAAAAATTTGAGATGTTATTAGGATAGTGTGAAATATATGATTTTTGTGAAAATCATCCTGGAATTTAATCAACAAGATGTATAAGCATTTAATGAAGCCAATATTATTTACAATATGTGGCCACAGTGCTACCAACTACCCATTGATAAATGTAAACTAACCAATGATGTTATCATATATTTCAGGTCTCACCTTCAATTGAAATTTATCCTAATGGTGATACATCATTCTGTACACATTAATGTCCTTATGTTTCTTCCAAATATCACTTTTTATGGATGATAGCCTAAATCTACAACCATTTTTAGCATAATTCAAACATTTCTCATAGAGAGATTGTTATTCCTCACTAGAATCAATATAAAGGGAATCAAGAATCAGTACATCCATCAAATATAATTTCATTTTATTTCATAGGATAATGTGTAGCTGCCTTCTAAATTTTTGGACATTTTTTCCAGTTAGAGGGTTATACTTATAATGTATGGATCATAGTGATATGTTTGATGTAATTTTATTATAGTTTTTACTTATAAGAATAAAATAATCTTAATAAATTATCTTATAACATTTAGAAAAATTAATAATTATTCTATTTATTAATCACTCAATATTTTATCGAAACCTAATAACCCTCACCATATGCATTGAAATGTCATAATTATTTATTATTCTAGTGAAATGATCCATATTACTCATATCAGTTTCCAAACATTGGACTGTCATGCAATTTTATGGGTTTTATATTGGAATTCCAAATTCCATCTGTATTAACTAATAGTTCCCTAATATTTTGACTGGGCTCCCTATTCCTAAAATCAATCAAATATAATTTTTCACCCCTATCCTCTCTATTACAATATGTTCACCATTGTAATTAATACTTTGAAGTGATATGTTTTAATTAAACCCGTAACATCGTGTTATTATTCCTCGATAATTGAAGGTATCCCAACATTTGTTGTTCATGCACATTAACCAATGGTTCTATTATAACTAAAGTAACGGATATATAGAATAAATATATTTAACTGAGGGATTTTATAATTTTTGAACTTTTTCCCAATAAATATATTTTTTTCATGGTTATTAAAATTAAGTTGATTTTCTTATGTTTTTAACAATGTCTTATATAATATTTATGAATAAGTTAATTTAATATATGTATATATTACATGATTGTTAATTAGTTAATTCATATGATAAAAAAAGTAGAATGAAATAACCATGAAAAATTATAGAAATAAACTATTAAAGGGTTATGATAATGGGATTTTACTAATTATTACTTTATCATGTAGATTATGAACTTTCTATTGAACTATGGAAAAGTCACCTTGATCCATTTATGGTTTGTTTTTCAATTTTCCACAAGTCCACTTATTTCAATCATATGGATTGGAATAACCTCATATACAACCAGAAATCCTCCTCAACTAGCATAGGGTATCAATCTAATACATAGAATTTTACTCCCAAGCTAGTGAGGTGAAGGGAATTATACTAGAGAAACCATATGCATATATTCCCATACATAATTAGAGGAGAAATCAAACACATTCCATTAAATTAATTTAATTATAAATTAACTGAATGAAATCACATACAATGGACTATTCTAGGATAACGATCATTCATATTAAGCAAATAAATTACAAACATAATAAAAATTCACATTAAATAATTATTCATTATTATTAAAGATAAAATTTTCTTGATTAAGTATATTACTTTTTTAATAATTCAAATCTTTTTTCCTTAATTTTTAACTATATTTTTGTGTGATTCTAATCGTTCATAATTATAAACAAAATTAAAAAATTAAAAGTTAATATTAATTGTGTTCAATATAAAATATTCCTTGGAGGAGAAATGATGAGTACCCATCTAAACTACAAACTATATATTATAATTTTATAATATTTATTCATATGATGTGTGAAATACATGATGTATCATATAAATTATTATTGTGTACTATTAAATTAATGACACATAATACTAGATTTTTTCTATCACATGTTACATTTCAGTGAATATAGTATAACATTAATAATATAAATCATTCATGTTATGAATATATGAAAAATATACAAAAACTAATAAAACATTTATATATATTAGAACCCATCAAATGGTATGATCTATCAATCCAATGAAAAAAATTATTTGACGACCCAAGCTAACCAAACATGGATATTAAATCATTTTTGTGGAAAATTTCATATATTAAAAAGATGCATGCCCAAATGATGTATTAGTTATGGAATTTTAAAACATGGAACAAAAACATCTAATATGGGTAATGATTTCCAATGATTTCCACAACGATATTCCCATTTATTACACTTACCTAAAACCATATATTATAACTAGGGGAAGATAAAAAATATGAAAAGTTTGAGCTAAGATAATCAATAATGGTAAACAAGGGATACATGTAATCATAATCCTGATAATAAGGGTAAGGGAAGAAAATAATAGAAATATAAGATTATACCCAGTGTATCAATGATCATAAATTGTAATCATGGAATAATGATTGGAAATTATTACAGAATGAATCACATTGAAATAGTGAAAATATACCATGAAATGAAACATAGAAATAAGACATGGAATTTTATTCAGACATGTAAGCATATAAAATGATTTAAATAATAGTCATGTCATCAATTCCATGACCATAATTGAATTATGGGTTCACTCCCCACACAACCATCAGATTCGTGGTTTACTCTCATGACTATCATTGTAGTCAAGGTTCATTCCAATGACCAACATTGAGGAAAAGTCCTTTAAAAAACCGAGTTTACCCTCCGTACCATCCATTTCTATGTCATGAGATATAAACCGTTACCAATAATATTAGAGGTAAATATTGGTACCCCTAACAGATAATTAAGTGAATTCATATTTCATCCATAGGAAAAAAATCAGTCATCGTATTAGAACCCATTAAAGGATATGGGTTCCACAAACATCATTCAATCATAATGTAATCCTTGGAAAAGAAATTAGTATCATAACTATCAGTAAATCATAAAAATTTAACATTATTAGAAAAAAAAGAATTATATAGTTAAAAGATATACCCAGCTAAACATTAGTAATATAAAATTAATTTTTTCATATTTTCTTAATAAAATTAGATAGATAACAACAAGAAAAATTAATTTTAAAAATAACTTATCTGCTATAATTTTTTTTAATTACATACATTTATAAATTTAAAAAAATTATTTGAAAAATATGTGAAATATTGTAATAAAATATTCAAGGAAATATGGAATCAAGAAATTAGAAAAATCAATTCATTCTGTATAATCTAAGAGAAAATATTCTTCTAATTCATTTTCTTGAAAAGTCCTAATGTACCATGTTTTGAAACCGACAAAATATTCCACTAAAACCATGATGTAAAAATTAAAAAAAGTGTTAAAAATGAAATTATTCGTCCATAAGAGATTATTAAAAAAATTGTGAATTTTTTAGAATACATGGATGCGGATGATAATTATTTTCAATTAAGGATTAAAATAAAACAATCCCAAATATTAAATAGAGAGTTAAATAAATATTCATTACATTATAATCTGTTTAATCTTGAGATAAATGAATGAAAAATTTTATAAGGATATGAAAATTTGATAATAATATATAAAAGGGTCATAAAATTAATTAATTGGTATAATAAACCCCATGAATAATAAATTAGTGGTGAATATGGAATAAGTCTCACTGAAATAAAAGTGATACTTCAAATCCCCGTACCGTAAGTCTTGAATGCCTTCACACAAGTGAAAACCACATATATAATAAATATAAGTGTATTATAAATATTAAATATAACATTATTCATATATCTAATTCAAATTATGATTTACTTATGACTTTATATTACTCTCTTATTAATAATTTCTTGTTATAGTTATGTATCGTTAAATGACCACTTTGTGTTTCATTTATTTTTTGACATCATGTCTTTATTACTAATATGTAGGTCATGATTTAATCATCTATATTAGTGTAATCATGATATAATATATATATATATATCAATTATATATATATATATATATATATATATTCGTGGTGATTTATATTAGTTGGAGATATAAAATAAAATACATTTTTCATTGAGACGGTAGGTCGTACCTACAAATGAATGAAATTTTCATTTTATTATTGGGTTAAATAGAAGGAAATTATATGATATATTATCTTTATATAATAATTTTATTATTTAATATATGTCATAAAAATATATATATAATTCATCTTAATTACCATCCATGTGAAATATATTTGGGAATATAATCACATCATATCATGGAGATGGTAAGCCACACTTACGCATGAGTAATGTTATAATTTCCAAAATAATTAGATTGTAAATAAATTATTTATGTTATTATCATTAATGAATTATATTTATTTCATATATATCTTATATATCATACAATAAATCATCTCCATCATAATTCCCATCATGATGTGTGGTAAAGGAAAAACCGGCAATCATCGTTTAATTAGGCGGTGATCTACAATACACATGAATGTTAAGATAGATACCCATAAGTTGTAATATTTAAAATTTGGAGTTCTAACCATTAATATAAAAACATCATAGTATATTTGGGATACTAGTGTTATTATATAAACAATAACTCAAAAAATTTACAGACATCAAGAAAGAAATAAAATAAAACCATTTGTTGATAGATGTTACCTCTTCTTTGGGTATCCCATCATGATTTTCATAAAATGACGTATATGGGTATATTTATGAAAAAAATTAATGCTTCTAAAATGAAGGGAAATAATTTTTATGGTTACATGGGAAGTTTTTATCCAATACAAAGTGACTTAGAAGTTTTAATAAAATATAAGGATATGTTTCTTTTAATAATATTGGGGAGGGGACCATTAGAAACTATACAGACCCATACATTACATACATTGTTAATACTTCAAAATTGAATCATACTTATTACAACATATAACAAAACCATGAAAGGACCATTTTGGTATAGTGTCTTTGGAAACTGGAAAACATAAACATCTAGTTCATAAAACATCTACATTGTCTCCCATTTATTTCATCATATCTAGAGTCCATTTTGGAATATCCTACTTAATAACCTTCTTCCTGACCTAGGGAAAGAAAACATACAAACGGTAGAGCTCAAAAACTCAGTAAGGGTAAACAAAAGAAATATCAATCACATCATATTCATAAGAACATAACATTTTGGAAATCTTAACCTGCAAAAGAGATAATAATTTCATATCATGGGATAAATCATAGTATTGAAATGTAATCCAAATATTCATAAAATAAAATATGAAACTTTCTGGTATACACACATAATCATAGAGAATCATTTCATAGTAGTCAAGACTTGTTTCCAAGACTATCTTAGCGGACAAAGATCTTTTCTGAACCGAGTTCACTCCTCGTTTCAGTCATGTTTCACTTAACCGGTTTAACCTACCATTCCAGAAATGTCTATCTCATGAGATATATATCATTAACCAATGCATTTGCGGGAGATATAGGTCCCACCCATCTCGTAATGATACCATTATTATGTGTGCCACAAAATCATAAATCATACATCATTGCATAACCCATGTAATAAAAATGGGATTCTTCAACATCATGACATCATAAAACAAATCATATAAGATAATGGAATTCATAGAAATAATTCCATCACAACATAATCAAATCAATTTAATAAAAGTGATAGAAACAAAACCCTATATTATCTTAGATGGAAAATAATTTTGATAAAACACTTGAACTCCATTCTTGAAGAAATATCCTTTCTACTTCAAAAACATTTTCCTTTCTCAACATGTCATAAAATTTTAATCTAAAATAAGTTGATTAAAAATAAACATGAATACATGAAAAGGAAGCTTCTTGTATATATTTTTTTTAAAATCCATTCATGTCGTATAAGATAAAAAAACATTCTTCTCGTACTTTTGTCAGAAAAGACAAAAAGTACCTCGTACAAAAAATGACAAAAGATTCATTTCATATCTTTTAATAAAAACTAAATAAAGTGTAAAATTGGATATAAAAAATTTTAGAAGGATATAAATATTACATATTAAGTAATCATGGATGTTAATGATAAATATTCGCCAGTAAATTTGGAAGTATAAACAATCTCGGATAAAAATGAGATTGCAAGACTTTCCCTTACCTTACGTCTGATTATCTTTGTTAGTGTCCGAACCTCCTGTATAATGATTTAAATAATTTCATTGACTTATTCCAGAATCATACTCATTGTAATGATATCATATATGGACATATTTTTATATTCTTATTAGTAATATTTCATTGCTACTAGTTATTCGGGAGTTTATTACTTTTTGTTCTTATGCGTGTTTTGTCGAATAAATTCTTATTCATATTTTTAGGGTATAGATACCTCATTTCTAGAATGGTATTATTGTAATATATATCATTTTTATCCATTCAATTCATTTATATAATCATTATTCAATGAAGATCATGTAGAACGAGTCGCATCATATCGTGAAGACGGAATTCCGTACGTACGCACGAGCAATGATATCATTCCCATGATCGTGGAATTGCATTGGAGTGTATTTAACTTATTTCAGAATCAATATCACTTTAAAATAATCATATATAGTTATTATTTACACCATTATACCCATCCAAGTATTTTGGTGGTGGAAAATAGATTACACCACGGCGTGGAGACGATATTCTGTACGTACGCACACGCGGTGATTTCGTTTTCTGTAGGATGGATAGATGTTGAAATAATATTATTTCATACTTATAGTAACATACCATTATATGAGTGATACTTATGTTATTACTTCATAATTAAACAACTAAATAAGAAATAGTGGAAGAAGAAATAAAGTTGAAAGAATCGGTAATAGACATTACCTTTTCTTTGAAGCGCCTCTTTGATACCTCCTCTTAGGGCACAAAAATTTGTCAATGAAGATGACCAGGAACTCTAAAATGTTTCTTTTGTCTGAGATTGAAGGCTCAATGTGGTCTGAGGAAGAAAGGGTGGAGTTGCCCTTTTATAAGGGAGGAGAGGGGCAGCTTAGGAAAAACTAAACATATTATTTTTTTTATAATGTCATATTTGGTTTTTAATATCTCCAAATTGATTTATTTCAAATCTAAGGTGGGGATCGGTCGAAATCCTCTCATCCTATATAATTTATACAAGTTTAGGATTCTATTTTAACCTTATCATTTAGATTTAACTTTAAGTTAGATAATTTAACTTTTACCGTGTCTTCTTGTTTTCTTACACTATAAGGTTAATAATCTTACTATAATAATCCAAAAGAACCCCAAGTTGTTTAATATTAATATATATAATCTTATCTATGTCATTTGGATGATCCATATATTTTTAGGAATAAAATAACAATTAATAATATAATATTTGTTTTAAAAATTAATTTATGTCAATTTTCACAGTATTTGGTAATTGTTTTTTGAGAAAATCATAACAGAAAGATTAGTTCATAAAAAGTTAATTAAATCAGTACTAACATGTCATATTAACCTAGAAAATTATTGTAAGTCATAAAAAGTCTCAAATTACATTTATTTCGGTATTTATAACATCAATTATGTCAAAATTTCATTAATAAGATAATTACTGCATCATCATTGTGTCATAAATAAATTAAATTATTTATTGCCTAAAAATTAAAAATAAAATACCATTGTGTAGGAAATCATAATATATTTTTAATGAAAATTTATTGTCGAATTTATCTTATGAATAACCCTATATTACAAATTATTTAGTTATTAAACATTTATTTTAACTATTTTAACCCTTCTTTAAATAAAATAATAATAAATGATCTAATCTAATCCAAGTGGGCCTAAATGGTCATATTTTATTCCTAAGGCTGTTTTTGGTCGAATTAAACTTATCCAATAGAATTAGGACTTGTTTTAGGGTAATAAAAATATTATTTTTACCATTAATTATCATATTTACTTTTAACCGTGGTAAAAAAAAGTAAAAAGTTACTATTCACCAAAAATTATTTTCATCTCATTGAACAACATTTTAGTCCTTGATATTAACCGTGTCTCTCAGATTTTCAAAATTCCACTCACAGTAGCAGTAAGATTTTTTGTTATTTAAATTTGAAAATTCTCATAGGAGGTGGGTAAAAGACGGTGAAAAGTTCAATATAATTTATATATATATATAATTATTATAAAATGACACTAATGAATTGTATTGAACTTATATAGGTATTATATATCAATTTTGACCTAAAATAAATTTGAATAAAATAAATAATTCTTTAAATAAAATGTTGGTTTATAAATAGTAACCCAGTGTTTTCACTATTCATTAAAAAATTGAAAGTTTTCAGAAAAAAAAATTCACCCTAGGCAAATTTCGATATTCCGAATCCAAAAATGAAGTCCATTTTGAAAAATTAAAAATTAAAAATTTCAAAAAGTGGGTATCAATATTCAAAACAGCTATTTTTAATAATATTTTAATAGCATATCGCTGTCTAGTGAAACTCGGTATTGCCTACGATGCAAGCTATCGAGGAAGGTCGAGATTGAGTGTAAAGAAAGACAAGATATTATTGTGTGTAGTGAATTATTCCTTTGATGATGTATATAACATAAAAACAAAATATTTCTCATAAATGTTTTGGGTGTTGCATTCTACCCAACTTAAAATGAATTTCACCCTCGAAATTTGTCACTTTGTAACAAACAGATGAGGATACCTCTCCCTCATCATATCCTCAAGCTCCCATATAGATTCTTCTAATTGGTGGTTCCTCCATAAAACTTTCAACAAGTGAGTGGTCTTGTTCTGTAGTACTTTTTTGCTACGATCCAGAATCTCTACTGGTTGTTCTTCATAAGAAAGATCTTGCTCTAGCGGTACAACTTCTGAGGTGAGTACATGTGAAATATCAGGTATGTACTTTCTCAAGAGAGATACGTAGAACACATCGTGAACTTGGGAGAGATTTGGTGGAAGTGTCAATCAGTAAGTTACCTTCCCAATAAGATCCAGTATTCTGGAAGGACTGATATAACTAGGGCTCAACTTTCCATTCTTTCCAAATCTCATGACTCTCTTCCAAGGAGATATTCATAAGAACACTTTATCACCCACTTCAAACTCTAGGTCTTTTCGTCAATTGTCGGCATAACAATTTTGTCGACTCTGAGCTATTCTAATGTGTTGTTGAATAGATCTGACCTTTTCTGCCATCTTATCAACAAGATCAGGTCCAAATAGCTTTCTTTCACCTACTTCATCCCAGCAAGTTGGAGTACTACATTTCATTCCATAGAGTGCTTCATATGGATCCATCCAAATACTAGAATGAAAGATTTTATTATAAGAAAATTCCACCGAAGGTAGGTGTTGATCCCAACAACCTTTGAAATCCATAGAGCAAGATCACAACATATCCTATAGAGTTTGAATTGAACTCTCAGAATAACCGTCTGTCTGAGGATGATAAGCAGTGTTGAAACTCAACTCTGTATCTAGAGTATGCTAAAGACTTTGCCCAAACAACGAGGTAAATCTCGGATCCCAATCATATATAATGGAAAGTGGTACTCTATGAAATAATATCACTTCCTTTACATATATCCTGGAAAGCTGATCTAGAAAGAAATCATCTCTAATAAGAATGATGTGTGCAGACTTTGTAAGACGATCAACTATATCCCAGATAGCATTATTTCCTTTGGATGTTTTAGGAAGTTTGGTGACAAAGTTCATAGTGATGTTTTCCAATTTCCATTCAGGTATGGGTAATGGTTGTAATATCCCCTTAGACTTATGTCTCTCAGCTTTAACTTGCTAACAAACCAAGCATCGAGAGACATATTCAGCAACATCTCTTTTCAAGCCATCCCACCAGAAGTACTCTTTCAGGTCCCTATAAATCCTTGTGATTCCAGGATGAATAGAGAATGAAGAACTATGAGCCTCATCCAGCAGATCCTTCTTTAATTCTGGGATGGGAGGAACACAAACCTAATTCCTCAACATTATTATCCCATCACAATCAAGGTTGAATTCAGGAACATTTCTCACCTTCTTTTGTAACTCTACATCTTCTTTTTGTGCCTCTTTATTCTTCACATGTATAGATGGTTGAAAATTTAATTTAGAAAGATACAAATTTTCCCCTTCCATTATAATTCCATGATCCATCCTTTTGTAAATCCATAAATATTGGATCTTTTGTGATCCTCATCATGGATAAGCTGGATGGTCTTGTCGACTTAATGCATTTGCCACCTTGTTTTCTTTCCCAGGGTGGTAATGAATTGAGCAGTCATAATCCTTAATCAGCTTCAACCAACTTCATTGACGCATATTCAGCTCGTTTTTTGTGAAAATATACATTAAAATTTTATGATCAGTATAAATATCACACCTTAATCCATAAAGTTAATGCCTCCAAATCCTTAATGCAAAGATTACTACAGCTAACTCCAAATCATGAGTTGGGTAATTTTGATCATGGATTTTCATCTGTCGTAAGGCATAAGCTATCACCATATCATTTTACATAAGAACACACCCCGTCCCCTTCTTGGATGCATCACTGTAGATCACAAAACTTTCTCCACTACAACGAAGTGTGAGTATAGGTGCACTAGATAACCTTCTTTTCAACTCCTTAAAATTCTCATGACATTCCCCCATCCTAACAAACAAAAATACATTCCGATTCAACTTGGTGAGTGGATTAGATAATCATGAAACATTATTTACAAAAACGTCGATAATATCCAGGAAAACGAAGAAAAATTTGGATTAGTTACTATTGTTGGTCTCGACCATCTTTTGATAACCTCTGTTTTTGTTGGATCCACATATATCACCACTTTTGAGATTATGTGACCCATAAATTTAACTTTTTGAAGCCAAATTCACACTTGGTAAATTTGGCATAAAGCCTATACTTTCATAGGGACTTCAATATAATTATCAAGTGATTTGCATGTTATTCCTTTCTCTTTGAATATATAAGAATATCGTCTATAAAGACTACCTTAAACTGATCACGATAGTCCCTAATGAATCTATTCATCATATCCATGAAGATAATAGGGGCATTAGTAAGACCAAATGACATCACTATAAATTCATAGTGTCCATACCATGTACAGAAGGCCATCTTTGGTATATCCTCCGTTTTGACCCTTAATTGATGATACCCTGAATGAAGATCAATCTTGGAAAATTATTGAGATCTACGTAGTTGGTCAAATATGTCATCAATGAATGGGAGATGATATATGTTCTTTATAGTGATCTTGTTAAGTTCTCTATAATCAATGTAGAGTCGCATTGATCCATCTTTCTTCTTAACAAATAGAATAGGTACTCCCCAAGGTGACGCACTGGGTAGTATGAATCTTTTATCAAGATTATCTTGGAGTTGCTTTTTCAATTCCTACAACTCAATTGGGGCCATTCTATATGGTTTCTTTGAAATAGGTAAATCACCTAGTATGAGTTATATTGGAAACTCAACTTCATGATTTGGTGGAAGAACCAGTAATTCCTCTAGAAAGACATCATCAAACTCACGTACAATGTTAATATTACTAATCATGAGTTTCTTGCCAACCATTTGACATAAAAAACCTTCATTTAGTGGAATAAAAACCCATAAGATGTAATAAATTCCCACTAGAAGGTTATGTTCAACCATACATTGATAGATGATCATATATTGATCTGGAATATGAAATGTGACTTCCCATATTTGGAAATTGATATGATATCCATATAGAGAAAGCCAATCCATGCCAAGAATCACATCAAATTCCATTATATGAAGGATCACAAGATTTACAGGAAGCACTTTCCCACAAACTTCAATTGGAGAAGAATTATAAACTTTTGATGCGACTGTTGTCCCATTAGGGGTTGTCATACCTAACTCAATGTATAATTGTTGATGTAATACGGTGATACCCTTATAAATTTCTTCTGAAATAAAAGAGTGGGTGGATCCAAAATAAAATAACTCATTTTCTAGAGTGGATTGTAAGTGTACCTTTTAATGCTTCGTTATCGTACTCCACATCACTGATAGTAATTGCATGTGACCTTCCTTTGTCTTTTTCCTTAAGAGTTTGTTGATGTCTATCATCATCATCAACCCATGGATTTGGGCATTGATTAGCATAATGCCCCATCTCCTTGTACATGAAACGATGAAGTGTAGTATGTTCATTCTGTGTATCTCTTCCTTTGTTTGAATCATTAGACATCTTCTTCCCTTTATTTTGACATTAAATTTCCTGATGAACTTCTTTTCCACACTTATAACATTTTTATGTCCCCTTACAAAAATTTCCTCCATGTTTCTTTCCTCACTTTGAGCAGAAGCGAAAACTCATCTTCTTTTCACTGTGAACATAAAATTTTCCTTTGGATTCCATTTTCCTCTTCTTATCAAACCCATATGACTGATAGGTTACACCAATATCCATCTCAACCTTGAGAGAACATTGAACCATTTCCTCATATCTATTGAAGTCCTTTATGGGTAATGCCCTTCGAAGACTTGGTTTTAAGACACTATAGAATAGATCAATCTTACTCACTGGTTGGATAATAATACCAGAAGCGTACCTTGGAAGTATTGTAAAATTTTCTTCTTAGGTACCAACAGAATCATCATCCTTTTTCTTTAGTTCAAGAAAACTTTTTCTCCATATTTTATCGATGAATATGATGGACGTATTTATTGAAAAATATGTTCTTGAACTCGTCCCATACCAAGGATCCAATTACATCCCTTTGCCTCATATTCTTAATAAGATTCCACCATTGATCAGCATCACCTTCCAAACGATATACTGCTAAGATGACATTATCATGTTCAGAACATTGAAGTGCTGAAAATATATTTTCAATATTATTGATCCATTGTTTAGACACTAATGGATTAGAAGATTCGTTGAATGAAGGTGGTCGTTGCCTCATGAAGGATTCAACAGAATGTTGCTCCTTCCTTTGCTCGTTTGGAAGTCCTGCGTCATTCATAGCTTGATAATGTTGTGTGAGCATGTCTATAATATTTTTCATTCCAGCTCCAAAAACGTTTGGTTCCTCAGGGGTACAATCATTGCATTCCCTGTCACATTCCGCATTAACACGGTTCCTTCGGGTTCCAGCCATTGACTAAAACCAAGAAGAATAGTGTGAGCAACACTAATTATTAGAGTAAAACAACATAATCAAGAATAAAATTTTACACTTAAGGTATTATCTTAGGTTATTCATGGTAATTTCTAAAACACTAATATTGTTTTCTATGCTTAGATATATCCTTAGGGTTCTTACTATGGCGTTCACATCCTAGTTTACAAAGGTTGACTATACCTTTACTCTGATACCAACTATAACGGTCTGGAATTACTTCGAGTGGACCATAATTGATACCTATCCGGGCACTCTATGGGCGACTACACCCCCTGGGCGGGACACACCACCATCCCCAGTGGCATCCATTTCCACATGAAGCCCTTGGGCAGAGAGCCATGCTTCATCCAATGCTCACATGTGAGAGTTCCCAAGGATCGGATTCATTCCTACCTCCATTGCCTCTGATACCAACTATAATGACCCATACATTACATAGATTGTTAATAATTCAAAATTGAAGAATACTTGTTACAACGTATAACAATACCACGAATGATTCATATAGGTATAGTGTATTTGGAAACTGGGAAACATAAACAACTGGTTCATAAAGCATCTGCACGGTCTCCCATTTATTTCATCATATCTAGAGTCCCTTTTGGCATATCTTACTTAATAACCTTCTTCCTGACCTCTGGAAAGAAAACATACAAAAGGGTGAGCTCAAATGCTCAGTAAGGGTAAAAAAAGAAATATCAATCACATCATATTTATAAGAACATAACATTTTGTAAATATTAACCTGCAAAAGAGATCATAATTTCTTAACATGGGATAAATCATAGTAGTGAAATGTAATCCCAATAATCATAACATAAAACATGAAACATTTTTGAATTCTCCCATAATCATAGATAATCATTTCATAGTAGTCAGACTCATTTCCAAGACTATCGTAGCGGAAAAAGTCCTTTTCTTAACCGAGTTCACTCCTTATTTCAGTCCTGTTTCACTGAACCCGTTTAACCTGCCGTTCCAGCCATGTCTATCTCATGAGATATAAATCTTTAACCAATGCATTGGATTTAGATATATGTCCAACCCATCTCATAATGATACCATTCTTATGTGTGCCACAAAATCATAAATCGTACATCATTACATAACCCATGTAATAAAAACTGGATTCTTAAACATCATGACATCAAAAAACAATTCAAATAAGATAAAGGAATTAATAAGGATAATTCCATCACAACATAATCAAATCAATGTAATAATAAAGATAGAAACAGAACCCTATATTATCTTAGATGGAAAATAATTTTTATCAAACACTTGAACTCCATTCTTGAGGAAAATATCCTTTCTAGTTCAAAAACATTTTGCATTCTTAACATGTCATACAATTTTAAACTAAAAGAAGTTGATTAAAAATAAAAATTAAAACATTTAAATTATTCTTCTTGAAAATAATTTTTTAAAAATCCATTCATGTTTTATATGTTAAAAAACACTCTTCTCATAATTTTGTCAGAAAAGACAAAAAGTACCTCGTACGAAAAATGAAAAAATATTCCTTTAATATCTTTTACTAAAAACTCACCGATGGATAAAATTGGATATAAACAATTGTATAAGGATATAAATATTACATATTGAGTAATCATGGATGTGGATGATAAATATTCCCAAGTAAATTCTGACGTATAAACAATCTCGGATAAAAATGAGATTGTGATATTTTCCCTTAACTTTGGTCCGATTTGCTTTGTAAGTGTTAGAAACTCCTGTATAATGATTTAACTAATGTCATTTACTTATTACAGAATCATACACATTTGTTATGATACCATATATGGCCATATTCTTAGCTTCTTATTAGTAATATTTCATTGCTACTTGTTATTCGGTTGTTTATTACTTTTTGTTCTTATGCGTGTTTTGTCGAATAAATTCATATTATTCACTTTATTTTATAGATACCTAATTTATAGAATGGTATTATTGTTATATATATAATATTAATTCAATCAATTAATTTATATAATCATTATGCAACTAATATCATGTAGAATGAGTGGCATCACATCGTGGAGACGGTATTCCGTACATACGCACGAGCGATGATATCATTCCTATGATCGTGGAATTGCATTGGAGTGTATGTATACTATTTTAAAATCAATATAACTTTACAATAATCATATGTAGTTATTATTTACACCATTATACCCATACAAGTAAGGTGGTGGTGGAAAATAGATTACACCACGGCGCAGAGACGGTATTCCGTACGTACGCACGCACGGTGATTTTGTTTTCCGTCGGATGTATAGATGGTGAAATAGGGTTCTTTCATACTTATAATAACATAAATTTATATGAGTGATACTGATTTTAGTAATTCATAATGAAACAACTAAATAAGAAGAAGTGGAAGAAGAAATAATGTTGAAAGAATCGGTAACAGACATTACCTCTTCTTTGAATCGCCTCTTTGATAACTCCTCTTAGGGCACTAAAATTGGTCTTTTAAGAATAACAAGACCTCTAGGATGTTTCTAGGGAAGTGAATAAGATAATTTGTCCAGGTTAGGACGATATTGAAGGCTCAATGTGGTGTGAGGAAGAGAGGGAGGACGTTCCCTTTTATAAGGGAGGAGCGGGGAACCTTAGGAAAAACTAAAACTATTATTTTATTATAAAGTAATATTCTGTTTTTAATAGCTAAAAATTGATTTATTTCGAAGATATGGTGGGGATGGGTCAAAATCATCTCATCAAATAGAATTTAGAAAAGTTTATGTTTCTATGTTAACCTTATCATTTAGATTTAACATTAAGTTAGATAATTTAACTTTTACCGTGTCTTCCTGATTTCTTACACTATAAGTTTAATAAACGTACTATAACAAGACAAAAGAACACCAAGTTGTTTATTATTAATATATATATAACCTTATATATGTCATTTGTCCAATGATTAGATTTTTAGGAATAAAATAACAATTAATAATATAATATTTCATAAAAAAACTATTTGGTAATTGTTTTTTTTGAAATTCATAACAGAAATATTAGTTCAAAAAAAGTAAATTAAATCAATAATAACATGTTATATAAACCTATAAAATTATTGTAATTCATAAAAAGTCTCAAATTACATTTATTTTAATATTTATAACATCACATATGTCAATATTTCATTAATAAAATAATTACTACATCATCATTGTGTCATAAATAAATTAAATTATTTATTGTCTAAAAATTACAAATAAAATAAAATTATTTAGTAAATATTTTTATCTTTCTAATTAATATTTATAGTCGAATTTATCGTCTACATTACCCTATATTAAAAATTATTTAGCTATTAAAATTTGATTTTAACTATTTTAACCCTTTTTTAAATAAATTATTAATAAATGTCCTAGTCTATTCCAAGTGGGCCTAAATGGTCATATTTTATTCCTAAGGTTGTTTTTGGTTGAATTACACTTATCCAATAGAATTAGGACATGTGTTATGGTAATAATAATATCATTTTTACCCTTAATTACACTATTTACTTTTAACCAGGTTAAAAAAAGTAAAAAGTTACTATTCACAAAAAAATTATTATCATCACATTGAACCACATTTTAGTCATTGATATTAACTGTGTCTCTCAGATTTTCGAAATTCCACTCACAGAAGTGGTAAAATTAAGTTTAATGTAAATTTTCAAATTCTCATCGGATGTGGGTAAAAGACGGTGAAAAATTCAATAAAATTTTTATATATCTAAAATTATTATAAAATGACTCTAATGAATTGAATTGAACTTATATAGGTATTATGTTTAAATTTTTACCTAAAATAAATTTAAATAAAATAAATAATTTTTTAAAAAAAGTTGGTTTTTAAATAGTAAACTATTGTTTTCACTACTAATCAAAAAAAATTGAATGTTTTCAAAAAATACCAAAATTTCACCCAAGGCTAATTTCGATATTCCGAATCCAAAAATAAAGTCCATTTCGAAAAAATAAAATTTCAAAATTTCAAAAAGTGGGTATTACTATTCATATCAGCTAGTTTTAATAATATTTTAATAGCATATCGTTGTCTAGTGAAACTCGGTATTGCATAACATGCAAACTATCGAGGAAGGTCGCGATTGCATGTAAAGAAAATCAAGCTTGTGTTGTGGGTACTGAAAATTCCTTTGATGATATATATAACATAAAAATAAAATATTTATCATAAAAGTCTCGGGTGTTACAGAAACAGTCATATTATTACATCATAATAACTTTATATTTAGTAAAAATACCTAAAAAAGAAATATATTATATGATAATATGTGATAACGTTTTATTCTTATAATCATAAAAAAATTATATATATTTTGATGTAATTTTAAACATTATTAGAGATATTATACCTTAGTAATCATATTTAAATTTTAACTATTATAATAATGTTCTAAATGATGAGAGAATATATATATTATATATAATTTTTAAATTGGAAAATAAATGGTATATTTATTATATTTTATAAAATATATAATCCTTTTACCATTATTTAATATTATTTGGATATTAAAATAATTTTATAAAATATTATTTCCATAAAATATCATTAGTGTCAATTTTGACATTATTCATTGTTTTACTTTTAAAAACATCATAATGAAATCATAGAATAAACTATATTAAATAATCCCTCAAATCTAAAATTCATCCAGAAATAGAGGAATGTTTATGACCAATGGTTATCAAATATTTTGGTTGAAATATATCATGGATCATAGGGTTTTTCACTTGTGAGGGTTTAATGGGATTGTAGGGAAATATTTTCATTTGAACATAGATTATAATGTAATATAGAGAGACCAGTTGGTAAAAAGAAATTTAGGGCACCTGTGTCTCGATAAAAGCAATTTATTCATTCTAAATGTGCTAAAATGTCACACTACATACATGGTAGATACATAAGAGTGGTACATTCATCATGTTTTGTATTATTATTTATTTAATGGGTTGATTTTTTGACATTAAAATGAACATAAATAAAGGAATCATAATATTAACATCCTACTAGGATTTGGATTTATCTTTTGTATTACATTAAAAAAATATACCCTTTTAATCATCTTTGTGCTTTTAAGGAAGGATAATTTTAGGAAAATGATTTATTCAATCCTTGTATTTTTATTCTATCTAATTATTGTGATATGTAGTATATGATGTTGTCTATCTTCCAAATGAAGTAAGCTAAAGAGAAAGAGTCTTTTTCTCTTCTGTAAGGGAAAATGACCATGTCGGAGGATGGGTTCATTTTTAAGGACCTAATTTATTTTTATCCAAACATTTTTTAAAAAAAGAGTCCCAAAAGAAACATATTAAGGAGGAATTAAACACATTGATCATATATATAATCACCACATTTATGATAATATGTATATAGATGTGAATAAAATGGTAGGATTGAATAAGAAGAATCACTCATTGGGAGTAGCTTTAATGAATAAAGTAAGTAGATCAAATCAAGGGATAGTTTTTCAGATGAGGGTTCCTAGGTGTTAGGGTGATCAAGGATTTTATTTATAGGGGGTCGAACTAAACTCTTTTTGTCATTCAATTCTGGGGTTTTCCATTCATGATAACCCAATGATGGCCCCTTGTACATGTTTTAAAATATTATGTGTCATGTTTATTGTTAGTATATATAACAATTTCTAAGGGAGGTTAGTTTGGAATGAGTTTGCATGATATTTTTTAGTCAAAATAGTATCATTTAACCATCATGTTTTATCATTAACAAGGACTACCAACATTTTTTTACCAGGTAGTTTATTTATTGTATCCCTCTCTAAGGGGATATAATGCTGGTAGATTCCCTCCACTTGATAGTCCTTTGCCCTGGGGACCTAGACCGTAGTGAATCCAAGGTGGTCCTCATAAGTGACATTTAGAAGGTGTGAATTGATAGATGTGTTCAATGAATTATTCATCACTGGAGATGACATAGTTTATTTGAGGTATGATAAGTATATCATCTATCACCCTTTCTAATTTATTTTATTCTTTAGGTTAACTATACTCTATCTCACCAGCTCCGGTCTATGGTTTCAGAATATTGGATGATATACTTCTTATTCCCAATATGTTATCTACACACGTTTATTGTCATGTAACAATACATGATGTGTGTATGGGGTGAGGCCTGTTGATCTGGAAACATCAATCAATGGGGAGTTTTTTTAAAAAATACAATATTATGTTTTATTAGAAATTAAATTAGTGTAATCTATGGATAGAGATGTTGAATTTTTTCATATGAGAGTATCATTTAATGAGCTTGAAGAATGGAGAGTGTTGATCATAAATGAGTATAGTCACGAGATGCGTAGAATGTGAAAAAAAATATTTTATCTAAATTTGATTAAATATTTGGGGATTCTTATGGGGCATAGGTTCCCAATGATATAGATTATTTTTTTATCTATTCACAAATAAGATTATGTGGTATCAAATTTATATGATTCCAAGTTTGGATTTTAGTTAAACCCATTTGCATCCCTTGTTTTTATGGATACATATCATATAGTTCCCATAAATTTTTGAGATATAAAGATCGGGATCGATGATTCAGAATATAATAGATTCATTAAAATCATTGTATCTCTATAGGGTTATTTAATTTTAAAATTTAATTATAAATATGATAGTCTATGATAATAATAATATTATTGATTGTTGAACAATGTTATGATTACTAACCGTTACAAAATTCTATAGAGATATGACATGTTCATGTTTTTGAAATTGTCTACATGGTCTTGGATGGTATATTTTTATATTGAGAAACACCAAATAATTGTGAAGGGGTAAAATATAAAAACTATTTCATTATGCTATATTAAAGGAAACATTTTTTTCTAAGTCATTTCATTCACTATAAATAATTCACTTGTTGTGTTTATGGGGATCATAAGCTCTTTGTTCCCTATGTTTCGAGACCAATTCATAGTCACGTTCATCAATGGAATAATCACATACTCATGTTAGTGAAGTCACATATAGGGAATATTATTAATTTCCTATATATTATTCAACCATATTATCATTATTGGAAACTACCCAAGTATGGGTTTTAAATGCGAGAGGTTCAATATCTTAAAAAAGTGGTGTCTTAGGAGGAGGTGGTTTTTTATCAATTGAAGATCTAGGTAGTTTTCTTGGGATCTATATAAAAACATGAAAATGGTTTATATATTCTCTAGTATTGTAAGTAATTATTACAAGGTTGTGTCTGAATTGTATTAAATTATAACCTTATTACCATATTTGACCAAGAGGGACTTGAAATTAATCAACATTGTTCAGTGTTTAGAGGCATTCCACGACTTGAACGAGAGGTTGATCAGTTCTTTTTTTATTTAGTTTCGAAAGGAATGGGTGATATTCACTGTATTTTTTTATTCTTCACATCATTATTTGGGATGTTTATTAATATATAAATTGTTAATAATCTCTTATGGGTCTTGTAATTTATTTCCCCACAAAGGAAAACATAAGACCCATGACGTGGAGGTTGTTGAAGTTGTATTTTCTGAAATATTTAAGGTAAGTTTCCTCATTGATCAGTGTCTTATAGTATTAATTGACCACAAGATCCTGGGGGATGTTTTTACCTAGTGGGACTTAAATCTGAATCTAAGGAGGTGGGTAGGGATTCCTAATGATGATATTTTTTATATCTCTTATTCATTGTGGAATTAGAGTACATTGGTCAATATATAAATTAGAAGTCATATAGAAATGTTTTTCTTAGATTTAGGGACTTATAGATACTGATGGTGATATTATCATCATTTCATCTTTGTGTACTATAACCCAATGTCAAAGAATATTTTTTTATAAAATGCATTAATATATTATGTTATGGTTTGTAGTGGTTAAACATGCCATGGTTTTATAGTATACCATTTTTTTAATAAATCTTATATGATCAATGGATTTCTCTATATAATATACAACAAATTAATGATTTTTTATTTAAAATTAATATTTTTCACTATTATAATGTAACCATTAAATATATAAGTGGTAAAATAAGTAATTGTATGATGAAATATATGAATACAATAGAATGAAATGGAATTATAAAGAGTAAGTAGCACTTATATTTTTCATTGCTAATTCATTTAAAGGATGTTTATTAATTGTTTTTTCCCTTAACCAATCCAAATGAAGACTCTATCAATTATTGTATTAGTGAAATCTTATGTGATTGAAATTTAATATCACGGAAATTACTAGGAGATCTATTTTGATAAAATCACCAAATGTGATTACAACCAGAAATTACATCAAGAATAGATCTTATAGGAATAACATAAGGGTATATGTAATTAATATTTCTGTTTTTTTATTATCATGAAACACTTTCTTCATAATGTTATTTCTCACATTTATTTTGATAAAAATAATAGTTCTAGACAAATGAAATAAAATAAATTATAAAAATAATACTATTCATAGATATACAATTTTTCAATACATTATGAAATGAAATAAAACATATTATAAACATATGATAAATATATTAACACTAATCTAATTATTAATTGATTTTAAATTAAATTTATAATAGTTAATATTTTATAAATTGTTATATTTATATTCAACAAGTTTTCAATATATTTTTTGTTCTTAAATAAAAATTAAACTCCTAGGTTTTATAATTTTAATTTATCTAATTTGGCCAAAAAAAATTATTAATTATGTAATATTAACATAGGATCATTTTTTTATTTTATTGATGTAACTTTTTTTATGAAAATGTAGAAATAAATATATAAACAAACTACAGTGATGAAAAAATATGTATAATATAAAAAAAATTTTGTGCTAAATTTTTTTTTTCAGTAATAAATTTTTATTCCCCAGGTGGATTATATAGGGTTACTGAGAGTGGGAGTGAATCAACATACCAAAATATTTATCTATTTTACATTATTTTCTAGTAGAACCTCATATCAGGGACCTATGCCCCTGTTATAGAGAATGGATGTAATGAATGCTCTCAATAATTATAAACACATGAAAAGAAAATAATAAAAGTGATAGAAACAAAAAAGTAATTTTAAAATGTTTTGTACAATGACCTACTCTTTTAAATGATCAAAATGTTTTTTCATAGATTCTATTGTCACTATATCATTATAGTGACTACAAATGATTTGAATTAACACACAATATTTATATAGGAAATAAAAAATCATCATGATTCAATGGTTATCATTATAATAGTATAACCATTATTAAATGTACTTATATATACTAGAACTTCTAGTTCATAAAATATAATAAATAGACATCTGAAAAAGATATCTCTATTATGGTGGATTTATTTGTATCCACTAGATAATATTGTCCCTCTTATAACGGTATGTTCCTTCTACAATGTAAATAATAATAAAAGTACACCAAACATGTACAGTTAAATATGTTGTTGATGTAAATCCACTTATATTTTTTATTATTTGAATAATGCATTTTTAAAAATAACTCATGTTGACTTATTTCATGTTTGGTCAAATGCTTTTGTAATTATTGATAATGATTCTAGCCTCAATAATTTATGAAACTTATGCAAAAAATTATCTTCAAGAATAATTTATGAAGGAATAAACATTCCCTATCATGTTTACTACTTCTTGAATTATTAATGTCACTTCATGGATAATTTTCAAATATGTAGGGAAATTTTTTTCTTATAATTTTATGTTCTATATTAAGTCAATTATTTAATCTAAAATATTTCAAACACCCATTAAATACTTCTTCATAGATTTTAATTTGAAATAACACACTTTTTTTATAATGGACAGTATGGTGCCTATTATGAATGGGTTTCATATGTTAATAAAGGCTTTCTTTCTTCTACACTTCTTCATTATTTCATGAGAAGTGCCTGATCTATTCGAGGTCATGTGAATTTCATGATCTCTTCACTACATTAACGTGATCTGATTGTGTCTTACTAGTTTCCATTATATATTCCCAATTTTTATTTTAAAATATCAGTAAGGATCTCTAGTATTGGTCATCCTTTCTATGATGTGATCAAACAATGTCACTTCCTCCTTGACATGTACTGATTAGGCTCATTTGAAATGTTCCCCTTGTATCACACTGAAGTAACTTGAGATATCATCTAGTCATAAGATATGACCAAGGGTATGTTATTCACCACTTTACATAACCAATAAGTATAAGGCCCCAGCCTTAAACCTTACTTAATCTTGATTTATTACAAGATTACACATTGAGGATCTTTTCAGGTTTAGAGTTTTAGAGAATTAGATCATGAAACTTTCATTATATTCCACATTTAAAAAAAGTGGTTACATAAAAGACAGTATTCATTCTTCCCATCAAATGAAACATATTTAAAATGAAATATGGATTCTTTCTTGACACATCCTCGACACTATCATCACATCATGTACCTTTCCCTTGACCTGTGAAAAACATTTCAAAAACTTGTGATGAGCATAAAAAGCTCAGTAAGGGTTATAAAAATATGGAAAGGAAACATGAGTTCATATATACATAAGAATGAAATCATACTTTACCCATAAAACATAGGCATATCAAATCATGAATAAATCATAGAAAACATAAGATATAAAGGTAAATTGGGGAATTCATAACATTATTACGTAGGGAGTAACCCTCTTGGTTACGTTTGGAATACCCATCACAGTATATTCCCTAAATCTCTTCGGAGAAACCTTAACGTTTCACTCCTTCGCGTTACCCAATGCATTGGAGAGCTATATCGGGCTCACCCGCCCTTAGTTTATCACGGAACCACCCGTTATTCATAACAATGCCCAAGAACCATAACATAATCGTATCACATAAACATGAATAAAGGAAACATAACATTTCAACATTTCAATCACAATATAACATTTTAGGATATTGAAATAATGAATCCATTCAAAAAGAAGCCATTTCCAAAACCATTTAAAACATTTAATAAAGAGATTTTTGAATCAAAGTGTCCCATACCACCTTGAAACTTTTAACATTTTAAACCATTAATATCCATATAAATAAATCCTTAAAACCATTTTGAAAACATGGATATTAATAAGAACAAATAATTGAAACATTTAAAACGATATTTTGGTTAAAGGGGTTTTACCAAAATTAGAGACACTTGAATACAATAATCGAGGAATAACATTTAGTCAGAATTTTATAATATCATGAGAATATAAGGATTCATGATATAATACTCCAAAGGACAGTATATACACCATATAAGAGTGAATTGGTGCATAACAACAATGAGCCCTCAATAGAAATGTCAAATGTGATAAAATCCCTTATAAAGAAGGTATCCTTAAATTAAGGACAAATAAATCTCAAAAATATGTGTGACAAATATATATACAACCAATATAAGTGGATATTAAGTGTAAAACAATAAAAGGTCATTCACACATATTCAATGGATGACATATTCAATGACTACAAGTTGAACCCAAAGAAATAGAAATTGGGTTAAAAAGTTCCCTTGACAGTCTAACGGCATCACATCAAAATGAGTTGATGAGAGATAAAAAGTGTATCTCATCACTTGGACATAAAATTTACATCAATAAAGATGTATGAGAACATATCCCAACATAAAAATATGTAAATTAAATGACCCAATAAAATAAGTCTTTTAAAAAAGAGGAGGGTGAAAGGTTCCCTTACCGACTTGGGTATCTTTTAAAACATACACCCCATGAAAGAAAGACAATAGGTCATTGATGTAAATACTCATAAACGAAAGTATATTACACAAAGAGTATAATAATGTTCTGTACATACACCACTAATTGGAATTTGTGGCAAATGTAGCATAAATCTCACGGGAATAAAAGTGAGATGAACAATCCCTTACGAAAACTCGGCAGCCTAACGGCGCCACATAAAACTTCTGAATATGGATTGATGAGATCAAATAGAGTATCCCATAATATTAAAATATAATTTACAGCAAGTGGAATATAAAATAAAATCCCCCAACATAACAAATAGGAGCTTAAAAGAAGTGACACAAAGGATTGTACTTAAAAAGAAAGAGAGAGGTTAGATCTCTTACGAAAGTTCGGCAGCCTAACGGCGCCACTCGAAACATCCAAAATGGATTGATGAGAGAGAATAGGGTCTCTCATAACATGAACATAAAAATTACAGTAAATTTAATATAAAAGATCATCCCAATAACAAGAAAGATGAGCTTTAAAATGAATGACATAAAAGTGTGTACTTAAAAATAAAGAGAGGAGTGGGATCCCTTACCTCGGGTCCGACTTGACTCGATCGCTCTTTAATCTCCTGAATAATAAACATGAGTTAATTTATACTTCATTAAGAACACTTTTCAAGTTCATTATTCCTTTTATATCACTTATTACCATGTCATAAACATTATGAAATCATTTAAGTTAATAATATTTGTTTTGCCGATATTTGGTTCTTAAGTCGAAAGTGGACTTCTTACAATTACATGTTGTTCATGTGGCCAAATGTTTATTATATCCAGAATTTTATTCATGATGTGGATATCATATATGTCATATATATCCAGTACATCCATTCATTTATAACATTACATACTCATTTAGAGGTAAGAAATGAAATGCACCCTTCATGGAGACGGTAAGCCGTACGTACGCATGAACGCTACTTTCATTTCTATTTCGTATTTTATAGAATGGAATAATAATGATATAAATGTATATTATAATTCCAGTATAATATCATATATAATATCATAGTTCCATCCTTTATATGTCCCACATATGGTATTTAACGAATCAAATCACTTTTAGGGGGCGGTAGTCCGCACTTAAATGAAGATATCGCGTTTACCCATAATGGAAACCATAAAGGTATTCCCAAAATGAAAAAAAACATAAGAATAAGGAAAAAATAAACATATTATATATCATATATAAAAATAGTGACATCATAATGGCCACCTTTGAAGGTGTTAAATGAGTATTGAACAATCATCGTTTCGGGAGGCAGAATTTCGCCATCAAGGGAAACCGTATGTTCTTTAACCATTTGATGTAGTTGTGTGAGAGTGTAGCTCGAATAAATTTTATAACAACATCCTAGTATATTTAAGATACTTGTGTTGTTACAATAGAAATAAATAAAAAGAGTTTAGGGGGTTGGAGAAGCAAAATAAAACAAATGAACATGAGAGAATGAATTACCTTTAAAAGTGTAACTCCTTTTGATTTGAGCCTAAAGGCTTCCTTTGAAAAGATTATTCCCAAAGGGAATCCTCTAGGATGAGGAGAGGGATGTGGAGAGAGTAAATGGGCAGGGGTTGGCCGAGCCAAAGGCTTGAGGTGTGTGTGAAATGAGGTAGAGGTGGGGGCCTTTTATAAGAGGAGAGGAGGGGCACTTTTGGAAAGTAAAGAAATATTACTTTATTTGAAAATGTGTTTCGGTTTTAAAAGGTCCCACATTGATATAATTCGTGGATAAGGTGATAAGGGTTCGAAATCCACTCATCCAATTGGTTTTGGACATGTGTAGCTCATATATTTTACATTATCATTTAATTTTATTTAAATCTTCAAATAATGATGTCATCGCTGCATCATTATTATGTCATAAATAATTTAATTTATTTGATGTCTAAAAATTATAAAAAAAACACTATGATGTAGGAAATCTTTTTAGCTTTCCAATTAATATTTATAATCAAAAATATGATCTTTATAACCCCATGTAAAAAATGTTTTTGTAAAACATATTATGTTTGTGTCATTTTTACTTTTACATTAAATAAAAAGTTATTATTGTCATTTTCCAACTAAAGTGGCTCCATGGGGTCCCCAAGTTGGCCCATGGTTTTTCTTTGTCGGCCATGACTCACCCAATAGGTGTAAGACAAGTGTCATGGTGTTTTCTCATCCTTATAATATCATTTTTACCTTAAACTACACTAATTACCACTAATCGCGATTAAGAACTTAATAAGTTACTATTCACCAAAAAATTAGTATAATCTCATTGAACCACATTTTACTTCTTAATGACAACCATGTATGTCGGATTTTTGAAATTCAAAACACAATGATGGAAAAATTTCATTTAAACGGAAAATCAGTCTTTATAAGTACCACTTAGTGGTTTCACTATTCATCAAAAATTGATGTTTTTCAGAAAATTACCAAAAATTCACCCTAAGCTATATTTGATATTCCAAATTCAAAAATTAAGTCTATTTTACAAAATTCAAAACATATAAGTCACATTAATTAATTTAATAATTAATTACCGCTGTCAGAGCAAATAGCGTGTTTTTATAAAACAATAATTATCAAAAGATTGACACTAGTTTAAGTCTGATTTCAAAGTGAAATTAATTCCAACGACCACTATTGGATTTAATGGTAAAAATATTTTCTAATTTCACTTTAAAACCAATTAAAAATATAATCTAATCATATAAATAAATTAGATTAAAAAGATGTTTTGAATTAAAATACAACATTTTACACTATTCATTAAAAAATGAACTTTATCGGAAAAATACCAAAAAAATTACACAAAGTAAAATATGATGTCCCGATTCTTAATAAGAGTTTTATTTGGTCCAAAAGAATGTTTAAGAGTGAACAAAACTATATTTAATGACATTTCTCCATTAAAAGGCAATAAGTGAACCTTTAGTGAAAACTAGGGCATATACGCCTAAAATTGAATTCATTCCATATTTTAAGCCTTTTGCTTTTATTGGATAAATGTAAAAACATTTAAAAACATATATAATCATATTTCAGTTATTTATATCCATTACCGCCAATACAACGGCTACATGTTAACTACCATTTGAATTAATATTATTTTATTATTATAGTGCAACGTAAGATTCCCAAGAAACTCGTTATTGCGTGTTGGGTACGCCATCGAGCATAGCGTCCCCTTTAAAGTAATTTAAATATTTTATTCACAAATATGGATAAATATGAAATGTCATATTCTTTATTTACCTGGGGTGTTACATCCTTCCTCCCTTTTGGTAATTGCGTCCTCGCAATTTTAAAATTGCGCTTGGAAACATCCTTGAAAGTCCCACATCGGAACAAAAGTCGGTAAAAAACACTTTAAAATAAAGAAAGATAAGTACAAAGGTCACCCAAGTTAACCCATACTAGGATTACAAGTATGAAAATATGTACATGGAGGAAAAAACAAAGGGTCATGTTCTAATGGAGAGTGATAGAAAACATGTTTAGGAGAAAGTTATCCACAAGAAAATCACAAACTTGTGATGGGTTAAACGGTATTCGATTCCCCAATAGGAAAAGTTAATAGACAACATTTTTGTTTTAAGTTACTATTTATTGAGGAATTCATAAGGAAACATAATCACTTATCATGTTTACTCTCAACTTTTACTAGATTCCTTAATCAAACTCATATTTTTTCCAAAAGACGAGTATTTAGGGAGACTTGTTCGCATTAAGAGTACTATAATCAACTTCTAGAGAATAACCTAATCCACAAAATAGAACTATATACTTCCCATGTCTTTAGACTTTATCCAAAACCAAAACCAAAAAGGCTAGTACAAGATCAGATAATCCAGAAAAGGATAACCCTTTATTAAAAGAAAATCTATTCTTAATCTCCAAAATTTTTCCATCAAAACCCAAAGTTCAACGAGGACCATTCTATAATCAATTTGTTCATAAAATTCTTCAAATTAAACCAATATAAGATTGAAACCCAAATATTTGAAGGATTTAGTCACATTGTCTTCCAAGTTAAATCGTAACATTTATCTCCAAACAACATTAGTCGCTCCTAAAGTCTCGCATTGAAAAGTAATTATCCTAATCACATATCCTCCATGATAGGTTAATCATTTTCATAAATAACCCAAAATGAACTTACTCTTAATTCATAAAATCATATAGCTATAATGAATCAGTCAAACTAACCAGGGACTTCACGTAGTCCAGTGGTAGGCGATAAATACCAGTCGCACTTTGGTTGTGGGTTCGATTCCCGCAGCTTTGTCTGACGCGACGGGTTGTCACACGGTCTACGTGTTGTCCTTTTTTCAAAACTATATAATTCTTAAAACATTCCCCAAAATGAGATAAAACCTTCAAGAATAATCATAACATATTTTAACCTCATGTTTATCTCATTCCATTCATTTTCCATCATATCATAGAGTAACCCATAATTACCTAAAAATTAAGTAGCATATAAACCCTAATGGTTACCTTAATAATTATTACCTGAATTTCCACATCGAGTTGTCCATCTCGTACATGATGCATTAGAGAACTCACCAAGGTTGAAGTGATTGATCATGACTCCATGATAGTTGTTTTAGAACAACTATGAGATTCCTCGTTGATTCCCCCATCTCATCCATTATCTTAATCAGAGAACCCCCACAGTCTCCTTCAAACCCATTGTCACTTTGGTTCCTGCTAGATCCAGCTATTTACTAAAACCAAAAAGTTCAATGTGAGTATATCAACAAAACCATCATGTACTAATGAGGAAGTTAAAAAATAAGATACACTTACTCATTCACTTTATCTAAAACTAGGACTCTTTCTGAAATCCTAACCATTATGGTAATGTCACTTATGCTTAAAGAATACCCTAACCTCTAAAGTTATCTAAACCGACCTTTGATACCAACTATAAGTCCCCAGCATTAAACCTTACTTAATCTTGAGTTATTACAAGATTACACATTGAGGATATTTTCAGGTTTAGAGTTTTAGAGAATTAGATCATGAAACTTTCATTATATTCCACATTTAAACAAATTGGTTACATAAAAGACAGTATTCATTCTTCCCATCAACGGAAACATATTTAAAATGAAACATGGATTCTTTCTTGACACATCCTCGACACTATCATCACATCATGTACCTTTCCCTTGACCTGTGAAAAACATTTCAAAAACTTGGGATGAGCATACAAAGCTCAGTAAGGGTTATAAAAATATGGAAAGGAAACATGAGTACATATATACATAAGAATTAAATCATACTTTACCCATAAAACATAGGCATATCAAATCATGAATAAATCATAGAAAACATAAGACATAAAGGTAACATGAGGCATTCATAACATTCTTACGTAGGGAGTAACCCTCTTGGTTACGTTTGGAATACCCATCACAGTATATTCCCTAAATCTCTTCGGAGAAACCTTAACGTTTCACTCCTACGTGTTACCCAATGCATTGGAGAGCTATATCGGGCTCACCCGCCCTTAGTTTATCACGGAACCACCCGTTCTTCATAACAATTCCCAAGAACCATTACATAATTGTATCACATAAACATGAATAAAGGAAACATAACATTTCCACATTTCAATCACAATATAACATTTTAGGATATTGAAATAATGAATCCATTCAAAAAGAAGCCATTTCCAAAACCATTTAAAACAATTAATAAAGAGATTTTTGAATCAAAGTGTCCCATACCACCTTGAATCTTTTAACATTTTAAACCATTAATATCCATATAAATAAATCCTTAAAACCATTTTGAAAAGATGGATATTAATAAGAACAAATAATTAAAGCATTTAAAACGATATTTTTGTTAAAGGGGTTTTACCAAAATTAGAGACACTTGAATACAATAATCGAGGAATAACATTTAGTCAGAATTTTCTAATATCATGAGAATAAAAGGATTCATGATATAATACTCCAAAGGACAGTATATACACCATATAAGAGTGAATTGGTGAATAACAACAATGAGCCCTCAATAGAAATGTCAAATGTGATGAAATCCCTTATAAAGAAGGTATCCTTAAATTAAGGACAAATAAATCTCAAAAATATGTGTGAAAAATATATATACACCCAATATAAGTGGATATTAATTGTAAAACAATAAAATTTCATTCACACATATTCAATGGATGACATATTCAATGACTACAAGTTGAACCCAAAGAAATCGAAATTGGGTTAAAAAGTTCCCTTGACAGCCTAACGACATCACATCAAAATGAGTTGATGAGAGATAAAAAGTGTATCTCATCACATGGACATAAAATTTACATCAATAAGGATGTATGAGAACATATCCCAACATAAAAATATGTAAATTAAAAGACCCAATAAAATAAGTCTTTTAAAAAATAGGAGGGTGAAAGGTTCCCTTACCGACTTGGGTATCTTTCAAAACATACACCCCATGAAAGAAAGACAATTGGTCATTGATGTAAATACTCATAAATGAATGTATATTACACAAAGAGTATAATAATGGGCAGTACATACACCACTCAATGGAATTTGTGGCAAATGAAGCATAAATCTCACGGGAATAAAAGTGAGATGAAAAATCCCTTACAAAAACTCGGCAGCCTAACGGCGCCAAATAAAACTTCTGAATATGGATTCATGAGATCAAATAGAGTATCCCATCATATTACAATAGAATTTACAGCAAGTGGAATATAAAATAAAATCCCCCAACATAAAAAATAGGAGCTTAAAAGAAGTGACACAAAGGATAGTACTTAAAAAGAAAGAGAGAGGTTAGATCTCTTACGAAAGTTCAGGAGCCTAACGGCGCCACTCAAAACATCCAAAATGGATTGATGAGAGAGAATAGGGTCTCTCATCACATTAAAATAAAAAATACAGTAAATGTAATATAAAATATCATCCCAATAACAAGAAATATGAGCTTTAAAAGGAATGACATAAAATTGTGTACTTAAAAAGAAAGAGAGGAGTAGGATCCATTACCTCGGTTCCGACGTGACTCGATCGCTCTTTAATCTCATGAATAATAAACTTGAGTTAATTTATACATCATTAAGAACCCTTTTCAAGTTAATTATTCCTTTTATATCACTTATTACCATGTCATAAAAATTATGTAATCATTTAAGTTAATAATATTTGTTTTGCCGATATTTGGTTCTTAAGTCGAAAGTTGACTTCTTACAATTACATGTTGTTCGTGTGGCCAAATTTTTATTATATCCAGAATTTTATTCATGATGTGGATATCATATATGTCATATATATCCAGTACATCCATTAATTTATAACATTACATACTCATTTAGAGGTAAGAAATGAAATGCACTGTTCATGGAGACGGTAAGCCGTACGTACGCATGAACACTACTTTCATTTCTATTTCGTATTTTATAGAATTGAATAATAATGATATAAATGTATATTATAATTCCAGTATAATATCATATATAATATCATAGTTCCATACTTTATACGCCCCACATATGGTATTTAACGAATCAAATCACTTTTAGGGGGCGATAGTCTGCACTTCCTTAAATGAAGATATCACGTTTACCCATAATGGAAACCATAAAGGTATGCCCAAAATGAAAAAAACAGAAGCTTAAGGAAAACATAAACAAATTATATATCATATATAAAAATAGTGACATCATAATGGCCACCTTTGAAGGTGTTAAATGAGTATTGAACAATCATCGTTTCGGGAGGCAGAATTTCTCCATCAAGGGAAACCGTATGTTCTTTAACCATTTGATGTAGTTGTGTGAGAGTGTAGCTCGAATAAATCTTATAACAACATCCTAGTATATTTAAGATACTTGTGTTGTTACAATAGAAATAAATAAAAAGAGTTTAGGGGGTTGGAGAAGCAAAATAAAACAAATGAACATGAGAGAATGAATTACCTTTAAAAGTGTAACTCCTTTTGATTTGAGCCTAAAGGCTTCCTTTGAAAGGATTATGCCCAAAGGGAATCCTCTAGGATGAGTAGAGGGATGTGGAGAGAGTAAATGGGTAGGGGTTGGCCTAGCCAAAGGCTTGAGGATTGTGTGAAATGAGGTAGAGGTGGGGGCCTTTTATAAGAGGAGAGGAGGGGCACTTTTGGAAAGTAAAGAAATATTACTTTATTTGAAAATTTGTTTCGTTTTTAAAAGGTCCCACATTGATATAATTCGTGGATAAGGTGATAAGGGTTCGAAATCCACTCATCCAATTGGTTTTGTACATGTTTAGCTCATAGATTTCACATTATCTTTCAATTTTATTTAAATCTTCAAATAAAGATGTCATCGCTGCATCATTATTATGTCATAAATAATTTAATTTATTTAATGTCTAAAAAATATAAAAAAAATACTATGATGTATGAAATCTTTTTATCTTTCCAATTACTATTTATAATCAAAAATCTGATCTTTATATCCCCATGTAAAAGTTTTTTTCGTAAAACATATTATGTTTGTGTCATTTTTACTTTTACATTAAATAAAAAGTTATTATTGTCATTTTCCAACTAAAGTGGCTCCATGGGGTCCCCAAGTTGGCCCATGGCTTGTCTTGGTCGGCCATGACTCACCCAATAGGTGTAAGACAAGTTTCATGGTGTTTTCTCATCCTTATAATATCATTTTTACCTTAAATTACACTAATTACCACTAATCACGATTAAGAACTTAATAAGTTACTATTCAACAAAAAATTATTATAATCTCATTGAACCACATTTTACTTCTTAATGACAACCATGTATGTTGTATTTTTGAAATTCAAAACACAATGATGGCAAAATTTCATTTAAACGAAAAATCAGTCTTTATAAGTACCACTTAGTGGTTTCACTATTCATCAAAAATTGAAGTTTTTCAGAAAATTACCAAAAATTCACCCTAAGCTATATTTGATATTCCGAATTCAAAAATTAAGTCTATTTTACAAATTTCAAAACATATAAGTCACATTAATTAATTTAATAATTAATTCCCGTTGTCAGAGCAAATAGCGTGTTTTTATAAAACAATAAGTATCAAAAGATTGACACTAGTTCAAGTCTGATTTCAAAGTGAAATTAATTCCAACGACCACTATTGGATTTAATGGTAAAAATATTTTATAATTTCCCTTTAAAAAAAATTCAAAATATAATCTAATCATATAAATAAATTAGATTAAAAAGAGGTTTTGAATTAAAATACAACATTTTACACTATTCATTAAAAAATGAACTTTATCGGAAAAATACCAAAAAAATTACACAAAGTAAAATTTGATGTCCCGATTCTTAAAAAGAGTTTTATTTGGTCCAAAAGAATGTTTAAGAGTGAACAAAACTATATTTAATGACAGTTCTCCATTAAAAGGCGATAAGTGAACCTTTAGTGAAAACTAGGGCATATATGCCTAAAATTGAATTCTTTCCGTATTTTAAGCCTTTTGCTTTTATTGGATAAATGTAAAAACATTTAAAAAACATATATAATCATATTTTAGTTATTTATATCCATTCTCACCAATACAACGGCTACATGTTAACTACCATTTGAATTAATATTATTTTATTATTAGAGTGCAACGTAAGATTCCCAAGAAACTCGTTGTTGCGTGTTGGGTACGCCATCGAGCATAGCGTCCCCTTTAAAGTCATTTAAATATTTTATTCACAAATATGGATAAATATGAAATGTCATATTCTTTATTTACCTGGGGTGATACAATAAGGCTACATTGCAGGTCATTTATGTGAATCTTTTCTTGACTAGAGCTTCCTTTTTGAGATAAGAGATGATTTATATGGTTTTCTACCTCAACCTCATCATGTGAGAATAGCTATCTATGAATTAATCTTTATTAATGTTAATGAATAATGTGTGTTCTATAGATATTTACCATCACAAGAAAAACGTGGTGTCTACATTCATCTTCACTATATCACAACACTTATGTAAAGAACCAATGGTTTTTTTCATGTGATTGAATAATGCATGCTTCTTTTCTATCATGATATGGGATCTTATAAGTGATTTGTTTTAATGAGGTCTCTCTCAATTTTTTAATGTTTAGTATAAAAAGGACTCTCACATCTTCCTCAGTTTATATTGGTGGAGTTTTTCTAATTGTTTAGGTGTTTCATGGAATTATTTAAAGGAATTAAGATCTCAGGATCTCATTAATGACGATATTCTCTGTCCTAAAAGCATCATCAATAGGATCATATGATCACTTCTCTTGATCATGTAGCACTTCATTGCTTCACATGACCATATTATGATGAATATATTGACATGTTCTTAATCATCTAAATTATTCTGTAGATAATTCTTGAAGTTTACAAAAGAATCTCATGGTGATATATCTTTATATGACACAATCATGCATGTGTTTATTCTATCACATGATCCTAGATCATCATGAGTTATTATAGTGATTGTTTTCATTCCATAATTCAATCCCTTATTGATCATCACCCTTTGGTCATACAAACATAATAACATCATGTAACTGGTTTTTGGCCTCAGGAAATCATATCCATGTGATTCCACTATTCCTACAACTGCATCATGTGACAACATTACAAAAATCATAACAATGAAAGGACAAGATTCATTCATATACATGGTTGGATTGAGTTTATATTGTGATCTTGTGGGTTTTCATTGAATCATTCTCTCATGGAAAAACAACTGGTGGTTGATGGTTGAGTAAAAGTTCCATTTTAAAATTATACATTGTGCAAGATTTGTTAATTTGAAATAATATATTGTAGGATTTTATAGATGGAATAGAATGATCACTTCTAACAGCTAATTTTATGAATATATTTTTAATTTCATGTTAACAGTGTTGTCGAAAACTCTATCCCACATCAATGCATCCTCCAAACACTGATATCGTATAATATCAAATCCACTACCGTAGTTTTGTTAATCAAGCTCTGACGATCAGAACCTATTCTATATGCAAAAAAATCACAAGGCTACAACCCAATGGGATTTTGGGAATGATTATATACACCACCGGGCTAGCACACCATGGGACATATACATTGTCTCACCCATGGATAGATGGAACTATTCTTCTAGCCACCTTGCTACTTCCTTGGGTAGGCTCTCAAATGGCAGTTTCCCCTTGGGCCCTGTTTCGCGTGGAATCCGGGGATGACCTCCTGGACGGGAGATTCAAACATTCCGATCGGTTTCTAACGGGTTTGTTCGTAGAACCGGAAACATCAATTGATTCCACATCCATTTGGACCTACTTTCCAAAGGCAGGCGCTCATTAGCTTGTTGGCTAATGAGGCTTAGGAATTTGCATTGGTCGAGAGGATGAGAGGTCGGACTCATCACACCTTTTTGAGGGGAATTATTGTCTACTCCGGGACTCTCTTTATAGATTTAAGTTAAGTTCGTGAATCCTTATTACATTACCAAGTATAAAATGAGCTTTCCTTTAGTTTTAACAATCAATGATTAAATATGCAGAAATTTAGAGAATCTTTTATATGTATTCGAGGTTCTTCATCAATATAGAATCATCTATATTTGTTTAGAGATTCTTGGTCAATGGTATCCTTCAAAACATTTATATAAAAGTCTCTTGGTCATTTTGATGACCAGGCTGGTTTTAAAGCCACTCAGTGGGGCACTTGAAGTTTATCGTCATTCAGAAGGACAGAGATTATTTCAATGTTGGGATCGAACCCATAAATGGGCTACCTACGTATCCTTTGTTTTAAAAAAGGAATCAGAACCCACGTAGTTCGAGGGATGGGATATGATGTTTTATGATTGATGGCTCAATGATGAATGTCATAATTACTTTTACACTCTAAGCTCACGTGAGTCATGCTCGGTGTGAGAAACAAGAGGTATTGGTAAAATTCAGACAATTGTTCCATAAAAGATGCAATCATAAGAATTTGTTTTGGGGCTTATGTATAGATGACTGCCCAGATAGACGAAAGTTTAGGATTTACTTTTAGGGAGAAAATCCAAGAACAGGGTCCACAAAGTTATATGTGCTTCATGGAGATTTGAATACTCTAATCTTGGGGCTTACTCCTAAGGAGGATGCCCAAGTTAGGAGGGGACTTATGATTGGGTTTTATTCCTAAAGAGGAAACCCAAATCAAAGGTAATTTATGACTGGTTAAGAGAAATTTTAAGAGACTTGGGGGTTACTCCTGAAAAGGAAGCCCAAGGTTATGACTGAGTCTTATTCCTGAAAAGGAGACCCAGGTTAGGGGACTTGGGGCTTACTCCTGAAAAGGAAGCCCAAGGTTATGACTGAGTCTTATTCCTGAAAAGGAGACCCAGGTTAGGGGTTAAGGTTTGGGGCTTACTCCTGAGGAGGATGCCCAAAGTTGGGGTTGAGGCTTACTCTTAAGAAAGATGCTCAAGATTTAGAGGACTTGATTGGGGCTTACTCCTGAGGAAGATGCCCAAGATTTATGACTAGGACTTATTCCTGAGAAGGAAGCCTAGGTTAGGGGACTTGGGGCTTACTCCTGAAAAGGAAGCCCAAGGTTATGACTGAGTCTTATTCCTGAAAAGGAGACCCAGGTTAGAATTCTCTCATCTTAAAGGATGAGGTTGAAATGAATGAACTCTCAATCTTTGGTGACATAAAGATGTTTAAATCACTGGGTGTTGAGAGGTATTTCACAGAATTCCTTTCAGATAAGGATGTCAAACCAAGAAATCATGCCATAAATGGATTTGAAGAGTATCTTGAAGACTGAATCTTGAATAGGAAGGGTGAAATTGCTTAATAGGGGTAAAAATGGGCAAGGTGGGCACCCAAAAAGATAGGGGCGCGCAAGTATTAAAAGTCGCGCAAGTCCTGCGGCGGCGCGCAAGTTTTGGTCGCGCAAGTATACTTACGCGACATGAGGGATACTTGCGCGATTTTCAACCAGAGTTGAAATACTTGAGCGATTCTTTATTAAACCCTTTATAATCCTCTTGAGGTTCTTCCAGAGAGGGGACGCGCAAGTTATATTGAAGGAATTAAGTCGGCGCGCAAGTGTTTGATAAGTTTCAACACTTGGCCTTCCTTCTTCCCTTTAGATCTTCCATTCTAGTTAAGAAATTACCTTAGAAATGTTCCGGAAGCATTTAGAAGAGACTTGGGCGTCGGGAGCTTTGATCCGAGTTTCTGGAAAGAGATCCCTCTCGAATGGGGGGCCCACAGGGTCTATTTATAGGCAAAAGAAGACCCCGGGCGGTTACTGGGCGGTTACCAGATATGTCGCGCATGTCCCTTGCACGACCATGAGGGGTCGCGCAAGTGTTGAGGCGGCGCGCAAGTGTACATGCGCGACCAAGAGGGGACTTGCGCGACCTATGGGCAATGTTCTCCTTTTCCATCCCTTTGTCGATTTTTGATGTTTCTTCAAAGGATTAATCACTTTGAGCTCAGATATTCCCTTTTCCGATCTTTAGATTCTGTGACGAAAGGAGCGTCAACAAAAGTCCCCCCTCGGAGTTGGATCCGGAGAGAAAAGAGGATTTGACTCTGAGGAAATCAAACTTTGAATCATATAATTGCTCAATATTACCTAAATCATACAAAAAATGTATATTTAGTGAGCTGGAACTTGACTTTTATTCAGAGTTCCTTTGTCTTTTGTGTGGGCAGTTTAAAGTCATGCAAGCCGGACATAAAGGGGCTAATGTTTAAGGTCGAAATAGCTTTGACAGGAAATGGATTAAAAAGAAAAAATGGATTCAATTCCTTGACAATTTATCTGAAAACATATTACCATACTCAAGTATGAGGGAAAAAATGTAAACTATGGCTTAAGAATATTTGAATCTGAGGAATGATATGAAAAAGAGCTAAAAGGCATTAGAAGAAGTAGTTTCCAAGAATGAAGTTACTATTTTTTAACAAAACCCGTTAGGGGGTTGAAATATGCAGGGCCACCTATAGGCATTGGCTGCATAGTCAAATAAAATAGCATCTTTTGGCTGACAAGTCTGTTATGTGGACTGTTTATGCAAGGCCACCTATGGGCACGTGCTGCATAGTCAGGCAAAAGAACTCCCAGAAATTTACTTTCCTAGTGCTAAAAGCTAGTGAAAGTTTATGGAGATTCAAATTTTCTAAAGCATAGAGTTTGTTGTATGGAAAGAGGTACTTGAATATGGAAAGGATATTTCCGAACAAGAATATCGAAGAACTGGATGAATATCACTCCTACGAAGGTCTAACCCAAACGTAGGGAAGAAGAATAAACCATAGACTTGAATACTTTTAGATCATGAAAAAGGATATGGGACAAATACGTTAAGGATGGCTATTTTTGCGGATCCCTACATACTGTCGTTTAAGACAAATAAGGACAAAAGAGGCATTCTTCCCAAGAATGAAGTTACTATTATTTAACAAACCCGTTAGGGGGTTGAAAACATGCAGGGCCACCTATGGGCATTGGCTGCATGGTCAAATAAATAGCATCTCTTGGCTGACAAGTCTGTTATGTGGACTGTTTATGCAAGGCCACCTATGGGCACGTGCTGCATAATCAGGCAAAATAATTCTCAGAAGTTTGACATTTTTGTGACTATAAGTCATGAAAAGGGTTATGAAGATCTGAAAATATTTAAGGTTAGGATTATAATACATAAAGATGGGTATTTTCCAATGTATATAGAGATACATAGGTCAATGAAAACCATAATCATGTTGCGGCTGGGTCCTGAATTGAAACTTGGACTTCACTACGTATCTCATAAGAATGAGAATCAAGCCATACGTAGTTCTTGAAATGCAGTTTAACGTCGTGTAGGACGAAAGTATGAGTAATCTTAGTTTAAGGTCATAGAATTCGGACCATAATAATGAATACACAGTGTGTGTTTTCATGAAGACTTTTCAGCCAAGGGACCGAAAGTGAAATTTGGGGTTAGGCCCAAAAGACTTGGGACTGGATTCGAGGGACACTCGAATGTTCCTACGTATCCCATAAGGATGGGAATCAAGTCCACGTAGTTCTAGAGCTACCCTTTGTACAAATTTGGTTCGTACATGTGAAGGGTGAAAAGAGACTTTAGTGCAATGATGGTTTTAACCTAAGATAAAAAGTTTAGGTATTACCATGTATGTACGTAGTCTTTTGAAAATGAAAACCATGATTGAAAAAGAATCAATGTTAATAATGGTTCCTTCTCAAATGAGGAAATCAAAGAATATTGTAGTTTATTGTCGTACCGGACAAAAGTGTTGTATAGTTTAACGTCATATAACAAGGACGAAAGTGAATCAATTTAAAGATATTGATTCCAGGGGTGGTTTCACAAATCATCATCTATGAGATGGTGGTGAACCAATGTGAAGAGATTGTTTTTGGGCTTGAACCTTTGGGAGGTTGCCTACATACCCAGCCTGGAGGGCAAGGATCAAAGTCCGTGTAGTTCAATTAAAGAATGAATTAATGATCAAGTTGTTCTTGTGGACAATGATCTAAAAAATGTTGTTGGGACTTACACATGGTTAGTGGCCCAAAGGGAGTGTTATGGTTGATGTTCGCTCTAAGCTCACGTGAGTCATACTCGGTGTGAGAAACAAGAGATAATAACAACCTTAACGATGCACGGTTTAATGTCATGTAGGACATATCAAGGACTTTCTGTATAGTTTAGCGTCATGTAGTTAGGACGATGGGGACAATACAGTTTAACGTCATATTGGACGAAAGGGGGATTGTGCAGTTTTAATGTCATGCTGGACTTTTGATGATTATATAGTTTAACGTCTTTCCGGACGTGAGGGACTTTTATACAGTTTAGCGTCATGTAGTTAGGACGTCACAGTTTAACGTCTTGCTGGACATATTTGCAAATAGTTTATGGTCTTATACATGGACCAGGAATGATGCAGTTTAAAGTCATACGGGACCATTGTTGTATAGTTTAACGTCATATAGCAAGGACGAACTGGTGTTGTACAGTTTAAATTCATGTAGCTAGGACTAAGGTGAACCAATATGAGGATATCAGTTCTGGGGATTTTTTACAGTTTAATGTCATGCTGGACAATGAAAGCGCCACACAGTTTTAATGTCATGTTGCTAGGACAAAATATAGTTTAATGTCATCTCGGACATATACAGTTTAGTGTCATGTAGGACATATTAATAACCAATATGACATTTTAACGTCATGTTGGACGATAAGGGAACTGACACAGTTTAACGTCATGTTGGACGATGAAAGTGCCACACAGTTTAATGTCATGTTGCTAGGACACAATATAGTTTAATGTCATCTCGGACAAAATATAGGAACTTCTATACATTTTATTGTCATGTAAGACAAAATCAGGGACTATGCAGTTTAAAGTCTTGTAGTTAGGACTATTGGTGCTGCACAGTTTAGTGTCATGTTGCAGGGACATAAGTGCGAATAGTTTTAAGGTCATATGCATGGACCGTACAGTTTATCGTCATGCTGGACGTATTATAGTTTAATGTCATCTCGGACAAAAGTGTGACACAGTTTAATGTCAGGTTGGACGAAGTTGTAGTTTAAGGTCATACCGGACCTTTGTGTAGTTTAAGGTCATACCGGACCATGGTGTATGAACCAATTGTAAGTCTTGGTTCTGGGAACAATATTTTGTGTTTATACAAAATACTTCTTCAGAAATCTGGCATTAGTTGGAGTCGTGATGTGTTCTCCATCCATTGAAATTAAACAGAACCAAAGATTAACTCTTCGTTTGATAAAGACTCTGCCTGGTTAGCCTGTTTAGGCTGTGCCGTTTGGTGGGACGGTGCCCGTGGCTTTGAAGTAGATGGCATGAAATCTTCCAGAGTCAAAGACAAATTAGGTTTTGATACATACTCATCTTCTCCTGATTCCTCTTTCTTCTTTGAATTGCGCTGCCCTTTTGAGGATTTGTCCTTTGATGGAGGCTTTACTGCAGATTTTGTAGGAGACACAATTGGCTTCTTCAATTGTGTTCGCAAAATGGAATGGGTCCGATTGATTGTCTTTCTGACCATCCAATCATCATATTTTTTCGCAGTTTTGCTTTTGACTTCCTGCCACTCGCCTCCTTCCTCTGGATCTGTAGCGGTAATACACGCTACATGAGCTGAAGAACCCTTCAATTTGACTTGTCCCAAGTCAACCATCTTTTGTAGGAGGTCTTTAAAGACAAAACACTCCTGGATGGGATGTCCCAACATTTGATGAAAGGGACAATAATTGGGACGGTCTTCATCTCCTTCCTTGTTTGGTCTCTTCGGCACTGGTAATTGAACCAAATTATTTTCCAGAGCTGAAATGAAGTAACCAGGAACTTGCTCACTTCGGAAAGAGTATGTTTTACTCTTCATATCCTCAAATTGTTTTCGTCGTTGATCTTTTTGATCATTTGGACGAAACAGCCTTTGTTGTTGGCGTTCAGGAGGTGGAGCCCTTCGAGAAGATGAAGGTTTTGAAGTAGAAATAGGTACAGGTGCCTGTTTAAGCATAACTATAGCAGTTTCTGCTTTACCCATTCTTCTTCCTGGAGCTGATGGAATTATACAAGATTTAACCTTAGCCTGCATAAGGGAATCTTCAATCTGTTGAGCGATTGAAGTAACGTCTCGAAACCCTCCTGTGTATTTCACAGGGATCAATGGCGTGCATAATTCGTCACGCAAATTTTCCACACAGATTGGCAACAATTCCTCCTGAGGGAGTGATAAACTCAAGGAATACGTTAATCCCTTCCAACGAGCAATGAAATCAGAGACTCTTTCATTATCCCTTTTCTTGCAGTTTGTAAGATCAAAAACTGTCGTTTTTGGCAAAGTTGAGCTGAACTGAAGAAGGAATTTTTGACGAAGATCCTCCCATCCGATGACTGACCGGGATTTCAAGCTTGTATACAAGACAAAAGCTGGTCCTTGCAAGGTTCGCACGAAGCATCTGAGTTTCACTGCTTCTTGTTGTTCTGGAGTTCCCATCATAGGATCACAACAAGACACGTAATGCGTCAAATGTTGTTCAGGGTCGCCTGATCCATTGAAAGTAGGGAAAACATGGTTTCCAAAATTGGATGGAGGAGAAATTGAATCTACCCATTCAGGGTAAACTTTCTTTTCAGGTTGAACTTGCGCCCGTTTCCCTTCCATAGTTTCTAACCGAGCTGTTAATGACTCAATAGTAGTTATTAACTTTTGAGAAACGTCAGGTTGAACTTGGTTTTGGGTAGGTGCAATGAATGGAACTTGGACAGCCGTGGAGGTTGGTGCTGCAACTAATGGTAGTACTGCCAACCGTTGTTACATTTGACCCGTAGGATTAGACCTCTTTGGGTGTACTGATAAAGGAGGATATTCTTGATCCATCTCAGTAGTTACAACAAATTCCTTCGGCTGTCGGACTTCAGCATTCTTAAGAAGAAGACTACTCTGAAGTAGTTCTGCATTCAACCTTCTTAATTCTTTCATTTCTTCCTCCTGTTGTGCAAGCCTTTGCTCTAATGAGAGCGATTGACCTCCTTAAGAGGAAGGGTGAGATGTAACCTGATTCTTTCCTTTCCCCTTATTGGATCCTTTTCTGAGAGGGGGAAGTGGGTTACTTGAAGGAATACCCAGATTTTGGGTAAGCCTTTGATTACGTGTGCGCACACCTTCTTCATTTAGGTCTGTGTGCGCAACTTCTTGAGCAGGAACCTCTTCATCTGATCCCTCTGATTGAGCCTCATCTGGTGAATCAGCAGCAACGGCAGTGATGACATTAATGGATGCATATTTCATGGAATCCTTTCTATCAGCATTTCTGTGATATTGTCTCCTTTTATGTCCATGATAAGACATGGCATTCCGTTGACTTGATCCCTCAGGAATTTCTTGGAGAACCGTCACTTGGAGAGAATCTCCTGACATCTTGGCTCTTCGTTCCTCTTGAGGCTTATTCCCTAATCGAGAGAATACTGACTTTCTCTGAGGGAGGGATTGAAGATTTGAAAAAGTCCCCAGTCCGGTGGACTGGGGGTGTTCCTTTTGCTTCCGCTCAACTCCTCGAATCCCATTCGTTGATTCTGAGGGTTGGGTTAGAGAAGTCCCCAGTCTGGCAAGCTGGGGTGTCTCTTGACTTTCTATGTCTGAGATCTTTTTAAAATCTCTCTTGATCTTGCGAATCTTAGTTCGGAAATTAGCTGGATGCATTAACCTGTATCCACTTTTATCACCTGGTTCAACAGACCGTTGGATGATTTCCGAAACTTCTGTCATTTGATGACGTGTTTGCTCCAGACGAGAGGCTTGTGCAATATTCTCGTCTGCTTGGTGTAGGAGCAATTCAACAACCTGTTCTCTATATACTTGATTTTGAGAGGAACTAGTTGAAGCTTGATCTCGAGCAAGATTTTGATTATGAACAAAGCCCATTGACTGTGGCCGGCCATGGGCAATAACATTGCATGAGACCATTTTCGGCGGGCTTTGCTGACCGGAAAGCACTGTGAAATGTAGTGCTCCGTGAATACCCCATCCTCTGATATGAACATTAGATGGATCATTGGAAATTAACTGACGTAATCTTCTTAGTGCGCCAAGGCATGAACGTTGAAGGGTTCTCTGTTGCTTTTCAGCCTTCGGATACCGAGAGACTGATAGAGATGCCAAATCAATCTGGCATTGTAACCCTTCTATTTTCTTAAGATGATTTTCATATTCATCGTAAGATAATACCTTCTTCTTTAATTGACAAAGAGTTTTCCATATGTTAAGACGAATATCATGGATTCCATCATCCGTCAACATCTTTGGAATGTCATACTGTGAATCAGCCAAAGGCCAAAACATGACTGGTACTTCACCTTTTGCCAGTTTTTTCCTCATGTTCAGCATTTCCTCTTTATCATTAAATGAAGATTCTTCTACCTGTTTGGACCAGAGTTGGTGTTTCCTTGTTGCTTCATCGGATTCAACAAGATTGGTAGAGGAATCACTATTCATGCTGGAAGATGAATGACCCAGGGAAGGTTCGGAGAATAACCTGAACCCCAAGCTATCTTCTGATGGAGAAAGAGTTTCACCTGCCAATAGTAAAACTTCAGACATGACTGGTTTTACGTTTGCAAGTGCCTCGAGATAGGAGGGCTTTCTCGTCACTACATTGCCTTCTGAAGAATTTTCGAGACAATGTGAATCACTACTGCGGAGAGGACTTTCGCAGCGAAGTTCATCACCATGAGGAGGACCTTCATGATGGGTTACAGCAAAAGATGAAATCTCTTGCTCCTTGGTCTTCTGACCACACAGAGGGTTCCTGTGGTTCTCATCTGAAGAAGAAACTTCAAGATTGACCGAATTTTCATGAAGCAAGTCTTCATGAGGAAGTGTCTGTTGAAGACCTTCGGGATTAATGTTCCTGTTATTGGGAACTGAGGGAGTAGAATCTTGAATTCCGACAGATAAATGTCTGAGGGCTTCATGAACTCCAGCATCGAGCAAGGCCTTGTTGCAGATTGGCCTTTGATCTCCTGACTGTGTTGGGCGGATCTTTTTCTTAGATGCCTTCTTACTCGCTTTAGAAATCACTTGATGACGAAAGTGATTGCTCTGAGCAGGTGTATGTGCCTGATCAGGAAAGATAGTCAGGTTAGGCTGACGATCATCACTCAAATCAGGTGTATGTGCCTGACTTGGTTGTCCATATGATATGGGGGAGTAGGCCCCACAACCCTCTTGGACTGGAACAGATGTGTGTGTCTGTTCCGGAGTGAATTGTTGATGTGTCACTCCACTGCTAGGGATAGATTTATGTGTCTGTCCCTGAGATGATGCTGAAGCTGTTATGATATCCTGGCAAGCATCCAGAATATGAGAAGGAATTTGCTTCTGCTCTTTCACCATTGACAAAATATGTTTGGTGACTTCAGCCGCCGGAACAGGGATATACGTCCATTCCGGGCTTGGAGTAGGTGTATGTGCCTGCTCCTGTCCTCCTTTTCCTGTCAGTGAATCCTGACAGTACTCAAGTGTGGAGGTAGAGAGTTTAGTCTGCCTCCTGTTTGTCGTCGGGGCTTTCCGACTGTCTTCTCCGTGCGCTACCAAACGAGACTGTGGGTAGGCTTGATTAGTATTAGCAGGTGTATGTGCCTGCTGATTACACTTCGCCAAACGCTGTTGACGAGATCCATCATATGTAGTCAGATGAGCCTGCTGACTAACTGCTGATGTATAAGCAGGTGTATGTTCCTGCCTATGGTACTCCGCCGGAATTGCCTGGCGGGATCGGCTTGATGCTGCCAGACGAGTCTGCTGTACAGCGGGATTAAAACGAACAGGTGTGTATGCCTGCTCGTTATTTGCCACCAAGTTAGGTTGGTGGACTTCTCCGGAGATGACAGGGATGACAACCTGCCTATTGTTAACCGGATTCCGTCTCTGGAGATTCATCTTGCCTGCTCGGGTTCGAGGAACCTGAGCTGAACGCCTGGAGTCGGTACCCTCATCATGTTGAGGGCGCACTACCGCACGAGTCTGGCGGCGATTGTTGATGGGAGCCCTTGAGAAGGACTCCTGTCTCTTTGAATTAAGGTCCTGCGGGACCTGCTCATTCACTTCCTCGGAGTAAGGGAGTGAATGGAAACTGCGTTCCGGGGATAACGACCCGAAACGGTTGGAGACGGTAGTCAGCACCGCCTGCTTCTTGATTACTGGTCGACGTTGTCCGGATGACCAGGTAGAATTGTTAACTTGGAGGGCTTGACGAGCGGCCTCCAGAGTTGGAATAGTACCGTTGCGACGGTACTCCTTAACTAGTGCATTAGAAACACAGCGTTGAAGACGCTGAGTTGGTGATGTCATCCTCAGAGCGGATGACGTTCCAGCAGGAGTAGCAGCATTGGTTTTCACAGCAGCAGACCTCACAGTAGAGGAGTTCCCAGCAGCAGTATTCACAGGGGTGAACTTAAGGAAAGCCATTTTTTGTAGAAGATCTTGAAAAAAAGAGTGCATGTTCCATGTAACAGACATAATCAAGATGAATCCGGCTACTGCATCTTTTGGATGATCATATGTCAATGATTGTCTTGTTGGCCCAAAGGGCCTAACAGATAAGAAGAACATCACTTTAACTTGGTTAAGGATTCACGTCGGGTTCACCATTTTTGTTTCGCGCGGAATCCGGGGATGACCTCCTGGACGGGAGATTCAAACGTTCCGATCGGTTTCTAACGGGTTTGTTCATAGAACCGGAAACATCCAATGATTCCACATCCGTTTGGACCTACTTTCCAAAGGCAGGCGCTCATTAGCTTGTGGGCTAATGAGGCTTAGGAATTTGCATTGGTCGAGAGGATGGGAGGTCGGACTCATCACACCTTTTTGAGGGGAATTATTGTCTACTCCGGGACTCTCTTTATAGATTTAAGTTAAGTTCGTGAATCCTTATTACATTACCAAGTATAAAATGAGCTTTCCTTTAGTTTTAACAATCAATGATTAAATATGCAAGAAATTTAGAGAATCTTTTATATGTATTCGAGGTTATTCATCAATATAGAATCATCTATATTTGTTTAGAGATTCTTGGTCAATGGTATCCTTCAAAACATTTATATAAAAGTCTCTTGGTCATTTTGATGACCAGGCTGGTTTTAAAGCCACTCAGTGGGGCACTTGAAGTTTATCGTCATTCAGAAGGACAGAGATTATTTCAATGTTGGGATCGAACCCATAAATGGGCTACCTACGTATCCTTTGTTTTAAAAAAGGAATCAGAACCTACGTTGTTCGAGGGATGGGATATGATGTTTTATGATTGATGGCTCAAGGATGAATGTCATAATTACTTTTACACTCTAAGCTCACGTGAGTCATGCTCGGTGTGAGAAACAAGAGGTATTGGTAAAATTCAGACAATTGTGCCATAAAAGATGCAATCATAAGAATTTGTTTTGGGGCTTATGTATAGATGACTGCCCAGATAGACGAAAGTTTAGGATTTACTTTTAGGGAGAAAATCCAAGAACAGGGTCCACAAAGTTATATGTGCTTCATGGAGATTTGAATACTCTAATCTTGGGGCTTACTCCTAAGGAGGATGCCCAAGTTAGGAGGGGACTTATGATTGGGTTTTATTCCTAAAGAGGAAACCCAAATCAAAGGTAATTTATGACTGGTTAAGAGAAATTTTAAGAGACTTGGGGATTACTCCTGAAAAGGAAGCCCAAGGTTATGACTGAGTCTTATTCCTGAAAAGGAGACCCAGGTTAGGGGACTTGGGGCTTACTCCTGAAAAGGAAGCCCAAGGTTATGACTGAGTCTTATTCCTGAAAAGGAGACCCAGGTTAGGGGTTAAGGTTTGGGGCTTACTCCTGAGGAGGATGCCCAAGTTTGGGAACTTTTAAGAATTTGGGGCTTACTCCTGAAGAGGATGCCCAAAGTTGGGGTTGAGGATTACTCTTAAGAAAGATGCTCAAGATTTAGAGGACTTGATTGGGGCTTACTCCTGAGGAAGATGCCCAAGATTTATGACTAGGACTTATTCCTGAGAAGGAAGCCTAGGTTAGGGGACTTGGGGCTTACTCCTGAAAAGGAAGCCCAAGGTTATGACTGAGTCTTATTCCTGAAAAGGAGACCCAGGTTAGAATTCTCTCATCTTAAAGGATGAGGTTGAAATGAATGAACTCTCAATCTTTGGTGACATAAAGATGTTTAAATCACTGGGTGTTGAGAGGTATTTCACAGAATTCCTTTCAGATAAGGATGTCAAACCAAGAAATCATGCCATAAATGGCTTTGAAGAGTATCTTGAAGACTGAATCTTGAATAGGAAGGGTGAAATGGCTTAAGAGGGGTAAAAATGGGCAAGGTGGGAACCCAAAAAGATAGGGGCGCGCAAGTATTAAAAGTCGCGCAAGTCCTGCGGCGGCGCGCAAGTTTTGGTCGCGCAAGTATACTTGCGCGACATGAGGGATACTTGCGCGATTTTCAACCAGAGTTGAAATACTTGAGCGATTCTTTATTAAACCCTTTATAATCCTCTTGAGGTTCTTCCAGAGAGGGGATGCGCAAGTTATATTGAAGGAATTAAGTCGGCGCGCAAGTTTTTGATAAGTTTCAACACTTGGCCTTCCTTCTTCCCTTTAGATCTTCCATTCTAGGTAAGAAATTACCTTAGAAATGTTCCGGAAGCTTTGAGAAGAGACTTGGGCGTCGGGAGCTTTGATCCGAGTTTCTGGAAAGAGATCCCTCTCGAATGGGGGGCCCACAGGGTCTATTTATAGGCAAAAGAAGACCCCGGGCGGTTACTGGGCGGTTACCAGATATGTCGCGCAAGTCCCTTGCACGACCATGAGGGGTCGCGCAAGTGTTGAGGCGGCGCGCAAGTGTACTTGTGCGACCAAGAGGGGACTTGCGCGACCTATGGGCAATGTTCTCCTTTTCCATCCCTTTGTCGATTTTTGATGTTTCTTCAAAGGATTAATCACTTTGAGCTCAGATATTCCCTTTTCCGATCTTTAGATTCTGTGACGAAAGGAGCGTCAACAGGCCCCCATATGAGTTGTTAAGGGGTATCCGATTGTGGATTTAATTTTTAGAAAAATATTGTTTAGTATCACATATAATATATTCTATTTTTATAATACTAATGATCGAAAATGAAAATCCACATCACTAAGGTCTTTTTCTTCTTCATCATTAATTAATAAACTTTTAATAGAAACCTATGAACATTTTTTCTTCATTAACTATGAAATTTATCTTGTAGTACCTTCTTTTATCTTTCAAACCATGTTATATTGTGTCTTCATTATCACATGTCTTATCCATGTATGACCATAAAAACTAATGATCACCTTTTCAAGGATAATCGACCATGAGTTAAATCTAATTCCCTTAGATGAATCCATAACAATTATATGGGAATACTGACCAATATTAAGGTTTGTCTTACCAAATAACAACTAATGAGTCCTTACAAATTCTCTAGGAATCTTCACTATATTCCATTATGAATACATCTCAATATATTTCCATGATTAATCACTTATCATATATGACATCATAATACATTGAAATATTTATTCCACTTTATATATTGACAAAAAATTATATCATACTAATCACCCATCCACATAGTCCTTTCAATATCCCCCTTTTCATTATAATAAATACTATTTTAATAATATAAATGTATCTTCCCCCTTTTATGGATAACAAATTCAAAGGATTGATGCATTGGTTTTCGTCTACCTTTCATGACATTTGAAATTTCATCACATTTTTATGAAATAGTGTTGTAACACTTCATTAATTCGTAAAAAATCCTTTATTTTTTATTCTTGAATTCATTTCATGTTATCCCGATGTAGAAAACATGAAATATACACCCACGATTGCCTATGTTGTCCATAAGTAAATATTCTTGAGGTATTAATATCATTAAATAATTATTTATCAAATATGGTGCTTTATAAAAAAAATTATAAAGTAATATATTCTCCTACACACATCAAAAACCCCATAAAAAATTTCAAGTTAAGTAATATTTTACTCCCACTTTGTTGAGTTTACATATCAACAAATATTCCCCTTGATTCACCCAATTTATATAATCATCACAATAAAAAAAGTGTAATTTGGTTGACTCCAAATTAAAATTATGAAGATAAGAAATAAATTTATATATATTCATAGAATAAAAATTTATATAATCTCTTTTAGGTATTCACCCCCTCAAGTGGTGCACCCCATTCCATTTGATGAGGTGGAAATTATCAACTAATAGTCTTCAAGATATTCTTGTCAATAATCCACCATTTTGGAACAATACAAATTCCAATCAAATATTTAAGAATCATAACAAGTTATTATATTCTACTTATTTAAGTCACTTCTCATGTTGATAATTTACTTCTCTTTCAATTTCCTGTAATATAAACACAAATACAAAACAATATTAAATTAATATGATGGAACACCTGTTAGATTCATAATGGGTGCAATTGGTCTATGGATTTCCTGTGAACCCAAAGAATCATTTCATTATAGATATGTATTATATGGAATTCATTATTATTGTGTCTCTTTTATATATTACATTTTAATATTTAATTGTTTCAATGAAAACATTCCTTCTATTTACCTTTATCTAGCGTCGAATGTATATCATAGCATCTGATGGTATTTTTCTAGCTTCCCCTAGTGCACATTTCTATATCATAAACATATCTATTTGAGACGGTAGAATATTCATATGATTATTTTTAATATGTTCAACCATCATTCTCCATCCACACAATATTTTTGATACATTATAGTTCTCATGTGTTGACAACCTATTATGAAATTAAAATTATTTCTCATATGTAACAAAATGTTTTCCATTTCCTTTTGTTCTATTAATTACGTCATATTCATATTTTATCATTTATCTAGAAATTTGAAATTTATTATGATATATGATCAGGAACTCTTGGTTAGCATATTAAAATGTGGATCTTCCGCATGATTTTTTGAATTCCTTTTAGTTACCTTTATTCGGTAGCTCATCAATGTTATGTTCAGTAATTTTCTCAATCTTTCATCTATTTTAGTTTCACTCATTTATTGATTATATTATTAATTTCATCTATCTTAAATTAAATTCCAATGCCATTATTCAAGGTTATATGGTCTGACCTCTCATCCCATATTAGAATATTTTTTTCTCGGTCGATATGAAATTATTGGAATATATATTTTCATTCTTCCCGGGAATATCTTGTTTTATAGTTATCATGAATTTATTCTTCTTATTATTCCCCAAGGAAGAACTTTGATATTTTATTATTTAATTACGAATCTATCATGGAATTCTCATCTAATTAAAATATTTATATTAGATTGGTGTAATATACTATATCTAATTAGATCTGTTACCACTTATCGTTCAGAAATCCCCAATGTTTTCAAGATAACCAAATATTTTGTTGTTAGATATATACCTCATCATATGCATATTTGACATCAATATTTCTAGATTATTCATTTATTTACTTATAATCTCCGTAAATTAATGCCTTATGTAATTTTCATATGCTTAATTATTTCAACACTATTCATTTTCATGATTCCCAAAACTCAAGAATCCCCAACAATAACAAACAAATCTCAATATGTTTCATATTGTATAAGATTATCATGATTTAGTATAGTTTTTTATCTAGATTTTACTTTCCATAATTGGATTATCATTTTGGGATTTATTTTTCTTGATTATACTAGTATTATCCATTGATTTTTTTTGTATATTTTGGGAATTTATATCTCCACAAATGTTTCTATTTTTTAGCTTTAATACTGAACTTGAATATGAAAAAACATTAGTGGAATTTATATTAAATTGTTTGTATTTTAAATTATTTAATGATATTGTAAAAGTATGTTCAAGATAATATCATCAGTAGTTAAATAAATAAATAATAGTATATTTATAGACATGATTCTCATCAGTAGTCTGTGTTGAAACATCCCATCTTGGGTCTTAATTATCATTATTAGTTTTGTTGAAAAAAATCATCGTCTCAGAATCATGGGACTTTTTTGTATGTGTCTCCATTAAATTTCTAAATTTAGGCTCTATATCAATACACTTCATACTGAAAGAAACCCACTCATTTTATGTTGATGTCGTCCTGCCTTTCCATTCATGATTCATTATATTGATCGATTTTTCACTTTTTTTTCTACCTTTATTCAAATATAAATCTATGTATTAGATTATTGTGGATTTAACATACAATTTGGTTTCCTTAACATTTATGATAGCATTATGTGAGTATTATAGATCATGGAACTTCTACATAGACTCATCTGGAAATTTGGCCTTTTCTTTTACAAAAAATTCATTCTCTTTGACAATACATGTTTTTTTATTGATGTTGATAATCTCTAAATTTGATGGAAACATTTAAAAAATCTTTTTTCTCATGGATTACTTCACCAAAATACTGATTACTAACAATTCTCTCATAAATATTAAATTAAAATTCTTATTCAATTATTGATACATTTTTATTTCAATGTGTCATATATAAGGCCCCAACCTTAAACATTACTTAATCTTGAGATATTTCAAAAATACACATTGAGAATCTTTTCTGGTTTAGAGTTATAGAGAGTTAGATCATAAATCACGCATTACATTCCACATTTAAACAAAGTGGTAGAATAAAAGATAGTATTAATTTTTATAATCAATAAAAACATATTTAAAATAAAACATGGATTCTTTCTTGACACTTCCTTGACACTATCATGATATCATATACCTTTCCCTTGACCTGTGAAAAACATTTCAAAAACATGGGATGAGCATAAAAATCTCAGTAAGGGAAATAAAAATACGGAAAGGAAACATTAGTACATGTATTCATAAGAATCAATGAAATCATACTTTACTCATAAAATATAATCATGTTAACATACCTCATGAAATCATATGATTTAGGAATAACTCATTGAAAACATAATACAAAAAGGTTACTTGAGGCATTCATAACATTCTTACATAGGGAGTAACCCGAATGGTTACATTTGGAATACACATCATAGTATTTTCCATTCATATATTCGGAGAAACATTAACATTTAACCCCTTCACGTTACCCAATGCATTGGGGATCTATTTCGGGCTCACCTGCCCTTAGTTTATCACAGAACCACCCTTCTTCATAACAATTCCCAAGAACAATAATATAATCATATCACATAAAACATGAATAAAGGAAACATAAAATTTCCACATTTCAATCAAAAGATATCAATAAAAAACATTGATATAATAAAACTATTATGAAAACCATTTTCAGTACCAAAATAAAAGAAAATTAAAACATGGAATTTATTTTTCATTTTAAAAAAAGTTATGGCTTGTAGAGAAAGCTGAAACTCAAATAATTGTCATGGCAGTGGATAAGTCGTTGTCACCACATGTGTACTACAAAAACATTCCCATTTTTCATTTTGTAAAACTCATTGTATAAAAATATTCCTTTTGAATAAACAAAAAATTCTAAGGAGTTTATACACCATATAAAAGAAGGTTGTGTATAAAACAAAATTTGCCTCAATGAAAGGAGATTGAGACGTAGTCCTACACCTCGGGTCCGACTTGACTCGATCGTTCTTTATCCTTGATAATAACAAACTTGAATTAATTTATACATGATTAAGAACATTTTTAAAGTTTATTATTCCTTTTATATCACTTATTACTATATCAAGAACACTATGTAATTATTTTAGTTAATAATGGTCGTTTTGTCGACCCTGGGCACTTGAGTCAAAAATAAACTTCTTGTAATTAAAAGTTGTTCATGTTGTAAAATATCCATTATATCCAGAATTATATTCATGATATAGATATCATTTATATCATATATATCCAGTATATTCTTGCATTTATAATATTACATAATGTTTAGCGGTACGAAATGAAATGCACCACTCATGGAGACGGAAAGCCGTACGTAGGCATGAATGATACTTCCATTTATATTTCCTATTTAATATAATGGAATCATAATGATATAAAGGTATATTATAATTCCATTATAATATAATATATAATATCAATAACTCCATCCTTTATACGTCCCACATATGGCATTGACGAATCAAATCAATATTAGGGGGCGGAAGTCTGCACTTCCTAAAATGAAGATATCACGTTTACCCATATTTGATACCAGAGAGGTATGACATAAATGATAAATACAGAAAATAAGGAAAAAATAAACATATTATATATCATATATAAATATAGTGACATCTTAATGGCCACCATTGAAGGTGTTAGAAGCATATTGAACAATCATCATTTCGTGAGGCAGAAATTCACCATCCACGGAAACAGTATGCTCTTTAACCATTAGATGTAGGTGTGTGTAAGTGTAGCTCAAATAATTCTTATAAAAAAATCCTAGTATATTTATGATACTGGTGTTGTTACAAAATAAATTAAGAAAAAGACTTTAGGGGTTTAGAGAATCAAAATAAAAAAAAAATAACACATGTGAAGACATTACCTTTAAATCGCGTAACTCCTTTTGGTTTGAACCAAAAGGGTTTCTTGAAAAGCTTTATGCCTAAGGTAAGGCTTATATGATGAGGAGAGGGATTTGGATAGAACAAATTGGCATATATTGTCCGAGAAAATGTCTTGAGAAGTGTGTGTAAAGAGGTAGAGGTGGGGGCCTTTTATAAGGGGAGAGGAGGTGCACTCTTGACATGTTATAAACTGTTACTTCATATTAAATTGATTTTCGGATTTTGAAGGTCCCACATTTAAATATTTTGAGGATAAGGTGATAAGAGTTGTAAATATACTATTCCAATAGGTCTTTGATAAGTGTAAGTCTTAGAGATTACATTATCTTTTCATTTTATTTAAATCGTTCATTAATGAGGTAATCGATGCATCATCATGATGTCATAAATAATTTAATTTATATAATGTATTAAAATTATAAAAAATACGATTATATAGGATATTATTTTATATTTCCAATGAATATTTATAGTCCAAGAGATGATTTGTGTAGAAAAAATTAAAATTGTTTTATTTCAATGTTACATACTTTGTTATATTTACCTTTCTTTAAAAATAAAAAGATAGTGTCACTATCACCCGAATGTGATTCCATGGGGTCCCAAAGTTTGGCACAAGGAATTCCATGGTCATCCATGAAAAAACCAGTCACCTTAGGACGCATGTTGGGGTCATTTTCTATTATTATAATATTATTTTATTATCCTTAACTACACAATTAATAATTAATCATGATAATTAAAGATAATTACCATTGTTGCTATTCATAATGTCAAAAAATAAAAGAGTATTAATTAAATAATTCTTACCTTCTGTTTCCTAATATGGAATCCATTTTACCAAATTCCAAACATATAAATTGCAATAACTAATTTAAAGATAATTCCCCTTGTCAAAAAATAGCTTGTTTTTCTCAAACAATATCTATGAATGGTTTGGCACATGTTTATGCCCAATTACAAAGTGAAATTACTTCTAATGACCACCATTGGATTAAATGGTAAAACTATTTTCTAATAAAACATTATGACCAATTAAAAATATAATCTAACCATATAATTAAATTATTTTTAAAAGCAATTTTGATGTAAAATGCTGTATTTTCTCAATTCATTAAAAATTGAACATTGTCAGAAAAATTCCAATAATTTATCCAATGTAAATTTCAATGTCCAAATCCTAAATAATAATTTTATTTTGACAAATAGAGCTTATAAAATTTTCAAATGATATATTTAAAAATTGGTTTCCATCAAAAGGCGGTAAAACTGTTTTTTAAAAATATTAGAGAATTTTATGCTTAATATTGGACTTATTCTATTTTTAAACCTATAAAACACTATCTAATACATAAATAGACATAGATAAGAAAATATATTATTAATTACTTGTTTGGGATGTTACATCATAGATTCATCCACTCCTTCAACCATATTTTTGAGAAAATTATAACATTTGAATTTACATTCAAGTGCATCATCTTGTTTAAAGACTTCATCTTCATAATGTTATTTTTTATAAAAAATATCATTGAATGATCCATGTATATATAATGTCACATCTTGAGGAATATTTACATATATATATTTCAACTAAATGTATATGATATCATCAATTTTTATAGATTCATATTCCTCATTCATTGTATATCTGGAAGCAGTTTCTTTATAAGAATCATTGTCAATAAATTTGACTAAAGAATATTGATACTTATCATATTTGTTTGAAATTTTTCTCAATATATTTTCCACCATATTTTTCCTTTTTTCAGATTCTAGGGAGAAAATATTTTATTTTCATCGATATGAGTATAGATTAATTTTTTCAACTACAGTACTTTAGAATCATCATCAAATATTAACATCATGTAAGCCCTATAAAATCAACATTGGATAAATATATAATACAATAAAATGTAAAACTATTATACCATAACACATATAGATCCTAGATGGATCATGAAATGACACTGAGAGTATAAGTGAACTAGTTTACCTAACATTTTACTAAATTTACTTTCTTTTAAATTATCCCATGTAACTCTTAAACCTATAACTTGGGAATGAGGAAGGTATGTGACATATTTTCATGAAAATTATAATCAAATTAAATGTAGATAATAAAAGAGATAACAATATAGATGGATTTTTTCAAGTTTCGGAATAAATACATATAACTTATCACAATCAACTGATGGTTGTTTCATGGATTATCTTATAACTATATCTTTATAGAGAGTAATAATGTCGTGAATTAGGGAATCATGTTAAAATAATAAGTAAATATTATTCCAGAGTTAGTGGTGTTCTTTATAATGGTATCACATGAATTAAATTTCATTTTTTAATAACACGACATGTTCAACAAAGACGTAAAAAATATTGAAAACAATATATCCTCACTATACTTTATTTATTTTCAAAAATTTGATAATCAAGTTTCTATTATAATGTTATTTTATTTATACTATATAAAAATTATTATATGTACATCAGACATGTACTCTATAATAAGTTGATGATCCAACTTCCACTTCAAAACTCAGTTAGAATGAACAAGTGATGAATTTATCAAAACACTTCACAATAAATTTGTCCTTAATTTAGCAAATGCTCAGGTAATTTTTTGAAGTTATAGGGATATATAAAGTATGAAATTTATTCACACAATTATCTTACCTTGTATTTTATGAAAGAATATACTTTTACAACAAATTGTACTTATTCTTGAATTATCAATGATGATTCCATGATTAATTGAATGGAAACATTAATATATTATTCTCAGGATTTCATGTTCGTCATCTAGTCCATTATTTAATCTTAGATACCTTAAGAACCACATAAAATCTTCTTCATAGAAAATCCTTTCATATCACATGATATTTTTCAAGAATGATATGTGGGGATAATATCCTCAATGGGTTTTATCAGTTAATAAAAAACATTTTTATTATACCATTCATAAATATTTAATGTAAAGAGTATGATCTATTAAAGATCATCGGAAGAGAATAATCTATTCAATCTCATCTGAAGTGTTTGATCTATTCAAAACTATTACTTGATAAATGTGTGGTTCAGATGATATCCTCCTTCAAGAACCCTTGTTATTGATAAAACAAGTTAAGGATCACTAGTGTTATTCATATTTCTCTAAATGTGTTCACGCAATCTCAATTCCATCTTGATATGACCATATGAGACTCATTCAAACCATTCACTATAAATCACATTTTCTTCACCTAAGATAGTCCATGGTGAGAATATATGGTCAATGTTGTTTTCTTATATTCTTCAAATAAATAAAAATTATATGATCAAGGTCCTTCTCATCTAAATGGTTTTGTCAATGCTTTCCTTCACATGATAAGATATTCTATTTTTTGTTTTCTTCCTCAATGAATTCACCACAGAATAGAATTTGGTAGACCTTTTTCCAACATGTGAATGAATAACATAGTTTCTTGGATTTGAATCCATCATGAGACACTGTTCATAACAATGGGCATCTTAAATCCATTTTAAGACATTGAAATTGATTCGTTTATTTCATTCACATCGTTTAATCTTGTGAGATTATTTTCCTTCATGAGATGTGATATCGAGATTTTTTTTATTGATAGATCAATCAATTTTTGAATATTTATATGAAACAACCCTCTTGGTTCTTCGTCAGCTTATATATGAGGTTTTTTCAGCTTATTATGTTTTTTTGGGGACTTCTTAAATGGCCTAAAGATCAAATGATCTTATGAATTTGGATAATATTTACATCTAAAATCATTATCCATATGATCATGTGACCAAATGATCACACAACACCTTGGTTCTACGTGTGATATGATTACAATATTTCAATGAATATATTATTCAACCATCAAAATGATTCTGTAGATAATTCATTCAATATAAATAAGCTACTCATTCCCATATTTCATTATTTGGAAGTTTCATCATTTATTTCCTTCTATCTTTTGATATAGGATCATAATGTGATGTCATAAGGATAGTTCACATTCCCCCATAAAATTATTCATTAAACACCACCATGGTTTTCATTATACTATGATCATCATGAAATAGATTTTTAGCCTCTTGAAATTTGAATAATGTGAATATAATTTTCTTATGACAAAATAATTTTATTTTTTTTGAAAATAATTCTCATTCAAGGAAAAGATTCATGTATGTGTTAGATGCCATTGATTTTGTATAGGACTGTTATGATGATCGGTATTATCAAGATGACATAGAAAAACAAAGGTGGAAGAAGATTGAATAGGTGAACCTCTTTCATATTATTAACATTATATTAATAGCTTATCTGAAATCATACATCATAAGAGTGAAAAATGTAAATAAATTGATCACATCAGGTAAATGATGTCATATTTATCATTATAATCATGAGTGATCAATAATCATAAAATCTATGTCCCATGTCAAAACATCCCGAAAAGTGTACTCTTTTATAACAGAAATTTTCTGAATTCTATTCAATCAATCCTGATATGGGGTTCATCACCCACTCCACATGTACACATCTCACCGATCGATGTCCATGAGGGCTTCATGCCTAATCAACATGTACCTATTGGATCACGCACCATGGGCATTATACACGCCCCCACATGAATTGTATGCTCTCTAATTATGGCCACCGTCCAACATCTTAGGGTATTATCTATCGTCGGGGTTGACCCCATACGGACCCCAATGAGTGGTAGAGGGCTAGCCCGTTAGGGGTTCTATAGTTGACATAATGTTAATTAGTATCCCATAAAATATATTCTATGTGTAAAATACTAATGCTAAAAAATTTAAACCCACATCACAACACTCTCATTATTATTATAAATGCATTAATAATTTATTTTTTACTAGAAACATTAAATATTATTACCTAATGGAAACTATTGGGTCCATAATAATTCCACTTGATGAATTCATGATAATTTCAATTTATCATCACTAATCATGAATAGTTTTCATACCAACTAAAAACAAACGAGTCTATAAAAATAATATTGGCATAATCATCATATGAATTCGTGAATATATCTCAAAATATATAAAAGTTTAATCACTACACATATAGTACTACTTCATACATTGAATTTGGATTCCTCATTATATATTGAAAACAAATAAAACCATACTCATCACCCTTTCATAAAGGATATTATGAAATTAATCATTTAAAAACAAAATGTAAAATTTAAAAAAATTATTATGATAAATTAATGGAAATAAGTATTATTTTACAATAATACAGTTTTATTGATATTTTATTTCAAATATATGATTATATTGTTTTTTTTGGAAAATTCAATTTTCACTTACTTTTGAAGTGAGATAACATTTATTTTATATATAAAATACCAAATAAAACTTAAAAATAAATAAAATTTGTCACTTTATCTAATACATAAATATTAATCTTAAAAATTATTTTTTATTGAAAAAAATTTCTCACACTATATATGTTTATTATTAAATTAACATATAAATCATATTAATATTATTTACAAATTAAATTCATTATTATAATAAAAAATTAATAGTATTTCATTCTATTAATATTATTTAGAGTTATTAAAAATAATTACCAATATAAAAAAATAGTAAATTGGGAATAATATTACTATAGTAAAATTTAAAAACTATTTGGGAGAATCCTAAAACCCCTCAATGATATATCATAAATATTTGACTGAGAGTATTGTGGACCTTAACCATATCTTAATACATTATTTTAATATTTTTGACCGATTAACCCTTTAAGAGTGACATACCATTACTTTAATATGATTTATACAACAAACAAATTACTCTTCCATTGACATATAAATGGGTGACACTTCAACCACTTCATGATACACACATTATATCGAATTTACACCTTAAAAACATTAATTATTATCCTTTTAGATTCTTATTCCACATTCTAGACAAGATTTTATAATAACATGAATATCATTTTTAATCGTAAAGGTGATTATTTTGATGGATAAAACATTATTTAATATCTTTAATCTATATTAATAAATTAAATCGCATCGATCTTGTGTATCTGCAGACTATAGCTTCCATGAAGTAATGAGGTTCATTTTTTGATGTAATAAACTCATCAGTAGTAACACAAATGAATTTTATGAAGGAATACTAATTATATATTTATTATTCATAATATATAATTTATCATATACCATCATTTTATCACATTCATTTAGAAATGGAATCGATAATCCTTTGTATATGTGGACAATCACTTATACTAAATACAAATATCATTTTTCATCAGCACCATAAATGGATTGTTATTTGAATGTTTTAAGTGTTGTTGAATGATGGGGTTTACATGTTTATGGGTTTTCAAAATTTATATCATCCTTATATGAAAACTTTTCTGTGTTAAATTATTATAAAACTCTCTCATTTTGTTCTATTTTACCACTTGTGTGATTTATGTTCTAATATTTTTTTCATGTATGATTATGGAACAATATACAATGATAATATCATGAATAGTAATTTATTTAATATTTTTCAATTATTATGTAAATATTTTATAGATTTTTAATAAAATTAATTAAAATATACTTGTTATATCATTAAACGAACTAAAACATGTTCTTTGTAATTTCATTTTTCAGAAAACCTATATTTATCGTTCAAAAAATTAAAATTGGATTTCAAAAAACATTTAAAAAATTGATTATATTATCATGGATATTTTAGAAATTATTATATAATATTAATAAATCGTAATTTTATGTGAAATTAAAAATCTTTCATGAAACATGAAAGCAATTTTTCTAGAACCCAATTATGAATATAAAATATAATTGACTAATACATTTCTAAAATTGACTTATAAATGAATTATATAAATGAAAATATATATATTAATAATGTTATGATGTATGTTTTTATGATATTATTTTCTGGTAAATAGGGGTTAGACAATTAATAACCACGTGGGATTAATGTTATGCGTGTTTCATCTCAATTTCCATTCATTGATACCTATTTTTATTATGAACATAATAAGATTTAACAGGTGTGTATGATATAAATTAAATATATTATACAATAAATTTATTATTATATATGGTATCTGAGATTAATTTAAATCCATCATTTTCCTAGAATTTTCTTAAAAAACATATATTATGTTAAAATTGATGTTGATAACTCAAAACATCATTATTCAAGTTATAATGTTTTATCTTGATCAAATTTTTTCTTTTATTATATTCTTCCAACAAAATATTTTTTTAATTAATTTTTTTTATAGTAAAAATAATTATTTTCATTAATATCATAAATCTCTATAAAATTTTCCCCATATAAGTGTGATATTATTAAGAATAATTCCCATTTTCTCTAATTGTGAATACTCTTCCGTATACATATTTTATAATTCCCCCAATGATATCACTTATATTTTGAATCCTAATTTTATGTTATATAATGAGAACATAATCGTTTCATATTTTTCTTTTCAAAATTATGATTTATCAACACTATTAATAATGTTGGTGTTCAAAAATGGAATCTAAAAATTTTCAAAATTATTTGCAACCATTTATAAAAATGTTATAACTTCTACACTATATTATCAAGACAAATATTTTTTATCAGTTAAAAACTATATTACTGAATATTTTTTTTAAAAAATGTTTTTTCCCATTTTTTCACTTCACTCTTCCATTATTTTTTTTGAAATATCCTTGAAAATTAATCAATTACTATAATGATAAAATAATTTTCTAAAAATTATTTTATCTTTTATCTCTTACTTTCACCATCCTTCATTGAAAATATTTTTTCCAATTTTGTAATGGGATTTCTAAATTATTATGACACCTAATGAATCATAAGGGAAACTGATTTTAATTACATTTTTTAAAATATAATCGTCTTTTTTAAGGAATTATTATTTTTAAAATTTAATTTTTAATTCTTTGATTTTCATAAAATATTTTTTTAAAAGCACGTATATTTTGTAAAAAAAATTCATATTCAACCAATTTTTGGTATTAAATGTTATTCTATATTTTCTTATCTCTATATCAAGGTGTATCATTTTAAATTAAACATTTTGAGGTGATTTAAAGAAATTAAAAATGGTGTTTATGATTATTATTTTAATGTGATTTATCAAATAACCTCAAAATGGTGTTTTTTATCTGTGAAAACATCCTTTGAAATTGCTTTTGTACTACAGTGCTTATTTTTTATATAATTATCCATCTTATTTATCAACATTCATTGTTCATTGTTTTAGGGAATTATTTTCATGAGATTCATATCTTTCCCTTGAGTTAATTAAGGTATGTTTCATGTATTTATATTTACATGTTCCTATAAAAATATTTTGTGTAGATGATTATAACAATGTATCTTGCGGTCATATTCCACCATCAAATGCGTTGGTAAAATTATTACATCTAAAATGATAAGAATATTTTTTTTGAATGTGATTGTACTTTTATTTGTACACATGATTATTCATGTAAATATTTACCCATTAATTTTTTCAAAATAATATTTGTGGACATGGTAGTGTGTGGAAACGTTCACATGATTGTGCACTAAAATGATTTCATTTATTTTTTCTCACACGATTATGAGTGGAAAATCCTTCATTTTAATTTATTTCTATGATATTATTTAATGATGGCTAGATAAATATTTTTTCACATGATTTTATGTTTCCATGATCACCTATATCCTTGTTTAAAGGAATTTGAATATAAATGAATGAGTTTTTCTTCATTCACAATGTCATGAATTTATATAATTATAGATCATTTCTATATCTTATTTAATCAGTTATTATATATGCATCATATTTATTATCACTTGAACTTGAACTCTTTTTTCACGAAATATGAATCTCCATTTGAAAATTTTCATCCTTACAACACGACTTATTAACAACACCTATTGTTAAAAGATATTTTAAATATGAAATTTCACCCTTAATAATATTTTCCCATATTCTTATGGTCTATCCCCTGATGAAATGTTGATAATTTCCTCATATTATCGTAATTTTATCTGATCCCTTTCGTCTCATTACATTCCCTATGAAATTTTTAAGAAAACTATATTTAGAATAATTTTCTATGTAGGGATGATTTATTGGACGTATTAAATAATTAAAATGAAAAATTTTAGTATAGTGTAAAAATTTAAATTTTGAATGAGAAAGATATAGGAGTTAATCCTATGTTAATGAACCCACATTTCTATGATTTTTTTTATTATATCATGAAAGTTTTATGTTTTGGTAATTTTATCAAAAAAATATATTGTAATACCAAATACCGTACTATAAAAGGTAAATACCATATCATTAATTATGTTAGACTGTAGACTCTAATGATATATTATTCATGAGTATAATATATATATAATAAAAACAGTATACCATGAAATTGAAAATCATTGATAATTATAACATGAACGCAATTTACACTCTTAAAAACATACTTTTTCTTAAAAATAAGTTTTACTCATGACAATGTGAAAATTAATTATTCATATAGATATTAATAATATTTGATAATATTGAATTCATATATATTACTAGTAGGTAAAAATTATTTAACAAGGTAACGATTATTAATTTAAATTTTATATTAGATTATTCAATTAAAGATTAGTTACCATTTTAATAGTAAATGGTTATCCCCATGGAATTAATGTTATAAGAGTTATATAAATTTCATGAAAATAAATCTGATTAATATAATTTAATGATGAGTCAAATTTTATTTTAAAACATTAAATTTAATATATAAAAATTATGTCAATTAATTTTTATTACGAAATAATTTAAATAACTTCATGTATAAAAAATTATTTATATATGATAATATTTTTTTCCATATCGTATGATTATTTTTAAAAGTTTACATACTATCATTTAGAAGATTAATTAGATTAAATATAGTCCAAATATTATTTATAATGAAAAAAGTTTGTCAGTGGATTCATATAATTTTTTTAGTAACAAAATATTTTTGATGGATAATTTTTAATAAAGATTAATAATGGTAAAATGGATAAAATGAATTATGATTAATTTTAAATAATTAAAAGGTCTTATAGAAAATATAAATATTCTTTTAATGAATTAAATTCATCCCCACGTTTCTCAGAAACAATTTCTTCACCTAACTCAAATAACTCATCTAGAACACTGAACACCCTTGTGATTATATTCTTACCCCTTAGGTGAAAATAGATTCCATTACAAATCCCCTGTTTAAACCTATAAAACAAGGTTACTCTATTACATTCTTTGAACTCACTTCACCCCAAATCCATTGATAAAAAAATTTCTATCATTATCACTATCTTAACCCATCTCCAGAAGATCATTTGATTCAAAGAGTTGTTCTCGTATTTAAGATGTTTCATTTCTATATATGTGTTTCCAATCCTACTCCCTCATTTATAATTGAAATTAATTTATTGAAATTTCATTTCCATGTATTTATTTATTTTAGTGTCATAGTTTTATCTTAAATTTGATTTGTTCTTAAATAAAAAAAATTGTTCTATCGTGTTATTGAATTTTTCATATTTCCTTATTATTCCAATGTAAGGTTGAACATTTAACCAACTCTAATGAAATTAAAAAACATCAATGTAATATCATTGTTGTTGTATTTATATGTAATTATCACCGAATTTATATATCAATTATTAGATTCAATATCATTACTAATTTACCTAGGCATCTATATTCCTAATTTTTTTGAAATTAAATATTTAATTCATTTCCTTGAAATGAAATTCCTATTTCTATTTCAGAATATTGTTGTGGCCTTAGAATATATATATATATATATAATCTAATCACTATAAAAAGTGCTTGATGAATTATTCGATCAATCATCCTCATGATGAATGATGAGTCAGACTATGATTATAAATATAGATAATGAGTATATAGAGATATGATTTAGAGTATTCACACACTCATTGTGAACCATGATGAAGAATTTTTATTACCTTCCTTATGGTCTCCTAACAGTGAAAACGATAGAAATCCAAACTATATTTTAATGATAACCCAGAAATTTCAATGTAACTTTCTTCACTACCTTATATTTATTTAGTTTATAAGGTTACTTATTTTTTACATTGAAAATACCCCATTGTATATATTTTGATTTTGTATTATTTAATCATCCATATTCTTTCTCCAAATGGGTAATGATCATGTCACCTTTTTATCAACATGGGAAAAAGTGTTGGTTTTTTGAATGTTAATATTATAATATAGATTCCTTTTCTAAATTTGAATATATTTTTTAAAACCAAACCCAATATTTTTCAGAATTTATTATGTTAATATTATCCCTTTAACTAATATGGGGAATAAAATTAATATACATTTCTTTGTATTTTATTTTGTCTAATTATTAGAATGTTGACTTTATATTTTTTAATCATTATTTTTCTTTATGAATATATATTTTAATCATGTATTATCATATATTTAATTGGGTAAATGTATTGTAATTTCATATATTTTTATTCCAACACATATGATCTTTTGTAACGTTGAATATGAATTTTTTATTCTTTTTCACATATAATGAATGAATTAAACATAAAACCTTGAAATGTGGGTCTAAGAACCCAATATTTTATCATTGGAATTACTTTATTATAATTATTTTTTATATTACAATCACATTATGAATCACAATGACAAATAATTATACTAAATACTATTTGACAATAAAATATAATTTATTCCCTTCTGTGGTTTAAATTTCATAAATCTAACATACGCGGTTGCGATCGGCAAGATGTTTAGAATCTAATAGAACAAAACTATTTTTTGGTGAATAGTAACATAACCATATAAATATTAATGTTACCCTTATGAATAGTAACGTACACTTATGAATAGTAACCACACCTATGATAGTATATATGTAAGATTTTAGAGAAAGCATAATGTACCTTTGTTTTGGAATAAGTAAACAAATGTTTTAAAAAATGAATTTATCATGTCAATTTTGATTTTAATTAAAAATTAAATTATCATATTTAGAAAATTATTTTTTTTAAAATGGAATTTATTTTTCGATTATACACATCCAAAAATGGTTTGGGTGAATTTTTGGGATTTTTCTGATATACTAGAATTTTTTATGAATAGTGAAATTCCATAATTTACAAAACACGCTAAATACACAAATGATAGTTTCATGTATGATGTTATGATGATTTATGCATAATTATTTCAGATTTACATGATAAAATTTCTTAGTTGTTCATGTATGAATCACTATTACTTGTCTTTTGGAGAAATAATAAATTAATTAATTTAATATTGAGAAAACCCATCTCCCCTCCCCTAAAAATACCACAATTCAAACTCTCATTTCTACACAACACTGATCCTTAAAATATTTCATACACACTAGCCAAGAACCTATCATATCCCTTATCCCATATCCAAGTGCTTCAGGTCTCAAAAAAATTCCAAGCCTAGGTTTGTTAATGAGGATCTCAAGAGGAAAACACAAGAGGTAATTCCTCTAGCTCTTTTCCTTTAATTTCATTTAAATTTCAGGTTAATTTATTATTCTATCCCCACTTATTCTCATCCACATGGTATGGTAACTTCAGTATCATAAAAATAATTTAATGTTTTGTTAAAAATGGGATATTATATCATCCCACCCCCTTCACCCATTCTTTTTATTTTAGAAAGGAAAACGTTGTTCGTGAGGTGTTAATTTATCACCTTCAAGAATGTCATGTTTTCTTTTTCCTCCACCGCCAGCATATCTGGTCATAAAACAATTTTTGTGGATGAAAAAGATAATATTATATGTATTATATTATATTTCATTATATGGAACTAACTTATGTACATATTATTACATGATTAAACAAAACAGGTTTAGTGTGGACAAAAAACAGCCTGAATTATCCTAAATAGTCATCATTAAATTCCTATATAACGATTCTTCCACATGTTATATAATACAATAAGTAATAAAATCATTTAAAATCATTTAATATCATTAATAACATGAATTATCAGTTCTATATTTTTATCTATGTTCTACATGAACTTCCATTCATGAATACAAGTGAACCATTCATGAAAAAAAATAAAAACGAACATTACGAAACAATTTTTTTAAAATATATAACTCATCCTAAAGCCCATAAAATCACATAATGAAACCATAATGATTCATATTAATGTAAAAAATTTATTTAATTGTTAATTAATTAATTTAATGTGGTTATATAGTACATCCAATAGAAGAAAGTGTTCAAATACAGGGTAAGGGGAAATTTTTGAACCCAACGTTCTTTCATTGGGTTCTCCCTCATTAAATCCATGTTTGGTATGGGTAATCCTTAAAAATTGTTTATTCATAATTATATTACCATTTTATGGGATATAAATGTCATCTAATATATATTATGAAATACCCAAGGTTTTCCAAAAGAACTCTTCCTTCAAATAAACACTTCCTTTTTACTTCTTGAATATTGTTTCACTCTTCACTCGTGGATAATTGTTCAATGTCAAGAATGGAATTCCATATTTTTTTTGGGTAACTAAATTTAATAAATTAATGATTTATTATACAAAACCCATTTATTTCCATGGGTAGATTTATATTCAATTTTGACAAATATTCTCTATGGGATGAATGATAATGTAAATATTATGATGTGATGGTAGTATCTGGAATTTATTGTGCAATATGAATATTTGAATATTACTAATGAGCCAAGAATTATATAACACTCTAATGAATTTGGTAAATTTATGAATATCATGAGTAAAAGGTAAATGAAACGTCATCATGATGTTATCATTTTTCACAACTACGTTTCGTAGTTGACCACTAAGACATGATGTTGAATTTTTATGCATTGACACAATTCAAGTAATTTATTAATTCTTCTTCTTATGTTCATGATCATTTTCCTATAGTATTATTATGACTGAGAATTTTTATATTGTGTATAGTTATCCTCTTACTAGGAAATTATCTCACCCCATTTTGATGTAATCAGGTGACTACACATACTATAGAGTGGTCAAGTACTAATATGAATCTAGAGAAGAAGGAATTAAATAAATTATTATGCTTGATGTTGAAAAAGTTATGTTTGGTTCTTGTTTACCCATAACACCAATCCTCTAGATTCTCATGGTTTAATACTGTTATGTTATTTATATTTAAAATTATGTAATAGAAATTTAAGAAAATGCACGGTCTCTATAATTGGTTTGAGAGGCACGATATATTTAATTTCAGAATTAGGATTACATAAACCTGGAGAAAACCGCTAGCATGAGCCGAAGTAAAAATATCCCCAAAATAATATTTACATACGGTTCCCATAAGTCATGATTTTATTGAAAAATTTACTAATTAAAAGTTAATCATGACTTATAAACTTATGTTTTGTTCTAACCATATCTATTTTAAAAAATTGTGCGAACCAGGAGAAACTAGCACAACAACTCATGCAAGGGCCAATGTAACGAAATCTCGAACGAAATACCAAATTATTAGGGAGGAGGAATTCAGAACATCATGGTTTTACTTACACAACTATCTCAGGTTATGAAAAATAACTAGAATAATGGGGAATAACCTCCTTCGCCATAGAGGGAGAAATTGGATATTGAGTGTTTTATGCATTATCCACCACTAATGTTTAGTGGGTCTTTTGATCCACTAGTTTTGGAACAATGGGTCAACTCTATAGGGAAGATATTTTATTTTCATCACTATTCTAAGAAATAAAAGGTGACTCTATCCATTTATCCTCTAGATGGACAGGTTGATCAATTGTGGGATTAGATTAAGTACAACAATAAAATGGATGAAATTGAAGATATGAAATGGGAAGACATTAACATAATGATTCATAAAAATTATTTCCCCCAAGCACATTATACAATGACGGAGAAAGAATTTTCAGAGCTTAATAAAAATAAATGAGAATCTGTCACAAACTACGATGAAAATATCACAATTATTTAAAGGTATGATTTTGGTTTTGTTATCTATAATGATAGAAAGAGTTATAGATTCATTAGTGGATTAAAACCAAACCATCAAAATAATCTAGAAATTTGAGACTATGGGAGTTACGAAGAATTTGTTCAATGTGCTATCAATGTGGAGATGGAATTTGGAGTATGGTCCCATGGCTATGTTGATAAGAAATGGAAGATGTAGTTTCTAGTTGGGGATCTAATTAAAAAGGTGTTCAAAAAAATCAACAAGTTACATGAAAAAAATGTGGGATGTTACATAATGGGAATATGCTCAAATGGACAGTTAGATGATTAAAGTGTGGGAAATAAGAACAATATGCTCACAAGTGTGGAAAAGACATTAACAGAAAGGAGATAATAGTGGAAGAAAGGAGAGAACAACCAATGGTTCAATGATAAAACTATAGAGGGAAAGGTAACTATGCAGGACAATGCACCAAATCATGAGTTATTAAGGGTAATTTTTGTTCGTAGATACCAATAACAAAGGAACAAGGGAGGTATTATTATATCACTACTACAAAAGTGGAATAAGATAATGAATTCATACAAGGTGAATATCTTATTCACTCAAGAATGGAAAATTTCTTATTTGATTCTAGTTCTACGCATTCCTTTATATGATTCATGTTTTCCAGAATAATAGAATTGAAGAACTAAAAAATTGATGTTGAGATATCTGTAAAAACAATAAGGGATGAAATCTTTGCAACCCAAGTGTTGGAATCTTATGATGTTGGAGTATGTGGAGCGATTCTTTCATAAAATATCAAAATACATCCCCCTTTGGAATTTTATGATATAATGGAAATGTATAGGCTCTCGTTATATAGATCACATATTAATTATCGATAAAATGAAATATATTTTCATATTTTAAACCATCCCATTCTCTTCTACAAATTCATGGATGATCATGAATATCCTTTGAAAACCCCATCAATAGTGTGGGTGTTGGTTCCCCATGAAGAATCATACCTCCCCCAAATGGTTTTGTCAAAGGAAACTTCTAACCTTGCGGAAATTCCTACCATGAGGGAATACACTGATTTATTTCTAGAAGAGATACCCAAACCTCTCACGTATAGTGAGGTAGGGTTCTCAATAGAACTAAGTCTCAGAGCTACCCCTATCTTAAATTGTCTCTATAGAATTTCTCCTATCGAAATGGATGAGTTAAAGAAGAAGCAACATGGGAATTTAAAAAAAGGGTGCATACATCATAGTGCATCACCTTGGGGTTCACAAGTGGTCCTTGTGAAGATGAATGATGAGACCATAAGGATTTATATCAATTATCAAGAACCCAACATGATCACCATAAAGAACAAGTATCCCAATATAAGGATTGAAAAACTATTAAATCAGTTATGAGGATATCAATTATTCTCGATAGTGGGTCTTCGTTCTAGATTTAATTAGTTAAATGCGAGGAAGGAAGATATTTATAAGACTACCTTTCATACAAGTTGTGGGCACTATGAGATTCTGGTGATATCCTTCAGACGTAATAATTCATCTTCAATATTTGCAGATTTTATTGATAGAGTATTTTGAAATTACCTCAAAAACATTTGGTAGTGTTTATCGATGATATTATCATCGACTCCAAGAGAAAGGAGGAAGATGATGAAAATATAAGGCATTTATGGGAAATATTGATAATAGAGAAGTTGTACTCCATGTTTAGCATGTTTGACTTTATGATGAAAAGATTAATGTTCTTGGGACAAGTGGTCACACGTGAGGTAATTTCTATGGACCCATAAAAAAAGGTGATGGAGGAATGGCCCAGGCCATCTATTGCCACATAAATCTATAGTTTTCATGGATTAACCGAGTACTACCGATGTTTTGTGAGAAATATCTCTCGATTTTCAACACTGATGACAATGTTAACAAGGAATGGTGTAAAATAATCTTGATTAGAACAATGTGAGCAATGATCCAGGGAGATAAAAAGATGGCTGATCACTACACATGTACTCACAATACTGAAATGTGGAGAAATTTTTGAGACATAGAGTTATTCTTTGAATAAATTCATGGGATGTGTGCTCATAAATAACAATAGTGTGATAGCTTATGCCTCATGGCTATTGAAGATCCATTGGCAGAACTACCCAACACATGATCTAGAGATTGAAGGTATGATACTTTCCATGAAAATATAGGGGCACTGCCTTAATGGTGAGAAGTGTGACATATAACCTGGCCACAAGAGCCTAAAGTATATATTCATAGAAAAGGGGCTCAACATGCATCAAAAGAGATGGATAGAGTTAATAAAATATTATGATTTATCTATTCACTATCATCCTAGAATGGCGAACAAGGTAGTTTATTCCCTATGCAGAAAATTACCTGATACTAAATCCATTTTACTTATATAGAATGACTCGATATTCTTGGATATAAAAATGATGGATTTGGGAATTATAAGGGTAAGGGATAAGTCATAGCTTGCCCACAAAATTTCACAACCACGAACCTAAGATACGATTAATGCGGTACAAATGGATGAACTGAAGGTACTATAGAAGGTGGATGCTGTAATGGAAGGAAATCATCCAGAGTTCCATATAGATGATGCATGTGTGATTATATTTATAATGCGGCTTTGTGTGCCTTAATCACCTAGTACAAATATGGAGCGATTGGATAGTTCATATAGATCAACATTCACTATCCATCCTATTAGCACTAAGATGTAATGATATATATGAGAACAGTTCTGGTTTTATAACAAGAAGAAGGATATTTCAGAATATATCTCAATGTGCTTGGTATGATAGAATGTTAATGAAGTGAAACAGTAGTCTGAAGGGATGATGCAGCCTTTTCATATACACATGTGGACATGGGATAATGTCACTATGGAATTTGTTATGGGTCTCCCAAAAATTTCTAATGAAAATATTGTGATATGGGTTGGGTTGACCAACTCAATAGGACATCCCATTTTATCACCATTCTGGAATATCTCTCGCTAGAACAACATTCAAATACATATATGAAGGAAGTGGTGAGACTACATGGGGTTCCACTATCGATTTTCTCTGATCATGATCAATGGTTCACATCTAAATTCTAGTATATCCTTCTACATGCTTTGAAATATGAATTTTATTTTAGCACGACCAATCACCGATGAACTGATCGCCAATCTGAAAGGACTATTAAGACAGTTGAGTACATGCTATAATTCGACACATTAGAATTCAAATGTGGATGGGATCATCAGATCTTATTGGTTGAGTTCTTATACAACAATAACTTCTACTCGAGTATTCAGGTGGCTCAATATGAAGCTCTATATGGAATGAAATATAGAACTCTATCTTATTGGGATAATGATGGAGAAAGAAATCTACATGGACATGATCTAAAGTAAGAAGTGACAGAGAAGTTTCAAGCCATCCAAAAACACATCAATGTTGCTTAGATTTAGAAAAAGATATTTGGTGACAACCGTCGAAGGGACTTAGATATTGATGATGGAGATAATGTCTTCCTTCGAATATCACTATGAAAGATAGTCATGAGGTTTGGAATTAAAGGGATGATAAACCCAATGTACATTGTCCCCTTTGAGATCCTTGACTGAATAGGATATGTGTCCTATCAGATTACAAATCAATCAAATATGGTTCAAGTTCATGATGTGTTTCACGTATCAATCCTAAGGAAGTTTATAGCAAATCCCTCAGATGTACTAAACTCAGAGTAGGAACAGTTAGAAGATGATCTATCTTATGAGGAGTAGCCAATAAAGATTTACGACCAGATAGATAATGTTATACACATTAAGAAACCCAATATATAGTAAATTTTTAGAAGAAACATATGTTTCAAGAAGTTAAATGGGAACCAGTAGAGTCAATGAAGGAGAAGTACCTTAACCTTTTTATGTTAAAATAAATCTCGAGGGAGAAATTTTTTAAAGGTGGTAGAATGTAACGACAAAAATTTTTATAAATGGAATTCCATTCTTATAATAATGCCTTATAGTATAACCAAAATAGGAAGATCAATAGAATATAATAATACTAAATACTATGTGGCCATTAAACATTATTTTTACACTTCTATGGTTTGAATTTAAAAAATCTAACATATGTGGTTGTGATTAGTAAGATGTTTGGAGTCTAACAGAACAAACATAATTTTTTGGTGAATAATAACATATCCTTAAGAATAGAAATGATAACCTTGCGAATACTAATATACACTTATTAATATTATTCTCACCTATGATAATATATATGTAGTATTTATGTTAAATAATGATGTACCTATGTTTTTGAAGAAATAAAAAAAATGTATTAAAAAATGTATTTTTCAATTAAAATATGATTTTAATTAAAATTTAAATTAATCACATATAAAAAATTATTTTTGAAAAATGGACATTATTTTTTGGATTCTATACATATAAACAATTTTAGATTGATATTTTTGGATATTTCTAAAATAATTTTTTTATGAATAATGAAATACCCTAATTTTCAAGATAATCTAAATACACTAATTATAGAGTCATGTATGATGTTATGATGATGATAGACTAATTGGATCTGATTAAAATGATAAAATCACATTAATTGGTTATGTAATACTCTATATTACTTTTCTTGTGGAGAAATAATATATTAATGAATATTTTATTGATAAACCCCTCTACCCTCCTTTATAAATACCACCATTCACAACCTCCTTTCTTCAGACCTCTCAATCTTCATCCATTTTATAAACACTACCCAAGATTATTAATAATCCCCTATCACACTTCCTAGAGCTTCTTGTCTCATCAAAACATAAAGGCTGGTTTCCTTGAGGAGGATATCAAGAGGATAACACCAGAGGTATTTCCTCTCTCTCTATTTCTTTAATTTCCATTTAATTTCAATTTCTCTTTCTTATTCTATACCCACCGATATTCATACAAAAGGTATGGTAACTCTATAATCATACAAATAATATAATTTTAGGATAATAATATGATATTATATAATCCATAATACTTATCCTCTTATTTTTATTTTAGAATAGAAACCGTTGTTCATGATGTGTTAATTTATCACCTACAAGAATGCCATGTTTTCTCGTTTTCCATTACCACCTTCAGATCTGGTCATGAAACAAATTTAATGGTGGAGTGAGATTATATTATATGTATTTTATCATATTTGGTCTTTTGTAACTATTTTATGTACATATTACTAAATGATTAAACAATACATGTTGGTTATTGATGAAAAACCCGCCCGAATTAACCCAAACAATCATCATTAAGTTCCTATATAATGATTCATCAACATGGTATATAACATAATAAATATAAATATCATTTAAACATATATAATGTCATTAATAAAATGAATGATCTGTTTTGGATGTTTATCCATGTTCTACATGAACTTCCATTCATTAATACATGTGAACCGTTCTAGAAAACAAAAAATTGAACATTGCCATGCATTTTTTAAAACTCTCTAACTCATAAAATGGCCCTTAAAATTACATAATAAAACCATAATGAACAATATTAATGTAAAAATGTGTTTTTAATTGTTTAATAATGAATCTAATGTGGTTATATTGGACAATAAATCAAACAATGTGTTCGGATACATGGTAGTGGAAATTCTCGAACCCGACTTTCCTTCTTCAGTTTCTCCCTCTTTCAATCCATGTTTGGTATGGGTACACCATAAAATTGTTTATTAATAATTTTCTTACTATTTTCTATTATATAGGTGTTCTCTAATTTAATTATTATGAACACAATTTTTTCAAAAAGAACTCTTCCTTTAATGAAACACACCATTTTTACTTCTTGAATATTGTTTCACTCTTCACTAATGGATAGTGGATCAATGTAATAAATGATATTCCCTATTTATTTTTGTAGCCAAATTTTTATGAATGTATGATTTATTATGTTAAAATCCTTTATTTCCATGGGTCATTTTATGTTCACGTTTGACATACTTTCAATATGGCATGCATGATAATGTAAATATTTTGATTTGATAGTTGAACCAAGAATTATATAGTGAATTAGGAATGTATGAATGTAATGGGTGTACTTGGAATTATATATGGATTAAATGAATTGGGTAATGTGATAAATCTCATGAGTAAAAGTTAAATAAATCTTCAACATGATGCTATATTTTTTCACTACTATGTGTGCTAGTTGTCCATAATTACATGATGTTGAGTTTTTATGCATTGAAACAATTCATGTTTTTATTAGTTCTCACTCTTATATTCATGATCCCATGACTATGTTATAGTTATGATCACCAATTGTTATATGATTAATATTTGTCCTCTTATTGGGAATTTAGCTCCCCCCTTTTGATGTATATCTGAAGGTGACTATATATTCAAAGGATATGTCATGTTCTAATAATAAGCTAGATAAAAAGGAATTAAATAATTTTTTATGCATGATGTTTTAAAAGTTATATTTGGTCTTAGTTATCTAAAGACAATAAACCACTGGATCCTTATGGGGATATACTATTATGTTGTTTATATTTATAATGACGTAATATTAATTTAAGAAAAGGCAGGGTCACTATAGTGGGTCCCAGTTTTTTATAGCCACTTTATTCATTGGTAGCTCTCATGAGGAAACCATGGTTGGGTAATATTGGTGTATTCCTTCACCAAACAAGATTTCGTATTGAAATTATGATTGTGACATCTTATTTCATTGTTGTACTATATTTTTTTATCAAATTCTCTGTAAAAAATTAATAATTTCAACAATAATGATGTATTTATTTTATTCTAGTTTATATAATTTGTATTGAAATCCTTTGATATATTACGATATCAGTTCCAGTTGATTATTATTTCATTTTGTTTATTTATTCCATCCATATCACTTTTTCTATCTTTAGGTTATGATATTTTTTGTGGTATGTTACACCATATGGAGAATCTAAGATCAGACATATTACTTTTACCTTCCAGGGGAAAATAATAAAATAACTATGAGTAATTATCGAGGATAAAATGAAATCGAAAATAATTATTTCATAATGTGATCATATTGTATATTATGTTTTCAAAAGTAATTTCTATATTTATTTTGATTTCTAATACCATTAATCTATTAGATCATTGAAGAAATATTATATTTGTACAAATAATGTAATATAACATATAATTATGGTTTTATGTAGTCGATGATGAAATAATTATTTTTCCCTCACAATGTATAAAAATTTCTGTGTTTTATCAGCAAATCGATAGGTACAGGTTCAAGGTAATATAGGGGAGTCCTAACTGGAAGACTCAAATTTGGAGATGGTGAGACTAAATGAATCCCTTGGTGATGATCTGTAATTGTGGATAATGAATTTTTATAATTATTATTTTTTCAATGAAGGTTGTATATATAGATTGTAATGCATGAGAGAACGCTCTGTGAGTTTCAAATATCATCCATAGTGGTGTTTCTGAGTTTGTCTAATATTTTTCGTGTCACTAAGTGGTAGTTATGGTGGCTTTGGAAAATATTTTCAGTGGTATAGTTTAGGAATAATGTTAATTTACATTTAAAGGAATGTATAATACAATTTCCATATAGGTATTTTGTATTCATTGGAGGACCCTAGAGTGGACGTGGTAGGAAATATTTTTGTATTTCATTACTATGTTACATAAAAAACGAGGAGAAGTTTATATTATTTGGGTGATTAAGTATTAGGTGAGTAATTTATACAAGATTCTATTGATTTTGGTTCAGGGAATAATGAATACATTGGTAATGTGATGCATGAACATGGTAGTGAGGCACTATGGGATGTCGAGTAAAATCATCCCTAATCGGGAATCCCAATTAACAATATAATCCTACATACGATTGGAGAATTATTTTTGAACACAAAAACAACATGGAAATACGTATAATCCCCATATTTTTGAGTAGATTGATTTATCTATGGAAGGAAAGATTATTGATCACTCCAACTCACATTATTTCCATGTTAAAAGAGTCCCATGATGATAGAGTGGTGTAATTTCATTATCACATGAGAGGCTAAAATTAAAAATAATGTGATAACATGTTTTTAAAATCCAAAAAAAATATATCATATATAATGTATATAATAAATATAAATAATGATAGTATTCCATTATAATCATCTTTTCCCTGGAATCTAGAACAATCGTGAAAGAGTCTCAAATTTTTCAATTTGATCATTCCACTATGTGAAAACTCCTAATGTCAAACGGTAAACACTCTGATCAAGAACTAAAAATGAATCATTCTTGATTGAAAATATACCAAATAATGAAACATGTTTTGGTGGGAACCGTTGTATCTATCGAGATGAAAAAATAGCATAGTGCTGTGGTGATTTTACGACCACTTCAACCCATCGAATTATCAAATACTTATTAGTTTCAGGAATTAATGGTGGAAGTTTGTCATAAGCCCCACCCCAAAATTTTAGGTTAATAATTATCATATCATATAATAATGTTTGTATTTATTAGGATTGGAAATTATTGTCAATATCATGTGGCCACGAAGTTCATACGATTACACGACACACCTAAATTATTCCGATCATGATTGTTATGTATAGGAAGATATTCCCTTAGGAAAACAATCCATTTATCAATGTAATGGTAATATATAATCAAGAATATTAAACCCAATAAAATTCAAATAAAACTGAACCACTGATAATGGGGGTGGAGATAAGACCATGGTATAATCTTTCGAAATGATATAAGAAATATAGGGTAACTCTATTTCTCTGATGATGATGATGTGACTTTGATGCCAAATATTCATAAATGAACATCATACTTATCAATTTGGTAGATGAAATATAATTATAAACTAACATTGAATCTAATAATAATGAAGCTATTTAATGAGACAAGAGTTGAACCAAAACATAGGTTGAGGGTGTACATACTCATAATATAAGGAAATCCTAGAAGTTTTCACCTATAAATAAGAAAATTCCTCTAACTAAATTAGAGATTGAAAATTATAAATAAATATCCCTAGTGATTTCCCACACTCTATCAATATAAACAAAATTACTATCTATTGAAGAGAACTTGGGGAAATATGAGGCCATGAGTTTTATTATCATATAGATCAATGTGGAATTACTCCAGAAAAATATTCCCACCAGGAAATTAGTTCATGAATAATTGAATAAATCTTCTTCCACTCATGTAGAGGTGGTTAATCTACCCAAAAGTATAGAATCTCAGCATAATATTATTTTGGAATAAAGAGAATTAATCTACGAGAATTTAATAACCGAGGAATATTGGTATTTCCATTCATTAATGTAGTAACCTCAAACATATTAGGATACACTAGTACCAGTGTGAACTAGCATTCATTAACCCAAAAGTACAAATTAACCACATCATGCCTTATCCAAAACACACAATATGTATATAGATCAGAGATGTTTTCCTCCAAATTTAATTATCACCATTGAGAATCTTTTTACATCAGTTGAGTACATGGATGGGAAGCATGCACTAGTATATTTTTATATAAAACTAAATTCGAAATGTGTTGAAGACGATGCATTTTTTACAATATTAGAAATTCTATTTTCATTACCTTTTATGGAATGGAAAATATAAACAAATATCCCTAAAATACCATATCTTAATGTAGCACCATGATGAGGACATGAAACTAGTACGAGTCTCTAGTAGAGATTACATTCATCTATTATATTATCCTATAATCAAGGTCTGTCACAGTCTAGGAAGATCTTATTTACTAGTTTATTTACTAATTTAACTCTATCCTATATAATGAAATTGTCTTTGACCACATAAGGTATAAATAATATGAAAATGAAAGGGGAATTGAAGTTATCATTGGTTTGAAAGGGCAAGCATAATCACTCAGTATTATTCACCTAGTAGAGAATATTTTATATCTTTTTAACAATATCCAATGTTATAAAGTGCAGACACTAGGAATACCATTATAATATATAAGTGAGTTGTGTGAGTTTTTTACATGTACTCGTGCATAGAGGATTTTTGGTGGATGCCTTATCATTGGGAATGGGAAAAATATTATTAGTCCGTATTGTTTAGTGGATAACCACTTTTAAACTCCAAAATAGGATTCAAAATAAAATGTTTTATCATTTGATGATATATTAAAAAAATATATATCGTTTTTTGGGTTATAAATATGATATTTTAGATATTTTATTCAATTTATCTATTAATATTAATAGATGTTAATGTTTTCCAAATCAGGTTTGGATAGCCCTTGTGAAACACTATCATAGTTTCTAAATATACCCATTATTCTTCTTATAACTTTTACAATGGAGATTACTTTATATATTCCTCTATCAATACATTCTTCAAGTGGTGATAGTGAGGATACCCCTTGTTAAAATCCCAAGTCAATCGACCCTGTTTTATATGATTGTGGTGTTGTATTAGGTCATCTTTATTAATTGGAGAAATCCTCAATCAGGTATAGTAATTCCCTAATTAAGAAAAATTATCAAAAATTCATCAAAAGAACTGTAGATCACCAATAACTCACAAACCTAATATTGCATGATCTATCGTTTACAAACTAAAATTGTATAGGGAATATTTTGGATCATTAATGAAGGTATTTAAAATTAATAGAATCAAACCTTAACACAAAATTTTTTGGTATTAAAAAAAATAATTATTGAAACCATATTTTAGAAGAATTAATTGGTATTATTGTAGTAATCATAAAAACTCATGAAGGATATAATATTTCAATGCATATTCTTTCTTAATCACTCATAAAATTTACCCATCCATTGATGAAGTGATTTATATGATGCGGGAGGAGAAATTTATAACATGAATTGAATAAAATTAAAGAATGAAAATAATAAAATGAAGTTACATCATGCCATCATTTAGGGAATCCCCTCACCAAACAATATCTTTCCCAATCCAACCATTATTTCGATTTAGAAGAATAACCAATGCATTGTATATCATTAGTTCTCAATTAATTGGTCATAGGTTGACTTTGGTCATAATGGTAGAGTATAAGGTCCTATGATAATTAATATGTAAAATCTTCCCTTTGTTGGTAACATTATATTATTTCTTGATTTTAATAGTGATTTCACATTATAAATTCATCACTGATAAAAAATGATAAATTTACTCAAGACCTTGTTCATGTACATAATGTATCGAGAGAGGGTAATGGTGTTTCATAAATGTGTCACATCATGAGGTAGGTTGATTTTACAGAGATTCATTTTTCCTTCTACCTTTGATTTCATGTCCTGAATTCTTCAAATTTCACATCGTGAATAGGAATTCATGACACGAATTATTTTTTCTAGTCAATTTCACTCTTGTTTAGCATATTTATTCATTTTCAATCCTTGTACATTGTAATTGGATCATCCTTTTTTGGTACTAATCATAAGAGTCATAAATTCAATAACTTTTATCCTTTTTTCAATCAAATAATTTATGCTATCATAAATCTTAAGAAATAGTTAAACACATGTAGAGTAAAATGATTAGTATACACAATAAATGTATTTTATAGTAATCTAATCATGAAAAATATGTTGTTTTAAATTACAATAAACTAAGATCTATTGTTTCCTCAATGATGAGAACTCAACATTATTTAATGGCCAACACCAAGTTAACAATATTCAAATATCAACAAATAAAATCAATTGATTATCAATAAGTTAACAAATATTTATCTTTATCATAATAAATCAATATAACATCACACTATTCAAAGAGACTGATAAACCCAATTGATTTTACATATTCTCATTGTAAAACGATGAATATTTATCATTAATTTATTCATATATATTAATTAATTATTATCAGTCATACCAACTCATTATTTACCTTTCAATATATTCTTATCTCTAATCACTCGGGACATAAATGAATATATAAGTATTCTCATACCATGATTACTTTTAACATTTCTAGTCATTAAATGGATATAAATTCTTCACATTGATAATAAAAAATTATATGAAAATATTTTTAGATTTGGTAATATGGCTCCAATGACTCGGATGCTTATGATTAATGTTAAAAAAAATAATTCGTGCAAAAAATGGGATTATAAATAAATAATATCACATGATATCTATGGAAAAGAGAAACAAAAACTCATATAAGAATTGATAACTCACACTTCCATGAAATCAGAGTAACATCCTAATTAATTTATGAATAAAGAAGTATTTTCACCTATAAGATTATTTTCCGATTACAATTTTGAAATTTATTCCTAGATGAAATCCCACAAACACCATATAATTCTATATGATAAATTCAACTGGATTGTAAGAGTGAATTTTTTTATTATAAAAAAACAAAATTTTTATTGGTTATTTAATAATTTATATATTTTAAGGAAGTAAAAACAACAAATGTATATTAAATGTAACCTGAAAAAGACCTGATAAAAAAATAACACCCCAAAATTTTTTGTTAAAATTTAATACCTCTATTTCCCTACAATATATGGTTCCCCTAAACTTAAATATTACGATATTGTAAAATATAAATATATTAGGGTAAAAATCGATATATATAACCTTTATTGTGGATCAATACTGAAGAGTTCATACATGAATTATATGGGATGCATAAAGATTTATTTCATGATGGTTCCAATGATAAAGTGACAACCAATAAATATACATCAATCATAACAAATGTTTGTTTTCATAGTCATACATGACATGATCAAATGCATGTTCTAGGAGGTGGAATTCCCTGTGATCACTTATGAAATATACTCAACATGTAAATAAAAATTACTTGTTATGTAATTCCTCCTAGGAATGGTATGTAGTAATTGGGGGAATTTAATCATGGTATTTGACAATAATAACAAACCAATCCACATAAATTTCATAAATTCAATGAAATAATATTGTTTTGAAATTTTATTTTCATGAATCATCTAATTCCATTTAATTATGATTTAAGAAATATAATATCCTCATTCTCCCTATAATAATTCAATTCTATATTTTACTTATTCACTCTAATAATATATCAAATGTAAAACATTACATCATTGGATTACTTAGCAATTCAATGATATTATAAAAGAAAAGTAATTATATAAGGATACATGTGGGAATGAAATTTTTGATAAAAAAAAATTGATCTTATAATAAATATATTTGGAGTATACGTGATTGTAATCATAAATGAAAATATCCTTTAGTATTGAAACATAAATTAGTTTTTGTAAACCACATTCATTCATTTTTTCTACATAATTTTTATGACGTGAATACTTTTTCAAAATGAGAATTTTTTTAACATTTCCTAATTTTTCAATTTGTAGATCTATAAAATAGAGTGAATATAATTGATACTTTATGATCAGTAAATTATTCCTCAATAGGAATGAGGGAAATAGTAGACTATGTAAAAAAATTTTGTTTCCTTCCATAATTAATTTTTAACAGTATTTGGTCATATAAATATAAAAATAAATACATGACTAATATATTGCCTTGAAAAAACATTATTGATGCAGTGACCAAAATGAATTCAAATTTATTATATATGCTTGCAGATTTAAACTGTAATTACTACATGATATCAAAATATATGTGTATGTATAGTTTGGTGGCACATTACTAATAAATAGGATTATGTAGTGTGATATCATCATCAAATTACTACCTCTTTCCTGGAATATACTTGTTAGCATAATAATAATATTCTCTTTTCCATGGATTAAATAGCATCAGAAAAACCAATGAAACGATGTTCTTCTTAATTGGTCTCTGGATCTATCTTGAGATATATTATTATTGTTCTATTTTCAACAATACATCAATTTACTTCAGAACTCACTTTTTATATCTATAATTTTCAATAAAATATGACAATTTTAACATTTATATTTTATAGTGTTATCTTTTCTCATGATCCTTTCTTATTATTTCTCTAAGAATATGATCATCAATCCTATAAAGAATTAATGAATAACATTCTATCCTTACTCAACTCATGTTACACAATGAGACAAATGGATTGTGTGTTAGATTTTTATTTTTAATTCATAGCCAATTCCTTCTAGAGATCAATAAAAATATTTTCACATTAATATTCATTATTCTGAAATTTCATGATATTTTATTATATTTATTTTGATTCATTATCCTCTCATAATGAACTATAACTAACACAAGAGTTAATTTCATCACCAATAATGTCAAATTACTCTATATTTTTTCAACAACCCACCCCATGGTATTTTTTATTTAAAATTTCCACCCAAAATATACGAATTGATGAAGCATACATGATTCTCTAATCAGTTTAATACCTTTTTTGTGGGGGAGTATGAATACTAAATTGCTACTTAATAAATGTGTCATGTAGTAATGTATGTTGAAGAGGACTATACTATCTCTAGGATATGTAGAATATATTCATTCATCCATGTTAATGATGATTTTTTCTATCCATAAAAATTAAATCCTAAAAATGGGTGGTGACTGTGATGAAATCAAATCTTCATCAATGTTTAATATGTGTAATTTAATAGGTAAATGAAAATGTTTCACTTCTACAAGTAAATTTTCAATTAATTTTTCTAGGAATACCATGTATCTATTTGAAATCTAGACAACCCCTCTAGTTGTATTTAACAATCCTATCTACATAGATATAAATATTGATTGAGGTATAACATTTTCTAATCTCCAAAATCCCATAAAGTATTAGTAAAATTTAAATATTCAATATTATAATGATTAGAAAATATGCATGGATCATGAAATCATGGTGTTATTGATGGTGTGATGAGGGATTAGGCGATTCTCCCCTAGGTGATTTTATCTCTTTAATTAGGTCTCCTTATTTAAGCAAATTTTTATTTGAGAAATATTCCATAATGTTGGATTTTATTGATTTCATATTGGATATCGATGTTTATTAAAAAAATGAGATGTATCATGAATATATCATTGTTGATTCTGCTCTTACACACTTTTTCAGGAAATAATATGGGAATGTATTTGTGAGGTAATGCATTTCTTTTATACTTTTTGTCTTTATTGGGATGTTTCAGGAATCTCTTTCCTAAAAAATATTATGTACATATTCATTCTTCTTATCCTATACTCTGGTATAGTATGGTTGAGCTTCGTATTTCTACTAAAAATTGATAACCATGTTTTTTTTCATGTGGCTGGCTATAATTTATACTTCATGCTGATATCAATCTTATTATCTCATTGGGATTTAAAAAAAATTGTCTCAAAATTTTCCATCATTCATGGTCATAAATACAATAGATTCATTAAAATATATGTTAGGTTATAAATATTATATTCTAGTCCTATAACGATGGGGCTCAGCTACTTGTCATTAGTTTATGGTGCACTTGTTAATGACTACACAGAAGTATTTTTCTAGAAAGGAGTTTGTGGAAAGGACTGCGGTTGGTGATACTATTTATATATTTTTTGAAATAGTTGAGGGTTCATGTATTTTTGGTACTAAAGGTGGGTATTGTGGATGGAATTTTTATCAAAAGAGAGATCTCAAATTGTACTGTTTTTTGAGACTCCTATTTGAGAATAATGATTATCCTTAAATGAATGATTATTTTAGAATTTATGGGGCTGAAATTCTACGAAAAAACATTCCATACATTTCACATCATCACACGAGTCAATATAATGGTTAGGTTGAGAACATAACCCAAATTCCAAAGATGACTATTTCTTTCTAATTACTTTTTTGGAAACATTTTTTGAAAACAAAATAGTTATATATTTAGTTTCATAATATATAATCCGTTGAATAAATTTTCTTAACCTCATGTATTCCTCTTCAACATGTTCATCTAGTGTTAATCTTCTGCAAGTTATATATGGTTTTTTAATTTAATTTTCTGGATTATGATAGTAATTTTTCTATCAAGACTCATCTAGAAGAGTCATATACTATGTTGTTGAAAATATTGAGGCGGACTTGATAAAATAAAAGTTGGGAGTGATTTTCCCCTATGAGATGATGTGGGAAGCTTCTATAGAGTATTTTAAATTGTTTCCATTACTCATAGAGTGCTTCTATATATGTTTACGGGATGAATATATTTCCTTTCTACTTATTTTATATATAAAAATTAAACTCATTTATTTCATAATGAAGTATTTTATATATTCCTAGTTATTGACAACTTGTGATTGTATGTTATACAACCATTCCAACATAGATTCCTCCATTTAAAATTGGAATTACCAACACTTGAATTGATCATCATTAACACCTTTTATATTGGTTCCAAGATACAAAAAATTTATTTCTAAGATGTGTATGTTAGGATCTCCACATATAGGACCATGAAATATATATAACACATTAATCATATTAAATGACATTTCAAATTAATTTTTTGCACCAGGACTTGAAATTTTGTATTTTGGATAGGAAACATGGGGTGCACAAATATCCATTAAGGTTGGTATTCATTTACAAACAATTCATTTGGTTTAGAGGGACAATAAAAGTGTCAGTTGAATGAGAATGGGTTATTTTTCTAATTTTTCAATTTTAGCTTATTTTTAATAATTGGGTTTTCATTACATCAATTTCATGACCAAAATAAATTAATTGTTTATTTAAACTATGGGTAATTATTTGTTAATAATTTTTTTGTTTTTTAATTTGTAAATAACTCTCTGTAAATGATGTTGTGTTTGATTATTTCTTTGTCCTGGGGCATGGAAATAAAATCTTATTCATAGTTATAGTTTAGTGTGTAAACCTAAATTGTCTCTGAAGAGAAGTGGGTAGAAAATGGTTGGTCACATTTTTAAATTATGTTTAGGAAAATTGAATATCAATTTTAATTAAAAATATGATATTTTTATAATGTTGTTGAAATTGATTGATTTTAACAAATTTAGGAGAATATTGATTGGGTATGGGTTGGATTTTACTAATTCAATGCTATCATGATTTCAAATTATACCAATTCGTCTACTATTTACTTTTAATAGACATATTAATCCTTTGACTCCAATATGTCCATTATATCAATGGTATTTTTGAGAATATAATTAATTGAAATATCAAGTTTGTATACCCTCTTTTCCATGTTTGTGTAATTATAGTGATTTCACTTGATTAGTTACAGAAATCACCAATTAGGTATTTTTATTCACTAAATAAGAATAATATCATCCAAAATTACACATGTGTGACAATGATCATCAATAAATCTCCACTATAACCTATAATGATACATTTCATATAGTCCAAAAATTTGTAGATGGAGTTTTCAGATCATTGATAAACACAATTGATATGAACTGAATCTTACCCAAATGCAACATTGTTTAGTATTAAAAAATAAGACTACTAGTTGAAACTTTATTATAGAATAATTAAATTGTTTAATTTAATAATGAATTAAAACTCAATCCCAAAAGAACTAGTATATACATAATCATTCATGATCACATAGAAACACTACCCCTCAATGGATAGGGTGTTCATGTTGATTTAAGAAAATAAATTCATCATAATAATTTAGAATCTAAATGAAGCTAAATTGGAATATATAGTGGAAGCAGGTCACTATATAGCACATAACTTTTCTAATTTATCCATTTTCTAAACAAACTAGTCTTTTATTTAAATTCTTAAATAATTAATTTACATTAATAAATCATTAATTAATTGGTCGTTTGTCAAATCAGGTCATTATTATGGATAAAATTTATTTTCGACAATATTTTTCCAAATCTTATTGGTCATGGTTCTATAACATAATTTCACAATGAGAATGGTTTTTTCACATCATTATTTATCAAGGAAAAAATGAATAAATATTCTCAAATAATTTTTCATATCTGAATATTTTCTAGAGAGTTTCACTATGTGATGTGAATTTCTCATTCCATGAAACATGTTGGTTCTTTCTGGATTCCTTTTTTCATTATGCATTGACTTCACATAATTAATTCTACCAATTTCATATCTTGATAATGTATTCATGATGTGACATTTTTCTCAAGAATCATTCCCTCCATTTAAAAAGTTGGATATTTTCATTATTTATAATTTTTCCATGTTTCATCATTTTTCATAGGATATTATTTATATCATTAAATCATTTCCTTTAATCATATTTTTAACCAAATATCTTATCCTTCCAAAAATCCCTAGTACAGTTAGAGAAAAAAAGGATAGACAAATAATACACACAAATAATGAATTTTATAAAACATTAATCCCCTAAAATACCTTATATTTTAGTGATTCATAAAACTATGGAAAAATATTTTTTCTAAACCCACAACATAGTGCGAAATATTTATTAAGGTAGAAACTACTACTGTTACAATTAATCCAAAAATAGTGACTGTAGAACCACCTAAGAAGGATCAAAATAACCATGAATATAATGCCAAGGATCATCATCATCATCAAAAACAATAACATCATAGATTCATTGAATGATCACGTCCCTCAATAATATAGTGTCATTAAATAACTATTCCTTCCAATATAATACGGTCCTGGTTATGTCATTTCAGTAATGAAAAATGACCTCCTCATGCTACTTTATCCTACGATACTCAATGAAGTCATCCTAAATAGTTTTCCTAACAAAATACCTTTTCATCAGTGGCTGGAACAAACAATCCATGTTTATGTCAACATTAACGTCATCCTCTATAAAATGGTCATTTCAATAAATGTGGTATTTGGGAATTCTTTTATAAATGTGGAAAATGTTTTCACCTTCCCATTTTCTTGATACAATCACTACAATGAATTACCATCTAAATATGAAAAAAAAATGATGTCTGGATAACCTATAAGTTGTTTTATCATCCTCATTACACTCTCATGGAATATATCTATCATCCCATAATGGTCTTATATCCTTTTACATTATTCAATGGTAGTTAATCAAATATATGATCTTTCGGATCATGAAACTAGTGGAAGAAGAGTATGGAATAATAAGAATAATCTCAACCCATTCCCAAAATAATCCAAAATATTTTAGATTTTATACCCTATTAATTCAGATCATGGGAACAACAATACAAAATTGGATCATCTTTGGATGGATATCATCATATAATTTTTCATTTTTTCATACACATAAAAACACCATTTTTTAATGATTAATATATATGAAAATTAGTTCCTTATTCCAAAATAGGTAGTAAGATGTGGAGGCTATATAGGATTATGTGACATGGGAAGATGAATCTTGTTCATGGTTATTACTTCAGACACATTCTTTCTAAATAAAAATACATAGCCGAAATAAAATTTCAATTAATTTAGTGATCCTAATATAACAATCAAGATACTATTTACACCCTCAAGAGTTCGGAAATCATTGTTTTCCTATAAATCATATTAGTTTGGGTAGAAAATTCCTATCATCCCAAGATACTAGGTAGACTAGCTATGTTGAACATATCGATGAGAAGTATGCCTTTAATAACTATCGAAGAACCAAACACATATTCCTCATGTGAATCAGCCTCTAATCCACATTCTAAAGAGAAAATCTATGTTGGGTTGTGCATTCTTATGGTGTAGAAGTGTGAAATCCTTGAATAGGTGGTGGTCTTCCCATATAATCTCTAAATTTTAGATAGTCATCACCTTTCAAGAGAGATCAAGGATGTGCCTATCGAGGCCCTCCATAATACCTATATGTTCAAGATTTAATTCATTACTGACGAAGAGTATAATGCATGAACTACATTAGAGAAAATTCAGACCACCTTTTCATCTATAGATCAGGATTCATACTAAGATGTTCAATAGAACTTATCAACCCTTAAAATTTTAGGTAATCATGAAAATGTTGTCCTTTAGTGGTATCTAATATATAATGTGTCTCGGATAAGTCATACACATGTTTAGGCTCTCTAAGATTTTGGATATGCTAATATTAAGTTGCCTTCCATGATATTGACTATTTCTATTTATGATGGTATCACACAAAATCCCATGATATACATAACCATAAATCCTATGTTTATTACATATATTCTATCTTTGAGTTGATGTAAATCTAGTATAACACAAAATAAAATTTTCTACGCAGAAATCCTTGGAATCAAATCATTGAGGTAGTGTATTTATTCAAAAATCAATTCTTATATTACTCCATCAATATAATGGTTGGAGTTTCATGTGGTGATAATTCACCATTTTAATCATATGAATCTCATTATTGATTGGTTGGTTTATAAATATTATAAAAAGAGAAAAAAAAATTGTGGGTGATAAGCAGGATTTTTTTTCTATACGGCTTGTAAATCTCTCATACATACCCCTGAATCATGAGAAATGAGGATTATGTTTTCCCCATATACCTAATAATGGAAAACAATACATCCATATAGATTCAACCTATTTCTTAATATTCAATAGACCATGTATATATATAAAAATGAATTCCATATAATTCCAACCTACCAAGATATAGATAGGTCACACCTAGTGAGAATAATGTCATGGGTGGAAATTCCCTTCACAAGAGTGCTCACCTTGCTTCAGTGATATCCTAAGATAACCCTAGTTCACTGTAATTATTGGATAACTCCACCATGAATTTTTTTTAAATTGATAGTTCCCCTATGACATCCCTTAAATATCATGATAAAAAATTTTCTTCTGATCTAGGTGATTTTTGATAATAAATTGAGATTATTAATATTTCTAAAAATAATGTTCCCATTAATTTACACTATATGGGCCTAGAAACGACTCCATATGCTTCATAAAGGATAATAATGTACTCATATCATCCACTTTTACTGTGAATTTATTTATATTGTTTATATTGATGATGTTTTTTATATCCTAATAGGTTTCATACAATTATTTGAGTAATGAATCTCTTACACCATTAATGATCTTAGACAATTAATTGTTTGTGCAAATGAGGACCCTTTTTCGATACCAATCAGTTTCACTGTGGATCTAGAAGGGTAATAATTTTTTTTCGTTCATTAAATAGAGATAATATTTGTTCACCAAGAATTAATAAGACATATCGTGGCTATATTTTAGTTTTACACAAATTATTTCTTCTTAATGATGTTTATTGATGTTTGATCTAAGAAGATAAGAGATTGAATCCCACATATAATTCCAAGTTAGAATCATAATTTGATAAAAATTTTAAATAAAATTTCATTTGAGAGTTGTAATACATAAAATTTAACGACAAAATTCTCTGATTTTAGAAAAAAACTGGGTAGATTAGTGTATACCTTGATTTCATGTGACTAAATTGAAACATCATGAAGTATTATTTCCTTGTTTTGATTACAGATATCTTGAAAGATGAAACTATAGGCTTTAATCTTATTAACATATAGACAGGTACTCTTAGTATAATCATATCAACAAGGCATTTGAAGATGAGGAATATATTGTTTTAAAATATCCTCAATGAATATTCTACAACATGTTGATTCCCTTTAGTTTATGGAATCTATCTTTTTCCTAATAAAATTCCATATATAACAACATAAATTAGTTTTTAGTAAGGACCATATTATTTTATGACGATGATTTAGTGGCTATGGTAGGAATTTTTTTTGATCAAATCTCTGACATCATAACAATCCTTGGAAAATTTTAGTGGGATGACATGATGATAAACTATATTAAGTGAGGTATCATGGTAATAAAAGGAAAATTCATTTACATTGAATGATAAAACAAAAATGAGTTCTATACTAAAGATTATATTTTGATCCACACAATATTTACACCTCAAAAACATAATGATCATTAAGGGCTTTATGGATGTGTATCCATGATATAGCTTTTTATAGACCATCTCTTTAGCAAACACCTCCCATTAAAACTATTTATTAAAATGAAATTCAAATAGGATTGTGATGAGGATTCTGAAAATCACTTTAAACACATAGGTTATATATGTTTATCCCACTGATCATAATTCCACCAATGGATGTGAATCCACTTATCCTACATGTAGACATTATATAATGATTTCAAGATGTATTATTTGTGAAATAAATTAATGTTGGGATATAAAATTATCTCTAAAAATATTATTTTACAACTATTGATATAAAAGGAATTATATTATAATGTCGAGAATAAATCCCTTGAACTCTTTTTTTAGTAGATAAGTTATGGTTCTACAATTATGATCATAATTTCTACCTCGTATATCACATAATCTCACAAAAACACATCCTAAAAAACCCATTATTAATTATGTCTCTGACCCAATTTGTGGTTATCCTATAGAAATATGACAACAAATTAAATATATAGAATGAAATCAAAGGGCATGTGTAGGATGATCTTCTATCAAAAGATTCTATCCCAAAAAGCATTCAAGTAAATACATAAGATATGTACAAAGAGGTTTTATAATTCAATGAGACTCCCTAAATAAACGATATATATTTGTATAGAGAATTTATATGTAGGGAGGGGAAAATAATTGAAATCACATATTTAAAATAAAGATGGTTTGGGTATTTTACCCCCCAATAAAATTGTGTTTACCTTATTATTTCCAATTTTCTAAAGGCTACACAACTAATGAGGATGAGTAGTATGTTGGAACCAAGGATCTTCTTTGATGAAAACGGGGTACAATTTTTTTCAATCCTCCTCAATATTGATCATAGAGTATATGTGATATCATGGAGATTGACTGAAAAGGTATCTTAAAGTTCATATTGATTACAATATTTTAGGTGGTGTTGTTTCTCAGTGTTTGCTAAATATTTGGGGTCAAAAATATTAATGTTGTCTTACATCGCAAAAAGAAGATTTTTTTGAAGGCCTTAGGAAAATATAGTAATGTATTGTGTTTCATATAGATGAGATAGATGAGTTTTTTTTCATGAATTATTTAAAAATTATGTTGATGTGATCTGGAATTACGATGGGCATGAAGAAAGGTTGTTTTTTTTGGAATCATCATTTTATAAATATTTTAAAGGAATTGATTTCATGAAGATGAAGATTATTTTTTATGAAGGAGATTAATATATCTTACAAGTATGTTATTTTACGTGGTTACAAGAACAGGAGAATCATGAATTCACAATGTTTGGATAGAAGGCTCTACAACTATGATAACTATCCTGAAAAATATATTTAATTAGAGAATCGCGAAGAGAGGATCGATGCGAAGGTCATTTTATAAGATCCAAAAATCACAGTATAGGTTTTGGAGATTCAAGAATGATTGATCCAATAAATAAGATGCTTCCTCTATTCACTAAAAAAAATCAAGGAATATCTGGAATCACTCTAATTTCTTGAATCCTAGGGAGCTCCACAAAACTGAAATTCCTTACAAGATTTATCATTTAGAAAAGGCTACTTTAGTCTTGACTGATTCCGAAAATTTTTGATTAATGAGTGATTCACGATGATGGGGTATTCCAGGTTGAATAAGTGAGCTTCGTGAAGGATGGTTTTTCTATGAAGGCAGAAGTGCTTCGTGAAGGAAGTTTTTTTATGAAGGCAGATAATGTTGTGAATGAGTGTGCTTCATAAAGGAGTTTATGAAAGGTAGTATTGAAAATTGTTTTTAGTGAACTAGGTGTTTTATGTGTATCAACATAGGTTTTTGATGCATGTATATTCTCATAAATAGTCAAGGACAATGTCATTAATGCCAATCCAATGAATTAGCCTTCATGTCAATAAACTGACTATGAATTCACCAACAATAGTGAGCAAGGGGGAGTAAATGGATGTTTTACAAGGGATTCAGTGTGTTATCCCTAAAATCATTTTAAAGGTATTGTTCATGGAATAGAGTGATTGTATATTATCTCTTTTACTCCTCAAATATTAATTATTAGTGGAATCTGGTATGACTAATAGCCTGTTAGTGTATAATCCTCGGATAATAAGTTATTTTTGAAAAATGTAAAATTTATTTTTATTCTCTATGCATGTGATTGGGTGATATGTTTAATCGGTTCCAAATAATGTGGGAACATGATACGTAACATTAATAAGAAAATGTTGACACCCTGATTCACCCCACCACTCTCATGGTGTTTTGGGACCCTAAAAGTGTTATTAGAGGGTGATTACTAGTTTGTGGTGTTATATTTTTTCTACTTTTCTATCAGGGAGAATTCAACAAATGTAACGGGAGTGCCCCTATTTGATGAAAGAAACATTTAAATATGGAAGAACATGATGAGATCTAGTATATGATATATTTTAATGGTTTTCCTTTTGCTACTAAAGAATGAATATAGGTCACTAATCCAATAAGTTTGTCGATGAAATATAGAGACAAGAGAATGATTGATGCTGACACTAATGCAAAGAATGCTTTCACTACAGCTCCTTCCGATCAGATCTATCTATCAGTAATTAGTTTCAAATCTTCCAAGTTAATGATGGAGAAACTATAAAATGTTTATGAAGGTTACAACAAAGTGGAGGAAGAACTCTATGATATTCATAATAGGTTTGACGATACGAATATTAATCCTGATGAAAATGGAGAGACCTCTTTTAATCAAAGTAATAATGTTTTAGTAGAAATTAAAGTGAATCGTGAAGAATTAATTGTTACTGACATTGTAACAAAATCATTGAGTTGACTACCACCTCTTTAAAATCTAATAGATTCATCCCATGAATATATAGAACACTCATAATGACCATAGGATGATCTACTATATATTTTGGATGGATATGGAATATTATTGAATATGGAGGATGCAACAAATCATTTAATCAAGGAGATGTCACTCAAATCCATGGAAAAAATTATTTTTCAATAGACTATTTTAAATAATTTGATGATGATGGGGAACTTATTTCACTCTTTTCCATGAAATTAAAATTAGGAAAGAGAGATATGACGGAAATATACCCTTTGCATGTTTTCATTTAGCTAGAGTTGCGAACATTACTTCTCAATGCTCAAATAAGATTGATGATGATTAATGAGAATATAGAAACATGAAGAATCATTAGGAATGGTTTTGTCAAAAAGTTAAATTTTAATCAAGAAAGAAAAATTATTAACAGAGTATTTTCAATGAAGAAGAAGAAGATTATAATGAATTACTTGAGGAAAAAATAACTACTGTTTAAATGTGGGAACCAAGATTCTATGATGGATATCATTGATATGTCAGAACTGTCAAAATAAAAATTGACAGATCATTATTGGAGTGAAGATGCAGATCTAATGTTACAATATAAAGATTCTCTTAGTAATAATGAGAATTCAAAAAATATATGAAAAATGTGTAGATCAGTTGTGGAAGAATAATAAGAATATGTTGATCAGATTGAAGATAAAATTGAATGAATAGAAGATATAGTGAATGTTAAATCCACAACCATTGAAAGTACATATAATGTATTTGAACTAATGTATATAATTGAAGAGTAGGAAAAGGTGATCAATGAACATACCTTATGACATGAGGATAATCACATGACTATTGAGGGACTCCATGATGAATTTGTTACTCATAGGACATAACTCAATGGTGAATCAAATTAAAAAGAAGAAAAATAAGAAAATACAATTATGAAAACTCTAAGATTCTGTGTTTCTAGAGAGATATAAACACGGTTCCAAAGGATTTGAAAGTGTTTTAAATGATCAAATAACTGCATGCATGGGAAAAATAGAATCAATTGTGTTACTAAAACATCTAATTATGAAAATAAAATGGATCAAAATAAAGAGAAGATGAATGTTGGACATATTGAAAAGTCACATGATGTTCTAAAAAATAATCCCTTGATTCAGTGATAGAGGTTAACTAATTTTTTTTGCAGTAATCTAGATATGATAGGAAAAAAACTACGTTTCATACGAAGGATACATGATGAAGTATATAAGTGATAATACATTTTTACTTCTAAAATTTCAATTTTGTGGCAATCTTTTCCATACCATGTCATAAAATGGAGAAACAAGCTGCTATTTAAATGAAGAATATATCGGAAGTCATAAAAGGATAAAAAATTCAAATCATACATCTTAGTGATAAAATATTTTCCATGGATATTGTTTTCTTTGTTTTAACTTTGTCCATAAAGTTTTTATCCTAGTGATAGGAAAGACATGAATAATTCATACAAAACTCAAATATATGTCAATACTCATCAACAAAATAGTGTTTGTCTCACAAACTAGATTTCTCATTTTTAAGAAGAGTATGTGTATAAATAAACTTCCCACATTGAGGATCTATTTAAAACTCTATATTTATCCATCACTCAATCTAAAATTTAATTGATAGAAAAGAAGAAAATTGAGAATTTCAACCTTGAATAAGTAGCTCTCAAAGATAAAATATTAACAGAACATGGATCCTTTATAGTGTATGTTCATCCCACATGATTGGAAATGATGAATTATTAACAAATTTATTTAAAAGGGTCTGTGGAATAGTTAGGTTTGATAATAATGCTGCATTGAAGGTCAAATGCATGGGAAGTACTAATCTTACTAATGGTGAGCTAAGGAAAACTAATGTTCTTTATGTGGAATGTTTTCATCAAAATCTCATTATTGTTATTTAACTCTATGACTCATGAATTATAGTTAATTTAAATAAATAATGGTTCACTATAAAGGGAAGTGTATATAATTTTGTAATGAATGGTTGTAGAATAGAAGGCAACTTATATTTAGTTTACATTAACGTTATAATTTCTTATTTTAGAGTTTATGAATAAAAAACCCGTTTCATTGATATTTATGACACATTAATCAACAATATAGGAACAAGATATATAAGATGAAGATATTTATCGAAATACCTAATCTGATGTGTGAGAATTAAAATAATTATGATGCTTGTGTAAGAGTTATGTTGGTCTACAAATTTATTATCTAGATAATAAAAGTGAATAAAATCGTCTTGATCTCATCCATACAAAATTATGTGGTCCAATAAATTTTGTTGTAATGCAATGAGAAACATACTTCATAATTTTTATTGATTATTATAGTGTAATGTCTTGTGTGATGGTTAAATGAATGAAAAAGAAAGATCTTGATTTCATGAAAATTTAACATTGAATTATAAAGAATGATACTGGATAGATATTCAATGTTATGAATTATGAAAATAGAGGGGAATACACTTCTATTGAGTATGAAAAATACTCAGAGAAGCATGGAATTCAACATCAGGTGGTTTTTTAATAACCCAACAAAAAATGGATTGGTTGAGCATAGGAGTAGCGGGGTGAAAAAAATAGCCATATCGATGATGATTGAGATTCATATCCATCAACATTACATGAATTAGGTCATTAAAGCTGCAGTATAAATTCAATGTGGACTTGGAATTTATATGGGTGAATCTCGGGCACAGTATATACGGACACACCCATAAACATTACATAATAGTGAATTGAATGGATAATTCATATTGAGTGTCTTTTCAAGTTTAGTGTTTTAGGGAATTAAGACATAACTATTACATTAAATCTCAAAAATTACAAAGTATACATTTTTACACAGTTTCCATTTTTTTACAAAACATTAACTCTTCAAAAAAAAGGGTCGCGTATAGATCCATGATTTAGACAGCATGACTTTTCATTGATCTCATCATTGACCCTATTCATCTTTAATACCATTGAAAACATTTCAAACATGGAATAATCATAAAAAGCTCAGTAAGGGTTATAAATCAAAGAATTAAAACATTTGTTCATAAATTAATTCAAAACGTGAAATCATTTACATACCTTGTAGAATAATAAGATTTATGAATAGAACAGAGAAATCACAAATCATAAAGGTAACTTGTGGCATCCATATCATACATGCATTGTAGCTATCACAGCTACAAAGGGAGTTAATTTTGAATACCCATCACAGTATATTCCTTAAATCTATTAGGAAAAACATTAACATTTACCTCCTTCATGTTACCCAATGCATTGGAGAGCTATCTCAGGCTCACCCGCCCTAGGTTTATCACGGAACACCTGTATATGTAAATAATGGCAAAGAACCATTACATGATCATAACACATAACATAAGCCTAAAATAAAGATAAATTTCCAAATTGCAATAAAAAAATATCATTTCAAGATATTGAAATAATAAATCCATTGTAAAAATCATTTTCAATACCAAAATACATAAAAAGATTATATGGTATTTATTCTTCCTTTTAAAAACATTCCGGCTTGTTAAGGAAGACAAAGATCAAATAATACTCGCGGAGGCGGAAAGGTCGTTGTCACCGATTACGTTAAAAAAACATTCCTTCTTGTGATTTAGTAAAATTCTTCGTATAAAAATATTCCCTTTGAATAAAATGAAAAGATAAATGGGTTTATACAATCTATAAAATAAAGTCCTGTATAAAACTAAAAATTCCTCAATAAAAGAAGATTGAGATGAAGTCCCTTACCTTGTGTCCGACTTGACCCGTTCGTTCTTTAATCTCCTGAATAATAAAGTAAAGTTTTTTTATACTTTCTTAAAACCCTTTTTCAAGTTTATTATTCAATTCATATCACTTATTACCATGTTATAAACATTATGTATTCATTTTAGTTAATAATGTTCATTTTGTCTATATTTGTTACTTGGGTTAAAAATGAACACCTTATATTTACAAGTTGTACATGTGGTCAATAGTACATTATATCCAGATTGGTATTCATGATTTTAGATATCATATATATCATATATATCCAGAATATAAATGTATTTATAATAGTACATAACATTTGGAGGAACGAAATGAAATGCACCGTTCATGGAGACGGTAAGCCGTACGTACGCATGAACGCTACATTCATTAATATTTCTTATTTTAATGTAATTAAAACATAATGATACATAGTTATATTACAATTACAGTATAATATCTTATATAATATCATTAAATATATCCTTTATTCATCCCACATAGGGCATTAACGAGTCACATCACATTGAGGGGGCGGTAGTCCGCACTTCCTCAAATGAGATTATCATATTTACCCACTATGGAAACCATAAAGGCTTGATATAAATGTGAACTACAGAAGAATAAGGAAATTATAAACATAATATATATCATATATAAATACAGTACCATCATAATGGCCACTGTGAGAGGCGGTAAGATGTAATTGAACAATCATTGTTTCGTGAGGCGTTAGTTTTCCATCCATAGAAACATTATGTTCTTCATCCATTATATCGAGTTTTGTGTAAGTGTAGTTAGAATAATTATCATAACAACATACTAGTATATTGAGGATACTAGTGTTTTTACAAAAGAAACGAAATAAAAATATTTTAGGGGTTGGAGAAGAAAAATAAAAAAACAATTTAAGAGAAAATGTTACCATTAATTTGGGTAACTCACTTTGGTTTGAACCAATGGACTTATTAAGATCCTTATTCATAAGGTAAGGCTTCTAGGAGTAGGAGAGGGATTTATGGAGCTTAATTAAGAAGATTTTGGATGAGAAAAATGGATTTATAGGTGTGAATAATTGGTTAGAAGAGTTCTCTTTCATAATGGAGAGGAGGGGCTCTTTAGGAATGTTTGAAAATATTATTTTATTATAAACTTATTTTTGGTTTATAATGTTCCAAAAAAAATTGAGGTCAAAGATAAGATGACTCATATTCTAAAAAAGTCATCCATTCAGAATTGGAAATGTTTCGAATAATATTTTAATCATTATAATCTTATTTATTAAATTCATTTATTAATGAGGTAAAAACTGCATCATTATTATGTCATTAATAATTTTATTTATTTGATTTCTAAATATTATAAAAAAATACCATGATGAAGGAAACATTTTTATCATTATAATGAATATTTATAGTCGAAAATAGGACTTATATAACACCATATAAAAAATAATTACTAAACGATTTTTTTATGTCACTTTTGTCTTCACATTAAATTAATTAATCTAAATTGTCATTATCACTCCCATGTGGATCAAAGGCATCCAAAATCGACCCAAAGATTCTCATGGTCGGAAATGACTCATCAAATAGGATTAGTACACGTTTAAGGGTAATTTTATATTATTATAATATTATTTTTTACCATTATTTACCTAATAAACCCTTTAACCACGGTAAATAATATATTTTCTGAAGTAAATATTTAAAATGTATAAAAATAAAAGCTACTTATTTACAAAATTTGGGCCTCTTGATTCAAAATATGGAATTCATTTTTCCAAAATCAAAACACAGTAGAATCACAAATTAATTTAAAATTAATTCCCGCTGTGAGAACAAGGAGCGTGTTTTTAAGAATTAAAAACTATCAAAAGATTGATAATTATTTATGTCCAATTTCAATGTGAAATTAATTACAATGACCAAAATTGGATTAAATGGTAAAAATATATTTCAATTTTACTTTAAAACCAATTAAAAAAGTAATATAACCACATAAATAAACTATATTAAAACCATGTTTTGAATTAAAATACAATATTTTCACTATTCCTTAAAAAATGAACTTTATCATAAAAATACCAAAAAAATACCCAAAGTAAAATTTGATGTCCCAATTCTAAAGAAGGATTTTATTTGGTCAATTAGGAATTAATAAAGTAACCAAAACTATATTTGATGAGGGTTATCCATTAAAAGGTGTTAAATTGGCCTTTTAATGTAAATTATGCTTAAAATTAGATTCATTCACATTTTAAGCCTCTAACATTAATTGGATAAATGTAAATACATTTAACAAATATGTATAATCATATTTTAGTTATTTTCATTCACTCCGGCCAATACAAAGGCTAGGAGTTAAATACCATTTAAAATAATAATATTATATTATTAGTACACAACATAAGATTTCAATGAAACCCATTGTTGCGTGTAGGGTACGCTATCGAACATAGAAACCCTTTTAAAGTAAAATTAATATTTAATACACAAATATTAATAAATATAAAATATGTCTTATTCTTCATTTACTTGGGATGTTACACAGTATGAGTTGTGGCCTGGAAGGAATCCCACATTGAAGTAATTACATGTCATCAGAAGTAAATTTATTATATGAAACATTGATGTAAATCAAGGAATGCATTGTGATGTGGTAGATTAATGAATATTAATTGGATATTCAATGAATATAAAATCCTACAAGTGTTTTAATAAGTATCTCGGAAAAATTTTAGATGTAGATATATTAAGATAATTGAAGATAATACCAAAAATGCTATGAGAGGATAATATGCTGATGTGATTGAAGATGAAGAATAAGATAGTTAATTGAATAGATTCAAATTCATATGTTTATGAATGAGTGAAAAATAATAATAGGTAATTGTAATATATTTACTGAGTGAATTAATCAGAAGACCAAACCACTGTTTAAAAATTTATTATTAACAACACATGAGAAATCAAAGATAAGAAATTGATCAATCCAACATCATTGAGGAATGGAAAACACCCACACATATAAGTATAATGAGGAATAATGCACAATATACCACCCTATAAGTTTTGGAACAATCCTCATTTCAATATTATGGAAAGGATGAATCATGAGTAACATCAATGAATGAAGAGTTGGATAAAATCAACATGAACCAAACATGAGATTTAGTTAAGAGACTCTAAAATCCAAATATGATGGGAACATAGTGTATTTTCAAGAATAAATTTGATAACCATGATAATTTGATTGTAAAAACCATGATTGGTGTGGAAAGTATATTCACATATTAAAGGTTTTGATATGGAAGAAACATTTTCCCAATTGTGGGGATAGAGTCGATTTGGAATTTCCATTCCATGTATATTCGAATAAGATATAGAGTCTATCAAATGGATGTCAAATTATCTTTCATGAATTGTGTTCTTGACAATGAAGCCTACTTATAACAACATGTAATATTTCCTCATGGTATTGATGAAATGAAGGTTTTCATGATTAAATAAAGCTCTATTTGGATTAAAACTGGAACTGGGAGCATGGTATTCCCGACTACATTATTATTTTAAGAAAATCAAGTTTAAAATGGAATGAGTGGATTGTAATCTATATGTTAATAATTCATAGAAATACCATTTCATAGTGTCGGTGTATGTAGATGATATTTTATTTTGTGGTTGTAGACAGGGACCCATAGATGAATTTGCTAATCCCCTGATATCTAAATTTGAAATGACTATGGTTGGGGATCTAATGTATTTCATGGGGATGTAAGTGATTAATATAACATAAATAATGTATATTTCTCAAGAAAATTTTTCAATGGAGTTGGTACGCAAATTCATTATACATGACTCCACACAAATGACGACTCCAATTGTGGTTGGTAAAAAACTAAGAAAACATGAGGATGAGACATCATAAATCCCATCATGTATAGGAGAATCACTGGAATCTTACTTTACATGGTAGCGACATTGCCAGATATTTTATTTGCAACATTCATATAGATGGATTTGAATGTAATCTAAATTAAAAACAAATAGATATAGTGAATAGTATGATGACATACATTTAGGGTACTTGAAATTATGTATAATACATTGATGTAAGAAGGTATAGTTAACTATAATAATTTTATAATTATTATTAGGTTGGATATGTTTTCGATATAAAGTATAAAAGGGGTGGAGTATTCTTTATTGGAAAGAAATGTGTGGACTGGTTGAAAAATAAATAAGAAATTACTTCTCTTAGTAATACTGAGGATGACTATATATACTCTAAAAATAAATTGACAGAGCTTCTTTGGATAAACCAAGAACTAATGGATATTGGTGATGAGGATAAATAGACAATGTAAATTCACTTTGATAACAAGATTGAAATTGATCTTACAAAAAATCAGGTTCATAATTATCATTCGAACCACATTGAAATATAATATCACCTCATCAAGGTGAAAGTCGAACACAAAATCATTAAAATAGATCATTTTGGCTTTGATGATCATGAGGGTAGCATACTAGCCATACCATTGTCATCATATGTGTTTGAGAAGCATCAGTTGAACCTTGGTGTTCAAACATCGAACCGAGTATGAGGAGGATAACATTGAACCCTTGCACCAAGATTAAAGAGATATTTTAATCTTTATATGTATGTGATATAGGTTTATGGGAGAGATAAAATCTAAAGGTGGTGTGTTTTTGTCTTTACAATTAAAAATCATTCTATTTAGGATTATTGAAAATGGGGGAGAATTGAGAAATTCAATTTTTGAAGGAGGAGAATAAAATATAACAACAGTAAGATAAAGAATAGAGAAATTACATAATTTTATAATATGGTATAAGGATGAATTATAGACAGTAAAATGAAGGGAGGAAAGAATAATGGAGAAAACAACTATGTTTTATGTGGTAAAAATTAATCTTTCCAAAAGACGATAAACCAATTAATTATTCCTCTCTTATATTCTACACTGATCATTTCTAACATAGACATTGGTTTTTTGTTATGTTGTTTCTTTCATATAATAATTTGATTGTGGCTGGTTCTTCATTGATCATATCTGCAGATTTCCAATATACCCAAAGGGGGTGATTACTAGAACCAAATATATTCTTTGATGGAAATAGGGAATAGTTTCTTTTGTTTTCAATCCTCATCAAGGAAGATCAAAGCGAATCTATAATATTAGGGGTATTGAATGAAATGGGATCTTACAATTAATGTTGAAAACAGTTTTGAAGATGGATTCGTTTCCCAGTGTTTTCCAAATTTTTGGGGACTGATATTTGGATGATGGATTACATCATGAAAATCAGATTTCCTTAAATTCCTCATAGAAATTTGGAAAAGTCATGTGTTTCATTAATAAGTTCTATAGGATTATTGTTTCTCAAAGGATTTAATAATTCTGATGGTGTTCTCTACGACTATGATGACCATCACGGAAGGTGGTTTTCTAGAATCAATATTTTGTAACAATGCTAATGGAATGGATTTCACAAAGCCTAGTATTATGTTTTTAATGATGTAAAGCATCATGAACGAAGACATTTTTTACATGATTACAAGAAGATCAGTTTTTAAATTGTGGGATATTTTTCTAAAAGGGTCTATGACTACAACAAGCAGAAGAAATAGTTAATTTTATTTGAGCATCGTCAAGGAAAGAGCATAGGGAAGGTGTTTTGGGAAGATTCTAAAATCATACAAGAGGTGGTGGAACATTATGAATGACCAAGCCTATAAATAAAAGGCCACTCCTCTTTACTCAAAATAAAAAATTATTGGGAAAAATATATAGTCACTCTCATTTAATGATGGTAGGGGATCTCTATGAAACTAACATTCCATGATATCACAAGTACACTGAATAGACTATGTTAGTCTTGACTGATGCAAAAAATGATTATTAATGAGTTATTCATGATGAGTGGGTATTCTGCATTGAATCAGTGAGCATCACGAATGAATGTTGTTCTACGAATTCAGACATTCTTCACGAAAGAATGTTATTCCATGAAGGAAAGGGATCTTTGAGGAGTGAGATTAATGAAGAAGCTTATTGAAATAATGTAATGAAAAAAATCAATAAGTTGGGATTTCAGAGTGCATCAACTCTGGTTTTCAGTGCAAGAATATTCTCGTTCTATGTCCTGGAAAATTTTTTTAATGTCAATCCCTCAAGGTGACTTTCAAGTCAATTATCTATGTAATACATAATCAAAAATAGTGAAAAAGGGGTTGTCAATTGATGTGTTATAAGGGAAAATGTTTGACATCCCTAAGTTCATTGCTAATGTTGTGTGCCTAGCAGAGAGTGAGTGTTTTTGAACTTTTTTAGCCCACTATTTGTTAAGATTAGTCGACACTGGTAGAAATTTTTTTTTTCATTTACTCCTTTGACTACACCTATGTTTTGAACCATGTAAAATTGTTCTGTATTCTCTTTTCATGGGATTGTGAGATAAGTTAAACAGGTTCCTATTGATATAGGATCATGATCCATGTCATTATGAAGAAAAATATGACACCCTGATCCACCCCCACCCCCCCCCCTCTCAGGGCATTCTAGGATCCTACATACTATTATATTATCAATTTAATATAACTAACCATACATTTATAGATATCCCATTTGAATGTTAGTATAGATTTAGAATTATTTATCAAGAAAATGAATAGTTAATTTTTGAATTTTTAAGTGATAGGTGGATTGTATTCATTACTTCATGAGGGGACTCATAGAGTAATTATTCTTTAAGAAAATAGTAAATCACTTCCCATTCTAATAGAATTATTATGTCGATGCAGCAGTTATAAAATCCATAAAATTTGGAAACCCCAACCAGAATTATATAATCATCATCATTTCACCTAGTTGGGAAAAATATTCAATCATTATATGTGACATTGAAAAAATCTACAAAATTAGACCACCATTAAGGATAATTTAGGCAATATATTCATCATCTGATCTATTTATTGGATGGATGATCCCTATATTAGGGATATATCCAATGAAGGATCCTCCCATCAGACTAATCCAAGAGGGAACAAATATTATGTTAACAATTAAAATTCTCCCCCGATACTGGCTTGAATGAATGAATAGTAATATATTTTTGAGGTTTTGATAATGTCCCTGTAATTTTATTTAATGAAAGAGAGACCCTTATTGTCCTGATGGATGTCCATAAAATATCCAATAGAACTCATCTATTAGAAACAGGGCTCTCCACCAAATTATTATCCCTTGATATTTTTTTCCAACCGTGATAAAAGACTACATATAATTGTCAACGATGTGTAATTCATATAAAATACATTCAAATTTCATCCATTATCCTCCAATGTTATTGTATGGTACCAAGTTCCATAGTTTATTTTTCATATGGGGGGCCTATTTCATCAGGCCAAATCCTCTAGAACCATACTGAAATTTTATGTATATCCTTAATATTCCATTATTCTTTTCTAAACCTTTCAATCCCATACCATTAAAAGATATCTAGATGAATAATATCATCCAATTTATGATGTCTAATATCATCAACAGATTCTATGATCCTCACATGATATTGATTTAAAAGAAAAATTTTATTTTATTATAAGTTATATGGGCTTCATCAGGTGTATCTCATATAGACTAACCATTGACATTGTTAATAAATACTAGTAAATAGGTAGATATCATCATTCTAGAAGACGTCATAAAATATAGTATATAAAATCAAGGATGATGAAAATAAATCATGTCTAGAAAAACACATATATTCCTTGTATACCTATCATACAATAACCTTCACTACCAAATAAGACAACCCATATTTTATTATCCTAGGAACAAAGGTGGATCATCCCATCAATGCTTTATTTTACCCACTCTAACTAAAAATATTTCATCAACTCTCAGATGATGAGAAATATTTTAAGCCATGTCATGAGATATAATGAATTATTGATAATATAATTCATACAATGAAATATATGAACTCCTATCATGTATGGAATTCATGATCCTTCAATAATTATTTAAACCTATGCTCATTCATTTATGGACCAGTATTAATGGTTCCCAAATCCACAATAATACTTGGGAATAATTATTTGAATCAATAACAAAATCTATAAGGACCATAAGTTATACAGAAGGAATATTCCCATGGATATTACTCCTCAAAATAATGGATAGGGTGAAATTATTCCTCTCGCCAATTATTTGCTTCATTATAAATATATTTCATAATTATTTTATTTGATCTATGTAATGGAGTTAAGACATTAAAATACTAATCACATATTTTCATACCATGGGTCATTAAACTATAATGTATTTTTGTTAGTTTCATAAATTAATACTGAAAAAAAAAATCCAACCACAAGACATTAAACTACAATAAACCCCTATATGTCCCATGAGCATTAACTACATGAAACCTATTTATGTATCACATAATCATGAAATTTAGAACATGATGGTCAAATAATTTGGTTGCATATTAATGTCCTCTCTAAATAGTACATCTTAAATGATAATAAATTGATTATTGTGGCCCAAATTCTACAATATACATTCAAATGAGTGAGAGTTTAATACACACAAAATTTATTGATGTGTGGTTCATTCTTGTTAAGAGTTTATAACCAGACAAATTGATTCATATGTATATCTATGATCATCTTCTATAACCATTGATGAACTATGTGTTTCTTAATTCATAACCATATAGTTTATGTAGTGTATTCAATATATTATATATTTGTCCTAGTTATAGGTCTTTTCAATAAAAAATTCTTCTCTCCCTACAAACGAGTTTAATCAATATTGATATGATATGAGAACTATGTGTGGATTGATTCCTGGTACATTATTATATGTATTAATGCCCTAATCCCCGATCGTTTTTATATAAATAATCTAAAACGTGATATAATTCCCCATCCCTCTATATAATAAATGGATAAGTGAAGTGGAATAGTATTCAACAAAAATATGTAGATTTATTTTTATTGGAAGATGATATATATACCCACTCGAATGTTCTATCCAAGGCCCTACCACAATTTGAATGAAAATTTTACTTTTAGTGTATATGAGACCAATCAATACAAATTATTTCCCTTCAAGAGATACATATAACTCGATTCCTATTACATCAAGAAACATAGTGAAAACTGGATCTCTTGTCATCAGAATAGCGATATTACTTAAAAATTAACCACTCTCTCTTCCTAGTTCTTTGATTTCATAATCAATTTTATCGCTCTCCAAAATATGACCTTGATCTATGTGGGGTTTGTTTGGGAATTATGTATTTCTTGATTTATACTCATGTGATATATGTATTTAATTCAGATCCTCATATCTTAATCTCAGCTTCATTCCATTAATATGTAATGTGAACCCATGCATAGACTTGATCTACCTAAGGGTTCATTCTATATCTATAGGTAATCCAATTGTTTTATCTATGATAACCAACCTGAAAATGATGGTTTACCTAAAATCTGATGAAACATGTTTACATCCCTATGTAAGGGGTAGATATATATAGGTATGTTTTTTTATTCCATATAAAATAAAGTTACACAAAATGGCATTTGAGTACTTATCAAATAATTTTTAATGAAAAACCCATTATCCCTTCTAATTCTTTTTCAAATGATCATAATACCCTAACCTCAATAAAATGAGGTTGGGGATGCCTTTGTAATCATTTCAGAACAATGATTTCCACTAATAAAACCTATATTCTTAAGTTTCATTAGTTCCATAAATAATGTATGATTATCTATAGTGTATGTGTCTAGCTTCAATTGACATCACTTTTTTCCATGCTTAAATTCTATATTTTGTATCTTTTACATGTGCCAGCGATATTTACATCCCTACCAATGTGATTTCCCTCTAATAAAAATGTTCCTGTATGTTTTACATACACGATGGTTCTGCATAATAGTAAATCATTTGAATATGTTTAGTGGATATCCTTCTATGTTTATCCCATACCATCACTCATGATCCAATATCCTTAAGCTAGGATTTAGGTAATCCTCATCCTCTATTCCAAAGGGTGCAATATTAATATTTACCATGGGAATCCAAAATAATTTTTTCTTTCATACTAATCCAATTATATGGTCAATATTTCATTGCCATTAACTATGTTTATTTTTCTTCTACACATCATAACCATAAATTGTGTGTAGTGTGGTAAACACTTTTGATATATAAAGTCGGTGTACCTTGAATAATGATGTGTGAACAAAAACAAAAACCCTAGACTATTTAAATGGAATGACCATAAATTGAATTTAAAATATTCAAAAATCATTTTAGGTTTATACTCTAAAAAGGGTATCCTATTAAAAAGTGTATTATTCACTCTTTATGATTTAATAATTAAAAAATTGTAAAATTTAAAACAATAACTAATATATTTTCATTTCTCATAAAAACATCCTCAGGAACGTAGAATCATCCCATCCATAATTTTTATAACCCATCATTCATGAAAATGTGTGATCATTAATAAAACATTTCTCCACCTCATTAACATGTCTAATACACAACATCTTGATCTTTATCATATCAAAATCCTCCATGAATGCTTTTCTCCCAAGACCATAAGTCCTGTCTATATCATTTTAATCCTCACATACAATACACGTCTATTGGTAACAAATGTATCTGGCTTCGAGGGACACCTCATATTGGATATGCATACATGACCCAATTTTGAACATGTATATACACTACAGAATATGGTTTTATAAGGATAAGGTACCCTAATTACAATTTCATAGATATCAATACTGTCGAACCCATCATTTAAATATGATTATTGGTCATCCATTAAATTCATATCTCATATTTTCACACTTGATACCATCAAGAAAAACATGTTCCATGATTCCTTCTTTCTTATTGGTTCAACATAAATGATGTCACAACCTCTTGTGGTGTACCAATTAAAGAACGGAATATACAAGTACTCATTCGTGAACCATATGATGGTCATAGTCATTTGACCCAAAACAATACATTGATAAGGTCTGATGTTCATGACATTAAAAAATCCAAAAAATTCAGATAATACTCCCTAGGCTGATACCACATAAATGGATTTCTAGGAAAATTTTGATTATGGGGGTATTGGACATGCACCTTTGGTGATCTAGTCAATATTAATCATTTTAAATGAAAAATGTGTAAAACATTTTAGTCGAAAACTGCATAAAGGGGAGCATAAGTTAATGTAATGTCTTACCCACTAATCCTTCCTTTTATTAATCATCATAAAATTTATTGTGATACAAGGAAAAGGTGTATATCTAGTAGGTCCCATAAGAGAACCATCAAAAATTAATATATGCTTTGTTGACTTGTTGGATTCCTTTTAATTTAAAAGATATAGTCAAGCTACCCATATCCTCATGGTCAATGGTAATATTATTCCTAATGATCCCACCCAGACTTGTAATGATGATTCCACTAGGAATTAATCAAAATAAATCAAATCATATGCATTGTGATGGTATTTGTGTCTATACATGTCGGTATGTAACATCTATGAGAAATATTTTTCTATTGAACCAAATATACTATTATAGTGATTGATATATTTCATATATTCTACTAGGATCCATTGACATAAAGAACCATAGGTGAATCAATTTTTTTTTTCATACAATGATTTCCAATTTCAATTAAATTCTAATGTTCAGGAGGGATCTAGTTTTCTCATTATTTCTCTCTAAGAATAAAAATATAATTTTTAGAGCATGTTAAAACATAAATAATTTCTAAATAGTAAAACATGGCTTTTTATTCATAAATCAAAAAATAGGAACACCCAAATGTTGCAGTCTCTCTTCATTAAATGTTCTATATTGCATGAGACTCTATATAGTGGCATGAAGCCCACTATGGGACTACATGGCCCTTACAATGATCTGATGGATTTCAGTTAGTTTTTAACATCAAATTATTCAATAGGGGATGTATTTATATCTTTGCAATTTCCTTTTACTATTTTCATTAGTATATATGCAAGATATTAATTGATTCTCTCCATCTTTTGACTAGAGAAATCATGATCCATTTAAAATTATATTAATCAAGACGCCTCCTAATTGGTTTGAAATTTTAAAACTAACTCAATAATTATGTAATTGTAATCTTCATAATGTGCCATGACTCATAGTCTAGAGGAATGTTCCTCTAATCTTATATAGTGACGAAATCCATCATCTAATCCTCATTCATGTCATGCTAATATTACTACTATAACATTTGAAAGAACATCCAAATAGTCAAATCCCCTATCTGTATGGAATATGAAGTAATGTTGGGGTTGATGAAGATGTGTGTTTATCTCGTCCATTAGAGTTTTGGATAACATGTTCAATTACCTCCTCCAATAAAAAAGATGTGTGTTGTTGTATTAGTCAATTAGTTCCTATCCAAGATCAATCTGTCTCCTATAAATTAGAATATAATTGTGAATGAGGTCACTAAGATTGATCAGTGTACCTCCCTCTATGACCATCAACATTGGGGTATGAGCCTTCATAATTTGAGCCTTAATTGAGATTGTCTTATTATATAAATGGGGTAAATACAATTTCCACTAGTGAATTTAGATATAGGAAATGGTATCAAAGATATATTAAAATTTGGGGTTGATCAATGACAGTTGTTGTGGATATAAACCCAATTGGTGGAATCAAATGGGAATTTCCACAAAATGGATCTACATCATCTTTTATAAGGGTTTCATTATCCATAAATTTTTCATTTCATTTATGTACAAATAGAGATAATTCTCTCTCAATATATCTAGATAATCCAAAAATATTAGACCACCAACTATAATGGTTGCTTACGTTGTTTGGTAAAGAGGAACATCCATGATTGGATGGTTATTGGGAGGAGGTGTAGGTTCTATCTCTGGTATCTTGGATTCTTCTTTATCCACTCCATGAATAGTTTATAATTTTGTCTTGATATTGGTTTACAATAGATACTTCATATTTTATTATGACTCGTGGAATATAAAGGATACTAATGATCTTCCCTCAACTAGTGATACAGACACCACTATTGGCGTCCTCCATTATAGGCACAATTTTTTCTATTAGGAGTTTGATAATCACTGAGGGAACATCAACCAGTGTCTTATAGAATTTACATAAAATTACCAAATTAGCGGGAAAATGTTTTTAGTAAAATAATCATTCAACAACATGATTCATGTAGATATTAACATGATTATTGGAGAGGGAAAATGACCTAAAAATATTACCACACCATTTGGGAAGAACAATATTGGTGAGTTTTTTTCACTACGATGGTGTTTAACCTCTAACAAGGGGAGGTAAAAACTCTTCACTAGATGAAACATAATTAGTAGAGGGTTAATTTAATATATGTTTTCATGTTCTATTCATTACATTATCCCTTTATGAGGGGAAAACATACCCACCACAGTATATTCTTCAAGGTCATCACAAAAAGATCCCCTTACTTTATACTCATGATAGTTAGTTGTTTCTATAGATACTGCCACATTATAATAGTATAAAAATATTTTAGATCATGATATTATGGTAGATTATTTCGTTAATCTTTGTGAATAATGATAATGTTATTTTTTCACTTTGGGATCATCAACTACCTCCCACTCTTCAATCGAATTCTATTTGTGTACCCCTTCAAGGATTCCATAGTCCTTCTGATCATATAATAATTGAGTGACCAAGACCCTATAATAGGTGGCTCTGATTAGCATGGATTATCACTGAATATGATTCCATACATCAAACTGATCAGTCTCAATGAAAAACATAGAGTGAACCATTATATTTTTGATTTAAAAAAGGTTTATGTCTCTCTAATGTAGGTCCCACAATTCCTATGGTCCAGTATGGGAAGCTCTAATACACCACAACCTAAGTTCATCTGAATATTTTTTTTCAAGATCATCCTCTAGATTATTCATCCATCTTGAGGAAGATTCATTTTCCTTCACCATGGACCACTTCATGAGGCTATTAAATTTAAGAAGGGCCTCCAGTTTTCATTTTCAATAAAACTGCATTGGATCAACATCATGATGAATTGGCTGGGCCCATGGTGGTGTAGAATATTAGGGATCAAGATCCCATAGTAACATAGGAAACTTAGTTTTTGTATAACATATAGAAGGCTTATACCACATTAATTTGATATTATGAGATTTTGTGGTGACCTGGTGGATGGACTTTTATTATATCCCCGAATATTTTGATGTTCTATAAGAATGGGTACAATCATAAAATGTCCAAAAAATAGAATCATGTGATTAGATTGACAATGTAACTAATAGTATCATGGTCCATCATCACCCATAGTCATCAGTATACAATTGTTTTTTTCCACCCCTTATATGTCTACTAATTGTATAACTATTTTTCCTTAAATTCATCAGAACTAACATTAAAAATAGTTTGGTGTGTATTCCTAATTATAGGTTTCTTGAGTCAACCTGATCCCCTAATACACTTTACATTATCCTTGTCATATAGAAAAACATCTCCTATATACTATTAAATACATCATCCATCAGTATAATTGGGATGTTCTACATGTATTGTAAATTAATTTCATATGAATACTCTAGATTTTGAGACTAAATTCAATATTAAATGATAATAGACTAATTTCAAAAAATAGACATAATAAATAATTATAATATATCATGAGATATACACACCGTCTGAATGGGATGAAGGCCTTCATTTTTTTTGATTTTTGATAACCCCCTTTCGAGGGATGAGGGGGAACACTTACAAGGTCCGTATGATCACGGATTACATGGACCTTATGCTTATGAGATTACTAGACCCAAAGGTCTTAGGAAACTCAACCCGACTATCTACAAGGAACTGCCACTCCCCAGAATCTACGTCATGATAGTAGCTCTCCAACTTCACATGACCGTCTGGCTAGGATTCTCATGCAAGAACTGGATGGTCTCGATGGCATAGCCATACCCTCTCATTCTCACAAATCCAATTGGCTCTCCTCTGGTGAATTTACATACACTGATCCTCTTCTAGGGTTGCACCTTTTTTGTAGTTTGTCTGGGGAAACTACATGTGGCCAGAAGGCCTTGAGGTGGCCCAAAAGCTCTACTGACCTGAAGTCCTAGGCGGTTGGAAATCCATAAGATATCCAACCCCAAATCGGTGGCCGAATGTGAATAGTTCAATTTGTTACTGTATTGAATAGTACTTTCTACATTAGCTACTATAGAAAATGTACAGTGCACATTACTGCTAAAGTACCTGTACAGCGTACAGTTCTACAAGAGTACCCACATAGTGTACAGTACTACTACGTTACTTACTACAGTACCTACTCAGTATTGATACAATACCCCGAAAATATGCCTCTAACTGGTTTTGAACTTGGGTTTTGTGGATGCACTTAAGGATACCTCACCAACTGGGTTGAGGCTCATGTACATGATATATACACTACACTAAAGAAATAATGTCCATTAAATTTAGAGTTCTTCTTAACCGACAATTTTAGGAATGGCCCTAAGATATGAAATGGATCCTTCAATGTGTCAATATTAAAAAATAACTTCTCTATCATTTACAATATCTGAATAGATTCACCCATGGGTCCCTCGTTACCCCCATGGTCACTTTGAAAATATTCTATTTCTAAAAAAAATTACAGTATCCTAAATGGATGATATATCCACTTATCTACATTTCCACGTACCCATATAGATGAGCCACCATCAGGACTATTAGGTTGATATCAAATCTCAATTTCCCATAGTCTATCCACTCCTCATCTAGCCACCATATCCCTAAAATCCACCATTTCTAAATTTAAGTACATCCCATTTGGATTTTTCATATAAACATATTCTTGTGAGAGACTGTAAAAATGATCATCCAAATCTGAAATTTAATATTGAAATAGGGAATAGGGTAATTATTCATGGAATCCTTGGCTATTATAAATAGTTCCCCCATGAAGTATGACACTCTTTGAAGATTTTCATGTAAAACCTGTCGGAGGTTTAAACATGAAACCAATAATTTTAACACATATATAATATTATATATGACCCATAAGATGATTCCCACCACACTATGGGAGATGTTGAATGTGTTTTTTAATTTATCAACTAACTTATAGGTTTAGGAATGAGTTCATTATTCTTATATTATTTTGTCTTAGAAATAATGATTTCCCCATATATTGAAACATTGTTGAGATGGTTTATAAATTTTGTGCGTATCTCCTAGACCTAGTGGGTCCACATTCAGTCATCTTTAAAGCCTCCCATAGGATACCAATCCCATAAATAATATCAACCCATGGATTGATAAATAGTCTAATGAATAAATAAGGATAAATAATAATGCATATCCGATTATTTGTAATGATTATTTATATCTAGAGTAGTCGTATTTTGGTGAAGCATAAATGATTAATGGACGGTATATTATGGAATATAAGACCCCTTCCATGAAATATTTCTATATACCATGTTTGTGTGATCCAATATCAACAAAATCAGGAGGTATGTATATTGATGGTGGATATCAAAAATGGTTATTGTCTTTGTCCCATACAGATCTAGGAAGGCTATTTCCTAGTACTCCTTATTATGCTTCTTTATAATATTCTGAAAAGATGACAAGCAAGATTTTTTGGCTATATAATTAATGTTTGACATTGATAACCATGAGCGTAATGATAGAAACAACATCAGCATTTGATAACAACTTCTAATAAATTCCCATTCAAGGCCTATATATAATTAAACATCATTCCAATAATGGGAATTGATATTTTATAGGGAACCCTCATGAAAATGATGTCTATGTTTACATTTAGTGCGGATGGAATTTTAAAAATTACCAATATTCACCCATGTTTCCTGACTTATGAGACATTAGGTAGGTGGAACATAACATGTACCTCCCCCATGTGAAATATCCCTATTGTCCATGACAAGGTGGAACCTCCCATTTGTCCTATCCAAGTATTTCTACCCTAGGTGGAAATGTATAGGTGGCACAACCCCTATTTATTCTACCGCGTTTCCTCACATTATTGGCCTCCCAGAGGTGGAACAAGTTAGGTGGTCTAATATAGGTTTAATATCCCATGTGGCCACACCAAGGGGAAATCATTAATCAATGCTTACCAAGATAACAACAAAATGGTTTCTATGTCCATGTGGTCTCATAGAGGCCCCTTGATAGGGTGGATTTATTAATTTTTCCTTTTATATTCTTCTCAATATACTAGCATTTTGAGACCCTTAACTAATTGGGGAATTAATTAGTAACTTAAATTGAGATGGATATAGAAGATAATGATTTGTGCAATGTGTGATACCAATATGGGAACCCAAAAAGTGAGGTGATGAATCCCATTTATAAATATTTCTATCACTTCATCCAGATTCTCCTAATGCGACCACCGTGTTATAAACACACATATATCATTCCTATAAATTTATGGATTTCTTGATTGATCTGAATATATCATTCATGTAGTTTATCCTAGAAATATCCATAATGGATTATGTATTCAAGGTTAAATTATCACTCAAGTTTAGTTTTACCATAGAAAATGATACCATTCATTCCTCATGGATAACATTATCATTGGGGGGTGTTGTAGACACTATTATGTGAAAAAATTAAAGAGATAATGTGGCTTTGTTTCCTCGCAGGATCCCCATGTTGTCTCACTTATGGTCCAATTTTCTCTCTCTGGCTACCTCCCATATACCCCCCAGTCACACATGCTATCTCACATAGGGTCCCTTATTGTCTCCCAACTTTTTAGTATCATTTAATTTTCATTCACTACACCTCTCCCAAAATATCACTTCTCCCATGGCACTATCTTCATCTATAATAGACTCTGTATCCTTTAACTATATTACAAGTTCACCACATATGGAATAGAGAGTGATGACCCTAAATACATTTACCCCAGTTTTCTAGAACCACTTTTACATAACCCATGACACTCTTATACCTATGTAATTTAAAAAATGTAGAGGTAGAGTACTTTTATGGGGAACATTTTTTAGGAATACCCCCTTGTACCAATTATTTATATATTATTGTAAATTATCTATAATTCAATTTTCACATGAGAGAACCATCACTAAAGAGGTCTCTCCTCTATGTGGGTATATCCAAAGGGTTTTTTAGGCATAAAATATTATTGATGAAACTGATGTCAATGGATATTTTTTGAAACCAAAAGAATATAATTCCTTACTAGATAGTAAAAAACTCAATAGATATATTATTAGTGGCATTCAAACATATTGAACTTTAAACTAGAATCACTATGTCGAAAAGTGATAAATATTCAAAACTTCTGATATATATATATATGGTTTCCCAAATTAATAACATCAAATACATATTTATGTCCACATCAATTGGATGCCTCTAATATTTATAGGCATTCAAAACTATATTTAAAAATAATCAATAAATAGAATAAGGATAACTAGTCTCTAATTGTATTTATGATATATTCATAAACATTAATTAATTTTATATGACAGTATCAATGTAGGATATAATTCCACCTCACATTTTCTAGATATCTAAAACTCACATCATATCTACCAATGTCAATTGGAAGGAATCATTTGAAGGAAACCCTTATTGATGCCTTCATTTGGAACAATGTTATGTAGTGAATCCCCTATCATTGATGTGACGGATATTGATTGGGTAATGATTCATTAACAAAAACCATTCGGAATCATCTAAAATAATAATAATGACCAAACATGATGATTTTGTAACCATGCTAAACCCATCAAAATCATGCTACTGGGAACCCTGTTTTGAGTATAATAATCATTAATTTTGTTATTTATAGTGTTGGTATGAAAATAAAATAAACCATATGATATAGGGATTTTGATATTAGTTAGGAGTTTCAATTATTATTTCAAATTTATTATTTAATCAAATTACATATTTATCTCTATTAATATAATAAAAATTACTTAGTTTTAGTGCTTTCAATAACATGATATTTTAGTGTGGGTCTTGGGTAACTCATTTCCTGCCATTATTTATATGAGGATTAGTAAACATGGTAGTGTTATTTTTATAGTGGTTATGAATACTATATGTCTTTTAGTATTTTCCATTGTGATCTTGGTTTTATCTGGATAAACTTTTTTGGTTGGGGTCTGATAGCTTCATTATCCTCAATTTTTCTTCAATAGTGGTTCGGAATACATAGATTAAGCTAGGTAATCAAAGTGGTATCTTTGTTTATTCATTTATATAATTATTATGACTTTATAATATATTTTTTAGATTAAAAATTTTTAGTAATGATTATAAATAATAATATTTAATTAAATTATTTCTTAAGGGGAGATGTCACATGTTCATTAATGATTTTTTGTTATTTAACTCAAATTTCAGGCCTTCAATAGAAGTTATTGGCCAGAGCAAGATGTGGTCACTGTGAATTTAAAAACTAGATGTGATTTATTTCATCAAATCACCACTCACAAATTTTTGAGAATTTGTATATGTATAATGAACATATTATATGTCAGTTTTTCAGAAGTGGGAAAATGATCATGAGTGTAATGAAGAAGTGATATGAAATCCATAATTAAGGTGAAATTTATATACACGTGGAATCTTGAATATACCACATTTCATGATCATGGTTTTTTGTCCATTTTTCTATAATTATAAAGAATTTTAATGTGATGGTGGTGATTAGTTTGGATTCAGAAAGCGTTACGTAAATGGGGATGCTTTTGATTGGGAACGAGACATGTTGTTAGCTATTTTTGGATCAATTTTTTTTCTATCACCATTACACGGTTTTATTTTCATATAATGGTTATGGGAAAGAGATGTGTTTTTATTTTTATGTGTTTTATGGGGTGTTATTTCTTTTTATGTTTGGTAGTTTCTCGATGACAATGAGATATAGTTAATAATGATTAAATGATATAAAATAATTTCATAGGAATTCTATAAGTGTCTACTGATTTTATATGTCATTATTAATAAGTAAATGGAAATAAAATTAGGTGATATATATAGTGGTTTTTCCTTAAATATGATTTTATATGGTTTAATAAATAGAACATGGTTAGTAAAATGCTGAATTTTAAATTTATTGAGTTGAAAATAAAAAGTGGAATTGTGGGGTTTGTGTGTGAGGAATATTTATGTGGTCATTTTTCATTTAGTGGTGGTTGTATTTGGTGGTGAATGTCATTGATTAATTTAGCAGTAAGGTGTAAATACTAATGTTTTTTATGTGATCCACTATCTTGAATTATATGTGATATATAATATTATTTTATTTTTATTTCACTTTTACATACACACAATTAGTAATGGGGACTACATAAAATCAAACAAAAATTGGAGGGAGTTTTCTCCAATATTCATGATGTTGAGGGAATGGAGGGTATATTTCCCCCTCTTCCCCACTCCTCATTTGGTAGTATTTAATAGTGATTGTTATCGGTTATTATTGAGTATCGATGGAAAAGGGTGTAGTTATAAGTGATTTTTAGGGATGAGAGGATGAGATATGTAGTGGGCACCAAGAAAATAAGAGGTGTAATATCCCACTTACTTGTAGAAAATAATAAGATCTTGATCGAAGAAAACTACATGACCTCAAGAGTTTCATCTTGAATAGAAAATGATATAGAAAATCAACATGGGTCTATGGTTATATTGGAGGGACACTATACTCGTATATCATAGTGAAGTAATTTGGGAAATAATGGAAATCACATACAAATCTACAATAATTAATAAATATTAATTGAGGTAAATTCAAATATAAAACCATGAACCGAAGTTGTATAATAATGAACTTTATACCTTTAAAAGAATTGTACAATAGTAAAACATATCCAAAAATATTCTAAAAAACAAAACACATATCTAGAAGAGTTCTCAAAATGGCCAAATACCCCAAATATCCAACCTAAAATCCCTAATCATGCCCCATCCATAAGATGATTTCCCTTTTCATGTAATGTTGTTAGGAAATCTACATGGTTAAAAAATAATATCCTATAAAGTTGTGAGTACATCATAGAAGGAAATAACCAATGATGCCTATAACTGTTTCAATTCTATATAGTTTCATGATTAAGGTATTGATATGAATATAAACATGTATTACTGAATTAAAATGTAACTAATTTTTCATTTTTGATCATTAGGTTCTGTGATGAGACTTGATAACAACTATACCTGCCTCATCCAATATTTAAGGACATTGAATAGTGGATATAAAAATAAGGGAAATATACAAATACTCGTTATTGGATACCTATAGAGGAAATATACTTTTCCCAAACCCAATAGATACACCCAGGTAAATATACTCATCCCATAACAGAAAAAACAAGAATAAATCAGTTTTCCTAACACTGAAAAAAATATCCAAGGGAAACATCAACCCTAGAACCATCCCATAAGTTTAAGAATGTTATATGTTTATCCCATAATAATGAATTTTGTGTCTAATTAAAATATTCATTCCATTTAATCCAAAATACATATAGTCACTAATCTGATTTCAACATTTACCATTTTTATTTATCACCTTTCTACATTTATTAAATTAATATATTTCATTTTCAATTCAAAAAAATGATTTACATTTTTTCCTTTTTTTAATGAAATTCCATTCTAAAAATAAATACCATGGATTCTTCATGAAATTATCTATAATTAAAAAACATGGAAAACCCAAGGGATTACTACTTAGTATACTTTTGATGACTAAAATTATTTGACTTAATTTTAGGTCAAGCACATAGTATGTTGGGATGACTATAAAAATCATGAACAAATAAAAAAATTATGAATTATAAGTAAAACGAATTGACTACATACAAAATATTTAAAAAAGAATAAATTTAAAGAGACACTAGCTAAATAAAACCTAATGAAAAAAATCCCAAAATTATATTACATTGAAATAATATTTTGGATTATGATAATTAGAATAATAAAATTATAAAGAATGAGTCACATAAGGCATAAAAAGCTTATAAATACTATGATAAATCTATTTCAATATACTATCCTTATATCCTCTTATAAATAAAGGATAATAGACCATAGAATTCAAAAATCACCAAAAACTAAGGGCATTGTGGGGAAGATAATATGGCGGAACTAGTAAATTATCGAATTCTGAAACAATAGAAAACAAAATAAAGATAATATTCATGGGGTGAATCATGAATTCACACTATAAATGTTCATGGAAGCACTAATGGTTACTAGGTATGGTATTTCATAGCGTGACACAATGTTTCATTCCATGAAATATTCCCATAGCCAAAAACTGTTTTCCAATCTATTCTCAACCCTCAGAAATGTGATCTTAAAGTATAGTAAAAGTACATCGGCCGAAAATGAGTTGGAAAACCATATAAGGAACCATGGAAAATCCACAACATGCATCAAAAAATCCATGGGTTTGTTAAAAATCAACTTTAATGAATTTTCTACACTATGATGTATCTCATGGGGTATAATCGAAAAAACCCATCCTTCATCCTGAACAACCCTTGTCACGACCCATCCTCAGGACCCGTGTCGTGACTACCCCAAGCCCGCCTTCCATAGGCCAAGGGCTGGCGACTATCACCAAGGCATAAATCCCGAAAAAAGGGGAAGTTCTTGCCTTTATAATTAAACAAACACAACATAGTAATAAAGCAAAAGAAAACACAAAGTCAAACTGGGTACAATAATAATTGTGGAAAAGTAAGTGGGCCAGAATACAAACCCAAACTGAAAGTAAAGTACAACTGGAATGAAAGTACAACAACTAAAAAGTAAAGCGGCAATGTTGAGACGTCCAATAGAAATCCCACCAGAAGGGTGGGTACAGATAGTCTCCTCACCTCCTCATGTCATATCGTCTGATCCGTGTATGTCCCACCCAGTGGTCCACCTCCAGGTACCGACTCGCACCACAAGGCTCAACCACTATCAGCGTTGTCCATCGTCTGCATCCAACACAACGTAGTGTGGGAATAGCCCGTGTAAGGGTGAGTATACTCTACTCAGTAGGGACCCCGAGACCCCCGAAGGTCTCCCAGAATCCTCGATGGATAACCCACAATGGAAAGATACAATCACGAAGTAACAACCAACTATACTTAGGTATACACCCATACATATATCTAAGTCATCAATTTCCAGTTCAGCTCCATCATCCGAGCCCATGTTCTATAACATCCAGACAGGAAAATACAACAGAATCCACACAGGAAATCATAAACCAATCCACATAGGAAAGCAAGTCAATCAAATCGATGATAATGATTGAAAGTCGGGACTCAGCACACATAGTTATACTTCTTCGTAAGGTGATAGATATGATCAGATATATACACTAATTCATTTAGATGGGACCCACGTACGATAGTAGACCAACTATGCTGTCAGACCCACGTAGGATACAAGACCAGCCACTCTGTCAGACCCACGTAGGATACAAGTACAGAGTCAAATACTGCTGGACCCACATAGGATATAAGAATAGTAGTAACGTACTGCCGATCCCTAGTAGGATACAAGAACAGTAGTCATCGCCGTTGAACCCACGAAGGATTTCAGAATGGTCGTCATCACTGTTGAACCCACGAATGATTTCAGTGTCGTCGTCGTCGTTGTCGAACCCACAGAGTATTCTAGTACAGTCGTCATCATCATCGCAGTCGCACCCCACTCTAGGGTTCCCGCACACAGCATGCTCGATTCCAAGAGGGTACACTCCATGAACCAATGGGATCGATCCATCAACTAACACGTAGTATGGTGATGATGTATCCCAAAGATCTTTCTCAATAAAAGGAACTAAACGCAACAGACAACGCGTCAATCGGACGCCTGGTCTGAGAGTTATTGGAATTTTCGTCCCAGGGGTCCGGTTGGTTTTTATGTCAAAAACAACACGACTGTACTCCAACTATTTCCAAACCTCGAGTGAAATAAGCTAAACTTTCTGTCTCACTATGAGGAATCCAACATAGTCGATGACACATCAATTGGACGTCCGGAGCTAAAGATATAAGCATTTCTGCTCCGAGGGTTCGGTTGGTTTCGTGTTCGAACCAGCTCGGCCATACTCAATGGTCTCCGAAAACTTGAGTGTAATATATTGAAACGAACGTCTCGATCCAAGGATTTCATCTCAATTGATGGTGCGTCAATCGAAGGTCTATAGCCCATCTTACGGGTGTTTTAACGAACCTGTCCGTTTTCGGGGGTCTTGGGCCTCGACCGACCCGGGTCCTGGTCCAGCCAGTCAGGGCATGGCCCGGACCAGCGCGGGTGGCCTGACCAGGTGTGGGGGGCCCAGCCTGGCCAGTCCGGCTTGAGCTGCCGATCAGCCCGGCGCGGGCACTGCTGGCCGCCTGAGCACGGAAGGGGGGTAACCGCCACCCCCTTTGAACGAACGACAGACCGGCGGGGGGTCTGCCATGCCGCGTTGACCGGGGGTTCACACCCCCAGTTTTCCAGATCTGTCCAGACGTAATGGCCGTCCAGTGAGGCATGCAGGACCATCATGTCCTGCTTCCTGAGCATCAGCGGCCCCTCTCCCCTCGGTCGTGGCCCCTCTCTTGCCGCGACCTCTTCATGGTCCTCTGGCGCGGTGCGACGGCGCCACGCTTCTTCGCCGTGTTATTCCTTATTTCCGCACGGTGCCATTGCACTACACCACCTTCATTCAAACCGCAATGAATACATCAACATGGGAGAGTAGGATCGACTGTGTTCGAGCATTCCGACCTCCTCCTGTTAAAATGATAACAGGCGGCCCAAAAATTTAAAGAAGAACACAATGAATATTCAAGAACAAAATTCTAACCCCTACCTCGAAGAAGTTGTCAAATGAGGATCATCGTGGGAAAAATGACGTCATGGAAGACGGCGTCGCGGAAGACAGCATCGTGGGAGACGACATCGCAGGTTGAGGCTGCATAAGGGTCGTCAGTGTTCTCCTGATGAAGGATGTAGCACATCGTCATTCATTGGGAAATGCGCCTCTCACCGGTTGAAGAGAGGATAAAAGAAGGCATAGAGATCTTCCCTTGCGGTGATGGAGTTCTTCATCACAGACTCGACATTTTTCGCGAATAAGATGAAGTTCGTCAAGGCTCGTGTATTTTCTTCCCAAAACCTTCTCACACAACAATTTCACACTAATAAAATAATCCTTCCCTTAATTTATTACTCATGCCATCTTTTTCAAATTTCAAAAATGAATTCACCGAATTAATTTCCGGGCATTGTCAAATTAATGAGGCGTTTTATTGGCATGTAAATTAATGTGGAGGAGATAGAAAATAATTGCAAGAGGGGAAATAAATGGGGTGTTTAATGCGGTGTTAGGAATTTTAAGGAGGTGTGGGCTCATGCAGGCCCCACCCCAAATTCCTCCCATCTTCCCTCCCAAAACAATTATGACATAGTACTGAATTAAAAATATTATTGTAAAATAATTTTTATTTTTATTCCTCGCATTTTAAACATCTCCTCCCGAAAAAACACAAACCAGAAAAATGTGCTCTTAAGAAAAAAAAGGCACTGCAGATTCATCGGTGCCCTCAGATTTAGATTTCAAGCACCTGTTCAATATTTAGGAAAACCCGCTAGTTCGTTCACTGAATGTACCTGAGCTAAACTTCAGAATTAATTTCGGGCACACCGGGCTCGGAGTTAGGTTCTGTCAGAAACTGCGTACTCGTAAAAATCCCAATTAAAATTAATAAAAAAATTTCTCTTTAAATTTATGGGTCTTTACAGTACTCCCACCTTAGGGATTTACATCCCCCTAAAGGTACATCACAAACTAGGGGAACAAATGAGGGTACTGAGAAAGCATCTGAGCCTCCCGCTCCCATGTTCTCTCATGGAGGTTCCTGTGTTGCCATCTGATGCGCACTAGAGGAATCGACCACCCACGTAGGACCCACTCTTGTCAATCCTTGATCTCCACTGGGACCTCGGCAAAATAAGCCATGTCATCAATGTACAGCTCCCCATGTTTGATGATATGCATCAGGTCATGAACCTATCTCCTCAGCTGAGATACGTGGAAGACGTCGTGCACCCGGTGCAACTGAGGTTGTAGAACCACATGATAACCCACCTCGCCTATCCTATTGAGAACCTGGAATGGTCTGATAAAGTGCAGAGATAACATTCCACCCCGGACAAATCTTCATTAACCACATCGAGGTGAGACCTGCATGAAGATGTGGTCTCCATCCTCGAACTCTATTGGTCTCTGCCTCCTGTCAGCATAAGACTTATGTCGGCTCTGAGCTATCCTCATCCACTCCTGGATGACCTGGACCTTCTCTGTCGTGGTCTGGACCATCTTCGGTCCCACAAGTGCTGACTCCGCATGGTCTTTCCAGCACAGAGGTGATCTGCACGGTCGGTCGTACAATGCATCGTATGGTTCCATCCCGATGCTGTAGTGGTAGATTTTGTTGTACGCAAACTCCACCAAGAGTAGGTTATCCTCCCATCTCTGACCAAAGCTGAGGACACATGCACAGAGCATGTCCTGAAGTGTCTGAATGGTCCTCTATATTTGACCATCCGTCTGAGGGTGAAAGGCAGTGCTCAGATGTAGCTGCATCCCGAATACCTCCTGCAACCCCTTCCAAATATAGGAAGTAAAGAAAGCATCTCGATTAGAGACGATAGTTGATTGCACACCATGAATCTGTACAATCTCCTAAACGTAGAGGAGTCCCAATATCTCCACTGATCCCTACTCTCTAATGGGTAAGAAGTTGGCCGACTTGGTGAGTCAGTCGACAATCACCCAAATGGAGTCATGACCTCTGGAAGTATGTGGAAGTACAGTCACGAAGTCCATAGATATCTTGTCCCACTACCACTCAGGGACCTCCAAGAGATGTACCAATCCTGCTGGTACCTGGTGCTATGCCTTCACCTACTGGTAGGTAAGGCATCAAGAAACGAACTCTACCACAACCTTCTTCATACCCGGCCACCAGTGCTATCGTCTGAGATCTTGGTACATCTTCGCCACTCATGGATGTACCGATAAAGGGAAAGTGTGAAACTCCCTCATCACCTCCTCCTATAAAGCAGCTGCTACCATAGTAATCCATCTGAAAAGGACATCTTGCTCTCCTTCTATAGAGAATCCATCAGGTGCATGTCCTGAGGATATCTGTCCATGCCACCTCTCACAGTCAACGTCCCCACATTGTGCCTCACTGACCTGCTGAAGAAGTGTAGAATTGACTATGAGTGACTAAAGAAAGGCTTCTCTATCTCTATCCATGAAGGATATATGCAAAGTGGCTAGCTTGCTCTATCACCTCCACATGTAGTTGAATGACCATCCTTCTGCTGACAGCATCGGGTACTACGTTACCCTTTCCAGGAGTTTAGACTATCTCAAAGTCATAGTCCTAGAGGAACTCGAGCCATCGCCGCTGTCTCAGTTTCAGGTCCTTCTGTGGGAATATGTACCTGAGAATCTGGTGGTTAGAGTGGACTGTGAAGTGCTCAACCATCAGATAGTGTTGCCACATCATCAGAGAGAAGACCAATGCTACTAACTCCATGTCATGGGTAGCGTAGTTCTGCTCATGCAGCCTCAACTGTCATGATCCATAGGTGATCACTGCCCGTTCCTACATCAGGACACACCTGAGTCTGGTCCCCGATGCATCGCAGTAGACTACGTAACCTAGTCCCTCCTCTGGTAGCCTCAAGATGGGTGCATTGGTCAATCTCTGTCTCTACTCTTGGAAGATCTGCTGACATCTGCCTGCCCACACGAAGTGTTTCCCCTTCTTTGTCAAAGCTGAATGTGGTGTCGCAACTCTGAAGAAGTCTGGAAAAAACCTCCATTAGTATCCTGCTAGACCCAATAAACTCCTCACCTCTATCATGGTCTTGGGTGGCTCCCAAGCTATCACTGCCTCGATCTTCGAAAGATCCACCGCAACTCCCGCCTTAGAGATGACTTTTCCTAAGAAGTGGACCTCACATATCCAGAACTGAGACTTCGAGAGCTTACCATAAAGCTTGTGATCTCTGAGTGAGTCTAGTAAAACCCGCAAGTGGTAGGCGTGCTCCTCCTCAGATGTCGAGTATATCAATATGTCATCGATGAAGACCACGTCAAATCGAGAAACCTTTCCTCCACAATATCATCAACGAACTGATGCAGCTCAGAATTGGGGATGTGTGGCAGATGCGAAGAATGACGGTCTTCATCACCTTCCTTCCACGGCTCCGCCATCGAGCGATGATCAAGTGGTAGGGGTTTTATTTTTTATTTAAAGTATGATACCTTCATTGTTCTTTTTGTAATGACTCCACGATGACATGACAATGAGGCGACGACGATGAAGACATTGAAAAAACGCCGTGCTACCCGCAACCGCTGTGATCTCCACCGCCCCCACGGCCCCTTGGCGCGCACCAAGTGCCCCGTGCCCCTTCCGGCGCAGCTGCGGTGCCCTACCGGCGCAGCCCGGTGCCCCCTGGCATGCTGCACTACCGGCCCAGCTCCCCGCACCCATTCCAAAGTCCTGCCCAACACCCCTACCGGTAGCTTTCCCGGAGCAGCCCGGTGCCCCAGCGGAGCCTTGTCATGCTACCCGGTGCGCCCCCGCATACTGCTCGGCCTTCGGAACCCTGCCTGGCGCACCCGCGCCCTGCCGGGTGGACCTGCGGCCAGCCAGAGCCCAGCCATCCCGCCCGTGCCCCGTGTGGGCTTGCCACTCGTATCCTGGTCATCGGCCTACTGAACAGCCCCCGACGCCCCTGCGGTGTCATTGGTCGAACCAGCATGGTCTCCCGGGCCGAGTTAACGAGCCGCCTACGTGTCGACTATTGGGCCGAACCGCCCTCGCGGTCTGCTGGGTCAGGCCCAGTATACCTGGTCAAAACTCAGTGGGCTAACTCACCCGATGGGTCGAGTCAGGCCCAGCGAGTCTAACCGGGTCGACCCAGACCAGGTCGGCCCAGTTTGGTTTCGGATGAGTTGGTCTGACCGGGTCAGACTGGACCCGGGCTCATTACTGGACCATTACCTTCTTGGGCCATATCATTGGCACCGGACGTCCGTTTGACGAACTGTCAGTGGTTCCGATACTCTTGGACCATATTCATCCCTTTGAATATACCCCTTGTGATTTCGGGGTATAGTTGAGATACGGCTGTGTTGGTTCATATACGAAACCAATCGAGCCCTCAGAACAAAGAGGCTAATAACTCACGAACCGGGCATCCGATTGACACGTCGTCTATTGCGTTAACACCTCTATGATGAGGGGATCCTTTTTGATAGTTCTTTGTGGGAATTTGTGATACTTGGAGTATTGACCAGCGGCTCATGGATCAGATCCTCCTAGAGGCGAGCATACAAATTACAATGACCTTGTAGCTGGCTGAGACCCGATGACTACTTGTCCGATTTGATTCAGAGTGACATTAATAGTCCAGTAGGGAGCACTACATTGTGAGGTGGAAGACCCATGGATGAGGATCACTACATTGTGAGGTGGAAAAACCATGGTACTAGATAATAGGATAACATCTGTAGGTTATAAGGTGCAGCACTACTGTGTGAGGAGGTAGACCCATGGCAGAGGAGAACTACTTTGTGAGGTGGCAGACCCGCGGTACTCGACAAGAAGAGACCTCAGCAGTCTATGGTTAGTGAGTGACACCTCGGAGTCGTGATATGACTACTGCACTCTATAGAGGAGGAGTTCTCCAATAGCCGTGTTTTTCGTCCTCGTAAATAAAAATCCTAGTTTTAGTTGAGACAATGACCTATGTGTTTTCCTTATGATTGAGATGGGTTACTTGATAACATAGTTATATGTATGGGAATATACCTATGTAGAGGTAAACTATTGAGATATTTCGTTGTGGTTTATCTTTGTTGGATTTAGTGAGACCTTGAGGGTCGTGGGGTCCCTACTTAGTATCATTATACTCACCCCTACAAGAGATATGCATGCACCTTTTTGTGTTGGATGTAGACGATGGACATCACTGATCTTGGTTGAGGTTGGTAGAACTGGATGGTACCTGGAGGTGGACATCACGATGAGACGGTACCTGGAGGTGGACTTCATGATGAGACGGTACCCGGAGATGGACTTCATGACAAGACGGTACCCATAGGTGACAGAAAGATGTGGAGAGATGAGTTGTCCATATGTACCTACCCTTTAGGTAGGAACTCCAGAGGATGATCCTGGAGCAGCTTGACACCTTCCTGATATTTTTCCTTTTCAATGAACTTTACTGTTGGGCTTGTATTTCTGGCCCCCTTTGTACTTTCAGCACACCAGTCTTATTGCTTTACTTGGTGTTTGCTTCCCCTTGTACTCTTGTTGTGTGTTTGTTTTCATTTCATAAAGGAAATGCCTTCCCTTTTTAGCGGGATTTACGCCTTTGGTGCTAGTCCCCAGCCCCTGGCCTATGGAAGGCGGGATTTGGGTAGTCACGGCACGGACCCCGAGGATGGGTCCTGACAACCCTCCCCTACACAAACACTATTTAAAATATACATTCATAAAACAGTAAAGGTAAAATCTATTAAATGATTCAAAACATGATTCACCATCAGAAATAGGTTTTGAATCTTCACATTACCAATAAATTCATGTCATGACCCACTATAGAATTCCCAAACCATTATAACTAAGAATCACATACAAAAAAATATTATAAATTATTCTACTTATATTGATTATAAAAAGGATCATACTAAAGAATAATTATATGGGTTTCAAAACCACCCCACCATATCATACATCATCGTCAAGTTACATTATAGAATATAACTAGGATAATTAGAAAAAAAATTAGTCACATAATCCTCATGTATGATTCATTATCCCATTTATCTTCTATGATAAAATTTTATTACCACCACACACTTAATAATAGATATACATTTTAATGTAGAATGATTTTTACTTTTTACCACCAATAAAATGATTATATTCAAAATATTTATTATCTTCAAGATCAATATCATCAATTTTAATCTGGTGATATATATATAGATAGTATCATCGAAACAATGAAAAATGAAAATAATCATGCATTGGTAATGAATCATGGTAATTGTTTTTATTGGAATTCTCACTAGACTGATCCTCTGTAGTACCTCCAACAAACAAAAAAAACATGTTCACAGAATTCCCCAAGAACTGAGTGTTATGACCTCCTATCATTAGTAACACATAAAAAAATACCAAACAGCCAACCATGGATTCAAGTGTTTGGGATCTTTCATTTGCATAATATATCTATATAGTCTAAGTGGTATCTATTAACTTATATATAAATTACATATTCCTGGAAACCTCCTCCATGATACTCAACATGATCATTGCTTACTCACAACCATTCAAAAAACTAATAGGAGGGTATAATTTTCTAAAAAAATTCTGTATAAGGTTCAAACAATATTGAATAGTGATAATTGTAATTTTTCCATTCTTCTAATTATATGACTTTATACAATGAACAAAAAATATCTTGTACACATGCTATAATCATGTACTTTAAATTCAATGTACTCTACTGGAATGTCCTCAAAATTATATATACTCTACTAGGACATTATAATAGTGTATGGATGATTGGAGTTTCTAAAATTTATCCACATAACAAATTATTTAAATAACATCTTCCAAAATCATAATTTGAAAATGTAATCTCAATTAGAAATAATATTATTATGGATCACATGTAAACACACATTATCTGAAACATAGATCATACCGAAATTATCCAATGATAGAGACTCTAGGATTTCAAAAAAATTAAAGCACCACATTTTTCCAACAAACACTAACCCCAAACTAATTACCAGTCTAGAGTGTCCTTGGTAACCCCATAACTAAATATATATTAACATCATCTAATTTTATCTCATGAATGGAAAATGGACTGAAGAATTACAAGGGAATACTTGTGCTCATCTTTCAAAAATTCACGATTGGGTATCATGTAAAAAACTCATGAAATATCTTTTCATTATTGAAAATCCATACTATCACAGAATTTACATGTATATATTCATCGTAATAGATATTACCACCCATTTTAGGGCATGAAACTTTTCCATCAGCTCTTCGTGCATGTACGTGGGTCCTAGAACATGACCATGGACGTTAACAATCTCACCTTCATCTATATAATAGATTTGTGGAAGTTCCCCACAATTTATATTATCATTCTATTGTAAAAACAATAAATAATATATTTACGTACTATTGTTAATAAATGGTTGTGATGTTTAACTAGACAATGACATATGAGTTTTTTATCACTAATACTTTAGTATATTCAAATTTACCTCAATGAAAAGAGTCATTATCATCCATTCAATGTTAAACTCCTATAAAATGTGATGTTGTGTCTTATAGCTCAATCCTATCATCAAGAATGGGGTGGTATGTATACACCATAACCCTCCTTCCATATTTTGTTCCACTAATATATCAGGTCATTCACTAATAATTCCGACTCTATTTTATAAAGTAGATTATTTCAATAGATTGGTATTAGTTTTAACGTCCTAGGTAAATAAAGAATATGACATTTCAATATTTATTAATATTTCTGAATTAAATATTGATTTTACTTTAAAGGGGGTTCTATATTCGATATCATACTCAACACACAACAACAGATTTCTCTGAAATATGACGTTGCTCATAATTTAGAATTATACTGAAGAATAATATAATATTATTATTTTAAATGGTAGTTAATGTATAGTCATTTTTTAGAGAGAATAAAAATAACTAACTAAAATATAATTATTCATGTTTTTTTAATTTTATTACATTTATCCAATAAATTATGAAGGATTAAAATAAGAATGAACTCGATTTAAAACATGAATACACAAATATTATTTAAAAGATCATTTTATTTCTTTTTGAAGGAGAACCCTTTTTAAATGTTCCTTTTGTCACTTTTATATGTTATATTTGATAAAATAAAATTTTTATTTAGAAGGGAATCGTCAAAATTTAATTTTTAAGACATTTTGGTATATTTGTGATAAATAACATTTTATATGAATAGTGAAAAGTATTTCATTTTAATTCAAAACTACATTTAATATAATTTATTTATATAGCTATACTATACAAAAAATTGGTTTTGATGTGTAATTAGATTATATTTTAACCATTTAATCCAATTTCAGTATTTGGAATAATGTGCACATTTAAATTGGAAATTAACACATGTTAATCTTTTGATTGTTTTTTACTTCTGGAAAACACTCTATTTGGTTCTGAAGATCTGAAATAATTTATATTTAATTTAGTCTAATTATGTGTCTTGAATTTGGATAAATTAATTCCATATTTCTAATCAGGAGGTAAAAACATTGTAAATAGGTATCTTTTGTACTTAAACATTATGAATAATAACTTCAGTAAATAATTTATTAATTATTGTTAAAGGGTTAATCTATTAAATAAGGATAAAAATAATATTATATTAATATTAATTTATCCTAACACATGTCCTAAATCTAATTGATGAAATATTTCCGACCATAGACATACATGGGTAGATTTTAAGACCTCGTTGTCCCACTTGTGCATGAAAATGAGATTTGATTACTTTTAATTTAATGTTATGGAAAATATAACAAAAACATATACCTTCTACTATAACAATTTTTATATGGGGTTATATAAATGATATATTCAGCTATAAATATTAATTATAAAGATAAAATTATTTCCTACATCATGGTATTTTATTTATAATTTTTATGAATAATTAAATAAATATATTTATGAAACAATGATGACTTAGTGATTACCTTATTAATGAATAATTTAAATAAACAAGATTTTAAATATTAAAATAAATTTATTTATTAAGCTTTTTATGCCATCCGTGAATTTTATGGATGATTATGACTTTTTTATCATTTAATTAATGATGTTTCTTTGACGTAATAAAGTTGTTATTGATTTCTAAAAATTCGTTATATGTTTATTATAAAAACTGGCATAAATGAGTTTTTAAAACAATTAATATTTTATTAAACAATATAATAATAATAAAAATCTAATAATTAAAAAATTACATAAATAATGTTTAAAATTTCAGTTTTTAACCACTTGATGTTTTATTGGAATTTTATAGTAACTATATTAACAATATAGTATGAATATACAAGAAGACATGGTAAAAGATAAATTAGTTAACTAAGGGTTAAAGCATAAAGATAAAGTTAAATTTGTGACCTAGAACATTAAAAATCCTATTTGTTTAGAGGTTTTGGACCCAAAAGAATCATATATCTAAAAAATGAATATTTGACCTTTTGAACCCGAAAATAATTTTATAATAAAATATTATTTCAATAACCTCCTAATGTGCCCACCCTCGCTCTTATAAATGGAATCCTCAGTTACCCATACTAACACCTCTCACGCCCCTTAGGTTGTCCAAAATCATCCCAAATAAGCTCCCAACATCCCTATATTCCTCTTATATGTCTTACCATTGGAAAAAAATCAATAAATCCTTATAGATTAAATCAAAAGGAGTTACCCGATTTGAGGTAATGTGTTCTCTGAGCATTCGTTCAATTATTTTCCTCCTACGACCCCCTAAAATACCTTTATTTAAAATCATTCATAACAACACTAGTATCATTTATATACTACGATGTTGTTTTGGTATTATTCTAACTAAACATCCCCACACCTCTATCTAATAGATTTAGAGCATTCTATTTCTGTTGATGGTGAACTATTGCCTCACAAAACGATGATTATTAAATTATCTCCTACCACATATTATGGCGACCATTATAATGGAAAAATATTTATATTTGATATATATTATATTTATATTGTCTTAATAATTCTGTATTTTTCATTTATATCATACCTTTATGGTTTCAATAGTTGGTAAATACAATAATTTTCTATTGAGTAAGTGCGGACTACCGCCCCCTCAAAGTGATATGACTCATTCATGCCATGCATGGTACATACATGGGATGGAATTAATGAAAATATGTAACTTATATGAAATATGATATTATAATTTAATTATAATATATCAATGAATCATTTCATTTTCATTCCTCTAAATATGAAGAAGAAATGAAAGTTTCTTTCATGCGTACGTACAGCTTAGCGTCACCATAAATAGTTCATTTCATTTATTATATCCAAATGTTATGTAATATTATAAATAAATATATACTGGATATATATGAAATTTAAATCATGAATAAAATTGTATAGATATTTAAATTTTGACAAAATTTCAAATATTTAATTATAATAGGTTCATTTCTAACTCAAGTACCGAATATCTATGAATCGATCGATATTATCTAAAATTATTATATAATGTTTATAACATGGTAATAAGTTATATAAAAGGAATAATAGACTTGAAAAAGGTTCTTAATAATGTATAAATTATTTTAATCTTTTTATTCAAGAAGAATAAGTAACACATGTGACGAGTCAGATTCATTGTAAGGGAATTCATCTCAATATCCTATAATTGAGGCATATTTTGATATATACATGACTCTTTTTTATATAGTGTATAAAACCCATTTAATTTTAGTTTCATTCAAAGGGAATATTTTTTCTAGGATGTGTTTTACTAAATGTGAAAAAAGGTTTATTTTTAATGTATGCGATGACAATAACTATTCTCTCGCCGCAAGCATTATTTGATATTTGACTTCCATAACATGCCATAACATTTTTAAAAGAAAAATAAATACCAAATAACCATTATTGTATTTTTATTTTAAAAAAAATTGATAAAGAATTTATTATGTCAATATCTTTAAATTATATATTTTGATTGCAATGTGGAAATGTTATAATTCATTTAGGCTTGTTTAATGTGTTTTGAATAGTTTATGGTTCATGGGAAATGTTAATGTATATAGGTGCTTACATGATAAAACAAGGGTATGGGAGAACAATATATCTCTCCAATGCATTGAGTAATGCGGGGAAGGAAAATGTTAATGTTTCTCATAATAGATTTATGGAATATACTATGATGGGTATTCCAAACATAACTCCCTATGTAGCTATGAAATCTACTATGTATGTTTTTTATGGATTCCACAATATACCTGTAGTATTTTTTATTTCTATGTGTTATTCTAAAATATTATGATTTCATGAGGTATGTTAATTTTCCTATCTTCTATGAGTGAAAATTATAATTTCATTTATTAGTATGTATTGGTGGACTGATGTTTTCTCTCATTATTTTCTAACCATTACTATGATTTTTTATGATCATCTCATGTTTTTTAAATGTTTTCTCATAGGGTATAAGGAATGGTAAGTGATTATGGCTGGGGCCTTATAGTTTGAATCAGAGGTCGTTTTACGCAACTTTAAGAGTTAGAATATTGGTAAATTAATATCCCTAAATTATTTTTACTTTATGGTAATAATGAAATTATATATCATTTGAATATTAACAAGTTGTTTTTACTATGATATTTTATTATTATAAATGGTTTATCTCAGATAAAATAGGGAAAATATTATGGGATGACATCAAGAGGAAAAAAACCGTCCAAATAATCAACCTAATATGGTTGGAATCAGAACTGAATGGTTTGTTACCGTGATGGAATAGTTGACTCATGATATAAATGGTGGTTGTATCCATGCATGTTATCATCTAGATCGACCATATAGGAACATGCCAATAGTGAATAATTTCATGAGGAAACATCCCCCATCATTCAGAGGATCATTTGACATTGTGCTAGCTAAATGGTGGATTAAAACACTAGAAAATATTTTTGATGTCATGGGGTATTTGTAACATAAAAAGGTTAGTCTCTCTATTTTCAATTTTGAAGGTGAAGGTGATCGATGGAGGTGGAAGGTTAAATGTATATGGGATAGGGAGGAGATTGATTCTCATTATTGTGATGAATTCAAATGTATGTTTCATGATAAATATTGTCATAAGGCGGTTTGACATAAGATGGAAGAACCATTATTGGAATTGTGGTAGGAGGATGACTTAATGGCTGCTTTTGGAGTAAAATTCACACAAATGGAATGGTATGATCCTAATTTCATAATAGATATTGATATTAAAATCAATCATTTTTAATCCATATTAAATCCAATGCATTGAAGGGATTTATCATGTCGTGAGTTCAAAATTTATGAAAAACATGTTCGACGTGCTGAGAAGGTGGAAATATAGTTTGCCGATAACTAGGTGTTCTTTGAAAAAACCACCGAATAAGAGGTCATGGTGTCAGAAGAATGGGAAGAAATCATCAAAAAAAGTATGATGGTAAGAAATATGAGTTTACAGTTTGTCAAAATTGTGGTCAAAAGCACCACGGTGAAAGCCTTTTGAATTTTGGTATGTTCTTCCGATGTGGTGAAACCGGACATATGGCTCGAAATTGCACTAAAAAGATTAGGGAAATGTTAATAAAATATATGATTTACAGTCAATAAAATTTTTAATGTGCAATGAAATGTGTCATTTTGCAAATGTGTTTCCAATGAAGATCTCAAATGAAGGAAATCCGCTAGACTACAAACAGAAATGGGTGGTGAAATTATTTGCAACTACATGAGAAGATTTTGGGCTATCAAATGATGTAATTTTATGTATAATATTTGTTTATTCATATTTTGATACTATGTTTTTCAATTCATGGTCTACACAATCTTTCATTTCGGAGAAATATTCAATTATTTTAGGAATTCCATCTCCAGATATGAATCCTGAACATGTGGTAAGAACACTTGGAGGAAATATTGGGACAAAAATAAATTATAAGAGCCTTCTTGTCCTTTTGTATGGAGAGAATATACCTGCAATCCTTATTGATTTTATAATAGTATAGTTTTATGTTATTTTGTGTATACATTGGCTTTTTTAATCATGATAAGATTGACTTCATAGCTAAAAAGGTTTCCTTTCAAAATGAATTTTAGTTTCTGTACAAGAATGAACCCTTAATTTTGATAATAGATTAAGAAGCTGAAAAACTATTAAAATATAGAAATTAATTTCCCCTTGCACATATTATTGTAAATAAGTGAACTGTTCGAATTAATTATGTCCCAGTGGTAAATTAGTATCTTGATGTTTTTTCCTGATGAGTTTCTTAGTATAATACCAGACCATGAATATCAATTTATAGTTCACATAGTTCCTGACACTAAGACAATTTCAAAATCCCATTATCAAAAGGCGTAAATTGAACTTTTAGTGTTAAAAGAGAAATTTCAGGAGTTATTATAAAAATGATTCATTCAACCCATAATATCACCATGGTGTTCAATTGTCTAGTTTCTTAAAAATAAATAATGTTTAATTATAATTTATATTGATATTAGTGCCTTGAATAACATCAATATTAAGAACAAGTATCATTTTCCTCATATTGATGATTTGTTTGACTGGCTCTAGGGAGCTCTGTATTTTTTGAAAATTGACATTAGGTCAGGGTACCATCATTTGAATGTAAAGGAAGAAGACATTCCGAAGACCGCATTTCTTACTAGATATGGCCATTATGAATTTTTAGTAATGCATTTTCAGTTATCCAATTCACATTTAGTACTCATGGATCTTATGTATATAATTTACATAGATTTATTAGAGATGGGTGTGGATGTGTATATTGATTAAATTTTGGATTATTATAATAGTAAATAAGAGCATGAAAGTCATTTAAGGGTTGTCTTAAAAAATTTAAAATAAAATAAAATGTATATGAAATTAAGCATGTGTGAGTACTGGTTAGAACAAATGTATTTCTTTTGTCACATTGTTTCTAAATATGGAATAACTAACGATCCTTCTAAAACAAAATTTGGCAATGAATGGACAAGACCCACCAATATAACTGAGATTCATATTTTTCTTAGTTTAGTAGGTTATTATGGAAAGTTTCTTGATAATATTTCATGGTAATCTGGCCCGCTGACTAAGTTTAGTCCAAAATGTGTTATGTTTATCTGGAAAAAAGTATGTGATGAATGTCTTCATGAGTTGAAATAAATATTGGTGAATTCGTCAGTATTGGCATTACCTTCCACAAAAGGTGATCTTTTTATCTATCGTGAGGATTTATAGAATGGACATGGCTATGCACTTATACAAAATGATCAGGTAATTTCTATTTCTTCACATCAGTTGAAACCACATGAGTTAAATTACCCTACACATGATTTGGAATTAGATGATGTTGTTTTTTCATTAAAAATATGAAAGAATAGTTTGTATGTCATAAATTTTGAAATATATAATGATAAAAAAAGTATGATGTATATATTCACTAAAAATGTATTAAACATTTGACATAGTATATGGCTTGAATTAATTAATGATTATGATTTCAAGATCCATTACCTTCGAGGAAAGGAAAATAATGTGGGTGGCACATCGAGTTGAAAGAGTAGTTCTACATGTACCATGTTACATTTGGAATGAAATCCTTTAGTTTTATATTTGAATAATTTTGGATTGGAAGTTTCTAGTATAGTGAATTAATATGTTATGTTTTTTGTGGCAATGAAATCGTATCTAGCAGATATTATAAAGTAAGCACATAAAGATGATAATTAGTGGATGAAAATGATAGATTTGGCTCAGAATGGTATGTTACCAAAATTTAACACTGATACAATCTATTTTTTGAGGTTTGGATTGATATTATGTGTGCCTTGTGATTAAATGATAATGAAGGAATAATTATTTGTAGCTTATAGTTCTCTGTTTTTAGTTTATCCTTATAGTACAATGATGTACATAGATCATTGGGAGTATTACTGTTGGGCTGGAATGAAAATAGATATTGTAGACATTACCTTGAGATGTATGACTTGTCAACAGGTAAAAGCAGAACAACCATTACTGAAAGGGATTATTCGACCTTTTCTAATTCTAGAGTATAAATGGGAAAATGTGTATATGGATTTAGTAATGGGTATACCAATGACATCTCAAGGTAACAATGCAATCTATGTTATTGTTGATCGATTGACAAAATATTCTCATTTTCTTCAGATTTGAGATATTATGTCTCAGGACCAACTATCCCAATTTTACATTAAAGAGATATTTAGGTTACAGGGATTTTCTATCTCGATTGTATCTGATCATGATCACATGATTACTTATAACTTTTTTTATGGACTTCAGAATTCATTGGGTATTGAATAAAATTTCCGTACAGCTGTTCACCCTCAATCCGATGGAATTTCATAATGAAAAATTCATAAGTTGGATGATATGATACGTGACAGTTCAATATATTATCAGGTAAGTTGGGAAAAAAATCATTTTTGGTTGAGTTTTCATATAATAAAAGTTTATTTCTAGTATATAAATGATAAAATTTGACGAATTATATGGATAGAATTTTCGAACACCAGATTTTTGGGATGAATTAGGTGAACGGAATTTTATGGGACTAGAATTGGTAGAATACATGGCAGAAAAAGTTCAATTTATTCAGAAGCACATGTGAGACGCTCAAAGTATGAAGAAAAGCTATGTGGATATCCAGAGGAAGGATCATTCTTTTGAGGTATTTTATAAAGTCTTTCTCAAATATTCTCCATGGAAAATTGTAATGCATTTTGGTAAGAAAGGAAATTTGAGTCCGAGGATCATTGGTCCCAATGAAATCCTAGAGAAATATGTACAATTTTTTCATGTTTTGATATTGAGAATGTATATGCCAGATCAATCTCATGTTCTGAGTCTAGAGGTGGTTTAGTTGGAAGATAATCTCTCATATGAGGAACAACCAGTCCAGATTTGTCACCAAAGCGTGAAAGCGTTATGGAATAAGATAATTAATCAAGTAATGGATTTGTGGAAAACACATATGGTTGAAGATGCATCATGTAAAACTAAATTTTTTATGATATATAAATATCCCCACTTATTTTATAAGTAAATAGAATTGTAGGGATGCAATTTCCAAAATGGGGATGGATGTAACATCCCAGTTAAATAAATAATATTAAATTTAAATATTTATTAATATTTTTGAATTAAATAATTATTTTACATTAATGTGGATTCTTTGTATGATAGCGTACTCAACACACAACAATGGATTTCCATGAAATCTTACGTAGCATACAACATTGAGTTATACCTAAAATAATTTAATATAATTATTATTTTAAATGATTTTTAATGGATATCCATTATATTAGAATGATTAAAAATAACAAACTAAAATATTATTATACTTGTTTATTGAATGAATTTACATTTATCTAATAAATTATAGAGTCTTAAAATAAGAATGAGTCTTGTTTTAAGCATGAAATACTCTAATATTCATTAAAAGATCGCATTACTTCCTTTTGATGAAAACCCATCTTTAAATGTTTTTTGGTCACAATAATTTGTTCTATTTGATAAAATAATACTATTATTTAGAGGAGGAACATAAAAATTTAAATTGGATGAAATTTTGGTATTTTTCTTAGAATGTTCAATTTTTAATCAATACTGCAAAATACTACATTTTAATTCAAAACTCCCATTTAATATAATTTATTTATCTATATAGATTGTACTTATAATTGAATTTAAAGTGTAATTGGATTATATCATTAACATTTAATCCAATTTTGGTCATTTTAAATAATTTCAATTTTAAATTCGATATAAACACATGTTAATCTTTTGGTAGTTATTACTTTTTAAAAACAGGCTTTTTGGTTTTGACAACGGGAATTAAATTTAAATTAATTTCATCAAAATATATGAATTGAAATTGGGAAAATTTATTCTATATTTGTAATCAGTATTTCCAAATTATGTAAATATGTACCTTTTATTTTTAGACATTATAAATAGTAACATTAGTAAAAAAAAGTTAACATGGTTAAAGGGTAAATATGGTAAATAAGGGTAAAAATAATATTATAATAAAAATAAATTATCCTAAAACATCTTGAAACCCTTTTTGATGTTATATGTCCTACCATGGTAATACTTTGGTCGATTTTAGGACCCCATGGAGACACTTGTGTGTGAAAATGAAATTTATTTACTTTTAATTTAATGTTATTGAAAATATAACATAAACATATATCATTTAATAAAATAATTTTTTATAGGGTTATATAAGTGATATATTCTACTATAATTAGTAATTATAAGTATAAAAACATTTACTACATCATGTTATTTTATTTATAAATTTAATATATCATATAAATAAATATATTTATGACACAATGATGATGTAGTGATTTATTTTTTAATGAATGGTTAAAATAAATGAGATTATAAATATAAAAAAAATTGAATCTTTTTTGGCCACCAACGAATTTTAGAGATTTTTATAACTGTTTATCTTTAATTAATGAAGTGTTTCCGAAATAATCATGTTGTTTTTTATTTTTAAAAAGTTGTATATGAATAGTAAGAAAATTGACATAAATGATTCCTTTAAACAAATACGATTTTATTAAATGATATAATACTCCTAAAAATATAATATTCATATAAATGGCATATATAATGATTGAAATGTCATTAATGAACTAATTTATATTCAATTTGAATAGTATTTTAAATATATTAACCATATATAATTAATATACTTAAAGACATGGTAAAAGTTAAATTAGTTAACGATGGGTTAAAATTAGAAGATAAAGTGAAAATTTTGACCCATACTCATATAAAATCTATTAGTTGTGAGATTTTCGATCCAAAATAATCTTATCTCTAATATAAATGACATTGGTCATTTGGAAACTAAAAACAAATTTATAATAAAATAATATTTCAATACCTTCTTAAAGTTCCCATCATTTCTCTTATAAATGGAATCACCTCTAACCCTTACTCAAATATCTAAATCCCCATTTACTCATCCAAAAACATTCCAAAAAATAACCAAACATAAATATCATCTTCCTATAAGCCTTACGTATAGAAGAAGGCATTTCAAGAATGCAATTTAGCTTAAATCAAATGGAGTTACATGATTTGAGGCAATGTCATCTCTTAAGCTTCTTTATTTTATCTTTTATCTCATATCCCAAACTATCTTTATTGCATTATTTTATAACAAAACCGGTATATTAAATATAATAGGTTGCCTTTATGATAATTATTCTAAATCCCCATCCACACAACACCATCTAATTAATTTAGAATATATTGTTTCTGTGGATGAAGAACTACAAACTCACACAACGATGATTGTTCAGTTATTTCTAACCACCAATCATGGTGGAAATTATGATGGAACTGTATTTATATATGATATATATTATATTAATATTGTCTCTATTTTCGGTATTTTATATTTATAGAATAATTTTGTGTTTTCTATAATGGGTAAAAATGATAATTTCATTTGAGGAAGTGTAGACTACCGCCCCCACAAAGTGATATGAATCGTTCATGCCATACATATAATGTATTTAGTATAGAGTTAATTAAATTACTCAACATTTATAAAATATATTATTATTCCTGTTTTATAATATAACTATGAATCATTTAGTTTTCATTCATTTAATTATGGAGAATTAATGAAAGTAGCATTCATGTGTATGACAAGTAACAGTCTCCATGAATGATGCATTTCATTTCCTATATCCAAATGTTATAGTCTATTATAAATACATATATACATCATATTTATGATATTTAGTTCATAAATACATTTTTGGACAAAATTTTCTTTTTACCAGATGGATAATTAGTTATTATAACAGGTTCATTTTTGACTGAAGTACTGAATTTCGACAAAACGTCTGATATTAACATAAATGATTATGAAATGTTCATAATCTAGTAATAAGTGATATAAAGATAATAATAAACTTGAAAAATGTTCTCATGAAAGTTGAAATTAACTTCTGTTTATTATTCAAGAAGAAAAAGGGACACACGTGACAATTCCTATTCTAGGTAAGTGACATCGTCTCAATATCCTTTCATTATGGCATATTTTGATTTATACACAACTTTCGTTTATAACGTTTTTAAACCCATTTGTCTTCTAATTTCATTCAAAGGGAATCTTTTTTCTATGAAACGTTTTGATAAACAACAAAAAAAATGTTTCTTTTTGTGGTATGCAATGACAATGAACTTTCCGTATCCACAAGCATTATTTTATATTTGGTTTCCTTAACAAGAAGTATGGTTTTTAAAAGAATAAAAATATCATATACCCTATTTATGTATTTTTTTATTGAATATTGTTTTTAGAAAAAATTTATTATGTCAATATCTTGGAATTATATATTTTGATTACAATGTGGAAATGTTATCTTTTCATTATGCTTGTTTTATGTGTTATGAATATGTTAGTTTCATGAGAATTGTTAAAGTATATCGTCTGTTCTATTATAATACAATGGAATGTGATACCAAGATAGATCTCTTTTGAATTGGGTAATGTGACAGTGGTAATCATTAATTTTTCTACTAAGAGACTTATGGATTATTCTATGATGGGTATTCCAAATGTAACTCCTTATATTTCTGTGAAAAATATAATGAAAGTTTTTTATGGATGTCGCAAGATACATTTATGATTTATGCATTCTATGTGTTATATATAAATATTATGATTTTTTGGGATATGTTAAAGAGGATACATTTTCTTAGTGAAAATTATGATTTCATTTATTTGTATGTATTGATGGACTAATGTTTTTAATCATTATTTTATAACACTTACTGATCTTTTTATACTCATCCCATGTTTTTAAAATGTTTTTTTCCCTAGGTATAATTAAGATAAATAGAAAGGAATAATTTCAAAATATTTATATCAAGATATGAATTCATGTTTTATTTATGGAGTTTTATTTTTGTAAGAAAATTTATAAGTGAAGTAGTGTCTACATTGTTGTTTTTTAGATTCAATGTAATAGTTATGTAATAATTATCTAAAACTCTAATCATGAAAAGATAATCAATGTAAAACTCATAGAATAATTCAATATTATGTACTGATAAATGTTGGGGCCTCAAATGATCTAATAAATCAGAATTACCACATGAATTATTGGATTCATGAATTCTCCCATCATGAGCCCTGATGAATCAAAAAAATTGGTCAACACCATACACATATCTATCTGTGTTAATAAATATGTAGTAGTTTTCCATTAATTTAGTTTCTAAAATGAAATGTCAAATTTTTCATAATAGATTAAACTCACTATTTTTTTAGTTGAACATATTATTGTAACAAACAAATTGAAAAATCAAAGGTAAAACATCGGTCATAAAAAAATAAACACATATCAAAAACATTATTTATTTACTACTAAGTGTCATCTACTTAGTCATTCTCTTGGTCCATGGATATATAGTCACTATAAATAACATGGAACAAATAGTTTATAACATTTATGTAGATGATATAATTATATGTAATAGAATAAATCAAATGATCACGAAGTTTAACCAAAAATATGTCTATGTTATTCTCATACAATGACCTCATATTAGAGGATGTAAGAACTTCATCCACAAATAATACAATAAAAGAATAAAAATTGTAGTTAAATAACCTATTAATCATAGAAATTATTATTATTTTTAAATTGTTAAACATGAACAATTTCATTATGGACACATATATATTGTGCCCCCTTATAGAAAATTATTTTTACAATGTAGGATGGTATTACCCTTAACTGTTTATATCATGATCTCATATTAATCTTTTTGAATTAATGGACACCTCTATACTATTGAAACATCTCATCAATATATGGAAGGGGGTGGTTTTTAATATTCATATAATTCTATTTATGATAATAAACATGTTTATTCAATGAATAATCCTAATTTATTAAAAAAATAGGAATGGGGAGACCCAAGAGTACATGCTCTGTAGTATGAACCCCATTTATAACATGTGAGGAAAAACAACACATGGTGTATCTTATTAATTCATCATTAAACTAGAGGCCTAGTATATAATCCTACCGAGTTTCGTCTAGTCATATTTTTCATGGACTTAACCTAGTACCTATTGTCTAACATAAATATAATCACCTTCAAGAGGAGATGTTAAGGTAGATAGTTGATGGTTACAATTAATGGGAGATAATTACACTACTAACCAATACCTATCATAAATCATATCAATCGAAATCATTTATTACAAGAATAACTCCTTTAAAAATGAAAACCAATAATATATAATTGACACACTATATAATGGTGAATTTCCTCTTATTAAACTCTCAGAATCAGGTCTATATACTTATACCAATAATGGAACGTTATATGAAACCCTATAAATTCCACAAACAGAAAAAAATATATATAAGAATTTGAAGTGAATGTGTCAATCTAGGCACTAGAAAAATTATAATTCACTAGATTCATATAGAAAATCTTAGATGGTTTAGTATCCTAACAAAAGATAATAGGAATATGATTGTGCGTCTATTTCATCCCTCAGACCTACACCCTAACATGTCTACTGTATACCACACTCCCCTAAAATTGGTTCTACCCAGGTACAAAAGTACCACATCCTCTACCTAGACCCAGATGGTCGATTATACTCGAAAACCCACCCTACATTGCATGGTTCATCAATATCATGATCCTAGCACCATTCCTAATTATACACTATTGAAAAACCCTTGATCTTTCCAACTAAATAACTAAAGGATCACTATCCTAAATCAAACTAACACTCAATAAGAGGTCTTGTTCATTGGAATAATAACCAAATATTTTTTGAAAAGGAACATTATGTTTGATAACATGTATGAAAGAAATCATCTTTGTAGAGAATAAAATATCGGATTATTTTATGATTCATTTTTTATGTCAATTCAATATCTATTATAATAATTGAGTCGCTTAACACCAGGTTTAAACGAAACATGATACTCTATTAAAATATTATTATTTAAACATGACCATTATAACCAATATATAATGTTGCTGAGTATGAATACTAATAAAACAATTATAATAATTTTATGGTTTATAATTTCAAAATATTAATTTATTTTTTATCTCTTGATTATAAATAAAATAAAAACCATTTTAACGAAAAATAATATTTTTTTCGAAAAAAATATATTTTTTCAAATAGGTTGTTGAGTGAATGATTTTTCCAATAATTTAAAATTAATTTTTCTCTATTTTGGAACAGATGTTTGACAATAAATACAGAATTATATATATATATAATAATTATATTTGGGTGAATTTTCTATAATTTTTATGAAAAGATATATTTTTAGTTAAGAGTTAAAAATAATGGTTGTTATAAAAAAACATCTATATATTCAAATAATTTACGGTATAAATTTTATTTTTATATGGTTTTTAATATAAATTATTTAACTAAAAAAATTATTAATACATTTTTTGTAATTTGTATCAATTTAATATTGAATTGTGATTTGTGGATCTTTAATACTTTTGAGTATTTTTTCATTGAGTACCATCTTTATCATCATGATTGTGGGATTAATTTTAAATTAAAAATTATCAAATTTTCATGAAGAAATATCGAAAATTGGGATCAATATTTGTAATCATAACAAATTATAATAGCTAATATGGTTTTCAAAATTTTTTAAAATATTTGATAATAAAAAAAATTAATATTATTTACTGAGTTTAAGGTAAAAATCTGATTACCGTGTTGTTAATATAAAAGGATAATGGTTGAAAATAACCAAAATATATATAACACCCCTTTTTAGTAATATTTTGTCCTTATATCTTTTAGTTAATATAATGAACTATTTTGGTGACTTTTTTCATGTGGAAGAAGTGGGTATAAATTTCTAGTTTAAAAAATTAAAAGTGATCCACTCAACCTAGTTTCCAAAGAAACTACTCCAATTCTCTTCAAACATACAAAAAATAGACTATTAAATCCCAGAAAAAATAAATTAATTACTTCCGTCATATAATCCATTAATAATAATGTTTTAAATCAATATATCCTAAGAACTATTTTCAAAATAAAAAAAATCAAAGAAGAGGTAACATCCCTAACATTGTGTTTTATTTTATTTCTTACTCCACCCACATCAATTTTTTCTAAACCATGATGATATTTTAAATTCAGTACCATCTAAATCCAAATATTTTTTATATTAATTGAATTAATTATATCTGTCTCCTCTTATATCAATTTGAAAAATATGGCATCAATCACATATACAGCAGACCACCGACTCATGACCCGATATAGTTTTTTTCTATCTCTAAAATACAAGGTTGGATATAATTATTTATTTAAAAAATGTATATAACATTTATTACATTATTATATTTATTGAATTACAATATCATAGATTATATTGAATTCTATTTATTATATGATAAAGTCTCAAGTGTGTGCGATGGAATACCACCATGTGAGGTGATGTGATTCATTATTAACTTTTGATTTACATGGAATGTAATAATGATAAAATGAATTAATATACATGTGATATATATGAGATGATATTTATTCTATGAAATGAATATAACATACAATTCCTTACCCTTTTACTCATTAAGGTATTTTTATCATCACTCATTCATACATAAAACATTTTGTCTACATGAAATGATGTGATTCATATCCCTTGCATAAAATTATTAAATGTTTCCAAATATATAAATACTAATTAAATATTTTATATATAAAATTATTATTAGAATTAGGTGATGTTTATATACTATAAAAAATAATCCTAACATTTATGAAAATACATTCATGAGAAAATTAAGAAATTTACACCTAGAATAATGAATATAACAAAATTCTATTAACTAATGGGTTGTAAAGTGCTACTATATGATAATAAATGATTTTATAAATAATCAAAATGGTTATGTTATGAACTAAAAACAATATTGAAACTATTATATAGAATTTATAGAAAAATATAAAGGATATCAGACCTGGGGTGAGGGTTTATTATCCCACTATTACTTCTAAGATACTTTTTCTATATTCTCTACTAATTTCATTGTGTGGTGCATATACATCCAATGAGTTTTTTATATCATCAAAAATTTTTATTTTATTTTTCTATTTATGTCATTTATTTTAGGTGTCTTTTGATTCATAAATGTAAAAATTGTTAAGGTTTTGTTTTGCAATATCCTCATTATTCAAGATTATTTATTTTTATATCTCCGTTGGTGTTATTATTTATTATTTATATTTTAAAATAAATCTATATTACTCACATTTGGTATTAAATTTCCATTTTCATGTAATATTACCAATCGTTAATCACTCCTACATAAAATTATAGATAATTTACTTTTAGAAAATATAACATTATCATTTTATTCTATCAAAAATACATTTTCCTTAAAATTCATATTTTATAAACATGTTTTCAAAAATGGTTTTATCCTATTCAAAATTATTTTTTACAAAATGTTTCACAAATTCTTTTTGTTTCCAAATGTTTTTAAATTTACTATTATTTAATTTTGAAAATAATGCATGTTTGGATTTTAAGAAAAATATAAAAGTAATATTTGATTTATCATGTGTGGTATGAATGAAATTTTATAATGTGATGACCAATAAAGGTTTGAATTATTATTTAATAAATATTAGGAAACCTTAAATGATGTTTATTTTCTATTTTTATTTTATTTTAATTTTAATAAGTTTTTATCAATATAAAAAGATTATTTTTTTCATGAAAGTGTTGTTAATGACCTTTTTTATTAATTATGTTAATTAATGAAAACAACCATATATATTAAATTTGATCAACTATGGATATGTTATTTTTAATACCATCCTTATTATGGATCTCGATTGTTAATGATTAGATATCAAATATTACATATTCCATCATTAGGAATTTTTTTATTGATGCTCTATGTCATTATTTTATTAGTTAGAATATCCATGGTTTGGTTTTAAAGCTCTTGTGTATGAAATTATTTTATTATTATTTATTCATACCATATTATTAATTTTATATTAATTAAATGGAATATATTTTAGTTTTTAATCTTACCATATTTATTATGACGTATTTATTTTTTTATTTCATTAATGTATTACCCCTACTTAGCATCTAAGATCACCCCTATCTTATTTTTTTGATTTTCAATAGGATACAAGGAGGTGATTATTACGTGATATGTATGGATATCCAAATGGGAATAATGGAAATAAATATGAATGAATTTATGTATTTAATGTCTAAAATTTAAAATAAATTTTAAGTATGTATCATGTTTACCTAGACTACTAAAAAATTCATCCATTCCAGATGTGATTCTGTGTATCTTATGTGAAAGTACCTAAGTAGACATTATCATAGTACTAATGGGGTTGTGGTCTCTATAGTTGCAATCATAGGAACCTTAGTAGAATTCTTGGAAACAAGATTTAGGAAAGAATTTCTTAGGGAACCTAAAACTATGATATATATTCAGGATATAGATATAATAACAAACTAATTTTTGGATAGGTTGTAATTTATTGGTTTTTCCTAGAAAATACATCCCTTTTTGAAAAATACAAATAAAAATGGGTTTTTAGTTTATTTACATTGGGGTAATAACTCCAAAAATAGATCATTGGGCTAGACCCGATCATTACCTGGTGCAAAAGAATTGACCATAATGGTCACCTAGTGGAAAAATACTTGGAGATATCCATTTTATTACTCAAATTTTCCCTCAAAACATTATTAATGAGTTTAAAATAAATATATACATAAAGTAACTATGTTTATTATTATGACATTAACAACGTAAATTTTTTTATTTCATGTGATGTTTTTCACTATGTTTGGGATTATACATTACTTTTAATAATGATATGATCTATTATCGTGTATTACATTATTTATATATGAAACATAGTTTATGTAATTGTAACTTTATCAATGAAAATAATATAATGAGTATGAATGATCATTTATTTGATGATCTTATGAAGGTTTATTAATTGAAACTAGTCCTCTAAACAGTATCATAAAACAAATACATAGTATATGATTTTATCAAGATAGAGGAAGAATTATATAATTATTATGTCTTTTAAAGAAAGATGGAGAAGAATATTGAAGTCGAAAAAATAAAAGCATGGATGAAGAGAGAGAATGGGTTTCCCCTATATTATACTTGTGGAATGAAACACCATCATAAATTCAAGAAAGGAATGTATTCTTTCTAAAAGTTTAGACATAATGTAAATCATTATTTTATTTTCTAGGTAATGAATAAAAGTTCAAATGTTAAATGTTTCAAATATAAGTATATTGTGCACAATGCAAATGAATTTCCCATGCATCAAGTGAATATACAATAAATGATGTTAAAGATATATGGTCAAGATCATTCCATTACTGTAGAATAAGTGAAATTTTTAATGATATTATGTTTATATTCGTGAATTATTTAATAGATATATTTAATTAGAGATATTTTAGTTATAAGAATCATGAAATTTATAATTATTTTACTACAGAACTCTTTCATAATTAATTTTAGAGTATATAATGAATTATAATTATTATTAGTAAAAGTTATTTAGTGAAAACATTAAATTCATTGAAAATACATTATTGTGGGAGTATAACCCATATAATGTTCCCAACGGTGATATAATTATTCATTTTTTTATGGGACAGAGTTTGTGATGATGACATTTGATTGATTTTTTATTTTGTTTTTCATCTTGGTTTGTGATTACTGTATGTAATGACTTATTGAATATACCCCCAACATTATATTTTCATTTGGTGAGAACCCATATTTTCATTAATGATTTATAGTGATCATGGTATACACATATTTTTAATGTGACATCAAGTGACACATTAAACCATTTGGTGAATAAAATGTTGATTTATTTACCATCCATAAAAAAATTACTTTGAATTTAGAAAATTAAATTTTTGATGATTTGTTCAGTTATATGTATTTAGAATGGATTAGGATTAGTTTTTGGTGATATTGGATAAATTATTCCAACTATTTTTGGTTTATAAAATTATCTAGGGATATGAGGAATTACTTGTCATTCTAATTTTCTTTTAAATGTGTTTTCGAAACAAAAACAAATTTTGGGATATTCAATTCAAGGGGAATGATATTATGTTGGAATTCATCAAATAAAAACAAAAGGATTAAATTGTTCATATTAAATAAAAATATAACAATTAAGTACATTTCCTTATATAGTTAGACAATAAAATAATTCATCAACACTAGGAAAAAGAACCTGAATCAAAAAAAATTATCATAATACCTTCATTTCAAATATAACAATGGCTTTTTACCCCTTTTATGTATTTAGACGTTTTTATTCATCAACCATCCTAAGATCACCCACAATATTTTGAGCAATTATCTCATAAAACATATATAATTATTAACACTTTTCGTCCAATTCTATATATTCAATTCCAATATATTATCACATACATGGAAGCCTAGTTATGTAATTATAATACATGACATATTACTTCCTCATAATTATTATCAAGAGAATTTATTATTAAATCTTCTCAACTAGTGGGTTTTTAATGAATGTATTCTCCAATTTCAAACACTTTATTATAGATATAAAGATTATATTAGGATTGGCATAATTTATTTAAAGGTTTTAATGTAAAATAAAATGATTATTAAAATTGGATAATCTTGTTTTATATATTGTATGTTGTGGAAAGTTAATAATCTAAATAATATAACATAATTATAATAAAATAATTTCAATCTATTTTATAACATGCAATGCACAAGACAAGAGTTTTAAACCAAACATGACACTCTCTTAAATTACTATTTTATAAACATGAACATCATAACCAAGCCATTATGTCAGATGAGATGAATACAAAAATAAAACATAAAAAATATATGGTTTACATGTGTATAAAATAAATTCATTCATTACCAATTAATAAAAAATAAATGAGAAATAAGTTGTTTTTAACAACTGTATTTTTTCTAAAAGATTCTATAGTGTTAAATTACCCAAATAAATATGTTTTTACAATTATATAAATTTTTCTTGTATATAAATAAATTAATTTTTATATCTGAATTTAAAATATATCATTTTTTAGTCATTTAGTATTTATGAAAAGATATATTTTCACGAGAATAGGAAAAAGTACTAGTTTTTTAAAAATAAATATACATTTAATGAATTTTAAAGATAAACATTGTTTTAATGTGGTTTTAAATATAAAATTATATCAGTTATATATTTATTAATAAAAAAATACTTCATTTTAAGCAATTTCAATTTTAATTTTGACACAATAAAATATTATAGTATTTTAAACATTTTTTTCTTTGATAGACAACATTTTCATTGAATTAGTGGTATTAATTAATAAATGAAATATTAAAATTCTATAAATTTAATTTATAATAGTTTATACCTACATTTTATTAAGAATAATTTTTATTTAATAAGAATCAAAATTCATTTATTTACTTTCATAAATAGTAAAAATAGTAAAAAAATATTTACTACAGTTAATGTAAGATTTGATTTAGTAGGTGTAAAACTAAAATGATATGGGTTAGAAATAAAAAAACAAGTAAAAACCAATTTTAAAAAATTATTTCTACCATAAATCTTCTATTTTCTATAATATCCCATTTGGGATCCATTTACCATGTGAAAAATCTGGGTACACTATTTTCATTTCAAAAATTCCAATTCTATAACTATCATAACTTATAAAAGGACACCACCTATCCTTTTACCTATATTAATAAAAAACAATTATTTTAGAAAATACCCATAGAAATAACATTTTAAAACACCTCCTATAATCTTGGAAGCATTAATTTGATTATAAATAATCAGTATCAAGGATTTCAGTGCATAAAAAAACAATATTGTCTCAAGGAGAGGTATCAACCCAAACTGAGAATTTTACATTATTTATTCTAGTAACATTTTTAATTATTATTAAAATGTAAGATATAATAACCAAAATATCATTAAAATGTTGAGAGTTTTTTATTTCATGTTTATTAACCAGAAAAACTCCTCTCTCATAAAATTGGAAATGAAATCAGCGATCGTCTGTACGACAGACTACTTGCTCACTAAGCTATGGAGTTCATTTTCCATCACCACCATTAAATGAATGATATAATGAATAGTTTTACACATGTTTCATATATTTACGTTACTATTATTCCCCATTAATTTCCATATCACATATACCTTTTTTCATTCATTTCAGTTTCGAATATGATAATGTCTCACAAGTGTACGTCAGACTACAGCCTCGCGAAGCAATGTGATTCATTATCCACTTATGATATACATGGAATGTAATAAGGGTAAATATAATGAATATGTATGATATAAATGATATTATATTATATATAAAAATTTAATATATCAGCAAAATGATTACCCTTTAACACGTTATCTAAATGATATCGTCGATCGTGCATATGTACGTCCATCCCTCTCTACAATGCGATGTGATTTATTTTAAAAGTAAAAAATTCATAAATAGTTATAAAAAATTATATAATAAATAAATAATATATTTTTAACATTATTTCAATTATTTATATGATATATGTATATTTTATATACATGAATTATAATTTTCAGGACCCAACAAGCATGAGAAAAAAGTAAATTAAGTCACAAAATAATGAATATAAAGAAATTTAATTTAAAAATTGGAAGTAAACTTTTTTCTTAGGACCATATTTGATAATTTAAAAAATAATATGGTTTTTATATGATTTAACAACAATATTAAAATCATTATTCAAGAGGTACCAACATGTTTGAATGATATGGGTCTTGAGGTAAGGGTTTATAATCTAACATTTATATTTGTAAGACATATGCCTTATTCACCACTTATATTCATTATGTGGTCTACATAATGACCCATTAATATGTAATATATTGAATATATTCATCTTTAGGGTAGTTAAATTTTCATTTTATTTCATTTCATTTGTGGTGCTTATTATTCAGAAATAACTAATGGGGTATGTTTTTTACTTCACACTCATATCATTATTCCAGATTTTCAATGTTTACGTCTCCATTACAAGAATTAAATTATGTTTATATCATAAAATAATCATATTATCCCTTACTATGGTCATTCATGAGTTTTTAAATGTAATATTACAATTTTCAACTCTTTGATACATAAAATTATTGAGAATTTTTATTAATAAAACTCGACATTATTTATCTATTCTGTCAGAAACCATTTTATATCAAAACCCAATTTTTATAAAAATTCATCTAAAAGGATTATATCCTTTTAAAAATTATTCCCTATAAAAAAATTTCCCCATTTTAAATATTTAATTTTTTTAATGGAATCACCATTTCATTTTGGAAACGATACCAATTTGGATATTACTATAAATTGAAAAGTAATATTGGTTTTAAATTATAACTCATAAAAGTAATTTTCACCTTCTTCAGAAATAAATTATATAATTATTTTTTAACTATCTTATTAAGGTAGTTTTAAATGTAATTAATTTCTATAATGTTCTTTGAATTTTGTAAAATGTTATTTTGAAAATGATAATGTTAATTTTATAAAAAGATATTTTAACCAACATTCTATGGTATATCAATTCAAAATTGATCAAAAATATTGTACTTATGATCCACTATGGATATGTTTCAATGAAACCATTATAATAATTTCTCTAGATAGTTTATGATTAGTTTTATCGGGGATGTACAATTTTATTACCATTAACCATTTTAATCATGATGGTCTTTGATTATATACATTGATTTGGGTAAGAATTAACATTTCATATGTTCAATTTTAATATGAATGTTTATGTTTATTATGTTTTTTCGCTTTTATTTGTGAAATTATTTTTATTTATTAACTGATTTTTTGGGACCACTCTAGCCCATCAATTCTTCAGTATGACTAATGAGACAAACTATCTTGGGTTTTGGATGATGTATTTTTCATTTATTTAGATGTCAAGGCATAAGGCATTGATAGTATGTTTTAGATGTCCAGCATTATGAATTCAGTAATTTCTAATTTTGGTTATTTATATTCAATGTGATTATTCATTTAGATATAATATCCACATTCAATATTTCAATAGCATGTGATTATTTATTTGAAATTATTCGGTCAATATTTATTAATTCCATATTATACTATTACAAATGATTAAATTGTTCTTTAATTATATATATTCACATATTTGTTATGATTTAAATTTTTATATCTCACACTATATGTTTTCACTTACTAATCATATGATCTCACCCCTTTATTATGTATTATTTTTTACATGATAGTATGAAAATTCATAGTGATTGATACAAAGGGATATGTATGTGGAATAATGATGTCAAAAAATAGAAAAATAGTTGTGTTTTATGATTAAAATGAAATATGAATTTCAAGTATGTATCATGTTTATCGAGAATAATAAACTATTTTTTCCTTCATGATGTGATACATTATATCTTATTCTAATATAATGAAGTATACAATAGTTATAGTAAAGTAGTTTTGGGGTATCTACAATTGGGTTTGGGTATTCCCTCATCAACCACAATAATAGAACTCAATAGTAAGATGCCTCTATGACATGGTTGGTAATTCAATGTTATTCCTACTTAAACCACCACTACTAAAACCAAAAGTTTATAAATGATATTTTACTCTTGAAATAAAAGTGTGGTATAAATTTTCAAATAGTATTAAACATTTAAAGATACTGAATGTAATTTTTTTCATTAAAAATAAAACTATATTAATCAATATTGAATCAAATTGGAATCCATAAGATCACATTTAGACAAAAAAATAGACATACTTAAATGTAAAAATATGAATTTCCCCTATCTACTAGAGTAATCACCCCAACATCCAATGCAGTAAATAAGGAACAAAATATCAGTAAACCAATAAACATTTTATAAAATAGTAATATAGAACCTTCTGAGAAATTGAGTTAAATCTTTTTTGAATGAATGATGTTGTATATATAGGATGTATTGTGATTTTTACAATAGTAATGTGACAATTGAAATAGTTACCCGACCATTTGCAATAATAGCCTAATCGTTGGGAATATTAACATAAAAATTTGAATAGTATTTTTATTTCCAAATAAATTTTTTTAAAAAAATATTATTAATCAGGATAAATTAATATAAATATAAATATTAAAATTCCTATAAAATATTATGATTAAAAAACACATTGATAATATAATAACATTTTTAATCAACATTTATTATAAATATTTTGTAAAAGTCCTAAGTATATTATTATAAATTAAAATTCCTTATTTTTGAAATTTATTTTGAAAAAATTATTATCATTTTCCAAATAATAATGTAAAAATATTCCAAGGGTGATTTTTTGATTTTTTTTGTAAATACCTCAATTTTCTAGTTAAATGTTAAAAAAATATAGTTTATCACATAACTAATGTATCAAAATTGTATACATTCATGTTGTAATAATTTTATAATACCCACTAAAATTTTTTTATGACTTTATATATTTAATTTCATAAATTACTAATCAAATTACAATAAAAATAATTAGGAAACAAAAGAAGAACTTTCCAAAACCTAAAGTGTAAATTAATTTATGAAAATAAAAATTTCTCTTTTTCTCCACATTCCAGTTTAATGAACTAATGAATTATAATTATAAAGGGGATTTAGATTTATAAACATAAAAAAATATATTCTTATATGAATTATAATTTCAGAAATTTTCTTTTACCTACCTTAAATTTATTATAATATTTTATTCGATATTTTCTTGTATAAATACCACTCTCATAATGTATAAATAACCCTTATCCCTCCACTTGTAAAACCGCTAATTCTTCACTTTCTAAAGAATATACTATTTCAAAAATCTACATTATGAATAAATTTATAATACCATAATATATTTTATTGATATCCAACTCCAAACATCATGTGATCATTAGTAGTTTTGAAGAGATGTTACAGAAAATATTATGTCTATTTCGCTAAACTCTGATTTTTACTATTTCATCATCGACATATGTTTCTTTTTTTCATCACCAATTTAACAAACAAACCATAAAATATTAATTAATAACTATTTCATAATTATATTATCGATTTTATCCTACTATAAGTAACATATTCATTATATATATAAATTCCAAACATCCCTTTCCCACTCTCTAGACAATTTCCTATCAATGTTCGGTGAACGTTCTATGAAGACATTTCAATTTAAAAACATATAACCATAATAATGAATCGATATTATAAAATATAAATATTATATAAAATTTTTATTATTATAATTATAATATTTTATAATTAGTTATACTAATTTATACATTTCATTGAATAAAGTAATGAAATAGAGGAAAAAAGATATATTTTTAGTAAAACATAATACCAAATTACAACCCTATAACCAATGAAATTAATAAATATAATAAAATTTTTATAATTGATAAATAGTTTTAAAATTAAAAATTGATAACTTATTGATCAGTATTTTAATAATCATATTTTTTATTCATGAGGCGCAAATTTGATGAAATAAATATTGAATGAATGTAAGGGGATTCTTGAACCCAAATAATTTTATTTCGGTTATCCCTATTTCACACAATATTTTCTATGAATACACCTACATAATTCTGTAAATAAAATTTCATTATTTGGAGTACTTTTATTTTGGTATATACATGTATTAAACATGATTTTATGATAAATACAAATATTTTCCAAATGAAAACTTCTTTCCAAAACACATTTCGGATTCCTCCTGAGTTGATTCTACATCACTCAAGAACGATGATTATTATAATAAAATATTATTTTCCATTTTTCATTCCAGTGCCTGAGGTTTATTCTTGAAATTAGTATTCATGAAATCCATGTGAAACACATTCCATTCCATGAGATATTTCATGAATATGATTATAATATATTTTATGTTCCATGTGTGGTTTTGCTAATTATATAATGTGATGGTTGGGTTGAGAATCATTAAGCCCTATAATGCATCGGGTAATGTCATTTATCCCATGATATGGTCTATATTATTCATGAATATGATTAAATGTTTGTTCCTAATAATGTTGTTATTATTATGCACATATATAGTGCATGAACATATTGTAAATTTGATCATAACTATGTGGGGTATTTTTCCACTATGAAATGATGTTTCATTTTTAGAAATTTCAACATTCCATTCCAATATAAAAATTTTCCCTCATGATATATATGATGATCCTAATCTTAGTTTATTATTATTATTCCAATCTTATTATATTAATCCATTACCACTATTCATCCTCTTGTAGGGATTTTAGAACACCCATTTAGTTTAGGTATATCCTCAGGTAATTACATGTGAAAATGTATCTTGAGCATAAAATGTATAAAGAAAAAGGTTTTTAATAATTATTATGTTATTCCTTGTATTTAATGATGTATGTTCATAATTTTCAGAAGACACTAATCTTTTCAGTCCTTTATTATTACAATTTTCTGTTTTTTATCATAAAAATTAATAAATAATCATGTAAGAAAAATCCAGGTCTTTATAGATATTATTGTAGTTGGGTTTAGGTAATTTGGGAATTTGGTTTAGAAAAAAAGAATCAAAACAATAGTTATACATCTATATATTGGTAAAAAAATCAGTAAGGAATTTTTTTAGAAGTTGGTGAACATTGGGAACCCATAAGATATTCCTTTTCTGTTAATTTCCTAAAATTATAAAATTTTCATGATCTTTTGACTTGCATCATATTTAAAAAATATATATTTTAATAAAATTTTGGAACAAGTAGAAATCTGGCCATTAACCCATGTGAGGGACAATTAAATTATTTTATGAAAAACATCCCCAATTCCTTGGTAGTTGGAGTTGAAAACATCATAGAAATGATTATCATGTTTTATTAGGCTATGATATATATCCTAAACCATGTGTATTTCCCACATTCACCCATGAATGATCAATAATCCATTGAGTCTTTTATGAATAAAGGACCATCAATGTTTAGGGGATCTTCTGATTTATTTTTCATAGAATAATGGTTTAACACATTAGATAATATATTTGGTGTTCTACATAGTTTGGAGAAGGAGATTTTGAGTTCGTACATTTGTCACATAGATACATAATTTCATCAATAGATGGTACTGATAATGAAAACAAATACAAAGGTTGAAATGGAAGAGATGGAGTGGGAAGACATTATGAGAATATTTACTAACATGTATTTCTTTTTAACATATAAAACTATGTTGGAGAGAGAATTTATATGGATGGGTGAAATTTTAGGTGAATATATCAAGTCTTATGAAGATACCATCACAATTATTTCAAGATATACCTCTAGTTGTTTTATAAACAATGATAAGAAAATAGATAGATTCTCTTGTGTTTTAAAACAATGTAGTACAATGGCTCAATCTATCTGAGAAATTTTATGTTTTGATTAGAGTTTTGATGTTATCTAAAAAAATAAATTGATTTTGGGGAATGGTCCCATAGTTATAAATAAAATAATAGAAGAATGGAGTATCAAGGAGGTGGGTAAAATGAAAAGGGAGGAAAGGGGATGCAACATCCCATATGTAAAAAATATGGTAAAAATCATAATTGGAATTTTCTCAAAGGGATGGGGAAATGTTTAATGTGTGGTAGATAAGGCCACCAAGCTCATAAGTTTAGAAAACACATGAAGAAGAAGTCTAAAATGATAGAGGAAGGGAAGAAACCTCAAAATGCACAACCCATGGTTCAATAAATCAATTATGGTTAGAAAGGGAAATACGCAAGCTAGTGAACCAACCCTTGAGTCCCTAATGGTAATTAGAGACAAAAAACAGAAAATGCAATGGTCCAAGGGAACAATTCTTCCATCACTTCTACTGAAGTGGAAAATGAAAATGAGGTCATATAAGGTGATCTACCAAATCCATTACAAATGAAAAAGGATATTTATATTTTGTTTTATGAATTCTATTATATCCTATATGTTCTCTAGTACTGTTTAATTGAAACCCTCGAAACATCAAGTATATATATGATTAAACCACCTAGCTGTGTAATAATTCTAACCCGGTGTTGGAATATTCTCTTATAAGCATATATAAAAAGAATCTTCTATTGAATATAATAATACATTACATGGTATAGTTTGACAATATATATGGAATAAAATTATATCTAATTATATAGCGATCAACTAAACTCTTGGGAAAAGGAAATGTATATTTACATTTGGAACCATCCAATTAACCTCTAAAAATTCAAGTATTTTCCTTTGGAAAACCTAAAAATTTAATGTGTGTTGACACCCTATAAGGATGAATACATTACCCAAATAGCCGATTCAAAGGATTGAATCATCCTAGAAGAAATACCAATTTTTAGGGGAAAATTGATGTATTTTCCAAAAAGATAAATTTTATTCCCCTCTATTTTGTGGTCAAGTTCTTAATAGGGATCATTATTGGTGCAACTCATATCTCATAATTAATCTATAGTTAGACCCTAAATAAAGTGGAAGAGTTAAAGAAGAAGCAGCAATATAATTTCTACAAATTTTTATCACTCCCTAGGAAATAAAATTGGGGTGAACCAGTTCACTTTTTAAAGAATAATTTGTTGATCAGTGTGAATATGAATCAATAATCAGGAGATCAAAAATATCACCATAGAGAAAAATTATCACCATCTAAGGATTGGTAACTTGGATTTTTAATAATAAGGATGTCAATACTTCTCAAATTTTGATATTTGTTCGGGATACCATCAATATAAGGTGAATATGGAAGGTATTTAGAAGGTTACTTTTCATATAACATATGGGAACTATCAGTTTATTGTGATTCCCTTAAGACCTCTAATGCATTTTCAATATTCATGGATTTGATTAATAATATTTATAATAAACATAGAGAAATTTTTTTAGTCTATACCAATGATATTATCATTTAATCTATGCTAATGGAGGAAAATAAAGTGAAATTAAAGATTGTCCTGCAGACATTATGGATGATAAAATGAATGATAAATTCAATAACTTTGGCTTTTGGATATATCATGATGCATTTATGTGGAATTTGATACTAGGTGGTATAATTTATTTGGAAACATCAAGGAAAAATAAATTTATTTATTCCCAAACAAACAACTGTCACATAAATCCATAGTTTTCATGGATTAACTGGGTGCTACAATGTTTAATGATAAATTTCAAATGATTTTTAATCCTTCAAACTATGTCAACATGGAAATGTTTAATGTATGTTTCGAAGGAAGAAAATGATGAACAAATTAAGGATCCCAATAATAGGATAACCAATACTAATATAATTATACTGAAAACAAGTAGGGAATATATTGTGATATACATTAATGCTTTGAAAATTATATGGGTGGTGTACTCATGTATAGTCTTAAAATTGATTGGCTAATTCTTACAATACTTGAAGATCCATGATAAGAACAACAAGACGCATGATCTTGAGTTTTTAGATGTGATCTTCACATTAAATATTTTTGGACACTATATCTACAATGAGAAGTATAAAATATATACTGATCACAATATTTTAATGTATATATTCACACTTCAGATCTAGAATTTAAATAAAAAAGATGGTTATAACTAATCCTGGAATAAAATTTATCTATTTAGTAACATCAATGAAATAAGAGTAGTGTAGCTAATGATATGATAACAAAAGAACAAGCTAATGTTTCTATGATGAGGATGTAAAGAGTATCTAAATTTATCTATATACAAAGAATCAATCTTGAAATCATAATGTTTGGGTATATATCCTACCATTCACAAATGATTTCCCAGCCATCATTTCATGTGAAGATCAATGAGGCACAAAGGGATAATATGGAGCTACAAAATAATATGAATGTAATGAAGTAAGGGAATCTACTTGTGTCCCACATAAATGATGATGGTCTGATTCAATTTGGAATAAGTATTGTTCCCCTTCACCGTTAAGATAAATAAGGATCTATTTAATAATTCACACATCTCAACTTTCTCTCTCCACCCTAGAAGTACCAATATGTACCATGATCATCAAAATAAATTTTTTTGGGAAGCATAAATATGTTTATTATAGATTAATATCATGGTTTATATTACTAAAATAAGTTAATTCATAGTAAAAAAGTCTAAAGGGACGAAGAAACCATTTCATATAACCACCTAGAAATGGGATAATTTCACAGTGGAAATTTTCACTAGTCTCCCAAACACAATTAAAGAAAATAATTCTACTGTGTTTGTGGATGATCGACTCACCATGATTTCCCACATCATTGTTATTTGGGAATATTTATAATCTGAATAGCATTCCACGATATATTTGAAGGAAGTGGTGAGGCTATGTGGGGTTTCACAATAGATTATCTCTGATCGTGATCCAAGGTTCACATCAAAAATCTATATAATTCATCAACATGTTCTTAGTATAGGATCGAATTTTAGAATGTCTGATCAACCCCAAACTATCATCTAATCTATAGGGAATATTAAAAAACTCATGTACTAGATAAAATCATGCTCAATGGGATGAAAATGTGGTTGGTATGAACATCACCCAGTAGTTTAGTTATGATATGAATATAACTTCCAAACAAGTATTAAAATGGGTCCATATGAATATCTGTGTGGGGAGAGATGTAAAAAATATATCTTTTTTTTAATTAAAATATGGAAAAAATTATACTTACACATGATGTTATGAATGAGATGATATAAAAGGTTCAAAAAATCTTACAATATATATATTATTCTCAGTGTTGATAAAATAGATATACTGACAACTTTATAAGGGACAAGTAGTGCGATGTTGGAGACAACATTTTCTACAAAATATCACCATTGAAGGGATTTATGTACTTTGTAAAGAAATATAATTTATATTGAAATATATTGGCCCCTTTTATATCATTATCACATAGGAGAAGTGGAAATCTTCATTCACATTCAAAAAATATGTCTCATGTTCGTCACTTGTTCAATGTATCACTCATAATGAAGTACATACCCAACACCTCACATGTACTTTATCTAGAGGTGGTATGACTAGATAATTAACAATTATGTAAAGAACAATATGTGAAGATCATTAAACATAGAGAAAAGGTTCTATGGAACAAGATATCTCCCTATTTCAAGGTGTTTTGTAGGAAACAGAATTTTCAGGACGGGACATGGGAATGGGGGAAACATTGAAATAGAAGTACCCACATCTATTTATAAGAATGAATAAGAGTTGAAATTTCAAAGATGAAATTTATAATAGTGAAGATTGTAACAATACATTTTTATAAATTCTATTTTAATAATAAAATAAATGTTTTTTTATTATATGCTACATAGTATTATAAAAATAATAAAAAACCAAAAGTAATTTATTACATTAATAAATACTATTAATTCAATCATCCATTGAAAAAATAAAAATTAAAAACATCAAGATTAGATAAAAATTATAAAATTAAAAATCTGAAATGTACAATATAGGTCCCACCAATCCAATTGAATCAGTTCCCCCACTATCAATACAATAGAAATGAAAAATAATATTATTAAACTAATCAAAATCGTAGAAAAATGATAATATATAACCATGACAGTAATTGAGTTTAATATTTAGTGAAATAATGAAGTGGTATTTATAAGGGATAATGTTACCATTGTAAGAGTAATGTGACAGTTTGGATAGTAAATTGACCATTTGGAATACTAACATGATCGTTCAGAATAGTATCCTTGCTGTTGGGAATAGTATCCTGACCATTAGAATAGTAGTTTTACTTCAATACAATAAATTATGATATAAATAATATTTATCCTTTTTATTTTAAGTAAATTAAAATATAATAATATTAGGAAATAAATATTATAATTTAAAAAATCATTGAAAATATAAGCATATTTTTAATAAACAATAAGTCATTTTGTTTCATAACATTTAGAATTTAAATCACAAATTTAATATTTAATATTTCAGAAATTTATTTTTATATAATTAATATCATTATTTAAAGTAGCATATAAAAATTATCAAAGGGAAATTTTTGGGTAATTTTCTAATATACAATAATTTTCACATAAATAATAAAAATACATGTTTTCATCTGACTTGTGTATCTTAAATTACATCATTCATTATATGATAATGAAATAATCATGTCTATATCATCATTTTTGGCCACGAAATATTTAATTTAATAAATGATTCACCAACATACAATACATTTATTTTTCTAACATAAAATGAACTTTGCAAAACCAATAGTCAAAAATTATTCCTTAAAATAACTATTTCACTTCATTCAAATTTCCATTATAATAAACAAATGGATTTGAATAACAAATGGGATTTAAATATATAAACACATTAGATTATATTCATATAAATTTAATAAATTAATAAATTTACTATTAAATATTTTACAACTGTTATAACTTGTTTTCTAATATTTTATTCTAATAATACTGTTCTCCATGAGTATAAATAACCCTTCTCCCTCTCATTATAAAACTATCCATTATTATCATTAAAAAGCCTAAAATATTACAATAATATTGTCTTTAAATACTCATAGAATACCCCCTGACTTTATTTTAAACTAAATCCAAACATCCTTGGATTTATGGTGGTGTACTGGAGATGCAATAGTAAGGATTTTTTAAGATTAGATCAACTCATTTTAATTTTATTTTTTCTTATTCTTTTATTTAATTTTTCATCACCACAGAATTCAAAACCAATCTATAATATATTAAATAATTATTATGTTAATATTATGTTATAATTTTTAACCTTTTTTCTGTATCATATTAACGATATATATAAATTTATAACATCCCTTCCCTGCTCTCCACACAATGTCCAATCAATTGTCGATTAACCACCAATAGAAACATTTCAAATGTTGAAACATATAACCACAATCATGGATGAATATTATAAATTATATATAATATATAAAAATTAAATATCATGGATTATAATATTCAACAATTATTTATATTAATATATAAGTTACATTCAACAATGTACTAAAAATGGAGAAAAAGAGACATTTTTTATCAAAACATGATATCCAAATGAATACCATATAACTATGGTAATTAATAAATATAATAAAGGACTATAATCGAAAAAAATTGGTTAAAATTAAAATAATTCATTTTTGGATCAATGTTTTAACAATTAAGTGAATGAAATTTATGAGGTGTAAAAGTGATAGAATAAATATTGAATAAATTTAATGAGGTTCTCAAAGCCAACTACTTTTTCACGGTTCATCAATCATTCATGAAATAATTGCAAATAATAATTATATATTATTCTTTAAATATTATTTCATCATTATTCAATTTTATTTTAAGCGATATAGTTTCCTACATTGTTTTATAACAAATACAAATATTTTCCAAAAGTACTATTTTATCCAAAACAAATTTTCTTCCCCACAATATTTTTTTATTATTTACCCAAGAATGAATATTCTTATACAAAAATTGTTTCTAACAATTTAATTTTCGATAATTTTTATTCAGGAATCAATGGATTATGAAATCCTTATGAAACACATTCTTTTCCATGCATTAGTTAGAGAATACAATGGAATTACATTCATTGTTTAGGGAATGATTATCTAAATATTAAGATGTGATGGGAGGGATTATAATTATAAAATTGTTTATTGTGTTGGGTAATGCCATGTATCTCATTATATGACTTGAATTATGAAAGAACATGATAATATCTTTGGTCACAATTACGATGTTATTATTATGAGCATAATTCAATCATGAAAGTTATCATTTATTTGTTCATACCTATGTCTGGTAATTTTCCATTAGGATATGATGTTTTGTTTTTTTTTGATTTTTGAATTCAATGAATATATCACATGTTTCCTTCAATATATTTTTAATGATCATATACCGATGATGTAATTATTATTCTCACACCAGTTATATGGATTTATTTCTCTTATATATCATCTTACAAGGATTTTAGCTCACCCATTTTTTCGATGTATATCCTCATGTGATTAAATGTAGTAAAGGTAAAATTTGATTAAAATGATAAAGAACAAGTATATTTTCTAATATTTATGATTTTTCATGTATTTGGTGATTTATAGTCAAAATTTTTACAAGGAACTAAAACATTAGATCATGTATTGTAAAACGTTTTTTTATTTATCATTAAAATAATGTAATAATAATGTCATAGAAAGTAGTTTTTTTATAACCACCATTATGACATGAACCCTCAAAACTAAAATTTCTCTACATTTTGACCTTCCTGTAAAACTCTTATATAAATTTCACATCACTAAACCTATTTCCACCACCATGTTCCTCTCTATAAGTAAAAAATTATTAATGAATTTATAAAATATTGAGAGGATTAAAATATTCAACTACAATTATATCTAATGACATAGAGAAACATCAAATGGACATGCCTTTTCCAACTCAACCAAAAATAGCATTAGGGAGAAGTGATTCAAATAATAAAAATGGGAAACATAATTTTTTTTGACATCCATATATGTGTCATATTTAAAAACCTATCGGTCAGATCAACCCTCAATGGGTCTACATAATAATGATCAAAGAAACTTATCAATAAATAATACATGGTTAGTCTGATATATTGGTCTTCATGGGAAATAATACCCCACCAGTGCTTCAATAGTACATAGAGGATATACACAACAAGATTCACCATGCACAATATAAATGTCTTGAGATGAATCAAAATCGTCTCCATAAACTCAATATCAAACTTCTCCTCTTAAGGAACATGATAAAAAAATAACAGTCAGTGGAAACTACAATGATAAATTCATAATAATTTGTAGACACACATTACAAAACATGTAGATCATCTCTCTCAAAAGTGTGCACCAATCTAAGGGATATCACTCAAAGATGGCGATCTACCTATTCCCTAGTACTGTAATAGGTTATGGTCCAACAACCTTAGTGGCATTTTTATTACCAGCCACATCGAAATATATCATGTTTCATCATGGAGGCATATTTCTATAGTGCACAACATATTAAACTATAAATGACACAAAAACAGTTATTTAAATCAGAGTATAAGTAATGTTTTAACATGAATTAAATTAACTTATTCTAAAAAAATGGATATCTCACTATATAAAAACTACCCGTACACTAGTTCTACTTCATACCCAAATAGGGCCTAAATCATACCCCAAAAATCCATATCATAAACTTCTGATTCATATCATCATTCTCTTTCACTATTATTTAATGAGAATTCATAACAAGGAATAAGTCAAAGAAGATGTTGATTACATGATACAAAAAAAGCATTTAAGAAATTGTATCATTCATTAATTTATATGTTGTCACATAATAAATTACAAAATTACACAAGAAATTAAATTTTAAACATTTATTCTGTTTTTTATGTAATATATATTAATATTTTAAACTACTAACTCATATCAAAACATGGATAAACAACCACAAACAATGATTTAAATGGAATTTGAATCCTATACTATTGTTATGATACATGAGAACACACACTATTACCTCAATATATAATAGAAAAAACCCCATAAAACATAAATTTCAAACATATATACATCACTCTATGTGAATTATCCAAAAACTATGAAAATACTGAACAAAAACCCAATACTTGGTAAAAATAACATCCCCTATAGGGTTAGCTATTCCATTGAAATAATTACAAGATTTTTCATGAAATTTACCATTCTTCAATCTAACAAAAAATAAATAATTAAATAAAAAACTATCTACTCTGATACCTCATTCTAAAATCCCATGATCCTCAACAACTTAGGTTGATTCGATTGGAGATAGAAAAATGTGCATAGGTTATCCACCATGTATTCCAGAGGCTATAAACTAAAAGCAAGTGTATAAGGTGGTTCTTCATTGAAACTATAGTGGCATGTCAGAGTGATATAAAAATGTAAATAAATGAAATCACATAACTATACTCAATATTAAAAAAATTAGGCATTCACTCAATTGTCAATATAAAATAAAAATACCATATTATATCAAAATGAAGTGTATACATGTAAATTAAACATAAATGAATAAATTATATCAAAATATATATAATGGAACAAAATTAAATAAATTAAGACTCCTCAAGATACCCTCAATCCCCCTTGATCTCGAATTGCAGCCCAAGTCATGCATCTATCCTATAGATCATTCCCTTGTCCAATCCTACCATCATCAATTATTTTTGGGTACCAAACTGTTACCCAAAAAGGGTGTGAGTACAAATCATAATGCCACCACCAATGGAATCTATAAATGTATCTACCCATAAAATTCTTATATTGAAGTAAAAAATATGTTTTAATAATGTATAATGGGAGAAAAACTACATAATTTAACTTTTTTTCCTCAGGTATCATGATGAACCCCAATATATTATATACATTATTCAAAAAATTCTAGATATCTTTGAATATTTATATCCATCTAAGGGAAATATAATCATTCCCATGATTTGAAACTATAGTGAAAAGTGTTTCATCTGTTATCAATAACATTTTATTATGTGTATGGAAAGATGGTGTTAATGTGATGATTATGATTTATGAGGAGAGATTGATCCAAATATTATGTCACTTGGAGAATCAACATGATATGAAATTGGATGTCATGGTTGGAAATTCTCCATAAAAATTTACATGAGTGTTGAACAGATACTAAGTTCCAATACACGTGTCACTGAATGAAACTTTGTTACACCATTCAATGAAGACTATGTAATGCTTGATTGTGTGATGGCTTTATAAGATCTATACTATTAAATACCATGCAATACAAGATTTCATGATGAATTTAGAATAACTATCCAATATATTCTAATTGGATGAAGGTTGTGAATCAAATAAGATGGTAGAAGAACTTATATCCAATTGTCCAAGACATGTGTTTATAGGATAACATTATACTCATTACAACATTAAAGGACATGCATTATTCTTTAGTGCATGAGGTGAAGAAATCACCCATTCTCATATATGATTGGATTAAAGGAATTTTGATGATCTTGGACGTGTTTGTTCAAAAAATATTGTCAAGAATAGAAATGAAAATGTGCATAAGACTGGTATTTAAAGAAGTGGTGGCTATGAATAACATTTCTATTTCATTTTTTGTATAATAAAAAATAGAATATATAAAACTAGGAATTATACAAACATAGGACTTCCAAGAGGGCCAGCTGAGGTTCTCAACCATAGGCACATGAGGGACCCGAGTGTCAATTGCACCAAAGGGAATCCTCAGGGTGAGCCCCGAAAGAGGCACAAGGAATGACTGTCATGTATAAGACCGATGGTGCGGAAACAGTGGTGAAGTCATGTGAAGAGGGCATAGGGGGTGATAGAAGTGCACCAGAGGAGGAAGGGTGGGTACTAAGAGCGAGCCCATAGAGAACCAGTGCGGTGCAGCACCAGTGGGGAACGAGTAATCTGGTATTCGAGTGGAATGAGTTGATTGATAAATCTAATAGATCATGTCTCTCAATTTCAATGTCATATGGAAGTTTAAAAATTCAGAACTATTCATGGCCTCTCAACTCATCCTGCATCTTTCCCAACCATTCTATCACCTTGACATCTGATCATTTAATTTTGGACGTCAATCAGTCTCACACACTGCTTGATTAAACCTAGACTATCCGTCCTCTCCTATGAGGTTGTCATCAAACGCTGAAGCAGCGACACCACTCATGACCCGGAGATCCATCTAAATGGTGATCTCAACACTTAGTTCACCATTTGAGCTCTGGTCAAGTCTATTCTAATCGTCTGAGTGTCACGATAACTTGCATGCTTTAAAAATTGCATACATGAAATATATGGCCCCATCCTTAAACAGTGCCTAATATTGAGATATTTCAAGAATACAAATTAAGTATATTTTCAGGATTAGAGTTTTAGTGAATAATATCATAAATCATGAATTACATACCAAATTTAAACAAAGTGGTTGCATAAAATATAGTATTTATTTTTCCCATCAACGGAAACATATTTAAAATAAAACATGGAATATTACTTGACACTTCTTTGATCCTATCAGTATATCATGTACATTTCTCTTGACCTGTGAAAAACATTTAAAAAACATGGGATTTGCATAAAAAGATCAATAAGGGAAATAAAAATACGGAAAGGAAACATTAGTACATGTATATATAAGAATAAATGAAATCATACATTACTCATAAAACATAAGCATGTTAACATACCTCATGAAATCATAAAATTTATGAATAACTCATAGAAAACATAAGACATAAAGGTAACATGAGGCATTCATAACATTATTACATAGGTAGTAACCCTCATGGTAACATTTAGAATACACATCCTAGTATATTCCCTAAATATCTTTGTAGAAAACATAACGTTTAACTCCATCGTGTTACCCAATTCATTGGAGAGCTATATCAGGCTCACCCTCCCTTATTTTATCATTGAACCATCCATTTTCATAAATAAATTCCAAAAACCATAACATAATCGTATCACATAAAACATGCATAAATGAAACATAACACTTCCACATTTCAATCACAAGATATCAATACAACACATTGATATAATAGAAACATTATGAAAACGATTTTCAATACCAAAAAAATGAAAAGTGAAACATGGTATTTATTTTTCATTGTAAAAAAAGTTAAGGCTTGTAGAGGAAGCTGAAACTCCAATAATGGTCACGGCAGGGAAGAAGTCATTGTCACCACATACGTTTGTCAAAACATTCCTTTTTGTTGTTTAGTAAAACGCATCGTATAAAAAAGATTCCTTTTGAATAAACATAAATTTCAAAGGGGTTTATACACCATATAAAATAATGTTTTGTATAAAATAAAATATGCCTCAATGAAATGAGATTGAGACGAAGTCCCATACCTCCGGTCCGACATGACTCGATTGTTCTTTAACCTCATGAATAATAAACTAGATTTAATTTCTACTTTCTTAAGAACCTTTTTCAAGTTCATTATACCTTTTATATCACTTATTACCATGTCATGAACATTATGTAATTATTTAAGTTAATAATGGTCATTTTTTGACCCTTGGCAGTTGAGTCAAAAATAAACATATTATAATTCAAGTTGTTCATGTGGTAAAATATCCATTATATCCAAAATTATATTCATGATTAAGATATCATATATATCATATATATCCAGTATATTCATTAATTTATAATATTACATAACATTTAGTGGTAAGAAATGAATTGCACCGTTCATGGAGATGGTAAGCCGTACGTACGCATGAACGCTACTTCCATTTCTATTTCCTATTTAATGGAATGGATTCATAATGATATAAAGGTGTATTATAAATAAATTATAATATAAAATATAATATCATTAATTCCATCCTTTATACGTCCCACATATGGCATTAACGAATCAAATCACTTTGAGGGGCGGTTGTCCGCACTTCCTAAAATAAAGATATTGCATTTACCCATTATGGAAAACATAAAGGTATGAAATAAATGAAAAATACAGAAGCATAAGGAAAACATAAAAATATTATATATCATATATAAAATATATTGACATATAAATGGAAACTTTTGATGGTGTTAGAAGAAGATTGAGCAATCATCGTTTCGTGAGCCAGAAATTCACAATCCACCAAAACAGTATGTTCTTTAACCATTAGATGTAGGTGTGTGTAAGTGTAGCTCAAATAAATATTATAAAAACATCATAGTATATCTAATATACTGTTTTTGTTACAAAAGTAATGAACAAAAATAGTTTAGGTGGTTGGAGAAACAAAATAAAACAAAAGTACATTAGAGAAGACATTACCTTTAAATCAGGTAACTCCTCTTCGTTTGAACCAAAAGGGTTTTAAGAAGAGATTTATGCCTATGGTAAGGATTCTAAGATGAATAGAAGGACGTTGAGAGATGAAATGAGCAGAGTTTGGCTGAGCCAATGGCTTGAGAGGTGTGGGTAAGGAGGTAGAGGTGGGGGCCTTTTATAATAGGAGAGGAGGGGCACTCTTGGAATGTTATAAAATGATACTTTATATTAAAATGAGATTCGGAATTTAAAGCTCCAAAATTGATATATTTAGTGGATAAGATGATAAGGGTTATAAATATACTCATCCAATAGTTCTTTGAAAAGTGTAAGGCTTATATTTTACATTATCCTTTCATTTTATTTAAATCGTTCATTAATGAGGTAATCGCTGCATAATGATGATGTCATAAATAATTTAATTTATTTGATGACTAAAAATTATATAAAAATTACTATGATGTAGGAAATATTTTTATCTTTCCAATTAATATTTATAGTCTAATATATAATTTACACAATCAAAACTAAAAATGTTTTATGCAGTTGATACACTCTTTAGTGATATTCTCTTATCTTTTTAAAATGATAAAGTGTCACTTTCACCCAAAAGTGATTCCATGGGGTCCCAAAGTTTGTCACAAGGCATACTATGGTTGGACATGACACAACCAGTAGCATTAGGACACATTTTGGGGTCATTTGTTAATATTTAGATATTATTTTATTATCCTCAACAACCTAATTACTAATTAATCATGAAAATTAAAGATAACTGCCGTCATTACTATTCATAATATCCAAAAACAAAAGTGTATTAATTACATAATTTTTACATTATGATTCCAAATATGGAATCAATTATAAAAAATTATAAACATATAAATTTCAATAATTAATTTAAAAATAAATCCCGTTGTCAAAACAAATAGTGGGTTTTTTTTGAAACAATATCAATGAAATGTTTGGAACTTTTTTATGACCAATTCCAAAGTGAAATTAATTATAATGACCACCATTGGTTTAAATGGTAAAAATTTATTCTAATTACACTTTAAGAGCAATTAAAAAAATAATCTAACCATATAATTAAATTATATGAAGACAGTTTTGATGTAAAATGCAGTATTTTTCACTTTTCATTAAAAAATGAACATTGTCAGAAAAATACCAAAAATGTATCCAAAGTAAATTTCAATGTCCCAATCATAAAAATATTTTTTTTTGACAAATAGAGCTTATAAAATTTTCAAAAGATATATTTAAAAATGGTTCACCATCAAAATGCGGTAAAACAATATTTTTAGAATATTAGAGAATTACATGCTTAAGATTGGTTTTATTCTCATTTTAAGCCTCTTCAAATACTATCTAATTCATAAATATACATAGATATGAAATCATATTATTAATTACTTACTTGTGATTTACATACTTACCCCCTTTAGAAAATTACGTTTCTGCAATTTATTTACTTATTGAATAATTTGGGCTATATATCCATCATTGCATTTTCAGATTCGCATGTTTCCTCTTCAATCATGTGGTTTTTCCATAAAATTGTTACTTGATGAATCACCTTATTCCATAACACTTTGCTTAATGTGGTCATGAATCTGCACCGGTAGTTCCTCATAAGATAGATTCTCTTCCAAATGAACTACCTCTAGACTAAAAACATGAGATGGATCTGCAATGTACTTATTTAGGATTGAAACATGAACAAAATTATGTACCTAAGATAAACTCGGAGGTAAATCCACTCGGTATGCAAATAATCCAAGTCTCTCCAGAATTTCATATGGTCCAATGAACCTCAGACTTAGCTTTCCTTTCTTACCAAATTGAATTACACTTTTCCACATAGAATCTTTGAGAAAAACATGATCACCTACCTCAAAAGAGAGACCCTTCCTCCTGTTGTCCGCATAAATTTTCTGCCTACTCTAAACTTTTCTCATGTGTTTCTATTTTAGCTGAACTTTTTTTCCATCTCTTCTACCAGTTCTGGTCCCATCAACTTCCTTTCACCCACTTCATCCAAAAAAGCTGGAGTTCGACACCACTTCCCATATAATGCCTCAAATTGTGCCATCTGTATAGTAGAATGAAAACTGTTATTATAAGAAAACTCAACCAAAGAAAGATGTTGGTCCCAACTTCCCTGATAATCCATCGAACAAGCACATAGCATATCCTCCAAAGTCTGAATTGTTCATTATGGCTTCTCATCTGATTGAGGATGAAAAGTTGTACTAAAATTTAATTTAGTACCCAGCGACTTCTGAAAGCCTTTCCAAAAGTTAGAAGTAAACCTGGGATCATGATCAGATACAATAGAGAGGGGAACTCCATGTAACCTGACTATTTCTTTAAGATACAAACCGGAAAGTTTATCTATGGAAAAAGTATCTCGTATAGAAAGGAAATGAGTAGATTTAGTCAAGGGATAAAAAAAAACAAATTACGTTATTACCTCGAGGTGTCTTCGGAAATCCCACAATGAAGTCCATGGATATATTCTCCCATTTCCACTATGGTACTGGTAAAGGCACAAGCATCCCATTCGGTAACTTACGATCTTCATTAACTTGTTGACAAGTAAAACACTTCACAGTAAAATCTGCAATATATATTTTCATTCCATCCCACTAGTAATACTCTTGAAGATCTCTATACATCTTAGTACTACCTGGATGAACTGAAAACAGAGAACTATGAGCTTCACATAACAACTCTCTCTTCAACTGTGAATCAAAAATTCACACAAAATCTCTCCCCAAATCTCAAAACACAATCATTATCAATGTCGAATTCAGGAAACTTACACTTCTGAACTGGCTCTACCTTTTTCTGCAACTCACTGTCTTGCTTTTGTGTTTTCATAATTCTGTCTGATAGATAAGATTTCACTGATACCTAAAACAAAACAGAAGAACATCCTGCACCAACAACTTCTATGCCAACGTTCATCAAATCCATAACCAAATTATCACATTCCAAACATAATATGGTTAATGAAGCAATACTTTTTCCACTCAAAGCATCATCAACTTTATTTTATTTTCATGGATTGTAATGAATTGTACAGTCATAATCCTTGATTAATTCCAGCCATCTCTTCTGTCTCATGTTCAATTCTTTCTGAGTGAATATATACTTTAAACTTTTGTGACCAGTATATATTTCACACTTTATAATATACAAATGATTCCTCAATATTTTCAAAGAGAAAACAACAGCAGCTCATTCCAAATCTTGTTTAGGGTAGTTTACCTCATGAGTTTTCAACTTATGTGGAGCATAAGTAATAACCTGATACTTATTCATTATGATGCAACCAATTCCCATCAATGAAGCATCATTGTAGATAAAAAAACTCACCATTCTTGGAAGGTAATTCCAAAACTGGAGCATTCTACAATCTTCTTTTCAATTCTTGTAAATAATCATCAAATTCTTTTGTCCAGATAAATATAAAACCCTTCGTATTTAGCTTAGTCATTGGACTAGTTAACTGTGAATATTTTCTAAAACACCTTTGGTAATATCCTTCCAAGAAAACTATGAATCTCTGTTACATTTGTGAGACTTGGGCATTCTTCAACAACCATTGTTTTTGCAGGATCAACAGTAATTCCATATTTAGAAACAATCTTACCAAGGAAAGAAATTTGTTGCAACCATAACTCACACTTTCTTAGTATTCCATACAATTTATTTTCTTTTAAGGTTTTCAAAATAACCCTTCATTGAATTTCATGCTCCTCTTTACTTTTAGAAAACACCAAAATATCATCAATGAAAACAACCAAAAACGTATCCAAGAACTCATGGAAAATTATATTCATAGGGTACATTAATATAGAATTAGCATTGGTTATCCAAAAAGGCATAACTACAAATTCATAATGGCTATATCTTGTACGAAACGTGGTCTTCGAAATATCTTCTTCCATTACCTTCAACTGATGGTACCCCAATCTCAGGTCAATCTTTGAAAAATACCGAGATCCCTGGAGTTGATCAAACAAATCATCGATATGAGGAAAAGGATATTTGTTTTTAACAGTGATGTTATTCAAGGATCTATAATCAATGAAGATTCTCATTGAACCATCTTTCTTTTTAACAAACAAAAGAGGAGCACCCCATGGTGATGTGCTAGGTCAAATTAAACCATTCTCTAATAGATATTTCAATTTCTCCTTCGACTCTAAATGTTCAATTTGAGTCATTTGATAAGGGGGTTTTGAAATTGTCTTCACATCAGGAACTAAGTCAACAGTAAATTCAACTACCCGATATGTATTATTCCATGCAGCCCATTAGAAAAAACATCAGGATACTCATTTACCACTGACACATCATTAATCTGAAAAGTTCCTTTGTTTTCAACAATATATGCAAGGTAACATTCATTTCCATATTTTACATTTTCCTAAGCCTCTTGATATGTTATCAATAGTAAGGGTTCATTCTTGTACAAAACTGAAAGTCTTTCTGAAAAAAAACTTTTTTAGCTCTACAATCAATCTTATCATGGTAAACAGAGATCCATTCCATACCCAGGATAACATAAAACTATACAAGAGGTAAACAATAAAGTAAGCAAGTAGGTTCTTTACACGGATAAGGATAAGAAGATTCTTATAAATTCTTATTGCCTCAAAATTTCCCCTAGCTGTTTCTACCAAAAGTTCAGGAGTCACATCTTGAGATGGTATTCCAAATTTAATAGAAATTTTTTTAGAGATGAAAGAAAGTGTAGAACCCGAATCAAACAACACATTGGCATAATCTGAGAAAACAAAAAAAGTAAATGATACCACTTCATTTGATGGCCGAACATCTGCTGAAGTAGTTTCAAAGGATTTCACCACACATTTCTGCTTGTAGTCTACCTGCTTCCCATCACTCAATCTCTTTTTCGGACACTCGTTTGCATAGTGACCCATCTCATTGCACTTGAAACATTTCACTAACTGTAAATAAAATTCGTTATTATCATCACCTAGATCTTTTTCAGTACAATAATGAGCCTTATGTCCCATATTACCACATCAGTAGCACTTTCAAGAATTCAGAAGACATTCCCCAGCATGCCTTTTACCACATTTATCATAAACTGGAAACTTAGTTTTCTTACCATCAGACCTTTTTGAATAATTCTTCCATTTCTCCTTCCACTTCGGTCTGTTCTTCTGTTGGATGTTATAAAACACGTGATCATCAGCAAAATCCATTTCTACCTTCTCAGCACATCTAAAAAGCTTTTCCTAACTTTTGAACTCACCAGAAGCCAATGCCCTTCGATATTTTGGATTTAATCCTGAGTAAAAATGATTGATTTTACTATAAAGATCTAGAATAAAATTTGTAGCATACCTTGCCAATCGAGTGATCCTCTCTTCATAAGCGACCACTGATTCATCGTCATGATGCAATTATAAGAATTGTTTTTCCATCCTATGTTGAACAGCCTTAGGAAAATACTTCTCAATAAACATACCTTTTAATTCATCCTAGTCGAGAGAATCAATCTCATCAGCATCCGAAATATTTTTAACCATCGACCACCACTGATCTCCTTCACCCCCCAAATGGTAAATAGAAAGACTAACCATTTTATTGTCTAACCACCCTATGACATCAAAAATATTCTCCAATTCTTTAATCCAACCTTCAACTAGAATAGGGTCTGATGATCCTCTGAATGATGGGGGATGTTGCCTCATGAAATGTTCCACCACTGACATGTTCCTCTATAGTTTATCTGGTGGATCTCGTGCTTGGATACCACCACCATTTATCACTGGAGTCAACTGTGCCATTACTACAACTAACTGTTCAGTTCTAATTCCGACCATCTCCGGATGCTGATTCGGAAGATCATTTCCTTCTGTATTCTTTCATAGCAATGCTTCCCTATTTCCTTTGTGGAAAACCATTCTGAAAAAACATTTCTTAAATGAAGTAACATGGTAATCTTAAAATTCTATATCATTCCAATTTGACCATAAAAAATATTTTTGGATAATCATTTATTATAATTCTAACTCCTAAAGTTATCTAAACCAACCTATGATACCAACTATGAGGCCCAACCTTAATCATTACCGAATCTTGAGATATTTAAGAATACACATTGAGGATCTTTTCAGGTTTAGAGTTTTAGAGAATTAGATCCTAAATGATGAATTATTTTCCACATTTAAAAAAAGTGGTTACATAAAAGATAGTATTCATTTTTCCCATCAACATAATCATATTTAAAATAAAACATGGATTCTTTCTTGACACTTCCTTGATACAATCATCATATTATGTGCCTTTCCCTTGACCTGTGAAAAACATTTCAAAAACATCGGATGAGCACAAAAAGCTCAGTAAGGGATATAAAAATATGGAAACGAAACATTAGTACATGCATACATAAGAATCAATGAAATCATACTTTACTCATTAAACATAAGCACGTTGACATACCTCATGAAATCATAATATTTATGAAATACTCATAGAAAACATAACACATAAAGGTAACATGAGGCATTCATAACATTCTTACGTTTGGAGTCACCATAATGGTTACGTTTAGAATACTCATCATAGTATATTCCCTAAATATCATCAGAGAAACCTTAACGTTTAACTCCTTCATGTTACCCAATGCATTGGAGAGCTATATCGGTCTCATCGGCCCTTATTTTATCATGGAACCACTTATCTTCATAAACAATGCCCAAGAACCATAATATAATCGTATCACATAGAATATGCATAAAAGAAACATAAAATTTCAACATTTCAATCAGAAGATATCAATATGACACATTGATATAATTAAAACATTATGAAACCGATTTTCAAAACCAAAATAAAATAAAAGTAAAACATGGTATTTATTATTCATTTTAAAAAAATTTATGGCTTGTAGAGGAAGCAGAAACTCAATAATGGTCATGGCGGTGGAGAAGACGTTGTCGCCACATATGTACGAAAAAATATTCCCATTTTTCATTTAGTAAAACGCTTCGTATAAAAAAGATGCCTTTTGAATAAATGTAAAATTCAAATGGGTTTATACACCATATGAAATAAATTTGTGTAAAAAAAATATGCCTCAATGAAATGAGATTGAGACGAAGTCCCATACCTTAGGTTCGACTTGACTCGATCATTCTTTAACATCCTGAATAATAAACTAGAGTTGATTTATACTTTCTTAAGAAAATTTTTCAAGTTAATTATTCCTTTTATATCACTTATTACCATGTCATGAACTATATTTAATTATTTAAGTTAATAATGGTCGTTTTTCCGACCCTTGGTACTTGAGTCAAAAATAAACTTCTTGTAATTACATGTTGTTCATGTGGTAAAATATCAATTATATGCAGAATTATAGTCATGATGTAGATATCATATATATCATATATGTTCAGTATATGAATTCATATATAATATTACATAACGTTTAGAGATAAGAAATGAAATGCACCGTTCATGGAGACGGTAAGCCGTACGTACACATGAACGCTACTTCCATTTATATTTCCTATATAATGGAATGGATTCATAATGATATAAAGGTGCGTTATAATTACAGTATAATATCATATAAAATATTATAAACTCTATCTTTTATATGTCCAACATATGGCATTAACGAATCAAATCACTTTGAGGGGGCGGTAGTCCGCACTTCCTAAAATGAAGATATCATGTTTACCAATAATGGAAACCTTAATGGTATTCTATAAATCAAAAATACAGGAGATTAATGAAAACATAAACATATTATATATCATATATAAAATATAGTGTCATCTTAATGGCCACCATTTAAGGTTTTAGAAGAATATTGAACTATTATCGTTTCATGAGGCAGAAATTTGCCAACCACAGAAACAGTATGTTGTTTAACTATTAGATGTAGGTGTGTGTAATTGTAGCTCAAATAATTCTTATAACAACATCCTAGAATATTTAAGATACTGTTTTAGTTACAAAATAAATGAATAAAAAGATTTTAGGGGTTTGGAGAAGAAAAATAAAACAAAAGAACATTAGAGAAGACATTACCTTTAAATCTTGTAACTCCTCTTGGTTTGAACCAAAAGTGTTTCTTGAAGAGATTTCTGCCTAAAGTAAGGATGATATAATGAAGAGAGGGATGTCGAGAGATTAAAAGATCAGATTTGGGCTGAGACAAAGGCATAAGATGTTTGGGTAAGGAGGTAGAGGTGGGGGCCTTTTATAAGAGGAGATGAGGGGCACTCTTGGAAAGTTATAAAATGATACATTATATTAAAATTAGTTTCGGATTTTAAATATACAAAATTGATATATTTTTAGGATAAAGTGATAAGGGTCCGAAAGATACTCATCCAATAGGTCTTTTTCAAGTGTAATTGTTATATTTCACATTATCGTTTCATTTAATTTAAATCATTCATTAATGAGGTAATCGCTGCATCATCATGATGTCATAAATAATTTAATTTATATAATGTCTAAAAATTATAAAAAAATACTATGATGTAGGAAATCGTATAATATTTCTAATGAATATTTATAGTCTAAGAAATCATTTACACAGACAAAAATAAAAATGTTTTACTTAGGTGATACATTGTTTAGTGATATTCTCCTTTCTTTAAAAATAAAATGATAAAGTGTCACATTCACCCAAAAGTGATTCCATGGGGTCCCAAAGTTTGGCACAAGGCATCCCATGGTTTTCCATGACACAACCAGTAGTTTTAGGACACATGTTGGGGTCATTTTTTATTATTATGATACTATTTTATTATTCCTAACTACCCGATTACTAATTAATCATGATAATTAAAGATAATTATCGTCATTACTATTCACATTGTAAAAAAACAAAAGTGTATTAATTAAATAATTTAGTCCTTATGATTCCAAATATTGAATCCATTTTACCAAATTCAAAATATCGATATTTCAATTATTAATTTAAAAATAATTCCCGTTGTCAAAACAAATAATGGGTTTTTTGAAACAATATCTATGAAAAGTTTGGCACTTGTTTATGACCAATTCCAAAGTCAAATTATTTCTAATGGCCACCATTGGATTAAATGGTAAAAATATATTCTAATTAAACTTTAATAACAACTAGAAAGGCAATCTAACCATATAATTAAATTAGATAAAAATGCAGTTTTGATGTAAAATGCAGCATTTTTCACTACTCATTAAAAAATGAACATTGTCAAAAAATAACAAAAATATATCCAAAGTAAATTTAAATGTCCAAATTATAAATAATATATTTATTTTGTCAAATATATCTTATAAAATTGTCAAATTATAGATATAAAAATGGTTCGCCATCAAAAGGTGGTAAAACAATCTTTTTAAAATATTAGAGAATTATATGCTTAATATTGGATTTATTCTCATTTTAAGACTCTTAAAACATTGTGTAATTAATAAATAGACATAGATAAGAAAACATATTATTCATTAATTAATTGGGATTATACATGAAAGGCATGAAAAAAATATAACGAGGTCAATGAAAACACAAATGTGAGGCCTCTTCTTTAATGGATGAATCGCAGGTAGGATGGTACACATGCGTTCAAAAACTCATGAACATGATTTACTCCCAATAAATGAGGACACTAATATTGAAAAATATACACATGTGACTTCTTCCATATCTTAATCTTCATTTGAAAATATTCAAATACCGATATATTAGGCATTCAAATATTTAAACTACATTGTTTTAAATGAGCTCCCCACCTATAATAGGAGGAGTCCAAGATGTGAATATGTTTCTACCATTCTCATAAAAAGGATATCTTGATTATCTAATGAAATAGTGACACCATGAACCCCTCTGTTTCATAAAAGGCGGAAGTTTTTCCATGAAGCTCTACTACGTGAAGGAGAATAGGATCTCGTTGGAGTCACTACTATATATAGGGATTTTAAAAGCACTACAAACTGCCTTTAATAGTGCTATAAATTTGGTGTTAATCATGAAGAAGATAAAGGGGTCCCCTTTAACAATAGTATGAAAGTGCTGATAACGTCCCAATTTATCATCGCTTAATTAGTTTTGATAAAGGACAAGTTTCTTGAGAAAACCCATCACCCTTACAACACTTGCCCAACTGAGACAGCACCTGCACACACAACACAAAACAACACCTGAAGAAAAAACATCTCATGCAGACAATACAACTACACAAAACAATAACTACTCCCAAACAATGCTTATAAAAACAAAATAGCTCATACAAGAGTTTCACAAAAAAATCTATATACATTTACATGAAAACATGAATACAAAACAACACACTGATATATACATTTAAAATAATGTTTTATATGGTTACAATTACAATTATCCTAAAATACGATAAAAACATTGATGTTTTATCCTTTATTCATATGTGATCTCCTCTCAAAAATTTTCATCCATGTTATTAGTTTTCAAACAATGAATCTCATCTCAGGAAAAAAATTTAACCCATTTAAGGAAAAAAATATTATTTTAGTAATACAATAATGATATAAATTAATCATTAATATGAAAGAATACATTAATAAAATGACAATTTTTAATAAGAAAGACACGTTTGGGTTGGTTGGGGCTATAATATTAAATGATGCATGATAAATTACCTTGGTATGGGTATGTTAGAATCCATGATAACCAACTATAGTAATGAAGAGGAAAATATTCTTCAATGTACAACATTTAATGATTTTGAGAGGTTTATTAGTGTATGTAATTGCCCACATTATCTTATTGTGCTCTTAGAAGAAGAGAGATAAAATGTTAACTTGAGGATCCAATGCTGCTGTTGATGGAGGCAAAATTAGTGTTTCTTATGAATACAAAAATAGCCACATCCATGAGCTCTATTTGACTTTGAAAACCCCGATCATCAGCCTCGCAGTCACTTTTTGAACCATTTATGGTCACCATGTCAATGGGAAAGTAAACTAGAGATGGTGTAGGTGACCAAAATTTACCAGCCTCTTGAAATATCGAAGATAAAATAAAGTTCTCTATATTCCTAACAATATCAATGAATATATGAATGTGACGACAAACATTATCATACCTCTTCACAAGAGTGGGCCTAGTTTCCCTTTTTTTCACTAGTTAGCATTGTGGTATGAATTACATTCATTAAGTGGGAGGGTGTGAAATAGACAAGGATTTTGACAGAATAAATCCCCACACTATGTTCTTAGAGATGTGATTTTTCTACAATGGGATGATGTTCATAGAAGATTAATTTGGTAGTGATATCACTCCCAAATCCTTAATGCTTTATTTTTTACATGACACAACACTCTCTAGACCTCAATGGTCAATGAATTCCTCTTATAGTTCTCCATGTATTATAATGTGATGGGAAAAACCTCCATAATTAGAGCAGATCCCCCACCGACTGGAACTTCATTCACGAGAACCCCAATCATTAATATCAAATCCTTTACCACCATCCTTGTTGATGGTGTTGGATCTAAGTTCCTCATTAGCTTATAATACATCTAGGGAGCTCTAGGTATTTTGTGAGATGTTTCTTTGTATGGAATATAACATTTTCATGATTCCATAACCCATGTGTCCTTCTCCTCATCAACTATTATAAAATCTATGTGCTTTATCACCAATAGAGCCAACTAACCATTTTGGTATGATCAAACCAAGGTATTTACACACAACCCTCACTATCTAGAGGGAAGTTCACTTGAAATTATGTTTCTTATTAGGTGAACATTAATCACTATTTTTGAGCCTCCATGGGATGCACATATAAATGGATGTGAGGAGGAGTGGGGAATTTCATCTGAATGCACTTAAGTATCTCCCCAAGTGGTATTATGAAAACCTCTTGTAGAATATGTTTCAGTTAATCCATATGGATTAAAATCATCATTTATGGATAATAGGCAGGATTTTTCTATAGGATTACCCTTTACATTATTGATAATTTCACATGTTGGTTCTCTATATGGTATAAAAAAATGATCATACCGGTTCACTTTTCTCTTGAACTCCTAGCTCTTTAGTGTGATTTTCCAGACCCCAATGATACTTTATAAAAATTTCTTGAACTAGTATCATGGAATGTTGTAGGTATTAAATAACTCATATCCACTCTTGTGGGCCCCCATCCAACCCCACTACAGTTGGAAGGGGCTGAATATTCTGAATGGGGAATACCCCTATTTATGTGGGGATGGTGGGAATATAACATATCCAACATGTGAACAAACAAGATGATAATATTGCCACATGAAATCACTACTACCATCATTAAGGAAAAATCTATAACTCCATTTTTTCATTGTGAATAAGTACCTGCTAAGGTACATTGATAAGAATATTACTAGATGAAGAAGGTGATGGTCTAAGGAGGTGACTGACCATCCTTAATTATTTAATTGATACTCTTAAAATTTTTTAATGTGATAACCCTCTTCACCATAGGATTATCATGATGGAAAGGCCCTGGGATTATTGTTTAGACACTCAGGACGAATATTCTTGATGAACAAGTCATCCTACATCTTGAAGGGGATGTCAACCCCTAGAGATGGGTACTTCCCAAGAATTATTCTGGTCAGATTTATGAGATCCTTTATAATTGGAGTATTCTATCCCATTTCATCCTAAGTATATGAGGGATGAATATACTCATCATACTTGTCTCCTAAAATCATTTCATGATAGATCCTCTTAATGTCCCATATACTGATGTCGAACTAACCATACATAAAATGAAATCTTTTCAAGTATTGTCTCAATAAGGTGAACAAATCTACCATCAAAATATTGTTTCAATAGTTAAGGGTTTGGTAAGCCTAAATAGATTTTCACAATCCTATATTTTTCTTCTCAACCACAAACTCGGTGGTAGTAAACTAAACCATGAAAGGACAACCCTGGTTCATCCCAGAGCTTCATCCTGATTGAACAACCCATCCAAATAACCAAACAAACATGTAATTTGTTATATAATTCTACATTTTGAACAATACATATGGATTTTACGTTCCAAATCAAGTTATAGACCTTTAAAATCAATCCACATTGGTTTAAAAATTATCTATTAGAGGTATCGTCATTGGAGATGAAATTACCCACATATGAGATGTTCTCATTAATAATATTATTAGTCATAATTATGTAGGAGGGAGGAATGATCCCATCATTAGGTATATAGATCATAGTATCATTTCAAATAACAAAAAAATATATGTGAAAATAATTAAACAAATTGAAAATCCAAGATATTGGTTCCCATCAAGATTTTAAAATGCTTATTAGTGGACTGAATGACTATGCACTAGATGACTTCACACTATCGACCATTTTAGTACAACAAAATGTAGCCTCCTTAGTATCAATTCTTAAAATTCATTTGTATCATTAGAAATAGAATATTTAGATTAATTATGAAAATGGTGGATTTTGGGTTAAAAATTGGACTTGATTAAGAAATGGGGACATGACTAATTTGAAATATCATATTAAGTGCATGAATTGTTAAAACTTATGTGATCACATGATCATAATGGGTCATGTGAACAAATGATCCATGGATATTTATATGATTACATGACCCTTGAAGCATTATGTGATCATGTAAATAATACAAGAATACATGAATCGTGGTTCAAGTGAGTTACCTTAATTGATTATGTTATTTTTTATGTGATTTGATCATGTGATGGGATCACACGATCAGTTAACATGAAGAATTCATACAAACGTGATTATTTGACATGATCTCATGAAATGGATTATGTGAAGTAGAGAAAAAATTGAAGAGTTCTCATAGGCCTATGTAATTTCGAGTCATTAGTGAAATAGATTATCTATTACTATCTTGTCTATAGAAAATTTCACGGAATACCAAATGTTTCTTAGAATACTATAAAAATAAAAGCCCATGTGAATCAGTCATGTATTCACTTCGTTATTCCAATGTCCTTTTTTCTTTTTCTGGAATTTTTATGTGAGGTGTGTATACATCTGGGCATTGATGTGATCCAGGTTCTATATAAGGTGCTTATGCCCCCACATTTTGATTGGAATTCATATGTATATATGATTCAGATTTATTTTTCGAAATTTTTGAGATGCAAGATATATGGAAAATTATTTTTCAGTGCTAACATCAAGATTAGATCTTTGATTGAGCAGAAACAGTATCGTTGCTCTTCTTGAAATGGCATATCACATGGACATAAATCTTCCAAAATAAATTGACCATGCAGGGAATAATAAAAATCAAATCAATGTTTGATAATATAATTTTTCAGTAAAAAAGAAATACTATACTGTAATTGTACCTTTACATATTTACAATGAGGTTATTTTTTTCAAATATAATGTGCTAACAAACAAAATTATTCTTTTTGGATTTTACTACTGTTGGTTAACTACTAATTTTCATATCATATTATCTGATCTTTGGATCTAGTGTCCTGGTGATGCGCTCATCTAACACCGTGTCTATGATATCATCATTCATCATTCACCTTTACTCCTCTAACCGAACCCATATACCTAGTAAATGTGTGCCAGAAGAGGAAGAAAACTAAAGGATTAATTATGATATCATAGAGATTGTATCATATGAGGGAATCAATAGGACACCAAATCAGATGTTCAGATTAGATGGTATGTTAAGATGTAGTTAACCAATAGTAGTGAAGGATCCTTATTTTTTTTATTCAATTTGTGAGTGTTATACAACCAATATTCATCCAACACACTACACTAGTTGAAAAAGCTAAATAAATGTCCAAAATAAAAAATATAAATGATCCATTCTATAATATTTTAGGTTTAGTGCTTTTAGAAACAAGTAAACATGACTGACTAGTTTAAAAGAGTCTCTCAATATGTTATGATTTCCTAGAAAGATAAACCATGTCAAAAACCATTATTCCCAACCTAAGGATATAATACATAATAATGGGTGACCACATATGACCAATAACTGTAAAAATGGGATATATCCATGATCATATAATGATAACATAAGTAGAAGGAATAAACCTTCATCCTATTTGTATACAGTCAACCATCAGGTTTATTGCCTATTCAATTCAAAACTCAACTATACCATCATTTGAATATTATTTTTTCTGACAGTCATGGTAGTACTAAAAAAATAAAAATACAAAATGGATTAATATATATTTTAAATGAACTCATAATTATTTTAAAAAATACATTTTCAGGGATGCTAGTTTGTTGATGAAATATGATCTCTTTCATAAATTTACAAACATAATACCCTTCATCCATTCCATTTGTTTGTTTTGGACACTACAGAAACATCAAGAAAAATAAGAAATTTGTTTTTATTGGTATTTGGATAGTGAAATCCTATTATATATACCAGGATACTTGTCCATTTATATATCTTAGGGGTTTTCTTGTCCTTATGCCCAATATTCATTCCACAAAGTAGAAAATATTGATACACCACCCTGCCATAATAGAATCCTCATTAAAAAAATATATAAATTATATAACTACAAGTTTAGTTCCAAAATTTTGGATCTAGTGTATTAAAATTGATAACCTCAATCATGTGTGGTCAGGTTTTTGCATATCCTTGCATTGATTCGAGAAAAAAAAAATTGGAGTATCTATATTGACATAAATCAGTATCCTATGATGTCTCAAAACACAAAAAGGAATAATTAATGAATGAAATTAAAATACAGTTGATATGATTAAATATTAGTGTTTTAACCCTTCATCGTTGGTATTAAAAAGTGTCTATCATCCGTATATTTTTCTTCAAACGATTTTAGAAGGGATAACATTATTTCAGCCACTTTATCAGAATTTATTTCATCTTTTTTAGAGGTCATGTGAGGACTAAAGATTTCAAATTTTTTTCCCATGGGGAAATCCCATCAATTGTTTTTCATATATATTTCAATGAAAAATATGAAATGTATTTATTCCTAATTATAGTTTTATATTATCTTTTGTAAAATAAAATAATGAAAACATTCCTCATGTATTCATTTACAACTGAGGAAGCTAGTCATTCATACTTGAGGATTTCATATAATTTTTTATCACTAATGAAATATAATTTTTCCTCTACATACATAATTTTTTCAGAATCAACTATATGGGAATTGTTATCTATCGCATTTTTATCCACATGATCCTGAAATAATACTAAATGTGGATATAGAATGGCTGGGGTGAAGGTTCTCCCAGTAGATCGTTATAATTTTTTGGTTGATCCTTGAGATAGATTTTAGTCAACATTTCATTTCACCCCCATCTCTTTGTCGGTCTATAATAATATTCATCGGTTTTGATCTTTATTAATTAAATTTTAAAGGTTTCTCTTGAAAAATAAATTGGAAACTGATACCTCCTTATAGACATGTTTATTTACAATAATTGATGGCCATGAAATGAATGTTCCAATATCTGGTTCAACTGTATGAATGTTTTCATCGTCATTTTTAATAGTTATCTTGGAACTCGACTAATTAGTTATGTTATTAGACACTTTGACATGATTTTTTGGATGTTTTATATTGTGTATCATGTCTTTCTACATAATTAACATTGTATCCCTAGCTACAAGGTGATTTGTTGGAGTTGATAGATATAAATCATAATTATTTTCATCATGTAGAATATTAGAATATGAAAGGTATTAGGATCAATGTTATTCAAATTTCATATATACTATTATTATATCATTGATCAGCTCATCTAAGTTAGGTTTTTGAGGGGAATGGCTCACCACAATGCTGGTGGGGGTGGGGCGGGATCTTCACACAGAGGTTATTGTTTAGTTGTTTCTTCTCTTTGCCTCCCCCATAAGACATGCTATCATCTATCTCTGGTATTTTTATTCTTCTTGAAACATATATATTGTTTCTCTCATCTTTTTTATTTCCTTAGTTTGATCCTCTGTTTGTTTTTCATTAAAATTATTTTTCTTGGTGTCACCGCTAAATCTGCACCTCAAACTCCACCATACTATTCTGGATTCCTCAAGGTCGTTGAAAGTATGTTTTCATATACTGTTGGTCTTATTAAATCATGTGACTATGTCACAAAGAAAATATAGGAATATAAGTTGTCATCATTATGTAATTGATATTTAAATGAAATAAAATTTATATTATTTCATACTTACACATGTTTCCCACACATTTTGTGTGTTTTCATATATATGTATCCCCTATTTATTTGCAAGAGCCCTCATCTATATAACATCATGTGGGATGGATGTGGATTATTATTTCAATTGATCAAAAAACATATAAATAGAGGAACATGGTCATGGTGTTGTTTAAAGTCACATAAAAACATTATAGTAAATTTAAAATACGTAACCATTTTTTCTCAATTTAAGCATACCCCATCCTTGCTTTATGATAGGGGTATACTGGATTTATTGCTCATTCATTATTTTCATCACTAAATTGATGTTTCATAAATATAAAACTGTTAATAAAAGTGAAGAATATGTGAAACATCAAAAAAAATACTATGACACGCAATGTACCAAAAACGTATGCCCCCATGATGGTTACTAAATTCAGCACATGCTCATTTGGATATCGAGTGTGAATTAAGAGTAGATGGGTGAGGATTGATTTCCCTTCAGTATATTTATGATGACATTTTGTTAAAATTGTGTATAATCCTCTATGAATCCTTCCTGAAACTCTTAATAAATATTCCATGTGCAATGAATCTACTATAAATGAACTCTGTAACGGATAATGATGATTAATTATATATTTTAGTATTTTAATTAATTTTAATAAATTAAAAAAATTATATGATAATATTACCATTATATATTCCCGAATTAGTGTCTTAAGCCCAGTGAAAAAATGGTTCCATGTCTATACATCAATCGGCACACATTTTTGTGTGATGATTCCATGGTAGCTACTAAATATGGCTTTGATGTGGTCAACGTGTTGGAATCACTTATTCCATCCCAGCTAAAATTTGATGTCTTTTTCTTATGCCATAATGATTTTGGCTAACAATGTCAATCAACGAAGGTCTTGTTTTTTTCATCATTAGGGTTTAATTTCTTACCATTTACTCAGAAGTATCATAATTATGTTCTTCCAGAGCTCTAGTATTAGAACTGTTACCAACTGGAATAGTCGGAGAAACTTGGTGTACCTCCGCAATGGGACCAATAGCAATAGGTTGATAAAAATATTTTTTCATTGCTTTGGGACAAGTTGTAGAGACCCAAACCTGACGTACATGGACATTTCATTAATTTTGCGGAATAATAAATATATAACAAAAAGAAACACCAAAGGACTATAATAGTTTAGTGTCTTTGGAAACTAGGAATATAATCTTATAATCTTGGTGAAAGATCTTCAACATCTCCCATAAAGATCATCCCCTTTTTCATACCTAAAACCTTTATTTATATCCTGGGGAAAAGAAAACATATAAAGGGTGAGCTGCAATTCTCAGTAAGGGTATGCATGGAGAAAATAAAACAAACCATATACATTTTAACTTCAAAACATGAACATAATATTTAAACTTCAAAATCATGACCAATGACATAATACATGACTGTACGTAAGGCATAGATTATAATGTATCATCAATAATGATTAAATATCATGGGAATAAAGCATGTAAATATGACACCCATTAATCACATGTTATGATTTCTATAGTATCCAAGGCATTGCTGCCAAGACCATCTTAGTGGACAAAGTCCCTTTCTGAATCGAGTTCACTCCTCGTTTCAGTCCTGTTACACTAAACCGGATAAACATATCATTCTAGCCATGTCTATCTCATGAGATATAAATCATTACCCAATGCAAGGGAGGGAGATATAGGTCCCACCTATCTCATAATGAAATCATTCTTACTTGTGCCACTACATGAACATAAATTATTCATCATTACCCAATGTATATAATGGGTTTCATAAACATCATCCCATCGTAACAAAATCCGTATATAAATTGGATATCATTTCATCATAACAAAATAAAAACCACATAAATCATAGAGGAATTATACTTGAAACATAAACATATGAAATAATGTCATCTTATATGGAAATTGGTTTCGATAAAACACTTGAGATAAATTCATGCGAAAAATATCATTTCTTCTTCAAAATCCTTTTCATTTCACAAAATGCCCTGAAATTTTAAAAGAACTGTATTTTTTCTAAAATAGTCATAAAATATTGTAGAGTATGCTACATTAAAATAAGTCGTTATGAAACCATAAATAAATTTTCTTTCCGTATAAGTAAAAAAAACATTTTTCTCGTACTTTTACCGGAAAAGTCAAAAAGTACCTCGTTTGGTAAAAAATGAAAGATTCCTTCCATACGATGTGGTAAAAGTAAATGATGGTAATAATTACTTTAAACATATATGGAAGAAAAGTACAGAAAATTTAAAAACATTTTGAGAACATATGGACGTGGATAACAAACATAACCCCAGTAAATACTTACGAACAAACAATCTCAGATAAGAATGAGATTGGAATAATTATCCATTACCTTAGGTCCGATATGCTTCGTACATATCCGAACCTTTTGTATAATAATTTAAATAAGGTAATTTACTTATTAGAGAATCACATTCATTGTTATGTTATCATATATGGTTCACTTATGACATTATATTAACCGTTCTTTTGTAAATTCCATGTTAAAGCAACGTTTTTGGTAAAATCGTTTTATTTATCGTAAGGGTTTGGACATGTTGATAATGATATTATTATTACTTATATCATTATTTAATTACATCCAGAATGTAAAACATGATTTATATGTCATATATATTCAGAATATATAAATATAAATAATAGATAGATAAATGAAATGAAATACACGGTTCATGGAGATGGTAGGTCGTACGTATGCATGAAAGCTATTTTCTTTTCCTTATTTAATTGAATGGAAGTATGTAGATGACAAACATATATATATATATAGTAGCTTTATCATGTCATATATTTCATTATTATTCATTATATATACTTTACAATCATTCTTGATTGGTTTACATGGATAATGAATCTCATTGTGTCATGGAGACAGTAATCTGTACGTACACATGAGCGACGATATCATTCCCATAATTATTGAATTGAATTAGAGTGGATGATAAAATATCTGAGAATCAGTTTAATATTATAATAACTACATATAGTTATTATTTACACCATTATACCCATCCATGTAAGGTGGTGGTGGGAAAACAGATTACACCACGGCGTAGAGACGCTATTCCATTCGTACGCACGCCCGGTGATTTCATTTTTCGAAGGATGTATAGAATGTGAAATAGGGTTGTTTCAGATTTATAATAACATATAATTATATGAGTGATACTGATGTTATTTATTTATGATGAAACAAATAATGAAGAAAAGTTGAAGAAGAATCAAACTTGAATGAATCAGTAGAAGAGATTACCTCTTCTTCGACGAACCTCTTTTAAGATTATTCTTATGGAACTAGAGATGGCATTTTGAGAAGACCAGAACATCTATGATATAACTAGATAGGTTTATAAGATGAATTTTAAGGTTTTGGCCAAAGCATCATGTCTCAAAAGTGTGTGAAGAGAATAGGGAAGGGGGCCCTTTTTATAAGGGAGGAGAGGGGAACCTTTGGAAAAACAAAAAGTATTAATTTGTAATAAAGTCATATTCAGTTTATAATAGCTCAAAATTGATTTATTTAGAAGATAAAGTAAGTATGGGTCATAATCCTCTCAACCAATAGAATTTAGAAAAGTTTCAGTTAATATTTTCACCGTATCGTTAAGATTTAACTTTAAGTTAAATAATTTTACTTTTATCGTGTCTTATTGTTTTCTTACAATAAATGGTTAATATACTTACTGTAACAAGCCAAGCGAACCCCAAGTGGTTAATTATTGAATATAACATTATCCAAGTCATTTGGAGTAACCTTAGATTTTTAAGAATATAATAACAATTAATACTATAATATTTGTTTTAAAAACTATTTTATGTCAATTTTGACAGTATTTGGTAATTTTTTTTGTGAAAATTATAACCACATTATTAGTTCGAAAAAAACTAATTAAATCAATACTAACATGTCATATTATCCTTGAAAATTAGTTTAATTCATAAAAAGTCTCAAATTATATTTATTTGGGTATTTATAATATTAGTAATGTTAATATTTCATTAATAAGGTAATTGTTGCATCATCATTGTGTCATGAACAAATTTAATTATTTAATGTCTAAAAAATATTAATAAAATACCACTATGTTGTTTAATTAGTGAATTCAGCACACAGTGGCGTCTTTCCACAACTTTTTATCTTCTAAAACAATTTTGGTAAATCACAAAGTTCATTATCAACTATCCTTGACATTTAATCTGTATAATCTTTATCATCATTCACATCTGTATTCACATCCTCCATACAATCGTCTTCATTATTCTCTCTTGTAACCATATCAGATGATCCATAAAACGTATTGTTATCCCACCCACTACATGCATTATTTTTTCCACGTGTTTATTCAAACATGTATAACTTTGATCTATTCCCTAACAGATCAGGTGTTCATCCAACTCATCTGGATGAATTTTTCATGAATAACAACATTGTAAAAACAGACAAATTATTTGAAAAGGTTTATATGCATGATCATTTGAAATCATGATAAACTCTTTCACTCTATCATCATAATATTTTTTCAACTAACTGGCATTTGTCCATTCATTATTCATATTCATCTTATTGGGTATATTAATATAAATATTTTATAAAATAATTATACAAAAGATGTTCAATTGTGGTCATCATCCAACAATATTAAATAAAAATAGCTATGGTAAACAATACCCTTACCTCACCATGAATTTTTAAGGACCAAAGTAGATCAAACCCTTCTTCTCAACCACCTGATAAATGGAACTAGCTATGAAAATCCCTTACACTATATTTTTTTAGCATCGCACATGTGATCTCTATTCATTATTGTAAACCGGGTTTCTAGTGATTCTCTAGAAACAAAATGTATCTAGTCATAAAATACAGTACTGAACTAATATATGGTATGATTTTCAAAAGAGTGCTTGTGGGTGGAAGGATTCATTGCATGCTTTTTATGGTTATTTCACAAGGGTCTCCATAAGTGGCTCATAGAGTCCTCTGGTGAAGTCGATTTCTATGATTCAGTGGAATTTCACTTGTAACAAGGTGGTGGTGCCATTGAAATGGGAAATATTTGGATTGATATTCAATGGTGTAAGAACTAAAACATCTAATAAAATGTCATATCAATCATGAAAAAAAACTAAAACACCATAAAAACACGCAATCCTGATCACAATATCTACACCATACCAATGAAACAATCACAATTTCAGATTTTGAAAAGAATCCTTTATTCAATATTGTTTTTTAATTCAGGGTTTATCACAAATGTTTTGTCATTCTGGGGAATTCATTCATATATGAAGTACACATAAATTACCAATTTTTATATGCAATGGTTTAAAATGATCCAACCAACAAGAAATTCATTTAGTGTGAAAATAAGGACCACCAACACCCATGACTTTCAGTGGGGAATTTTTCCCATACATATCACAACATAACCATCAATATCTGATTACTTTTTATTTAATTTTTTGTATATCTACTATTTTTTAGATGTTAAACTTATGAATGAGAAATCTATATTTTTTTGGAGAATGTTCATTTTTAGTTTACTCTAATTAAGGGGTAAAATATCCACATTAATTGTATTTTTTCCCATGGATAGTTGTTATCCCATAGGGATCATGAATGCCTCGTAGGTTAGGGGAATAATAGGTCTTTTGTTGGTTATGATACAAAATTGGGTAGTATAGTTACATTTCTAATTGTAATTGACCCATTTCATTTAATTATAGGATTGGGGGGGTCAAAAACTAATATAGAGAAGGAATAAGTGTTGTAAAAATAAACCTAGGCTCTCCAATACTTGTGAAGAAAGATGAAATATACAATAGGTGAGGGAGAACCACACAAGAGGAGAGGAGGGGGAGGGTGGTGTAGTGCGGAGGAGTTCTAGATGAGAAAAGGGAAAAATCCAGTAAAACCGAAAAGGATCAAAGGGGAAGTGGTGGGATGTCAGAGGGGTAGGGGGACTCCAATGGTGTCGGGGAGGGAGGATGCGGGCTGTCCAAGTAGGGGGGTTGGATGTTCAGGTGGGGGGGGGGCTGTAGAGGTGTGCGGGAGGTCATGTGGGCTTTCCAAGGAGGGGGGTGTCCTGTCCACTATGAAATGACCATTATAAATCCAATAGAGTGAACTATGAGAGGGTAAAATTATGTGGAAATGGGGTTTGGGTGATGGGTTCGAGTGGCTAATAAGGAAAGAGGAACCTCATTTAAAATAATTATATTATCTCTACTCATTTCATGAATAGTGTACATTATTGTGTAGCCTAAGGGTTTGTTGCACAGTGCACCCTATGATATCAGATTGTTGAATTACCAAAATGTATACACATAAATAGACATCCCCTAGGCAGAACTATTGAATCATGATCATGATTCTTGATGTGACTATATGCCTCATGGAGTAACATCCACCCCCCCCCCCCAAAAAAACATTATGGATTGCACAAAAAGCCAACCTCACACAGGATACAAACAGTTCACATATGGAGGGTACCATGGATAAACTCACATACATAATGAATGACGTAAAGGTGACTAACCAATCTAATATATAACACAATCTAAATCACTAATACAAGGTATTCTTCATGGCTAATAAGATATACTCTATGTGGATCATGAAATGGTCATAAAAGAGACAACATAAATCCTGAGGACTACCAATGTAAGAAAGATCCCTTAGCATAATGAACATACATAAAACATATCCTTTTTAGGTTATAACATATCTAACGTTCAATACATTATGAACCACAAATATAATTTATGTCTTTTGTAAAATTCCATATACCCCTAGATGTATATCCAAACATAAAAATTAAAAAATTTGAAATAATGTTGACCTTGGTGGAGTATCTCTACATTGAATTCACAAGGTCTATAGGGTACATAATCATCAGAGATATATAATAATGATTAAGATAAAATGAAAAATCATGGAAGATAAGGCTTATCCTATATCATTGCTATCCAATTATTGACACCTAGCATCAAGCTAAAGGATATTACATTAGAAGCTCATACATGACCCATCCTCAACATCCTCCCTAAATGTATCCATAATTTTCATATATTATAGTTAAAAATATTATATCATGATGTTCCTAATATATATAGTTATCAAGATATCAATAATAAATATATTTATTCCTATATAGTTACTAACATACACCACACCATGTGTGTATTTCCCTTCCCTTAAAGTCATAACGAATCTACATTAACATTTCCACTGACAGCATAATCAACCCCATTCAAGGTACAGTACCTAGAATGTTTCTATGAGAAATGATACAATTTAAAATAGCCATGATAAATAATTTTTATGGGATAATCAATAAAAACCTTTTACTCAAAATTATATAAGTTTTAATCTAATCCTTGATATATCTCACACAACAACCAACCTACTAGTTATTCCATCACTAGTACCCACCAAGGCATCCCCCCAATCACACTATGTAGTACTACCATAGAGGCCCACAATTCAGGAAAACCAAATATCTAGTAAAGGAATGGTCTTACCAAATAATGTTCACATCAGTATCACTCTACCCAAATTAACTATCCGAATAAAAACCCTTAACATGTGATTACCATAATTCATCCCTCATAGAAACCTCTACCCAAGACCCTTACAACATGATTGATAATAATCCCATTCATTCAGTTTCAACCTATGCTATAATTAATTAATAACATGAACCAATAACAATATAGGGTCTATTAGACCAAAATCTACACACCAACTATCTTTATAATGCATAAGACTACAAAATTCATTACATTAGAGACTCAGCAGCATGAATCTATGCACTGTAGAGGAGGCTACTGGGATAGTCGTCGGATTAGGAGGGCGCACCGAAGCACGTATTGTGGACAAGGGACCACACAAGGAATAATAGGAGAAAGAGGCAGTGGAGGGAGTGGATGAGGAGTAGGCGGTCGCGGTGAAGGAGGATGAGTCAGCATCCATAGGAGGGGGAGGAGGTGGAAGAGGAGGAGGGAATGACGGTGGAGGAGGAGGAGAAGTAGGGTCACAGTGGAGGAGGGATCACGGCGGATGACGATGAGAAGGAAGTGGTGGTGGAGGAGGAGGAGGAGGGTCACATCATAGGTGGAGGAAAAGGCTGCAGCGACAGAGGAGGAGGAGGAGGAAGATGGGTCGAAGTGGAGGGGAGGTCGACAATGCAAGGTTCAGCATCCATAAAGGCTTGAACGGGTGCGAGGGAGGAGGGGTCTATTAGGTTTATTTTATAAAAACCACTAGAACTGTTATCATCACTAATAAAAAGTACTGAAAAAGGTATTCCTTTATCAGCGCTAAGAAGTGATGTTAAATGACCTATTTATCAGCAATAAAATTATAGCGTTGATTAATACTTATTTTATCATTCTGTTTTTGGGATGATAAATATATGTCTTTATCAGTTCTAAAAAAGCACCGATAAAGGTATAATTTTAAAAATTCTTACATATTCTTATATATTTATTTAAAATGATATATATGATAAATATATATTTATTTATTAATAACTATAACTATAAATAGTATATGTTTATAAATATTGTTATATAATGGTTAATATATTTATATTAATATAAATATAATTACAATTGTATTTGATAAGTATTTATATATGTCATCAAAAATATAATAAAATATAATTATTATTTTAATATATTTAATGTAATTTTATAAGTACATTTTTTAGAAAATATAATGTTTATATTGGTAACATTACATATTAATCAATATACAACATCATGTAATGTAAAAATGTACATTCATGCATATGATACAAACATAAACGCATATATTCATTGATCAAATTCATTGGAAAACTGATATATATTCAATAATTTTAATTATAATTATATATATTAAAAATTTAATTTATTTATAAATAAAATAAATATATAAAATATATAAAATATAAATTATACATTAAATACAATTAATTAATCTAATAAATTTAATAAATCTATAATAAATCTAATAAATCTGTAATAAATATAAAAAATACATTAAATATATTTATTAATTTATATAATATATTATATACTTATAATAATATATATATATATAATTATAATATTAGAAATAATTTTTCAATTATAACATTATATATAAATTTTTAAATTGTTAAAAAATATATATTAATTGAAAAAATTAGTTTTTTATTTAATTTGTTCAAATAAACTATATTATTGAATATAAATGTAATAATTTTTTATATATTCATAATAAAACATTTTAACATCACTTTCGGCTTAGAGCTGATAAAGGGAAGTACTTCCCTTGCCCTGTTTTGTGGTAGTGAGTTCAATAAATTCTACGCACTCTTAATCCTTCCTTGAGAAGAAGAAGAGCATTTCCACCCTCTGTGTAATGGGAATTCATGAACATGTGACTCGTTCCTCAAACCCTCGCCTCAGTTTTATAATGAAGATTCTGCGAACATACAATCAGTGCCTATGAACCCTTGTTGTGATATAGAAAATATAGAGCCAATAACCTCCTTGATTCTTTGATGGAGACTATTGCGCACCCTAAGTGCGATGAAGGATACCCTTTTTTCCTTTAGTATGCACAAAAATGAAGAACACCCTACTATTTTCATCTTATATATATACTGTTCGCATGGGTTTATCTTTGAAGAATAAGGTGATTGTGTGAAGTTCCATGCTATTGTGTTCATTGTTTGAAGAATAATAAACTCGAGCCCTCATGTATTTAAAAAGGTGGAAGAAGTGTGCATGTCTAATGAACATGTAATCTTGTGCATGAATTGAGACACCCATGATTGAGAGAACAATCCATACATTTAATACACCTATTAGGGTTTGAAAAAGATAAAAATTAAAGAAAATATTGTGTGTGAACATTTGAAGGAGGATAAATTAAGAGGAAGATCACACACATGAACAAAACCCATTCGGGATTGAATAAACACACACTTATCAGAACATAAACTAAATAATAAGTGTGTGTGAAAATAACTAAATACAAAAAGTCTATGTAATATTATGTGAGAAAAATATAGAGGAAGGGAGTGTTTTTTAAAGGTTATACCCATTGGGGGTTTCACACAAATAAGGAAAGGATTTTTCATGCACGAATGCATGAGCATGGACACATGAAGAAACATAAAATAAGAATCATGATTCCTTGTGTACATGTGTAAACAAGAATAAGCAATGTCATGCAAATAATACATGAAGCATAATTGATTGAGATATCCAAAACAAGAAGTTAGTATTCCATTAAATCCATGAATGAAGTGAATTAGTCTTGAGACTGTAGCTAGACATAGTTAAAGAAGATCTTATATCTGAGATGTTAGTGTTTAAGAATCCAAGAAGAGAGATGGAAATGAACTTTTCAAAGATCATTCGCGCATATTAATATCATTGAAGAGTTTTTGTGCCCCATTTTCACACCCATTAGTGACACAAGGTCTTAATTAAATGAATAAATAATTTCCTAGGAATTGTTGAACTATGAACAGATCAAGAAATTGATCAAAAATATTGAGCAAGTACAAGAAACCATACCAAAGGCTATTTAATATTATTAAATTGATACATAGGAAAGTGTGATTCAAAAATCATTTGTGTGAATAATTTAATACCATCTGTTGTTAATCATGAATGATCAAAGAAATAATCTTCTCATGTGACTTGATAGATAGAAGAACAGAACAATATTAATGGAGTAGAATAAGTATATAGTGGGACTCTAAAACACACCATCAGGACTCTGATAACACTATGGGAAGGTGTATAAATAACCTCTTGTGGGACTCAGGAGAGATACATTGAAACTATGTATCAACCATTGTAATTTTTAATAATAATATATTGGAGAATATTTGTTGGGGAGAATAACCAATATAGGAAGGGGTATGGCTTCGAACTGAACCATGTAAATCCTTATCTTCTGTTCCTTTACATTTACAACATCATTCTAGGTAAGGCTGAAAGACAGACGTAGCGTGGATAAAGGATTTAACCATGTATATTGTTTTAATTGAAACATGTCATTTAGAAAAAATATTTAAATGTATAATTGACTCACCCCCTCCCCCTATCAGTTATTCACGCTCATGTAGGCACTTCAATTGGTATAAATGGGATGTTACTTATAAAATATCCATGAGAGCCCTTGTGAAGTGAATATATTTGAGAAGATGAGTGAACAACCTCACATGTAGTTATCTTCTACGAATTAGAAGAACAAAAAAAAGAAACTATCATGGAAGAAGAAGAAGAAGATTACTTTTTATGGGGAGACACCTTCTACTGAAGGTAATCTAAATGGTAAAACATGTGACAATTCCTTTTATTATTATAACTCTTCTGATGAGTCATTCTTAAGATTTGATAATGATATATCAATTAGGGATCTTCATACTTCTCTCAAAGGTCATCTGTTGAAAGTTCCTAAATATGTGGCAGGACACATTGCTGCATGAATTAGTACTCTTCAAGATAAAATTTTAGAGCCAGAAGAAGAAGCTGATTCCATGTAAGAGGCCTTGGAAAAAATGTTTGGTCTATCCAATCATCTAAAAAACATGTGAAGGAAAAGGAGGAAACAATTTATCACTGTAATGATAGATATGATGAAGTCACTGAAATTTTTTAGGTTAGAATTTGTGAGAAATAACTCTTTTAAATGATATTTTAGAAGCATTATATGTATTTGAAATACTTCACAAAGTCTATATGGTTGTCAAAGTTTCTCAACAAGAAGACTGAGCTAACTATGTACTCGAGCATGAAATCGCTCTTTCAAAAAATTATTAAATATTCATGAAGAACAAATAATAAATATGAAAGTGAATTGGGAAATCATGCTTTGATCCGTTGATGATGGCATGAACTCCATCAACATTAACTGTTTAGATTTGAATATGAAATTGAATAATCAAAAATCACTCAAATATGGAAGGTACCAAACACCTGAAATAATAAATACTACTACAAAAGTTGGCATTGAAGAAATTGATTCCAAAAGGATTATAATATCATCCTCTACTCCAGTGGAATCATCCTCCATGAAGATGTTATCCCATAACCCTGTTATTTATGATTATACTAATGTAGTTGCATCTGCATATGCAGATTCAGAGCTATATGATGTGAATATGTGCATCAATAAATTTTTTAATACATCCATAAATGTTATAAGGATGCTTACATGGATTATTATGAAGAAAAACACCCAAATGAACTCTCTAATGAAATAAAGAAAATTCTAGATTCAATAAATCACAAAATCAATCCAGACAAATACTACATGAAAAAGAAGGTGATTTAATTTCTATTTTTGGTTTTGCGAGATTTTTGGGCATTAGGAAAATAATTTCTTGAATAATACATCATCATATGAAAATTATGAAAGTCCTAAATTCATGTTATGTAAATATGAAGAAATGAAGCATCAAGAAAAGAAAAGGACAAAAAATTATATGAAGAAGACTATATATTTTAAGAAATGATTTGATTATCTTGAAGATTTTTTGGACAAATGAAAAAGAAGTGGTCATATATATGATGGGTGCTGGTTTAGTGCTATCTTTCCCCATGCATATGTTGAAAATAACCATAATCCAAAACAAAGGTAGGGAAAATGAAAAAATAATTGAATAGTCTTCCAATGAGAATATGAAAAACACTGAAGTCATGATAATAGTAAATGAAACTATTTCCAATAATAAGTTCAAGAATTATTCCCATAATTTCATCTAAAAAATAATCTTTTATTGTAGAAAAAATTGCAATTCATGGATCATTGTGAAAAATCCATGAAAATGAATTTTAGCAGGTTCAAACTAAAAGAAGAAACAATCTAGATGAATCTTAGATTTACTAAAGACATTCTTAAAGGTAATATTAATATGTTTCTAGAAAAAGGTAACTGGAAGATAATGAAAATTCCATGTGGAAGATCCAAATCAAAAAATGTAAAAAAGGATTTTTTTTCTTTATCTAGACCAATAAATTGATAATTTCTCGAGAACTGCAAAGAGTAGAAAATGAAGTACTAGCTAAAGAAAAGGAGAAAATGGAAACATGAAAATCCACATGAAGGCAAATTCTACATTCATGATAGGTTATTAGTTCATAACAACCCAAGTGTCTCACAACTACTATATGGAAGGTGCAAGAATGCCGAACATCATGAAAAAAATGTATAATTATTTTACTAGGCCAAATGGAGATGTTAAAAATTGAAGAACATGCACCAGTGAAAGAAACTTCACTACTATAATAAGAAAATACAAATAATCCACAAAATTTTATGGTAAATGGAAGTATATGGTCCATTATTACACATAAAGATCAAAATTTCAATTAGAGAGGAAACACCACAATGCATAGTACCATACACATTAGAGCTACAAGGAAATTAGTTCTTGGGTTGAGAGAAAATTATCATGCTCATTTCATCTATTAAAAAAGTCATAAGTGTTCCATATTATTCCCTCATATTTTTTTTGTATAAATGTGATTACATTAAAGGGAATTGATGATTAAAATCATTCTCAGAATTAGAAATGAATGAACAATGTGGAGAACTACATGTTTGACTCATTATTCATGATTTGATAATTAGTTGAACTGTTTAACATTACAATATTATGATTAATAATATCATTAATAAAATCTAATGATTATTTTCCACCATGTACAAACAAAGGGATTGCACCCCTTGAGGGGTTGAAAAAATTATGGTGATGATATAAAGGATTATGTCAAGACAAAACATGAAATTTATATCATCTCATGTAGTTGAATCATGAGTTATTCCAATAACACATTCATCCATTTTTCATAATTTTATTTATCATGTTAATTAATTGGTAGTTGTTGATTGATGACAAGATGGGATGAAAGGGGGAGATTTATGTTTTCACATGAACATTTTAATATATTGGGTGAGGTATGTGAATTATTTAGCATTTCATTGATAAATCATACTATTTCTGACCCCTGGGATATGAATTGATACATTCTAAGCTTGATTTCACATTAATGATTGTTTGTGGACATCATTGAAACCCTTGGTCACATCACTCTTGTTTTTACACCAGGATACCCCTATTAGACATAGATTTGATTAACTAATGGTTCTTTCTTATTTTAGTTGTGTGACATCATCCCTCTCTCAAAAATGTTCATGAAAATGTTCTATAAATGGAGGAGAAAGTGTTTTTGAAAATACCCCATAAATGACATTGGATGTCATGCTTTGACATTCCCCATAATTCTATGTGAAATGACATTGGATGTCTTTCTTTGACATTCCCCATAAATAATCATATAATTGTTGAACTGATCATACATTCCAAGACACATGTCACAAGATGACACCATGTTACACCATTTTAAGGAGTCCCTGAAATACTTTTTTCATAATGTCTTTATAAGACCGATACTACTAAATGAAATTCATTAATTGATTGAATGATCACTTTAGAAGAACAATCCAATAGGTTTTAATTGAATGACGGTTGTGAATGAAATCAGACGCTTGAATAATTGATCTTCAATGATCCATGAAATGTGTTTAAAGGTTAACAAATCACACATGACAACTTTGAAGTCCATGAATTATTATTTAGTGTGTGAGGTGAAGAGATGATCCATTCATCATCCATGATTTTATTTATGGAATGTTGAAGAACATGGATTTTTTATTCCAAAAATAATGTCATGAAAAAAGAGAAAACTGCAATATGATTGTTATTTTAAGAAGAGGTGGTCATGAATTACCTTTGTATTGCAATTTTTTTTGATAAAAAATTCATATATAATACTTTTCTTGATAAAAAGATAGACCAACCAAAAGGGATAGTCAATGTCCTCAACCATATTCACATATAAGACCTAAGGGTGGACCATGCCTAAGAGAAGCCTCAAGACCAGCCCCACATGTGGAATAAGGCATGTGGGTCATGTATAAGCCTATTGGAGATTGTACGGTGGGAAAAATGTAAATATCAATACCAAATTTCAGTCTGCATCACTTTACAATAATCTTCTTAATTTTTGGGGAGTCCTTAAAAGAAAAATATTGCTACAAAAATGATTTATATCTCAATACCATATAATGGAATAAAAACTAAATGATAAATCTTGATACCACTTGAATAATTTATAAATGATTAAAATTTGGATAATCACTTTTTTAGAAACTATTTAAGCTATCTTTCAAGGAATTTAATGAATGGAAATTATCATTAAACTAGATTCATCTATCTTGATACCCATGGATATATGTAAATATAAATTGATCATTAAAAAAATATTAAATTCTCTATTTTTATGCACATTTTTTCTTATCAATATTCTCAATCTTTTACATCTATTAATGATTTACTAGAATAATCTTCAAACAAATTATATCAACCCATAAGTCTTCACCTCATTACCAACATTTGGATTCAATATAGTCTATAGGGATAGTTTTAACTCAAGGTTTTTAAATTTTATGAATATGTAAGGTCATGAAGTACCAACCTATAACCATCCATATTTACTTTTCACTTTTTTTTATGTTCCGGGATGTAATACAACTGTATCTACATGTTATTCATCATCATCACATATATCCAACCAATAATGAATCATACTAAAGGACATCTCTTTAATGATTCCACATCAATAGATCACTTCATGGATTTTGAAAATGGTATTCATCCTAGGTTTATGATTTTCCATAGTTTTAGAATCAATCACACATGGACATGTACCATCTCATGTTTAGTCAGTAGTGGATCCCACCTCTGAATTTCATTTCTACAGCATCATGAACTTTTTTTCTTTAGGTATTTCTGTGGAACCATGTTGGAAATACTCTTTCTTTTTTTCTAGTAGTTCAATAATTGAGTACCTCATCATTGGTGGAGTAATTTTTTTTATTTTCCAACTTCATAAAATCTAAAACAACATATATCATTTTATTTACTATTTTATTTATTTTCTTCTATTGGCGTTATTAGGAGTACCCATTTCTTGTTTCTTAATACATCTTTTGATAAGGAAAAATTTTATTATCCAATAACATTCAACCTATTTTAATGCATAATAAGATTCATTTTAGCATTATCATTCTCCATATATGTCTTATAATAATTGTTTTTATATATCGATTACTTAACCATCCATGCATTCCTAGAATATCAATAGATTTCAATGTGAATGTTGTTAGATAAAATGAAAAATATTACATTATAATAATAATTTATTTAGTTTCTCGTCAAATGAGATGTTGGTACCAGTAGAGTTATTCTCATGTCATTAGGTCGTTTGTTTTGAAGCATCTACTGATGGTTTTACCTATTATTCCACAAGAGAAACAAATTTTTTATTCATTATTTCATGGATTAAAGGATCCATATTATTAATATAAAAACTCTTATATTCTACATTTCACATATATTTTCACTATTTTTATGGTTCTTTTGTAATAATATTAATCTCCTCATCCATTTCTACTAGTATTATAGCCATCATTTTTCACTGAGTCAACATCTCACAAGTCCCTTTTTTATTTAATCATATTGTAATCATGCTGAAACAAATATTCTTTTATTTCCATTGTTAAATTCATTTCATTCAAAAAAAAATTGAGTTTTTTTAAATCAATAATTTTATTAATTTCATTTTTCTCTTAAATTATCATAATAATAAGATTTGAGGACACTTACACCCTATTTAATATCTATTTTTACAGGTAAAAATATGTAATCATGGTGTGGAACAAACCATAATTTTTTTCCAATTATAATTCATTATCATTTCATGATAATCATCTGTAATGTAATCATGATATTCTTACCATCCCATCATATATTCCTTTCAACTCCAAGAGATAGTTCAATTTTCACATCCTTTCTCCACAAAAGGGTTATAATCATAAATAATGTTATTTTCATATTTTACAATGGATGTATTACAAAATATAAGGGATTTAATCATCTTAATCATCTTCTTTTTATACATTTTACATAACGTAATTCTCACATGGTCAATCTTGATTAAAAAATAAATCATCCAATTGCATCAACATTTAATTAGAGAACTATAAATGATTTATCATTTTTTCACACATCTTACTAGAAATAATCTTTTAAATCTTCTTTTACTTGACCATAATGATCAATATTTCATTGATATTTCTAATACATTACTGTATATATGTTGTAGGGTCCTAAAAATTCCTCCAAGGGAAGAACATTCCCCCATAGACGCTCTGTGGAAGGAAGATAGTATAAATACATGTCAAGAAAGGTGATGAGACTCAATTCGAGTTACATATTTTAGAAAAAATTTGATGATATTAATGATTTTAATGAAATTCATGTGTACCTCATACCATCACTGAGAATGTTTTAAGGACCATATGGATCACGAATCACCTGGTACATGGAACGATCTGTGAACCGCTAGCCCACATGCGATAACCAGCAAACAAGGCAGACCACAAACCGTGTCCCTAATGAAATTGTGTATGGGAATTCAATCTAAATACTTTACTTTCAACTCATAATTTCATGGATGATGTGAACTAGCATGGTTATGTGAACCATTATTTCGAACTGAAGCCTTAAAAAACCCTACTTGACTGAGTCTTCCTTGGTTCAGGATATCTCCATGGGCCTCTGCAAATGGTGTTGCGTTCCCAATAGATATAAGTGTTACAATTCATTATAAAAGGGATCATTGTAGAAGGATGAGGTATGGATGATTAATGATTAATGGGGACTCAAAGTTCAATGAAAGAGTTTAGAGAAGACTTTGGCTTTAGTCTCGATTCATCGGTGAATCTCGAATCGCAAACAGCATTCTCCACAGGGTCACCGACCCTGAACCATAAAATAGTGGAGTTAAATAACAATAATAGATCTGAGAACCATGTAATTATTGTGGATTAATTCATTGTGAAAAATAATCCCCCATACCATCCTTTAATATGATGATCTGCATAGTGCACCGCTACGTGGACTAACCCTGAAACCACGTACTACATCGGTACACGAATGAAATCCAAAATGGCATGATGAGATGCATACCACTATGGTACGTGGTCGTCTATACCCATGCCCACATAATACATCGGTACGTGGACAAACCCTATTCCCGCATACCACTATGCTATGCCGAGAATCTATCTTTCTGTATAAGAAACCAGTACTCGGAATGGGGTATGTTTGGGTATTATTTACATCTGTTCCAACCTCACCCTTCCATTTCCATATATTCTTCCATGATTCCTCTACAAACCAGTCCCTCAACATCAGGAAAAAGCCTTGTCCAATTCCACTAGACCTGTAAGATCAATCCATTATGTGAATTAGCGCACCCCTTTGAGTCTACGTACCCATGGTAAGTAGAGTAACAAAGGCTCTCCCAACAATGGTTTGGTCATTGGGAGTTCCTGTGGGTCTACATTCCCTTGGTAACCAAGATTCCAACCATGGGATGTTCATGTGAACCTCCCCATTCTAGTAATTTAGGGAGATCACTTTCTGTTCCATTAAATTAAGAATATTGATCAGTCTAGGGGATTATCTTTGCGCCACCACATTGAAGAGGATGGAACTCATCCCCTTCCCATAACGTGCTCTAGGGCCCTCCCAATGAGGTAGGTCCCCAATCTTCTGAGGTACAGACATGTGACCTTCTATGTCATTTCACATTAAAAGGATTATTTCACTATTACCTTTCACATGGTCACCCTATCCTCTTCCGCCATGGGCTCTCCCCACCCCACCCATAGGGTAAGAGTCATGTGAATTATTGAATCATTAATATCCCCTTTTTTCTCACACGGAGCATGGCTCGTGTAGTATTATTGATTTGTGATGATTACAACATCTTCATGAATATGAACAATTACAACCTTAATTCTGGATGAAACCAAGATATGTAAGATTCCTTCCAGAAAGATTGAGATCAAAAGGGTTCCCATCCAAGAGGGTCCACCCTATAATGTTTCCCTAAAATGGGCAGCTTCCACGTGTTAGCCCCACAAAATAATAACTACAAGAACTCTGATTCATGATCAAATTGGGATACATAGGACACCTACTATAAGTCCCATGATCAAATGTGTGTCCTCTCATAAGGGATTCACCCAATAAAGTTTCCCTAAATGGGAGGATTTTGTGCATAAGCCCCAAGCTAGCCAAACAATGTGGGGTCTGATTCCTCTCCATAGGATATGTAGGAAGCCCTTCTTCTGTCCTGATCCCAATATCATGTAAACATCCATCCACCTGGGATGATGATAAACTCGAGAGTGCCTTATTATATAGCTCAAGTCAGAATCACCTCTGTAGAGTCAAATATATAAAGGCCTAAGAAGATCATACAGATCAATGGTAGCATGTCGACAGACTAATCAGCAATGAAACAAGGATTAACAAACATATGAAAACAACATAAATCTATAATAGTGTCTCGGAACAGGGAACAATCCCCCCCGGAAGGGTGCTCTGAGACTGACCTTCTATCCTTTAAACCAATGGGGTCCTTAAGTTTTGTTGGATGACTCATCAATCAACATGTTCCTACCTTTAGAAATAAGGTCCATAAATCATGGATACTAGGACCGTTGGGCGTTTTGGCTCCAAGAATAAACCTGTTGGAGATCATTTGAGGAAGTTAAATCAGAGAAAGATAGATTTCACAAGTGCTTAACCCCCATGAGATCACCGACTGTGACAAAAATTTCTCTCGGTGTTAATCTAACCTTTATTAACGGATGATGACGTTGAACTAGTCGAACCAAAAGGAATGGTGAATTTGACTAGAACCTGTCTCTATTGAAATAGGGATGGGTTATTATCCTTGTCGTTCCACTTCCCCACTACCCAGAAATTTGCCACCTCATAGACGGAACAAAAATGGTGAAAATGACGTGAATCTTTATAGAAGGTGGCGGTTCTACCCCAATGATAAAATAAATGGAGGGCTAGCTCACTCCAATACAACCATATCTCTAACCCTACCCTGAGTGGGTGAGAAACATTCTACCACCTCTAAACATTGTTAACCTCATATTCCAAGTATTCAATGGTTCAGGGGACCCATAAAATCATTTAATGCATTATTCCACTTATTGTGACCATATAATGGGCACCCTAGAGCAGCACGAAGTAGTAAATCTTTGGTTTATTATACAATCCCTACATGGAGAGACCATTGTGTGGTATACTAGCCTACCATCCAATTCAATTATAGGCTAGAAGGACCTCTAGCGATGGTTTCTCTTCTAGATCAGTTCAACATAGACTTAGACGATGGCCAGTGACCTCATTAACTGTAGTAGCTAGAGAACAAATGATTCTTAGAATTTATTTCTAGATGGAAAGTCCTAACGTATTCCCTGAACCGGACACTCCTTCGGTATGATATTATCTTCATGTGAATTGATATCCTTCAGGATGAATTATGAATGCCAGTCATCCCATTGATGTAAAAAGGTGGGTTTTGAGACTTATCTTCCATTTTCCAAAGGATATAAGACAACATTTAATGATCTAATCTCATTTCCAGAGTGTCACCATCAACCCCAGGGAAAAGTGTAGGAAAAGATAAAGTGGCTTTTGTCACACTTATTACAAACCCAACACCGAATCTAGTTGTGAGGCCCCCACTGAACCCTGAAGGACCCCCTATATTCCCACAACCCCCCGACCTCGACATGATGAGTCACAAGGTTCTAAAAGAAATCAATTTGTGAAAACAAAAACAAATTGTACTCATTCTGAGACAAACAAGTATACATTGATTTCATAGCTTCCATGAATATCTATTGTCCCCGGCTACCCGATAAAATGACAGTGGATGAAGTGGGTCTCGATGAAAGCCAAAATTGTTGTCCCTATCACTGAATATTGGGACACACCATCCATGAAATATTAATTTTCATGGATCTCCTACAAATGATAGTGGATTTTGGGAATGATAAGATTTTCCAGCCACAAGTATAAATGTAATATGTTTCTACCTCACACTCAAGAGATGAATAGGAATGGAAAATGGTCGCTAGTAAGAAGAAGTAAAAAATTTGATAAGTACATGACTAGAAGACCATCAAATAATTCGATATATTCCTCCAAGAATAGTTAAACTAACCCATTTATCCCCATTAAGCTCCTAATACATCACAACCATCATCGTCAACACTCGATCCCTCTAAAAATACATTGGTATAAATAATGAAAATGATGCTGAGTTGATACCGAAGATCATTTCAGTGTACAATCATTCGGACTTCATTAAAATAGTCATTGTACAACAAGAACCACACACCAAATGGTTCAACAGGATCCGCACATTCTAAACAACACCATCAAAAGGAGACAGTTTGATAGAAACCGTGTTACTCTATGAACTGATCTTTAGATCCATTAATGTTATTCACTTTATAGACCCCTTAATGGAATGAATATATTTCCATGAACCCAAATTCCCCATGCCCAATTGGAGATATAGAGATAGAGTCCATAGAGGCTATTATTTTCATTGAAATTATGATACTGGTAGGAGTCAAATTCCTGGCCACACCATATGTCAAACTGTTAACATCACAGAATCTCATAGAAGGCACGCCGACTGACACAAAAAGAACTGGAATACTCCTTTTCCAATGTTAGAATAAATTTGAGACCAGTTATCTTGGAATATCCATCACTGGAAGAAAAAATATCATATCTCTATAGGAATACAGGCAGAACAGTTCAGTTAAACCCAGAAAGCACCACAACACCACTAGTCCCTGCTATAGTGGACGAACCATCTAAGTCCAAATCACAATCCCCTAAATTTCTATGAAATAGAAACCCCGAGTTGGGATGAATCATCCTCTAGAGTAGAAGCATGATTTTCTGAAGCAGTTGGATTAAGTACCAAAAAAGAATTCAATCCTAGATGCGTTGAGCATATCCATAGATCTTTGGGAGGAACTCATTGAAGCCCTAAAAAGTCAGTAAGAGTTCAAGGCTGAAGTATCAATAGCCAATGTCTATTGTATAGATACCAATATCAAATTATTTATGCCATCATCTTCTTCATAGCCAAGGATAAAGATGCCATCATTAAAGGGAAAATAAAATACTTATTTGTGTCTAGAAAGATAAATGGTATTGACATCTAGAGGATTTTCTTTGACAACTGCTCTAGATTTAACCTCCTTCCATAGATAATGATTCGTCGAATGGGATATGATGAATATAGACATCCAACCTACACTAGAAAATTATTGTGATATGAAAAAATAATGACAAAACCATTTGTATGAATCATGATTAAATGTTGGACTGGATATCTCAAGTCAGATTTTGAGTTCTAGGTTGTGTGGAAATGTTCGACCATGAACGTCCTGTTAGGGAGGCCTCGACTACATCAGCACACTACAATCCTTTCATCATACCATTAGTGCATAAAATATCACAATAATTCGAATATTTAGACTTTTCACTCTAATAGATCCAAATTGTGTCCTTTGAGCCACACTATATCAATGATGGGTTATATGAATCGAAAGGAAAACATATTTTTGATGACGACATTGATTGGATCAATTCACCGAATGCATTAGGGATTTATTAATCTAACCCCCTCCAATAATATGGGTAAGATCATGTTCTACCCTTCAACCATGTTTAGTTCATATGTACAAGTCCGGATACAGACTCAATCATCTACATGATTTCTATTATGGCCACCGAGTCCAAGGACCTGGAAGTTCAGGATAACTCCAATGATGATAGGAAAATCCCTATAAAAGATGATAAAAGCCCATCCTCAGGACCCAAAACTACCCTTGACGCACACAAAATGGAAAAATAATATTTCACTCCCCAAATTGGAGAGCTAGTATCAAAAAGTCATATCTCTATCAGAATTGGATGAAAATGAAGAAGAAGATGAATAATAAAAATAGTAAAAAGACCTCAAAGATTCCCTCCTACATTCGAATATGGTGTCTCGACCACAATCAATGAACATAGAAAGATAAATATGTCCACTAAAGATGAACTGAAATCCACTCTGATTAGTCCGGCTATGCTTGACAAGGAGCAATAGGCATATACCTCCTTCGTAAAGAAGAATTGAGATGTGTTTTCCTGGAATTACACAAAAATGATAGGCCTCGATCCTGAGGTCTCCACTCATCATCTGTCTTACCAGAAGATCATAGGGGCTATAAGCAGGAATCCATAAGGACCAACATAAAGAATGCCTCCAATGTAGAGGATTTAGTTGAAAAGTTGATCAATGACAAATTCATACGGTTGGTCCAATATCAGATCTGGCAGGAAAACATAGTTCCTGTCAAAAAGTAGAATTAAAATATTATAATCTCCATTGAGTTTTGGTACCATAATCATCATTTCCTAGAAGACAACTTCACTGTCTCGATCATAGAATTATTGATCGATGCAACAACCTGATACAATGACCTCTCTTTAATGGATGGATATTCTAGATACAATCAAATACAAATTGCCCAAATAGATTTTTATGATACTTACTTTAGGGACTTGAATGAGGTGTTATATTATTATATGATTCCCTTTGGACTAAATATTTTCAATGCCACATATATGTTCAGAATGCACCGCACCTTGAGGCCCTTCTTGGGGGAATTTTTCGAGTGATATGTTGATGATCTGGTGGTTAAATCATGATAGCTCTCTAACCACCTGAATGATCTTGAAAGTTTCTTCAATAAATTGTGATTTCACAGTTTAAAGATGAATCCCCTAAAATACAACTTTGGGATTACCTCAAGATAATTCTTTGGCTTCATTTGTACACATTTGCAACATTGACGTCAGCACCAAGAAGACAAAACCCGTCAATATAATGTCCCCACCAGACAACTTCACTGTGTTGAGAGGTCTCCATTGGCACCTCTTCGGCATTCAGTGCTTCATAGCCATCTTCACAGGTAAATTTTTACGATTAATCCGGCTCATGAAGAAAGAAGTTACATATGAGTGGGGTAATGATTTCCAAGAATTGTTCATCAATTTCAAATGATATACCCTAATAACACCAATGATGGTTCCACCAGTTGAGGGGTAGCCACTCATTTTGTATGTAACTGCCCTATAATGATCATTAGGTGCCTTTCATGTGTAGTAAATTGATGTCAAAAGTGATAAAGGCCTCTACTACCTATTCCAATCATTGATCGATGAAGAGAACTGGTATTCAAAAATTAAAAACAACTCTCTATCCCTAATCAAAATTGTTTGGAAACTCAGGCATTAACTTCCACACCAAGAGGTCCACCAGTTTTTCCACTGTAACTCACTTAAATATATCATCATCCATCATTTTTAAATGGGAACCTATAACCATGTGCTATCATCCTACAATAGTTTTACATTCCATACATTCCACTTAAGGCCACCAAAAGTCAAGCGTTAACAAACTTTTTGGAGGATAACCCCTCAAAAAAAACAACACCGTTATATTCTAAACATCTAGATGAAGAAGTGTTTTTCATTTCTAATGACCCATAGACATGGGAAATGTACATTGACGGTGCTTGAAAATTCCCGACAGGGAAAATGATGGAGGATCATATTCTCATCAATGTGGGGCTGGGAGTTATAATCATATCCCCTAAAAACACCATCTTGTCTTACTCATTCCTTATTTTGGAAAGGTGTCAAAATAATGGAGCAGAGTATTAGCCTCTCATTGCAGCTAGGAATGGGCAATTCATGTGCCAGCTAAACAGCTAAAAATAAAGGGTCATTTAGAGCTAGTCATAAAATAGGTCAATGGTGTCTATTACATCAAGAATGATGTATTGGTCTCCTTAACGAACAATCTTTGAACACTGATCGAATAATTCCCATCAGAACCAACATTGAGTTATGTCACCGGGTCAAAAAATTTCCAATCTAACGCTTTGTCAAATGAAACCACAACCGTGGCCGATCCAGATTTGGATGAAACCATCATTAACATTACACACCACTGGATGGTACTTCTATTAATCTAGAGAAATATGAAGGAAATAGATGAAATTATCCATGTCTCTGAGCCTTATGGTAATACCACAGGTTGGATGATGACCCTTGAAAATTACTATCAGAATTGGGAACTCCAACCTGATATGGCTGAAAGGGGGAAGATTTGAAGATGGCTAATCAATTTTGTCCAGTAAAATGGGGTAATCAAAGAAATGGTTCTCTATAAGTGAGGCATAGATGGAGTCCTTCTTAGGTGCATTGATGGAGAAGAGACTACTGCCATCATGAATGAAGTGCATTCTAGACCATGTAGAGTTCCCCAATCAGTGACCATGGACTCCCTTCAAATCTGAATGCTTGGGTATTATAGGCCCAATATGAAATAGGATTGTTCCATATTCACCAAAAAGGGCCATTCCTTCTAAGTTAATTCTAATTTGATAAACCACCCCCAGAGGTACTTCATATATCTAAGTACTCCTATCCATTCACAGCCTAGGGGATTGATGTTGTGGGACCATATCCTCCTGCCACATCTAGACATTTCAAGTTCATACTCACAATGACCGACTTCTTATCCAAATGGGCCGAAGCCATAGCCATTAAAGATGTCAGGGATACAAACATTTGCATCTTCTTGAAATCCAACTTCATTATTAAATTTTCTTTCCCTCGTAAAATATTAAATTAAAATGACACCAGCTTTTGATCTACAAAATTGGACAAGTTATTTCAGGAGATTGGAATAAATGCCAACAATTTTTCCAATACCGCATGGTGTCCAACAGTTATATATAGGCTTTAAATAAGACTTAATATAGAATAATAAAAAATATGGTTGATAAGGACAAGAAATTGTGGCCATACAAGCACCTTCATGCTTTATGGGCTTACTGGACCATGACCCGCACTACCACTCAGGAAACACTATACTCAATAGTATATGAGGAAGAGGCAGTGTTACCTATCTAAATCCAAAAAAATCAGTTTGGGTTACCATTTTTGATCAACTATCTATGGATGAAAAATCCCAGATACAGTATGATGAATTGGAGTGGCCAAATGAGAAAAGGCTTCACACTTTACACCATTTGGAAATGTACCAAAACCAAATTTCAGATGCCTTGAACTAAATGTTTTTTTGTCAATATTTCCTCAAAGAATAAATGGTGTTAGTCCTTATAATCCCGATGATACTCGGGACAAATACACCAAAGCCTAATCTAAAGTGGAATGGACTATATTTCAAACATAGGGTGTATTTTAATAAGACATAATCCCATATATAAATGGATGGAAAACTCATCACGGCCCCCACTAATGCGAGGTTCAAAAATATTTACATCACGTAATTGCAACAGGCCATTCAATGTTCCAAACACTAAGGCCATAATCTATGAGTAAACCCACCCCCCATTTTCCTTTCCAAACACTATGACCCTAAAAAATGAGTTGTTTCACAGATCACATGATTATAAACTCAATGATACTAATTTAGGAAACATGACATTTAACCATGATGCTATGGTCCAAGATATACCACCCTAAACTATGAGTTATAAAACCCCCAGTGTTTTTGTCCAAACTCTAAGACCATAACCTATAATTCTTTATCAATTTCACAAGATGTTAAATTGTAAGGAACACATCATGGAAACATGAGATTAAACGGTGACTCGTGTCCTTATTGTACAACTATAAATTACATGAATGAAGTGTCATAATAACATGGGAATAAACTTCATGATCTCTCATAGAACTATGTAGAGATTGATTCCTAACCTTGCAGGATACATAGAGATACCTTCATCTTCTATCTTGGCCCAACCCCCAAAAAATTACTCCATTATGCCCCATATATACCCATATCTATAAGCAATTCCTTTGACACTCCTTGTATATCACATTGGGTATAACTCGTGTGAGCTTATGATCAGTGTTAGGGATTCTCTTACAAAGGAAAACTATGGACTAACACAGTAGTCCTAGCAACCATGATGGATTGAATGAAAATCCCCCCACACCAAGAATGAGCCAAATCACTAAAGGGTACATATAGAACCATCTGTGGCTTGATTCTTTCCCTTGCTGGATATGTAGTAACACCTGTGTCTGGCATCCCAGTCGAGTCATTATCCAAAATATATTCCCTCATGTTTCCTTACACATGGGCTAAGCCAAATTGGTATATGTTACATACAGAACAATGTTCGACATGATTTCTGCCCTCACAAAAGACATAGTGACGTATCGATACTCGTTCATAGCCAAGACCCACCAAGAGAAAAATAATTCCCCCATCTTATCCCCTACCTCCCACCACCTGTGATAGAAACTATATTTTAACTCCTAGTGTCTTAAAATTAGTAAGACTCACGTGAGCTTAGGATCTATGGAAAGGATTATGTTATGAAAATAAATTATGGACATGTGTGGTGGAACTAGAACCCATGGTTATGAGACATAAATTTCCATAAATATGTATCAAAATAGATTCATATGGGAACATTCAGAACTATGTGCATCTTGATTCCTACCCTCACAGGAAACGTAGTGATGCCAGAATTGGAATCTCGGCCCTTCCACCATTAAAAAAGTCCCATTTTACCCCTTACATAGGTGGGACTAGTATGAGGAGTCCATGGAAGGTCTTGATCAAATGACAATAAACTGTGAATTCCTTCATGGGTTATGTGTTACCCATTCCTCGGTATTAAAATATTCCGCACAAGCCCCTCAGTCATGAGTAGTCAGATGAACCTTCTTCTTGTTATATATATGAGCCAGAACCATATGGAAGCTCCACTTAGTTTGTATATAATCATGTTCTGGGTATTCTCATGTTCCCAGGTACATTTTTTCCATTTTTCAAAATCCATACTTTGGGAAAATTTTGATCCACATATTTATCCAAAGTCCATATGAGATGGAAATCCAATGTCCAGTAGACACCATTTTTTGACTATGCTCATCATTCCCTGGAGGCTTTAAAAATGAATCCCACAAAAAAGCCATCGATAAAAGGAATAGTCATCCCCAAGAGATTACTATCTTGTCTCAATATGCCCAATGGCTTCCAATCCCCATGTAATCCCACCTAATTCATGTCGACCATGGGACTATGGTTTACACCTTCAATCATCACTCATGTCTAAGGAAAACCAGAATATCCAGATAATGATAAACTCAAAACTATTAAAGATATGTATGAAAGTATAATCATCCTTACTACATGTATCTTAATTGCACAACATCATGTCATCACTTCATGACATTAAACATCATGCCACAATGGTCCTTGTTGTATGATATTAAACTACATCGCATTTGATAAATCCTAAAGTGCTCTATAATGTTGATTTTTTGATTCTTAGGTGATGAGGAGAAATCCTGTAATGCCTTGTTTCTCACAAATATCATAGCTCACATCATCTTAGGGATATTAACGAGAGATACAGCATGACATTATGGGAAAAAATCATGAAATTTGGTTTTAGTAGGATGACCCTAAAAGGAATGTTACAGTTCCCTCCCCCAAGAGGAACCCCATGTCCTGACCAAGTGACGTTAAATAACCATACACTCTAAATCCGTAATGAATACCCCACCATGTGTATGATCTATATCTATGTAAGGGATACCTAATTATGTGAGTAAATTGTTACCCAAATTCCCCCAATATAACCGGATACACACCTGTAAAACCCCAATCTCTGTGCATTATGTGATCTTGAATCCTCACAACCCTTCCAGTCCATCTGAGATAGAAGGACAATGTGTTGTGAACACCATTGTTTTACTATCAAAATCATGCCTTGGAGTCTCTGCATATGTTACACACAAAAACTGTCATCGATCAATTTCAAATTCTTCCATAGGAGAGCCCTCACCTACTCATTACGCACAATTGATTCCATACCTCGTTCCATCCCTCTTGATTCAAGGTCCCTCAATGTCATGGTTTACATCTTCCTCCTTACACACATCCTGGATATATTGAATCATACATGCTCAATTAGTCTCTGGTCTCTTTTGTGGTTTGTAAAGATACCAAATCCATATGCATGAAGTTGAACCACATACAAAAGAAGAGTGCATCCACTCATATTTGGGTTTCCACAAAGAAGAAAAAAAATGTCCCTTTTTGTGTTTCGGTGAACCTGTTATTGAAGGCCAAATTTCTTTATTCTGAGAGTTCTCAATCTCCATAATCCTCAAGGCCATCAGAAATGGAAGACTAGTGTCTTGTGGTAATCTTTTTTTATATTATGCTTTTCATGCCCTATAGGCTTTGTATTTGTTTCCCACAAAAATGGTCATCAATCGACATCAAATTCATCCCCAGAAGATTCATTTATAGTATTTTTATTCACCAATAGCCTTTATGACCAATCACACCCAAGATTTGGAAAACTCCTTGATAATGGCTTACATTAAATCCCCTTTTTAAATGCCCTAGACAAAGATAAAATGAATTTCTAACTGAACTGATTATTCACAAGCTCTCCATCATGCAAATAAGAGTGGTGAGAGAATAGATTTCCACTCAAAGTGGACATGAATGTCTATAATGTTTTCAGACAGCACTACTCAGTCCAGCCACCCACTATGGATCCCGACATCAAATGAAATAGAAAATGCACTAAATCCTACCAAGGCCATCGAAAATGGATGTCCAATATCATATGGGAACCTTTTTCATACTATTAAAATCATTCCCCAAAGGCTCTACATATGTTTCCAACAAAAATGTCGGTCGTTAAAAGGAAAATTTGTCCCCTGGAGTGTCATTTCCTACCTCTATACGCCTAAAACGGCTCCCAAGCCACATTCATATCTAGAATTTTCAAATTAAAGGTAAAGATAAATCCCTAATCGTTGTATAAAGGATATTATAACATTATTGAACATAAAAAACAATATTTAACACCATTCCCATTATGATTTGTAAAAGTTGTTCGACCTAAAACATCAGTAACAAGTTTGATTGGAAGGACTGTGAATTGACAGAGAAAAAAATATCATACTTTCTAGAGGGAAAATATTCAGAAGGTGCCTCTGGATAAAATTCATGTATTGGTTCATTCAAAAAACATTGATCCATAAAAAGGTATAAATCTTGTTTGGATGAAAACCCGTAAAGTGCAACCTAATAAAAAGTCATTTTATTGCTACTAAGACATGGTAAATCGGGATTCATCAGAAAATTAGGGTAATAATGAATAATATGGAAAATAATTAGGGATATGTTCCATAAATCCTCTACAATATTTGATATAATATCGCCATGTCCAATGATCTGGAAAAAATATAACATAATGCGATTAAAATTGTTTAACGGTTTCAAGTCTTGGTTTAAAATTATACATAATTTAAATGATGTTGATGTGAAGAGACATAGAGCAGATGATTAATATCCAAATCATTTCCATTGAGTTCAGAAAAAATGGAGGAACATTCGCAATTATGAGTCTCTCCAGAGTGTTAAGAAAAAAAGAAGAGTATATATTGTTATTTGGGACAGAACTATAACAAGGTTCGGTTCTCCCTTTCTTGGAGGATGGCAAGTGATTGTCATGGGACATCAATAGTTTTCTCTATATAGGATCCCCATCTATTTCGGCCATGACCTTCATATGCAGTCTTTCCAAAAAAACTTTATAGTCTTTCCCTTTCTTCTAGATGACTTCATAGAAGATACATGAAGAGGCCAGTTGATCACATAACCTTGCTTCATGTGCTTCGTACTCTTACAAATATTTATCTTGGGCATCCACCAAATTTTGGGCCCTCACATCCTCATCCTTCAGATGATCAAATTCTTCCTAAAAATCTAAAAACTTCTCCACTTAGTGACGGGAAGAATTGAACATGGAAACTTTTCCTTATTAGAGGCATGGTCTTCTTGGGAAATGAAAATTTGAAAAATAAGTAGGTGTATGTTTTGATAATCAAAGCCACTAGAACCCAGATCAGTGAATAAATGCTAAAAATTGTTACCCTCGTTAGAACAAACGGTCATGGTTGTTTCCACGGTAAGAGGGCATAACTAGTACCATGCCTCTCTCACACCACCTATTGTCTCGTCATAGCTCCAGCACCATGATACTCCCATATTCCAATTTATCTATAAGCATGAATTATCTCTATAGGATTGGGGTTGGGACCCAAGTCATGTCACCCATGAAGAGAGACTCTCTTTTCCTTCAAATGGCCCATCCACTTGAACCAGATGTAGAGGACTAACGTCAGCTTCTAGGATGATCAGTTATACTTTTTCGGTGGAAGCCTCATTAAGATATTGGACAATATCTTCAAAAAGGGAGTAGTCTGAATAAATCACCACTGAAATGGGTTTTACTGATGAAACCCCTCCCGGATGTTTTCGATGATGGACCAAATGTCTTCTTACTACATGAGAAGGAGAAGAAGTTGTATCCATCATGACTGCTGCAGGGAAAGATGTATAAGGCTTATCTTTAGAACTCTCCACAATATATGTAATGTGTAGTATTGTATTTGGGGAAAGAATGGGGTAGGAAATGGCCAATGGATTATAGACCATCCGAACTAGATCATTCAGTATCCCGTCATGGTAAATATTTCTCTATAGTATGGAATATTCCAATGACAGAAAGGTGGGCCTCAATTTTTTTGGAATGATAACCTACCAAGAAGAAACTTCATGCATCATCATGAGACATTATTGTTGTAGAACCACTAGATGAGATTATCCCCTTAATCTAATAGCTGGAAGCAGTGCATTCTATTGAAGGAATCAAAATTACTTTTAAAAAATATGTGGGGGTATGGATCAAAAATGACTACTCGGTCTATATGAGTAGTGAACATCCCATCCCAATGGTGGATGAGGTATGAGAATTACTCCAAGGAACCACCCCTGTCACCTTTCAATGATCCATGAGGGGTAGGATGTGAAGAAAATGATAAATAAGAGGCGTCGTTCAACAACCGAACTTCATCAATAATGCTAAATGACCTAGGAAAAAAATAGAACTGTTGAGAAGAGCATGCTGAATTTAATAATGGGGAACCCTTATGGTATGCTGGTATTCATAACAAGGGAAGTGTTCCGCCATCCACTTATAATATAATTAGAATGGTCTGCTAAAATGATGATGATTCTTTCATTCCTATATCTATCCCAACAATTCATAATACTGTGATAGAGTGGGGAGGTCCAAATTAATGGGATGACCCCCTTCCATCATGTCCACCATCATCAAAGTACCATCTCGATTCCCGATGTATATGTCACGAGATGAAAAAATCCATCCACTTAGAAACATGGTGAAGAATCCCAGAAGTATAATCGCAGGGGATATGTCTAGACAAAGCTCATATCCCCATGTGGTATCTCTTCTTGCTTCAAGGTTTGCACAATATGACCTATAATTTGGTGGTATTGATGAGTTTGGTGAGTATGTCTACAACGAGCCCTTGTCTTATGTCATTTTTCCTATAAGAATGACCATATCCATGATTCGAATGGTACAAGTGAGCGAACCTCGAGGAGATGACCAAGTAATCCATCTTTCATGTCTAGTAAAATACATTTCAAAGGGGACATGTGGTAATTGTCATTTAATATGGTAGCATACAGGAGAAACACTTCATATATTTATCAAAGAATTGGTATTCGTACAATCTTGTAGATATCTCATAGGATGATCCCCAAATATCTATGCATTATGTGGAAGGTGTTGGAGCTTGAACACTTGCAGTTCGGCAATTCTCAAAGGATTTATCTTATGGAGATGATTGAAAACATATAAACCCAGGCTACCTAACACAAGCCCACTAACTCGAATAGGTCAGGAGAATCCAAACAGGTCTGATGCACCCAGAACGTCAAGGCCCACTCATTGGATAAACATACTCCTCCCCACATAACCCGTTATATTATCCACCTTCCTTTGGTATTTTCATGGGAGGTAATAATAATGGATAATTATTATTTAGCATCTAGTCTCGGGACACCATCGCGTCACCTGTGGATTCCCTGAGCACATGCTGAGCCTCTTAGTACAATTAAATTTTCCGAAATGAGAGTAGCAATGACTTCTCCAACTATGGATGTTTTGGTATGATCAATATATTGTGGAGCCTCTAAGAGGATTAACGGGATATCAGAGCTAGCCAATTGAAGAGGGATGTCGTTAGGGATACCAAAGCCATAAAGAGGCAGTTGTACATATATTATATAGGTTATAAGATCAAGAATCCTGAAATCCTTTAAGAAGCTATCACTATGAATGATATGGGCCCAAAGATGATCCTCTCCATTCCCTACTAGGGATGCCCTTGTCTTCTTTGGTTTTATCAAATCTTTTGAATCATCCATTGTAACGTGCACATGAAGAGTCAAAATAGTATATAGTAGCCACATACCGCGTACTACATAGTTTGTGTATGGAAAAATTTCAGTAATACATGATACACAAAAATAACCTAGCCTACTACTATGGTACATAGATGCATCTCACCGTGTACATCCCGGGTACATGAGACATCCACTAGGCGTTAACCCATGGATCGTCGCCTGGAGAATGGAATGGTTCATTGAAAATGGATACTACGAACCTGACCCTTGATTAAGTTCATATTCAGATATTCAAGATTAATGATTAATGTTCATAGTTTTGGTTCTTTATGTTCTGTTCACCAGATCAAGTTCAGTATGAGGAAAACCGGACATGTAGCATAATCCTATGTGGAATCTGTATTTTAGTCTTAAAATACTACAAAATCGATCGTGAAATCCAAAATATGGTACACAGACAAAAAATGTCTATCCAGATATCATTGTGGGCCTCCGAAAATGGTGTTGTGTTCCTAATATATACAAGTTTCCCAATGATATATAAAAGGGAGAATGATAGAAGGATGAGGGATGGATGAAAAATGGCTGAAGGGGACTCAGAGGTTGGAAGAATGAGTTTAGAGAAGACTCCGGCTTCAGTCTTGATTCATCGGTGAATCCAGAATAGTGAATTGCATTCTCTACATAGACAACTGGCCATGAACCATAAAACACAGGAATTGAATAATAATAATAGAAACAGAAACATAACTAGTGAACATCGAAACATGTACATCTCTCGGATGAATTCCCCACGAACTATACTCCCACAGACCCTCCATCAATATGGTGCTCCGTATAGTGAACCGCTATGCAGACTGAACCCGACGTCGCGTACTACATATGTACACGAATGAAATCCAAAGTGGTGTGATGAGACACATACCACTATGTTATGCAGCCATCTATATCCATGCCCACATACCACATCAGAATGCAGATGAACACCATGCCGACATTACACTGTGGTATGTGGAGCATCCTCCATTTTTCATAAGAAACCAATTTATGGAATGGGGTATGTTAGGGTATCATTTCCTCTGGTTCAAAGCTCACCCTTTCATTATCGTCTAGTCCTCCAGTATTCCTCCGCTAACCAGTCCCTCGACATCACGACAAATCCTCCTACAAAGCAACTGGACTCGTATGATCAGACCATCGTGTTCATCAACACACCACTTTGAGTCTATATACCCATGGTAAGCAGAGTCATAAAGGCTCTCCCTAGAATAGTTTGATCATTTGGAATGCCTAAGGGTCTACATTCCCATGGTAAACTAAATTACATCCTTGGGATTTTGACATGACCCTCTCCGTTATGGGAATTTACGGTGATCAATTTCTTTTCCATTAAATGAGGAATAGTGAGCAGTCGACGGGGTTCTGTTTGCCCCACCCTGACGTGGAACAAACTCCTCACCTTCCGATAATGTGCTCCAGGGCCCTCCCAATAAGGAAAGTCCCCAATATTTAAAGGTAGGGCCACATGACCTTCAATTCTATTTTACATTTGAAGGTTCATTGCTCGGAGGGCTTGCCTACAATTTCCCTAACCTCTTCTACCATGGGCTCTCCCTCCCCCACCATGAGGGGAGGAGTAATATGTATTATTTAATCTTTCACATCCTCTTGTTTCTCCAACCGAGCATGAATCATGTGGGCATAGAGGTTTTTGATGATTAAAAAATCCACATTGATATAAACTATGAGAACTATGATTCTTAATAAAAGTAGGATATATAGGTTGCCTGCTAGAAGGATCGAGATCAAAATGGTGCCCATCCAAGAGGGTCAACCCATTCATGTTTCCCTCAAATGGGAAGCTTCCATGCATAATCCGCACATATTATGAACTACAAGAACACTTATATGTTATCAAATCGAGATATGTAGGATGACAACTAGAATTATAGAGCTCAAAAGTTTTTCCTCCTATAAAGGCTCCACCCAATCAGGTTTCTTTAAATGGGCGGCTTCCTTGATTAATCCCTAACCCAGCTGAACTACATGGGTTCTGATTACTTTCTCAAGGTTACATAGGAATCCCTTCTTATGGGACCAATCCCAATATCATGTAACCTTATGTCCCCCTTTGATGATGATAAACTCTAGAGCTCTGTATTATATGTTTCATGTCATCATCACCTCTGTGGAATCAAATATATTAATACAAAAGACAATCTTGCAAACCATGGGTACCCTATAGACACACTATTCAAGAATGAACTATGGTTTCACAAATACATGATCACAAAGTAAATCTGTAAGGGAGTCCTATAACATGAAAAAAATCATCCCCTGGAAGGGTGCTGTGAGCCGGACCTCCCATCCTCTCAACCAATGGAGTCTTTATGTGTCCTTGGATGAATCACCAATCAAAGAGAACCTACCAATGGAATGGAGGCCCATGAATCAAGTCTACCAGTGTATTTAGGCATTCATAGATCAATGAATTAAGTATTTTGAGACCATTTGAGGAAGTTATATCCACTATGGACCAATTTCACAAGTGCAAGACCCCTACATTATTTCCCACTAGGGCCAACCATTACAACAAGGTTAATCCAACCTTCTTTAAAAGATAATGGCATAGAAATGGTTGAAACTAAAGGAGTGGTGAATTTGATGAGAACCCATCTCTATAGAAAAAGGGATAGGTGATGATCCTTGTCATTCAATTTCCATTCCCCCCAAAAATTCACCACCTCGGAGGTGGAGCATAGATCCAACATAGAAATTCCATCTTTATTTTATTCTCAAGGACCTCTAACAGAATCTTCCATCAAACTAATGAACTCGTTTTCCATGTTTTTAAATACATTACTTCAAATTAATGAACCTTAATTTTTGTTTACATTTTTTAAAAAATATTTCATATTTAAAAAATTTAAAATCCATAACAATTATCCATACTACTAATATAAATTAATAGAAACTATATATACAATTGGATTGGGACTACCTGGTAGGGGGGTTAATCATGGTATGGAAACAAAAACCCATTTGGACACTTTTTCCTTTAATTATAACAGTTAACATAAAATAACATGAACTATCAACCATGAAGGTCAATTGGAATACACTTTTACCTAACATGTATTATGTTTTCTAACCTATTTTGTTGTGAAAGAATAAGGAAACTATGGTTGAGAGAATATACATTGTTCAACCACACTATGATAGCCCAAGGAACATGCTACGATGATGTTCCTGGAACCAAATCCACTATATTTATGAAATAATTTTTGGGTTTAGTAAAGATAAATATTATTTATTGGATCACTACCGTATAGTTTTTGGGTCATATTAGTGTTGAATAATGTTCACATAATTGTAATGTTTGGGTTTGACTATGTATCACCCAAGTCCCATTGTCGTCTAACTACTATCATTATTTTTTTCATATCATCAGTCATCATGGAAGGATCCACTCACAATGTATTAATGTTAGGTCACCATATAAAATCATATAATTTTTCATCAATCAAGGATATGAGTTCTATATAGACCCTTTTGTTGCTCGATCATAATCATCAAAAACACCCTATCACAACACATTCCTATTTTTAGAGTATGACTACAATGACCTATACTTTATAGTGGGAAAAATCATATTATATAGACATTGATCATTTCTGGACGATGGTTTAAAACTATGAAAATTGATAAATAAAATAATAAACATCTACTATATGAATCTATTGATTGATTATACCATGATTAACACATCACTACATATAACAACACACACTATAGCCTGGTGTGAAACACAAGTCAAATCACCTTTCACTATATATTGGTGAAAACTTCATGGATAGTTTTCAATAAAAATTACATCTACCATGAGTTTGTTCTCATAATTATAGATTTTGTCTCCTAAAACTCAATATTAATACACAAAGAAACTCCAATATGGTTGTGGTATAATATATGTTTTTTTACACTACATATCACTATTATATAAGAATTTATTGAACACGGCTTCATTACTATGTCTTTTCACTTCTCTTTTGTAAATATTCATCTAAAATTCCAAACACTATGGTTGTGTACATCTTTTCCTTGGTATTTTTTCCGTTTATCTTAAAAAATGAACCGTATCTTATCTTACCACCTTATTGTTCCTTCTACTTAGGTTTTTTTGGACACTTTCTCTCTATATATTCATTAAAATATGAATGTTGGATCATGACCTATTATATGATCACTATTGACCATTTCGTTTAAATATATCACCATATAATGACCACCTATATTCGTTATTTGATTGAAATTATCATGGAATCATTCCCCATAATGATGGAGTAGCCTTCCGACATATCCATGTTTCACTCTTATGCAATAAAATCGATATTTCCTTACATTTTTCTTATTTCTAGTCATCTTGTACTTGACCAATCAAAACCATTTCCACCATTAAATCATAATTATCAATTTATCATATTATCAAAAACACACATTGGACCTCATTTTTTGGATCAACAAATCTCCAAAGAATTACATTATCAATTTGGTCATCTTCAATTTGGGTTGTCAAAAAAATTTCCCAATAAAATCACAGTTCTATAATGTGCTTCTTGCCCATGTATTGTTCAATTATCATAAAATACCACAAAATAAATATCAAATTTATAATATTGTGTAGATTCATATTATGATATATTTGTGGGGAAGATATCATTATTCACCAGTTTAGTAAAATGATGTTAATGTGAAAAATGTTGTGATACAGAGCCTTGGAGATGGAAAAGATACTTAATATAAAGACGAGTCACATTGGCACCTTGTTCCTTACATGTATTTTGACATTTCAGTTTCAGTTTTATATAATTGTATGACGAAACACTAATTTTTTTACTTTTCAATATTATGATGTAATGGTTTACTTATAGGCATTATATATTTCATTTTCACTATTTATAATATAGAATTTTATAGGTTGTGTAGGTGTGTAATGAAAAATCATCCAGCAACATTTTATAATGGGCATTAGATTTATTAATAGACTTTTTAGTTTTCATGAATTACACTTCTAGGATGTGGTACTTCATCCCTACCCATGCCAACATGTTGCGATCAGGATGTTTCACTTATTATTGTATTTTAAAGCATTTTTCCTATGTTTTCATAATGGCATTTTATCTACATCAACAATCATTTTGGTTTCATATTCATTAATGATGATATTTCATAATGATTGCATACACATTATTGTTAGGGATTATTTATGATCATGTTTCATGGATGATTTAATGAAACCCATTTCTTTCACTTTGGATAATTAATATGTGATCAATTTTTGAATTTTATATATGTTCATGATGCACATGAATGTATGGTTTACTAATATATGATATTTGGGTTCATTTTAGTTCAAAAATCCACTGTGTAAAGATTTATGTCACGTGATATGTAATGTATGTGAATCATGAGTGAACTCAATGCACCATGGAATTCAAGTTATAAATTTTTATACAGAGTGGGGAGTGAACCCAATCTACTAAGTTACTATATCAACAATGTGGTGATGATCTTTTAATTTACACAAGAAATAATTAATAATTTTCTATAAATATTATTGTTCAACATTATTATTCCTCTGTTATATTTTCATTGATAATTTTTTTGACTTATGTCTTTACACCCATGTTACACACATTTTATGTTACTCTAAATCATCATACTAGGGCCCATGATTTATGATCTATATATTATTGGGTATGATTTTTCCACATAATGTATAATATCGTTTATATAGTTCTCATAACCGTATTCATATCTTATACACAATTGTGATAACTGATTGATATCACATATTTTTACCTTTATAGTGAATTTGAGTGCATGCTTTCATAAGATTTGATTCCATGGGTTCTGAAGAAGTGTATTATACATGACATGTCTATAAAGTATGAAGTGGAAAGAATACATGATGATGATACTGAATATGGTTTAAAATAATTTGGTTATATATCTAATATCTAATTACATTAAATATATATTTTATGGTGTGTGATATATTGTGAGTTTTAATGAGTATTCGTGTAATATTATTTAATATACACATAAGATATAGTTTTTTCATTTGAAATATTTTTAATATATGATATTAGCACCTAATTTATTTCCTGATTATAGTTCAACAAGGGAAATTCAGAAATAAAGTGTCATTACAAAATATTACATTACTTTTATAGATCTCATGTAGATAAAAAAAAATTAGTTATGATTCTTTTGAATCATTCCTCGAACATTCATCATGTTAATGTGGTTTAATATAAATAATTATAAAAAAATAATCACACTAATTTTATTCAACATGTATGATGGGAATCTTATATAATAATGGGAATTCATATCTCTCGTACAAGACACTAAAAAACAAAAAAATATGATGATGAGAAATAATAATAACTAACATATGTATTTGTAATAAATTATTATAATTGAATAATAACAAAGTTAACAGATTTTAAATTTTTTTATGTAAGTTATTAAGATGGTTATGATATTATTATTCAATATAAAAGGGAATTAATTATATTCAGTAGGGAACAAATTTTTTCCTATCCAATATCACATTAAAATAAATATTATCCACGAATAAATATCCACTTGATGGAAATATTCATAAAATTATTTCTATAAACCCATTTATTTTCTTATTATCCAATTATTTTTGTGGTTTAAATTTAATTATATCATTTTAACTCCCATTGGTATATAATATATATTAAATAGTGTTTGTAATTAGTTCTTATATAATATCTTATGTTTATATTGAAATTATTTTCGTCCATTGGCATGTATTATATATATTTTTTGTGGATGGCCTAATACCAACTACACTAATTGAATAGGGTCACCTTCTATAGACTTTTACATTCATTTACAAAACTGTGAATATACTATATTAAAAAAATTATTGTTTTCCACATGGTTACATTATTTCATGTTATTCTGATCTCTTCACTATAAATCACCCTTACAATATTTTCATGGATTATCAATGTAATTTTTTTTAAATGGAATATTTTTTATTAAGCATTTATTGATAAATTAATTATCATTATTATAAATTATAAAACGAAATTGAATGTATATTTCATATTATTTTAAATTAATTTTAAAATTTTATTCTATTGGTTTTTTTCATTTATATAAATATCCTATATTGTTTGATATGTTTCTCAAGGGATATTTTGTAATGAAATCATCCACATTCATAATCATGATGATATCATATTCAATGTAATAATTATCTTGAATCCTATATCATTCAGATGTGATATTTATAAAGTTTTATATATGTATGTGATCATGTTCATGTGAATAATATAATTATTTTTTTATCATTATGATATGGATTGGTATGATATAACCATTTAATGCATTGTTTAAATATTTATATCTCACTCGTTTATATGTAGTAGGACACATGGGGGTATCCTAGTCAACAATGTTATTTGAAATAGGGGGTTATCCTTTTATACTATGATATGAGTGTCTCTGGTAAACCTGGACATCCATTATGATTTAATGTTCTTATTATTTTGCCTAGTTCATAATGTAAGTTATCATAATTCATTTTTAGTTAGTTTTAAACCCAATGTTATATTTCACAGATCAAACATATTTTCTCATGTTTCCAAATTCTTATGCTTCATTATTTTGTTATTTAAAATTATTTATATAAAAATTTATGATTTATAGTGTATGATTGGTTATTTATTATATCCTTATAATGTAATTTTATACACAAATTATGTTCTCATACCAAAAAGTTCATCTTATTATAACATTGTGCCATCATTTTGTTCACATATGTTACTTTTTTATATATGGTATGTAAAATCATAAAATGAATCATAACTCACCTATTAGGTTTCCATCTCTCAAGTAATAAATAGGAGTATTACATAAAATTTCCCATAATGGATATCTTATTTTAGGATTTTTTTAATACATTGAAGACTTATTAAAAAATTAGTTGTTCATATAGATAATATCTAAATGCTCTTAAAAAAATTCCTAGATGTGATCAATTATAGAAATAGTTTTTATTCATGTAAAATGATTAATTATGTCTGTATATTATTTTTGGGTTATCTTAATAGATATGACATCATTGTTTAGTTTCATTGTGGGATAAAATATAAAGAAAAAAAGGAAAAAAATAATGAAACTAATTTTTTGTCCAAATATTTATCTGATAAATTATGACTGTCATATGTTTAAAATAATACTATATAGGGTAAAATAATGATGTCATAATTTGATATATATTAGGACTATATTTCATTATTATATTATATATTACTATGTATAATATTATTTAATAATTAAATAAAACATTTTATTTGGAGAATATTTCTAAAATAATGAGGAACTATGTATAAAATAAGTAATATTTTCAATTTTGTGGTAGTCCCAATGATAAAATATAGAATTTGATATATATTAAAATATCTCATAGATATTCTCACAAAACACTCTCAAGTTATGAAAAATAACCCATCGATTTCTATTTATCTGACATTTCTATGATGAAACAACCAACTTTTGTTTTTTTTATTTGATAACATGTACTATAAATTAGTCAGCCTTTCAATCCATTAATTTTTTGGCACTACATTTACACAGCCAAACATGATTTTATCTATACATTGGTGTATAAATAATGAATTGTTTTTTTCTATTTACCAGTTCAATAGAAATGAAAATAAATATAAAACTCCAATCATGAATAAATTGTAACATATTGAAATTAATTCATGAAATATGATAATCATGAAAATGTATTTTTCTAGTACATATTTTCTTTAAAAACATAAAATTAAAAAGGAGTGGTATTTACTTGTGTAAATTTTTTGAAAGGATCAATCCAATGAAATCAATGAAGATATTTCAATGTAAACTCAAACATATGACAGAAATTTATCACTGAAATATAATGAAAAATTGATTATTTTTTTAATGATATAAAACCAAGACTCAAAAGGCTATTAGTTGTAGGGTAGAATAGTATCTATAAGAAAACTATTTTATTTTATCACATGATTGAGAAGAAAATAAAATGGGTTTACATGTTATATTTTTAACAAAAATTGAAAATGTATATTCTTGGAAACTCATTTGATTAAATTCTGATTTAACATTATACATATTGAAAATGGTAGAATAATTATGTGTTAAATTATCTCAATTGAATTGGGATGTGATTTACCTATTGAAAAAGAGGTAATCATGCACATTAATATAGAAGAGATATGAGTAATAAGACTAATATATTTGAAGAATAAAAAATTCCACCTAATACTCTAGCAACATTTCAATGATTCTATTGTATGATTTTATGAAAATTTTAGACAAATAAATTATCCATATTCTAAATGAGTATAATTGAAATAAACAACCATTTATGCCATCATATGAAGGAAAATATTTTCAGATTTCCACCACCACTATTATGAATATAGCTTTCCTCATAATGATTTTAACAGTATATAATATTAAAAATGAAATTAAAATATACATTAATAATTTTTTTTGGAAAAAAAACTTGAAAATATACCATCAGAGATGGTTTTTTTAATAACCTATATTAATTGTATATTTTTCACAATGAATAAAATTTAAAAATGTGGGGGATCTAGAGAAAAACCTAAGACGAACGAGTTTGAATCTCTAGAAAAAGATTATATTGATCAATCGCAAGTTGATAATATTATGGAAATTCATCAAAAAGATTTTTTTGGATAAGGAGATGTTTCATTTTACAATAAGAAAACTGCATGTGGATGTTTTCTTATATTGTTAGGAATCATGCTTAATAGAAGAATTTTTTGGTTTTCCGTAATTCTGCAGGGAATCTCACATTCAGGGATTTTGATTCTCCTCCACGTAGAAGGTAGGAATCTCTGACGACTTGGATGATCAAGATGATGGAGGGGAGTGGGAGAACCTATAAAATTTTACAATTATTATGCCAGTCTAGAACATGAATGGAGTGAATCATTGTAAATTCAATAATCTATCTCAAATAATATAAGATATCTAGGGATTTCATGAATGGAGAATGGGAGAAATGAGAAATGTCTATTATAATGTCTTCTTTCTATATGATGAGTGAAATATAAGATCATGTTTTCTAGGATGGGTGTCCATGAAGCATGGATTCATTCATATTCAATAGTGAGATCAGAATTTTGATCTTGGTATAGTCAGAGACCCTCATTCCCATATATGGGTTTGAATTGAAAAGTTGAAATGGGTTCAAGCTTATCCATGATTTCATTAGGATATTTCATCATCAGTTGGAAACCCCATAATAATGGATAGAAAATTGGATAACCCATGTTTTCTGTATTTTGTGACGATTCTTGTTGAATTTGATATGTCTTCATCATTGGTTGAGGATTTTTTTATTACTTTGTTGGATGACATAATTAATTTTGAAATTATTAATGACATGAATCCAAAATTCTTTCTAACTTGTCACATCATTTGAAATTTGAGCTCTAAATGCAATAAGAATATGTTTTAAAAATTTTATAAGATAAGATTCCATGATTGCTGACATGGTTGTAATGAGAAATTGAATGATAATGTTATTCCACATGACTTTCATGCTCATAATCCTGGGATTTCTAACTTCCATGATGAGGCAGCTCTCAATGATCTAACTCATGTGTTCAGTTTCACAAATCATCATAATATAGATCATTTGATGGAGTTCCTCTAGTGGATGCCAAGAATATAGACTCACTAACCCTTATCATATATTTTAGTAAGGATCCAATCTCATCCCATGGAATGACTGACGAGTTACGTTCATCTTATCCTCCAGTATGATAACTAGAATGTGATGGTATTGAGGATTCTAAAATAATCACTCAATATGTTCTGCCGAATTATAGCAATGATGGTGCTGAATAAGGTAACAATTAGACTGATCTAGATGTTTTTGTGATCTCAAGATTGGTTTCTGATCATCCTACTCTCCCTCTATGTGATAGAATTTAGGGAATCCACCAGTTCTAATCTAATCTGAATCATGTTGATTTGGATAGATCTATAAATCATGGAATGGATGTTAATGAGACTTCTAGCATTCGTTTAGATGGACATTAGGGATTCCTTCAATCCTTAGCTGATCATATTAGACCCTATGACCACCTTACACATAAAATAGTGGGTTCTAGTTGTATTAATGATGATGGACATCATGTGTGTTTAATAGTAGGGTAAGGCAATAAAGAAAGGTCAACATCACATGTTTTTAAATCCACACCTGTATGGATAACCCCTTTATAGAACACCCAAGATTAGATTCAATATATAAATAAATTTAATCCTTTATGTGGTTCTATCAGGTCTAATAAAACTCATGTTACACCTCAGAAAAAAATACCCAATATCCATTTTCTTTAGCAATGTGCTTGATGCTTCGTGTGAACTAGTGTCAAATTTAGAACATGAATTTGTCTCATGTGACCATGTTTCACCTTTAATAACATTATGAAATAAGAAGAATAAATATTTCAGTAAGAATAAGAAACCGAATAAGCAAAAAATTGGTGGACAATAGAAATGGTCTAGGTTTCTATATTAATGATTATCATCTATGGGAATTTCCATTGGCCTTGTAATTCTTGGTCCCAACCCTATAGAATTTCATTGTGACCAAAAAGACCTTGTTAATTAGGATATCCCCACCTAAAATGTTTTTTTCTAATTTATAAGCCTTTAAGTGGTCCAACCTTATTTACTATTTTATTTCTCATACTACTATTTAGAATTAAATTGAATCACTTTGGGAATTGAAGCCTAAAAACATCTCCTTGATTTAATGTTGTCATTCTAAAATGAAAATTAACTTTTCATTTAGGTTGAATATATTTGATCATTATTTCTCTTTTTTTATTCTATGAACCATTACATAAGAAGAAGGGACCTCTAGGTAGGTTTGGAATTCCTATATGCAAATATGAGATAAAACTGGATAATTACTTTTGATTTCAATACTATATTAAAACATGATTGAAATACAGGGAGTAACATTAGAAGGATAGAATCACATGTATTCTATTATATTATTAAAAAATTCACACTGGTTTAGGTTCTTATATTTTTTACTAACATCACCTAGAGGAGTTATACCCTTAATGGGATAGAATCTAATAGACATGATTGGTGTTTTGTTATAGTGGATGAAAAAAATAATCCAATTGATATTTCTGGTATCTCTCTACCAAAAATTCATTCTTATCACACTACCCTATTAATGGACCTTCTCATTTAAAGAACATAGTATGCTCCCCTACAAATTATATATAATAATGCACATCTTATAATACCTGGTTGTAGGGAAGGCATTGTGGATGCATGGAATAATAGATTAATTGAAATTCCATTGAATATTATGGTTATGAAATTATGTATGTTAAATCGACTATCAAATAATTGAGTAATAAATATTTATTTAGTATTGATTTTGATATCAGGGATGATAAAAATAATCTGATTCAGTGCCAAAGGCTTAACCAAAATCCAGAGGTTACGTCTATAGAGGAATTGAAATCCATTTCCTTATTTGATGAGTTAATTACCCTAAATGACAATGATACCCAATATCAATAAAACATATGGTGGATAAATGGGATGGATATAAATTTAATTTTATTTCCTTACATTCATAAACAAAAGATGTCTTGAAATTGGATTAATGATGTTAAGATTAATCGTATGTTGTACAGTTATAGGAATCAAATATCTAAATCTAGGAGTTCTTAATTTGAAAAATTATACTTTCATATAGGGGATGAGATCACCAAAATGGACAAAAACATATCTCCATGTGGTAACGACTCCCAAAATGGAATAATTACTCAAGAACCGATTTAATAGGAATAAAGAGGTGGTGTCTTATCTCTAAAATTTTTTAGTGTTCTATGTAACACCCCGACCGTAGTTACCGATAGTCGGTGCATTATTACATAACATTGGCTTGATCACAAAAGATCAAGTCTCGAAAGACCGATTAGTTAAGTAGCCTTGGAAGTACTAGATATATTAATAAGGTTTACATTACATCATAAAATGTAAAACTAAAACAACATTGTTTCCATGGACAACACTAAGATCTCATAGACTATCCATGTAGGTCAATAATAATATACTTAATTGCATCCGAGGAAAAATAAAACATAGAAAGGGATGGGCTCAGATGCTCAGTAAGGAAAACAATAGAGAAAACCATCATAAAAAAGCACCAAAATTTAAGGATTTGTATAGATCTAAATGAAATGACTTTTCAACATAAAATTCATCATAATATGGAAAATATAAATCTGAATAATTCCATTTACATACTGACATGGATATTCTACTTGTGGAATAATCACATGAGATATCAATAACCACTTTCATAATGATGGAATGCATAATGCCAGACTTAAAAACCACAAAGTCAAGGCCTTCGTCCAAGACTACAAATATGTATTTGTCAAGGCCTTGTTCCAAGGCATTAGTTTGCCTCATGATACCTACTAATGCATCGAGGATCTATAGTGGGTTTCACATGTCACTTAATAAGTCCAATGCATTCCCCTTATGAAATTTTTTAAAAATAATAAAAACATTCCTATTAAAACTGGCACACAAAATGTCAATAATCTACCCATAAACCATGAATGGTATAAAAATAACACATCTATAGTCAAACATATTAACAAACCTGAAATACAATATGGATGTTTTGTGTCATAGTAAATAATATTCCAACATACATATAATCCATCAAAGGATGTTGACATAAATGAAATCAAAACAATTTTAGAGAAATATACCTTTCTATTTTGAAATCATTTAAAGGTCAGGAATTTATAAAAGAATACAATTATATTTGAAAATATTCTAATAAGATTATAATTTAATCTTTGACGATGTTATAACGGATGAAAATAGTCGCACCCATCATATAAGTAAAAAACATTATAACCATAATTTTGTTGAAATGGTCATAAAGTAACTTGTTTGGAGAACAACCGAAAGATTCATTTCAAAACATATAAGTTCAAATAAGGGTATAAATGACTATAACCCATAGTCTAGTAAATTGTAAAAATGTTTTGGAATACTATTTTAATGAAACATGGATGTGGATGATAATGAGGTTCGGGTAGATACTTACGTAAAAACAACCACATATAATAAAGAGACTATAAAATTAACCATTACCTTGTACTTTTACTTCGTTGAGGGTAGGTTAACCTATTGTATAATGGTGTAATAATTTTTTTTAATTATTCAAAAATCATATATACTAATATGATATCACATGTGATCTTTTAACATTGCTTTATTAATAATATCATAGTATTATCGTCGTTTCAGGTGTTAATTGATTCGTTTTCCTTTATATGATTTATTACATAAGTATGTTTATTTTGGATATTATGTATCATATTAATATTAGTAATTATTTTAATTGTTTAAATGTTATTTTTAATCATATAATGAAAATTATTCTTGAATGGATGCGATGGGGAATGAATCTTATCGCATTTGTCGAGACGTTAATCTGTAAGTTCGCACGAGCGACAATATCATTTTTTTCATATTAAAATAATATATAATTGGATGGTATATCATATATAAATAATAATTATCATGTTATATTTAGTATATACCTCAATTACACATCATTATTATACCCATCTAAATAATAATGTATTGAATAACAATTACCCCACGATGTGGAGACGGTAAGTCGTATGGACACATGTATGGGGACATGTCATTAAAAGGATGGATAGAATAATGAATATGGTTGTAACATTTTTATAATAAAATCAAAGTATAAAAAATATACTGGATTTATTATTTTATAATGGAAAAAACAATGAAATAGGATGTTGATGAAGAATGGAACATGAAAGATGTGATGAAATATTTACCTCTTCTTTGGATTCTTCCTTATGATTTGATCAAAAGGTATCCTTAGGATGGCCTGATGAGTAAAGGAAGTCCTCTAGGATGAAAAGAGGAAAGTTGAGAAGGTATTTCGGTAGGGGTTGGTCGAGCCAATTGGCATTGAAGGTGTGAATTAGAGAGAATGTGGAGTGCCCTTTTATAAGCATAGTGAGGGGCACATTAGGAAAAGCTAGAAATATTATTTTATAATAATTTTTTCTCAGTTTATAATGGCTCCAAAGTGGATTATTTAAAGTATAAGGTATGGATGGGTCGAAACCACTCAACCAATAGGTTTTAGATAGGTTTTTGTCACTATATTAACCATATCTTTTAGATTTAACTTTTAGTTAAATAGTTTCACATTTACCATTAATCATTGTATTTTTATATTTTATTTTTAATAAACATACTATATACTTCCTAGAGAACCCAAAGTGGTTCATTAATGATACAACTATAATTATATAATTATATTGACTGTTCCTTAGATTTATAGGAATATAATATTAATTAATATTATAATATTTTGTTAAAAAACCAATTTATGTGAATGTTGACACTATTTGGTATTTAGTATTTGTTAAATTCATAATAGTATTATTACATCATAAAAAATTCATCTAACCAACCCTAATATGTCTTATTAACCTATAAAATTAGTTTAATTCATAAAAAGTCTCAAAATACATTTATTTGAATATTTATAATATCAATTATTTTAATATTTCATTAATTAGGTAAATTCTACTTCATAATTATGTCATAAATAAATAAAACTATTTAACGTATAATAAATATAGATAAAATACCATTATGTATGAAATATTTTTATATTTCTAATGAATATTTATTTTCTAATTTATCTTATTTTTAACCCTATATTAAAAAAATGAGCTATTAAACATTGATTTTAACACTATTAACTCTTCTTTAACTAAAATAATAATAAATGTCCTAATATAATCCAAGTGGATCGAAGTGGTCCAGATTTTATTCCTAATGTTTTTTGGCCGAATTATACTTATCCAATAGAATTAGGACATGTTTTCTGGTAATAATAATATCATTTTTAACTGTAATTACCCTATTTACTTTTAACCGTGGTAAATAATAGTTATAAGTTGCTATTCAGAAAAAAATATTTTTATCTTATTGAACCACATTTTACTCTTTGATATTAACCGTGACTCTCGGATTTTTGAAATTTGACCCACAGAAGTTGTAAAATTATGTTTTATGAAAATGGGAAAATGCTCCTTGGAGGTGGATAAAAGACTGTAAAAAGTTCAATAAAATTTTTATATATCTAAAATTATTATAAACTTAATCAAATAAATTAAATGGATCATATATAGGTATTATGTATCTATTTTGACAAAAAATAAATTTAAATAATATAAATAATTATTTATATAAAAAAGATAGTTTTAAACACTGACTCAGTGTTTTTCATTATTCATAAAAAATTGAATGTTTTCAAGAAAAAAACCAAAAATTCACCCTAAGATAATTTCGATATTCCAAATCCAAAAATGAATTCCATTTTGAATAAAAAAATTTATAAAATATTAAAAACTGGGTATTACTATTCATAATGGCTAGTTTGATTGGTTTTGGTGTGTTAGAACTCAAAGTTGCGTACAACACACACTACTGTATTATTTAAAGAGAATTTTACCATGGAAGCTTGGTGTGTTACATTCTCCCCTACATAAAATAATTTCATCCTTGAAATTTCTTGTGTGTTACTATGTAAAAAGACTCGGGTGGTTCGTCATCCTAAATTCCTTGGGTTCCACATTTCCTCTTCCATCTTATGGTTTTTCCATAGAATTTTTACCATACGAGTCGTCCAGTTTCTCAACACTTTTTATCTTGTATCAAGAACCTTGATAGGATCTTTGCAATAAGACAGATCAGGATCAGATTATAATTCTTCATAGGTGAGTACATGCGTTGGGTCAGGAATGTATTTTCTCAATAGTGATATGTGGAATACATCATGAGCATTGGAAAGAGTTGGTGGCATTGCCATACGGTAATCTACAACCCCAATTTGTTCTTAAATTTAGAAAGGAACAATGTATTAGAGACTCAACTTTCCCTTCTTACGAAAATGTATAACACCCTTCCATGGATATACCTTCATGAAAACATGTTATCCTACCTGAAATTCCAAATCTTTCCTTCAGTTATCAGAATTTCACTTATTCATACTTTGAGCTGCTTTGATGTAAATTTGGATTACCTTCACCTTTGTCATCAATTCCTCCACACGTTTTGGGCCTACAATTTTTATTTCACTAACATTATCCCAACAGGTTGTTGTGCGATATCTCTTTCCATATAACACTTCAAATGGTGCGATTTGAAAACATGAATGGAAGATTTTGTTTTAAGAAAATTCTACCAAAGGTATACATCGATCCCACATACCTTGAATGTCATGTAAGAATGATCTCATAATATCTTCTGACATTTGAATAGTCTGTTCTAATTGTCCATCAGTTTGGGTGTGGTTGGCAGTGCTCAAACGATGTTCAGTATACAGGAATTTCTGAAGACTTTTTCAGAATCATGATGTAAAACATGGGTCATGATCACAAAAAATCGATAGTGGTACTCCATTATGTTTTAAAAATTCATTAATATATTGTCTTACTAAATGTTCAATTGTTAAATATTCCCTTATAGTAAGAAAATGTGTTGACATGGTAAGACGATCAACAATGACCCATATTTCATCATTACTTCTTGGATTCTTTTGTAGTCCTATGACAATGTCCATCGTAATATTATCACATTTCCTCTCAAGTATTGGAAGATTTTTCATGACTCCTCTATGATGTTTCCTTCCATCTTCTACTTATTGAATAAACATAAGTATTTAAAAAAAATTCAGCAATCTACCTCTTAATGTTATCCCACCAAAAATGTTCCTTCAAATCTCTATACATCTTGTTGCTACCAGGGTGTATAGAGAAATTGGAACTATGAGAATCATTCATCAATTCCCTATTTACATCACGTGGTTCGGGAACACAATGTCTTCTCCAAAATTTCATAATTCCATCTTCATAAACTAATTCACTCAATCTACCATCATTCAAAGAATTAATCTTCCTTTGAAACACATCATCATCATCTTGAGAAATATTTATCAATACAAACAAATATGGTTTGGAAGCCATTTGAAAAAGTATTGATGATCCACCTTACATGGTTATTCATATATTAATCATTACTAGATCCATAAGAATAGGATCCCTTTTAATTATAATCGTGTTCAAAATTCCATGATCTTTTATGCTCAATGCATCTGGGACATTATATGAATTCCCTGGGAGGTTGTGGATCATGCAATCATAATCCTTGATTAGTTCAAGCAATCTCCTTTTCCTCATGTTGAGTTATTTCTGTGAGAAAATATAATTCAAACTCTTGTGATAAGTATAAATCTCATATTTTTCACCATAGAGATAGTGTCTCCAAATCATAAAAAAATATTACAGCTTCTAACTCAAGATCACGAGTAGGATAGATTTTCAATATAATTTTTAGTTGTCGTGATGTGTAGGCAATAACCCTATCATTCTTCATGTGGACACAACCATGGCCTTTCTTGGATAAATCACTATAAATAATAAACCAATAATTCCCCGATGGTAGATTCAATATATGAGCATTGACTATTCTTCTCTTCAGTTATTCAAAACATTCTTCACACTCTTTTGTCCTAAAAAATTTAACCCCTTCGCGTGTGAGATTGGTTAATGGGTTAGCCAATCGAGTAAAATTCTAGATGAAAACCCTATAATACCCTGATAAACCAATAAAACTATGTACCTTTGTTATACCCGTTGGTGTTGGACATTCATGGATTGCTCTTGTCTTAGAAGGATCAATATATATTCCATCCTTACAGAGAATATGGAGTTGAAAAAACCCTCCTAAAGCCAGAATACAAACTCTATAAACATCCCATATAATTCTTGTCTTCTAAGAGTCTTTAGAATAATGTGCATGTGATTATGATGATCATTATAGAATCTGGAGTATACCAAGATGTCATCAACAAATACCACTACAAAGTCATCACGATATTCCTTGAAAACACTATTCCTTAGATCCATGAAGATAGAGGGTGCATTAGTTAATCCAAAAGGAATTATTGTAATCTAGTAATGCCCATACCTTGTTGCAAATATTGTTTTTGGAATGTCATCCTTCATCACACATAACTGATGATATCCAGATAGAAGGTCAATCTTTTAAAATTATTGAGCTCCATGATGTTGGTCGAATAAATCATCAATCCGAGAAAGGGGATACTTGTTCTTTATTGTTATATCATTGATCTCCCTGTAGTCAAAGCACTACCTCATAGATCTATCGTTCTTCTTAACAAAAAGGATAGTGGCTCTACATGGAGAAACACTAGGGAAAATAAATCTGTTATTACTCAATTCCACTAGTTTTTTTGTTATTTCCACTAATTCCACAGTTTCCATTCTATATGGGGTCTTCGACATGGGGATTGATCCAGGAATTAAATCAATGTAAAACTCAATTTATATTCTAGAGGATTATAGGTAAATGATCTAGAAACACATCAACATATTCTTTCACAATTGGTACATCTTCTATTTGAGCATTATTTTCCACACCCATAGTTATTTCATTCTCAACCTCCATAATAATTGAATTTAGTGGAGCTACTAGGGGTGGATCTAGATAAGAATTAGGTGGTGACGATTCTTCTCTAAAGATAAGGTGTTATTTATCATCTTTATCAAAAATAGTAACCTCATTATTCTTATAATAAATTTTTTCATAATGGTATTCTATCCAATCCATACTGAGGAATATATAAAATTAAATCATTGGTATGATGACAAGACTAGCAGATAAAGAACCTTTATATGCCCTAATGGGAACAGATTCACAAAACATTATTTCAATGATACTTCCCTTAGGAGTTTTAATTGAAAACAAACTTGTTAAATCAAATTATAAATATCTAATTTTCCTAGAATACTAGGATGATATGAAACAATGAGATGATCAAGAATCATATAAAGCATTGGCAAAACATGGAGGAAACCGTTAAATTACCTGACACCTCATCTTTCGGAGCATCAAAATCAGTAGTAGTGATAGCATAAACATTTCCATGAACCCTTGGCCACTTCTGAGGTTATTTCATCTGACACTTAGGAAGTTATTTTTTCATAGTGCCCCCTTTATCTTCAATTGTAGCATTCAACATCGACCGCCTCTTTCTTCTCCTTGAAATCACAAGCTTGGTGCCCTTTTTCACCACATTTGTAATAGACATTTATTACCTTCAAGAAAATACCAGGGAGTTTGTTCCCACATTTATTGTAGGATGGATATTCAAATTTTCCCTTCTTCCCCTTATTTCCATTTCTATAGTGTTCAACATATCTCTTCTTCCCTTACTCTGCTTTAAGGTCGTAAGACATAGATAATTATTTTTTGGTCATGATAGTACATGAGAAAATATCGTCGTATGAATTGAAGGATTGTGAATCTAATTCTCCATGGATAAATGGTATTAAACAATCAAAGAAATGATCAATCTTACTTCTTGTGTTATGTATATAATCTGCAGAATGCCTTGATAACCTTGTAAAGTCAGCTTCATACATTGCGACATTCTCGTCCTCCTTTTTCATCAAACTTAGATATTGCCTTTCCATATCTGCTCGATGGTCATGAGGAATGTATTTTTCTAATAAAATGTATTTAAAAACCTTCCATTCTATATTTGATACTACATCATCATCCTTTGTGTTTTGAATCAATGGCCACCATTGATCAGCATCTCCAGTGAGGCAGAAAACTTCAATGAAAACTTTTTCCCTTTTTCTACTCCCCAAGGCGTGGAATGTTTTCTCTTTGGAATTTATCCATTTCTCAGGTACTAGTGGATGTTTACCCCCAATTAATTTGGGTTTTTGATTCCTCATGAAGCGATCTAGCATTGATCCTCCATGTTGTGGATCAGGGTGCTCCATACAGGTAAATGTTTTTATTCATAATCTGAGTGAGTTTTCCCAGTATGGTGGTTAGCTGATCATCACGAGTTGCATATCCCCTGGGAGTGTCGTAATAAAGAGTGCAGCAAGGCCAATTGTCCCGCACCAGTTCCCATTCGAGTCTTGCTCAAAGAGGTGTTTTCGGGTTGTACCCCTAGGTACATCTCTTCTAGAGCTACCTCTACATGATCCTATACAGAGGGGGATGTTTTTCTTTGAAAACTCACAAAATATCTACAATACAAAAAAAATTTGGAAGTCTTTTATACTAATCTACAAGGTCTATCTTAGGTATATGTTCTCTAATAAGATTTAATCTAAATATAGTTTCCATGGTTTACACTAAACTTATTCTAATAAAATCTCTAACGCACCGACCCTAGTTACCTAGAGTTACTGCATTCTTATATAACATTGTCATGATCAAAAAAGATCACGTCTCAAAGGACATATTAGTTTAGTAGCCTTGGATGTACTAGATACATTCATAAGGATTAAATTACATCATAAAATGGAAAACTACAACAATATTTTTTCCGAGGAAAACACTGAGAACCCATAGACTATCCATGTAGGTTACTCATAATATGCTTCTTCGCATCTTGGGAAAAATAAAAAAAAGAAAGGGGTGAGCTCAAATGCTCAGTAAGGATTAAAATATTGCGGAAACATTCATAAATATGAATAAACATTTAAGGAAATGTATAGAATTAAAACAAAATCCTTTTCAACATAAACATCATCATTATATGGAAAATATAAATCAAAATAAATCCATTTACTTACTCACATGGATATTATACTCATCAAATAATCACATGCAATATCAATAGCCACATTCATAATGATGTAATCCATATTTCTAGACATCATAAACACAGAGTCAAGGCCATGTTCCAAGACTACAAATAATATTTTGTGGTGGCCTTGTTCTAAGACACTAGTTTGATTGATGAGACCTACTGATACATTGATGATCTATAGAGGGCCCCACCTGTCACTTACAATGTCCAATGCATTCCCCATATGAAAATGTTTAAACATAACATAAACATTTGTATTAATACTTGCATACAAAATGTCAATACATTACCCATAAACCATGAATGGAATAAAAATAAAACATCCATAGTCAAACATATAAACAAAATTCAATACAATATTTAAGTTTTGTATCATAATAAATCTGCTTCAAAAAAACATAAAATCCATCAGAGGATGTTGACATTAATGAAATCAAAACCTTTTTAGAGAAATATATCATTCTATTTTGAAATAATTTAATGGTCACATAATTATTTAAGAAATAATTTATATTATATTATATTCTTATAATCTTTTATGTGAATCTTTGATGATGTTATAACAGCAGAAAACAACTGCAATCACAGTATATGTTATGAAAAAATTCATAGCTTAATTTTGTCGAAATGGTCATAAAATACCTTGTTTGGAAAATGAGAAAAAGACTCCTTTAAAAACATATAAGGTCATGTAATGGTATAAATGTCTTTATCCTATAGTATAGTAAATAGTAAAAAAATTTGGAATTCATTTTTAAGATACATGGATGTGGATGATAAAGAGGTCCCAGTAGATACTTACATAAAAACAACCTCGGATAATAATGTGATTGTGAAATTAACCCTTACCATGCACATTTCCTTGATTGAGGGTAGGTTAAACTCTTTTATAGTGGTTAAATAATTGTTATTAAATTATACATGAATCATATATATTAATATGATATCATATATGATCATTTAACATTGATGTTGATAATAATATCATAGTAATATCGTCGTTCTGGGTGTTAACAAATTAATTTTCCTTTATATTATTTGATACGTTAGTAATGTTTGTTGTGGATAATATGTATCTTATTCAAATTCAAAATGATATTAATTATTTAAAAATTATTTTTAATCATTAAATTAAAATTATACTTGAATCCATACGATGGGGAATGAATCTCATTGAGTTCGTGGAGACAATAATCCTTACGTACGCACGAGCTACAATATCATTTTTTGTTATTAAAATAATATATAATTGGATGTTAAATTATATATAAAGATTAATTATCATCTAAAATTTTTTATTTACATCAATTACATATCATTATTATATGCATCCAAATAATAATATATTGAATAACAATTACACCATGACGTGGAGATGGTAAGTTGTATGTACGCACGTATGGTGACATTTCATTCAAAGGATGGATATAATAATGAATATTTCTGGAATATATTTTTAATAAAATCACAATATATATAATATAATATAGTTATTATTTTATAATGGAAAGAAAAAAGAAAGATGAAGTGGAAGAATAATGGAACTTGAAAGTGGTGATGAAATATTTACCTAGTCATCTGGTTATTCCTTTTGATTTGATCAAAAGGGATTTTTAGGATGGCTATATGACAAAATTTAGGACTCTAGGATAAAGGGGTGATAGTTGATAGGGTATTTGGGAAGATTTTTTCCGATAAAAATGGCTTTGATGGTGTTAATTAGAGAGAAGTGGGTGCCCTTTTATAAGAGAAGTGAGGGGAATCTTAGGAGAAGCTAGAAATGTTATTTTATAATAAAATAATTTCCGGGTTATAATGGATTCAAAGTGGGTTATTTAAATTATAAGGTGTGTATGGGTCTAAAACCAATCAACCAATAGGTTTTAGATAGGTTTTGGTGACTATATAGACTATATATTTTAGATTTAACACTTAGCTAAATAGTTTGACATTTATCATCTCTTTGTATTGTTATATTATATGGTTAATCAACATACTATATTCTTCCAAAAGAACCACAAATGGTTCATTAATGATAAACATATCATTATATATGTCTTTTGGCCAATTCATAGATTTTTAGGAATAATATATCTATTAATAATATAATATTTGTTTCAAAAACTCTTTTATGACAATTTTGAAAGTATTTGGTATATTGTTTTTTCAAAAATAATAAGAGAATTATTACCGAGAAAAAAATCATCTAACAAACCCTAATATGTCATATTATTCTATAAAATTAAAGTTATTCATAAAAAGTCTCAAATTGCATTTATTTAGATGTTGATAATATCAATTGTTTTAGTATTTCATTAATTAGGTAATTACTGCATCACCATTGTGTCATAAAAAAATTAAATTATATAATTTCTAAAAAATATAAATAGAATACTATTTTGTATGAAATCAATTTATATTTCTAATTAATATTTATAGTCAAATTTATCTTTTGTTTATCCCTATATTAAAAATGTTTTTGTTATTAATCATTGATTTTAACTCTTTTAACTCTTCTTTAACTAAAATAACAATAAATGTCCAAATATAATCCATGTGTACCAAAGAGGTTCATATTTTTCTTCCAAAGGTTATTTTTTGTCGAATTATACATATCCAATAGAATTAGGACATCTGTTAGGGTAATAAAAATACCAATTTAATCTTTAATTACCCTAATTTTTTAACTGTGGTAAATAATAGTTAAAAGATAGTATTCACCAAAAATTATTTTTATATTATTGAACAAAATATTACTCATTAATAATAACCATATGTCATGGATTTTTTCAATTCAACTAATAGAATATGTAAAATTATGATTTATGTAAATTTGAAAATGCTCTTTGGAGGTAGTTAAAGATGGTAAAAAGTTCAATAAAATTTTAATATGTATAAAATTATTATATACTGACTCCAATGAATTAAATTGAACATATATAGGTATTATGTATCTATTTTTACATAAAATAAATTTATATAATATAATTAATTATTTATGTAAAAAGTCGGTTTTAAACAATGAATCGTTTTTTTAACTATTCATAAAAAATTGATAGTTTTCAGAAAAATACCAAAAAGTCACCCTAAGATAATTTTGATATTAAAAATACAAAAAATGAAGTCCATTTTAAGAGGAAAAATTTAAAAAATTTAAAAAATTTGGTATTACAATTTATAATGGATAGTTTGATTATTGTGGTCTGTTAGAACTCTATGTTTCTTACAACACATGCTACTGTATTATTCATACAGAAGCATTCCGTGGAAGCATGGGGTATTACATTATAGGACCAGATGGGTTTTCAAATAATTTTTTTATATTTTATTGTCATATAGTATACAAATATATTTTTAATTATATTAGAGTGTTTTATAATAATACCTTAATAGCTGATGATTTTAACTCTATCTTTGTTTCTCTGATCGTAATGAAAGTGAATTATCTTAACATTAATGATTTTATACCTATGGAAATTGGGAAAAAAAATCCAATGGTGATTAGAAAATCATGGCCACTATAGTGTGATTAATATCCAAAGTATTTATTACAAATAATTGGTTTTGTGTATTTTGGGAAGGTACATTCCTAATTGTCTTTACACTACACATGATTATGTTAATATGATGATAAAGAATGAGAGATATTGAAATATGGATCTCAAGATTAATATTTCAAAAGATTTTTACAATATAAAATGGAGGATCATTATTATTGTTATAAATATGAAGGGATTTTTAAAGGATATGTGAACATGGTTAATTGCATCCCCGTGAGTGTAATGCTTTCTGTCATGGTCAATGGTTCTCCTAGTTGATTTTTTTAGTGCTCTATGGGGTGAAATATGTGTATCCATTATTAGGATTAATTTTTAATATATGTGAGGATTATTTGAGTACATGCCTTCTTGACCTTTTAAATTTTTGTTTTATATCATCTAATGAAGGTTGTAAGAGCTCTCTTTGCACCCTATAATCTCTAATATGCAGAAGAAATCCTTTTGTTTGGGAATGCTGATAGGATCACCATTTCCAACATTAAATCTATAATTGAGTAATATGATGACGTTATTGGTCAGGTGATTATAGAGAATAAATAATTTATAGTCTTTCGATAAGGGGTATCTATATTCCTGAAAAAAAGAGTTACCAAAATAATCATGTAAGAAAATGTGCAATACCTTTTATATATCTTGGAAGGAGATTATCTTTATGAATAGTCAAAAGGTTTCATATGAATAACATTTTTTCCAGGCAGGGAGGGTGTGTCATGTAATATCTATTTTAAATTCTATGTTTGTTTATTACTTTTCTTTATATCAATGGCTTAAATATCTTCTTACCCTATTGTATATATGTATTTTTTATTTTTTTTATAGTTCCATTCACTAAAAGGATCTTAATATATTTTCTTGGATTGATTATATCAAACGAGTTAACATGGGAAGGATTTTCATTAAAGAAGTCAATATTTTTTAATAATTCTCTTATCAAAATATTCCCTTTGAGTCTCTCAAATTCTAGTGATGATTTATTATAATTCATATCCAGCTTATTTTTTAACCTGATTCATAAAAGAGATTCACTATAAATTCCATCCCATGTTTGGCCTTTTATTCAACATGATTATAATGGAATTGATCAATCGTCTTACTGGGTGGTTGTTATATACTCTCCTCCAAATTTTTGGAGAATAGTTTTTATCTCAAAGGAAATAGTTCATGATGTGTATAGACCTCACACTATAAAGGATCTAGAATTTTCTATAATGTTGATCAAGGCATGTAAACATGAGCTATTAAATGATAATATCAAAATAGAGCTTGAATGTTATAAACATAATAACATTGAAATTGTATTCTAGAAACCCATCTTAAATTGAACCTCTAGTACTGGAAATTGTTGAAAATATAAATATAGTGGATACCTTGTCTCTCCTTCATGTCTTTAAGCCTTTAAAACTTCCTTTATTCGACATTATTCTTATCTGTATCTATGGTGAATTTGGAATCATAGAATACCATTACACCAGATGCTACAACGGGTAGGAATCAACTTTGCTTTATCTTGGTTCCTTTTCCATTAGGTAGTGTGGGCCACATAACATTTTCTTGTCTACTACTGATTTACATAAAGTTTCTATATGTATATACATGATTTTTTCAGGTGTAGACTCTCTTTAGGTGGTTTTTCCTATAGTTAATGAGCTCTATTAGAATTTCATGTTACAGTGGCCACATCCAGGCCCTCTTATTGTCAGTTCTATCCACTGACATATCTTTTATCTATAAGTAAAGGAATGATATGGAATTTGATAATCGTGCCCTCAATCTACATGATGTGATTAGGGAAATATATTGTTGGGTTATTACAACTCCCGGAATTCAAAAAAGAGAAATGCAGAATATTTTTTTTTGACCATGTCCTTTTTTGAACACTTGTTTTAAATGAAAGGAAAATGGAACCATTTTTGGATATGTATATAAGATGGATACCCCCAATTTCTCGGTGGATAATGATCAATGTTGATGTGGCGTCATCGGGTGCACCGATCCCTTCAGGTTATGGTGGTATCTTTTGTACATATTGGGGATTTGTTATGAAATATTTTTATCATCTCATTAGGAATGCACATGATATTGATAATGATATATAAGAAATTTTTAAATTGTTCCGGTGTTCTATTTTTCATGTTTGGTAAAATATATGGATTGAATCTGCATCAAATATTATAGAATATTTTTTTCTTAAATAATTCTATGATTGTTTGATTGAAATTATTCCCATCCTAGATATATGGTCTTCGGCTTCTTTATATTCGTAGTATTATTGTGACACATTTCAGTAGAGAATAAAATCAAGATTCTAATTCTACTTCCAAGAGATAAATTGAAATGTATATTCTAGATTTTCATTTGTCGAAGTAGACATTTTCATGTTTTTTTTTCCGATGAACGAGGTGATTCATTCTAACAATTTTGTAATCCCCCCATTTAATTATTTTTAATGATTTATTCAATAATAAAAACATTAAGGACCGTGCTTTCTTACATATTGATCCATTATATTATATTTTTAACTACATTAACTATTGTTTTTTCAAAACATAACTAGATATTTTTAGTCTAATGACTTATAAAATCTGTTTTTTTAATGGTTGTGTTCTGGTCAAAGAACAGAACACTGAAATTTTTTAAATCAAGAAATAATACATAACAGGATTACATAAGTTGAAAAGAAGGTAGATTTTTTGTCTCTCTAACTAAAAGGGGGACTAGATCAGGAGGGAGTTCATACCTCAAAATGACATAATGAGAAACTCCCCTTGTTGTCAAGACCATCATCGATCCTGTTGGATTCACGAAAAGTGCATGTGAAAATGAAATTGAGACTTCTGAGAGAGTGTAGGTTATCCATCCATCTAGGGGTGAGGGATGATGCCAGTTGAGTAAGAAAAATCCAGATGGCCTTCACAATAGTATTCGAGTCACCTTCTATCCAAATGATTCTCCAGTTAAATTTCATGGAAAAATAGACATCATGGATAAAACCCATAATTTTCTCCTCTAAGGCTAATGTAATGATGCAACATCCATAGAAACATCCTAAGATCTGATCAAGATGGTCTTGAAAGACACCACCACAGACTGAAAGGCCTTGGATTCCCTTATAGGATCTGTCATCATTGACTTTGATCTAGCCAGGTAGAGGAGCATGAAAGAAACTTCAATATTATAGTGTGTATTTGGATTGATTCACTGAAATCCAATATGGCAAAGAGTCTCAAGATCATAGACATAGTTGTCATAGTCATTATTTTGGAACAAAGAGGCATCTTTAATGGAAAGAAGAATCCAGTTATTACATGCATTTAATCTATATGTGTTATTATTGAAAATGTAATCTTTTTTTACTATTCCAATGGACATGGAGTATCTCTACTACAATAATGAAAAATATGTTTCTAATATGCGTAGACCTATGAAACAATAATGTCCTTTTATGTTGAGAAAAAAATGAAACTGTCCAAAATCCATATGCACACAAAAAATTCAAAAATGTAAGGCAAAAAATCATTTGTAGTGTAATGATAAAAAAATATGATTTATGTCTACCCGATGCTGATTACATACTCTACATTTAGATAAAATATTAGAATCATAAGACTGAATAAAGTAATCAGTGTGAATTTTTTGATGCACTATTCTCGAAATAAGAGTGAAACGAGATGGTTTTATCAATGATTTTTTGATGTTTTTTATCCAACATAGATTTTCATCTGAATTGGAAAATAAGTGTTTATAGTATCTCTTAGAATCAAGAATGAAAATTTGAGAAGGATCCCAAACTAGAATATCATCATTAGTTGTGAAGAAATAATTATCAACCACCTCTTTGATATTATCAGTTATGTCAATACATTTCACATTTATCATGTCCCTAATGATGAAATTAATGGACATAAGAGTGAAAGTATTGGTCATATTATAAATAATGGGGGATCCAGTCCATTTGTCCTACCAAAATATTAACTTACATTCCTTACAGACAATCCAACGGGAATTGACTAAAATGAAGGAAAATACAGATTTTATAGAAGTCCAAATAAAAGAAGTCATATAATAAAGCTTACCAGCCTTGAGCTTATCAATGAAGAAAGTCATAAAAAACATATTGACTGAGATTTATTATTAATAAGGGGCCATGTGAGTATGGATTGTGGGGATTAATTAAATGTCTTGTGATTCTTAATTCCAATGCCTCCTTGATCAATAGGTTTACAATAGGTAGACCATGGGATAGTGACCAGATTCTATTCAAGAGTTCTTCCACTCCAAATGAACTTCTTTATTGCAATATTCAGACTTTTTAAGATACCCACAAGAAATTTGTAAACCCTCGTAGATTAAACCATATTAAAGACAACGGTGGATTTTACAAGATAGAATATTCCTTCCATTGATAGATTTTTGTCATTTCATAATGAATGGTGTCCATGAATTTGATCAACAATGTGATGGAAATATAAAGCTTTAGGTCGGCCCAAGATGATGGGGATACTATGATATGTAAAGGTAATGGAACCGTCTTTGACCAATAATTTATCAATGTTATGACCTTTTCGATTACGGTGAAAACTTTTTCCAAGGTAGATAAACAATTTATTCCAATGTACACACTTTCCAGACACATCTTCATAATGTGTTTTAATATATTTAACGTTATTAATGTTTTTCTTATCTCCCTAAAAGAATAAAATAATATCATCGGCATAAAGAAGATGAAAGGGGTATTTAAATTCCTGGAGGCAAGAATTGGTTTGATCCTGCCTTGATCAATAGCTAGAGTAAGAAATCTGCTCAGATAATCCTCCACAATGGAGAAATTTATGGTAGAAATAGGGTCATCCATTCAGACACCCTTTTTTACATTTAAAGGAACCTCTAGGAAAACCATTAAATAGAATAGAAATATGATTTGAGTATAAAATAGTTTTAATTCTATGGATAAAAATTTCATTAAAACCAAATATAGAAATAACATTAAAGATAATGATTTAGTCAATGGAATCAAAAGCATTAATGATATCAAGTATTTTCACAACATTCCCTTCTATATATTTTAAATTCATCAAATTGGTGCATTAAGATGAAAGAAAAATACATTCCTGTATGGATCTGCCTTTGATAAAACCAAACTGATTCCCTGTGATAATTCTGTTACTAATGGCAGATAGTATATTAGCAATAATCATAGTATTGATTTTAAATAATGAATTTAAAAGGTAAATGGTTCTGAATAGATGGATTTCATCAGCATTTTTATCTTTGGGAATAATATTAAGGAACTATGAGTTTAAGCCATGAGGAATAATTAATTTTTCAAGATAAGTTCTAACCTAACTATAGATATCATTTTTAAAGACATACCAATGACTTTGATAAAAACCATCATTAAATCCATTAGACCTGGGGCACTATTAATAATTATTTAGTGACCCTGACTCTAGAAACATTGAGTTGGTTTCTTCTTTGTTGCATTGGAATCGATACAAAGGTTCAAATCCTCATGTAATGGTTTCTTTAGATGTTTTGGAGAACTAGATACACACATGATATCAATTTTATATTATTAATAGAAAATAAAACATAATAAATTATAAAATCAAATATATTTTCTTCTTTAAGACTCATTGAAATATTAATTATTTATATATAAGAATAATTAAAAAAATAAGGGTGATATCAAATGCTTAGTAAGGGATAAGTAGAATGGATTCTATCAAGAACCTATAATCGTAATCAGTATTTCAAGGTAAATAACTGAACACACATTCCCATTAAATATCCTTATTATCATGATAAGATAAGGAATAATTAAAATGGGAAGGTAAATAATGGAAAACACATTTCATTTTAACAATAAAATGAGAATGAAATGAATTCATATATAATATCCTGGGGAAAATATCAAAAATGAAAACCCATCAAAATTCAAAATTTGTTAATGGATTAATTATTGGATGTTATGTCTCAATAACAAGATATCTACATTGTCACGACATATCAGAATATGGTTCAAAAATGATGGTTGAAACCATTTTAATTTGTCCAACTATTTTTTCAAATGAGACATGTCGATGCATCATTGCGGAACCTATGACCATGCACCAACCATTTTTTCACATCCAAATAAATCATAATACATATAATAATCAACTCAATTAATGAATAATTTTTATTCTCTTCAAATATATGTATTGAGTAAAGTATGCATAATTATAAACATTTCCCCTGTTAATCAAATAATTGTAAATGTATACGCCATATGTAAAAAAGGTATATGGTTTTTCAAATTATCATATTAATTATACAAGAATATATATATTAATATAAATGAAATTACCAATGAAAAAATATCATAATAAATTAATTGTTTGAATTAAATTTAAAAATTGTAAAAGAAAGTGGGATTTTTTAATAACATTAACAAATTGGTAATTTTTCATTCAAATTAATTTGGATAAAGTAATTCAAATTGTGACATAAAATTCCAGGATTATTAATGTATCATGATATATCATGTCAAAGTGGTAGTATACACACCATATAAAACAAATTGCATCCATAACATTACAATGTTCCGAAATGTAATGAAATTGAGATGTGATCACTTAAGTCACACTAAAATTATTCAAACATTATTTAATTAATTAATAATGGTTTTATGATTGTTATTTACTAATTATAGAACCATATTAATATTTATAATATCACATGTAGTCATTTTAAAACATTGTTTTCACCCTTTTGTTAATAATATTTCATTATTTTCTGTATTTTGGGTGTAAATCACCTTATTTTCTCATTAATGTTTTGTTATGAAAGTTCTTGTTATTGTGGATATGATATAGTTTAATAATATCCAAAATAATAATCATTTCATAATTATCATATTTATAAATCAATTATAAATTTAATACCAATCATGAACTATTGTTTTGAAAAATGCAGTTTGTTATGAAAATTGAAACAATATGTCATACATACACTTGAGTAACATTTCAATTTTTCGATGATAATTATAGAATCGAGTTAAAAACTATTTAACATTTCTAGAATGCCCATAATATCATATTTTTAATGATCAGACCCAATGGGGCAGAAGCCACGATAACCCTAATCCAACCTCCATAGGACGTGGGAATAAAGACAACTATTGAATGTATTAACTATGCTGGGGGGGCTTCTTAATGTTACATTACACACACACCTGGCCATATCAATGAATAATTATATAGGAATAAAAAATGAAAATATAATAAAGGATAAACTCTAAACCATTCTGCAAAAAACCTCTAGGGTTCACAAGAGTATTATTGACTAAAAATGGAAAATGTGTAAAACACATTGAACTAGATAGATATACCAACCTGAAAATACTATAGATATATAATAATTAGAGAGGCCATCTCATGTTCTCCAAGAAATGAACACCATATGAGTCCCACAGCACCATGTATCCCTAACCTCCACTAAAATCCCCACTGACATTTCTGTCATCAACATATGTCGTGACACTTGTGTGGAATGTCCATGACGGGGTGATCATATACATAACCTATAGGAATCCCATAAATATAATAGGGGTATCAAGAGACATGATTTGAATTGACATATAGCTGAAAAAATAAACAATATAGTAAACAAATCCAACAATATGGATATAGATATATATTCTCACATGAAATAACCCCAAATGAGAGAGAAGGAGACATCCATTTAACAACAAAACATAAGAAAAGAGTTCAATCAATCCTAGAATTCCATCATTGACACCCATAACCTCACATGTCTATCCATTTGAGTAACCATGTATATGGATCATGCATTACCAATGTATCATACATTTAAAGTGGTACAATCTCCTAACAGACAAAATATACTCTATTTCTTCAGGGGAGTTATAGTACGATTTAGGGGGAATATAAATATATTTGAAAGTGGGAACAACATTGTGGATAGAGGACCCATGAACAAATTCCATAGGGGGTACCTCCCAATAGATAGATCAGGGACCCTCACCCTAGTATGTCACATGGGGCACCATTTATTAGATAGATTACATGTTCCCTTATTCCATTAGGAGTACCATTTAGGGTATGTAGGAATCACTACATATATGATAGGGGGTACCAGTTATTAAATAGAGGACACGTGCCCTGATCTATTGGGGGTACCCCTAATAAAATAGATAGAGGACTCGCTCCCTATTGTGGCATGGGGTAAAACTCTAATGATCTTATATTCTTATTGAAATTGATGATAACCATATAAATAAATTTGACACCCATAAAATCTCATATTATACCTAAAATTCTAATAAATTTCCACCATCATGTTCTACATTAAAAAAAACACAGTATAGGACACATGAGGGCCAAAATATGAGTCCAAATGATGGTTATAAGAGACTGAATATTCCTAAAATTTAATGAAGGGGTACCCAACATGTTAGGATATAACAAATAGTGTGTTCCCACTTTTCTTACTAGATAGGTCCATATTGGTAAATGGATAACTAATAATGTGGAACTACATTGTGTGTCGCTGGACTAAACATTATGTGTCTTACACCTGTGGTTCTCCCCATGGATTTGGTTTTGTCAGTGTTGTTTTTCATGTGACTATAAAATTCGTTACATGGTGTGTAAGGGATAGGTTGGTACTATATGTGTGTCACCATCACATGATCAGGTACACCATTAATTACATAGCGGTCCTCCCATTATACATGGTGTACAAGACCACATGTGCTCTAGGGAATGAACCCTCTATATATGATGATTATGTCCACCAAGGTTACATGACATGTGTTTCCTCCAAATGAGGGGTAATATTATCAAAAATTTAATCCCAATCCAATGTAGACACTAGACATCAATGCATGTGCTCTTCAAACTACCGGCCACATATTCCTGATTATTTTGTATAAAATTAGACCAGTTCTCTATGACCCGTATCTTGCCTCTCCTCATTCAAATACATCATTTAGCCTCCAAAAAATGGTGGATTATTAGTTTTTCTATCTATTATATCCATATGGTTTCCTGAAATTGGATCATGATTGTTTATCTAACTGTATAATTCCCCCTAACTTATCACATGTCACACGAAATTATTTATTTGGATCCCATATCAATAAATAAATCACCATAAACCCTATAATTTTCCAAATTCATACCTAATTAAGCAATCCATTCATCACATTCTATTCCACTATGAATTAGGGGGGCCAGTTGTTTTTTTTTCCACCTTGAAATGTCGAACTGTGACCCCATAAGCTAATCAGAGAATAAATAGAACAATTCAAGGGTGTAATGCACATGAAAATGGGTGAAACAATTATAGGATATTTTTTTCTTCTCCATTGAACCAAAATATTGAACTACAGAGTGAGATAAATAAAATAATCATTTCCAAAATCATTATGATGTCATATTAAAAGGATTTATTTGCATAGATCAAATAATAAATTTGATCTTTCAAAATAGTTTTAATACAATGTTGGTTGAATCCAAAAATTGATGAGTCAAAACTAGTTTTTGATCTATCATCATCTATGAACTCACTCCACAATGATTAGTAAGAATCATTATGTTCATATCTTCTCGATTTTCATTGATTTAGAGTCTCTTGATCATCTAATTATAATTATCAAATGAAGGGTGGAGGGAACGTCTCAATTGATCTTGGGTTTATGTAGGTAAATTTCGATAATTTTCATAATGGTTTATATAAAAGAGTTTATATTTGGTGTATTTAATTAAAAATATTAAATTATTTATTAATGTATCCAAACTCACCCGCACATGGCTGTGTCTTTTTAAATGTTGTACGCCGACCTATTTTAGGTCATGTATAGCATGAAACTCACATTTGGAATTCAAAAATGGTCTCAGATTACCGATAAAATATTCTATTTAAGAGATACATCATATCAACAAAAAACCGCATCTACATAATATAAAAAATATTTAATATGTTTATAAAAATATTTTCATGAACACTGCGCCTTGGAATTTTACATTGTTTCAGTTCATTTCTCTGAAAATATATCTAAAATTATATAAAATTCTTAAAATCAAATAATTGAGTCTCTACATAATTCCTTCCACAAGGGTTAATTCCATGAAATGAAAAATAATATAAATCATGAGATAGTTAACATACATCTGGGTCTCCCATTCCCAAGATCTCTCCTACATGCTCCTACAGTACGACAATACACAAACCAAGGTGATTTTCTATACAAGTAGTTTCATGTCCCATTGATCCTTGATCCCCACTAGGTTCTCTACAATTTCATATCCTTCTTCTATGTCCATCTCATCCCATTTAATATTTTGTGTGGGGTAATTCATATATACCCTTGGTTGGGGCATGTGGAAAATGTCATGGACTGAATCAAACTTTAGTGTAGGGTGAGGTACTATGAAAACTCACAAACCCTATTCATGATCATGAAGAACCTAATAAACCATGGGGGCATCCTTCCTCTTTAACTAACCCACCAAAATCCATATAATAGGTAGTGTGTTAGGAAAATTTGGCTTCCATTCTTGAACTCCAAGGGTGAAATATATTAATCTGCATATGATTTCTGATTTTCTTTAGGATTTCCTCTTTCTATAACATATTTCATAGACCATCTCCATTGTTACAGTCTAATTCTTTGTAAACAAAATATATTCCTCAATAATCACTATCCATATGAAGGGTGACCTACATGGCATTTCGTTCAGGTCCTTGAATGGTGTCATACCGATAGACGAGTGATAATTGTTATTTTATGCAATATTTTCCCTTGGAAAGTGATTCATCCAACATTGGACAAATCCTATCATGTATTCCTTAATTATATCCTCCAACACCAAGATTGTGTGATCGGTCTTCATATCTTTTATGTGTAGATAAAACATACTCATCCTCATATGGGTCCAAAATTATTCCTACGGTCCTCTCCCCGATGCTTACATGAACAACACATCGTGGATTGATACAATACTCAAGGTCACACCATGAATGTGAAAAACATATCTTGTAAATTTATCATTATAAACTCTATATCAACTATGCTCCCTAATTGTAGAGATGTTTGTCAAATTCTAAAGTTGTCCAACTATCACCCATATGGCGTCATGGACCTTCACTATCACCAGAATCCATAAAATGATGTTTTTGGATATTACATCACATTTTCACATCAAGGACTCTAGAGGCTGAAAAAATGTTACTAAAACATGGTGCTCTATGGTAATTTGATGAATGGTGAGGCACCATAAGATGAAACCATCCTTGATTCATGTCATACATTCCCACCAAAACTGTTGTTAAATGTCTACGAACATCTCCCCCACACAATGATGTATTGCTAAAGGATATGTGTGTAACACTCTCATCACCTCCTTCCACATCATTACTGGGACCATAGTCCATCCTTGAAAATTCATGATGTGATTAACTCCTTCCTAATATTCATCTAGTGAATCTATAAAGCATATATGATCATGGAAGTACTCATATTCTATGAATCACCATTAGAACTCACTCAAACACTCAATAAGTGAAGGAGTCCACACCATAGAATGAAGAAAAATTGCAAAGTACTACACAACTAGGTTAATCTACATGCAAACCAACTGCTCAGAAAACTCTTATGCCAATCGAGAATGGAACATCCTGCTACTGGTATATACCTCCATGTTTCTATTCCCAAGACTATAGACTATCTCAACACCATAGTATTGTAGGAACTCAAACTAATGCCTTTGTCTCAAGTTAATGTATCTCTGCGTAAAGTCATAACTAAGACTCTGATGGTATGAGTAAACCACAAATCACTCTCCCAAATGTTTGTGCATCGACATCCTTTAAGTAAAGTCTTTCACATACAAAAGTTGTTCATGATTCACATAGTTATTCTCATGGGTTCTCAACCTGCGAGACCCATAAGAGTTATCTTTGTATCGTCACATCAATATTTAGTTTTCCCTAGATCCTAATTCATTAAAATACTCTATGTACTCCATACCCTCCTCTGGTTGAATAAAAATATAACCACTCACCATCCTCGGCCACAACTCCTCAATAGACCTCGGGAACTGATTAGTCTAATTAAATGGTTACCCTATCCACGTTTGGGTGGTCAAAGGGGATTAAATACTAGATAAGTATGTCACTAATCATTAATTTTAACCTTAAAGGATAACAAAAAATTTCACATCTTACAAGTTCTTATATGCCCCTATGAAATAACTCCATCGATACTCATCATTCCATGGCTAAACCATGTTCTGAAATGAAATTCACCAGAAAGTGAACCTCATGAATATCAAAATGACACATCATTAGATAAACAAAAATATGGTTCTACTAGAGAAAATATAGAATCATTCTAATATTCTTTTCATGTTCCTCATATTATGAAATTTATATGTGTATATCATTAATAAATATTATAAAATCTAATCCATGTGAATTTGGATGATTTGGAACATCAATGACCTCAACATAGTTGGGGTATTTGTGAAACCAATGGGCATTGTAATGTCACATGATTATGAAATCTCTCATGTGGTCAGAATGGGTTGGTTATGAGACCTCATGCATGCCTCCTCATACAAAATAAGCTACAAACTAGAAGAAGGGGTGTGATAAGTATAGTAGGGTGTAAAAACCTAATGGATTCAGAGATTGAAACAAATAAAAAATGTATTATGAATAAAGGAATTAATATTAGGGATCAGAAATAATGAACACAATTTGATACATCAAAAATCCAAAAATAAAGACACTTAATTAATCGAATAAATAATAAAGGAATTGTTTAATGAGAAGTTAAAATGTAAGTAAATTTCATTCCAAAATTAAAACAAAATATAATATGAGAACATTCAATAAAAGACTTGAAATTACCCAGTGTTGAACCACATCTCAATCCCATAATCAATATTCTTATCATCTACTAAGACAATCAACCATAAGGTCCCTTACCCTTTTCCTAACCTGCATCCATATAATCAGATCAAGTACTATGCGAAGGACAAAATATGGGTTGGAGTATAATTCATTTGGTCGACACCACCATGTCTAAAAAAATAGTCTAGTAATAAGTTTATTCCGTAATTAAATAAACATGTGTTTTATTTAATTTAAAAATTAAAATAGTTCATCATCAACCAACTTATGAACCATTCTATAAAGACTCTAATAATGTGTCACAACAATGCTAACAATAAATACATAACCCTTGAATAAAAAAATATTGGTCAAACCCACTATATAATCTTTTTAGAATGTTCCACTTGTCCAATCCCTCTAATTAGAATTTTAAAATTGTTTATAAGACATATCCAACTATATAATAATTTTACCTTTTCTAATATGTATTGACCACTATTTAATAATTTCATCTTGTGTCAGAAGTCATGGGCCGCTATATAAGTATTTCAGGATGTGTCAGTGGGCATAAAACCCTATATAATATTTATATGATGTGTCACTAGGCATAGATTTCTATATTGGTTTTTTAGCATGCGTCACTAGGAATAGTCCACTATATAATCATTTCAGCATGTAAAAAAACACAAGTCAAAAAGACAAGGATATAACAACATCACATTGTGTGGATCAATTGTAAATTTTTCTAATAACCATTTATCATTCAATTACATATTTAATATACCAATTGGTAATAAACAATAACATGATAGATATCTCCATAAAAATAAAACTCAAAGTGAATCTATAACTAGAAATCCCCCACAGTCAATTTCATGATAAAAATTCATTAATACATTTAAATAATTTATTTAATAATCATGGGTTCTCTCAAAAAAAATTTAGACAAAAGATTCTTAATTAATCAATTGGCTGAAAAGGGATTCCATGAAATAATCCAATTAGTCATTTAGTTTTTTCAGTTCGAAGAATATTAGTGAAATTTGAAATATTTTAAATTAATATCAATTATAAAACTGTAGTGTTAAGGTTTAGACCACCTACTATTAATATATGAAAAAAAATTTGTTTCAAATTAAAACACCCAGGGTGGAGAAGGTGTAGATAATCCTAAAACGTAACTGGGAACAAAACCCAAAAAGATCAAAACCAACAACACATGTAGTCTTGATATTTCTACACAATAGTTGAAGAGTGGAAGAATATAAAGGGAAACATGAGAAAAAAACATACCAATGATTGATCACACAAAATAGATGTCTGGAACAGAGGGAAAACTCCAAAATCACCTGTATGGGTTCCCTAGGTAGATATGAGTAGTGATTAAGATGATTGAATGGAAAAATTATCCCCACTATATACTTTAGAACTACATGTCATTGACATACATTGTGTGTAATACAATTATACATCAAGTATTTCTCTTTAGTGGAACCCAATGAGAAACTCATCACCACATATTACTATTTATATTTACCTAGACATTACACAATGGTTAATCAATTTATATGTCATATAAATTTTATAAATACGGCCTTTCAGTGCATTTTCAATATAAAAAACTAGAACCCCAATTATTCCTTAACAAAATACCACGAATTTATTATATCATTTTCCCCATTTCTACTAACAATCAATTAATTCAAACAAACATTCGTAAACATTAATACATTTTCATAAATAATGGATATACATCATCAAACAAGAATCAACCACTACGAATCAAATGAAAAACTCAATGGGGTGATATACCTGAAAAAATATGGGATTTTACAACCTCCCCACTATAAAACACCTCATTCCTAAAATTCTCTCTGATTCACTATGTTATATTACTGAAAAATAATTTCCCTTATAATCACATATCATACTCTGACTCCTAGTTCTTCTTAGGAACTCACCCAATATTCAATTTCACTCAAAAAATGTCATATCCCTACCGTGTAGATACTTATAACTGAATTCCACAAAATTTATTGGATTGTACCCAAAGGATGCCTCATCACTAAAATTGATTTGTTCGATATCAGTCAAATGAGAGGTCTCCTGAAAATTTATCAAAAGCTATAACATGTTGAACATGACAATCATGGAACTCTAGTGCTACGAATGGTATAAAAATGATTCCACTAGAAAAAATCAATACACTATCTCAAACATGTTGAAACCCTTGGTGCAATATTCCTCTATTTTCTGGAGCAACATTTCCCCAATATATGTGACACCCAAAGTCAAAAAATATGACTAATATTTTATTAGAATTGTTGTCCCCGATAGGTCTCAGATGATTTCTTCTAGATATGCATGGTAACCATATGTTTCCTGATAATCTTAACCAATACAAACATCTCTGGCACAAAACATGGACCAACAACCATTGTCTCACCTATCTCTATCCAAAAAAAAGAAAATGTCATGACCCTCCAAACATGGCATCAAAGGATACATTATGATTTATTCCATGAATATTTAATTTTATGAAAAATCCATGTGTTCCATTTTCTACTACAACGAAACTAGAAAATCAAAAACACTAGATCGTATTATATCATCCAAAACCTAAATAATATTAATAGAATGACTATAAATTTCTAGATTATTGGTCATACTCAAAATAATATGTGATCTCAATCACAACTAATGACCATTACAAAACAGTGATGTTAAATGGGGATCTCTATATAAAATGATACTCCTCAGAACTCTGTGTAGCTAAACTAACTCATACACATAAATACTACCCATATAATCAATTGTGAATGTCTCCCTAATAGACATGAAATGAAAAACCATCATTAGTTGATCTATAATAACATGTAAAAATATTTTATTAGATAATAATATGTAATACATTCACAAATTCCATTAGGAAATCATCCAATTTCAACACCAAAATGTGAAAAGGATATAAAATACCATATGGACTCTTATTTTCTTTAAAAAATTTCAATAAGTGGATCATCTCTCCAAAATTCCTGCAACCACCTTTATCATTCCAAACCTCCAATACTATCTAAAACAATCCAGATATATCATTATTAAACTGGAATATAACAATCATCTAGAATCCTAAAAATTTATCATTTGATCGTCATACAAACAAATATGAGCATATACTCAGCCACTAAAAAGAAGTGAACTTCCATGGACAAGAGACCGTCTTAAGGGTTTCTCCCAACCATATGAGTGATTTCAAAAAACTATTCAATTCGAATCAGATAACTAATTGGTCATTATCCAATCCAAAATAACAGGTATAGAAGATGACTGAGTCAGAGCTACTAATATGTGAGACTCCCAATCATCGATATACTTTTCTGAAACGAGATTAATCACACTAACCTCATCATATGACTCTTGTACTACCTCTTCCATCAACTTTCATAACAATTCATTAGAAACAACATTTTCATTTCCTAGTGTATAAGACAACTCAATTTCAAAATATTATACATAATCAACCCACATCCTCTGTTGAAGGTTCAAGTACCTATGATAAAAGATATCACTAAGGATATTGGGATCCATATAGACCAAAAAAACAATCATCCATGAGAAACTTTTTCAAGAATATCAGGTCATGTACTGCTCCTATTAAATACAACTCATGAGTACGGTAATTCCTCTCATGCATTCTCATCTATCTGGAAACATACACAACTAGATGATCTTCCAGAACCATAACTTCTCTAAGGCTATCTCTATATGCAAGACAATACGTGATATATGAATCACCTATTATAATATAAGTAAGGATTTGTGCTGAAGTCATCCTTACATTCAAATCCTAAAAATATTTATATGAAGTATCATACAAAATTTATTTCACTCACTTTTTTCACCCCTTGTTTTAGTTTTACTAGATGGGAGAACTCATAGATAAAGTACTAATAATATCCTAAAAAACCCAACAATATCCAAATCTCAATTAAATTATTGGATTATCCCCAGATACCATTACTTAATCTTTCTCTATGTACACTGACACTTGTACCTAAGTGGTGAAATTTCCTAACAAGTGCACATTGTTAATCTTGAAACATCATTTTGTTAGCTTGGAATTAATCTGATGATCTCTTAATGTACTCTAGAATAGTTCAACATATTTTGAATGATATTCTCTTGACTAGGAGAGTAATAAAATGTCTTAGACAATAAAAACCACAAAATTTTTTGGAAGTGGATGTAATGTCCAATTAATCAAGTCCACGTATAACAACACTGTATTAGTCATACCCAAAGGCATCATAATGAATTATTACAAGCCATACATACTCATAAACGATTCATAAGGTATTTATGATGATATCACCCTCAACTAATGGTATCCATAAAACATTTTGATCTTATAAAAGATCTTATCACCTCTTATTTGATCGAAATGATTATCGATTCAAGGTAAATGATATAGGTTCTTGACTATAATCTAGTTAAATCTCAAATAGTCCTCACACATGCACAATCTCCTATCATCATTCTTCGAGATTATAAAAAGGGAACCCCAAGGAGATTTATTAGGTTGTATGAAACCTTTAGCTTCATGATCCTTAATATTAACATCAAAATCCTAATGATGTATTGGAACTATTCAATATGATGGGATGGAAACTTGATCTCCTCCAAACACCAACTAGATCATAATGTTAATCAATTACTAAAGAGTGAATACATAAAACTCATGAAAAAATAAATACGAAAAATGGAATTCAATAGAAGGAAACGAATTATTTGGAATCCCACCATTAAATGCAGAATGGCCAGCTATTTATGCTATATGACCATCCAATCTGCATTGAATTGGCCGTACATGACCAGGCTAAAGATCCCACTCACTTTTTTGAGAATTGATGCCTATCTCTAGAAGTATAAAGGTAAATTTCATCCTGTAATAATCAATATGATCCATAACTAACAAATTCATTCCTAGAATAAAATTCAAACCTGTCATTTCCAGCATCAATGGTTCCCAAAATAATGGGTATCCATAAATCTATAGATAACATACATTGGTTCATTTGATATTATATGATCACACTTTTTATATTGTGGAAATGGTTAAAACACTATCCATTCTTTAAACATATATGACAAAAATGTTTAAAATTAGTGGATAAAAAGGAATGTGATTCTCTTGAATCAAACAAAACATAAGAATGTGTTGATGATACAATAACCATAAATCAGAAAGTAGAAGATCATTGATCCACATTAGTAGTTGTAGTCTACATAACATGAAAAGGACTAGCCCATATACCATGGGCATCATTATTACTTCTCTTAGATATACCATCTTCTTAATTATTTCATTCCTAAAAGTGGATACCACATCACCTGACTATAAAAGAGTGTCCAATGAAACTCCATTTACATAACAATCGAGGAACTGATGAGTCCTTCCCAGACTCTGGTAATTTCCATGTTCACATGCGACTACTCTTTTGTTGTATTCCATTGGAAAAAATCATTAGGTGGCCTAATATTCTGTAATAATCACAATCTAATGTGGGGTATATACACTGAGTCCCCTAGTGTCCCTTTTTTCCACACTGAAATCACTTCAATTGATCATAATAATAAGAATATATTCCAATACCTTGACTGTTCTGACAATTTCATCCCCAAAAAATCATTAATAAGGAAACTTCATCACCTTAGAAGATGAGTTCACAATATTACCTATGGAAATATCATGACCAGTTCTCTATGTCTCTATCAGATTTCCTTCTGTGATGAGACTCTAAATCATTACATAAATGAAAATGCTCGGATGGATGATCTTTTCATGTGATCTGATCTGAATGCTAATACCATCCAAAAAAAAATTTCCCTAGATATCGCATCAGATTCCAAAAAGGGAATAGAGCACTGCATGTCAGTGAAATGTTCAACATATTTCAGTGCTAAAAATCCCTCATATTTCATGAGAATGAACACATGGGTCTTATCATACCTTAATGTATTAGGATATAAATTTCTCAAGAACATCATGTTGAAGTACATACAAGATAACACATCAAGATACACTATATTCTCTAGAAACTCCCACTAATTCTTGGTTTGACCACACATCATATATGTATAATTATTTAACATTTTTTTGGTGTCTCAAAATTCTAAAAGATCACTTAAATAGACTCAATCCAAAACATTTCTTTATAGGTCCTCCCAATCTAGAGAATGTATACGGATTTTGTATGAAGAACACTATTTTCAACACATAAATCAAAGGAAAAGTGTTAAAAGTATCTCATTATGTGGATATCATGCCCATGTGGAAGTCTTCCCATAGTAGAACATCCATATGACACTCACGACCTATAGGAAGCTATAGGTTAGCTTTATTTGGAGCATGCTATTTTGCACACTCATAATTCTCTTCTTGATTATGTTAAAGAGGTATTTTATCTGCCAGAAAAATATACCCCATTGAATATTGGATATCAACAACCCTAACCTCAATATGAAGAAATATTAGGGATCCAATAACTCTTGGTCACCCTTAACATGGATTACACATATTTTAACATGAAAAAAGCGTTTATTCGTTTAATTTATCAAATATAATTGATATTTCATTTTGTAATTTCAATAGAAAACTATATATTATATTCTATAAAATTTAACTATCATGAACAATCCAAGTTAATATATATCTTTGTCTGCCATGTATGAAGCATGAATACACATCTCGTGCCATACCAAACCATGGGTATAATCACAAAAATCTAAAATATCACATGATAATAACTCCACACAACATTTGAATTACTCTATATGAAATAACATCAATTGTAATAAGATAATTTGATAAAGAAAAATCCATCCCAAGGCACTCAGATTATCCATTTTACATGGGATAAAAACTCTAGTACATGAGATCATTACCAAGTCCCAAAACATCCTTGTCTCCTTCATATCTTTCCCCATATAGTAAATAAATATAAATTAATCCATGATTCTTCTAGTATGATATTACAACATCCCTTGATTTTTCACTCTCTCTAGTGTCCAAAACAGGTTGTTTATGAGACCTCGATTGTGCCTTCCTATATACTATAGGTTGATGACAAGTAGTGGGGGTGTCAACAATATTGAGGGGAGACTATATCAATTTTATTAAAAGTGTAAAACATTATAGAGAATATGTAAAAATAAATAAATAAATATCAGAGTTCATAAATAATTAAAATAATACTATAAATTTTAAATCCATATATAAATACAACTAAATGGACAAATAAATAATAGATGAATAATGTAATGACATGATAGAATATAAAAAAATGACATGATAGAAGTAATACAAAATAATAGACTTGAATTCCCAGGAAAATACTCAATTGTACCTAATCACGTACCCCATTTTATTAACATATACAAGCACTATACTATGTAGGACAACAAATCAATAGGAATGCTCCTTTCCCTAGTTCAAACCTAAATCCATATAATTGGTTCCATTATCAAGTATATGAGAATGTCTCATATCTATTCCAACCATAACCATATTACAGTGGTATAAATCACAAAACTCTAGCAAGATCCCTCTATATAAGAATTTTGGCATATGTCATTATGTAAAGGCTACTATATAATCATTTCAACATGTGTTACTAAGCATAGATATCATGTTAAAAATTTCATCATTTCATCTTCTCAAAGCCTTCTATATACGCATTTCATCGTTTTTCTCTAGAAATACACTTATATATTAAAATTAAATCATGTGTTACTAGGAATCACCTGCTATATAAGCATTTAAACTTATATAATTGGGCAGAGACCACAATATAATGATTTCAGCATGTGGAACTATGCATAAAATTTTATATAAGAATTTCATCATGGAAATCCAAAGACAAGTCTTAACAATATAGTTATCACAATATTGCATCATATGGTTCTATGGTTAATTATACAAGTTACCCTTTGAATTTCAATTACATACTTCATATATGAATTTGTTTTGTCCATTAATATCACATATATCTCTATAAAAAAGCATTGTAAATGTGAATCAATATCAACTAATCATCCACAATCCATGTCGTCATAAACACAATTTTTCCCATTTAATAAATTTGTTTAATAATCCTGGATTTTTTCACCAGAATAGAAGTTACAAGACAATTTATCACCGAATTACATTCAAAGAGAGTCTAAAGAATAATCATATCAATCATTGATTTTATTTGATGAATGATATGTTGGCCCAATTTTCAATATTTCACATGGATTCAAACAATGAAATTACAGGGTTACGGTGTGCACCCACTCCCTTTAACGGATGACCAAAAAACGATTTCCAGAAAAAAAATAATCTGAGGAAGAAGTCGAGAATGATCAAAAAAAGACCCTAGATCAAAAAAAATCTAGATAAATTCTAAAATTATAAATGGTATAGATATTTCATTGAAAATTTCGAAAATTGAAAATAGTGTCGGTGAAAAAAGAGCTTAAAACAATAATGGATTGATAGAACAAATGGGACATCTGGAATAGAGGGGGTAATGGAAAATTACCTAGACGGTATCTCTAGATCAGAAGGAGAATAAAAATATACAAGTGAATGGAAAAATCATCAACATTAAATTAATTGAAACATTATGTTGGGGAATTACCTAATGTGTAATCCATTTACATTTTGTGTATTTCTTTTTAAAGGGATAGACAAAAAACCCATCTCCTTATATTAATATTTAAATCCACCCAAACATTACATGATGTGTAACCCATTTACATGGTGTGTTAGTATTAATCTTATGGGTTTTAACCTAAATTCATTCATAAATTCTTGAACCCCCATTAAGGCTTCTTTTCATACCAAGAACATGTGGTAACACCTAACCCATTTATACTCAGACTACATTAATTAAAACAAACATCCATTAAAATTTATTTATTTTTCCTGGAAATGGAACTTAATCTTTGAACAATACTCAGACACCAAGGATCAAATGCTAATCCCAAAGAGGGGTGTACCTAAAAAAATACGACATTTTATAGCATTACCAAGAACTCATAACGTCCATAGATACATCAGAATGCTAGCATCAGAATATTAGCCTCATGAACTCTCAAAATATGGTAGTAGGACCTGAGATCGATCATTGAGAAAAATATAAGGCCTCACAACTGATCAAAATGGTCACCATTCCTTATGAAGTGGTACTTTTTATTCATCATGGTGGGATTCAACTAATGATAATCCCTAAAAAGTCATAAGCTGCAATCCACCCTTGAACAACATCAAAGCTACCCATGGGGACACACTGGGTATGATAAAACCCTTCTCTTGAATGTCTTGTAAATATAACCAATTCTTCTAAATCTCATTAACATCCATATAATATGTCTAAAAAGATATTAAATTGTTCCATTGTTAACATCAATAAAAATTCTATACTTTCCTCATAGTTACACTTAGAATGTCTATGGGGAAAAAATCCATAAAATCTACCATGTATTATGGAATCCAAATTCTTGAAGAGACAAATGCACCATGGGATACACATTTAAACTAATGGGTGATGGGTTTAATCCTTCTACAAGAAAAACCCACTCATAAATCCATGATATATATCTCTCTCCCGCAAAGAATAATCTCATCACATTAATAGATAGGATTCTCACTCATCTTTGTAGACTATAAATATAAGATCATTCCCTGGAAAACCAATAAATACCCAAAATTACATTATATGGTTCCATCATGATGTCAATAGAATCCATGAGAACCTCTCTCCTATAAGAGATAACTATCACTATCAGTAGATAATATATATAAAAGAATTATTAAATATAGGATCCTCTAAAAAAATCTAGTGAGCTAAAGCCACAACTCGAAGCAATATCTATCACACCATAAGTAATTATACAAAGTAATTACTGAAACATTTTTTAATAATACTGGAAAATGATTAGAATAAACCTAGATGATACCTATGATCGTATTGTGGGATGCAAAATCATATACATCTTGGTCCATAAGTTATCCATTGCCCTGAATTGAAGTTCCTTGATCTTGATACGGCCCACATTTTGGTAATGGATGAAGGATCACATATTTGTTTTCCACCACCCACAGCTCCCGTTACTAGAGATCCACTTTCTCTATTTCTAGACACAACTCCATGGGATCCACCATTCTCTATCTTGGGAGATCCTAGATCATGGAGATGCCTCTTCCATGGTGGCCCACATTCTATCATCCTTTTATTCTAATCACGTCATGTTGGGAAATTGCACGTCATTTCACCACACTTATCACATGTTTAACTCCACCCCACTCCAGGATTCCTCGGTCCACTATGTGTTTCCTATTCTATATAACCACATGAGTATGTCTGATCATGGGGTGGTCTAATGCATTAGGATCATGTCGAATGATCCTTTTATATGTTGTATATTACTCATAATTATAATGATCATTACCATCTCTAACAATCTATTAATCCTATGAAAATAAGTTCACCATGAATAGCTCCCACTAAAACACCTTGACATTCATGGGACATTATTGGTAACTAAAATGGCACATATATCTCTAAGAAGAGCCTAATAAAACATCTATGATCAGAATTATCCACCTCATATCATGTTGATGAAGTACCACATAAGATCTAAGAACCTTAATACATACATAGTCATAGTCATACATACCTAATGCACCACTATAATATCATTAATCTAATCCAATTTCAAATAAGAGGAGAAATAATCCCCATAGAAAAAAATGGATGTTGGGTTATGCGAGAGTTGACTCATCCTGCAACAGTGTAATAAGAATCCATGAGCACACACATCTCTGTGGAAATTGAATCATTCATTGAAACAACACGACTGATTGGTGACCAAGTATGACTAAAAATATAGCAATGGTTTTAACCTATTTTATACTACCAATGGATCATGATCTCTACATAACATCAATTGCCTCTAGTGCTGGAACTCAGGGAGTTTGATGAGCCTACTCACATCCTCATCAAGCTGAACTGGAATGATCTGATGCTCGATATGGGGGATCAATGACACATATCCACCTAGATTATAATGCTCATTATATGGACCCTTAATTGAGGTATCATCACTCGTCAGATCATCATCATGATTTGGATCTAGTAACTTGCCTAGATGTCATCCTAGAGAAATCATGAACATTTTATAAAGACATACCATGGTTAAAGGAGAATATATATTAAATGAAGATCTCACTCAAGAAGGATAATAAAAAATAATAATTCATATATGATGCATGTACCATTAATCCATGCCACCAATGTCTCAGTATTCCCTGTAAATAAAGATGTAATCATGGTCCTAGTGATTTGATATATCGGCCGCCTGCCCCACAATTAGGCTCCCAGTCCTGAAAGCCCCTCTAAAAAACATTATCATTGTCAACCTATTTCCCAAATAAATCCTTCTAATTGTACTACTCCAAATAGAATCCCATGGAATGGAATTCATTGGTAATGATCACTAATTCCCCGATATAATGGTTCATGGACCAAAATTTCCACAAAACCTCCTCGATAGTCCAACGGCTTGCCACATGTTCCGAATGGAATAACTAGCATGTGAGTCCTTTCCCTATCATATATGTATATACAGAAACAACCACATAAACATATAAATGTAAAGGAATAATAAAAGAAAACATTAAACAATGATAAAATAAAATATTCATTAAAATCATCTAGGGTGAAAGACAATATGAGAGAGTAAACTAAAATGTAAAGGGGGGGAAATACAGAGACAACTATATATAAGTCCTATCTTATGAAAATAAGAAAAGTAAATTTTTTAAAGATCCCAATTCTAATAAATGTAATCTCTAACCACCATAAATGGTCTAATGAACCATGTACACCTTAAATAACCTAAAATCATTGTCAAACTATTCATTATCAACATAATACATGACACAAGTATGAAAATCCCAAGTATGTGTGTATATATGCATACCCTATAAACACCATGAAAGGTGGAGTGGGTGAATAATATACATGAATTGAATAGATATATATCTCACCCTATCGAAATTGAGTAAAAAATCCAACAATACAGACATATAAAGATATATATATATATATATATATATATATATATGCTTGAACCAATGTAACCCAAACAAGTGAGAATGAGATCTATTCCTCACAACCATCCTACGAAAAGAGTTTCATGAGTTTTACAATTCCATAATTGATGCCCCAAATCGTGCATGTAAATCCATAAGAGTAATTATTTGGAGGGACCGTGTCTCGCTACAATGTCGCACAGTTGGGGGGGAATAATATCAAAGTATAGGACATAGGCCCTAGTCCTTCAAGGGGCACTACACAGTGTAATGTGGACCCAAATTCAACCTAATAAGGGTAAAACTTGATAGATAGAGTATATTCACCCGAACTTCATAGGGCGGTACCACTCAGTAGAGAGAAAAATGACTTGCACGCTTGTCCATTTGAATGGTACCACTTAGTAAATATTAGAGTCGTGCACTATTGCCAAAGGATGGTTCAACTCAGAGTAAGGAGGACATGTAATCTCTATGGGGGTACCTATCTATTAATAGAGGAACCAAACCCTGATCCATAAGGGGGTACCACTCTATCAATATATTGAGGAACATACCCCTTTCCTGTTAGGGGTGTCAATGTTATGATCCCACACAATTACTGTTGTTATCGAGCACTTGTTAAACAAGATTACTTCCCATAACAACTCATATTATATAACAAAGTATGATATAGATTCTATCATCTTTTTCTATGTGAAATAGAACATAGTATAGGAATTAAAAGTCCCATATCTAATTCAAAAAGTAGGAGATATGAGATACAAAAGTTTACACAAAAGGAATGAATGGGCACATAATGGGTAAGGGGACGACACTACATGTGGGCCCACATCCCAACCAAGTCATGTCCCTATCATTATGTGGCTCAAAAATAATACTACAGTACACTCCATGTAGGTGGAATACATGGTGTGCCTCTACCACATAGGGACATGTCCCTACATTTGTTCATTCCAGCGTGAAATTTTGTCATGTTTGTGTACATAGATATACAATTTCTAGGTGTTATGATGGCACTCGACATGTGTTACATTATCAATTATATAAAAAATTTATAGTACACAATATTCTTCCAACAATATATATTGTGTAAGGTCACCTGGTCTCCATGTCGGGTACCCAATGTACTTGACGAATTTTTCAGTGGGTGTTACACAGCTTATGGTCCTTCCACATAGCGTATAAAATTTATCTCTAAGAAAAACCCTTTTCCATTCTAGAAATGAGACTAGACAATGATTGTTATTATAAATTCATAGTGTGTAGTCAAAATTATTATATAATATCATATCCAATATCGGCACAAGTGATCTCGATCCTCTTCCTTATAATTTAGTGTCTAACCACCAAAAATTCATAGAATATTCCATTTGCAATCATTTTCAGCCATCCAGTGGACAAAATTCAGATTTTAATGGTTCATCTAATGCCCGAATAACATACATACATCTCTTATCCACTGAAATTATTTATTGTTATCCTAGATCAACATATAAGTCACCCAAAACCCACATATCCTCCACATATATCCCATATTCCATATTTTATTCATCATCTTTAATTTTTTCACAAATCTGGGCCACCATTCTATCTTGATTATTCCATTTAATGTCAAACTGAGACATTGTACGATAATAGACAAATAATTTAGATAATTAAGGGGTGACAATTATAACAACCAGGGTGTAATAATCATTCCCCAAGTGTTCTTGACCATAAAATAGATATGGTTATTTCCATGGTGAGAAAAACTGAATAGAAAATTTAAATCCAATGAGCGAGAACATTCAAATTATTTATTATAACATATTAAGGTAAAATAGTGATCGAGGTCAATTTTTCTAATAAATTAGCGGTGTAATCAACATATTGATGATTCATATAGGGTTTTTCATAATTCTTCATTGAATAATGTTCTCTATAGAAAAAAATGGGAATTGATGTGTTCGTATAATCTTAATCTTCTACGAACTAGAGTATCATCATCATCTGATTCGGTTTCCCCAATGAAGTATAGAAGAATAATCTCAATTATTTAACAATTTATGTGGATAAACATATATAATTGAAAAACAGTTGATTAAATTTTATTTTAATTATTTTAATTTAATAAAATAAATAATCCTAATAATTATTTAATCTAAATTCACTTGCCAATGGTTTCATTTATCTAAATTTACCACAACAAACGATTTTTGGTTTATCCAAGTGTAAATATCATGATTCATATTAAACAATATTCTTTGAATTATGATTTCATGTTCTGTTTTATATTTATCCCATTTATTTAATAAATCACATTCATGTAATATAAAATATATTTAGTTTTTTTAAAATTAATTTCAGTCCCATCAGGCCTCAAAATTTCACGTCTCAACACCTGGATCCCTAAATATGTCAATAAATTTTTAAAAGTCTTAAAAGGAAAAAATTACTCCCCACAATATTTTTAATCAAATATAAATATACATATCATCCATGTGATGTGGTTTTGAAAACATAGTCACATCGCATCATGAAGATGATAGACCAGGCTTAGATGAATGATGCAATCATATTTAAGTGAGTTAAAATCTAAGAAATAAAATGATATATTATATATATAATGAATAACATGTCATCAATATAATCATTTTTCATTTATATGACATATCATTATTAATTTTATCATTATCACCTTCTATGAAATATGTTAGTGAAATATGAATCACATTGATTCGTGAGCTGGTAGTCCATTGTACACACGAGCGATGTTATTGTATCCCCTACAAAATGTAAGGAAAATAAATTGATATATATTATATAATGGACCAAAATGTATAAGTATTATATAAATAATGTATATATTCTTTAGATCAAAAATCTCAACCAACCATGACTTTTCTTAATGGAATATTGATGATATCTGTTTTTGAGGGGGTAGTGTGTCGTACACATGAATAATGATTTCATAACAAATTTTATGTATGTGGATGAAATTGTCAAGAAATTAAATTATTTTAGAAACATACCAATATATGTATGATACTTATTATATTATATCATCATTGTTAAAATATTATTTAAGGTGGTGTAGTATGAAAAAATAATAAAATGCTTGTTGAAGAACATTACCTCTTTATTGGGTATCATTATTCGGTTTGCACTGAATCCTTTCTTGGGTAGTTTAATGAAAAAATAACGATTATAGATTGATTTTATGGAATTTTGGAACTGATTTGTGATTATATTGGATTAACAAAATTGGTTTTAACATGTTATGAAAAGATAATTGTGTGTGGACTTTTATAACTGTGGTGAGTGAAACACTTGTAATTTTGTGAAATGATTCACTAAAAAAATATTTTTATCATTACATTGGATTCAAAAATGACCTCGTCACATATATATAGGCTATAAAGACAAAATATCTCCAAAAATTTACTTTTTACATGTTAAGTGGTCTTTTGGACCCCTATCTTCTTAGATTGACCCCTAGTAAATCTATTTTTACAATATCACGAGTAATTATTTATCACTAATATCGCTATTTAGTTTGGTAAAATATACTATGTAACTATTATAAATTATATTGTATTATGTTTAAAATTATTTAATCACATTCCCAAATTAATTTCATATAGGTGGAAAATATTAGATTCAAATTATTTCTTTAGAGGAGAAGAGACAAAGATCTTTTAAGATTAAAATGTTCAAAAGTTTACGATGTTTATAGGTTAAAATACAATAAGAAAATGATTCTAACTACCTTAATTGGATAAATTTATATATATTTGATGTAATATTACATTAAAATATTAAAAAATGAATTTAAATAATAATATATTAAAATTAAAAGGCAGTTTTAAGATAAAATTATGTTTTATAACTTTTTATCAAAAAAATTAATCTTCATAGAAAAAACATAAATAATTCCACAATTGATAATTTTGAAATTATTATTTTAAAAATGAAAATTATTTTTTCAAATAAATTATCTTAAACCGGTAAAAATTAATTTTATATTATGTGTGTAAATCAAAGTTATTGGGTTTTAGAAAAAATACAGTTTGTTAAAAATCATTCATATTTCATTAAAATTGATTAAATATTATCATTAATAAATAGATTCACATTTTAACTATTTGGTACATGATTAATCGATATAATTTTTATGATTTAATTATTAATACTAATACAAAGAAATTTAATTACAATGTTATAATGGTAATTTTTAGATAATAATATTTATTATAGGGTATTGTGTTCTGTTCACACATAATGATTTGTGCATTAAAAGATATCGAAGAGGATAAATTTTAAAACATATATATATATAATAATGAAATGGGATATTATATGACCTTATACTCTTGGTGTGTATTTTTAGACATTCTATCAGATATTATGTTCATATTTTATAATCATGGGGTGCTACATTATTTCCCCCATAAATAAATTGTGTCTTTGTAATTTAATATTGACCTCAGAAATAAATGGATTGTCATTCAAAAGTTTTTTCCTAGAAACAAACAACATAGAATGAGTAAATAAAACATCCTCTTGGAAAATATAACTGTATATGAAAAAGTCATATGGATTAATGAATACTAGGTTTCCATAATAAGAGAAAATATGTTGGATGTTGAAACATGGCCATAAAAGATAAGCATAGCAATGAAATACTGATAGAGGGAGAAAGAGATCATTGATCACGAGAAATTTGGGGATCCATAGAAGTATAATGAAAAAAATACATATACAAAGTATGTGTAGAAATTTACATTGATATAATAATAAAATATTATAATATGATAAAATTTTTTTTCAATATCATTTTCCAAATAAATTGGAATACCTTTCATCTATAGTGAGAATATATGAAAATACACATACATGAAATATTTCATTTTAAAAAGCACAATTTCAACCTTTGGTTGTTCTTTAATAAATTTTAAATTCATTTCTTACTCCATGAAATGAATTCCCAAAAATAAAATTTTTAATGCATGGTAAACTAAAATTTACTTTTAATGGGTTATAAGATCAATACATGAAAGACAAGATATATCTTCAATCTATAGTTATTATTATACCAAAACGGTAGGTATATGTTATCTAATATACACATTTCATCATATTGGAAAACATTAATCTATAAAAACACATTCAATGTTCAAATAAAACCATTTTAATAATTAAAATTCTTACGATCCATCCAAAATATTAAGATCCAAAACATAAAAGATAATGCTACTAAATTTACAGAATTAAATTTTCTTTAACCTTGTAAATAATATTATGCATCTCTTAATTTTCACATATCAAGAATTCAAATACCTTCATAATTATTCTCATGAAAAATTATAATAACCTGAATTACAATAAAACCTTATTGAAAATTTTCATGATTCCTACTTCATAGAAGATGAATTTTTTTTGGATATATTCCTTAAATACAATAATTCTCTTAACTACTTCAAATATAAAATAAAATAAATTCAAAAAAACATGTAATCAATTAAAAAGTAGTAATAACTATCCATTTTATATTATATATTTCAAAAATTTCATTATCAGAGTATAATTATCAAATAACCAAGAACATATTATATGTTATATTTCCCCATATCATGTGTTTTACAAGATAATCCACTTTCCACTGAATCACATTTCTTGGTGTCATTCAACACATGATATAAAATCTTTTATGAAATATTAATATAGTAAAATTTTACATTTTTTATTCCATATAACCTTTATATGATCAATAAAATACATTTATAAAATATTAAAGGGATCCAAATACTCACTAACAGTTATCATTCTACTTCATAAATATCAATAATGTTCTTTTACCATTTAGCTTATACTAATGTATATTAACTTGATTCATGGTATATTAGTTTATAAAATTCCCCACATACTTAAATTTAATGATTTAAACATTCTAATCTTTTTTATTGACCAAGAAACCATTATTATGGTGGCCTATCTCTCCACAATTGTTGAAAAACCATAACCCCATTCAAGGATATAGTATGCTTCTTCTTTCTAAAATTATAACATATTGGAATATCCTTAATTACCTTCGTCCATTTAAAAGGGTTTTCTCTTCCATTCTATTCATATATTTCATCCCATTACAACCATAAAAATTGTAGAATTCATTCACCAACATTATTTCTATTAAAAAAATTCATATCACGAGGGAAATGTTTGAGAGACCAACACCCTTTAGAGACTTGGGTTAACTAATTCAATGAAGTGGTCAATCATTCACTCCACATCATGTAGGTAATATATATAATAAATACATAATTTTTTAATGGAATTATAATATTAAAAAAAACATTTTTACATATTCTTAAATATAAGTAACCTCATTTTAATTTTAGTTTTTTTCTCATAAAATAATTATTTCATAAATAATTTCCCCTTAAAATCCTTCAATTCCATGGGTTCACCTTTCTACTCCCCTAGTATATCATTGACTTGTATCACTATTGATATAGTAAGCTATGTGTACACTTTTGCTTTTCACCTCATACTGATTCAATAAATATCTTTTAATGAGACCATATATATTGTCGACCTATAATTGTATTAGTAGTCCCACCAAATAATCGGAGATTTTAATCACATAAAGAGATCCATCTAATGATATTCTCTATGTGGGGGAGATATTTCCATCTGTGAGAGGATAGTTATCATTATTTAATTAATTGGAACAAACATATCAATAATATATCCATTTCAAAAACCATATGTATTTCTTTATAGGGGTAATGTTACATTGGCCATGACTGTAGAATCCCATCTTCAGTACTATATTGATTTCTAAATAATGTGATATACTATATTATATCACAAAATTAAGAATATTAAATCATATTTATTTTTCAAAATATGATGAAACACTTAATATATATTAAACATTACGATTTATTAATCTCATAATCATAAACTATGTGTTCATTGGGTATATCCTAATTTTGGAATATTTCATAATGATTTTAAATAGAAATGTGAGTTATCATTGGAATATCCATTGGGAGTATAAAAATAAGTGCACTGTAAGGCCTATTTTCATTGACCTAGTGATGAAAGGGTCAATCCTAGTGCACCCATTTTTGATTTGTTACTCATACGAACCTCTGTTCTATAATCAATCTAACTTGTAGTATCTAGATTGGTATGCATTACAAGGAAAAACTAAATAGTATTTAAATTATAAAAACAATAGGATTTTCATATATACATATCCTCAATGTTCATCATTGGTCTATGTTCCATAAACATTTTATCATCCATCTAGTTACCAAGGATTATGTTAACCACCGTATGATACAAAATATAAAGACCATGGCTCCAATAACCAAGAGTTGGCATCTAATTTATTAGATATGTATGGATACAAAGGGTCAAATCCTCAATTACTAATCACTTTAGAAGTATTGGATATCTAGAAACATACATGAAACCTATTTTACATTTGTAATATAAAATAAAAATAATTCAAAAAATGAACTACATCCTTGAGAACACTTTCATTGATTTATTCTCCATATCAAGGGGAATAGAAAAAATAATGGTGAAATAAAATGATTAGTATGGGCTAGGAACCCTAGATGATACCATAAATTAATAATCATAATCAAAATATAAATTAAAATAATCGGACACATATTAAATTTAAATTTATTGAGTATCCTGATAATATAAGGCATAATCTGTATAAAAAAGTAAATAACCAAAAACACATTCCATTTAATCAATTAACAGATAATGAAATGAACCCATACGTAATATCATGAAAAAAAATTATAGATATTATGAAAAACTAATTATAAATGAGTTGAATGATTAATTATTATATGTTATATGTAAAGAACATGATATCATTTACATCAATACCTTTCAAATGATGGTTTAAAACTATAGGTAGAAACCTGTTTAATTTGGACAAATTGTTTTGTCCCATGAGACATGACAATGCAACAAGGGGATATAGAATATTGGTCCATATAAATGTCTACATTTTCAATTAAATCATCATATATCTAATAATATATTTAATAAATTATTTTATTTGACAGCTAATATTTTTATTGAGTAAGGGATGTGGATTTTTTAATATTTCCCCAGTTAATCAAATAACTATCAAAGTTAACAGCATTTGAAAAAATTTTATATAGTTTAGGAAGTAATATTACTCATTATAGAGTAATATGATTTAATGAAAAATGTAATTATAAATGAAAAATTATCACAATAATGGGAACATTTCAATGGAAACATAACAATCAGGAAATATTAAATTGGGAAATAACATTAACCACATAATAATTTCCAATTCAAATCCCCTTTGATGAAATAATTAAAATTGAATCTTATAATTACATGAATTATTACGAAATAATTATATTTCATGTCATAGAGGTAGTATATACACGATATAAACTAAATTAGATTCATTACATTAAAATATTCCTCAATGAAATGAAATTGATACAAAATCCATTAACTCAAACTCCCCTTCGTTGAAAATGCTATAGATTCATTTAGATTTGTTTTAAAATTTTAATTAACTTATAAAATAATAATATTCTTATTCATTATATCATATGTGATCCTCTTAAAAATGTTTACAATTGGGTTGTTAATAATATTTCATTATTTTCATTGTTATGGGTGACAATCGCCTTGTTTTCTCATTTGTACTTTGTTATGACTATTTTGTTTCATCTAAATATTATTTAAATTAATAAAAACCGTAATAGTAATAATAAAATAATAATCATATTTATACAAAAAGTTTTCATTTGAGACTAATGATGAAATAATTTTTTGAGAAATATGGTATGTTATGATCTTGGAGACGGTAGGTCATAAATTTTCTTGAAATACATTTCCATTTTTCAATGATCATTACAAAAAGGAGATAAGATATATTTTAAATTTATATAATGACCATACTATCATAATCTTTCACTAAATAAACTTATTCATGTCATCTATTTTGTGCAGTTATGAAAGTAAAGTCACATCACTTCTCCAAGGTAGTAGTCCACATATACACAAACCATGTTGTCATCATTAAGTACATGAAAATATAAGAATCAAAATGATATATTATCATTAAATAATGATATATTTATCATAAATATCATTATAATTTTTGTAATATGATGTATAATCCTTAAATTTATAATTATCATCATCCATGTAAGGCCACTGAGGAAGTTGAATCTCAACACTTCGTGAGGTTGTAGTCCAACTGACACATGAGCGATGTTATCATATCCCCAACGTAATGGAATGAAAAAGTTATATATGATTTAAAAACACATTTTATATTAATATTATATATATATCATATATATATATATATATTATGCATCGTTATACTATTTTCATAATTGTTTTAATGGAAAAAATAGTGACATTGGTTCGCGAGGCGGTATTCTACGACCCACAGACAATGATATTATAACTGATTAAAGGGATGTGGGGATGGGTATAAGTAATATACCATTTTAAAAACATTGCAATATATGGAATATTAATATTATATAATATCATAATGATTTATATTATTTTTAAACAGGATGGGGATGAAATAAAATTAACACACTTGTTAAACAATATTCCATATGTTTTGGGTATCTTCCTTAGGATTATACCTAAGTATTCATGGGATTCCTTTATGTATAAAATAAGGCTTATAGTATGAGACTAGCGATGTTATATAGCTATTATAGTAGGTCTTCATTTAATTTTTTTTGTAAATGTTTAACAAAAAGTATATAGTGGATGAAATTTTGTAAGTGAAGTGAGTGACATACATGTAATTTTTTGAAAAGATTCAATTATGACCAAATATTTATAAAAAAAATATTCCACCAAAATGGTTCATTATTAATACATGAATATATAAGATCTAAATATATCTAGAAATTTTTTTTTTAAGTGTAAATGTCATTTTTAACCATTATGTTCTTAGTTTAGAACCCAGTAACTCAATTTTTACGTTAATAATGTTAATTAATTTTTATTATTCTCACTATTAATTTTGGTGAAAATTTATGTTTAAATAAGTATAAATTAAATATTATTAAGATTAAAAATATGAAATATGTTTTTTGTAATTAAATTCTTATAATTTGAAAATAATTATTTAAAATTATTCCAAAAAAATGAAGTGAACGAGTGTTTTTAAAAAAAATGATCAAATGCTTACAACGTTATTATTTATGAATTCAATTTAAAATTAATTCGAATAGCCTAAATAGAATTAATTGATATTAAATATAAAATTTTTACAATAAAAAATCAATTTAATATAATTTTACATTCCATTAATTAATATGAAAATGTATCATTCCATTAAATTTCAGTTTTTTTGAATTAATCAAAAGATGGAACATTTTAGAAAAATCATGAAAAAAAATCCTAAAATATTTTTTTAACGATGAAATAAAAAATTATGTTTAATTTTCAAAATAAATTTTCTATATTTGGTAATAATAAATATTAAATTTTGTTCACAAATCACGATTAATTTGAATTTAAGAAAAATATAGTTTTTCATAAAAAATTTCTTTTTCTTTTAAATGGTTCAATATTTATCCCTAATCCATGGATAAAATTTTATTTATTGTATACATGTCTAAAAAAATATAATTTTCATAATTTATTTATTATTGAATAAATATGCCAATTTAATGACCTGGTTTTAATGATAATGCTTAAATAATAATATTTTATTTCAGAATAGTATTTTGATCAAACAAGGTTTTGTGTAAATTTCATGATATCAAATAAATTTCATTTAAAAAATAATTATATCATAATGTCTCAAGTTATTTTATTACCATATATTCTTTGTTTTTCAGGTAATATATGATATCTAATATGATGTTAATATTTTAAAATGTTGGTGTTTTAAAAAATTCATCTCTAATATTTATATATCTAAATTTTTTATTTCATGATCTACTCATCTTTCAAATTTTGATAAATTTGAGTGGTAATATATCTGTATTGTTTTAATTTTTTCTTTTTTTATCGATATATAACTTTTTAAAATGTACATTTGTTTCTTATGAAGATGATTGCATAAATGATCATTAAGATTCCATATAAGATCTGTAAGATATTTCCTAATATTATACCTCAATATTTAATCATAAATCAAAATAATATCTTTAAATGATCTATAATGTCATATAATTTGAGTGTAAGTATAAAAAATGATAAATATTATCTCATATCTTTTCATATCATTTTTTTAATGTTATGATTATAATTTTATATTATTGTTATGGTATGTCCACTAAAATTTTATCTTCATTTTTTTCTTATCATGTTAGTTATCAATACAATTATGTAGTAATATGTTTCCATGATGGTAAAATATAAAAAAATGTTAAATATGGCTTTCTAAATCATTTACACAGATAAATGATATGTAATGTCTCCTTGAACATCAGTTATTTTATTTCTATCACCAATCCACATTAGTTTTAATTTATGTATTTTAGTGTTATTTTCAAAATCAATGGAAAAAAATTTGTTAAAAAATGACCCTAAAATAAGAAATTATGTTGAAAAAAAATTATACTGATGCAAAAATATAGATCATAATAATGATTTTTTGATATATAAATTCTTCAACTACTAAAAAACAATATAACTCTTATATTACTCTGGGTCTATATACTTTTCCATATCAATAATTTTTTTCTAAAATAACCAATTCAAAATATCATTTGTTTGATATCATATTATATATGAAAATACATTTTAGTGTGATTAATATAACTAATGACTATAAATCATCCCTTATTACGGTTTGTGGAATTATCATTTCATGAAAATATTTGTTCTATCATAGGTGAAATATTGTTGGATTTTGGGGATAAATTGGGTTTCCCTAAATATTTTGTATATTACTTTTCTAGATATAGATATAAAATTTCATATTCCATAAAATTGGATGATCAAATATTAGTTAAATGATGATTATAAAATTTTGTTGAAAAAAAATTCAATTACTTTTTTATAATACCCACAACAAAGGATGTATAGATTAAATGATTTGGGATAATCTCAACACCGAAGATGAGAAAGTTTTATATTATTATTATTGTGTATTCTCTGATGAGTTATATATTATGGTTATATAATGCTCAGTTAATTATTCAATAGAATTCATACCTCAATCAATTAATATTCTACAGAGTCCTTATAGAATATCACACATTAAGATGGTGGAATTAATAATGAAAATTTGAGAGTCTTTAAGGAAGGGATTTATATAACCATGTTCTTGAATATAGGTTGAATCAGACATCTCTGTTATGATGTAAGATTCTTTAATGGTTATTTGAATCGTTTATCTTGTATATAATAAAATCAAAATCAGTAACATGTATCTTTTATCATATTATTTTGATTTATTCAATTAGTTTAATATGGATCAAAATATCTCATGGATGTATCTTTTTTCATAAATCACTAAATAAGATGAACTATAGTGGATAAAAAAAACGTCCTTCTACAAAACGTATGGAAACTATGAATTCATATTTATTACTTTTAGAATTACTAATGTTCATTTAATCTTCATATATTTGATTAAAATAGAAATTATATATTGCATGGAATTTTTTTAGAAGTATTTTTAAATGATATGATCATATATTTCATGTTATAGGAAAAACATGATGAAAAATTGTGAAATTTTCACAATACCATAAAAAGAGAAACAATATATCAGATAGAAAAATCATATTTTTTATAAAAAAACATTTAGTCACCAAATTATAATCATGGGTATATATTTAGATCATTAAAATATTTTTTTGTGTTAAGGATGAATCAGAAAACCCCACTATTATAGTTATCAATGGTCTTGTAGATTTTCTTAATACTTTAAATACATTTTTAGAATGTTATCATGATTTTTAAAATCATTGACCATAATAACTTATGTAGGTACAGAAGTTCCTCTAGATAAAATATTTTTAAGTAGATTCAAATAAATTAATATAATATTTCTTCCAATACTTGAACACAATGAACTATATAATAGTTAAGAGTTTATATTATAAAATGATTCTTAGAGGAAATTCATAGGGCATTTCGATATAAAAAACGACTTATTGGTAGATTATGCATCCATTCAATTAAATACCATTATAAAGTTTACGAATAGAATAATTTTTAAATAATAGAGGTTATATTATCCATAAATATTTGGAATAGTTATCTCAATAAGTAATGTATTGGTATATAAAATGATAATATAAGATAAATATATGTATTCTATATAATTAGATGAATATACTCTATAAGAGATATTTTCACTTGATAATGTACTATGAATTCTCAATACACCATGGGATGGAAAAAAAGGTGGGTCATGCCTTGGGGTAGAAGGATCAGGAATCCAAATTGTTATATATTTTTTAAAGCGACATAATACTCATGTATTAAAAAATGATAGACCAGGAAACCACAAGGAAATGGAAAAATACTATCCTTTCCAAATTAATTATCAAACATCCATCTTGGTTTAGATCAATATGGAAAAATATTTTGATATGAAGCTACATAATAATTGAAGTAATTTTACAAATTTTCATATAGAATTTTAAAGAATTATATGATTTTTAATATGAATATATTTCCCTGGATTATTATGAGTGATGAATTTGTTAATGGATTTTTCATATAGATCATCATTATGTACCCATCCTTAAATCATAATAATATTTTGGTATATCAGGTTTAATTTCTTAGGGAATAATTCATAGGGGAAGATTTCATACTATATAACTCGATGTTTATTTTTATGGAAAGATATGATTGAATGATATAAGTCTTAGTGGATGATGGAACAATTACCTTTTCATATATGGGAATTAAGAAATATCACCATTTAAATATTAGATTTATAGGTACTTCTGAAGGCTATAGAACAATTTCATATGTGTATGGTCATGTTAATATGTAAGTGCATTTCATTTTTACTCATGAATATTTCTAACTTCATAATCCTATGAAGATATACATAAAAATTCATTTAATACTACCTCGAGTTCCAAATTGCATTTTAGCATATTGTTAGATATAGTCTATATCGATGATCAATCAAAGACTTCAATATATATAGAAAATATAGCTTAACATTATCATTGATTTTCATACTAAAATAGTTGGTCGATCTAAAATGACCATTAATAAAACATATAATATTGTTATGTTCTTCTCAGTGTTTTTAAAAAGTTAATAAGATCAAAATATCCCATTTATAGAGTTATAATAAAATAAAAGTCTCCCTTGATATATTATAATGGAACCGTATAAGGAATTATATGAGAAGATGTGTTGAATTCCAACATATTGTTATGATATTAGAGTGATGATTTTGTGGAATTAAAACATATGATGAAATATAAAAAATGATTGAATATGTAAAATTTAATTTTTAAATGACACAAAGTCTAAAAAATGATAATGGGGTTAATCATTGGTTAGATTTTGGAGTTTCAATTTGGAGATATGGTAATACTTTGAATGTCACAATCATATAGGGTTTTGAAATTTTGGAATAATGGAATTTTTTTACAATATAAATTATCCCATTACAAATATTTGAACATGTGGTGATGTTATATTATCACCATAACCTTATAATAAAACACTTTTGAATTTATATTGTTTTCTATGTTTCTATTTTATTCATCTATAATATTGATTTATCCCATGTTCTTAAATTTATTTTTTTACATATTAAAAATTAATTTATATGACTAAAACCCATAGAAAACATGGATCATAGTGAAAAATACATATCAAACATGACTAATTCATAGTAAAATTTTCTTGGAAAAATCATATGTTTCATAAAATGACTTGGGACCCGAATAATATAATGAAACTAATGTACCCTAATTTATTTCATAAATTTAGTAAAATTTAGTGGGATAAATATATTTTACTGGTGTATACTATAACACCCATAGATTTTATTACATTAACATGATTAATATCTCATTTCGCATGAATTAAAAAACTAAAAATAACCATGATATATTCTATTAGGGTAAAATATTATAATAAAATTTAATAATATATACATTATTAGAAATCAAAAAATTAAAAAAAATTAAATTTTTTAAAAGGGAAATGAAACCAAACCTAAACAATGATTCCATATATTTCAAATGTTTATCAACATGATTTTCCTAATAAATCATGACACCATTTAAAACTATATAAATAAGAAAATTATATTTATTTATATTTTAAATTGTGAGATAAAAATATTCTTGGGGTAAAAATTCATTTTAAAAAATTATATGAGGTCATATATAGGGGTTAAAAATTTAAATATTACTCCCACATAGACATTAGATTATTGTATATTTGATAAATGGTCAGTGGATATTTTTTCATTTGATATATAGTCGGATTTCTGTTTATTTATATATTTTGAATAGTAATAATGAATATTTTTTATGCGTATCAGTTATATAAATAATATAATTAATCTCTAATGAACATAAAAGAAAATTTATAAAAATATCTTAATTCATTTATAAAATATTTATAACCTTCATAAATCATTATTTCTGTAATATTAATTTTATTTATTAAATTTAATGATGTATATTATATTTAAATATATATGGAATTTTTCTTAAAATATAAATAAAATATTTAATAAATATTTATTTAAATATACATAAAAAGGGTTAATGATTTAGAGCAATATAAAATATTCTAATTTACATATATTATAATATATATAATATTGTTTTCATTTGTAAAAAATTCTCATAATTTTTGTATGAAATATAGTTAATTATACCATCTAATATTATATTAAATTAATTATATTTAATTTATTAATTATTACATTTGATAAATAATAATATAATCATTTAATTTTATATATATGTTTTTCTAAAAAAATATTATGATTTTTTATTTTATCACACTCAATATATCTAGCTTTATTGATGATATTATTAATATTTAATATCTATGTGTAGGAGAAAAAAATCATTCATTACTCATATAGTGACTAATAATCAATATAAAATAATAGTAGTAAATTTTAATGTTTTAAAAATAAGTCTAATTGTAAAGACCAGGAATTTCCATGAATATTTTTTAAATACATGGGCATTTTACGAGTCCGAAATTTTTTACGGTGCCTGACTCCAAGGACCGGTGTTCCTAGAATCAATTTCTGAAGTTTTGTTCTTGTACATTTATTAAACGTACGTGGGGGATTTTATATCTTTTGAACTGGTGCATGGAATTGATATCTGAGGACACCATTGACCTCGCAACGCCGGTATTCGCTTAAGGAGACCCTCACTACAGTTGAGTTTTGTCGAGATTGGAAGTTAATTTAGGGGTTTTCTAAATAAGTTAAATAAAAATAGCTCTAGCATATTTTTATTTGAGTGATGGTTTATTCCTTCAAGGGTAGGTTGGAGGTGGGGCCCACCCACGCATAACCTTCCATGGGAGGATATTATGTGGTAGGGCCCACATAATATCAAACCCCCTTTAACCCCCTTTAACCCCTTTTGTTCACCATTAATGGGGGAAACTCTTGAACTACCCCTTAATGGTGCCAACACACCTAAATGATAATTAATGCCTCGGTTAATTATCTTTTGAAATCTTTTGAATCCGTCCACCCCATTTAATTTAATGAGTTTTTTAATTTAATTAAACAAGAATCTTGTTTTTTTTTGTTCCAAAAAATAATATACTCCCCCTCTATTAATTTTGGTTGGCAACTTGGTGGATCTTTTCCTCTCCAACGAATAACGACATCCACTCAACGAGGAATGCCTGTCTCCACCAAGGAATGATGACACCGTCTTCTCCATTTCCAACCGGGGAAACAATGGGAAGACACCACCCGTAAAGAACGTCACCAATGACTACATAATCTCTTCTTGATGTCAACGGAATGACGCCACCTTCTCGTGACTTCGTCGAAGGAACAATGATATCAGGTGGGGGGATTTGATTATTTTAATGTATCAATTATACCCTTCTTCCTCGTCGCCTATTTTGGTTCGATGATGGCCATTTGTTGTCTCCAAATGTAGAAGACACGGGCTGAAAAAACACATCTGAAAAACCCTCTGTTGGTTGTTGTTTGGTCGACGACAGAGGTAGAGCCGAAAGGGTGTGGTGACATCGCACCGTGCCAGAGGAAGGGGGACGCAGCTATATGGGCTGCGACTGACAGAAGAGGCACATTTTCGTCGCACCGCATTAGATGAAGGGGGGCCCGATAGATGCAAATGGCGTGACACCATCGCGCCATGCCAAGGAAGACCCACAACTGGGCTGTCTCGCGGCCGGGCCTCCCCTCAGACAGGCCACCACGGTCTGTCTGCCCCATGGTCGAGCCACCCCGGCCGGGTTGCCCCACGGTTGGGCCACCCCTTAGACGGGCCCCCACAGTCGGTCTGCCCCACAACCGGGCTGCCCCACTGCCGGGACCCCCACGGCGGGGCAGCGCCACGGCTGGGCCGCCCCACGGCATGTCAGCCCCTTGGCTGGGCCACCACGGCCTGGCCGCCCCTCGGATGGTCCCCCACGTCCTGGAAGCCACTCGGCCAGCCCGCCCCTCGTCCGGGAAGCCCCCCGGTCGGGCCGTCGCAGACGGGCCACTCCTCAGTCAGGCCGCCTTGGATCGGGCCATGCCTTCGGCCTGGGCTGCTGCGGGCATGACGCCCCTCGCCTGGGCCGCTGCTGGCCAGGCCACCACAGATGGGCCACCCCTCGGTCGATCCACCTTGGGTCGGGCCAAACCTTCAGGTTGTGCAACACCTTAAGGTCGGGCCAACCAATCGGGTCAGGCTGCACCCGCAAACCGTGTCTGGCCAGGTCAGTCCGACTGGGTCTGACCAGACCAGGACCTGCTATGGCCATTTACCCTATCTAACCGTATCTTGGGCTAAGGGTATCTGATAGACGGGCCGCCTATGGTGATAGGATTCTTGGAGCATGGAAATTATATTGGCATACCCCGCTTGAGGTTTGGACGTAGTTGGGCTACGGTCGGGTTGGTTTGAACCTAAAAAAAACCGGGCCCCTAGAATGGAAATTCCAATAACACACACATAGGGAATCTGATTGATGTGTTTTCTGTCACATTGGGTTCTTTATAATTAGGCAGAAATATGAGAAACATAAACCCGAGACATCATGGTATTTGATGTATCGACACTTGGATCGAGGAGCGGACCCTCTCAGAATCGATTATGTTGTGTGTGGAAGCCCTTGGGCTGGCTGCGACTGAGATGATAGGATCCTCTGTGGGTTCGATAGTATAGACTACGGTACCGGGATACTCGGTGGGTTCAACAGTGATGAATTCTATATCAGGATCCTCCGTGGATTTGACAGTAGTGACTACTTTTTTGGGATCCGTTGTGGGTTCAAAAACAATGACTGTTGTACCGGGATCCTCCGTGGGTTCGACAGTGACGACTTCTGTACCAGGAACCTATGTGCATTCCACATCACTAATACTGTTTTAATATCATACATGGGTTCGATAGAGGAGATTATTAAGTGGGTACAAATAATAATCTTTACCCCTCTACATGAGGAGTATACCTATGTGAGCTGAGTCTTGACATTCAGTCGATATCATCATGACTATTGACATTACTTCTTCTATGGATTGGGTTGTTCTTGGGATCAAGAGTTGGAGCCAGACTATGATTGGTTACTTAGGTATATGTATGGGAACATACCTAAGTAAGGTTGGTTTATACCTCATGATTGTATCTTAGATATATTTTTTATCCTTAGTGGATTCTGGGAGACCTTCGGGGGTCTCGGGGTCCCCTACATAGTATTGTTATACTAACCCCTACACGGGATTCACCCGCACCTTGTTGACTTCTATGCAGATGACGTTCAACAGGGATCAAGGCTGAGGGTGAAGGATGAGAGGCTGCTCGGAGCTGGACTAGATGGGACGTACCTTTGGAACGAGTGTTCGAGTTATGTACCTACCATTCAGGTAGGATTCCCCGGTGGACGATCCCAGATATGTTTTCCTTTTTACTTGTACTTGTAATTGTTGTTCGATTGGGTTTTTATACTATCCCATTTACTTTTACAACACATTTTTTGTCTCTTTTGGTACTTGTTACCTCTATTACTAGTGTTCAAACTGCATGAGGTTCAGGTTAAAAGGCAATGCCTTCCCTTTTTATCTGGGATTTACCATTGCTGCTAGTCGCCAGCCCCTGGCCTATGGATTGAGAGCTTGGGGTAGTCTAGGCACGAGCCCCGAGGACAGGTCGTGACAAATTGGAATCATAGGAGTAGGTTCTACCTCTGAACTTCGAACTCTGATCTGTCTTATTTTGAAGCAATAATGTTAAGAGTGTTGAGTGTAATTTTTAGTCCAGGGTGTCTAATGTTGGTGCGGCGTCCGACGTATCCATACAATTGGACCATGACCTCTATTTTCCAACTCAGTACATGAAAACACTGATTGCATGTTTTTTTTAAGAGATTTAGTTGTGATCTCTTTGGGTCAGCTCACCAGGTATACTCATTTGATCATGGAACACCTGTTCCTTAATAGGATTTCACTACGTAGATAGCCAGCAAGGGTTCCTGAGAGAGTACACGATTATGGCCCATGGAGCGACGAGGCTCCGGTGCAGGACCATCTTACTATATTGGCACCATTTGTTGGTGTACCAGCATCAACACCACCCATTGGGAAGTAGATACCACCATTCACCCTAGCGTACAATGAAACCTGACAGAGCGTGATAGTACAAGTTCCAATAGTAGAGGCCACTGAGGTTTCGAGGCGAGACAGATTCCCATGCAGATGAGGGCTAGTTAGAGGTGATTACTAGAGTTTTTCACCTAATTGTGATAGAAATATAGAAGATGTTGATCATAGCTACTAGAATTTTTCAGTGAATGACCATGAGGATAGTTTTCATAGTGATGAGGCTTCAGTATGTGGATCGTTGCTGGAGATTGTACCTTCAGGTAGTGTGTCTGTTGTATCCCTACCTGTTGGTCAGCATTTACAACCGACGGTAATAGAAGATGACACATGTTGTCTTAGTGCCTTACACATGATTCAACATTAGATATCCCTCAGGTTCTGAGATAAGCCTGACTCACAGGTTGCTGAGGACTGGCCTGACGAGGTGGCTGAGAGTTCTCTAAAACTTCTACAGCATCGTCTAGACGACATGTCGGTATTTGAGTATTCATCAAGGCATACCGAAAATTCCCAGTACTCGATGAATATGTTACGATCAATGCTTTGGGGATCAGACTACCAAGCGAGATGTGTTTTAGGAAATCCTAACCAACACCATTTCCCTAGATTCTAGAGAGATCCTTTGTAGTTTAATGTTCTTTGGATGATATTATATAGCCAATGAATTTTAACAGTGGGAAGTCATGAAACATGCACCTGTCACAGAGACTTGAGCATGTAAAATTATTTGAGAAGAGGAAGTGTTAAGGACAATTTAACTTTCAAGGTATCAGATGTGGAAGAATATCTAGGAGAGCAGTATGAGGTTGTTTTCATTTCGACATGTTACAACCACCAATCTTTGTAGTTCCCACCAGGCTCATGGATCTGGAGGGAAGGGGAAGAGAATAGCTGCATGCGGTCAAAGATTGTGACCCAAGTGCTCTAGGAATGATTTGATGTACGGTATGTGTCTACTACTAGGTTTCGTATCAATAGTCCTAGGTACAAATCATTTATTTCTTCCACGAATCTTGTCCCAGACCTAGAGTTTCCTGTTAAGCCGTTTAATTGACCCTTACGTCTGGATATACCTTTGGGAGGAGACTCAATAATCACACATACGTTGATGGTGTGATCTGACCCTTGAGGGGAGAGTTTCGGTTGAAACCTCTTGGTGGCTGCGTCGAGGCCTTACGACGCTAGTTTGGGTTTGGACTGGGAAACCACATTTCATACACAGATTTACTATATTAGGCAAAAGGTTGTGGTTAATCTACAACATTGGGATGAGGTTTTCCTTATTCAGTGAAAAAGGTAACACAGATATCATGAGTATTGACTTTGTAGTTCCAAACAGGAGTGAAATAACATGGATTAATCATTTTAAAAGATGTTTCCAGGATTTCCCACCAAAGGGGGGGGGACGTCTGCTTTGGATAGATACTACTGGAGTTTCGTTCCAGACTTCTCCGGAGTTTTAGAACCAGTTTTATCCTTAACAAATAATGTTCAGCCATTCATGTGGTTGTAGAGATGCTAACAGAGCATTCATAAGGAGAGGTAGAAGTTGACTATTGCGCCGATCTTCAGACTACTGGAGGAGTGAGTTGGGTATATAGTTTACAGTGACGCATCAGGGACAAGATTTGGGTGTGTCCTGATGCAGGAGCAGGCAGTGATCACGTATGGTTTTGGGAAGTTGAGACAACATGAGTAGAACTACACTACCCAGGACCTAGAGGTAGCAGCAATGTTCTTATCCTTGAAGATGTGGCGGCACGATCTTATGGGCGAATATTTTACCGTGTACTCTGATCACAAGAGTCTCTGTTATATCTTCTTTCAGAAAGACTTGAACCTGAGACAATGACGATGTCTTGTGTTACTCTAGGATTATGACTTTTAGATAGTGTATACTCTTGGGAAGGGGAAACGTTGTTGCAGATGATCTTATTAGGATGACTTGTATTCATCTTTTAGAAGAGGCAGCAGAGTAGCAGGCTACCTTATAGATATTATTTTTGGATAGATATGGAGAAACCTTTCTGCAGTCACTCACAGTCACTCCTCCACTTCTTCAGTGAGTCAGGGAGACACAACATTGGGACATTGACTGTGAGACGCAACATGCACATATATCCTCTATAAAGGCACCTGATGGATTTTATGAGGCTGGGGAACATATGTTTTTCTTTAGAGGATGTACCATGGTACCGGTTACAGTTCAGGAGGAAGTGTTGAGGGAGTTCCACATGTCTCCTTTAGTAGTACATCTAGGAGTGTTGAAGATGTTTCATGACCTCTGACAATAGCATTGTGGCTAGGTATAAAGAAGGAAGTAGCAGATTTTGTCTCATGATGCCTCACTTGTCAGCAAGTGAAGCTGAAACACTAGGTTCGATCTGGCTTGGTTTATACCTTAGAGGTCCGATAGTGGAAGTGGGACGGGATATCCATGGATTTTGTGACGATACATCCACGTACATCTAGAGGACACGACTCAATCTGGGTGATCGTCGACTGACTTACCAAGTCATCCCACATCCTACAAATCAGAGAGAAGGGATTAGTATAGATCTTGGGATGCCTCAACGTACAAGAGATCGTATGAATTCCTCGTGTTCCATCGACGATAGTCTCCAATCGAGATTCTCATTTCACTTCTCGGCTTTGTAAGGGGTTGTATGAGGATTTCAGAATGAAGCTTTGTTTGAGCACCGCCTTTCATCCATAGATGGATGGTCAGACTGATAGGACCATTCATACACATGATAACATGCTCTGTGCATGTGTCCTCAACTTTGTTCTCAGCTAGAAGGATCAATTACCCTTTTTAGAGTTGCGTATAACAACAACTATCACTCCACCATTGGGATGGCACCTTAAGAGGCACTGTACGACCGACCTTGCAGATCGCCCCTATATTGGACTGAGCCAGGGGAGTCATCACTTATGGGACCGGAGATGGTATAGGCTATGACAGAGAAGATACAGATCATCTAGAAGCGGATTAAGACTACACAGAGCAGGCAGAAGACCTATGATGATAGGAGACGGAGACCACTGGAGTTCAAGGATGGCGACCACGTCTTTTTACGGGTCTCACCTTGACACGGTCTATAGTGATTTGGCCAAGGCGACAAGTTATCCTCAATATTCATCTGACCTTTTCAGGTCCCCAGTAGGGTAGGCAAGGTGGCTTACTGCTTGGCTCTTCTACCTCAGTTGCACCGGGTGCACGATGTCTTCCACATATCTATGCCAAGGAGACATGTTCACGACCCAGCCCAAATCATCGACCACATGTTGTTGAACATAGATGAAGTGGTGTGTTTTACAGAGGATTCAGTAGAGATTGTGGATCGATAATAGCGGGTCCTATGTGGATGGTCGATTCCTCTTATGCGCATTCACTGGAAACACGGGAACCTCGAGGAGAACACGTGGGAGTAGGAGCCTCAAATGTGTGCTCAATACCCCCATTTGTTACCTTTGTGTGAGTTATAGTTTATGGGGACGTAAGGCCCTGAGCTGGGGAGAATGTAAAGACCCGAATTTTCTATGGAATTTTTTTAAAATACATGGGAATTTTATGATTCCACAGTTTCTAAAGGTGCCTGATTTCGAGGCCCGGTGTGACCAGAATCAATTTCTGAAGTTTTGTTTGGGTATGCTCAGTAAACATACATGTGGGGTTTTATATCTTTTGAACTGGTGCACGAAATTGAAATATGGGGGCACCGTTGAACTTTCACCACTGATATTCTCTTAGAAGACCTTCACCGCAGGTGCGTCTTATCGAGATTGGAATTAAATTTTTGGGGTTTCTAAAAAATTAAATAAAAATATTTCTAGAATATTTTTATTTGAGTGGTGGTCTAATCCTCCAATTAGAGGATGGAGGTGGGTCCCACCCACGCAAAACCTCCAATGAGAGGATATTATGTGGCAGGGCCCACATGAGCTCAAACCCCATTAAACCCCCTTAAACCCTTTGAGTTCTCCATTAATGGGGGAAACTCTTGAACTACCCCTTAATGGTGTCAACACACCTAAAAGATAATTAATGTATCAATTAATTATCTTTTGAAAACCTGTGAATCCTCCCACCCCATTTTGTTTAATGAGTTGTTTAATTTGATTAAATGCAACTCTTATGTGTTGTGGTTCCAACAAATAATAGACTCCTCCTCTATTATTTTTGGTCGGCGAGTTGGTGGATCCTTTCCACTCCAAAGAATAATGATATCCTCTCTAGGGGGAATTCCTGTCTCTACCGAGGTACGACGATGACATCTTCTCCCATTCCAACCGGGGCAAGAGAGGGAAGAAACCTCCCACGAAGAATGCCACCAATGACGATGTCATCTCCTCCTGACGTCAATGAAATGACACCGCATTCCAGAGACTCCGCTGAGCGAACACTGATTACAAGGTAGGGGTATTTGATTATATTAATGTATGAATTATACCCTCATTCCTCATCATTTATTTTTGTTCAATGATGGCCATTTTTTCTCACTTAATGTGGAGGGAGAAGGTCTAACAAACATGGCCTGAAAATCCTCCGTTGGTTCTTGTTTTGTTTACGATGGAGGCAGAGGCGAAAGGGCGTGGTGTCGTTGCACTGTTCCGGAGAAAGGGGGTCGCGACATGCAGGCCACGGAAGACGAAAGAGGTGTGGAACCATCACACAACACTGGAGGAAGAGGGCTGCGACCATTCATGATGCATCGGACAAAGACGGCGCGATGATGTCACGTTGTGCAAAGGAAGACCCACGGTAGGGCCACCCCTCGGCAGGGCCGCCTGTCGGCGGGGCAGCCACGGCTGGGTCCCCCCGCTACAGGGTTGACCCTTGGCTGAGCCGCCATGGATGGGCCGCCCCTTGTCCAGGCCACCACTGCCGGGTGGCCCCTCGGTCGTGCCGCCACTGGTCGAGCCGCCCCACTATCGGGTCGCCACGGGCCGGTCAAATCCTACGGGTCAGGCCGCACCTTCGGGTTGGGCCTACCACTCGGGTCGAGTCGCACCATCGGACATGGTCCGAACCCTGTTTGATCAGGTCGGGCTGGGTCAGTCTGACTGGTTCGGACCAGACCCGGGCCCGCTATGGCCATTTACCCTTTTTTCTATAATCTTGGGCTACTCGTATCTGATTGACGAGCTGCCAGCGATGATATAATTCATGGAGGAAGTAAATTATTTTGTAATACCCCGCTTTACTTTTGGACATAGTTGGGGAATAGTCGGGTTGGTTTGAACCTAAAAACCAACCGGGCCCATGGAACAGAAATGACAATAACTCACAGACTGGGCATCCGATTGACGCACCGTCTGTCATGTTGGGTTTCTTATGATGAGGCAAAACAACAAGAAACATCATCTAGAGACTTCATGTTAGTTTATGTATCGACAGTTGGATCACGGATTGGACCATCCCAGAATAGAGAGTGTTGTTTGAGGGAATCCTAGGGCTGGTTGCGTCTGAGATGACAGGATCCTCTGTGGGTTCGACAGCGGTGACTACTGTACTGGGATCCTCTATTGGTTCACTAACGATGACTTCTATACTGAGATCCTCTGTGTGTTCGACAATGGTGACTACTATACCGGGATCCTCCATGGGTTCTTCATCGATGAGTATTGTGCCATGATCCTCCGTGGGTTTCACAGTGACGACTTCTGTACCAGGATCCTATGTGGGTTCGACAACGTTGATATTGTTCCAACATCCTATGTGGGTTCGATAGAGGAGATGATTCCGTTGAAATAACTAGTCATCTATACCCCTCTACATGAGTAGTATACCTTTGTGAGTTGAGTCTTGACTTTCAGTCAATATAATCGAGATGGTTGACTTTACATCCTTTGTGGAATGGGTTGTGCTTGGGCTCGAGAGTGGGATCGAGACTATTATTGGTAACTTATATATTTGTGCGGGCATAAACCTATGTAAGATTGGTTGATACTATGTGATTGTATCATACTTTTATGGTTTATCCTTAATGGATTCTAAGGGACCTTATGGGGTCTCGATTTCCCCTACTAAGTATTGTTATACTCGCCCATGCATGGGCTACGCCCGCACCTTGTTGTGTTCTGTGTAGATGACGGTCAGCAGTGATCGAGGCTGAGGCTGACGGACGCGAGGCTTCTTGGAGCTCGACTAGACATAACGTACCTCAGGGACAAGTTTTTGAGTTATGAACCGACCCTTCAGGTAGTATTCCCTGGAGGATGATCCATGAACTTTTTCCTTTTTACTAGTACTTGTACTTGTTGTTCGGTCAGGTTTTTATACTTTCCCATATACTTTCAGCACACTTTTCTTTTCTATTTTATTACTTGTTGCCTCTACTGCTTGTGTTTAGACAGTGTGAATTTCAGGTTAAAAAGCAATTCCTTCCCTTTTTATGAGGGATTCACCTTTGGTGCTAGTCACCATCCCCTGGCCTATGCAAGGTGATCTTGGGGTAGTCACGACATGGGCCCTGAGGATGGGTCATTACACTAATTTAAAAATGGGTTTCTATGTATTATAATTTTTTAAATAAAACATAAATTTATCAGAAATGGAACATAAATTATATTAAAACTATTTTAATTTATTTAATCAGATAATTAAAATAATGTAAGGGGTATAATGTCATTTTTGGGTAAAAAATGTTGTAGATGAAACAAGTGAGTAACTACAATAATTGTAAAATGAGGTAAAAGTGGTCAAATTAAGGGATATAGACCTTTAATACTTCATACAATTGATTACAATATTTTTTTAGGGGATTCATGACCCACATCCAAAACATTTCCACTTCATATTGATGATCCTTGTATAATGAAATCCACTAAACACTATGGAATGTGAAATTATATAAGTTTAATGAAAAATCAATAATAAAAGGACCTCTCATCATACTAATTCATATAACACATTGTATTTGGTTTTATTATGAATATATTTTACCACATTCAACCCCGTTAAATTATTATTTATTATTTTATTGGTTTTTTTTCTCAAGATGGAGGCCCAAATATTTCTTTCTAATGTATATCATTTCGATAATGATAAAATTCATCAAAGTATCTAGTTCTTTTACCATTTCCTTAAATGAACATCTTATCTTGATTATTTATAAATATCATTGAATACTACCATATTATTCAATTAACGTCATTATGAGATTTTGAAAATTATATTACTATAATATAACTCTATAGAAAATCATTCTTTAGTATAAAATGTTTTTTTGGATTATTTTAACCACTAATATGAACAAAAATATATTATCTTAATTTTTTCCAAAATTATGAAATAGGAATAAAATAATACTTGTAATTATGATATATATGAATAATTTTTTTCATGACTGTTTTCATATAAAGTAAAACTAAAATTAATCATATTTTTAAGATATCATATAACTATTGTAAAATATCCAAAAATGACAATGTGATAATTATCAATATTAAAAATCATACATATATCAAATAAAAATAATAGTTATATGGTTGAAACCTTAAATTTATCATAATACAATTTCCTTATTGTGTAATTTACATAATTTTATTCCCAAAGATCATTTTTATTTAAATTTTATGATATTATTGTTAAAACTCTTACCTAACCAAACACTTCATTTAAAAGTAAAATAATCCAAATTGTATCCATTTTTCTAGAATATAAATTTTTTAAAATGAATCTCATTTTATTTAATGAAAAATCTTCAGATATTCAACTTGAATTCTAATGTGTCTTTCCAAACCTAAATCCTTATATATTTTTTTTAAAACATACGATGTGAAGAAAATATCATTAATGGATACAAAAATAATAAATTCATTAGTCCAGTTAAAAAATGAAAGCCCATTGTTTTTAAAATTTTCACATTATTATTTAAATTTATTAATTATTTCATAACAATGTGAAATAAACGCACATTTTTATCAAATAAAACCATTAAAACCAATATCAAGAAAATAAAGAACCTATTTGGAAACATATATCATTAAATTCATATTCATGTTATAAATAATATTAAAATAGTTAAATATTTAGTAAAATCCTTCCCAATTTACTCCCTCCTTAATTACATTGAAGTTAAGGAACAATACCAAAAGCATTAGAGAGTTATATCGGTCTCAACTATCCTATAAGATGTACTAGGGTCACCAATCAAATATGATTTATCATTATCACCATTCTTATAGTTTCTATTGGACTCACCCATCATTATCTATATTTCTCAAGTACCAAATCATAAATATGAAATTTTTACTCTTTCTACAATTCATCAGAAAGACATTGAAAAGATATTTTGAACCCATATGAAATATTTTTCATATATTTAAATATACATTCCATTTAAAAACCTAATTACAAAACTCAAATACCTAGAAAAAATGGAATACAAGTTTATATTTGAAGAAAAAATTGAAATTTTATAATGGAATATAAAATAAAAGAACCCATATAGTGGTGGGAAAATATATGTTTGCAGTATATGTTATATTAGAACAATATATTTCCTTTTTTTTAATGAATGATAAAATATTCTACAAAAAATCATAAAAAGATCCATTTTCAAAAAAAATATATGAGAAATTCAAACAAGACATAAAATTTATATTATAAAAAAGTTTTTTCCATATATATACATATCAATTAAATAATTATTATAATATTTATATGGGAGAGAAATAATTTTAATAAATAATTAAAACATTTAAAGTGATGTGTTATGATAAATTGTCACTCACCACAAGTTTGACTCATCACATAAATTTTTTATCATCATAAATAATGAACTAACAATAAATATTAATATTATTAAGAACCTATTTCAATGTTTATTAATCATTTTATCTTATTTTATTCCATGTTTTATTCAATTTCATTATCATTTAATTTCACGTTGGTTTTTTATGATATTCATATCATTTGCCTGAAATGACTTTGGTAGGTTTATTATGGTCAGTGTGGTCATTATTCCATCTACTACTGAATTATTAAAATTAAATGACTATCATTTATAGAAAATAATTACACTTTTAAAAACATCCAAGAATTTTGGTTACTAAAATATATTTTTTGTTACAATCATGGACATGGTAGGTCGAGAGTAAGCATGATTAACCTTTTAATTTGTAAAAGAGTATAATTAAATGAATTTATATATAATTTTATCATCACAAAATTATTATTATTTCATAAAAATCATATTATATCGTTAAACGAAATTATATATATAGTTCATGTGATTTAGTGATGAAAAATAATTCACTTCTCTTTGGGGTGGTGGTAATCCATATGTACGCACAAATGAACTTATCATTTCTCAATGTAGGGAATGGAAGAAAATTGATGATATTTTATCTTTATAAAATGTTAATTTATCCATAAATATCACATATACACATTAAATCTATCATTGTATTCATCTTTAAGAGGTTGTGATGGAAAATGAATTACATTTGTTTTTGGGGTGGTTGTCTTCCATACACATAAAGGATTGTTTCATTTCCCATTTGATGGAGGTTGAGATGTATATAGGGTATTAAATTATAATTTAAACAAATAAAAAAAATTAGATACTATTGTTATTAATGTATAATGTTTGGAAATTTTTTTATCATTTTATAAGAAGAAATATAATGAAAAATATCATCTGAGAGTTATACCTCATTTTTGGACACATTTTTTAGATTTATACCAAAATCCATCTTAGGGTTTTAATATGAAAAGTTTAAGGAATCAATTTCATGATGAGGGATTTTAGTATAGTACATGTGTAGGATTTTTACAAACCAAAAGTATATTTATTTTTGGACATGAGAGGAATGGGGTGTCCTTATATTAGTGGGGGACATGTCACACAATGAATTTCCAAAAACAATTAAAATATATTGATTCCATACACATTAGAATGGATCAAAAAATGGCCCCTTTAAAAATATTTGATGATATATGGTTCATAATTGACCATATTATAATATTTATACATTTATTTTTGAAATTATAACCATTGTATCCTTAGATTAACCCCCTGGTGAACCATTTTTATCCATAACTATGGAAATACATTTATACAATTTTTCAATTTATTGTGAAAATAATTATGTTTAATTTATTTGCTAATAATAATTTATATTAATAAAAATATATAATAAATTTTATCAAAATAAAATAATTTTTGTTTAATACTTTAATTTGAAATTTAATTTGAAAAACAAGATGAAAAATAGATTTTTTAGGAAACATCCGTTTATGTATAAAAATATTTTTATTCCAAATTAAATTATAATTTTGCATCTAATAAAATTCATTGTATTAATCATCACAAAAATGAATAGATTTCACATTTTAACCATTATAAAATAATACAAAACATTTTAAATGCATGAACAAAAACTATAGATTTTATAAAAACTGTATTTTTCTTTGTCCATTTTTAAATTAAACTATGTTGAAAATTATATGAAATTAATCCTAAGATAATTTTGACATGAAAAATTCAAAATTGAATTTAATATCTTCATATTAAAATTATATATTTTTTAGAATCCATTTAAATCAAGTCATGTAATCAATGATAATCTAATACAATGAGAAATATGGCTTCTTCCTTTTGACTGAAAATTTACCAAATCTTATTATAATGAGTATAAATCTAAATAAATATTTAATGAATAAAAAGAGTTTATGTTTCCAAAACTCATTATGATAAAAATATCATTTTTTAAATATTCATTTTGGAAAAATTTAATGTAAATTATAAATAAATCTTAATTTATTTTATTCCCCTACGAGTTTTTGTTATTATATTTATTCCTTATATGAAACATTCAATTTTTTTTTATTCACTTTTAATGATTCTTGTAATTACTGTTCACATTATCGCTTATTTTCAATCAAAATAATATTCCAAATTTTATATATTTTTCATATTTTATAAAATTTATTTCATTTTACCTTCATCTATAAATCCATAAGTTCGCATTCAATTAGATTTTATCAATTTTAGAAATTCTTTAATGAAATATTTTTACATATATCATTAAAAAAATTTAATTGATTACTATCAACCACTATATTCATAATATTTCAGTGAACTGATTAATTTCAATGTTTTTATAATTCCTCAATTTAATTGGAATAGACATTATATGAAATTTTTATGAACCATTTGTTTAAAATTTATTGACATTAATATTAAAATTTATTAGAAATGAAATTATTTTTAATATTATTTCAATGATAGAATAAAATATTATTTTAATGTGATTTCATCATTGTATATATCCATTAATGTTCATTACTTTCCAGTAGGGTAATGTATTAATGAATTTTTCCACCTAATATATTTTAAATATATATTTATTTCCTCTAAATAGTTTCATGAATCTTATTTCATTCTTTTATTATATTTATGTCATAGAAAATTTATGAATGTGATAATGTTTATCTATTACAGAAATATATTGTATATCATTATGTTATGGGTGGGTCCTTTATCCATAAAATTCATTGGGTAATTATTTATATTTTAATAAATTTAATGTTATAGTACAAGGGTGATTATCCCATTAAATTATGTTATTAAAAAAATGTGGTTATCATTGTCCACTATAATATGAATGGATTTTTGGTTGACCATGACATGTGTTAAGTTTTTTGTTATAAGTTCTATGAACTTTTCATATGGTATGTTTCATATTTCATGTATATTGATTAAAATTTTCTTTGATATGTTTCCTATATATAATTATTATCTCATTTTTACATAATAGTATTCTTTATTATGATATTATTAGAAATCCAAATGACATGGTTTATGTTTTATGATCATTTTTTTACTTGGTATGATTCCCTTATGTTATGTTTCTAATAATTTATAATGTTTTGATGCCTTTATGATCACTTTTTTATCAATTATGATCTCATTTATTTTCAACTATTCCAACTTGTTTGACATATAGTATATTAATAAATTCCAGGAATTTTAGATCATACTTTTACAAGGACTTCATCCAGTATGTATTAAAATGAATTATGATGAATAAAAGTTCAAAAATTATATCATGTGTGGATAATTTTGTATGAGATATTGAATTCTTATAGTAAAATTAGAAGTTCATGTTCTTAATCTCTAAATATGCTAATATTATAATTGAATTGGTGTGATTTTTTAGTATATGTAATTGATATTAAAGAAAAAACATTTTTAATAGGAGTATGTTATGGTTGGGTCATCCCAACATTGTGTTTTAAGTGAGAGGGGATGAGAAATTGTCAATTTCATTAGAATTAGATATTCTTATTATGAATATTCTTACCATCAGTCAACATCATTGATATATTTTGGATTATGTATTTTATTATATGTGCAATGGGACTGTGAGGGTTGATCCATGCATGGAATACATGTTTAGAGTCTGTCAACTATATCAATAAGAACTCATTGATGGTGAGGGTTGAATATAGTCTTTCATGATCATGAAAGATTCCATTCTGACTATATTTTATCATAATGAGATAACACTAGATATAATGGTTAATCTTATTATTTATATTTTCTATGGACCATTGAAATGTTGATGAGATTTTTTGGTACATCAAGTCTAGAAAATAATGTGTTCCAAGATGCATTTCCAAAAACACATTTTTTAGAATTATTTCATGGGAAATGAGTCTAAACCAGGCCATATATATTATTTATCATGTTTAAAGGGGATTGTATGTGATAGATTATGTAACTCGATATACTGAGCTCTTATGATTCACAACTTTTCAATGGGTGGCAAGCTCTCTATTTTGGGGAATTTTATCGATGACATATAGTATTCAATTCAATAGTTGTTGGACTTATTAGGTTTTCGTAATTCTATGAAGTGATTAAAGAATTACTTATTATATAGTATATCATTAATGTTACAAGATTATATAGGTAGTTTTGTTCCTATTTTAGGTATGATTTTAGTTTTGGGGAAGAAGGGGATGTTTAAGGGGACATGAATGTGTGGATATAAGAAAAATTATCCCATGTTGAGGTTTTTTATATCCTCTAAGAGGTGAAGTCTCAATAAAGTACTATCTCTGTATTTAGTAATAGTATATTTATAATATTGTGATTAGAATATTATGTATTAATGCTCTAAATTGAACATATGGTATCTATAAAGGATTTATGATGTATCACCATGCCTAGTATTCTGGTTGACATTTACTCTGAAATATTATTCAAGAGAAGGGAAAGAATAAATTAAATTTATTATATTTGGGATTCAATGATTATCTAATCATGAATGATGTTGTGGATAGTAGGGTAAGAGAAACTATTCTAGTAGTGTGGGACCCTCAGGGGAGTTATGCTTCCTGATCTCAGGGCCATGTTTCAAGCTATATTCATACCATCTAGTATACTCAAACCCATTATTGATAGATCCATTAAAAATTCCTAATATGACTCTTGTGTCATCAAATATAAAATATATTTTATTAAATATGGGTATGTTACATTCTTGATGATAGGTGAGTTTTATGTTCTGTATATGAACAATATGTTGATGAATGTATATTATTTTATCACGACTAACACTATTAAAAATATAGGTGGGTCATGTAAATATAGTATTATCATATTGATATGGAACATAACCATGAATGAAGGAATTTAATTATTGAAGAATTGAGTTAGGTTATTCAGGTCTCAATGGTGAAGTGCAATGTATAGATTGGCATTTAATAAGAATCTTCAAGGAGAAAAACCTTGAAATTCAAGAGTAATAAAATAAGGAAACCACAATATCTTTTAGTATAACCACTTTACTCCTCAATGGGGGTAATATATATGTTGGAGATCAAACACATGATTGGTCCGTTAATTATATTGATTTTTTTTGTGTGGGGTAATATAATCATCCCTACAAGCATGCATGTGGAGAAAATTTCAGAATCAAATAATTATGATTGGTTATTCACCTAGGGAGTTTCTTGATTTATCAGTCTATTCAAAGTATGTATTTATATCATATAATTTTAAATTTTATAATATGGTTCATTTCATCATTCTTTAACATTTATTGGGTTAAGGATGGTTGTTTGAAGCCTATGGATATTCTTCTATCGTAACTAATTAATGGGTTTGAGTGATATGAATTAATGATAAATCACACAATATTATTGAGATCATATCACTAAAGTTATACACTATGGGTGGTTGTTCTCCATATGTATGATTTCACCCGTTTTAACAAATATAAGTGGCACATTCCATCATAGATCTTGGGGGATTATATTTCAAGATGATATGAAAAATTATGGTGTTCCTAAGAAAATCCAATATGGGCATGATACATTTTTTACAATAATATTATAGAAGGGGTTACAAGTAGTTCAAGATATACAGGTGCACTTGTGAACATTGTAAAATCCTCAAAATGATGGGTAGTCTAAGTGTACAACCTAGTTGTTAGGGTATGTAATGTGCAAATGAATACATTATTCCTACAGCTCATGAGAGAACCATCCTGAAATTTTATATATCATTTATAATAATCGTTATCATGTATTGATTCAAATTATTCCCCTCAAAAAAAATTTAGAGCTGTTTATTCCCACATATTCTGTAATTTTTAGGTAATGTGTAAACAATATTTATCTAACCGAGTCTCATGCAATATACCTAGGATGGTTTTTAGAAAACTAGCAAGTTACTAGAATCTAATCAAGTTAGGATTGGATATTTTGATAATCATTAATTATAACCCACATAATTTAAGATGGGTGATTATTTTTTTACAAGTATAGATTTTATTATGAAAATTTTACATTCTGAGGTGGGGGAAATTCACACAAGAGGTGGGGGTTTCATTTTTTGTTGTTTGTAATTTTGTGACTATGGTATAACAATGACTGATTAAATTGAGATATAATGACTTGAATATGGTATCCTATGTATCTAATCTTCTGATATACCATCCCAACTCTTTCTATATAATAATTATCAATTAGGTCACCCTATATCCCCATGAATCAATAAATGAATGACTAGGGCATATAACACTTTTAAGAGATAAGATTCTCTTTGGGAATACCATGCAGCTCTTAAATTAATTGTGGAAGCATGTGAAAACCAATGACGGGGAACTTGATTGGGAGTTTTATAAATAGTTAAAATTGAATGATAATTTCAATTATGAGGCTCATTGATGCTTGATAGTGATTTTTGGGGTTGAATTTCGATATAATGGGATGATTATGTTAGGATCAAATATTTTGGACCATTTAAATAAATATTATCATTAATATATTATGTCACATACTACATCGAATGAATGAAACGACATTATAAAATGAAATTTTACATATTAAAATTATATATATATATTAAATACATTAGTAGATAAAAATATAACAATCATTTAATAAAATAACATATTAATTATTTGATTAGTATTTCAAAAAGGATTCCTTTTAAAGGACTAACAAGAAATGTATAGTATTTTATATTAATAAAAATATTTATCAATGTTAAATGTTTATTTACATTATATCTATAAATAGATTTATAAACAAATATTTCAACATTAAAATATTTGAAAATTTTAATGATATAATAATATTGTAATATGTAGTTTAAAATGTCCACATTTTATAAAATCAGTTTTTAATTATAAATTATAATTTCATTTAAAAGTTAATTTATTAAAATTATAATATTATTTTAACCAAATTGGTATTATTTTTTGGATGAAAAATGTCAATATTAGCTTAGGGTGTATTTTTTAGGTTTTTTAAAAAAATAATAGGTGAATAGTGCAAAATGTAACAATTTTCCTAATACTGTTATTTTTATGATGTTAATAATTTTCAAATAAATTTTTAATATAAAAAATATATATTTATAATATAAAATAATTCAATTATATATAATATATTTAATTTATAATAAATCTAATAAATTTTATCAAAAAATGTGTAATTTAATACTCTTAAAAGTGTTTTTATTCCCTTTTATTTAAAAAAATCATCAAATATAGAAATTAAATATGAAAGCCTGGATTCCATATTATAGACTAAAAATTCAATGTTTTTTAATAACATCAATTTCATTTTTATTTATAGAAATATGATTTATACTATTAAAGTTAATTCACATGAAAATGATTAAACTGTTCTTTTAATAAAATTATTTTATTAACAATGTGTACTTTTATCATAATAAAATGGGTTAAAATCATCTCGAATATTTTTCTAATATAATTTTTAAAGATATATATAACCACATTAACACTCATTAAATTGGTAATATATTAAAAATGTTAATAATATCATGTAATGGTATAAGCATCATTTTTTTTCAAAATTATTTTCCCTACATTTAATGACAAAACTGTGAATAAAAATTTTCCTTATATATAATGAAAGTTCGTGAACTTTTCTAGAGTATCATAGGGGTTGATTTTTTGTATGATTCATTCTTATTTAGTTACCCTTATCTAATGTTTTGACTTTTTATGCATTTTGGTTGCTTTTTAAGAAATTTTTTTGACAAAACTGGTCTATGCATGGTTACTGAAAGGTTAGGGAAAATTGTGTGCCCATTCCAGCAAAACTTATGAGCCCAAGTAGATAGGTTCACATGGGTAGTCCATGGTTTGATAAAAAATGCACCCAATCCTAGGAGAGTGTGAAACCCTAGATAGTGAGGTATGAATTGTTGGAGCATAGTTTCTCAAAACCACGTGCCTCTGCTGAGGAAATCGTGTTTCTACTTTATTTTCAACCTTAAAATAATTTGAAAAACACATGACCCCCCCCCCCCACCAAACACCACCTATTTTAACTTGGATTGGGATTAGATGATTTTTGTTGATTTACAAGATTTACTTTGGGGATCCAATGTCATCCGTCATCTTTTTATTGAGATTGAAATCCTAAATTGAATATATGCTCTTCTCCCGGTTAGTGGATTTAATCCTGATGTGTATCTAGTTCTTCCCTCTCACATTCCTTGAGCATTTTGTGAATTTTTCCCCATTTTATTTAGATCTAAACCTTTTTGGTGATATATGGATCAATTATTTTAGATCTAGATCAACCTTGATTCGATCTTGATATCCTTGATTATGAATTATGGATTTGATCCCAATCTAAAATCTACGTCATTATGATGCTAGGGTTTTGAGGATATTTGGATAGATAACTCCCATCAACAAGTTAAGGTAGTTAGTCTAAATCTAATAACCATAGTTATAGGTTAGTATTGATGATTATAACATTTCTTATCATTCCTTATAAATTTAGTTCATAAACTATGTCAATATCATTGACCAATTTTTTATTTAATCATTATTGAATTAGATGTTTGATTGAGGAATTAATCAGGAAACTAAGGGTATTACCTAGTAGATAATTATATAGGGGAATAATTATGTGATATGTAAGTTTATATATTGTATAATTAATTGTGAAATAATTTTGTTCCTTTACATTATAATCAAGATAATTAATTGTGTAATTAATTAGGATGAGTTGAGTTTTGAAAGGAGATAAATAATTCTGTAAAATTAATTATTGGATATGAATTCTGTAATTTTTTAACTGATTAATGAGTTAATTAATGATATTGGTGTATGTAATTTATTGAGGTGTAATTTGAAATGTTTGTGTATTTAACTAATTTTTTAATCGGTAAGTGATTGATTTGGGAAATTAATTATGAATTAATTATGTGTGAGAGAATGGTCACATGGTCATTCTAAATTGAGAATTATCAATGGTAACATGGTCATTATGATTGTGATTAATGGAATGGTATCATGGTTATTCCATTGATATGTATGTATGGTAACATTGTCATTTTACTTATGTGTAAAAGGATGGTAACATTTTCATTCAATTGATAAGAAAGGATGTTAACATTGTCATCTTATATATGATTTTTTATTGTTTACATTAAGATGTATGTGTAAATTTATATAATTTTAATAAATTCACCTTGAAATATGACCTCAAATGAGTATAATTCAAACTTCTACATGACTCTAAGTAGGGACTATGATATCATATAACATATTTATATTTTGAACTTCATCATGATTTAAAACATGTATTATAATATGATATTACCTAGGTAAAACACGAGGCTTCGGTGTGAGAAAAAGTTGCTATTGAGGTATGTGTATTTATGGTAACCCTAGAGTTGGTTTGATTAAATAATTACTAAATTATAATGTGATTTGTTTTTTATTTATGAATTATATTATTTTATATAGAGAATTTAATACATTATCTTTTGATTGGAATTTCTTTAGATATCATTAATGGTTTCTGAATGAGTTGTATGTACAACATATTTATGCATCCTAATCGGTACCCGAATAAACATTTTTATGCAGGACATGATACAGGAAAGGGAACTATGATAGTTAGATATTTGGGGGTGGATCTTGTAGGAGGGAACTAGAGGTGATTCAGGATCCACATCGGTTTCTTTAGTGTCATTTTTTCTGTTTTCATTTTATATACTACAGACATTCTTGGGAATATCATGATTCCTTTCAGTTTAACATTATATTTTATGTTTTGGTTATCCCATGACATTGTTATTGATATGGTTATTTATGATTCCACCTTTTTTATCATTTTCGTCTAGTGTTGTAAAAAGATTAAATAGTGTATATTCTCACCATGACTTAATTACCAGATCCTCACTCCTAGTCTTCATCCTCTAGCATATGGGGAGGTTTTCATGTGGTCATGTGATTGACTAGCTTGAGGGACCTTTATGTGGTAACCAGGTAGAGACGTTATAAAGTGGTATCAGAGGAGTTTTATTTATTATTTTTTTGTCTTATGGTTTTTAAAAATGGTATTAATGTGACAATTAAGAGTTAGGTCTTCATAACGAACTTGTGAATGTGAGTTATAGACCCATGTACGGGGGAAAACCCAAGCACTCATGGTAGTAATGATGTTATTGATTTTTTCTACAGTTGAGTATTATTTCACCTTGGGTGACACACATCTTATTTTTTGTGATTATTATTTTAATAAATTCATGAGTATTGATTCATGGCCTTGAATGGGAAGATATTTTTGTCTCCATGAATCATTCTAGGCACTCAGGATTATTAATACATGCATCAATTTAGGCAGACATAGAAAAATGGGTTATGGGTATGTTGTGGAGATTAAACTATTTTACTTTCATGTGAAATTTAAATAATTTTTTTTCATAAAACAGAATTGTGAAATATTATAATGTAATGAAAAATATTAATAAATAGGGATCTAAATGAGAAAAATGATTATTATTCTCTGTTTACCATTGTTAATCAGACCTTGGTGTTGGGTGGTTAATGGTTGTAATGGCGCCTCTGTTTTAACCATGTGGCCAATATTGGGGAATTGAATTATTTATCCTTTTTCAATTATTAATCATACATAAATGTTATATGGTTGTGTTATGATACCAGAGATGAATGTTGGGAATTACAGAGAAAATGTCTCTTGGAAGTTTATTGCGGGGAAGACTAAGGGGCATGTGGAGTAATGATATCCTAATCATGGAACTTGACAAATCGATGGATACAACTAAAGAATAAGGCTATTAGTTCATAGAGATCATTTCAAAATTCATTAAATTCGTGGAAAGAGACCCATGGTGGTTTCTAAAAAGCATGTCTGAGTTTACAATAGAGTTAAAATTGCAACACCCTTTTAATTTTACAAAATATAGTGAACATGAGGGAGATAAATTATGGGTTGAGTCCATCAAGATAATACTGGAAAATCTATAAACATCTACTAAGAATATGGTAATGTTTTCTTCTTTTATGATATGATGATCTATGATGCTCTGGTAGGATGTTATGGTGTGAACTAGAAAAACTAATGGTATGTTCTGAAAGGGATAGTTAGAAATTTTTTGGAGAACCTATATCCAAATTCATTTAGGGAAGAAATAGTATTGGAGTTCATTGGGAAGAATCAATAGAAAATTTTAGTGATGAATTATGTTGGATGCTATACAGATCTTCAAAGATTTTCCCAGTGTTATCAAAAGATGGTACAACTATGGTGAAATGTTTTTAGGATGGACTGAAGTGTGAAATTAGGTCACATGTTAACCTATTTCAATTAAATATGTTTCCTATTGTTTTGGATCATACCTTAATTGATGAAAGGAACCAGAAATAGTCTTCAAGTGTCGTAAAAGTTAGTTATACTAGATTATTAGGTGGAGAAACTTCTAAGGGTTGGAAGCGTCACTATGATAACATTACATAGGGTGGGGGAAAACAGAGTGGCTAGGGGGAAGGGTCAGTTTCATAAGACCTTATTGGACAGATCATCCATCAGTGGGGTAGGTCAAAACCCTATTGTTAGCACTATACCTGACAACCATTCGTGTTCCCATAATTATTAAAGATGAGATATATATATACTTTCTATAGGATGTAGTGAGAGACAGTCAGCAATGGAGGATCTCTATAGAGTTAAAGTGTAGGAAGGGGGTCTAATACACCCTATCAGTATATTATATGGATTTCTTGTGGATGAGTAGGTAGAGTTAGTGGATGTTGTGATTCAAGGAAAGAGCACCCATATCACCAGAGTGGTGCTACTAATGGAAGACAGAGAGTTCCATAAGGAATAGGGGTAGAGAATTTACATGCGGTACAACCTATACATGTGGATAGATATGTTGATCCATCGATAGTGATTTGTATTATTCTTATATCTTAAAGTTTTTATATTGCCTTATTTGATACTGGGGCCTCTTATTCATTTATATCTAAAAAATATGTTAGTGGCTGGGGTCTGGTGGATGAGTTTGTGAGTGTGGTTAGGACTGTAGATAAGCCATTGGGAACACTATCTTGAGATATATATTTTTACAAGGGATATTCTATTTAAAATGATGATTAAAATTTTCTATGAGAACTTTATATTCTTGATCTGATAGGCTTTGTCCTAATTATTGGTATGGAATTGTTAGTCACGCACATAGCCCACAATGATTTTTATCACAAGATAGCTACCTCTATTTCTCTTAATAGTTGATATAATATTCACTGTGAAGTATGGGATATCCATGAAGGCCATGGAGAACCAATTACATCACAACTAGGGTAGCTCATAGCCCAAGTTTCTAGTGTTTTCATGATGATGGGTGTAAATACTGACATCTGTCCACCAAAACTGGAACTATTTCAAGATGTCATTCATGAAAAATTCATAGGGAAGCCACTTAGAGGTATGTGGAATTCTCACTTGAACTCATGCATGGTTCTGAACTAGTTTCAATTCAACTATATAGAATGGAACAAAATTATCTTCAATTAATCTAGACTCGGTTGGAAGAGTTTGAACATAAGGTATTCATCCATCCTTGTACGTCTCTTGGGGTTCTCTAGTGATGTTTGCAAATAAGTATGATAGGACTCTAAATTATAGAGTCGATTAAAAAAAGTTTAGTTTGATTAATGTGAAGAACCAGTATCCTCTTTCATGCATCGATGATCTGTTTGTCCAGTTTTGAGGAGCTTGTGTGTTCTTGAATATCAATAGGAGTTCGATGTATCCTTAGGTAAGAGTTCAAACTTATGATACACCGAGGCCTACTTTTAGGAGAAGGTATATCCATTATGAGTTTTAATATTTTAATTTGGGTTGATAGATTCATTTTTATTGTATATGGATTAGTTTATTATGATATTTCATCCATATCCAGATCAGTTTGTGTCTGTGTTTGTGGATGACATCTTTTTGTACTCCAAGACTCTTGATGATCATTCCCAACATCTTGACATCCTCTTGACTATACTGAGAGAGAATTATTTTTAAATCTGTTTTTCTATGTTTATGTTTTGGAGGGACTATATACAATTCATAGGGAGCATCATCTCTATGGAACATGTGTTGGTTGACCAAGAAAAGGATCAGGATTTAGTTACTTTGGAGAATCCTATTAATGTTTTTAATATCTGATGCTTTCTGGGGTTATCTCGATATTATAAGATATTAATACAAGACTTTTATTATTTGTCTACGCTTTATTTGGTCTTGACATAAAATGGAGTAATGTTTTTTTAGTTGTAATTATATTATTATTATTTCCTAGACCTAAAGAATCATTCAATAGTATCACCAATTTTCATCCGAGCTATGTCAAGTGAGTAGTACACGGTTTGTTGTAAAGCTTATAGAATCATACCCAGAGTATTTTTTATGCTGGAGATTGAGTTTTGGTGTCTAGGTCATATTAGATCAAGACACATGAGTGTAATTACCCTTAGCATGATCTCGAGTTGGTGTTAGTGGTTTATAATCTTATGTGTTAGAGACACTACAGTCTTAGTGAAATGTTTACAGTTTATACAGATCATATGTGATGGATGTATATCTTTTCACCACATGATTATAATATTAAACAATATAGATGGGTCGATTATATGAAGTCATTTCATTTGAAGCTGGCATACATTCCTGATATAGGAAAAAAATTTCCAAAACATTGGGTAAGAAGACACATTCTCATATGGTTCATGAGTCATGTTCGGAGTGGCCAATGATGGTTTTCTTGCTAATATGCATGTGGTGGTTGATGAGATCCATGAAAAAAATGACACTCATGTCAATTTTAGTGGACTATATTCTCTGGAGACAGATTAGGGATAGAATGTATGAGGATCCAAATTGCCTGACCTTAAGAGAAATCGTTCAAGTTAACGAGACACCTTTTGACTAGATTATAGATGAGGATGAGATCATCTATGTCATGAATCGAGTTGTGGTGCCTACAACCTAGTAAAATGAACTCATGTAGATGTTTCATTACATGATGTGGGTGGTGAATCTAGGTGTGACCAAAATTTATAGTAACCTTCGGTGACAGTTTCTATGCTCTGGCATGAAGAAAGAGATTGTAGGGGTTTTTACATGATGATAGACATACCAGTATGTGAAAGAAGAACATCAAAGAAAATAGGTTTGATGAAGCCACTACCTATTATGGAATGAAATTAGGATTTTGTGACCATGTAATTTATGTTAGTCTTTCCAATGACACATAGGAAGAATGAAACTATTTGGGTTATTGTGGATCTTGTGAAAATGGTAGTACATTTCTTACCTATATGTGAAACCGTTACAACAGATAAGTTGTGAGAACTATATGTACAAGAGATAGTTCTTTTTCATGAGGTACCATAGACAATATTTTTATATCGTGATTCATGAATTACTTAATGTTTATAAAAAGGCATGTATAATTTTCTTCGTACATAGGTATTTTTGAGTACGACTGTCCACCCACTAGTAGATGGGTAGTCTCAATGTCCTATATAGGTGCTTGAAGATATTCTATTGTCATGTGTGGTTGAAATCTGTGGGTCTTGGGAGAATAACTTGGATTTAGTGTTTTTCACATATAATAATAGTTAACAGGAAACAATACAGATGGAAACATATGAGGATGTTTATTTTAGGCCATCCAAATCACCACTGTGTTAGTTGGAGGCTAGTGAGTTAGGGTTGTTCAGACTGAGTCTCATACTGGAGACATTAGAATAAGATTATTTGATTAAGAAATGTATGTCTGTGTCTCAAAGTAAGAAGAATTTATATGTTGATAGATGAAGACAACTATAAAGTTTATAATGGTTGATCGTGTGTTCCTTTTGGTGTCGCATAGGTTGGGTCACCACTGAATATAGAAGAAGGGTAGGTTGGCACTCATGTTTGTTGGACTGTTTAAGATAGTAGAGAGAATCGGGTTGATAGCATACCTATTGGCACTCAAACTAAAATACAACTCATTGCAAGATGTCTCCCTTGTGTCACAACTACAATGGTATCACCCCAACCCTTCTAATGTGATTGATATAAATGAGGTCAACCTTGAAAAAGATGCATCCTTTGGTGAGCATCTAATATGTATTCTAGATCATAGTGAAATTTTGTTGTGGGGAAATTTCGTGGTGACATATATTCTTCTATGGTAACATGGGATGGTATAGAAGGAGACATTGTAATGGGAAGAAGATATAAGGGGCCAAAAGCCAAATCATTTGGGCTTAGAATATTTTTGATGTTCAGAAGTATATATTGGGGATGATATGTTATCAGGTGAAGATATTGTACGATCCGACAGTTTTATGGAGTAGTCTCGAGTGATATTTTAGGTACTTTTAATTATTATTTAATTTCCTTTCTTTTTATTTTTGACAGGGGATGTTTTTTAATGAAAATTTGAGAAAAGGGGTTTGCACACGATTGGAACACAGTTAGGGAATATTGTGCGACCAGCCTTGCCAATTATGCGAACCTAGAAACAGAGGTTCACATGATTGGCACAACATTTCAAAAACTATGTGCCCAAACCTAGGAAATCATGTAACCCATGACAGTGAGGTCATCATGGTTGGAACACAGTTTCTCTTGACTGTGCGCCCCTTCCTTGTGAACTATGTGTGTGGTTATATTTCACCCGAAAATTAATTTTCAAACCACCATAACCCCTGAAACACCTCCTAATCTACATTGTCTTGGGTTGTTATGAATTTGGGTGATTTGAGGGATTTCTAGAGGGGTTCGAAGACCATACGACCACTGTTCATTGATATTCAAAGACTTAATTGAAGATATTATCTTCTCTTGGTAAGTGGATCTCAACTTCATGGATATCCCATTATTAATCCTCTCTTTATATGATCTTTTGGTAGATTTTGACATTTTTTTCTTTAGATAAAACCTTTTTGTGAGATTTAGATCTACTAGTGTAGATCTATATGTAGATTTATTATATCTTGGTGTCCTTGATCTTGATTTATTTATTATATCAAAATATCAAATCTGCATCATTGTGCTGCTCGGAATATGGGGATTTCCAAAAGAGAAAATTTGTTAAAAAATTGATATATGAGGTATAAATATAATTTCTAAAGTCACAGGTTTGATGCATATATTATGGATTTTATTGTTTCTTGATATCAATTTTTAATTGTGTTCCTAAATTCGGTCAAATATGTTGACCACTTGATTTATTAAATCATTATTGAATTAGATGTTTGATGGAGGAATTAATAAAAATACTAAGGGCTACCATTATAGATAAATAATTTTGTTTTTAATTATGTGATAAGGAAGTGGATACATTCAGATAATTAATTTTGAAATAACCATGTTCCATGACATTATGTTCTATAAAATTAATTTTGTAACTAATTAGGTTGATTTGGGTTTTGAACTGTGATAATTAAATCTAAAAAATTAATTATGGGATATGAATTGTGTTATTTATTAATTAATTGATGAATTAATTAATGATAAGGGAGTAAATAATTAATAATAGCGTAATAAAGGATATTTATTTATTTAAGGGGTAGTTGAATTAGTAATACATTTGAGATGGAAAACTAATGGGAACAAATAATATTTGAGAGAATGGTAACATGGTCATTCAAAATTGGGAAGTATCAATTGTAACATAGTTATTGTACTTATTAGCAATACCATGGTAACATGGTTATTACATTGAGATGTAATATGGGTGACATGGTCATTCAAATGAAAAGTATCAATGGTAACATGGTTGTTGTACTAATGAGTTAGGGGTTGTAGCATGATAATTCCCTAAATAAGGATGGTAACATGTTCATGTTACTTATTATTTTATATTGCTAAATTTGAGATGTATGTGTAAATTTTAATAATTATAGTATAGGCACACTATGATATGGCCCCTCATGAAATCAATTCAAACTCTGGAAGGGGGGAAATTAGGTACTGTGATATCATATCACCAGTTTATACTCTGATCTCCAGCATAAGTGAAAACAGGTACAAAGATATGATATTACCTAGGGAACACTTTAGGATCTAATAAGATAAGAACTTAGTATTGAGGTGCATGTATCCATGGATCCCTTGAGTTGGTATGATTAAATAAATAATAACAGATAATGTCATAACTTTTTATTTTTGAATTGTATAGTTTTATTTATAGAATTTCATAAACTATATTTTGATATGACTAGTCTTAGAAAATATTGGTTTTTTCCTAGTGAGTTGTACTCACACCCTATTTATGTGTCCTCGTCAATACTCGAATAGACTTATTTCTTAAAGGATAGGCTATGGACAAGAAACTTGTGATATATTGTTACTTCGGGTTGGATCTTGGAGGAGGGAATTGGATGTGATTCACGACCCACTTGGGGGGTCTTTGGGGTCATTATTTTAGTTTTCATTTTATATACTATACATTTTCTAGGGAATATCATTTTTATTTCAGTTGAATATTGTATTTTTAGTTTTGTTGATCTCATGACTGTGGTATTGTTTGGGTTATTTGTGTTCCCGCATCTATTTATCTATTTCCACTGGTGTTTTACTCCAATAAAATAGGTCATAGTCTCCCCATGACAGGCATACCATACCCTCGTTGTTAGTCAATATCCTCTAGTATATTGGGAGGCACGCTTGAGGTCATGTGACAGACCAGCTCAGGGCTCTTTTGTGTGGCTCCCAGTTTGAGAAGTTACATATAAATTATTTTAGTCTATATAGAGCATAAATTTTGGTACAAAATATTTATAAATTAATAATTTATATCATATATTTTTATTAAAATATATAATTTTATGGCAGATATTACTTTCATATGTAGAAATAAAAATTGTAAAATGTAATAATAGAGTTGTAAAATGATTTAAGATTGTCTAAATAAATACAAGAATCTAGTTATAGAGGAATTATTTACATAATATCCCTATAAAATTCGTTATGCATATCCTTTAGATCTTTTTAACCTTGAATTTTGTCATTAAATTACTAAAAAATAATGGTTTTTTCCCAATGATCAATTTTCAATGCTAATAAAATCAAAATAATTAAACTATTTTTTTCCACACACATAACATTGAATTTTATCCAAACACTCTATACGTTTAATCATTGTAGAATCATCTCTAAATTTTAATACCATGTTGACTCGATTAGATAACATAACGCGTCTATTATAATGTGCATTTCCAGGAAAAATATCTAGTATTCAATGATTGTATTTCTTACTACTTTTTTATTTTTTCATTATGTTTATATTGGGAATTTTTTCTATAAATCATCATATACTAAAATCATAAATATTATTATAATTAAATTTTAATATATTAATGGTTCATTAATTATTCAATACCTTCTATCAACTATAAAAATTAAAAAGACATCAGTCTGGTGTGTGTGAAGACTACTGCCGCTATAAAACTATGTTTTTTATTTCATCACTGCAATTAATTGATGGTAACAAGGATGTATTTATTTAATAAATATTCTACATATTTCACAATTATAATTATTAATTTAAATTTTTCTATATACA